>CM038229.1:19838956-24916456 GCA_021442155.1 Cymbidium sinense
AGAGAGAGAGAGAGAGAGAGAGAGAGAGAGAGAGGTGGCGTTTTTTTTTTTTTTTTTATTTCTGAGAGAGAGAGAGAGAGGAGTTTTTATTAATTTTATTAATTAATATAATTATTTAAAATATTTAAAATATATAATTTAAAAATATTTTATAAAATATTTAATAACTAAATATTTATATATTCAGTTATTAATTAATTAATTTATATATATATAATTAAATATATAATTTAAAATATTTTTAATTATATATATAAATTTAGAAATTTATTTAATAATTTTTATTAATTAATATAATTATTTAAAATATATAATTTTTATTAATATTTGTTAATATATAATTTAAAAATATTTAAAATATATAAATAAATTTTTTAATAAATAAATAAATAAATTATATAAATATTTTATAAATTATATAAATAAAGTAATTATATTTATATTTATTTAGTTATTTATATATTTAAATTATATAAATATTTTTAAGTTATTTAATATATTTATAAAATATTTAGTTATTTATATATATATATTTATTTATTATATATATATTTATTCCTTTCTTTATTTATTTATTAAAAATTATTTATTTATTTTATATTTTTATATATTTTATATTTTTGTTATTATTATTATTATAGACTTATATAAATAAATAAATAAATATATATATATATATATATAATTAAAATATTTTATAAAAATTATTTTTAAATTATATATTTTAAATATTTTAAATATTTTAAATTATTTATATAACTTAAAAATATTTATATAATTTAAATATATAAATAACTAAATAAATTTATAAAGATATAATTACTTTATTTATAAAATTTATAAAATATTTATATAATTTATTGCATTTTATATAATAAATAAATAAATATATAAATAACTAAATATTTTATAAATATATAAATATCTAAGTATTTATATAATTTAAATTTATTTATTTACTAATTATATATTTAAATAAATAAATATTTTAAATAAACAAATAAAATTAAATAAATAATATATAAATATATATATATATATATATATATATATATATATATATATATATATTTATAATATATATATATATAAATAACTAATTATTTATTTATATATTTTAAATATTTTTAAATAATTTATATAACTTAAAAATATTTATATAATTTAAATACATAAATAACTAAATAAATTTATATATATATATATATATATATAATTACTTTATTTATATAATTTATAAAATATTTATATAATTTATTTCTTTCTTTATTTATTTATTAAAAATTATTTATTTATATATTTTAAATATTTTAAATTATATATTAACAAAAATTAATAAAAGTTATATATTTTAAATAATTATATTAATTAATAAAAAATTATTTAATAAATTTCTAAATTTATATATATATAATTAAAAATATTTTTAAATTATATATTTAATTATATATATATAAATGAATTAATTAATAACTAAATATATAAATATTTAGTTATTAAATATTTTATAAAAAATATTTTTAAATTATATATTTTAAATATTTTAAATAATTATATTAATTAATAAAACCAAATTCTATTTTGATGTTCATAGAATTTAACGCGTTATGTGGGAAAAGATTATTAAAAAGTTAAAAATGTTAATCAAAAGGAAAAGCTTTTAATAAGAATATGGTGAGTCGTGTGCAAGAAAAGATAAGAATAAGAAGATTGTTATATAAAACTTGGTTTAGATGTAAAAACCTGAGAATTGGGAAAGATATAAAATGGTGTAGAGATTCTAAGAAAGCAATATATGATGCAAAAAATTTAGCTTTTAAATGATTTATACAATAGATTAGATACCAAAGAAGGTGAAAGATGTATGTATAAGTTAAAACCAAAGAGATAGAGAAGAAAGACATAGTTCAGAGTATTAAGGATGAAAATAATAAAGTGCTTTTCTTAGAAAAGATATTGAAAATAGGTGGAGGTATTTTAATAAACTTTTCAATGAAGGATCCGAAAGACGATTGATTTTAGCAACCTTAATACCCTAAACAAAAAATAGAGAATTTCATTTTATCGTCAGATTAGTAACCAAGTTAGAAGCTTTAAAATGAAATGAAATGTGGAAGAGGACCGGATAATATTCCAATGATGTGGAAATGTTTAGGAGATCAAGGAATTTCTTGGCTTACAAATCTTTTAATGTTATTTTAAAGACTAAAAAGATGCCGATGAGTGGAGAAAGAGTTTGTTGGTTATATTTAAGAATAAAGGTGATGCACAAGATTGTGCAAATTATGAGGAATTAAGTTAATGTGCCATACATTAAAATTATGGGAGAGAGTAATTGAGCATAGATTACGATGTGATACGTAAGTTTCTCACAATCTTTGGTTTCATGCCGTAGATCTACTATGGATGCTATACATTTGTTAAGAGGTTTGATGGAGAAGCATAGAAAAATAAAAAGGATCTACATATGATATTTATTGATTTAGAGAAAGCTTATGATAAAGTCTCAAGAGATGTTCTTTGGAGAGTTCTAGAACAAAAAGAAGTTAATATTGGTTATATTCAAGTCATTAAGGATATGTATACTAGTCACTTGTGTCCAAACACAAGGAGGATTGACAAACTATTTTCCTATTTCGTTGGATTACATCAAGGATCAACATTAAGCCCTTATCTTTACTTTAGTTATGGATGTTCTTAGGCATTTACAAGAAGATGTACCCCGGTGTATGCTTTTGTCGATGACATTCTTCTTGTTGATAAGACTAGAGAGAGTCCAACGTAAACTTGAATTATGGAGGTCAACTTTAGAGTCTAAAGGTTTTCTAGCAGATCTAAACTGAATATATGGAGTGTAATTTTAGTTGTAGAAATTTTAGTAGTGTTGTGACTTTAGGTGATTAAGTCATTAATAAGAGTGAGCATTGATATTTAGGCTCTATTGTTCAAAATGATGGTGAAATAGATGGAGATATTATTAGTAGAATTCAAGTTGGATGGTTGAAGTGGAGGAATGCATCCGCCTATTATGTGATAGAAAAGTTCCACTTAAACTTAAGGGAAAATTTTATAAGATGGTGGTAAGACCCGAATGACTTATGGTGCAAAATGTTGGCCAATAAAAGAGAAACATAAGTTAAGTGTTAGATGAGGATGCTGTGGATGAGTGGCTTTACCTTAGAGATAGAATGCAAAATGAGTAGGGAAAAGTTGGAGTAGCTCCGTGATAGAGATTAGGGAGAGTCGCCTTAGATGGTTTGGCCACATAAAGCGCCTACCGTCCATGACCCGACAGAGAGTAGATGCATTTTCCTTACAAGAAAGGTAGAGGTAGACCTAAAAGACTTGGTTAAGATGTATAAAAATGATCTTAGTATACCAATTAAATGAGAATTTGACACATAATAGACACAATGGAGACGAAGATTCATGTAGTCACCCCACCTAGTGGGATTAAGGTTGTTGTTGTTGTTGTATATTAATAAAAACTCTCTCTCTACAAATCAAAAAACAAAACAAAAAAACGCCACTCTCTCTCTCTCTCTCTCTCTCTAGAAAACCAAAAGCAAAAAAAAAATCCTTTAGAACGGACGATAATATTCCGTTAAGGACGATGTTTATTTTGCTAAAAAAATTTTTTGAAACGCCTAATTAAGATTAACACTAATTCTATTTTAAAAATAATCCCAAAATTAAAAGAAAAAAAAAAAAGAAAAGAAAAACTATTCATAGACTCATCATCCTCTAGGTCTTGATGATATGACTCATTATAGGTAATGAAAATAATATATAGATGTCAGATGATATGACTAACAATACCCTAAAAGTAAAATAAATTCAATTCAAGTGGAAGCAATGTCCCTTAAAAGCAATCTTGATTAGGCTCTGATAAGCAATAGCATATAGTGCACTTTTCCAGTTGTAAAAAGGAAGACGGATTCCCAACTAGTCTACTTAATAACTTTTACTTTGTTCTCCTTTATAGTAACTCTAACTA
This sequence comes from Cymbidium sinense, assembly GCA_021442155.1. NCBI lineage: Eukaryota > Viridiplantae > Streptophyta > Magnoliopsida > Asparagales > Orchidaceae > Cymbidium > Cymbidium sinense. The sequence continues at coordinate 19,842,954 of CM038229.1, forward strand.
TGTCAAGGTAACGAAATTCTTCGTTGCATAAGTAGCGAGTGGTAAGAATTGTGTAATGACTGCCTTGTTCTCTCTCACATGCAATTAGTGATAGTAAAGTTTCAATGATGTTGGGAATACCAACAGCTAGATGGTAAAACCTTGTGCATCTTGCAACCTATTTGAAAAGTTATTTCAAATTTTTTTTTTTTGGCAGTATAATGTCTTGTTTACATATTACAAATTTTATCAACAAATAATTATGTTCATGCAAGTGTTGAGAATATATTAAACATAGATTATGTCATTTAGTTGGCAACCAACATATTTAATTTTCATGAATAGTCTCGTTTTAGTGAAAACAAAACTAATCAAAGGTATGTATTATGTAATAAGATTCAATCATTTTAGTTGAGGTTTTTGAAGTTCAGATATAAGAATGACATCATATAATGAAACCTTAACTTTGGTTGATGTCTATGAAGATGATTTGAATCCCTTGAACGTAAAATTTCTTGAAGAAAGTGCACAACCTTAGTTGATTTATGGTATCTACTCAAATTTTATCTTCTTTCCTTCCATTTTTTTGGTCCTGTGATTTTTACAGTATTTCTTTTTCGACTTATCTCTTCTTTTTATATCTTCTCATTCATTAAAACAGTTCACCAATCACATTACCCAAAAAATGATTTAATTGTTTGCAGGAATAATGATTTTACTCTTCAAATGAACAATATTTTCATTTTCTGTGCGACAATGTTTGCCTGTTATTTGCATAGAGCAGAGAAGTAATTAGTAATTAAAGATGAGTTGGATTTCGGATTTGAATATGATAGAATAAAAGTTTAATTGATACTTTATTGGATGCATTAAGTAGGAGGTTTAGGGGTACGGTGAAGTTTTCTCGAATTTGTCTTTTAATTCGAATTTGAATAGGACTAATTATGTGGAGATTAGAGAGATATTGTGGAGGGTTATTGTAAATGGGAGAAGAGGGACAACTATGGGAAAAAAGAACTTTAATTGGTGGTGTTGGTGTAATAAAGAATAAGTTATTGTTTCATGGATGGACAATATTAGTACCTATAAGTAGAAACATATAATAATTAAAAATGGTGATGAATAACCAGAAGCATTTACTCTGATAATAATTTGGTGAAAGATGACTATGAAGAACTAGAAAGACAAAAGATGAAAAAAATAAAAAATAAGTATGTGTCAAAATTGAATAAGATGATTATCTTTCTCAAAAGAGTTTCATTTTTTACAGTTGATTAAGGATCAAGAAATCAAAATATTTGAAAAAGAAGGGATTCCATACCCCCAGTACAGTACTCAAAATTTTATATTAATAAATTGAAAGAGTAACAAACTATTAGTAAATTATTAATAAATAGCTAAGAAATTGCTAGCAAACTTGATTTCATTGGCTAAGATAACCTAACAAAATAATAAAATAACTTAAATGTTCATGACAATAAAACTTCAAAAGTTGTCTCTTGTGTCGATAATGACAACCACATACATCATGTTAGCTTGAATCAATTATTTGAAAAACATATTGTATCTTAACTTAAGTTTCTTTCATAATTAACCTCATGATATTATGAAAGAAACTTAAAAATTAAGCATGTTTCTTTGTAGCCCAAATAGTTTGATTCTTTAGCAAGTATTAGTAGATATCATTAGGCATATGGTTCAATGGTAGTCTCTTACCTCCAAATGAGTGGTCTAGGAATCAAATCTTGAAAAAATGATCTTAATTAGATGTTTCTCAAATGTACTTTCAAGGTTGGCCAATAAGGTTGTAATTGAGTCTAACAGAGTCAGAGTGATCTTATTTGGTTTGATTCATTTATCAAGATTGCCAAAGAATGGGCTAAGCTCAAGTTTGTTATGGTTCAAAAGATCTTTTTCAAGTTTTGCTCTTTAATTGTCAAGATGAACACAAACAATTAATTATTTAAAGTGATGGCCATGAAATGCATTGACATGTTTTTTGTTTGATGGCTCTGGTGTGATTGAAATGATATTTATAGCATGCATTTATTGTTGAGAATGAAAAAAAAAGAAAGAAATCTGACGAAGTATCTTTGATGATAGAGATATTAGATTTTATACTTCTTGGACTACAATTTTTCAGGATTATAATTGCATGTGATTATGCTCTTTATAAGAAAAAGCTTGAACAATTACAAAGACAAATTATTGTTTTTTTAAATATTCCTTGGAGTATAACTAAGGCTATAAATGAACTATCCGATGAGCTATGCATGTGCTGTTCGAAGTTCACTTATTAAACATTATCGAGCTCAAGCTCGATTTGAACTTAGGTTGGTGTTCAAGCTTGAGCTTGTTTATCATTTTCGAGCTCATGCTTGATTCAAGTTTGTTCACGAGGTTTAAGTCGGATTATCGAGTTTGTTACTGTTGTTTAATGAAATAAATGAGCTTTTTAAGTCTTAATCAATGTTGTTTGTTGAGCAACTTGCTGAGAAATATACATGAGTTGTATTAATTAAAGTTTATTAAGCCTAAAAAATTAAAATTTTAAAACAATATTATTCACAATCGTCTTAATCGAGTCATAGAACTCCAAAGAGCTTGTTCATGAGCTTTAAAAGATATTGTTCATGAACATAAATGAACTGAACGTAAGTTATTCATGTTTGTTCAATTAGCAATCGAGTATTCACAAAAATATTCGTTGCTACATTAATGAAAGCGAACGAAAGCGCTCTAATCCAACCACAAGTAATTTGTGAATGCCATTCATTTACTGCCTTGAGTATAACCATTAACTATTTTTAGAATCAGAATTTGGGAAGGAATCACCTGTAGGAATAGAGTCAAAAGGAAAAAATCAGGACTCTATAATCCTCAGTAGTACATAAAACATTCATTGTTTGATTTTGAGAGCATATTTGGTAATTTTTTATGATTAAATTAATGTGGAAAAAATAAACTGTATGCCCGTATTGAGCTCTTATCGAGGTGAATATTATTAAGTTTGGTAGATAAATTATCTTTAAATTCGATTACTCAAATTAAGTTACCTATTGATTATGAGCTGCTTTCCAAACAACGACTTAAATTGACAGGCTTATTAGACAGTGTCTTTTCATAGCTTTTTTATAATAAACTATTTTCTTTGATCTTATTATTCATTATTATTAAGTTCACAACAAAGAAGGTAAATCAGAGGCCTCTATGAAGATGAAAACAAAGCTGCACGCCGATAGTTCCGATGTAAATTGGAAGGCAAGTCATATTTATCTCTAGTGATAGGTTAAGTGATAAGAAGGAAAGGTAAGGTCTTACTTGTTTGCAGGTCATAGACTTTCATGCAAGAGGTAAGCTACAATCTCTTACGATTTCGGATCTAAAATGCTTCCTTGCCAGTAAAAAGATGAAGGTTGGAGGTAAGAAAGAAGAGCTCATCCAACGAGTTGCCACAATGCTTGATTTGTTTGTTTCCAACTCTTTCTTCTTTTGTGCCTAAAATAATAGACAACTTAGAATGAGGCTTCAGTGACTTAGGCTTTAGAGATAATCTAAGGAAAAATTTTAGTCTTTCATTCAACTTATTGGATTTACTTTGAAATTTTTTCATAGGAAACTAATTTGTGACCTCAAGGCTAATAATGATAATCTAATTTCATCATTGTTGATTGGCATTGAGAAAGCTCTTTAATCTTATAGGAAAATATTTTATTTTATTAAACTTTTTTCTCCTACAAAAGTCATTGTGATATTTAATATCTTTTATAGTAAGTATCGTTTAAAAGAATATTTATCATTAAAAACATTTTAGAAATATAATTTAATTCATGCAAATTACTATTTTACTGAAATTTTATCAGTTATTTGCTAAATTTTTATTTTAATTGAAAAAAATACCTAATTTACCTTAAACTAATTCACCCTAATAATATTTGAATATCTTATGATTAATTGAATTAATTTGCAGCACATTCTTGATTGAAATTAATTTGTTTACTGGTAAGAGGTTAAAATAATCATTTCATTAAAATGAATTCATAGAATGCTGAAATTTAATTTGATTTGTTAATTTTATTGTCACATACTTAAAGAAAAATAATTTTAATGTGAAATTAATCATTCATATATTAAATCTTGGTATAACCTCTCTTGAAATTAAAATTGAACTTTGCTGAAATTTATTTTGTTGTATAGTAGATTCTTGTAAGTATTTTGCAATAGTTTATAATTTTCATTAAGCTACATAATTTGTAAGACCGTTTTTGAAAAATAATTTGTTATTTCTCATTAAAAATAAGGGAGTTATTTTACTTAGTCAAATTTATTATAATTTGTTATCTTATAAGATGATCATTTGTGTTGTAAATTCACTATTTTATTTTGGGATTATTTGTGTTAAAATTTATAGTTATCATATTTTTTTTATGCTTTAATTTTTTTTTTTTTTTTTGAGATTATACTCATCTTGTGTGCATGAATATAAGGTTATTGTTACGTTTGTACTCGGTTATAGGAGAATTTATGTTATAATAGTTTTTATTTGGCTTGTGGAATTTTTGTTGCGGTAGTTAAGCGTGGATATAGGTTAATTTAGAGTTTTGATTGAATCACATAAAAATTTAATGCTTATTACTTTGTTTAATTTATTACCTTTTATTTTTATTGTTATGCAATTTTTGGTTATTCACTATTTTAAATTAAAATTAGAAAAATTAATTTAAGTTTTAACTTGTAATATTTTTAAAGTATCTAATTCACTTACCTTTTAAGTGTCATAATTACTCACAATAAGGAGTAATGTCTCTCTATATGTTCCTAATCAAAAAGTTTCGTCGATATTTTGTATTGGCTTGTAGTAGAACCATTCACTTATAGATGGATCAAATGTCTAAAAGACATTTAAAATAGTTTGTTTGTCCAACTTGTATTTATACAAAAACCCTCTCAAGATCGCATAAATGGCTTTCATGAACCTAAAGAGTTGTCACATCCCAAATGATAATTTAAGACTCATCGAAAGAGATATAACTAGAAAATTTATGTGATACATTTTAAACATTATTATTAAAATTTTACGCACAAAATAGTATAAAAGATCAACACAATCATATAAATTTATCCAACAAATCATAAGAACGTCTAAACAATAAATCTACCAATTCATAGCAGACGACACAACCTAAATTGAAAATTTTTCATATCAACTACAGAGCATCTAAAACGCAATATCAAAACAATACTATTAAAAAATTTAACTTACCACCAAAATTTATTTACAATATTTTACAACTTCCAAAAAAAGACAAAATCTATTCCTCCACCTTCTCCTTATCCTTAAAACATTATAATCAATCAGAGTAAGAATCTAATACATATCAATTATAAGAGTAAAGATTAATACGCATGGACTAGATTTAAAATACATGCGCATGCATATTCATTGCTTACAAGCATAGCATTTTATTAATAATTTTCTTATAAATAGATGTACATTACTACATAACATACATAATATATATATATATATATTTAAAATTTATGTCATATAGTTATCACATTCATATGAATATATATCATAACATATTACTATTTTTCTTTCTTTCTATAGAGAATTTCGCTTCTATATCAATATTCGAATCTTGTCAATGCGAACTTTTCACTGCAGAATATCAATATCGGCCAATTTCGAGTACTAACACATGACATATATAAGCTAAGTTGCATGCCCATGTTTTCAATAGTAGAAATATTGTATGCAAATAAAAATAAATTGAAACCATAAAACTGAAAGACAAATTTATCATTACGACATAAATATAAAACTATGTATATGACTTGGTTTCATAAAAACATAAAGAGTAATAATCAATATTTTATTCAGATGCAGAGAAGGATAAACATATTTGTATTAAAATATAAATCTTACCTAAGGACTTAATTTCTCTCGAAAATGTTGTAAATCTTACGCATACAATGTCAATAGAGCTTTTTCTTATACGAATATTATTCCAAAACACTTGATGCTACACAAACTGAAATTTCAAATAACTAATCAATCACCTAGTAATTTACAATGATTCATTATCATTTATTAAAATTTACAAGTTAAGGAAGTTATCACGATGCTTATAACCCTTCTTATTCGCTTTTAATCGCTTAAAAAAAAATAATAATATAATTAACTTTTAATCTTTAAAATATATAGTTAAAGTTTTATTCCTTAGTTAATTTAAACTCATTTAATTATTCCAATTAAATTGCTACCAAAACAATAAAAATCATATTTAATATATATCTATTTATTAAATTCATAAAAATAAAATTTTACCAATATTTTATCATTCCACATTTCACTTTAGCTAACATAACAAAATTTATTAATACCTTATTTAATTCCATAAAAAAAAATTCCATTTTATTTCAAATTAATTTCTTTATACACAAACAATAAATATCATTTCAATTTTTTACCAAATAATAACTATCTATCTATAAAAAAAACATAAAACATAAATAAATCTTTATTACCATCATTTCCGCTCAGCCGAGCCCTTACTCGCGTTCTGCACAAAATCCTTCCAGCTCGCGGGACGCAGCTCCTTCCGCATGTGAAAAGCTTGCATCGGCCCCCACCGCCGACGCCGATGCCGACGCAGGCGACCGCACCCGCCGACGACCCCTCCAGGCCCTCCCACGTCCTCTCTCTTCCGCACGCCTCTGGTCTCTCTTGTGAAAGGCCGAACCGAGAGCTCGCGTGAAAGGCCGGACTGAGAGCCAGGAATGAAATGCGAAGGAAAAAAGAAAGGTTCGTGCGATTTAAACTCAATTGATGAAAATTTAATCTCCCTAATCCAATGCATGTCGAGGAAAGTGCGTTTACTCATCCTAGCTACACTGAAACTGTGGTTTACGGCTAATTACAGGTTTAGTTAAATTATAAGTGTAATTAAGAAATTAATTTTATATATATATATATATATATATATATATATATATATATATATATATATATATATATATATATATATTAGATAAAAAAAATACATACCTTACAATTCTCCCTCCTTAGAAAAATTTGTCCTCGAAATTCTCAACTAAGAGAAAAGATAGGAAATTGCTTTTCATTTCATTTTCCCAAGTGGCTTCTTTCTCTGGCCTATTTTTCCACTTCACTTTCACAAAAGGAATTTGTCTACTTCTCAATTTTCTAACTTCAAATTCCATAATTCTTTCTAGCTCTACTGCATAAGTTAGATTCTTTTGAAGTTCAATCTTCTTGTGTAATATTCTTTGGTATACATCTATAACCCATTTTCTAAGCATTGAAACATGAAAAATATTTTGTATATCAAACATATTTGGTGGCAACGCTAGTTTGTAGGCAACCTTTTCAACTTTCTCAATAATTTCAAATGACCTAATGTACCTAGGACTCAGCTTTCCACCTTGACCAAATCTAGATATACCATTCATCGGTCTGACTTTTAGAAATACAAAATCGCCCACGTCAAATTCTATCATCTTATGCTTAAGGTCATAATATTTTTGTTGTATCTTGAAAATTTTCTGTCTCAATAATAATTTAATCTTTTCAATTACTTGATCAACCAATTATGATCTCAAACTTTTTCTCTCGACTTCTAGCCAACTCAAAGGAGTCAGCATTTTATACCATACAAGGCTTCATAAGAGCCATTTGGATACTAGATTGAAATGTATTATGAAATTCTATCAAAGGTATATGATCTTTCTAACTATCGCCAAAATAAAATGCACAATTTAAGAAGTCTTCTATACGAATTGTTCGTCAAATTGTCCATCTGTGGATGAAATACAATAAATATAGGTTCTAATGAACACTTTTCCACAATTTTGATGTAAACCTACTTCCGTCTGACAATAACTTTTGAAATTCGTAATCTAATGATTTCTTCAATCGACTAATTTTTCTACTAATCGGAATGAATAGTCAAAAAGTGTTGACTTTGTTAATCTATCAACGATTAAATCGTCATGCCCTTGTGTTGATCGAGGAAAACCCGTAACAAAATCAATGGCTATATTTTCCCATTCCACTCATAAAGGATTAAAGCATACCAGGTCATAGCTTTGACAACTTGATAAGCTTCACATTTAAATACATATTCGCCACATCCTTCTTCATTCTAGCTACCAAAAGAGCATTTTCAAATCCTCATACATTTTGTGCTTCCGGGTGAATTGCATAAACTGTAATTATGAGCTTCAAATATCTTGAATTAGATTTACCTCTTTTGGTACCCACAATTTAAAATTACTTCTAAGTACACCCTGTTCATTAATGGTAATGTCTTTTCTTTTACATGCTAGCATTTGATTCGTTAATTTTTGTAAATCATCACTGGCTTTTTGTGCAGTTTTAATTTTGTCTTCCAAAGTAGGTTGAGCCTCCATCTGATATAATCTACTTGTGCTCTGCTCACTTTATATTCCAATTCTAATCAGAGTAGCTATATCTCGAATTAATTTCGTTTTCTCGTTAATATAGTTTGCCCACTTGATTTCCTACTCAATGCATTAGAAACCACATTGGCTTTTCTAAAATAATATGTATATCAAGATCAGTCTTTTATTAACTTAAATTAACCTTTCCTCAAATTTAATTCTTTCTCGATAAAAATATATTTTAAAATTTTATGATTTGTAAATATCTCGATCTTAATGTGAGATAGTGCCTCCAAATCTTCAAAGCAAAAATGATAGCAGTCAATTCCAAATCATGCATTGGATAGTTCTTCTTATGTGATTTTAATTTACTCAAAGCATAAGCAATCACCTTCTTGTTCTACATTAAAATATAACCCAAACTTTTTAAAGAAGCATCACTATAAATTTGAAAACCTTATGTACCTAATGGGATTGTTAATACAGGAGTAGCCGACAATAGCCTTTTAAGCTCTAAAAGCTCGCCGCAATCATCTATCCAAATAAATTCACATCCTTTCTCATAAGTGATAAAGGTGATAACCAAAAATTCCCGCACAAATCTTCTATAATAACTTGCTAAACCCGAAAACTTCTCACTTCAATTGGTGTGGCTAGTTTACCACTACTCTAACTTTCTCTGAATTTACAGAAATGCCTTCCCCGCTAATGATATGTCCCAAGAAAGCAATACTTTTCAATCAAAATTCACATTTAGAGAATTTAGAAAATAATTGGTGCTCTCTCAACAGGTTTAACACTATTCTGAGATGGTTGATATGATCCTCCTCATTCTTGGAGTAAACTAATATGTCATCAATGAATACTATCACAAATTGATCAAGATATGGTTTGAAAATTCTATTCATCATATCCATAAACACTGCAGGTGCATTAGTTAATCCAAAAGGCATAACTAAAAATTCATAATGCCCGTACCTAGTGTCAAATGTTGTCTTTGCAATGTCACCTTCTCTCACTCTGACTTGATGATATCCCGATCTCAAATCGATTCTAGAACATGAAGCCTTCCAACCGATCAAATAAGTCATTAATTCTAGGAGAGGATACTTATTTTTAGCGATATTTAATTCTCAAATCAACACACAACCTCATGGAACCATCTTTCTTAACAACAAGACAAGTGCGCCCAAGGAGATGAACTAGTTGATAAAACCTTTCTCGATTAATTGATAACTGATTTTTCAACTCCTACTTTAGTACTCCGTAAGGTGTTTTTTTTAGTAATTCGGGTTGCACTTCAATTGTAAACTCTATCTCTCTTTCAGGAGGTAATCTAGCAAGTTCCTCAGGGAACACATCAAGAAACTCATTCACTATCAGAATAAATTTGATATCACTAACTACATATTTAACCACTTATACCGCTAAAAATATCAAGTCACCGCCTTTTATATCTTTGTCAATATAGTGAATGTATTAAAGAGGCTTCCCCTTCTCTCACAAATGAAAATAAAACTTTCTCTTATGAGGTAAATCAAACTATACCCTTTTCTTCCAACACTCGATCGTAGCAAAATATTTTGTTAGCCAATCCATTCGCAAGATCACTTCAAACTTAAATGAAAGGTAGTAAAATTACTTCAGATGAAAATTTCCTACCTGCTATCACAATGTCGACAGTGCACATTTTGTTGGCTAACATATAATCACGAGAGGGCAATAAAATTCGAATACTAAAAATAAGGCAAACATCAGTGTGTGCAATGTACAAAATAGCTCGGACATAAATGAGTGTGATGCAGAATCAAAAAAAGCACTCTAGCAGAAAATCAAATACTATCATACGCCACCACATCTCAAGATTCACGGCTTCTTGGGAAGATAAGACAAAAATATGTTGACTTCACACTAGGACTATTCATTTATCCTTCCGAAATGATTTATTCATGGAAGGTTTGTACCTTATCACTCCGGTTTCTGCAATTCTTAGTTCTTTACTCAACATTTCTAAAAGGTTTCAATTGATCTCGGTCCCGAGAAATCTATAACACTTCTCACTTGTAAGATATGATATATGTACCTCTCATATGGATCACTATTGAGTCATTTATAAATTTCTTCGCATTATTCAAGAAGGAATGAACCAATCTCTAAAGACTTGCTCAAACTCTTCCTAGAAATCGATCAATAGCGCAAAATTTTCCAAGCTGGCCTCTCCACCAATGCTCTACCTCCCCTTCCAACACAAAATACCGCGGAGATACTCTTATATCTAATGGGCATTTCATCCTATTTAAAATTTTCTCAATCAAACAATCCAATCTTCAACTACGCATCTACTCCTCCTGAATAATGGGCTTCAAACTGAAATAATTTCAAGTCAATCAATATCACCACGATATGGTATTGATATAGATGTTGGTACATAGAGCTGGTGCTACAAAGATTGCTTTCTCCATCATCTCACATCATCAATTTCATCAGCATTTGCACAACAAGAGAGTTAGTCGGTACATTTCTCGCTCTTAATGTGCTTCTTGGTGCAATAGTTTCAAGAATTTCAACATCTCGCTTCGAATGATGCCCATTTGTTCCTTCTGTATCCTTTTAGCCATATCGCAAATGTAGATAATATGTATCTTTATATATATATATATATATATATTATTCACTTTTGTATGACTCAGAATATACGTTACAAGCTTATGTTGCATACACCGCTCACTTATTCAACTAACCCAACCTATGTTTTGTAGAAATTGAATCATATTCCATTCTTAACACTTCTAAACCAAATCATGCTTCCGTAATTGATCATCTGACTTCAAATGCTTTGATATCACTTTTTGTTACATCCCAAACGATAACTTAAGACCCATCAAAAAGAGATTGAGAGAGTAAATTTAATTACATTTTTCTTATACCATTATGAAAATTTTACATATCCAAATAAATAAAAAGATCAACACAATCATCTAAATTTATCCAACATATCATAAGAACGTCTAAACAATAAATCTACCAATTCATAGAAGCAAACAACTCAAATTGAAAATTTTCATATCAACTACAACAAAAACGAATATCAAAATAATACTATTAAAAAATTTCTAACTTACTTCAAAACTTATTTACAATATTTCCCACAACTTCCAAAAAAAAGACAAAATCTACTACTCCACCTTCTCCTTCCTTCCCTCAAAAGTTATAATCAACTATGACTAGAAGATAAAGCAATCAATATATATTTGAATTATAGAAGAGTAAGATATTAACATATGCATGTGACTATATTTAAAATATATGTAATGCATATTAATTGGTTTGTAAATATACTTTTATTAAGAATTTTACAAATATTTATACATTACATTATATATATATATATATATATATATATATATATATATATATATATATATATATATATATATATATATATATATATATATATATATATATATATATATATATATATATATATATAATTTATGATCATGGATAAGAATCAATTCATCATTTAATATATCATAATGTACATTATTTAAAATTTTCTTTCTTTATAGGAGACTTTTGCCCATAATAGAATTTGACCCTTTTATTCTCCAGAACTCTCCACCTCAATAGTGAACATCATAACATTAATTTCCCTCGATTACAACACATATATATAAGCTGTTGCAGACCATGTTTTAACAATAGAAATCTGATGCAAAATACGAATAAATTGAAACCATGCAACAAGGAGCAAAGACAAATTTATCATGGCATAAATATAAAACTATGTATAATTTGATATAAAACATACAAATAGAACAATCAATATTTTATTCAATGGCATCATAGAAGGATAAACATATTTGTATTAAAATATACAAATCTTACCTAAGTAATGAACTCTCCAAAAACGCGTGATTTAAACTCTACAATAATACAACAATGTCAATATAGCTTTTTCTCATACGAATATTATTCTAAAATGCTTGATGCTATAATAAACCGAAATTTCAAACAACTAATCAATCAAGAATTGCAATAATTCATTATCATTTATTAAAACTTACAGAATATTTATCACGTAATGACTACCCTTCTTATTCGCTTTAATCGCTTAAAGAAAATAATAATATAATTAACTTTAATCTTTAAAATAATACATTTAAAGCTTTATTCCTTAGTTAATTCAAACTCATTTAATTAATCCAATTAAATTGCTACCAAAACAATAAAATCATATTTAATATATATCTATTTATTAAAATTCACAAAAATAAAATTTTACCAATATTTTATCGTTCCACATTTCAATTTTAGCTAACATAACAAAATTTATTAATACCTTATTTAATTCAAAAAAATATCCCAATTTATTTCAAATTAATTTCTTTATACGCAAACATAATAAATATCATTTCAGTTTTACCAAATAATAACTATCTATATAAAGAAAACAAAAAACATAAATAAATCTTTATTACCTTTATTTCCCTTAGCCGAGCCCTTACCTGCGCACTGCACGGCATGAAATCCTCCCAGATCGCGGGACGCAGCTCCTTTCGCGTGAGAAGCGCGGCCCCCACCGCCGGCGCCGACGCCGACGCAGGCGACCGCACCCGCCGACGACCCCTCCAGGCCCTCCCGCGTCCTCTCTCTCCCGCACGCCTCTCGTCTCTAGCGTGAAAGGCCAAACCGAGAGCTCGCGTGAAAGGCCGGACCGAGAGCCAAGAAGGAAATGCAAAGGAAAAAGAAAGGTTTGTGCGATTTAAACTCAATTGAGGAAAATTTAATCTCCCTAATCCAATGCATGTCGAGGAAAGTACGTTTACTCGTCCTTGCTACAATAAAACTGTGGTTTACGGTAATTATGGGTTTAATTAAATTATATGTATAATTAAGAAATTAATTATTATTAATATATATATTATTAGATAAAAAAATACATACCTTACAAGAGTGATCTGTGTGACTCCTCTTAACTACTAAAGATGATTATAATAACTTTTTTTTTTTAGCACACCATGTTTTCATATATGTTACCTTAATGTTAAATCTAGTTTATACCTGGCCTATAATCTCATTATTTGGTTTCATATTAAATTGTTATTATTAATTAAGAAGAATGAAATAACTAATTAACCTAGATGTACATTATCGAAGCCCTCTTAACAAAAATGAGACGAGTGCAAGCATGTGGTACATTTATGATCGAGATTCTCCATGCCCCTCCCAACTACATCCCACTTGAAGCATGTAAAAGTCAATGGCATAACCTAAATGAATGGTCTCGATACACAATCCATTATATAACCAGTCCTATTAGAGTAAACAATCTTCTACTCAGCATTATTCTTAATAAACCAACCATATAATGCAAATTAGAGCTCAACTTTACTTCTAAAGAATATATCTACCATTATGTCATCCGGGATGTTAGCATCATCTATTATTGATGAATTTTCTAAGGCAAGATTAAAGTAAGAGGTTCCATCCCACTCGTGTTTTGCGACAATATCTGATATAATCATTTTGGATATCATTTAATCAATGTTATTTAGGTTAACAAAAGCTAATTGTTGTACTAAATCATGGCCTAAAAGAGATTGGTTCTATAATTCAATTGGATTCTTAACATCAAAGAAATCATGACAATCACTAAAATTCTCACTAGATTGACTATCCATGATTTTAAATCTCTAAAATTGGTTGGAAGAAAATTCTAGTTCATCTTATTACTATTTGCTTGCATTGTCATGCTTTACTTGTTCATTTTATTTGGTTGTAATAGTTTCCTAAGAATTCAACAATAGTTCTAAAAATGTTAGTTGTAGCACTAGTTACATATGTATATAAAAAACTATATTTTTTTTGAAATTGTTTTAAATTTTAAACTTCTAAATGTTTATTTTTTTAATTACAAAATTTGTTGAAAATTTGATTTCACATATTTAATTCGAGAGCTGTCTCACTTATTTTTTAATTTTATATCAAAATGTAAATATTTTATTAAATAGTTTATGAAATATATTTGATAAGTGATATTCAATGTTTCAATATATTTACTAATAATCATAATTAAATTTGATACATGATTTCAAATCTATTACAAAGCAGAGCATTTTAATTAACACAAGTGCCGCTTTTAGAGGTAAACTATAAAAGAAAAATCTCAATGACTATGACTTTTAGAGGTAAATTTTGTTTGGTATTTCACACAATGGCCCTCCAATTTTAGCATAGATATGCATATTTGACATCTACATATGAAATTAAAAAAGTAGGAAAGAATTGAGACTTTTGTAGGTTTATATGCAATGATAAAATATTGTCAAAGTAAGCAATGATTTATACTTAAATTATATTAAAATTTATACTCAATGTTATATATTTTATGAGAAAAAGAAGAAGAATATAGATACTAGTTAATTATTATATTTTATGATGTAATAAAAAATAATTTTAAAATTTTTTTAGTGATTGAGAATAAGCATCTTTCAATCAAATTATAGTTGCATCTCCATGGCTAGGTGTAGAAAAGAATGTATTGGTGGCATTGTGTGAGTTGTGGTGGGAGGGAGGTGTTTGTTGTTTGGTTGAGGATATTTGAGTTAATATTTCTAATCTAATTGTCATCTAATAAGTACATGAAGTTTTTAAAGATGAAACTTAGAGAAACTTGTTATTGATTTATGTGATATTTTCATTACTTTTGTTATGTGTGTTCAATAATTTTATTTATAATAAAAAATTAAATTGATCAAAGAAGAGTTGTAAAATATGATGTCAGTTATGAAATATATTTAAGTGCAACATGTCATTTATTAAAAAGGTGACCATGCAAATGTCAAAGCATGATGTCGATTATAAAGTCTCAATTTTATATTACAATAATTATTAAATTCCTTAGTCCTATCCTTCTTGGAGATAGATCAAATAACATAATTTAGGATGAGACATAAATCCTCTAGATTTGTTGGATAACATGCATGTTATGAAGATAACAAATTTATAATAATCATTGAAAATAATTGGAAATTATTGAAAAAGCTTTTTTTTTTTTTTAGACTTTAGATGTGAAGACCAATACAAACAAGATATACTAGTGTCCACATGATATGAAAGATTGAGGTAGAAAATTTATAGGATTGCTGGTAGATAGGACCACATAAAAAGAGCCTTTGTAAAGAGAGAAATCATAATAAGAATGGCCTGGGATATTATTCTCCTAACTTCTTGACTCCTAAATCACGAATTAATAATAAATTCAAAATCAAAGAAAAAAGGAGTCCACATAAAAGGGGTAATAATGATTAATTTTGTTGGTTTTTAATGAATTGAAATCTCTAAGGAGAGCTCCAAGGAATAATAGCAAACAAGTAGAAGAAAGCTTTGATAACACCCAACAAAAAATATGAAAAAAAATTTGTTTAAGCTTAAAGCAAAGAAGAGGGACCTAAATAAAAAATTGACATATCTACATAATATGAGAATCTAAGTCTAAGTCCTTAAAAGCAAACATAACCTTCACCATAAAATAAACTAGTGAGAAAAAAAGTAAAGCACTTTAATCACTTTTGTAGTGATATCTAAGGATAAGACCAACATGGTCACATTTGTCTAGTAAAAATTAAGGGCTCTAAGGATAAGACCCAAGAAATAGATGGTTCTTGGAGTTATAAAGAGCTTATGAAGGTAGCATATCAAAGAAAAAACATTGAGGAATGAGATCAAGAAAATAAATAAAACCTACATACAATTATTGATCTCACTCCATAGCTAAATTCAAGATAGGAGCAAAAACTAATCACTTGTGCAATGACACTTTAAGAAATACATTTTTTTTTTGACAATCTGCTTTATAGATATACAAAGGTGTGGGATACTAAGCTGGTTTGATAGATCATTTCTCTTTAAAACAACATACAAGTCTCATTATTGAAGGAGTGACAACTATGGTTGTTACATATGACCAACTAAAAAGTTTATTCAACCAAATAGTTAAAGCAATGTTGACCTCATTTTTAGTTAGGTTGACATACACTCTTTACCTTTAAGGATTCTATCATAGTAATATAATTTACTCACTTAGAGTTTTAATGCACTCTTAGTGACAAAGGGAACACCAAATCCAAATAAAAAACAAATAGGATTGAACCTTAGGGTTAATCCTACTAACTTAGTAAGTCCCAACTTAACCAATTTGAGCCCTTTAGGTCATTTAGCCAAACATAATCGATTTGAACCTTTTGGGATTACTTTGGTCCAAACAAAACCAAAACTAAATTGATTCAAGCCAATCAACCCAAACACATCCAAAATACTAGTCATATCCATGAAGCCTAATTGAAGCTCAATTGGGCTAATTAGTTCACTTAGCCCAACTTAACCAATTTGAACCTTAATTGGCTAAATCCAAATTAAATTAAAATCACTTGAAATTGATCATACCGAAAGTTTTGGAAACCTTAATCAAACATATTTGAAGCCCAATTGGGGGTCAATTTAGTTAACTGGTCTACTTAGGTCAAGTTGACCTAATTGAACCTTATAGAGTCAAAAGTCAAATTAAACTCAATTCAAGCTAAATTGGACCAACCTAAAGCCTTAGAGTCATCAAACATTCACAATTAAATACAATTCATGCCAAATTTAGGCCCATTTTGGCCAAGTGGTTCACTTAATCCAAATAGGCCTAAATGAACCACATTGAACTAAATCTCAATATAAGCCAAATTGGACCAAACCAACACTTCTACCACATTCCAAATTGATAATTGAACATAACCCAATAGTCCTTTGGGTCCAATTTGGCCAATTTTGCCAATTTGGCCACTTGACCTAAGTTGGCTCAAACTAGCCTAAAGAAGTCACCTTGAGCCAAATTCAACAAAGCCAACTCTAAATCCAACCAAGCTTTGAATGACTCTTAACTTGAGTCTGCTCAAGTGAGCTTGAACCATGGTGAACTTGGTTCTACCAAACATAAGTTAGCCAAGGGTCTAAATGAAGACAAAATCTAAAAATAGTATAGTCCACCCCCTTATTTGGCTTGGATACCCCCTCGGATAGTGGTAAACATGTGGAGCTTGATAGAGTTTGAATTGGAGGGAACTTAAGCACACATCACAATCACTACCACCAAAAGAAGTCTCCCAAGCTCTCAAGCCCTCTCTAACATCCTAACCCCGACCACCATCAAAACCATTTATCATCCTAAACCTCAATTCCAATTCACAACCTCTTATTTATCAAATTAACTCACTTTACACCTTCTCCAACCTTTGGAAACCCAAAACAATTTGAGTCCCACTTGATTGAGCTCGAGAAAGTAAAGATGGACCAAACTCCAACGGCCCGTGGTGGTGCTTTGGTCTCCGAAGTAACTGGGGAGGAGACAAGTGGGGATCTTGATAATAGGGCTTTATCTTTTCAAAATGAAGCTACCTTAATCAGTGGAACCATTAGGTAATAGCTTTAGTGACATAATTTCCCAAATCACTTAGGAAGCCATAAGATCTGATCTCCATGATTATAATGTGATTTCATGATTCACTAGAATCCAACTATAGAAAACCCTTTTAGCTCCTTTGTTGTTCCATTTGCAATTAATTTGAATGAAAATCTGAGTCAAATTGGCTCAAATTTGGTGATGAAAGGTGGGATGGTCTCTCCCTCTCACTAGAGGTAAGAGACGAATCACATGTCATCTATTCCCATTGATTAGAATGGACGACTGTGATTTTATCACACCATTAAGTTTGATTAATCCCTTAAGAACAACATATTTAATCCAAGGCATTTGATCTTTGATCGAATGGCTCAGATCGAAACCGCGCTACCGCTAGCCACATCAGCATCACGCTGGACATTTTTTTATGACGAATCCTATCTCACTATGTGCAAAGCGCAATTGAGTCAATGCTTCACGTGCAAACAATATATCCTTCTTGATGAAGTTCTAGATGAGCAAATTTAGTTTTTTCACTTGCCATATGATTTGAATATCTATTATCCAAGTACCACATTTCTTCTTTAATCTTTCTTTGAAGGTAATAACAACAACAACAATAATAAGCCTTTATCCCACTATATGGGGTTAGCTACATGAATCCTTCTTCTCCATTGTATCATATTATGTGTCAAATTCTCATTTATTTCTAATAAACTAAGGTCATTTTTCATACAACATAACTAAGTCTTTTTAGGTCTACCTCTACCTTTCTTAATAAAACAAATCTAATACATCCACTCTTCTAACTGGGTCATCAAACTATTGATGCTTTATGTAGCCAAACCATCTAAGGTGACTCTATCTAATCTTATCTACCACTGGAGCTACTCCAACCTTTTCCCAAACATATTCATTTAACATTTTATCCCTAAGATTAAAGCCACTCATCCACCTGAGCACTCTCATCTCTATAACACTTAACTTAGTTTTATACTTCTCTTTTACTAGCTAACATTATGCACCATAAATCATTGTAGGTCTTACCATCTTATAAAATTTTCCCTTAAGTCTAAGTGGTGCATTTCTATCTCACAATAGGCTAGATGCATTTCTCCACTTCAATCATCGAACTTGAATTCTACTAATAACATCCCCATCTATTTCATCCTCATTTTGAATAATAAACCCAAGATATTTGAAATGCACACTTTTTTTAATGACTTGATCACTCAATGTCACAACACTACCACTAGAATTTCTACACTAAAATCACACTCCATATATTCAGTTTTAGATTTACTCAAATAAAAACCTTTAGAATCTAATGTTGACCTCCATAATTCAAGTTTCTCTTGGACTCCCTCTCTAGTCTTATGAATAAGAAGAATATCATAAGCAAAAAGCATACACGAAGGCACATCCTTCTGTATATGCCTAGCAAGAACATCCATAACTAATCCAACTGAAATTGGAAAATATTTTGTCAGTCCTTCTTGTGTTTGGACACAAGTAACAACTCTAGTATACATATCCTTAATGACTTGAATATAACTAATATTAACTCCTTTCTTTTCTAGAACTCTCCAAAGGACTTCTCTTAGAACTTTATCATAAGCTTCCTCTAAATCAACAAATATCATATGTAGCTCTTCCTTACTTTCTTTATACTTCTCCATCAAACATCTCAACAAATGTGTAGCATCCTTCGTAGATCTACCCAACATGAAACTAAATTGATTTTGAGAAACTTTTGTATCACATTCTAACATATGCCCAATTACTCTCTCGTATAATTTTAATGTATGGCACATTAACTTAATCCCTATATAATTTTCATAGTCTTATGCATCACCTTTATTCTTAAATATAAGAACCAACAAACTCTTCATCCACTCAACAAGCATCTTTTAATTCTTTAAAATAATAAAATATTTATCTTCTTATGAACCATAATATCTATTAATTCAATTAATTTATTTGTAAGAGTACTTCTATTATAAGTTCCAAACCTAATTCTTATTTTATGGACTACTTCTTTGCCTGCATCCGTCCATCATGTAGAAACCATTGCTTATTTACACTACATATGGGCACCGATGTAGTGGTCTTTGTACACTTTTCACTGTATTCAAATTGTAGAGTGTGTCACTTTTACGGGATGCCCTAGCATTAACATAATATTTTAAAGGATTTATGTCATAATTATTTCAATAAATTTTTTGCTCGCTATCAACTGCCTAACCCCACCCTCCACTTTTCACATTTGGGGCTTGGGACATGGCAAAGGTAGTGTTTGGGAAAAATAAAAAAAAATAAAAATAAAATAAAATAAAAAATAAGGGTTAACATTTGGAACCCAAACATGTTTGAGTCCACATCCTATAATAAAATGATGCAATATATGCTATGTAATGTGTGTTAATTCATTTCTACTTTTATGTAGCCAAATGAAATTAGATCTTGGAAATGCATATGATCTACGTGCATGGTAATCAAATGATATATGACATTTTTATTGCAAAAGTTATACTAAATATTAGTATAAGCATAAGGCAAATATCCATATAATTTAGATGCATTAAAAGATCTACCTCTACTATATGAAGCATGTAAATGTGAACTACAACATGTATTTAATCTTGCATGTAACAAAGTGTTTTCTACTTCTAAATTTTCTACATGCAAAGATTGATCAATTAAAATATTATTTTTGGTTCCTAGCTTACTACATTCATCTTTTAGAGATAAAACATTCACTTCTAATTCTTTTCTTTGCTTTTTCTAAAACATTATATATTTTCTTAATTTTTTTATATTCATCAGTTAACTCATTAATAGCATCATCTAAGTCTTCATAGAAAATTTCTTCACATGCCTCATTCGAAGTATCAATGCTCGCCATAAGGCATATTGGCTTCTTCTGAGGTGACATCACTTGACTCCTCTGAGTCTGAATTAGTCCATAATGCTCTTTTCTTTTTCTTTTGAGACCTTTAATTTTTTCAGCTCTTCGTCTTTTTAGCCTCCTTTCCTTTCTTTAAATTTTCACCAGCAAATTCTGGATAGTCTTCTCTTATATGTCCAGGCTTTTTACAAATATTGCAAATGATACCTTCACATGTATTTGACTTTTTTTAGTTATCAATTTATGAACCTTAGACTTTCTATATCTTTGCTATTTTCTTTTTAGGCAAATTCCCCAATCTTTTTGAAAGCATGGCTATTTTGTCACTATCCAACTCAAAACATGAGTTGGTATTTTCACTTTCATCTTCCAACCTTTAAACCATTGGTCTTCCCTTTCTCTTTCTTTTGGGAAACATCATTTAACTCTCTTTGTGCTAAAACCTATTCATGAGCTATCAAAGAGCCAAGAAGCTAATCAAGTGGGTATGAAATTAAGTCTTTTGCTTCACTTATTGCAGCAACCTTAGCATCCCATTCTTTTGAAATGTATCTCAAGATTTTGTAAATAAAATCTTAATTTTTATATTTTCTTCCAAGAGAATGCAATATATTAGTTATTTTTATAAAATGAGTATACATATAAAAAATGGTTTCATTAGGTAACATGCAGAACAATTCATATTCATGCACTAGTTTATCTATATGGGCATCCTTAACTTACTTAGTGCCTTCATAAGTAATAATTAATTTATTTCAAAATTTTAAGCATTATTAAACATAGAAAATTTTATGTAATCATTAAGAAGTAAAGTACAATACAAAGTGCTACATACTTTGGATTCAGTGTATCCAACTCTTTTTCATGTAATGTCCAATCATCAAAAGGCTTTTCAATAACTTCATCATTTATTTCTATTATGGGTATGTGGTATTGATGGGTTAACATGAGTCAAATACCAGCAACTTGAATAAAAAGAAAAGTATTAATATAATTTTTTCCAATAATCAAATGGTACATTACCATGCAAAGGTGGTCTATGTATACATTTTCAGGTAGTGCAACTTTATGAAATCCTTATGCCATAGTGATCTACTCAGGGATGTTAAGCCACTAATTTTATCAGAAGCTCTGATACTAATTTTTATGAGGCTATGGCACCCAAGAGGGCGGGGGAGGTAAAATGGGTATTAAAAGTTGTAACAAATTAAAACTTAATTTTAAACTTTATAAAAAGGTTAATTGCAAATATAAATTTATTTGTAATGAAGGAGCAAAGCAAGAAACATCTAAAAATAATAATTAAATAAATAAAGTGTAGGAAAGTAATGAAAGGAGGCAAAATGATTTTTACATGATTAAGTCAAACCCAAAAACTAACTTACGTCCATGACTAGTCACCTTTACTAGGAATTTTCTAATCAAAATAAGATTACAATAAATCTCTCATACTTTCTTGTACCGGACAAGTACAACCTCCAACAAGTTCAAAAGAACAAGAAAAAAAAGAGCGAGTGAATATCTATCTCTCAATTTTAAAGTAATTTTGCATCAATTTCTCTATATTAAGACAAATAAGAATTAGCTCAAATTTTTATTTGTTCTTTTATGATAAAGCATGCAATGCTATGAACTTGATGTAAAGTTCTTGAAATAATTTGTTTTTGAAAAATAGTTTCACAAAGTAAGATGATGATTTGAAAATATGAGCATGAAAATTATTTACTACAAAGATGCTTAAATTAATTTAACTTTAAGATCACTTGTACAAAATAGGAAAGCAATGAGCTTATAAATTAAGAAATTTAAATCAAGAAAGAAAATATGAAAGTCTTAAGGGATGATCTTAACTTGAAATAATTTGAAACACAATTTCAAGAATCAATCTTTAAAATACTTGGATTAAGTGAAATAAGATAATTTTTAATTTTAGTTCTTATGAAAAATAATTGATCCCAAAGAAACTTTGATAAGTGATTTAACAAAAAAAATGTTAAGATGAACTATTCAAATTACTTGGATGTAAATGAAAAGAACTCAAAAAATCTTTAACAATATATTATGTAATTCTTTTCAATTAAATCAAGCAAATGAAAACCAATGCAACAAAAGATTAAAATGAATTAAATATCATTACTCAAGTCATTTGTATGTGTGAAATAATGAAAGCAAGACTTGATGTAGACATTTTCAAGGCTTGAAAGTTGCATGAAAAAGTTGAAGAAGATCTCCCTTTAGAATGTTGTTGAAGAAGTGAGGAAGAGAGATTAGCTTTAGCACTTTGAATCCAAGAGTCGCTCCAAGAAATTAAATTGCAAGGGATTGATCAAAGGTGGATATAATCAAGAAGAAGTGAATTCATGAGAGCATCTCCTTAAATAAGATTTGTTCCAATGATTGGGCTTCCAAGGCAAGATAAAAGAAGAGTGAAAGAATGAAAGAAAATTTTGTAAGGAAAGAAATTCATATTCAAAATTCAAATCACTTGATTTGAATTGAAAGAAGTTCAAGTCAAATGCAAGAGTGGCTGGTCAAAGCATGGGAGTAAGAGGAGGAGATTACTTAACATAATTAAGCAACAATAAGGATAAATTAAACCATGTAAGGCTTGACCAAACAAGAGAAAGAGGAGGGAAGAAAAATAAGAGGGAAAGTAATTTAGTCATGAATTTGAATTTTCAAAGCATATGCAATAAAACTTAAATTCAAATAATTTTAAATCCAATGTGTACAACCATGCAAGAGGAGGGAATTGGATTAATTCACTTGCTAATTAATATGGGATTTAATAAAGAAAGGATTTAAATTAATTTAAAATAAATTAAATCCAACAAGCACAAAAGAATGAAATGACCATGTGGGTTTTTCATTAGGAGTTCAATCATGAATTAATGTAATATATATGAGAGATTAATTAATTAGATGGGATTAAAATAAGCAAGTTACAAGAATTAATTAAAAATAATTAAATTAAATAAGATGGGATTTTTGGCCAAGATATTTTCGTATATGGATTAGATCCTAATAATTTCAAAAAATTTAAATTCAATGTACTTGTTCAATTTATCATGCCAAAAACATCAAAAAATTTGGCCAAGAATAAAAATAAAAAAGAATTATTGATAGGAGAGTGAAAATAAATGATAAGAAATAGAAAAAAGAATAATTTGGATAATGAAAGAATAGATTAATTCTCATACAAAAATAAATAGATAATAAATTAATCTATGCATGAAAACAAGTTGATGAAGTGGAAAATAAAGCCAACTCACTTTAAGATGCAATGAATAATGTTTAAACTATTACAAGTAGTTAAATTATCCAAGAAGGATAATTTCAAGTATACTGAAAAACATAATACAAATAAAATATATAAAATGTAAAAATCAAAATAAATGACATAAAAATATTATTATTCATTATTTTCATATTATTAAGCTCTTATTTATCTTATATTATAAAGCTTACGAATATTCAGAAACTGCCATAGTCTAGGTTTATCATGACTTTCAAAATTTGAGTGAGTAAATTGAGTCTATTGAGCTTCTTGATCATTCAATCATATGTTTATTATCATGAAAATCAGTTGCATAAACAATGGGTCTCATGGAGTCAACACTACAGAAAATTATCTAAACTTATCAATATAAAAATCACTTAATTAAGAAAGCTTGTTGATATATGATTAAGCTCTTTATTTATGATTAGATGATAAATAAATAAAAACATATAAGTTGAAATAAAATAAAAGAAGAGAATATAACATAAAATTAAAATCAAATCAACTTATTAAAATGAGTTGATAAGCAAATTATTATAAATTTATGATAGATATAATAATAATTTAAAATAATTTTATTTTTAATCTAAATTTATTAAAATTTTCTTTTTTAAAGCTTGAGTTTTAGCAAACATTTTAAAATTATAAACATAATGAATCTACTAACCATCTACTGCTAAAAATATATTATTATATATATTTTGTATCTCTTTGATCACCTTATAAGTTTTTTATCATCTTTTAAATATCTTGATATTCAAATTTAGTTGATGTCGCTTCAAGATTGAAAATTTATGTAATCATTTAATACTGAAATTACTTAGCATACATAATTAGAACTTCCAATCATATATTTCTTATCATCAAAATAAGCTCATGATAAGCTTATAGGATTAACAATCTCCCCTTTTTGATGATGATAAAATTATGTTATCTAGTGATTATGTTGAATGTGCAAGATTACATATTCTTCTCAATTTAACAATAGTGTCATGAATTCTTTTGAGAATCTCTCCTAAGATATAAGCATTTGAAAACAAGAAAAAAAGCCAATGTATATTTTCCTTCTCCTTTCGACAATATTAAAAATTGATGTCAATTGGATGGTAAAAATAAATGTATTTAGGGTTTAGTATTTGAAAATAATAAATTGTAAATGAGGACCTAACATTCTTAGTTTTCTGTTAAGTTCATAAAATCATATTTTATTTAAAGTTTTTACAAATATATCTAAAATTTGAAATTAAGTTTCAATGAATTTTATATTTGCATCTCCTTTAAATACATGATCCCTAACAAAATAATTTCTAATTTAAATATGGTTATTGCATAAGTATTTATTTTGATTCTTTGTTAAGCTAATAGCACTAATATTATAACAAATTATTAGAAATTTTTCTAATTTATTTCTATAATCTTCTATTTATTGCTTTTGCCATCATAATCAGACAACACAATTGCTATTGCTATATACTTAGCCTCAGCAGTAGATAATGTGATAGAATTTTGCTTCTTAGAGGAAAAAAGATATAAGTAATGATCCTAAAAATCTATAAGTTTTTAGTTGCTTTTTTGATCTACCTTATATCTAGAAGAGTTAGAATCTAAATAAGCAACTATATCATAAAATATATAATTTTTTGGATAACATAATTCTAACTTAGGCATTCTTATCGAATATCAAAATATACCTTTTATTACCGTAAAATGGGATTCTCTTAGATTAGTTGAAAACAAGCATGAATAAATATAACAAACATAATATTAAGCTTACTTATAGTATGATATAAAAATTGAACTTATCATGCTTCTATAAAATTTTTAACAACTAATTTGTTTTATTCATCTTGATCTAGTCTTGTAGTTTGGTTCATAATAGTCTTATTATGTTTAAATTTAATTATTTAAATTTTCTTAAATAGCTCATCAATACACTTATTTTAACAAATAAATGTGTCATTTTCACACTCTCTCATTAAAGTCTTAAGAAAAATATAAGTTCTCAAAGCATACTCATTTTAAATTCTTTAGGCATAATTATTAAGAATTCATGAAAAAAAAGGTTCATTTATAATTTCAAATTAAATATGATTAACATAGATTTGTATAATGATCATATCATCTTCTATACTCTTAGTAAGTTAAGTTTTATCTACTCTACCATTTGTAAAATTATGATTATTTAAAAATAAATTTAATTTATCATAACATGCTCTTGGAACATATTTCAGTCCATATAATTTTTATTTAACTTTTATATATGATAAAAATAATCTCAAATTTCAAACTTTGATGGTTATTCAATAAAAAACTTGGTGTATAAAGCCGTTGTAAGTAGTGGCACACTAAAGAGTGTGTGTGTGTGTGTGTTATTGGTGGTGAATTAGTGTGCTTTTAAAAATTATATAAAGTAAAAAAAAAGGAAAGTTAAAATTATAACAATCATTAAATGAGAGATTCAAAAGGATAAAAAGAATATTTCAAAGCACAACAAGCAGCACAAATGTAAAAGGAGAAAAGAGAAAGCAGAGCATAAAGATTTACAATGGTTTTATCAACCTGACCTATGTCCACTTTCTATTCTTCTTCAAAATTCACTATCTCTTTTTTGGCATAACCAGGGAAGGTGGAGAAGCTTCTCAACTTCATGGGTAATGGAGAAACCCTACACCAACTCACCTTCTTTTTCAGGCAAGAAGGGTGTCACTCTAAAAAAATCTTTGCAACAGAAGTTTCATACAAGCTCTCAAATAGAATAAAGTTTCAAGTTAAAGCATAAGATTCAAAGCAAGATGAAAGAAAAGAACAACCAAGTGAAAGTGAAACTTTACCAAAACACAAGTCCTTAAGGAAAAGAAGATGAGAGAGGTCTCCCCACTTTTCTCTTTAGCTAGAAAATCTTCCCTAAGCCTTCTTTAGGATTTGTCATGTTCTGAATTATTAAGCATAAAGATTTACAGTGGATCTATCAACCTAACCTATGTCCACTTTTGAATGTTCTTCAAAATCAACTATCTCTTGTTTAGCATAACCAGCAAAGGTGGAGAAGCTTCTCTCCTTCATGGGTAATGGTGAAACCCTACACCAACTCACCTTCTTTTTCAAGGCAAGAAGGGT
This sequence comes from Cymbidium sinense, assembly GCA_021442155.1. NCBI lineage: Eukaryota > Viridiplantae > Streptophyta > Magnoliopsida > Asparagales > Orchidaceae > Cymbidium > Cymbidium sinense. The sequence continues at coordinate 19,870,113 of CM038229.1, forward strand.
GTCACTCTAAAAAAATCTTTGCAATAGATATTTCATGCAAGCTCTCAAATAGAATAAAGTTTCAAGTTAAAGCATAAGACTCTAAGCAAGATGAAAGAAAATATCAACCAAGTGAAAGTGCAACTTTACCAAAACACAAGTCCTTAAGAAAGAAGAAGAGAGAGGTCTCCCCACTTTTCTCTCAAGCTAGAAAATCTTCCCTAAGCCTTCTTTAGGATTTGTCATGTTCTGAATTATTAAGTTAGAACCCCACCCCATTCACAAGTCCTTAAGAAAAGAGAAGAGAGATCTCCCAACTTTTCTCTTAAGCTAGAAAATCTTTCCTAAACCTTCTTTAAGATTTGAAGTTAGAACCCTCAAGATGAGTATTTATAAAGAAGAAGTTAAAAAAATTATAAAAATTATTTTTCAAAAAGTTGGTCCAATCATCAATGATCCAAATATAACAATACAACAAAACATTAATTGTATAGTATGTATAGTGGAGGCTAATTAGATGATCATATCATATGTATAGTATGCATAATTATAAGTCCTGCATCTTAAATACAACCTACACACACAACAAAATAATAATAATTATTATTCAACAAGAAATATTTGTGATCATCAAAACTTAGAATATCACATCAAGGCTCATAGAGCTAACACTTAAAACTTGCATATGTTTGAAGAAATTGAATTATCTCAAACACGCTATTGGTGCAAATGATTTTTCAAAATCTATACCTTCCATCTATGTGTACTCTTATGTAACTAATCTAGTCTTATTTTGATAGCACACCTTAAGCCATCTAACTATTTTTTAAAGACCAATTCTATTTCAATTATATTTAGATCTTATAGACTTTGAACTAATACCCACACATCATTTCTGGTAAATTGATTTAACCTATCATGTATTGCTATAATCCAAAAATAATCTTTCAAACTTAATCAATTAACCTTGACTCAACTTTTGAAATACATGCTAAATGATTTGCCATCTTTTTATTATAATATAATAAAAGGTGAGTGGTGATTGAATTAGTACTTTTATGAAAATTATGTAAGCATTTAAAAATTTAAATAAGCTTGAATTACAATTTTGCTATGTAATTAAGTAAATTAAAAAAATAACAAGTAAAATTTACAATCAACAACACAAAAGCTTTTTTATGAGATTTTTCCCTTGCTTACATCCTCACCTAGACTCTACCATCTAGGTTCTTTTATTTGAATTTTCCTACCATAAAATTCTCTCATTCTTAGGTGAAGAAAGTCTTTGTAACTTATGTATAAAAATTAAGTTTACAAAAGTATTATAACATGCTTAAAATTTTTTAAAATTTTGTAAGAAAAAAATTATAAAAAAATTAATATATAATCCATTGATCTTAGAAGAAATATTATAAAACAAAATACAATAAAATTTTAACAACAATTTTACAGACTTGACAATTGTTTATACAACTCTAAAATTACTTGCAAATAATGTGGCTTTGTATGAGATTAAGCTTTGAGGGAGATTTGAAAGTTCATAATTTTTTTTAACTATATATATTTTTTAAAATTTGTAGCATAGAAGAGAATTTGAGCGATATGTATTTTCATTAAAAATGTTAATAAAACTTTAAGTTTATATCCTCATTAAATACTAAAAGCCCCAACTTAACTTAACATATTAGGTTGGACTGAGTGAAATCATTGGAGATTCAATATAGGAGGGTCACTTATAATTTATTTATTTATTTATTTATAACTTTAACTCTTGCTTGCCTTAGGGTAGACCTATTTCACTAGTTGAGCTTAATCATTTATTAATGGATGTAACCATTGAATTCAAATAATTAATTCATCTCATTTATTCACTTATTTGTATAATTGATCATGAGACTCTAAGGATTGGCTTAACCATCCTCAAAATTAATTTAAAAATTTTAACTTCTAGATAAGTCAAAGGCATCTACCTATCCTTACCTTATTTATGTTCTTCATCATGTGATTACCCAATTTGACCAATAGCTCCAACCATTCAACCTACGGATGTACTTAATATGGTCATGAATAAAATGACTATTGGAACATCTTAATGCATGCTCATTCAACCATATGATTAAAAAAAGTTAAACCAAGCCATATGTTAAAAGCCAAACACTATGTAATTTGAATTAACCATTCAAATTAGTTCAAAAAATGAGTTCATATGCTAAATTTGTTCTAATTAAAATATTTGTTATATTAATTGAGATGATTGCACTCAAGTCAACCTAATAAACACAAATTGACCTAATTATGCTAATTTTTCAAGTTGATTATACCAATTAGACATGTAAGCTTTTTGTGTCTTAAATATGGTCTAAGCACTATAAAGCTTAAGTATGCCATAAATTAAGCCAAATTAGCCAAATGAGTCAATTCACCATTAAAGGCTAAGAACCCTTTTAGTAGATTATTAGACAAGGCATGATATCCAATAAATTTCTTAAGAGTGATTGTATATAAGAATGTTATTATGAAATATTAGGTCAACTCATATTAATTTAACCCCTCTATGGTTATAAATTTAGACAAATAAGTCAACATGGCCCTTTCATGGACTTAAATGTGAACATTGATATTTATTATGGAGATTTAGTCAAACTACTTACCATCATTTAAAAAAAAAAAATGAAATTTTAATTATTTTTATGAAGATCCAACTATCCCATTCGCTCCTAAGATAGCTTTCAAGAATTAGTATGGATAGATAAGAAGAAAGTTAATAAAAATTAAGAATATGAGGTCCAACCAATGAGATATAACCATTCCTCCTCATTTATGACCTTTAAACCTTACTCCAAAACTGCCTACACATATAGTAAAAGCTCAAGTGGCTCCAACATGGTTATAAATAGCCATAATTATTTTCAAACCAAAGGGAATTTAAGCTCACCTTCTATAATCTTAAAAGATCTTCTTATCTCTTTTCTACCCTTTTAAGCCCATCTGACTAGCTCAACCACATTTTCAACCAAAAGGAGAATAAGGTTTGCTTTGTACACTCATAAAAAAGAGCCAAGCTAAGAAATTTCCTACCTAACTCTTTTGAGGCTCCTAAATTAGTCCCATTACTTGGTATTAGCCCTATAAGTAACATTCTAAAGTCTTAATCTCCCCATCTTATAGCTTGGTCTATAGAGAGGTAAAGGTCAAGAAAAGGCCAAGCAGCACATAATCCACTACTTTGGACCCCCTCAAGCCTTTCAGCAAAGGAATTTTTCAGGGAGGTCAACGGAGAGAAATTTAATATAGCAAGGCTTGAGTTGTTTTTGACCCCAACCCAACATAGTTCTTTAGTTCTAACCCAATGTAATGTAGAAGATGATTGTGTATTCATTTGATCTATTTATTTTAATTCAATAGCTTAGATCAAGTCTAACCTCAACTTGGTCCAAGTCCCTCTATTTTTATTATTTTATTTTAATATTTTCTTATAAATTAAATATTATGCAAAAATAAATAAATTTTTTTAGCATAAATAGAATTTTAAATGATAATTTTAGTTAAAATATCATCTCCCTTAAATTTTTTATTTTAAAAGTTAAATATTCATTACTTTAGATGATTAACGTATCAAATAAATTAAAGAAATTCTCAAATTCATTATTGAGGTTCTCGTAAATCATTTTAAAGCTCCTATAAAAATCCCAAGTCTAATTGAATTATAAAATGCCATGTATGATTTTTCAAGGTACTATTTTTATAATTTAAATTCTTTATAATAAAATTTAACTTCATAAATTCAAAGAAAAATTAGAGTGTATTTGGTATATCAATACACCTCTCTAAAATTTATAATGATTTTAAAATTTATTTGAAGCTCTCATTAACTAAAAATAATGTTTTTCAATATTTTTAAGTCTTTTAAATTTTTTTTAATAATCTTTAAAATTCATAATAAACTAGGAGAGGTTTTGTGAGTTTACATGCACTTCTTTATTTTTCTCAAAGATTAATTAAATTATTTATATATCATTTAAACATTTTAAATAAAAATGACTATATTTATAAAATTATCAATTTTCTTCTAATGGGCCCACTACCATGTGATTCTCCCTCAAGGTGTCTTCTAGTTTTTAAGCCCTAGCATGTTTATTGGAATTTATTTGAAATATTTTACCATTTTTAATTATTAAAATACTGATTTTGTAATTAGTAAATTATATAGATATTATACACTTTTAAATTTTATTAAAATATTTAAGTATGTTATTTTTGGGGTGAATACTTTGTGTAGAAATAATTAAATGCATAAATTTAAAAGTCTAATTCAAATTTTAAGAAATACGTCAATTAAAAAAAATCTAAATCAATAATATTACTTAATTCACATTAAATATTGTCATCACCATAAGCCTTAAGCTATCATTTTATTTGATTGAGATTAAAATTTATCTAGAATAAATACCCTATTAGAACACTACAAAACATTGGTGTACTTGTACTTCTATTGATTGCATCCATACATTATATGAGGAACATGTGCCTCATTATATTCTCACAACAATTCATAACTTGATTTATTAATTTTAACCTCTTTCTCAAGGGTTGAATATATCAATTGAATTTTTTTACACCATAATTTGTGCACACAAGTTAATTGATTAAGTTAGTAATTTAACTTTGGGGAACACACATTTAGGATTAACTTACAAAGCATCTTAAGACTTTGATTATCTGATGAACTTTTTTTAATAGCTTACACTATTATTGTCATGCAGATTGATTCATTCCCTCGAGTTAATTTTATAATTATATACTGCTCTCTCTACCAATATTTAGTAAATTTTTTGGTTGAGTATTCTTAATTGTGCTATTTTTTCATCTTTACAAACACCCATCCCATAAGTCATACCTACTAGATTAGGAAATGCTCATGGACTAGTCGTACAAACATGATATGGTTTATTCATAATGAAATTACATTACTATAATTGTATTGATACCCTCTTTATAAACTTGATCATCCTATTTGGAACAAGTTTAGTTTGAGTTTGGCCGATACAACTTTTAATGAAATTTTCACCCAACTAAGAACATTTTCATAAAGTCATTTTACAGTACAGTCAAACACATAATTAAGCACCTTTAGTTCTAGGTACATGCCTATATATGGTTTCATTATTGCTTTTTCTAGATAAAGGGTTTCTATTCAAAGCTTTACCTTGTACTCTTAGTAGATTAGATACTTTTTCATGTACTTAAGATAATTTTATCTTCACATGTATATGTCTTATTTGATCACTTGAATCTTGTACTTAATAGTTAATTATTTTAGCTATCCCTATTATATTGATACATTTACTAGCTAACAAAGTGATTTTAGCACCTTAATTTAAGATACATCTTATTAAGGTTGATACTCAATTATAATTAACTACCCATTACAATCATATTTTGATTTAATTAATAATAAAAATATTTGAATCATAATCACATCTCATATGATTATTTAATGAGGTTAAAGCCCAGCACTTCAATTTAATAATAAAGTGATAAGCTTGAAGATGACAATACTTATATAAATGACATGGTTTAGTTAGTCATTGGGATCATATTAGTTTGCCATAGGATACATATACTTTCACACATATTTAAATAAGAGTCATAACCTCTTAATTGCTAAATATATATAGTTAGATCATCTTGATACACAAGCTCTTTCATGCTCATGGTGAGATTGCTTTGAGTATGATAAAAATTTGAGATTAATTTTATAATTTTTTTATATATTTTCATTCTTGTATTATTCTTTACATTAGAAAAAATATTTCTCTTGCTATGAGTACCCGATATATAGCTATTGCTATCTATTTATTTTTTAAATAGGGGCCATGCATGAAAACATATAATAATTTTATATAATTTGTGATCTCATCTATGATGTGATAACTCCATTTAATTCTAAAATATTTCTATTAGATCTTTAGAAATCTTATGTATATTATAAAGTCTAATCAAGGCATTCTAATCAAATGCAAACCTATCTCAATTCTTAAATAGGAACTAAGATAAAGGACTATAAGTAGAGAAAAATCAATACTTACACTTATTAATTAAATTATTTAAGCTTATTAACTAGCATTTAGCTACTCCTTTTTTTGCTTTACTTTAGTAAACCCTAAGCATATTGCATAATTGCACCAACCTACTACCTATTCATTTATAGCCATCATAGCACATTAATTGTTTATACTTTTTAGCTTGTTATTTTCAAATTCTTATTTTAATGTGATTGCCTATACTATAAATGATTTTGTGCTAGGCTTATAAAGTTGAGTTTAATTGCATATAATTAGACTCTTGCATATTTTAGCCTTTCTTAGAAACTATTTGCCTAAATAATCTTGAGTTTTTTTATTTATGATTCAAGGTCATGAGGTTAACTTTGAAAGATGCAATTCATAATTATTTTTGATATTATTTACATAAGGTTTCAATATTTCTAATATGTTGACCTCACTTTTAGTGAGGTTAACATCCATCTCCTTACCCCTAGAACTTCAATCTAGGCACTAAGATTTCCTCACTTAGGTTCTAAGACACTTCTAGTGATTAAGGGGACACCCAAATCAACCTAAAGACTCATATAGGACTCAACCTTAGGGCTAGCCCATTGGACTAGTATACTCCACCAAGCCCAACAAACCTATGTCCTCATACACCATACCTAGTTAATTCTAAACTAATCTTGACTTCAAACATAGTTACCCAAGCACAAAACTAGACCTAATTGACTCCAAATGGGTTAATTGACTCAATTAACCCAAATTGACCTCATTTGGCCTAAAGGGGATAAACTTAAAATTGACCCAAACCACTTGAAGTTAACCTTGCCTAAACTATTATAAATATCATTTGAACTTGATTGAAACCTAATGAGGATTCAATTTTGCCGATTGGCTCACCTAGCCTAAGTTAGCCTAATTAAAGCTTATAGGACTACAATCAAACTCAATCAATCCAAACCAAATTAAGTTAATACAAAGACTTACAATCACTGTAAATATATATTTTTATGAAAGTTCAAATTTCATTGATTAAAAAAATATGATTATAGAAACTTACCTCTGATGTAGGGTAAGTTAAGGTTTTCACCAAAAATGAGAGGTTTAAGACTATTCTAGATGCAAAAACAATTTGAAATTCTAATTAAATTATTTTTAATTAAATTTTTGAGTCTCTTTGGGCTTAATTGTTGTTGATACATATAAATCCTAACTAAATCATAAAAATTATTTGTTTAACTTTTAAACCACAAAATGAAATGATAGGGTGGGATAATGTTAGAGTGTCTAATCTTCTTAAATGAGTTTAAGCCACCTTAATCTAAAAATCTTAAGTAAAAATTCCTAATTAGGTTTAAGTGGTGTTATACTTATGTTATTAGCCTCAAAATTAATGGCATAGGTAGATAGTTTTATGACACATAATTAACTTCTTTATTAGCTTTTATATATGTGGTTGATCAACATTCATTTGCATTCATGTTTAAAAATTCAATTGTTAAGCTTATGTCATTGATGTAATTATCACTAATAAACCCAAAAATTATTTTATTTATATATGAATTGCATATATAGCTTAAATTAAATAATAAAAAATAATCAAAATTCATTTATCATGTGTATAACCAATGCTTTCTTAACATATATAGTATTGAAACCTAAGATCGCAAGGCTATTAGTCTGATGGAGGTCTTTATTGACTTCGTATCTTTGGTATAACAATGACACTTACCTATAGCAACGGAAAGTGAAATACATGTATAAATAAAAGAAAAAATAAAATTATTTTTAGATCCATCATCATTATTTATAATAAATAAATTAACAACTTTATTTACACATCTAGATATACATACATGTAGATATGGTTAATAAGTATATAGTCTGAATACCCGAGATCGTAATGATAATAGTCCAAAGAAGATTTTGACCTTACATTTATGGTTTATCAATGACACATGCTTATAAAAAGCTAAAGTGTACATGTATGTATGTGTATATGCACAAATGATCAATTCCTTTTGATACAAGAAAAAAAATACATGCACGTGTATACATATAACAATATGTATATAGCCTAAATCCTTAACCAACTCAAAGATTAAATATATACATGTATACATACATGAGTGATGTATTTCATCCATCAAATCATATATTATTTACTTGAATAATTTCTAAAACAAATTAAGTATTTTCGAACATTTTAGAGTAATAAAAATGATGCTTATAAAGAAATTATTAAAGTGATAAAAGAACTTTGATAAGTGTGATAATGAGAATCATAGTTATGCTATTCAATCCTAAGATGTCTTTACATAATTATAATACCATTTAGACTTAATTCAAGCTTAGAATTTAATTAAAATTCAATTATTTCAATAACATAATTAAAGGTTATAAAATTCACCTCTTTAAATTCCACTTAGGAGTAGGATATTGAGAGGATGTAGGTCTCACCTCAAGTGGATTTCATTACTTCTCACATTCTTTAAAACTCCAAGTATAACTTAAATTAAGATTAAATTTGTAGTAAAAATCTACACAAGCTAATAACCATTTTAAATTAAAATCACACTTTGCTAATAGATTGAACCCTTCACTTAAGTCATAACATAAACATCTAAGTCTTAGAATCATCTCACTACACTAGCCTTTACACACACTTTGGATTGGGCCATTGATACTAGAATTAAATTAGGGTAGTGCTTTGTTATGGATTTATTTATTTTAATTTGTAATGTAATGTTTTAGATTGCATGTTAGGATGTATGCTCGTAGACTAGATGTTAGGGTGATATTTGATTAATATTATGCTCAGTGAAAGGGGGAGGCAATAATAAAATTAAAAGCTAATGAATCTTGCTTGTAAGTGTTATGTATTTCCCTGAGAACAACCCATTAAGATAAGTGAACTTGGACACCTATTGGTGCCAAGCCCTATTATATGAATTATAACTGCTTGGTGTGTATATGTTCTATAGCTAACCTTTGTCATGTAGGTTTAGTTAAGATTTTATTTTTGGAATTTTAGATTTAATTTATAGTAGAATTAGAATTAGAGCTATGCAATTTATGATGATAGTGGATAGAAGTCTTGGACTTGGGAGGCTCTATGCAACATATAGCATCCACACCTTGGAGATGAAGATGAAGAACCCACCCCATAGGCTACTCTTTATACAGTTGGTTCAAGGCTGGGATGTATAAGGGTAGAGCTCGACCACCCATTTTTCTTCATTCTTTTGGGGTGTATAACAAAACCTAGTCACAATAGCTTTTTATCATTTTAATTTTATTTGACTGATTTGGTGTGTTTACATTGATTTCACACTAAAGATTACATACTTTTCCTAAATTTTTTTAGTGTGAGCATTATTATATATGGCTTAGATTTGGTAAGCTTTTTAGGACTTAAATTTTCTACTCCAACTTAAAAATTAATTAAAATTAAAATAATACAACTTCTAACTTCATTCTAAAGCCTTAGACTAATCAATAATAGAGTTAATTACATTTATGCTTATGATGAATATATAATCATATGTCATCTTGATCTTCTTTCCTTGAATATGGAAGATCATAACCCATTGCATGATATGATGGAGAGTACTATGGATATCCCCTTGAGTGAAGAACACTTCCTCCTATTAATTTAGGCTATAACATAATTTTATCATGCATGTAGACATACTAAACTACCTAAGCCTGAGTCAAATCTAAGAGTCTAAAATCTATAAAATATGTAGTTTTGTTGCATTAGTTAAGGGCATTTTCATACCACTCATGATCTTAAAAATCTGGGGAGTTAATTTAAGCTCTTAAATTCTTTTCTAATAAATAATAATCTAGCTATCTTGTATTTATATGAGACTCAGCCATATGATTTTAAAGTGTAGGCGGTGTTAGTTAATGGCCCATTTAGGAAGTTTATAAGTTTAGAAGAATCATGGTAGTTTCACTCTCTAGTGAGAAAACTAATATATCCTAATCACCTTTTGTTAGATTACATCAAGCTTCTAGCTTATGTTGAAGCACTTTAGTTTTATGATTCAAAGTTGCATGTTTCTCCTTTGCTATGTGTGTAATTCCTCATCTCTTAAGAATTTTTATAATCTTGTTTCATTAGGGTATTAGTCATAACATTCTAATAAATGATCAACTAAAAATTTAGTATAAATCTTAATTGTAAAGATATTAAGCCAAACCATAAGGTATATTGAAGTGCTTTCTAGGCCTCTTAGTATCAAAACACTTTATACTTATCTTCATTTGGAAGCCATTAAGAATAATTCTTGTTATGCTATTTGATTTCTAAATTAACAATCCTTAATTTAAACTTTAAAATCCATAGAGATGTTAGCCAACTATTTTAATTGAGAATTTTCTTTGGAGATTCATATCTTCTAAGATATAATAAATTATAAGGACTTTTCCTTGCAAGAGACTTATAACCCAACTTAAAATAAACCTCACCTTACTTCATCTATGTAAGGTAGGAAAACATCTCTAGTACATGTTAACCCATTAGCCTTAGGATTCCTCATTGAATTATTGATCTATCGTAGAGTGATATCCCTACCTTTTGAGATAGTATATTATTCCTTAATGTCGTACTCAATCATTTAAATAAATACCCTCAAGATTTGTGTGGTGTCCTTCCTCATTTATAAACACTATAATATCACACAAGCTTTTTTATGTATTGGCTTATCATATCACTTAGTTATGATGGTTCATACTCTACCTTATGGATCAATATTATATATATAATATTTAGTTATTATAATAATCATTGAAAAATGCATTTTCATGAAAAGTCCCATAAAATAAATCAAAATAAAAAACATGCTTCACTTGTCAAGAGTTTCTCATGGAGATGCCCTTGAGTGTAAATAACCTCTACGATCATACTCCATTTGAGAGATAAACAAACTCATATTCCCTTGATCTTTTTTTATCAATTTGATGATATATATTTAAATAAGTAATTACTAATGAATTAAATGAGAGATGTTAATATTAACTTGATCTTTCCCCTTATCTCCTCCTATGACATATTTATATAATTCTAGTATCTTTATGTTGACACTTTTCCCACACAATATAGATTGGCATTATATTTGATAAGACTCTATCTCTATCCTTAAATTTGGAAATATATCTAAGTTTTAATTTATACCTACACCCTTTCTTTTAGCCTTTGAGTTTTGATAAGGTCATTATAGATCTAGTAATGCATTTATAATTAATAGGATAATTATTCCACCAAAACTTCTTTTAGATACTTTAGTTCCCATAATCACCAATGGATAAAGTGGCATCTCATTTATATTTACATTACTAAAAAAATATTTATTACTATTTTAAATAATAATTTTATTATTATTTCTTTACACATTACAAATAGGAACTTTTCAAATGAATCCTCAACCAGGGAAAATATCACATTACCTTAAATGTCCATTTATGTTAGAACTAGCATATACAATTTTAGTGAATCCATGCAGAGTATATTACCTTTTTGAATAGTGTACTTTGTTCCCTCCATAGAGGGGTAGATCATATGATAGTGTCATGAATATTGCTTTTATTTTTTATCCTAAGAAATGACCAATTATAGATACTTTCAAAAGTTATAGACTATTCATCTTCACAAGGTTGTTATAAGACCCTAGTTAGTACTTCTTTTTCTCAAGTATCATGCTATTTTGATGCTTATTATATTATATTCTGATATGACTTAAGCTCCTTAATTGTGTAAGAGGCTCAATGTATTATGAATAGATATATTTATCAATGATAACAACTAAAAGTTACTTGTCCAACTTTAATTGCATTCCTTTTACACATAATAAATTTGAAGTCCCTACCAAAGAAATCATATATGTATCAATGGATGTTGTTTGTCCTATTCATCCTATTGCTCATATTATTAAAGAAACATTTTGTGTTTTAATTTAAAACTTTTAAGAAGTGATTGATGTTATAGTTTACAAAAATACTTATTGTCTGATAATAGTTAATCACTCACATTACTTCTAATAATCAGTATTCCCATCAAGACTTTTCATATCATCTTTTACTTGAAAGTGTCATAATGAAAGCCTAGAAATACTCAAAGATCTAGTATAAAGTCATCTTTTGTTATCGATACTCCTACTAATATTTTTGGATCTATTCCTAATGGTCTTGTTGTTCTATAACATCATTTTTTTTTACTTTATTCCTGAGTCTTTTATGACAAAAAAGAAAAGAACATTTTGGCTTAATTTTTTCAATATTGTGTAACCAATTGGTTATTATTTCTTATGTCAAAAAGAAAAACCTCCATCCCCCTTAGACCCTTAACAAGCACAAGATATTATCCAAAGGGGACATATCTTAAATGGATTCTTCTTCTTCTCTTCCTAATTTCTAAAAGATGGATCATAAATAAGATCCCCTTTGAAATTTTATATTAGATCCTTTTTTTAAGTCATGACCTAAAGGAAGCTATTATTGATCTAATACTTATTATGTCTCAAGATCATGTAACTATGTTGCTTTTATTGCTCTTGATGTGCCCTTGCTTGATAAAGGTCCCAATGAATGGGATGATTTGTATGATAACACCTCTATTGATGGTTATAAAAATCTTTCAATTACCCACCCAATCAGAGTGGTGAGACTTCTCAAGAAACATTTTTAAAAAATATTCAAAAAGAATAATAAGGCAAGCCAATTAGCTCTAATATATATATATATATATATATATATATGTGTGTGTGTGTGTGTTAGCCTTGAGCATGATGATAAGAAAGATAATTATATAAATTATTAATATGTATCTTGTGGAGTAAAATATCTTAATACACTCTAGAGATTTATTTATATATTCTAGAGATTCTTCCCTTGAACTATATGGTAAGATAGAATAGGGTTTATTTTATTCAGGGTTCTTAGTTCCCTATAAGGGAAAGCCTCTATAATTAATTACATATTAAAAATGTGCAATTTTTTTTGAAAACTCTCGATTAAAGGAATTAATTTTTCCGCCATATCAATTTCAAAACTAAGATTCATAGAAAGTTTTTTAAGGAAATTTAAAAGGGATGCTTCAAGCAAAGTTTCAGATGCCAAATGGGATTGAGTAAGAAATGCCTCTGATATTAGGAAGCCTAGTAAGCCTTTCAACCTATTCTACAATTGGATTTTACATTTTTGAGGTTGAATTTATTTAAATTTAAATTAATAATTTATTGGAAATTTTGGACTTAGATTTTAACAGCATAAAACTATATAAATATCTAATAAGTTATGACTTATTCCAATAAGATGATTTATACCTAATTCTAAAAGTGGTTCTGGCACAAATCAAAAGCTCAACTTAGTCTAATCTTTGGAAATTATAGGCCTTCATCTCATTTGAGAATGAAAAATCTATCCTTGACTCTTCTGGACTTAGTTCCTGCCTAGAAGGGTTGTCAGCTAACACCTCTTAAATAATTATAATTCTATAAGGCTTGTCTTTCGAATGCAAGATAGCTATTCTATTATATTTTGGAAAAGGAAGCTAAAAATCTAAACTCACTCTTTAACCCTAAATTCATGATTGGTATGTTATGCTTGTAGCTAATGCAAATTTTTTTATTTTTATTCATTTTAACTCATTATTTTATTTGATGGTTTTATATATGCAAATCATGCTTATGATGGGATGCAGCTTGAAACAATCATAGGCCAAATCAAAAGAGAAGGTAGACTTCTTCCATAGGGTTATTATCATCCTCATAGGTTAGATACTCCTTTATGTGTAATAAAAGAATGGCCTAATTCAAGGATTTGAAAATAAATATGCAATCATGATTCACATTTCTAAGGTTTCTAATTGATTTAATTTTTATCCCTAAGGCTTTAATTAGTGAAGTTATATATTGGTAATTCTTATGTTTAAGTTGAATTAATTTAATATAGTGAAATCTAGGCTTCATCATAACATATCAAAACATAGAAATAAACCTATGAAAAGCATGCTATTTCTATTGTTTGCCCTAGAAGAGATGGAAAATGGGCAGTTGGGCTTTGACCTTATACAACCTAGCCTAGAACTAAATTCTTGATCTTTGGGGTATTCATTCAAGATCATTGTCTTCAGGGACCTCCTTAGTCTTCGTTAGGGACCACCAATAGGTACAATCGGTTCTTACTAATCCTAAACCCTTAGATCATAACTATTAACCAAATTACATATTAAAATTTTATAATAAAATCCTAATTCTTACAAAATAGATCTTAGAAAAATACAAAATGTAACAATAGTTATAGTGCAAACATATGGGTTTAACACCAATGGTTACCAATCCCACTGTTCTATAGGGCTATGCCTAGGACTTAAACAACACGTACAAGCAAACAATATTTATTATATTTTATTATAATAGTTTCTTTAAGCATTGTCCCTATAAAAGTATGATTAAAAATTCTAACCATCTAGTCTAAAATAGTACACTACAAAATAAGAAAAATATCACATCATAGAGAAATCACCATCTTAACCTAAGTTTATGGTCGTTGACTTGGTAATCTAGTGCATGAAAGGGAGAGTTTATGTGGTACAATTGAGGTAGATCATTTAAATTTAAAGTTTATTTAATTTATAATTGGGTGATTTCAATTTAAGTGATTTAATTAATTTTTAAATTTTATTTCTAATTTTAGTTAATTTTTAATGTTAAAGTTGATTTTAAATTTTAATGAGTGAAAAAAAAGATTAGGTCTTGCTTATGGCAAGACTCAAACTACTTAACACTCTAATAATAACAAAATCTTCATCAAGTGGTGAGGATTCAATTTAAAGGGTCTAGCTTAATGATCTACATATGTTGATTAATGAAAATTTATCAAATCCCTCTTACTTAATAGATCAAGTTAGATTTTTATTTATTTTTAATTTGTCCCTTTTGTTTGATTCACTTTTCATAATTATGTCTTCGTAGGTATGTGGCATTTTTAAACTAGTTGTTCGAGGTATCAAGACCTCCTTTGCACTAGTAACCCTACGACCTCAAGTGTTTAGACTATATACCTTGTGATTACATATTATGAAAAAAATTTTAATTTAATATTTGTGTTTAATTAACGATTCGAGTTAAGTTCATTATGATTGCTAAGTTTGAATTCAACTTGAAGCTAATTAAATTCTTATTTGTTCAATTTTGATTTGATTGTTACAACAACAACAACAAGCCTTAATCCCACTAGGTGGGGTTGGCTACATGAATCCTTCGTCTCCATTGTGTCCTATTATGTGTCAAATTCTCATTTAATTCAAGTATACTAAGATCATTTTTTATACATCTTAACCAAGTCTTTTAGGTCTACTACCTTTCTTAACATAAGGCAAATCTAATGCATCTACTCTCCTAATCGGTCATCGATGACGCTTTATGTGGCCAAACCATCTAAGGCGACTCTCCCTAATCTTATCTACCACTGGAGCTACTCCTACTTTTTTTTGAATATACTCATTTTGCATTCTATCTGTAAGAGTAAAGCCACTCATCCACCTGAGCATCCTCATCTCTATAACACTTAACTTAGTCTTATGTTTCTCTTTTATTGGCCAACATCGCACCATAAGTCATTGCAGGTCTTACCACCATCTTATAAAATTTTCTTAAGTTTAAGTGGAACTTTTCTATCACATAATAGATGCATTCCTCCACTTCAACCATCCAACTTGAATTCTACTAATAACATCTCCATCTATTTCACCATCATTTTAATTTTAATTTGATTGTTAGACTTAATTTATTTAAGTTATGAGTTACTTAAGTTATCAAACCTAAATTGAGTCATTTTAAGTTTTAAAATAAGATGAATTTGCATATTGAGGTTAATTTCATTAGTTGCCACTTATTCAATTTAATTTTCTTTAATTATTTGTTAAACCTTAAATGCATAAATTTAAGTTTTATAAACTCTAGAGGCTTAAAAAAATTTTCTTGAATCCTTTGATGATATTGGAAGTACTTTAAAGTAACTTTTAAATTTTTATAAATTTTGTACTTTTTATTATTTAAGTTAAATTACACTAGAATTTTAAAAAATCATAACTTATGATCCAAACATTATTTTAATTTAAATTTTTTATAGTAAGTGTGGCTTCATGTTAATTTCATTTTCTAAAAGTTCATCTTAATTATAGTTGCATTTTGAGAATAATTAAGGTTTTAATATTTTCAATAAAATTTAAATTAAGCTTAAAATATTATGAAATGATTAGTATTTTTAATTTTCTTTGATTCCCCTTTAAAAATGAAATATAGAGAGAGTTTATTTAGAAATTTTGAATTTTGATTTGATTTATTATGTTTCCCAAGTCCAATTAATTAATTTCATTAATCTTTTAATTAGGTCATTTTGTGGTTTACTGAATTCCAGTAAACTTAGACATTTTTCTTAAGCTCATTGATGTTTATAATGATGTTTTGAATCATTCTTCTAATTTTTCTTAAATTTTTTATAATTTTTAAATTAATTATTATGGTTAAATTAGAAGTTTAAACTTATAAATGTTAGATCCTTTAATCCTCTTAGCTTTAATTCATGAAAGTTTTATATAAGATGTATTTATTCTATAATTTCATCATATACAAATATTGCATAATTAGACACTTTTCTTAAGATTAATTAATGCATGATTATTTTCTTTAAATTTAAATTAAGCTAAAATTATGCATGAATAATTAGGGTTTTATTTTTATTTGATTCTCTTTGAAATATAAATCTAGAAAGGGTTCATTTTTCATTTTTGAATTTTGGTTGATTTACTATGATTTATCAAAGTTTAGGTTAATTTATTGAATTAATTAATTCAATTAATCTCTAATTATGTGATTTTGGGGTTTATTAAATTTCAGAGTTTTAATGGCAGTTTTAAGTTCATTTATGTTTTTTATGATGGTTTAAGTTGCTTTCAAAAAAATTTCCTCATTTTCTTGAATTAAAATTAATTTATTTTATTAAATTATAGTTTGTAGATTGAAAAATTCATAAGCTTCATTTCAATCATCATTAAATACCCAAATGTTTATGTAAGGTGTGTTTTACCCTTAATTTTAATTCTCTAAAGTTTCAAATTAATTGGAGCAATATTTTACATGTAATTAAGATTTATATAAAAATATTATTTCAACTTTTATCTGACTCTTCACCCATTACAAATAAGGGATTATATGTCTAATGAGGATAAATGCTCTTCTTGGAAAAGACTACATTTAATATTGATTGACCTTTTAACTATTTATAATTGCATACATTGTAGGCATAATTTGCATACTGTTCAGTCTTAAAATAAATCAAAGTGTCAAAATAAAAATTATAAAATATAAGTTGATACATTATTTAGGTGCATTTCATACCAACATGTAATTTAGATTTAGTGTCTAAGTCTAAATTTAGGAGTCCTCTTAAATTATAATGGTCTTATTATGCATTCATATAAGACCAAACTCATAGATTTAAAGTGGAAAAGTGGGTTAGTTGGCTATCCTTTCCAAGTAAGATTATAAGTTCAATAGAGTTGGACTTATTCCATCTTTAGATAAAGTTGGAATTTGTAAGTCCTATTACAAAGTTGGACTTATTCCATCTTTAGATATAGTTCTTATTTTAGTTTAGGTTTTGAGGCAAATAGTTTTTTTAGGCTACTTCATAAGTTCTCACCTCATGGACTTGTTCTTAGCCACCTGTTAGTAAATTATAAGTCTCAACTTTCTAATAAAATGAAAAAATAAAAATACAAATTAATTTGAATACCAGAATATAAGGCCTAATCTTAAGATAGTTGAAGCACGACTAAGCTTCTCAATGTTGTGTGTTGTCTACTTTTCTTCATTTCATTTCTGAAAAGAAATCTTTTCAAATTGTTCCAATTCCAATTAACTATTTAAATTATCAATCCTTGAAATAGAATTTGAATAAATCATAAAATTATTCACCATTACTTTAATCAAGAGTGTTCTTAAGAGTTTGTAACTATAAAGGCTTCCTCTATAGGGAACTCTTACCTCTAGAATCTTGATGAAATTTTAATTGAAATCAATGAAAATTCTTGGAAATATAAACCATACAAACTTTTAAAACTTTTATGATTCGAATCCATATAGAATGATATTTCTATCTTTTGAGATAAAACATTATTTTATTGTCTCATTTAGATACAATAATTAGAAAATTATCTTTTTTTTTAGACTTTGAATCCATTATAGAATATTATTTCTTTTTTTTTTTTCAAGATAATATATAATTCTCAATAACATATTTGATTACTAAAATAAAGTTAAATTCAAAGTTTGAGGGTTTCTCCTAAATTTTCACATAGTGTGGGTTGTAATGAAAGAAGCAAAATACTTTTATTAAAGGTGGGTATGTATAGAGTTCCCTATAGTGGGGTCATTAATGTATACACTTTGTAAGCTTTTGATGAGGACATAATTATTTTATTCTTTTAAGATGCACTATCACTTTTCTAAAATACTTGGATATTCCGTCATAGATTCTAAAGGAGAATATATCACTTTTCTTAACAAATTTAATTGCACCTTCATGTTCCTCCAATTGGAAGAAGATGATTTAGACAAATCAATCAAAGCTTTTCTTTGGGAAAATTTTCAAAGAATTGGTCAAAACAAAATTCCAAGTCTAAACATCAAGATTGGGTCCAACTAATGAAACATTTTATATAGTTCACCTTTAAAGGTGAATATATCAAAATACCAAATTCCTCCAAAGGTGAGTCTGGTCCATAAAACTCACTCATCACATGACAAATTTGTGCATGAAAAAATACCAAATCGTATAAACCTTGATTGAATATATTAAAATCAAAATAATAATTAAAGAGTTAATCTCATATAATAGATCATTTAATCATTAATTTAAAATTAAATGAATAATAAATTA
The DNA here is from genome assembly GCA_021442155.1 of Cymbidium sinense. Classification (NCBI taxonomy): domain Eukaryota; kingdom Viridiplantae; phylum Streptophyta; class Magnoliopsida; order Asparagales; family Orchidaceae; genus Cymbidium; species Cymbidium sinense. The sequence continues at coordinate 19,889,090 of CM038229.1, forward strand.
ATAATTATTAAAAATTATTAAAATATTTTAAATAATTATAAAAAAATTATAGGTAAATCTAGAATGAATTTTATAAATAAAAATGACTACTAACCTTAAATACTCAACCTTAGTCAAATAAAAATCAAATAAAAGGTAAATATAAAATCATATAAAATAAAAACAATTAAATCAAAATAATTTGAAACCTTAAATAATTAAGCACCAAACAATACTAAAGAATTTACTAAATTAATTGACCCCATGTTGGTGGGTAGTTAGCAAGTGGGTCCCACTTAGCCAAGTGGGACCCATTAGCTAGACATTGCCCTTAAACATGATTTAACCCAAAATTAATTTTTAAAATTATAACTTACATCATTTGAATAATGAACATCTTAGGTAATCCAGGGTAAAATATTAGAGCACTTGTATTTCACAACTTCTTTAGCATTCATTTGCATTAAATTAGACATTAACCATATGCACATATTTGCACAATAGATTATTGATTCATATTAATTTGATCTCAACCTTATTATCCTTATGAATTTGATTATGTCACACAATCCTATATGCACTATTTTATGTGCATATAAAATGATCACCTCTCTAAGGTAGATCAACTTATTGTTGAAACACATAAATGATGATCAACCCACACAACATTCTAAGGTTTGTTTAATCTTTGAGCCAACCTAATAAACAACTACCTCATAGCACACATTATCTTCTTTAATAATTTAACAACTTGTATTTGCTAAGTTTTTCCATAATTAGATAATCTGTTAGGTCAAGTAAAATATTCTCATACATGAAATATACATTTAGTTACTATCCTTAATATTCCTCTCAATCATGTTTATATGTTTAAGGAAACTTCATGAATTGTTCATGGATACTTTAACCTAACTCATTCTTAGTATTGTTGCCTTCTTAAAATTCTACTAAATTTACCTGATGAACTTGAAAACCCCTTAGATCAAGTTCAATTATGACTGACCAACTACAACTGGTTTGTTTGAACCTAACTTGATCATACACACATGACTGAGTTATTCATTAGTATAGTTAGTCACTAAGACTAAACTATATAAGGACTTAGGCATACAACTATGCTTAGTCTTACTCCTTCTCTTTTGAGAGGATGATCTCAATTCATTCACCTTTAGCACCCTAAATATTATGATCTTTGTATCACTTTATTTGGGATCTTTGGTACTCAACCTTTGCTTAAATATCAAGTTTTCATTTAGTGGTTAATCAAGCCAATTAATATTTATCATATTGATACATATGCATGGTATTCAATAGTTTTGGATAAATTTTGACCAATTAGAACCATGAATTGTCCTAAACTATGATTAAGCAATTCTTATAATTAGATAAAAACCATTTAATAATATGTTTATTTAATCATAATTAAATTCTCATATGATCATTGGTGGAACTCGAACAACCTAAATTCTATCACTTTAGTTATGATAAAATATGCACAAAGTGATAATCTTTAGGATGATTAAGTTACCTACTTAACTTAGCTTGGTAAGTCATAATCATATAAGATTATCCTGAGGAATACACAGACTCGCACACACTTACATAGTGTGATAGTTTACAACCCTGTAGTCACTAACATAGAGAGGATGTAGTTAAGTCACTTTGTTTGTGCTGACATTTTGGCTATTCGAGACGAGGTTGAAAGAGTACAACTAGAATTTTTTTGTTTACTTGAGTGTGCTAATTGTAATGTGATGCATTGCTTTATTGCATTATTGTTATTAAGATAGATATTTTTTTTGTAGTGTCAGATGTGGCCAAAGCTTTTCCTTTACTTTATAGGGAGCCATGTATCAAATAATAATTTTGTGATGTTTATTCTATAATATGGATGTTTTATGCTACTTGTGTTGTGCTATGATGGCTCCTTTTAGCTTAGGGGTTTTCTTTATTATGATACTTTTTGGACTTTTTTGATTTAAAAATAAAATATAAATTAAGTGTTTCGATAGAGTACCTAGATACACCATACCCTAAAGGATGAACATATACTCTAGACTAGAATAAGGACTTGGAGCAGAGAGATACTTAATTTTTATATATAATTTAAAATTTATCTTAACTTGTAATTTTGGGTAGAGCTCAACTATTTTTTGTAGTTTTCTTTTACAATTATCACAACATAATAACTTCTTTAATTACTTTATTTACTTGTATTGTGTCTTTACCTTTTCTTTACTATAATGTGTTTGTCTAAGATCTATATACTATGATAGGATCTCATTACAAAAATATTAATTTATATCAATTTTACTAATATTTTAACTTACTATTAGAAGAATGATTAGGATAACTTTTAAATATTAATTTACGGCCCTCTTTGGCCAACTTTTCTTCTGAAATGAAATCTCCTAGCTCCTTTATATCCTTTAGAAGAAATATATAGTTATTCCTTCACAAGATTAGCCACTAATAGTCAAAATAACATTACCTGAATACAAAGAATGAAATAGAAATCATTTAAGGATAGATAATTTACATACCATACATAGCCCTTTTTAAGATAGGGCTTTAGGTAGGCATTATTTTAAATGGAAACTAAAAAGGTCTTGGTATGAAACTTAGCAATAGCCTAACCCAGATATGCTTATAATTTTAGTTTTAATAATCTAGTCATATGACTAGATCTAGATCATAAATTATCTTTCCTTTCATAGGCATGTCTTTGCTCATGCTAAGACTATAAGTCTTGTACATTTTTATCCTTTTTCTTAGAAACCCTCATCTAGGACTCTTCATATTCTTTCCTTGATCTAGGCCATATTGTATACTCTATATGACACTACTTATGGTTGTTAATAAAGAATCTATTGGCTGGGTTGGGTTGACTACCTTCTTAAACTAAATGGTTACAAGCAAGATATCTTAGGTTGATGGATCCATAAGATCAAGACTATGTCTGATTCTATATTTTTCTTATTTTTTCTTTTTACCCAAAACCTCTTTAAGCCAAACATACTCCTTGTAGAGCCTTTGGTGGTTTTGCAATGATTATCATGTAGATATTTTGTATACTAGACCATCATCTTAATTAGTTAGGATGACTCACTCTTTCTCCTATAAATTGACATTTGATAAATGGATGGCCCTACTATGAATTCCTTCTAAACTATAATCTTTTGCTTTAAAAATATAAAAATAAATAAATTAAAATTAATATGTATGCCTTTATTAATCAAGAGTTTCTTACTAAAGTGTTTACAAGTGTTATTAACCAAGATTGATATATCTCCCTCGGTGAATGGATAGCCCACAAACTTATATTCTTTATTAATTTAGTGAAATGCTTATACATAGATATTTTTCATGAGTTTAGATAAGAGATAAATTCTAATATAGATTCTACCTTTTATTTATTTATAAAATATATTATTTATAAATTATGTCACTCAACCAAATCACACTCGATGAATGTCATAATAGTCTATACTTTAGAACTATAATCATTAAATATAAAAAGTTGTATTCAAATATATTGATGATTCATGACTTTATTAAAAATGGCTAGAAAACTCTTGGTTTTAATACTATATTATTATAGTTCAATGATATTGACTTGAAACCCTTCTTCATGAATGAGATTTATGTATATGATGATGTTGAATATTTTATTCAGCAAAAGAAATCAATCCACTATATGACACTTCTCAAAAATTTTGATTCAAGAAGATGATGCTCATCCAACACTATTTTTTTTTTTTTGAAAAGATTGTATCACATCATAGTTCTTATGATAATTTAGAATGGAAAGCTGAACATGTTACAAATTAACATGCCTTCTGAAGAGAAATGTTGCAAACTGAAAGATATTTAGATGATGAAATGCTTCTTAGTTTTGGTGCTTTGCGTATATTTCAAGAAACACACCTTGGTATGCATTAATTATTAGAATAAGTTTTAAATATCACTCATTATTTGGTGCATTTTCATTAATGTATTTAACTATTAATATAAATGTTATATCTCATTTAAAGATGATTTACTTGAATCCTATTAAAGGATGTAATGAAACACCTTTGCTATTTTATACTATACCAATATAATAAATAAAAAATTAATTTGAGTATGAAATGGATTATTCTGATGAAATGAAAGATATTTATGCTACTTATTTATCTTTACCTTTAGTGATGATATAATTGACTAAAATTTTTTTTCTTGGACATAGGTACAAATGCAATACTAAAATATGTCATAGAATGTGGCAAATGACCTTCAATAGAGATAGAATAGGTTTGGAATTTCATGACAAACCTTCATCTTATGCCAATTACAAGATGATTTCAAGCACTTCCAAATAAGATAATAATGATGATCAGAAAGAAATCATTAATGTGTCTCCTGAATTAAGGGAAGGCACTCTCTCCAATATTGTCAAGTTAGTTGAAGTAAACATATGTACAAGATGAATTTCATCCTATTTTTACTAGTAATTTATTATCAAATAATCTAACATAGTGGATTATCTATGTTTTAAAGAATTATCATGATTATTTTGTATAGAATTATTCTAAGATGCTAGGCATATTTCTAAAATAGTTAGCATAAATTAATAATGTATATTAATGTTTCTATGATAAAATAAGCACCAAGGGGAATTCAACTCAAAATTAAAACATTAGTTGTATAAAAAAAATAAAGAAATTGATTAAAGTAGGGTTCATTTGAGAAGAGTAGTACCATGCATAGATAGAAAGTATTATTTTATTTAAAAGAGAAATGTACAAATACAAGTTTGTTTTGCTTACAAGATATTTAAATAAAGCTTGTCCTAAATATGAATCCCTTTTACCCATCACTAAAATAACCACTGATATAACACTAATTGATTTGATGCTCTATTTCAGAGATGGCTTACTTGGATATAATCAAATCAATATGGCCCCTAAATATGAATGTTATATAGCTTTTAGAACTTCAATATGCATTTATTATTATAAAGTTATGTCTTTTGAATTGAAAAATGATAGTTTAATATATTAATGTGCAACTTAAATTTTTGATGAGCTACTACACCATGAAGTAGAGTGTTATATTGATGATTTAACCTTCAAAATAAAGTTATTCATGATTATGTAGCTAATCTTGAAACTATTTATTCCAATTTGAAAGTTTGGATTATAGAAGAATCCCTTAAAATATGTATTTTGGTGATTTATATACATTTTTTTTGGATTTATTGTCTATCATCAAGGAACAGAATAAATATCATAAAAATCAAAGCTATTTTTAAAATGGAACACTCACCACCAAAAGTCTTACACAATTAAGATTTCAATAAAAAAATTGTATTTTTTGAGGAGATTCAATTCTTATCTCTATGGAAGATGTCAATCATTTATTGCTTTTAATAATAAGAATGTTCAATTTTATTGAGATAAATATTATAAAGACACTTTTGTAGATATAGAATGATAATTTTTTACATCACTCAGTGTTAGCATCTCTAATGCTTGGAAGATCTTTGAATCTATATATAATAGTTCTTGACAAGTTAGTATGAGAATTACTTGGATAAAATAAGAACTGCTTTAATATTGGGAAGGTCAGTAAGCACTTCAGTATATCTTTTGGTTGGGATTTATAATTTAAATTGAGATTTATATTGAGTTTTGAGTTGACATATCATTTTAATGTCACGACTTATATCCCAACAACACAAGACTATGGGAATTTATACCCATAACAAAAGAGAAATAGGTAGGCTTGGATCCTAAAACTAAAGGTGCCCTAGTGAAAGCTAGAAGATCAACCTAGTTTTATGAAAAAAATGGGATATATTGGCTCATCCCCACTAAGAAAATTGGGTCTATTTTGACTCTTATAGACTTACATCCTAGCTATATGATCTATCAGGCAAACACACTTATGCTTAAAAACCATATGGACAATATTATGCAGTGCTAGAAGACTAAACTATTATTACTTAGGAAATAAGTTTAAGTACCTAAACTCCCTCCCCAACTTTACGATTGTGATTGGTATAAAAATGCTTTTGACTAATGCAATAAAATTTCAACTTTTAACTATTTTTAGACATATAATTTATTTAAAGTATTAAATATGTGATCTACATGCATGTGATTTAAAAGTAGTTATGGACTAAATCATAATAAAAGGTAGACTTTTCCAAGAAGGTTATTATCCTTACTAGATAGATGTCTCTTATGTGCAATGGATGAAGAGTCCAATTTAAAGAGAATGAGGGAAGATGTACCATGGTTCAACGATTCTAGCCTATTTGCATTTATCATTTATGTTTAAGGCCTTAATTAAATAAGATTATGAGTTATATTATTTTAATTTGAGTTGATTAATTAGATTAAGAAGAAAAAATGATTTTCCCTAAGAGCTTAATGGGGGGTCTAGGCAAACAGATAATAAAATATCATGCAAAAAGAAACCTATAAAAGCATGTTATTTCTATTACACTAACCAAAATTAAACAAATAATTAGACACATCAAGTTAAAATAATAAAATATCAGTGTAGCTAGATTGTACTATACACCCTATAAGAAAGAATAAAATGTGTAGCCAAGCTCTGCCTTTATATGGACTAGCCTAGAATAAGTAAACAAACAACTTCTAGGGTCTTAATCTTTATCTTCATGACAAATGCTTTAGGGTTCACAGGGCTTCTTGGGATCTTTTGCCTTCTAATTGCTACTCATCTTAAACCTCCATGGCTCTAACTTAGCTCTAGTTACAAGTTATATTCTAAAATTTAAGAGAATATCTCAAGTAAACAAGGTCAACTAAAACACAATAATTCACACCAAATAATTATATTCCCTATAGTGGGGCTTAGCACTAGCGAGTATCAGCCCACTTATCCTAATAGACTATGCTCAGGGGCTTAAGTAAACAACATTGATAAACAAACTCATAATTTAAATCACTATAGCAGCCCTTTTTTTATTGAGCATAGCCTCTATAGGAAATGACAATAGTATATTAATCATCACTCTAACATTTAGTCTACAAGCATACAACCTTAGCATCTAATTTAAAACATTACATCACAAAATAAAAAAAAAATGCATCACATCAAATCACCAACCTAATCTAAGTTTAATATTTGTGACCTATCAATCTAATGTGTGTACAAAGTCTAGTATAGTAAGACAATGCTAAGCTTTAGTGTTTGAATTATAATTTGGAAATGAGACTTACTTTTTTGCCATTAGATGGTTTGAGTTCAAGTGATAAGTGACTTAGTGGTAGATTTTATTTATTGAATTTGAGTTAAATTTCATGTTTTAGAGAGTATGAGAAATAATAGATCTCACTTGGGATAGAGCCCATTTTTCCTTATGCCCTAATCCTAATAGAATGAGCATCCTAACAATGGATGGAGACTCATTTTCAAGATCTAAGAAAGTAATTTATGTGAATTTTAATTGACACAATTAATGATGAAGTATTTTAAGCATATTCTAAGTAATAACTTGCCCAAGTTTGAATGTTACTATAATCTTATGAAACATGCCTCAGGGTTAAAGAAGTACATCGAAAGTCACTTTAGGACATGTGATTAATCTTTTTGTTTTGGGCATTATTTCTTTTGAAAGCCAAATTACTTTATAATTTGGAAAAAATCTTTATATATATATATATATATATATATATATATATATATATATATATTGAAAATTAAATTTTGCATGAGTTAGGTAAATTACTTATATGGAGGTTTTAAAATAGATGTAATCATTTAATTATGGTAATTATTTATGATATAATTATTCAATAATTTAACTAAACATGCATATAGAGATTATTATAAGAGTGATTGATTCAACATGTCATGAAGATTTTCTCTCAACTCAATAATCCTAAGTTTGATCATGGGATCATAAGATAATTTAAATGTAAAATATATTAAATATAAAAAATCTAATTAACTCTTAAGCTTAATTATAATGATTAATAAAAATTTGATTAGTCCAAATTACCATAAAAGTCTAACAAACCATGAAATATAAGCCCAAATTTTTTTAGAAAATCACATAATGCATAATAATATATAAAATCTACCCTAAAAATTCTAAATTATTTGGGCTTATATCTTATGATTACTTATACTAATTAAGATAATAATAATTAAATAATTACTCTAGAAGCACCTAAAATCAGTTGGGGCTTTTAATTACATTGAATACCTCTCCATTTGTTAAGCACAAAGAGAGGCTATTTATAATGTTTTCATTTTTTTCAATTAGTTATGAATTTTCTTAAATTCTACTTAATGAATTATTAATAACTATAACCTTTTTAATGATGACTAGAGCTTCTATCAATTTTCTTTGTGTGTTTTTATGTTAAATAAGTGTGTTTAAAGATGAAAAATATAAATATGGTAATTTCCATGATTTTTCAAATGATTATTAAGTTAATTACATTATTAAGGGTCTAAAATATGCAAACCCTAATTTACTCACCCAAATATAATTTTAATTTTAATTTTTATTTTAAAAAAAAATTATTTTGGGAGACAAAGAACATTGCTAGGAATAATTTCTAAACATTTCAAGCTATTTAGGTTAATAATTTATGATTAATTTTATAATTAAGGATTTTAAACAAACCCTAATTACATGCCATCTACTTAATAAAAGTTGGGGTCTTTATTTTTTCTTAATTATCATCTATTTCTGATTTCAAATAGTGCTTATTTATATTTTATAAATTTTTTTATAAATAATTATGCTTTTTTAAAGCTTAGTTAATTAAAACATATTTTAAACTTTAATTAATCAAATTACATAGAGAGATGGGTTAGCTATGCTTTACACTTGGCATGATGGGATTGATTATTAAATTCATCCCATGTAACGATGAAGATGGTCGTGGATGTGGTATTAATCGAATTATTAGATCAAAGATTGGATGGCTTAGATTAAACATGTGATTATAAAGGGATTAAATCAATTCTATCATGTGACGAGCTCAAGGCCATCCATTTAAATAATGGATTGTGTGTGATTCATCTCTTTCCTTTGGCAAGAAGAAGGGAACTTCCACCTTTCATCACTTGATCTGAGCTAACCATGATTAAATTTTCATGTAAAATACATTACAAAAGTATTTGAATGAAGATTGCAAGGGATTTTGACGTCTGGATCCTATCAAAATGCAAAATTAATTGACAAACCTATGGCTTTTCTATAGTTTTGTGTTTTTACCTCACTAAAGCCAACATCTAGTGGATTCGTTAATGGTGGTAGCTTTTTCTTGAAGAGATAAATCCATATTAAGAAGATCCCCTTTTGCCTTCCCATTGGTTCCTCCTGAGACCAAAGCTACATTGATGCTCACCAGAGTTTGATGCTTCTCTATGTTCCCATGCTTGAATCAAGTAGAGCTTGATTTTTTTAGATTATAGGAGTGTGGGGAAGGTGTAGGATGTATAAATTTGGGGTTTCAAAAGTGTTTAGTGGCAACAGATTTTCATGGTGTTTGGGCTTGAGGAGCTTTGATGGTGGTTAGAGTTGGGATACTAATGAGGATCTGGAGACTTAGGAGAATCTCTATGGGAATTAGGTCATTCTCTTGAATACCTTGGCTCCCTCCAATTCAAACTCCTTCAACTTCCCCATGTAAACCCCTATTTTGTATTGGTTTAGACATGGTTTGTGGATGTGTAGTGGCTTAAGCTCAAAATGGGTGGAGAATTAAGATGGATTCGCTATAATGGCTAGCTAAATTTAAGGTAATAAGATGAAGTGGATAGCCCATAGTGAGCAAACTAAGGGTTGTTTAAGGTGATTTATACTTCACTTATGTTAATGGTTGGACAAACCAGCTTTGGGCAAGTTGAGCCAACAAAGGGGAGCTTAAGAAGTAGTAAGGTAACTACCCAAGTCAAAGGGAAGGGTTGTTATTTTAGAACTTTGTCTTTATTTGGAACTTTAGTTCATTTGATTTTGGATAAACCAGGTTCACCTTGGGTTGGGTTCATGCGGATAGACCATGGTCACCCAAGTTTGATTCATGCCAACTTTAGTAGGGTTTAGGGTTAGTTCGGTTGGGTTTGACTCAATATGATAGTTTAAGCTAATTTGGGTCAAGTGAACTAATTGGCCAAATTGGACCTAAGGTGCTATTGAGTCATGTTCAATTATCACATTAGAATGTGTTAAGAGTGTTGACTTGGTCCAATTTGGCTTGGTTTGAGATTTAGTTCAATGTGGTTCATTTAGGCCTATTTAGATAGAGTGAGCTAATTATCCAAATTGAGCTCCAATTTGGGATGGGTTCTATCAAATTAGGTGTGTGTGATGATTCTAAGGCTTTGAGTTTATTCAATTTTGCTTGCATTAGGTTTAATTTGATTTCGGCCTTATAGGATTTAATTAGGTTAACTTGAGTTGAGTGAGCCAATTAAACTAATTGACCCTCAATCAAACTTCATACATGTTTGGCTAGTGTTCCTAATGCTTAAGGAAAAGATAATTTCAAGTGGTTCTATCTTAACTTGGATTTGGCCCATTAAGGTCTAAATGGGTTAAAGTGGGCTAAGTGAGCCAATAGGCAACATTGGACATCAATTGAGTAAGATTTGGGTATGACTAATGTCTTAAGTATCATTAGGTTGATGAGATAGGAATTCATTTGGTTTTTTGTTTAAGATTTGGTCAAAGTGACATAAATGGACCAAACGGCTCATATTGGGTTAACTGACCTAGTTAACTTATTTGATGGTCAATTATGATTGGTTTGTTTCTGGTAGGATTGGGTCTAAGATTAAAGTTTATTTGACTTAGTTTGATTTAGCCTAAAGAGTTTTGGGTTGGTTTGGCTTAAGGGGCCACTAGTCCAATGGAAGTAGCCATAGGATTTGGTGTCTTCCTAGTTACTAAAGGTGTCCTAAAACTATAGGTAAGGAAATCCTAATGCCTACATAGAGTCCTTAGAATTGAAGAGGGGTGTGTGTGTGTGTGTGTGCTAACCTCACTAAAAGTGAAGTCAACACTTAGTTGATTTAGAACTGCATATCCATTCTAGTAGATTCTCTTTAAGCAATTGATTTACTTAATCGATAAATTTAATTAGTATAAAATCAAGAATGAGAAACTTTATTTTAATGAAGCTATACTCATTATGAAAGTGATGGAATTGTAAATTATATTAAAAATATGATACATTCTATGAATAAAATATCTCACAAGAAAAGATGAGAAGTGGATGTCGAAGATTGTCATCTTTCATTTGAACACATGGTAATTATTTATTCATAAGTATATAATTAATTTAATAAAAAAATGAAGGATTGTGAGTTTTTTATTCTCTTAGAGGTGTATATACTCTAAGTAATTACACTCATAGGCACCTCTACAAAAAAAAACTCTTGATAGGTGAAGGCACATCATCATTTTGATTTTTTTCATGGTTCTTGATGAAAAGGTTCATGGTTTAACAATAATCATCATAATAAAATGATGTATATAATAAATGTTAGTTTGTGAGGGAAAAAGTGAATCATTATAACCATGTGAGATGATGTCTCAATATACAAAGTGTCTATATGATAATGATGCTAAACCACTAAAGACTCAATAAAGAGTATGAATGGGCTCATAAGGTTAATGGGTAGAGGAGATATCAAAGAAAATGTTGAAATAATTTTTTTAGGATCTTGTGGATCTATTATCCAAAGCTGTCAATATCATAACCATTTAGCTTGGTAAGGTGGCAGAACCAACCTAACCATGAGACTCTCTATCAACAACCATGAGTTATGTCATCAATATTTGGTCTTATGACCTTTGACAAAAAAAATGGGAATTTTCTAGAACCAAACAAGTTCTAAAGGAAAAGGGTTCGAAGGATGCATGATTTATAATCTTCATATGGATGGAGAAATGACCACAGAAGGAAAAGAAGCATGATACCTTAATCATATTAGAAATATATCAAGATTGGACTTTCAAAGTTGTTTGGGTTAGGCTAATTCTATCTAGCACACTATGACTACTTAATCACAATTAAATCCATGCTTACCTAAGGATTTATCTTGAAGGAGATATACATGATATGTAGTTATCCATCATTAAGTGAGACTTCTAATGATGCTAAACCTAGCCATGATATAAATTTGCACTAGCACTTGAGGGGTTTTGATTCCTACTAGATCTCTTTAAGCCTCCTCTGAGAGACATAAAGAAATAAAATAGATTAAAAATATGTCACTAGAAAGCACCATATTTCCAATATTTTAAAATATTTTTCTAGTCAATTATAACATTTTGAAACAAGTAAGTCTTTTGAGTGCATTACCAAGAAAACATACTATCATGTATGTAAGTATGTTGCATGCAATATGAGAAAAAATTGACATATGGTATTTAAGTCTATTGAGTGCACTTGGAAAACACATTATTTGGTATGTAAGTCTATTGACTACATTATTAAGAAAACACACAATCTAGTATATCTATTGAGTGCTTTAGTAAAAAAAATTGACAACTTATATGTAAGGTTGTTGAGTGTATTATAAAAAGAAACATACTATACATTATGTAAATTTGTTGAGTGCTTTATCAAAAAAATAACATTCGATATGTAAGTTTGTTGAGTGCATTATCAGAAAAAAACACTATTTATTATATAAGTCTATTGAACGCTTTACCAGGAAAAATTGATGTATGGTTTGTAAGTTTGTTTAGTATGTTGTTAGAAATACATTCTCTATGTGGTTTCAAAAGGTTGGATCATTTGTTTTTCTTTCTACTATGAAAGTACCAATTAGATTACTTCTCAACTTAATTTCTATCAGTAAGTAAGAGTGATGACATATAATCAATCTTTTAATTTATCATGGTAACCACAAGATCTTCAAGTCAAACACACTTGTAGATGTCTATTAGAGGGAGTCATCTGCCTAGAGGATGAAAACTTGAGCATCTATAAGCTAAAAATTAGAGCCCTACTCATTGAGCTAAATGACCAAAAGAATACACTTATTCTCATGTATATAATCATCTGATGAGGTTATATAAATCTAATAATCGAAAACTCATAAAATAAATAAAACAAAATAAAAATTTTAAAATATTTCTAGCAAATTTTATTAATATACCATCGATGTTAAGTGCCTTTGTTGACAAAAAAATCTCAATAGAGCCAAACTCAATATCATTCTTAAGGAACCAACACATCAAACCTAATTGTCATATTAGATTATTTCTAAAAAGCCTTAGGAGGAACTCATGTAGAGAGTCCTTTGTTAAATCATTCATACACAAAAGCCTAAATCTAGCTAGCCCTATTATAAACTTCTTTCATTGCTTAAGTTCAACCTTTCCCTAGTGGATGTAAGTATTGAATCGAAGCAATCAAATTCATTTAATCAATTAAATATCTTATGCAATTGATTATGAGATTTTTAGCTTGGACAACCTCAAAAATATTTAAAGGAATTTGACCAAGGTTAAGTTCAAAGGAACCCATCTACTTACACCCTATACTAAGACCCATGGGTAGGTGCTTTCCTTTATCAATCCTATAAATTCTAATGATTAATCTCAATCCCAAATATTTCTCTTGGATGATTAAAATAGATGATCACAGATCCAAGTTAACAACAAATCATTAAGTCAACCTTAGGTCAAACTTTAGTCTAGTATAAGTTGACTTTAAATATTTCTAATGTCTATTAAATCATCTAATAAGCTCATTCACATATAGATGGGCACTTCATCAGTTTAGTGATGGGTTCAATTCCATCAAATTAAACTTGTTAACCCATTGGACCTAATATGATCTTATTGGATTAATAATATTGAATGGATTTGAATATTAAAGTAATTAGCTTAAACCTAAAAATTTCTCTTAATCCATTCTACATTGTTTATATGTTTCTCGACATAATTATTCATTGGTTGAAGTCCAAAAGGTCATGAGAATAACTTTGACCCATTAAGACTATGTCACCTAAACTTTCAATTAGACCATCATAAGCTCCATAATTAATTAAATCTTTAGGCATCATTGTATTCAAGGATGTCCTAAAATAATTATCTAGTTGAATCTAAGTTGATTTGACCACTTTATATGAGTTAATGTGCCTAATTTAAATCTAAATGTGTGTGCCTCCACTTCCAAATTCGAATTGATAAATCAAATGGTCAAATATTCTCATGAAATTTGACATGGAACTTCCTTTGTGCTTTTTTAATTCATATCAAACAATTTTATTGGTAAAAATAAAAGGTCAAATTAATGACTCCTATTGAGTCAAATTAACCCATTATAAAATATTCTCATAAGTTTTAGGAATTTAATTTGAACTAAAAAAATGATGAAATCATTTTGCTTCTTTTTTGTCTAAATGGATGCTTAACCCATTTCACATTGAATTCCTTAAGATCAAGCTTTATCGAGCTTATCCATGGAGTAAACATGGGTGGCAACCTCCTCTAATGAAAAATTGCCAATAAACTATCATAATTTATAGCTCATATTTGCATAAACTTCTCAATACCTCCATTACATTCTCTTGGTTGAAACTCACCTGTTCAATAAAAGTTTGAGCTCAACCATGGGTTGAGCTAGGATTTACTAAGGTCTTTAAATAGACCATCAATTGTCTCAATTAAGACATTAACTAGCATCCTCTCAATCCCATTACTCAAAACTAAACCTTCGTCCACCTCCTCGGTTATCCAATCAATATTGAGACCAAGCCAATGTGTCAAGTTCAATAGACTTTAGTGGACCCAATAATCCATAGAGAGGTAACTCTAACAAACTTGAATGTGTCTTCATCTGAACTAGGTGAAGTTTTCCAAATCAACTCCCAAGCAAATTAAATCCCCTGAGGTGAGAATTGTTTTCTCTCTTCTAATCTTATTTTCAAGGGTGCGGTCATCTGAGCCCTTTAAGACATGTCATGGCTCAATAAGCCTTGGATTTCTTCCTTCTCTTGCTTGCAAGTGAGCGAATTAGCTTGAGAGGTCATAAAAGAAGAGAATTTGGCTCCGGTTAGGCTTAGGTCATCCTAACCAAATCCCAACCTGCGAATCTAAAGTCACATCTCGTCTCCATGGAAAAGAAAACTATAAGACCATTAGATTTAATCTATTTAAATCAAACTATCCCAATTTATACAAATTTAAATTTTAGATTTTTATTTAAAATTTTTTTTCTCTAGCTTATCCACTATGTATCATAGCTTGAAATTTTTTGGCAGATACTAAACAAACTTAGGATACTCAACATAATTATAATTTTAAAATTTTATTTTTTATAAATAAAATTATTCAAAGAACTTAAGTACCTCCAAAATTTATGAAAGTTACACTATAGTGTAAAACAATAATAGAAACATCTAAAAAAATGTTATCTTTCTGGAATTAAAATAAAAATTCTATAAATTTTTAGATTCCTTATTTTACTATTTAAAAATCATGAAAATTAAAATACTCAATAAAAATTATAAAAATTAGGAGAATACTTAAAACTTCAATCTTAGCATAGAGAAAAAAATTCATAATTTTCTTCATAAAAATATATAAGTTATGGAATTTTATTAAGTCAAATCATAATTCAAAATTATAAAAATAATAAATAAATTTGATTAAATTATAAAAAATTCAGGAAATGTTTTAATGATTATCTAAATCCACTAACGTTTTTCAGAGTCTTATAATAAAATATGACTTTATAAAGATAATTAACTATTTTTCAAAAAAAAAAAAAGAAATTTTATTAAAGAAAATTATGAAGATTAAAAAATATATATTTAAGTGACCAATCTAAGACTTCTATGAACATTTCATATTTTTTTAAAAAAAAACTAAAATTTAATAAATTTTTTAAATTATTTATGTGATAATATAAATTAAAATAAATTCAAAGAAATTATGAGTACTTTTTTGAAACATTCAAATCATATACTAGATAATTTAGGGCGATATTCTTAGAACATTTGGTATGCCACAACTTTTTGGCATTTATTTAAATTAGATTGGAGATCTACCATATGTACACTAGCACAATATATCTTTGAATTTGATTAATTTGATCTCAACAATGTTATCTTTATTGGATTAATTATATTAATCAACTCTATTTACCCCACTTCATGTGATAGGATGATCACCTCTAAGGTAGATCAACTTGTTGGAGAAACACATAAAATAGGATTATCATACACAAAAATTCTAAGGTTTAATTAATCTCTAAATCAACCTAATAAACAACTATACCACAACATATATTATCTTCCTTACAACTAACAACTTTCATTGATAAGTTTTCCCACACTTAAATTAATCCTTTGGGTTAAGTGTTATCCTCCCATATAAAATTCACTTGTAGTGACTCTTGATATTCCCCTCAATCACATGTGCATGATTGAGAAATCTTCAAGACTTGGTCATGCACACTATGACCTAACTATTCTTAGTATAACTGCCATCTTACACCCCAACTGGATTTATTTGATGAACTTTATAGTCCTTTTTAATCAAGTTCAATTATGGCTGATTAACCACTATTGATTAGTCTTTACTTAGTCATGCATAGATGACTAAGTTTTTACATCATTTAGTTACTAACTAATATTGAAGAACATTAGAATTTAAATATACACATGTGCTTAGTCATATTCCATATCTTTTAAATGAATTATCCCCCTTCATTTCACCCTTAGCACACTAAATATTATGATATTTACATCACTTTGTTTGGGATCTTTGGAATTTATGCTTTGCTTGAATATTAAATTTTTATTTAGTGTTTATCATGCCAACTACTATTTATCATATTAACACATATGCATTAAAGTTAACACTTTAAGATGAATTACGACCTATTAAAACCAAGAATTATCTAAAATTATGATTAAGTAGTTCTTATTATTAAATGGAAAGCCATCAAATATTATTATTATTTGATCATAATTAAATTCTTATATGACCATTAGTGGAATTTGAACATTCTAATGCATATCACTTTATTTATGACCAAATATATGCAAAGTGAAAGTCTTAGGATGATTGAGATATCTACTTAACTTATCTAGATAAGTCAAAATCATATAAGATTATCCATAGGAATACTGACTCTCACACACTTATGTGTTTTTATAATTAACAGCCTTGTAGTTTTAGCATAAGG
The DNA here is from genome assembly GCA_021442155.1 of Cymbidium sinense. Lineage (NCBI taxonomy): Eukaryota > Viridiplantae > Streptophyta > Magnoliopsida > Asparagales > Orchidaceae > Cymbidium > Cymbidium sinense. The sequence continues at coordinate 19,906,255 of CM038229.1, forward strand.
AGGTTGTAGTTAGATTGCATTATTTGTGCTTCCCATTTGGCGTTTTTGAGATGATGTTGTGAGAGTGAGGCTATAAGTCTTTTACTTTAGTTGATTGTGCAAATTGTAATGTGTTGCACCGCTCTACTACTATATTGTTACTAGGATAAAAATATTTATTTTTGTAGGTGCCTATCATAACATGACCTTATCCTAAAATAATCATTAGAAAAATCATTTAAGAATAGATAATTTGTATATCATGCATAACCTCTTTAGGATAGAGCCATAGGTAGGCATGGTTTTCAATAATGACAAAGGATTCATAATATCCTAAGTAGAATTAGCCTAAATCAAACATGTTTGTAAATCCTATCTTGTTGATCAAGTCATATGACTAGCTATTACTTGTTCTTTTTCTGTAAGCACATCTTTACTCAGATAAAGATTATAAGCCCTACACCTTTCTAGCCTACTTCCTTAGAAGCCTTCACATAGGATTCCTAGTTTCTTTCTACAGTCTAGGCTATGACACAACTCATAGTTCTTGATAAAACATCTTCCAGCTAGGTTAGGTAAACTAACATTCCAAGATAAATGGTTATGGGCTTGACAGTTTAGTATGATGAATCCACATAATACATACTATTCTTATTTCAACTTTTTTTTAATCTTCTCCTTTTACCCATAACCCCTTTGAGCCTATCATACTCTGTATAGATTCATTGATGGTTTAGCAATTAATATCATATAGGCAATTCATATATTAGACAATCATCTAACTTGGTTATGGTTATTCACCCTCTACTTTATTGATTGATATTCAATATATCAATTATCTTATCATGGTAATTTCTACTAAATTTCTGCCCTTTCCTTTGAACACTCCAAAGTACATAAATTAAAATTAATAGCTATGCCTTCATTAATCAAGAGTTTCATCTTGAGGTGTCAGTAAGTCTAATTTAATAGGCTATATATGTCTTCTTAAGAGAATGGTAAACTAAAATCTTTTATTCTTCATTAACTTAGTGAAATACTTATAAATATATAGTTATCATGAGTTAAGTTAGGAGATAGAATCTCACTTAGATTCTATCTTTTATCTCTTACTTATAAAATATCTTATTTATAAATTATATCACTTATTAATTACATTTACACCCCCCTCCCCAATAAGGACTTTGTGCACTGCTACATTATTATTGCAATGTTCTTTAAGAACATATGTATATCTTATGTTCCTCCCTTAGGGGATACAAAAATTAGACCAATGTTTGTTACATTTTACTTAAGGTATTTTATTACAATCTAAGTTGAAAAATGAAGCTCAATCAAAATATAACACCCACTCATTTTCTTATATAAGTAAAATTTATTTGTCGTATAACTCATCATTCAATGTAGAATCGGTGAGAAAAGGGTGAATGGCTAAGAAATCAACCAAGACTTTCCCTTTAACTACTTTATTAGACATGTTTAATAAACTATAAAATAATCTTTGCCCATTGAGCTAATATTTTAGACAATACAAGTTTAATTAGTAAGTAATAGAGAAGATTGACTTGACAGATCAAAGTAATTTTATAAGACATTATGCATTATCATAACTTCTATATTAAATGGATTAATGTTAGATAGTGTTTTTTTATAAGTGGGTATTTCATTCTTATAAGGAAAAAAATGATGACTGAGGTAATAAATAACATCCTTTTTACCATATTTATTATTTTGAGATAGTAACTCTCTTATTAATTCATCCAAAACAACTATATACAAGATCAAATGTTTCCTTAATATTTAAGAAGGTAATACTAAAGGATGTAGCATATATACCTTTAATATCAATAAAGCTTCTTGGCATGATCTATATAATAAAAATGATCACTATTTTAGTTAATTCAATGAATGGTTGACATCTACCCATTAAGTTATAAATAAATTTTCTTAGAAATCCTATTTTTTCTTATAAAGATCTCAATTAAGTGAGGCTTTTTGGAGGTTCCATCTCTAACATTGCTTTTATCTTTACAAAATCTATCTTAATACTACGGTGCCATGCTATAAGATCCCAAGAATCTTCTTGATAAAACTTCAAAGGTGCATTTTAATAGCCTCATTTTTAGTTTGTATTTTCAAACTATTTATAGGGTAGTTTAAAAAACATTCATGTGATCATTCATTACTTAACTCTTAAACACAGTACTATCAATATAACATTGTACTTCATAATGTTGTAACTCATCAAATATTTGAGTCATTACACATTGGTAAGTAGCACCCATTTTTTTAAAGCCAAATGACATAACTTTATAGTAATAAATGCCTATAGGGGATCAAAAAGCTTTATGACATTCATCCTTTAGGACCATTTTAATTTGGTTGTATCCTATCAAACTAAACATAAAAAAACAATGTGTTCATGGTAGCTACATCAATCAATATCTTGAGGATTGGAAAAAATTATCATTCGGATAAGCTTTATTCAAATCTTGATAATCAACACATAGTTAGATTTTTCCTTTCTTCTTACAAATGGAGACAACACTGGCAATTGAAGTGGGGGTATTGTGCTTCTTGAATAAACTCAACTTCAATTAACTTTTGTTTCTTAAATGATAAACTTCTTTATATCAGGTCACATTTTTTATAATGCTTATTTAACTAGAGAGACATTAAGATCAACAAATAACTTATGTGATACTATTTTGGAGATAACCTTAGTATCTCAGAGTAGTTCTAAGCTAAACAATCTTTCTTATCTTTAAAAGTTTGAGGAATTTATGATGCCAACTCATTAAACAATGATTTGATAATAAATGTAGGATGAGGATAATCATCAATACTTAAATTAACTTTAACCATCTTATTGATGGTTTAGGGAGTACTTTCCTCTCATTCAAGCAATGTATTCTCATTGTCCATTTCTCACACTTCATTATTATTGTCAAAATACATATGGGAAATGGTGTAGCAAGTGTGGTGAGGAAATTGATGTAATCTTTTGTGATGAAAGACTAAACCTCTTTTCTCTTTGTTTGGATGTATTCTCCATAACTTAAAACATATTTTAGCATGATCTTTTTGCCAACTTTGAGGGAGAATTTTTTTAATAATATCATTTTCAATGGCATACTATAATAAAAAATAAGGATATCTTCTATTTCAATAAAATAATTAGTCTCACATACAAATTAAAAATGTTTCAGTAGTCTCTGATGCACAACATAGAATAATTAGGCTACTCCTTACATCCTACTATAGGGTGTATATAGATTGTCTTTAAAATAAATACTTCAACTTTTTCAATAGATAAGAGATCATTATATTAATATCTTAAAATTGGATTGATCTGTAAATCTTGGCTTGAAGGTTGTAATGCATTGAAACAATGAACTAGAAACATTACTTGACTGAGATTCAAACTTATAATTCTAAAATCCAATGTACTTCTTCATTGAAATCATCAGAAAAACTATCATTAAGGATAATATTTCCAAATTAGAGTTAGAAAAATGTCTTCTTTTGATTTAAAAGGTGTTGATATTCATTCTTATTTCTACATAAACTTTTTCCCCGCCTATTTTAAAGATAACAAGATAAAGGTGAGGAACTTGACTATATTTTGATTTCATTTATATAGTATGGTTGTAGATCACTTGAGATAGAAAACACTTCTCCCCAATGGTTATACTTTATATATTAAAGTAAAAGTTGGTATTATCATTCCATATTCATTAAGCAAGAAGTGTCTTAATAATGCTTAAAATGTGTAATGTCACTTTATCACTTGAAATTTTTCAATAATTTTGAAATCACCAATTATAATAACAATGTTTTAAATCCTAGTGTCTTATATCCCTTTTCATTAAAATCATAGAAAATTAGTTTATCTTAGCATAATTTATTTGTATGTAATGATAGAAGTGTTGACCTCATTTTTGGATGAGGCTAACATGATTTCTAAAATTAATAATTAGGATACCTAATCCTATTTTAGGAACCTCCTAATTAAGCACTAATAACACTACACCTAGTGACCTAGTGCATCCTCCTAGGGTTTGATCTAACCTAATGGATTTAGGTACCCAAATCTCAAACCTAAATCAAAACATACACCACTTGAAATTTGAATTTAATTAGCTTAGATTAAGGTTTAATTTAGGTAGTTAAACCTAATTACCTTATTTATGCTAAAAGTCACATAAACCCCATAAATTCAAATAAAATCAAAATAAATCCAAACTAAGTTAAATGAAAAGCATAAAACCATGGCATGAATATGATTGAATCCAAATTCAAATCCAAATCAAGGTGGTCAACCCTTTTGACATGAGTTTGACTTATGTGGGTCTCATTAAGTCAAAGGTCAACCCACTAAAATTTGATCAAATAAAATAATTCCAAATGGTTTAAATGATAGTATATTCATGTTTAAACATGAATTTAAAAGAACATAAATCCAATAAGGCCTCAATTAGGCTAAATCGATCATTTGACCTAAATGGGCCTAAATGGATCCTATTGGATTCAAATTCAAATAAAACCAAAATCAACCCAAATTAATTATCTAAAATCATTTGGGAATGATTATTAAACAAAAATAAATCAATTAATATGATTAAATTGGTTAATATGTTCATTTAACCTAATTAATCTAAACTTGACCCATTAAGACCAAAAATGGGCCAAAGTGGGTTTTAAGCTTTAAGTAAGTGAAATTAATTGATCCAATGCATCCCAAATGGTTTGGATTAACATTATTGAAAGATAAATGCATTGTAATTGAGCTAGTCAAATCATTTGACTCAATTCAAATTCAATCAAATTTACTAAACCATAAAGAGTTAAATATGGAATAAACTAATGATTAATTTCAAATTCCATAAAATCTATTAATTAGAAACATCATAAAGAATTAAATTGATGTAATTAAAGCAACAATCTAGTGTTAATCCACCAAATGGAACAAGGTAGATCAACCTATTTAAATAATTCCCTATATGGAACATTTTGAACCCAAGCTTGAACCAAACACTTTAGAACACATCCAAACCCATCCTAAGATGGGTTAAGGGTGATTGACAACCAAACTTAAACAACCTATTCAATTCCAACTTAATTGAAATTAAAGGAATATACCAAGGAAAAGAAGAGGTGCATGAAAGCAAATACCACTCCCCAATCCCTCCATTTGCTTTTCTCTTCCATCTCAGCACATTTAGATAGGTGTGAAGTAGCTAAGCACTAGCCTCCAAGGGTGGCAGTCACCTAGCCGACTAATGAAGATCCCATGGTGTAAAGAGGCTTTCCAACACTTATAGAAAACCATGATAGAGAACCCTTTGAGTGCAAGTGAGCATCCCATCATCTTTCTCAAGCAAAACGAAGTTGAACATAACCTTTCCATAATCCTCACATCCTCAGCAATCTGAAAAATGACCAAGCCTACTAGAATTCATTTGTGCTTTGGTCTCCACATCGATCTACATGGAGGAAACTTAATTCCTTCCTTTTAGAGACTCATCGCATCATTCTAGAGCTAACCAAGTTGACCCCGCCACCTAAGATTTCCATAGATGAGGTATGCACCAAACTCTACCTCATTTATTTACAGTTTTGATTTTTTGTGAAGGAAACTTGATCTTAATAGAGATCAAGCTATATAGATGTAATATTCATGAGCTCTTGATGGTTTCGGAATTGAAATTGGGTGATTTCAATAGTTGGATAGATAAAAATCACCTTGAATTGATCAACGGCTCATAGTTCTCACAACCGTTGAAAGAGAGATAATCTCTATCATCTATCCCTTCTGTTGGGAAAGAATGATCGAGATTTAGTCGAACTAAATGATTGAACCCTCTATAGGAGACCATGGCTTAATCTGAGTCGTTCGATCTTTGATCCGATGACCCAAATCGAAACCACATGCGACTCCATTTTAACATGGGATCCACATGGATGAATCATGCGGCGCCATGTGTAAAGTGGTACCGACTCGTTTAAATAGGAAATTCAGGTTTTAAATTTAAAATTTTCAAAAAAATTAATAAAAACTTAAAAAAACTCATAGTGAATTTAATACGCATCCAAAAATAAAAATAAGGGCTCTATGGATTCATCTTAGTGAGAAGCATTCATTAAACCTAAAATCCCCATTTAATTTTGAATATTTTTGAATTAATTTAGCTTTAAATATAAATAATCAAACCTAAATTAAACTTAATCTATTAATCCCAATCATTTGAAACTTTAGGGAAATGAAATTAAAGTTAAAATACACTTCAGAGAAATTTTTGATGATTTATTTAAAAATAAATTTTAAGATGATGAGTTTTCAATTTCAAAACTTAATTTCAATGAAATAAATAAATATTAATTAAAGAAACTTATGAAAAATCATGAAAATAACCTAAATCATCATAACAAACCCTAATGAACTTAAACACATTGTTGAAACTCTTTGAAACCTAAGAAAATGCAAAATCACCTAATTTATTAATTAATTAAATTAATTAATTCAAATAATCAATGAAAATTTAGAAAAATCATAATAAATCAACCTAATTTCCAAATATATCAAATAAACCCTCTATAGATTCATCTTCCAAAGAAGAATATGGGAAAATTAATCCCTGATTACTTAAGCTTAATTCAAGTTTTCATGAAATAATTAAAATTTAATTAAACCCAAATTATACATCTCATCAAGATGAAATTTTAAGAAAATCAAATTGGCAAAGAACCCCATTTGCCATAAAACATTTAAGTCTAATTGACCTCTAGGGTGGAAGTTATTGAATTTCCAAGTCCCTTGGTCAATTTACTTGAAATATTAAATTAGAAAATTGTAAAAAAATTATAAAACTTTGCAAACTCAACTACGAACATTTCAATTAACTTCAAACCACTCAAAAGAATTTTTCTAACTCTTTGATGTTAATAAAATAAATTGATTATATATTTAAAAAAAACTTAATGAAGTGAGTAAAGAAATGAAATTTAGTTAAATAATCACTTTAACTAATTAGGATTAAAATTAGTTCACAAATTTTAGTTCTAAATATAAAATCTATTGACATATAAACCCTCTCAACTCATTCAACTTGAGAGCAATATAATCCTAAGATGTTAACACATAACTAAATAAGTTAATTGTATTTACATAATTTGAAACTTAGAAAATTAAACCCATAACTTATAATGAACAAATGGAATGATAAGTTAAAGCCAATGAAACTAACCCAAACTTCATAATGTAATGCTAATGAAAGGATTATATAAATATAATTAAAAATTTATAAATTAATGCATTATGAAATTGAAATATGATGAATTATATAAGTAATAAAATTAAACTAAAATGTAAAACATTAATCTAAGTTATTAAACCTAACATAAACATAGAACAAGAGTACAACATGAACTAAACATATCTTAGACATAACATAAACATATAATAAACATAAAATAAATGTTAGACAACAAATAAAATTAATCTAAAACAAAAATAAAATGAATAACGAATTGAATTAAAATAAAATTATAAAAGAAAAGCCATTACAAAAATAATATAGCATATCTAAATAAACTAAACATATTATATAAGGAAATCAAAATAAAAACTAAATAAAAGTAAATTACAATAACATAAACACTAATGTAATAAATAAACCTAATCAATCTAATTTAAATGAATAATATAAATCAAATAAATGAAATGATTCTAATTAAATGAATTAAATAAAATCAAACTATAATAACAAATGAATTAGACTTAAAATGAAAATTAATTTAAATCAAATTATAATAACATGAATGAACCTTAATTGAACTTGATTGAAGAAACATTCCTTAAAGAAATAAACCAAATCAAGATATGGTTAATCAAACATTAAATAAACAAAACAAATGAAAAAAATAATTCAAAATAAATAAAAAAAATTAAAACATTCATTGAACTAAACTCAAATTAAAATAAATCATTTAATAAATTCAAAAGAGGTTAATTAAGATATTTAGAATCTTAGTTAAACCCCTTTTGAATGAATCCTCACCATAGAATGAAAACTTCATCCTATCGAGACTTATGATTAAATAAAATGGGTTCCACCCAAAATGAGACTTATTATATTCTTCATTCTTGAACACTTAATTTCATTTTAACATAAAATGCACCTAAAATGAAAATAAATTTACAAATCATTAAATCACTTAAATTAAAACCATCCAATGGTAAAATAACAAACTTTAAAATCTAAATCAAAACTTGAATCTAAGAAAAGGCCTAGTACAGTCCTACCACACAAACCCAATTCCTTCACACATTAGAATGTTTGGTCACCGACCCAAGATTTAGGTTAGGTCGATCTGTGATGTTATGTAATGTTTTTATTATTTTATGGTGTAATATTTTAGACTGGATGTCTAGGATTATTTGTCATTAGTTTGGATGGTAGGGCATGCTTTTTTAGAACTAATACTATCTTCTACAGGGGGTTGTGCTAAAAGGATATGCTCTGATAAATTATAAAATTATCATTTGCTTAGGTGCTGAATAAATCCTTTAACATAGCCCAATTGGGCAAGTTGGCTTGGCAAGCAGCTATTGCTATGCTGTATATTTGCAAATATAACTACTAGTGTGCTATTTGCATTTTCTAACATTTATTTTGCAGGGCTTAGAAATTTATTTTTAAATTTTAAGATATAATTTGAGCATAGAATTAGGTTAAGATCTATGGGGTCTAAGAATAGTAGGAGTTGACTATACTATTCTAGTGGTCTCTTATGAAGCCTAATGAAGGTCCTTAAAGAAGGAGATGATCCTAGAGAGAAAATTCCTATAGATTTAGACTTCAGTTCTAGTTCAGGTTGTATGAGGGTAGAGCTCGACTGCCCATTTTTTCCTTTCTTTGGGGGCATACAATAGTACCGACCATAATGGCATATTCTTTAATTTAAATCAGCTTGATTTACTTTGGGTGTGCAATAAAATCAACTTGCTTTTCTAAGGTTATTATTGTGATGTGCTTTTTATGATGGATGTCTGGATGTTAGGCTCTTAGAAAAACTATTTTTGTTCCCAATCTAAATCTTAACAAAAATAAAGAAATTTAAAACCTCTCATATAAATTAAAGCTCCAGAAATAACTTAAAATCAACTAGAAACAACTAGCTTTTGTGAGTCATAATAGCATATTTTTCTAAATTCTTGAATTGGGTGCTTCACCCATTGCACATAAGTGGCATTTGACCTTTGAGGATGTCCAACTTCTTGGGGAAGTCTGCCTTCTCTTCTTGATTTGCCCATTAGCACTTGAATTATATCTCATTGTATGCATAAATTGCATACCCCAAAAGCCTTAAATGAATTGTAAGTTAAGATATAAAAGATGAAATTTATTGCATTAGTTAGGTACATATCATACCCAACATGATCTTAAGGATTAGGTAGTGAGTCTCAGTTCTTAGATTCCTTTCTAAAAATACAACAGCCTAGCCATCTTGCATTCATAAGACTTGACATCATGGATATAAAATTTGCTTAAGTGATTTCAAGGAATAATTAGTGTAAACAAACATATATTCTTGACTATGCTTGATTAGTAAGATACTAAGTGACCAAGATGGAGTTCTCTTAAAAATAAAATTCTCAAGGATGATAAGTCATAAAAGAGCTTAGATGGAAGAATTGACAACTAATTGTTGGGCTTATAATACCATTCGATCCATCATCATAAAAAAAGACTCTTATCACATTAACATTTATAGTACAAATAGTTATGTTGATTGACTATCAACCAAAGTTAAACATCAATGACTTATTTATCTAGCTACATTTAGCTGAAAAATAAAGAGAACAAATTGAAGGAATTATCAACTGAGTGGACGTAGGGCTCAAATCACTTAAACTCGACTGAATTTCTGATGGATTATTCTATCGTAATTATTTTCGGTGGATTTTCTAGTGAAAAATCCATCAAAAATCATTATTATAGGGGTGACGAAACCTGATGCCCTCTCCATTAAGCCATTTCCCTCTCTCTCTCTCTCTCTCTCTCTCTCTCTATCTCAATGATGGAACCCGGACCTAGGGCATGCTGATTCACATTCAAAACATGCCTATTTTCTCAATTTTCCCTGTAGAATGAAAGGTATATCTCGATCCCTTCCTTCTATTATAATTTTTTCATGATTTCATTCATTGATTTGTGAGAAATAGGTATTTAAAGTTTTGAGATATTTTAATAAATTTTATATTAAAATATTTATTTGTGTGTAGATCTTTAATTGGACAAGTTATTTTTTGTATTTTTTTTGTAAATTTAGGATTTTAGAATTTAAGCTTAATTATTCTTCTGAGTCATTTATTGTGTAAAATTACTAATTATATGATTTTAAAATACTTGGTGCATTTATTTAAATTTTATAATGTGTGTTAATTTCAATTTTGTAAAAAAAAGTAGTTTGTGATTATGGGCTACTACGATTTTAATTGTAAAAAATTTTGTTGCAAATAGCGAGACGCTTTGGGCATCACATAAAATTAGCTATTTATTATGCAATCAATACTACTTATGTAACTGAGATAAAATGTTAATTGAATTATCACATTTTTCAATTTACCTGGATTATGGATATTCATAGTGATCAATCATGGATTACAATAAATTACGTATGGGTAGAAAGGGATTAACTGATGAATTCTTGAGTGGTGTTAAGCACTTCATACACATGGCATCTAACCTTCCTTCTTACATTTTGTAGGAAAGTTTCAATGTCCATGTGTGAGGCACAAGAATCAGGTTTTCTTAACGCTATATAAAGTCAGAGTAGACTTATATCACATGGGTTTCCAACCAAATTATTGATTTTGACTTCACATGGTGAGTTTTGTTGACCACATTTTGGATGAGGTTAGTATCATTCATAATCTTAAAATTTGGGATCTTTTAATCTTAGATTAAGAGCTCTTGAATTAGACACTTAAACTATACTTAGTGACTAGGTAAACAAACCAAAATAAAATATCAAATTGAATCAAACACTAAATTTGAAAACTAAATTGAACTCAAATACCCTAAAAAAAAAGCCATAAATCATCCTAGTGAACCTTTCTAGGACCTAACTAAGCACAATTGAATTGGGTGATTTTAAATCAAATTCAAACTTAATAAAACTCAATAAAAATCTAAAATTAATATATTTGAATTGAAATCAAAATTCAACTAAGCTCAGATTGAGGTAATTAGCTTGATTAACTTAATTAACTCATTTAAGGTCAACGTCACTCAAGTCCAAATAAAATCAAATAAATCAAAATAAAATTATAAAATCAATGCATAAACATAAATAAACATAAAAATAAATTTAGAAGAAGTTCAAAGTGGTCAATCAAGCCATTTGACATGAAGTTAATTAATGTGGTTAGAAGGTTAACTTATCAAAATTGGTCAAATTCAAATTATAATCTACATTAAATGTAATAAATAAATCTTAAATGATCTAAATAATTCATTAAATATATTTTAAGTTGAAAGATAGCCTAAATTACCCAATTAAGGCATTTAACCCAATTTGACCCACATAGGCCAAATTAGGTCAAACTTAGGTCAAAGCCATAATTAATCCAAATGAAATAATTGACCAAAATCATTCCAAATAATTCATAAAAAATGATTGAAGTATAATCTAAATATAAAATAATAAATTGAATCACACAATCAATTTAACCAATTTTTATCAAAGTTGGTCAAACCTTGGTCAAACTTGAGTCAAATTCAAAATTAATCCAAACTAAATAAAGTTAATCAATCAAAATCATCATAAAAGATTATTAAAACATAATTGATGTATAATCCAAACCCAACATGAAAAATTGGGCCATGTGAACGCAATTAGATTCACTTGGGTCAAAAAGGGTCAACATGTGCTTGAGTCAACTTAAACTCAAATTAATCTAAATTGATTAAACACAAATAATTGAATGTCCAATTTGGCATAATTTAATCTTAAATTTATAGCAAATAAGACAACTTGGGTAACTTAGCTAAACCCAAATCGATTGAGTCAACATATGTTGACCCAAATTCAAAATCAAGATCACAAAGTCCAAATTGGACTTTGGTAACCCCAAAACCAACTGATTAACCTAGAGTATGGATTGGACTTCAACTTTGGTGGCTTGATAAGATCTCAAGTGGGATGAGGTATTAAATGTTGTTGACCTCACTTTCGGAGTGAGTATTGTTCATTCCAACCCTAGGTCTAAAATTCTTTGCACACTTAGTTTTTTGTAGTGCTAGGACACTTCTAGTGACTAATAAAACACTAAACCCGGGCTTAAAGACTTGCAGGGCATAACCTTAGGCCTAGAGCTTACCTTAGGAGGAGTAGGCTCCACATACCCTAAGGCTTATACTGACACTCATACTCATCAATTTATTTGATCCTAAACCAAATGATCAAAACCTCAATCTCAACTCTGGATTGAGTTTGACTTCCAATCCAAGCTCCAAGCCAAATTAATTTGAGCCTTAACCCAACTAACCCACTTCAAATCCTATAACTCCATTAAACCAAACTAAATTTAATTCTCTTAACTATTCTAACTATCAAATGGCTCATTTCAAACTATTTCAACACTTGCAATCAAACCAACTAAATTGATTAGATCCAAGTAACTCAAGTTGACCCATTTGACCTAAAGGGTTCAAATGAGTCAAAACTCAATCAAATCCAAATCAATTGCATTCAAATCCATCCATCAACTTCAAATTCATCATTGAATAAATTCTAACCATTTATAGCCTCAATTGGACCAAATTGACTTGACCAAACCACTTAACCCAGAGTGACCTAAAGAGCCAAATTGGACCAAATTATGTTCTAAGCCAAATTAATTACAACCAATGACTCTCATTAATCAAAAATTGAATATTGAATATGACTCAACTACCAATTAAAGCCACTTAAATCTATCCAAGCTAATTGTTGACCTCACTTTTGGAGTGAGAATTAATCCTTCCCATCTTAGATTTAGGAACCTTCTAGACACTTGGATTTCCTTAGTGGTAGGACACTTCTAGTGGTTAAAGGGACACTAAGCTTAAGCTTAGAGACTTAGAAGGCATAACCCAAGCTTAGAATACACCTTAGGACAAATAGGTTCCACCTATCTTATGGACTAAACCAAGACACATCTATCCACTCATCCAAACTTAAGCTCATGTAGATGGAGCTAATCCAACTTCAAACCTATTCAATTAATCTTAATTGAATTTGGTTTTCTAATCAAAGCTCCAAGACAAACTAACTTGGACCTTAATCCAAGTTAACTCCACCATGACCGTATGACTCAATCCAAACCCATTCAAGCAAAATAAATCCAATTGATTTTTTCAATCACTCCAATTATTCATTAAATCATTTCAAGCCATTTCAATACTTACAATCAAGCCAATTGAACCAAAGAAAGGTGACCAACCCAAGTTAGACCATTTGATCTAAAAGGTTCAAATGGGCCAAAACCTAACTCGGCCCAAATCAATTGCAATCAAAGCCACAAATCAACTTCAAATTTATCATTGAATACACCCCAACCATCCATAAGCCCAATTGATCCATGTTGGCTTGACCAATTCACTTGACCCAAAGTGACATAAGAGGGGTAATTAAACTGAACTCTAATTAAACTCTCATTTGATCAAATCCCTTCATTGATGACTGTAAATTATTATTGAACATTCCACTATAATCAATTGAACCTAATCAAGCCAACTAGATCTTTTGACCTAAGTTCACCCAATTTGGCATAAAGGGTCAAATTGAACTAAATAAAATCCTAAACCAATCTCTAATTTAATATTAAATATAATCCAACCTTCAATTGGATCCAATTTGATTAACCTAACCCAGTTAGCCCACTTAGCCCAAATTGACCTAAAGGGTCACATTAAACCAATTCACTCCATAATTCATATTAATTCAAATCAACTATTTCACTTAATCACTAATGATCAATTAAAAATAGACCTAACCCATGCTCAAGCTAATTTTGTCAATTTGGTCAAATTGGTCAACATGACCCATTTGACCCAAATTGTACCATATGAGTCAAATTCAAATCTAACCCAAATTGAATCAAACTAATTGCATTTATTCATTCCAAATGACCAATTGAACTCACCCATATCATCATTTTGAGCCAATATATTTTAACTTAGCCCAATTGAACCAATTTGACCCATTGAGCCAAACCAAACTAAACCAAGCCTAAACCCAACCAAACTTGGCATGACTCATCTTTAGATCACCATGGGCCTGCCCAAGTGAGCCCAACCCATGGTGAACTCGGTTTGGGTCAAACTCATTTAACCTACCCACTTAAATGAGACAAAATCCCCATTCATGGGTTCTCCACCTCCTTACCGCATGGCATCCACTTTTGGCTCTTCTTGGACAAAAATACCACTAAACAAACCTAACCTAAAGTTGTTGGGCTCAACCTTTGGCCAAAAGAGGGTGAGTTCACCCATGGAAACCCATTGGTCCACCTATGGGAGAGGGTACACCTCATGCTAGCCTACTACACTCCCTCAGCCACCTCAGTAGTCCCCTACCATCTCCATCCACCTATCCTAGTAGGATGGCTGCCAAAGGCTGAACCAATCCCAACCATTAGTTTAATTAGAGAAGAGAGTATACTACTCCCCATGGATTCAAACCAAGCAGATCTTTCTTAGAGCATTATGCATATAAGAGTTAGGGATAGGTTTCCTTTCTCAACTGAGAGAAAGAACCAATAATTCCCAAAAGTAAAACTAGGTTGAGAATTTGACTTGTGTTAGAAGTAATTATAGACTTAGGACATGAAGCATCCTATTGGAGTAAGTCTTCAACCCTAAGAATTTCTACAGTCTTGTACTGCTAGAATATAAGTCCTAGATTTCTAATAAAATTATAACTTGAAATTTAATTTGAATTCCAAAATTTCAAGCCAAATAGTAGAACGGTTGAAATTTCCACTATGTATCACAGTATCTATGGACATTTCTTACTATATCCCTTTTGGCTTCCAAAATTTCTCCTTCCACTTTGCAATGTTCCCTTTAAAAATTCCAAATTATGATTTTTCTTTGGAACTAGCTTACAAATCCATAGAAATAAATGTTTATTTCTTCAATCCAGAGTATTCTTATGAAGAGATCCTTATTCTTAAGATTTAATTAACTATGAGGGCTTACCCTTATATGGAACCATAATCACTGTATAAAAGAAATCTCGTTTTACTTTTTCATGTAGTTCAAGGAAAAATCTTTGGAATATTAATAAGACCTATTAGCCTTAGGAGCCTATATTTTAATGATTAAATCTATTATAGAATAACATGTTTATCTTTCGAGATAATATGTTTATTCCTTAATGACAAATTTGATTACTAAATAAGAAATTCTTAAATTCTATGTGGTGTCATAAATCTTCCCCACAAGAAGTTTGAAGGTCTGCATTGTAACCACATTGATTGAAGATCCAAGATGTGCTTAGATCATATTAAAAATATTTCCATAGATCATGGTAGTCACATATAGAGGTATATTATGATCATTAGTTTTAAATAATAGGTCTTCATCAATAAATGTGGTGGCCAGAAGGCTATCTAAAGGGAGAGTTTCCTTCATCTTTTTCATGGTGAAATGTTCCAAGAAAACTTCAAGTTCAAGGAAGGCATTAATCAAATTTTTGGTGCATCTCAGGTGTATGCTTAATAATATAAACAACTTCTTTAGATGTGTTAAGATGTTACAATCCACCTTGGATTCTATTTTTTGTTTAGTTAATAATGGATTTTAGACATTTTTAGTTAAATTCCCATCATGGTTTTTAGTGATTATGTTCTTATCCTTGCTTATTATTACATTTTTTATGAGTTGAAAGATAATACCACTTCTTAGCTAGACTTAGTTTTTTCCTTTAGAAGAATCAAGTACTAACTCTTCATCTAAAAAAGCCTACTTAAGTTTAGTTAAGAAGCTCCCTTAGCTTGGACCAAGATGGGTTCTTCCACAATTTCATCATCAAGACTATCTGTCATATAGATAGATAACAAAATAAAATATTAAGAAGCTGATTCTTTTATTTCATTATATGCAAAAAAAATATTTTATAGTAGTAGATGTTTTTCTTATGTATTTTTTAAGAATTTAATTTTTCCTAACTTATCTTGATGTTCTAGCCAATCTTTAAATGTGATACAATTTTTAATAGGATGATTGAGGCATTGATGATAAAGATAATAATAAGCACAAAAATATAGTAAATTTTATGTGTACTAATAGGTATATTTATGAATAATTAATGTTGTTATTATTTTATTATTATTCTTTTTTTGACAAAAAATTCTCATATGAAGTGAAAAAGTAGAAAATCAAAAGTTTGAAGACTAGTGCCTAGGCATGTAAAGCATTAATGTGGCATTATATATGAAGAAATTTGCCGCTGAGATAAAGAATCCAGCATAAAGGCAATGAGTGATAAGCCCTAAGGTGTCGCATTTGCATAGATTTGTACCTCAAGATAGTGTTATAAGAAGCAAAATCAGAGCCTAAAAAATGGTTGAAGACAAACCAAAGCACTTTGACATTGAAGGACCGACACCTAATGCTAGAATCTTTCAAATTTTAGCATAAAGATAGTAAGTAAAGCTTCTAAGCACTGAAATACTAACACCATGACACCAAAATAACTTTTATTTAAGTAAAAAGATAGAGACCTTAGTGTTATGGTGTTGCAGATTGAGTGTGCTACATCCTGATAGATGTAATTTCAGGAAATTTCAAGTATAGTTCTTTAAATTTTTAGAGAGGACATGGGGACAACTGATATGAGTGTTCAACAAGCATAAATACACTTGAATTTTCATTGGAGAAGGATTTTGGAAAGCATGTGTCTGTACTAGTGTGCGTGTGAGAGTGCAACATATATAGTGTCACTTAGTGAATGAGATTCTATGTGAATATGTTGGTGTGAAAAATTTGTAATGTTCATGTGTTATTTGATGTGATAAGTGGTGAAAGATTAGATCTAGTAAAAAGTATATTTAGATTAGAAGGCATGGGATAAGTGCAAGAAGAGCATATAAGACTATTACTCAGATCTATCTTCCTCTATTTTTGATTGTTCTATATGTCTTTCTACATTTATAGTATGATGATGTTTTTTGTTTCTCAAGTAATTACCTAATTGTGTTATACTTTTGATTTATGGAACCTCAAATAGTTTTTTTATGATAATTTATTACGAAGTTTGAAGTAAAGATTTTGTGATTTGATTTTTTTTTCTTCTCATGCTAAATTTAGTTCTAACTGGCCAATTAAAATCTTAAAATTTAATGTAAACTAGAGATATTAGAAGCATCCTAAAAGAAAAATTAGGTAGAAAACAATCAAATATTTTAAATATACATAACATATGATATAAAAAAGCTTGTAATTATATAGAGAGATGAAAATAAAGCAATCACTTATTTTAATTAGTACATAGACATAAAACTAATTAATTATAGTGATTAGGTCTTTTTGATTTTGACAAATGAAAGATAAAATTCCTCATGATTGACAACTACATTAAATAACTTTATAATTAAAAAATCCATAGAATGCAATCATTGAACCATAAATTCAAAGTATGTTTTTCAAAATTTAGTAAAACTCTACTTTCAAAAGTAGCTTTTATGAATTTTTAGTTAATATAACTTTATGCTTTTTTTACTTGGTTGGATAAAATTGAGGCAACATAAAATTGGTATCTAATAAATTTTTATAAAAGATCCTCATTGGAATAATACTTAACACATCATTGTATTACTTGTGTACATAATATTATCCAAATAAAAATAATATAATGGATTATTAATTTTTCTAACTTCTTTTGATTTCTTGGGTTCAGAAAGCTTCATCCTTGACAACATTAACATCTTGAATAAATTTTCTATGGAAATTTTGTTGAAAGGGTATATTCTATTGAGTTTCTCTTAGAAAGTTGTTGAAAATCTTCTAGCAAATGAAGGTGCAATTGATTTGGTGGAATCAGTTGTAGTTATTTCTTTTTGATATTAATTCCTTGGGAAAGGCACTATCGCTACCTTTCTAGCTCAATTAGAAGATTGGATAGGTTTATTTTTTTAATTATTGTAAAAAAAATATTTTTTTCCATGGTTAAAGATGATGCCTCACCTGAGACTAGAGAATTTGGTAAGTAGCTTCTCAAATGTATGAATTGATGAAAGTTTTAAGAGCAAAGCTTTTAGTTTGATAATATGACCTAATAAGAGGTTGATAACATGACTTCTTGAAGTGGTGGTTCACATTTGATTAGTAAATTTTTCCCCTAATGATGAAATCAACTAAAGTTTTAGACGTCCTTTGCTAAAGTCCTTAGGACAATCATATTTATTTGCTTATGTACATCTACAAATATTTTTATAAGATCCTCTTCTAACTCATCAAAAGTCTTAAATAATCCACTAAGAAAGTTAACATACCATTCAAATGCAAAACTAGATAATTAGGTAACTGAAAGATATAAAAGGAGGGCATTGTCATTGCCAATAATATAACCCAAGGCTATGATGTTGTGAGTTTTCGTTTTCATCAAACTATGTGAAATTAAGAAAGATGGATCATTAATAAATGAAACTAAGTCATATTCTCTTAACTATTTTCTCACCTTTTTAACGGAAGGTTTCCTATTTTTAGTCATCATTGTGGCGATTATTTACTTTTTTACCTAAGATCAAATATGAGTGTATGAGAGCGATGTTATTAATGGCATAACTAAAAGAATAAAAATGGCAAGATGTTTAGGACGATTTGGTGTAGATTTATTTTGACATATGATAACAAGCATGGAATGGGACTAGTACAAGTTTGTAATGCCTTTTGAATAGGAAGAAGAGGAGATGGTAGATTCCTGATTTGTGAATTAAGAATATCAATATCTACACATCTATCCAATTTGTTCTTGTAACATTTAGATTAAGGCATCCTTTTTCTTTACCATTTTAATGGCTAGAACATTTTGTTCTCCTTCAAAATCCAGATAACTCTTCTTATTCTCAAAGAGGTGCATGACATGTTTCTCCCCTATGGAAATATGGTATACTTCACTAATTGGTTACCAAAATATGGGCTAAAAAGAGCTTGTTATTATCTTCCATAGCAATATCCTCACAAAGATCATCCCACTCATCTAGATTTTTTATGGTTGTATTATGTGGTGGTAAACAGATTAATTTTTTTATAAAGTTAAAATAGTAGAAGACTTTTCTAGAGTTTCCTTTCTAACAAATTTGCTAAAGGTAATTTTTTATATGCATTTTCTCTATACATCATTTAGGCAAGTATAAAAACACTTTCATTATTTTCTTGGATAAAATAGAAGAAAAATAAGTTAAGATTTTCTTTTTTTATTAATAATAGAAAATTCATGTTTAATAATAGACTTACCAACAACAACAACAACAACAAGCCTTTATCCCACTATGTGGGGTTGGCTACATGAATCCTTCTTCTCCATTTTATTCTATTTTGTGTCAAATTCTAATTTAATTCAAGTATACTAAGGTCATTTTTTATACATCTTAACCAAGTATTTTTAGGTCTAACTCTACCTACCATAACATAAGGAAAATCTAATGCATCTACTCTCCTAACCAGGACATTGGATGACTGATGCTTTATGTGGCAAAACCATCTAAGGTTACTCTCTCTAATCTTATTTGCTGCTGGAGCTACTATAACTTTTTTTTGAACATACTCATTTCGCATTTTATCTCTAAGAGTAAAGCCACTCATCCACTTGAGCCACCTGAGTAATAATAGACTTACCAATGTTATAAAATTATCTCAAACTAAAGATCATTTAGTAGGCTTAAGAATACTTTAGAATTTTTGGTATGATACTTCTTTGGTGATGGATTGAAGAAATAATTTAAAGCACTTGAGAACTAATAGCCATAATATGAGTAATCAATTGTTGCCAAGCAATTAATGCTTTATCAATCATAGAATCCACTATTTCCATAGTTCTTTTAATTAAAGCATGAGAATTATCTTAGGAGACAAGAATAATTCGAGGTGTAGGATAAAGGATAATAGTATTTGAAAGGTCATTCATAGATAAAGCTTCAAATTGACTACATAAAATACGAATGCAAAAAATAGTATCATGTTGTGTCTTTTTTGATGAAAAATTTTATTTCTTAGATGAAACTTTGTAGGAATCAACGCTCATGCTGGGATAACATTAGGATGAGATGAGATATTGATTGGTTATTTCATCTTATTTGCAAGTGCACATGTCACGTCAAGTAATATAGAATGAGTAGAGTATCGTTGACATGAAAATTAGAGAAAACTTTAATATTAATTCTATATTAAGTTAAGTACTAACTTTTAAAACGTAATTTTTATCTAACAAGATGTAAAATGCCTAAGTCAAATAATTATATGCTATTTTACAAAGATATTAAAAATACTAGTTTTCATATTTTATATTTTTATTGAAAATATACGTGTTGTTCTTAATTTAAAAAGTAGTACTATGAATTTATGAAATGTTTGGATTATGTATTATATTAAACTAAGTAGCAAAATTAATTTTAAGCTTGTAGTGTCAACCAGGAGCAAAAATATTATACCCTTTATAATTAGACAAGCATAACCAAACCAATCCCTTTACCCAATTTTCTACCTAGTACCAAGTAAATTTTATTTTGTTGCCTTACTCATATTTTAATTTAAATGATTGTGAATCCTAAAGTTAGTCATATGTTTGATGGTTATTTAGCACTTCAAGACTATCTAACACATTAATGACTATTTAGTACATTCGTTTGTCATTTCTGTAATTGTTCTTCTAGGACTCCATTAATATCCCTAGATCATATTTAATTCTAACTTTGTAATTCAAGTAAATAAAGCATGGAAAAAAGAAAACATCATATTCATTAAAAGCATGAACAATTTTTTTATATTAATCCACAAATATAGTTTAATATAATACAAACATCCAAAAACTCACATGAATTTAGAGCACTTATAGATTAGTGATTCATAATAGAGAAAAGAGAAATCTCATTAAACATTATAAAATAAAATGTAGGATAACTAGAGAAGAAAGGAAATATCACACCAAGTAAGTCTTCTAAGTCCACCCTTCGTGAACCTCTACTGCTTTATTATAGAAATATCTAGTATCCCCTTGAAAATTCTTGATTGTTGATCTCCTTCTTCACCACTTGCTTAAGAAAATTACTCTACCACACTACCCTCACAGCACTTAGACTATCACTCTCCAAGTGCTTCATAAAAACTCACACACACTTACACTACACTCACCCAGTAGCTGAAAAATAAAAAAAAAGTCTTTTCACTTAGAAATGTCCCTTATTTATAGATTAAAAATAGTCTTAATCAGTTACTCATACGCTCATGTCAAAATTGGCTCAAAACTATTGTTGGACCATCATGAATCTATTATGTATAGCCATAACACTACGATGTTATTAATGTAATGTTGTGATGCTAGAAGAGGTGTTGCAGCACTACTGATCCAATGTTGTGGCATTATGCTTGCTGCCTTTGCTTCATATTTTTTCCTTTGGTACAACACTACATTGCTGCTTATATAGCACCTAGTGCTAAGCTTGTTATAATATTATCCCAAATTGAGCTTGATCTAGTGCCGTGACACTACGATTAATTCAATTCACTAAATTCATTAAGAATCTCCAATGTGTGATGTGTGTGCTTAAGAAAAATATTTTAACATATCAAAAACTACTAATTTTTCTAAGATATTTAGATATTATTAGTTTGAAAGAAATTTGATGATTAGATAAATCTTAAATGTAAATTACTATTTTGTTAGTTGAAATTTTGTTTAATTATTTTTAGCTTCCAACAATTTTTCTACTATTTTTCAAACTAACCTTAGGTTTAAAATGAAAATATATCAACCTCAAGAAGTATAATAATTAATGTTTGGGGTTACTAACTAACATTATGTAACAACACATTTAAATAAAATACATGTGAGAAATGAACATTTAACATTAATTTTATTTGAACTAATATAGATAAAAATACACAAACTTAAAATTACAATAAATAAAAAGTACACAAAAATAAAAATGATTTCTTAATACTCCTCTTCATCCTCTTCTTCCTATTCTTCTTCTAGCTCGAGCAAGGTGTGGACATAGGGTTGACATTGTGGCACTATAGGAAAGAGAATTTGGTTTGGGTCAATATTAATATTTGTAGTTCTTGAACATGTGAATGTGTGCTGAGTTAAACTCAATCATATATGAGAACTATTGCTGACTAATATGACGATCATATTTTTTTTGATTCTTGCCTCCACCTACTACTTTCATTGACACTTTTTTAGTCAGATACTTCTCATCCAATTTTAGGGATTTGCTCGTATAAAGTTTTGGGTGATCGAGATTTGGATTTAGGAGCGTGTGAACTTTCTCCTACCTCCATTGTTTATCCTAATCCATCAATTGACCTTTAGTGAGGAGAACCCTTCATATAAGAACATCCTCATCTAGCTCTTGGCACACTAGCCAAAATACATAAATCATAAATAAGAGAGTTGACCAAAATCTATTGTAGTACTACCCTTAATCATATTATAAATTTAATTATAAATTATATTTACTACATCTATAAAAATATTCTTTTGAATTGCATAATTAAAAATGACCCTATCCTTAGTTACCTCAATAATGTTACCAGTGGGCATCAACTTGATAGAAATAAAGTAATGCCAAGCTTTAGCCTCTGTGGTCATGCCAATGATAAGAAAATTAGTAATCTTTTTCCAATCATTTTCATTGGACATTAGCATCTTTAACACTGAGGAATCTAAGAATTTCATCAAAATTCAAATGATTATTATAGTAGGGAAGATATTCATGGTATCCCTTATTTTGTAATTTGCAATTTATGTTAATGATAACACAATCAAAACTTACCCAATTTTCCCTCATAAAAACTTTGTTATCTTTATGCTCCTTCATATTGGCAAAGAATTCTTTAACCACAAGAATGACACATGCTTTTTTCTAGTAGGAAAAATGTTCCCAGCCTTGCTCATTGATAATTCTTTTGAAACTCTCACCTAGATTGTAGAATTCTCTCTTAAGAAAGAGGTGTTTGTGGATGAAGGCATGTTGGTACCTCTCCTCTACCTTGACATTGATAAAGTGATCGAGTCTCTCATAGTTGCTCCCTTATTATTCTTGTTTACAAATTTGACAAGCATTTTGATCTTTTAGAGTAGGGGAATGCTAAGGAAGAAGAGAGCAAGAGAATTTCTAAGCTTGAAGAATAGGGTTTGGAATGAAAAAATTTGGGTGACTAGGAATCCTATTATAGACTAGGTCTAGCATCATTTGCTTTGATAGAGCCTAGATGCTAGCCTTGTTGTCTTAGTTTTTGGGGTATAGTGTCATGGCTCTACATGCAATGCTTATGCATTAGTCAACTGGTCAAGGTTATTCTTATTTATATCAAAATGTATCATTATAATCATTAATATGTAACTGATAGGGTACAAAAATCATGTCAGGCATTTATACGACGCCTACGCATTGGTGTATAGCATCATGATGTTGGTACTAGTTTTCATCCTTTTATGTTAAGCATGTCTATCCACTAGCCAGCTTTTTAAACTCCCTTTTTTACTGCTACCGCGGTACTAAGCACTGGTTAACCAATCAATCCATTATTTATCTTTTTTTATTCTTTTATTTATTTATCATAGCACTACAATGGTGTGGCACTGCTTATGTAGTGCTTATGCACTAGGACTATATTTTTATATTTTTAGATTTTTACATAGAGAAAAGAACATTTGTAGGCTTGATTGTATGAGATAATTCTAGAAACTCAAAATAAAGGGAAGATCTTTGCACTTAAGCCAATCTTAAGTCTCCCAACAATACAATCTCATTCTAATAGAACTTCAACTCTTAATCCTTTACAACAAACACTAAACTCACTACTAATAAACATTCGACATGTATATTATGTTACCTCCCAATAGTTGCTTAGTTTAATGTCCTTAGCCCCATGTAGGTTTTAATTTTTAATATCTTCAATTAAATTAATGGACTCTTTAAATTGAGTCCAATTTTCTCCATAGTATGGCTTAAGTCATTGATCATTCACTTTGAAAATCTCAGTCATTTTTAGATTTTGAATACCTATGGCATCATGTGCATAAACTTTAAGAACTAAGAAAGGGCCTGACCATCTTGATCTTAGTTTATAGGAAAATAATTTTAATTTTGAATTATATAATAATGCATGCTATCTAGGTTTAGACTACTTCTGAATAATCTTCATATCGTGCCATTTTTAAATTTGTTCTTTATATATCCTCGAATTTTCATATGCTCCTAATCTAATTTCTTCCATCTCATTCAATTCTATGAGTTACTTTTCTACGCTTGCTTTCATATCAAAATTTAAATTTTTTTAATTGCCCAAAATACTTTATGCTCCAATTCCAATAGTATGTGACAAGCTTTCCAAATACTAGTTTATAAGGAGACATTCCAATAGAGGTTTTGTAAGCGCTGTGGGCCCATAATGCATCATCTAATTACAATGACTAATCCTTTCTAGTAAGCCCTATAATTTTTTAAAATTTTTTTGTATAGTTTGGGGATGATAGGCATTAAATGTTCAATGTTGTACCCTATATTTTCTTAAAAATTATATCATATATTCATTACAAAAATGAGTTCCTTCTTCATTAATAATGATTGTTGGTGTTCCAAATCTTAAAAAATTATTTTTCTTTAGAAATTTAATAGTTACCTTAGAATCATTTTTCATTATAATGATAGCTTCTATCCATTTGGAAACATAATTAACACTTACTAAGATACATTCATTCCCATATGAAGAAACAAATGGTCCCAAGTCTATTCACCACTCATCAAAAATTTCTACCCATAAAATATAATTTGAGGTCATTTCTTGACACTTAGAGATATTTCTTATTCTTTGAAATTTATCATAATTTTAACATATTTATGTAAATCTCTAAATGATGTTGGCTAATTAAATCCACTTTATAATATTTTAGTAGCTATTTTATTACTTCCAAAATATCTTCCATATTCAGAATCATGACATAATCTTATAATTTCTAAAATTTCATTATTAGGTATGCATCTTCATAGAATTAGATATGGATACTTCTTATAGAGATAAGGTTTATCCCAAAAATAAAATTTTACATCATGTAAAAAATTTCTCTTTTGATGATAATTGATTCCATAAGGTATGATTTTACTCAGCAATTCACAATATCCACATACCATGGAATAACTTTATGTTTAAATGTAAATAATTATTCATCTAAGAATTCTTCCTTAATATCTCCACTAGCTCTCAGTTCTTCTTCAATTGTTAATCTAGATATGTGATCAACTACTTAATTTTTAGATCTTTTTCTATCTTGAATTTCTAGGTCAAACTATTGAAATAATAATATCCATCTAATTAATCTAGGCTTAGCATCTTTCTTTTCTAATATATATTTAATTACTGTATGATCACTATATATTACTGCTAGTAATTCTTTTTAAGTTGTTAAATAATTTAATTGACTTTTATTTATAGTTTTACTAACATAGTTTATTACATGAAAAATTTTATCTTTTCTTCATCATAAGACTACCCTTAGTGCAAAATCATTTGCACACATAAATTCAAAAGGAAGGTCTTAATCAGGTGTTATAATAACTAGTGATGAACGTAGATTAATTTTCAATAATTCAAATGCTTCTTGACATCCCTTTGTAAAATAAAGGGTGTATCCTTCTATAATAAGTTCCATAGTGGTTCTAATATTTTTGAAAAATCTTTAATAAATCTCCCATAAAATCTAGCGTGTCCTAAAAACTTCTACCTCCTTTTACGTTAGTAGTTTTTCTATTATTTGACTTTTTCCCTATCCACTTTTATTCCTATTTCTAAAATTTTGTGACCTAGGATTATTCCTTCTTTAACTTTTATTTTTTTAAATATAAACTTTATTTTGAGGCATGGGTATGCAATCATGCCTACTATAAGATGTATTTAGAAATAAGTCATGGAAAAAAAATCAAAAGAGAATGCAAACTTCTCTAAGTAAGGTGGTCACCCTTAAAGGTTGGATGCCCCCTTATGTGCAATGGGAGAAGACTAATTCAAGGAGAAATGAACAAATATGCAATCATGATTCACAAATTCTAAGATTTTCTAGTTATTTTTAGTACTTATATCTAAGACTTTAATTATGTGAGGTTATTTGTTGTTTATTTTAGTTTGAGTTATTTAGTTAGTTAGATAGAAATATTAATTTTATCCTAAGTGCCACATAATATTTTTGGATTCCACTCTAATATTTTTTTTGGCATAATAGCTAATTTTATAATGACTTTTTGAAGTTCATGATAATTAAGGTAATTAATTAATGCTTTAATGATTTTCTAATTAAGTGTGCTTTGAAGGGCTTAATTAATATTCTAAAGTTCCTTGATGTTACTTATTGTGATTTGAACCATTTTCATTGGTTTACTTAATTTTAATAATTTTAAAATTAATTATTTATTCAAAATTAAACATTAAACTTGAAAATCAATAATTATTTATCCAACTAGCCTATTCATTGGGTATTTTGGGAGTAATTTAGATTTAGTTGAAAATATATTTTTAAATTACTTCCAAAATATTCATTAATTAATTTGAAACTTTCAAGGATTGAAATTGTTGTTAATCTCCACTTACCATAAATATGAAGAGGTTTTTGGTTCATTAGATTCCTTTTGGAATGTTGATGCCATAGAAAGGTTGATCACATTTTGGTTTGGTAATTTAATTTCTAAGCATTTTTGAATTCGTATTTTAATATATTTTTAAATCAATAAAATCTAGATTTCTACTTAACAAAGTTAGCACTAATGGGGCAGAGCTTATTCCACATGCCATTGGTCCACACAAAATTCTACATGCATAGCGGTGGGTTTTGGAATTAATCCAAACTATTTAATTAAAGATTAGATAGCACAGATTAATATCATAATATTAAAAGGAATAAATTGAGTTAATAAGCTAGCTAAATCATAATTGTTGATTCTAATTATAAGAAATGGGTGGCAAAGAAGCCTTTTCCTTCTAGTAAAGACGTGAGGCCTCCTTGTTTCAGAGCCAAAATTTGTTGATCAAGGCCTTAATTTTATGATTTATCATTTGCAAAATGATCATAATAAAAATGCAAATTTCTACATGATTCAATCTTATCAAATTTTGATTTAACCTCATAAAGGACCAAGACCTAATGATTTTCTAAGAATTTAAGGTGGTTACCTCATTAGAGATAATGTCTTATGGCAGTGGTGATTTGAACATGTTCATCAATCAACAATGAATCTCTAAGATGAATTTAGCTTGTTGCCTCCACATGGATTGCTTTAGAGACCAAGCTCCATCGTATATTTTCTAGACTTGGTGTTTCTTGGTGGATTCGAGCTTAAAAGTAGAGGGGGTTATTTTATTTTTGTTGCTGAAGGGATGGGGAAGGCTTGGGAATGTTAATTTATGCTAAAGGGATTTGGTTTTCATTCTTTGCACCCTATCTCCATTAATGGAGTCATGGGTGGTTGGCCATAGGGAAATGGGTGTGAGCCCTTAGTCAAATTCGGTGGCTTGCTCACTATAGAACATGCTAGAGGTTTGTCAAGTGGGGAGATTAGGTTGGGCATGAGTGGATTTAAATTTTTGCACTTTGCTCTTGAATTTTACCCCTTTAACTTTTGCATTTTCTTTACTTTTTGGATCCACTTCACATGAGCTATGATCTTAGCTCACATGGGATGGGATTTGTGAGGGTTTAGGAGAGTTTAACTTGGGCTAAGTTAGTTAGAATGTAAATTAACCCATTTTAATTCAGATGAATCAAGTTGAGTCAAATGATGGAATTGGTCCATTTGGGATTTAATTGAACTTCAATTATGTTCAATGAGTTATTTGGAATGATTACAATTGGTTGACTTTAGTTAATTTGGATCAACATTGATTTTAGCCCAAAATAGCCTAATTGGATCGATGTGGGTTAACTTGGGTCCATTGGCCAAATTGGTCAAATTGGAATCAAGGAACACTTTGATTGAGATCACTTGTGTGTTTATAGTGATTAAGAATGATCAATTTGGTTTAATTTTAATATAATTTGATTATGGCCCAATTGGGTCCATTTACATCTAGTTGGGCCAACTAACCAACTAGTCAAATTGGGTCTCAATTTGGTATGGGTTATGTTCAATTGTCTATGTATAATAATTCCAAGGCTTTAGGTTGGTTTAATTTAGATTAGATTGGATTTAATTTGATTTTGGATCCATAGGGTTCATTTGAGTCAATTTAAGTTAGGTGGGCCAATCACCAAATTAACCCTCAACTAACATGTTTAATTAATGTTTCTAATGCTTTGGGCAAGAATAATTTCAAGTGACTTTAATTTAATTTGAATTTGGCCTATTAAAGCTTAAATGGGATTAGTTAGGCTAACTGAACTAATTAATCAAATTGGGCTTCAATTAGACCCCAATTGAGTGTGGTAATGCTTTGTGAATGTTTGAATTGATTAGCTACAATCAATTTGGGTTAATTATGATTTTTTATTCCAAAATGGCCTAATTAGATCAATTTGGATTAAGTGGTGCAATTAGCTAAGCATGACTTTAATTAAATTTAGATTTGAACTTGGTTAAGTTTGTATGTTTGTTTGAATCATTTAAGGAAGTTCAATTTCTTTATTTCGATTGAATTCGGTTTAGGCTTAGTCGAACCCACAAGAATAACCATAGGTCAAATGATCTAATTAGTCAAATTAAAACCCAGTTGAATTTAGATTTGTGTTTGATCAAGCTTATATAACAATTCCAAACTTATATTAACTTAATTTGATTTTAGTTTGGTTTAATTTGATTTGGTTGGATTTTAGTCCAATGGGATCTTAAATGAGTTGATTTGGGTTAAGTAACTCTCAATTAACCTGATTAAGATCTAATTGGATTTAGATTTTGGTTCAAATAGATTTTATCTTAAGTTTTGCCTACTTTTACTAAATTTTGGGTATTTGGAACTCACTTAACCTATTTGGATTAGGTTAGGTCCTAGTGGGGCCCACTAGCCTAACCTACACCTTTAAGATTTAAGTTTAATTTGGTTTAGGTTTAATTCTTAAATTACATTTGGTTTGATTTTAAGATATATTTATTTTGGCTTTGAATTTGATGCTTCACTTAGCCACTAAGGAGGTATCCTAAGTGCCTAAGTGAGGAGTTATTAGTGTAGGATTGAAAATTCTATGTACTAAGATATAAGGAGTGTTAACCTCATTAAAAATAAGGTCAACAAATAATCTATGATATTTGACTTGGAATCATAGGGTTAAAATTATATGAGTTATTTGTAAAATTGATTACCTTTAAAGGTAATGCTTAATTGTGAGCCCTACAAACATAAGTGGGCCCCACCAATTGATTACACATTAAAAGAATTTTAGCTTAAAAAACTTTTTAGTGCAATAATGTGAACTTCATTTTCATAAATGAATTTGTTTATTAGTGAATTATTATTTAATAATATAAGATTCTAAATAATTTAATTATTTCATAATTTAGTTATTTAGAAATTTATAAATTATTGCTAAATTTATTATAAAAATTTATTTAGCTTCATGTTAATTACCAAAATTCACATAAATTTTTTATAATGTTTTTATAATCACTTTTAAATGTTTAGAGAAATTTTCATGTATTTTTAATAATTATTTATTATTTATTATTTCTTTTCAAATAAAAAATAGTTTTATGCTTTAAATTAACTCAAAAAATTATAAATTTTTTATTATAAGCATCAATTAGTGTTTTAGTTGTTTTAAAAATTAAAATTTTCTAAATTTATTTCTATTTTTCAAAATTTTGAGCAATAATTTATTACTATGGAATATTTTTTCCTCTTTATTCAATTTTATACCAAAATTTTATGATAATTTTCTAATATTTATTACCATCAATCCACAAAGTTTAGTGACTTTAGAAGATCATCATGGGGTTTAGTTAAGTAAAATAGATTATTAAATTTTAATTTTATAAATAATTAAATTTATTAAAGTTTGATATTTTTCTTAAATTCTACATAGCTAATTACATCAATGACTAATCCTTATATTCATGGCTTACAACAAATCATCCAAAGAAAAAAAATCGATGAAAAATTCTAAATTTAATTCTTGGATGGATGAGATTGTGGGTTGACTTGATTAGAGCCATTGATTTTTATTTAAATCTAATAAAATGGTAGAGACATCATATCCTACCTCTTGAAGAGCTATGAGGATATCTTGGGTTTGGTTCAATTCATTGTGACTTGAGCCTAACCCATGAGAAATTCTCACTCTCTATGCCCTACCAAGAGAAATTATGCTTTGAAAAGTTAGAGGAGGAGAGGAGCCTAATGCATGGCTTCATGAATCATGACATTACCTAAAGAGCTCAAAGACCACACCTAAAATTAGGTAGAGAAGAAGTGATCATAGTTACCTACGATTAGGGATGGCTAGTAGTTAATCAAAGTAGCTTCACAACCTCATCATGGGGTCAATACTTCAAGGAATTAGCTTAGTTTGATGGAGGTTGGTGATAAGTGAAAATGTTTAGTTAAATTAGCATATATTTTTAAGTAAAAAACTTTATTATTTTATAATTTATTTTCATAATTTTAAGTGTTTATGATCTAAAATCTCTTATTAAAAAAAGAAATGCAAAAAATTTAGAAAATCTAGAAAATGTAGAAGAAAAAGCTGTGCAAAAATAGAGAAGACAGTATCACGGCGGCAAATTTGCAACACTGAGGCACCAGACCCAACACTAAAGCACTACATTATAGCGTTGAGGTGCCAGAAACAAAATTTGAAGCCAAAAATCAGAGAGCACAATTCCTAGGAGCTATAAAACTAGCACTGAGGTGCAACATCTTGGTAGAATAGTTTTATAATGGTTCAACAATAATTTCAAGAAGTTTTCAAGGCAGTTATGGTGGGAGTGTCAAGGAACCCAAATAGGGTTATTAAAGGGGACATATCTAAGGCTAAAGGGATTTTTTCCAAACTTTTTTTCTTTATTATTTGTCTTGTCAATAAGGTGAGTATGTGAGAGTGCAATGATAACTTGGAGAGTGACACTCCAAGTGTTGTGTGTTGTGTGAGTGTGTGTGTGGAGCATGTGAAGGAGATCCCAATTAGGAGGTCAAAGAGAAGATTACACAATAAAGGGAGAGAAGTTAGTGGTACACTCTTTTCTTTTCTTCTTTCCTTCTTCTTGTATTTTATAGTTTTTTACTCATATTTATGTATTGTGTTT
Organism: Cymbidium sinense; assembly: GCA_021442155.1. Classification (NCBI taxonomy): domain Eukaryota; kingdom Viridiplantae; phylum Streptophyta; class Magnoliopsida; order Asparagales; family Orchidaceae; genus Cymbidium; species Cymbidium sinense. The sequence goes on from CM038229.1 coordinate 19,937,732, forward strand.
GTGTTTTTTTCCAAAATCTCGAACTAAGTATGTTAACTTTGAATTTATGTGAACTTTTGAGATATTTGTGTTGTATTAAAATGTTGTTGTGGATGAATAAAAGAAAACTATTTGTGCTTTGAATAAAAATGTGCTTTGCTTTTTTTTTTCATGCATCATTTACTTATAATCTGCTCAATTACAATATTATATTAAAAATAAGTGTGATCTAGAGATATCTACAGAATCCTAGAAGAATAAGTAAGAAAAAGGCAAATAAATGTACTAAATAATCATTAATGTGCTAGATAGGCTAGATAGTTAAATAATCATTAAATGTATGATTATTTTTAATATTTACAATCACTTAAAAAGAAATATGGATAAAGCAACCAATCAACATTTACTTAACATTAGGAAAAAAACCATGCAAAGGGATTTGTTTGGTTATACTTGTCTAAAGATAGAGAGTATAACACTTTTGCTCCTAGTTGACACTACAAGTTTTAAATTAATCTACCATATAGTTTAATATAATACATAGTATACAAGATTCCATAAATTTAGAGTACTTATTTTAAAATTGAGAAAAACATCTATCATTTTTTTAAAATCTAAAAAAATATAAAATTAGTCTTTTATTACCTTACAAAATAGTAGATAGCAATTTTAATTTTGCACTTACACCTTGTTGGATGAAAATAAGTTTTAAAAGACTAATACTTAACTTAATAAAAATTAAGATCTAATTTTCTCTAATCCTTATGGGAATGATTCTCTATTCCTTATGTATTACTTGATTCGACCTGTGTACTTGTGTATAAGGGTAAAAAGTATTGATCAAGTTTTTGGCACCCTTGCTAGGGATTGGAAGTAAAATAGTAATTTGTATTAAGTTAATATTAGTCTCATTAAATTGTTTTTAATTCAACATTTTTATTATGAGTATGTGTATTATGTATTAAGTGTGAAATATCTTTATACTTGCTTAGTGTATTATTTTTGTAGTTTTAAACTAGAATTATGATTTCTAAACTTTGCATGTTTAGAAACAAAACTATAGAATTATTGGAATTGAACTTAAAATCAAATGACTTTGTAGGAAAATTATAAAAGAAAAAAAAGACTAGTAATCTAAGTGCAGAAATGTTTAATTATTTAGCTAATATATTCAATGATCCATTCTCAAACACACAATTCAAATTAAATGAATCATTCTAAATTCTAATGGAATAATAATAATTTTAACTTTAATCAAATTGAGAATATTTAAAATTGGAATTATATCTATTTTAAAAATGATTAAAATTATACACCTATAGTTCCATTAGAGTATCCTCCTCAAAATGAACTTGAAGACTTATTATTGTAAATGAGAAAGAATTACAAAGTCAATCTGGTTCTATTAAAATTTAGAAATCTAACTAAAAGTTGGCTAATAATCTTGAAAATAGACCTCAAGATATTCTATCTTGTGATACAAAAATTAATCATAAAGAAATGGATAAAGAGCAAGATAATATGATTAAATTTAGAAGTGTAAAAGACCTAGAGAGGTAAAGGTTAGTAGAAATAAACTTGAAAGTGAAATTTAGAGTTTAAGAGATGTTATAGAGAAAAAGATAAAAATAAAACAAAATTAATTTGAAAAAGAAAGCTGAGAGAGAGACCTTAAGAAAATGAGAGAGAGACCACCTCCACCTTTCACTCAAAGAATCTAAAAATATTTAGATAATAAATTCCCCAAGCTTAAAGAAGAAAGTGTAATTGAAGATTTGTGGATATTAGTGATTGAAAATTTGTTAGAATAAGTTATGATTGAGGATGAGCAAGAGAATGAGGATGATTCATTTCTTAGATTTACCTTTAGGGAGTATGAAGAAAAATATCAGTTCTTAGAACTATTTGTTAGTACTTTTATCTTAAAAGCACTAGATTTGGAGTTAAAATTATTACCTAGCAATTTAAAGTATGCTTACTTTGAGTGAATCATCATCTTTACTTACCCTAATTTTAAGAATCTTGATGATGTGAAAATATTGAGGATTATTAGAAAAGCTATGGATTAGATGCTTGTTGACATAAAGTACTTATCAGATTGGTTCATCTAAAATTAGGAAAACTTGATATAGTCGGGCTGACGACTATAAACTAAGTGTTACTTGGGAGGCAACCCAATGTTTCTTTGATTTAGTGTGTAGTGGTGTGATCTATAGTTGTGTGCTGTGTGTTATTATTGTATCTATTATGAAAGTCAAATATTATTGAAAAGTTATTTTATGTCAAATATTTATTAAAAAAAAGTTGAGAAAGAAGATGAGAAAGAGTTAGAAGAAGAAGATTAAAAAAATGAGAAGTTCATGCCCTTTATTTTATGTGTGTTCCATTATTTTATTATAGTTATATATGAGTTTGTAGATGTGGAGAGATAGTTTTCTTGTTATTTGAAGTTTATGTATATAAAAAGTTGAAGTTTTTCATTATGTAGAACTAATGCAATGTAGTATTTAAATTATTATATTTATTTTATTTTATTAGTAAAAGTTTATAAGTATTAGTTTTCCTTGATAATTTTGTGTTATTTCCTGAAACTTGAAATTTAATTTAAAAAGCAAAACTTTGGAATTAAAATCAATTAAATAATATTTTAATTTAAAAGATAAAACTTGCATTAAAATTATTTTTAAAATGAATTATAACTTAAACTATTAATAACTAAAATTTTTTATAAAAATTCTTAATTTCAAATGAGTTAAGAAATTTTTTACACACACCAAACCTAGGAGATTCTTATTGAATTGTGATAATTGGCTTGAAATATTATATGTGACTAGTATTTCTATAACATAATTTTCATTAATATTAATTAGAGATTATCCCATTTAGTAAAAAATAATAATTCATTTAAATTATGTTAAATGTATAAGGATAATAGAAATGTATGAATATGAATAACAAGTATGGGTTACAATGCCTACAAGGTGAACTTTCCAAGAAAAAAAATAATTAAAAAAAAAAATAAAAAAAATAATTTTAATAAGAGAGATGAGAAGAAAACATTTATGGGTGAGTATCATATGATAATAATACTTAGAAATTCTCTCAATTATCTTAAGTCAATCAAGTTATTAAAGTATCTAAATATGCTAAATTTAAGATAGAAAATCATGTTATGATTATTTAAATATTAAGTGATAACTATTTATAAAGTCAATTAGCTATAATTCAAAAAAATCAACTATGTTAATATTAAGCATTGAAATGACTTAACTCAAATAAAATATTAATTTAAGTAATAATTTAGGCTATTATAGTTAAATAAAATACTTTAGTGAAATGAAACAACATAATAATAGTAGCATAAAAGTAAAGTGAAAAAAAAAATAATGAAAGAGAACACAGAGATTTTTACGTAGTTCGACCAAATCCCAAAAACTGGCCTACGTCCACGCCTACCCACCCATGATAGGAATTCACTAAAACAAAGTTGAGATTATAATAAATCTCCTGTACTCTCCTTCATGATCAAGTACAACCCAATATGTAATCTCCTTAATGAGCAAGTACAACCCAACACATACTTTCCTTAACGGACAAGTACAACCTAAGAAGAAATCAAGATAAGGCAAATAGAAAGATACAAGTCTAACTCTCAATTTTAAAATGATTTTTCACTCACAACCAAATCAATACTAATATTAAGGCAATTGAATATTAATGAAAAAAAGAGCCCACTTTAACTTTAAGTTGAAATTGGAACAAGATCTTCAATCAAGTATTTAATGCAAGTAAGTAACTTAATAATGCTTAAATTATCTTTAAAAATTTTAAAATAATTTTCTTGTATGACTTAAAATGCAAACTAAAATAAAATCACAAAACTTTACTTTGAAATCTTTTTCACACAAGCTAACTTTTATTCAAATGATAAGTGTATTTTCAATTGGAATAATTAAACAATCACTTGAATAAGGATTTGAATGATGCCACAAGAAAGCTATCACATAACCTATATAAACCAATTTAAGTTAAGTAATCAACAAGCACAAAATAATTTATGTAAAAGATGAAGTGGTCAGCAAAATAGAAAATTAAATGAGATAAGATGTTAAGCACAATCAAATTTAACTAACTTATATGAACCTTTAAACCAAAGTGATAAACAATGGATATTCAAATGATTAAACACTAAGAAATTAAAAAACCTTTGAAAGAAACTTTAGCCAAATAAGAAACAAAAGGATTATCAAATGATTAAGTGCAAAATAAATTGATCTCCTTATGTAAGCTTTCGGCCAAACAAGAAATCAAAGGATTATCAAGTGGTTAAGCACAGAATGAATTAATCTTCTTATGTTTGTTCTTGGCCAAACAAAAATTATGGTTATGAAGTGAATAAACACAAGATAATTTAAATAACCTTGTAGATTTCAAAGCCAAGAAGAAATAAAAGAAGTATAAGAACTTAGCACCTTATAAATGTAAGATTAATGCAATGATGCTTTTGTCCAAGGGAGAAAACACACCAAACGTTTAGTATTCCCAATCAATCTTCAAGCCAACTAAATGCCAAGGGAAAGTGAAGAATGATGAGGAATGCTTGCACTTGAATCACCAAAATCTCAAGTATTTGCTTTAGAAAGGATTAACCAAGGTGGAGAAGATGAGCAAGAGAGAATATTTGCTTTTTGGAACCATTTTCAAGTTGAAGAAAGGCTCTTAAATAAAGGAGGGAGTCATTCAAAGAATGATCCAATGAGAGGGAAATTGATTAGGCATCAATTTGAATTTTAAATTCAAAGGAATGAAGGATCAACCAAGGATATATTCAATAGGCTCCTTTACAAATTTGTTTCAAGCCAATTTGGAATATTGTTTTATGTAAATCATAGCTAAAGAGAGAGAAATCCTACAAGAAATTTGGCCAAGAGGTTTTGATATGAAGGAGGTAATTTTAAATAAAAAATAAAGTAAATTACAAATCAACCACCTAATACACATGTACTTATAATTTAACCACCTTCTCTATTTTTTAGAACTACCAGACCCATGTATATGCATGTGCGACAATCAAATATTTGGGAATTTTACAAAAATAAAAAATATGGGTTGAGCTTTTGTTAAGAATTTTAATATTTTAAAGTCAATTTGAAAAATTAAGAATGAATGTTGTTAATTTGTAAATATGGAAGAATAGGGTGACTATGTATGTAAAATAAATCCATGGAAAATCAATTCAATAATTTCGGTCAAGGAAGTTTCCAAAAATATGAAATCCTCAAATTAATGCATGAATCAAATTAGATCAAGAATGATTATATTATATACTTATTGAATGTTTAAATAATATATAAATTTATTAAATTTAAAGCAAAGTGTCAGCCTCCTAAAACTTTCCTAAAATAAATCAAATTAAAAAAAAAGAATTTTTTCAAAAAAGAGAGCTAATTTGAATTTAAATTTAAAATAACTTGTAATAGACTAATTAGGCTATAAATATCCATAATTAATCATGCTTGGGACGTTCAACATATTCCATAAAAAAATTATCTGATTTAGTAAGTATATGTCATGTATAAAGAAGTTTGAATTAAAAAATAATTCAAAATAATTAAAATTCAATCATTCAAATAAATAAATTTTTAAAATAAAAAATGAGGAAATATAATATAGAAATATTTTGAATGAACTTCACACATTTTATTACATAAAATTAATTAAAAAAAATTGGCCAAAAATAATGTTAAGATGAAAATGATAATAGGAGAGAGAAGAAATAATAATAGGAGAGAGAATTAAAAAAAAGATAATTTTATGATAATTTAATTTTTATGCACTAAAAATATGAATAAAAATTATGAATGGCATGGAAATGATTTAATTAAGTTTAAACATAATTTATCTCACTAGACCACACATTTAATAAAACTTGTTTCATGCATTTAGTTTATACTATCCAAAATGAATAACTTAATGAATAATTATAATATATAAAATTATAAATAATTTTAGAATGATGAATCTAAAAATGAATGAATCATTTATTTTATTTTAGTGAACTTTTCATTTGCCTTAATATAGTAATTCCAAAAAAGTTTTTCACCTAGTCCATGTCCAATAGCTTTAGCATTTTGATATAAATGAAGAACTATGGGCTAAAGACTTTTTCCCACATGCTTGAATTTAACTTGATTAGTAACATTTGAACATATGTTTGTTATCATTCTTATCAATCTCATACGTGATGGGGTACATGGAGTCAATAGTATTAAATGTTGTTATGGATTAATATAAGAAAATTGTTTATGCTTTGAATGAAAATATGTTTTGCATCTTTTCATATTTCATTTACTTATAATGTTAAAAATAAGTGTGATCTAGAGATATCGATAGAATCCTAGAAGAACAAGTAGATAAAAGGCAAACAAATATATTAAATAATTATTAATGTGTTATATAGGTTGAGGTAGCTAAATAGCCATTAAATATATGATCATTTTTAGGATTTGCAATTACTTAAAATGAAAATATGAGTAAATAACTAATCAAAATCTACTTGGCACTAAGCAGAAAATTAGGTAAAGGGATTAGTTTGGTTATACTTATCTAGAGATAGAGAGTATTTAGCACTTTTGCTCCTCGTTGGCACTATAAGTTTTAAATTAATTCACCATATAGTTTAGTATATTACATAGTCTACAAGATTCCACAAATTCAGAGTACTTATTTTAAAATTGAGAAAACACCTATCTTTTTTCTAAATCTAAAAAAATATAAAAATTAGTCTTTTTATAGTAAATAGTAATTTTAATTTTTCACTTGCATCTTGTTGGATAAAAATTAAGTTTTAAAAGACTAGTATATAACTTAATAGAAATTAATATCTATTTTTGTTCTAATCCTCATAAGAATGATAATCTACTCCTTTTGTATTACTTGATTCAACATGTACACTTGTGTATATGGGTAAAAAGTATCAATCAGTTGGTGGCTCAACCTATTGACTTCATGTGCTCTTTTGCATAATTAATTGATTTTAAGCATAATAAATATATGTTTGGATAAAGTTAGTGATTTATTTTGATGGTTTTAGAAAATTCACCAGACTTAGCTTGGTTAGTCAAATTTTGAAAGACAAATCAACCTAAAATATGGTAGTTTGGGAATCTTCCTAGAATTTGCACAATAAGAAAAATAAGTGCTCATAATTATAAAAATAAATGCTAAAATATTTTCATTCCATTTCTTTTAAATTTTTACATATTTTAATTGCATCAATTTTTCAATATTCTTGAATAAGCTCTTTTGGATAATTTGACTACTTGCATTGATTTAAGCTTTATCCACTACATCTTAAAGTGAGTTAAGTTTGTTTTCTACTTCATTTATTAGTTTTCATGATTAGAATAATTTTTATTCATTTATGTTAAAATACGAATTTAATAATTCATTCAATTAACAAAATTATCATTTTTCTCTCTCCTAACATTTATTTTTTCTCTCTTATTAATAACTTCATTTGATTTCTAACTTCTTTCATATATGGATGATTTTTTTAATGATTTTGGGATGAAACTTTTAATGTGATTTATTTAATTTAATGACATATCCTTTTTTCTCATTTTATGGAATTTCAAATTTCAAATTTCAAATTTATTCAAAATTTGTAGTTGAATATTTTTGAATTTCAAATTGAACTTTGCCATGATTTATTTCTAAGTTGATTTAATTGTTTAAGGGATGTTTTGGCAAGCCTCTCATGTTGTTCATTTAATTAATTTGATTACATTTTAATTGATTTAAATTAATTCAAATTTAAATTCAAATTGATCTTAATTTATTGCACTTTCTTAATTTAAATCCTTAGTTATAGAAATTAGTTTGGCTAGCTCCTTTGATTGAATTTAATTATATTTAAATTTTATTTATTATTCAAATAGCTTTTAAATTAATCTTTCTTGAATTATAATAAATTGCTTCCAATAATTGGAGATTGATTCATTTATGGAATTTCCTTGGTGTCCTTTCATTGGATTTAAGTAATATAGTATATGAGATTTACTTGAGAAGCGAAGAGAAATTCACTAAGCTAGAAGACTTACTCATGAATCTCAATACACAAATTTAAACCTTGACTAGGCTTCAAAACCTACCAACTATACTCTGTCCAGATGACTTAGAGCCCATAGGGGTAAAAAACATTCAACTTCCTTCCATAGAGAAGAGTATTTTGAGATGGCCAAACCTATGAAACCCCCTTATACAAGACCATCTTAAGATCCATGAGACATCACAAGAATTGATAAAATAAGTTAAAATAGAATCTCCAACGTATGATAGTGTTTGTGATCCTAATAAAATTTTAAATTAGTTAACCTAGATGGATGACTTCTTTGATTAGTATCATATGAATGATTACCAGTGAACAACATTTATTAAAATGAAATTGGTAGGTCGTGAAGATATAATTAAATAATATTTTAGCTAAGAAAGAGATATGATAGAGAAATCTTATGACATGAGTAGAAATAACAGAAATCTTGAGTGTGAAATATTGTCCTAGAAATCATGATAAAAGACTCCACAAATAATTGACTACTCTTAGCGAGGAATCATGTCAATAGTAGAGTATTTGAACACATTTGAAGACTTAATAGCTAGAACCCAATGCACTGATCAAGAGAGGTAAATAGCTAATAAATTTATCTTTCAATTAAGAGGAGATATTAAGAATGAAGTAGAGCTTCATGATCCCCAAATTTTAGAGGGCCCCTTTCATTATGCATTACAACTAGAAAAGCATAATAAAGCTGCATCAACATCTAAAATGATGGCTCAAATATCTTATAAATTTTTGTCTGCATCTTAACCTCAAAAGCTTATCATTAGACCTAATCTTTCTACTTCGGACAACCCATCTAAAGTACCTCAATGAAACTACTTCTAAAAATATAAAAGAGATAGTTTACTTTACATGTCATAAGAAGAGTCATATGTAAAACTAATGTAAAGAAAAAAATTATGCTCTTAGATTAATTGGAGGATTTAAAAGAATAAGAGGATTTAAAAGAATAAGAGGATATTAAAGAGATATATGATCATACACCCTTATCTGATGAAGAAGTAGATCCAAATATAGATAATCCAATATCAGTTATAAGGTGTGTGACTACTTCTAAAGAAGATGAAGACTGTAGAAGAAAGAATTTTTTTTTTTATGTATATTCTATGTAAGGAGAAGAGTGTAACCTAGTGATAGATAGATATAGTGTTATGAATGTTATATCAACCATGTTATCATTAGACCTAATCTTAGAAGAGAACCTCACCCAAAACCATTCCAAGTTAGTTGGGTAAATGACATATCCCTACCTATCACTAATAAATGTCATATTTAACTAAAATAGGTAGCTATAATGATCAAATTTGGTGTGATATTCTTTCAATGAAATAACTCACATCTTACTAAGAAGACTCTAGCTTTATAATTTGAATGTAATCCATTATAGGCATGAAAACACTTATGTATTCAAGTATAATGAGAAAATAATCAAGTTATTTATTATAAATCCTACTGAAAGAGGCCTATTACGCCCTTCATAGAATTCTTCTTATGCTTCTCACAAACCCAATTATGAACTTAACCCAAACCCAATCAAAGAAGAAATGTAAAACTATAATTGAAATCAATATCACCATCTAATGAGAGGGAGAAGAATTTTAATATACATCATATTATATGTGAATTTTTTAGAATTCAAATTACAACTTTAGGGTTTAAATGCTTAGCTAGAAAATTCAATGACCCCTACGTCTTTATTCATCTTGCACCTTCAAAAAATCTCCATTAATACTAAGGATGCCAACATACCTGATGTGGTCTTAAATCTATTATCTTAATTCATCGATTTAATTCCTGATGCTTACTTAATGAGTTGCAATAATTAAGGGATATACAACATGCTGTAGATATGATTCTTAATTCTCAAATACCTAATTTATCTCATCATAGCATAAATCTAATAAAGCATGCAGAGTTAAAATGAAAGTAGATGAACACTTAAAGAAGGTTTTATACAAGAAAGTTTTAGTCTTGTGTTATACCTACTCTTTTAACTCCTAAGAAATATAGAAGTTGGAGGAAGTGTATTGATAATAGAATAGTAAAAAAGATTATAATAAAATATAGATTTCTTAAACATAGATTGGATGATATGTTAGATCTTATTTCAAGTTCATCATTATTCTCTAAAATTGATTTGAGAATTGGATAACATTAAATAAGGATTAGACCAGGGGATGAATCAAATACAACATTCAAAACTCTTGATTATCTTTATAAATTGTTAGTCATGTCATTTGATCTTTCAAATGCCCCAATCACATTCATGAGACTAATGAATATTATTTTGAAACATTTTATTAGTTAATTTCTTATAATCTATTTTAATAATATTCTTATTTATAGCCTAAATGAGAAATCATATCTACATCAGTTAAAATGGTCTTAGAAAAGTTAAGGTCAACAAAATTATATGTAAACCTTAAGAAATATTTTTTTATATTAACAGGAAGTCATTTTCTTAGGATTCATTGTATCTACTGATGGATTAAAGACTAACCCATCAAAAATCAAATCTATTTTGGAGTGGCCATCTCTAAAATCTTTTATAGATGTTAAACATTTTCATGGTTTAGAAACTTCCTATAGAAAGTTTATAAGAAACTTTAGTACTATTATAGCCCCTATCATGGACATTCTAAAAGAAGATAAATTTAATTATATCATAGAAGCTAAAAGAGGCATGCAATGAATTAAAACTTTATGACTTCCTCACCTGTCTTAAGACTTCCTGACTTTAATACAAATTTTGAATTAACTTATGATGCATCGGGTATTAGAATAGGGGGAATGCTAAGTCAAGAAAAATTGTTTCATATCTTTCTTCAGTGAGAAATTAAATGACACTAAGAAAATATATTTCACTTATGTTCGAGAGTTTTAGGTGATTATTAGAACTCTTAAGTATTGAAGGCATTATCTTTTACATAAAAAAAATTATTTTGAATACTGGTCATCAAGCTTTAAAGTTTATTAACTCTCAAAAGAAATTAAATTATATACACTCTAAGTGGGTTGAATATATTCAAGAATTTTTCTTTATGCTTAAAATAAACTCAAAATAGAAAATAAATCAATAGACACTCTATCTAGAGTATCTTTAATGGTTTCATCCTTTGAAATTCAAATTTTATGATTTACAACTTTAAAGAAAGATTATAAAATTTGTCATAATTTCTATATGATATACTTAGAGCAGGAATCTAAGCCCTTAATGTTTGATAACTTCTTTGTCATTCTAGATGGATATCTTTATGAAAGCAAGAAATTATATATTGCTAAAACATTTCTAAGAGAATTTGTTGCCTTTGAATTACAATAAGAAGGTATATCAAGATAATTTGGTAAATTAAAGACCCAAATATTTGTTGAGTAAAGCTTTTATTGGCCATCCCTAAGAAACGATGTTAAGTGTATAGTAGCCCAATGTTACACTTATTATCAAGCTAAAGCTATTAAATAAATGGCAGGCCATTACACATCATTATGTATTTCATCAAGACATGGAAGACCTATCCATAGATTTCACATTAAGTTTACCTAAAACATCTTGAGGGCATTGATAATATCTTTCACCATAGTAGATCAATTTTCTAAGATGGAACATTTCATACTCCATTCAAAATCAAATGATGCATCTCACATAGTAAGATTATTCTTTAGAGAAATTATCAGGTTGCACAAAGTCCCTCCCACCATATTTTTTGAAAGAGACATCAAATTTATATCTTATTTCTAGAAAATCTTATAAAAACTAATGGACACACAACTAAAATTCTCCTCTATATTTCATCCATAAATAGATGGACAGACGAAAGTAGTCAATAGGATATTAGAAATCTACTGAGTTGTTTAGTTGGGAAAATTTTATGAAATTGGGGTTCAACATTGCTACATAAAAATTTGCATGCAATAGTCTCATTTCTAGAACAACCCATAAATCACCTTTCAAGATTGTCTCTGGACATAACCATAAAATGCCTATTGACCTAGCTAATACCCCTACTCATGCATTTTCTTATTCAACATATATATTTACTTGTGATTTTATAGCCTTGATGAAGACATAAAGAAACATGCAGAAATCTAAAATACTAAGTATGCCAAACAAAGAATAAAGGTAAACATTTTAAGGAATATAAGGAAGGTGATTATGTATTGGTTCATATCCATTATGAGAGATTTTTCCTTCCATTAAATATAAAATGTTACAAGTGAGAGCATGTGGGTTATTCAAAATTATTAGAAAACTTACTACTAATGCTTATGTTCTTGAATTACCCCCTCACATATTTATTAGCCATATTTTTAATGTGGAAGATCTAATATCCTTTAAAGTAGTTACCCAACCTTTGAATTTTCAGAATAATACTTTTACAACAGAAGATAGAAATTATTTGTAGGTACCTATCTAGCCAATATTTTTTGAGGTGGAGAACATCATCATAGTTGAGGCACTTATAAATGAAACTATTAGTTAGAGATTCCAAATAAGGTGGAAAGACAAACCACCAAGTAATGATACATGGATGACTTTAGAAGAACTACAGATCTTCATCCTCAAACTTCTTAAAGACATTCAGAATCTAGCTCTTTGGAGAAGAGTTCTTTGAGGCCTGACGGAGTTGATGTAGTGCATCAAAGAGGAAAGGACCTATCACTATGCCACAAGCTAAAGCATGAACTCAAGAAGAACTTTTAGCATATTTTATATGTGGATTTATGTTTCATGTATCACCTTATATAGTAATGGATCTATTTAATCATGTGTAAGTGTTGTATTAGAGCTATTATTGAAAACATGTAAGTATATGTATTTAATTTCATAGGAACAGGGTCCAACTCCTTAACACTGCACTCTATAGATTTTAGTATTTGGAAACCTAGAAGCTGGTGCCTTGGTGCTGGGATATGGCACCACGACATTGGACTGTGATGTCATGGTGCTGTGAAACATATGTTCCTACATTTTGTTTAATTTTTGATAGTTTTCTTCCTAAGGGATGCATCTCTTAGAGTATTGTAGTTATTTAAGCACATATTCTAAGATAATGGAAAACTTTTAGCTTTGTGTGAGATATTTGGAGTGAAAACTCTTTGATTGGAGCTTGGGGGTCGGCCATCTGAAGATTCAGTGATCTCTTACTACTGTTCTATTTGAGTAAGTAGAATTTCAGACCTCTTTCACTTTGGTGAGTGAAAGATCTTCATCTCTCTTCCACTTTGGTGAGTGTAAAAATATTGAAGCATCACTTTCTCCACATCCATTATAACATCCTTCCCTTCGTGATTGCATGTCACCAACAGGTCAGATGCCTCATATGTACAATGGGATGGGGTTCAATTTAAAGAAGATGGAGAAATATGCAAGTATGATTCAAAAGTTCTAATGGTATCTAGTTGAATATAGAAGTTTATACTAAAGGTTTTAATTATATGAGGGAATGAGTGATTATTTTTTAGATTTTAGTTATTTAATTAGGTTGGCTAAGAAAATTAATTTTATATTCAGAGCCTACCACAGAAACCAGGCTTTCATATTGACATGGAATCATAGAAAGAAACTTATAAGTAGCATGGTGGTTTATTATGCACCAAAAAACACAAAATAGAGAAAATTAATTAAAATAAAGTCTGGTGCGTCAAGTTCAGTTATACACCCTGAAAGAAAGAAAAAAGCATAGAGCTCTAACTTTATATAACTCTACTTCGAACTAAAAGTTTTGATCTTATGGGGGGTCTTCATTTCACTTTTTTCTTCAAATTGTCTCATTTTTAGGGACCTCCTTAAGCTCCATAAGAACACCAGCTTGTGTAGTCAACTCTTACTAATCCCAACCTAATTATAGAATCAAATTACATTTTAAAATTTTCAAAATAGAAATCTTAGTTAAGCCTATAAAATAGAGATTAGTAGAATACACATACACACAAGCAGTTTATATTTCAAATAATTGGGCTTAGATTAGTGGATACTAAACCCACTTGTCCTAATGGGCTATGCTTAGGGAGAAAATGATGTTAATTTTAATTTTATTGTAGTGATCCCTTTATTAAACACACCCCTATAGAAAATAGTATTCATTTAATAAATAACACCCTAACATTCATTTTATGAATAAATAATCTCAACATCAATCTAAAATAGTACATCACAATATTATAAAGACAATACATCACCAACAAAGCATCGACCGAACTTAAATCTATAGTTGATGGCCTAATAATCTAGTATGTGAAAAGGGGCTAATATAGTAAAATTGTGCTAGGCTCTTTGGTTTAAGTTTTGATTTAAATTTAAAGTATAATTTAGTTCACCATTGGGTGGTTTTAACTTGATTATTTAGATGGTTCTAAATATGTTTTAAGCTTTATTTAATTTATTTTTGAGTTTATTTTAAGGTTTCAAAGAGTGAAGAAGAGAATGGATCCTATTTAAAGCAAGACCCAATTCAGTTAACACCCTAATCCTAATAGATTGAATTCTTTATCAAAGGATGAAGAACCACCTTAAATATCTATACTAAATTATTTCTATTTTTGATTTTCTTGAATTTAATTATATTTTAATGAAAATTAGTTAATCTTCACATTTTAAAGTAATATTTGGATATAAATGCTCTTTTTTTTATAACATTACACTCATAGCTATATGTTGTTATAACCCTAGAGATGCAACGTTGATACCTCCTTTATATCAGTAGCCTTATGATATTGCTTTCCATACTATGTACCTAATGATTGTGCATTATAAAGAGATTAACTTTGATTTTAAATGATAATTTGAAATTGGATATATTATATATGCTAGTGTGATTTAATTTAGAGTTTAATTATTTTTGTTTAAATAATATAGCTTAACTTAAATGATTTAAGATTTCATTATTCATTAGCTCAATTATAAGATGATTTATTTAACAACTAACCCAGTTGAAGTTTGATTATGTTCTTTCTCAAGTTTGGCATAGATAGCTTAATCATCTAAGTTTGTTTGATGATCAATTTATTTTGGTTACTTAGATTAAAGGTTCAATTAACTTTCCATTGGATTTAATATGATTGATTTAATTTATCAATCAATTTAATTAAGGTTCAATGATTAATTAAAGTTTAATTAGGTTAGCTTAGTTATGTAGTTAACTTAGTTGAGAATGAATGTTCAAGATTAAATTGATTAGAATGTGATGAATGATTAATTAAATGTTCATGATTAACTTAATTAATTGATTTTTATAGTTCAAGTTTGATAAATGGTTGACTTAATGTATCTTATTCAAATAATTTGATCATATTGGGTTTAATTTGATTAATTGAATTTAATTAAATATTATTTGGGTTCAAAATAATTATCTTGATTAAGTGATTAACTTGATTGAGGGTTTAATGAAATGATTAATTTATCTAGAAATTAATTAATGACTTGATTAACATAATTGGTTTGATTAAAATTTGATGAATGACTAATTAAATGTTTATAATCAACTTAATTAAGTGTTTAATTTAAGTTAGCTTCAATTTAAGAATTATTTTCATATGACTTAGTTTAGTTTAATTTGGTTTATTGTAGCTAGATGATTGTCTAACTTAATTTGAACCTTCATTATTAACTTGAGGGGTTTAAGTGGTTGTCTTAGTTAGAAGTTGATCAATTAATCATGCTTAATTTGATCAAATAATTAATTCAATTATCATTAGATTAGCAATTAATTAAGCCTTAACAATATTAACTGATTGGTTTGATTAAGATTTTATTATGGAACTTAATTTATTTAATGATCAATTAATTCAATCATAATTTAGTGAATATTTAGTTTCATCATTATTAGCTTAATCAAATGATTATCTTAAGTAAGTAATTAACTAAATTAAAGGTTAACTGATAAATTAATTTGATTGATCATGATCATGATTGTTTTATTTGAATTATTCATTCAATTAAAATTAAATTAATAATTAATTAAGTTTGAACTTAATTAAATAATTAAATTAATTAAATGAATAAAATTTAATTGTACAATTAATTAAACTCCTCACTATTAAATCAATTGGGTGTTAAATTTAATTGAAGGCTAATTAGCTAATCTATTTAATTGAAGATCAATTATTGATTAATTAAATCAACAAAGATTAGTTTAATTAAGGTTTAATTATGGATTAATTATGATCTTACTCAAGTTAATTAAGATTTGATTTGATGGTTAATTCACTTTAAGATGATTTAAGTAAATTAATTCACTTTGTTGAAATCTTAATTAATGTTAATATAGTTATGATTAACTTAACTGAGTTTTAATTAATAATTAATTGGGTATATTAAGTTTAATTGGTTTAAATTGACAATTAAGGTAGGTTAGTTTGGTTTAATTTAATGGTTAGTTTATGAGATCTTTAATCTTAATTTGTCTACAATTGTTTGGGTAAATATTCAATGTACTTAATGTTTATTGAAATTTCTTTGTATTTTATCTAATGAATTTAATTATGTTAGGCTAATTAATATTTGAATCTTATAATTTTATGTTTTAATTGGTTTACATAAAGTTTAATTGTTTAATTTAAGCATTTATGTTATTAAAGAAAATTTTCAATTTAATTAAGGTTATTTTATAAAATTTGTAATTTTGGAATTTAATATTTGGCTAAATTGTCTTGAGATAGTAAAACTTAATAACTTTTGATTGAATAACCCTAATGACTTTAAAATTTATATGAGTGGACATTGATTTATTAAGCCTACCATAAAAAATCTTAAGTCAATTAGGCTTAGCTATCTTGCATAAAGCATAAGACCAACCTACATGATTTTAACGCACAGGAGGTGTTAGTTGGCGGGCACTCTAGGCGGTTATAAGTCCAGTAGAGTTAGGATGGGTTTATTCTCACTTATGGAGGTAAACCATAATGTATAATTCTCCATTTAGATTTAAGTCATGCTTTTAGCTTGTGCTAAAGCATCTAAGATTTAGGACCTAAGGCTACTTGTTTCCTTTGGGCTACAAGCATAAGTCCTCACCTCTTAGACATTTTCAACAATCTTATGTTGATGGACTATAAACCCTAATTTTTTAATAAAGAATTTAACTCAAACTAAAATTAACTCTCTTTCAAACATATAAAGCCTCACCATAGGTAGATTGGAGCACTTACTAGGATTCCTAGTATCGTGAGTGCTCCCTACTTATCTTCCTTTGGAATCCAAAAATAAGTTTTCCAAATTGAATTTTTCCATTTGAATTTCCAAAAATATCCAATCATTTGATAGTCTAACCTTGAAATCTTTGGAGATGCTAATTAATTACTTAATCAAGAGTGTTCTTAGGAAATACTTATTTCTAAGGATGTAATTAACTATGGAAGCTTACTTTCGTAAGGAATTAAAGAATGCAGCATAAAATAAACCTTACTTTACTTTTTCATCTGAAGTAGGGGAAAGATCTCTGGTATATACGAAGACCCATCTACCTTAGAAGTCCTTATTAGGTGATTAGGTCTATTGTAGGGTGATGTTTCTATCTTTTGAGTAGTACATTATACCTTAATGTCATACCTGATCAGCTCAATAAGTACCCCCTAAGATATGTTTGGTGTCCACATGACTCCAAATTAAAACATCACAAATTTTTCTAGTGACTCCACTTGGGATTATTTCTCTCTCCAACTTTAGTAGTCAGTCATTATGTCTAAGCATTGATAGTGGACTTATATTTTATATAAGCTCGAGATTGTCATTCTTTTCATTGGACACCTTGCTCATTTCATCCTTAAGCAAGGGTGGTCAACAACCTTTAGATTTTAGGACCTCACTCCAAATAAGTCTTAAAACCCATATTAGACTCCCAATAGGTAAAAAAACTAACTAAATAAATCACCCAAAATATAATCAAAATAAAATTAAGAACCTCTTACCATTAGCTTGGTAAAGAAAGGTTCATCCAACATCCTCCAAAATTCTATTGAAGTTCAAAAGTAAGAGATTCTTCTCCAAAATTTCTAAATTTCTCCAACATACAAATGAACCCCATTTAACATAATCAAATTTGTTAAAAGAGGGTTCTAATTCAAAATCAAAAATCAAAGTCAAACAATAAAAAAGTAAAAGTTTAATTCTATGTCTCTTTCAATAGTGAAGGAGAAGCCCCATTTCTTTCTTCCTTTAAGCACTCAGCCTTCCACCATGTCATCTAGCAAGCTCATTTTCTCCATTGCATCTAGTTTGGATTTGGCCCTAGATCAGGCCATACTCACCATCATAAGTTTGGTCTTGGCTTTGACCACTTTAAAGTCACCTACGAGGGACCTTCCATCACCACCGCCAGTAGAGAGGAGGTGGTAGATAAAAAGCCACTTCTATAATTTGACTTGCACTTAAATTCTAAGTTCCCCTCACTAAAGAGGAAGGCTATAGAGGTTCCCCTACCATGAGTACTAGTTGTGCTAATTGTGCCTGTCATAGTTTCAGTCCAGACTAGTACCACCTCTACAGTTGCTCCAGTCTTTAAGGGGAAGTCTATCTTAGCTTCTAAGATAATCTCCCCCATGTTTGAGGTATGTTCTAGCTCTTGCCCTACTCCTTTGACTAAGACCCAACACCGTAACAATAACCAAAAAATTAAGAGACATTACGAGCGCACGGCAAAGGAGGTTGAGGAAGCCTCCTATGTAGCTGAGGAGGGATCCCCTAGTGAGACCTCTCCCCTTCTTTGTGGAAGTAGGTTTCACCCCCTCTCAGCTTCAAAGGGACAGGAGGACATCAGAAAGATTTCTACATGACCCCATGTTTGCAGAGTATGAAACATCAGATAGGGAGGTAGGAAGCCCTATGCTGGTCTATGGTCTATGCTCAAGAGAGTTGGGAGAGCCAATGGATGCTCAGAGTTTGCTACCTTGCATGAATTGAGATGTGTGATCCCTATGAGTGTTACGGATCAAATCCATAGAGAAAGGGCCACGGAAGCCAAAGTTGTAGCCCAAGTGGGCAAGAGGAATAGACGGAGGTTTGCTAGGTAGTCGATGGCATTTCAATCGACAAGTTGATAGAGTCGATCATTCTGACAGGATTGTACTCATCAGTTCAAGCTGTAGGAGGAAATCTTCAATGAAGATGCAGTCGGTGACACCACCTTTACACCGCTCCACTCGCCAACCACCTTCACTCGTTCATGTTTCACCATCTGAAGTGCCCACCAAGTTCCATAAGTCTACATCTGGAGAGAGAGCATCCCCTTTGGTGATACGGCTATGTCCCAAGGACCCCACTTCATCTACTCCACCCATTGAGGTGAGGCTAAGCTCCCCCGCTTGACCTTCCATCTCAATGGTGGTAAAGAAGGTGGTGGCCCAAGAATGTCGTTGTCGCTCTACCATCATAGTTCAAGGAAAAGGAAAGAGGGGATACTGAGGTGACCCCCGTGATTGTTGAATTAATTAAGGAGAGCACTCCGCCCATCCAGAGCATTTAATGCATTTCTTATTAAGAGCTGAGTCCAGTTGATAGTCACCATTCATCCTATATCCTAGTAGCACTGGGTCAGGTGGATGACCGATCTTTGGAGGATATTTTGGAGGACTATCATGCTTCGGTGAGGCAGATAGTAGGGGATGATTGGTCTGACCAAGAGAAGGGTATGGTTGATTTCAACACCGATGAATATGACCTGTTGGACGATGTAGTCAAAGTCCACATGGTAAATTTTTGAGGATCTTTGTTTAGGGAGCAACCTAGCTAGGAAGGCATTATAGTTAAGGAGGGTGAGGCATCCGACTCAACTAAATGCCTCCTCCAACAAATAAAGCTTAAAGATGACCAAATCGATAGGATAGAAAAAAGGTTAGAGGAGTTGATGGAAGTGGTCTTAGCCTTATAGAACCAAGCCTCAATTTCATAACCTACTCCCATGGAGGTCGATTGGCTTGAGCTAGTACACAGCCTAGATCATCCTAAGAGCACTCCTATGGATGAGGACGTCAATAGTTTGCATAGGAAGGTGACCGATAGCACCTCAATGCATGAAAAGAATATCAAGAAAATGGTTGAAAAATAAGTGAAGCAAGCATTGCGTGAGCCCAAGGGAGCTCATATGTTCCAAAGGGTACACCCTACCTAGAGGAATTTGATGTAGTTCAATAGCCCAAGGGTTGTGTTCCACCATCCTTCAAATTATTTGATGGTAGTAGGAACCCAAGGCAGCACATATAACACTTCCAAACCAGTTGCAGCAACACCGGTTGTAGCAACGCTAGTGGTAGCGACACATTACTCTTCTAGCAGTTTGTCAATAGCCTTTTAGGGGTCGTATTTGATTGGTATGCCAAACTACCCAATGGTTCGGTGAAGTCTTTTGTAGAGGTAGAGCAGCTCTTCATTAAGAGGTTTATAGGAGCTCAGGAAAGGGTAATTGTAGGGGACCTTGTTGTAGAAAAGAAAAAACTCAATGAGTCCCTTATTGATTATACTCTTAGATGCCTCACCCTAAGCATGAAATGTGAACCATAACTGCAAGAGTAGCATGCCATTGAGATTATTCTCAAGAATATCCATGGCCCAGTCACCTTCATGCTCAGGGGCTTCACCATTAAGATATTTGAGAAATTAATCAACAAGGCGGCTAACTTACAAGAGGAAGCCAAACAGTTACAATTCTAAGAACAATCATCTAAGATCAAGCCTCAAAAAGTCTTTAAGAAGAAGCCAGGGATTATAGTGCCAGTAGACAAGGGGAAGTAACCAGTGAGAGCACAGTCTGAGAGACCTCAAGTTTAGCAGCCTCCAGTGCCGCCTCCTCTTCCACTACCTCAACAGCCACAATGGCCACCACCACAGCAGTCTACACACTAGCAGTATCAGTATCCACTGCCATGTAGCTACTTTATACCTACTCTTGTCGATAAACTCAATAAACCATATTCATTCAAGAGGGAGGTAGTCAAGAAGATCTTTTAGAACCTTCTTAAGAAACATGATTTTTAGTTACATGAGCCTAGAAAGCTGGAGGAAGTGGGCAGGAGTGATGATCCTAACTACTGCCTCTACCACATCATGTTAGGCCATGTTTTAGAGGATTGGTTTACCTTCAAGGATTGGCTTGAGTGTAGCTATAAGTCAAGAGTCATAGTTATCTCTAAAGAATACTTACTAGAACAACCCTCTAATTCTATTAAAGTAATCATTGGGGATACATCTGATCCTCTTAAGACAAAAGAAGATTATGAAATCTTTTTATTTGTACCTCTAAAAAAGTAATTTTTAAAGTCTACAAACTTTCTCTACAGGTGCTTGACTCAGCTCAGACCTCCAACACCAAGGAAGGTTTTCCAGTTGTGAGGGATAACTCAAAGAGGGTGGAAGCTTAGCAGCAGCAGCAACCATCAATTGCACGAGATAGTTCCATAGCGCAACTACCTTTCGAGTCCAGCATTTCTTCTCCTATAGTTGTAGCTATCACATCAACCAGCTCCACCATCACCAGTAGGAGCATTGTATCTGTAGATAAGGGCACCAAACCCCTCATACTGTTTACTGTACTTGATTTATACCATGTACCACCTCCAAAATTAAAGAAATCAATGAAGAAGAATAACTCAATGTACATCTTGTCTACCTTTGATGATCTTAGTGATTTCATTCTAATAGATAGATCTCCAAGTCATAGCAATAACAACTTAAATAATTTTGATCAATCCCACTCTGATTCAGAAATGGATTTCCCCTTTTTAAATTATCAAGGTTCATCTCTTGAGATTGATTTGGAGTCATCCGACTCTGATGATCCTTTAGGAGAAGTTGTAGATATACCCAATAAGTAGGTAGAATTTTCCACAAGCTCTTCATCACAAGAAGTCACTAAAGTCAACCTCTGTAGTGGCCAAGTTCTACCTTCTAGGGTAACAAGTTAAGATAAAGGTAAATAGTTCATTGGTTTGAGTGAGCAGATAGCCCCTTCACAAGATGCTCCATCCTTGGATATGCTTGTGGAAGACCAGCCCAAAATTGATTACAACATCCTGGCACATCTTAGAAAGTTGCTAGCTAAGTTAAGCATATATGATGCCCTAATCTTATCCAAAGAAATAAGGGAGTCATTAGTCAAAGCCTTGCTTGACCCTAAAATATGCTTAACATAATTGGCCTCTACTGGAGAGGAGACATGCTTTTTAAAGGAGATCCTAGAAGTTACATTTCAGATGAAGACCTACTTTTAGGGATGATAGAGCACAACCATCCTCTCTACATTATAGTGGATGTTAGCAGATTTAGACTCTCCAGAGTGTTGGTTGATCCAGATACATCAGTGAGCATTATGCATCTAAGAACCCTTGCCTACTTGAGGATAGACATCTTTAAACCCGAAATGGAGAGGATGATGTTGAAATAATTCAATGAATAGGGTGAGAGGGCCTTAGGCTCCATAGTGTTGCCTTTGGAGATAGAAGATTGGAAGACTGAAGCCAAGTTTCACATAATAGATTTTAATACATCTTTCAATGCTTTGCTAAGGCAACCTTGGATACACAAGAACAACATGGTTCCATCCTTCTACATCAGTGCATCAAGTTCTTAAGAGGTGGAATCAAGTATTGTGTTAAAAGAGATCTGTTGACCTCACTTTTAGAGTGAGGATTGACTCATCCTTCCTTAGACTTAAGAGTCTTCTAGACACTAGGAATTTCCTAGTCATAGGATACTTCTAGTAATTAGGAGAACACTAAACCCAAGCCTAGGGGCTTAAGAAGGCATACCCCTAGCTTAGGTCATACCCTAGGGTAAATAGGCTCAACTTATCCTATGGCCTAAACCATGACCAATGCCAATCCACTCATGCAAATCCAACCTTAAACCAATACAAATCAATCCAAATTGAATCATATTTCATATCCAAGCTCCAAGTCAAATCAACTTAACCCTTTACTTAAATCAATCCTACCATCATCCTATGGATCCAACCCAATGCCCATTCAATTGAACCAAATCCAATTGAACTTCATAAAAGCACTCCAATTATTCAGATATCTATTTCAAACCCTTCCAAGACCTACAATCAAATCAAACCAATCAAATCAATTCAATCAACCCAACTTATCCCATTTGACCTAAAGGGTCCATATGAGCCAAAATCCAACTAAATCTAAACCAATTATAATCAAAGCCATTAATCAATCATTAATCAATTATCAAACACAATTCAACCTAATTCAACCCAACTCAACTCAATTGGCCCATTTGGTTCACTTGACACAAAGTGACCTAAAGGACCCATTTGATCCAAACCTCAATTCAACCCAAATTGGATTGAATCAACCCATCCAATCTCTTCCACATTGATTGTTGATCATCTTCGATTGTTCAATTTCAATTAATTGGTTCAAACCAAGTTAATTTGCTCACTTCACCCAAGTTGACCCAATTAACCTATATGAATTAAATTGAAACAAACTTCATTCCAAACTCAATTGATTGAAACCAATACTTCCAATTAATCATAAATTGATCCGTGAACATAAATCAATCATCAATTGAATCAAACCAAGCAAACTTGGGCTCTTAACCCAAGTTGACCCAATTTGACCTAAAGGTCCAAATTGGAACAAATCAAATCCTAAAGCAAATTAATTGAAATCAATGACTCACATCCATCACAAATTGATTATTGAACATGATCCAACCTTCATTTGAACTCAATTTGACAAAACCAACCCAATTGATCCATTAAGCCCAGACTGACCTAAAGGGTCAAACTGGTCTAAATCATTCTCAAACCCAAATTGAATCAAACCAATACTTACAATCATTTTCAAATCATCAATTGAACCTAAACCAACCCCTTACCTAAGCCAAATTGGTCAACTTAGCCTATTTGACCCATATGAACCCATGAGTCAAAATAAAATTCACTTCAAATTAAACCAAACAAATTATACCAAAATATCCCAAATGAACATTTGAACATGTCCAAACCATTGGCTTTACCCAATTTGACCCATATGGGTCAAATTGAGCCAAACCCATTCAAACTAAGCCCAAACTTAACCAAACTTGGCATGACCCATCCTTGGGTCAGCCTAATAAACCCAACCCATACTTGACCCAAATTAGGCTAAAACCCATTGGGTAAACCTCTCCAAATGGGACAAAATCCCTATTTGGATGGTCAAACCCACTCTTCAACCCTTGGCAGTCACCTTAAGCTCAATTAGGACACTTTGACCACTAATAAACCTGACCCAAAGCCGATTGGGTTAGCCATGGATCAAAGAGGGTGAGTTCACCCAAGCCCTCTCATTGGCACACTTGGGGGAGGTGGTACACACCACCTCAGCCCATGCCTTACCCTTAGCGACTCAAAATGCTCCACCTCAGTCCATCACTGACATCTCCAGCAACCAACATAGGCCAGATGACTGCAAAAACCTAAACCCATCCAAGCCATCCAATCCCTTGGGGAGGAGGGTATACTCCTCCCCATCCAATTCAAACCACACATATAGCTTTAGTGAGTCAAGACAAGCATCCTCAGAGCATTCTTGATTCCCCTTGAGCTTCCCATTGCAAGCGAGACCTAACCTAAGTGAAACCAAGCTCTATGTCCGTCCAACCACACTAAAACCTTACAAAACTTCAATTAACTTCTCCCACACCTTCTCCAAGCTCTGATGATCTAAAACAAATTGATTCAAGCATCGAAGACCACTCCTAGATTAACTCTAGTGACGGTTGTTGTGGTGTTTGGTCCATAGAGCACCCAGTGGGGAGGCAACTCACGAGCTCAACAAGGGTTTGTCTCTTCAAAATGAAGCTACCTTAATCATTGGACCACTAGTCTTGAGCTCCAACAAGGTAAATTCTAGAAAATCATAGAAAAGTCTCTAGAAGTTGGTCTTTTGAGAAGAGTTTTGTAATTTTGTGTGATTTTCACCGCAAGATCTCATTAGATCTCTTCCTTAAACATTTTGTAGTCTATCCCGACACCTCAGGAGCTCCAACGAGTTTGGATCGAGTGGAGGAGGGCAGACAATGTCCGTCTTCCAGTGCTCGGGGTATGAAAGATCAGCCTCCATCCATTCCACATGATTAGAATGGACGGCCTTGATTAATCCATTAATTTTATTTGATTTAATCCATTAAGGTCCACAGGATTAATCTCTATCGTCCAATCTCAAATCAAACGATGGGGATGAAAGCTGGTCCGCTGCTGCTGACACAGCACATCGTGTTGGACAATTTAAGTGGCCTATCCTATCACACCAAGTGGTAGGTGATGCCACGTCAGCTCCCGCATGGCGTCGATGAATTAAGGGGTTAATTAAGGATTAAAATGTGTTTAATTAGCCATAACTTTAAAAATTCATAGCTAATTATATAAAAATCTAAAAATATGAGTAAACCAATTCTGGAAAGGGTAAATAGAAGAGAATTTAATAAAAATAAAATTCATAAGGTTTGAATCATGAATAGTACTTAATTAGGTTTACTTTTTTTTAATTAGCTTAATTAAGCTCTTATTACTTGGCTAATCAGTCTCAAATTAAATGTTTTAATTCCTTGGGATGTCCTCTATCTCCCATGATTTTCTTGAGATTTATTGGCTAGGCAATTGGGGGAATTTGAAATTCAAACCTTAATTACCCTCCTTAGGTAATTTAATAATTATTAAAAATATCAAATTGCAAATAATAATTAATTAAACTTAATTACTCAGTATTAATAGTGAAATGAGGGTGTGGAATGATTAGGATCTCTTTCCTAATTTTTTCCCTAAATTCATTTCATTGAGGGTAACTAATTCATTATTTAATTAAGGAGTTAAATAAGTAATTAATGATGAAATTAAATCAAATTAAAATAATAATTGCTTTAAATAATTTAATTTGAATTTATGAGTTCCACTTTATGTGTTTAATAACATAAAGATCTTTAAGGAACATATGATTAACCCATGGGTGTGGAAAAATTATATAAATACTTAATTAGATCTTTAATTTAATTAACATTTACTTATAAGCCTTATTGCATTAGGTTTCTAGGTGCATTGCAATTTTAATTTCTCATTTGCATATCATTGGAGGCTCATAACTAAATGGTTAATTGAATTAAAGAGACTTAGGAAAGGGATAATAAATTATTTGCTTAAAGACTTGAACTTAATCAATCCATAAAGGATACTTAATTATATTTTCTTAAATATGTTAAGTCACTAACATGGGATGAGGGAAAATTAATAAATATTATTTCTCCTCTCTAAGTTTAATAATTCAAAACCAAAATCAAATTCCATAAGATGCTTTGGTTAATCTTAAATGGTTTTATCCAACTTGATTGTCCTTAGGAATTAATGTAGTTGAATGAATTATGGAAATGTTCAATAATTCCCTTTCAATCATTATAAATTTTGTATGCCATTTTTATAATGGGATCATGTTTTCAAAATCTAGGAATCAAATGAATATACTTAGGTAAAGTTGCATGTGTTGAATTAATCCTATTATATGGAGTGGCTGTTATCACTAATAAATTTCAAAATTATTATAAAAATTATAAATGAAGAGTTAAATTAATATTAGCTATAAATATTACATAGGATTTACATGTGCTTATAACCTAAACATGTCAAAGTATTACTTTATCTTTATAATTCATGTATGGGTTTACATATGTTTGAATAATTAATAAGTATATATTCTGGACATCTCGAGAATATGAGATTTTAAGTAGCCCATGGAGGTCTTAGATTACCTTACTTCTCTGGTTAACAAAGGCAGGTACTTATTTAATTTCATTTTTATATGTACTTGTACTAGAATTTGGATAAAACTTTACTTTACATGTGTAAATAATTCATTAAGATATAATCTTTTACATAATTTTCATTCTCATAGTTATGTGTACATTCATATGTATTTAATATATCAAGTATATAGTCTAGACATCTGAGGAATGTGAGACTTTAAGTAGCACCAAGGAGGTCTTAGATTATCTCACTTTCCTAGTTTAAATAATGGCATGGACTTTCTTAACACTTTAATATATGTATATGTGTACCTAGCTAAGTAATGAAATTTCTCTTTTTTACAAATGTATATGCATTCATAATCATTTAAGTATGCCAAAATACATTGCATGTATAGGTATTCTAAGTTCCAAATCATATGCATATTATTAATGATGAAAATGAATGGTGTAACATTATCTATGTGATAGCAATTCAAGTTCATTAATCCCAAGATGCCTTTCATGTTGAATAGAATTCTTTAAAGTTAGCCCAAACTTAAGATTAATAGAAATACGTAATAGATCATTCACAAACAAACTAAAATTGTAATAATATACTCTTTAGACAATAACTTAACATATGGATGAAAGGGGTTAAGCCTCTTTCTTCTCTATATAATACTTAGATGTTAAGTGAATATCAAATCAAACAAAATAAAATACAAATTAAAATTTACAAATCCTCTTAACAATTTAAAGTGAAACCATCCTTCATATTTAATTTAAATAATTCCAAACTTAGGTAATTATAATTTCAAAGCCTAGCTAAGACATACCACACTAAGTCTAAGCACACACATTAGAATGCTAAGTCACCACTTCTAGCTCTAAATTAGGATGGTGTATATTATGATGTTATGTTTTGTTTTGTGATGTAATATTTTAGACTGGTTGTGAGGGCTGTTGTAGGTACACTGGATGTTAGGTTGTTATTAGCATAATGTTATTTTTTATAGAGGATTATGCTAATGGGGCTGCTAAAATAATAAATATAAATGCTTCTACTTGCAGGTTGCTTATCCCCCTTTGCATAATTTACATTAGAATAGGTGGGCTTGGTTACCCATGTGCAGGGTGTTAAGTCCAAATTTTATAATATAATTGCTCGGATTTGTATGGTTGATTTAGCTAACATCTATTTTTTAAGTGTAGTTAGAATTTACTTTCCATAAATATGTAATTTTGCAATAAGAATTAGGATTAGTGCTATGGGATTTAGGATGAATAGTGGCTAGAAGGCAAAGTCCTCGGAGGCCCAATGAAGCTTTGGAGTGCAATCAAATCATGAATAAGAAGAAGATGATGAAGAATGAAGACCCCCATAGCATTTAATTTAATTATAATTGTACAATTTTATTGTAATCCTGTTTATATAAGGGTAGAGCTCAGCTACCCAATTTTTATTTCTTGTGTGCGGTGTACCACACCACCGACTTTTATTCTTTTGATCTATAAATGTTTGATTATTGTGTTTAAATTGTGCAATATAAATTGCATGTTCTTCATAGGTTTCTTAAGCTTGATGTTTAAATGTGTGGCCTAGATGCAGTAGGATAAAACTAATTTTTCTACTCTCAATAACAACTCCTAACTAAATTTTAAAATAACTCATAACCTCACTTTAAAAACTTAGGAAACAATCAAGATAATTAAAAGATTTAGCAACCCTTAGCTGAATAATGTATGCCCTAATATCATGCATATCATCTTGTTTCTTTCTTGAATAAGGAGGGTCTCTACTTTTGCACAATAGGGGAATGCTTAACCTGTGAGGGCATCCCTTATAGTGGAGAACACCTCATTCTACTAATTTAGCCAATAACTCAATTTCATCATGCATTTTTCCCAAGCCTTTGTCCAAATCAATGTGTCAAAATTATATAAATTTTGTAAGATCTTGCATTTAGACTAAGTCATATGTTCATGCCAATCATGATGTAGTCTCTTAGGGAGTAAGTTTAGGACTCTAGTCTCTTTCCTAATTAAATAATAGCTTAGCTATCTTGTAAGTACATTAGACCGACTTACATGATTTTAAATCATAGGAGGAGCTAGCTGACAGCCACTCCAAGTGGTTGTTAGTTAAGAAGAGTCGGACGAGTTTGTCCTCTCTTGTGGAGGAAAACTACTCTGTCCCCTTCCCACTTAGATTTAGGTCGTGCTCTTAGCTTGTGCTAAAACATCCTGGATTTAGGATCTGAGGTTGCTTGTTTCCTTTGAGCTGCAACTATAACTTCTTACCTCTTAGACATTTCCACAATCTAATAAAAATTCCAACTTAAATTAAAACAAACTTTATTTTTCAAACATCTAAAGCCTCTCCAAAGAATAAATTGGAGTGCTCACTAGGCTTCTTAGTATCATGAGTGTTCCCTACTTATCTTCCTAAGAAATCCAAAATAAGTCTTTCCAAATTAAACTTTCCCACTATATTTTCCAAAATTACCCAATTCATTGATAGTCTAGCTTGAAATCTTTGGAGATATGATTGACATTGACTATTTTAATCGAGAGTATTCTTAAGAAATCCAACTTCTTAGGATGTAATTAACTATGGGAGCTTACTTCCATAGGGAACTAAAGAACCTGGTATAAGAAAACCCTACTTTACTTTTCCATGAAAAGTAGGGAAAAGACCTCTCTGGTAAATACAAAGACCTATCATCCTTAAGAGTCCTTATTAGATGATTAGGTTCATTGCAGGGTGAAGTTTTTATCTTTAGAGAGGGTACATCATACCTTAATATCATACTTGATCACTTTAATAAGTACCCCCTAAGACCTGCATGGTATCCACACGACTCCTAATTAAAACACCATAAGATCTCAAGCTATTCACAGTTCATGAGGTTGTGATTTATAAGGATGCAGCCTATTACCTCCCTAAGAAACAAAATATCTTCTCTCATGACCTTTATCAAAATAAAAAATAAAAAGAAAAAGAAAAGAAATAGAAAATGAAAAAGAAAATGGAAAACAAAAGAAAAGAGAATGACAAGAAGACCTTAAGGAGGACATAGAGCCTGAGATTAGATTCCACCTATAGTTCATTACTCCATTCAAACAAGTGGGGAGGATGACCCAACCTCCACCAGGAAGAGAAAGAGGTCTTTTCCCTAGATCAAATAATAGTTGTCAATCTGACTATCCTAATCAGTTCGCTTAGAAGATATTAGTCCATGCTTTATCTAGATTGATCGTCAAAACTTAAGTACTTTTCGGTGTTTGCTTTCGATGGCAACCCACCTAGTGGATAACACCGCTCAGGAAGATATGAATCCCCATGTGATCTCCCTGAGTTGACCACCATATACCTACAGGCTTTATATTTTAGGGTTTAGGATAAGACCCTTAGAGGTACCTTCCCTTTGGGCATTCTATTTGAACTACGTCTTCATGGCTCCATCTAGACATGACCTAGGTTACTATTAGATTAGACAGTTGCTCTTTTTTGGTAACCACTCCTGTGGTTGGAAGCTTTGTACACTGGATGTCTGGTATCCCTTGGAGCCAATAGATAGGAAGCCCATCTCCTTCTTATGTGGCTCTCAAACATGTGTGTTAAACAAACAAATGAAATGAAATGAAATCTCTTGTGGATTAGGATAAGACCCCCAAAGACACCTTCCCTACATGTATTCTATTTGGACTACGTCTTCATGGCTCCATCTAGACATGACCAAGGTTACTATTGGATTGGACAGTTCCCTTTTTCTAGTAACCACCCCTATGATTGGAAGCTTTGTACTACGGATGTACAAAATATCCCTTGGGATAGTAAATATAAGATAGGGCAAAGCCCCCATAGCTCTTTATTAGTGTGGCTTCTCGCGAACCAATAGGGTCGACACCAAATAAATAAACAAATAAACAAACAAACAAACAAATGAAATAAAATTTTTTATGGATTAAGATAAAACCCCCAAAGACACCTTCCCTGCGAGCATTCTAATTAGACTACATCTTCATGGCTCCATCTAGACATGGCCTAGGTTACTATTAAATTGGATAGTTTCCCTTTCTAGTAACCACCCTTGTGATTAGAAGCTCTATACTAGGGATGTACAAACTATCCTTTGGGCCAATAAATCTAAGAGAGGCTAAAGCCCCCATGGCTCCTTCTTAGTGTAGCTCCTCATAAACCAATAGGGTCCACACTAAATCAACAAACAAATGAAATGAAATCTCTTGCGGATTAAGATAAGACAGCTAGAGGCACCTCTTCCCAAGTAGGCATCATATCTTCTGGGCAATGTCAATAAAACTTCCTATAGGAATCGCCTTGACTACTCTAGGTTGAGATAAGACCCCTAGAGGCACTCACTTAGTAGTTGCCCTACGTCAGGTTTGACATCTTATGCCATCAACAGATCACCCCAATGGCTAACTCTACTTTGGAAGATGTGAGTCCCCAAGCTTTCTTTCTAGTATAGTTGTTGCAAATCGATGGGCAACCCTTAATTTGGATAGTCTATACTGTGTGGCCATTAGACTAGCCCTTTGGACTGGTAAATTTAAGGTAGGTCCAAGCTCATATAGCCCCTCCTTAGTGTGGTCCATCGTAAACTGACAAGATCCAAATCAAAATCAACCAAGATCAAAAACAAATAGATCAAAACAAAATAAATTAAATTAAACTAAACCAAAACTCAAAATTCAAACTCAAACGAAACCAATCAAAATCAAAATCAACATCATCAAACTCAAAACCAAAATCAAACAAGTTAAATCAAAACCAAAATCAATATGCATCATCAAACTCAAACAACATCAATCAACAAAACCAAACTCAAATTAAACCAAAACCCAAATTCAAATCAACCTAATTAAATCAAACAAATTCAATCAAACTATAATCCCCAGTGGATTTCCTTCTATAACT
This sequence comes from Cymbidium sinense, assembly GCA_021442155.1. Classification (NCBI taxonomy): domain Eukaryota; kingdom Viridiplantae; phylum Streptophyta; class Magnoliopsida; order Asparagales; family Orchidaceae; genus Cymbidium; species Cymbidium sinense. The sequence goes on from CM038229.1 coordinate 19,969,478, forward strand.
TGGACATAAATAAAAACTAACTAACAAACTCAATCATATCTAAATCCCCAATAGATCCCCCTTTATGCCATTGGCATAAATTAATCTTTATCCAACCAAACTCATGTGTGAATCCCCAGCGGATCTCCCTTCGTGTCCTCGACATGAAATCAATTCTCAACCAATCAAACAAAATTTCACTCATCTCTCCCATGCCTTTAGCATGATAGCGAATTGCATCACATTAGGATTCATGGTTCCATCTAGCTCTTCATTTTATTATGGATGGTCATCCTTAGTGCTTGTGATCTTCTTGGATGTTGTTGATCATCTCGGTCAATGCCAATACATGTGGTGTGCCTTATCAGTTACACCACACCTATTGGGGGTCCATTTGTTGACCTTACTTTTGGAGCGAGGATTGACTCATCCTTTCTTAGACATAGGAATCTTCTAGACACTAGAATTTCTCTAGTCATAGGACACTTCTAGTGATTAGGGGAACACTAAACCCAAGCCTAGGGGCTTAAGAAGGCATACTTCATACCCCATAAATAATTACACATGCTGTCTTAAACCATAACCCATGCTTATCCATTCATCTAAAACCAAACCCCAAGCCAACACAATCAACCTTAATTGGATTTCATTTCATGTCCAAGCTCCAAGCTAAATTAACTTAAACTCTTAAATTAAACCAATTCCATCATCAACCTATGGATCAAACCCAAAGCACATTCAATTGAACTAAATCCAATTGAACTTCACAAAAGCACTCCAACTATTCAAATCTCTATTTCAAACACTTCTAATACTTACAATCAAACCAATTATGCCAAATCAATTCAGTCAACCCAAATTGGCCCATTTGACCCAAAGGGCCCAAATGAGTCAAAACCAAATTAAATCCAAATCAATTGCAATCAAAGCTATCAATCAATTTTAAACCATCATTAAACTCAATTCAACCTAATTCAACTGAATTCAACTCAATTGACCCATTTGGTTCACTTGATCTAAAGTGACCTAAAGGACCACTTTGACCCAAACCTCCATCCAACCCAAATTGGATTGAATCAACACATCCAACATCCTCTACAATGATTATTGATCATCTTTGATTGACTAATTACGATCAATTGGGTCAAACCAAGCTAATTTTATCAATTGACCCAAGTTGACCCAATTAGCCCATATGAACCAAATTGAACCAAACATCATTCTGAACTCAATTGATTAAAACCAATACCTCCAATCAATTATAAATTGAGTATTGATTATGATTTGACTACCAATTAGATCTAACCAAGCCCATTTAGCCCCTTGACCCAAGTTAACCCAAATTAACCTAAATGGACCAAATTGAGTCAAATCTCTTTTCCAAACACAATTGATTCAAACCAATGGCTCCAATCAATCAAAAATTGATCATTGAGCACAATACAACCTTCAATTAAACCTAATTTGATCAAACCAACCAAATTGACCCATTTAGCCCAATTTGACCTATAGGGTCAAATTGAACTAAATCATTCTCAAATAGAAATCAATTCAAATTAACACCTACAATAATTCTCAAATCATCAATTGAACCTAAACCAACCTCCCACCCAAGCCAATTTGGCTAATTTGACCAAATTAGTCAACCTAACCCAATTGAATCCATATTCCAAACCCATCCAAACTATGCCCAAACTCAACCAAACTTGGCATGACCCACCCTTGGGTCACAATGGGTCAGCCCAAATGAACCCAATCCATGTTGGACCTAATTTAGGCCAATACCCATTGGGTAAACCCATCCAAATTATATAAAATCCCCATTTGGATGGTCTTACCTACTCATCAACCTTTGGCAACCCGCTTTAGCTCTTTTTGGACACATGGATGATTGACTCACCTGAGCCAAAGCTGATTGGGTTCAGCCATCACTCAAGAGAGAGTGAGTTAACTGATGTCTTCCCATTGGCACACTTGGGGGAGGTGGTACACACCACCTCATGTCATCATGTCTTCACCACTCAAGACCCTCACCTCACCATCATCGACACCTCACCGTCAATCAATGACTGCTAAGAGCCTAAATGTTCCTAGCTATTAGAATATTTGGGGAGGAGGTTATACTCCTCCTCATCAAATTTTAACCACACAGAGAGCTTCCTAGAGAGTTTGTGATCATCCCTAGAGCATCCCCAAATCGTGCTCCCTTTCTCTAGAAATACCAAAGCCAAATGAAACTTAGCCCTCTGTCCATCCAACCCCACTCAAACCTCACCAAACTTTAATTAAGGTCTCCCACACCTTCCCCAAACTCTGGCGAGTTGAAATGAATCGATTCCTGATCGATACGAGCACCGAAGGCCACTCCTAAACCAACTCTGGGGACTATTGCGATGATGTTTGGTCTATAGAGACTTTGGTCGGGAGGTAGCTCAAGTTCTTCTCAACATGGATTCATCTCTTCAAGATGAAGCTACCTAAGTCATTGGATTGCTGATCTTGAGCTCCAGTGAGGTAAATTCTGGAAAACCATAGGATCTCCTTAGATCTCCTCCCCAAACATTTTGGAGTGGATCCCATCACCTCACGAGCTTCGGCGAGCTCGGATCGAATGGCAAAAGGCAGATGGTGTCTGTCTTCCGAGAGCACGAGGGATGAAGGATCAGATGTTGTCCATTCTGTGTGATTAGAACAGATGGCTTTGATTTAATCCACTAGAAATCTTGATTTAATCCTTTAGATATCACAGGATTAATCCTCACCATCTGATCCAGGATCGAACAGCAGGGATGAAATTGCATACCTCGTCGTTGACTCAGCTACCATGGGAGACAATTTAAGTAGCCTACCCCATGCTGCCATATGAAAAGTGATGCCACGTTAGCTCCCACGTGGTACTGATGGGTTAGGAAATTAATTAGGTATTAAATTGTGATTAATCACTCAGAATTGCAGAAAAAATTATAACTAATTGCAAAAAAATCCAAAAAAAATACAGATAAACCCATTTTGGAAAGGGTAAACATAAGAGAATTTAATAAAACTAAAATACCTAATGTTTGAATAGTGAATAGTGTTTAATTAGGGTTTATAATTTTTCTTAATTACCTTAATTACTTGTCCAATTGATCTCAAATTGAATGTGTTGATTCCTTGGGATGTCCTCTGTCCCTCATAACTTTCTTTGGGATCTATTGGTTAGGTAATTAGAAGACTATATAATTTTAACCATAATTACCTCCTCCAATTAATTTAATAATTATTAAAATTATTAAATAGTAAAATTTTGATTATTAATGATTATTAACCTCTGTTAATAGTGGAAATGATGAGGGTAAATGATCAAGGCCTCTTCCGTGGTCATTTGCCTAAGTATCTTTCCATGAGGGGTGGGGGGGAGGAGGAGTTAATTAGCCTATTATTTAATTAAAGAATGATTAAGCAATTAATAATGAAATTAAACTAAATCAAAATGATGATAATTACTTCAGAGAATCTAAATTAATTTTACGGGTTCCTCTTTATGTGTTCAATAGCATAAAGACCCTTAAGGAAATATTGGTTAACCCATGGATGTGAAAAAAATCATATAGGTACTTAATTAGATTCTTCTTTAATTTAATTAATATTTAATTATGAGCCTCATGGTATTAGGTCCCTAAGTGCATTGTAAATTTAATTTCTCATTTGCATATCATTAGAGGCTCATAATTAAATGTGTAATTGAATTAAAGAGACTTAGGAAAGTGAAAATAAATTATTTGCTTAAAGATTTGAACTAAATCAATCCATAAAATTCATTTAATTACCTTTCCTTAAACACATTAAATCACTCACATGGGATGGGGCAAAATAGCAAATGTTATTTCTCTTCTTTAAGATTAATAATTCAAACATAAACATCAAATTCTATAAGAAGCTTTGCTTGATTTTAAATGATTTTATTTAATATGATTGTCCTAGGAATTAATGTAGTTGAATGGATTAAGTGGAATTGTTCAATTACTTCTTTTCAATCATTATAAATTTTGCATGTCATTTGATATCATCCATTCATGTTTTCAAATAAAAGAATCAATTGAATTTAATTATGTGTAAGTTGCATGTGTTGGATTAACCCTATTATATGTATAACTATTATCACTAATAAATTTTAAAACTATTTTTTAAATTATAAATGAAGATTTAGATTAATGTTGGCTATGAATGTTCTATTTGATTTACACTTGATTATAGCTTAAACATGTTAAAGTTTTATTTTATTTTCATGATTCATGTGTATGTTTACATATGTTTGGATGTTAGTTAGCATATAGTCTGGACATCCCAGGAATATGAGGCTTTAAGTAGCCCCGCAGAAGTCTTAGATTATCTCACTTCCCTGAAAAGGAATGGTGCAACATTATCTATGTAATGGCAATTCAATTTCAATAATCTTAAGATGCCTTTTGTGTTGAATAATACTCTTTAAGATTAACCCAAATATAGGATTAACAAAAATATTTAATAAACCATTCACTAAAAAAAACCAAGTCATAATAACATGCATTTAGAAAATAACTTAGGATAGGGATGAAGAGGGTCAAACCTCTTTCCTCTTTTTACAATAATTAGATGTTAAGTAAATATCAAATGAAACAAAATAAAATACAAACTAAAATCCATTAATCATTTTAATAACTTAAAGTGAAACCTCCCCAAATGTTTAAATTAAATAATTCCAAATCTTATACAATTATAATTTTAAAGCTTAGCTAAGACATATCACACTAAGCCAAAGCACACATATTAGAATACTAAGTCACCACTTCTAGCTCTAAGTTAGGATGGTGTATGTTATGATATTGTGCTTTGTTTTGTGAGGTAATGATTTAGACTAGATGTTAGGATTATTTATGCATAGACTGGATGTTAGGCCAATGTTTGCTTAATGTTATTTTCTGTAGGGGATTATGCTAATGGGGCCACTAAAATAAATATAAATGCTTTTGCTTACAAGTTGCTTATGCCCCTAAGAATAATCCATATTTAAACAGGTAGGCTTAGTTACCCATGTGCAGGGTGCTAAGTCCAAATTTATAAAGTATAACTACTTGGGTTGTATGGTTATTTAGCTAACATTTATTTTACAGGTGTAGTTAGATTTTATTCTTTTGAATATGTAATTTTGCAATAGAAATTAGGATTAGTGCTATGGAATTTAGGATGGCAATGGCTAGAAGGCAAAGTCCTGGGAGGCTCTATGAAGGCTTGGAGGGAAAATCAAATCAAAAGAAAGAAAGAAGAGCAAACAATGAAGTCCCCCATAGCATTTAACTCAATTGTAATTGTGAAATTTTATTGTAAACCAAGTTGTATAAGGGCAGAGCTTAGCTACCTGATTTTTTCCCTTTTTTGGGGTGTACGGTGGTACCTGGCCACACTGGCCTCTTATTCTTTTACGATAATCTATAAATGTTTGATTGTTGTGTTTAATTTGTGCAATAGAAATTACATGTTCTTCATAGGTTTCTTAAGCTTTATGTTTGAATGTGTGGCCTAGATATGGTAGGCTCTTTAGGACAAAAATTCATAATTAAATTTTAAAATAACTCATAACCTCACTTTAAAGCTTAGGCTATAATCCAGATAATTACAAGATTTAGCAACCCCTTAGCTGAATGTAGAATGTTCTAACATCATGCATAACATATTGTCTCGTTCTTGAATAGGGATGGTCTCTACTCTTGCATGTGAGGGCATCCCTTGTAGTGGAGAACACCTTCTCCTACTGATTTAGCCAATAATTATATTTCATCATGCATTTAGGCATAATTATCCCAAGCTTTTGTCCAAATGAATGTGCCAAAATGATATAAAATTTGTAAAATTTTGCATTTAGTCTAAGTCATGTCTTCGTGCTAGTCATGATCTAGTCTCTTAAGGAGTGAGTTTAGGACTCAAGTTTTCCTTCTTAATTAAATAACATCCTAGCTATCTTGCATAAACACAAGACCAACCTACATGATTTTAAAGTGTAGGAGATGTTAGCTGGCAGTCACTCTAGGTGGTTGTAAGTATAGTAGAGTCGGGATGGGTTTGTTCCCTCTTGTAGATGTAAACCATAATCTCCCATTCTCCATTTATATTTAGTTCATGCTTTTAGCTTGTGCTAAAGCATCCTAGATTTAGGACCCGAGCCTGCTTGTTTCCTCCGGGCTACTAGCATAAGTCCTCCCCTCTTAGGCATTTCTAAAATCTTGTGTTGATGGACTATAAGTCCTAATATTTTAATAAATATTTCAACTCAAACTAAAATAAACTCTCTCTTTCAAACATATAAAACCTCACCATATGGTATATTGGAGTACTTACTAGGCTTTCTAGTATCGTGATTGCTCCCTACTTATCTTCCATTGGAATCCAAAAATAATCTTCCAAATTGAACTTCTCAATTTGAATTTTCAAAAATATACAATCCTTTGATAGTCTAACCTTGAAATCTTTGGAGATACTAATTAACTACTTTAATCAAGAGTGTTCTTAGAAAATCTTTATTTCCTAGGATGTAATTAACTATGGAAGCTTACTTCCATAGAAAATTAAGGAACTCAACATAAAATAAACCCTACTTTACTTTTCCATGTAAAGTAGGGGAAAGATCTCTGGTATATATGAAGACCCATCTGCCTTAGGAGTTCTTATTAGGTGATTAGGCGCATTGTAGGGTGATATTTCTATCTTTCGGGATAGTACATCATACATTAATGTCGTACCCGATCACTTCAATAAATACCCCCTAGGATCTGCATGGTGTCCACATGACTCCAAATTAAAACACCACAACCTAATCTAAATTTAATATAAAATGTACCTAAAAAAAATTAAATTCTAAATCATTAAATTATTTGAATTGAAACTATCCAAAGGTAAATAAATAAATACTCAAATCCAAAATCCTAGTAATGTCTTACCACACAAACCCCTTTTCTTCACACACTAGAATAATAGGTCATGGACCCTAGACTTAGGCTAAGTTATTCTATGATTTTCTTTAATATTCTATGAAGATGTGATGTGAATTATTTTTATTATTTTATGGTGTATTATTTTAGACTAGATGGCTAGGATCAATTGTCATTAGTCTAGATTGTAGGATGTTATTTTTAGAACTAACATTGTCTTCTACGAGGGACTATGTAAAAGGGACTGTCGTCATATAAATTATAAAATTATTATTTATTTGCAGGTGCTGAGTAGTTTCCTAGCATAGCCCATAAGATAGGTTTGACAAGCAACTAATGCAAAGCACATATGTTTGTAAATTTAACTATTGCGTGCTATTTGTATTTTCTTAACATTTATTTTGCAAGGGTATTGACCTCATTTTTTGATGTGGTTAATATCATTCTGAAATTAATAATTAGGATGTCCTTATCTTAAACAAGAATCTCCTAATTCAATGCTTAGGACACTATACTTAGTGTAGGATGCACCGTCCTTGGGTTTGATCTAACCTAATTAGCTTAAGTGGAATCAACCCAAATTTCAAATTTGGATTAACTCAAATCAAATCCAAATAAATCAAAATGAAATAAAATCCAAAGTCAAATCTAATCAACCATTTGACATAAGTTTGACTTAGGTGGGTCCCACCTAGTCAAAGGTCAACCCACCAAGAATTTGACCAAACTAAATCATTCTAAATGTCTCAAATGATCAAATAAATATGTTTGATCATGAATCTAAAGAAATTCAAATTCATTTAGGCCTTAATTGGGTTCATTATACCACTTAGTCTAAATAATCCTAAATGGGTCTTTTGACCTCACTTTTGGAGTAAGGATTCATTCTTCCCATCATAGATTTAGGAGTCTTCTAGACACTAAGAGCTCCATAGTCATAGAACACTTATAGTGGCTAAGTGAACACTTAACCTAAGCCTAGGGACTTAGATGGGTTAACCATATGATTAGATCATGCCTTAAGGACTAGGGTGGCCTACCTATTCTATGGCCTAATCAAATCCATGAGTATTTCTTTAACCAAAATCTGCTCTCAAATTTGCATTTCTAAATCTACAATCAAGACAAACCAATCCCCAAACCAAACTTATGGACTTAGCCAAATCCCTTTAAATCAAACTCAATTGATTTCTCTCATAAACTAATTTAATCCTTTAATCATCATTTCAAGCCACGTCTAAATCTACAATGAAGACAAACCAATCTCCAAACTGAAATCAATTTAACCAAACCAAACCTAAGCCTGTGATTCAAATCTATGGACTTAGCCAAATCCCTTCAAATCAAATTCAATTGATTTTCTCTCAAATCAATCTAATCTTTCAATCATCACTTTAATCCATACCAAAATCTACAATCAAACTAATCAAGCCAAAATCAATTCAGTCAAATCTAACCTAACCCATTTGACTTGAAATATCCAAATAAGCTAAAATCCATTCAAACTCAAATCAATTACAACCAAAGTTATAAGTTAATCTCAAATCAATATCCAAAATCAACTAAACTCAAATCAAGCCTCAACAAGCCAATTGACCCATTTAGGTTCACTTGACCTAAAGTGACCTAAAAGACCCATTTGAACCAAATGTCAATCCAACCCAAATTGGATTGAGTCAAACCAACCAAAACCTCCCACAATGATTATTGATCATCCTTAATTGATCTGTTGCAATCAATTGGGTCAAACCAAGTCAACTTGGTTATTTGACCAAGCCAACCCACTTAACCTACATGAGCCAAATGATCCAAATCACCCTAAGCCAAATCAATGAAAAAAAATGATTCATATTAACCTAAGATCAACCCTTGAACATGACTTGTCCATCAATTGAGCCAAACCTAGCCCAATTGGCCCTTTGACCCAAGTTGACCCAAGTTGACCCAATTTGACCTAAAAGACCAAATTGGGTCAAATAAAAATTCAACCCAAATTGATTACAACCAATGGCTCAAGTTAATTTTAAATTGATCAATGAGCATGACCAAAGCCTTGATTGAACCCAATTTGACCAATTGAACCCATTTGACCTATTTAGCCCAAATTGACCTAAAGGGTCAATTTGGGCTAAATCAAAACCAAATCCAAATTGATTCAAATCAAAGCCTACAATCAATTTCAATTGACCAATTGAACATGAACCATTGTCTAACCCAAGCCAATTTGGCCAATTTAGCCAAATTGGTCAACTTGACCCATTTGACCCATTTGAACCTAAATGAGTCAAATTAAAATCTAAGCCAAACCAACCCAAACCAATTGCACCAAAACACTCCAAATATCATTTAAACTTGTCACAACCCTTAGTTTGACCCAATTTGACCAATTAGTCAACCTGACCCAACCTAGCCTAATTTGATCTACATGGGACAAATTGAGCCAAACCTACTCAAACTAAGCCCAAACCCAATGAAACTTAGCATGACCCCTCCTTAGCTCACCTTGGGTCAACCCAAATCAAACTCAACCTAAATTGACCCAAAATAAAATGGGTTAGGGGCACCATATGGGACTAATGCCCCATTTGAATGGTCAAACCCACTCCTAATTCACTTGGCAGCCTCTTCGACCTCCACATAAGCAAGTAGGACACTAGCTCACCTGACCTAAAGGTGTTTGGGTCATCCATGTGTCAAAGGGAGGTGATTTTACCTCTCTTCCCTTATTAGAGCATTTAGAAACCCAATGATAGCCACCTCATCCCATGGCAGCCACTCTTCCTCACTTGGCCAACGAAACTGAGCCACCTCGGAAAATTCCTTGTCACCCATAGTAGCTTGAAGCCAAACGGATCAAGGTCATCCAATCCAAGGGGGGAGGGGGTATACCCCCCCCCCCCTCATTTCCATCCAAACTGAGCCATTCGACCCTCAATAAGCCCTAGTAGCTAGAGAAGAACTCCCTAGAGTTATTTCCATGTTCTTAAAGCCTTTTCATCTCTAGCGACGATGAAATTGAGTCTTCCTGAAATAGGACAAGGTTCTACTCCATCCAACTCCACCAAATCCCAACCAATCCTAAATTAACTTTACCCACATGTTCACCAAGCTCCAACGAGGTGAAACAAATCTTTTCCTGAGCTCTCCAATCAACAGAAGTACCTTCTATACCAAGTTTGGTGAGTTCTACGATGGTGCTTGGTCCACAGAGCAAACGGTAGGGAGGCAACATGCAAACTTTTTAATAGAGCTTCGCCTCATCAAGGCAGAGCTACCTCAGTCAGTTTGTTGTCGGTCATAAACTTCGGTGAGATACTATTCATTCAAACCGAGATTTTTCAATTTTTTAGGCCTTTTCAAAGAAAATGTGAATGTCATGCGAATCCAACTGTATGATCCTTGTAGATCACTTCCCTGAAGGTGTGGGATCAAACCAAATCTCCTGAGCTCGAATGGGAGGAGGAAGGCGACGTGTCGCCTTCTATCGTATGCGAAAGGATAGATCATCCTCCATCCATTCCATATGATTGAAATAGACAATCATGATCTTACGATTAGATTTAGTCTAATTTAATCTATAGGAACCACGAAATTAATCTCTATCATCCAATCTTAGATCAGACGACGAGGATGAAAACGCATCCACCGCTAGCCACATCAGTGTTGACCCGGATGAGTTTAAATAACCAATCCCGTGGTGTCACATGAAAAGCGCACCACGTTAGCACTCTATATGGCACCGATAAGATTAGGCTTAATTAAGCTTAATTAGTTCATTTTAATGGCCAAAACTTTGGAAAATCATAACTAATTATAGAAACATTTTAAAAATACAAATAAATACTCATTTTAAAGGTAATTTAGAGTAGAATTATTTAAAAGTATCTCCATTTGATTTTGAATAGTAATTAAGGTTTAATTAAGATTTAATTATAAATTTAATTAGCTTAATTAAGCCCTAGTTACTTGGGCAATTAAATCCAAACTTTGTGTGATGGTTTAATGGGATGACTTTCGCCTCCCATGATTTTATTAAAATTCATTTCCTAGTAATTAGGAGAAATTAATAGTTCAAATCATACTTACCCTCTTTAATTAATTAACTGATTAATTAGCATTTAAAAGAGTAAAATTTAATTAATTAAGGCCTATTGACCCGTAATTGATAGTGAATGGAAGGTGGGGGAGGATTAGGACCTCTTTCCTGATCTCCTTTCTAAATCCATTTCATCTTAAGAGAGTTAATTAAGGTAAGAATTAATTAAGTGGCCAAATTAAATCAAATTGAAATAGAAATCATATCAAATAATTAACAATTAAAATAAGGCTCCTTTTTATGTGTTCAATAGTATAAAGACCCTTAAGGAAATTATGATTAACCCATAAGTGTGGGAAAATCATAAAAGTACTTAATTAGATTCTTTGACTTAATTAATCTTTAATTATGAGTTAATTACATTAGCTTCTTTAGGAGCACTGTAATTTCATTTTCTCACATGTTCATTTCATTTTTGGCTCATTATTAAATGATTAATCAAATTAAAGAATCATAGGAAAGGGTAATTAAGTGATTTAATTAATATTTCAACTTAATTAATTCATAATTAATTTAATCTTTTCTTGAACTAATTTAGATTACCAACATGGGAATGGGGTTAAAATAATAAATAATTCTCTCATCTTTAAATCAACTCAAATCCAAAAAAATCAAATTAATGATAAGCTTTGGTTTTCTTTAAATATTTTTATTTGATGTGATTGTCCTTAGAAATTAATTTAGTTGAATGAACCATGTGTTTATATTTAGTCATTCCTTTCTGATCACTTCTAAATGTTGTATGTCATATGAATCCATGCATTTATGTTTTTTTTCAAATTTAAGTGAATCAAATGAAGGTTATCTATGTAAGCTTGCATCTATTGCTTTAACTTAATTATATGTGTGGCTATTATCACTAATAAATTCAATCTACTTTCCAAAGTTTATAAATTGGTAATAACATGTGTGGTGATGATAGTTATGAATACCCGTAGGGGTTGCATGTGTTCATAGCTTAAATATATGAATGTGAAACTTTCTTTCCTTTATTCATATATAGATTTACATAAGCTTGAATAATAATAGGTATATAGTTTGGACATCTGGGGAATATGAGTATAGCCCCAATGAGGTCATTTGATTACCTCACTTCCCTGGTTTAATGATGGCACATACCCATTTAATTTCATTCCTATGTATTTTGGTATTAGAATTTGAATTGAGTTTTAATTTACAATATAAGTAATTCAATTAAATAAAATATGAGCTTTGCATGATTTTCATTCCTACAATTATATGTACATTCATATGTACTTAAAAATAACAAGCATATAGTATGGACATCCCGAGAATATGAGGCTTTAAGTAGCCCCAAGGAGGTCATTTAATTACCTCACTTCTCTAGTTTAACAATGGCATGTGCTTGCTTAAAACTTTTATACATGTGTATGTGTATTTGATTATAGGATGAAAATCCCATTTTCTACTAAAAATACATGCATTCATGATCATCTAAGTCATTAAAATACATTGCATGTAAATTATCATTCTCTTTCTTATGATTTATGTATATAGATTTTCATGGGTTTGAATAATAATGGATGTATAGTCTTGACATCCTGATAATACAAGACTTTAAGTAGCCCCAAGGAGATCATTTAATTACCTCACTTTCCTGGTTTAATAATAGTACGTACTCATTTAATTTCTTTCTTATGTATATTTGTATTAGAATTTACATAGAACTTTAATTTACATATATAAATAATTCAATCAAGTAAAATATAAATTTCAAACATATGCATCCATAATCATTTAAGTATGCCAAAATATATTACATGCATAGATATGCTAAGTGTTAAAGTCATATGCATGTTACATGTGATGGAAAGGAATGATTTGATATATGTCAGGTGATAGTAATTCAACCATATTAATCTTAAGATGCCTTTCATATTGAATAGAATTATTTAAGGTTCACCTAAACTTATGATTAATAAGAATATATAATAAGCCATTCACTAAAGAGAACTAAGTCATCAAAATATACTTTAGAAAATGGCTTAAGGTAGGAATGAAGGAGGGTAATCCTCTTTCTTCTCTTCATAACACTTAGATTCTAAGTGTAAATTAATTAAAACTAAACAAATCTACAAATCAAAATTCTCAAATCAACTAAATAACTTGAAATGAAACCAACCTTTATGTTAAATTAAACATTCCAAACTTAGAAAATCATAACACAATTGCTTGGTAAGACAAACCACACAAAGCCTTAGCACACATATTAGAACTAAGTCACCACTTCTACCCTAAGTTGGATTATATATATATATATATATATATATATATATATATATATATATATATATATATATATATATATATATATATATATATATATATATATATATATATATATATATATATATATATAATTTTTTGATGTAATATTTTAGACCGGATGTTAGGGTGTATGTTTTGTAGACTAGATGTTAGGCCGCTCTTAGTCTAATCATGTCTTCTGCAAGGGATTATGCTCGAGGGGTTATTTAAAAATAAATATAAATGCTCTCTTTACAGGTTTCTTAAACCCCTAAGCATAATCTAAGTTAGGATAGGTGGGCTTGGTTACCTATGTAGGTGTTAAGTCTAAATTATAAAAATAACTGCTTCAGATTTGAATGTATGTTTAACTAACCTCTATTTTGTAGGTGTAGTTAGATTTACTTTTTATATATAAATATAATTTTGCAATAAAAATTAGGATTAGTGTTATGGGTTTAGGATAAGTAGTAGTCAGATGCTTAGTCCTGGGGTGCCCTATGATGCCATGGAGCAAATCAAATCAAAGAAGAAGGAAGAAAAAAGAAATAAAGAAAAGAAGACCCCCATAGCATGTATTTAATTTTAATTATAATTATTCTTTTATATTCTAGGTTGTATAAAGGTAGAGCTCAGCTACCCATCATTCTCTTTTGGGATGCTGGTACAGATCTCATATATTCTTTGGTAGTCTATAAGATTGATGATTTATTTAGATTGCATAATAGGATTGTATCTTTTTTTCTAGTTTCTTAAATGTTTGATGCTTTAATGTGTGGTCTGGATACGGTAAGCTCATAGAATAAAAATTTATTTTTCTACCCAATTAATAACTCATAACCAAGTCTTAAAATAATTCATAACCTCACCATAGAGCTTAAGTGTTCAATAAGATAATTAAAAGATTTAGTAACCCCATGGTTGTATGGTTGTATGTCTCACATCATGCATGCATATTACCTCTTCCTTGAATATGGAAGATCTCCATCCTTGCATGATAGGGGAATGCTTAACTTGTGAGGGCATCCCTATGATGGAGAACACCCTCTTCTTGCTGATTTAGCCAACACTATATTTCATCATGCATCTAGGCAATAAAAATCCCAAAGCCTTTGTCTAAATGAATGTGACAAAATGGAATAAAAGTTGAAAATTTTTTGCATTTCTAGATTAAGTCATATGCTCATACCACACATGCTCTAATCTCTTAGGGAGTGGGTTTAGGGAATTAGTTTTCTTTGTCTAAATTAAATAACTATCCAAGCTATCTTGCAATTTCATAAGACTAGACTACATGGATTTAAAACATAGGTGTTAGCTGACAGCCACTCCAATAGGTTGTAAGTCTAGAAGAGTCGGAAGGTTTATCCTCTCTTATGGAGGTAAGCCATTATGTCCTTTTTTTTACTTAGATTTAGGTCATACTTTGGCTTGTACTAAAGCTCCCTAGACATAGGATCTGAGGAAGCTAGTTTTCTTCAGGCAACAAGCATAAATCCTTACCTCTTAGGAATTTTCACAACCTTGTGTTAGTGGATCATAAGCCCTAGCAATCTAATAAAAATTCAACTCAAATAAATAAATCTCTTCACTTTCAAATGTATAAAGCCCCACCATAGGATAGATTGGAATGCTCACTAGGTTTCCTAGTATCATTTTAATTTCCTACTTCCTCCCTTTAGATTCAAAAAATAAGTCTTCTAATTGGTCTCCCCCACTTGGTTTTCCAAACATAGCCAATTCATTGATAGTCTAGCCTTAAAATCTTTGGAGATAATAATTGCCTACTTTAATCAAGAGTATTCTTAAGCAATCTATATTCCTTATGATATAATTAACTATGGAAGCTTGCCTCCATAAGAAACTTAAGAACCCAGCTTAATATAAACCCTACTTTACTTTTTCATGTAAAGTAGAGAAAAAATATCTAATATATTCGAAGATCTATCATGCCTTCTCATTGGTGATTAGATCCATAGAAGATGTCTCTATCTTTCAAGATAGTACATACCCTAATGTGATCACTCAATAAGTACTCCCTATGATCTGCGTGGTATCCACCCATATCCAAAAATAAACACCACAGTGTCCAATTAAATTCAAACCCAAATCAAATTAAAATCAACTCAATTTGATTGCTCAAAATTATTTGGAAGTGAGAATTCAGCATAATTCAACTACCATTAGGTCTAATTTAGTAAAATTGGTCATTTGACCCAAATGAAACCCAAGCTTAATCCATGAAGCCCAGTTTGGATCAAATGGGTTCAAAATTAGAATCTAATTAAAATTAAATGAAATCAATCACTCCAAATCACCTCACACATGTGATCAAGCATGATTGGACTCCAAACCTAATCCAATTGAGTCAAATTGGTGAATTGAACCCAAATTGGAATTGAACTTAACCCATTTAGGTTTAAATGGGTTAAAATGAAATGAAATTCAAAATTAATTTAAAATTAAATGAATTAATCAATAAAAATTCAATCAATCATCAATTAAAGATGATTGAATCTAAAATTAAAAATAATTAAATTAAAATCAAACACTTTGAATCCAAATAGTGGCTTTGGATTCAATTTTCCAAACTAAGTCAAATTGGATTTAGACTTTAACTCAAATCCATTTGAGTTTGACATAGACAGCCACCTATTTTTCCAAAGACTTTGATGGTGATGTAATAAACCATACAATAATAAAGAAAAATAGAAGAAGAATGGAATTAAGAAGAGGATTTGAAAATTCATAAAAAGGAAGGGAAATTCCAATTCCCCTCTTCTCATCTCATTCCATCTCTTAATTTTAAGAGATGGCTACAATAAATTGAGGGCCACCAAGGCTAAAAGCAAAAAAAAAAGGACTTTGCTTTCTCCAAGGGAAGAAGCCAAGGAGAAGGAGAAGAAAGAACAGAGAAGAAATAGAGAAGGGGCTCAGCCAAGGGAGAAAAACAAGCCAAAGGCCATCCTCTCCTCCCAACACACATCTAACCATGTTCACAAGGCCATAGGGGATTAAACCCACCCCTTGGCCCACCTTATCACCGCTGGTGGTCGGACTTCGACTACTTAGAAGTCCATAAGGGAGGTTTTCAGCTAACCATGGTAAAAGGGGAGGGAGAGCCTATTCCCTTTCCCTTTTCATTCCAAAATATCCACCAAGGCAAAAGATGAAGGAGGGGACTATTCCCCCAGCCTCTCACCATTGGCACGCCGATGAACGAATGGAAATCAAGGCTCTCACATGAAAAAACCCAAGGGAGTGGTTTTCTCATCAAATTGAAGGTTCCAATACGCTCTATAGGTTGAGGCAACCTCAAACAAATCACCACCCAGACCCCTCATCACCGGCAAGCCAAAAATTGACCAACGTCGTCGAAAAATTGAATTAGTGTTGCTCTAGGGATAAATCCATGGGGAGGCAAGCCGTTAAACTTCACCCACACCTTTATCGAGTCAAAATAAAGCTAATGGAGTTGATCCCAGCTCTTGTGATCGCCAGAATTAAAGTATGCTCCCTCACCAAGCCTCTAGGCCATAAATTTTGGTCCTTTCCAAAAGGAATTCGATCCCTAAGTGGATCATACCGTATAGATGAGTCCTAAATCGATCACTAATTGATTTGTAATCATAATTTTGGTGAAAATCATCAATGATTAGGCAAAAAAGATGGACAACGTCAGTCTCTCATAGGTGAAATGCGTGATTGAATCTCCGCCATTTGATCCTTCTGTTACAAATCGACGATCTTGATTTAATCGGATGGATCGATTTAAACCTCTTAAGAACAAAGAAATTGGTATGTCGATCTGATCCATCATAGATCATCCATGCCACTCTTGATGCGATGCAGGATCCATATGGCCAAATGGCGTTGCACCATGTGGCAGGGGTGCCGCGGAGGCTCCATGTCAACCCACCGTTGGAAAATAGCATATCCCTATTTAAATTAACTAAAATATAATTAAAAATCATAAAAAATTCAAAAATTCATAGAAAACTAAATATAAATCTACAAATGCAAACTTGGGCTCTATGGATTCATCGTGATGAGAGGAACCATAAAAATTAAAATCCCTAATTAATTTTGGGTGTTTTAGAATTAATTTAGGTTTAATAGAAATCAATTAAACCTTAATTAATCTCAAACCATTAATCCAATTGAAATGAAACTTTGGGAAATTAAAATTGATGTTAAAACACACATTAGGAAAACTTTTCATGAATTATTGCAATGTAATTCATGAGAAATGAAATTTCAAATCCTAAACCTCAATTTTATATAAATAAATTAATATAAAATGAATTAATTAATGAAAATGAATCAAATCACCTTAAATCAACTTAATGAACCTTAATGAACATTAAAACATTAATGAAACTCATTGGAACTTAATAAATCACAAATTGGCTTAATTAAGTAATTAAATGAATTAAATAATTCAAATAATTAAACAGAGCTTAATTAAATCATACTAAATCAACCAAATCTCCAAAAAATTATGAAGGAACCATCTTTGGAAATAACTTTCAATGAAGAATCAATGAAAATGAAACCCTGAAAAAATTTGCATCAAGTAATGCTTAATTTAAGTTTTAATGAAATAATTAAAATTTTAATTACTCCCTAATTATTAATCTAATCAAGATGAAACTTTCAAAACATGTAAATGACAAGGAACACCACTTTCCATAAGACTTTCAAATCCAATTGATCTTTGGATTGGGAATTGTTGAATTTCTAAATTCCTAAGTCAATATGAATCAAATAATGAATAAAAAAATTCATTGATCCATTAAATCATGAAATAACTTGAACTAATCTCAATCAAACATCAAAAATACTTAGGAAGGTTTTCCAACATCCTAAGTCAAAAAACTTAATCAATATCATTTTTAGTGGTTAATGAAATCAATAATGCATGCTAAGCTTAATTAAACCTTAAGCTAATAAAATCAGATTCACAAACCCTTAATGAAACTTAAACATGCAATTAAACACCAATCTAAGAATGAATAAAACATTAAGCTAAGTGCCTTAGGTTAACCTAAACTAAATCAAATAAAATCAACATAATTTAATCTAAAACATTAATGTAAACCAAATGAACTAAATCAAACAAAACCAAATGAAACAAATAAAATAAAAAATTAAATCAAATGAACAAATTCAAAGAAAATCAAATGAAATAATTCAAACCAAACTACGTTGAAAACTAAACTAAGAATGAAAACCAAATTAAATTTCCAAAAGAAAGAATCAATCCAAAATCTAAACTAAATGAAATCAAAAGGATTAAGTAGGATACTTAAGGATCTTAGTTAGACCTTTGGGATGGATCGTCATCTTAGGATGAATTTTTTATTCCATTAGGAGTTAGGATGTTGAATGGAATAGGTTCCACACAAAAGTGGGATCCATTCTACTTTTCATTCTTGAAAACTTAAACTTCACTTTAACCAAATAAAAGTGAAATAAAAATGAAAATAAATCACTAAATCATTTGAATTGAAACCACCCAAAGGTAAAATTTAAACAAACTCAAACTCCAAATTGAAACTTGAACTAAAGAAGCCTAGCAAAGTCTTGCCACACATGCCTATCTTATTCACACACTAGATCATTAGGTCACGGACCCTAAACTTAGGTTATGCCATTCAGTGATTCATTATGCTTTTTTGTGATGTGTTGTAATATGATGTGTTTCATATGTCTTTGTCGTGTACTATTTTAGACTGCATGTCTAGGATTCTTTGTCCATTATACTAGATGATAGGATGTTCTTTTCATATCTAACATTACCTTCTATAAGGGCTATGCTAGAAAGGACTGCCATCATAAATAAAATTAAAAATGTTATTTTCCTGCATGTATGCTTAAGTCCTTAAGCATAGCCCATAAGAGAGGTGGGCTTGGCAAGCAGCTAATGCTAAGCTTTTATGTTTGTGAAATATAATTGTTACGTACTATTTGTATTTAGCCAACATTTGTTTTGTAAGGCTTAGGATTAATTTTGAAATCAAAATGTAAAGTTGAGCTTAGAATTAGGTTAGGATCTATGGGGTCTAGGATTAGCAAGAGTTGACCCTACCAGAAGATAGGTGCAGTCATACTTTATGAAGCTCAATGGATCTCCCTAAAGAAGGAGACTATCTTGGAAAGAAGACCCATAGATCTAGACTTGTAGTTCTAGGCTGGGTTGTATAACAATAGAGCACAACTGCCTGTTTTCCTTTTCTTCTAGGATGTAAAGTGGTACCCGGCCGCATTGGCTTTTTTCTTAAATTAATTTAGCTTGATTTATTTTATATGTGTAATAGAATCAACCCGCTATTCTAAGTTTCTTTCTATATTGTGCTTTCCTATTATTGAAAGCTTGGATGATTAGGCTCATAGAAAATACTAAATTTTATACCCAATCTAAATCTAAACAACTAAAACAAGACTAAAGAAAACTTGAAACCTCACATAAACTAAAGTCGCAGGAAAAACATAAAATCAATTAGAATCAATTAGGTTTTGAAACCATGAAATCATATTGCCCCAATCCTTAAATTGAGCAACTTCTTCCATCGCACATAAGGGGCATCTGACCTATGAGGATGACCACTTTCTTGGGGAAGCCTGCCTTCTATTATTGATTTGACCCATAACCATTTCTAATTGCATGACATTAGGCATAAAAATGCATACCCAAGACCTTAAATAAATCTTGAATCAAAATATTTAAAAATCTAAAAAATGTGCATTAGTTAGATGCATTTCATACCCTCAGCCATCTTATATTCATGAGACTTAGCATCATGAATTTAAAATATGCTTAGGTGGTGTTAGCTGGCATCCCTCTCTAGGCGGGCTGTAAGTCTAGAAGAGTCAGGGATAGGTTAGTTCCTTCAATTGAGAGGAATGGCCAATAACTCTCTAGCTAGAATCTAGTTGAAGCACTTATAGAATAAGTCTTCATTAACAGAAAAATCTAAGTCCAGATAAGAAAATGTTAACTCAAAATCTAAATTAAATTGCAAAACTTAAAGCCCAATTACAAGAAAGTTAAAATGCCTACTGGGCATCCCAGTATCAATAGGCATTTCTTGCTTCATCCCGTTTGGTCTCCAAAAGAACTCTCTCTAATTTGGATCAATCCCAATTGAAATTCTAAAAATCAATCCTTTGATAACCAACTTAGAGATCCTTAGAAATAACAAGTCATTTTATCAATTGAGAGTATTTTTAGGAAGAGACCCTTCTTAAGATGTAATTAACTATAAGGGCTTGCCTCTATAGGGCACCATGAACCAAGTTTAAACTTAAACCTTGTTCTACTCTCTATGTAGTTTAGGGGAAAGATCTCTGGTACATGAAAGACTTATTAGCCTTAAGATTCTTTTATTAAATAATCGAATCTATTGTAGGATAACATGTTTATCTTATAAGATAATATGTTTATTCCTTAATGAGGCATTTGATCATCCAAATAAGAAATTTCTAAAACTCTATGTGGTGTCATAAATTTTCTCCACACAGAGCTTAGGATTTATTTTTGAATTTAAAATATAAATTTGAGCTCATAATTAGATTAGGATCTATGGGATCTAGGATTAACAGGAGCTGACCCTACTAGGAGATGGTGTAGAGTTCCCTTGTGAAGCCTAATGGAGGTTTGTGAAGAAGGAGACAATCTTGGAAAGAAGACTCATAAATCTAGACTTGTAGTTCTAGGCTGAACTGTATAAGGGCAGAGCTTAGCTGCACATTTTCTTTTTTTTAGGGTGTACAATGATACCCAGCCGCATTGGCCTTTCTTGTAATTAAATTGGCTTGATTTATTTTGGATGTGCAATAGAATCAACCTACTTTTCTAGGTTTCTTTCTATATTATGCTTTTTATGATGAATTCCTCAACATAGGCTCATAGGAAAAAAATAATTTTTTACATAATTAAATCTAATCAATTCAAACATAAGAATAATGAAATTTAAAACCTCACATAAAATAAAGACCTAGGGAACAACTTAAAATAAATTAGAACTAAAATAGCTCTCAAAAATCATACAATCATATTACTCTAATCCTTGAAATGGGCACTTCACTCATGACACATAAAAGACATCTGACCTATGAGGATGACCATCTTTTTAGGGAAGTCTGCCTTCCATTATTGATTTGACCCATGACCTTCTTCTAATTACATACAATGTAGGCATAAATTGCATACTCATAGCCTAAAATGATAATCCAGTCAAAATGTATGCAAATCTAAGAAAATATACATTAGTAAGTGCATTTCATACCCTACATGATCCTAGGGATTCGAGGGTGAGTCTAGGATTCTTAGATTTCTTCCCTTAAAGACAATCGGCTAGCCATCTTGCATACATAAGACTTGGCATCATGAATTTAAAATACATTTAGGTGGTGTAAGCTGGCAGCCCCACCAAATGGGTTGTAAGTTAAGAAGAGTCAGGGATAGGTTTGTTCCATCAAGTGAGAGGAATGGTTGATAATCCCTAAAATGGAGTTGAGTCAAGCATCTAGCATGTGTCAAAAGCACTTATAGACTTAAGTTTTGAATCATCCTTCTTGGAGTAAGTCTTCAACCTTAGGCATTTCTGCAGTCTTATTCTACTAGAATCTAAGCCTTAAACTTTTAAGAAAATATCAACTCAAAATTTAAATTAAATTCTAAAATTTAAAGCCCAATGATAAGATAGTTGAAATGCCTACTAGGCATCCAAATATCAACAGGCATTTCCTACTTCATCTCATTTGGCCTCCTAAAAGAACTCTTTTTACTTTGGATCAATCCCAATTGAAATTCCAAATATCATTTCTTTAAAAACTAACTTAGAAATCCTTAGAAATAATGACTTATTTCTTCAATCAAGAGTATTCTTCGGAAGAGACATTTCTTCATATATAATTAACTATAGCAGTTTTTTTCTTATAGGGAACCGTCAACCCAATTTAAAATAACCCTATACTACCTTCCCATGTAGTTTAGGGAAAATTTACTAGTACATGAAATACTCATTAGCCTTTGGAATCTTTTATTAAATGATCAAATCCATTTTAGAAAAACATGTTTATATTTTGAGATAATTTGTTTATTCCTTAATAGCACATTTGATCATCCAAATAAAAAATTTCTAAACTCTATGTGGTGTCACAAATTTTTCCAATAGATTCATCTACATTTTCTTACAAATTTATTTTCTTAAACTCATCTACCTTATCTTCAATCAAATCATCTATAGTAGAATCTACATGACATGTACAGATTCTTCTACAATCATCTTTCTTTTATTATAAACTCTATAAGATCTACCATTCAAAGAATAACTTAAAAAGATACCATCATTAGATTTGCGATCGAATTTTCCTAAAGAGTCTTTTTCATTATTCAAAATGAAGCATTTACATTCAAAGATATAAAAATAACATATCTTAGGTTTCATACTAAAGAACAACACATAAGAAGACTTCTTTAAATGGGTCTTAGATAGACATAGTTCATAACATAGCATGCAATGTTAACAGCTTCAGCTCAAAAATACTTTGGCAACTTATAATCACCTAACATAGGTCTACTCAACTTAATTAAAATTCCAATTTTTTTTATAACACCATTTTACTGACAAGTTCTTAGAGTATAAAAATTATGTTTAATTCCAAATTCTTCACAAAAATCTTTAAAATATTTATTTTCAAATTCACCACTACTAACTAAGAGACTTTGATCCATTTGAATATGTTTAACAAATTTTCTAAAAGATTCAAAAGCATCATTTTTATGAACTAAAAATATGACCCAAGTGAATCTCAAAAAATTATAAACAATAATAAAGCCATAGAACTTTCCTCCTAAGCTTATAGTACTAACAGGACCAAACAAATCCATATGCAGTAATTATAAAGGTCTAATAGCAAAAGCAAAATTTTAATTTTTAAATGAAATTTTAGAATGTTGTCCATGAATACATGCATCACAGGCATAATCAGAATAAAATTTCATTTTAGTTAAACCATCTACAAGATAAAGTTTTATAATTTTATTTAAAGAATGCATATTAATGTGACATAATCTTTTACGTCATAACCAAATATCATCAAGGGAACTTTTAAAGCAAAGTAAATTTAGATTAGCATCACATGCATTTTCAAAATCAATAAGGTAAATATTCTTATATCTATGACCTTCAGGTAAAATCCTCTTTATCTCTAATAACACAAAAACAAACATGAAATTCAACATTAAGTCCTTTATTACATAATTGACTAATAGGAATAAGATTATACTCGAAACCTTCAATAAAATAGACTTTATCTAAAGTAATTGATTTGTTAGAAACAAAACTAATACCAAGTATTTTTTTCCTTTTTCATTGTCACCATATTCTTCATAAGGTTCTAAAATAGAAAATTTTGAGTTATCACCTATCATATGTCTTGAATACCTACTATCCAAGTACCACATGCCTTATTTGATTTTTATTTGAAGGCATTCCTACAAAAGAAAATCAGGGGTCAACTTTTGGAACCTAAACATGTTTGGGTCCACATCCCAATGAAAAGTATGCAATGAACGATGTGTTGTGTGTGTTGCTTATAAATTTTTATTTTTAAGTATCCAAATAAAGTTTGATTTAGGAAATGTTTGAGATCTACGTGCATGACATTCAAAAGAAATATGACCCTTTTTATTACAAAAATTGCATGTAAACTTTTTATTTACATAAGGTTTATATTTAAATAATTTTGATGCACTAGATAATTTATTTTTAATGACTGCAACATGTGAGTGTAAGCTACTATATATATTTAACTTTGCATGAAGTAGTGAATTTTCTTTTTTAAGATTTTCTATAAGTATAGATTGATCTACTAAAGTAACATTCTTAGCTTTCAGCTCACTGCAATCTTCTTCCAAAGATGAAACATGTATTTCTAAGTTTTTCTTTTCCTTTTCCAATGCATTGAATTTTCTTTTAAAGTTTTATGTATTAATGTGCTAATTCATTAAATGCATCATCTAATTATTCATATGAAACTTCTTCACATATCCCGCTTGTAGAATCCACATCTTCCATAAGACAAAAATTTGCTTCTTCCTCTGAATTTGAGTTTGCCCAAAGTTCTCTCTTCTTTTTCTTTTGAGGCATTTTATTTTTTTCAATTTTTATTTCCCTCGGCCTTTTTTTCAACAATGTCAAAAAAATCACCTCTTATATGTCCCGTCTTTTATAATTATAACATACTATTCCTTCACCTGCATTGAACCTTTTAGTGGGCAATTTATGTAATTTAGATTTTTCATACCTATGCTTTTTCTTTCTGATCATACTTCCCAGTTTCATTGAAAGCATAATAATCTCATCGTTGTCAACTTCTAAACATGAAGTATACTCCTCACAAGTATCTTCCATCTACAAAGCAATTAATTTTCCCTTCTCTTTCTTTTAGAAAAAGTCATTTTTATTCTATTGTACTATAACCTATTCATGAGCTATAAAGGGACTAAAAAGTTGATCAAGTGTATATGTAGTCAAATCCTATGCTTAACTAATTGTAGTAACTTTTGCATCCCATTCTGTTGGAAGGCATATTAAAATTTTATAAACTAAATCTTGATTTGTATACTTTCTTCGAAGAGAATGCAATGTATTAATGATTTTCATGAAATGAGTGCACATATCAGAAATGTTTTCATTTGGAAACATGCAAAATAACTCATATTCATGTACTAATCTATTTATATGGGCATATTTAACTTCATCAGTACCTTCATAAGTAAGGATTAATTTATCCCAAATTTCTTTGGCTATATAAAGCATGGAAATTCTTATATAGTCATTAGGAAGTAAAACATAATATAAGATATTACAAACCTTAGCATGTAGGGTATTAAAAGTATCATCATAAGAGATGAGCCATTAAAATGAAGGGTATTAAAAGTATCATCATACCAGTTCCACACTTTAGCAGCAATAGAGCCATTAACAAAAATGTGATCCATATTTTCAATATGATGGCAACAATGACATTTAGAGGGGAGGTGAAATCCTTTTTTCAAAAGATTAGTATCCACAACAACATAGTTCTTAAGAATTCTCTAGGTTAAAATAGAAAATGAAATGGGAATAATATTGTTCCAAATTTTAGTAAAAACCAAAGAATTCTGGTTTTTAATCCTAATAAAATGCTGCACATCCTTAAAGACAAAATCTCCAGTAGAAGAAATTTTGAGAAGGATTTGGTCAGGCTCATTAAGATGAAGACAAATAATAAGAATTTTATCTAGCAATTCATTAGGGACAAGGTTATTCAATTTCGCCACATCCCAAGTATTATTATTAAATAATTGATGAACCTTAAGCACAACATTGGAGTGAGTATTAAGAAATGAGTCAATCAAGCCCTGACCAAGCCAATTATCTTGCCAAAAAAAAATGAAAATCCAGAGTTGATACTCCAAAAAATTAAATTTTCAGCATTCCATTTAATACTACAAAGCCTTCTCCAAATGGGAGAGTCACAAATTTGAAGAAACAATTAAGAGGATGTTTGCCTTGACAATATTTAGCATGCATAAACTTAGCCCAATTAGCTATCTTTTTTTCTAAAGTTCCACCACATTTTATAGGAAAAATAAATAATAGAATCGTCCAAGGTTTTACAACCTAGGCCACCCTCATTATTAGTACCACAATAGTTATTCCAGTTAGTCCAATGCATCCTATTGGATGAAGAATTAGAGCCCCCAAAAAATTTATTAATAAGCCTATTCATCCTATTAATAATAGAAAAGTAGGGATAATAGTAGATAGAAGATAAATAGACAAAGAGCAAAGGGTACTTTTGATCAAGGTAGGTCTAACACCACAGGAGAGTAAATGAAATTCCCAAGAAGAGTTTTTTTATTTAATTTCTTAATAACCTCATCAAATAAAAGGGATCTTTTCTTGCCTCTATATAAGGGAGTCCCTAGCTATTTGATAGGGAGATTTTGATGAGAGAAGCTAGTAATATTTTTGATACTACTAATCTTAGATAAAGAGATGTTAGAACTAGTAATAAAATAACTTTTATCAGAATTAATATTCAAGCCACTCTCTTTACAAAATTTGTTTAAGAACTTACTTAATTTTTTGATGTAATGAATCGAGGCATTACAAAAAAATAATAAAGTCATCAACAAAGCTAAGATGAGAAATGGGAATCCCACCAATGTTCTATAATACATGTGAGGCCTACTAAATAAATGCTCAAGACATCTAGAAAGATATTCAACACCAATAATGAAAAGAGCAGGAGAGAGAGGGTCACCCTATCTTAACCCTTGAGAGGAAGAAAAAAAATCCATGCACTTCACCATTAAATAGAATGGAAAACCAAGATTTCTCAATACCATTCTTAATTAAAGTAATAAATTGATTAGAAAATTCAAATAATTGTAGAATTTTATAAAGGAAATTCCAACCAATATTATTATAGGCTTTAGAAATGTCTAACTTGAAAAGTATGTTACCTCCCCTAACCTTGGCATTCAAATCATGAATCATTTCTTGGGCTAAGAGCACATTATTAGATATGGATCTCCCTTTAACAAAACTAGCTTAGTTGGGGGAGATAATTTTTGGGAGTAAAAGACTAAGTCTTTTAGCCAAAATCTTAGAGATAAGTTTATTAAATAAAGAGCATAAGCTAATGGGCTAAAAATCACTCCAAACTTCAGGATTATCCTTTTTAGAAATCAACACAATGGAAGTGCTAGCAAAATATTTAGGAAAAACATTACCCTTAAAAAAATCATAACTGTCTTAATCAAATCCTCTTTAATGATCTTCCAACATTTTGAAAGAAAAAGGTAGTATACCCATCAGGACCTGCCACAAAGTCTTTATTCATACACTGGAAAAAATCAAAAATTTCAAGTATAAATAAGGAAAAGAATAACACAGGGCCAAGCAACATCATCATAAGACACATTTTTATTAAGAACCTTATAATAAGTGATAATAGAATCAATATGATCCTTTTTATCCAAACACCATGACCCATCATTAAATTTAATTTTATGAATATGATTTATAGCCTTTTTTTCTTACCATGGCATGGGAATATTTAGTATTTTTATCATCATCAAAGATATGTTTCAAAGAAGCTTTTTGCCTCTAATAGGTCTCTTCCATGTCTTGAAGACATGTCAACCTATCTTTAGCCAACAACGAGCTTTAGAAGGATCATTGACAACATCTTCTTCCAAACCAATCACCTCATTCTCCATTTTCTTAAGATTAGCAAAGAGATTCTTAAAATAATTCTTATTCTACCAAGTAAGGCATTGTTAATGTCTTTTCTATTTAAACCAAAATATTTTCATCCCAAAAATAGAATCATCCAGATGAAGTGGTTCCTCCCAGTTACTAGACACAACATTAAAGAATCCATCATCCAAGAGCAACATATTCTGAAAGTGAAAAGTAATGGGAGAAAAAGACTTATTAACATTAAAATTAACATTGATAAGCAAAGA
This sequence comes from Cymbidium sinense, assembly GCA_021442155.1. Lineage (NCBI taxonomy): Eukaryota > Viridiplantae > Streptophyta > Magnoliopsida > Asparagales > Orchidaceae > Cymbidium > Cymbidium sinense. The sequence goes on from CM038229.1 coordinate 19,997,298, forward strand.
AGAGTGGTCAAATAAAGTTCTACTTCAATGTTCCACAAAGGCAATAGGGAAAAAAATTAATCCAAGGATGATTAAAAACCACCCTATCAAGCCTTTGCCAAAGCCTATAATTATTCCAGGTAAACTTAGAACCAATAAAACCAATGTTAGTAAGATGGCATTCTAAAATCATGTTATTAAAATCCTCCATAGAAAATAAGTTAGGAGCACTACTACCAAGTCTCTCAGAGGAGGAGGAGATAGTATTAAAAACTCCACCAACAAACCAAGGAGCATCAAAGGAGGAAGAAAAACTAGTAAGTTTTTCCCAAAGAATACATCTACCACTCCTAATGCAAGAACCATAAACAAAGGAACCAAAACAAGTAAAATTATCATAAGAAATCTTAACATTTATGACTTGGGATAAATCATCCAAAATCTCCAAAACATAAGGATTGTTCCAAAAGATCCAAATTTTATTACTAGAATTAGCAAAAGAGTTATTAAAACTTATCATTCTAGCAACATGAGTAATATTAGATGGAAGAATAAAAGGTTCCAAGATAGCTAGGAAAGAGATATTATGATTACAAACTAGATTTCTAATCCTATTTCTAATGGAGAGAGTACCAATCCCTCTCACATTCCAAATTAAGAAAGAAACCATTTATTTTTGTAAAGAAGATCTAGACCTAGTCAATCTAGTAAAGTTAGGAGGTTGTGTTTTATGGGATTTATTTTTTCTTTTTAGAAACTACTTGGAACTTTTTATTCTGATCCAATAAGTCACCATCTGAGAGAGATTGACTATGAATATTATCGAGAGAGATTTGAGCATTTAACGTATCTTTGCAAACAACTTCACCCTCTTCCAAAATAGTATTAATTTGAGCTGTCGGGTTAGAGTAAGGCTCAACATTAGAATTAAAGGAATGAGAAGGATTAAGACAATTTAAATCACAAATACCCAAATCAGCATTAGAAACCTTTTCAAAATTTTCACCAACATTCAAAACCTCATTTAAAACCTCATTTTAATCAATTAAAGTTGGCATAAAAGCATGAACAGATTCATTGGAAACAGAGTCATCATCCATAAGCTTAGAAAACATGTTGTTATCCATATTATTATCAAAATTAGGAGCATTCAAATGTAAAGAAAAATTAAGGGGTAAATCATCCTTCTCAACCTGATTGACATCCAAATCTTGATTAGTCGTAGGAGCCGAAGCAACCTCAACAAACTTAGCAAGTGGATCTAGAGAAAAATCCACATTTTTAGAATTAGAAATCTATTTTAGGGTGGATTTCTAAACTTTAACCGTAGGCAACTTAGGATTAAGATCCAAATTATCTTTAACTGGATTGTTCTTCCTAAGATGTGGGTGCACCACAAAACAATCAGAAAAACCATGTCCATGAATCTTACAGTGGAACAAAAGATAGGAAAATTCTCCAACTTAACTTTTTGCAAGTAGCCATATTTTTCTAAACCTAGCCAAACTTCTTTAGGGTATTTCTTAGTTATATCCAGCTCAATGAGAATCTGAGCAATAGAGGGATCGGTATTCGAAGCCATCTCCTGATCAACTTGAAGAGGCCGGCTGAATAGAGCACTCATAGCAAAAAGGAACTGATGATTAATGAAATGGACATGCATATTAAGGAAAGAGACCCAAACAGGAATAATTGGTGATTGTTCCTTAATTTCAAAAAGTAATGTCCATTTAAGCAATCTCATCTAACAGTTGAAAACAAAATAAGAACGATGAGAAAAAAATACTAGAGTAATCCAAATCATTCGATAATTGAATCAAAATCTGACGAGAGTCAATCAATCCAACCAAAAAAACCCCAGAAAGCTTCAGACTATGAAAGAAAGATTAGATTTTATCCAGAGTAGGTCATCATAAGGCAAACTTACCAATCAAAGTAAATTTAAATGACTTAGCAAACTTTTCCACAACTAGATCAGAGCACATAATAGTGGGCACATCTCGAAAGGAAGTCAAAATTAGATTCAAAGACTCACCAGAGCAAGTAGCCTTGCCAGCCAGAACATCCTTGAAGGATTTTAAATCCATCAAAGGATTTTGACTAGAGATCCCCATAATGCTAGAAGCACTAGCGAGATCATCTATAAGAGAGGGATTTCCCCATGTATTAGCATAAACCCCAGCCATAATCAAAAAAAGAGCATGGCGCGAGTGGTCAGAGGCAAAGCGAGCCAACAAAATTGAGAAAAATTGATGAAAGACCATAGAAAACCCTAGACGGGAATGCACTGCCACAAGGGAAATGAAAATCGCCAGATCAGAGAGACAGCGGAGTGACTGAACTTGAAGCCTGTTTCCTTCATACTTATAAGGGGCATGTTAAAATTGTCTTAGCCATCACTATTATTTGGTATATTTGGATGGATAGAAATGATGCGAAACATAGAAATATCCCTATGAATGATAATCGTATCATTGCTAGATCCAAATATAAAATTTTGTCTCTTTTTAAAGCCAACCTTCTTAAAAGCTCCAATTTTAAAGGGTTTAAGTTTGCGACCTCTAAACTTGGGATTAACCTTTCTACTTATATTTTGCCTTCTATTCAGAGGATTATTTTTTTTTTTGGCTTAAACCTAACAATGATTGCATTAAGGTTAACATTGATGGCTCTGTCTTTAATGACTGTTGTGGTTGTGGAGGGATTTTAAGAGATTATGGTGGCAAGGAGATTTTTGCTTTTGCTGCTTCTTTAGAGCCTTGCTCAATTTTATATGCTGAACTTAAAGCTATTCATCATGGTATCTCTATTTGTTTACAAAAAATTTTATTTAAAATTTGTATTGAAGTTGATGCTATCCTTCTTTTGACATTGCTTTATTCTGATTCCCACGGTAATGATGAATTGTTTTATTTGCATAACCATACAAGGACTTTACTTGCTAAATTAGATTTTCATATTAATCACATTTATAGGGAAGGCAACTCTTGTGCTGATTTTCTAGCTAATCTGGGGGCTTCTAAGGAGGATCTTCCCTTCTTATTGAGGGGTCTTGTTAATCTAGATAAAACTAGTTTACCTTACCTTAGAAGCTTTTGGCTTCTTATTTCTCTTTTTTTGTCTTTGGTCTCCCTTGTGTGGATGGTTTTTCTTGGAGCTTTTTGGTCAGGTTATTATACCTGTTGATTTGGGTCTTGTTCTATTCCTAAACCTAAACCTAAAATTTTCTCCTATCTTAGTATGAATTCTTCTTCTTATTTGGATTTGTTGGGACTATTTTTTCTTTTATTTGGTTTTCTACTGTGGTCCTTAGCTTTTGGGATTATTGGTATCTCCTTCAGATGAGGGTCGAGATTATTTTAGGTTGGTGTTGCTGAGCTTTAGTTGCCTTCTAGTTTTGGTGGCTCTTTCCTCTTATTTGTCTTCTACTATGTTAGTTTTAGGTTGGCCTGGTGATTGGCATGTTTTGGAGCTTGCTTGGTTGCCTTTTTCCCTGGCCTCATTTCTTTCTTGTGAGGGTTTATTGGTTGGTGGTTGCTTGATGGTTGTGGTTTTGTCTAGCCTTTTCTTTTAGTTTTGTCTATCTGGCGTTGTGACTGTTGGTTGAGTTTGGCGGTGGGTTTTGTTCCTTCTTGGGCTGAGTTACATTCTCTGGAGCTGTTACCTACCATTTGGTTTTTATTTCCCTTTTCTGGTGGTTTTTTTAAGCTTTATTTATGGTGTTAGCTAGTTTGCTAGATGGGCCATTAGCCTGTCGATTCTTTTTATTGACGGATGAACCTGCATGTGGTCTTGGCTGTTCTTTTTCTTCAGATTTGGTTACTTCCTCCTTATTTTTACCATTTTGGGTTCTAGCTGGGCTCTGTTATTATTTTTACTATTCTTACTACTATGGTTGCCTGGGTGGCCTTGATGGCTGGTTGTTGCTTTGCTATTGATTGGAGGACCTACATATTTTTTGTTTCTTTACCTTTGGTCTATTTTTATTTTGGGTGGCTTTGGTGGTGGTTGTTTCATGGCTGCTATCTTTTTTGGTTGGTTTCTATGAATTTGGTGGTTTGCTTAGAGAGTTTAGGTTATCCTTTTGGTTATGGAATTGGCCTCCCTTTGGGACTTTTCCCCCTCTGTTGATGGTGCTTATCCACTGTGTTTCCCTCCTTTTATTATGGTGATTTGGTTGATGCTTCCTTATTTTGTATGATCATCTTGATTACTAAAATTAAGAGATTTTATTGGCTGTTTAGTTTTAGCTTTGCTCTCTATTTTGGCTGGATCTATTTGCTGGTTAGTTTCCTATTTAATCCTGATGATAGATATTGGAACTTGGTTAGCTCTTGGTTGTTGGCTGATTAGTTTAACCAAGTTGGGTCAGATGGTGATGGTCCATTTTGTACATATGTGATCATATATCTTGTTGCTGAAGATTGGATGCTTTATGTTTTGTTGTTTAAATATGCTTAGTTTGTAAGTTTTGGGTTGTAGGTGGATTGTGCATCTCTTAGAAGATTTTGGGATATAGAAGGCTTTGGCTGCTCTTCTTTGAATTTTGTGCTATTTCTTAGTGGGTGTTTGTCTTTCCTTTATTTTGCACTTGTTTTGATGTAATAGGTAGGGGATTCATCTCTTTAGGCTAATTATAGCTCTTTGAGCAGTAGTTTAGAGATTTATCCCCTTTAAGGACCTTTTATCCTTTACTTTATAGCAATAAAATTCTCCCCTTTTAATTTAAAAAAAAAACTTAGCATGTAGGTCATCTAATTATCTTTCATAAGAAGACATTCATCAAATGGTTTATCAACTTTCAAGCCATTTATTTCAACTGTGGTTGTGTGGTACTGATTGTCAACATATGCCACATATGAGAATCTTGTCCATAAATGAAAGTATTAATGCAATTTTTCCAATAATCAAATAGAACATTATTAAGTAAAGGTGGTATATCTGTGGACTATCCTTTAAGTAGTGCACCCTTAGGAAATACTTGTGCCATAGTGATCTTACTCAAGAATGTTAAGCCATAAATTGTGAGGCTATGATACCAATTATTATGAAGCTATGGCACTGAGATTTGGTTTTTTTAAATATCAAATAAAAAAATAATTGTAATGGTTTGTAAAAAATTTAATTTAAATTTATTATATTTAATAAAGCATAAGAATAAAAAAGTAAAGGTGTATAAAAGTAAAATAGGAACAAAAAAAATTTTACATGGTTTGGCCAAACCCAAAAATCGGCCTATGCCATGCTTACTAACCCAAGCTAGGAGTTCACTAATCCAAAGTTGAGACTACACCAAATCTCTCATACTCTCCTTCATAGGCAAGTTCAATCCAACACTATACTTTCCTACACGGGCAAGTACAACCCAACATCATACTTTCCTTCAAAGGCAAGTACAACCCAAACAATAAACAAGAGAGAAGAAGTGAAAAGGAACAAAAGATCTAACTCTCAATTTTAAAATATTTTGCACTCACAACCCAACAAAATCAATATTAAGACAAATAATAAAAGAATAGCTCACTTCTTATTTATTTAATATTAAAGGTAATTGCAAGATTTTGTATGAAATGTTTGATGCAAACAAGAAAAGTAACTTGATTTATTTTAAAGAAATGAAAGCTTAATATCCAAGCAATTTGAAATTATGTATTAATACACCACACAATAATGATTTGAATATTTGAATGATAAACCAAAGAAAAATAATAAATATAACTTGTCTTGTATAATAAGCAAATTGATATGATAAATTAGATCAAACTAGTTCACTTGAGAATCTTTTCTACAAGAACTATGTTGTATGCAAATAATTAAATGATTTGTAAATATAAACTTAGTAATCACTTGTATGAAACTTGAGACAAAGTAAGAGATATCTTCCACTTAATGATTTATGAAATTATAAAGAGAGGAAGAGTATATTTAAGCACAAAACCTTTAATCAATCCAACTAAATAATTCATGCAAGATGGAATACACTTAGCACTTAACTTTCTTCATGCATACCTTGATTGAATATTTTAGCCAAGAAGATAATTAAAATAGGATAAAAAGTTAGGCACCTTAGTAAATAGATAAACCTTTGTAAGCTTACAACCAAGAGATTTTTTCCACCAATCCTCCAAATTTCCCAAGAAAACTTCAACGCAAATTTTTTTGGCAGAAGGAAGAGAAGGAATGATGAAAGAATTGCAATACTTGAGTCACAAGAATTGTCGAGAGAATTATATAGCAAGGGGTCGACCAAGAGTGAAGAGGAGTGATCGCCCAGGAAAAACACCTTTGAGGAAGCTCTCTGTCATCTTTGTTGGGATGCGTAAGAGTATATTTTTTATAAGGCAGATTAATATCTATTCAACCAGATTTCCTATAACAATATATTAGGGTTTATTTGGATCTAGGTTCTACTTTCTATGAACACAAGCCTTATAGTTAATTACTCATCTTACTATAACAAGAGAGCACTCTTGATTAAGGTTGGAAACAAACATATCTTTCTATTATGAATTGGTGTCTAGTGGGGTGTGTGGTATGGCATAGATGATTGTCTAAGCAAAATAGGAGAATAGTCTAGATCAAGATCCCATGGTTCCCCAGGACTACATTATTCTAGTATACCAATATCAAAGGGCTACCCGTAATGTGCAAGGAGTCTGATTAGTAGTCATGGGTTGCCTTATCCTAAATATTTTAAGTAGATCAGAGTTTTAGTATAGGAGTGTTCACATGGTGAATGTATAGATTAGACTTACATCCCTTAGAATGTCAATAGCCAGTAGGGTGTTCAAATGGAAATCAGATAGATTGGACTTACATCCCTTTGGAATGCTAGGTTTAGGACCATTTGTATGGAAGACAAATAGATTGGACTTACATCCCTTTAGAATTCCATATAGATATAGGGTGTTGACATGGCGAATGAGTATATTGAACTTACATCCCATTGAAATGCCATATAGGGTTTGGTGTTCACATGACAAACATATGGGTTAGACTTACATCCCTTTAGAATGCCATCAAAGTGGTCACATGGAAAATTAATAGATTAACCAGGCTTACATCCATTGGAGTGCTAGTAGGATGTAGGTTATGCTTGCATTGCAACATTAGTTGGACTTACATCGATTAGAAAGCTACTAGATTGGACTTACTTTTCTTTAGAATGCCATCTTTATAGAATGTTTACATGGAGAATGAGTAGATTGGGTTTACATCTATTAGAAAGCCAAATTTATTTAAATATTCACATTTAAAACAATAATTTATGCTTATGGGGGTAGTGCTTCGGCACTAAAATATGGTGCTTGGGCTCTATCATGGCAGTGCCTCGATGCTACTAAAATGGCACCTTGGCATTGAGTAAATAGCATTGTAGCATTATAAGGCGTGAATTCATGTGTTAAAAACTCGAGGGGTCAACACCTCAATGTTATAAGGCTAGCGATACAATTCTTAAGATAGTATGCGATTGGACTAATTTAATCAGGTTGACAAGATGACTGGTGCCTTGGCGCTATATTCAGCATCGTAGTGCCAATCAATGATTGATTCAATGAATCTGATAGGCAGACAGGCACTTTTAATGGAAAAGAACAAACTTTTTGACTAGCATTATGGCACTGTGTCATTGCACCGTGGTGCTTAATCAATGTCTGTCTCGATTTTTGCATGACATCGGTTATGAATTTAATTATCATAAAGAGTAATGAATGCTCTTTTTGACTGGTGTGGTGACCATTATGGTACACTGACCAACGCCTCGGCACTCCATGTTCCACACCACAATGCTGGTCCCTTATCTTAGAAACTGAGAGGCTAGCACCTCAGCCCTGATAAGGCAGTAGTGTGGCGCTAAGTCTAGTATATAAATAGGATCCCTATGCTGCTCATTTTTCATTTTGAATCCTTGGTCCTTTTTTTTTAAACGCTTGCTCTCTTACTCTCTCAGCTTGCATTTTATGTTAGGAAAGCCATTATGCCAGTAAAATACCTTAGTAATAGCAAGAAGAGGGTGGCTATTGGTGACACTAATAGCTTTATTAGTGTAGAGGTGGAAGAGAAATTCCACCATGCTCTCCTACATGAACATCTCATCTTGAAGAGGAGTTTCTTTAATCTAAGTGGGAGTGTGGAGAGAATCGTCAACGAGCAAGGTTGAGAGAAGCTGGCCTATGACAACGTATCTGGCATCATCCATGTGGTGCAGGAGTTCTTCACCAATGTGAAAGAGCACCAGAATAATAGATTTTTCATTCAGAAAAAACTAGTATGCTTTAATACTAGTACTATAAATGCATATTACAATTTATAGGATGTAGTATATAATTAGTATCTTTTATATTATAATGATCATCCTGATTTTGATGGAATTATTAATTTTCTTGCTACTAGAAATTATAACATCCGATGGAAAAGGTAGGAGGATAAAATTATAAATTTTTTTATCATTAACCTCACTGCTGAGGCCATAGCTTGGCATTATTTTATTTCTGCCAAGTTAATGCCCATTGGCAATATCAGTGAGGTGACTTAGGATAAGGCCATTTGAATCTTGTGATTCAGTAGGGCTTTACTATGGATGTAGAAAGGATTATTTAGAATTCTATTTATAATATGCTTAAGGGTAGTACTATCATAGGGTATGATCATGCTTCTTTAATTTATTCTTTTTGTATTATAGCGAGTGCGCAAAGGGAGTCAGATGAAGAAGTCTTTATACAAAAGACTCCTCTCACTAAGAGAGTAATTTAAGTATTTGGCTCGAGGACTAGGGTGGGAGATAGTTCATGTGCCCCTTAGTCCAAACCCAAATCCTCTAAGACCATAAACAAGCAACTCCAAGAAATTGGAGGGAAAGCCTTAGATTTAAGAAAAATAGTTAGTGAAACCAGTAGGCAGTAGCAGGATGTGGCTTTCATGCAAGCCCAGGTCAAGCATTTTTTCCTACGATGCCTCATTATCAACCTTATGTAAGCACCCTGTCAGAGCCAGAAGAAGAAGAGGAGGAGGAGGAGGATGACGACTACGATTATTAGTTATTTTTTTCTCATTATTTGGTATTTTCTTCTTTTTTATCATAAAATAAAGATGTTCTTCCATTTCTATGTTATATATGTGTTTTTATTGAGTGGAATGCTCCACGATTTAAAATTTTAACAATAAAATTTTTTGTTCATAATGAACAATAATAGGTGCTAACCACCTCGGTGATGTCGAACTAGTGTCTTAGCGCAATTAAGCTGAAAGATATAAGATCAGAACCTAAGAGCTCAGTGCTTTAGTGATACATTGGTAGCATTGTGGTGCTATAAGTGTGACTTTGGCTTAATCTTGGAGAGAGCAGCTCCCCGGCATTATGATATGGGCTCCTTGGCACAATCAATTTGGTACCTCGGCGCTGTTACATGAGTATCGCAGTTTAAATTTTCTAAAAGTACAGCTCCTCAGCACTAGAACATTAATTCCTTAGCACCATGGAATGCACACCTAAGCTTAACTTTTCTAATAGCTCAACGCCTCAGTGATGGACTCATAGCGCCTTGCGTTGTTTCATCATTTCCTAAGATTTAATAGTTTTGGGAGAAATTTAAAATTTTGGTAGCATACGCCTTAACATTGCTAGAATTTATGATTTTTAGTGCATTAAGACCTTTCTCCCTTGCCTTGAATCCAAGATCAATGGAGGAAGCATTTTATTTCACACCGGAACCAAGTTTGACGGTGGAATAGATTTCAAGATGTAGTGTCATAGTACTAGGAAAATAGCACTACGGTGCCACTTTAAAGAAGTGAAACCCAATAGTGTAATGTTGCATTGCTGAAATACAATGTTGCGATGCTAAAAATGAGATACCAATCCAAGAGCTTAGCATCATGGTGCCAGATATTTAGCGCCTCAGAACTACATGATGGAGTTTCACATATTTCATTCCCGAGAGCTCAGTGCCTCGGCGCTTGACCATGGTAATGCGGCACCGAGTGGGGACATTGTTTTTTGAACTAGATTCTTGAATAATTTGATAATTTTAATAAAAATTTGGTGGCATAATATTTTAGATGTTCTAGATTTTTACATATAGTACAAAAGTACTCTTCTCTCTTTTTTTGGATCCAAGATGTTGTTGGAACCAAGTTCAACGGCAGAGGTCTTTGGATTTCAGGATTTTAGGATTTTGGTCTTAGGGGCACTCTTTTTTACTCTAAATCTAAGATCAAGGAAGATAAACCTCTTTATTTCTCACTAGATCCAAGGTCAAAGGTGAAAATCTTTTGAATTTTCTTTTATAGAGAAAATTATATAAAAAGAGCATTTATAGAAATTTTTTACTCATAGTTAACGGTAGTAGGCTTTGATCTTATCTTGTGCACGAGAAGAATGCTCTCATGTAGTAGTGAAAAGAGTGTTGTTGAGAGTGCAGGAGACCAGGTACAACAATAGGGTAAGTGGGATAGCGGGAGAGTGAGACAAAAAGATGAAGAAGCTAGTAGGGGTAGTTCCCAACCTTTAATAGCATTTTTTAGGCAATCTCTCCCACCTTTGAGGCAATTTTTTACTTCATAACTATTCCCCCCACTCCCCCCTAGGTGATTATCACTGCTAGGGTGGGAAAGGTTAGTTTTTTTGCTTTTAAAACTAAAAGTTATTACAATAGAGCCTAGGCACTAGGATCACAACACCATGGTGTTATATTATTTAAGTGCGTAACTATCAGAAGTGATTTGCATTTTTAGATTTTGTAAGGCTGTGACACTTCCTATACACTACGATTGCATCACCACGATGCCCCAAGCTGAGATGTTCAATTTATTTTATTTTTTAGATGTAAACAAAAAGCTAAGAAACTTTTACCCTATGACAAAGTCACTTTAAATAGAGAATATGAGATGAAGTGTCCGCCAAGCATGATGGAGTTGGAGGAAAATAGTTTAGGAAATAATTTAATTAAATTTTGCAATCATAATCAAATAACCAAGGATTCTATTCCTAAGATTTTTAGCCCAGAGAGAGAGAGAGGAGGGAAGAGAGATTAGGCAATAAATTGAATTTTTAATTTCCTGTAATAAAGAAAATGAATTGGATCGGCCAAGGTAAGATAGAGAAATCTAAGCAGAGAATGTATTCAAAATTTGAATGGAAATCTTTAATCAAATCATGAGAGAACTCTTGGAGAGTTTTCGGCCAATAAGAATATGGAGAGAGAGAGAGAGAGAGACTGCTAAATCAATCTAAAAGTCCATGTAATGAAAATTGTCCAAGGAGGGAAGATTAGTTTAGGTAATATTTTGAAATTCAAATAGATTGGAATTTAGATGAAAATTTGAATTGAATGAGACTTTATGTTAAGTGGGTAGGCCAAGAGATAATCAAAAAGAAGGAAAACCATGATGAGATTTAACAAATAAGATATAACTTAACATAGCAAGAAATTAGAAATTTTGAACTTCAAATAGGGTGGTCGGCCAAGATAGATTCCAAGTAGGGATTCAATTTGAATTAGATGCATGATATGATGAGTGTATAATGAATTAATTATAGTAAGGTTGAAGATGAAAATAATATGAATTAATTCAAATAAAATAAGTACAAGAATATCCTTAGGATTTCAGCCAACACTATTTTTCGTAATTAGGATGATCGTAAATTAATGCATTTAATTAATTCATATCTATAATGATTGATTATAATGTTTTTTAAGTAATAAACATTATTTAAAATAACTCAAATATATTTAATGGACTAGCCAAAGTTAGTTCCTTAACATGAATTTAATTAAAAAGATAAGTTTATTAAATCAAGGCTTATTTGAACTCAATTTTGAATTAACCTAAAATATGTGTAGCACGACGGGATCATCCAATTATGCTTCAACTACAGCTTGGTTGCCCATAAAGCTGAACTTTGGCCAACCAATTAGAAAATCAGCAACCCACAACAAGGGAAGACTACAACTGAACCCACCTGAGCTCCCATACAAAGCACCAAAAGCACACCACCTCCTAAAGGTAGCAATCATCAAGTCTTGAAAGACCAACAAGGAAACTACACAGCATACCGAGAGTTGCAAACTGATAACTCCATCATTCCAGCAGCAATAGTTAAAATTTTAGCAAAGGAAAAAAGGCATTAATTATGGACCTTGGGTCCTAGTAACAAGGAAAAAGAACTGCACCAATACAAAATCCAATCCCACAACTCAGGAGGACAACAATGGAGAACAAAGAACTAAAAACTTGTTGGAAACACAGCTGAAAAGAATGCAACAGAACATGAACAACAAGCAAATTTTGGGAAACAAAAAAGCATACCAACCCATGTGACCCGACTTCTAGTAATAAGACCTCTAGGGACAACAAGAATACTCATAAGAAGGAAGCCTCTAATGCAGATAGGGACAATATGGTAACTTTTTAATCCAACAAAAATACCTTAGGCAATCACACTATCATGAAACAACTTATTTTTAGCAAGAGTAGGTCAGGGAAGCCCAGAATTTCTAAAACCTTCTTGGAAAAAGAACCAAAGTAGCTGGGGCCTATCAAAAACCTACCTAAGAAAAGGAAAAAGGTAGTTGTTGAAACTAAAAGCGGCAGGGATGCTTCCTCTTCAGTGAATCATGTTTAGCATTTTATTCTGGAATTGCAGGGGAGTTTAAAAAATAGCCATTGGACACTACCTAAAGCACATTATTTCTTAGAACAATGCTCTCTTTATTGGATTGCTTGAAGCCTAGGTGGAGAACATCACTCAAAGAGAGGTTGACAAGTTAGTCGGCCATTCATAGGGACTTCATTTACCAACCTGCTAATGGAAAACCTAGAGAGATCTTGATCCTTTAGAGAAAGGAAATTCTAAATTTCAACTTTATTGAAAAGCTCCCTAATGCATCATAGGACAAGCCCAACTCATGAATGGATAGGTTTGAAATGTGGCTACTATCTATGCAAATAAATATTACCCCGATAAAAGACAACTATTGCAGCTCTTGGGGAGACATCTTAATGACTTTCAACCTTCCATTGTTGGAGGGGACTTCAATTGCATCCTCTCCCCTAATGATAAGAAGTGAGGTAAGAGATTCATTTACTCTTATGGGGTGAAGGACCTAGAGGAGATCATGAGGACTTTGGACATGCATGACCTTGGTCATATTGGACCCAAATTCACCTAGTGTAATAATAGTAGTGGGACCAATATAATCTGGGTTAGACATGATAGAGTTTTGGCAAATTCAAAAACTCTTGAAGCTTTACCCAATGCCATTGTTCACCGCCTCTTAAGAGTGGCTTCTGACCATTTTCACATCTTGCTAAAGCTTAGAAATGAAGAATACAAACATAAATTTAGATGGAGGAAATTTGAGGATGTTTGGCTTACATATCCCAATCTTTGGAAAATTATTTCAAAAAATTGTTGGAAAATTGATTGAGGATCTAAAGCTGAAATCCTCCAAAGGAAGTGTGGCAGAACATTGAATGCCTTACATTTTTGGAGTAAGAACAAATTAAAGGAACTTGGAGATAAGAAGGCCACCCTTGATGCTAAAATCCAGGAGCTACAACATGTTAAAAGCACACCAAATGGGCTTAATTTGGAGCAAGAGCATAGAATGAGGACTCCTGTCCAAGATCTTACTTGCACACTTGGAAAGATCAGTTGTTGGTAGAAAAAAAGTACTAAAATTAGAAGGCTTAAGGAGGGGGATACTAACATAAACGTTTTCACACAGTTGCTTTAGCTAAGAGGAGAACTAATAGGATCCACCCTGTTCAAGTAAATGAGATTGGAATTTTTGAAAACCTAAAGGAGATTGAGGTTTCCCTTCTTTAGCTATTTTGAAACTAACTAGCAGGACATCCCTATTTCCTTGGAGAATATACCATCCTTTGAGAACATGCCTAAGATCCAATAGGACATGGCAAACTTACTTATCAGGCAAGTCACAAAAGAATACATATGGGATTCCATTAAATCCATGAGTTCTTACCAAGCCCTAGGACTAGATGGTTTTGAAAAGCTCCTATAAGCTAATCAAGGGTCATGTTTGTGAAGTTATCTTTCAGTTCTTCAATTCCGAGCAAATGGGGGCCAATTGGAAGAAGACTTTGGCGGTGCTTCTCCCTAAAGTGGCAATGCCAACACTCATGCTAAGTTTAAACCAATAAGCCTTTGCCAGATAATCTATAAGGTGGTGGCCAAAATTATTATGAATATAGTGAAGGTGATTCTGCCATCCCTAAACTCCCAAGAGCAAGGGGCCTTCATTCCCTCTAGGAACATCTCAGATCACTATCTGATTGCCCAAAAAAGTATTAGCAAGTTCAGGAACTCTACTTCCAATATTCATTGCCATAAAAGTTGACATGGAGAAAGCTTATGATAGAATGAGCTTGAATAATATTGAAATGGTCATACATGCTTTCAAAATCCCATATTCCTTCATCTAATGGGTTCAAGGCTGCATCCACGGTCCCTCCTTTTCCATCATCGTCAATGGACAAAAACTAAGTGGATTGAGGCTATGTGTGGATTTAGGCAAGGGTACCCATTATCTCCCTATCTCTTCATCCTTTTCTCAGAGCTCCTCTCCATTGCCATCCATCACAGATGCAACCAGATGGGAGTTCCTATTGCTAAGGGAGGTACCAAGATAAACTACCTTCTTTATGCTGATGAAATTCTCCTCTTTGTAAAAGTTAACATGAGGGCTACCAAAGTGTACTAGCAAGTTCTTGATCCAATAAAGGAAAAACAGGATTGCTAGAACCATTGGTTTCAAGAGGGTTGAGGAGTTTGATTACTTAGGAATCCATCTTGCTATGAGGAAGACCACCTAAGCTAATTATAGCACCATCTTACAAAAAGCCAGTGCCAAGATAAGAGCTTGGGGAAATCATCACCTCTCCTTGGCTAGCCATGCAACTCTAATAAGATCTTCACTACTGGGCATGCATACTTACTTGCTCACTCACACCACCATGCCTAAAGCCATCACTCATGAAGTATAGAAGTTGGCTAGAGGCTTCTATGGGATAAGGGACCCAATGCTAAGGGACTACATTATGTGAGCTAGGAGAAAATTTGCCAACCCAACAAAGAAAGAAGAATCGGGTTCCACATTATAGCAAATGAAAAGGTGTACCCAGGGCTAGAATTGCATGCAAGTCCTCAACAACCCAAACACTTTGCTTAGAAAAATCCTTCATGAGAAGTATGGGGCTTTATTTTAGGATAATAATAGCACCAGAGGAGATTCCAGTACTTGGAAAGTCATCCAAAATGGCTTAGCCAATCTAAAATTGATTACTAAATGAGAGATATAGTGATGAGGATTGTGTCCACACTCTTGACCATGATTGGATTAGAGAGGAGGCTCTGAATAGGTGGCCAACTTTAATAAGCATCCAAACTCTAGAAAACACCAAGGTAGCATATTTTTTACAACCAAATGGATGTTGGAATGAAAATAAGCTGGTCGAAGGGCTCCATATGGACCTTCAAAGAAAAATTTTGAGCTTAAGGACATCTGTTATGGCTGAAGGGGATCATCCTACACTCACCTACAGTAGTCTTGGCAAAACCATGATAGCCATTTCCTACAACATGCAGTTTCCTGATGGTGAAGATAGCTCCAAATGGTTGAGAAAGCTGAAACTGCATCCAAGAGAGTAGTTTTTCTTGTGGAGATTGTTGAACAATACTATCCCAACCAACCATTGGTAGTACAGAAGAGGAATGGGGGACTTTATTACTTGCATATGTAATGTTGGTGGGTCCCTCACCTCCAACCGTGTGGCTTGCCTTAGTGTTGTTATTAGGGATGATATGGGCAACTTGATATGGGCAAGTAGTTCCAGCATTTGAATAGCTCTCAAGTGGTGATAAAAGATGTGCTCTTCATCAAGGATTACATAGAACAATGGATGGCAAAGGAAAATGGCATTCTGATTGAAGGGGAAAACAAAGTTATTATAGACCTTCTCGAGCAAACTCTTAAATGCACCAGATAGGCCTCCCAACTATCCATCAGTGTAGGAATTGCCTTCCTACCCTAGTTCAATAAGTCTTTTTCCAGCACACAACCAATGAAAGAAATAAGTTGGTATGTTTTTGCTCAAGATTTTCTCATACATGTAATTTTGAGTGGATACATAGTGATAGTCTTAGCTATTTTTTGATATTTTGAAGGATGATAGAGTTTTATACATCCTCATAATTATGCTTCTTTTGAAGCTTTTGAAATTGCCTAATTTATTTGAATGCAAATGCAATATTTTAAAAAAAATGGAAAAATTTTAAATAAAATAATTTAAGATAAATAAACCATTTATTTTATTTTATTGAGCTTTTTATTTGCCTTAATATTATAATTCCTAGAAAATTTTCATCCAGTTCAAGTCTAATAGTTTTAGCTTTTTGAATTAACTAAAGAATCTAGATTTGAAGAATTTACCTACATCACTTGAATTTAAACCAATCAGTGGCATTTGAACATATGTTTAGTATCATCAGAATCAATCTCAAATAAGATAGGGCTCATGAAGTCAACACATAGTTGTCAAAGTCTAATAGTTTTAGCTTTTTGAATTAACTAAAGAATCTAGATTTGAAGAATTTACCTACATCACTTGAATTTAAACCAATCAGTGGCATTTGAACATATGTTTAGTATCATCAGAATCAATCTCAAATAAGATAGGGCTCATGAAGTCAACACATAGTTGTCAAATAACTAAGGACTGGGATGATGAGATGACTTTTGATAGACCATCTAATGATTCTAACATTGAACATGAAAGTTATATTGTGAATCAGCTTCTTAAAAGGATGTGTTTTAGGATAAAAAGTAAATCCACTTCACTTTTCAATGATGGTCAATATCTAATAATATTGAGTTTATGATATATTCTTCTAACAAGAAGAAGCAAATATCCCTGTGTACAGTACATGATCATTACACTAAACCTTATTGGTGGTGCTTGAAGGATAGAAACTATAATAGCTCCACATATTAAAGTCATCTCGTGTTGAATGTTAGGCATAAGCAATGTAACTAACAATTTACCAGCTATTTTATACAATTATTATTAGACATCAACTAAATTTAAAACTAAAGAAAATTATAGGTCGTATGGAGTCAATATTTAATATTTGAGTGTCTTATATAAAGGATTGGGATGCATGTGGCAAGGCAATCATGGCTATATTTGGAAGTTGGGAGGAATCGTATTGTTCTCTAGAGAGGTTCATGACAATTATATGCTATGTTATGTCAAATTTGTTATACCAAATACATTTAATTGAAATAAATTACTTTTGACATATCTTCTAGTCATTTGGGTCTTCAATTGTTGGGTGGCAGTACTGTATGCCTATTTTAATTCTAGACAATAGATTCTTATTGGCTAAAAATAGAGACACTCTCCTCACTATATTTAAGATTGATGCAAATAATGGCTTATATCAACTAACATATATAGTTGTTGAAGTAGAGTGTAATGATTCATGGATATGGTTCCCTTAAATATCATAAGACTTGATCCCAGTTGTCTCCACAAGAAGAGAGTTATGCAACATATCAGATCAATATCCTAGTGGTTTACGGTTATAGAGAAATTTTTTCATGGGTAGTACATCGACATTGCTTGTAGCATTTAAGAGAAAATTTAAAAACAAAATCACCTTAAACTATGGGCGTTGTAGATGTAGAGTTCATGTACTATACGATGTATGTTGCAAGTAACATCAATGATATTCACACATTCAAATGTTACATGAAAGACATTAAAAAACATAAAACAAAAAGCTTATGATTGGCTTGTTGCTAGAGGTATTGCCAAGTGGTCTCTAACACATGATGATAGGTACAAGAATGGCATAATGACCACAAATACATTTGAATTTTTCAATGGTGTCTTGAAGCAGGATCATGTTTTACTCATGCAAGCATTAATTATAGTCATTTATTACAACACCTTGTTCATTTTTTTATCACAACTTGCAACAACAATAAATCATATTAGTCAAAATGGCTCTATATTCTCTCTATGTGTAAAGAGTATTTTGTAAAGCAATGAAAATGAGGCCAAAAAATATCTTGAATCAACACAAATTAACATGCATTGTTAGCATGTTTTTGATATGTCTTACAAAGCATTAAAAGTTCAATTGCTTTGAGATAATGACTACAACTTCACATGTAGATAGCCTCAATCCTACCATATACATTTCCCACATATAATAGCTACACTAAGATAAAGGTTTTTACATAACATAAGTTATGTATCAAGTTATTATACTTTTGAATTCTACTGTATGGCATACTAGGAAGAGTTTCATGTTATATAGGATTGATGCGAGTGGACAGATCATATATGTGATCAAATCATGCCAGATTATTTACCACCTAATGTTAAAAAGATGAGTTAATAAATTAAGAATGAGGAGGTATAAGAATACATAGGATGAAAATGTAACACAGAGTTACAAAATTTGAGATCTTTGTAGAAGTGTGAGTTTTTATCCACTATTAGATGCTTTCTTTTGCCAAATACATACGGTTGAAAGGTTCATTTACAATATCTACCATTATTAAAAGATATTACTCATTTAGAAGGTATTCATTAGGAGGAGCTATGTTAGATCACTTATATAGGGAGTTGCATGAGTTCATAAAGCCCAAGCATACCAACATAGTCGAATGCTTGCATTTACTGTAAGTGGTCCTAGGAGCACATTCATATTAGTAGACTAACACTACACGTACGTTATTTAATAGAGATATATGGAATGATAATTAGATGTAGGTGGAACAAAAGCTTCATGCAATAGCTGATACCAACTTATATCAAAGTATATAGAAATGAGTGAGATGGATGGTTATAGAGTGAAGTACATAGTAATAATATTCTTTAAATACAAATGATTATGTAACTTGATTTTCCTTATGTTAATAAAGATAGAGATTCACCTAAAAGACTTGGTTAGGATGTATAAAAAAATGATTTTACTACACAATGGTGAAGAAAGATTCATGTAGCTGACCCACTTAATGGGATAAAGGCTTGTTGTTGTTATTGTTGTTGTTGATTACGTAGCTTGATTTGTTTCTAATATTTATGTCAAATGCTCAATTCATTTTGGAGCCTTATGGAAATCAGATATGCTTATAAGTCATTGATATATACTTAGCATGGTAAATGATATGGCTCAATAAAATATCACTCATCATCTAGAAAAGAATTGAGTGGTACCTCTCTGATCAAGTATTAACACCGTTCTGCTTGCCACCAAGAATTGATACTACATCATGGAGCATGTTTCTTTTCAACAAGAAGATATCCATGAGAAGGTAGATGTTTAGATGGAGTACCATATATCACACACTGGCTAAAGCAAACATGACTTTATCATTATATCGGATGCAGCTTTACAAGATAATGACCATGCGATCAGTCGATACATGTGATGATATCAGTCGTATAATTCCTCTAAGTACATATTGTCTTAGAGCAACAGAAGACTGGTGAAATGTAAGCTTACACATATATATAAATATAATTTACATTATAGATGTTGATTAATTAGGTAATCTTTTTTTACAGAGCAAGAACATAATATGAATACTGAAGAAACATTTTAACCTTATTTAAATCAAGATGATGAGACAAAATTTCAATGATCAATCAACAAATATGAAGAGTTAGGTAGGGAGCTTCAATGACATATGTATATTTCAAACAAAAGATGTTCGAGTAATGATGATGACTATGTAACATTTATTACACCATTAGTTATTGAGAGATAATTCAGGGATGGGGACCAGTCCATCTTCTACCCCATATGTCAGTTCCTCCACATTCACATTCACAAATCCACCACTGCATTCATTAGATGATTCTAGGTTGAATCAATTCCAGCCATGGCAGGCGACAATGCCTTCCTTCTTCACTCCTCCACCATTCTATATTACACCAATGCATGGTACACATCATTACTCTAGCCAACCTTCATAGGCTCACCTGAGGTACCTCAAATCACATCTTTGGGTTACTCACAACACCACACAAATCAGGTATAATTAGAAGAATAGAAATCACAACATCATCTATGAGACCGTTCGCTATGACCACCAGTTTGCTACACTCCTTAGAGTGTGCCATTCCACCATGTAGATATTATCGTAGATATTGTTATTTTTTGCATGACCTTCTTTTCTATTGGTAGATTATACTAATGTAATGTAATTTTAAATCAAAATTATTTATGTTCTTATTAAGTTTCTTAATGTGAATGGTAGATAGGTTGGACATGCATAGTCATTAAGTTTCTTCTTTTAAGTGATCACTTCATAAAGTTAATTTTGAGTAGTTAACTTTAATCAGACATGCATGTCAAGTGGGCTCTTATGTTCTTATTATAAAGAAGATATATGATGCATATGTTATGTTTAATTTATTGTTGTTGATTTATTATTTCATTTTGTAAGTTATTCCAAATGCATTGAGGATGGAGTTTGTTAAGATCAAAGAAGAGTTTGATAGGGAAATAGTTAGTTACTTTATTCTAATCTTCAAAAAATTCATATTTCTAGAAAAAATATTTTAAATTATTGAAAGATGGGGGATTTGTATTATTAAAAAGAGTTTGCAAGTGTACTATCATAAAAATCAAATAAGCATATGGTGCTATTTATTTCAAATTTTTATTACCTCAATGTTAATAGTCAAAAAGAGCATGTATTTTCATATTATTTTGACAATATAATGCTTTAAATGATAATTCTTTTATGTGTTTATGTAAATCTGTCCCACAAGTGATTCATTAAGCAATTTGTGTCCTTCTGTAAAAAATATTTATATTTTTAAGTCATAAAAGGTGTTTACTTACAAAAACTATGACCTATATAGCAGTGATCACTGAAACTTGTCAATAAGAAAGTTGTATAAAATTTTGAAAGATTTCTAATGAAACTAAAATTGTTCACTTTTGACATAAAATGAGTGAGTTTTGGCTGATTGTGCTCTCTAGGGTTGATGGTTCATACTTTGCACATGAAACATGTCGAACATATGCAAAAATTGTGACTTTTACAATAGTAATCACCAAAATTTAAAAAACTTTTTTAAGCTTTCCAACAAGACCAAAAATTGTTCAATTCTAAAAAAAATGAGTGAGTTATTGCTGATAAAGCTTAAAAGGGGCGATGGTTCACACTTCACATTGGAAATGTGTCAAACATATGTAAAAATTATGACTTATATAGTAATAATCACTACAAGTTATCAACAAGAAAGTTATAAAAAAATTTTGTGAGCTTTTTAATGAGACCAAAATCATTCAGTTCTAATAAAAATAAGAGAGTTATGACCAAAAGAATACTACTATTGGTTGATGGTTCTTACTTCACACTAAAATGTGTCGAATATATGCAAAAACTATTATTTAAACAACAGTAATTATTGAAAGTTATCAAGAGAAAAGTTGTAAAGAATTTTATAAGCTTTCTAATGAGGCCAAAATCATTTATGTCCAATAAAAATTGAGTGAGTTATGGCTGATAAAGCACTACAAAGTCAATGGTTTGTAATTTTCATCGAAAACATGTTTAACATATGCAAAAAATGACTTATACAACAATAATCACAAAAGGATGTTAATAAGAAAGTTATAAAAATTTTGTATAGTTTCCAATGTGGCCAAAAAATGTCAATACTGATAAAAATGAGTGGGTTATGACCAATAGAGTATTATGGGGTCATAACAAAATTTTAAAAATTTTAGTAAGGAGTCACTTGCTCATTGAACGGGGGACTAGCACTGATGTGGATGTCATGCTGGCACTAGTCACATATTCAATAGATTACTAGGCCTATTTCTACCTTTTTTAAAAGGTTTTAAATTAATTGAATTAAGTATTATTTGTGCCTAATCTTAAAAAATTGCCACATGCATAATACTATGAAAAAGAATTGGCCAAAATGATTAGTAAGTTCTTTTATGTTGAGTTGTGGGCTCCAAAAATTCACTCCCAGCCTCTTGATGAAAGAAGGATAGATTTATGTTGGTTAAATTTTTAGAAGCAGATAAAGTTTGTAAATAAGACACTACTCAAAGATTTTACCCTCATTTTGTGAGGACTTTAGATCTGGTTCCAAGTTTCTTATAAGTACAAACACATATAATTAATCACTCCTCTTAATGATGATGAGAGCAAACTTTTGATTAAAACTAGTCAGTAGGTTGCTAATAGCTTAGCATATAGTAACAACATATTGAATTTAAAATATATAAAATTTATTATTTTTGACTTAATGCATACGGTTAGGGAAATGATGATATGCCAAATTGCGATCTCATGGTTACATCATCCCAAGCTATCATGGTCCTTGGTTTACTTAATCAAAGGAGGTAGTCAACTCAACCTTAATAAAAGATACTTATTGATAGGCATGATTTGCTTCATCAAAGAAAACTTTATGAACATGGGTTGATATTTGTCTAAAAGGGTAATTTTTAGTTTACCTAACTAATAGAGAGTATACCCCAAGATTTATAACTCAAAGGGTATAAAATCATTAAGGAACATACAGGCTACAGTTATGATCATAATATAATGGAGTATACTAGTCAAACGACATAACCAGAAGGTTCTAGTTATAACTGCTTCATATGTGAAGCTTACAAACCAAACTATGTAGGTGAAGAAATTAGGTCATATCCTTACTAGTGTAGAATATTTTGAGTGTAAATAGTAGTATACATAATATGACATTAGTTCTAGGTGAGCGTAGGTTAACATTAAATTTTTTACCAATAATAAATAGTTATAAAAGGCATATTGAATAAATTTTACTTTAAATATTTTAATTATGAATTTCATTTTAAGTAATTTTCTTGAATATTTTAAATTAATTTGAATTTGACCTAAGATAACTTGATATTAAAATTCAAAAAATATTGAAAGTAATAAACCCCTCTGATTGAAATCTTTAATCAATGCGGTCATCATAGGGGTGTGAAAGATGAGATGCACATCATAATTCATAATTTATTTTTTTAGATTAAACCCCTCAAATTAAAGTTTATGATTAACACATTCATCATCGAGATATTTAATTGATTAAATTTATTTGTTTGGCATATTAATTGAGTATATATATTTTAGATCTTATCAACTCTACTTCAAAAGTAGAGAATCAAGTTTCGGATTGCATACAATTACCTCACTCTGAATTTTTATTTTATCACAAACCTAGCTAACTCTATTCTTGAAAGAAGAGAATTAAGTAAATAGATTGAAACTTATAAATATTCTTTATAATTCTACAAGTGATGATTCCTTGAATTTTAAAAAAAAAAATTATAATGTTTGTTAATCTCAAGGTTGTGAATATTGGACCAGATATTGAACCAAAAGAGGGACAGGTTCAATGGTTCAATCGAAGTTGATTAATAAATATTAAAATTATCAAACATCCATCACATTAAATAATGAAATAAGAAATTAACTTTTTTTAAAAATTTTTTTAATCTCAAGGTTGTGAAAGTTGGACCAAATACTGAACCAAAAAGAGAGAGGTTCAAGGTTCAACGATTTGACAGAGATTGAACTAGATGATTTAATAAACATTAAAATTACTAAACATCAACCAAATTAAATAATTAAATAATAAAATAATAAAAATATATAACAAAATTAAATAAAGTAAGTATATAAATAATATTATTAGTAATTATTAACTACAAGATCGATATAAAGTTTAATAAGATATATTACATGTGTATTATAAATTTAATTATGTATACCTTAAATAGATTTAAAATCAAAAAAATTAAGATATAAATTTATAATTATAAATATAATTAATAATAATATAATTTATAAATAAAATTTTAGTTTATAATAAAAAAATTCATGATAAAAAATAATTTAAAAACTTTATAAATATAGCTAATATATCATAGTATATGTATATTAAAAATATTTAAAATTTAAAAATAATGTGGATTTATTAATATAAATATGATTTATAGTATAAAAAATATAAGTTTATAATATAAAAAAGTATTTTATAAATTTTATAAAATATAATATGTAAAATATTTACAAAATATTATTATAAATTTTATATTCTTAAAATTTTTTTTATATTATAAAATATGATTTCTAACTAAAATATAAAGTTAAAAATTAAATATTATTCTTATATTCTTACATTTTAGAGCCCATTTGATATTACTAAAGTCATACACAATATAATTTATATTTCTCAATCCTAATGCCCAACTCAATAAAGTTTCAACATATTTTATTTTTTAAGTTGCACATCATAAAAAGAATTTAATATTGCACTCTTTATTTTGAGAAGTATAGCAATAAAGTATGAGCTTGTAATATACTGTCTATAATTTTATGGCTATACTATGATTAATTTATTCGAGCTCATAATAATAATAATAATAATAATTTAAAATTTTATAAAAAATATATAAATTATATATTTTGTTAAGTTTAATATTTAAATATAATTATTTAATATATTTAACTAACATATTTAAATAATTTAATTCAACTGGCCAATTTTTTAAAACTATGAATGATTCTCCAGTTCACCGATTGAACCGACAGCTTGGATCAATTTTGGATGTTTTAATGCAAAAGCTGATTTTTAGAAAAATTGAACCAACCACATGGCCAGTTCATGATCTAACCGATTGAACTGAGCAGTTTAGTTCAATTTTTAAAACATTGTTAATCTTTCCAAAATACATGCACAACATCATCAAACACCAACATCACATTGGGACACGTGAATATTTCTAGACTTAAAATGAATTTGAACTATAGGATCATAATTACTTTCAACTCTTTTGTTATATAAAACTCAAGTTAGCCTCACTTTTTCTCACATAGCATTCTCAGAGCATCTGTTTGACTTGTCAATGCATAGGTCAAAACACATGCAGCATCTTAATTTCAAGTTGACTAAAGCATTATAATCGAGGGTGAAATCACATGATTTTGATTGAATGTAGCTCTATAATACATGTAGAATTCCAACTTTAATTTTTTTGCATATATTCAATGCATTCAAATTAGGTTGAAGATTGCCTTAAAATGCGTGCAAAGTTTCATTTTTTGAGTTATTTACATGCATTTCAGTGAGTCTAGAATTCACATGAAATTGTCTCATGGTTCTTAAAATATTCACATGAAATTATTTACATGCATTTTAATGCACCTGATTTGGTGGATTAGTCACTTTATAATGAGTGCAAATTTTAATTTAGTGACACCTTCTTTCCCCATGTACTAAAAAATTGTAAATTTGATGGTGACTGTCGCTCATGCTTAATAATAACCTATCAAGTCCATAAAAAGTCTAGCTTCTTATGTCATCACCCTAAATTAAATATTCAATAAAAGCCCCTCGTAATGCTTTTAGTGGGCTATTAAATAATGATATTTTCCACAAGTGGGCTATTAATTCTTGTTTATTCATTTTAAAGTTTGATTTTAGCTCATTACCATTTAAAAGTTAGCCTTCTAGCTTAATGCAAGCTAAGTCTTGAGTGAATCTCAAGTTTTTCTTGTGTTTGACTAAGATCTTTTAATTGTTTTAATGGAAAATATGATATAAACCATATATTCATTTTGTTTTATTCAGGCTCACCAGTGAACCATTGTACCTCGCTATAGCTTGTAAGCAAACTATTTAGTCTCCATTTGCTCAATTACCATTATATTATGGTTCCTTGTAAATTCCATCTCAAATCCATTATTTTGTTCGCTTTATGAATACATAAATGCACATTTAGCTTGTTATTTATAAATTTATGATTTATGACACCTATGTTGCTTTTGTTTTATTGTATATAGGTCTTTTTATTATTTTTTTGAAGTCTTGTGTCAATCCAAAATTTGGCACAACTCAGCATCAACCACATGTAACACATCGGGTATACTAAGCTCGCCATACCTAAAAGGTGTGATGTGATTGTCGTCAAGTAACAGTAGTCTAACCCACCACACTTAAGAAAATGTAATTTGATACTTTGATACTTGAATGAAAAGTACACATCAAAGGCTTTCCTCATTGCATAAGAATAGCATGAATGAGTACTAAATTTTCTTGCAGATTTCCCTACAATATAAGAACAACATGAACACATTTTTAAGGTTTGATACATTTCCATATACTATACCTTTGTGCAATGTGAACGATGATGTAATGATGAAATCAAAAACTTCTCTTTATCAAATTAAACAAATTTTTATTATTTTTTATTTTAGGAAGAATGAGAGGATGAGTTGGAGGTTGGCTTAAACACCAAAGTAATGATAGGATGAGCACAAGTAGAGAAATAAATGTGTAAATAGGACTATGTAGGAAAGTTGACAATTTCTATGTGAGATAGGGTAAGTATTCAAGATTGCTAAGATTGAGTTGGGGGAAGCTTTATGGGAAGTTGTCATCGTGTGCATAAGGAAAAGAGGGGCAGCCAAGCTACTTAATGTGAGTAGGGTCAAGTGTTTGGTGAGATCAGAAGAGGGCAAGAGGAAGGCATCATGTAGGGAGCAGTGAAGGATATGGATGAGAGGACAGAAACTAGGGAGAGTTAGCTCTGAGAGATGGATATTACATATTTTTCTTTGGTTCCAAGCATGAGTGACAGTCCTGTAAGAGAAATGCAAGGTGAACTAGGAGAAGCAGTTGCATCATTTTCTATGAGTATAAAGGAAATGGAAGAAAAGATGATAACCAAAGAGCCAAGAGTTAGGATTGCAGATGATGTCAGCTCTATGTATGATTGAGATGGGAGAGTGACCAAGAGGAAATAAAGTTTGGGAAGTGTAAATAGTGACAGAAATCAAGTCAGTGAGCTTTGTGTACAAGTTGGGCAGCAGTTATGGATAGTTTCAATGGTTTATGGAGAAAAAAGGGCATTGGTTTAGATTGTTGAGACTAGATAGTGGTGGGAATAGTCAAAAAAGTAATGAAAGCATAAGTAGCTGCGAGGGTTCTATTTTGTTGGGTGAAATGAGCAAGAATATTGTGAACAAAATTGAGGGGAGTTTCATGGGTATGCCAAGAGAGAAAGAGAGAGTTTGGTGGAAAATAAAATATAAGAGCCATTTTTGTCCTGTATGACAAGAATAAGAGAGGCAAGAGTGTGTGGGTGAAAAGAAATTATTACTAGTGGGTATGGGCATAACTCAACATTCGAATGCTAATAGCGTTATGCCACCTAGCCATGTGCACATCATGTGTACATAATTCATAATATATGTACATAATATAGCTTATGTACACATGTTGTGTACATGCCAGGTGGTGCAATGCTATTAGAGTTGGACGTGAATACGTCATCATAATAATTTTTTCATGGGTGAGACATAGAGATGCAGATTAGCTAGGTATAAATTTAATTAATATTATTATAACTAATATTAATTAACTTTATTATTATTATATATTTATTTATTTATATATATATATATATATATTCTTCTTTTTGCATATATTATTTTTGCTTTCATTTTTTTTAACTAATTATCTTACATCTAGAATCACATGTTATTAGTCTCGTGCATAGTTAAATTTCATATTTTACATTTATGCATGGACCTTGATAATGTGGGTGCTCATTTTAAGCAAATTTGTCATTTTGAATTCATCGGTGTGATATATTTTATGTTTGGAGATTATTTAAGTAACTTTGATGTCGATCATTATAATTCAAATTCAATTTCATATGGCGTCCCTCCTATAGCCCGCTATTCACTTCATTCTCAAGCAAATTGATTGTCAGGAGCTCCCTTCAATAGATTTTGGTATTTTTGAAGTGACAGCACAGTCTAAAACATGATGAGGTGCCATTTGAGTAGTTGCATTAACACTCAAAGTGACTTTGGGATGATTTATGCAATGCTCATCTGTAACCTACCATTATCAGTTTGTTTGCTTTGATCAACTATGAAAGGTTTCCCTTTGTAAATTTTGGCATTCTAGATGCTTCAACAAGGTTGTTACACAAATGAAGAATGTTTAGATGATTTTGATAGTGATCAAATTAACTTGACTTTGACTAAAGTGATGTAATGTTTTTCATCTATCAATTTTGTCATGCTTTTCACCTCAAGTTGTGGGATTCACATAGAGGTCAAAAAATGCTCTCAATAAATATGGCACGTGCTTGAAATGGGTCATATTAATTACAAGCTAGTTATGGATTTATCAGAAAGTTGAGCAAACAATTTCTCTTCGCATATCTCTAAAAATATTTGCAACTATTGATGCAAAGAATGAGTTACTCTTTTGATTTGTGATCATTCAAAAATTTTCACAAACCTTTTAATATAAACATAACTTATATTAAAAATTAATAGACTTTAGTTTGATAAACCACAAGCTTAACAATTTCCCTTGGGTAAAATTTGGTATGATTCTTACAGTTAGTGTATAATTTGAATCTTCTTGACTTGGCCATAATAGTTCATTGAACTAGTAAAGATTTTCATCTAATTTGTCTCATTCATCTTATTTGGTGAAATGAACATGTCTCTAGTTCTACTTTTTGTGCTTTGATGGACTTCTTGATGACCTCATTTTGGGAATTTGGAATTTGAATTTCATTCTTATCATAGCTTTGTGGCTTGGTAGACTTGGTGATGAAATTGACCTGAATTGTCTCATGAACTTATTAAGTGAAATTAGTGAACCATTTATCTTAAGATATTGCTTTAACGGACTTGGTTAAGGTTGCATGCTAGTGACTTAGCCCATGGGGCTTGAGTTAGGTTGATGGCTAAGAGTTTTTAACTTGATGTTTGATACTTTAAAGGGCTTATTGATGAGAAGATTCTCTTAATTCAGCCATGGGCTTTATATGAACCTTAACATAGCTTCTTCAATCTTATTCTTTATTAAACTTCTTAAAGAACAGATAGCTATTATGTGGTTTATGTATGTTGCTTGTTAAATCCTTCTAAAAGGATTGGGTTTCTCTAAAGCTTTATTAGATGCTCATTAGAGTGAAGCTCATTTTCTATAAATTTATCTTAATCCATCAACTAGTTGAGAAAATATTCCATATTTATTTGAATTTATGAAGTTGGATAGGATTTAAGGTAGGACAATTGTTATCTTAGACTAACAAAATATGGGCTCTTTCACTATAACCTTTCTTATGGCTTGTTAATAGAGAAGTGTTGTCAATGGCTCAACCATTTTTTGGGCTTATTCAGTCCAACCTTCTTGACCTATTCAAGCCTTAGACTTGGATTTAGGAAATTATGTTTTCCAACTTAGTTAGATGAAAATTTTAGAATCAGAGGTTCTCTCACTTAATTTTTATAATCTTAAATAGTTTGAAGAGTCAAGCCTCTGACTTTGGAAGCTATCATGAATATGTCTTATTTAGAGGTAATCATGCCTTTGTCTGATATAGCTTGCTACAATTTTAGTGCTAGTAATCTTTAAAATTCATATGGGGATCTTGGCTTTAAGCACAATGTCAACACAAATAGGCTAGGGATCTTAACATTAGACATAATGTCAACCCAAATGAAAATAAAAAATGCCCTTTACCTTGTATGAGGAACTATATAACACTTTTACAATAAAATTGACTAAGATTTAAATACACATAATGATGTGACTCCATCATATTTTTGTCTCAAAAAAGCTTTAAGCATGATACAAGATTCAACTATATAAATCTAAAAAAATGCCTCCCACGATTCAAAGGGATTTTCATGATGCTTTAAAAATATTATATTATGTCTTTTTATCAATACTCAACTTTCTTTTTCTTTTGACTTATGTGATCAGATAAATTTCACAATCGAGAATCATATATATATATATATATATTTATATATAGGGATCTCGATGTAAAGCATGACGTCAAGCTATATAAATATAAAAATGTCCCTTTTCTTGTAAGGGGATTTCTATTGCACTTTGGAAGTATGCTTTGTCATGTATAATACTTCTTCAGGTATCAACCATGGATCGATGCCATTAGTCTTTCAACATTCAAGTCAATAAGTTGATAAGCCCCTTCTTAAAATACTTGTTTGATGATAAAAGGTCACTTCCAATAAGGCTCAAAATTATTTTGGTAAGGGATAATTAGCTTTCTCAACACCAAAATCAGTTTTTATTCTTGAAATGTCTGAGGATGCACCATTTAGGCAGAAGATCTAGACATCTTTGATTGATAAATATCAAGATTTTGCTAAGATGGAAGTATAATATCATCAAATGCATCGAGCTCCTCCAATCTCAAACTAACATTCTAATCTTTAATAAGATTATATTGAATAGTACTCAAAGTGATGGTAATTCAACTTCAAGTGGTAAGACTACTTCAACTCCAAACACCAATGCATAAGGAGTTACTTAATATGCATTTTAAAAGTGGTTCGGTGTGCCCATAATATTTTTATTAATTTGGTATGTCATTCTCTTTTATTCTTAGTGAGGGTCTTCTTGAACAACTTGACCAATGTTTTATTAAAGGCTTCCACCAAGCCATTTATCCTTTGATGCTTTTAAAAGTTATGTTGGTGTCCAAAATGATTTAGCATGACACTTCGAATCTATATACCATGTTGTTGGTGAAGAAGTTAATCACTTAATTACAATGACTTCTTTAAATGGAGCAACTAGGAGATGTAGTCAATTATTGCTAAAAAGTGAAGGCAGATCAATTGATCTAATTATATCCATTACCCAACATTTAAATAGTCAAGATGTTATCATAGGGTGTAATGGATTCAGCACTAACAGATTAATATCACCATGAATTTAATATTCATGACATTTCTTTGCAATATTAATATAGTCTCTCACCATTAATGGCTAGTAGTATCCTATTATTTTGGTCTTTATTGCCCTCTTAGAACCTGATTGATGCACACTACGAAGTCCATGGATTTCAGCCATGACTATGTTAGCTTCATCAATTCCTATACATCACAGCCACATACTCTCAAAGGATTTATGATATAAGGTCTTATTGACAAAAGGTTTATTGCTTGGTAATTTTCCCTTCTTGAAGTAGTCAATGAAGAGATGCCTCTAACATCTAGATCTTCTATGATAAAAATCTTCACATTATTTCTTTGAAACATTTTCATGTTTATCTTTTTCTTGTATAACTTCTTGTTGTTCTTTAGGAGAGTGAGGAGAAGCTTGAGTCACATTCTACTTGCATGAATTTTATGACCCCTTTACCTATAGGGATTGTAAATTTTCTAGCTTTAAATGCACTTAGTAGTGAAAATTTCAATCATCACATAGTCACCATTCAAACTCTCCATCTCTTTAGCTAATTTGGTCAAACAGCCTGCTTTGATATTCTTAGCTCAAAAGGCTCAAGTTAATGTGACATTCAATATTTTCTTTATAATCTCAAGAACTCATTTATGATAAAAAAGCTAGCTCTAGTTTGTTGATCTAATAGATGTCCAGTACTTAGATGATAATAAGCTTAGAATTCACTAAAAATATGCAAGTTTTGAATGCCTATGAAAATGTACTATTCAAGACCTACCACCAATTCTTCATATTCAATCTCATTATTAGTTCTTAGTTAAGTTAGTTTATATGAACATCTTATTATCCCTCTTTTAGGTAGTATAAAGATGATGTTAATTTCAACTCTTTCTCTAGGGAGATTTGGGGGTTAGACCCATTTGATCAATGAGCCTCCACTAAAGTATATTTTTAAAATTTATGACTTTTCTATTTAATGAATAAGCATAATTTTTCTCATCTAGTTGATTGTCATTAAGCAACAAATCAATAGTTATGGAATATGTACCAAGAAAATCTGCTAAGATATGTCTTTTCACTATTTTTTGAGAAATATGTGTTATGTCAAACTACAAAAGCAAAATTATTCATCTAGCAAGGTACTTACCAACACTAGCCTTATGATTAAGAATCTCAATAGATCGACCCATGAGATGAGAGTGATCTTATAAGATATCACGTAATGATAGAACTTCTGGATAACAAAGATCAATGCTAAAAAAATTTTGTTAATGGGAGAGTGTCTCACTTATGCTCTTATAAGCCTCTGACTGATATAATAAAAAGCATTCTCCATGTCTTCTTCATTATGTTATACTAATAATACACTAAGGGACTCTTCTAATGCAATTGTTTACAAAATAAGAGGCTTCTTTGGAATTGGTGTGATAAGAATTGGTAGATTTAATATATATTTTTAATGCCATTGAAGATTTCTTGTCACTCCTAATTCAATTTGAATGAAGCATTTTTTTTTTCATCATCTTTCTAGGTGGTTCACATCACTTTGATAGGTTTGATATAAATTATTAGATGAATGCTAACTATCCTTATAAAGAACGTAGCTGACACAAACTCATCGACACATGCATCTCAATGATTTTCTCAATTTTGGTAGGATTTATCTCAATTCCTCAATGGCATACAATGTACCCAAGAACTTTTTCAAAGGATGCCCAAAAAGCACATTTGAAGGGATTGATTTTGAGATTGTATTTTTTAATTCTCTCAAATTTAATCTTCAAGTCTTTGAAATCATCTTCACAATCCATACATTTAACCACCAAATCATTAACATAGCATTCCACCTTTTGGTAAATCAGCTCATCAAAGATACATGTCATAATCCTCTAGTAAGTGGTTCTGACATTCTTCAAGATGAAAGGAATGATTGTGTAATAGTTGTTGACCACACTTTTAGTGAGGTTGACACTCATCACTCCTTAGACTAAGGATTTGTTCTAGGCACTAAGGTCTCCTCACCTAGAGTTAAGACACTCCTAGTGGTCAGGAGAATACCCAAGTCCTAAAGCCCAAAACCCTCGCATACCATACCAAATTGATTTTAAACTATTCTTAACTTCAAACATACTCCAATCCGACATAAATTAAGCATAATTGTTTAAATGTGCTCAATTAGGACACTTGGCCCAAACCGACACATTTATCCCATTTAAATCACTTTGACCCAAAACTTAACCAAACCTTGATCAATTGAAACCAAGCAACCATGTGATATCGAAAAACACCAACCATACCCAAATCACACCCAATTTGGTTTTAATTTGGCCAATTGACCCAACTTGACCCAATTGGGCCTAAAAGGGCTAAACCCAAAAATTAATCCAAGCCATTTGAAATTGAGCTTGACCAAACTCGTTGAAACATCATTTGAACTTGATTGAAGTCTAATTAGAATTCAATTTAGTCAATTGTCTAACTTAGCCCAAGTTGACCCAACAGAATCTTATAGGATCAAAAATAAATATATCTTGATTCAAATCAGGTTGAACCAACTCAAATCCTTACAATCAATCCAACTATATAATTAAACATCTCTCGTGACCAATTGCAACCCAATTTGATCAATTGACTCACCCAGCCTAACGTAGCCCAATTTGACCTAAAGGGTCAAAATGAGCTTAGAATCAATCCAACCAAAATCAAATTAAATCAACCCCTACGATCACTTCCAAATTACTGATTGATCATGTTCTAATACTCAATTGAAGCCAAAATGATCAATTTTGTCAATTGACCTACTTACCCAATTTGACCAAATTGCCCTAAAAGGCCAAATTGAACCAATTCTTGATCAAATTCAAATAGAATTGAACCAATACTTGTAATTAGCCATAAATTAATTATTGAATAATTTTTAATGATTGATTAAAGGCAATTTGATCAATCCAACCTAATTGACCAATTTAGCCTAATTTAGCCAAAAGGTTCAAATTGAAACAAAAATCAATGTAATCCAAATTAAATCAAATCAAAGCCCATGATCAATCCTAAGTGAACTATCAAACTTGATTCAACTCTCACTTACACCTAATTTGGCTAATTTGACTAAATTTATTAACTTAATCCATTTGTCTTATGTGAGCCATATAAGTCAAGTTCAAATCTACTTCAAATCGAACCAAACTAATTGCACCAATGCATTCCAAATCATCATTTCAACATGACTAAATAGCCCCTTGGGGCCAATTTGGTGATTGGTCAACTTGACCTAATTGAACTCAAATTGACTTATATGAGTCCAAATGAGCCAAATACAATCAAACTTGGCATGACTCATCCTTAGACTCTCCCACACACACCCAAGTGAACTCAACCCATGGTGAACCTAGTTCATCCCAAACCAAGGGAACTAAGGATTTCAAATAGAACAAAATTAAATAATAGTAAAGTCCAACCCATTTTTTTGGCCAAGGAAGCACACTTAACATTCCTTGAACTCAACCATGATGACCAAAACTAACCCAAATTTGTTTGGTCCAGCCATTAACAAAGTAGAGGTCACACTCACCATGGTCGATCCTTAGTCCAACTACCATGGATTGCCACCTCACCTCTGGCCATCAAACTCCCTCAGGCACTCAAGAAGGTCTAGCACATCAATTCAAAGCTAATTCCTGCCCTGCACATTGCTTGGATGGCCATTATTGACTAAACTAACTAAATATGGTGGTTCACATGGGGAGGAGTGTATACACCTCCTCACCCATTCCATCATAACACACACCTTTATTTCAATCCCAAAAAGAGTCTCTAAGCTTCCCAGGCCTTCTCTTCATCGCATCATTGGTCACACAAAGCTTCCTTTCTACACGAATGCCTCCCAAACCCAACTACACTAAACCTTTACCAAAACCAAATTAACTTTCTACACGCCTTTGTTGGATTCCCAAAAGTAAGAATAAATCAAGATTCACTCAATTTGAGCATACGAAGGTTGTCTAAGACCCACTCTAGCAAGCTTAAAATGGTGTGCAGTCTCTAGAGCAAATAGTGAGGAGGTAAGAGGGGACTTCAATTGCAGGGTTGCACTTCTTCAAGGTGAAGCTATCTCGTTTGATTTTACCATCATTCTTAGCTCCAATAAGGAAAATCACTTCAAACCATAGATAGTCTCATGAGTGTTGGCTTTTTGCTCTATGATTTGGCATTTCATGTGGATCACACCATATAAAACTCTTGTAATACCAATTTTTATCATAATGGAGTTTATTTCACCATAAAATGAGCCACGGTTGTATCAAATCAAGCAACAGGAGGCATACGATCTCCATCTCTTGCTGGAAGATGAAGATGAATCACACACCATTCATTTTGCATGATTAGAATTAACAATCATGATTAATCCATGTTAAATTCTTTTATTTAACCTTCATTATATTGTATGATAAATCAGAGTGTTCAATCACTTTAATTAAGATTTCTCTTAGAGGATTCATGTCTTATAAGATATAAT
This sequence comes from Cymbidium sinense, assembly GCA_021442155.1. Taxonomy (NCBI): domain Eukaryota; kingdom Viridiplantae; phylum Streptophyta; class Magnoliopsida; order Asparagales; family Orchidaceae; genus Cymbidium; species Cymbidium sinense. The sequence continues at coordinate 20,032,582 of CM038229.1, forward strand.
TAATTATGGGGGCTTGCCATTATAGGGAGAGAACTTAAGAACATGACTTAAATAAACATTATCTTACTTCATTCATGTAAGGTAAAGAAAAAAATTTCAAGTACACATAGACCCATCAGTCTTAGGAGTTCTTATTAGATGATTAAGTCCATCGTAGGGTTATATTTTTATCTTCAGAGATAGTATATTATTCCTTGATGTAATTTTTAATCATTTTAATAAGTACCCCTTAAGATCTATGAGATGTCCCATCACATTTTAAAGTTGAAGAGAATGAATGTGTAGTAGTATATGCCAATAAGGATTTTGAATGATGCATGTCTTCCATCTTTATGTATATTCCCACTTGGAAGGGCTGCTAGCCAACACTACCTAAGCGTATTTTAAATCTATGATGCCTAGTCACATGTATACAAGATAGCTAGGCTATTATATTTTTAGGAAAGGAATCTAAGAACCTAGACTCACTTCCTAATCCCTAGGATCATATAGGGTATGAAATACACTAACTAATGCACATTTTTAACTTTTAAATATTTTGACTTATGATTCATTTAAGGTCTTAAGTATGCATTTTTATGCCTAAATGCCATGAAATTAAAACTGATAATGGGCCAAATCAATAAAAGAATGTAAAATTTTCCAAGAAGGAGATCATCCTCAAAGGTCAGATTCCCTTCATGTGCAATAAGTGAAGTGCCCAATTCAAGAGTTTAGAGTAATATAATTGTAAGATTTGCAAGAGCTAATTATTTTTGGTTGATTTTAAGTTTTCCCATGGCCTTTAGTTTATGTGAGGTTTCAAACTTTTATTATTACATTTTGTTTTAATTGATTTGATTTAAGTTGGGTAGAAAATTTAGTTTTTCTAAAAGCCTAATTGTCCAGCCATTCATCATAGAAAACATAACATAGATATAAACCTAGAAAAGTAGGTTGATTCTATTGCACAACTAAAATAAATCAAGTCAATTTAATTTAAAGAAAGGCCAATGCAGCCGAGTACTGCTATACACCTCAAAAGAAAGAGAAAATGGGTACCTGAGCTCTGCCCTTATACAGCCAAACCTAGAATTACAGTTTAGAACTATGGGTCTTCTTACCAGGATCATCTTCTTCTTTAGGGACAATTATTAGGCTTCACAGGAGACCTCTACAACTATCTACTGGTAATCCTAGACCCCATTGATCCTAACCTAATTCTAAGCCCAAATTTATATTTTAAATTCAAAAATAATTCCTAAACCCGACAAAGCAGATGTCAGAGAAATACAAACAGCATAAAGTAATTATATTTTATAAACATATGGGCTTAGCATTAATTGCTTGCCTAGCCCACCTGTCATATTGGCCTATGCTAAGGGACTATTCAGCACCTACAAGCAAACAACATTTATAATTTGTTTATGATGGCAATCATTTTTAGCATAGCCCCCTGTAGAAGATAGCATTAGTTCTAAAAAGAAAGTCCTACCATCTAGACTAACTAGAAAATAATCCTAGACATATAGTCTAAAATAGTACACCACAAAATCATGAAAAGCACATCACATCATAACACAAAATATCATATATTATCATAAATTGACTTATCTGAAGTTTAGAGTCTGTAACCTATTGATCTAATGTGTGAAGGAAATAGGCTTGTGTGGCAAGATTTTACTAAACCTTTTTAATTCAAGTTTCAATCTAAAGTTTTGAAATTTGTTTGATTTTTTCCTTTGGATGGCTTCAATCCAAATGATTTAATGATTTGAGATTTTTATTTTTATTTTTGAAATTCATTTTCATCTTAAAGTGAAGTTTAAGTTTCCATGAATGGAGAAAAAAAAAGAGGAACTCATTTTATTCAACATCCTAAATCTTAAGAGAATGAAATCTTCATCCTAAGATGAAGATTCATCCTAAAGATCTAACTAAGATCCTAAGTATCTTAATTAGCTCCTTTTAGATTCATTTAGATGATTTTATTTTAATTTTAATTTGGATTAAAGTTTTGTAATTTTAACTATTTTGAAATTTGATTCTTCATTTCACTTATCTGATTTGATTAAATCTTCTTGATTTAATTTATTTTCAATTTGATTTGATTTATCTAGTTTGGATTGGTTTAATTATTTATTTCATTAATATTCAGTTTGAATTATTTTTCTTTTTATTGAATTCATGTGATTGAATTACGTTAACCTAAGACACTTAGGTTTGTGTTTTAATTCATTGTTAATTTACATTAATTATGGATTAGATTTTATTGATTTTTTATTATAAATTCATTAGCCTAAAGGTTTAATTAAACTTAACATTCATTATTTTCATTAAACCTTAAGTATGTAAGTGATCAAATTCTTTGATTCAGAATGTTAGAGAATTATTTTTAATTGTTCTAGTGTTGATGAAAATATTTCAATTTACTTTTATGAATTTTATGATTTTGTGAATTTTCTTAATTATTATTTGATTTATAGTGCCATAAAGATTTGAAATTTCAATAATTCTCACTCCAAAGGTCAATTGGATTTGAAATTTTTATGGCAAGTGGGGCTCCTTGACGATTTCCTATTTCAAAAGTTTCATTTAAATTAGATGCATGTGTAATGAAGGTTTTAATTATTTTATTAAAACCTAAATTAAGCATAATTTAATGAGAATAATTTAAAGGTTTTATTTTTTTTTCTTCCTCTTTAAAAAATGCATCCATATAGGGGTTTGTTCATAATTTTTGGAAACTTGGTTGATTTATTGTGATTTTTCTAAGTTTAGGTCAATTATTTGAATTAATTAATTCAATTAATTGCCAAATTATGCCATTTCATGATTTATTAATTTCCTATGAGTTTCATTAATGTGTTTAAGTTCATTAGGGTTTATTATGTTAATTTAAAATGATTTGATCAAATTTCATGATTTATCTTATTTTATATTAATTTATTTTACTAAAATTGAAGTTTAGAATTTGAAATTTAATACCTTTTGACTAACTTTGTAATAATTCATGAAAATTTTTCATAAGGTGCATTTTAACCTCAATTTCGGTTCCCTAAAATTTCATTTCAATTGGATTAATTGTTTGTGATTAATTTGAGTTTAATTAATATCATTTAAAGTCAAATTATTCCAAAATAACCCAAAATTAATTGGGGATTTTTTGTTTAATGGATTCAACTCATTAAGATGAATCCATAAAGCCCTTATTTGCATTTTTTTGGATTTATATTTTATTTATTATGATTTTTTAAAGTTGTTGGTATTTTTTTTAATGATTTTTTAATAATTTTCAAAGAGAAAAACTCATTTTAAATGGTGACGCCGATGTGACGCCATTGGGCCATGTGGGATCTATGCGAATCTCACATTCAAAGCGGTAGCCATGCAAGATTGATTCCGACCATCCGATCAAAGATCTGATGGTCCCGATTTTGCTTGGGATTTTTTATAGGGATTTAATAAAATCATGGGGCTAGATCTCGACCATCCATTTCAAACAGAAGCAATGGATAGTGAAGATCGTTCTCCATTTTTCTCTAGTAAGAGATAGATGTCGTCTATCAAATCCAACATATTTTTGACGATCTGAGGCAAAATTTGATGTGATTTTGATTACAAAATGGTCAAGGATCGATTTGCAATCGATCTATATAATTTTATCCTCTTATAGATCGAATTCTCTTCATAAAGGATGAAAGAATTTTGCTAAAAGCATCGATTTTGAAGCATACCTCATCAGGGGCGATCCCTAATGGTCTCCATGCTCCAAGCACCTTCGCCTCAATGGGACAAAGTCGTGGACCTGATTTGGTGGCTAGCCTCCCTGCTAAATGCCTTAGAGACAAACTCGTGGCCATTTCCCATCAGGTTTGACCATTCTTCGACTCGCCAGCCGTGATGAGCCTCGGTGAAGATTCAATTGAGGTCACTTCAACCTCTAGAACATGTTGGGGCATTCAATTTGAGGTGAAATACTCTCTCTCTCTCTCTCTCTCTCTCTCTCTCTCTCTCTCTCTCTCTCTCATTTTTCCATTGAAGGCTAAGAGATTGGTCATCAGCTTTGGCTGAATTTTAACTTGTCGGTAGTGAGAGGTCGAGAGAATACTTCAATTCTCCTTCTCTTCACCTTGTGGATGATTTGGGACAAAAATATGGAGAGGAGAGGGCCTCTCTCCTCTCTTTCCATGCATGGTCGAGAGCCATGTATGTGATCTCTTGTGTGGCCAAAATCTAGCCACCAATGGTGAGTGGCTTGGCCAAAGGGTGGGTTTAGTCCCTCTTGGCCTTGTTAGTGTGTTTGGATGAGAAATTTAAGGTGATGAATTCCTCCCCTTTTCTTCCTTGGCCAAGAGGGACCTTCGAAGATGATCACTTGCTTATTCTCTCTTACTATCCCTCATGGAGGAAGCCAAGCCTCCCTTTACTAATGGGCTGGCTACTTGATTCCAAACCTTGGAGTCATCTTCCAAGAGGTGGTCAAAGATTGGATAAAATCCAAGGGAGTTTGGATGATGGTAGGAGGAATCACAAAGGCATCTTTACTTGGTAAATTCCAACTCATTTCCCTTTTACTTCACTTATGACTTTTGGTATTACCACCATAACCCTTAGGCTAGTGTTTGGCTGCCCAAATCAAACCTAGTGTGTGTTTGAGGTTGAATCCAAATCCATTTGGGTTGGATTGGAAGTTTGAACCCAATTCATGCCATTTGGATTCAAATTGTTTTAATTTTATTTATTGTGATTTAATTCATTTAATTTTGGATTCAATTATCTTTAATTGATGATTTACCAAGTTTTTATTTAATTAATTCTTTTAAGATTTGACTTAATTTTAGATGTCATTTCACTTTAACCCATTTCGGCTTAAATGGCTTAAACTTGATTTCAATTGGGTTCAAATGACCCATTTGACTTAATTGAATTTTTTTTAACTCCAATCATACTTGATAACATGTGTGAGATGATTTAGAGTGATTGATTTTATTTGATTTTAATTTTTTTTAAAATTTGAACCAATTTTAAGTTTGGGTTCATTTGAGCAAAATGACCAATTTGATCAAATTAGACCCAATTATTGGTTAGATTATGTTTGATTATCATTCCCAAATGATTTTGAACAATCAAATTGAGTTGACTTCAATTTGATTTGGGTTTGACCCCAATAGGTCTTATTTAGACCCATTTAGACCAAGTGATCTACTTAACCCATTTAAGTCCTAAATAAATTTAAATTTCTTTAAATTCATTATTAAACATGCTTATTTTATCTTTTGGATCATTTGGAATGATTTAATTTGGTCAAATTTTGGTGGATTGACCTTTGATTTTATGGGACCTACATAAGTCAAACTTATGTGTATTTTAATTTAAGTTTAGAATTTGGGTTGAGTCTACCTAAATCCATTAAGTTAGATCAAACTCAAGATAGATGCACTAGATCACTAGATATAGTATCCTAAGTACTTAATTAGGAGGCTCTTAATCTAGGATTAGGTATCTTATTTATTAATTTTAGAAATGATATTAACCTCATCCAAAAATAAGGTTAACACTTAGTTAATAGGCATTTCTTCTAGCTTGATGATTAATCTATAAACTACCATATCAGGGAATAAGCTTGATAACTCAGCATACATCCACGCAAAGTAATCCCTTAATTCACAATGTAATACCTTCAATTCTTCAACTTTTTCTTCAAGCAGAATGGAATAATAAAAGTTAGGTGGGGATTGTCTTTAATTCCCAAGTTGATTTATTTCAAGTCATTCATGGTATTTGCTTGTCCACTATCTTCAAGTTCTTTGGGTGGTCATAGCTTCGAAGTCCCTATCACCACAAACTTATTCTCATTAAGGTCATCTTCTTCTTCAGTGTCAATTTTAGATTCTACTTATTTTATACTATAACAAACTTTATGTTAATGAGAAATGCACTAAATGAATCCGAGGATCTTAGTGCTAAAATTATCACTTCTCTGTGATGTTTGAGCACTTATCTGATTTTGCATTTTATTAAAGAATTGAGATATTTATTTGGTAGTCTCAATATGAACTCCCAGCTTATGTAATGATGACACATAGAATGTCTTCAATTCTTCAATAATATAGAGCTCTTGTGGGGTAATTTGTTTGAAGAATTGAGGAGAGGTAAATATAATTGTGAAGGAATCATTTAATATTGATAAGTGAGTTATCCTTCTTGCAAAGATTCTCTAAACTCAACTTTTGATAAGTAGATTCAAAATTATTTATTTTATCATTTCTATTTCTTAAGAATTTATAAGTTCCCTTAGACTTGATAGGGATATCTTCTTCTTTTGTATAAATTTCCAAGTGATGAATTGACCTTCTCAATTTAGAAGTTGTATCTACTTTAGAAAGAGTCGATGTTGCCTTCTTTCTTTACTTTTAATTTTGATATTTTTCTTTTTGAGGTTATTTCTTGTTTCTTGAAGTAGAGGCCATTGCCTTAAGTTGCTATTTTGGCTTAGGTTTTTATGGATGAAGTATTTTACATCTTCATAAATTTTCTCTTCTTTGATGAAAAATGATTGTAGATTTCTAGAGAATCTAAATTCTTCTCCATCCCTTAAATATTTCATACACTGAAGCATAATTAATGAGACCATACCATACTTGTGCATTGAAGGCCAACCTAATAGAGCTTTGAATGTAGTATTAACATCAATCACATGAAACTTAAATTTTGAGTGCAAGTTTCCAAACTTAAAAGAAAAGATGTAAAATCTCAAGGTTTTATGCCCTTTATCATTGAAACCATGCATCATCAGCTTATTTTTCCCAAGATGCTAGATATCAAGGGATAGTTCTCTTAATGCTAGAAAACTCATAAGATACCTTGAAGAGCATGGATTAATTGATATATAGTTGATCAAGATATCATCACTCTCTATAATGACATATAGAGGATGATAGTTCTCTAATGTTCCCAACATAAGATTTTCTTTTAAAAAAAAATCTAATTACTAGGAGAACTTCAGTATGTAGTGACTCAATCATACATTTTTTAGCAAAGTACACTTCATAACTCCCAGGTTTTTGAGAGCCTATATCAAAATTTCTAGGAGATCTTTCAACATCAAGAGAACCTTGTACATACTTAATTATGTAGAGATCTTTCTCAAATATGATAGATATTGTAATATATTTTCTTACTTGAACCTAGCTTCTTTTTAGTCCTTAGGAATAATATCTTAATTGATTGCAATGTGTTTTCTTTTATTCTTATTTGAAGGTCCATCCTTTGATGGTGGTGGCAATACTTTACTGCTTCTTAATTAAACTTGGACTACTTTGTCCAATTCAAATTCTTCTGATGAAGTAGTTTCATGAAAATCATCTTTCATCTTGGAGGACTGACTGAAGGGATTGGAGTTACTCTTCTACTTCATGCATTTCATATGTGATGTCATCGAGAAATCAGACTCCTCTCCATCATAAAAACATAAATTTTCATTTGAACTATTATCTATTTATCGAGTCATCAGATAATATTTAGAAATTATTTCTTCTAACTTTTACTACTTTGTTGGGATAGATTTCATAAGTTTACTCAAACATATTGGATTTGTAAAGATTGGTGCAATCATCATCCTGAAATGACTTTTATTAAAGAACATCTAATGTGATAGAAATGTTACAACATATTTCCATTAGGTATGATTCACTACCATTTTTTTTACTTGGCTTGATAATCTAGAGTTTAAACATAAAGTCTACAAGCCTGACAAGTTATCTTGTTGATTGATGATACTCTTCAAGTTTGTATACAATCTTTTAAATTATAGTTTTTTTTTCTTTTTTTTCTTTATTTTGTTTGATTTAACTAGGTCCTTTGGTAAAACTGGTGGGATTAAGCTAGCTACTTTCCACATTAAGATGTGTTAATTACATTGGGATGTCTCTGAGTTGATGGTGTGGAGGTTGATGTATATGCAATTGACATTTCAAATCAAGCACTAGCTCAAGCAGTGATTCCCACTTGACACCCTTGACTCCTTTGCACTATTTTAACATTTTCAATATCTTTTTAAATATTGCAATCTCGTATTCTTCATGTTGAATAGTTTTTCCTTTCATTCTTTCTTTAATGGATGATATGGAAGAGGACATAATCATCTTTGAAGACTCCTTTTTTGGATGAACCAGGAAACTATTAAACACAGAGAAAAAGACTAGCTCAGCACTAGCACATGGGTCCTCTAAGAATAGCATAAACCTTCAAGATCCTAGACCTCCTGAGCAAAAGACAGTGCACCTACAAGATTCCAAAACCTACAAAAGAGTCATGCGTGAAGCTTAAAGAAGATATAAGCATAGAAAAATGAAATAAAGTTAACCAAAAAATTTGAACAAAGTAAAAAAAAAAAAGAAGCTCTCAGAAAAGGCTCTAGCTCAGTCACAATCATCCCCAAGGGCAACAAAATATGTGAGCCTCCAAAATTCAATAGAATGGTGACAATCCTAGATGATACTACAAGCCCAAGAGATAATAAGGAAAACATCCTAGCCATCATTGCCCACTTACCTTGATTTAGGCATTCAACCAAAGACTAGTATCCATCAGAGGTCCAATACCTGCACCAAAATAATGAAAAAGGCTGGGCAACAAAGTTCTCCAGTTAGCCAAAGCCCATGGAACCAGAATAGTAGGACCAATAAAAAAGCCACCCCCCCTCCCAAAAAAAAAAAAATCTAAAAACACCAAGGGACAGACCTCAACAATAGCACAAGAGAAAACAAAACACCAAAGGGGGTCCTAAATCAGACCCCAAAGACTTGAAAGGCATGCCAAACAAACCCGACAGCAATCCAACCACTAACAAAAAGAAACAACTAGCCAATAGGCCAACAAGCCAACCAACTCCCATAATTTAGAGACAGTGGCAAATACATCAGAGAAAATATCAAAATTACCACCAGAATAGGAAAAATACCAAAGAGCAGGCAACAACACTAGAGATGGCAAAGCAACCCAGGAAGGAGCAAAACCCACAACCAGACACCCCCAATAGTTACCAAGCCAAAAACCAACACTAACAGTAGCAAGGAAGTAAATAGAAAGGCCATCAAATATCCACCATCTAAATTACCCAAAACCAAATAACAAAGCTAGATAAGAAGGTAACCAAGCCAAATCAAAGGGGAACCGAGCACCATCCAAAACCAGAAGGATGGCCAGTAATAACCCCCAAAGAGCAAGAAATCAAACACCAAATAACCACCTAATATAACCCATGAAAGTCCAAAAGAACCAAGAACCAGCTAGAAAAAGAAAAGCGAAAGGAATTACAATGACTAAAACCACAATAATAACCTGCATAAGCCAAAATTGGAAACCAGCTTGATAGAAAGGGACATAGCAAAGAGACATAAAACCCAGGAATAACTCAATAACACCATCTGAAACCAGCCTCCAAAGGAGGAACCATAAAACTCAAAAGCCAAGTACCACAACAGAAAGCTAGGGAAAAGAGTAACATTCTTAGCTTATTCAAATAAAAAGAAGGATTCATAAACAGATCATAGAGAGGTTAGATTTAGGTTTTGGTTTTGGAAATACAAGCCTAAAACCATCAAAGAAGCCAGAGGGAATAAAAAAAGAAAAATAGAGAATCTAATATCCTCTCGTGTAAGGTAAACTAGTTTTATCTAAATTAACAAGTCCCCTCAATAGGAAGGGGAGATCATAATTAGCAAACAATGTGAAGTTAGGAAGCTTAGTCCCGCAAGCTAGCAAGAAAATAAGCACAAGAGTTACCTTCCCTACATATGTGAGAAATATGAAAATCTAATTTAACAAGTAAATTCATTGTATGATTAAGCAAATAAAACAGTTCAACATTGCCATGAGAATCAGAATTAACCAAATTCAAAAGAAGGAAAGCATCAACATCAATCCAAATGTTGTACAAACTTTTTTGTAAACAAACAGAGGTAACATAGTGAATAGCTTCAAGTTCGACATATAAAATAGAGCAAGGTTTTAAAGGAGCAGCAAAAGCACAAATCACCTTGCCATCATGATCTCTTAAAATACCCCCATAACCACAACACCCATTGGAGACAGAGCCATCAGTATTCATCTTAATACAATCATTTTAAGGTTTAAGCCAATAAAAAATCTTCTTATTAGAAGGCACATTATAAGTAGGAAGATTAATCCCAAGTTTATAAGACACAAATTTATACCCTTTAAAATTAGAAATATTAAGAAGATTGGCTTTAAATAAAGAGATGACTTTATATTTGGATCTAGCAATAATACGATTTTGATTCATAGGAATATTGTTATGCTTAACATCATTCCTATCCATCCAAATATACCAAATAATAATGATGGCTAAAGTAATTTTAATATGCCCCTTAGAGGTATGAAGAAAACAAGCTTCAAGTAATTGCATTAAGGAGAATGAACCATTAAAATGAGAGGTGTTAAAAATATCATCATACCAAATCCACAATTTAGCAGCAATAGGGCCATTGACAAATATACATGATCAACATTCTCCACAATAGAACAACAGTGGCACTTAGAGGGGAGATAAAAACTTTTCCTTAAAAGTAAGGAATCCACAGCTATATAATTTCTAAGAATTCTCCAGGTCAAAATAGAAAATGAAATAGGGATAACATGGTTCCAAATTTTGGAGAATACCAATGAATTCTTATTTTTCAATCAAATGAAATGACACACATCTTTAAAAACAAAATCTCCAGAGAGGAGATTTTAAGAAAAATTTGATCTGGTTTATTAGAGGTATGATTAATATTAAAAATTTTATCAAGAAGTTCTTCGGGAATAAGATTGTTTAATTTAGACATATCTCAGTTATTATAATTAAGTAATTGTTGAACTTTAAGGACAACAGTATAATGAGTATTGAGGAGAGAGTTAATAGAACCCTCACCAAGCCAATTATCTTGCCAAAAAAAAGAGGTCCCAGAGTTAACACCTCAAAAGATCAAAGCTTCAGCCACCCATTTAACAAAGCCTCCTCCAACTAGGAGAAGCACCAGACTTTAAAACACAGTTAAGAGGATGTTTACCTTAGCAGTATTTTACATGCATAAATTTAGATCATAAACTATCTTTTTTTCTGAATTTCTATCACATTCTATAAGAGAAACAAATGATAGATTCCTGCAGAGTTTTGCAACCCAAACCACCTTCATTAAAAAGACAACAACAATTACTCCAATTGGTTCAATGTATCCTTTTCAAGGATGAATTAGAGCCCCAAAAGAACTTATTAATAAGCCTATTTATCCAATTAATGATCGATAAAGTTGGAAAATAGTAGATAAAAGATAAATAGGCAAAGAACAAAAGGTGCTTTTAATGAGAGTAAGTCAAGCACCAAAAGAGAGTAGATGGAATTCCCATGAGGAGATTTTTTTTGTTTAACTTTTGAATAACATCATCGAACAAAAAGGATCTTTACCTACCTCTATATAAAGGAGTGCCCAAGTATTTGATAGGTAGATATTGATGAGAGAAACCAGTGATATTATTGATATTATTAATCTTAGTAGAAGAAATGCTAGAATTAGTAATAAAACAACTTTTGTCACTATTAATATTCAAACCACTTTCTCTCCCAAACTTCATTAAAATTTTACATAATTTTTAATATAATGGATCAAGGCATTACAAAAAATAATGAAATCATCAGCAAAACTAAAGTGAGAAATGGGATTCCAACCCATAGTCCTGTAATACATGTGAGGCAATTTGCTAAACAAGTAATCGAGACATCTAGATAAATAATCAACACCAATAATAAAAAGAGCAGGAGATAAAGGATCGCCTTGTCTTAACCCATGGGAAGAAGAAAAGAAGCCAAGTAATTCACCATTAAGCATAATGGAAAACCAAGAATTCTCAATACCATTCTTAATTAAAAAAATAAATAGATTAGAAAAGACAAATAAGTCTATAATTTTATAGAGAAAGCTCCAACCAATATTGTCATAAGATTTGGAGATATCCAACTTAAAGAGAAAATTACCTCCCTTAGCCTTAGACTCTAAATCATGAATCATCTCTTATGCCAATAGCACATTATCAAAAATGGATCTCCCTTTAAAAAAATAAGTCTGACTAGGGGAAATAATTTTAGGGAGTAAAACACTAAGCCTTTTAGCCAAAATTTTAAAAATAAGCTTGTTAAAGAAGGTACATAAGCTTATGGGTTGGAAATCATTCCAAAGTTCAGGGTTATCTTTCTTTGGAATCAAAATTATGGAAGTACTAGAAAAAATTTAGGGAACCCATTGCCATTAAAAAAATCAAGAACCGCATTAATCAAATCCTTTATTATAATCATCCAATATTTCTAAAAAAATAGTAGTGAAGTCATCCGGCCTAGCCACAGAATCTTTATCATGTTATGAAGTATATCAAAAAAATTTAGGTTCAGTAGACAAAAAAGTAAGCATATGATTGTCCTCAGCCGAAATAAGAGAAGGAATAACAAAAGGTCCCGAAACATCATCATAAACAATATTCTTATTAAGAAGATCACAATAAAAAGCAACAACATAATCAATAAGATCCTTCTTCTCAGTACACCAAAAGCCATCATCTAATTTAATTTTGTGAACATGGTTAATAGCTTTTTTCTTATTAACCATGGCATGAAATTATTTCGTGCTCCTATCGCCCTCAGCAATATGTTTCATAGAAGCCATTTGCCTCTAATAGGTTTCTTCCATGTCTTGAAGACGGGTCAACCTATCCTTAGCACTAGCTAACAGAGGAGATTTATAAGGATCATGGATAACTTCTTCTTCCAGGTAAACTACCTTGTTTTCCATTTCAGTAATATTAGAAAAGAGATTCTTAAAATAAATTTTATTCCACCACGCAAGACATTATTTTAATCTCTTCAATTTAAACTAAAAACATTTCATCCCAAAAATAGTATCATCCAGATGTAACGATTCCTTCCAATTACTAGAAACAACATTAAGGAATCTATCATCCATAAGCCATATATTTTGAAAATGAAATGGAATAGGAGGAGACTGATTTGCTTCATTCTTTTTTCATTTCTATATACGAGTTAATTTTCTTTATTTAAATTTATAATTTTTTTTTCTACATGGGTTATAAGAAGTGTAATGAGTTTTCATTTTTCCTCGAATTTGAAGGGTTATTTTGTATTGGCTTGTCTATATAACTTTCAATTTTAGAATGATTTAGCATTTCAAATTTTGCCACTCTATTGAGAAAATCTTGGACTGTTGTGAAAGATGTAATGCATAGATACGGTGTTATCTTATCATCTGTATTGCTCGTTAACAATTGGATCACATATTTTTCTTGTAGTTGTTACTGGCATTTCATACTTAGGTTATGCCAATGAGTTATATATTTTATCATTGCTTCTCTTTCCTAAGGTGAGGTTAGCAATAGTTACCTTCTCAATCACTTTGGAAAACCTTTTTCTAAACATTTCTCTAGCTTAGCGAAAGTCTTGATCGAATCAATTAGCAATTATGCATACAACTAGAAAGTAGTTGAAGTCAAGTTTGGCAGATGCTACTTTAGATTGTCGTGACCATTAAAGGTATTAAATTTTGATACTAAGTGGCCTTTTAGAAATGACATTTAGTCATATTCAGCTGAGTAAGGAGAACCCTTTCTTATCAACTTTTCAGCTTGCTTTGAAGCTATAATGACCTTCATCTTTTCATTGATCATTATTTCAGGCTTAGTAGTTGTCATTGATTTAGATGTACTAGCAACATTATGAGCAAAAGGTTGGAGAATTGGTTGATTAACTTCACTCCTCCCTTCAGGCAGCTTGTATTATAGGGGCTTAAGATGTCAAAGTAATGGGTGGTTTGGTAGCAGTCTTACAGGGTACAAGATGATTAGCAGGAGGGGTAGGTGATATATTTGTAAAAGAATTTCTATTTATCATCTTCATCATAACATTCATTTCTATCATTATTTTATTCATCATTACGCTAAGTTGCAAAATATTTCTATCTTTTGGTTCTATTTGACATCGTATTTGGTTCTATTCTATAACCAGTGCAATAAAGTCATCAAATATATGTTCTTCTTCTTTTCCTTATTTTTGTTTTTCTTCTCGCTCATCTTTAGAGGAGTACTTGAATATCCTTCTCCTTGTATATTAAAAAGAAGAATCATTGGAGCTAAGTGACAATGTAGATTATAAAAGTGCATGCTAAGCTAATCATTGCTTGGTTCAACCATATAAATAGCTTCAACTCTCATTACCTCTTTTTCATTTTCATATTCTTCTAGTTTTTCTTTAGAGGAATCCAAAGAATCTTCTTGGAGTTGCTTTTGCGATGGCTCATTTTCATAAACATTAAGTTCAGTTTCATTAAATTCATGTTATTGGTAATGTGAACCGAAAAGTTAATCCATATGCTTCATTATATAGATGACTTCGTCTTATTTTTCTTGGATATGAATCTCCAATCGATATTTCTACTAAATCTATATTCAATCTGTGGGATAAACATCTCCTAAATCAAGGGACTATGATCAAAATCAATTTTTTTTCTTGAAAATGTGAAGTTCAATAGTGACAGGATTCATTAGAGGATTCTCTAAGGTGTCAACTATCACAAGCTTCATTAAAGAAACTTTTCATTTTGGGTATCCATTTTTGATCAAATTTATTAGAGCTAAATTTCTTAGTGTGCACACTAGATGTAATACCTTTTTTTTTCCAAAATAATTTCTCCTGAAGACTTCCAAATATGCTTTTCCTTTCACCAGGACATTTCGATAATGGATTCTTGACACATTCCAAGTGTCATAGTTTGATGTTCACTATGTGGGAGATGTTTGGCTTAGTGATGGATCACTAGAAGAGGTGACAATCTTCTTAGTGGATTTTTAGTGTTCTTAATCATCATTAGCCTTTAAAATTTTATTTTCATTAAGCCTCACTCCTTAGCAACTATAAAAACTCTATGCATTTTGGCAGATAGAGTTCGAAGCTATTTCTTCTAAGGAACTGGAGATTGACAATATTGAGCCTAAAAAGGTTGCTTCACCTCATCAATAGAGTACTCCTTTTTCAAATTTATTGTAGGTGAGAATACTTTCTTTTAACTATAGTGTTGGTTACTTAATGGGCTGTTCACGTAAAATCTATTGAGCCCTAAACTCAATATATTTTCTTCTTATTAGTCATACAATTAACTTTCCTCTATATGAGGAAGCTCAGCATCATGCTTCCATAATGCAAAGAATTTAGTTGGCAG
This sequence comes from Cymbidium sinense, assembly GCA_021442155.1. NCBI lineage: Eukaryota > Viridiplantae > Streptophyta > Magnoliopsida > Asparagales > Orchidaceae > Cymbidium > Cymbidium sinense. The sequence goes on from CM038229.1 coordinate 20,047,845, forward strand.
TGTGGTTGTACTTTGGGGCACTGAGGATACTATGTTCATAGAGATAGTTCTTTTCATTACTAGAGATTTAGATTGGCCCAATCTTTTAAACACTGAAGTTCTCTTTTGAGATTCTTCCTTAGTGGAGGTTAATTGTTACACGGGCTAGCACACATAATGTGTAAGGGATTTAGCAAATTAAGTCCTTTTGGTATGGCCTTGAACAGGTGCACCACATATAAGTGCATTAGTATTTGCAATTGTGTTGATTGAAAAGTCTATGCTTCCAAATTGGATGATATTATTTACATTTGTAGTGTTGATGATGGTTGGTCAAGCAAATGTTGGCACCACACCCAAGCTCGATGGTGAAAGGAGTGTATGTAGATCCATTCTATGAAATAAAAGATGGGGATCACTAACTAATAATCAACAATTCACCATACACTTTCAAAATATAGAGGTACTATAAATAATAATAATAATAACAGTACTATAAAAGTTATCCTACATAATTGTTCATTAAACTTAAAGCTGTATTTAACAATGACTTAAGTTTATTAAAAATCATGTTTGAAATACATGTTAGAAATCAATTTAATATTCATTCTTCTTTAAATTTTGAATTTCAAAATATTTTGTTACACAAGACTAGCCAAAGATGAAAAGAGAAACTGATCCTCAACAATGCTGCCAAAAATTAGTGGGCTAAAAAAATTTGTGTCTAGCCTCTTCATAAAAAAAGAGTATAAATTTATGCAAGTAAAATTTTCAAAAGGTAAATAAAGTTTGAAGCTAAGACACTACCCAGAGATTTTGCCCTCATTTTATAAATACTTTAGATATGGTTCTACATTTCTTATAGGCATAAGAACCAAAAGTTAATTACCCCGCCCAATGATGATAAGAGAGATGTTTTGATTAAGACTAGCTGTTAGGTTGCTAATTGCATAGCATATAGTAATAACATATTAAATTTAAAATTCATAAAATTCAAAATTATTGACTTAAAACATATGGTTACAAAAATGATGGTGTGTCCGATCAAGATTCTTTGGTTCTGTCGTCCTGGGCTATTATGGCCCCTGGTCCACTTAATCAAAAGAGGTAATTGGTACAACTTGACTAAAAGATCTTTATTAGTAGTCATGAGTTATTTTGTCTATGGAGATCTTGTGGACTATGGTTGATATTAATCTAAGGGAATAATTTTAAGTCCACTATGGCTGATAAAGGGCTTTGTGCCTTAATAGTTTTGCCTTATGACTCACAACTCAAAGAGAAAATAATTAGAAATCAAATGAGCTATAACCATGAACATAATATAATGGAGCTGCTATGCAGACCGCCAAGTCATAGGGCTTTGATCATAACCACTTCATATATAGAATCTAATACGCTAACCATATGGATAGAGGACTTGGACCACATCTTTATTAGTATAGACTACTTGACTGTGAATGTAGTAGTATACATATAATAACATTAACGCTTGTGAGTGTAGGTTAACATTAAATTTGTCATCCTCGATAAATAATTATAGAAGATGGATTGATTGAATTGTACTATTAAGTCTTAAATTATGAATTTCATTTAAGAGATTTTTTATTTTGAAATTTTCTTGAATACTTCAAATCAATTAATACTTAACTTTAAGATAACTTGATATTAAAATTCAAGAAGTTTTGATAGTAACAAAAACTATCAGTTACAATCTTCAATTAACATGGTCATCATCAGGGTGTGAATGATGAGTATTCACACAATAGTTTAATAATTTTAATTTTAGATTGACCCTTCCGATTAAAATCCATAATTAACATATCCATCATCAAGGTATTTAATTGATTGAATATATTTGTATTACGTAATAATTAAGCTAATCTATTTTAGATCTTATCAACTCTACTTGAAACATAAAAAATCGAAGTTGGGATTGCATGTGATTAACTCCAAAATGGCATTATATCACAAACCCTATCAACTCTATTCTTAATGGAAGAGGATTGGGCATATAGATTGATGCTTGTAAATATTTATTATAATTATGCAATTGATGATTCTTTGAATTTTAAAGAAAATTAACATTTTCAAAATGATTGTTAATCTTTCCAAAATATTAGTGCATTTTTAATGCAAGGAATCTAAGTTAAATTAAGTTTGACTTGTACAACATCCTTTAATACTAAATTTAAACATTCAACATTGTGTTAGAGAACAAGCATTTATTTATAAATTTATAATGAATTTAAACTATAAGGTCACAATTATTTTCAACTCTTTTGCTATATAAAACTCAAGTTAGCCCTATTTTCAGCCAATGCAGTATTTTGAAACTATTTCTTTGAGCAGTCAACTCATGGGGAGAACAGATGTAGGCATTTTTATTTCAAGTGAATCCGTAATTATAAGCATTGTAATTGGGGGTTAAATCAGTTGACATTGATTGAAAGTAGCTTCGTGATGCATGTAGAATTCCCAACTTTAATTATTTGCTTGTATTTCAATGCATTCGAATTGTGTTGAAGATTTCCCTATAATGCAAGTAAAATTTATTTTTTGAGTTATCTGCATGTATTTCAGTGTGTTTGGATTGGACATAAAATTGTATTGTGGTTCATACAATGTTCATAATAAATCATTTTCATGCAGTGCAATACACCTGGTTTAAGGAATTAGTCGCTCCGTAATGCATGCAAATTTTAATTTAGTGTTGCCTTCTATTTGCATGTACAGAAAGATTGTAGTTCCAATGGCGAGTGTCTCTCAAGCTCAATGATGAGCTATCAAGCCATAAGGAGGCTACTTTTTTATCATCACCGTGATTTAAAATTTTAATAAAAAAAAGTTTGTTAATGCTTTTAGTGGGTTATTAAGTGGCTCTTGCTTGAGAGTAAGCTATCAATTCTTGTGTATTCATTTTAAAATCCAATTTGAGCTCCTTCCTATTTGAAAGTTGGCCTTTCAGCTTATTGTTGGTTCTTTATAATCCCTACATGAATCCCATGTCTTCTTGCATTTGACTTGTGTTCTTTCAATTATTTTAGTGCATGATATGATATAAGCCAAATGTTTATTTAGTTTTATTCATGTTTCTCAGCGAACCATTGTACCTTGATATAGTTTATATGTGAGCTATGTAGTCTGCATTTGTACAATTACCACATATTTTGGTTCCCTATAAATTTCATCTCAAATCTAATGTTTTTGAGTTCAGTTTATGAATATATAAACTCACATTGAGCTTGTTATTGTTAAATTTTTATTTATGTCTTCTATTTTTCTTTTATTCTATTTTATTTAGGTCTTTCATTATTCTTTTGAAGTCTTATGTCAAACCAAAATTTGGTAGTATTTCGGCAATATCCCAATATTGTCTCTATCTAGGGGGCCATATCAACATAACGTACATAAACGCCATACTTAAAAAGGCATGCATGGTAGATATATCGAGTGACATCATAGCCTAAGGACTCAAACCCACCTTTACCTACATGAAAAGCACATGTTCTAAGGTTTGCTAATCTCTTTGGAATAACACAAATAAGTACTTAATTTTTTTAGTATATTTTCCTATAGTGTTGGAACACTAGAACGGGTACTTAAGATTTGATGCATTTCCCTATATTATACCTTTACATGATGCCAACTATAATGAAATGAAGAAATTGAAACTTTTCTTTGTTAGATGAAACAAAATTTTATTATTTTTATTTTGGGTAAAATGAGAGGGTGAGTTAGAGGTTGGCATTAACACCAGGTGATCGCTCAGAAAAAATACCTTCGAGGATGCACTCCGTCATCAATAGATGAGATGGGTAGAAGTATATTTTTTCATGAGGCAGATTAGTATATATTCACCAGATTTCCCCTAACATCATGTTGGGGTTTATTTAGATATGGGTTCTACTTCTTATGGACGCAAGCCTCCATAGTTAATTACCCACATTACTATAGTAAGAGAGCACTCTCGATTAAGGTTGAAAATAGACATATCTATTTGATATGCATTGGTGTCTCAGAGGTGAGGTATAGTGTGGTTCAACTGACCATCTAAAAAGAAATAAAAGTATAATCAAGATCAAGATCCCATAGTTTCATCATCCTGAGACTACATTTTTCCAGCCTACCAACATTGGAGGGGCATAGCTGTAATGTCCAGGTAATCTGATTAGCAACCATGGGTTGCCTTATTTCAGATATTTCAAGTAGACTTAAAATTTTAGTGTAAGTAGTATAGGAGTGTTCACGCAGTGAACAGATTATAAGATGTTTGTATGATGAATGGGTAGATGTTCACATGGTGAATATAAAGTTGGGCTTACATCTCATTAGAATGTCAAAAATTAAGATTATCCACATGGTGGACGGATATAAATTTGTTTGCATGGTGAATGAATTATGCCGTGTTTGCGTAGCGAATGGACAGATGTTCACATGGTGAACGAATAAGAGGTTGGCTTATATCTTTTTGGAATGCTAAAAATTCGGGTTGTCCACATGGTGAACGGATAAAAATTTGTTCGCATGATAAACGAATTATGTGGTATTCGTGTAATGAATGAGCAAATGCTCACATGTTGAACGAATAAGAGATTGGGCTTATATCCCTTTAGAATGTCAAAAAATTAGGTTGTTCACATGGTGGACGGATATAAATTTGTTCGCACGGCAAACAAACTATGCGGTGTTCAGGTAGCGAACAGATAGATGTTCATATGGTGAATGAATAAGAGGTTGGGCTTATATCTCTTTGGAATGCCAAAAATTAGGGTTGTCGACATACTAGATAGGTATAAATTTGTTCACATGGCGAATGAATTATGCAGTGTTCGTGTAGCGAACGAATAGAAGTTCACATGGTGAATGAATAAAAGGTTGGGCTTATCTCACTTTCGAATGTCAAAAATAAGGGTTTAAGTCCTCCTTATTTATTATATTTTATTTAAGCAGGTAGCACCTCGACACTAGAATACGTCACCTAGGTGTTGGAATATCGTGCTTAGGCACCGTTGCTTAAGTGGCAGTCTAGGTGTACATGTGAGCTATGAGGTATAGCGTTTTGACACTGCATGGATAGCACTACGGGATTAGCATTATTGGTCTGTTTAACCATTTGAATAGCGTCGCGACACCAGTCAAAATTCCTGACAGTTGTACAATGATTAAAGGGAAAACAACAACCTCATTTTAATTGGCACCATGACGCTAGGTTAGAGCATCGTAGCGCTGTAATGCTTTTCATACGTGTTAGTCACAAAATTTATTATAATTAAATTTATCTTTTTTATCGCACAGTAAATGATGAGATAAGCGGACCAGCTCCTCCACACCGCATGTGGGTGCCACAGCATTGGGTCTGATTTATAAATAAGACCTAGGGCTATTAAGGATTTTCATTCAATGGTCTCTCTCTCTCACAGCTTTATTCTTCTCTCAATTTTACATTTTCATCATGCCTCTTAGAAGAGTAGTGAGTGGGAAAAGGGCATCCATGATATGCAATTCATCGATCTTGCCGATGCTCAAGATGCCCTCGTCCACAAACTAGATCCCAGAGCTTCCGGATCTTGGTAGTGAAGGGGTGATCGTAAGATGAGGCTGGGCCAAGATGGCCTACAATAACAACTTGTGCATTATCTCGGTGGGGTGTTAGTTCTTCGAGAATGCAGGGGAGAGCCAAAACAACAAATCATATGTTCGGGGGAAACTAGTAAGATACGATAATAGTACTATAAATGTATATTACAATATCTAAGATATTGATTACGATCAATATCTTGCTTATTATAATGATCATCCTAATTTTGATGAGATCCTCCATCTTCTTTCTAGCGGAAATGCAAATATATAATGAAAATGACGGGAGAAAAGGATCATAAACTTTCCTATCGTCGGTCTCTCTGCTAAGTCTAAGGCTTGGCACTATTTCATTTCATCAAGTTTATACCCACTGGTAATATTAGTGAGGTTACTAAAGATAGGGTTGTTTTAAATTTGGTTATCCAAAGGGGATTTACAATCGATATTGGGAAAGTTATTTATAATTCTATTTGTAATTTGCTAAAGGGGAGTACCATTGTTGGGTACGATCACCTTCTTGTAATTACTCCCTCTCAATAGCCGGTGCAACGCCATGGAGCTAAGATCACTATGCCGCAGCAATGTACCATAATTTTGAAAGCTGGCTCTAAGCAGTTATCCTTCTAGGAAGCTAAGGTCAGAACCTCATGAACACAATGCTCTTTGTGGAGAAGAACAAAATTATTATATATAGGGTGATGTGATGATAGGTTTAGTCCACGCAGAGAAAATTAGAGATGTGAATAGGACTGTACAAGAAGATTAACGAGTTCTATGTAAGATGGGGTGTAAGCATTCAAGATAGTGATGTGGGGAGCTATCGCCATGTGCATGAGAAGAAGAGGGGTAGCTAAGCTGCCCAATGTGAGTAGTTGTTTGGTGAGATCGAGAGAGGGCTGAACGAAGGCGTCATGTAGGGAGCAATGAAGGAGATGGATGGGAGGAAGAAAACTAGTGAGAGTTGGCTCTGAGAGATAGATGCTATAATTTTTTCTTTGGTTCCAGGCATGAGTGTCGGGCCTATAGAAGGAATGGGAAGCGGACTAGTGAGAGCTGTTATGCCATTTTTTTGTAAGTATAAGAGAAATGGGAGATGAGACAAGAGCCTAGGAAGGAGTAGCGAGGACTGCAAATGACGTTATGAGAGATGGAACAGTGATCGAGAGAAAGCAAATCAAAGTGCAGTTGTGAAATCGAGTTGGGAGACTTACGTTGAACTTGGACGGCGGGTGTGGCTATTTTCAGTGGTTTTAGGGGCAGAAAAGCCACTGGTTAGATTGACGAGACTAGAGAGCAGCAGGAAAAGTCGAAGAAGAACAGGGAGGATAGATAGCTGTGAGGGCTCAGTTTTGTTGGGCAAAATGAGGGAGAATGTTGTCGAGGAAATCGACAGAGCAGGGGTGATGGTCATATGGGTATGCTAAGGAAGAAAGAGAGAGGTTGACGAAAAACAGTAGATAGGAGCCATTTTTTGTCTTGTTCGGTAAGAATGGAACATAGGAGCCATTTTTTGTCTTGTTCGGTAAGAATGGAACAGGCAAAAGGGTACGGATGAGAATAGGAGAACATGATTAGATAGTTAAATTTATAATTAAGTTTATTTTAACTAATATTAATTAATTTTTTAAATATATGTATAATTTAGAAATGATAGATATATAATTTTGATTAAAATAATAAAAAATAATTAATTTTAATTTAATTTAATTTGAATATTATATCTATAGAATTTATTTGATAACTTGACTTTAAATTAAGACTTAACTTTAAGATAACTTGATATTAAAATTCAAGAAGTTTTGATAGTAATAAAACCTATCAGTTAAAATCTTCAATTAATATGGTAATCATTAGGGTGTGAATGATGAGTATTCACACAATAGTTTAAGAATTTTATATTTAGATTGAACCCTTCCGATTAAAATCCATAATTAGCATATCCATCATCAAGGTATTTAATTGATTGAATATATTTGTATTACATAATAATTAAGCTTATCTATTTTAGATCTTGTCAACTCTACTTGAAACATAAAAAAATCAAATTTGGGATTGCATGTGATTAACTTCAAAATGTCATTATATCACAAACCCTATCAACTCTATTTTTAATGGAAGAGGATTGGGCATATAGATTGATGCTAGTAAATATTTATTATAATTATGCAATTGGTGATTCTTTGAATTTTAAAGAAAATTAACATTTTCAAAATGATTGTTAATCTTTCCAAAATATTAGTGCATTTTTAATGCAAGGAATCTAAGTTAAATTTTGACTCGTACAATATCCTTTAATACTAAATTTAAACATACAACATTGTGTTAGAGAACATGCATGTATTTCTAAATTTAAAATGAATTTAAACTATAAGATCACAATTATTTTCAACTCTTTTGCTATATAAAACTCAAGTTAGTCCTATTTTCAGCCCATGCAGTATTTTGAAATTATTTCTTTGAGCAGTCAACTCATGGGGAGAGCACATGTAGGCATTTTTATTTGAAGTGAATCCTTAATTCTAAAGCATTGTAATTGGGGGGTTAAATCACTTGATATTGATTGAAAGTCGCTTCGTGATGCATGTAGAATTTCCAACTTTAATTTTTTGCTTATATTTCAATACATTCGAATTGTGTTGAAGATTTCCCCACAATGCAAGTAAAATTTATTTTTCAAGTTATCTGCATGTATTTCAATGTGTTTGGATTGGACATAAAATTGTCTTTGTCACGACCCGACCCGGGAGCTTGAAATACCAAGGCGGGAACAGACGATCGGACGGATAAAAGAAAATATTTCTATAACAATTCCAATATAAATTTAACGTCTCCAACTATACAATCATAAAAGAGCTACTACAATCCACAATGGTTTAAAAATCATCATAAATGTTCTAATAGATTCGGAAAAATATACTTTAACATAACTCAACATAATTTCATAAATACATATCTAGTTCCCTCTATACGACTTTCCCTTCGGTCATTTAATTAGGATTATTACGAAAAGATTAAACAACTAACAAATGAATATAATTGTTAGGTCATGCTATTACACTATAGTAAAAAAGAAAGCTAAGCATGTAGTTTTCTGCATGCAGTACAGAAAATAATCTGCTTCAATCATATGTAAGGTAAGTATGTAAATATTTAGCGGTAGCATATGGTTGGTATACATAAATATTTAGCAGTAGCATATGGGGGTCGTATTCATAAACATTTAGCAGTAGCATATGAACTTTTTACTTTTACCTTTACTTTTATCACCCGTCCATGAGTCACCGTCTATACTCATCTAAAGAATGAGTATCCATTACCTTTACCATTTGCCAATTTCCTTGGCCCTTTTGAATCATATTTGTGCATACAATTGCGTCCATTAGGTAAGTAAACTAACTTCATACATTCATCTGATCAATCATCCTATGGACATTAATTCATAAGCAGAAATTAGTGAGCTTGATAAAATGGCTGGTATATGATCTAGCATTCGGTGTATCCAACATGAAGAAGCGATAAACTATTCATTATTTATGTAAAAGCGGGAAAATCATCACAGTGACGGTCAGAAAAGTCAAAATCATCTAAACATGCATTTCATCACAGTAAGACATTTTACCATAAATATAAGAATATAATTACCCACATTTAACTTGCAGTTTCCTCTTGAACCTCTTTTCCTTTAATGATTCCTTCCTTAATTCAACATAAAATATTAAGTGTTAAAAGTTACTTAATATATAACATTAATTGATTATCATACCACCCATCAAATGATTCTAATCTAATTAAAGATAATATAAATACATTTCCTTTATATGTGCTCCTAAAATCTAATACTCCCCTTTCCTTATTTTTCTTAAATTTATTCTTGAAATGATCTTAAAATGATTCTTAAACTAAATTTTAATTTATGACCTAATTAATTTAAAGTCCTTATTTGAATCTATAACCCTAAGTTAGAATTATAAACCCTAAGTTAACTTGAAATGACATAAAAAAATCATAGCTAATAACATAACAATTAACAATTCAATTAAATTAACTATATTAATATATATATATATATATATATATATATATATATATATATATATATATATATATATATATATATATATATATATATATATATATTTATATACCTCTCGGTTCGCGTGTCTTCCCTTCCTCTTTACTGCGGGCTCGCTCAAGGTCATGAGGCCTCGGAGACCGAAACTCTCTTCTTCCTTGTAGACAATGAAGCTATCCTCCTTTCTCTCTTTTTCAGGGCATGGAAAGCTATTTCACTCGGCTAGAACGCATCTGGGTAATTCTCCTCTTCTCTCCTTCTCGTGTTTTTTTTTTTTGGTTGGTTGATTTCAACTCGATTACTTTTCCTCTTTCCTTTAACCGTGCGGTTTTTTTTTTTTTTTAGTTTGGTTATTACAATCTCTCCCTCTTATAAAATTTATCCTCAAAATTTAAATGACAATAAATAGAAATACACATACCTTTACTTAAATAATTAAGGTATAGTTCTCATTTGATTCCTTCTCCCACGTAGCCTCTCGATCGATCCATGTTTCCACGATACAACAAATGGAATTTCTATTCAAGATGCTTGATATCATAATCTATAATTCTTTCGCTCCTCCATAAATGTGAGATCTAAATATCAATAGGATCGAATAATCTTGTTGCCCTCATATTTTGTAAGAGAAATATGAAACATATTGTGCACTCCTTGCATGTGAGAAGGTAAAGCCAGTCTATAAGCCACTTTCCCAATTCTTTCCAAGATTTCATATGGACCAATATAGCGTGGGCTTAACTTTCCAACTTTATCGTTTTATACCTTTCATGGGTGACTTTAATAAATACCAATTCTCCCACTTCAAATTCTACTGGCCGATGTTTAGCATCATAGTATTTCTTCTGCCTATCTTGAACAGCTTTTAATCTATCACGGATCAATCGGATCTTCTCAGTAGCTTCATCTACTACATCTGCATCAATGATTCTTCTTTCACCTGTCTCCACCCAACAAAGTGTTACATTTCCTTCCATACAATGCTTCATAGAGCCATACCAATACTTGCTTGAAAACTATTATTATAAGCAAACTCAATCAAAGGCAAATGAACTTCCCAATTTCCTCAAATCAAGAACAAGTCTCAACAAATCTTCCAAGTGTTTGAATTATTCTTTTGCCATCGGTTTGAGGATGAAATGCGATCTTGAAAGTAAGCTTAAATCTAAAGCTTCTTGAATTTTTTCCACAATCTAGATGTAAATCATCCCGTCGGACACTATAGATTTTGGCACACCATGTAACTTCACGATTTCATCAACATATTTTTTTGCTAGTTTTTCAATAGTATCAGATTGTTTGATAGGTAAAAAGTGTACAGATTTAGTCAACCTATCAATAATAACCCAAATAGCATCACAGCCTCTTCTGGATCTAGGCAAGCCAACCATAAAATTCATAGCAATATCGTCCCATTTCCACTCAGGTATCGGCAAGGGCTGTAAAAGTCCACTTGGCTTCTGATGTTCAGCCTTAATCATCTGACATGATTGACATTTAGAGATAAATTCAGCTACACTTCTTTTCATTCCTGGCCACCAAAATATTTTCTTAAGATCTTGATACATTTTGCTATTGCCTGGATGAATTGTATAATTAGAATGATGTGCTTCATGTAATATGTCTTTTCTCAAATCTCCAATATTTGGAATGCAAATCATGATATTTCAGTAATCCCTCTTCATTGATTTCAAAATCTTATGACTACCTTTACCAAATCTAAAATTTTGATAGTCACCATCTTGAGGTAAAGCATCCGTATTTTGTCTTTCCAATTTGATTTTATAGCCATCGATTTAGCAATAAAGCATGATCATCTAGATTTGATAATTGAAATTTCTAATTTTTCTAAATCTTTAATCAACTCCTCCGAAGAGATCAACCAATAAGCACGATATTTTTCTACTCAAAGCATCAACATTTTTCCCGGATGATATTGAATATCTAAATCATAATCTTTAATGAGTTTCAACCATCTTCTTTGCCTTAAATTTAGCTCCTTCTGAGTAAAGATATATTTCAAGCTTTGATGATCAGTGAAAACTTCACACACTTTCATATAAATAATGTCTCCAAATTTTTAATGCAAATACTTGCTAGCTCCAGATCATGGGTGGGATAGTTCTTTTCATGATTTTTCAATTATCTTGAAGCATAAGCAATCACTCTTCCATTCTGCATAAGTACACATCCCATGCCTCTTAATGATGCATCACTATAAATTTAAAATCCTTCTGTCTCTGATGGAATAGTTAATACTGGTGCAGTCATTAAATAATTCTTCAATTTTTGAAAAGCCTTTTCACACTGATCTGACCATTCAAACTTGACTGCTTTCTGAGTTAATCTCGATAGTGGCATGACAATCTGTGAAAATCCTTCAACAAATCTCCTATAATATCCTGCCAGCCCCAAGAAACTTCTACCTGACGGTGGTAGGTGCAGGCCATTCTATTGCTCGACTTTACCACGATCCAGAAACCCCTTCACTACTAATAATGTGCCCCAAGAATATGATACTATTTAACCAAAATTCACACATTGAAAATTTTGCATATAATTCATTTTCTTTCCGAGTTTGCAAAATAATATGAAGATAGTTTTCATGAGCTGCCTCTTCTCTGGAATAAATTAGAATATCATCTATGAATACAATCACAAATGAATCTAAAAAGGGTTTAAAGATTCTATTCATGAGATCCATAAATATAACTGGAGCATTTGTTAAGCCAAAAAGCATCACCACAAACTCATAGTGCCCATACTTTTATCTTGAATGCGTCTTTGGTATATCTTCTTCTTTAATTCTCGATGATAACGATCTTAAATTAATCTTTGAAAAATCTGAAGCTCCTTCTAGCTGGTCAAAAAGATCATCAATTCTTGGTAAGGGATATTTATTCTTCAAGGTGAGTTTGTTAAGTTCTCTATAATCAATACATAGCCTTAAGCTCCCATCTTTCTTCTCACAAATAATACAGGAGCTCCCCAAAGAGATGTACTAGGCCTGATAAATCCCTTCTCTAATAATTCTTGCAATTGATTCTTCAACTCTTATAATTCTTTGATTGCCATTCTATATGGTACTTTTGCTACAGGTTTTGCATCTTGAATTAACTCACAGAGAAATCTATCTCATAGAGGTAAACGATAAATCATCCGAAAGACTTGGATACTCCTTTACTAGTATATCCTCTATCTTCTTTACCTCTTTAGTAACATCGGTAATTTGAGTAAAACCTTCATAGCCTTTTGTTAGCATCTTTTGAACTTTCAAGCAAGACACCATCATAGCTAATACTCCCCTATGCCCCATGAATCTGAATTCTTCTTTTCCAGGAATATTGAATTTGACTATCTTTTTAGAACAATCTATAGTAGCATGATATTTAGCTAGCCAATCTATTCTTAAAATTACATCAAATTCATATATTGGCGGCTTATTAAATTGGCATTCAAGTTTCTTTCACGATATTTAGGTTCACTGCGCAAATATTTTCGGTATTCATTTGAGACCCATTTGGCATTGCTTCTTGAAAGTACTTCTGAACATCTTCATAACTTGTAATCCAAAAAATTTTCATACATTCCTCGAGATATAAATGAATGTTTGCTCAGATCAAATAAAACTCTAATTTACTTTTAATAAAGATGATACCTATAATGAGTAGACATATGAAATTATATCTAGCACAATAATAAAAGTGTAACAATCTTGTATAAATAAAGACATACACCTGTAATAACATCGCAGTCTTTTGCTTCTTCTTGCATGAGTGCATAAACTTCAGTATGTTAAATGCATTCGAGTTTGAGGTGGCGATGTAGTTGATTGAGTTATCCTTTGTCTACCAACAGTCCTCTGGGAGGTTGAATATTTGTCCTAGCATCCATTGAAGATTTCTGACTCAAGAGAGGGCAAGATTTTGCCATATGTCCTGACTGATGGCACCAAAAGCAAGTGTTTGTGCCTGAGAGACACTCTCCTTTATGTGCTCTTCCACATCTTGGCATGCAATACTACTACTACTGGCATGGGTATCTGACTTAGGCTTCTTCCAGTTTGATTTTTCAGTTTGAATATTTTGCCTAAATTTTAGCCTATCATTATTCCTCCTCTTATGAATATCTCTCCTCCTCTGAGTGTCTTGCACATCCAATTCTATCCTTCTAGCTCGCTCCACTAGTACAGCATAATCATCAATACCCAAAGGAATTAAGGGCTGTCTGATTACATCCTTCAGTCCAGATAGAAACCTATGGCATTTTTCTTCTGCATTTGGTATCAATTGAGGTGCATACCTTGAAAGCATTGTGAACTCAGCTTCATATTGCATTATAGAATGATCTCTCTGTATCAATTTGATGAATTTATCTTGCATTTGTCTCATAGCTGAGAGGGGTACAAACCAATCTCTAAAAGTCTTCATAAAGTCCTCCCATGAAATAAGACGCAAGACCTCCTTCAAATTTCTCTTGTAACTCCTTGCCACCATCTCTCAGCTTCACCCTCAAAAGCAAAGAAGCCAAAGCAACTCTTCTTTCTGGAGGGCATGACATGCTTTCTAAGATTTTTCTATCGCATCAACCAATTTTCTGATTCTATAGGTCCTCCTGTCCCTGAGAAAAGAGGTGGCCTCATATCTTGAAATAGTTTCAGATTCTTATAAATAGAAACCCCACCACTTCCAGTAGCTTGGGTAGGCTGATTCCTTATCATTTGAGTCATTGCTTCCATCATTTGAGTAAATGCATCTATCGCTAATGAAGGTGGTTGCACCAAATTTGGGTGCTCAGTGGTTTGTGCCTCTCTATTTTCACTCATATCATCTTCTTGAATTGATTCCATAGGCCTGAGAAGCACAAATTTATTATAACCATTACACATCAATCAATATAATCATATGTAATTCTCTTCCTAAATTTTATCATCTTCTATTGGCTCTTTGATTTTTTTTTATCATACTTATGTCCCTAAATATAAAATCCTCATACTCTTGCCGACCGGCCGGAGCTTGGAATACCGGGAGCGACGGATAAAAGAAAACATTTCTATAACAATTACAATATAAATTTAAAGTCTCCAACTATACAATCATAAAAGAGCCACTACAATCCACAATGATTTAAAATCATTCCATACATAAATGTTCTAATACATATTTAGAAAAATACACATTAACATAACTCAACATAATTTACTGACATAAATACCTATCTCCTGCAGTTCCTCTACAGCGGTAAACCTGACTTTCCCTTTTATTAATCATTTAATTAGGATTATTACCTGAAAAAGATTAAACAACTAACAAATGAATATAATTCAGTGGGTCAATTATGCTATTACACTATAGTAAACAAGAAAAAGAAACTAGTATGCATGCCAGTTTTCTGTTGTCACAAGTACATAAAAGAAAATAATCTGCTCAAACAATCAATCATATGTGAGGTAAGTATGCATAAACATTTAGCAGTAGCATATGGGGGTCGTATTCATAAACATTTAGCAGTAGCATATGAACTTTTTACTTTTACCTTTACTTTTATCACCCGTCCATGAGTCTATACTCATCCAAAGGATGAGTATCCATTACCTTTACCATTTGCCAATTTCTTGGCCCTTTTGAATCATATTTGTGCACAGGTACATTGTCGCAGCCCATAAGGGGGTGAACTCAAGCTTCAACATACACATTCATAGCATACAATCATATCACTATGGACATTAATTCATAACTAGCAGTAAATCAGTGAGCTTGATAAAATGAAACTGTGGCAATATGATCTAGCATTCAGGGTATTATCCAACATGAAGAAGCAGTAAACTATTCACTATTTATGTAAAAGCAGGAAAATCATCACAGCTGGCAGTGCAGGAAAAGTCAAAATCATCTAAACATGCATTTCATTACAGGAAGTAAAGATATTTTTACCATAAATGTAAGAACATAATTACTCACATTTAACTTGCAGTTTCTTCTTGAACCTCGTTTCCTTTAATGATTCCTTCCTTAATTGCAATTCCTATAACATAAAATATTAAGTGTTAAAGTTACTTAATATATAATATTAATTGATTATCATACCGCTCATCAAATGATTCTAATCTAATTAACGATAATATAAATACATTTTTTGTATGTGCTCCTAAAATCTAATACTCCCTTTCCTTATTTTTCTTAAATTTATTCTTGAAATGATCTTAAAATGATTCTTAAACTAAATTTTAATTTATGCTACCTAATTCTAATTTAAAGTCCTTCAAATCTATAACCCTAAGTTAGAATTATAAACCCTAAGTTAACTTGAAATGACATAAAAAAATCATAGCTAATAACATAACAATTAACAATTCAATTAAATTAACTATATTAATATATATATATATATATATTTTATATACCTCTCGGTTGCTTGCGCGTCTTCCCTTCCCTCCTCTCGATTGCTTGCACACGGGCTCCGGCGGCTCAAGGTCGACGGCGTGGAACTTTCGGCCAGGAGCCTAAACTCTCTTCTTCTTCCTTGGGACAACGCATCGAAGGCTATCCTCCTTTCTCTCTTCGATCGTTGGAGCACGGAGCTATTTCACTCAGGGGCACGCGCGGGTAATTCTCCCCTTCTCTCCTTCTCAGTGTTTTTTTTTTTTTTCGATTTGGGTTCTTTGTGACACCCGTTGATTACTTTCTCTTTCACTACACTCGGTTCTTTTTTTTTTTGGGTTATTACAGTCTTGTGGTTTTACAATGTTCACAATAAATCATTTTCACGCATTACAACACACCTGCTTTAAGGGATTCGTCACTCCGTAATGCATGCAAATTTTAATTTAGTGTTGCCTTCTATTTACATGTATAGAAAGATTGTAGTTCCAGTGGTGAGTGTCTCTCAAGCTCAATGATGAGCTATCAAGCCATAAGGAGGCTAGTTTTTTATCATCACCATGATTTAAAATTTTAATAAAAAAAGTTTGTTAATGCTTTTAGTGGGTTATTAAGTGACGCTCTTGCTTGAGAGTAAGCTATCAATTCTTGTGTATTCATTTTAAAATCCAATTTGAGCTCCTTCCTATTTGAAAGTTGGCCTTTCAGCTTATAGTTGGTTCTTTATAATCCCTACATGAATCCCATGTCTTCTTGCATTTGACTTGTGATCTTTCAATTATTTTAGTGCATAATATGATATAAGCCAAATGTTCATTTAGTTTTATTCATGTTTCTCAGCGAACCATTGTACCTTGATATAGTTCGTATGTGAGCTATGTAGTTTGCATTTGCACAATTACCACATATTTTGGTTCCCTATAAATTTCATCTCAAATCTAATGTTTTTGAGTTCACTTTATGAATATATAAACTCACATTGAGCTTGTTATTGTTAAATTTTTATTTATGCCTTCTATTTTGCTTTTATTCTATTTTATTTAGGTCTTTCATTATTCTTTTGAAGTCTTATGTCAAACCAAAATTTGGTAGTATTTGGCAATATCCCAATATTGTCTCATCTAAGCCATATCAACATAGCATTACATGTATACTTAAAGGCATGCATGGTAGATATATCAGTGACATGGCGACTGGACTCAAGCCCACCTTTACCTACATGAAAAGCACATGCCCTAAGGTTTCCTAATCTCTTTGGAACAACACAAATGAGTACTTAATTTTTTTAGTATATTTTGCTGTAGTGTTGGAACACAAGAACAAGTACTTAGGGTTTGACGCATTTCCCTATATTATACCTTTGTATGATGCCAACTATAATGAAATGAAGAAATTGAAACTTTTCTTTATTTGATTAAATAAAATTTTATTTTATTTTATTTATTTATTTTTTTGGGTAAAATGAGAGGATGAGTTTGAGGTTGGCATCAACACCAAGTGATCGCTCAGAAAAAAACACCTTCGAAGATGCGCTCCGCCATCTTTATCTAAGATGGGTAGAAGTATATTTTTTTATGAGGCAGACTAGTATTTATTCACCAAAATTTCTCCTACATCATGTTAGGGTTTATTTAGAACTAGGTTCTACTTCTTATGGATGCAAGCCTCCATAATAATTACTCATCTTACTATTATAAAAGAGCACTCTCGATTAAGGTTGGAAACATACATATCTATTTGATATGCATTGGTGTCTTAGAGGTGAGGTATAGTATGGTTCAGATGATCATCTAAAAGGAAATAAAAGTATAATCATGATCAAGATCCCATAGTTTCGTTATCCCAAGACTACGTTTTTCCAGCCTACCAATATCAGAGGGACATTGTTGTAATGTCCAGGTAATCTGATTAGCAATCATTTGTTGCCTTATTTCAGATATCCCAAGTAGACTTAAAATTTTAGTGTATGTAGTATAGGAGTGTTCACGTAGTGAACAGATTATAAGATGTTTGTATGGTGAATGAATAGATATTCACATGGTAAATGAATATAAAGCTGGGCTTACATCTCTTTGGAATGCTAAAAATTAAGATTGTCTACATGGTAGACAGATATAAATTTGTTTGCGTAGTGAATGAATTATGCGGTGTTTGCGTAGCGAATGGACAAATGTTCACATGGTGAACGAATAAGAGGTTGTGCTTATATCCCTTTGAAATGCTAAAAATTAGGGTTGTCCACATGGTGGATGGATAAAAATTTGTTCACGTGATGAACGAATTATGTGATATCCACGTAATGATATCCACGTAATGAATGAAGAAATGTTCACATGTTGAACGAATAAGAGATTGGGCTTATATCCCTTTAGAATGCCAAAAAATTAGGGTTGTTCACATGGTGGACGGATATAAATTTGTTCTTGACAAACAAATTATGGATATTGTATGTAACAGATAGATGTTCATATGGTGAACGAATAAGAGGTTGGGCTTATATCTCTTTGGAATGCCAAAAATTAGGGTTGTCCACATACTAGACAGGTATAAATTTGTTCACATGACAAACGAATTATGTAGTGTTCGTGTAGTGAATGAATAGATGTTCACATGGTGAATGAATAAGAGGTTGGGCTTATATCACGTTCGAATGCCAAAAATAAGGGTTTAAGTCCTCCTTTTTTATTATATTTTATTTAAGCACGTAGCACCTCGGCACTAGAATATGTCACCTAGGCGTTGGAATATAGTGCTTAGGCACCATTGCTTAAGTGGCTGTCTTGGTGTACATGCGAGCTATGAGGTATAGCACTTTGACACTGCATGGATAGCACTACAGGGTTAGCATTATTGGTCTGTTTGACCATTTGAATAGCGCAGTTGTCGCCAGCCGACACTAGTCAAAATTCTCGACGCATTAAACGATTAAAGGGAAAATGAAAACCTCATTTTAATCGGCGATAGGTCAGAGCATGGCAGCATTGTAACGCTTTTCATACGTGCTAATTACAAAATTTATTATAATTAAATTTAGCTTTTTGATCGCACAGTAACTGATGAGATAAACGGACTAGCTCCTCGACACTGCATGTGGGTGCCACATCATTGAGTTTGATTTATAAATAGGACCTAGGGCTGTTAAGGATTTTCATTCAATGGTCACTCTCCTTATAGATTTCTTTTCTCTATCTCAGCTCTATTCTTCTCTCAATTTTACATTTTCATCATGCCTCTTAGAAGAGTAGTGAGCAACAAAAGGGCATCCAACGATGCTAACAGATTCATCAGTGCTGATGTCGATGAGTAGTAACAACATGCCCTAATCCACAAACACTTGATCCCAGAGAAGAGCATCCAGGATCTTAGCAGCAATGATGAAGGGGCAATCGTAAGATGAGGCTAGACCAAGATGGCCTACAATAACAACTTGTGCATTATCTCGGCAGTGTGTGAGTTCTTCGTGAATGCAGGGGAGAGCTAGAACAACAAAGCATATGTTCGGGGGAAACTAGTAAGATACGATAGTAGTAATATAAATGTATATTATAATATCTAAGATATTGATTACGATCAATATCTTGCTTATTATAATGATCATCCTAATTTTGATGAGATCCTTCTTCTTTCTGGCGGAAATGCAAATAGACAATGGAAATGACGGGAGAAAAGGATCATAAACTTTCCTATCGTCAATCTCTCTGCTGAGTCTAAGGCTTGGCACTATTTCATTTTCGCCAAGTTTATGCCCACTGGTAATATTAGTGAGGTTATCAAAGATAGGGTTGTTTTAAATTTGGTTATCGAGAGGGGATTTATGATCGATATTGGAAAAGTTATTTATAATTCTATTTATAATTTGCTAAATGGGAGTACCATTGTTGGGTACAATCACCCTTCTTGTAATTATTCCCTTTCAATTGTCGGTGCAACGCAATGGAGCAAAGATCACTATACCGCAATGCTGTGCCGTAATTTTGAAAGCTGGCTCTAAGCAGTTATCCTTATAGAAAGCTAAGGCAATATCGCGATGCCATGAACACAGCGCTGCGGCTCTGTGGCCAGAAGAACAAATATATATATATATGTGTGTGTGTGTGTGTGTGTGTGTGTGTGTGTGTGTGTGTGTGTGCGTGCGTGTGTGGTGATGTGACGATAGGTTGAGTCCACGCAGAGAAGAAGGTTAACGAGTTCAAGATAGTGATGATTGAGTGGAGGGAAACTATCGCCATGTGCATGAGCAGAAGAGGAGTAGCTAAGCTATCCAAAGTGAGTAGTTGTTTGGTGAGATCGAAAGAGGGCTGAAAGAAGGCGTCATGTAGGGAACAAAGAAGGAGATGGATGGGAGGAAGAAAACTAGGGAGAGTTGGCTCTGAGAGATAGATGCAATAATTTTTTCTTTGGTTCCAGGCATGAGTGTCGGACCTATAGAAGGAATGGGAAGCGGGCTAGGGAGAACTGTTATGCCATTATTTTGTAAGTATAAGAGAAATGGGAGATGATATAAGAGCCAAGGAAGGAGTAGCGAGGACTGCAAGTGACGTTATGAAAGATGGAACAGTGATCGAGAGAGAAGCAAATTCAAGAAGTGCGAGTTGTGAGAGAAATCGAGTTGGGGAGCCTTGCGTTGAACTTGGACGGCGGGTGTGGCTATTTCAGTGGTTTTAGGGTCAGAAAAGCCACTGGTTTAGACTGTTGAGACTAGGGAGTAGCAGGAGAAGTCGAAGAAGAACAGGGAGAATAACCCACCGCCCTTAGCTCGGTTGGTGAGAGAGAACACGGCCTGGTACTCCATCGCTCGATTCCTCTCGATCACTACAACGGGTAAACTGGGGTCCAGGGCTCACGGGATTACAATACGTCGACGTCACACGCCACGTAGTGGGTGGGATTAGGGATGAACATCTCGTTATCAAAAAAAAAATAGGGAGGATAGATAGCTGTGAGGGCTCAGTTTTGTTGGGCAAAATGAGGGAGAATGTTGTTGGGAAATAGAGAGAGCAGGGGTGATGGTCATATGGGTATGCTAAGGAAGAAAGAGAGAGGTCGAAGTAGATAGGAGCCATTTTTTGTCTAGTTCGGTTAGAATGGAACAGTCAAATGGGTACAAGTGAGAGTAGGAAGGAGAAAATGAAAATATGATTAGTTAGTAAAACTTGTAATTAATTTAATTAATTTTATTTTAACTAATATTTATTAATTTTTTAAATATATATATAATTTAGAAATGATAACTATATAATTTTAATTAAAATAATAAAAAAGTAATTAATTTAATTTGATTTAATTTGAATATTATATCTATAGGGTTTATTCTTTTTGCATATATCATGTTCGCTTTCAATTTTTTTAAACTCACCATTGTGCATCTCAAGTCATATGTTATTGATCTTGTGCATCGATAATTTTTACATTTTACATTCATGCGAAGACCAAGACAATGTGGGTGACGATTTTAGCCAAATCAAATATTTTGGATTCATCAGTGTTATATATTTTGCAATCGGCACTTGTTTGAGCAACTTTATTGTTGATCATAATAATTTTGATTCAATTTCATAGAATTTTTCTTACATAGCTCATTATTCACTTCATTATCAATCAAATTGATCATTGGAAGCACCGATTAGCAAATTTTGACATTTTAGATACAATGGTAATAGAGAAATCCTAAAAAAAAGATAAGTTTATTTGGACTACAATAATAGAGAAATCTATGAAATAAATTAAAATTCTTATGACATTTTTACCTACCTTAGAACTCTCCA
This sequence comes from Cymbidium sinense, assembly GCA_021442155.1. Lineage (NCBI taxonomy): Eukaryota > Viridiplantae > Streptophyta > Magnoliopsida > Asparagales > Orchidaceae > Cymbidium > Cymbidium sinense. The sequence continues at coordinate 20,069,624 of CM038229.1, forward strand.
ATTTTAATAAGAGATTTAAAGTATTTTATCATACTTTAGGCATTAGAATGAAAGGAGTATTAAGTTAGGAAAATCATTTGGTGGTCTTTTCAATAAAAAAAATCAAATGGTGTAAAACAAAGATATTCTGCTTATAACTGAGAATTCTACATCATTTAAACACATAAACATTAGAGACACTTCCTATTACATAAGGAGTTTATACTTAATATAAATCATGACGCTCTAAAATTCATAAATGCCTAAAAGAAGTTAAATTACAAACATGCAAAATAGGTAGAATACCTTAAGGACTTTTATTTCATGCATAGGCATAAGGCTAAGGTGACAAACTTATGGATGCAATGTTTAGAGTATCTCTAATAATTACTTCTTTAAAATTTCAAATCCCTTGATTTGAAAATTTGAAAGAAGAATATATGATTTCTCATGATTTTCATCTTATTTATTTAAATGATGAGCTCCTTTACGATCATAAATGGTTCTTCATGAATGAAACATGTTAGGTATATCAAAGACATCCATGCTAGAATTCCTTATTATAGAGCTTTTTTTCTAGGTGAATAGCATGATATTTTAGAGAATTTAAATAGTAGATTTGCTTGGTTAATAACACTTTGTATGTTGGCTCATTTGAAAAGATAATGTAGAATATACTAAAATACATTAGAATTTAACCAATGAATATTTTTATAATTACAAAAAGAATGAAGTATATATAATTTATTATGAAGGTGATGGACACTTAGGCAAACAAGTAATATGGTTATGGCCTCTAGCTGTGTTAGTTTCACCAATATTGCATTGCATTCTTCGATCTTCACCTTCAAAGGCCTTTTAATTTTCTTCGAATAGCCACTCCTCAGCTTTACAATTAGGGTAACATGATAATGTATTTTGTTTTATACAAATCTCTTACATGTTCTTATTTCATAAACAACTAACTGTCACTCTCATTTATAAAACTTTGAATATAAGCTATAATTGATAACTAACACTTTCATTTGGAGCTATAGCCAACCATGTTTGTTCGGAATATTCATAACATCAAATTTGATACATGTATATACTATCTCTTCCAATCAACATCACTATTAATGGTCAACTTCAAGGACATGTGATCCAAAATAACAAATAAGATATCCAATTAACTTTTGACCTTTATTCAAGATCTTCCCTAATGCTTCTTCAATTTTCATTGCCAATATAGTCCTTGTGTTCTTTATAATATTGCACTTATCAAAGAATCATTTTTATATTACGTGCCTAAAAAAATCTAGTAAGATAGTCACTAGATATGATATGCATGCTTATTATTATTATTAAATCTCTTCATAATTTTATCATTAAATTATATCAATTTATAAAAAAGAAAGTAGGAACCCAACGCTTAAAAGAATCTTTACTCTTGGTGGGTTCTTTATATATGTTTAATTGAAGTGTCTATAGAATTCAACTGTTCTATAACTCTTAGAAGCCAAGTGATATTTCTTGTAACAACAATTAGTTTTGAACTTTAGTGTGATATTCATTGTCACATAATGAGCAAGCTTTATAATGTGCATCCAAAAAACAATGAATAAAGTATTGACAATATTATTATGTTTATAAAAAAATAAATATTTTATTTTCTAATGTGCATATTGAATATCTAAGTTTGGTCATGATTATAATGATGAAACAATAATTTTTGAGTTAAGTGCTACAAATGCGATCATGAAAATTTGAGCATTAGCATATTACATTGTTGAGGCAAGTAAAATACTTTTGAATAATGTATTAAAACATATTTATCCACATTTACACTAAACAACAAGAATTTCTTAAGCATTAAACCCATACACTTAAAGAAGATATATGCACTTAAAACTTATGTCATTCTCAAACAATTCATAAACTATAACCCTTAATTTTTTTTTTGGTAGTAAAAATATGTGAGATGGTAACTTCTAAAATGATGCTTTTGGGACCACTCTTACATAAGTGATAACATGTTCATGATTTCACCAAGCTTTACTTTTGATATGATAAATTAGTATCATAATCTTGCTTTACTTTTGATATAATCATCTTTGATTTCAATATAGGTGTACCTTGATTCATGACTTCTAATATCAAATATATTCGAGTTTTTTAACTTTGTAGGTTGCAAGCTCTATGAGCATTTCTCTGAGGTATAATGGATCTACTATAGATATCATTTTAATTTCTTCACATTGAATTAGAAGAGTTTTATTCAATACATATACATGTAACATTAGATTCAACTCTTATTTGCTATAAAAATTGCTCAACCATTAGATCAATTGAGAATATCAAATAGAAATATTTGATTACTCTATAAATAAGATTTTAATAGAATCCTTCTTTGTACTATCATTCTTTTACTCTAATTTGATCCTTGGATCACCATCACAAAAATAATTGGTTAGCATCTATCATCACTTTTGTAAAGATATATATCCGATCTATGTTCAAACTAAGATCAAACTATAATTAAACTACATTTGAAACTTATAAGGCCACTGCAAATTATGTTGTTTGATTATCGGCCACTGTAAACATGTTTTGATAGAAAAAAAAATGTGAAGATTTGAACATATATTTGAATATGAATGAACAATATTCAATTTTTATTTGAAAAAAATTTGACTATGGTTCAAATATGATCAAACATCACTAAAAATATGATTCAACAAAGGTATGTATATGTATTCAAACATGTTTTTATAATATTTGATTATGATTTGAAGAAAAATTCAAATAAAGTTTGAACATATATTCTAAAAGATTCACAACATAATTTTTAATATTATATCCAAAATATATGACACCTCTATCAAAATGATTAATATAAAGCATGATAAAAAGATCAAAAAATAATACACACGTCAATTGATATTATTGATGAATGAAAAAAAGAATGTCATTATGATTAATTTCTTGAAAGATAAAATCTCAAATAATAGAATGCCATATTTTTAAGAGTGAGTTTTCTATAGCGGAGAGATAAAAATATTGATAGCATTTTATTATAAAATAAACTTTTCAATATATTTAAAAAATAGATATATTTACCAAATTATACCCTCCACACAATTAAAAAACTAAAAAAAAAAAGGTATAGATTTTAACATTTTGTGGCCCCGCGCGCTCCTTCGATAGCTTCTCGATTCTAAAAACGAGTTTATATTCCGTTAGATTCCCACATCAGTTTCCAGTTTTCCCCTGTGGCCTTCACATGGCTTCTACTGGTCCTCGCACATGGTGCTGGTCACCGATCGATGCCTCACCCTCCTCACTCTGCAGCTCCTCCTTATCGCTCTCCGCCTTCTTCCTTCACGATCCGATCAGGCGGTTCACGGTAACGAGGCGACTCCCTCGGTCGTCGCTGCGCGACCCACAGCCTTCTGTCGAGCACAACAAGATCGATTTCGATCTCGACGAGTTCTTACCCCCCGAAGCGGTTGAAAAGGGCGGGAGGCAGAGCACTAGCGCTGGACCAGTGGCGGAGGGGACGGAGGGATTTGCGCCGCTGAGCCGGAGGCAGACGGCCAGGCTTCGCCTAGATTCTATCCGGAGGTGGCCGCTGTGGAAGAGGCTTGTTTTTGCATCAAAGAAGGTTAGGAGCATCATCCTACTCAACGTGATCACTGTAATCTATGGTAACATATCTCACTTTCTCCCGATGCCTTTTTCGTTGCATTCCAATTCTTGTTGTGAATCCTGCTCTTTTGTCTCCAGAATGTGTTGAAGCATTAGATTTTCCATGTAGAGTTTGCTCAGTTGCCGATTTTCTTGAAATTTATACTTCAGTTTGAAGGAGCTGGTCACTTAAACGCATGCATCTCAATAGAACAGCAGTTCTATAACTGAAGTAATTGTTTTAGTCCAATTAAGTAGTTTAGACTTTGAGGGCTTAAAAATTAGAACGAAACCAGTATAAGATATTTTTGTATTTGGTTTCCTATTTTGTATAGCTGTGTGTGATTGCTTGTTTTGGTTTGGGCTCCGTGAAGTTTTGAGCCACATATGATAATCATGTAACGTACTTCTACAAACCGTTTTTGTTGAATATTCCTTGTCTAATCAAAGAGAGAAAAATAAATTGGATGAATTTAAATAATCACACCGAAAAATCAAATTTAGTCTATCTATTGTTTTTAGTAAAAGACTTGGGAACATAATCCAGAGCCATCTTATAAAATTAGGAGTTCCATACAAAATACTAATTAATGTATAGAAGCTTGATTATATGATTGGTGACATGAATACCATAAGGAATTTACAGATACAATAAGATGAAGCATGGAAAAAAAAAATGATACATGACTTGAAAGCAAAACTAGACTTTATAAGTCGGAAATGAATACATCATAATAAACTATGGTTAGTGTAGTGAAAATGAAAATGTTAAAAATGAATGTGATGAAATTGGAAAAAAACTGAGTAAGAAATTATTGTATGAAAGATAAGATATGACTAGCACTTGTTGTTGTTCTGATAATGAAAAATAGACTTAAATGACTTGAGCATGTATAGCGGAGTGTAGAAGATGCATAAATAAAGTATGGAGATGGAGTTATTGTGAAAGACTCAAGAATGAAAAATGATAGATTTGATGTGTCATGGCTACAAGTTATGCCATGGAACTTGTGCAGAATAGAGTTAACACTTTACTCAAAACATAGCATGAATGAATGTGAATGGTCAAGTACACCAAGAAGCGGAGGGTGGATGAATTGATGTGCATGTGCACTTTAGACTTCTTTCAAAATCCTATCAATTCAAAATCCTCTCAAGTAAGAATATATGGATGCTAGTTAATTTAACTATCAAATGTATAGAAAGTATCTACAAGTGCTGAAAAATAAGTTATACTAAAGATAAATCAATTAAGAATAAGCTCTTAAATGATTATATCACTAAATTAGCACAAGCTTTAATAATTAATGAACTAAACTTATACCACAAATAGAGTAAGTGTATAATGTTGTTGAAAGATAAAGCTAGATGTAGAAGTATCATAACTTGTAAGTTCAAGATAATTAATTGACAAACCATGCAAACTATGATCTTGTAACTTGTCAAACACCAAGCTACCAGAGCAATTGTCCACATACAAATAGAGATGGTGATTTATAAACAAGTCTATTTAATATGTGAAAATAATTAACTTATAGAAAAAAAAATAAATATTGTACTGTACAAAAGATAACTAGAACATGTATTAAATTAATCTCTACAATGACATTCAAGCATACAAAATGATTATGTAAATGTACAATTAATAAAACTAAATTAAAGAGTAATGTGTCATAAAAGATTTTTATATATTTGAACGCTTAACTAACCTTTATCTATTAACATTCCTACCTGGATTAAGATTCCACTTGATCAGGCTTGCCATACTATCTCGAATAAGTGGAGAAATCTTGACATTATTTTGATTTAGGAGCAAGAACATCCACTTCTTGAATTGAGAAAATCATCTCCATCGATTGTGCTTTGTCTCACAAAATTCTGTCACGTTTTACTTGGTACAAACTACAAAGATTAAAAGTTTAAAACCAAATAAATATTTTGGAAATAACCAGATGACTATCATCTAATTGTTTTACAATTCAATTTCTAATACAAAGGATTAAAAAATATAAATGACAACCACTTTAAAATAGTCTTCGAGATTGAATGAGATGAGATATTATCAAAAATGATTCTATCAAGGACTTGCTTTTTAGATGAACATTTTAATTCTCCTCCTAGAATGATCTTAAATTTTAGCTTTTTATTTTGCACATATATTGGTATTTTTTTCTCAAATGTATATACTATTCATAGATTTGGGCATCTTTTGAATTTGTATAGAAATAAGCATTTAAATAGTCCCAATAATAGCTCACAATAATTGGTTAACCACTATAAAAATAAACATTCCAATGGATTGTCAAAATTGGTTGTTATTTGTCAAGATCACAACTTAATGAGAACCATAAAATAGTTTATGGTGAGCCATCACACTTGATGATTGGGAAAAACTAGTTAATTTTTTAGAAAATAATAATAAATTTATTTTTAATAAAAAAAAATCATATAATATATGAATTAAAAATTTAATGAATTAAACATATTAGGAATTAAGTCTAATTCATTAAGTAAAACATAATTGTTTAATTAAGCCTGATTATTACATAATCATTATTAATTTGAAATATATCAAATGAACTAAAAAGAAATTGAATTTTATGTGTTTAAACATAGATGAGTAAGATACAATAGAGTTTTCAAACAAAAAAAAGATTCTAAAATTATTAAAAAATTAATAAGATATAAGTTAATTATTCTTAATTAGCATAATTAAAAATGATAGCATGTAAATAATATATTTAATTATTATGAAATTTAAGCTCATAATAATATAAGTGAATTTATGGTTATATGTTCATCATTCTTGAGACCATTTATAAGGCCTACTCAATAAATTTACATTGAAATCTAACTAAGATGCACACTAAGCTAAACTTTACCTTGGTGTGTTTAATTCGCTTGAGTCTTCACCCCTTGAACACATCTTGCATGTGACAAGCCTTTAAGCTAGCTTAGTCAATATGATCTTCAACTTGATGGTTGCTATAAAATAAAGAATTTATAAGAAAATATATAGCAAACCATTAGATGTCATCACATAAAGTTTGTTATTATTAAATTAACAATGAGCTACATATTAGTCACATGAGCTTAATGGTTTAATAATCTCTCTTTATATGACATTGATAAGCTGATATTGGTGTGAAAGGATAAAAAATAATATGCCATTAAAATTATACTCCTCTCACTAACATATAAAAGAAATTTAAATTTCTCTTCCTAAGTATATGCATTTACTTAACATCTCAAGTGATGTGCAACAACATAATTATTATCTCCCTTTTAACATCATTGAAAGAGTTTGTCATGAATTCTAAATTTGTATGAAACTAATATCTCTGGTTAAATAAAAAATTCTTAATAAAAAGATAAAATTTAAAATGATAAAGATAATTTGAGTAACATTGACTAAAAAAATCATTCGAGGCGTGCTCCTCGAGGTGCGCCTCGAATTGAGGCGCTTGAATAGAGCCTCGTGGCTTAAGCCCCAGTTGTTCCAGTAACGCTTACACTTTTTTTGACTAAGGCTTAACTCCTATCTAGGGTTTTGTTACTAGTAAGTGTCTCATTTGTGCAGAGAAAAGAAAACCGAACGAATCTAACGTATTTGGTATGGTAAAATTTCAATATATTTGTAGAAATATTAAAATGATCATTTTTGGTGTATTTGGAATTTGCCACCGGTCGTAAAGTGTTTTGATTGCCGCCGGTCGACGGCCCCCGCATTTTCTCCGTCGGTTGCCACCGCCGTACCACCACTATCGTTGCCGCTCGCCGGTATAGCCACCGTAGCCGGTTAACGCCATCGCCGTGGCACCGGCCACCGCCACCGCCGCTTCACCGCCGCCCACCGCCCGCTATCGCTACCACCTTCGCCGCCGCCCGCCGACCATCGCACCCCACCACTCATCAGAAGCCACCTGCCAAGCCGTTGCCGCCGCCAACCTCCTTGCCATTGGTCACGGTTGCCGCGCCATAATCTCAAAAATACTTTACATTATATTTATTTTATCAGAAAAAAATAAGAAATTCATGTATTTGTAGAGTTTTCAACCAAATAAGTTAAAGTAATCAAAATATACTAATTCTTTTTACACTGCATTCGGTTTACTTTACACTCTAAATGCACGCAACCAAACAGCCCCTAAAGCATTTTGCATATCACAAGATAGGGCATTTGTTCCATTTTGTTCTTTGACTAATTAGCGAGCATTAAGAGAAAAGCTAAGAGCCTACTTGCAACGCTTTGCCTAGCATTGACATTGTTCCAGGATGCTTTGTCGAGCATCGATGCCGCTCCAAGATGCTTCGCCGAGCATCTACGCTGCTTTAAGATGCTTCGCCGAGCATCAACGTCGCTCCAGGATGCTTCACCGAGCATCAACGTCGCTCTAGGATGCTTCATCGACCATTGATGCCACTCTAAGACTCGTTATTAAGCAGTTTCCTGAGCCGTGAGCCGTCAACCATGTTTCCCTCTTTTTTACTTATTCTCTTTATATTAATATTTTAGATTATTATTCGGAGTTTGTGACTTTTTACCTTTATGATAATGAATATTTTATTAGTAGTTTGTCATATTTTTAGATTATTTGTAATTCTATCAATTTTTTATTTTGTTCTTTGAGGCTTATGCATCGCCTTGCTACGAAGAAATGCCTCAATTCCTATTTTTACCTTTTTAAACATTGATGAGTAACATGCTTAAAATGAAATATTAATCCTATCTTCAATACAAAAATGAAATACCAATTAATTAAAACTAAAATATAGAATTAAATTTTAAGATTGAAATTTTAAATCATTAAAATAATTTGAAGGATAAACAATTTAGTAATTTGGTCATGATAAGGTATTTAAACAAAATGATATGAATCAGTTATGAATGTAAAACATGCAAAAATAATCATGGTGTATAATTAAATTTTATTACCATTTTAAAATATATTGACAAACATGAAGCTACGCAATAATATAGTCACACGTATAAAGATCAAAAGCTAACATGAAAGATAATATTAGATTTTTTTAAAGCTATTGATTTTCTAGATTGTCATAGCTTAATTATATATATATATATATATGTCAATGTTGAATCAAAAGCTTGTAAAGAACACTTATGGGGTAAACTAAATTAATAAGCTTGATTACACCATGTGTATCACTTGGTCCCCCTCATAAAAAAAACCTTAATTTATACTATGTTTTTGAATGGGTTAATCAATTCGAAACATGGAGGTTAGAAGCATACCGATATTTTATCTTATATTATGTCTTTCAAGACTTTCATTTGAATGCATACCTTGTGTACTCAAAACATCACTTGCATGTCTTCACCATGTCTCTAGTAGATATACTTACAACAAATACTCACTTCCTAGTCTTTGATATCCATGCAAGTTTGGGTCCACTAACATTAAAATTATGTAAAGTTTGTGTTTGTGTAAGTGGCGAACACAAACACTATCTTTTGGAATCCACACATTTGGTTTTAAACTAGTGTTAATCATGCTTTTCAAAAAAGTGCAAACATAAGAAACATACTCGAATCTATTAAAAAGTTACATTTGATATTGGGAAAGCATGCCTTAACTCTATTTTTCTTTCCACTATATGAGGTAATATACATTTTTGATTTACAACATGATTATGAAGCATGCATACAAGGTGTAAAACTACATGAATTGCTTGTAGAAATAAGGATAAATCATTATATCTACTCAACACATTATCATTTTAAAAATTCATTTTTAGAAAATAATGTAGAAGTGCTTGAGATTAATATATCATTCATCTTGAGTTTTAAATTAATTACTAACTTTGTAAAACTACATGAATTGCTTGTAGAAATAAGGATAAATCATTATATCTACTCAACACATTATCATTTTAAAAATTCATTTTTAGAAAATAATGTATAAGTGCTTGAGATTAATATATCATTCATCTTGAGTTTTAAATTAATTACTAACTTTTTTGAAGTAACTGTTTATTACACGAAAATGAATTTTGAGAAAAATAAATCATTAAGTTCTTTTATATGTTTTTCATTTTCACATTCAAACTAGTATTTTCAAAAAGCAAAGTGCAATGCGATGCACAAGGGTTTATTTTTACTTCAAAGTGCGGTGCGAAGTGACGCTTTTGTTTCAAAAGCACTCATGGTTTGTACAAAATTATTTTAAAAAGTTGAAGCACATACCTAATTGACTAATTGTCTTAAAAATATAAATCATAAATAAATTGAGATTTTAAATTGGGTAGATAATAAAACTAGTACTTTATGATAAATTATAAATCTTGGAAGTATATAATTAACAAGAGTGAAACACATACCTTTGAAGGCAAACATTTGAAGGAGAACTTTCAAATTAAATCTAATGACAATTTCCAAAATAAAAGTAAAATTTGTAAAGTATAATAAAAAGTGAAACGCATACTTGACTTGAAGATAAACATTGAGGGTGAATCTTCAAGTTAAAATTTATGATAAATTCTAAAATAAACATAGAAACATAAACAAAATAAATATAAAATCAATGTCAACTCCTAAATAAATCAATAATAATAGATGAACTCTAAAGCATAAAATAAGTAACAAAGTCTAAAATTTTATAAAGTAAAATATAAATATTCACTCATCATTCTCTCGTTCATTAACATAATTTCTTTCTTCTAGATAAGATTAGTGAGAGTCGCCTTAGATGGTTTGGCCATATAAAGCGTCGAATGACTTAGGAGAGTAGATATTAGATTTCTTCTTATGTTAAAAAAAGGTAGAGGTAGACCTAAAAACTTGGTTAAGATGTATAAAAAATGACCTTAGTATACTTAAGTTAAATGAGAATTTGACATATAATAGGGCACAATGGAGATGAAGGATTCATGTAGCCGACCCCACTTAGTGGGATAAAGGCTTGTTGTTGTTGTTGTTGTTTCTTCTTCTTCTTCTTCTTCTTCTTGTGATTGTGAATCAGTATCACTTTCTATTTTCTGTGGGATAGGAGTGGGCGTAGGTTGGGACGAAGTAGATGCCACAGTTGATGAAGTCTCTTTTTATTTTAGCCTATTAAATCTTATTGACCACCTTCAATCAACTTCTCCAGCTATTTCTTCTATTTATTTCCAAGTGAATTCTTCATCTCCAAAATATTTTTTACTAGCATCTTCAAGTTTTCCAATCAACCACTCACCTTTTATCAATCGAATCCAAACTTAATTGGATCAATAATGTCTCTTAAATTGAATCTTCTCTTTAAAGTGTGATTCTATTTGATGAAAACTAAATCATTTAAGCATTATTGGTCTAATTGATTTCTTTTTTTATGTGGATCTATAAAAAATATAACAATTTTATTGTAGAAATGAATAATAAATTATTTTAAGTGTAAATTGTTAAATTTATAACTTATATAATATATATTTACTCGAAAACACACCAATTCCTCTGACAACCAGCAGCATTACATAAGTTAACCCCAAAATCTTGATTGTCATTTTTTGCAAAGTTGGAGCGGATGCATCATACATCTCCCACCACTCCGCTGCATCAAAATTTACACTTCATATTTGTAAAACCATAATTAATTCATTAAGCAATCAAAATTATGATTTATACTTGGAGATTTTTTTTCTCTATTATAAATAGCATACTCATTAGAAATTAGATCACTAGTATGATTATAAATAAATAACTTTTAATTTATTATCATTTTTTCATTAGGATCTGCTATTAATCTATTGATGACTACATACACTCCCTCCATCATCTCAACATCTGATTGTATCTTTGATTTATTTTTGTAAAATAATTCTAGATTATGGTAAAATCTAGCTTGATGTAATAGATGTTGAAACTGAAACCTCCATCTCTCATCAATGATAAAGAATACTTTCTCATACTTTTTCTTGTCTCCTCCAAATGCAGCTATAATTGCCTCCTTCACGCCATCCATAACATCATAAATATAGCTCATTGTTAGGCGCTTGTCTCCATCTACTAACCTTAATATCTTCACAATTGGGCTAGTCACCTTCAAGGTGTAAGAGATTTCATTCCAAAACCTAGTCTTGAGAACAATCTCTTTAGTCTTTTTGCCCTTGTAGTCAACACTAAATCTTGATTTGTTCCAATCATCAGAGACAAACATACATCTCCAGCTATTCTTTTTTTGCTTATGTATGCTTGCTAAAGTCAATAAAGAAGTTGTAAAACGACTAACACCTAGTCTAATCAATTCTATACCGCTTGTATACTTCTTCATCATGTTTAAGACAAGCCCATGATTGTATATGTATCCAGTTAATTATAAAGCATTTTTTATGACACTTGTCACTATTTATTTTTCAATATTCTCTAATATCAAGTCAATACAATGAGCTACACATAGTGTCCAGTACATATAGGTCCGGTCCATTTTTTTCATAAGCATTTACTTAAATGAAGAAATATATTATTACAAATATTACACCATAAATTTAAATGCAATAAAGATATGATATGCAATACTTAACAACATTAATAACAAACCTGCAAGGATATAACTGGAGTGGTTATCTGTAACCACTTGAAGAATATTTGATTCTCCAAACTTCTCAATTTGTGCATCCAATAATTCGAAGAGCTTAACTGCTGTCTTTGAATATTCAGACGCATCAATTGACTCCAAGAACATTGTACCAGCTGATGAGTTTACCAAAAAATTAATTATTGATTGCTCTGACGATCAGTCCAACTATCGGACATTAAAGTGCAACCCTTTTTCTGCCAAATCTTTTTGTGTTCTTTCACATATTGGGTACTTGCTTGTAGTTCCTTTTCAAGTAAATGAACTCTCAACTCGTGATATGAAAGTGGTTGAAGCCTAGGACCATACTATATAATTGCCTTCACCATATGATAAAAGCTTTCTAATTTAATTGTATTAAAAGATATACCTGTTTGATAGAACTACCTTGCAATATATTGAATAGTTCTTTATCTAATTCCTTTATCTAATACCTATTTGTCTCATTTTCTTTTTTCTACTTCATTTTCAAGTTTTTTAAAGAGGAGTTGATCCATTTGACCTTTCAACTTAGAAGTACCAACATTTCTCGATCTAGAACATGATTTAATTGGCCTCCTATCATAATTCTTGGGAGATTGATATAGTGATTCCTCATTAATATCAACCACATTATCCTTATATTCCATAGTTAAGCTATGTTTAAGTTCTTTACTCCCTCTTGATAAGCTAAAAATTCCTCTCTTACTTTTGTGGGGACTTTTTACAGTTGATAATGTTATTTCTTTTAGAACTGTTACACGGACCAATAAGGTGTTCCTTCGCTCAAGATATTCCTCTATTTGTCTCTTTATCACAATAAATATATATGTGACATAGAGTGCTTATTTCAGATTTTAACTTTGTATATTTTTAAGTTATATCCTTTCTTCTTGTATTTGATTCAGCCATTCTAAAATAATAATATATAGATGAAACAAATTGGACTCAGGGATAGAAGAATTGAAAAAAATGGAGATATAGATAATTAAATATTTAACATTTAAAATTCAACTTTCTATAAAATAAAATGGACTCAGAGTAAAAAGAGCATGCGAAGAGCCCACTAACATTTACAAAAAATCTTTCTCTCAGGTTGCCAAGGATCTTCCAGTTAGAGGATGCAAACTGTCAAACAAAGTTGCTCTTCTGATATAAATAATAAGTCCAAGCAAAACTATATGTAAAACACCAACGAAATAGCAGTGCATTTAGTTAACCAATAATCCTCAAGGTTGTCCATGGCCATCTAATGAGATCAAGGTTTTACTATTATATTTTTCTACAACAAGCCATCAACAATGAGCACAAAAGTCGCTCTTCAGATATAAATACACATCATAGTCTAGAACAAATCTTCTAAGAAGAAATTCGATTTCAAGGAAAAACTCAATTGACCAAAACTTCATAGTTAAAATCATAAATGTATCATTAGAATAAGTAATACCAAATGACCATTTTATTTAGCTTTTAAAGTTTAAACATATTGCAAAACTACAAGAAAATAAGCATACCAACTCAATCAGTCCAAAGCAGCTTTGTCTCAAGAAGAAAAAAAAAATATATCGTGACATGTAATGGTGGCATGACAACAATGCTAAGAAGAGAAGGTTCGAGACAGAGAAGGTTCTGCACCTCGGTTTGAACTCGAAGAAGCAATGCTGAGAAAATTCACAAATCATGATAAGCTACGACCTTGACTTGCTCAAAGTCGAGGGCCTAGAGGTTCAGGAGCAATGGGAGAGACGAGAGGTAGAGGGAATAGAAGTAGGAGAGACGAAAAGCCTATTGATTCGAACCGCTGAAAGCCCTAATTGTATTTGCGAACACGCCGCTTTGCCTCGCCTCCTTCGATAGCGCTCAAAAGTGTGCATTGTTCACGCTGCGCTTGTCTTGCAAACAACGACTGCTTGACATATGAATGAAGAGAAGCCTCAACACTTTGCTTCGCTTCACATATGAAGCGTGCTTCAGAGCACGCTTTTAAAAACCCTGATTCAAACATAGAACAATAACTTGATTTATCATTTAATTCTATCATTTCATGCTTGAGATAATGTTTTTCTTTTTTAAAACTTTTGAATTCTTTTTAATAGAAAGATATATTTCCTTTAATTTTCAAAAGCATCAAGTAATTCATCATTATATTTGACAATTTTTTTTATAAGATAATTCTTTTATGTCATTGTCATTAGAATTGGAAGCTTGAGCACCTTTTTTTATTCCTCTTAGTTGAAAATCATGTTCTTCATTGTCTTCTTTTTCTTCTTAGAAAGATGTTTTGGTGATTCATCCTTCTTGATGCTTTTTTCCCCATTTGTAACTCCTTTTTCACTAATTTTTTCATCTGTCTTATAGCTTACTTTATATAAAAGGTGGACCTAGAATTATTTTTATCAATGTAAGATTCAAAATATGTTTATAATATCTCAGAAATAGAACATATTGGAAATAACTAATAGACAATGTGTTTAACTCATTTAAGTCAACTTCATCATGTCTATGTAAATAAATATATAGGGCGACAGACCATTGCTTAGAATTAATACCTCAAAATAATTTTAAAATACTAGTTTTCTAAAAGTCAAACATCAATTTACTAAGAATAATTGAAATTCACTCAAAATATTTAGACAATATGCCATTAGTATTTAAGCTTTCGGTATTAAATTAAATGCAGGGCCTTACTTTGATAGCAATTGAGGGGCAAGGCACACCAAAAGGTGGTTGAATTGGATGTGCATACATTGTTAACTTCAAAATCCTAGCAATTCAAAACTCTCTCAAACAATTGCAAATGAAACCTTATTATTAACAATCAAATGTATAATCTAAGTATATACAAGTGTGAGTATGAAAAATCAATTATGCTAAAATGAATGAATTAACAATAAACTCACAAATGAATGTATCACTGAATGAGCACAAGCTCAAATAATCATTAAACTCTATTTACAATGCAAAAATACAATTTGTATCATAGTGTTTAGATACAAAGTTAGATTTGAAGATATTAGAACTTGTAAGGTCAAGATAAATGAACTTAAACACCACACAAATTATGATCTCATAAACCTGTCAATTATTGAAGCCTCAAGACAATTGTCCACACACAAATAGATATGGTGATGTATAAATAAATATATGTTATATATGAGAGTAATTTTGTAGGCACAATATAAATATTCTACTCTACACATGGTAACCAAAATTAATATGTAAATTTGCAAGATATAAAATAAATTGAACAGAAATGGGACACAAGATTTTTATTTGGTTTGACACCCAACTGGTTTATATCAAGGCCTACATCCCACTTGATTTAAGATTCCACTACATTATATTTGAAATCACATCAATTACTTAACTCCTTTGAAGGCATGTAGAAACCTTTACATTGGTTCAAGGGAAAGAACACCTAATTTTTGATTTCGCAAAAGCATTTCAGCAACAGAGCTATCCATCACAAAGTTCCTCCATTCACTTAGCACAAACCATAAAGGTAAAAAGTTTATAACCAAGCCAAAGTGTTTCCAACACTAAAGGAGCTGACTCAAAGCCATCACGTAACTATTCTTGCAATTCAATCTCTAATACAAAGGATTAAAATATACAAATGAAAAAAAAAACTTACAATAATCCTAGAGTTTAAATGAAATGTTTTGAAGGACTTGGTTTGCAAATGTAAATTTTAATTCTCCTTTTGAAAATACATTTAAAATAATCTTACATATAAGCATTTTGATTTTGCAAATACCCTTCTCAAATGTATGTAGCATTTATAGACTTGTGGCCTATTTGGATGCAAGTAGGATTTAACGTAAATAGGATTTAGTAAATCTTTTAAATTTGAATTTAATAAATCCTGAGGTGGTTAAATCTTTGAAATTGTTTGACATAAAAAATGTTAAATTTGGTTAAATCCTATGGAGCTATTTAACAACCTATTTTATTATTTAAGTATATTAATTCAAATATGAATTTAATGCTACATATTAATAATATGATTATTAATATTAATATAATATAATTTATTTTTATAGTATTTTTAATTATGTTAATAATTAATTAACTATTTATTAAACTGATTATTCATTGATAAGAATTATAGTAATTCAATTAATTATTAAAAAAATTAATATATATTAATTAATCTATTAAATATTTTATTTAGATTATATATCATTAATTAGATTTTCACTAAATAAATTAAACTTTAATCATTACCTTAATTTTTATTAATTTATTATGAATTAATTAACTATCAAACTTATGACAATTATAATTAAATTTATTAAATTATAATTGACTTAAGATAATGTGTTTATTAATCATTAATTAATAATCAATTAATTTAAATTAAGTTATAAATAAAATAAAATAAAATAATTAAAATGAACTCTTGATTATAAATCTTGTTAGCCCTCGTTATCTTTCTTCTTCGTAGCTGCACCTTCCTCCTCCTCGCTAAGCAAAGATCGCTCAACTCTCAGATTTACAACAACTAAATTACTTTTCAATTGGGAGTCAGGTATGATGCTAAGCTCGCACTGTTAGATAAGTCTCCTACTAGCTTGCGCTTCCATATAAGTAGATTCCTAAGTAAGAAACTTGGCCGATTCTTCCATTAAGCCCTGTTATTGTTGTTGATATTGACAACAAAGTTTCATCTTTCCTCTGACCCCTTTGTGGTTTAGTTACCTAAATCCTGTAAATCCACTAGCTAAAAAGATTTACTAAATTTGGGATTAAGACAAAACATAGGTGAAATGGGATTTAAGATCTCGTGGGATTTAAAGTTATCATTTTTGCTATTTGGTAGGATTACTTTAAATCTTCCTAGAATCGTGCTACTAAACATCCCCATGATATCTCTTAAATTAGTATAAGAATAATAGTATTTAAAATTGTCCAAAAAATCTCTCAAAAATAGCTCAACAACTACCCAAAGCGATCTCCAATGGATAGTCAGTTAGTTATTGTTGGTTCAAATCATAGCATAATGAAAACCTATAAACTAATTTATAATGAGTCTTTTACATTAAAGGATTTGGGGAAACTAGCTAACACTTTCAAAAATAATAAGAAATTTATTTTTAATTGAAAGTTAATCATATAATATATAAAATTGTATGAGAACACTTCAATGAATCCAATGGAATACAAATTAATCCTAAATTCATTAAATATAATTAGTTATTTCATTAACTTTAATTATTTCATAATTATCAGAATTTTTAAATAGTTTAAAGAAGCATGAAACAATTTTGGTATTTTTTATGTGTAAATATAAAAGAGTTAGTAAGTTACAATAAAAATTTCAAACAAAAATAAAATTCTAAATCTTTTAAATTAAAAATTATAAGTTTTAAGCTAATTATGCTTGTGAGTATAATTAAGCATGATAGCATGTAAATAACAAATTTAATAGTTATGAAATTTGAACCCATATAAACTTTATAATAACATTAGTAATCAATACCATTATGAAATAATATTTTAGTATATTATTATTAATTACTATAAATCATTCAATTAATGAATAGCAATAATTTTATAAATAAAATTAAATTTAATTAAATTCCCAAAAATATATATCAATTTAGAATAATATAGAACTATAATTTAAATCAATTTCAGTTATGTGTTTATCATTCTTGAGATCATTGATAATATTTGTTCTATTAATTTACATTGAAATCTTACCAAGTATCACACTATGCTAAACTATGATCTTGTATTGTTGAATTTTTACTAATTCTTCATGAAATATGTCCTTGAGTTCATCCTCTTAATGACCAGCGTTCATGTTAGCTTTGTAAAACATGATCTTTATCGTGATGGTTGCTAAAAAGGAATAATTTGTAAGAAAATGCATAACAAAATATTAGATGACATAACATAAAATTTGTTATAACCAAATTAATGATGAGCTATGTTTGAGTTACATGGGCTCTCATGGAGTCAATTGAATGTAGACAGTGGACTGATGAAACCAACCCCAAATAGTCTGGATAATGCAAATGTTGACAACATTGATGATGATTATGATATAGCATGAATGCATATATGTTTATGTATTGTATGTAGTGTGTAAAAGTGTGTAGAAAAGATGTGTACATGCTTATCCATTCAAATAGTACCCTATATGTTGAGACACAATCCTCTGAACTCTATTACATGATCATTTCCAGGTTAACACCTCTAACTTTTGGTTCTGTGATCCATAATTGATAAGAATGCACCTCCCGCTTATATGTATTTGGTTAGCTAGTGAAGCTTTTAAAATATATTTGTTGAAGTTCGTGCAGGTTCCTCAAACAAATTATAGAGAAGAACATCACTTCTCTGGATATTTTTTATTATTTTTCTTTTAGATCAAGAATGTGTATTAGTGTTTGTTTAAGTGAAGGCACTCTTCATTTTCTAATATGTTTACACTTTTGTATCTTTCTATCATACCACTTCGATCACATTATGAATTATATCATTTTGTACTTTGGTTAATGGATTCTTGCACAAAAAAACAAGTTAACTCACTAGATAAAAAAAATAAAGAAAATGACATAATTTACCAGGGTATTGTCATGTTTGTGATTCTTCATAAGTATGATATAAAGTAGTATTTTCATAGCTATCTGGACACAAATGGAGTCTCCTTGCGATATTCATTGAAGTTGTGAAGGATATTATAGGCTGGAAAACCTTTTTAACCAATATTGAAAGATATGCACTTACATTTTTTATTTTTGTATATACTTTTTTGCTTTTGTTTTTGAAAGAAGTATGTGTTTCATAATATTGAACAATGATGCTTACAGTGAAGGTCCACCATGTTTGATTTGCACTAGACTTTATTATTATCAAATTTCAATAAAACAAATTGGGTTGAACGTGTCAATTGACATGGCTGTGTTTAGAACAACTTTATTACCAGATGAGAGTAATGTTTGCACCCTTTTTTTAACGAACTGTGGATATCTAAATAGAACTTAATCCCTCTATGAACTGTGGAGCAAGTTAAGCAAGGTCAGTTATTTTTTTTAAAATCTTAGTATATTTAAAGGTGAAAGATTATAGATGATGATTTAATTGTTGTCAAATAATGGCCTTCATTTTATGAAAAAAAGAAAACTTGCTATCCTCAGTCCTAAGGTCCTACTTTCATATTGTTTTTAAGCTTCTGAGTAATGTAAAGTTTTGATTTTAGGGCATGGAAAGATATTAAATTTTGAGGTGCATGATTTCAATGAATTTGTTAGCATCACATTTTAATGTGGGGAGAAAAAATAACTAATGAAAAGCAATTTTCTGTTTTTTCCCAAAATTTGTTTTTAGAAAAACTGCTTTTGATAAAACTGAGCAGAAACTATGGTTGAGAAAGTTATTTTCAAAATTTTCTAATAACAATAGTTGAAAAACATAAGTCACCCTGAAGAAAGTATTGTTATGTATCGAAGGAATATAATGGATTTACTACGCAGTTATTATTTTTTGTCATCCTAGTTTATTCTATTATGACACTTTTCTTTCATATGATGTTGTTTGTAACCCTAAAATTTATTTCATCATTTTCCAGCAAGTGATATTCCTGTCTTGAAAGAAGTTGAGCAAATTGTAGATCCAGCTCTTTTCACTGTAGTGCGCTTTGCTTTAACAACAATTCCTTTCATTCCTTTCATGTTAAAGGCACATGGGGACTCCCAAACTCGGCATACTGGAATCGAGTTAGGTTTTTGGGTAAGTTTGGGCTATTTGAGTCAGGCCCTTGGATTACTCACATCTGAGGCTGGACGTGCATCCTTTATTTCTGCCTTCATGGTGAGGTTCGATTGATCATGCTTTATTTTCACATTTTTTTTGCACTTAAACCACAAAAGGACAATAAAAACTAATATGCCTTACCATGTATGTAGATAATTGTCGTGCCATTTATTGATGGCATTTTGGGAGCAACGGTACCTGCCCTCACCTGGTTTGGAGCATTTCTTTCTCTATTGGGTGTTGCTATACTTGAATATGGAGGCCCTCCATGTGTAAGTAATTCACCTCTTTTAATCAAACACTAATTTGCAATTATATTAGGATTTCAAATGTATGCTTTAAGTCATGAATTTTATATGTTGCTTTGCATATGTTAATGTTCTAACTTAATAATAGTGTTTGAAATTATCTAAGTGCAAGATAAATACTTTATTCAAGACAAGAGATGAGAGATTTAAAGGCTTTATTTTTGTTAGATTATTATTATTCTTATTTTATTATTATACTTCTATATTTGTAGTAATATTAATTATTTTTTTTACTGTTATTATTAATATTATGTTATTGTGTGCTCTAAAAATCCGTGCTCAATCTCTTAATTAAGAGAGTTTGATTAATGTTGGCCAAATTTTTAGAAGCAGATGAAATAGTAGATAAGACACTACCAGAGATTTCACCTCATTTTGTGAGGACTTTAGATCTGATTCTAAGTTACCTATAAGCGCAAGCACTTATAGTTAAGTATTTCTTCCAATGTTGATGGAGAATTTTCAATTAAGGCTAGTTGTTAGATTGCTAATTGCTTAGAGTATAGTAGCAGCAAATGGAGTTTTGAAGTTTAGAATTTATGAAATTCATCATTATTTAACTCAAAGCGGGTGGTTGGGGGAATGATGACGCACTTAATCGAGATCCCATAGTTCCTCATCAACTTAGTCTAAGGAGATAGTTGACCTAACCTGATCAAATGATTCTTGTCAATAGCTAGAATTACATTATCTAAGGTATTTTTATAGATCTGGGTTGACGTTTGTCTAATGAGATATTTTTAAGTTCACTTTAGTTAATAGAGAGGTTTTGGCCATATCAAGTGTACCATATGATTCATAACTCAAGGGCAGAGCCATTGAGGAATATGTTAGCTATAATCATGATTATAATATAGTGAGGGCAATTAAGGGGTCAAATTACCTGGTTAGAGGATTCTTGTTGTAACCGCATTATATATGAAGCATATTGGCTAAACCACATGGACAGAAGACTCAGGGGACATTCTTACTGGCATGAGATTGTTTGAGAGTGAATATAGTTGTACACTTAACTCGACATTGACTCTTTGTGAGCTAGAGTTTTCTTAATTAGTTACTTTTGACAAATGGTGGATTGAATAGGTTTTGCTTTTAGCTTTGAATAGTGAATCTCATTTAGCATTACAAGCTTAGTAACTTATTAAAATTTGGACATTTAATTTAATTTAATTTGATTTAGAATTTTAAGCATATTTTTGAAGTAATATCTCATCCGATTGAACTCTTTATTCAACACAGCCATCATCAGCATAGATCTTTTCAACTCTGCCTCTTTACCAGTAGAGGATCGAGACTAAGTCTAGTATTTTAAGATTTAGATTTGATATAATTTGACATTGATACTTTAGAACTTTGAAATTAATATCTATCCGGGTGAAATTTATAGTCAATACGATCATTATCCGGTTTGACGCATTTCCCATACAAACATCATCTTAATTATATATATATATATATACTATTATCTCTTACTTCTCCTTGTTGGTCTGCCCTAGCTCGAGTCCATCCTCTGCTTTGTTCAGCTTCATTGAAAATTTGTAGATTACATTCTCTCATCTCTTATTCTTTCTCTCATGTAACATCTTGTTTTGTATGATGCTTCCATAAAATTCTTATAAAAGGAACTTCTCTATTCAATAATAGCTTTACGTCATAACCCGATATGCTTTCTAGTTCTTTTACATATATGAGATTTGGTTGGACTTTTATGTGATCTTGAATAATTCTAGTGAATTTATCAACTATGTATATTCATAGCAAAGAGATACGAAACACAATGTGTACTTTACACATGTTTTGACAAAGCTAGTCTATAACCACTTTTTTATTTTTTTTCAAGATTTCATAAGACCATTGTATCTTGGATTTAATTTCCCAGTTTTACCAAAATGCATTACACCTTTTATAAGAGTAACTTTTAGAAACATAAATTCTCCTACTTCAAATTCTACTCATTGTGGCTTTGCATCAAAATATTTTCGTTGCTTGTCTTATACAACCTTCAATCTCTTTCAAATTAGTTAATTTTATCAATAGCTTCATTTACTTGGTTAGCACCAATTATTTTTCTTTCTCCTTTTTTTGCTCAGTATAAAGGAGTCCTGCATTTCCTTCTATAAAGAGTTTCATATAGAGCCATTTTAAGATTTGTTTGAAACTTATTGTTGGAGGAAAATTCTGTTAACTACACATGTTTTTGCCATCCTCCACCAATATCAAATATACACAACTTGAGTAAATCTTTTAAAAATTGATTTGCTTTTTCTGACTAATCTATCAGTGGATGAAATGATATACTAAAAGTCAATTTCGTACCTAAAGTTTCTTGAACTTTTCTCCATAATCTTAAGGTATATCTGCCATCTCTGCCTGAGATTATAGACCTTAGTACTTCATGTAATCTTATTATTTCATCCGCATCAATTTTTGTTAATTTTTCAATAGAGTTAGTTTGATGGATTGATAGTCAATTTATAAATAATCATTTAGATAGCATTATGACTTTGCCTTGACCTTGGTAGTCCAATTACAAATTCTATAGCATTTTCATCCCACTTTTATTCTGGTATCAATAAAGGTTGTAGCAATCAACCTGATTTTTGATGTTCGACTTCAATCATTTGACAAGTGAGGCATTCAACAACAAACTCTGCTATATTTCTTTTCATTTCAGGCTATCAACATATTTCTTTAAGCTCTTGATATATCTTATTACTTCTTGGATGGATAGAATAATCTGAGTAATATGCTTTGTGTAAAGTTTTTTTTTTTTTAATTTATCAATAATTGGAATACAAACTTTGCTCTTATATCTTAATAATTCAATCTATTCCATCTCGTAATCTTGAATTTGACCTTTTCACACCAGATTTGAGATTTTCTATTGCTTCACATCGTGTAATAGTGTATCACATACTTTATCCGTTAGGTAGATTGTGTCACTATTTGGCTCAATAACACAAAATTTTCATTAGTAGGCTTGACCATTGATAATTCCAGTCGATCCATTTCTCTAATCAATTCTTCTTGTTGAGTGATTAATCAATTTACATTATCATAATTTTTTTGGCTTAAAGCATCTACAACTAAATTTGTTTTCTAAGATGATATTGTATGTCTAGATTATAATCTTTGATAAGTTATCATTTATTAATTCTTTCAGTGTAAACATATACTTCAAATTTTGATGATTAATAAATACTTTATACTTAACTCCATATAAATAGTCTCCATATCTTTAATGCAAACACAATGACTAGTAACTTCAGATCACATGTAAAATAATTTTTTTTTGTGACTCTTTAATTATTTGAAAGAATAAGCAAATACCTTTTTTTTATGTTGCATTAAAACACATCCTAATCCTTTTAATGCTGTTTCACTATAAATTTGAGATCCTTTTGCACTTTAAGGAATTGTCAATAGTGCAATCATTAAACGAGTTTTTAACTTTTAAAAAGACTTTCATATTGATCATTCCATTCAATCTTTACTGTTTTTTGTGTTAACCTCTATAATGGAATAGCAATTGATGAAATTTTTTTTACAAATTTTCTAGTATTCAACACGACATAGAAAATTTCTTACTTTTGTTACAATAGTTGGTTTAGGCCAATCCACTATAGCTCAAACTTTTTTCTAATTTATTAAGATACTTTCACTGTTGACTATATATCCCATAAATATCATAATTTCAATTAAAACTTGCATTTAAAAATTTGCATATAGGTTTATGTTTCTTGAGTATTTGTAACTAGTATGAAGATAGTTTATGTGACTAGTTTTATTTCTTGAGTAGATAAGAGTGTCATCAATGAATACTATCACAAAGATATTCAATAATGGCTTAAAAATTCTTTTCATTGTAACCATAAATACAACTGGGGCATTTGTTAATTCAAATGACATCCCCACAAATTTATAATGTTCGAATCTCGTATTAAATGTTGTCTTTGATATATAGTCTTCTTTTATTTGCAACTGATGATATCTTCATTTTATGGCAATTTTTAAAGATATTGAAGCTTCTTCTACTAGTTAAATAGATCATCAATTTTAAGCAACAAATATTTGTTCTTATCTATATGCCTGTTCATGTCCCTATAATAAATGCATAATCTCATGTTTTCACCTTTTTTTTGTTTTTACAAATTGCGCTAGAGTTCCTGATGGCGACGTATTTTGCAATTGGATCAATACCTTGTTGTAGGTCTATAGAAAAATCAATTTCCCTGATTGAAGGTAGACCCGATAGATTATTTAAGAAGACTTTTGGATAGTTCTAACTATTGGTATATTCTTCAATTTTTTCTTCTTTTATGACATCTTTTAAACTACTTAAATATTTTTAGAGTTGAGATCATACATGTCAATAGTGCAACATGACACATTATGACACGGCGCCTTCGCGCCTTCTATATGGTATGATACAACGTATCAATATGGTTCGCACTATTTGTGCTTTGCATGGGCAATGACGCATGATGCATTGCATTCATAGTACACGCCAAATTGATTTTTAAAGTTTAATATGAAAATAATATACACACATGTACACATACATGCAAACACACACTCACACATACACATACATACATTACACACAAACAAACATGCACACACACACACACATTTATACATGATAGTAGACGCAACTTCACTCAATCTCACGTTCACGCGAGGTACGTGCTTGGTTCAGCTCAGCTCGATGAGCTCCTTGTTGGCTCCATTTGCCTTAGCAGCTCCATAAATGCAAGTGTGCTCGATCCCCTGTGGCTCTCCTACTTAGCCTCCCTTCCTTGATTTGTTCTTTCCCTCTCACTCTTGTTCTCTTCTCTCCTCGCTCACACTTTATTCTCTCTTCCTCTCTTCTGATTTCTCACTCTTCTTTAGCACTTGCCCTCCCTAAATATCACAAGTTTGGTGGTGGGATTTTGGCTAGGCTTATGACAACTATTTCAATAGGTGTCGTATATCATACCAGGTTATTATTTGTCCTTATTCGAACTGTTACATTCTTTTTTGTTATTACAAAATTATTAAATGAAAATTTCTAGCAATAATTTTTCATAAAAAAATTATTTTTAATGAAGTTATTAAGGAGTTGTTTGGTTGCTTTGAAAAAGGATTGTAGAGTAAATGTAGTGTATTAAAAATACTCATAATGTATTCTAAATTCTTTGGAATTGTTTGATTGTTTGTAAGTATATGTTGATCAATTATTTTCTTGTTTGGTTAAACATGATTTAAAACATGGGTAAATTAATAAGGTATATGTTATAGCCATATTAAAAAATAAAATTATAATTATATGCTATTAATAAATTTATATTTTCTTTTTTGGGTGTGAGAGGTCACTAGCTCTTTAAAAATTTGTGTTTTATTACTCATAACTATAGATGTATTTTAGATATATTATATTAATTTTTAATAAATTATTCTGAATAACTTTTATATTTGTCTATTTTAACCAAATTTGATAAGATCAGTTGTAGTTTTCATCAATATTCACTAATCAAAATTAGAATATTTGACCCTATAATGTTATTTTGGTCACAACTCATTTATTCTTTCATGTAATTGCATGATTTTAATCTTGTTGGAAAGCTAATTAAAATTTTTCAACAACTTTAATTTTTTGTATGTTAACTAATTTCAACAAGATCAACTAAAATTCTCACAAATATTAGAAAATTGAAGATAAACTTAAAAAAAAATCAATTGATATAACTAATTCTTCGATGACATTACATGATTTTGTCATTGAAAAGTTAATTAAATATTTTATATTTTTTATGTTTTTTATTTTAACAAATTTTAATAATATTAGCCTACAACTTCACTTGAATGAAATGTAAATATCTAAACTCAAATCTTTGACACTATTTTGGACATAACTCATTTATTCTTTTATAGATTTTTATGATTTTGATTTTGTTGAAAAGCTAATTAAAGTCTTTACAACTTTTATGTTCTCTATTTAAATAATTTCAATAAGATTAGTTGTAGTTTTAATGACTTCACTTGAATAAAAGGTAAACTTAGAAAATCCAATTGTATGATATTATTTTTTTAACTTACTCATTCTTTGTTGGATTTACATGATTTGGTCTTGTTGGAAAGCTAATTAAATTTTCTATAAATTTTTTGTTTTCCATTTTAATCAATTTCGATAATATTAGCTGCAATTTTTATGACTTCACTTGAACGAAAGGTAAACTTAAAAAATATGGCCCAATAATGCTTTAGTAGATATAACTCACTCAATCTCTAATGGAATTGCATGATTTTAGTCTCGTTGAAAAGCTAGTTAAACTCTTTAATTTTTTTTATGTTTTTCATTTTAAATAATTTCTACAAGCTTAGTTGCAATTTCAACGACTTCACTAGAATGAAAGGTAAACTTAAAAAATTTGACTCTATGATGCTAGTTTGGCCATAACTCATTATTTAATGAATTTACATGATTTTAGTGTCGTTGGAAAGTTAATTACATTTTTTACAATTTTTATTTTTTCTATTTTAATCAATTTTGAAAATATTTGCACTTTTAATGTAATAACAAGAACAAAAAGCCTTTATCCCACTATGTGGGGTTAGCTACATGATTCTTTCTTCTTCATTGTGTCCCATTAATTGTCAAATTTTTATTTAATTCTAATGCAATAATATCAATTTTTTATAATATCTAATCAAGTCTTCTTAAGTCTACCTCTACCTTCTTTAACATAGATCAAATATAATACATCTAATCTTCTAATTGGGTCATTGGATGATAACGTTTTATTTGATCAAACGATCTAAGGCGGCTCTCTCTAATCTTATCTGCCATTGGAGCTACTCCATCCTGTTCACGTATATATTCATTTTGCATTTTGTCTCTGAGTGTAAAGCCACTTAACCACTTGAGCATTCTCATCTTAGTAACACTTAACTTAATTTTATGCTTCTCTTTTACTGGCCAACATTCTATGCCATAAATCATTGTAAGTATTACCATCATCTAATAAAATTTTCCTTAAGTCTAAGCATCACTTTTCTATCACACAACATGCCAGATGCATTTCTCTACTCCAACCATCCAAATTGAATTCTACTAATAACATCCTCATCTATTTCACCATTATTTTGAACAATAGACCTGAGATGTCTAAAATTCATTCCTTTTAATGACTTGATCATCTAATATTACAACCCTACCATTAGATCTTTTATAACTAAAATTACACTCCATATATTTGATTTTAGATCTACTTAAACAAAGCCTTTAGATTCTAAGGTTGAACTCTATAATTCAAGTTTTTTTTGAACTCCCTTTCTAGTCTTACCAGTAAGAAAATATCATCAATAAAAAGCATACACCAAGGTATATCCTCCTGCAAATGTCTACTAAGAACATCCATAACTAAAGCAAAAAGATATTTTCTTTTTGAATACAAGTAATAGCTCCAATATACATATCCTTAATAACTTGAATATAAACAATATTAACTTTTTTCTTTTTTAGAATTTTCCAAAGCACTTCTCTTAGAACTTTATATAAATCAACAAATATCATATGTAGATCTTCCTTCCTCTCTCAATACTACATCAAATTTCTCAACAAATGTATAACATCCATAGTAGACCTACCTAGTATAAAATCGAATTGATTTTGGGAAAATTTTGTGTCGCGTCTAACCCATGTTCAATTAATCTCTCCCATAATTTTAATGTATGACACATTAACTTAATTCTTGTATAATTTGCACACTCTTGTGCATCACCTTTATTCTTAAAAATATAAATCAACTAACTCTTTCTCCACGCATCAAATATCTTTTTAGTTTTTAAAATAATATCAAAAAGATTAGTAAGCCAAGAAATTCTTTAATCTTTTGAGCATTTCCATACTTCTATTAGAATATCATCAAGTCATACTACTTTTTCATATTTCATTTTCTTTAAGTATTCTTTAACTTCAGTTTTACTAATATGATAATAAAAATAAAATTCTTTATTTTTATTTAGCGTACTGAGATTGCTAAAGTCAATCGTACTCTCACAGCTTTCATTAAAAATTTATCAAAATTGTTTATCTACGTATATTTAATATCCTCTTCTAAGAAAATAATTTTATGATTTTCATTCTTAATGCACTTTACTTGAACTAATCTTTACTTCTCCTATATCTTTGCTTGGCTACTTATACATACATCTTTCACCCTCTTTAGTATTTAGTCTATTATATAAATCACTAAAAGTTAAATTCTTTTGCATCACATATCGCTTTCTTAGAATCCATACAGGTTACTTTATATCTTTTGCAATTCTCTGAGCTTTTACATATAAATCAATTATCATAATAAAATTTCTTATTTTTTGATTTTTTTTTGTATATTTTAACTTCACCACCAACTGTTTTTATTAAAATGATTCTTTTCTTTTAATTCTCCTTATACATTTTTGCAACTCATTTAGTCTTACTTATTATATTTTCCCACATAATATTAGTTTTCTCATGAACATTCTAACATAAGATCTTATAGCTTACTCTTAAAAATATTTTCATTAATATTTTTTAAGTACCTCTATCTAATTTTAGAATAATATTTTAATTTATTTATCATTTTCTAATCCTTATCTTAAAATTCAAAACTAGTTGTCAATACTAAGTACTTAAACTTTCACCTGGAACGATCTTACAATTATTATAATATAAATGATTTATTTTTCTTATCAGAAAATAATCAATCTGTATTTTATTAGATCATTCTTATAAGTTATAATATCATTTTTTTAATAAAGTATTAGTAATTAAAAAATATTAAGCTAAAGCAAAATCTAATATGATTATACTTTCTTCATTAGTCACTCCAAACTCATAACACTAAGAATTCTTTTAAAATTTTTTATCACTTTACTGACATGTTTATTTAAACCTCCTCTAATAAACACTTATTCTTCAAGAGGTATCCTTTATATTAATTCCTTTTATGTCATTTCAAAATTTTTCTTTTGAATATACATTTAAACCTACTTGAGAAGCATAAACACTTATAATATTAATAATCTTAGCATTAACAATAATCTTTAAAGATATAATTCTATCTCCAATCTTATTAATTTTCACAACATTATCCGTCAAACTCTTATGTATAATCACACATACATTATTTCTAGTACAACTCTTACCTAAAAATCAAAGTTTTAAACCTAAACTATCAATCTTCTTGGCCTTCTCCCAAACCCATTTAGTTTTTTGAATACATAATATATTTATAATTATAATATCTATTAATTTCATTAATTTACCTTTGAAAGTACCTATATTTGACGTTTCTATCTTAATTTTAATTTCATGGACTAATTTTTTTGTCTGCATCAATCTATAATATGGGAACCCTTGTTTATTTAACATTACATCCGTAGACCTAAAAAGACTTGGTTAAGATGTATAAAAAATGATCTTAGTATACTTGATTTAAATGAGAATTTGACACATAATAGGACACAATGGAGACGAAGGATTCATGTAGCCAACCCCACCTAGTGAGATTAAGGCTTGTTGTTGTTGTTGTTGTAGAGTGTAAACTAGTCAAAGTTGAACTCGGGCTCAACTCAATCAATTTTTTCTAATCTCTTAAATATGTTTATATTATTAAAAAATATCTTTATGTTATAAAGATCTTATATAAATGAGTTGATTGGGTGATTTATGTCATATGCAACTCTAAGTTCTATAAATCTATATATATATATTTTGCGACTGTAATTATATATTTAAAGAATGTTTTCTTGAACTCATTATACTTCTATATCTTTATTGCATGCACATCACATTGTGTTATAGTTTTACTTTTATAGTTCATATTTTCAAATGACTAGTCACAAATATTAATTTTTGTATTCTATCAGTTGTAAGATGGTTTGATACAATCAGCAATGTATTGTAAGATACACCTGAAGTAATATACAGTTATACACCTAATACTGTAGTCAGATATCAATGTACAAATAAGGGAGTAGGAGCATTGCAACTTTTAATAAAATGTCTTACTAAACTAGAAAGGTGTACAACAACTATGAAAACAATAATTTAAAAAGACTGATGAAAAATAATGATTTCTTAATAATAATTTTTGATATTTAGATTAAAAGAGCCAACCTAATAGGCAGAAGACAGGAAGATAATATTCAATTGGTACTCAAAATTTTAGAACAAACTCTGATGGAAAACTTAGATGTAAAGCAAACAAAGCAAAGAATTTTTAATTTTAACTAAATTTAGCTTGATAATAAGTAGCTAAGTCTAAAATACACTTGAAAATATGAGCTCAAAATGTTGACATAGTCATCACGATTACAACTCAAATCAGCGTTAAATTACAACTCAAAATGATTAAACCTTCATGAGCCATACAATATAAACTTATTTTTTTAACTCTTTCCATATCCATCTAGCCTTCGATTCTCTAAGTTTTAATAGAAATGATTAAATTATTGTGAAATTCTTTGATAAGTTTTTGTATATCATATTAATTTCCTTCTTAGAAAAGCTTAGGATGCTACATAGTTGTATTATGAGTTCAATGAATATTTTTCCTTTTCTCAAAAGCTCATGTTATACTTTGAATTGTATTTGTAATTTGAGTTATACTATCAACTAACTATCATAACAATATAATTATGAAAATGTTGCTTAATATTATACCCTTTTTTTTTCTTGTCTTTGATACATTACTTAGATGAGGACAATATTGATCACTTTGTTATTTCTATTGAGTTTTCTATGAGATTTATTTCAACCTAATTAACTTGTTGGGATAAATCCATGTCAATTTCTATAAAACTTGAGGGCTTATCATCACATAAGTTGATTTGTTAAGTATTAAATGAAGTTTGAGAATTTTGAAATTTCACCCATTTATTAGTTGCATGAACTTCATCACAAATTTTCTCCAACTCTATGTAATTTCAGAGTCAAATATTCAAAAAATCTATATCTTTTGAAAAAGCTTGTAACATAATAAATAAGAAGCATGATATATATGTTTTAGCAATTTCTCGAAAAAAGATACGTGCTTAAAAAATATCTGAATATGTGATGCATACTCTTGTCTCATCAACATCATTTTCTAGCTTCATCATAAGATACTCCCAACTTTCTCTTTAGCTATTGAATGTAACTCCATATAGTTTTTTGATGCTTAATCTGATTTTTAAATTACTTAGTTGTGACTTTAATTCCAAAATTTTCTTATAGTTTATGAGAAGCACGTTTATACACATTATTTTTAAATCTTAAGCGCATATTATATTTGCCTTGATATACTCACACATTCTTTGAGGAAGTCGTAAAATTCATGTGGGTTTTTCTACTCCATAAAAATAATTTTGTTCAATATTCAAAGTAGATGTGTGATTGGGATGAAGTTATTTTGTTAAAATAAGCACATAGTTTGCACAAATAACATATATTTATATCACCAAATAAATGTGTATAACTTGCAAAAAAGTCATTTGCACACCCAAATAAGATGTATGACTTGCAACAAAAGACATTTTTATCACTCAAAAAGTGAATTACTATTTAAAAAAGATATATCTATCATCCAAAATGTGTACAATTTGCAAAAAAGATATATTTTTATTGCCTAAAAAGATGTGTGATTTACAAAAAAGACATTTCTACAATAACAACAACAACAACAATAAGCTTTTATCCCACTAAGTAGGGTCGGCTACATGAATCCTTCGTCTCCATTGTGTCCTATTATGTGTCAAATTCTCATTTAATTCAAGTATACTAAGGTCATTTTTTATACATCTTAACCAAGTCTTTTTAGGTCCACCTCTACCTTTCTTAACATAAAGCAAATCTAATGCATCTACTCTTAACCGGGTCATTGGACGGCCGACGCTTTATGTGGCCAAACCATCTAAGGCGACTCTCTCTAATCTTATCTGCCACTGGAGCCACTACTTTTCCAAACAAACTCATTTCACATTTTATCTCTAAGAGTAAAGCCACTCATCCACCCGAGCATCCTCATCTCGAACACTTAACTTAGTCTTATGCTTCTTTATTGGCCAACATTCTCATAAGTCATAGGTCTTACCACCATCTTATAAAATTTTTCTTAAGTTTATGGAACTTTTCTATCACTGGCCGATGCATTCCTCCACTTCAACCATCCAACTTGAATTCTACTAATAACATCTCCATCTATTTAACCATCATTTTGAACAATAGAGCCTAAATATCTAAATCGTCACTCTTATTAATGACTTGTTCACCTAATGTCACAACATTACTAACTTCTACAACTAAAATTACACTCCATATATTCGCTTTAGATCTACTTAAATGAAAACCTTAGACTCTATGTTGACCTCCATAATTGAAGTTTTTCTTGGACTCCCTCTAGTCTTATCAACAAGAAGAATGTCATCGTAAAAGCATACACCAAGGTACATCTTCCGTAAATGCTTAAGAAGAACATCCATAACTAAAGTAAAAGATACGGGCTTAAAAGCGATCCTTAATATAATCCAAAATAGGAAAATATTTTGTCAATCCTCCTTGTGTTTGGACACAAGTAGCAGCTTTAGTATACATATCCTTAATAATTTGAATATAACCAATATTAACTCCTTTCTATTCTAGAACTCTCCAAAGAACATCTCTTGAAACTTTATCATAAGCTTTCTTTAAATCAATAAATATCATATGTAGATCCTCCTTACTTTCTCTATACTTCTCCATCAAACCTCTTAACAAATATATAGCATCCATAGTAGATCTACCTGACATGAAACCAAATTGATTGTGAGAAATTTTTGTATCACATTGTAACTTATGCTCAATTACTCTCTCCCATAATTTTAATGTGTGACACATAAACTTAATTCCTTTATAATTTGCACTCTTGTGCATCACCTTTATTCTTAATTATAGGAACCAACAAACTCTTTCTTCACTCATCTGACATCTTTTTAGTCTTTAAAATAACATTAAAAAGATTTGTAAGACAAGAAATTCCTTTATCTCCTAAATATTTTCACACTTCTATTGGAATATCATCAGGTCATACTATTTTTCCACATTTCATTTTCTTTAAAGCTTTTCTAACTTCAGATTTACTAATACGATGATAAAAATAAATTTCTCTATTTTTATTAAGAGTATTAAAGTTTCTAAAATCAATCGTATTTTCAAATCCTTCATTGAAAAGTTTATCAAAATATCTCATTCACCTATTTTCAATATCCTTTTCTAAGAAAAACTCTTTATTATTTTCATCCCAATACTTCACTTAAAGGCTCTTTGGTTGGCTAACTTATGCATACATCTTTCCTTCTTTGGTATCTTGTCATTGTATAAATCATTAAAAGTAATTTTTTCATTATATTATTCTTTCTTAGAATCTCTGACACTTTATATCTTTCCCAATTCTCAGTTTTACATCTAAACCAAGTTTTATAACAATCTTCTTATTCTTATCTTTTTCTTGCGCTTCGACTCCACCACCAACTATTTTTATTAAAAAAGCTTTTCTTTTTGATTCTCCAAGCGTTTTAGCAAATTGCTAATTTCACTCATACTTTCTAACATAACATTAAATTTCTTTATTTAACGCCCCAAATTCTAAAGCTCTTATATTGCTCTTAAAAAATTTTTTATTTGTGTTCTTGTTCCATCTAATCGTAGAATAATAATTGATTTATTTTTTCTCTTACAATCTTTCATCTTAAAATCTAAAACTAACAATCACGTGAGACTTAAACTTTCACTTGGAATGATCTTATAATCTTTAGAATCTAAACGATATATTTTTCTTATCAGAAAATAATCAATCTGTGTTTTACTAGATCCATTTTTATAAGTAATAATATATTCATCTCTTTTCTAAAACTAACAAAAAAGACATTTTTATTGCCAAAAATTATGTTTAAGTTTCAAAAAAAAGATGTTTAGACCTTTAAAATTTTTAATTAAAAATTAGTTTCATTCATGTGACTATATTATATTAGCCATTTAGTTCATTTTTCTCCAACTACTCTTTAGAATCATCTATAACTTCTTCGTCATGTCTATTAACTTGTCCTCTTGTTATCCACTATTTTCTTGCAGAAGATCGGATCTAAATTAATTACTTCAAGATCTATCATTCTCCAAACCTTGTCAACTCCAACTTGAGCATAGAGGATCAGGTTTGAGACTTTCTTCTCGAGAACTTATACTTGAAAACTCACATTAATAATGATGCCGATAGATTTATCTTTTGCAATTCTATGACAGAATTCGCTTCTCAAATTTTATTAAGTTGAAAATAGTATAATGACATCCTTATTTTTAACAGAACTAACCCTCCCCAAGATCAAACCAGTAGATATCTTTTCATTTCATTTGATTCATTCCACATACTTCAACAATACAAGATCTATTCAAAGTATTGTATGAACATCAAATGCTAAGCCAAGTTGATATGACATACAAATCGTCGAATTACAAGCATATGTTTTGATACATAAAATCATAAATCAAATGTAGATATGTTTCCAAATATGAATTTGATCCTTTCAAATGCTTATCATGATCAATGGTCTATCATTGACTCTTTCAACTATTACGAGTCAAGTATAGATCTATTCTATAAGATATGCGTTGACTCTTTCACATATTTGCATGAATCAAGTGAGAGTATGTTCTTAATGATATAGGCTCTTTCAAAAGTTTACATGAATCAAGCAATTAAGCAAAACATCGCTCTATGAAATAAGCATGAGATTCATTTACTTGCATATTAAAGACATTCAAATTGAATAGAATGCAATAATCATTTGAATATGCACAATTGATCATTCTATTAAATATTTGACACAAAGTCCAAAACTATGAACTCATATGTAAGAATGGTTCATGATTCATGCTTGAATTTAATTCCTTTTGAATACTTATACAAATCATAAGACATTAAGCTTAAATGTAAGATTGATCATAAGCATATGCATTAAAGACATTCAAATTGAATAGAATGCAATAATCATTTGAATATGCACAATTGATCATTCTATTAAATATTTGACACAAAGTCCAAAACTATGAACTCATATGTAAGAATGGTTCATGATTCATGCTTGAATTTAACTCCTTTTGAATACTTATACAAATCATAAGACATTAAGCTTAAATGTAAGATTGATCATAAGCATATGCAGAATCTCATTCATTTGAATGTTTAAATAAGCCACATATCAAATATTGATTTTTACATCAATGTTTAATGAATGACATCTCATTCATATTCATTGACGAATTTATCAAACTTTACTTATACTCATAAGAGAGCTATTCTTTGCAATTCTTTGTGCTTCAACTCAAATTATATTCAATTCTCCTCCTAAGAAGAGAACTAATTTGAACTCAATTCTTTTCACATTTTTAATACATGATATAATACAATTGAATTGAATGTATGTATTGAAAAGTTTAGTTTGCATTTATCGACGAACTTAAGGGGATTCAAGTTTAGTTTAAGCCTCCCTTAAGCTATTTTGATTCAATTAATAAAATCTTATTTGTATTTCAAGTGATGGTTGAAAGTTCATCCTTTGCTTATCAAATCATATTGTTATGGAGCAAGTCATCAAATTCTTTTAAGTCTCTTTCTCTAATTCATTTTATGTTTACACTTTATGATTCTAAATGTTTATTTTATGATTTGAATCTTAATTAATATTCATTTAGTAATACATAAGGTTCAAAAGTTTATCTAAAATGTTAAACCTTATAGGTTTAGTTTAGTTCTAAAAATTCCGGCCATCCTCACTTCCGAGACTCCTTCCCACCACGCGGTAAAGAAGGCGGTGAGATCGCGGTCGAAAAGTTATTTGCCCACTACGCCAAGAAAGTCTTGCATGAGTTAACACAACATAAGAAAGATTTCGCCACGCCGGAACGAAAGAAGATTTATATCAGACAGATTTCGCTATCGGAACAACAAGCAATAGATATAAGACAAATGAACAACGCGGAGATGTACTTATCAGAAAGTTTCACGCGGAATAATGTGAATGCATTTATCACAAAACAAATTTCTTTCGGAATTACATAGAAAGACTTATCACAGTTTTTCCCGCCACATTGGAACAACGCAAACGTGACTTATCACAAATTTCTCCGTCACATCGAACAACGCGAGCAGACTTATCACAGTAGTTTCCGCCACGCTGAAATAACGGAAGATACTTATAACACGCTTTCTTCCTCAGACAAACAATGTTAATGCACTTATTACAAATAATTTTCGCCACATTGGAACAACAACATGTACTTATAACAAATTTTCCGTCAGACGAATAATGTGAAGATACTTATATGAGTATATTTCGCCACATCGGAACAACGCAGTGATTATAACAAATTTCCTCGCCGTATTTGAACAATGTGAATAAGTACTTATAGTTCAAAGTAATTTTAACAAATTTATATTCACATGTGCATGAAATTAAAATACTGTTGAAATCCCCCTTGCTATAATATGATTTTCATCACCATTTCACCTGAATTTTGCATTTGGAATATTCAAATAGCAAGCTGTAACATAAACTTTATATCACATATGAGCACCATTCCATCCTTCTCAGTTTGAATGTAAAGGAGGAAACACCTTTCTCAAAGCCCACAATATAACAACTAAAGGTTAAGAGGTATGCATATATTTCCTCTTTTGCTAATAGATAATCACAAAAAATTTTGCATTTTTTCTGTCTCCAATTCTCAACATTATATCAATGTAAGATAAAAGATACAGTAGAAAGGAAAACAATATAAATCAGCTTTACCTCATGGTTATTGTTTGCAAGTAGTGTTTGAATTGCAGATAAACAACTAACTTTAATGAATATAAATGAATTTTCAATTCAACAAAAATATTTGCTTGCATGATAACATGATTTAGCTAATACATTCCCTAGACATTTCCAAATGGTAGAGAAGGGCCAAATATAAATGAGAAAGATCTCATGGGAATCACAACCTCTCTTTATCATTACAAGCCAACATCAAAATATGATTAAACCCATGATAATAAAAATAAACTTGCTCTCTTTTCATTTTTCTCTAAATCAAGAGAAAGAAACATGCATCACATATCAATGACCAAATTGAGCTTTACTAATTTTACATTTTTTTATAATTTGTTTGGTAAACTCAAATAGATGTGCCATAGGAATGCTTGGTGACAAAAGAAACCATACTAAATTTGATATCATGCAAGCCAAGAAATTCCAAATTTAAGAAGAAAATATGAGCAAAGAACAACCAATGGTAACAAAAGTTCTGCACCATTAAGATATAACCACATATAACCAATCCTAAGAAAAAAAAAAGAGAGAAAATAACCAACCGTCAATGACCTGCCATGATGGAAAAGTCAAAAGGGAGGGAGTTCGGTTTCGCTTTGTCAAGTAACTCTCAACGAGCGAGAGGAAATAGAAAGGGAGAAAGAGAAGGAAAGTTCGGCGTGAACCTTCCGCGGCCGACGAATCGAGGGAGAAGGAGATTGCGGTTCGCAAGGCCGATGACCGAGGGGAAGAAGAAGAAGAGCTCGGCCGCCATGCCCTACCGAGTGAAGCGGCTCACCGCCGCCGTCGACATCGAAGTCGCCGGAGGCTCTCGCCACGAATCGAGAGAGAGAGCTCAAGGCAGGAGGAAAGGAAGACCGTGCGTGCATGTGTACCAAGCAAAGGGCTTCGAATTAGGGAAGGAGGAAAGAGGTAAGTAAATAAATAATTTATATAATTATATGTTTAATTGAAATCTGATGTTAATGTTATTATCTCAATTTTGACTTAAGGTTTATAATTTTGACTTAGGGTTTATCGATTTCAGCAAATAATTTAATTCAGGAATATGTAGCATAAATTAAATTCAAGTTTAAGAATTATTTTAAGATCATTTTAAGAAGAATCATTTTAAGAATCATTTTAAGAAAAATGATAAATATTTAATGAAAATAAAATTTATCTATATCACGTTAATTAATTTAGAATCATTTTAAGGGGTATGATAAATATTAAATGAAATATATTAAGTCATTTAACACTTAATATTTTATATTAAGAAAAATAATAGGATTAATAGGATTTAGAAGTATTATATGGCAAATTAGACATATCATTATATTAAATGAATTAAATGTTAATTTAACTTGATTTAGAAAATGTACTTATCTCTCATATGTTTGATTGTTTGAGCAATTTCTTTCTTCTATGTACATGTGATAACAAAACCACACGATACGCCTTCTACCTTATTATTATAACAGAATAACATAATCGATGTAATAACCGAAAGTTTAAACAAAAAAAAAATAATAATAATAAAAAAAAATAAATAAATGCAACCGCGGGTAAGAAAGAAAGGGGAAACCCGAGGGTTTCGACAATCGAAAGAGTATTCCCAAAACACGGAGAGAGAGGAAGAGGAGAAAGTGAAGAGAAGAATCTACTGCGTCTCTACCGCCTACCGAGGAAAAAGAAAGAGTTATCCGAGAGACCTCTACGCCGTCCTGAGTCAGTCTGAGCTTCGCACCAACGAGAGGAAGGAGGAGTCTCGGCGAACTGCGGTCGAGTCAAGCATGCGGAGGAGGGCTTAGGCAAGACCGAGAAGCTCGCGAGTAGATAACCTGTCGCGATGACCGGCGCGGGAGGAAAAGAAGAAGCTCGAACGGTCCTTAGGAAAACCGAGAGATACAAGGTAAGTAAATGAGTTATTTAAGTATGAGTTTAATTAAAATTTGATTTTAATGTTATTAACTTTGATTTTAATGCTATTTCAAGTATAATTTAGGGTTTATAAATTGACTTGGTTTTATATTTTAAGCAAGAATGTAACGAATACGATGAATCACGCTAAGTAATTAAGTTTTAAACCCTCACATCTAAAAAAATAATTTCAAATGTAATAAAAAAATCTTAAACCTATGCTAAGTTATATGTGGAGGTTCATAGTATTGATTAAATTAATATGTGATTCTATGGAATTTCATTAAGAAAGGAACGAAAAGGAAAGGAGATTCAAGAACCGCAAAATTAAAGTGAATTATGTTATTATATTTATAGAAAAAATGTCTTTAATTTCTGATAAACGACGTTCAAATGATTATGACTTTTCACATCTAAAGAATGATTTTTCTTTCTTTCTTAAACCGCATGAAATTTTAATGCTTCTTCATGTTGGATAATAACCGAACGCTCAGATCATACGCATTATTTTATAAAGTTCACCGATTTGATTAATGTATAAGATAATCAGAGCATGAATGTGATGTTAAATTGAGTTCACCCCTTATGATCAGGGGACGAATGTACCTCAAAATGATTCTGCCAAACGAAATTGAAAAATAATTCAAACGAAATGAAAAACGACAACGACAAGAATGGTAGATAATTTATTCTTTGAATGTAGGAATTCTATGATGAAAGTAAAAAGAAAAATTCATATGATAAATGTTTATGTACCTACCCCATACGCTATCGATAAATGTTTATGTATATCGACCCCATACGCTAACGATAAATATTTACGATACCCATCTCCCATAGTTTGATTTGAGCAGATTTCTTTTATGCGCGACACAGAAACCGACATGATACTGCTTCTTCTTTTATAGAATAAAGATAATTGACCCATCAATTATATTCATTTGTTAATCTTTTTCGAATTCTACCAATTAAACTATAGAAGGGAAAGTCGTATTCACAGTAGAGGCTTGGGGAGATAGGTATTATGTCGATAATGTTGAGTTATGTTTAAAAATGTGTTTTCTCGAGCTTTGTTGAACGTTTAAGTATGGACAAATTGTATAATTATTTGTGGGTTGTAGTGGCTCTTTTATGATTGAAGATTGAAGATTTTATTTATGATTGGAAATATTAAGAAATATTTTATTTTATCCGTCCGTCGTCATTTTCCGGTATTCCAAGCTCCGTCGTGACATAATAGCTATTTAGATTTTAGATTTTAGATTTAGGGGTATAAGTAATGATTAAAAATCAAAGAGCCATTAGGAAGAGGATAAATTTTATGAATAAATTTGCATATGATTATATTGATTAATATGTAACAATTATAATTAATTTGTCTTCTCAGTATGGAATCAATTCAAGAAGATCTTTCTGGAAAATAGAGAGGCAGCTTCTTGGTGGGTCTTATTGTATAGATGCATTTACTGAATGATGGAAGCAATGACTTAGATGATAAGGAATTAGCATACCCAAGCTAGTGGAAGTGGTGGAGTTCTATTGATAAGTCACGAAATTATTTCAAGATATGAGGCCTCTTTCTCAGTGCGGAGGACTATAGAATCGAAAAGCTATCTGAATAGAAAATTTTAGAAAGTATATATGTCATGAGAAAGAAGAGTTCTTTGGCTTCTTTTACTTTTGAGGGTGAGAGATGGTGGAGACGATTCTGAGAGAGAAATTTGAAGGGGAGTCTTGCAATCTTATTTCATGGGAGGATTTTGTGAAGACTTTTAGAGATTGGTTTGTACTCTCGGTAGAGACAAATCAGACAAATTCATCAGATTGATATATAGGAGATCATATAATGCAATATGAAGGCGAGTTTACAATCTTTCGGTATGCACCAATTAATACCAAATCTGAAGAAAAATGTCATAGGTTTCTATGGTGAAGGATATAATCGACAATTCCTTTGGGTATTGATGATCTTTGTCTGGTGGAGGCTAGAAGGATAGAATTGGATGTGCAAGCTGAGAAGGAGGAATATTAAGAGGAGGAATGATGATAGGCCAAAATCAGGCGAATGTTGGCCGAAAATCAAAGCTGGAAGAAGCCAGTTAGATACATGCGGCGTGCCAGTATTATAAAATGTGGAAGAGCACAAAGGAGAGTGCCTCTCGCACAAACACTGCTCATTGCGATACATATGGCAAAATCTTGCCTATCTTGTCGAGGAACCTTTAAGGGATCTTGGACAAGTGTTCAACCTCTTGGAATTTGGTTGCAAGAATGATTGAATCATTACATCGGTTATCTCGAACTCAGGAAAGAATACTGTAGTTTATGCAATGACAAAGAAAGACTGACGATGTCATCGGTATGTCTTTAATTAAATTAACATCGCCATAATTTTGTATTGTGTTAGATATATATTTGTTGTTTTATATGTCTATTCAATTATAGGTATCATCTTTATTGGAAGTAAATCAGTTAGAGTTTTATTTGATACTGGAGCATCACATTCATTTATATTTGAAGAATGTGTGAGGATTTTGGGATTACAAATTATGAAAATGTCAGTACTTTATGCGATAAATGATCTCAAATGAATCTTTGAAAATGTTTGCGGTGTGAACCTTGTCACGTGAAAGAAGCTTGAATCTGATTTAATAAGTCGCCATATATGAATTGATGTAATTTTAGGAATGGATTGGTAAACATTTTCTTCTTATAGATTGTTAAAAGATAGTCAAATTCAATATTCACGGAAAGAAGAATTCAAATTAGTGGGGCATAAAATTATTAACTATGATGGTGTCTTGCTTAAAAGTTTAAAAGATCTTGTAAAGGCTATGAAGATTTTCTTGCTCAATTCTTGATGTTACTAAAGAGGTAAAGAAGATAGAGGATGTAGGTAGTAAAAAAATCAGAAGTTTTTTAGATGATTTTATCGGGTTTACTCTCAGAGATAGATTTCTCATTGATTTAATTGAGGTGCAAAACATGTAAAGAAATCTTATATAGAATGGCGATTAAAGAATTACAAGAGTTGAAGAATCAGCTACAAGAATTGTTAGAGATGGGATTTATCAGGCCTAACACATCTCCTTGGGGAGCTCCTGTATTATTTGTAAAGAAGAAATATGGGAGCTTAAGGTTATGCATCGATTATAGAGAGCTTAATAAACTCACATTGAAGAATAAATATCGAGAATTGATGATCTTTTTTGACCAACTGAAGGCTTACGTA
Organism: Cymbidium sinense; assembly: GCA_021442155.1. Classification (NCBI taxonomy): domain Eukaryota; kingdom Viridiplantae; phylum Streptophyta; class Magnoliopsida; order Asparagales; family Orchidaceae; genus Cymbidium; species Cymbidium sinense. The sequence goes on from CM038229.1 coordinate 20,111,875, forward strand.
TTTTCAAAGATTGATTTAAGATCGGTTATCATCGGTTGAGAATCAAAGAAGAAGATATACCAAAGGCGCATTGATGAGTATGGGCCTTTGAGTTTGTGGTGATGCCTTTTTTAACAAATGCTCAGGTTGTATTTATGGATCTCGTGAATAGAATCTTTAAACCCTTTTAGATTTAGATTTGTGATTGTATTGATGATATTTATTCGAGATGAAGCTGAAAACCATCTTCATTATTTTCTCGAAGGAAATGAATTGTATGCAAAGTTTTCAAAGTGTGAATTTTGGTTAAATAACATCATATTCTTGGGGCACATGATTAGTAGTAGGGTTTGATGGTCAGTAAAGTCGTGAATTTGAATGGCCCAAATTCTATCACGTCGAAGTTTCTTAGGATTGAGGATATTACGAGATTCGTTGAAGGGTTTTCATTGATTGTAAATCGCTATCGAAAACTTCGAGCATCAAATTTGATTGCGGTCGTGAAGAGCTTTTCAAAATTGAAGAATTGTTTAATGAGTGCACCAGTATTAACTATTCCATCAGGGACAGAAAGATTTCAAATTTATAGTGATGCATCATTAAGAGGCTTGAGATGTGTCTACTCTTGAGAATGGAAGAGTGATTGTTTATGCTTTGAGGCAATTGAAAAATCATGAAAAGAATTATCCAACTGATCTGAAGATTGGATGGTATTTCATTAAAAATTTGGAGGCATTATTTATATGGGTAAGGTGTGAAATTTTCTTGATCATCAAAACGAAATATATCTTTACTCGAAGGAGCTAAATTTAAAGGAAGGAGATGGTTGGAACTCATTAAAGATTATGATTTAGATATTCAAATATCATCGGAAGACAAATGTAGTTCTTGATCTTTAAGTAGAAAAATATCTAGTATTTATTGGTTGATCTCTCAGCGGAGGAATTGATTAAAGATTTAGAAAAATTGAAAATTTCAATCATTAAATCTGAGATGATCATGCTTTCCTTAAATCAAATGGTTATACACAAATTTGAAAAGACAAAATCTGGATCTTTATCTCAGATGATGACTTTTAAAATTTTAGATTTGGTAAAAGTAGGTCATCTGAAGATTTTGAAATCGATGAAGAGGGATTTGAAGTATATCGTGGTAGGGTTTGCATTCCAAATGTTGGAGATTTGAGGAAAGATATCTTTACATGAAGCATCATTCAAATTATACAATTCATCCAAGCGATAGCAAAATGTATGTCGGATCTTGAAATATTTTGGTGGCAGGGAATGAAAAAGAAATTTGAATTTGTTTATAAAATGTCATGTCGGATGGTTAAAGCGAACATCGAAGCAGTGGACTTTTACGGCCTTCGATACGAGTGGAAATGAGATGATATTCTTATGGATTTTGTTGTTGGCTTACCTGATCGAGAAAAGGATGATCTTATTTGGGTTATTATTGATAGGTTGTATCGCTTTATATCTATCATAATCGATCACGTTGAAAGAAATGAGATATGTTGATGAAATCGTGAAGTTACATGGTGTGCCAAAATCAATAGTATCCGTCGAGATGGGCGATTTACATCTGGTGGAGAAAAATTCAAAACTTTTGCGAAGCTTACATTCGATGCATTTCATCCTCAAACGATGGTAGGTCGAAAGAACAATTCAAACAGATTTCTTTGACTTTGTATTCTTGATTTTGGAGGAAATTAGGAAATTCATTTCTTTGATTAAGTTTCTTACAATAATTTCAAGCAAGTATTGGTATGGCTCCTATGAAGCATTGTATGGAAGAAAATGTAGGCTTTGTTGGGTGGACGGTGAAAGAAGAATCATTGAAGTGGATGTAGTAGATGAATTTGAAAAGATCAGATTGATCCGTGATAGATTAAAAGTATTGAGATGAGAGAGAAAATATTATGATGGTAAACATCGACTAGTAGAGTTTGAAGTGGGAGAATTTGTATTTCTTAAAGTTCTATGAAAGGTATAAAGCGATTTGGCAAAGTTGGAAAGTTGAATTATATTGGTCCATATGAAATCTTAGAAAGAATTGGAAAAGTGGGCATAGGCGGCTTCTTCCTCACAGTCTGTGATAATGTTTTATATTCTCTTCTCGAAAATATATTCGATGAAGCAACAAGATTATTGTTGATCTATTGATATTCCCGATCTCACATTTGTGGAGGAGGAAGAATTATAGATTATGATGTCAAGCATCTCGAATAGGAAATTCATTTATTATGTCTTGTGGAAACATGGATCGATCGAGCTACATGGGAGAAGGAATCAAATGCAAAACTTTATCCTCAATTATTTAATTAAAGGTATGTGTATTTATTAATGTCATTTAATTTCGAGACGAAATTTTATAAGAGAGATTGTAATAAGAATGTTTAAACAAAAAAAATAATAATAATAATAATAATAAAAAATGCAATGGATAAGAGAAAGAAACAGAGGCGTCGGTTTACAAATCGAAGAATTCCCAAAACATGAGAGGAAAGCGGAGAGGAGAAAGTGAGAAGAGACTACCCGTCCTAGCGTGTGTGTCATAGAGGAAAAAAAAGAGTTCTGCCAGAGAGGCGCCCTCTTGTCTTTGGCCGTCAGACTTTTCGTCGACGATCGAGAGGAAGGAGTCTTCGTCGAATGGTGTCGAGTCGTCGCATGAAGAAGCCGGGGAGTGAGGGCTTAGGGCAAGACCAGAGAAGCTCTTTGCGTCGATAGATTAGGTGTCCGATCGGACCGTCGTGGGAGGAAAAGAAGAAGCTCGAAACGGTCCTTGGCAACCAGAGATACAAGGTAAGTAAATGAGTTATTTAAGTATGAGTTTAATTAAAATTTGATTTTAATTTTAATAACTTTGATTTTAATGCTATTTCAAGTTTAATTTAGGGTTTATAAATTGACTTGGGAATAGATTTAAGCAAGAAATGTAAATTGGGAATATGTGGGATGAATCACGGTTAAGTAATTAAGTTTTTATACATGAAAAATAATTTCAAATGTAATAAAATCTTAAACCTATTAAGCTATATGTAAGGAGGTTCATAGTATCGATTAAATTAATATGTGATTATAGAATTTCAATTAAGGAAGGAAGCGTTAAAGAAAGGAGATTGAGAGAAGCTAAAATTAAAGTGGGTAGTATATTCTTACATTTATGGTAAAAAAATGTCTTTAATTTCTTATGATGAAATCGTGTTAAAATGATTATGACTTTTTTAAATATCGTAAGTTGTAATGATTTTCATATTTCTTTCTTAAAGCGTGATGTACTACTTTTTACGTGTTGGATAATCGCGAATCTTGATCGTATCTTGGCGTTATCATTTTATAAAGTTCATTTGATTCTTATTAATCATGAATTAATATACATAATGGTATAATTGTATCTTATGAATGTATGAAGCTGGATTTCTTATGATGCTTCGGGATGATATGCACTGCGCGAAATGATTCAAAGGTAGAAATTGGAAAATAATTAAAAATGAAATTAAGAATGGCAATAACATGGTAATAGATACTTATTCTTTGAATGAGTATTTTGAGACTCTTGGAAGGATGATAAAAGTAAAAGTAAAAGTTCATATGATAAATGTTTATGTATCCCCATATCTCGATAAATGTTTATGTATATAGCTATCTTCGATAAATGTTTATGCATCTCTAGGTTTGATTGTTTGATTTCTTTTATGCGCGTGACTGAAAAAAGCGTCATCTTTTTTTTTGTTTCTTATAGTGTAATAGCAATTAACTTGAATTATATTCATTTGTTGTTCTTAATCTTTTCGGTAATCCTACTAATTAAATGGTGATAAGGAAAGTCATTTCTGTAGTAGACTTGGAGATAGATAATTATGTCATGTTGAGTTTGTTTAAAATGTGTTTTCTCTGAACTTTGTTAGAACATTTAAGTATGGTTGTATAATTATTTATGGGTTGTAGTGGTTTCTTTATGATTGAAGATTGGAGATTTTATTTATGATTGTAAATGTTAAGAAATGTTTTATTTTATCCGTCCGTCGTCACATTCCATGCTTTTTATTGCCTCCGGTAGAAATTGACATCAATTTTATTCAATTGGTAGTTATTTAATTATTTCAGGTAACTATCTTAACTTAATGACTAATAGAAGGGAAGGTTATGTTTATCGCCGTAGAGAGACTATAGGAGATAGATAATTATGTCAACTATGTTGAATTATGCTTAAATTATATGTCATATATGACTTTGTTAGTATATATATTTGTGGATAAATTGTTAAATCGTTTGTCATCAGTGTGCTCTTGTGATTGAAGATTTTATTTAAGATTGGAAGTGTTATGTAAGTTTTCTTTTTTTATCAGTTCGGAGTCTTCTATTCTCGGTAGGGTGTGACAATTTCATGATAATAATGTGTCAAGTGATAGAAAGAAGCAATTATGAATTAAGCTCAAAAGTCAAAATTCTTCATCCTCTTCTTCTTAAAGTGATAGCCAAGTAAGTGCCAAACCAAATAAGGCAAACAACCACATTAAATTTAATATCATGCAAACCAAGTTTCAGATTTTGTAAAACATCCATGTGACCACAAAACTGAAATTCAAAATCCTATTTTTTATCTTTCCCAAGTCCTACAAAAGTGAAGGCTATTTGGTAGTAGGATAAGAGCATATTTTAATAGCAAAATGACAACAAGAAATTGTAACTTTAATTCCCTTCAGGTTTTGTCTCAAATGCGGATTTACCAATTCCAGATAATAGACCAAATTAATTTGAAGTTCCTAAACCCACTATCTCCCTTCCTCCACTTAACTACTACATATGAAAGTCTATACTCTATGAAGCATCACTCGACCTCCTTTTCTGTGGCTGAACGTTTTCAGGCTTTGGGAATGAAAGGTGAAGTCTATAATGGGCTGTGAGAGGTTATCATGTAACAAGAAATAGCATGTTGAGCCTAGGCAAATTTCAATCCACATAGAGCAAACAAGCATGCTAGGTCTTGACAAAAATGAAAAATATGAAATTTCATCTTAACTAAACAATCACTTTCATGATAGCAAATAAGCAAGTAATATAAAGATGTGAGAATGTAAAGCTAAAGCAACTCTACACAAACAATAGTCTTTATAAATTCCCCTTTTCCACCTTGCTTAGAAACTCAAAGAGGTAGCATATACTAATCTAAAATTTCAGATTTGATTAAGGAAACAGATTGATTGTAGCAATCAGTGAAAACTGCTACAATTTCAGTTAATTTTGAAGATCCCTCTCTTTTTTTTTACTCAACCAGAATTCTCCAATTGGAAGATTCTTACTCTCAGCTGAGATGTATGTATTTGAACAACATGAGTAGGAGATAAGTATCTCAAGATTTCCACCAGAACATCAAATCCAGTATCTTTCACCCACCCAGTAGTATTAATAATTAGAAGTAACAAAAATTTTCTATGACTATCATGGTCATTTGACTAATGAAACTTCTCAAGAAAGTTATCATATAGTCGAAATATGTAATTTCTATAAGCTTCCGAGTCTCTTTTTTTTTTTTTTGAAAATATATCATCAAAGAAAAAGCACAAATTTTGACCTTAGCCCTATTATAGATGCAGGTTTCTTCAAGCTTATATACAAATCAAAGATTTTAGCTTCAACTTGTTCTCCAAACATATAATGATATAACCTCTCAGGTTTTCTCAATGACGTGCTCATCAAATCTAATAGATATCCTTCAACAAGATGAAGGGATAAGCAGCCGGACAGAGAGAACTCTAGCTCCCCCACATTAGTATCCATGTAACCTACTCTATCATATCTTTCCAAGAGACTGTTAAGGAGAAGACGCTAGAAGGTCGATTAGGGCTTACCGCTTGCTTGCTATAGGAAAGACGGAGGGATTACTTAGCTTGTGCGTTCAGCAAGGAGCAGCGACAAAGTTGGGGAGGGAGACCTTCTTGGTTTAAGAGAGGGAACAGAGGAAGGAGCTCGATGGGTCGAGAAGAGCTTGAGGGGGATTCCAGCTCTACATGGATGGAACAAGAGGAAGAGCTCCTGTTTCGCCAGGACGAGGGAGACGGGGAGGAATCTAGGGCTCGGTTGCTTGAGAGGAATGTCTAGCGAGAGAGAGAGCTTGGAACGAGAACAAGAGAGGGGATTGCGTGAGAATGAGAGAGGGGAGTTCGGTTGAGAGGAATCGCGTGTCCAGCAGAGAAGAAGAATGACATTGCTTTCTTGGAAGGATTTAGTGATTGACTCGATTGGCTGCCAAAATGAATGACAATAGAAATTCGGCTTTTAATGGATGAGGGATAGTGGGCAAAATTAATCGTTGTGAATATTAGCTTAATAATAATAGAATTAGCCATAATCGTAAAAATTTTGATGGATCATCCCGATAGTAAACCCTAGCAATATGGGTGACAATTTTAGATATTTTCGTTGTGCTGGATACAATGGCTCAATCGATTTTGCGATCGGAGGTCATTTGGATCATGTCGGGGCTTCTCGATCTCGATATGCGTGTAATTTCATTAAAAATTGATTTTAATTAATTGATCGGTTATTAATTGATTCGATATTTTTCATTTAATTAATTTCAATATTTTAGACCCATTTATAAAGATGAATTTTTTAAATCGAGGCAATTTTTATTGAATCCGATTGCGATTAGAGCATTTTAAATCCGATTCATGCGATGTTCCTCTCGTTAATTATTTATTTTAAATTTCATGGTTCATTTGATTTGTGAACCATATGTGGAGGTCAACAAATGTTCCCCAAACACATGGTTGGCGCTGGGCGTTTTGTTTGTTAATAAGTTGACGCTGGATCTCAAGAATTTTGCTTGGATGTCACGTTGAAGTTGTAATTTCAACAACTTTTAATAATACCTGATCGCTGCTCCTTTGATGGAAGTGGGTATAACTCTCAAGTTGGGCAAGCATTTGAATTTCATTAGTTCAGCTGCAATAGCTCGTTGAACTAATAGAACTTGTTATTAGTCCAATGCTTTGTGCTTGATGGACTAGATGAAGGAGCTGCTTTGACTTGTAATCATCAACTTATGTCGAGGATTTGGTGTGTTTTCTGTCTTATGCTTTGTGTTTTAACGAACTTGTTGAAGACTTCCTCCTGAGAATTTGAAATTTGCATTTTTCTCCTGTCCTGGCTTTGTGCCTTAGTAGACTTGATGGAGTTGATGATCTATTTGCTAAAATGAGAATGTCTTTTGTCCTATGTTTTTTGCTTTGACGGACTTGTTGAAGACTCTATCTCAAAATTTAAAATTTATATTTTCCTCCTGTCTTGGCTTCGTGCCTTAGTGGACTTGATGGAGTTGATGATTTGTTGTTGAGATGATGATATTTTCGGTCCTATGCTTTTTGCTTTAACGGACTTGTTGAAGAATTCATTTTGAAATTTGGAATTTGTATTTTTCTCCTGTCCTGGCTTTGTGCTTTTGTGAACTTGATGGAGTCAATGATCTTCGGTCCTATGCTTTATGCTTTGACGAACTTATTATAGATTTCATTTCAAACTTTAGAATTTGTATTTTCTTCCTGTCCTGACTTTGTGCTTTAGTGGACTTGATGGAGTCAATGATCTTCAGTCCTATGCTTTATATTTTGACGGACTTGTTGAAGATTTAATCTTAAAGATTCGTATCTTGTGTTTCCTTTTATCCTGGCTTCATGCTTTGACGGGTTTGATGGAGGAAAGTCCTAAATTATCTTGAAGACTTGTCAGGTGATACGAAATTACCTTCTGTCCTAGCTTTCTACTTTTGTGGGCTTATAGAAGGATGTCTACGAAGCTCGGAACTTGTATTGGGTCAATGAATAGTCATCGGTCTTACGTTCGCGTATGACATGTTGATGATTATTCCTCAGTTTTGCTTTGTATGAACATTGGGATGACTTCTTCGATCCTTTGCTTTTTTTTTGCTTGATTGGACTTGCCGAAGAAGAAATTTCCTTCGGTCTTTGCTTTCTGCTTTAATAGACTTGTTGTAAGGAGTTGAGATTTCACACACACACACATATATATATATATATTTGATACCAAATTCGGCTTACTGCTTTCTTGAGTAAGGATATTTTTTTGTTAGAATTTTGAAAAATGACCTTATGATCAAAATGGATGATCTCTCAGTCTAGGCCACTTGAACTTACCAAGTTAGAGAGATTTGGGGATTTGGACGCTCTTGTCTTTGAACTAACGAAGTAGGAGGATCCCTTATTACGACATTTATGGCGTGTTGAGTAAGCAGATCTGTCAGCGACGCGGCCGTATTTGAGCGTGTTGAGTTTGACCTTATACACCTACTTGAGTCTTAGACTTGAGCAATTGATGGAGGATTTTATCATCGGGCTAACGAGATGGGGATCTCTTACTATGGTCTTTGTGGCATGTTGAGTAAGCAGATCTGTCAGCGACTCGGCCGTATTTTGACGTGTTGAGTTCGACTTTATGCACTAACTCGAGTCTTTAGATTTGATGTATTGATGAAAAATTTGCTTTCAACTTGATTTGTTACAGTTTGTAGATTTGAAAATTTTTTCTTTTTGGTCAGTAAGACTTTTAAACTTGAGAATTTGAGTACATAATTTTGCATGTATACATTGGGATCTCGGCAGTAGGCACGATATTAACCCAAATACAAGAAGGGCCCCGTGTCTTACAAGGAAAGCCTGATATTTTACTATAAAATTAAAAAAAATGCCCTTGTCTGATAGGGATTTTACTTTATTTTGGAAATACATTCTTGTGTTACAAGAGAATTTTCAAGTAAAACTTTCACATGTAATTAGTAATGAAAACTTCAAGTATAGAATTTGTCTGATTACACTTTTATGTGTAATATTTTTTTAAATACCGACCATTGATTGACGGCATTGGTCTTTCACCTTTGAAGTCAACGAGTTGATAGGCTCCCCCTTGATATACCTTTTCAATGACGAAGGGTCCTTTCCAATTAGGCTCAAATTTATCGCATTTTGCGATGAGGAATGATTGGTCTTCGCCGGGACCAATTTTTCAAAAGCTTCGAGGGCGTCTTGTATGATCGAATGCTTTGGACATTTCGTTAAACTTATAGATTTTGGAGCTAACTTCAGCCGCAAACCTCTTCCATCCGTAGACGAGCATTCTCATCTTGGGTAAGATTTTGTTGAATGGCTACTCGGAGCGAAGGTAATTCAACTTCGAGTAGTAGAATTGCTTCAGCTCCAAACACTAGTGCATAGGGGGTATAGATTTTGTGGGAGTCTTGTAAGTGGTGTGATAAGCCCATAACGCTTCCACAAGCTTGGTATGCCACTCTTTTATTTCTCGTGAGGATTTTTCTAAGTAATTTGACTAGTATTTTGTTGAAAGTCTCAGCCAAGTCATTTGCCCTCAGATTATAAGTTGACGAATATCGCCAATCAATCTTATGTCGATCAACAAATCTATAGATTTTAGTGCTTTTGAAGGCTGACCTATTGTCTGAAATGATTCGGCGTGACACAAAATCTATAGATAATATTGTGGGTGAAGAAGTTGGTCACTTGTTCAGCTATGACTTCTTTGAATGGAGAAACTTTAGCCTACTTGGAGAAATAATCAATGGTTGCTAGGATGAAGCGGTGACCAGCTGATGATGGTGGATCAATTGGTCCAATTACATCCATCCCCTAGCACTCAAACGACCAAGATGCTATCGTTGGATGCAACGGATTTGGAGGTTGATGAATTATGTTATCGTGCATCTGACACTCGTGACATCTCTTGGCATGATCGATACAATCTTTTACCATAGACGGCCAGTAGTATCCCATCATTTTAATTTTGAATGCCATTTTGGAACCTGATTGGTGTGCACCACAGAGTCCTTGATGAATTTCAACAATTGCTTCTTTATTCCCAAACATAGCCGTCATTTCGAAGGATTTACGATAAAGGGTATTCTTAACATAAGTATATAAGCCTTTCTCAAGTTGTGCACTATCAACTTATTGCTTGGGCAATTTGCCTTCCTTGAAGTAGTGAAGGGTTGTCTCCAATTTTCCTTTTCTCTTGTAAGGATTTCATTTGTGGTTTGGCTTTCTCGGGTTGAAGTCTTTCCTCTTGAATGCAGGCTTGCCTTGTTGACTTTGAAAAATTTGTAAAGGAGTGTGATAAAGCAAATCATCCTGCTAATTTGCATTTGATGACCCCTCTTCTAGCGGAGATTTTAAACTTATTGGCTCTAGGACCTGACGAGTGCAAACACTAATTAGTATGTAATTGTTGTTGTCCATACTCGCCATTTCTTTAACTAACTTAGCTAAACAGCCTGCTTTTCTATTCTTAGCTCTGTAGATTTGAGTCATAATGACATTTGAAATTTGCTTCATAAGCTCGAGAACTCGCTTATAATCGTAAGCCAATTCAAGCTTGTTGATTTTGTAAAGGCTCAGCACTTGATTAATGATGAGTTGAGCATCGCCATAAACTTGCAGATTCTGGACTCCCATGGAAATGACTTCCTCTAAACCTGCCACCAATGCTTTATATTCTACTTCGTTGTTGGTTCGCGGTTGAGTCAGTCTGTAGGAGTGCCTCATTATACCACATTCTGGCGTGATCAAGATGAGACCAATATCGGCTTGAGCTTTTGGAAGGTTAGAGGGTTGAGTGTATTTGATGGATGAAGCTCCATCAAAATATAATTCTCACATTTATTTTATTTTCATATATATGCATGATCTGCTCGTCAGGAAGATCATCATTAAGCGATGAATCTGCTGGGATGGGATGTGCAACAAGAAAATCTGCTAGAATTTGCCCCTTCACCATTTTCTGGGGAACATATGTGATATCAAATTATAATAAGAAAGCATCCCATTGTGCCAAGCGACCTATCAACGTTAGTCTTATCATCAAGAATTTCAACGGATCGATCCTTGAGATGAGAGTAATTTTATGAGATAACATGTAATGACATAGCTTTTGAACAACAAAAATTAACGTCAAACAATGCTTCTCAATCGGAAAATAACGCTTAGTTCTTATTAATTATGTAGCTGAAGCGTTCTCTTTCTTCTTATGTTGTACCAGAGCACCAGATTCTTAGTGCTGTACAAGATGAGATTCTCACGGGATTGGGCAAGAATAGGTGGATTCAACAGATATTTCTTGATACTATCGAAGGCCTCATGACATTCTTCGTCCCATTTGAAAGGAGTATCTTTCTTCATTAGTTTTGTAAATGGTTGACATCTGCTTGACAGATTTGATATAAATTTTCTAATAAATGCAAGATGTCCCTGTATGGAACGGAGTTGGCGAAGGCTTCTTGGAGGAGACATTTCAACTATTGCTTTGATTTTATTTGGATCGATTTCAATCCATCTGCGACGCACAACATATCTAAGAAACTTTCCTAAGGAGACTCCAAAGGTGTACTTGAGAGGATTCATCTTGAGATCATATTTTCTAATTCTTTCAAAAATGATCCTTAAGTCACCGAGGTGATTTTTGCGATCTATATTCTTGACAACGAGGTCATCAACGTAGCACTCTACTTTTTGATGAATCAACTCGTCGAAGATGCGCATCATAGCCCTTTGGTATGTAGCTCCAGCTTTTTTCAAGCCGAAGGGCATGACCGTATAATAGTATATGCCAATTGGTGTCCTGAATGAGGTATGTTTCTCGTCTTTAGGAGCCATTTTGATTTGATTGTAACCTGACGATCCATTCATAAATGAGAACATGTCGTGGTTTGAACTATTATCCACTAACATTTGATACAGGAAACAAAAAGTCATCCTTTGGGCATGCTTTGTTTAAGTCCCTGAAGTCGATATAGATACAAATCTGACCATTCTTTTTTTTTTTCTGAGATGATATTAGCTATCCAGTCAGTATATTTTTCTTCCCAAATGAAATTAGCTTTAATGAACTTCTTGATTTTGTAATCACCTGTTCTTCAACCTCCGTCTTTACTGAGGCTTGCTTATTTGGTGTGCATCGCTTAATTAATTTGTGAATTGCTATATCAGGGGATAAGCCTGGTATTTCAACATATGTCCAAGCAAAGTAATCCCTGAATTTACAGAGCAAAGTTTTTAATTCTTTCACTTTATTTTTAGGATGTAAAGCACTGATGAACGTTGGGCAAGGATCCTCCTTGGTTCCTAGATTAATATCTTTAAGTTCATCCATAGTAGCCTCCTGCCCACCATCTTCAAAGAGTCTTTGGCGACTTCTCATTATTTGTAAGACTGATTTTCAAAATGTCATTCTCATTTTCATTATCACTCTCAATTTCTATTCCTGTTATAGCGTAACAGGTGTATTCTTGTAGACCATTGTCTTGGATGAACCCAAGGCCTTTGGTAGTGTGCTTATTTCTTTTACCAATGGTTTGAGAACCTTTTGGGTACCACATCATCTCAAAGAGCTTAGTCCTTTGCTTACTTGCTCCAGCATAGACTCCATGCTTGCGCATTAGGTTTTGCATCTTTGGAGAATAATATTTTGATATTCTTGTGGGCATAGCTTCTTTTTTTTTTCAGATAATTGCATTACCCAATCAGGATCTTCTCCTTGACATCCCTTGGATTTATAAAACAGGCTTCCTGGCCCATATTTTCCAGGAGGGGAGGTACATAGAAGGTCTCCAGTTCCTCGACTTTGTGAGTTTCTCGAGGGGTGATTTCTTTAAAATGTTGAGGAGGAACAGAAGTGACTACGAGTGTAGTCTCCGTTGCCGATGGATCTATGATTCTTTTAAAGTAGGTGCATTGCTTCTTGCCTTCAAAAGTAGATTCAAACTCATAATCATAGTCAAAATTATCCTCTTCAATCAATGCTTTACTTGAAGATTCACATAGACTTTTGGATTTGGAAGGAACATATTTCTCTTTTTCTTTAGTATCACTGCCTAAATGAGGGACAGTGCTGCTTATTTTAGACTTGTTTTTTATATCCTTAGAGATATTTGAAATAATCTCTTTTCCTTTATTTGTTTTAATTTCATCATTCTTTTTAACTTATCCTTTTATGGGTTTTGAAGTAGATGCGATTTCTTTAGTTGTTTTAGCTTTGATTCCCGGAAGAAGTACATCTTGATATATTTTCATTTCATGCCTTGAAGGTTGCATATCACCACAATTTTGCATTCTTCCCGTCCTGTATATTTCATACATGATCTGATGTGGGACAATGCCATACTCATGAAGCCATGGTTGACCCAGAAGAGCTCTGAATGAAGTATCTGCATCGATCACATGAAACTTGGCTTCTGTGTAGAGGTCTCCAAATTTAAGAGGGAGGACGAATGATCCAACAGTTTTTTATCCCTTCTCATTGAAGCCTTAAACCAGGACTTTATCTCATCCCAGATGTTGTACATCTAGAGATAGCCACCTGAGGGTTCTTAAGTTCATAAGATTTACAAAAGAATCGGGATCAATTAAAATCCGTGGTATCATAACTTAGTCACTTTCAACTGTAACATACAGAGGGCGATTGTGCTCTGCAGTTCCAAGCATAAGATATTCTTCTGAAAATGTGATGGCTAGAGGATCTTGAACGTGCAAGGTCTCTGTTAGACAGCACTCAGCAAAATATGCCTCAAACTTCTCCGGCTCTTTGAGAGCTTCAACTAAAGTATTACGGAGATCTTCTGACATCAGAAGTGCTTCGTATACGCTAAGCTGTGCCGAAATTTTTCTTAAATGGGATAAAATGTTGTAGTCGATCCCTTTATTTGGTGAATGTTTCTTGTTTGAATCCTTAGGGATGAATTTTTCATTGATTTCAATTTCTTTTACTTTATCTTTATTTATTAGCTATTTCCTCTATTGAGATGGCATCACTCGACCACTTCTCAACTGCACTTGAGCTACTTCTTTCGAATCTGAACCTTCAGATGAATTGGTTGCTTCAGCATATTCTTATGCTCCGTCTAATGATGGGCTAGAAGATTCAAAATCACTACCCAATTTTATATTCTTCATGTTTGTCGACATGGCGGGCTCTGATTCATCTTCATTTGGGAAACAGAGTTCCTCTAAACTGTTATCAGCTTCATGTACCTCCAAGCAAGATTCAGTGGGAAGTTCTTCATCTTCTTCCCTTGCCTCTTCACTGATTTGAAGATTAGTAATGAAATCAGCAAGTGTGATGAGTCGTCTTGCTGGCTGTATGTAATCATCCATATTGTTGATGATCTTTTGCCTTAGTATGTGACCATCCATGTTATTGATGGTCTTTTGTGTTACAGTCTTTTTCTTTTTCTTTGATTTATTCTTTCGCTAAGACTTTTGGCTTTTCCTTGCGGTATTTGGCTGTTTTCTTCAGATGACTAGCATTTCCATAACTTGGGTTTTCTCAATCTGGGGTGTGGTGACTCCCACTTAATGCCTAAGACGCCTTCCAATCGTTTCAACATCTTTACAGTCTTTTTGGAAACTGCAACTTGTCACCCTTCATCATCAACTAATTTCTCCTTGCCTTTATCTTTACTTGATGGCACTGTAGAGGTGATTACCTTTGTGGATTCTTTCTTGGACTTCATTTGTCAAATAGAATTCTCCATTTCTATACTTTATTTCAATTTTTGAATATGTAGCAATCTTGATGGGTTGAAACACTTAATTATAGGCGATGGTGGTTATTAGCCAATCTTTGTCTCTTGAGGGGTTGGGGCCATTGAGTCATTTGCTCCTTTTGTTTGCTTCGTCCGCTCGCCTTCACTGAAGCGGCCTCGAGGCACCTCATTCCCCCAATTATGAGCTTAGATTGTGGAGCAGGATTGAATGACTGCTTTGGTCTTTCTCGGTAAGCAGGTAGCCTTTCTTTGTCCATGTTATAGACTATCCGCTTGCCTGATCTTTCTTGAATGAGGTGAAATGTGTTTCACCTTTCTTTGGATCTAAAGCTTTTCCTTTTGGATTGTATCGAATTTATCGAGGCGTATAAATTTAATTTCTCAAATTTAGCCACCTATCAGCGACTCTTAAAATATAATTGAAACCATGCAAAAAGATATCATCTTGTCATCAATGTTGTCCATAAGTAATTGAATGCATACTCTTCTTTTAATTGTTATTTCATACTCATATTTCTTCATGATATATCATTCGATTCGTCTTTCTTCCTTTCTCAAGGCGAGATCGGCAATAGTTGTCTTCTTGGTATGTGAACCTTTTAACGAACATGGTCTCTAGTTGATAAAAGTCTTGGATCGTGGCATTTCAACATACCATTCAGCGTGGAAGTTAAACCGATGGCGGAATAGCATTAACGTTACCTGTGTTACCAGAGGATGCTTTTAACTGGGCTAGATGCTGCTTGGGATTGCCATTTTCGTCAAATAGGTTAAACTTTGGCATTGAGTATCCCTTTGGATATAGAATTTGATCATACTCCGCGAGATATGGACGAACCTTGCTCACTAATTTTTTTGTCTGCTCCGCAGCTATAACAGCTTTGATCTTCTCATTTAAAATAATATCAAGTTGAGATGCTGTCACGGCTTCAGGTGTGCTTTGTACATTTTGAGAAGCAGGTTGCCGAGCTGACTCGTTTACTTCAATCATTTCGTGCTCAATTTGCACTCTCGAAGCATGAGATTAGGTTTATTGGAGGATTGTGGTAGCCTAGAGGCGATGATTATTTGGAGGGATAAGTGTTGGACTGTAGTAATATTTCTTTGCATCAGCGCATCATCATTTCTTATTTTTTTTGTATTGTTGGCGATTTCTTTATCCTTGACTTTCATTTGGCGTTGAATTTGTCTCTGTGCCTCTGCTAAAGTGGTTGTGTCTGCGAAGGTGAGATTTTCTTCCCTTTCTCCTTCTTCTTGTTGTTGTTCCTCTCCTGAAGAATCAGAGGATGCTTCCTCTATTTGAACATTATTCTTGAGGTTGAGGAAGTCATCTTGTTATGGCTTATGTTGATATTGGCGCACGATGGCTCGTCGACTTATTGTACCATGTACACTATTTCGACAGCCGTTGTATCCTCCTCTTCCTCTTCATCATTTTAGACACGGATCTCTGATCGGCATCTCCAATGGACTTCTGATTCCACATGTGGAATTGAAACTCCTTCAATTGGAGGGCTTCGATCGAAGCTGACCTCCTCTCGACGGGATAGAGTTGATTTGCGACGGGATCCCTTGGAGGATTCTCCAAGGTGTCGACTGTCATAAACTTTATCATCTGGGGCCCTCTTTTTAGGCTCCCATCACTGATAAATTTGAGTTGGGGCTGATCTCCGGGAATGCACACTAGATGTCACGCAGTGTCTTTTCTCTAAGGCAATCTCTTTTTGAGGCCTAGGCCTCCATATTTGCTTGTCTTTCCACCGGGACCTTTCGGTGGTGGATTCCTAGACACGTGGTCCAAGTGTCACGCCCCGATGCTCACCGCGTGGGACATGAATTGGTTGGCGTCTTGTTGGGATTATGGGATGAGGTCTCTTTGGAGGAGCAGTTCTAGCATCGCTGATAATAGGACCTTGATATTTTCTTTTCATTAGTCCTCTCTCCTTGGCAACATGGAGGACCCGATGCACTCTTGCAAATATAGTTTTGGGTTTCCTTATTAGAGGAGCTGGGGCAGTCGGGTTAAGCTACTAATTTGACCGAGTATTCCGTTTTTTCCCATTTAAGGTTATCAAACCTATTGTAGGTAACACTCCATTAGTTAATAGTTGGTTGCAGGTAGCGTAGTAGTGTTGAGCGTAGCTCAAGACTTCTCTTTCTTCTTTACCTCGAGCTTGCTTCAGATGGAAGATCGTCTCCAGGCAAAGGGTTCAACTGACAGGGTTATGTTGTTCTGAGGAACTAAGGAGGCAGTCCTTCCAGTAACAACCCTCTTTATGATTGGGGTCTCTGAACGTCCAAGCCTCTCAAAGAGAAAAAGTTTCTTCTGAGGCGCCCCAGCAATAGTAGGGGTCACGGCCTCAACGGGCTTCTTCAGATATTGTTGCACATGATGTGCAGGATGTGCATAAGCTTTAGCGGTGAGGCTGTGTGACCTTGGCGATGGCAAAGTCAATGCTATCAAACCGATGATGGTAGCCGGTGTTTCGGATTGATGACGGCGTTAAGCGGATGTTGGTCAGTAAGGAAATGTGATGAGTATTAGAGCCATTCTGGAGGTTTAAAGGTAAAGATTAGCAATTGAAAATAGCTACACTATCTCCTTTCTTCAAAAAATATGGAGACATTAAGACAGAACATACTAAAGCATGGGCTCTAAATAAAATCGTAAATGACTTAAGACTCTATCTAGAAAGCTTTTAAGTTTTCTCTTTCAACTTCTTATTTTCAATTTCATATTTTTTTTATACTACACTGCAATTATAACTTAGATTCGACTAGCCAAAAATGGAAAAAAAAACCTGTCCCCAGTGGAGTCGCCAGATATCTGTGGGATCCGAAAATTCGCCGCCGACCTCTTTTGGATGAAAGAGTGATTTAAGTATCGGTAAAAATTTCAGAAGGCAGATGAATAGTAGATAAGACACTACCCAGAGATTTCGTCCTCATTTTGTGAGAACTTTTTAGATCTGGTTCCAAGTTTCTATAGCAGCCTTATAGTTAATTACATCTCTCAATCGGAGCACTTTCGACAATTCGATGAATCGTTAAATAACAGATATAATACTTGTGAGTGGAGTTTAAGATTTATAAAATTTTTAATTTAAAACTTTGGTTGGGGAAGCGATGGCGTCTTCTAGATCTCTTCGTCGTCCGGGTTGTCGCGGTCCAGTGCTTAGTCGGAAGGAGTGTGGCCGACTTGATCGACATCGTCAGGTTTCGTCTAGGTCGAGGTGGAGTTTGTCTATGGGGACAAATATAAGTCAACTTTAGTTAACATAGGACTTTTTTTCCAACCAAATACATTCTATATTTCACATTTCAAGCCAGAAGGAATATCTGCTACCGGTGGAATTTAGTGGTGTCATATCACGGTGAACCATCCGTCAAAGCTCGGTCGTAGCTATTTATGTGGTGCCATTTTTGCAAAATCAATGAAGGACAGTGCCGCTTACGAAGATTATTTGAGTGTAAAAATAGTAATGCATTTGATTTGACATTTGTTCTTTTGTGAGCAAAAATCTTCTTAATTTATCACCCGCAAACAGTTATGGAGGGGTGGATTGATTTTAAATTTTAATTTAAATAATTGATTTCATTTCATTTATATTTTATTATTTGTATTTTGATTATTTTATAATTGATTTAGATTTAAGCATATAATGATTCATTATTAGAACTTTAATAATACTTTCTTTTCGATATTATTAGATAACCTATCCTCGCACGTTTCTCTGACGATGGTTAAATTCGTTTCTTGAATTATAGTCAAACTCAACTTGAGCATAGAGGATCGGGTTTGAGACTTTTCCTCTTGAGAGTTTGAACTTGAGAAGCTATGTCAATAAATTCATATTTTATAATTATACGACAGAATTAATTTCTCAGATTTTATTAAATTGAAATTCTTATATTAACATCATTAGATTTTTAAGTTTTGTTAACCCAGACCCAGTCCTAAGACCAAACTGGGGTGTAGATATCTGTTCTTTTGTTTTACACGACTTGCATATCTTTTTAGATGCTTGATCTAATGAATACTTCAACATATATACAGGTATCTATTCTTTTAAAATGTTGTATGAATATTTAGATATCTAAGTTGAAGTAGTTGTGTTTGACATGATATATGTGTCAAATTATAAGCATAAGTTTTGATATGGATTTTTGGGTTTTGTTAACTTGCACCGTCTAAGCCCAAGTGTAGTTATCGTTCTTTGATATATGACTTGCATATTTTTAAGTAAGTGTACTTAGTGAGCACACTACATCTGATATCTGATAAAATATTGTATAGACATTAAGATGTCCGTTGAAATCTGTATTACAAGTTTTGATTTTAATATGATATTTTTTTGTTTTGTTAACTCGGACCCAGTCCTAAGACTAAACCAGGAGGTAGACCTTGCAACTCTGACTATCTTCTTGCAAAGGATCGGATCTAAATTAATTACTTCAACATCTATCATTCTCCAAACCTTGTCAACTCTAACTTGAGTATAGAGGATCAAGTTTAAGACTTTCTTCTCGAGAACTTGAACTTGAAAAGTCACATTAACAATGATGCCGATAGATTTATCTTTTCGATTCTAATGAAATTACGATTTTATTAAGTTGAAAATAGATAATGACATCATTAGATTTTTTAGGTTTTGTTAACGGGCCGGTCACAAGCCGGTCACAAACCAGCAGAGTATATCTCATTCTTTTTTTGTTGATTCACACATGTATACAAATATCTGTTCTTTAAAGTGTTGTATGCACATTAAAATATTTAAGTTGAAGCAGTGATGTTTGACATGACATAAATGTCGAATTACAAGCATAGGTTTTGATACCTAAAATCATAAATCAATGTAGATCTGTTTTGTGAAATATGAATTTAACCCTTTCAAATATTTATCATAGATCAAATAAAGGTCTATTCTATAAGACAAGTTGACTCTTTCAACTATTTGTCATGAGTCAAGTGTAGATCTATTCTATAAGATATGTTGACTCTTTCGCATACTTGCATGAATCAAGTGAGAGTATGTTCTTAATGATATATACTCTTTCAAAAGTTTACATGAATCAAGCAATTAAACAAAACATCGCTCTATGAAATAAGCATGAGATTCTTGCAAAACATCGCTCTATAAAATAAGCATGAGATTCATTTAATTTGCATATTAAAGACATTCAAATTGAATGGAATGCATTAACCATTTGAATATGCACAATTGATCATTCTATTAAATATTTGGCATGAAGTCCAAAACTATGAACTCATATGTAAGAATGGTTCATGATTCATGCTTGAATTTAATTTCTTTTGAATACTTATACAAATCATAAGACATTAAGCTTAAATGTAAGATTGATCATAAGCATATGCAGAATCTCATTTATTTGAATGTTTAAATAAGCCATAGATCAAATATTCATTTTTACATTAATGTTTAATGAAGGGCATCTCATTCATATTTATTGACGAATTTATCAAACTTTACTTATACTCATAAGAGAGCTATTCTTTACAAGTCTTTGTGTTTCAACTCAAATTTTATTCAATTCTTCTTGCAAGAAGAGAACAAATTTGAACTCAATTCTTTTCACATTTTAATACATGATATAATACAATTGAATTGAACGTATGTATTGAAAAGTTTAGTTTGCATTTATTGGCAAACTTAAGGGGATTCAAGCTTAGTTTAAGCCTCCCTTAAGCTATTTTGATTCAATTAATAAAATCTTATTTGTATTTTAAGTGATGGTTGAAAGTTCATCCTTGCTATTAAACTTTCTCTAATTCATTTGATGTCTTATATTTTATGATTCTAAGTGTTTATTTCATTATTTGAATCTTAATTAATATTCATCTAATAATACATAAAGTTCAAAAGTTTATCTAAAATGTTAAACTTTATAGGTTTAGTTTACTAGAAATTTAAAATCTCGATCATCGCTTATTTGGGAGGCCAGCTTCCCATCACACCAAGAAAGGCGTGCATGATAGGTGTCGTGAGACACCGCGATTGAAAAGTTATTTTCCCACCACGCCAAGATGCATGGGTTAACAAAACATAGCAAAATATTTTCTCGTTAGAACGCGTGGACTTATATCAGGAAGATTTCTTTGTGTTGGAATAATGAGCAGCTTATATCAAAAGGAAGATTTCCTTGCCGTTGAACATATGAGCAAATCTTATAAAGAAAATGTCTGTACATTGAAACAATGTGAGCAGATACTTATAACAGAACAAGTTTCCCTGCCACATTGGAACAATGTGAACATATACTTATCACAAAATAAATTTTTCCATCACATTGGAACAATGAGCGATACTTATCACGTAACGATTTTCCCATTGAACAATGTGAACAATCTTATCACAAGAATTTCTCGCTTGGAACAATGTGGCAGTCTTATCACGAATAGGTTTCCGCACGTTGGAACGTGAACAAGTATTTTATACGGTTACCACCGTTGGAATAATGTGAATGTACTTATCACAATTTCCACCGCGTTGGAACAATGAACATATACATTTTCTAGCATTGGAACAATGTTGTGGGATCCGAAAATTGCCACCTCTTTAAAAGAAAGAGTTGTTTAAGTGTGGTGATAATTTGAGATGAATAGTAGATATAAGACACTACAAAGATTTTGTTCTCATTTGGTGAGAACTTTTTTATCCTGGCGTTTCTATGAGCGCTCTAGTTAATTACCCTCCCAATCGAGAGCACTTTCGATTAAGGTTAGTCATGAATCGTTAAAGAATGAGTATATAATTACGGTGAGTGGAGTTTAATGAAATTTATAATTTTAATTTAAAACTTTTGTGGGGAACGATGGCCTTCCAGATCCCATGGTTCGTGTCAGTCACTGTCCCCTAGTCGAGGAGGTAGTTGACCCGACCGGAAGGATCCTTGTCACAACACACGAAATTGTCATTCCAAAGTGTCAGCTAGGGCAGGGTGGAGTTTGTCAGGGGACAAATATAAGTCAACCTAGCTTAAAGCTTTTTTGCCCAATACATTCTACATTTCATGCAGAAGCAAAGTCGTTGAACATCTTTGCGGCGTGGCCGTAACTAGTGGTGCCATATCGCGGCTAACTTCGGGAAGGGCTCAGTCGTGAAGCCATTTATGTGATGTCATATTGTACACGCTGAGACCGCCGCGGGCACGAGCTTTAGGAATATTTGAGTGTGATAGTAGTTATGTATTTAATTTGGCTTATGAAGAAAATTTTCTTAATTTGTCACCAAGACAAATTGGGAGGGTGGATTGATTTTATTTTTTTAATTTTTTATGTTTTAATTTAAATAATTAATTTCATTTTTTTATTTATATTTTGTTATTTTCTTTGAATTTTGATCACTTTATGATTGATTTTAGATTTGAATATATATGATCATTTATCATTGAAATTTTAATTATAATTACCTCTCGTAGGGTTAATATCAATTGGTAGGCCGGTACTTCTGTCAGGTTTCTGAGAGGATGCAATTCATTATCTCGAAGTATAATCCTTCAAACCTTGTCTCTAGTTTGAATATAGAGGATGGTTGAGGCTTTTTCTTGAGGATTTGAATTTTAGAAACTACGTCGGTCGATTCGTATGTTGTATTATATGATAGAATTACTTCGGATATTATTAATTTAAAATTATAATAATATCACATTTTAGGTTTTGTTAACCCGGACGGTCCGAAGACCAAACCGGGATATGTAACATCTGTTCTTTATGTTTGACTTAGTAATTACTCCAACATGCATCGGATATGTCACATTCTTTGGGAATTGTATGGACATTAAAATGTCTAAGTTGGGTTTATATGTCAAATTTTGATTTTGGGTTTTGTTAACTTGGGACGGTCCAAGACCAAAGGGATATATAGCATCTGCCAAACCCCTTTTATGTCACAAATCAAGTATGGGCTTAAATAAATTATGTTGGCTATTTGATCAAATGTAAAGGCGAATAAATGAATTTAGACACTTGATTTGGGCTACAAATCCTCTCCTTATGTAACAAATCAGCAAAGAAGAGAGGCTGAAATAAATCATTTTGAAAGCCCATATGATCAAGTATGAGGTAATGGGCTATGAATTTAGGACTTGATTTGCTAAAATCCTTTCTTTATGTGTATCAAGAAACATAAAGGTTTGAAATAAATCATTTTGAAGGCATATGATCAATCACCATATTTTTGATAAGGGAAGGAGAGAAGACAAAGATATGAGTAGATGTCATATGCCATTTAAGAGAGCAAGTGGGTTAATTAAAATCCACATATATTTCACATCTAAGCTTAGGGCAAGTGGGGGAAATACTCATTAAATTTATTAAGAAGATATAATGAAGAGTTTATTTTTTTAAGTGATAAAGATCTGAGCGTCATGTCCATGCATGTGCATGCGATATGACAAATGACATTAAAGCGGTTGATTTCATTGCTTTTGATGAGCGCAATGTGTCGATGCCATAAGAATAGATGGCAAAAGGAGAGCTAGGAAACTATAAATAAGAGGATTTCCAAAATACTTACATTTCCTACTCTCCTTTTCTCCCTTATACCACAAGTTTAAGTTCTTTCAATCTTGCATCAAGGGTTAAGTTGTGTCACATATACTTGTGAGTTTCTTTTTAGCTTGACTCTTTTTTTTATTTGATGTCTTCTTATTTTTTATATAGTAGATGGCATATTACACTTGCAAGTTTAATTTCATGTGTCTCCCTTATTTTTTTTTTACTATGTCTCATGGATGTATGTAAATCATGGTGGGAATGACAAGTAAAGTATGGGAGTATCTGAACATATGTCTAATGTGTATTTCATTACATGTCAATTAAATAGAGTCACAAAGCATTGATACATAATGGTCAAATAAAAAAAATAAACTGCATGATATAGAAATTCAACACATATTTATATTAACCGCTTTATGTCATACTTACAAATAGGATAAACTTTCACTATATAGAGATTCATAAGTATTCATATATGACAAAAAGAAGCATTTTAAGCCAATATGTTAACCTAAGCATTTCATCCTTTCTTTATCTCTTTTTTTTTTAAAGAAAATTTGGCGACCTCCGTCATCCCATAAGTGCCGGGAGGTAGGCCACGCCAAGAAAGGCGTGCATGGTAGTGTCATTACCTGTAATTTATTTACTACGCCAAGAAAGGCGTGCATGGGTTAGCATAACATAGACAAGTTTTACCATGTTGGAGAATATGAGTAGACTTATAATGAATTTAAAAGCATTTGCATAAAAAAAAGTTGCTTGCATGTATATTTAATTAAGATAATAATCAAAATTCTGACAGTACTCCTCTCACCATGGGGTTGCCATGAGTGGCCTACACCATGCAAGAAAGACATGCATGGGTGGATGTCATGACCCACGAAATTTTGATAACATAGCATTTCCCTACCATGTTGGAAAATGTGGTAGGTACTTATAGTAATAAATTTAAAGCTTGTATTTGCATATAAACATGTTTGCATATATACTTAAACAAGACAACATTTGCTGAGCATTGCATTGGAACCAACATTAACAAATATATGTCATAAGCATAAATATCCACTTATGTTCTATTTGCCACATTTTGATCACATGTTAGACATGTAAAGGGGATTGCAAGCATCAATCTTTCCAATCGAAGAAATTAAGGCATAAGAAAGAAAGGATTTTGAATATTGCGATTGATTGCATCTTAGAAAGATTCAAGTATTCATTAAACTAAGTATGAATAATCATATGCATATCTTCCTTCCTTTGGAAATTTTTTTTTTTTGTTCACCAAATTTTTTATCGGCATCCATGGGGCTACTTGATAGGCTTCCCACCGCCAAAAGGCGTGCATGATATGTCGTAACACCCCGAAAATTTATTTTGCCCACCCAAGAAAGGCGTGCATGGGTTAACATAATATAGCGATAATTTTCGTTAATATTAGAGTATAAAGATGAATTTTACACGAATCCTATCTTTGCTCAAAGTTTACACCTCGGCTCTCCCGTAGGTTCTTGCGTGAAGGCAAATACCATGCCAAAGGCGTGCGTGGTGTCATGAGACACCTAAACTTTGATAGATTTCATAGAAGATATCACACATGCAAATATGCAGAATGAAATATAGATAATAGCAAGTGGTATAATCCCTTTCTATTTAAGATTTGTATTTTGATTTCATTCTACTTATAGAGATATCTGAACAAATAAAATCCCTAAGAGATGGCACATATCATAGCATAATCCCTTGATTAAAATGATTTTAGCATGTGTAATATGTTTCAAAGGGCGATTAATTCAATTTTCTTTCATGTAAAATAATTCCAGCATGCTTTCTGCCTTTCAAACAACGGTTGCTCTAATTTTCCCTTTGAGAACCAATTTCAGCAAGCGTAAAGGTAGGCATCCATAGACAAGGGAAAATAGAAAACATAAAACAACACTCTTGCATGATTTCATTTACACATATTCATGGACGTGAGTGAATTCCAAAATTCCTTCCAAACAAAATTTTCAACCAGAGATGCTTGCACAAATAATAAAAGGTAAACATGGGTTTAGGCCTACAACATCCCAAACTCATTTCCAAAGCTAAGATGTGAAATCTAGGCAATATAACTTTCAACAGAATTTCAGCAACCCACATGCTTGCAATCTCACAAATAACAAAAGCAGGGTTTAGGCCATACAACATCCCAAACCCATTTCAGAAAAGATGTGAAATCTAGGCAATATAACTTTCAAACATAAATTTCAACCACATGCTTGCAATCTCACAACAAAACAAACATGGGTTTAGGCCATACAACATCCCAAACCCTAGAAAGCATTTAGCATGGTTTTAAGCATGAAATAAAGCTCTTACCAAGCCCTAATTTTGAATACCCAAATGCATAAGGAAAAGCTTAGGGTTAGAGAAACCACCTAGAGGTGTTGAACGCTAAGAAAAGGGAGGAAAAGGGTTTGGTTGGCTCAAGAAGAGCGGTCGCCTCAGGGCTCCACGATCCGTTCGACTTCCATTGTGTGATGGAAGAGAAAGGAGAACCTCAAGAAGTCTTTGGTTGGGGCAGAAACGGAAGGAGAAATCAGAGCAACGAGAAAGCCGTCGTGAGAAACCGAGAGCAAGAGGGAAATGTCGAGAGGAAGGCGTCGTGATCGAGGCTGAACAACGTCGGCGGCGGTCGAAGTGAGTTAAAATTAATGCGGCGTCGCATTAATGGCCGATGTCCTCACACTTTTAGAATCGGTCTTGGAAGCGTCGTTTGATAGGTCTTGGCGTTTGGCGGCACGGCGTTCAACGGAGGTCGTTTAGACGTCGTCGAAACTCGACTTTGATATACACATAATTTTATTAAAAATAATTTTAATTTTGGATCGATCATTAATTGATTCGATATTTTTATTTAATTAATTTTGATGCTTTCGCTTATGAAGTCGAATTTTCAAATTAAATCAATTTAATCGATTCGATATAATTGGGATTTTAATTTCCACCATATTTACTTAATTTCAATTGGCACATAGTTATGGGTCAACAAATGTGAAACTACTTATCGAAGCAAATTTTCGCCATTGAAAACAATGTAGCAGTATAACAAATTTTCTCCGCATTGGAACAATGTGAGCTTATATACACAGTAATTTTAACAAATTTATATTCACATGCATGAAATTAAAATCTTTGAAAATTCCTTATATAACATGATTTTCATCACCATTTCACCTGAATTTTGCATTTGGAATATTCAAATAGCAAGTTATAACATAAACTTTAGATCACATATGAGCACCATTCCATCCTTCTCACTTTGAATGTAAAAGAGGAAACACCTTTCTCAAAGCCCACAATATAGCAATTAAAGGTCAAGAGATATGCATATATTTCATCTTTTGTTAATAGATAATTACAAAAATTTTTGCATATCTTTTGTCTCCAATTCTCAACATTTTTATATCAATGTAAGATAAAAGATACAGTAGAAAGGAAAACAATATAAATCATGCTTTACCTCATGGTAGTTGTTTACAAGTAGTGTTTGATTTGCATAGGACGAAACAACTAACTTCATTTAATGAATATAAATCTGAATTTTCAATTCAACAAAAATATATGCTTGCATGATGACATGATTTAGCTAATACATTCCCTAGACATTGCCAAATGGTAGAGAATGGCCAAATAGAAATGAGAAAGATCTCATGAGAATCACAATCTCACTTTACCATTTCAAGCCAACATCAACATAGGATTAAATCCATAATAATAAAATAAACTTGCCATCTTTTCATTCTTCCCCAATCAAGAGAAAGAAACATACATCACATATCAATGACCAAATTGAGCTTTATTAATTTTACATTTTTTTTTTAATTTGTTTTGGTAACTCAAATAGATGTGCCATAAGAATGCTTGGTGACAAAAGCAAAACAATCATACTAGATTTGATATCATGCAAGCCAAGAAATTTCAGATTTTTGTAAGAAAATACTTGCAAGAAATGAAACTAAGTGAGAACAAAGCCCACCATTAGCAACTAGTATAAAGAAGTGAGCAACATGTTAAGCTCACACGTATAAACCTGAAATTTCAGATTGAGCTAAAACAATTGTTTGCAAGATATTCAAGCAACCATAAAGTTGGAGTAGCTCCGGTGGCAGATAAGATTAGAGAGAGTCGCCTTAGATGGTTTGGCCACAGAAAGTGTCGGCCATTCGATGACCCGGTTAGGAGAGTAGATGCATTAGATTTACCTTATGTTAAGAAAGATAGAGGTAGACCTACAAAGACTTGGTTAAGATGTATAAAAAATGACCTTAGTATACTTGAATTAAATGAGAATTTGACACATAATAGGACACAATGGAGATGAAGGATTCGTATAGCCGACACCACTTAGTGGGATAAAGGCTTGTTGTTGTTGTATATTCAAGCATGCTTCAACCCCCATAGGATAAGCAACCATGTTAAGCTTAATATGCATTAATCAGAAATTTCATATTTAATTAGGTGGTCATTTGCATGATAATAAGGTGTCAAGTGATAGAAAGAGGCAATTATGCAAGTGAGAACTATGCTCAAAAGCCTATCATTCCCTTCATCCTCTCCTTCTAAAGTGATTGCCAAGTAAGTGTCAAACCAAATAAGGCAAACAACCACATTAAATTTAATATCATGCAAACCAAGTTTCAGATTTTGTAAAACATCAATGTGACCACAAAACTGAAAATCAAATCCTATTTTTTATCTTTCCCATCCTACAAAAGTGAAGGCCATTTGGTAGTAGGATAAGAGCAGGTTTTAATAGCAAAATGACAACAAGAAATTGTACAGAACTTTAATTCCCTTCAGATTTTGTCTCAAATGCTGGATTTACCAATTCCAGATAATAGTCCGAATTAATTTGAACTTCCTAAACCCACTATCTCCCTTCGTCCACTTAATTACTACACAAGAGGAAGAGCTCCTTCAGTTGCTCGGTTCACGGACGAAAGGAAAACAGGGAGGAATCTAGGGCTCGGTTGCTCGAGAGGAATGTTTGGCGAGAGAGAGAGCTTGGAACGAGAACGAGAGAGGGGATCGTGTGAGAATGAGAGGAGTTCACTAGGAATCATGTCAGCGAGAAGGAGCGGGGCGACGTTTTGGAAGGATTTAGGGTCGGTTGACTCACTCGATTGGCTGCCCAAACGATAGCCAATAAGAAGTATTCGGTGGCTGTTTTAATTGGATGAGTGGGCTGGATTAGGGCAAAAATTAATCAGGTTGACTGATTATTAGCTTAATAATAATAGAATTAGCCCTAATCGTAGAAATTTTGACAAATCATCCCGATAATAAACCCTAGCAATGTGGGTGTCAATTTTAGATATTTCCGTTGTGCCGGACACAATGGCGCAATATCCGAGGTCATTTGGACCATGTCGGGGCTTCTGGACCTCGATATGTGCGTAATTTCATTAAAAATTGATTTTAATTAATTGATCGGTTATTAATTGATTTGATATTTTCCATTTAATTAATTTTAATATTTTAGACGCATTTATAAAGCCAAATTTTTTAAATCGAGGTGATTTTTATCGAATCTTATTGCGATTAGAGCATTTTAAACTTGATTCATGAGATGTTCCTCGTTAATTATTTTTTTTTAAATTTCATGGTTCATTTGACTTGTGAATTGTATGTGGAGGTCAACAACTATAAGGAAAAATCAAGAAGAACTAATTAGAGTTTAACATCACAAGCCTTCTAGCCAAGTGACTCTAAGGTAGTAGAAAGGTACTCTTAAAGTGCTACAACAACGTCACTAGCCTAAAGTCTAAAGTTGATGCTGATGAGGAGAAGATAGAGCAGTAGAAGAATGAGCTAGAGCTGTGCAAGCAAGAAATAGCTGATTTGCAATCTACTATCGCCATGACCTTTGGATTGACTGAAGCTTCTATTAGAAATGAAGAATTTAGCGAAGACTAACTCTTCTCTGATGGGTGAGCTCTAGAATTCTCATGAACAGATGTCAGAAATGAAGACTCTAGACTCATTCTTGGCGAACCTCAAGGATATCCCTACATATAAGCACATTCGTACAAACAAGTTTAAAGAGGGGATGGAATATTGCCTAAGCCATTTTGTCAGGTAAGAAGTGCTCCATACGGTTTAATACGTGACTTTAATGCTTTCATGGATATGATGAAAGAGTCGAGTTCGGAGGATGAAAATGAAGATAATGGAGTTCCACCAATGTATAGATTCATTCATTATTTTTTTTTTCTATTCTTTCAATGTAAAATATTGTAATTCTTTTTCTTGAATGTAATAAAAATTTTCCTTCAAGAATATGATCTCTTCCATCTTGATGACTTGTGTGTTTGAGTACCTTCAAGTATACTGTGATTGATGTTAATGTTGCCTCATTGTAATCATCTTTGATTGAATATAGAGATATTTTTATTGATGAACTCTAGTTTCTCTTGAATGTAGATTTGTAATATAGCCTTAGTTGGCGAATATAAGTAAGATAACTCTTCCGATTCAAGTCTTAATATAGCCTCCATTTGGTCTTTTGGTTAGGTTGTCATCTTTAATGTGCTGTATGCTAGACTATGTGATGATCTTGTGGCAATCTTGGCAGAAGCGGACATTTAGACTCACCATAGAAGAGACTCGGGTAGGCCTACAATGGATGCTATACATTTGTTGTGAGGTTTGATGGAGAAGTATAGGGAGATTAAGGAGGATATACATATGATATTTATTGAGTCAATGCAAGCATATGATAAAGTTCTAATTTAAGTGCTTTGGAGAGTTCTGGAAAAGAAAGGAGTTAACATTATTTATTATCAAGTCATTAAGGATATGTATAATGGAGCTATTATTTGTTATCAAATTTTCTTATTTCAGTTGGATTACATCAAGGATAGGCTTTAAGCACATATCTTTTTGCTTTAGTTATGGATGTACCTTGGTGTATATTTTTTTGTTGATGATATTCTTCTTATTGATAAGACTAGAGAGGGAGTTCAAGAGAAACTTGAATTATTGAGGTCAACCTTAGACTCCTAAGGCTTTTGTTTGAGTAGATCTAAAATCAAATATGGTTAGTTATAGAAGATCTAGTGGTGAGGTTGTGACAATGGGTGATCAAGTCATTAAATAGAGTGAATGTTTTAGATATGTCAAGTTTATTGTTCAAAGTAATGGTGAAATAGATGGTGATGTTATTAGTAGAATTCAAGTGGGATGGTTGAAGTGGAGGAATGCTTCTGTCATGTTGTGTGATAGAAGAGTACCGCTTAGACTTAAGAAAAAATTTTATAAGATGGTGGTGAGACCTACAATGCTTTATGGCTTAAAATATTGACCAATAGAAGAGAAATATAAATTTAAGTGTTGCAGAGATGAGGATAGGTAAGTGGATGAGTGGCTTTATACTTAGAGATAAAATGTGAAGCAAATATATACGTGAAAAGGTTGGAGTAGCTCCAATGGCAAATAAGATTAGAGAGCCACCATAGATAATTTGGTTACATAAAATGTTGACTATCTGATGACCCAATTAGGAGAATAGATGTATTAGAGTAAGCCTATGTCAAGAAAGGCAGAGGTACACCTAAATAGAGTTGGTTAGGAAGTATAAATAATGGCCTTATTTTATTAGAATTAAATGCGAATATGACACTTAATAGGACACAATGGAGGAGAAGGATTCGTGTAGCCGGCCCCACATAGTGGGATAAAGACTTGTTGTTTTTGTTGTTTCAATATCACCTTAATTTTATTGTCTAAATAATATATGTTTAACCTTTTGTTAATTGACATACAATCTTTAAGAGAACGGTAATTTACTCATTCTTTATTACTTGTAATCAACTGTGAGATCTTACATGTGCAGATCTATTGCCCAGCAAAAACTTCAATCAATAATGTCTCAAGATAAGATTAATAAAATAAGTCTAATGATCCATCTTGGTGGAACTCATATACATTCTTCAAATGATCGTGACTTATCTAATTTAACAACAAAAGCACTAATATATGTGACATTCTTATCAATAGTAAAACACTAATGTTTTTTTAAAGCTTTCTAATTTTACTGATCAGAAAAAGGGTATTCCCATTCATGAGACTCCTATCATTGCAGATCTTGAAAGAGATTGAAGTATAAAGCCTTACCCAATCCATGGTCTGCGTATTACAAGGTAGGGCTACCTAAATGTGGCTCTAGACATTGCCTTTAATTTCACTCCAGAGTTCAGACAAATGAAGCTTAAATATCACAATCGTGTAAATGATTGTGTAGTTTGATCAACAGTGATTGTTAATACATCGTTTGCTTGTGAGTCATCACAACCGCCATTGCTTATTGGTTGTGGCTTAACAGTTGGCTTGACCTATGGTGAATTTTATAGTTCTAGATAAAAATTTTATTTCAACAAAAGAAAGCTTTTTCCAGCGTTAATAGTTTTAGTTGGAATTATTGTTACTTATTCGTGGAGATAATAGTGATTACATTATCTGTAAGATCTTATATTTTTAATCGTTATGTGATTCAATGTTAGGTTGGTGATATTTTAAACTTACTGAGTGCGGTGTTCTTCGGGATTCATATTCTCAGGACGGAGCAAGTTTCAAGAAGCACTAAGAAAACGAAGTTCTTGGCTCTTCTTGGATACGAGGCAAAATTTTTACTGACTCTTTGATATCCGATTTTCTTTTGAAATGTTAATGTCACTCCTCTCTTTTATCTTCATCTTTGATTTGTTTACTTCTAAAATTATCATTCGTTTTCAGGTTTTTGTGGTGGCCTTGTCTTCTGCAATCTGGTTTATATATCAGAAGTACTTTATTGATGCGGAGGGCTTAAACCTTGGATCCTGTACATGGTCGTATATGTGGGATTGTATTATTTCATTTCCTTGGATTCCTGCTATGTATACAGGCATATTCTCTACTGGTTTGTGCTTACTAGCAGAGGTTTACTTCTCTTTGACCTACTTAGATTTCCGTTGACATCTTTGATCATTAGGGAGTACTCCAGCCACCACTCCAGTAAATAGTGGCTCTTATTAAACAGATTCAACACTAATAATGCTCCATGAATACTAAATTTTGTCAGATGGATGCAATGTGTGACGTATCTGCTACTGAAACTGCAATAATTTATGGACTAGAACCTGTATGGGGTGCTGCCTTTGCATGGTTTTGTCTTGGGGAGAGATGGGGTACCTCTGCGTGGATTGGTGCTTTTCTTGTAATATGTAAAGCCGACTTACCTATTTTCCTTTTGCTTAGCACATCATTTCTCTGGATTAATATTCTTATTTGAAACTAGTATAACCAGAATCTGTTTTTGGATGCAATCTGCATTCCAACATCATCTTTTTTCTTATATGAGTTCCTTCCATCATTCATAGAAGCTCATGATTAACTTTTTGTTTCACTTCGCTGGTGTCAAACCTTCATTACAGGCGGCAGTTTAGCAGTGCCGATCCTTGGAGAATATGGTCAAGATGGAAGTAATATTGAACGTTCCAATGAGCAAAAGGATTTTTCCCTCTCAACTGTTGCTGTGAATCCTAAGAAGAATGATTCACACCCCTTCAGAAAGTAAGTTGCGCGTATTTTCTAAACGTAACATTATGGAAATATATTGTATTGACTGCTTATGCATGCACATTTTCATTATCTTCATCTATGTTTGGTTAACATATGATGTTAATTTGTAAAACAGACAGGATAAATTATGATGGGATTCTGGAAAACTCGACTGGAACAAGTTGAAACAGAGTTCAGAATGGCTGTGATTTTGAAAAAAATGCTACTTAAATAGCGTCCAGTTTATCTCAATGAACTGATTAAGTTTAATTTACGTCCGTAACTAATGGAATGAGGATCTGTAAAGTAACGCTATTTCATATAAATAGAAGATTGCCTAGCCTATCATATCTGAAGACAGCCCTGTGAAACTACGGTTGGCCTTTTGACCTCAGAAGGAAACATGTAGCAGCAGCCGAAGTTGAAGAAGTGTAATTATCGATGACAAACACTATAATGCAGATGAGCAGCCTAGTTTGATGCGTTACATTAGAGATACAGTTCTTCCTTCAAAGCATTAGCTGAGTTCCGACCAGGTTCTCACTTTTTGGGATCCTTGCTAAGTGCTTCTCTACTATATGATGGATGGTGCTGGTCTCAGATCTGAAGTTCTCACAGGTACATTGATACATGTAATTGTTGTTATAGCTTGCTTTTCTGGTGCCGCTGATTTGATTTTTTGTAACATTTGAAGATAATTGGATTTGACAATGTGCCTTCTTTTTCTATACCTTCTATATGTCGGTTTTCGTGGAAATGAATGCAACAAAGAAAGATGATTACTAAGATTATGATCAGGTCGGAGGAGATTGGCTAACTTTCAATAGATTGCTTTTGCAAATTTGCCTCCTTCTTATTCTCATTATAAATTTCATGTCACGAAGCTTTTTGTTTTGTCTTTATTAGATTTGAAGAAGAATTTGGAGACATTTCCTGCAAACAACCTTGCTCCTCCCAAAGAGGTTGATTCTTGGGCAAATGCTTCCTTGTTATTAATCTGGTGGGAGGCCTATGGTTAAGCCTTGGAGTTTTGTGTAGGAGGCTTGAAGAGATATAGAATGAGTTGTGGGATGTTTGGATTAGGGTTTGGATGAGTGGATCTAGGAGAAAACCTAAATTAAAGATAAGGTGGGAGTGAAAATCTGAAAACTCTAGATTTGACTTTAGGCCTTTAATGGGAATGATGGAGGTGTCTCTATGACTTGAAATCACTTGAAAACTTTAAAAGAGATGTGTCAAATTATGTTTTGAAAAGTTTATGATCTTTGTAGATATTTTGATATATTTTTTAAGAATTTTGAATAACATTTGTTCAAGCAGAACTCTAGTTTAACCATCAGCCTGAAGTGAGGAATTTGGTTGTGGTAGAGGGATTTAGTTTGTGGAGAAATTGGGAAAACTCCTATAAGTGATAGAAAGGTGTGTTGACCAGCATATTTGTTTCATAAGGCGAATTAAATAAACACAGTTAAATTGATAGACAATAAACATGGCATCATGCAGATTAAATTCCAAATGCTTCAATTGCAATCAAAACTACTCAAATTATTGTCCAATTGCAGAATAGATTTTGCTAATGCATATAGAGCATCAAAATTATTGAGGTATCTACTTGATTGATTCGCTGAAAGATGATAAAATCTATGATCAATAGATGAAATGTCACATTAATTGAAGTCGAAAGGATTTGAACTCACTTAGATGCCTTCAGTTTGTTAAATAGGCTTAGTTAATGCTTGTGGAACATCAAAATCTTCTAATAAGAAATTTTAGTTATTAATTTGATCTAAGTATGATGAAAATGTTGGGCATCAAATGTGCCATCACATGAATTAGATCCAAAATGCTCTAATTTCCATTGATATTATCCAAACATCATTCGTTCACAAAATAAACTTTGTTGACGAGTCTAGAATATCAAAATTAGCTAAAAAGGACACTCATATTGCATTGTCACCACCTAAATTGAAATATAAAATTAGTAAGTGTTGTTACAAAACTCTATACGCATAAGAGAGGATACATTTTGCAATAAATAATATTCATACAAGGAAATGATATTTAAAAAATTCTAAATCTAAAACTAAATTAAGTTAAAATAAATAAATAAATTATTATTATGAAGTTAAAATTAAATTGAATTAAAATTAATGGAGATTAATGTATAATTCTATTTCTATAGTTTTATATATACTTATACATACATATAGAGGCAGATCTATAAACTTTTTTCCGAGGAGGTATAGTAAGATTAAAAATAATTTGTTTTTATATAAAATAAAAATTAAAGCATCTCATATAATAATAATAAAAAAATTAAATATGATAATAATATAATATTTTTTTTCACATTACATACCATTTATAACTTATCCCTTTGAGTTTTTATATTACATCTCATTATACAATCAATTCTTTATTAACATTCTTAAATATATCTTTTTCAATATATATAACAAGACAATCATTTATTCAAGAATCTCTCATTCTAATGTACAAATGATTCTTTACGATTTTTATTGCAGAAATTCTTCATTCAAAAGTTATTGTAGTGATTGATAATATCAAAGTACGTTTATTTATAAATATACAAGAGGATAAATATCATTTTTTTTTGTCTCTATTAACTTTTGTGTAAGTTTTTAATCTATTTTTACTTTAAAAATGCATCATTTAATTTTATGTTAATAATATAATTATCAAGTTGATCATATAAAATAGTAAGGTCAACTTTTGAGAAGTATGTAAGAAAAAAATTTGCTAAACATATCAATTTTTTCTAATCAAAAGTTGAGAAAGAGTCACATAGATTCAAACATGCCACATATAAAAATAACTTAGTATAGATCTCATCAAATCTATTATTAAATTCTTGAAGTTGCATATCAATAATAGAATCAAAATAGTTCAACTTGATAATAGTGTAAATTTGTGATTTATTGAGCATATCTTCTTGACCTTCCACGTATAACAAATCTTTCACTCATATTTGATACAATTATATTATTTTTCTCACATAATGCATGAACTTCTTCAAGTAAAATACTCCATCTATCATCTCTCATATTTTGTACTCTTTGTTTCGACACTTTAACTAAAGTCATGATGACATTTATAATATCTTGATATTTTTTTTGTAACAGCTGAGATAATTCATTTGTGATTCATAATTTAGATTTCATCAAGTGCAGATTAAAAATAAATGCAAAACTCTAAATTGAATCAAATAGAGCATTTGTTTTACCTCTTTGTTCATTATTCAAGCTATCTTTTATAATTATATTAAGAACATCAATAATAGATTTAAATAAAATAAGTATATTAATCAATGCAGCATAATGTGATCCCTAATGCGTATCTCCAGCTCATTGAAGAGTTATTTCTTGATTTAAATCTTTGTCATTTTGTAGTTCTCCACTCTTTATTCGCTCAACAATTTTATTTAATTATCATTCAAATAAAATTTCTCTCTTTTTATAAGAACTCCCAACAACATTTATCAAATTAGATACATTATTAAAAAATATAGCAATTTGAATATGATTTTTAGCCACAACAACTAGTGCTAATTGCAATTAATAAGCAAAATAGTAAATATAATAGGTTGGATTATTTTCTTTCAAGATTAAAGCTTTTAATCATTGAAACTCATTATGCATATTGCTTGCTCCATCATAACCTTGATCACGTATTTGTGATATACTTAATCCATACTATGAGAAAAGTGTTTCAATAGCGCTTTTAAGTGTCGGGGTAGTTGTTTCACTAATATTTATAATTCTAAGGAAACGCTTAATAATGCAACCTATCTTGTCAACATAATGAAGCACAATAGCCATTTGTTCTTTCATCGAAATATTATGAGACTCTTCTAAAAGAATTACAAATAACTCATTACCCAAATCATTTATAATAATATTTGAAGTTTTAGTAGCAATTGTATATACAATATCTTTCTAAATTTCAGGAACAAATAGCTTATTATTTTTTAGAGTATTTTCAAGAACAACTTTTTTAATACTTTCATTATGATAAGCCAAAAAGTGCAAAAGCTCAAATTTTTTTTTTTCAATTTTCAAAATCCTCTGATTCATCATGACCAATAAAAAGTAATTCTTGGCATAAAAAAACTTATATAATCAATTATGGTACTTAATCGTATTTTGTATTTCTTTCGATTTTGATTATAATGCTTTTCATAAGAAAATGTAATGCATTGATTCTGATTCATTAAATTTTCATATTTTCTTTGAGCAATATTATGAGCACTATTAACTTGATTAATATGAACTTCAAATTTATCTTTGTTTTTTTTAATTTCTAATTTCTGTAGAATCAAAACTATTACTACTTGTTTATTCACCAATATCAGATTTATAAAAATGATATAATAAATAATAAATTTCATCTTTTGTAATATTGTACTATAACCAACCTTTATATTCATCAAATTATATTAGATTAAATTTGTGCAATTTATTTTCTATATGTGTTTAAAGAAATTCATGATCATGATGCTGACATGACCCTTTTTGAGGATAAGCCCTTCAAATTCTATCATGATCATTAGGATGATACTTAAAATTTTTTTTTAATCCAAGATATGCTAAAATATCTTTTAAGTTGAATTCTGTGTGCGCTTATTTAGATTTTATATTAGCACTTTCACCAATAATAATATATAAAGAGCTTAGCTCATCTTGTTTAATATTTCTTTTAAAATATCTTTATATATCTAATTAAAAAAATAATTAAAATAATAATATAAACTCTCAAGATTAATATGCGTAAAAGATCAGAAGACATACTTTCGATTATATTTAAAAAAATAAAATAAAGGCACACATTTAGCCTTTTAAAAAAAAATAAATTAATAATTTTTTAAAATAAAGGCACACAGTCGTCTTTTTTTAAAAAAGTAAATCAATAATATTTCAAAATAAAGACACATGGTAAATCTTTATTAAGAAATAAAAAATTAATAAATTTTCAAAAAAAAGGGCACACATTTGGCCTTTTTTTAAACAAAAAAAAATATTTACATACTTTAATCGATTGTGAAGACTATTCCACTGAAAAATATTTCTGAATGTTCTACTCCTTTAAGATGACCTAATATAAATCATTTTATTAATGATTAAATACATATAAAAATTTAATAAGATTTAAGATAGAATAAATCTCAATAATTTAATACAAAAATAGGGATCATGAAAAATTTAACTTAAAATAAGAAAATCTACGAGTTGTTTTGTTGTAGGATTTAACTTGGATTTAGCTTAAATCTAGCCAAATGGTGTATTGTGTCCTAGATACTTTTGGTGCATAAGCATATCACACTTATCTAAGTATCTAGCTTTAAATCACCACATTTTAATTCAATTAGCTAGATCTAGTCTTCTAATTTCTATATCAAGGAACCATGTTTATTAGGACTATTGCATAAGTAATTGAGGAAATGAGCTAAACATAAGTTAGGATCTTCAACTTATTTTATCAAGCATATATATCACACACATACATACTTTTTGGTGACTTCTTAGTCCAAATTATATAATTAGTTCAAAAGCTATCATGAATAAGTGATCTCTAGCTTCTAATGTAATTAAAGTAAATGATATAAAAAAATTATATTATATCCATATATTTTCATAAAAAAGGGAACCTCGAGTTGTCCACACCAATCATCTCTTTCAAGGTCTACATTGTAGTCATATTTTACAAAGCTTGTATACATATCAGAACTAATAAGAAGTGTACTATAATTACCTTTGTGAATGTTATTGCTCTAATCAAAATATACTCCTATGAAATTTACAACTAATGCACATAAGTATCACCAATACGACTTAACTCAAATGATTGCTCCTTAATTTCTATATTAGAGGTCTCAGACACAAATCCTAATACAAAAGCCATAACAACTTTTTTTTGGATATTTTGATTTAATATCTATAAATGCTTTGTGCTTTCTTTATATTATAATTAGCCTCATGCCAACATTATATCTATCCTCCCTTAGCCCAATCTAATCAAAATATAAAATAAATTTTGATTTTAAAAAAAGCAAAAAATAATGCAAAGGAAGATCTACATTGTTGCTTTTAATATCATCATTCTTGATTGTCTAAAAGACATTTTCAGCTATAATTAACCTTATTACATAATACTTATATATAATATCTAACATCTAAATAAAATAGCTAAAGTTTGAACAAATAGTGTTGATATTGGAATTAAATTCATAATGAGTAACTTTGCCGTGTGGACTATAAGCTGCAGATCTCATACAATAATTCAGTGTAAATGTAGGCAAAGATTACGTCGTGATTCTTTATGTAAATTATCTCCTTATTTAAACTTTTTACTGGAATGAGCAAATGTGAGGTCCGCAAACTTTAACTATGACCTTCATATAATTATATTAGAAAAATAGTTTCAAGAGCTTGTTAACCTCATTTTTGGATGAGGTTAACATCATCTCTAAATTAATAATTAAGATATCTAATTTTAGATTAGAAGCCTCCTAATTAGGCACTTAATATACTATAGGATTTTACCTAACCTAACAGGATTAGGTGGGCCTAAACCAAACTCAAACATAAATAAATATTAAATCAAATACATTCAAATTAAAAAAAAAAAACTAAATCCAATTGAGCTTAGACTAAGGGAATTTGGATAATCAACCCAATTATTCTATTTAAGATCAAAATCATTCAAATCTAAAGAAATTTAAATGAAATCAAAATAAATTCAAATTAAATCAAACTAAAAGTATAAAATTCATTACATGAATATGAATGGAGTTAAATCTAAATGAAAGTTAATCATTGAACATAAGGTGACTTATGTGAGTCCCATGAAGTCAAATATTAATCCACCATAATTTGACCAAATTGAATCATTCCGAAGGCTTAAAATCATTAAATAAACATGTTTAAACATGAATTAAATGAATCTAAATCTAAATGGGCTAATTAGATCTTTTGATCTAAATAGGCATAAATGGACCTTATTTGATTGAAACTCAAATTAAATTAGAATTAATTCAAACTAATTATCCAAAATCATTTGGAAATCATCTTCAAACACAATATGACCAATTATAGGATTTAATTTGATCAATTTGATTATGTGACTCAATCAAACCCATGTTCACCCATTAAATTCAACATGGGTCAAAATGGGTTTAAATTCAAAATTCACTTCAAATGAAATAAAATTTATTAATCAAAATCATCTTAAGTACTGAAATAAACATAATCAAAGATCAAATTTAGATCCAATCTATCAAATGGAATACACCAAGTTAAACCCAAGGAGAACAAATGCTTAAGTGAACTAGCCAAGGTATTTGTCCCTAAACCCAATTAAAATGAGTTTGCTTGACTCATAAATCATCTTAAATATGATTTGAACAATTAATTACCAATTTAAATCAATGGATATTAAGCATTGATCACACTTAGCTTAATCCAAATCAAATCAAACTCAAATGGACCTAATATGGGTATTTGAATTCAAGCCCAAACTAATCATATTGAAATGCATCTAAACTCATCTTAAGATGAGGTTAGAATAGTTAGTAGCCAAAATTAAGGGAATTTAAAGGGTCCAAGTCCATCCAAAAAGGGGAATATGCCATGGAGAAAGATAGAGAAGCATAGAGACAAACTCTTTCCCCAATCCATTTGCTCACCTCCATTCCTCATCTTAGCCTCCTTAGACTACAATCAACTGACCACCCCTTGGAGGTGGCAATCACCTAAGTCGGCCATGGTTAACTCTCCCTCCCATAAAAGCTCTTGGCCATCAATGGAAAAACACAAGAGAGCTTACCTGAAGTCATTTTGAGCCTTCCGTCACCTTCCTCAAGCAAAATGAAGAAGAGTGCACCCTTCCCAGCAAGCCGGCTTTCGACCAAACTTGTCGAAACATGAATGAAGCTTGGCCTATAGTCTGATCCATGGGGAGGAAATCAAATTCCTTACACTTAGAGGCTTGCCACATCCCCACAAAGCTTTTCGAATCATCCCCACCGTCGGACATCGCTACCGATGAGGTATGGGCTCAAACTGACCCTTTAAGCATTCGATTTTGGTCCTTTTTGAAACAAACTTGATCTCAAGTGAGATCAAGCCATATAGATGTGTTCTAAATATTTTCTTGATGGATTTGCAAATGAAATCAAGTGATTTCACCACCTAGATTGTTGGAAATCACTTGAAATTAATTGATGATGCTTGGTTCTCACTATCGATAAGGAAGCCGGAATCTCTATCATTCGTTCCTTCTGTTAAGAATGGACGGTGAGATCTAGTCAAACATCCGATTAAATCTTATATAGGATTCGTGGGTGAAATTGTGATCATCCAAGATCAGATGGTCGTAAATCATCCCGCATGGCTGCCACTTTTTGAGCTGAATTTGCTTGGATCTAGCAGGTTTAATGGCATCACGCAACATGGCAAATAGCTCCACGTGGCGCCACCATTTAAAATGGAAAATCTAGATTTTCATAATTTAAAAAATGGTAAAAAATCACCAAAATTTTAAAAAATCATAAAAATAAAATACTCTAAAAAAAAATGCAAATAAGGGTTCTATGAACTCATCTAGTGAGGAGAATTCATTAAAACCAAAATCCCTAATTTTTATTAAATATTTTTGAATTAATTTGGGTTTGAATGAAAATAATCAAAATATGTAAACTCAAATAATTAATCCAATAAATTTGAAACTTTAGGGAATTGAAATTAAGGTTAAATCTTACCTCAGATAAATTTTTCATGATTTATTTGCAAGTAAATCTTAAAATATAAAATTTTCAAACCATAGGTTTTAATTTAATGAAATAAAATAATATTAAATTAAAAAAATCATGGAAAATTTTAAATCAAGTTGAATCATCATAATAAACTTTAATGAACTTAAATACATCATTAAAATTTATTGAACCCCATAATCCCTTAAATGACCTAATTTGTTAATTAATTGAATTAATTGATTCAGTTAATGAATTTGAACTTAAAAAATCATAATAAATCAACCAAAATTTAAAAATTCTAAATAAACTTTCTATGGATGCATCTTCAAGAGAAAATTTTAAGAAAAATAAAACCCCTAATTGATTCATTTTGATTTAGGTTTAATTTATGTTTTATTGAAATAATTAAGATCTTAATTAGTCCTAAATTATACATCTGTTTAGGATGAAACTTTATGGAACCTAAATTAACAAGAGAACCTCACTTGCCATAAAATTTTCAAAGTCAAATGACCTCTAGATTTGATGTTATTGAATTTGAAATCTCTAAGTCAATATAATTGAAATAATAAATCAAAATTTTTAAAAATTTTAAAAATTTATAAACTTAATTTAAAACATTATTATCAATATCAGAACACTTTAGAAAAATTTTTCATCTTTCTGAAGTCATAAAATTTGATTAATCATATACTTAAGATTTAATGAAATTATTAAGAATATAAAATCTAATCAAATCATAGGTTAATAATTTATTAAATTCACAATGAATCAATTGAGATGCAAAATTAATTAATATTTAAATTACATACATAAATATGGAATTCATTAAATCCTTTGAATCTGTTTGGATTAATAAATAAATATATTCCTAAATATAAGTAAAAGTAATTAATCAAATTAATCAAATAACTTGAAATGACTTAGATTTAAGTTGGAAGCCCAAAGTAGTTCATTTCATAGGCTTCCTAGGTTATGATTAGTAAACAAAACTCTATCTTAATAAATTAACAAGTAATAAAATTTTAATATATAATGTTACATTAAGCTTAATTTGAATAAGAAATTAGAAAACATAAAATAATAAATTCCTTAAATGATTAAATTATGGTTCCCAAAGATTGATTGAAACTAATTTAATTAACTTATCTAAATTCATATATAAACATTAATGAAACAAATAAATAAAATCATCACTTGAAATTAATTAAGTTAATTTACCAACATAACATTAATGAAATGAATAATGAAATAAATTAAGTTCAAATAAACCTAAATGATAAATACATAAATAAATAAATTATGATTGAAATATAATAGATCATTTAAATGATGAAATTGAAACCAAGTTTTAATTAAGATATTAACTTAAATAAGTTCATTCAAGCTAATAAACAAGCATAAACATAAACATAAACATTAATGAAATAAATAAAGAAGATTAATCCAAATCAAATAAACAAATTGTTAAAGCAAATAAGAACAAATGAACATTTAATTAAACCAAAAGAGATGTAAGATCAAATATGAAGCTAAGTTATAGAAAAATAATATACATTAAATGACATCAAATATAAATGAATTAAATCAAATCAAATTTAAAATGAAATCAAAATCAAACTAAATCATGGTAACATAGACTTTAAATTTAAAGGAGCATTTTGAATCTTAACTAAAGATCATAAATCAAACCTCATTAACATAAAACTCTAACTTTAAGAAAAAAAGGTAAAACATAAATTAAACTCAACTTAAAATCAATCACTCAAATGAATCCAAAAGAGGTTAATTAAATATTTAAAATCTTAGTTTGACCTATAGAATAAATCTTCACCTTAGGATGATGATCTCATTTTACTTGGATTTAGGATGTTGAATAGAATGTGTTCCACCCAAAGTGAGATTTATTTTATTTTTCATTCTTA
This sequence comes from Cymbidium sinense, assembly GCA_021442155.1. Lineage (NCBI taxonomy): Eukaryota > Viridiplantae > Streptophyta > Magnoliopsida > Asparagales > Orchidaceae > Cymbidium > Cymbidium sinense. Next base: position 20,155,214 of record CM038229.1, read on the forward strand.
AAAACTTAAATTTGACTTTAATATAAAATGATATTAAAAATAAAAATAAAATGATAAATCAATTAAATCACTTAAATTGAACCACCCAATAAAAAACTGAACAAATTTTAAGAGTAAAATAAATCAAAAGAATGAAAATAAAATTTTTTCATAAATAACAAATATATAGTATATAGTCTGGACACCTGAGGTTGCAAGGTTACTGGTCCGAAGGAAGTCTTAATACCTTGAACTTTTGATTTAACAATGACACATACTTATGAAGTAAAATTATGAAAAATGGAAATCTTAAATCAAATTAAATCAAATATGAATTTAAAATGCTAGTAAAGTCATACCACATAAGCTCATTTTTCTTACACACTAGATTATTAGGTCATAGACTTAAGTTAGGTCGATATTTTTGATATTCTGTGATGTGATATGAAATATTTTTCTTGTTTTATGGTGTTCTATTTTAGATTGGAATAGTTAGGATTATTTGCCCACTAGTCTAGATGGTTGGACGTGTTTTATCCTAACACTATTTTTTGTATGGGGTTGTGTTAAAAGGGATTGCTATAATAAAAAATACATATATATTATTTGCTTGCAGGTATGCTTAAGTCTCTAAGAATAGTTCAACAAGATAGGTGGGCTTGGCAAGCAACTAATACTAAGCCTATATGCTTGCAAATATAACTGTTGGAATGTTGTTTGTATTTCCTAATGTCTGTTTTATAAGATTAAAAATTTATTTTTGAATTTTAAATGCAATTTGAATATATAATTAGGTTATGAGCTATGGGGTCTAGGAGGAACAGGAGTTGACCCTACAGTGCATGGTCTTAGTGGTCCCCTATGAAACCCGTAGAGGTCCTGAAGAAGGTGATGATCATAGAAGAAGACTACTATCGATCAAACTTTTAGTTCTCGGGTTGTATAAGGGCAGAGTTTGGTTGCCTATTTTTCTTTTTCTTCTGAGGTGTATAGCGGTACTCAATCGCATTGGCTTGTTTTAATTAAATTGGTTAGATTTATTTGGGTGTGCATTAAAAATAACTTGCTTTTCTAGGTTTCTTTTTTGTGGTGTGTTTTTATGATGAAATATCTGGAACATTAGACTCATATGAAAATTAAAATTTCTACCTAACCTAAATCTAAATAACTTGGACACAAAAATAAATAAACTCATAACCTCATGTAAATTAAAGCCCTATGAACAATTTAAAAGCAACTAGAAATAATTAATTTTTGCGAAACATGATAGTATATTATTCGTACTCTTTGAATTGGATGCTTCACCATTGCACATAAGGAGGCATCTAACTTTTGAGGATGATCACCTTGGGAAAGTGTGCCTTCTTTTTTAATTTGGTCCACAACTACTTCTAACTATATATCATTGCAGAATAAATTGTATACCCATGGCCTTTAATGAACTATGAGTGAAAACATAAAAAAAATGAAATTTGCTACATTAGTTAGGTGCATATCATACCTAACATGATCCTAGGGTTAGAGAGCGAGTTTGTGTTTATAAATTCATTCTTAAAATATAACAACTCAACTATCTTGCATAATATGAAGATTTCTCATATATTTAAAAATTATTTAGGTGGTCTTAGTTGGAAACCCTTTTAAGTGATGGGTCTTAGAAGAGTCAGAGATAGGTTCATTTTCTCAAGTGAGTGAAATAGTCGATAATTCTCAAAAGTTGAACTAGATCGAGCTTTTGACTTATGTCAGAAGCACTTGTAGGCTTATGTTTTGAAGCATCCTTTTAGGAATAAGTCTTCAACTCTAAACATTTCTATAATTTTGTGCTGCTAGAATCTAAGTTCTAGATTTCTAATAAAATTTTAATTCATACCCTACTAAATTCAATCTCAAAATTATAAAGCTCAATGGTAGGTTAGTTGAAATGTCTATTAGGCATCCCAATATTCATAGACATTTCCTACTTAATCTCAATTGGTCTCCAAAAGAACTCGTTCCCTTTTGAAAATCTTCCTTATTGAATTTCTAAATTATCATCCTTTTAAGATAAGTTTTGAAATTCATAGAAATGAAAATCTATTTAGATAAGTTTAGAAGAACATCATTAAGATCAACATAAAATAATAGATGATGTAACTCTTAAAATTAATCTAAAATATCTCATGGAATAATAAGTAAAGGACGCATTGGCACAATCGAGTTGTGATTCTAATTCCAAAGGGTAGATGTTATCCTGAGGAATATGATTTTGTGCCTTACCTAAAGGGATTTTCTCCCCTTCATTCAAAGTTTTTGATGGGACAGGTAAACCCAAACAACATTCAGCATATTTTGCCAAGTTGTTGCAATACCGAAGGAAGTGATGCATTGTAGTTTCGATAATTTGTCAGTAGTTTAACTGGATTTCCTTTAATTGGTATGCAAAGATACTGAATGATTCAGTGCACACTTTTATTGAACTAGAAAACATGTTATGAAATGATTCACTGGCACACAACACCACGTCAATATGGGTGATTTAATTGTTGAAAAGCAAAATCCAAGTGAATCTTTAGTTGATAACAGCTTAAGATGGAGGATTCTCAATCTTCAATGAGCCTCAATTGCAAGAGTAGCACACCATTGAAATACTCATTTGAAACATTTATTGCCCTATGGCCTTCCTATTGAAGGGCTTTACCATTAAACCTTTTGAAAAATTACTGAATAAAGCTTCTAGTCTACAAGAAGAAGCCATTAGGATGTCATTTTTAAGAGATCAATCTTCCGTAGAACCATCAAAACCTAGGAAAGTGTTAGAAAAGAAGGCGGAAATGTCCCTTTAGTAGACAAGGGAAATGTCCCAATTCAAGTTCAAGCAGAGCAGTCTCCACCTTATAGCCCATTGTAATAATAGTTATCACCACCTCCTAAGAAGACTCCCACTAGCTCTTTCAGTGAGAGAATGAGTCAAACTTATTCTTTCACAATGAGGACAATTTTCAAAAACTTAAAAAAGAAGTCAGATTTCAAGTTACTTGATTCAAAAAGACCAAAAGAGTCGGCAAAGTGAACGACCTGAACTATTTTCATCTCATCATATGTTGGGTTACACTATTAAAGATTGATTCACTTTCAAGGACTGGCTTGAAAGAAACTTTAAGAGAGGACTGATGATAATTCCCAAAGAATACCTGGCAGATCTTGGACAAGGGTCCATTAAGGTAATCACAAGTGAATTTTTCTCTTCTTCTTCTCCTTCAAATGAATGGGGTACTTCTTTATCCCATTCTTCAAAAAAAATATTTAATGAAAAAAAAAAATTAAACATTCCATTCAGGATCAGATGAAGACTTGGAAGAAGATCATCCAAATTGATCCATCGGCATTAAAAGGCATAGTCCCTCCTCTACCCCATTCAACATCATTAGATATTTAGATGACTGGAGAGAGTGGTGAGAAAGGAGTATATATTATATTTGAGAGACTTTTGTATGATAAGGATGGAAATGCTAAGCCTTACATTCCTTTATCTTTATGTACTTATTTAATAATATGAATAAAAAACCTGTTCTTACATTTTTACTATTTCTAATGAACATGTTGAATATAAAGAAAAAATAAGAAAATGAAAAATAAAGTTCTCATGTTGATTGTAATGTGTTTTGTGAATCAGGGTTAGATAATGAGAGTCATATGGATGATTTGCAAGGCAATCATATTATAATAGAGATAAAACTATCATATTGTAAGCAATCTTTGGAAAAGGATATCGGTGATGAGGGATAGGTTGACATGACCCCTAGAGATATCACTGAGATTAATCTCTATAGTGGGAAGGTTTTGCCACCTCGTTTGCCTCTTCCTCCCAAAGACAAAGGTAAACAAATTATTGATCAAAATCCAGAACTTTTGCAAAAAGATTCAGTTGTTTAACCAGATGTTCCCAAGCTTTACTACAAGATTTTAGCCCATCTTAGAAAACTTCCTACTATATTAAACATTTATGACACCTTATTCTATTTTTTAAAAAATAAAGGAGTAATTAGTTCAGGCATTAACCTAGAGATACGTTTGGCCTAGCTAGCAACAACTTCCTCAGATGAGGCTTGCTACTTCAAAGAGATTATTGAGGTTACCTTCTTGATGAAGATTTATTTCTGTGAACCATAGATCACAATCAACCCACTTACATTTCTATTAAAATGGAAAATATCATATTATCAAGAGCTTGTTAATCCTGGTGCCTCAGTAAATGTTACAAACTTTAAAACACTAATATTTCTAAGGATTGATACAAGGAGGCTAGTTGATAAAATGTTATTGAGGGGTTTAATGGAACATGTGAGAAAGCTTTAGATTCAATCACTTTATTGTTGGAAATAAAATGATTAAAGACTAAAGAAAAATTCCATATGATTAACTCAAAGACATCTTTTAATGTTCTTTTAGGTAGGAGATGAATACATGAATATAGAATGGTTCATTCATCACTCCACTAGTGTATTAAGTATACTAGAGATGGAGTACAATACACTGTAAAAGGTGATATACAACAATTCTCTATTCATGAGATTAAGCTTTATGAAGATGCTCCTTATTATATGCCCAAAAGAAAAGTGTCTTATTCTATAAAATCAAGCATTATTAATCAGACAGATGAAAAAGAAAAAAGAAAAGAAAAGGAGGGAAAAGAAAAAGAAAAGAGAAAGAAAAATAACCTCCAATAATACAGATTGATTTGGAATCTAATTCTGACGAAGATTCCAATTTAATAAAATTTGAAATTTCATTAAAGTCAGATAGATATGAAGAACAAATATAAGTATTAAAGAATGAACTTGAGCTATCCACCTATGAAAAATTGAAAAAGTATGTAGATTCTTTGACTCCTCTTTCTCAATAAAATTTCACAATTGGAAGTCAAAGTAGTCTCCAACCTTTCAGGAGAAGTTGAAAATCTGTAGAAGTTTTATTCTATACATAGGTCCTCAAGCTCAAAAGAAGATGTAAAGCTTGAAGATCTATTTTCTAATGAAATAATAGAACTCTCTTTCGAGTAGTATCCTGATTGTGTTAAAAATGCTACAAAATAGGATTTAATCCCTCATACTTGGCCCAAAGATATGACCCAACACATAGAAAGCTTATGGAATACTAAAACAATAAATTAGAAATCCAAAGCTAGTGTTGGGTTGGTATCATTGGACTCTTAGATGATAATGAACATTGATTAATGATAAGCAATCATATGGAATCTGATCAACACTTTATAATCCTATTTATTCCTTAGAAGGATCCTATCTCGAAACATCAGATGATCTAGATAATTGTTTAATTCAAAATGCACTCCCAGAATTTAAAGAAGAAATATAATTCATTTTGATAAATTAATGGAAATTAACTTAAGAATTGAAGAAGACCTAATGCTTAGTTCATTATTGAGTCCAAAAGATTGCGAAGAGTTGATTAACTTACTTTTTGAATATAAAGATTGATTTGCATGAAATTATGATGAGATGCTAGGTTTATCTCTAGATGTTGCAGTTCACAAACTAGAAATTAAACATGGTATAATTCTAGTAAAGTAAGCTCCTAGATGCATGCATCTTGAAATTGAACAATAAGTCATTAATGAAGTCAAAAAATTAATTAAGGCTAGCTTTATACGAGAAGAGCAATATCCTTCTTGGCTAGCAAGCATCATCCTAATAAAGAAAAAGAATGCTCAAATATGCATTTGTGTGGACTTTAGAGACTTGAGTAAGGCTTATCCCAAAGATGAGTTCCCATTATCGATACTGGAGCTTATAGTGGACATAGTCTCTTTGCATGAAGTCTTTTCATTCATGGATGGATCATCTGGGTATAACCAAATAAAGATCACCCTAGAGGATGAAAAATATATGATGTTCATAACTCATATCGGGATATTCTATTACATCATGCTATTTTGTCTCAAAAATACTATGGCCACTTATCAAAGAGTAATGACTAGGATATTAGATGATTTGATTCATGATTAGGTCGAATGCTATATTGATGATATAGTCATTAAGAGTAAAGAAAAAGAAAAATCATGTGTATGATTTTTGGATTATCTTTGAACGGTTGCGCCACAATAACCTAAAAATGAACCCATTGAAGTGTGCTTTTGGAGTAACTTTAAGAAAGTTTTTAGGATTTATAGTGAGGCACGGTGGAATCAAAATTAATCCTGAAAAGATTAAAGCTACTATGGTAATGCTGCCACCTAGGAGTCTTATATAGTTAAGGTCATTCCAGGGAAGGCTAGCATATTTAAGAAGATTCATATTAAACTTATAGAAGATGCCAACCTTTTATGGCATTAACTAAAAAGATTTTAAATTTATTTGGGATGAGAAATGTTAGAGTGCTTTTGAAAGTTTAAAGATATATTTGATGAACCCTTATGTTTTGGCTACTCTGATTTCAGGGAAACCATTAGTCTTGTACATTATAGCTTTAGATGAATCACTTGGAGTTTTATTGGCTCATGTTTTTTTATGAAGAAGGGAATGAAAATGCCCTTTATTATTTAAGCTGTAAACTCATCCCTATAGAGATGAATTATTCACCTATTGAAAAGAATTATCTAGTTTCAGTTTTCACCGCTCAGAAACTAAGGCATTATATGCTTTCTCATAAAATAAATCTGATTTTTAGAGTGAATCCTTCGCAATATCTGATGATCCACTTGACATTGTCTGGTCATCTAGTATATGTTGGTCTATGATCTTATTACAATTTGAGATCACATTTATCCCTCTTCATGCTGTGAAGGGTCAAGTTGTAGCTGACTTCTTTGTAGCACATCCTCTACTTGAGGGTTCTCTTTTAAATGATGATCTTCAGATAAATAGATCATGATTTTAGAGGAAGAACTTAATGCCACTTAGGAATTATATTTTGATGGCACAATATCATTAAAGAAAATGAAGAAATAAATTCTTCTATTCCAAGGAAGGTAGAGATTTGATTGATTTTTATAACTCCAGACAAAAGAATGATGTGATATTCTTGTCATTTTAGCCTTATATGAATAATGAAGCTGAATATGAGGCTCTTCTGATTGGGCTAGAGTTAACAATCCTTATGATATTAAAAATACAAAGATCTTCAAGATATTCTCAGCTAGTTATTAATCAAGTGAGTGGAATCTATAAAATTTTGCATCCTAAGCTTTTCAGTTATTATTAATACAAAATGAAATTGCCTAAAAAGATCCCTTTTGTAACTCTGTACAGAAATCAAATAAAGATAATTCTATAGCATATGCTTTGGCTAAGCTTGCCAAAGAAATCACATGCCAAAAAAAAAAAAAAAGAATCTATATCTATAGAAGTTCAAAATCAACAAGTTCTATCTCCTATAGATTTATATTACATGAATAGAAAAATAGAAATGCAGTGGGTAGCCACTCTTGCTGATGGTCAAGAAGAATGTAATTGGAGATAACTATTCATTGACTATTTAAGTGAGGGGTGGGTCCCTAAATATAAGTCATTAGAAAATCAAATTAAGAAATGCATTTTGTCTCATGCATTTATCAATAATGCATTTTATCGTAGGTCATTTGATCAAATGTGGCTACGATATTTGGATAAACAAGAAGCCCATAAGATTGTGACTAAGATATATTCCAGATTGTTTGGCACTCATCAATTTGGACCTAAAATGAAATTAAAAATTAAAAGACTTGGATATTATTGTCCTTCAATGTTAAATGACTGCATGAAAATTTCTTGTCGTTGTCATCAATGCCAAATACATGGTATGGTCTTACATTAGTCTCCTAATGTTCTACACCCAACTATGCTTTTTGGCCCTTTGAGAGTTGGGGGTATCGACATCATAAGGTCTATTGATCCTCTTTCATTAAAGGGGCATTGCTTTATATTAGCTACAACTGATTATTTTTCTAAGTTGGTGAAGCAATTTCAATAAAAAACTAAAGGCATACCACGTGCTTAAATTCTTTCAGAAAAATATCATATATCGATTTGACGTTTCTCTTGAATCATATCTGATAATGGTCCATCATTTAAGTCCACTAAATTGAATCATTTTGTGGCTAGACATAAAATTTATTGGAGATATTGACTATCTATTACCTTAATTCAAATGAATTTGTCAAAGCATTTAATAAAACTCTTTTGAGAATTTTGAAAAAGACACTTGATGCAAGTAATCAATGGCATGAAACATTGGTTGAAGCCTTATGGTCCTATCAGATTACATATAGGACACCAACTCAGTCTACACCATATGCTTTGGTTTATGTACCTAAAATCATTTTTCCATTAGAAGTGAAACTACCTTCATTGAGGATAATAGTTGATAACAACATTACAATAGATCAAAATCATAAACTTTGATTGGAAGAACTTGAAAGCCTTGAAGGAAAACATTTGAAAGCTCAACAAGACCTTGAACTTTATCAATCTTTTATGGTTCATGCACATGATAATTTGTTCATCTTAGAACTTTCCAAGTAGGAGACTTGGTCTTGGTTCTTAAACTACCAATTTTAGCTCATCACACGATAAGTAGCAAATTCGAGCCAACCTGGGAAGAACCGTTCATAGTGGAAAAAGTCTATGAATGAGGCTATTATCAATTATTTACTTGTAATGGTGAACGTGCAATGCCACCTATAAATGGACATTACTTAAAGAAATATTATGTATATATACTTTAATTTCAAAAAGTGATGATCAATAAACTTATGTTCAAAATTATATCTTTTATAATTTATTTTGATCCAAGCATTATGTAATGACTTGTAAACTTCTACAAATTTTCTTAGATCTTTTCGATGCACAATCTCTATATTACTATAGGATAGGAGCAAGCCTACTTGTGACACCTTTCTTATTAATTTCTTGGATTTGGAATAAACATTTGTGCACTATTCTCATAAGTTTGGAGCAAATCTTTCATGGCATCATTCCTATTATTCATAGGATAGGATTAAGTCATTAAGAACCCTTTTCTATGAATTAGACTATTTAGGTTAGAATTAAGTCACTAAGACCCTTTTCTTATTAGATAAAATTGAGGTTAGAAATAAGTCATCAAAACCCCTTTCCTCTTTCTTAACTATATAAGTTAGATTAAGCTATTAAAGGCCTCATCTTAATAGATAATCAATAAAGGAGTAAGTCCCTTTAAGAATTAAGTCACTAAGACCCCATTTTCTACTAGTCAAAATTTTATTTGAGGTTTAGGATTAAGTCATCAAGACTCTACTCACTCTAAGCTATTTAGGTTGGATTAAGCCAGCAAAGGCCCCTTTCTAATGGTGATTAGAAATTAAGTCCCTCAGTAGGCATTTTTTCTGAAAGATAAGGATATAAGTCTTAAGACCCTTATCAAATTGACTATATGGTTTGGATTAAGTCATCAAGACCCCTTTCCTACTAGTAAAAAATTTGAGGTTTAGGATCAAGTCATTAAAGCCCCTTTTTATCATCATAACTGTTCAAGAAGGAATTAAGTCATTGAAGACCCCTTCTTAATAGCTAGTCCCTAGGAATAAGTCCCTCAGTAGGCATCTTTGTAATAAAATTAGGATATGATTAAGTCATTATGACATTTTTTTCCTTTTCAAACTATTCAGGTTGGAATTAAGCCATTTAAAGCCCCTTTCTGTTAACTGAATTCTACTAGATTATGATTTAAATTATTGTGACCCATTTTCTAGCTCAAACGAAAGAAATTAAGGAGTGGAAATAAGGCATTGAAGGCCCCATTCCTATGAACTATTCAGGTTAGGAATTAAATCCATGTGACCCCTACCTATTAGTCAAAATCATGAGGATTAGGAATTAAGCTGTTGAAAGCCCTCTTCCTCAACTCAGCTATTTAGGTTGGAGTCAAGTCCTTAAAGACCCCTTCCTAATAGCTAACTAAATATGAGTAAATCTCATAGTGGTATCTTTTTCTGATTAAAATTTACATAGTTTGGTTGGGAATAAGTATCCATGTTGGTATCCTCTCCAACTATTATCTATAGATAGGAATAAATATCCATAATAGAATCCTTAATAGGAAAATCTCTTTATTGAGTTTGTGTTAGGATTATATTTCTCATTGAGCCTTTTCCTAATGATATCTATCTCTATTCTTTTTAGAAATTAGTGAATCTAAGTTCTAGAGAATGAATCATTATAGTTAAAACAAATTAGGCATGTTTTTATCTATCTTTCACAATCAAACTAAAAATAAGATCTGAAATCAAAATCAAATCTAAATTTGAAAACCAAACTTAAATTCTTTCAAGCTGCTTATGCTTGTGATTTTGTTAACTAATTTGGTCAACTTCACTATGTGCAGTGCACTCTAGTTTTTTCACTGCACATATTGAGGGTTTATTTGTTGACCTCATTTTTGGATGAGGTTAACATCATCTCTAAACTAGTAATTAGAACATCTAATCTTAGTTTAAAATCTTCTAATTAAGCACTTAGGACACTACATCCAATGATCTTGTGCATCATTCTAGGATTTGAACTAACCTAATAGGATTAGGTGGGCCTAAACCAAACTCAAATATAAACAAATAATGGAATCAAATACATTCATATTTAAAAAAATCCAATTGAGCTTAGACTAAGGTAATTTGAATAATCAACCCAATTATCCTATTTAAGCTCAAAATTATTCAAATCTAAAGAAATCAAAATGAAATCAAAATACATTTAAATTAAATCAAATTAAAAGCATAAAATTCATTACATGAATATGAATGGAGTCAAATCCAAATGAAAGTCAACCATTGAACATAAGGATGACTTATGTGGGTCCCACCAAGTCAAAGGTCACCCCACCATAATTTAATCAAGTTAAATCATTTCAAAGGCTTAAAATCATTAAATAAGCATATTTAAATATGAATTGAGTGAACTTAAATCTAATAAAGCCTTAAATGGGCTAATTACTTCATTTGATCTAAATAGGCATAAATGGACCTTATTAGATTCAAACTAAAATTAAATTGGGATTAATTTAAATTAATTATCCAAAATTATTTATAAATCATCATGAAACACAATGTGATCAATTATAGGTTTAATTTCATCAATTTGATCATTTGACCCAATCAAACTCATGTTGACCCATTAAATCCAACATAGGTCAAAATAGGTTTAAATTCAAAATTTACTTGAAATGAAATAAAATTTATTTATCCAAATCATCTTAAATAGTTGAATAAACATAATTAAAGCCCAAATTTAGATCTAATTTATCAAATGAAATTAACTAAGTTAAACCCATGGAGAACAAATGCTTAAGTGAACTAACCTAAGGTATTTATCCTTAAACCTAATTGAAATTAGTTTATTTGACTCATAAATCATCTTAAATATGTTTTCAACAATTAATTATCAATTAAAATTAATTGATACTAAGCAATGATCACACTTAGCTTAATCCAAATCAAATCAAACCCAAATGGATCTAATGTGGGTATTTGAACTCAAACATAAAATAATCATATCGAAATGCACCCAAACTCATCCTAAGATGAGTTTAGAATAGTTAGCAGCTAAAATTAAGGGAATATAAAGGGTCAAAGTCCATCCAAAAAGGGGAATATGCCATGGAGAAAGAGAGAGAAGCATGTAGACAAACCCTTTCCCTAATTCATTTGTTGAACTCCATTCCTCATCCTAGCTGCCTTGGACTAACCCCAATCAACTGACCACCCATTGGAGCTACCCTCCAAGGGTGGTAATCACCTAAGTCAGCCATGGTTGACTCCCCTCCATAAAAGCTCTTGGCTATCACTGGCAAAACACAAGAGAGTTTATCTCAAGTCATTTTGAGCCTTCCATCACCTTCCTCAAGCAAAATGAAGAAGAGCGTACCTTTCCCTTGATCCCATGCTACCGGCAAGCTGGAGTTCGAGTAGACCTACCTAAAAATGAGTAAACCTTGGCCTATTGATTTATCCATAGGGAGGCAATCCAATTCCATGCACCCAAAGGTTTGCCACATCTCCACAAAGCTTTTCAAATCATCCCCATCATCGGAGATTTCTACTAATGATGTATGGGTTCAAGCCGACCCTTTAAGCATTCAATTTTTTGTCATTTTTGAAATGAACTTGATCTCAGTGAGATCAAGTCGTATAGATGTGCTCTAATTGCTTTCTTGATGGATTTGCAAATGAAATCAAGTGATTCTCCTAGATCCTTGGAATTCACTTGAAATTAACGAACGATGCTCGGTTCTCACCGTCGATAAGAAAGGTGCAATCTCTGCCATCCATTCCTTCTGTTAGGAATGAATGACCAAGATCTAGTTGAATATTCAGTTAAATCCTATATAGGATCTGTGGGTGAAATCATGACCGTTTGATCAAATATTGGATGGTCGTAAATCATCCTGCATGGCCACCACTTTTTGATCTAGATTAGTGTGGATCTAACTAATTCAATGACGCAGTGCCATGGCATCGACCATTTAAAACAAAAAAAAATATAATAAGATTTTCTAATTTAAAAAATAGTAAAAAAATACCAGAACATAAAAAAATCATAAAAAATAAAATTTCCTATCAAAAAATGTAAATAAGAGTTCTATGGATTCATGTTAATAAGGAGAATCCATTAAGCCCAAAATGTCCAATTTTAATTGGATATTTTTGGGTTAATTTGGATTTAAATGAAATTAATCAAACTGAAATTAAACTCAAATCATTAATCCAATCCATTTGAAACTTTGGGGAATTGAGATTAAGATTAAAATTTACCTTTGATAAAAGTTTAATGATTTATTGACAAGTAAATCTCAAAATATAGAATTTTCAAGTCATGGGCCTTAATTTAATGAAATAAATTAATATTAAATTAGAAAAATCATGAAAAATTATAAAATCAACTTGAATCATCATAATAAACTTTAATGAACTTAAATACATTATTTAAACTTAATAAAACCATATAATCCCCAAAATGACCTAATTTGTTAATTAATTGATTTAATTAATTCAATTAATGAATATGAACTTCAAAAAATCGTAATAAATCAATCAAAATTTTTAAAAATTCTAAATAAACCTTCTATGGATACATCTTCGAGAGGAGAATTTGAGAAAATTAAAATCCCAAATTAATTCTTTTTGATTTAGGCTTAATTTAGCTTTTATTAGAATAATTAAGACCCTAATTAGTTTAAATTACCCATTTGATTAGGGTGAAATTTAATGAAACTTAAATTGGCAAGGAACCCACTTGCTATAAAATATTCATGGTCAAATGTCCTCTCGATTTGAAGTTGTTGAATTTCAAATCTCTAGCTAATTGAAATAATAAATAAAAAAATTACAAAAATTATAAAAATTTAGAAAATCAATTTAAAACATTTTTGCCAATATCAGAACAGTTAAGAAAATTTTCCAAGCCTCTGAAGTCATGGAATTTAATCAATCATGCACTTAGGGTTTAATGAAATAATTAAGAATATAAAATCTAATAATAATTTATTAAATTTATATTGAATCAATTGAAATGCAAACTTAATTAATCTCTGAATTTTATACCTAAATATGGAATTCATTAAATCCTTTGAATCCATTTGTGTTAATAAACAAACATAATCCTAAATATAAGTAAAAGTAACTAATCAAATTAATCTAATAACTTGAAATGACTTAGATTTAAGTTGGAAGCTCAAAATAGTTCATTTTATAGGCTTCCTAGGTTATGATTAGTAAACAAAATTCTATCTTAATAAATTATAACAAGTAAATAACTTTAATATATAATGTTACATTAAGCTTAATTCAAATAAGAAATTAGAAAACATAAGAGAATAAATTCCTTAAATAATTAAATTAAGGGTTCCCAAAGATTGATTGAAACTAATTGAATTAATTTAACTAAATTCATATACATAAACATTAATGAAATAAATGAAGGAAATCATCACTTGAAAGTAATTAAATTAATTTACCAACATAACATTAATGAAATGAATAAATGAAATAAATTAAAATCAAATAAACATAAATGAATAAATTATGAAATTGAAATATAATAGATCATTTAAATGATGAAATCAAAATCAAATTTGAATTAAGATATTAACTTAAATAAGTTAGTTCATTCAAGCTAATAAGTAAACATAAACATTAATGAAATATATAAATAAGATCAATCCAAATCAAATAAACAAATAATTAAAGAAAATAAAATCTAATGAATATTTAATTAGATTAAAAGAGATATAAGATCAAATATTAAGCTAAGTTATAAACAATGATGTAAATTATATGACATCAAATATAAATGAATCAAATCAAATAAAATTTAAAATGAAAATTAAATTCAAACTAAATCATGGTAACATAGACTTTAAGTTTAAAGGAGCATTTTGAATCTTAACTAAAATCATAAATCAAACCTCTTTAACATAAAACTCTAACTTTACGAAAAAAGGTAAAACATAATTCAAACTCAATTTAAAATGAATCCAAAAGAGGTTAATTAAAATACTTAAAATCTTAGTTTGACCTTTAGAATGAATCTTTACCTTAGGATGAAGATCTCATTTTATTGGGATTTAGGATGTTGAATAGAATAGGTTCCACCTAAAGTAGCATTTATTTTATTCTTCATTCTTGAAAACTTAAATTTCACTTTAACATAAAATGAAATCATAAATCAATTAAATCACTTAAATTAAAACCATTCAATAGAAAATTGAACAAATGTTAAGAGTAAAAGAAATCAAAAGAATGAAAACAAAATTTTTCATAATTAACAAACATATGGTATATGGCCAGGACACCCAAGGTCATAGGGCTACCAGTCTAAAAGAGTTCCTGATACCTTGAACTTCTAATTTAACAATGACACATACCTATGAAGCAAAATTATGAAAAGTAAAAATCTTAAATCAAATTAAATCAAACATGAATTTAAAATGCTAGTAAAGTCATACTACACATGCTCATTTTTCTTCACACTCTAAATCATTAGGTTACTAACCCTAGACTTAGGTTAGGTCGATGTTCTATAATATTCTTTCTCGATGGTAGGATGTTTTTTTAGCCTAACACTATTTTTTGTAGGGGCTATGCTAAAAGGAATTGTTATAATAAAAAAATATATAAATATTGTTTGCTTGTAGGTATGCTTAAGTCCCTAAGCATAGCCCAATAGGATGGTGGGCTTAGCAAGCAATTAATGCTAAGTCTATATGTTTGCAAATATATCTACTGGAATGCTATTTATATTTTTAATGTCTATTTTGCAGGTTTTAGAAATTTATTTTGGAATTTTAAATGTAATTTGAATTAGAATTATGTTAGAATCTATGAGGTATAGGAATAGTCAAGAGCTGACACTACCAGTGCATGATCTCAGAGGTCCGTGAAGAAGGTGACAATCTTGGAAGAAGACTCCCATAGATCCAACTTTTAGCTCAAGCCCAGGCTGTATAAGAGCAGAGCTCAGGCTACCCATTTTACTTTTTCTTCTGGGTGTACAATGGTACCCGACCATATTGTCCTATTTTAATTAAATTGGTTTGATCTATTTTAGGTGTGTATTAGAAACAACCTACTTTTTTAGGTTTCTTTTATGGTATATTTTATGATGAAATGTCTGGAATGTTAGACTCTTAGGAAATTTAAATTTTCTATGCAACCTAAATCTAAATAACTTGAACACAAAAATAAATAAACTCATTACCTCACATAAATTAAATCACTATGCATAACTTAAAAGCAATTAGAAATAATTAGTTTTTGTAAAACATGATCACATATTGTTCATACTTCTTGAGTTGGGTGCTTGACCTATTGCACATAAGAGGGCATTTTCCCTTTGAGGATGACCACCATTCTTGGGAAGTGTGCCTTCTCTTTCTGATTTAGCGCACAACCATTTTTAACTTCATATCATTGTAGGCATAAATTGCATACTCATGATCTTAAATGAATTATGAGTCAAAATATATAAAATAAAATTTGTTACATTAGTTAGATGCATATCATACCTAACATGATTCTATCTTGTTCATTCCTAATTTATCTCATGCATTAGGAATGCTCATCACGAAAAGTGGGTCTAAGAGTCGGATAAGTTCTTTTTTTAAGTGAGAGAAAGAGCGATAATTCTCAAAAGTTGAACTAGGTCATGCTTCTGACTTTTGCGAAGCACTTATAGGCTTAGGTTCAGAAGCATCTTTCTAGAAATAAGTCTTAAACCCTAAGCATTTCAGTAGTCTTATGCTGCTAGAATCTAAGTCATAGAATTTTAATAAAATGTTAATTGAGACCTACTAAATTTAATATCAAAATTATAAAGCTCAATGGTAGGTTAGTTGAAATGTCCAATGTGCATCCCAATATCTATAAGTATTTCCTAAATCTAATTAATCTCCAAAAGACTCTTTCTCTTTTGAAAGTGTTCCCTATTGAATTTATAAATTATCATCCTTTTAAGATAAGCTTTGAAATCCATTGAAATGAAAATTTTATTTTTAATCGATAGTATTCTTAGAAAGAAATCCTTCATTCTTAAGGTGTAATTAACTATATGGGATTGCCTTTATAAGGAACTGTGAACCCTATAAAAAATAAATCCTATTCTACTTCTCTATATAGTTTAAGGGAAAAATCTCTGCTACATCGAAGACCCATTAGCCTTAGGAGTTATTATTAAGTAATCAGATCCATTATAAGGATATATATATATATATATATATATATATATATATATATATATATATATATATACTATATATATATATATATATATATATATATATATATATATACATATATCTTGAGATAATATACTTATCCCTTAATGATATATTTGATTACCCAATAATTACCCTCAAGATCTGTGTGGTGTTCCAAACATATAAAAAATTTCCAACAAAGCTATTTGGTTGTAGGATTTAAGCCTAATTTTGGACAACTAAGTCCATGGCTTTGTGTAATCTACTAATGTAGGATTTAAGCTTGATTTTGGACAAGTTAAGCACACATTTATGTAATATACTAAATCCTCTTTCACATAGTTAAATCTAGATTTGACAAATCCTACAACCTGTAGGCTACAACACACAAATTTATGGGATTTAGACAAGCAGAAGCACATGAAGTTGGGTGGGAGGAAAGTTGAGTTCCCTTCGGTCCGTTGCGACTCCAGCAATAGTGGATCCGCCTTACAATGGGTAGAGAAATGAGGGTTTCAAATGCCTAAATTTGGAAAATGGATTTATAGAATTTAGACAAGTAGAAGTGTGAGGAGTCGAGGACAGAGGAGGGTTGGAGACTATGAGCCAGGAGGAAAGACTAGGGTTACCTTTGTCGAGTACTAGAGTTGATAAGTCGCAACATCGACAGTAGCGAAGGATTTTGAACCGTGATGGATTTATGAGATTTAGAGAAGTAGGAATGGAGGGTGGGAGAAAAGACAAGGGGTTTTGAATGTTGAAATCCCTAAATCCAGCCCAAAGCTCGTATCATAAGTGGGCTAGTGTGGACATGTTCCTTTAGTGCCTCCACACTGCATCCGCCTGTGCATACATACATAGATTTTCCAGGATTTTGATGAGGTTTGAAATTTTGTATT
Source organism: Cymbidium sinense (assembly GCA_021442155.1). Classification (NCBI taxonomy): domain Eukaryota; kingdom Viridiplantae; phylum Streptophyta; class Magnoliopsida; order Asparagales; family Orchidaceae; genus Cymbidium; species Cymbidium sinense. Next base: position 20,172,793 of record CM038229.1, read on the forward strand.
TGATTTTATTATTATATATATATATATAATAATAAAATCAAATACAAAATTTCAACCCCTTCAAAATCTTGGAAAATAGATGACAGGCACTAATGCTTGGCTCGTCATCCTAATGGCTCCATTTAAGAAAAAAATATATATTTAAAACCTAAACATTAGACTTCCAGTCACGCTCCACCCTTTATCATTTTGAACCACTTGTCGAACTCAATGACTCCACATTGTCAACCAACCAACTCACCATTTCCTTTCTCATGCCTCCAACTCCCAAAGCCATAACTCACCTCCCTCTACTCGTAGCTCACCACTTCCCTCATCATCACCTTTGACTTTGGTGCAGGAGAGACTTGACCTCACCCACTCTCCTCTCACCCTCTCATTCCTTAATCTCTCTAGTTTGACCTCTTCCTTATTCCATGGAAGCCAACACCTACAAATCATCAACCCTCATACTTAACCCGCACAAACCTCATCATATCGCTTCCCTATTCACACATACCACTTCATCCTATTCATGTCTCTTGCTTTCAGGGCCACCACTACTAGCTTTGATGCCTCTCATGCTCCTACAATGCGCTTGGCCCTCCTCATCATAGGAGCCACATATCCTCTCTTGCTTTATGGATTTTGCCTCTCATCATGGCATTATTGACCTCACTTTTGGAGTAAGAATTGACTCATCCTTCTTTAGACTTAGAGTCTTCTAAGCACTAGGATTTCTCTAGTCATATAACACTTCTAGTGATTAGGGGAATGCTAAACCCAAGCCTAGAGACTTAAGAAGGCATACCCCTAGCTTAGATCATACCCTAGGGTAAATAGGTTCTACTTATCCTATGGCCTAAACCATGACCCATGCCTATCCACTCATCCAAAATCAAACCCCAAAATCAATACAATCAAACCCAATTAGGATTCCATTTCATATCCAAGTTTAGAGCCAAATCAATCAAACCCTTAACTTGAATAAATTTCCCCATCATCATTGGATCAAACCCAAAGCCCATTCAATTGAAACCAAATCCAATTGAATTTCAAAAACACTCCAATTATCCAAATCTCTATTTCAAACTCTTCTCATACCTACAATCAAACCAAATGAACTAAATCAATTAAATTAATCCAACCAATCCCATTTGATCAAAAGGCTCTACATGAGCCAAAATCCAATTAAATTCAAATCAATTGTAATCAAAGCCATCAATCAATCCTAAATCAATTATCAAACCCAATTCAACCTAATCCAACTCAAATTGACCCATTTGATTCACTTGACCAAATTAACCTAAATGACCCATTTGATCCAAAGTTTAATCCAACCAAATTGGATTGAACCAACCCATCCAATCTTTCTACAATGATTGTTGATTATCTTTAATTGACCAATTACAATCAATTTGGTCAAACTAAGCTAATTTGATCACTTGACCCAAGTTGACCTAATTAACTTATATGAATCAAATTGAACCAAATTTCACTCCAATTCAAATCAATTGAAATCAATGATTTTGACCAACCACATATTGATTCTTGAACATAAATCGACCATCAATTGAATCAAATCAACTTGGGCTCTTGACCCAAGTTGACCTAATTTGACCTAAAGGGCCAAATTGGTCCAAATCAAATTTTAAACCAAATTGATTGAAACCAATGGCTCAAATCCATCACAAATTGATTGTTGAACATGATCCAACCCTCAATTGAACTCACTTTGATAAAACCAACCCAATTGACCAATTTAGCCCAAATTGACCTAAATGATCAAATTAATCTAAATCATTTCCAAATCTAAATTGAATGAAACCAACCCTACAATTTTCAAATCATCAATTGAACCTAAACCAACCCTTAATCCAAGCCAGTTTGGCCAATTTGACCAAAGTGGTAAACTTAGCCCATTTGATTGATATGAACCCATGTGAGCCAAATTCAAATCTACTTCAAATTAAACCAAATAAATTAAACCAAAATATACCAAATGATCATTTAGAAATGTCTAAACTTTAGTTTGACTTAATTTGACTCATAGGTCAACCCATTTGAAATTTGACCCATATAACAAATTGAGCCAAACATTCAAATTCAAAACCAAAATCACCATGAATTATTTCATCATCTTTGGAAAAAAAAATATAAACCCAAATTTCCATTTGACTCTCACCCTAAGCTAAATTTGGACACTTGGACACTAAGCACTACCAAGCTGAATGGGTCAGCCATGGCTCAAATGGAGGTGAGTTAACCCAAGCCACCCCATTGGAACACTTGGAGGAGGAGGTACACACATTGTCAGCCCACTCCTTATCTTCAACCACTCAAGAGCCTCCACCTCAACCCCTCATTGATGTCCTCGATCGCCTGCGCCGACCAGATGTCTGCCAAAATTCAAACCCATCCAAGCTGTCAGATCGATTGGGGAGGAGGGTATACTCCTCCCCATCCCATTCAAACTAGACAGAGAGCTTCAATGAGTTGAGATGAGCATCCCCAGAGTGTTCTCGATCTCCCTTGAGCTTCCTATCATCGACGAGACCTAACCCGAGCAAAATCAAGCCTCCTGTCCATTCAACTCCACTTAAACCTCACCAAACTTCAATTAACTTCCACACCTTCCCCAAGCTTCAACGATCTAAAATGAATCTATTCTTGATCAATTCGAGCACCGGAGACCACTACTAGACCAACTTCGGTGATGTTTGTCACCAGTAGGGAGGAAACTCATGAGCTTCTCAACAGGGATTCATCTCTTCAAGATGAAGCTACCTAAGTAGTTGGATTGCCAGATTTGAGCTTTGGTGAGGTATTTTTCTAGAAAATCATAGAAAAGTCTTTAGGTGTTGGCCTTCTACGAAGAGTTGGGTGATTTAATGTGATTTTTACCATAGGATCTCTTTAGATCTCTTCCTTGAACGTTTTAGAGTTGATCTTGATGCCTCACAAACTCTAGTGAGCTTAGATTGAGTGGAGGAGGGTGGACGGTGTCCATTTTTTGGCGCTCCAGGGATGAAGGATCATCCAGTCAATTCCATGATTAGAATGGACGGTCGTGATTTAACCGCTAGAAAATTTGATTTTATCCTTTAATATCCACAGGATTCATCCCTACCGTCCGATCCGAGATCGAATGGCACGGGGATGAAAGTGTGTCACTATTGTTGACTCGACACGATGATTTAAGTGGCCAATCCATGGTGCCATGTGAAAATCACAGCTCCCATGGCAGATGGGATTATGGATTAATTAGGGATTAAAATATATTTAATTGTTATGAACTTTGAAAATTTTTAACTAATTATAGAAAAATCATAAAAGTATGAGTAAACCCATTTTGAAGAGGGTAAATAGAGGAGAATTTAATAAAAAATAATTTTGCTATATTTTAAACAGCGAACATTACTTAATTAGGGTTTGAAATTTTTCTTAATTAGCTTAATTAAGCCATAATTGCTTGGCCAATGAGTCTCAAATTAAATGTGTTTATTCTTTGGGATGTCTTCTGCCTCCCATAAGTTTTTTGGGAATTATTGGCTAGATAATTAGAAGAATTTGAAATTCAAATCTTTATCACTCTCATTAAGTAGTTTAATAATTCTTAAAAATGCCAAAAAGTAAAAATTAAGCAATTAATGGTCATTAATCATTGATTAACATTGAAATGATGAGGATTGATTATGACCTCTTTCTAATTGCTTTCCCAAATCCATTTCATTAAGGAGGGTAATTCATAATTTAATTAAGGAATTAATTAAGAAATTAGTGATGAAATGAAGTCAAATTAACGTGATAATTACTTCAAATAATTTAATTTGTGGGTTTCTCTTTATGTGTTTAATAACATAAAGATCCAAAAGAAATTATGATTAACCCATGTAAGATAATCATATAAGTACTTAATTAGATTCTTTAATTTAATTAATACTTAATTATGAGCTTCATTGCATTAAGTCTTTAAGTGCATTGCAATTTTAATTTATCATTTGCATATCGTTGAAATCTCATAATTAAATGATTAAATAAATTAAAGAAGCATAAGAAAGGGTAATTAAATGAATTGCATAATAATTCAAATTAATTAATTCATAAAACCCTCTTAATTATTTTTCCTTAAACATATTAAATCATCAACATGGGATGAGGGAAAAACAACAAATATTATTTCTTCTCTTTGAGTTTAATAATTCAAATTCAAAATCAACTTCATAAGAAGAAGCTTTGGTTTCCCTTAAATAATTTTATTCAAGTTGGTTGTCCTTAGGAATTAATGTAGTTGAATGGATTATGTGGAAGTGTTTGATTATTCCTTCTCAATTATTATAAATTTATATGATATTTGTATCATGTATTCATGTTTTCAAATCAAATAATCAAATGAATATGCTTATGTAAATGTGCATGTGTCAAATTAATCCTATTATATGCGCCTATTATTACTAATAAATTCCAAAATTATTTTCAAAACTATAAATGAAAATTTAAATTGATATTAGCTATGAATATTACATATGATTTACAAACATAAACATCAAAGTATTATTCTATCATTATGATTCATGTATGGGTTTACATATGTTTGAATGATAATAAGTATATATGGATATCCTGAGAATATGACTTTAAGTAACGAGGTGTAACATTACTCCACTTCCTTGGTTAGTGAGGCATACTTATTTAATTTCATTTCTATGTATACTTATACTAGAATTTGGATAAAACTTTACTTTACATTTATAAATAACTCACAAAAAAATATATTTTTTGCATTATTTTTATATTGTATGTTGTGTACATTCATATGTATTTAAGATACCAAGTATATAATCTGGATATTCTGGGAATATGAGGCTTTAAGTAGCCCCAAAGAAGTCTTAGATTATCTCACTTTCTAGTTTAAACAATAGCACGTACTTGCTTAAAACCTTAATACATGTGTATGTGTATTTAATTAAAGAATAAAAATCCCTCTCTTCTACCAAAATATATGCATTCATAATCATTTAAGTGTGCCAAAAAATACATTACATATATAGGTATATCAAGTCTTAAATCATATGCATGCTATTGATGATGAAAATGAATGATATAACATTTTTCATGTAATAGTAATTCAATCTCATTAATCTTAAGGTGTCTTTCATGTTGGATATGATTTTCTAAGATTAACTCAAACTTAGGATTAATAAAACCTTTAATAAACCATTCACTAAAGAAAACTAAAATGGTAATAATATACTCTTTAGAAAATGACTTAAGGTAGGGATGAAAGAGGTTACTCTTTCTTCTCTTTACTAATGCTTAGATGCTAAGTAAATATCAAGTTAAATAAAAAAAAATACAAATAAAAATTCACAAATCCTCTTAATGACTTGAAGTAAAACCATCCTCATATATAAATTGAACATTCCAAAATCTAGACAATTATAATCCTAAAGCTTAGCTAAGACATACCACATTGAGCTTAAAGCACACATATTAGAATGCTAAGTCACCACTTCTAGTTTTAGGATAGGACATTGTATGTTATGATGTTGTGTTTTGTTTTATGATGTAATACTTTAGACTAGATGTTAGGACTATTGTGCATAGACTAGAAGTTAGGACATTAGTAGCATAAATGTTTTTGCTTGCTAGTTGCACATGCCCCTAAGCATAATCCATATTAGGAAAGGTATGCTTGGTTACCCATATGCAGGGTACTAAGTCCAAATTATATAATATGTCTGCTTGAGTTTGTATGGATGGTTTAGCTAATATTTATCTTGAAGGTTTAGTTAGATTTTACTTTTCAATTATGTAATTTTGTAATACGAATCAATATTAGTGATATGGGGTTTAGGATGAGCAGTGGCTAGAAGACAAAGTCTTGGGAGGCCTTGTGAAGCCTTAAAATAATTCAAATCAAAGGAAGGAAGAAAGAAAGCATCAAAGAATGAAGACCCCCATAACATCTATTCAATCTCAATTGTAATATTCTTTTGTAATTCGGGTTTTATAAGGGTAGAGCTCGACTACCCAAATTTTTTTGGGGTGTACGGTGGTACTCGGCCGCATCAGCCTCTTATTATTTCAAGATAATCTATAAATGTTTGATTGTTGTGTTTAAATTATGTAATAGAAATTGCATGTTCTTCATAGGTTTCTTAAGCTTGATGTTTTAATGTATAATGAATGTGGTAGGCTTTTAGGGCAAAATTAATTTGTCTACCCACACTAATAACTTATAATCAAATCTTAAAAATAATTCATAATCTCACTTTAAAGATTTGACTATAATCAAATTAATTAAAAGATTTAACAACCTCATAGCTAAATGATGTAAGTTTCAATATCATGCATATTATTGTGTTTCTTTCTTGAATATGAATGGTCTCCACTCTTGCACGATAGGGGAATACTTAACCTTTGAGGGCATCCCTTGTAGTGGAGAACACCTTATCCACTAATTTAGCCAATAATCCAATTTCATCATGCATTTAGGCATAATTGTTCTAAGCTTTTGTCCAAATGATTATGTCAAAATTATATAAAAATTTGTAACATTTTGTATTAGTCTAAGTCATGTATTCATCAGTCATGATCTAGTATCTTATGGAGTAAGTTTAGATTTTAGATTCTCTTCTTAATTAAATAACATCTTAACTATCTTGCAATTTCATAAGATTGACCTACATGATTTTGAATTATAGAAGGTGTTAGCTGGCGGCCACTCTGGTGGTTGTAAGTCTAGAATAGTCAGGATGGGTTTACCCTCTCTCGTGGAGGTAAACCACTATGTCTCACTTTTCTCTTAGATTTAGATCATGCTTTTAGCTTGTGCTAAATTTTCCTAGATTTAGGATGAGGTTGCTTGTTTCCTTTGGGCTACGAGTGTAAGTCCTCATCTTTAGGCATTTCCATGATCTTGTGTTGATGGACTATAAGTCCTAGCATTCTAATAAAAGTTCTAATTCAAATCAAAACTAAACTATCTCTTTCAAACACATAAGGCCTACCATAGAGAGAGTGCTCACTAAGCTTCTTAGTATCATGAGTGCTTCCCACTTATCTTTCTTTGGAATCCAAAAACAAGTCTTTCCAAATTGAACTTTCCACTTGATTTTTCAAAAATATCCAATTTATTGATATTCTAATCTTGAAATCTTTGGAGATATGATTGACTACTTTAATTAAGAGTATTCTTTAGAAATTCAATTTCCTATGATGTAATTAACTATGGGAGCTTGCTTCCATAGAGAACTAAAGAATCCGACATTAAATAAACCCTACTTTAACTTTTTCATGTAAAGTAGGGAAAGATCTCTAGTACATATGAAGACCTATCAACCTTAGGAGTCTTCATTAGGAGATCAAGTCCATTGTAGGGTGATGTTTCTATCTTTGAGATAGTACATCATACCTTAATGTCATTGCCAATCACTACCCCCTAAGATATGTGGTGTTCACCCATCATTTGAATTAAAACACCTTAGGCATGCCTTCAAATGTCCTGATGTACCTAGACAGATATCACCTATGCCTCTCATCTGATACTAACCACCACCTCATTGGAGCCCCTCATCGAAAGTCTCATGACTTTCTCTTTCTCCCTCTTCATTTCTCTAATATAAAGAAGCTACTCTCTCTCTCTCTCTCTCTCTCTCTATCGCTATTCTATTTTATAACTCTCTTTCTCTCGCTATTCTCTTTATAAAGTAAGAGAAAAATCCTCTTTTCTCTCTTTAAATAAAGAGCATATTTTCTCTCTAAAAACCAAAAAAGATATTCTCCCAACATTTTAAATTACTAAAAAGAATTTGTATTTAATCTCTCCAAAGTATTGTCTGTGCATTAATAATAAGAACAACAATAAGCCTTTATCCCACTATGTGGGGTTGGTTGAATGAATCATTTTTCTCAATCCTATTAAGTGTTATATTCTCATTTAAGTCTAATAAAATTAAGTTTTTTTTTTATTTCATAACTAAATCTTTTAGGCCTACCTTTACCTTTCTTAATATAGTCTAAATCTAATATATCTACTCTCTAAACAAAGTCAATGGACAGACAACATTTTATGTGACCAAATCATTTTAGGCGATTCTATGTAACCTTATCTATCATTTGAGCTACTCTAACCTTTTTTCACATATATATATTCATTTCTTTAGTAAAACCACTCATTCTCCAGCATTCTATGCAACACTTAATATGCTCTAACATTTAGCACCATAAAATATCTCACTCTTAGAATTCTTAAGTCTAAGTGATCCCCATCACATAATTTCAATAACTTTGAATAATAGAGCCAAGATATCTAAAACATTCGCTCTTTTTAATAACTTGATCACCCATTGTCACAACCACACTATTATATCTTCTACAAATAAAATTATACTTAATATATTTAATTGTATATCTACTCAAACAAAACTTTAGGCTTTAAGGCTAACCTCCACAATGCTTTTTTTGAACTCACTCTCTTGTCTCATCAACAAGAGAATATAATCAACAAAAAACTTATATCAAGGTACATTCTATTGTAAATGATTAGAAACAACATCCATAACTAAACAAAAAGATATGGGCTTAAACTTGATTCTTAATGTAATCCAACTGAAATAGAAAAGTATCTAGTCCATCTTCATTGTGTTGGTATATATATCCTCAATGACGTTAATAAACATAATATAATTTTTTTTATTTTAGAACTCTACATAGTACTTCTCTTGCCATTTTATCATATGCTTTCTCTAAGGTAACAAATATAATATGTAGATCCTCCTTTCTCTTTTTATACTTCTCCATCAAAACTCTCAATAAATGTGTAACGTCCATAGTAAAATTACCTGGCATGAATCCAAATTGATTTTGACAAATTTTTGTATCACATTAGAACCAATGTTCAATTACTCGCTTTTAATTTTAAGGAATGACACATTAATTTATTTCTTCTATAATTTGCACTCTCTTGTGCATCATCTTTGTTCTTAAGAATATGTAGAAACAAACTCTTTCTCCACTCATTTAACATCCTTTTAATGTTTATAATAATATTAAAATGAAAGCTAAGAAATTTTTTAATCTTCTAAGCATTTCCACACATATTAAAATATCATCAAGTTGTATTGCTTTTTCACACATCATTTTATGTAAAGCCTCTTTAACTCTTGTAACAATGATACAAATAAAAATATCTATTTTCATTTAGGATAATAATATCACTAAAGTCAATTATTTTCACAAAACTTTTATTTAAAAGTTTAATAAAATATCTTATCCACTTATGTTGAATATTCTCTTTTAAGAAAATATTTTATGATTTTCACTCTTAATACACTTTATTGAAACTAAATCTTTACCTATTATTTCTCATTACTTTGCTAACTTATTGGTGTTGATACTTTAGTATCAAAGACTTTCAACAAATTAGCATAATCTATACTTGCTATTGCACTCATTCAAAATTTAAATATTATTTGTGATAATTTTAAGTAGTTATTTAATTTTATTTATCTCAACTCAATAGTATTTTGAAGTCTAAACTCATTTTGTGCAATTTTTGTATCTTGATCATAACTTTTAGCTCAATGCTCTATTTTGTGTGATATTAGGTTTGTTACAAAGCTAAAAAGATGCTTTATGAATCTCTAATTGACAATTGAAGTTAGATCAAATTATATTATAATCTTTCCTCGGATGAATATGTAGACTAGTTTTTTGTAACTTTTTATGAAGAATTTTTGTCCAACATAATGTATTTCTTCTTGAAATCGACCTCTATGAACAATTTGTCATTGTGGAGATCTCGTTTCTTTTTTATAAGTCCTTCTATAAGGGCTTTGAGCTTACACACTCAAGTATTTCCTCATTTGAGAAAGAAAGCACACAAAGAGAGATAAAGAAACTCAAGAAAAATAATTTTAATTTAAAACTACTTACTTAACATTATAAGAGCCTCTCTATTTATATGAATGGAAGAGAGTTCAAAATACTCAAATCTAACTTCAAATTCAAACCTACCACCATCATAATCATACATAACACTACTATTAAATCTACCACCATTAGCATACCTATCCACTATTACTGTACTTACCACCATGAATTTTTTACGTAGGCCATAACAAAAGATTGGCCCAATATAATAACATGATAAAAATATATATAAAAGCCCAATAACTAACATCTTAAATCATAGCATAAAGGTCCAATACTAATTGAATACATAACTTCAAGCTTTATGATGATGATGACGATGATGCCCTACATTAACTCTTCCAACTTTAAAGGATTCTTCTCTAGAGAATGAAAATATAAATAATCTTCTCCAATTGATGTAACTCGTTGAAAGTAAGTCATGAATCTTCAAGTGGAGAAAGTCATTTAAATACTTCCATCAGATGTGGTGATATCTTACTCTTTAAAATTTTGATCAGGGTGATGTGATCTTAAGTAACAAGATAGAGGAATTGGTGAAAAAGTATCAGTCTGCATGTTTGTTATATTTGTGAAGGGAATAATATTATTCAAGGCTTGCCCATGGTATAATGTTAAATTTGACACATTGAGTACCGGAGAAATTTCAATATTCATGACAAGATTTATTTCATTAAGCATTATCATTTATGTTCCTTATAACTTTATAAAGACCAAATTTCATTAGAGTAAATTTCTTAAGAGTTCTAGTTAAAAATCTCTCTAGCCAAACTTTAATAAGAACTAAAAATCTCTCTCATTAAATTTTACATGTCGTCTATGTGCATCAACATTAGTTTTATATTTATCATAACTCAAAGTAAGTTTTTGTTGAATTTCTTGAAGTAAATCATGCTTGGTTTGTGCAAATCAAGATGCAAATACACTAGACTTATATGATGTAGGCTAATAAATGAGATCAATTAGTTTTTTTTGGTTCATAACCAATTACAATATGAAAATAACTCATATTAATTGACATGTTAATTGAACTATTATAAGAAAACTATGTAGTAAGAACTACATCTCAGTTAGCAATGTGATAAATCACTAGGCACCTAAATAAAATTTTGGACTTTTTTTGAACAATTTCAATTTGTTCATCTGTTTAAGGGTCATAAGCTATAAAAATAAAAGTTTTATGCCAAGATTTTTTATAGTTTTTTAAAATAGCTCATAAATTCACATCAGGATCAGACACAATCATCTTAGGAAGCTCATGTAAAAAGTTTCTTAATTTTAGAAAAGTCACCGTAGTTGCATTTATCTAATAAACTTCTCCTTTTTCAAGACATTGAGTGATTAAAGCCATAATAATGCTAAATCTATGAATAAATCTTTGATAAAAGATGACTAACCCATGAAAAATATGTTCATCATGAATTTTGGATGGGGTTGGACACTCTTGAATAGCTTTAATTTTCTTAGGATCGATAGAGATATCATCACAAGAAACAATAAATCCTAAGAAATTTACTAAAGAAATGAACATTTTTTAAAAAAATGAATATATAATCATTTTTGATGAACACTTCAAAGATTTATCATAAGCAATTCTTTTGATTACTTTTAGTTTGACTAAAAGTTAAAATATTATCAAAGTATATAATTAAAAATTTCTCAATGGGCACAAGATATGAGCCATCACTTGCATAAATGTACTTGAAGCATTGGTCAATTCAAAATGCATTGCTAGATATTCATACAAATTATCTTTAATCTTGAAGGCTACTTTTTATTCATCAATTACTCATATAAATTTGATGATATCCACTTCTAAGACAAATCTTAGAGAAAATTACTATTACATACATCATATCTAATATGATATTAAGTTTATGTATGGAGAACCTATATCTAATAGTGATTTAGTAATAGCATGACTATCTATACATATATGCAGGTACCATCTTTGTTTGGGGTAAGAAGGGCATGTAATGCTCATGGAGGTAAGATTTCCCTAATAAAACCCTTTTTTTTTAATAATTTAACTTTTATTTAATCTCTATATGTTCATTTGAGTTCATACGATATGTTGCAAATTAAGAAGGGATGATCTAACAATTAGCTCTATAACATGTTGTATAGTTCTTAATGGTGGAATCTCACTAAGATGTTCTTTAGGGAAAATATCTTGATATTTTGATAAAATTTCTTGCATTTTAGATGAAAGGATTCAACATAGGGTTGGCAAAAGTTAGGGCAATTAGTGCAAAAATGATGTTCTTATTGATCTCCGGTTAAAATTGATGTTTACTAATAATATGGAGAAACTTTCTTTCTATGAGAGCAGAAAAATCTTAAGGTTGGAGTGGAAGTGATCTCTTTATGGTTTATTAGATTTAGCACAGTTTTTTTTTTATCTTGAAACATAAAAGAATATGTATTAGAATGTCCATAATTTGTAGCATCCATTTCAAAAAGGCATGACCTTTCTAGGACCATATGAGATATATCTATTGGAAGAACATCACACCAAATTAAATCACTATGTTCTTCTAATTGAATGGGTACAAGATAATTCTTAGATATATAGATAGGGTTTTATCTACCTAAGTGACCTTGTAAGGCTTTAGTGAGGCTCTAAGGTGAGCTTCATCATAATTAATGTGAAGGTGGCAATAACAGTCATGCAGTTACCACTATTAAAGATTAATTTAAATTCCTTTTCGTTATTCTTAAAATGAATATGGAAAATTGATGTGCACCTCCAATCAATACTAGCTCATGGGGTAGCCAATATACATCACATAATATCTATAGAAACTATTCTAATGCATCTTCTATAGCCTCTTCACAAGAGTCTATTGTAATTTGATCATTATTATTTTTATTGTAATTTCATCAATAACAAGTACTTGCATAATGATCAGTTTTATCACATGTAAAATAACATTGTACTAGATGCCTTAGAACTAGAAGTTCCAACTAGAGCCTTTCCTTAGCTACACAAGGTCCTTTAGGAACTATTGAGCTATGAGGGGTAGCACATGGCTAGGAGTTATTTCAAGATGAAATTGTGAATTGCCTATAATGTTGAGATTTAAGATATTGTTCAATTTGAGTTGCCACTCGAAATGTAATCTCATGAGAATAAATTTCTTGAGTTGACATTTCATTACAAATTTCAGTTCATATCACAATCAAAATCTATAGATTATGATTTTGTGATATTCTCTAATATCATAGTGAGTCATCAATTTATGAAAATGTGTCATGTACTCAATAATAGTTAAATGTTATTATATAAGTATAGTATCTCATCCATAAGTTGATCATGAAAATTTAATGGTACATATTTTTGCTTTAAATTTTTTTTCATCTCATCCTGAAGCAAAAGGTGGTTGTCCTTAGTTGTCCAAATCATTGAATATTTTGTGTAATATTAATTAAGTTTTAGCATGGATAGTTAAATTCAACAAGAAAAATAAAGTTTCCTTTCTTCTAATATGGGCATCTAATCAAAATATTCTTCCATATATATTATCTAGTCTAAGAAAACTTTTGGATCAATCAAGCATTAAATGTAGGTGGATCAATTTTAATTCTATGAATTACATCATCATTAGGTTCTCAAAGTGTACATCGATGGGCAACACAACCAGATAATAACTTCTATAATGTCGACGATAATGCTTATAAATATTTGAGGAGTATAACCATCATCTCATCTTAGTTGACATTCTATTCGATGAGGTTGATGAGGAAGTATCTCATCCATCTCAAGTTGCTTATTAAACTTATCCATAGGTATGGAGGGGTCTAATAGGGGAAAGTGGATAAGGTAGTGAAGGAAGAGGAATGGGGTGGTCGGTGGAATGAACTTCCCTTTCCTCAGGTTGATGTTAATTGATGTGTGTCTCTAATGGAAGTGTTGCTAGTCTACCAAAATTTTATTCTAAGACTTCAAATTTTTTTAAAATCAATTATAGGTTTATTGTGCATAAGAGTAAGTTTTTATATTTTTTTCTAAGAAGAATGCATAAAAATCATCATTTGATCTTGATACCTATGCCCACTACGAGTTGACATAATGATGTAGCATTGATAATTTTTATATAAATAAATGTTTTTTAAAATGTAATGTAATGAAATTAAAGTATAATGAGTAAATAATTTAATTAAATAATGATTTTATATTATTTTTTTAAAATTATAAATTAATTTAAGAAAAATGAAACTCATCACCAAATAGATGATCCTGAGAAAATATATTTACTTTGATATCAAATATGATGTAGGATTATGGTGTTAAAATTTCATGAGAGGGACACCATGCAAATATTAATAGGGTACTTATTGAAATGATCGAGTATGACATTAAGGAATGATATACTACCTCAAAAAGTAGAGATATCACTCTACAATAGACTTAATCACTTAATAAGGATTCTTAAAGCTAATGGGTCTATGTGTACCATAAATTTTTCTCATACTTACATAAATAAAGTAAAGTAATGTTTATTTTAAAGTGGGTTTTAAGTTCCCTATAGGGACAAACCCCCATAGTTAATTACATCTTAGGAAATATGAATCTCCTAAGAAAACGCTCGATTAAAGTGTGCTAACATCTCTATGGATTTCAAAGCTTAGTATCAAAGGATTGGTGATTGTTAGAAACAAAGGGGGAAAACTCGATTAGAAAGAGTTCTTAATGAAATCCAATGGGAGATAAATAGGAAGTGCTCGTGATACTAGGAAGCTTAATAAGCAATTCAATCTATCTTGTGGTGAGGCATTATATTTTTAAAATTAAAAATTATGATTACTTAAGTTGGCATTTTATTAGTAAGCTATGACTTATATTTCAACAACATAAGATTGTAGAAAATCCTAATCAATATAGTTAAGGATTTATGCCTATAACAAAAGAGGTATGAGATACCTCTGAATTTATGTCTAAAGTGCTCTAGCACAAGAGCTAGACTTAATTCTACTTAGAAAATTTAGGATATGTTGGTTCACTTCCACTAGAGTGAGCTTATCCTGACTCTTTTAGCCTTCAATGCTTAGAGTGGTCGCCAGCTAACACCTTCTACTCTTTTAAAATCATGTGGCTAAGTCTTATTAATGCAATATAGTTAAGCTGTTATTTATTAAGAAAGAGTCTAAGATCCTAAACTCACTCCCTAAGAGCCTAGATCAAGATTGGTATGAAAATATGTGTTAGACTAATGTAATAAAAGTATATATTTAATTTACTTTGACTCATCATTTTGACTTAAGATTGAGTGGACAAATATGCTTACATGCATGATAAAATAAAATTATGGGACAATGTGATAGGGGTGTTCTTTACTCAAGGGGTTGCAATCAATGGTTATACACTCCCCTTTTCATGCAATGAGTGAAGATCCCCTATATTCAATGGATGAAGATAAGATGCATGCATGATGTTATCCACATTCATCACAAACCTATGACATTTAAATCAATTTTGTTTACTAATTCCTATGGTTTATGGTGAGATTATGAAATTATATTAATTTTAACTTAAAGTTGTTTATTTTAATTGTATGAAAAATTTAAAGTCTTAAAGAGTTTAATGAAATCCAAGCCACACATAATAATCATCATACTTTAAAAAAACCTAAAAAAAGCATGACATTTATATTACACAGTCAAAGTAAACACACCAAACATTCAATTATATTAAGGGAATAATAAAAAGACTGGTGATTGGGTTTCGTTATACACCTAAAAAAAAAAGGAAAAGAAATGGGTTGCCCAGCTCAACTCTTATACGGATTACAAATATGTGAAATTTAAAATAAGCCATGGGTGTCTTCATCATTACTTGAACTTTTAAATCTTGGATCCTACAGGCATCATAGGGAAGCTCAAGTTTATGCTTTCTTATCTCTACTCATTCTAAATCCCATGGCTCTAGCCCTATTTTATTACAAATTATATTTGAAATTTCAAAAGAAATCTTAACTCAAACTACATAACAGAGATTACTTATAGTACACATACACACTTAGCAGTTATAGACAAATTGGACTTAACACCCATGTGTGCTAAGCCCACTTGTCCTAATAAGCTATGCTAAGAAGACAAGCAACACCTGCAAGTATAAGCATTTAATATATTTTTATTATTATAGAAACCCCTTTAATTAAGCATAGTCCCTTACAAAAAATATCATTAGTCTAATAGATAACATCCTACTATCTACACTGCACAAACAATCTTAACATCTAATCTAAAATATTAACCACAAAATAAGAAAAATTAATACATCGAAATAAAGCACTAACTTAACCTAAGTCTAGGATCGGTGGCCTATCAATTTAATGTGTGTGTGAAGATTAGTGTAGTAAGTTGGAGCTAGACTTTAATGTTTAAGTCGTAAGTTGCAAGCATAGTTTAATTTATTACTATTGGATGGTTATAATCTAAATAATTAATAATTTAATGTATTTTATTGCCACAAAAAAGTACAAAGTTCTTAGAGGGGGCAAATCTCTAAGCTAAAGCTCAAAGAGCTACAAAAAGTTCTATGGAGATAAGCCCTAGTTAATACAATCGATAATAACAAAAAGCTAATAAAAAGGAAACAAAGATCCACAAAATACAATTCCTTGAAATCATCAAAAAACTTCCTCTACTTCATTTGTAACCAGCATACTCCAACAACAAAAGTCTCCCAGCCTGTACCAAAGATCTTATGAAACCAGCCCACTCCAGCAACAAAAGTCTCCCAACCTAAACTAGAGACCTGCAAGAAGCTAGAAAATGGATTATTACAGATAATGAGATAATTAAATAAGCATAGAAAATAAGAGTAGATAGAAAACAAAGGGTGAAGAAAAGGCTCCGGCTCCGTTATAAACATCTTAAGGAGTAGCACCATATGTAAGTATCCAGACTTCGAGTGAAGGCTTACAATTACATATAACACTACCAGCCAAAAGAGGAAGTGGGACACATCATGACCATCATTACCAGCATACTTGTTGTAGCACCTTATCCAAAGATGATCATCATAGAAACTTGCATAATACTTCAACCAACAAATATAGCCACAAGAACCAAGTAGTTAAAAGATATTAAGCTTAGTATAATAGATAAGGAGGAGCCCCATCAGTAAAGTATTAGGCCATAGGGAGCACCCAAATACCATAAAATATTATCCAGCTTAACAATAAGATTAACATCAAGGATGATAGGAGGTAAGGCATTCAACAAACCAGGGAAGGGTAAAGAATTAGCCATAATCCAAAAGAAACAATTCCATCAAGTAAAAACTAGAAAAGAAGAAAGGGAAGAAGCCAAAACACCACTCAACCAGTACAGGAAAACATTTCTCCAAAACCATAACCAGAGGAATCAAACATTGAGCCCAAAAGGACACAAAATTCTTCAAAGTTGGAGCAAAACCACAACACCACTGCTGCCAACAACCACAATCCAAAAAGCAAAACCCAACCTAGATGGCCAAACTCCAAACAATACATAGAATGGCAGGAATAAAAGGGAAGAAAAAGACTCAAGAAAGAAAGAACAACCAAAAAGAATAAGAAAAACTAACCCAAACAACCAATAATAAGGAGATAAACCAACCCACCACAACAAGAAGGACACAAAGGTAGTAAGAGAAGCACCAAGACAAGGGAAAGACCCAAATTTAGGGAACCATTGGAAAAAAAAACAAACTGAGAATGCTGAGCAAAAAAAGAAAGCTGCAGAGAGGTCCAACCACACCATCTACAGCCAAAATGACTACCAGATGGGAGAGAATGCAAACCAGAAAGAAGGAAAAATAGAAAAAAAATCAAAAATTGGAAAAATAGCTGCAATCCTTCCAAAGAAAGGGAAGAAACCAACCATGAAAAAAAGAAAAAGGATGAGGAGAAGGAAGAAATATAGACCAAACCACCACAAGGTAAAGGAAAAATAATTAGAATCAGAACCAATAACAAGTGGTATGCCAAAGCCCCACATGAGGAGAGAAGATTAAAAGCTTCTAACATAAGGTAAGCCTGTTTTATCAAGATTCACCAAACCTTTTAAAAGGAAAGGGATGTCATCCTGAGAAAACATTTGCATAAAAGA
This sequence comes from Cymbidium sinense, assembly GCA_021442155.1. Classification (NCBI taxonomy): domain Eukaryota; kingdom Viridiplantae; phylum Streptophyta; class Magnoliopsida; order Asparagales; family Orchidaceae; genus Cymbidium; species Cymbidium sinense. Next base: position 20,190,805 of record CM038229.1, read on the forward strand.
AGACTTGGCTCCCAAATTGGCAAGAAATTCAACATAGGAATTAGCTTCCCTATAGATATGAGAAATTTGAAACTCTAATTTAGCAAGAAGCCTCCTAGTGTGATTAAGTACGTAAAACATTTCAGCATTACCATGAGCATCATAATTGAGTAAGTGTAAAAGGAGGAGGGCATCAACTTCAAACTAGATCTTATGAAAACCAAGTTGTAAATAAATAAAGATACCATGATAAAAACCTTTAAGCAGCAAATAACACTAAACAAGGCTCTAAAGGGGCAGCAAATGCAGAGATAACCTTCCCACTATAATCTCTCAAAATCCCACCATAACCATAATAACCATTAGATACTGAGCCATCAGTGTTGACTTTAATGAATTGACAATTAGGTTTAATCCAATATATAATCTCCTGGATAGGAGAGAAATTACATGAGGGAAGGCTAATCCCAAAAATGAAAGCCATAGACTTACACCCTTTAAAACTATTATAAGTAAGCTGATTAGTTTTTGAAAAGAGACATAATTTTATATTTGGTTCTAACAATAATATGATGATAGTTCATAAGAATATCACGATGCTTAGCATTATTTCTCTCCATCCAAATATACCAAAGAATGGTAGTAGATAAAACGATTTTAACATGACCCTTAGAAGTATGAGAAAAGAAGGCTTCAAGAAGTTGCAAAATAAAAAAGAATCATTAAAATGGAGAGAGTTAAAAATATTATCATATTAATTCCACACTGTAGCAGCAATAGGGTCATTCACAAAAACATGATCCATTGTTTCAATGTGAAGGCAACAGTAGCATTTAGAGGGGAGATGAAAACCTTTTTTTTAGAAGAGTAGTCTACTAGAATATAATGCTTCAGAATGCACCAAGTTAAAATTGAGAATGAAGTGGGAATAGAAAAAATCTAGATTTTAGTAAAAACCAAGGACTCTTGAAGTTTAAATCTGATGAAATGCCAAACATCCTTTAAAAAAAATCTCCATAAGAGGAGTTTTTAAATAGAATTTGGTTGGGTTCATTACGGAAAGAGCAAATGTTAAGGATTTTGTGACTATCACCTTAGGAATAAGGGTATTTAATTGAACCACATCCCATTTATTGTGAGAAATTAACTGATTAATCTTAAGCATCACAGTGGAATGTGTATTGAGCAAGGAGTCAATAGGCCTGACCAATTATCTTGCCAGAAGAAAGAGGAACCAGACTTGACACCCCAAGAAATAAGGTTCTCAGCATGCCATTTCATACTACAAAGTCTTCTCCACACAGGAGAATCCCTAGATTTGAAAGTATAAATGAGGGGATGTTTGCCCTGATAATATTTAGCATGCATAAACATAGACTAGTAACTTTGATTATTTTAAAATAGCATCACAATTTGAAGAAAAAATAGTTAATTGAATCCTCTAATGTTTTGCAACCCAAGCCACCTTCATTATAAGTACCACAATAGTTGTGCCAACCTTTTGGAAGAAAAGTTAGAACCCCAAAAAAAGTTATTAAAAATTCTATTGATTCTTTTAATAATGGATTGGGTATGAACAATAGTAGACAAGAGATACATAGGTAGAGAGCCAAGAGTACTTTTGATCAAGATAAGCCTAGCACCAAAGGAAAGCAAATGAAACTCCCAAGAGGAGATTTTCTTATTTATTTTTGAATGACTTCATCAAATAAGAAAGATCTTTTAGTTCCTTGATATAAAGGAGTCCCCAATTACTTAATAGGGATAATTTGATGTGAAAAACCCATAATATTCTTAATAACATTGATCCTAGGAAAGGAAATAGAAGAGCTAGTAATAAAATAACTTTTTTCAGGATTAATATTCAAGCCACTTTCCCTACCAAAGAGAGTTAAGAAATTATATAGTTTTTTAATATAAAGAGTAGAACCATTGTAGAATATAATGAAATCATCAATAAAACTAAGGTGAGAAATGGGTAACCCACCACGGGTTCTGAAATACATGTTAGGCATATTACTAAACATCTGCTCAAGACATCTAGAATGATATTCCACAACAATAATGAAAGACCAAGAGAGAGAGGGTCCCCTTGCTTGAGACCATGAGAGGAAGAGAAGAACCCATGAACTTCACCATTGAGAAGCAATGAAGAAGAAGAATTCTCAATCCCATTCTTAACTAAAGAAATAAATTGAGCCCAAATAAAAGCCAAGATTCGATAAAGGAAAACCCAACCAATATTATCATAAGTTTGTTTAAAAAGAAGATTTCCTTGGGCTAACTTTGGCATTTAAATTATTGGGAGATAATTTAAAAGAATAGCAAGGATTTGGTCTAAAATCACTTGATTTTAGGAGAATACCCAAATTTTAGAGAGGAGAGTATTAAATAAATCAAAAGAATTTTAAAGTCCTCTTTAATGATGCACCAACATTTTTGGAAAAAGAAAGTAGTGTAACCATAAGGGCCAGCCACAAAGTCTTCTTATTTTAGATTAATCTTTTTATTTTAGATTATTTTAGATTAATTTAATGTAGATTTTAGAATAATCTACTTATTTTAGTGTTTGAGAGTGATTATGTGTTATGAAGAGTGATGAACTTAGTGGTCTACATTGCAATGAGAATCACTATATTCATGCCCTATCTTAGAAGAAAAATGAACCCCGCCCCTTGCTCGCCCTTCCCGGCCTGCCCTAAGATGAATATTACCTTGACTTGATTTACACCTTTTAATGACTTCTAATATATGAATGTCCCTTATGCTTTAATTGATGAACATGATGGGTATGCATGTTTATGCCTTGAGTAAAAGTGAACATATTATGTTATGATTTTAAATTACATTTACTGATTAGTGAATTGAATGCAAACATGGAGTTCAATTCATTTGATGATTTGTTATGCATAGGTATGTGGATTTGTTAAACTAGGGGATGAGATTATAAAATCTTCTTTGGGCTAACTTAATAGCCATGCACCCTCGAGGTGTCCAACCTACATACCTTATGCTTATTAATATGTTTATGTCATGAATCAATGTTTCTTGAATGGATATACACTCAAATAAATTATGCACCAACCATAAGTATGTGGTTTTGTTAAACCAGGAAAATGAGATTATAAAATCTCATTTTGGATAACTTAATAATTGTGCACCCCGAGGTGTATAGCTTATATACCTTAGATTTATAAATATATGCTTCTTGAATGGGCATACATCTTAAATGAAGTATGCACTAATCATAGGTATGTGGCTTTGTTAAATTAGGGGGATGGGGTTATAAAATCTTCTTTAAGCTAACTTTATAGTCTTGCACTCCCAGAACCTCTAGCCTATATATCTTAATTGTGTTAAGCATGTGATTCTATATGATTATATCATAAGTGATAAACTACATGAATGTGACATGAAGGATGATACCTATTATTATTATTATGTTTCTATGTGTTTCAAAATTAAAGATTAGAATTATGAATTCTGACTTGATTAAGGTTCATAGCTGCATGCATATGAGATGATACATACTAACTTAAATCTTTTAAGCAAGGGAATTCACATCCAATAAGTTTTTTCTCATATGTTCATTAGTCTTAAGAAGAGTCATACACATTCAAAATTTAACTCATGCCTAAGGCATGCATTATAAATAGATTTGATTAAGGATTATATAAAGGATATTTAAAATGAATTACTTAAGCTAAATAAGTTTAGGCTTGAGTTTGATTGTTCTAATGTTATTCTCTATTAGTTAATAAATCTTAAGCAAAAGTTTCTAATTTTTGTGGTTTTTTAATCTATTAATTATTAAATATCATAATTAGGAAAATTATTCCCTAAAATTGTAAACACTCACTAATGGTAAGCCCAAAAATTATGAAAATTTTGTAAATATAAATGAGAATAAAAAAAATAAATAACAAAATTTTTAAGTCATTTGGGCTTACATAAAGTGATCAATCACACTAATTAAGATTTTGATAATTAGGTAATTGCTCTCAAAATACATCAAACCAATTGGGGTTTCTAATTTCATTCCTAATTATCACCTAAATGAACCCATGGAGAGTTTATTAATAATATATTTTTATAATATATAATTAATTATGAATTATTTTAGTTCTAGGTCACTTAATTAAATTATTTAATTAATTAAATGCCCTAAAGTGCAATGTTTCAAATTAATTAAAGGGTTTGAAAATTTTACCATGGACTCTCTAATGTCAATAATTGATGATTGAACATCAAAGGACCACTTAATCATTTCTATGATTTTAAAAATTAATTAATTAAGCTAATTAATGACCTAAGCTTAAGAAAATTACATCTTTTAATTAATTAATTATTCACTTGAAATAATTTTGAGAGGTGGGGAACATCATCAAGAATGATTTCCAAAAATTTTAAATTAACATGTAATTAAGGGTTAATTTATTAATATGCTTTTGATTAAAACCCTAATTATTCCTAATCTAGTGGGCAAAAATTAGGACTTTTATTTTTTTTCTTAATTTATTTATGTGTAAGCTTTCCAAGGAGTATTTATTTACAATTTTTAAGATTTTTGATAATTAGTTATGACTTTTTAATGCTTTGAATAATTAAATCAAATTTTAACCTTAATTAACATAATCATACGTCGCACACATACCTACACTTACACAATGGATGTAGTTCAATTAGAGATTAATTCTGAAATTTTAAATAATTAAATTGAATAAATTTAATGCATTTAATTATGACAGTCCATTCCATTCAAGAGGAATGGATGACGTGTGATTCACCCCCTTCCTTTGACTAGAGACGTAAACCTTTCATAACTTGGGGACATAAACCTATTGATTGCTATGGCTTGATTGGTTTAAAACTCAAATTTGTTTCACAAAAATACCAACAATCTTATGACTTACTATGATTTGAAAAGGAGTACCTCGCTGGAGGTTAAGACTAACGGTTTGATGTGTGAGGCAGCTTCACCTTGAAGAGGCAAAGCCTTACTATTGAATTCCCCACTTGCCTCATCATCGTTTGCTCTGGAGACCACAAACCATCGTGAGTTCACCAAAGTTCATTCTAAGTCAATGTTCAACTGATTGAATTAAGTGTTTTATCAATTTTTTGGAGTGTAAGAAATGTGTAAGAAGAGTTAAATGAAGTGGGGGTAAGGTTTGGTGGAGTTGTGTATGTGGAGGCGTTCAGGTTTGAGGGAGCTTGTTTTGCCAACAATGAGGAGCATATGGAGCTATAAATTGGCTTAGAGATTGGTTCTTTGAGGCGTGTGAAGGTGTGTGTTGAGTTTGGAGGGTTGGGGAGATGTATATCTTCCTCCCCATGTCAACCATCCATTTGGGTTGGTCTAGGCCATGACAATTGGCTTGGTAGTGGGGGTGGTTGAAAATGATATCGGATGACTTGACCCTCCTTTAATGGTTGGAGAAGTTTAGTGGCCAGAGATGATGTGGACAAGCCATGGTGGTAGAATCAAGGTTTGTCACCTTGTGGCCATGGATTTTCATGGTCATGGGTTGAGCAAATCAACTTTGGGTTAGCTTGAGTTAGTTGGATTGAGCTCCATGAGTGTTAAGGGTGCTGCCTTGGCAAAAGGAGGGGTTGGATCTTTTTGTTTTGGGTTTTTGTCTTATTTGGGTGGCTTGGTTCACTTGATTTGGGCTGAATGGATTCACCTTAGGTTGGATTTACTTGGGTAGGTCCAAGGGCACCTAAGGAAGACTAACACTTAGTTTGATTGCTTAGTTTGGTTAAGTTTGGCTCAATATGACCTATTTAAGTCAATTTGGATTAAATTGGGCTAGGTTGACCAATTGATCAAATTGGGCCCAATGGGTTATTAAATTATGTTCAAATGATGATTAAGAGTATATTGGTGTAATTAGTTTATCCAATTCAAAATACATTTCAATTTGGTTCATATGAGGTCATATGGGTCAAATGGATTAGATTAGTCAATTTGGTCAAATTGACTGCAATTGGGAATTGGGTTATGCTAAATTATCATTTTAAGGTTGATTATATGTAGTGGTTTGGTTTAATTTAGATTTAATTTTAGCACAATTTGACCTTTTTAGATCAAATTAGGCTACGTTGGGTTAATTGAGTCAAATTGATCAGTTGGATCTAATTGATTGTTGGAAAGTATTCAAGTATCAATCTTGGGTATATTGCAAGTGATAGTTTGGTTCAATTTGAAGTGAATTGAATTTTAGCTCAATTTTATCCTTTAGGTCAAATTAGATTAGGTTAGGTCAAAGTTCAACTCAATTTGGCTTGAATCAAGGTTTGGTTTAATTTGACTCATTTAGGTCAAATTGGGTCAAATGAATCAAGTGAGTCAATTGGCCAAATTGAATTTATATTATGATTCAAATGTTTGGTTCAAGTTAGGAATGATTTGGGCAAGGTTAATTATAAGTGGATTAGATTAATTTAGAGTGTAACCCCTTTTAGGCCCAAATGAGTCAACTTGGGTCAATTAGACTAATTGGTCAAATTAGATGTCAATGGGTTGTGATTTGAATATGACAGGTACTTGACATAATATTGGATTAATTGGCCATGATTAAATTGGATTTAATCAAGGTTTGGGTCAAGATACCATTAATCAGTGTAATTGGGTCAAGTGCACCAAGTAGGTCATTTGGCTAATTGTGCTTTGTTTGTGTTTAATTAGATGTATTTGAAGTCGCCTATGACTTTATGATTGAATGGGTTTAGTGTGTTAAAATTTGTGTAAGTTTGGGCTAAGTGGGTTAATTGGGCTCACTTTGGTGTGAAGTTCAACCTAACTTGGACTGAATCAAGGTTTTGTTCAATTTAACCAATTTAGGTCAAATTGAGGTCAAATGAGTTGAGTGAGTCAATTGGACAAATTTAGCTTAGATTATGATTCAATTATGTTTGGTTCAAGTTGGGAATGATTTGGGAAAGGTAATTTTGAGTGGATTAAATCAATTTAAAGTTTAACCTCTTTTAGGCCCAAATGAATCAACTAGGGTCAATTAACCCAATTGGTCAAATTGAAGCTCAAATTAGGTGTGATTTGGATATGATTAGTGCTTAACATAATATTGGATTAATTGTCAATGAATAAATTGCATTTAACCAAGGTCTGGGTCAAGTTGACCTTAATGGGCCAAATGGGCTTAATTGGGTCAAGTCCAAGTAGGTCATTTGGCCAATTGTGCTTGGCTTATGTTTGATTAGATGTGTTTGAAGTAACCTATGAATTTATGATTGAATGGGTTTAGTGTGTTAAGATTTGTGTAAGTTTGGGCTAAGTGTGGTCCACTAAGTCTAATTAGGGTTTGATCCTAATATTGGGCTTTGTGCATCATCTAAGTTTGAGCTACATGTCCTCCTAACTACTAGAAGTGTCTTAATCCGAATTGTGAAAAGCCTTAGTGCCTAGATCAATATCCTAAGACTAAGATAGTCGATGTCAATCTCACTAAAAGTGAGGTCAACAAGGACCAAAGTGACTTATTATGATATGAAGTTGATTACAATGATAATCCTTAAATTCTTATAAAGAGTAATGATAAGTGCACATTATTATTGAGCACAATCATAATATAAAGAATATAATAATATTAAAGGGATTCATTGAAGTTAATGTTATGTTATCCACACTAGAGATATAATTCTTATAAGCACAAACAAAGAGTAAAAAAGTTATGAACAATCTAACTTGTGACAAATTTCAAATAATTAATAACAAAGGGGATAAATTGAGGCCAATCTCCACAAATAGTCTGTCATTGTGGAGATTTCATTTCTTTCTAAGGGTTGTGATCTCACACACTTAAGTATTCTATCTCTCGGGAGGGAAAGTACACAAATAAACCAAATGAAACTCAAGAAAATAATTTTATTCCAAACCCCCATACTTAGCATTATAAGAGCTTCTCTATTTATAAGAATGAGAGGGATAGTTCAAAATACTCAAACTTAACTCCAAATTCGTACCTACCACCATCATAATCATGCCTACCACCATTATTAAATCTATCAACATTATCATACCTATCTCCTATACCATGCATACTACCACTATCATACTTACCACCATTATCATAGCTAGCCATCATGAAATTCATTCATGGGTCACAACATAAGAATGAACCAATATAACAACATGATAAAAACATGTATAAAACCAAATAATACACAACTCAGATTATAACATAAAGGCTCAATACTTATTGAATACATGAGTTTAAACTTTATGATGATGGAATCGATGAAGGTGATAATGACGTCCCACATTAATGAGAACTTAATTCATCTATTTCATTAGATACGAATATGCATTTGATAACATATGTTGGTTATTCTAGATATTTATCATGGACTTCACTTTTCTTGTCTAATACTGATGCTCCAACTAATCTTTAAATGTGATAAAATTTTTGATAGTATGGTCTATGTATTGATGATAATGGGATTATGATGAATGCTTAGTTTCTTGAATTTCTTCAGGTTTCTTTAGTTCTGGTAATTGCATCTTGGATTGCAATAATATTTTGAATTATTTTTTTGACAAAAGATTTCTTAAATGGTAAATTGTATTCAATATTTTTTCTTAAAAGTTTGATTTCTTTTAGTGGATGAAGGTATAGGCAATTTAGAAGACTATGTAGTCATTGTTTCTCCTTTATGTAAATTCAATGGGGAAGCTACAACAACTATCCCTTTACTTTTCTTAGAAGTTTAAATTGGTCTTCTTTTCCATAGTTCTTTATAATTATTGTATTTTAGGATAAAAAAGGATGTATCCTCTTAGAGACTAAAGCTTTTATGAATAATTTTTCATAAGTATTGATAGATTAAAGCTTTAAAAGTATAGTTATGAGCCCAATAATGCGACCTAGTAGCAATTCAACTGCATAATTTTTTTTGGAGGGGTGGCTCACATTTCATGGCTAAATTTCTCCACCTGATAATAAAATCCACTAACAATTTAGAAGGTGTTGCTAAGATGTCATGAGATTGTGTATAGTTATTTGTTTATGCACTCTAGTGAATCTTTTGATAAAATCATCTTCCAATTCATCAAAGGTCTTAAATGTACCATTGGATAAATTAGATTAATATTTAAATGTAAATCTTGACAAAGAGTGATATGTTACTTGGAGTTTATAGTCCTATCAAATTGTGTAAAACTTGGAGGTACAAACCCTTAGGAAAAGGAAATAATTCATATTCCTCCAAATATAGTCTTACCTTTTTAACGAAGGACTCTCCTTGTTGGGCCATTAGGTAGCCTTACATTGCACCTTTACCATTGATTTGATGTGAGCATCAAATAATGGGACATTATAGATATAACAATATGTATATGGATAACTAAATTTGGTGGTTGAGTAGATATCATTTGATTTTGTTGCAAAGGTGGTGATTAAGATGCAAAACAACACCATTTTAAGAACAATGCAACAAACAACCTAAAAGATTATCAAATTAAAACTTATTTTCTTAAAGCTTTGTAGAAAGTTTGGTTATAATATTTAATAATCAATGAAAGAGTGATGCAACAAACAACTTAAGTAAAGTAAAGTGTAGAAAAAGAAAGTAGAGGATACTGTTGAACTCATTTTTGAATGAGGTTAACATCATTTCTAAAATCAAGAATTATGACACCTAATCCTAGATTAGGAGCTTTTTTATTTAAGCACTTAGATTACTGTGCTTAGTGACTTAGTGAATTGTCTTTGAGTTTGACTCAACCTAACAAGAATAGGTGGATCCAAGCCCAGCTCAAATCTAAATAAATAATTAATTTGAACATACTCTAATTGAAAATCAAATCTAATGGAACTATGGCTAAAGTAATTGGGATGGCTAACCCAACTACCCTACTTAAGCTCAAAACCACTCAAATCCAAAGAAATTCAAATGAAATCAAACAAACTCAAACTAAATCAAATCAAAAGCATAAAATTCATGACATGAATATGAATGGAGTCAAAGGTAGTCAACCATTGAACATAGGATTTACTTATGTGAGTCCTACCAAGTCAAAGGTCAACCCACCATAATTTATCCAAATAAAATTATTCCAAAGACTCAAAATTATTAAATAAACATGTTTAAATATGAATTAAGAGAAAGATAAACCCAATAAGGTCTTAATTAGGCTAATTAGGCCATTGATCTAAATGGACGAACTGGACCTTATTGAATTCAAATCTAAATTAAATTAAAATAAATTTAAATTAATTATTTAAAATCATTTAAAAATTATTATTAAACATAAATTTACTAATTATTAGGATTAATTTGACTAATATGATCATTTGACCAAGTTAGACTAATCTTAACCCATTAAGCCCAAATTGGGCCAAATTGAGTTTTAAACCAAAAACAAATAAAATTCAATTGAATTATATCATTCCAAATACTTGGATTAACACAATTGAAAGCTAAATATATTATGATTGAGTCAAGAATATCATTTGAATCATTTGGATTCAACCAAATCCATTTAAGCCGTAATGAGTTAAGTGTTGAAATAAGAAAGAAACCAATTCCAAATTTCATGAAGCCCATTAATTGGGGACATCATAAATGGTTAAACAAACACAATTGAAACTTAAATCTAAATTCAATCCATCAAATTGTACAAGTTAGATCAAGCCAAAGAAGTGATGCTTAAGTGAGAACCCCAACATAGATTAATCACCTTGGAATATATCTAAACTCATCCTAAGATGGGTTTAGGATGATTGGAAACCAAGAATAGGCAAAGTTAATGAGCTTAAGTCCACCCAAACAAAGGAATATATCATGGATGAAGAGAAGGAAGCTTGGAGACAAACTTCTTATGCAATCCATTCCCTCACCTCCACTCCTCATCCTATTCATTTTGGATTATTCCCAATTAACTAGCCACCCCTTGGAGCTGGCCTCCACTCCAGCCATGGTGAACTTCCCATTATATATTACTCTCGGCCAAAAATGGAAAATAAGTAGAGAGCCTTTACCAAGCAAGTTTGAAACTTCCAACACGTTCCTTAAGTGAAACAAAGGAGAGTGCACCCTTTCCCAGATCCCCGCATTGTCGGCAAGCCAAAGTTTGACTAAAGCCTTTGAGAAATGGACGAAGCTTGGTCCATGTGCTGATTCACGGGGAGGAAATCCAATTCCTCTTTCCCAAAGCTTCTAGGTTCACAAAGCTTTTTTAATCATCCCCACCATCGGAGATCATCGCCGATGAGGTATGGAATCAAACCGACCCATTAAGCATTCGGTTTTGGTCCTTTTCAAAATGAACTTAATCTCAAGTGAGATTAAGCCATATAGACGCATTCTATTTGAGTTTTTGATGGATTTACAATCAAAATCAAGTGATTTCATCAGTTAGATCATCAAAAATCACCTTGATTCGATGGATGGCATTTGACTTTCATCGTCATGAAAGGAGAATATTCTCTACCATCCGTTCCATTTGTTAAGAATGAGTCGTTCTAATTTAGTTGCACGATCCAATTTAAATCCTATAGGAATTATGGGGTCTTGATCATCCGATCGTAACAAATTTTGCATGGCTGCCATTTTTTGAGTTGGATCCGTGGATCTAGCTAGTCCAATGATGTCATGCCATGTGGCAAGCAACACCGCGTCAACGCCATGTGGCACCAACCATTTAAAATGGTAAAATCTGATTTTATAATTTAAAAAATTACTAAAAAATCCTCAAAACTATAAAAAAATCATATAAAATAAAATACCCAATAAAAAAATGCAAATAAGAGCTCTATGGATTCATCTCACTAAGAGGAATTCATTAAATCCCCAGTTTTATTAGATAATTTTGGATTAATTTGGATTTAAATAAAAAATGATCAAACTCAAATTAAACACAATCATTAATCCAATCAATTTAAAACTTGAGGAATTGAAATTAATGTTAAAAAAACCTTAGGTAAAGTTTTCATAATTTGTTGGTAAATAAATCTCAAAATACAAAATTTTTAACCCATAAGTCTTAATTTAATAAAATAAAATAAAATTACATTAGAAAATTTTGCAAAAATTATAAAATTAAGTTAAATCATCATAATAAACCCTAATGGACCTAAATATATCATTAGAACTCTTCAAACCTTATAATCCCTAAAATGACTTAATTAAGAAATTAATTGAATTAATTGATTCAATTAATGAACTTGAACTTCAAAAAAGCATAATAAATCAACTAAATATTAAAAAATTTCAACTAAACTCTCAATGGATACATCTTGAGGGAGGAATATAGAAAAATTAAAACTCTGAATTAATGTTGCTTAATTTTGGCTTTATTTGAGTTTTAGTAAAATAATTAAAATCTTAATTAGTCTCAAATTATGCATTTGATTAAAGTGAAACTTTAGAGAATTCAAACTGTCAAGGAATCCCACTTGACGTAAAAATTTTAGAGGCAAATGATTCTAGATTAGAAGTAATCAAATTTCTAATCCTTAGGTTAATTTAAATGAAAATTATAACTAAAAAAATTATAAAAATTACAAAATTTATAAAATCACTTCAATCGCTTTCACTAATACTTGTAAACTAAGAAAAATTCCCTAAGTCTATGAAGTTAATAAACTTAATTAATAAGGTGTTTAGGGTTTATGGTTTAATGAAATAATTTAAAATATAGAATTTAATTAAATCTTAAATCACTAAATTTAATTAAATAATTGAAATACATCATTAACCAATCTCTAAACTTCACATTAAAATATGAAATTTATTAATATAAAGAAACCTTTAAACTTATGAATAATATAATACAAAGTATATAAAAAATAGAAAATTAAAAATGAAATGATACATTAACTTAATTAGATGTAAGAAAACCTAAAAAACTAAAATAGCTTAGATGGGAACAAAGTCAATCAATTTCTTAGGTTTCTTAAATTAAGATGAGTAAATAAAACTCCATCATAATGAACTAAACTAAAATTTAACATGTAAAGTTAATTAAGACTAATGAGTTAGACAAAGAATTTCGTAAATAATAAAATTAAGACTTCCTCCAAATTGGTTAGAAATAATTGAATTGATTTATTTAAATTCATACATATAAATGTTGATGAAGTGAATGAAAGAAGTCATAACTTGAAATCAATTACTATAATCCAAATTCATTAGCATACATGTAAATATTAATGAAATAAATTAATTAATTAATTAAAATAAAATAAACATAAATGATAAATATTAGAACATTAATGAAATCAAATCAAACACATAATGAATTTAAAGATACATAAGGTTTTAGGTATACTATAGAAATGAAATTAAATTTCTCTGTCTTTAGGCATAGTTCACCATCTTAGAATAAGTCTTCATCTTATGATGAAGATCTCATTAGGTTTTAGGATGTTGAATAGAATGGATTCCTCCCAAAGTAAAATTTAATTTTGTTCTTCATTCTTGAAAATTTAAATTCCATTTTAACATAAAAATGAAATTAAAATGGAAATGAAGTAATAAATCAACTAAATTACTTAAATTAGAACCATTGAATGGGAAATTAAACAAATTTTAAGAATAAAAGAAATTAAAAGAATGAAAATAAAAATTTCATAATTAGCAAACATATGATATATAGTTTGGACACCTGAGGTCGTAAGACTATTGGTTTGAAGGAGGTCTTGATACCTCGAACTTCTGGTTTAATAATGACACATACCTATGAAGTAAAATTATTAAAAGAAAAAATTTCAAAATCAAATTAAACTAAACTTTGAAACTTAAATTAAAACTAAAACTTAAAATGTCTACTAAAGTCATACCACACAAACCCCCTCCTTCACACATTATATTATTATGTCACTAACCCTAGATTTAGATTAGGTTGATCTATGATGTTTTGTAATGTGATGTGAAATATTTTTATTATTTTGTGGTGTATTATTTTAGACTGGATGGCTAAGATTGTTTGCTCGCTAATATGGATGGTTGGACGTTCTTTCTAATCTAACACTATTTTCTACAGGGGCCTATGTTAAAAGGGACAACCATAATAAAAAAATATATATAAATGCTATTTACTTGCACATATGCTTAAGTCCATAAGCATATCCTAATAGGATTGGTGGGCTTGGCAAGCAACTAATGATAAACCTGTATGTTTGGAATATAACTGCTAGTGTGTTGTGTATATTTTCTAATATCGATTTTGCAGGGTTTAGGAATTTATTTTAAAATTTAAAATATAATTTGAGCTTAGAATTAGGTTAAGATCTATGAGATTTAGGAATAGTAGAGCTAGTCCTACTAGTTGGTGGTCTCCTATGAAGCCCGTGGAGGTCCTTAAAAAAGGAGACTAGTTGACTTCACGAGCCCCATCTCATATGAGATTGATTTTGATGATAACAAAAATATATTCAAATGCTACTAATCAATTTAAATTCAAGTGTACAAGAAAAATTCCTTAGCTCCTGATTCTTTAGTTATATCAGTATGCTAAAGCTATTGAATATGGATTGGGTGGGAATTTTTGTAGGAATAACTATATTTAGGAAAATGAAATGCTCACTAAAATAAAATATATCATTAATTCATTTTAAAAATATTCTATTTTAAATGATTCATAATCACTATATTTCACATTTACAATTATTCTTAAAATTTTTTCATTTTTTAGATAATGTGAACTAAATGCATAAACTATGTTACATTTATTATGCTTCCAAGTTAAATTATGTTCACATCTTATTAAATTGTTGCCATGCTAAAATATGTTCATTATCCATTTATTATTTGCATAAAATCTAATTATCCTGAAATTATCCTTTGTATTATTTTTCTCTCTCTATCTTATTTTTCATCCTAAACTTTTTTGGCTCAATTATTTTATGATTATTTGCCAAATAAATTATGTGGGAGTTATTCAAATTATTTCCATAATTATCCCATATTTTTATAAATTAAAAATACATTATTTGAATCTTTAATTTGAATTATTTTTGAATTCAAATTGAATATTCTCTTAATTACATGTGCAAATTTGAATTTAGCTTTTATGGAATGTTGTGTGGCTAATTATATGCTATTTTAATAAGCTAATTTGAATTTATTCAAATTTATTTGAGTTAATTCAAATAAAATTAAATTAAGCCATGAAATTATCTTATTTTTAATTTTTGCTTAATTTTGGAAACTTCCCATGGTCGGCCACATCATAATTTAAATTCAAATGAACCACATGATAAATATTGATGTAAAAATATCCAAATATCTGATTCATCATAATTTGAATTTGAATTGAATTATTATAATAGATTTAATCCATATTTGGAAACTAGCTTGGCCGAATTCTCATAATTTCCCTTAGATTTAATTTAATGTATTCTAGAATTATCTCTTTTCTTCTTTCATTCAATCAAGTTCAATTGATTGAGTATTCCATGATATTTTATTGAATTCAAATTGAATCCCATCATGGAAACTCCTTTGGTTGACCCTATTATGTCAATGTATTTAAATAAAATTTCAGAATTTTTTTAACCTCCTTTGAATTTCCTATCTTGATTAAACTAAAATAATTACCATTGATTTCCCTCTTCCTTGCCTTGGCCGAAATCCCTCTCATGCAAATTAAAATTGAAATTGATTAATTCAAATCAATTTTTCTTACTAAATAGGATTCCCTCCTTTTGCCTTTGTCGAACCCTTCATCATGTAAACTATTTTTATTTTTAATTAATTTGTGTTTAATCAATTACAAATTTGTTTTCCCTTCTATTTCCTTTAGCTTAGTTGACCCCTATTAACCTCCTAACCTATATATGTAGCTCTTTAGACTAGGGTTAATTTTTCTTGCATTTTTCTCCTCTTGGCGATTCCCTTGCAAAATTTCCCTTGAAATTTCTCTTGGTGAATCAAGTGCTAACCTCTTCATCATTCTTCATCTTCCTTCCTTTATGTGATTGCTTTCAAGTTTGCACAAAAGAACTTGGAGGATTGGTGGATTTTCATGTGACCAAAAGCTTAACAAGGTGCAATCATCCTATTTTGTGATTTTACATGCTAAGTGACCTTGTTCTCCTTTTTGGGTTGAGTTTTTTATGCATTTGGGCAATTTTTTGTGTGCTTAACTTATCTATTCCTATATTTTTTAGGTTGGCCAAAAGCTTTATTGTTGATTGATACAAGTTTGTTATTGCAATTTGTTTTCACTTCTTTACTCTTACATATTTTAAAGTGAGATTATTTTCTTGTTGATTATTTCATATAAAATACTTATGAGTACAAATTTTTATTACTCTTAAATCATCTCATTTTTTACATAAATAATAATTCCTTTTAAAGAGAATTCATTTGAGTTTATGCTTTCAAGTTGCATATACATTTAATATTTCCTAAACTAAGGTCTCTTTGCAATAATTTAATTTGTTTATTTTTTCAAATCATCATTGTGCTTCATTTAGTATCATCAACTAAATTACTTTAATTTCAAGTTATTACATTTTTTCAAATTCTTTTTAAAGTTTATTTCACATCATATACATCTTTCAAGCTTAATCATTGCATTCAAGTTTAAACAATAATTAAAGTGAGCTATCTTTCTTACCTTTATTTTCACTTGCCTAAATATTATTGTAGTTGGGTTTTGAGAGCAAAATTATGTTAAAATTGAGAGTTAGATACTTTCATAATTCTCTTTTTTATTCTCTTATTGGGTTTTACTTGCCCGTTAAAGAAAGTACGTGTTGGGTTGTACTTTCTCATTAAGGAAAATATGTGTTGGGTTGTCCTTGCCCATGAAGGAGAGCGCGGGAGATTTCTTGTAATGTCAACTTTATTTTAGTAAATTCTAGCCTAGATGGCTAGGCGTGGACGTAAGATGATTTGGTCTCCGTGTTATCTTTCTTTACTTTCTTGAACTTTTCTTTTCTGATTACCTATTATTGTTTCAATTTCACTAAAGAATTTTCATTAAGTATAAAACTTTCTACAAAAGTTAAAATTAATTTTTTTTTGAAATATATTTTTAAAACTCAATTCACCACCACCCCCCTGGCACTCTCGGGTGGTATAGTTGAGTAACAAGACTATCCTAGAGAAAGACTCATAGATCTAGACTTTTAGTTCTAGTGAGAAAAGGACAGCACTACCATTTTTCTCTTTCTTTCAAGGGTAATATAATTTTCGATTTGTTCTTATTATTAAATTTGGCGTGATTTATTTTGGGTGTGAAAAATAAATTGCCTGCTTTTCTAGGTATCTTTATGTGTTGAGTTTCTATGATGAATGCTTGGACGTTAGACTCTTAAAAAAATTAAATTTTCTACCAAACTTAAATCTAAATAATATAAATAAAAATAAAAAAATTAGAAACTTCATACATAAATTAAAGGCTTAGATGCAACTTAAAAGCAGCTATACATAATTAGCTTTTACAAACCATGTTAGCATATTGTTTGAAATTTTTGAATTGGGCGCTTCACGCATTGCACATAAGGGGCATTTGACCTTTGAGGATGACCACCTTCTTGGGAAGTGTGCCTTCTTATTTTGATTTGGCCCATGACCATTTCTAATTGCATCTCATTGCAAGCATAAATTACATACCCCAAAGGCCTTAAATGAATTATAAGTCAAAGCATTTAAAAGCTGAAAATTATTGCATTAGTTAGGTGCATATCATACCTAACACGATCCTAGGGATTAGGGTGTGAGTTTAGGTTTCTAATTTTTTTTCCTAAAATGTAACATCCTAACCATTTTGCATGCATAAGATTGACATCATGGATTTAAAAATTCACTTAAGTGATGTTAGCTAGTAGCCCTTCTAGGTGGGTGATAAGTCTAGAAGAGTCAAGGATAAGTTCATTTTCTCAAGTGAGAGAAAGAGTCAATGATTCTCAAAAGTTGAACTAGGTCGAGCCTCTGACTTGTGTCAAAAGCGCTTGTAGGCTTAATTTCTAAAGCATGCTTCTAGGAATAAGTCTTCAACCCTAGGCATTTATGTAGTATTGTACTATGAGAATCTAAATCCTAGATTTCTAATAAAATATCAATCCAAATCTCAATAAATTCAATGTCAAAAATATAAAGCCTGATGGTAGGATAATTGAAATTCCTACTAGGCATCCTAGTATCTATAAGCATTTCCTACTTTTTCTCAATTGGCCTAAAAAAGAACTCTTCCCCCTTTAAGGTGTTCTCTTTTGAAATTCTAATTTAACCATCATTTGGAATCAACTTTGAAATCTATGTAAACAAGAGCCTATTTCTTTTAGGAAGAGATCCTCATTCCTAAGATGTAATTAACTATAAGAGCATGCTTTTATAGGGAACTAAGATCTCAGTATAAAATAAATCCTGTCCTACTTTTCTATGTAGTTTAAGGGAATAATCTCTGGAATATTAAGAAGACTCATTAACTTTAGGAGTCTTTGTTAAAGTAATCAAATCCATTTCAAAATAACATATTTATCTTCTGAGATAATATGTTGATTCCTTAATGATAAATTTAATTACCTAATTAATTTCTTTTAATGTCTATGTGTTGTCACAATAATTTTTCACATAGATATTTTTTTCAACTCCATTGGGGAATAGTTCCTCTTTCCATCTTTAGAAATAGGACTTTATTTCTATATATCGGCGGTGTACTTGTGTTTTTATGAGTTAAGATTGCCTTTCTTTCTATTGGGTATCTCTTCATTTCATCTTTGATCATATACTCAACATCCATTAAGTATGTTATAAAATATTCTTATTAAATGAGACGATTCGATAATTTAATACTTTCAAAGAAACAAAAAATCTTTTAAAAATTCTTGCCATAATGAAATGGCTAAGTTTTTCTAATGGGTTAAAAGATTTTCTTTTGACTATATTACATTACCTAAATGCCAATTATAATTTTTTTAATTCTCTTATTTATAGAAAATGGTTGGGCAACTTATTTTTTCTGCTACGTTTCGTATCAGTTTCTTTATTGATAGCAACAGATTTGTTGATGGCTCCGTCATTATGTTCAGAGTTGGATTTAAAAATCTGAACATTACAGCTAATAGAGTAACTCTTGCTCTTATCAGTGAAGTGGTTGTTAAGAATAAATAGCTCATTCTGGAGTTCTCTAGTGTACCATGTACTACCCCTGCCATTAGTAGGAAAATCACTATTGTGGTCATTGAGAGGGTCCAAGCAGGTCCTATCCCAAAGAAGATTAAATTGCTTATTATAGAGACATTACCTACTTCCTTCTTCCTAGCACCTTTGAAGTAGGGTCCACTTTTGAACCTCCTCAAATGATAAAAAGTTAGAAAAAGAATAGAGGAAGGAGACTCAGAAAGTAATCCCTAAAAGAAAGAAAGCAAAAAGAGGTGGTAGGAATAGAGTTGGCTAATACATGGATTCCTAATATTACCCCTACATATATCATTCCAATGGGTTGCTAAATCTTTTAAATTATAAACTTAGACTTTAAAGTGAGGTTATGAGTTATTTAGAATTTAGTTATGAGTTATTAGTCAGGATAGAAAAATTAATTTTATCCTAAAGAGCCTACTGCATTTAGGCCACACATCCAATCATCAAGCTTTAAGAAACCTATGAAAAGCATGTCATTTTTATTGCACAAGCTAAACATGATAATAAAAAATTTATAAATTTTATAAAAAGAAAGGTTTGTACCTGTACTACACCTCAAAAAAGAAAGAAATTAGGTAGCCGAGCTCTACCCTTATACAACTCGAATTATAAAAGAATATTATAATTACAATTAAATAGATAATGTGGGGGTCTTCATTCTTTACTTTTCCTTCACTCCTCTTCCTTTGACTTGATTTACTCTAGGCTTCAGGGCCTCCCAGGTCTTTGTCTTCTAGCCTCTGCTCATCCTAAACCCTATGCACTAATCTAATTGATTGAAAAATTACATGTTTATAAAAAGTAAAATCTAACTACATTTGCAAAATAAATGTTAGCTATACAAATATACAAACCAAGCAGTAACATTCCACGAATTTAGACTTAACCCCTGACATATGGGTAACCAAGCCCACCTGTCCTAATTAGATTATGCTTAAGGGCATAAGCAACCTGCATGCAAGAGTATTTATATTTATTATTCATTATTTTAGCGACCCCTTTAGCATAATCTCATGCATAAAATATCATTAAGCTAATAGTGGGCTAACATCTAGTCTACGCATAAATAAATCCTAACATCTAGTCTAAAATATTACATCACAAAACAAAATATAACATCACAATAAACATTATTCTAACTTAGAGCTAGAAGTGTTGACTTAGTATTCTAATTTGTGTGCTAAGCTTTGATGTGGTATATCTTAGCTAGGCTTTAGGTATATGATTATCTAAAGGTTTTGGAATGTTCAAGTTACACATGAGGGGAGGTTACACTTCAAGTCACTAAAATGATTAGTGGATTTTAATTTATATTTTCTTTTATTTTAATTAATATTTACTTAGCATCTATGTGTTATAAAAGGAGAAAAGAGGCTTGACCATCTTCATCCCCACCCTAAGTTATTTTCTAAAGGCATGTTGTTATGATTTTTAGTTTCTTTTCATGAATGATTCATTAAACATTTTATTAATCCTACGGTTGGGTTAATCATAAAGAATCTTGTTCAAACATGAAAGAAATCTTAAGGTTATTGAGATTGAATTACTATCACATGGATAATATTCCACCATCCCTTTTCATCATTAATAACTTGCATATGCTTTCATTTTTTACTTATACATATAATATATTTATGTTTTTGGCAAACTTGATGAGTCTTATTGCATATATTTTGGTAGAAAAGAAAGATTTCAATCCTTAGTTAAGCATATATATATATATATATATATATAGATAAGCAAGAGCATGTGCCGTTGTTAAACTAGGGAAGTAAGGTAATTTAAGTCCTCCTTGGATTCCCTCATAAACTATTAACATTCTATATGTCCTTACTTTAAAAAAAAATGTAAATCACATATAATATTCATCCAATATTCATAAATTTTCATCATTAGCTTATGATTTTGAAAATAATTTGAGACTTATTAGTGAAAATAACCACACCATATAGTAAGATTAATTCAACACATGTAATTTAGATATGATTATATTCTTTTTCTTTGATTTTTTTAAAAGACATGAATGTATGAAATGAATGACACATAAATTTATAATGATTAAAAAGAAATAATTAAACATTACCACATGATGCATTCAATCACATTAATTTTTAGGGATAATCAAGTCAAATAAAATTCTTTAAGATTAACCAAAGTTTTTATGGAATCTTCATTTTGATTTTTAAGTTATCAAAACCTAAAGAGGAGAAAGACATTTGATGTTTTTTCCCCATCTCTTGTTGGTGACTTAATGTATTTAAGGAAAAGTGATTAAGTGAATTTTATGAATTGATTAAGTTTAAGTCATTAAGTAATAAATTTAATTACCCTTATCTAAGCCTCTTTAATTTAATTAACTACTTAATCATGAGCCTCCAATGATATGCTTGTGAGAAATTAAAATTTGCAATCCACCTAAAAATCTCTAATTCAATCAGGACCATGCTTAAGAGTTAATTAAATTAAGGAAGAATATAAATCAAATACTTATTTGGTTTTTCCATACCCATGGGTTGACCATAAGTTCCTTAAAGATATTTATGTTATTAAACACATAAAGGGGAAACCCATGAGTTGAATTTAAATCTTCTTAACAAATCATCCTTTTATTTTATTTGATTTTGCCATTAATTTACCTAATTAACCTTTAATTAACATTTTACCATCATAGGGGAAACCCATGAGTTGCATTAATTAACATATGCATTAATTAACCCTCCCATGGAAATAATTTGGAAAATAATTAAGAAATAGGTTCTAAGTATTTTCCCTTGCTATTCCCACTATTAACAATGATTAATCATCATTAACCATTTAATTTTTACAATTTAGTAATTTTAATAAATATAAAAATTGATTAAGGAGGGTAATTATATTTAGAATTTTAAATTCCTTAAAATACATGGCCAATAAATTTCAAGAAAATTATGAGAGGTAGATGACATTCCCATGGAATTAACCCACTAAATTTGGGATCAATTGGCCAACCAACTAAGCTTTAATTAAAATAATTAGCCTAAAATTCAAATGTTAATTAAGCATTCATTAACCAAATATTAGATATTTTATTTTTATTAAATTCTCCTCTATTTTACCTTTCCAAAATGAATTTATTTGTATTTTTTAGATTTTTTACAATTAGTAATGAATTTTCAAAGTTATGGCATTTTAATTGCATTTTTATCACTTAATTAACTCTTTAAACCTTCGGCGCCATGCAACAGTGGTTTCCACATGGTGCCACAGGATAGATTATTTAAAACATTTGATGTGGCAGTTGACTCAATGGAGGTGGATGCGGTTTCATTCCTGTCCGATCTTAGATCTGATGATCGAGATTAATCTTGTGGTTCCTTAAGGATTAAATCAAAATACCTAGTGGATTAAATCATGGCCATCCATTCTAATCACGCGGAATGGATAATCAATGACCCGTCATCCCCTGAGCACCAAAGACGGACACCATCCACCTTCCACTGCTTGATCTGAGCTCACTGGAGCTCCTAAGATGGCAAGATCGACTCCAAAATGTGCGAGGAGGAGATCTAAGAACATCTTACTAGTAGAAATTGTAAAAGCATGATTCACTTCACAAAAGACTAACACCAAGGGGAAAATCTATTGTTTTATAAATTTTTACCTCGTCGAAGCTAAAGACCGACGGTCCGTTGATTGAGGTAGCTTTGCCTTGAAGAGATGAAGTCCTATTGAGAAGATCTCGGGCTACCTCCTCATCGATTTCACTATGGATGAAGCGTCATGGAAAAACTCATTGGAGTTGGTCTTGGGGTGCCTTCTGGTGATCAAATCAACTGAGGATTGATTCATTTCAACTCATCGGAGAGAGGGGAAGGTGTGAGAAGAGTTAATTTGAGTTTTGTGGATTGTTGGTGAGGTTGGATAGATGGGGCTCTCAGTTTTACTCTGGTCTCACCGAATGGAGTGCTCTGGGATTGGGAAGGATCTGCTTGGAATACTCTTTATGAAGTTTGAATGGATGGGGAGGAATATACCCTCCTCCCAAAGTGAACCAAGGGCTGAGATTGGCTTATCCTTTGGAAGTCGTTCGGCTGGGGTAAGTGGCCGGAGGTGATAGTGGACTACTGAGGTGGAGGTGCTTGAGAGCTGAGGTAGTAGCATGGGCTGGCATGGGGTGGTGTACTGCCTCCTACAAGTGAACTAATGGAAAACCAAGGGTGAACTCACCCTCTCATAGCCAAAGGTTGAACCCAATAGCCTTGGGTTAGGTTGGGTTAGTGGTGATATGAAGAATCAAGGTGGTAAGCTTGGGAGTGGGAGAACCCATCAAAATGGGGATTTTATTTTATTTGGGTTGCTTGGTTCAAGGGTTTTGACCCAAACTGAGTTTACCTTGGGTTAGGTCCACTTAGGCTGGCCCATGGTTACCCAAGGACGAGTCATGCTAAGTTTGGTTGGGTTTGTGCTTGGTTTGATATGATTTAGCTCAATTTGACCCATATGGGTCAAATGGGATTCAATTAGGCTAAGTTGACCAATTGGTCAAATTGAGTCAAACCAAGGATTTGGATATGTTCAAATGATCATTTTGAATGTATTGGTTCAATTGGTTTGGTCTAATTTGAAGTCAATTTTATTTTGGCTCACATGGGTTCATTTAGAACAAATGGGCAAAGTTGACTAATTTGGTCAAATTGGCCAAATTGGCTTGGATGGAGGTTAGTTTAGGTTCAATTGATCATTTGAGAATGGCTGCAGGTGTTGGTTTAAATCAATTTGGATTTGAGAATGATTTAGTTCAATTTAACCCTTTAGGTCAAATTGGCTAAGTGGGTCAATTGGGTTGGGTTGACCAAATTGGGTTCAATTGAGGGTTGGATCATGTTCAATATTCAATTTATGATTGATTAGAAGTATTGGTCATAATCAATTTGGTTTAGGATTTGATTTAATTCAATTTGTCCCTTTAGATCAAATTAGGTCAACTTAGGTCAAGAGACCAAATTGGCTTGGTTTGGTTTATTTTGGTGGTTGAGTCATGTTCAATACTCAATCTATGATTGATGAGAGACATTGATTACAATTGATTAGAGTTGGAATGAGATTTATTCATTTTGGTCCATATGGGTTAATAGGGTCAACTTGGATCAAGTGATCAAATTGGTTTAGTTTGGCCCAATTGATTATAATTGGGCAATCAAGGATGATCAACCATCATTATAAAGGAGATTGGATAGGTTGATTTAATTCAATTTGGGTTGGATTGAAATTTGAGTCAATTTGGTTATTTAGGCCACTTTGGGTTCAAGTACATGAATTGGGTTGAATGGGTTGAATTGGATTGAATTGGGTATTGGGAAGGGTTCAATGATGGATTTAGAGTTGATTGGTGGCCTAGGTTGGAATTGATTTTGGTTTGATTGGATTTTGGCTCATTTGGTCCCTTTAGGTCATATGGGCTAACTTGGGTGATTCATTTAATTTAATTGGTTTGGAGGTATTGGGGATTTGAAATGATCTATTAAATGGTTGGAGTGCTTTTCTGACAATCAAATTGGATTTGGTTTGCTTGAATGGGTTTTGGTTGGATCCATAAGATCATGGTGGAATTAACTTAGGTTAGGGCTTAAGTCAATTTGGCTTAGAGCTTAGATAGTAAACAAAATCCAATTGAGGTTGGTTTTGGATGAGTGGACAAGCATGGGTTAGCTTAGGCCATAAGATAGGTAAGACCTATTTGTCCTAAGTCATATCGTAAGCTTAGGGTATGCCTTCATCTCTAGGCTTGGATTTAATGTTCCCTTAGCCACTATAAGTGTCCAATGACTGAAATCCAAGTGTCTAGAGGGTTCCTAAGTGTAAAATGAGAAAGATGAGTCTTCACTCCAAAAGTGAGGTCAACGAAAGAACCCCCAATAGGTGTGGTGTAACTGGAAAGGCACACCTCACATATTGGCATTGACCAAGACAATCAATAGCATCCAAAGAAATCACAAGCACTAATAAAGGCTATGTATATCTAAGTGGAGAGGTAAATGGAATTACAGTCCCAGTGCGATGCAACCCATTTCATGCCAAGGGCATAGGAGAGTTAAGTGGATTCGGTTTGATTTGTTGAGAAGTGATTTCACGCTAAGGACACAAAGAGAGATCCGCGCCTAAAGGGGGATCATTGGGTTGAGATTTGATTGAATTTGTTTAATTTTTCTGAATTATGTTGATTAATTTTGATTTAAAATTGGGTTTTATGTTTATTTTATTATGTTGATTGATTTGATTTGATTTGAGTTGGGTGATTCATGATTTTGGGTTTTGTTGATTGATTTAGTATGAACCCTATCAGTTTGTGATGGACTGCATTAACGAGGGGCTATGTGAGCCCGGGCCAGCCTTAGATTTATAGTCCAAAGGGGTAGTCTATGGGCTATGTTGTATAGACTATCCAAACTAAGGGTTGCCTATCGGTTTGCAATGGCTACACTAGGAAGAAAACTTGGGGAATCACATCTTTTAAAATAAAGTCATCTATTGGGGTGACCCACTGATGGCACAACAAGTCAAACCTGACCTAAGGCGACTACTAAGTGAGTGTCTAGGGGTATTATCTCAACTTAGATAGTCGAGGTAGTTCTTATAGGAAGGTTTGCTGACACTGCTCAAAAGATAATAAGCCTACTTGGAAGAGGTGCTTCTAGAGGTATTATCCTAATCCATAAGGGATGTTGTTTTGTTTGTTTAGCTTGGACCTTGTTGGTTTATGATGGGTGACACTAAAAAGGAGCCATAGGGGGCTTTAGCATACCTCAGATTTATTGGCCCAAGGGATAGTCTGTACATCCACAGTACAGAGCTTCCAACCACAGAGATGGGTACTAGGAAAGGGAAATTATCCAATCCGATAGTAACTTGGTCATGGCTAGATGGGGTTGTGAAGGCATAATCCAAATAAAATTCCCACAAGGAAGGTTACCTCTAGGGGTCTTACCCTAATCCTTGAAATATAAAGCCTGTAGGTGTACGGTGGCCGGCTCAAGAGAAAGCGAGGGGACTCACATCTTCCTGAGCGGTGTTATCCACTAGGTGGGTTACTATCAGCAAAGCGAACACCAGCCAACTTAAGGTGCCCGATGGTTGGCAATGATCAATTTAGGAAGAAAGCACTGGGGACTCACATCATCCTAAGAAAAACTGATCATCAGGATGGTCTATCATCAGCTAGATAGCTACTATCCGACTATTAAGTGGGGAGTCACAAAGAAGGATTGAACCCAAGCCTGAAGTAGTTAGGAGGAAGAGGAGCCACTGGGGGGTCTTACCCTAATCCATAAATATATAAACTCAGACCCAGTTAGTGCATTAGTTCAAGAAGAAAGCTCGGGACTCACATCTTCTTAAGCAAAGTCAACCATTGGGGTAGCTTATTGGTCATGCAATAAGACATACTAAACTAATAAGGCATCCATCAATTTGTAGTGGTTAAGTTAGGAAGAAAGCATGGGACTCATATCCTCTTAAGTAGAAATGACCACTAGGGAGACACACTAGTTAAGTAGTGAATCAATCCCGAACTAGAGCCGCTGGGGATCTTATCTCGACTCAAAGTAGCCCAAAATAATTATATTTGTGTTTGATTTGTTTTTTGTTTGTGTGAAATTACGTGTTTATGTTGTTCTAATAAGGGATAAGATTCCACTCATGTTCTCTTATACTTAGCCTAAACACATCGAGAATTTGGTAATTGGAAATATTTGAATTTGGAGAGAAGTTTCATCAAATTGAGAATTTTATTGATGGAAAATTATTTTGGACATTATTTATGCAAAGTATTTCTTTAGGTAAAGCCGGTTGATCATGATCATTGGGTGTTGCCTTTGTGATTGTATAAGTTGGTAAGATCCACCCTTGTAGGCCTTTTCTATGGTGAAATGGGTCTTCCCAAGTGGTTCAAACTTGCCTCCCATCTAATGACAAGGAATAATTAGTCTCCTTAGAACTAAAACAAGCTCTCCTACTCGAAAGGCTCTAGGGCGGAACAACTTGTTATGAGCTTGAACCACTTTTGCTTTGTACAACTTGAGGTTCTGGCATGCTCACAAGCATCTTTCTTGTAAACTTCAAGTTCTTCTAACTGTAGTTTAGCATTCTGTTCGATTGTGATGTTGCTACTCACAGCTATCCATAGTGATGAGAGTTGAACTTCTAATGATAAAATAGCTTTGGACCCATACAATAGGGAGAATGGGGTAGATTGTGTTGGAGTTTGGTATGACAAGCCCATAAGGCTTCAACTAACTGCTCATGGCATAGTCATTTGTTATTATCAAATATCTTTTTTGGTATTTGGATGAGATTTTTATTGAAGGCTTCTGCTAAACCATTCCCCTGTGGGTAATAGATGGTAGAAAATCTCTAATTTATGTTGTGTCTTAGAAAAGTTGTTGATTTTGGTGCTCTTGAAAGTGTAAGAAGTAGCACGATTGGGGTACCCCAAATCTATAAATGATATGGTTTTTGAAGAATTTGAGCACATGCTGAGCTTTGACTCCCTGAGTGGAATCGCCTCCGTCCACTTGAAGAAGTAACCTATAACAGCTAAAATGAACTAGTGACCCTTGGACGAAGGAGGATCAATTAGACCCACTATGTTGGTGCCCTAATAGTCGAATGGCCATGAGGCTATGGTTGGATGTAGAATGTTGGTTTGTTGGTGTAGAACCATGCCATGTACTTGGCATTGGTGACATCGCTTCACTGTGTCCATGCAATACATGATCATTGTTGCCTAGTAGTGTTAAAGTCTTTTGATTTAGGCTTTCATCTAGAGACTAGATTGATGAGCTCAACATAGTCCTAAGTGTATCTTGATCATGATCTTATGGGTTTTGTGTTTGTCTAAATATCATAATCACATATGATAGAAAGACTGATATAAGACACCATCCATGAGGGTGTATGAGAGTGCCCTTTACTTCACCTGATGTGCTCGAGATTTTTCTTGAGGATGTTTTCCTCTATTTAGGTAGTCAATAAAAGTTGCCTCCAATCTTGAGATGTAGGATTCTCAACTTAAAAGTGTGAGCCATAATTTCAATAGTAGCACATTGTAGAAATACTCCTAAGAAATATTCATGGTCTAGTGGCCTTCCTATTAAAGGGCTTTACTATTAAGCCTTTTGAATAATTATTAAATAAAGCCTCTAGCCTATAAGAAGAAGCTCTTAGGAAGTCATTCTTGAGAGAGCACTCTTCTGTAGAACCAGAAAGCCTAAGAAGGTACTAGAAAAGAAGACAAACAATGTCTCTGTAGTAGACAAGGGAAAGGCCCCCATCTAGGTGTAGGTAGAGCGGCCTTCATATTTTAGGCCATCACAATAGCAGTTATCATCACACCTAAGGAGGCTCCCACTAGTCCTTTTAGTGAGAGAATGAGCCAGACTTAGTCTTTCAACAGAGAGATGGTGACAAAAATTTTCAAAAACTTAAAAAAGAAGCCAGATTTCAAGCTACTTGATCCAAAAGATCATAGAAAATCAGCAAAGTGAATGACCTGAACTACTATCCATATCATTAGATGTTGGGCCACACTATTAAATACTGCTTCACTTTCAAGGACTGTCTTGAAAGAAACTTTAGAAGAGGGCTAGTGATAATCCCTAAGGAGTACCTTGTGGACCTTGGAAAAGGGTTCATTAAGGTAATTATAGGTTATTCTTCTACTTCTTCTAGTTATTCTCCTTTAAATGAATAGGATATAGCCTTATCCCATTCCTCTAAAAAATATTTGATGTAAAATTTAAAAATTCAACACAATATCAGATGAAGATCTAAAAAAGGATCATCCAGATTAATCCTTTGAGTAAAAAATTTAGTTCCACCTTGACCTTATTCACCATCGTTAGATGTTCAAACAATTGGAGAGAGTGGTGAGGAAGGGACATCTATTGTATCTAATAAAAGTTTGTATGATATAGATGGAAAGGTTAAGCCTTACACTCCTTTATCTTTATGTGCACATTATAAAGATATGAATAAAAAGTATACCTTTAAAGGCATTTCTTTTATTCTTACCATTTTTTATGAATGTGTTGAAAATAAAGAAAAATAAAAAGATGAAAAAGAAAAATTTCATGTTGATGTGTTTTGTTAATCAGGGTCAGACATTGATAGTCCTATGGATGATTTGTAAGGTAACCCATTTAGCATAGAGATAAAACTATCAGATTCTAACCAGTCTTTGGAAAAGGATATTATTGATAAGAGACAAGTTGATATGACCCCTAAAAATATCACTGAGGCTAATGTCCATATTGGGAAGGTTTTACCATCTTGTATATCCTTTCTTAAAGATAAAGGAAAAAATTATTAATTGAAACTTTGCAATAAGATCTAGTAGTCGAATCAGTTATTCCTAAGGTCGACTACAACATTTTATTTCATCTTAGGAAACTTTTTGCTAAGATAAGCATCTATGATGCCCATGTTCTATCAAAAGAAATCAGAGAATCATTAGTACATGCATTACTATCAAAGATATATATATATATATATATATATATATATATATATATATATATATATATATATATATATATATACTCAACTAGTAGCAACTTATTTAAATGAGGCTTATTACTTCAAAGAGATCTGTAGAGTCATCCTTTTTGATTATGATCTACTTCTGTGGACTACAGATCACAATCAACCCCTTTATATTTTCATCAAGGTGGAAAACATCAGGTTGTCGAGAGTTCTAGTTGATCCTGGTGCTTCAATCAATAATATGAACTCTAGAACATTATTTTTTTTTGAAGATTGACACTAGAACACTCAACAAAGATAAAATATTGTTATGGGGGTTTAATGAAACTGGGGAGAAAGCTTTAGGTTTAATTACTCATTCTTAGAAATATAAGGGTTGAAAATTGAAGTAAAATTTCACATTATCGACTCAAAGACAACCTTTAATGCCCTCTTAGGTAGACCTTAGATACATGAATATAGAATGGTTTCCTCATCACTCCACCAGTATATTAAGTACACTAGGGATGGAGTAGAATACACCATAAAAGGTGACATACTACCATTCTGTATCCATGAGATTAAACTTTATGGAGATCTTAACTATTATATGTCTAAAAGGCAAGTATCTGGTACAATGAAATTTAGTATTATTGAGGCATCAAAGAGCGAAAAGTAGATGTCATATAAATAAAAAAGAAGAAATAAAAAGAAGAGGAGGAAAAGAAAAATAATATCCAATAATACAAATTGATTTGGAATATAGCTCTAATGAAGATTTCAATCAAAAGGATACCTCAATAAAGTTTAAAATTTAATTAGAATCATAAAATGATGAGAAAAAGAATTTAAGTATTAAAGGATGAACCTGAGCTATCTACTTGTGAAAGATTGAAAAGATGTGTGAACACTTTGACTCTAACTTCTCTTTCTCAAAATAAAATTTCATAGTTAGAAGTCAAAGAGGTCCCTGACCTTTCAGGAGAAATGAGAAGATTGTTTAAGTTTTATTATGTACCCGGACCTTCAAGATTAGAAGTAGATGTAAAGCTTGAAGATCCATCATGAAATGAAATAATAGAACTTCCATTTGATTGGTATCCTCATTATGTTAGAAATTTTAGAAGACGTGGTTTGAATTCAAATACTTAGCCCAAAAGATAGCTCAATATATGAAAAGCATATGGAGTAGTTAAAAAATAAAATTTAAGACCCAAAGTTGGTGTTGGGTTTGGTACCATTAAACCTCTAGCTAATTTGGAATATTGTTTAATGATAAGCAATCATATAGAATATGATCAACTTTTTGGGATTCCTTCTAAATTTTTAGAGAAATTCTATCTTAAAACATTAAATGATAGTAATCCAGATGATTGCTTAACTTAGAATATGCCCCCTAAATTTGAAGAAGAAATAAAATTCACTGTTAACTAATTAAAGGAGATCGACCTAAGAACTGATGAAGACACAAGACCAACTTTTATTAGTTCATTATTAGGTCCAAAAGATTCTAATGAGTTGATTATTTTACTTTATGAATATAAAGATTGCTTTGCATGAAATTATGATGAGATGCCAAGTTTATCTTCGAATATTATAGTTGATAAACTAGAGATTAAACTTGATGTTATCCCAATAAAGTAAGTTCCTAGGCGCATGCACCATAGAAATTGAACAACAAGTCATCACTGAAGTGAAAAAATTAATTGAAGTTGGGTTTATACTAGAAGAACAATACATTGTTTGGTTAGCAAATATTATCTCACTAAAAGAAAAAGAATGGTCAAATACGCATTTGCATTGATTTTAGAGACTTGAATAAGGCTTGTCCCAAAGATGAGTTTTCATTGTCGATAGTGGAACTTAGGTGAACATAGCCTCTTTGCATGAAATCTTTTCATTCATGGATGGATCATCTAGGTATAACCAAATAAAGATGTTTCCAAAGGGTGAAAAACATACAACATTCAGAACCCCTATTGGGAATTTTTGTTACACAGTCATGCCATTTGGTCTTAAAAATGTTTGGGCTACCTATCAAAGGGTGGGCGATGACTAGAATCTTTGAAGACTTAATTCATAATCAAGTTGAATATTATGTCAATGATTTAGTCTTCAAAATTAAAGTAAAAAAATCATTTATTTGACTTAAGGATCATTTTTGACAGTCGTGTCATTACAACCTAAACATGTACCTCTTGAAGTGTGCTTTCGATTTTACTTCAGGAAAGTTTTTAGGATTTGTAGTGAGGCATCATGGGATCAAAATTCATCTTGAAAAGATTAAATCCATCATATAAATGCCACCACCTAGAAGTCTTACATAGTTAAGATCATTCCAGGGAAGGCTAGCATATTTAAGAAGATTTATATTAAACTTTTCTAGAAGATGCCAGTCTTTTTATGGCATTAACTAAAAAAGATTCTAAATTTATCTAGGATGAGAGAAATGCGAGAGTGCATTTGAAAGCTTAAAGTAATACTTGATGAACCCTCTTATTTTAGTTGATCCGATTCCAAGAAAGCCATTAATTTTATACACTGCAACCTTGGATGAATCACTTGGAGTTTTACTACTCCAAGTTAATGAAGAATGGAAGGAAAATACTCATTATTTTCTAAGCCATAGACTCATTCCAGCGGATGAATTATTGATCTATTGAATAGTATTATTTAGCTTCAATTTTCACAGCTTAGAAACTAAGGCATTATATGCTTTCACATAAAGTAAATCTAATTTCAAAAGTAAATTCGTTGCAATATCTTATGACCCGCCCAACATTGTCTAGATGTCTAGCACATTGGTTCAATGATTCTATTGTAATTTTAGATTACTTTTACTCTCCTTCATGTTGTAAAGGGTTAATTTGAAGCTGACTTCTTAGCAACACATCATCTACTCAAAGGTTCTCCTTTAAATAATGATCTTTCAAATGAACAGATTATGACTTTAGAGGTAGAACTTAATGCCACTTGGGAATTATATTTTGATGGCGACATCATTAAAAGAATTAAATTTTTTTATTGCATGGAATACATGGATTAGATTGATTTTCATAACTCCAGATAAAGGAATAATGTGATATTCTTATCATTAATTTGAACCCTGTACAAATAATTATGGGAAAATTTGTGACACCACATAGAGTTTAGAAATTTCTTATTTGGATGATTAGTGCATCATTAAGGAATAAATATATTATCTTGGAAGATAAACATGTAATTGTATAATGGATTGATCATTTAATAAAAGGCTCTTAAGGTTAATGGGCCTTTTGTGTACTAAATTTTTCCCTGAACTATATAGAAGGTAGAACAGGGTTTATTTTAAACTAGTTTCATGGTTCCCTATAAAGGTAAGCTCATATATTAATTACATCTTAAGAAGGGTCTTTTCTTAAGAATACTCTATTAAAGAAATGAGTTGTTATTTCTAAGGATTTCTAAGGTGATTTTCAAAGGATTGATTTTTGGAATTTCAATTGGAATTGATTCAAATTTGAGAGAGTTCTTTTGGAGGCCAAATGAGATGATGTAGGAAATGCCTATTGATACTGGATGCCCAATAGACATTTCAACTATTCTATAATTAGGCTTTGAATTTTAGAATTTTATTTAGATTTTGAGTTAAAATCTTTTTAGAAGTGTAGGACTTACATTCTAGTAATAAAAGACTACATAAATGTCCAAGGTTGAAGACTTATTCCTAAAAGGATGCTTCATAACCTAGTCTACGGGTGCTTGACACATGTCAAATGCTTTACCTGATTTATTTTTAAGAATTGTTGGCTATTCCCCTTAGTTGATGGAAGCTAATCTATCACTGACTCTTTTAGATACAACCCACCTGGAGGGACAGTCAGCTAACACCACCTAAGTGCATTTTAAATCCATGATGCTAAGTCTCATGAATGGAAGATGGCTGAGCTATTATATTTTTAACTAAGGAATCTATTAACCTAGACTCACTCCTTAATCCCTAGGATCATGTAGGGTATGAAATGCATCTAACTAATGCACATTTTTAAGATTTTTAAATGTTTTGATTCAAGCATTATTTGAGGTCTTGGGTATGAATTTTTATGTCTAATGTCATGTAATTAGAAATGGTTATGGGCTAAATCAATAATAGAATGCAAGCTTCCCCAAGATGGTGGTCATACTCACAGGTCAGATGCCTCTTATGTGCAATCGGTTAAGTGCCCATTCAAGAATTTAGAGCAATATGATTTTATGGATTCAAAACCTAATTATTTCTAATTGATTTTTAGTTTTGCCTAAGGCTTTAGTTTATATGAAGTTTTAATTTTCTTTTATTTTAGTTTTAGGTATTTAGATTTAAGTTGGGTATAAAATTTAATCTTCCTATGAGCCTAATCATTTAGGCATTCAATCACTGAAAAGCATAACACAAAAAGAAACCTAGAAAAGCAGGTGATTCTATTGCGCACCCAAAATAAAGCAAGTCAATTTAATTTAAGAAAAAGGCCAATGTAACCGGGTACCACTGTACACCCCAGAAAAAAGAACAAATAAGCACCCGATCTTTGCTCTTATATAGCCGGCCTAGAACTACAAGTCTAGATCTATAGGTTTTTTTTTTAGGATAGTCTCCTTCTTCAAGGACATCCATTGGGCTTCACAGTGGACCACTACATTATCTTCTGGTAGGGTCAACTCCTATTAATCTTAGACCCCATAGATTATAATTTAATTCTAAGCTCATTTTATTTTCAAAATTAATTCTAAGCCCAGTAAAATAAATGTTAACAAAATATAAATATCACATAACAGTTATATTTCATAAACATATGGGCTTAGCATTAGCTGCTTGCCAAGCCCACCTATCCTATGGACTATGCTTAAGGACTTAAGCATACTAGCAAGCAATCATTTTAATTTTTATTTATGATGTCAGTCCTTTTTAGCATAACTCCTGTAGAAGATAATGTTAGATCTAAAAAGAACATCCTATCATCCAGTTTAATAGGCAAATAATCCTAGACATGTAGTCTAAAATAGTACACCACAAAGGCATGTGAAGCACATCATATCATATCACAAAAAATCATAAAAGGGATCACATAATGGCCTAACCAAAGTCTAGGGTCCATGACCTAATGATCTAGTGTGTGAAGTAAACATGGTTTGCGTAGCAAGACTTTGCTAGGCCTCTTTAGTTCAAGTTTCAATTTGGATTTTTTGAGTTTCTTTGAATTTTACCTTTGGATGATTTCAATTCAAATGATTTAGTAATTATTTTTATTTTTTATTTCACTTTTATTTGGTTAAAGTGATGTTTAGGTTTTCAAGAATAAAGAGTAGAATGAATCTCACTTTTGAGTAGAACTTATTCTATTCAACATCCTAACTCTAATAGAATGCAATCCTCATCTTAAGATGAGGATCCACACTAAAGGTCTAACTATCTTATGTGTCTTAGTTAATTCTTTTAGTTTCATTTAGATGATTTAGGTTTGAATTAAATTTGGAATTTGGATTGATTCTTTTCTTTGGAATTTTGATTTTGTATTTCATTCATTTAGTTTGATTTGACTTTCATTATTGGTTTAGTTTGTTCTTTTAATTTAATTTGGTTTGAATTATTTCATTTAATTTGATTTGTTTCATTTGGTTTACATTAATATTTTAGGTTTAAGTTTGTTAAATTATGTTCATTTCATTTGGTTTAATTTATGTTAACCTAAAGCACTTAGGTTAATGTTTGACCCATTCTTAGGTTAGCCTTTAATTATGTATTAAGATTGCATTGATTTGATTAAAGTTCATTAGATTAGGATTTAATTACTTTTAATATGCATTATAACTTTCTTTAACCATTAACTATAGAAAATGATTAAGTTCTTTGACTTAAGATATTTAGATAACTATCCTAAGTATTTTTGATGTTGATTAGGCTTAATTCAAGTTATTTCATGATTTTATAAATTAATGAGTTTTCTTTATTAATTATTTGATTAATATTGACCTAGAGATTAAGAAATTCAACAATTCCCAATATAAAGATCAATTAGATTTTAAATTCTTATGGCAAGTGGGGTTCCATACCAATTTCATGTTTCAAAAGTTTCATCTTTATTAGATTCATAATTAAGGTGTAATTAAGGTTTTAATTATTTTATTAAAATTTAAATTAGGCCTAAATTAATGAAAATTACTTGGGGATTTTATTTTTTTTTGATTTATCTTTGAAAGATGTTTCCAAAGAGTGTTCATTCATAATTTTTGGACATTTGGGTGATTTATTATGATTTAATTAAGTTTTGGTTACATATTTGAATTATTTAATTCAAATAATTGCTCAATGTCATTCTGTGACTTATTTAGTTTGAATGAGTTTCATTAGTGTTTTTATGTTCAATTGAGTTCATTAAGTTGATTTGAGGATATTTAATCTATTTTCATTAAGTTTTTATATTTTATATTAATTTATTTAATTAAAATTAAGGTTTAGGATTTGAAATTTCATATCTCATGAATTACATTGTAATAATTCATGAAAATTTTTTCTAAGGTGTGTTTTAACATCAAATTTAGTTCCCCAAAGTTTCATTTAAATTTAATTTATAATTTGTGATTAATTAAGGTTTAATTGATGTCATTTAAACTCAAATTAAGGCTAAAATATCCCAAATTAATTTGAGATTTTAATTTTAATGGTTTCCTCTTACCAAGATGAATCCATATAGCCTATGTTTGCAATTGTTGGATTTGTATTTATTTCTCAATGAAATTTTGAATTTTCTATGATTTTTAATTGATTTTTAATCAAATTATAAAGGGATTTAACCATATTATAATGGCGACCTGACGTAGCCATGGTGCCATCGCCATGTGGTTAGGCATGATTTGGCCATGCGGATCTCACATGGAATCTGGAACAAAAGCGGTGTCACATAGGATGATCTCAATTTTCAATGATGAGATTTTGTGTCATCCTTAATGGATTAAATTGGATCATCTGACTAAATCACAGTCGTTCATTCCTAATAGAAGGATCAGACGACAGATATTAAGTCCTGTAATTCTCTGGCAAGAGACGGAGATAGTCCATCATTTTCACCTAAATTATTGCGATCATTGGTGAATTTTGATGTGATTTCAATTACAAAATTATCAAGGATCGGTTTACAACCCATCCATGTTATTTGATCCACTTGGGGATAAATTTCATTCCAAAAAGGACCAAAACTGATGGCTTAAAGGATCAGTGGTGGTGAGTAGCTTGTTTTTATGATCACCGATGATGAGATTGAATCCATTAGCTTCATTTTGATGTGACGAAGGTGTGTGTGAAATTTGATGGCTCACCATGGATTGCTCAGACAAAAATGGGTTTTCTATGCGAGAGGAATTATGGTGATTCGTTTGATGTCGCCTCGATCTCTAGAACATGTTGGAACATTCAATTTGATGTAAGAACCTCTCCCTTGGATTTCACCATTAGAGAGGCTCGATTTTGGTCCATTCTCCAGCATGCTGGTGGTGATGAGTCGGGGGGAGGGTCTATTTCCTTATTAGTACCCTTGGTGAACATTTTGGAATGAAAAGGGGGAGGGAATTGGCTTTCCCTCTCCTCTTTTCATATATGGCTGGGAGCTTCTTCCTTAGTTTTTAGGTGGTCAAAATTTGGCCACCAGCGACGGTAAGGCTGGGGGTGGATTCAATCCCCCTTGTCCTTTTGAACATGTTTGGATAATCACTGGGAAGAGAGGAAGGAAAGTACCTCTATTTCCTCTCTTGGCTTGGTGGCCTTCAATTGATTGGAATCAATCCAATCTCTTGAAGTCAAGAGATGGAATGAGGCATATGGAAGAGGGGAAATGAGACTTGCATTCTTTTCATGAATTTTCAAGTCCCCTTTTCTCATAATTCCACCATTTTATTTTTCTTTATTTTTTATGGTTTATGGCATCACCATCAAAGTCTTTAGACTAGTATTTGGTTGCCCAACTCAAACTCAAATAAATTTGAGGTCAAGTCTAAACCCATTTAACTTGGATTGTAAATTTGAAACCAAACCAAGTATTTGGATTCAAAGTGCTTAGTTTTAATTTAATTCTTTTAATTCTAGATTTAATCATCTTTAATTGATGATTGATTGGGTGTTGATTTAATTAAATTATTTAGATTTGAATTATTTCATTCATCAACCCATTTAAACTTAAATGGGTTAAGTTTGATTCCATTTGAGTTCAAATGACCAATTTGACTCAATTGGATTGCGTTTGGACTCCATTCATGCTTGATCACATGTGTGAGATGATTTAGAGTGATTGGTTTTATTTAATTTCAATTGAATTTTAATTTGAACCCATTTGACCCAAAGTAGGTTTAATGGGTTAAGTTTTTATTTAATTTCACTTGGGTCAAGACCAATTTGTTCAATGATAGGTTGGATTGTGTTTAATTATTATATTCAAAAGATTTTGAATAATCAAATTGATTTCAATTTGATTTGGGTTTGAACCTAATAGGGCCCATTTAGGATTATTTAGACTAAATGGTCTAATGAACCTAATTAAGGCCTAAATAAATTTGAATTTCTTTAGATTTATGATCAAACATATTTATTTGATCATTTGAAATATTTAGAATGATTTAATTTGGTCAAATTCTTGGTAGGTTGACCTTTGACTTAGTGGGACCCACCTAAGTCAAACCTATGCCAAACGGATCAACTAGATTTGACTTTGGATTTATTTTTTATTTGTTCCTTTATTTTAATTTAATTTTAAATTGATTTATTTGGATTTGATTTGATTTAATCTAAATTTAGAATTTGGGTTGAGTTCACCTAAGCCAATTGGGTTTTGATCACATGTTATTGTATAATGTCCTAACCATAGAATTAAGAGATTCTTATTTGAGATTATGACATCCTAATTATTGATTTTAGAATTAATGTTCACCTCATCCAAAAATAAGGTCAATAATAATGAAGCTGAATATGAGGCACTTATAACTAGGCTAGAGTTAGCAATCCTTATGGAAATTAAAAAGATTAAGATCTTTGGGGACTCTTAGTTGGTTGTTGATCAAGTGAGCAGTATCTATAAGATTTTGCACCCAAAGCTTTTCAATTATTACTAACACATTATGAAATTACTTGAAAAGATTTTATTTTCATCTTTGTATAGAATATCTCATAGAGATAATTCTATAACAGATGCTTTGGATGAATTTGCCAAAGAAATCATATGCCCAAAAAAAGAATATATATCTACAGAAGTTCAAAATCAACAAGTTTCATCCCTTATAGATTTAGATTATATGAATAGAAAATATAAATGCAAAGGGTAGCCACACTTACTAAAGTCAAGAAGAGAGTGACTAGAGGCAACTATTCATTGACTACTTAAGCGAGAGGAGGCTCACTAAAAATAAGTCATCAAAAATCAAATTACAAAAGGTGCATTGTCTTATGCATTAATTAATAATATATTATATTGCATGTCCTTTGATCAAATGTGGCTTCATTATTTAGATAAGCAAGAAGCTCATAAGATCATAATTGAGGTATATTTTGGATTGTGTAGTGCTCACCAATCCAGACCCAAGATGAAATTGAAAATAAAAAGACTTAGATATTAATTGCCTTTGATGTTAAATGACTGCATAGAAATTACACATCATTGACATCAATGCCAAATACATGGTGTAGTATTACATCAGCCTTCTAATGTACTACACCCAACTATTATTTCTTGGCCCTTTGAGAGTTGAGGTACTGACATCATAAGACCTATTGATCCTTATTCATTTAGGAGGCATCATTTTATATTAGCTACAACTGATTATTTTTCTAAGTGGGCTAAAGGAGTACCACTAAAATAGGTGAAGGCATATCATTTACTCAAATTCTTTGAAGAAAAATATCGTATATCAATTTGGTGTTCCTCACCAAATCATATCTATAACAGTCTATCATTTAAGTCCACTAAATTGAATCATTTTGCAGCTAAGCATAAAATTGATTGGAGATATTCAACCATCTATTACCCTATGGTAAATGGATTGGCCAAAGCATTCAACAAAACTCTTGTAAAGATTTTGTAAATCACACTTAATGAGAATAAGCGCCAATGGCATGAAAAGTTGGTTAAAGTCTTCTGGACCTATCAGACCACATTTAGGAAACTGATTCAATCTGCACCATATGCTTTGGTTTATATAATTGAAGCTATTCTTCCATTGAAAGTGCCTTAACCTTCTCTAAGAATAGCAGTTAATAACAACATTACAACAAATCAGAATCAAAAACTCTGATTGGAAGAACTTGAAAGCCTTCAAAGAAAGCATCTGAAAGCTCAACAAGATCTTGAACTGTACAAATCTTGTATGCTTCAAGCACATGATATGTTGGTTTGTCCTAGAACTTTTCAAGTAGAAGACTTGGTCTTGATTCTTGAATGACCAATTTTAGCTCATTGCAGGATAGGCAACAAATTCGAGCCAACTTGGGAAAGACTGTTTGTGATGAAAAAAGTTTATGAAGGAAGCTCTTATCAATTGATTACTGATAATGGTGAACATTCAATGCCACCTATAAATGGTTACCTAAGAAAATATTTCATTTTAATTGTACTTCAATTTCAAAAGTGATCATCAATAAATCTTTGTATCTTTTACAAATTATCTAGATACAAACATTGTTCTATTTTAAATTCGGTGTAATGACTTTTAAATTTATGCAAATTTTCTTAAACTCTTTGATGCATAACGTCTACATACCTATAGGATTGAAAAATAAGCACATTTATGACACTCTTCTTATAAATTTCTTAGGTTTGGAGTAAGATTTTCATTGCATTGTTCTTATTATTCATAGGATAAGATTATGTCATTAAAACCCATTTTCCTATTAGTCAAAATTTGAGATTAGGATTAAGTCATCAAGACCCCTTTCCTTAAACTAAGCTATCTAGGTTAAATTAAGCCATTAAAGGCCTCTTCTTAATGGTTAGTTAGAAAGAAGTAAGTCCCTTAGTAGGCATTCTTTTTGAAAGACAAGGATAAAATTAAGTCACCAAGACCCCTTCCTATTAAATAGACTATTTAAGATGGGATTAAGTCATCAAGACCCCTTTCGATAAAAAAATTTGAGGTTTACGATTAAGTCATTAAGGCCCCATTCCCTCATTATAGCTATTCAAGAAAGAATTAAGCCATTGAAATCCCTTTCTTAATAGCTAATCACATAGTAAGTCCCTTAGCAGGCATCCTTATAAGATAGGATTAAGCTATTATGACCCATTTCCTTTTCAAGCTATCTAGGTTGGAATTAAGTCTTTGAAGTCCCCTTCTTATTAGTTGAATTTTACTATATTAGGATTCAAGTCCTTGTGACCCTTTTTAGCTTAAAATAAAAAAATTAAGGAGTGAAAATAAGTCATTGGACCCCATTCTTATGGACTATTTAAAATATAAATTAAGTTCACTACCTATTGCTAGTTTTATGAGCCTCTTGTTCAATCCTATTAATTTTGATGATAACAAATGTATGCTTGCATGTTCTAACATATGTTTTAAGTGTTTCAGATGTATTGATTTTGAAGTTACATAAGATTACTAATGAAATATCCATTACATCTAATTATGTTTGATTAATTGAAATGAAAGGATAGATTAAAATGGATACCTTGAAGCTCAAGATACAATATTTTAGGTTATATACATTTAGAGCTATCCAAGAGGTTCATATGAGTTCATTGGCATGAATTAATTTACTCACAACTTAACAGATTATTTTTATTTATTTTAAATAATGATAATGATATTAATTTATATAAATAAATAATCTTTACCTAATTAACATTCAATTATATGCTTCATACATAGTATTTAAGTTGTCAAAATAATAAATAATAATTAATTATAGCTATTGA
Organism: Cymbidium sinense; assembly: GCA_021442155.1. NCBI lineage: Eukaryota > Viridiplantae > Streptophyta > Magnoliopsida > Asparagales > Orchidaceae > Cymbidium > Cymbidium sinense. The sequence goes on from CM038229.1 coordinate 20,232,309, forward strand.
GTGTAACTAGTTTATATACTTAATATAATTAATATTTTAATTTAATTTAAAATTTATATAATAACTAATATATGTTGATTATATCTAAATTATATCATAATTTTTAAATGTCATATTTAAAAATTAACAAAAATATATAAAATTTAGTATTTTAGCCAAAGTTATTTTATAATCAAGGAATTTAGATTTGATTTCATCTCCAATGAATTTCTTAGATTTTTTTTTATTTTAATTTGATAGGTTATATGACCCACATTTGATTAACATTGAATTTATTATGATTTTCAAATATTATCTTATTTTAATAATGAATGCATGCTACATGTTTTGAATATATTAAGAGGCATATTTGATTATTTTTGACTTGCCCATGTGACTAGCCATTTTTTTAGCTATTTGAATTTAATATCTATTTAATATAAATCATATTTTTATTGAAAGAATATTATATTATTATATGATAAAAGGATGTTATAATAATATATTTCTTTCAAATAATTTAAAATGGCCTTCTTGCTTATAAATAGCCTCATTCTCTTTATGAAAGGATTTCTCATTCAAATTTAAAATCTCTCACATAAATATAAGAGAAAATTTCTTAGATTTCCCTTCCAAGTGTTCTCCAAATATTCCAAAATAAAATCTTTGGTTTCAAATGTCTTCAACTTAGCAAGCTTTCTTAAATTACTTTCTTAATTATTAAATCATTCATTAGTAAATGCATGCAATGAGTTTGACAAACTTGGTGGATACATTATTTTGGTTGGTCGCTTGATGCATATATGTTATTTTAGTTTATTTTTCTTGATCTTAATCTTTTTTAGTTGTTCATACTATTTTCACTATCTATTTGTTTTTTTTTAATTTTAACTTTTTTGTGGATTAGTCTTTAGACATCAAAGTTTCTTCAATTATTTTTTTGTGAAAAACTCTTATGATAGTTTGCAGGATTTATTTCATATAACTGAAATTTTTATCTTCCAATAAATTTCTTTTGGCTTCTTGAAATATTTTTTTCATTAGTCTTACTTGAAAGATCATTTATTCTTAGATCAATTTTAAAAGTATATTTTAAATATTTAAAATTCAATTTATTGTAATTAAAATACTTTCATATTTGCTAGATCTCTCTTTTTAATTAAAAGCTTACTATATTAATTAGATCTATCATATACTAATTTTATTTAAGTATTTTGTGATCATTTGCATTAATTCAAAGCATCATTTTGGTTAAAATAAAATAAATTATTTGCTTGAATTTTAGAGTATATGCTAGATTTATTATATATCAAGTTTTTTTATCAAAATAAAATTTATAAAATGTTAAATTATTTATTTATTACTTATCAATTTATTTAACTAATATCTTTGTTTAAATAACTTTATCTTTCTAAAATTTAGTAAAGCTTGCTGCTTTTATTGCTTAATAATTAAGAAAAAAAGTTTATTGGAGAGTTAATCATTCTTATACTATTATATACATACTTATTATAGTTTCTCTTAAACTTAAAACTATTCCTTATTGAAATTTATTTTATTGTGCAATAGACTATTATGATTTATTTTGAAATCATTTTTATATTAGTCTGCAAATTGTATTAATATAAACATCTTAGTAAGATCACTTTAAGATATTTATTTTATTATTTCTTATCAAAATTAAGTGAACATTCTATCTTCTCAAAATTATAAGTTGTAAAGTGATCATTTATAAGTTGTGAGATTACTTTTTGAATTGGATGGCATGGTATATTTGAAAAAGATATATTTTATCAAAATTTATTATTTTCTAGTTTTTTTTGTGCTATAAAATTATTTTTGGGGTTGTACTTGCCCCTTTGTAGAAGAGTACTTGTTATTGTAGGGGTTGTACTCTCCCCATTATAGGAGAGTATAGTTTGAAAGCTATTTTGCATTTAGTGGATTCTAGCAGGGGTGGCTAGTAGGTAGCCTTTTGGGGTTTGAACCACATAAAATTATATTTTGTGTCTCTTTACTTTACTATACTTTATTTTTTTTGCATTAAGAATTATATCTTGTCATTATAAAATCAAAATTAATTTTCTACTAAAACTTAAAATTTAAGATTTAACTTTTAAAATTTTAATCTTATTATATCTAGTGTATGACTATGGTATCAAAAGGATCTTTTTTGGCTTAACATCAAGAGTAGATCTTTTCACTATGGCACAAGGTTTCCCAAAGGGTTCACTACCGAGGGACAATCCACTCATAGACCTCCACTTTTAGATAGTGTACCATTTGATTATTGGAAAAATAGAATTAGTACATTTTAAGAGGTCAAGATGCATGCATGTGGTATATGTTGACACATCAATATCATACACACATAGAAGTAAATGGCATTAAAGTAGAAAAACCTTTTGAGGAATGGGTATAGCTAAAGAGAACTTGATGAATTAAATGCTAAGGCTTGTAATACTTTACATTATGTTTTATTACCTGATGATTACATGAAAATTTCAATGTTAAGTACAGTAAAAGAAATATGGGATAAACTCATTATAACTTATGAAGGAACTAGTGAAGTTAGAGATGCTCACATAAATAGACTTGTTCATGAATATGAGTTATTTCATATGTCTCCTTCTAAATCTATTTCTGATATGTATACTAGATTCATGAAAATAATTACACATTGCATTCTCTTGGAAAACATATATCAATCTTAGACTTATAAGATTCTTAGATGTCTTCCAAAAGAATGGGAAGCTAAAGTAACACTATTAGTGAAGCTAAGGATTTATCTACTTATCCACTTAATCAGCTTTTGGGTTCTTTGATAGCACATGAACAAATTGCTCAAAGGGATAAGATGGATAACTTCAAAAGGGAGAAGGAGAAAGGAAAAGCCATTGCATTACAAGTTGATGAGTGATGATAGCATAACACCTCAAGCTCAAATGGTGATAGTGATGAGGTGGTCATGCTATCCAAAAGGCTTGGGAACTTGCTAAGGAAGAAGAATCAAAGGTATAAAAAATCTAAAACTATAAATTTCAAACTAAGAAATTTTTGCTGAAGGGATCATTTGCATTGTAAAAAAGCATGGACACATAAGAGGTGATTGTCAAAACTTGTTGAATCAAAGAAGAAAAGATTGATGAAGAAGAAAAATATGAAGGAGAAGAAGAGAAGAAGAAGGCTTTATGGGCCAATCCAGATTCAAATGAATCAAGTACTTGCTCATCCGATGAAGAGGTCAACATATGTCTTATGCAAAAGAGAATCGACTTAGATTCTCAAGAGGTATGTAATGATATATCTTATGATGAATTAGATGATGCTTTTAATGATTTAGTTATTGAATATAAAAAAATTAAAAAGAAAATACAAAACCTTAGAAAAGAACATAAAAAATTTAGATATGCATTTTGTGATTTAAAAATGAATGTGATAATTTAAAAAAAAATATTTTATTAAATTGTTCCTTACTTGTATGTAAACTTGAAAGAGAGAATATCTTGTTAAAAGCAAGATTAGAATTATGTTTGAAATCACAAGTTCATTATAATACTTCATCAAGAAACATTTAATAAAATTATTTGCATCATACACATCCCACTCATATATCTTATAATTATCATGCTAAGCCATATGCAAACACTAATGTTTGGTGCAACTATTGTGATAGAAAGGGCATATTTCATTTTATTTGATTATGCAAAAAACACTAAGCAATCATCTTATGTATGGGTACCAAAGGTACAAGCACTACACAAACCATGCTAGATATCTTGCTTCAAATTTAGAATGTGGACCCAAACATGTTTGGGTTCCAAAAGTTAACATGTGAGTTTTATTTTGTAGGAATGCCTTCAAAGCAAAATCAAAGAAGGCATGTGGTACTTGGTGGATGTTCAAGACATATGATGGGATAAAGATAAATTCACAACTTTAGAATCAAGTGATGGAGGATTTGTTACATATGGAGATAATGCAAAGGGAAAGATCATTGGCATTGGTTCTATTTGTAAGAATTCTATCACTTTAGATAAAGTTTTTCTAGTAGAAGGATTAAAATATAATTTAATTTCTATTAGTCAATTATGTGATAAAGGTTTGAATGTAGTATTCCATGCATATTGTATTATAAAAAATAATGAAAATGTTTTGTTAGTAGGACAAAGACAAAATATTTATGTCATTGATTTAGATAGCTTTCATGTGAATTTGAATTTACTTTGTTTTAAAAGCACTCATGATGATATATGGTTATGGCATAGGAGACTATGTCATATTAACATGCACACTTAATAAAATTGCTAAACTTGATTTAGTAGTTGAATTTAAATTAAATTTTCATTCAAACTATGTTTTGATAATGTATTCATGGTAAGCATTCTAGAAGCTCATTTAAAAGTAAAATATTATTTCTACTTCTAGACCTCTAGAATTATTGCACATGGATTTATTTAGTATTAGCACCACTAGCTGGTAAAAATTATGGTTTTGTGATTGTTGATGATTTCTCTAGATATACTTGGGTTTTATTTGTAACTTACAAGGATGATGTTTTTGGTGAGTTTAGAAAGTTTTCTAAATATATTCAAAGAGAACAAGGCCTTTTGATTAATAGGGTTCAAACTGATCATGGTGGTGAATTTGAAAATAAATTATTTGAGGATTATTATGATGAACATGGGATTAGACATAATTTTTTACTTGAACTCCCCAACAAATTGGAGTAGTAGAGAGAAAAAATAGAATATTAATTGAATTAAGTAGATCTATGCTTGATGAGTATAAATTGCCAAAATATTTTTTGGGCAAGTATAAATACTACATGTTATGTGATGAATAGGATCTATTTTAGACCAATTTTGAAGAAGACACCTATGAATTATTTTTTGGAAAGAAGCCTAAGATTGAACACTTTCATGTATTTGGATGTAAATGCTTTATTTTGAATAATGGAAAGATCATTTAGGTAAGTTTGATTGCAAATTAGATGATGATATTTTCTTAGGATACTCTCTTTCTAGTATAGCTTATAGAGTTTTCAATAAAAGAAAAATGATTGTAGAAGAATCAATACATGTTATTTTTGATGAAAATTTAATTGATCCATTAGAAATGAAGTGATTGATGATAATTTTAAGAAAATATCTTTAGAAGATAAAATGGATGATTCATTGCCTAAAGAATGGAAATATAATAAAAATCATCCAAAGGAACTAATTATAGGAGATCCTTCAAAAGGAGTTATGACTAGAAGACATAGTAGAGAGGTTGTAGATCATTAAAACATTTTTTATCGAGGTTGAACCTAAAATTTAGAAGAAGCATTAAAAGAAATTTTTTGGATTATTGCTATGGAAGAGGAGTTGAATCAGCCTGTAAGAAATGATGTTTAGGAATTAGTCCCAAGACCCCAAGATTAAAATGTCATTGGAATAAAATGGTTTTTAGGAATAAGCTAGATGATTCAGGTTGTATTTTTAGAAATAAAGCTAGGTTAGTTGCAAGGGTACACAAGTTGAAGGTATAGATTTTGAAGAATCTTTTGCACCATATAGACTAGAAGCTAATTAGGTTACTCCTTGCTTATGCTTATTTTAGAAATTTTAAACTTTTTCAAATGGATGGATGCATTTTGAATGGATTTATTGACCAGATGTATTTGTAGCAACCACCTAAATTTGAGAGCCTTGATTGTCCAAATCATGTGTATAAATTAAAGAAAGCCTTATATGGTTTAAAATAGGCTCCTCGCTTGGTATGATAGGTTAAGTAACTTTTTTGATAGATCATGGATTTAGAAAGAGTAGATACCACCTTATTCCTTAAGAGCATAGATGATGATTTGATTATGGTACAAGTGTATGTAGATGATATATTATTTGGAAGTACAAATGAATCTTTGTGCCATGAGTTCTCATCTTTGATGTCTAAAGAGTTTGAAATGAGTATGATGGGAGAACTTAATTTTTCTTAGGTCTTCAAGTGAAGCAACAAGAAAATGGCACATTCATCTATCAAACTAAGTACATAAATGAATTGCTTGAGAGGTTTGACATGAAAAGATTTAAATCTAGTAAAACTCTATGAGCCCATCTACAAATTGGATTTAGATGAATTAGAAAATCTATTGATCAAAACTTTATAGGAGTATGATAGGTTCACTTTTATACCTTACGCTAGTAGGTATTATGTGTGATGTTTGTTGTGTGCTCATTTTTCAACATGAAAAAATCTCATTTAATAGTAGTTAAGATTATCTTTTGGTATTTGATAAGCACTTCTAGGTTAGGTTTATGGTATTCTTAAAATTCTTTGTTATGCCATTTGGTTGCTTTTTTTTATGCTGAGTTTGCTGGATGCAAAGTAGATAGGAAAAGCACATCAGACACTTGTCAATTTTTAGGATCATCACTTATATTTTGGTCTTCTAGGAAATAAAATTCTATAGCCTTATCCACTATTAATGATAAGTACATGGTTAGTAGTTGTGTTGGTTAGGTCCTTTGGTTAAAATAATAATTAGAAGATTTTGGAATTAAGCAAGATCACATTCTAGTTCAGTGTGACAAGACTAGTGCTATTAGTTTGAACAAAAATCTTATCTAGTACTCACAAACCAAGCATATAGAAATTAGACATCATTTTATTTTGAATCAAGTTTTGAAATGTGATGTTAATATTAATTTCATTAGCGTTAATTTACAAATTGTAGATATCTTTACAAAATCATTACCAGAAGAACGTTTCTATACTTTAAGATGCATGCTTGGAATGTTAGATCCTAATATTTAAAATTATATGTAGTTTATTCTCTCTTTTTGATGTTGTCAAAAGGGGGAGAAGGGTAAAATATGACTAGTATTAAGTTTATTTCATGCATATATATTTAGGGGAGCATCATTATTCATCTCTTGCACAAATTTAATTTAATAGAAAATAATTTTTATAAAAAAACTATGATGAAAGGTCAATTTGCATCTTCATCAAAATCAATACCCAACATTAGTTTTTCATCATCAAAAGTGTGAAATTGTTGGCTTTATGAGCCTAATGTTCAATCGTATTAATTTTGATGACAACAAACATATGCTTGGATCTATTAATATGTGTTTTAAGTGTTTCAGATATATTGGTTTTGAAGTTGCATAAGATTGCTAATTACATATCCAATACATCTCAAATGTGTTTGATGTAATTGCAAATATGGAAGAAGGAAAGTTAGATCAAAATGGATATCTTGAAGCTCAAGATACAATTTTTAGGTTATATGCATTTAGAACTATCTTAGAGGTTCATATGAGTTTGTTGGCATGAATTAATTTGTTCACAACTTAACATATTATTTTTATTTATTTTAAATAATGCTAATAAGATTAATTTACATAAATAATTAATCTTTATTTAATTAACATTCAATTATATGCTTCATACATAGCATTTAAGTTGTCAAAAAAATAAATGATAATTAATTATGACTATAGAGTGTAATTGTTTTATATACTTAATATAATTAATATTTTAATTTAATTTAAAAGTTATATGATAACTAACATATGTATGATTATATCTAAATTATATCATAATTTTTAAATGTCATATTTCAAAATTAACAAAAAAAATATAAATTGTAGTATTTCAGGAAAAGTTATTTTATAATCAAGAAATTTAGATCTGATTTCATCTAACAAATTCTTATATTTGTTTTCTTTAATTTGATAGGTTACATGACCCACATTTGATTAAAATTGAATTTATTATGATTTTTAAACATTAGCTTATTTTAATAATGAATGTATGCTACATAATTTGAATATATTAAGAGTCATATTTGATTATTTTTTACTTGCCCATGTGACTAGCTATTTTTTTGCTATTTGAATTTAATATCTATTTAATATAAATCATATTTTTTTAATATTATATTATTATATGATAAAATGATGTTATAATAATTTATGTCTTTGAAATAATTCAAAATGACCTTCTTGCTTATAAATAGCCCTCATTCTCTTCATGAAATGGTTGCTCATTCAAAATTAACATCTCTTAGATTTCTCTTCCAAGTGTTATCCAAATATTACAAGATAAAATCCTTGGTTTGGAAGTTTCAACATCTTCAACTAAGCAAGCTTTCTCAAACTACTTGAGTTTCCTTTTCTTAATCTTAATCTCTTTTAATTATTCATTCTATTTTTACTATCTATTTATTCTTTCTATTTTTTTTTTCACTTTTGGTGGATTAGCCTTTGGACATCAAAGTTTCTTCAATCATTTTTTTTTTGAAAACTGATGATAGTTTGTAGGATTTATTTCATCTTTCTAAAATTTTTATCTCCCTACAAATTTTTTTTGGTTTCTTGAAATATTTCTTCATTAGTCTTATTTGAAAGATCATTTATTCTTAGATATATTTTAAAGTGTATTTTAAATATTTAAAATTAATTTCTTGTGCTGAGAATACTTTTATATTTTCCAGATCTCTCATTTTAATTAAAAGCTTACTAATTTACTTAGATCTATCATATACTAATTTTATCTATGTATTTTGTGATCATTTGTATTAATTTAAAGTATCATTTTGGTTGAAATAATATAAATTATTTTTTGGAATTTTAGAGTATATACTAATTATATATCAAGTTTCTTTATGAAATAAAAGTTATAAAAAGTTATTATATTTAATTTGTCACTTATCAGTTTATTCCAACTAATATCCTTTGTTTAAATAATTTTATCTTGTTAAAACTTAGTAAAGCTTTATGTTGTTATTATTTAATAATTAAGAAAAAAAAGTTTAGTGGAGAGTTAATCATTCTTACACTATTATATACATACTAGTTATAGTTTCTCTTAAACTTAAAATTATTCCTTGCTGAAATTTATTTTATTGTGCAATAGATTATTATGAATTTATTTTGAATTTATTTTTATATTAGTTTACAAATTGTAATAATATAAACATCTTAATAAGATCACTTTAAGATATTATTTTATTATTTCTTATCAAAATTAAGTGAGCATTCTAACTTATTAAAATTGTAAGTTGTAAAGTGATTATTTATAAGTTGTGAGATGACTTTTTGAATTGGATAGCGTGGTATATTTGTGAGATATATTTTATCAAAATTTATTATTTTATATTTTCTTAATATATTATTTTTATTTATTTTAAATAATGATAATAAGATTAATTTACATAAATAAGTAATCTTTATCTAATTAACATTCAATTAAATACTTCATACATAGCATTTAAGTTGTCAAAATAATAAATGATAATTAATTATGACTATTGAGTGTAATTGATTTATATACTTTACATAATTAATATTTTGATTTAATTTAAAAGTTATATAATAACTAACATATGTATGATTATATCTAAATGGTATCATAATTTTTAAATATCATATTTCAAAATTAACAAAATTATATAAATTATAGTATTTCATGCAAACTTGTTTTATAATCAAGGAATTTAGATATGATTTCATCACCAACAAATTCTTTAGATTTGTTTCCTTTAATTTGACAGGTTACATGACCCACATTTTATTAAATTTGAATTTATTATGATTTTTCAAACATTAGCTAATTTTAATAGTGAATGTATGCTATATGTTTTGAATATATTAAGAGTCATATTTGATTATTTTTTACTTGCCCATATGACTAGCTATTTTTGGCTATTTAAATTTAGTATCTATTTAATATAAATCATATTTTTTTAATATTATATTATTATATGATAAAAGGATGTTATAATGATTTATTTCTTTGAAATAATTTAAAATGATATTCTTGCTTATAAATAGCCCTCATTCTCTCCATGAAAGTGTTGCTCATTCAAATTTAAAATCTCTCAGGCAAATCTAAGAGAAAATCTAGATTTCCCTTCCAAGTATTATCCAAATATTACAAGATAAAATCCTTGGTTTGGAAGTTTCAACATCTTCAACTAAGCAAGCTTTCTCAAACTACTTGATTTTGCTTTTCTTAATCTTAATCTCTTTTAGTTGTTCATACTATTTTCACTATTTATTTATTCTTTAAATTTTTTTACTTTTTGGTGGATTAGCCTTTGGACATCAAAGTTTCTTAAATCATTTTTTTGTGAAAAACTCTTGTGATAGTTCATAGGATTTATTTCATCTTTCTAAAATTTTTATTTTCCCATAAATTTCTTTTAGTTTCTTGAAATATTTTTTCATTAGTCTTATTTGAAAGATCATTTATTCTTAGAGCTATTTTATAAGTATATTTTAAACATTTAAAATTAATTTATTGTGCTGAGAATACTTTCATATTTGCTAGATCTCATTTTAATTAAAAGCTTACCAATTTATTTAGATCTATCATATACAAATTTTATCTATGTATTTTGTGATCATTTGTATTAATTTAAAGTATCATTTTGGTTGAAGTAAAATAAATTATTTGTTGGAATTTTAGAGTATATACTAATTATATATCAAGTTTCTTTATGAAAATAAAATTTATAAAAAGTTAATTTATTTTATATGTCACTTATCATTTTATTCAACTAATATCCTTTGTTTAAATAATTTTATCTTGCTAAGAGTTAGTAAAGCTTGCTGTTGTTATTATTTAATAATTAAGGAAAAACATTTAGTGAAGAGTTAATCATTCTTACACTATTATATGCATACTAGTTATAGTTTCTCTTAAATTTAAAATTATTCCTTACTGAAATTTATTTTATTGTGCAATAGATTATTATGAATTTATTTTAAAATATTTTTTATATTAGTCTACAAATTGTGATAACATAAACATCTTAGTAAGATCACTTTAAGATATTTATTTTATTTTTTCTTATCAAAATTAAGTGAGCATTCTAACTTGTCAAAATTGTAAGTTGTAAAGTGATCATTTATAAGTTGTCAGATGACTTTTTGAATTGGATAGCATGGTATATTTGTGAGATATATTTTATCAAAATTTATTATTTTATATTTTTTTTTTGTGTTGTAAAATTTTTATTAGGTTGTACTCAATTTTGTAGGAGAGTACATATTATTGTAGGGGTTATACTCACCCCATTATATGAGAGTGTAGTTTGTAAGCTATTTTACATTTAGTGAATTCCTAGTCATGGGTGGCTAGGTGTGGACATAAGCCGATTTTGGGATTTGGCCAAACCACATAAAAATTGTATGCCTATTGTCTCTCATTACTTTGCTATACTTTTTTTTTGATGCATTGAGAATTTTATCTTGACATTATAAAATAAAAAATTAATTTTGTACTAAAGTTAAAATTTAAGAACTCACATCTATTAGTCAAAATCATAAGGATTAGGAACTAAGCTGTTAAAAGCCCCTCTTCCTTAGCTCAGCTATTTAAGTTAGAATCAAGTCTTTAAAAGACTCAATCCTAATAACTAACCATATAAGAGTAAATCTCCTAGTGGTATCTTTCTCTTATTAAAATTCATATAGTTAATTTGGGAGTAAGTATCCATGTTGGTATCCTCTCCAACTATTATCCTTATATAGGAGGAGTAAGTATCCATAGTGGCATCCTTTATAGAAAAATCTCTCTATTGAGTCTGTGTTAGGTCTAGATTTCTCATTGAGTCTTTTCCTAAAAGCATCCCTACCATTCTTGAAACTTATTGGATCTGAGTTTCTGAGAATAAATCATTCTAAATCAAAACAAATTCAAGCATATTTTTTCCTATATTTCATAATCAAATTTAAATAAAATTGAAATCAAAACCAAAACCAAATCTAAACTTTTTCAAGCTTATGCTTGTTATTTTGTTGACGAGTTTGATCAACGCCAATATGTGCAATGTACTCTAGTTAGTCCACTATATATATTATGGGTCCATTTGTTAACCTCATTTTTGAATGAGGTAAACATCATTTCTAAAATTAGAAATTATGACACATAATCCTATATTAGGAGCTTCCAGATTTAAGCACTTAGATCACTTTGCTTAGTGACTTAGTGAATTCTCATAGTGTTTGACTCAACCTAATAGGATTAGTTGGATCCAAGCCCAACCCAAATCTAAAAAAATAATTAATTTGAACATACTCTAATTAAAAATCAAATCTAATTGAACTTTGGGTAAGGTAATTGGGATGATTAACCCAATTACCCTACTTAAGTTCAAAACCACTCAAATCCAAAGAAATTCAAATGAAATCAAACAAACTCAAACTAAATCGAATCAAAAGCATAAAATTCATGACATGAATATGAATGGAGTCAAATCTAAATGAAGGTCAAAGGTAGTTAACCATTGAACATAGGATTTACTTTTGTGATTCCCACCAAGTCAAAGGTCAACCTATCAAAATTTATCCAAATTAAATTATTCCAAAGACTTAAAATTATAAATAAATATGTTTAAATATGAAATAAGAGAATGATAAACCCAATAAAGTTTTAAATAGGCTATTTAGGTCATTTGATCTAAATGGGCCTAAATGGACCTTATTGAATTCAAATCAAATTAAAATTAATTTAAATTAATTATCTAAAATTAATTAAAAATTATTATTAAATATAAATTAATCAATTATCGGATTAATTTGACTAATATGATCATTTGACCCAATTAGACCAATCTTAACCCATTAAGCCCAAATTGGACCAAAGTGGGTTTTAAACCCAAAACAAATACAAAATTCAATTGAATTAAATCATTCCAAATACTTGGATTAACATAATTGAAAGCTAAATACATTTTGATTGAGTCAAGAAGGTCATTTGACTCAATTGGATTCAACCAAATCCATTTAAGCTATAATGGGTTAAGTGTTGAAATAAGCAACAATCAATTCCAAATTTCATGAAGCCCATTAATTAGGGACATCATAAATGGTTAAACAAACATAATTGAAACTTAAACCTAAATTCAATCCATCAAATGGAAGCTAGATCAAGCCAAAAGAAAATGATGCTTGATATAATTTATGCCATTTGAACTCCAACATGGATTAATCACCTTGGACTATATCTAGACTCATTCTAAGATGAATTTAGGATGATTGGCAACCAAGAATAAGAAAAGTAAATGACCAAAAGTCCACCCAAACAAAGGAATATACCATGAATAATGAGAAGGAATCTTAAAGACAAACTCCTTATCTAATCCATTCTCTCACCTACACTCCACATCCTATTTGTCTTGGGTTGTTCCCAATTAACTGACCACCCCTTGGAGCTAGCCTCCACTCCAGCCATGGTGGACTTCCCATTTCATATAACTCTCGACCAAGAATGGAAAACAAGTAGAGAGCCTTTACAAGCAAGTTTATTGGCAAATATATCATTAGAACTCTCTAAATTCTTAATGCAAAATTTATTGGCAAATAAATCTCAAAATACAAAAATTTTATGCCATGTCTTAATTTAATAAATAAAATAATATGAAATTAGAAAAATTAATATATATATATATATATATATATAATTAAGTTAAAACATTATAATAAACCCTAATGAACCTAAATATATCATTAGAACTCTCTAGAATATTATAGTCCCTAAAATAACTTAATTAAGTAATTAATTGAATTAGTTGATTTAATTAATGAACCTATCCTTCAAAAAAATATGATAAATCAACCAAATATCCAAAAATTCCAAATAAACCCTCAATGGATACATTTTCGAGAGAGTAATATAGGAAAAATTAAAATCCATAATTAATGTTGCTTAATTTTCTTTGAGTTTTAGTGAAATATTTAAAATATTAATTAGTCCCAAATTATTTATATATATATATATATATATGGAAAAATTAAAAATCAATTAATGTTGCTTAATTTTCTTTGAGTTTTGAGTCTATTTAAAATATTACTTAGTCCCAATTTATTATATATATATATATATATATATATATATATATATATATATATATATATATATATATATATATATATATATATATATATATATATATATATATATATATATATATATATATATATATATATATATATATATATATATATATATATATATATATATATATATATATATATATATATATATATATATATATATATATATAATATATAATTGTTAAAACATTATAATAAATGAACCCAAATATATCATTAGAACTCTCTAGAATATTATAGTCCTAAAATGACTTCATTAAGAATTAATTGAATTAGTTGATTTAATTAATGAAGTCCTTCAAAAAAAAAATATGATAAATCAACCAAATATCCAAAAATTCCAAATAAACCCTCAATGGATATTTTTTAAGTAATATAAAAATTAAATTCCATAATTAATGTTGCTTAATTTTCTTTGAGTTTTAGTGAAATATTTAAAATATTACAGTCCCAAATTATGCATATATATATATATATATATATATATATATATATATATATATATATATATATATATATATATATATATATATATATATATATATATATATATATATATAATTAAGTTAAAACATTATAATAAACCCTAATGAACCTAAATATATCATTAGAACTCTCTAGAATATTATAGTCCCTAAAATGACTTAATTAAGTAATTAATTGAATTAATTGATTTAATTAATGAACCTGTCCTTCAAAAAAATATGATAAATCAACCAAATATCCAAAATTCCAAATAAACCCTCAATGGACAGATAGAGAATAGGAAAAATTAAAATCCATAATTAATGTTTCTTAATTTTCTTTGAGTTTTAGTGAAATATTTAAAATATTAATTTTCCCAATTATGCATCTCATTAAAGTGAAATTTTAAATAATTTAAATTGTCAAGGAATCCCAATCACCATAAAAATTTTAGAGGCAAATGATTCTGGATTAGAAGTTATCAAATTTCTAATCCTTAGGTTAATTTAAGTGAAAATTTTAACTCAAAAAAATTATAAAATTACATAAATTTATAAAAATCACTTTAATTCACTTTCACTAATACCTTTAACTTAAAAAAAATCCCTAAGTCTCTAAAGTTAAAGAACTTAATTAATAAAGTGTTTAGAGTTTAAGGTTTAATGAAATAATTTAAAATATAAAATTAAATTAAATCTTATATCTCTGAATTTATTTAAATAATTGAAATACAGCATTAACCAATCTCTAAACTTCACATTAAAATATGGAATTCCTTAATCTAAAGAAACCTTTAAACTTATGAATAATATAATCCTAAATATAGAATAAATGAGAAATTAAAAATGAAATGATGCATTAAATTAATTAGATGTAAAAAAAACCTAAGGAACTAAAATAGCTTAGATTTAAGTTGGGTGCCAAAGTCAATCAACTTCTTAGGTTTCTTAAATAAAGATGAGTAAACAAAACCCATCATAATGAACTAAATTAAATTTTAACATATAATGTTAATTAAGACTAATGTGTTAGATAAAGAATTTCCTAAATAATAAAATTATGACTTCCTCCAAATTGGTTAGAAACAATTGAATTAATTTATTTAATTTCATACATATAAAGGTTATTGAACTGAATGAAAGAATTCATAACTTGAAATCAATTACATTAATCCAAACTCATTAGCATACATGAAAATATTAATGAAATGATTAAATAAAATAAATTAAAATCAAATAAAGATAAAAGATAAATTGAAAATATATAAATAGAGAAATCATGAAATTTAAATATAATGGATCATTTAAATGATGAAATCAAAACCAAGCTTAAATTAAGAGATTAGTTTAAGTAAATTAAGTTCTTCCAAACCAATAAGCATTAAAAAAATAAAAATAAACATGAACATAAACATTAATGTAATAAATACAAGATTAATCTAAATTAATAAAAACAAATGAATAATGAACCAAATCAAAAAAGGATTAAATATGAAATTAAGTTATAAAACATATACTTAACAACATCAAATATAAATGAATTAAAATTAAACTTAAAAATGAAAACTAGATCAAACTAAATTCATAATAATATAAACACTAATGAAATAAGTGACAAGCCCAATTCAAATCAAATAAATCAAATCATTTGAAAATAAATCAAACCAAAATGAAAATTAAATTTGGTCATGCTATATGATTAAACTTTTGAATAAGATTTAAGGAAACATATTAAATCTTAATCAAAGGTTATAAACCAAAAGATCATAAATAGAAATAGAAACATTTAATCAAATTAAAATAAATGAAAGAAGAATGAGCCTTAATCAAATTTCTAAATAAAAATTAAAACATTAATCAAATCAAATTAAACACAAAATGAATTTAAAGATACCTAATGTTTTAGGTATACTACAGAAAAGAAATTCAAGTTTTCTTTCTTCAAGCATAGTTCACCATTAGAACGAATCTTCATCTTAGGATGAAGATCTCAATAGGGTTTAGGATGTTGATTAGAATGGCTTCTGCCCAAATTGGAATTTATTTTATTCTTCATTCATGAAATTTTAAATTCCATTTTAACATAAAAATGAATTTTAAAATGAAAATGAAATCATAAATCAACTAAGAAACATTTAATCAAATTTAAAGAAATGAAAAGAAGAATGAACCTCAATCAAATTTTTAAATAAAAATTAAAACATTAATCAAATCAAATCAAACACAAAATGAATTTAAAGATACTTAAGGTTTTAGGTATATTGCATAAATGAAATTAAATTTTTCTTTCTTTAGGTATAGTTCACCATCTTAGAATGAATCTCTATCTTAGGATGAAGTTGAATAGAATGGATTCCGCCCATAGTGAATTTATTTTATTTTTCATTCATGAAAATTTAAATTCCATTTTAACAAAAAACGAAATTTAAAATGGAAATGAAATCATAAATCAACTAAATTACATAAATTGGAACCACCCAATGGGAAAATGAACAAATTTAAAAATAAAAGAAATTAAAAGAATGAAAGTAAAAAATTTTCATATTTAGAAAACATATGGTATATAGTCTAGACATCGGAGGCCACAAGGCTACTGGTCTGAAGGAGGTCTTGATACCTTAAACTACTGGTTTAATAATGACACAAACCTATGAAGAGAAATTATGAAAAGTAAAAATTTGAAAATCAAATTAAACCAAACTTTGAAAACCAAAATTAAAAATTGAAGTTAAAATGCCTAGTAAAGTCCCACCACACAAACCTCTCCTTCACACACTGGATTATTAGGTCACTGGCCTTAGATTTAGGTTAGGTCAATTTGTGATATAAAATATTTTTATTATTTTGTAGTGTATTATTTTAGATTGGATTACTATGATTGTTTTCTCACTAGTCTGGATGGTAGGATGTTCTATATATATATATATATATATGTGTGTGTGTGTGTGTGTGTGTGTGTGTGTGTGTGTGTGTGTGTGTGTGTGTGTGATATTTTCTTGCTGTATTTTAAGTCCCTAAGTATAGTCCAATAAGATAGGTGGGCTTGATAAGCAACTAATGCTAAGCCCATATGTTTGGAATAGAACTATTGGTGTGCTATGCGTATTTCCTAATATCTATTTTGTAAGGTTTAGGAATTTATTTTTGGAATTTGAAATGTAATTCAAACTTAAAATTAGGTTCAGATCTATGAGGTCTAGGAATAGTAGGAGCTGACCATACTAGCTGGTGGTCCCTTGTAAAGTTGGTGGAGACCCCTAAAGAAGGAGACTATCTTGGAGAAAGACCCATTGACCTAGACTTTTAATTCTAGTAGATATAGAGCTTGAGCCTATTTTCACTTTTTTTTTTTCTAGGGAGTATAGTGATACCCAGCCACATTGGCCTGTTCTAATTAATTAAATTTGTGTGATTTATTTTGGGTGCACAATAAAAATTATTGGTTTTTCTGGGTTTCTTTATGTGATGTATTTCTGTGATGAATACCTAGACGTTTAGCTATTAAAAGAACTAAATTTTCTACCTAACTTAAATCTAAATAACATAAACAAAAATAAAGAAACTAGAAACTTTACACATAAATTAAAGCCTTAAATATAACTTAAAAGCAACTAGAAATAATTAGCTTTTGCAAATCATGCAAGCATATTATTCAAAATTCTTGAATTGGGCACTTCACCCATTGCACATAAGGGGCATCTGACCTTTGAGGATGACCACCATCTTGGGGAACTGTGCCTTCTTATTTTGATTTGGCCCATGACCATTTTTAACTGCATCTCATTGTAGACATAAATTGTATACCCCAAAGGCCTTAAATGAATTATGAGTCAAAACATTTAAAAGTTGAAATTTGTTGCATTAGTTAGGTTCATATCATACCTAACATGATCCTAAGGATTAGGGAGTGGGTTTAGGTTCCTAAATTCTTTCCTAAATGTAACAGACCAACCATCTTGCATACATAAGACTAGCTTCATGGATTTAAAAATTCACCTAAGTGGTGTTACTTGGAAACCCTTCTAAGGTGATAAGGACAGAAAAGTTAGGGATAGGTCCATTTTCTTAACTGAGAGAAAGAGTAAATGATTCTCGAAAGTTGAACTTGGTTGAGCACACTTGTAGACTTAGATTCTGAAGCATCTATCTAGGAATAAGTCTTCAACCCTAAGTATTTTTGTAGTCTTCTACTAGAATATAAGTTTTAGATTTTTATACAATATTAATCCAAATCTCAATATATTCAATATCAAAAATATAAAGTCCATTGGTATGATAGTTGAAATACCTACTAGGCATCTTAGTATTCCTAACATTTCTTACTTTATCCCAATTGGCCTCAAAAAGAACTCTTCCCCATTGAAGTATTCCTTTTGACATTCCAATTTAACCATCCTTTGGAATCAACTTTAAAATCCATAGAAATAAGAGGCTATTTCTTTAATCGAGCATTCTTAGGAAGAGATCCTCATTCCTAAGATATAATTAATTATAAGGGCTTGACCTTATGGGGAACTATGATCCTAATATAAAATAAACATTGTCCTACTTTTTCATTAGCTCAAGAGAAGAATCTCTAAAATATTAAGAAGACACATTAACTCTAATAATCCTTGTTTAAGTAATCAAATTCATTATAGGATAAAATATTTATCTTCTAAGGTAATATGTTTATTCCTTAATAACAAATTTGATTGCCTAAATAAGAAATTTTCTAAAAATCAGCCTATGTCTATGCCTAGCAACCTAAGCTAGGAATTCAATCAGTTAAAAAGAGATTAAAACAAATCTCTCATACTCTTTCTTCACATGCAAGTACAACTCAATACCATATTTTCCTACACTAGACAAGTACAACCCCAACACTGTACTTTCCTACAATAGGCATGTATAACCCCAACATAATACTTTCCACAACGGGCAAGAAACCCAACAAGGTACAAGAGAACCAAAGAAGAAAAGATACAAAGTATCTAACTCTCAATTTTAAAATAGTTTACACTCAATTCCCAACTAAAATTATATTAAGATAAATAAGATTGAAAAGTTCAAACTTATATTTATATTTTATAAAATTGAATGAACTTGACATTCAAAACACAATGTGCAAAAGTAAAATATGAAGATTAAAGCTCTTACATAAAATTTAGGTTGATAGTATTAGAAATAAAATTCAACAAATCAAAGTTTATGAAAGCCTTATGAATATAAAACCAATTCAATCAAACCAAAGAGAAAATCTTTCAAATCTTTTGAAGGAAGAATGAAAAAAGATTAAGAGAATATTTTGACAATAAAACACATAAAATTTTTCATTCAAATTAGACCAATGAACTTAAATATTCAAAAGAATAAGTGAAAGCGCTTTTCTTACTCAATCCTTTATGTGTAAGCAAAGAGATTTATGACTTGAAAGTCTCTTGGAAGATGAATTAAAAAGGACTTTATAAAATCTTTGCCAATCTTAAAACAAACCCTTTTTAATTAATACAACATGAATGTCAACTATTTCAAATATGAAATTTATGAAAGACAATAAATATGAGAAGTCTTAATGATATAATTTCAAATTAATTAAACCAAAATGAATTTTTTAAATCACTTAAAGTTCAATAAAAATATTATAGAAAAACCATAATCATAAAGTACATAAATCTTTTAATCCAAATCAAACTAATAAAATTAATGATTGAAAAGATTGAAATGAAATAAATACTTTTACTCAAGTATTTGTATGTACAATGAAATCGATTGAGTTGATGTGAACTTTTCAAAGCTTGAAAGAGGGTTGAAATTTATAAATATGATCTTCTCTTGGATGTAGATGAAGTTCATAAGATAGGAGATGGACTTAATCACCAAACCTTCAAAAAAATTTCAAGCAATAGTCTCGACCAAAGAAGAAGCAAACAAGGATAAAAGCTCCTTGCACTTTGCTTCAATCAAAACCTTAAGCAAGGTTTCAGCTAAGAGACAAAGAGAGGAATGGAAGATGGTTGAGTGCTTTAGCACTTAGAATCCAAAAGAGTCTCCAAAATCAAATTACAAAGGCCTAGTAGAGAGAGTCAAGAAGAATTAAGTCATGAGATTATCTCTTTAAATAGAATTAGATTAAGAGAATTTAGACCAAGCAAGAGGAGAAGAAGAGGGAGATAATGAAAGAGAAAATTTAAAAAGGAAAGTATTTGATTTCAAATAAATGAACACATGCAAAATAAATCCTAACAAAGATGCTTAAATTTGGCCAAGAGAGAAAGAGAGAGAGAGAGAGAGAGATGAGGGTAAGAAATTAATTAATTCAATCAAATAATAAAGAGAATAAATTCCCGTGATTTTTGACCAAGCATGAATAAAAGAAAGGGAATATTATTTTGGAAAGAATTTAAACTTTGAATTACATGATGTAATATTAACTCAGATGAGATTTATGAGCATGTGGGTTGGCCAAGAGAGAAGAAAGAGAAGGAGAAATAAAAATTTAACAAAATAAGCAAAGTCCATAATGAAAAATATTCCAAGAGGGAATTATTTTGAATTAAATTGAAATTTGAAATGACCAATTGATTTGGTTGGCCAAGCCACATTCTAATTAAGGATTCAATTGATACATAGAATATTTAATGAATTAATTATAAAGAAATCAAAGAAGAAACTATATGAATTAATTTAAATAAAATAAATAGGAAAAATACATTAAGAATTTCACAAGGGGGCTTCACATAATTATAATGATCTCTAGTCAATGCAATCAATCAATTCAAATCAAGGAAGAGTAATTGAGAGGATTTTTAAATAATAAATATAATTTAAAATAATTCAAATTAAATTAAATAGGTACCGGCCACAAATCTTTCCATAAATACAATAATTTAAAAAAGAGAGTGTATAAATTCATGGCTTATTTGAATTCAAATTTGAATTAACTTAAAGTAGCTTAGTTAAACTCAAATTAGCTAAATTAAAGCCTGATAGGGTCAAAATCATTCCATAAATTAATGAATCCAAATTTGCATTAATATTACAATGGATATTTATTTTAGATTCAAAATTTAAATAAATGATTTTTTTTAAAATTTTGAATAAATGAGGGAAATGTTATGAAAATTTTAAATAAATGATTTTTTTAATGTTGAATAAATGAGGGAAATGTTATGAAAATAATTTGTGTAAATCTCACATGATTTATCATTCCAAAATCTTCAAAAAAAGTTTAGCCAAATTATCAACAAAATAATAAGAATGATATGAGAGAGAAAATAAAAAGATAGGAGATAGAAAGAGTAATTAATATAATTCTAGAATAGTTTTATTGTCATGCAAACAATAAATGGATAATTAATGTAATTATGCATGAAAATAATTAAATGAAGTATAAATAAATTCACTTTTCCTTAAAGCATAATAGATGATAATTAAACTCTTGAAAGTTATTTAGATTATCTAAAAGGATAATTCAAAGAATAATTAAAGAAAATGCAATTTTAAAAAGTAAAAAAATATGGAGAAGTTTAAATAAATTATATTAAAATGATTAAGCCATTAACTTTATTTTATTGACCTCTTATTTACCTTAATATTGTAAGTCTTAAAAAATTTCAAACTACCTAGTATAGTTGATATGACTTTCCTGATCTTATTAAGCAACTTTAGTCTAATGAATTTTCTAAACACTTGAAATAAATAATATTAGTAGCTTCAAAAATATATATTTATCATCAATATAAATTTAAATTAAGAATAACATTCATAATTATTAATGTGGATAATTTATTATAATGAAATAATTAGTTTTTATTATATAAGGTTTATTATCATCAAATCAAATGATGAGATACACAAGGTGTATACTCAACACCTATGAGCTAAGGGTTGCCATGAAAGCAGCCATTTGACTAATCTGCTCCTATAGTTTTTTGATTAACACATCGATTTTCTCCATCATGCTCAAGGACAAAGACATTTTGTTCTCCTTCTATATGAGATGCTTTTTCTCCTTCATTATCTTCTTGAATATTTTTTAATGATTTTCTTGAGAAGATTGCCCCTTATGCAAGGGAGGTCTCTTTCATTTACTAGTAACCATAATGTGAACCGCCAAAAGTCTTTCATCATCTTCAAGGATTCCTCATAAAAGTCAACCCATTCATCAAAATTTTCCAATTTAATATTGTCAATTTGAGGCTGCAAAAGAAAATTAAGAATGGGATTTCTGGGAAATACCTTTCTAACTTTTTTATTAGAAGGTCTATAAACAAAACTTCTGATCATCATTAAGTCAAGCTTCTGAGAGACTATTAATCTTTCTTGTTTGTATGAGACTTTAATTAGTTGACTAGAATAGCAAGGGCTTACTCTTCTTTCTTGTTAGCACTAGGGTTAACATTTTTATACAAAGATTTAGGGCTAAAACTTGCTTTTGGAAATAGCATTTTATTTGTTTGGTAAAGGATAATACTCTAGTTCTTCTTGCTGTGATTTAATGCAAAAGGAAATAAAAGTAAAGTGAATACAAATTGAATCAATACTTTACAGTTGTTTGGTTATGTAAAGTAAATACATGTAAACTATATTTTGTTTGGTTTAGGGTATGTAAAGTAAAGTAAATAATTATTGTAAATATTTGGTTGGATGAATGTAAAGTAAATATTTGTATTCTGAATATTTTATTATATGTAAATTAATTATATAATTTATTTACTAATTAAAGTATTCAATTAAAAAATAAATATTATCAAATAAAATATAGATAAATTATAAATAAAATTTTTTTTCTTGACTAAAAAAAAATAAAATCAAATACAAATAAAATTTATTTCGAATATTTAATTATTAGTAATTAATTTACAAATTTTTTAAGATATTAATTATTAGTGTTATAATTATATTAACATAATGACCCAAATTTAATATATATATATATATATAATTTTATTACTATATTAAATATTAATTAATTAATAGAAATTTTATTAAATAAATTAATCGTCAAGATTTAATATTTATTTATTAAATAATTTTTCTTTAATAAATAGTTTACTCTTTAATTATTTTTTTACTAAATAAACAAAATTTAATAATTATTTTAATTTTTTGATTTATGGTAAATTATTTATCATCAATTTTAATAAACATAATTATATTTATTAAATCTTAATTAAGTTTTATAATAATATTTATTTTAATTAAAGTTAAAATTAATATTATTGATTCAAATAATTAAAAAATAAAAAATAATAAAAAAGTTTTTCCATTCACAGCTCAAGAAAAAAAATTTCTTTTCCTCCAATTTCCGCTTTCATTCAAGGCCGTAAAATGAAATACGCTTTTGAGTATTGCTTACAGCAAATTAGCTGAAAAGGAAAATGAAATACCTCAAAACTTTATAGGTAATTACTTTTACTGAACCAAACACTAAAAAAAGCGAAAAGAGCGTATTTAGATTACTTTACACAAAATACTAACCAAACTTAAAGAACTTGGAAAATGGCCATAATAACAAGAGTGGTTAATTGATCAATGGTTGACATTTTACTAACCATGGATTGAATGGCCTCTTGAATGCTTTGATTTAAAAGTAAGGTGGTTTTTCGTAATTTAGATAATTGTTTGAGTTGGATAAGAAATTTTCTTAACCAAATGACAATTCTTAGGTAAATTTTCAGATGCATTTGGGATTATAAAAGTTTTAACTATGGAAATAGATTGTAATTTTTTGTGAGAGTTTTTACTTTCTTGAAAACATGGTGTAATATATAATGTGGTAGTCTTTTGATTATTCTTAAACTATATGTGCTTTAACACATAAGGTTTTGATAATCTAACAAGTATAGATGGATTAATGTTTAAAGAGACATCTAAGAATGATCTCTTTTTAAGAGGTAAAGTGGAATTCAAGTTAATGGTAGTAGTCATAATTTGTTGATGTGAATCACTAAGATTATAAGTACCAATTTTGGTTTGAAAAGCTATTTGGGCCAAGACTAACTTTTTTTATAGATGATTCAATTGAGATGTTCTCAATAATCATCTATAAGGGATCATTTCATTAGTTTCCAGAAATGAACATGTTCAAAATTAAACAAAATTTTAACAAATTAAATTTCAATCAAATTAGTTGGTCTATTAAAACTGTGACTATTAAGTCAAAGCTCTAACGTTGAAAGATTGGGTTTGATAACAAACCAAAAATTTAATTTTTAAGCCTTCAAAAATGGAAAGAGAAATTGGGTCCAACCATGGTCAGCTAGATTTATTTAAGGTGTAAATATATTAACTGAGTGACATAATTTATAAACAAGATATCCCACAAAAAAGTGATAAAAGGTAGAATGTGAATTAGGTCCTATCTTTTATCTAAGCTTATGGTTAATATTTTTTGTATAAGTATTTCACTATAGTTAATTAAGAAAAGAAGATTGTGAGTTACCAATTCTCTTAGGGAGATGTATCTGCTTTGGTTAATCAAACTTACTAACACCTTCATATGATACTTTGATAAGTGAAGGCAAAAAATAAATTTTGGTACATTCATTTTTGGATTTTCAAAAAGAATAACATATGATTTAGTAAGAATTACCATAATGAGATTACTCATATATTGAATGTTAGTCTACAAAGTAGATGGTGAATCACTGTAACCAAGCAAGATTTTTATCCGATATATGAAATGTCAACATGGTAATTATTGCTAAATTACAAAAAACTCTATAAGCAATACAATGGGCTTAATGGGTTAGGATAAGAAGAGATATTTTTAAAAAAAGGTAGCAATAGGCTTAGTCTAGATCTCGTGGATCCATCATCCCAAGTTGACATGCCCATAATCATTTAGCTCAAGAAGGTAGTCAGCCCAACTCAACCAAGGGGTTCTCTATCAACAACCATGAGTTACATCATTAAGAGTTAACCTATTGATTTAGACCATGGAAGGAAAAAAGTAAATCCCAAGTAGGGATGCTTTATAACAAGAGGCTAGAAATGTGTAGGCCTTACAATCTTTACATTAGTTAAGATTTACCATTAAGAAGAAAAGGAACATGTTGATAATTTTTTTTCCATATGACTAGTTTATTGATACTAAACTTACAAACTTATCTAGGTTATTACAACCTAGCGTGCTAAGAGTTCCCTAGTCACCATTAAAATCATGCCTACATAAAGTTCTATCTTAATAAGATTATGCATTATATGCAAGTTATATATCCTTGAGTGATTTATAATACATGCTTTTGATTGAGGTCATGTCATGATAGGTTCTAGTAGCTAATAGTAGGAAGCCTCTGTCATATACCTCCTCTAGGATATATGAGGAGCCAAGATGTTTTAATGTTTTACATTAAAAAAACTAGATAGATAGTTCCTTGATTTTAATATTTTTTTAATGGAATTCTTAATCATTTTCAAAGTTATTTATAATTTATTAAAGTTGATAGAAAATATATTTTTTGCCCTAGGAGCTTAATGTATCACACACATCCCAAAGAATACAATTACAATAATAAAAAGGAAAAGGACAAAGCAAGGAGAACGAAATAGTTAAACAATCACTATGTTGTGATGGCTATAAGAGAATAAGGATAAGCAGTTAGTGTTGCTAGCAGCTCGCTTAGACATACTTAATTTAAAAATTGTACAAAAGGGTAGTTTAGTTCTACCCATAAATACACACTTGGGTAGATTTTGATAAATAAAATATAAATTTTAAATTTTCTCTGTTCCTAGTTCTTTGTCTAGTTTAGAATTCATGTTCATCCTTTAAAGTGCGATGTCTTCAGGTACTAGGTTGGGAAAGTTAGTTAATATTTTATTTTACATTATGAAAGCATAAAAGTAATGTAATAAAAAACTTATAATTTAAATGGGGCCATGATAGCATAATAAAAAGCAACATGAAACATTGATAACACAAGATAAATATTATGGAACTATTTTTTTTAACGCATGACCCAGTGTAAGGTAAAGTAAAGCATTGATCATACATCTGACACCTACAAAAAATTATATTTCTAACACAATAATAATATAATAGTAGCACGGTACATCACATTATAATTTGTACAATCAATAAAATAAATGAATTATTGTCATACTCTAGCAATCTTATCCTAAATAGCTAAAAGGATAGGGCGAACAAAGCGAGCTAGCTACAACCTCCTTATGCTAATGACTATGATGTTGTGAACAATGACAACACCTAAGTGTGTGTGAGTTAGTGTACTCCTAAGGAGAATCTTATAGGACATTAACTTAACAAACTAATTTAAGTAAATTGCTCAATCACCTTAAGCTTATCGCTTCTTCCATATTTGATGGGAATTAAAGTGAAAACTTTAAGCTACCTAAATATTATCAATCAATCATATAAGGTTTAAATTATGATTGAATTATCATATTAATTTTCATCTGATAATAAAAATTACTTAACCATAATTTAAGTCTAGTTTGGGCAATCGAACCTAAAGTGTTGGCTTTCATACATATGCATCAATATGATAAATAGTAAATGACACAATCAACAATGAATAAAAGTTTGCTATGCAAACAAAAATCTGAACAAATTATGTAAGGATCATTATGCTTAGAGTGCATAAAGTATAATGAATGGAGACCATTTATTCAAAAAGAAAGAAACATACTTGAGCACATGCATACTTATGTCTTTATGTTATTTAATCTTAGATTAACTGAACTATAAAGTAACTTAGTCAATGTATGTGTGATAAAGTTGGTTATTACTAACTAGTGGTGGTTGGTTAGTCATTGTTGAACTTGGGCCAATGGGATGATCAAGTTTTTCTGATAAATCTAGTAAAGTCATAAGGAGACAACTACATTAGGAATGGGTTGGGTCACATAGTGTATGACTAACTCATGAAAATTTCTTAATCATACAAACATGGTTAAAGGGAATATCAAGAGTGTCAAGTAAATATACATAGTTTATATATAAAAGGATTTACTCAACCTAAAGGATTGGCTAAGTGTGGGAGAACTAAGTAAACGAAGATTGCTAGGTTTTTAAGAGAGAGAATGCATACTATGATCTAGTTCTTTATTAGAATGATTCAAAGTTTAATCAAACCTTAGAATATTATGTAGGGTGATCCTAATTTATGTGTTTCTCTAATAGGTTGATCTATCTCAGAGAGATGATCATCTTAAGTGCATATGAGATAGTGTGACTGGAGGTTGATTGATTTAATCAATCTTACAAAGAAGGCAAGATTAAGATTAAATTACTTAGACTTGAAAGCCCGCCATATCAATAAATGCATATTATTAATGTCAAATTTAATGAGATGCATGCATATGAGGTTGTGATACATGCAAGTGTTATAAGATTTTTGTCTTGAATTATTTAGATTGTTCATAACTTGAAATGATCTAAAGTACAATTGAATTGTGATTTTAAATATAGAATCATAAGTTAATTTGTATTCAGGGAGAGATTCAACTAGTACTTGACTGAGAGGGCCTCATTTACTAACTAATCCTTACCATCAAAATTTATTTTCAACTTTATTTAGTTTTATCTATATATTTTTTAATTTTTGAAGTTGTTTAGTCATTTATCATAATTTATGCAATGAAGTAAGCAGATCATTAAATTAAAATGTAATTATGTTTGTATGCACTTGGTTATTTGAGATGACTTAAATGATGCAAATGGCATGAAAATTCTAAACATTGAAATTTATGCATACACCAAATATGTAAGAGACAAACCAAACTAGTTAACACAATTATTTCAAAATTATGAAATTCAAATATTTTAAGCTAAAGAAATAAATTTAAGCTGCTTATTATTTATTATTTTAAGAGATGAAATAGATTAAAAACTTTATAGAACTTATAAACTCACTAAAATTTGATGCAATTTAAGTAAAATCTAAAAGTAGATTATGATAAATGGCTAGGTTAATTTTCTGTAGCTACTTAATTAAATGAATGCCATTATTTTAATAGAATTAATTTTATACAAAAAAAAACCTATTTTAAAGAAAAAAATGGAAAAAGATCATGATTTTTACCCCCAAGAGTTAAATGAAAAAACTTCTTCTTGCAAGTAGTCTCCAATGCTTGCCTCATTATCTTACATTATTCTATAATACCAAAAGTTAGTCATAGATTATTGTGGTGCAATGTCTATCGTTAGGCTTTGCAATTTTATTTAGGAGACTCCAAGAGTTGTATAATATGGTTTGGGTGCTTGGATTAGAGTTTGGTGGAGTTGATCCAATAGAAAACTAAAGTTAGTGATCAGCCAAACAAGTGGGGAGTAATAAATCTTACTTTAGACATTTAGTGTGAATGATATTGGTCAATCCACAATCTAAAATTTCTTCAAAATATTAAAATGATGTGCCTAATAATGTTATAAAAAGTTTATATTTTTAGAAGTCTTTTGATTTACCTTTTTGTTTATTTTTTATTTTTTATTTTGAGCAAGACTAGATCAAGCATAACCCTTGTCTGGCCACTAGCCCAAAGTGAAGCATTTAGGTTTAAAAAAGTGATTTTGAACTTGAAGAAATTAGAAAACTCATGTAGGTATTTGAGAGGTGTGTCTAGAATATATTTAAAGTTGATCTTAACTTTTTAAGGGATGTTCACGGATCACATCATCTAGGGAGTAAGACTAGGTTTAGTTTAAGGCGCTATTGAATAAGAGCTCTAAGGGTTTGTGGTTAAAATATTTTGAAAATTTGATGGAGAGATAGTGAAGGAAGAACAATATTTTCACAACAAGAAAATGAATTTGAGTTATAAGAAAATTATAAACTACTAGTCACTAAGGTGTAAGTTGAAGAAGATCTCTATTTCTCCTCTTATATAAGGCAAAAGCCTCAACACTTTTAAAAAATTCTAAGTTCTAATTTAAATTATCAATTCCATTCATCCAATGAAATATTAAATAAATTGGTTCCTTGTAAACTTTAATGCTAGAAAGGCAATCAAAAAGGAGGAGAAAAGAGAAGGATGTCGACTCTCTATTCTATTAAATGAAGTAGGGAAATCACCCCCTCCCACCTCTCCTCTCGCTAACAAAGCTTTATAAAATTAAATAATTAGTTACATAATTTCATGCAATTAATTATTATAGAATTTATATTTTCCTCATAATCAAAAAATTTAAACTTCTTCAAATATAAATTAAAAAAATTCTTCATAAAATCTCAATAAATAAAATACACAAACATTTTTATGATTACTAAAAATTACACAAATTTAATTTTTTTAGATCTAAGTAAAAATAAAATGTAAAGTTCATCATCATATCATTATCATAATTTTGGTAATTAGTTCGCCTCTTTTCTTGCTTAACTAACGCAGGCACGCATGCATGCACACACACACACACACACACATAGTTATTTCCATGCAAAAATGAGGCCCAAGTTCGAATCCTAGAGCCTCAACATTTTTTCAAAATTTTTTGATTAATTTGAATACAACCTGAACATAAACACAAGTTAATATAAATGAGTTGAATACGAATAAGAGCTGTGCTCTCAAAACCAAGGCTTGATTAGTTCTTAATCTTGATGGTCATCTTGATGGTGAGATTCTTTTTGGTGGCTTGATTGTAACTTTAGTAATATTATTTTTAAGAGATGACTATTAAATGATAAATTCTAACTATTATTAAAAGAACATAAGAGAGTCTTTGGGGAAGTGGACCAAATTGTTAGTGTTGTATGTGATGGACTAATTTATGTAAATTCCTCATTTATTCTTGATAGGGGTAGTGATATTGTGAAATATACCTTGTGTTTGATTAACTTTGTGGACCTACCAATAAATACATCTTTACTAGTTATATTGAGCTTTTTGGTTTTGAGGGTGAATCTTTTAAGCTTGAAGGTTGACAAGTTCTTATAATTGTAATTTAGGGTTCATATTTTGTTATTAAGCTATGATAGACTCAAATTGGTTCAAATGACAACTTGGGTGTGTTAGTTTAAAGGGAAACCATGATTTATGAATAAGGTATGTATCAACATTAATTACCTTCATTAAAATTTCTTTTCAGCTTAAAACTCAAACTCACAAGCATGTAGAAGTAAAAAAATAATCAACCAAACTAAATACACAACATAAAGGTGTGCAGGTGCAAATGATAAATTATTCAAGATACAATACACTACGAAGTAACTGAATGATAATAAGAAGCAATAAAAATATTGTAACACTCAATTAAATTAGCTCACAAGAAAATGAATTACAAACATAACTAAACAATTGCTTTAAGTAAGTGACTATGCAATATGCAATTAGACCAATATTTTACTTAATTGGCACGAGTTCTCGTAGATATAATAACTAAACTTACAAGCATAACTAAACAATTGCTTTAAAGGTGTATGTGAAAAAATAAGTGAGCATTGTAATTATTAATCCTAAAATAAATAATTAACCCAAATGCACAAACTATTTAAGAGATCAAACACCAAAGATATGAGAGTGTTCCATAAATAATATGATGGCAATTACAAGGAAATCTATGTTAGATGTGAGGGTATTACAAGTAGGGCTGAAAAAGTTGTTAAGCATAACGTCATTCGATTCTAACTTGGCGTTTGAACAAACATTTGAAGCTCGATTTATAACCGAGCCAAACATGAATAATCTTTTGTTTGATCATGTTCGGCTCGATTTAGCTCGAAATGAAAAAATTATATTATATTATATTTATATTATTATATTTATATTATTAAAAAAAATTATATATATATATATATATATATATATATATATATATATATATATATATATATATATATATATATCACAGTTGCATGACTTTCTAGTTAAAGTTTTTTTTATACAAAAGATTCGCCCAGGTTCGAATTCTCTCTTACAAATTTTTTGGATTATTACATTTCGAGCCATTTCGAACAATTCGAGCTGAACAGGAAAAGTAAAATTTTGAGCCATTTCGAACACGAACAAAGCAATTTTCAAACGAGCTGAACACGAACAAGGGTTTGGCTCGCTCAAGCTCGACTCATTTACACCCCTAATTGCAAGTTTGAACATAATTGAAAGATTGACTCCACACAAGAGCATGCAAATTCTGTACCATCATATAAGAAATAATATAATAAATATGCAAGAGATAAATCTAATTTTAGAGCAATGGTCATAAATTATTCTTACCCATGTCGCCAAAGCAGCTTTCTCGTCTATATCCACCCTGCTAAGATTATGATTTCATTAGCTACCACCATCAAATCCCTCTTTCATTGAGTCAATAGAAAAATTAGGACAAACATCACACTTTCCTTTCAAGTACTATAAGATAGCAATAAAAATGAAAAGTGAATCTAAGTTATCAACTAACAAATGCAAAATCAAACAATCTCTAAATAATTTAGATTACAAAATATATAATAAAAATTACTTATAAACTGTCCTAAGTATTGAAAGATACCTCACCACAAGAGAAGGAATTAAGGAATTTTTAATGACATTTTGATTTCCATAATAAAATACTCAAAATAATATAATCATAAAATAATTTAATATATCATTATCGTCATCCATCTCAACATATTTTTATATTTAAGTAAATAATACCTATCGAAAACATCCTAAAGATTCCTTAAAGAGCCGAACAAAAAGCTTTACTGAAACACCCTTCCAATAGTAAAAATAACTACTTGTTACTAAGCTGAAACAAGATACTAATGTGGCCTAATAGAGTTGGTCTTAATGTTTAATTTTTGCATAGTTTGAGAGAAAATGGTTAATATTTTAGAAATCATGATAATTTTATTTTTTAATTGTTAGTATGTGATATATTAAATAACCTCATATATAATTAAAGTCAAATGAATAAAACTGATTAAACTTCATTAAGTATAAATAAAATTATCTTATTAATCTTAATTAATTTATCATTAAACATAAATTTTGAAATATGCCAATTGAGTTCCAAAATTTTAATTTTTGTGGAAACATAAATATGTTAATAAGGTATAATTAAAATTCAAGCAAAATAAAAATTCTAAACATATTTAAAATTCATAAAATGAGATAATTTTCTTTAATTAGCATACAAATGATCAATTAAATTGAATAATTAAGAAAAATGACACATATATTTTCTAATTATATATATATAACCAACTTTTTTTTTCTTGATTTTGTTTTCATCATCTCCAAGTCCTTACTAAATCTTGGCCACGCCTAGCCTAACTCGCTAAGTCATCAACCTTTTTGTAAAAACACTTATTAATATACAAAACTATTTAGTTTAGGAAGTACTTCTCAATCTAAAATTCACTTTTTAAGATTTGCAAGTGTTAGATTATTATTATTATTATTTGAAAAGTTGAACTTAAAGGATAAACTAAACGCACGCACCCCGCATGCACTCGAACTCGCATCTCCGCCCTGGGAGCTTCGCTCTCATCTGACGGAACTCAATGTCTCACGCTTAGATTCTTATTATATGTTAAAAGCCCAGTCATAATAATATAATAGAAATCATCATCATCCTTTAACAAACTCAAAATTTAATAATGATTTAATCTGAAATTCAAATTACTAAATAACTATATTGTATGATCATGATGTACAACATGATAAATTTAAAAATTGATTGTGATCTTTAATTAATTTTAAAAATATAATTATTTTGCTCTTTCCATTCCATAATTGAAATCATTTCCACTTTCTTTTTTTTAGATTTCCGTCTACTGTCTTTACTATTTCAGTGTAGTTCTAGTTTTCTTATATTTTTTTTCTAAGTACATCAACAAAGCATAAGGATGATTGATTGACTCCTTCAGCTGCAAATCCAAACAGTAATCCAAGGCATAGAAACTTCACTTTTATGCAAAGGTTTAACAACCTGCTATATTAGACCAATAATCTTACATCTGTTAAGTCCCAAGCATTATATCTCCCATTTTTTTTAACAATATGAAGCATCTGACATTTCACATATTATTATGCACATACGATTGATCAGATCACTGATTTATCTATCAGTAATGCTGCTGTTTCTCTCAGCACCCACCACTGGCAGGCTCAATGGAACTCAGAAGACCATTGCCCTAAGCTGCATGCAGTGCTCTTCTGCATCAGCTTGCGCACAAACGATTACGACCGACAAGCCGTTGTAGTGTGCCTCTTGCATGACATTGACGGCAGTGTCGAGCGTCATTCCTGGAATTACCTTCATGAGCACCTGGACAACGTATTCACGCTTGTTGAAATTATCGTTGTGCAATATTACGCGATATGGGGGGGCAATTTTCCGAGATTTCCTGCATGAAAGAGAAGCCAGGTTGCATTCCTTTTTCTTGCTAGACCAAGATCGCAAGAGGCAAAAATGATCTGTATGTATGAAGATTGAATAAACAAGTGCTTTGAGCATTTAGAAAGAAAGATTTTAAAAAAAAAATACATTAATAAGACATAAGGGTAAAATTAATATCAATGTATTAAGCACAAAAAAGACTGGATTAATGGAAGATAAAGAAGAATGAAAAATACATTGATGTGACTAAATGAACTGCTACCTATTCAGTGATGCATGATCAAAATATTTTTTTTTTATGTTTTTGCTTAACTGCACTGCATTCTCAAATAGTCCATTTATTCTCGTAGTAATTTTATTTCTCTTTCATTTAACATAAATTTGTGTTTAAGTTATGAGTGTATCGAAAAAATAATAGTTGTATTTATGTTGAGACAACTAATCACCACCTTTTCTAAGAACTTAGCCACCATGCATGAGAAGTTAAATTATAAACCACATTTTGTAGGGATGGTCTCAAAGGTAAATATACATTTGGAGTAAGCTAGGATAGGCCATGAATGTGAACATGATGAAGTAGCCTTTCCACGAAAATTTGGAATTACCTTGAGATAGATTCTTCTTGAAAACTTGGAATGGATTTAAAATAGTTTGTCCATAAAGACTATTACTGTGGAGAGATCAAAGATGAAGAGACTAACATTTTATATTAAATATTTTGTGAACGTGACTAGTCGTGAACATTCATGTGCCTTCTTATGTTTTTATTTGACTCTTGTTTTTTATATCTTTCCATATTCTTCATGATGTATAAGCGTATAAATAGTCATTAAAAGCTAGGTTGTAATAACCATTTTCTTCATATAAAGTGAGATTACTCTCTTTTTAAACATATCATAGTAGCCACTAGCTAATTTGAATTATCCCTTTAGTGAGGTTGAAGTAATATCTTGTTGTGTTCTTGTTACTTCTTTGTTTTACTGAGTTACTTCAACACATTCTCTTCAACCCTTGAGTGTTCTTGAGCTTCTCTTGAAGCTCAAATAGCTCTCTCCCCTAATTTTTTTCCCAAGTTAAGCCAACTAGTCAAAATATATCTCAATCCAGCCAAGTTACGTTTCTTCAACTTCACGCACAAAAAATTTCACATCACAACCCAAAACAACTGTTGCATCCTTTTTAAATATCCTAAACTATTTAGAATATTTAACACCCATCATGTAATGCCCAAACAAATCAAACAAGGTAAAATTTAATTTCATATAAAATATACCCAATTTTTCACACTTCAAAATCATCAAACATATTTCCATAAAATTCTACATTTTGTTCTGAAGAACAAAATGATATTATATGTATATATAAACGATATTATTAATTATTAGCTAAATAATTAACTAAATGGATTATTTACTTGAGTTATAAAATGTTTAATTTAAGTTTAAATTAACCTGTTTAATTAAAAAAATAAAATTACTATAGCAAATCCCGTTTCCCACTTTAATTAACATGCATAAGCTGATTTTGAGTAGGAAAAATGTGTGGGGCTAGGATAGAAGAGATTAATATAGTAATAAGCTTAATTAAATTAACTTTTATATATATATATATATATATATATATATATATTAAAACTCAAATTTCTTCCTCTAGTTCTTAATTCGGTTCGCTTTCATCACCCTCCACCACTCCGTCTCAGCAGGCCACACAGGAGAAGCAGAGATAGATTTTTCCGGGCCTGTTGGACGAGCCGAAGACGAGGAATTACTGGCTACTAGATGGCTGCCAGGCGATTTAGGGAAGAACCAAGAATCTTAAAGCTGTAGGAGGGATTTAGTATTTTTGGCAACAGGTATATTAATATACTTACCTTTATATAAGCATATTATATATGTATATTAGTATGTATATATAAAATAAATGAAAATATATGGAGATTTATAGGAAACTCATTTCTTTCCATTTATTGTTCTATCACAGCCAATTAAGTATAAATTGAGAGGGAAATGGTGAGGAAGGGAGAGAATGGAATTAATATATTTATGCATATAGTAGCATTTAACATATTCTTCCAAGTTACATTGTTGTAAGTCTGAAAAGTTAAGATTTAGTAAGAACATTGAGAAATGTTATAATTTAAATAAACTATTGTTTGATTACATGATTATGATATATAAAATTGTAATATTAAATAACCAATATGAATTTTGGTTGTATAAAGGAAATATAATGAAAACAGAATAGTTATATGTCAAATGAAATATTATTCATGTAAATACGATAAACTTTAATAAACTTTATGTTAATTTATCCAAGTAAATAGTGTTTGGACACTAATTTGAATTATTTTGGAGTAGTGTAATAGTTTGATAGTGACGGATTTAATGTGGTGAGGTCGAATTCAGGTAAGAATGTGATTTAAGTTTATGGAGGTATTAAGCTAACCTAATTTAAAAATTTCAAGCATTGATTAGGAAATTTTAGTTATTAGGTTTTCAAGAAGGTGACAAATACATCATGAAATTAGTCCAAATATCAAAATGAGACACAATTGCTAAATTAAGTTGAGATTTTCTATAGGACTAAATTTATCACTATTTACTTACTATGATTGCAATATGTATTGCATTTAGACATTTTTTGTTATATTTTTTCCAGATAAGATAAGATTGATTACATGCATAACCTATTAATCATGCTTTGCTGATTTATAATGATTAAGTTCCGAGTCAACATTCTTGATGTCATGCAATTTTACTATGCATAATGATAAATGATTCAATATAAATACAAGTAAATGTACAAATAAGATTAATGCATATGATATGTAAGAAATGTCATAAAAATTACTACTGGTAGACAATTTTACGATAACCTATATAGGCAGATAAAACTTCTGCTGAGATAAGCCTTTGACAGGGAATCTTAGAGTTTTTGACTCTTAGCATTCAGGTTGGATTAGACCAATTAGTGTCAAAAGGGTTGTTGATATGCACTGTTAAGATGACTAGTCTAATCAATAATTTTGCCAGTCAAAATGACACCCTTATGTTATAATAGGAGTCAAATATATATAAATATCATTTTTAACAAAATAACTTGATTTAGAATTAAAATTGAGACTTCATGAAATGAATTTTAAACATATAATTATTTTTATTGTTCACTACTTACTTTTTTCAACCTTCCATATTATTATTCAATTCTTACACATACAAACATGTCTTTACTTACTAGTACATTAATGCAAGTTCAATTTTACATACACATTATTTATTCTATCATATACTGAATTTACTTTAGTATTGCATGTCTTATTAAGTTGTTAGCTTACGATATTACATATTGACTCTCAGGCAAAAATACAAAGGAGGTAATAACTAGATAGACCTTTTTCTTTGTACAACTTTTGAATATATACTTTTGGAAGACTGTAAAGATTTTTTTGAGTATGTAAATGTTATACTTTAATACTTTTAGTTGTTATATATTTATGTTGATATTCAATATTACAAGCTTCCAGTTAAGTGATTTGAATATAAAAAAATTGTTAGAAGAATTCAAAATATAAAAATTTGTCATGATGACTTAGAGATCCGCCACCTACTAGCTAATCCTTATAGAGATGAGTGAAAACAATGTTGACTGAGTCCTCCTATTCTATTACACCATAGGCTAACCTGGAATAGAGGTCATTTGTGGTGTGATAGAAAGTAGTATCAAAGCAAAGATTGAAATTTAATCAATAATAGAAGTGTGATTGGATTTAGAAGTGAGAATTGAATTAATCAATACAGAGCTATAAGATGACAGAAATTGGATTAGTAATTCACATATTTTGAAAAATAAACCATGCATAATATTACTATTATATGATAAATGTGCATGAATAAATAATTCATGCAATTATAGATAAACATGGCTAAAGAAATGCCAAAAAAATTGAGTAGTTAGTCTTCTAGACCCACCACAGATCCTAAATTACATGTAAGAGATAATTCTAATAGAAGTAAAATATAGCTTGAAGTAAATGAGGAGTCCTAGTATGAGGAATTACAGGGAGTTATTAAGTTGATTTCACAAGTGGAAGATAAGTTAGCGTCTATTGAGAAATCTTCCATAAGTGAGTCTAGATCTAAATATGGTTCTTAAGTTTAGAGAATCAAGCTAGATGCATTTAAGAGAGTCAGTGATCCTATAATCACTGAAGATTGGTTGCTTAAGATTAGAAAGATTCTGAATGGTATGATATATCTTAAGAACATAAGAGCAGTATTGGTTACTTTTGCACTTGGAAGGTTCAGCATAGATAGTGGTGAGCTTATCTTAGAAAAAAATTTGGGTCGTCTCCTATCCCTCAAATCAAGTTGGAAGAGTATCAAAATATTCAAAAATTGGTTTATTTCACCATCAGCTAGATTAACCATGCAAGATAAAATTTTCAACTTGACTTAGGAATCCAAGACTATGATGTAGTACGAGGCAAAGTTTACTTCTCTCTCCAAGTATGCTCCCCACTATATTAGTATCAAGGAAGAGAAATGCCATAGATTTCTGCGAGGTCTTAGGGATCAACTAAGGTTAGCATTGGCACCATTTGAAATCAATGATTTTTTAGAATTAGTTGGAAGGACCATGAGAATTAAAAAAGAACTGAACTTTTTCCAAGTGGCATTGATATCGATAGGCTAGCAAGCACCAAGGTTTTGAAAAGATGATAGATTTTTCAAGCAAAAAATTTAAATTTGATAATAAGCAAAAATAAGTTCAATTGGAAAGGCCTATCTGTGATAAATGTGAGAAAATATATTTTAAATAGTGCTTGGTTAGATTAGAGAAATACTACAGATCTGAACAGGTAAGACAACATCAAGTAGATTTTCTATTAACAAAGAAAAAGGATATCAAGCCATTTGGTTATCAAGGATAGACTCAACAAAGAAAATTTTAGAAAGACAATAAGTCAAGTAGTGCTCAATTTAATGGAAAGCCTTCAAGTCAAGAAAAAGAGGAATCTTTAGAATGCAAGTCTAATCCTCTAATAAAGCCAAGGTTTTTCCTATCACACCTCAAGAAACAAAAGAATCAAATGAAGTGCTTACAAATAAGCTTATAATTTTAGATCAGTTAGGCTCAATTTTATTTAACTCTGGTGCATTGCATTCTTTCATTTATGATAGCTTTTTTGTCCATTTGTTTGTCGATATTATTTATTTTACACCTGCTTTAAATGTTATTATGTTGTTTGCATACAAAAAGAAAAAAATTTTGTGAACAATAGTATTCAGGAAAGAGAATTTCCAACATAGCTAACTATAATACCAATTAGAAATTTTGGCATCATTTTGAGTATGAATTGGTTGATTAGACATTTTACAATGATTGAATGTTGGAAGAGGGGAGTAAAATTTAGTAGGCCTAGTGATAAGCCATTCTATTTCTTTTATGATAAAATGCAATATCTTATTTGATCAATGCAATGATGGTGAGAAATTTTTTGAGAAGTTGCGAGTAATTATTTTTTGCTAAATTAGAAGAGCTAAATAAGGATGTGTTAGAAGTGAAAAATATTCTACTTGTTTCTTATTTTCTTGATGTATTTCCTAAACAATTGTCAGATTTACCAGAAGAAAAAGAGCTTGAATTTGGGATTGATGGGTAATAAGTTATATTTGCTATACACAAATCTCCCATCAGAATGACTTCTAAAGAGTTACGGAAAGTAAAATATTAGTTGTAAGAATTAATAGATAAGATTTATCAGACCAAGAAATTTATTGTGGAATGCATCAGTATTATTTGTTAAGAAGAAAGATGGATCTATGAGAATGTACATTGATTACAGAGAATTGAACAAAGTCATAATGAAAAACAAACATTCACTGTCGAAGGTTGACAATTTAATTGACTAGTTTGAGGGAGCTACAGTATTTTCTAGGATTGATCTGAGATCTAGATATCATCAGGTTAGAATTAAAAATACAAATATTACTAAGATGACTTTTTGGATTAGGTATGAACATTATGAATTTCATGTAATGTCCATTTAGTCTAACCAATGCTTCAACAGTTTTTATGAATATGATGAACTGAAATTTTAAGCTGTAAATCACTATCATTATCTTTATTGATAATATTTTGATCTATTCAAAAACTAATGAAGAGCATGCTAAGCAATTGAGGATAATTCTAGTGATGCTAAAAAAAGTCAGCTTTATGCTAAGTTTTCCAAATGTATTGCATTTCTAGATCACATTATCAATGGTGAAGGTGTTTTTATAGGTCTTTAAAAAATAAAAATAATAATGGAGTGACCTATACCTGAGAATGTTATAGAGGTTTGTAGTTTTCTGGGTCTGACAAGTTATAATAAAAGTTTTGTTAAGAGTCTCACAGAATGTAATGCCTCCAATTTAATGAGAAAATATTTTAGATTCCAATGGATAGATGAATGTGAGCAGAGTTCTCAGGAATTAAAAAAGCATCTGACACCTATGTCGATTTTAACTATTACGTCAGGGACTGAGAGATTTTAGATATTTAGTGGTGCATCATTAAAAGGTCTAGGCAATGTGTTAATGCAGAACAAAAGATAATTTGT
The DNA here is from genome assembly GCA_021442155.1 of Cymbidium sinense. Taxonomy (NCBI): domain Eukaryota; kingdom Viridiplantae; phylum Streptophyta; class Magnoliopsida; order Asparagales; family Orchidaceae; genus Cymbidium; species Cymbidium sinense. The sequence goes on from CM038229.1 coordinate 20,272,512, forward strand.
CTATGCTTCTAGATAGCCAAAACCCCATGAAAGAAATTATCAACCAGTGATCTAGAATTGGTAGCTTACATACTTGCTATACCAAATGATGTCAGGGAGGTAAATTAAGCTCCGGATACATAAAACCTTTTGAAATCATTGAAAGAGTTGGTAAAAAGCTTACATATTTGCTATACCAACAAAAATGACATAACTAAAATGTCATCGACATAACATTGTTAAGGAAATGGATTACTAATACAAAGCAGACAATTCCACATGAATAAATTGAAATACAAGCGCAAGAAAGAATTTGGAATTTGATATTAAAAATTAAGGAATAGTTAAATTCCATATGTTAAAATTAAATAAAAGTATAGGACAGTTAAAAAGCCATTTGAGAGAATGAACAATAAATGAGACAAAATTCCCTTTATGAGGGGAGGATTATAATACTACAACACATCAAGTAAAATTTAATTCGATATAAAATATACCCAATTTTTCACACAATCCAAAATCATCAAACACATATCTATAAAATTCTACATTTTATTCTAAACAAAATGATAAATATTAATTATTAGCTATATAATTAATTAAATGCATTATTTACTTAAGTTTTTAATAATTAATTTCAGTTTAAATTAACTTGTTTAATTAAAAAAATATTGTAGCAAATCCCGTTTTCCACTTTAATTAATATGCATCTGCTGATTTTGAGTGGGGAGAATGTATAGGGCTAGGATGGAAGAGATTAATATAGTAATAAACTTAATTAAATTAGCTTACATATATTAAAACTCAATTTTTTTTCCTTCAGCCCTTCGTTCAGATTGCTTCCGTTGTCCTACACTCCGTCTCAGCCGACCACACAGGAGAATGGGAGATGGAATTTTTCCCGGGTCCATTGGATGGGCCAAAGAAGAGGAATCACTGGTTGTTAGATGGCTGTTGGGTGGTTTAGGGAAGAACAAAGAATCTCAAAGTTGTAGAAGGGATTTAGGATTTTTGGCAACAAGTATATTAATATACTTACCCTGTATATAAGCATATCATATATGTATATGAGTATGTATATATAAAATAAATGATAATTTATGGATATTTATAAGAAAGTCATTTATTTCCATTTGTCGTTCTGTCAAAACCAATTAAGTATAAATTGAGAGGGAAATGGGGAGGACGTGAAAGAATTTATTTCCAAATTTATTTTGTCATCTTTGGAACGATACTGTCAGCCCCCTCTTGATTTTATTTGATTAGATTTAATGAATTCAAATTTTATTTCAAATAAGATTGAAGTTAATTTTAATTTGTTTTCCAAAATCTATTTTTGAAAACCTCATGATCAGACATTTTTTATTTTACATTTGAATTCAAATTTAAAACATTGTTTGAATTTCTAATTACTTCTTAAACTAATTCCTCAATTGATTAGATAATTGATTTGCATTAATTCATGATTGATCCACTTTTGGAATCCTCTTGGTGCTCCTCATGTTTAAATTATTTAAATGATTTTATTTAATTCAAATTCAAATTGGTTCCTTAATTGTTTTTTTTATTTCATGATTATCTAGCTAAATTGATTTGCATTAAATTTACTTCCCTCCATGGTTGACCATCCATTATTTTGAATATGACTGATTCAAATTCAAATTAAATTAACTTGAATGTTGCAATCTTACCTATTGGATTTACCCTTGACTGATCCTTCTTTATTTTTCTCATGCTTTGACTGATCACACCTTTACTTATCTCTATAAAATCACTTGCATTTGCTGCATGTTACTCTTTTGATAATACAAGTTTTGGCCAACCAATCTTGCAAAAATTTTCTAAGGACCTTCTTCATTCAAAAATCCAAGATTCCTCTCCTCACTCTCTTTTATTTCAAACTTCCTCAAGAAGAGATCACACCATCTTTGAGCCTTCATCTTACATTGGAGAGTCATTCGAGCTTGATCTTGCCTCTCCAAACACTCTTTCAAAAGACTTGAGTAAGATTGTTATGAAGTTCATTTAATTGTGCTTAATGGTTGTGTTTTCTCATATTGAATAATAAGATTTTGATTTTGATTTGCTAATTTTTTTTATCCTTAATCACTCTTCATTCATGTGATTTAATCTTATAATTTGCATAGAGTAACGAAAATTGTGTTATGAATCTTTCAAAATATGTGCTCAAATTATGTTTGAATTTTATTCAAATCATAATCAAATATTATTAAAACTTGTTTGAATACATATTCATACCTTCGTTGAATCATATTTTTGGTGATGTTTAATCATATTTGAGTCATATTCAAATTTTGTTCAAATAAAAATTGATCAATGTTCAATCATGTTCAAACATATGTTCAAATCTTCCCATATTTTTTCTCATCTAAACAAGCTTAAATAGAGACCAATAATCAAACAATTGAATTTGGAATGGCCTTATAAGTATCAAATGAGATTTAATCATAGTTTGATCTTAGTTCGAATGTGGTTCGAACATATATTCTTATAAAAGTGATGATATATGCTAGCCAATTATTTTGTAATGGTGAACCAAGCATCAAATGTATATATAGAGAAGAATGGAATAAAGGCAGACAAGTCAATTGGACATTTATAAAAAAATAGAGTAAAAGAATGATAGTGCAAAGAAGAATTCTCTAGAAAATATTATTGATCTTATTTATAAAGTGTTGAAGATTGATAATAGCTAATTTAATTTCAAATTAAAGATGATATATAACTTTAATGGAGCATAGTTAGCAACCTCAATTCCTCTAAGTGAGTTAATAATAGGTTATGATCTTGCTTTTTTTTTAATGAGATACAGATGTTCATATACATTTAACACTAATCTCCCATGTGAGTGTCTATCACTCCCAAAAAAAAATTTAATTGTGTAAATAAGAATGACACAAGATCACTTAGTTAACTATCTTCTAATGCCTAGTAAGAATATTCATAACTAAAGCAAAAAGATATGGGCTTAAAATCAATCCTTAATGTAATTCAATTAAAATAGGAAAATATTTTGTCAATCCTCCTTGTGTTTGGACACAAGTAAATAGTTCTAGTATACATATCCTTAATGACTTGAATATAATCAATATTAACTCCTTTCTTTTCTAGAACTCTCCAAAACACTTCTCTTGGAACTTTATAATATGCTTTCTTTAAATAAACAAATATCATATATAGATCCTCCTTAGTTTCTCTATACTTCTCCATCAAACCCCTTAACAAATGTATAACATCCATAGTAGATCTACCCGACATGAAACCAAACTGATTTTGAAAAACTTTGTATCATATCGTATCCTATGCTTAATTACTCTCTCCCATAATTTTAACGTAAGACAAATTAACTTAATTCCTCTATAATTTGCACACTCTTGAGCATCACCTTTATCCCTAAACATAGGAACCAACAAATTTTTTCTCCTCTCAACTGGCATCTTTTAGCAGTTAAAATAACATTAAAAAGATTAACAAGTCAAGAAACTTCTTTATCTTCTAAGCACTTCCACACTTCTATTGGAATATCATGTCGTATTATTTTTCCACACTTCATTTTCTTTAAAGGCTCTTCAACTTCAAAGTTATTAATACGACAATAAAAATAAAATTCTCTATTTTTATTTAAAGTATTAAAGTTGCTAAAATTAATCGTATTCTCAAATTCTTTATTAAAAAGTTCATCAAAATACTTTATCCACTTATGTTCGATATTTTTTTCTAAGAAAAGCACTTTATAATTTTCATTTTTAATGCACCTCACTTAAATTAAATCTTTACTTCTCTTATCTCTTTATTTGACTAACTTATATATATATCTTTCACCTTTTTTAGTATCAAATATATTATATAAATCATTAAAAACTTTTTTTTCATCACATATTATTTTTTTATAATCTCTACTATCCACTTTATATTTTTCTCAATTCTCTGAGTTTTTACATTTAAACTAATCTTTATAACAAAACTTCTTATTTCATATCTTTTCTTGCACATTTTGACTTCATCACCAGCTACTTTTACAAAAATACGAATTTACTTTTGATTCTGTAAGCACATTTTTTGCAACTTGCTTAATTTCACTTGTTATATTTTCCGAAATAACATTAACTTCATCTTAAACATCCTAAATTCTAAGATCTTGTAGTTTGCTCTTAAAAATATTTTTTATTAGAATTCTTTGAATGCCCCCATCTAATACTAAAAAAATGATTTGATTTATTTTTCATCTTCTAATCCTTCATCTTAAAATTAAAACTAACAGTCGATATTGGGTACTTAAACTTTCACCCGGAATGACTTACAGTCTTTACAATTTAAATTATTTATTTTTCTTATTAAAAAATAATCAATTTATGTTTTACTAAATTCATTCTTATAAGTAATAATATGCTATCTATTTTCTTAAATAAAGTATTAGTAACTACAAAATTATAAATTAAAGCAAAATCTAATATAGTTCAACCTTCTTTATTAGTCACTCTAAATTCCTAGCCATCACGTATACTTTTAAAATCTTCTATCACTCTACCAATATGTTCATTTAAATCTCCTCCAATAAATATATTTTCTTTAAAAGATATCATTTGTATTAATTCTTCTAAGCCATTCCAAAATTTTTCTTTTGAGCCTACATTCAAACCTACTTGAAGAGCATAAACATTTATAATTTTAATAATCTTAATATCAACAACAATCTTTAAAACTATAATTTATCCCCAATCAAATTAATATCTACAACATTATCATTTAACCTTTTATTTAAAATCACAACTACACTATTTCTAGTTTGACTCCTACATGAATATCAAAGTTTAAAACCTAAATTATCGATCTCCTTAATTTTCTCCCCAATCCTTAGTTTCTTGAATACATAAAATATTTTCTTCCTATGTACAACAATATCTATTAACTCCATTAATTTACCTGTAAGAGTACCTATATTCCAAGTTCATAATCTAATACTAATTTCAAGAACTAACATCTTTCCTCACATTTGTCCATAATGTGAGAACCATTGCTTATTTAACATTGCACCCGAGCACCAGTGCAGCAGCTTTTCTATACTTTTCACTGTATTCAGGCCATACAACGTGTCGCTTCCAAGTAACACTGTAGAATTAACATAGTGTATTAAAGGAATCATGTCATGAATTTTTCGACAAATGCTGCTATTGACTACCTAATGCAATCCTCTGTTTTTTATATCCGAGACTTGGGACACGGCAAAGGCAGTGTTGCATAAGATCAATGATCAACAATAACAACAACAACAAGCCTTTATTCCACTATATGAGGTCAACTACATGAATCCTTCTTCTCCACTGTGTCCTATTAAGTGTCAAATTCTCATTTAATTCTAATAAACTAAGATCATTTTTTATACATCCTAACCAAATCTTTTCAGGTCTACCTCTACCTTTAATAACATAAGGGAAATCTAATACATCTACTCTCCTAATTGGGTCATCAGACGACTGATATTTTATGTGATTAAACCATTTAAGACGACTTTCTCTAATCTTATCTACCATTGGAACTACTCCAACATTTTCATAGACATTCATTTCACATTTTATCTCTAAAAGGAAAGCCACTCATCCACCTGAGAATCCTCATCTCTACAACACTTAACTTAGTTTTATGCTCCTCTTTTACTAGCCAACATTCTGTACCATATATCATTGCAAATCTTATCACCATCTTATAAAATTTTTCCTCAAGTCTAAGCAATACTTTTCTATCACACAACAAACCAGATGTATTCCACTTCAACCATCCAACTTGAAATCTACTAATAACAATCTCATCTATTTTACTATTATTTTGAATAATAGAGATATCTAAAATGTTCACTCTTTTTAATGACTTGATCACCCAATATCACAACACCACTAGTAGAACATACTACAACTAAAATTATACTCCATATATTCAGTTTTAGATCTACTCAAACAAAAATATTTAAACTCTAAAGTTGGCCTCCATAATTCAAGTTTCTAGAGGACTCCCTCTATAGTCTTATCAACAAGAAGAGTATAATAAGAAAAAAAGTATACACCAAGGTACATCCTCCTGTAAATGTCCGGTAAGAACATCAAATGACTAAAGCAAAAAGATATGGGCTTAAAGCCAATCCTTGATGTAATCCAACTGAAATAGAAAAATATTTTGTCAATCCTCCTTGTGTTTGGACACAAGTAATAGCTCTAATATACATATCCTTAATGACTTGAATATAACGAATATTAACTCCTTTCTTTTCTAAAACTCTCCAAAACACTTCTCTTGGAACTTTATCATAAACCTTCTCTAAATCAATAAATATCATATGTATATCCTCCTTACTTTCTCTATACTTCTCCATCAAACCTCTTAATAAATGTATAGCATCCATAGTAGATCTACTTGGAATAAAACCAAACTAATTGTAAGAAATTTTGTATCACATCATAACCTATGCTCAATTACTCTCTCCCATAATTTTAATGTATGACACATTAACTTAATTCCTCTATAATTTGCACATTCTTGTGCATCACCTTTAATCTTAAATATAGGAACCAACAAATTCTCTCTCCATTGATATGACATCTTTTGTCTTTAAAATAATGTTAAAAAGATTCATAAGCCAAAAAATTCCTTGATCTCCTAAACATATTCATACTTCTATTGGAATATCATCAGGTCCTATTATTTTTCTACACTTCATTTTCTTTAAAGCTTTTCTAAATTCTAATTTACTAATATGATGATAAAAATAAAATTCTCTATTTTTGTATATGCTACTAATGTTGTCAAAATCAATCATATTCTCAGATCCTTCATTGAAAAATTTATCACAGTAACTCATCCACTTATGTTCAATATCCTTTTATAAGACAAGTACTCTGCAATTTTCATCCTTAATACACCTCACTTGATCAATGATCGTTCGTAAAATCAATGATTATGAAATAAAATTGGAGTAGGAGTAAAGGTTAGTTAAGGAGCAAGTATGACAGTAAGGAATCAATATATTAAGCTTAGAAAGTCTGAATAATGAATCTACAACTTTAGGATATGGGCAACTCAAGAGGCATCATCAAATAGCTTATAAATCATATAGCTCCTCTTGAGGATATAATTTGATGGCAACAAGATTGAGTTGAGATGAAGAAGTAAATCATGATAAATAACTAAAGAAGCAAGTAGCAATGGAAAAATTGTCGAAGATGAGTTGTCATGATGAGAGACAGAAACAATGAAGTGGAATCATTGATGTCAATGGCATTGTCGACACCATTGAGATGTACACAAGATGACTAAAACAAATAGAATGATTGATGCTATCAAGCCAATCAAGATATCTTGATGCAAAGAACCAAGTATGTTGTCAAGCAATGGCGGCTAAATGATGAGAAAAATATTCGATGTGATCCAATCCAACCCTTTATTATTGTCAAACAAGGCAAACCGCTTGTGGAAAGAAGAAGAGGGCCCACAACATCAGATATCAAAGATAATACACAAGTCAAACAAATGATAAAGATAAAACTTTCAAGTCAAAAGAGCGAACGAATATGAGGATCTAAAGCCACTCTCTAATGCAATCTAGAAATTGAGTAGAAAAATGGTTTTCTTCATATGTTCTTTTAAACAACCAATAGAAAAAAAATTAATAAAGGAAAGGAAATCATTCCTAATACATCAAATTAGCCCTCAATTACATTCTCGGAAAGAAGAAACAACATAATAGAAATGAATATAATAAATAATCATGCTAAGTAATTTCATATTCAAATTTCAACAAATATAAATATATTGTGAACAATGATTCAAATAAGAGATAAAAATTCAACTAAATAGAAAACAATAAATCGATGCCAACTAAAAATAACTTTATGGCAACAAAGACATAGTTTTCCTAAACTATGATTATAAAACCAAGGCTTAATTCATCTAGTATCCCAAAATTTGTATACAAGTAATTTGTGTTAGTTGTATAGTGGCAGGCAACAGGTATAGCACGTTCCAATCTTCTAAGCAGCAAAAGCTCAATATTTGGTGGAAGTCTCTCTTGAAAGGCTAAATAGCAAGTAGAGCAATAAGTGGATACATGAACTATTTGTGGAGCTTCCTTTGCAAAGACCAAGCAATAATTAATAGGTTTGCAAACAAACAAGAAATGTAAATCTGACTAATAATTAAGTAATTTATAATGTATAAGACAAGTAATTGAGTTTCATAAATCTTGAGGTTCTCTATTAAATAAGTTCTTAAACTCTTCAAAATCTGTAGCAATGTTGATATATGACTAGGAGTTAAGTTTGTGTCGTTGAGTTTGCTGTTGAAGGTAGAAGAAACTATTCACTACAATGAATAATCAGTTATGAAAGTTGTTAAATGTATTAGGTGATTTGAGATAATTAAAGGATGGCCAAAAAGAGTGGTCAGAGTCATTCAAGGGGCATACAATAGGAAACATTGTTGGTTTGTTATAACACATGCAAGAACTTGCACAGGCAGCCGGAGAAACATTAAATGGTAGTTGTTGCAAGGTTGTTAGTGTCTATAAGAGTGAGATAGTGGAGATCACGAGCAAGTAATGTGACTGCAAGCATGGAAGCAAAAATACAAGTGAGGCGAGAAGGTATATGGAGAGCATCGATTAGAAGTATGTTGCATATGGATCATAGGGTGAAAACAATGAGTGCAATGCATGAGCTAGGAGTTGTGGAAGTGGATTTGTAAGGCAGACATTGAGAACATTATTGATGTAGGTCTAACTAATCAACGAAACACATTGGTGAATGAGTACACTGCAAGGACAATGAGAGAATGCATAATGGGAAGACAAATCAACAAGCGTGCAATGTAGCACCATGGCAGTGAGTGTGAGAAAGGAAGGTCAACTCAAGCAAGATGAGGATGTTGACGTGTTGTTAGCGTTTTAGCAAGTAGACATGGATGTGGCCAATGTGGGTGAGAATTAGACAGTGTAGAATGCCTTTTGTTGCAATTATATATGAATGTCATAAGAGTGACAATTTTGGATCGTAATTAGAGTTGCATGTGAACATAACATGGAAGCTAGCAATTGTGGGATGGGATTAAACTTTGGCTGTGATACAACTTGATATTGTGATTGAATGAAAAGGATAATGTGTATTAAAGAAAATACTAGGAATAGAGAGAATAAGACATACGAAGAGAGGAAGAGGCAGCTCATGCTCAAAATATTTTCTTTCAATAATATTTTCTCAACCTAGGTTTAGAGACCTTATTTTAAATGAAAGAAACCCTACGGTTGTCAAAATATAAAGAAACATAAAAATAAGATAGTAAATGAACCCTACTAAAATAAGTAAAGAGACACGTATAAATATTTCATTAAAAAATATAAATAAAGCAAAGAAATCTAATCAATCACACCATTAATGACAAGTGATGATCGGACACCTTTCACCACTGTGGTTGTTGTAGCGTTTGATTCAACCCTTATCTACATCTAAGCTATGATTTTCTACAATAATTATTTATAGTATTTCAATGACTTTTATCTTCAGTCGATCTTATTTTGTTGACTTCATTATGTGGAGCAGATTTATAATTATCAATAGAAAAGCCAAATGCATGCAAAAGACATTCTACATGGACCAGATTTATTTATTTATTTATTTTGGTCATATTTCTAGTGATAATGATACTACCTTAAACTTTGATATCAAATGTGACGTAAGAGTTCTTGATGTCGTTAATATTAGTTAAATGGAATTCTTTCTAGCACCCTCAAAATTTAAGGAAATTTGTCCCATATTAGCATGAGGTCTAATTCTTCCATTTAGTGGTTTATTATTCTGCTCTATTTCTAATTCAAATTTAGTTGTTTGTTCCATAAATGGTTATTTTAAAATCAACCACGATTTGAACTTTTCAACTATATTATGAGTTGTGATTCATGTATATGTTTTCATAATAATGAATTTTCATTTAAAATTTCATTAGTTGACTATCTAATTAACTTTTGTGAATTTTGCATCTGATGACACGAATCATTATTTAGATTGAGGGATTCTAAATTGCAAATTTGAGTTTTGTGCATGATGAATTTGTGGATTGCATCACCTAATTCCATTAGAAAACTCTAAACATCAAGAAGTCTTACATCACATTTGATATAAAAGTTTAAGGTTGCATCATTATCACTAGAAATATGATAATAATTAAAACAATTATTAAAATAATAATATGATGCAATTTAAATGAAATTGAATAAGCTACAGGCTAGACTTACCCAAGGACAACTACAACATAAAAGGTTCAAATTTATGTTCTTAATTCAATAGGAGGTAGAATCTTAGAGAAATTTCAAAGTTGAATTATACATAGATCTTTTTTTTTTCTTTGAATGCTACAATAAGTCTAATTATGAAAGAGTTGAATATGCTAAATCAAAATTAATAGAACATGGTCAATCATTTTAGTGAAGGTTTATTGCTAAATCTATATGAGCTAACATGAAAATATAATTGAAATAGGCTTGGAAAAAATAAAAAGGATTAATAAAGTAAATTGACAAGTATGTCTCACACCCATATAAGGAGATAATTATTCATAGAATTCTTCAAATTTCACACCTGATCAATGGTCAAAATACCAAAATATATAAAAAGTCTCCACATTCACAGTTAGAATTTACTCAAGCCAAAATTTGTCTTACAATACTTAAAATTCTCGTACTTAAAGATATGAGAAATATCAAATTTTTAATAAATAAACAATTGCTAACAATGTTAATGACATTGATCAGGACAATTTTAATGAAATAACAAAATTTAGAGGACATAAAATAACTCTGATATCTGTAGAAAAATAAAAAATTGGAATTTATGTCCACATTAGATGAGATAAGGTTAACGATGAAGAGGAGGATGATCATTTAAAGCATTCATCTAATACAAAGAAGACCATGCATTCTCACTTCTCATTGTATGGAACTTTGAATTGGGTGGTCAAGGATTCATAAAAAAGAATCATGAAACTTAATGGTAAAAATAAAAAAGAAAAAAAGCCTTCTCCTGATTATTATAAGACATATTTTAACAGAACAACAAAGACAACAAATTATTTGGATCTATAATCAACAAAGAATAGCCACCATAGCAATGAAGAATAAGTCAGGCTGATGGCAGTACCTCAGGTCAAACTCAGACTCTCGACCAGGGCTAGTTCTCTCTATGGTTGGCCTTTCCAATACCCCGCCTTTACCTGGCCCAGCAGCTGATATTGTCCTGGGAATGCCACAATTCACATAATGTCCCTTATACAATGGCAGTTTATCACCTGTTGTGCATGTGCATTAGATGAGCAATTAATACAAAAATGATAATGGTCTCCCTATGGTAAAACAATTATCTGAATAACTAGAGAGAAATTGTAACTTCAATAGATCACCGGTATGGTTTCTTGCTCAAATCAAACTTCAAGGAAAGCATATTCATAGCTCCAGTAAGTGGAATCATCCATAGATATTACATAAAAAAAATCTGAAGCTGCAAAATCTTATCCACATTATTTCATTTAACAGATTTGCTTGCACTTTTTGCACCTTAGCAATTGTTGGAATATGATGGAAGGGGTTTTTTTTTTCCTTTGGTTTAAGCAGGTAGCATGCTGAAAGTACTCAAAATATAAAGCCAATTACATAAAGCACAAAATGAAATGTCTTCAGCAGTGGATAGTCTAGGACAAGTTCATCAAAAAACCTAAGGATTTGCATTACTAAAAATAAATTATTAAGTTTAGAGAATAAGAATCAGATCCAACTTGAAAAAGTAAATCCGCCTAAATTAGTAAGAAGTTCAAACATAGCCCATAAATATCATCATTACAATTAGCCTTATCATGATAATAACTCCCACATACACATGCCTAATAATAGTAGAACAAATGCATGCATGATAATAGCGAAAGAAAACTAGCACATTGTAGTTTGTTAACATGCAGACAGAAGTTCAAATCAACCCTAGTCCTGTTGGCTATTTTTAGTACACCTTCAAGAATGAATAAAAGTCCTAGAGGCACAGGTTACCTTGATCAAAATCTATATTCTACTGATTCTGCGCCATCATATGACAAGTAAAGAAATCCGTAATACTCAATAGAATGAATAATACTTCCCAACAAGAAATTCACGGATCACAAAAATAGCAAATCATACACAAATTCTCCCATCTTGATGTTGTAAAAAATGCATCTTTCTGGCAGTACAAGATAAGAAAATGAGAATGGAGTAAACTTACACTAGGAATACAGTCAATCAGAGGAACCAACATAAAATCTTAGGCATTACTTCAACTTAATGTGAAAATGACAAGAATCAGCATTCTAGGAAAACTGCTAGGTATCCTGCATGAAGACATATTTTTCTTCTTCTTTTTTCGTTTTACCAATCATAAGAAATAATACATGTATAAGTACTAGATGGATAACAGTTCACTTTTGCTAACACGAGAAATATTGTGTAAAAATATAGAAGATAATGAGTCCATATCATAGCTAGCGACTGGAGATTAGAAGTAGTTGTGAAGTTAGGATTAAATCAAAATCAAGGTTAGGTTTTTTTTTTTTTTGACTTTTTAAAAATTAGCTATGAAAATAGATACAAAAGATATTCAATATAACAATCCTAGATATATGTTATTTGCAGATTGTATAATTTTGATAAATAAAAACTATTCATAACTAAATAAAAAAAAACTGATAGAGGATTTTCATAATAAGGTGTTTACAATTAGTAGAATCAAAGTTGAGTACATGATTTATAAATTGAATTGAGTGAAATTGATATATTACTGCCGTTTGCTCAATGTTGTTAACTAAATATCATATGCTTAGGCAACTTAGAGCTATTGTACATACAAGCAAGTTTATATGCGAGAATATAACTCATAGAGGTAAAACTAGAGAAGTTAAAATAGCTAAGTGTTTTTATAATATTATATGATACAAGAAAACTATGGGACTAAAAGTTAAATTTTATAAAACTACAATCAAATTGATTATATTGAATAGAGTATTAGGATTAAAACAAATCACTTAAAATCAAGTGTAGTGGGAAAGAACTGACTATATGAAGATGAATGTATGTATAGTCAAATTAGGATTGATAGAGTGAAAAATGGTCATATTAGAACAATGTAGGAAAGTCACATACTACAAATAAGGACGTAGGAGAGTTAGTCTTGAAAATATAATCCTAAAGAGTAGATTTAAGTGATTTGAGCACTCATAATAAAGGGTAGAAGATGTATCACTATAATGAGTAGATAAACTTAACATAGATAGTTTGGGAAGGTGAAGATTTGGCCAAAGGTCCTATAATTAAAGTTATACAATGTGAGATGTATAAAATAGTGTTAATACCTATGATAACATTTACTAACAAGGACAAGAGAAGAAGAACCATAAAGGTAATCCCACAAAAATGGGATAAGAAAATAGTGCTGACTGACAACAAGAAGCAAAAATAGAGCCAGTAAACTATGTCAAAACATGCTAATCAAATGTAAACTAATTGAAAATAATGCATACAACCATGAACTTAGAAAAAAATAGTGCAATGTAACAAGTCTACCAATGTAAAATATAATCAAGAAAAAATGGGCTCGCTTTTTTTTCTTCGGATCTTCATAATCTATAGCCTCCATCATTACATTTTCAAGATCTTGCAAGTCTTCATTGATGTAGTTGTCTTTCTTCCTTCCACTTAATTTCTCATATTTAGCTTTCATAGATGCAATCACGTTTCTACTTTTCTTTCTTAAACTGCTCATTAATGCGTTCAGTAATACTTATTGCTTTCGATGAATCTTAATTGCCACAAGTACCTAAAACAATATTTTGATCTTTTACTAATTTTACAATAAAAACACCACCATTGCCGGTCCCAAGTCCGGATGTGAAAAACGAAAGGTTGCGATAGGCAATTAACAGCAATAAAACTTATTGAAATAATCATGACATGAATCCTTTGAAACATTGTGTTAATGCTAGGGCGTCAAGGCGCTACTAATAAATAAAAAGTGTGGCCCCATCATGCAATGTTAATGTTAAATAAGCAAGAGTTCCATTATATTATCTGATGGTAAAGAAGTAAGTCCATGAAACTAGAATTAGGTTAAGAACTTATAATATAGTACTCTTATAAGTAAATTTATGAAATTAATAGATATTATGGTTCATAAGAAGATAAATATTTTATGTGTCCAAGAAACTAAATGAGTTGGGAAGAAGGTCAAGGAGATTGATAGTTTAGGTTTTAAACTTTGGTATTTAGGTCGAAATAGAACATATAAGTGTGATTATAGACAAAAGTTTGATAATAATGTTATAAATATTAATAGATGTGGAGATAGAATTATAGCTTTAAAGATTATTATCGATACCAAGATTATCAATGTTATAAGTATTTATGCCTCAAGTAGGTTTGAATGTAGTCAAAGAGAAATTTTGGAATGAATTAGAGATTAAAAGATATCAAGAAAAAAATATTTATTGGAGGAGATTTAAATGGACACGTTGGTAGAGTGATAAGATTTTAAAAATATTCATAGGGGTGGTAATGAAGAGAAGGTAGGTATATTAGATTTTTCTTTCTTATGATTTTGTAGTTGTAATACTTTATTTAAGAAAGAGATGAACATATTATTCTTTATAAAATGGATCTAGTAAAAACCTGATTGATTATTTTGATAAGAAAAATAGATCGTTTAGATTGTAAAGATTATAAGGTAAGAAAAAAGTACGGCCTTAGTTTTAGATTTTAAGATGAAAGATTGAAAAATGAAAAATAAATCAATTGTCTTAAGATTAGATTGGGGCATTTAAAGAACACAATAAAATATTTTTAAAACAATACAAACTTAGAAATTGGATATTCATAAGGAAGCGATGTAATGTGGAAAAATAGAAATGAAATTAAATAAGTTCTAAAATATGCTTGGAGAATCAAAAGAAAAAAACTCTTTTAATAAAAATAGTTGGTGGTAGAGTCGAATGTCGAAAAGATAAAAAATAAAAGATTCTTTATAAAACTTGGTTTAGATGTAAAACTTCGAAGGAGGAGAAAGATATAAAGTGGCAGTAGAGATTATAAAAAAGCGATATATGATCTGAAAAAAACTTTTAGTGATTTATCATAGATTGGATGTCATAGAAGGTGAAAGATGTATGTATAAGTTAGCCAAAGAGATAGGAGAAGTAAAGATCTTCAAGTGAGATATATTAAGGATGAAAATCGTAAAATATTTTTCTTAGAAAATGATATTGAAAATAGGTGGATGAAGATATTTTGATAAACTTTTAATGAAGGATCAAAATATATGATTGATTTTAGCAACCTTAATACTAAACAAAATAGAGAATTTTATTTTTTTATCGTTGTATTAGTAAATTTGAAGTTAGAGAAGCTTTAAAGAAAATGAAAAGTGAAAAAATAATAGGACGATGATATTCCAATAAGTGTAGAAATGTTTAGGAGATCGAGGAATTTCTTAAAATCTTTTAATGTTATTTTAAAGACCAAAAGATGTCGGATGAGTGGAGAAAGAGTTTGTTGGTTCCATATTTAAGAATAAAGGTGATACCTGAGTGTGCAAATTATAGAGGAATTAAGTTAATGTGTCAAACATTAAAATTATGGGAGAGAGTAAGTGAGCATAGGTTATGATGTGATACAAAGTTTCTCATGTCAGTTTGGTTTCATGTCAGTAGATCTACTATGGATCTATACATTTGTTAAGAGGTTTGATGGAGAAGTATAAAGAAAGTAAGGAGGATCTACATATGATATTTATTGATTTAGAAAGCTTATGATAAAGTTTCAAGAGATGTTCTTTGGAGAGTTCTAGAAAAGAAAGAGTTAATATTGGTTATATTCAAGTCATTAAGGATATGTATATTAGAGCTGCTACTTGTGTCCAAACATGAGGAGGATTGACAAAATATTTTCCTATTTCAATTGGATTACATCAAAGATCAGCTTTAAGCCCTTATCTTTTTGCTTTAGTTATGGATGTTCTTACTAGGCATTTACAAAGATGTATCTTGGTGTATGCTTTTTCTGATGACATTCTTCTTGTTGATAAGACTAGAGGGAGTCCAAGAGAAATTTGAATTATGGAGGTCAACCTTAGAGTCTAAGGTTTTAAGTAGATCTAAGCGAATATATGAGTGTAATTTTAGTTGTAGAAGTTAGTGGTAGTGTTGTGACATTGGTGAACAAGTCATTAAAAGAGTGAGTGATTTAGATATATAGCCTCTATTGTTCAAAATGATGGTGAAATAGATGGAGATGTTATTAGTAGAATTCAAGTTGGATGGTTGAAGTAGAGGAATACATCCTTTATTGTGTGATAGAAAAGTCCTTAAACTTAAGAAAAAATTTTATAAGATGGCGTAAGACTACAATGATTTATGTGCGGAATGTTGGATAAAGAGAAGCATAAACTAAGTTAAGTGTTCGAGAGATGAGGATGCAGTGGATGAGTGGCTTTACACTAAGAGATAAAATGCAAAATGAGTATGTTGGAAAAAGTTGGAGTAGCCAGTGCGGATAAGATTAGAGAGTCGCTTAGATGGTTTGACCACATAAAAGCATCGTCCGATGACCCGGTTAGGAGAGTAGATGCATTAGATTTACTTATATTAAGAAAGGTAGAGGTAGACCTAAAAATACTTGGTTAAGATGTATAAAAAATGACCTTAGTATACTTGAATTAAATGAGAATTTGACACATAATATGACACAAAGGAGATGAAAGATTCATGTAGCCGACCTCACTTAGTGGGATAAAGGCTTGTTGTTGTTGTACTAATTTTACAAGCCACATAAAATAAAAGTCGTTAGCGATGCAGAGGAGTAGATGGATTAGATTTCTTATGTTAAGAAAGGTAGAGGTAGACCTAAAAAAACTTGGTTAAGATGTATAAAAAATGACCTTACTTGAATTAAATGAGAATCTGACATATAATAGGACACAATGGAAAAAGGATTCATGTAGCCAACAATAGTGGGGTAAACATGTTGTTGTTGTGATAGACTATGTCCTCTTTCATTTAGACAATCAAGAGCATTTAAAGATAATAACAAGCTAATAAGCATGTCATACTTCAATGTAGTAAGATTGAATTTCTTAAATCTATTGAACAAGGAATAGAGATAATTGTTGAACATATCATTATTAGAAATAAAGCTGGATGATCAAACAAAATAGATAAGAAAATATATAAAAAATAAAATGAGATGGTTTTATCCTATTTGAGAGAGAGATGAAAAGGACATGTAAAGTGACAAACTGAAATTAAGAAACAAGGCTTCAACTAGAAGATCACAGCTAATATGGCTTAACTTGTTTAAAAAGACATTTAGCAGGGACAAGGGTGAATTTTTTGAATAAAACCTCAAGATTCAGATGGAAATCCGATAAATTGAAGGAATATTCCAGAAATTCATAGGAAAAAAAGTGGAGTTTTAGTCAGAAGATTAAAGAAGCTCTGATTATTCAACGTCCAACTAAGTACCAATCACCACAGATGAACACAAAAAATCATCTCCTTCCCAAATCTTCCACTTTTTGAAATGCATTTTAACAAAATGCAATTAGAGCTTAAAATCATAAAGGTTCAAAGGTAAAACTGAATTGAAGAAAAATTTTAATTCAGAAAAAATTCTGCACAATCTGCCCAAATACTAGTCTTAGAAATGTTGAGCACGTTGAAAATAAGAATATTTAGATAAATGTGGCAAAATAATGACGGACTAATTGAGTAATGATTATATTGGAATGGTAATGGAAGTCATCTCAATTGAAGATATGAGCTTAAGGATCTAATATGCTTTTGGTGATCACAAAATATTTGGCCAAGACTAGTAATTTTATTTAAGTTTGTGTGGGTGTAATTTTGTTTGTGCAGCTAGAGCTTTATGAAAAGAAAAATAATAATAATAATACTAAAAATTTTAAATGACTCAAATTAAAGCTAATCCATCATGCTAAAAATTCAAGCTTAAGAAAGATGTTATTTTATTTTTTATTTTTGAGTCATAATTATTATATTAAAAATATTATTGAAGTATAAAATGACATGCACACACACAATTAAAATCAATTTTCTATTAAATCACATATCCAAATAAATCAAATTTCTATTAAATCACATATCCAAATAAATCAAAATATTGCATATTCGTCCAATACAATGTCTAAAATATAGAATGATCCACATAAAGTTTGAACCATAATCAACCAAATAAATTAGATAAATTGCATTCATTAGATTCATCCATGGGTCGTACTACACAATCTTCATGATTTGTTTTGAAAAGAACAAATTGTATTGTACAATCCATAATAAGATATTATAATCATGTCATAATTTGAATTTTTAGTTATTCTTTGCATTGATGCTAATTGATTGTAATTAAGAAAGCTAGATTAATAATATGTGTTGTCAGTGGACATATTAACAATGGTTGTAATTGAATATATTCTTAAGAAACCATAGAGTGCATGACAAAGAGAAAAAGAAAAGCTAAGAAATTATTTTTGGCACCAAATCATTCTCTCTTTCTCAAGTCCTCCAGTAACAAATTTAGCTTTGTGTATTAATTTTGAAACAACGATCTCTGATCTTAAAGTGTTGTTTTCCAAGAGAGTATTACCTAGAGGCTTGTACTATTAGTGGTTTATTTCATATATAAAAATTGCAACATTATATTCTAACAGTCCGTATAAGCGTGGCAAGCTTCTTGCTATCTGGTAGAAGGTGGTTCTATTACTCATGAAAGAACATTTGATGAGAGACTTCTCTATCTATGATTATAAAAGAGAATTAGTGAAAAAAATCAATAGAACTCAAACAATGAATGCAGACCTTAAGATGACCAAACCATTATAAATTAATTTGTATCATGTATTTTATTTTCTTCACTTTATCAAATGTTACACACCATATTGCAATCATTCTTAAACATATGTGCAATATATATATATATATATATATATATATATATACATATATATATTTTAAATTATCCAACTAACCCCCCTACTATTGGTTTGTGCCATTAATTTAAGTGATATTTGAATGAAATTCTTTACATTAGGGCTTTATAAGATCCTAGTGGCACACTTTGGTAATAATATTGTATAGGAGTTCTATTTCTTAAGCTTTTTATTAGATGATATTTCATTTGATTTTTGGAAAGTTCACAGGACAACATATATTCAATCTATTGACTTTCATATGCATCAGCTAATTGAAATTGGCTATTATCATTTTATAATATTTTTATAATCTTGAGAGGAATTAAGAAATGGGTATAAGGAGGCCAAACTAGAATAGATCAGTTGAATTGTTTATTTTATCTTTTACACTATATTTACAATTATATACCTTATTTTCATCACTATTAAATTGTTGTGCAATAAAAGAGTAAGATTTTATAATTATTTTTAAAATAATCCAACACACCCATACTATTTTGTGTCAATAACTTCATTAGATGGTTTAGACATTCACAACAAACTATATAAAATATACTCATTAGATTGTTAGATAAAATTACTACAGGATTAGGAAGAAAAGCATAGACATAAGATAATATGAATATAAATTGTTGGTTAAATGAAAAATAGAGATTCATAAAGCTAGCCCTAAATAGTTGGGATAAAGCAATGATGATGATAACAGATCAAAAGAATAGAAACAAATCTATTCAATCATCAAGCAAGAACCAATCATGACAAATGAACCCCAATTATTAACTCATTCCAAAATTGTCATTATCAAAGAGCATCTAAAAAATGTGCAATTAGAACTAAAAACTTACTATTGAGAAAGAAATCCAAAAAATAAAGGAAATTTCCTCCAATTTGAGGAGCACATGCGAGGTTCTAATCAGAAAAATAGAAAAGCTATAACCATTCAATCACCATGCAAGCACCAATGACAATGAATAAACCATAAATATCCATTCTTTCCCACAACTACTACCCAAATGTATCTTAATAGCATGCAACCAAAGTTCGAACCCTCAAGATGAAGTAAAACCAAAAATTAAAGGAAATCAAGAATACAAGTAGACTTTCCTATAGAAGAATAAACTATGTGATCAATCTCCAAGTGAGTGAAAAAACCCCAAATTTTGCCTCATTCCCAAATCTCTCACTTTCCAAAGTCCACCTCAACAAATGCAATTAGAACTCTAGCCACAAGATTTAAAAACAAACTTGATAATTGAAAGAGATTTCTTCCAATTAGCAAGAACACATGTAGATTCAATCGGAAGAATAAAACAACTCTATTTATTCAATCTTCAAATAATTACAATTCATTCCAAATAAACCCCAATTTCAATTCCTTACCAAATCTCTCACTTTCCAAGATACATGCAATTAGAACTTGAACTTCTAGATTCAAAAGAAAAACCAAAAATTTAAGGAAATTTCATCAATTAGTAGGAACACAATAGTAGAATAAATAACTCTATTTATTCAATCTCCTAATAATTACTATTCACTCCGAACGAACCCCAATTTCAACTCCTAACAAAATCTCTCACTTTCCAAGATATATCTCCCAACATGCAACTAGAACTTGAACTTCTAGATTTAGAAGCAAAACCTAAAATTTAAGGAAATTTCCTCCAATTATCTGGAACACAAGTGTAGATTCAATAGAAAGAATAAAAAACTCTATTTCTCCGAATAATTACTATTCATTCCGAATGAACTCCAAATTTAATTCCTTACCAGATCTCTCATTTTCCAAGATACATCTTCCAACATACAATTAGAACTTGAACTTCACGATTCAGAAGCAAAACCAGGAAATTTCCTCCAATTAGCAGGAACACAAGTGAAAGGCCAGTTAAAGCATAAAACAGCTCTATTCAATCTCCAAAAAGTAGCAAATGAATCCCAAATACCAACTCCTTTACAAAGCTCTCACTTTCCAAAATGCATGCCAACAACATGCAATCAGAACTCAAACCTCCGTATTCAAAAGAAAAAAACAGAAATTGAAAGAATATAATCCAAGTGGCGGGAACGCAACTAAAGATTCAATCAATAGAACAACTAATTGCCCTCCTAGTGATCAAAACAGCACAATGGAATTAAAAATCGCAAGAATCTACAAGATTTGCCAAAGGAATCAACCTGTAATGGCCCCACAACGAATAAAAGTGGGGAAAAACGAGATAAAGTAAATAAAGTAAAGCAGGAAGAAGTCCATGGAAGGAACCTTGTCGGGAATTGAGAACGTGGCCTGGAGAGAGCGCAATCTGACCGGAGATGGCCGTCGCCATTCACTTCACAACTTTCTTCGCAGTTAAAAAACTAAAGAAAAAAAATTATATTTTTGCTAAGGAATGAGCGGAGCCGGAGAACAGAAACGGCTGCACACCAAAAAATAAAAAGATGAAACCGGAAGAAAACCATAAAATTTGAGGGAGGGAGACAGAATATGCGGCCTTGCTCTCGCGTGTATCCTGTGCGTGTGGCACACAGCGGCAGTGGTTGAGATTCAGGATCCCTTTTAACGGTTTGGATTGCCCTGGCTAGCAAATGGCTGAAGAATAACTGATTTTAAAATTTTATGTTGTTATTTAAGAATATATTGTAAAAAAGTCAAAGCATAGAAAATATGGTGCATTTGTGTGTTGGACAGATGTAAAATAAATTTAAGAATTTATTATTAGTGTTTGATTTGAATTAAGTTAAAACTTATGTAAATCTTGAAAGTGATTGTTGGCGGTGATGAAAAGTTATGGTGGCGTGGTGGAGATAGTTGGCCCACCTTTGATGGGGTGGTCACCTTTGATGGGAGGCGGTAGCAAGGATGGTGGGTTAAGACTGTGGTGGCATGTAGGCAACCACGGTGGGCGATGACAAACAGTGGTGACAATGGTAATCAATTGCTTGAGATTGAGGTGGTGGCCAACTCTGGTGGGGTTTGCCGTGGTGGCAATGGCAAGCATTTAGATAACATTTAATGATATGAATGAAAATCATCAAAATTAGGAGAAATTATTTTTCACCATATTTAAACTAAAGATTGAAAAAGGATCTCGTTTTAGCAAGCCAAATAGCAAAATTTGTTTTTTCCTATATTTAGAATATAATGCATCCCTTTTTCAGCCTACCAAACTGCACCTTGGTTAATTTCATAGCATATTTAGAGCATTGATTTTAATCTAAAAATTGAATATATTTTATTTTTCCTTTAAGTTAATTTTATTTTTTTAATGAGTATTGTAATATAAATCATGCTTACATAATTCAGTTTTAAGATATCTTAGATGCAACCAAAATCCTCTACCAAAAAGTCTAATAATAGGTATTTATTTTGAGGATCAAAGTTTTTAAAGTTAGATTAAATTTCAATTTTTCTTTTAAGAGCTATTATTACTTCAAATTCGAAATCTTATTAAGAAAAGATGAATGTACTAATAAAAAAATTTTATTCTAAAACTCCACAAACAACTTTAAAATTCTTTGAAAGTGATGATTTCAATTTTACTGACAAAAATATGTGAATGAATTAATTTTATTTAATTTAGTAAAGTGCTTAATTTTTAATGAATCATATCATCCCCGTGACTCATAGGGATGTCCAAATTCTCCCTTTCCATGCTCCAACATGCACCACACATTCAAGCTTGTGGTTCCATGTGCTCTTTTGGAGTTTTAAGAGTAGCATTCTATTTTAAGTTGCAACAATGATATCAATTTTTGTGTGGTTTAATTCATAAAAAGTTTATGTCCATGCATAAATATTCTAACCAATTTAGGATTTCTCTTTTTTTTTCTTTCCATGGGTGAAAAATCCATTACAATACTTTGTTATGGGAATCACAACCTCACATTTATTTTAGTTTTCTTTCAAAAGCTTTGCAAAGATTATAAAATAAAATTAAAAACTAATAGAAAATTTAAAATAATCTTACATGTTGATCTATGTGTCTGAAGGGATGAGAAGATTGAAAATAGAAGTCAATGTAAGAATCTATTGAGAATATTCGGCAAGGAAGGTCACCTACATGATCATCTACAAAATAATTTTTTTTTGTAATGGGAACCTTTAGGAATTTTAAATGAATTTAAAATATATAATTGAGATAGGATAAACTCACAATATATTTAAAATCCACATTTTAGAGTCTCTAAATTAGGCTAACAACCACTAGCAAAGAGTAAAATCAAAACATATAAATCCTTTAACAAATAAGATAAATATAGCTAGCTATTGATTAATAAGCTCAATGTTGGTTAATGGAGGCTCGAAATGTGGTAAACAAAGCCACATTAAAGGTTTGTAGATATAAGCTAATAATTTAAAATAAACCTTAAAATCTCCATATATTAATAAAATATCGCTAAGGTTTGTTAAGGACTACTAAGTTTGTAGAGATCTATAAACCCTAATTATCTTTTTATATTATGAACATATAATTTTTTAGAACATATTTTAAGTCTACCTAACAATATAAAAATAATTCTAAATTAATATTTATTACACACACACACACACACACACACACACACACACACACACACACATATATATATATATATATATATATATATATATATATATATATATATATATATATATATATATATATATATAAGCAAATACAAAATATAAAGTATTTTAGTTTAGTACCTCTAAGTTGCTTAGTGTCAAGTATTTATTTCTCTTTTAACCTCATACAAAATCAATTCAATAGTTAATCTAATACTTTTTAAAATCTCAATAACAAATTCTTGAATGAAATCTTTGAGATAAAAATGGTCATTATTTTCTTCAAGAGTTTTTTTTTCAAGAGTTAAATACTCTTAAGATATAATTAACCATATGAGCTTCTCTTAGGTGGGAAACAATGTTAGTTTAGTGAATTTCAAGATTTATTATTTTGATTTTAATGATAATAAACATATTGCTGGATGAACCAAAATGTTAATTGATTGTTTTCAAGTGGATTTGAAAAAGGGCAATGCAATTCAACATAAGTTCATGTTACAAATTTTACAAACATACTTAATAACTGAAATGATTATTGAGTCATCTCAGATGGTTCAAGACAAGTGCAATATAGATTTAAACAAGTTTTCCAAAACTAATTAAGATTTATGTCTTAAAAGTCCATGTGGTGTTTGAATTTGGAGTCGTAGGGACACCATGCAGATCTTAGGAGGTACTTATTAAAGTGATCAAGTACTGCATTAAGGTATGATGTATCATCTCGGGAGATGAAAACATCACCCTATAATAGACCTAATCACCTAATAAGGACTCATAAGGTAAATGGGTCTGCATATGTACCAGAAATTTTCCTCCTACTTTATATGAAGAAGTAAAGTAGGGTTTATTTTATACTGATTCTTTAGTTCCCTATGAAAGCAAGCTTACATAGTTAATTATATCTTAGAAAGTAATAATTTGCTAAGAATACTCTCAATTAAAGTAGTCAATAAGTATCTCCAAAGATTTCAAAGCTAGACTATTAAAGGATTATGTATTCATGGAAATCAAATGAGAGAGTTCACATCGGAAGACTTATTTATGGATTCCAAAGGAGAATAAGTAGAAAGCACTCATAATACTAGAAATCCTAGTGAGTGCTTCAGTCTACCCTATAGTGAGGCTTTACATATTTAAAAAAAGAATTTACTTTTATTTAAGTTGAAATCTTATTAGAATGCTAGGGGCTAATAGTCCATCAATACAGAATTGCAGAAATACCTAAGAGGTGAGGACTTATACTCATAGCCTGAAGAAAATAAGTAGCCTCGGAACCTAAATCTAAGATTCTTTAGCATAAGCTAAAAGCATGACCTAAGTTTAATGGGACATAATGGTTTACCTTCACAAGAGAGAATATATACATCCCGACTCTTCTGGGTTTACAATCGCCTAGAGTGGTCGCCAGCTAACACCTCCTACATTTTAAAATTATGTAGGCCAGTCTTATGTAGATGCAAGATAGCTAGGCTGTTATTTAATTAGAGAGGAAGCTAGAATCCTAAACTCATTCCCCAAGAGACTAGATCATGATTGGTATGAAAATATGACTTAGCCTAATGCAAAAAATTACAATCTTTTATGCCATTTTGACACATTCATTTTAGACTAAGGCTTGGGAAAATTATTCCTATATGCATGATGAAATAAAGTTATGTTCTTTACTACAAGGGATCACCCTCAAAGGTCAAGCATATCCTTTATCGTGCAAGAGTGGAGACCCTCCCTATTCAATAGCAAAATAATATGGCATGCATGGCATGATAACATACAACATTCAGCTAAAGTGTTTCTGAATCTTTTATTTATCTTGATTATAGACCTAAGTTTTAAGATAAGATTATGAGTTATATTAAAATGTAGTTATGGTGAGTTATTTAGTGAGGATAAAAAAAATTAATTTTATCCTAAAGAGCCTATAGCATCCAGGCCACACATCAAAATCATCAAACTTTAAGAAACCTATGAAAAGCATGACATTTCTAATGCACAAACTAAACACAACAAAATAAACGTATGAATTTCATAAAAGAATAAAAGACCGGTGCGGCCGGGTACTATCGTACATCCCAGAAAAGAAAAGAAATTAGGTAGCCGAGCTCTACTCTTATACAACCTGGATTACAATTGAATTTTTACAAATGAAATAAATGCTATGAGGGTCTTCAATCTTGCACTCTCCTTTTCTTCTTCTTTTGGATTGGTTTTGCTCTAGACTCCACAAGGCCTCCCAAGTCTTTTCCTTCTAACCACTGCGCATCCTAAACCCCATAGGATTAATCCTAATCCTATTGCAAAAATTATATATTTATGAAAAATGAAATCTAACTACACCTGTAGACGTTAGCTAAATAAATATAGACACGAAGCAATTATATTTTACATATTTGGACTTAGCATCCTGCACTTGGGTAACCAAGCTCACCTGTCCTAACTGGATTATGCTTAGGGGTATAAGCAACCTGCAAGCAAGAACATTTATATTTACTTATTATTACAATGACCCCTTTAGTATAATCCCCTGCAGAAAATATCATTAGGCTATTAATGATCAAACATCTAGTCTGCGTATAAACAATCCTAACATATAATCTAAAATATTACATCATAAAATAAAAAATAACACCATAATATACACCAACCTAACTTAAATACTAGAATCGATGACTTAGTATTCTAATGTGTGTGCTAAGGTTTAATGTGGTATGTCTTAGTTAGTCTTTAGAAGTATGATTATCTAAAGTTTAGAATTGTTTAAGTTAAATATTAGGGGAGGTCCCACTTCAAATATTTGAATGAATTGATTTTTAATTTACATTTTTATTTTATTTTATGTGATGCCTATTTGATTATCTAATTATTATGAAGAGAAGAAAGGGGGGTTGACCCCCTTCATCCCTATCCTAAGTTATTTTCTAATGGTATATTAATATGTCTTTGGTTTCTTTAGTGAATCATTTATTAAATATTTTTTTATTAAACCTAAGTTTGGGTTAGTCTTAAGGGATCTTATTCAAACATGAAAGGTATCTCACAATTACTAAACCGAATCACCATTATATGGATAACATTCCACCACTTCTTTCCATCATCAATCGCATACACATTTCTTCATTTTTATTATTCATGATACTTGATTTAATACACATTTTCATACATGCAATATATTTGCATTTTGCACACTTGAATGATTATTAATGCATGCATTTTGGTAGAAAAGAAATATTTTCTCCCTTAGTTAAGCATATATACACATGTATTAGAGATTTAGGCAAGTACATCACTTTGTTAAACTAAAAAAGTGATTATCTAAGACCTTCATGGGGCTACTTAAAGCCTCATATTCTTGGGATGTCCAGACTATATGCTTGTCAAATTAAATACATGTAAACATATACATAAGCTTAGGAATGAAAATCATGAAAAGATTATATAATAACAAATCCTTTTATTCATACAAAACTTAGTGACACGAAGGGCAAAGTTTTATCTCCAATCCTAGCACATGAATAAATATAAATGAAATTTAGCAAGTATGTTCCATTGTTAAACCAGGAAAGTGAGGTTATCTATGACCTCCTTGGGGCTACTTAAAGCCTCATATTCTCAGGATGTTCAGACTATGTACTTACTGTGGTGTTTTAATTTGAATGTCAGGTGGACACCACGCAGATCTTAAGGGGTACTTATTGAAGTGACCGGGTGCTACATTGAGGTATGATGTACCATCTCAAAAGATGAAAACATCACCATGCAATGGACCTAATCACTTGATAAGGACTCCTAAGGTAGATGGGTCTTTGTATATACTAGAGATATTTCCCCTACTTTACATAAAAAAGTAAAGCAGGATTTATTTTATGTCGAGTTCTTTAATTCCCTATGGAAGCAAGATTTCATAGTTAGTTATATCATATGAAATGGAATTTCTTAAGAAAACTCTCGATTAAAGTGGTCAATCAATTATGTACAATGACTTCAAGGTTAGACTATCAATAAATTGAATATTTTTAGAAATCAAGTGGGAATGTTCAATTTGGAAAGACTTATTTTGGATTCCAAAGGAAGATGAGTAGGGAGCACTTATGATACTAAGAAGCCTAGTAAGTACTCCAATCTATCATATAATGGAGATTTATATGTTTGAAAGAGAGGTTTTATTTTAGTTTGAGTTGAAATTTTATTAGAATGCTAGGGCTTATAATCCATCAACACAAGATTGTGAAAATGCCTAAGAGGTGAGGACTTATACTTGTAGCCCGAGGAAAATAAGCAATCTCGAATCCTAAATATATGATGCTTTAGCACAAGCTAAAAGCATGATCTAAATATAACAAGAATGGGATATTATGATTTACCTCTACAAGAGAGGATAAACTAGTCCGACTCTTTTGGACTTACAATCTCCTAGAGTGGTCGCTAGCTAACACCTTTTACACTTTAAGTCCATGTAGGCTAGTATTATGTAATCGCAAGATGGCTTGAGTTGTTATTTATTACGAAAGAGATTAAAGTCCTAAACTCACTCCTTAAGAGACTAGATCATGTTTGGTATGAGCATATGACTTAGTCTAAAATGAAAAATCTTACAAATTTTATATTATTTTTGACATAATATTCTTGACAAAGGCTTTGGAAAATTTTATGCCTAAATCCATGATGAAATTGAATTATTGGCTAAATCAGAGAGATATAGAGATCTCCATCTTGATGGGGTACTCTCACAGTTCAAGCATTCCCTAAAGTGCAAGAATGGAGACCTTCCTTATTCAAGTGTGAAACAAGATGATATGCATGATGTTGGACATTCAACATTTCACCTAAGGGGTTTCTAAATCTTTTAATTATCTTGATTATATCCTAGTCTTTAGAATGAAGTTGTGAGTGGTTTTAATTTTTTTTAGTTATAAGTTATTAATTAGGGTAGAAAAATTATTTTTTTCCCAAAGAGCCTACCACATCCAGGCCACACATTCAAACACCAAACTTAAGAAACTATAAAGAAGATGTTGTTCTATTGCAAAATTTAAACATAGCATTCAAACATTTAGATTAATGTAAAAGAATAAAAGGTCGATGCGGCCGAGTACTACCATACACCCCAAAAAAAGAAAAAAATTGGGTAGCTGAGCTCTAACCTTATACAACCCAGATTATAAAAGAATATTATAATTTTAGAATTAAATTAAATGCTATTGGGTTCTTCATTCCTTGATTTTTCTTTCTTCCTTTTTTCTTTTCTTCTTGATTTGATTGTGCTCTAATGCTTTACAGGGCCTCCCAAGACTATGCCTTCTAGCCACTGCACATCCTAAACCCCCATAGCACTAATCCTAATTCCAATTATAAAATTATATTTTATGAAAAAGTAAGTCTAACTATACCTATAAAATAGATGTTAGCTAAACAAACATACACTCCTAAGCAGTTATATTTTATAATTTAGACTCAGCATCCCGTACATGGGTAACCAAGCCCACCTGTCTTAATTATTGATTATGCTTAAAGGGCTAAGCAACTTGCAAGTAAAAATATTTATATTTATTTTTAGCTGCCCCATTAGCATAATCCCCTACAAAAAAATAATATTAGGCTAAGAGTGGCTTAACATCTAGTCTATGCTCAACAATTCTAACATCTAGTCTAAAACATTATGTCATAAAATAAAATATCACATCATTACATACACCATCCTAACTTAGAGCTAGAGGTGGTGACTTAGCATTCTATTGGTGTGTGTTTAAGTTTAATGTGGTATGTCTTAACTAGGCTTTTGAAATCTAATTTTCTAAATTTTGAAATTATTTATGTTAAACATTTAAGTGGTTAACTTTTAAGTTATTTAGAGAATTGGTGGGTTTTAACTTGTATTTCTTTTTTTTTTTTCATTTAATGTTTACTTAGGATGTAAACATTATAAAGAGAAGAAATGGACTTAACCTCTTTCATTCCTACCTTAAGTTATTTTCTAAAGCATATTATTATGAGTTGGTTTTTTTTAATGAATGATTTATTGAATATTTTATTGATCCTAAGTTTATGTTAACATTAAAGAATCTTATTCAACATGGAAGGCATCTTAAGATAATCTAATTGAATTACCATCACATAAAATATATTATACCATTCCTTTTCATCACCAATAACATGCATATGATTTAAGATTTAACATAGATATACATGGAGTGTATTTTGGCACACTTAAATGATTATCAATGCATATATTTTGATAGAAAAGAGTGATCTTCATTCTTTAATTAAATACACACACACACACACACACACACATGTATTAAAGTTTTAAGCAAGTACATGCCATTGTTTAAACCAGGGAAGTGAGATAATCAATGAACTCTGTGGGGCTACTTAAAGCCTCATAATCCTAGGATATCCAAACTATATACTTGCTATCTTAATTACATGTGAATATACACACAACTATGAGAATGAAAATTATGCAAAAGATTATATTTTTATGAGTTATTTATACATAGAAAGTAAAGCTCTATCCAAATTCTAGCACATGCACACATATGAATGAAATCAAGTAAGTACGTGCCCTTGTTAAATCAAGAAAGTGGTAAGACCTCCTTGGGATTACCAAAATCATTCCCGTGATGTCCGGTATATACTTACTACATTCATCAACATATATATATATATATATATATATATATATATTCATAGCTAATATCATTCCAAATTCTCATTATCAATTTGCAACTTTGAAAATAATTTTGAGATTTATTAGTGATGATTGCCACACATATAATAAGATTGATTCAACACATGCAACTTTACATAAATAATTTCTTTTGATTATTTTTATTTGAAAGCATGAATGTCTGATATCAAATGACATTCAACATCTATGATGATTGAAAATGAATATTTGAATACTTCAACATAATTCATTCAATTACACTAATTCTTAAGGACAATCACATCAAATAAAACTATTTAAGATCATCCAAAATTGTTATGGAATTTAGTTTTGGATTTGAATTATTAAACTTAAATAGAATAAACAATGTTTGTTATTTTGCCCCATCCCATGTGAGTGATTTAATGTGTTTAAAGAAAATATAATTAAGTGATTTTTATGGATTAGTCAAGTTTGAATCATTAAGTAAATGATTTATTTTCCCTTTTCTATGCTTCTTTAATTTAATTAGCCACCTATTCATGAGCCTCAAATAATATGCAAAAGAGAAATTAAAATTGTAATGCTCCTAAAGGACCTAATGCAATAGGCTCATGCTTAAGTGTTAATGAGATTAAAGAAATAACTAAGTTAAGTACTCTTATGATTTTCCCATACTTATGGGTTAATTATAATTTCCTTAAGGTTCCTTATGTTATTGAACACATAAAGAGAAACCCATGGATTGAATGTTAATTATCAAAAGTAATTATCATTTTAATTTGATTAATTTTCATTATTAATTACTTAATTAATTGCTTAATTAATCTATGCATTAATTAACCCTCTTTATGAAATAGATTTTAGAAAATAACTAGGGAAGAGGTCTTAATCCTCTCCCCTCCTCATTTAACTGTTAATAAGTAATTAATGATCATTAATTATTGAGATTTTACTATTTGACATCTTTAATAATTATTAAATTATTTAAGAGGGTAATTAAGATTTGAATTTTAAATTCTCCTAATTACCTAGCTATTAAATCTCAAGAAAATTATGGGAGGTAGATGACATTCCATTGAATCAATATTTCAAATTTGAGATCAATTAACTAGGTAATTAGGCTTAATTAAGACAGGAAACCTTCAAACCCTAATTAAGCTATGTTTACTATTCAAAACTTAATGAAATTATTTTTATTAAAATCTCCTCTGTTTACCCTTTCCAAAATGGGTTTATTTATATTTTTATGATTTTTTATAATTAATTATAATTTTATGAAGTTCTGAGTAATTAATTACAGTTTAAACCTTAATTAATCCCTAATCCCATTGGTTCCATGTGGGAGCTGACGTGGCGACGCTTTCCATATGGTGCTGCAAGATTGGCCACTTAAACCATCCGACGCGGCATGCTGAGTCAACAGATATGCTTTCGTCCCTACCTTTTGATCTTGAATTAGATGATGGGGATTAATGATGCAATTCTTCAGGGATAAAATTAGATTTTCTAATCGGATTAATCATGGCCGTCCATTCCAATCATATGGAATGGATGATGGATGATCCTTCATCCCTCGAGCGATGGAAGATAGACACTGTCCGCCCTCTTCCACTCGATCGGAGCTCATTGGAGCTCATGAGGCATCAGGATCGACTCCAAAACCTTCAAGGGATAGATCTATGGAGATCCTATGATGAAAATTGTATGAAATCATGATTTCTTTCAGTAAAAACCAACATCTAGGGACTTTTCTACTATTTGGCAGAATTTACCTCATCAGAGCTCAAGACTGGCGGTCCAATGATTGAGGTAGCTTCATCTTGAAGAGACGAAGCCTTATTATGAAGCTTGCAACTTGCCTCCTTGCCGGTGGCTCTGTGGACTAAATGCCATCAAAAATGTCATCGAAGTTGGTTCAAGAGTGGTTACTGGTGCTCGAATCAATTGGGAATCGATTCATTTCACTTCGTCGGAGCTTGGGGAAGGTATGGGTGAAGTTAATTTAGATTTGGTGAAGTTTAGATGGAGTTGGACAGAGTGGAGGCTCAGTTTTGCTCAGGTTTGGTGTCGCTAGCAATGGGGAGCTCAAGGGAGGTTAGGAAGTCACTGGGGAAGCTCATCTCGACTCTCTAGAGCTCTCTGGATGATTATCCTCGTGTTGGAATAAGATGGGGAGGGGTATACCCTCCTCGCCATAGAATCAGATGGTGGGGATTTGCTCTAGTTTTGGCAAATGCTTGGTCAATGTAGGAGACTGAGGACGTCAGGGAATGGCTGAGGTGGAGCTCCTTGAGTGGCTAAGTGAAGGAAGTGGGCTGGCAAGGGCTGATGTTGAATGTCCTTCCTCCTTAAGGTGAGATAATGGGATGGCTTGGGTTAGCTCACCTCCTTTGACCCATGGCTGGCTCAATCAGCTTTGGGTTAGGTTAGCTAGTGGGTTAGAGGTCTAAAACAAGCTTTGGGTTGCTGCCAAAGACAATGGGATAAGTGAGACCATCCAAATGGAGATTTTTTTTCCCATTTGGAGGGGTTTACCCAATAGATTTCAGGCTAATTCAGGTTTAAAATGGGTTGGATTTGATTTAGGCTGACCCATGGTGGTCCAAGGATGGGTTGTGCCAAGTTTGGTTGGGTTTAGAGTTGGCTTGGTTGGGTTTGGCTCAGTTTGACCCATGTAGGTCAAATTAGGTTCAATTGGGATAGGTTGACCCATGGGTCAAGTTGGGTCAAACTAAGAGTTGGGTCATGTTCAAATGATGATTAGGGATGTTTAGGTTCAATTGATGTAATTTGATTTGAAGTGGATTTGAATTTGGCTCATATGGGTTCATATGGGTCAAAAGTGCCAAGTTGACCAATTTGGTCAAATTGACCAAATTGTCTTGGGTTAGGGGTTGATTTGGGTTCAATTAATGACTTAAAGATGATTGTAGGTGTTGATTTCAATTAATTTAGATTTGAGGATGATTTAGATCAAATTGACCCTTTAGATCAATTTGGGCTAAATGGATCAATTGGGTTGACTTGGTCAAATTAGATTCAATCAAGGGCTTGATCATGCTTAATGATTAATTTGTGATGAATTTGAGTCATTGGATTCAATTAATTTGATTTAATATCTGATTTGGTTAAATTTGATTCTTTAGGTCAAATTGGGTCAACTTGGGTCAAAGGGGCCAAATGAGTTTGGTTAGATCCGATTGGTGGTCAAATCATATTCAATATTCAATTTATGATTGATTGGAAGCAATGCTTTCAATCAATTGGGTTTGGAATAAAGTTTGGTTCAATTTGGTTCATATAGGCTAATTGGGTCAATTTGGGTCAAGTGACCAAATTAGTTTTATTTGACCCAATTGATTGCAATTGGACAATCAAGGGTGATCACCAATCATTGTATGAGGTTTTGGATGAGCTGGTTCAATCCAACTTAAGTTGGATTAGAGTTTGGATCAAATGGGTCCTTTAGGTCACCTTGGGTCAAGTGAACCAAATGGGTCAGTTTAAGTTGGATTTGGTTGAGTTTCATAATTGATTTAGGATTGATTGATGGCTTTGATTGCCATTAATTTGGATTTAATTAGATTTCGCTCATTTGGACATTTTGGGTTCAAATGTGCTAACTTGGGTTAGTTGGATTGATTTGATCTGATTGGTTTGATTATAGGTTTTGGAAGAGTTTGAAATGATGTATTGAATGGTTGGAGTGCTTTTGTGAAGTTCAATTGGATTTGGTTTCAATTGAAGAAGTTTAGGGTTGAGTCCATAGGATTGGATCATGGGGTTAATATGGGTTTGGGTTCAAATCATTTTGGCTTGGAGTTTGGATATGAAATAGGATTCAATTGGGTTTGGTTGTATTGATTTGAGGTTTGGTTTTGCATGAATGGATGGGCATAGATTTGGTTTAGGTCATAGGATAGGTTATACCTATTTACCCTAGGGTATGACTTAGTGTATGGTTTCTTAAATCTCTAGGCTTAGGTTTATTGTTTTCCTAATT
Organism: Cymbidium sinense; assembly: GCA_021442155.1. Taxonomy (NCBI): domain Eukaryota; kingdom Viridiplantae; phylum Streptophyta; class Magnoliopsida; order Asparagales; family Orchidaceae; genus Cymbidium; species Cymbidium sinense. The sequence continues at coordinate 20,306,732 of CM038229.1, forward strand.
GCTAAAAGTGTCCTATGGCTAGGGAAGTTCTAGTGTCTATAAGATTCCTAAGTTTATGATAGGAAGAAGGGTCCTCACTCCAAAAGTGAGATCAACACTTACCAATTCAAATGTATGTAAACATGTACATGAAACATAAAGATAAAACAAGACCCTAACTATTTTGAAATTATAACTTAAATGTAAACTTCATTGAATAGCCACACCTTACAATAATATTTATCCAACACATGCAACTTAGATATAATCATGTTCTTTTGATTCTCTTTTCTTCTGAAAGTATGAACATATGACACAAATGACATGCATATTTATGATGCTTGAAAAGAAGTTGTTAAACATTGCCACATACATATTTAGTTACATTAAGTCCTGAGGATAATCAAGCCAAATAAATATTCCTTAAGACTAATCAAAATTCTTATAAAATTTGATTTTGGTGTTTGAATTATTAAGACCTAAAGAGGAGAGATGATTCTTAGTATTTACTCCATCCCATATTGGTGATTTAATATGTTTAAGGAAGCCAATTAAGTAGATTTTTATGACTTGATTAGGTTTAAACCATTAAGCACATTGATTTGATTACAATTTCCTAAGCTTCTTTAATTTATTTAACTACTTGATCATGAGCCTTTAATGATATGCTTATAAAAAATTTTGTAATGCACCTAAAGGGATCTAATATAATTAGGCTCATACTTAAAAGTTAATTAGATTAAAGAAGGAAACAATCCAAGTTAAGTATTCTAATGATTTTTCCACACCAATGGGTCAACCATAATTTTCTTAATAGCTTCATGCTATTAAATACATGAAGAGAAAAAAAATGATGAGTTATATTTGAATTATCTGGACCAATTATTAGTTTAGTTTGATTTCTATTTTATCATTACTTTTCTTAATTAATCTCTAATTATTACTTGTGTGTTAATTAACCCTCTTAAAAGAATACAATTTAAAAAATAGTTAGGAAGGATGTCCTAATTATTTATCCTCACTATTCTCATTATTCAGAGTGATTAATTATCATAAATTATTTAATTTTTTACTGTTTAATAATTTTAATAAATATTAAATTAATTAATGAGGGTAATTAGGATTGAAATTATAAATTCTTTAAATTACATGGCTAATAATTCTAAGAAAATTTTGGGAGGCAGAGGACATCCCATGGAATCATCTCACAAAATTTAGAATTAATTAACCAAGTAATTAAGCATTAAATAAGATAATTAGCCAAGGGTTCAAACTTTAATTAAGCATTGTTCATTAGACAAACATTAGGACTCTTTTTCTTAGATTCTCCTGTATCTAACCTTTCCAAAATAGATTTATTTATATTTTTTTTAGATTTTTCTATAATTAGTTATGATTTTTTAAAGTTTTGAGGCCTAATTAATCCTTTAAATCATCGATGCCACATGGATGATGATGTGGCAGTACTTTCCAAGTGGCGTTGTGGTATTGGTTACTTAAATCATCTAATGTGGTAGCTAACTCAGTGGCGACGGACGTGATTTCATCCTGACCATCTGATCTGGGATAGCCGGTTGAGATTAATCACGTGATTTCAAAAAAAACTAAATAATAAATTTAGTTGTGATTAATCATGATCGTCCATTCTAATCATGCAAAATGAATGACCAATGATTCATCATACCTCGAGTGCTAGAACATGGACAACAACCACCATCTGCCGCTTGATCTAAGCTTGCCAGAGCTTGTTTGACAGTGAAATCAACTCCAAAATGATTTTCATCAAAAAAATACCAACACTTAGGGGGGGGGACTACGGTTGCTGAATTTTTACCTTGCCAAAGCTATAGACTGGTGGTTCGTCGATAGAGGTAGCTTCATCTTGAAGCGGTGAAACCCTATTGAGAAGATCACGAGCTAGTTCCCCACTGATTGCTCTATGGACCAGACACTACCGTAAAGCTCGCCAGATTTGGTCTGGGGATGTCTTATCATGGTCGAATCGCTCAAGAAATGATTCATTTTTGCTCGCCATCGTGAGGTGAAGGAGTGGGAAGAGTTAATTTGGGTTTGGTGGAGATTTTAGAAAATTGGATGGATGGAGCTCTCAGGTTTGATCGGGGGCTGGTCTCGCAAGCGCTGGAGCACACGAAGAGCTCAAGAAAAGGTATGAGACTTTGCAGAATGCTCTGGGGAAGGTGTGTGTTGTTGAGTTTGAATACATGGGGAGTATACTCTCCTTCAGCTAAACCAGATTGGTTCACCTTTGGCACCATCCGGCGGTAGGTCTGAGGTGTGGACTGTTGAGGTGGCTGAGGGTGAGAGGCTGAAGGAATGTAGTGGTCTGACATTGGGTGTACAACATCCCTTAGGTGGACCAATGGGTTGCCACGGGTGAACTCACCCTCTCATGACCAAAGGCTGAGCCCAATATCCTTGAGTTAGGTTAAGTTAGTGGTCCTCTTATCCTAGAAGAGCCAAAGGTGGTTGTCATGGAGTGGGGAGTTGGAGAACCCATCCAAATGGGGATTTTATCCCATTTGCAAGACTTAATTCAATGGGTTTGACCCAAATTAGGTTCACCATGGGTTAGGCCCACTTGGGCAGACCCATGGTGACTCAAGGATGAGTCATGCCAAGTTTGGTTGGGTTTGACTCAATTTGACTCATGTGGGTCAAATGGGCTAACTTGGGCTGAGCTGACCATTTTGATAAAATTGGGTCAAACCAATGGTTTGGGTGAGTTTAATTGTTCATTTAGAGTGCATTGGTGCAATTGGTTAGACTCAATTTAGAGTGGATTTGGATTTAGTTTATATGATTTGATTTGGGTCAAATGGGTCATGTTGACCAATTTGACCAAATTAGCCAAATTGGCTTGGGCATGGGTTAGGTTTATGTTCAATTGATCATTTGGAAATGATTGAAAGAGTTGATTTGAATTGATTTGGATTTGAGAATGATTTGGTTCAATTGGACCTTTTAAATTAATTTGGAATAAGTAGGTCAATTGGGTTGGCTTAGTCAAATTAGCTTCAATTAATAATTATAGGGTGTTCAATAATCAATTTATGATTGATTAGAGGCATTAGTTGTAATCATTTGGGATTGAAATGAGATTTATCCCAATTTGGCTCTTTAGGTCAATTAGGTCAACTTGGGTTAAGTGATCAAATTAGTTTGATTTGACCTAATTGATTGCAATTGGGTAATCAAAGATGATCAATAATCATTATGGAAGGGATTGGATGAGTTAATTTAATCCAATTTGGGTTGGATTGAAGTTTGAATCAAATAGATCATTTAGGTCTCATTGGGTCAAGTGAACCAATTAGGTTGATTGGGTTAAATTGGGATCAATTAATGTTGAGAGGGGTTCAATGATAGATTTAGAGTTGATTAGTGGCTTTTATTGTAATTGATTTGGGCCTAGTTAGGTTTTGGCTCATTTGAACCATTTAGGTAAAATGTGCTAACTTGAGTTAAGGTCCAAGTTAATTAGGCTTGGAGCTTGGATTGGAAAACCAAGTACAATTAAGATTAATTGAATATATTTGAGGTTGGTTTAACTTTAATCACAAAGCTTAAGTTTGGATGAGTGAATGGGTATGAGTTTTGGTTTAGGCCTTAGGGTATGTAAAACTTATTTATCCTAAGGCAAACCTTTGGCTTAAGGTTATGTTCTCTAAGTCTCTAAGCTTAAGTTTAGTGTTTCCTTAATTACTAGAAGTGCCTTAGAACTAAGGAAACCCAAGTGCCTAGAAGATTCCTAAGTCTAAGATTAGAAAGGTTAATTCTCACTCTAAAAGTGAGGTCAATAGTCCATAGGTCTTTAATAAAGTGTAGTTTGCATAAAACTCACAAAATAATGTCATATTACTAAAATTAAAGATAATCATTCTGAAATGTGATAAAAAATTTATTATCTAAATATTATTAGAATGTTGATTGCATAAATTATCACAAAATTTAAAATTATTTTAAAATGTGTTTTAAAGTTTTTATGTTAAATTGAAATTTTATTTGATTTTTTCTTATATTTTGTTTCTCCCTTTATTTCTTTTTTATTGAATTCATAATGTTATTTCAAGCTAAGTCATACATTTTGTTTATTTTTATTCACTATAGGAAAATTGAATATTATTGACGGCAAATCCATTGGTAATTAATAAAAATCCATTGGTAACTTGCTTTTTTGACAAATTTCCAATGATTTTAACCCCGACGATAAAATCCTAGTTATAAATGATTTTAGATGAATCAGAAATCCTACAAAAAATATATTATGTCAATTTTTTGGTGGATTGTTCACCAAAATGTTTATCAGGAAGAATCGGTGAAATGACCATCTGAAATGCCATCAGAAAAGATGCACCGTCAAAAATTTATAACTAGGCAATTTTTAGCGGTCGTTCTAGTAGATTGGTCTGTTAGAAATTTCTAGCAGAGGTGGTTCACCAAAAATCCGCCATTAAGGGTCTTGTCAAAAAATTTTCATCCATTGTTTGTTTGTCAATGCTTTGTATCGAGGTTATAGGTGGATAATCCATCAAAAAGCCTTTAAAAACTAGTACAAAAATGAAAAAAATCAGAGCTTCACTCATGCTTTAATTTTTACACATGTAGAAGAATTATAAATAGCTAATCTCAAGAATATAATCATTATCCACATAAGACTAACAAATAACTAATCTCAATTATTTCTTCATAAGTTTAACTATTTTGAAAAATATTGAAATGGACTAATAGTTTAAAATATTTAAATGAAATAGCCTAAAATATGAAAAACTAAACAAATTATTTACATATGAAAATAAAGTAAAAAAGAGGCCTACTCCTCATCAGTCTCCTAATCATCTTGCCCATCCTCCTCCTCCTTATTCATCTCCAGCACTGGCTCCTTCCCCTTGTGACTATCTCTACTTATTTTCTTCATTATAGCCTCCATTACAGCCATCCGAGCTTTCATCTATGAAGTCATCCTAGCTTCCATCTTCTCGGCCATCGCAGTGACCCACCTTTGAACAATATCATCAATCAACTATTTGTTCATTCTATATAACAAATGACATGCATTATATGCTAATTCATGTGAGTTTTTTCATAAATCTGTCCCTTCTTCTTCCCCCCAATAGCTTCATTTCATATATCATATTTTGGCTACTTAGACTGCCCACCAAAACTTCTTGCATTAGTAAGCTCTGACTAGCAAGATCCTTTAGCCTCTTGTAGTCATCCTATGAGCAATTAGAATGTAAGTTAACCATAATATACTCAATTATATTTCTAAAAAATTAATGTTAACTTACATAGGATTTTCGTGAACGAACATCAACTTATTACTGGTCAGTCTGATGTTGATGTGTTCTACTATGCAATTCAGCAGCAGCAGGCTCTTAGCAAAAAACTTTAGCCTATAAACAATATATTAAAACTAAATAACTATGATTATAGGTTCAATTAATGAAACTAACAAATGACTTATCATCCTCTATTTGCTCTTGGTGTGCAGTATTGAACCTTCGATTTGCAGAGAGGTGCCCATGCCCCCATAGTCAGAAGTATGATTTTTTTTTTTGCATGCTCCTTTGCGTGAACATAATCTAGGGAGACCCATTCTTAGTAGAGGTATCATGTGTATGAAGTGCTCAACACCACTCAAGAATTCATCAATTAATCTTTTTCTAGCTGGATGCAATCTATTGTATATCCATGACCACTCACTATGGATATTCATAATCTAGGTAAATTGAAAAATATGAGAATTCAATTAATATTCTATGTCAGTAACATAACTAGTATTGATTGCATAAAAAATGGCTAATTTCATGTGAAGACCTAAGTGTAAGTCATTCACAACGAAATTTTTACAATTAAAACCGTAGTAGCCCATAATATCAAAACACATTTTTTTTACAAAACTTAAACTAACACATATTGTAAAATTTAAATAAATGCATCAAAGATTTGAAAATCATATAATTAATAATTATACACTGTAAATGACTCAGAAGAATAATTAGGCTTAAATTCCTAAATCCTAAATTTACAAAAGATATAAAAACTAACACATGTTACTAAAGATCTAAACACAAATAGACACTTTAATATAATATTTAATAAATTCAAATAAAATTGGAGAAGATTTAATCTAAAATCATTAAAATATCTCAAAACTTCAGATCCCTATTTCTCACAAATCAATGGATGAAATTATTAAATAAAAATTGTAATAGAAGTAGGTGATTGAGGTATACTTTTGATTTTATGATGAAAATAGAGAAAATAGTCATGTTTCTATGGAATTTCTGCCAAAAATCGTTAAGATGGAATAATTCGTCAGAAATTTAGTCGAGTTTAAGTGATTCATACCCAACGTCCTCCTTAGTCAATAATTCTATGAGAAATATTTTTAGTTGACGGTTCCATTGATGATTCAGCTAGTAATTTCTGGTAAAAAATGCCGCAGAAAAGCTACAGTTTTTTCTATAGTGATTATTATTATAATTGTACTTTATATATATATATATATATATATATATATCTCCTTCACTTAAAATTTTTCTCAATTTTTGAAATCAACTCATATATGTACAACCATTTTTTTTATTAAAATTCATATTGAAATATTGGTGTAAACCTTGCTAATTTGTTTTGCATGTTGCAATATTTTCTATATATATAGTAAAGTTATGTATAACTTACCAAAATTGTTTGGCCAAAAGTTGCAACATTCGAACTCCATGGGTGGTTACATTGGCACATATGGAGATAATGTTATAACAAAGATCATATGTATTGGATTTATTAGTAAAAATTCTATAACTTTAGAAAAAAAAAATTTTAGTTAATGGTTTAAAACATAATTTAATATTTATTAATTACTTATGTAATAGAGGTTTAGAAGTAACGTTTCATGCACATCATTTTATAATTTAAAACTACGGAATCATTTTATGTGTAGAACATAGTTATACAAATATTTATTTAACTATTTAATAAAAATAAGATGATGTTAATTTAAGCATACTTTTTTAAAAGCACTAATGATGATGCTTGGTTGTGGCATAGAAAGCTATATCTTATTAATATGCACATACTAAATAAAATTTCAAAACATGATTTAATTATTGGATTACTTGAGATAAATATTTATTTTTATTATAGTTGAGATGCTTGTGTTCATAGTAAGTATGATAAAATTTTTTTAAAAGTAAGAATATTGTTTTGACCCTAGACCCTTAGAGTTGATTCATATAGATTTGTTAGGCCTATTAGCACTACTAGACTATGTGGAAAACATTTTTCTTTAATTATTATAGATACATTTGGATATAATTTATTGCAAACAAAGTAAGAAGTTTAGAAAGTATATTCAAAGAGAATAAATTTACATAATTTATAAAATTCAGGCATATAATGGTGTAGAGGTTGAAAAGAAATTTTTCGAGGATTATTGTGATAAGAATATTATTAAACATAGTTTCCTTGCTTTTAAGACTTTCTAACAAAATGATGTTGAAACAAATAAGTCATATCCTAATATAATTAGGAAGAAGAATGTGAATAAGTTACTTAAATATCAAAAATTCTTAATACTTCTTATTATACGATGAATAAGGTTTACTTGAGACCAATTCTTAAAAAGACACCTTATAAATTATTATTTGAGAAAAAATAAAAAATTACTCACTTACATAATTTTGGATGTAAATGCTTTATCTTGAACAATAAAAATAATCCTTATAAAAATTTGATTACAAATATGATTATGAAATATTATTAAGTTATTCAATTTCTTAAATAGCTTATGAAGTATTTCATAAAAAAAGTTAATTATGAAGAAAATATTTACATATAATTTTTGATGCAAATTAAGTGCATCTTAATAGAAATGATGAGATTAAAAGAGTAAAAAAAATAAATTTGGAAGATAAGATGGATGATTTCTTTGCCTAAAGAATGAAAATATAATAGGAATCACCTATATAAAATTAATTATAGGAGACCCACTAATGATGTTATGACTAGATGAAATACACAATAAAAAAAAGAGACTACTTTTGGCAAAAAAAAAAAGTCTTTCAAGAAAGGGTAAAAATCTTAGTGCAAAATCTTTATGTCCATCATTTTAGGTTGTAAGATCAAAGTCATTTTAGCTTAGGTATCAATATATAATGGAAAGGATGAATCATTACAACCAAACTAGATGGTGGCCCAATATGTAGAAAACCTATGCTAAAATAATCATTGAATCATCAAAAACTCAACAAGAAGTATGATGGGCTTGAATTGTGTAAGGGAAAGAACTTAAGAAAATGAATAAATACCATTATTCTAAATTTTATGGATTAATCATCCAAGACTATCGTGCTCAAAGACATTTAGCTTAGGAAGATAATTGACCAAACTTAGCTATGAGATGTTTTGTCAACAACTGTGAATTAAAACTTTAAAGTTGATCAAATGAACTTAAATTAACAAATGGAAACTAAAGATTTCCTAGACAAATGACTTCTATAGAAAAGTTGAAAAAAATTGAATACTTATAATCTCTAAATTGGTGGAGAAATGCCTTCATTAAGAAAAGAAATTAGATAACTTAGTTATATATAACCAGTAATACTCTACTTTATACATAGAAGACTGCCACAACTTAATGCACTAAGGCTCTTTAAAACTAATTAAAACCATGAAGAGCTAAAGCTTTATCTTAAGAAATATTTTATGTAATGCAAAAATGTCTATTCTGGTAAAGAAGACCTCAAATGCATGCTTAACTTGCTTATGTTATGAAGGTCCACAATTACTTGAGGGTTTTGATCACTAGCTAGCTCAATCTCATATCTCTACTATGTGATATATGAAAAAAAAATGTAAGTTAAAATACTTGGCTAGAGAGAGCTTTAATTTTAATTTTTAAATATTTTTCTTATCGATTTTAAAGTTTGTTTACCAATTCATTAAAGTTGGAAAATAAAATTTTATCTTATTACCCTAACATAAAAATTGTTTATAGCCTAGACAATCACTTTACAAAAAGAAAGTAAAAAATAATAAACAAATATAAAAGAGATAAATAATCACTGTGTTGTGTTGGCTATAAGAAAATAGGTAATAAACTATTGTAGCTAGGCAATATTCTTATACATACTCAAAATAAAAATAAAAAAGAGTGGACAAATCCTACTAAAAGAGCTTAAATAATTTAATTAATAAAGTATAAGTCTTATTTTTTTCTTTGCACCTAGTTATTTCTCCAAATTTGAACTATATACTTATTCATTAGAAACTTTATACCATGTTGAAAAACATTTCTTATTTTAGGGTACATATAAAATTTTCTAAAAAAGTAATAAATAAATTAAATATCATAGAACTAAAAGGAGCCATCACATCACTCCAAGAACATAACTTCATAAAGTCATATATAACATTTCAATGACCATATATATATATATATATATATATATATATAATATTTATTCTAATGTAATAAAAAATAAAGTGTAGCTACACATTAGAAAGTAAAAATAATAATCAATCTCAAATTTTAATTGTAGTCAAAGCAACCCCATCTTGAGCAATAAAACATTTGCATATCAAAATGATCTAACTACATCCTCCCTATACTAAGTGACTAATTGTTTGTGAACTATCATAACAACTAAGTGTAGACAATAGTTTATGTATCTTAAGGTTGAATCATAGAATCCTAATGACTTAATAAACTAAGTTATTTATAGGACTTTGATTATTCTAAAGTTTACCACTTTATTTTTAAAGAGTTTGAGATACTTTATGCTACTATTTGAAATCATTGAGAGGTCATATGAAGTATGATTATGATTAAAAGATCTTTATTATTAGATAAACTATCACTTAAAAATAATAAAAATAAAAATCAATCAATCATAATAAAACTCAAAATTTAATGTTTATTGTATACTTGCAAAAACATCAACATGATGTGGATAGCTGAAATTGTTAGCTATCAAGTATAAAAATTAAGTGTTCAAGCAAGGTATGAACACTTGAGAATAATAATATCTCATGTATATAAAGAATATCCAAAATACCTAAAATATAAAGTAGGATTTTGAATAAAAGACATCTATTTAGGAAAGAAAAGAATGAAACCAATTATAGGTGTATACTTGGAACCTAGGGTATAAAATCATAGCATACGATTGAACTATGTTTATGTAATTTTTGGAATGAGCTGAACATAGTTCTAATAAATTTATAATTTCTATAAGAGGCTTAATTTGGTCAAATTAAATGAAAATTTGAAAAATTACTAAAATGCCCCTTAAAATCCAAATCTCTAAAATTAAAACCAATCACACAAATAGCCTTCTCATGAGCCCAATATGACCTCAAATCATTTTGGAGTCATTCAAACTAGTTTTTACCATGATTAAGCCCATTTTATCCAAATGGCCCAAATTTAGGAGTATTTCACATATCATTTAGAAGCTCTTTCATGACAAGTTGATTATGGTTAACCAAATCAAACCTAGAGAACATAGTGGGCTCCACATAATAAAATAATTAGTTTTATTAGATAATGTGATTCTTAATAACTTCAATCATTTAAAAAGCATTATGAACCATTCCTTATGTGATATTGAACACATATGCCAATTGAGTCTTGAAACTATCAAATTTAAACCAAAATAAATTAGTTCATCTAGGACCCTCCCAGAGGATTAAAGAAAACACTTTTAAATGAGAATTGAATCCATTTGAGGTCAATTCAACTCTAAAAGACAAAAGTCCACTATGACCCATTATGGTCATAATGAATTTACTTTCGTTAAACTCAACCTAATTGGAACTCAATTTGGAATATTTTAACTTTAGGAATTCTAATAAAATATTCAGACTAAATCAAAGCCTTGTGTTTATAAAGATCCATTATATATATAATGCATTAATAAACAAATTAGGTTAGTTTGAATATCTAATTGAATAGAAATCTTTATAAAAAGAATTTTTGAATCAAGTTCAAACTTAAATGAATTCATATGATTGCAATGACCTTCTTAATCCAATAATCCCATGACCCATTACATTTATATAAATAGAAATTCAATTTAAAATAAATCTAATCTTTATAAATTTTGTTTCAACAAATTATTGAATTCAAAATTCGCCCCATATAACCCAAATCCCACTTGATTATAGCTTAATATGATTGATCCAAATGACTCAAATATTTTACCATAAAATTTTCATCAAACTATTACAACTTACTAAGTTCATAACTAGTTAAAATAAAATAAACCATATCTAACCATTTATTGAGCTTTGGTTAATTAATCAAATATGCCAATTGGTTCACTAGCTTAGACATAGCCCATAGAGGGTTGTGGTTTAAATCAAATTTGATACTAATTAAATTCAATATAATCTAATGATTTATTGTTAATCCATTAAGGTTGTATTAAGCTAAATGTACTCAAGTTAAACTCCAAATTATTTAAATTAGCTATTTTAAAAATGTAAGAAAAATTCAATTCAATTCAAATTATTTGAAAGCCTAAATGACTTAATTATGATTTATTAAAGATTATGTTTAGTTAAAACCCTTACAAATCAAGTATAATTGAAGTTAAAGTTTGGGCAAAAATTAAGAACTTTAATGAAATATCTAAACATTAAATCCAAATTAACCAAGTCATACTTATGTGTTAATTTAATTAACCATTCTAGATCTAAACATAATTTAATGATATTTCATAAGGATTGAAATGATTAGATTAAACCACATAAAATAATAATTGGTTATCATTTGCTTAGGTAATAAGCCATCAATATAATAATAAAATTAGGGAGATTTAATGGTTTAAAATTATTTAAATTAAATTTATCCATCGCTAAAATAATTTAACACATTGTTAATAACTTTAAGTTGGCCATTTAAATCAAATCTAGATTTTGTTCGAATTAACTTTAAGTTAGCCATTAGGTATATCCCAACATGTCTATAACTTATTTGATTCAACAAAGTTCATTTGAAATAAAAATTAACTAAACTAAGTTTTGTATAAACCAAAGTGACTGCAAGCTTAATTTGGTTACTAAATTAGTAGGTTTGGTTTATTTGGATACTTAAGCCTTTTATATTGGCTAAACATGAATAACCCAAGGAACTTTATAGCAGAGCCATTTCCTTAGCTTCATAAAAATGGCTAAAATAAAGAACCATGGTCAATTAAATGACCTGAATTGCTTCAATAATTTATACAAAATCATCCAAGTACTAAAAATAATAACTCCTACCATCAACCCTATAAGTTAGTATGTCGCAGTGAGCATAGGTTGATTTTGATTAACCCTACTATGTCTATGCGATTAGAGAGAAAAATACCATATAGGAGATCAAGTTAGAATAAGAAAGGGTTTAATAGTCAAGTATAGAAAAATTCTCTAAATAATTGATAGAGTAGCAAGTTAAGGAGGCCTTTACACAATCTGAGGAAACTTTATCTATTCTAAAAGGTAGAGCCTACTTAGAGGAGTTTGATGTAGTGTCATACCAAGTGATGCATACCACCCTCCTTCAAAGTCTTCACTAGCATAGGAAATCCTAAATAGTAGTTGGCTTATTTTAAAGCTGTGTTGCCCTCACTTTTAGTGAGGTTGACACTAATCACTTTTTAGACTTAGGACTTGATCTATTCACTAAGGTTTTCCCACTTAGAGTTAAGATGATTCAAGTGACTTGTGGCACACCACTCAAGCTAAAAGTCTCATAGGGCCCAACCCTAGGGCAAGACCTTAACTCGAACTAGGTGGGACTCAATGACCTCGATTTCAAGCCAAATCTCTTGTATCAAACCCAATTGATTATATTTCACCCAAAGCCACAAATCTATGTAAACCATACCCAATTGGTGTTCAATTTGACTAAGTGGCCAAGTTGACCCAATGTGACCTATTTAGGTCTAAAGGGCTAAACCTAAAATTGATACAAACCATTTAAAATTGAACCTACTTATCATTTGAAATTGATTGAAGCCTCATCGATTCAATTTGGCCAATTAGCTCAATTAGCCCAAATCAATCGAATTGAACCCTATACAGCCATAATCAAATACAATTTGATCCAAGTATAAATTGAGGTCAAATCCAAAGCTACATAATTATTTTGATCACATACTTGGACATTTCTCATGATCAATTACAATCTAATTTGGCCAATTAGCCAATTTGACTCAACCTAACTTGACCTTAAGGGTCAAATTGAACCAAGTCTCGATTTTGCTCAAATTAGATCTAACCAATTATTGCAATCCATCCCAAGATGAATCTTCATCATCACCCAATATCCAATTGATCACAATTAAGCCAATTTGACCCATTGACAACCCCCACCCAACTTAATCCAATATGACCTTAAAGAGATAAATTGAATTAAATCTTGATCCAATGCAAATTGAAATAAATCAACACTTATATTTAGTCCCAATTTGATTATTGAACACTTCTGAATGACCAGTTGAAGTCAATTTGATTAAACTAACCCAATTGATCAACCTAAGCCAAATTGGCCTAAAGGGTCAATTTGAACCAAAATCCCATCCTAGCCAAATTAAACCAAACCAAAGCCTATAATCAATCTCAAATGAACAATTAAACATAACCCAACACCTAATTGCTCTCAATTTGGCCAACTTGATCAAATTGGTCGACTCATTTGGCCCATATGAACCCATATGAGCCATATTCAAATCGACTCCGAATTAAACTAAACTAATTGCACCAATGTGTTTCAAAATATCATTTGAACACAACCAAATAGCCCCTGGGGCCTAATTTGGTCAATTGATCAACTTGACTCAATTGAACCCAAATTGATCTATATAAGTCCAAATGAGCCAAACCCAATCAAACTTGGCATGAATCATCCTCACATGTTTGTTGACATGCCCAAGTGGACCAAACCCATGGTAAACTTGGTTTAGACTATACCAAGTGAATCAAGGGTTCCAAATAGGACAAAATTCTAAATAAGAAGGTCTAATCTCTCACTTTGGCTAAGGCAGCCACTTTAGCATGCCTTGAGCTCTTCCTAACTGACTTAAGGTAGTTTGGTGTAGCCATTGACCAAGAAGAGGTCACCCTCACTTTAGACAACCCTGGGTTCACCAACTGTGGGCTATCCAAGTTTGGTCCTGCCTACTTCCTGACTAGCTACCATGACCTGAACTAACTCAAATGAGTGGTTAACATAGAGAAAAGGGTATACATCTCTCCAACTCTTTAAACTCAACATACACCTTCACAAGACTCCTAAAGCTAATCTTTAAGTCTCCCTAGAGCTTAGATCTAGTGAGACCAACCTTCCTCAAACTTGAACATCATAGAAACCCAACTTCACCAAAACTTAACCCTAGTCTAATTTCTTTCTTCACACCTTCCTCACATTTTATCGAACAAAAACAAATCTAGAAACACTCAATATGAGCATTGAAGTTAGAAGTTTGATAAAGCTTTGGTGAACTCATGGTAGTGTCAGGTCTCAAGAGCCAATGATGTGGAGGCAGAGGGGGACTTCAATAATAGAGCTTCGTCTCTACTAGACGAAGCTACATTAGTCAGTTTCACTACTAATCTTAACTCTAGCAAGGTAAATTCTTTAAAACTATAGAAAAGCCCTTTAGGTGTTGGTGTTTTATTAAGAGAATTTTTATTTTATGTAGATTACACTATAGAATATCTTGTAATTTTTATTTTGATCTTAATGAAGTCAATTTTGTTATGAAACTAGCTTTAGTTGGCTTAGATCAAGCGGTGAAGATGAATAATGTTCATCTCTCATCGAGGAAGATAATGAATCATGGGATGTCCATCACACATGATTAGAATGGATGATTGTGATTAATCAACATTAGATATTTTGATTTAATCCCTTTAAAGTCACATGATTAATTAGAGTCATTCAATCTTTGATCAAATAGCTAGGGACAAAATTGCATGCAATGCTATCTAAGTAACTACCACATGGAATTTGTTTAATAGCCAAAACTTCAAGTTCAGCAGTGTTAGCACTGATTAGGGTTTTAAATAAGTTTTAAAATCCAAGACTTCAAAAACGTATAAGTAATTATAAAAAATTTAAAAAATACAAAAAAAATACTATTTGGAAAGCTTAGATGGAGAAGAATATATGAAAAATAAAATCTCTAATTTTTATTAACTGGATAGAGATTAATTAGGGTATGAAAATTTTCATTAATATTATAATAAATACTTGGCCAAATGACTTGAAATTTTTAGTGAACATTCCATGGGATGACCTCTACCTCCTATAATTATTTCAACTCATTTGGCTGAGTACATTAGGAGATTCATTTTTTTTAAGTTTAATTAGCCATTTTAGCTATTTAATTAATAAACCTAATTATAAAACTTATTATAGATAATTAATATGTATTAGAAGCTTAATGGTGACAAGAGAAACATACTAGGAACTCTAAATCACCATTAAAGGGCTTTAATTAATTAAATAACACTTTAAATAACTGATGATTTTAAAAAAATTCATAACTAAATGCATAAGTCTCTAAAAAGTTGCAAAGGAATCCTCTTTGTGCTTAGCTAACAAATACTTAATTAATAAAATTAAAATCCTTAAATGGTTTTGGGTATTTTAAGAGTAAGTGCCTAATTAAGATTTTTCATAATTAATTAATTAATCACAAAATATTTTAAAATTTTATTATTTATTTCTCATGTTGTTTTGCATGTTTACAAATTATCTCATAAATTATAGGCTTGAACAATATGGTTAATTTTTAAGGTCATTTAAGTATTAATTGAATTAAATAAATTATAAAAAATAATTAATACATAAAAATCATAATTTTACTTTTAAATCTCATATAAAGAGAGGGTGTATATGGAATATTTTTATTATTTTGTCTCTCCTTAATCGATCTAATCAATTTCAATGAGAATGTATTGATTAAAGAATGCTGATTAAACATAAGTAGCATCATTTTCTTATGAAAGGCCTTAAGGTTTGATAGCCTAAGTAGATTACTTTGTGATGTCCATTGGACTCACCTTTTTCACTTATAAATGCGTGATTAATTCATGGCTCATTCATGCTTATGTTTAAAATTAAAGTCTTTAAGTGCATGATATATGCATAGTGTGACTATTATCACTATAAAATAATAATAATAATATTTTCATCATATAAGTCAAAGTATATGAATATATGTATAAATCTAAATTAATAAAAATGAATAAAACCCTTATGTATAACTCATGTGTATAATATACTCTATTTGAAGGTATATAGTCTGAACACCCGAGCACAGGGTTGATGGTTCAAAGAAGGTCCTAGATACCCCATCTCCATAGTTTAATAATGACACGTATCTAAAAAGTGGTGTAGAAAAATACATGTAGAATACAAATCATTTTAAATCACATATCATTAAGATTTCAAAAAATTCATTTCATCATATTCATGTTTATATCAATGCATGAAAATACATGGATATTTTGAAGTGAATTATTAAAGTAACAATAAATATGTAATTATTTTAAAATGAAATCTTATTTTTTTAAAACAAAATATTTAAGTGATAAAATAAATACATAATTATTTTAAAGATCAGATTTTAAAATGATAGAATAAATACAAAACTATTTAAAAAAAATTAGATTTTAAAATGATAAAAAATACGCAATTATTTTATAAAAAAATAAAATTTTAAAAATGATAAAATAAACACACAATTATTTTTAAAAATGGAATTTTGAAATAATAAAATAAATACATAATTATTTTAAAAATGGATTATTAAAGTGATAAAGTAAAAATATAATTATTTTGAAATGGAATATTAAAGTGATAAAATAAGTACATAATTATTTCAAAATAAAATATTAAAAGTGATAAAATAAATATTTTAAAAATGCAGCATTAGAGTGATAAAGAGGTGAGGGATGTCATTAAGTAAGTTATCATTTATCCTTATTAGCCTTAAAATGCCTTTCATGTGATTATAATTTCATTTAAGTTTAATCCAAAATTAGGCATTAATAAAAATCTTAAACCTTCATTAAGATGATTTAAAAATCATAAAAAGCCTTTAGAACTACCCTTAAGGTAGGGTGTCAAAAAGAAAAAAGGTTCTCACTAAGTGAAGATTATGAATTTTCATACTCTTTAAAACACTAAGTCTAAATCGAATAAAATTTAATTTGTAAATTAAAATTTTTCTTCTTAAATTACTAACCACTTAAATCAAAATCACTATTTTGGTTCATTACTTGAAATTATCACTTAATCCACAACTCAAATACTAAAGCTTAGCTTTGCCTCTCCACATTAGCTTTTGCACACACATTATATTGATAGGTCAGCAATCTTAGACATAGGTTAGGTTGGTGTATTGCTTTTCATATTTTATGGTGTACTATTTTAGAAATATTTTTAAGAATATAATGAATGAAGGCTTCAAATTACCAAATCCCATGAAACTAATGAAAATAGACAAAATTTTTTATCCCAATTATCGTCTTTACCACCATATACTTGGTCATGTGATAGAGGACTACTTCACTATTAAGGATTAGGTGGAGAGGACTTTAATATAGAGATGGTTGTAATCCTGAAGAAGACTTACATTAATCCTAGCTAAGGATCTATAAAGGTAATCTTAGTTTAGTTCTCCATCCCATTTGAAGATACTTTTTTTATGATGAGTGGGATCTTTCTCTATCTCATTCATTTAATTTTTTTTAAAGACTTTTATTCTACTTTGTAGGTGTCCTAAGAAACTCAAATATTGTTCATTCAAGTTGATCGATTAGTTCTCAGGAATGACTCAAAGATGACTCCTTCACTACAGTACATCCTTGAGTTAGTGGGAGTTTAAGAATGTGTGAGGTAGAGGATAAGAAATATGTAACAAGTAAGAGTGCTATTGGTGCAGATGGTGGGATAAGCCTTACATCTCCCCCACTATATATAACTTTTAATTTATTAATAATTAAAAAGGATTCCATTTATGTTTTACCTTCTTTAGGTGACAACAATATTGATGACTTATCTAAAATTAATAAGAAAAATGAAAATAATAATTCCATAATTATCAAATTGAATCGAATTGCCTTAATAATCTCGAGAAATCTTAGGTGCCAAGGTTTAATAATGATCATCTTATTATCAATTTTTATGGTATATCTTTTACTATAAAAATTGAGCTATTAAATCTTGATAGCTCAATGGAAGAGTAGTATAACTGAGATTCGAGCTGACACTATAGTGGTCTCTAAATATTTACGGATTAGAGAAGTTAACCTATGAAATAGTAGGGCTTAGCATCTCGAATGGAACCTAACAAAAAGATAAATTATTGATTGTGATCAAGATCTAAGTGCTCTACAAGATAATCCTTCCCTAAATGCATAGAAAATAAATCTTAATATTTTGAAGGTTGATTATAATGTATTAGCTCATCTTATGAAGCTATCCATCAAGTTAAGCATTTATGATGCACTCATCCTTTTATAATGATTACAAAATGTAAGGACACCATGTAGATATTGAGGGTTATTATTTTGGTGATTGCATATGACATCAAAGAATAATATACTACCCTATAGAGTAGACCTTACTATAGATTTATTCACTTAATAAGAACTTCTAAGTTTAATGGGAATACATGTACCAAAGAGTTTCTCTCTACCTTACATGGATAAAGTAAGTTGGTGTTTACTTTTGGAGTCGTAGGAACACTATGTAGATCTTAAGGGGTGGTTATTAAGGTGATCGAGTATGACATAGAGGAATGATGTACTATCTCAAAAGATGAAAATATTACCCTATAATGAAATCAGCCATCTAATAATGACTCCTAAGATAGATGAGTCTACATATAACAAAGATCTTTCTCCTACTCTACATGGATGAAGCAAAGTAGGGTTTATTTTATGCCGAGATCTTTAGTTCCCTATGGAGATAAGCCCCCATAGTTAATTAAATCTTAGGAAATGATGATTCAATATGAATACTCTCGATTAAAATAATCATGTAATGTCTCCAAAGATTTTAAAGTTTTATATCAAGGGATTAGTGTTTATTGGAAAATCAAGTGGTAAGACTCAAAGTTAGAAGAGTTCTTCACAGTTTTCAAAGGAGGATGAGTAGGAAGTACCCATGATACTAGAAAGCCTAGTGAGTACTTCATTTTACCCTATAATGAGGCTTTATATTTTTTAGGGAAAAAATTATATTTGTTTGATTGTCATTTCATTAGAAGACTAGGCCTTATATTCTAATAACACAAAATTATAAAAATGTCTAAAAGATAAGGACTTACACCCATAGAAAAGAAGAATAAAGTAGCCTCTAAACCTATATCTAAAGTACTCGACCTAACTCTATTCGAGGAATGTGAGAGATATATATTGGATCACTTCCACTAGAGAGAGTGAACTAATCCTGAGTCTTCTAGACTTATAACCATCGAGAGTGGCTGCTAGCTAATGCCTACTATGATTCAAAACCATGTGGGCCAGTCTTATGTAAATACAAGATAGCTAGGTTATTATTTATTAAAAAAAAATCTAGAGTCGTAAACTCACTCCCTAAGAGACTAGATCAAGATTGGCATAAAAATTATGCTTAGACTAATGCAATAACATGTACAAGTTTTATTTCATTTTTGACTTTGTAATTTACACTCAAGCTTAGGAGATTTATGCCTACATGCATTATGAAATTAAGTTATGGGATAAATTAGCAAGAATGAGTGTCCTCCATTATAAGGGATTGCTCTCACAGGTCAAGCTTTGTCCCTTATCATGCAAGAGTGGAGACCCCTTATTTATAAGGAAGAAAGAAGATGCATGCATGATGTTTTAACATACAACCATACAACATAGGGTTGGCTAAATATTTCATTTGTTTGATTAAAACCTTATGATTTAAAGTGAGGTTATGAGTTGTTAAAATTTAATTAAAGTTGATTAGTTGGAGTAGAAAAATTAACTTTTAAAAGGGCATGCCACATCCAAGCAAGACATTAAATATTCAAACTTTTAAAAACTTATGAAAAGCATGCCATTTATATTGTCCAATAAAAGTAAACAAATCAAACAAATATCATCGATTAAAAGAATAAAATGTTGGTGTTGCCACGTATAACCATATACCCCAGAAAAGAAAAAATGTGGGTAGATGAGCTCTACCATTATACTACCTAGATTATAACTGAATTACAAATGAAAATAAAACTACGAGGGTCTGCAATTCTCCACCTTCATCTTCACTTCATGGATTTGGGCACTCTATGCATCATAGGGCTTCTTAGGTCTGAGCCTTCTAGCCACTACTCATTCTAAGTCTCACAACTTTAATCTTAATCCCATTACAAAAAATTACATTTTTAATGTAATGCAAATCTTTCTACACCTACAAAATAGAGGTTAGCTTAACACACATTCAGGCCAAGTAGTTATAAATTTTATGCATTTAGACTTAGCAATGCCTTGGGTTACCAAGCCCACTTATCATAATGAATTATGTTTAGGGACTTAAGTAGCACCTAGAAGCAAGAAGAATTTATAAAATTTTTTTTATTACAATGGTCCCTTAAACACAACCCTCTACATAAAATATTATTAATCTAATGCTTCCCTAACATTCAGACTACACACAAACAATCCTAACATCTAATCTAAAATATTATATCATTAAATAAAACATTAATACATGACAAAGCACCAACCTAACTTAAGACTATGATCAATGACTTAGCATTCTAAGTATGTGTTATGGCTTAGTGTGGTACCACTAGATTAGGCTTTAATGTTTGAATATATCTAAAGGCGAGTGTTCAAATTTACCATTAAAGGATGATTATAATTTGTGATTGATAAATTAAAATAAAATTTGAATTTATAGTTTGATTTCATTTGAGTTTTATTTTGAATTTATAATTTTAAGAGAGAGAGAGAGAGAGAGAGAGAGAGAGAGAGAGAGAGAGAGAGAGAGGAGGGATGGAACCCACCTCAATCCTAACTTTAAGTTGAATCTAAAGATGAATTTTTTATGACTTTAATCACCTTAATAAAATGTTATAAACTTTTTTTATTAAGCTATGCATTTGGATTTAACTTAAGTGATTTTATCTAAATATGAATGACATCTTAAGGTTAATAAATTTAAATCATGACCAATTTGGTGACATCTCTTAATATTCATTAATTAAATGATTTATTTGATATAGTAATTTAATTCAATATGGACATATTTATTATTTGAATATTTTGCACTTTGAAGCATGAATTTAGTAGAAAAGATAATTTGATTATTTATTATACACACACACACACACACACACACAAACAACAAACACACATATAGTAGCAATTAAATTTGTATAAGTATGTGCCATTGTTGAATAAAGGAAGTGAAGTAATCAAAGACCCTCTTAGGCCTACTTTAGGTTTCATGCTCCCGGGATGTCTAGACTATATACATGTTAATTTATATACATATGGACACACACACACACACACACACACACACACACACACACACAAACACACACACACACACACACACACATACACACACACACACACACACACACACACACACACACACACACACACACACACACACACACACACATATATATATATATGGGTATCTGGGATAAAATTATGAGAATTTTAAGATGCTTAAACGTACTAGTGAAATTAATTTATCCTTATTATACAGTTTACTACAAATCTTAAGGTACGTGTCATTATTATATCAAAAGTACAGGGTATCAAGATCTCATTCAAACTAGTAGCCCTGCTCCTCTGGTTTGTAGACTATATACACTTTAAAATTTTAGTTCATACACATTGGATTTACATTCAAGTTGTAATTATTTAGATAAATTTATATCTAAACTAATAAATCTTTTTATTCTATTAAAGAAAATGATTTGAGATTTATGATGATAATAACCACACTATTAATCAAAGCATGCAATTAAACAAAATCTTTTATTTATTTTTGAAATATGAATATATGAAACATATGGAATATAAATTTACAAATGATTGAAGCAAAGTAATTAAATTTTACCAAATAGCCTATTTGAAATTATTAATTCCTAAGGTCATTCACATGATGATAATCACACTTAATTCCAATCAACTTCATTATCTTAATTTTTTGGAATTTGAGTTATTTCATCATAATGAGTAGAGAAAATACTTAAGTTTATCCTTTGATCCACTTTTGTTCATTAAGTGATTTATATAAAATTTATGGATTTTTTAAGGTTAGTTAATTAATTAATCAATTAGGCTCAAGAGAGCCCATAAATTCAATCAAGCCCTAAATATAATACCAAAAATTTTGAGAAAAATACTAGAGATGCAATTGGGGTTATAATTAGAGGTTGATTAGAAAACTTAAAATCATTAATTACACTCAAAATACCCTAAACTAAATGGTAATTTTGATTTCATTAAAAACCTCTTTATTAGTTGAGCATAAAGAGGGCTTCGTTAAAATTTGTGGAGAACTAATCTATTACTATGAATTTTTTAAGCTCTAGGGTAAATAATGTTTTAATTAATTAAATAAAAGCACTTTTATGTGATTTTATGAAATAATTAAGACTAGAGGTACTAATTAATTTCTCCAATCACCATTAATATTTTGATACATATTTAAGCTCACATAAATAGTTCCAAATTTTCATAATTTTATTTATTTATTAAATGCATAAAATGACCATTTTAGGTTTGAAAATTGAAATTTCTCAAATTAGTTAGCAAATTAACTTGAAATAATTAGTGGAGGTAGAGGTCATCCCATGGGACAATCGCCCTAAATTCTAAACCAATTAGTTAAGTAATTAAGGCATAATTACACTAATAAAGTAATATTTCAAACCCTAATTAATTACTACTAATTTAATAAAAATTGGAGCTTTTATTTATTTTTAGATTCTACTCTCTTTGAGCTTTCCAAAATGGGTTTATCTGCATTTTTTAGATTTTTCTATATTTAGTTATAAAATTTTAAAGTTTTATCCATTCTAAATATTTTTTTAATCTTGATTAAATAATTTACATAGTCGGTGCCACGTCAGCATTGGCGTGGTAACGCTTTGCACGTGGCATGCGGTTGGTTATTTAAAATGTCTCACATGGCTGCTAACTTAGTGGCATCCAATGTGCTTTTATCTCAATCATTTGATCATGGATCGAATTATCAATATTAATCCCACAGATTAAAAAAATAAATCAAAAATTTTAACATGATTAATCATGGTCATCCGTCTAATCAGTGGAACAGATGGTAATTGAACCATCAGCGACCTCCAGTGAGAGAAAAAACATCATTCATCTTTCATCACTTGTTCTAAGATCACTAAAGCTTGTTTGATGGTGGAATTGATTTCAAATCAATGAAGGAATGTTCTAAAGGGATCCTATACTTGGATTCATATTAAATGCCAAAAACTTGCACAAAAGTTCAACACCCAAGGCTATACCTATGATTTGAGATTATTACCTTGCCAGGGCTAAAGACTAGAGGTTCATCAAATGAGGTAACTTTGCTTTTAAAAAGATAAAGCCTTGCTAAGAAGATCCTCCCTTGCCTCCTTGTAAAATGCTCCTGAGATCAAGCTCTATTGCTGCTCACTAGAGTTTGATCAAAGTTGGTGTTTTAGTGATTGAATTGAGTGGGAATTGATTCATTCTTATTCACTGGAGCTAGGGATAGGTGTGGGTGAAGGTAATTTAGGTTTGGTGTAGGTTTAGTGGAGTTTGATGTAAGATAGGCTCTAGTTTGAAGTGGTGTTGGTCTCACCAATGATGAGATGATGGGGAGTTTTGTGAACCTGAGGGACTGGCTCTCGTGTTGTGAGGATGGAGTGTGCTTGATTTGAATAGGGGAGGAGGTATATATCCTCCTCCCCATATGAACCAACCAAAATGATTGGTTAAGGTTGTCGTAGCCAATCTGCTAGTAGTAGTGGCTAAAAATGGTATGGGACTAATGAGGTGAGGTCCCTTAATTGCTCAAAGGGTTTGGCTAATAGTGGTGAAGTGGACATGTCAAGGGGGGTGAACTAAAAGTCGACCAAGGTTGGAGGGACCTCATCCTGGCCAATGGCTAAGCCCAATAGCCTTAGGTCAAGTTTGATTAGTGGGTCTATGCTCAAAAAGTGTTAAGGAAGGCTACCATGGTTAAAGGGCGTTGGTGGACCTTCCAAATGAGGATTTTGTCTTATTTAGAACTCTTGGTTCACTTGATTTGGGCTGAATTAGGATCACCATGGGTTGGGTCCACTTGGACAGGTCAAGGGGGACTTAAAGATGAGTCGTGCCAAGTGTGGTTGGGTTTAGCTCAATTTGACTCATATAGGTCAATTTAGGTTCAAATTGGTTAGATTGACCAATTGATTAGATTGGGTTAAGAGGGCTATTAGGTTAGTTTCAAATGATGGTTTTGAACTTATTAGTGCCTTTAATTTGATTTAATTTGGATTCAATTTGAATTTAACTCATATAGGTCAAATTGGCTAAGTTGACTAATTTAGTCAAAGGTCAAATTGGGTTGGATGAGGGATTGAGTCATGTTTGATTGATAATTTGACATTGATTGGAGGCTTTTATTTGAATTGATTTGGTTTAGAATAGATTTAAATTGAATTTGACCCTTTAGGTCAAATTGGAATAAATGAGTCAATTGGGTTAGGTTGATTAAATTGGCTTCAAATGGTGGTTGGAGAGTATTCAATAACATATTTAGGATTGATTGAAGGCATTAGTTCAACCAAATTTGGCTTATATTAAGTTTTGGCTCGATTTGGCCTTTTAAGTCAATTTGGTTCAACTTAGGTCAAATGGCCAAATTGGCTCAATTGGATTCAATTTATTATAATTGAGTATTTGGATATGATTAGCAATCATTTTAGAAGAGATTGAATGGATTGATTTGGTCCAATTTGAATAGGATCAAGATTTGACTCAATTTGACCTTTTAGGCTAAATCTAGTCAAGTGGGTCAATTTGCTTGATTAGGTCAATTGATATTACTTGAGTGTTAGTATATGTGCAATGATGGATCTACAAGTGATTGATAGCTTTGATTAGATTTAATTTGGGTTAGATTGAATTTTGGCTCATTTGGACCTTTTAGGCCAAATGAGTCATGTTGAGTTTATTGGACCAATTGATCAAATTAAGTTGGTTAGAGTGAGTTAGAATGTTCAATTAAGTGAATGGGATAATCATGAGGTTTGGATTGAGTCAGTTTTGCTTAAATCAAGTTGAATTGGATTTTAGCCTTATAGGGTTCATTTGGGTCAACTTGGGTTAAGGGCTAACTTGGATTGATTTGATTCAATCGAGTTGCAATCATGGTTTAATAAAATTTAATTGAGGTTCAAATGGGTTTGGGTGAGTTTAATTTCAATTGGATTAGATTAATTTTGGATTTATCCCTCTTATGCTCGAATGGAATAAATTGGATCAACATAATCATTTGGCCAAATTAAACCATAATGGGTTGGATTAGGTTTGAAATCATTTGGTCCTGATTACGGTTTGATTTGTAATAAATTGGTTTGATTTTAGGGAATCAACTTGGTATAAGAGTTGATTTAGGTTTGAGATAGGTAGGCCTTGCATAATCTAAGCTGGCGTTTAACCGTAGTGTTGAGCCCTATGGGTTTTCTATGCTTACGATTAGTGTTCACGTAACCACTACAAGTGTCTTAGTTCTAAGAAGATCTTATTGCCTGGATTGAATCTTAGGTCTAAGGATATGGTTGTCAACCTCACTCCAAAAGTGAGGTCAATAGTAAGACAGATCTATTTTACTTGGGCTGCAACTTCCCTACAAGGGCGAGCTCCCATAATTAATTACATCTTAGAAGAGATGATCTCCTAAGAAAACTCTTAATTAAAGTAATCAACTAATGACTCTATTAAAGTTTAAGTCAAGATTAATCAATTTGAAATCAAGTAAGAAAGCTAAAATAAAACAAATATTTTTGTATTCCAAAGGAAGAATAGTAGAAAGTGGTCAAATAATAATAAACCTAGTATGCATTTGAATTTATCTTATTGTTGAGCTTTATATTTTTAAAATTGAGATTATTTTTTAGTTTTTAGTTAACATTTAATTTGAATATTAGGGCATATATCCAAGTAGTATAAGATTATAGGAATGCTTATGAGATGATGACTTATACTTATAACAAAGGAGAAACAAGTAGCCTCAATTCCTAAAATTAAAGACACTTCCACACAAGTTAGAAGCTCAACTTAATCTAACGAAGGAAAAATTGAGATACGTTAGTTCACTACTACTAAGGAAAGTGAACCTATCCCATTTGTATGAGCTATTAGCTAATATCACCTACGCTTTAAAATAAGAAATGAGAGATAGCTAGGTTGTTATTAATTAGAAACAAATCTAAGAACCTAAACTCCTTAAATTATAATGTCATGAATGGAATGAAAATGTTCCAATCAAATGCAATACTTTTAGATTTTAAATATATTTTAGACTCTAAATTTATTTTTGGGCTTGGGCATGCAATTATGCTTACATGCGTGTTATTGAAAGTCATTAACAACTAATTATGATTTAGAAAGCAAACTTCCTCAAGAAGGTAGCTATCCTCATTGGGCAGATTTCCCTAAAATGTAATGAGAGAAGGACCCAATTCATGAATGATAAATAAATATGCATTATGGTTCATAAAGTTTAGGAGTTTCTAGTTGATTTTAATATTTATGCCTAAGGTTTTAATTAAATAAGAATATGACTTATATTTATTTAATTTAAGTTAATTAACTAATGGTTCAATAGAAAAATTATTTTTTTCCCAAAATAGCCTAGTGGTTTAGGCAATCAAATGAGAAAAATGTCACACATAAAGAAACCTAGAAAAAACATGTCATTTTTATTGTGTAATTCAAAGTAAACAAACCAATCAAATTATCAGAATATATTAAAAGGCTATTGCAACTGGGTTTTGCTATACACTCCAGAAGAAATAGAAAAAATAGACAGTTGAGCTCTTCTCTTTACATTGCCCAGCTTAGAACTAAATAAAAAAATAACATATGGGAGGTCTTCATACCTTCATTTTTATGATGCAAGCATTTTAGGCTTCATAGGGCCTCCCATGTCCATGTTCTCTAGTCACTGGTCATCCTAAATTCCATGTCTGTAATCTAGTTCTAGTGATAAATTACTTGTAAAATTCTAAAAATAAAATCATAACTTAATCTATAAAATAGAGATTAGTTGAAATACACATACACATAAATAATTATATTTTATATAGTGGGCTTGGCACTAGTAGGTACTATGCCCACCTATCCTAAACAGAGGTTTAAGCAATAACATCTACAAGCAAATAAGTTAGATTTAAAAATTATTATTGTGGTCCCCTTTATTGAGCATAACCTATTATAGAAAATAATATTAGTTTAGTGAATATTGTCCTAACATCCAATTTCAAATAGTACACAATAGATTATAAAAATTAATATATCAAAACAAAGCACCAACCAATCCTAATTCTATGATTGGTGACCTATCAACCTAATGAGTGTGTAAAGGTTAGTGTGTATGACAAAGCTAGACTTTAATGTTTAACTTGTAGTTTAAAAATAAGGTTTAATTTTTTACCATTAGGTGATTTCAATTTAAGTAATTAATGATTTAAATATAGAGTTTAAGTTGTGATTTAATTCATGTTTTAATTGAATTTAGTGTTTTCAAGAGTGTGAGAAAAGTGGGCCCACTTGGGGTAGGGCTCCCTCTTCTTCACGCCCAGTCCTAATGAAGAAAACACTTCATTAATGGATGAAGCATCACTCTTTTTATAATTTTTTAACTTTGTTTATGATGTGTTGACCTCCACATAAGTTATACAGGTAAAATCAAACAAACATGATGAGTTTGGAAACTAATATAGAAGATTGAAATGACTTTGATCATCATGAAATGGCAACAAACATGTGCATATTGAAGTTGAAATACCCTGATCATCATTAAAATTGATTAAAATGACTTTTGATTAACAAACAAACTTCGTCATTGAATCTAGAGCATCAAAATTGATCAAAATATACATCTTACACTATTAAATGGTCAACCAATAGAGAAAATGAGATGTCAAAGTAATTTCATGAATATCGAAATTGAGTGGCCTTGATGATGTCCATATAATGAAATTTACTATCATTGTCGCTAAAATATTAGAACCCATCAAACAAGATTTCTACAACTAATTTAAATGAGTATCCATGAATGACGAGTGAGTTGATGTGATGTTGCATGATTTGAGTTTAAATTAAATCGATTTGACATTAAATTGACCAAACAACCTTCTATTATGAAATATATTATGCCATTGTATTTGAAATGTAAAAATTACCAAGAATCGACACACATATTTCACAAGGTTATTATAAAGGAATTTCAACAAATTTGCACATATTTTGAGGTGATGATGCACAAATTGAGATAGCTACTAGTAAACCCTCTATCCACCTGTTCTATCCCACCAAAATGGCCACCCATACTATGTCTTATCCAATACCTTAACTTCCAACTTTGATTCCACCTTTCTCTTTTTTTATTGGACACCTCACCTCACCAACAATGCCCAAACCACAACAAGTCTCACCGTCACAACCATCTTTCCTATCTATCCCTCTTAGAACTTGCAAAATCCAATCACATACCATGGTCCAGTAGCCCGTCATCTCTGTTCTTGCACCTAAAATCTCTCTTTTTGTCCATCTTTCCATCTCCCCCGAGTAACCAACATTTAGCTCAGAAAAACCTACGCATGTGAACCTCATCATCCCTATCAACTCCCATTGCTCTCATTCATTTTTTTCATTCTCCTACTCACATGTAATGAGTCAAACACTCATAGTTGTCCAACCCTCATTGAGATCCCTCTTTCCCATCTACTCAAACAATGTTTCGTCCCTCTCTAATCCTCTCTCTTCCTCACTTTTCCTCTCTAAATAGAGAGATCAATCTCAATTACTCTTTCTCTAACTCCCTCATAAGCTTTCTTTATCTCTTTAGCCATTTTCTCTTAACTTTCTCTCTTTAAAAATTGAGAGCTAGAAAATGAGGTAGAGAGAGAGAAAGAGATAGAGGAAAATCTTTTCTCCTCCCTACCATGATTTGGTTTAAAATCCATGCAATTTTCTCAAAATTTGTACCTAATAGTCACCTTAATTTGTGTCTAAAGCTGAAAATGCTAAACCTAATTAAGTACCCACACATGTTGTTCCAATGTGACAGAAAAATGGCTAAAATCAGTTAAGTACGAGCTCACATTATTCTAATGTTGTGAGGAAACTTGCCAATTAAGTACTCGTGGTGTTGTTCCAACATGCTAAAGGAAATTATGCATCTTGTTTGTGCAAGTATTTGAAGGCTAATGTGTCACTTTTTATAAGTATGGTAGGTATGAAGACCCCCCAATCATAGTGTCAGAAGACACTGACTATGCATGGTGGATAGGCCTAGCACTCCCAATACAGCCTAATATGCGGGGATAATGCCAGAAGATTACCAAAATGCCACTAAACTTTGAACAAGATAGGGGACTTAAATAACATAACATAAAATGAATTTAAAGCATAAAATTGATCTTTGAATTGAAAATCTTATGTAGGTATATTTGAAGGCCTATGCATCGCTTCTTATAAGGGTGCTGGGTTTAAATACTTTAGGCAATAATGTCGCAAGACATCGACCATGCACACCTTTTATAAGCGTGGCGAGAAGACCCAACATTCTTGATGCGTCCCCCTTTGTGGGGATGATGTCTGGAGGCTATCAAAAATTTCATCAAATTCTATACTAAAACAAAATTAAAACAAGGAAAATTTTAAAGATTACTTGAAGTTTAAGTGGATAACTAAAGTGATGATTGAACTAAATATAAAATACATGGCACAAATAAAAACTTCCAGTAAACATTTGGACTATTATATGGCCAACTTTGGGAATGTTTGAGATGATTAAAGTCAAATACAAAAGGGATTTGAGGCATACATTAAATCATAAGGGACTCATAGTTAGATCCAAGCCTAGTTTCTAAATGACAAACTCAATTAAAATTGAACTTAAAATGATATTTGGATTAGACTCGATTACTAAATCATGAGTGAGCAATATCTTGATTTGATTGCACATTAATTAGCACAAGTGATATGCTTCAATGAATAGTTAAATTACATCAAAAAAAGGGAAAGAGCTCAAGTTAAATGCAAACAAGATCAAGGCTCATACTAGACTAATAGGGAACTTACAATTAATTTGAAGTCTAGTGCTCAACTAAGGATAAAATTGAAACTCAAAAAAAAAAGATTAGAATTGAATCAAATTTGATAATTAACACTCAATAAGCTTGAAGAATTATTTAAGAATAAGATAAATATTAAGCATGTTGAACTTGCAAAGAACAAAAAGTCTACTAAGAAGCATATACTATGCTCCATCAATGCTCATAAATCCAATGAACCCTAGATTAAATGTGAACAGATGAACACCAGTTCAAAAAAAATGTACAACGTTTTCATGAACACATATGTGATTTGACATCTTATTGTTGAGCATAAGTAAGACTTTACAAGGATCACTTGAATTGTGTCATATGCCTTCTTAAATGGATTGAAATATTTCAAAAGGAACAAAAATAAATTTCTGAATAAATCATTGCTTACATTAGGAAGCAACCATCCCTCTAAATTAAATGCTTTGAAACATGCAAGAGCTTGAAAGATAAGGGTTTATTGCATACATTTTGAAATGATTCTATATCCTACTCAAGTGCCTCAAAACCTATACAAGTTTCAAATAAATTAGTGAGTGCATTATTCAGATACTCCAAGGCAACTTTTCATTTAAACTTAATGTTTTAAGGTTCATGCAAGCAATCTAATTTAAATAATGCATCATGAGGAAGGTTTATATGCCATAAAAAGACTTAGATGATGTAATCTTTCATTCATTTTGAGGCAACTTCACTCTCAAATTTAATTTCTAGAGATTCATTCAAGCAATTCAAGTCAAAGTACTTCCACGTATTTTAAGGTGAACTTAGATTTAACATAATACTTTGAAGGTCATTAAAGTTACCTCTAGAAATGTATCAATCTCTTAAACCACATGAAAATTAGCAATCAATCTAAAGATTTACTCTCAAAGGCCCTGACATAGTGCTAAAATCCTAAATCTAGTGTTTGAGAATGCAACACTAGTTAGAATTGAATAAACTCTGAGTCTCTTACCTCAAAAAGTGTGCAAATATTTTACAAGATGATAATTACTTTAAAAATCTATATATCTTTCACAAGGCAATTTATTAAAGATTGATGTATGTACGCACTTCTAATGGGCCACTTCACTTGCATAGTTGTTAACCTCACTTTAGTGAGGTTGACACATATCACTCCTTTGACTTATGATCCAATTTATGCACTACGATTTCCTTCACTCAGACACTAAGACACATCTAGTGATCAAACGGAGACCAAAAGTCAACCCAATGGCTCATGGGACCCAACCTTGGTTAAGCCACTACTTAGGGTTAAGCAATTGGACTAGCAGACCCTAACTAGTTTGGCTAACTCATATATACACATCACACTCAAATTAATTGTAAAATAAAACTCAACACCAAACAAAACCCAATCACATAGGTTAAAACCCTAATGCTTCTAAATGGGTTAATTAACCCATCTGACTTAAGTTGACTTATTGACCCCATTTAGGTCACCATGATCCAAAGTTAACCAAAAATGAACTTGATTATGACCACTTGAACACATGTCATACCCAACACTAACCAAACCTAAGTTGAGTTCAATTGAGGTCTAAATTGACTAAATTAATCCAACTAAGCTTATTAGCTCAAGTTGACCTATTTGGGCCTAAAGGGGCTAAACCCAAGATGCCAAACCATTTTAAACCATCATTCCCTAAACCATCCTCAATATCATTTAACTTTGATTGAAGCCTAACCAAGGCCAAATTTTGCTAATTAACTCACTTTGTCCAAATTAGCCTAATTGGGTCTCGTAGGGACAAAATCAAATTCAATCCAACCCAAACCAATTTGAGCTAGCCTTATAATTATTTTAAATACGTGATTGAATCAATTGATCCGAATTTGGCCAATGGTCCCTTGGCATAAATAAGGTTAAATAAACCATATTGGGCCAAAACCCAACCCAACCTAAATTGAAACAGACCAAAGTATATAATCAACCCTAAATTGATAATCAAACATATATTAACCTTCAATTGAACCCAATTTTGCTAAATTGACCAAGTTGGTGCACAAGTTAATTTTGATCTAAATAACCAAGTTGAGCCAAGACTTAATCCACTTCAAACTAAATCAAACCAACAGCTATCCCTAAATTGATTATTAAACATAACCAAATAGCTAATTGAACTTAATTAGCTCCATTTTGACTCAATTGACTTAACATATCCTAATTTGGTTTAAAGGGTTAAATTGAACTAAAAACTAATCTAATTAAAGTTGAAGCCAATCAATGCTTGTAGTTCACTCTAAATTCAATACCAATCATGACGCAATCCTCAATCAAACTCAATTTGATCAAATTGATCAAGTTGAACTAGTTGATCTATTTGACCTGCACCCATATATTCCAAATCTCAATCCAAGGTAAATTGAATCAAACTAATTATACTAATATGCTATGAAGCTATGGATAATTGGTTTCTTAAAATTTTTCAAATTAAAAATTAATTTTAATGCTTTATAGAAAAGTTAACCTTAAATGATTATACTTTAATGAATAACAATAATAAAGAGCAACAATAAAGAAAAGTAAAGGTGCAGAAAAAGTAAAAGAGAACAAAATTTTTTTACATGGTTTGGCCAAACCCCAAAAATCAGCTTACATCCACGCCTTGCAACACAAGCTAGAAATTTACTAAATCAAAGTTGAGATTATAGCAAATGTCCCATACTCTCACAGGTAAGTACAACCCAATAATATACTTTCACGGGAAAGTAAAACCTAATACCGTACTCTCCTACACGGGGAAAGTTTAACCCAAAGAAAATTCAAGAAAAATATAACAAAGTACGTGAAAAAGAAAAGAAGAGATATAAATATCTGACTCTCAAATTAAAAATTTTTTGCACTCACAACCCAACTATAACAATATTAAGGCAAGTGATTTAAAAGAGAGAGCTTGACTTATTTAATATTGAATGTAATTTCAAACACTTGTATGGAATGTTGAATGTAAACAAAAAAAGATTCTTCATTTTTTTTAAAAGAATTGAAAGCTTAATATCAAAGCAAGTTGAAATGATGTATTAAAGCACCATACAATATTAATTTGGATTTATGAATGATAAACTAAATCCAATGATGTATGTAATCTTATGTTATGCAATAAGCAAGTTGATGTGAAAAACCAAATCAAACAAATTCACTTAAGATCTTTTCACAAGAATTATATTGCATACAATTTTAAATATAACACAAGTTGTATTCCACTTGATGATTTACGAAAATAAGAAGAGAGAAAGAGAACAATAAGCACAAATCCTTATTCAAGTAGTTGAAATAAATTAGTTAAGGGAAAATCAACAATCAATATTTAACTTACTTCATGCATACCAAGGTCAATTGAATCAACCAAGAAGATTAGTAAGGTAGGATGAAGAGTTAAGCATCTTAGAAAAATAAAGGAACTTCTTAATGCTTTCAGCCAAGAGCACTTGAATCACACAATCTCCAAGAGAATGATGTTGCAATGGATTGACCAAGAGTGGAGAAAAATTGAGAAGAAGGTAACCCTAAGTCTAAGCCACTTTAAAAAGAAAAAGAAGGACTAATCGATCGGCCAAGCATGATGAAGTTAGAGGGAAATTAATTTAGGAAATAATTTGACTTTGATTTAATAATCTCAATCAAATAATCAAGGATTCTATCCTTAAAAGAATTTTGTCCATGAGAGAAAGAGAGGGAAAGCTTGATTAGGTAGCAAATGAAAATCCAGTGAAAATAAGAACAATGGGTTGGATCGGCCAAGGCACGAGAGGGAAATCCAAGTAAAAATAATTATCCAAATTTGAATGGAGAATTTCAAACACACAATGAAAAAAAAAAAATCAAATGAGTGGATTTCGGCCAATTATGAAATTTGATGAGAGAGATAGATTTATGTAATTAATCAAACCAAATAAATAAGATCTAATTCAAGTAAGGAGAGTTTCGGGCAAAGCTAACAATGAGAGGGAAAGATACTTTTGAAAGGAATTTGAACTTTGGAGAATTTAACACATGATTAAAATTTTAATTTCAACCTGAAATTAAACAAGTATGGTTGGACAAAGCATAAGAGGAATTAATGAGATTATAAAATAAAATTTAATTAAGGATTTCATCAATCAAGGGCCAACTAATTTTATTTGATTAGAAAATAATGTCCCCAAAAAACAAGGTGGTAAGCCAAGCTATATTCTGGTAAGGATTCAATTTGAATAAAATTCATGATATGATGAATATATGATGAATCTATTTAAGCAAGATTTAAGAGACAATAACATGAATTAATTTAAATAAAATAAATGCAAAAAATCAATGTGATTTTTGGATAACAATAAATTCCTTAATTAGAATGATCTCAAATTAATGCTATTAGTTATTTTAAATCTAAGATGATTAATTAAGATGCTTTTTAGGTATTAAACATTATTTAAAATAGTTTAGATTAATTTAATATGGTCGGCCAAACGATTGTTTCCTAAATGGATTTATTAAAAGGAAAGGTTATTATTCTAAGGCTAATTTGATTTTAATTTTAAATTAACTTAAATTAATTTATTAAAACTTAAATTTGCTCAAATAAATTGATATATGGTCGGACAAAATCATGCCAAGGATGGCCAAGTTCAATTTGGAATAATATGGAAATGAATTTATAGTTTAAGTTCAAAATAATTTAAATTCAAAATTTTAATTGAATGAATTATTTAAAATTTGATAAATGAGGGAATTATTTTGGAAAGGACTTGAATAAATCTCCCATAATTTATTACCCAAACTTGTATGAAAAATTCGGCAAAAATAATGTTTGGAATGATAATTATGATTTGAGAGAGAAAATAGAATAATAGGAGGGGGAATTAGGATAGTTTAAGAATAATTTAATTCTCATGCAATAAATAAATGGTTAAAAATTTTGATTGAGTATTAAAATGATTTATGGAAGTATAAACTTAATTTTTCTTGCTTGGAAGCATATTAAATAGAACTTAACTTATGCATTTTGTTCATATTATCCAAAATAAATAATTCAAGGAATAACTGTAATTTTGATATGTGAAAAATATGAATAATTTTAAATAAATTATTTTGAACTTAATAAATTATTTATTTTAATTTATTGAGCTCTTTGTTTACCTTAATATTATGATTCATAGAAAATTCCCAACCAGTTAGTTCGACAGCTTTAGCTTTTCAAATTGATTGAGGAATCTAGATTTGAAGAATTTTCCAACAATACTTGAATTTCAACCTAGTAGTAGCATTTGAACATATATTTGTAATGATTAAAATCAATCTCAAATGAGGTGGGGCTCATGAACTCAACATAATATGTATCTAGTTACCATATGAACCTAACCCAATAGCCCCTTGGGCCTAATTTGGTGAGTTAGTCAACTTAGCTCAATTGAATTGAAATTGACGTGTATGGGTCACCATGAGCCAAATAAAACCAAACTAAGTCCAAACTTGATCAAACTTTACTTGTCTCATCCTTAGGCTCTATTGGACTTAACCAAGTGGACCCAACTTAAGATAAATCCAGATCAACCCAAATCAAGTGAACCAAGGGTTTTTAATAGAATAAAATCCCAAAATAGTAAGGTCCACTACTCACCTTTGGCACTTTTAGCATGCCTTGAGCTCTCCTCAAAAATTTAAACCTAAAACAAGGCTATTTGGTCCAGCCATTGACTAAGGTGAAGTTACTTTCACCTTGGATAGCCTTTGGTTTACCAACCATGGGTTGTCCACTTCATATTAAGTCCCAAGCTTCCCCAAACCAAATCTAGCTCCCCCCACTACGTGGTTGGTTGGCCAAGGTTAAGCCAACCCATTTGGGTGGTTCACATGTGGAGGGGGATATACGACCTCCCACTTATTCAAATCAACACACACCTTAGAGCATTATTAAATAGAGCCCACGAGTTTCCCAAAGTTTCTCTTGCACCAAACCACGTCAAATTTGAACACCCATCATACTCACCTACCATGAATCTTCACCAAACTCCAATTAAATCTTCACACACCATCCTCACATCCTCACAAGAAAAATTGAATCAAATCTCATTCACTAAGGCATAAAGTTTCATTAAACTCCAGGATGTAGCAATAAAGCTTGGTATCAAGAGCAACCACCAGGAAAGGAAGAAACCAGCATCTAAATAAGGCTTCATCTCTTCAAGATGAAGATACCTGCTTCAGTGAGAAATCCACTAATTTCTAGGTTCGGTGAGTTATCACTCCTAAGCCATAAGAAGCCCCCTTAGGTTTTGGTCTTTGTGTTATGGATGTGCATTTCATTGTAATTAAACTATTGGACCCCTTGAATTTCATTTTTAAATCCTAATGAAGCCTATTTGTTGCAAAATTGAGCCATGGTTGGCTTAGATCAAGTTGTGAGAAGTAGAGAGTCTCCATTTCTTGTAGGGGCTTAAAGATGAATCACACACCATCCATTCCATGTGATTATAATGGATGATTGTAATTAAACACGTTAAAAATATTTGATTTAATCATTTAAATTGTAGGATTAATCAGAGCTACTCCATCTTCAACTGAATGCCTCTAGTGAATTCACATCTG
Source organism: Cymbidium sinense (assembly GCA_021442155.1). Classification (NCBI taxonomy): domain Eukaryota; kingdom Viridiplantae; phylum Streptophyta; class Magnoliopsida; order Asparagales; family Orchidaceae; genus Cymbidium; species Cymbidium sinense. Next base: position 20,343,662 of record CM038229.1, read on the forward strand.
CCGTCATCGGCGTTAGCTACCACATAGGATTAGTTTAATAACCAATACCATAGTGTCACACGTAAAGCATAGCTGACTGTACTACTGATTGTATAAATCAGTTAACTGTGATTTAATTACATTTAATTAGCCAAAACTTTAAAAAATTATAACTAATTATGAAAAAAATATTAAAATTGAAAATAAATACTCTTTCAAAAGTTTAAATAAAGAAAAATAAAATCCTCAAAGGCAGAGGTTAATTAAAATTTAAATATTTACATTGTAGTCCTCAATTTTAGTGAGGTTGATAATCACCACTCCTTAGACTTAGGACTCAATCTAGGCATCAAGGTTTCCTCACTTAGAGCTAGTATACTTCTAGTGGCTAAGAGACACTAGCTTAAAACCTAAAAGGTTCATAAGACTTAACCCTAGAGGTAAACCCTGACTCAGCCTAGGTGGGACCCAATGGTCATAATTTTAAGCCAAATCTCATATATCAAACCCAATTGATCTTATGCTACCCAAAATCCTAAATCTTGCAAACCATATCTAATTGATGCTCAATTTTGCCAATTGACCAAGTTGACCCAATATGACCCATTTGGGGCCTAAATGGACTAAACCCAAAATTCATCCAAAACCATTTGAAGCTGAACTTACCCAAGCCCCTTAATATGTTATTTAGGCCGGTTTAAGGTAGCATTAAGATTCAGTTTGGTCAATTGGCTCACTTAAGTTGACCTAATTGAACCTTATAGGGTGAAAATCAAATTCAATTTGATTCAAACCAAAATAAGTTAAACCAATTTCTATAACCACTTTCAAAGTGATTGATGATTATATCCCAACATCTAATTGAAACCAAGTAGGTCAATTCAGCTAATTGACCCCCTTAACCATATTTAACCCAATATGACCTTAAAGTTAAATTGAACTAAACTTTAATTCAACCCAAATCAGACAAAAATAATTGTTGCAATCAATCATAATATGATTATGGATAATCACCCAACACCCAATTGAGCCCAAATAAGCTAATCAACTCATTAACTTAACTTAACCCAATTTGACATAATTGGTCAAATTGAATGAACTCTTGATCCTATTCAAATTGCATTGATTTAACACCTGTAATTAGTTTTAAATTGATTATTAAACATTCACTAATAGCCAATTAAAGCTTGTTTGATCGACCTTACCTAATTGACTGGTTTAGCACAAATTGACCTGAAGGGTCAAATTAAACCAAAACCCAATTCAATACAAATTAAATTAAATTAGAGCTTGCAATCAACTCCAAATGAACCATAGAACATGACTCAACTCTCAATTACATCTAAATTGGCCAATTTGATCATACAGGTGAACTCGAACCATTTGGCCCATTTGAACCCATATGAACCAAATTTAAATTCACTTCAAACTAAACCGAAACAATGACACCAATGTGTTTCAAATAATCATTTGTACATAACCCAATAGCATCTTGGACCCAATTTAGTAAATTAGTCTGCTTGACCCAATTGAACCCAAACTAACTTATATGAGTCCAAATGAACCAAACCTAACCAAACTTGGTATGACTCATCCTCACATATCGCTTGACCTACTTAAGTGAACCAAACCTAATGTGAACCTGGTTAAGCCCAAACTAAGTGAACTAAGGGTTCTAAATAGAATAAAATCCCAAAATAGGAAGGTCCAAACCCTCCCTTTGGCCAAGGCAGCCACCTTAGCATGCTTTGAGCTCTCTCCAGCTGATCTAAGCTGACCTAAGGCTATTTGGTCTAGCCATTGACTAAGGAAAGGTTACCCCCACCATGGTTGACTCTTATTTCTCTCCCCATGGTTTGTACCCTTCACCTCTAGCCACCAAACTTCTCTAGTCATTTGAGGAAGCCCAAGTCATTAGTCTAAAACCAAATCCAGCCTTACCCACTACCTAGTTTTCTGTCCAAGACTGACCATCCCCTTTGGGTCATCGATATGAGGAGGAAAGTATACTACAACCTAGAAGACCAAACTTAGCACATACATTCTTAATCTCCCAAGAGCCAATCCACAATCATTTTTAGAGCCTCTTGAACATCTAGTCACTAGCAAGACCAACTACCCATTCAACCTGAGCATCTCTCATACCCAACTACACCCAACCTTCACCAAAGCCAAATTAATTCTTCCCCAACCTTCCCCACTTCCTTAAGAGTGAGAAAAAAATTAAAACTTGGCCAATTTGACCACCATAGCATCGACTTCAATCAAACTCCAGCGAGTACTGATAAAGCTTGTTCTTAAGAATGAAAGACTGGGAGGCATTTGTGGATTCAATAGTAGAGCTTCGCTTCATCAAGGAAAAGCTACCTCGATCAGTTTCACCGTAAGTCTCAGCTCCAGTGAGGCAATCCCCTCAAAATTGTACATAATATCTTAATTGTTAGTTTTTTGTTCTATGATTTCACATATTATGTAGATAAAGCCATAGGGAACCCTTACATTCTAATTTATGATCGTAATCGAGTTGATCTCACTATGATTTGAGCCTTGGTTGGCTTAGATCAAGTGGCAAGACATGGACAGCTTCCACCTCTCACCAGAGGTTAGGGATGAATCGTGCACCATCCATTCCACGTGATTAGAATGGACAATCGTGATTAATTCATTTAGATTTATTTGATTTTTTCTCTTTTAAATTATGAGATTAATCAAAGTTGTTTGATCTTTGATCGAATGTCTTGGGATGAAATTGTGTCCTCCACCATTTAGTTAGTAGCCATAAGGGATAGTTTAAATAATCATTCACATAACAATACATATAAAGCATGACTAGCTCAGTTGTTAACAATGTAAAATTGATTAATTAAGGTTAAAAATAAGATTAATTAGCCATAACTTCAAAAAATTATAACTAATTATAGAAAAATAGAAATAAATACTACAAAGAAATATTAGAAAAAAGAGAATTTAAGAAAAATAAAAGCTATAATTTTTGCTCATTAATTTAGAAGTAATTAAGGTTTGAATGAAAATGGTATTTTAAAATTATTCTTTAATTACTCCTTTGATTGACTTGAAATTTTTAGGAGACATTCTTGATGATGTTCCTAACCTTCAAAAAATTTCAAGTCAATTTGATTTGCCAATTAATGGTTATGATTTTCCTAAGTTTAGGTAATTAAATACTCTAATTCTTTAATTTTAAAAATGGAAAAAATTATCAAGTGGGCTTTTAATGTTCAATTATCAATGATTAACATTCCCACAAATTTTTTTTAAACCTCCAATCATAATTATTTTGAGAAATTACTCTTTTGGACACTTAATTAGTCAATAATTCAATTAATTGACCTAAAACAAAGAAAATTCACGTTTAATTTTATATAACTCTAAAAATTATGAGTGAACCTTTTATAGGTTCATCTAGGTGATAATTAATGAAATAAATATAAAATCTCCAATTGGCTTGGAGTATTTTGAATATAACTACCTAACTATGAATATCTTAATTAGTGTGATGAATCACTTTTATAAGCCCAAATGACTTAAATTTTTTGCTATTTACTTTTATTATTTTGGTACATGTTTAGAGTTTTTTTCAAAATTTTTGGGCTTATAGATTGTGATTAATTAATTTTTAAGGTCTCTTAGGTATTAATTAGATTAAATAATTATAAACTTTAATTAATTTACAAAAAGTATTATTTCATCTTTTAAATCTAATTAATAACCAAAGGGTGTGTGAGGAAAAAATTCTATCATTTAATCTCTCCTCAATAGGTCTAACAAGTATAAATAATATGAATTAATTAAGAAATGTTGATTAGGCCTAAATAGCATTATTTTCAAATGAAGGATCTTAGGGTTCAATAGCCTAAGTAGATCATTTCATGATATCTATTTGATACCATCTCTTCACTTATGAACATATGGCTAATTCACACTAATGTTTAAAGTTAAAATCACTTACAATTATGTTTAAAGTTAAACCCTATAAATGCATGATGCATATGTAATATGATTTTTATCACCAGTAATTCAAGAAATAATATTCTTATTATCTAAGTTAAATTTAAAGTTAATTGAAATAAATGAAATATCTATGCATGATTCATGTGTAATATACACTCTTTAATGGTATATAGTTTGGACAGTGGGGGGAGCAGGGCTATTAGCCCGAAGGAAGTCTTGTATACCTCTTCTCCCTGATTTAACAACAACATGTACCTAAAAGTGGTGTATAAAAATACATGTGAAAAAAAAATCATAAGTTTAATCTTAAGTGAAACTTAAGAATTTTTATACTCTTTAAAAACTAATTTTAATTTAAACAAACTTGAACTTGTAAAATAAGATTTTACTTCTTAAATCACTAATCATTTGAATCAAAATCACCCCTTTGGTTAATTACTTGAACCTATCATTTAATTTATAACTTAACCACTAAAGCCTAGCTTCACCTCCTCATATTAGCCATTGCGCGCTTTTATTATTTTGTGATGTAGCATTTCAGACTAGATGTTAAGATTGTTTATGCGTTGTTTGGATAGTAGGTCATCGATGGTGTTCATTAGAGTAATAATGTTTAATGTAAGGGGCTATGCTTAATTAATGGGGCTACTATAATATTTAAAATAAATTAAATGTTTTCGCTTATAGGTGTTGGTTGCTTCTTTAGCATACTCCATTAGGACACGTGGTCTTGACACTCATGGGTATTAAGTCCAATTATATGGTATATAACTTCTTGGTATATATGTGTGTTATAACTAACCATTATTTTATAGTTTTAGCCAGTATTTTATTTTATTTTTTGAAAATTTAAATATGATTTTGTTATAAAATAGAGTAAGAGCCATTGGATTTAGAATGAGTAGAGGCCTAGAAGGCATAGACTTAGGAGTCCTAAAGTATCTAATATATGGAAGACAAGTGAAGATGAAAGCTCCCATGGATTGTTTCAATTTCATATATGTAATTGTAATTCAAACTATATAAGGGTTGAGCTCTGTAACCCAACTTTTCTTTTTTTTTAGGGTGTATAGTAGAACATGGCCACACCATTCTTTCATTTTTCTTCTAATTTGATTAATTGATTGATGTGTTCACTATGTTCGTGTAATAAAAATGGCACGCTTTTCTTAGGTTTCTTTTAGTGTGATTATTATTGTGTGTAGGTTGTATTTCGTTAGGCTCTTTAGGACTTCAAATTTTTTTATCTATATAAAGTAAATAACTTCAACATAAGATTAATACAACTCATAACCACACTATAAACCAATAAGAGTTAATCAATAAAATTGATTTAGATGTCATAGATCTATGATGAATGTGAATAACATCATGCATGCATATTATTTTCCTTCCTTTAATATAGGGGATCTTCACTCATTACATGATAAGGGAAGTGTAGAATAGTTGACAACATTCCCTTAAGTGAATAAGACCATTCTTGCAAATTGGCCCATAACTTAATTTCATCATGAATATAGATGTACTTGTCCACCCAAGCTTAAGTGAAATTGATGAGTTAAAATGAATAAAATATGTAATTTTTATTGCATTAGTCTAGGTCATACTTTCATACCAATCAAAACCTAGGCTCTTAGGGAGTGAGTTTAGGATTTTAGATTCCTTCCTAAAAATAATAGTCTAACTATCTTGCACTCATAAGCCTTAACCACATGATTTTAAAGCATAGAAGGTGTTAGTTGACAGCCACTCTAGGTGATCATATGTTTAGAAGAGTTGGGATAAGCTTGCTGGAATTGAACTAATATAATCTCATTTTTCTCTTGCTAGAATTAAGTCAAGCTCTTAGCTTGTGCTAGAATATTTTTTATTTAGGATCAGAGATAGCCCATTTCTCTTCTACTATAAGTATAAATCCTCACTTATTAGGCATTTTCACAATATCATATTATTGAAATATAAGTTTTAGCTTTCTAATCAAATGTCAACTTAAATGATAATAATTATCCATTTCAAAATATAAAGACTCTCCATAAGAAATATTGATGTTCTAACTTAACTTTTTAATATCATGAGCACTTCTTACTTATTCTGCTTTAAGTTTGGTTAAGAATTCTTCTTGTTTGAGCTCTCCCACTTGCTTTCCAATAATCATCAATCCTTTGATATCAAGCTTTAAAATCCTAAAAGATGTTACCCAATCACTTTAATTGAGAGTTTTATTAGGAGATTTATGTTCCCTAAGATGTAATTTACTATGGGGGTTGTCCTTATAGGAAACTTAGAAATCTTGCTAAAAATAAACCTTATTTTTCTTCATTCATATAAAGTAGAGGAAAAATCTCTAGTTCATATAGACCCATCAGCCTTAGGAGTTCTCATTAAATGATTGAGTTCATCATAGGGTGATATTCCTACCTTTTGAGGTAGTATATCAATCCTTGATGTCAGACTTGATCATTTTAATTAGTACCCCCTAAGATCTGTGTAGTATCCCTATAACATTTTTAATCATCACATATATTTCTAACTACTCCACTATAGAATGTTTGTATCTCTTTCTTTAGTGATTGGTTAACATCTTTATATATTGGTAGTAAGTTTATACCACTTGTATGCTCAGACTACCTTTCATTCCATTGAGCCCCTCAAACATTTCTACCTTGGGTGGGTGTGGTCAACATCTTCATCTTCTAGTCCTATAATCTCTATGGTGATATTTCTACCTTTTTAGGTAGTATGTTAATCCTTGATGTCATACTCAATCATTTCAATTAGTCCCCCCTAAGATCTATGTAGTATCCCCATAACATTTTTAATCACCACAAATTTTTCTAACTACTCCACTAGGGAAAATTTGTCTCTCCATCTTTAGTGATTGGTTAACATCTTTATATATTGGTGGTAAGTTTATACCACTTTTATGCTCAGACTACCTTTCATTCCATTGAGCCCCTCAAACATTTATACCTTGGGTGGGTGTGGTTTACATCTTCATCTTCTAGTCCTAGAACCTCTTATTTACTAAAGTCAAATGAGTTGGTTGTAAGACCTCCCCATTGGCCCCCTAATGTGATTTTATATATGGAAAGTTTTAAATGTAGAAAAATTTGGCCAAAAATGATTTCTTTGAGTATTAAATAAATTTATCAAACCTATTATCATGATTAAACCTAATGATCATGGTTTTCTTTTTTGGAAATTATTAAACCTACTATATATAGATAGATTCATGTCAAGATCCTTACAATCTTAAACCTCAATCACTAGAATCAAATTTGGTGGGATATGAGTCTATGAAATCTATGTAATCATTTAGCGATTGATGGCTTTCTCTCTTATAATAGGAGAGAGGCTATTTTTTTTAGCATAGTACATTCGGTTGATTCATCCAAATTGTCACCATGTATTATAGAAAGTTGATCTTTTCATTTTCCATTGAGTTGGATTTGGTTGTAGATCAAGCTTATCTAACCAATGCCCCTATCATTAAGTTTGGATGGGGCTTTGAGGATCTGAAGGTCACTTGTGATGGTCTTTAACTATTATGGATAATCATAACATTGATGATAAGAAGCCCCTGATTTAATTTGACCTGAGGTTTATGGCAGAGTTCCCCTCGCTAAAGAGGAAAGCTATTAAGGTTCTCATTGTACCATCACCATCTATTGTTTCCACAAGTAGTAGAGTTTCCAATGTTAATTCATCATCTAAGTTAGCCCCTTCCAATGTAGAGTTCATGGTTGTCTAATCCATCTCGTCTTTCTTTAAGGTAGATTCTAGTTCTCATTGTGTTCTTTTCATTCAGACAAAAAAGGAATAAGAAAGTAGAAAATTAAATAAATAGTATGAGAAAATGTTCTAGAGATAGAGACCTCAACTTAGATTATCAAGGATGAGTCTCTTTAAGATACCTCTCCCCTTCTTCGGAGAAGTAGGTTTCACCTATTCTCTACTATTGAGAGAGTGAAGAAGACATCCACTGTATAACAGTATCACCACCATGCCCCTTTGAGTATGAGTCAATGGTTAGGGAGAGGAGAAAACCTTATGTTTGTTTGAGGTCAGTTCTCAAGATGGTTGGGAGAGTCCATGTACAATCGAAATCCACCATAGTTTGAAATTTGAGGTTAGTGATCCCTAGGAATGTGCAGAGCCAAATCAGGAAGAAAAGGGCCTTAGAGGCCAAAAAAGTAGTTCAGACAAATAGGAGAGATAGAAGGAGGAGGTTTACAAGACTGTTAGTGGCCTCATCATTATTGGATAAACACCTTAGTATACGATGATAAGATCACACAGGTAGACCCAACCAAATAGTTTTTATTAGGTCTGACTAATAGTCATCCTAGATATGTGCCAGTAGATCCTCAAATGGCAGGCGACCATTCCTTAAAGGATATTATAGCTGACAATCAAGCCATAGTCAAAGAGATAATCAGGGAAGAGCAGGATAATGAGATGGTAGATTTTGATGTTGATGAGAATGACCTCTTGGAGGAGACCACAAAGATCAGCAAGGTGGATACTAGGGCATCCTCATATAGAGAGCACCATTAAAGTGTTGATGCACAAAGTGTTATGATTGAGGAAGGTGAAGTGTCGAACTTAATACAGTGACTATTGCAATAATTAAAGCATAAAGATGACAAAATCATCCACATGGAGAGGAGGGTATAAAAGCTCATGTTAATTGTCTTAGAACTTCAAGGTCAAGAAATAATACCTTAAACCACACCCATAGAGGCCAATAGGCTAGAGGTGGTACATACATATGATAAACACAAGTGCATTACTCCAATAGATGAAGATATCAATAGTTTTCATAAAAAAGGTATTAAGAGCACAATGTTACATGTAAGGGATATTATATAGTTGGTGGAACAATGGTGAAGGAGGTATTAATGCAAGCTCAAGGGGGTTCATCGATTCCAAAGCGTAGACCCTAACCAGAAGAGTTCGATGTAGTGCAATACCCTAAAGGACTTGTACCACAATCCTTCAAGGTCTTCTATGGTCGTGGGAACCAATGACATCATATCACACACCTGAGAGCTAACTACTATAATATAGAAGGTAGTGATGCTCCACTATTCAGATTGTTCATAATAGCTTGGTAGGAGTTGCATTTAATTTGTACACTGAACTACCTAATGGTTCAATAAAGACCTTAGTAATAGAGGATCATAGTAGGAGACTTAGTAGTGGAAAACCAAAGACGTAATGAGTATCTAGTTAACTACATGTTGAGGTGGAGAAACCTTAGTATGAAATGTGAACCCCAACTATAGGAACAACATACTATTGAGATTCTCCTCAAGAACATACATGGTTTTTATGGTATTTAAAATTGGGTCATAGGGACATCACATAGATCTTATGGGTTGCTTATTAAAATTATCAAATACAATATTGAGGAATGAAAAAAGCTATCTCAAAAGATAGAAGAATCACCTAATAATGGAATCAATCATTTTATAAGAACTCCTAAGGTTGATTAGTCTATGTATTTCAAAGATCTTTCTTGTACATTACATGGATGAAGCAAATCATAATTTATTTTAAGCTAGGTTCTTTAATTCCTTGTAGGGGTAAGCCCCCATAATTAAATACATCTTAAGAGACGGGTATCTCCTAAGAACAATCTCAATTAAAGTAGTCAATTAGTGTCTCTAAATATTTCAAAGATTATGATAAAAAGATTAGTGTAAATTCCAATAATTAAATGGGAGAGCTCAAATAAGAATAGTTCTTTTTAGAGTCCAAAGGGATAAGTTGAGTGTTTAGATATTAGGAAGCTTAGTGAAGCACTCCATTTTATCATATTTTGGGATTTATATTTTTGAAGAGATATTATTTATGATTAACATTGGTTTATTAGAAAGTTAAGAATTATATCCCAACAACAAAAGGTTGTAAAAATACTTAAGAGATGAGGATTTACACCCATAACAAAAGAGAAACAAGCTACCCCTGAACCTATCTCTAAGGTGCTTTAGCACAAGCTAAAAGCTCCACTTAATTCCACTCTGAGAAAATTAAGATATGTTGATTCACATTCATTAGGGAGAGAACCTGCCCTGACTCTTTAAGACTCCAACTACCTAGAGTGACTGACAACTAACACCTCCAATGAGTTAAAATCTTGTGGCCAAGTTGTATGAATACATGATAGTTAATCTATCATTTATTAGAAAAAAAATCTAAGATCTTAAACTCACTCTATAAGAGCCAGACCATGATTGGTATGAAAGTATGTCCTAGACTAATGCAATAAAAATTATATTTTATTCATTTTAACTTATCATTTTGACTCAAGCTTGGGTGGACAAGTATGTTTATATGCATGATAAAATTAAGTTATGGGCTAACTTGCGAGAAGGGTCTTATTTACTCAAGGGGTTGTTGTCAATGGTTCTACACTCCCCTTATCATGTAATGAGTGAAGATCCCCTATATTCAAGGAAAGAAGATAATATGCATGTATGATGTTATCCATATTTATCACATACCTATAATGTATAAGTCAATTTTATTAAATAATTCCTAGGGATTTATGGTAAGGTTATGAGTTGTATTAATTTTTAAGTTTAAATTATTTATTTTAATTAGATAAAAAATTTAAATTTTTATAGAGCCTAATGAAATTTAAACCATACAATAATCATCACACTTTAAGAAACTTAGAAAAAAGCATGTAATTCTTAGTGTGTAATTAAAGTAAAAACATTGAACATTCAATCAAATAAAAAGACTAATGAAAGGATGATGCAGTCAGGTTGAGCTATACACCGTGAAAAAAAAGGTGGGTTACCGAGCTTAGGTCTTATATAACTTGAATTATAATTAAATTACATCAAAAGATAAACAAAGTCATGGGGGTCTTCATGTCTTCATCTTCGATGGGTAGGGTCTTCAAGTCATCACAGGGCTTCCTAGGTAAAAACCTTATAGCCAGCACTTATCCTAAATTGCATGGCTCTAATCCTAATATTATAAGGAAATTGCATTAAAAATTCCAAAAAAACAAATAAAATCCTAATTATCCTACAAGAAAAGAGATTAACCATAAACATATTTAAACTGTAGACAAATATAAATCACACAATTAGACTTAGTACCTATCAGTTATTAAGCCCCCTATCCTAATGGGCTATGCTAAAGGGGCAAGCAACATTTGCATGCAAAGGCATTTGATATAAATTTTTTTTATTATCTTAGCATCCCCTTTAAATAAACATGTCCCTCCTATAGAAAATATCATTAGTTTAATAAATAATGTACTACCATTAAAACTAGAGTACAAACAATCTTAACATCTAGTCTAAAAGATTATTCTACAAAATAAGAAAAATTAATATGTCAAAATAAAACACTGACTTAACAAAAGTCTAAAATCATTGACCTGTCAATTTAATGTGTGTGTAAAGGCTAGTGTAGCAAGTCAAAACTTGACTTTAATGTTTAAGTTGTGAGTTGAAAGTAGGGGTTAAGTTATTAACATTGGATGGTTTTAATCTAAGTGATTAATAATTTAATGCATATTTTAAATTAATTTTTATTTAGTGTTTAAGTTGTAATTATATGTTATAAAGAGTGAAGAACTTAGTGGTCAACATTATAATGAGAACCACTATGCATGTCCTATCCTAGAGGAACAAAACCTTTAAGATGAATATTATCTTGACTTGATGTACACCTCATAAAAGGCTAATTAGACAAAAGGAATTAAATTTGATATTTGAATCTCCCTCATACTTCATTTTTTAATTAATGAACATGATGGATATGCGTGTTTATGCCTTGAGTGGAAGTGAATATATTTATGTTATGATTTAATGTTACATTTAGTGATTTGTAAATGGTATGCATGCATAGAGTTCTAGTCATTTAATGATTTTTAATGCATAGGTATGTGGCTTTATTAAATGAAGGAGATGAGGTTATAAAAACCATCTTTGGGCTAACTTAATAATCATGCACCCTAAAGTGTCCAACCTATATACCTTATGCTTATGAATATATGTATGCTATGAATTTATGATTCTTGAATGGACATACACCTTAAATGAATTATGCACTAATTATAGGTACGTGGCTTTGTTAAACCAAAGGGGTGAAATTATAAAACCTCATTTAGGCTAACTTAATAGTTGTGTTCCCTCGAATGTCTAGCCTATATTCCCTCGATTTGTACCAAGCATATGATTATATATAAATATAGCATGATTGATGATCTACATGAATGGATGACATGAAATATGATACATATTATATTACATTTTTATGTGATTTTAAAATTAAAGATCAACATAACAAGTTCTAACACTTGATGATGTGGCTTTATCTCAAAGAGAAGAAGAACCACAATCTACTCTTCCAGGAAAGGCAATAGTGGGACTAATTCTACTAACTCTGGATCACGATGTGATGAGATTCTAATATCACCTATCCAAGCCTTGCACTAACAACGAAGCCAAATATAAGGCTTTGATTGTCAGTTTAGAGTTAACCGTTACTCTAAGCATCCATGACATTAACATCTTTGAGGATTCTTAGTTAATCATCAACCAAATTGTTGGGTCTTATAAGTCCTCAAGCTTAAACTCCATCGCTATCACAAGTACACCATGGATTTGTTGGCCCAAATCCCAGAAGTTATAATTTATAAGATTCCTCGAGGAAAAAACACTGTAGCAGATGCTTTAGCCATACTTGCCAAGTAGTTAGCATGTCTAGAAGATGAGTCCATATTGATAAGGGTCCAAAATAGATAAGTCTTATCCCTTATTGATACTGAACTTATCGAAAAGCACTCTCTTGAAGGGGAGGTTACCATTTCCAAAAAGAACGATGAGTTAGATGGAGGAAACCATTCATGGATTACATAAATAGAGGTAAACTACCTCAAGAGAAGCCCCAAACCCATCTGATGAAGAAGAGAGCACTTTCCTACACTCTCGTAGATGGCACCTTGTACCGATGATCCTTCAATCATATGTGGTTACACTGTTTGGACAAACACGAAGCCTGCAAGATCGTGACTGAGGTACACTCGGATTATGTGGAGCTCACCAATCCGGTCCAAAGATGAAAGCTAAGATCAAGAGACTAGGATACTATTGGATATCGAAGATTATAGATTGCATGGATGTAGCTAGGCGATGCCACAGTGTCAGGAACACGGTGTGATCTTACATCAACCACCCAATATTATATATCCTACATTGGCCTTGTAGCCATTCGAGTGTTAGGGTACCGACATAGTGGGTCCAATTGATCCTCCTTCTAAGGGCCATCGGTTTATCCTAGTTGCTACTGACTACTTTTCCAAATGGGTAGAGGAAATCCTGCTCAGAGAGGTCAAAGCTTAGCATGTGCTCCAGTTCTTGAGAAATCATATCGTATATAGATTTGGGGTGCCTCAACAAATTATATTTGATAATGGAACTGCATTCAAGAGCACCAAGTTCAACAACTTTTCTCAGAGATATAAGATAGATAAGAGATATTCTACCATCTACTACCCAAGGACAAATGGCTTGGTAGAAGTCTTCAACAAAACTCTCATCCAAATATTGAAGAAGACACTCGATGACAACTAACGATAATGGCATGAGTAGTTAGTTGACGCATTGTGGGCCTATCGTACCACATACAAAACTCCAACTCAATCTACCCCTTTCTCCTTAGTGTATGGATCTAAAGCCATTCTACCATTAGAAGTCGAACTCCCATCACTAAGGATAGCTGTGGGTAGCAAGATCACAATGAAGCAGAATGCCAAGTTACGGTTAGAAGAGCTCGAAGGTTTGGAGGAGAGATGCCTACGAGCATGCTAGAACCTTTAGTTGTACAAAGCCAAAAATGATTCAAGCTCATAATAAGTTGGTCCATCCTAGAGCTTTTCAAGTAGGAGAGCTTATTTTAGTTCTAAAGAGACTAATTATTGCCGACGTAAGGTGGGAGGCAAGTTTGAACCCAATTGGGAAGGCCCTTTTGCTATAGAGAAGGCTTACCAAAGAGGAGCTTATCAACTTATTAATCATAGGGAAGAGCACTCGATGCTTTTGATTAATAGGCTTTACCTAAAAAAAATATTATCTTTAATTTCATGTTTGAAAATCTTTATCATCAATAAAAAAAATCCCATTTTGAATTCAATCTCTTTCATGTTGAAGGCATTCCTATTTATGAATTCACCACGACATGTTCATGGTAGGTGTAAGGAACTCGAGCGGCATCCTATCCTTCATTAACATAACACAAACACAAACTATACAAAAATACATAAACAAACAGATATCTTTTGTCTTGGGCTACTTTGAGTTGGGATAAAACCACAATGACACTCACTAAGTAGCTGCTCTAGGTCGAACTGACATGCTACCCTGCTTGTGCATCACCCCAGTGGTGTTCTTGCCTTAGAGGATGTAAGTCTACTATGCTTTCCTCCATGCTTAACTGCTGCACATCAATGAGTGCCCTGTTAGTTTGATAAGCCTTACTGTGTGGCCAATAACCTATCTCATGATGACTTCGTTTAAGAAGATGTAAATATGCTACACTTTCTTCTTGGATTTATCTTCATACACTAATTGAGTCAAGTATATTTGAGGTTTAGAGTAAGTCCCCTCGTGGCTCCTTTCCTCTTGACTACTTCAAGTCTAGGTCCAGTCCTCCCTCGGGACTCCCCGCTTAGTAGTCACCTTAGGTCAGAAAGCATCTGTCCCACCGATGATAGACTGTCTCGGCGATCAGTTCCACTTGGAATGTTATAAGTCTACACACTTTCTTTCTAGATTGATTGTTGCACACCAATAGTCACCTTAGGCTGGTTGGTTCTCACTATGTGAACAGTGACCCACCTGGTGGTTACACCACTCATGACAGATGTAAGTCTGCTACACTTTCTCCTTGAGTTGGCCACTATACACCTATAGGTTTTCTTTTCCAGGGCTCAGAATAATGCCTCTAGTGGCACCTCCCAGTGGGCACTCTATTTGGATCACATCCTTTGCGACCCCATCTAGATACTACCCGAGTTACTATCGGATTGGATAGTTCCCCTTTCCCAGTAACCACCCCTATGGTTGGAGAATCTGTCATACGGATGTGCAGATTCTTCCATGGTCCAATAAGTCTGAGATAGGACGAGGCTGACATAGTCCCTTCTCTGTGTGGTCCCTCACACACCAACAGGGTCTACAAAAACATATAAAAAATAAAATATATATTTGCTTATGGATTAGGAGAACACCCCAAATGTTACCTTTTCCCAAGCAGACATTCTATCTTTAGGGCAAAGTTAGTAAGACTCCCTATAGGAATTGCCTGACTACTTTTGAGTTGACATAAGTCCCCAGTGGCATTCGCTCAGTAGTCACCTTAGGTCGGGTTCAACTTGTTGCACGTCCAACAGGCCACCCCGATGATTTTTCTATTTTGGAAGATGTAAGTCCTTGCACTTTCTTCCTTGCACACTCGTTGCACACTAAATGCAACCCTTATGTTGGATAACCTCACCCTTTGACTGGTAGACTACCCCTTTGGATCGATAAATCTGAGATAGGCCAAGGCTAAGATAGCCCCTTCTTTATGGATCCATCACACACCGACAGGGTCCATCAAATTAAAATGAAATTAATCTTGAATAATTTTGAGTTGAGGAAAGATCCCCAACGACACTCTCTCAGTAGTCACCCTAGATCAGGTTTGTTGTGCTATCAGTAGGTCACCCTAGCGGTTCTTCCCCACTTCAAAAGATGTAAGTCTGCTATGCCTTCTTCCTAGCATAACCATTGCACACCGAAAGACAACCCTTAGTTTGGCTGGCTCTATCCCGCTGCCAATAGACTAACCCATTGGATTTGTAAACCTGAGATAGTTCAAGGCTGATATAGCCCCTTCTTAGTGGGTCCATCGCACATCGACTGGGTTTATATATTAATCAATCCCAATTTGATTCTCTCTAGTGCAGTTATATTCCACTCTTCTCCCTAATGGACCCCCAAATCACATATAAATAAATTAAACAAATAAATCAAAACCAACCTCCCTAGCAGAGCCAAATTAAACCAACTCCCCTAGTAGAGTCTAAATTCAAACAATCCAAACTCTTATCCCTAGCAAATACATCCCCAAATAAATCTATGAAATCAAACCCTTATCTCCAGCAAATAGGCCAAACTTGTTTCCATTGTGGAAGGTTCATATTCCCAATCCCTAGGATTCAAGCCCATATCATAGCGAATATGCTTCCCCATTGATTAAGAAAAAAAAATAAATATAATTCGATCTTGATCCCCGACTGATTATAGATTCTTATCCCTAACAAATCTTCTTACCACAAATCTCCAATCAAATCAAACAAGTCAAATCTTAATCTCAGTGGATCTTCTTCTCTTATGCCCTTGGCATGAGTTGAGCTGCATTGCACTAAGATCATGATTCCATCTACTTTTCAGGTTTAGGTATAGATCATTTTCATTGGCGCTTGCAATCCTTTGGACGTTGTTGATCATCTCGGTCAACTCTAATATGAGCAGTGTGCCTCGTCAGTTACATCACACCTATTGGGAGTCCTTTTGTTGACCTGACTTTCGGAGTGAGTTCTCTATCTTCTCATCTTAGACTTAGGAGTCTTCTAGACACCAAGACTTTCCTAGTCATAAGACACTTCTAGCAATTAAGTAAATACTTAACCTAAGCCTAGAGACTTAGAAGGGTTAACCATAGGATTAGGTCATGCCTTAGAGATTAGGATAATCCTCCTACCCTACAACCCAAA
The DNA here is from genome assembly GCA_021442155.1 of Cymbidium sinense. Lineage (NCBI taxonomy): Eukaryota > Viridiplantae > Streptophyta > Magnoliopsida > Asparagales > Orchidaceae > Cymbidium > Cymbidium sinense. The sequence continues at coordinate 20,360,400 of CM038229.1, forward strand.
TTCCATCCATGTTCACCTTCTCAAACCAAACCTCAAATTCAATTCAAACATCAAATTGAAATCCAAATCCAAACCCAAATTCCAAAACCAAATGATTGAAGCCCATGATCAAATCCAAACTTGAAATCTTTTCTAAGTCCTTTGAATCAATTTCATGAACTTAGCCAAATTTACCTTCAAATCAATCCAAAATTAATTGATTTTCTCATAATCAATTTATATCTTCAATCATATTCCTAGATATAAATCAAATCTTCATTCAAATGTTCAAAACTAAATCAAGTTAAATCAAGCCCTTCCCTAAGCCCTATGACCTACCTTCATGGACTTAGCCAAATTTATCTTCAAATTAATCCAAAGTCAATTGATTTTCTCATAATCAATTTATATCTTCAATCATCTTCCTACATAAATTAAATCTTCATTTAAATGATCGAAATGAAATCAAACTAAATCAAATCAAACTAAAACCCAAACCTAAGCCACATGACCCAACTCCATGAACTTAGCCAAATTCCTTCATTCCAAAACCCAAATTCAATTGATTTTCTCATGAATCAATCACACCTTTGATCAAATTCTCAAATTTAAATGAAATCTACAATCATTTATCCAAATGAAAATCAAGCCAAATCAAACCCAACTTAGCCATTTGACTTAAAATATTTAAATGAACCAAAACCCATTTGAACCCAAACCAATTGCAATTGATTTTATATAAGAACCCCAAATTCATATATAAACTCCACTAAACTCAACACAACCCCAAATCAAGGAAACTAAACCCAATTGGTCCACTTGACATAGAGTGGCCAATTTGACCTATTTGAGCGATGTTATAATCCTACCCAAATTGGATTGAACAAGCCTATCTAAACCTCCTGTCATGATGGTTGATCACCCTTGGTTGATCAAATATCACAAATTGGGTCAAACCAAGTCAACTTAGTCCTTTGACCAAGCCAACCTTCTTAACCCATATGAACCCAAACTAGCCAAATTGCAACCTAAGCCAAATCTCTTGAAACCAATGATTCATACCAACTCAAAATCATTATTTGAACATGACTTGACCTTCAATTGAGCCAAACCAAACCCAATTGGCCTTCAAGTTGACCCAAATTAACCTAAAAGATCAAATTAGGTCAAATCAAAATATAAAACAAATTAATTGTAACCAATGACTCAAGTTCATTCCGAATTGATTATTGAAGTTGACCAAAGCCATGATTGGACCTAATTGACCCAATTGACCTACTTAGCCCAAATTGACCTAAACGATCAAGTTGGCCTAAATCAAAACCAAATCTAAATCATTAAAACCAAAGCCTACAATCATCTTTAATTGGTCAACTAAACTCAAACCAACACCTGACCTAAGCCAATTTGGCCAAATTGATCAAATTGGCCAACTTAACCCATTTGAACTCAAATGAGTCAAAATCAAATCTAAGACAAATCAAACCAAACCAATGACACTAACACATCCCAAATGATTATATGAACTTGACCCAATCCTTGGTTTGACCCAATTTGACCAATTGGTCAACTTGACCCAACTTAACCTAATTTGACCTATTTGAGCCAAATTATGCCAAACTTAACCAAAGCAACTCCAAATCACTTGAAATTTGGGCTAACCAACTTTAGACTCAATTCAAATCTTCCCAAATCAGATCCCATGCTAAATAAATATTATACCCTTGGGTCAAGGGTATCACATGAGATAAATCACCCATATAAGTGGTCATTTTAATTCCTTGGCCACTTGACACTCTTCCATTAGTCCACCTAGGTGCCTAGGACACTGCCAAATTAGACCCAAGGGGTGGTTGGGTCGATCATGACCCATGGGAGATGAAATCACTTCACCCTTCCCATTGGTGCATTTGAAACCTATAGGACACCCACTAATCCTACTTGGCAGCCAGCTCCAAAGCTTTGACCAACCAAATTGAGCCACCTAAGATGATTCTCTACCATTCTAAGCCACCACCGGCGGCTAGACATCCACAAAATGCTAAACCCAATTTGATCATCTAATCAAGGGAAGGAGGGGGTATACCCCCCTCCAATTCATTATAAACTGAGCACTTAAGCATAGAGAGAACCCTAGCACCCCAAGGCAACCATCCCAAAGTTATTCTAAAGCATCCAAAGCTCCCCACTGTTGATTTCACCCAAGCTAAAATAGGGCATCCCTCCTTCAATCCCACCTTGCTCAAACCTCCATAGAAATTAAATTAACTTTGTACACACCATCCCAACACTCCGTTGAGCAAGAACAAATCACCTCCCAAGCACTCCAACCAGCGGACGTAGGACTTCAATCAATGCCAGCCACCCAAGCTTTGGGTGTTGGTATTCCAAGCAAACTACATCAAATCAAGGCTCGTGCTGATCAGTAGAGTATTGTTTCCACTAGTTGAAGCTTCCTCAATTGGATTTACCATTGATCTTGAACCTCGATGAGGCAAGCCATTAAAATCAAGCTTTGGGCAAAAAAGAGTTGAAGCTTTTTGAAGAAAATAGTCATCCTGTGTGATCTTGATCATTGGATGCCCTCCGATTGATGTCTTGAAGGTGTAGGATCCTTTTGGAGTTGATATGAACTCAAGTAAGCTCAGATCAACCAAGCAATGAAAGATAGACTCCGTTCTCCCTCATTCGCGTAGTGATAGATCACGCGCCGTACATTCTGCATGATCGAAATGGATGATGATGATTAGATCTGATAGATCGATCCGATTTAATACTATTAAGCTATGAGATTAATCATGGCCATTCAATCTTAGATTGAAAGGGTGCACGAGAAAGCACATCTGCCACCACCACATAAGCATTGAGTCAGATAAGTTTTAAGTGGCCAATCCTGTGATACCATATGGAAAGCGTGCCACCTTAGCATACCATGTGGCACCGATGGGATTGGGCTTAATTAATCCTTTGTAATGGCTGAAACTTCCAAAATTCATAACAAATCATAAAAACATAAACAAAATACAAATAATTACTCATTTTAATGGTATTTCAAAGGATAATTAATTAAAAATAATCTTAATTAAATTTGAATAATAATTAAGACTTAATTAGGGTTTAACTACAAAATTAATTAGCTTAATTACTCATTAATTACTAGAGTAATTAATCTCAAATTTTATGGGTTAATTTAATGGGATGACCTCTGTCTCTCATGATTTTCTTGGGATTTGTTGCTCACTTAATTAGGAAAATTAATTTATTAAACCTTAATTACTCTCTTAAGTTAATTAATGATTAATTAATCTCATGAACAACAACAAATTGAATAATTAAGTTTATTAATCATTATTCAACAGTGAATCGATTAATGGAATAGAGTTAAGACCTCTTTCTTAGCCTCTTTCCCTAAGTTTACTCCATCAATTAAAATGAAATCAATTAAGGTTTGATTAATCAATTAAATGGCTTAATTAGTTAAATTAAAATCATAATGACATCAGACCTTAATCAATTAATTCTTGGGTAGACCTTTAGGTATTTAATAACCTAAAGCTATTTAAAGAAAATTATGGTTCACTCACATTTGTGGGGAAACCATGAAAGTACCTAATTAAATTCCTTAATTTAATTAACCATTAATAATGAGCTAATTGCATTAGGCCCCTTTTATTTCTTAGAATCATTGCTAATTTAATTTCCAATTCATGTGCATATCATATTGGCTCATAATTATTTGGGTAATTATGTTAAGGTAACATAGGAAAGGGTTAATTAATGTATTTAATGAATACTACAACCTAATAAACCCCTAAAATCAACTTAATTACATTTCCTTAAACTAAATCAAATCACTAATATGGGAATAGATTTAAACCAATAAGTGATAATTTCTCTTCTCCTCTTTAAATCAAATCAAATTCAAAACTTAATTAATAAAGAAGCTTTGGTTTACATTAAATGACCTTATTTGATTTGATTGTCCTTAGGAACTAGTTTGATTGAATGAATCACATGCTTATATTTGATTATTCCCTTTCCGATCATGTTAGATATTGTATGTCATTTGAAATCATCCATCCATCTTTTCAAAATCAAGTAAAATAAAAATGGATTTCCTTCATGTAAGCTTGCATGTGTTAATTTAAATTAACATATGTGTGGCTATTATCATTATTAAATCCAACTATATTTTCAAAAGCTTATAAATGAATGATAATATGTGTTATGATGTTAGCTATAAATACATAAGAAATGCATGTGCCTATAGCTTAAGTGCATGAATGTTGAGTTCTCATTTTTCTATTCATGTGTTGATTTATATAAGATTGAATGGTAATGGGTATATAGTCTGGACATCTCGAGAATACAAGGCTTTAGCTAGCCCCAAGGAGGTCATTTGATTATCTCACTTTCTGGTTTAGCAATGGCACTTACCCATTTGATTTCACTCTTATGTGTTTCAACATTAGAATTTGGATAGAGCTTAAATTTATATACATAAATGATTTAATCAAACAAAAATATAATCTTTGCATGGTTTTCTCTCCTTCATTTATGTATACATTCATGTGTATTCAAGAAAAGTAAGTATATAGTCTAGACATCCTGGAAATACGAGGCTTTAGCTAGCCCAAAGGATGTCATTTGATTACCTCACTTTCTTGGTCAAAAAATGACACGTTCTTATTTATGTCTTTATACATGTGTATGTATATGTGATTAATGAATGAAAATCCCCTTTTATATCAAAATTTCATGCATTCATAATTGACTAAGTGGTTGAATTAATTAGTCATATGATTTGGAGTTTACTTCTTATGTTCATGTATATGAATTTACATATGTTTAAATGAAAATTGGTATATAGCCTGGACATCCCGAGAATATGACGCTTTAGCTATCCCCAAGGAGGTCATTTGATTACCTCACTTTCCTAGTTTAACAATGGCACGTACCTATTTAATTTCATTCCTATGTCTTTTTGTATAAGAATTTAGATAGAGCTTTCAATTAATATGCTTAAATAATTCAATCATACATAACATAAATTCTAAATATACACATACATTCATCATTTAAGTGTGCTAAAATATATTGCATGTATAGATACACTTATATTTAAATCATATGCATATTAAATATGAGGGAAGGGAATGACTTAATATGTGTCATGTGGTAATAATTCAATTAGATTAATCTTAAGATGCCTTTCTTATTAAATAAGATTATTTAAAGTGAACTTAAACTTAGGATTAATTATGTTATTTAATTAGCCATTCACTAAAGAGAACTAAATCAAATTAATCTACTTTAGAAAGTGGCTTAAGGCAGGGATGAAAGAGGGTATTCATTTTCCTTTTCTTTATAACACTTAGTTGTTATGTATATATCATATGAAATAAAGAAAACATAAATTAAAAATTCTCAAATCAACTAAACAACTTTAAGTAAAACCAACCCTTATGTGAGATTAAATAGCTTCCAAACTTAGAAAAATATAACTCTAATGCCTAGTTAAGACATACCACACAAGACCTTAACACACATATTAGAATTAAGTCATTACTTCTAGCTCTATGTTAAGACGGTGTATGATTTGATGTATATTTTATTTTGTGATGTATTATTTTAGACTAGATGCTAGGGTTCATGCTTCGTAGATTGGATGTTAGGCCATTCTTAGCCTAATCATATTTTCTACAGGGGATTGTGCTTAAGGGGATGCCTAAAAATAAATATAAATGCTTTCTTCGCAGGTTGCTTAAACCTCTAAGCATAATCCAAGTTAGGACAGATGGGCTTAGTTACCCTTGTGCAAGGTGCTAAGTCTAAATTATATATATAACTTCTTGGGATTATATGTATGTTTAGCTAACCTTTATTTTATAAGTGTAGTTAGATTTAGTTTACATAAATATAATTTTGAAATAGGAATTAGGATTAGTGCTATGGGGGATTAGGATGAGTAGTGGCCAGATGGCTTTATCCTGGGGTGCCTTGAGATGCCTTTGAAGTAAGCACATCTAAACCAAGGAAAGAGCAAACCAAATTAAGGAAGAAAGAAGATAGAAGATTCCCATGGCATGTATTCATTCCTAATTGTATTTATTCTTTTATATTCTGGGTTGTATAAGGGTAGAGCTCGGCTACCCATATTTTCTCTTTTCGAGTTGTACGATGGTACCCGACCACACCACCCTCTAATTCTTTTACGGTTATAAAATTGTTCAATGATTTGTTTAAATTGCACATTAAAAATGGCATGCTTTTCATAGTTTCTTATGATTGATGCTTTAATGTGTGGCCTGGATGCATTAGGCTCTTAAGAAAAAAATTAATTTTTTTACCCTAATTAATCACTCATAACTAAATGTTAAACTATTCATAACATCACCATAAAGCTTAGATCTTAAATAAGATAATTAAAAGATTTAGCAACCCCTTGGTTGAATGGTTTAATATTTCACATCATGTATGCATATTCTTTCTCTCTTGAAAATGAAGGATCTCCACTCTTGCATGATAGGGGAATGCTTGACCTGTGAGGGCATCCCTTATGGTGGAGAACACCTTATTCTAGCTGATTTGGCCCATAACCTATTTTCATAATGCATTTAGGCATAAAAAATCTTATAGCCTTTGTCAAAATAATGTGTCTAAAATGAAATAAAATTTGAAATTTTTTTTCTTCTGCATTGATAAATTAAGTCATTATTCATACCACTCATGCACTAGTATTGTAAGGAGCGGGTTTAGGACTTTAGTCTCCTTTCTAAATAAATATCAGCCCAACTATCATGTAATTTTTTATGATTAGACCACATTGATTTGAATCATAGAGAGTTAGCTGGCAGTCTCTCCAAGCAGTTGGAACTCCAGAAGTCGGATGGTTTATCCTCTATTGTTGAGTTAAACCATTATGTCCATGTGTTGCTTAGATTTAGGTCATGCTTTAGCTCTACTAAAGTATTCAGTTCTGGTTGACCTAGGTACATTAGTCAATATTATGAGTCTATGAACCCTTGCCTACTTGAGGATCAACATCTCCAAACTCCAAAAAAGGGTGATGTTTAGAGGATTCAATAAACAAGGCTAGAGGGACTTAGGCTTTATAGTGTGCCCTTGGAGATAGATGATTGGAAGATGGAAGCCAAGTTTCACATTATAGGCTCAGATACATCTTTCATTACTTTGCTTTAGAAATTGTTGATAGATGAGAACAACATGATTCCAATCTCTCTACACTAGTGTACGAAGTTTATGAGTGGTGGGATCACCTACTGTGTCAAAGGAGATCTCAAGCCTTTCGTAGTTCACGAGGTCCGAATATATGAGGACGGCTTACTACCTCCCTATAAATTAACAAGTCTATTTCTGCAAACTTGGCCAAAGTTCAAAAAAAAAAAGAAAAAAAAAGAAAAAGAAAAAGAAAGAGAAAAAGAAAAAAGAGAAAGAAGAAAATGATCAAGAAAATAAAAGTGAGCGAGAAATAGACTTGGAGGAGGAAGTGGAGCCCGATATTAGATTCCACCCATAGTTTGTTACTCCATTTGAATATATGGGTAGGATGACCTGACCTCCACTAGGCAGAGGAAGAGGCTAGTTTAGAGGCAGTCCCAAGGGTGGAAAAGCTCTTTATTGGCCACCTAATAGGAGATATGTCCCAGCTATTAGGAGTACACCTACTATCCTTATAGACTTAGAATCTAGTTCAGAGGATGAGTCTTATATGGTTAGCACACTAGTCGGTTCTTCTCAATAACAAACACCTTTAGTGGTGACATTTGAGCCAGACGATGATGAAGACCAAACTCCAAAGCAAAATATAAGTGTATCCAAGTCTATATGTGAAATAGTTAGGCATCAATTGGGAACCTTAGCTCAAACCCCACTTTTCTCACAAAAAAGTTGAAGGTTTGGTAGTTAAGGAAGCCCCTAAGTCATCCACAGATGTGAGGACTCAGAGGTTCTTTCTGGGAGCATCATCCTCAAGTCAAGAAGTTGATGTAGAACTTGAGGATGATTCATATAAATATTTAATTAAACTACTTTTTGGTTGGTACTCGCATTGTGTTGATAATTTAGGAAAGAAAGGGTTAATCCCACATACTTGGTCAAAGCACAGGACAAACTATTTTGAAAGAATATGGAAGAACAAATGCAAAAGCTCTTAATCAAGACCGAGACTAGGATTTGGTATAGTGGGTCCAGTCGATGATGACGATTACTACTTAGTCATCACCAATTATTTGGAATATGATAGGTTCTTTTCAAATGATATTAACTCATATGAGGAGGTGTGCTTGGAAACTTCAGATGGTCCAGATGATTTTAAAGTCAAAGATGCACCACTAGAGTTCAAAGAAGAGATCAAGTCAACCATCAATGAGTTTAAAGAAATCAATTTAGGAACTGAAGGAGATCCACGACATGCATTAGGTCCTTGCTGAATGAAAATGAAACCAACAACTTAGTTTGGCTATTGATTGAGTTTAAGGACTGCTTTGCATAAAGTTATGAAGAGATGCCCAATTTGCCTCCTGATGTAGCAGTCCATAAACTAGCAATATATCTTAGTGCTAACCCTATCAAGCAAGCTCCTAGACGCATATGAAGACATTGAATAATAGGTCATTTCTAAAATCAAGAAATTGATCGATGTTGGTTTCATCTGGGAAGAAAAATACCCTTCTTTGTTGGCCAGTGTCATCCTAGTTAAGAAGAAGAATGGCTAAATTCACATATGCATCGATTTTAGGGAACTAAATAAGGCCTGTACAAAAGATGAATTTCCAGTATATGTACCAAAATTGATGGTGGACATTGCCTCATCTCATGCAGTCTTCTCTTTCATGGATGGCTCATCTAGATATAACCAAATAAAGATGTCCCTTGAAGATAAAAGAAACACTACTTTTAGAACCCCGATTAGAATTTATTGTTATAGGGTCATGCCTTTTGGCCTTCAAAAATGCCGGTGCTACATACCAGCGGGCTATGACTTGAATCTTCGAAGAACTCATTCACCATCAAGTTGAATGCTATGTTGATAATCTTGTAGTCAAAAGTAAAGAAAAGGAAGACCATCTCTTTAACTTAAGAGTACTTTTTGAATGGTTAAGATAATTTAACCTTAAAATGAACCCTCTGAAGTGTACATTTGGAGATGCTTCAAGAAAATTCCTTGGGTTTGTTGTCTGACACTGGGGAATCAAAATTGATCTGGAGAAGATCATGGTGATATTAGAAATGCCACCCCCTAAAATTTTAACTCAACTCAGATCATTTCAAGGGTGGTTGGCATATCTGAGATGCTTTATATCCAACATATTAGGAAGATGACAACCATTCTCAACATTTGTCAAAAAATGCCAAGTTTAAGTGGGATGATAAGTGTCAGCATGCCTTTGAAGACATCAAATACTACCTGATGACGTCACTAGTTTTAGCAGCCCTTATCCTGGGCAAGCTTCTCATACTTTACACTACTGCATTAAATTATTCCCTTGGTGCTTTATTGGCCCAAGCCAATGATGAAGGGAAGGAAGACGTGCTCTACTATCTCAGCCATCGTCTACTCCATGCTGAAGTAAATTATCCACCCATTAAGAAGCATTGCCTAGCTTAAACCTTTGTATCACAAAAGATACGACACTACATGCTTTCCCATAAGGTGAACTTGATCTCTAGGATCAATATACTGTGATATCTCATGACACGACTGACGCCATCCAGACGGTTGGCACATTGGTCGATAATTTTGTCATAGTTTGACATTACTTTTGTAGCCCTTCAGGCGGTGAAAAGACAAGCACTAGCAGATTTCTTAGCAACACACCCACTCCCTGCAGACTCTCCACTTAGTGATTACCTCCCTAATGAACAAATCATGAACTTAAGAGAGACACTAGCATTTTCCACTGGGAGATGTACTATGATAGTGTGGCTTCCTCTCAAATAGGAGAAGAACCACAATCTACTCTTCCAAGAATGGCAATGGTGGGACTAATTCTACTAACTCTGGACCGCAATGTGATGAGATTGTCATATCACCTATCCAAGACTTGCACTAACAATGAAGCCAAATATGAGGCTTTGATTGTCAGTCTGGAGTTAGCCATTTCACTAAGTATCTAGAATATCAACATCTTCGAGGATTCTCAGTTATTCATCAACAAAATCATTGGGTTTTACAAAGTCCTCAAGCTTAAACTCCATCACTATCATAAGTACACCATGGAGCTATTGGCCCAAATCCCAGAGGTTACAATTTATAAGATTCTAAAGAGGAGAAAATGCCATAGCAGATGCTTTAGCCAAACTTTCCAAGTAGTTGGCATGTTTGGAAAATGAGTCCATATCGATAAGGGTCCAAAATAGACAAGTCTTATCCCTAATTGATACTGAACTTAATCGAAAAGTACTTTCTTGGAGGGGAGGTTACCATTGCCAATATGAATGATGAGTTAGATTGGAGCAATCCATTCATGGATTACATAAATAGAGGCAAACTGCCTTAAGAGAAGTCCTAAACCCATCAGATGAAGTAGATAGCACTTTCCCATGCTCTCATCGATGACACCTTGTACTGGCGATCCTTTGATCATATGTGGTTATGCTATCTGGACAAACATGAAGCTCATAAGATCATGACCGAGGTATACCCAGGGTTATGTAAAGCTCACCAATTCGGTCCGAAGATGAAAGCCAAGATCAAGAGACTAGGATACTACTGGTTGTTGATGATTACATATTAGATGGATGTAGCTGGGAAGTGCCACCAGTGTCAGGTGCACGGTGTGATCCTACATCAACCACCCAACATTCTACATTCTACATTCTACATTGGCCTCGTAGGCATTCAAGTGTTAAGGTACTGACATAGTGGGTTTGATTGATTCTCCTTCTAAGGGTCATCGGTTTATCTTAGTTGCTATCAACTACTTTTCAAATCGGCGAGGTGATCCTGCTCAGAGAGGTCATAGCTTAGCATGTACTCCAGTTCTCCAGAAATCATATAGTATATAGATTTGGGGTGCCTCGATGAATTATATTTGATAATAGTACTGCATTCAAGAGCACCAAGATCAACAACTTTTCTCGAAGATATAACATAGATTGGAGATATTATACCATCTATTACCTAAGGGAAAATGGCTTGGTAGAAGCCTTCAACAAAACTCTCATCCAAATACTAAAGAAGACACTCAATGACAATAAACGATAGTGGCACGAGTAGTTCATTAAAGCTTTGCGGGCCTACCGTACCACATACAAAACTTCAACTCAATATATCCCTTTCTTCTTAGTGTATGGGTCCGAAGCTGTTCTACCATTAGAAGTCCAACTCTCATCACTAAGGATAGCTGTGGGTAGCAATATCATAATGGAGCAGAATGCCAAGTTACGATTAGAAGAGCTCAATGGTTTGGAGGAGAGATGCCTATGGGCATGCTAGAACCTCGAGTTGTACAAAGCCAAAAATAATTCAATATCACAAGTTGGTCCATTCTAGAGCTTTTCAAGTAGGAGAGCTTATTTTAGTTCTGAGGAGACTAATTGTTGCCATAGTAAGATGGGAAGCAAGTTTGAACCCCTTTGGGAAGGTCCTTTTTCTATAGAGAAGGACTACCAAGGAGGATCTTATCAGCTTATTAATCATATGGGAGAGCACCTGATGCTTTCGATCAACAGGCTTTACCTAAAAATATTATCTTTAAATTCATGTTTGAAAATCTTTATCATCAATAAAAAAAATCCCATTTTGAATTCAATCTTTTCCATGTTGAAAGCATTCCAGTTTGCGAAATCACCACGATGTGTTCGGGGTAGGTGTAAGAAAATTGAGTGGTATCCTATCCTTCATTAACACAACATAAACACAAACTATACACAGACACATAAACAAACACATATCTTTTATCTTGGACTTCTTCGAGTTGGGATAATTCTCCAATGACATTCACTCAGTAGCTGCTTTAGGTCGTGCTACCCTACTAGTGCATCACCCCAGTGATCTTCTTGCCTTAGAGGATGTAAGTCTACTATGCTTTCCTTCTAGCTTAATCGCTGCATATCAATGAGCACCCTGTTAGTTTGGTAGGCCTTACTATGCAGCCGTTAAGCTATCTCATGATGACTTCGTTTAAGAAGATGTAAGTCTACTACGCTTTCTTCTTGGATCAGGCTTCGTGCACTAACTTAGTCAAGTATATTTGAGGTTTAGGGTAAGTCCCCTAGCAGTTCCTTTCTTCCTGATTACTTTAAGTTTGGGTCCAATCCTCCCTTGAGGCTCCCCACTTAGTAGTCACCCTAGGTCGGAAAGCCCCACGACAGACTATCTCGATGATCAGTACCTCTTGAAAATTTGTAAGTCTACACACTTTCTTTCTAGATTGATCGTTGCACACCGACAGGCACCTTAGGTTGGTTGGTTCTCGCTATGCTAACAGTGACCCACCCGGTGGATACATCACTCATGGTAAATGTAAGTTTGCTACACTTTCTCCTCTAGTTGGCCACTGTACACCTATAGGCTTTCTTTTTCAGGGCTCAGGATAACTCCCCTAATGACACCTCCCATATGGGCACACTATTTGGATCACCTACTTTGCAACCCCATCTAGATACTACCTAAGTTATTATCAGATTGGATAGTTCCCCTTTCCTAGTAACCACCCCTGTGGTTGGAGAATCCATCCTACAAATGTGCAAATTCTCCCTTGGTCTAGTAAGTCTAAGATAGGATGAAGCTGACATAGCCCCTTCTTAGTGTGGTCCCTCGCACACCAGCAGGGTCCACAAAAACATATAAACAATCAAACCAATGACACTCTCTCAGTAGTCACCCTATGTCAAGTTTGGTTTGTTGTGCTATTAATAGGTCACCCCAGTGGTTTTTCCCTACTTCAGAAGATGTAAGTCTGCTATGCCTTCTTCCTAGCACAGCCATTACACACCGAAGGACAACCCTTAGTTTGACTGCCTCTACCCCATAGCCAATAGACTAACCCTTTGGATTTGTAAACCTGAGATAGGTCAAGGCTGATATAGCCCCTTCTTAGTTGGTCCAGCGCACATCGATAGAGTTTATGCATTAATCAAATCCAATTTGATTCTCCCTAGTGGAGTTATATCACCCTCTTCTCCCTAATAGAACCCCAAATTACATATAAACAAATCAAAACCAACCTCCCTAGTGGAGCCAAATTAAGCCAACTCCTTAGTGGAGTCTAAATTAAAACAATCCAAACTCTTACCCCAAACGGATACATCCCCAAACAAATTTATGAAATCAAACCCTTATCTCCAATGGATAGGCCAAACCTATTTCCAAAGTGGAAGGTTCATATTCCCAATTCATAGTGAATTCTAGCTCATATCCCTAGAGGATATGCCTCTACATTGATTAAGAGAAAAAAAATTGAATCTAATTTGATCTTGATCCCCAGTGGATTATAGATTTTTATCCCTAGCAGATCTTCTTCCCACAAATCTCCATTCAAATCAAACAAGTCAAATCTTAATCCTAGTGGATCTTCTTCTCTTATGCCCTTGGCATGAGTTTAGCTGCATTGCACAAAGATCGTGATTCAATCTACCTTTTAGGTTTAGGTATAGATCAATTTCATTAGCTCTTGCAATCCTTTGGATGTTGTCGATCGTCTCGGTCAACTCTAATGCGAGCAGTGTGCCTCGTCAATTACACCACATCTATTAGGGTTCCTTTTGTTGATCTCACTATTGGAGTGAGTTCTTAATCTCCTCATCTTAGACTTAGGAGCCTTCTAGACACCAAGACTTCCCTAGTCATAAGACATTTCTAATAATTAAGTAAATACTTAACTTAAGCATAGACTTAGACGGGTTAACCATAGGATTAGGCCATGCCTTAGGGATTAGGATAATCCACCTACCCTACAACCCAAATCCCATCCATGTTCACCTTCTCAAATGAAACCTCAAATTCAATTCAAACATCAAATTGAATTCCAAACCCAAACACAAATTTCAAAACCAAATGACTGAAGCCCATGATCAAATCCAAACTTGAAATATTTTCTAAGTCCTTTGAATCAATCTCATGAACTTAGCCAAATTTACCTTCAAATCAATCCAAAATCAATTGAATTTCTCATAATCAATTTATATCTTTAGTCATCTTCCTAGATATAAATCAAATCTTCATTCAAATGATCAAAACTAAATCAAATTAAATCAAACCCTTCCCTAAGCCCTATGACCTACTTTCATGGACTTAGCCAAATTTATCTTCAAATCAGTCCAAAGTAAATTGATTTTCTCATAATCAATTTATATCTTCGATCATCTTCTTATAGATAAATCAAATATTCATTCAAATGATCAAAATGAAATCAAACTAAATCAAATCAAACCAAAACCCAAACCTAAGCCACATGACCCAACTCCATGGACTTAGCCAAATTTCTTTATTCCAAAACCTAAATTCAATTGATTTTCTCATGAATCAATCATACCTTCAATCATATTCACAAATATAAATGAAATCTACAATCATTAAGCCAAACCAAAATCAACCCAAATCAAACCCAATTTAGCCATTTGACTTGAAATATTCAAATGAACCAAAACCATTTGAACCCAAACCAATTACAATTGAATTTATATAATAACACCAAATTCATATATAAACTTAACTAAACTCAACGCAACCCTAAATCAAGCTAACTAAACCCAATTGGCCCACTTGACCTAGAGTGGCCAATTTTGCCTATTAGATCCAAGTTCTAATCCTACCCAAATTGGATTGAACAAGCCTATCTAAACCTCCTATCATGATGGTTGATCACGCTAGGTTGATCAATTGTCACAAATTAGGTAAAACTAAGTCAACTTGGTCCTTTGACCAAGCTAACCATCTTAACCCATATGAATCCAAACTAACCAAATTGCAACCTAAGCCAAATCTCTTGAAACCAATGATTCATACCAACTCAAAATCATTATTTGAACATGACTTGACCTTCAATTTAGCCAAACCAAACCCAATTATCTCCCAAGTTGACCCAAATTAACCTAAAAGACTAAATTGGGTCAAATCAAAATATAAAACAAATTAATTATAACCAATGACTCAAGTTTATTCTAAATTGATTATTGAAATTGACCAAAGCCATGATTTGACCTAATTGACTAAACCCAATTGACCTACTTAGCCCAAATTGACCTAAACGGTCAAGTTGGCCTAAATCAAAACCAAATCCAAATTAATTAAAACCAAAGCCTGCAATCATCTTCAAATGGTCAACTAAACCTAAACCAACACTTAATCGAAGCCAATTTGGCCAAATTGGTCAAATTGGTCAACTTAACCCATTTGAACTCAAATGAGTCAAAATCAAATCTAAGCCAAATCAAACCAAACCAATGACACCAACACATCCCAAATAATGATATGAACTAGACCCAATCCTTGGTTTGACCCAATTTGACCAAATGGTCAACTTGACCCAACTTAACCCAATTTGACTTATTTGAGCCAAATTGAGCCAAACCTAACCAAAGCAACTCCAAATCACTTGAAATTTGGGCTAACCCACTTTTGACTCATTTCAAATTTGCCCAAATCAAATCCAATACTAAATGCCCATTATACCCTTGGGTCACATGAGATAAATCACTCATATAAGTGGTCATTTCCATTCTTTAGCCACTTGACACTCTTCCATTGGTTCACCTAGGCACATAGGACACTGCCCAACCTGACCCAAGGGGTGGTTGGGTCGACCATGACCCATGGGAGGTGAAATCACTTCACCCTTCCCATTAGTGCATTTGAAACCCATATGACACCCACTATACCCCCTTGGAAGCCACCTCCCAAGCTTTGGCCAACCAAACCGAGCCACCTAGGATTATTCTCCACCTCTCCCAGTCACCACCGGTGGCCGGACATCCACAAAATGCTAAAACCCAATCCAATCATCCGATCAAGGGAAGGAGGGGATATACCCCTCCAATTCATTCCAAACTGAGCACTTGAGCATAAAGAGAACCCTAGCACCCTAAGGAAATCATCTAGAGCTATTCCCAAGCATCCTAAGCTCCCCATTGTTGATTTCACCTAAGCTAAAATAGGGCATCCCGCTTTCAATCCCAACTTGCTCAAACCTCCATAGAAGTGAAATTAACTTTGCACACACCATCTCCACACTCTGTCGAGCAAGAACGAATCGCCTCTCAAGCCCTCTGACCACCAAACATAGGTCTTCAATCAAATGCTAGCCTCCTAAGCTTCGAGTGTTGGTATTCCAAGAAAAATACATCAAATCAAGGCTCATGCTGATCAGTAGAGCTTCGTTTCCACTAGACGAAGCTTCCTTAATTGGATTTACCACCGGTCTCGAGCTCTGCTAAAGTATTCCATTAAAACTGATCTTTGGGTGAAAATGAGTTGAAGCTTTTTAAAGAAAACATTCATCCCATATGATCTTGACCATTGGATCTCCTCTGATCGATGTCTTGAAGGTGTAGGATCCTTTTGGAGTTGATCCGAGCTCGAATCAAGCAAGCAATGGAGAATGGACTCCATTCTCTCTCGTTTGCATGGCAATAGATCATGCACCGTCCATTCCACATGATTGAAATGGATGGTCATGATTAGATCTGATAGATCGATCCTATTAAGCCACAGGGTTAATTATGGCCGTTCGATCTTAGATCTGAAGGGCGCACAAAAAAGCACCTTTGTCGCCGCCATATAGGCATTGAGTTAGATAAGTTTTAAGTGGCCAATCCTGCTGTGCCATGTGGAAACCGTGCCACGTTAGTACACCACGTGGCACCAATGGGATTAGGCTTAATTAATCCTTTTTAATGGCTGAAACTTCCAAAATTCATAATAAATCATAAAAAAATCAAAAAATACAAAAAATACTCATTTTAATGGTATTTCAAAGGAGAATTAATTAAAAATAATTTTAATTAATTTTGAATAATAATTAAGGCTTAATTAAGGTTTAATTATAAAATTAATTAGCTTAATTACTCCTTAATTACTAGAGCAATTAATCTTAAATTTTGTGGGTTGATTTAATGGGATGGATTCTACCTCCCATGATTTTCTTGGGATTTATCGCTCATTTAATTAGGAAAATTGATTTATTAAACCCTAATTACTCTCTTAAGTTAATTAATGATTAATTAACCCCATGAATAGTAATAAATTGGTTAATTTAGTTTATTAGTCATTATTCAATAGTGAATGGACTAATGGAATAGAGTTAATATCTCTTTCTTAGCCTCTTTCCCTAAATTTATTACATCAATTAAAATGAAATCAATTAAGGTTTAATTAATTGATTAAATGGATTAATTAATTAAATTAAAATCATAATCACATCAGACCTTAATTAATCAATTCTTGGGTAGACCTTTAGGTGTTTAATAACTTAAAGTTACTTAAAGAAAATTATGGTTAACCCACATGTGTGGGGAAACCATGAAAGTAACTAATTAAGTTCCTTAATTTAATTAACCATTAATCATGAGCCAATTCTATTAGGCCCTTTTTGTTTCTTAGGATCATTGCTAATTTAATTTCCAAATCATGTTCATATCATATTGGCTCACAATTATTTGGGTAATTATGTTAAGGTAACATAGGAAAGGGTTAATTAATATATTTAATGAATACTATAACATAATTAACCCATAAAATCAACTTAATTACATTTCCTTAAACTAAATCAAATCACTAATGTGGGAATAGATTTAAACCAACAAGTGACAATTTCTCTTCTCCTCTTTAAATCAAATCAAATTCAAAACTTAATTAATAAAGAACCTTTGTTTTACATTAAATGACCTTATTTGATTTGATTGTCCTTAGGAACTAGTTTGGTTGAATGAATCACATGCTTATATTTGATTGTTCCCTTTCCAATCATGTTAGATATTGTATGGCATTTGAAATCATGCATCCATCTTTTCAAAATCAAGTAAAATAAAAATGGATTTCCTTTATGTTGGATGTGTTGATTTAAATTAATATATGTGTGGCTATTATCATTATTAAATCCAAATGTATTTTCAAAAGCTTATAAATGAATGATAATATGTATTATGATGCTAGTTATAAATACATAAGAAATGCATGTGCCTATAGCTTAAGTGCATGAATGTTGAGTTCTCAAATCCTCTATTCATATGTTGATTTATATAAGATTGAATGGTAATGTATATATAGTCTGGACATCCCGAGAATATAAGGCTTTAGCTAGCCCCAAGGAGGTCATTTGATTATCTCACTTCCCTAGTTTAGCAATGGCATGACCCATTTGATTTCACTCTTATATGTTTCAACATTAGAATTTGGATAGAGCTTTAATTCATATGCATAAATAATTTAATCAAACAAAAATATAATCTTTGCATGGTTTTCTCTCCTTCATTTATGTATGCATTGTGTATTAAAAAAAACAAGTATATAGTTTGGACATCCTGGGAATACGAGGCTTTAGCTAGCCCCAAGGAGGTCATTTGATTACCTCACTTCCCTTGTTTAACAATTGCACTTTTTTTATGTCTTTATACATGTCTATGTATATGTGATTAATGAATGAAAATTCCCTTTTATATCAAAATTGCATGGATTCATAATTGACTAAGTGGTTGAATTAATTAGTCATATGATTTAGAGTTTACTTCTTATGTTCATATATGACTTTACATACGTTTAAATGCAAATAGGTATATAACCTGGATATCCTAAGAATATGAGGCTTTAGCTAGCTCCAAGGAGGTCATTTGATTACCTCGCTTTTGTGGTTTAACAATAGCACGTACCTATTTAATTTCATTCCTATGTCTTTTTGTATAAGAATTTAGATAAAGCTTTTAATTAATATGCTTAAATAATTCAATCAAACAACACATAAATTCTAAATATACATATACATTCATCATTTAAGTGTGCTAAAATATATTGCATATAGAGATACACTTATGTTTAAATCATATGCATATTACATGTGAGGGAAGGGAATGATTTAATGTGTGTCATGTGGTAGTAATTCAAATAGATTAATTTTAAGATGACTTTCTTATTAAATAGAATTATATAAAGTGAACCTAAACTTAGGATTAATTAAATTATTTAATTAGCCATTCACTAAAGAGAACTAAATCAAATTAATCTACTTTAGAAAGTGGCTTAAGGTAGGGATGAAATTGGGTATTCCTATTCCTTTTCTTTATAACACTTAATTGTTATGTGCATATCATATGAAACAAAGAAAATATAAATTAAAAATTCTCAAATTAATTAAACAACTTTAAGTAAAACCAACCCTTATGTGAATTTAAATAGCTTCCAAACTTAGAAAAATATAACTCTAATGCTTAGTTAAGACATACCATACAAGACCTTAACACACACATTAGAATTAAGTCACTACTTCTAGTTGTATGTTAGGACGGTGTATGATGTGATGTATTATTTTAGACTGTATGCTAAGGTGCATGCTTCATAGACTGGACGTTAGGCCATTCTTAGCCTAATCATATTTTTTGTAGGAGATTGTGCTTAAGGGGATGCCTAAAAATAAATATAAATACTTTCTTTGTAGGTTGTTTAAACCCCTAAGCATAATCCATGTTAGGATAGATGGGCTTAGTTACCCATGTGTAGGGTGCTAAGTCAAAATTATATATATAACTGCTTGGGATTATATGTATATTTAGATAACCTTTATTTTACAGGTGTAGTTAGATTTACTTTACATAAATGTAAGTTTGAAATAGGAATTAGGATTAGTGTTATGGGCGATTAGGATGAGCAGTGGCCAGAAGGATTTGTCTTAGGGTGCCTTGCGATGCCTTTGAAGTAAGCACATACAAACCAAGGAAAGAGCAAACCAAATCAAGGAAGAAAGAAAATAGAAGACCCCCCATGGCATGTATTCATTCCTAATTATAACTATTCTTAAATATTCAGGGTTGTATAAGGGAAGATCTTGGCTATCCATCTTTTCTCTTTTCGAGTTGTACGATGGTACTTGACCGCACCGCCCTCTAATTCTTTTGTGATAGTTATAAAATTGTTTAATGATTTGTTTAAATTGTGCATTAGAAATGTCATGCTTTTCATAGTTTCTTATGATTGATTCTTTAATGTGTTGCCTGGATGCATTAGGATCTTAAGAAAAAATTAATTTTTCTACCCTAATTAATCACTCATAACTAAATTTTAAACTATTCATAACATCATCATAAAGCTTAGGTCTTAAATAAGATAATTAAAAAATTTAGCAACCCCTTTGTTGAATGTTTTACATCATGTATGCATATTCTCTCTCTTGAAAATGAAGGATCTCCACTCTTGCACGATAGGGGAATGCTTGACCTGTGAGGGCATCCCTTGTGGTGGAGAACACCTTATTCTAGCTGATTTGACCCATAACTTATTTTCATAATGCATTTAGGCATAAAAAATCATATAGCCTTTGTCAAAATAATGTGTCTAAAATAAAATAAAATTTGAATTTTTTTTTTGCATTGATAGATTAAGTCATTATTCATACGACTCATGCTCTAGTCTCGTAAGGAGTGAGTTTAAGACTTTAGTCTCTTTTCTAAATAAATAATAGCTCAACTATCATGTAATTTCATTTGACTAGACCACATAGATATGAATCATAGGAGGAGTTAGCTGGCAGCCACTCCAAGTAGTTGTAAGCCCAGAAGTCGGATGGTTTATCCTCTCTTGTGGAAGTAAACCATTATGTCCACCTATCGCTTAGATTTAGGTCATGCTTTAGCTCTTACTAAAGCTACCTAGATTTAAGATCTAAGGTATCTATTTCCTTTGGGCTACAAGTATAAATCCTCACCTCTTAGGCATTTCCATAACCTTGTGTTGGTGGATTATAAGCCCTAGCAATTTAATAAAAAGTCAACTCAAATAAGTAAATATCTTCACTTTCAAACATATAAAGCCCAATTTTAAGAAAGATTGGAATGCTCACTAGGCTTCTTAGTATCATGATCATTCCCTACTTATTCTCTTTGAATTTCAAAAATAAGTCTTCTCCTCAAACTTTCCCAATTGATTTTTTAAACATAACCAATCCTTTGATAGTGTAGCCTTGAAATCTTTGGAGATGATAATTGTCTACTTAATCAAGAGTATTCTTAGGGAATTTCATTCCCTAAGATGTAATTAAATATAGAGACTTGCCTCCATACGGAACTTTAGAATCTAGTTTAATATAAACCCTATTTTATTCATCCAAATAAATGAGGGGAAAAATCTCTAGTATATTCGAAGACCTATAATGCCTTAGGAGTCCTTATTAGGTGATTAGGTCCATTAAAGGGTGACGTCTCTATCTTTTGAAATAGTACATCATACCTCAATGTCTTAGCCAATCACTTCAATAAGTACCCCCTTCAATTTGCATGGTGTCCCCCCCCTATACACATCCAAAAATAAACACTATAGAGCAATGAGGATTTCCCATGCCAAACATTTATAAGTTCACTATTAAGTGAATCTAAATCTAATGACTAGCTCAAGTTGCTTTCAAAGTTTAAGGTTTCCTTCACATGTAGTTATGAAGAAATGCTTTGATTAGCTCATGATGTTGTAGTCCATAAGCTAGAAATACAACCTGATGCAATACCTGTGAATCAAGCTACCAAAT
Source organism: Cymbidium sinense (assembly GCA_021442155.1). NCBI lineage: Eukaryota > Viridiplantae > Streptophyta > Magnoliopsida > Asparagales > Orchidaceae > Cymbidium > Cymbidium sinense. The sequence continues at coordinate 20,382,068 of CM038229.1, forward strand.
GCATGCGTTTAGACATTAAACAATAAGTTATTTTGAAAGTTAAGAAATTGATCGAAGGTAGATTTATCTGTGAAGAGAAATATCTCACTTGAATAGCTAGCATTGCATTAATTAAAAAGAAAAATGATCAGATTCATATATATGTTGATTTTAGGGTTCTTAATAAGGCATATTTAAAAGATGAGTTCTCATTACCCATACCAGAGCTGATGGTGGACATAGATTTTTCACATATGATCTCCTAATTCATGGATGAATCATCTAGTTACAACCAAATCAAGATGACACTTGAGAAGGAGAAGAATACCACATTTAAAACTTCAATCAAAATTTTCTGTTATAAGGTCATGCCTTTTGGCCTTAATAATGCTAGTGCTACATATCAAGACATGAACTAAATCTTTGATGAGCTCATCCATCACTCGATTGAGTGCCATATCAATTATCTCATGGTTAAAAGGAAAGAAAAGGAAGACTATCTATATGACTTGAGAGTAGTTTTTGAATGGTTATGATATTATAACCTAAAAATGAACCCTCTAAAGTATGCTTTTATGGTGACTTCATAGAAGTTTCTATGATTTATCATACATTACCATGGGATCTAGATTGATCTAGAGAAGATCAAAGTGATATTAGAAATACCACTTTCTAAGAGTTTAACTCAACTTAGGTCCTTTTAAGGAAGGTTGTGTATTTAAGATGCTTTATATTACACTGTCTGGCCTATGTCAACCATTCACATCAATCACAAAGAAAGATGCCAAATTTTGATGGGATGATAAGTTCTTGCATGCATTTGAAAGCTACAAGCAATATTGAATGACTTCCAAGTGTTAACTACCCATATTTTAGGTAAACCTCTTATCCTCTACATTGTAGCATCAAGTAATTCTCTTGGCACCTTGTTGGCTCAAGCTAATGATGAAGGAAAATAAAATGCACTCTACTACTTGAGCCATCGCTTAATCCCTATTGAAGCCAAATATCCACCAATTGGGAAGCAATGCCTAGCCCTCATATTCCCCACCCAAAAGTTAAGACACTATAAGCTTTATCATAAGATAAACTTGATTTATAGAGTAATCACATTATAATATCTCATGACACGGCTAATGCTATCCAGATGGTTGGCACGATGGTACATGATTATATTGTAGTTTGTCATCACCTTCATGCCACTTTGTACTATAAAAAGGCAAGCATTAAAAGACTTTCTAACAATGCATTCTCTTATCATAGATTTTCCTCTAAATGATGATCTCCCTAACGAGCAAATCATGAGTTAAGGGAATACAAATAACCATTATTGGAAATTATACTTTGATGGTGTAGCTTCTTCTTAAAGAGGAGACAAACCGTAGTCCATCCTCCCATGCAAAGTGGTAATAGGAATAATCTTTTTAACTCTAAATCATGAGATGTTGTGATTCTTGTATCATCTATCAAAGCTTTATTGGAATAATGAAGCTGAGTACAATGTTCTAATCATCGGTCTAGAGTTGGCCATATCACTAGGCATTAAAGACATCAACATCTTTGGGGATTCATAATTAGTGGTCAAATAGATCATCAAGACTTATAAAATTCTCAAACCTAAACTCCATTAGTACTATAAGTGCACCATGGAGTTACTAAAACAAATTCTAGAAGTCACCCTGTGTAGGATTCCCCGAGGTGGAAATTCCATAGTTGAAGCTTTAGCAAAGCATGCTAAGAAAATGACCTATTTGGATAACGAGTTTATATCGATAGAGGTATGCAATTGCCATGTTCTACCTCCCATCGATACCAAGCTTATTGATAGGCAACCTCTAGAAGGGGAGATTTCCACCACCAAAGATGACAAAGGAGGCTGATTGGAGATAACCTCTCATCAAATAATTGCTTGAAGGGGAACTACTAGAAGAAAAATCTCAGGCCCATCAAATCAAACAAAAAGCACTATCGTATAGTCTTATTGATGGCACCCACCTATACCGATGGTTTTTGGATCACATATGGTTACATTATTTAGAAAAAAAATGAATCCGAAAAAATTGTGATTGAGGAACATTCAAGATAGTTTGGGGGACATCAATCTAGTTCATAGATGAAAACAAAAAGCGAGAAACTTAGATAGTATTAGTTGCTAATGATTATAGATTGCTTGGATGAAGTGCATCACTGTCACTAGTGTCAATTGCATGGAGTAGTCCTACATCAACCACCTAACATCCTCTATATAATGATAGCATCATGGTCATTCGAGTGTTGGGGTATATATATATAGTGAATGCAACTAATTCCCCTTCTTCTAAGAGTCATTGTTTCATCATAATAGTAATAAATTATTTTTTAAAATGGGTTGAGGAAACTCCTTTAAAGGAATTCAAGGCCCACCATTTCCATTGCTTCTTTAAGAATCATATCATCTTTAGATTCGACATACCTCATCAGATCATATTTGATGATGGCATCACCTTCAAGAGCACGAAGATCAATAGCTTTGTAAGGCATCATAATATAGATTAAAGGTACTCCACTATAAATTATCCCTAGGAAAATATGCTAGTAGAGGCCTTTAACAAAACTCTTGTCTAAATCATAAAGAAAACACTTGATGTTAATAAGCAACAATGGTACGAGCAGTTAATTGAAGCTTTGTGGGCCAATCATTTCATGTATATGACTCCAATGTAATCTAATCCTTTCTTCTTAGTGTATTAGTATGAAGTCATTATTCCATTACACTAAGAAGAAAGGAGTGAACTATAATGGAGAATAGTTGGAAGAGATCAAAGGTCTTGCGGGTTGCCATAGACAACAAGATCATGACAAACTAAAATGTAGGCTACAATTGGAAGTGCTCGATGGTCTTAAGGAGCGACACCTCTAAACTTATCAAAACCTCAAGCTATATAAAGGACAAATGGTTCAAGCTCAGAGCAGGTTGGTTCACTTAAGAGCTTTTTAGGTTGGAGAGCTCATTTTAGTTGTTAGAAGATTGATTATTGTTCATCGCAAGATGGGAGGCAAATCGATGTTGGAAAAGTCTTTCATCATTGAAATGGCCAACTAGTATTCATATAAGTCGATCAACTACAAAAGCGAATGCCTGATGCTTCCCATCAATGAGCTATACCTAATAAAATATTATTCATGACTAATAATAAAATTTATTTTCATAGTTGAAATATATAGTGAATGCATCTAAATCACTCATAATATTTCAATCTTTTGATCTTCCCTAAAATTTTGTTTCTTTTTAAATCATACTATATTCAAATTTTTGTCTATTTTTAAGATTCACCTTTTGTGCTATTAAGGTAGGTGTAAGAGAATCCATGCAACCTATTTTGAGTAGTATGGCTAGGATTGGCACAAGAAAGCCATGTGGTTTCCTTTCTTAGTTTGAGTGCACGCATTGGACTACTTCAAGCTAAAATAATGGCCAAGTGGCCCCTCTTAGTAGTCACGATAGGTTGGACTCAACTTATTGTGTGGTAGGCAGGTCACCGTGATGGTTGATTCCTCTTAGGAGGTTGTACGTCTCTGATGCTTTCTTCCTAGTTAAGCCATCATACACTGATGGGCAATCCTTAAGTTGGATTTACTCTACTGCATGGCCGGTAGTCTATCCCTTTGTGCAACAAATCTAAAATAGGTCCCTTTTCGAAGTGGCTACCTTTAGATTGGATTACACCCCAATGGACCCTCTTATGGTAGTTGTCACTTTAGGTTGGACGGTGTCACTCTACATATAAGCTACCCATCCCTTTGGGATAGTAAATTTAAGGCAACCCAAAGCCTTAGTGGCTCCCCACTAGTATAGCCCATCGCACACTGATAGGATCCATACACATCTATATATACTCAAGGACTAGGATAATGTTATTGCTACCCATTTCCTTATAGGCAATCTGCTTGGATAACGTCCCCATGACCCCATTTAGGTATGCCCTAAATTACTCCAACCTGGGATAATGCCCTCATGGTCCCCTCTTAGTAGTCACCCTAGATTGGATAGTAACTGTTCCACTAACAACAAGCCATCCTGGTGATAAGTTCCACATAAGAAGTTGTATGTTCCTGATACTTTCTTACTAAATTAATCATCACATGCCAACAAACACCTTTAGATTTGGTAGAAACTACTTTGCTAATAGCAGACCACCCCGACGAGAAACATAATTTAAGAAGATACTTGTCACCACATCTTCATTTTGAATCAGTAGTCATATATCGATAGGATTTATATGTTTAGGTATTAGAAGAATGTCCTCTATGCCACCTTTCTCTATAGGAATTATATTTGGATAACATCATTATGACCCTTTTTAAATATCACTTGAGTTACCATTGGATTAGACACTCTCCCATTCTTAGTAGCCACCTTTATTGGTTAGAAAGTTCCATTTTGTAGATACTTGGACTACTCCTTTCGACTAGTAAATCTAAGGCAAGCTAAGGCCCCCATGGCTCTCCATTAGTGTGGCCAATCACACATTAAGAGGGTCCACCCATATATATATAAACACACAAACATTCACACACATAAATCTAAGGATTAAGATCACACCTTCATGGCCTCTTTCCTAATAGGTATCTTATTTGATAGCAGTATGATGGTTTCATTAGATATAGCCTAGACTACTTCATGTTGGGATAACGCCCTCACAACACCCTCTTAGTAGTTGCCCTAGGATGGGCATGATTTATTATGCTGTATGTTGGTCACCTTGGTGGTTGTTTCCACTTAAGAGGATGTAAGTCCCAAAGGTGTTCTTCTTAGTTCAGTCATCATGCATGGATGGGAAACTCTTAGGTTAGATAGACTCTAATGTGTGATTGGTAGACTATCCCTTTGAGCTAATAAATCTAATGCAAGCTAAGGTCCTCGTGGCTTCTCCTTGATCCCAATTAAGTTAATTCAACTCATTTACCCTTCTTGACCTAATTTGACCTAAAGGGTCAAATTGAACCATCTCTAGATCATATTTAGATTGGATTGAATTAACTCCTACAATTAGTTCCAAATTGACTATTGAACACTCACTAATAACCAATTAAAGCTAGTTTGATCAGTTTAGCTTAAATTAACTTAAAGGGTCAAATTAAACCAAAACCTCAAACCAAATTAAATTAAATTAAATCAAAGCCTATAATCAACTACAAATGAATAATTGAACATAACAAAAATCCCAATTGCACCCAATTTGGAGACCAAACTGGTGAACTTGACCCTTTTGGCCCATATGAACCCATATGATCCAAATTCAAATACACTTCAACCTAAACCAAACCAATGGAACCAATGCATTTCAAATCCTCATTTGTACAGAATTGAATAGCTCCTTGGGCCCAATTTGGTCAATTGGTCAACTTGACCCAATTGAACCCAAACTGGCCTATATGAGTCCAAATAAGCCAAAGCCAACCAAATCAAGTCGAAACCCAACCAAACTTGGCATGACTCATCCTCATATATTGCTTGACTTATCTATGTGGACTTAACCCAAGGTGAACCTAGTTAAACCCAAACAAAGTGAAGGTTTCTAAATAAAATAAAATTCCAAAATAGGAAGGTCCAACCCATCCCTTTGGCCAAGATAAAACCAGTTTAGCATGCTTGAGTTCTCCCCAACTGACCCAAGCTGACCTAAGGTTATTTGGCCCATCCATTGATCAAGAAAATTTCACCCTCACCATGACTGACTCTTGGTTTTCTCCCCATGGCTTATCCCTTTCACCTCTGGTCACCAAACTCTTATAGCCATTAGAAGAAGTCCAGGTCATTAGTGTAGAGCCAAATCTAGCCTTACCCACTAACTGGTTGGTTGTCCAAGGTTGAACCATGCCCATTGGGTGATTCACAAGGGGAGGGAAATATACTCCAACCCTGGGATCCAAACTTAACAAACACTTTCTCATTCTCCCCAAAGCCATCCCTAGTTATTCTTAGAGCTTCTCAAACACCGAATCACCGGCGAGACCAACTCCCCATTCAACCCAAGCGCCTCTGATACCCAACCACACCAAACCTTCACCAAAGTTAAATTAATTCTTCCCACACCTTCCCCATATTTTGCATGAGTGAGAATGAATTAAGACTTGCTTGATTTGGCCATTAGAGCATTAACTTCTATCAAAGCCTGATGAGCAATGGTGGAGCTTGGCCTCGAGAATGAATGGTAGGGAGGTAACTTATGGCTTCAACATCAGGGCATCAACTCTTCAAGGCAAAGCTACCTTGGTTGGTTTCATAACTGGTCTTAGCTATGGCAAAGTAATCCTCATAAAATTGTAGAAAATCCCTTTGGTGTTGTTATTTTATTCTAAAATTTGGCCTCTCATATAGATCAAGCTATAAGGAACCCTTGCAATTTGATTTCTGATCTTAATGGAGTCGATCTCGCCATATTTTGAGCCATGGTTGGCTTGGATCAAGTGATGAGAAATGCATGCCTTTCGTCTCTTGCCGGATGTTGGGGCTGAATCATGCACTATATATTTCATGTAATTAGAATGGATGACAATGATTAATTCATTTAGATTTATCTAATTTTTTCTCTTTTAGACCACATGATTAATTATAACATTCAACCTTTGATTCAAATAGCTCGACACAAAACTACATCCACCGTCGTTGAGTGAGTAGCCATGAGGCCGATTTAAATAACCAATCTTGTGGCTCATCATGCACATCATAATTGACTCAATTACTGATTATGTAAAATTGATTAATTAAGTTAAAAATAAGATTAATTAACCAAAATATCAAAAAATTATAAATAATGGTAAAAAGCATTCAAAAAATACAAATAAATACACCCAAAAGCTTAGATAGAATAGAACTTAAGAAAAAATCCTTAATTTTTCTCATTAATTAATGAGTAATTAGGGTTTGAATAAAAAGTATATTTTTAGAATTAACTCTTAATTACTCTTTGATTGACTTGGAATTTTTGGGGGACATTTTGATGATGTTCCTCACTAACCACAATTAGTTCAAGTCAATTTGATTAGCCAATTAACATTTATAATTTTTATAAGGCTTATCATTAAATACCCAAATTATTTAATTTGAAAAATCACCAAAATGATTAAGTGGACCTCTGATGTTCAATTATCTTTGATGATTAACATCAGATTCTCCCTTAGAAAAATGTTTTAAACCTCTAATTATCATTTTTTTTTTTGAGAAATCAATTTTTAGGGCTTTTAATCAATTAATTGACCTACAATAACAAAAATTTATAATTGATTATCTATAACTCCAAAAATTATGAATGAAGCTTTCATGGGTTCATTTAGGTGATAATTAGTGGATGAAATAAAAAAAAATCTTCAATTAGTTTGGGATATTTTGAGTGTAATTACAAAATTATCAAAATCTTAGTTAGTATAATTAATCACCTTTATAAGCCCAAATGAGTTAAAAGTTTTGCTATTTACTTTTTATTTTTGTGCATGTTTAAAAATTTTCTCATAATTTTTAGGCTTATAAATTATGATTAATTAATTTTTAAGGTCTCTTGGATATTAATTGGATTAAATAATTATGAAATATAAATAATTTATAAAAAAACTATCATTTAATTTCTTAAATTTAATTAAATAACTAGAGGGTGTGTGAGAGAAAATTCCATTATTTGAACTCTCCTCAATAGGCCTAACTAAGTATAAATAAAATTTATTAATGAAGAAATATTAATTAGACCTAAATGGCATTATTTTCATATGAAGGATCTTAGGGCTTAAGAACCTAAGTGGGTCATGTCATGATATCTATTTGATACCTTCTCTTCACTTATGAAATTATGGCTAATTCACACTTATGTTTAAAGTTAAAATCACTTACACTTATGTTTAAAGTTTAACCCTCTAAGTGCATGATGCATAAGTAATATGATTATTATCACCATTAAATCAAGAGATAATATTCTTATTATCTAAATTAAATTTAGAGTTAATTGAAATAAATGAAATCTCTATGCATAGATCATGTGTAATATACACTCTTTAATGATATATAGTCTGGACATCCGATGACACAAGGCTACTAGTTTGAAGAAGTCTTAGATATCTCATCTTTCATGTTTAACAATGGCATATCCCTAAAAGTAGTGTAGAAAAATACATGTGAATATATAAATTATCTATTGAACTTTGTATCATGAAGACACAAAAATTATTTTACTCATATCCATGTTAAGAGAAATGTATGTTATCTTTGGGAAATAAATTATAAAGTGATGAGATAGATATACAATTACTTTAAAATATTAAATTATTATGCCAAATATATAATCATTTCAAAATGAACATTTAAAAGATAAAAATGGTTATGTGCTTATAAATTAGTAGAATGATAAAATAAACATCTAATTATTTTAGAATGAATCATTAAAAATTTATAGAATGAAAACATAATTATGAATCATTAGGATGATAATATAAATACATAATTATCTAAAAATGAATAATTAAAATATTAAAATAAACAAATGATTATTTATGAATGAATTGTTAGAGTTTATTAGACTGATAGAGTAAATACATAATTATTTTTGATGTAGAATACTAAAATCATAGATCAAATAAAAATTATTTTAAAATGAAATATTTAAAATGATAAAATGAATATTTTAAATTAAAATGAATAATAAAGTGATAAAGGGTTGGAGGATATCATCAAGTCTCCCATATTTCCTATTAGCATTAAAGTGTCTCTCATGAAGATATAATATTATTTAAGTTTGATCTAAACTTAATGATTAATAAAATTCTTAACTCTTCATTTAGGAAGCACTAAAGAAATCATAAAATACATCTTTAGGTTTAACATTAGAATAGGGAATTGAAAAGGAATACATTTCATCCTAAGTATAATATAATAATTTTTATACTATTTAAAACACTAATTTTAATTTAAACAAAATTGAACTTGTAAAAAAAAAATCACTAGTCATTTGAATCAAAACCACTGCTTTGGCTAATTATTTGAGCTTATCATTTAATTTACAATTTAAACATTAAAGCTTAGCTTTGCCTCACCGCATAAGCTTTTCTGTGCACGTTAGATTGATAGGCCACTGATCTTAGACTTAGGTTAGGATGGTGTTTTTATGTGATGTATTTCTTTTATTATCTTGTGATGTATGGTGGGACAGTGTTCATTAGACTAATGATATTTTTTGTAGGGGCTATGTTTAATTAAAGGGAGTGCTATAATAATAAAAATAAATTAAATATTTTTGTTTATAAGTACTGCTTATCCATTTAGCATAACCCATTAGGATATGTCAGTTTGGCACTCATGGCTGCTAAGTCAGTTGTTTGATATATAACTATTTGATGTATATGTGTGTTATCGTTAACTTTGAATTTACAGTTTTAGCTAGAATTGTATTTTTTCTTGGAATTTAAAATATAATTTTGTAATAGAATAGGGTTTAAGATGAGCGGAGGTTAGAAGGTATAGACTTGGGAGGCCTTGTGATGCTTGAAGGATCCAATACATAGAAGACAAGTGAAGATGAAGTCCCTCATGGCTTGTTTTAATTTTATATTTGTAATTATAATCCAGGTTATATAAGGGTAGAGCTCAACAACCCAAATTTTTTTATTTTTTGGGGTGTACAATAGAATCAGTCTGCACCAATCTTTCATTATTCTTTTAATTTGATTAATTGATTGATGTGTTCACTATGTTTGTATAATAAAAATGGCATGCTTCTTTCTTAGGTTTCTTTCAATGTGATAATTATTATGTGTGGCTTGTATTTTTTTAGGCTCTTTAGGACTTCAAATTTTTAACCTAATTAAAATAAATAAATTTAATTACTTAAAATAAATACTACTCATAACTTCATTATAAAGCCATAGAAGTTAATCAATAAAATTAATTTAGACATCATAAATCTGTGATGAATGTGGATAACATCATACATGCATATTATTTCCCTTACTTTAATATAGAGGATCCTCACTAATTGCATGATGAAGGCAGTGCAGGATAATTGACAACAACCCCTTGAGTGAAGAGGACCTTATTCACAGAATGGCCCATAACTTAATTTCATCAAGCATATAGGCATACTTTTTCACCCAAGTTTAAGTCAAATTAATGAGTTAAAATGAATAAAATGTGCAAGTTTTATTGTGTTAGTCTAAGATATGTTCTCATACAAATAATGATCTTAGATTCTTTCTTAATAAATAATAACCTTATTATCTTGCACTCATAAGATTTAGCCACATGGTTTTAAAGCATAGGAGATGTTAGCTAATAGACACTCCAAGTAGTTGTAATTTATAAGAGTAAGGATAAGTTCACTCTCTTAGTAAAAGTGAACCAATATAATCCCATCTTCCTCTCAATAGGCTTGTACTAGAGCACTTTAGATTTAGGAACAACAGTAGCCCATATTTCTTCTACTATAAGTGCAAATCCTCACTTCTTAGGCATTTTAATAATCTTATGTTATTAAAATGATAATAATTTTCCATTTCAAAAATATAAAGCCCTACCATAGGATAGATTAAAGTGCTAACTAAGCTTCTTAGTATCATTAGCGCTTTCTACTTATTCTTCCTTGGGTTCCATTAAGAACTCTTTTTGTTTAAGCTCTCCTAGTTGATTTCCAACAATCACAAAACCTTTAATATCAAGTTTTAAAATCCATAGATTTTAGCTAATCACTTTAATCGAGAGTTTTTTAGGAGATTCACATCCCAAAAGATGTAATTAACTATGAGGACTTGCCACTATAAGGAATTTAAGAACTTGACTAAAAACTTTGCTTTTTTATAGTTCATATAAAATAGGGGAATAATCTCTGGTATACATAGACCCATTGGCCTTAAGAGTCTTTATTAAATGATTAAGTCAATCATAGGGTGATATTTCTATCTTTTAAGAAAGTATATCATTTCTTGATATCATAATTGATCATTTTAATAAGTGCCACCTAAGATCTGCATGGTGCCCTGTCATATTTTTAAACACCACATGGTTCATATGGGCCAAATGGATCAAGTTAACTAATTTGGTCAAATTGGCCAAATTAAGTATAATTAAGAGTTGAGTCATATTAAATTATTCATTTGGAGTTGATTATAGGCTTTAATTTGATTTGATTTGGTTAGGATTGAGTTTTGGTTCAATTTGACGCTTTAGGCCAATTTAGCTAAGTTGGCCAATTGGGTTAGGTAGTTCAAATTGGCTTTAATTGGTCATTAAGATGTGTTTAATAATCAATTTAGGACTAAAAATAAGTGTTGATTCAATCTAATATCAATGGGATCAAGATTTAATTCAATTTGACCCTTTAGGTCAAATTTGTTCAATGGGATGAAATGGCTTAATTGGAGGTTGGGTGATGATGAATACTAATCTTGAGATTGATTGCAATAATTAGTTTAATCCAATTCTAGGTTTGGTACAAATGAACCCTTTTAGGTCAAATTAGGTCAAATGGGGTTAAGTGGGTCAATTGGCCAGGTTGACTTGGCATCAATTGGAAGCTAGAATATAATCAATAATCATTTTGGAAGTGATCTTAGAGATTGGTTTGGTTTAATTTGGATTAAACTAGAGTTTTGTTCAATTTGATCTGTAAGGACATATTAGGCTAGGTTGGGTCAAATTGGCTAATTGACCAAATTAAATTGCAATTGATCAGGAGAAATGTCCAAGTATGTGATTAGAATAATTATGAAGCTTTGGATTGTCTCAATTTTGCTTGGATCAATTTGGATTTGATATTGACCCTATAAGGTTCAATTAGGTAAATTTAGGTTAAGTGAGCCAATTAGCCAAATTGAATCCAAATGAGGCTTTGATCAAGTTCAAATAGTATTTTAAGGAGTTTGGGTAAGCTCAATTTCAAATGATTTGAATCAATTTTGAGTTTAGCTCCTTTAGCCCAAAATGGATCACAAATTGAACACAAATTGGATATGGTTTGGTCAGGTTTAGGACTTTTAGTGACATGTGGACAATTGGGTATGATATATGAGGTTTGGTTTGAAGATAGGGTCTTTAGGTCCCACCTAGTCCAAGTTGGGGTTTTTCCTTAGGGTTTGGCCATATGAGTCTTTTAGGCTTTGGGTTAGATTGCAATTGATCAGGAGAAATGTCCAAGTATGTGATTAGAATAATTATGAAGCTTTGGATTGTCTCAATTTTGCTTGGATCAATTTGGATTTGATATTGGCCCTATAAGGTTCAATTAGGTCAATTTAGGTTAAGTGAGCCAATTAGCCAAATTGAATCCAAATGAGGCTTTGATCAAGTTCAAATAGTATTTTAAGTAGTTTGGGTAAGCTCAATTTCAAATGATTTGAATCAATTTTGAGTTTAGCTCCTTTAGCCCAAAATGGATCACAAATTGAAAACAAATTGGATATGGTTTGGTTAGGTTTAGGACTTTTAGTGACATGTGGACAATTGGGTATGGTATATGAGGTTCGGTTTGAAGATAAGGTCTTTATGTCCCACCTAGTCCAAGTTGGGGGTTTTGCCTTATGGTTTGGCCATATGAGACTTCTAAGCTTTGGGTTAGTCCCCACTTATAGAAGTGTCTTAGGTGTAAAACCTTTAATGCTTAGATCGAATCCTAGGTCTAAGGAGTGATGAATTTTAGCATCATAAAAAGTGAGGTCAACAAGGGTGTTTTGCCAGGGGGTTGTTGTAAATAGTCTTGCACTCATCCTTATTGTGTAATGAGTGAACGAGGGAAAATAATATGCATGTATGATTTTTATACATCCATCACAAACCTAATAGTTTCTAAATCTTTTAGTTGATTAGCTCTTAGGCATTAGGATGAGGTTATGAGTTGCAATAAATTTTTTATTTTGAGTTGATTAGTTGGGATAAAACATTTAAGTTCTTAAAGAGCTTATCAAAATTCAAGCCATATATCAAACTATTACATTTAAGAAAATCAAAAAGCATGTAATTTTTAGTGTGTAATCATAGTAAACACACCAAACATTCAATCAAATTAAAAGAATAATAGGAGGAGGTGCAGCTGGATTCCTCTATACACCCCAAAAAGAAAAAGAGTGGGTTACAGAGCTCAACCATTATACAAAATAGATTATAATAAATATTATAACAAATTAAACAGCTTATAGGGATCTTCATCTTCTCTCGATCTTTCAAATCTTGGATCCTCCAAAAATTACAAGGCCTCCCAAGTCAAAGTCTTCTATCCTTTACTCATCTTAAATCCCATGGCTCTAATCCTAATACTAATACAAAAATTACATTTAAAATTTATAAAAAGGAAATCCTAAATTAACCTACAAAATAAAGATCAGCTATAACACACTAAACAATTATATATCACACAATTGGGCTTAGCACCAACGAGTGCCAAGCCCACCTGTTCTAATGGGCTAAGCTTAAAAGGGAAAGTAGCACTTACAAGCAAGAGCATTTAATTTAATTTGTTATCATAACAGACCTATTAATTAAGCATAACCTCTTGTAAAAAATATAATTAGTCTAATAAATAACATCCTACCATTAAGACTTGCACATAAGCATTCCTAATATGAAGTATAAAATATTACATTACAAAATAAGAAAATCAATACATCATAATAAAGCATTAAACTAACCTAAGTCTAAGATTGGTGAGCTATCAACTTATTGTGTGTGTAGAGATTAATGTAGTATGACAAACCTCAGCTTTAATGTTTGAATTATGATTTAAATGATAAGTTCAAATAATTAACCAAAAGGTAATTTTGATTCAAGTGATTAGTGATTTAAGAAGTGAACTTTAATTTATAAATTCAACTTTTACTTAAATTAGACTTAGAGTATGAAAGTTTATAAGTTTCACTTATAATAAACCTATTCCTTTTCAATGCCCTACTTTAAGGTTAAATCTAAAGATGTATTTTATGATTTGTAAGCCTTCATACTGTAGAGTTAAGATTTTTATTAATTCTTAAAAATGGACTAAGCTTTGAACTTATAATCACATAAAAGACACTTTAAGATTAATAAGAATAAGTGATGATTTACTTAATGATATACTTCAATACTTCATTTAAAAAAAAATTATGCTTTTATTTTATCACCTTAATATTTTATTTCAAAATAATTATGTATATATTTCTCATTAAAAAAATATTGGACTTTCTTTCATATATATATATATATATATATATATATATATATATATATATATATATATATATATATATATATACATATACATATATACATATATATATGTATCCATATCATTTAAAATTTTCATGCATTAACATAAACATGAACATGTGTGGGATGAATTCTTGAAATTGTTTTATAATATTAGGTTCAAAATGATTTAAACTTTACATTTATTTTCTACACAACTTTTTTAGTACATGCCATTGTTAAACTATGGAGACGAGGAATCTAAGACCTCCTTCAAACTAGTAGCCTTGAGCCCCCCGTGTGTCTAGATTATATACCTTCAAAGAGTATATATTATACACATGAATTTTATATATGGGTTTTATTCACTTTTATTAATTTAGATTTACAAATGCATGCATATATATATTTTGGGTTTATAAAGAAGATATATATTTTTGGCTTGACTAGTAATAATAGCCACACTATTCATATATTATGACTTTAAGGAATTTTATTTTAAACATGAATATTAATGAGTTATGAACTAATGACACATTTAGAAGTGAATGAAGAATGTCAAATAGATATTATAAAGTAATCTACTTAAGCTATTACTTTAAGACTATTAATGTGAAAAAAATATCACTTAAGCTTAATCAACATTCTTTAATTAATATATTCTAATTGTAATTGATTAGATTGAGAGACCAAATAATAAAATTAATTCATACATACCCTTTACTTATAAATGAGATTTAAAAGTAGAATTATGATTTTTTATAAATTAATTAATATAATTATTTAATCCAATTAATGCCTAAAAGAACTTAAAAATTAGTAAATTACAATGTACATGCTAAAAAATATAATAAATTTTGAACATGCAAATATAAGAAATGAATAGTAAAAATTTTAAAGCATTTGGGCTAATATTTAATGATTAGTTAATTAATTAAGGAAAATTTTAATTAGGTAATTACTCTTAAAATGTCCAAAATTATTTGAGAATTTTAATTTCAATGATTAACTCTCTGTTAATTGAGCACAAAGAGGACTTATTTGTAATTTTTAGAGATTTTTGCAATTAATTATGAAATTTCTAATTCTTAGGTTAATTGATGAATTATTTAATTAATAAATAACCATTTAATGATGTTTTTAATAAATAATTAAGACTAGAGGTTGTAATAAATTTATTTTGTCACCATTAAGTTTCTAATACATGTTCAGTCATCCAAAATAATTTTCATAATTTTTTTAATTAACTAAAATTATTAAATAATTAAAATGGCTAATTAAAGTTTGAAAATATGAATCTCCTAATGTACTTGCACAATTAAATTGAAGTAATTTTGGGAGCCAGAGGTCATCCCATGGAATATTCAGCTAAAAATTTTAAGTCATTTGTCTAAGTAATAAGGGTTTAATCATAAAATTAATAAAAATATTCAAAGTTTGATTAGTCTTTATCTACTTATTAAAAATTAGGCCTTTTATTTCTCTTAGATTCTCTTTTACCTAAGCTTTCAAATGAATGTTTTTTATACTTTTTAAATTTTTTTGATAATTAATTATGATTTTTCAAAGTTCTACCTAATTAATCATATTTTTAAACCTATTTAACCTAGATTAAATGATCAAGGTTGAGTCAGTTGTGCTTTACACGAGACATCATGAGATTGGTTATTTAAACTATCCCTCATAGCTACTAACTCGACAACAGTGAATATGGTTTTGTTTCGAGCCATTCGATCAAAGATTCAATGTCTTTGATTAATCTTGTAGTTTAAATGGGATTAAATTAGAAAAAATCTAACACGATTTATCATGGTCATCCATTCTAATCATTTAAGATGGATGGCCCTAGCTTCATCTTCTTTCTCTAATGAGAAATAAATACTATTCATCTTTTATCGCTTTATTCAAGGAAACCATGGCTCATTTCATCGTGAAATTGACTCCATTAGAATCAAAAATCAAAATGAAAGATTCCATATGGTGTGATCTACATGAGATGTCAAATCATAGAAAATTAAAGCAATTTCAGAAAACTTATTTTAAAACTTATTTTAAAACTTATTTTAAAACTTTTGTATAAAACTGAAATCTTTAATGATAAAGCCTTAGAGGAAAAAAAATAACAATCAACAACAATATAGAAAAGTAAAGTGTAGAAAAATAAAAAAAGATAACATAGAGATTTTACATGGTTCAGCCAAACCCCAAACCTGACCTATGCCCACGCCTAGCCACCCAAGCTAGGAATTCACCAAATTAAATTTGAGATTGCAACAAATCTCTCATACTCTCCTTCACGGGCAAGTACAACCCAACAACATACTTTCCTTAAGAAAAAACCATCTTTCCTTAACAAGCAAGTACAACCCAACCACGTACTTTCATTAACGGACAAGTATAACCCAACAAGAAAACAAGAAAGAGGAATATGAAATTATCTAACTCTCAATTTTAAATTATATTTCTATCATAACCCAACTACAATAATATTAGGGCAATTGAAATTAGATGAAAGAAAGATATCTCACTTTAATTGATATTTAAATATGTAAGCAATGATTAAACTTAAAGTATGCAAATGATGGACATGAAACTTTAAACTATTTGATGTCAATGTAACAACTTGAAATCTAATTGATTTAATTTTAATGATTTAAAATATAGCAAAATAAATATTTGAAAACTAGATCAATTACTTTTATAAAAGAGACTTTGAGTTTTCAAAAGATCAAATGTAAAATGAAATCTTAAATCGCATGAACTCAATTTGAAAACTCTTTTCGAAAAGGAATTTCACTTGTGCAAAGTATAAAACTATTTAATAGAAAAGAAAACTTGCAACTTCAAAGTGTTTTTTATGAACTAATTTTTATAACATAAGTTTCACTTTAGCATATGTAAAAATAAAGAGAAGAGAAGAGTTAGCAAACACAAAACTTTAATCAAAACCAAATAAAGCTTTCAACCAACTTGAGAAAGCATATGAATAGATGTGTTAAGCATAAATGAAATTGGATAAATACCAATGAATCTTAGCCCAAGAAAGAAATCAAGGTCTCATACAAGAGGAGCAATGAAATAAATTAAAAAGAACCTTAATAGCTTTCAGCTAAGAGGAACTTCCACCAGTCCACCAACTTCTTTTGTGCAATCTTCAAGCCAATCACTTTAGGTTGGAAGATGGAAGAATGATGAAGAAATTAGCACTTGATTCAACAAGAAGAGATATCCAGGAGTTTTCCAAGAATTTGGCCAAGAGAGTTTTTCTAAGAGAGATTTTTCCAAGAGAATTTAACCTAGTCTAAGAAACATTATTTATAAGACAAAGGGATCATGAGGGTTAGCCAAGTGAAGAAAAAATAGGAGGGAAACATTTTTGGAATTAATTTAAACATAAACCAATCAAAATAAAATAATTTGCATGAGATAAAAAATAGCCAAAGAGAAATAGGAGGGAATTTAATATGCATGGTTGGTTTAATTTAAAAATAAATTTTAAATTCAAATTTCATGAGAGTGATTTTGGCTAAGGCAAGGAAGAGGGAAAATAAACATGGTAAGTGATTTAAATTCAACTCAAATCTATTTATTTTTGTAAGAAAAAATTGGTCGAGGCATTATGGAGGGAAAAATAATTTGAAAAGAGATTTAAATTGATTGAATTTATCATACGACCTGATCTCTATTGTAATTAAAAGTTATTGCTTATGTGGGTTTCCCAAGAGAGAGAGAGAGAGAGAGAGAGAGAGAAGAGAGAATAGTTTGAATTAATACCAAACAAGTCATAACACAATTAACTGTCAAAGTGCAAAAAGGGAATAATTCAAGTTTTGATTAATTTAAATTAAGCATGGATATGGTTGTCCAAAAGGAAGTTTCCAAGATGGGATTCAACTATTATTTAATTAAATATCATGGAATATTCAATCATTTCTTTATAGTTGAATGAAAGAAGGATAGAGATAACATACAAGCTTTATTTAATAAAGTCCAAGGAATATTCAAAAGTTCAGCCAAGCTTGTTTCCTAAAATAGATTAAATTTAATTTAATACACTCAATTTAAATTAAATGATGATGAATCGAATCTTAGGAGAATTCAAATTTATATTCATCATGAGATCAATTTGAATACAATTAAAGGTATAGTTGGCCATGAGAAGTTTCCAAAAATAGAAATTATATAAAAGGAAAGAGGATAATTTCTTTTCTTATTTTAATTGAAGTTGAATTAATCTAGATAAATTCAAATTAATTAAAATTAGTTCAATTATACTAGCATAAGATCAGCCACAAATATTCTATAAAAGCTAAGTTTAAATTTGCATATGTAATCAAAAGAATATTCAATTTGAATTTAAAAATAATTCAAATTAAAGATTCAAATAAATGAATTTTTTTAATTTAGAAAAAAATGGGATTATTTTGGAACAATTTGAATAACTCTCATAGAATTTATTTATCAAATAATCATGAAACAATTTGGGCCAAAAAGGTTTAGGATGAAAAATAGGATTGGAGAGAGAAAATTAGGATAATAGGAGAGAAAAAAATAATATAAAGAATAATATTAGGATAATTGGATTTTATGCATGTAATCAATGGATAATGAATATATTCTAGCATGTAAATAATTTAATGAGATTTGAACTTAATTTAACTTACATGAAAGCATAATAAATGTAACATTGTTTATGCATTTAGTTTACATTATCCAAAAATGAATAATTTTAAAGAATAATTGTAAATATGAAATATAGTGTTTATGAATAATTTAAAATAGATTGTTTTAAAATGAATGAATGAATGAATGATATATTTTATTTTAGTGAGCCTTTCATTTCCCTTAATATAATTATTCCTAGAAAAATCCTCACCCAGTCCATTTCCAAAAGCTTTAGCATTCTGATATAACTGAAGAACAAGGAGCTGAACAATTGTTCTTGCACACTTGAATTTAACCTGATTAGTAACATCAAAAATATATATTTATCATCAATATAAATCTTCATTAAGAATGACATTCATAATAATTAATGTGAATAATTTATCCTACAAAAAAATAATTAGTTTTTATTATACAAGGTTTGATATCATCAAATCAAATAGTGAGACACACAAGTTATATAGTCAACACCATTTAGTCTAGATCAAGATTTAGCTTAATTTGAACCTGTAGGTCAAATTGGGTCAAATGAGATTAAGTGGGTATTAGCACAATTGACATAGTTAACTTCAATTTGAAGTTGGAATATGATCAATTGTTCATTGGAAGTGATTGTAGAGATTGATTTGGTTTGATTTAGTTGAATTGATTCCTAGCTCAATTTGACTCTTTAGGTCAAATTGGGCTAGGTTGTGTTGGATTAGTTAATTGGACAAATTGAGTTATAATTGATCTTGAAGGATGTTTCAATCAGATAATAGGAGTCATTGTAAAGCTTTGGATTGATTAAATTTTACTTAGATCAAGTTGGATTTTTTTTTGGCCCTATAAGATTTAACTGACTCAATTTGGGATAAGTGAGCCAATTCATCAAATTGATTCTTGATAAGGCTTTAATCAGGTTTAAATGATTTTTCAAGGAGTTTAGGTCAATTTTAGATGATTTGGATCAATTTTTAGTTTAGCCCCTTTAACCCTAAATAGGTCATATTGGGTCAACTTTGTCATTTGTCAAATTAAACACAAATTGAGTATGATTTGGAAGGGTTTATAATCAAATGGGTTTGATATAGGGTTTGTTTGAATTTAAGGTCATTAGGTCTGACCTAGTCTAAGTTGGGGCCTAGTCCTATGGTTGAGTCTTATGAGTCTTCTAAGCTTTGGGTTGGTGTCCCTCTTAGCAACCAAAAACATCTTAACCTTAAGTGCAAAAAATCTTAGTGCATAGATCAGATTTTAAGACTAAGATTATGGTTATCAACCTCACTAAACATAAGGCTATCAATATCATCAATATTAAGGGGCCTAAATGTACTTAGTTAGATCATCTCTCTTGACTGAAGTCATTTGAGGCTAGCTTGATGGGATGCTTTTGCTCTTGCTCTTCCAAGTGACAAACACCATACCATAAATATGGATCATCATGGATGTTTGGTTAATTCTTATGTACCTCCATATGCACCTTCATTTGTCTTCTCATAGATTCAACAATGATTTATTCATTCTTAGTCTTAATTAATTCCTCAACCAAATTTTATAGGTGCTGACAATCCTTTGTGTCATGCCTACAATCTTTATGAAATGTAAAATTAGAGGAATCTCAAGCATGGACCCCTGCTCTCATGGGTATGAGTCATTAGTAGTTGCCCTTCTCCGGCCTAAGAAAACCAGCGAACTCGAAAAGCTAGGTGCTTTTTTCTACTTTGGACATGAACTATTCCAGTTATCAGAAACTTGCACGATAGATGGAGCGGAAATAAAATAAGATAAGTTGATTCCATCTCCGATAGCTTGTAGTGAACAACCCCCCTTATGAAACCGAAAGTAGCCTTTGGATCTTTTTCTTAGGTATAAACATGATGACAACCTATCACCAATACTAAAACTAGTAGAGTTTGTCATTCTTACACATTTAATGGTTTGTCACACCTTTTGGTGGAGAAATGAGATATTATATTAGATATGTAGGATTATATCTAGCATTGGGATCCTCATACAACACCTATCTTCTACATGAATGTAATAAAAGTTATGTCCTATCTTGAAATATCTTAAGTAACTTGATGAAGAAGTTGGGACTACATAATTTTGATCCTCTATATCATCATGGTTGTTAAATACTTCAAGTAACTCCACTTATTATCTTTGCTACTATAGGAAGATAACATACCTAAGGGGTCACTCATTGCAAACCTTAAGTGAGGGATGCCTGGGTTACCATGATTTTAGGTCATTCACTTCTAGTATCTCCATATGAAACTTATATTAGAGTTTCTTATGACTCTTTAAGCTCCTACAACATCTTTAATAATACTTAGAAGTTCCTTAATGGCTTATACTTGTTATCAAATTGAGTAATATGCATCTTCTTAAATTTAATAAAAGATAAAATGATCCTCCATAAGAGGCATGAATATCATAAGATTAACAATTCACTGAAAGTGGTAAAGAATAGCTAGTACAGCAAGGCAACATTAATGTTGAGTAGGAATGTTATCAATACAAAGTAGCTATATGATTGATAGGATCTATTGTTCCTTTATAAAATTCCAAGTTGGAGATTTTGAATCTTGTTGAAAGCTTTACCTTCACGATCTTCATAAATAACACATTTGGCAACAAACACATTCACTTTTTAGTTTGTTGTGGAGGGATAGTGGATTTTTTGCAACTTCTTGGGTAGTTTACTTTATTGATTGATGGTTTAGATTTTAAAACTCTAGCACTCAAAAAATACCTTTAAGCTATTGAATCTGAATATCCTTTTAGCATCTCTACAGTAGGACAATTCTAAGAGCACACTTTAATGCTCTTTGGATTATTCTTGTAAACTTCTCTTTCATTTTTATAAGTTTCTTATTGATCACAAAATAACTTTGCTTGTCTATAGATCCTCTTAATTTTGGTGCTAGGCTTCTTACAATGCTTGTTAAGTATCATTCTCATATCTTTTACCCTATTAGATATTTATAATTTTAATGATATTTTTCGTGATATTAAGAATCCACTACACTAATTTAAATATATTTATTAATGTCAGTAAACTACCATTCTTATAACTTTCAAGTGAATAATATGAATAAAAAGCAAATTCAATGCTATTTAAGCAAAATATGCATATGAGGGAGGATTGGTTCTTTTATAGCTTAGGCTTTAGTTCTAAAGTCTTGGCCACTATCTTGGCTACCCAAGCCTCAATCTCAGAGCTTAAGCACTGCACTAAGTGCTCAAGCATACCCATGTTGAGGTTTCCAGTACTAGCAATTAATCCAACATAAGCATTTTAAAGATTTACTTGAATGCTCATTACCAAAGTGTCCGACTCAATGCCATGGTACCAATCTAAGCACTTCACTTATTGTGAGGCACCCATTTTATAAATTCTAGAGTTTCACTCCCATATAAATTGAAGTAGTTGGTTCCCAATCTCTTTACCTAGGGCAAAGGCACTCAACCCGATGCCTCAATGCCTAGCCCAACATTGATTTATCAATGACAAGCTATTCTATTGGTGAAGCTATCATCTTCTAATGGTTTGATGTTTGTGAATAGTTCTTGGTTTTTGGTGAGCGATCCCTGAGCTTAGGCAAGTTTGGTTTTATGCTTGGGCAAGCAAGTTTGATGATATGGTTAATAGATCTTGGAATTAGGATAGTAGGCCTAGTGAGGCCCCTATGCTCCTATAACTTTCTTATAGATTTAATGAGTTCCTCAAGATCTTAACGAGTACATTGTCCTTTCTCTCTTTCTCTATCAAATTTCCTTAACTTGACCTTATCCTAACCAAATTGCGTACTTGTATTCGAGTGTATAAATAGGATTTCACTACTCCATGATGTTGATGTAAGAATTAACAATAGGATGTTATCATCTTTATAGAAGACAATTATAAACTCACACAAAAGATTTTAAAAGAAAATAAATCTTACCAATGGGTCATCTTCCACTACATGATCAAAGGCTTTGCAAAAAGAAAAATTATATGCAAAATTTAAGAGCAATAAATGGCATCGATTATAATAAGCTAAAAAAAATGCACAAAATATTTCATACAATACATTATTTTATTTGATGGAATGCTCTGGTTTAAAACCAACAATTTATTATCTAAATTAAAAGAGACAAAATAAGTCCACTCAAGTGTTATTTTATTAAAAAAAAGGTTAAGATATTCTAACATGAATTTTATCAAATTGATCTACTAACACTAGCCAACTTTTCTAAATTATTTATTCTACTAAATTTATATAAATATTTTACTATTTACTATTTTGTCATATCTTTTACCACAAAGTATTTTTATTTTTGAATTTATCTAAAAATAAAAATCACATTTGATATTATTTAAATATAATTGTATTAATATGCATAATTTTAAGCTCCTTTATATTAAAATTAGATCTGAATATTCTAATTTTATTTTATATGAAGAAATGTCCCAAATTATAAATCATTGAGACTCAAGTCCGTAGTTGTGGCACACTAAAAGCCAACTATTTGTCATTTTTTTATAATATTTATGTTGAAAAAAAAAAATCAAAATCAAAATTTCTACCATCCATTTCTTGCTCTTTAGACACTCGCATTTTAACTTAAAATTGCATCATAAGACCAGAATTATCAGAAGTTGGAGGGATTTCTCTTTCAAATGGACACCTCATTCTTTAACCATCACATGCATTTGAAGTTTGAAAATGATTATTAATTAGTTAAAAAATTTAATCCTAATTGAATTTATACCTTGATTTTATCATAGATTTTATGAGATAAAATTTAATTCAGGTCCAGTTAACCTAAAACACACACACACACACATTCATTCACTCACTCACTCACTCTCTCTCTCTCTCTCTCTCTCTCTCTCTCTAAGGAATCTAATGAGCCCAAGATCACTCAATTGGAGGTCGTTTGGATGGTCAAATCATAAAAACTATTATCTAAGATCAAGAGAATTAATTTGAACTGTCTTGTGGAGTGTTTTAAGATTTTGACTATAATTACTTAAATGACTCTCTTAGAATCATATAAATAGGACCTATTCTTACCATGAGAGGAAGGAGGGAGCTAGAGTGAACTTAGGAGAAAGTTGAGAGAGGGAGAATAAGTTAGAAGCTTGAAGTCCGTTATCACAAGCACTACTGACCACCGTTTACTATCGTCACCGAACATCACTGACAACCGTTATAGCTCAACTACCGCCGCATAATTGTTGTAGCCAGATTTTGAAATTTTCATCGTCTTGATTTCTTAAATACAATCTTGTAATCAGTTATCGAATAAGTTAGTACTTTGTAATTCATAACATATATAGTGAAATATTTTAACTAGGCTGAGCCATGATTTTTTCCCCTTTTTCTTATTATTTTTCATGTAAAAATCATGGTATCTTTTGCTCTTTTCTCTACTATATGTGTGTGTGCTGGACACTCATATAAAGCTAAGACAAAAGAGTTTACTCTACCGCTATGAATTTTTTGGCACGCAACAAATCTAGATAATGATCACGAAATGCTTGATAATGTTTGGTATAGGGTTTAGCTTTGCTTAAATTTGATTTAGATTAGTGGAAGAGTTGTTATATATATATATATATATATATATATATATATATATATATATCATAAAAAGTAAAATACAACTATAAATATGTCCTATCGTTTGATGCCCAAATAGAGAAAATTACACAAGGCAGTTTCAAGTTATAGGTATCACAAGGCAAGTAACCATTAGAAAAGCAATCTAGGAATATGCACATTAAGAGGCCCACAAAAGATTGCATTAACAGGGGCCTAAAAAGTTTTGGTGGAAGCGTAAGTCCAATTAACGAAGAAAATTCAAAAATAGCATTAGTAAAATGGATATTGAATTAGGAGTAATCTAATGTTCAATGATTTAATTAGAATTAGATCGAAAATTGAAGCAATATGTCTAAGCAATTTAGTGATTTGTCCCTTCCTAAAAAAATTTATTTACCCCTATCTGCTGCCCACCCACCTGCTAGTAGCTTTATTTTTCCTTGCAGCTAATCTCATAATAAAAAACTCTATATAAACAGTTTAAAGTTAATGCCATTCATAATATGAGACTATTTTATAAATAGCAAAAGTTTAAATAGAAAATCTATTATCCTTTGATGTTAACTAAAAATAATTAAAATGAAAATTTATTTTTGTTTCAGAATATAAGCTAGTTATTTACACTTTCATTTAATATAATTAATTATATGCTTAATATTAATATTTAATTAAATCTTTTTAACTTAATCAAAAATGATCTAATTTGAGTTAACTTTTAAATTAAATTCTAGTTAAAATTGTTAATTAATAATAATTATTAATTCTTATATTATCTAATTTTTTAAAATTTTGCCCATCATTGAAAAGGACTGATTCTGCAATGTTAAAATTCTTTATTTAATTTCATGTGTTTGTGCTCTATGAAAACTTATTTAATGATAAAATAAATGAAAAAAATCATAAAATATGAAGCCTTTGTAAAATTATAAAGGTTGACTTTGCTACTTTGACAAAGACTTTCTTCAAAATAATCTGAATTACTATTATTTTTTTAATTTTATTTTATGAATGATTTGTCACAACTATTATATTAAAAGTCAATTAGTGATTACTGATGAAGAAAAGAAAATTAATTATATTAGAAGTCAATTAGCGACAGTTGATGTAAATTATAATAAAGATGAGGAAAAGAAATGAGAGAGAGAGAGAGTGGGAGAAAGGAAATTTTCTAGAAAGTTCCAATTGTCACTCAATATTTTACTCTATCTAGTATTTTAAAGGTTGAACAAGAGTCAAATTTTTATTATTTAATTAATATATATATTTAAAATCCCAACGCTTCTTTCATCTATTTCTTGTTCTTTAAACACTATAATTCTAATATAATCAATAAACATATAATAACCTTTATAACTAAATCTTGAGCATATTTAATTATATATTAATAGACATGCATATTTAAGAGCTCTTACCTCTGACCTCTTTATTTGAAGCCTAAGCTTCTTACCAATATACTAAAATAAGCTGCACAAAATTAGATTTTTATATAAGCGGGTTTTTAAAAACCATATAATGTCTGTTTGAAAGCAGTTATTTAAATATGATTGACCAACCTTGTAACTAATCTATCTAAAATCTAATATATAGTATATTTGGAATTTAGACTCAAATACTTTTAACCTTTTAATGAAAATATAAAGAGTTCCAAGATTTTCGCAGAAGGCTAAGAGGCCATTTGGGATCATTTTTATTTTATATTTTATATTTTATATTTTTATTTTATTTTGTTTATGGTTTACTTAAAATAAAACTTATTTCATTGTACTATTTATTTTTAAAAACATTCAAAATATTTTTTAGATGTTTTGAGTGCTTTTAAAATAACGTTATTTATTTTTAAAAATAAAATATAAAATCACATAAAAAACACTCTAAGCAAATATATTTTCAAAAACAACATAAAAAAATAAAAATAAAAAACTAAAAATAAAATTGATCCCAAATAGCTCCTAGAGAATCTAGTAATTAAGATTAAGAAATGATTTAAATAGCCAAAATTAAAAATATATGTATAACTAATTCTAAAAAATTTTTAAAAAAATGCAAAATGAGGACTCTTTGGAAAGCTTAAATAGAGGAGAATGAGGGAAACATAAAGTCCCAGATTATATTAAGTAGACAGACCAATTAGAATTTGAATATCCACATTAATATTTTAATTAATCCATATTTACTTAACCAAATAACTTGAGATTTTTAGAGAATGTTTCATGGGATGACCTCTTTCTCCCACAATTTTCTAAGCGTGTTTTACTAAGTATATTACGAGATGCATATTTTGAACCCTAATTAGTTATTTTAATCATTTATTAATTAAATAAATTATGGAAATTATCAAATCCACTTTCTAATGATCAAACATGTTGAGATAGCCTAATGGACGCCAAAGGAAATAATAATGACCCCTAAGCTTAATTTAATATATATATATATATATATATATATATATATATATATACTTTAGGGTAATTAATTAACTTAAATACTTGTTTTACTTGACCTAGAACTTAAAAAAACACTATTAATTACATATTGCTCTAAAAAAAACGAGAAAAACCTCCTATGAGTTTGTTTAACAGACAATTAATGAATGAAATTAAAATCCTTAATTGGTTCGAGGTTTTTTTTGAGAATAATTGCTTCATTGTCAAAATCTCTATTAGTGTGATTAATCACTACTTATAAGCTAAAATGCCTTGGATTTTTGTGGATTATTTTTGTTATTACTATGCATGTCTAAGAATTTCTGCATAATTTTTGGGCTTGTATTTTGTGATTTTCTACATTTTAGGGACTAATTGGCCTAATTTTGGAATTCAATAAATAATAAGTTACATAAAATCATGACAAATTAGAAATTTAACTTAGAGCCTTTTAACCAATATAAATAACATTAGAAAATAGTAATCAAACTTAAGTCTAAATAAATTCATTAATCTACTCTAATTAGCTTCAATTAAGTCTTTAATTAAAATATGGTTAAGCTTAAATCATGTTTTGACTATGCATGCTAGTCTTGGGTTTGATGAACAAGTGGGTGAGCTTTATGGTAAGTGATATTTCTTGTTTACACTTAAATTAAATTCATCACACATGATTTCATGCATATAGACTTAGTGGTTAAGTGGTTTCAAAATTTACTCTTTAATTTTAAAAGAAAAGATACATATATACATGCATAGCATATGGTTTTAAAAAAAAAAAAAAATGCAAAAGAGCTCTTCTCATGTTATAAGCTTATTTATTTAACACACAACATCTATTCATATAGAATCATATGTTTGATATAGTCACAAGGTATATAGGCTGGACACTCGAAGTCGTAGGGCAACCGGTTTGAAATAGGTCTTGTTACATCAACTCATTAGTTTAACAATGCCATGTACCTATGTGTTGCAAGACATTAAACATAAGAATTTCATGCATGCATAACATCTATTAAGCATTAAATGTAAATTTAAGCCCACTTAAGAAAATTCTCATCTTTGCCTAAGTCATAAGTATGCATGCCCTCAGTATACATTAAATAAATTAAATAATGCAAGGTTGATTCACATGCCATAAAGCAAGCTTATTTTGTTTCATTAATTCCAAATAGGATCATGCATAATTGAAACAAGATTTGGCTGAAGCCCTTAGCTTCCTTAGGTTAGCGCATGAGGTAAGATGGTTCTTGTCAAGTAAAGATTATCAAGCTCCACGTTCTTCAAAGCATTAACTCAACTTAAATGATTATTCCTAAACATGGTAAAAATTCATTCTCAAATCACTAATCACTTAAATTGAAATCATCCAACGGTGAGAACTTAAATATTGAAGCTTACCTTTGCCTCACCACATTAGCCTTTTTCACACACATTAGAATACTAAGTCGTTGAACTTAGACTTAAGTTAGGATGATGTGTTGCTTGATGTACTATTATTTTTTATTTTGTTGTGTATTATTATTAGGCTTGATGTTATAATTGTTTGTGCATAGTCTAGATGGTAGAATGATATTTATTAAATTAATATTACTTTTTGTAGGGGTAGTGCTTAACAAAAGGGGGCTACTAGAAAGAAAATTAATGACTTTTTTAGAGGTGTTGCTTGACCATTTAAGCATTGCCCATTTGGACAAGTGGGTTTAGTACCCATTGGTGGTAAACTCAATTGTGTGAAATAAAATTTTTTGGTGTGTATGTGCTATAACTATTCTCAAATTTGTAGGTTTAATTTGGATTTTATCTTATAATTTTAAAAGTAATTTTTGTTAGAACTAGGTTAGAGCCATGGGGTTTAGGATGAGCAGTAATTAGAAGCAATAGTCTTAGGAAGCCCTGTGAAGCTTATAGTACCCAACACTTAGAGATGAAGAGGTAAAGATTGGGTTGCATATGGGAGGAATTTGGTTGCACATTTTCTTTTCTTTTTAGGGTATATAGCAAAACCCATCTGCATTGGCCTTTTTATTATTTTAATTTGATTTGGCTATTTTTGTATGTTTACTTTGATTGCATAATAGAAATGACATAGTTTTTAAAAGTTTCTTAAAGCATGATGCTTATTGTATGTGGCTTGGATTTTGTTAGGCTCTTTAAAATTTAAATCTTCTACCCCAACTAAATTAATTAACTCAAACTTAATGTTAATAACTCGTAATCTCATCTTAAAGTTTAAGAATTAATGAATTAAAAAATTTAGGAACAACTAGGTTTATGGTGAATATACAACTATATCATATGCATCTTATTTTACTCTTCTTGAATATAAGGAATCTCCACTCCTTGCAAAATAAGGGGGAGTGCACGACCTTTGACAACAACCCCCTTGAGTGGAAAACACTCCTCTCACTAATTAGCCTATAACTTCCTTTCATCATGCAGGTAAGAATTTTAAAAACAAAAGCTTAAGTTAAGTTTGAAATTCTAAAATTTATAAATGAAGAAATATTTATTGCTTTAGTCTAAGAAATTATTCATACCAGTCATGATCTTAGAACCCTAAGGAGTGGGTTTAGACTATATGTTTCTATTCATAATAAAGAACTACCTAACCATCTTGCATTTACATAAGATTTAGACAAATAGTTTTAAAGCGTAGGTGATGTTAGATAGTGGACCATCCAAGTGGGTTATAAGTCTAAAGAAATCAGGATAGATTCACTCACTAATGGAAGTGAACCAACATATCTCAATTTCCCTCTCACTAGATTAGGCTGAGTTCTTGGTTAGTGCTAGAACATTTTAGTTTTGAGATCTGAGGTTATCTATTTTTCTTTTATTGTGGCCATAAATCATCACATCATAAGCATTCCCATAATATTGTGTTGTTGGGACATAAGACCTAGAATTCTAATAAAAAATTTTGACTCAAAATTTAATATAAATTTCAATTTCAAAAATATAAAACCCAATTATATGATAGGCTGAAGTGCTTACTAGGTTTTCTTTTCCTACTTATTCATACTTAGAATTTATTAAGAACTACTCTTATTTGTTTGATTTTCATCATGACAAAGTCTGTGATCTCTAACTTTGAAATCCATAGAGATATTAGGTGACTATTTTAATCAAGAGTCTTCTTAGGAAATTTTTGTATTTTTAGAATGTAATTAACTATAAGGGCTTGCCCCTATATTGAGTTTATAACCCATCTTAAAATAAAATCAATCTTACTTCTTCCATGTAAGACAAGAAAATTTCTTTGGTTCATGTAGACTTATCAATCCAATGAGTCCTTAGTAGTTGATTTAGTCTATCGTAGGGCAATCTTTCTATCATTTGAGATAGTTTTTCCATCCCTTCATGTCATACTTTATCATTTAAATAAGTACCCCCATGATCTGCGTGGTGTCCTATCACATTTTCAAACGCCACATATTTTTCTAGTGACTCTGCTGGGGAAGGTTCTTCTCTCCATCTGTACTAATTAACTAACATCTCTATATATTGGCAGTAATCTATACCACTCATAAGCTTAGACTACCCTTTGCTTTGTTGGACAGCTTGCTTGTTCTGGTCTTGAGCGAGTGTTTCTAATATCCTCATTTTCTTGGTCCTAGAACATTTTATTTATCATGATCAAATTATAGGTTTTAGGACCTCCCATTGGACCTCCAATGGGATTCACCCCTCCACAATGTGGCAAGATTTGAACCTTGCCAAAAATTTAACAAAATATATTCCTTGGACTCTTTAGCTCCTAAAGTCTTAAGTTTATTATCAAACATATTCGTATGCCCAAATTTGATGAATGAGGTTACCCTACTACATAGGAAGGTTCAGAACAAAATCCCTCCATAAGAATTTTTTGAATACTTAAACCCCACTCTATGTAACCAAAATAAATGGGTGTGGTGTCTAAATATAAAAGAAATGTCATTCCAATGGTTAATACCTTATCCTTTACATAATAGAAGAAAAGTATTCATAGTAGATAGTACGACAACACCAAATCGACAACTATGTCTTCTAGCAAGTTGATCTTATTTATTTATTTTTTTGCCCATAATAGAGTTCCCATTATTGAAGAGGAAATTCATTATAGTTTCCATTGTACCACAACCATATGCTGTTTCCACCACCAGTAGGGTTGCAAAAGTTGAGAAACATTTACTTTAACCTGCCCCCAAAGAGAAGGCCAAAGCTGAGCTGGTGGCTATTCCATTTATCTTGTCTGTCTGTGAGGTATGTTTTACCTTCTATCACATTTCTCTTACCAAGACTCAAAGGAAGAACAAGAATAGAAAGCTAAAAAAGCAATATGAGAGGATGTTCTGGGAGACAAAGACCTCATCTCATGTGGTTGAGGATGGATCTCTATGAGAAATCTCTCTCTTAATTGGGAGTAGCAGGTTTCACCCACTCATTATCATTGAGGGAGAGAAAGACATCCATCACATAGCTTCAACACCACCATATTTTTTTGAGTATTAGACACCAGATAGAGAGAGGAGGAGATCCAATGATGATCTAAAATTAGTTCTTAGAAGGGTAAGGAAAGTTCATGGATGATCTGAGTCTACCATAATTCGAGATTTGAGGTCAATTTTCTTGATGAGTTTTCAAGATCAAATTAGAAAGGGGAGGACCATAGAGGCCAAAGTAGTGGTCCAGGAAAAACAGAGGAGAAGGTTCGCTAGGCAGTCAACAACCTTCACTTTAATGGACAAACACCTTAGTGTATGATAGTTTGACTGCATGGGTAGACATAATCATATAATCCTAGCCAAGTTTGATTAGTGGAAGAGATAGTCCATGGAAAAATAGTCAGTGCAATCGCCATCCCACTGCTCAACCCATTGACCATCATCTCCCATCTAAATAGTTGCGTCTGAAATTTGCCATAAGTACTAGAGGCAATCTAAAGATAGGAAAGTCCACCTTTGGTAATTAGGTTATGACCAGAGGGGTGTCCTTCATCTCTTCCCACTGATAATGTAAAGCTGAGCTTTTTAATTTGGCCTCCCACTTCATTAGTAGAGAAGAAGGAGTGGTAATCTAAGAGGATAGTCATCACTCTACCACCATTATCAGGCATGGAAGAAGAAAAAAAAAGTGGAACCACCAATACGCGTAGAGCTTGAGCCAGTCAATGTACATGTAGTACAAGAAATCCATGATATCATCTATATAGAAGTTGTTGCTGATAGTCATCTTAGTTATTTTCCAGTAGATGCTCATAGGGTAGGCGATCACTCTTTAGAGGATATTATAACATACTATCGATCAATAGTCAGAGTGATAGCTGGGGATGATTAGATAACGAGATTATTAATTTTGATGCTAGTGAGGATGACCTCGTAGATGAGACTGTGAATATTTGCATGGTGAAAACTAGGACATCCTCAGATAGGGAGCATTATTATAGTGTTGATGCACAAGGTGTTGTGGTAAGGAAGGCGAGGCACTGGACTCAATATAGTGACTATTGCAACAACTAAAGTAAAAAAAGATGATTAGATTAGTTTCACAGAGAGAAGGGTAAAGGTGGTTATGTTAGTAATATTAGCTCTTCATGGCTAGGTGCCAGTACATAGGTTTCACCAATGGAGAGGTGGCACAAAGATTTGAGAGAAACAAGCCACCCTTGTAGATGAAGATGAACATAGTCTACATATGAAGGGTA
Organism: Cymbidium sinense; assembly: GCA_021442155.1. Taxonomy (NCBI): domain Eukaryota; kingdom Viridiplantae; phylum Streptophyta; class Magnoliopsida; order Asparagales; family Orchidaceae; genus Cymbidium; species Cymbidium sinense. The sequence goes on from CM038229.1 coordinate 20,414,567, forward strand.
ATGGGAGTACAATATTACATGAATGGGACATCAAACATTTGGTGGAACAAAGGTAAAGGAGGCATTGGCACAAACTTAAAGGGCCTCATCAATTCTAAAAGGAGGACTATACTCTAGAGGAATTTGATGTCATGCAATACCTAAGGGGTTCATACCACCATCCTTCAAAGTCTTTGATGGTAGTGGGAACCCATGACAACTCATTACAAATTTTAGAGCTAGCCATTATAGTGCAGGAAGCAAGAATGCTCTAGTATTTAGATTATTTGTGAGCAATCTAAGCAGAGTTGCATTTGATTAGTATGTTGAACTATGTAATGGTTTAGTAAACACCTTCATTAAGTTAGAATAGCTCTTCATTAAGCGATTTGTAAGAACCAATAGAGGGTGATGGTATGGAACTTGGTAGTAGAGAAGGAAAAATCCAATGAGAACTTGGTCAAATACATCTTTGGGTGGAGAAATCTTAGCATGAAATGCAAACCCCTAACTTCAATAACAACATGTTATTGAAAGTTTTCTTAAGAATATCCATAGTTCTATAGCATTCATGCCTAAATTTTTCATCATCAAAATATTTGAGAAGCTAATCAATAAAGTAGGTAGCCTCTAGGAGGATGCCAAACAACTATCCTTCTCCAATCAATCTTATAAATGCAAGCCATTGAAGGTGTTAGAAAAGTCATTAGGGGTAGTCAAAATAGTAGACAAAGGGGAGCTGCCTGTAAGAGTTCAACTAGAGAAGCCCTCATTCTGTCCAAGGAGATGAGTGAGTCTTTGGCAAAGCCTTGCTAAACTGAAAATATGTTTAGCCCAACTGCCAGCTACTTCCATACCTGAAGAAGAGGCTTGCTACTTCAAAAAGGTCTTGAGAGTCACCTTTTTTGAAGAAGACTTGCTTCTAGGGAGTACTAATCACAATTACCCACTCTACATTTAAGTAAATAAAGAAAACTTTAGGCTGACTAAAATATTGACCTGAGTGCTTCAATCAACATCATTAGTGTAAGAACCCTTACTTACTTAAGGATTGACATCACCATGCTTACCTCTAATAAGATGATGTTGAAAAGATTCCATGTATAAGATGAGAGGGCATTAGGCTTAATCACATTATGACTATAGATTGATGATTTGAAGATTGAAGTAAACTTTCATGTCATAGATTTAGACTCATCCTTCAATGCTTTGTTAAGAAGGCCTAGTTGCATGGGAATAAGATAGTGCCATCTCCACTTTACCAGTGCATCAAACTCAAGCATAGTGGCTTCAGTATTGCATCAAGGGAGACCTAAAGTACTCTACTACCATCCTAAGAGATAAAAAAGTACTCTCATGATGTTCAGAACAAAGTAAAATAAAAAATAAAAAGTAAAAAGTAAAAAATAAAAAGAGAAAAAGAGAGAAAGAGAAGGAAAAAAAAAGGACTTAGATAATGAGGTAGAGTTTGACATCACTTATTAATAAAATCTCACATCTCCATTCCAAAAAGTAGGTAAGATGTCTCAACCTCTTATAAGGAAAGGATGAGAAAAACTCCAAGGAGGTATCAGAGGAGGGAGACCATTCTATGTACCATTAGCTCAAGACCCTCTTATTATCTACATAGACTTGGAATCTAGTTTAGAGGATGAATTCTATGTAGTTAGCTCACCAATCATCTCTCCACATATGAATACCATGCTAGATGTAATAGTAGAGCCAGATAATGACAAGGACAGGTTCCCCAAACGAAGGAGTGACAAATAATATAATGAAAAATATAGTAGTAATACATCTAGGTTATCTTTCTACGAGAGGCTTAATTGATATGTGAGTGCTCTAACTCTAACCCCACTTTCTTCAGAGAGTATTGAGGGTTTGATAATTAAAACTGTACCATAACTATGTGAAGATAATAAGCCTCAGAAGTTCTATCTAGGATTGTCATCCTTAGGTTTTGGAGTGGATGTATAACTTGAGTGTGAGATATTTAATGAAATGATAGAATTACCTATTTATTGGTACAGATTATGTGTCCAAAATTTGGCAAAATAAGGATTAATATCTTACACATGGTCTGAACATAAATCAAATTACTTTGAAAAATTATGTGGCAACAAATATAAGAAAGCTAAATCAAGACCAGGACAAAGATTTGACATGGCCAGACTAATAGATAATAATAAATATTATTTTGTCATCACTAACCATTTGGAGTATGATAGGATCTTTATAGATGAAATCAATTCATTTGAAGAAGTTTTTTTTTAGAAACTTCAGATGATCTGGATGATTTTAAAGTTAGGGGTCACACCCGGAGCTATAAGAAGAAATAAAGTCAACTATAAATGAGTTGAAATAAATTAATTTGAGCACTAAAAATGATCCAAATCCAACATTCATTAGTTCACTATTAATGGAGTTTGAAGTTAATTAGCTAATTAGGCTACTTTTAGAGTTTAGGGATTGCTTCACCTAGAGTTACAAAGAAATGCTCAGATTAGCTTCTATCGTTGTGGTTCATAAACTAGAAATATGAACTGATGCAGCCCTCGTAAAGAAAGCTCCTTGAATCATGTGATTAAACATGGAATAGTAGGTCATTTCATAAGTCAAAAAATTGATTGATGCTAGTTTTATCAAGGAGAAAAAATATCCTACCTAGTTAGCTAGTATCATTTCAATTAAAAAGAAAAATAGTCAAATTCACATATATGTTGACTTTAATTATCCAAATAAAGCATGTCCTAAGGAGTAGCTCTTTATTAAACTTATTTATTGATGAGGTAAACATCATCTCTAAACTAGTAATTAAGACACCTAATCATAGATTAAGAGTCTCTTAATTAGGCACTTAGGATACTATACTTAGTGACCTAGTGAATCCCTCTAGGGTTTGACCTAACTTAATAGGATTAAGTAGACCCGAACTAAACTCATATCTAAACAAATAATTAAATCAAACATATTCCAATTAAAATTTGAATCCAAATGAGTTTAGATTAAGGTAATTGAAGTAGTTAACTTAATTATCCTACTTAAGCTCAAAATTAACTAAACTCAATTCAAATAAAATAAAAATAAATTAAAATCAAATCAAATAAAAACCATGAAATCCTTAAATGAATATGAATGGATTTAAAGCTAAATTCAAATGAGGGTCAAATATCGTTAACCATTTGACATTGAGTGGACTTATGTGGGTCCAATCTAGTCAAAGGTCAACCCCCCAAAATTTGACTAAATTAAATCATTCCAAAGACTCAAAATCATCAAATGAACATATTTAATTATGAATCTAAATAAATTTACATCCAATAAAACCTTAATTGGGTTAATTAGGTCACTTGATCTAAAAGAGCCTAAATGGACTTTATGGAACCTAAACTTAAATTAAATCAAAATAAATTCAAAATTTAGTGTCCAAAATCATTTGGAAATCATCATTTAATATAATCCAACCAATTATTGGGTTTAATTTGATCAAATTGATCTTTTGGCCAATTAAACCCATGTTGACCCATTAAACTCAAATTGGGTCAAAGTGGGTTTAAATTCAAAATTAACCTTAAATGAAATAAAATTAATTGATCTAAATCATCTTAAACACTTGATTAAACACAATTGAAAGCCAAATTTATTTTAATTAAGTCAAATTGGACATTTGACTTAATTGAATTTAACTTAACCCATTTGGGTCAAATGGGTCAAATTGGCTTGATTCAAATCAAAACTCCATGTGAAATGGATCAATTGAACTTCAAATCAGTCAAAGGACAATAAAAAATAATTTCAATGGTCATCTAATATCAATCAATTAAGTGAATTTAACATAATTCAATCTATATTAAATCAAACCTAAAAGTATCTACTTAAGACACCTAAGCCCAAACCCAATTCAAATGAGCTTGTTTGGCTCATGGCTGACTTTGAGTTTGAGTAGGCAGTCAACCAGTAATCTAAGAAGCATTAAGGAGGTGCCATAAAGCTAATCAATTTCAAAAACAAGGGTGTATGCCATAAGAAGAAAGATAATTAATATCCATGCATAAGAAGCCAAACCCAAGACACATCCTCCATCCCTCCTCCACTCCTCATTTTAATTGATATGGGCTCATCCTAATCAATTAACCACTTCTTGGAGCTAACCTCCTAGGGTGGCAATCACCATGGACAAATCCATTTTGAATTCTCCATGGATATAGCTCACCACCATACATGGAAAAGAGATGAGAGAGTTTTTCTTAGCAATCTAAGAACTCACACACATTCTTGAGGTAAACCAAAGGAGAGCTGACCCTTTCCCCAATCTCCACGCCACTGACAAGCTAGAGTTCTACCAAACCTATCGGTGAACCAGTGGAGCTCGGCCTCTACAGTGATCGGTGAGGAGGCAACTTAATTCCTTCTTTCTAGAGGCTCACCACATCCCACAAACATGTTTGAAATGTTCCCACCACTGAAGATCGACGCCAGTGAGGTATGCCTCAAACCCGACCTCCTCTTTACCTTAGTTTGGTATTTTATAAAGTGAATTGGATCTCAAATGAGATCAAATAATATAGATTGATTCCAAATCAATCAATGATCATTTTGTGCATCCCATTTTTTAGATTGCTAGAAGTAAATTCTGGAGATCTAGCGACTCTTGAATCTCTGATAGAACAAAAATGATGAAATCTTCACCATCTATTCCTTCTATTTGAACGAATGACTGAGATTTAGCTGCACCATTTGATTTGAATTCCTTAAGGATAGGTGGATTAAATTCTAACTATACGATCATTGTTTGGACGGTTGTAGACGGTCTCACGATCCTCGATGCTTTTGAGTTTGATCCATGTGGATGCAACTAGCCTAATGGCGTCACGCCACGTGTAAAGCAGTGCTGCATCAGTGGCACATGGCGCTGACTGGGTTAAATAGAAAATTCAAGATTTTATAAGTTTAACAATTGTAGAAAAATCTTAGAAACTAAAAAAAACACTCAATCAAAAATGGAAATAAGGTCTCCATAGATTCATCTCAATTAGAGGAATCTATTATACCAAAATCTCTAATTTTTATTGGGTATTTTTGAGTTAATTTGAGTTTAATTGAAAATAATCAAACCTAAATTAAACTCAAACAATTAATCCAATTAAAACTTCAGGAGATTGAACTTATGGTTGAAACATATCTTTGATAAACATTATGGGGTTTATTGGCAAATAAAATAAAACATATAAAATTTTTAAGCCATAAATATTAATTTAATGAAATTAATTAATTTTAATACATTAAAATTATGGAATAAAATATAAAATTAACTTAAATCATTATAATGAACCTTAATGAATCGAAAAATATCATTAAAACTTTTAGAAACTTAATAAATCTCAAAATGACATTAATTAATTATTAGCTAAATTAATTGACTCAATTAATTGGTTTGAATTTGAAAAAATTATAATAAATCAACAAAAACTTTTAAAATTCAAAATGAACCCTCTATGGATGCATCTTAGAGAGAGAAATTTTAAAAAAAATTAAAACCAATAATTAATTCCTTCTAATTAAAGCTTAATTTATGTTCTAGTGAATTACTTTAAATCTTAATTAATATTAAAATATATATTAGTTTAAGATGAAATTTCCAATGATCTTTGGATCAAAAATAATTAAAACCTTAAATTAGCAAGGAACCCCACATGTTATAAAAACTTTAAAGCCAAATGATCTCTAGATGAGGAGTTATAAAATTTCCAATCTCTAGGTCAGTTTAAATCAAATAATAAATAAAAAAATAATAGAAATTATAAAACTTAATGAAACCAAGTTAAAACATCTTCATCAACATCATAATACTTAAGAAGAAAAACCTCTTAACTCTATAAAGTTAAGGAACTCAATTAATCATGTATTTTAGGCTTTTCGAATAATTAAGAATAAAAAATTAACTAAATTTTAAATTATAAAATTAATAAGATTATCATAAACCAATTATTTAATTAAAACTTAAAGTTAATAAACTTTTGAATTTCATACCTAAATAATAAATTCATTAATATTAAAATTACTTGAATCTATTCAATATTGATGAATAACATAAGTTCAAATACAAATAAAATGATGATGATTAACCAAACTAACTAAATTTACATAACTTAATAATTTTAAATGGCCTAGGTTAAGTTTGGTGCCCATTCTAAGATTATGATTAATAAATAAACTTTACTATAAAAGATTCAATTAAATAATAAAAAATTAATGTATGATAATCCATTGAAACAAAATAAAATGATAAATTAAAAATTCTAAGGTTGATGAATGCTCTTAAGTTATGAAATTGAAATATAACAATTCATTTAAATGACAAAACCAAAACCTCTAAATTAAGTTTGAATTAAAAATCATTTAAGTGAATTAGGTTAACTCATTCATGCTAATAAACATAAACACTAATAAACCTAAAATTAATGAATCAAATGAATAAGATCAATTCAAATCAAATAGATTAACGAAATATAATATATGAAATTAAATGATTATTTAATAAAAAAACATATGCTATGAACCTATACACATTCTACATATCTTAAAAGAAAAATAACATAAAATAAGTAAATATAACCACTTGAAACCAAAATGAATTTAAAAGTAAACATCAATTAAATTTAATCATGATATATATTAAAAAAAATTTAAATAACATAAAATAGAAATGAATCAAATCATTTGTTATCAAATCATTTGCTATGTTATTACAGATGTTGCTTAAGTCCTTAAGCATTGCCCAATAGGAAATGTGGGCTTAGCAAGCAACTAATGTTAAGTTCATATGTTTGCAATATAATTTCTAGTGTGCTATGTGTATTCCTTAACATATGTTTTACAGGGTTTAGAATTTTATTTTTTAAATTTAAAATATAATTTGAGTCTAGAATTATGTTTAGATCAAAACTGTGAAGCCCGTAGAGGTCCCTAAAGAAGGTAACGATCCTGAAAGAAGACCCCTATAGATCAGAACTATTAGTTCTAAGTCGAGTTGTACAAGGGTAAAGTCCGGTTGCTCTTTTTTTTCTTTCTTCAGGGGTGTGTAGCAGTACCTGATCGCATTGGCCTATTTTATTAATTGAAGTAGCTTGATTTATTTGGGTGTGTGCAATAAAAATTACATGTTTTTTTAAAGTTTCTTTCTATGTTGTGCTCTATGATGAAATGCCAAGAATGTTAGGCTCTTAAGAAAACTAAGTTTTCTACTTAACCTAAACTAAATAAGTTAAACATAAAATAAAAACTCATAACTTTATTTAAATAAAAACTTTAAGAATAACTTAAAAGCAACTAAAAATAATTAGCTTTTGATAAATATGAGAGCATATTATCCATTCTCCTTGAATTAGGCGCTTCGCCTATTGCACATAAGGGGGCATTTGACCTTTGAGGATGACCACCCTTCTTGGGGAAAGTGTGCATTTTCTTTTTGATTTGGGCCACAACCACTTCTAATTGCATATCATTGTAAGCATATATTGCATAGCTAAGGCCTTTAAAATAAATTGTAAGTTAAAACATATAAAAGATGAAATTTATTACATTAGTAAAGTGTGTAACATGCAAAACTTTATCCTAGGGTTAGGGAGTGAGTTAAGTTCTTAGCTTCCTTCTTAAATGCAATAGCCCAACCATCTTGCGTACATAAAACCAGACTCATGGTTTTGAAAAATCCCTTAGGTGGTTTTAGCTAGAAATCCTTTCAGATGGGTTATAAGTCCAAAAGAGTTAGGGATAGATTTATTTTCTCTCGTAAAAAAATAATTGATAATTCCCAAAAAATTTACATTAGGTTGAACCTCTAAGTTATGTTAGAAGTGTTTGTAGACTTAGGGTCTAAAGATTTCAACTAGGATAAGCTTTCAACCATCATGCATTTCTATAGTCTTATGCTGCTAGAGTCTAAGTCTTCAATTTCTAATAAAATATAAATTCAAAATCTTATAAAATTTGATATAGAAAATGTAAAGCTCAATGTTAGGATAGTTGAAATGTTTATTGGGCATCCTAGTATCTATAAGCATTTTCTACTCAATCTCGATTGACCTTTGAAAAAAATTCTTCCCCTAGTTGACCTCACTTTTGGAGTGAGGATTCCACCTTCCAATCTTAGACCTAGGAGTCCTCTAGACACTAAGATCTCCTTAGTCATAGGACACTTCTAGTGGTTAGGTGAACACTTAACCCAAGCCAAAAGACTTAGGAGGATTCACCATAGGATTAGGCTATGCCTTAGGACCAAGGTGACCTACCTACCGTATGGCCTAACCCATGACTTATGCCTAACCTTAAGTCCAAAACCAACTTCAAATCAATACAAAACCAAACCTCAAATCAACAAAAAATCTAATCCAATCTCATATCCAAACTCTAAGCCAAAATCAAACCCATCATAGTACTAAACCTATCCTATGTACTTATTCTATAGACTTAATCCAAGCCTCCTCCAATCAAACCAAACTCAATTGATTTTCTCAAACCATTCAAAGCATCATCTCAAACTCTTCGAAGATCTACAATCAAACCCATTGATCAAAATTAATTCAATTAACCCAAGTTAGCCTATTTGAACCTAAAATCTCCAAGTGAGCCAAAATTCGATTAAATCTAAATCAATTGCAATCAAAGCCACCAACCAATCCTAAATCAATTGTCAAACTCGTTCAAACTCAATTCAACCCAAAATCAAGCCAATTGACCCATTAGGCTCACTTGATCCAAAGTGTCCTAAAGGACCCATTTGAGCCAAATTCCAATCCAACTTAAATTGGATTGAACCTACCTATCCAAAGCTTCCTATGATAATTATTGATCACCCTTAATTGATCAATTACAATAAATTGGGTCAAGCCAAGTCAATTTGGTCATGTGATCAAGTTGACCCAATTAGTCTACATGAGCCAAATGAACAAAATCTCATCCCAATATAAATTGATTGAAACCAATGATCTTAACTAGCTTCAAATCAACCCTTGAGCATGACTTGACCATCAATTGAGCCAAACCAAACCTAATTGGCCCTTTGACCCAAGTTGACCCAATTTCATCTAAAAGGCCAAATTAGGTCAAATCAAAATCTAATCCAAATTGATTGAAACCAATAACTCAAATTCATTTCAAGTTGATTATTGAACATGACCAAAGCCTCCATTGAACCCAATTGACCCATTTAGCTCAAATTGACCTAAAGGGTTAAATTGGTCTAATCATTCCTAAATCCAAATTTATTGAAATCAAAACCAACAATCATTTTCAAATGATCAATTGAGCTTAAACCAACTCCTAACCCAAGCCAATTTGGCCAATTTGACCAAATAGGTCAACTTAGCCCATTTGATCCGGATGAACCCATATGAGTCAAATTCGAATCCAATGCATACAAAACCAAACCAATTAAACCAAAACATCCCAAATACTCATTTGAATTTGTATGAACCCATGGATTGACCTAACCTAACCCAATTTGAACCACATGGGCCAAATTGAGGAAAACCCATTCAAACTAAAACCAAACCCATTCAAACTTGGCATGACCCATCTTTGGGTCACCATGTATCAGGCCAAATCTAACCCAATTCAAGTACAACCTGGTTTGACCCATTACCCAATGAGTAAGGCCCTCAAAATGAGACAGTACACATTTGGGTGGTCAAACCCACTCTTCTCCCCTTGGCAACCACCCTAAGCTCCAAATGGGAATAAGAACCATTGGCTCACCTAACCCAAAGCTGTTTGGGTCAGCCATGAGCTAAGTGAAGGTGAACTATCCCACTTCTCCTTATTGGAACACCTAGAAACCAAGGACAACCACCCCTTGGTAGTCACTCTCCCCTCACTTGGCCACTCAAACTAAGCCACCTCATTGATTCCCTGCCTACGCCGTCTGGCCACCTGCGACGACCGGCCACCTAGCAAATTATAAAACACATCTAAACTGTCAATTTGGATGGGGAGGAGGGTATACTCTTCCCCATTTGATCTCATTCCACAAGATAGAGCATCCTCAGAGCAAGAGAGAGCCAAGATGTCCTCCTCGAGCATTTTCCCGAGCTTCCCGAGCCTCCCCATTGCCAGGAATGCTAAGCCCAGAATCAGACAAGGCCAATCTCCATCCAACCACCTACAAACTCTACTATTTTCAAATTAACTTTAACCACACCTTCATCAAGCTATGATAAAGAGAAACAAATCAATTTTTGATTGATTCAAGCACCAGATACAACTCCAAGCCTAACTTTGATGAGCTTACGGTGACATTGGATCCATAAAGCCTTTGACTAGGAGGCAAGGTGCGAGCTTCTCAACAGGGCTTTATCTCTTCAAGATGAAGTTACCTCAGTCGGTTAACCGCCAATTCTGAGCTCCAATGAGGTAAATTCTAGCAAACTGATGTTTTCTCAATTTTTTTTAGCCTTTATGAAGAAAAGTGTGTTTTCATGTGAATCACACCATAAGATCCCTTTATATCTCCTCCGTGAATGATTTGGGATCAATTTTGACACCTTACGAGCTCTAGTGAGCTCGAATATAGTGGGGGAGGGTGGACGGTGTCCATCTTTCATCGTTCAGGGGATGACGGATCATCCACCGTCCGTTCCACATGATTGGAATGGGTGGCCATGATTAATCTGTTAGATTTAATTGATTTTTTTAATCCTTTAGGAATCACAGGATTAATCGCCAACATCCAATCTTGGATCAAACGAGATGAAAGCGCATCTGCCACTGGTGAGTCAGCGTCGCATCAGACCATTTAAGTGGCCAATCTTAGGGCGCCATGTGAAAAGCATTGCCACGTTAGCTGTCCGCATGGCACCAATATGATTAAGGATTAATTAAGCTTAAAATGTGTATAATGGCTAAAACTTTATAAATTCATAACTAATTGTAGGAAAATCCAACAAAATGTAAATAAATACTCTTTGGAAAGATAAAATAGAGGAAAATTTAGTAAAAATAATTTCATTTGATTTTGAATAGTGATTAAGGCTTAATTAAGATTTAAATATTTTCTTAATTTGCTTAATTAAGCCCTAATTACTTGGAAAATTAATCCCAAACTTGGTATGTTGATTTAATGGGATGACCTCTGCCTCTAATAATTTTCTTGGGATTTATTGGTTAGGCAATTTGGGAAATTTCAAATTGAAACCCTAATTACTCTCTTAATTAATTTAGTGATTAATTAAAGTTCTAAACATCAAAAATTAATTAATTAAAGTTTATCAATCTTAAATTAATAGTGGGATGATGAGGGTGAGTGATTGGGACCTCTTTCTCAATTACTTTTCCCAATTCATTTTATTAAGAGAGTTAATTAATATATGGCTTAACTAAGGAATTAATTAATTAATTAATGGTCAATTTAAATCAAACATAAATGTTAATAACTTTAGATAATTAACAAAGAAATTAAGGGTTCCTCTTTATGTGTTCAATAGCATAAAGATCCTTAAGGAAATTATGATTAACCAATAAGTGTAGGAAAATCATAAAAGTACTTAATTAGATTATTTAACTTAATTAATCACTAATCATGAGCCAATTGCATTAGGTCCTTTAAGAGCATTGCAACTTTACTTTTCTCATGTTCATTTCATTTGTGGCTCATGCTTAAATGATTAATAAAATTAAAGAAGCATAGGAAAGGGTAATTTAAACACTACCATTATCGGTCCCAAGTGCGGATGTGTAAAGTGGAGGGTTGCGATAGGTAGTCGACAGCTAGCGTAAACTTGCCGAAATAAACATGACATGAATCCTTTAAATCATTATGTTAATGCTAGGGCGTCCCCTGGAAGTGACAAGTTGTATGGCTTGAATACTATGAAAATGTGCAAGGGCCGCTGCATCGGTGCCCGGGTGCAGTGTTTATAAGCAAGGGTTCCACATTATGGACAGATGTGGGCAAAGAAGTTAGTCCATGAAACTAGAATTAGGTTATGATCTTGAAATATAGGTACTCTTACAGGTAAATTAATGAAATTAATAGATATTATGGTTCATAGAAAAATAAATATTTTATGTGTTCAAGAAATAAATGGTTTTGGGAGAAGGCCAAGGAGATTGATAGTTTAGTTTTTAAACTTTGGTATTCAGGTAAAAGTCGAACTAGAAATGGTGTAGGTGTGATTATAGATAAAAGTTTGAAGGATAATATTATAAATATTAATAGATGTGGAGATAGAATTATAGCTTTAAAGATTATTATTGATACTAAGATTATCAATGTTATAAGTGTTTATGCTCCTTAAGTAGGTTTGGATGTAAGCTCAAAAGAAAAAATTTTGGAATGAATTTGAGGAATTAATACAAAAGATACCTCTTGAACAAAAAGTATTTATTGGAGGAGATTTAAATGGACATGTTGGTAGAGTAGTAGAAGATTTTAATAGTGTTCATGGTGGTTATGGATTTGGAGTGACTAATGAAGAAGGTAGGACTATATTAGATTTTTCCTTAGCTTATGATTTTGTAGTTGCTAATACTTTATTTAAGAAAAGAGATGAACATATTATTACTTTTAAAAATGGATATAATAAAACACAGATTGATTATTTTCTAATGAGAAAAGTAGATCATTTAGATTGTAAAGATTGTAAGGTCATTCTAAGTGAAAGTTTAAGTACCCAACATCGATTGTTAGTTTTAGATTTTAAGATGAAAGATTATAAGAGGAAAAATAAATCAAATTATTGTCCTAGGATTAGATGGGGACAATTAAAGAACACAAATAAAATTATTTTTAAAAGCAAGCTACAAGTTTAGAATTTGGGATGTTCATAAAGAAGCTAATATTATGTGAAAAAAAGTAGCAAGTGAAATTAAGCAAGTTGCTAAAAATGTGCTTGGAGAATCAAAAGAAAAGCTTCTTTTAATAAAAATAGTTGGTGGTGGAGTCAGAGTGTGCAAGAGAAGATAAGAAACAAGAAGCATTATTATAAAATTTGGTTTATATGTAAAAATTTGGAGAATTGGGAAAGATATAAAGTGTCCTGCAGTGTTTCTAAGAAAGCAATATATGATACAAAAAATTTAGCTTTTAGTGATTTATACAATAGATTAGATACCAAAGAAGGTGAAAGATGTATGTATAAGTCAGCCAACCAAAGAGACATGAGAAGTAAAGACCTAGTTCAGGTGAGGTGTATTAAGGATGAAAATAATAAAGTGCTCTTTATAGAAAAGGATATTGAAAATATGTGGATGAGATATTTTGATAAACTTTTCCATGAAGGATCTGAATGTACGATTGATTTTAGCAACCTTAATACCCTAAACAAAAATAAAGAATTTTATTTTTATCATCATATTAGTAAATTTGAAGTTAGAGAAGCTTTAAAGAAAATGAAATGTAGAAAAGTAGTAGGACCTGATGATATTCCAATAGAAGTGTGGAAATGTTTAGGAGATCAAGGAATTTCTTGGCTTACAAATCTTTTTAATGTTATTTTAAAGACTAAAAAGATGTCAGATGAGTGGAGAAAGAGTTTGTTGGTTCCTATATTTAAGAATAAAGGTGATGCACAAGAGTGTGCAAATTATAGAGGAATTAAGTTAATGTTTCATACATTAAAATTATGGGAGAGTAATTGAGCATAGGTTATGTGATGACAAAGTTTCTCATAATCCGTTTGGTTTTATGCCGTAGATCTACTATGGATGCTATACATTTGTTAAGAGGTTTGATGGAGAAGTATAGAGAAAGTCGAGGATTTACATATGATATTTATTGATTTAGAAAGCTTATGATAAAGTTTCAAGAGATGTTCTATGGAGAGTTCTAGAATAGAAAGGAGTTAATATTGGTTATATTCAAGTCATTAAGAATATGTATACTAGATCTATTACTTATGTTCCAAACACAAGGAGGATTGACAAAATATTTTTCTATTGCAATTGGATTACATCAAGGATCAGCTTTAGCCCTTATCTTTTTGCTTTAGTTATGGATGTTCTTACTAGTCATTTACAGGAAGATGTACCTTGGTGTATGCTTTTTTTGACATTCTTCTTGTTGATAAGACTAGAGGAGTCCAAGAGAAACTTTAATTATGGAGGTCAACATTAAAGTCTAAAGGTTTTCATTTAAGTAGATCTAAAACTGAATATATGGAGTGTAATTTTAGTTGTAGAAGTTCTAGTGGGTGTTGTGACATTAGGTGAACAAGTCATTAATAAGAGTGAGCAATTCATATATTTAGGCTCTATTGTTCAAAATGATGGTGAAATAGATGGAAATGTTATTAACAGAATTCAAGTTGGATGGTTGAAGTGGAGGAATGCATCTGGCTTGTTGTGTTGTAGAAAAGTTCCACTTAAACTTAAGGGAAAATTTTATAAGATGGTGGTAAGACTTGCAATGACTTATGGTGCAAAATGTTGGCCCATAAAAAAGAAGCATAAGACTAAGTTAAGTGTTACAGAGATGAGGATGCTCAGGTGGATGAGGTGGCTCTCTTAGAGATAAAATGTGAAATGAGTATGTCAGGAAAAAGTTGGAGTAACTCGGTGGCGATAAGATTAGAGAGTCTTAGATGGTTTGGCCACATAAAGCGTCGGTCGTTCGATGACTTGGTTAGGAGAGTAGATGCATTAGATTTTCCTTATGTTAAGAAAGGTAGAGGTAGACCTAAAAAGACTTGGTTAAGATGTATAAAAATGACCTTAGTATACTTGAATTAAATGAGAATTTGACATATAATAAGACACAATGGAGATGAAGGATTCATATAGCCGACCCCACTTAGTGGGATAAAGGCTTGTTGTTGTTGTTGTTGTAGGAAAGGGTAATTTAAATGGATTGCTTAATGATTTAACTTAATTAAATAATAAAAGTCAACTAATTATCTTTCCTTAAATAAATTAAGATCACCAATATGGGAATGGGATTAAAACAACAAATTATTTATCCTCTCTAAGTTTAATTCAAAAATCCAAAAATCAAATTAATAAGAAGCTTTGGTTTTCTTTAAATAATTTTATTTGATGTGATTATCCTTAGAAATTAGTATAGTTGAATGAATCATATGGTTATGTTTGGATATTCCTTTTCAATCAATTTAAATGTTGTATGTCATGTGATCTCATGCATTCATATTTTCAAATTCAAATGAATCAAATAAAATTTAATTATGTAAGCTTGCATGTGTTATCTTAATTTTATTATATGTCTGTCTATTATCACTAATAAATTCAAAAATTATTTCCAAAAATTATAAATTGATAATAAAATGTAGAATGATATTAGCTATGAAGATATACATAAGACTTGCATGTGTTTATAGCTTAGGCATATGAATGTGAAGTTTTCTTTCCTACACTTATATATGAATTTTCATGTGATTGAAAGATAATAAATATATAGTCTGAACATCCCAGGAATACGAGGATTTAAGTAGCCCCAAGGAGGTCATTTGATCACCTCACTTCCCTGGTTTAACAATGCACGTACTTGTTTGATTTCATTTTCATGTATATTCATATTGGAATTTGGATAGAATTTCAATTCATATGCATAAATAATTCAATCAAATAAAATATAAATTTTTGCATGATTTTCATTCTTCTATTTAGATATACATTTATATGTATTCAAGATAACAAGTATATAGTCTGGACATCCTGGGAATAAGAGGCTTTAAGTAGCCCCAAGGAGGTCATTTGATTATCTCATTTTCATAGTTTAAATAATGACACATATTTACTTACATCTTCTATACATGTGTATGTGTGTTTGATGAAAGAATAAGAATCTTATTTTTCTACTAAAAAAATACATGCATCCATAATCACTTTAGCATATAAAATTCAATACATGTAAATGTAATGCTTTCTTTCCTATGTTCCTTGTATAAATTTACACATGTTTGAATGATAATAAGTATATTTTATAGACATCCTGGGGATACGAGGCTTTAAGTAGCCCTAAAGAGGTCATTTGATTTTCTCACTTCCCTAATTTAATAATGACAAGTAGTTATTTAATTTCATTCCTATGTATATTTGTATTAGAATTTGGATAGAGCTTTAATTTGCATTTATGAACAATTCAATCAAGTAAAAATACAATTTCCAAATGTGTGCATCCATGATCATTCAAGTGTGCCAAAATATCTTGTATGTATAGATATACTATGTGTTAAATCATATGCATGGAACATAGAAAAGGAATGGTTTAACATATTCTATGTGATGGTAATTTAATCACATTAATCTTAAGATGCTTTCATGTTGAATAGTATTCTTTAAGGTTAACCTAAACTTAGGATTAATAAAACATTTAATAAATCATTCACTAAAGAAAACTAAATCATAAAAATGAGTCTTTAGAAAATGATTTAAGGTAGGGATGAAGGAGTTTAAGCCTTCTTCTTCTCTTTATAACACTTAGATGCTAAGTGTAAATCAAATGAAACATAGTAAAATACAATTCAAAACTTACAAATCATCTAAATAACTTGAAATAAAATCAACCATCATGTTAAATTAAATAATTCCAAACATAGAAAATTACAACTCAAAAGCCCAGCTAAGACAGACATAAAGACCAAACACACACATTAGAATGCTAAGTCATCATCTTCTAGCTTTAGGTTAGGATGATATATGTAATGATGATGTGTTTTGTTTTATGATGTAATATTTTAGACTGGATGTTAGGGTGTATGACTCATAGACTAGATATTAGGCCGTTATTAGACTAATATTATTTTCTACAGGGGATTATGCTTAAGGGGTTGCTTAAAAATAAATATAACTATTCTCTTTGTAGGTTGCTTATACCCGTAAGCATAATCCACATTAGGACAGGTGAGTTTGGTGACGCATGTGCAGGGTACTAAGTCCAAATTATGAAATATAACTGCTTGAGATTGTATGTATGTTTAGCTAACCTCTATTTTACAGGTGTAGTTAAATTTACTTTTCCATAAAAATATAATTTTACAATAGAAATTAGGATTAGTGCTATGGGGATTAGGATGAGCAGTGGCTAGAAGGCTTAGTCATGGGGTGCCCTGTGATGCCTTGAAGCAAGTCAAATTAAAGGGATGAAAAAAAAGAAAGAAGATAGGAGAAAGAAGCAAGAATAAATGAAAAATGAAGACAACATATCATGTATTCAATTTCAATTGTAATTATTATTTTGTAATTCTGGGTTATATATGGGTAGAGCTTGGCTACCCATCGTTTCTCTTTTCAGGGTGTACGACGGTGCTTGGCCGTACTGACCTTTTATTCTTTTACGGTAGTTTATAAAAATGATTGCTATGGTTAGCTTGCACATTAGAATCATGTCTTCTTCATAGTTTTTTATGATTGATGTTTGAATTTGTGGTCTGAATGTGGTAGGCTCTTAGGATAAAATTAAATTTTCTATCCCAATAAACAACTCATAACTAAAAATTTAAAATAACTCATAACCTCACTCTAAAGATTAGGCTAAAATCAAGATAATTAAAATATTTAGCAACCCCTTAGTTGTATGTTGTATGTCTCACATCATACATATCATATTGAATCACTCTTGCAAAATGAAGGCCTCCATTCTTGCACTTTAGGAACCTCTTGACCTATGGGTGCTACCCCTTATGATGGATCTTCACCCTATTTCTCTTTTGATTTGGCCAACAATCAAATTTCATCATGCATTTAAGCATAAGAAATCCCAAAGTCTTTGTCCAAATGAATGTGTCAAAATGATATAAAATGTTGAAAAGATTTTGTACTTTTAGACTAAGTCATATGCTCATGCCAGTCATGATCTAGTCTCTTAGGGAGTGAGTTTAGAACTCTAGTCTCTTTCCAAATTAAATAACAAGATTAACTATCTTGCAGTTACATAAGACCATATTACATGGTTTTAAATCATAGGAGGTGTCAGCTGGCGGCCACTTCAGGCGGTTGTAAGTCTAAAAGAGTCGGATGGGTTTGTTCTCTCTTGTGGAGGCAAACCATTATATGCTTTTTTCGCTTAGACTTAGGTCATTCTTTAGTTTGTGCTAAAGCTTTCTAGATTTAGGATCTGAGGTTGCAGTTTCCCTTAGGCTACGAGCATAGATCCTCACCTCCTAGGCATTTCTATAATCTTATGTTGATGGATTATAATCCCTAGCAATCCAGTAAAATTTAAACTCCAATGAAAAAAATCTTCTCATTTTCAAACATATAAAGCCTCACCATAAGATAGGTTGGAATGCTCACTAGGCCTCCTAGTATTATGAGCATTTCCTACTCATCTTCCTTTAGATTCCAAAATAAGTCTTCCAATTAAACAATCCCACTTGATTTTCCAAAATAGCTAATCCTTTGATAGTCTTAACTTTGAAATCTTTGGAGATAATAATTGGCTACTTTAATTGAGAGTTTTGTTAGGGAATCCCATTTGCTAGGATGTAATTAACTATGGAGGCTTTCCTCCATAGGGAACTTAAGAACCCAGTTAAAATAAACCCTATTTTATTTTTTCATATAAAGTAGGGGAAGAATCTCTGGTACATGTGAAGACTCGTCATGTCTTAGGAGTCTTTATTAGGTGATTAAGTCAATTTGTAGGATGATGTTCCTATCTTTCAAGATAGTACATCATACCTTAATATCATACCCGATCACTTCAATAAGTACCCCATACAATCTCCGTGGTGTCCACCCAAACACATCCGAAAATAAACACCACACCCTTTTGAAGTGTTCTTTATTGAAATTCCAAATTAAACATTCTTTTAAGATAACCTTTGAAATCTATAAAAATAATAATCTATTTCTTCAGTCAAGAGATTCTTAGGAAGAATTCCCTTCTTCTTAGGATGTAATCACCTATAGTGGCTTGCCCTTATAGGGAACTATGAACCCAACATAAAATAAACTTTATCTTACTTTTTAATATAGTTCAAAAAAAAAATTCTTTGGAATATCAAAGACCCATTAGCTTTAATAGTCCTTATTAAGTAATTGAATCTATTATAGGATAACATATTTATCTTTTGAAATAATATGCTCATCCTTAATGACGTATTCAATTACCTAAATAAAAAAATTCCTAAAATCTATGTGGTGCCCATAATTTTTTTTATACAGAAACATTTTCTGGTGACTCCATTAGGGAATTGTTCCTCTATCTATCGTTAGAATATACTTTTATTTCTATACATTGGTAATGTACTTATGTTTTCATGGGTAAATATTTCCTTTCGTTTCGTTGAGTACCTATTCATTTCATCCTTGGTACAGCATACTCAACATTCACTAAATGGATTATAAAGCTTTCCTATTTATTAAAATTAAATATGAGAGTTCTATAATTCCTACATTTTCCAAAATAAAATAGTTCTTTTAAAAGCTCAAGTTGTAATCAAAATGGCTAAATATTTCCTAATGGGTAAAAAAATAAAGCTTTTGACTACATTATGTTAAATAAAGCCTATTACAATTTATTTAATTTTGTTTGAAAAATAGAAAATGGTTTGATAGGTTATTTTTTCTACTACATATGGGATTAGCTTTCCATTGATAACAACAGACTACCTGATGGCTCCGTTATCAAATTTGGAGCCAACTTTGAGGATTTGAACATCACCGCCAATGTAGTGACTCTTGCTCCTATTACTGATTTAGCTATTATAGCCAGAAAGCCCTTTTGAGAGTTTTCTCTTATACCCTAGAGCATCTCTGCCATTGGTAGGGAAGTTCCTACTGAGGTCACCAAATCAGTCCATATGGTCCTGTGCTAAAGAAACAAAAACTACTAGTTGAAATGACCCTTGACCCCTTCTTTTCTAGCACTTTTATAGTAGGGTCCACTTCTGAGCCTCCCTTAATGAATAAGAGTCAGAAAACATAATAAAGGGAGGGGACTTAGAAGAAAAGCCTTAAAAGAGAGAAAACAAAAGGAGATGTTAGAAATAGGGCAAGCTAGAGCAAGGGAAGGATATACCCTTTAGATACTTCTCCTCTCTGTTGAGCTCACTTTTAGAGTGAGGATCGACTCATCCTTCCTACGATTTAGGAGTCTTCTAAGAACTAGGATTTCTCTAGTCATAAGACACTTCTAGTTATTAGGGGAACACTAAACCCAAGCCTAGAGACTTAAGAAGGCATACCCCTAGCTAGGTCATACCCTAGGGTGAATAAGTTCTACTTATCCTATGGCCTAAACCAAGACCCATGCCTATCCACTCACACAAATACAACCTCAAATCAATACAATCAAACCCCAATTAGATTTCATTTCATATTCAAGCTCCAAGCCAAGTTAATCTAATCCTTAAACTAAATAAATCCTACCATCATCCTATGGATCTAATCCAAAGCCCATTCAATCGAACCAAATCTAATTGAATTTCACAAAAGCACTCCAACTATTCAAATCTCTATTTCAAACCCTCCCAAGCCCTAAAATCAAATCAAACCAATCAAACCAATTCAATCAACCTAGGTTAACCCATTTGACCCAAAAGGTCCAAATGGGTCGAAAGTCAATTAAATCAAAATCAATTACAATCAAAGCTATCAATAAATCCTCAATCAGTTATTAAACTCAATTCAACCTAATTCAACTTAATTGACCCATTTAGTTCACTTGACCTAAAGTGACCTAAAGGACCTATTTGATCCAAAGTTCAATCCAACTCAATTTGGATTAAACAACCCATCCAATCTCTCCTACAATGATTGTTGATCATCTTTAATTATCCAATTGCAATCAATTGGGTCAAACAAAGCTAATTTGATCACTTGACCCAAGTTGACCCAATTAGCTTATATGAATCAAATTGAACCAAACTTCACTCCAATTCAAATCAATTGAAACCAATGATTCCTACCAAGCATAAATTGATCCTTGAACATAAATCAACCATCAATTAAATCAAACCAAGCAACTTGGTCTCTTGACCAAAGTTGACCCAATTTGACCTAAAGGGACAAATTGGGCCAAATCAAATCCTAAATCAAATTGATTGAAACCAATGGCTCAAATACATCATAAATTGATTGTTGAACATGATCCAACCTTCAATTAAACTCAATTTGACCAAACCAACCTAATCAACCCATTTAGCCCAAATTGACCTAAAGGGTGAAATTGTGCTAAATCATTCCCAAATCTGAATCAATTCAAATCAACACTT
Organism: Cymbidium sinense; assembly: GCA_021442155.1. Classification (NCBI taxonomy): domain Eukaryota; kingdom Viridiplantae; phylum Streptophyta; class Magnoliopsida; order Asparagales; family Orchidaceae; genus Cymbidium; species Cymbidium sinense. Next base: position 20,435,713 of record CM038229.1, read on the forward strand.
ACAATCATTCTCAAATCACCATTTGAACCTAAACCAACCCTCCACCCAAGATAAGTTGGCCAATATGACCAAATTGGTTAACTTAGCCCATTTGAGCCATATGAACCCATATGAGCCAAATACAAATCCACTTCAAATTAAACCGAACCTATTGAACCAAAACATCCCAAATCATCATTTGAACATGTCCAAACCATTGGTTTGACCTAATTTGACCAATTGGTCAACCTAACCCAATTGAACCCATTTTGACCTATATGGGTCAAATTGAGCCAAACCCATTCAAACCAAGCCCAAACCCAACCTAACTTGGCATGACCCATCCTTGGGTCACCATGGGTTAGCCCAAATGAACCCAACCCATACCTCACCCAAATTAGGCTAAAAATCTATTGGGTTAACCCCTCTAAATGGGACAAAATCTTCATTTAGATGGTCAAACCCACTCTCCAACCCTTGGCAGCCCTCTTTAGCCCATTTTAGACATGTGGACCACTAGCTAACCTAACCCAAAGCTGATTGGGTCAACCATGGCTCAAGTGAAGGAGAGCTAACCCAAGCCTTCCAATTGGAATACTTTGGGGAGGAGGTACACACCACCTCAGCCCATGTCTTGCTCTTAGCCACTTAAGGACCTCCACCTCAGCTCGTTCCTGACATCCCCGATCACTTATACTGGCCGGAAGCCTGCCAAAAGCTGATTGATCCCATCATTGGATAAATCAGGGAGGAGGGTATACTTCTCCGCATACCATTCAAATCACACAGAGAGCTTCAGTAAGTCGAGACGAGCATCCCAGAGCTTTCCCAATCCTTCTTGGGCTTCCCATTACTGGCGAGACCTAATCTGAGCAAAATTGAGCACCCTCTCCATCCAACTTCACTTAAACCTCACCAAAATTTAATTAACTTCTCCCATACCTTCCCCAAGCACCGACGATCTAAAATAAATTATTTCCCAATCGATTTGAGCATCAGATACCACTCCTAGACTAACTCCAGTGACATTGGTAGTGGTGTTTGGTCCACAGAGCCACCGACTGGGAGGCAACTCACAATCTTCTCAATAGGGCTTCGTCTCTACAAGACGATGCTACTTAAGTCATTGGACAGCCAGTCATGGGCTTCGATGAGGTATTTTTCTGGCAAACTATAGAAAGTCTCTAGGAGTTGTTCTTTTGTGAGAAGTTTTACAATTTAGTGTAATTTTACTATATGATCTATTTAGATCTCTTCCCTAAATGTTTTGGAGTCGATCTCGATGCCTCATGAGCTCTTGCAAGCTTGAATTGTGTGGAGGAGTGTGGACGGTGTCTATCTTTCTACGCTCGAGGGACGAAGGATCATCTGCCATCCATTTTGCATGATTCAAATTGACGATTGTGCTTAATCCATTAGTTTTATTCGATCTAATCTATTAAGATCCATGGGAATCAACACTGCCCGATCCGAGATTGGATAGTAGGGACGAAAGTGCCTCCTTCACTGTTGACTCAGCACACTGCGCAGATGATTTAAGTGGCCTATCTTGTGGCACTAAGTGGAAAGTGATGCCACGTTAGCTCCCGCATGGTGCTAATGGGATTAGGGATTAATTAAGCTTAAAAATGGCATTAATCACCTAGAACTTTAAAATTTTATAACTTATTGCAAAAAAATCCTTAAAATATGAGTAAACCCATTTTGGAAAGGTCAAACAGAGAAGAATTTAATAAAAATAAAAAACCTATGGTTTGAATAGTGAATAATGCTTAATTAAGGTTTGAATTTTTTCTTAATTAGCTTAATTAAGCCATAATTACTTAGCTAATGAGTCTCAAATTGGATAGGTCAATTCCATGAGATGCCCTTTATCTCCCATAATTTTCTTGAGATTTATTGGCTAGGTAATTAGGAGAATTTAAAATTCAAGCCTTAGTTATCCTCATTAAGTAATTTAATAATCATTAAAAATGTCAAATAATAAAAAATAAGTAATTAATAATTATTAATCACTGATTAATAGTTAAATGATGAGGGGAAGTGATTAGGATCTCTTTCCTAATTATTTTTTCAAATTCATTTCATTAAAGAGAGTAATTAATTCATAATTTAATTAAGGAATTAATGATGAAATTAAATCAAATTAAAATGATAATTAGATCCGATAACTCAAATTAAATTTGTGGGTTCCTCTTTATGTCTTTAATAACATAAAGATCCTTAAGAAAATTATGATTAACCCATGGGTGTGGGAAGATCATAAAAGTACTTAGCTTAGTGACTTCCTTAATCTAATTAACACTTAAGCTTGAGCCTATTGCATTAGGTCCCTTAGGAGCATTGTAATTTTGATTTATCATAAGCATGTTATTTGAGGCTCATGAATAAGTGGTTAATTAAATTAAAGAAACATATGAAAGGGTAATTAAATAATTTGCTTAATGATTTGAACTTGATTAATCCATAAAAGTCACTTAATTATGTTTTCATTAAACACATTAAATCACTAATGTGGGATGAGGGAAAAACAACAAATGCTTTTTCTCCTCTTTAAGTTTTAATAAATAAAATCCATAAATTAAATTTAATACCAACCTTGGATGATCTTAAATAATCTTATTTAATGTGATTGTCCTTGGGAATTAATGTAGTTGAATGAATTATGTGGAAATGTTCAATTATTCATTTTCAATCATTATAAATTTTGCATCCCATTTGTATCATGAGATCATATTTTTAAATCAAGTAATCAAATGAATATACTTATGTAAAGTTGCATGCATTGAATTAATAATATTATATGGAGTGGCTATTATCACTAATAAATTTCAAAACTATTTTCGAAATTATAAATGAAAAGTTAAATTGATATTAGCTATGAATATTACATAGGATTTACATGTGCTTATAACCTAAATATGTCAAAATATTGTTTTATATTTCTAATTCATGTATGTGTTTACATATGTTTCAATATTAATAAGTATATAGTCTAGACATCTCAGGAATACAAGGCTTTAAGTAGCCCCATGAAATTCTTAGATTACCTCACTTTCCTAGTTAACAAAGGCACGTACTTATTTAATTTCATTCACATGTGTACTTGTACTAGAATTTGGATAGATATTTATTTTACATGGGTAAATAATTCATTAAAATACAATCATTCACTTGATTTTTATTCTCATAGTTGTGTGTACATTCATATGTATTTAAGATAGTAAGTATACAGTCTGGACATCCCAGGAATATGAGGCTTTAAGTAGCCCTAAAGAAGTGTATATTATTTTATTTTACTGGTTTAAACAATGGCATGTACTTGCTTAAAACTTTTATATATGTGTGTGTACTTAGCTAAGGCATGAAAATTTTCTTTTCTACAAAAGTATATGCATTCATAAGCATTTAAGTATGCCAAAATACACTTCATGTATAGGTATTCTTAGTTTAAAATCATATGCATGCTATTAATGATGAAAATGAATCGTACAACATTCTATGTGATGGAAATTAAAGTTCATTAATCCTAAGATGCCTTTCATGTTGAATAGAATTCTTTAAGGTTAGCCCAAACATAGGATTGATAAAAATACGTAATGAATCATTCACTAAAATAAACCAAAATTATAATAATATATTCTTTAGAAAATAACTTAGTGTAGGGATGAAAGGGGTTAAGCCTCTTTCTTTTGTTTACAATACTTAGATGCTAAGTGAATATCAAATGAAATAAAAAAAGATATAAATTATAACTTGCAAATCCTCTTAACAATTTAAAGTGAAACCATCCTTCATTAATCTCACAAAATATTTTTAAGAGCAAGCTACAAGAGCTTAGAATTTGGGATGTTCATAAAGAAGCCAATATTATGTCGGAAAAAGTAGGAAGTGAAATTAAGCAAGTTGCTAAAAATGTGCTTGGAGAATCAAAAGGAAAAGCTTCTTTTAATAAAAATAGTTGGTGGTGGAGTCAGAGGGTGCAAAAAAAGATATAAAATTAGAAGCATTGTTATAAAATTTGGTTTAGATGTAAAAACTTGGAGAATTGGGAAATATATAAAGTGGCCTCTAGAGATTCTAAGAAAGCAATATATGATGCAAAATATTTAGCTTTTCATGATTTATACAATAGATTAGATACCAAAGAAGGTGAAAGATGTATGTATAAGTTAGCCAACCAAAGAGACAGGAGAAGTAAAGACCTAGTTCAAGTGAGGTGTATTAAAGATGAAGATAATAAAGTGCTTTTCTTAGAAAAGGATATTGAAAATAGGTGGATGAGATATTTTGAAAAACTTTTCAATGAAGGATCTGAATGTACGATTAATTTTAGCAACCTTAATACCCTAAATAAAATAAAGAATTTTATTTTTATTATCATATTAGTAAATATGAAGTTAGAGAAGCTTTAAAGAAAATGAAATGTGGAAAAGCAGTAGGACCTGATGATATTCCAATAGAAGTGCGGAAATGTTTAGAGATCAAGGAATTTCTTGGCTTACAAATCTTTTTAATATTATTTTAAAGATTAAAAAGATGGCATATGAGTGGAGAAAGAGTTTGTTGGTTCCTATATTTAAGAATAAAGGTGATGCACAAGAGTGTGCAAATTATAGAGGAATTAAGTTAATGTGTCATACATTAAAATTATGGGAGAGAGTAATTGAGCATAAGTTACGAAGTGATACAAAAGTTTCTCACAATCTGTTTGGTCTCATGCTAGGTAGATCTACTATGGATGCTATACATTTGTTAAGAGGTTTGATGGAGAAGTATAGAGGAAGTAAGAAGGATTTACATATGATATTTATTGATTTAGAGAAAGCTTATAATAAAGTTCCAAGAGATGTTCTTTGGAGAGTTCTAGAATAAAAAGGAGTTAATATTGGTTATATTCAAGTCATTAAGGATATATATACTAGAGCTATTACTTGTGTCCAAACACAAGGAGGATTGACAAAATATTTTCCCATTTCAAGGATTGCATCAAGGATCAACTTTAAGCCCTTATCTTTTTTGCTTTAGTTATGGATGTTCTTACTAGGCATTTACAGGAAGATGTACCTTAGTGTATGCTTTTTGCTGATGACATTCTTCTTGTTGATAAGACTAGAGAGGGAGTCCAAGAGAAGCTTGAATTATGGAGGTCAACATTAGAGTCTAAAGGTTTTTGTTTAAGTAGATCTAAAACTGAATATATGGAGTGTAATTTTAGTTGTAGAAGTTCTAGTGGTAGTGTTGTGACATTAGGTGAACAGGTCATTAATAAGAGTGAGCGATTCAAATATTTAGGTTCTAGTATTCAAAATGATGGTGAAATAGATGGAGATGTTATTAGTAGAATTCAAGTTGGATGGTTGAAGTGGAGGAATGCATCTGGCCCGTAGTGTGATAGAAAAGTTCCACTTAAACTTAAGGGAAAATTTTATAAGATGGTGAGATGACCTACAATGACTTATGGTGTAGAATGTTGGCCAATAAAAGAGAAGCATAAGACTAAGTTAAGTGTTACAGAGATGAGGATGCTCAGGTGGATGAGTGGCTTTACTCTTAGAGATAAAATGCAAAATGAGTATGTTCAGGAAAAAGTTGGAGTAGCTCCGGTGGTAGATAAGATTAGAGAGTGTCGCCTTAGATGGTTTGGCCACATGAAGCGTTGGCCGTCCGATGACCCGGTTGGGAGAGTAGATGCATTAGATTTGCCTTATGTTAAGAAAGGTAGAGGTATACCTAAAAAGGTTTGGTTAAGATGTATAAAAAATGACCTTAGTATACTTGAATTAAATGAGAATTTGACACATAATAGGACATAATGGAGATGTAGGATTCATGTAGCCGGGGTCCACTTAGTGGGATAAAAGCTTGTTGTTGTTGTTGTTGTTGTATAATTCTAAAGCCTAGCTAAGACATACCACACTAAGCCTAAGCACGCACATTAGAATGCTAAGTCACCACTTCTAGCTCTAAGTTAGGATGGTGTACAATATTATATTGTGTTTTGTTATATGATGTAATATATTAGACTGGGTGTTAGGACTATTGTGCGTAGACTGCATGTTAGGCTGTTATTAGCCTAATGATATTTTCTGCATAAGATTATGTTAAAGGGGTCGCTAAAATAAAAATAAATATAAATTCCTTTGCTTGCAGGTTGCTTATGCCACTTTGCATAATGCATATTAGGTCAGGTGTGCTTGGTTACCCATGTGCAGGGTGCTAAGTCTAAATTATGGATTATAACTGCTTGGGTTATTACTTTCCATAAATATGTAATTTTGCAATAGGAATTAATATTAGCGCTATGGGGTTTAGGATGAGTAGTTGCTATAAGGAAAAGTCATGGGAGGCTCTGTGAAGCCTTGGAGTGGAATCAAATGAAAAGAAAGAAGAAAAGATGAATAATGAAAGATCCCCATATCATTTAATTTTATTATAATTGTAAAATTTTATTATAATCTAGGTTGTATAAGGGTAGAGCTTGGCTACCTAAGTTTTCTCTCTTTCGTGGTGCACGGTAGTACCCAATCACACCAGTCTCTTATTCTTTCATAATAATCTATAAATGTTAGATTGTTGTATTTAGATTGCACAATAGAAATTACATGTTCTTTATAGGTTTCTTAAGTTTGATGTTTGAATGTGTGGCTTGGATGTGGTTGGCTCTTTAGGATAAAATTAGTTTTTTCACCCCCACTAATAACTCCTAATTAAATTTTAAAATAACTCATAATCTCATTCTAAAGCTTAGATTATAATCAAGATAATTAAAATATTTAGCAAACCCATAGCTGAATGATATATGTTCCAATATCATGCATATCATCTTGCTTCTTTCTTGAATAGGGAGGGTCTCCACTCTTGCACGATAGGGGAATGCTTGAATTATGAGGGCATCCCTTGTAGTGGAGAACACCTCCTCCCACTAATTTAGCTAATAATCTAATTTCATTATTCATTTAGGCATAATTACCCCAAGCCTTTATGCAAGTCAATGGGTAAAAATTACATAATTTTTTTTAAAATTGTGCATTAGTCTAAGTCATGTCTTCATACTAGTCATGATCTAGTCTCTTAGGGAGTGAGTTTAGGACTCTAGTTTTTCTTCTTAATTAAATAACAACTTAACTATTTTGCAATTTCATAAGATTGACCTACGTGGTTTTGAATCATAGGAGGTGTTAGCTGGTGGCCACTCTAAGCAGTTGTAAGCATAGAAGAGTCGGATGAGTTTATCCTCTCTTAGGTCATGCTCCCTTTTCACATAAATTTATCCTACTAATAAATTCATTGTATAAATCTCACCTCTTAGTTCCACAATCTTGTGTTGATGGACTTCTAACATTCTAATAAAATTCTAACTCAAATGAAAATAAACTTCCTTTTAAACATATAAAATAGATACCTTCCTTGGGCTTCCTAGTATCTGAGTGCTCCTTATCTAAAATAAATCTTTCCAAATTGAATTTTTGCACTTGATTTTCCAAAAATACCAAATGCATTGATATTTTAGCCTTGAAATCTTTGGAGATATGATTGACTACTTTAATCAGGAGTATTCTTAGGAAATCTAATTTCCCAAGATATAATTAACTATGGGAGCTTGCTTCCATAGGAAACTAAAGAACTCAACATATAATAAATCCTACTTTACTTTTTCATATAAAGTAGGGGAAAGATCTCTAGTATATACAAAGACCTATCAACCTATGCTATTATACCAGACCGATACCATCAGTCAAGGAGGTCACTAACCTGGCATAGGGATGAGTCAGCTAACTTAAGGAAAGATAGAGTTATCCCTAGGAAGGAAACCTAAAGGGTTTATGTCAGGAAAGTACCATTAGCCCCTGAGCCAAAGATTCACTCGTCATTATAGCTAGAAAGAATACCTATCATTCAACTTACTAAGGAAATGCATTCATCACCTTTGTTTAGGCCTTAAACTAAAGGACCCACTTTATCTCATACCTCTAGTAAGGGGATAGAGTCACTTCACCTATCTTTTCATAACAAAAAGATTTCAAATGAGGAACACCTTAGTTTGGGAGCCACTTTAGTGATAGAGGAAGTCCCCACTACCTAGAAAAAGCATGAGAGAGAGACATCTAAAGTAAAACTTATGGATATAGAAGAAGAATGTGAAGCCATCTTTGACAACAATGGTATCCCTCTTCTTTTTGTATCCCTCTTCTTTTTACTAAAGAAGAAGTGAAAACCATTATAAGAGAGGATAAGAAAAATGAAAAAAAAATAGGCAAGATTCAAGAATATTTTGACTTAGATCAAGAAGACCTATTAAGTGATGACCCTAGGTTGCCCATAGCACATGTCTTTATGGTAGATATGAGGGCATCTAAGAAAGAAAAAGAAGAAATGCATGAGGGTCATATACCTGGTCCTACTCAATAGTTAATCCTTCAATTATAGAAGAAGAATGATAAGATTTAGAGGATAGAGAAGATGATTGCCACTATGTAATCACTTTAAAGTCTGCTTCCCATCTCCTCTCAGCCACATTCTTTACAAAGACTAAAAGAGTCCCATCCAATAGATGAGACAAAGCTTGGTTTAGGAGAGGATCACTATGATCCTAAACCACTGAATGATTTATCTCCTAAAATTGACTTGAAGTCTTTAGTTGAACAATAGGTGAAGGAAGCTTTAGCAAAATCCTATGATACAACTCTTATTCCAAAGGTAGACTCTACTCTGAAGAATATGATTCATATTCTATCCAAATGTATTTGTTCTTCCTTCCAAAAAACTTTTATGGGATAGGCAATCCCAAATAGCATTTGGTAGATTTATGGCAATTTGCTACAATGCCTGAGGGAGTTATTCTTTGTTGTTTAGGTAGTTCATTAGTAGTTTGACTAAGGTTGCTTTTAATTGGTATGTAGAGATACCAAATAATTTAGTGCACACTATCACTAAACTAGAAAACAAATTTGTAAAGTGATTCACTAGCACACAACACCATGTCATTGTTGGTGACCTAATCATTGAAAGGTAAAAGCGAGGTGAATCCATTGTAGATTATATCCTAAGATGGAGGATTCTCAACCTCAAGTGTGAGCCTCAGCTATAAGAATAACACATTGTAGAAATACTCCAAAATTTCCATGGCCCTACTTCCTTCTTATTGATAGGATTTACTATCAAAACTTTTAAAAAATTACTTAGTAAAGCCTCTAGCCTACATGAGGAAGCTTTTAGGATGTCATTCCTTATAGATCAGTCCACTATAGAACCCTTAAAACCTTGGAAAGTACTACAAAAGTCGATATACAATTTCTTTATAATGGACAAATGAAAAGCTCTAATTCGAGTCCAAGTAGAGTGGCCTTCACCTTACAAGCCATCTCAACAACAATGATCACCACCTCCCGAGAATGCCCCTACTAGTCCTTTCAATGAAATAATGGACCAAACTTATTCTTTCAAGGTAGAGGAAGTGAGGAAGATCTTTAAAAATTTGAAGAAAAAGCTAGATTTTAAGCTGCCTAATCCAAAAAGGCTAGAAAAACTCAGTAAGGTTAATGACCAAAATTATTTCCCATATCACCAGATGTTAGGTTATACCATTGAAGACTACTTCACTTTCAAGGATTGGCTTGAACAAAGTTAATAAGAGAGGGTTGGAGATAATTCCTAAGGAATACTTTGTGGACCCTAGACAATGGTCCATTAAGGTGATTATAGGTGAATCTTCCACCTCTTATAGTTCTTTTCCTTCAAATGATTGGGATATAGTTTTATCCCATTATTCTAAAAAATATTTGATGAAAAAAGTTTAAACATTCCATGCATGATCAAATAAGACCCAAAAGAAGATCATCTAGATTGATCTACTGGCATTAGAAGATTTAGTTCCTCATTGATCCCTTTCAGCATCAACAGATGTCTAGATGTCAGGAGGGAGTGGTGAGAGAGGAATATCTATTATATTAGATAGGATTTTATATGATAAGGATGGAAAAGCTAGGCCTTACACTCTTATATCTTTATGTACTCATTTTGAAAATATGGCTAAAAAGCCTACCCTAGAGGCATTTCTTATGTTCTTACTATTTCTAATAATTATACTGAATGTGATGTATTTTGTGAATCAAGGTTAAAAAGTGAGAATTCTATTGCTAATTTGCAAGACAGTCCTATGAATATAGAAGTTTAACTTTTAGATTCTGATCAATTTTTAAAAAAGACATTAGTGATGAGGGAGAGGTTGACATGACCCTTACTTCTAGTATAGGAGATATCACTTAAGTTAATCTCCATAGTAGGAAGCTCCTATCACCATGCTTACCACCTTCTAAGGACAAATGCAAACAAACTATTTACCAATGTCCTGAACTTCCATAAAAAGATTTAGTAGTCAAAACAACTATCCCCAAGGTCAATTACAACATTTTATCCCATCTTAGGAAACTTATTGATAGACTAAAAATTTATGACACATTTATTCTATCTAAATAATTGAGGGAAACATTAGTTCAGGCATTACCCGACTTAGAGATATGCTCGAGACAGCTAGCAGCAACTTCCTCAGATGAAGCTTGCTATATTAAGATGATTCCTAGGGTAACCTTTTATGATAAAGATTTACTTATGGGAACTACAAATCATAATCAGCCCCTTTACATTTTCAAGGTGGAGAATATCTAACTATCAAGAGTTATCGTTGATCCTGGTGCTTCAGTGAACATTATAAATTTCAAAATATTATCATTTTTGAGGATTGATACAAGAAGGCTTAGTTCTGATAAGATGTTATTAAGGGGGTTCAATGAAACAAGAGAAAAAACTTTAGGTTTAATCACTATTATTGAAAATAGAAGGGTCGAAAACTAAAGCAAAATATTATATCATTGATTCTGAGACATCCTTTAATGCTCTGTTTGGTAGACCATGGATACATGAGTATAGAATGGTTATTTCATCACTCCACTAGTGTATTAAGTACACAAGATATGGAGTAGAATATACTATAAAAAGTGATATACAATCATTCTCTATTCATGAGATTAAGCTTTATGAAGATGATGCCTATTATATTCCTAAAAGGCAAATACCTAATTCTATGAAATCCAGTATTATTGAGGCACTAATGAAAATGAAAGATGATATCATTACAAATAAAAAATAGAAAGAAAGAAAAGTAAGAAAAGAAAAAGAAAAAGAAAATGAAAAAAAATAAAAAGAAAAAGAAAAAGAAAAAGAACATCAAATAATTCAAAGTGATTTGGAATCTAGATCTGAAGAAGATTCCAATTAGAAGGATGCCTCAATAAAGTTTGAGATTTTATTAGAATTAGATAGTGATGGAGGACAAATGCAGTAATCAAAGGATGAACCTGAATTATCCACTTATGAAAAATTTAAAGGTATATGGACACTTTGACTGCTTTATTCCAAAATAAAATTTCACAATTATAAGTTAAAGTAAGCCCTAACTTTTTAAGAGAGGCTGGAAAGTTATCAAAGTTTTATTTTATACACAAATCTTCAAGTTTAGAAGTAGATCTAAAACTTGAAGATCCATCTTCTAATGAAATAATAGAATTCTCATTTGATTGGTATCCTAATTGTGTTAAGAATGCTATAAAAAATGGTTTGATTCCTTATGTTTGGCCCAAGGATACATCTCAACGCATGGAAAGCTTATGGAATACTAGAAATAAAAATTTGAAATCCAAAGCTGGCATTAGGTTTTGTACTATTGCACATTTAGATAATAATGAACAATGCTTAATGATAAGAAATTATATAAAATATGATCAACATTTTTGGATCCTATCTAATCCTTTAGATGAATTCTATCTTGAAAGATCAAATGATCTAGATGATTGCTTAATTCAAAATGCACCCTAGAATTTGAAGAAGAAATAAAATCCACTATTGATAAATTAAATGAGATTAACTTAGGAATTCTAGAAGAGCCAAACTTTTGTTATTTGACTATTTGGTCCAAGAGATTTTGAAGAGTTGATTAATTTACTTTTTGAATATAAAGATTACTTTTTGAAGAATTATGATAAAATGTCAGGTTTATCTCCAGATATTGTAGTTCACAAACTAGAAATTAAACTTGATGCAATTTTAGTAAAGCAAGCTCCTGGACACATGCATTTAAAAATTGAACAACAATTGATTATTGAAGTGAAAAAATTAATTGAGGTCAGTTTTGTATGAGAAGAGTAATACCTTTCTTGGTTAGCAAGCATCATCCCGGTAAAGAAAAAAATGACCAAATACACTTTTGGTTAGACTTAGAGACTTGAATAAGGATTATCCTGAAGATGAGTTTCCACAATCGATACTGAAACTTATGGATATGACATTCAGAGCTCATATTGAGATATTCTATTATATGGTCATGCCATTCGATCTCAAAAATACTAGGGCTACTTATCAAAGGGTGATGACTAGAATATTTGACAATCTAATTCATAATCAAGCTGAGTGTTACATTGATGATCTAGTCATTAAAAGTAAGAAAAAATAAAAGCACTTATATGACTTACGAATTATTTTTGAATGGTCGCACCGTTACAACTTAAAAATGAACCCCTTGAAGTGAGCTTTTGGAGTAACTTCGAAAAAGTTTTTAGGATTTGTAGTGAGAAATTGTTGGATCAAAATTGATCCTGAGAAAATAAAAGCTATCATAAAAATGCCACCGCCTAGAAGTTTTACATAGCTAAGATCATTCCAAGGAAGGCTTGCATAATTAAGAAGATTTATATCAAACATATTTGGAAGATTTTAGCCATTTTTTGCATTAACAAAAAAGGATTTTAATTTTTTTTGAGATGAAAAATGCCAAAGCACATTTAAAAGTTTAAAATAATATTTGATGAATCCTTCTATTTGCTAACCAAATCCTAGGGAAGCCATTAATTTTGTATACTATAGCTCTAGATGAATCACTTGGAGCTTTATTAATTCAAGTTAATGAAGAAGGGAAAAAATTTCCATTTATTATTTAAGCTGCAGACTCATCCCAATGGAAATGAATTATTCACCAATTGAAAAGTATTGTTTATCTTTGATTTTGACTGCTCAGAAACTAAGGCATTACATGCTTTCACATAAAGTAAATTTAATCTTAAGACTAAACCCTTTGCAATATCTTATGACCCACCCAACATTGTCTGGACATCAAGCACGTTGATCAATGATTTTGTTGCAAATTAAAATTATATTTATTCTTATTTATGTCGTAAAGGGTGAAGTTATCGTTGATATCTTAACAGTGCATCCTCTTCCCAATGGCTCTCATTTAAATGATGATCTTTTAAATGAATAGATTAAGATTTTAGAGAGTGAACTAATGCCACTTGGGAAGTATATTTTGATGGTGCAACATCGTCAAAGAAAAATAAAGAATTAAATTCTTCTATCTTAGGGAATGTAGTGATTTGATTGATTTTAATAACCCCAGAAAAATAAATGATTCAATGTTCCTATCATTTCTCCAAGCCTTGCATAAATAATGAAATCAAATATGAGGCTTTTATAACTGGGCTAGATTAGCAATTCTTATGGATATTAAAAGTACAAAAATCTTTGAGGATTTTTAACTAGTTTTTAACTAAGTGAGCAGAATCTATAAGGTTTTGCACTTAAAGCATTTCAGTTATTACCAGTATACTATGCAATTACTTGAAAAGATTCATTTTGTGACTATGTATAGAATATCATGCAAAGGTAATTCTATAGCAGATGCTTTGGCTAAGCTTGCCAGAGAAACTGTATGCCTAGAAATGAATCTATATCTATAAAAGTTCAGAATAAACAAGTTCTATCTCTTATAAATTTAGATTATATGAATAGGAAAACAGAGAAGCAAAGGATAACCACCCTAATTGAAGGTCAAGAAGAGTGTGATTGGAGACATCCATTCATTGACTACTTAAATGATGGGAGGCTCCGTGAAGATAAGTGATTAGCAAATTAATTTAAGAAACATGCCTTGTCTTATGCATTCATCAATAATGTGGTGTATCATAGGTTATTTTCTCAAATGGCACTATGTAGTTTGGATAAATAAGAAGCCCATAAAATTATGACTGAGGTAAATTTTGAATTGGTGGCACTCACCAATCTGGACCTTAGTTGAAATAAAAAATAAAAAATGATATTATTGGCCTTTGATGTTAAATGACTGCATGGAAACTACATCAGACTCCTAGTGTACTACACCTAATGATTGCCTCCTAGTGTACTAGACCTAATGATTACTTCATAGCCTTTTGAGAGTTGGGATACCGACATCAAAGGGCCTATTAATCTTCCTTCATCAAAAGGGCATCATTTTATATTAGCTGCAATTGATTACTTTTGTAAGTGGCTTAGGCGATTTGACTAAAAGAAGTGAAAGCATACCATGTGCTTAAATTATTTCAGAAAAATATTGTATATCATTTTGGCATTGCACACTGAGTCATATTCGATAATTTCCTATCAATTAAGTCCACTAAAATAAATCACTTTATAACTAGACATAATATTGATTGGAGATATTTGACCATTTATTACCATAATGTAAATGGATTTTTCGAAGCATTTAATAAGACTTGAATTCAAAAAAGTACTTGATGAAAATAAAAGCCAATGGCATGAAAAGTCAGTTAAAGCCTTGTGGGGCTATCAAACAACATATAGAACACCAACTCAATCTATACCATTTTCTTTGGTTTATGAAATTGAAGCTATTCTTCCATTGGAAGTACAACTACCTTCTTTAAGGATAGTAGTTAATAATAACATTATAGAAGATCAGAATCATAAACTTTAATTGGAGAACTTAAGACTCTTGAAGGAAAACATCTGAAAGCTCAACAGGACCTTGAACATTACTAATCATGTATGGTTCAAACTCATGATGAATTAGTCTGTCCTAGAACATTCCAAGTAGGAGACATGATCTTGGTTTCTAGAAGGCCAGTTCTAGCTCATCACAGGATTGATAGTAAATTTGAGCCAATAAGGGAAGGACCATTCGTTGTGGAGAAAGTTTACGATGAAGGTTCTTATCAATTAATAACATTTAATTATAAACATTCAATGTTGCCTATTAATGGACATTAATTAAAGAAATATTATGTATGGAATGTACTCTAGTTTTAAAAATAATGATCAACAAAATTATGTTTACCTCTATTTTGCAATTTATTCACCTTCAAATATTGTTTCATTAAAATTTTGTTTTGTACAATGTCTCTTAGACCCCCATAAATTTCCTCAAGTCCTTTTGGGCATAATTTTTGCATTCATATAAAATGAAAGAAATTTTATTTGTGGCACAATTACTATAAATATCTTGGGTTTGGAGTAAGCCTTTGTGCACCATCCCCATAGGTTTGGAGCAAGCCTTTTGTGGCACCATTCCTATTATTCTTAGAATATGATTAAGTCATTAAGACACCTTTCTCTCTTTAGCTAAATAGGTTGGATTAAGCCATTAAAGGGCTCATCTTAATAGTTAACCAAATAAGAGTAAGTTACTAAGTAGGCATCATTTCAAATGACAAGGATAAGATTAAGTCACCCAGACCCCTTTCCTATCAAATAGATTATTTATGTTAGGGTTAAGTCATTAAGACCCCTTTTCTACTAGTCAAAAATTAAGTATAGGATTAAGTCATCAAGATCCTTTTCTTCAACCTAAGCTATCTAGGTTGAATTAAGCCATTAAAGTACCCATACTAATATCTAATTAAATAGAATTGAGCCCCTCAATAGACATTCTTTCTAAAATACAAGGATTGAATTAAGTCACCATGACTCCTTCTTATCAAATAAACTACATGGTTAGGATTAAGTCATCAAGACCTCTTTCTTACTAGTCAAAACTTGAGGTTTAGGATTAAGTCATTGAGGCCCCTTTTTCTCATTGTATCTATTTAAGAAGGAATTAGGCCATTGAAGGCCCCTTCTTAATAGTTAATCACATGAGAATAAGTCTTTTAGCAGGCATCCTTGTAAGAGAATTAGGATTGGATTAAGTCATTATGACCCCTTTCCTCTCCAAGCTATTTAGATTGGAATTAAGCCATTAAAGGTTCCTTCCTATTAGCTGATTTCACTAGATTAAGATTTAAGTCCTTGTGACCCCTTTTCAGCTCAAAATAAAAGAAATTAAAGAGTAAAAATAGTTCATTAAAAGACACCATTCCTATAGACTACTTAGGTTAGGAATTAAGTCCATGTGACCATTACCTATTAGACAAAATCTTGAAGTTTAGGAATTAAGTTATTAAAGACTATTTTTCTTCAAGATCAGCTATTTAGGTTGAAATCAAGTCCTTAAAAACCTCTTCTGAATAGCTAACTAGATAACATTAAATCCCTAAGTGGTATCTTTTACTGGTAAAATTTATATGATTTGGATAGGAGAAAGTATCCAAATTAACATCCTCCCCAACTATTATTTTTAATTAGGAGTAAGTATCCATACTGGGATCCTTTTTAGGAAAATAAAACTTTAGGGTCTGCTTATAGGTCATTCCCTTTAGAATTGGTTAGTAGCTCCTAGCTAGTTTCACTCAAAAAAATATGGGTCCTAGTGCCTTCTTTCCGAGTTAACCATTGAAAATCTAATTTAGTCAGAATGGTAAGTCCCTTGAAGGCATCTTCTCTTACTACCATGATTGTATTAGGATTAGATTTCTCACTGAATCTTTTCCTAATGACATCTCTAATTTTCTTAAAATCTAATGAATCTAAGTCTCTAAGAATTAATAAATCAACATCAAAATAATTTTAGGCATGTTTATGCCTATCTTTTACAATCAAATTTATAATAAAATTTAAAATTAGAACCAAAACTATATCTAAGTCCTAAATTTAAAAACTAAATTCAAATTTCCTTAAACTTATACTTGTGTTCCTGTTGGCTAGATTGGTCAACACCAATATGTGCGGTATACTTTAGTTAGTCCACCACATATATTTGGGGGTCCAATTATTAAACTCGTATTTGGATGAGGTTAATATCATCTCTAAACTAGTAATTAAGACACCTAAACCTAGATTAATAGCCTCTTAATTAGAACTTAGGACACTACACTTAGTGACCTAGTGAATCCCTCTAGGGTTTCACCTAACCTAATAGAATTAGGTAAACCCAAAATAAACTCAAATCTAAATAAATGATTGAATCAAACACATTCTAATTGAAATCTGAATCCAATTGAGTTTAGATCAAGGTAATTGAGGTAGTTAACTCAATTATCCTACTTAAGCTTAAAATAAATGAAACCAAAAGAAATTTAAATAAAATAAAAATATATTAAAATAAAATAAAATAAAAAAGCATGAAATCACTACATGAACTTGAATGGATTTAAAACTAATTTCAAATGAGGGTCAAAGATAGTCAACCACATAAGGTTGACTTATGTGGGTCTCACCTAGTCAAAGGTCAACCGCCAAAATTTGATCAAATTAACTCATTATAAAGACTTAAAATCATCAAATGAAGATGTTTAAATATGAATCTAAATAAATATAAATCTAATAAATGCTTACTTGGGTTTATTTGGTCACTTGATCTAAAAGAGCCTAAATGGACCTTACGGAACCTAAACTTAAATTAAATCAAAATAAATTTAAAATTTTGTACCCAAAATCATTTGGAATCATCATTAAATATAATTCAACCAATTATTGTGTTCAAATTTATCAATATGATCATTTGATTCAATTAAACCCATGTTAGCCCATTAAGCCTAGATTGGGTCAAAGTTGGTTTCAATTCAAAATTAATCTCAAATGAAATGAAATTTAATATAAATTATCTCAAACACTTGATTAACCATAATTTAAAGCAAAATATGTTTTAATTGAGTCAAATTGGTCATTTGACTCAATTGAATCTAACTTAACCTATTTGGGTCAAATGGGTCAAATTGGCTTGAATCAAATCAAAACTCCATATGAAATGGATCAATTGAACTTCAAATCATTCAAAGGACAATCAATAATAATTGTATTCATCATTTAATATCAATCAATTAAGTGAATTTAACATAATCAACTTAAGACACCCAAGCCCAAACCCAATTCAAATGAGCTTGTTTGACTCATGGCTCACTTTGAGTTTGAGTTAGCAGTCAACTAGAAATCTAAGAAGCATTAAGGTGGTTCCATAAAGCCAATCAATTCCAAAGACATGGGAATATCCATAGAAAGAGAGACAACTAAGATCCATGCATAAGAAGTACACACCCAAGACACATCCTCCATCCCTCCTCCTCTCATCATTTTAACGGATAGAGGCTCATCCGAATCAGTTAACCACCTCTTGGACATAGCATTTAAGGGTGACAATGAACATATCCAAATCCATTTTGAATTCTATATAGATATAGCACACGACCATACATGGAAAAGAGAGAATAAAGTTTTTCTTGGTAATCTAAGCACTCACACATATTTCTGAGATGAAATGAAGGAGAGTCAGCTCCTTCTTCCCCGATCCTCATGCCACCGACAAGCCAGAGGTCGACCAAACTTGCTAGCAAATTCGTGGAGCTCGACCTCCACAGTGACTAGCGAGGAGGTAACTCAATTCTTTCTTCCTAGAGGCTCACCACATCCCAACGAACTTGTTAGAAATATCCCCACCATTGAAGATTGATGCCGATGAGGTATGCCTCAAACCTGACCTCCTCTTTAGCTCAATTTGGTACTTTATGAAGCGAATTTGATCTCAAATGAGAACAAACTATATAAATCGATTATAAATAGATCCATGATCATTTTACAAGTGAAAGCATGCATCTCCACTACTTAGACTGGAAATCAATTCCAGAGAGCCAACGACTCTTAGATCTCGGGCAAAACGAAGAGGACAAAATCTTCATCGCATGTTCCTTCTATTTCGAATGAATGACTGAGATCTAGCCAAACCATTTGATTTGAATCCCTTAAGGACATGCAAATTAAATCCTAACTGTCTAATCATAAATGATCCCACACTCCTCATTGCTTTTGAGTTGGATCGACGTGGATCTAGTTGGCCCAATGGCGTCGTGTTGCATGTAAAGCAGTGCTGTGTTAGCATGCTAACTCAATTAAATAGGAAATTAAGGATTTTCTAAGTTTTAAATTGTAAAAAAATTATAGAAACTTGAAAAAATCATAAAAAATAAATTAATCAACTAAAAATGCAAATAATGGCTCTATAGGTTCATCTTACTGAGAGGAATCTATTAAACCAAAAATCTCTAATTTTTTTGAATAATTTTGGGTTAATTTGAGTTCGATTGAAAATAATCAAACCTAAATTAAACTCAAATCATTAATCCAATAATTTTGAAACTTTAGGAGATTGAAATTAAGGTCAAAATACACCTTTGACAAAAATTTGGGGATTTATTGGCAATTAAAATGAAACATATAAAATTTTTAAGCCATAAAATTTAATTTAATGAAATTAATTGATATTAATACACTAAAGTTATGAAAAAATATAAAATCAACTTAAATCATGATAATGATCTTCAATAAATCTAAAAAACTTCATTAGAACTATCTCGAATTTAATAAACCTTAAAATAACCATAATTAAGGATTGATTGAATTAATTAACTCGATTAACTGATTTGAACTTTAAAAAATTATAATAAATCAACCAAAACTCCTAAAATTCTAAATGAATATTTTATGGATACATATTCTAGAGAGGAATCAAGGAAAACTAAAATACTTAATTAATTTCTTTTAATTAAAGCTGAATTTAAATTATATTAAGATAATTAAAATCTTAATTAGTCTTAAAATATATATATTATATTATGATGAAATTTTAGGAAGATTAAATTGGCAAGTAGCCTCACTTGCCAAAAAATTTTAAAGCCGAATGATCTTTGGATCAGTTGCAAAATTTCCAATCTCTAGTTTAATTTAAACGAAATAATAAATCAAAAAAATTATAGAAATTATAAAACTTTATGAAACAAATTTAAAACATCTTCATCAACAACATAATACTTAAGAAAAAAACCTCTTAACCCTTTGAAGTTAAGAAATTCAGTTAATCATGCATTTAAGGTTTATGGAATAATTAAGAATACAAGAATTAACTAAATTTTGAATTATGAAATTAATAAGATTATAATAAACCAATTACTTAATTGAAAATTAAAGTTAATCAACTTCTAATTGCATACCCAAATAAGAAATTCATTATTATTAAAATTTCTTCAATTCATTTAATTTTAATAAATAACATAAGTTCAAATACAAATAAAATGATGTTGATTAACCAAACTAACTAAATTTACATAGCCTAGAAATTTAAAATGGTTTAGGTTAGGATTGGTGTCCATTCTAAGATTATGATTAATAAATAAACTTTACTTTAAAAGATTGAATTAAATAATAAAACTTTAATCTATAATAGTCAATTCAAACCAAATTAAATGATAAATTAAAAATTCAAAGGTTGATGAATGCTCTTAAGTTATGAAATTGGAATATGATTAGTCATTCAAATGACAATACCAAAACCTTTAATTTATTTTTAATTAAATATAAATTTAAGTGAATTAAGTTAAGTCATTCAAGCTAATAAACATAAACACTAATAAACATAAACCTTAATGAATCAAATGAAAAAGATCAATTCAAATCAAATAGATTAACTAATTATAATACACGAAACTAAATGAATATTTAATAAAAAAAAAATCCTAACTATGAAACTATACACATTCTACATAACTTAAAAGTTAAATAGCATAAAATAAGTAAATATAATCACTTGAAACCAAAAAGAACTTAAAAGTAAACATCAAATTTAATTTAATCATGAGATATGGTAAAAACAATTAAATAACATAAAATATAAATGAATCAAGTCATTTGAAATAAAATTAAACTAAAATTCAAATTAAATAAAATTATGATAACCTAAACTTTTAATTAAGATTTAAAGAAAAAATTTAAATTTTAATTAGAGGTAATAGATTAAACTAAAGAAACATTAATCAAAATAAAAGAACGAAATAAGAATGAAGTATTCAAATCTTAATAACATCACATTACATAAAGAAAAAAATTAAAATATTAATCGAATCAAATCAAATGTAGAATAAATCATTTAAATGAATTCATAAAAGGATAGTTAAGATACTTAGGATCTTAGTTTGACCCATAGAATAGATGAAAATCTCATCTTACTAGCATTTAGGTTTTTGAATAGAATGGATTTTGCATAAAGCATAATTTATTTTACTATTCAATCTTTAAAATGTAAATTTCAATATTAACAAAAAAGTAAATGGAAATAAACTCATAAGTCATTAAACCATTTTAAATTGAAATTTCCCAATGGTAAATTGAACAAATCCTAAAAATAAAATAAAAAAAACTAAATGATAACAAAACTTTCCGTAATTAGTTATCATACGATATATAGTCGGGACACCCGAGGTTGTAGGGCTACTGGTGTGAAGGAGGTCTTGATACCTAGAACCTCTAGTTTAATAGTGGCATATACCTATGAAACAAGATTATGAAAAGTAAAAGATTAAATTTTAAATTAGATCAAACTTTAACTTAAACAAAAGCCTATCATAGACAAACGACATATTCCCCTCTTCTCAAACACTAAAATTCTAGGTCACCGACCCTAGATTTAGGTTAGATTGATGATCTGTGATATTCTGTGAAGTGAAATAATGTGATGCTTTTCCTTATTTTATGGTGTAATATTTTAGATTGGATGGTTTGGATTGTTTGTGAGCTAGTCTGGATGTTAGGGTATTCTTTTTAGACTAACACTATTTTTTGTAGGGGGTTATGCTTAAACTGATCACTGTAATAAATATAAAATAAATATTATTTACTTGTAGGTGCTGCTTCAATCAATAGAAAATGTGGGCTTGGCAAGCAACTAATGCTAAGCCCGTATATTTGAAATATAACTACTGGTGTGTTGTGTGCATTTTCTAACATTTATTTTGCAGGGTTTAGGATTTCATTTTTAAAATTTAAAATGTAATTTGAGCTTAGAATTAGGTTTGGATCTATGGGGTCAAGGAATAGCAGGAGTAGAATTTACTAGTTGTGGTCCCTTTTGAAGCCCATGGAGGTCCCTGAAAAGGTGACGATCCTGAAAGAAGACCCCCATAGATTTAAACTATTAGTTTTAGGTTGGGCAATATAAGAGCAAAACTTGACTGCTCATTTTTTCTTTCTTTTGGGGTGTTCAATGGTACCCAACTGCATTAGCTTATTTTATTAATTTGAATTAACATGATTTATTTTGTGGTACATTATAAAAATTATATGCTTTTCTAAGTTTCTTTTTTTGTTGTGCTATGTGAAGAAATGCCTGTAACATTAGGCTCTTAAGTAAATTAAATTTTCTACCAACCTAAACTAAAGAACCTAAACATAAAATAAAAACTCATAACTTTATTTAAATAAATATATTTTTCAAACCATGAGAGCATATTATTTGTTTTCCTTGAATTGGGTGCTTCACCCATTGCAAATATGGGGGCATCTGACCTTTAAGGATAACCACCCTTCTTGGGGTAACTGTGCCTTCTCTTTTTGATTTGGCCTATGACCACTTCTAATTGTATATCATTGTAGGCATAAACTACATACCAAAGACCTCTAAAATAAATTGTAAGTCAAAACATATAAAAGATGAAATTTATTGTATTAGTTAGGTGCGTAACATGTCAAATATAATCTTAGGATTAGGAAGTGAATTAAGTTCTTAGCTTTCTTCCTAAATGCAATAACCCAACTATCTTGCATACTTAAGACTGGGCTCATGGTTTTAAAATATTTCTTAGGTGGTGTGAGCTGGTATCCCTTCTAGACGGGTTATAAGTCCAGAAGACTCAGAGATAGGCTCATTTTTCTCTATTGGTAAAAGAACTGATAATTCTCTAAAAATTTACATTAGATTGAACCTTTGAATTATGTTAGAAGAATCTATAGACTTAGGGTCTAAAGCATCCTAATGGAATAAGTCTTCAACCACTAAGCATTTCTATAATCTTGTGCTGCTCGAATCTAAGTCCTAGATTTCTAATAAAATTTCAATTCAGAATCTTATTAAATTTAATCTAAAAAATGTAAAGCCCAATGGTAGGATAGTTGAAAGGCTTACTAGGTATCCTAATATTTATAAGCATTTCCTACTCAATCGCAATTAGCCTCTAAAAAGAATTCTTCCCCTTTGAAGTGTTCCTCATTGAAATTCTAAATTAAACATTACTTTAAGACAAGCTTTGAAATCCATAGAAATAACAATCTATTTCTTTAATTGAGAGTGTTCTTAAGAAGAATTATCTTCTTCCTAGGATGTAATTAACTATAGGGGCTTGACCTTATAGGGAACTATGAACTTAACATAAATAAACCTTGTCTTACTTTTCCATGTAGTTCAAGAAAAAATCATTGAAATATCAAAGACCCATTAGCCTTATGAGTCGTTATTAAGTAATTGAATCCATTATAGGATAACATGTTTATATTTTGAGATAATATGTTCATTCCTTAATTACATTTTTGTTTACCTAAATAAAAAATTATAAAATCTATGTTGTGTCCATAATTTTTTTTATACACTCCCATTACCCATACCAAAACTAATGGTGAACATAATCTCATTACATGCTAACTTCTTATTTATGGATGGATCATCTAGTTATAACTAAATTAAGATATCAGCTGAGGATGAAAAGAACACTACATTTATAAATTTGATCATAATCTATTATACTAAAGTCATGCCTTTCGGCCTTAAAAATGTTGGCACCATATATGAGCAGGTTATGACTGGAATCTTCAATGAACTCAATCATTACCAAGTCAACTGTTACATCGATGATCTCGTGGTCAAATGTAAATAAATGGAAGACCATCTATTTGATTTGAGGGTTATTTTTTAAGCAATTATGATGCTACAATCTTAAGATAAATCTTTTGAAGTGTGTGCTCTGAGCAACTTCAAGGAAGTTTCTAATGTCATAGTATGACACCATGTGATCAAAATAAATTTAGAGAAAATCAAGGCAATACTAGAATTGCCATCCCTAAAAAGCATAACTCAACCCAATTCATTCCAAGGGTGGTAGTCATATCTAAGATGTTTTATATTAAACCTCTTTGACATGTGTCAAACCTTTTGCTGCACTTATAAAGAAAGATGTTATATTTTAAAGGGATGACTAGTGCAATATGCTTTCAAGAGAATCAATCAATTTCTCATGACACCTTTAGTGTTAGCTGTTCCTATATCAGGTGGACCACTCAAACTCTAGATGGCAACATTAGATGACTCTTTGGGAATGCTACTAGCCCAAGCCAATGACAAAGGAAAAAAAATACTTATTATACTTGAGTCAAAGTCTCATTTGTATTGAGCAAAATTATCAACCCATTGAGATGTATTGCTTAGCTTTGATTTTTCATAGCACAAAAGCTAAGGTATTACATGCTTCATCATAAAGTTAACCAAATTTAGAGAGTTAACCCTTTGAAATATCTCATGACATGATTGATATCTAGACTAGTACAATGGTCTATGATACTATGGCAATTTAACCTCACATTTATTCTATTCATGTCGTGAATGGCCAAGACTTGTTGATTTCTTAGTAGTACATTTTCTCCCTACTGATTCACCTCTAAATAATGACCTCTTTAATGAGCAATTCATGAGTTTATAAAGCAAGGATACCCATTGATGGGAGATATGCTTTAATGGTGTAGCATGATTTTAAAGGGGAACTAAACCAAAATTTATGCCCCTGGGTATGCTAGAAATTGGCTTAGTCTAGTTAACCCCTGACATAGAGATGATGTAATTTATGTATCATCTATTAGAGTAATGCACCAATATAGAAGCTAAGTATGAGACTTTGATCACTAGTCTTGGGTTAGCCATCTGCTTAGGAGTGAAAGACATCAACATCTTCAGGTATTCATAGCTATTGGTGAATCAAATCTTCAGAGCCTACAAATTTCTTAAGCTAAAACTCTACAAATACTGCAAGTATATGATGGAGTTACTAAAGTAGATCCCAGAGGTTATCTTATATAGAATTCTTTAAGGAGGAAAATCTATGGCAGACACATTGGTAAAACTCACTAAGAAGATGACCTATCCAGATGATGGTTCCATATCAATAGAGGTGCATAACTACCAGGTTTTATCCTCTATTGATACATAACTCATCGATAAAAAAACCCTTAAAAGGGGAGCTTATCTTTATTGAGAATGATGAAGAGGTTGATTGGAGACAATCCTTTATTGATTACTTATATGAAAGTAAATTCTCAAGAGAAATCTCAAGCTCATCAAATCAAGCAAAAAGTGTTATCTTATGCTTTGATTAATGACACCTTGTATTAATGGCCCTTTAATCATATGCGATTACTTTGTTTATGGAAACATGAAGCCCAAAAGATTTATGACTGGAACACATTCAGGACTTTATGGAGTGCACTAATTAGGTCCAAAATGAAAGCAAAGATTAAATGACTCAGATACTACTTATCTATAATGATCACAGATTGCATGGATGTCGCTTGTCACTATCACTAATGTTAGGTGCATGGGGGTGGTCCTACATCTTCCACCCAACCATATTCTCATGACCATTCGAGAGTTTGGGCACTGACATTATGGGTCTGATTGACTCCCCTTCTTCCAAGGGTCATCACTTAATTCTAGCAGCTATTGATTACTTCTCTAAATGGGTTGAGGCAATCTCACTAAGAAGTAAATGCCAATTATATTCTCTAGTTCTTCAAAATCTATATAATGCATAGATTTGGTGTACTTTGATGAATCATATTCAATAATAGTACTACATTTAAAAGAACAAAAATCAATAATTTTGTTAAGTCATTGCTTAGGTTGGAGGTATTCCACTATATGGGTTAGTTGAAGCCTTCAACAAAACTCTCATTCAAATCTTGAGGAAGACACTCGGTGATAATAAATGATAATGACATGAGTAGTTAGTTGAAGCCTTGTAGGATTTTTATACTATATATCAAACCTCAACTCAGTCCATGCCATTCTCCTTAATGTATGGGTCTGAGGCAATTCTTCTTTTAGAGGTGCAACTCCCATCACCAAGGATTGCTATTAGCAATAAAATCATAAGTGACATAACATAGAACTTTGGTTGGAAGACCAAGAAGGTCTTAAGGAGAAACATCTATTTTCATGTCAAAACCTCGAGTTATATAAAGCACAGATGGTTCAAGCTCATAACAAGTTGGTTCATCCGAGTGCTTTCCAAGTTGGAGAGCTTGTTTTGGTTCTTAGGAGATCAATTGTTGCCCATTGTAAGATAGAACACAAAAAGAGACTTAAATCATAAACAAAGCCTTAAGACATTAAAAGGCATATCATAGGGAATCATATCAGGTGATTGAAAATAAAGGTGAGCACTTGATGCTTCTCATCAATGAGCTTTATTTAAAGAAACATTATCTTTGATTATATTTAAAAGAAAATTTTATTAATGTAATTATGTTTTCATGCTTATGAATAGCTAGATCCAAATTTCAAATAATAATAATAATAATAATAAAATTATATATATTACTTCAAACCTATACAACAAATTCAAAATCTCTCCAAATTTACTCTAGTGCTGATTAAGATAGGTGTAAGAGAACCCAAGTGGCATCTGCTTTTGACTAGCATAATTGAGTTAGGTGTAATATAATCTAGGTGACATCCTTTCTTAGTGGAGTCATATAACCTGGTGTGGATTAGTGTGAGAAAACCTAAGAAATTCCCTCTAGCATACCTAAATAGGTGTAAGACAATCGAGGTAGCATCCTTTTTAGAAAAATAAGGGTAGGTGTAAGAGAACTTGAGAGGCATCCTCCCCTATTATCTCAATTAGGGCATGTGTACGAAAACCCAGGTTGCGTCCTTATTTAGTGAATCTTTTTACGTAGGTATGGATTGGTGTGAGAGAACTCAAGTGACATCCATTCCCACTAGCAAACCTAGAGAGGAGTAATATAACCTAGCAATATCCTTTCTAGGAAAATGAGGGTAGGTGTAAGAGAAATTGAGAGTCAGTCTCCCTTATTATCTTAATAAGAGTAGGTGTAAGAGAACCCAGACAACATCCTTCCTTAGTGAGATCTTCTTACCTTAGTATGGATTGGTGTGAGAGAACCCAAGTGACATCAATTCCCACATGCAAACCTAAATAGAACTAAGATAACCCGGACAAACATTCTTTCTAGAAAAATGAGGGTAGTTGTAAGAGAACTTGAGAGGCATCCTCCCCTGTTATCTCAACTATGGGAGGTGTAAGAGAACCTTGGTGACATCTTTCCTTAGTGAGATCTACTTACCTCGGTGTGGATTGGTGTAAGAGAACCCAAGTGGCATATATTCCCACTAGCGTATCCAAATAAGAGTTAGATAACCTAGGCAACATCTTTTATAAGAAATAAGGTTAGGTGTAAGATAACTTGAGAGGCATCCTTTCTCATTATCTTAACTAGGACAGGTGTAAAAGAACCTTGACAATAACATCTTTCCTTAGCGAGATCCTTTTACTTTAGTGTGGATTGATGTTAGAGAACCCAACTTGGAATACATTCCCACTAGCATATCTAGATTGGAGTAAGATAATCTAGGTGGCATCCAATCTAGGATAACAAGTATATGTGTAAGAGAACCCATGTGACAGCCTTCCTAGAATACTCACCTAACTGCTGAAACCCATGTGATATCCTATTTTGATTAGCACAACTAAGTTAAGCATAAGTGAACCCATGAAGCATCCTTTCTTAGAGGAGATTATATTATTATATGTTAGGATAACACCCTCCATGTCCCCTTTGTTGATAACCCATTACATAGCCAATAGGCTACCCTGATTACTAGTTCCACTTAGTGAGATGTGAGTCCCTATGCTTTCTTCCTAAGTTAACTGTTGTGCATCAACAGATTCCATACACATATTTAGGGTAAGGGTTATGCCCTCATGTCCACTTTGTAAGTGAGTACCTTTATATTGGATTGCAGCCCAGTGACCCTCTCCCAGTAGTTGCACCTTAGGTTAGATAGTGCAGTCTTACGAGTAAGGAGACTATCCCTTTAGCTACTAAACATAAGATAGAATAAGGCCCCTTAGACTCATTCTTAGTTTAATCTGTTGGACACTAGTATGTATACTCCACAAACATGCCTAAGGATAGAACCAAGCTTCCACATCCTTTCCTCATCTATGCAACCCTTAGCAAAATCTCTTAGTTTAGGTAGGATTATATCATTTTGACTTACCTAAAATTAAATCAAATAAATCTACTCTTGGAGAATATCCCCAAGCACTCATAAGCCTAGGCTTTAGTAGATTCAATTCATGAATCTCTAGGTCAATAATTTAAATCAAAACATATCAAATCATATGTTCGACATTCGATCAAAGATCTCTAGTAAAATAATTAAAATAGGTTATTTAAGCATTTTTTTTTCTTCAAACCAACTTGCATGTTAGGAGTGGTGCAAGTGTTCTATCTTACCATCCCTTGGATCTATTTAACAAGTTCGATCAATGCCAAAACATACAGTGTGCACAAACTATTACACCACACCTATTGGGTGTGTAATTATTGACTCACTTTTAGTGAGGTTGACACCTAGCACTTTTTAGACCTAAGGTTTAATCTATACGCTAAGGTCTTTCTTCTCAAGACACTAGGACACATCTAGTGATTAAGTGGAGATTCAATCCTTCGCACATGGGATTCAACCTAGGGTAAGCCACTAGACTAGTGGACCAACTGAACTCAACTAACCCCAACCCAGACATCAGAATTGAATAAATTCTAGACCAATCTTAACCTTAAACATAACCCAATCAAGTATAAATCAAACACCCTTGGCTCTAAATAAGCTAATTACCCCATTTAGCTCTAGTTAATCTATGTAACACATTTAGGTCACCATGACCCAAGCTTTCACCAAGTTCAAATTGAATGCAACTAACTAACCATATGACAGACCAAACATCAATAGGACCAAATCCATGCCTAGTTGAGGTCCTTTGACCAATTCATTGAACCAACCCAATTTGAACTATTAGGACCAAACTGGGAGAAATCCAAAACTAACCCAAACCACATAAACATTAAACTTGTCCTAACCATTTAAAACCATAATTGAACATGGTTGAAGCATAATTAGGACTTAATTTGTCCAATAGGCTCACTTAGACTAAGTTATTCCAATTGAACACTCTATAGGTTCAAAATTAAAGTCATTTTAATCTAGTCAAATTTAAGCCAATCTAAAGACTTGTAATTATCCAAAATATATGATTGGACCTCCATGCCTTATTGTAATCTAATTTGGTTAAGTTATCAATTTAACCCATTTGATCTATATGAGTCATATTGAACTAAAATTAAATTAAATCCAAATTGAACTAAACCAAAATTTTCAAAACATCCTAAAGTGATCATTAAATTGAACCCAACACTCAGTTGGACAAATTTAGCCAATTTGGCCAAATGACCCAATCTAGCCCATTTCAAACCTATGTGAATGCCATTAAACTCAAAACCTAATTAAATCTAAATCAAACCCAATGAACACCTACAATAATTTCAAAATTGATTATTTAATACCATCCAATGATTAATTGGAACAAGTTTGATCAAATCAACCCAATTGACCTAACTTAGCCCAATTTGGCCAAAATGGCTCAATTAGGCCAAAACTCAATCCAACTTGAATTGGACAAACCAAAGCTCATGATAAACTAAAAATGAATTATAACTATGATCCAAAGTTCAATTGAACCTAATTTAGCCAAATTGACCAAATTGGTTCACTTGACCTTTAGACCTACAGGAACCCACAAGAGCCACACCCCAACCCAATTCAGATTAGGTCAAATCATTTGCACCAATGTGTATGAAATCATCATATGAACCTAACCTAATAGCCCCTTAGGACTAATTTGATCAATTTATTAACCTAACTCAAATAAAACCAAATTAATCTATATAGTCCAATATAAGTCAAACTCAACTAAACTAAGTCCATACCCAACCAAACATGGCATGACTCATCCTTGGGCCCGCTCCACAAACTTGATACCCATTAATGCTTAGCCCAATTGTGTGAAATATAATTTCTTGGTCTCTATGTGTGTTATGGATAACCTTTATTTTGATTGTTTTGTTAGCATTTTATTTTTGAATTTAAATATAATTTTTATTAAAATTAGGTTAGAGCCATGGAGTTTAAGATAAGTAGTGGCTAGAAGGCGTAAACAATGGAAGCTCTATGAAGCTTGGAGTGCCTAACACTTGGAGGTGAAGAGATGAAGACCCCCATTGCTTTCTTTTATTATAACATTTATTTTAAACTGGTTGTATACGGGCAAAGCATGGCTACCCATTTTCTGCTTTTTCTTGGGTGTATAATGGAACTTGGTCGCATTAATTTTTTATTATTTTATTTTGATTTGATTATTGTGGTGTGTTTACTTTGATTATGCAATAGAAATGACATGCTTTTCGTAGTTTTCTTAAAGTGTGATGTTGTTGTATGTGGCCTAGATTTTGCTAATCTCTTTAGAGTTAAATCTTCTACCTCAACTAAAGTAATTATCTCAAAATTAATGTTAACATAACTTGTAACCCCATCTTAAAGCTTAGGCATAATAAATACCCAAACTTGAGTCGAATTTGAGGGTCTAAAATTTATAAAAGAAGAAAAATTTATTGTATTAGTTTAGGACAGTATTCACACTAGTCATGATCATGGAATCTTAAGGAGTGGGTTTAGGCTCTAGGTTTCTATTCCTAACAAATAATAACCTAGACATATTATATTTACATGACACTTAGCAATATAGTTTTAAAGCATATGTGATTTTAGTTGGAGGCTCTTCCAGCAGGTTATATGTTCGAAAGTGTCAAGATAGGTTTTTCTTAGTGGAAGTGAACCAACATATTCCATTTCTCTTACAGTATTAGGATGAGCTTTCAACTTATGCTAGATCACTTTAGAATTAGGACCTGAGTTTGTCAGTTTCACTATTGCTATGAGTGTAAATTCTCACTTCTTATGCATTCTCATAATATTCTACTATTGGGACATAAAACTTATCATTCTAATAAAAATTTTCAACTTAAAATTAAAATTAAATGTAAATTTAAAAAATATAAAGCCCAATTATAGGATAGACCAAAGTGCTCACTAAGTGCTCTAGTATCAAACCATTTCCTCACCTTTAGAATCTTTTAAGAATTGCTCCTTTTTATACTTTACCACTTGATTTCCTTCATGTCCAATTTTTTGATCTACAACATTGAAATCTATAATGAAGTTAGTCGACTACTTTAATTGAGAGTCTTCATAGGTGATAATATGCCATTATATCTCAAGTGTTTACTTTGATTCATGTCTTTCTAAAATATGATTAACTATTGGAGCTTTTCCTTGTAAGGAACTTATAACTTAGAATAAAATGAAACCTATCATATTTCATCCATGTAAGACAATGGAAAAATCTCAAGTACACATAGACCCATTAGCATTAAGAGTTCTTTTTAGGTGATTAAGTCCATCATAGAGTGATCCTTCTAGTTTTGAGCTATTATTTATATACCTTGATGTTGCACTTAATCATTTAAATAAGTACTCCCAAAATGTATGTGGTGTGTAATCATATTTTTAAACATCACATATTGTATTAGCTAGAAACATTATTCATGCTAATCATGATCATACCTTAAATTCTTTTCTAATAAACAACAGCTGAGATATCTTGCATTTACATGGGACTTGTACACATTATTTTAACGCATATATAATGTTAGCTGGCAGCTACTCTAAGTAGTTGTAAGTCTAGAAAACTCAGGATAGGTTCAAACTCTTAGGTGATAATATGCCATTATATCTCATCTTCACTAAGTAGATTTGGACGATCATCTATCTTGTATTGAAGCACCTTTAGTTATAGAATCTGAGGTTGCTTGTTTCTCACTTGCTATGAATATCTATTCCCACAATCTTGTGCAATTAAGATATAAGTTTTGGTATTTTAATAAATTGCCAACTTAAATATACATAAGTCAGAACTCTAAAATTATAAAGTCCAACAATAGGATAAATTGAATTGTTCATTAGATTTCTTAGTATCATAGCACTTTCTACTTATTATCTATTGAATTTTAAAAATAATTGATCTTACTTGATCTTTCCTATTTGATTTCCAAAACTAAGCTATCCATTGATCATAATCATTGAAATCCATAAAAGTGTCAACTGAATCCTTTAATTGAGAGTTTTCATAGAAGATTAAATATCCTATGATATAATTAATGATGACAGTTTACTCTTATGGGGAACTTATAACCTAGTTTAAAAAAAACTTTGTCCAACATAATTCATGTAAGACTAGGGAAAGATCTCTGGTACACAAAGACTCATTAACTTTAGGAGTCCCTACTAAGCGATTAAGTCCATCTAAAGTGTATCTCTATCACTTGAGATAGTACATTATTCCTTGATATCATGCTTGGTCACTTCAATTGGTATCTCCTAAGATCTATGTGGGTCACTACTTCATTTTTAAACACCACAAGTGGATTAAGAGTGTATCCCCAAGAAGTCCTATGATGCTCATAGAATTTTTACCATGGAGGAGTGAAGAATGAAGGTAAAAAGACCCCCAATGGTTATTTATTTAATTAAGGTTGGGTTGTATAAGAGCAGAGTTTGGTTGTTAATTTTCTTCTTCTTTTGGGGTGTATAGTGGTTCCTATTCACACTAGTCTTTTATATCAATTAAATTATTTGATTTTATTATTTATTCTATATTGTGCACTAGAACCACATGCTTTTATTAGGCTTTCTTTTTGTAAAGATGCTTGATTATTTGTTTGTCTAGACCCTTGAATAGGGTCCTTAGAGAAAAACTAATATTTTACCTAATTAAAATTAATTAATTCAAATAAAATAAATATATGTCATAACCTCACATAATTAAAATCTTTGGTATTAATGTTGAAAGCAATTAGAAATGTTAGTTTTTGAAAACCATGATACATATTATATTTCTCCTTGAATTAGCCCTTCAATCATTACACATAAGGGAGCATCTGTCCAATGAGGATGGCCACCTTTTTTGTGAAAGTTTACCTTCTAAACCATAATTTAGCCTTTAACTAACTTTTGTAGGCATTTTTGTATACCCAAACCTTAAAAAAATTTAGTGTCTATAATATACACACAAATTTAAAATTATTTCATTAGTTAGATGCATTTCATACTAGTCATGATATTAAATTTAGGAAGTGAGTTTAGATTCTTAGATTCCGTACTAAATAAATATTATCCTAGCTATCTTGCATATCATAAGATTTTACACATGATTTTAAAGTATAAGGGTGTTAGATGGTAGCTCATATAGGCAAACAATAAGTCTAAATAGTCGAGATGCGTTTGTATTCCGTGATAGGAGGGAACCTAAAAAGCCTAATTTTTTTATTTTATTTTTAAAATAGGTTTAGCATCTAGCTTATATTGGAAGCACATTTAGTTTTATAGTCAAAGGCATCTTATTTTTCTTTTACTATGAGATTTAGTCCTTTCTTTTAGGAGGGGGTGGCTACAAATTGGATGTTTAAAAATTATTATTTTTTATATCTTTATAGAAAATTTAGTAACAAATGATTTGATTTAATAATCAATGAAAGAGCAATGTAATAAACAACCAAAATAAAGTAGAGTGCAAAATAGAAAAGTAGAGGATATATAGATTTTTATGTGGTTTGGCCAAACCTGCCCTTCATCTAGGCCTAGCAACCCAAGCTAGGAATTCACTAAGTCAAAATAAGATTATAACAAATCTCCTATACTCTTCTTTACAAGCAAGTACAATCCAACACTATATTTTCCTACACGAGCAATTACAACCCACCATAGTACTTTCCTACATGAACAAGTACAACTCCATCGAAGTACAAGAGAATAAAAGAAGAAAAGATACAAAGTATCTAACTCTCAATTTAACAAGATTTTATACTTAAGTCCCAAAAATAATAATATTAAGACAAATAATAAAGAGAGCTCAAAGTGAATATATTTCTTGTTGAATTAAAGCTAAAACAATGATATAAACTTTATATGAAAAACTTGAAGTAAGCAAATCTTGAAAAGTATTTGACTTTAAAAGAAGTAAAGACTTGAAAAAGAAATAAACTTGAAAAACTATATGATAATGAATCACTTGGGTAATTAAAATATTTGCATCAATATGTAATCCAAAAATAATTATGCAATTAATACTTTCAAATAAATAAACTAATTTAAATTCCTTATTTATAAAATCAATTATTTTTTTTTTCTCAAAAACTTGATGCATGAATATGAAGGAAGCTTATATGAAATCAAACCATTCAATCTCTTGAAAATATCTTGAAAGAAGATGAGAAGGATCTCCACTTAATGATTGAAGTAGATTTCAAGGAGGGAGATAACATCAAACACAAAACCTTTAAGGATCTAGGTTTCAACCACGCGAGAAGAAAGATAAGATCAAGACAATTTTGGCTTGCTTCAAGCAATTCCCTATCAAGGGAGATGACCAAAGAAGGATTTGCACCAAACCTTCAAAGTTCTTTAATTTATCTCCACTATAAGTCTTGGCCAAGGACGTATTTGTGAGAGAATGAGAGCTTTAACACATTGGAAGACTTAATTTGATTTGAGAGCTTTTGGCCGAGGGAAAAATCAAGAGAATAGAGAGGAGTGTAGCACATTGAAACACTAGAATCTCTAAGAAATGAAATTGCAATGGTTTGACCAAGTTGGGGAGGAGCCAAGAGAGCAAGCCTTAAGTCTAAAGAACAATATATGGACTAAACAACATGAGGGGTTCAACCAAGACATGAGAGAATTAGGAGTGAAATTAAGCTAGGAAAATATTTGATTTTGATTTGAAAATTTGAATCAAATAAACCTTAAATTTCATTTTGAAATTTTCATCCAAGTATGATTGGAATGAGAGAGAGAGAGAGAGAGAGAGAGAGAGAGAGATATGTGGAAGAATATAAATCAATCCAAAATAAAATCAAAGGTAATAAATCAATGATTTTACATCAATCAAGGATAAAAGAGAGGGACAAATTATTTTGTAAGAATTTAAACTTCAAATCAATTATAAAATGGTTTAAAATAAAATTAAAATTATGTTTTT
Organism: Cymbidium sinense; assembly: GCA_021442155.1. Lineage (NCBI taxonomy): Eukaryota > Viridiplantae > Streptophyta > Magnoliopsida > Asparagales > Orchidaceae > Cymbidium > Cymbidium sinense. The sequence continues at coordinate 20,470,935 of CM038229.1, forward strand.
GAATATAAGTGTTTGGACAAGATAAAAAGAGAGGGAAGGATTAATAAATTTAACATATAAAGCTTAATTTCAATAAGACAACTAAATTCAAGAGGGAATCAATTTAAAATTGATTTGAATTTAAATTACCTATGCAAGGTGGCTGGCTAAGAATATCATAAATATGGATTCAATCAAGGTTTAATGCAACATGTCATGAGAGATTCAATTAACTCGATTTGATTGAATAAGAAAAGGCAAGAATAAAAAATAAAACAAATGAAATAAATCCAATATATTAAAACAATTATTTTAGCCAAATCACTTTCAAAAATAAATCAATCTTAATTCAATGCAATCAATCACATGTAAATGATGATAAATAAATTTTAAAACCTTTTTTAATTAATTAAATAAATTTATTTAATAAAAAATGATTAATAAAAGGGGCCAATCATTCCAAAACTAGAAAACTAAAAATAAGAAATGCATGATATCAAGGCTCAATTGAATTTAAAATTGAATTAACCTAGATTAATTCAAATAAATTAAATTAAGATGAGATTATTAAGCATATGGGTCGACCAAAACAAACCATAAAAGGATGACTTCAAATTTGCATACTTATGGCCATGAAAATTTATTAAAATTCAAATTATATTAATTTTAAGAATTGAATAAATAAGGGAAATATTATGGTAATAATTTGAACAAATATGACATGAATTATCATTCCAAAAGCCATATAAAATTCGTCCAGAATAATAATAAGATGAGAATTATGATATGAGAAAGAGAAACAATAGGATATGTGAGAAAAAAAGAATAATATGGATAATTCTAGAATAATTTTATTCTCATACAAAGATAAATGGATAATTAATGAGATCAAGTATGGAAATAATTTAATGAAGTGTGAAATAAATTCATCTTACTTGAAAGCACAATGAATGATACGTAAACCCAATTATTAAAATTATCTAAAAATAATAATAATTTAGCGAATAATGAGAAATGTTGTAATTTTAAAATATAGAAATATGTGAAAAAATTAAAATAAAATATTTTTAAATGATCAAACCATTAATTTTATATTATGTAGCTCTTATTTGCTTTATTATTATAAGTCCTAGAAAATATTTAGGCAGTGTCGGTCCAATAGCTTTGACTTTCCTAATTTAACTGAAGAATCTGAGTTTGAAGAATTTTCTGCATCACTTGAATCAAATCAATCAGTATCACTTAAATCAAACTCAATTGAAATGGGGCTCATGAAGTCAATAATCTTCCCCTTTTGATGATGGGAAACCATGTTGGTATTATATCTGGATGAAGATGTAGAGTGACCTTACATGAACTTTTTAAAATAAAAAAATTACATTTGTAAAAAAAAAATGTAGTAAGATAATAACAAGTATCGTAAGAAGTTAGTAAGCTTAATACAAAAAGAAGAAGCTCCCCCTAAATTTATGTATAAAAGTGAAAGTACCAACATAAATAAAAGACCAACATAATACTTTCTCCTCTTTTTGGCAACATGAAAAATATTTTAAATATGTAAATAAATTAAATGGATGGATCTAGCATACCTAACATACATCTCAAAGTACAAAAACATTTCTTAGGTAAATTTTTTGTAAAAATATTAGAAATTTACAAATTAGTACTAACAAATTTAATATCAACATCACCTTTACTAACATAAGTCTTAATGAAATGATATCTAATCCTTATATGCTTGGTCTGAGAATGTTGGATGAGATTTTTTGTTAAACTAATTATATTAGTGTTATCACATCTAATGGGAATATGATCTAGCTTAATTGAAAAGTCTTCTGATGGCTTCTTTAACCAAAGAACCTAAGTAACACAACTTCCTACAACTACATAGCTAGCTTTAGTAGTGGAAAAAGCAACAAAAATTTATTTCCTAGAGTACCAAGATACAAGTGATGATCCTAAAAATTAACATATTCTTGATATTCTTTCTCTATCTACTTTACAACTTGCAAAGTCAGCATTAGAATAAGCAATCAAGTCACATGATAATGCCAACCCTTCATTGCAAAATAATCAACAAGGTGAGCTAATCCCAATAATATTTATGAATAATGAAGGTAATGAACCCACTAAGCCTATTGACTCTATTCCAACACTTGAAGAAGTAGACTAGATAATTAGAACTTGGAGATTTGCAGGAAGGATATGCATGTGTAGAAGATACCAACACTAATGGAGATGAGGATGATTTGAACTCTCAAGAAGAACTTTTTGAGGAGGGATATTATGAAGTTTTGTTCAATGTTAATGGCAGTATATTAAAGAAAAAAAAATAATTCTCATAAAAGAATTCAAGAACTTAAGAGTTTTTTAGCTTGCAGTCACCAAGCAAAAGGAGAAGTATATGTGTATGGAACATTAGAGGAATTAAGAAGAGAATAGTAAAACATATGAGAATAAATGCTTTGCTTCTTACAGAGATAGTAAGCTGTATCCTTATAAATCTTGACCTCGTATATTGAGAATGGCTCTAGATCACCTTTGCAAAATACTCTAAGCCACCTCTGATGTATTTGATGCATTGGTGGAGCGAGGAGGTACCATGTTGTTCTCTTAGCAAAACATTAAAGGATATGTCTAAATCTATTATATAGAAATTATCCTTAGTCTTCCAATCATCTATTTCTAATGATAATAAAATGGATCCTAAGGCCATCTTGCTTTGCTCATTGAATCCTTTCAACATTATCTTTTTAGATTGACATTTAGTGATGTCAATTCTCAAGAAGATGAGGGTTTTTAGACTCATGATGTTGACCAACATAACCAAGTCAATAAGTACTCTATATATTATGAACTTTCCCACATCTATTGTAATGTATAGTGAGTGACTATGCTCTATTGTCCAAAATAATAAGTCTTCATCTGGGAAAGTGACTTCTAGGACCTCCTTCAAGAAACATGCCTCCTCTTCAACTAAACTTGTAACAACCAACTAAGTTAAGCTTATTTCAAGATCTAGTAATGTCTTGATTAAAAATTCCCTCATCTCTTTAGATAAGATAAGTGCATCATATATGCTTAGCTTAGCTGACAACTTTCTTAGATGTGCTAAGATGTTGTAGTTGACTTTGGGTTGATCTTCCATAAGAATATTCAGTGATGGAGCATGTTGTGGAGGGGGTTATGTGTTCACTAGAACTAATGACTTGTTTACCCTTATCTTGAGGTGTCACCCTATGAGGTAGAACTTTGCCACTATAAAAGGTTAATTTCAGTGATCTCTTTAGTTAGAGGATATGTAGTGTGATCTACCTACTCGTAGGGTACACCTATAGTTTGTCCTAGAAGATCTTCGGAGTTAGATGACTCCAACTCTATCTAAAGAGGGAACCTTGAGGATTCAAGAAAGGAAATTCCATTTTTGAATTAGAAAGAGAGTGATCAAAAGCATTTTGAATGTTATTATACTTAGAGAGCTTTCTATTAGAATGAATTCAATAGGATCATTGAAAAGAGATAGGTTGTAAGCGTAATTCATCTTCTTCATTGATTTTTGATGCTATAAAGTAGAAATTGTATAAAGTAAGTGGCATGAGTGGCTTAGTTCAATCATCTATAGATGTAATGCTCCTAAAAGTAGTGGGGGAGCTTATAGAAGTAATAGCAGTACTGGCGGAGGTGGGAGTGATGGACTTGGATGATGGTTGTGCTAGTGAACTATCTCTAGCAAGTGATGGCTACTGTTTCTTGGCTTTCATCCTCTCTGAATTTTCCTTCATAACTGATAGACCTACCAATGTAGTGGAGGTTTGAGCTTGTCCAAGCACCTTCAGAGAGCTTCTTTATCTTGGAGAAAATCTTCTTAGAGGTTCAAGACAAAGAGATGTCCCAATCTTCTTTGATCTTAAGAGGATCTAATGATTCCTAAGAGATTATTTTAATAAAACTAGAAGGATATTATATTAAGTATTCTTTAGGTATCACGATGGCCTCATATTTATAGCTACACTAGAGCCAATCTTTGAAAGTGAAGCTCTAAGGCATGGCCTAACATGCAATGATAGGAGCAGAAGTTAGAATTATGATAAGTGTTATACTTATAAATATTTTATGTAATTTTAATGCTTTTATCATGTGTTTATATGTTAAAATGTATTTATTTTAAGTTTATTTTGTATTGTAGTAAAAAAATATCAAAAAATGGAAAAGAAAAAATTTAGGCCCAATGCCTAAGTGCTAAATATGGCCTAAACTGAAGTAAATTAATAGCAAGGCCAGTGCCTAGGTGTTATATCAGCATCACTGTGGTGACATATTAGACTCATTTTAAGATAGTATGGTAGCAAGCTTAGAGCCATGACACCATATTAGACTCATTTTATGATAGTTGTATAGTAAGCTTAGCATAGAGGTGCTGCATAAGCAGCATTGTTGTCTTGCACAAGAGAAAAATAATGAGACAAAAGCAGCAAGCACAACACCGTACCACCAGATTAATAGTGCCATAATTCCACTTCAAGCTCTGCAGTGCTATAGCATGACTATATAGATTCATGATGATTCAACGATAGTTTCAAGTAGTTTTTGAGGCAGTTATAATAGGAGCATCATGGAAATCGACCAAGGTTGTATTTAGGCTATATATAAGGGATATTTCCAAGCGAAAAGGATCTTTTTTCAAATTGTTTCTTTTTTTCATTTTTCTTGGCAAGAGGGTGATTGTGAGTTCTTTGTGATGTACTTGCAGAGTGACACTCCATGTGCTGTGAGAGTGTTATAAGAGTAGTGTGAAAGAGTGTTTTCTTAAGCAAGAGGTGGAGAAGAAGATTAACAATCAAAAAATTTTAGCGGGGGATGTTGGATATTTCCAGGAGAAAGTAGTAAAGGATCGCAAGGTGTGGACTGAGAAGACTTACTAATTTTGATCTTTTCTTTCTTTTGTGGTTATCCTATGTCTTATTTTACAATATTTGATAAGATTTCCATCTTTTTCTTTATTATGGAGCACTAATCTATAAAGTGCTATGAATTTATGTGATATTTGGATGTTTTTATTCTATTAGACTTTGTTTGTGGTTAATATAAGAAAATTATTTGTGCTTTTAATGAATATTATATTTTATTTTTCTCCATGCTTTTTTATTTATGATCTAGTTAATTACAAAGTTAAGATCAAATATGATCTAGAGATACTGATAGAGTCCTAGAAGAACGATTAGGAAAAAGGTGAACAAATATGCTAAATAATTATTAATGTTCTAGATAGTCTAGAAGCACTAAATAACCATTAAACATATGATTATTTTTAGGCTTTGCAATCGTTTAAAGGGGAATATGGATAATGCAATAAGTCAAAATTTATTTAGCACTAGGCAAAAACTAAGTAAATGGATTAGTTCGGTTATACTTATCTAGACATAGAGGGAATAACATTTTTGCTCCTCGTTGATACTACAAGCTTAAAATTAATCCACTACTTATTTTAATATAATACATAATCTAAAAACTCCATAAATTCAGTGTACTCATTTTAAAATTAAGAAAAATACTTATATTTTTTATAAATCTAAAAAAAATTAGCCGTTTTAATCTTTGCAAAATAGTTAATAGTAATTTTAATTAAGCACTTGCATTTTATTAGATAAAAGCAAGATTTTAAAAGATTAGTACTTAATATAAACTAATATCAAAATTTGCTCTAATTTTCATGAGAATGATACTCTACTTATTTTATATTACTTGATTTGACACATGCACTTGCGTATAAGGTAAAAAGTATCGATCAAGTTTTTAAGGTTTCTCTAGCTTTTTAGGTTCAGGTAGCTGAAAGTCAGGCTTCTTGAGGAGGTTCTTAAATTTTTTTATCTGCCACTCTCTTGAAAGAATATGGTTATTGAGCTTATTCGCAAGGGTAGGTGAGAAATAGGTACCTAGTAGTGGATAATGGTATATATGTTGTGGAAGCTACTACAGTGAGCATGGAGGTGGTGAAAGTGAAGGCTGTTAAGATCCAAGCTTCTCGAAGTAGACTCTTACACACAAATTTCCCTTATCTACAACTGATACTACCCCAGGCTTCTTCTAAAATAATTTATGGGGCTTGGACTTGCAAGACTGGTCTTAGAAGGGCAACTGGTAGCTTCCTCTTGTAGGTTGGCCACTCTACTGATTAATTTCTCAAATGTCTTGATTGTAAAACCATTAAGCATGAAAATAATCAAGCCAAGAATATTCTTCAGAAGAATTTTAATAGTGTGTTGCTCTTAGAGCAGTGACTCATATTTCATACTCAGATTATGACATTTGAAAATATAATCAATTAGGGATTCATTAGGATTTTTATTTTTTACTATAATGTCACCTACAAATACCCTTTGTTAAGCCTTTATGAATCTTTTGATGAAAAGTTATTTTAACTTCATAAAAAACTTCACCAAACTATTGGGTAGTTTAGTGTACCAATCAAAAGTAACTCTAAAAATGTTTCTAATAAATTGTTTAAAGATTAGAGCATCATTGCCACTTACATTGTAGCAACTAGCCTTGACATGTGCAATGTACTACTTAGGGTTCACACTACTATCGAACACCTTGAAGGATGGTGGTAGAAAACCCTTGGGGTATTGTATGACATCAAATTCCTCCAGGTAGGGTCTACGCTTTAAAAGTGATGAGGCCCCTTGGGATTTGTGCCAATGCCTCCTTCAAATATTGTTCGACTGTCTAATGTCCCTCTCTTGGAGAATTAACGATCCATATTTTTGCTATGCTGACTTCCTATATTCTCCTCTAGTGGAGTGGTATTTTTCTATCAGTCAATTGAATACACCAACTTGGGCCTATTTGTCTCCATAGTTGTGGTCTTAGATGCTAGTATTTAACCCTGAAGAGTTAACACAACTGACATTAGCCCTTCCATCCTCCTCTACATATATTCAATCTGATCATCCTTTAGTTTAAGTTGATGTAAAAGTCATTGAGTTGAGTTTGATGCTTCACCTTCCTCAACTGCAGTTCCTTGGACATTAGTACTATGGTATTGCTCTCTATGAGAGGAAGTCCTGGTCTATGCCATATGAACCTCTAAGAGGTCATCTTTTTCATATCAAAGTTGATTTTCTCATCATCACTCCCTCTTTCTCCATGTCTTTGGTCATTTCCTTATACTCTGTTAAGACTCTTTGAAAGAATGACTATCTATATTTTTTGGATCTATAGGGACATTCCTTGGGTTAAGATCCTCTACCATACAATCCTTTGTAGGTGGTGTGCACTAGACATCTTAGTTTGATGATGTACAAACCATAACAGAATCTACTATCATAGGGAACACCCATCTATCCTTTTCTTCTCATCTCCACCCTACTAGGTTGGTAAAGAAATGATAATGCTCTTAAGCTGCCACTCCTTCTCCATTAATAGTACAAGAGCTCGACCTCACATCATCGATGTGAGATGAATTGTGGCCCTTAGGTTACAAGTGTGTCACCAAAGGTGAAGATTTTCTCCCATATATGCTCTTATGATACTTGATAAGGACATTAGAGTGTGACACATGAATTAGTGGGGGTGGATGATGAGTCAAGCGATGCTATGGTGGTGGCACCAGTTGTGTCTCTATTGAGGACCTCCTCCTCTAGCTCAAACTAGTGAAAACTATGCTATCAAAATGATCAGCTATATCAACTCACTTATTTAGGTAAAGGTCTATGAAAGTGGAAGCAACCAACTATCAGGAAAACATCCTTCTATCTGGTAAACATCCCTTTATTTCTCTTCCCTACTTGGGATACTATCTACCACCAATGAGGGGAGAGGTATCACATGGAGAACTATCCTCAGCTACATGGGTTACAAACTTTATCTTTGTGGACATCCTCTCAAAGTGTTTCTTCAACTTGCAATTCTTGTTTTTATGCTGAATCTTAGGATGGTGGACATGGCAGGAGCTAGAATTGACCTCAAAATTAGAAGGGATAACCTTCAACACAACTACTTCCATACCTTTAGGGGTTAGGGCTACCCTAGAGGGGGTACTAATCCTAATTGCCCTAGTGATGGAAAGAACAAATGTTCATGGTAGGGGAACCACTACATCCTTCCTCTTCAAAGTCGAAAACTCAGTATCATACTATAATTCAAACTGAAGAAGTGGCTTCTTGTCTTCCACATTCTTCTTACTGATAGTGTTGAGTGTTGGGCAATCATAGGTGACTTTGACGTGCTTATAACTTAAGGAAAACTTGATGATGGGAGTGGAGGTGAGTATGGCCTGATCCATAGCTAAATCCACACTCGAGGTGAATGAGAAGATGAGCTAGCCAGATGACATGATTGCTATTGTGGGTTGTTGATGGAACTAATGCTTTGCTTTTATAAGAGAAAGAGCAAAGGATTAATCATTATGAAAATTATGCCAACTTCTTTTGATGAGGATTTGGGTTTAAACCCTCATCTAATAACTTTGATTATATTTGATGGGGTTTATAATTTGGAGAGATTTTTGAATTGATTTTAAAGAAACTTTAAATTAGAACCTCACTACGAGGTAGGTTTAGGAGATTTTGGAGAATCAACAAACCTACTTTGTCAAATTCAAGTGTGACAATAGGTTCAAGGATATGACTTAAGAATTTCTTCAAAAAATCAGCATAATTAATTTTGAATTTATTTATTTTATTTATTGGGGATCCATCAGAGGTTCTAGAACTTACTCATGAGAGGTTCTAGAATAAAAGAGATGATGGAAACACTTGTCCAAATATGAAATGGATAAGAAATCTAACAAAAAGAAAGATAGTTTGGAACTCAATAGAAGCATAAGTCCACTACCAATGCTTAGGGACAATAATTGACTACTAAAGATGGAGAGAGAAACCTTCCCTAGTAGAATATATGGTGTTTAAGATTGGAATGAAAAGGGAAACCACAAATATCTTAGTGGGTAGTTATTAAAATTATCAAGCACGACATCAATGAATGATATACTACATCGAGGGTTAGAAATATCACCTTATAATGGACTAGATCACCTAATAAAGACTCCTAAGGCTGATGTGTCTAGATGTACCAGAGATTTATTTTCTTATTTTACAAGGATAAAGTATAGTAGGGTTTATTTTAAGCTAAGTTCTTAAGTTCCTTATAAGGGCAAGCCCCTTAGCTAATTACATCTTAAAAAATGAAGATTTTCCAAGAACACTCTTAATTATAGTAATTGATTAGTGTCTCTAAAGATTCCAAAGCTTATGATCAAAGGATTGGTGTAAATTTGGATAATCAAATGGGAGAGCTCGTGTAAGAACAATTCATTTCAAAATTTAAAGGAGGATACGTGAGAAGTGCTCATAATACTAGGAAGCCTAATAAGTGCTTTTATCTATTCGATGGTGAGGCATTATATTTGTGAAGTAGAGAATTATAATTATTTAAGTTATTATTTCATTAGAAGGCTAGGGCTTAGATTTCAACAACACAATATTGTAGAAATGCCTAAAAGGTTAGGACTTACACTCGTAGCAAAAGAGAAATGAGTGTTGACCTCATTTTTGGATAAGGTTAATATCATCTCCAATCTTAGTAATTAAGACACCTAATCTTATATTAGGAGCCTCCTGATTAGGCACTTAGGACACTATAGTTGGTGACCTAGTGAATCCTTCTATGATTTTACCTAACCAAATAGGATTAGGAAAACCCAAACTAAACTCAAATTTAAATAAATAATTAAATCAAACACATTTTAATTGAAATACAAAATCTAATCGAGCTTAGATCAAGGTAATTGGAGTGATCAACCCATTGAACCTACCTAACCTAAACATTGTTGACTTCGTGAGCCCTAACTCATTTGAGATTGATTTTAATGATAACAAACAAATATCCAAATACTACAAATTGATTTAAATTCAAGTGTTATAGGAAAATTCTTTAACTCCAAATTCTTTAGTCAATTCAGAAAGCTAAAACTGTTGGACTTGAACTGGTTGATAGTTTTTCTTGGAATCACAATATTAAGGCAAATAAAGAGCTCAATTAAATAAAGTAAATTATTCATTCATTTCAAAATAATTCATTTTAAAATTATTCATATCTTCTACATCTCATAATTACAATTATTCCTTAAATTATCCTTTTTGGATAATATAAGCTAAGTGCATGAGGTATGTTCCATTTAATGTTTATTCAAGCAAGTTAAATTAAATTTATACTTCATTAAATCATTTTCATGCTTAATCATAATTTTCATTCATATATTTATCGCATGAAAATTAAATTATTCTAGAATTATCCTTTTCTTTTATTTTTTCTCTCGTATCATCTTCATCATCCTTATAATGATTTGCCCAAATTTTTCATAACTTTTGGCTAATAAATCATGTGAGATTTATTCAAAATATTTCTATTAAAATTACATTATCTTTATATTTAAAATTTTATTATTTTGAATTTTTGAATTTGAATTATTTTGAATTTAAATTGCATAATTCATGTCATATCCATGCTAACTTAAATGTAATCTTTTATGAAATATTTTGAACGTCCCAAGAATGATTTAATTTAAGTATTTGGAGTTTAATTAAATCATTCTAAGTTATTTTAAAATTAAATTTAAAGCAACTTTAAATTAATAACCTTCCCTTTCTATTAAATCTATTTTTGGAAATAAGTTTTGGTTGGCTACATCTATTTAGTTTGAATTAATTTAACTTCTATTTACTGCTTAAATAGCATATTAAATAGTCGGCTTGAATTTAAATTGATCATGGCATTAAATTGAAATCATTCTAATCATGAAAACTAGACATGGCTAAAATTCCCATGGATTTTCTAAAAATTATTTTATTCAAATTAATTCATTATTTTTCTTTATTCATGATTGCTCCATTTAAGTTATTATCTTCACCATATCAAATTCTTATAAAGATTTCCATGTTAAGGTAAATGCTAGTTATTAATTCTCTTCTTATTTTTATTTTATTGTGGAATAATAATCTAAGCTCAAACTCTCATTCAATTTTAATTCTTATTTATGTTTCAATGCCATTTTAAATTCAAAATGTTTACTAATATATTTTTCCTCCAATAAGCCTATCACCCTAATATGTATTTTGTTTTAAACTTCAGTTATTCCATTTGATCTCTCTTTATCTCTCTCTCCCTATCTCCATATCCTTCTTGCCAGAGACCTTCTCAGAGATAATTCTCATGAATTTTTTGAAATCTTCATTTAATTTTTGAATCCTTTCCTTAAAAGAGAATTCCCTCTCATGCCTTTGTTGACCCTCGCTTTATTTTATTAGATTTCAAAATTCAAATCACTATCAAATCTATTTCTCTTCTTTCTTTCATGGATGAAAATCTTAGGTATGTATTTGATTAAATTACACGATCTAAATCAAATCGTTCATAAACAATTTTTCCTCCAACCATCTCATACTTGGCTTAAGCTCACCATTTATACTAAAAGTGACTTTGATTCTAAGAAAAAGTTTTTCTTAGATATCTCTCCACTCTTGGCTTACTTCTAGCTGCACTATTCCTTTGGAGATCTTTGTGATTCAAGTGTTATAACTCCTCATCACCCTTATCTTACCCTTAGAAAAAAAGATTGGCTTGATGATTGCATTGGAAACTTGAAGGATTTGTGAAATTCAACCTTGGCTGAAAGCTTAAAGAGGTTTCATCTAAATTATTTTGCACTTAACTTTTCATCCTACCATGCTAATCTTCTTGGTTGATTCAATTAATCATTGTTTGCATGAAAGAAGTTAAATTTTGATTGGAAGTATTCTTCGGTCGAAACATTTGATTTAAGTTGAATAAGGATTTGTGCTCATAGCTTTCTTTTTTTTTAGTGAAGGTCATCTTATATTTCATTTCAAATAGTATACAAGTTATTTGGAAGCTAATATTTTCAAATCATTTCATCACTTGCATATAATAAAGTAGTGTAAAAGAGATTTTAATTGAACTTTTTTGAATCGATCTTTCATATCAATTTAATTATTATATAATACAAGTTCATATACATCATTTGTTGTAATTTATTATTCATATCATAAATTGTGTGATGTTTTAACTTATCAATTCAAATCCTTTTTCTTTTATGTTTTTAAATCCTTAAAATAAATCAAACTTCTTTAAAGACTTACTTGCATTTAGTATTCTATTCAAGTTCTTAAATTAACTTTAATCTTAAGTTAACTAAGAAATGAGCTTTCTGTTTCTTTTATTAATTGTCTTAATATTGGTATAGTTGGGTTGTGAGTGCAAAATTAATTTTAAATTGAGAGTTAGATCTTTGTATCTCTTCTCTTCTTAGTTCTTATTCTTTGTTGGGTTGTACTTGCCCATGTAGAAAAGTACAGTGTTGGATTATAATTTCCCATGTAAAAAAATATGGTATTAGTTTTTACTTGCATGTGAAGGAATGTATGAAAGATTTGTTATAATCTCAACTCTGATTTAGTGAATTCCTAGCTTGGGTTGGACGTAGGCCAATTTTTTGGGTTTGGCCGAACCACATAAAAATCTATGTGTTCTCTTTTTACTTTTCTTGTACCTTTACTTATCTTTATTACTGTTTATTATTATTGTGATTCATTAAAGTGTAATCATTTACTATTAATGTTTCTACAAAGATTTAAAATCAACTTTTAATTTTAAAATATCTTAAAAACCCAATTGCCCCTCCCCAAGTTCATATACATCATTTGCTATAATTTATTATTCATATCATAAATTATGTGATGTTTTAAGTTATCAATTCAAATCCTTTTGCTTTTAAGTTTTTAAATCCTTTTACCAATTGCCCCCCCCCCCTTTCATAACAATTGGTATTAGAGCCTCAGCTCAACTTGGGGCATAACATCCTTGAATTAGATCAATATGGCACAAGACTGTCCTAAGGGTACACTACACACTACCTAAAGGATAGTCTACACATAGGCCACCTTTACTTAATAATGTTCCATTTGATTATTAGAAAAATCATATTAGTACTTTTATTTGTGGACAAATTCTAGAATGTGGCATATGTTGACACATCAATACCACACACCCACTATTGAAAAAAATGGTTTGAAAGTTGATAAACCCTTTGATGAATGGTATGTTTTGAAAGAGAATTAAATAAATTAAATGCTAAAGCTTACAATATCTTATATTGCATGTTATACCTCATGGAAGGCCCCTCTTACATTGGTGCTCTCTCTAACAACCTCCCCAACAATGACTCAACTGATCTCGCCATCAAGCTCATCTTCCCCCAGTCCCACCATGATAGATTCTACAATGGTGGCGAGAATGGTTTCATCAAAAAATAGGCCATAAAAATGGAAAACATGCCTTCTTTATTGATTCTGAATCTGCACAGCTAACTAAACCATTTAAGTTTACCTTGATAGAAAAGTTCATCTATAGACATCCCAAGATGGACATCATTAGAAATTTTTTTGATGAACTTAAGCTTATTGGTGATTGGAACGTTGGCCTCCTTGATGGTAGACATATTACAATTCGGTTGAATAGGGAGGAAGACTATGCTAGGAAATTTTCCAAAAAAAATTATCACATTGAAAACATTCCCAAGAAGATACTCAAATGGACTCCTACCTTTGATTATAGCATTGATCCCCCTATTTTCCCCATTTGGCTAAAGTTCCCTAACCTACTTCTCCATCTCTTTAATAAAAAAATCCTCTACTCCCTGCTACATCATTTTGCAAACCCCTAAAGCTAAATTTACCTACCTTCAAGCTATCTAGGCCCTCTGCTACTTGTTTTCTTGTTGAAATGGAGATTACAACTCCTTACTCTGATGACATTTGGATTGGAGCCCAATAATGGTTATTGGCAATAGGTTATCATTGAGCAAAAGCCATATTATTGCCCAAAATGCAAAATGTTCAGGAATTTACTTGAGAACTGCTATGTGGCTAACGCTGAACTCAGAATTAAAAATCAAAAGTCAACTGAAATCATTGATGAAGGTGCAACAACTATTAACACACCTACTGATAGAACCAATAATCCAATTCCTATTGGATCCCATGATGGAAATGCTGCAGACTCCAATAATAGACAGGACAATATAGTCTTGGATAAGCAGAATCAGAGCCAAAATCTTGAACTAGCTGGAATGATTGTTATGGAAATAGTTTAAGAAGATAATATGGAAATTGAGGAGATTCTACTAGTCTCTACACATCAATTGATTTCTAATGCTGAAGTTACACTAGATCAACATAATGAGGATTCAGAACAGGCTCAGTGCAATACCTTGGGAGGTGAAACTTGTAATCAATTAATTCAAACTCAGCCAAAAGATGTTTTCTCTCTATTTTTACATTAGCATACTTCCAATCATGGGGACTTTGATAACAATATTCAAGAGCTTGAGGAGGGGAATGGTTGATCCAAAAGTCTAAAAGGAATAAACATAAAGGAATCAGAGAGCTAAAACATTTAAATCCCAAAGCTATATCTTCTCCAGGGAACACCTCCATAGCTAAAATTCTAGCCAACTGGGATGATCAACTTGATAAGATTACTACTAGAACCTATAGGGGCTCTAAGTACTACAAACATGACTGGTTTCCTCATATGGAACATTAGATGTATTACAGATAATGCATCCTCTAATAGGCTCAAATGCTTCATAAGGACACACAAGCTTCACATCTTTGCCATCCTTGAACCTCTTATACATCCTCAAAGATTTGAAAAACTCAAAAAAAAAAAATTTCAGCAAGTTTAATATCATAGAAAACTGCAACAATAAGATTCTACTATTTTGGAAACATCCCTTTTAAGTGAACCTCATGGTGGATGACTCCCAATTTAATCACACCCATATTAGCAATAACAACTACTCAATGTATGCAACCTTTATTTATGCGGCCTATACTAGGGAATCAAGGAGAAACCTATGGCATAATATAAAAAACATTGGACAAAGTTGCCATTTGGTCTGGTTCATGGGTGGGGATTTCAATATAGCCACCAATATTAACAATAACACATCTTTGCCATTTGTTTATATCACCTATAACCAAATCAAATGGCTATGAGATAATTTATTGATTATAGTTAAGATGCATTGCTCTTTAAATCTAATTATATTAGCTTTCCATATACATGGAATAGGGGTAGAGTATTTGAAAGACTTGATCATATTTTACTATATTCCAACTCCCACTTTTATTATATTTCTGTTAGACACCTAAGTAAAATAGGTTCTGACCATCCTTCTAGTTATCCAGCATACCCCAAATCCTTCTAAGCAAGCCTTTAGATTCTAGAATATGTGGACCCATCATAGCCTTTTTTTCTAACTACCACTTGGAAGCCTAGAACTCAACTACAGTTAAACCTTGGATCAGAATATGGACATTGCATAGAAATCTCACAAAAGCTCTGAAACTCTAGAATTGGAATGTGTTTGGAGATATCCACCAACAAATTTGAATACAAGAGAAGAAAGTTCTATCTCTTGAGAGCAAGTGTGTTGAAGATTATTCAATCCAAAGTGAATATGGGCTTAAATAGACCCAAATTAGCATTAACTAGTTAATTGACATGGAGGAAGACTTCTTAGCCCTAAAAGCTACTATGACCAACCTACAAGAGGGACAAAAACTCCAGATATTACCATGCCTGCATTAAGAAAAAGAGGGAATATTAAACTATTACCAAAATCAAAAGTAATCACATCTAGCTGCATACCAAAGAAGACATTATTGAAGATGGGATTAAGCACTTCAAAACTTTGTTCCAAGAAAAAAATGTAAACTTGAATTTATTCAATGGGAGTTCACTCAAAACTTCTGCCTTGAATGTCAACCAATTGAATCTTGCTTACTTACCAGAGGAGGCTAAAATTTGGGAGTGCCTTACTTTCTTTAATGGCTCTAAAGTTGTTGGACCCGATGGGTTTACAACCCACTTCTATCAACATTCATGACAATGGATTAAACAAGATATGATAGCCGCTATCCAAGCATTCTTCATGGGAAAGGATATTCATAAATTCTTCAACACCTCCATCATAATACTCATACCCAAATCAAACAACATGTATAAATGGGAGGACTTTAGACCCATCAGCCTATCCTCTATGGTTAGCAAGATTATGAAAATTCCTCATTCGAGGGGAGAATCATAGCTGAAAACATTCTCTTGGCTCAAGAACTTATCCAATACCTTGATATGAAGTGTAGATGGGAAAATTTGGTTATTAAATTGGAGATAAAAAAACATTTGATGCATTCAACTGGAAGTTTATAATGGTCTGCTTGAAAGCCAGGGATTTTAACGAAGGTTTTTGCTCTATTATCAAATCCTTTCTAGCAACCATTATTATCTCTTTATCAATGGGGAGGCACATGGTTTCTTTAAATCTTCTAGAGGTATTAAATAAGGTGACCCCCTATCCCCATCTTTTTTTATTCAAACCTTTGGCTATCTTTCGAAAGTTCTAGATGTAGCTCATACCTCCAAGAAGATAATCAATTACCACTACAAAGGTAAGATTACCATTTTCCATCTAGCTTTTACTGATGATCTCCTACTCTTTTTGTAATGGATCCAAGAACTCCATAAATCACGCATATACTAAACTTTTTTGAAGCCATCTCTGGTTTAGAGTTCAATAAAGCAAAGTGCCAATTCATAATGGGTAACTTATATATAACTAATCATAATTATATTAAGGATTACACTAGATTCACTCAATTCAATTTACCCTTTAAATATCTTGGAGTTAATGTCTATAAAAAGAGGAATAAGTCCTACCACTTTGATGCAGTTATCCAATTTATCCAAGATAAAGTTAACTCATGGCAGAATATCTTTCTATCAACTGGTGGCAGAATTACTCTACTACATAGCATCCTTTGCTCTATTCCCCTATACTCAACTTAAACCATGGTTATGCCTTTGCAAGTTCAACAAAAGATTGAAAGAATCTTTAATAGAATCTTATGGAGCAGACATAACAATTCCATTCACTAGGTTAGCTAGAAGAAGGTGTGCAAGCCTAAAATTGTAGGAGGACTGGGATTTAGAACTATTGTTAATTCTATCGAGATTAACCAACTAAAACTTTGGATCAAATTTAAACAACAATACTTTCTTTGAACTCAGTTTCTTCTTAGCAAATACTATAGAAAACTCACTTCTCCTTGGTATATTCTCAAAACACAGACTCCTATCATTGGAAAATTTTACTGAAACATATGGAGATTGCTGAAAATCAAATCTTCTAGCATTTGGGCAACGATGGAATCATATTCCTTAGAGATCACTAGTTTCCTAAAGGATTTCTATCTAGTCTTACTGGGCTCTCTAACCCTGAATAGACTATTATTTTAGAATTATGGGCAAATCACAAATGGGAAATTCCAAAGCTAAGAAGCTTTCTACATGAGGATCTTGTAAATAAAATCAGCAACATCCCTATTCTTCCACAAATTGATGACAAAGTAATACTGAAATGTAGCAATGGTTCTTCTTTGGACAAAACCTTTATAATGTTATACACTACCCTAATAGAAATTTTGAAAGACACCTAACATTCTATGGTCCAACCATTAAACCTAATGTATCCTTCCTATGCTGGAGGTTGTGGCAGTGTTTACTCCCTATAGATGATATTTTGAAGTTGAAAGGTCTTAAACTCACATCTATTTACCATCTTTATGGAAGTGATGAGAAAAATATCCATCATTTATTCATCTCTTGCTCAGTCAACAAACAGATTTGAGTTGAGCTAGTTTCTACATACCACGTACTATGAACAAAGCATGAATCCATACATGATTATTTGAAGGCTTGGAGCACATTCAAATCTCACAAACATGACCCTGCCTTTGTTATTCCACTTATTGTTATTTCATTCATTTGGATGGCAAGAAACCTAAACAATCATGATAATCAACAGCTTAGACTGAAAAATATAATCCCTTACATTCAAAACTATGTGCAAAAGCTGAAAAATGCCAATGTTCTCATTACCTCCTCTCAGAAAAGACAACCTAACATTTTCCTTGTGCATTTGATTAAAT
This sequence comes from Cymbidium sinense, assembly GCA_021442155.1. NCBI lineage: Eukaryota > Viridiplantae > Streptophyta > Magnoliopsida > Asparagales > Orchidaceae > Cymbidium > Cymbidium sinense. The sequence goes on from CM038229.1 coordinate 20,488,985, forward strand.
TAGAAGCTGGATGCACCAAGATCAATATTAATGATAGGTTTATATCTGATTCCATGTCTACTGGTATTGGTGGAGTTTTCATAGATCATAAGGGTCAGTGCTTTCTCAACTTTTCCATTCCATGCTATATGGATAATGCCCTTCATACCGAAGCCATTGCATGCCTCACAGCCTTAACACTTGCAAAATCCCTCCATCTCTATAATATATGGATTGAAATGGACTCACTGAATCTTTACAATTACATTACATTGGATTCCCACCACCCTTGGTACCTTTCTTAAATCCTCAAAATAATCATATTACTATCCCAACCTTGTCAATTTCGGATAAGTCATATCCACAAAGAAGGCAATCAACCAAAAAATATCTTGGCAAGGATGGGTTCTCATCTTGAGAGACTAATCGTATCTTGAAGGCATTAACCTCAAATACTTACACCTCTTAAAGGTGATTTACTAAATCTACCATTCATTAGAAGAATGTAATTGATGTTTACTTTCTCTTTTCTCATACAAGATGTACTTTCAAGTTAACCTTTAATGGAAAATTTTTTTTAAAAAATCTTATATTATGCATTACTTCATGATGACTATATAAGAATTTCCATTCTTAACACATCAAAAGAAATTTGAAACAAATTAATTCTTACTTATGAAGGTACTAATGAAGTTAACAATGCCCATATAAATAAGTTAGTATATAAATATGAATTATTTTGCATGTTACCAAATGAAAGTATTTATGATACGCACACTCAGTTCATGAAAATTATTAACACATAGCATTCACTTGAATAAAAAATAAAAATCAAGATTTGATTTATAAAATTCTAAGATGCATTTCAAAAGAATGGGATGCAAAAGTTACTACAATTAGTGAAGCAAAGGACTTAACTATATATACACTTGATCAACTTCTTGGTTTCTTGATAGCTTATGAACATCTTATAGCACAAAGGAATCAAAATGACTCTTTCTAAAAGAAAGAGAAAAGAAAATTAATTGTTTTGCAGATGGAAGTCACTTGTGAGGAAAACTCTTCATGTTCTGATGTTGATGGTGATGAGATTGCTATGCTTCCATAGAAGCTAGGAAATATGATCAGAAAGAAAAAGCACAGATAAGAAAAATCTAAATTATATAAATTTCCTACTAAAACATTTAATGCAGGTGATGGAATAGTATGCTATAATTGTAAAAAGTTGAGACATGTGAGAAGTGATTGCATGGATATTGCATGTACTTTCAAGTTAACCTTTACTTTCTCTTTTCTCATACATGATGTACTTTCAAGTTAACCTTTCATAAAATAGGTATTATAAACTTAGCAGTAGTTTGAAAGAGATAAAAGCATTGAAGAAGAAGAATGAATCTTTGATTTAGTTACAATGAAAGTGGATAACGACTGGAGAGGTAATCAAAATAGCTGAGTATTGAGGGAGCGGAGTACATGTATTCATGGAACAATTTCCCCTGAGTTTGTTGGGCAAGAATTAGATTAAGAAATATTTTGCTCTCCATGTTGGGGAGAAGTATGTTTAGGTTGGAAGAAAAATGTGGGCATACTTTTGTATTATTTAAGAATCATTACAAAATATTAGAAAGAAAGAGAAAGATAAAATCAAGACTTCATAAGATGGGCGGCACATGGCTGATTATAGAGAGAGAAATAAAAGGGAATAACCCTTTGATACAAGAGGATATAAAAACACTCTTAGATTATATTTTTTTCAAAAAAATTGCAGCTGAGTGGAATAGGGGCACAAACCAATGACCTTAAGGATAGAAGCGGAGGCATGACATTAGGCCAAGGTTCAATTCACAAAAAAGTTACTCTGAGGCCAATTACAAAATTTGAACCCACATATGGATTATGAAAATTTCCTAATGTCACATTAGCCATGTCTTAAAATTTGACTAGAGCTAAGGCAAAAGAGATGAAGCCAACTCTTGGAGGTTCTATCACTAGGAGCAAAAGGATTTGAAGTTTGATTCATGAAGACTAATTAAGAGAATTTTATATGTGCATTTTATTTAACATAATTTGTGATATGTAATGTGTACTATCACATTTTAATGTATTATTTGTGTTGTGGTTGTAATCATGTACCTTTCATGTATTTATATTTATAACTATTTATCTTACTTTTAGGTGCAACAATTCTAGAGAAATGGCACTATTCTCTAATGATTTTAAGCCTTGGGAAAAAGAAGGCAGCACCTAGTTGTTGCCTTTATAGCACTATAGTGCTATTGTTCAATAAATTTAATTTTATGTAGTTTTTAGAACTAGTTAATGAGTTATTTCGAAGGGACACATCTTTTGGTGACTAGTAACTTGAATAAAAGTAACTGGTGAATGTTGTTGATGTTTTCTTTAAAGATAATTTAGTGAAGAAACACATTTGTTGTTGGTCAGCCAAGGAAGAGAATTTTGTGACTCACTTTCAACACTAGTTTTGTGAGTGGTACTTTTTTTTGTTTATTTAACTTTATATGTTGTGCTTTCCTTCCAATCTTCTATAGTATTTTGTTCTTAGAACAATGTTATGCTCTAGAAAAAAATTCATAATTTGTCTACTCAAATTTCATACTAAATCCCACATGGAAGGGTCAGCCTCAACCAAAGTTTTCAAGGACCTAGTCTATTTGTGGTTCTCATTTGACTGATCGAGCCTCCATTAAAATTTTTAAATTCTACAGAACATTAACCCACATATTTTCCTTGAGTCTTCATGCATTGACTTAATCATGTTCTTCTATGTTTTCTAGAGTTTAACTTACCCTAAGTCCTAATCAGCCTACTATTAAAGTTTGTTTTCTGTGTGCCTAGTATTTAGAAAAAATTTAGAAAAATTTTCAAAACTACTATAAAATTTATGAAACTTTGTAGACAATTTGCACACTATTTTTCCTACAATTTCTTTTAATTTCATGTGAATAGGTTCTCTAGTGAGAGAGATCTAATTGAAAGAAGTTGAGATTTTAGAACTGTGATTTTTTTTGTCAAGTGTTTGGATGACTATTTTACCATTAAAATCTTATAGATCCCTTTGAAATTAAACTCCACCTCATATAACCTTACTCTCCTAAGCATCTTAGGTGATCACCCAATCCACCAATTTGATCACTTCAGTGATGTAGCCCTACCATCCATATCATTTGATATCAAAGCAATGATTTGTTGGTGGACAACATTAGAGGCGACACCAAGAGAGTGGGAAGCTTGGAAAGGCTTTTACAAAGTGTGAGGTTGAATTATCAAAAGAGATAATCTATATAATTGAGTATTGGTTACTTCATTGTAATGATATATTTCTTTCATTACAAAAATCTTGTGGTAGATTACATGTTTCATGCAATTATATTGACTATTGCAAAATTGCTAATTAGTTGCCTCCACAAAATTAACCTAGTCGTTGTCCTTGAACCTACCATACCTAAATTGACTTGGACTAAAGTGACACAGAAGTCCATCAAAACAATCACTTGATTCATATTAACATATGAAAACCTAGTTTGAATAATTAATGGTTTTACCTTAAAACTAGTTTAGTTATTTTGTACTAGTTTGTTTCTAATTATCATTTTTAATTTAGTGAAGGCTTTAGTAGTTTATTATGTGTCATTTGTATTTAATTTTTTTAGATCAACAAGCATCAGTGCATAATTCATAAATATCTATAAAAAATTAAGTATTATATTACATCTTTAATTGTGCATCATGCCTCTTCATTTGTTAATCAAGATTAATTAAATAATTTGAATAAGAGGGCAGAAGAACTTGTCCTAAAAATTGAGGAAAAATCTAATAGGATTCAAGACTTTATGATGAACTTGGCCATTCAAGCTCAAAACATGAATGCTAGGGCACCAACTCTACCAATTGTCTGAAACTCTACAGTAACTCATCCTTTAAGAGATGACTTTTTAAAAAATCATAGGGAACACTTTCCTCTTAGAAGAGAAATATTTAAGAATCATAGTAGAATTGATCATCTTAGGAATCATGAAATTACTAATAACTTGTCAGGAAAGTTAAAAGTAGAGGCCACCTTATATGGAGTTCTTGATCCAAAAAGTTCCTAGATTTGCTAACACAAAGGGAAGAGTTGTTAAACTAGTATCAAATAGATGACTATCAGAGTACCACTTTTTTTCAAAATTAAGCTTACAAGCCATGTAAAAATTTACTAGATGAATGTTTTGAAAAAAGAAGAGAAGTTAGGAATAAACCATCTAACTTGGGTAGAATTGAAAGAAATGCTTAAGGCCAAGTATTGTCCAAGGAATCATATCAAGAAATAGCATGACCAATCAATGACCTTAAGCAAGCAAATAAGTAAATGGTAGAATATATGAACTAGTTTGAGGATTTTGTAGCTATGACCGTTAGGTAGATTAAGAGTGTAGTTAGCCAACAAATTTGCTATTATTTTTAAGAGTGAGATTAGATATGAGGTTGAGTTACAGGATTATGAGATCCTTGAAGATGCTTTTCATTATCCATTGCTCTTAGAGAAGTATAAAAAGGTAATTTTTCCATATAAAGTTACAATTTCAAATCAAACTTTTCAGTTAGCCTAACATTTTACACAAAAGCCTACTACAAAACCTAGACCATCATCTTCCAACAAAATAAGTCCACCATTAAATCATCATTTAAGACTAGAGAAAAAAATGTGCTTTAAGTGTCATAAGAATAACCACATGAAGCATCAATGCAAGGCCAAAATTATGTTTTGGATGAGAGTGAAAAAGATATAGAAGAGGAAGATAATGAAATTAAAGGAATTTATAATGGCACACCTTTGTAAAATGAATAATTAAATCATGTGGGAGATCGTTTAAGTTTTATGAGATGTATGGTTGCATTTAAGGAAGAAGAATATTGGAGAAGGAGAAATATTTTCACAATGTATGCTTTATGTGAGGAGAAATGATATAAAATGGTGATTGATGGATGTAATGTAATGAATGTCTTTTTGAATCATGTCATTACTTGAGTAATCCTAAATTATAACATTACCTTGAACCTTTCCATGTGAGTTGGGTGAACCATACATCATTACCTATAACTTCTAAATGTTATGTCCCTATTAAGATAAGAAGCCATCTTGATCATTTATTTGATGTTCGTTTCATTGAAATCAAACATATTTTGTTAAGAAGACCTTGACTTTACAACCTTAATATTATTCACTATGGTAAAAAAATACTTATGTATTTAAATATAATCATAAGACTTAAATATTATTCTCCATGAAACCAACTAAAAAGATGACTATTACCCCTATACATTAAATTTTTCTCACACCATCAAATAAATATAGGGGTAATAATATGTATAGAGAAAAACTTTATTAGACTTTGTCGTAAAATTTTATACTATTACCCCTAAACTTAAATATTATTACTTAAAGCCTAATAAAATTTTTCCCTAGACTTAAAGTCTAATAATATTTTAATATGTAAGTCTAAACATAAAATCTTATACTATTACACATACATGATATTGTTACCCCACATACATAAATATTATTACCCATATACATAAAATTTTTCCCATACTATCAATTAAATCTAGTTCTAATTTACAACCCAAGACTATTTAGAGAAATAATGTCAAACTTTTGTTAATAGTATTTTCATCCCCTATAGTTAGGGAGAGTAATTCTGACATAGACTTTGTGGTTCCTACACCTTCACCTTTATCAATGAATATTAGAGTGGAGATAATTTGTTTCAACACTTTATTTGGGATTTTTCTAACAACACACCATTTTACAATAGCATTATTTATAGAATAATAAATAAAATATTCTATTTTATTAAAATAATCTATAGGTTTAACTCAAAGAAACCATTTAGCTTACTAGCATTTTTTCGTATGAATTTTTGAATCTACATTTACATGCATTCCTTCACATGTATTTTTGATTTTACATTTACATTTGCATGAGATTTCTAAATCTTTATTAAAGATTTAAGGAAATAATTTAGTAGTCACCAATGCGAAATATACTTAAACTAGAAATAAAGAGAAAAGTTTTAAAGAGTTCAATAGAAAAGATCATGTGTTAGTTATTGCCTTGAGAGATATCCTTTGACATCATTGAAAAAATTACAAGCTATGGTATGTTGCTATAGGACATGCCTTGTATAAATATTGAATTAATTGATTATTAGCTAGCTTACAATAATATGCAAGAGATTTGAAAAAGGAATACATATAAAAGAGGCATATTGGTCCCTAATGGTTCTCAACAAAGAGAATCGGGATAGCATAAAATCTATATACTTAGACTAGGCATATAATATTTCAATGAATAGAAAAGAGTACTTAAAGACTCATGAATTCAATTATGAAGTAAAAAAAGATCACATAAACACAGAATGACTAGAGCTAAAATCACTAAATTAAAAAAAAAGCACCCATCATAGAAACTAGAAGCTAGAGGGGAATATATCACACAAAATAATAAAAAACTTATAATATGATAAAGAAAAACATGAAATACTTAGAATTTGGTGACAGTATCTCACTGCTTGGGCATTAACACTCCCTTCCTGGAGTCTGGTCAAATCGTCATGACATGGAGAAAAGAAATTAATTTGTCTCACATAAGTATGAACTCGCATAAGAAATAAGCAAATTTTATATTTCTAAAAACACGACTTATATTGGAGGTGGCCACCAAATTTATAAGGTGCCAAAGACTACAAGAATGAGAAATACATAATATGGGACTAAAGTTCTTCATGAAAAGTTACAAAACTAGTCTACAAATTCTTCTACAAAAATTATAATTTCAGCTATGATACAATAGAAAATTATTTTAGCTTTCTAACAAGCCTAAGATCATCCACAATAGAGCATTGAGCTGAAAGATATGATGAAAATACTAAAAATATGCAAGATGAGCTAAGACTTAAAAATATAGTTGAATTGTGATAAATAAAACTAAATAATTATTTCAAATTAAGACAAATATTATTTAAATAGAATAATTCAAGATTTCACACATGTAGAATATATTTGAATGAGTATGATTGTGAGTATGGATTGGACTAGTCTGTCAAAAGTCTTTGACACTATTGGTGTCTGCATCAACTATCCCAATGTGTGGAGAACTTAGCTCTGATGAGTATAGGTGTTCACATAAAAAAAAAAAAAACATTCTTTGTCGTAACACCGTGACACTGTATTCTTGGCACCAAGGAATTGCCATGACCTTCTAGAAAGGTAACTGTTAGTCTAGCGGCATAGAGTCAAGGCATTGTAATCCTAGCCCCGAGGCTCTACAATGACACTTTCCAATTTAAAGAAGCAAGAAAATTGCTATTTTGGCCCCAATGATTACAACTGCAAATGGAGTGGAAGGAATTGTTACAAAAAATAAAAACTCTTATAAAAATGGGGGGTTGCCCCTTTAAGAGTTTTTTTCTAGGATGGAGGGCACTTATTTTTTTTCTCCTTTCTCCTCTCTTGCTCTAGCTCACTGAAATTTTTTTTTGAATTTTAAAGCCCGAAGACCTCTATCGTTGAACTTAGTTCTAGCATGAGAAGAAAATAAATCTATCTCCATTGATCTTAGATCTAAAACATGAGAGGATTACACTAAAAATATGAAAAATCTAGCATTGCTTAGGTAAAGTACCATCAAATTTTCTAAATTTTTTTCCTAAAATCTCACAAGAAACTCAATTTCTAACTCAAAGCACCACAGTGGTTTGCCCTCGAGTATGCCTATTATAAGGGGCAGTGCCATAGGACCCAGACACCAGCGCTGCAACACCATGGCATCTGTGCCAGCTGCCATGCTCACTTTACACGAGAAAATGACTTAGAATATTTTTTGATAAAATCCCCTAGCGTCGTAGCACCAAAGGACCAGCGACTCTACACTATATCTCCCTAGTACAAGTAAAAGGGACTTAGAAAATTTTTCTTCTAAGGGGCAGAAATATCACCTTAGTGCTGCGATGCCAAACTGTCAGGTTTTTCATTCTGTTCATAGTGCCTAGGTGTTGGTTCACAGCGCTGCGACGCTATCACTCATATTTCATTTTTTATGAATATGTTAGAATTTTTTTATTAAATCCTAGAGCAACAAACTGCAAATGCTAATCATATAGAATCATATAACACAATGATAATGAAAAGGGAATTTTATTTCTTCAAATAAAATTATAAATTACAAAAAAAGGGGGAAACTAATAATTTTACTTATCAGCCTCCTCTTGCTCCTCTTCTTCCTCCTCTATGCCTGATACCAGCAGGGTAATCACATAAGGCTGATATTGAGGCACCGTTGGGAAGGAGAGCTCGCTCGGATCTATAAGATTGTAATTCTGGAATATGTTGACTAGTGGAGTGTTGAACTAGGCCATGTAGGAGAATTACATCTATTGTTGACCCATATGATGGTCAAACTTATGCTCCAAAATCTTGTGCCTACAACTACTTTGGTCTGCCCTTTTTCTCAAGTATGTGACCAAACTACCAATTTTTGGACTTGCTTGGCTAGGGACTTGGAAAATTAGGGTCAAGGTCATGGGGTGCGTGAACCTTCCCCAACTTCAAACCTCGACCCAAATCCCCCAATTACCCTCTTCATTAGAGGAGCCTTTTGAATGAGTATTTTATCATCAAGCCCCTTTACCACTCCCACTTTGACACATAAATCATAAATCAAAGAAGGGTGACCATACCTAACAATTGTACTACCCTTCAACATATTACAATATAATTATAAATAACTTTCATGATATCAATCGTAAATCCCCTTTGAATAGCAAAATTCAAAACATCCCTATCTTTGGTAACCTCACTAATGTTACTAGTAGGCATATGCTTGGCAAAATGAAATAATGCTAAGCTTTAGATTCAACAGTAAGACCGGTGGCAGAAAAGTTAATAATTCTTTCCTCCCATCATTTCCATTTTACATTTGCATTTTCACCAGAAAAAATGGAGGATCTAGTCAAAATTGGGATGATCATTATAATAAGTAAGATATTGATCATAATCAATATTTTGAAGATTGTAATATACGTTAATAGAACTATTGTCATACTTACCAGTTTCCCCTTATACATATGCTTTGTTGTCCTGGCTTTCATGTGAATTTGAAAGAATTCACGCACCACCAGGACAACACAGGAGCTATCATCGTAGGCCAGTTTGGCCTAGCCTCGCCTCACATTCACCCCTTAGACATTTCCATTGAGCTCCTGGAAACTCTTCTCTGAGGTTAAATGTTTATAGACGAGAGTGTGTTGATACTACTCTTTGGCATTAGCTCTGACGAATCTATCGACATAGTTGGATGCCCTCTTCCTATTCACCACCTTCTAGGAGGCATGATGAATATGTTAACTAGAGGGAAAAATAGAGCTAAGAGAGAGACAATGAAAATCTATAAGAGGAAGGACCACTGAATAACGATCCTTAGCAACACTGGGTCTTATTTATAAATCAAGTTCAGCACCACAGTGCCAAGGTGCTAGCCTCTCGAGTTACAGAACACGGCCTCAGCGCCGCGACGCTGGTCCATCTATCCCATTGGTTACTACATAGTTAAAAAGATAGATTTAGTTATAATAAATTTCTTAATTGATGCATACAAAAAGCATTGTAGCGTTGCAACACTCTGAACTAGTGCCATGACTCCCATTAAAATGAGTCTATCATTTCTCCTTTAATCGTTGCACATCTATCACATAATCTTGACCAGTGCCGTGGCATTGTTCAAACATTCAAATGGAGCAATAATGCTAGTGCCAAGATGCTACCCATGTAGCATTGAGGCACTGGACCGCACATCTAGGCTGCCACCTAAGCAACGATGCCTAGTAATCTACCGCGACCAGACCCCATTAATAAAATATAATAAAAAATAATAAAATAAAGGTGGGACTTCAACCCTAATATTTGGCATTCCAAATGGATTTAATCCCAACTTTCTATTTGTTCATCGTGTGAACATCTATCCTTTTACCATGCAAACACCCCATAATTTTTTTGTCATGTGAACAAATTTACATCCGTACACCATTTTGACAATCCTAATTTTTGGCATTCCAAAGAGATGGAAGCCCAACTTCCTATTTATTCACCATGTGAACATCTGTCTGTTAGCTATGCAGACACCACATAATTTTTTGCCCTGCCAATAGATTCACATCTGTCCACCATATGGACAACCCTAGATTTGGCATTCCAAAGGGATGTAAGCTCAGCTTTTTTTTTTTTTTAAGGAAACCCCATTAAACGGGGGTATTTTATTGCCACAAAAAAAGATTACAAGAACCTTAAAGAGGATAAACTCAATGCTACAGAGCTCTGGAGTAAATCCCCATCTAAGTACATCCAAAAGCAAGAGAAAACATTAAAGCAATCAAAAGATACAATATGGCTAACATAGTAATCGAAAGGAAGATTAAGGCCAATGCTCTGATGGTTGTAAGAGAGCTTGATAATATGGAGCAAACCTGCAAGAGAACAAGGGAGAATCACCTGCAAAGTGACACTAGAGAGGAGATTAAGGAAGGTAAAATAATACAAATAGAGAGATAAATGAAAACAATAAAAACTGAGAGCGATAATAGGGAAAGTTGACAAAGAAGGCTGGGCTCAATCACACCAAATCGGATGCAAAATTGAACATCCAAACTTCATTAGAAGGGTTACATCACATGAGCTACTACCATACCAAAAGGGAGTGAAAACATCACATATCATAGCCAACAAACTGGAGGAGTTAACACCCAGGTTGTTGATAGTCTTATGAACTTTATTACGCAATCCTAAACACAATCATATCTAAAATAGAGAGGTAATTGCAAAGAGCTAAATGGTAAGTTGTCTCATTCAAGAAAGATATCGCAATATAGTCATCGACATGAGTATATAAACATAGGGGAATAAGTCATCTTAGCTAGAGCCTCATATCCAAGTGAAACCAAAGATATAAACCCACCACCAAAAAAATAGATGAGATAATTGTCATCATGCTAATCAAGTCAATGATCTTATAGTTAGACCTTCCCATCATAAGATATATAATTGAAACTTTCGACAGAAACAACCCCTTTTATGTCCATATGAGTAATTGGAGAAAGACAATTGTAAAGGAAGGCAAAGATAGCTCAACACGAAAAGGGCGCAACCAACCAAAACTAACAACAAGTAAGGACATTTAGAGCTACAGCCCATGGCGATATCTTGGGTCAAAATTCAGATAATCCAGCTCAACAGATAATCGAGAGAACAAGACAACAAAAGGCAGCAACTTCCCATAACACCACTCTTCCAGAATAGACAGCTCAAAAAAATGCACAAACCAAACTGGACCGGGATAGGAATAGAGACAACAGCCGGTAATGCAAATTATAGCATTCAGGAGATGAACAATGCTGTGTAAAATAGTAACGCATATAGAAAGCCAACCCCAACAAGAAACAAGTAATGCAACAATGTAAGATAGAATGCAAAAAAGATAGGACAATGGATAACCAAAGCAAAAAATAGCCAAGACAGCAACAATGAAAATGGAAACATTCGAGACAGGGAAGGACTACAGATTGGCCATAAAACCTCCCAATCATAGTAGATATTAGGCCATAAAAGCAGTTATCTTGAAGGCCGCAACACAGAAAAAAATCTCCAAAAACCATCACCATCAGAGCATCAAGAGCAGTAATTGTTTACTGAACGAAGGACCAAAATCTTAACAACATAGAAAGAGCCAACAAGGGTGGCTAGATAAACCAAGCCAGGAAATTTCTAGGACATGAAACAATCAAAACAACAAAACCAAGATGTCATAATGCCTCCCATCCAATATAAAAGAGCAAAGATGCGGTTTATCGAGAGAGGATGAAAGAAACGCAGTAGATATGAGATCACATTAGTCATGATAAGCAACTAAAAGAACAAAAGGGGTTCAAAGCAAAGTCCCAATCAAGAATAACATCGAAAAGTAACCCCACCACAATGACCAATAATAAACAAGACGGCTAAGACCAACCAACACCCAAAATTATATATAAGTATAAGATAATGAATAGCACCCCACCCCAAGCAAATTACATTGAGAAATCAGTTCAATAGGGTGCTTAATCACCATAATCCAACACCGCCAAGGATAATGACAATAATAACCAATAGATTGCCAATAATCCCATTATGCTTATAAGATAAACCATTGATGCCTTTCCAAAGATAACAAAAAAAAGGATATTTAAAAGGCATGTTTACAACATAACAAATGGAGAGAAGACCACGCAAGGATAAACAACAATCCATATGTTGGCATCTTGGACAAGGAAAACAAAACCAAAAATCGAATACAAAATTACCCACAATCACAAGAAATGCGGATAATGATCCATTGAGAAAATCCAAGCTTGTTGCACGGAAAACAAAACCGAGACAGCAAGATTGACAGAAGCCTCAAGGAACAAGATCGGCCTCAGAAAAACTACCACATAAGGAACATTCATAACAACATCAACAATATCCCTATTCAGCCCACAATCCTTGGAGAAATACCCCACAGGCTTGCCAAAATAACAATCATTGAGAGTATACCAACCATAGTTTATGATCAAGTAGAATAGTTGATAAGGCATAGTGCATATACTAACAAAGACTAAAAGGGATATTATAGGTGTTAAGAAGCCGAAACAGCCTAATCGATAAACCAAATCCACAAACATCCAAAGTCTTAAAGGAGCAATAGGTAACATCGACTATAGTACCACACTAATGAAATAGCAATCCAATAAGGTAGATGCACCAATAGATGCGGATTACAATATAAACAAAGACGTAGATATGATTCACACCCGAAATGAGTAAAAACCCAACCGTAAATAATCAGCAATCGAGAGTCACTCCATTAGAGCAATTATTGCAACATAAGTCAAATTAAGGGTAAGAAGGTCGAAGTAACTCAGGAGAAAACTCAAAAGAACATCGAGGAGGAAGAAAGGAAGAAAACCCCACAACAAGATCCCACCAAAGAAACCTTGTCAAACAGAAATGTCATGATGATTGGGGTCTAGGTTCGAAAACAACATCGATAAGTATTAGCAAAAAACCAAATGTCCTCATCATGCACAAAATGAAGTAAAATATAACTCCAAGTAAAAGAAAAATGTCAAGGAGAGTTAGGACACAATGGAACGTAAAAAACCAGAAGAGACGAAGAGGAGAGTTAGATTAGGTAAGGAAGCCTGAATTGTCCAAGTTAACTGCACCACCGGTATTTGGGTAATGTAAATTGATTAAAGAGGATGATACTTTATTCTCGCACCCGATTTGCAAGGTAATCAACACATGCTACCTTCACGCAAACATGAGTGATGGTAAAATTCAATTGAGAGAAGAGCCCTAGTTTGCTTGAGGAGGTAAAGCGTTGCTCATATTGGTAGAAGTCAAAAGGTCAATCAGAAAGAGCCCACCTCTATCCAAATATTGAGCCATTTTTTGAAGACAAATTTCTAGAGCTTTGTGGATGCCATAAGCTCAAGATAAGGAACAGGCCGGAAATAAGGGGATAAGAAAAAGCACATAGAACAATACCCTTAGAATCAAAATGCCTCCACAACCCGAGCCATTATGAGAGATGAGCCATCAATATTAATAATAATATGATCAAGAGGTTTTCCAAAACCATTCTATCATTTCGATAGTAAGACCGGCGGAAGGTTGAGGCCCAGTTTATTAGCGACAGATTTATAGCCTTTAAAATGCTTGTGATGGATTAAATTGGCTTTAAATAAGTCACAAATTTTGTTTTTAGTTCTAGTAATAATCCTCATGTGATTCATACGAATCCCACGATGTTTAGCTTCATTTGATCCATCCATATGAACCAAATAAGAGTAATGGCGATTATGATTTTAATATGACCTTTAATTGCATTGTCAAAGTAAACTTTAAGAAGTTGATATAAAGTAAAAGAATAATTAAAATTGATAGTGTTGAATAGATTGTCATACCAAATCCAAATTTTAGAGGCAATAGTCCCATTAACAAAAACATGGTTAACATTCTTAATATGGGAACAACATTGACATTTAGAGGGTAAATAAAACCCTTTACCCCACAACAAAGAGTCCAGAATAAAGTTTTTAGGATACGCCAAGTAAGAATAGAGTAAGAAGAGGGGATATTGCTATTCCAAATTTTGGAGAACACAATAGAAGAATCCTGATTGTCTTTAATGTGAATCCACACATTTTTAAGGTTGAAATCCCCATTATGAGATAACTTCAAGATAATCGATCATGATTGTTTGGAGTGATAGAATACTAGTAATCATATTTAAGAAAGTGGAAGGAATAGAATCGAATCTTACTAGTGTTCCACATGTGATTTTGCGAATGAATTAACTCTAATATGGAGGTGGAGTGAGTGTAGAGTAAGTCATCAATGGAGCAACCACCCGCTTGTCTTGCCAAAAAAAGAATTGCCTGAGTTTATGCCCCAAAAAATTAAGGATTCTGCATCCCATTTGACAGAACAAAGTCTTCTCCACATAGGAGAATCGCCCACTTTAAAAGGACCAATGAGAGGATGTTTACCCTGGCAATATTTAGAAGTCATGAAATTCTCCCAAAGACTATTTTTGCTCCTAAAGTTCCACCAAAGTTTGTAGGAGAAGGCATGGATAACTTCTTTGATGGATTTACATCCAAGACCTCCCTCTTCAAGAGTACCACAACTATTAGACCATGATGACCGCATTCTTTTAGAGGATGTATTGGTTCCCCAGAAGAATTTGTTTAAGAGACGCTCAATTTTATTTATGGTAGAGTTGGTAGGCACAATGGTTTGAAGAAGGTATATGGGCATGGAATTTAGAGTGCTCTTGATCAAGGTAAGCCTACCACCAAAAGAGAGTAAATGAAATTCCCAAACCGAAATTTTGTTAGAAATTTTTTGAATTAGATCATCAAAAAGTTGTGATCTTTTATGGCCTTTGAAAAGCGGAGCTCCAAGGTAATTAAGAGGGAGTTGATTTTGCTTAAAATTAGTAATTTTGGATATTTGGTTAAGTCTATTAGGAGGAATCTTAGTTGAAGGAATAAAATAGCATTTTCCTTCATTAAGAAAAAGATCACTAACTTTACCAAAATCATTTAGAAGGTTCTTGATGGTTTTAACATGTTGAATGGAACCGTTTAAGATAATCAAATCATCAAAAGCTAAGATGAGAAATAGGAAACCTCCATGAGTTTTAAAAGACATATTAGGCTTATTAGCGAAAAGATCATTCGCTCCTTGACGGTATTCAATAGCGATGATAAAAGAGAAGGTGATAGTGGGTCACCTTGCCTCAAACCATGGCTAGAAGGAAAGAAACCTATGGACTCACCATTCATGATAACCGAAAACCGACATTGTGATACATCTTTTATCATCCGGATAAAACTATCAGAGAAACCAAACAAATTCAGGATTTGAAAGAGAAAGTCCCATGAGAGATTATCAAAGGCTTTAGCGATGTCCAGTTTGAATAAGATGTTGCCTCCTCTAGAATTGATATCAATGTCATGAACCATTTCTTGAGCGAGAAGAATATTATCCGATATTGTTCTGTGTTTAACAAAACCAGTTTGATTAGGGGAGATGATTTTAGGAAGCAAAGGGCTAAGCCTATTATTTATTAATTTTGCAATGAGTTTTTGAAAAAAGTTACAAAGACTAATCGGTCTAAAATCGCCCCAAGATTCAGGATTGTTAGTTTTGGGAATAAGGACAATAGAAGTGCTTGAAAAGTATTTGGGAATGGGACTGCCATCAAAGAAATCAATAACGATTAACTAAATCGCTTTTAATAAATGGCCAACAAAAGAAGTGGGTCGATATATCGGAATGTGAGTCGTGTTCATGTTCTTAAGAGTATTACTAATCTCTTCTTGGAAGGACACATAGTGAGTAAATGATTATCCTCACTTAATCATAGAAGGAATAAGATGGGTGTTTGATAAAGTATCTAGCAACGCTTAGAATTTAATAAAGTTTGGAAATGATGAATGAGAATCCTTAATATCATTGTTATCGTTATCCATTCACCATTAGAGTTCTTAATTTTCTTAATCGAGTTTAAGTTTTTTTAGCTTATTACAAATGGCATGAAAGTACTTGTACTTCACCTTCGAATATGTTTGCTTGCGGCTTTTTGATACCAATAGGTTTCTTCCATGTTCTGATAATTAAGCAAGTTATTCTTGGCAATGTTCAACTCCTCAAATTTACTAGGATCAGTTGAGACAGCATCTTCAAGAGAACAAATCTCTTGTTCCATAGCTTTAAGATTTGTGAAAAGATTTTTAAAAATGTGTTTGTTCCACCAATTAAGATTTTGTTTAAGTCTTTTGAGCTTAAGCCATACGAGTCATACCTTGAACGAAAATTATCCGGAAAATAGGGCCATCCAATTGGTAGGGACATTGGTGAAGTCACTATGTTGGGTCCACATGTTTTGAAATCAAAGGAGGGAGTAGACGGGTTTGGGGGATTATTGAAGGAAATCAAGAGAGGAGCATGGTCGAAAAGTTCAAAATGCTCAAGTGAAGACCATTGATTGATCCAAAGAGAATTAAAGAGGGCCTATCAAGACGCCAAAGCCTAGAGTTGTGCCATGAAGTTAGACCAAAAAATGTTGATCGATTGCAATCAAGGGTCATATTTGAGAAGTCCTCCATGGAATGAAGGTTAGAGAACATCTTCCCCTTCTTTCGAACTAGCTATGATAGTATTGAAATCACCTCCAACCAACCGAGAAGGTTAGCCGAGGAAGCGTGCGTAAGTGATTCCAAAGGATGTTCCTACCACTCTATTACAAGAGGCATAGATAAAAGAGCCAAAATCTGATAAGTCACCTAAGGAGATTTTGACATTAACCAATTGGTCAAGATTATCAATGATGGAAATGGTGATGGGGTTGTGCCAAAAGCACCAAATTTTATTATTAAGATTGAAGAAGAAATTATGAAAGCCAAGGGATCTAGCAACAAAAGCAATCTTAGAGGAATTAATGAAAGGTTCAATAAGAACAAGTAACTTGATATTATGAACACGACAAAGACTCTAACATTGCAGTGAGGAAGAGACCCACAACCCCGGATATTCCAAATAAGAAAATTAATCATAAGGGGAAAACCAAAAGGGAAAAGTAAAAAAAGAGAAAGGAAAGAGAGGAAAGAAATGATGGCACATTACTTGTGTGGGGTGGAAGAAGAGCGAGTGAGTCTAAAGAGGTTATTATTAGAAAATTTTGCTTTGAAGGGTTTTTTGTTTTAAACAATTTGAAAGGGTCTCTCAGAATCCAAATTATCTCCATCGAAGAGATTGATTTAAGGGTTCATAGTAGAAGAATCTATCAATGATTTAGAAGAGGGATTTCACCTTCTTCCTCGAGATGGAGTATGAGAAATTGGGATCAATTGATATCACTCAAGGAAATAGATGTGGAAGTTTTGGCACCATTAATACAAATATCTTTCTCAATATGTTCTGAAATCATAGGGTCATTATTGATTTGGTCTATTATATGATTCCCATTCAAATTGTTTAATTGGGTGTCCAATATGAGGCTACCATTCAGATTTTCAGTAGGATTTAAATGGAGCAAAGAGCTATCATGGGAAACCGGATTATTACAAGCAGGGGTGAAGTTAGGTAAATTGCCATTGGTAACATCACACCCCTCATTGGTTGTTTTAGTACCAAGGTCAGATTGTTTGCCACTAGATAGATCATTAGGAGGTGTAGGTAGGAGAGGTTCTTTTTGAGTATCTTTAGGCACGTATGCTAGAGTATTGGTTTTTCGAGTTCCATTAATGGTAGTCATATTCTGTGGTAAATTTTTCCTGAGATTGGGCGTCTAAGGGAGAATTTACCCACCAAAGCGAACTCGAAGGGCTTAGCAAGTTTCTCAACATCCTGATCAGAACACATTACTGCCGGCAATCCACGATAAGAAGTCGAAATGAGATTAACTGAAGCATTCAAGCTAGGGATCTTACCAGATAAAGCATCTTTGAATGATTTAACAGCAGTTACATTAACAGGTGCAATCGAATCCAGAAAACCTGTAGAGTCAGAGAGCAAAGTCGTCTTGGCGTCGAGAGGCGGCGGCGGATTCACGAGACGAGCCTCGCCATTGCTCTAATCCAAGGGCGTCACATCTGAGGAGCATACGCCAGTGAGAGAAGCGTGCGGAAGCGCCAAATACCCGAATGGCCAATCCACCAGGGGCATAAAGTTGCCAAAATCGCCAGAGAGGGAGCGCTGTTAGGGTTTTCTGAATGATGTAAGCTCAGCTTTATATTAATTCATTATATGAACATCTTCCTGTTCACATGTGAACACCTTATAGTATTTTCACCACATGAACACTATTATACCACTTACACTAAAATTCTAAGTCTACTTGAGATACCTAAAATGAGGCAACCCATGGCTGCTAATTAGATTCGCTAAACATTATGGGTATGTCCCTCTAATGTTGGTAGGCTTGAAAACATAATACCAAGATAACAAAACCATGAGATATTGATGGAGATTACACTCATATTTCCTTTTAAATAGTCATCTGAACCACATTATGCCTCTAAGACACCAAATGCATATTAGATAGATATATTTATTTTCAACCTTAATCGAGAGTGCTCTCTTACTTTAGTAAGAGAGGTAATTAACTATGGATGCTTGCGTCCATAAGAAATAGAATCCATATCTAAATAAACCGTAACATGATGTTAGAAGAAATCTAGTTGAATATATATCAATCTCCCTCATGAAAAAATATATTCCTACCTATCTCATCTAAAGATTGCGGAGTGAATCCTCGAAGGTGTTTTTTTCTGAGCGATGAATAGGTTGATATCACCACAATATTCATCAAGCAAACTTAGATTAATCTTTTGAAGTTCATCTCTAATGTTCCATATGTCATCTATGTTTAGTTGATCTTTCCACCATATAAGATATCTCAAATAATTATGATTTTTGATGATTATTATCTGATCATCTAGGCTCTATTCAATATGCTCACTCTTCTTATTAGGTTGAGTTTATGGATGCTCGGGGGTAGGTTTACTCTCAAAATGTGTGGGTGAGGATTAAAATGGCTCACTAGGTATCATAATTGGTTCCTTATATGCTACTAAGTTTGATATAACAAAAGTATTACTAATACCATACTCATCAAGTAGATCCATGTTGACCTCACTTTTGGAGTGAGGATTAAGCTTTCTTATCTTAGATTTAGGAACCTTCTAGACACTTGGATTTCATTAATGTTAGGACACTTCTAGTGATTAAGGGGACACTAAAACCTGAGCTTAGGGACTTAGACGATGTGACCCTAAGCTCATAGTCCACCTTAGGACAAATAGGTTTCATCCATCCTATGGCCTAAATCAAGACTCATTCATGTTCACTCATCCAAACTCAAGCTCATGTAGATGAAGCTAAACCAACTCTAGCCCATTCAATTAATCTTAAATTTGGTTTTCTAATCTAACCTCCAAAACAAATTAACTTGGGCCTTAACCTAAGTTAACCCAACCACAATCTTATAACTGAACTCAAGCCATTGAAGCAAACTACATTCAACTTAATTATCTCAATAACTCTAATTATTCAATAGATCATTTCAAGCCATTCTAATACTTGTAATAAAGCCAATTGAACCAAAGGAAGGTGACTAACATAAGTTAGACCATTTGACCTAAAGGTTTCAAATGAGCCAAAACCTAATTGAGCCCAAATCAATTTTAATCAAAGCTACTAGCTAACTTCAAATTTATCATTGAACAAACCCTAACTATCCATAACCCCAATTGGTCCAAGATAGCTTCACCAAGTCACTTAACCCAAAGTGACCAAAAAGGGGTAACTAAACCAAACACCAATTAAAATCCATTAGATCAAATCAAGCCATCCAATCCCTTCATTGAGTATTGTATCTCATTAATGAACACTCCACTACAACCAATTAGACTTAATCAAGCTAATTGGACCTTTTGACCCATGTTGACCCGAATTGAACAAAGTCAAATCCTAAATTGAATTGATTAAAACCAATGCTTTCAACCACTCACTAATTTAATATTAAACATAATCCAACCTTCAATTAGATCCAATTTGGTCAACTATGGCCCAATTTGACCTAAAAGGTCAAATTGAACCAATTAACTCCATAATCCAATTTAATTTAAATCAATTTTTTCAATCAATCACCAATGATCAATTGAACATAGACCTAACCCATACTCAAGCCAATTTGGTCAAATTGGTCAACATGACCCATTTGACCCAAATTGAGCCGCATGACCCAAATTCAAATCTAACTCAAATTAAATCAAATCAATTGCAATAATTCATTCCAAATGATCAATTGAACTTAGCCAAACCCCCACTTTGATCAAATTTGGTCAAATTGGTCACTTTAACCCAATTGAACCCATTTGACCCTTATGGGACAAATTGAGCCAAACCTGACTAAATCAAGCCCAAACATGACCAATTTTGGCAAGACTCATCCTTGGGTCACCATGGGCCTGCCCCAGTGGGCCCAACACATGGTGAACCCAATTTTGGTCAAACCTATTGAACCAACCCACCAAAATGAAATAAAATCCTATTTAGATGGGTTCTCCACCTCCTTACCCCATGGAAGCCACATTTGGCTCTTCTTTGACAAGAGGACAATTAATCCAACCTAACCCAAAGTTGTTGGGCTCAGCCTTTGGCCAAGAGAGGGTGAGTTCACCCATGGCAACTCATTGGTCCACCTAAGGGAGAGGGTACACCCCATGCCAGCCCACTACACTCCCTTAGCCTCTCACCCTCAGTCACCTCAATAGTCCCTTGCCATCATCGATCACCTACCCTAGTCGGACGGCTGCCAAAGGCTAAACCAATTCTAGCTCTTAGCTTAGCTAGGGAGGAGGGTATACTCCTCCCCATGGATTCAAATTGAGCACACACCTTCCCTAAATCATTCTGCATAGTCCTCTACTCTTGTTCGAGCTCTTCGTGCACTCCACTGTCAGTGAGACTAGCTCCCGATCAAACTCGAGAGCTTCATTCATCCAAATTTATAAAACCTCCATCAAACCCAAATTAACTCTTTCCACACCTTCACCTCACTCCGACGAACCAAAATGAATCATTTCTTGAGTGATTCGACCACCATAAAGCATCATAGAAATTTTGATTTAATCCCTTTGAAATCATAGGATTAATCGAAGTCATTTAATGCAAGATTTGATGGATGAGGCAAAATTACGTCCACTGTCATTGGGCTAGCTACTGCGTTGGATGATTTAAGTGACCAATACTATGGCTCCACATGGAAAACTCGCCCATGGTTTAAAGGGTTAATTAGGCTTTAAAAAAATGTAATTCAATGTCCAGAAGTTCCAAAATCATAACTAATTGTAGAAAAATCTAAAAAAGGCAAATAAACCCATTTTGGAAATGTTAGATAGAGAAAAATTTAAGAAAAATAATATCCCTAATTTATGTCTTGTGAATAGTCCCTAATTAGGGTTTGAAACATAGGTTAATTACTTTAACTAAAGATAAATTACTTAGTAAATTAATTCCAATTTTGGTCGGATGATTCGATGGGATGTCCTCTACCTCCTATAATTTTCTTGGAATTATTTTTCATGTAATTTAATGAATTTGATATTTCAATATTAAGTACTATCACTAATTAATTAAGTAATTACTAAGATTGATGAACAGTAAAAATTAAATAATTTATGATAATTAATCATTGTGAACAACAAGAATAGTGAGGAGAAGTAATTAGGACCCCTTCTTCTAACTATTTTTTAAAATATATTTCTTCAAGTGGGTTAATTAACATGTGTAATAATTTAGGATTAATTAGGAAAATTAATGATAAAATGAAAATAAAATAAAAATAATAATTAGGTCAGATGATTCAAACATGATCCATTAATTCCCCTTTATGTGTTAATAACATAAAGTTATTAAGGAAATTATGGCTAACCCATTGGTATGAGAAAATCGTAAGAGTAACTAACTTAGATTCTTTCCTTCTTTAATATAGTTAACTCTTGAACATGAGCCTAATTGCATTAGATTCCTGTAGGTGCATTACAAATTTTATTTTCCCAAGAGCATATCATGGAAGGCTCATGATCAAGTAGTTAACTAGATTAAACAAGTTTAAGGAAGGGTAATTAAATTGATATGCTTAATGACTTGAACATATTCAATCCATAAAACCCATTTAATTGCCCTCTTTAAATAAGTTAAATTACTAACATGGGGTGGGGTAAGTGTTGAGTATCATCTCTCCTCATTAAGTTTCAATAACTCAATATCAAAATCAAACCTCATAAGAACTTTGATTAGTCTTAAAGAATATTTATTTGGCTTGATTGTCCTTAGGATTTAATGTAATTGAATATATTATGCAGCAATGTTTAATTACTTCTTTTAAATCATCATAAATGTGCATGTCATTTGTGTCACATGTTCATATTTTTAACAAAAAGAGAATCAAAAGAACATGATTACATTTAACTTGCATGTGTTAGAAAAATATTATTATATGGTGTGGCTATTATCATAAATAAATCTCAAATTATTTTCAAAACTATAAGATAATGATGTAAATTTTAAGCTAATGTTGGTTACAAATATTCAATAAAGTTAATATTTAATTATAATTTCAAAATAGTAAAGAATTTGTTTTATCTTTATGTTTCATGTACATGTCTACATATATTTGAATTGATAAGTATATAGTCTAGACATCTCAAAAACACGAGGCTTTAGGTAGTCCCAAGGAGGTCTTAGATAACTTCACTTTCCTAGTTTAATAATGGCACATTCTTGCTTAATTTTATTTTTATGTTTTCATGTGCTAGAATTTGAGATAAAACTTTACTTTTCATGTCACTAAGCTTGACATGAATAAAATGATTTGATATTATATAATCTTTGCATGATTTTCATCTCTAAGCTTGTGCATATGTTTACATGTTTATAATTTGGCAAATATATAGTCTGGACATCCCGAGAACACGAGGCTTTAAGTAGACCCAAGGAAGTCATAGATAACCTCACTTTCCTGGTTTAACAATGGCACGTACATGCTTAAATCTCTAATACATGTATACATGTGCTTAACTAACGAATGAAATCTTTCTTTTCTACCAAATTTATGCATTAATTATCATCAAGTGTGCAAAAATACAAATATGTATTTTGACCTCACTTTTGGAGTGAGGATTCAATCTTCCCATCTTAAACCTAGGAGTCTTCTAGACACTAGGATCTCCTTAGTCATAAGACACTTCAAGTGGTTATGCGAACACTTAACCCAAACCTAGAGGCATAGGAGGACTTGTCAAATGTTCAAACTATGTCTGAGGACCTTAGGAAGTCTACCTATCCTATGGCTTAAACCTAGCCTATGCCTACCTGCTTAGCCAAAACCAAACCTCAAATTAATTTAACCAATCCCAATTGAATCCCAATTCATATCCAAGCTCCAAGCCAAATGATTGAAATCCATAATCTAAATCCATTTTAATCCCTTAAGCCAACCCTATGGAGTTAACCAACATTCCTTCAATTGAACCCAAATCCAATTGATTTTCACAAAAGCACTCCAACCTTTTAAACCTTCATTCCAAACTCTTCCAAAATCTATAATCAAACCCATTGAACAAAATCAATTCAATTAACCCAAGCTAGCCCATTTGTACCCAAAATGTCCAAATGAGCCAAAATCTAATTAAACCTAAATTAATTGCAATCAAAGCCACCAATCAACCCTAAACCAATTATCAAACTCAATCAAACTCAATTCAATGCAAAACTAACTCAATTGGTCCATTAGGCTCACTTGACCTAACCTAAATGACTCATTTGAACTAAACTCCAATCCAACCCAAATCTGATTGAACTAAACCATCGAAAACCTCTTACATTGATTATTGATCATCATTGATTGATCGATTGCAATCAATTGGTCAAGCCAAGTCAATTTGGTCATTTGATCAAGTTGACCCAATTAGCTTACATAAGCCAAATTGAACCAAACTCCATTCTACATCAAATTGATTGCAACCAATGACTCATACCAACTTCAAATTAATCCTTGAACATGACTTGACCATCAATTGAGCCAAACCAAGTCTAATTGGCATCTTGACCCAAGTTGACCCAATTTGACCTAAAAGGCCAAATTGAACCAAATCAAATCCTAAGCCAAATTGATTGCAACCAATGGTTCAAATTTATTTCAAATTGATTATTGAACATGATCAAACCTTTTGTTGAACCCAATTTGACCAAGTCAACTCATTTGACCCATTTGGCCCAAATTGACCCAAAGGGTCAAATTGGTCTAAATCATTCCTAAATATAAATTTATTGAAATAAATACCTACAATCTTCTTCAAATGATCAATTGAACCTAAACCAATACCTAACCCAAATCAATTTGGCCAATTCAACCAAATTGGTCAACTTATCCCATTCGACCCATATGAGTCAAATTCAAATCTACTCAAAATCAAATTAAACCAATCAAACCCAAACATCCCAAATCATCATTTAAACTTGACCCAAGCCTCTGTTTGACTCAATTTAACTAATTGGTCAACCTAGCCCAACTTAGCCCAATTTGACCTACATGGGTCAAATTGAGCCAAACCCACTCAAACTAAGCCCAAACTCATTCAAACTTGGCATGACCTATCCTTGGGTCACCATGGGTTAGTCCAAATCCAACCCAACCCAACTCCAATCCAATTTGACCAATTACCAATTAGATAAAGCCTTCCAAATGGGATAAAACCCATTATTGGATGGTCAAACCCACTCTCCTACCCTTGGCAACCACCCTATGCTCAAATTGGACATGACGACCACTAGCTCACCTAACCAAAAACTAGTTGGGATAGCCATGAGTCAAGTGGAGGTAAGCTAACCCACTTCCTCCCATTAGAACACTTGGAAACCAAAGATAAGCCATCTTAGCCTTAACAGCCCACTCTGCTTCACTCCTCCACTCAAACCGAGGCACCTCACCGATTCTCTGCCACCCAAGTCCACCTGCGTTGGGCAGACATTTTCCCATGGTAGAATTGATCCAAGCCATTAGTTTGGATGGGGAGGATGGTATACTCCTCCCCATTTGATTAAAACACACAATCAGAGTTTCCCTAGAACACGAGAGAGCCGAGATGAACTCCTAGAGTGATTTCTTGAGTTCCCCAAAAAACACCAAACCTAAAATAGGATAGATCCCATCTCTGTCCAACCTCCTCTAAACTCCACCATTTTCAAATTAACACTACCCACACATTCACCAAGCTCTAACGAGGATAAATGAATTGATTCTTGATCAATTTGAGCACCAGAGACCACTCCTTGGCTAACTCTAATGAGGATTCTAGTGATGTTTGGTCCACAAAGCCACCGATGAGGAGTCAAGGCTCGAGCTTCTCAGCAGGACTTTGTCTCTTCAAGATGAAGCTATCTCGGTCGACTAACCGCCGGTCTTGAGCTCTAGCAAGATAAATTCCAGCAAACCATAGAAAATCCATTTTTTGTCAGGCCTTTGTGAAGGAAAGTTTGATTTCATGCGATTGAAATTGCGATCCCTTTAGATTATCTCCGTTAAGCTTTTAAGTCAATCTCGAGCCTCCATGAGCTCTGGTGAGCTCGAATAGAGTGGAGGAAGGTGGATGGTCTCCATCTTCTATCACTCACAAGACAAAGGATCATCCATCATCCATTCCATGTGATTGGAACAGACGATAGTGATTAATTCATTAGATAATCATGATTTAGCCCTAATAGGATCTGTGAGAATAATCCCCACCTTCGGATCATAGATTGGATATTGAAGATGAAGCGCATCTGCCACCTCCATGTCAGTGTCGTATTAGACCATTTAAGTGGCCAATCCTGCGATGCCACATGGAAAGCGCTGTCACGTTAGCCGTTTGCATGGCGCCGACTAGATTAAAGATTAATTAAGCTTAAAAATGCAATTAATTGATTGAAACTTCATAAATTCATGACTAATTGTAGAAAAATCCAAAAAAAAAAACAAATAAATACATTTTGGAAAGGTTAAATAGAGAAGAATTTAATAAAAAAAAATTCATTTGATTTTGAATAGTGATTAAAGCCTAATTAGGGTTTGAATAGTTTCTTAATTAGCTTATTTAAGCTCTAATTACTTGGGTAATTAATCCTAAACTTGGCATGTTAATTTATTGGGATGACCTCTACCTGCCATGATTTTATTGGGATTTCTTGGCTATGTGATTAGGAAAATTTGAAATTCAAACCCTAGTTACTCTCTTAATTTATTTAATGATTAATTAAAGTTCTAAATAAAAATTTTAATTAATTAAAATTCATTAATAATTAATTAACAATGAGATGATGAGGGTGAGTGATTAGGACCTCTTTCCTAATTACTTTTTTCAATTCATTTCATTAAAGAGAATTAATTAATATATGGTTTAATTAAGGAATTACTTAAATAATTAATGGCCAAATCAAATCAAATTAAATTGCTAATCTCTTTAGATAATCAACATGTAAATCAAAGGTTCCTCTTTATGTGTTCAATAATATAAAGACCCTTAAGGAAATTATGGTTAGCCCATAAGTGTGGAAAAATTATAAAAGTACTTAATTAGATTCTTTAACTTAATTAATCTCTAATCATGTGCCAATTACATTAGGTCCTTTAGGAGCATTGCACTTTTATTTTCCCTCATCTTCATATTATTTTTGGCTCATGATTAAATGATTAATTGAAATAAAGAAGCATAGGAAAGGGTAATTAAATGGATTGCTTAATGATCCAACTTAATTAAATCATAAAAATCACTTAATTTTCTTTCCTTAAACTAATTAAAATTACCAATATGGGAATGAGATGAAAAACAACAAATGATCTCTTATCTTAAAGTTCAATCAAAGATCCAAAAATATCAAATTAATAAGAAGCTTTGGTTCCCTTTAAGTAATCTTATTTAGTGTGATTGTCTATAGGAATTAGTGTAGTTGAATTTATTATGTGAAAATGCTTGGCTATACTTTTTCATTCACATTATATGTTATATGTCATGTGAATTCATGCATTCACATCTTCAAAATCAAATGTAATTTACTTACGTAAAATACATGTGTTGGGTTCATCTTATTATATGTGTGGCTATTATCATTAATAAATCTAAATTTATTTTCCAAAAATTATAAATTGATAATAATATTTGGAGTGATAGTAGTTATGAATACATATAGGATTTACATGTGTTTATAACTTAAGAATGTGAAGGTAATGTTTTCTTTTTTAAAATTTTTATATAGATTTATGTATGCTTGAATAATATTAAGTATATCATTTGGACATCTTGGGAATATGAGGCTTTAAGTAGCCCTAAAGAGGTCATTTGATTACCTCACTTCCGTGGTTTAACAACGACACATACTTGTTTGATTTCATTCCTATGTACATTTGTTTTAGAATTTGGATAGAGCTTTAATTTACATGTATAAATAATTTAGTCAAATAAAATATAATCTATTGTATAATTTTTATTCTTCTAATCATGTATTCATTCATATATATTTAAGATAGCAAGTATGTAGTCTGAAAATCTCAGGAATATGAGGCTTTAAGTTACCCCAAGGAGGTCATTTGATTCTCATTTTCCTGATTTAAATAATGGCACATAGCTTACATCTCTTATACATGTGCATGTGTGTTTGATTAAAGAATGAAAATCTTATTTTCTACTAAAAATACATGCATCCATAATCATTTAAGCACATCAAATGTATTGCATGTAAATGTAATGCTTTTTTTCCTATGTTCATATATGGATTTACATATGTTTGAATGATGATAAGTGTATAGTCTGGGCATCCCAAGAATACGAGGATTTAAGTAGCTCCAAGGAGGTCATTTGATTATCTCACTTCCCTGGTTAACAAAGGCACATACTTATTTAATTTCATTCCTATGTATATTTGTATTAGAATTTGGATAGAGCTTTAATCTAAACGTAAAAATAATTCAATCAAGTAAAATATAATTTCCAATTGTATGCATCCATGATCATTCAAGTGTGCCAAAATATGTTGTTGATATAGGTATACTAAGTGTTAAATCATATGCACGTTAAGGGTGAAGGATTAGAATGGTTCGATATATTTTAAGTGATGGTAACTCAATTACATTAATCTTAAGATGGCTTTCATGTTGAATAAGATTATCAAGGGTTAACCTAAACTTAGGATTAATAAAACATTTAAAAAAATCATTCACTAAAGGAAACTAAATCATATAAATGTATTTTTAGAAATAAGTTAAGGTAGGGATCAAGGGGGTTAAGCCTCTTTCTTCTCTTTACAACACTTAGATGCTTATTGCAAATCAAATGGAACAAAATAAAATAAAAATTAAAACTTACAAGTCATCTAAACAACTTGAAATAAAACCATTAATCATGTTGATTTAAATAATTTCAAAGCATAGAAAATCATAATTCAAAGACCTAGCTAAGACATATCACATAAAGCCTAAGCACACACATTAGAATGCTAAGCCATCACTTTTAGCCTTAGATTAGAACAGTGTATGTAATCATGATGTGTTTTATTTTTATGATGTAATGTTTTAGGCTAGATGTTAGGAATATGGATCATAGACTTGATGTTAGGCCGTTGATAGCCTAATCTTATTTATCTATAGGGGATTGTACTTAAGGGGCTACTCAAAAATAAATATAAATGCTCTCTTTGCAGGTTGCTTATACCCCTAAGCATAATCCACATTAGGACAAGTGGGATTGGTTATCCATGTGTAGGGTGCTAAGTCTAAATTATGAAATATAATTGGGTTTGTATGTATGTTTTGCTAACCTCAATTTTGCAGGTGTAATTAGATTTACTTTTCTATAAAAATAAAATTTTGCAATAAGAATTAGGATTAGTGTTATGGGGATTAGGATGAGCAGTGACTATAAGACTTAGTCCTAGGGTGCCTTGTGATGCCTTGGAGCAAATCAAATCAAAAGAAGGAAGAAAGAAAAAAGAAGAAATGAAGAATTAAAACCCCATAGCATGTATTCAATTTCAGTTGTAATAGTATTCTGTAATTCCAGGTTGTATAAGGGTAGAGCTCAACTAGCCAACTTTCTTTCTTTTCTGGGGTGTATGGGGGTAGCCGGCTGCACCAGCCTTTTATTCTTTCATGGCAGTTTATAAAATGATTGTTGTTATGTTTAGTTTGCACACTAGGATTGCACCTGTTTCATAGTTTTTTAATGATTGATGATTGAAAGTGTGGCATCAAGTTTCTTCAAAATTAAATAACAGCTTAAACCATCTTACAATTACGTAAGATCGGACTACATGATTTTGAATTGTAGGAGGTGTGCTGACCTCATTTTTAGAATGAGTTCTCAACACCTCCATCTTAGGCTTAGGATTCCTCTTAGAATTTAAGAGTTCCTTAGTCTTAAGACAAATCTATTGATTAGGTGGACAATCTCAGCTAGCCCTTGAAGACTTTGAAGAGTTAGCCATAGGAATAGGTCATGCCTTAGGGGTGTTAAAAAAATCTCCTACCCTTTAGCTTAAACTTTTCTACACTTTCCTTCTTTCAAGTCAAACTCCAAATCAATTCTATTTGATTTTCCCTAACTCAATTCAACTCCATGATTCAATTTCATGATTGAAATCCATGATTGAGATCCATGATTGAAAGCTATGATCAAATTTCATCAAAATTCTTAAGTCAAAATTTCCTAAGTCCTTAACCCTTTCTTAAGGACTTAACCAACATCATGATCTAAACCTACTCAAATCTTTGAGATTTTCTCATAATCCATTTATATTATCATTTATATTCTCATTTATAAATGAAATATAAATTCAAACCCATCAAATCAAGTTCAAAATTCCAAATCAATTCATGAAAATTTTCCTAAATTCCTTTAATTTTCCATTAAAGGACTTAGCCAAAATCAACTCTAAATCTTGATCAAACCTATTCAAATTCATGAGATTTTCTCAAAATCAATTTATATCCTCATTTATATCCTCATATATAAATGAAATATGAATATAAATCAATCAATCAAAGGCAAAATTAAATTCCAAATTTAAAATGCTTGAAATCCCTTAATTATTCATTAATGGATTTAACCTTTTTGATCAAACCTTTTCAAATTCATGGGATTTTCTCAAAATATATTTGTATTCTCATTTATATTCTAATATATAAATGAAATATAAATATAAATCCATCAAATCCAATTCAAAAATTAAATTTCTAATTAAAAATTCTCTTAAATCCTTTAAATTCTTTTTAATGGATTTAACCCAAATCATGATTAAAATCTTTCAAACCCTTGAAATTTTCCATGATCAATTTATATTCTCATTTATATTCACATATATAAATGAAATATAAATTCTAACAATCCAAACCAACTCCAAATATGAATCTCAAATCAAATCAAAATCAAATCTAAGCCTTTTAAGTCAAAATCTTGAACTTAGCCAAAATCAATTCAAATCAAGCCAAACTCTTAATTTTCTTCATGGTTCAATCAATCCTACAATCATGAGCTCATATATAAATCAAACTTCAATCAAACAATCAAAACTCAAATCAAAAATCAAACCCAAAACTCTTTCATATTCTTCCTTTGAATATGAAATTTTCAAATGGATCAAAATCCATTTGGCTTCAAACCTCTTGTAAATGGATTTAAATTTCAATCATAAGTCCATATACAAGATCAATCAACTTCAAATCAAGCTTTGACCAAGCTTAGGCTCACTTGACCCACAGTGACCTAAAGTACCCTTATGAGCCAACTTTTGATCTTAACCAAATTGGATTGAACCAAACTCATATTTTCCCCTCATCATGGGATGATTAATCAATCCAATTGGGTCAAACCAAGTGAAACCTAAGGGTTGACCAAGTCAACACTTAGCCCAAAATGAAACTTAACATAGCCAAATTGCACCATAGGCCAAATTGATTGAAACCATTGATCCAAGTTCACTCATGACCTATGTTTGAACTTGACCAAGCCAACATTTGAGCCTAACCTAACCCATTTGGCCCACTTGACCCAAGTTGACCCATTTTGACCTAAAGGGAAAAAATGTGTCAAAACTTGATCTAAGCCAAATTGATTGAAACCAATGAGTCAAGTCCTTCCCAAATCACTTGTGGAACTTGACCAAAGCCTTAATTGGCCAACTAGACCCAACCTAGCCTAACTGACCTTAGACCCAACATGACCTAAAGGTGTCATGTTGAGACAAAATTGAACCTAACCTAAATTGATTGGAAACAAAGATACCAATCCCCTCCATATGACTAACCAAACCTAAACTTACCCTTGACCTAACCCAAATAGGTCAAATGGGTCAACTTGACCCATTTGACCTAAATGAGTTACATGAGCCAAAACCTAATCTATACCAAATTGAACCAAACCAAAGGCACCAAAATATTTCAAATGGTCATATGAACTTAACCCAACCCTTGGTTTGACCCAATTTAATTTATTAGACAACTTGACCCAAGTTGGCGCATTTTGACTAAATGGGTCAATATGAGCCAAACCCTATCAAATGGATTCCAAATCCATTGAAACTTGGCCCAACCTGTTGTCTAAACATACCAAACATACCCAAATTGAAAAAAAATAGCAAAATGACCATTATACCCCTAGGACATAGAATAAATTTTGGCCTAGCCCATGGGTATTTTGGTCATGCACTCATTACAATCACTTAAGGCTCTTTAAAACCTTAAAGGGACCTAGTGATGAGTGGTGCACCTAACCCAATGGATTTGGGTCAACCCATTTGGCCCATGGAGCAAACCCACCACCCCAAGCTCAATTTCAAACTCATGGCCCCACATACCTTTACTTGACCAAAATAACCCATCCTATGAGGTTAGTTGGATCAAAACGGCAAGCCCATTGCCGGCCGTCCGACTGCCATATGGGGAGATATACTCCCCATAATTCACTAAAATTTGAATTGATTCACACTCGATTGAAACCTAGGAAGCCTTAACTATGACCTCAAAGCTTTCCCAAGGTCCTTAGAGAGGTTTTGAATCTTGCTTTCTTCGATTTTGCACAGTACAAAATACGGGAGCTCGATCCAATAGTGAATTTTCTCCATACTTAATCCTCTTCCAATTCCTCTTGCACACTTGATCTAGGAGCTAGGTCGAGTCTTCCCAAGCCTTCTCTGAAGTTCTAGAGTCAAGGGAGAGTTCAATTCCATCAACGCTGCCAAGGGAGTGAAGGGGAGTTGGTCCATAGAGCTCTACACTCAACCTCAAGTGCTAAGAACTTTAGCAAAGCTTCGTATCAACCAGACGAAGCTTCTCCAAGGGAATCGAGCGCCGGTGATCTCCTCTAGCGAGGTTAGTGATTTTCCAAGCTTAATTCTCATAAGCATTGGTCCTTTGTGAAGTGAACTTCAATCTCATAAGATCTTAGCCATTGAAATTGTTGGTTATTGCATGATGAAGGTGTGGGCTAAGTTTTTGGTTAATCTAAGCTCTATCAAGCTTGGATCAAAGCTTAGAAGGTGGACAGATCTCATTCTTCCTAAGCCTTGGCAGGGATGAATCTCTGGCCATCCATCCATGCTGTTTGGATAGAAGGCCGAGATTATTCCCACATTTTCAAATCCCTTATCCATTTTATAACCCGCAGGTGTATCCTCAGTCGTCCGATCTTTGATCGGACGACTAAGGATAAAAGCACGTGCGCCGCCACTGCCTCCCCCGATTTGACAACTTAAGTAAAGGCTCACAGCGCGACGCGTGTAAAGTTCGCTGACCTCCGTTGCCACATGTCATGCCATGAGCCAAAGGTTAATTAGGATTAAGAAAATGCTTAATTAATTCATAAATTACTTAGAGAACTTCAAAAAATCATAACTCCTTCAAGAAAAATCAGAAGAATATAAGGAAAAATGCTATGGATAGATAATTCCATATAGAATATTTAAAAAAATGTTTTCAATGTATTTTAATTTCCTTTTTTCTATGAATTTGGATGTCTTTGGGAATGTTAATTAGCTAATTATTCTCTAATTAAGTCACCAATTAATCTCAAACTTCTAGGGTTTACTTTAGGGGATGACCTCTACCTCCCCTAATTTTCTTGAGATATATTGAGGTCTTGATTAGGGAAATTTCTAGCTCATTCCCTAATTATCCCCTTCATGTAATTAAGGGTAATTAAGGTGTAATTAGTGGATTTTCCCTATGATTAAGTTGGATTAAGGTTAGATCCAATGAGTAGGGGTTTTATGAAATCATTTTGGGGTATTTCCCCTAAGCTATTCCCTAAACCCCCTTTTTTCTTTCCTTAATCCCTTAATTAAGGTTTAATTCATTAATTATCCTTTCAAACAATTTTCTAAAATTCTAAAAATCTCCATAACTTAATTAATCTACCTTGGGTAGATGCTTAGGTGTTTAATAGCCTAAATTTAATTAAGGAAATTAAAACCCCTTTCATAAGTGTGAAGGGGTGTTTTAAAAGTACTTAAGCTAAACTCTTTAGCTTAATTAACTTTTAATTGTGAGCCAAATTGCATTAGGCTTTTTCATTACTACGTGCTTTACAAATTTACATACCTTGTGGGTTTTATGACATCTCATTGGCTCATAATTACTTAGTTAATTTTTCTAAGGTGGTGTAGTTAAGGGTTAATTAAGTCACTTAATGCATCCCTTAACCTAATCAACACTTAAAAAATGGATTTAATTATTTGAAAATTAAAAAAATTTATAAAACACATATGGGAATGGGTTAAGAATAGCAAACCCATCTCACCTTTTCAAAAATAAATCAAACTTCAAACAAATAAAAATCATTTTGAAATTCACTTTGATTTATTCTAAGTTTTCTTATTCTTTAAGAATACCTTTAGGAATTGAGTAAAGTGAGTTTGTTTATATGATAACATTGCTTTAGATCTTTCTGAACATGTTAAATTTTATGCCATATGATTTATGCATCCATGATTTCTTCAAAGTTTTAAAATGAAATTATTTACTTTATGTCAAATGTGCATGTGTTGGCTAAAGTAAAATATGAGTGACTATTATCACTACTAAATCTAAAGTATTTTGAAAACCTATAAATGAAATATCAAATCTGAAAGTGTGATATTCATATCTTAATTATTAGCTTGCATGTGGTGAATTATAAAGTCATGTTTATTGTAGCCTTTCCTTCCATTCTTATGTTAGTATAGCTTTGGATATGGGTTGGTAAGATGTAGGGTTCATTTGAAAAGAACCCAACACTTACTTAATTCCAAACCCTATTCATCTCTATTCTCTCACTTAAGGAGGATTTCTTATACTTGCATGAATAAATTTCATAAACAAAAATGAAACCATTAAACAACTTTTGCAAATTCCTTCTTCATTTCAATTCTTTTATATGCATTTTAGTACTTAAGGAAAGTGGTATATTAGTCTAGACAACCCTGAGGTTGCAAGGCTTTAAGTAGCCCTAAGTAAGTCTTATACTTTACACCTTTGGTTAACAATGACGCTGTACTCACTTATGCCTTTCTTACTTTCATGCATTTATGTGAAATTTTGGAGAAAGAAAACCTTTTCTACTTAAGAAAAATCATGCATCTAAATCTTCTAAATTTTTCTAAATGAATTACTTAGCATACATCATAAAGTGTGTTAATTATCTTCATTGTCTTGTATAGATATGCTTAGGGTCCATCCATATGCATGTTATATATGTTGGGA
Source organism: Cymbidium sinense (assembly GCA_021442155.1). NCBI lineage: Eukaryota > Viridiplantae > Streptophyta > Magnoliopsida > Asparagales > Orchidaceae > Cymbidium > Cymbidium sinense. Next base: position 20,523,876 of record CM038229.1, read on the forward strand.
AAGAATTGAAGTAATATATGTTATGTGAATTCTGATTCATTTTTCTTAATCTTAAAATGCCTTTCTTTTTGGATAGGTTTGTTTAGAGTTTATCTAAACTTAGGATTAATTAAAAGATTTAATTAAAACATTTACCTAAATGAAACTAAAATGTGAACTTACCATAGAAATTACTTAACGATTAGGGATGGAAAGAGAAATACTCTTCTATTTCCCTCTCTTTATAACTTAGTAATTAATTGTAGGTTTCACTCAAACCAAATTAAAATATGAAATAAAAAATATCTAAAAAATTTAAAAAACTTAAATGAAACCCTCCTCTAAGTTGAACATGTCTTTAACACTTATAAAATTAAAACCTAAAGTCCTAAACTAAGCATGCCACACAAATCTTCAAAGCACACACATTAGCCTAAGTCACCACTTCTAGCTTTAAGTTTGGTCAGTGCATGGTTAGATGTTATGTTTTATTTTATGATGAATGTTTTAGATTGGATGTTAGGATGTATGCTCATAGAATGAATGGTAGGATGTGCTTAGTCTGACTATTCTTTTCTGCAGGGGATTGTGCTAAAGGGGCACTATCATAAATAAAAATATAAATGCTTCTTGCTTGTAGGTACTTATACCCCTTAGCATAATCCATAGGCCAAGTGGACTTAGTCACCCATGTGTGGGGTGATAAGTCCAATATACATGCTTGGGATTTGTGCGGTGTGATTTAACTAACCCTTATTTTATAGGTTTTAGTTAGATTTCCCTTTTCCTTTTCATGTAAAAATTTATATAAGTATAGTTTTGGAATGATTTGTTATGGGGATTAGGATGAACATTGGCCATAAGATCCTATCTTATGCACCATGTGAAGCCTTGGAGCATCTACCATTCAACCATGCAAAGGAAGATCTAAAGAAGAAAGAAAGAGAGAAGAAAAGAAAGAAAGAAGAAAGAAGAACAAAGCTTGAAGACCCTGATAACAATGAATTCCTTTGCTTAAATTGTAAATTTAATTCATTTGTAATTCTGGTTGTATAAGGGTAGAGCTTTGCTACCCACATTTGATATTTTTGAGTTTGTGCAGTGGTGCCCGACCACAAATGGCCATTTATTCTTTTTGCACTAGTTTTATAAATTGATTGATGTTTATTTAACTTACGCATTAAGTGGAATGCTTTTCTTAGTTTCTTCCTTGCTTTATGTATGGCCTGGATGTGGATTAGGCTCTTTAGGGAAAAATAAATCTTTTACCCAATTTAACAATTCAAACTAAAACTAAATAACTCATAACGTCACCTAAAGCTTAGGATTAAAATCAAGATAAAATAATTAACAACCCCTTAGCTGGATGAGCTCTTTTCTTTATAATATCATGCACAAATGCATCTTATTTCACTCTTTATTGGAAAGCTTCCACGTTTTCCAGAGAATCAACTTGACCTTTGAGGGCCGTGGTTGAAACTCACCTCCTAAACTTCTCGCTAATTTTGGCCAACAATCTATTTTCTCATGCATTAGTCATAAAACTCATATTTTCTTGAGTCAAAATGATTGTCCAAAAATAAAATAAAATGAAATTTGAAATGCATTAGTTTAGGTCATTTGAAACATGTCCCTTTACATGATCTAGCCTCTTTAGGGAGTGAGTTTAAATACTTAGTCTCTTTTTAAATAAAAATAGCCTAGCTATCCTGCATAAGCATAAATACTTGCCTATATGTATTTAAAATCATAGGAGGAGTTAGTTGGCATCCACCCCCAAGCGGTTGTAAGTCTAAGCTGTCAGGTGGTTTGTCCTCTCTTGTGGAGGCAAACAAATTACCCATTTTTTCCTTATATTTAGGTTGTGCTTTCAGCCCTCGTTGAAGCTCCTTAGATTTAGGTTCTGAGGTTGGTTCTCTCCTTTGTGGTCCATAAGCATAATTTCTCACCACTTAAGCATTCCCTTAATCTTGTGTTAAAGAATCTTAAGTCCTAAATTTTTAAAGAAAAATACAACCCAAATAAATTAAATTAATTTTTAAAATGTAAAGTCCAATTTTGAGATATTTTGAGATGCTTTCTAGGTTTTCTAGCATCATGAGCATCTCCTACTTATTCCCATTTTGGGTTCGATAATAATTCCCTTTTTTAATCAATCCCATTTTATCTTCAAAAACATAAACCAATCAATTGATAGTCCTTCCTATTGAAATCTTCAAAGATAATGATTATTTATCTTAATCGAGAGTTTTCCTAAAGGATCTTATCTTTTAGGATGTAATTAACTATGGGGTCCCTGTAGGGAACTTAACAAACTCAGTTTAAAATAAAACCTGCTTTACTTTTCTATGTAAAGTAGGAGAAGAATCTCTGGTACATATGCAGACCCATCATCCTTAGGAGTCCTTATTGAGGTGATTGGTTCCATTAAAGGGTAATGACTTCTGTCTTTCCAGATAGTACACTATACCTTGATGACATATCCGATCACATGAATAAGTACATCTACGGATCTACGTGGCATCTTACCAAGATGAATTTCTACATATATAATTTCACCTCTCCTTTCACCATAGATTTGAAGGTGACTCTATATGTGTGTGGGAATTTTTCTCCACAAGGTGTTAAGTAGTGGCCACTCCAGGCGGTTGTAAGTCTAGAAGAGTCGAGCAGTTTACTCTCTCTTATGGAAGTAAACCATTATGTCCCCTTTACATTTAGATTTAGGTCATGCTTTTAGCTTGTGCAAAAGCTCCCTAGATTTTAGATCTGAGGTTGCTCATTTCCTTTGGGCTACTAGCATAAATCCTCACCTCTTAGGCATTTCCACAATCTTATGTTGATGGACTATAAACTTAAGCGATCTAATTAAATTCAACTCAAATAAAATAAGTCTTCTCACTTTCAAATATATAAAGCCTCAACATAGAGTATGTTGGAATGCTCACTAGGCTTCCTAGTATTACCAGCATTTCCTACTTATTTTCCCTTGGATTCTAAAAATTAGTCTCTCCAATTGAACAATCCCACTTGATTATCCAAAAATAACCAAATCTTTTTATAATCTTATCCTTGAAATCTTTGGAGATAATAATTGACTAATTTAATCAAGAGTGTTCTTTGGAAATCTCATTTCCTAAGATGTAATTAACTATGGAGGCTTGCCTCCATAGGGAACTAAAGAACCCAGCTTAAAATAAACCTTGCTTTACTTTTCCATGTAAAGTAGGGGAAAGATCCCTGGTACATACGAAGACCCATCATGTCTTAGGAGTCATTGTTATGTGATTAGGTCTATTGTAGGGTGATGTATCTATCTTTTGAGATCGTACATCATACCTTAATGTCATACTCGATCACTTCAATAAGTATCTCCTAAGATTTTTGTAGTGTCCACCTGGTGTACCCAAAAATAAACACCATAATGTATTGTATGTATAAATATATGTGTTAAAATCGAATATCATGAACAATGAGAATGAAGAAATGCATATGCTATTATTGATGGAAAGAAGTGATGGAATGTTATCCTTGTAATAGTGATTTAGTTTTATTAATCATAAGATGCTTTTTATGTTTGAATAAGGTTTCTTAAGACTAACCCAAACTTAGGCTTAATAAAAATATTTAATAAATGACCCACTAAAGAAACCAAAGTTCTAATAATATAACCTTAAAAAATAATTTAGGATTGGGATAAAGGGGGTCAAGGCATATAATGAAATAAGAAAGTGTAAATTAAAATTAATTAATTCATTCAAAGATTTGAAGTGAAACCTCCTCTAATGTTTAACTTAAATAATTCTAAACTTTAGATAATCACACTTATAAAGCTTAGTTAAGACACACCACATTAAACCTAAGCACACACATTAGAATGCTAACTCACCAATTCTAGCCTTAGGTTAGGCCGGTGTATATTGTGGTTTTGTGTTTTGTTTAATAATGTAATGTTTTAGACTGGATATTAGTAATATTTATACATAGACTGGATGTTAAGTCACTAATAGACTTTTTTTTGTGAGGGATTATTCTAAAAGGGTCAATGTAATAATAAGTAAAGATGAATGTTCTTGCTTACAGGTGTTGCTTATTCCCCTAAACATAAGATAATTAGGATAGGTGGGCTTCATTACCCAAGTGCATGTTGCTAAGTCTAAATATGTGAAATATAATTACTTGGTTTGTATGTTTGTTTAACTAACGTCTATTTTGGAGGTGTAGTTAGATTTCATTTTTCATAAATATGTAATTATTGCATTAGGATTATGATTAGTGTTATGGGATTTAGGATGAGCACTAGCTATAAGACAAAGACCTGGGAGACCTTATGAAACTTTGAGCAAACTGATTAAAAAAATAGGAAAGAAGGATAAGAGATTGAAGACCCCCATAGCATTCATTTTAATTATAATATTCTCTAATAACCCAGGTTGTATAAGGGTAGAGCTCGGCTTCTCAAAATTTTTTTTTTTGGGTGTACAATAATACTCGGCTGCATCGACCTCTTACTTTTATATGAAATTCATATGTTTGGTTCTTGTGTTTAGTTTATGCATTAAAAATGACATGTTTTTCTATAAGTTTCTTAAAATGTGATGATTTGATGTATGGCATAGATGCGGTAGGCTCTTCAAGATAAAATTAAATTTTCTATCCTCACTAAAAATTTTTAACTAAATTTTAATACAACTCATTCATCTCAAAACCTAGGTCTAAAATCAAGATAAATAAAAGATTTCAAAACCCCTTAGTTGAATATTATATGTTATTATATCATGCATATCATATTATGCCACTCTTGAATAGGGAGGGTCTCCATTCTTGCACGATACGGGATGTGCTTGACCTTTGAGGGTGATCCCTTGTCATAGAGAACACCTCCTCTAATTGAATTAACCCATGACTAAATTTCATCATGCATATAGGTATAATTGTCCCAAGCCTTGGTCCAAAATGAATGTGTCAAAAATGATTTAAAAATTATAATTTTTGCAATAGTCTAAGTCATATTTGCATGTCGATCATATTCTAGTATCTTATGTCTTAGCGAGTGAGTATAAGATTCTAGCTACTTTCCTAATTAAATAGTAGCCTAGCTATCTTGCATCTACATATGACCAACCTACATGGTTTTAATGTGTAAGAGGTGTTAGCTGGAGACTACTCTAGGCTATTATAAGTCCAGATAAGTCTGGGTGTGTTCATTCTCACTTGTGGAGGAGAACTATCATATCCCATCTTTCCTGATTAGACTTAGGTTGTGTTTTAAGCTTGTGCTAAAGCATTTTAGATTTAGTTTCTGAGGCTACTTATTTTTTTCATGCTATGAGTATAGGTCCTCACCTCTTAGGCTTTTCCACAATCTTATGTTGTTGGAATATAAGCCTTAGCATTCTAATAAGATTCTAACTTAAACAAAAGTGAATTCTCTCTCTCAAATATATAAAGCCTCACTATATGGTAGACTGAATCACTCACTAGGTTTCCTAGTGTCATCAGTACTTCAGACTTATTCTTCTTTGGAATCCGTAAATAAGCCTTCCTATTTGAACTCTCTCATTTGATTTCCATAAATACCCAATCCTTTGAAAGTCTAGATTTGAAATCTTTGGAGATACTTATTGACTACTTTAATTGAAAGTGTTCTTAGGAGATTCCCATTTTCTAAGATATAACTAACTATGGAAGCTTGCTTTCATAGGGAACTAAAGAACCCGACATAAAATAATCCCTGCTTTACTTCTTCATGTGAAGTAGGGGAAAGATCTCGAGTATATACGTAGACCCATCTGCCTTAGAAGTCTTTATTAAGTGATTAGGTCCATTCTAAGGTGATGTTTCTATCTTCCAGGGTAATAATTCATACCTTAATGTCACAGTCGATCACTTTAATAAGTACCCCTTAAGATCTATGTGGTGTCCCTACAATTCCAAACTAAAACACCACAAATTTTTTTGGTGACTCCATTGCAGAAAATTCCTCTCTCTATCTTTAGTAGTCAATCATTATCTTCAAACATCAATAATGGACTTATATTTTTATGTGAGTCTAAGACTATCATTCTTTACATTGGACACCCAAGCAAGTGTGGCCAACATCCTTTAGGTTTTAGGACCTCTCTCTAGTAGATCTTAAAACCCATATTGGAACTCCAATAAGTAAGACAGACCAATCAAATAAATCACCTAAAATAGATTAAATAAAGTCAATTTAAAATTATAAGAACCTCTTACCACTAGCATGGCAAAGTAAGGTTCATCCAACATATTCAAAATTACAAATCTCTCCAATTCTTATACGAACCCCATATAATATAAAAAAAATTGTTAAATGAGGGTTTCAAATTAAAGTCAAGTCAAAAGAACAACAACCAAAGCAAAGTCTAATACTATGCCCTTCTTTTCTAGCAGCCAAGAGGAATGCCTGATTCTTTTTCTTTTAAGCAGTCAGTCACCATGTCTTCTATAAAGCTCATCTTCTCATTCACTTTGGATGTGGAGTTGGCCATGGATCATGACATACTCACCTCATCCCCAGTCATCAAGTTTGGCCTTGGGTTTGAGCATTTCAAAGTTACTTGTGATGGTCCTACCCTCAGTACAGTGAGTTGGGAGGAGGTGGTCAACAAAAAACAACTTCTTAAGTTTAATCTCCAGTCAGATGCTGAGTTCCCATCCTTATAGAGGAAAGCCTTTGAGATTCCCATTCCATGAGTACCACTTGTGCCTGCCACATCTTCTACTAGGACTAGTACCACATCTACTATAGCCCCAATTCTTATGGGGAAGTCAGTCCTAGCAACTCAGATTATTTCTCCCACCTTTAAGGTCGATACTAGCTCCTGCCATGCACCCTTAACCAAGACTCAGCATCATAATAAGAATTGGAAGAGCAAGAGGTAGTATGAGCGCATGACCAAGGAAGTTGAGGAAGCCTCTCATGTAGCTAAAAAGGGGTCCATTCGTGAGATCACTCCCTTTCTTGGTGGTAGTAGGTTTGACCCTCTCTCAACTGTAGAGGGGAGGAGGATAGCAGCATCACCCCACAACCTGCAGAGTATGAGACACCAGCTAAGGAGAGGAGGAAGCCCTATGCTGGTCTGAGGTCCGTGCTCAAGAGAGTAGGGAGAGTCCATGGACATTCTAAGTCTGCTATAATTTATGGCTTGAGAAGAGTGATCCTTAGAAGTATAAGTGATTAGATTTATAGAGAAAAGGCCACAGAGGCCAAGGTTGCTGCCCAAGCAAGCAAGAGAGATGTGAGGAGGTTTTCCAGACACTCAGTAGCCTCAACATTAATTAACCATCCTGAACGATGAGCTAATAGAGCTGATCATTCAGACAAGTTAGTTTTCACTAGTTTCAGTCACAGAAGGAGACCTTCAGTAGAGAGGTAGCCATTATCACCACCACCATTCCGCTCCACTCACCGATCACCATCACTGGTCCATGTCCCACCATCTGAAGTTCCTGCTAAATACCATAAATTAGCATCTAAGGAAAAGGCATCCCCTTTGGTGATATGATTACATCTCAGGTACCACGCTCTATCTACTCCACCAGTTGAGGTGAGGTCGAGCTCTCCTACTTGATTTCCCACCCCAACGGTAGATAAGAAAGAGTGGTGGCTCAAGAGCATCGTAGTCGCTCTGTCACCATAGCCAGAAGAAAAAGAAGAAAGAAATATTAGGTTGACTCCTATGATTGTTGAACCTATTAGAGATAGCATCCCTCTTGTCCAAAACATACATTGCATCACCTCTTCAGGACATAGTCCAGTAGTGAGTCACCCCTCGACATATGTCTCGGTGGTTCTGGGTAGAGTGGATGACCAATCATTGGAGGAGATATTAAAGGACTATCGTGCCACAGTGAGGCAGATAGTTAGAGATGAACATTCTGACCAAGGAGAGGGTATGATAGACTTAATTACTGATGAGGATGACCTTTTGAATGATACCTCTAAAGTTCATATGGTTGACACTCAAGGATCCTTGTATAGGAACAACCCAACCAAGAATCACATGGCATTATAGTTGAGAAAGGTGAGGCATTGGATTCAACTCAATGCCTTCTTCAACAAATAAAGCTTAAGAATGATCAGATTGATAGGATGGAGAGAAGTGTAGAAGAGTTGATCGCAATGATATTAATATTACAAAATTAAACACATGTCCCCCAACCCACTCCTACGGAGGCCGATAGACCTGAGTTAGTGCATATCCTAGATCATCCTAAGAGCACTACTCTAATGGATGAGGATACTGATAATCTACATAGGAAGACAGCTGATAGTACCTTCATGCATAAAAAAGACATCAAGCAGATGGTGGAACAACAAGTGAAGGAGGCGTTGGCACAGGTCGAAGGGAGCTCATCGGTTCCAAAGGGTAAACCATACCCAAAAGAATTTGATGTAGTTCAATACTCTAAAGGTTTTGTGCCACCATCCTTCAAATTATTTGATGCTAGTGGGAACCTTAGGCAACATAATGCACATTTCAGAGCTAGTTGTTGCAACATCGGTGGTAGTGATGCCCTACTCTTCTGATAGTTTGTCAGTAATCTTTTTAGAGTGGCCTTTGATTGTTACGATGAGCTACCCAATAATTCAGTGAAGTCTTTTATGGAATTAGAACAACTTTTTATCAAGAGATTCATAGGAGCTCAGTAGAGAGTGACTATAGGGGACCTCATTATAGAGAAATAGAAGCCTAATGAATCCCTTGTTGATTATATTCTCAAGTGGTAAAACCTGAGTATGAAATACAAACCATAGCTGTAGAAGCAGCATGCAATTGAAATTATTCTCAAGAATATTCATGGCTTAGTTGCCTTCATGCATGAAACCAAAGAGGAAGCCAAATATTTACTCTTTTTAGACCCATCATCCAAGCTTAAACCCCATAAATTGTTTGAGAAGAAGCCATATAAAGTGGTAGCAGTGGACAAGGGGAAGTAACCAGTGAGAGCATAATTTGAGAGGCCTAAAGCTCAGCAGCCTTCACTCCCACCTCCTCTTCCTCTATCTTGGCCACCATAGAGGCCACCCCAGTAGCCTATATAAGAGCAATACTAGTACTGACCACTAGGTAGATACTATCCACCTACTCTTGCTGATAAACTCAATAGGCAATACTCATTCAAGAGGGAAGTAGTTAGAAAAATCTTCAAGAACCTTCTTAAGAAGCTTGATTTCTAGCTACTAGAGCCTAGAAAGCTAGAGGAGGTGGGTAGGAGTGATGATCCTAATTACTGCCCCTACCATCACATGCTAGGCCATGCCTTAGAGGATTGCTTTACATTGAAGGATTGGCATGAGCATAGCTACAAGATAGGATCTATAGTGATCTCCAAAGATTACTTAGTGGAATAACCTTTTGGTTCCATTAAAGTAGTCTTTGGGGAAACATCTGATTCTCTTAAGACAAAAGAAGATTGAGTTATCTCTTTATCTCATACCTCTAAAATGATTATCTTTAAAATCAAGAAACTTTCTTTATAGGTGTCTGACTCAGCTCAGATCTCCAACACTATGGAGGGTCTGGTAGTTGTAAGGGACAACTCGAGAAGGGTGGAAGCTCAGCAGGGACCACATGCCTGGGATAGATTCATAACACTACCACCATCCGAGTACAACATTCTTCCTCCCATAGTTGAAGTTACTACATCTACTTGCTACATCACCATTACTAAGAGTGTTGTATCTACGGATGAGGGAACCAAGGCACTCATACTGTTTACTTTACTTGAATTTTACCATGTATCACCAAAATTGAAGAAATCATTGAAGAAGAATAATTTTTCTTACATTTTGTCTACTTTTGAAGATCTCAGTGATTTTATTCCCATTGATAGCTCTCCAAGTCATAATAATGACAATCTAAATAATTATGATCAATTCCATTTTGATTTAGAAATATATTGCCCTTTTTTAAATCATTAGGGTTTACCACTTGAGATAGATTTAGAGTCATCTGACTCCAATGATTTTTTAAGAGAAGCTGTAGACAGGTAGAACTTTTCACAAGCTCCTCATCACAAGAAGTCATTGAAGTTAATCTCCATAGTGGTAAAGTTCTACCTCCTAGGGTAGCACCTCAAGATAAGGGTAAACTGGTCATTGGTTCCAGTGAGCAGATAACCCCTCCACAAGATACTCCATCCTTGGATATGCTTATGGAAGACTAACCCAAAGTCAACTACAATGTCCTAACACACCTTAGAAAGTTTCCAGCTAAGTTAAGCATATATGATGCCCTTATTTTATCCAAAGAAATGAGGGAGTCACTAATCAAAGCAATGCTTGATCCTGAAATATGCTTAACTTAGTTGGTCACCTAAGGCATGTTATGAAGACTACCGGATAGACATTACACCACAGTGGATGTTGGCAAGTTCAGGTTATCGAGAGTGTTGGTTGATCTAGGTGCATCAATGAACATTATGAGTCTATGTCGTGTTTAAATTTGGATGTCGGTGACACCATGCAGATCTTATGGGGCACTTATTGAAGTGATCGAGTATGACATCGAGGTATTATGTAGTATCTCAAAAGATGGAAACATCACCCTACAATGTACCTAATTACCAAATAAAGACTCCTAAGGCATGATGGGTCCTCAAATATACTAGAGAGCTTTTCCTTAATTTTCATGAAAAAGTAAAGTAGGGTTTATTTTAAGTAGGACTCTTTAGTTCCCTATGGAGGCAAGCCTCCATAATTAATTACTTCCTACGAAATGAGATTTCCTAAGAATACTCTTGATTAAATTAGTCAATTATTGTCTCAAAAAAATTCAAGATTTAGACTATCAATAAATTGGCTATTTTGGAAAATCAAATGGGATTGTTCAATTGGAAAGACTTATTTTAAAATCTAAAGAAAGATAAGTAAGAAATGCTCATGATGCTAGGAAACCTAGTGAGCCTTCCAATCTTTCCTATGGTGAGGCTTTATATGTTTGAAAGTGAGAGGATCTATTTCATTTAAATTAAAATTTTATTAGATTGCAAGGGCTTATAATCCACCAACACAAGATTGTGGAAATACCTAAGAGGTGAGGATTTATGCTCATAGCTAAAAGGAAACAAGCAACCTTGAATACTAAATCTAGGGAGCTTTAACGCAAGTTAAAAGCACAGCCTAAATCTAAGCGAAAAGGGATATAAGGGTCTACCTCCTCAAGAGAGGATGAACCAGTCTGACTCTTCTGGTCTTACAACTGCTTGGAGTGGCCGCCAGCTAACACCTCCTATGATTGAAAGCCATGTAATCCAATCTTATGAAATTGCAAGATGGTTTAAGCTGTTATTTAATTTAGAAAGAGACTAGAGTCCAAAACTCACTCCCTAAGAGACTAGATCATGACTAGCATTAGTATATAACTTAGTCTAAAATGCAAAATTTATACAATTTTTATATAATTTTGACACATTGATTTGGATAAAGGCATTAAGATATTTTATGCTTAAATGCAAGATGAAATCTGGTTATTGGATAAATAAAAAAATAAAAAAGAGAGGGTGAAGCTCCATCATAAGGGGTTGCTCTCATAGGTCAAGCAGTCCCTAAAGTCTTGAAATGGAGGCCCTCATTTTTGCAAGAGTGGTATAATATGACATGCATGATGTTAGACATACAACATACACCTAAAAGGTTGTTAAATCTTTTAATTACCTTGATTATAACCTAGGCTTTACAAATGAGGTTAAATGTTATTTTAAACTTTAATTATGAGTTATTAATTGGGTATAAAAATTAATTTTATCCTAAGAGCTTACCCTATCCAGGTCACACATTCAAACATCAATCATTAAGAAACTATGAAAATCATGTTGTTCTAGTGCACAAACTAAACACAACAAAAATAATTTTATAGACTACTGTGAAAGAATAAGAGGCCGGGTCATGTACCATCATACACCCTAGAAACGAGAAATGTTGGGTAGCCAAGCTCAACCCTTATACAACCCAGATTACAAAAGAATAATTACAATTGAAATTGAATACATGCTATGAGGATCTTCATTCTTTATTTATTCTTTCTTCTTTCTTTCTTCTTTTGATTTGATTTACTCCAAGGCATCACAGGGCACCCTAGACTAAGCCTTCTAGCTCTGCTCATCCTAATCCCCATGTCATTAATCCTAATTCCTATTACAAAATTACATTTTTATGGGAAAAGTAAATTTAATTATAGCTGTAAAATAGAGGTTAGCTAAAAATACATATAATCCTAAGCAGTTATATTTCATAATTTGGACTTAGCACTATGCACATGTGTAATTAAGTCCACCTGGCTTAATATGGATAATGCTTAGGGGCATAAGTAACCTACAAGCAAAATATTTATATTCATTTTTGAGCGGCCCCTTAAGCACAATCCCTACAAAAAAATAGTATTAGGCTATCAATGGCCAAACATCTAGTCTACGATCCACATTCTTAACATACAGTCTAAAATATTACTTCATAAAATAAAACACATCATCATCACATACATCATCCTAACCTAAGGCTAGAAGTGATGACTTAGCATTCTAATGTGTGTGCTTAGGCTTTATGTGGTATGTCTTAGCTAGGTCTTTGAATTATTATTTTCTAAGTTATGAAATTATTTAAGTTAACATGATTGATGGTTTGATTATAAGTTGTTTATAGTTTTGCAAATTTTAATTTATATATTTTTTTGTTTCATTTGATTTACCCTTAGCATTTATGTGTTATCAAGAGAAGAAAGAGGCTTAACCTCCTTCATCAATAGCTTAAGTTATTTCCTAAAAGCACATTTTTAGGATTTAGTTTATTTTAGTGAATTATTTATTAAATGTTTTATTATTCTTAAGTTTAGGTTAACCTTAAAGAATCCTATTCAACATGGAAGGCATCTTAAGATTAATGTGATTGAATTACCATCACATAGAATATGTTGAACCATTCATTTTCATCACCCATAATATGCATATGACTTAGCACTTAGTATACCTACACATGCAATACATTTTAGCATACTTAAATGATTATGAATGCATATGTTTTTAGTAGAAAAGGGAACTTTTTTTTATAATCACATACATAGGTATAAAAGATGTAAGCAAGTATGTGCCATTGTTTAAACCAAGGAAGTGAGATAATCAAATGTCCTCTTAAAGCCTCGTGTTCTTGGAATGTCTAGACTATATACTTGCTATCATAAATAAATATGAATGTATATATAGCTATAAGAATGAAATCATGCAAAAGATTATATTTGTGGTTGAATTATTTATACATGTAAAGTAAAGCTCTTTCGAAATTCTAATACAAATATACATAGTAATGAAATTAAATAAGTACATGCCTTTGTTAACCAGGGAAGTGAGATAATCAAATGATCTCTTTAGAGCCACTTAAAGTCTCGTATTTTTGGGATGTCCAGATTATATACTTATTATCATTCAAACATATATAAATCCATACATGAATATATGAAAGAAAGCACTACCTTGACATGCTTAAGCTATAAACACATGCAAGTCCTATGTATATTCATAATTACTATCACTCCCAATGTTATTATTTATTTATACCTTTTGAAAATAATTTTGAAATTTATTAGTGATAATAGCCACACATATAATAAGATTAAGCTAACACATGCAATTCTACATAAGTAAATTTTATTTGATTTTGAAAATATCAATGCATGATATCACATGACATAAAACATTTAAGGTGATTGAAAAGGAATAGTCAAACATTTCCATATAATTCATTCAACTACACTAATTCCTTAGGAAAATCACATCAAATAAAATTACTTAAGGAAAACCAAAGCTTCTTATCAATTTGATTTTTGATTTTCATTAAACTTAAAGAGGAGAGATCATTTACTATTTTCCATCCCATTCCCATGTAATTCATTCAACTACACTAATTCCTCAGGAAAATCACATCAAATAAAATTACTTAAGGAAAACCAAAGCTTCTTATTAATTTGATTTTTATTTTCATTAAACTTAAAGAGGCGAGATCATTTACTATTTTCCATCCCATTCCCATGTTGGTAATTTTAATTTGTTTAAGGAAAGATAATTAAGTAATTTTATAATTTCACTAGGTTGAATCATTAAACAATCCATTTAATTTCCCATTCTTATGCTTCTTTAATTTAATTAACCATTTAATCATGAGCCACAAATGATATGCACATAAGAAAAATAAAATTTCAATGCTCCTAAAGGATCTAATAAAATTGGCTCATCATTAGAGATCAATTAAATTAAAGAATCTAATTAAGTAGTTTAATGATTCTTCCACACTTATGGGCTAATAATAATTTCCTTAAGGCTCTTTATGACATTGAACAATAAAGACGAACCCTTAATTTGAATGTTAATTATTTTATTTGATTGTTAATTTAATTTGATTTAGTTTCATTATTAATTAATTAATTAATCTCTTAATTAAACCTCACATTAATTAACTCTCTTTAATGAAATGAAATTGGAATAGTAATTAGGAAAGAGGTCCTAATCACTTCCCCTCATCATCTCATTATTAATCAGTGATTAATGAAGTTAAATTAATTAATTTTTACTGTTCATAGCTTTAAATAATCATTAAATTAATTAAGAGAATAATTAGGGTTTGAATATAAAATTCCCCTAATTACGTAGCCAATAAATCCTAATAGATTCATGGGAGGAAGATGTCATCTCATGAAATAAACATACCAAGTTTGGTATTAATTTCCCAAGTAATTAGAGCTTAATTAAGCTAATTAAAGAAATATTCAAACCCTAATTAAGCTTTAATCACTATTCAAAACATAATGAAATTATTTTTATTAAATTCTCCTTTGTTTAACCTTTCCAAAATGTATTTATTTCTATTTTTTTGGATTTTTCTATAATTAGTTATGATTTTATCAAGTTTCAGAGTAATTAATTACATTTTAAACCCTAAATAATCCCTAATCCCATAGACGCCACACGAGAGGCTGACGTGGCAGTGCTTTCCACATGGCACCGTGGGATTGGTCACTTAAATCATCCGATGTGATAGCTGAGTCAGCAGTGGTGGACGCGACTTCATGCCCGCTGTCCGATCTGAGATCAAATGGTGGGGATTTATCCTATGATTCCTATAGGAATTAAATTGAATAATTTAATCAGATTAATCTTGGCCATCCATTCCAATCACATGAGATAAATGGCAGATGATCCATCGCTCCCCAAGTGATGGAAGATGGACTTCAGCTACCCTCCTCTCCTCGATTTGAGCTCGTGAGGCCTTAGGATTGACTCCAAAAGCTTCAAGGAAGAGATCTAGAGGGAGCTAATAGTGGAAATCATGCGAGAATAGAAAATGCTTCATAAAAGACCATCTCTTAATACTTTTTCTATGGTTTGTTGAAGTTTACCTTATCGGAGATCAGGAATGACAGTCTATCGACTGAGTAGCTTCATCTTAAAGAGACGAATCCCTACTAAGAAGCTCACACCTTGATTCATCACTGGTGGCTCTGAGGACCAAGTGTCACTGAAATCCTCATCGGAGTTTGTCTTGGGACGGTCTTCGATGATAGAATCAATTCATTCTTGGTCACCGGAGCTAGAGGAATGTGTGGGTGAACGTAATTTGAGAGTGGTGGAGTTTTATTAAAGTGGGATAGAGTGGATGCTTTGTTCCTTTTAGGTTTGGTCTCGTTGGTGATGGGGAGGCTCAGGGGATTCAGAAAATTGCTCAGGAGGCTCGTCCCGAATCATTTATGTTCTGAGGATGCTTGTTTGTAAGTTGGAATGGAATGGGGAGGAGCATGCTGTCCTTCCCCTCAAACATGACGGCTTAGATTGCTCTTTCCTTGGGTAGACATTTGGTCGGCGTAAGTGGTCAGGGATGAAAGAGAGATGTTTAGGTGGCTTGATTTGAGTGGGTGAGGGTCTGAGGTGGGTTACTAAGGGAAGAGGTGGAGTGTCCTTGCTTTCCTATGTGTGCCAATGGGAGGAGGTGGGTTAGCTCACCTCCCTTGACCTATGGCTGACCCAACTAGCTTTGGGTCAGGTTAGCCATAGGGTCAAGGGTCCAAACTAAGCTAAAGGTGGCTGCCAAGTACAAAGAAGGGGGTTTGACCACCCAAAAATAGATTTTATCCCATGTGGAGTGCTTTACCCAATGGGTAGTGGGTCAATTCAGGTTTGGTTTGGGTTGGGCTTTATTTGGGCTAACCCATTGTAACCCAAGGATGGGTCAATCCATGTTTGAATGGGTTTGGGCTTAGTTTGGTTGGGTTTGGCTGAATTTGACCCATGTAGGTCAAATTGGCTAGGTTGGGTTAGGTTGACCAATTGGTCAAATTAGATTAAACCATGGGTTGAGACAAGTCCAAATGATGATTTGGGATGTTTGGGTTCAATTGGTTTGATTTGAGTTTGAGTAGGTTTGAATTTGACTCATATGGGTCCATGTGGGTCAATGGGCTAAGTTGACCAATTTGGTCAAATTGGCCAAATTGGCTTGGGTTAGGTGTTGGTTTAGGTTCAATTAATCATTTGAAGATAATTTTAGGTTTTTATTTCAATCAATTTGTATTTAGAATAATTTAGACAAATTTAACCCTTTAGGTCAATTTGGGATAAATGGGTGGGTTGACTTGGTCAAATTAAGGTTCAACCAAGGATTTTATCATGTTCAATAATCAATTTGTGATGGATTTGAGTCATTGGTTATAATAAATATGGATTAGAATTTGATTTGGCCTAATTTGGCCTTTTAGGTCAAATTAGGTGAACTTGGGTCAAAGGGCCAACTGGATTTGGTTTGGCTCAATTGATGATCAAGTCATGTTCAAGGATTAATTTTGGGTTGGTAGGAATTATTTGTTTCAATTGATTTGAATTAGAATGGGATTTGGTTCATTTTAGTTCATGTAGGCTAATTAAGTCAATTTGGATCAAGTGACCAAATTGGCTTAGTTTGACCCAATTAGTTGCAATTAATCAATCAAGGATGATCACCAATTAGTATAGGAGGTTTTGAATGGTTTGGTTCAACCCAATTTGGGTTGGATTGGAGTTCAAATGGATCATTTAGTTCACTTTTGGTCAAGTGAACCTAATGGGTCAATTGAGTTGGTTTTGGATTATATTGAGTTGAATTGAGTTTGATAATTGATTTGAGATTGATTGATGGCTTTGAATGCAATTGATTTGGGTTTAATAAGATTTTGGCTCATTTGGACATTTTGGGTTCAAATGGGCTTGCTTGGGTTAATTGAATTTATTTTGGTCATTTGGTTTGATTGTAGATTTTGGTAGAGTTTGGAATGAAGTTTTGAATGGTTGGAGTACTTTGGTGAAAATCTATCGAATTAGTTTTGTTTGAAGAAATTTTGGTTAAGTCTATAGGATTGGCTTAAGGGATCGAGATGGATTTAAGTTCAAATCATTTGGCTTGGAGCTAGGGTATGAAATGGAATTCAATTGGGTTTTGGTTGGATTAATTTGAGATTGGTTTTACATGATTGGATAGGCATGAGTCATGGGTTATGCCATAGGATAGGTAGGCTTCCTTAGATCCTAAGACATAGCCTAAATTAATAGCAAGTCCTCCTAAGTCACTAGGTTTGGATTAAGTATTCACTTAGTCACTAGAAGTATCCTATGACTAAGAAGATCCTAGTGTCTAGAAGACTCTTAGGTCTAAGATGGGAAGATTGAATCCTCACTCCAAAAGTGAGGTCAACAAAAGGACCCCTAATAGTTGTGGTGTAACTAATAAGGTACACCGCATGTATTGACATTGATCGAGATAATCAATATTGTCCAAAAGGATGGCAAGTGCAAACGAAGACTATCTATGCCTAAACCATGAGGTAGATAGAATCATGGTCTTAATGCAATGTAACTCATCTCATGCCAAGGGCATAAGAGAGCCAAGAGGATTTGGTTTGAATTAGTTGAAGATTGATTTCATGTCGAGGACATGAACAAAGATTAACTGAAGAACCGCACATGAATTGGATTAGATTTAGGGATTGATTTATGCCAAGGGAATAAAATGGGAAATCTGCTAGGGATTGAGGTTTGATTGAATTTGTTTGACTTAGTTTGGGAAGAAACCATTAGGGATATAGATTTGATTAAATTTGTTTTAATTTGTTTGATTTGGTTTGATTTATGGAAGGGAGATCTATTGGGGATACAAGTTTGAATTTTTTTTAATTTATTTTGTTGATTTAATTTGATTTTGATTGGTTGATTTTGATTTGGTTTTGATTTAGCTCCACTGGGGAGATTAATTTGATTGATTTTATTTTATTTAATTTGATTTAATTTGTTGATTTGATTTTATTTGGACCCTATCGATTTATGATGGACCGCACTAAGAAGGGGTTATGTAAGTCTGGGCTTATCTTAGATTTATAAATCCAAAGGGATAGTCTATTGGCCAAAGGGTAGAGCTATTCAACCTAGGGGTTGCCTTTTGGTGTGCAATGGCTATGCTAGGAAGAAAGCGTGGGGACTTCATCCTCCAAAGAGAGATCAACTGTTGGGGTGACTTGTTGTTGGCACAACAAATCAAATCCAACCTAGGGTGACTACTGAGTGAGTGCCATTGGGGATGTTATCTCAACTCAAGAGTTGTCAAGGTGATTCCTATAGGGAGTTTTGTTGATACTGCCTAAAAGATAGGTTATTTTCTTGGGGAAAGGTGCCTCTAGGGAATTATCTTAATCCACAAGAGATTTTGTTTTATTTTATTTATTTGTTTGCATGGATCATGTTGGTTGATGAGGGACCACACTAAGAAGGAGCCCGGGGGGCTTTAGCCTATCTCAGATTTACTAGCCCAAGGGAAAGTTCACACATCCGTAGTACATAACATCCAACTATAGGGGTAGCTTCTAGGAAAGGGGAGCTGTCCAGTCCAGCAGGAACCTGGGTAGTGTCATGACGAGGTTGCAAAGTACATGATCCAAATAGAATGCCCATAGGGAAGATGCCTTTGGGATCCTGATCCTTGAAAAAGAAGGCCTTTAGGTAGATGGTGGCTAGCTCAAGAAGAAAACACATGGTATCACATCTGCCTGAGTGGTGTCATCCACTAGGTGGGTCATTGTCAGCCAAGCGAACACCAACCAACCTAAGGTGCCCGTCGGTGTGCGATGATCAATCTAGGAAGAAAGCATCGGGGACTCACATCTTCATAAGTAGAACTGATCATCGAGATAGTCTATCATCGGCTAGACAACTACTATCTAACCTAGGGATACTACTAAGTGGGAATTCACAAATAAGAATTGGACCCAATCTTGAAGTAGTCAGGAGGAAAAAAGAACTACTTGGGGTACCACTAACTGAGAATCCCTAAAGATGTTGATGTTCTAGATGCCTAGAAAAATGGCTAACTCCAGACTGAAAATCAAAGCCTCATATTCAACTTTATTGTTGGTGCAAGAATCAAATAGATGATATGAGAATCTCATCATACCGTGGTCTAAAGTTAGGAGAACTATTCCTACCCCTGCCTTTCCTAGAAGAGTAGATTATGGTTCTTCTCCTCTTTAAGAGGAAGCTGCACCATCAAAATATATCTCCCAGTAGTGAAAGTTGGTATCCCTTAAGTTCATGATTTGTTCATTAGGGAGATCATCACTAAGTGGAAAGTTGGCAGAAAGTGGGTGTGCTACTAAGAAATTTGCGAGTGCTTATCCTTTCATCGCATTGAGGGGTATGAAAGTGATGTCAAACTACAATAAAATCATGGACCAACATGCCAACCGTCTTGGTAGCATCGATCGTGTCATGAGATATTGCAGTGGATTGGTTCTAAAAATCAAGTTTATTTTATGAGAAAGTATATAATGTTATAGCTTTTGAGATACTTTGATTAAAGTTAGGAAATGCTTCTCAATGGGTGGATAGTTTGCTTTGGCAAGGATTAGACGATGACTGAGATAGTAGAGTGCATTCTCTTTCCCTTCGTCATTGGCTTGGGCCAACAAAGTGCCAAGTGAGTCACCTAATGCAACACTGTAAGGATGAGAGGCTTGCCTGGGATAGGGGCGGCTAGGACTGGCTGCATCATGAGGTACCACTTGATCTTCTCAAAGGCATGCTAGCACTGGTTGTCCCACATGAACTTGGCATCCTTCTTGACCAGTGCTGAAAATGGTTGACATCAACTTTATAGGTTAGATATAAACATCTTAGATATGCCAACCTCCCTTGGAATAATCTGAGTTAGGTTAGAATTTTAGGGTGTGGTATTTCTAATATTACTTTAATCTTCTCTAGGTCAATTTTGATTCTACGATGTCAGACAACAAACCCAAAAAACTTCCCTGAAGCTACTCTAAATGCACACATCAGAGGGTTCATTTTGAGGTTATATTATCTTAACCATTTGAAAACTACTCTCATGTCAAAGAGATGGTCTTCTTTTCTTTGCTTTTAACTACAAGATCATCGACATAGCATTCTACTTGGTGATGAATGAGTTCATCAAAGATTCGAGTCATAGCTCATTAGTATGTGGAATTGACATTTTAAGGCCGAAAAGCATGCCCTTATAACAATATATTTCGATCGTGGTTCTAAAGGCAGTGTTTCTTTCTTCTTCAGGTGCAATCTTTATTTGGTTATATCTAGATGAACCATCCATGAAAAAGAATACTGTATGAGATGAGGCAATGTCCACCATCAGTTCTAGTATTGGTAGTGGAAATTCATCTTTTGGCATGCCTTATTAAGATCCTTAAAATCAATGTATATGTGAATTTGGTCATTCTTCTTCTTAAGTGGGACGACGCTAGCCAACCAGGTGGGGTATTTTTCCTCCTAGATGAAACCATCATCGATCAATTTCTTAACTTTAGAAATGACCTATTATTCAATGTCTAATCGTATGAGTCTAGGAGCTTGGTTGATAGGGTTATCATCGGGCTATATCACTAGCTTATGGACCGCTACATTAGGAGCCAATCTAGGCATTTCTTCATAACTCCATGCAATGCAGTCCTTAAACTCAGTGAGTAGCCTAACTAAGTCATTGGTTTCATTTTCATTCAACAAGGAACTGATGTACATCGTCCATGGATTTTCTTCAATTTCCAAGTTGATTTCTTTGAGTTCGTCGATTATTGATTTGATTTCTTCCTTGAATTTTGACTGTGCATCTTTGACTTGGAAATCATTTGGATCATCTGAAGTTTCTAAGCACACCTCCTCATATGAGATAACGTGATTTGAAAATAACCTATTAGATTCTAAATGATTGGTGATGGCCAAGATTTGATCATCATCATCGACTGCGCCTACTATATCGAAGCCTAGTCCTGGTGTTGATTGAGAATACTTGCATTTGTTGTCTCATAGCCTTTCGAAGTATTTTGACCTGTGCTTAGACCATGCATGTGGGATTAGACCATTATTTGCTAAGTTTAAAACACATGACAAGTACCAATCAAAAGGAAGTTCTATTAATTATTTATATGAACCATCCTCAAGTTCTACATCAACTTCTTGACATGAGGATGAGGCTTCTAGATATAACTTTTGAATTTTTGCCATTGCTAATAATTTATGAGCTTTCTTAACTACCAAACCCTTAACCTTTTATGATGAAAGTGGGGTTAGAGCTAAGGTTCTCAATTGATGCCTAACAGTTTCACATAATAACTTGGATATACTTATGCTTTGCTTAAAGACCTGGTCTTTATCACCTTGAGTGTTACCTCTAATAGGATCTGTTAATGAGAAGAGCTAGCCGGTGTGTTAACCATATAAGACTCATTATCTGAACTAGATTCTAAGTTTATGTGGATAGCAAGTGTACTTCTGGAAGCTGTGATGAATCTCCTGATGGGTGGTAACTATGGAGGCCTTCCACCATTAGGACTCCCTATGGACTTTCCTCTTCCTCATCCTAGTGGAGGTCGAGTCATCTTCCCCACTTGTTCGAATGAAGTAATGAACTGTGGGTGGAATCTAATCTCAGACTCCACTTCCTTCCTAAGGTCTTCTTCTCATTCCCTTTACTTTTCTTATTATATTTCTTTTTTATTTCTTTTTCTCTTACATTTGGATTTTGACTAAGTTCACGAGAATATACATTTTATTTTTTAGGGAGATAGTAGGTCGCAATCTCATATATCCTGATGTCATGAACTGCCAAGTCTTTGAGATCTCCTTTGACACAGTACTTGATTCCACCTCTTATGAACTTGACGCACTGATGTAAAGAGGATGAAACCATGTTGTTCTCATGTATCCATGTTCTCCCAAGAAATGCATTGAAAGATGTATCTGAATCTATTATATGAAACTTTGCTTGAGTATTCCAATCATCTATCTCTAAGAAAAACACTATAGAGCCTAAGGCCCTCTTGCCTTATTCATTGAATCCTTTGAACATCATCCTCTCCATTTGGAGTTTAGATATGCTAATCCTCAAGTAGGCAAAGTCTTAAACTCATGATATTGACTGATGCATCCGGATCAACCAAAACTCTGGATAGCCTGAATCTGACAACATCCATTGTACTATAAAGGGCACGGTTGTGCTCGATCATTCCTAGAAGTAAGTCTTCATATATGAATGTAACTCCTAGGATCTCTTTTGAATAGCATGCTTCCTCTCTAGTAGTAGTTAGCTGAGCTAAGCATATCTCTGGATCAAGCAAGGATTTGATTAGAGATTCCCTCATCTCTTTGGATAAGATAAGGGCATCATAAATGCTTAACTTGTATGGCAGCTTTCTAAGATATGCTAGGATGTTATAATCAACTTTGGGATGGTCCTCCATAAGCATATCCATAGGTGCAGCATCTTATGGAGGGGCTATCTGCTCACTAGAATAATGACCTGCTTACCCTTATCCTAAGGTGCTACCCTAAAAGATAGAACTTTCCCACTTCTGATAATGACTTCAGTGACTTCTTATGAAGAACTTGTGAAAAGTTTGACTTGCTCATCGGGCATACCCAAAGCTTCTCCTAAAGGATCCTCAGAGTCAGATGACTCTAAGTAAATCTCAAGAGATGAACCCAAATGATTCAAAAAAGGAAAATCCATTTCTAAATTGAATTGGGAATGATCAAAATCGTTTGCATTATTACTTTGACTTAAAGAGCTTTTGATTGGAATAAAATTGTTTAGATCATCAGAAATTGAAAAGATGTAAGTGGAATTAGCTTTCTTTATTAATTTTTTTAATTTTGGGGGAGGTACATAGTATTAATCAAGTAAAGTAAGTAGGATGAGGGGTGTCGTGCCATCTTCTGTTGATACAATGCTCTTGCTAGAGGTGGAGGAACTAGCAGAGGTGGTAGTAGCTGCAACGATGGAAGGAGTGCTGGACTCAGATGGTGGTTGCGCTACTGATCTATCTTCAGAAAGTAAAGTAGGTTGTCTGCTGCTGTAACTTGGCTTCCACTCTCCCCGAGTTGTCCCTCACAACTAGCAAACCTTCATTGGTGATGGAGGTTTGAGTTGATTCAGGCACTTACAGAGAAAGTTTCTTGATTTTAGAAATTATTTTTTTAGAGGTAGAAGATAAAGAAATATTCCAACCTCCTTCTATCTTAAGAGGATCAGAAGTATCTCCAAGGATTACTCTGATGAACCAGATAGTTATTCTTCTAAGTATTCCTTTGGGATAGCTATAGCTCCTGACATGTAGCTGTGCTCAAGCCAATCCTTGAAGGTAATGCAATCTTCTAAGACGTGGCTTAACATGCGGTGATAGGGGCAGTAGTTAGGATCATCACTCCTGCCCGCTTCCTCCGACTTCTTAGGCTCAGGTAGTTAAAAATTAGGCTTCTTCATGAGGTTCTTGAAGATCTTTCTGACTACCTCCCTCTTGAATGAATGTGATTTGTTGAGTTTGTCATCAAGAGTATGTGGAAAATAGCTACCTGGCAATGGATACTAGTACCGCTACTGAGTGGGCTGTTGTGGTGGTGGTGGTGGCTATTGTGGAGGCCGAGGTAGTGGAAGAGGAGGCAGTAGTGAATGTTGCTGAAATCTGGGCCTCTTAAACTGAGCTCTCATTGGTTGCAACTCCTTATCAACTAACACAACTATCCCAGGCTTTTTCAAAGATCTTTTGAGGCATTGGCTTGGATGACTAGTCTGAAAAGGGTAATTATTTAGTTTCATCTTGTAGGTTAGCCACATTGCTAATTAACTTCTCAAATGTCTTAATAGTGAAGCCCTTAAGCATGAAGGTGATCAGGCCATGGATATTCTTGAGTAAAATCTTAATGGCATGCTGCTCTTACATCTATGGTTCACATTTCATACTCACGTTGAGCCATCTAAGAATGTAATTAATAAGTGACTCATTGGATTTTTATTTCTCTACAATGAGGTCACCTATAGTTACCTTTTGTTGAGCTCCTACAAATCTCTTGATTAAGAGATGGTCTAACTCTACAAAGGTCTTTAGTGAACCATGAGGTAGTTTGGCATATCAATCAAATGCTACCCCTGGCAGGATACTGATAAATAACCAGAAAAGAAGTGCATCACTGCCACCGGTGTCACAATAACTAGCTCTGAAGTGTGCTATGTGCTGCCTTAGGTTCCCACTACCACCAAAAACTTTGATGGATGGTGGCACATAACACTTAGGGTATTAAACTACATCAAATTCATCTAGGTAGGGTCTAGCCTTTAGAACAGATGAGCTTTCATGGGCTTACACTAATGCTTCCTTCTCCAACTGCTCCACCATTTTCCTATTGTCCTTTTCATGCATTGAGGTACTATCGGTGACCTTCCTATGCAAGCTACCAATGTTGTCATCCATGGGAGTTTACTTAGGATGATCTAGGGTTTGAATTAGCTCATGCCAATCGGCCTCCATGGGGAAAGGTTATAAAACTAGGGCTTATTCTAGAAGGATAGGGCCACTACCATCAACTCCTCTACCCTTCATTCCACCCATCAATATGATCATCTTTCTATTTAATTTTGGAGGATGCATTGAGCTAAGTTTGATGCCTCACCCTCCTCAACTATAATGCCTTCTTAGCTAGGCTGCTCCTTATGCAGGGATCCTTAGGTATCAACAATGTGGACTTCTGTGAGATCATCTAACATGTCATCCTCATCAGCATCAAACTCTATCCTACCATCCTCCTGGTTAGACTGATCATCCCCAACTATATGCCTCACCGTGGCATGATAGTCCTCTAGAATGTTATCTAAAGATCAGTCATCTACTCGACCCTGCTCTATTGGAACATATGCTGGCTGATAACTGACTACTTGATTGAGATCTATGGAAGCTATGCACTAAATACTCTGGACTGGTGGAGTACTCTCCCTAACTGACTCGACTACTATCGGTACTTCCTTGGTATCCCCTCCCCTATTCTCCTCCAACTACTGTGGTGGAGAGACCACGACACTCTTAGGTCACCACGCATGATTCATTGTTGTTGACATGGAAGGTCGAGTAGGGGAGCTCAAGCTCACCTCAGTAGGTGGGGTAGATGAAATGAGATCTTTGGGCCATAGTCGAATCACCAAAGAAGAAGCTCTCTCTCTCTCTCTCTAATTGGCAGTTTGCAAAACTTGGTGGGGACTGCAGATTGCAGAACCTATATTGGTGAAGGTGGATAGCTAGTAGAGCTGTGTAATGGTGGGGTCAGTGGCTACCTCTCCACCGGAGATCTCCTCCTGTAATTGGTGGTAATGATAAGGATAATATAGTCAGAATGATCAGCTCTAACATCCTATCGATCAAAAAAATCAACCAAAGCAGAGGCCGCTGACTCCCTAGTGAACCTCCACTTCTCTCTCTTGGCCTGTTTGGGTAGCTACCTTGGCCTCAGTGGTCCTCTCTCGGTGAATTTGATCCCAAACACTTCTAGGGTTCAATCTCCTCTGGCCATGCAAAGTGTCAAAATTCGAGCATCCATGGGCTCTACCAACTCTCCGAACCATAGACCGTAGACCAGCATAGGCCCTCCTCCCCACCCTAGCTGGTGTGTCATACACTGCAGGAAGTGGGGGTAATGCAGCTATCCTTCGGTTGTCCTCCTCTTCCTCTGAAGTTGAATGAGGGTGAAACTTACTACCACCCAAGAGTGGAGAGGTCACAATGGGAACCCTCCTCAGCAAAATAGGAGGCTTCTTCTACCTCCTTGGTCACATGCTTGTAATGTCTCTTTTTATTATAATTTTTATTATGGCATTAGGTCTTGGTGAGTAAGGTCAGACAAGAACTAGAACTAGCCTTGAATGTATGGGAGACTATCTCAAAAGCTAAGATATCCTTCCCCTTTGGAGCAGTGACAATCACAAAGGCGGTACTAGCCTGTGCTGAGACTGCAGCAGGGGCAATTGACTGAACTGAAAGAACTGGCAAGGGAACCTCAACTACCATCTTCTTTAAAGAGGGGAACTCAGAGTTAGACTGCATGTCAAACTATTGGAATGGCTTCTTACCTACCACCTCCTCTCTATTGACAGTGGTGAGGGATGGTTCCTCACAAGTGATTTTGAAGCTCAAAGCCAAGAGCCAACTTGATCACAGGGGCATTGGTGAGTATGGCCTAATTTAGGGGCAAATCCATACCAGACAAGAAGGAAAAGATCAACTTACTGGAAGATATGGTGGGAAGCTAACTGAAGGAGGAAGGAAAAGACGAGGCTGGAATCTCTATTGCATTCTTGAAAGAGAACATGATTATATTCTGCTTTGACTGTTGTTGACTTGAATTATTGATTTTGATTTTTGAATTGGAACCTTCATTCAATAAATTTGATTATACTAAATGGGATTTAATCCATGTTGGAGAGATTTTGGGGATTTTGGAGGAGAGAGTTTTTTTCTTTGGATTGTGGTTGGATTTGTTTTCTTTGATTTTGAATTGAAAACCTTATTCAACAAATTGGTTATGTTAAATGGGATTCAATTATTTTGGAGAAATTTTGGACATTTTGAGGAAGAGACTTTTGTTTTGGTTGTTTGTATTTGATTTTAATTTAATTTTGAAAGGGGAATTCTAATTTAACATATTTGGTTTTATTAAATGGAGTTGGTTAATTTTGTTTTTAAATGTTTTGAATTTTTTTTTAAGAAAGGATTTTGGTTTTTTTTGTTTGATTGATTTTGATTTTGAATGAAAACCCTCATTTAATAAATTTGATTATGTTAAATGGGATTCATTAATTTTGTTTGAAAAGATTTTTGAAACTTTTGAAAAACATTTTTCTTTATTTTGCTTTGAATTTCATTAAACTTTTATTGATTATTGGATGAACCTTACTTCACCAAGCTATTGGTAAGAGGTTCTTAATTTTGTTTAATTTATGTTTGGTTATTTTCCTTTCTTTGATTAATTTATTTTTTTTTACCTAATGGGGGACCCAATAATAGGTTTTAAAACCTACTTGGAGTGAGGTCCAAAAACCTAAAAGATGTTGGCCGTCTTTGCTTAAGGATGAAATAAGCAAAGTGCCAACAAAAAGAGAGATAGTCTTGGGCTTATATAAGTTAACTATCGATGTATGGAGATAATAATTGTTTACTAAAGATGGAGAGAGGAACTATCCCTAGCGGAGTAGCCAGAAAATTCTAAGGTGCTTTAATTTGGATGTAAGTGTGGACACCATGTAGATCTTAGGGGGTAGCTATTGAAGTGATCAGGTATGACATCGAGGTATAATGTGCTATCTTGATAGATGGAAACATCACTCTACAATGGACCTAATCACCTAATAAAGACTCCTACGACATGATGGGCCTTCGAATATACCAGAGATCTTTCCCTACTTCTTATGAAAAAGTAAAGTAGGGTTTATTTTAAGCCAAGTTCATTAGTTTCATATGGAGACAAGTCTTCATAATTAATTATATCCTAGGAAATGAGATTTCCTAAGAATACTCTCGATTAATGTAGTCAATTATTGTCTCCAAAGATTTCAAGGTTAAGACTATCAATAAATTAGCTATTTTGGAAAATCAAATTGGATTGTTCAATTGGAGAGACTTATTTTAAAATCTAAAGGAAGATAAGTAGGAAATGTTCATGATATTAGGAAACCTAGTGAGCATTCCAATCTATCCTATGATGAGGCTTTATATGTTTGAATGTGAGGATCTATTTTGTTTGAGTTAAAATTTTATTAGATTACTAGGGCTTATAATCCACCAACTCAAGATTATGGAAATACCTAAGAGGTGAGGATTTATGCTCATAGCCCAAAGAAAACAAGTAACCTCAGATCCTAAATCTAGGGAGCTTTAACATAAGTTAAAAGCACGACTTAAATATAAGCGAAAAGGGGACATGAAGGTCTACCTCCTCAAGAAAGGATGAACCTGTCCGAGTCTTTTGGACATACAACTGTCTAGAGTGGCTGCCAGTTATCACCTCCTAAGATTCAAAACTATGTAGTCTTGTCTTATGAAATTGCAAGATGGTTTAAGCTGTTATTTAATTTAGAAAGAGACTAGAGTCCTAAACTCACTCCCTGAGAGATTGAGTCATGACTGACATGAGCATATGACTTAGTCTAAAATGTAATTTTTTTTACTATTTTTATATAATTTTGACACATTCATTTGGACAAAGTCTTTAAGATATTTTATGCCTAAATGCATGATGAAATTTGGTTATTGGTCAATTCAAAAAAAGAAATATGATGAAGCTCCATCATAAAGGGTTGCTCTCATAGGTCAAGCCATCTAGAGTGTTGAAATGGAGGCTCTCATTTTTGCAAGAATGGTATAATATGACATGCATGGTGTTAGACATACAACATACAGCTAATGGGTAGCTAAATCGTTTAATTATCTTGATTATAACCTAGACTTTACAAATGAGGTTAAAAGTTGTTTTAAACTTTAGTTATGAGTTATTAATTGGGTAGAAAAATTAATTTTATCCTAAGTTCCTATCATATTTAGGCCACACATTCAAACATCAATCATTAAGAAACTATGAAAATCATGTTTTCCTAGTGCACAAACTAAACACAACAACAATCATTTTATAGGCTATTGTGGATGAATAAGAGGCGGTGCAGTTGAGAACTACTGTACACCCTAGAAAAGAGAAAAGTTGGGTAGCCAAGTTCTACCCTTATACAACCTGAATTATAAAAGAATAATTATAAATGAAATTGAATACATGCTATGGGGGTCTTCATTTTTTCTTTCTTCTTTCTTATTTCTTTTGATTTGATTTGCTCCGAGGAATCACAGGGCACCACAGGACTAAGCCGTCTAGCCACTGCTCATCTTAATCCCTATAGCATTAATCCTAATTCCTATTATAAACATACATTTTTATGGGAAAAGTAAATCTAACTACACCTATAAAATAGAGGTTAGCTAAACATACATACAATCCCAAGAAGTTATATTTCATAATTTGGACTTAACACCCTACACATCGGCAATTAAGCCCACCTAGCTTAATGTAGATTATGCTTAGAAGCGTAAGCAACCTGCAAGAAAGACATTTATATTTATTTTTGAGCGGCCCCTTAAGCACAATCCCTTGTAGAAAATAGTATTAGGCTATCAACAGCCTAACATCCAGTCTATGATCCACATTCCTAATATCTAGTCTAAAAGAATACATCATAAAACAAAACACAACAAAATCACATACATCATCCTAAGCTAAAGCTAGAAGTGATGACTTAGCATTCTAATGTGTGCTTAGGCTTTATGTTGTATGTCTTAGCTAGGTCTTTGAATTATGATTTTCTAAGTTTTGAAATTGTTTAAGTTAAAATGATTAATGGTTTGATTTTAAGTTGTTTAGAGGTTTGCAAATTTTAATATATATTTTGTTTCATTTCATTTCATTTACATTAAGCATCTAAGTGTTATAAAGGGAATAAAGTGGCTTAACCTCCTTCATCCCTACCTTAAGTTTTTTCCAAAAAGCACATTTTTATGATTTAATTTCTTTTAGTGAATGATTTATTAAATATTTTATTTGTTCTAAGTTTGGGTTAACCTTAAGGAATCCTATTCAACATGAAAGGCATCTTAAGATTAATGTGATTGAATTACCATCACATAGAATATGTTGAACCATTCCTTTTCATCACCCATAACATGCATATGACTTAATACTTAGTATACCTATGCATGCAATACATTTTTGCATACTTAAATGATTATGAATGCATATGTTTTTAGTATAAAAGGGGACTTTCATTTTCTAATCACATGCAAATACACATACATAGGTATAAAAGATGAAAGCAAGTACGTGCCATTATTTAAACTAGGGAAGTGAGATAATCAAATGTCCTCTTAAAGCCTCGTGTTCCTAGAATGTCTAGACTATATACATGCTATCTTAAATAAATATGAATGTATATACAACTATAAGAATGAAATTATGCAAAAGATTATATTTTGGTTGAATTATTTATACATGTAAAGTAAAGCTCTATCGAAATTCTAATACAAATATACATAGGAATGAAATTAAATAAGTACATCCGTTTGTTAACCAGGGAAGTGAGATAATCAAATGACCGCTTTAGAGCTACTTAAAGCCTCATATTTCTGGGAGGTCCAGACTATATACTTATTATCATTCAAACATATATAAATCTGTACATGAATATCGGAAAGAAAGCACTACCTTGACATGCTTAAGCTATAAACACATGCAAGTCCTATGTATATTCATAACTACTATCACTCCCAATGTTATTAATTATTTATACCTTTTGAAAATAATTTTGAAATTTATTAGTGATAATAGCCACACATATAATAAGATTAAGCCAGCACATGTAATTCTACATAAGTAAATTTCATTTGATTTTAAAATATCAATGCATGATATCACATGACATAAAACATTTAAGGTGATTGAAAAGGAATAGTCAAACATTTCCATATTATTCATTCAACTACACTAATTCCACAGGATAATCACATCAAATAAAATTACTTAAGGAAAACCAAAGCTTCTTATTAATTTGATTTTTGATTTTCATTAAACTTAAAGAGGAGAGATCATTTACTGTTTTCCATCCCATTCCCGTGTTGGTAATTTTAATTTAATTAAGGAAAGACAATTAAGTGATTTTTACAATTTAACTAGGTTGAATCATTAAATAATCCATTTAATTTCCCTTTCTTATGCTTCTTTAATTTAATTAACCATTTAATCATGAGCTACAAATGATATGCATGTAACGAAAATAAAATTTCAATGCTCCTAGAGGACCTAATGAAATTGGCTCATGATTAGAGATCAATTAAATTAAATAATATAATTAAGTACTTTTATGATTTTTCCACACTTATGGGCTAATAATAATTTCCTTAAGGCACTTTATGTTATTAAACACATAAAGATGAACCCTTAATTTGAATGTTAATTATTTGATTTGATTGTTAATTTTATTTGATTTAGTTTCATTATTAATTAATTAATTAATATTTTAATTAAACCTCACATTAATTAACTTTCTTTAATGAAATGAAATTAGAATAGTAATTAAAAAAAAGGTCTTAATCACTTTCCCTCATCATCTCATTATTAGTCAGTGATTAATGAAGTTAAATTAATTAATTTTTACTGTTCATAGCTTTAAATAATCATTAAATTAATTAAAAGGGTAATTAGGGATTGAATCTAAAATTTCCCTAATTACATAGCCAATAAATCTTAATAAAATCATGGGAGGTAGAGGTCATCCCATGAAATAAACATACCAAGTTTGGAATTAATTGACTAAGTAATTTGAGCTTAATTAAGCTAATTAAAAAAATATTCAAGCCCTAATTAAGCTGTAATCACTATTCAAAACATAATAAAATTATTTTTATTAAATTCTCCTATGTTCTACCTTTCCAAAGTATATTTTGGATTTTTATACAATTAGTTATGATTTTATAAAGTTTCAGAGAAATTAATCATATTTTAAACCATAATTAATCCCTAATCCCATTGGCACCACGCCGGAGGCTGTCGTGATAGCACTTTCGACGTGGCGCCACGAGGTTGGCCAATTAAATTGTCCAACGCGGTAGCTGTATGTCAACGGTGGTGGACAGGCTTTCATCCCCGCCGTTTGATTTGAGATCGGATGGTGGGGATTAATCATGTGGTTCCTAAAAGAATTAAATTGAATAATCTAATAAAATTAATCACGGTCATCTGATCTAATCATGCAGAAAGGATGGTGGATGATTCATCATCCCTCGAGCGATGGAAGACGAACATCGTCCACCCTGCTCCCCTCAATCTGAGCTCATCGAAAGCTCGTGAGGGCTCAGGATCAACTCTAAAAGCTTCAAGGAAGAAATCTAAATGGTTCTAATGATGGAAATCATGCGAGAACACAAAATGCTACACAAAAGACCAACTCCTAAGGATTTTTCTATGGTTTGCTAGAGTTTCCCTTGTTGAAGCTTAGGACCGATAGTCTATCGACCGAGGTAGCTTCATCTTGAAGAGATGAAGCCGTGCTAAGAAGCTCATGCCTTAATTCCTCACTAATGGCTCTATGGGCCAAGCGTCACTGGAATCCTCATCAGAGTTGGTCTTGAGATGGTCTCTAGTGCTCAAATTGATCGAGAATCAATTCGTTCTTGGTCATCAAAGCTAGGGGAAGGTGTGGGTTAAGTTAATTTGAGAATGGTTGAGTTTTAGTGGAGTAGGATGGAGTGGATTCTTTATTAAATTGGGCTGTTGACCAATTGGTCAAATTGGGTCAAACCATGGTATGAGACAAGTCCAAATGATGATTTAGGATGTTTGGGTTCAATTGGTTTGATTTTATTTTGAGTTGATTTGAATTTGACTCATATGGGTTCATATGGGTCAAATGGGCTAAGTTGACCGATTTGGCTAAATTGGCTTGGGTTAGGTATTGGTTTAGGTTCAATTGATCATTTGAAGATGATTGTAGATTTTTATTTCAATCAATTTTATTTAGAAATGATTTAGACAAATTTTCCCCTTTAGGTCAATTTGGGCTAAATGGATCAATTGGGTTGACTTGGTTAAATTAGGTTCAACTAATGGTTTGATCATATTCAATAATCAATTTGTGATGGATTTGAGTCATTGGTTGTAATCAATTTGGATTAAAATTTGAATAGGCACAATTTGGTCTTTTCGGTCAAATTGGGTTAAAGGGCCAATTGGATTTGGTTTGGCTCAATTGATAGTCAAGTCATGTTCAAGGACCAATTTTGGGTTGTTAGGAATCATTTGTTTCAATTGATTTGAATTTTAATGAGATTTGGTTCATTTTGGTTCATGTAGGCTAATTGGGTCAACTTGGGTCAAGTGACCTAATTTGCTTGGTTTGACCCAATTGATTGTAATTCATCAATCAAGAATGATCAACAATCAATATAGGAGGTTTTGAATGGTTTGGCTCAATCCAATTTGGGTTGGATTGGAGTTTGGTTCAAATGGGCCTTTTAGGTCACTATTGATCAAGTGATCATAATGGGTCAATTGAGTTAGTTTCATAATTGTATCGGGTTGAATTGAGTTTGATAATTAATTTGGGATTGATTGATGGCTTTGATTGCAATTGATTTGGGTTTAATTAGATTTTAGCTCATTTGAACATTTTGGGTTCAAATGGGCTTGCTTGGGTTAATTAAATTGATTTTGGTCAATTGGTTTGATTATAGATTTTGGTAGAGTTTGGAATGAAGGTTTGAATGGTTTGAGTGCTTTTGTGAAAATCAATTGAATTATATTTGATTAGAGAAATTTTGGTTAAGTCCATAGGATTGGCTTAAGGGATCAAGATGGATTTAGGTTTAAATCATTTGGCTTGGAGCTTGGGTATTAAATGGAATTCAATTGGGTTCTGTTTGGATTAATTTGAGATTGGTTTTGCATGATTGGATAGGCATAAGTCATGGGTTAGGCCATAGGATAGGTAGGCTTCCTTAGATCCTAAGACATAGCCTAATCTTATGGAAAGTCCTCCTAAGTCTCTAGGTTTGAATTAAGTGTTCACTTAGTCACTAGAAGTGTCATATGACTAAGAAGATCCTTGTGTCTAGAAGAATCCTAGGTCTAAGATGGGGAGATTGAATCCTCTCTCAAAAAGTGTCAAAGAACCCTTACCTACTTGATGATCGATATCTCTAAACTCCAATCTAAGAAGATAATATTGAAAGGATTCAATGAACAAGGTGAGAGGGCCTTAGGCTCCATAGTGTTGCCTTTGGAGATAGATGATTGGAAGATAGAAGCTAAGTTTTATATAATAGTTTCTGATACATCTTTCAATGCCTTGTTAAGGTGTCCTTGGATTCATGAGAACAAAATGGTTCCATCCTCTTTTCATCAATGCATCAAGTTTATTAGGGATAGGATCGAATATTATGTTAAAGAAAATCTCAAATCATTTGCAATACATGAGGCGGGATTTACGAGGATGCAACCTATTACCTCCCTAAGAAGCAAAATGTCTTCTCTTGAACTTAATCAAAATGAAAAACAAAAATCATGAGAAAAGAAAAAAAGAAAGGAAAGAAAAAAAATAGAATGGAAAGAAATAAAATGGGAGCGAGAAGAAGACATTAGGGAGGAGATAGAGCTCAAGATTAAATTCCACCCATAGTTTGTTACTTCGTTCAAACAAGAGGAGAAGATGACCCGACCTCCACCATGATGAGGAAGAGGCATGTTTGGAGGAAGTCCCAAGGGTGGTAGACCTCCATACCTACCACCTTCCAGGAGATTCGACCCAGCATCTAGAAGTACACCCGCCATCTACATAGGCTTAGAATCTAGTTCAGAGGATGAGTCCTATGTAATGAGCACCCCGACTGCTTCTCTACATTAGCATATCTCATTGGAGGTAACACTAGAGCCCGATAGTGATGAAGATAGGGTCCCCAAGCAAAGCATAAGTGTATCTAAATCTCCTTTATGTGAAACTATTAGACACCATATGGGTGCCTTAGCTCTAACCCCACTTTCCTCATAGAAAGTTGAGGGTTTGGTAGTTAAGGAAGCTCCCAAAATATGTGCGAATGTATTGACCTGACTTTTAGAATGAGGATTGACTCATCCTTCCTTAGACTTAGGAGTTTTCTATACACTATAATCTCTTTAGTCATATGACACATCTAGTGATTAGGTGAACATGAAAGCCTAGAGACCTAGGGAGGTGTACTATAGGTCTAAGCTATACCTTAGGACCAATATGGAACTTACTTATCCTATGGCCTAACCCATGACCTATACCTATCCCCTCATTCTAATCCAACCTCAAACCAATACAATCAAACCCAATTGGATTTCATTTCATATCCAAGCTCCAAGCCAAAATGATTTGAACCCAAACCCATCTTAATCCCATGATCCAATCTTATGGATCCAAACCAAGGCCTATTCAATTAAACCAAAGCTCACAAAAGCATTACAACCATTCAAATCATCATTTCAAACCCTTCCAATACTTATAATTAAGCCAATCAAACTAAATCAATCCAACCAACCTAACTTAGCCCATTTGACCTAAAGGTTCTACATGAGCCAAAATCTAATTAAATCCAAATCAATTGCAATCAAAGCCATTAGTCAATCCTAAATCAATTATCAAACTCAAATTGACCCATTTGGTTCACTTGACCCAAAGTGACCTAAAGGACTCATTTGATCCAAACTCTAATTCAACCCAAATTTGATTGAACCAATACATTCAATCTCTTCTATAATTATTGTTGATCACCCTTGATTGTCCAATTGCAATCAATTGGGTCAAACCAAGCTAGTTTGATCACTTGACCCAAGTTGACCCAATTAGCCCATATAAACCAAATTGAACCAAACTTCATTCTAAACCCAATCAATTAAAACAAATGATTCCTACCAATCATAAATTGATCCTTCAATATGATTCAACCATCAATCAAGCTCAACCAAATCCAATTGGCCTCTTGACCCAAGTTGACCCAATTTGATCTATAGGGCCAAATTGGGCAAACCTTAATTCAATCCAAATTGATTGAACCCAATGCTTCCAATCAATCATGAATTGATTATTGAACAGGATCAAGCCCTTGATTGAATCAAATTTGACCAAGTCAACCTAATTGACTCATTTATCCCAAATTGACCCAAAGGGTCAAATTAATGTAAATCATTTCCAAATCCAAATTAATTGAAATCAACACCTACAATAATTCTCAAATCATCAATTGAATCCAAACCAACCCCTAACCTAAGCCAATTTGGCCAATTTGACCAAATTGGTCAACTTAGCCCATTTGACCCATATGAGCCAAATTGGTCAACTTAGCCCATTTGACCCATATAACCCTAGAGCCTCCCATCGCCAGTGAGATTGAACCCTAGCGAAATTGAGCCTCCACTCCATCCAATTCCACCAAATCCAAATTAACTTCACCCATACTTTCCCCAAGCTCTGATGAGGTAAAATGAATCAATTCCAGCATCAGAAACCATCCCTAGACCAACTCTAGTGATATTTATGGTGGCACTTGGTTCACAGAACCACCAACGAGGAGGTGAGTCTCAGGCTTCTCAACAGGGCTTCGTATCTTCAAGATGAAGCTACCTCAGTCATTGGACCACCAATCTGGAGCTCCCGTGTGGTATTTTATCAGTAAACCATAGAAATCTCTTAAGGTATTGGTGTTTTGTGAAAGAAATCTTGATTTCATGTGATTTCCACTATAGGATCTTCCTAGATCTATCCCTTGAAGGTTTTGCAGTCGATCCTGACACCTCACGAGCTCTGGAGAGCTCAAATCTAGCAGAGAAAGGCAGACAGTATCCATCTTTCGATGCTTGGGGATGAAGGATCATTCGCCTTCTATTCTGTGTGATTGGAATGAATGATCATGATTAATCCGATTAGATTTATCCAATTTATTCCTTAAGAACAACAGGATTAATCCCCACCATTCAATCTGAGATCAGACGGCGGGGATGAAGGTGTGTCCGCCACCTCTAACTCAATATACCACGTCAGATCATTTAAGTGGCCAATCCCATGGTGCCACGTTAGCTCTCGCGTGGCACCGATGAGATTAGTGATTAATTAGGCTTAAAAATGTTATTTAATCACCATGAACTTTACAAAATCATAAGTAATTATAGAAAAATCAAAAAAATATAAATAAACCCATTTTGGAAAGGGTATAAAGAGGAGATTTTAATAAAAATAATTTCCATATTGATTGAAAAGTGATTAGGAATTAATTATGGTTTGAATGTTTACTTAATTATCTTAATTAAGCCTTAATTACTTGGCCAATTTGTCTCAAACTTGAAATGTTGATTTAATGGGATGTCCTCTGCCTCTCATAGTTTTATTGGGATTTATTAGCTAGGTAATTAGGGGAATTTGTAACTCAAACTCTAATCACCTTCATTAAGTGGTTTAATAATTATTTAAAATCCTAAATAATAAAAATTAATTTATTAAAATTCATTAATCATTTATTAATAGTAAGATGATGAGGGGAAGTGATTATGACTCCCTTCCTAATTATTTTCCTAAATCTATTTCATTAAGAGGGTTAATTAATGCATGTACTAATTAAGGAATTAATTAAAGAATTAATAATAAAATCAAATCAAATTGAAATGATAATTACTTCAGATAATTAACATTCAATTCATGGGTTTCTCTTTATGTGTTCAATAACATAAATACCTTTAAGGAAATTATGATTAACCCATCGGGGTGGGAAAATCATAAGAGTACTTAGCTTAGTTATTTCCTTAATCTAATTAACACTTAGGCATGAGCCTATTGCATTAGGTCCTTTAGGAGCATTGCAATTTTAATTTCTCATTTGCATATCATTTGAGGCTTATGAATAAGTGATTAATTAAATTAAAGAAGAATAGGAAAGGGTAATTAAATGGATTTCTAATGATTCAAACTTTACTAACTCATAAAATTCACTTAATTATTTCTCTTTAAACACACTAAATTACCAACATGGTAGGGGATAAAAACAACAAACATCACTTCTCTTCTTTGAGTTTAACAATTCAAACCCAAAACCAATTTGTATAAGAAGCTTTGGTTTTCTTTAAATGCTTTTATTCAACTTGATTGCCCTTAGGAATTAATGTGATTGAATGTATTATATGGTTATATTAAATTATTCCTTTTCAATCATTGTAAATGTTGTATGCCATGTGATATCATGCATTCATGTTTTAGAAATAAAAGAATCAATGAAATTTATTTATGTGTAAGTTGCATGTGTTGGATTAATTCTATTATATGTGTGGCTCTTATCACTAATAAATTTCAAGAGCTATTTTCATTGTTACAAATTGATGATGAAAATTTAGAGTGGTGATTAGCTATGAATACTTCCATATGATTTGCATGTGTGTATAGTTTAAGCATGTTAAAGAATTGATTTATCTTTATAATTCATGTATGGGTTTACATATGTTTGAATGATAATAGGTATATAGTTTGGACATCCCAGGAATATGAGGCTTTAAGTAGCCCCACTGAGGTCATTGATTATCTCACTTCCCTGGTTAATAAAGGAACATACTTATTTGATTTCATTCCTTTGTGTGCTTGTACTAGAATTTCGATAGAACCTTACTTCACACGTGTAGATGATTCACAAAAACAAAATCTTTTGCATGATTTTCATTCTCATGGTTGTGTATACATTCATATGTATTTAAGAATAACAAGTATATAGTCAAGACATTTTAGGAATAGGAGGCTTTAAGCAGCCCCACAGAGGTCATTGATTATCTCACTTCCTTGGTTTAAACAACAACACGTACTTGCTTAAAAATTTTATACATATGTGTGTGCACTTAGCTAAAGATTGAAAATCCTCTCTTCTACCAAAATATATGCATTCATAAACATTTAAGTATGCCAAAAATATCTTCCATGTATAGGTATCTTAAGCCCTAAGTCATATGCGTGTTATGGGTCATGAAAAGGAATGGTGTAACATGTGCTATGTGATGGTAATTCAACTACATTAGTCTTAAGATGCCTTTCAAGTTGAATAAGATTCTTTAAGATTAACCCAAACTTAGGATTAATAAAATATTTAATAAATCATTCACTAAAAGAAATTAAATCATAAAAATATACCTTCAGAAAATAACTTAAGGTAGGGATGGAAGAAGTTAAGCCTCTTCCTTCCCTTTACAATAATTAGATTCTAAGTGAATATCGAATAAAATAAACAAAATAAAAAATTAAAACTTGCAAATCCTCTAAGCAACTTAAAATGAAACCATCCATCATGTTAAATGAAATAATTCCAAAATTTAGATAATTATAATTCAAAAGCCTAGCTAAGACATACCACGCTAAGCCTAAACACACACATTAGAATGTTAAGTCACCAATACTAGCTTTAGGTTAGGAGGGTGTATGTAATGATATTGTGTTTTGTTTTGTGATGTATTATTTTAGACTAGATGTTAGGATTATCGTTCATAGATTGGATGTTAGGCCATAGTTAGTCTAATGTTGTTTTTCTACAGGGGATTATGCTGATGGGATCGCTAAAATAAATACAAATGCTTCTACTTGTAGGTTTCTCATGTTATTAAGCTTAATCCATGGTTAAGACAGGTGGGCTTAGTTACGCATGTGCAGCATGCTAAGTCCAAATTATGAAATATAACTGTTTGGGATGTATGTATCTCTAGCTAACATCTATTTTTCAAGTGTAGTTAGATTTTACTTTTTCATGAATATAGAATTTTGTAATAGGAATTAGGATCAGTGCTATGGGATTTAGGATGAGCAGTGGTTAGAAGGCATAGTCCTGGGAGGCCCTATGAAGCCTCAGAGAATAATCAAATCAAAAGAATAATGAAGAAAGGAAAGAAGAATAAAGAAAAGCAAGGAATGAAGACCCTCATAACATCTAATTTAATTTCAAATTGTAATTATTCTTTTGTAATCTAGGTTGTATAAGGGTGGAGCTCGGCTACCCAATTTTTTCTTTTTCGGGGTGTATGATGGTACCCGACCACATCAACCTTTTATTCTTTTATGGAATCTATAATATTTTGAATGATATGTTTAGATTGCTCAATAGAATTACATCTTCTTCATAGTTTCTTAAACTTGATGTTTGAATGTGTGGTCTGGATGCGGTAGGCTCTTAGGATAAAATTAATTTTTCTACTTAATTAACAACTCATAACTAAAATTTTAAATCAACTCATAACTTCACTTTAAAGCCTGGGATATAATCAAGATAATTAAAAGATTTAGTAACCCCTTAGCTAAATGTTGAATGTCTAACAACATGCATACCATATTATTTCACTCTTGAAATAATGAGGGCCTCGATTATTGCACTTTAGGGAATGCTTGACCTATGAGAGCACCCCTCATGTTGGAGATCCTCTCTCTCTCTCTCTCTCTCTCTCTCTCTCTCTAATTTAGACAATAACAATAACTCAACTTCATCAAGCATTTAGGCATAAAATATCCCAAGCCATTATCCAAAACATTGTGTCAAAAATGATATAAAAATTTATAATATTTTGCATTTTAGACTAAGTCATATACTCATGCCAGTCATGATCTACTCTCTTAGGGAGTGAGTTTAGGACTCTAGTCTCTTTCCAAATTAAATAACAAGCCTAACTATCTTGCAATTTCATAAAACCTACATACATGGTTTTGAATCATTGGAGGTGTTAGCTAGCAGCCACTCCATGCAGTTGTAAGTCTAGAAGAGTCGGACAAGTTTATCCTCTCTTTTGGAGGTAAACCCTTATGTCCCACTTTCGCTTAGATTTAGTGCGTGCTAAAGCTTCCTAGATTTAAGATCTGAGGTTGCTTGATTCCTTCAGGCTGTGAGCATAAATTCTCACCTCTAAGGTATTTCCACAATCTTGTGTTGATGGATTATAAGTCATAGTATTCTAATAAAATTTCAACTCAAATTAAATAGGCTCTCTCTTTCAAACATATAAAGCCTCACTATAGGGTAGATTGGAGTGCTCACTAGGTTTTCTATTATCATGAATGCTCTCTACTTATCTTCCTTTGAATTCTATAAATAAGTCTTTCTTAATTGAACATTCCCACTTGATTTTCCTAAAAATAACCAATCCTTTGATAGTCTAACCATGAAATCTTTGGAGATATGATTGACTATTAATATCGAGAGTTTTCTTGGAAATCCCATTTCCTAGGATGTAATTAACTATAGAAGCTTGCTTCCATACGAAACTAAAGAACCCTGCATAAAATAAACCCTAATTTTCTTTTCCATGTAAAGTAGGGGAAAGATCTTTGGTATATATGAAGACCCATAATGCTTTATGAGTCCTTATTAGGTGATTAGGTCCATTGTATGGTAATCTTTCTAGCTTTTGAGATAATACATCATATCTCAATATCATACCCGATCACTTCAATAAGTACCCACTAAGATCTGCGTGATGTCCACCCAACATCCAAATTAAAGCACAACAAAATGCTAAACTCCAAAGGTTTTACCTAAGAGCAACATCCTAAAGTCGAGAAGTTGTTGTAGAGCTTGAAGATGAGTCATTTAAAGAATTACTATTTTATTGGTACTCACCTTGTGTTCTTAATCTAGCAAAGAAAGGTTTAATCTTGCATTGCATATGTTATCTAAGAAAAGGTTGAAGTACTTTGAAAAAATATGGGACAACAAGTGCAAGAACTCTTAGTCAAAGTCGAACAAGGCTTTGGTACAATAGGGCAAGTAGGTGATGATGATTACTGTCTAATCATTACTAATCATTTGAAATTTGATAGGTTTTTCTCAAATCATATTAACCGATATGAGGAGGTGTGTTTAGAAATTTTAGATGATCCAAATGATCCCCAAGTCAAGGATGCACCCCTAAAATTTGAAGAAAAAAAAATCAAATAAACCATCAACGAACTTAAAGAAATCAACTTGGGGAGTGGGGATAATCTATGCCCAACATATGTCACCACCTTATTAAGTGAATCTGAAACGAATGACTTAGTTAAGCTACTCACTGAGTTTAAGGACTGTTATGCATGGAGTATGAAAAACTGCCTAGATTAACTTATGAGTAGTGATTCATAAACTAGTGATACAACTTGATGCTAACTTTGTCAAGCAAGCTCCTAGACTCATGTGATTGGACATTGAACAAGTGGTCATTTCTGAAGTGAAGAAATTAATCGATGTTGGCTTCATCCGGGAAGAAAAATACCCCCACTTGGTTGGCCAGCGTCATACTAGTTAAGAAGAAAAATGGCCACATTAGCATATGCGTTGACTTTAGGGATCTTAACAAGGCATGCCCAAAAGATGAATTTCCACTACAAATACTATAATTAATGGTGTACATTGCCTCATCTCACGTAGTCTTCTCTTTCATGAATGGTTCATCTGGATATATCCAAATAAAGATGTAACCTGAAGATGAAAGAAATACTACTTTCAAAATCCCGATCATAATCTTTTATTATATGGTCATGCCCTTCGGCCTCAAAACTACTGGCACCACCTACTAGCAAGCCATGACTCAAATTTTTGATGAACTCATTCACCACCAAGTTGAATGCTATGTCAATGATCTCGTGGTCAAAAGTAAAGAAAGGGAAGATAACCTCTTTGACTTGAGAGTAGTTTTTGAGTGATTAAGATAATATAACCTTAAAATGAATCCTCTGAAGTGAGCATTTGGGGTGACTTTAGGAAAATTTTTAGGATTCATTGTCCAACACCATGGGATTGAGATTGACTAGAAGATAATCAAAGTGAAATTAGAGATGACACCCCCTAAAAGTCTAACCCAAGTCAGATCATTCCAAATGAGGTTGGCATATCTAAGATGCTTTATATCCAACCTATCCGGCAAATGTCAACCATTCTCAGCACTAGTCAAGAAAGATGACAAGTTCAAGTGGGATGACAAATGCCAACATGTATTCTAAGGCATCAAATAATATCTTATGATGCCACCAGTCTTAGCTGCCCGTATCTCGAGATAACACCTCATACTCTACATCGTTGTGCTAAATGACTCCCTTGGCACTTTGTTGGCTCAAGCCTATAATGAAAGGAAAGAGAAGACACTTTACTATCTTAATTGTTTTCTGATACCTGCTAAGGTGAACTATCCACCCATTGAGAAGTATTACCTAGTTTTAATTTTTACAGCATAGAAGCTACTACATTATATGCTCTCCCATAAAGTGAACTTGATTTCTAAAGTCAACCCGTTATAATATCTCATGATACGGTCGACACTATCTGGATGGTAGACATGATGGTCTATGATTCTATCGTAGTTTGACATCA
Source organism: Cymbidium sinense (assembly GCA_021442155.1). NCBI lineage: Eukaryota > Viridiplantae > Streptophyta > Magnoliopsida > Asparagales > Orchidaceae > Cymbidium > Cymbidium sinense. The sequence continues at coordinate 20,567,132 of CM038229.1, forward strand.
TATTTGTGCCCGTCCACATAGTGCAGGGACAAGCACTCGTGGATTTCCCAACGGAGCACCCAGTTCCAATAGATTCCACGCTCAGTGATGACCTCCCTGATGAGTAAATCATGAGTTTAGGAGGTACAAACACTCAATGCTGGGAGATGTACTTTGATGGTGCAGCTTCCTCTCAAATAGGAGAAGAACCACAATCCACTCTCCCAAGTCAAGTAGAGGTAGGGATAGTCCTCCTCACACCAGACTGCAATATGATAAGATTCTCATACCATCTATCAGAACCTTGAACCAAGAATGAAGCTAAATATGAAGTCTGATCACTGGTCTGGAGTTAGTCATCTCATTAGGCATCAAAAGTATCAACATCTTTGGGGATTCATAGCTAGTTGTCAACCAGATCACTAGGTTTTATAAGGTTCTAAAGCCCAAACTCCATCACTACCTAAGTACACCATGGAGTCATTAGCCTAGATCCTGGGGGTCACAATTTATAAAATTACCCGTGGAGAAAATGTCATAACCGATGCCTTATCCAAACTCACCAAAGAGTTGGCATGCTCGAAAGATGAGTCCATATCAATAGAGGTTCGCAACAGGAAAGTCATGCCTCTCATTGATGTTGAACTCATCAATAAACACTCTCTTGAAGGGGAGGTTGCTATTGTTGAAATGGATGAAGAGTTGGATTGGAGGCAACCCTTCATTGATTACCTGAATAAAAGAAAACTAGCTCAAGAGAAATCTCAAGCCCATCAAGTAAAGTATAGGGCACTCTCCATGCCCTCATGGATGGTATTTTATACTGATGGTCTTTCGATCATATGTGGTTATGTTATTTAAACAAACATGAAGCCCTTAAGATCATGACTGAGGTGCACTCAAGATTATGCAGAGCTCATTAATCCAGTCCCAAGATGAAAGTCAAGATCAAGAGACTTGGGTATTACTGATCAATGATGATCATGGATTGCATGGATGTAGCAAAGCGTTGCCACTAATTCCAAGTACATAGAGTGGTTCTACGCCAACCACCTAACATTCTACATCCAAATTTAGCCTCTTGGCCATTCGAGTGTTAGGGTACTGACATAATAGGTCTGATTTATTTTCCCTCATCCAAGGGCCACCATTTCATTCTAGTAGCTACGGACTACTTCTCCAAGTGGGGGAAGACTATTCTGCTCAGGGAAGTCAAAGCTTAGTATGTGCTCCAATTCTTCAGGAATCATATCGTGTATAGATTTGGAGTTCCCCATTGAATCATATCCAACAATGGTACCACTTTCAAGAGCTCCAAGATCAGCAACTTCACCCAAAGACATAACATAGACTGGAGATATTTTATCATCTTCTATCCACGGGCGAATGGTAGCAGAAGCCTTCAACTAAACTCTCATCCAAATACTCAAGTAAACACTCGATGACAAAAAATGATAGTGGCACGAGAAGTTAGTTGAAGCTTTATGGGCTTACCATAATACCTACATAACTCTAACATAATCTAGCTCATTCTCCTTAATGTATGGGTCCAAATCGTTCTACCCATAGAGGTTCAGCTCCCATCACAATGGATTGTTATGGGTAGTAAAATCATGATCAAGCAAAACTCTAGGCTATGGTTGGAAGAACTTAAAGGTTTGGAGGAGAGACACCTACAAGCATGTTAGAACCTCAAGTTGTATAAAGTAAAATTGCTTCAAGCTCATAACAAGTTGGTCTACCTTAGGACTTTTTAAGTCGGAGAGCTTTTCTTAGTTCTAAAGAGACAAATTGTATCTTATTACAAGATGGGAAGCAAGTTTGAACCTACTTGGGAAGGTCCTTTTTCCATAAAATAGGCCTAATAGGGTAGATCCTATCAACTTATCAATCATAAAGGCGAACACCCGATGTTCCTGATCAACGAGCTCCACCTAAAGAAGTATTATGCATGAAGAATGTCCCAAATAATCTTTCATAATTAAAAATTGCATTTTGATCAAATTATTTTTGAACTTAAAATATTTTTAATTATCAAACTCTTGATGTATTTAGGGTAGGTGTAAGGGAACCTGAGTGAGGTTCTAACCCTTATCAGCATAATCCAAACACAAAATTTCATATAAACACGATCAAGTCAAAAATAAATTCTATCACCTCGGACTACTTTGAGTTGATATAAGACCCCTAGCAGCCCTTGCTCAGTAGCTACTCTAGGTTGGATCTGATTCACCGCTTGGCCAGTGAATCACCCCAGCAGTTATCCCTACCTTGAAAGATGTAATTCCTCGTGCCTTTTTCTAGTTTGATCGTTGCAAAATGATGTGCCCCTTTGTTAGCTTGATGCACTTCACTACATAGTTAGTGAGTCATCTTGATAGCTAATCATGTTTGTTGAGATATGAGCCCCTGAGCTTTCTCCTCGAGCTAGCTATCATGTGCTGAATGGATCCTAATCCATATATCTGAGGATTAGGTTAAGACCCCTAGTGGCTCCTCTTCCTCTTGAATACTTCAAGTTTGGGTTCAGTCCTCTTTGGTAACTCCCCACTTGGTAGTCACCTTAGGTCAAATAGTAGCTATCTAGCTGATGAGAGACTATCCCATGGTCAGTTCCACATAGAAAGATATGAGTCCCTAATTCTTCCTTCCAAAATTTATAGTCACAAACTGACGGGCACCTTAGGTTGGCTGGTGTTTTCTTTGTTGATAGCATCCCACCTTGTGGATAACACCACTCAAGTAGATGTGAGTCCTCACACTTTCTCCCTGAGTTGACCACTATATACCTGTAGGCTTTATATTTTAGCGATTAGGATATGACCCTAGAGACACCTTCCCTATGGACATTCTATTTTGATTACGTCTTCATGGCCCCATTTAGACATGACCCAGGTTACTATCAGTTGGACAGTTTCCTCTTCCTAATAGCCACCCTTTTAGTTGGAAGCTTTGTACTATATATGTATAGACTATCCCTTGGGCCAGTAAACCTAAGATAGGCCAAAGCTTTCGTGGCTCCTTCTTAGTATGGCCCATTGTAAACTGATAGGGTCCACACTAAATAAACAAAAACAAACAAAATAACATCTCTTGTGGATTAGGATAAGACCTAGAGACACCTCTTCCTAAGCAAGCATCTTATCTTTATGGGAAGTGTCAGCAAAACTCCCTATATGAATCACCTCAACTATCCAAGCTGAGATAAAACTCCCAGAGGCCCTCACTTGGTAGCCGCCCTAGGCCGGGTTTGACTTACTGTAGAATCAATGGGTCACCCTGATGGTTGATTCTACATTTAGAAGATGTGACTCCTCAAGCTTTCTTCCTAGTTTAGTCATTACAAACTGATGGGCTACCCATAGGTTGAATGGTCTCTATTATATGATCAATAGATTGCCCCTTTGAGTCAGTAAGTCTAAGATAAGTCCAGGCTTTTGTATCTCTTCTTTAGTATGACTCATCATAAACCAACATGGTCTACACTAATTTAACAATCAAACATAAGTCAAAATCAACACAAATTACCAAAGTTAAACAAAAATTCATCAACTAAACTAAATCAATCAAACCAAATCAACTCTAATCTAAATCTCATTTTGCCTTTAACAAGGCCTTCACTCATGCCCTTAGCATAACTTAATCCTCAACAAACCCATCTTTGTGTATTTGAGACAAAGACAAATTTTAAATCATCATGTTTATCAAATCCTCATTCATGCCCCCCAGCATGACTTGATCCTCGGTAGGATCATTCTTTGTGTACTTGACACAAAATCAGAACATAAATAAATCAAACCAAATGTAGATAATTCCTCTCCCATGCCTTCAGCATGAAATGAAATGAACCGAATCATATTAGGATCTTAGTTCCTTTTACCTCTCCATTTAGGCATGGATAGCCTTCATTAATGTTCATGACCTTCCAAGATGCTTTTGATCATCTTGGTGAATGCCAATACATGCGGTGTGCCTTGTTAGTTATACCACATCTATTGGGGATCCTTTTATTGACCTCACTTTTGGAGTGAGGATTAACCTTTCTTATCTTAGATTTACGAACCTTCTAGACACTTGAATTTCCTTAATTCTAGGAAACTTCTAGTAATTAATGGGACACTAAAACCTGAGCTTAGAGACTTAGAAGGTGCGACCTTAAGCTCAGAGTCCATCTTAGGACCAATAGGTTTCATCCATCCTATGGGATAAATCAAGACTCATACCTATTCACTCATCCAAATTCAAGCTCATGTAGATGAAGCTAAACCAACTCCAACCTATTCAATTAATCTTAATAGAATTTAGTTTTTTAATCCAAGCTCCAAGCTAAATTAACTTGGGCTTTAACCCAAGTTAACCCCACCATAATCCTATAACTCAACTTAAGCCCATTCAAGCAAACTAAATCCAACTTAATTTTCTTAATCACTCAAATTATTCAATAGATCATTTCAAGACATTCCAATACTTGTAATCAAGTCAATTGAACCAAAGGAAAGTGACCAACCCAAGTTAGCCCATTTGACCTAAAGATTTCAAATGAGCCAAAACCTAATTGAGCCCAAATCAATTGTAAGCAAAGCCACCAATCAACTTCAAATTTATCATTAAACATACCCCAAACATCCATAACCCCAACTAGTTAAAGCTAGCTTAACAAGTCGTTGGACCCGAAGTGAGCAAAAAAAGGAGTAATTGAACCAAACTCCCATTAGATCAAATTAATCCATCCAATCCCTTCATTGATGATTGTAGATCATTATTGAACACTCCACTATAATAAATTGGCCCTAACAAAGCCAATTGGACCCTTTAACCCATGTTGACCCAATTTGGCCTAAAGGGTTAAATTGAATCAAATCAAATCCTAATCTAAATTGATTGAAACTAATGCTTCCAACCAATCACTAATTCAATATTAAACAATATCCAACCTTCAATAGGATCTAATTTGGTCAACCTAACAAAATTAGCCACTTAGCCAATTTAACCTAAAGGATCAAATTGAACCAATCCACTCCCTTATCCAAATTAATTCAAATTAATTTTTCCAATCAGTCACCAATGATCAATTGAACATAGACCTATTGCTGAAGCCAATTTGGCCAATTTGGTCAACATGACCCTTTTGGCCCAAAATTAAGTCACGTGAACCAAATTTAAATCTAACTCAAATTGAATCAAATCAATTGTACTAATTCATTATAGATGATTATTTGAACTTATCCAAAGCCCCACTTTGACCCAATTTGGTCAAATAGGTCACCTTAACCCAATTGATCCCATTTGACCCATGTGGGTCATTGAGCCAAACCCAACCAACTAAGCCCAAATCCAACCAAATTTGGCTTGACTCATCCTTGTGTCATGAAGCGCCTGGCCAAGTGGCCCCAACACATTGTAAACCCAATTTTGGTCAAACCCATTGAACCAACCCACCTAAATGGGATAAAAATCCCTATTTGGATGGGTTCTCCACCTCCTAACCCCATGGAAGCCACCTTTGGCTCTTCTTGGATAATAGAACCATTGACCCAACCAAACCAAAAGTTGTTGGGCTCAGCCTTTGGCCAAGAGAGGATGAGTTCACCTATGGCAACCCATTGATCCACCTAAAGGAGAGGGTACACCCCATGCTAGCCCACTACACTCCCTCAGCCTCTCACCCTCAGTCACCTCAGTAGTCCCCTGCCAGCTCCGGCCACCTACCCAGGTTGAATGGCTACTAAAGGCTGAACTAATCCTAGCCCTTAGTTCACTTGGGGAGGAGGGTATACTCCTCCCTATGGATTCAAATTGAGAACACATCTTCCTCAAAGCATTATGCACAGTCCCCTTCCCTCTCCCAAGCTCTTCGTGCACCCCACCATCTGTGAGACTAGCTCCTGATCAAACCCGAGAGCTCTTTCTGTCCAAGTTTCCAAAACCTCCATCAAACCCAAATTTACTTTCCTTACACCTTCACCTCACTATGGCGAACCAAAATGAATCATTTCTCAAGTGATTCAACCACTAGAAGGCATCATAAGGCAAACTCCGATGAGTTTTGCAGTAACATTTGGTCCTTAGAGCGATTGACACGGAGGCAACTTATGATCTTCTCAACATGGCTTCATCTCTTTATGATGAAGCTACCCCTGTCAGCGAACAACAGATTTATAGCTCCAACGAGGTAAAAATCTAGTTACAGTAGCATTAGCCTGTAGGGGTTGGTCTTTTTTTGAAGTGAATCATGTTTTCATGTAATTTCCCTTGTAGGATCCCTTGATTCATTTTCAGATTATTTTGGAGTTGATTTTGCCATCAAATGAGCTTTGGTTAGCTTGGATCGAGCATCGAAAGGTGGATAATGTTCATCTTTTGATGCTCATGGGATGACGAATCACCAGCCATCCACTCCATGTGATTAGAACGGATGGCCCTGATTAATTGAGTTAAAAATTTTGATTTAATCCCTTTGGAATCATTGGATTAATTTTGATTGTCCAATGTAAGATCTGACAACCAAGACAAAATCAGGTATAGCGCCATGTTGGATGATTTAAGTGACCATTACCATGGCGCCATGTGGAAAGCATTGCCGCATCAGCGACTGCATGGTGTCAATAGTTTAAATGGTTAATTAGGCTTTAAAAAATTTAACTAAATGGACAAAACTTCAAAATATTATAAATAATTATAGGAAAATTCAAAAAATGCAAATAAACCCATTTTAAATAGGTTAGACATAGAAGAATTTAAGAAAAATAAAATTCCTAATTTATCTATAGTGAATAGTGCCTAATTAGGGTTTGAAGCCTAGGTTAATTACATTAATTAAATCTAAATTACTTATCTAATTAATTTCAAATTTGGTGGAATGATTCCATGGGATGTCCGCTACCTCCCATAATTTTCTTGGAATTATTTGTCATGAAATTTAAAGAATTAGAAATTTCAATCTTAATTACTCTCACTAATTAATTAAGTAATTATTAAGATTGATGAATAGTAGAAATTAAATAATTAATGATAATTAATCATTGTGAAGAGTGGGAATAGTGAGGAGAAGTAATTAGGATTCCCTCTTCTAGTTATTTTTCCAAATGTATTTCTTCAACTAGATTAATTAACATGTGTAATAATTAGGGATTAATTATGAAAATTAGTGATAAAATAAAAATAAAATATAATTAATAATTAGTTTAGATTATTCAAACATAATCCATTAATTCCCCTTCATGTGTTTAATAACATAAAGTTATTAAGGAAATTATGGTTAACCCATTGCTATGGAAAAATCATAAGAGTACCTAACTTAGATTCTTTCCTTCTTTAATATAGTTAACTCTGAACATGAGCCTAATTATATTAGATTTCATTAGGTGTACTGTAAATTTTATTTTCCAAAGTGCATATCATTGAAGGCTCATGATCAAGTAATTAAATAGATTAAAGAAGTTTAAGAAAGGGTAATTAATTTGATATGCTCAATGACTTGAACCTAATCAATCCATAAAACCCATTTAATTGTCCTCTTTAAATATGTTAAATCACCAATATGGGGTGGGGTAAGTGTTGAGTATCATCTCCCCTCGTTAGGTTTCAATAACTCAATATTAAAATCAGACCTCATAAGAACTTTGATTAGTCTTAAGGAATATTTATTTGGCTTGATTGTTCTTAGGACTTAATGTAATTGAATATTTTATGTGGCAATGTTTAATTACTTATTTTCTATCATCATAAATGTGCATGCCATTTGTGTCACATGTTCATGTTTTCAACAAAAAGAGAATCAAAAGAACATGCTTACATTTAAGTTGCATGTGTTGGACAAATATTATTATATGGTGTAGCTATTATCACAAATAAATTCCAAATTATTTTGAAAACTAAATGTAATGTTGGTTATAAATATTCAATAGAGTTTACATTTAATTATAATTTCAAAATAGAAAATAATTTGTTTTATCTTTATGTTTCATGTACATGTCTACATACATTTTAATTGGCATGTATATAATCTGGACATCTCAAAAAAATGAGGGTAGAAGCCAAAGACCTGGGAGGCCTTATGAAACCTAGAGCAAACTGATCCGAAAGAAGAAAAGAAGGACAAGTGATTGAAGACCCCCATAACATTCATTTTAACTATAATATTCTATTATAATCTAGGTTGTATAAGGGTAGAGCTCGACTACCTAATTTTTTTTCTTTTTTGAGGTGTACGGTGGTACCCACCCACATCGGCCTCTTACCATTTTAGGAAATTCATATGTTTGATTATTGTGTTTAGTTTGTGCATTATAAATGGCATGCTTTTCAAAGGTTTCTTAAAATGTGATGAGTTGATGTGTGGCTTGGATGCAGTAGGCTCTTTAGGATAAAATTAAATTTTATATCTTTACTATAAATTCATAACTAAATTTTAATACAGCTCATAACCTCATCTCAAAGCCTAGGTCTATAATCAAGATAAATAAAAGATTTAGAAACTCCTTAGCTAAATATTGTATGATGCATATTATATTATGTCACTCTTGAATAGGGAGGGTCTCCATTCTTAAATGATAGGGGATATGCTTGACCTTTGAGGGTGATCCCTTATAGTAGAGAACAACTCCTCTAATTGATTTAGCCCATGAATAAATTTCATCATGCATATAGGTATAGTTATCTCAAGCCTTGGTCCAAAATGAATGTGTCAAAATGGTTTAAAAATTATAATTTATGCATTAGTCTAAGTCATATCTACATGCTAATTATATTCTAGTATCTTAGGGAGTGAGTTTAAGATTTTAGCTCCTTTCCTAATTAAATAATAGCTTAGCTATCTTGCATCAACATAAGACTAGCTCAGATGGTTTTAAAGGGTATGAGGTGTTAGCTGTCGGCCACTCTAGGTGGTTGTAAGTCCAGAAGAGTTGGGGTGTCTTCATTCTCCCTTGTAGAGGTAAACTATTATATTCCATATTTTTTAATTAGACTCAGGTCATACTTTTAGCGTGTGCTAAAGAATTTTAGATTTAAATTATGAGGCTACTTATTTCTTTTGGGCTACGAGTATAAGTCCTCACCTCTTAGGCATTTCTGTTGATCCCACTTTTGGAGTGAGGATTCAACTCTTCCTATCATAGGTCTAGGAGTTTTCTAGACACTAAGAGCTTTTTAGTCATAAGATACTTCTAGCGGCTAAGTGAACACTTAACCTAAGCTAAGAGACTTAGAAGGATTAGCAATAGGATCAGGTAATGCCTTGGAACTTAGGAAACCTACCTTTCCTATAGTCTAACCAAACCCATGCTTACCTTCTTAGCCACAATCCAATTTCAAATCCACATATTCAATTCTAATTGAATTTCAATTCCAATACAAATCCCCAAACCAAAGCTAAATCCAAAGAATCTAAACCTAAGCCCATGATTTAATCTATGGACTTAGCCAAAATTCCCTTCAGTCCAAATCAAACTCAATTGATTTTCTCATAGATCAATCAACCCTTCAATAATTAAAAACCCAAATCTCCAACTCCAAAACTAATTCCAAATGATCTAAATCTAAACCCATGATTCAACCCTTTGGACAGCCAAAATTCCCTTCAATCCAAACCAAGTTCGATTAGTTTTCTCAAAATCAATTCAACCCTTCAATCATCATTCCATACCAAAAACTACAATCACAGCCAATCAAGCCAAAACTAATTCAATCAACCTAACCTAACCCATTTGACCTAAGATATTCAAATGAGACAAAACCCAATTGAATCCAAATCAATTACAACCAAAGCCATAAACCAATCCCAAATCAATATCTGAACTCATCTCAACTCAATTCAACCCAAGATCAAGCCAATTAACCCATTCAAGTAATAAGGGAAATTGATGTCTCAAACCCTAATTACCTTCTTTAATAAATTTAATTAATAATTAGCATTCCAAAAGCATAAACACTAAAACCCTCACCCCTCCCTTCTCGGCCGTGACGCTCTCTTGCGATTGCATTTTTCCCTTTTATTTTCCTTGTGGCTTGGCCGATTTTTGATCATTCTCGATTGATTTTTTCGATAATTTGTCTCTGATTGGCCTCTAATGTGAGTTTCCCTTCGCTCTTTCAATGAAAGAGGAGCGGCTTTCTGTGCAACTGAGCTTATCCATCTTGGAGGCATTGGCTAGGGCACCAGATTTACATGGTATTATGGATCCGAAATCAACTGCTACTCTGCCTGCAATTAAGTCCTTTAAGGACACATTATCTGGTAAGAACCTTTCCCCTAATGCTTCGGTGAATTTGATCTCGACCTCATTTCATGGGATGCCTGCTGTTATGTGCTCGGATCTAGACGTGGAATAGTTGGTGAAGCCTTTTGGATTATCTTTAGTTGGTAAATTTTCCTTACATCGGCCAACTCTCGATAACTACCGATCATTTTTTCATAGCCTTAAACTTTCAGGTGTTTTCACTATCGGATTGATTGATCCTAGGCATATTTTAATTCAGCTCTCTAATGACTTAGATTATTCAAGAGTTTTTTCCCGCCGCTCTTACTTTGTGTTTAATTGTCAAGTGCGACTTCTAAAATGGTCTCCTCTTTTTGATATAAAAGAGGAATCCCCAATTGTTCCTATATGGCTAGCTCTTCCTATTATGAGAATACATTATGGTACACATGAAGTTCTCTTTGCGGTTGGGGCTCTCTTTGGTCGGCCTCTTCAAATTGATCAGGCCACCGCTGTAAGATCACGACCTTCAGTTGCTCGTATTTTGGTTGAGATTGATATTACTAAAAAGCATCCTAAAAAAGTTTGGATCGGCTCTGAGAAGTTCGGTTATAATCAAAAAGTGGAATTTGAGAACTTTCCTATTTTTTGTGCACATTGTAAGATTCATGGCCATGATCATTCTGAATATTTTGTGTTGCATCCTCATCTTAAAAAGAATAAATTTTTGGATCCTAATCCTACTCTACCAAATGAAAAAACTAATAAATTTGCTTATGTGCCTAAAGTCACTCAAAATGGGAATCATCCCCCTACCACTACTCCTTTTCTATCCACTGATTTGCATATTGGAGAGCATGTTAAAAATAATGCTTATGAGGTTTGTGAGGAGGCTAATGATAACTTAATTAACATTGCTTCTAATTGTAATAATTTGGCTCCTCAAGACAAAACCTTGACTCAGTCTAACCTACCCCTTTTGGCTAGTGAACCCGAGGAGACTCATATGAACCCTAGTGGTGATTTGAATGAAAACTTTAGGTTGGATCAAAATCTAAAAACAAATTCTAGAGTTGATCCTTTGATGAAAGAACAAAATATGGAAATTGCTGATCCTTTGATGATGGAACAAAATCTGAAAAGTAATTCTAAAATTGAGCATGAAATCTGTGCTATTAATGGCTTCACAACCTCTCCTTCTCTACCCTTGAGTGATATGCATGCTAACCCACTTTCTAAATCGACATTGAAGAAAGGGAAATTACCATTAAAAATGCTTTGACTGATACAGGTCCTATTTTGAATATTACAAATTAGTATCTCTTGCATGGTGATACTTTGGACAATGATAGATCTTTTCAAACTATTTTTAAAAATAATTCTCTTAAAGCATGTTCACTAATAGCTCCACTATAACTACTAGATCTTCTCTAACTTCCCATAAATAATTTTTTTTAGTTTTCTTTTCTTCTTGCTTTTTTATTTCTTTAGTTATCTCTTTTCCTTTTTTTTCTTATATTATTATGATCAATTTTCTAATTTGGAATGTTCGGGGTATTGGGACTCTCATTGTCCGCAACCGTATTAGAAGTCTTTGCCATATTCATAACATAGCCTTACTTGTTGTAATTGAACCATTCATTCACTCTTCTAAGATCAACCATGTTGCTAGAACACTTGGCTTTTAAAACTTCTTTTATAATATTAGCAATAAAATTTGGTATTTTTGGAATAATTTAGTCAACATCTCTATCCTTGATGATCTTCAACAATTGGTTAATGTCCACATCTCATTGGGTGATTTTTCCGCTTTAAGTTCCTTTATTTATGCTTCTTGTAATAGAGCTGGTAGGAACATCCTTTGGAATAACTTAAGAACATTTGCCTCCTCGGTCAACAAACCCTGGTTGGTTGGGGTTGATTTTAACACTATTCTCTCTTCCTTGGAAAGAAGGGGAGGTTGCTCTCCTAACATCCATTCCATGGAAGATTTTCTTAATATGATTCTTGATTGCAATCTGATTGATATTGGCTTTTCGGGCTCTGACTATATGTGGCATAACTCTAGAATCTGGCAGCAGCTTAATAGGACTCTTTTTAATTCTCTTTGGATCAATCAATGGCCCCTTACTTCTATTGAACATTTGAGCAAAACTTTGTCTGATCATGCTCCACTTTTGATTTCTGTCCAAAATTCCTCCAATAGGTTATCCTCCCCAACTTCTTTCAGATTCCAAAATATGTGGATCCAACACATTGATTTCATAAATATTGTATCTATCCATTAGCGGATGTCCTCTTCATCGGATAATTCGGTTAAGGGCATGATTTGCCTCGGCTTAAGCTTAAAGGCTTAAACAAAACCTAAATTGGTGGAACACAAGCATTATTTTAAAATCTTTTTGCCAATATCAAAAATATGGAACAATTAGTTTGTTCTCTTGAAGATGTTGTTTTGGTGATTCTACTAAACTTGAGGAGTTGAATGAAGCTAAAGATAACTTGGTTAAATATCGAATATGAAGGAAACTTACGGTAGCAAAAGGCTAAACATATATGGTGCAAATATCAAGTATTTTCATGCTCTTTTCAAAAAAAAAAAGCCTTAAACTCTTAAAAAAATTAAAAATGATAGATATTTGGATCCGATAATAATGATTTTAAAGATTTTGTCATACATTATTTTAATAACTTATTAAACAACAACCCTACCTTAGAAGCTCTCTCCAACTCTCACCTGATTCTCTCACCAATTACTAATGATGACAACCACTTGCTTAATTTATGTCCAACGAAAGCTAATATTGGTAGTATTCTCAATAGCATGAACACTGATTCTATTGCTGGCCCTGAAGGCTACACAACTCAATTTTTTTAGCATTGTTGGCCTATTATTAAGTCTGACCTTATCGATGCTATCGTTGATTTTTTCGATGGCAATCATTTACCTAGATATTTTTCTAGCACTTCCATTATTCTCATTCCCAAAATTAATAATCCTACATCTTGGGGTGATTTCAGACCTATCAGCCTTTGCACCTTCATTCATAAACTCATTGCTAAATTAATTGCCAATAAAATTAGTCTGCTACTCCCTAAAATTATTTCCCCCAACCAAATTGGTTTTGTTAAAGTTAGAGCTATATCTGACAATATTCTTCTAGCCCAAGAGCTGATTCATGACATTGATGCTCCTACCAAAGGTGGTAACATCCTTTTCAAATTAGACATCTCTAAAGCTTTTGACAACCTCTCTTGGAATTTTCCTTCCAAATTCTTCTTTTGCTTAGTTTTTCTGACTATTTTATCCATCTCATTAAAAATTGTATTACCAATGTTTGGTTCTCCGTTATCATGAATGGTGAGTCCCTAGGTTTTTTTCCTTCTATGCATGGTTTGAGATAAGGAGATCCCTTATCTCCCTCTCTTTTTATTATTGTTGTTGATTATCTTTCGAGGAGCCTTAATGATCTTTTCAATAATAATCCTAGCATGTTTTTTAGAACTCTAGGTGGTCTTTCTGTCTCTCATCTTAGTTTTGCTGATGACTTTATAATCTTTTGCAATGCCTCTACTCATCAAATTAAAACTATTAAGAATATTTTAAATAAATTTGGTAACGAAAGTGGTTTCTTTCTTAATGAAGGTAAATGTTGTTTCATTCCTTCCTCTAAAATCCTTAGTAATAGGATCAACCAAATCTTGATAATTACTAATTTTCAGCAACAACAACTTCCTATTAAATATCTTGGTGCTTCGCACTTTAAAGGTCAGAAAAGAACACATCTCTTTGATGAGTTAATCCAAAAAATCTCTAATAAAATTTTTGTTTGGGAATTTCATTTACTCTCATTTGGTGGTAGGCTCACTTTGATTAAGAGCACTCTTAACTCCATGCCTTTATATCTCATTCAAACCATTATGCCGACCAATTCTACCATTAACAGAGTTGAGTGCCTCCTTAATAATTCTTCTGGGATTCTAACAATTCTACTAAAAGAATGCATTGGACCTCTTGGTATAAAAGCTGTGGCACTCTTGTTGAAGGTGGGCTTGGTTGTAAGCCAATCAGGGAAGCTATCATGGCATTTTCATATAAACTTTGGTGGAATTTTAGGAGCAACAATAGTCTTTATGCTAATTTCATGACTGCCAAATACTGCCAGGGTAAGCACCCTCTCATTTGCCTCTATAAAGTGGGGGACTTTCCTATATGGAAAAGACTTTGTTCCATCAAATGGGAAGCAAAATCCTTAATCTCTTGGGGGATTAACTCTGGAACCTCTTTCTTTTGGCAAGATAACTGGACTGGAGGTGAGTCCATTGATGAATTACTTTCAATCCACTCCACTGCTGCTATTAAAGTGAACTCTTTCTGGCAGAATAATAAGTGAAACAATAGTAAGCTTACTAATTATATTCCTTTCTCTCTTTTAGATAAGCTTACTAATATTCTTATCATTCCTATCATTCCTAGCAATCATGATCAGATCCTTTTTAAGCTTTCCCAAAATGGTGATTTCAACCTTAAAAATGTTTGGATTCATATTAAAAAAGCTCATGATTTCTCCAATGTGTTTTCTAAACCTTGGAATAACACTATTACTATTTCCTATTCTATTCTAACTTGGTATATTTTGAAAAACTTCATCCCTGTTGACTCTTTGATGTGGGGTAAAGGTTTTACTTACCTTCAAAATCTTCTGCTTTCACATTGAGAATGTGAATCATGTATTTGTTAGAGCCTTTGGATTGGTATGATGATCTCTTTAATATTGTCAAATTCAATGGCTCCTTAACTCTATACCAACTTCTTAAAGTTTATTTTGAAAATACTAGTAAAGGCCGCATTAAAGTCATAACTGTTATCACTCTTATTTGGTTCATATGGATGGACAAAAATGACGCAGAACATCATGGGATTCCTATGAACCACATGAGGATATTGCTAGAATTAAAAATAAAATTTGTTACTTGTTTAATGCCAATCTAATTAACTACAATCAATTTAAAGGATGTAAACTTGTGGCCAATAAACTGGGTTTTAACTTGTCGAATCCACCCAACTGTAAAGATGACAAGATTGTTTATTGGCTAAAACCTCATGCTAATACTATTAAAATTAACACTGATGGCTCTGTCTCTCAAAATGCTTCTGGCTGTGGTGGCATTTTCAAAAACTTTAATGGTAAAGTCCTATGTTCTTTTGCTTACACCCTTAATACTAGCTCTGTTCCTTTTGCTGAGCTAATGGCAGTTTACAAAGCAATTGAGATTTGCCTTCAAAAAAGTTGGCTCAATATTTGGATTGAGGTGGATGCCCTGTTGCTGATTGATCTTTTGACTTCAACCAAAATGGGCAATACAAAATTGTACTACCTTCTCAAGAAGACTGGAGCTCTCCTTTCTCAACTCTATTTTAAAATCACTCATGTATGGCATGAAGGTAATGCATGTGCTGATTACCTTGCTAATCTGGGTGCTAGATTAGATGGTATAAAATTCTTTAATCAACATACACTTCCTAAACATTTGCATGGTTTGGTTAATTTGGACAATAATGTATTCCCTTACCTCAGAAATTAATCCATCCTATTGGTTTAGCATGTTATATTACCTATTTAATTGCTTGATCAACTTTTGTTTAATGTTGTTGTTTCTCTGGATTTTGCTGATGCATCTTCCTGATAACCCTTTCTGGTTAATTACTGATCTCTGTGGCATCTGCTGTTGGATTAATTACCCTAACCTTTTTGGGGTATAACTGCTTCTATTGTTTCCACTATTAATGGTAAGGTGTTTCCTATCTGCTGGAGGGATATGTATTACCTTATGTTTTACTTTCTGCTTTACTTTCTGATCAATAGGGACAGACTTCTTGCCATCAATATTTTGTTAAGGGGTCCTACTGTATCTATTTTCCATTATATGGTTAAGGTTGTGTTCTGTCTCTTTTTCTTTTTCTAGAAATTTATTATGGGGCTCATGACTTTACTGTATCAATGTTTAATTGCTATATTTTTGTATAGCTTCATGACAGGTCCTAATTTATCTATTTTTTTCTCCCTTTATTATGGATGTGGCCCCTCTTATGCTTCCTAACCTCACCTCCACAACCTGTAAGGAGAGAAACTGCAATACCCTTGCTACTATAACTTCTTCTTTGTAGGATTGGAATTACTTCTTGATTTCCTTCCAACCTATTTTTACTGATGTTGTGGGCTTAGCTGCAAGTCTGTTTTTGTGTGTCTTGAAGGATTTCAAAGATGGATTTCCTTTGAACCACTTTCGACTCTATGCTGTACCACTATTTTTTACTGGTTTATCTTATGGTGGGTGCAATAAATGTTTTACTATTTTAATTGTTGGCTATTTAATTTTCGGGTTTTATGTCCAGCAGGCTATTTTTCTGATTGCTTTTGCTAACCTCACCTTACCAACCTATAAGGAGAGAAACTGCCATACCCTTGTTATTATTATTGTCTCTTTGCAGGATTGGACTTAATGATTTCTTTCTAGTCTACTTTTATTGAGGATGGTAGTTTAGCTACAAGCCTGCTCTCCTTTGTCTTGAAGGATTTCAATGATGGCTCCCTTTTGAACCCCTTTTGTGTCTATGTTGTACCACTATTTTTTATTATCTTATCTTATGGTGGGTGCAATATTTGTATTTTCGTTTTAATTGTTGGTTGTTGGATTTTTAGATCTTATGTCCAGCAGGCTACTTTTGAGGTTGTTGGCTATTTATTGGCTTTTTTTTTTCTAATTGCTTTTGTTGTTTGCAATCGGGCTGTAGCTGATCACCACATGTTTGTGGTCTATCTAAACTGGTGCTATTTTTTCCATCTTGATTCAGTTAGACTTGTCCAGATCACTGTGATTATGCTATTACCTACTTGGAATTTAACTTATGCACTGTCTATTCTGAATGGGTTATTTTATGGCCAGCTTGCTGTTATTTGCTATCTTGGTTGTTGGCTGAACTGGATTATCGGGTTTTATGCCTAGCAAGCTGCTACTGGGGTTGTCTCTCATGTCCAACAGGCTACTTTTAGGGCTATTTTTCTGATTACTTTTGTTAACCTCACCTTCCCAACTGGAGAAAGCGCAATACCATTATTATTATTGTCTCTTTGCGATTGGACTTACTTAATGATTTCTTTCCAATCTACTTTTAAGGATGTTGGTTTAGGCACAAGCGATATTCTTTATTTTGAAGGATTTTAATGATGGCTCTCTTTTGAACCCCTTTTGTATCTATGTTGTACCTCTCTTTTTTACTGGCTTATCTTATGGTGGGTGCAATAATTGTATTGTTGTTTTAATTATTAGCTATTGGATTTATGGGTCTTATGTCCAGCAGGCTGCCTTTGAGGTTGTTGGTTGTTTGTTGGCAGTTGTTTTTCTGATTGTTTTTGTTGTTTCCAACTGGGCTGCAGTTGATCACCTGATGTTTGTGGTCTATTTAATCTGTTGCTATTTTTTTCATCTTGTTTCAATTAGACTTGTGTAGACCACTGTGATTATGCTATTACCTACTTGGATATTATCTTATGCAATGACTATTCTGAATGGGTGGTTTTATGGCTGTCTTGGTTGTTGGCTAAACTGGATTATAAGTTTTTATGCCCAGCAAGCTGATACTAGGGTTGTCTCTCTGATTGTCCTTATTTGGAATTGTTTATGGTGGGGAGCAGCTTATTACGTGGCTCCATCTAATCTACTCATTCCCATCTTGCTTGTTTTTTTTTACATTTCTTGTTTGGGTTTGGGTTATGCTGTCTTGCTTTACACTTGCTGGTTTATATTCCTGGGTTGTATACCAGGACTGTAAGTTTCATATATGTCCCATATGTTTAGGATGGAGTTAATTACATGCTATTTGGCTTCTTTATTTGAGCTTTTCAATTGTTGTATATTGCTTCTTTCCTCGCTTTTCACGTGGTGGGTTTTCATACTGGCCTAATTAAACTCTTGGCTCTGGTTAAAAATAAGGTGGATTTGGCAAAGATGGTTCACTTTCATATGGGTAGGGATTCTCATGTCATGGTGACTATATTGATGATAATTATTCTGTATGGGATCCCCTTTCCCACTCTGCTCTTTGCTGTATCCTTTTCTATTGTGTTTATGGCTCTATTTAGGTTTGCAGGTACTAAGGCTCAACAGAATTTCAACAAATGGTTGCTATCTTCCAACAGGTTTGCTGGCTATGATGGTTGTGATGATTTCACTCCTTTTTGGTTTGGTAGTAGCTCTTGTGATGTAACCCTTCAGTTTGGATGCCCATATTTTATCGCCCCAATTTGGTGTGGTGAGCCTTCTCTCACACACTTCTTTATAATCTTTCTCAGTTTATGCTGTTTTCAATTTTCATTTTGTCTGTATTACTTTAACTACTCTAATTTCTATCTTTCTATAATTTTGTAGGTGCATTTCTCTTATTCTCATGTAGGTTTGCTCCCTAGTGTTATGCATTCTCTCATCCTGAAGAGCTTTGCCCCAGATCTATTCATTGGCTTATCTATGTTAATCAATTTGTATCTTTTGCTTTCCTTTACTCTTTTATTTTGCTTTTGGTTGTACTTAGATAGGGGCTTACTCTCTAGGCTGATAGTAGCTCTTTGAGCAGTAGTGGTGGAGTTTATCCCCTGTTAAGGACCTTGTAACCCTCTTTTTATGACAATAAAATTCCCCCTATATAGGGTTTCAAAAAAATACTAATTAGCATTCCAAATAGTAAAAATTAATTAATTAAAACTTATTAATCACTGATTAACAGTGAAGGGATGAGGGAAAGAGAGTAGGACCCCTTTCCTAGTCCCTTTCCCAAGTTCATTTCATTATTAAGAGGTTTAATTAAGATGGTAAATAATTAAGTGTTTGATTAATTAATCAAATGGCTAAATCAATTCAAATTGAAATGAAAATCATATTAGATAATTAAAAATGAAATAGAGGGTGTCCTTTATGTGTTTAATAGCATAAAGAACCTTAAGAAAATTATGAATAACCCAATAGTGTGGGAAAATCATAAAAGTACTTAATTAGATTGTTTAATTTAATTAGTCTTTAATTATGAGCCAATTATATTAGGTCCTTTAGTAACATTGCAACTTTACTTTTTTTATCATTTGTGGCTCATGATTAAATGATTAATTAAATTAAAGAAGCATATGAAAGGGTAATTAAGTGATTTAATTAATGATTTAACTTAATTAATTCATAAAATTCATTTAATTATCTTTCCTTGAACTAATTAAGATCACCAACATGGGATTGGGATTAAGACAACAAAAAATTTCTCTTCCCTTTAGGTTCAACTCAAATCCAAAATCAAAGTAATAATGAGCTTTGGTTTTGTTTAAATAATTTTATTTAATATGATTGTCCTTAGGAATTAACATATTTGCATGTGCTTATGTTTAGTTATTCATTCCTAATCACTTCTAAATGTTGTATGTCATATGATTCTGTGCATTCATGCTTTCAAATCTAAATGAATCAAATAGATTTTATTTATGTAAGCTTGCATGTGTTGGCTTAACTTAATGATATGTGTGGCTATTATACTAATAAATTCAAATCTATTTTTAAAAGCTTATAATTTGATAATATCAATGGAATGATGATAGTTATAAACTCATATAGGACTTACATGTACTTATATCTTAGTTATATGAATGTGAAGCTCTATTTCTTGAATTCATATATAGATTTACATAGGTTTGAATGTTAATGGGTATATAGTCTGGTCATCCCAGGAATACGAGGCTTTAAGTAGCCCTAAGGAGGTCATTTGATTATCTCACTACCTTGGTTAATAAGGTATGTACCCATTTTATTTCATTCCTATGTATTTTGGTATTATAAGTTGGGTGGAGCTTTAATTCATACGCATAAAGGATTCAACCAATGAAAAGTACAATCTTTGCATGACATTTATTCTTCTAACTCATCTATACATTAATATGTATTTAAGATACCAAGTATATAGTCTAGACATCCCAGGAATATGAAGCTTTAAGTAGTCGCAAGGAGTTCATTTGATTACCTCACTTCACTGGTTTAAATAATGCCACGTACTTGCTTACATCTTTTATACATGTGTATGTGTTTGTGGTTAAAGAATTAAAATATTCTCTTTTTCTACTAAAAATACATGCATTCATAATTACTTAAGTCACTAAAATATGTGGAATGTGGATGTAAAGCTTCTTTTCTTTATTCATGTATATGAACCTACACATGATTGAATGTTAATAAGTATATAGTCTAGACATCCCAGTAATATGAATCTTTAAGTAGCCCCAAAGTGGTCGTTTGATTACCTCACTTCTTGGTTAACGAAGGCACATACTTATTTAATTTCATTCATATGTATTTTTATATTAGAATTTGGATAGAGCTTTAATCAGCATATAGAAATAATTCAATTAAGTAAAATATCATCTCTTACATGACTTTCATCTTTATAGTTATGTATACATTAATGTCTATACAAGATAACAAGTATATAGTCTAGATATCCCAAGAATACAAGGCTTTAAGTAGCCCCAATGAAGTCATTTGATCATCTCACTTCCTTGATTAACATTGGCACGTAATTGTTTATATCTGTTATACATATGCATTTATACTTGCTTAATGAATGAAAGTATTTTTTTTCCATTAAGTATGTATGCATACTTCATCATTTAAGTGTACCAAAAATGTTTTGTGAGTATATATATATATACATATGTGTGTGTGTGCGCGCTAAGTTTTAAATCATGTGCATGATACATGTAATGGAAAGAAATGACTTGATATATGTCATGTGATAGTAACTCAATTATATTAATCTTAAGATGCCTTTCATATCGAATAGGATTATTTAAAGTTAACACAAACTTAGGATTAATAAGAAAATACTTAATAAGCCATTCACTAAATAGAACTAAACCATAGAAATGTGCTTTAGAAAATGGCTTAAGGTAGGGATGAAAAAGGGTTAGCTCTTTCTTCTCTTTATAACACTTAGATGCTAAGTTTAATTCAAGAGGAACAAAATAAAAAGAAAATGAATTAAAATTTTTAAATCATCTAAACAACTTGAAGTAGAATCAACCCATATGGTTAAATTAAACAATTTCCAAATTTAGAGGATTATCACTTTAATTCTTAGTTAAGACATACCACACAAAGCCTTAACACACACACATGAACTAAGCAACCACTTCTAGTCCTAAGTTAGGACGGTGTATGTGTGATATATGTTTTATGATGTAATGTAATGTTTTAGACTGGATGTTAGGGTGTATGATTCATAGACTAAATTTTAGGTCGTTATTAGCTTAATCATATTTTTTACAAGGGATTGTGCTTAAGGGGTTGTTTAAAAGTAAACATAAATGCTTGGCTTGTAGGTTTCTTAAACCCCTAAGTATAATCCGAGTTAGGATAGGTGGGCTTGGTTACCTACATGTAGGATGCTAAGTCCAAATTATGAAATATAACTGGTTGGGTTTGTATGTATTTTTAGCTAACCTTTATTTTACAGGTATAGTTAGATTTACTTTCCCTATAAATGTAATTTTGTAATAGGAATTAGGATTAGTGTTATGGCGATCAGGATGAGTAGTGGCTAGATGCCTTAATTCTAGGGTGCCCTGTGATTCGTCAGAGCAAATTAAAAAGGAAGACTTGAAGAGGAAGAAGAAATGAAGAAATGAAGACCCCCATAACATGTATTTCATTTGTAATAGTAATTAATCTTTTATATTTTTGGTTGTATAAGGGTAGAACTCGGCTACCCATCTTTTCTCTTTTCTAGGGTGTACAACGATACCCGGCCGCATCAGCCTCTTATTCTTTTATTAGTCTATAACGATTATTTGATGTTATTTTTAGCTTGTGCATTAGGATTGCCTCCTTTCTATAGTTTCTTTATGATTGATGTTTTAATGTGTGGCCTAGATGCGATAAGTTGTTAGGATAAAATTAATTTTTCTTCCTAAACTAATCACTCATAATTAAATTTTAATCAACTCATAACCTCACAATAAAGCCTAAGCTCTAAACAAGATAATTAAAAGATTTAGTAACCCCATAGTTGTATGGTTGTATGTCTCGCATCATGCATGTCATATTCCTTCTTTCCTAAATATGAGGGATCTTAATCCTTGCACGATAGGGGAATGCTTGACCTGTGAGGGCATCCCTTGTGATGGAGAACACTCTTTTCTCACTGATTTAGTCAATAACTCTATTTCATCATGTATTTGAGCATAAGAAATCCCAAAGCCTTTGTCAAAAATAATGTGTCAAAATAAAATAAAAATTATAAAGATTTATATTTTAGACTAAGTCATATGCTCATACCACTCATTCTATAGTCTCTTAGGGAATGGGTTTAGAATTTTAGTTTCTTTCCAATTAAATAAGTAGCCAAGCTATCAACAAATTTTATAAGACTGGACTACATGATTCTAAAGCATAGGAGGTGTTAGTTGGTGGCCACTCTAGTTGGTTCTAAGTCTAGAAGACAGATGAGTTTGTCCTCTCTTGTGGAGATAAATCTTTATGTCCACCTTTCTCTTAGATTTAGGTCGTGCTCTAGTTTTTGCTAAAGCTCCCTAGATTTAGGATCTAAGGTTGCTGTTTCCTTTAAGCTACGAGCATAAATCCTCACCGCTTAGGCATTTCACAATCTTGTGGTGATGGATTATAAGCCCTAGCAATCTAATAAAATTTCAACTCAAATAAATAAATCCTCTCAATTTCAAATATATAAAGCCCCACCATATGGTAGATTGAAATGGTCACTAGGCTTCCTAGTATCATGAGCATTTCCTACTTATTTTCTTTGGATTCCAAATTAAATCTTCCACTTCATCCATCCCACTTAATTTTTCAAACATAGCCAATTTATTGATAATCTTAACATTGAAATCTTTGGATAGTAATTAGTTTACTTTAATCTAGAGTTTTTCTAGGAAATCTCATTTTCTAGGATGTAATTAACTATGGAGGCTTGCCTCCATAGGGAACTAAAGAACCCGTCTTAATATAAACCCAACTTTACTCTTCCATGTAAAGTAGGGAAAAGATCTCTGGTATATTCAAAGACCCATGATACATTAGGAGTCTTTATTAGGTGATTAGGTCCATTGTTGGGTAATGTATATATCTTTTGAGATAGTATATTATGGTGTTTTTATTTTGTGTGATTATTATGTTATCTGTGTTTATATGAGGAGACACCACGTAGATCCATAGATGTACTCATTAGAGTGATTGGGTATGAAATTAAGGAATAGTGTACTATCTAGAGATAAAAGTTACTACTCTAAAATGGACCTAATCACCTAATGAGGACTCCTAAGCCATGATGGGTCTTCGAATGTACTAGAGATCTTTCCCATACTTTACATGAAAAAGTAAAGTAAGGTTTATTTAAACTAGGTTCATTAAGTTCCCTATGGAGACAATCACCCATAGTTAACTACATCCTCAGGAATGAGATTCCTTAAGAATACTCTCGATTAAGGTAAATGATCATTGTCTTCAAAGATTTCAAAGATAAGACTATCAATCAATAAGTTATTTTTAGAAAATCAAGCAGGATTAATAAAAAGGGGAGAGTTATTATCAAAACCAAAGAGAGATGAGTAGGGGATGCTTATGATACTAGGAATCCTAGTGAGCATCCCAAACTATCTTATGGTTGGGCTTTACATTTTTAAAATTCAAGAGAATTATATGTTTGAGTTTAATTTTTATTACAAATCTAGGGCTTATAATTCCACCATACAAAATGGTAGGAATGCCTAAGAGGTGAGGATTTATGCTTGTAGCCCCAAAAGGAAACAACAAACTCAGATCTTAAATCTAGGGAGCTTTGGCGAGGGCCAAAGCATGACCTAAATTTAAGGCAAAAATGGGTATATGATTTACCTCCACAAGAAAGGATAAACCACCCAACTGTTGGACTTACAACTGCCTGGGGTGGCCACCAACTAACTCCTATGATTTTAAATACATGTAGACAAGTCTTATGCTTTGCAAGATGGCTAGGCTATTATTTATTTAGAAAAGAAACTAAGTCCTTATACACACTCCCAAAGAGACTTGATCATGAAAGGCATGAATAATGACTTAAATCTAATGCAAATTTTGTCAAGTTTTATGTTGATTTTTGGACATTTTTATTTGACACGGGCTATGGGATTGTATATGCCTAATGCATAAAAAAAAAATAGTTGTGGGCAAAAGCAGAAAGAAGGAGGTTTGTTTCGATCATGGCTCTCAAAGGTCAAGTTGTTTTCTCTAGCAAAGGTGGAAGCCCTCCATTAGCAAGAGTGAGACAATATGATTTATGCATGATATGAGACATACAACATCCAGCTCAGGGGTTACTAGATTTTTGTTATCTTGATTTATATCCTAGGCTTTAAGTAAGGTTATGAATTATTTAATTTAATTTTTGAATTGATTAATTAGATAGAAAATTTATTTTTCCCTTAGAGTCTAATTTGCATCCAGGCCACTCAACAACCATCAAACAATTAAGAAACTAGAAAAATCATGTCATCCTAATTGCACAATCATAAACATAACATCAATCAATTTATAAAATCATCCTCTAATTAATGAAGTAATAAATTCCAAGAAAATCATGGGAGGCAGAGGTCATCCCACTGCTCAATCTTAGAAAGTTTGGAAAGTAATTAGGGAGTAATTAGCTTAATTACATTTTCAATAAAATCTAAATTGAGTGAAAATTACTATTAAAAATTAATAAATTTTAATTTTATATTATTTTCCTCTAAATTATCTTTAAAATGAGTGTTTATTTATATTTTTTGAATTTTTTTCTAATTAGTTATGAATTTTTTAAGTTTCACCATTAAAATTAGATTAATTAAACCCCTAATCCTATATGGCCACTTGGCAGTTGACGCGACGTTCTTTTCATGTGGTGCAATGGGATAAGTTATTTAAGTTGTCATATCCGTCGGCTGAGTCAGCTAGCGACAGACGAGCTTAGATTAATCCTATGATTTAAAAAGGAATTAGAGGGGATATAACATGATCTGATCACAACTGTCCATTTCAATCACACAGAATGGATGGTAAATGATCCTTCTCCATCGCAAGCGATGAGAGATGAGCACCATCCATCTCTCCTTGTTCAATTTGAGCTCACTTGAGCTCAAATTAGGATGAAAATGATCTCACAGCTTCGGAAGGAAGGGGATGCACATCCAATGGTGGAGATCACATGGGGTGACAATTCCCTTCGAAAAGGACTAAGAAAAATTTCATATAGCTACAATTTCAAGAAATTATCTCGCCAGAGGCTATCACTGGTGCTTCCAATGAAAGAGGTAGCATCATCTAGTAGAGATGAAGCCCTGTTGAAGGAATCCAGCCTTGACTTGAAGTGATTTGCTCACTTGACTAAGCTCCTCTTCAATGGTGATCGACCTTGATCAAAGTGGTGCTTCCCGTGGTTTGGAGACTTGGGAAATGATTCGATTCAGCTCATCTTAGTCCAAGGATGGTGCACGCAAGGTTAATTTGATTTTGGTTAAGAATTGAATGAGTTAGAATTTGAGTTCACCTCCCCTATTTCAGCTTTGAGCAAAACTAAAAATGGGAAATGGGCGAGCTCATGAATGGCTTGGAAAAGCTTAGGGAGGCTTTGATTCAACCTCTCTAGTACTAAGCAAATGATTTCTTGTGATTTGAGTGAGAATGAGAGGGGGTATATCTCCCACCTCCTTGGATCGGATGATGAAGGCTGAATTACTATTTTTGATCAATGGCTCAAATTGGAAGCATATTTTTAGCTACAAAATATCCCACATAGGTCATTTTGGGTAGTGGAGTGAGGTTCTCATGTGAGTGGTGACTGTATTTGGTGATCCAAGTGTTTAAATGTGAATGGAGAGGTCAATTTGACCTTTCCTTGGGTCATGGCTGACCCAAGCTCATTGGGTCATGTTCACCACTCTCCTTGGTGCCCATGTGGACCACTAGAAGGATGTCAAGTGGCCCTGAGAAAGAAATGACCAAATTCCAAGTGTATTTGGTCATAGGATACCCTTTGACCTAAGGCCAAAGTGGTCATTTGATTATGAGTTTGATTTAGACAGATTTAAAATGATTTGAAAATGGGTAGGGCCAAATTTCAAGTAATTTGGAGTTCATTTAGTTTGAATTGGTTCAATTTGACCCATTTAGATCAAGTTGGGTCAAATAGGGTTAGGTTGACCAATTGGTCAAATTGGGTCAAACCATGGGTAAGG
Organism: Cymbidium sinense; assembly: GCA_021442155.1. Taxonomy (NCBI): domain Eukaryota; kingdom Viridiplantae; phylum Streptophyta; class Magnoliopsida; order Asparagales; family Orchidaceae; genus Cymbidium; species Cymbidium sinense. The sequence goes on from CM038229.1 coordinate 20,593,605, forward strand.
TCAAGTTCAAATGATTATTTGGAGCCTATGAGGATCATTGGTTTGATTCAATTTGGCTTAGATTTGGTTTTGGTTCATTTAGGTTCATTTAGGTCAAATGGGTCAAGCTGACCTATTTGACCCATTTGACCTAATTGGGTTAGGTCATGAGTTGGTTTAGGCTTGGTTGATCATTTGAAATGTATTACAATCTTTGGTTTCAATCAATTTTGATTTGGTTTGATTTCAAGTTGATTTGACTTTTTAGGTCAAGTTGGGTTCATGGTCAATTGGGCTAGGTTGGGTCTAATTGGTCAATTAAAGCTTTGGTCAAGTTCAACAAGTGATTTGGAATGAACTTGAGCCATTGGTTGCAATCAATTTATCTTAGATCAAGATTTGACCCATTTTGGCTTTTTAGGTCAATTTGGGTCAACTTAGGTCAAGTGACCAATTAGGCTTGGTTTGGCTCAAGTGAGGGCTTGGTTATGTTCAATCATTGATTATGAATGGGTTTGAGTCAATGGTTTTAATTAATTTGGCATATGGTGGATTTTTCCTAGTTTGGGTTTCATTTGGGCTAAATGTTGACTTGGTCAAAGGCTAAGTTTGACTTTGTTTGACCCAATTTGAGTGATTGATCAATCTAAGATGATTATTGATCATAATGTGAGGATTGGATGGGCTTAGTTCAATCCAATTTGGGTTGGATTAAAACTTAGCCCAAAAAGGTGCTTTAGGTCACTTTGGGTCAAGTGAGCCTAAATGGGTCAATTGGTTTGATCAAGGTTTGATTTAAGTTTGGTTGAACTCACATATGGACTTATGATGGAAATATAAATCTAATTACAAGTGGTTTGGAGTCAAATGAGTTTTGGTTCATTTGATAATTTCAAGTCAAAAGAGTGAACATGGGTTTGACTTGGGTTAGTTTGATTTTGGCTTGGTGATTGTAATTTATGTTAATATTTGGGCATGTGATTGAAGAAGTGATTGTTTAAAGAGAAAATCCAATGGTTTGGTTTGATTTGAGAATGATTTGGGTAGGTTAAAGGATTTGGCTTGAAAGGGTATAAATTGGGTTTGGATTTGAGTTTTTTGAATTTATATTGATTTGATTTTGGCCATTTGAATTAATAGGTCATTTATATTTGTGAATATAAATGAGAATATAAATGATCCATGAGAGAATCGTGTAAATTAGGTAGGTCAAAAAAAGTTTGGAAAAGGGATTTTGATTTGGTTTGATTTATATTCATTTCATTTGGATGATTTGGATGCCAATTTCATTTATAATTGTGAATATAAATGATGGAATAAGTGATTTATAAAGAAATCACTTGGCTTTGGGTTGATTTGGAGGGTTTGGCTAAACTTATGGATGTGATTCATAAGGCTTTGGAATGTTTTTGGAATTGGAATTGATCATGGGTTTCAATCATTTGATTTGGAATTGATTCATGATTTGGATTTGTTTGAAGGAGCGTACATGGGTTGGCTTTGTGCTATAGGGTAAGGGGTTGCCTTAGATCCTTAATGCATAGTCTAATCCTATGATATACCCTTCTAAGTCTCTAGGGTTAGGTTAAGTGTTCACCTAATCACTAGATCTTAAGACTAAGGAACTCTTAGTGTCTAGAGGAGTCATATGCTTAAGATAGAGAAGTTGAGAGCTCACTTCAAAAGTCAGGTCAACATATATCATACCTTAATGTCTTACCTGATCATTTTAATTAGTACCCCCTACGATCTGTGTGGTATCCACCCACATCCAAAAATAAACAACACAATTTCCACAATATTATGTTGTTGGACTATAAGCCCTAGCATTCTAATAAGATTCCAACTTAAAAAAAAAAAGTAAATTCTCTCTCTAAATATATAAAGCCTCACTATAGGGTAGACTGAAACACTCACTAGGCTTCCTAATACCATGGTTGCTTCCTACTTATTCTCCTTTAGAATCTGTAAATAAGTTTTCCTATTTAAACTCTCTCATTTGATTTACATAAATACTTAATCCTTTGATAGTCTAGCTTCGAAATCTTTGGAGATACTTATTGACTACTTTAATCAAGAGTGTTCTCAAGAGATTCCCATTTCCTAAGATGTAATTAACTATGGAAGCTTGCTTTCATAGGGAACTAAAGAACTCAGTAGAAAATAAACCTTGCTTTACTTTTCCATGTGAAATAGGGGATAGATCTCTAGTATATATGTCGACCCATCTTTCATAGGAGTCCTTATTAGGTGATTAGATCCATTCTAGGGTGATGCTTTTGGGGTAGTACATCATACCTTAATGTCACACCCGATCACTTCAATAAGTATCCCTAAGATCTGTGTGGTGTCCCTACGATTCCAAACTAAAACACCACAATCTACTACATATGTATTAGGTTTATTCTTTTTAAAATATAAAAGGGACCTACACCCCTAGAATGTAATTTTTGATTAGCTCAAGTTGGAAACCTTTCAAGCCTTACACGAATCATAACATAGTCACCTTCAGAAAACTTTCTATATTTCTTGTGAGCATCAACTAACTTTTAATATGTTTGATTACTTAAATTTATTTGGTCTTTAATTTATTTATGAATATCATGAATATGTTGTGAAAATTCTTGAGTAAAATTAGAAGTTCATGCATGCATAGGGAGAGATAATAAATCTATTAGGTTAAGAGGCTTATAGCCATGACATGCTTCAAATGGACTCATTCTTATGGATCTATTTACTGAACTATTATATGCATATTTAGCTCTCGACAAAAGTAAATCCTAGCATTTTATATATTTTTCTACAGTGCACCGAAGTAAATTCCCTAAGCTTCAATTGACCACCTCAACTTGGCCATCAGTTTGTGGGTGGTATGCTGAAGGAAACTTTAGTTTTGCACCCATTATATGCCATAAAGTTTCCAAAAATATGAACTAAAATTAACATCATGATCAGAAATAATGCTCTTTGGAATGCCATGCAATTTAACCACTTTATGAAAAAAATAAATGTGCAATTTGAGAAGCATTCAATGCTTTCAAATAAGGAATGACATGATACATCTTTGTAAACCTATAAATAACTACAAAAATTTAATCATATTTTCTAATTTTCTTGGGAATTCCTAAAATGAAATCCATATTAATATCATCCTAAGGATGACTGGGCATAGGAAAAAATTGTATAGGCTATAATTTTGAGTTTGTTGCTCTACTAAGGAACAAGTTCTACAACTAGCAATAATCTTAGCAACACTACATTTTAATCCTGGCCAAAAAGTTTATTTTCCACAGCCATAATGGTTTTATCTCTACTAAAGTGACCAGTTAAACTAGTAGCATGTAATTCCCAAATTAAGAAAACCTTTAAGTGAGGTTTTAGGGATACACAAGCATTCTCCTTTAAATAGATAATTATTTCTAAGAGTGTAATTATCTATAGGTTTGGTAGGATTTTCAATAAGATTGTTATAAATAGAAGCATAAAATTGAGGACACTCAGGATATAACTCAGGTAGTTTATCAAATCTAATAACATAAATAGATAATATATATAATAATGAAACTTGATGACTAAGAGCATCAACTATTTTATTCTATATACCAAGTTTGTGCTTTAGAACAAATGTAAAACTTTGAAAAAAAAAACTGTACCCATTTAGCATATTAAGGGCTTAATTTTTGTTGAGAGTTTAAAATTTTAAGGACCTCTGATTTGAATATAGGACAAATTCTTGGGGTAATAAATAATGCCTTCTATGTCTTAGTGTTTGGACTAGAGCATAAAACTCTTTTCATATATTGAATATTTCTTTCTAAAATCATTTAATTTCTCACTAAAAATGGCCTCTAGTTTACCTTCTTAACTTAATACTCATCCTATTCCTACTACTGATGCATCACATGATACTTCAAATATAATAGAGAAGTTAGGTAGCCTTAATATTGGTGCTGAGGTCATACTTTTCTTAATTTTGTTAAAGGCTATAGAAACTACATGAGTCCACTCAAAATTTCCTTTCTTGATGCAATCTATAATGGGAGCTATAGTAGTACTAAATCCTCTAATAAATTTCTTATAAATGCAAGATGAGTTAATACTTAAAAATACTACTTAATTAAAATAAATAAAACTAAATAATTACTTCAAATTAAGACAAATATTATTTAAATAGAATAATGTAATTTTTCACTCATGTATAATACATTTGGAATGAACATGGTTACGAGTACGGATTAGGAAATTAGTATGAATCATATGTTATTGAATTACCTAAATACATGTTTTTTGATCCTATTTTAATGTTGAAGATCTCATATCATATAAAAAAGTTAACCAATCACCAAATTCACAAGATGATTATTCATTACAAAAAAAAAAAGATTTCCAACAAAAAAAACTATCAAAAAAATCATTTTTGGCAAATTTTGACCGATTAGGTTCCATTGAAAAAACCATGGTTGGAAAATCAGTATGATAGCAAAAAAATAATCATTATAAACCATTTTAATGGATTTTTCATGAAACTTCCTTTAGAAATTAATATAGATGAACCAGCATATACAAACATTGGAAGATCCATTGAAAGTGGTAAATTCAGTTAGAAAAAATGTGAATAGAAATTTTTTCCTTTAATCCACAAAAAAATTACTATAAAAATTTTTTTTGTCAGGTTTTGCATATGATTTGTATCAGAATGAGCAATAAAAAATTCATTGATAATTTGTCAGAAACCTATATAGAAAAAAATGAAAATAACTTCATACGCTTCCAATTTTTACACTTGCAACTACACCAAAAAAATAGATACATTTAATATTTTTGCAAGAAACACAAAATTGACTATCATGTTAAGAGGCGACGGGGGTGTTGAACTAGGTGTTTAAAAATTTTTAAAGTTAAAACTTAAATTTAAATTTTTATATAAAACTTAGTTTCAAAAGTATATAAAATATTCATAATAAAAAAGCAAAGCAAGAAAACAATCAAGTAAGATAAATATAGTGTAGGAAAGTAAATACACAAGGGATAACTTTATTTATGTTGTTTAGCCAAACCCCATAAATCGGCCTATGACCATGCCTAACAACCCACACTAGGAATTCACTAAATTAAATAAGATTACAACTATAGGCAAGTACAACCTTAACACCATACTTTCCTACATAGGCAAGTACAACCCGAAACAAGTTCATGTTAATAAGAACAAAAAATTACAATTTGAGAATAGCTATCTCTCAATTTTAAAATAATTTTGCACTCATGCCCATTAAATAATAATAAGATAAATAAGAAAGCAAGCATAATATATATATATATATATATATATATATATATATATATATATATATATATATATATATATATATTTCAAAACATACAATGATATGATCATTATGTATTGTACTTGAAACAAATGATCTTTGAAAAATATTTTTACAAGGTGAAATGATGATTTGAAAGTTTGATCTTGAAAAAAAATATACGACAAAGATGTTTAAATTATTTTGACTTTAAGAACACATGGATAAAGTAGTAAAGTAATGAACTTTTAAAATAAAGACTTTAATCAAGAAAGCTAACAAAAAAGCTTTAAATGATGATTTCGACTTGAAATAATAATGCAAGAATCAACTTTTAATATACTTTCATAAAGTGAAATAAAGTAACTTGAAAATTAGTGCTTATGCTAAACAATAACTTGAAAATCCTGAAGAGAATGATATCATATAATAAAACAGTGTCAAATAAAGATGTAAATTTTTTAAACAACTTGAATTAAAAGAGAAACAAACTTGAGAAAAACATTAATAAGAAAGTTAAAACTCTCTTCAATCCAAACAAAACATCAAATTCAAAAATATCAAATTATTTAAAGTAAATTTAAACACCCTTACTCAAGTCCTTTGAATGTGTTAAACAATGAAAACAAGACTTGATGAAGGTTTCTCTAAATCTTAAAGAAAGCCTTGATAAGTTGAAGAGGATCTTCTCTTGAATGTTGTTGAAGGATTGATCAAGAGAGAAGAGCTTAGCACATAAGAACACCTCAAGAATTTAACTTGCAAGAGGTCAGCTGAAGATTGAGAGAATGAAAAAAAAAAGAGGCTATGAGAACACCTCCTTAAATATGGTTTGATCCATGGAGTGGTCTACCATAGCAAGAGAGAAGATAAAAAAAATGATAGGGAAATTTGTATTGAATGAATTTAGTTTTTGAAATTTAAATCACTTGATTTGAATTTAAATAAAATCAAATCAAATGTATTATAGGCAGGTCAAAGCATGGGAGAAAGAGAGAGAGAGAGAGAGAGAGAGAGAGAGAGGGATTGCTTAACATAATTAAGCAATGCATCTAAACTAAATCAAGCCGAATAAGGTTCGACCAAGCAAGGAGGGATGATTATTAAGGAAAATAATTGAGTTTTGAAAAATTGAACAAATGCTTTAAAATTTTAAATTAAATTAATTTGAATTCAAATGGGCTACCCAAGTAGGAAGAGGAAAGAGATTACAACACTTAACATAAACAACCTTAAACCAAATAGGAAGGAACCAAGCATGAATGGTTTGATCAAGGCAAAATAAAAAGAGGATAATTAATTTAAGCAAGAGTTTGATATTTGAATAATTGAGCATGTGCCAAAACACTTGAATGAATTCGAATATAATCTTAATGTGACTGGTCAAGAAAGTTGAGGAAATTGACTTAATACACTTGCTAAATAATGAAGAGATTAAATAAAGAAGGGATTTGAAATAAATTCAAATAAAATAAATCTATTAAATCTAATTGCAAGGGATAGCCAAGGCTTACCATAGTAAGATCAATCATAAATTAATGCATAATATGTGATAGATTAATTAGCTAATTAACCGTATGTAAACATAGCAAGCAATAATAATTAATTCAATTAAATTACATTGAAGAAAATAAAGGGGATTTTGGCCAAGGGAATTTTTATGAATGGATCAATTTCTAAAATATGCACTCAGTTAATTTGCATCATGGGAGATTAAATAAGAATATTTTTAAATAATAAACATAATTTAAAATAGAATTCCAAGGGATAGCCAAAGTTTGCAATTAATAATATATATTATATTTGGAAATAATTCAATGGCAAAGTGCAATTTGAAATTTAAATATATTCAAATTCAAAATTCAAATAATTAGAAGTTTAAAAATCAATAAATGAGAGAAAATAATATGACATTAAATAACATAAATCTCAAAAAATTCCTCATGCTAAAAACATATAAAATTCAACCATACATGGGAGAAAAAAAATAAATAAGATTATTGATAGGAGAGAGAAATAGGATAATAGAAAAGAAAAAAAATAAATAATTGAATAATTATTATTTCATGCTAAAATAAATAATTAAAAATCAATCTAATCATAAAGACTGATTAATGAACTGGAAAATAAACCAACTCACTTTAGGATGAAGTGGATATGACTTAAATTCATGCAAGTACATAAATTATCCAAAAAGAATAGTTTTAGAAAATAATAAATAGTTGAGATAAACTATGAAAAAATACATAAAAATTAAAATAAATGTTATGATAATTTTTTAACAATTATTTTCATATTAATAAGCTCTTATTTATCTTATATTACAATCCCTAGGAAGATTCATAAACTACACTAGTCTATGTTGATTTAACTTTCCAAATTTGACTAAGCATGTTGAGTCCGGTAGACTTCTTTAAACACTTAAAATAAGTCGTTAGCTTCATCCAATTATATGGTTGTTGTCATCAAAATTAATTACTTGTGTAATGGGGCTTAGGGAGTTAACATACCATGTGATCACAACAATCACACAAAGAAGATAACAATATTAGAAAAAAAAAAGACTTCTAATCAAATATTTCATTTAATAGTTAGAAAATATTTATATTTCAAATAAATGTTCAATAACTAAAGTTGAACATAAACAATAATATGATATAACTAGAAAACTACTTATATAAATTATTAATGTATTTATCATCATGTTCCTGCTCCTCCACCACTGTTTTTCTTCTCTTATGTCTATCTCGATGCATCTTCTCCATTCTTGCTTCCATGACAGCTAACAAGCTTCAATTTGAGCAATCATACGAGCCTCTATTTTCTCAGTAAATGAAGCAACATGCCTTATAACAAGCTTGTCGATTGAATCAATACTTGGTCTAGAAAAAAATGATGTGCCTCATACCAAACCCTACAAAATTAAGCCATATATCCTTTACTTTTTTTTACCTCCAATAGCATCTCTCCATATGTCAAACTTTGACTTCTTAGACTATCCACAGAACTTTGACACAATAAATGTTGGTTCTACTCTAAGTACTTATTTCTATAACATACCAAAGAAGTTAGTAAATAGTGCTTATAAATTTAACTAATATAAATAGTCAATGATTTCCAAGTCTTCTCTTATACTCCATGTGAGGAATTGAGCCTCTAGTATGTAGGTTGTTATCCATACCCCCACAGTTAGATAGTCAATTTTTGTTTATCCTGTTCCCTCTTATGAATATAGTTAGGAGAGGCTTAGGTTGTACATAGCTCAGTCCATACTTTCTGATAAATCAAAAGAGGTCTCTACTCAAACTTGGAAACTTCTATGAACGTATCATGCAAATAAACACGGCCTCTTTTCTCATAATTGTTTTTATAGTCTGCCTATGTTGTAGTAGCCACACAATTTTTTTTCTATAATATATAACAAATTATTGAGAATTACTAAACCTTAAGCATAATGTATTGTATAAGTACAAATAGCTTAATTAATACCTCAAATTCTCTAAACCAGACATTGCTCACCTCTATTAGTATCTTCTTCCATGATATATACGGACCATCAAATTTGGTCTTTTTTTTATGAATCTTATTTTATGTGTTGTTTACTTTGATAGATTGACATTGTGAAAAAATTTTAAGTTAATACTACATAAATCTAAACATAAAAGTAATGCATACAAAGTTATGTGTCTCCCTCCTTTAGGCTCAACAATATTTTGTGAAGTGTCCTAATTCCACCCTTCTCAGATGGCATGGATGGATCACCCTTAAGTGGTGGTGGTGGATAATGATAATTAGGCTCCCTATGACTTGTATGGGGCTAAAATGTATAAAATTGAGTAGTGTCACTAGGTTCTAGAGAATAAAAAGCTTGTGTATATGCAAGTTCAGTGGTACAGGGCGGTGAAATCGACGTGAAGGTCATGGCAGTGATAGTGGTGGTAGTCTAAGAACTACAATGAGAAATTTTCTTCTTTTTCCTCCTAAAACTACACTTGATTTATCTATGAAAGACATTATCACCACCACTTCATGCCATTTATAATAAAGAGAAATATAATGATTAGATCAGCAAAGATAAAATTACTTTTAATATTAAACTTTAAAAAGATCATTTATAATTATAGTATTTAGAAAAAGTAAAACTTCACATTTTATGTATTAAACTTAGAAAGGATGGTGCATAAATATAGTATATGAAAAAAGTAAAGGAAAACACATTCTACATATTAAATAAAAAAGAGATTTTGTATAGTTCTACTACCTGTAAGAAGACAATAAAAAATATTTTACCTACAATGTAAATGTCATATAGTTTCCCCCAACACATCACTAGAAGTTGATTTTAAAATTTCTTGATCCTCATTATCGTCATTATGCTCCTCACTAGATTGAATAATTTTCTCATAATCACCACAAATATGTTGTAAGCTTATTACTAGCTCATCATCATGTCTTTAAAGTCTAAAATCTATCACATCATCTTTTTAATGAGCAAGATCAATAATGCTTTGAACTCCAACTCTTGCTTTGGGATTGATCTTAATTATTATTGCCCAATATATTTTTAATTTTATTCTTCTAGGATATCTAAGGTAATGCAATTGAGTGGCATGATGGTTAAGAATGAAGGGATCAAATTTAGTACATTTTTCATTAACTTTTACTTTACTGATGACATACAACTTATACATTATTGTTCCATGATTAGGAATAGGATTAAACCAATCATAATTAAATAGAGAGATATTTCTTTCATTTGAGCTAGATATTATAATAAGATAGTCTCTTTTAAACCAATCATAATTTATCTCATTGTATGAATGTGTGTAGCCTTTAACACACACCAGGGTTATATGTCATTTTTCCTCTTGACTAAGAATAGATTGAACATAGTTGTTTAAAGAATAGATCAAGCCCAATCAAGTGATTTAATATTTTATAATATAAAACACTAAATGTGAATGGCACAAAGCACTACAAGAAAATATGGCTGTTATAGCTTTTCATTCCAAATAAATTCACTATTCTAAAGCCAACACATCTACTTAAGTTAGAAGCGTACTCATTTGGTAACTTTAATTATTGTATCTACTCACAAACTATTCTTCCCTATTCAAATGTGAGGTGATTTTTGGCTTAGGCTATAAAATTTTACTATGTAAAATCTCTTTTAGCTCTAAGTCTCTTCTTTTATGGTATTCCTTTAAGTCAAATTTAGCATTAATATTATCTTTACTTTTCCTCTTAACATCCCTCACAGTGTTGAATGTATTATCAAATAAATTTTTTTATATGCATAACATCATAATTATATCTAATCAAATTAGTCTTCTAGTTAGGTAGATCCCAAAAAATATTTCTTCTTGTCTATTTATGATTGACACCATAACTTGAAAGATGAGTGCTAGATAATATAAGGGAATTAATTATTGTTGGACTTGAATTAATATTTTGTCATAACTCATCCCTACATAATCTTGGTATAGGCTTGAAGTTTTGCACTCTATTTTTTATGAAAGTATCTTTATTTCTTCTAAATAGGTGATCAATGACTAGGAATGTATGATGCCAATCAAATCATAATTTTTTTTCCATTTTGTAATGTAAACGCCTTTAATAAATTCATGAAGTATGGAAGACCAACTTTTCAGTAGTGCTCCACCCTGATGACATTCTATTTGAGGAAAGTCATTAATAGTCCTCATAAGTGTTGCCTTCATATAAAAGTTTTGCCTTATAGTGATATTGTATGTGAGTGAACCACTATTCTATATAATTTTTAGCTTATTTATCAAAGGCTGCAAAAATATCAATCTTTTTTTAGAATTATGTGGTTTAGGTATGATTAGAGAGAGGAATATAAGTGGTGTGGTCATCCACATCTTTAAAGAAATATTTTAAGGTGTAACTATCACGAGCCAACATGAATAAGGTGATATAAACTAACTACACAACACTAAACCATCATCACACAAACCAAGTTTGACATTGTGTGGCTCAACTATAAATTAATGATAAGTATGGTTGAAATGCTTCCATGTTTTATCATTTAATGGATGACTCAAGAAATTTAGTTTACCTACTCTCTTACAGTGCCATCTTAAGTACTTAGTAGAACTCATAGATACATATAATCTTTGAAGATATAGAATAAGTGGTAAGTAAAAAAAATCACCTATACAGAACATTCTTCTATTTGCATTATTTTCAACATTTATTACATCATCTTTATAGTACAACATACAACCATTGATATAACAATTTATTTTTTAGGAGCTAAAATCTAGTTTTGACACGAATTTTTTTATTTTATATAAGTCTTCCTAAACTAAGTTTTTTGTGGGTTAGTCTCTTTTAGCAGCCCTATAAAGTGGTTAAAATATTCATGTGTCATATTGTATTCAGTTTTGATGCTTATCATTCTTATAACTATAGATAATTCAGAGTGGTTTATGTAACCTTTCCATAATGGCCGTTGTGCTACATTCAATAGGTCATAAAATTTTTGAGCTTCTTTTTTTGGTGGTTCCTCTTCTCCTACTCTTACAAACTTAACTCTTATTACATCAAAGACCATTTCTTATATCATCTAGAATCATATGGTGAATGACTCATTAAAGCACCAGCATCAACAATAATATGTGGCTTATACTGACAATGTGAAGTCCACCATTAATTTGGTAGGAACCTCCAATGATATAAATCCAATTTGACTTTATCTAGTGTTAAGTAGGCTTGATTCTTGTGATTTGCACATGAAAATCAAAACTTAATTATGTGGATGCCACATGCATGAGTACTCTACCCCATAAAATTTGAAATACTCAAATAAAAAATATCTCTTAATTTAAACATAATTATTTGGAATTATGCGAGAAAGAGAGTCTGAGATTTTGAAACATACCTAGAATGTTAAACTCTAACTTAAATAATCATAGATCTAACTCCATATAACAAAAATAGCTTGAGATACATAAATTTCAAACAACGTTCAATAAGATTTAAGATCTAAACTAAAAATATTTTAGAAAGCTTCAAATCCACATTGCACAGTATTAAATAAATGAAATCACAAATAATATTTTTGCAAGCTAGTAGAAGAATTTTACAATGAATTTAGGGGGAAGTCAAAGAAAATGAGGCTATTTATGCATAATAGATGAGCTAGGGAAAGAGTTTTACCATCAACCTAAGAGAAAATTAAAGGGAAGAAGAGAAAATGAGAGAAAGAGATCAAGTTTTAGATTTATATTTATTAATTTCAAATGAAATTTCAGGAAGAAATTCCATGGAAATAATTTTTGATTGAATTTATGCATGAAATTCCATTAAAAATAATTAGATTTAATATTGTTATTTTTGTAGACAAATCCATCATAAAAGTTTCTGATAGAAAAAACATTGGTTATTTTCCATGGATTATTCTGTCCGTAATAGCTTGTTTTGTTGTAGTGATTTTTAAAAAGACAAAATCACTTTTTATAGGCATTAAACAAACACTCAGTCTTCAAGGTCGAATACATCATCACATGTGAGGAGAATCCTATTAGAGATCACAAATTTCTTGTCATATAGAGAGATAAGTCAACCATAGAAAATACTTATCTTCAAAGAGGATTTGAAGAAACTAGCACTAGAGCTTACATCTATTTATTTGGACTTTAACACTTCAGAGAAGAGTACTTCAAGGTCCATGGGAAACAATGTGGCACAAGAACCACATTAAGGTCTTTTGATTAGAGTTAAGATAAAGGAGATCAAGACAACTCTTAGAAGTCCTATAGTAGGGTCAAGAACTTGAAGTTTGATGCATGAATACCACTTAAAAGGCTTTTATATATGTGTGTTATGTGATGTCATTTGTGATATATGATGTGTAATATCATGTTAAAAATGTATTTTGTGTTATGGTTGTAATCATGTAACTTTTGTGTACTCATTTTTTAAGTGTCTTTTGACACTTAAGAGCTATAATTCTAGCACCATGGTGTTGGTCTCTAAATATTTTAAACTCAATGATAAAGAGATAATGCCTAGATACTACTTTTACAGCATGTTGTGCTACAATTTGATAGGTTCAATTTTGAATTATTTTTAGAGCTAGTTAACGAGTTATTTCAAAGGGATTCATCATTTGGTGACTAGTAAGTTGTAATAAAATAATTTGTCAATGATAAATGAAGGTTTTTAATGTTTTATAAAGATGATTGAATAAAGAAACTCATTGGTTGGAGCATGGTGGATGGCCAAGGAATGGAATTTATTGATTCACTTTTAAACACCACTTTTTCTAAAGAGTACATTTAATTTGTTTAATTTAATATAACGTGATTTGTTGCAATCTTTTGAAGTTTCCTTTTTGGGATTGTGCTCTACTCTAGGAAAATAAATCCATAATCTTTCCACCTAAATTTCATACTAAAAACCAATTGCAAGGGTTAGCCTCAACCTAGGTTTTCTAAAACTTAGTTTGTTTGGGATATATAATTGGCTGACCAAACCTTCACTAAAAATGTCAAATTCTCTATATTATTATCCCACATAATCTGCTACAATCTTAATGTATTGATTTTGTCATATTCTTCAAAGTTTTATTGAGTATAATTTACCTTAGTCTTAATTAATTTGCTGTCGAAGTTTAGTTTCTTTTGACTACACTAGTGAAACATTTTGAGAAAATTTATTACAAATTCTAGAAGATTTATAAAAATTTTTAGATCACATATATACTCATTATCCTACTATTTCCTTTTTTTCAAGTGATTTTGTGCTCGAGTGAGAGAGACCGGATTGAAAGAATTTGGGGTGCTAAATATTTGACTATTTTCTGTAAGTGCTTAACCCACCACTTTCCCTTTAAAATCTTTATTTTCACTTGTAATTAAACCCTATGTCATATAGCCTCACTACCCTAACCATCTCCCCAATCCACCAAAGTGATCAAACCACCATCCATATCATAGATTTGCCATTTTGGGAGAATCCATGCCGAGAGCATTCTTGGTTTTTGTATGACATTATTATTATATTTGATTTATTTTTGGTCCTATCTCCTATGTCAGTAGATCTTTTTATCATGCTATTTAAAGGTAAGCTTCTTAACTTTCATTGATTTTCAATTATTTAGTGTCCAATTGATTGTGACAATATATAAATAGGTTTGTTATGATGCTATCAATTTTATTAAGAAAAATATACTAGAATTATGGGTATTACAGACTTGATTGTTGCCTATGTCTTTTTGATATGCTAGTAACTGATATTCACCAATGCTTAGTATCATAATTGTAATGAAAACAATGATAGCTATGATGCAACAATATACTCATAAAAGTGGATGGTAATAAATAGTTTATTATTGCACTTAGGTATATGGTTATAACTTTTAATTAGGCTCTTATTCATGTTGTTTGTAACTAACAATTTGGCTATTACCTCTCTTTAAATGTGTATTTATTATTAAAAAAGGGAAACCCCATGAACTAGAAGATAGAAGTATTATTCTGAAATGGATTCCAAGATGAAAATAAAGATGATTTCTTTATTACTATATTTGAATGTGATATAAAAAATGATATACTATCTTTAGAGATAGACATACCATTATGTTATGATTTGGATATAATAGTAAGAAGAGTTTCAAATTTTTAAAAATTAATATTTCAATTTAAATTCCTAGGTCCTGGTTCTTCATAAGGGTAAAGCTATATATTTAATTACATCACAAAAGAATAAAATCCTAAGAATACTTTTAATTAAAGTTATGGTAAAAATTTTATGATTAATTTAAAGTTTAGATTAATGATTTATTTATTTTAGTGATTTAAATGATATTGGCTATGTTATGTTTTTAAGGAATCAATGGAAGATAAGTAGGGAGTACATAATATTAAAATGCTTAGTAGTATTCCAAAATATCTTAATATTAGTGTGGTGTTTTAATTTGGAGTTGTGGGGACACCATGGATCCTAAGAGATACTTATTGAAATGAGTGAGTATAGCATCTAAGGAATAATATACCATCTGAAAAGATAGAGACACCATCTTAAAATAGACTCAAACACCTAATAAGGACTCTTAAGGCAGATGGGTCTACATATATACCGGAGATCTTCCCCTACTTTATATGGATAGGTAAAGTAAGGTTTATTTTATGCCGAGAATTTTAGTTTTATATGAAAGCAAGCTTACATAGTTAATTACATCATAAGAAATGGGACTTTTCTAAGAACACTCTCAATTAAAGTAGTCAACTAATGTCTCTAAAGATTTCAAAGGTAGATAATCAAAGAATTGATCATTTCAAAAGCAATTGTGAAGAGCTAAAATAGGAAGAGTTTTTAGTAGATTCTAAAAGAAAATAAGTAGGAAGCACACATCATACTAGGAAGCCTAGTGAGTGCTTCAATCTACCCTATTGTAAAGCTTTACATTTTTGAAAGAGAGAAAATTATTTATTTGGGTTGAACTTTTATTAGAATGCTAGGATTTAGACTCTAACAATACAAGATTGTAAAAATACTTAAGATATGGGGAGTTATACTTGTAGCAAAGGAGAAACAAGAAACTTATGAACCTATATCTAGACTACTCTATCACAAGCTAAGAGCTTGACCTAACTCAACTCAAGGGATTGGGATATATTGGTTCACTTCCACCACATAGAGTGGATCGATCCTGACTCTTCTGGACTTACAACCTCCTAGAGTGGACGCCAACTAACACCTCCTATAATTTTAAAATCTTGTGAGCTAATCATATATAAATGCAAGTTATGTGGACTGTTGATAATTACAAAAGATTGTAAAGTTCTAAACTCACTCCCTAATATACTTGATCATAATTGGTGTGCAAATTATGACATATGCTAATTCAATAAAGTTTACATATTTTTATTTCATTTTTGACTCATTATTTTAGACTCAAGCTTGGTAGAGTTTATAACTAAATGCATGATGAAATTAGATTATGAGCTAAATCAAGTACAAGGGGTGTTCTCCACTACAAGGGACTGCCCTCACAAGTAAAGCATGTCAAATATTATGCAAGAACGGGGATCCCCTATTTGCTAGAATAAAGAATATGCATGGATGATATTGTAACATATAACCATATAGCTAAGGCTTGTTAAATCTTTTAATTTTTTTGATTAACATCCTAAGCTTTATGGTGAGGTTATGAGCTGATTAACTTATAATTGAAGTTATTAAATTGAGGTAAAAAAATTATTTTTTTCTAAAGAGCTTATCATATCCAGGCCACGCATCAAACAATCACACTTTAAGAAACCTACGAAAAACATGCCATTTTTATTGCACAATCAAAGTAAACATAACAATCAAGCAATCAATTTCATAAAAGAATAAGAGGCCAGTGCAACTGGGTACCATAGTACATCCCAAAAAAGAAAAGAAATTAGGTAGCCAAGCTCTACCTTTATACAACCTAGATTACAATTAAAATTACAATAAAAGAAAAATCTATGGGGGTCTTCAATTCTTCTTCATCTTCACTTCTTGGATTTGAATACTACAAGCATCACAGGGCATCTAAGTCTATGCCTTCTAGCCACTACTTATCCTAAACCCCATAGCACTAATCATAGTCCTATTGGAAAAATTATATTTTATATAAATGAAATAATAACTACGCCTATAAAATAAAGATTAGTATAACACACATTCAAACCAAGTGGTTGTATTCCATATATTTGGACTTAGCATCCTTTTCTTAGGTAACCAAGCTCACCTGTCCTAATGGATCATGTTTAGGGACTTAACAACACCTGCAAGAAAAAAGTATTTATATTTTTATTAATATAGTTGTCCCTTAAGCATGATCCCCGACAAAAAAATATCTTTAATCTAATATCACCCTAGCTTCCAGACTATGTACAAACAATCCTAACATCTAATCTAAAAAAATATTACATAATAAAATTAAACATCACACCACTACAATCATCGGTCTAACCTAGTGCTAAGATCAGTGTCTTAGTATTCTAATGTGTGTGCTAATGTCAAATGTGGTATGTCTTAATTGATCTTTAGAGTTAGGATTTTCTAATGATTGAATGTTTAAATCCCTTATTAAGGGTGGTTATTCTTTAGGTTATTTAAAGTTTAGATAGGATTTTAAATTATATGCTTGTTTTGTTTGTTCTTTAATTATAATATAACATTATAAAGAGATGAAAGAGAGTTGTTTCTCTTTAGTCCCTACCTTAGGTTGATCCTAAAGAATGAATCTTTATGACTTTTAAGCCATTAATGAAACCTTTATGAATTTTAATTAGATCTATATTTATATTTGACTTAATGGATCTTATTTAAATATGAAAGATATCTTAAGATCAATGAAGTCAAATTATAATCAAATGAGCAATGTTTGGTTATCTTAGCCTCATTATCAATATACGTCACTATTTTATTTTTTCTCTATTTTTAAATTTATACATTTAATACATGTGTATATATATATGAACACACTTGAAGTATGAATATACATCAATTTTATAATAAAAGGAGTTTCACTTCATATTTATACACATGTATAAATGTATAAGAAGCTATATAAGTACGTGCCTTTATTAACTAGGGAAGTGAGGTTATCTAGGACCTCCTTGGGGCTACTTAAAGTTTCGTATTCCTTAGATGTCTATACTATATACTTATTAGCCCAAATACGCACATACACATATATAAATACAATGATGAAATCATGAAAAGTCACAAGTTGTTATTCTTTTTAAGCATGAAAGTTAAATAAATTTTATTTTATTTTATTATTTATAATTAAAATTTATAGATATAAAGCTTAGATTTAAATTATTTAATTAATAATTTACATATGATTATTGATTCAAGAAGGAAAATAATATAAGATTTATTAGTGATAATAGCCACTCCATATATTTATATCTTTTTACATCATGCAATTGAATGCAACATATTCTTTTTAAATTTAAAACATGAGTGTATGGAGCATATGACATAAATATTTATGATAATTGAAGTAAAATAATTATACATTATCAAATAATATATTTGGCTTCATTGAAACCTAAGTACAATCATGTTAAATAAACATACCTTAAGCTTAATCAAAGTCTTTTAAAGATTTTAATATTATGATTTTGAGTTATTTAATCTTAAAGAGGAGAAGTGAAAGTTAGTGTTCAACCCATCTCCAAGTTTGTTCATTAATAAATTTAAAGAGAATTTAAGTATCTTTTATGAATTAAGTAAGTTTGGCCCATTAATAATCCATTTAATCACCCTCCCAAAAGAAAATTCCTTAATTTGATTAATTATTAAGCAAGAGTCCATGATTCATGATGATATGCTTGGAAAATAAAATTTACAATGTCCTATGGATTCTAATGAATTAGGCCCATATTTAATAATTATTTAAGTTAAGAGAATTAAGCTAACTACTCTCACAATTCTTCATACCCATGGAGAATCATGATTATACTAAAGATCCTTACATTAACTAAGCACATAAGGAAAATTCAATTATGCATATTGATTAATTAAATTGATTATGATGATTTAATAATTATGAATTTCATTTTAATCTCTTAATTAATTAATTAATTATGGCCACCAAGGAGAAGTTTGAAAAATAATTAGAATGTGGGTTCCTAATCATTACTTGTGAACATTTCTACTATATTAGTGATTAATTAGCCTTCTCTAATCAATTTCATAATTTTCTTGATTTTAATAATTATTAAATTCATAAAAGAGGCAATTAAGGCTTAAAAATTTGATTCTCTTAATCCACATGAGAAATTGACCCAAGAAAATTATGAGAGACAGAAGTCATCCTATATATTCAACATGTTAAATCTCAAGTTAATTAACTAAGTGATTAGAGCTTAATTAAAGTAATTAATTAAAATCTTTATATCTTAATTAATTACTATTCAGTGGATAACATTTTGGGATTTTATTTTTGTTGGATTCTCCTCTATCTAAGCTTTCTTGCTTGTAATTTTCTAATTTTTCTACAATTAGTTATGAATTTTTAAAGTTCAGGTTAATTAAAATACATTAAATCCTAATTAATTTATTTACATTATAAGCGTCACATGATCGCTGATGCGGTAGTGCTTTCCATGTGGTACAGTGAGATTGGTTATTTAAATTATTCGACGTGGCCACTGACACAGTGTCGATGGGCGCGCTTTCGTCCCAGCCGTCTGATCATAGATTTGACTTCAGAGATTAGTCTCATTATTTTAACAAGAAAATTTGAGAAAACCTAGTGCAATTAATTATGGTCTTCCTTCCTAATAATATGAAACAGACAACCTATGATCCACCAAGTTCTTACGGTAGAAGATGGACACCATCCACCTTTCACCACTCGATCTGATCTCATTCCATGGTGGATTCAACTCCAAAATTATCAAGTGGTGATTCTAAGGGGATCATTTGGTGAGATTCACAAAAAGTGACAATTTCATTCACAAAAGACCAAAAATCTTATGATTTTCTGTGGTTGGCTAGAAATAACCTCATCGAAGGTCAAAACTGGTATTCCGTTGACTAAGATAGCTTTGTCTTAAAGAAACAAAGTCCTATTGAGAAGCTCATGAGTTTCTTCTCCACTGGTTGCTCTCTAAACCAAGTGCCACTATGAAGCTCGCTAGAGTTGGTCTTAGAGTGGCTTTCGGGGCTCGATCAATCAGGAATCGATTCATTTTGACTTGCTAGAGTGAAGTGAAGGTGTGGGAAGAATTAATTTGGCTTTGGTGGAGGTTTAGTGAGTTTGAATGGAATGGGCTCTTGGATTTTATTGGGGACTACTAGGTCTAATCGATGATCAGAGGCATAATGGGCTCTAAGATGCTTGGGGATTGCTCAGAATGCTCTAGGGATGGTCTCTATGAAGTTTGAATGGATGAGGAGGAGTATATCCTCCTCCCTAAGTGAACCAAGACATAGAATTATTTTAGCCTTTAGTAGCCATTCGACCAGCATAGGTGATCGGAGGTGGCAGGGGATTGATGATGTGAAGGTGTTGAGTTGCTGGGGAGTTTAGTGGTCTGTCATGGGGTGTAGACCTCTTTTGATATGGACCAATGGCTATCCAAGGGGAATAGGTCCTCCCTTTGGTCAAAGGCTGCATCCAATAGCCTTGGGTTAAGTTTAGTCAGATAGCCTATGTCCAAAAGAGCTAAAGTTGGCTACCATGGGCAGAAGAGGTGGGCAGGCCTTTGAAATGGGAATTTTGTCTTATTTGGAACCTTTGGTTCAATTGATTTGACTTAAACTGAGTTGACCATGGGTTGGGTTCACTTAGGTAGGTCAATGGGGACCTAAGGATGAGTCATGCCAAGTTTGGTTGAGTTTGGACTTGGTTTGGTTGGGTTTGGCTCAAGTTGACTCATATAAGTCAATTTGGGTCAAGATGGTGTTGACCTCACTTTTATAGTGAGGTTGACTTCCCTCATCTTAGGCTTAGGATTCTTATAGATACTAAGACTTCTTTCTCAGTGCTAGGACACTTCTAGTGACCAGGAGGACACTAAGCCCAAACATAGAAGACCCATAAGGTGTAACCCTAAAGTTAGAGCTTACCTTAGGATAAGTAGAACCTCACCGACCCCAAGGCCCAACCAAATCCCATGTTTGGTCACTTACTCAAACCTAAACTTAATGATTAAAAAATAAGCTCCAAACCAAATACCAACTTGACCTAGGCCCAATTTGATGCATCTTACTTCGACTTGGCTAAGTTGGTCCAACTTAACCTATTTGGACTCAAGATGGCCAAACTTAAGACCAAATTAATACTATTAGAATCCAACCCATCTAAATTCATTTGAACTCTAATTAGATATGATTGAGCCTTGACTTTAATTTAATTGAATTAGACTAAGTCAACTTAGGCCTTAACCCAAGTTGACCCACTTGAACCCTATAGAGCCAAATCCCAATCCAACTTGATTCAAGCCAATCAAGCTTAATCCAAACCTCAAAATTATTCTAAATGCCTAATTGAATATCACGATCCATTCTGATTCATGCAATCAAGTCAATCAACATAATTGACCTAATTAGCCCAAGTTGACCCATTTAACCTAAAGGGTTCAAATGAGTCAAAACTCAACCTAACCCGAAGTGATTGCAATCAAAGTCACCAATTCACTTCAAAATCATCATTGAAAATATCCTAGCCTTCATATACCTCTAATTAAACTCAATTAAGCTGATTGGTCTACTTGACCCAATTTGGCCTAAATGACCAAATGGAGTCAAATCCTAATTCAACCCAAATTGGACCAAATTAATTCATTCAATCTAATCCAAAGTGATTAGTATTCACCATTGATCATCCAATTGTAATCAATTGACCCAAACCAAATCAACCCATGTTGACCCAATTTGACCTAAAGGGCCAAATTGGGCCAAATATCATTCCACTTAAAATTGATGGCAACCAATGGCTCTAAATAATCACTATTAAGAATTGAACACACTTCAATCACCAACTCAAGCTAATTTTATCAAACTAACCCAATTGATCCATTTAACGCAATTTGACCTAAAAGGGGAAAATTGAACTAAAACTCAATCTAATCCAAATCTATTCAAACCAACACCTACTATCAGTCATAAATGATCAATCAACCATGTACCAACTCTTCAATCAAACCAATTTGACCAATTTGACTAAATTGGCCAACTTGACCCATTTGGCCTTAATGAACCTATATGAGTCAAATTCAAATCCACTTCAAATTAGATCAATCCAATTGCACCAATGCATTCCAAATATCCGATCAAACATAATCCAATAGTCCTATTGACCCAATTTGGTCAATTGGTCAACCTAACCCAAGTAATCCCAAATTGACCTATATGAGTCAACTTTGGCCGAACCAAACTTGTCATGACTCATCCTTAGGTCCCTATTGATCTCCCCAAGTGAACCCAACCCACGGTGAACTAAGTTTGGGTCAAATCAAGTGAACCATCCAAATAAGATAAAATTCTTATTGGAAGGTCTACCCACCTCCTCTACCCATGGAAACCAACTTTAACCCTCTTTGGACATAGGCCCATTGACCCAACCTAAACCAAGGTTGTTAGGTGCATCTCTTGACCAAGAGGAGGACCCCCTCCCTTTGGCCAGCCATTAGTCCACCTCAAAAGAAGTGTACACCCTATGACAGGCAACTAAACTCCCTCAGCCACTCAAGCACCTCCATATCATTTGTGCCCTACTGCCTCCGGCCACCTACGCCGGCTAGATGGCTGTCAAAGGCTGAACCAATTCCATGCCTTGGTTCACTTGGGGAGGGGTATACTCTTCCTTACCCATTCAAACTTCACATGATCCATCCCTATAGCAACCCGAGCACTCTTCAATCATCCAAGAGATCCTCGCGCCTTCGATCGCAAACAAGACCAAGCGTCGTTCAAACGCAAGCCCTCATTCCGTCCAAAATCACCCAAACTCTACCAAACTGAAATTAACTCTCCCCACACCTTCCTCTAGTGTCGATGAGCAAAGAAAAATCAATTCGAGCACCTATAAATGTCTCAAGATCAACTTTGGTGAGCTTTGTGGTGGTGTTTGGTCCAGAGAGAAACTACAAGTCATTATCTTCTCAATAGATCTTCGTCTCTTCAAGATGAAGCTACTTCAATTGACGAACCACTGATCTTGAGTTTCAGTGAGGTAATTTCTAGTCAACCATAGAAAATCATAGGAGTTTTGGTCCTTTATGAAGAAAATCATCATTTCATGTGAATCCCACCATAGGATACCCTTATATTCACCCTTTGATCAATTCCGAATTGAATCCACATTCGAACGAGCTCTAGCAACCTTGAAAAGAGTGGTGAAAGGCGAACGGTGTCCATCATCTGTCACGGGATGATGGTGGATCCTCGGCCGCCCGTTCAACATGATTAGGATGAAAGACCATAATTAATCACACTAGATTTCTCAATTTTTTCTATTAAAATCATAGGATTAATCTCTATCATCCGATATGTAATCAAACAGCTTGGACAAAAATGGGTTCTTCCTCACTAAATCATCAGTAGCGTCAGATGATTTAAATAACTAATCCTTAGCACCATGTGGAAAGAAATACTGCATTAGCGTCCGTGTGGCGCTAACTATGTAAATGGATTAATTATATTTAAATTATTTTTTAAATAGCCAAAACTTCAAAAAATCATAACTAATTGTAGAAAAATTAAAAATGCAAAGAAATTCATTTTGGAAAGCTTAGATAGAAGAGAATACAAGAAAAATAAAATCCTAAAATGTTATCCACTGAATAATAATTAATTATGGTTTAAAGTTTTAACTAATTCCCTTATTTAAGCCCTAATCACTTGGTTAATTAACTTGTGAATTGGCATGTTGAATATATGGGATGACCTATGCCTCCCATAATTTTCTTGGGTCAATTTATCAAATGGATTACAAGAATCAAAATTTTAAACTCTAATTGCCTTTTTTATGTACTTAATAATTATTAAAATTATGAAAATTATGAAATTGATTAGAGAAGGTTAATTAATCACTAAGATAGTAGGAATGATAATGAGTAATAATTAGGACCCATCAATCTAACTATTTTTTTTAAATTATCCATAATGACCATAATTAGTTTATTAATTAAATGATTGAAATGAAATTCATAATTAATTTAATTAATAAATATTCATAATTGAATTTTGATGTGCTTAATTAATGTAAGGATCTTTAATGAAATCATGATTCTCCATGGGTGTGGAGAATTATAAAAGTAATTAGCTTAATTATCATAACTTAATTAATTATTAAGCATGGGCCTAATTGCATTAGAACTCTTAGGACATTGTAAATTTTATTTTCCAAGCATATCATAATGATTCACTAGCTCTTGCTTAATAATTAATCAAATTAAGGAGTCTTTTTTTTGGGAGGGCAATTAAATGGATTATTAATGGGCCAAACTTAATTAATTCATAAAATATACTTAGTTTATCTTTATATTTATTAATCAAAAAATATGGAGATGGGTTGAATAGTAATTTTCACTTCTCCTCTTTAGGGTTAAATAACTCAAAATCTTAAAAATTAAAAATCCTAAAAAGACTTTGATTATGCTTAAGGTTTGTTTATTTAACATGATTGTCCTTAGATTTCAATGAAGTCAAATATATCATTTGATAATGAATATTTATTTTGCTTTAATTATGATAAATTTGCATGTCATGTGCTCCATACACTAATGTTTTAAATTTAAAAAGAATACGTTGCATCCAATTGCATGATGTAGAAAGGTGTAAATATATGGAGTGGCTATTATCACTAATAAATCTCAAATTATTTTTCCTCTCTAATCAACAATCATATGTTAATTATTAATTAAATAATTTAAATCTAAGCTTTATATTGGTAAGTTTTAATTATAAATGACAAAATAAAGTAAAGTTTATTTACCTTTCATGCTTAAAAGGTTAACAGTTTGTAACTTTTCATGAGTTCATCTTTGCATTTATATTTGTGTAAGTGTGTATTTGGCTAATAAGTATATAGTATGGACATCCTGGGAACACAAGGCTTTAAGTTGTCTCAAGGATATCCTAGATAACCTCACTTCTCTAGTTAACAAAGGCATGTACTTGTCAAGTTTCTTATATATTTTTACATGTGTATAAATATGAAATGAAACACCTTTTGCTTAAAATTTATGTACCTTCATATTTCAAGTGTGTTCAAATATGTGTGTGTATGTATTTATATATGATATATGTAATATATATATATATATATATATATATATATATATATATATATATATATATATATATATATATATATATATATATATATATATATATGAAATAAAAAATATAGTAGTGATTTATTGATAATGAAGCTAAGATAACAAAACATTGCCCATTTGCTTATGATTTTGGCTTTATTGATCTTAAGATGCCTTCCATGTTTAAATAAGGTTCATTAAGTCAAATCCAAATATAAGTCTAATTAAAATTCATAAAGGTATCATTAAAAGGCTTAAAAGTCATAAAGATTTATTCCTTAGAATCAACCTAAGGTAGGGATTAAAGAGAATCAACTCTCTTTCTTCTCTTTATAATGTTAAATTGTAATTGAAAAACAAACAATAATAAGCATATAATTTAAAATCTCATCTAAACTTTAAATAAACTTAAAGAGTAATCACCTTTAATAAGGGATTTAAACATTCCATCATTAGAAAATCCTAACTCTAAAGTCCAATTAAAAGATACCATACTTGGCCTTTGCACACACATTAGAATTCTAAGTCACTGATCTTAATGTTATGTTAGGCCAATGATTATTATGTTGATATAATATTTTATTTTGTAATGTATTATTTTAAACTGGATGAAGATTATTTGTGCTTAGTTTGGATGTTAGGGCGATGTTAAATTAATGATATTTTCTATAGGGGATCATGCTTAAGGGATCACTATAATAATGAAAATATAAATGCTTCTTTCTTGCTAGCATTGTTAAGTCCTTAAGCATGATCCAATAGGACAGGTGGGCTTGGTTACCCAAGGTAGGGTGTTAAGTCTAAATACGTGGAATACAACTACTTAGTTTGAATGTGTGTGGTGTTTTAATTTGGAGTCTTAGGGACACCACGTAAATCTTAGGAGGTACTTATTAAAGTGATCTACTATGACATTTAGGTATGATGTACTACCTGGGAAGATAGAGGCATCACCCTATAATAGACTCAATTACATAATAAGGACTCTTAAGGTAGATGGGTCTTCGTATATACCAATGATCTTTCCCCACTTTACATGGATAAAGTAAAGTAGGGTTTATTTTATGTCGGATTCTTTATTTCTTTATGGAATCAAGCCCTCATAGTTAATTACATCCTAGAAAATGGAAGTTTCTTAAGAGCACTCTCGATTAAAGTAATGAATAAATGTATCAAAAGATTTCAAGGCTAAACTATCAAAGAATTGATTGTTATTAGAAATCGAATGAGAAAACTTCATATATGATGCCTTATTTACTGATTCCACAGGAAGATAAGTATGGAGCATCCAAGATACTAATAATCCTAGTGAATGCTCTAATCTACCCTATGATGAGGCTTTATATTTTTGAAGAGGAGAATATATTTTTATTTAAGTTGAAATTTTATTAAAGTGCTAGGGCTTATAACTCAACAACTAAAGATTGTGGAGATGTCTAAGAAGTGAGAACTTATACTCGTAGAAATAGAGAAACAAGCTGCCTTAGAACTTAAGTATAAAATGGTTTAGTACAAGCTAGAAGAACGACCTAAATATAATTAAGGAGAATGAGATATAATGATTCACCTCCACAAGAGAGAATGAACACATCCCGAACCTTCTAAACTTGCAACTGCTTAGAGTGCCTTCCAGCTAACAACTCCTATGCTTTAAAATAATGTAGGTTGATCTTATGTAAATGCAAGATAGTTAGGCTGTTATTTAATTATGAAGAAATTTAGAATCCTAAACTCACTCCCTAAGAGACAAGATAATGTTTGGTATGCAAACATTACTGAAACTAATGTTACAAATTTACAAGTTTTTGGATCATTTTGACACGTTTATTTTGGACCAAGGCTTAGGAAAATTATGCCTACATGTATGATGAAGTTAAATTATGGGCTAAATCAACTAGAAGAGGTGTTCTATACTACAAGAGATCGCTCTCAAAGGCCAAGCTTATCCCTTATCATGCAATAGTGGAGATCCTCTATATTCATGAATGGAATAATATGACATGCATGTTGTTATAGCATACAACTATTCAGTTAAGGAGTTTCTAAATCTTTTATTATCTTGTTTATATATTTAGAATTCAGAGTGAGGTTATGAGTTGCATTAGAATTTATTTATGAGTTATTTAGTGAGGATAGAAATTTTAATTTTATACTAAAAAGACTACTACATCCAAACCATACATCAAACATACACAATTTAAGAAATCTATAAAAAGTATGTCATTTCTATTACACAATCTAAACATAATAATCAAACATTTAAATTTTTTGTAATAAAATAAAAGGGGGGTGCAACCAGGTACCACCGTACACCCCTAAAAAGAAAAGAAATTTGATAGCTGAGCTTTACCCTTATACAACCTAGATTATAATTAAACTTTACAAATGAAATAAAAGCTATGGAGATTTTTAATTCTTGTTCTTCTTTCCTTCTTTAGATTAGCTTACTCCAGGCTTCACGGGGACTCCTAGGTCTTTGCCTTCAAGCCACTGCTCATCCAAAATCCCATATCAATAATCATAATCCAATTATAAAAATTACATCTTTATAAAAAATAAAATCTAACTACAACTACAAAATAGATATTAGATAAAATAAACATATAAACCAAGTAGCTATGTTTCACATATTTTGACTTAACACCCTGCACTTAGGTAACCAAGCCCACTTGTCCTAATTGGATTATGCTTAGGAACACAAACAATACCTGCAAACAAGAGCATCTATATTCTTTTATTATTGTAGGGGTCCATCAAGCACAATCCACTGCATAAAATATTATTAGGCTAATAATGACCTAACATCTACTCTATGCATAAATAATCCTAACAGCTAGTCTTAAATATTACATGAAAAAATAAAACATATCACCACAATATACACTGGCCTAACCTAATACTAAGACTAGTAAATTAGTATTCTAATGTGTGTGCTAAGGCTTAGTGTTGTATGTCTTGATTGAGCTTTAAGATTAATATTATCTAAGGCTTATGATTTTTAAATTACCCATTAAGGGTGGCTTTACCTTAAGTCTTTTAGTAGCTTGATTGAGTTTTAACTTACGCATTTTTTTTATTTTGTTCACCTCTTACTTAAGATCTAATCATTATGACAAGAAGAAAGAGACTTGGCTCTTTCACCCCCAACCCTAAATTGATTTCTAAAGGTTATTCCTTTTAACTTTCTTAAAGAGACCATTCATGAATTTTATTTTAGCCTAAGTTTAGATTAGCTTTAATGAATATTATCCAAACATGAAAGGCATCTTAAGACTAATGAAATTAAGTCACCATCACATGAATGATACTCCATTACTTCCATTCATTATCAATAATATTCACTTTCTTTCCTTTTTAGTTTCTTTAATGTTTGGTTTAGTTGCACACATAATAAATGTTGATGCATGATTTTGATAGAGAAAGGGATTTCATCTCATATTTAAGCATATGCAAACATGTATAAGGGATTTAAGCAAGTACATGCTGTTGTTAAACCAAGGAAGTCAGATTATTTGAGATCTCATTGGGGCTACTTAAAGCCTCGTGTTCTCGGGATGTCTAGACTATGTACTCGCCAATTTAAATACACACAAGCACATCCATAAATATAGAAATAAAATCACAAAATGGTTATGTATGAATATCTTTTATTTATGTAAAGCTTAATGGAAAAAAGAAAAGAGTTTTACTTTATATTCTAATGTATGCACACACATAAATGAAACTAAAAAAGTATGTGTCATTATTAAACCAAAGAAGTGAGATTATCTAAGACCTCCATGGGGCTACTTAAAGTTCATATTCCCGAGTTTTCTAGACTAGATACTTACCAATTCAAATACATGAATACATAAAAAGGAACATGGGAATAAAACCATCAATTGTCAACTTTTGATTACAAGTAAATGAACAATTCACTCTTTTACATAATTAATTATTTATAATAAGCATTAGTTTAAGATTCATAATTAACATATAGTTTTAAAATAGTTTGAGGTTTACTAATAATAATAGCCACACCATATGATAATATTTGTCCAACTCATGCAATTTAAATGCAATCATATTCTTTTAGTTCTAAAACATGAATACATGAAGTATATGGAAAGCACATTTATGATAATTTGAAAGGAAGTAATTGAACATAACCACACAACATACTTAATTTCCTTAGAACTTAAGGACAATCAAGTTAGATAAACATCCCTTAAATCTAATAAAAGTTTCTTTAATGCTTAATTTTAATGTTCAAGTTGTCGAAAACCTAAAGTGGAGAGACAATGCTTAGAATTCACTCCATCACTTGTTGCTTATGTAATATGTTAAAGGAAAGAAATTAGATGTATTTTATGGATTAATTAAGTTCAATATTAATTATATCAATTTGATCACCCTTCTAAGTTTCTTTAATTTAATTAACTACTCAAACATGAGCCTTCAATGATATGCTTTGAAAATGTAAAATTTGCAATGCACCCAAAGATATCTAATGCCAATAGGCTCGTGTTTAAGAATTAATTAAATTAAAAAAAGGAAAACATTTAAGATAAATACTCTTAAGACTTTCCCATACCAATAAGAAAATCATAATTTCTTTAACGACTTTATGTTACATGAAGGGATTAATGGGTTGCACTTGAAATACTTAAATTGATTTCATTCACATTCCAATATTAATTTTCATTAATTTACCCATAATTATTAAAAATATTAATTAAACCCTTAACAGAATACATTTGGAAAATATTAGGAGAAGGGGTCCTAATGAATTCCCATGTTATCTCCACTATTTTTATTAATTATCTAATCTTAATTACTTAATTTTCCTATTCATTAATTTTAATAATTATTAAACCATTTAAAGACGGTAATTAGGATTGAAAATTTGGAATTTTCCAATCTACATGACAAATAATTCCAAAAATAATGTGAGAGGCAGAGGACATCCCATAGAATCAACATGCCAAATTTAGAATTAATTAGCCAAGAAATTTGGCCTTAATTAAAGTAATTAGCCTAAGATTTAAATCTTAATTAAGCACTATTCATTAAATATTAATTAGAGATTTTATTTTTATTAAATTCTCCTCTATCTAAGCTTTCCAAAATGGATTTATTTGCACTTTTAAAATTTTCTACAATTAACTATGATTTTTTTAAAGTTCTAGCTATTTAATTATATTTTAAAACCTAATTAAATCATTTTAAACCATCAGCACCACGTGGACGCTGGCGCGACAACGCTTCCCATGTGGCGTCACGGTATTGGTTATTTAAAACATTCGATGCAGCTGCTAACTCAGCGGCGGCGGACGCGATTTCATCTCGGCCATCCAATCTCGGATCAGATAGTCGAAATTAATCTCATGATTATGAAAAGATTAAATTGAGATTTCTAGCATGATTAATCATGGTCATCCGTTCTAATCACATGGAATAGACGGCCGGTGATCTGTCGTCCTACGAGCGCCGGAAGACGGACACCATTCGCCTTCCGTCGCTTGATCCAAGGTCACCAGAGCTTGGATGATGGTGAAATCGAATCCAAAATGATCAGGGAGGAGATTTAAGGAGATCCTATGGTGGAGATCGAATGAAACCACATTTCGTTTCAGAAAAGACCAACACCTAGTGGCCAAATCTACAATTGTTGGATTTTTATCTTGCAGGAGCAAGAGACTGGCAATCTGCCGATAGAGGTAGCGTCATCATGAAGAGATAAAGACCTATTGAGAATATCTCGAACTACATCCCCACCGATCAGTCTGTGGACCAAGCACCACCTCAAAAGTCACCGAAGTTGGTCTAGGGATGCCTTCCGGAGGTTGAATCGATCAGGAATCGATTCATTTTTATTTGTATAGGTCTAGGGAATGTGTGGGAAGAGTAAATTTTGATTTCATGAGGTTGGACGAACAAGGCTCTCGGGCTTGAGTGGAGCTTGGTCTCGCATGCGATGGGGTGCACGGGTAGCTCAGGAAAAGCATGGGAACTGCTCGTAATGCTATGGAGAATGGTATGATGAGTTTGAATAGATGGGAAGGAGTATACTCTCATCGCCAACTGAACCAAAGGTTGAGATTGGCTCAACCTTTGGCAAAATATATTTGTTTATATAGCTAAGTTATATCAACTAAGTTTTAATGTATACTCATATACCTGGTTTTGTTATAATCAACTAAGTTTTTCTTATCTCCAAACTTGTGTTTTCCAAAATATATTTGTTTATCTGATAGTTGGACTTGGCATTTCTAAGGCCCTCTACCATCAACGGGAATGTATGTTTTGATTTATCAGTTGTGTAACAAAAACTAGAAATTTCTAGGCCATGATGGATCTTATATTTCTGATATGGTTTATGAGAAAACCTACCTCTCAAATTCAAGAAATCAATAGAAATTAAATTATTATTATGTTTGGTTTTATTTTTTATTTCTACTTATCTTTTATATTGGTAGATCTTTTTGCATGTTATTCAAACGTAAGCCTTTAAACTGCTTTTAATTTTTTGTGCTTTAGGGTATAGTTGATTGTGACTATATGCAAGCCAATTTATTATATTATTATCATTTTTTGTAAAAGAAAAAAATATCTTTCAGAGCATTCCTAGCTTTTGTATGAAAAGTATATTGTTGTAAGTTAAAAAAAAAAACAAAATCTACCAAACTTTGACAGTTTAAACAGCACATTTCAGAAGCTTTAGTGGTTGTTAAAGTTGTGACAATCCTGTAGTACTTGTGCAGTTTTAACCGCCACAATGACTCAAGAAAAATAATAGTTAAAACTGCCACAAAAGCTCCAAAATAATAGTGAAAAGTTTTGGAGTTAAAAGCAGATGCGACGGTTTTGTAGCAGTTTTATGATCACTATAAGGAGTTTTGTGGTAGTTATTGCTCAAGATTGTTATACCACTGGGAAAGCCCATTTTTCTTATACTGCACACACAAACTCGTAAATTTAAAATTGTTGATTCAGGTTTTTATCATATCACACAACAAATAAAAAAAATCATAAAATATGCTGCCTTTGTTAACATTTGATTTCATTGGGATACATCAAATTGAAATTTTCATAGATCTAAAGATATCAAAAATTGATCTGATATGGATTCGATCCAAAAAAATTTTGTTTAGATTGATCCGATCAGCTTTTAAGTTGGGTTCGAGTTTAAAAATTTGACTTACTTCTTTGAGATGAGTTTGGGTTGATTTACAAACTTAATTTTGACTCCTGGACTTGAGAATGACTTGACTTTAACTTTCAAACTTGAATTTAACTTGATTTAATTTAAACTTGAAAAAAAAAATGTTGAGACTTTTGAAAGCTAAAGATTATATATATATATATATATATATGGAAGGATCATATGAGGATAAAATTTGCTCAGGGTTTTCCAGGAAAAATTCTTTACGCTGGAGCAATATCACCATTAAAGAGGTTCGAGATTATTAAAATTATGAAGAATGACTTTGCCACTTTGACAAAGACTTTCTTCAAAGTATTCTGAACTGCTATTATTTTTTATTTTATTTCATGAAGGGTTTGCGAAAACTATCATATTAAAGGTCATGAAAATATAGAGAATTCCAGCATTTTGGCAGAGGACTTGAAGCATTTTCATTGAAACATTTAGTTTTGGCCGTTTACATGAAAATATAGAGAATTCCAGCATTTTGGCAGAGACTTTTTGAATGTTTTCATGAAAATATAGAGAATTCCAGCATTTTGGCAGAGGACTTGAGCATTTTCATTGAAACATCTTAGTTTTGGCCGTTTTCATGAAAATTTTAGGTTAAATATTATATTTGCTTTTGCTTAAATTGAATTTTATAAGTGCTCTGCTGAAAAATAATAACTAGATATGCTCCAACCAGGCCAAAATGTGATACCAAATTCGTTAATATACCAGTAGTGTAAAATCAATTTGAGTTAATTTGGCACCTATTTTGCATCTTACTTGCTATAGTTCATGAGACACAAAGGGGCTGCTTGGGATCATTTTTATTTATTATTTATTATTTATTGTTTTATTTTATTTTATTTATATTTTCAATCAAAATAAAATATATTTTATGATAATAGTTATTTTTAAAAACACTCAAATGACCTAAAATTTATTTTTAGTATTTTGAAAATAATATTATCTATTTTTAAAAATAAAAAATAAAAATATTTTTAAAATACAATAAACAAAAATGTTTTTTAAAATATTATAAAAAATACAAAATAAAATTAATCCCAAATGGCCCCTAAACTTTTTAAGAATATTCAAGTTCAAAATTTACTGTATAACTGGCCATTTCCATGTAAAAATATCATTAATTATACGATTTATTTGTGCATATATGAACCGAGGTGCGAAGATTCATGCATAGCTATGGACTTCTAGAAATCGAATAAATATATAATTATAAAAATTAAAATCTATTTATACAAATATGTGTTATAGTTTAATTCTAAAAATTTAAAATTACAATAAAGTAATTTATGATAAAAATACTTCAACAAGGCCGGTACTGTATAAGAAGTTGGAATCCTACATTTCGGCCCATAAGAAGGGTTACATATTTTGGTGGAAATATAAAAAGATAGTGATAGATAATCAGAAGAATCAGTGATCAGAAAATTATAATGGGGCCTATAATTTATTTATTTTTTAAAAAAATCAAATCATAATTTTCTAGCCGTCACCGCAAAGAGCTAGGTAAGATTGAAAAATATAACTTTCTCATCATAGATTCTTCAAAATGCAGAAATGTGGCTGCCCTAAACAAAATCATGATGCATTGTAGCTCCATATCGCACCATACCTCTGCATCAAATACACTGAGTCTAATCAATTTGAATATTCAAAATAGCACTCGTAAACTATTTTTGAGAAGAATAAAAAGGCAAAATTTAAAAAGGTGCTAATGTTTTGATGTCTTTGAAAGCATTTTTTTAAAAAAAAAAAAATTTAGGAAGGAACTATTTTATTTATTTTATTTTTTTAAACCTTGTATGTCTGTTTTAAAAGAGTAATGTATATTATATTTTTTATGTTTGATTTTTAAGGAATATTTCTTCACACCTAAAATAATTTTTATAAGTTAAAGAATGAGATAATTTTCTTAAATATTTATTTAGATGTTTTTAAAATAAAATTAATAATGCATAATCTATAATTTTTTATTTTTTATTTTTTTAAAAAAAAATAAAAACTTTGTATTAGCCAATATTACAGTTTAAATTAAAAATTAAAATTTTAGATTTAAATTACTATCATAACCTATCAAGTTCTAGTTAGCGTACATAAAAAAAGTTTTATCTTACTAAAATTATTTAGATAAAATATATTAATTATGACATAAAAATACATAAATGTCAGGTAAAAAAATAGCATGTTTATAATAATGTCATCTAATCATAAACTTTTACTTTTTCTCACTAAGCAACTTATACATATGAGATTGGAGATAAGTCTACATTGGTCTAAAAATCCTATTATATTTTATGCCAATCTATTACTGAGAAATTTCTTGCAACTTTTTTTTTTTTTACTTCAACACAATTTATTGAGCAGTTATATCTAATTCAATTGTACTTATTATACACTTATGCCTTCTATGATGCGTGGAATAGCATCTGACCCTAATCTATTTGGTTGGTGCCTATACTAATTGATTTTTTCGTTGATGGTCCATGTTAGCTACCTCCTCTTTTTGCTCTTGTGGTGTCATGGCCAACGATTTAGAAGGCTGAGATATCATATATTTTTGCTTATGAGGCATTAGTGATGGCATCAAATATGGGACTAGGAAATACTAAATTGATGCCAACCCATCTAGAACAAAATGGCGGCCGCTGATGGTTTGATGGGCCTACTCTAGGTGCTTTAGTCCCTATAATAGGAGATGATCCTGGATCAATATATGTAGATACAGCTATTATTTTTGACTTTGATGATACATGCCTTAAGTTACGAGGCATGTCCAAAGGATATCTCCTATAATTTTGATTCCTAAAAGAACTCCTTGATGATCTGTTTCTATAGAACACTAGCTCTATATCCCAATCCATCTACTCTGGGTGATCGAGTGCATCAAAATCAATATATATCATATGTTCTTCTCATTTTGAGAGTTATGCAATCTTGTTCAGAGCCAATTACATTGAACTACCATTCTCTACCTGACCATCACTAAATAATTGAACAATTCCACTATTTCTTACATAATAATCCACCTACATTCAAAGATAATTTGCTTAGTCGCCATAACAAACTTACTCAAATAAATTTCATTTAAATAACAAAGCACATAGCATTATTCTTTCACTAAGAGATCAAGGGTAGTACATGTCGGGGAGTTTGCCGGTGCCTTTAGTAGGTATAGAAATGTGATAAGTGTAGTTATATAGTAAAAATTTTATATTTAAAATATATATTTTATACTTATTTTGTGTGTAAATATTATTTGCACTTTATTTTGGTATTATTTTAAAAAAAATTTAAAAAAGAGAGAGAAAGTGATAGAAAAATTATAGTCAACATCTAAGTGTTACACAAGCATGGCACTGCAATTAACTACTTTGGAGCAAAGATTAAAAGAGATAGCAATGAGGGGCTAAAACATTAGCATCATAGTCCTCATAAAAGAACAAATTAGAGCACAAAAATGAAAAGGCAACACTGAGGAGCTAGATAAGTGTCATGACACCATATTTTCAAAAGATTCATATCTTAAATGGTGTAATTAACTATGATGACTTGCCAATACAAAGAACTTAAAACCTTGTCTAAAATAAATCATGTCTAACTTCATCCATGTAAGGAAAGGAAAAAAAATCTCTATACATGTACACCAATTAGTCTTTGCAATCTTTATTAAGTAATTGAATTAATCATAGGTGATATCTTTATCGCTTGTAGTATTACATTATTTCTCGTTGTCATGTTCGATCACCTAAATAAATACCCTCGAGATATACATGGGGTCCCATTTCTAATCACTACACTCTAATAACATTTTAATTCCTAATGCTTTAAGGAATATTTGATTGGCCATTCCCCAAGGCCATATTTAAGTGCAACCTATGTGACTATGAGATCAAGTTCTTTAACTTCTAGCGTCTCCCTCTATAAGTGGGTAATTAACTTTCTCAGTGATTCTCCTAGTTTTTAGTGCATTTGCAATAGAGTTTGAAAGATTTTTAAGAGCATCTATATTTTTGTAAATTATGAAATTAACATTCTCTTAAACTTAACAAAGAATATGATGACATCAATAGTTAAGTGTAAGAATCACCTCAAGGAGGACTCTATCAAAGTTATACAGAAAAAGATGATAGTTAAGCATTGTCAAGATCGAGCAAGGAGGTAGTGGATTCAAATTAGGCAACATGATTAGAGGGATTAGGTTTTCTCTGAATGAGAGATTTTAAACTTTGGTGTAGGGCGAGCTTCCTTAAACTTCTTAGAAAAGACATTGGCTAAGTCTCTATATGCTTATCGCCTCAAGGGTAAGGTCTCCTCGTCACTTGTCTGATACGATTCATCATCAATGCTTGTGGTTAATGTTAATGGTCACAAATGGTGTCTGATTTATAGAACTGTCAAGTCAGAGGAATCTTCAAACTCACAAGTGTGCAAAATCACACTTTATATCTTCTCCTTAGTGAACCAAGAAAGTAATGGTGCTTCCATATCCTACAAATCTTGTTGGATGGTGCAATCCTAAGTAGGTTACTCTATACATATAAAGTTATCTCTAGCTAGTTGTTCTACTTTGTAAATAGCTTGGCTTCTTATCTATGGCATTAATTTACATTCATTGCACTAAAAGGATGTTGAATCTAATTCTAAGCATGGAATTACACCAAATCTTACTAGAATTTTGTTATGAGAAGTAGAATGAACAAAGAGTAAAATATCCACTAAGTCTAAATATGAAAGTACAATAATAATTATAGTATAAAGACTATCCAATCTATCTATTAAATTATCTAAAGAGTATGAGATAGACAACTAAAAAAATATTGAGTAGAAAAAAGTTTCAAAATCCCTAAGATGCCATTAAATCTATTTTTATAGGCTAAAGTGTTACATACATGGCTTTGAAAAAACTTAAAAGAATAAATATGAAAGTATAAACTCTAGAGACAAATAAGGTGCTGACATGTGTGCATTTGATCATGTGGACCTAAGGTGGCAATGTGGCACATTGTGTGGGGTTGCTCACCACTTTATGGTAGTAAGTGAATCCACAACATTGACCCCCCTATTGAATGATGAGTTTTTATGTAGAGGTTATTTGTTTGGTACTCTAGGCAAGTTCAAGAGTTATGCTTGGATGGTCATCATGACGAGTGGCGAGTTAACAAACTTGGGGCTGGAGATGAGTCTAGTTTCTGCCAAGTTAGTTGATAAAGAGCAAGTAGTTTACGTGTGGTCTACTAGTTAGTGAGTGGTTATTATCTTAATAGATTGATTCCATGCGAGATTTGAGCTTACCTCCCTAATGGGAGTTCTTTTGCATGTGGTACACCTTAAGTATACAATATATACACCCACACCCACACTCACACTTACACACACCCACAAAATCCTTTAATGTTAAAATTATTGATTCAACTTTTTTAGTGTGTATATATGTGCTCCATAAAAGATTCATCTTATCAAAGAAAACCAAAAATCATAAAATATGAGATGTACTTTAACTATTTAATATCTGACATTTTCATTGCATCTAGATGAGTACATCTTAGTCATCAAGAAAAGTCTGGATAAGTGCTTCCTTATGCTTTGGACAAAAAGTCGAGCTAACTCTCACCCACAGTAATGTGCGGTAGAAATCTCTTCTATTTATTTACAAATTTTGACTTCGATTCACATGACATCTAATTATAAAACTATATCTTCTATGCCTAACCCTCATATGGATCTCTCCTATGGCTCTCAAGACACAAGTCCTAAACTGATTCAAATTTTCTCTGATGGTGATTTTCTCACCTCCTGTGGAGAATTTGATGGCTACATGGTACGTCAAGACCAATGCTTAAACATGTCGAGCAGTAGTTAGTCAAAGATGGCTTTATAAGAACTAGGAGCCTCTACTATAACAAAGTCAATCATTATTATGAATTGCTTCTTGTCTTCCCCCAAGGTCACGGAGAGAGTAATTTCCCCTTATGTCTCTTTCCTTTCTCCTAAGAAGTCGTATAGTGGTCTTTTAGTAGGGGTGACTTTATAACTCGTCAACCATAGTTTATCAAAGATAAACTTGAAAATGATATTAACTGAGCTCTTGTGTTGATTAATATACTCTTAATTTAATAATTAGCGATTAGCATCATGATGACAATCACATTATTATAGGGATTATCAACAACGGCTTTGTATTTCTCAAAAAAAAATTATAGGAACTATAGAGGTGTGCTACTCGCACCATGGCCATCAAGTTAAAATCCCCAAATCATAGTCATTTGATGATCACTTTTCTTAATGATTCTCTCCACCTCCAAAAATAGCGAGCATGACCCTTGCGCAATATGGATCGCATGTGCTAAGGCAAGTTTATTGACCATTTTGGTGACTTTTTATCTTTTTTACTTAGTGAATTTTTTTAGTTTCCTAGCTTTTATTAACTCATCAAAAAAGCTCCCCAAGTGACAGTATTCCTCACTGTCATGTTGATCATAGTAGTGATATGCGCAATACTTAGGTCGAGCACAGACCCCATCGACCTTCTTAGGCGATGGCCATTTAAAATAATTTATATTTTTTATGGCTACTGTTAACTCAGCCATCAACACCCTTAAAGTAGCTTCCTGGGCAAGTTGTGAGTACTTGGCTCTATGGTAGTGATTTGTGCGATTTTTGAAATCTCACCCAAATTTAGGAGCTATGTGTCACCTTCTTTTATCTAGTCTTCGCTCTCAAAATCTATCTTCAAATGGTTGCTCCGAAGATGATCTCTTTGTTGAATCCTTAGGGGAGGCTATGTCTACCATCAGCTCCAGTATGGGTAATGGAAACTCGTCTTTGAGACACGCCTTATTCAACTTCCTAAAATCAACATATATATGAATATTTTTCATTTTTTTAACTAGGATGACACTAGTTAACCAATTAGAATATTTTTTCTCTGGAATAAAACCAACATTGATCAATTTATTTACTTTAGATATGACCTATTTCTTAATATTTAATTTCATTTATCTATGAGCTTACTTAATAGAGATTGCATCAATATGAATTTTTAGTTTAATCTTGGCATTTCTTCATAACTCTAAGAGAGACAATCCTTAAGCTCTGAAAGTAGCCTAACAAAATCATTGGTTTTTGATTCACTCAACAAGGAATTGAGGAATGCTAGACATGGATCATTTCAATACC
This sequence comes from Cymbidium sinense, assembly GCA_021442155.1. Classification (NCBI taxonomy): domain Eukaryota; kingdom Viridiplantae; phylum Streptophyta; class Magnoliopsida; order Asparagales; family Orchidaceae; genus Cymbidium; species Cymbidium sinense. The sequence continues at coordinate 20,633,048 of CM038229.1, forward strand.
CAAGTTAATATCTTTCAGCTTATCATTGGTTGACTTTATTTCTTCCTCTAGTTCTAGGGGTGCATTCTTAACTTAAAGGTCATCTGGATCACCTAAAGTTTATAAATAAACCTCTTCATATGAACTTGTGATATTTAACAACAACATATCAACTCCATGTTGTTGGTGATAACTAAATAATATTCATCATCATCTATAAACTATATCAAATCCAAGCCATGGTCTTAATGTGTTTACTTGCATTTGTTTCTCCATATTTTCTTGAGGTAGTCTAACTTATTCTTGGACCATGGATGTGGTACTAATCTTTATTTTACTAAATTTTGAACTTAAGGAGAGTACCGGTCAAAAGATAGTTATATTATTTCTTTGCAAGATTCATCCTCAAGTGTTACATAAACTCCTGAACCCGAGGATGATGCTCTTTGGTAGAACTTCTAAGGCTTGGAGTTTTCATCTATTCATGGTGTTTCTTTAACTACAAAACCCTCAATAGTCTTTGAAGAGAGTGAGATTAGAGTTAGAGTGCTCATATACTAGTTGATCCTCTTATATAATGCTAATTTTATTATGTCATCACTCTTTTATCATCACTGTTTGGCTCTACTGTTACCTCTAATTGAGTCTATAATTGAGAGGAGGAAACTATTGTACTGACTACATAGGACTCATCCTTTGAACAAGATTCTAAGTCTATATAGATTATGGGAGAGCCTTGAGTTGGTTATGGAGGATTTTGAGCGGGGGTTATGTATGCTGGTCATCCTTCTCTCATGCCACCTCTAAGCTTGCCTCATCCTATAGGAGGTTGGGACATCTCACCTATTTGTTGGAAAGGAGAGGTAAGATATGAATGGAAGGTAATTTCCAACCTTTCTTCCTTTTCTTTTTAATATTCTTTTATTTATTTATTTTTCTTTTTGAATGATATTATTTTATACATCATGAAAGTATACATATTTTTTTCTTGGGAAAGTAATGGTTGTATGTTTATATATCCTAACCTCATGCACTAAGAATGACGTCAAATCCCCTTAATGCAATACTCTAAGCCACTGCCCATGAACTTGATCCACTAATGGAGTGAGGATGGTACCATGTTCTTCTCATGTATCCAGGGTCTTCCTAGCAAAGTGTTGAAAGATGTATCTAAATCTATAATGTGAAACTTTGCTTTAATCTTTAAATCATGAATCTGTAATTGTAGCGTGTTTGAGCCCATGGCCCTCTCGCCATGTTCATTTAATTCTTTCAATATCATCTTATCAGAACAAAGCCTAGTGATGTCGATCCTCAAATACGTAAGAGTTCTTAGACTCATTATGTTGATCGATGCACCCGGGTCAACAAGTACTTTAGACAATCTAAAGTTGTCTACATTCACTGAAATGTAAAGTGGGCGATTGTGATCGGTAGTTCTTAGGAGTAAATCTCCATTTGAAAAGGTAACTCCTACAACCTCTTTGAAGTGGCAAGCCTCTTCTTTAGCCATGGAAGTAGCGGTCAGCTAACTTAAACATAACTCAAGATATAGAAGAGCCTTGATCAAAGACTCCTTCATCTCTTTGGATAAAATAAGAGAATCATATATGCTTAGCATAACTAACAACTTTTTAATATAGGCTAAGATGTTACAGTCAACCATGGGCTAATTATCCATAAATATATCCTATACTAGAGCATCTTATGGAACTTCTATTTGTTCATTAAAACCAATGGCTTATTTTCCATTATCTTGTGGTGCCATCTTAAAAAGTAGAACTCTGCCAATGTAAAGGTTAACTTCTATGATCTCTTCTACAAGGGGAATTGTATTGGCAACCACTTGCTCATTGGGGGCACCCAAAGATTTTCCTAATTGATCTTTAGAGTTAGATGACTCCAACATTATCTCGATACGACTTCTTGAAAATTTAGGATAGAGATGTCACTATCTTAGTTAAAGTCATCATAAGAAAATTTTTGATCAAAATCATTTTTATCATTAAGATTTAGAGTTTTATTATTAATATCAAGATCATAAAGTCATTTCCACCATGAAGAGACAAGATATAAGTAGAATTTTTCTTTATTACTTTGTTTTCCTTTGGTAGTACAAAATAGAAGTCATACAAAGTAAGCAGTATAAGTGGCTTGATGTTCCCATTCGTAGATACCATGCTCTTAGAAGTAGAGGTGGTAAAAGTGATAGGCAGTAATGATACTGATGTATCTTTAGTCTACACTAGATGCTTATGCTCAACACTAAGTTAGCCTTCATAACTAGTAGACCTATCAATGGTGTAGAGGTTTGAGCTAGTTTAATACATATAGAGAATATTTTATAACCTTAGAAATGATTTTGCAAAAGGTTTGAGATAAAAAAATATCCCAACCTTCTTCAGTCTTGAGAGGATCGAATGACTCTCTAAAGATTACTTTAATAGAACTAGTGGCATGTTCTACTAAGTATTCATTGGGTATCATTATGGATCTATACTTATAACTATGCTCAAGCTAATCCTTAAAAGTAACATATTCCTCTAAAATGTGTCCAAGAATATAGTGGTAGGGAATAAAATTCGGATCATCACTCTTCATACTTATTTTAGCCTCTTAGGTTCATGTACTTGGAAATCAGGCTTCTTGATAAAATTCTTAAAATTTTTCTAATTATCTCTCTTTGAATAAATAAGGCTTATTTAAATTTCTAATGAGAGTGGGTGGTACGTAGCTATCTAATTGTTAGTATGGGGTATTGGTATCACTGGAAGTGGGGTGGTTGGGACCTAGGTCTCTTGGGTTGAACCTGCATGGATTGCATCCCTTTCTTAACCATAGAGACCATCCCTTATCTTTTCTCTAACATCTTCTATGGCTTCGGCTTATAATATTGGTCTAAAAACGATAACTATTTGGCTTCCTCTTGAAGGTTGGCTACTTTTCTGATCAATTTCTCAAAGGTTTTGATGGTGAAGCCTTTAAGCATAAATATCACTGGGTCATGGATATTATTGAGTAGAATGTCAATGGCATGCTACTCTAAAAGCTGAGGTTCACACTTCATATTAATGTTCTTTCGCCTAAGAATATAGTCAATCAAGGACTCGTTGGATTTTTATTTTTCAACCACTAAATCTCCTACTTTCACTTTCTGTTGAGCTCCTATAAACCTCTTAATAAATAGTTGCTCTAACTTAGTGAATGTCTTTACTAAATCATTAGCCAATTCAACATATCAATCAAATGCTACACTTGTTAAAGCTGCTAACAAACTTTCTAAATTGAAGAGCATCGCTACCTCTAGCATTGTACTGACTAGCTCTAAAATGGGCAATGTACTGTCATTGGTTTTCACTATCATAAAAAAATTTTGAAGGATGGTGGCATAAGCCCCTTAGGATATTACACTGCATCAAATTTCTTCAAATAAGGTCTTCCCTTTATTGAGGCCCCTTGGGTTTGCGCCACTGCCTCCTTCACTTGTTGCTCCACCAATTGCTTGATACCTCACTCATAGAGAGTTGCACTCTTTATACCCTTCTTATGCAGACTATTTGTGTCTTTATCTATAAAAGTAGTATTTTTGTTCATATCCATTATATGCACTAACTTAGGCCTATATACCTCCATAAGTTTGGTCTAAGAGTTTAGAGATTATCATTGAAGGGAGAAGGCTACTAACATCAACCCTTCTACCTTTCACTCTATACGACTATGTTTGTCATATTTATGTCTCAGTTGATGCAATAGTAATTGTGTCAAGCCAGATGCATTTCCTTCCTCAACTACAACATCCTATGGGTATTGATGATCTTTATGTAGGGACCCTCGAGTATCAACCATATGTATCTCTACTATATCTCCTAGAATATCATCTTCATGAACATTGAAGTTTTTCATTTCATTATCTTGATCAGAGTAATCATCCCTAACTATTTTCCTTACTATAGCACGATATCCCTCTAGTATGTCATCTAAGGATCAATCGTTTACTTTTCCTAGAACTATTGAAGTGTGCACTTGATGACAACCACAAATAACTGGATCCTTCATCTATATCAAATCTCTCTCTCGAATGGCCTGCTCGCTTACTAATTTAGGCTAAATGCAAATTGATTATTCTTTTTTTGTTTCCTCCTCCCAATCAGGTAATCGTGGTTGAGTTACAACTATGCTTTTAGGCCATCACACCCTCTTCCTTACTGGTAAAGTAGAAGGTCGAATAGGAGAGCTCAACCTCACACCATTAGCATAAGAAGAGGGAGGTTGTCCTTCATGTTGTAGCCTAATCATTAGAGGTGGGGCTTTCCTTAGACTACTTCTGATACTTTATGGGGACATCAATATTATTACATAGATAGGAGAGGAGAATCTATGATCCTAGTGATGTGGTGGTGATCACACTGACTGTGATTTCATAGATGCCCACCTCTCTAGGTCAGAAGTACAATCCGATCGAACTCACCTATGTGATCAAACTACTGTAAGCCATGGTGTATATATATCAATGCGTAGACCACCAACTACCTAGTTAATCTCCTCTTTTTTACTTCTAGTAACTTGACTATGGCCTTGGCCTCTACGACCTTCCCCTTCCTCATCTGATCATGCATACTCTTTGGGATGACTATTTCCAAACCTTTAGCTACTTCAAGCTCATAATATTAAAAGTTCATTTTCATACATCTAATAACTAAACTTAGACTACTATAGGGTGTTCCCCTTCTCTTTCTAGTTGGTGTATCATGCTTAAATGGATGTGGGGGTGTTACAGTAATACATTGAATGACTTCCACTCCCTCAAATGTAGAGAGTGTGTGAAACCTACTTCCCCAAAGAAGGAGAGTGCTCTTGTGAGAGGACCCACTATTAGCCATCTAAGATGAGGTATCTATCTCCCAAAATATCCTCTCATATTACTTTTTAAACTTTTAATTTCTATTTCTCCTCTAAGTCTTGGTGAGGGGAATGTAATGGGAGGAAAAACCTACCTCGAAGACAGATGGAACAACCACTAGCTCATTCTTGGCCTTCTTTTTGGAGGCTAAGGCTATGTTGGGTGTCACTTTAATCTTGACAATTCTACTAGTTATGAAAATAATAAATGGTAGTGGCAAAGTGGGAACCTTAATGAATGTAACCCTTCCTCTGATCTCAGATCAAACTCTAGTAGTTGTTTCTTATTAGCTATCTCCTAGTGGTCCACCATAATGAAGGCAGGACCGTAGCTTGTCACCTTAAGGTCTTTGAACCCCAAGACAAATCAAATGATTGGATTCCTAGATAGGTAGGCATGATTTACTACCAAATCAAGTCCAGTGGAGAAGGAAAAGATTAACTTGCTGGAAGACATTTCTATTGCTTGCTATAATGGAATTCAATATTAAAGACTTATTTTGTTGGTTTTGATTACATAAAAAAAGTTAGTCGAACCCATGCTCTTTCAAATTTTTATTTATGATAAATTGGATTCAAAATATTTGGAGAGATTTTATTTGGATTGAACCTCAATATAAAGTTGAACACTAAACCCAAACCTAGAGACTTAGGAAGGTGCACCATAGGTTTAGGCTATACCTTAGGACAAAAGGGAACCTACCTATCCTGTGACCTAACCCAAAACCTATGCCTATCCACTTATCCAAATAAAACCTCAAACTAATACAATCAAACCCAATTGGATTTCATTTCATATCCAAGCTCCAAGCCAAAATGACTTGAACCCAAACCCATCTGAATCCTATGATCCAATCCTATGGACTCAACCCAAAGCTTCTGTAATTAAACCAAGTCCAATTGAACTTCATAAAAGCACTTCAACCATTCAAACCTTCATGTCAAACCCTTCCAAGACCTACAATTGAATCAAACCAACCAAATCAATTCGATCAACCTAAGCTAGCCCATTTGACATAAATGGTCCATATGAGCCAAAATCCAATTAAATCTAAATCAATTGCAATCAAAGCCATCAATCAATTTTAAATCAATTATCAAACTCAATTCAACCTAATTCAACCCAATCCAAATCAAATTAACCCATTTTGTTCACTTGACCCAAATTGACATAAAGGACCCATATGAACCAAACTTCAATCCAACCCAAATTGGATTGAATCAACTCATTCAATCTCTTTTACAATGATTTTTGATCACCCTTGATTGTCCAATTACAATCAATTGGGTCAAACCAAGCTATTTTTATCACTTGACCCAAGTTGACTCAATTAGCCTATATGAACCAAATTGAATCAAACTCCATTCTAAACTTAATTGATTGAAATCAATACCTCCAATCAATCATAAATTAACCATTGAACATGATTTGACAACCAATTGGATCTAACCAAACCCAATTAGCCCCTTGACCTAATTTGACCTAAAGGGCCAAATTGAGTCCACTCTCATTCCACACCCAATTGATTAAAACCAATGCTTCCACGCAATCATGAATTGATTGTTGAACATGATCAAACCCTTGATTGAACCAAATTTGACCAAACCAACCTAATTGACCCATTTAGCCCAAATTGACCTAAAGGGCTCAATTGAACCAAATCATTTCTAAATACAAATAAATTCAAACCAATGCCTACAATCATTCTCAAATCATCAATCGAACCTAAACCAACCCCTAACACAAGTCAATTTAGTCAATTTGACCAAATCGGTCAACTTAGCCCATTTGACCCATATGAACTCATATGAGCCAATTCAAATCCACTTTAAATCAAATAAAACTAATTGAATCTTAGCATCTCAAATCATCATTTGAACATGACAAACCCTTAGTTTGACCCAATTTGACCTACATGGGTCAAATTAAGCCAAACTAACTCCAAACCCAACCAAACTTGGCATGACCCATCCTTGGGTCACTATGGGTCAGCCCAAATCAAACCCAACCCACCTTTGACCCAAAATATGCCAAAAACCCATTGGTAAAGCTCTTTAAATGAGATAAAATTCCCATTTGGATGGTTAAACCCACTCTCTAACCCTTGGCAGCCACCCTAAGCTCAAATTGGACATGAGTACCACTGGCTCACCTGACCCGAAGCTGATTGGGTCAACCATGAGCCAAGTGAAGGTGAGCTATGCCAAGACACCCCATTGGAACACTTGGAGGAGGTGGTACACTCCACTTCAACCCTTACCAGCCCACTCCCTGCCACTCAAGGTGCATCACCATAGCACCTCACTGCCAACTCTAGCCACCTATCTCGGTCGGACGACTACCAAAAGCTGAGGCAATCCTAGTCGTTCGATCCCTCAAGGAGGGTATACTTCTCCCCATCCCATTTCAAACACACATAGAGCTTCAGTGAATCAAGATGAGCATCCCTAGAGCCTTCCTGACCTCCCTTAGCTTCCCATCATTGACAAGATTGAACCCGAGCAAAATAGAGCCCCTTCTCCATTCAACTCTGCCTAAACCCTACCAAATCCAAAATAACTTCACCCACGCCTTCCTTAAGCTCCAATGATCCAAATAAAATCAATTTATGATCAATTTGAGTACCGGAGACCACATCAAGACCAACTCCAGTGATATTTGTGATGGCATTTAGTTTACAGAGCCACCGACGGGGAGGCAAGTCACAAGCTTTTCAATAGGGCTTCATCTCTTCAAGATGAAGCAACCTCAGCCATTGGACAACTATTCTTGATCTTCGATAAGATAAAATCTAGTAAATCATAGAAAATCCAATAGGAGTTAGTCTTTTTGTGAAGTGTTTTGCATTTTCATGTGATTTGCACCATAGGATCTCTTTAGATCTCTTCCCTGAATCTTTTAGAGTCAATCCCGATACCTCATGAGCTCCGATGAGCTCATATCAAGCAGTGAAGTGCGAATGATGTCCGTCTTTCGGTGCTTGGGAGATGAAGGATCACCCGCCATCCATTATGTGTGATTAGAATTGATGGCCATGATTAATATGATCGTCTTATTCTATTTAATCTTATAAGAACTGTGGGATTAATCCTCATATCAAATGGCGGGGATGAAAATGTGTCTGCCGCTATTGACTCAGCATGCTGCATTAGACGGTTTAAGTGGCCAATCCCATGGCGCCACATGGAAAGCACCGCCACGTCAGCTCCCGCATGGCACCGATGGGAGTAGAGATTAATTAGGCTTAAAAATGTGTTTAAATTAGCTAAAATATTAAAAATTCATAACTAATTGTAGAAAAATTCTAAAAAATATGTGTAAACCTATTTTGGAAAGGGCAAACAGAGAAGATTTTAATAAAAATAATTTCCTTATAGTTTGAATAGTGAATAAAGCTTAATTAGGGTTTAAATTATTTCTTAATTAGCTTAATTAAGCCATAATTATTTGGTCAATTGACCTCAAATTTAAAGTATTGATCTATTGGGATGTCCTCTACCTCTCATAATTTTTTTGAGATTTATTAGCCAAGTAATTAGGAGAATTTGAAATCCAAACCCTAATCACCCTCATTATGTGATTTAATAATTATTTAAAATTCTAAATATCATAAATTAATTATTTAAAGTTGATTAATCACTGATTAATAGCATAATGATAAAGGGGAGTGATTAAGACCTCTTTCCTAATTAGTTTCCCAAATTTATTTCATTAAGGAGGGTAATTAATCCATAAATTTAATTAAGGAATTAATTAAGCAATTAATGACTAAATTAAATCCAATTAAAATGATCACTACTTTAGATAATTTAATTTTAATTTGTGGGATTCTCTTTATGTGTTTAATAACATAAAGATCCTTAAGAAAATTAAGATTAACCCATGGGTGTGGATAAATCATATAAGTACTTAATTAGATTCTTTAATTTGATTAACACTTAACTATGAGCTTCATTGCCTTAGGTCTCTAAGTGCATTGTAATTTTAATTTCTCATTTGCATATCATTGGAAGCTCATAATTAAATGATTAATTAAATTAAAGAAGCATAAGAAAGGATAATTAAATGAATTGCTTAATGATTCCAACTTAATTAATTCATTAAATCCATTTAATTTTCTCACCTTAAACATGTTAAATCATCAATATGATATGGGATAAAAATAGCAAATTTATTATTATTTTTCTTTTTGAGTTTAATAAATTTTTCCAAAATCAAACTTCATAATAAGCTTTAGTTTTCCTTAAATAATTCTATTCAACTTGATTGTCCTTAATAATTAATATAGTTGAATGAATTATCTTGAAGTGTTCAATTATTCCTTTTTAGACATTATAAATTTGTATTCATGTTTTTAAATCAAATAATCAAATGAATATACTTATGTATGTAAAGTTGCATGTGTTGAATTAATCCTATTATTTGTGTGGCTATTATCACTAATAAATTCTAAAACTATTTTTAAAAATCCAAATGAAAAGTTAAATTAATATTAGCTATGAATATTACATAGGATTTACTTATGCTTATAGCTTTAACATGTTAAAGTATTATTTTATCTTTATGATTCATGTATGGGTTTAGATAGGTTTGAATGATAATAAGTATATAGTCTGGACATCCCGGGAATACGAGGCTTTAAGTAGCTCCACGGAGGTTTTAGATTACCTCACTTCCCTGGTTAACAAAGGCATGTATTTATTTAATTTCATTTCTATGTGTACTTATATTAGAATTTGGATAGAACTTTACTTTACATGTGTAAAGGATCTACTAAAAAAAATAAACTTTTGCATGATTTTCATACTCATAGTTGTGTGCACATTCATATGTATTTAAGATAGCAAGTAAATAGTCTAGACATCTTGAGAATTTGAGGCTTTAAGTAGCCCCAAGGAGGTCTTAGGTTATTTTACTTCTCTGGTTTAAACAACGGTGCGTACTTGCTTAAAATTTTAATACATGTGTATGTGTATTTAGCTAAGGAATAAAAATCTCTCTTTTTTGCTAAGATATGTGCAGTCATAATCATTTAAGTGTGCCAAAATGTATTGCATATATAAGTATTCTAAGTTCAAAATAAAATTCATGTTATTAATGATGACAAGGAATGGTGCAACATACTATATGTGATGGAAATTCAATTACATTAATCTTAAGATGCCCTTTATGTTGGATAGGATTTTTTTAGATTAACCTAAATTTAATTAAAAACCTAATAAATCATTTATTAAAGAAAATGAAGTCATAACAATATGCTTTAGAAAATAACTTAAGGTAGGGATGAAAAAAGTTAAGCCTCTTTCTTCTCTTTATAATGAATAAATTCTAAGTAAATTTCAAATGAAACAAAGAAAAAATACAAATTAAAATCCATGAATTCTCTAAGTAACTTGAAATGAAATCACCCTCATGTTTAACTTAAACAATTCCAAAACTTTAGGCAATCATAATTCAAAAGATCTAGCTAAGACATACCACACTAAGCTTAAGCACACACATTAGAATACTAAGTCATCACTTCTAGTTTTAGGTTAGGATGGTGTATGTAATGATGTTGTGTTTTATTTTGTGATGTAATATTTTAGAGTGGATGTTAGGCCGTTGTTAGCCTAATGTTATTTTTTGTAGGAGATTATGTAAATGGGGCTACTAAAATCAATATATATGCTTCTACTTGCAGGTTGCTCATACCCCTAAGCATAATCTATGATTATGACAGGTGGGCTTGGTTACCCATGTGTAAGGTGCTAAGTCCAAAATATGAAATATAATTGCTTGGACTGTATGCATATTTAGCTAATATCTATTTTGCAGGTGTAATTAGATTTTACTTCTACATAAAAATGTAATTTTATAAAAGAAATTAGGATTAGTGCTATGGGATTTAGGATGAGCAGTGGCTAGAAGGCATAGTCTTGGGAGGCCCTGTGAAGCCTTGGAGCATAATCAAATCAAGAGAATGAAGAAAAGAAAGAAGAATGTAGAAAGCAAAGCAAGGAATGAAGACCCCAATAACATTTAATTTAATTCTAAATTGTAATATTCTTTTGTAATCCAAGTTGTATAAGGGTAGAGCTCGGCTACCCAAATTTTCTCTTTTTTTGGAGTGTACGACAATACCTGGCCGCATTGCCTTTTTATTTTTTTTACAAAATTTATATATATTTGATTATTATGTTTATATTGTGTAATAGATATTCCATGTTCTTCATAGTTTCTTAAAGCTTGATGTTTAAATGTGTGGCTTAGATGCGATAGGCTCTAGTATAAATTATTTTTTCTACCCTAATTAATAACTCATAACTAAATTTTAAAATAGCTCACAACTTCATTCTAAAGCCTAGGATATAATCAAGATAATTATAAGAATTATTAACCCCTTAGCTGAATGTTCAATGTCTAACTTCATGCATATCATCTTATTTCACTCTTGAATAGGGAGGGTCTCCATTCTTGCACTTTAGGGAACGCTTGACCTATGAGAACACCCTCTTATGGTGGAGAATACTTATTACCTCTAATTTGGCCAATAACTCAATTTCATCATACATTTAGGCATAATTTACATAAGCTTTTGTCCAAATTAATGTGTCAAAATGATATAAAATTTGTAAATTTTGCATTTAGCTTAAGTCATGATTTCATACCAATCATGATCTAGTCTCTTAGGTAGTGAGTTTAGGACTTTACTCTCTTTCTAATTAAACAATAGCTTAGCTATCTTTCAATTATAAAAGATTGTCCTACATGGTTTTGAGTCGTAGGAGGTGTTAACTGGCGGCCACTCTAGGCTGTAAGCCTAGAAGAGTCGGACGAGTTTATCCTCTCTTGTGGAGGTAAACTCTTAAGTACCCCTTCCACTTAGATTTAAGTATTGCTCTAGCTTGTGCTAAAGCTCTATAGATTTAGGATCTGAGGTTACTTATTTATGTCGTTCTATGAGTATAAATCTTCACCTCCTAGATATTTCCATAATCTTTTGTTGATGGATTGTAAGCTTTAATATTTTAATGAAAATTCTAATTCAAATTAAAACAAACTTTCTCTTTCAAACCTATAAAGCCTTACTATAGGATAGATTGGAGTGCCCACTAGGCTTCCTAGTATCATGAGTGCTCCGTACTTAACTTCCTTTGGATTCTAAAAATAAGTCTTTCCCAATTGATCATTCCCATTTGATTTTCCAAAAACACCCAATTCATTGATAGTTTAGCCTTGAAATCTCTAGAGATAATTGATTGACTATTTTAATCAAGAGTAATCTTAGGAAATCTATTCTTAGGATGTAATTAACTATGGAGGCTTGTTTGCATAGGGAACTAAAAAGCTCAGCATAAAATAAATCCTACTTTACTTTTTTATGTAAAGTAGGGGAAAGATCTCTAGTATATACGAAGACTCATCTGCCTCAGGAGTCTTTATTAGGTGATTAGGTCCATTGTAGAGAGATATTTCTAACTTTTGATATAATATATCATACCCCAATGTCATACTCGATCACTTCAATAAGTACTCCCTAAGATCTGTGTGGTGTTCACCTGGCATCCGAAATAAAACACTATAGAGTCAAAGATTTCAATGGTGATCATTTGATGAATTGTTACCTTTTTTTGGGGTAAGGATCAAATTCTTGCCTAAATTGATGATATGACCTATTAGGGAGTCCAATGGGAGGTTCTAGAAACTACTTATAAGGAGATCATAAATAAGAGGTTCTATAACTGATGACAGAGATGTTGGCAACACTTACCCCAAGGATGAAATGGCTGAGGATTCTAATGAAAAAGGTTTGTCTTAAGCTTAAGAGTGGCATAAGCCTATTATTGATGTACAAAGGTAATGAATGACTACAAAAGATAAATAGAGAAACTTTCCCTAATGGAGTCGCTAGAAAATCTATGGTGTTTAAAATAATGATATAAGGGGCACAACATAAATCTTAGGGGATACTTATTGAAATGATCGAGTCCACCATTTAAGACTGATATAGTAACTCAAAAGATAGACATATCTTTTTAATAACCTAATAAGGACACTTGAGGCTGATGGGTTTATGTGTGCTAAAGAGTTTTCCCCTACTTTATATGGATGAAGTAAAGCAGGGATTATTTTAAGTCGAGTCCTTATATTCCCTATAGGGGTAGGCCCCTATATTTAATTACATCATACAAAATGAGTATTTCCTAATAATACTCTTAATTAAAGTAGCCAATCAATGTCTCTAAAGATTTTTAAAGTTTATCATTAAAGGATTAATGATCATTGGAAAGTCAAATGAGAAGGCTCAAATATGAAAAGTTCTTAATAGGATCCAATGGAGGAAAAGTAGAAAGCGCTCATGAAACAAGAAAGCCTAGTGATCACTTCAATCTGATCTATAGTGAGGATTTATATTTTTGAAGTAGTGAATTATGATTATTTAAGATCAAATTTTATTAGAATGTTATGACTTATATTCCAACAACACAAGATTATAAAAATTTCTAAGTGAGGACTTACGCTCATAGTGAACGAGAAACTAGCAACCTCTGAACCTATATCTAAAATGTGTTGGCATAAGCTAAGGGCTTTACTTAATTATACTTGGGGAAAATTAAAACATGTGGTTCCACTTCCACTAGAGAGACTGAGATAATCCTAACTCTTCTGGAATTATAACCACCTAGGGTGGCTGCTAGTTAACACATCCTATGCATTTATAATCGCATGGCCAAATCTTATGAATGCAATATAGTTATGCTATTATTTATTCATAAATGACCTAAGATCCTAAACTCACTCTCTAAGAGCCTCGATCATGGTTGGTATGAGATTATGTATTAAATTAAAACAATAAAAGTTAAAAAATTTATTTGATTTTGACTCATCATTTTACACATAAGCTTAGGAGGTATTTATGCCTATATGCATGATGAAGTAGAGTTATAGGCTAAAATAGAGAGAAAGGGTGTTCTTCACTACAAGGGAACTACTCCAACAAGTCAAACCTTGTCCCTTATCATATAAGAGTGGAGACCCCTTAATTACATGGAATGGAATAATATGCATGCATGATATTATAGCATACCACTAGAAGTTAAGGGGTTACTAAATATTTTTATTTTGAGTAAATGTCTAGGCTTTAAAGTGAGGTTATGAGTTATTAAAATTTCAACTAGAGTTGATTAGGGTGGGGGGGGGGAGGGGCTTAGAAAATTTAAGTCTTTGAATAGCCTACCGCATTGAAGACATACAATAAACATACACACTTTAAGAAACCTATAAAAAGCATGCATTTTTATTATGAAATCAAAGTAAATAAGCTAGACTATCATCTGTGCAGCCAGGTACCACCATACACCCTAGAAAAAGAAAAAGGTGGGTAGTCATGCTCTACCCTTATACAACCTAGATTATAATTAATCTATAATGAAAATAAAATTATATGGGTCTTTAATCTTCATCTTCATAGATTCAGTTCTTCAAGCATTATAAGTCCTCATATGTCTAGGCCTTCTAGCTATTACTCATTCTAAGCCCTATAGTTCTAATCCTAAACCCATTGCAAAAGTTATATTTTTTATGAAAATTGAAATCTAACTACACTTGGAAAATATAGGTTAGATTTACACACATACATACCAAGTAATTATATATCACATAATTAGACTTGGCACCCACATGTGCCAAGCCCCACCTATCTTAATTGGATATGCTAAAAAGGCAAGCAATACCTACAAGAAAAAGCATTTAATTTATATTTATTTTTATGGCGGCCCTTTTAATTAATGCTAGCCCCTTGTAACAAAAATCATTAGTTTAATAAATAGTTCTTTTCTATCTAGACTAATGCACAAATAATCCTGATATTCAACCTAAAATATTACATCACAAAATAAGAAAATCAATACATCATAGTGAAATACCAACCTAACCTAAGTATAGCATCGATGACTTAATATTTTAGTGTATGAGAAGAGGGATAGTGTGGAAAGTCTGTACTGGGCTCCTTTAACTTTGTGTTTAATTCAACTTCAAGATTTATCAAATTTAACATAGGGTGGCTTCACCTTAAATATTTAATCGATTTAAAGTTATAATTTAAATTTGATTTCTTTATTTATTTTATGTTAAGATTAAAAAAGGAGATTAAGCCTTGCTTAATAAAAAGTTTTAATCTACTCAACACTCTATTCCTAATTTGTTTTGAGATGGTCAAAGTTACCTTAAGACCTGAACTTAATAATTTAAGTTTTAAATATATCAATATTTTTTATTTCTTTTTTAATCTTTTCTAATAATTTAGCTCTTATAGGTATCTGTCATTGTTAAACTAGTGATTTGATGTATCAAGACCTCATTCAAACCAGTAGTCTTGCAACCTTGGTTGTCCAAACTATATATCGTGAGATCACCCATTATAAAGAGTCTTGATTAGATTTAATTTTTATTGACATTTATTTTAACTTATATTGTTTAAATTAAATTCTTTTAAATTTAGAAAAACTTAACTTAATAACTAAAATTTATAAGTTTGATTGTATTTGTTTAGATTTATTTTCAATGTTACCTAAATGTATCATAACTTAATTAAATTTTAATTATTAATGATTGATCTTAGGTTGATTAAATCAGTTACACCTTTCATTTGAGTTTGGTATTTCTTTAAGGTGGGTTATTAATATTTTAATTTTGATTTGATTTCTTTTACTTTCTCAATTTTAATTAAATTCATTCCTCCTTTCTTATTTTAATTTTCATTTAATATTTCATACATCTTTACTCAGCTTTCATTTAGACATTTATTAGGTTCTTTAAATTTTATAATTTTACATAATTTATGTAATAATTCAATTACATGAAGTTTAATTTAATTGAGTTAATCAATTTTGATAGTTATATTTTAGTTAAGGTTTACCTTATTAATATTCAATTTAAGCAAATTAAGGGTTAATTTATGGTATGTTATTTATTTTTCTCTCTCTCTCTCTCTCTCTCTCTCTCTCTCTCTCTCTTATTTTTTATTTAAACTCCAATTTATTAAGTTTGTTGGGTTTCCTTGGTTTCAATGACGTATGTTGATTAATTTGGTTTAATCATTATTTGAATTGTATGTGTTTTGATTATGCTTCAATTTGATTAAACTTGCTTCAATTTGGAATTCAACCAAAGCTTTTATGTTTTACTCAATTTTTATTTAAATATTTAATAAGTTCATTCAGCTTCATTGTTTCATGTAGTTTAAGTTGATTATGTTAGTTCTATCATTATTTGAATTTATTAGATATATGTTTTGATAAGATTGGATTGGTTTCATTTTTCAATTCATTTGTATGCATTAAGTTTTTTTTGCGTACTTGAGTTTTATTCAGTTTAGATTTACATTTTATTTATTTTGGTTAAGTTGCTTTGATCGAGTGATGCTCAATCCAATTAGATGATTGAATTAGTTATGATTTAGTTTGATTTGATTAATTTTGATTTGGATGATTGACTAAATATTTAGGTTCAATTTGTTTGATTAATATATTTACATTCTATTCAATCTAACCAATCATATCTAAATGACTTGAATAAATTAAGTTGTTGTTTGATTCTTTTAGTTTAATTGGAAAATTATTTAAGTTTTATATGACTAATTTAACTTTTAACTAAAGGTTTGATTGTGTAGTTAACTTAACTAATAATTTGGTTATAGATCATTTTAGTGTACCTTATTCAAGATAATTTTCTTAATCTTATTTAATTGAAGAATTGGCTGATTCACTCAAAGCTTAATTAATGGTTTAAAAGGTTTAATGTTTAATTAGATAGTTTTGATTTAATTAATCTGATTGAATGTTTAGGTTTAATTTATTCAATTTATCTGGAATTTAATCGAATGACTTAACTAAATATTGATTATTGGTCAACTGCATCAATCATCTAAAGCTTAGTTATCCATTATTCAAATCAAATGATGAAATTAATTAGAATGTTTATATTTAATCTAATTAATTAAAGAATAATAATTATTTTATTGATTTCATTAAAGCTTAGTTCTTCATTATTTGAGTTTATCATGTTTAACCTAAATAAAATATGATGAATGATCAATTCAATTTTTATTTGATTAAATAGTTGAAATTTAAATACTAATTAATCTTGACTTATCTTATTTCAGTCAGTTTCTTAAAATTAGCTTTAAATTAGATGGATGTCTAATTGATTTGGATTAATTAAGAATAATTTGATCTTGACATAATTAACTTAAATAAATAAATATTTTGTTTAAGATCATAGTTAATTAAAAATTAATGATTAACTGCTTAGATTTAAACTTTGGTGAATTTTTATAATGTTCTTAATCGAGTACTTAATATATGTTAAGTTTGTCTTAAGAATTATATATAATTTGACTTGTTTAATGTAATTTTGTTTAACTTGGCTTAATATTGATAATTAATTTATTTAATTTTAAGTTTTATTATTATTATTATTATTATTATTATTATTATTATTATTATTATTATTATTATTATTATTATTTATCTCATTAAGGGTTGGTTTTGATTAAAATTTGATGAATTAATTATATTTAATTTGTTTTATTTAATTATTTTGACTACATTTTAATTAATGATTAATTATATTTATTAAATTTTATTTAATTTAAATTAAATATTAGATTTTTTTTTCTTGATCTAATCTAGGGTTTATTTGATGAGAGTTTGAGTTTTAATTTGTTTGCAACTTTAGCTTAATATTTAGTTTATAATGTATTTCTTTGAATTTAGTTCCAACAAATTTAATTAATTTTGATTTTGATGATTTATTAAACTCTAAATATGTGATTTTAGGTTTATCAAGTTCTTAAGGGTTCTAATATTTTCTTAGAGCTCTCTATGTTAATCATGATGTTTTAAGATATTTTTGAATGTTTCTTTAATATACTTGATTTTATTTTAATTATTTAATTAAATTAAGCCGCAGAACTTGAAAATTTTGTAACATTCAATTCATTGAACAATAATACTGAAAATTTTTATGTTATATAGATTATAACACTAATTTCATATTGCCAAAGTTTCAAGTCAACTGAATCATTTTTTAAGTGTAATTATTATTTTATTATTTTTAATAAACCCAAATTCATCCAAAATTACATAATGACAATCAAGACTTTTATTGTTATTAGATTTCTCCCTAAAATATGAATCCAAAAAGTGCTAATTTATGTTTTTTGGATTATTGGTTGATTTATTACAAAATTTTGAAGTTTAGCATAATTAAGGGATTAATTAAATTTAATTAACCCATTAATGTTCAATAAGGTTCATAAGGTTTAAGTATTTTTCCCAAGTATTTTGATGTTAATTAAAGTATTTTTAAGCCATTTTGATCATTTTTCATGATTTTTAATTATTTATTTTATTAAAATGAGCAATTTGAGCTTCAAATTCTAATATCTCTCAATTGAGTCATTATTTGGTCATGAAATGTTTATGGTAGGTAGAAACTAGCATTAGCTTCACTGCATAAAAATTTCAAATAAATTTGATTAATATTTAATGATTAATTAAAAAATTGATTTTCATTGAAACTTAAATTAATCTCAAAATCACTAATAAAATTTGGAGCTTTCGAGTTCTTTAGATTTCTCTTGAAAAGATAAATCCAACAAACCCTTATTTGTAATTTTTTTTAGGCATTTTACTTTTTATGTTTGTTTTGAAGTTTCATGTGTATTTTAGTAATTTTTAAATTCAGGAAAACTTTGACGCTAAGGTAGTGTTGACTAGGCTCTATTTTATGCATCTCACCTATGATTCGTCCACCTAGACTTATTGTGATTTTTGAGTGGGAAATGACTTAATCTAGATAGTTTAATCTAAAATAGAATGGTAAAGATTAAATCTAATCCTAAATTACTTAAATCCTTAGCTTTAAACCATAACCATCCATCTCAATCATGTGAGATGGACGGCTGCTAGGTCATCCCTAACCAAGCCAGTGAACCAAAGTTAGTGGGTGGACAGGATCCACCCATGTTCACCTAAAATGCCACATTTTCTAGTGATCTTCATCAAAAAGCATCATGTTTCAACTCAGGAGGCTTAGGTAATGACAATGCAATGGATATAAGGGGAAATTTCTGGGATCTTGTAAAGAATTTCACCAAACAGAGAACTTTATAAGGTTTGAAGAAATTACATAAGTGAAGTCCTTATTTGACAAATTTTTTGTGCTAGGGAGCTTCTTTGAGTTGAAATGAGTCTCTATTATGGTTTCCATTGCTTACCTCCCTCCAAATTGTTCTCTCCACCAATGGCCACTACCCCCTTACAAAAATTTAGCTCGATTTTGTGGTTTTATGTATGAAAAAAGAGGGGGATGATTTGGTGATGATCTATGGAGCTCCAAGAGATTTCTAAAGCTAGAAAAGAGATAATAAAGACTCTCTTTCTCTCTCTTTTTAATGATGGCTGAAAATCACCATTGATGGTGATTGGAGGTGATGGCCAGCTAGGAGGAGGCTTGGAGAAGTCAAGAATCAGTGATTTAGCTACTGTCTAGCCTACTAAGTGTCAACCAAGTGGATATATGGCTTATGCTTGAGTGGATTTGAACTTTGGCACCTTGCTCTTAATTCTCCTCCCTCCCATGGATTCCATTGTTGACTTTTATTTTTACTCCACATCGGCTAAAGTATTAGCTTCTATGTGATAGAATTTGGGTTGGGTTTGAGTCTGCTTGAGTTGGATTAAGTTGGCTTGAACCCCTCTTAACGTATTTGGCTCAAACGAGTCAAGTTAGGTTTAATGGTCAATTTGGCTCAATTGAGTTTATATTGGATTTAGATTGCATTTGATTCAGTGCTTGATATGATTTAGTCTAATTTATTTTAATTAATTTGGGATTAATTTTGATTTAGCCTTATTTTGACCCAAATTGAACTTAATGAGTTAAATGGGATTCACTTGGGTCAAATGACTAATTTGACCTAAATTAAAGTGTGCTTGAGCTTCAATTTTGTTTGATTGAATATTTGAAGTGATTTAGAATAATTAATTTTAATTAATTTGAAGTTGATTTTAATTTAGACCTTGATGGGTCAAATCAGGTTCAATCAAGTTAAATGATTAATTCAGTCAAGTTAGATCAGGTCTTGTGGGATCCACTAAGGCTGACCTAGATTTCAACTTAATGTGTTAACTTTTTTAATTTAGTTTTGATTTTATGTTATAATTATAATTTCATTTTGATTTGATACTTATATTTTTTCCTTAATTTGGGTTGTATAATTACTTACTAATTGTAGTATCCCAAGTATATAATTAGAAAGATTTCAATCTAAAATTGGAGATCCTAATTACTAAGGTTAGGGTGATTGTCAACTCAATAAAAAAAATTTGATGTTAATTGAACCTCTGTACCTAAATCAAATTCTAGGTCTAAAAGGAGAGTTATCAACCTCACTAAAAGTGAGGTCAACACCTTGTTATGCTCCTTGGCGTTCTCATAGTTATTGGCCAGCTCAAATAATTCGGTGAGTGTTTTGGGCTGTTGAAGTCCAAAGGCATATCTGAAGGGTCCTTCTCCTAAGCTTTAAGTGAGTACGGCTTGTGCTACCGCGGGTTCCAAGTAGTTAATCTCCAATATTTTTAGTTGAAAGCGAGTAATGAACTTCTTTAAGGATTCAGTGTGTTCTTATCTCATTTATGGAAAAGTTTAGGAGCTCTTCAGCTGCTTCTAAGCATAGGCAAACTATGTGATGAGAATTCTTTTAAAAGTTGTGAATGAGGTTATCACCCCTACTAGGAGATGTACGAACCAACTGAGTGCACACTCTTAGAAGGTACTAAATAAAAGGTGGCACTTTGCTACATCATCTAAGTCTAATTATGATATTGTTGACTCAAAGTATGCTACATGATCAATTGAATCCATTTGACCTTTGAATGATTTCAAATGAAGGTTTTTGATCCAATGCGAGCAGGGCAAGGCCAGGTGGGGGTGTTGAGCTTTCATGATCTTTATGGAGAATCTTTTTTACATGTCCTCTTTCCTCATAATACCTTAGTGGGGGTGTTGAGCTTTCATGATCTTTTCTACATGTCCTCTTTCCACTAAGGTATTATTACTCATCATATAGATTGAGAGTTTTAGATAGTTCTCTTCTTATTTAGGGAGCTCAAAGAGTCACTGATCTTGAGGATCCCTCAGTCTCTTTGGCATTTATTTCTTTATGGTTGATTTTCCCAATAGTCATTTACTCTATTTGAGTGATTCTACTGTCAATGCCTCAAAGTCTTGTTGCATGGTGAATTACTAGACATTCTGTTCCATGCCTCTTGAATAATTTCATGTTGAGTATCTCATTTCACTTTGTATTTGACTTTTGGTTCTCAACCTCATCCATGCTTATCACACCTAAAAGGATGTTGAATACGCATATGTCCATAAAGTAAGATAAACCCCTCTCAGATACTTAAGAAATAGGGTTATAACAAATAGAGCAATAACAAAATAAAATAAGTGCAAAATTTTTTTTTTGATTTATTATTTTATAAGATTTAGTACAAGCAGAGGAAACTATCAGCTTTCTCTATAAGAAGAGAGAAGAGAAAATGAAAAGAAGAAGTCCCTCTTTGAAAGTAAACCTTTTTATAATAGCAAGGGAGGAAATTATATATAGTAAGTACATATAAGATTAGTCAAGTACATGTGAGTACTATCCCTGACATGAGGTGAGCACTTTTTGGTGAGGGTAAGCCTATAGCCCATTGAGGTAAGTACCTGGTTCTTTTTTTGATGTGACAAATTGATGCCATGATAGGACCATCAAAATTTGGTTGTTGGTGTTGTTCTATCTTCTTTGGTCACTCGTTAGCCTGGGTGAATCAATTTATGTGGATGGTTTCCACACTTCATTCTTAGAGCTTCCTTTTTTTTTTGACCTGCCCTTGTTATGGTGATGACTCACTATGGAGGCTATTCCATCTTGCTCGTATATTTGGAAATATATATACAGACACACATTCACAGTTGCACACACCCATACAAAATATAAATGCTAAAATTATTGATTCAACATATTTTGTGTGTAAATATGCGCTCCATGAAAATTAATCTTATCACAAGACAAACAAAAATTCATAAAATATAAGACCTTCATTAACTATTAAGATCATTAAGATAAGTCAAATTGAAATTATCATATAGATCTAGATATGTCTAAAAAAATTTACTCAACATAGACTTGACCAAAAAAAAATTAAATTTAGATTAACTGGATCAACTTTTAGGTTAGGTTCAAGTTTAAAAATCTAATTAGTTTAATTATTTGAGTCCAATTTAGATTGACCTGCAATCCTATTTCGGCACATGAACCTGAGAATTAACTATCTTTGACCTATGAATTTGAATTTAACCCAATTTTAGCCTAATTAGTTGTGAAATTCATGCCCAAAAAAGTTACCTAGGCCATGTTTAGATTAACAGGTTAAAGGTAAATCTTGTTAAATCAAGGTTTATCATAAATTTAACATTAGATTTAGACAACTTATTTAGGTCAAATCAAATATAAGTCACAACTAAACTTAATTCATTTATTTGAATTGACACCCCTATAAAGATCATTATAGATGTTACAATTGAAAAATGACATTATGTAGTCAATACTATGTATTCATGTGCTTTCCATATTAGATCAAATAAATAAAGCATTATTCTTCTCAGAGTAGCTTAGTATGGAGGCATAAAAGAAGTTTGACGACACCATCTACAATCTTTATAAGCTTGTAAAGGAATTTTGTTTGACACCTCAATTAAGAAAAAAAAAATGTTGAGACTTGTGACTCTTGGAAGCTATCATAAGGATAGTACATATATGCATCATGCCATTGCCTCTATTATTGATGCTTGAAAAAAAATATTATAAGGATAAAAATTGTTTAGGCTTTTCCATTAAAAATTATATAAGCAGGAGCAATATCGCCATTAAAGTTGTTCGAGATTAGTAAAATTATGAAGGATGACTTTGCCACATTAAGTAAGCCTTTCTATTATTATTTTTTATTTTATTTCATGAAGGATTTGTGCAACCTATATATATATATATATATATATATATATATGAAGTCAATTATAGCATGTTGATGTAAGTATAATAAAACTGAAGAAAAGAGCGAGAGAGAGAGAGAGAGAGAGAGAGAGGATACAAGGTAATTTCTTAGATAGTGTTAATTGTCACTTAATATTTTACTCTTAACGATAGGATGTTGATTTTGATAATTTGTCTAATGCAAATTTAAAGGTTGGGCAAGAGTCAAAATGTGGGCTCCGGAGCAATCATTCGAAGGCCCCAAAATATATATATATATATATATATATAATTGTGGTGATTTATTTTTTTCCAAAATGCCAAAGCTTCTTTCATCTATTTCTTGTTCTTTAAACACTATTATTCTGATTTAATAAAACAACATATAATAAATTTTTTTTTTGTGATCAAATTTAACAATAAATTAATAGACATGCATATGTAAGGGGTCTAAGATAAGACCTCTTAATTTAAAGTCTATGCTCCTCACAAACATCCCAAAATAAGCTACAAAAAAATTAGATTTTTATATATCAACAATAACAAGAATAAGCCTTTATCCCCCACTAGTGTGGAGTTGACTATATGAATATTTTATCTCCATTATGTCCTATTAAATGTCATATTTGTATTTAATTCTAATAAAATAATATCATTTTTTATACTTTCTAACCATGCCATTATAGATCTATCTATATTTTTCTTAGCATAGGCTGAATGAAATACATCTATTCTCCTATTTAGAAAAGTATTTTATAGGAAGTTGGGATCTTGCATTGAGACCCATAAAAACAACTTTATTAAGAAGAGCCTAAAAGTCTTGGTGGAAGTATAAACCTATGAAAATCAATATATTTGGCTTAATTTGAACTAACAATCATTAATGTGGCAATATTCTAACTTAAAATTAAAACTAGGAAAAGCAATTATAAGTGTAGTTGATTTTGTCTCATAAAATATTATTTTTGATTGTGAGTTTATTAAAATCAAAGTTTAGTCAATCCTCAAGTTATTTTTTAGAGTTTCTAATTTAATAATTGTATTAAGATTCATGATTACTTTGATTGATGTTTTCATGATGCATTAAAGTTAATAGATCATTTTAATTATCTTGCACAAAATAACAAATTGAGCCAATCCTATAAATTCTTATTGTTTGCATATTTTGACCCAATAAATGAACTATTTTTTCTTGTGACAACTTAAGATTAGGGTTTGTGAGAAGAAGTTAGACGCACCATCCATAATCTTTATGAAATTTTGAAGCCATTTGTTTGAGGCCCTTGTACTGTTATACGAAGCAATTACAAGAAACATAGAAAAAGGTGAGAAAATAAGATAATTTTTTTAGAAAGTGCCAATTGTAACTCAACACTATACTATTACACAAGAGGGTTAATTTAGATTATTTCAGTCGCGTGCAGATTAAAGTCTCTGTAAGAGTCAAATAATTATTTTTAACTTCTGACTGAATTTAATTGATGTAGGAATTTATCTTCCAGCATTACTTGAAGAGTTGGGCACTAATTATTTTAAACTAAATGTCTCATTCTGCAATTATATTTTAATCCTTAATTAAATTACGATAAGATAATGCAGGACGGAGTCTTATTTTATATTATTTTTTTTAGTTTTTCACATCATTGATCTTCTTTTATCCCTGTTGCCACTACCCTTTGGGTTCCTTGATGCGCACTCTTGATTCCCCTCCGTTTCACATAAGAAATAAGAGAAGAGGTTCTACGTTGAGGGGAACCGATTTGATTCATTTAATATCATTCTCAGTATAAATCGAATACAAATTTTGTTGATGTTAAGAAAGAGACAAGGCATGCTCAAGCTTAGGGGTTATTTAGGATCAATTTTATTTTCTATTTTTTATTTTTATTTTTATGTTATTTTTAAAATTAAGTTTGTTTAGAGTGCTTTTTATATGATTTTATTTTTTATTTTTAAAAATAAATAATGTTGTTTTTAAAAACACTCAACACATCTAAAACCTATTTTGAATGTTTTTAAAAATAATGTTGTTTGTTTTTGAAAATAAAAAATAAAAATACTTAAAAAATACATCAAACAAACATGTTTTTAAAAATAATATAAAAATAAAATTGATCCCAAATAAGCCCTAAGTAAATTTTCCATACATGAGAATGATGATTATTCTTATTTCTTTGTTTATGAACTTATATCACTTTATAAGTCAATGTGATGTCATTATTTTTCTGAGATACAAAATTTAGTTTGAATTTTTTTTTATTAATTTTAATAATAGTTTTAATGCTTGTAGGAATACTCACGGCAAGAGAAATAAGATATTTATTATCTTAGCTTTGAATGAAGATCTAATACACATAAAGATAAAAGAAGAATTGTAGGAGACATGAGTTTTTTATATGAAAAATCCAAATAGGAGAAAAATTACATGGCCAAATCCAATTGAAATAATTCCACTAATATTTATTGTCAGTTATAAAGGATGCTCTTCCTCATAACTAAGAAATGTATTGATACAATATGGATAGATATGAATTATAGAGAATAGACTCCATGATGCAAGTTAACTACGTGCATTGGACTTATAGGCAATGATGTGTGTCAATAACGTGCATCAACCTTACAAGTGATGACATGTGTCAATAACATCCATTGACATATAAGTAGTGGCATGCATCAATGTTGATGGTAATCATGAAGGTAATGGCACCAACAGATGATGGTGTAGCTATATGCTAAAGGTTGGGATAATACAGTCTGCCGATGATCCGATGAAAGTGGTTAAATAGTAGTTAGAAAATGGATGGTGATGGTCTGTTGACGGAAGTTGATAGGTAGTCAAATGTTGGTAGTTTAGTGATAATGGACAAATGGCAGACTGGTGAAGGTAGCCATCAGAGATTTGACAGTAGTGGTTGGGCAATGGACTGGTGACGATGGTCGAGCAGCGGACCAACGACAGTGCTAGATGGGAGTTTGACGATGATGGATGGGTGGTGATCTGATGATAGTGGCCAAGCCATGATCCAATAATGGTGGCCAAATGGCAATCTAATGATGATCCCTGGATGACATTCCAATGATAATGGTTGAATGATGGTCTAATAAAAATGGTCATTGGGTAGCAATTCGATTAATGTGGCTAGATGTAGGTCCGATGACAATGGTGAAGGGTGGATTGACTATGGTGGTTGGGCGGTAGTCCAACAACGATAGCTAGCCAACTATCTGATAATGGTGGTCAGATGATGGCCAAATGACATCGGCCAAATGGTGATCCGATTACGATGCACAGGGGGTAGTCCAATGATAATGTCCAACCATAATTTGATGGCAACAACCGGATGACAGGCTTATGGTGATGGTCTAGTGGTGATATAGAGATGGTGGTCAGAAGACTACCTGACAATGATGGTCTATTGGTAGAGCAACTACGGTGTCACGGGATGTTTCAAGCTTTAAAATTAACTCTCTTCAGCCTCTAACATAGTTTCCTTCATGTGAAGAATTCTCTATTCATATATTTTGGGAGTGACATATTCTATAAAGATAGAAAAATTTCAAACCACTTCATCTAATTACTCAATGATCTTCTTAATTATGAGACATATTTAGGTATTTTGGTACCCAAATGAAGTTAGAATTAAGATATTTTAAACTCATTACATCTATCTAGTCGAGATGATCAATTTAACTTTAAAATATCATTTTGGAAGCTATTTAGGGATCTAAATAATGTCCTGAAGTTTTTATCTATGTTTTAAATGTTTTTAAATGCTTTTGCTGTCATTGAGTTTGCCTCATCGAGATGTTTAGCTTGACTATATGATATTCAAAAGAGATTTTAAGCAGCTAAAATTTTGATTTCAGGAGATATCCAATCCCACGTCAATTAGGATTTGTGATTCAAGAAATGAATTTTCAATGGCATATGAAGCTTAATTATTCATTAACTATTTAAGTAAAATTTAAAATAATTAGGTGACATATAAGTAATAGCTAATAAAAAAAATTGAATATATTTCAAATATCATCATAAACTTATGCAATTAGTTCAAAGCCAATTGAAAGAAAATCTCAACCGTATTGTATAATCAACCATATGACTCATCGATGGTTGAGGGGAATCTTAATATATACTCAACCGTATTGTAGAATCAATACTAAAGATGCTAACAATATTCTATGTTTTTATAATTATGTTTTTATTAGCACTTCTTCAATTTAAAATATCAAAAATATTTTAAATTATATTTGACTATGTCCAAAGTTTCGTAAGTCAAATATTCAAATAAAATCTTGAAATTTTAGAGCATCACGGAAGAAAAATCTTAAAAGGAGGAGCAAAATTATCATGGTAGATGTCTAGGGTTAGTAACTCATGCATGTCGCATTAAGCAAAATTGTGTTGCATTAACCAAAATTTATATTTAGTAAATCATAAATAAATTATCAGTGATGATTTTGTTACTTTGACAAAAAAATTACTAGAAAGTAATCTAGAAATTTTTTTTCTATCAAGGGAACAAACTAATTTTTTTAAAAATTCTCTTAACCGTTTTACTTTGGGCTTGGGATTGGCATTGATAAAAAAAATTGAAATTATTAAAATAAAAATTTTAATAATAAATAATTTTATAATTTATAACAATTAGTTTAATTTTTATTCTGTGACAAGTTGATTATTTTCTAATGCTCATAAGGTCTCCTCTTGTTATTTTTCTTTGAGTTGATCGCAACGTTTACATAAAACACCAATGAGATTCATTAAATTTAAAGCTGTATTAAATAACAAAATAATTTGAGCATCATTTTTTACAATTGATATCAAAGTTAATTGAAGTTGATGTAAGAAATAATAAATATTTATTCTTTTGCACTTACAACATAATATTTGTTTCAAGCATATAAATAACATTAAAAATGCTCAACAATTTGACCTTGCTTACTCACATAGTGCAACACAGTAGCCATTTGTTCTTTTGCACTTACAACATAATATTTATCAACTAAAATTGAAAAAAAAAAATATCACCAAGCTCTTCAATTATGAATTTATTACTACAATTGATATAGATCTGATAATATCATTTTGAATATCAAGCGCCATTAATTTTAAATTTTCTCAAAAATTTCTAAATATAATGCTATTTATATTTGCATTTTGATTAGCCAAAATTCATAGAAGTTCAATGTTTTTTTTTTTTTTGGATTTATCATACTTGTCACATTCTCAAAAATCCAATACTTGCCTTAAAAGAAATCTCACATAATCAATTGAAACATTCAGATGAGTTTGATATTCAATAATAAAACAATCAAATTACTTTTAAAAGGTAAAGCTAATATGTTAACTTTATTTCATTATTTATAGGAAAATAACTGATTTTTTTATATAAAAATCCATCAAAAAACTCAAAATTTCCATCGAAAATGTGCATTTCTTGGGGATTTTTAATTAATTATATTTTGTCAGAAAATCCTTAGTTAGAAATGAATTCCGATAGCAAAATATATCCACCAAAAACCATTTTCGACAGAATTCCATCAAAATCAATACAAATGAACCGACTATATATAGACATCTGAAGATCCATTAGAGGTGAGAAATTCTGTTGGAAAATCATGGAAAAAAAATTTGGTAGATTTTTCTAATGAAAGTTTTTGGGCAAATTTTTACTCTAGTAATCTGTCAGAAAAATTGCTATTGAAATTTTTTTATAAAATTTTTATATGACAATTCATATCCAAGTGAACAACGAAAAAGCTAATAGAAATCTATTAGAAACTTGTACATAAAAAAAAAAATGAAAAGTGCTTCACTTACTTTCCCATTTTTCACCTACAACTACATTAAACAATAGGTACATTTAATATTTTTTGTGAAAAATATGAAATTGACTACTATGAGATCACAACAACTACATAAAGAAGACAAGACTATTAGAAAAGAAACTTCAAATCAAATATTTCATCTAATAGTTAGAAAAATATTAACATTGTAAATAAATGTTCAATAATGGAAGTTGTAGATAAATAATAACAGATACAAATAAAAAATTATTCAAATAAAAATAGTTAATCATGATCTCTTTATCATCATCCTCCTCTTGCTCTACCACTTCCTCAGTTTTTTATATCTGTCTCAACACATATTTTCCATGGAAGTTATTCAAGCTTCCATCCAAATAGTCATTTGAGCCTCCATCTCCTTAACGAATGCAACACTATGCCTTCTAACTAGCTTGTCAGTTAAATCAATCCTCATTCTATAAAAGAATAGTTTGCTTCGTATATCAAACTATGTGAACATAAGCTATATAGTCTTCTATTTTTTTTACCTCCAAAAATATCTCTCCACATGTCGAACTTTAACTACTTAGACTATCCACTTGAACTTCTAGCACCATTAGAACTCTAACTCTACACCTCCTTTAGCCTCATGTACTCATCCTAAATAATGTTATGATGTTATTTAAACATAATATATTTTAAATGGAATTGTAATTAAAATAAAAAATTTTACTTATGTAAGCTATTGTGACCAAATACCAAACCCTATTAGTCCACCTAGTGCTAATGTATTCAACTATGTAACTCTGTAGCTATCGATTCTCTATCATGTACTCTTGTTTATATAAGCATGCCAATGAGGTTAATAAATAGTACTTTTAAGTTAAATTAATATAAGTGGCCAATGACTAACTAGTCTTCTCTTATTCTCAGTATTTGGAACTAAGCCTCCAATATGTAAGGCACTACCTAAGCCCTTAGAGTTAGATAATTGATTTTATTTAGCTTACTCCCTCTTGTGAACATATTTAAGGGAAGCCCAGGGTCTACATAGCTCTGCCCACACATTCTCCCTAATCCCAAAAGGTCTCTGCTTGAACTTGTGAAAATTTATGAACATATCACATAAATAGCTAGCACCTCTTACCTCAAAATTCCTTCTAATATTCTAGCTTAGTTTTCGAAAGCATAAAATTTCTTTCTACAACATAAAATAAACTCTTATGAATCAATAGACCTCAAAGAAAGTGTATTGTACAAGTATAAATAGCTTAATTAATATCTCAATTTCTCTAAACTATATATGTTGCATCTCTTTTGGTATCTTCTTTTATAATACATATGGATCATCAAATTTGGTCCTTATTATGTCTCTTATTTTTTGTGTTGCCTGGCTCGATTGATTGAACTAGTGAAAACTCTTAAGTTATTACTACATAAATTTTAAAATTAAAAGTAATGCATACAAACTTATATATTTTCCTCAGGCTTAATAAAAGTGCATGGGGTTGATGTCTTTATTTTAGTGTGCTTAGTAGGCATGGATGAATCAACTCAATATTGTGGTGATGGATGGTGATATATAAAATCCCTATAACCTATATGATGTTGAAATGGAAAAATTAGAGTGGTGTCAACAAGTTCTAGAGAATAATAATCTCTTATGGGTGTAGGTGTAACAATATGGGATGGTGAAATTGACATGTAGGTCATGGCAGTGATAGTGATGTTTGTCTACAAATTATGATGGTACTCATGATCGATCTACAAGGGATATCATCACCATCACCTAATGTCATCTACAATGAAGAGAAAAAATAATAATTAGGTCAGCATAAAAATTACTTAAGGTATTAAACTTAAAAAAGGCAATGCATAATTATAGTGTCTATAAGAAGTTAAAATGGATATTCTAGATACTAAACTTTAAAATGATAGTTCATTAACACATTATATAATAAAAATAAGTAAAAGTACATCTTAGGTATTAGATAAAAAGGAAGTAATGCATAATTTTACTACTTGTAAAAGGAAATTAAAAAAAAATCTACTTATAATGTATATGCCATATAATTTTCTTTAATAAATCACTAGAAATTAAAATTATAATATCGTGATCCTCATCATCATCACTATGCTCATCGCCAGATTTAATAACTTCCTTATAATCATCGTTAATATCTTATAAGCTTATTACTTGCTCAACATTATCATTTGAAAGTCTAAACTTGTCATCTTCTCTTCTTGATGAGCAAGATCAATAATATTTTGAACTTCTACTCTTGTTTTATGCTTGATCATAATTATCGTGTCCCAATCTATTTTTTATTTATTTAGTATAGCTAAGGTAATACACTTGAGTGGCTTGATATGAAATGATGGAGGGATCAAATTTTACATATCTTTTTGCTCAATTTCACTTTTATGATGCTATATGACCTATGCGTTCTTTTTTTATGAATATAAATAAAATCAAACTAATCACAATTGAATAGAAAGACATTTCTCTCATTTGAATGAGGATACTAAAATTGCATAATCTCTTGTAAAACTCTATAATAATATATTTCATCATCTAAATTTGTGTTACTTCTAATTCATAGGCTAGAGTTATGTCATTAATTCTTTATTTTGACCAAGAACTAGTGTGAAATCTATAGCAATGAACATAAAAAATTAGACACATATTTATATCTCGTATGGGTCCCCAAACAAGGTCATGAAGTTCTTAGCTATATAATAAAGTGCATCTAATAAATTTGACAAAAATCTAAATCAAAATTAAGATTACTTGGATGTAATCTAAATCATATTAAAAATTCATCTATAATCTTCTTATTAATAATAGTAGCAATATCCAATTACAAGGAGTTTATGAAAAATATAAATTTAATATTAAAATCTAAATGATTAGATACACATCATATTTGAACTATAATAAGAAAATCAAATATTATTAAATGAATAATTTTATTCAAGAAAAGATTGAACTTCATCTCAGTTAAGAAGAATATTGATTGCCACTATCCTAAGCTCTTTATCATTAAAAATCTTGAAGTGTTTCTACCTAATGCTTTTTCAAATTATTGTAAAATAGAAACACAATTTATGAAGCTTTAAAATATTTTACATCATCCTTCTATACAAGCGGATCAAAGTAGTAGGAGTAAAAAATATTAATCTCTTGAGCTAAATAACCTCCATATATTAAGCCATCACAGTGTGCTTTATTTTTTATAATCTTTTTAAGTTTATTCAAAATTTTGTAATAACTTCAAGAATTAGGTGTGATTGAAAAGACAATGAGTTAATATTGTGAGCATTAGATATAGATGCCTTTTAAAAGAATACATCTAGTGATACTTTATTAGACCTCTAACTCTAGTTTAATATGATAGATTTTTTAGTAAATGCTTCATTTAAGTTAAAAAAAATCATGGGGGAATGCCTCTTAAGCTTGCATAGTATAAGTGAAATGTTGGTTTCAAATTACCTTAGAGCATTCCTATATAAATAAGTTCAACACAATTTTTTAATGAATATACTAAGTATAATCAAAGGATTAAGTATTTGATCAACTAAAGAACTAAATGTGAATGGCAATAAGCACTAGAATAAAACATGCAGTCATGACCTTACATTCCAAATATCTTCTCTATCCTCAAGACAACTCATATACTCAAGTTAGATGTACATGTTTAACAACTTCAAGAATTATACCCACTCACAAAATATTTTTCACTAATTTAATATGAGGTTGTTCTTGGCTCTAAGTTTCAAAATTTTATTACTTATAGTATCTTTTAGCTCTAACTCTCTTCTTCTATAATATTTCTTTAACTCTGATCTAGCATTCATATTATCCTTATAATTCCCCCCTTAAAATCCATCATAGTGTTGAATATATTGGCAAAAATATGTTTTTTCTATATTCATAAGATCAAGATTATGTTTAATTTAATTAGTCTTTTAGTAAGGTAGATCCTAGAAAATACTTCATTTTGTCTAGTTATGATTCATACAATAACCTAAAATATGACTATTACATAACATTATAAAATCAATTATTATTGGAATTTAACTAATAATATATCTTAACTTGTCCCCACTTAATCTTGATGGAGGCTTAGACTTTTCAACTCCATTTTTGATAATTGCAACTTTATTTCTTTTGAATGGTGATCAATGGATAGGAGCATATGATGATAATCAAACCATAAAATTTTTTAATCAATTTTTAAAGTAAATATCTTTGATAAATTTATGCAGCATGATAAGCTAACTTTTAATAGTGCTCAACCCTAATAATATTTCATATGTCAAAAATTTATTGATAGTCCACATAAGTACTGCCTTCATTTGGAAGCTTTGCTTTATAGCGATATCGTATGTGAGCAAATCACTATCCCATAAATTTATTAGCTTATCTACGAAAGGATGCAAAACAACATCAAATTTTCATTTAAGACATGTAATCCATATATAATTAGAGTGAGGAATGAAAATGGTGTGGTCATGCACATCTCTAAAGGCAGATTATAAGGTGTAACTATCACATGCCAACATGAATAATGCAACATAAACTGACTATATGATGCAAAAACATCAACACATAAATTAAGTCTGACGTTGCACTGCTCAGTTGTAAATTCAAGATAACTACAATTACAATTTTTTCATGCTTCTCCATCTAATGGATAACTTAAGAAATTTGGTTCATTTACTTTCTCAGGGTGTCATCTTATGTGATTAGCAGAATGCATAAATATATTTTTCTCATGAAAAGCATATATATTATTAAAAGTGAAACTTACATCATTCAATGTTTTCTCCTAATGAAGGGTAAATTAAGCAAGTCTCCTAAGATAAGAGGACTAAGGTTAGATAGAGTACAAAAAGAGATAGATGTGGTTTGCAATGAGGCACCAATTCTAGCAAAGGTGGTCAACTTGCATGTTCCCCTCTCAGCATATATGAGATAGCGATTTCTTTGGGTGTGGTTAAATGTTGTATGGATGCAATTTGATAAGCCATGATCCAAGGAAGTTTAGAGGTTCCATTAATAATGTTGAGGAGATGGTTTGAGTCAGTTTCAATCCAAATAGGATTAAAGAATGCTTGAGCAATCTTGAGAGAAAAGAATAAACCATCTGCTTTAGTAAACAGTGAGTTAATGGGGTTGCAAGGCTTGTTAAAAGTGCATATAACAAAACCATCCCAATCTCTGATGATGCCACCAAATCCAACAAAGTTGTAAGAAGGATTGAAGGAGCCATCAATGTTAACTTTGAGCTAAAGAGGTTCTGGTCTAATCCAAAAAACTAGATTACCAAAGCTATAGTCTAATTCTATCATGTGTTTGATTTTAGAAGGTTTTTGCTGCAACTTCTTGTAAAAGATAGCTTGTTGGATGTGATTGAATTTTTACTGTGCCATGACATTTGTGGATTATGGCTTATTATTATGTTTGGTTTCATTTATATATAGCCATATGTACCAAAGTGATATGATGGGAATGAGACATAAATCCAATTAGAATCGTTTGAGCTTATTTGAGTTGATCCATGCATTGAGAAGCTGAATGGAATTCTTGGGAGGGTGGTCCATATCATGTATACCAAATTGTGACTGTAGTTTAGCCTAAATAGACATTGCTTTGTGACAACTAAAGAATAGATGGTCTGTAGTTTTCTCCTCATTGTAGAATTTGCATTTAAATGTTAGGTGAATTTCTCTTTTCTTAAGGCCTTCATCAGTGGTTAAGGCATTATTGAATATTCTACAATAGAGAAATGAAATGGTAGGCCAACAGTAGTGATTCCATAGTAACTATCCTTAGGAATCAGGAGTGAAATTGGTCATTTCTTTGTATAGTATGTATGTGAGGGAATGGTCTCCTTGTAGTGTGACTAAGGACTTATCATTAGCACTTGAGTTACTAAGAATGTGGACAATTTTCTCAACCACGTTCTTAGGGAGAACTTGAAGTAGTTCACTATGATTCACTAAATAGAACCATCAGTGGTTAGGAAGAAGTCTTTAACTTATTTCTTTGAGGTTAGCTTGAGTCTGTGGTTAGCCAAAGGCTCATCCTAAAACCAAATGTCATTCCACATGTCAACATACCCATCCTTTATCTTCCATCTAATGAAGGGTTCAATAGTAGACTTAACTCAAAACAAATTTTTCTAGAGGGGGGACTCAGATGTCTTGTGTTGAGTCTCCATGGGATGGACAATATGGCAGCATGAACCTTGCCCAAAGGATTGTGTTTCACCTCAGCTTTATCCAGAGCTCACAGTATTGCATCTAATGATGCCCTTCAATGACTTGAAACCAAGGCCACCATGGTCTTTAGGCTTGCATGCTCTTCTCCATGTTGTATAATGGTAACCATTTCTATTGCCCCTCCAAAGGAATGTGTTGAAGATGGATTCAATTCTCCTTTGAATTCCCATAGGCATTTGGGTAGTTTGGAGATTATGTAAAGGTATGGCACACAAGATGCTTTGGATTAAAGTGAGTCTGCCTCCATATGATAGTAAATGATTCTCCCATAATAGTAGCCTATTTTGTAGTTTATATATGATGTCATTGAGGTAAACCTTTCTAGTTCTTCTAGTATAGATGATTTTACCAAAATAATTGATAGGGTATCATCTAGTTCTAAGTCCAAAGAAGTCTTATATCCATTTATCTTGATAGATATTGAGTTTATTACTTAAGTAGGTGAATGATTTATCCTTATTAATCTTCATACCAGTTGCTTCTTCAAATATATTGATAGAGTGTTGGATCTTAATATATGTCTTGGTTCAATTGCAAAAATGAAGACATCATCAGTAAAGATTAAGTGGGAGAGAGGGATTCCACCCTTTGTATGATATCTAATGGTTGAGTAGTTGTAAATCAAGTTGTTTAGTAAATTGGATTGGTAATCCATTATAACGATGAAGATGGTTGGTGAAAGATGGTCACCTTGTTTCAATCCTCTTGTAGATTTGAACTATACTTCTTGAACTCCAGTAAGTAAAACTGAATAATAGTTGTTAGTGATAGCTTTCATGATGATGTCATTGGACTTAGTTGTAAAACATGTGGCAAAGAGCATCTGCTGGATGAAATCCCATTGGATAGTATCAAATGCTTTATGTATATCAAACTTGATTGCTAAATTAAGGCCTCTACATTTGGTGTTGAGATTTCTTAGCATTTCTTGGGCCAATAAGATATTATCATTAATGTTTCTACTTTTAATGAAGGCACTCTAATTGGGGCAAATGAGGTTGGGAGAATTCACTGTAGTCTGAGGCAAATAATTTTGCTCATAATTTTACTGTGAGGTTTATAGGTTTGAATTTATCCAAAGAAGTAGGAGAATGGTGCTTGAGGATAGGAATGATAATAGAGGAAAAGAAGAATTTCAGCACATAAGGGTTGGTGAAGAAATCTTGGATGGCTTGGGTAACTTCTTTCCTTATGACTGACCATGCAGCATGGTAGAATCTAGCAATAAATCCATCAAGACATGAAGCTTTGTCAATGGAGAATAAGAATACAACTTGCCTTATCTCCTCCTCACTTGGAATAGTGCTTATGTTGATAGGTGTCATTATGGGAAACAAATTTACTTGAATGCTAGTGGAGGTTATCCTATTACAAGCAAATAACCTTCTATAGTATTCAACACAATATTGAATCTCAGATGGTTTTGAAAGCCATATGTTATTATCGATTTTGATCTTTAAGATGGTTATTTTCTCCTTTTTTTTCCTAAGTAGTGCATGAAATAATTTAATATTCCTTTCCCTTCAAGGTAACAAATACCAACAAATTTTTAGGCCAAAAAAAACTCCTCATTTTTAGTTTTGCTCAAGATTCTCCAATGCCTTATTAAGCTCTGCATTAATTTCTTTATTAAAGTTTGAAATGACCTAATGTTCTAACTATTTAACCTTTTCTTCAGCTTGACTCAATTGGGTATGCAGGTTAAGGAATGATTCCTTATTCCATCTCTTAAGTTCTATGGAAATTAGTATATGGAGCTTATGGAGCTTGGTCCATCCACAAGTGTCTTCATTAGATTTCTACAACCTTTGGTTGAGAGGAATAAAGTCTGAATGGAGTGTCCACATGTTATAAAACCTGAAGAAAGGTGTTTTAGACTATTGAGAGTTTAAGGATAAGTAAAGGGAGTGAACTAAGGTTGCCCTTGAAAGGTGAGTAATGTGAGTGTCTTGCATTTGCATTTTCCATGGGGCATTAAAGAATATCTTGTCCAGCCTCTCATGTGTTTTACCACTTCTCTAGATGAACTTGCTGCCAATGTATCCTGTAGCAGTTAAGTTGACTTGAAGGATTTGTTCCACAAATTTAGCTATCAGCGAGGGGTGGTTGGGTTGCCTCCACTCTTTTCATTAGCCAAGGCCAGCATATTGAAGTCCCTCCAATAAGCTAGGCTAGTGAGAGAGTGTTGCCAATTAGAATTAAGTAATTCCACAGATCTCTTCTGCCCTTGTTGGAGCATGCAGCAAAAACTATTGTGGCAAAGACTGAAGTGTTCTCAAAAGTCACATTGGTATGGATAAATTGGGGATGATCAATGAGGATGTCCACTTGAAATGGTGCCTTCCACATTAGCCAAATTTTACTGCTAGAATTATTATAGAGGCCTTGCATATTAAATCTTCTTTGAATTCTAGTTGGTTGAGAGTTGGATATCATGGGTTCAAGTAGTCCAATGATGCCCAATTTATGTTTAGTAATGAGGTAGTGAATCCTTGGTTTAGATTGGTGTTTAGCAATGCCCTTGGCATTCTATATTAGGTAATTCATGGGGGAGGTTTGAGTTGGTTCCTACTGTCCATAACTGGCAGAGAGTCTACACTATTTGATCGAGCAATTTTTGTAGGTAGATCCTTGAGTAATACATTAAGTTCCCGACACCCTTTGTTATTCTAATATGAACCCAACCTTCATTGGTATTTGATTATAGTTTTTGCAACTTTAGCAAAGGGTTATGGAATGCAATATGTTCATTGGCTTCCATTAGATTCTCACCTTTCATCATTTGTCTAGTGAGCCTAGGTGAGGTGATGGTATCTTGAGAGTGTTTGGTTAGAGTAATTTGTTTAGGTTGCTACCTTTGTTAAGTGAGATTATGTATCTCATTGAGTGTTGTATCCCCTATTGAATTGAGATCAATGCGAGGATGGATCTATTGTTGTATTATTTGGTGGATGTCATTGAGAGTGGATTCACCCAAGAAGGTTGTTCCAGATTTGGCAAGAAGTGATGGAATATGAAGCTGAGCATCTGGAGGAGAAAATGGTTGTTGTTCATATCCTATTGACCTCACTTTTGGATTGAGGTCTCTTTCTTCCTATCCTAGACTTAGGAATCATCTAGACACTAGAATCGCTTTAGTCATAGGATAACTCTAGTGATTAGGTGAACATAAAACCTAAGCTAGAGACTTAAGAAGGCATACCCTGAGCATAGGTCATACCCCAGGGTAAATAAGTCCAACCTATCCTATGGCTAAACCAAACCTATCCCTATCCAATCAATGCAAAACCAAATCTCAAATCAGTACAATTATATCTCAATTGAATCCTATTTCAAATCCAAGCTAAGCCAAATCAAATTAACCCTTAACCTAAATCAATCCTACCATCATCCTATGGATCAAACCTAAACCTATTCAATTGAAAGCAAACTCAATTGAATTTCACAAAAGTACTCAACTAGTCAAATCTCTATTTCAAACCTTTCTAAGACCTACAATCAAGACAATCAAACCAAATCAATTCAATCAACCCAATCTAGCCCATTTGACCTAAAGGGTCTACATGAGTTAAAATCCAATTAAATTCAAATCAATTATAATCAAAGCCATCAATCAATCTTGAATCCATCATTGAACTCAATCAAACTCAATTTGAACCCAATTCAACTTAATTGACCCATTTGGTTCACTTGACCCAAAGTGCCCTAAAGGACCCATTTGATCCAACCTTCAATCCAACCCAAATTGGATTGAACCAACTCATCCAATACCTTCTACAATGATTGTTGATCATCATTGACTGTTAAATTATAATCAATTAGGTATAACCAAGTCCAATTGGTCACTTGACCCAAGTTGACCCAATTAACCTACAAGAACCAAATTGAACCAAACTTCATTCTAAACCCAATTGATTAAAATCATTGCTTCCAACCAATCATAAATTGAGTCTTGAATATGATTTGACCATCAATTGAACCTAACCAAGTCAATTTGGCTCCTTTGACCCAAGTTTACCTAACTTGACCTAAAGAGTCAAATTGAGTCAAATCTCAATCCAATCCAAATTGATTGAAACTATGTCTCAAATCAATTATGAATTGATCATTGAACATGATCCAAGCCCCATTTGAACCCAATTTGATCAATTAAACCTAATTGATCCATTTAACCCAAATTTACCAAATCATTTAAATTAGACTAAATCATTCCCAAATCCAAATTAATTGAAACCAACACCTACAATCATCTTCAAATGATCAAATGAACCTAAACCAACTCCTAACCCAAGCCAATTTGGTCAATTTGACCAAATTGGTCAACTTAGCCCATTTGACCCATATGAACCTATATGAGCGAAATTCAAATTCACTTCAAATCAAATCAAAAGAATTCAAACTAAACATCTAAAATCATCATTTGAACATGACCTAACCCTTGGTTTGACCCAATTTGACCCATGGGTCACTTAGCCCAATTGAACCCAATTTTCCCTACATAGGTCAAATTGAGCCAAACCCAACCAAACTTGCCATGACCCATCTTTGGATCTCCATGGGTTAGCCAAAATCAAACCCAAATCAGCCTAAAACCCATTAGGTTAATCCCTCAAAATGGTACAAAATCTCCATTTGGATGGTCAAACCCACTCCCCCACCTTTCGAAGCTACCCTAAGCTCAAATCAACCATGATCCAAGTGGAGGTGAGCTAACTCAAGCTACTCCATTGGAACACTTGGAGGAGGTGGTACACTCCACTTCAGCCATTGCCAGCCCACTCCCTTCCTTCACCAACCAAGGCACACCACCTCAATCGATTCCTACCATCCCGACCGCCTGTGTCGGTTGGACGTCTACTAAAAGCCAAAACTCATCCTAGCAATTAAATCAATCAGGGAGGAAAATATACTCCTTCCCATCTCATTCCAATCACACAGAGAGCTTTAATGAGTCAAGATGAGCTTCCTTATAGTCTTCCTAACCTCTCTTGAGCTTCCCATCACCGCCGACACCGAACCTGAAAAATTGAGTCTCCACTCCATCCAACTGCACTCAAACTCAACTGAATCTAAATTAACTTCACCCACACCTTCCCCAAGTTCTGTCAAGATGAAATGAATCAATTCTCGATCAATTCGAGCATCATAAACCACTCTAGGCTAACTCGGTGACTTTTTCAGTGGTGTTTGTCCATAGAGCCACCGATGAGGAGGAGGTAAGTCACAAGCTTCTCAATAGGGCTTCGTCTCTTCAAGATGAAGCTACCTTAGTCATTGGACCACCAATCTTGAGTTCTGATGAGGTAAATTCTAGCAAACTGTAGAAATAACTTAAGGTGTTGGTCTTTTGTGAAAGAAATCTTGATTTTGTGCAATTTCCAGTATAGGATCTCCATAGATCAATACTTTGAACATTTTGGAGTCGATCCTAACACCTCGTGAGCTCCAATGAGCTCAGATTGAGCGGACGAGGGTGGATGATATCCATCTTTCATTACTCGGCAGATAAAGGATCATCCACCATTCGTTCCAAATGATTAGAATGAATGGTTGTAATTTAATCTGCTATTTTATCTAATTTTATCCTTTAGTAACTGTGGGATTATTCCCCACCATCCGATCTTGGATTGACTTGGGATGAAAGTGCGTATGCCGACGCTGACTCAGCATGCCACATCGGATAGTTTAAGTGGTCAATCCCGCTGTGCCATGTGGAAAGTGATGAAATATTAGCTCTCATGTGGCGTCGATGAGATTAGGGATTAATTAAGGTTAAAAATGCAATTATTTTCTCTAAACTTTAAAAATTCATAAGTAATTATTGAAAATTTTAAATATGATTAAACCCATTTTGGAAAGGTAAGTAGAGGAGATTTTAATCAAAATAATGTCCCTATCTTTTGAACAGGAATATGGCTTAATTAGGGTTTGAATTATTTCTTAATTATCTTAATTAAGCCCTAATTACTTGGCTAATTGATCTCAAATTTAAAATGGTTATTTAGTGGGATGTCCTCTACCTACCATAATTTTCTTAGGATTTATTGGCTAAGTAATTGGGAAATTTGTAATTCAAACCCTAATCACTCTCATTAAGTGATTTAATAATTATTTAAAATTCTAAATAGTAAAATTTAATTATTAAACCTTCATTAAAATTTGTTAATAGTGGAATGATGAAGGGGAATGGCTACGACCTCTTTCCTAATTATTTCTCTAAATTCATTTCATATGAGAGGATTAATTAAATTGTGATTCAATTAAAAGTGATTAAGTAATTAATTAAGAAATCAAATCAAATTAAAATGGTAATTAACTCAAATAATCTAATTTGAACTTGTAGGTTCTTATTTATGTGTTTAAGAACATAAAGACCCTTAAGGAAATTATGATTATCCCATGGGTGTGGGAAAATCATATAAATATTTAATTAGATTCTTTAATTTAATTAATATTTAATTATAAGCCACATTCCATTAGGTCCCTAAGTGCATTGCAAGTTTAATTTCTCATTTGCATATCATTGGAGGCTTATGATTAACTGATTAATCAAATTAAAGAAGCAAAGGAAAGACAAAATAAATCATTTGCTTAATGATTCAA
This sequence comes from Cymbidium sinense, assembly GCA_021442155.1. Taxonomy (NCBI): domain Eukaryota; kingdom Viridiplantae; phylum Streptophyta; class Magnoliopsida; order Asparagales; family Orchidaceae; genus Cymbidium; species Cymbidium sinense. The sequence continues at coordinate 20,674,675 of CM038229.1, forward strand.
ATTTGATTAATCCATAAAAATTACTTAATCATGTTTTATTTAAACACATTAAATCACTAACATGGGATGAGATAAAAAAAGTAGCAAATGTTTCTCCTCTTTAAGTTTAATAACTTTAATCCAAAATCAATGCCCATAAGAAGCTAAAGGTTACTCTTAAATGATTTTATTTAATATGATTGTCCTTAGGAATTAGTGTAGTTGAATGAATTATGTGGAAGAGTTCAATCATTCCTTTTTAATTATCATAAATGTTGTATGTCATTTTTTATCATACATTTAAGCTCTCAAATAAAAAATAATCAACTAAATTTACTTATGTGAAAGTTGCATGTGTTGAGTTAATCTTATTATATGTGTGGCTATTCTCACTAATAAATTTCAAAATTATTTTTAAAGTTATAAATTGATCTTGAAAATTTGAATTGATATTAGCTATTAATACTACATAGGATTTACATGTGCTAATAATCTAAACATATTAAAGTGTTGTGTCTTTATGATTCATGTATGGATTTACATATGTTTGAATGTTAATAAGTATATAGTCTGGACATCCTATGAATACGAGGCTTTAAGTAGCCCCAATGAGGTCTTAGATTACCTCACTTGTCTAACAAAGGCAATTATTTAATCTCATTATAATGTGTACTTGTACTAGAATATGGATAGAACTTTACTTTCCATGTGTAAATAATTCAACCAAAATGCAATCTTTTCATGATTTTCATTCTCATAATTGTGTGTACATTCACATGTAATTAAGATAACAAGCATATAGTCTAGACATCTTGAGAATCGAGGCTTTAAGTAGCCCCAAGGAGGTCTTAGATTATCTCACTTTCTTGGTTTAAATAATGACATGTACTTGCTTAAAACTTTAATACATGTGTGTGTATTTAATTAAAGAATGAAGATTTCTCTTTTCTATCAATATATATGAATTCATTATCATTTAAGTGTGCCAAAAATACATTGCATGTATATGTATAGTATGTCTTAAATCATATGCATGCTATAGATGATGAAAAGGAATGGTGCAACATATTCTACATGATGGCTTCAATTACATTAATCTTAAGATTCCTTTCATATTAAATAGGATGCTTTAAGATTAACCAAAACTTAGGATTAATAAAACATTTAATAAACCATTCACTAAAGGAAATCAAGTCATAACAATATGCTTTAGAAAGTAACTTAAGGTAAGGGATGAAAGAGGTTAAGCCCCTTTCTTCTCTTTACCATGTTTAGATCCTATGTAAATATCAAGTGAATTCAAATAAAATACAAACTAAAATTCACAAATTCTCTAAATAACTTGAAATGAAACCACCTTCATGGTTAACTTAAACAATTCCAAACTTTAGGCAATCATAATTCAAAAGCCTAGCTAAATCATACCACACTAAGCTTAAGCACACATTAGAATGCCAAGTTTAGCTTTAGATTAGGACAGTGTATGTAATGATGTGATGTTTTATTTTATGATATAATATTTTAGTCTGGATGTTAGGATTGTGGAGCGCAGACTAGTTAGGTTATTCTTAGCATAACGTTGTTTTCTATAGGGGATTATATTAATGGGGCCACTAAAATAAATTTAAATGCTTCTACTTGTAGGTTGCTTAGTCCCATGGTATAATCTATGATTAGGGGGGCTTGGTTATCATGTGGAGGGTGCTAAGTCCAAATTCTGAAATATAACTATTTGGGAATGCATATATGTTTAGCAAATATCTATTTTGTAGGTATAGTTAGATTTACTTTTCCATAAGCATGTAATTTTGTAATAGGAATTAGGATTAGTGCTATAGAGTTTAGGATAAGTAGTGGCTATAAATAGTCTTGGGAGGCCCTATGAATCCTTGGAGCATAATCAAATCAAGAAGAAAGGAAAGAAGAAAGAAGAATAGAAGAAGAATGAAGACCCCCCCCTCCCATAGCATCTATTCAATTTCAATTATAATATTCTTTTGTAGCCCTAATTGTATTAGGGTAGAGCTTGGCTATCCAATTTTTTCTCTTTTCTGGGGTGTACAGAGGTACCTGGCTGCACCAATCTTTTATTCTTTTATGATAATCTAAATGTTTTAATGTTATGTTTAGATTGTGTAATATAAATTACATCATCTTCATAGTTTCTTAAACTTGCCTGGATATGGTAAGCTATTATGACAAAATTAACTTTTCTACCTAATTAATAACTCATAACTAAAGATTTAAAATTACTCACAATTCATTCTAAAGTCTAGGATTTAATTAATACAATTAAAAGATTTAGTAACCTTTAGCTGAATGTTGAATGTCTATCATTATGCATGTCATCTTATTTCACTCTTGAATAAGGAGGGTCTCCAACCTGTACTTTAGGGAACTCTTGACCTATTAGAGCACCCCCTCATGGTAAAGAAACACCTCCTCTCTCTGATTTTGGCCAACAACTCTATTTTATCATGCATTTAAGCATAATTATACTAAAATCTTTTCTAAAAGAATGTGTCAAAAATGATATAAAATTTGTAAATTTTGCATTTAGCTTAAGCCCTAATTTCATACTAAACATGATCTAGTCTCTTAGGGAGTGAGTTTAGGACTGTAGTCTTTTCCAAATTAAATAATAAGCCTAGCTATCCTATAATTATATAAGACCAGCCTACATGTTTTGAATCATAAGAGGTGTTAGCTGACTACCACTCTAAGCGATTGTAAGTCCAGAAGAGCTGGACGAGTTTATCCTCTCTTATGGAGGTAAACCATTATGTCCCCTTTTTATTTATATTTAGGTTGTGCTTTTAGACATCCTAGATTTAGGATCTGAGCTTGCTTATTTCCTTCAGGCTTCGAGCATAAGTCCTCATCTCTTAAGCATTTCCACAATCTTGTGTTGATGGATTATAAGCTCTAGTATTCTAATAAAATTTTAACTCAAATTAGAATAAAATTTTTCTTTCAAACATATAAAACCTCACCATAGGATAGATTAGAGTGCTCACTAGGCTTCCCAAAATCATGAGTGCTCCCTACTTATCTTCCTTTAAACTCCAAAATAAGTCTTCCAAATTGAACCTTCCCACTTGATTTTCCAAAAATACCCAATTATTTGATAATTTAGCTTTGAAATCTTTGGAGATATGATTGACAACTTTAATCAAGTGTGTTCTTAGAAAATCCTCATTTCCTACATTGTAATTAACTATGGAAGCTTGCTTCCTAGGAAACTAAAGACCCAGACAAAAAAAAAAAAACTCTGCTTTATTTTTTCATGTAAAGTAGAGAAAAGATCTCTGGTATATATGTAAGAGTCCTTATTAGGTGATTAGATCCAATATAGGGTGATTCTTCCATTTTGAGATGGTACATCATACCTTAATGTTGTACCTAATTATTTCAATAAGTATCCTCTAAGATCTGCGTGGTGTCCACACGACTCCAAATTAAAACACCACATGTCTAATCTAGTGAGATATGGGCAATGTGTTGATGTTATTATCCTAAGTTTGAATGTGAAGCTTAAGTAAAGGTTGTTGTTGTAGATCTTGGTTGGTATTATCAATGTGTGGTTGTTTTGAAAGGTAGTCCTCAATGGAGTGGTTGAATTTCTTGCAATGGGTACAATACTTAGGTATACTCTCTAAAAGGATCTTTTACCAATATCCTGATTTTTGTGTGCCTATACAGACAGCATAATTGAACTATGATGTAAAATCAAACTTGATGGGGACATGAGCCATTGAAGGTCTAGAAAGATTGGTTGTTGGGATGTCTAGCCTCAAGGGTTTCCCATTAATAGTAATTATAGGGAATAGAAGTTATTCTTGAAGAAATAAACTTTAAAGCTAGGTAGTTGAATCCAAACTACGATAATAGGAGATTGAAATCAATAGTCCATTTAAGGATCCTCAGAGCCAAGTCATTAATGTAATAGACCCATGTGGATAAGACTCAAGCATAATCATCCTCACTAGACAACCAGATTAGAATGTGTTTGTGGTTGAGCAAACCAACATTCTAGTTACCAAGAAGTTTTACCTCATCGAAAAAGGTTTGAACCTCTAAAAGGGTAATCCTTTTGGTTGTACATTTGCCAATCGAAGTGTATTTGAAGAGTTCAACAAGGAGTCCAATCTCATCTTAATTCAAGAAAAAAAATAGACTTCTCTTGCTTCATGGAGTGGTGTTAGATGAAAGGAAGGGGTCATTACCTAGGGAAGAATATCCATGGAAGAAAAGGGAGGAAAGTAGTAAAGTTAGTTGGGGGGCAGTTGCTCATGCCCTCACCATTGAGTGCAGTAACATAAGATCATTTCCCAGCAGCCATGGAAGTAGGATGCCTCTAAGCATAATAAATCAATAGAACAGTAACTTAGGATGAAGAAAAATGAAGGAGGGAGAAGCACGCACCATCCAAGCACCCCTATTTTATAGGTTCAAATGCATAGATATTTATAGTCTTTGATGATGTCGAATATGTGATAATCACTTATATGGAACATCCTTCAATATATGTTATTTTCTACTTTATGGCTTGAATTTATTTGGTACATAAAATTTGTATCTAACATCTAATACATCATTTGTAATGCAACATATAATCATTAACCCAACAATCAATTTTTTATGAGCTCAAATCTAGTTTCAACACCAATTTCTTTTTTTATATATAAGTCCTTTAGAATTAAATTTTTTGAAGGGCTAGTCTCTTTAAGTAGCCCTACAAATTGGTTAAAACATCATGTGATATATTATTTTTTTGATTTTGATGCTTAACATTCTTAAAGCCACAAATAGTTTAGAGTCATTCCTATAACCTGTCGATAATGGTCACTATTGCTCATTCAATAAGTTGAAGAAATTCTTAGTTTCTTCATTTGGTGGTTCATTTTCCATTCCATACAAACTATGCTCTTGCTACATCAAACATATTTTCTTATATTATGCAAAATCATATTCATTTAAAGATGCATAACTCATTCAAGCATTCATATCAACATCGATATGTGGCTCACACTTACCTTTAAAAGTTTAGTGCCAATAATTTAGTTAGAACCCCTCATGATATAAGTCTAATCTGACTTCATATGGCATTAAATAGACTTGATTATTGTGTATCACACATTAACATCAAAACTTTTCCTCTGAACGACAAACTAAAAGTCAAGATGCCACATCCACAAAATACTCTACCCTATTTAGAAATTCATCAATCAATCCTTTCTGCCCATATGCAACCTATTGTATAACCATGATCTTTCATTATGGTATCCATATGCTATAAAAGATAAAAAATTAAGAATCATCCAACTTAAACCTTCTCTCCATCTATATGGTGTTATTCTCCATCATTAGTTACACACTAGCTAAACTTAAACCAAAGTTAATGCTATAAATCTTTTCTAATAAAAATGAGAATTATTTCACATTTAAACCATCAAGCAATAAATTGATTAAAGAACTACATGAATTTTTAATTTTCAATAAAAAAATAGGAGGAAAAGATTATTATGTTGTATAAATTATTAATTAAATATTTAAATAACCAAGCATTAATATGAGATAAATGTCTAAGAGTCTAATTTTTAACTTGTAAATATTCAATATACCCTAATGAGCTTAGAAGTAGCTCACATTTATGAATCCTTAATAAAATATAATTAATTATTTTTTCATAGTAGCATCACAGCTCATATAAACACTTCCATCATTTTTTCATAAAAGATGTAAGACTAACCACATAATCCTATCCCAAAATTTCTAATAATCTATTACAAAGTTTCAAGCAATCAACACAAATTTGTCAAATTTCTTTTCACACAATTGGTATTTCTTAAATAAAAAATATATCTTGATTTAAACTTAGTTGTGTGTACTTTTTTGAGAAAGATAGAGTGAGATCTCTAAACATACTTGGATTCCTAAACCTTAAGCTAAATAATCATAGATCGAACTCCATATACAAAATAGTCTATGATATATGAATTCCAAATAAGTTATATTAAGATTGAAGCTATAAATTAAAAATATCTTTAAAAATTTCAAATCCACATTACATGAAACTAAATGGATGAAATCATAGATAAATATATCTAGGAGCTAGTGGAAGAGTTTTCCTTTGAATGAATGAAGAAAATGAGCTTTTTGTGCTTATTTAAGGAGCTAGAGCAAGGGGTTTACTACTGACCCAAGAGAAAGTTGAAGGGAAGAAGAAGAAAAAAAGGGATGGGTTAGGCAGTAATTTGATATTTATAGGTTTCAAATTACAATTTTTGGTGAAAATTATATCAATATTTTTTAATGGAATTTCTGTTAGAATCTCTATTTGAGATAAGTAGTTTTAAAACTTGCATTTTTTTAGAGAAAATTTCATAGCCAAAGTTTTAGTATAAAATATATAACTAATTCCATCGATTATTTCCCATGGATTATTCCATTGGTAATGGACTTTTCTTTTAGTGATTAAATCCTCACACTTTGTTGTACATCATTTCGACCTCCAATATGAAAACCAAATCCATTTTTTATATCTGAAACTTTCTTATTTAACACCTCATCATTACAAGTTTTTGAACCTTCAATTTTGAAATGGTAACAATATAAGCAATATGTTTTATCATGTGAGATACTATAGTTAAAAAAGTAATAGGTGTGAAACCTATTAGTTACAAATGAATTTTCAAGATGAAATGAGATAAAAAGGATAATGTGCAGAGGTATAAGGCTCTCCTTGTGGCTAAAGGCTATACTTAAAAAAAGTGACTAAATTTAAAGAGATATTATCTCCTATTTCTACGAAGAACTCTTTTAGGATAATCATGGCTCTTGTTACACATTATGATATGGATTTTGATCAAATGGATATTAAGACAATGTTTCTTAATGGAACATTAATAAAATAATTTATGTGGTGCATTTAAAAAACTTTGTGTTAGTATAACCAAAGATTTTCATGTAGATACATACATTGATTAGGATTTATAGGTAACCTCTTAGAGATCACTTTGACATGGTTGTATGTTCATAGAAGTATTGATTGACCTAAAGAAAGGTTGATATTTAGCAAAATACACATTCACTTGTGATAATAAATATGTAACATTTATAAGGTTATACATGAAAATAAAAAATCAATTCAAAGAAAGGTTCATTATTTGTCATGCATTGGCATTTGCATTTGATTATTATAATAAGAGTACCACTTGTAATCAATATTATTATCTAAAGACTTGATATTAATGTTGCATTAAGTATCTTCATATGGGATTTACCATTACTTTGATTTGTTGATATTATTATTTATTGATGTGAGAGTATGTTAATTGTGTATTATTTTTTTACTTTTCCAATGAATGTTGCAACTATTTCTACAAACCTTAATTCTATGTTTGCCCTTAATGGGACCAACTTCAAAGATAAAAAAAAAAAATACTTAGACAAAGGTTATATTTTTTAACAACATTATTCTTTAAGTTAAGTACAATTGATAAAAGTACTTTATAAGTGTTGATTCAGGATTGTCCCACTATTTTGAATAAAGGATTTGGAATCCACTATTTTAGATAAAGGTACTTTATATGTGGAAATTGAGTGATGTCAATGGACAATTTTTGCTAACCTCAATTCCATGTTGGTCCTTAATGGGACCAACTTCAAGGATTAGAATAAAGAAGATTCTAATTATTATTGGCTGCATAGATATAGACATTACATTAAAAATAATGCAATCCTTTCCTGATGCAAGTTCTTAAAAAAAGGAGAAATTATGAGAAGTGAGAACACTCTAATCATATGATTCTAATGATTATTAAGCACAACATACTTATGGCCTTTAGGGGTGTTATATCGAAAGGGATGGAATGTGGATTTCCTTGCTAAACTTGAGAAGTGCTTTGCCAAAAGTAATAGGAAGAAATAAGAAATATCTTCTAAGAATTTTTGTGTGGAACACCATGCAGATCTTGGGGCACTTAGTTAGATAATCAAATATTTCATTAAGGAATGAATGTATTATCTCAATAAATAAATATATTATTTTATAATAGATTTGATTACTTATTAAGGGCTCCTAAGGTTGATTGGTCTTCTATGTACCCGAGATTTTTTTCTTAAACTACTTGATAAAATAAAAAGGGTTTATTTTAGCATAGGGTTCGTAGTTTCCTATAAGGGAAAGATCCTATAGTTAATTACATCTTAGGAATAAAGGATCACTTTCTAAGAATACTCTCAATTAAACAAATAGACTTTTATTTCTATGGATTTTAAAGCATGTCTTAAAATGATAACTACTTTAGAAATTCAACAGTGAACACTTCAAAGGGGAAAGAGTCTTTTTTAGAGGTCAATTAGGATTAAGTAGAAAATGTTTTTAGATAATGGGAAGCCAAGTAAGCATTTCAACTATCAGAGCATTAAAATTTATATTTTGAGATTAAATTTATTATGATTAGAATTTTTGTTAAAATCTAGGACATAGATTCTAGTAGCATAAGACTATAGAAATGTCGAGTGGTTGAAGACTTATTCTAGAAGGATGCTTCAAACTCTAAGTCTACAAATGCTTTTGACATAAGTTTGAGGCTCAACATAGTGTAAATTTTCTAGGAATTGTAAGTTCTTTTCCTTCCATAGAAAAAATGAACCTATTCCTAACTCTTCAGCCTTTATGTAGCCTTGCCTAAAACTAATAGTTTTGATCTATGGGGGTCTTCCTCTAAGATTGTCACCTTCTTTAGGGACCTCTATGGGAATCACAGGGGACCAGCAATTGATAAAGTAAGCTCCTACTATTCCTAAATCCCATAGATCCTAACTTAATTCTATGCTCAAATTACATTTTAGAATTTTAAAATAAATTACTAATCCCTACAAAATAAATGTCAAGAAATACACACACCACACTAGCAATTTATATTTCAAACCATATGGGCTTAGCATTAGTTTCTTGCCAAGCTCACCTATCTAATTGGGCTATGCATAGGGACTTAAGAAACACTTGCAAGTAAACAACATTTATTATATATTTATAGCAACAATCCCTTTAAGCACATCACCATACAGAAAATATTATTAGCCTAAAAAAGAGCGCCTTATCATCTAGACTAGCAAGAAAATAATCTTGGCCATCCAATCTAAAATATTGAATCATAAAATAAGAAAAATCATATCATCACAAGACATCATAGATCATTGGCCTAACCTAAGTCTAGGATTGGTAATCAAATATTCTACTGTGTGAGAAAGGGATTTGTGGCATGATTGCACTAGGCTTTTTAAGTTTAAGTTCAAGTTAATTTGAAATTTAATCTTTACATTTCATAATCTTATTTCATAGGTGCATGACATTGTTAAACTAGAGTTTCGAGGCATCAAGACCTCCTTTGGACCAGTAGCCTATGACCTCAGGTGTCCAGACTATATACCATATGATAACTAGTTATAGGAAGTTATATTTCCATTTGGTTTCTTTTATTCTATTAGAATTTATTCAATTTACTCTTGGATGGTTTTAGTTTAAGTGATTTAATTAATTTATGAGTTTATTTTCATTTTAAGGTTTACCTTATATTAAAATGAAATTTAAATTTTTAAAGAATGAACAATAAAAAAAATTCCACCTTGCGTGGAACTAATTCTATTTAACATCCTAAATCTTATTAGAGTGAGATTTTCATCTTATCGTAAAAATCCATTCTAAGGGTCAAACTAAAATCTTAAGTATCTTAATTAAGTTCTTTTGAATTCATTTGAAGGATTTGTTTGAATTTAGATTTAATTGATGTTTATGTGTTTTGATTAGGAACTTGTATTTATGAAAAGTTATTTTAAGGATTTTTTTATTTTTTTATTTGAGTTTTATTCAAATTTTAATGCATCTTAACTTAACTAATTAAGAATTCTAATTTTATTGAATTTTACTTATTTAATTTATTATCTTTTGATTTGATTAAGATTTTCAAAAGTTAAATTTATTTTTATTTATCTTGATTATTTGTTTTAAGTTTATTTCTCTTCAATTTAATTTACCTTAATTCAATGCCAACTATCTTCCTTTAGGTTTTCAATAAATTTTATATGATTTATGTTATTTAATTAGTTAAGGTGAATATAATTTCATAAATTGGGATTATATTTCACCTTGTATTCTTTTGATTTGATTAAGGAATAGTTGACTATTTTATATGTTTTAATTCAATCTATTTACTGTGATTGAATTAATTTAATTCATTTGTTTGATTATGATGATGTTCATTAATTTGAATGATCTAATTTACCTATTTTGAATTGACTTAAATTAAATTGTTTAAGCTTATTTTAAAAGTTTTGGCTTAATCATTCAATCATTTCATTACATTTTAAATTTCATAACTTAAGATATTCATTAATTTATACATCTAACTTTATTACTTAAGTTGGTTTTAAGTGAACATCCTAGGTTAAGAATTTATTATTTAATTAAACCTCTTAAGATAAGGTTTTGGCTAACAATCAATAACCTAAGAACCATAAAGAATGAACTATTTTAGGTTCCAAACCTAATCTAGGCTAGTTTTAGTTTCTATATTATTTAAGTTAATTGATTTTAATTTTAATCATTTATACTCATCGTTAAGTTTACTCATCCAATGTTGAGTAAACTTAATCTAGTTCTAACTTTATTGAATTCTTTAAAATTCAAAGATTAATAAGTTTCTCTCTTGAGATAAATGTTCATTTTATTTTAAGTTCATAATTTTAGTAATTTAAGATTTGATTAGCTTATTTGATTCTTAATTAATTATATAACCCCTAAATTGAGAATTAATTAGGTCTTTCAACTTTAGAAGGTTTATAAAGTTTTTTAAAGACATTTAAAGTTATTTAAAGTGTTTCAAATTAGTCCCATTATTTTTCATAATCTCTATGATTTTGTGATTTATTATTTCATTTAAATTGACCTAGATATTGGAAATTCTAAAATATTTGATCCAGAGGTCATTTTGCTTTGAAATTTTAACTCTTTGTATTAGGGATCTAGATACATCAAAGTTGATCTTATGGTATACTAAGATTATCACAAAAGAACTATATCAATAAGCAGCTTAAAGGATTTGGCATGTAGAATTGTAAATAAGGTGACACACTTATAGCTAAGAGAGAGAAATTCAGTCTCAACCAGTGCCCTAAAGGAAACATTGAAGTTCAAGAAATACAAAAGATTCCTAATGCTTCAGCTGTAAGGAGTCTAATGTATACTCAAGTTTATACATGTATATCTATTGTATGCATTGTTGGGGCCTTTGGCAGATACTTATGCAACCTATGTATAGATCATTAAAAGCAACCAAAAGGATTATTAGATATATGTAGAAAATAAAAGATTACATGCTCACATATAAGAAGTTAGATCATATGGAGATCATTGGGTAATCTACATCTATCATTGCTAGATTCCAAGATAATAAGTTATCAATATTTGGTAAAACTTATCCATTAATTGGAGGAGCTATTTCTTGGAGGAGTGCAAAATAAAAGTTATTGCTCCCTCCACCATGGCTATAGAATTTATAACATGTTATGAGGCAAGAGTATATGTTTATGCAAGATTAAGGTTTCGAAACTTATCCCATTATTAGATAGTGTAAAAATGATTGGTTGCAAATAGAATTTTAAGACCAAATGAGATGCAAAGGTAATGTGGAGAAGTGTAAGTCTCATCTTGTGGCTAAAGATTATGCTAAAAGATAAGAGTTTAATTATAAATAGACTTTCTCTCCAATTTCTATGAAGGATGCTTTTAAAATAATCATGGCTTTTGTTGCACCTTATGATATGGATCTGCATCAAATAGATGTTAAGATAATGTTTCTTAATAGAAACATTGATGAAACAAGTGATATGGTGCAACTAAAAAATTTCATGTTAAGAGACCCAAAGAAAATAGTTTGCAAATTGATAAATTTTATTAATAGGCTAATGAAAGCTTCTCATTAATGGTACCACAAATTTCATCAAGTGATTATCTCATTTGATTTTAAGATGAATATAGTTGATGATTGTGTGTATCATAAGTTTAGTGTGAGTAAACACATTAAGAATAGAGCAAAGTGATAGAATGTTATATGTGATCTTTAAAAGTGATGAATAAAATAAATACTTACAACTATATTATATTCGAAAAACATGAGCACAACCAAGTCAAAATACATTGACATCAAGTTTATAATTATAAAACAAAGAGTTTAAAGTAGACAGTTGTGTATTAATCATATTTGTATGAACTTCGTGATTATGGATGAGCTTACTAAAGGGCTTCAACCCAAGGTCTTTCATAAGCATGTTGCTCATACGTATTATATCATTTGATGATATGTTAATTTAGTGGGAATTTGTATTTAGATGTTATTTCATTTTATTTTAGAAATTTTATATTTATGGATATTTTATGAAAAAATAAATAATTTAGTTTATTTTACTTTAATTTGTTATAAGTTGATCTCATTAAAAAAATAAATATGAACTAGATGAAATTAGACTTGTTTTTATCACTGTTGACCTCACTTTTAGTAAGGTTGACATCCACTCTCCTAGTCCTAGGATTTTCATCTATGCATTAAAGCCTTCCACACTTAGGGTTAAGAAACTTTTAGTGGTTAAGAAGACACCAAGACCAAACCTAAAAGACTCATAAAGGCCAACCCTAGGATCAAACTTTGACTGTACTTATGGATCCCAAGCCTAAACTCACACAAATCTTAACACATCAAACCCATTCGATCACAAAGTCATAGGTGACTCTAAACACATGCCAAGCATAATTGGCCAAATGACATAATTGGTACACTTGACCTAATAGGCCCATTTGGCCTATTCAGGGCATTTTGACCCAAACTTTGATTACATCCAATTTGATTATAATCAATCAATCCAACATGATGCCAAGCACCAACCAAATTCAAATCACACCTAATTGAGGTCTAATTTGACCAATTGGTCTAATTGACTCAAGTTGATCCATTTCAACCTAAAGAGGCTAAACTCCAAATTGATCCAAACCACTTAGAACTAACCTAGCCCAAATCATTCCCAACCTAAACTAAACATAATTAAAGCCTAATCTAAACTCAATTTGGCCAACTAACTCACTTGACTCATTTGGCCTAATTTGACAAAATGTGGTAAATTGAACCCAATATTGATTTAATTCAAATTGGGTTGAACCAATCATCAATTCACTCCCAAAATGATTAACAAGTATGGTTTCACACCTAGGTGAGCCCAATTGAGCTAACTAACCCCATTGACCTAACATAACCCAATTTGACCTAAAGGATCAAATTGAGCCAAAATTCAATCTACTTTAAATTGAACAAAACCATAATTTGCAATTGATCCAAGATGGATTTTTGAACACCTCCTAATAATCAATTAGAACCAATTGATCAATCTAACCTAATTAACTCAATATAGCCTAATTTGATCTAAAAGGTCAAATTGAGCTAAATTCTAAATTAAAAACATACCACCACCTATAATCAACCTTAAAATGATAATTGAACATAACTCAACTCCCTATTGCAACCTATTTGATCAATTTTGCCAAATTGATTGATCTAATCCATTTGACCCAAATGTTATGAGCCAAATTGAAATCTACTTTGAATTAGATCAAACAAATTGCACCAACACACTCCTAATCATCATTTGAACATAATTTAATGGCCCTTTGGCCCTAATTTAATCAATTGTTCACCTACAAAATTGACCTAAATAGGTCACATTGATCCAAACCCAATCAAACTAAGTTCAAATCCAACCAAATATGGCATGACTCTCCCTTAAGTGCCCTTAGATTTTTCCAAGTGGACTCAACCCAATGTGAAGCTGATTCAGCCCAAACCAGGCGAACCAAGCCACACACATAGAACAAAAACCCAAAATAAGAAGGTCTAACCCCTCCCTTTGGCCAAGGCAGTACCTTGAGCACTCATTGAGCTCAGTTCAACAAACCCAAGCTAACTCAAGGTTGATTTGCTCAACCTTTGACCACGATAAGCTATGGCCACATGGTGAAAAACCTTGGTTCAACCCCCATGGTTGCCCACTTCACCACTAGACACCAAACTTCTCTAGCCACTAAAGGAAAGCCTAGTCATCAATCCCATGCCATTTTTAGCCACCTCCATTACCCCACTAGTTATCATGGCTTAAACCAACCCAAATGGGTAGTTAATAAGGGGAGGAAGGTATACACCTTTGCAACCCTCCAAACTCAACCCATACTTTCTCAAGCCTCCCAAAGATAGTACCCAAGAAATTATAGAGCTCCCTATGCTCCCCATCACCAAGACCAAGCTCCCTCAAAATCGAATGGTTCCACATACCCAACTCCACCAAACCTCATACCCACTTTAATTAACTCTTCCCATACCTTCTCTACACTTTAATGAACTAGAACAAATTGAGAAATACTAAATTTTATCATTCAAACATTGAGTTAGAATGAACTATGATATACAAGGAGGAAAGCAAGGACTTCAATAATAAGTCTATGCCTCTTCAAGATGAAGCAACTTCATGTAGGACTATTGACCTTGAGCTCTGGTAAGGTACTCTCTCTCTCTCTCTCTCTCTCTCTCTCTCTCTCAACCATGTAAAACCTTAGGATTCATAGCCTTTTGTGAAACAAATTTAAGTTTTAGCTCGATCAAGAAATAGAAAATAATAGGATATCATCCCTGATCATTTTGAATTCATTTCTTTCTTCAATTCAAGCTCCAGTTACCTAGATCAAGAGGCAAAAAGTAGACAGTCTCCATCTTTCACGATAGAAAGGGGACAAACACACACCATCCATTTCACCTGATTAGAAGAGATGGTTGTGATTAAAGACATTAAATTTATTTGATTTAATCTTTTAATATTACAGGATTATTCTTCATCATTTGATCTTTGATTGAATGGCTTTGATTAAACTTCATCCAACACCAATTAAGTCAATCACCATCCAAAACATTTTAAATAACAAATTTCATAGTGCCATGTGTAAAGCATTAATGCAGCACAAACTATATAATTAGATTAATTATGACTAAAAATTGATTTAATTACCTAATATCTTAAAAAATTATAACTAATTATAAAAAAATCAAGAAAATACAAATAAATACTCTCTAGAAAGCTTAGACATCGTGGAATTAAAAAAATTATATTAATTTTACCCACTAGATTAAGAGTAATTAGAGTTTGAATGAAAAGCATATTAATGAAATTAACTCTTAATTATATCTTTAATTAATTTGAAACTTTTGAGGATTGTTCCCCACCTCCTATAAATATTTCAAGTCAATTTGATTGATCAATTAAAAGATATGATTTTTCTAAGCCTAGGTCATTAATTATCATAATTAATTATTTTTTAAATCATAAAAATAATAAAGTGGCTCTCTAATGTTCAACCATCAATGATTGACATCATAGAGTTCTTAGAAAACTATTTAACCTTTTAATTAGAATTAATTTGAAATATAAAATTGTAGAGCATATAATTAGTTTACCTTGAAAAACAATATTCATAATTAATTATCTATAATTCAAAAAATTATAAATTAACTCTCCATGGGTTCATTTAAGTTATAATTAGGGAATGAAATAAAAATCCCCAATTAGTTTGGAGTATTTTAAGTGTAATGGCTTAATTATCAAAATTTTAATTAGCATATTTAATCACTTTATATAAGCCCGAATGACTTAGTGATTTTGCTACTTATTTTTGCTGCCCTCATACATAGTTCAAAAAATTTCCATAATTTGTAGGCTTACCTTCAGTGAATATTTATTTTTTTAAGAATTAATTTGTCTAATTGTAATATTTAAAAATTAATAAATCACTAAATTCATAAAAATTAAGAAAAAATATTTTAAAATTCATTAACCAATAGAGAATAATATTAGAAGATCAAACTCAAGCCTAAACCCATTAATCTCTATTAATTCACCTTAAATATCCCTTAATTAATCCTTAATCAAATTCAATAAATAATACATGCCTTAGGCATGAGTTAAATCTTGAATATATGCCTCTTCTTAGGACTAATAAACATATGAGAAAAACTTATTAGATGTGACTTCTCCTCATAAAAGATTTAAGTTAGTGTGTATCATCTCATGCATATTATTATAAACCTTAATCAAGTTATAATTCATTATTCTAATCCTTAATTTTAAAATCATATAGAATAGTAATAATAATAATTGGTATCATCCTTCATGTCATGCATTGATGTTGGTTATCACTCAAGCTATATTCATATAGAATCACATGCATGGCAAAAATCTAAAGTATATAGGCTGGACACCTTAGGGGTACATGGCTATTAAGTTAGCCCAAAGGAGGTTTTATAACCTCATCCCCATGGTTTAACAAAGACACATACATATGATTAGTTCAAAATTCATTTAAGGTGGATGTCCATTCAAGAGCATAGATTCATAACATAAGAATAAGGTATACAGGCTATACACCCCGAGTTAAGTTAGCCTAAAGGAGGTTCTATAACCTCATCACCTGGTTTAACCAAGCCACATACCTACGTATTGCAAATCATTAAATGATTAGAACTCTATATATGCATTCACTTATCACTAAATGTAACTTCAAATCATAACATAAATATGTTCACTTCCACTCAAAGCATAATCATGCATACCCATCATATTCATTAATTAAAGAATGATGCATAAGGGAAATTCACATATCAAATGACATTCCTCAAATATAATCAACCCTTTAAAAGGTGTATAATAAGTCATGGTAATATTCATTTTAGGGGTTTAGCTCCTCTAGGATAGATCATGGGTATAGTGGTTCTCATTGTAAAGTGGATCACTAAGTTCCTCGATCTTCATAATGCATAATCATAACTCAAACACTAAAAAAGATTAATCTAAAATTAGCATTAAATTATTAATTATATATCTACATTAAAATCACTTAATGGTAATAAATCAAACCATGCTTTCAACTCACAGCATCTTTTAGATTGATACATCACCAATACTAGGCTTAGATTAGGTCATGATTTGTTGTGTTGTGTTGATTTTTTTTTATTTCATGGTGTAATATTTTATACTAGATGTTTGGATTATTTCTGCGCTAGTCTAGTTGGTAGTGCATAATTTATTAAGCTAATAATATTTCTATAAAGGATTGTTCCTGATTAAAAGGGCATTGTAATAATAAAAATAAATTAAATGCTCTTGCTTGAAGGTGATGCTTGCCCTTTAGATAGCCCATTAGGATAGGTGAGGTTGACACCTGTGAGTGCTAACTCTAATTGTGTGATAAATATAACTACTTGGTGTGCATGCATGTTATAGTCAACCTCTATTTCGCAAGTTTAGTTAGGATTTCTTTTAAAATTTTCAAATATAATTTTTTGTTGGTATGAGGATTATATCTATGGTGATTAAGATAAGTAATAGCTAAAAGGCTTCGATTTGGAGGCCTTATGATGTCTTGAAGACCTTACTCATTGAAGATGAAGGCATGAAGACCCTTATGGCCATGTTTATCTTTTGATGTGATTTAATTATAATCCACATTATATAAGGGTTTGTTGACCTCATTTTTGGATGAGGTTAGTAACACTCCCAAAGATGATCATTCGAACTCCTAATCCTTAATTAAATGTGTTCTGACTAAGCACCTAGGACACTACACTTAGTGAACTTGTGCATCCTCTTTGAATTGATCTAACTTAATGGTTTAGTTAGATTCAATCCAAATCTCCAATCTAAACATACATCACTCTAATTTTGAAATTAATTAAGCTTAGATTAAGATTTAATCAGGGAACTAAAACTAATTACTTAATTAAGCTAAGAATCATAAAATACCTAAAAATATTCAAATCAAATCCAAACAAACCCAAATCAAATAAAATTAAATGGATGAAACCCTATCATGAAATTGAATAAATCCAAATCCAAACCAAATGTCAAAAAATTGGTCAACCCTTTTGACATAGGTTTGACTTAGGAGGGTCCCACCAAGTCAAAGGTCAACCTACCAAAATTTTGACCAAATAAAATGATTCCAAATAGTTTGGATGATGATATGAACATATTTAAACATGAATCTAAAAGAATTTAAGTCCACTGTGGCCTTAGTTAGGCTAATTAGGTCCTTTGACAAAAATGGGCTTAAATGGGTTGATTGGGTTCAAACCTAAATCCAACTCAAATCAAATTTCTAAATCATTTGAAAATGATTATTGAACATTAAGCAACCCATAATTAAGTCTAATTTGGCAAAATTTGGTCATTTGAGCCAAATGAACCCAATCTTAACCCATTAAGCCCAATTTGGGCCAAATGGGTTCAAATTGAAATAAAATTTAAATTAAATTAAATTAATCAATCCAAATCATCTCACATATTAAACTAAACATAATTGAGTGTGAACATAACTCAGTTGATTTAAAATGGCCATTTGACCTAAATGGATTCACACTTAACCCAAATTTAACCCATCAGACCAACATGGCCCAAATTAAATTTTAAACTTTAAATAAATGAAATTGTTTGATCTAATGCATTCCAAATTGCTTGGATTAAACTAATTGGAAGCTAAATATAATCTAATTGATTCAAATAACTCATTTGACTCAATTAGGTTCAACCCAAATCCACTTGAATCAAAATGGGTTAAGACACAAAGTAAGCAATCCATGAAATTTAAAATCCTTAAAACCTTTATTAGAGAGTTCATAAATAATTGAATGAACATAATCCAACCATTGATATAAAGCTAATCTATCAAGTAAAACAACTTAGATCAAGCTAATTGAAAAATTATTAAATGGGATTATCCAAATGGATTTTGAACTCCATCTCTAACTAATCCCATTGGAATTTAATCAAATCCTTCCTAAATTAAATTAGTATTGATTCCCAGCCAAAATTAATCCATTTAATCAAATCTAAATAGTTCCAAAGCCAAGGAATATGCTATACTAAGTCAAAGGCATATGAAGCAAAATCCAATTTGCATAACCCTATTTTCTCGTTCTTACTCCACCTCTTCAGCTTAGGACAGATGTTAGAGAGGTAGTGAGCCATGGAGCTAGCATCCAAAAGCTCTGATCACTTACAACCAACCATGAAGGGAAAACCAAGCTTAAAGCTCTCAGCTTCAATGATAAAACCCAAGAGAGCTATTCTAAAGTGAAATTGACTATCCCATCACCTTCCCCACCTTGCACGAAGATGAACCCGATCCCCTCACCGCCGAGAGGCTGGAGAATGACCAAAGCCAAAAGAACATAAGCTAAACTTGATCTAGAAGGTGATTTACAAAGAGGCAACTCAATTCCTTTTGAACACAAGCTGCCCACATTATTCAAGCTATTTGAGTTGATTCCACCATCGGAGATCGCCAGGATCAAGGTATGTCATTAATGACCACTCCAAGCTTTTAATTTTGATACTTTTTGAAGGAAGATTGATCTTAAGTGAGATTAAACCATTTTGATCTTCATTATTTCATCCACTGATGGATTTGGCATTGAAATCAGGTAATTTCTATGGTCGAATGGCCGAAAACTATGCAAAAATAATGGACAGTTCTCGGCTTCCAACATTGTCATAGGAGATGAAATCTTCATCATTCATTCCTTTGATCAGGAATGGACGGTCGAGATCTAGCCAGATATTTGATTGACATTTTTAAGGAGAACCATCGGTCAAATCACAACTATCTGATTGAAGATCGGATGGCCCAAATTAACTAACGTGTGTAACCATTTTGGCGGGATCCACATGGATCCCGCATGGACAAATGACGTAACGCTGCATGCCTAAAAAAATTCAAGTTTTTCAAATTAAAAATTAAAGAAAAATACCTAAAAATTTAAAGCATTATAGAAATTTTAATATAAGTCCAAAAATTACAAACTTGGGCTCTATTGATTCCTCTTGATGAGAAGAATCAATTAAAATTAAAACCCCCAAATTATGTTGTGTATTTTGGCCTTAATTTAAGTTTGAATAAAAACTTTCAAACCCTAGTTAATCCCAAACCAATGATCAAAATGAAATGAAACTTTGGGGAGTTAAAATTGATGTTAAGATACACATTTAGATAAAGTTTTCATGATTTATTGAGTAATAAATCTTAAAAATTGAAATTTAAATCCTAAACCCTCATTTTCATAAAATAAATTAATAATAAATGAAATAAGTTATATAAATTGATCAAATCAACTTAAAACATCATAACACATTCTAATGAACATGAATACTTCATTGAAACACATTAGAACAAAATAAATCACAAAATCATTCAATTTGGGCATTAACTGAGTTAATTGATTCAATTAATCAACATGAATTTAAATAAATCATAATAAATAAACTTGAACTAAAAAATTATTAATATACCCTCATTCGATGCATATTACAGAGGGAAATTAAGGAAAAATAAAATCCTTAAGTGATACTCACTAAATTAAGCCTAATTTAAGTTTTAATTAAATAATTAAAAGCTTAATTACATATCTTATTGAAGTGAAAATTTAAGAAAATAAAATTTGCAAGGAGCCCCACTTTCCACAAAAATTTCAAACCCAATAAACCTCTAGATTGGGAATATTTGAATTTTAGGTCTCTAAGTCAATTTAAATAAATAATAAATCAAAAAAATCATAGAAATTACAAAACCCATAATACAAACTTAAAACATCATAATTGATACCAAAACACCTAAATTAAAATACTCAAATAAATTGAAAGTAAAAGAACCTAATTAATCCTATGTTAAGGGTTATAAATAAGTAAAAATATGGAATTTTAATCTTATTCCAAGAATAATAACCCCTTAAACCATAATAAATCCATTAATAAACTAACATAAAAGTTCATTAATCTCTAAAATTTATAAGCTATTAACATATGAATACATTAGAACCATTTAGATTAAGGAATGAAGTGGCACAAATGCAAATATTAAAAATTAAGTGTAATAGAACTTTAGGGTAGGTTGAATTGAACTTGAATTGACATAAAACTCTAAAGTAACATAGGATAAGTTTAATGCACATAAAAAATAACCTTTCTTTAAACTCCATAAGTCATGATGAATAAAGAAAATTATATTATGCTAAGTATTTTTCAAATAACATAATCGTCGCTCTCTTTAAATTAATTAAACATGAATTGAACTATTCCGTAATGCATAAAATCATGGTTTGGAAACAATCACCTTAATCTAAATTTATTAATAAACACTAGAATATGAAATGATTAAATTAAAAAAAAGAAGGAATCATTGATTTAACTAGGTTATAAAATTGAAACATAATAAATTGATTAATACTAAACTTAAGATTAAAATGTAAATTTACTTAAGTTAACAAACATTAATGAAAATGAATAAATGAAATTAACTTAAATCAAATAAATGAAATGTGTTTAACAAAAATGAATATTAAATTAAAAATGAATTCAAACATCATAAACATTAAAACCTAATCAATCTAAATAATAAAAATAAGACAAATTTAATGAACAAGTCAAGTAAATCTAATTAAAAGAATATAAAATTGGAAAGATATAAATCATCATAATCAATAAAGCAAACATATAAAGTAAATGCATAATGAAACAAATTAAGAAAAGATTGAATATAAAATAAATGATAAAATATTAAATATCAGTAACACAATATTAAGTCGAAGGAACTAAATGAAATAAAAATCATAATAATGAATGTATTGGAAGAGAAAACCAAATTAAATAATAAATGAATTAAATTTCAAATGAAAATTAATTCAAATTAAATCACAATAATAGTGTTAATCATAAAGTAACATGCCTTAAAGAAATCAAACATAAAACACTAAGTGGAATACAAATTAATAAATTTAAAACAAAATGATATAAACTAACCTAATTAAACTCATCTAAATTTAAAGAAAGAATCAATTAAAATACTTAGGATTTTAGTTAGATCTTTAGGATTAATCTTTACCTTACAATGAAGATATCATCCTATTAAGATTTAGGATGATGAATAAAATGGGTTTCACACAAAAGTAGAACTTATTTTAATCTTCATTCTTGAAATTTTAAATTTCACTTTAACATAATAAAATAATTCTAAAATGAAAACAAGATTCAATAAATCATTAAATTATTTGAATTGAAACCATCCAAAGGATAAATAAACAAATACTCAAATCCATAGTTGAAATTGAAGCCAAAAAAGTCTAATAATGTCTTTCCACATAAACCCCTTTTCTTTACACACTAGAATCATTAGTTAAAATTCATATAGTTTGGATAAGCGTAAGTATCCATGTTGGCATCCTCTAACTATTATCTCTAAATAGGAGTAAGTATCCATAGTGGCATCCTTTCTAGCAAAATCTCCTTATTGAGTTTGTGTTGGGATTAGATTCCTCATTGAGTCTTTTCTTAATGAAATCTCAATTCTTCTCAGAAATTAGTGAATATAAGCTTTTATGAATGAATCATTCTAAATTAAAACAAATTCAAGCATATTTTTGCCTATCTTTTACAATCAAACTCAAAATAAAATTTAAATTTCAAAACCAAACTCAAAGTTTTTTAAGCTTATGCTTGTGATTTTGTTGACTAATTCGGTCAATGCTAATATGTGCAGATAACTCTAGTTAGTCCACTACACATATTGGGAATCCATTTGTTGACCTCAATTTTAAATGAGGTTAACATCATCTCTAAATTAGTAATTGGGACACCTAATCCTAGATTAGGAGCCTCCTGATTAAACACTTAGGTTACTATGCTTAGTGACATAGTGGATTCTCCTAAGATTTCATCTAACCTAATGGAATTAGATAGATCCAAACCCAACCCAAATTTAAACAAAGAATTTAATCAAAGACATTACAATTAAATTTTAAATCCATTTGAGTTTAAAATAAGATAATTAGAGTGGTTAATCCAATTATCTTACTTAAGCTCAAAATCACCTAAACTCTAAGAAATTCAAATAAATTCAAAAAAAATTAATATTAGATCAAAGAAAAGCATAAAGTCCTTCCATAAATGTAAATAAATTTAAAACTAAATTCAAATGAAGGTCAATGTCGGTCAACAATTTAACAATAGAGTTGGCTTATGTGGGTCCCAACAAGTCAAAGATCAACCCACCAAAATTTGACCAAATGAAGTCATTCAAAAGACTCAAAATCATAAAATGAATATATTTAAACATGAATCAAATGAATCTCAATCTAATGAGGCCTTAGTTGGGCTAATTAGAACACTTGATATAAATATTCCAAATGAATGTTAGTAAGATCAAAATTCAAATTAAATTAAAATTAATCCAAATCAAATACCAAAATAATTTTAAAATTCATAATAAAGCACAATCCAACCAATCATTTAGTCTAATTTGACCAATTTGGTCATTTGACTCAAATGAGTCTGACTTACCCCATTAAGCCCAATTTGGGTTTAAAGGGATCAAAATTAAAATTAATTTCAAACCAAATGAAATTGATCACTCCAAAATAATTTCACACATGTGATTAAACATGATTAGAGTCTAAACATGCTTTAATTAAGTCAAATTGATCATTTGACTATATTGAACTCAATTTAATCCATTTAGGTCAAAAGGGTCAAATGTAACTCAAATCACATCAAACCTTTATGTGATATGGATCAATTGATTTGTAAATCATTTAATCAATAATAATTAATGGTTAGAATCCAAGGCTAAATCCAATCAACAAATCAAACTAATCTAAATCAATTTAGCTTAATCTAAACCCAAATGACATGAATCCAAACAATTAAACCAAACCAAGCTCAAATGGACTTGAGTTTGACCCATGATTCATTTTGTTTTGATTTGGCCAATCGTCCACTAATGCAAATGAGTGTTGTAATGGTGAAAAAGGTCAAGATATGTCATATAAGATGCCATGGGAGATGAGTCATATCCATGGGAAAGAAGAAACAAAAATTCCATGCAAAGAAGGAAAATCCAATTTTCCTTTCTCCATACCTCATCCCTCCCTTTATCCTAATTGATTTAGGCTAATCCCAATCAGTTGACCACCCTATGGAGCTAGCCTCCAAGGGTGGCAATCACTATGGAAAATCCCATTTTTGTGTCCTCCATGAAACAAGCTCATGGCCAAGCATTAATGCCAAAGGACAGAGTTTCACTTATGCTGTTATGCATCTCGATACACTCACAAAGAGAAGAGGTCAAATTTACTCCTTAGCAGAGCTCTCACCACCAGTGGTCAAATTCCAGCCACCCTAAACATTCTTTATATGACTCTCAGGCATATATGAAATGATAAATAAGAAATTTCTTCAAGAATCCAATCATCCCAACATGCTCTTTAAGGAGAGAAAAGAAGAATTGAGATCTTCTCAAAGTTCCCTGCCACCGATAAGCCTAAAATTGGCAAAAGCTAGTGGCCAAATAGTCGGCCAAAGGTTGAAATAGAGGAAGATCTTTCTCCCCCACAATTTGGATGTCTTTATAACTTTTAAGCGTAATGGAAAACTTGAATGAGTCCTCCTTAAGGTCCATCATCACCAATGAGCTAGAAAATGGCCAAAGCCAATGGCGAGCGGTGGAGCATTGGTCTCCATAGTGTTTAGAGAGGAGGCAAGTGGAGATCGCTTTATCGAAGCTTTGCCTTGATGAGTCTAAGGAGCTCAAATAATTTTTCCATTGAGGATCAATGCCAGTGAGGTATGAGTTCAAACTGACCACCCATGTGTATGGCTTGGTTCTTTGTGAAGTCGAATTGATCCATATTGAAATCAAGCCATTTAGATAGGTTGAAAATTGGTCCTTGATCAATTTGCAATCAAAAGAGCATAATTTCCTTGCTCTGATCATCAGAGACATCCTCGAAGGGCCAACAACTCTTGCTTCTCCAATGAGAGGATAGGGATAAAATCCTTACCATTGGTCCTTTTATTTTGAATGGATGGCCTTGCTTTAGTTGAACTGCTCAATTTAACCCTTAAGAAATTCGGTATTGAATCTGGGCCATCTGATCCATGATTGGATGACTCTGAGGAATCCCACGTCTGCACCGCCTCATTTGACATGGGATCCATGTAGATCCCATATGGACCAATCCACGATCAAAACACAAAAAGGGCCATCTAGTTAGCGCTGACTCAATCCTGACTAGATTAAGTAAGAAAATTAGATTTCTAAATTAAAAAATGCAAAAATATTTCTATAACTTCAAAAATTCAAAGAAAATAAAATACTCAACCAAAAAAATGTAAATAAGGGCTCTATGGATTTATCTCAATGGAAAATCCATTAAACCTAAAATTCTTAATTTTTATTTGGATTTGTGGATTAATTTGGGTTTAAATGATAACAATCAAATGCAAATTAAACTCAAATCATTAATCCAATTAATTTGAAACTTTGGGCAATTTAAATTATGGTTAAAACCTACTTTAGATAAATTTTTCATGATTTATTTGCAAGAAAATCTTAATGTATAAAATTTTAAAGTTGTAGGCCTTAGTTTAATAAAATATATTCATATTAAATTAGAAAATAATAGAAAAATATAAAATCAACTTGAATCATTATAATCAACCTTAACGAATCTTACCACATCGTTAAAACTTACTAAAACCCCATAATCCCCAAAATGACATAATTTGTTATTTAATTGAATTAATTAATCTAAACTTCAAGAAATCATAATAAGTCAACCAATTTCCAAAAATCATAAATAAATCATACACTTAGGGTTTAATGGAATAATTAAGAATATAAAATCTAATCAAATCCTAGGTTAATAATTTATGAAATTCACAATGATTCAAATTAATCAATTAAATGTCAAATTAATTAATCTCTCAAATTCATACCAAAATATGAAATTCATTAAATCCTTTAAATGCATTTGAGTTAATAAAAAGCATATTCTAAATGAAAATGAAAATAAAATAACTAATTGAATTAATTAAACCATCTAAAGAACTAAAATGGCTTAGATTTAAATTAGAAACCCAAAAGTACTTTATTTATTAGGCTTCATAGTTTATGATTATTAAAAAGAACTCTATCTTAATAAATTAGACCAAGTAATAAATTTTAACACATAATATTATATTAAGTTTAATTTGAATAAGAAATTAGAAAGCATAAGATAATGAATTCCTTAAATGATAAAATCAAAGCTTCCCAAATATTGATTGAAACTAATTGAATTAACTTATCTAAATTCATATATATATATATATATACATAAACATTAATGAAATAAATGAACAAAACCATCACCTTAAATTAATTAAGTAAACTTATCCAAATTCACCAACATTATATTAATGAAATTAATAAATAAAGTTAATTAAAATAAAATAAACCTAAATGGTAAATTAAGAATACATAGATGAATAAATTATGAAATTGAAACATAATAAATCTTTTAATTGATGAAATCAAATTTACCTTTGAATTAAGATATTAACTTAAGTAAGTTAGTTCTTTCAAGCTAATAAACATAAAAAATTTATAAAATAAAAAATAACATCAATCTAAATCAAATAATTAATTAATTAATTAAAAGAAATAAGATTAAATGTACAATTAATCAAATCAAAAGAAACAAAAGATCTAATATAAAGCTAAGTTATAAAAATAATAATATAAGCTAAATAACATCAAATATAAATGAATAAAATCAAACTTAAAATGAAAGCCAAAATCAAACTAAAACATGGTAACATGAACCTTAAATTAAGATTTAAAGAAGAATTTTGAATCTTAACTAAAGATCATAAATCAACCCAAAGAAACATTGATTAATGCAAAAGAAATGAAATAGAAATAAAATCCCCAAATCTTATTAACATTAAACCTTAAGAGAAAAAGTAAAACATAAATCAAACTCAAGTTAAAATGAATCACTCAAATGAATCTAAAATAGGTTAATCAAGATATTTATGATCTTAGTTTGACCCTTAGAATGATGATCTCATTTTACTATGATTTAGGATGTTGAATACAATGGGTTCCTCCCAAAGTGAAATTTATTTTATTCTTCATTATTGAAAACTTAAATTGTACTTTAACATAAAATGAAATTAAAAATGAAAATAAAATTGAAAATCAATTAAATAATTTAAATTGAAACCACCAAATGGTAAATTAAAAAACCTTGCAACATGAAAACTCAAACCTGAAATGCCTAGTACAATCATACCACACAAACCTATTTTTCACACACTAGATTATTTAGGTCACCAACCCTAGACTTAGGTTAGGTCAATCTGTAAGGTTATGCGATTTGATATGATGTTTTTATCATTTTATGGTCTATTATGCTAGACTTGATGACTATGATTGTTTTCTCATTAGTTTGGATGTTACAGTGTTCTTTTAGACTAATATTATTTTTTGTTTAGGGATGTGCTAAAAAGGACTTTTGTAATAAATAATATATATAATTATTGTTTGCTTGTAGGTATGCTTAAGTCCCTAAGCTTAGCCTAATAAGACATGTGGGCTTGGTAACAACTAATTCTTAGCCCATATATTTGTAAATATAATTATTGGAATGTTATTTGTATTCTCTAACATCTATTTTATAGTATTTAGAACTTTATTTTGAAATTTTAAATGTAATTTGACCTAAAATTAGCTTAAAATCTATGTGGTTTAGGAATAGCAAGAGCTGACCCTACTAGTGCATGGTCTTAGCAGTCCCCTGTGAAGCCCATGGAGCTCACTAAAGATGGTGACAATTTTGGAAGAAGACCCCATAGATCAAACTTTTAGTTCTAGGTCGAGATGTATAAGGGTAAAGCTCAGCTGCCCATTTTTCTCTTTCTTTTGGGGTGTACAGTAGTACTGTACCACATTGGCCTATTTTAATTAAATTAGTTTGATTTATTTTGGTTGTGCATTAGAAACAACTTTTTTAGGTTTCTCTCAATGATGTATTTATGATGAAATGCCTAGAACGTTAAGCTCCTTAAAAAACTAAATTTTCTAACCAATCTAAATATAAATAACTTAAACATAAAAATAAATAAACTCAAACCTCAGATTAATTAAAGCCCTAGGTATAACTTAAAATCAACTAGAAACATTAGCTTTAACAAACATGATAGAATATTATTTGTACTCTTTGAATTGGGTGCTTCACCCATTGCACATTATGGGACACTTGACCTTTGAGGATGACCACCCTTCTTGGGGAAGTGTGTCTTATGTTTTTGATTTGACCAATAATCGCTTCTAACTACATATTATTGTAAGCATAAATTGCATACCCAAGCCTTAAATGAATCGAGAGTTGAAATATATAAAATGAAATTTATTGCATTGGTTAGGTGTTTATCATATCTAACATGATCTTAAGGTTAGGGAGTGAGTTTAGGCTCTTATCAGCTTCTTAAAATATAATAGCTTAGCCATCTTGCATAGCATGAAGACTGAACTCATGGATTTAAAAATCTCTTAAGTGGTGTTAGTTGATAGACCTTCCAAGCAAGTGATAAGTCCAAAAAAGTTTGGGATATGATTATTTTCTAAATTAAGAGAAAGAGACAATAATTTTGAAAGTTGAACTAGGACAAGTCTCTAATTTATGTCAGAAGCACCCGTAGACTTTGGTTTTAAAGCATCCTTCTAAGAAAAAGTCTTCAACTCTAGGCATTTATGTAGTCTTATGCTATTAGAATCTAAGCCCTAGATATCTAATAAAATGTCAATTCAAACTCTATTAAATCTAATCTCAAAATTTCAAAGCCCAATGATAGGCTAGTTGAAATGCCTACTGAGCTTCCCAATATCTATAAGCATTTTTTACTTAATCCCAATTAGTCTCCAAAATAACTCTTTTCCTTTTAAGAGTGTTCCCTATTGAATTTCTTAATTATCATCTTTTAAGACAAGCTTTGAAATTTATAGAAATAAAAATCTATTTCTTTAATTCGATAGTATTCTTAGGAAGAGATCCTTTATTCTTAAGATGTAATTAACTATAGGGGCATGCCCTTATATGGAGTTATGAACCTTGCAACAAAATAAACTCTATTATACTTCTCTATGTAGTTCAGGGAAAAAAATCTCTAGTACATCAAAGACTTATCAGCCTTAG
Source organism: Cymbidium sinense (assembly GCA_021442155.1). Lineage (NCBI taxonomy): Eukaryota > Viridiplantae > Streptophyta > Magnoliopsida > Asparagales > Orchidaceae > Cymbidium > Cymbidium sinense. Next base: position 20,703,813 of record CM038229.1, read on the forward strand.
GTCATTATTAAGTAATTGAATATATTATAAGGTAATATTTTTATATTTCAAGATAATATATTTATCCTTTAATGATATATTTAATTACCTAAATAAGTATCAATGAGATATGAGTGGTGTCCAAAAACATAAAAATTTCAACATTGGGTTACGATAGTTCAAATCCAACTTTGACTCAATTTGGTTTAAATGAGTCAAGTTAAATTAAATGCTTTAATGGTTAAAATCAAAATTTGATTTAGTTTCAATATTATTTGACAAAGCATTTAGAATAATTTAGATTGATTAATTTTAATTATTTTAAGCTTTATTTTAATTTGAACTCAAATTAACCTAAATAAATTAATTTGGGTTCAATCGAGTCAAATGATCAATTTGACTCAATCAAGGTGTGTTTAAGTTCCTATCATGTTTGATTAAGTGTTTGATATGATTTGGATTGATTAGACTACCATTCATTGGATGTCTTGTCCATTTTATTACCAACATCTTCTTTCTTGGTTCTAGAACATCTTATTTTCCACTAGCTAATGAGTAGGTTTTAGTACCTTCCATTGGATTCTCGAATGGGTCAATCTAATAAAATTCAAATTAATCACTAAAGTCCATAATATATTTGACCATATCTTTAAATGGATTGCCATTCCCAATTGTGGCAAGTTAGGTTTATGGAATCTAAATTATCAAATTCATAAGTTCTTCAAACCTATTTCATAGCGTGGTTTGAAGTTCAAGAAAAATCTCTCGAACCCTTTTGAACCCCACCCAACATAAGTAAATCTGATGAGTGTGTATCTATAATATCAAATTTATATACTTTATGTAAATAGCAATATTATTCACTCAATAAGAATAAGCACTCTTATAATAATCTCTAGCCTACATTAAGACACCATGTCATCAAGCTCATCTTCTCTTTTACTACCATTCTAGACCATGCTATGGATTAGGCCTTTCTCACCAACTCTTCTATCATTAAGTTCAAGCTAAGCTTTGATCACTTCAATGTCATTTGTGACTGCCCAGCCCTTACCATAGCCAACCATGAAGAAATCACAAATAAGAAGCCACTATTATAGATAGATTTGAGGACATAGATTGAGTTTCCCTTTTAAAGAAGAAGGCCATAGAGGTTCCCATGCCACTACCATCTAATTTTTCTAGCATTAGAGTTGTTAGAGTTGGCATTATAGTTAAGATAGCCTGAGCCCCTAAAGGGATGACAACAGTCAAGCTAGAGGTTTATTTGCTAGGTTTGAGGTTGGTTCCTCATCTTGCCATGTTTCTCTCACTAAGACCTATAGAAGGAACAACAACATGAAAATGAAGAAGCACTATAAAGGATGTCTAAGGAGATTAGGTCTACCTCCATGTAGTTGACAATGAATCTCTTCATGAGACCTCTCCCCTCCTTGGTGGTAGTAGGTTTCACTCACTCTTAGCCATAGAAGGAGAGGTGGATGTAGGTCTCATTACAACTTGCCATCATGATGATTTGAGTTTGAGATGCCCATCAAAGATAGAAATAAGCCCCATGTAGGATTGAGATTTATAGCAAGGAGAGTAGGGAGAGCACATGGATGCTATAAGTTCATACTAGTTATGTATTTAAGAGAGATTATCCCTAGAAGTGTCCAAAACTAATACATAAGGAGAGAGTCACAGAGACCAAGGTGGTTGTGTAGGAAAATAGAAGAATTAGGAGAAGGTTTATTGGACAAACGTCAGCTTACTCCCTTTATAGATAGGTACCCTGGTTAGCAATTTGACCAAGTAGGTGGATTTGATCATACTATCTTAGCTGGGTTATATTAGGAGAAGAGATCCCTAGATGGGTTGTAGATAGTGTAGTCCCAGCCACACTGCTTAGTTCACCACCCACCACTGCAATTAGAGGTCCCCATAAAATATCAAAAATAGTTAGTGGATATAAAGGTCCCATCTATGGTGATTAGGTTACGACCTTCATGTTTTCATACTAATGCTGCAAAGTCAAGTTCCCTTATTCAACCTTCTACTTCATTGATAGAGAAGGAGTGGTAGCCCAAGAGCATAATCTTTAACTCTAAGCCAGCTAGTGCATAAGCAAAGTAGGGAGTCTAAGATAGTATGGACATAGAAGTTAAGGTAACAACCAGCAATCATCTTAGATAGGTACTACTAAATCCCTAGAGGGTAGGCGACCATTCTTTAGAACACATCATAGCTGGCTACTTGGTTGCAGCAAGGGAGATGGTATAGGATGACTAAGATTGTGAGATAGTTAACTTTAACGTAGATGAGGATGACCTCTTGGAGGTGATTGTAGAAGTTTGCATGGTGGGAATTAGGATAGTCTCACATAGAGAACACCATCACAATGGTGATGCATATGGTGTTTGATCAAGGAAGGTGAGGAGTCAAACCCAACATAGCAACTATTGTAATAGCTAAAATAGAAGGATAATTAGATCATCTTGTGGTATTTGTTTTCGAATTCATGTATGGGGGGACACCACACAGATTTATGGGTGCACTTATTGAGGTGATCGGGTACGACATTAAGGAATGGTGCACTATCTTGAAAGATAGACATCACCACCTAATAAAGACTCCTGAGGCATGATGGGTCTTTGAGTATACCAGAGAGTTTTCACCTACTTTACATGGATGAATAAAGTAGGGTTTATATTAAATTGGGTCTAAAGTTCCCTATGGGGGCAAGCCCCCATAGTTAAATACATCCTAAGGAAGGTGAGTTCCCTAGGAATACTCTCAATTAAAGTAGGCAATTATTCTCTCCAAAGTTTTTAAAGATAGGATTATCAATAAATTGGTTATGTTTGGAAAATCAATCGAGATAGATCAAAAGGAGAGACTTATTTTCGAAGCCAAAGGAGATGAGTAGAGAATGCTCATGATACTAGGAAACCTAGTGAGCATTCCAGTCTATTCTATGACTGGGCTTTATATATTTAAAATTGAGAAGAATTATATGTTTGAGTTGACTTTTATTACAAGACTAGGACTTATAATCCCATAATACAAGATTATGGAAATTCCTAAGAGGTGAGAATTTATTCTTGTATCCTGAGGGAAATATCAACCTCAGATCCTAAATATAGAGAGCTCTAGCGAGGGCCAAAGGATGTCCAAAATTAAAGCGAGATAGTTATATGGTTTTCCTCCACAAGAGAGGGTAAATCACCTGACTGCTAAATTATAACCGCCTAGAGTGGCAGCTAGCTAACTCCTCCTATGCTTTAAAATCATGTTGTCAATTCATATGATTTTGCAAGATGGTTGGGTTATTATTATTTAGAAAGAGACTAAAGTCCTTAAACTCACTCAGAGACTACGGCATGAGTGGAATGAATCTTTTAATTTTATTTGATTTTGGACTCATTTTAAAGGCATGGGCCATAGGTGGGGCCATGCAAATGAGTTATGGGCCAAATCAAGAGAGGAGTTGCTCTCCGCGGTGCAATTCCCATATGGAATGGCCCTCATTTTACAAGAGTGATTCAAGATGATATGCATGATGTTTAAGCATATAACATTTAGGTAAGGGGTTGCTAAATAATTTAATTATCTTGATTTAATACCTAGATTTTAAGTGAGGTTATGAGTTATTTAGAAAATTTAATTATGAGTTGTAGTTAGGGTAAAAAGTTTATTTTTTTCCTAAGAGCCTAATTAAATCCAAGCCACACATTAAATCACCATATATGAAGAAAATAGAAAAAGACATGTCATTTCTATTACACAATTATAAGCAAAACATCAATCAATTTATAAACCCAACGTGAAAGAATAACATTCCAGTGCAGTCGGGTACTGTCGTACAACCCGAAATGAGAAATGAGTAGTCGAGCTCTACCCTTATACAGTCTGATATATGAAAGAATAATTATAATTACAAGTAAATAAATGCTATGGGGTCTTCTTATCTTCATATCTCCTTCATTTCTTCATTTAGTTTGCTTACTTTCAAGGCATCACAGGGCCTCCCAGGAAGAAGCCTTCTAGCCTCTTCTCATTCTAATGCCCCATAACACTAATCCTAATTCCTAATGCAAAATTACATTAAGAGTAGGAAAAGTAAATCTAGCTACACCTGCAAGATAAATGTTAGCTAAACACACCATACAACCTAAGCAATTATATGAATAATTTGGACTTAGCTCCCTGCACATGGGTAATTAAGTCCACCTGTCCTAACTTAGATTATGCTTAGGGGTTAAGCAACTTGTGAAAGAGAGCATTCATATTTATTTTAAGCAACTGTTAAGCACAATCTCTTGCATAAAATATGATTAGGCTAATCACGGCCTAACATCCAATCTATGAAGCATACACCCCAACATCTAGTCTACAATAATACATCATAAAACCAAACATACATCACTCCATGCACCGCCCTATATAAAGCTAAAAGTAGTGACTTAATTCTAAGGTGTGTGTATTAAGGCTTGTGTGGTATGCCTTAGCTAGGCTTTGTTGTAATTTTTTAAGTATGAAAGGGATTTAATTATAAAGATGGTTCCACTTTAAATGATTTAGTTAATTTAGAAATTCTCACTTAATGTCCACTTAGTTTACACTTAACAATTAAGTGTTATAAAGAGAAGAAAAGAGAGGATCACTCTCTTTTATCCCTACCTTAAGTCAAATTTAAAGCAAATTAATTGAATGAATTCTCTTTAGTGAATGACTTATTACATATTTTAAATTAACCCTAAGTTTATGTTCATTTTAAATAAACTCATTCAATAAGAAAGGCATCTTAAGATTAGTTGGAATTAATTACTATCACATGACACATGTCTATTTATTTCTTTCCATCATATGTAACATGCATATGATTAAGTCTTAAACATACCTATACATGAATTATGTCTTAGCATACTTGAATGATGAATATGAACATGTATGTTTAAAGTTTATATTTTTCCTTTTGATTGAATTATTTTTATCATATTAATTTAATGCTCTATCTAAATTATTATGCAAAAGTACATAGGACTGAAGTTAAATAGGTACATGTCATTATTAACCAGGGAAGTGAGGTAATCAAATGACCTCCTTAGGGCTAGCTAAAGTCTTGTATTCAGGATGTCCACACTAAATACCATTTGTATTCAAACACATGTAAGCTAGCATACATGAATGAGAGAAAGAGAACTTTTAATCATATGATTAATTAATTATATCACTTAAACAATTACAAATGCATGTATTTTAATAAAAGATAGAGGGGTTTCCATAATTATGTACACAAACATCTATGAGAGATATGTGCTAGTATATGCCCTTGTTAACCAGAGAAGTGAGATAATCAAATGACCTCCTTAGGTCTACTTAAAGCCTCATATTCTTGGGGTGTCCAAACCAACTATTTGCTTTACTTAAATACATATGAATGTACACACAAATAAAGGAGAAAAAACCATGCAAAAGTTGTGTTTTATTTGATTGAAAATATTTATGTACATGGAGTAAAGTCTTATTGAAATTCTAATATTGAAAGAAAAGAACTTTACTCCATATACTTAAGCTATAATCATTTGCATTTCCTATGTATTCATAACTATCACTTAAAGCATACATAATCATTTATTTATAAGAATTTGAAAATAATATTTGGATTTACTGATGATAGTATCCACACATATATTAATTAGAATCAACACATCCAAGCTTGACTTAAGGGAAATTATTTAATTTTGATTAATTTTTGAATAAATTAATGCATGAATCAAGTGGCATACAATATTTTAATATGATTGGAAAGAAATAAAGAAACACAAGCATATAATTTCATTTAATCCAACTAATTTCTAAGGGCAATCATATCAAATAAGTTTATTTAAAAAAAAACCAAGGCTTCTTAAGATCACTTTTGATTTTATGTTTAACTTGATTTAAGAGATGTGAGAAAGGTTTGCTAATCCAAACCCCATTCCCCATATGTGTGAGTTAATTTGATTTAACAAGAAGCAATTAGATGATTTTTATGGTTTGATTAAATTAAGCATGGATTAAGTCAATTAATTAACCCTATATGTTACCTTAAGGTAATTGATTAAATGATTATGAGCTAATGTGATATGAAAATACATTTAAGAATAAATAGCAATGCTCTTATGAAATGAAAGGGCCTAATGTAATTAGCTCATAATCATTTACTAATTCAGCTTAAGAAACTATTTTAATTATTTTCATGATTTTCTCACACATGTGAGTTAATCATAATTTCATTAAGCCTCTTTAGGCTCTTGAACTCTAAAGCTCTACCCAAGATAAAATAAGGGATAAAAACATATTTAAATAGGTTTGAGTTTAATTAATTAAACCATTAATCCATTAATTTATCCCTCTTTTAATTAATTCCAAAGTTAATAATTATCTTTTGAAATGATATGGGCTTAAAGGACAAGGTTGGGAAGGATATCCCAATCAAATTCCATAAGCCACCTACTGAACTTAAGCATGATTTGATGTGTTTTGGAGTTTAATTTAGCTAATTAAGTCATTAATTGACAAATTAATTAATAATTAGCCTTTGTTTGAAAAGAGAGGGGAAATTTAGGAAAAAGGTTAGGAGTGAAGCCCCAATTCAATTCCCTAAGTCCCTATTCAACAATCATTAAAGGGTCCAAATAATTAATTAATTACTGTTAATGTTCTTAATTATCCCTTACTTAAGTTAAAAAGGTAATTAGGGCTTAATCAATCAATTTCCTTAATTAAGTAACCAATAAATTCCAAGAAAAATAGTAAAGGCAGAGGTCATCCCCCTAAACATCCTCAAAATTGATTGGGTACTTGGAAGTAATTAATAATTAAGTTTTAATTAAGTCAAAATTAATGTTTCAAATTAATTAAGAATAATTTTAATGAATTCCTCTCTAAAATACCTTCAAAATGAGCCATTATTTGTACTTTTTTTATTTTTCTACAATTAGTTATGAGTAATAGAAGTTTCAGCCTTAAAAATGGATTAATTTACCCTAATTAAAGCCCTAATCCCATTGGCATCATGTGGGGTACTGATGCGTGATGCACTTTCTATGTGGCATAATGGGATTGGTTATTTAAGTTATCACATCACGCGGCTGAGTCAACCGGTGGTGGACGCACTTTCTCGTGGACAGTCTGATCTAAGATCGGACAACCATGATTAATTTCATAGTTTAGAGGGAATAATCAAGGTATTTAAGCATGATTTAATCACGGTTGTCCATTCCAATCATGCCTAATGGATAGCTTGTGATCTTTCTCCTTCACGAGCAATGAAAAATGGATACCGTCCATCCTTCTCCATTTGATCCAAGCTCACTAGATCTTGGATTGATTACAAAATGATCTCACACCATCAAGGAAGGAGAGGAACACATCCAATGACTAGGATTGCATTACATACACATTTATTTAATAAAAGACCAACCCAAAAATCACCTAGGCTACGGTTTTGAAGAATTACCTCGCTGAAGCTCAAGACTGGCGGTGAGATTGACGGACGTAGCTTTGCCTAGTTGAGATAAAGCCCTGTTGAGAAGCTTGGGCCTTGATTTGGAGTAGACCACATGGATGACCAATCCGCACTTTGGAGCTTTGATCTTGATTGAACTCGAGCTTATAATGGCTTTGGAGCTTGGGAGAAGATTTGTGACTTCAATATAGTGTGTGGAAGGTGTGTGCAAAAGAAATTGAAGATAAATTTAAGATATAATGTTGTTCAGACTTAGGGTTTTCTCTCTTGGCTCCTCTCCAACTTAGACAAATCTTTGTAATTTCATTTCTTGGATATTCTAGTGATTCAAAATGCTACACTCCCCTCTCTTCTCTTGATTTCTCCATTAGCTAAAAGCTATCAAATCAAATTAAGTCTTCCAAGGTGTTAAAGCTCTCATTCTCTCACAAATACATCCATGTTCGTGACTTATAATGAAGATAAATTAAAGATCTTTGAAGGTTTCGTGTAAATCCTTATTTGGTCATCTCCACCCCACGCCCCACACCACCCCCCACCCCTCATCCATATAGAATTGCTTAAAGCAAGCTAAAATTCTCTTCATCCTCTCTTGCTTCTTGTGTGGACAAAACCCATCCTTGAAGGTTTGGCATTAGTAGTCCTCTCCCTCCTTACAATCTACTTCAATCATTAAGTGGAGATCATTCTCATCTTCTTTGAAGATATTTTCAAGAGATTTAAAGGTTTGATTTTATATAGCCTTCCTTCATATTGATACATCAAGGTTTTGAGAAAGAAAATTTCTTAATAGATTTTACAAATAAGAATTCATATTAGTTTGTTTATTTGAACATATTTATTGCATAATTATTTTTTGGATTACATATTCATGTAAATGTTTTAATTACCCAAGTGGCTTTATATCATATAACTTTTCAAGTTTATTTCTTTTCAAATCTTTACTTCTTTTAAAGACAAATACTATTTAAGATTTGTTTACTTCAAGTGTTTCATATAAAGATCATATCATTATTTTAACTTTAATTTAACAATAAGTATATTCAGTTTGAGCTCTCTTTATTATTTATCTTAATATTATTTTAGTTAGTTTTAAGTGCAAAATTATTTTAAATTTGAGTTAGATATTTTGTATTTTTTTATTCTCTTATAGTTTATTGGGGTTATACTTGCCTGTGTAGGAAAGTACAGTGTTAGGTTGTACTTGTCTGTGGAGGAGAGTAGAGATTTGCTACAATTTATTTTGACATAGTGAATTCTTAGCTTGGGTTTCTAGGAAAGGATGTAGACCATATTTTGGGTTCGACTGAACCACACAAAAACCTCTATGTCCTCTGCTTTCCTTTTCTACACTTTACTTTACTTTAGTTATTTATTGCATTCCTCTTTCATTAATTATTAAATCTAATCATTTTTCATATAGGAAAGTATAATGTTGGGTTGTACTTGCCCATGGAGGAGAGTACGGAAGATTTGCTACAATTTCATTTTGACATAGTGAATTCTTAGCTTGGGTTTCTAGGCATGGATGTAGACTAGATTTTGGGTTTGACTGAACCACACAAAAATCTCTATGTCCTCTGCTTTCCTTTTCTACATTTTACTTTACTTTAGTTATTTATTGCATTTCTCTTTCATTGATTATTAAATCTAATCATTTGCAATAATATGTTCTATAAAGCTTTAAAAATTAATTTTTAACTAGAAAATTTTAATCAATTGACTCCCCACTACTAAAGTGTCATAGCCTCATAATAGATGACACAAGTCATTGGTTCTAGTGAGCAGACAGTCCCTACATAAGATACTCTAATCTTGAATTAGTACAAAGTTGACTTTAACATCTTAGCCCATCTTAAAAAGCTATCAACTAAGTTAAACATATACGATGCCTTACTATACTCCAAAATATGCTTACCTTAAGTGTGCCTTTCCAAAGAAACCATGGGAGTCACATTTTTAGATGATGACTTGCTCCTGGGTAATACCAATCACTACCACCCATTATTCATCATAGTGGATATGAGCAACTTCAAACTATCTAGAGTTCTTATTAGCTCGAGTGCATCAATCAACATCATGAGTTTAAGAACCCTTGCTTACTTGAGGATTGATATAACTGAGCTTCATGCTAAAAGGATGATGTTGAAAGCATTCAATGAACAAGGCGAGGGGACCATATGTTATATTACCTTGTTACTTCAAGTAGATGGTTGGAAGACTTAGAAAAAATATCATATTGTAAATTCATATATATATATATATATATTTCAATGCTTTGTTAAAGAGTCCTTAGATACATGAGAATAATATGGTACCATCCTTGCTCCATCAATGCATTAAATTTGTAAGAGGTGACTTTGAGTATTACCTAAAAGGTAATTTTAAGCCATTCTCTATATATGAGCTCATGATATATAAAGATCCAGCCTACTACCTCCCTAAGAAATAAAAATATATTCTCATGACATTAATTAAAAGAAAAAAAGAAAGAGAGAAAATAAAGAAGAAAAGAAAAAAAGAAAAAATAAAAAGAGAATGAAAAGAAATGAGAGAGAAAGAGAGAGAAGAAAACTAGGGGAAGGAAGTAGAGTTTGACATCACCTTCCATCCACAGCTCACCTCTCCCTTTCAACGAGTAGGTGAGATGTCCTGACCTCTTATAGGGTAAGAATGCAATAGACTTCAAGAAGGCATGAGAGGAGGTAGATCACTGTATATGCCATATGTTTGAGATTATACACCACTAGCTCGAGGCCCTCATACTATCAACATAGATTTGAAATCTAGTTTAGAAGATGAATCTCATGTAGTTAGGGCACAAATTATTTCCTCTCATTTACAAACTTAGCTAGAGGTAGCACCAAAGCCTAACAGTCATGAAACCAAGGTCCCCAAACATAACATTGATGTGTATGAACTGTCATTATATGATAAGATCAATTAGTATGTGAGCACTCTAACTCTAAACCCACTCTCATTAGAGACTATGGAGGTTTGAAAGTTAAAGGTGTTCCACAACTAGATAAAAACTCCAAGCCTTAGAAGTTTTATCTAAGAGCCTCATCCTCAAGTTCTCGAGTTGATGTAGAACTTGAGGATGAATCCTTTAAAGAAATAATAGAACTATCTTTTGATTGGTAATCACATTGTGTTTAGAATGTAGTTAAGAAATAATACCACATACATGGTCTAAACACATGTCTGAATACTTCAAAAAAATGTGAAAAAATAAATGCAACAAAGCACAGTTACGGCTGAGTATAGGATTTGGCATAGTGGTTTGGTATAAGATAATGAGAATTGCTTGGTCATCACCAAACCACCACAATTCTCATAGGTTCTTTTAAAATAACACTAATTCATATGAAGAGGTTTATTTAGAAACATTAGATGATCTAGATGACTTCTAAGCTAGGGATGTACTCCCAAAACTAGAGGAAGAGATAAATTTAAGATATAGAGCTAAGTGAAATTAATCTGGGCATCAAAGAAAATCTTTGTCTTATGTTTATTAGTTCCATATTTAATGAATCTAAATATATTAACCAAATCAAGCAACTTTAAAGTTTAAATACTATGTCATATGGAGTTATGAAGAGATGCCTAGATTAGCTCCTAAGGTGACAGTTCATAAGCTATAAATCATGCATGATGCAACACCCATTAAGTAAGCTCCTAGGTGCATGCAATTATTTATGTAAAATAGGTGATCTCTAAAGTTTAAAAAATTGATTAATGCTAGATTTATCTATGAAGAGAAATACTCCACTTGGATGGCCAGTGCCATCTCAATTAAGAAAAAGAATGGCCAAATTCGCATATGTGTTGGCTTTAGGGATCTTAACAAGGCATGTCCCAATGATGAGTTTTTATTACTGAAATTGATGTTGATGGTAGACATAGCCTCTTCACATATGATTTTCTTCTTCATGTCTATGTCATTTGGTTATAAATAAATTAAGATAACATGAGAGGAAGTGAAGAATATCATGTGTAGAACCCAATCAAAATCTTTTACTATAAAGTCATGCCTTTAAGTCTTAAAATTTCCAGTGCTATATACTAGTGAGCCATAACTTGAATTTTTAATGAGTTGATCTACCATCAAGTTGAGTGTTATGTTGATGATCTTATAATTAAAAAAAGTGAATACCACTTATATTACATGATAGTTTTCAAGTGGTTGTGATGTTATAACCTAAAGATTAATCTCTTGAAGTGTGCTTTCTGGGTGACTTCGGGAGAGTTTCCATGGTTCATTATATGACACTATAGAATTCAAATCTTTTCGGAGAGGGCCAAATAGATATTAGAAATGCCACCTCCTAAAAGATTAACTCAACTTAGATCATTTTAAAGATGTTTGGCATATCTAAGATGCTTCGTATCAAATCTATCTAGTAAATTCCAATTATTTTTCATGCTCACCAACAAAGATGGCCAAATTTAAATAAGATGACAAGTGGTAGCATGCATTCAAGTGCATAATGTAGTACTTGATGACACCCTTATTGTTGGTTGCCCATATTTTGGACAAACCACTGATTTAATACACAACAACAATAGATGACTCCCTTAGCAATTTGTTGGCTCAAGCTAATGATGAAGAAAAGGAAAACACACTCTACTATCTTAGTCATTGCCTAATCCCTGTAAAGGCTAAATATCCATCAATTGAAAAATATTTTCTATCACTCTTATTCACAACCTAAAAGCTTATGTTCTATATGTTATCTCATAAAATTAACCTAATCTCTAGAGTTAACCCACTACAATACCACTTGACACACGACACTAGTCAAATAGTTGACACAATGGTCCAAACCAAAGCTGAAACTTATGAGAACTTTTAGTAGATTTTATGTGTTATAGTATTTTATATTGATGTCCCATCTATTATATTATGTAGTAGTGGATGCATTTGATCATGCTTATGTGTTTTATGAGGGTTATGATTAAAAACATTTAGTGTTATAGTGTCAAAAGTACATCAATAGTATAGCACCTAGACACTAATTTTGACCTTATGAAAGAGATTAGACCTGTTTGTCTAAAAACTTGAGTGTAGACTTTTTTGGTTTGGAGCTTGGTGGCCGACCATCCAGAGGATGTAGTGATCCTTAGTTGTAGTGTTACTTAGGTGTGTAGAACTTCTTCGCATCTCTTCCACTTTGGTGAATGGAAGATCTTGAAGTACTTTTTCTTTCACCATCTATTGTGACATTTTCTCCATGACTGCTCCATCAATTTTTGGTATCAAAGCCCAAAGTTTAGAGGCTTGGAGAAAGTGCTTATAAATATCCATATCAAATTCAAGCAAGGTTAGTTTTGAATTTTGGATTTTGTGTAACTTTATTTATAGATTTAGTAATTTTGTTTTGAAACTCATGTTAATTCATATGGTAGGTAATCCTATGAACATTTATTTTACTACCAACTAGTTATCTCCATTCATAAAGTCTTGTCTTTCTCTACTTAACATAACTAATAGCCATAATTCTTGGGTGACAACTTGAGTAAGAGAGAGTTCACTAAATAGCCAAACCTAGTTTACAAACCTTACATAAAATTCAAACTCATATCTTTAAAGAACTTATATTTGTTCTTTATATGTTTACTTAATATTTTGTAGTATCCATAAGTTACTTTATGTTAATTGAAGGAGAATCACTTTCAACATTGTGCATCTCATTGTATTAAATTCAATTTACTTAATGCATATTTAAAATTTTATTTGGAGTGACATATTTGCATTCTTTTGTTTGCACTAAGCCACCCAAATCCATTAGCTTGGACTAATTATAAGATTTAACTTCAAGGGTAGATGAGATCACTATGTGAAGTGAAGAGAAACTCACTAGGGTAGAAGACCTTCTCATGAACCTAGTAGCACAAGTTCAAACTTTGAGTACTAAGCTTCAAACCCTACTAACTAACCCACATCTAAGATTTAGAACCAATAGGAGGGAAAAATAATGAACTTCCTAGAGATGATTATTCAACAAGAAAGCTAAACTTGAGAAACAACCTTAAACAAGATCATCTTATTGTCCATGAAACCTTACATGAACCTATGAAACTAGTTATGATAGAAGCTCCAACATATGATAGTGTTCATGACCCCAATTATTTTTTTAAATTGGTTAACCTAAATAAGCAATTTCTCATTTGGTATCATATTAATGATTATCAATGAACTGCATTCACTAAAATGAAATTAGTAAGTCATGCAAAAATCTATTAGAATAATAGATAAACTAAGGAAGAGAGATTTGGTAGAAACCTTATGACATTGGAAGAAATAAAAATATTTTAAATGCTAAATATTATCCTAAAAATCATGATAAATGATCCATGAATAATTGACTACTCTAAAATAAGAGAATGTGTTAGTAATGGAATATTTAAATACATTTAAGGACTTAATAGCTAGAACACACTACATTGATCAAGAGTAGCATGCTGCTAATAAATTTGTCATTAGTTTAAGAGGAGACATTAGAAATGAGATAGATCTTCCTAATCTCCAGAATTTAGAGGATGCTTTTCACTATGCTTTACTCTTAGAAAAGCATAAGAAAGCTGCATCCACATCCATGATGAAATATCAAATATCCTCTAAATATCCAACCACATCTCAATCTTCAAAGTCTATCATTAGATCTAATCCTTATACATGGAATAACCCATCTAATATGACCTCTAGTGAATCAACTTATAAAAATGTGAGAGAAAATTTTTTGCATTACATTTCATAAAAATAGTCATATGCAAAATCATTGTAAGGCTAAAATTATGTTCCCATATAAATTGGAAGATTTAGTAGAATAAGAAGATATTGAAGAGATATATAATGATATACCACTATTAGATGTAGAAGTGGATCCAAATATAGATAATCAAATGTCAAATATGGGATGTATAATTTCTTCTAGGGAAGAAAAAGATTGGAGAAGGAGAAATATTTTTTTAATGTATATCTTATGTAAATAAAAAAGATGTATGCTAGTAATAGATGAAGATAGCACAATGAATGTTGTATTAAACCATGCTATCACTAGAACAAACCTTACAACTAAACCTCACCCAGATCTATTCCAAATTAATTGGGTAAATCACACATCCCTACCTATTACAAATAGATGCCTTATTCCAATTAGGATAGGTTGCTATATTGATCAAATTTTATATGATGTTCTTCGATGGAAATAACTCATATTCTACTTAGAAGACCGTGACTTTATGATTTGAATATAATCTATTATGGTCATGAAAAAACTTATGTATTTAAACATAATTAGAAAATAATCAAATTATTCTGAATAAAGCCTAAAAAAAAGTTCAATTTCACCCCTTCATAGAATTTTTTCTATACCTCCTCACAAACCCAATTTTGAACTGCACCTAAACCCAACCAATAGAAAATTGTAAAACTCTAGTTGATAGTGATATCACCATCCACTAATAGGGAGCATACTTATGATATACATTTTCATATGTATGAATCTCCTAAAATACAACCAACAACCTTAGGGTTTTGACACTTAGTTTGGGAGTTTAATGATCTTATTTCTCTATTCATCTTGCACATTTGGAAAGTCTCCAATGATATTAAAGATCACCACATACCTATTATGGTATTAAATCCATTATCTAAATTTGGAAAATATATCCCTGATGGCCTACTTAATGAACTACCACTATTAAGGGATATACATCATATTATAGACCAAATTCCTAATTCACATATACTAAACTTACACCATTGTAGGATAAATTCAATAGAGCATGCAGAATTAAAATGATAAGTAGATGAACTCTAGAAGAAGGGTTTTATCCAAGAAAGCCATAGTTCATGTGTTGTACCATCTTTTATAACTCCTAAGAAAGATGAAACTTAGAGGATGTGCATTGATAATAGACTAGTAAATAAGATTGCAATTAAAAATAAGTTTTTTATACCTAGGTTAGATGACATGTTAGATCTTATTTCAAGTTTATCTTTATTCTCATAAATTAATTTGAGAATTCGATTCCATTAGATAAGGATTAGACCAAGTAATGAATGGAAGATAGCATTCAAAACTCTTGATGGTCTTTATAAATGGTTAGTCATGTCATTTAGTCTTTGAAATACACCTAGTACAATCATGAAACTATTGAACATTATACTCAAATCTTTTATTGGTTAATTCCTTGTAATCTATTTTGATAATATTCTTCTATATAATCTAAATGAGAACTCACATCTACACCACTTAAGAATGGTCTTAGAAAAATTAAGAGTAGAAAATGTATATGTAAACCATAAAACATATTTTTTTCTGTCAAAATAAAGTCATTTTATTAGGTTTCATTATATTTGTTGATAGATTAAAACCTAACCCATCAAAAATTAGGTCTATTATAGATTGGCCAACTCCAAAGTCTTCTATGAATGTTAGAAGTTTTCATAAATTTGTAACTTTTTATCGAAGATTTATAAGAAATTTTAGCACTATTGTAGCTCCTATCACTAACATCTTAAAAAAGTTAATTTTACATGGACCACACATACTGAAAGGCCTGTGAGACATACTAAAATCCTTATGATTTCTTCACTTGTCTTAAGACATCCTAACTTCAATAAAGTATCTAAGGTGACTTATGATGCATCAAATATTTTATGGAATATTAAGTTAAGAAAACCATCCAATTACTTACTTTAGTGAAAAAAATTAAATGATGTTAGACAACAATATTCTACATATGATCGAGAGTTTAATATGATTAGTCAAACTCTTAAGTACTTGAGGAATGATTTGTTACATAAAAAGTTTATTCTGAATATAGATCATCAAGATCTAAAGTATATTAACTCCCAAAAGAAACTAAATTACAGACATGCTAAATGTGTTGAATACTTTCAAGACTTAAACATAAAATTAGAATAGAAAATAAACCACATAACGCTTTATCTAGAGCATATCTAATAATTTAATCCTTCAAATTTCAAATCCATAGATTTATAACTTTAAATAAAGATTACAAAATTTTCCCTCATTTCTATTTAATTTATTTAGAACATGAATCAAAACTCTTAACTTTTGATAGCTTCTTTATCATTCTAGGTAGATATCTATATAAAGGTAAGAGACAATATATTCATAAAATTTCTCTTAGAGAATTCCTTAATTTTTAATAATATTTAGGAGGTATATCAGGACATTTAAATAAATTGAAGTCCCAAACACTAATCAAGCAAAGATTTTATTGGTCTTCTTTACAAAAAGATGTTGAATGTATTGTAGAAAGTGTTACACTTATTGTAAAGTTAAAATTATCAAATAAAAGGTGGGTTATTGCACATCATTACTTACGCTTTTTAGATCATGGGAAGACCTATCCATAGATTAAATATTAGGTTTACCTAAGACACCTCATAGACATAATAATATATTTTCATTATACATAGATTTTCTAAGATAACACATTTCATACCTTGTTCAAAATTAAATGATGCATCTCAGATAGCAAGATTATTCTTTAAAAAAATTGTTAGGTTACACAGAATCCCATCTACTATAATTTTCGATAGGGATGTCAAATTTATATCCTATTTTGTGAAAATTTTCTGAAAACTAATAGAAACACAATTAAAATTATTTTATGCATTTCATCCATAAATTGATGGATAGACAAAAGTCATCAATAAGACATTATAAATTTTACTAACATATTTATTCAGAAAAAACTTAGGAAAATAAGATTTCACATTACCTACATTTAAATTTAAATACAATAGTTCAATTTTTAGATTCAACCACAAATCACCTTTCAAGATAGTTTATGGATATAACCCTAAAATGACTATTGACTTAGCTAATACACCTACTCATGCATTTTTTTGATTCAACATATATATTTGCATGTGATTTTCAAAGCCTTTATAAAGACACAAAAACTTAATTAGAAATACAAAATACTAACTTTGAATAAAATAATAAAGATAAAATTTTTAAGAAATATGAGAATGGTGATTAAGTATTAGTTTGTATCCGTCCTGAGAGATTTTATTCCATAAAATATATAATGTTACAAGTCAAAGCATGTGGACCATTTATAATTACTAGGAAACTTAGTACTAACACTTATGTTCTTGAATTACCCCCTCACATGTTTATTAGCCCTATTTTCATTATGAAAGGTCTAATATCTTTTGAAAGAGTTGCCCAACCTCTGAACTTGCAGATTGATTATTTTATAAGTGAAGATTGAAATTATTTGTAGGTACCTATCCAGTCAACATTCTTTGAAGTGGAGAACATACTGGCAGCTAAAACACCAATAAATGATAGTAGTGTTTAGAGATTCTTAATTAGGTGGAAAGACAAGCCACTAAGTGAGGATACTTAAATGAACTTAAAAGAGCTACAGAGCTTTACCCTTGAACATCTTGAAGACTTTTAGATTCTTAACACTTTGGAGAAGAGTTCTTTGGGGTTTGAGAGAGTTGATGTAGCACATCAAAAGAGGAAAAGACCTATCACAAGGTCCCAAACTAAAGCTTAAACTTATGAGGACATTTATTAGACATTATGTTTTATAGTATTTTAAATTGATGTCCCATTATTGTATTATGTAGTCGTAGATGTATTTGATCATGTTTAAGTGTCATATAAGAGTTGTGATTGAAAATTTTAGAATTTTAGTGTCAAAAGCACATCAGTAGTATAGCGCCTATGTGCTTGATTTCTAGTGCCTTAGCCCTGCAGCTAATTCCTATAAGGGTGTCAAAATAGAGAAGTGCTCACCTTGGTGCTTGCCTGTTGCACCTCAACACTGTAAAATGATGGGTTCTACATTTTAAAAGTTTTTTTAATAGTTTTCTCCCAAGGGACACATCCCCTAGAGTATTATACTTATATAAACACTTATTCTAAACTAATGAAGGATATTAAACTTATTTTATGTCACAAACTTGAGTGTAGACTCTTTGGTTGGAGCTTGATGACCTACTATTTGAAGATTTTGGTAATCCTTTGTGGCAGTCCTACTTTGGTGAGTAAAACTTCTTCGAATCCTTTGGTGACTGGAAGACCTTGAAGCACTTCTTCTTCCTCCATTCGTTGTGGCATTTTCTCTAAGACTTCTCCATCACACATCCTCTCCATACTAATTCCCCTCTGAATAATGCTTTCCCTGATTGCAATATTATAAGTTCTGAGATTGTGTGTAATCATCATTAGGAATTAAATTTTACTGGAGTGGCCTCCTACAAAGGGGAACCGATCCACAAACCACTTTCTCATGTAAAGGAGGGATTGGGCATGAGCCCATATCATATGAGATTGATTTTGATGATAATAAACACATGTTCAAAAACTACTAATCAAGTTAAATTCAAGTGTGTAGAAAAATTCTTCAACACCAGGTTTTTCAGTCAATTTAGGATGCTAAAGTTATTGAACTTGAACTAAGTGAGAATTTTTCTAGAATTAATTATATTAAGGAAAATGCAAAATTCACTAAAATAAAAGAAATCATTCATTCATTTCAAAATAATTAATTTTATAATTATTCATAAATTCTACATTTCATATTAACAATAATTGTTTTCAAATTATCCATTTTGGGTAATGCAAACTACATGCATAAATTTTGTTCCAATTATTCTGCTCTCATGCAAGTCAAATTAAGTTCACATTTCATTAAATTATTTCTACACTTAGTCATGTTCATTATCCATTTATTCAATTTATAAATCTGAATTATCCAAAAATTATTCAATGTATTATTTTTCTCTATTATTATCATACTATTCTCTCCTATCCTATCTATTATCATAAACCTTTTCGGCCAACCTTTTTTCATGGTTATTTTCAAAATAAATCATGTGAGAGCCATTCAAATTTTTCCATAATTTTTTTTCTAAATTAAAAAATTCATTTATTTGAATCTTTTAACTTGCATAATTGTGCAAATTAAAACCTAACTCTTTATGGAATATTTTTGGCTGGCCATATTTTAATTAAGCTAATTTGAACTAATCTAAATTTATTTGAGTTAATTCAAATTCAATTAAAACAAGCCATGAAATTATCCTCTTTCTTTTTATAAATGTTTATTTTTGGAAATGATCCATGGCCGTCCATACCTTTAATTCAATTCAAATTATTCACATAATGATTATCAATCTTCAACCCTCTAAAATCTGACCCATTATCATTTAATGTAATTTCAGTGCATTAAAATCGATCTGATCTATTTTTGGTAACTTGCTTGGCCAAAATTCATTAATTCCCTTGGATTTAATTTAATATGCTTTAGAATAATATCTTTCCTCTTTCTTTTAATCAAGATTAATTGATTGAATATTCCATGATATTGCATTTAATCATAATTAAATCCCATCATGGAAACGTCCTTGGTCAACCCCATCACATGCATAATTAAATTATTTAAAATTTGAATTAATTTTTTTACTTAGCTAATTAATTTTGAGTCATAATATATATGTTAATTTTTTTAAATTCACCTTTTCTTTTCTCTCTATTGGCCGAACCTCATGTCAATTAACTTCTTAATTACATTAGAGATCATGTTATGTGATGAATTAATTCAATTTAAATCTCTTTCCAATTTAATTTTCCTTCTATGGTGCCTTGGCCAATTTTTTCATCATGCTAAATTAATTGATTCAAATTGAATCACTTGCAAAATAGGATTTCACTCTTCTTTCCCTTGGCCAAACTCTTCATAATGAAATATTAAATTCAATTTGAATGATTCAAATCAAACCATCTTTCCAAATAGAATTTCTCTCATATTTACCTTAGTTGAATTCTCCCTCATGCAAATTAATTTTATCTTGATTAGCTTAAGTTAACTTAATTCCAAAAGTGTTTTCCAACCATTCTCATCTTTTTTGACTGACCCCTCTAGTCTTCTTCTTTAATTTATAATGTTCTTAATTCTAGGTTAACCTCTCATAAACTTTTCTCTTCACTTGGCTGATTACAAAATTTTTTTTTTGGAGATTTCTCTTGGTGAATCAAGTGTTAACCTCATCATCATCCATCGTCTTCCTTCCTACAAGTGGTTGCTTTGAAGATTGCACAAAAGAAGTTGAAGGAGTGGTCCAAATCCCTTTGGTCGAGAGCTTCATAAGGTTTCTTTAATTTATTTTTGTTGGTATTCATGTGTGTGAACTTTATCTCTTTATTGGCTTAAGGTTTCTTATAGTTTGGTCAATTTTCTTTGTGCTTAAAACATATTCACATATAATTTTTCAAGTAGGCTGAAACATTGATTTTCTTCTCTTTTCTTTATTCTTACACAACCTTAACTGAGATTAATTTTGTGTTGACTATTTTATATAGAATTCTTGTAAGTAGCAAGTTTTCTTTTCCTTTAAATTGTCTCATCTTTGCATATGTGATAGTTCTTAGAAAAGAGACTTCATTTGAGTTTATGTTATTTAATATTGCATTTTCATTTGATATTTTCATAACTCATGTCTCCCTATAAAAATTGATTGGTTTAGTTTTCAAATCATTATTGTGCCAACTAAATCACTTTGATTTTATGTTCTTTTAATTCTCTTCAAACATTTTAAAGATTCATTTGCATCATATACATATTTCATGTTTAATCATTATTTTCAATTTTAAATACAAATTAAAGTAAGCTCCATTTCTTACATTTTTTTCACTTCCTTTAATATTATTATAGTTAGGTTGGGAGAGCAAAATACTTTTAAATTGAAAGCTAAATACTTTCATATTCCTCTTTCTTGTTTTCTTATTGGTTTGTACTTGCCTGTTAAGGAAAGTATGTTGTTAGGTTGTACTTACCCATTAAGAAAAGTATGTGATTGGGTTGTACTTGTTGTCAAGGAGAGTACGGGTAGGGGTGTGCATTATTTAGTTTTAACCAAAATACCAAATCGAACCAAAGTTTTTCAATAATTTGGTTCGATTTTGAACTTAGTAATTTGGATTTTGGTTATAATTAATGAAAATTTTAATTTTTGGTTTTTTGATCGATTTACTAAATAAAATTGTGGATGGAACCAAATAAATCAAATTTATTCATTACTTGGTAAATTTTTTAAGCCATCATAAAAATTTAAAATTTTTAATGCATGAAAGTAGCTAATAGCTTTTAATTATATATATATATATATATATATATATAGTTTTTCTTATAACTTGTTCATTATAAAAAAAATTGCATATTGAATATAATTTTCATAAATAGTTTTTAAATATAGTAAACTTTGATTTATCCAAAACCAAAATAACCAAACCAAACTGTTATTTGGTTTGTTTGGTTTTGTATTCTATTTGGTTGGTTTGGTCTAATTTTTTGGGAATCCAAAACTAATTGAATTTTAAAACTTGTCATCCAAACAAACCAAATGCACACCCCTAAGTACGAGAGATTTGTTGTAATCTCAACTTTGATTTAGTGAATTACTAGTCTGGATGGCTAGCCATGGACATAGGCCAATTTTTGGGGTTTGGCTGAACCACATAAAAATCTCTATGTTCTCTTTATTTAATTTTTTGCACTTTACTTTTCTATGCTATTATTGATTGTTGTTATATTTCATTAAAGCATAATCATTAAAAGTTTAAGTCATTTATAGAACATTAAAATTAAGTTTGCTGAAATTATTTTCTAGAGTAACAATTAGATAAGGATAGTCCACTTGTTGATAGTTGTCCCTTAGGTGGGATAGCATTGTACTAAAGATGTGTGGCTTACCCCTTTGGGTTGGTAATTCTAAGCCAAGTTAAAATCCTCATGGCTCCTATTGCGGCTCATCACAAATCAATTAGGTCCATATATTTATTCAAGGGATCAAGGGTGATGCCCTCATAGCCCCCTTTCCTTCTAGGCATCCTATTTCAACAATGTTAGTAAATCTCCCTTAAGAATAGCCTAGACTACTTCAAGATGGGATTACACCCTTATTGCCCATCTATTAGTAGTCACCCTAGGCCGGTGCTTGACTTACTTTGTGGTTGGTAGGTCACCTTGGTGGTTGAATCGCTTAGGAAGATGTAAATCCCATATGCTTTCAGTCTAGTTCGACCATAATAAACTGATGGGTAACCTTTAGGTTGGATATATTCTATCAAGCGAATAGTAAACTATCCCTTTGATTCAATGATTTTAATGTTAGCCAAAGCCCCTGTGGCTCCTTTTTAGTGTGGCTCATCGCAAACTGGCATGGTCCATAAATGTTTAGGAATAGGATAATGCCCTCATAGCCCCTTTCCTAAGTGATTACTTTAGGTTTGGATAATGCCTTAGGGGACCCTCTCTAGTAGTTGTCCCTTAGGTTGGATAGTGTACAGGTGTGGATAACTGTTCTATCTCTTTGGGTTAGTAAAGTTAAGGTAAGCTTAGGCTCTTGTGGCCCCACCTTAGTGTAGGCCATTGTAAACCAATAGCGTTTGCACCCACTCTCCAAATATCTCAGGGGAATTATGTCCTCTAGATTCTCATTGTTTCTATATATCCTCATGCAACCTCTATACATGTGTATATCCTTAGGGAACCTCTCCCTAGTATCCTTGGCATAACCCTATCAAATCAATCCATATGGAGCCTCTCCCTACAACCCTTATCATAACTAAACTCAGGTTGATCCCTAGGGAATATACCCTGACCTCTTCTAAAAACACCCATTAAGAAGAGACACTTCCCATCTTTACCAAATCCAATCTTCAACAAATCCAAATCATTTGCTCCTAAGCCTATGGCTCACATGTAATATCATGAACACATGTTCAAGATAGGTCAATTAGTGACCTCTATTGCATTTACCATACTCCAAGCATACTATGGGCACTTTTACTTGCTGTCGATCTCATTTATGATGATGTTAACATTTCTTCCAAAACTAGTAATTAGGATACCTAATCCTAGATTAGGAATCTCCTAATTAAATACTTTGAACACTTCATTTAGTTATTTAATGAACCTTTCTAGGATCTAATCTAACTCAACAAGATTGGATAGAACTTGACCAAATTCAAATCCAAGCCTAAAGAAATTGAAATCTAAAGACACTTGAATTTAAATTAAAGTGATAATGGTAATTAATCTAATTATCCTATTTAACCCTTAAAGTCATTTCAACTTTAGGAAATCCAAACTAAAATAAATGCAAATCAAAATCAAATAAAATCATAAAATCAAATTAAAATTCTGAATATATCTAAATCCAAATGAAGGTCCAAAAGTGGTCAACCCATTTAACATAGGTTTGACTAAGTGGGTCCCACCAAGTCAATTGTCAACCCACCAAAATTTGACCAAATAAAATCATTCTAAATGATATCAATGATAGTATATTCATGTTTAAACATGAATTTAAGGGAATATAAATCCAAAAAGGCCTTAATTAGGATAAATATGTCATTTGACGTAAATGGGCCTAAATGGACTACATTGGATTCAAATGCAAATCAAATCAAAATTAAAACAAATTAATTGTATAAAATCACTTAGAAATAATTAAGAAACACAAATAAACTAATAATTAGGTTCAATTTGCCCAATATGGCCATGTGACCTAAATGAATCCAAACCAAACTTAACCCAATAAACTTAAATGGGCCAAATTTGGTTTTAAAACCAATGTAAATAGAATTTATTAATTCAATGCATTTTAAATTGCTTGGATTAAGATAATTGAAAGATAAATACATTGGAATTGATCCAAACACATCATTTGACTCGATCCAAGTCAACCCAACCCACTTAAACCATGATGGGTTTAATATGGAATAAACTCTTGCAAATTCTATGAAATCCATTAATTGAAAACATCATAAAGGATCAAATTGATGTAATTGAAGCTTTAATCTAGTGCTAATCAACAAAATGGAATGAACTAGGTTAACTTACATTAAAATTCCCTAAATGGTATAATTAAACCCAAATTTAAACCCAATCCATTTGAATGCATCTAAACCCATCCTAAAATGAATTTAGGATGACTCGCAGCCAAAACCAAGTGGATTAATCAATCCCAAATGCATCCAAAGTAATGCGGTATGCCATGATAAAGAGAGGTTGCATGGATACAAAGAGAGCTTCCCCAATAAACTCCACCTCTTTTTATTCTATCCCAACACATTTGATTAGGTGTTAAGCCACTAATCAACCTTGGAGCTAGCCTCCAAGGACACAATCAACCTAGCCAACCAAGGAGGAGGAGAAGGCCATAAGGAACTCTTAGCCTCTAATGGCAAGTAAAGAGAGAGAGAGAGAGAGAGAGAGAGGTCCTTAGGAAAAATTGAGCATTCCACCATGTTCCTTGAGCACCCATACCCTAATCCCCTCGCTATTGGGAAGCTAGAGAATGATCGAGCAAACTGGAATATGTATGTGCATTGATCCAGTGGTCGATCCATGAGGAGGCAACCCAATTGCTTCTTCTCATCGCTTCATCACACCATTTTGAAGTTATTGGAGTCAACCTCACAGCCAAAGATCACCAGAATCATGGTATGCCATCAAAGCCACCCCTCAAGCTTTTAATTTTGCTCTTTTTCAAAATGAATTTGATCTCAAGGGAGATCAAATCATATAGATTCCTTCATTTTAGTTCACTAATCATTTTCGAAGTGAAATCGAGCAATCTTAATAGTTGAATGGTAACAAATTACCTCAATTCGATGGACGGCTCTCTGCTCTCGCCGTTGCCGAAAGAGGTGGAATCTCCAACATCTATTCTTTTTATTAGGAACAAACAGTCGAGATTTTGTTGGATCATATGATTTAATCCCTTAAGAAAATCAAGGGAGAAATCTTGACTGTCCGATCAGGGTCAATCCCACATGTGACTCCATTTTAAAGTAGGATCCACGTAGATCTTGAGTGGATGAATGACAATAGGGTGTAAAGCAGTGCCATGTCAGATCCACGTCGATAAGATGTAGTTAAAGACAAAAAATGGTATTTTGAATTAAATAATTATAGAAAAATGAGAAACACTTCAAAAAATCATAATAAATTAAATAGCAAGCCAAAATTTTCCAAATTAAAGCTCTTTGGACTCCACTCAGTGAGAAAATCCAATAAAATTCAAAGCCCCAAATTATGTAGGATAATTTTGCATTAATTTGGGTTTGAATGAAAATAATCAAACTTAAACTAATCCTACACCAATGATTCAAAATGATTTGAACTTTTTGAAAATAAAATTAGGGTTAAGATACACATTTGGTGAATTTTTCATAATTTATTGAATAATAAATCTAAATATATGAAATTATCAATTCTAAACCTTAATTTTATTTAAAATAAATTAAATTTGAAAAATATGAAAATAATCCAAAATTTCATAATACGCCCTAATGTAAATACTTCATTGAAACCCACTCAAACATAATTAATCATAAAATAACCTAATTTGGCATTTAATTGAATTGATTAATTTAATAAATTAACCTAAACTTAAATAGATTTTAATAAATCAACCATAACTTCAAAAATTATAAATAAATCCTTCTTTCTTCTAGAGGGCAATCTAGGAAAAATAAAACCCTTAAATTATCCTCATTAATTTAAGTTATAATAAAATAATTAAATCCTTAATTAATCCCAAATTGCTTATCTCATTAGGGTGAAATTTTAGATAATTTAAATTGGAAAGGAACCTTACTTGGCATAAAAAGTTCAAAATTAATTCACCTTTAGATTAGTAATTATTGAATTTTCAACCCTCTAGATTAATTTAAAAGAAACAATAAATCAAAAAAATCACAAACATTACAAAATCCATAATATAAGCTTAAGAAATCATACTTAACATTCGACACTTCAAAAAAATGTCCAAGCAATCTAAAAGTAAATGAACTTAATTAAACATAAGTTAAGAATTAAGAATAATTGAAAATATGGAATTTAATTACACTCCAAAATTAATGATCAATTAAACCATGATAAACCTACTAATAAACTGAAATATAAAATTCATTACCCTTTGAACTTTATAATCTATCAACATATGAATACATTAAGGCCATTTAGATTAAGGAATAAAGTGACTATAAATATAAATGTGAACAAACATAATAAAATTAAGTTTGATTGAACTTAAAATGACATAAGAGTTAAAGTAACATAGGATAAGTTTAGTACACATAAAAATAACCCTTCCTTAAACTTTTAGTTCATGGTTAATAAATGTAATCCTATTATGCCAAATGATAAAAAGAATTTATTTGAATAAACGTAATTGAAATGATATGAGCTATTCCATAATATATGAAATCATAACTTGGAATCAACTATCTTAATCTAAGTTCATTAATAAGCATTAGAAAAATTAATGAATTAGATAAATTGAATAAGAGACATCAAAAAAATAAAATAAAATTTGAATAATCAATTCAAGATAATACAAATTATACAAATGGGTTATAAAATTGAAGCATAGTAAATTGAATAATATTAAACTTAAGATTGAATGTAAGTTTACTTAAGTTAACAAATATCAATAAAATGAACAAATGAATTTAACTTGGAAAATAAACATTATAAACACATCCAAATGTAATAAGTAAACCAAATCATCCTAAAATTAAATGAACAAAAATAAATAAATAAAATGAATATAACTTATTGAAACATAAAGATGAAAGACAAAATAAAAGGTTAAATAAATCAAACATAAAGGTTTAACCTAAACTAAAACATAATAATACTAATGAACAAAATGGAAAAGAGTGAAACACATTAACTTAAATATGTGTTGTTGACATAATGAACAAAGATTAAATAAAAATAAATATCAAATATGAACATTAACAAAAGAAATGAAAAATACATCAAATAAAAAAATTAAAAGAAGAATAAAATTTCAAAAGAATTAAAGTTACAAACTTAATTCAAATCAAATCAAGTAAATGAATCTAAAATGAATTAATTAAGATACTTAGGATCTTAGTTAGACCTTTAAAATGAATCTTCATCTTAGGATGAAGGTTTCATTATATTAGGATTTAGGATGTTGAATAGAATGGGTTCCACCCAAAATTGAATCTATTTTCTTCTTCATTCTTGAAAACTTAACCATCACTTTAGCATAAAAATGAATTTAAAAAAAAAAAATTATTTAAACTAAAACCACCCATGGTAAATTAAATAAAATTTAAAACTAAAAGTCATTAAATAAATAAATAAATAAAATTTAAAATTAGCTACATATGGTATATAGTCTAGACACCCGAAGTCGCAATGTTGTTGGTCCAAAGGAGGACTTGATACCTCGAATCTCTAGTAAAATCATGATACCTATGAAGCTAAATTATGAAAACTAAAAAGTCTAAAAAATCAAATTAAATTAAAGTAAAAAAAAACTTAAATTAAAACTTAAACTAAAAAGGCCTACCAAAGTTTTCACACACAAACTCATTTCCTTCACACACTAGATTATTATGACATGGTTCATAAACTTAGGTTAGGTCTATTGTGATATTTTATGATATTCTATGATAATGTGATGTGAAATGCATTTTAATAATTTTGTAGTGTACTATTTTAGACTAGATGGCTAAGTTTGATTATCGTTAGTCTGGATGGTAGGACGCTATTTTTAGAATCAACATTATCTTCTACAAGGGGGTTGTTTACCTCATTTTTAGAATGAGCTCTCAACCCCTCCATCTTAAACATAGGACATCTCTTAGGCTTTAAGAGTTCCTTAGTCTTTAGACACATCTAGTGATTAGGTTGACACTCTACCTAGCCCTAGAGACTTAGAAGAGTTAGCCATAAGAATAGGTCATGCCTTAGGGGTGTTAGGAAATTTCCTACCCTTAGCTCAAACTATTCCTCACTTTCCTTTGTTCAAGTCAAACTCCAAATCAATTCTATTTGATTTTCTCCAAACCTCAAATCAATTCCATGATTGAAATCTATGATTGAAACCCATGATCAAAATCCATCAAAATTCCTAAGCTCAAATTTTCCTAAGTCCTTAAGCCTCCCTTAAGGACTTAACCAAAGTTTTAATCTAAACTAATCAAATCTTTGAGATCTTCTCATAATATATTTATATTCTCATTTATATTCACATATATAAATGAAATGTAAATTCAAACCCATCAAATCAAACTCAAAATTTCAAATCAATTCATGAAATTTTCTTAAGTTCTTTAAGTTCTCCCTTAAAGACTTAGCTTCATCATGATCTAAATCAATTCAATTCCTTGGGATTTTCTCAAAACTCATTCATATTATCATTTATATTCACATATATAAATGAAATATAAATTTAAATCAATCAAATAAGATCCAAAAATTAAATTCCCAATTTAAAATTTCATTAAGTCCTTAATTTTCCATTAATGGACTTGGCCAAATCATGATCAAAATCAATTCAAACCCTTGGGATTTTCTCACAACTCATTTATATTTTCATTTATATTCACATATATAAATAAATTATAAATATAAATCAATCAAATCAAACTCTCAAATTAAATTCCCAATTTAAATTCTCTGAAGTCCCTTAATTTTTCATTAATGGGCTTAGTCTAAATCTTGATCAAACCATCTCAAAATTATGGGATTTTCTCATAATTAATTTATATTCTCATTTATATTCATTTATATAAATGAAATATAAATATAAATCAATCAAAACCAAATTCAAAAATTCAAACTCCAAACTTAAAAAAATTTTCTAAGTCCTTTAAATCCTTCTTAATGGACTTAGCCCAAATCATGATTAAACCACTTCAAATCCTTGAAATTTTCTCATGATCCATTTATATTCTCATTTATATTCACATATATAAATGAAATATAAATTCAAACAATCAAAATCAATTCCAAAAATCAAACTCAAATCAACTCAAAATCCAATCTAAGCCTTTCAAGTCAAAATCTTGAACTTAGCCAAATCAACTTCAAATCAAGCCAAACTCTTGATTTTCTCTGATGATTCAATCAACCCTACAATCTTGAGCTCATATATAAATCAAAACTTCAATCAAACAATGTAAACCTAAGTCCAAAATCAAAACCAAAACCCTTTCATATTCTTCCTTTAAATATAAAATTATCAAATGGATCTAAACCCATTTGACTTCAAATCACTTGTAAATGGATTTATATTTCAATCATGAGTCTATAAACAAGATCAACCAACTTCAAATCACGCTTTGACCAAGCCATTTGACCCACTTAGATTCACTTGACCGAAAGTGACCTAAAATACCCTTATGAGCCAAATTCTAATCCTAACCAAATTAGGTTGAACCAAACTCATATATCCCTCTCATCATGATCAATAATCATCATGGGATGATCAATCAATCAAATTGGGTCAAATTAAGTCAAATCTAAGGGTTAACCAAGTCAACACTTAACAAAAAATGAAACCTAACATGGCCAAATTCGGTCATGGGCCAAATTGATTGAAACCATTGATCTAAGTTCATTCATGACTTATGTTTGAACTTGACCAAGCCAACATTTGAGCCTAACTTAGCACAATTGGCCACTTGATCCAAGCCAAATTGATTCAAACCAATGGGTCAAGTTCATTCCAAATTACTTGATGAACTTGAACAAAGTCTCAATTAGCCAACTAGACCTAACCTAGCCCAATTGACCTTAGACCCAACATGACCTAAAGGGGTCATGTTGAGCCAAATTTGAACTTAAACAAAATTGATTAGAAACAAAGATACCAATCCACTCCATATGACTAACCTAACCTAAACTTACCCTTGACCTAGCCCAAATAGGTCAAATGGGCCAAATAGGTCAACTTGACCCATTTGACCTAAATGAAGTCATATAAGACAAATTCAAAAATATACCAAATTGAACCAAACCGCCACCAAAACATTTCAAATGGTCATATGAACTTGACCCAACCCTTGGTTTCACCCAATTTGACCAATTGGTCAACTTGACCCAAGTTGACACATTTTGTCCTAAATCGGTCAACATGAGCCAATCCCTATTAAATTAATTTCAAATCTCATGAAACTTAGCCAAACCTAGTTTCTCCACATACCCAATACCCAAAGTAAAAAAATCAACAAAATGACCATTCTACCCCCAGGCCATAGAACAAATTTTGGCTTAATCCATGGGTATTTGGTCATACCCTCGTCACATTCACTTGAGGCTTTCCTAAAAGCTCAAGGGGACCTAGTGAAGAATGGTGCACCCAACCTAATGGTTTTGGGTCAGCCAAATTGGTTCCTAGACCAAACCTAACCCTATGGCTCAAAATGCAAAATTCAAACTCCCTCTCCCACTCAAATTCAATCACATGGGAGGTTGGCAGTCCACTGCTTGGCTCAAACTGACCATGTGCACACTCTTAAATGATCAAACAACCCACTGCCTATGCTCAATTGGATCAAAATGGCAAGTGCATTGCCGGTCGTCTGATTCTTCAAGTAGGAGATATACTCCCCCTAATTCAATTCAATTCTCTTGATTGAAGCTAAGGAACTCAAAGCAAGCATCGAAGAGTGTTCCCAAGCTTCTTAGAGAGGATTTGAAAACTCCATTTCTCAATTTTTAGAGCTTGAAAATAGGGGAGGTTCATTAAAGAGCCAACTTTCTCCCCACTCAAACTCACTCAATTCCCACTTCAAGCTTCATCAGAGGACCAAGTCGAGTGCACTCAAGCTCCCTTCCAAGTTCTTGAAGCAAGGGGAGATCCAATTCAATCAAACCTGAGCTCAAGCTAAGGAGGAGGTGACCCATAGGAAGATCCACTCAACCTCAAGTGCTCAAAATTAGGGCAAGGCTTTATCTCAACTAGACGAAGCCTTTCTAAGGGAATCGAGCATCGGTGATCACCTTGATGAGGTATGGGATTTTTTGACCATTAAACTCAATGTGGTGTGGAGCTTTGTGAAAGAAATTTTCACCCCATGGATTTTTTACCATTGGATTTGCCGCTCATTAGCTTTAGATGGTGTGGGTTGAGTTTGATTTGAATCCATGCTAGATTGAGATTGGATCTTTCCCTTGACCATGGATGGTCTTTGTTGATCAAGGGGAAGAACTTGGTAGATCTTAGTCATCCAACCGCATGTTTTAGATGGACGGTTGAGATAATTCGCACGTTTAGAAATTTCTTTATTTTAAATCAGAAAGAGATCTCCCAATCTTTGATGATCGAGGAGATCAAATCGCCACTAACCGCCATCTTAGATTTGACATTTCAGTAACCCCCTAAAAGTGCGATGCATGTAAAGTGCGCTGACCGCCGCTGCCACTCATCATGCCATGAGCTAGGGGATTAGTTAAATGCTTTAATTAAATCTTAATTAATTAGGATCTTCTAAAATTCATTACTCCCTCTAGAAAACACAAGAAATTATGAAATAAAATCCTATGTAAAAATAATTCAACCTAGAATATTTTAAAATTAATTTCAATGGGGTTTGAATTATATTTTTCTCTGAATTTCAATTTTATTAGAAAGTTTATTTTGCTAATTACTTTTTAATTTAGCCTCTAATTAATCCCAAATTTCTTGGGTATGTTTTAGGGGATGACTTCTGTCTCCCCGATGTTTCTTGGGATTTATTGAAGGCTTGATTAGAAGAATTGCATATAAAATTCTAATTACCCTCCTTATATAATTAAGGATAATTATTGTGTAATTAGTGATTCTAATCCATGATTAGGGTTGATTCAGGTCAGATCTAGTAAGTAGGAGGTTCATGGAATAATTTTGTGGCATTTCCCTAAGCTATTCCCTAAACCCCCTTCTTCTCTCCATTATCTTCTCTTAATTAATGGTTAATTCATTAATTACACCCCTTAATTATTTTCTAAAAATTCTAAAAAGGTTTCAGAACTTAATTAATCTACTTTGAGAAGATGCTTAGGTGTTTAATATCCTAAGTTCAATTAAGGAAATCAAAAATTAATTCATAAGTATGAAAGGGTGTTTTGAAATTACTTAAGCTAAACCTCTTAGCTTAATTAACTTTTAATTGTGAGCCAAATTTCATTAGGCCCTATTCTTATTAGGTGCATTGCAAATTTAAATTCCTTGTGAGTTTTTATGTCATCTCATTAGCTCATAATTATTTGGTTATTTATTCTAAGGTGGTGTAGGTAAGGGTTAATTAAGTCACTTAATTCATACCTTAACCTAACTAATGCTTTAAAATGGATCTAATTATCTAAAAATTAAATCAAACCCTGAACAAAACAAAAAATCACTTTGAATTCACTTTGATTTATTTTAAACTTTCTTATTCTATAAGAATGTCTTGAGGATTTAAGTGAAGTGAACTTGTTTACATGCTTTCATTGCTTTGAATATTTCCCCAACATGTTAAATTTGTATGTTATGTGGTTTCATGCATTCATATTTTTCAAATTCAAATTTAAAAATGAAATTATTTACTTTATGTCAAATTTGCATGTGTTGGCTAAAGTAGAAATATGAATGGCTATTATCACTACTAAATTCAAATTATTTTGAATACATATAAATAAAATATCAAATATAAAAGTATGCTACTTATATTTTAATTATGAGTTTTCATGTGATAGATTATGGCATGCTTAGCATAGTTTTCCTTTCTCCTTTATGATTAGCATAATTTTGAATAAGAATTTAGTGAGATACATGGCTCATTTGAAAAGGACCTAATACTCACTTAATTCCACATCCTATTCATCCCTATGCTATCACCTAAAAAGGTCTACCTATGCTTGCATACATAAATTGCATAAGCAAAAATGAATCAATTAATATAACCTTTGCATTCTTCTTTTCCATTTCATTTCTTTTATACATATGTTTGTAATTAAGGAAAGTGGTATATTAGTCTGGACAACCCGAGGTTATGAGACTTTAAGTAGCCCTAAGTAGGTCTTGTACCTTACACCTTTGGTTAACAATGGTGCTATACTCACTTATATTTTTCTTACTTTCATGTATGTATATGAAAATTTGGATAAGGAAATCCCTTTCTACTTAAGAAAAATCATGCATATTCAACTTCTAAATTTCCTTAAATGGATTACTTAGCATGCATCATAAAGTGTGTTAAATACTCTCATTTGCATGTATAAATATGCTTAGGATTCATTCATATGCATGTTATACATGTTCAAAAAGAAATGAAGTAATGTGTGTTTTGTGAATTTTGGTTCATTTTCTTTAATCTTAAAATGCCTTTCTTTAATAAGTATTTTTAGAGTTTATCTAAACATAGGATTAATTAAAATATCTAATCAAAATATTCACTAAAAAAACTAAAATGTGAATCTACTTTAGATATTACTTAGGTTAGGTAAGGAAAGAGAAGTTTTCATCTCTTTCCCTCTCTTCATAACCTTGTAATTAATTATAGGATCCATTGAAACCAAATCAAAACATGAAACAAAATCAACAAAAAATAATTAAACAACTTAAATGAAACCCTCCTCTAAATTGAACATGTTCTTCACACTTAGAAAATTTGAACCTAAAGCCATAGCTAAGCATACCACACAAGCCTTCAAACCACACACATTAGCCTAAGTCACCACTTCTAGCTTTAGGTTAAGTCTGTGCATGGTTTGATGTTTTATTTTATTTTGTGATATATGTTTTGATGTGATGTTAGAATGAATGGTAGGATGCTCTTAGTATAATTATTCTTTTATGTAAGGGATTGTGCTTAAGGGGCGCAATCATAAATAAAAATATAAATGCATTTAATTATAGGTGCTTTATACCCCTAAGCATAATCCATACGTGGACTTAGTCACCATGATAAGTCCAATATACATGCTTGGGATTTGTGTGGTTTATTTTATCTAACCTTTATTTTGCAGGTGTTAGTTAGATTTTCATTCTTTTCTTTTTCATGTAAATTTGTGCAATTAGGATTTTGGAATGATTGTTATGGGGATTGGGATAAGCATTGGTCATAAGATCCTATCTTATGCACCATATGAAGCCTTAGAGCATCCACCTTCCAACCATCTAAAAGAAGAAGAAAGAAGAAAAAAAGAAAGAAGAAAAGAAAGAAAGAAGAAAAGAAGAAGAAAGATGAAATAAAGCTTGAAGACCCCCATAATAATGAATTCCTTGCTTAATTATAATTTAATTCATTTGTAATATGGGTTGTATAAGGATAAAGTTCGGCTACCCACATTTGATATTTTCAGCTTTGTGCAGTGGTGCCCAACCACAATGGCCTTTTATTTTTTTTTTATTAGCTTTATAAATTGATTGATGATTTATTTCACTTTTGCATTAAGTGGCATGTTTTTCCTGGTTTCTTCCTTGCTTTATGTATGGCCTAGATGTGGATTAGGCTCTTTAAGAAAAAATAATTCTTTTTACCTAACTTAACAACTCATAACCTCACCTAAAGCTTAGGTTTAAAATCAAGATAAAAGAATTAGTAAACCATATGGATGAGCATTTTTTTATAATATCATACACAAATGCATCTTATTTCACTCTTGATTGGAGGGCTTCCACTTTTCCATAAAATCTTGGATTGACCTATGAGAGCCATGGTGGAAACACACCTCCTCCCTTCTCACTAATTTTGACCAATAACTTTATTTCTCATGCATTAGTCATAAAAATCCTATTAGCTAGATAATTGTACAAAATGAGAATAAAAATATTAAAATTTGAATTGCATTGGATTTAGGTCATTTGAAGCATGCCTTTTATATGATCTAGTCTCTTTAGGGAGTGAGTTTAAGGACTTAGTCTCTTTCTAAATAAATAACGGCATAGCTATCTTGCATAAGCATAAAAACTTGCCTAGATGAATTTAAAATTATAGGAGTTAGTTGGTGGCCACCCCCAGGTGGTTGTAAGTCCAAGTCGTTTGGTTTGTCATCTCTTGTGGAGGAAATCCAATTACCCATTTCTACTTAGATTTAGTTTGTGCTTCCGGCCCTCGTCGAAGCTCCCTAGTTTTAGGTTCTGAGGTTACCTCTCCCCTTTGTGGGCCATAAGCACAATTCCTCACCTCTTAAGCATTTCTTTAATCTTATGTTAAAGAATCATAAGTCATAATTTTTAAAAAAATATAACTCAAAGAAACTAATTCAATTTCAAAAATGTAAAGCCCAATCATAGGATAGCTTTGAGATGCTTGCTAGGTTTCCTAGTATCTTGGGCACCTCCAACTTATCTCCCATTTTGGCTTCGATAATAACTCCCTCTTTTAATCAATCCTATTTGATCTTCCAAAATTGAACTAATCGATTGATAGTCCCTTCCTATTGAAATCTTCAAAGACAATGATCATTTAAATCGAATGAGGAATCCCCATTCCTTAGGAAGTAATTAACTGTAGGGGCTTGCCTCAGGGAACTTAACAAACTCGATTTAAAATAAACCCTGCTTTACTTTTCCATGTAAAGTAGGGGAAGAATCTCTAGTACATATGCAGACCCATCATCCTTAGGAGTCCTTATTGAGGTGATTAGGTCCATTAAAG
The DNA here is from genome assembly GCA_021442155.1 of Cymbidium sinense. Lineage (NCBI taxonomy): Eukaryota > Viridiplantae > Streptophyta > Magnoliopsida > Asparagales > Orchidaceae > Cymbidium > Cymbidium sinense. The sequence continues at coordinate 20,739,750 of CM038229.1, forward strand.
GGTATTGATCCTTGTCTTTCGAGATAGTATCTATGTCCTTGATGATATACCTAATCACCTAAATAAGCACATCTGTGGATCTACGTGACATCCTAAAAAGATGAATTTCTATATGCTTGTCCTCTTCTCATTTCTCACCAACAGATTTGAAAGGTGACTCGCTCTGTAGAAATTTTTCACCATAGGGGATATGATAAAAGGGATAGCTATAAAATAAATTATAAAATTATTATTTCCTTATAGGTGATAAATAGTCCCTTAGCATAGCCCAATAAGACAGGTTGACTTAGCAAGCAGCTAATGCCAAGCCCATATATTTGTAAAACATAATTGTTATGTGCTATTTGTAATTTTCTAACATCTATTTTACAAGATTTGGGATTAATTTTTTTTAATTTCAAATGTAAATATGTGCTTAGAATTAGGTTAGGATCTATGAAGTCTAAGATTAGTAGGAGCTGACCTTACCAGCAGATTAGTGTAGAGGGGCCCTTGTGAAGCATAATGGAGGTCCCTGAAGAAGGAGACGACCTTGAAGAGAAGACCCATAGATCTAAACTTTAGTTTTAGGTCGGGATGTATAAGGGTAGAGCTCGGCCGCCCATTTTATCTTTCTTCCAAGGTGTACTGCGGTACCCACTTGCATTGGCCTATTCTTTAATTTAAATTGGCTTGATTTATTTGAGTGTGCAATAGAATCAACCTACTTTTGTAGGTTTCATTATGTGATATATTTTCTGTGATGAATGCCTAGATGATTAGGCTCTTAGAAAAACTAAATTTTTCTAACCAATCTAAATCTAATCAACTTAAGAAAATGATAAAGAAATTTAAAACTTCATATTAACTAAAGCCCTAAAAATAACCTAAAATCAATTAGAAATAACTAGCTTTTGTAAACTGTGCTAACATATTTCTCTAACTCTGAGAATTGGGCACCTCACGCATTGCACATATAGGGCATCTAACCTTTGAGGATGACCACCTTCTTGGGGAAGTTTGCCTTGTCTTTTTAATTTGGCCCATGACCACCTCCAATTGCATGGCATTTATGCATAAAATGCATACCCCAAGTTCTTAAATAAATCATGAGTCAAAAAATTTAAAAGTTTAAAATGTGCATTAATTTAATGCATATCATACCCTACATGTTCCTAGGGATTAGGCGTGAGTCTAAGTTCTTATATTCTTTCCTAAAATGCAACAACCAAGCCATCTTGCATACATGAGACTTGGCATCATGTATTAAAATGTGCTTAGGTAGTGTTAGCTGACAGCCCATCTAGGTGGGTTATAAGTTCAGAAGAGTCAGGGATAGGTTTGTTCCCTCAAGTGAGAGAAAATGGCCAGTAATTTCCAAAAGTGAAACTAGGTCGAGCATTTGACTTGTGTTAAAAGAACATATAGACTTAGGATTTGATGCATCGTATTAGAGTAAGTCTTCAACCCTTGGCATTTTTTGCATCTTGTTATGCTAGAATCTAAGTCCTAGATTTCTAATATGATGTCAACTCAAAATTTAAATTTAATCACAAAAATTAAAGCCTAATGATAAGATAGTTGAAATACTTGCTGGGTATCCCAGTATCAATAGACATTTCCTACATCCTGATTGACTTCTAAAAGAACTCTTTCCACTTTGGATCGTTCCCAACTAAAATTCCAAATTATCATTTCCTTTAGAAACTAACTTAGAAATCCATAGAAATAATAGCTTATTTTTTAAATTGAGAGTATTCTTAGAAAGAGTTCCTCTATTCCTAAGATTTAATTAATTATAAGGGCTTGCCGTCATAGGGAACCATGAACGGAGTTTAAAATAAACCCTACTAAACTTTTCATGTAGTTAAGGGGAAAACTCACTAGTACATTAAAGACCCATTAGCCTTATGAGTCTTTTATTAAATGATTGAATCCATTATAAGACAACATGTTTACCTTTCGAGATAATATGTTTACTCCTTAATGACACATTTGATCAACCAAATAATAAATTCTCAAAATCTATGTGTTGTCATAAATTTTTCCTACACTTCATGCATTTGGGATCTGCTTGACTTGTTTGATCAATGCTAATACGTGCGGTGTACACTATCCATACACTACACCTATTGGAGGTCCTTTTATTGACCTCACTTTCAATGAGGTTGAAATCCACTCTGTTGTCCTAGGATTTTGATCTAGGTAGAAAGGCCTTCCTCACTTAAAGTTAAGACACTTTTAATGATTAGGAGGACACCAAGACCAAACCTAGAAAGCTCAACCTTAGAATCAAACCCCAACTAAACTTAGCGGACTCTACTTAGCTTAAACTCTCACAACTCTTAACATATCAAACCCATTCAATGACAAATTCATAGGTGACTCTAAAAACTTCTAACCAAACACAAGCCAAGCACAAATGTCCAAATGACCTAATTGGTTCACTTAACTTAATTAGGTCCATTTAGCACATTCAATGCAATTTTACCCGAACCTTGATTAAATCTAAAGGTCCAATTTGACTGACTTGTATAATTGACCCAAGTTGACCTATTTGGGCCTAAAGGGTCTAAACTCCAAATTGATCCAAACCACTTGGAACTAAACTTACCCTAATCATTCCCAATCTGAACAAAACATATTTGAAGCTTAACCTAAACTCAGTTTGGCCAATTAAGTTACTTGACTCATTTGACTCGATTTGACCTAAAGGGGTCAAATTGAACCAAACTTTGATTCAATCCAAATTAGATTGAGTAAATTATTACAATCACTTCCCAAAATGGTTACCAATTATGGCATGACCTTGGTGAGCTCAATTGAGCCAATTGATCCCTTTGGCATAACCAAATCCCAATTTGATCTAAAGGCTTAAATTAAGCCAAAATTCAATCCACTTCAAAATGAACCAAACCATCACTTGCAATGGATCCAAGATTGATCCTGGAACTTCTCCTAACTATTAATTACACCTAATTGATCAATTTGACCCAATTAACTTATTCTAGCCCATAAGACCTCCATTTGACCTCTTAAAAGGTCAAATTGAGCTAAAACCTAATTAAATCCAAATTAAACAAAATGACTACCTAAATCAACCCAAAAATGATAATTGAACATAACTCAACTGCCAATTGCAATTGATTTGACCAATTTGGCCACCAAATTGACTAACCTAACTCATTTGACCCATATGAACCCAAATAAGCCAAATTGAAGTCTACTTTGAATTAAATCAAATAAATTATACCAACACACTCGTAATCATCATTTTAACATAATCCAATATCCCTTGGATCCAATTTGGTCAATTAGTTAACCTAGCTCAATTGAACCCAAATTGACCTAAATAGGTCACATTGAGCCAAACCCAACCAAACTAACTCTAAACATAACCAAATTTGGCATGACTCTTTCTTAGGTGCCCTTGGACCTATCCAAGTGCATTTAATCTAGAGTGAACCTAAACCAACCCAAACCAAGTGAACCAAGCCATCCACAAAAATAAAAATTAAAATAGAAAGGTCCAACCTCTCCCTTTAGCCAAGGCAATAATTTTAGCGCTCCTTAAACTCAGTCCAACAAACCAAAGTTAACTCAAGGCTGATTTGCTCAACCCTTGATCATGAAAAGCCATGACCATAAGGTGACAAACCTTGGTTCAACCACCATGACTAAGTCACTTTACCAGGTTCCATCAAACTTCTCTAGCTAGTTGAGAAGGGCCAAATTATTAGTCTCATGCTATTTTCAACCACCTCCACTACCCGACCAGCAACCATGAATTGAACCAACCCAAATAAATGATTCACATATAGAGGGAGGTATACACTTCTCCAACCATTCAAACTCAACACACCCTTCACAATCCTTCTATAGATAGTCCCCAAGCAATCTAAGAGCTCCTTATGCTCCCCATCACTAGCGAGGCCAAGCTACCTCAAACTTGAATGGCCCCACATACCCAACTCTACCAAACCTCATACCCACATCAATTAACTCTTTCCATACCTTCCCAACACTCTAGCATATCAAAATAAATCAAAAAGCACTTGATTCAATCAACGAAGCATCAAGTTAGAATGAACTTTGATGAACTTAACACGATTTAGGGTCTCAAGAGTAACTAGAGAGGAGGCAAGTGAGGACTTCAATAATAGAGCCTTGCCTCTGCAAGGTAAAGATACATCACATGTTCGATTGCTAATCTTGAGCTCCAGGTACTCTCTCTCTCTCTCTCAAATTATAGAAGATCTTAGGATTCTTGGCCTTTTATGAAACAAATTTGAATTTTAGCTCGATCAAGCTATAGAAATCGATAAGTAAATACTCCCTAGATCCAAAACTTTAAAAAGGCATAACTAATCACAAAAATATAAAAAAATGTAAATAAATACTCTGTAGAAAGCTTAGACAAAGAGGAATTTATGATAAATAGCTCTAATTCTTACCCACTAGATTAGAGTAATTTAGGTTTGAATGAAAAGCATATTAATGAAATTAACCCTTAATTAGATCTCTAATTAATTTGAAACCTTTTGGGAACATTCCTAGTGATGTCATTAATTTGCTTAATTAATTATTTTTTTAAATCATAAAAAATAATTAAGTGGTTCTCTAAAGTTCAATCATCAATGATAGACATTAGAGAGCAATTAGAAAAATTTTTGAACCTTTAATTTTGATTAATTTAAAATTTTATATTTTAGGGCATTTAATTAATTAACTAATCAATTAACTAATTTAGAACTATAAAATTCATTATTAATTATCTATAATCCAAAGAACTATGAATGACTCTCCATTGGTTCATTTAGGTGATAATTAGGGAATGAAATCAAAATCCCTAATCAGTTTAGGATATTTTGAGTACAATTGCCTAATTATCAAATTTTGAATTAGTGTAATTAATCACATTATGTAAGTACAACTAACTTAGAGAACTCATTATTTATTTTTGCTATGCTCATACATATTTAAGAATTTTTTTCACAAATTTTGGGGTTACCTTTAGTAGATATTTATATTTTAGGAATTCATTGCTCTAATCATGATATTTAATAATTAATAAATTAAAGAATTCAAAAAAAATAGAAATTTTAGTTTATAATTTATTAAGTGATAAAGAATAACATTAGAAAAATTAAACTCAAGCCTAAACCTATTTAACTCAATTAATTCACCTTAAATCTCCCTTAATTAATCCTTAATCAAATCCATTAAACAATACATGCCTTAGGGATGAATTAAATTTTGAATGAGTATGCCTATTCTTGGGATTAATGAACATATGACATAAACTTAGATGTGACTTCCCATTAATTTTAGTGTCTATCATCTCATGCATGTAGTTATAAACCTTAATCAAGTAAGAATTCCTAATTCTAATCTTTAATTTTGAAATCATATAGAAAAGTAACAATAATAGGTATCATGCTTCATGTCATGCATTGACGTAGGTTATCACTCATGCTATATTCATATAAAATCACATGCTTGGCACAAATCTAAGGAATATATGCTGGGTACCCCAGCATGGCTACCAAGTTAGCTAAAATGAGATTTTATGATTTCATTCCCATGGTTTATCAAAGCCACATACATATGATTAGTTCATAATTCATTTAAGATGTATGTCTATTCAAGAAGTATAGATTCATAACATAAGCATAATCATAAGCATAAGGTATATAGGGTAGACACCCTAGGGTGCATGACTATTAAGTTAGCCCAAAAGAGGATCTATAACCCCATCCTCTTGGTTAAACAAAGCTATGTACTTATGCATTATAGATCATTAAATGACTAGAACTATATATATGGATACCATTCGGTAGTCACTAAATATAACTTTTAAATCATAATATAAATATGTTCACATTCACTCAAAGCTTAAGCATGCATACCCATCATGTTCATTAATTAAAGAACATAGCATAAGGGAAATTCACATATCAAAAGTCATTCCTTATATCTAATTAGCATTCCTTTATCTTAGGGGTTTATTTCTTCTAGGATAGGGCATGGGTATAGTGGTTCACATTACAATGTGCACCATTAAGTTTGTGGCTCTTCATAACTCACTGTGGTGTTTTCATTTGGAGTCTTCATAGGGACACCACACAGATCTTAGGGGGGTACTTATTGAAATGTTCAAGTATGACATTAAAAGGATGATGTGCTATCTTGAAAGATAAAATCATCGCATGATAATGGACTCAATCATCTAATAAGGACTCCTAAGGTGGATGGGTCTATGTCTATATAGAATGTTAGGACTTAGATTCTAACAACACAAGATTGTGAAAATGTCAAAGAGATGAGGACTTATACTCATAGCAAAGGAGAAATGAGCAGCCTCTAAACCTACACCTAGTATGCTATAGCACAAGCTACAAGTTTGACCTAATTCTACTCATGGAAAGTAGGATATGATGGTTTACTTCCACTAGAGAGAGTGAACCAATCCCAACTCTTCTGGACTTATAATCACCTAGAGTGGCTGCCAACTAACACCTCTTACAATTCAAAATCACATAGGTCGATCTTATGTAAGTCTTAAACAGTTAGGTTATTATTTATTAGAAAATAATCTAAGGTACTAAACCTACTCCTCAGGAGACTAAATTATGATTGTTGTGCAAATTATGATTTAGACTAGTGTAATAAAATTCACATATTTTTATTCCATTTTGACCCACCATTTTGGAGTTATACTTAGGATAGCTTTTGTCTAAATGCATGATAAAATTTAGTTATTGTTTAAAAAAGAGGGAAGAGGTGTTCTCCACTAAGGGATTACTCTCACAAGTCAAGCCTATCGTTTATCATGCAAGAGTGGAGACCCCCTATTTGCAAGAGTGAAATAATATGCATACATGCTATTATACTATATAACCATATAGCTAAGGAGTTACTAAAACTTTTATTTTCTTGATTTGAATCTTACACTTTCAAATGATATTATGAATTATTTAAGTTGTAGTCAAACTTGTTAAGTTGGGGTAGAAAATTTAATTTTTCCTAAAGAGCCTAATGTATCCAGACCATATAATAAACAATCACAGTTTAAGAAACATATAAGAACCATATCACTTTTATTGCAAAATCAATATAAACTCAATAATCAAAAATGAATCATCTAAAATATTAAGAGGCTGGTGCGGCTGGGTACCGTCATAAACCCTAGAAAAGAAATGAAATTGGGTAGTTGAGGTCTACCCTTATAGAGCCTAGATTATAATTAATTTATTAATGAAAAGAAGCTATGGGGGTCTTCAATTCTTCATCTTCATCTTCACACCATGGATGGGACCACTCCAAGCTTCACAAGGCCTCCCAAGTCTAAGCCTTCTAGCCACTACTCATCTTGAACCTGATAGCTCTGATCCTAAGCCTAATGCAAAATTAAATTTTTTTTATAGAAATTAAATCTAACTACACTTGCAAATAGAAGTTAGCTTACCACACATACACACCAAGCAATTATATTTCATACACTTGGACTTAGCACTCTTCCTTGGGTTACCAAGCCCACTTGTCCTAATAGATTATGCTTAGTGAGTTAAGCAGCACCTACAAGCAAGAAACACTTAAAATTTTATAATTATCATAGTAGACCCTTAACCACAATCTCATGTAGAAAATATCATTAATATAATTCCATCATAACTTTCTAACTATGTATGAACAATACTAACATCCAATCTAAAATATTACATCACAAAATAATACATTATATCACAACAATCATCGACTTAACCTAAGAGTAGAATTGGTGACTTAGTATTCTAGTGTATGTAAGTTAGGCTTGGTATGGTATGCCTTGGTTGGGCTTTGAAATTAAGAATTTTTGAATGTTTGGATGTTTAAATTTCTTAGTAAGGGTGGTTATAGTTTATATCACTAAAGATTTGAAGTGAAAATTGAACTTAAGCCTTATATATAATTTTTGTTTCGTACTGATGATTTGAAATTATAAAGATAAGAAGAAAAGGTTACTCACTTTAATCCCTACCCTTAGATTAATTCTGAAAGGTGAACTTTATAACTGTAAGTTCTCTTCATAACGAATTCATGAATTTGATTAATACATATATTTGGATTTTGCTTAAGAAATTTTATTTCAATATTGTAGGCATCTTAAGACTAATAAAGCTAATTTATAATCAAATCAATAATGTCTTCTCTCTTTATTTTATAACCCATTAATGCTTAATCTTATTTTTTATTTATTTGTATTCTTTCTTTAATTTATATGCCACATTTGAGTTAATTCACACTTGATGCATGAATAGATCTATACACATATCATTTTACTATACGATGACTAGATTTTTTTTATAGAAGAGAACTTAACCTAATTATGCCTTATACACACATACACACACACACACACACACACACACAAACACACACACACACACACACACACACACACACACACTATATAACACACACACTCACACACACACATAATATATATATATATATATATATATATATATATATATATATATATATATATATATATATATATATATATGAAATCTTTATAAGTACATGCCATTATTGAACTAGAAAGTGAGGTAATCAGAGACCCCCATGGGACTTCTAAAACCATCATGTTCATGGGATTCCCAAACTACATACTTGTTGATTCATATTGGCACACACATACACATATAAGCATAAAGATGAAATTAAGAAAAGTTTTAAACTATTCTAATTATAAAAATAACAATTTGATTTTAATACACCACTTACTATAAATCTCATATACATTGGACAATTTGGGTTTTGTCATATTTAGTTTAATAAACATCTAATTTATAGCTATATCATAATTACTTAAGAAAATAATTTGAGATTTTTTAGTTATAATAGCCACACTATTTAGTCCAATCATGCAATTAAATGCCACATTTTATTTTATTTTTGAAACATGAATGTATGAGATAAATGAAATGAAAATTTATGAATGATTGAAGTAAGGAAAATAAATATTATCAAATAATTTATTTGGCTTCACTAAGACATAAGGATATTCATACTAAGTAAACACTCTTATATTAAATCAAATCCATCAAAATTTAATGTTACAGTTTGAATTATTTAACCCTAAAGAGGAGAAGAAGGATTTAAAATTCAACCCATGCCCATCTCTATTCATTAAGTGTTTTTAGATCATCTTAGGTGATTTTTATGACCTCATTATGGTTAATCAAGCTCTTAATTGAATTAAGCCCAAAGTGACCTGTAAATTTAATTAACCCTTGGATATAAGCCTAAAAACTATGAAACAATTATTGAAAGTGCATGAACAAGAAATAAGCATGCCCTAAAATTTCTAATACAATTAGGTTTATTATTAATGATTAATTAAATAAATAAAAAAATCAACAATCATTAATTACTCTCAAAATACCCAAACTGACTAATGACTTTTGATTTCATTAGGAAACTCTTTTCTTACCAAGAACAGAGAGGGTTTAATCAAAATTTTAAATGATCTATATCAATTATTTTGAATTTTCTAAATTTGAGTTAATTATTGATTTGATTAATTAATTAATGGCTTGTTAAGGCAATTTTGGAATTATTTAAAACCATGGGTCCTAATTAATTTCATTGACCGACCTTACTATTCTAATGTTTATTTAACCTTCTTTGATTAATTTCATAATTTTCTAAATTTTAAATAATTATTAAATGCATAGAATGGAAAATTAGGGTTTAAAAATTTAGATCTCCAAAATCACTTAGCAAGTTACCTTGAGAAAATTATGGGAGGTAGAGGTTATCCCAAGGTTTGATCAAACCAAATTGCAAGTCAATTTGCCAAGTAATAAAAGCTTAATCAAAGTAATTTAGTAAAGCTTTAAGCCATAATTACTCATTGTTCATTGAACAAAAATTGAGGATTTTTTTTCTTTTTTTTTCATGAAAGTAGGTATTTCATTGTTTACCTAAAAGGTATAAGTAATCCAAAAAAAGTACAAGAAATGTAAGGTGGTAACATAAAAGAAAAGGTTACAAAGTTTTAGATCTGATGTAAGGCATATCCAAGTTGTCACTATGCACAAGTATAGATCTTTATTAGGTGTTCTAGAGCAACCGAATTATTGAGTTATGGAGCCTCGTTTGGATAGTAAATTGGTATGGTCGTTGCCTTCACACCATATGTGGGAAAAGGTGGTATGGAGTGTCTTCATCAAACATCTAATAGATTTGAGTGTGTTGATGATGAACCAAGGTGGGTGGTTTTACTTTGGATAAGTAGATGAATAAGAGCCAGTGAATCTCAATCTAATAATTAAAGTTTGGATTTCTAGAAGAAAATAAGAGAGCATAATAGCAAGTAGCAATTTTATAGTGTGGAGGGGACATAACTTGATAAGGCATGGAGAAATGGAGAAGATAGTTATCCTTCATATCCTTGAAAATGCCACCAATACTAGCCTTCTGATTAATTGGATCATAACTCCCATAAATATTATCTTAATGGTGTTAGCAAAAGGTTTCTACCAATGAACTAGATCCCATCTGCAAAAGGTTTCCTTTTCTGTTCGAGTCTTTATGTTGATCATTAAGGCAATTTCTCTTGGTAGTGTCAAAATGCTAAACCTTTTATAAGTAGGCATTGATTATCATTATAGTGACTTCAGGAGTTCAGTTGATATCACTGTGCTTTAGTTCATTCCTTGCTATCCATATAAATCAAAAGGTAATAAAGATTGTATTCAGATCCTTGTTATTTCTCCAGTAATTTCTTTTTCCAGTTCACAAGTAATTCCTATAGTGAGGTGGAGATGTTATGAATGTCTATTTATATAAGGTTTGGAAATGCTTCCCAAATTCTTTTACTAAACTTGCAATATATAAAGTAATGTAATATTCTCTCTTCTTCTTCTCAGCATAATAGGCATATTGAAGGCAGTTTCAGTTTTAAGCTTAAGGATATCATCCATCAGAATGAACATATGGAATAGTCTCCAATAGAAAAAAGAAATTGAGTGCTTGAGTGAGGAGTTCCAAATCACATGACCTGGGGTTAGCTTGATGTCCTTCCACTAGCTATTATAGAGGGTTTTATGAATGAATGAATTAGTTGTATGGCCCTTTATAATAAAGTTGTCCTTCTTATAGTCTTCAATTGGAATAATATAAATTTTCTTGCAAGTGTCCATGCGGAGGTATGTCTCTAATTTTCTTTTATCCCATTTAGAATCTATCCAAAATTCATAGATTTTTTATGGTTGAGTTGGTCTGTCATCAGCATTCCTGTAAGAGAGAGATTCTTCACCAAACCAATGATCATTCCAAAAGTCAATGTTCCCATCACCTAAATCCCAAAATAATAGGTTCTCAAGTTCATCTATATGTTTCAGCATTAGCTTCGAGGTTAAAAAATCTAATTATTTCATCTTAATTGACATTGGATTCAAGTTAGGACTGTATTAATTATGCATGAACTTAGCCTAAAGTGAGTTGTTTCCTAAATCTAATACATAGTTTAATTACATTGCCCTTGATATTGTCTTCAATTATTTTGAATCCCAAGCCCCCTCTACTAGTCGGCTTGCTTAATTTCTTCTAACTAGACCAATGGAAATATTTATACTTATGGTTCCAAATATATTTATTGAGAATTCTCTCAATTTTCAGTTGAGTGGTAATGGGGATTTGTTGGACTTGGGTAATGTAAAAGGGGATGGAGTTAAGGATACTTTTAGTTAAAGTGATCCTTCCTCCAAAGGACAACAAAGAGTTTTCCCAAGAGTTAATTCTGTGATGAATCTTTTCAGTTATATCATAGAAAAGGGAAGATGTAAGTTCGCCTTTGTATAGTTTAATATGGTAATTGTAAATATGTAATTCCTATCTTTTCTTGATCCAGTTTATCTTGGTATTATTGATATGTCTTCCTGTCACAAAGAAACAATTGTTAGTGTTCAAATTCGTACATGAAAGGGTTATAAAGTCCTTGATAATAGACATGCAAGTGTTGATTGCTTGTTTGCTCGAAATAGCTGAACAGAAGGAGGTCATCAGCAAAGGCCAAGTGGGAAATGTTTAAGTTCCTATAGCTTTTGAAATTAAGGTTCTCCTTGGAAATAGCCTTGTTGAGTTTTCTTGAGAGGAGGTCTAATGGCAAGATGAAGAGAGTAGGGGAAATGGGATCACTTTGTTTGACACCTCTATTTGCTTGGAAGAAACCAGTTGATTGTCCATTTCGAAGTAGTTTGTACGTGGTTGTTTGTATGGAGTCTATCCACTAGGTTAGAAAAGTAATCAAAAAATTCCCTCTCTTTCAGGGATGGGAGGAGAAAACTCCAACTAATGGTGTCAAAGGGTTTTTTAATATCAATTTTCATGATTAGGTTTCCCCCTCTCACTTTTTTGTCCAAGTCCTTAATAAGTTCTTGCACAAGAAGTATATTATCAATTATGTTTCTTCCTTTGACAAATGTTACCTGGTTTGAAGAAATGAGAGTTGGTAGAAGTCTTTGAAGTCTATTAGCAATGATTTTTCTCATAATATTATTAATGATAGGGGTTAAGCATATAGGTTTTAACTTATCCCATGTGTGGTTATTTTGTTCTTTAGGAATCAAAATAATTACTGAAGTGGAGAAGAAGTTGTGACAATTCTAACTTTTGAAGAAGGATTGGATGGCTTTCATAAAATACTTTCTTGACAATATACCATGTTGTTTGATAGAAAAAGGTTTTAATCCATCAAGGTCAGCTACCTTATTACCATCCATTGAGTTTAAAGCTTCCCAAATCTCATTTTCCTAAGGTTTGGAGTTATGTTCCTCATTATTTAATAGCACTTTCTCAAATTTAAATAACTTGATGCATTGTTGTTGGATTGGATTGTTGATAATTGGTTGGTTGAGGGAGTTAATGAAGTAATTTTTATAGTCTTCCAATACATCATCTTGGTTAATGATCAAATTAACATTTGAGTATTTTATCTTAGGTATCCATTTCTCCTCCTTCTTCTTCCTAATACAAGCATGAAAATACTTAGAATTTTTGTCCCCTTGAAGGAAGGTTTGAGCTAAAGCTTTCACTGAGTAAGTTCTCTTCCCTATCTATGTATGTTTGTAGTTCAATCTGAAGTTGTTCAAGCTGGTGTTCAAGTTGTGCTTCCAAATCAATTAATTTAGGTTCAATGCTGATAATTTCATTTTCAGATTGATCTAGTGGTGGATGTTTCCAAAAACTTCAATGTTCTACTTCTTGAAGGCATGGGTTATGGTTTTATGTAGTTTCCAAAGATGAATCTAGGGGTTGGGATGCTCCTCACCATTCCAATTCTTGGAAATGCAGTTGAGAAAGTTAGCGTGGGTAGTCCACACAATAAAGAATCTAAAGGGATTGTATTTGGTTTAGGGATTTGATTGAGGGTAATAAGAAGAGTAGAATGGTCAGAGGCTATTCTGGCATGGTACTGAACTCTTAGAGAGTAGAAGGTGGAAAACCAAGCAGAGTTGGTAAGGAATCTATCAAGTCTCTCATAAACTCTCCCTCTTCTCCAAGTAGAAGATGAAACACAAAAACCAACATCAAAGAGATTCGCATCCTCAATGTATTCAGCAAATTCTGAAAGGATAGATATGTTAGGATTTCTTCTACTTTTTTTCTTATGGGCAATCAATCATGTTGAGGTCACCACCAGCAATCCAAAGCTAAGTAGTTTGTGACCTTATGTTTTATTTCATTCCAAAGTTTTGTCCTCTTTTGTCGATTACAAGTAGCATCGATAATGGCTGCATAAAGGCTAATGTTTGCATTTTGAATGTGAATATGGAGATATTGGTTGGTATCAACAAGAACCTAGACTTGAAAGTTGTATTCCTAGGAAAACCATATCTTATTACTGATATTAGATATGATGTTGAAGTGGGGGAATCTTCTTTTGATCATTGGTAAGTTTTGGGTACTAACAAGTGGTTCTAATATATCAAGAAACTCAATTTTATGAAGTATCATAAGGCTTTTAAGTCTATTACTGGCATTTACCTTGTCAATGCCCCTAATGTTCCAGATCATGGTGTTTAGCATAATGGAGTAAATTTACTCAAAGATGGCCTTCTAGTTCCCCAGTTTTCGTATTGCCAGTTTTGTGAAATTTGTTTGATAAGAGGTTTACGAGTACTCTTGAACCTTTTAGCACCTTTTTTTAAAAGATTTCCATTCATCCATTGCTGAATTGAGAATGTCTTCATAGTGTTTTGAAGGAATGTTGTTTACCACTAGGATATTTGTATCCAGATTTCTAGCTAAATGTAGAGGTTCGAGATCTATATCACTTGTAGTATAGATATGGAGAGATTGAGGGATGCAGTGGTCAGTCAAGTTAGTTTCTTGATTGCAATCAAGGTGGATTGGTCTAGTTTTAGTTTGCAAGAGGATAGAAGTGAAGTGCTTATTTGGATCAAGTGGCTGCTTCCCTTATCCATTTATACTTTCCCTCAGTTTGGGATGGGCAATAAAGCATTTATCTAGAATATGCCCAAATATTCTACATTTCTCGCAGTTTAGAGGTTTTGTTTCAATCTCAACCTTTTGCCAATATCCACTGGAGTGTGTACCAATCCATGTTTCTTCATTGTAAGGTGATGTTACATCCATCTTAACCAGTATTCTTGCACTTGAAATCTAGAGAGATGAAAAATAGATGTATCAAGCTTTAGGGATCTACCAAAGATGGTAGTTATGGAATACAAGATTTGTTTGTTAAAGATGTGGAGTGTTAGTCCAGGGAGTTTTAATCCAAATAGGAGCTATTAGTGGTTTAATATGGATATTATCAACATGGTAGAACTTTTTGGAAAAGAGTCTAGCACATTCTTCTTCCTTTGGGAGTTTAATCATAATGTGCATTCCATCTAAAAGTCCAACATTCCATTCACCAACTAGTTTGAGTTCCTCAAAGTGTTTCCTTATAGAATCCATTTTGGGATGCTTATAGGTGAATTTTCCAACCAAAGTGAACTTAAAAGGCTCGGCAAGAGTCCAAGTTTCTACTTTAGAAGTACAATGGTAGGCTTGGCACCTTTCTTGAGGCCTTTCTCAATAAAGAAGAGTTAGAGTTTTTCGAGTATAAATCATGGTTGCATTGAGGGAAGAGGATATTGGATTTGAGTGACCCCCTAGAAGGTCCTGAACCACCGACCACCACATTGGCATAAGAGGTGGTGTCTATAGATAAGGGTGTGGGGAGAGAGAGAAGAGGAGGCTGAAACACCTAGAAATTCAATGGAATAGTAACCAGGGGAGATGCACATATCTGGAAGTGGTGACACCATCTTCTTAATTCTCCTCTATCTAAGCTTTCCAAAATGGGTTTCATGTATTTTTAAATTTTTTTATATTTTGACTAATTTAATTACCTTTTAAATCTCTAATTAATTCAATTACATAGTCATTACTATGTGGCTACTAACATGTCAATGCTTTCCATGTGGTGTGGGATTGGTTATTTAAATCATCTAATGTGGTGACTGACTCAACGATAATGAATGCACTTTTTTCTCGGTCATCTGATCATGGATCAAATGATGGTGATTAACCATATGATTGAAAAGAACTAAATTAAATAAGTTTAATATAATTAATCATGGTTGTTCATTCTGCGTAAGAATGATTAGATCCGGTAAGAGATGGACATTGTCACTTTTACCACTCAATTTGAGCTCGTTAGAACTGTTCAATGCCAAAATCAAATGTAAAATGATCCAGGAGGAGTTCTAAAGGGGATCCTTATGGTGTTTAAATATAGTTATTATAGGAACACCACGCAGATCTTAAGGGGTACTTATTGAAGTTCCCAGATGTGCATTAAGGTATGATGTAATATCTTGAAAGATAAAGCATCGCCCTACAATAGCCTCATTAACCTAATAAGAACTCCTAAGGTCGATGGGTTTTTATATACACTATAAATCTTTCCCTTATTTTACATGGATAAGTAAAGTAAGGTTTTTTTATGCCAAGTTCATTAGTTCCCTATGGAAGCAAGCTTCCATAGTTAATTACATCCTAAGAAATGAGAACTTTTTAAGAACACTCTCAATTAAAATAAACAATAAAAGTCACCAAAGATTTCAAGGCTAGACTATCAAAGGATTGGTTATTTTTGGAAATCAAATGAGAAGAGTTCAAATAGGAAGACTTATTAATGGATTCCATAAGAAGATAAATAGGGAGCACTCAAAATACTAGGAAGCCTAATGAATACTCCAACATACCCTATGATGAGGCTTTATATTTTTGAAGAGGAGAATTTATTTTTGTTTAAGTTAAAATTTTATTAGAATGTTAGGACTTATGTTCCACTAACACAAGGTTGTGGGAATGTCTAAGAGCTGAGAACTTATACTCCTAGCACAAGAGAAACAAGCTATCTTAGAACCTAAATCTAGAGTGGTCTAGCACAAGCTAAGAGCTCATCCTAATTATATTTGGGGAAAATGAGATATAATGGTTTACCTCCATAAGAGAGGGTGAACACACCCTAACTCTTATGGACTTACAATTGCTTGGAGTTCGTTAACACTTCCTATGCTTTAAAATCATGTTGGTCAGTCTCATGTAGATGCAAGATAGTTAGGCTATTACTTAATTTGGAAGGATGCTAGAACCCTACACTCACTCTCTAAGAGACTTGATAATGTTTGGTATACAAACATGGCTTAAACTAATGTCAAAAAATTACAAGCATTTGAGATTATTTTGCCACTTTTATTTTGGACCAAGACTTGAGCTAATTATGCCTACATGCAAGATGAAATTGAGATCAATGAGAAAGAGGTGTTCTCCACTACAAGGAACCATCTCAAAGGTCAAGCATGTCCCCTATCATGCAAAAGTGGAGATCCTCTCTAAGAGTAATATAATATGACATGCATTTTATTATAGCATACAAACATTCAACTGAGGGGTTGTTAAATCTTTTATTATCTTGATTAAAAGCCTAGGCTTTGATTAAAATTTACTTGAAGTTATTAATAAGGGTAAACATTTTAATTTTATGCTAAAGAGCCTACCGCATCCAGGTCACACATCAAATCAACACACTTTAATAAACTTATGAAAGTCACTCCATTTCTATTGCACAACCTAAACATATTAATCAAACTTTTCAATCTTATAAAAGAATAAAATATGCCGACTGTCATCGTACACCCTAAAAAAGAGAAAGAGTTGGATAGCCAAGCTCTACCTTTATACAACCTAGATTATAATTAAATATTATAATTAAAATAAATGTTATGTGTGTCTTCAATTCTTGTTCTTCTCTCCTTCTTTAGATTAGTTTGCTCTAGGCTTCACAGGGCCTCCCAAGTCTTTACCTTCTAGCCACTACTCATTCTAAACCCCATAGCACTAATCCTAATCATATTATAAAAAGTACACTTGTTTAAAAAAAATAAAATCTAACTATACCAATAGAATAAAAGTTAGCTAAATAAACATAGAAGACAAGCAATTATATTTCACATATTTGAACTTAGCACCTTGCACTTAGATAACCAACCCCACATCTCTTAATTGGATTATGCTTAGGTGTTCTCCACTACAAGGAACCATCTCAAAGGTCAAGCAGCACCAACATTTATATTCATTTATTATAATAGTGGCCCCTCAAGCACAATCTCTTACATAAGACATCATTAGACTAATGATGACCTAACATCGACTCTACGCATAAAATAATCCTAACAACTAGTCTAAAATATTACGTCATAAAATAAAACATATCACAAAACATACACCAACCTAACCTAATACTGAGTTTGTTGACTTAGTATTCCAATGTGTGTCATAAGGCTTAGTGTAGTATGTCTTGATTGATCTTTAGAATTAGGATTTTCTAAATTTAAGATTGTTTAAAATACACATTAAGGATGGTTTCACTTTAAGTCTTTTAGTGGCTTGATTGGATTTCAACTTACGTATTTTTATGTTGTTCACTACTTAAGATTTAATCATTATAAAGAGAGGAAAGAGACTTAACTCTTTCATCCCTAACCTAAGTTGACTTCTAAAGACAGATTATTCTGGCTTTAATTCTCTTAATGAACCACTTATGAAATTTATTTAGCTTAAGTTTATATTAGCCTTAATGAATCTTATTCAAATATGAAAGGCATCTTAAGAATGATGAAATTAAGTCACCGTCACATAAGTAATATTCCACTACTTCCTTTCATTATCAATAATATCCACATCCTTTCATTTTTAATTTCTCTAATGTTTGATTTAGTATGTACATATACATGTAATATACCCATATTTTTTCACACCTAATGAATATTGATGCATGAATTTGATAGAAAAGGGAGATTTCATCTCATATTTAAGCATATGTAAATATGTATTGGGAATTTAAGCCAGTACGTGCAATTATTAAACCAAGAAAGTGAGATTATCTAAGACCTCCTTAGGGTTACCTAAAGTCTCATATTTTTGGATGTCTAAACTATAAACTTGCCAATCCAAATGCACATAAACATATACATAAGCATAGAAATAAAATCATGAAAAGGTTGTGTGTAAATATCCTTTATTTAAATTAAAGAAAGAAAAATATTTAAATATTCTTATGGTTTCCCCAACACCCATGGGAGAATCATAATTTCTTTGAAGATTTTATGTTATTAAACATAAAGGGTTTTATGGGTCACACTTAAGTTTTTTAGATTAATTTCATTTGAATTTCATTATTCATTTACATAATTCATACTAAATTACTAAAATATTAATTAAATTCATTAAGGGAATACATTTGGAAATAATTAAGAGAGGAGGTACAAATTAATTCCCATATTATCCTCATTATTTTTATTAATAAATTCTACCTAATCACTCAATTTTATTATTTATTGGTTTTAATAATTATTAATTCAATTAAAAATAGCAATTAGGGTTAAAATTTTAGAATTTTCAAAACTTTTAGAATAATTCTATGAAAATATAATAAGGGACATAATGGAATCAACAAATAATTTAGTAATTTACAATAATTCTACTTCAAATTTAATTAAGCACTATTCATTGATTATGATTAAATTCTTCTATCTAAGTTTTCCAAAATGCATTTATTTGTATTTTTTGGATTTTTTTACAATTAGTTTTGAATTTTTTTAAGTTCTGGCTATTTAATTACTTTTAAACCCTAATTAATCATTTTAAACCATCAAAGCCACGTGGACATTGATGCAGTAACATTTTCAACATTATACCACGGTATTGGTTATTCAAAACGTCTGATTTGGTTTAATCCCGACCATCAAATCTGAGATCAGATGATCAAGGTTAATCCCATGATTATGAAGGGATTAAATTGAGATTTCTAACGTGATTAATCACGATCATATGTTCTAATCATATTAAACAAACGCCACTGATCTATCATTTAACGAGCATTAGAAGATTAATATAGTCTCTGTCACTCAATCTAAGCTCACTAGAGCTCATTTGATCCCAAAGTAAACTCTGAAATGATTAGAGAAGATATCTAAGAAGATCATATGATGGAAATCACATGAAAGCACAATTCATTTCATAAAAGACCAACACCTAAGGGCCAAATCTATGGTTGCTAAATTTTTGCCACGATAGAGCTAAAGATCTGTGGTCCATTGACAAAGGTAGCTTTGTCTTGAAGAGATGAAGCCTTATTGTGAAGATCTCAGGCTATCTCCTCACCGATCAACCTGGTGACCAAAGGCCATCATAAAAGTCACCAGAGTTGGTCTAGAGATGCCTTCAAGTGGTTGAATTGATTAGAAATGGATTCATTTTTGGTCATCAAAGTGTAATGAAGGTGTGGGGAGAGTTAATTTGGCTTTGGTGAAATTTTGGTGAGGTTGGATGGATAGGGCTCTCAGGTTTAAGTGGAGCTTGGTCTCACCAGTGATGGGGTGCATGAGGAGCTCAAGGAATGCTCTAAATAAGGTGTGTATTGAGTTTGAATGGATGGGAAGGAGTATATTGTCCTCCAACAGAAGATTAGCTCTTTTGCTAGTCATCCACCAAAGTGGGTGGAAGGTGGCAAAAAGGTGGATGTGAGAAGAAGAGTGGGTTGCCATGGAGTGTACACTCCTCTTGGTGGACCATTATTGCCCATGGTCCCTCTCTTGGCGAAGAACCCAACAAACTTTGGTTAGGTTGGGTCAGTGGTCCTCTATCCAAGAAGGGACAAAGTTGACTGCCAATGGGTGAGGAGTTGGAGAACCCATCCAAATAGGTATTTTTTCCCATTTGGAGGGCTTGGTTCAATAGGTTTGACCCAACCTGGGTTCACCATGGGTTAGGCCCACTTGGATAGGCCCATGGTGACCTAAGGATGAGTCATTAAAAGTTTGGTTGGGTTTGGACTTGGTTTGGTTAAGCTTGGCTCAATTTGACTCATATAGGTCTAATGGGCTCAATTGGGTTAAGTGACCATTTTGACCAAATTGGGTCAAAGTGGAAGTTTGATTAAGTTCAATTGGCCATTTGGACTGAATTAGTGCAATTGATTTGATTCAATTTGGGCTAGATTTGCATTTGGTTCATATAGTTTAATTTGGGTAAAATGGATCATGTTTCCAACTTGACCAAACTAGCTAAATTGGCTTGAACATGGGTTAGATCTATGCTCAATTAGTCATTGGTGATTGATTGGAAGCATTGACTTGAATTGATTTGGATTCGGGAGTGATTTGGTTCAATTTGACCCTTTAGGTCAAATTGGGTTAAGTAGGCCAATGGGGATGGGTTTGCCAAATTGGGTCCAATTGAAGGTTGGCTTCTGTCCAATATTCAATTGGTGATTTGTTAGAAGCATTGGTTTCAATCAATTTGGTTTAGGATTTGATTTGGCCCAATTTGGCCCTTTAGGTCAAATTAGATCAACTTGAGTGAAAGGGCCAAATTGGCTTGGCTAGGTTGAAATGGCTTCAATTGGTGGTTTAGTCATGTTCAATATTCAATTTGTGGTTGATGAGAATCATTGATTGTAATCAATTTGTCTTAGAACATGCTTTGACCTACTTTTGATTTACTAGGCTAAAAGGATAGTTTTTACTTCCACAGAATGACACTATCCAACCAAAAGGGTGGTTACTAAGAAAGAGGAACTATTCAATCTAGTAGTAACCTGAGCTATATCTAGATGGGGTCATGAAGATGTAAATCCAATAGAATACCCATAGGAAAATGTGTCTCTAAGGGACTTATCTTATATCTCTAAAACATATAAAGCATGTTGGTATATTATGGATAATTCTGGAAGAAGGCATGAAGACTCACATATGCCTGAATGGTGTCATTCACTGGGTGGGTTGCTGTCAGCAAAGTAAACACCAGCCAACCTAGGGTGCCCATCATTTTGTGAGGATCAATCTGAAAAGAAAGAATATAGGACTCATTTCTTCCTAAGCAGAACTAATCATCAAGATAGCCTGTCATAAGCTAGACAGTTGTTTTCCAACCTAGGGCAACTACTAAGTGGGGGCCACAAAAAAGAACTAATCCCAAGCTTGAAGTGGTCGATAGGATGGAGAGCCATTGGGGGTCTTACCTTAATCCTTAGATATATATTTGAACCCAATTAGTATGGGATGACTAGATCAAGAATGAAGCTCAGAGACCCATATCTTCATGAACATGATCGACCATTGGAGTAGTCTATTGGTCATGCAATATAATGTATCAATCTGACAAGGTACTCATCGATTTAGTAATCAAGTTAGGAAAAAAGCACGGGGACTCACATCCTCCTATGCAAAGGTAACCATCAAGGTGAATCACTAGCCAAGTAATGAATCGAACCCAACCTAGTGCCACTACTAAAAGAAACTCATTGGGGGTATTATCTCAACTTGAAGTAGCCCAATGTAATTGTATTTGTGTTTATGTTTGGCATTAATATTTGTGATTGTTTTTGTGATGTCCTAACTGAAATAGGATGCCACTTGGGTTCTCTCACACCAACCCAAAGTGGGAAGACTTATTTTTAGAGGCCAATTGGGATTAAGTAGGAAATTCTATTGATACTAGGATGCCTAATATGCATTTCAACTATCCTACCATTGGGATTTAAATTTTGCTATTTAATTTAAATTTTGAGTTAACATTTCCTTAAAAATTTAGGGCTTGGATTTTAGCAGCACAAGATTGTAGAAATACCTAAAGTTGAAGACTTACTCTAAAGAGGATGCTTCAGAACCTAAGTCTATATGTGCTTTGGGACAAGTCAAATGCTCAACATTTTTGAGAATCATTAGCCATTCCTCTCACTTGATTGAACAGAACTATCCCTAACTCTTCTTAATTTACAACCTACCTAGAAGGGCTGCTAGCTAACTCCACCTAAGTGCATTTTAAATCCATGATGCTAAGTACCATGTATGTAAGATGGTTAGGTTGTTGTCTTTTTAGAAAATAATCTAAGAACCTAGACTCACTTCCTAATCCCTAGGATCATGTAGGGTATGAAATGCACTAACTTATGCACATTTTTTAGCTTTTAAATACTTTGACTCATGATTCATTTAAGGTCCTGGGTATTCCTTTTTATGCTTAAATGTCATGTAATTAGAAATGGTTATAGGCCAAATCATTAAAAGAAAGTAGACTTTCCTAAGAAGGCAATCATCCTCACAGGTCAGATGGCCCTTATGTGCAATGGGAAGTGTCCAATTCAAGAGTTGAGAGTAATATGATTGCATGATTTTCAAGAGCTAATTATTTCTAATTGATTTTATGTTATTCCTAGGCTTTAATTTATATGCAATTTCAAGTTTCTTTATTTTTGTATTTGAGTTGATTAGATTTATGTTAAGTAAAAAATTTAGATTTTTAAGAGCCTAATCATTCAAGTATTCATCTCATGAAACATAGTACAGAAAAAACCCACGAAAATATAGTATAGAAAGAAACTAGAAAAGCAGGTTGATTTTCATCACTCGCTCAAAATAAATCAAGCTATTTTTAAATTAAAGAAAGGATAATGTGGCCAGGTATCATTGTACACCCTCGAAGAAAGAGAAATGAACAATCAAGCTCTGTCTTTATACTTTCCGGCCTAGAACTAAAATTTAGATATATGGGGTCTTCTTTCCAAGATGTCTCCTTCTTTAGGGACCTCTATTAGGCTTCATAGGGGACCTCTGCACCGACTGCAGGTAGGGTTAGCTCTTACTAATCCTGGACCCCATAGATCCTAACATAATTCAAAGTTCAAATAATATTTTAAATTCATAAATAAATCCTAAACCCTACAAAATTGATGTCAAAAAATACAAATAACACACAGTACTTATATTTCATAAACATATGGGCTTCGCATTAGTTGCTAGCCAAGCCCACCTACCCTATTAGGCCATGCTTAAGGACTTAAGCATACCTATAAGGATACAATATTTATAATTTATTTATGATAGTAGTCCTTTTCAGCATAGCCTCTTGGATAAGATAATGTTAGTTCTAAAAAAAAAATCATATCATCTAATCTAATAGCAATCAATCTTAGACATGCAATCTAAAATAGTACACCATAAAGACAAGAAAAACACATCACATCATAACACAAAATATTACACAGTATCACAGATCAACCTAACTTAAGTCTCGGGTCTGTGACCTAATGATCTAGTGTGTGAAGAAAATAGACATGTGTGGCAAGGCTTTACTAAGACTTTTAATTCAAGGTTCAATTTGGATTTTGAAGTTTGTTTGATTTACCTTTGGAAGGTTTCAATTCAAATGATTTAATGATTTGGGATTTTTATTTTAATTTTTGAAATTATTTTCATGTTAAGGTGAAATTTTGGTTTTCAGGAATGAAGAGTAGAATAGATTTCATTTTGAGTGAAACCCATTCTATTCAACATCTTAAATCATAATATAATGAAACCTTCATCGTAAGATGAAGATTCATCCTAAAGATCTAACTACGATCCTAAGTATCTTAACTAGCTCCTTTTTAGATGATTTTGATTTGAAGTAAGTTTATAGTTTTCATTCTTTTAGAATTTGATTCTTTTTTAAGTTTCTTTTTGATTTGATTTATTTGTTATTCTTGGTTTAGTTTATTTTCAATTTGATTTGTTTTATTTTGATTGAATTAGTTCAATATTTGTTTCCTTTGTCATGATTTAACATTTATTTCCTAAATGTTTAGTTAGAATTATGTTTATGTTTATTAAATTCATGTTTATTTGGTTTGAATTATGTTAACCTAAGACACATAATTTAGTGTTTTAATCCATTCTTAATTTACATTGATTGTGGACTAAGATTTCATTCATTGTCTAATTATGAGTTTATTAGCCTTAAGGTTTAATTAAACTTAATATTCATTATTATTTTCACTCAACCTTAAGTATGTAAGTGATCAAGTTCTTTGATTTAGAATGTTGAAGAATTATTCTTAAGTGTTCTGGTGTTGATGAAGATCATTTTAAGTTACTTTTTACAAATTTGGTGATTTATGATTTTTTATTTATTATTTGATTTATATTGACCTAGAGATTTGAAAATTCAATAATTCCCAATCAAAAGGTCAATTCAATTTGATATTTTTATAGCCAGTGGGGCTATATAAGAATTTCATATTTTCAAAGTTTCATTTTAATTAGATGCATGACTAGGGTATAATTAATGTTTTAATTATTTTATTAAAACACAAATTAAGCTTAATTCAATGAGAATTATTTGGGGGTTTTATTTTTTCTTGATTTCTCTCTACAAAATACATCAATAGAGGGTTTATTTAAAAATTTTGAAGTTTTGGTTGATTTATTATAATTTTCTTAAGTTCTAGTTAATTAATTGAATTAATTAATTCAATTAATTAACAAATTAGGCCATTCATGATTCATTAAGTTTCAATGAGTCTCATTAGTGTTTCTATGTTCATTAGGGTTTGTTATCTTAATTTAAGTGATTTGATCCATTATCAAGATTTATTTTATTTAATATTAATTTATTTCAATAAAATTAAAGTTTGGAGTTTGAAATTTGATATCTTTTGAATTACACAGTAATAAATCATGAAACATTTTTCTAAGGTGCATTTTAACCTCAATTTTATTTTTCCAAAGTTTCATTTTAATTGGACTCATGGTTTCTGATTAATTTGACTTTAATTAATTTCATTTAAATTCAAATTAATCTAAATATACCCAAAAGTTAATTGAGGATTTTGGATTTGAAGGATTCTACTCATTGAGAGGAATCAATAGAGCCATTTACATTTCTTTTAGATTTAAAATTTATTTTTTTTGAGTTTTTTAAAGTTTTTGGTATTTCATAATACTTTTTTAATCATTTTAAATGGGAAATACCATTTTAAATGGTTTGCATCAGTTTCCACATGGCATGACTCCATTGGGCCAAATCCACACAGAGGCCACGTCAAAAATGGTGCCACGTGAGATGGATCCCATCCATCAGATCGAAGATCAAATGGTCCTGATTTCCCCTATGGTTTTTTATAGGGATTGAATCAAGTCATACGGCTAGTTCTCGATCATCTGTTCCAAATAGAGGGAACGAACGACAGAGATAGCTCCCCATTCATCTCCAATGAGAGATCAAAATCATCCATCGAATCCAATGGATTTCTAGTAATCCGAGGCTAAATTAGACATGATTTTGATTATAAAAATGATCAAAGATCAACTTGCAATTGATCTATATGGTTTGATCTTGTTGGTGATAAATTTGTTTTTAAAATGACCAAAATTGAAAGCTCAAAGTGTGGAATTCGTGGCATACCTCAACTCTGGCGGCCTCCGATGATGGGATCGACTCAAATGGCATTAGAATGATGTGACAAAGCTATGAGAGGGAGGAATTTGATTCCCTCCTTGTGGATTGGCTTCTAGACCAACTCACAAATAATTTTAAGTGACATTGGTCATTTTTTGACTTGCCAACAACAATGAGCCTCGGTGAAAGTTTGTTTGAGATCACCTCGACACCTAGAATGTGTTGGGATGTTCAATTCAATGAGAAATACTCCATCCTCATTTTTCTGGAGGTTGGGAGATTGGATGCCAGCTTTAGCCAAATTTTGGCTTGCGGGTGGCAAGAGGTCGGGTGAATACTCTCTTTGTTCTTCGCTTCACCTTATGAATGTTTTAGTATGTAAAGAGGGAGAGGAGAGGGCCTCTCTTCTCTCTTTTCATACATGACTGAGAGCCATGTATTTAGGCTTTCAAGTGGCTGAATTTCGGCCACCAGTGGTGGGATGCATGAGTAAATGGTGAATTTGATCCTTCTTGGCCTTGTAAGTGTCTTAGGATAAGAAATTTTAGGGGAGGAAGTCATTTCCTCCCCTTTTACTCTTTGGCTGAGAGAGTGCTTTTCTTCTTTGCTTGTTATTCCTTGGTTTTCATGGAGATAGCCAAGCATTCCTTTATTTCCTCTTTGGAGGCTCTCTATTAATTGGAAAGAAGCCAAATTACTTGAAGCCAAGAGGTGGATGAGGTATGGAGTAGGGGAAATAAAACTTGAATTCTCTTTATGGTTTCCAATCCTTCTCCTCTTATAATTCCACCCAACCCCTTTAATTTTTTTTTTCACATCTATGACTTTTGACATCACCTCCAAAGCCCTTTAGCTAGTGTTTGGTTGCCCAAATCAAACCTAACGAAAGTATGAGCTTGAATTCAAATCCATTTGAGTTGGATTGGAGGTTTGAACCCAATTCATGTCATTTGGATTAAAATTATTTTGATTTTATTTATTTTGATTTAATTCATTTAATTTTGGGTTCAATTGCATTTAATTAATGATTTATCAAGTTTTGATTTAATTAATTCCTTTAGAAATTGAGTTGATTTTAAATTTCATTTCATTTTAACCCATTTAAACTTAAATGGGCTAAGCTTGATTTCAATTATGTTCAAATGACCCATTTGATTTAATTGAATTTTGT
This sequence comes from Cymbidium sinense, assembly GCA_021442155.1. Classification (NCBI taxonomy): domain Eukaryota; kingdom Viridiplantae; phylum Streptophyta; class Magnoliopsida; order Asparagales; family Orchidaceae; genus Cymbidium; species Cymbidium sinense. Next base: position 20,766,685 of record CM038229.1, read on the forward strand.
TTGGACTTCAACCATGCTTGATCACATGTGTGAGATGCTTTGGGTGATTAATTTCATTTGACTTTAAATTTATTTTAGTTTATTTAGATTTATTTTGATTAAATTTGAATTCATTTTGATTTTTTTATTTATTTTGATTTAATTCAAGTTTGGAATTTGGGTTGAGTCTACATAAACCCATTAGGCTATATCAAACCCAAGGAAGATGCACTAGGTCACTAGGTAAAGTATCCTAAGTGTCTAATTAGGATGCTCTTAATCTAGATTAGGTGTCTTAATTACTAATTTTAGAAATGATATTAACCTCATCCAAAAATGAGATCAACAAGCTCTGCCCAACCTAGACTATAATCTAACCCTAGGGTTGAGCCCTATGAGTCTCTAGACTTATGCTTACTATTCTCATAACCACTAGAAGTGTTTTTAGTCTAGGAACACTTTAGTGCTTAGATTGATCCTAAGTCTAAGGAAGAGGTAATTAACTTCACTCCAAAAGTGAGGTCAACACACACAATCACAATTCAAACACTAAAAAAACATTAATCTAAAATTCACATTAAATTATTAATTATCTAGATTTAAACACCAAGTGGTAATAAATTAAACCATGCTTTCAACTCACAACTTAAACATTAAAGCCTAGCTTCGATTTTCTATGCTAAGCTTAGCACACACATTAAATTCATAGGTTATCAGTCTTAGACTTTGATTAGGTCAATGCTTTGCTATGATGTATTAATTTTTTAATTTTTATAGTGTAATATTTTTGACTACATGTTTAGATTGTTTGTGAGCTAGTCTAAAGGTAGGGCTTTATTTATTAGGCTAATGATGTCTGTTGTACAAGTGCATGATTAAAAGGATCATTATAACAATAAAAATAAAATAAATGCTCTTGTTTGCATGTGTTGCGTGCTTCTTTAGCATGGCCCATCAAGAAAAGTGGGCTTGGCACCCATGAGTGCTAAGTGTAATTGTGTAATATATATAACTACTTTGTGTGTATGTATGTTATAGATAACCTTAATTTTTCAAGTTTGTTAGGATTTCATTTAAAATTATCAAAAATAATTTCTATATTAGAATTAAGATTAGATCCATGATAGCTAGCATAAAAATTTTCAAAATAATCATGACATGAATCCTTTAAAACATTGTGTTAATGCTAGGCATCCCCTAAAAGCGACGCATTGTATGGCCTGAATATAGTGAAAAGTGTAAGGGCTGCTGCATAGGGTGCAGTGTTAAATAAGCAAGGGTTCCCACATTATGAATAGGTGCAGCCAAAGAAGTTAGTCCATGAAATTAAAATTAGGTTAGGAACTTGGAATATAGGTACTATTATAGTTATATTAATAGAATTAATAGATATTATGGCTCATAGGAAGATAAGTATTTTATGTATTCAAGAAACTAAAAGGGTTGGGGAGAAGGCCAAGCAGATTGATAGTTTAAGTTTTAAACTTTAATATTCAGGTAAAAGTCAAATTAGAAATGGCATATGTGTGATTATAGATAAAAGTTTGAAGGATAATGCTATAAATATTAATATATTTGGAGATAGAATTATAGCTTTAAAGATTATTGTTCATACTAAAATTATCAATGTTATAAGTGATTATGCTCCTCAAGTAGGTTTGGATGTAGGCTCAAAAAAAATTTTTGGAATGAATGGAGGGATTAATACAAAAGATACCTCTTGAAAAAAAAGTACTTATTAGAGGAGATTTAAATGGACATGTTGGTAGAGTGGCAGAAGATTTTAAAAGTATTCATGGTGGGTGTGGATTTGGAGTGACTAATGAAGAAGGTAGGATTATATTAGATCTTTCTTTAGCCTATGATTTTATAGTTGCTAATACTTTCTTTTAGAAAATAGATGAGCATATTATTACTTATAAAAATAGATCTATTAAAATGCATATTGATTATTTTTTGATAAGAAAAATTGATCGTTTGGATTATAAAGATTGTAAGGTCATTCAAGTGAAAGTTTATGTACCCAACATCAACTGTTAGTTTTAGATTTTAAGATAAAAGATTGGAAGATAAAAAATAAAATAAATTAATGTCTTAGGATTAAATGGGGCACTTAAAGAACACTAATTAAAATATTTTTAAGAGCAAACTACAAAGCTTAGAATTTGGGATGTTCATAAAGAAGCTGATATTAGGTGGAAAAAAGTAGCAAATGAAATCAAGCAAGTTGCAAAAAATGTGTTTAGAGAATCAAAAGGAAATGCTTCTTTTAATAAAAAAAAAGTCATTGTCAGAGTTAGAATATGTAAAATAAGATAAGAAATAGGAAGCATTGTTATAAAACTTAGTTTAAATGTAAAAACTCAGAGAATTGGGAAAGATAGAAAGTGACCCATAGAGATTCTAAGAAAGCAATATATAATGTAAAAAATTTAGCTTTTAGTGATTTATAAAATAGAATTGGATACCAAAGAAAGTGATGTATAAGTTAGCCAACCAAAGAGATAGGAGAAGAAAAGATCTAGTTCAAGTGACCTGTATTAAGGATGAAAATCATAAAGTACTTTTCTTAGAAAATGATATTGAAAATAGGTGGATGAGGTATTTTGATAAACTTTTCAATGAAGGATCTAAAAATATGATTAATTTTAGCAACCTTAATACCATAAATAAAATAGAAAATTTTACTTATCATCGTATTAGTAAATTTAAAGTTAGAGAAGCTTCAAAGAAAATGAAATATGAAAAAACCGTAGGATCAGATGATATTCCAATAGAAGTGTGGAAATGTTCAAGAGATCATGGAATTTCTTAGCATACAAATCATTTTAATGTTATTTTAAAGGCTAAAAAGATGCAAGATTAGTGGAGAAAGAGTTTGTTGGTTCCTATATTTAAGAATAAAGTTAATGTGTCATACATTAAAATTATGGGAGAGAGTAATTGAGCATAGATTATGATGTGATATAAAAGTTTCTCACAATCAGTTTGGTTTCTAAGCTAGGTAGATCTACTATGGATGCTATACATTTTAAAATGTTTGATGGAGAAGAATAGAGAAAGTAAGAAGGATCTACATATGATATTTGTTGATTTAGAGAAAGCTTATGATAAAGTTTCAAGAGATGTTCTTTGGAGAGTTCTAGAAAAGAAAGAAGTTAATATGGTTATATTCAAGTCATTAAGGATATGTATACTAGAGCTATTACTTGCATCCAAACATAAGGAGGATTGACAAATTATTTTCCTATTTTAGTTGGATTACAATAATGATCAGCTTTAAGCCCTTATCTTTTTTGCTTTAGTTATGGATGTTCTTACTAGGTATTTACAAGAAGATGTACCTTGGTGTATGCTTTTTGTTGATGACATTTTTCTTGTTGATAAGACTAGAGAGGGAGTCTAAGAGAAACTTGAATTATGGAGGTCAACCTTAGAGTCTAAAGGTTTTCATTCAAGTAGATCTAAAATTGAACATATGGGGTGTACTTTTAGTTGTAGAAGTTATAGTGGCAGTGTTATGACGTTGGGCAAATAAGTCATTAAAAAGAGTGAGTGATTCAGATATCTAGGCTCTATTATTCAAAATAATGGTGAAATAGAATGAGATGTTATTAGTAGAATTCAAATTGGATGGTTCAACTAGAGGAATGCATCTAGGTTGTTGTGTGATAGAAACGTATCGCATAAACATAAGGGAAAAGTTTATAAGATGGTGGTAAGACTTGCAATGATTTATGGTGTAGAATGTTGGCTAATGAAAGAGAATCATAAGATGAAGTTAAGTGTTGTAGAGATGAGGATGCTCAGGTGGATGAGTGGCTTTACTCTTAGAGATAAAATGTGAAATGAGTATGTTCGGGAAAATGTTGGAGTAGCTCCAATGGCAGATAAGATTAGAGAGAGTCACCTTATGTGGTCTAGCCACATAAAGTGTTGGTGGTCCGATGACCCAGTTATGAGAGTAGATGCATTAGATTTGCTTATGTTAAGAAAGGTAGAGGTAGACCTAAAAATACTTTGTTAAGATGTATAAAAATTGACCTTAGTATACTTGAATTAAATGAGAATTTGACACATAATAGGACATAACGGAGAAGAAGGATTCATGTAGCTAACCCCACATTGTGAGATAAAGGCTTGTTATTATTTTTTTGTTATATTAAGATTAGATCCATGGGGTTAAGGATATGCAATGGCTAGAAGACTTTGACTTGGGAGGCTTTGTGATGTTTTGAGACCCTAGCCTTTGAAAATGAAGGCATGAAGACCCCCATGGCTATGTTTATCTTTTGATGTAATTTAATTATAATCTAGTTTGTATAAGGGTTGAGCTCGACAACCCATATTCTTCTTTCTCTAGGGTGTATAGAGGTGATTGCTCAAAAAAAATCTTTGGTAAACTTGAAGGGTAGGAGTATATTCTTCATGAGGTAGATTGATATATATTCAATCTGATTTCCCTAACATTATGTTAAGGTAAGTATGGGTTCTACTCCTTATGAATGCAGGAATCCATTGTTAATTACTCCTCTTACTACAAGATAGGACTCTCAATTAAAGTTAAAAATAAACATATCTTTCTGATATTAATCAGTGTCTACTCGTGTGTACAATATGGCATAGATGACTATCTAAAAGAAATAAGAGGGTAGTCCCGATCAAGATCCCATGGTTCCATCATCCTAGGACTTCAATGTTCTACTCTACCAACATGAGAAGGCTATCAGCCAAAATGTCCAGGGAGTCTGACTAGCATCCATGGGTTGCCTCATTTCAAAATCCTGAGTAGACTAGAGTTTTAGTGTAGAGGTAATGATATAGAGATGTTAGCATGGTGAATAGATAAATATATTGGGCTGACATTTTAGAAAGCCAGAATATAGGGGTGTTTGCATGGCAAACAATTAGATTGTGCTTACATTCCTTACAAAATACCAAGCAGGAATGTTCATGTGGTAACATATAGATTGAGCTTACATCCCTTTGGAATGCCATATGAATATTGGTTGCTTTCATGGAAAATGCATAGATTGGACTTACATCCCTTTAGAATGTTAGTATCAATATAGATTGTTGGCATGGCAAACACATAGATTGGACTTACATCCCTTTAAAATGTCATATAGGGTTTAGGTTGTGCTTGCAATGCAAACACAGATTGGACTTACATTTATTAGAAAATTGCTTAGATTGGACTTATGAATGCCAGATTTATAGGTTGTGCTCACATGGTGAAGACATAGATTAAACTTATATCCCTTAGAAGGCTATATGGATATAAATTGTCTACATCAAGAATACATAGATTTATAGGATGTTTGCATGGCAAATATTAATTTATGGTTTTGAGAGTCAACATTTTCTAAGAATATAGTTCCTAGACACTATCATGGTAAGCAACTTGATTCTATTAAAATGATACCTTGGCATTGAGTAATTAGCACTGTAGCATTATAATATAGAAATTTGTGTCTTGGGAACCTGAGGGTTCGGGGCCTTAGTCTTATAATGCCAGCACTACAGTATTTTGGCAATAAATTTTCAATAATATGAACAAGTTGACTAGTTGACTAGCGCCTAGGTGCTAATGAAGTGGAACCGCAGCACTAGGCAAAGGTTGATTTGAAAAGGTTGGTAGATAAATAGGCATTTTTAATTAGAAATGACAAACTTTTTATCAGAGCTATGATGTTGTGTCATAGCACACTGCAATGTTGTATCAATTTCTAGCCTCACTCTCTACATGACATCAGTTACAAAAATAATAATCATAAACGTCATAAATATGTATTTTTTATTAGTGCAGTGAATGTTTCAACTAGGTGACCAGTGCCTACACACTGTATGTTGAGGTGCCTAGGCACTACATGTGGAGGTGCCTAGGACTACATGTGGAGGATTTGATGCTAGTCCTAAAACTCAAAAATTGAGAGGCCAATGCCTTGGCACTGTCAACATGGTGTGAGGCATTGTGTCTAGTCTATAAATAGGACCTCTAGGTTACAAATTTTTTTTATTCTAAAGCTTTAGTTCCTTCTTGGAGTTCTCTTACTTTTTCCTCTCTTATCATGTATTCTATTTTAGGAAAGCCAATATGTCAGTATAGTACTTCAGCAAAGGTAAGAAGAGGGTAGTTGTTAGTGACACAAACAGGTTCGTTAGTGTAGAGGTGGAGAAACAATACCACCATGCTCTCCTACATAAACATCTCATCTTGGAGTGGAGCTTCTACAATTTGGGTGGGAGCATGAGAGGATTATTAATGAATGAGGTTGAGAGAAGCTGGCTTATGACAATAACTCTTGCATCGTTCTCATAGTATGAGAATTCTTCGCCAACACAAAGGAGCACTAGAATAATAAAGTTTTCATCTGAAAAAAAAAAAGTTTTGATAGTAGTACTATTAATGCATATTATAATTTATAAGATATAATATACAATCAGTATCTATTTTATTATAATGATAATTCCAATTTTGATAAAATCCTTAATTTCTTCACTGTTAGAAATTTTAATGTTCACTAAAAAAAAGGCAGGGAGATAAGATTATTAATTTTCCTACCACCAACCTCACTAATGAGGCCAAAGCTTGGTATTATTTCATTTATACCTAGTTATTGTCCATTGGCAATATCAGTTATGTGATTAGGGATAATTCCATTTTGAATTTTGTAATTCAAAATGGCTTTACTATGGATGTTGGGAGAATCATTTATAATTCTATTTGTAATAGGTTTAGAGGTATTACTACTATAGGGTATGGTCATTTTTCTTTAATTTATGCTTTATTTGTTGTAGAGAGTGTGTAAGAGGAGTCTGATGTAGATGTCCTCTTTAACTAAAAGAATAATTGAATGATTTGGCTCAAGGACTAAGGTGAGAGAAAGCTCATGCTCCTTAGTCCAGAATTAAATCCTCCAAGACCTTAAACAAGCAACTCTAAGAAATTAGGGGACAAGACTCAGATTTAAGGAAAATGGTTGGTGAAACTAGTCACCAACAATAAGAATTTGGGAGGAAATTTGACCACCACATGGTTCAATAGCAACAACAATTTTCATACATGGCTGAGTTTAACTTAACACTTATTCATATGTTTGAAAATTATGACTTTCATGTAGGCTAGGTTAGGCTTCTTTACCTTTGATGCCTCATTATTACCCTTATGTGAGCACCCTATCAAAGCCAAAAGAAGAGGAGGAAGAGGATGACACTAAATATGACAATTAGTTTTTCTCTTCCTTTTTATTTTATTATTTACATTTTTTTCTTTTTTTTCTTTGATTTCATTATTTATTTATTATAAAAAATTTTGTGATAAATTTTGGTGTTTATAAAAATGTCTTCATTCTATGCTTTATGTTTGAATTTATGGAATGCTCTAGGATATAAAAGATTAATAATAAAATTTTCAATTCCAAATGAATAATAGTAATGGCTTAGTGCCTCAATACTGCAAAAATAGTGCCTTGGCACTGTTAGTTAAAAGACATAGTTCAAAACCCGAGAACTCAATGCTTGGGCTTAATATTAGAGGGAGCAACATCACGACACTATAATATGAGTGCATTGGCACTATCAATTGGGTGCCTAAGATTTAATTTCCTGAAAGCACATCACCAAAGCACTGCAATATCAATGTCATGGAGCTAACAGATGAGTTCATATAGTTTTATTTTCCCAAGAGCGCAAAACCAAGGCATTGCGATATTACCATGATGTTGTTAAATGAATATTTAAGATTCAAGATTCATGAGGACTCAACACCTTGGTGGTAAAATATCAATGCCAGATACTGTCAGATGTGTGCCTAAGGTTCAAATTTCATGAGGACTCAGTGCCTCAATGTTGGAATCAATACCATGGTGTTTCTTTGTCAATGCTTAAGATCCAATATTACTGGAGAAATTTAAAATTATGATAGCATAACACTTTAGCAATACTAGATTTAATAGTATTTTAGAGTAGAAAGAATTCTTCTCCTTTATGTTGGATCCAAGATCAATGCACGGAGGATTTTAATAGTATAATGGATTTTAACTTGTATTATCTCGGCACTGGGAAAATAGTACTAAGGCACTATTCTAAATAGGATTTTTTGATTATTTTTTTTTAACCTGAGAGGGTAGTGCTATAGCATTGTAAATACAGCACAGTAAGTAAGACACTAACTTGAGAACTTAGCATCGTGGCATCGTGATTTAGATGCCTCATCACTTCATGGTGGATCACTAAAGATATCATTTCTAAGGGCTTAGTGCCTCGGTGCTGGGGCTTAGTGCCTCAGTGCCGTAAAGCAGGAACTCTATTTTTGAACCAAATTCTTGGAGAATTTAATAATTTTTTATAAAAATTCATTAGCATGACACTTTAATGAGGCTAAATTTAATAGTGTTTTAGTGCAAGAAGCACTCTTCACCCTTGTTCTAGATCCAAGATCAATAGAAGGAGGATTTTCATCTCGTGTTGGAACCAAGTTTAATGATGGAGGTTTTTAAATTTAAAGTTCTTGAGATTCTTGCACCTAAAACTATTTTTTAACAAATTTGTGTTCTTTTCCTACTGGATCTAAGATCAATGGAGGGAGATATTTCTCACTATATTCAAGATCGATGGTTGAAATTTTTAGAATTATTTTTCAAAGGGGAAAATTGCATAAAAGAATATTTTCAAAAACATTTTATGTAAAATTAACAATAGGCAACTTTGGTCTTGTTTTGTGAGATATGAAAACCATTGTATAGTGGCAAGTGATGCACTATAGAGAGAATAAAGTGCTGGAGAATACCTAGAGTTGAGATCGAGAGCAAGAAAGTGAGCAGTGGAAGAGAGAAAGAGAATAAAATAAGGGTGGGCAAACCCCCCCCCCCTCCTTTTATAGAGGCTTTTTGGGCAATGGTTCCCGCTTCTTAGGTGGTTTTCAGTCCCCTAACCATTCCCACACTCCCGTTAGGAAATTTTCACTATCGAGGTAGTAATTGGTGGGAAAGGGTTAGTTTTTTTCTTTTAAAACTAAAAGCCATTGCTATAGCGCCTTGGCACTAGGATTATAGCACCACAGCACTATGATGCTTAAGTAAACAACTGGTGGTGTGGTGTGTGTTTCTAGATTCTATAAGGTGGCAATAGTGCCTAGGCGCTGTGATTGCAATGTCGAAGTGCCCCCAAATTGAGATGTTCCATTTATTTCATTTTCTTAGATACGAACAAGTGGATCTTTGCCATACTGGCCTTTTATTATTCTTTTAGTTTAATTGAATGTTTGGTGTGTTTACTTTGATTGCATATTAGAAGATACATACCTTTTTTAGGTTTCTTAAATTATGATGATTATTATCTAGCCTGAATTTTCCTAGGCTCCTTAGGAATTTAAATATTTTATATAATTAAAATAAATAACTTTAACTTAAATTAATACAATTCAAAACCCTACCATAAAGACATAGGAATTAATAATAAAATTGATTTAGATGTCATAGGTCTATGATGAATGTGGATAATATCATGCATGCATCTTGTCTTTCTCTCTTAAATATATAGGATCTTCACTCATTGAATGAAAAAAGGAGTAAAGGACTATTAACACAATCACTTGAGTGAAGAACACCCCTCTCACAAATTGGCCCATAACTTTAATTTATTATGCATGTAGGCATATCTGTCCACCCAAACCTAAGTCAAAATGATGAATCAAAAGTAACTAAAATATGTTATTTATATTGCATTAGTCTAAGACATACTTTCATACCAACCATATTCTAGGCACTTAGAGTGTGACTTTAGGATCTTAGACTCTTTCTCAATAAATAACAACTTAACTATCTATCATTCAAAAGACTTGACTACATGGTTTTAAAAGCATAGGATGTGTTGTCTACTAGCCACTCTAGGCAGTTGTAAGGCTAGAAGAGTTAAGATAGAGTCACTCTCTCTAATGAAAGTGAACCAATATATCCTAATTTTTCTTGAGAAGAATTAAGTCAATCTTTAAGCTTGTGTTATAGCACTTTAAACATAGGTTTAAAGGTAGCTCATTTATCCTTTATTACAATTGTAAATATTCTCCTCTTAGGTATTTCTACAATCTTATATTATTGAAATATAAGTCCTAACTTCATAATAAAAGGTTTACTTAAATAATTATAATTCTCTATTTCAAAAGTATGAAGCCTCTCCATATGATAAATTCAAGTTCTTACTAGGCTTTCTAGTATCATGAACACTTCCTACTTATCCTCCATATGATTTGTTAATAACTCTTCCTAATTGAGTATTCCCACTTGATTTTCAATAATCACCAATCCTTTGATACTAAGCTTTAAAATATATAGAGATGTTAGCCAATCACCTTAATTGAGATGTTTTTCAGGAGTGATGTAGCTCATCAAAGGAGGAAAGGACCTATCACAAGGTCATAAACCAAAGCTTAAACTTTGAGGACTTTTATTAAACTTTATGTGTTGTAGTATCTATGTTACATGTATTGTATTATGCAGTAATAGATGTATTTGATCATTTTTAAGTGTTGAATAAGAAGTTTTTGTTGAAAACATGTGAGTTCATGTGTTAAGTTTTATAGGTGCCAATCCTGGCAACTTGGTGCTACTGTGGTGTTTATTTTTGGATGTGGGGGACACCACGCACATTGTAGGGGGTACTTATTAAAGTGATTGGGTATGGAATTGAGGTATGATGTATTATCTCAAAAGATAGAAGAATCAACCTACATGGACCTAATCACCTAATAAAGACTCCTAAGATATGATGAGTTTCTGAATATACCAGAGATTTTTCTCCAGCTTTTCATAGATGAATAAAGCAAGGTTTATATTAAACCAAGTTCTTAAGTTTCTTATGGAGGCAAGCCTCCATAGTTAATTACATCCTAGGGAATAAAATTCTTTAAGAATACTCTTAATTAATGTAGACAATTATCATCTCCAAAGATTTTAAGGTTAGACTATCGAAGGATTGGTTATGTAGAAAATCAATTGGGAAAGTTCAAGGAGAAGACTTATTTTTGGAATCTCAAGGGAGGAAGTAAGAAATGCTAATGATACTAGGAAGCCTAGTGAGCATTCCAATCAATCCTATGATTGGGCTTTATATATTTAAAAATGAAGAGATTTATTTGCTAGAGTTAAATTTTATTAGATTGTTAAGGCTTATAATCCACCAACATAAGGTTGTGGAAATGCCTAAGAGGTGAAGATTTATGCTTGTAGCACATAGAAAATAGCTACCTCAAATCCTAAATATATGGAGCTTTAGTATGAGCTAAATCATAACCTAAATCTAATGTTTGGGTTTACCATAGAGAATAAACATCCAACTTACGGACTTACAACCATATGGGTGGTATTTAACTCTTACAATTTCAAAACCATGTTGTCTGGTCTTATGAATTACAAGATAGCTAAGGTGGTTATTTAATTTAAAATAAACTAATATTCTAAACCCACTCCCTAAGAGACTAGAGAATGAGTGGTATGAGCATATGAATTAATCTATAAATACAAAATATTTTCAAATTTTATTTCATTTTTGACATATCATTTAGACAGAGCTTTGAGATTTTTGTATGCCTACATGCATGATGAAATAAAGTTGTTGGCTAAATCAGAGGGAAAGTGGTGTTTTCCAACATAAGGGATGTCCTCACAGGTCAAGCATTCACCTATCGTGCAAGGATGGAACTCCCCTATTTTCAAAAGAAAAATAATATGCATGCATGATGTGAGACATAAAATATTCAACCAAGAGGTTACTAAATCTTTTAATTATCATATTTATATCCTAGGCCTTATGGTGAGGTTATGATTTGTTAAAATTATAATTTTGAGTGATTAGTTGGGTAGAAAATTTGTTTTTTATCCTGAAATCCCTACGCATCCAGGCCATACATTAAAGCATCGAACATGAAGAAACTATAAAGAGCATGCCATCCTAATGCACAATTTAAACATAACATCAATCAAATTTATAAACTATTGTAAAAGAATAAAAGGTCGATCTTGTTCTTGTACAATAAAAAAACAAGATGGGTAGTCGAGCTCTACCCTTATACAACCCAAAATATAAAAGAATAATTATAATTGTATTAAATACTATGGTGGTATCCTTTCCTTCATTTCACATGTCTTCTTTCTTCCTTTTCTTGATTTGGACATGCTTGCTTCAAAGGCATCACAGGGCACCCCATGATAAAGCCTTTTGGCTACTACTCATCCTAATCCCCCACAACACTAATCTTAATTTCTATTGCAAAATTATATTAATAATATGAAAAGTAAATATAACTACATCTACAAAATAAGTGTTAGCTAGACACACATATAATCCCAAGTAGTTATATGTATAATTTAGACTTAGCACCCTACACATGAGTAACCAAGCCCACCTATCCTAACTTGGATTAAACTTAAGGGTTTAAGTAACCTGCAAAGAGAGCATTCACATTTATTTTTAAGCATCTCTTAAGCATAATTCCCTGTATAAAACATAATTAGGCTTATATCAGCCTATCATCCAGTCTATGAAACATACACCATAACATCTAGTCTAAAATAATACATCATAAAACAAAATATACATCACATCAACACCATCCTGACTTAGAGCTAGAAGTGGTGACTTAATCCTAATGTGTGTGTTTAGGCTTTGTGTGGCATGTCTTACTAAGCATTAGAGTTATGATTTTCTAAGTGTTGAATAATTTAATTTAAAATAAAAGTTGGTTCCACTTCAAGTTGTTTAGTTGATTTATGAATCTTAATTTATGTTTTATTTTATTTTGTTTGATATGATTTACACCTAGAAACTAAGTGTTATGAAGAGACAAAAGAGGATTTCCCTCTTTCATCCCTACCTTAAGCCATATCTGAAGCATGTTAATTTGATTTAGTTCTCTTTAGTGAATGGCTTATCATACATTTTAAATTAATCCTAAGTTTAGGTTCACTTTAAATAACCTTATTTAACATGAAAGGCTTCTTAAGATTAATTTGAATTACTAATGACATATTAAATCATTCCTTTCCAAAATATCATGCATATGATCTAATCCTAAGTGCATCTATACATGCAACATGCTTTAGCACACTTAAATGATGATGAATGTGTATGTTTAGAATTTATTTTTATTGAATTATATGAATAGATAAATCAAAGCTCTATCCAAATTCTAATACTAAAATCCATAAGGATGGAATCACATAAGTATGTGTCATTATTAACCAGGGAAGTGAGATAATCAAATGACCTTCTTGCAGGCTAACTAAAGCCTCATATTCTCAGGATGTCCAAACTATATACTTATTAACATTCCAAATTTATGTAAATCAATACATGCAATAGAGAAAAGAGAATGGTAATTTATAAAAATCATATGTGCTAGTGACTTAGGTGAATGTAAATGCATGTATTTTTGCTAACAAAAGGGGATTTTCATCCTTTAATTAAGCATACCTACACATGTGTAAAAGAAGTAAGCAAGTATGTGTCATTGTTAAATTATGAAAGTTAGGTAATCAAATAACCTCCTTGGGTCTAACTAAAGCCTCATATTCCCAAGATGTCCAGACTAAACACTTGTTATCTTAAATACATATGAATGTATACACAATTATAAAGATGAGAATCATGTAAAGATTGTATTTTCTTTAATTAAATCATTTAGACATATGAATTAAAGCTCTATCTAAATTCCAATATCAAAATACATAGGAATGAAACCAAATGAGTATGTGTCATTATTAAACCAAAGAAGTGAGGTAATCAAATGATCTCCTTGGGGCTAACTAAAGCCTCGTATTCCCGAGATGTCCAGACTATATACCCATTATTGTTCAAACTCATGTAAATCCATATATGCATTATAAGAAACAGAGGTTCATTTAATATTATTAAGCTATAAACACATGAAAATCACATGTGTATTCATAACTATCAACACTCTAAGTATTATAATTGATTCATAAGCTTTAGGAAATAGTTTTTAATTTATTAGTGATAATAGTCACACATGTATTTAATTAAGCCAGCACATACAAGCTTACATAAAGGAAATTCATTTGATTTATTTAAATTTGAAAGCATGAATATATGAAATTAAATGACATGCAACATTTAATGTGCTTAGAAAGGAACAATTGAATATAAATACATGATTCATTCAATTAAACTAATTCCTAAGGATAATCACATTAAATAAACCCTTTTAAAGAAAACTAAAGTTCCTTTATTAATTTTGATTTTTAGATTAAACTTAAAGAGGAAGAGAGCTCATCATTTGCTACTATAAACCCCATTCCACATTGGTGGTTTGATTTGGTTTAAGAAGAGGTAATTAGGTTGATTTTATGAGTTAGTTAGGTTATGGTATGCATTAAATACATTAATTAACCCTTTCCAATATTACCTTAATATAATTATCTAAATAATTATAAGCCAACATGATATGCATATTAATTGAAAATTAAATTAGCAAAGATCTTAAGGAATAAAATGGGCCTCATACAATTAGCTCATAAATAACGGTTAATCAAGATAAGAAACTTAATTAAGTACTCTTATGGTTTCCCCACACATGTGGATTAACCATAATTTCCCTAAGTGGCTTTACATTTTTAAACACCTAAAGATCTACCCATGATTTAATTAAGTAAGTCTGATGTGATTATGCTTTAGTTAATTAATTAATTAATTAATTAAACCTTTAACTAATCCCAAATTAATTAACCTTCCCTTTAAATGAAATGGACTTAGGGAAAAGATTAAGAAAGGGGTCTTAAACCCATTCCCCTCACCCATTTAATGTTCAATCAATGATTAGCAAGCTTAATTAATCATTTCTTTATTGTTTGAGATGTTTAATTAATTAGACTAAGTAAGAGAATGATTAAGGCTTAGATAGTTAATTAGCCCAATTAACTAAATAATAAATCCCAAGAAAATTATGGGACGTAGAGGTCATCCCATTGAACTAACCCATAGTTTTGGATTAATTACCTGAGTAATTAAGCAATAATTAAGCTAATTAAGTTTTCAATTAAACTTAAATTAAGCCTCTATTACTATTTAAAATCAATTAGAATTAATTTTAAATGATTATCCTCTGAAATACCTTTAAAATGAATATTTATTTGCATTTTAGTAATTTTTCTATGATTTGTTATAAATTTTGGAAGATTGATTAAAATGATTAATTAATGTAGATCCCATTTGGTTTATGGCCACTTTCCATGTTATTTGTGGGATTGGTCATTTAAATGCATCTTACTGATGTGACAATGGCAGTTTCATCTCCATGGTCCAATCTGATACATCGATCCATGTTCTTTAAGGACTTAATCAGATCAATCTAGCATATCTAATCATGATCATCCATTCCCATCATGCGGACCGAATGATGTGTGATTCATCATCACATAAGCGATGAGGGATGGACCCCTCAATCCTCGATGGATTAAGACTTGGGTCAACTCCGAATGGATCCCACACCTTTGTACAAAGGATTCAAAGGGATTCAATGGCTAAGATCACATGCCATTAAACTTTTCTTCAAAAATCTCCAACCAAAATCATCCAAAGCTTAGTTTTAATGAAATTACCTTCGGAGCTCAAGACCGGTGGTGAATCCCATTGAGGAAGCTTCGTCTTATGGAGACAAAACCCTACTGAGCAGCAATTGGATCAATTTTTTTTCCATTCGCTCGAAAGGCCATGAACCGATGCTTTGGAGGTTAGTGTTGATCGAAGTCATACGTCCTGTGGTCGAAGGGCTCGGGAGGTAATTCATTCTTACTCAATGAGGTGTGGGGATGGTATATGTGGAGTTAATTTGGGTTTGGTGAAGAAATGGTGAAGTTAGACTGAGCGAGGCATTACCCTATTTTCCTTGAAGGAAACCAAGAATGGGAGAGCTCGAGAAGCTTGAAAATGGCTATAGGGAGTTTATCTTTGGCTGTTAGGGCTCTAAGGATGTCGAATGCTTTGATTTGCATCATGTTGGAGGGGGTATACCCCCTCCTCCCTTGGATCAGATGATGCAGATTCGTTTGGCTTCTAATGATCATCCGGCCCTCGGTGGTGGCTGTGGGTGGTAGTGAATCGTCCAAGGTGGCTCAATTTGAGTGGCCAAAGGCAATGGAATGGCTGCCAAGGTGGGATGGTGGCTGTCCTTGGGTTTCAAATGTGCTAAATGGGTAGGTGAGGTGAGTTTATCTCCCCATGGGTCATGGTCAACCCAACCACCCCTTGGGTCAGGTTAGGCAGTGTCTTAGGTGCCTAGGTGGACTAATAAGAGAGTGTCAACTGGCCAAGTAATGGAAATGACCACTTATATGTGTGATTTGTCTCATATGGTACCCTTGACCTAATGGTACAATAATAATTTGGCATTGGATTGGATTTGATTTGAGCAGATTTGAAATGAGTCAAAAGTGGGTCAGCCCAAATTTCAAGTGATTTTGAGTTGAATTGGTTAGGTTTGGCTCAATTTAGCTCAAATGGGTTAAATTGGGTTAGGTTGGGTCAAGTTCAAATGGTCATTTGGAATGTCTTGGTTTAATTGGTTTGATTTAATTTGGCTTAAATTTGATTTTAGCTCATTTGAGTTCATTTGGGTCAAACGGTTCAAGTTGACCAATTTGACCAGGTTGGCCAAATTGGCTTGGGTTAAGTGTTAGTTTGGGTTTAGTTGACCAATTGAAGATGATTGTAGGCTTTGGCTTCAATTAATTTGATTTTTTTATTTAGGCCAATTTGACCCTTTAGGTCAATTTGGGCTAAGTGGGTCAATTGCATTCAATTTGTCAATTTGGGTTCAATTGGTGCTTTGGTCAAGTTCAATAATCAATTTGGAATAAAATTGTAATCAATTTGATTTATATTTTGATTTGACCAATTTTGCCTTTTAGATCAATTGGGTCAACTTGGGTCAAGAGGGTCAATTGGGTTTGGTTTGGCTCAATTGAAGGTCAAGTCATATTCAAATATTGATTTTGAGTTAGTATGAATCATTAGTTTCAATTTATTTAGTTTAGGTTGTAATTTGGCTAGTTTGGATTTATATGGGTTAAGAGGGTTGACTTGGTCAAAGGATTAAGTTAACTTGGTTTGACCTAATTTATGATAATTGATCAACCTAGGGTGATCAACAAGCATGATTGGAGGTTTTGTTTGTCTTGGTTCAATCTAATTTTGGTTGAATTAAAGTTTAGCTCAAATGGATCCTTTAGGTCACTTTGGGTCAAGTGAACCTAAGTGGGTCAATTGACTTGATTTTGGATTGAATTAGATTTAGTTGAATTTATATATGGGTTTAGGATTGATATATAAATTCAATTGTAATAAATTTGGGTTTGGATGAGTTTTGGTTTATTTAGATATTTTTAAGTCAAAATGGTTAAGTTAGGTTTGACTTGGGTTGATTTTAGTTTGGCTTGATGATTGTATATTTCATTTATATTTGTAAACATGATTAAAGGTATGATTGATTCATGTGAATATTAATTGAATTTTTAGTTTGGAGTGAAGGAAATTGGCTAAGTCCATGGAGTTGGATTGTGTGGCTTAGGAAGGGCTTGATTTAGTTTGATTTAGCTTTTATGATTTAAATGTATATTTGATTTATATTTATGTAGATGAATGAAGATATGATTGATTTATGAGAAAATCAATTGAGTTTGAAGTGATTTAAAGGCAAATTTGGCTAAGCTCATGAAGGAAGATCATGGGGCTTAAGGAACAGGTTTGATTTAGTTTGATTTAGTTTTCATGATTTAAATATATATTTGATTTATATTTGTGGAGATGATTGAAGATATGATTGATTTATGAGAAAATCAATTGACTTGGGTTTTATTTGAATGCATATTTGGCTAAGTTCATGGAATTAGATCACATGGCTTAGGAAGGATTTGGTTTGGATTTGGATTTGATATTTAGTTTTGGTATGATTGTAGATTTTGGTAAATTGATTTAAGAGAAAATTAATTGAGTTTGGATTGGTTTGATTATAAGTTTCAATCAGTTGATTTGGATTTGGATTTGGGTTTGGGTTTGTATTTGATATGAATTGAATTTGGTTGTAGTTTAAGAAGGTGAACATAGGTTGGGTTTAATTCATGGGATAGGTAGATCAACTTAATCCCTAAGGCATAACCTAATCTTATGATTAACCTTTCTAAGTCTCTAGGATTAGGTTAAGTGTTCACCTAATTGTTAGAAGTGTATTATGATTAAGGAAGTCTTAGTGTCTAGAAGACTCCTAAATCTAAAATGGGAAGATTGAGAACTCACTCCAAAAGTGAGGTCAACAAAAGGACCCCCAATAGGTGTGGTGCAACTGACAAGGCACACCGCACATATTGGCATTGATTGAAATGATCAACAATGTTCGAAAGATTGCAAACACTAATAGAAATGATATATATCTAAACCCAAGAGATAGATAGAATCACAATCTTAGTGCAATGCAACTCAACTCATGCCAAGGGCATGAGAGAGCTAGAAGGATTTGATGAGAATTCCATGTCAAGGACATGAAGGGAGATCCACTAAAGGATCACACATGCATTGGAGATGAAATGTAAGATGTTTATTCCAAGGGCCTAGAAGGAGGAAATCCACAGGGGATTGGGTATATGAACCTTCCACTAGGGATCTTCTATCCGGGATATATATTTTGATTTCATTGATTTGTTTGGGGGTGTATCCACTAGGGAATACAAGGATATGAATTTGATTTTAAATATGATTGTTTGATTATTTATTTATCATGGGCTCTACTGGGGGAGGAATATGGTTTGGCTCCACTAGGGAGATTAGAATTGGATTTAATTTAATTTGTTTTAAAGGGGTTCTGCTAAGGATAAGAGTTTGATTGAATTTCTTTGATTTATTTGATTAGCTCTGCTAGGGAGAGATGGGTTTGGATTGTTTCAAGTTAAACTCCACTGGATGTTGGTTTAATTTATTTAAATTTTGAGATGGACCTACGGTGTGCGATGGACCCACTAAAAAGGAGTTATATCAGCCTTGGCCTATCATAGATTTACAAATCTAAAGGGGTAGTCTAATAGTTGAGGGTAGACCAAACCAACCTAAGGGTTGCCTTTCAGTGTGCAATGGTTGTGCCAGGAAAGAAGTGTAGTAGACTTACATCATCCAAAGCGAGGAGCAATCACTATGGTGGCTTGATGGTAGCACAATAGATCAAACCCAACAGAAGGAGACTATTGACTTAGTGTCGTTGGGGACTTATGTCAACTCAAAAATAGTCAGAGTTAATTTTATCTTAATTTCATTTGATTTGATATGATTTGTTTGAATGGATTTAATTTGATTTAATTGATGGACCCTATCAATGTGTGATGGATCAACTAAGAATGGGCTATATCGGCCTTGGCCGATCTCAAATTTATAAATCCAAAGAGATAGTCTACCGGCCATTGGGTAGAGCTAACCAACCTAAGGGTTGCCTTTCAATGTGCAATGGTTGTGCTAGGAAGAAAGTGTAGCAGACTTTCATCTTTCGAATGAGGAATAACTGCTGAGGTGATCTGTTGGATGTAAATAAATTGAACCCGACCTAGGGCGACTACTGAGTGAATGTCGCTGGGGACTTATGCCAACTCAAAAGTAGTCAGGCAATTCATTTAGGGAGTCTTGTTGATGCTAACCTAAAGATAGGATGCCTGCTTAGGAAAAGGTATCGCTAGGGGTGTCCTCCAGATCCACAAGCGAATATATATTTTATTTATTTTATATTTTCATAGACCCTGTTGGTGTGCGAGGGACCACAATGAAAATGGGCTATATCGGTCTCAATCTATCTTAGATTTACTGGACCAAGAGAGAATCCGCACATCCGTAGTATGGAATCTCCAACCACAAGGGTGGCTACTAGGAAAGGGGGATTGTCCAATCTAGTAGTAACCCGGGTAGCGTCTAGATAGGGTTGCAAAGGATGTGATCCAAATAGAGTGCCCTCAGGGGAGGTGCCTTTAGGGACGTTGTCCTAATCCCTGAAAAAGAAAGCCTATAGGTGTATGGTGGCCAACTCAAGGAGAAGGCATAGCAGACTTAATATGCCAAGGTGTATCCACCAGGTGCATCATTGTAAGCATAGCGACCACTAACCAACATAAAGTGTTCGTTAATGTGCGATGATCAATCTAATAAGAAGGCATGTAGACTTACATCTTCATAAATGAAAATGATCATTAGGATGTCCTCGAGACAGATGTTATTCAACTTAGGGCGACTATTAAGCAGGGAGTCCCGAGGAAGGACTAAACCCAGACTTGAAGTAGTCAGGAGAAAAAGAGTTTCTAAAGGACTTATCATAAACCTCAAATATACTCAATCCAGTCAGTGCACGAAGGCAAATCCAAGAAGAAAGCATAGTAGGCTTACATCTTACTAAACGAAGCCATCAAGAGGTAGCTTAGTGGCGTGGTAAAGGCTCCTCTAATGTAAACTCATCATTGGTGTGTGTGGTTAAGCCAAAAGAAAGTGTAATTACATCCTCCTAATTAAAGGAACAGGTGACACACTAGCTAAGTGAATCAACTTCCCTGACTCAAGGGCCAGGGCAATATCTCAACTCAAAGTAGCCAGATATAAACGCTATATGTCTATTTTATGTGTTTGTGTGTAGTTCATGTTTGTGTTGTGTTGTTGAAGGATAGGACACTACTCCAGTTTCTTACACCTATTCTAAATGCGTCGTGGCAGATTTGCAGACAAAAATGCTTTCAACTCGAAGAGATTGAATTTGAAATGAAATTTTTATTGATGATAATTGATCTCAAACATGATTTTATGGATAATATTTTTTAAATAAAACTCTTTAATTGAAAGAAAGCGATAAGATCCTCATTAGTAGGCCTTCTCTATGATAAAAGGACCTTCCCAAATGGGTTCAAACTTGCCTCCCATCTTGCAACGGGCAACAATTGATCTCCTTAGAACTAAAATAAGTTGTCCTACTTGAAAATCTATAGGACAGACCAACTTGTTGTGAGCTTGAATCATTTTGTCTTCGTACAACTCGAGGTTTTGGCATTCCCGTATGCATCTCTCTTCTAAATCTTTGAGCTCTTCTAATCGTAACTTGGCATTCTGCTTTGTTGTGATCTTGCTACCCATAGCTATCCTTAGTGATGGGAGTTGGACTTCTAATGGTAAAATGGCTTCAGAACCATACACTAAGGAGAAAGGAGTTGATTGAGTTGGAGTTTTACATGTGGTGCGGTAAGCCCACAAGGCTTCAACTAACTACTCATGCCACTATCATTTATTATCATTGAGTATCATTTTGAGTATTTGAATGAGAGTTTTATTGAAATCTTCTGCCAAGCCATTTACCCTTGGGTAATAGATGGCAAAATATCTTCAATATATGTTGTGTCTCTATTGACCTCATTTTAGAATGAGCTCTCAACTTCTCCATCTTAGACATACAATTCATCTTAGACTTTAAGAGTTCCTTTGTCTTAAGACACATCTAATGATTAGGTGGACACTCAACCTAGCCCTAGAAGACTTAGAAGAGTTATCCATAGGAATAGTTCATTCCTTAAGAGTGTTAAGAAAATTTGCCTACCCTTAGCTTGAACCATTCCTCACTTTCCTTCCTTCAAGTCAAACTCCAAATCAATCTTATTTGATTTTCTCCAAACTCAAATCAACTCCATGTGATTGAAATCCATGCTTGAAATCCATGATTGAAACCCATGATCAAAATCCTTCAAAATTCCTAAGCTCAAATTTTCCTAAGTCCTTAATCCCCTCTTAAGGACTTAGCCAAAATCATGATCAAAACCAATTCAAATCTTTAGGATTTTCTCAAAATCATTTATATTCTCATTTATATTCACATATATAAATGAAATATAAATTCAAACCAATCAAACTAAACTCAAAATTCCAAATCAATTCATAATTTTTTTTTTTCTAAATCCTTTAAGTTTTTCCTTAATCATTTAGCCTAAACCTTGATCAAATCAATTCAAACTCATGGGATTTTCTCAAAACTCATTTATATTCTCATTTATATTCACAAATATAAATGAAATATAAATTCAAATCAATCAAACTAAACTCAAAATTCTAAATCAATTAGTAAATTTTCCTAAGTCCCTTAATTTTCCATTAATGGATTTAGCCTAAATCAACTCTAAACCAATTCAAAATCATGGAATTTTCTCATAATTCATTTATATACTCATTTATATTCACATATATGAATGAAATACAAATACAAATCAATCAAATCAAATCCACAAATTCAAACTCCAAACTCCAAAATTTTCCTGAGTTCTTTAAATCCCTCTTAATGGACTTAGCTTAAATCATGATTAAACCACTTCAAATTCATGAAATTTTTTCATAATCCATTTATATTCTCATTTATATTCGCATATATAAATGAAATATAAATTTAAACAATCAAAACCTATTCCAAAATTCAAACTTAAATCAACTCAAAATCCAACTTAAGCCTTTCAAGTCAAAATCTTGAACTTAGCCAAATCAACTTCAAATTAAGCCAAACTCTTGATTTTTCTTTCATGATTCAATCAACCCTACAATCATGAATCCATATATAAATACAAACTTCAATCACCAAATCAAAATCCAATTCAAAAATCAAAACCCAAATACCTTCATATTCTTCCATTAAATATAAATTATCAAATGAACCAAAACCCATTTGCCTTCAAACCACTTGCAAATGGATTTATATTTCAATCATAAGTCCATATACAAGTTCACTCAAACTCAAATTAAGCTTTGACCAAGCCATTTGACCCACTTAGGCTCACTTGACTCAAAGTGACCTAAAGTACCCCTAACCAAATTAGATTGAACCAAACTCATGCCTCTCATCATGATCAACAATCATCATGGGATGATCAATCAATCAAATTAGGTCAAACCAAGTCAAACCTAAGGGTTGACCAAGTCAATACTTAGCTCAAAATAAAATCTAACATAGCCAAAATCCACCATAGGCTAAATTTATTGAAACCATTGATCTAAGTTCACTTATGACCTGTGTTTTAACTTGACCAAGTCAACATTTGAGCCTAAACTAGCCCAATTGGCCACTTGACCCAAGTTGACCTAAAAAGTCAAAATGGGTCAAAAATTGATCTAAGCCAAATTGATTGAAACCAATGGATCAAGTCCATTCCAAATCACTTGTTGAAGTTCACCAAAGCCTCAATTGGCCAACTAGACCTAAGCTAGCCTAATTGACCTTAGACCCAACTTGGCATAAAGGGGTCATCTTGAGCCAAATTTCAACTTAAATAATATTAATTGGAAACAAAGATACCAATCTACTCCATATAACTAACCAAAGCTAAACCTACCCTTGACCTAGCCCAAATAGGTCAAATGGGTTAAATAGGTCAACTTAACCCATTTGACCTAAATGAAGTCATATGAGCCAAATTCAATACTAATCTAAATTGAACCAAACTAAAGCCACCAAAATATTTCAAATGGTCATATGAACATGACCCAACCCTTGGTTTTACCCAATTTGACTAATTGGTCAACTTGATCCAAGTTGACCTATTTTGACCTAAATGGGTCAACATGAGCCAAACCTTATCAAATGAATTCTAAATCTCATGAAACTTGGCCAAACCTAGTTTTTCCACATACCCAACATATGTGAATTGAAAAATTAGCAAAATGACCATCATACCCCTAGGCCATAAAACAAATTTTGGCCTAATCCATGGGTAATTTAGTCATACCCTCTTCATATCCACTTGATGCCTTCCTAATAGCTCAAGGGGAGGGACCTAATGAAGAGTGGTGCACCCAAACTAATGGGTTTGGGTTAGCCCAATTGGCCCCAAGACTAAACTCGACCCCATTGGTCAAAATAGAAAATTCAAACTCTCTCTTCCACTCAATTTGGTGCACATGGGAGGTTGGCAATCTACTCAAAGCCTAAAACCGACCATGTGCAAACATCTAACTGATCAAACAACCTTCCCATTATGAGCACTTGGATCAAAATGGAAAGATAGCTTGTGGCCGTTGATCCTTCAAGGGGGAGATATACTCCCCCTAATTGAATTCAAACTCATCATTCCTCAGTTTGATTGAACCTAGGGAAGTCATAGAAGCAATTCCTCAGCCTCCCCAAGATTCCTAGAGTGAAATCAAACTTCATCTTCTCGGTTTGCATAGTGTGAAAACAGGGGAGCTCACTTGAACTCCCAACTTCCTCCACACTAAAAACCATCCCAATTCCTCTTGCACACTTCTTCTAAGGACCAATCCGAGCACACTCAAGTTTCCATTGGAGTTCCTGTAGCAAGGAGAGGAGCAATTGGATCAAAGCCACAAGGATCTTGAAGTGGTGTTGGTCCATAGAGTAAGTCATTCAACCCCAAGGCCTAAGAATTTCAACAGGGCTTCGCCTCCACTAGATGATGCTACCTTATCGATCTCGAATGCCGGTGATCACCTCCAATGAGGAATGGAATTTTCTACCACCTAGCATAGGATGTGTTGGTCATTTGTAAAAGAAATCTTTGAGTCATGCAAGATCCACCGTTGGATGTGTTTCTTATTAGTTTTAGATGGTGTGGGTTAAGTTTTGTTTGAATCCAAGCTCAATCAAGCTTGGATCTCTCCCAGATCATGGACAGTCTTTATTGATCTTAGGGGAAGAACTGGGGAGATCTTGGCCATCCATCCATACATTTTGGATGGACTGCCGAGATTATTCCCATGTTTAGAATTTGATTTATCCCTTTTAAAACCACAAGGAGATCTCTGGCCTTCTGATCTTTGATCAGACGGTAGAGATCAAAGCCGTCCCTCCGCCGTGCTTCCACTTGATGCGACATTTAAGTGGGATGCTCACGGTGCGCATGTAAAGCGTGCTTTCTCCTGGCCCAATTTGAGGGATTAGGATGATGCTTTAATTAATTCTAATTAATCTAGGGATCTTCTAAAATTCATATCTCTCTCAATAAAATTTACAAAAATATGAAATAAATTTTTATAGAAAGATGATTAAACCTAGAATATTTTATAATTAATTTCAATGGATTTTGAATTATGTTTTTCTCTGATTTTGGGTTTTATTAGAAAGTTCATTTTGGTAATTACCATTTAATTAAGCCTCTCATTAATCCCAAACTCTTAGGGTATATTTTAGGGGATGACTTCCACCTCTCCTAAGCTTAATTAGGAAAATGGCATATGGGTTTCCTAATTACCCTCCTTATGTCATTAAAGATAATTAAGGTGTGATCAGTGATTTTAATCTATGATTAGAGTTGATTAAGGTCAAATCCAGTAAATAAGAGGTTTAGGGAATAACTTTGGGGCATTTCTCCTAAGCTATTCTTTAAACCCCCTTTTTTTCCTTAATCTTCTCTTTATTAAGGGTTAATTCATTAATTACCTCCTTAATTAATTTCTAAAAATTCTAAAAACTTCTAGAACTTAATTAATCTACTTTGGGTAGATGCTTAGGTGTTTAATAGGGTAAGTTCAATTAAGGAAATAAAAACCCAATTCATATGTATGAAAGGGTGTTTTGAAATTACTTAAGTTAAACCCCTTAGCTTAATTAACCTTAAATCATGAGCCAAATTGCATTAGGTCTTTTTCTTATTTAGGTGCATTCAAATTTAAATTCTTTGTGAATTTTTATGTCATCTCATTTACTCATAATTATTTAATTAATTATGCTAAGGTGGTATAGGTAAGGGTTAAATAACTTTCTTAATTCATACCTTAAGATAATTAATATATGAAAATGAATCTAATCATCTAAAAATTAAACAAAAATATAAAACATGTTAATCAATTAACAAATATGAAAGTATGCTACTTATATTCTAATTATAAGCTTGCATGTAAAGGATATAAGGGTGTTCTTAGTCTAGATCTCCCTTCTCTTTTATGTTATTATAATTTTGAATAAGAATTTGGTGAGATGTATGGTTCATTTGAAAAGAGCCTAACATTCACCTAATTTCGTATCCTATTCATTCCAATGCTACCACTTAAGAAGGGTTACCTATGCTTGCACACATAAATTGCATAAACAAAATGAATCGAGTAAGCTTTATTTTTGCATTCTTCTTTTCCATTTCCTTTCTTTTGTACACATGTTTGTATTTAAGGAAAGTGGTATATTAGTATGGACAACCTCGAGTTTGCGAGACTTTAAGTTGCCCTAAGTAGATCTTATTCCTTACACCTCTAGTTAATAATGGTGCTGTACTCACTTATGCATTTTCTACTTTCATGTGTGTATATGAAAATTGGATAAGAAATACCCTTTATACCTAAAAAAATCATGCATATCAAACTTCCAAATTTCCTTAAATGAATTACTTGAGCATGTATCATAAAGTATGTTAAACATCCTTATTTGTGTGTATAGATATGCTTAAGATACTTGAGGTTCTTTTTGGGTTCATCATCCTTAAGTCTTGAAGTTGATGTAGAACTTGAGGAGGATACTTTTAAAGAATTAATGGAATTACCTTTTGACTTTTACTCGCCTTGTGTTCAAAATCTTATACAGAAATATTTAGTTCTTCATACATGGTCCAAGCGGTCGAGTACTTGAGTATGGAACAATACGGTGAAGCACAATCAAGCGAGGACTAGATTGATACAATGGGTCCAGTCGATGTTGAAGATTAATTCTTAGTTGTTACCAATCATTTGGATTCTGATAGGTTCTTCTCACAAAACACTAACTCTTATCAAAATGTGTGTTTAGAAACCTCAGAGTCAAAGAGGCACCGCTAGAATTTGAAGAAGAAATTCATTCAATAATAGAAAATCTTAAAGAAATTAATCTCGGGATAGAAGAAAATCCACATCCGACATACATCAGTTCATTACTGAATGAAGAAGAAACCAATGACTTAGTTAGGCTATTGACTGAGTTTAAATACTGCTTCACATGAAGTTATGAAGTAATGCCTAGATTATCTCCTGACATAGTAATCCACAGCTAACAATAGATCCTAACATTATTCTATTAAGCAAGCTCCTAGATGCATGCGATTAGAATTAAACAATAGGTCATTTCTGAAGTCAAGAAACTAATCGATGCTGGTTTCATTAGGGAAGAAAAATATCCTATCCGGTTAGCTAGTGTCATCCCAATTAAGAAGAAGAATGGCCAAATTCATATTTGCATCAATTTTTGGGACTTAAATAAGGCATGTCTTAAGGATGAGTTTCCTCTTCCTATACCAGAATTAATGGTGGACATTGCCTCATCTCATGCAATCTTTTCTTTCATGGATGGGTCATCTGGATATAACCAAATCAAGATGTCTCCTGAAGATGAAAGAAACACTACTTTGAACCCCGATCAAAATCTTCTATTATAGGGTCATGCCTTTCGGCTTTAAAAATGCTAGTGCTACATACCAACGGTCCATGACTTAGATCTTCAATGAACTCATCCATCATCAAGTTGAGTGCTACGTTGATGTTCTAGTAATCAAGAGCAGAAAAAGGAAGACCACCTCCTTGACTTGAGAGTAGTTTTTGAAAAGTTAAGATAATATAATCTCAAATGAATCCCCTGAAGTGTGCATTTGGAGCCACTTCAGGAAAATTCCTTGGGTTTGTTGTTCGACATCATGGAATAGAGATAGATCTTGAGAAGATTAACCTATATTAGAAATGCCACCTCCTAAGAGTTTAACTCAACTCAGATCCTTTCAAGGATGGCTAGCATATCTAAGATTCTTTATCTATAACCTATCGGGGAGATGCAAGCCATTTTCAACACTTGTCAAAAAGGATGCAAGTTCAAGTGGCATGACAAGTGTCAACATACATTCAAAGATATCAAGCAGTACTTGGTGAAGCCGGTTCTAGCGTATCCAGGCGGACTCATCCTCATTCTTTGCATTGGACGACTCTCTCGATGCTCTATTAGCCCAATCCAATGATAAAGGGAAGGAGAACGCTCATTACTACCTCAGCCTTCTTCTGATTTAAACTATCCACCCATTGAGAAACATTAACTAAGTTTGATCTTTGCTTCCCAAAAACTACATTATATATTTTCTCATAAGGTGAACTTGATCTCTAGAATAAATCCACTGCAGTACCTCATGACACAGCCAACGTTATTTGGATGTTTGGCAAGCTGGTCCATGATACTTTTGCAATTTGATATCACATTAGGTACCCCACATGCGATAAAGACCTAGCGGATTTCTTAGCATCACACTTCTTCTTGATTCTCCACTTGAGTGATCTCCCCGATGAACAAATCATGAACTTAGGCGGTAGAGCATGGATGGGAGATGTATTTTGATGGTGTTGCTTCTTTTCTTAAAGGTGAAGCACCACGATCTATTCTTTCAATGCGGTAGGAATAGTTCTTCTCCAAAGCGTGATGTGATGATATTCTCATACTATCTTTCCAACCGCAACAACCAGGCGAGTATGAGGCTTTGATTACTAATCTGGAGTTAGCCATCACTATCAGTGTCAAGAGCATCAACATCTTTATGGATTCTCAATTGGTCATCAACCAGATTGTTGGGTCCTACCAGGTTCTAAAACCCAAGGTTCATCATTACTACGAGTATACCATGAAGCTATTGACCAAATTCCCAAAGTCACCATCTACAAGGTTCCCCGAATAGAGAACACAGTAGCAGACACCTTGGCTAAACTTTCCAAAGAGTTGGCAAGTTCGAAAGACGAGTCCATTCCAATAAAGGTCCAAAATAGATAAGTCTTATCCCTTATAGATGTTGAATGCATCAAGAGACTTTCTCTTGAAGGGGAGGTTGTCATTGCTAAAATGGACAAGGGGCTAGATTGGAGGCAACCGTTCATAGATTACTTGAATACCGACAAACTACCTCAATAAAGGTCACAAGCCCATCAGGTGAAACAGAGAGCTCTCTCTTTTGCTCTTGTTGATAGCACCCTGCTGATCCTTTGACCAATTGTGGTTACATTGTTTGGAAAAACATGAAGCCCATGGCATTGCAACTGAGGTACACTTAGGTCTATGCAGAGCGCATCAATCTGGTCCTAAGATCAAGACAAAGATCAAGCAACTTGGATACTACTAGCCTTCGATGATTACAAACTGCATGGATGTAGCTAGGAGATGCCATTAATGTCAAGTACACGATGTGGTCCTCCACCAACCACCCAACATTCTACACCCTACATTGGCCTCATGGTCATTCGAGTGTTAGGGTATCGACATTGTAGGTCCGAACAATCCTCCCTCTTCCAAAGGGAATCTATTCATCTTAACTACCACCGACTATTTTTCCAAGTGGGCAAAATCCATCCCTCTCAGAGAAGTCACAGCTCAGCATGCTTTAGTTTTTCAAGAACCATATGGCATATAGGTTTGGGGTGCCTCGACAAATTATATTCGATAATGGTACTACATTCAGAAGCACAAAGATCAACAGCTTCTCCAAAATACACGATATAAAATGGAGATACTCCACCATCTACTACCCTAGAGAAAATGGCTTAGCAGAAGCATTCAACAAAACTCTCATCTAGATACTGAAAGAGGCTCTTGATGACAACAAATGACAGTGGAACGAGCACTTAGTTGAAGCATTGTGGGCCTACTGCACCACATACCGGACTCCAACTCAGTCTACCCTATTTTCCTTAGTGTATGGGTCTGAAGTCATTCTTCCTTTAGAAGTTCAACTCCCATCACTAAGGATAGCATTGGGTAATAAGATCACTACCAAGCAGAATTTAAAGTTGCAGTTAGAAGAGCTCAAAGGTTTGGAGGAGAGTCACCTACGGGTGTACCAGAATCTTGAGTTGTATAAGGACAAAATGATTCAAGCTCACAACAAGTTGGTCCACCCAAGGTCTTTCCATTATGAGAACTTATGTTAGTCCTAAGCAGACCAATTATCCATCGAAAGATGGGAGGTAAGTTTGAACCCACTTGGGAAGGCCCCTATGTCATAGAGAATGCCTACCAAGGAGGATCTTAGGAACTTATTGATTATAAAGGGGGACACCTGATGCTTCCAATTAATGGGCTCTATCTAAAGAAATATTACTTATGAAACAAATCATGTTTGAAAATAATCATTAATAAAAAAGAACAAAATTTGATTCCATTCATCAAATCTTCTCTTCTTTTGAAGCGTTGTTTGCTTATCTTGTGAATCCTCCATGATGTGTCTAGGGTAGGTGTAAGAGTCCCCAGTGGCATCCTATCCCTCTTTCACAACACAAATGCAATCTCCCAATGCTATTAGAATAGGTGTAAGAGAACCCGAGAGGCATCCTATTTTGATTAACACAACTAAGATAGGTGTGAGAGAACCTAAGCGGCATCCTTTCTTAGTGGGGATCCTGTTTGTCATCCATGGCACCATTCCATCAAATTCCCCAACATGTTTTAGGTTAGGTATAAGAGTCCCCCAGAGGCATCCTATTCCTTTTAACATATGCACAAAAATAAACACAAATATTTTGTGCAAGGCCCCTGTGGCACTCACTCATTAGCTGCTCTAGGTCGGGTCTACATGCTGCCTCGCTAGTATGTCACCCCGGTGGTCATTTATTAGAGGATGTGAGTCCCCGAGCTTTCTTACTAACTTGATCATTGCAAACCAATGAGTGCCTTGTTAGTATGGTAGTTTTTACTGCCTAACTAGTAAACTACATCATGCTGACTTTGCTTAAGAATATATGAGTCCCCGTGCTTTCTTCTTGAACTAGCCATCATACACTAACTAGGTTGAGTATATTTGAGGTTTAGGGTAAGTCTCCTAAAGGCTACTTTCCTATTGACTACGTTTGAGTTAATATAAGTCTGCCAGTGGCATTCTCTCAGTAGTCGCCCTAGGTCGGATAACACCTATCAAGTCGTAGATAGATTATCCCAATAATCAGTTCTGTTATAGGAATATGTGAATCCCCAAGATTTCTTTCTAGCCTGATTGTTGCAAACTGACGGGCACCTTAGGTTGGCTGATGTTCACGATGCTAGTAGCGACTCACCCGGTGAGTACACCACTCTTGGCAGATATGAGTCCCTAAGCTTTCTCCTTGAGTTGGACATCGAATACCTATTGGATATATGACTAGCCATGTCACTTTCTCCAGGGTGTTCGATTAAGCCCTTAGTGACCCCATCCCCTATGGGCACTCTACTTAGATCAAGTCCTTTGTGACCCCATCTAGACACTACCCGGGTTACTTTTTTGGGAGTTCCCTTTTCCAGTAGTACCCACGTGATTGGAGAATTTTTTTTATGGATCTTGAATTCTACCAGTTCAAGAATTTAAGATATATCTAGGTTGATATAAGCTCCTTCTCAGTTTGATCCCTCACAAACTAATAGGAATTCATTTATGGATTATGAATTCAAGCCCCCAAAAGGCCCCTTTTCCCAAGCAGGCATCCTATCTTTAGGGCAGTGTCACCAAAACTCCCTATAGGAATTGCTTGACAACTTGAGTTGAGATACATCCCTGGTTGGTACTCACTCCGTAGTCACCCTTAGGTCATGTTCAATCTATTTTTCCACAAGAAGATTACCCAATCATTCTGCTTTGGAAGATTTAAGACTATGATGCATTCTTTCTAGCATGATTGTCGTAAACTAACAGGCAGCCTTAGGTCGGGTTTGATTTATTGCCCAAAGCAACCGATCACCCCAGTGGTCTTTTCTAATGAAAGATGTGAGTCTCTGAGCTTTCTTCCCTTCAATTGATCATTGCAAATTGAAAGGCACTCTTTTGGTTGGATAGTTCTCCAATCGATCGGGAAGCTACTCCCTTTGTTAAATCTGAGATAGGTATAGGCTGATATGAGCCCCTTCTCAGTTTGATCCATCGCAAACTGACAAAATCCATCAAAACAAATAAACAAATAAATCTAAAAATAATGAAACTACTCTTTGACTATCTTTAAGCTGATTTAAGTCCCCCAGCAGCATTCACTCAATAGTCAGCCCTAGGTTGGGTTCGATCTATTACCTTCAACTGATCATCCTAGTGGTTCCTTATTTCTAGAATATGTGAGTCCCTACACTTTTTCTTAAGACTTGACCATTGCAAACTGAAAGGCACTCCCTTGGTTGGATAGTCCTACCTAGTGGTTGGTAGACCACTCCCTTTGAATTGGTAAATCTAAGTCAGGTCTAGGCCTTCAAGCCTCTTACTCAATATAATTCAT
The DNA here is from genome assembly GCA_021442155.1 of Cymbidium sinense. Classification (NCBI taxonomy): domain Eukaryota; kingdom Viridiplantae; phylum Streptophyta; class Magnoliopsida; order Asparagales; family Orchidaceae; genus Cymbidium; species Cymbidium sinense. The sequence continues at coordinate 20,798,890 of CM038229.1, forward strand.
TGTAAACCAATTGGATCCATCTAAATCAAACAAATAGATCTAAAAATGAAATTAATCTTGACTATCTTTCAGTTGATTTAAGTCCCCCAGCAGTATTCACTCAATAGTTAGCCCTAGATTGGGTTCAATCTGTCTTGCCAATAGACTACCCCAACAACTAGTCTCTACTTTGGAGGATGTAAGCCTACTACGCTTTCTTCCTAGTACAACTATTGCATACCGAAAGGCATCCCTTTGGTTGGCTAGTCCTACTTCATTTTTAGTATACTACCCCTTTGGATTAGTAAATTTGAGTTAGGTCTTGGCCTCTATGGCTCCTACTTAGTGCAGTCCATCACAAACCAACAGTGCTCATATCAAAAATTCAAACCAAACAAAATTGAACCAAATTAAATCCCCTTTCCCAGCGAAACTCAAATAAATCAAATCTCTTTCTCCTTAGTGAGACTCATATCAAATCAAACCTCTCATCCTCTTGTGGGTGATTTGAACCTGCTTCCCTAGGGGAAGGTTCACACTCTATCCCTAAGTAGATTCCTCCCTCTCTCTTATGTCTTAGACATAAGTAGAGCCACAGTGCACTAAGCTCTGGACTCTCTCTATGCCTTGGGTTAAGGATAGATTATTTTTGTTAGTGCTTGTAATCTTTTGGTGTTGTTGATCATTTTGGTCAACACCAATACGTGCGGTGTTCCTTGTCAGTTACACCATACCTATTAGGCGCCCTTTGTTGACATCATTTTTAGAATGAGCTCTCAACTCCTCCATCTTAGATATAGGACTCCTCTTAGACTTTAAGAGTTTCTAAGTCTTAAGACACATCTAATGATTAGGTGGACACTCAACCTTGCCCAAGAATACTTAGAAGAGTTAGCCATAAGAATAGGTCATGCCTTAAGGGTGTTAACAAAATTTGCCTACCCTTAGCTTGAACAATTCCTCACTTTCCTTCCCTCAAGTCAAACTCCAAATTAATCTTATTTGATTTTCTCCAAACTCAAGTCAACTCCATGTGATTGAAATCCATGCTTGAAATCCATGATTGAAACCCATGATCAAAATCCATCAAAATTCCTAAGCTCAAATTTTCCTAAGTCCTTAATCCTCTCTTAAGGACTTAGCCAAAAGCATGATCAAAACTAATTCAAATCTTTGGGATTTTCTCAAAACTCATTTATATTATCATTTATATTTGTATATATAAATGAAATATAAATTCAAATAAATCAAACTAAACTCAAAATTCTAAATCAATTCATAAACTTTTTCTAAATCCTTTAAGTTTTCCCTTAAGGATTTAGCCTAAACCTTGATCAAATCAATTCAAACTCATGATGTTATTTGAAAGGAACCTATCAAATTCCAAATGATTAGTGATGACTAAGCACTAATCATCATCATCGATTGGACCCACTATGCAAAATCCTAGTCTGATCTTGATCGAGAGTTCTTGCATTTATCGTTCCATATTTTTTTGAAGTAGTCTAACATATGTTTGGACCAAGTATGTGGGATTAATACCTTCTTTGCTTAATTTAGAACACAAGGCAAGTACCAATCAAAAGGTAATTCTATTAAATCTTTATATGAATCATCCTCAAGTTCTACATCAACTTCTTGACTTGAGGATGAAGCTCTTAGAAAGAACCTCTGAGTCTTCACATCTATGGATGACTTAAGGGCTTCCTTAACTACCAAACCCTCAACGTTTTGAGAAGAAAATGGGGTTAAAGCTAAGGTTCCCAACTTATGATTTGCTTTGAAGCCCGATCTTCATCATTATCTAGCTCAAGTGTCTCTTCTAAAGAAATCTACTACTAAGAAGAGCTGGCTGGTGTGCTAACCATATAAGACTCATCCTCTGAACTAGATTCTAAGTCTATATTGATAGCAGTTTACTCTTGGTAGCTGGGATATATCTCCTATTGGGTGGCCAATAAGGAGCTCTTCCACCCCTGGGACTACCTTTGGACTAGCCTCTTCCTCTGCTTGGTGGAGGTCAGATCATCCTACCCATATATTTGAATGGAGTAACGACCTGCATATGGAATCTAATCTCAGGTTCTAGGTCCTCCCCTAAGTCTATTTCTCACCCCGATTTATTTTCTTTTTCTTTTCTTTTTTTTCTTTCTTTTTTTCCCACATGGAGATTTTGACTAAGTTTACAAGAATAGAGTTTTTTTATTTTGGTGGAGGTAGTAGGTTGCATCCTCATATATCTTCACCTCATGAATTGTAAATGGTTTGAGATCTCCTTTGACACAGTATTCGATCCCACCTCTCATGAACTTCATGCACTGATGTAGAGAGGATGGAACCATGTTGTTCTCATGTATATCCATGATCTCCTAAGCAAAGCATTGAAAGATATATCCAAGTTTATTATGTGAAACTTGGCTTCAATCTTTTAATCATCTATCTTCAATGGCAATACTATTGAGTCTACGGCCCTCTCACCTTGTTTATTCAATCCTCTTAACATCATCTTATCCTTTTGGAGTTTAGAGATGTCAATCCTCAAGTAGGTAAGTGTTCTTAGACTTATAATGTTGACTGATGCACCCGGGTCAACCAAAACTCTAGATAACCTATATCTACCAACATCCACTATAATGTAAAAAGGACAGTTGTGCTCGATCATCCCTAGAAGTAAATATTCATCACTGAATGTAACTCCTAAGATGTCCTTCGAGTGGTATGCCTTCTCTCCAATAGCAGTCAGCTGAGCTAAGCATATCTTTGGATTAATTAAGGCCTTGATTAGAGATTCCCTCACCTCTTTAGATAAGACAAAGGCATCATATATGCTTAACTTAGCTGACAGCTTTCTAAGATGAGCTAGGATGTTGTAATCAACTCTAGCTTGGTCCTCCACAAGCATATCTATAGGTGGAGCATCCTGTGGAGGGGCTATCTGCTCACTGGAACTAATGACTTGCTTACCCTTATCCTGAGGTACTACCCTAGGAGGTAGAACTTTACCACTGCATAGGTTGACTTCAGTGACTTCTTAGAATGATGAGTTTGTGGGAAGATCTACCTTCTCATTCAGCATACCTATAGCTTCTCCTATAGGATCCTCGGAGTCAGTTGACTCCAAGTCATTCTCAAGAGGTGAACCTGAATAATTGAGAGAAGGAAAGTTTGACTTTGAATCAGAAAAGAAAAGATCAAAATTACTAGAGCTATTATTATTTAGACTCAGAGACCTTTCTATAGGAATAAAATCAAGAGCATTAAAAGTAATCAAAATATAAGTTGAATCAGCTTTCTTCATTGATTTTTTTTGGGTGGAGGTACATGATAGAAATCAGGTAAAGTAAGAAGAGTAAGGGATTTAGTGCCCTTATCCGTAGATACAATGCTCCTATCGGTAGAAGAGGGCTAGCAGAAGAAGTGGTAGTTTCAAGTGTGGTGAGAGTGCTAGACTCGAATAATAGTTGTGCTACTGTACTATCCTGAGCAAGTGTGCTAAGTTGCTGCTACTACTAGGCTATCACCCTCCCTGAGTTATCCTTTACAACTAGCGAACCTTCATTGGTATTAGAGGTTTGAGATGCCTCAGGCACCTACAATGAAAGTTTCTTGATCTTTGTAATGATTTTTTAGAGGTACGAGATAAGGAGATATCCCAACCTTCTTTGGTCTTAAGAGGATCGCAAGTACCCCTAAGAATTACTCTAATAAAATTAGATGGTTGATCTAATAAGTATTCATTAGGGATAACTATGGCTCTCAACTTGTAAATATGCTCAAGCCAGTCCTTAAAAGTGATACAATCCTCTAATAAATGGCCTAACATGCGATGGTAGAGGCAATAGCTAGGATCATCGCTCTTGCCCACTTTCTTCGACCTCTTAGGCTCTGGTAACAAAAAGTTAGGTTTCTTCAAGAAGTTCTTAAAGATATTTATAACTACCTCCCTCTTGAATGAATATGGCTTATTCAATCTATCGACAAGAGTAGATAGAAAGTAACTACCTAGCCATCGATATGAATACCACTGATGGGTAGGCTGTTGTGGTGGCAGCAGTGGCCGTTGTGGTGGCTGCGGTGGCCGGTATGATGGCTGAGGTGGTAAAATAGAAGGTGGGAAAGGAGGCTGCTAAGCTCATGGTCTCTCATACTGAACTCTAGCTGGCTGCTTCCCTCTGCCCACTGACATAACTATCCCCAACCTCTTCTTAAACATTTTCTATGGCTTAAACCTAGATGATTGGTCACGAAAGGGCAATTGTTTGGCTTCCTCTTGTAGACTAGATGCCTTGTTGATTAATTTCTTGAATATTTGATGGTAAAGCCCTTAAGCATGAAGGTGAGTGCCATAGATATTCTTGAGAAGAATCTTAATGATATACTATTCGGACAGTTGTGGTTCATATTTCATGCTTAGGTTTCACCACCTGAGAATATAATCAATAAGGGACTCATTGGATTTATTTCACTATAATGAGGTCACCTACAATTACCCTCTACTAAGCTAGCAAACCTCTTGATGAAGAGGTGCTCTAACTCAGCAAAAGTCTTCACCGAACCATTGGCCAGTTGTACCAATCAAATGCAATCCCTATCAAGCTGCTGAAGAAAAGTCTAAATAGGAGTACGTCCCTGCCACCGGCGTTGCAATAACTAGCTCAAAAATATATAATATATTACCGTGGGTTCCCATGACCATCAAAGATCTTGAAGGATGGTGGCACAAAACCCTTGGGGTACTCAACTACATTGAATTCCTTTGGGTATGGTCTACCATTTGGAATGGATGAGCTCCCTCTAGCTTAACGCTTCCTTCACCTACTACTCCACCATATGCTTGATATCCTTCTCATGCATGGAGGTACTATCTGTGACCTTCTTATGCAAACTACCATCATCATCATCTTCGGGGGTGCACCTAGGATGGTCTAAGGTATGTACTAACTCTGGCCAGTAGGTTACCATAAGAGAAGGTTGTGAGACTGGAGCAAGGTTCTGTAATGCTAAGACCACTACCATCAACTCCTCTACCCTCTTCTCCATCATGTCCATCTGACCATTCTTATGCTTGAGTTAGTGGAGGAGGTGCTGAGTGAGTGAAAAGTGTCGCCATCCTTGACCACAACACCTTCCTGACTATGCTAATCCAACTACAAGGATCCTCGGGTGTTGACCATGTGGACCTCATGTGTCATCCAATATGTCATCTTCATCAGGATTAAAGCTAACTATACCCTCTTCTTGATCTGAGTGATCACTGCCTATAATCTGGTTGACTATATTGCAGTAGTCCTCTATGATGCCATCTAAAGATTGGTCATATATCCTACCTGGCTCTACTGGAACGTAGACTAGTTGCCAGCTGACCATAAGATTATGCTCTATAAACTATATGCACTGAACTGACTGTGCTGGCAGGGTGCACTGCCTAACTGGCTCAACTACCATTGGGACTATGTCTGTGTCCCCTCCCCTCTCTCCCTCTGACTGTTGTGGAGGTGGTCTGACCACGACGCTCTTGGGTCGCCACTCCCTCCTAACCATGACTAAGGTGGAAGGTCGAGCAGGGGAGCCCGATCTCACCTCAACGGGTGGAATTGATTGAGCAGGATCTTGAGGCCATAGCCAGATCATTAGTGGAAATGGTATTTTCCTAGATGGGGGCTTCTAAAGCTTGGTGGGGATGGTAGATGCTGGAAGTTGGACAGGTAATGGTGGATGGAGAGTGGAGTGGTGTGATGGCAAGACACCGACTGCCTCTCAGCCGGAGATCTCATCCTACATCGAGCGGTGCCAGCGAGAATGATGTTGTTGAATGATTAGCCCTGAGATGACATCGATCAGGAAAGTCCATCAAAGTAGAGGTCATCAACTATCTGACGTACCTCCTCTTCTCTCGCTTGCCCGCTTGGGTAGTCACTCTAGCCTCCATGGCTCTCTCTCTGTGAATTTGATCTCTAAGCTCTTAAGGATCAAACTCCTCAAATTATATAAAAAGCCAGACTCCAAGCATCTATGGGCTATGGACCCTACATAATGGATTGTAGACTGGCATAGGGCTTCCTCTGTCACTAGTCAGTGTCTCAAACTGTGATGGTGGTGAAGGCAATGCAGCAATCCTCCTATAATCCTCCTCTCCACCTAAAGCTGAAAGGGCTGAAACCTACTACCACTCAAGAGTGGAGAGGTCTCACGAGGGAACCCTGCTCAGCTACATGAGAGGCATTGTCAATCTGCCTCACCTCATGCTCATAGTGTTGCTTAACCTTTCAATTTTTGTTGTGGAATTGCATCCTAGTAAGCGGGGTGGAGTGGGAGCTAGAACTTACATCAAAGGTAGGGGAGACTATCTCAAAGGCTAAGATAGCCTTCCCCTTCAGAATGGGGGAAAGCAATGAGGAGGTGCCCTCATCCTTGGATTGCGTGGTGGCGTACTAAAACAATTGGCATTGGGCAATCTTCGTACTAGCAGCATCGGTGTGGGAATCAACCCTTCTTCTTTTAAAACTCATCGGAGATCAAATCGAAGAAGTGGCTTCTGCCCTACTACCTCCTCTCTGCTAATGGTCATGAAGGCTAGCCCCTCGCAGGTCACTATAATAGACTAAAAACATTGCCCAAACTGAATCACATGCATGGTGGTAGTGATGAGTATGGCCTGATCCAAGGCCAAATCCACACTACGAGAATGAGAAGATCATCTTGTTGGCTGACATGATGGAAGACTGATCACAGAAAGGATGAAGAAACTAACTTATATCTCTGCATTTGAAATGGAGCTGAAGCAGACCATTGTTTGATCATCGTCTTTCATTATTAATTTTTTTATTTGACCTGGAATTTGAACACATGCTTAACAAATTTAGGTATGCTAAGTTGGGTTCATTGAATTGGAGAGATTTTGATATTTTAGGAAAGACTTTGCCATAAGAATTTGATTTAGAACCTCATTCAACAAATTTAGGTATGTTGAGTGGGGTTCAAAAAAAATTTGGAGAGACCATTGGAGATATAGGTGTTGTAAATTTTGTTTGAAGTTTGATTTGGAAAATCTTCACTTAGCAAATTTAGGTATGCTAAAAAGGTTTCAATTATATATTTGAAAGCATTCTATCTTAATGATTTGTGATTTATTATTTGTTGGTATATGTTGATTTGATATGATTTGTAAAACTCTCATTAAAGAAATTTATGTATGTTATTTGGAGCTCAATTTGTGTTTGATATTTGTTGATGATTTGATTTTTTTTAAAAAAAGAGGAGAACTCTTATTTGACAAATTTAGGTATGTCAAATAGAGTTCAAATATATGTGTTGATATTTTGATGTTTGGAAGTGAGACCCACACTTAATAATTTTAGGTATACTAAATTGAGCTCATTTATATATTTGTTTATTTGTTGATATATGGTTTTGTTTTAATTTTGAAGATTGAATTCTCATTTAACAAATATGGGTAAGTTAAATGGAATCCAAAAATGTGTTTTGTTTTTGTGATTTGATTTTGTTTTCTTTTAAAGGGAACTCTTATTTAATAAATTTAGGTATGTTAAATAGAGTTCAATTTGATTGTTGATATTTTGATTTTGATTTTGAAAATAGAACTCTCATTTGACAAATTTGATTATGTCAAATGGAGTTCAAATGTGTTCAAATTTTGTGTGTGACATTGACTTGATTTTGGAAAAGGAGAACTCTCACTTAACAAATTGTTGGCATGTTAAGTGGAGTTCAATTATTTGTTTGATCTTGATTTCATTCTGATTTTTGAAAATGAAACTCCATTTAACAAATTTAGGTATGTTAAATGGAGTTAATTGATTGATTTTGTTTCAAAAATGTGCTTTCAAAATTTTTTGAAAAGGGATTTGTTTTATGTATGTTTGATTTTGAAAAGAAACCTCATTTAACACATTTAGGTATGTTAGATAAGGATTGATTATCTTTTATTTGAAAAGGGATTTAAAAATTTTATTTTTATATTTTGCAAATTTTTATTATATGAAGTGAACTTTAAATGATTTTAATTTAAAAGTGCTTTTTAAAAAACTTGCAAAAATACCTTACTTATTTTATTTTGAATTGTATTGAAACTTTCTTAAATATGGGATGAACCTTGCTTCACCAAGCTAATGGTAAAGAGGTTCTAAATTTAGTCATCTCTTTTCATTAGTTAATTTATTTTAGCCTACTGGGGGACCCAATAGGGGTTTTAAGACCTACACGGAGTGAGGTCCTAAAGCCTAAAGGATGTTGGCCAACTTTGCTTAAGGATGAAATGAGCAAAGTGTCAATGGAAAGAAAGATAGTCAAAGTCTTATATGAAAATACAAGTCTATTATCGATGCTTGGAGATGATAATTGTCTACTAGAGTGGAGAGAGGAACCATGTCCCCAGCGGAGTCTGAAAAATCTATTGTGTTTATTTTTAGATGTGGCAGACACCATGTAGATCATAGGGGATACTTATTGAAGTGATCAGGTACAATATTGAGGTATGATGTACTATCTCAAAATAGAGGCATCACCCTATAATGGACCTAATCACCTAATAAAGACTCCTAAGGCATGATGGGTCTTAGAATATGCTAGAGATTTTTTCCCTACTTTACATGGATGAATAAAGTAGAGTTCATATTAAATTGGGTTCTTAAGTTTCTATGGAAGCAAGCCTCCATAGTTAATTACATCCTAGGGATTGAAATTCCTTAAGAATGCACTCGATTAAAGTAGGCAATTATGATCTCCAAGAATTTTAATGTTAGACTATCAAAGGATTGGTTATGTTTGGAAAATTAATTGGAAAAGTTCAAGGAGAAGACTTATTTTTGGAATACAAAGGTAGTAAGTAGAAATACTCATGATACTAAGAAGTGTAGTGAGCATTCTAATCTATCCTAGATTGGGCTTTACATATTTGAAAATTAAGAGATTTATTTATTATAGTTGAATTTTATTAAATTGTTAGGGCTTATAATCCATGAACATAAGATGTGAAAATACCTACTTACTTATGCTTGTAGCCCGAAGAAACAACTACCACATATCCTAAATCTATGGAGTTTTAGTACGAGCTAAAGCATGACCTAAATCTAAGTGATAGGTGGACGTAAGGGTTTACCTCCCCAAAAGAGAATAAATTATCTGACTTATCAACTTACAAGCGCTAGAGTGGCATAACCTAATCCTATGATTAACCTTTCTAAGTTTCTAGGTTTAGGTTAAGTGTTCACCTAATTGCTAGAAGTGTCTTATGACTAAGGAAGTTTTAGTGTCTAGAAGACTCTTTAATATAAAATAGGGAGATTGAGAACTCACTCCAAAAGTGAGGTCAACAGCTACATTCCTTGGTATTTAGTGTTTGAAGATAGATAAGCTAGTGCCTTAACCTGGACTATGCCACCTTAGTGTTGGACTGTGACACCATGGCATTTGTCTATGGCACCTCAATGCTATAAAATAAAGGTTCCAACTTTTTTAAAAAAATTTGATAGTTTTCACCCCAAGAAAGACATCCCTTGTAGCATCATACTTATTTAAACACTATTTCTGACCTAATGAAGTGACTTTGGTTTTGTGTGTGAAAATATTGAGTGAAAACTCTTTTGTTGGAGCTTGGTGGCCAGCTGTCCGAGGGATACAGTGATCCTTCAATGTAGTTCTACTTGGGTGAGTAGGACTTCTTCATATCACTTCCAATTTGGTGAGTGGAATATCTCTGTATCCCTCCACTTTGGTGAGTGAAAGATCCTTTGGAGCATTTCTTCTTCACCATCTACTGTGGCATCTTCTCTCTATGACTACATCCTCACCAATTTTGGTATGAGAGTCCAAGGTTTAAAGGAGTGGAGAAAGTGCTCAAAAATAATCCATATGAAATTCAAACAAGGTTAGTTCTGCATTTTAGATTTTGTGTAATTTTCCTTACAAAGTTAGTGATTTAACTTGGAAATGCATGCCAAATTCATATAATAGTCAATCGTATGAATGCTTGTGTTACTACCAATTAGTTGTCTCTACTTATAAAACTTAGCCTTTCTTTACTTAGCATATTTACAAACCATCTTACTTAAGTAACAATTTGAGTAAGGGAGAGTTTACTAAATAGCTTAACATAACATATAAACCTTACATAAAAATCAAACTCATATCCTGAAAAATATTATGTTTATTTTTTATAAGTTTTCTTAATATGTTGTAGTGTCCACAAGTTACTTTGTGTTTTATGAAGGCTAATCATTTTCAAAAACAAATTATGCATCCCATTGTGTTAAATCTAGTTCACTTATCGCATATTTAAAATTTTGATTTGGAGTATCATACTTGCATCCTTTTGTTTACATCATGCCTCCCAAATCTGTTAGTTTTGACCAACTAGAAGACTTAACTAGGAGGGTGATGAGATCACTATACGAAATGAAGAGAAATTCACTAAGGTAGAAGATCTTCTCATGAACCACATTGTACAAGTCAAACCTTGATTACTAAGGTTCAAATCCCATAACACATCCCACATCTGGATGACTTATAACTCATAAGAGAGAAAAATATTGAACTTCCTAGAGATGACTATCCTGCGAGAAGGCCCAACTTAAGAAACACCATTGGAGATGACCATCTTAGAGTCCATGACACATTACATGAACCTACAAATTAAGTTAAGATAAAAGCTTTGATATATGATGGTGTTCATGACCCAAATAACTTTTAAATTGGTTAACCCAAATGGAAGATATCTTCAATTGGTATCATATGGATGATTATCAACAAACTATATTAGCTAAAATAAAACTAATAGGTCATGCAAAAATCTATTAGAATAATATTTTAGCTAAAGAAGAGAGATTCGACAGAAACCTCATGACATGGGTACAAATAAAAGAAATCCTAAAAGCTAAGTATTACCCTAAAAATTATGATAAAAGGCTCCATGAATAATAACAACTCTTAAACAAATAAATATGTCAGTTGTGTAATATACGAATACATTTGAGGGCTTCATTGTTAGAACATAATGCACTTATTAGAGTGGAAAATAGATAATAAATTTATCATTAGTTCAAGATGAGATATTAGGAATGAGGTAGAGCTTCACGATCCCCAAACCTTAGAGGATGCATTCCACTATGCTTTACTTTTAGAAAGTATAAGAAATCTATATCCACATCTAAGATGAATGTTCAAATATTTTCTAAATATCTACTCACATCACAATCTTAAAAGTCTATCGTTAGACTTAATCCTTCTACATCAAACAACTCCTCTAAAATGAACCCCACTGAAACTACTTCAAAAAATGTGAAAGAGATGGTTTGCTTTAAATGTCATAAGAAGGGTCATATGCAAAATCAAGGTAGAGAAAATATACATGTTCCTAGATTAATTGAAAATTTTAGGAGAAAAAGAGGATGCTAAAGGGATACATGATGATACACTATTATCAGATGAAGAAGTAGATCCAAATACAAATAATTCAATATTAGTAATGAGGTGTACGATTGATTCTAGGAATAAAGAAGACTGTAGAAGGAGGAATATTTTCTCCATGTATCTTTTGTGTAAGAAAAAGCGGTGTAAGCTAGTAATAGATAGAGGTAGTGTTATGAAAATTAGATTAATCCATGTTATAACTAGAGCCAATCTTATAATTAAACCTTGCCCAAAACCATTCTAAGTTAGATAAATTACATATCCTTATATATCACTAATATATGTCTTGTTCTAATTAAAATAGATAGTTATGATGATCAAATTTGGTGTGATATTCTTTTAATAAAAATAACCCATATTTATTAAGAAGACCATGGCTTTATGATTTGAATGTAATCTATTATGGGTATGAAAATACTTATGTATTCAATTATAATGATAAAATAATCAAATTATTTCCCATAAAGCTTAATGAAAAAAGGTCAATTACACCACATCATAGAGTTCTTCATACAGGTCACAAACCAAATTATGAACTACAACTCAAACCCAATCAAGAGAGAAAAGTGAAACTCAGTTGATAGTGATATCACCATATAGCGATAAGGAGGACACTTCTATTATATAAGGTAAAATATGTGAATCTCCTAATATTCAAATCACAACCTTAGGGTTTAGATGCTTAGTTAGAGAATTAAATAACCCTACTTCTCTATTTATCTTGCGTCTTCATGAAATCTCCATTGATGTTAAAGATCACTGCATACTTGTTGTGGTCTTAGATTTACTATTTGAATTTATTGATTTGATCCCAATGACTTACTTAATGAACTACCACCATTAAAGTATATACAATATCCTATATGTCTAATTCCTAGTTCACAAATAACCAATTTACCTCAATATAGGATGAAACCAACAAGGCATGGAGATTAAAATGACAAACAAACAAACTACTAAAGAAGGATTCTATCCAATAAAATCTTAGTCCTTATGTAGTACCTCCTCTTTTAACTCCTTAGAAAGATGGAACTTGAAAGATGTATATTGATAGCTAAATAGTAAATAAGATCACAATAAAATATTGGTTTTCTACACCTAAGTTAGATGAAATGTTCATTCTTATTTTAAGTTCATCTTTATTTTATAAAATTAATTTGAGAAGTGGATACCATTAGAAAAAGTTTAGACTATGCGATGAATGAAAGATGGCGTTCAAAACTTCTGATGGTCTTTATAAATGGTTAGTCATGTCGTGTGGTCTTTCAAATTCACCTAGTAGATTTATAAATTAAGGAACACTATGCTGAAACATTTTATTACTCAATTCCTTGTAGTTTATTTTGATGATATTCTTACCTATAACCTAAATTAAAAGTCAAATCTACATCACTTAAGAATAATTTTATAAAAATTAAGAGCATTAAAATTATATGTAAACCTTAAGAAATATTTTTTTCTATCAAAGTGAAGTCATTTTCTTATGCTTCATTATATCTGCTAATGGATTAAAAGCTGACCCATTAAAAATTAAGTCTATTATAGATTGGCCAAACCCGAAGTATTTTATAGATGTTAAAACTTTTCATAGATTAGCAACTTTTTTATCAGAGATTCATACAAAATTTCAACAATGAGGTAGCTCCTATCAATGACATCTTAAAACAAAGGCAAGTTTACATGGACCACAGGTGATGAAAGAGCCATACAATAAATTAAAACTTTTATAACTTTCTCACCTCTCTTAAGACTTCCCGACTTTAATAAAGTATTTGAAGTGACTTTTCATACATCAAGTATTAGAATTAGTGGATTTTAAGTCAAGAAAATCATCCAATTACTTTCTTTAGTAAGAAATTAACACTAGATAAAAAAAATACTCTACAAAGATTGAGAGTTTAATGTGATTATTCAAACTATTAAACACTAGAGGCATCATCAGTTATAGAAAGAGTTTATTCTAAATACATATCATCAATCCTTAAATTTTATTAACTCCTAAAAAAAATTAAATCATAGACAGGCTAATGGATCGAATACCTTCAAGACTTTTTCCTTGGGCTTAAACATTAACATGGAAGAGAAAATAAACTAGTTGACACTCTATCTATAGTATCTTTAATGGTTTCATCCTTTAAATTTCAAATTAATAGATTTAAAAGTTTTAGGAAGATTACAAAATTTGTCTTAATTTCTATATAATATACATAGAACATGAATCTAAGCCATTAACCTTTGAAAGCTCCTTTATCCTTCTAGATGAATATCTTTATAAAGGTAAGTAATTATGTATTACTACAACATCTTAAGGGAATTTTTTATCATTGAGTTACATTCAAAAGGAATATTAGGACATTTCAGTAAATTAAAGACCCAAACACTAGTTTAATAAAGGTTTTATTGATCATCCCTATGAGAGGATGTTGAGCATATTGTAGCCTAATGTTATACTTATTGTCAAGCTAAAATTATTAAACAAAGGGTGAGTTATTATACTTCATTACATATTTCTTCTAGACCATGAGAAGACCTATCCATAAATTTTATATTAAGTTTATGTAGAATGACTTTTGGAAATGATAGTATATTTTTCATTGTAGATAGATTTTCTATGAAGACATATTTCATACATTGTTCAAAATCAAATGATGCATCTCATGAAAGCAAGATTTTTCTTTAAAGAAATTATCAGGTTACATAGAGTCCCATCTACTATAATTTTTGATAGAGATGTCAAATTTATATCCTATTTCTGAAAAATCTTGTGAAAATTAATGGGAACACAACTAAAATTCTCTTCTACATTTCATTCACAAATTGATGGAAGGACAAAAGTCATTAATAAAATATGAAAAATATCTACTATGTTTGTTAGTTAAACAAATTTTGAGAAACTAGAATTTAATATTTACTGACATCTAAATTTATGTACAATAGTGATATTTCTAGAACAACTAATAAATCACCATTTGAGATAGTTTATGGATATAACCTTAAATTACTTATTGTCCTAGCTAATACACCTACTCATGATTTTTTTTAATTCAGTAAAAACATTTGCATGTAATTTCTATAGCCTTCATGAAGACATAAAGAAATAATTAGAAATATACAATGCTAAGTATACTAAATAAAAAAAATAAAGATAAAAATTTGAAGGAATATGTGGTAGGTGATTATGTAATAGTTCATATCCATCATAAGAGATTTTCTTCCACAAAATATAAAAAGTTATAAGTAAGACCATGTGGGTCATTTAAAATTATTAAGAAACTTACTACTAATGCTTATGTTCTTGAATTTCTCCTCACATGTTTATTATCTATGTTTTCAATGTGAAAGATCTAATATCTTTTAAAGGAGTTACCCAACCTCTAGATTTATAAATTGATACTTTTATAGGAGAAGATAGAAATTATTTGTAGGTACTTATCCAACATATATTTTTTTTAGAGGTGGAGAATATCATCATAGTTGAAACACTAGCAGATGATAGCAACATTCAAAGATTTTTAGTTAGGTGGAAAGATAAGCCAACAAGTGAGGATACTTAGATGACTTTGAAAGAACTATAAAGCTTCACCCCTGAACTAACTGAGCTCTTGGAATCTTAACTTTTCAGATATGAGTTCTTTGAGGCTTAAGGAGCTGATGTAGCACATCAAAGGAGAAAAGGACCTGTCATAAGGTTACAAACCAAAGCTTGAACCTTGAAAACTTTTATTAGACTTTATTTGTTATGGTATTTATGTTCCATGTGTTGCATTACGTAGTAATGGATGTATTTGACCATATTAAAATGTTCTATAAGAGTTGTAATTAAAAACATACAAGTTTATATGTTAAACTTCATAAGTGTTAACCTAACGTGTAAACACTGCATTCTTGGTACATTGGCAATGCATTCCTTAGTATTTAGAGTTTGAGAACAAAGAAGATAGTGCTTTAGAATTAAACTATACCATCCCAGTGCAGGATTATTGTGTCGTGGTGCTAGTTTGTGATACATCGACGCTGTAAAATGAAGGTTATGACTTTTTTCAATTTTTTAATAGTTTTCTCTCCAAGAGACAAATCCATTAGAGTATTATACTTATTTAAATACTATTTTTGACCAAATGAAGAGACTTTACTTTTTTCTAAAAATATTGAGTAAAAACTATTTGATTGGAGCTTGGTGGTCAGATGTTAGGTATTCGGTGATCCTTCATTGTAGTTTTACTTGGGTGAACAGGACTTCTTCATATCCCTTCAACATTTGTGAGTGGAAGATCTTCATATCCCTTTCACTTTGGTGAGTGGGAGATCCTTTGAAAAATTTCTTCTCCACTATCTACTGCAATGTATCCTCTCTGTGACCACATCCCCACTATGGAGATTCATATCTCCTAAGATATAATTAACTATGGGAGCTTTTCCCTATAAGAAATTTAAGAACTTAGCTTAAAATAAACCATGTTTTACTTCATCCATGTAAAGTAGAAGAAAATATCTAGTATATGTAGACTCATCGGCCATAGATATCCTTATTAAGTGATTGAGTTGATTGTAGGGTGATATCTCTATCTTTTGAGGTAGTATATCATACCTCAATATCGTACTTGATCATTTTGATAAGTACTCCCCTAAGATCTGCATGGTGTTCCCCATCACATAATTTTAAACACCACAATTACATTGCATGTAATTTTCAAGTTGCACATTATCATTTGGTTATATTGATATATGTGACTATTTAAGGAGTTAATTATTGTAAATATAATAATGATCACTTTAATCTTATATTTGTATAATTGATGGATGAGAATGTTTAGATATATATGTATTTAAAATAGAAATACTTTTAAGCTCATAAAGTTGTACAGATTTTGTAAAAAAATATATGTGGCCCAAGTGAGAGATTATTGGAAAAATGATTAAAATATATGGACCAACATATGTAATTAAATTTATATTATATATTATTTTTTTAAACTTTAACCCTTTGAAAGTGATCTAATAAGGAATAAAAAATATGGTTTTAGTATAAAATAAATTATGGGTTAAATATGTGTAGATATCTAGTTTCATACTTCTAATTTTTATAATGAACTAAAATAGAAATATGATAAGATGTACATTTTCTGATAAGACACATCTTTTTTGATAAGATACATTTTTTTAGATAAAACACACTCTTTTAGATAAGGCATGCCCTTTTAGATGGGACACACCCTTTTAAACAAGACACTCTCTTTCAAAAAGAATGTATAATTCTTTCATGGTTATAAAATATGGTTATAGTCACCAATCCATATGATTTTAAAATTTTCTTCTTCCATTCTCTCTAATATCCCATCATCAGAAGATATAGAGATTCTTCTCTATGGGAAATCATATTAGATTGGAAGATCAATAATCTAGAATCATCTTCCTCCATAGATTCTACTGCACTTTCATGATTTTTAATTAATTTGAGTTGAATTTCTCTTAAATTGAATTAGGAATAATTTTTTGTTATAATCCAACATATTGTATTAGAAATGTTCAATTATAATATACCTTTAAGGTGAAAAAAAATTTTCACATTAAGCTGTAATAATATGTTTTTATTATGAAAAGTTGCATAGGATCAAGAAAGTCAAATTTGTGTCAATAATATTTTAGTGAATCTTAATGAGCATTGAGGACAAAGAGTACATTCATGCTTGGTGATTCTTATCATGGTGCATTGTGGGATGATCTCAAATTATTTTAAGTATTTAGCAAAAAGTTATGGCCATTATTTATCTAATTCATCATATCTGTCATAATATTCACCATCACGATTATTTTTTACTTGATCATTTTATTGAGTTGGAGCACAACCTTAGATTTAAATGATCTGAACATGTCTTTAAGTTTGGGTCCTTTCATGGATTACAAATAAATATGCATATCTAGAGTAATCATTTATGAACGATACAAAGTTTTAATGACCATTCCAAAAAGGTATAGGAAATGATCCACAAATGTCCTATGTATCAATACAAATATGTTCTATTAAGTTGGTTTTGAATTTCCATTAGTGATTATCTCCATTAATATTATCAACTTAATTTATTTATAATCCATTATGAAAATATGCATAGGATCAAGAAAGCCAAATGTGACCTATCATGTTGAATTAGCCATATCTAGCTATAATTTTGTGTTTATAAGCTCATTCTCTTAACATGTTGAATTGGGAATAATTATGATTAGCAACTCAACTATAAGGATCTGAAATATTTTATATTTTAAAGTTCTAGTAAGCTTTAAAGTAAGATGAGATATTTCCATGTTGTACTCTCTTATAATTCTATTGCCTTTATTTATACCTCATGGAAATCTAGGTCTTCAAGATAGTTCTTGTTTCTACCTTATTGCTTTTGCAAAGCGCTTCTTCAAGTTTAGCAAAGAAATCTTTAGCACATTTTATTCCTTAGGATATAGCACCCCACCCCTAAAGGCCTTAAGTATGCCACACTTCGATGATCATTAAACTTATATGATTAGACCATTCCAACTTCTCATAAATTCTTCTTTCCTCTAAAAAACTTGTATCCGTAAGAGAAGAGGGCTGCTCTGGAATTGTGGTAGTTAAAATAGTAGCAACATTCACTAAAAAAAAGAATAAAAAGTAATATAATTAACAAATCATCTAAAAAAAGTAATATATAACATATATGAAATGGTATATCTTACAACACATATTAGATTATAACACAAAATCTTATTTAATTTAAGTATTTAACAACATACTTTACCTATTGTTAGAATATTTTATCTAATATATTTAAGTGTTTAACATATATTTTATCTAAATTTAAATAACACATATTGCATTAAAACAATAAATATATAATAGCATATTGGTCTTTAACACAAAATTATATTTGAAGTGTAAAAATTATAATATTATTATTGGATTATAACTCATGCTCTTATTAAATACTATTGTTATATGACCTAAGTGTCTTTGTCTGTGCTATAATGCTCCTGAATTTTTATTGTTAATTTTATGCTTAGTGTGATATAATTATGCATTTAGGGTTTCATTATAACAAGTAATAGTATCGAGTAAATATAGATTGTTATACACCAGTAAGAGAGTCAATTTTAATAATATTTAAATTTAATGAAAGACTAAATTGATTATAATTATACACAAAATAAATTATTTTCATATGCCCTCTCAACCCCTCCTCCTGATCTACGTTTGCCACAGTAAAACCATAAGTAATACCATTCTTAACTTTATTAAAAAAAAATGATAAAGATTCATTCCGAAATTCGGATCTTTACCTACATATAATTTTTTTATATTTATATATCTAATACATAAATTTTAATATTTACATACATAACACTCAAATTTTTAGCATCATATCAAAAATATCATTATTATTATCTTTTAAAATAAATATATCTTTTTATATATTGGTTAAATATCAAATTTTAAGAATTATATATATATATTTTTTAGTATCATCATTGACATGGGATCACAATTATTAGAGTGTATTGATAATAGCTATAATAAATTTTATAATAAATGAGCAAAGTCATTGGAGTGTAGATACAATAAATGCTACAAGTATAAGAATCAACTACATGTATATGAAGCTATGTAACTATAAAAGAAGGCTAACTAATCATAAAATTTATTATGAACACAAAAAATAATCACATAGTAATATTTATGTTGAGAGCAATAGAATCTCAATAATAGAACTAGCAAACCTAGATAATAACTATGGATTTTATTATAAATAACAAGGTTAATGTCTCTAATAACAAAGAATATGTTTATCACTTAATAAATAACAATTACTTATCTCAAATTATAGTGCTCAAACCTTTGTTCCCCAAAATCAAAGCACTCGCACCAAATGTTATTAACTTGTAATTCCTAAGTGATTCAAACTTTTGATAAAGTTGTCAATCAAAAAATAATATATTAAAAGCTAATAAATTATTAAGATAGATAAAAAATAATTTTCCTATGTTATGACATGAGTAAATCAAAAACCCAGGGTAACCATTCTCTAGAAAGAGGATTAAATACACATGGACACGAGAAGTTAATACATAAATATAATATTAACATCATAATATAACAAATAAGCAAATCAAACAATTGGAACTCATCTAATATACATGAGAAGGAGAAAAATAGAAGGGCTTACTATTGCCAACAGTTTTTGGTGAATGGAGAAGAGGAAGGTAATGGTCAGCCCTAGGTCATAAGAGGAGGAAGATGATGAGGAAGATTGATGGTTGTTGGTCAAGGGAAGAAGGAGACAAAGCAAGAAGGTATGAGATCGATGCTTATGATTAGTGACTTTGTGGGAGAGAACATATGATGCCCTTGCCTTTGGCTTTGAAGGCGGTGAGAAGCAGAAAGAAAATCATATGATTTACACAATTAAAATGGTGAAGAGCTTTAAGGGGCAAGACCTTGTTCAAATTTGTCTCACAAGAAATGATAGGTGAGGATTTGAGCAAGGGTAAGGGTTTCACATGGTTCAATTTTAGCAGATCAAACCACAATCTAGTCTAGCTTAAGATCAATTTGATCTTTATAGAAACTCATTGGAGATCAAGAAGGACTTGCATATGCTTTTAGAGTCTTCCTCTTTGTCTTTATTTCATGGATATTTCAATCTATATTATTTGATTATTATGCTTTTTCTTCTTAAAATTGATGGCTTTATAGCATCATTGGGCTATTATGTCTCATGTTTTGCTTAGAATTTTGAATGGGGAAAAAAGGAATGATAATAGTTTAAAGATATGTTTATCAATATGTGATTAGGTGAATCATCTCCAACTTTTAACTCACAAGGTGAAGCTTTCACAAGCCCCATAGATTTTGTCACCTCTTGTGCTTCTCCTAAGGACTTGACCAAGACAGAGAATGCTTATTATGAAAGACAAAGAAATCTTCTTAAATCCAAGATCTTATGTGAGAAACAACATAGCCATGTGTTAAAATGTAGTAAGAGGCATAGCTGAATGCTCAAGTGCTCCCAAACAAAGTTCTTTAATCCTAATAGTAGCCAAGAAAACTCACTAATCCTCTCTTAGTTTAGATGGTAGCCAATTAGCAGTTCTTATGTTATTGTCTATTAGTGTGGGGCAACTGATCTAGTGGATGCAAATGTGGGAAGCTCACCAACTGCATGAGTGACCAGTGCGACAGGTGCATGGCAGGATTAGGAATTTCAATTGGAGAGTGTTATTTTGTTTGGTTTAGATGATTTGGGTGTGATGGTGTAACTTTTAAAATTTAAAAGTAAAATATTAAAATATTAAAAATTTAAGCATTATTTATGCAAATCTCCTTATTTCCAAATTTTGATCTTTGGAGTATTTTAAAAAAGTTATTATCATCAAAAATATTTTATTTTAAATCAAAAAAATAAATAAATAAAAATATAAATATAAATATAAATATGATTCTAAATGACTCATTTTTTAAAAAATATTGCATAATACTCATCATAAACTAGTTATCCCCCATCTCCTAGTCAAGAACATCTGTCCTAAATAAACTATTGTTAGAACCTATTATATATGGATATTTTCAAAAAAAGAGATATGTAGTGTTTGAAACGCGTCAAAAAGCGGTTATGAACATCTCCAACACGGTCAAATACTGAGGCGTGTCCAAAAAATTATTAAAAATTAAAAGAGTATGCCTCTCTTAAATAATTAAATTAATATTATAATTAAAATATTTTTAAATATAATTTATCATATTTTGAGCTATCCTAATAATTTTAGGAATTTGGAGAATAGGATTTGGGCAAGGAATATGAGGTAATAAGATATAATTATTATAAATAATTATAATAATAAAAAATATGATTAAATATATAAATTTAAAATTGATAATAAATTTTATTCATTAAAATTATTAAGTATAATAAAATAAATTAGACAAATATATATTATATAAGTAATTAATTTAATTTTTATGATTAAATGACTTATTTTTTAAATTATTTTTTCATATTTTACTTATTTATATTTATATCTTATATTTTTAATAATAAAAATATTTTATATTTATATTATATACATCTATATCATATCATGTCCATATCTCTTATATCGGTGAAATATAATTTGAAACAGAGAATGATAAATTAAGTTGTGTTAAAATAATATAATTTTATAGAGAGTATATTGTTCTATTGCAATGTTAAAAAATGGGCTGGGCCAGCCTTTTGTGCCAGTTCTAAATTTAATTTAAACGAGAATGGGAAAATGCCAGAATTCGAGAACTGCAACGGCTGTTTGGTGACAACTAACCAACCGATTCTTACCACGTGGATAAATCACATGGACTGGTCTGTCAACGCTGCGTCCTTCGCGTTGCGCCAGGTCATTAATCTCCCCTCTTCGGGAACCGATAAAAGCTAGGTTATTCCTGCGAAAGGATTTGGACCGGATCGGCTCCGGTCGGCTTTTTCCCAGGATTTCAAAGTCACTCCAAAAATAGAAAAGCCAGGCTGGAATTGAAGCAGCGCAGATAACGCCGTTACTTCTCGTTATGGCCAAAGCGCAGCATCACAACGGCGAAGATAACGCTGGGGACCTGGTGTCCACCTCCAAAGGACTGTGTGAAAACAGGTAAGTCGATCGGTGGGCCCATTCGCCAGTTCATCTTGGCAAAAAATTGTACACGAATATTGATGTCTAAGTGGATCGCTGTGGACAGTTTTTTTGATAAAACTGCGGCGCCTTGCGGCCTCGCCGTAGCCATTTGAGAAGCTGCAGTGCGGTGGCCTAATTTATTAAAAGATTATTTAATTTAAAAAGTTTAGATATATGGTAAATATAATCGGGGAGGTTTACACACATACCACAATCCATATATTTAAAATCTCATCTCAAATAAAAAAATTATCATTATCACTAATTTTATTTAAAAGTAAAATATAACATAAAGTATTATCTTTTATAAAAAAAATTTTATATATAGCATTCAAAATTATAAATATTACTTATTTAATACTCCAAGTTATTTATTTAAAGGAGATTTACATACGTATCACACAATTCTTATATATTTATATATTTAACATCTAAATTTTAATTTTTACATATATAACACCCTAAAAATCATCATCACTCACTTTTAAAAATAAAATATACCTTTTAAAATATAAGAAAATATTAGATAAATAAATATCTAATTTTAAGTGTTAGATATGTAAATAGTGATCTAAGCACAACTTGTTACAAAAAAAATATAATTATAACATTATATTATAATGTTATAATATTTAACATTATTCTTAACCTTATTCTTAAAACATTATTATAATAAAAATATTAATTATATAACTTATAATATAAATTAATTAATAAATTTATAACTTAAACTAATAGCTAGCAACGTCTATAAATCATAATTAGGTGATTTAACATTTTGCTCTCATCTTTTACCTATAAATAAATGATAATATGAGTTTGAATGACAAGAAAATTTTTGAATATTCTCTCTTTCTTTCTCCACTCACTTTCATCATTGTCATTTTGTTCATTTCATTTTTGGGCAACAAGAGACACATGATTAGTTTGAAATTTTGCCGATCAATCATGGTGCACACGTGATCAAGGTAAGGAGACGGGTTGCATCTCACGAGTAGAAGAGAGAGCCCCAAATTAGTACACCCAAGACTTGATCTACTCTAAAAATAGTGTCATCGACATACCTCTCTTCTAGACTATTTCAATCTCATTACTTTTATTTGCTTAATTGTGTTAAATTTATTTTTTTTAATTTAATATTTATTTTTTATATATAGATCTAATAATCTTAGAGTAGATCAAAATATTGTCTTTTCTTTAATCATTTTCACCAATTTAAAAAAATAAGTCTACATAAACATCGCTTCCTCATGATGATGTTAAGCCGAAAAATTTATAGGAACATATTTTAAACTATGGCAAAAGAAAACTATATATTGGTTAATATGTTTATGATTAATTTCTACAATATATAATCATCCTTCAGTCGAACCTAATTCAGAAAGAGAAAACAATTCTTCTTCCAATGTAGGGTTATGAAAAGGAAAAACTCCATAAGAAATTGAATTTTTTTTGTCTTGGGAGCATTCTTAGTATTCTTTCCAATTGTCTTTATAATATATTTGATACATCAACATCTTCTTTTGAGCTTTGGAAAATACTTAAATCAAAATATGTAAATGAAGATATGGGCCTAGAAAAATTTTCGGTAGAATCATTAAATGAATATAAAATGAGTGATTCTCGCACCGTATTAGATCAAGTAAATAAAATTCAAGACATTACTCATGATCTAAAAGATCATGACATAAGCATGATGGAAGTATTTATAGTTGCATCGATAATAGAAAAATTATCATCATCATGGAGTCAATTTGTACAAACACTTAGGGGCTGTTTGGTTGGCTGAAAAAAGAATGTAGTGTAAATGGAATACAGTGTAAAATGATTACTTTATAGTTATTTTGTTGAGAGTTTTACAAATTCACTTTACTTTTTTTCTCGTTTGGTTGAAAAATATATCAGAAAATATTTTGAAGGTTTTGGCACGACGGCATGACGCACCGCAGGTGTAGCAAGACGGGTGACTAGCATGGTGGCGTGACTGGCGGCGGTTGACGGTGGCTGGTCGGGTGGCGTATGGCTGAAAGCAACGACCACATTACTTTACATTGGCCAGTGTATTTGGAATTCGCCCAAATTGGACGAATTCTAAATACACCAAAAATGATCTTTGTAATGTATTTGGAATATATTACATTACATCAGAAATTTATTTTACTTCAAATCAAATATCAAAAAAGTTAAAAATCCTACATTTGCTTTACACTGCATTCTAAATGCAGACAATTAAACAGCCCCTTAGGCATAATAGAAATAAGATATCTCTTGACGATCTTATTATTACACTTTGAATAGAAAAAAATGAAAAAGATAAAACTCTCACTAAAATTGAATCTCAAACACATGTCAATCTAATAGAAAAGAATAATTTTAAATTTTAAAAAGAAAAAAATTTCAAATCATTAAAATAAAAACATAATGAGATTATAAGAATCAAATCTTCAACAAGATAAGATATCAAAAAAAAAAAAAAAAACAAACTGATTAATATTAGTATATGATTATCTTTCAACCATCTTTGAGATTTATTACCGGGACAAAAAATATATATGAGTTTTGATAAATTTTGGTTTTCTTCATACTACGATACATGAAGAGGAACTGTAAGCATGAGTGAGTGTGGTTGGAGAAGAAGATATTGATCTAAAATCGATATAAACAAATATTTAAAATTATATTCAGTTTTGTATGTACCAAATATTATGAGAAATTTAATTAGTGGTTCACTACTTGTTCAACATAATTATCAATTTATTTTTGAGTCAAATAAGATTTTATAACTAAAAGTGGATCATTTATGGGTACAAGATATTTATGTAATGGTTTATTTAAATTAAATTTATCATTTTCTAGCAATAAAGTGTTTTACTTAAATCCTTCTATTTAATTAATTATTTCTTCTAACATTGGGCATGCAATATTAGGACATGTAAACTATAAAATAATTAAGAGAATGATGTATATGGATTTAATATTTAAAAGTGATATAAATAAAGATGTGAAGTATGAAAATTGCTCTCAAGCAAAACAAACTAAAAAACTATTAAACCTATTTCTGTTAAGCAAAATGATTTACTAGATCTTATTCATAGTGATGTTTATGATTTAAATCGTGATTTGACTAAAGGAATTAAAAGATATTTTGTTACCTTATTATGATTTTTCAGAATTTTACTATGTTTATTTAATCAAAACTAAAGATGAAGTTTTTGTTATATTTAAGAAATATAAATTAGAAGTCAAAAATTAATTAAATAAGGAAATTAAAATTATAAGATCTCATAGATGTGGAATATATTTCACTTTTATTTAATAATTTTCATGAAGAAAATGGTATTATACATCAAATCACTTTTCCATATTCTCCTTAATCTAATAGAGTACATAACAGAAAAATAGAATATTAATTGATATGGTAAATGTAATGTTAATCTCATCAAATTTAACGAATAATTTATGGGTGAAGCTTTATTAATAGCTTATTTTATTTTAAATTAGATTCCTTATAAAGATTATAATAAAACACCTTATGAATTTTGGAAAAATAGAAAACCCAATTTGAAGTATTTAAATGTTTAGGGTTGTTTAGCTAAAATATCTATTCTATAATGTAAAAAGAGAATATTAGGATCTAATACTGTAGATGGCGTATTCATTGAATATTCTCTTAATAGTATTATTTATTGATTTCTTATTATTAACTCTCACATTGATGATATTTTTATTAATACAATTATATAATCTAGAAATGCTACATTTTTTTGAAGATATAATTTCTATGAAAATTAAGATTACAAAATCTATTAATAAAAAATTCTATAATAAATAATAATGATATTATTTTAACTAATAAAAATAAGAAAAATATTAGAAAAAGTAAAAGAATTAGAAAAGATAAAATTTTAGGTGATGATTTTTATTCTCTTTTAATTGAAATATTTATTTTAGAAAATGATCTTACCACTTTTGATGAAGCTATGAATTCTATAGATGCACCATTTTGGAAAGAAGTTATTAATAATGAAATTAATTCCATCTTATCAAATAAGACTTGAATACTTTGGATTTACCTGCTAGTTGTAAAACTATTAGATGTAAATGGATATTCAAGAAAAATTTAAATCAGATAGATCTATAGATAAATATAAAGCAAGGTTAGTAGCCAAAGGATATATATATAAAAAAGTGGTGTTGTCTATTTTGATATGTATTCTCCGGTTATTAAAATTTTTATAATTCGTTTGCTTTTAGATTTATCTTCATCATATAATCTAGTTATACAGTAAATGTATGTAAAATTGTTTTTAAATGGTAATTTAGATAAAGAAATCTTCAAGGATCAACCTGAAGGTTTTATAATAAAAGCTCAAGAAAATAAAGTTTGTAAATTAGTAAAATTATTATATGGATTATTAGTAAGAAAAGCAAGCTCCAAAATAATAGCATGAAAAGTTTTATAAAGTAGTATTGACATATAGATTTTTGAATAGCGAGTCTGATAAATATGTTTATATTAAAAGTGTTGATTATGATTATGTTATTTTATGTCTTTATGTTGATGATATTTTAATTTTTGATATAAATCTAAATATTGTAAAAAATATTAAAGAGTTTATATCAACACAATTTGATATGAAAGATTTAGGTGAAGCTAATGTATAGTAGGTATAAAGATTTATACAAATATAAATAGTATTTCTATTACTTAATCACATTATGCTCAAAAACTTCTTTAAAAAAATTTAATTATCAAGATGTGAGTCTTTTAGGCACTCCATACAACTCTAGCTTACATCTTACAAATAATTTAGGTGATAGTATATCATAATTAAAATATTCTCAAAAAATTAGTTATCTTATGCATGTAGCAAATTATTCTCGACCTGATATTGCTTACGCTATAAAAAAATTTAGTAGATATATAATTAACCCAAGTAAAACTCATTAGAAAGCATTATAAATTTTTTAAAATATTTAAAAGGCACAATAAATTATTGCATACATTATAGTGGATTTTCTATAGAACTAGAAAGATATTGTGATGCTAGTTTGATTGTCTACACTAGTGAAACAAAAGCGATTGATGGTTATGTCTTCACATTTTGTTGTGGTGCACTATCATGAAAATATACTAAACAAATATTAATCTCTAGATCTACTATAGAAACAGAATTTATAACACTTGATCTTGCTACTTTTGAAGCCGAGTGGCTTAAAAGTTTATTAATTTGTTTACCTTATATTGAAAAATTTATACTTGCTATTTTAATAAATTGTGATAATCAAGCTACTATAGTAAAACTAAAATGTGCAAAATGCAATGATAAAAAATATCATATGAGAATAATGCATTATTCTTTATATAAATTATATAAAAGAAGTGTTATCACTTACTATTTTATTTGCTCTAAGAAAAATATTGCAGATCCATTGACGAAAAGGCTTGCAAAGACTTTTATATTGATATCATTAAAAGAGATGAGGTTAAAATAGTGATCACAGTGGAATCCTAACCTTTAGATTGAAAACACTATGATAGAAGGTTCAATGTGGTTATAAAAGCATAATTCTAAATATTTTAAATATCATCTTTATCAAGTATATATATATATATATATATATATATATATATATATATATATATATATATATATATATATATATATATATATATAAGAAAAGAAAGAAAATGAGATTGAGCTATAGCTCTTAATGAGATCAAAGAAAAAATTTTTACTAGATATTATAATTATAGTGTATCTTGGAGATCTCACCCATATAATTGTGACAGTAATAGGCCGCTGCAACGAGATCTTATTATGATCTTAAAACACTTATGAATTGAGATGAAAACACATGATTTTTAAAGAACACTCTTGAGTATAGCTTATAACATGTCTCATATCATGTGCATAACAAATGATACAATAATTTATATACTTAATTCAAAACTTCGATTACTATGGTATTTATTATTATTAGTTTTGGCTATACTAAGTAAAAATTCAAACCTGGAAGATACTTTCGCCGAATGCATGATAAAAATTGTCCAAAAATGAGAAATTTGATTCTTGATCTCTTATTTTATTCACCTCAAGTTTTATTTATAAATATTATTTTTATTGGAGAGGAAATTATTACGAAAATAACAAAGAAAATATATATAATTATAACGTTATTCATTAAACATTATTATAATAAAAATATTAATTATGTAACTTATAACATAAATTAAATAAATACTAATAAATTAATAAATTTATAACTTAAAATAATAGCCAGTAATGGCCATAAATCATAACTAGGTGATTTAATATTTTTGCTCTTAGCTTCCACCTATAAATAGATGATAATGTGAACTTGAATGACATGAGGAAATTCCTGAATATTCTCTCTTTCTTTCTCGACTCACTTCCATTCTTGTTATTTTGTTTATTTCATTTTTGGGCAATAAAAACACACGATTAGTTCAAAGTTTTGCCGATTAGACATGGTGCACGAGCAATCAAAGTAAGAGGACATGTATTTCACGAGTAGAAGAGAGAGCCACAAATTGGTGCATCCAAGGCTTGATGTACTCTAAGGATAGAGTCATCGGCACGCCTCCCTCCTAGACTATTTCAATCTCATTACTTTTATTTTTATTTGCTTAGTTGTGTTAAATTTATTTTTGAATTTTATCTTTTTTTTATATATAGATCTAACATAGTTAACCTCCATTATGAGAATGAATATTGTAAAGAGTTGCATGGAGAAGGAATTCAAGGCCAGGAGACTAAATTTTCATTAAATCTTGTCTAAAACATAGCCTTACAACATTTTTCTTTAAGATGGATGTGAACTCTATTAATTTTTTAGACAAGCAGATGATTTGAAGTATCTAACTTTCATATGATAATTTTTAAATGTAATAGCATAATGATTACAAATAAGTTACTTATATTTTGTAAATATAGGAAAATCCCAAATCTCAATGTTTCATAGTTGATACTAAGAGTTGCCATGGGTTTAAACATAATTCTAGAGCTAGAACCACTCTCTAAACTTTTAGGGTAAAAACCAAACACTAAACATCATTCATAAACAAGTAACAACAACTTCAATTACAATGTTGAGATCTCTTAAATCATTGGGAGAAGATGACTAAGCCATGAAGAGGATGATGAATTAGGTCTATCCTCAAATTAGCATCTCATTTGATCTTTTGTAGTGAGAACATCTCATTTGTTCACATATTCAAATGAAAAGAGGCTGAGGAGGGCAAAGAGAGGTGGTAACGTTAGGGAAATAACAAAGTGTTATTTTTTATTATATTAATAAATTTAGGGTGTTATATATATATATATATAAGGCATTAAATATTGAGGAATTTAAAGCTCAATTCTTATTTTATTTATGGTGTATTAAAAATGAATTGATTTGATATATTTTTCAATACATCATAAGCCATCATTGCCATGAGGCATCTGATGGTGCTTATCATTATTACCACCAATCTTCATCTAACACCATCATTATAAGAAATTGCTAACCATCACTACCCTTCATTAGTTGCCACAACTAACAACCACCATTGCATAATACCCTATCGCTGTTGTCACCGATCATTGCCACTATCACCATTGTTACTAGCTATGTTGGTTGTCATCACTGGCGGCTGCCACCATCAACTATTAGTTGCTATTGCTATCATTTACCATCATCATTAGGCTTTATAATAAATTTATTTCACTTTAAATAAAATAAAACTAAACATTAATAAATTATTTTAAATACATAATTTTTTACAATATACTTTAAGCACATTATAACTCCAAATACTTGTGTCTAAATAACCATTTGAGAAAGCAATTACACTCTAAGGATGAAAGAAATTGCTTACATAATAATGAAAAGCTTTATAAAAATGAAAAAAAATATAAACACCCTTTATTAGACATAGACTCAAAATTATGTTTGAGTATATGTCTAATAATTTTGAGTCTATTACTAAAAGAAAAAAAATTAAACTTCCCATCAAAATTATTAGACATAGACTCAAACATAAGCATCCCTTACTCATATAACCATATGTCATCTAGCATCAACTATCATGTCAGATCCAATGAGTTCTTGAAAAAGATAGCAATAAGTTGTAAGGTTGCATTTTAAGTCTATTACTAAAAGAAAAAAAAAATTAAACTTCCCATCAAAATTATTAGACATAGACTCAAACATAAACATCCCTTACTCATATAACCATATGTCATCTAGTATCAACTATCATGTAAGATCCAATGAGTTCTTGAGAAAGAGCGATAAGTTGTAAGGTTGTATTTGTTCAATCAAATTGAATGACTAAACATTTGCATTATTTCTTCTAACATGATAATAGCATCAAAAAGTCAAGTAAAAAAAAAAACTAGAAGCCATTAGACATTTCCAACCCTCAAAGAGTATACTTAATGATTAGAATAAGTATAGGCCAAGAAGTCAAATGTGACAAAAGTAACTTAAAATCAATATAATTAAGAAATCCTATAATCAATGAGCAATTAGAAAAATTAGAGGTTACTCCATCCTTAAAGCTTGCAACAAAGTTAGATGATACTCTATTATTGTATGCTAACATTTAATGATCAAATAATAATATAGCATTAGACAACCAAAAAGATTTAATTTTCTATTTGCATAATGTATGCAACTAAAGATTTAACCACCAAAGCCAAAATGAAAGAATGAGTATTATAAACAAGACTTTTAATTCTCTCCAAAGTATAAATGTATTAAGTTTTCTACCCACCTAACTTTTTATGGTGTAGGCAGGATTTGACCTAAAACCATAACAATGACTTCTAAAGTCCTTACCCGGTAATTTTCACCCACAAGTATAGAGGTAATAAGTTTATACAACCATTTGATTACAATACAATTGAGGAATGTATAAAAAATCAAAACATATTGCAAAGTTATTTGAATTGGTAAAAAAACTCCTATTCAGTAGCAAATTCGAGAACAAAAATATATTTGGGTAGTGAAACAATGAGAATGAGTATGAGCAAAGTCATTACAAATCGTACAATTATTATAGACTTATGTGCATAGGCCCTCTAATGATCTCACTATTCTCAAACCACCCATGTAAGTCATCTAACATAAAATTACATGTTTGGAAGAGTTACCATTAAGCTAAACATCTTTATACCAATCCATATTCTCTTAATTTTTAAAAAAGCATTTTTTCCATGAGAGTTACAAAAATGATAACATTTTCAACAAGCAAAAACCTTCCAATGATTAAGCATAATAGAAGAAATTGCATCAAAACAACCAAAATTCAGCCCCCCGATCAAACCATGGGAAGAACACATCTTCATTCAACCAAGATAGAATTAAAGAGAACATCCCTAGGCATAATGATTATATGCAAGTAAATAGGACATTAGATATTGAACATACACTTCTTTACACCAATAATCATAAATAAAGAAAAATGGATCCATTGCCAACATAGTATTTAAATTTGTGAATAAATATGAGAGCTAATTTCTTAAGTTCTTTCCAATGGAAAAATATTTAAGAATTAGGAACAATGAACAAAAGGGATGGTGGTGTTTATACATTTCCTAAGTACCTTTGGCTTTACTAATCCTTCGTCATTAAGAAGGGTAGTCAACATCCATGATATCAATTGAATTTCTTCATATTCTCACCCATCATAAAAAAAAATAAAAAGAGCGAGCAAGGTGATTTTATTAATGATTAATTTTGATGAGACTGAATGAAACTTAAAAAAATAATTGGTTGTTTATGGAGTATCCAATGTGCTAAAATCTACCCCCAAAATATAATAATTTATATCTCTATCCAATAAGCCAAGCATGGAATTTGTAAGGGATAAGAGTATAACCTTTAACTTATCTTCCTAACCATGCGAAGCAAGTTAACATACTTAAAAGAAAAATGCTCAGTAATAACTCATAGAATCTTATACAATCCAAAATCATAAGCCATTACATTAGAGTTGACCTCACTTTTAGTGAAATGAACACAAATTCTCTCTTAGTTCTTAGGATCCTATCTTAACAAAGGGTTTACTCACATAGAGTCCTTGGACACTTTTAGTAACTAAGGGGGACGTTAAATCAAATCATATGAATCCAAAACCTATGGTTAATCACATTAGATTAGTAGGCCCCACCTAGCACAAATAGGCCAAATTAGACTTAGTAACTCTCAATCCAAAACCAAATTAAATCAAGTGAACTCTAGCACTAACCTTATCCAATTGAACTAAGGCCTAACCCAATTGGTCTCCAATTAGGCTATTTGGACCATTTAACCCAATTTAGCCTAATTTGTTCATTTAGAACACCTTGGCACAAGACTCAAACCAAACTAAAATTAATCGAAACCATCAACCTAAAGCTGCTAAGTCACAAATCACTCCCAATTGTAACCTAATTGAAGTCCAATTTGTTAATTCACTCACTTCGCCCAATTTAATGTAATTGGACCTTAATGGGTCAAATCAAAATTAAACTTAAATCACTTGAAACTAATCATTCCCAAAGATTTAAAAATTTTAATCAAACACAATTGAATTCCATTTAGGATTAAATTGATTACCCGACTCACTTACTCATAATTAACCTAATTGAACCCTAATGAGCTCAAATTAAAATAAAATGAATCCAATCTAAATTGAGTTATTCCAAACCATAAAATCATTACACATAATTAAACATAATTCATGCTTTATTGAGATCAAATTTAACTAAGCCACTTAACCCAATTAAACTATATTTAGCCAATTCAAATTAAATTCAAATTGAATCAAACTAATTATTCCAAAATATTTGAAAATACAAATAAGTTAACACAACACCTCTTTAGGCTCAGTTTGTCCAATTAGCTCAATTGGATCTTAATTAATATAACTAGGTCACCATAAGCCAAACCTAATCTAACCAAGCTTAGACCAAACAAAACTTAGCTGGACTCGTCCGAGGGTACCCAAGGATTTGCCCAAGTGGGCTTGACCTAAAGAGAACCCAGTTTGGAATGAACTGAGGTGAACCAAGGGTCCAAATAAGGTCAAAATCCCAAAATAATAAGGTCCAACCCTCACCTTTTCTGTGAGCAACTCCCTAAGCATCATTTAACCTTAGTCAACCAACTTAAGTCTTACCCAAAGATGGTTAACCTAGCCATTGATCCAAACAAAACAAGTCCACTAATGGACAAGCCTTGGTTCACTCCATAGGAAGTGCCCACTTTAGTCTTGTCCCCATATTTAGTGAACCAATAGGGGATGGTAGAACAATCATATCCTAAAATGAGCTAAGGAGACTGACCCAACAATCCCCAAGACTAGTACCAAGTCGAAAGATTAGCTCAAATGTGGAGAGCTTCACACTTTAAATTAAGGAGATTTCAAACACTCAAAAGCTTTACCATAATTCCATAAACAGTTCCAAAGAGCATCTTAAACCCCAATTTGGCATGGTTCGAAGACCACCAACCTCCATTGAAGTTGATGATCATGATTAAGTTGTATAGCATTTGATATGATTTCCGCAAGAACTATATGATTAATCATAACCATTCCATCTTTGATCGAAAGGCCGAGATTAACCCCGAGGGTTACCCATTACACACATGATCCACATAGTTCAATGGCATGATGCTATGCATAAAGAGTGTGACAAGTTTAGGGTTTAGGTTTAGAATTTAGAGTTAAATAAATAAAG
The DNA here is from genome assembly GCA_021442155.1 of Cymbidium sinense. Taxonomy (NCBI): domain Eukaryota; kingdom Viridiplantae; phylum Streptophyta; class Magnoliopsida; order Asparagales; family Orchidaceae; genus Cymbidium; species Cymbidium sinense. The sequence goes on from CM038229.1 coordinate 20,832,696, forward strand.
AAGTTTAGAGTTAAAAAATACATAAACTTCTGAATATCATAAAAAGAAAATATAAGCATACAAAATATAAATATCTCTCTAAAACTAGCATCCGAAGAAAAATCTAATGGACCCAAAAGACCTAAATTTTGCTAGGTATTTTAAGATTAGTTAGCTTTAATTAGAAAATACATTTTTAAAAAATTATATATAATAAAAATCCAAATGGTTTGAATTTTTAGGCGATATTTCTAGCCTCACACTCAGTGGATTTCTAGCATATTTAGATATGTATATAAGTTAATAATTATTGAACCCAAGTAGTGAAATTGCCTAATAATCAATTTAAAAAATTAATGAAATCATTAAAATCCATTATAAAGGTTTAATACACTTCATTAGCATAAAGGAACCTAGAAAAAAATAAATAACCCCCTCTAATTTTGACTAAATCATAAAAATACTCAATTTAAGGTTAATTGACTTTAATTAATTCATTAAATTAGCTAGAATTTAAAAAAAAAACATAATAAATAATAAAATAATCCAAAAATTGTAAAATAACTTCTCTTTATGCTTAGCTTAAAGAGACAAATCCAATGAACCAAAATTCTCAATTTATGTTGGGCATATTGTGAGTACTTTAAACATAGTTTTAAATTAGATTTCTATAATTATTTATAAATTATAAGTTCAAATATTTTGATACTTTTATGTTATGTCTTGCATATTATCATTTAGCTCCTAGATTTTTCTCAAAATTATTGAACTTATTTTTTATGAGTTATTAACTAACTAAAAATATTTTATAATGATCCAAATCATAATCAAAATGGGTCATAAGAACAATATTAAATATCTCTGATTATTATTAAATTTATTAATAATCTTAAATAGGTTTAATTAAATTTATTAATTAATTAATAATTAGCCTATAACTTAAAATTTTTTAAATAATTCAAATTAGATTCAAATGGCTTAAAACGTTTTATAAATAGTTCTAGAGGTCAATGGGCACCCATAAGAATATTTTCACAAAATTTGGAGTTAATATAAGATGTACTTCAAAATTTTAATAAAATTCATATTTAAATAATATTTAAAATTAGAAAACATTAAATATTTAAAAAATAATTTAATAAATCATCCAAAATGCTCTAATTATTATCCCAAGTCTAAGAAAATATTCCAGAGTATTTATTAACTTATTTTAATTTTATCTACATTTTAAAATTTTAATTAAATAAAATATATTAAATAATAAATAATTTCAAGAATGTACCAAAATTTTATAAAATATCTCTTAGGTTTCTCTTTGCCTCAAAATATAATTTCATAAAGTTTAAAATTTAGGTTGGTTAAATTTAATTTCAAATGAATTCTTATTTATTTTAATATAAAAATTATATTGACTACTTATAGCTTTAAAAATTCATAATAAATAAAAAATTATAAATTCTCCAAAAAAAAATTATATAAATTCATGGTAACAAAGAAAACTTAAGTAAAATAAAATTAACTTATTTTAAATATAAAATATTTTTTTATAATTTAAATATTTAATAAATTAAATAAATCTCAAATGAGAAGAAATTTTTTTTATGCTGGAACCTCATTTCTAACACTTGTAAAGTTTCATGATTTAAAAATATATTTTAATTTAAATATTTTTGAGGACATATATAATATAAAAATCATAAGAAATCCAAATTAATTAACAATATTCTCAATTTTTTATGCGATGCTTCCATGGAGTTTTCTAACTCAAGGGAATACTTTACTGATTTTTTTGGAAGCATTTTGGTGTTGATTTGAGAATTTTATTTTTTAATTAGTTAAAAATATAATATTAAATTATTGATGATTAGAAATTAACCAAAATATTATAAAATATTCCCAAAGATGTTTTTATAATCTTATGACATATCTCGTGAAATTATGAAGTCATTTGAATCTAAATTGAAATTAAAATTCATCATTTAAATAAAGAGTAACATAAAGCATCATTAAATTAATTAATTAAAAATTCATAAAAAATCATTTTGCTTAGAGTCTTAGGGTGATCCCTCATTTTTGGTGGGGTGTTCACCTTATTAAGACTAGGTTGTAAGGAAGCTTAGGCCTTACCCTAAGTGGGACCAATTACTCATCATACTATTTAAAACATTAAATTCAAAGTAAACCTAAATTAAATTATAATATAAAACTCATTTATAAATCAAAATCACCCAATTGTAATAAGTTAGACTTCATTTTTTAAATTAAAACTTAAACATTAAGGCCTAGAATTAACTCACTACACAAGTTTTACACAAACACTGGATTGTTAAATCATCGATTGATCCTAAGTTTAGGTTAGGGTGGTGTTTAATTGCTATGTTGATTTTGTATTTTTTTTTATTTTATGGTATAATATTTTAAACTGGATGTTAAGACCTATTTAATCATATGTTAGATATTAGAGCATCATTTATTTAGAACTTATTATGTTTTTTTTTGGATGGAAATTGTGCTTAAAAGGGCTACTATAATGATTTCAAAACTAGATTTACTTGTAGTGCCAGCTTAAGCACCTAAAGCATGAGTTATTAAGATAGAGGAAAATATAACTTCTTAATTGTATGTTTGCTTTATTCATTAATCCTTATTTTATAGAAATTATTTTTTATTTTTTTAATATAATTTATACTAGAACTAAATTAGAGTCATGAGATTTATGATGAACAAAGACTAGAAGATGTAGTATTGGGAGGCCATCTCCACCAAGATGATGAAGATATGAAGACTGACATAACCTTATTTTTCTTAATTTTAGGTCGGGTTGTATAAGGGTAGAGTTCACCTATTAATTTTTTTTTTCTTTGGAGGTGTATAGCAAAACCCAACTTGACTAGCCATTTTTATATTAATTTAATTATTTGATATTGTGTTTATTATATACCATGCACCAAAATTGCATGTGTTTTTCTATGTTTCCTTCTATGCTCTTGTTGTAATTATTGTGAAAACTTGGATGTTCAATGTCACGAAGAAAAAATAAATTTTCTACCTAACTAAAACTAATAAACTCATAACTACAATTAGGAAAATTTACATACATATGCAATTTTAGATATATTATTATCCAAACTTTAATATTTACAAAAATAGCACTTTCCCTATGCATAAAAAAGTGCATTTCACTTAAAAAAAGTAACAAGGGTGGCATTTTTGATGTAATAATAAAGATTTAAGTGTTATTTAAGTAAAAATTAAAGTTTGGGTGTGAAATATATAAATACATAAGAATTGCGTGGTATGTATGTAAATCCCCCCAATTAGGGAAATTTACATACTTTAAACCCTAGGCATTAATCAATAAAATCAATTAGAAACTTTTGGTTGTGGAACCACGAGCATATTATTCTACTTCCTTGTATGGGCTCGCCACCATTGCCTATAAGGTGGCATCTATCTTGTGAGGATGACTACCCTTCTTAGGAAAGACTACCCTATAAACCTTGAATTAGCCTTCACTTTTAATATATTATGTATGTAAGCATAATTACATACCCAAGCTATTTCAAAATAAAATCACTGGCTAAGTAAAATACATAAAACTTGTAAATTATTGTATTAACTAAGAGCATCACATATTGGTCATGGTCTTAAATTTAAAGAATGAGTTTAGATTTTTCAGATCTTCTTCTTGATAAATAACAGACTAAGGGGTTGTTTGGTTGCTTACATTTGAAATACAGTGTAAAAGGAATGCAGTATAAAAGGAATGTAGTGTAAAAGGATTATTTTATAGTTATTTGGTTGAGAGCTTTACAAATTCATGACTTTGTTTTTTTTTTTTGGTTGACAAAATATAATGTAAAGAATAAAGCGACATCTGTGGCGGCAATTGATGACCGGCGATGAACGGGCGGGGGCGGAGGTGGCGGTACGGCGGGCGGTGGCGATGCGCCGATCACTTTACATTGGCGTGTATTTGGAATTCGCCAAATTTGGCGAATTCTAAATATAAATTTTCCTACAGTGTATTTGAAATAATCGGAATTTTACTTTACTGCAACCAAACGCTTAAAAATATTTAGCGCATTTGGAATCAGATTCCAAATGCGAACCAAACAAACCTAAGTTATCTTGCATTTCATAATTCTGATCACATAATTTTAAAGCATTAGAGATATTAGTTTGCAACCCATCTAAGAGTTATAAGTCTAGAAAAGTCAAGATAAGTTCATACACCTTCGTAGGGTGAACTAATAAATCATAAGTTTTTTTTTCTAATTAGATTAGGTCGAGATTCTATTTTGTTTCAAAAAGCACTTTTAATTTTTAGGATTTATGGTGACCTATTTCTTCTTGTTATAAGAATAAGTTCTCACCTGACTTTTTCACAGTCATGTGTCATTGGCATATAGGCTTTAACATTCTAACTAAATGTTAACTTAAAATAAAATTAAATCTTAGTTTCAAAATTATAAAACCCAATCATATTATAGACTAAAATGGCTACTGAGATTCCTAATATCTAAGCACTTCTTACTTATTTTCTTTTGAGATCCAATAAAAATTGTTCTTAATTTAGCCATCTTGCTTAATTTCCAAGTTAAACAATTTTCATCTAAACTTTGAAATATATGGAAACAATGGCCAACTATTTTAGTTGAGAGTTTTTTTTAGGATATTCACTCTCTTAATATGTAACTAATTATGAGGGCTTACCTTTATATGGAACTTATAACTCAGGTAAAAATAATACATTTCTATATTTCATTTTTGTAAGGTAGGAGAAAAATATCTACACATAATCTCAGTAGCTTTAAGAGTTCTTATTAAGTGATTTATTCCATTATAGGGTGACATTTTCACTCTTTAAGGTGATATATTACTCCTCAATCTAGTGTTCAATCATCTAAATAAGAACTCATAAGATATGTATGGTGCCTAACATTTTAATCATAATTAGACACACAAATGATAAAATTCTAAGGTTTTATTTATAACCTCATGCCTGAACTTAGTCTAAGAAGAGAGTTCTTACTTAAGAGCATGCATTGTGTCAAAAATTTCTTTTTCATTACTAAAAGACCATGTACAAAAGGAAGATGGGTGATTCTATTACATCCATTAGAAGTTAAGTTAAATTTATAATCTTGAATGCCAAAAAAATAAATAAATAAAAAGAAAAAACATCTATAACTATGGTGAAATGGAAAAGGGATAAAGGGTATCTCCATCTCAAGCCATTGAAGGATTTGTATGGCCTTTAATTTTATTATTAAAAATTATAAAGAAGGGAACATGTATTCTACATGCTTTAACCTAGTCAATTGAAGTCCAGGCAAAATCCTTTTTGAGTCATTTTGAGAAAAATGAAACATCTATTAACCTTATCAAAAATTGTTTTAATATCTAACTTAGAACAAAAAATGCTTATCTATCAAGAAACATCAAGGCGCTGAAAAAGGAATAAGCCATAAATAAGATTTTTTTTTTCCAACCATAACCTATTACAACAACAACAATAACAACAACAAGCCTTTATCCCACTAAGTGGGGTCAGCTACACGAATCCTTCATCTCCATTGTGTCATATTATGTGTCAAATTCTCATTTAATTCAGGTATATTAAGATCATTTTTTATACATCTTAACTATGTCTTTTTAGGTCTATCTCTACCTTTCTTAAGATAAGGCAAATCTAATACATCTACTTTCCTAATCAAGTCATTAGACGGCTTCGACGCTTCATATGGCCAAACCATCTAAGGCGACCTTCTCTAATCTTATCTGCCACTAGAGCTACTCCAACTTTTTCCTGAACATACTCGTTCTGTATTTTATCTCTAAGAGTAAAGCCACTCATCCACCTGAGCATCCTCATCTCTGCAACACTTAACTTAATCTCATGCTTCTCTTTTATTGGCCAATATTCTGCATCATAAATCTTTGTAGTTAATGGTAAATTTTTTGGCAATGAAGTCATTCAAATGAAATGTTTTATCACCATTAATATCACAAAAAATAGATAAAATTTCCTAGTAAAATTTAATTTAACAAAGTTCAAAGTTAAATAGTAAGATGAACTAGAACTAGTAGGTAAATCTCTTAAGTAGATGAAGAAATGCTACTGTTGAACAAAGTGAGTAAAATAGAATTACCTCCTCAATAAAATTATTAGCCCCAATAATGACTACCCCACTTAATATGATAGGAGCTACAAAGAACACTTATTGAAATTGGGATGAAAAAAAAAAACCAATTTATATGCATATCATACATCATGCCAAAATGTTATTATTAACATGAACTATAACACTTTGTTAACAGCATTAAGTGATCACACCTGATACCTATCTCTATTGCTGTCTAGACCAATTGATGCCTTATTGTGGGCCTGACGCCATCATTCCCAGCACAACGAGCTTATAGGGGTGCAAAGCTTGCTGGATCTCACAAACGGTTAAGGTAGCACGGTGGGCGAGTACGGCAACTCGTAGGCAACGAGTGTGGCATTATTCAGAGCCCGTAGCTGGGAAGGGCACGTCAGTGGGCGGTTGCAGCAAGCTCGTCGGAGATAGGAGCGACGACCCAACAGGTGGTATGCTGGGTAAGACATTTTAAAGGGGGGAGAAGTAAAATTCAGCTGTAAGCTCTATATTTTGAATTTAATAGACGAATTTACCTGATTTAACTGTTTTTAGACTTCAAATTTAGTTTAAAAATTAATCCAGATTATTTTTTAGAAAATAAAATCTGAATCGTATAGTAATAATAAAGTTGATTAAAACTAAATACTATAGAAACCAACAGAATTTATTTGATGCAATTATATATATATATAGAGCGATAGGCAAAATAAATACACATCAAAGTCGATAATAAAACGAACAAAGATAAAATTAACATAAATAAATAAATAAAAAGACTCCGAGCATGACCACCACCTGTCGGCCTGCTAGGCCGGTCGCCGACTTGTCATCCGATGGCCAAGATCAACCGGTCGAACTACAACCACATCAGAGCGCCCCGGTTGCGGCGACAGAACCAGATTCGCCGGCGCCGGCGACACACCACGCTGACGTGGCGATCAGCGGCCGCGTATGCCAACCAAGCGTGAGACACCCTTCCTTCTCCTCAACCCTGTACCCATCACCGCCGGCGAAGAGCGCAAGCAGCATACTCGCCTGCTTAAAAGCGTTCGATCCAAGATTTACGGACTGAAACCCCGCCGCTTCCATCCGCACCTGCCACTGCGCAAGCGTCTCGTGCCTCTCCGTCCTTTCCGTTCCTTCACATGCCACCACGTTGCAGATCTGTCGGCCGAGAAAAACCTCCGACATCACCTGATCTTGCTGCCCATCGCCGCCGGCGACTTCCTCTAGCGAATCAAACATTGTCGAGTAGTAATGCAACGACTCCGTGAACCGCTCTAAGAAACCCCCGGCATTATGGTTCGCTTCTTGTTCAACAACGGTCACTATCAATGGACGTAGTGATCGTACGGTGGATAGCAATTTCTCTATCGCTCCTGGTAGTGCAAGGAGGCCATGGAGCTCGAAAACGGAGTTGATCGCCACTGCCTCTGATTCATCGGATTCGAGCATGAACGGTTCGATATCAGCAAGGTTATTCGCGACTAAGCCGCGGTATTCGAAGTCGACGTGGATGGTATCGGCGAGCTGTGCGAGCTTCCATCCGACTTGCTGTAGCGCATCCGAGTTGTTCGGCGACGACCCGATTCCAGTAAGGCGGAAGGAAGGTGGGCCACCTGGGCGGAGGGCAAGTGCCTGCATCAGGGCAGGCCACTGCATCCCCTGTTTTATACCAAAGTCGATGACGTGAACGCGGCGGCAGCCAGAGAAGGCTTCGAGAATGGCTTGGTTGGCAGTGAAATGGGCGAACTTAAGATAAGGGCAGCTCTCGTAGAAGTGCATCTCAAGGATGTCAGAGAAGGCGGAATCGAGTGAAGTGTCTTGGTTGGGATGGAGGTGGTAGATTCGGCGAGCGAGGGCTTCGGCAAAGTAACCAGCAACTTTTCGCATCGCGCCAGCTTGAGAGGAGGCGAGGATTGAGATCTGTTTTAGGATTGCGTCGGCGGTTTTGTAATTCTCTTGCTGCAGTGATTCGGCGCAGGCAAGCAGGGCGTGAACAAGGCGGATTCCGGTTTCCTGTGAGTCTACCATCACGACAGAATTAGTAGATGAGACCTCCTTAGTAGCGGCGATAGCGGGGATTGATTCAATCACTGGCGCTCCTGTTCGGAAAGAGGATGAGGACGACGAGGACGTCTTCATCCGCTTCCAATTTTTCGGTCTGCCCTCCACCTGGGGCTCTGATCGGAGGTAGTAAGTAGGATCGACGGTGTTTGTAAAGGAGGAAAACATATTTCCAGAAGGAAAATCGAAGCCGAATGAATTCGGATCATGCGTCACAGTAGTCATTGAGATAGGAGGCGCACTGAGCTCAGATAGCATGTTCTCGAGCCAGTTGGAGATATCAGATGGATTATAGTGCACAGTTTCAGATGAAAGGTGGGAGAGCAGTGCATCTTCCTGTGCTGCGCTGCTACCCATCGCCATGTCAAGCTGCTCGAAGCTTCTGTGCCACGTTGGCCATGTCTGAGGACCGCACCTTGTACCCCAGCGCAGCCAACTGCTCATCCATGCCCGCCTCAGTCTCCTCCATCGTCATGATCTTCCCTTTAGACAGCAGAAATCCATCAATCCCCTCTCCGCGGCAACTCTCAAGGTGCCCTCTCTTCATCCTCGCTCCGTTTCGATGGGCAGAAACTGGATCTAGGTCAAGTCGCACGCTTCAATCACTGCCGCCGCCTCGCAGCGTCGTAGTGTTGAAAAAACGAAGAGGTGACTCTCGTGATGGGCTCGTACTTCAAAACATTTCCTCAAAATAGCTACTCATGGATAGAAAAACGGGACAAGGGTAGATGCCGAAGAGGGGGGAAAGGCTACCCTAATTTTCGTCGAGAGAAAACAGAAAAGAAATGATGATGAGAGAGACGAGATTTGTGTACAGAGCGCTACTCTGTAAAGGGAAAGAAAGCGCGGAAGAGGTGAAAAGAGCCTGAATGAATATCAGTAATTAACCTTTCGTTTTATTTATTTATTTTTTAAGAATAATATTAACGATAAATAAAAAATGATGAAGTACTCATTTGAAGTAATTTTAACATAATATAAAGCATCTTAATTTAATGATTAAAAATTTTGTTTTAAATAAAAAATTTAAAATTTAAGTTTTATACATATATTTTGTGTATGAATTTCTTATTAAATTGACTCAAAAATTCTCCAAAAAAGTAATTTTAACATAGCCTAATAGTTAAATTATTTTTTAATGAAAAATTTTGTGAAATAGTTTTAGGTGATCTTAATTTTCTTGTTACCAAATTTATAATTTTGAGAAATAATTTTATACTCATGAAGATTATAAAATATTTCAAAAAAAAAAATAGGATGCATCAATATTTCATAAAATATATGTATTATCTTACACTTATCATACAACACACATCTCGAGCACGACACTCTTATGACACATCTGACACTTGTCATACAAACTCAAGATTTTGAAAATTGAACTTGATATAAAATCGGAAGAGGGAGAGGTTAAAAATTTGAAGATCGAACTAGATGATGCAATAAATATTAAAATTATCTAAATATAATTTAGATGATGTAATAATGATGTAATATATACAGCTTAAGAGAAATAAATTATGAAATATAAATCAAATGCAAAATTGTTTTTAGTAATTTTAAAGTTAAAAGCATCCATATTTAAATCTTAACATTTTAGTTATAGTCATGATAATTTTTTGAAATAATTCCTTCTAAATCTTCAAAAAATTGCTTATCCAAAAGGAAATTGAAGATAAAAAAATTAGTAACTTAGCATCAATTAAATATAATATAAAAGTAAATATAAGCTATAGTTAATACAAAGATACATACAAATTATGATGAAGAACATTTGATACTAATAAGTCATTAATAAGACATAAACATATAGAACATGCTATATATATCTTTTAAAATTAGATTTAAACAATGTGCTGCACTAGGAACCAATAAATATTTCTATACTTTTTATATACCAACTCTCCATCCATTTTATAATTTGTTGCATTATCAATCACATGTTGTAAAATATTTTCTAGACCTACCCACTCAACTATCATAGTAAATAAGTAGCAATGAGTTATAGCATCCTTCTTAATATTAGAAGTATCAATCGATTTTAAAAAAAATGTACTTGTCATGGATAATAAACCCAAAAGTTAATTAGTGTTCTATTCCTAATATCTATCCATCCATCAGTCATTAAAGTGCATCATGTTTCCTTCTAATAATGTTTATAAGACTTAACCAGAAGCTTACACTCTTCCTTATAATTCTTCAATAGGTTAACTCTCATCTTATAGTATGATGAAAGTTCATAGCCCAAACCAATTGCAATTATTATATCTCTAGCATTTTGAGCAAATGATAAATTCAAAGCATTTAATGGACAATTATAAAAAAAACTACCAAGCAAGTGCCATGTCAGCTCTCTACACTGCCTTTTAAGATGCTAAAACACTTTTCAAAATGGTTGTGACCTAGGTTTCATTTTTGACTCTATGAGCCCATTATTTATGCAATCTATTTCGATGATAACGAACATATGATTAGATGAAACTAATGATTTATTTTTTAAGTATTTCAAGAAGCTCACCAATCTCAGTTTGCTTAGTTAAATTTAGAAAGTTAGATAAGCCTAGACTAGGGCAGTTTGTGATTCTTCCTAAAATTTATAATATAGGAATAAGAGGTCACTAATATAAAAATAATTGCTAAAACTTTTTCATATCATTTATTTTAACTTTTGTATATTTTTTTAATATTTTATTTACATCTTAAAGTGAGTTGAGTTTGTTTTCTACTCCATTAATAAGTTTCCAAGCATAGGTTAATCTTTATCCATTTATTTTAGCAGGAGAATTTAATTATTCACTTAATTATCCAAATTAATCTTTTTCTATCTCATTAATAATTTCATTTGAATTTTATTTCACTTACACATGGCCAATTTTTTGATGAATTGGTATGCGGAATTTTGTGGGATTTATTTAAAATAATGCCATGTTATTTTCTCTCATTTTATTTTCTTTTGAATTTCAAAATTTTTTGAAATTTGAATTTAAATTCTTTAAATTTAAAATGATATTGCTTTAAATTATTTTTTGATTTAATCCATCACATTTTAGTATGCTTTGGTTGTCCCTCATGTGCTTTATTTAATTGAATTTGAATTTATATGAATCAATTTAACTTAATTCAAATTCAAATTCAAATGGGCCATTAATTAACTACACTTTTCTATTTGAAATGTTTTGGCTACCCCTTGCTTATTTGAATTTTAATTTTGTTGAAATTCAAATTATTTTGAATTTCTTCATTGATTGAACACTTAATTTACTAAGGCTTGTTTAATTGCGTTAATAGTATTCAAAATAGTTCCCTCCTCTATTGCTTGGCCGACCACACATAATTTATTTGTGCTCATTCAAATTTTATTCCATCTATTTTAATTCTAGAATCAAACCTTTGCCTTAATTGCTTTCCATCTTATTTTTCTTCCCTCATATTTCTCTTGCCTTGGCAAAACCATGCATTACTTTAATCTCATTCTTAATTTGAGATGACTCATTTATGCTTAGTGATTTGAACCTTCCCTCTAATTCTTTGATTGACCACATATGCATTGGATTTGAATTTATTTAAATCTAAATCAAATGATTTGAATTTGAAAATCAAATTCACTACAGGAAAAGTGCAAATTTTTGATAGAAAAATCAATTGGAAATCACACAAATCCATTGAAAATTCAGGTTTCTAGTGAATTTCTGATGGATTTTCACTCGTCGATAAAACCTTGGTTGGAAATGCATCCCGACGATCAACTTATCTAATGAAAATAAATTTATGATAATTTTTTGATAGAATTTTCATCGAAAAGGTTTCCCCATTGAACCGATGGAGGAACCCACATAAATAATTTCCAGTAGAGAATTTTTGTTAAAAATTCCCTGGCAAAATTTCCAGTGGAAATTTCTTCAAAAATTGTCGATGGAGGGATTCTGCCAAAAATTTTCTAGAATTTCCCCCTTCAAAAATTCTTTGCCATTCAAAAATCATTCATGATGGTGTACCGATTTTAGCGATAGAAAATCTATTAAAAATTCATCAGAAATATGTACAAATTTGAAAAAAAAAATTTAAAAGAGCTTCGCATATATTTTGAATTTCACAGTTATAGAAAAACTATACAAAACTCCATAATTTATTCACAATTAACTTTAGCAAACTCATAATATATTCAAAAGATGTCCATACCAATAGAAAAGCGAGGTTCAATCGATATTTTTCTTGCAATAGTGAGGTTCAATCGATATTTTCTTTGCAACAATTCTAAAATATTAACATTTCAATATATCATCTAGCAACTGAAATTAAACAGTGATAATAACATCATACAAATAAAATGCTCAAATGAGAAATAAAAAATACAAGTACAAATAAATACTTAGTCATCATCAGTCTCATTGTTGTCTTTATCGTCCTCCTCTATCACTGGCTCCTTCTCCTTTCATTTGACTCTGCGCAACTTCTCCCTTTTAGTCTCCATGGTAGTCATTTGAGCTTCCATCTGAGCATTCATCCTCACCTCCATGCCCTTAGCCACTACAACAACATACTTTATGGCTATCTAGTTGATTACATTGCTCATTTTAGAGAACGAATAATGTGCATCATAGGCCAACCCCTACTAGCCTAGGCCGTAAATTCATCCCTTCTTCTTACCTGCAACAGTCTCTTTTCAAATATCATACTTTGGCTGCTCAGATTATCCACTAGAACTACCAACATCAATAGAGCTTTAACTAGTAACCTCCTTCAACCTCTTATAATGATTACCATAATAGTTTGAATTTCCTGAACCATATGTCATGCACTTCAACTAGCACTTTCTTCCATGAAACATAATGAGCATCGAATTTCCTCTTTACTATATCACTAATTTTGTGTATGGATTTTCTGGAAGGATTAAAGTTGAAAAATATAGTTAAGATTAAAACCATAAAATTTTAAAATTGAAAGCTCAAAAATAAACTTACAAGTCACCCTCCAGTACAATAAAAGTGCATGTCGTCAATGGCTCAACTACCTAGTGCTCAGTGGACATAGATGTATCGGTTTGATCTGGTAGTGTATGGTGAAACATGGGCTCCCTTTGACATGTGTTTACTTGTTACATGTAAAATGGTGTAATAACAACAGGTTCTAGAGAGTGGCAGGTAAATTTACTCATAGGTCCATCAATTTGAGATGGAGAAATCAAAATGGAGGTCATGATAATGACCATAGTGATAACCTAAATATTGGGTCAGAACACAATCTTCTTCTTCCTCCTAATGATGCTCATAATTAATTATCGTTGAACATCATCACCACTCCATGATTCCATCTATTATAAAAAGAAAATTATAGTGGTTAGGTTTGTCAAAAAAAAAAAGTAATAAATTAAACAAAACATAAACCTTATGCAAGAAAGTTAAAAATAAAACCATTATGTAGGAAATGTAAGAAAAATATTATAAGACCATAGTATGTAAGAAAATAATGCGCACATTATAATTAAGTAAAAATAGTGTGCAGGTAAGGTAAAAAGTAGTGTACAAATACAATATGTATAAAAATAATGTGCAACAAAAGTAAGAAAATAGTAAGCAAAAAAGTAAAGAAATAGTGTGCAACTATAGTATGTAAAAAATAATTTGTAACTACAATATGTAAAAAAAAAATGCAACTTCAGAAACATGTACATCCAATGTATTAAACAGAAAAGAAATGCTACCTTTAATGCATATGTTATGTAGTTTACTCCGATGAATCACTAGAAGTTGAATTTATAGTGACTTGTTCTTCATCATCCTTGTTGTCCTCATCTCTAGACTGAATAATGTCCTCATAATCAATGTTAGTATTATGCAAGCTTACTACTGGCTCAACATCATCAACTAGAAGTCCAAAACCTATCATCTCCTCTTCCTGATGAATAAGTTCAATAATATTTTGAACTACAATTCATAGTATGGATTTAATCTTAATTACCACTACCTAATCCATTTTCTCTCTTACTCTTCCCATATATCTTAGGTAATACACCTGAGTGGCTTGATGCGCAAGGATAAATATATCAAACTTTGCATATTTTTTGCTCAACTTCACTTCAGTGATCCTATATGACTTATGTATTCTTGTTCTTATATTATGCACTAAATTAAACCAATCACAATTAAATAGAATGACATTTCTCTCCTTTGATTCGAGATATTACAATTGTATAATTTCTTGTAAAATTCCATAATAATCTGTCTCATCATCTGAATGTGTGTTTCTTCTGACATAAACACTCAAGTTATATGTTTTATTTTCATCTGACCAAGAGTTTAAGTGAAATATATAGCCATTAACATCAAATATCAACCACATATTCAAAATTCACATGGGTCCCCAAGCAACGTTGTGATAGTCTTGGTTTTTCACTCCATTTCTCTAATCATGAACCTATTACATTAAGTAGTATAAAAAAGTACCACTACTAATTTAAAAAATAAATTTAGATTAAAACGATATGTAATATAAACTATGTAGGTAATTTATCTTTAACCTTTATATTAATAATAATATCATCATCCAAGTGTAAAGAATTCACAAATTACTAGAACTCAGCATTAAAATTAAGAATATTAAATGGAAATCATATCTGAGTGCTAGCAAAAAGTGGATATCATTGCATTGATAATCCTACTCAAGAAAAGGTTGAACTTCATTGCAGTTGAAATGAACATTGATTGTTGCTGCCTTTGGCTCTTTGTCATTTAAATTTTTGATGTGCTTCTACCCAATGCTTTTCTAGAATGCTTGAAAATGGATAGTACATTATGTAAAGCTCTAGCACTTTCATCATCATCTATTTTTGCATATGGATCAAAGTAGTAGGAGCAGAAAATTTTAATCTCTCGGGCTAAGTAAGATTCACATATTGAGCTTTTAGGGTATGATTTATTCTTTATAGTTCTCTTAAGTTTATTCAAGAATCTGTAGTAATTTTAAAAAATAAATATTCTTAAATTAATAGTTAATTAATATTATTACTCATAAAAAATAGATACCTCTAAAAAGGGTACATCTAATGATATTGCACTGGTCCTCCAACTATAGCTTTGTATAGTACATATATCAATAGGAGCTCGATTGAGTTAAAAGGTAGAAGAAATATCCTTTCAAAGTTATAAATTATGACTAGAATATTAACTTCTAGTTGCCTTAGACTTCTATATTTAATTGACCGATGATAGTTTCTTAAAGAGAAGACTGAGTTTGATTGTGGTGTTTTAATTTGGAATCATAGGGTCACCACGTAGATCTTAGGAAGTACTTATTGAAATGATCGAGTACAATATCTAAGAAATAATGTATTATCTCGAAAGATGAAAACACCTTCCTGCAATGGACTCAATAACCTAATAATGACTCTAAGGTAGATGGATCTACATATATAGCAGAGATCTTTCCTTTGCTTTACATGTATAAGTAAAGTAGGATTTATGTTAAGTCGAGTTCTTTAGTTCCTTATGAAAGAAAGCTTCCATAGTTAATTACATCTTAGAAAATAAGAATTTTTTAAGAACACTATCGCTTAAAGTAGTCAACTAATATCTCCAAAGATTTTAAAGGTAAATAATCAAAGAATTGATCATTTTGGAAGGCAATCGGGAAGAGCTCAAATAAGAAGAGTTCTTAGTGGATTCCAAAAGAGAATGAATATGAATCACACATGATGCTAAGAAGCCTAGTGAATGCTTTAATCTATTCTATAGTAAGACATTACATTTTTAAAAGAGAAAAAATTATTTATTTAAATTAAAATTTTATTAGAATACTTGGACTTAGATTTCAACAACACAAGAATATGAAAATCCCTAAGAGGCGATGACTTATACTCATAGAAAAGAAGAAACGAGAAGCCTTTGAACCTATATCTAGAGTGCTCTAGGTCAAGCTAAGAGCTTGACTTAATTCTACTTGGGTGAATAGGATATATTGGTTCACTTCCACTAGGGAGAGTGGACCGATCCCAACTCTTTTGGACTCACAACCGCCTGGAGTGGCTGCCAGCTAACTCCTACGATTTTAAAACCATGTGGGCCAGTCATATATAAATTCAAGATAGCTAGGCTATTGTTAATTAAGAAAAAGTCTAAAATATTAAACTCACTTCCTAAAAAACTAGATCATGATTAGTGTGCAAATTATGACCTAAACTAATGCAATAAAATTTATATATTTTAATTTTATTTTTGACTCAAGATTGTGATGATTTATGCTTAAATGCATGATGAAGTAGATTATGGGCTAAATCAGATAGAAGGGGTGTTCTCCACTATAAGGGATTGTTGGTCTCATAGTCAAGTTTTTCCTTTATCGTGCAAGAGTGGAGATACCTTATCTTCCAGAGTGAGATAATTTGCATATGTATAATGTTAGAACATACAACATCTAGCTAAGGGGTTGCTAAATCTTTTATTATCTAAATTAAGATCTTAGGTTTTAAAATGAGATTATGGGTTTATTAAAATTTAGTTAAGATTATAAATGAGGGTGGACAATTTAATTTTATTCTAAAGAGCCTACCATGTTCATGCCACACATCAAACATACACACTTTAAAAAACCAATGAAAAACATGGCACTTCTATTGCATAATGTAAATACAATAATCAAACATTTAAATTTTATAAAAGAATAAAAGGTCGGTGTGGACGGGTACCATCATACATTTTTAAAAAAAAGGTAGCCGAGCTCTACCCTTATACAACCCAGATTATAATTAAAATTACAAAAAAAAAAAGAAAAGCTATGGGGGGTCTTTAATTCTTCTTCATCTTCCCTTCATGGATTGGAACACTCCAGACTTTATAGGGCCTCCCAAGTCTATGCCTTCTAGCCACTACTCATCCTAAACCCCATAGCTCTAATCCTAATCCTATTATAAAAATTATATGTTGTGGAAAAATTAAATATAACTACACTTATAAAATAGAGATTAGTATAACACACATTCAAACCGAGCAATTGTATTCCACATATTTGGACTTAGCACCCTACCTCGGGTAACCAAGACTACTTGTCCTATTAGATTATGCTTAAGGACTTAACAGTGCCAACAAACAAGAAGTATTTATATTTTCATAATTATAGCAGTCCCTCAAGCACGATCCCCTACAAAAAATATCATTAATCTAACATTTCCGTAACATCTATACAACACACAAATAATCTTAACATATAGTCTAAATTAATACATCACAAAATAAAATATCACATCAACATAACAATCACTGACCTAACCTGGCACTAGAATCAGTGACTTAGCATTCTAATGTGTGTGCAAAAACCAAGTGTGGTATGTCTTAATTGGGCTTTAGAGCTAGGATTTTCTAATGACTGAATGTTTAAATCCTTTATTAAGGGTGGTTGTTTTTAAAGTTTATTTAAAGTTTATATAAGATTTTAAATTATATGCTTTTAATTGTTTATTTTCTAATTATAATTTAACATTATAAAAAAAGAAAGAGAGTTGATTGTCTTTAATCCCTACCTTAGGATGATTGTAAGGAATGAAATTTTATGACTTTTAAGCCTTTTAATGAAACCTTTATGAATTTTAATTAGACTATATTTGGATTTGACTTAATGAACCTTATTTAAACATGAAAGCATCTTAAGATCAATAAAGCCAAATCATAAGAAAATGGTCAATGTTTTGTTATCTTAGCTTAATTATCAATACAGATCACTATTGTATTTTTTACTTCACTATTTTTTTTATATGTACATATATCTTACACACACACACACACACACACACACACACACACACACACACACACACACACACACACACACTTGAACACACTTGAAGTATGAATATACATAAATTTTATAACAAAAGGAGTTTCAATTCATATATATATATATATGTATAACTATATAAGAAACTATACAAGTATATGTCTTTGTTAACCATGGAAGGGAGGTTATGTAGGACCTCTAAAGCTTCGTGTTCTTAGGATGTCCAAATTATATACTTATTAGCCCAAATACACACATACACATATATAAATGCAAAGATAAACTCATGAAAAGTCAGAAGTTATTATCCTTTTAAGCATGAAAGATAAATAAACTTTACTTTATTTTATCATTTATAATCAAAACCTATCAATATAAAGCTTAGATTTAGATTATTTAATTAATAATTAACATATGATTATTGATTAGAGAGAAAAAATAATTTGAGATTTATTAGTGATAATAGCCACTCCCTACATTTGCACCTTCTACATCATGTAATCGGATACAACATATTCTTTTTAAATTTCAACCATGAGCATATGGAGCATATGGCATGCAAATTTATGATAATTGAAGCAAAATAATTATCAATTAACAAATGATATATTTGGCCAAATTGAAACCTAAGGACAATCATGTTAAATAAACATACCTTAAGCCAAATCAAAGTCTTTTTAAGTTTAAATTAAGCTTAAATTTCTAAATCCTAAATTTACAAAAATTACAAAACTAGCATGTGTAACTAAAGATCTACACATAAATAGACATTTTAATATAATATTTTACAAATTTAAAAAAAGTTGGAGAAGATTGAGCCTAAAATTCATTAAAATACCTTAAAAATTTAAATCCCTATTTCTCACAAACCAAAGGAAGAAATCATGAAAAAATTATAATAGAAGAAAGAGATCAAGGTATACCTTTGATTCTATGAGAAAATGGAGAAAATAGACATGTTTCAGATATGAATCAGCATGCCCTAGATCTTGTTCCATCATTGACCAAAAGAGAGAGAGAGAGAAAGAGAGAGGGAAATTGTGGGAAATGGCTTGGTTGGCCGGGGGAGGGGTGTTCAGGCGGGGTTACAGGACATGCCATGTGCAAGGGGACGAGTTTCGTTGGCCCTATAAGAACTGTTTATGATGGATTTTTTTTGCTAAAAAATTTGCAAGAAACCATTGAGAAGGATATAATATATCAAAAATTCAATTGAGTTTAAGTGATTCGAGCCCAATGTTATCCTCAATCAGAAAGTCCATCAAAAATATTTCTATCTGATGGTGCCATCGATTATTTAGCCAGTAATTTTTGAAAGAAAGTGTTGCCTAAAATGTCGTCAAAAATCTACAATTTTTTATAGTCTTATCTTGAGAGTTAGATAAATATTTAAAAGAGTTCCTAACCAAATTTGATTAACATTAGGTTTGATTTACACATATTCTAAACTAGATTACCTTAATGGGTTCTTCAATTTTAATTGTTATTGTCTTCTTAAACAAAAAATTGGCCTTAAATAAAAGTTTGATTTATGTAAATATCCTAAGCTTTTCAGATGATAGTGAATAAACTTTGAAATTTGCTGAATTGAGTTTCAATGGATTTGACCCCCACATAACCTTAGTAGATCACTAATGGGACAATAAGTCACTTGGATGAATTTAACTTCAATTAGACCTAAATTTGGAATGAAAAAAAACTTAAGCTTTTATTAAGGGCTTAAACATTAGGTTAAATTTGGATGACTTCTAATTTAATTAAACCCAAATGGATTTGGTTTTGGCTTGGATGGTTTTTTTAGGTCTCTAGAAGGGTTTAAAAAAATTTGGGTTTCAATTAAATGGTATTTAGAAGAATTTGATTTCATTATGGTCATAATGGGCCATTATTGGGCCTTAAGGAGTTTTAGATTTAATTTCCAATTAAGTTTTAAACTTTATTTAATGTTGTTGTTTAAGCTCTTAGGTGTCTAATATGATATTTTTATATTTATTTTATTGAAACATGTAGGTGCCTAAAGTGCCTATTATGATTAGACTGAATTTAGTTTAGTTAATAGGGTTAATCTTTTAAACAACTTTAATGAGTCATTTAGGTTTATGGACCTCACTTTTGGAGTGAGCATTGATCACTCCAATCCTAGGTCTAGAGCTCTTCTTGACACTAAGAATTCTCTAGTGCTAGGACACTTCTAGTGATTAAGGGGACACTAAATTGAAGCCTAGAGACTTGTGGGGCATAACCTAAGTCTAAAGCTTACCCTAGGAGAGATGAAATCTTGCCTACCCTAAACTCAACCAAAACCTATGGTCAACTAACTAATCTAATCCAAACCAAATTATTGTAATCCAAGCTCCAAGCCAAACCAACTTAGGTCTTAACTCAAATTAACCCATTTGAACTTCACAAGACCAAAATACTATCCAACTTGAGTCAAGCCAACCAAACCTAACCTAAACCTCTTGATATTTCCAAACGCTCAATTCAGCATCAAAACCTGCCTTGATCAAGTCATTAAACCAATCAACCCAATGAATCAAATTGACCTAAGTTCACCCATTTGACCTAAAGGGTTCTTATGAGCCAAAATCCAATCTAACTCAAAATAATTACAATCAAGGCCATCAATCAACTTCAAATTTATCATTGGACTCATTCCAACCCTTATATAAGGATATAATCTATCAAAAATTCAATTGAGCTTAAGTGTTTCGAGCCCAGCATCATCCTCAATAAAAAATTCCATCAAAAATATTTCTAGCTGATGGTTTCAGTGATTATTTAGCCAATAATTTTGAAAGAACATGCTTCCTAAAATGTCATCAAAAATCTACAATTTTTTTGTAGCCTTATCTTGAGAGTTAGATAAACATTTAAAAGAGTGCCTAACCAAATTTGATTAACATTAGACTTAATTTAGACATATTCTAAACTAGATTACCTTAATGGATTCTTAAATTTTAATTGTTAATGTCTTCTGAAACAAAAATTGGCCTTAAATAATAAAAGTTTGATTTATGTAAATATCCTAATCTTTTTAGATGATAGTGAATAAACTTTGAAATTTGTTGGATTGAGTTTCATTGGATTTGACCCCCACACAACCTTAGTAGATCACTAATGGGTCAATAAGTCACTTGGATGAATTTATCTCCAATTAGACCTAAATTTGAAATGAAAAAAAAAACTTAAGCTTTTATTAAGAGCTTAAACATTAGGTTAAATTTGGATGACTTTTAATTTAATTAAACCCAAATGGATTTGGTTTTGGCTTGGATAGTTGCTTTAGGTCACTAGAAGGGTTTAAGAAAATTTGGGTTTCAATAAAATGGTATTTAGAAGAATTTAATTTCGTTATGGTCATAATGGGCCATTATTAGGCCTTAAGGAGTTTTAGATTGAATTTATAATTAGGTTTTAAACTTTATTTAATGTTGTTGCTCTTAGGTGCCTAATATGATATATTTATATTTATTTTATTGAAACATGTAGGTGCCTAAAGTGCTTATTATGATTAGACTGAATTTAGTTTAGTTAATATGGTTAATCTTTTAAATAACCTTAATGAGTCATTTAGGTTTGTTGACCTCACTTTTGGAGTGAGCATTGATCACTCCAATCCTAGGTCTAGGGCTCTTCTTGATACTAAGAATTCCCTAGTGCTAGGACACTAGTGATTAAGGGGACACTAAACCCAAGCCTAGAGAGTTGTGGAGCATAACTTAGGTCTAAAGCTTACCTTAGGAAAGATGAATCTTACCAACCCTAAAACTCAAGCAAAACCTATGGTCAACGAACTAATCTAATCCAAACCAAATTGTTGCAGTCCAAGCTCCAAGCCAAACCAACTTAGGTCTTAACTCAAATTAACCCATTTAAACTTCACAAGACCAAAATCCTATCCACCTTGAGTCAAGCCAACCAAACCTAACCTAAACCTCTTGATATTTCCAAACACTCAATTTGGCATCAAAACCTGCCCTAATCAATTCAATCAAACCAATGAACCTAATTGAATCAAATTGACCCAAGTTGACCCATTTGAATTAAAGGGTTCTTATGTGCCAAAATCCAATCTAGCTCAAATCAACTACAATCAAGACCATTAATCAACTTCAAATTTATCATTGGACTCATTCCAACCATTATATAACTTCAATCAAACCCAAGTCCATCCAATAAGATCACTTGACCTAAGTTGGCCTAAATAGCCCAATTGGATCAAACTTTAAAAAAACTCCAATTGGATCAAATCAAGCTATCCAATCTCTTCATTGATGATTGTAGGTCACTATTGAACACTCTTATACAATTAATTGGACCAAACCAAGCCAGTTTGGCCCCTTAACCCAAGTTGACCCAAAGTGACCTAAAGGGCCAAATTAGGCCAAATCATGTTCTAAGCCAAATTGATAATTAATGATTTGTGTGAACCATAAATTGAATAATGAGCATGGTTCAACCAACAGTTTAAGCTAATTGAACTTAACCAAGCCAATTCGGCCTTTTGACCCAAGTTGACCCAATTTAAACTAAAGTGCCAAATTGGACCAAATTAAATCCTAAACTAAATTGATTGAAACCAATGCTTCTAACAAATAACCAATTGAATATTGGACATGATCCCACCTTCAATTAGGCCCAATTTGGTTAACTGAACCCAATTGACCTTCTTAGCCTAATTTGACCAAAAGGGTCAAATATAATCAAATCACTCCCTAATCCAAATCAATTCAAATCAATTCTCCCAATCAATCACCAATGACCAATTGAACATAGACCTAACTCATGGTCAATCCAATTTAGCCAATTTGACTCAAATTGAACCATATGAATCAAATCCAAATTTAACCCAAATTGAATCAAACCAATTGCACTAATTTATTCCAAATGACTAATTGAACTTAACCAAACCCTCACTTTGACCCTATTTGGTCAAAATAGTCAACTTAGCCTAATTGACCCCATTTGACCTATATGAATCAAATTGAGCCAAACCTAACCAAACCAAGTCCAAACCCAACCAAATTTGGATGTAAACTAGGTTCATGGTTCCCTATAGAAACAAGCCTCTATAGTTAATTACATATCTAAGAATACTCTCAATTAAAGAAATAAGTCATTATTTCTAAGGAATTTCTAAGTTGGTTTTCAAAGGAATGATCTATGGAATTTCAATTGGGATTGGTCCAAAGTGGAAAGATTTATTTTGGGAGGCCAAACGAGATGAAGTAGGAAATTCTTATTGATATTAAGATGTCCAGTAGGCACTTTAACTATCTTATCATTAGGCTTTAAATTTTAGAATTTAGTTTAGATTTTGAGTTAAAATTTTCTTAAAAGTCTACCAGCATAAGACTGCAGAAATGCTAAGGGTTTAAGACTTACTCCAAAGAGGATGCTTCAGAGCCTAAGTCTACATGTGCTTCTAACACATGCTAGATGCTCGACTTAATTCATTTTGGAAATTATCGACCAATCATCTCACTTGAGGTAACTAACCTATCCCTAACTCTTCTGGACCTACAACCCGCCTAGAGAGCTGGCCTGCTAGCTAACACCATTTAAGCACATTTTAAATCAATGATGCTAAGTCTCATGAATACAAGATGGCTATAATGTTGTCTTTTTAAGAAAGAAATTTAAGGATCCTAGACTCACTTCCTAATTCTTAGGATCATGTAGGGTATGAAATGCATCTAACTTATGCACATTTTTTAGATTTTTAAGTGTTTTGATTTATGATTTATTTGAGGTCTTGGGTATGCATTTTTATGCCTAAATGTCATGCAATTAAAAATAGTTATGGGGAAATCATTAAGATAATGTAGACTTCCCCAAGAAGGTGGTCATCCTCACAGGTCAGATGCCCCTTATGTGTAATGGGTGAAGTGCCCATTCAAGAATTTAGAGCGATATGATTGCATGATTTTCAAGAGCTAATTGTTTCTAGTTGATTTCAAAATTTGCTTAAGGCTTTAATTTATGTGAGGTTTCAAGTTTTTTTTATTTCTTTGTTTGAGTTGTTTAGATTTAGATTATATAAAAAATTTAATTTTTCTAAGAGCCTAATCATCCAAGCATCCATCACAGGAAAGCACAACATAGAAAGAAACATAAAAGAATATATTGATTCTATTACACACCCAAAATAAATCAAGGTAATTTAATTTAAGAATAAGGCAATGATTGAGTACCACTGTACATCCTGAAAGAAAGAGCAAACGAGAAGTTGAACATTGCCCTTATATCGCCTGACCTAGAACTACAAGTCTAGTCCTATGGTCTTTTTTCTAGGATTATATTCTTCTTTAGAGACATCCATTAGGCTTCATAGGGGACCATTGTACCTATCTTATGGTAGGGCCAGCTCTTGCTAATCCTAGATCCCATAGATCCTAACCTAATTCTAAGCTCAAATTTATATTTTTAAATTTAAAAGTACATCCTAAGCCCTACAAAATAGATGTTAGAAAACTACAAACAACATGTAGCAGTTATATTTCACAAATATAAGGGCTAAGCATTAGTTGCGTGCCAAGCCCACCTGTCATATGGGCTATGCTTACAAACTTAAGCACACCTACAAAAAATAATATTCTTAATTTATTTATGATAGCAGTTCTTTCTAACATAGTCCCTTATAGAAGATAATGTTAGATCTAAAAAGAGTGTCATATCATCCAGTCTAATGGGCAAACAATCCTAAACATATAGTCTAAAATGGTACAATGCAAAGACATATGAGGCATATTACATCACAACATAGAGTATAATAGAAAAGAATCACATAATAGCCTAACCTAAGTCTAGGGTCCATGACTTAACGATCTAGTGCATGTGAAGGAAATAGGCTTGTGTAGCAAGACTTTTATTAGCCTCTTTAGTTTAAGCTCACTTTAAAATTTTGAGTTTGCTTGAAGTTTTATCGTTGGATGGTTTTAATTCAAATGATTAATGATTTATTTTCATTTTCATTTTGTTAATGTGAAGTTTAGGTATTCAAGAATGAGAAATATAATAGATATCACTTTTGGGTGGAACCCATTCTATTCAACATCCTAACCCCTAATGGAATGAAACCTTCATCCCTAAGATCTAACTAAGATCTTTAAGTATCTTAATTAATTATTTTTGTTTCATTTAGATGATTTTGAGCTTCAATTTAACTTGGATTTTGGATTAATTTTTCAATTCTTTTCTTCGAAATTTAATTCTTTATTTCATTCTTATTTTAGTTTATTCTGTTAATTTGATTTGGTTTAACGCTTCTTTGCATTAATGTTTTAGTTTAGGTTTGTTGAATTTATATTCATTTTATTTGGTTTGTATGCTAACCTAAAGCACTTAGGTTAATGTTAGAATTCATTCTTAGGTTAGATTGGTTGCGGGTCAATGTTCATTAAGTTGTTCGATTATGAGTTCATTAGCTTAAGGTTTAATTAAAATGCATTATTAATTTCATTAACCCAGAAGTATGGAAATGACCAATTCTTTTGATTTAGGATATTGGAAGAGTTATCCCAAATGTTTCTGATGTTGATGAAGATTAGTTCAAATTACTTCATGATTTTATGAATTTTTTAGTTTTTATTCATTATGTGATTTATATTGACCTAGAGATTTGAAAATTCAACAATTCTCAATCCAAATGTCAATTGGGTTTGAAATTTTTATGGCAAGTGGAGTTTCATGCCAATTTCAAATTTTAAAGTTTCATCTTAATTAGATGTATGGTTAGGGTGTAATTAAGGTTTGAATTGTTTCATTAAAACCCACATTAAGCTTACATTAATGAAGATTAGTTGGGGATTTTATTTTTTCTTGATTATTCATTGAAAGATATTTCTAAAGAGGGTTCATTCATAATTTTTTAAAAATTTGGTACATTTATTATGGTTTATTTAATTTTTGGTTAATTATTTGAATTATTTAATTCAATTAATTACCTAATTAAGCATTTTTTATGATTTATTAAGTTCCAATGAGTTTCATTGATGTTTTTAAGTTCATTAGGTTTAATTAAGTTAATTTGAAGTTATTTGATCAATTTTGATTATTTATTTCATTTTATATTAATTTATTTAATTAAACTTGTGGTTTGGGATTTGAAATTTTTCCCATGGTGTGTTTTAACCTCAATTTCAATTCGTAAGAGTTCCATTTAAAATGGATTAATAATTTGTGATTAATTAAGGTTTGATTGATTTCATTAAAACCTAAATTAAGGCCAAAATACTCAAATTAATTAGGGATTTTAATTTTAATAGGTGCCTCTCATCAAGACGAATTCAAAGAGCCCAAGTTTGCATTTTTAGATTTATATTTATATTTTAATGAATTTTTAAAATTTTTATTATTTTAATGATTTTTTAAAATAAATTTAAAAGGGATTTATCGTTTAAAATGGTGGGGCCTATGTGGTGCCTTTGCCACATGGCGTGATGTCGTTGAGCCACGCAGATGAATCTTGATTGTACGATCAAAGATCAGATGATCACGATTAGTTTTGTGGTCTCATTAAGGGATAAAATCAGATCATCCGGCTAGAACTCGTCTGTCTATTCCAAATTGATGGATCGTACGGTGGAGATCATCTCCCGAATGTCTCCGGTTAGAGGTGGTTGGCGTCCATCAATTTTGATGAATTTATAGTGATCTCCATAGATTTTGATGCGATTTCAATTGCAAAATAATCAACGATTGATTTGTAATCAATATATATGGTTTGATGCTTATGGGGATCAAATTTATTTTTTAAAGGACTAAAACTAAATGTCCAATAGGTCAGAGGTGGAGCTACCTCGATTCTGATGAACACCGATGGTGGGGTTGACTCTAATAGCTTCGCCTCGATGTGATGAAGCCGTGGACGTGATTTGGTGGCTTGCCTCCCCACCAAATGCCTTGGAGACCAACTCGAGGTCTTTTTCCATGAAATTTCATCAATCTCCGGCTCACCGACTGTAAAGGGTCATGATGGCTATTCATTTGAGGTCATCTCAACCTCTAGAACATGTTGGAACGTTTAATTGGAGGTGGGAGACTCTCTTGAGAATTTCACCATTAAAAGAGGTTCAGTGTCGCTGGATTCAATTGTTCTCCAGCGTACCAATGGCAAGGGGCCAGGGGAAGGGTCACATTCTTCTTCTCCTTCCTTTATGAGTGATTTGGGATGAAAAGAGGGAAGCCAGAAGCTCTCCCTCCTTTCTTTCCATACATGGATGTGAACCATGTTCTTGGCCTTTTACATGGCCGGATTCCAGCCATCAGCAGTGAAAAGGTCGGCTAAGGGGTGGATTCAATCCCCCTTAGCCTCATGAGCATGTTTGGATCATAAGTTTAAAGGGATGAGGGCCTGCCCTCCCTTTTCCCTCTTTGGTTGAGCTTGGATTCCCATGGGCATCTCTTCCTTGCTCTCTTCTTCTTTTTCTTCATGGAAGAAGTCAATTTCTTCTTGTCTTCTATCTTTTTGGTGGCCTTCAAGTAATTGGAATCAATATAATTACCCTTAGCCAAGAGATGGATGAGGTATGGAAGAGGGGAAAAAATCATACTTGCATTCCTTTCATGGATTTTCATATCTTCTCTTCTCATAATTCCACCTCTTTAATTTTTTTCTTTATTTTTTATGATTTATGGCATCACCACCAAAGCCTTAGACAAATGAGTGATTGCCTAACTCAAACTCAATGTCAGTTTGAGATCAAGTATAAATCCATTTGAATTTGGTTGGACATTTGAATCTAATTCAAGCATTTGAATTAAAAGTGTTTGATGTTGATTTAATAATTTTAATTTTGGATCCAATTAGGTTTAATTAGTAATTGATTACATTATGATTTAATTAATTCATTTATATTGTAATTAATTTTTGATTTTATTTCATTTCAACCCATTTAGGCCTAAATGGGTTAAGCCTGATTCCAATTGGGTTCAAATGACCAATCTAACTCAACTGGATTTGGTTTGGACTTTATTCATGCCTGATCACATGTGTGATATGATTTAGAGTAATTGATTCATTTCATTTCAAGTGGATTTCAATTTGAGCCATTTGACCCAAAGTGGGCATAATGGGTTAAGCTTGGGGATTGTGTTTAATTATCATTTCCAAATGATTTTTGAGCAATCAAATTGAATTAATTTCAATATGATTTATGTTTGAACCCAATAGGACCCATTTAGGTTCAATTAGACCAAGTGGTCTAATTAATCTAGGTAAGGCCTAAATAATTTTAAATTTTCCTAGCTTTATAATTAAATGTGTTTATTTAATTATTTGAAACATTTAGAATGATTTAATTTGGTCAAATTTTGGTGGGTTGAACTTTAACTTAGTGGGACCACCTAAGTTAAACCTATGTCAAATGGGTTAGATTTGACTTTGATTTGGTTTTGGATTCATTCATTTATTTTAATTTGCTTTCATTTTGATTTGTTTGGATTTGATTTGATATAATCCAAATTTGTAATTTGGGTTGAGTCAACCTAAGCCCATTAGGTTAGATCAAACCTAAGGATGATGCACTAAGTCATTAAGTATAATGTCCTGAGCACTTAATTAGGAGATTTCTAATTTTAGGTTAGGTGTCCTAATTACTGATTTCAAAAATGATATTAACCTCATCTAAAAATGAGGTCAACAAATAGACTGCCAATATGTATATTGGATCGACCAGAGTACACTGTGAATATTGGTGTTGAACAAATTGATCAACACTATAAACATAAGCTTGGGGTTCAAATTTAGAATTTTGATTTTGTTTTTAATTTTTATTTTGGATTTGATTGTGAAAGATAGACATATGTATGCCTAAATTTGTTTCAATTTGATTCACTCTTAAGAACTTAAATTCACTAAGTTCTAAGAGGAATATGGATGTCATTAGGAGTGGACCCAAAGGAAGGTCTAGTCCTAATACATTCACTATTCTAAAAAAAGAGGCCTTCAAGGGACTTACTCCTATCTGAGAATAGTAGTTGGAGAGGATGGCAATATGGACACTTACTCCTAATCCATACTACATGATGTTTTAACAAAGGAAAGATACCACTAGGGATTTACTCTTATCTAGTTAGCTATTAGGAAGGGGTCTTTAAAGATTTGATTCTAATATAAAAAGCTAAGCTGGAGAGAAGGGGTTTGAATAGCTTAATCCTAATCCTCGACATTTTGACTATTAAGCAGGAGTCACATGGAATTAATTCTTGATTTGAGTAGTCCAGAGGTATGGGGTCTCCAATGGCTTATTTTTATTCCTTAGTTTCTAATGTTTTGCACTAGAAAAGGAGTCAGAAGGACTTAGATCCTACTATAATGAAGTTTGGTTTACAGGAAGGGGCCTTCAATGGTTTAATTCTAACCATGATAGCTTGACAAGGAAAATATGTCTAAATGACTTTATCCCATCTTTATAAGGATGCCTTCTAAGGGACTTACTCCTTTATAATTGGCTATTAAGAAGGATCCTTCAATGGCTTAATCCAACTTGAGTAGCCATGATGCAGAAGAGGGGTTTTATTGAATTGTTAGTAGACCTCAAAATTTTGCTAATAGGAAACGGGTCTTCTTGACTTGTTTCTAACCTAAGTAGCCTATTTGACAAGAAAGGGGTCTTCATAACTTGTTCCCATCCTTGTCTTTTAGAAAGAATGCCTATTAATGGATGTATTTATTTTTAGCTAGCTATTAGGAAGGGGCCTTTAATGGCTTGATCCAACCTAAATAGCTTGGGTTGAGGGAAGGCCTTTGATGACTTGATTCTAAGCCTCATATTTTTTATTTTGACTAGTAGAATAGGGGTCATAATAAATTTATCCTAGCCTTGTCATTTTAAATGGAAACCTAGAGTGGGACTTACTCTTGCGTGATTAGCTATTAAGATGGGCCTTCAATGACTTAATCCATCTTAGATAGCTAAGGAAGTAGAAAGGGAATTCCTATCCCAAATGTGACATGATGACATGTTAATCATATCATGTGAATAATAGGAATGGTGCTAAGAGAGGCTTGCTCCAAATCTATAAGAAGTTATAAGAAGGGTTGCACAAATGGGCTTATTCCCAACACAAGGAAAAAAAAGAGTTATACCATAAAAGGAAGAGTCACATGGACTTGATCCTTACTTGATTAGTCTAACCAGAGAAAGGTGTTGGAAGGTTTGTTTCCATTTCTTGGTTTCACTAATGCTTTTGACACATGAAGAAGTTTAATAAAGATGATTTGAAAGAGTTGAAGTATATTTTTGATGGGGTATTTGAATACATTTTGGACCTAATGCTTAATATGTCATAAGAATAGAATTTCATCATCTTTCTTTCTTACCTTTTTTTTTCAAAGTTACATATGACCATTTTAGATGTCTAGTCTACTTTAAGAAAGACATCATATGGTACTAACTTGAGAGGTTCAACTTTCGAGCTTGCATGCGACTTTTTAGTTCTTAAGCAGCGAAAACTAAAGTCAACCAGTGCTTCTTAAATGAAAAATTTTCATTTCTTGTTGGTATGGATATGTATTTCATTTTATTTTGTTGACATGAATCATAAGCTTATTAAGCCTTCTCTTAGATTCAATAAAATTAAGAGATTCCTTTAATGTTTTCAAAAGTGAATGAGAATCAAGGTAAACAAACCCTTAGATTCTAATGGAGACATTTTTTTATTATTTTATCCCTAATCAATAAGGGAATTGAGAAAGTTAACTTATTAGAGAAATTAAGATTCTCCTGATAAGTTTGTAATTGAATTTCTTAAGTTGATTTATTGTTCTTTAAGGGTTTTATGGAATGATATTTCATAAATGGCTAATTAATTATTATTTATGTAATGATATGATTGTTTTCAAATCATAATGAAGTTTGTTTCCTTCTTTTCTTCTTTCATCATCATTTTTTATATTTATTTTATTGGCAAGATTTTCAATATAACACTCCACTTAATTAAAAGTGAGGTTATCAGAAATCTTGATCATGACTCTTTGATAATTTGTCCTAATTTTTGTGAGATTAAATGATATGATTATGTAACATAATATTCTTGTAAGGATTTTGAATGTCATATCATATACTTTCAATTTTCTTTTTTAGAATTATTTTAATTTGATAATTTTTAGATAAGTTATCCTTAAGGAGGATAATCTTTTTTATGAATTTTTTTTGTTAATTTTGAAATGAAATATGGGTAATAGGAACCCATCTTCAAGTTAAAGATTTTATCCTAGTCCCAAGATGTGATACATGTAGATTTAATCTTTTTCTTTTTTTGTTATCGTTCAAATGATGTTAGCCAACTAAGAAAAGTGTTTTCTTCTCATGTAAAGCCATCATTGACTACCTTTTAGTTTAGAAACATCTTGCTTTTCTTTTAAAATTTGATCGTAGTTATCAACGTACTTAGTTTATTGAAATGCCATCAAGCTTGAGTTTATAACCGCTATATCTCGAGAATATTTTAATTTATTTTGAGATAACGTAGTCTTTAAACTATAAGGATAGCTTGATTAAGTCATCAATATCCGACTCATCAAAGAGTTAGATTATTGATAACAGTTTTAGATCAACATTTATTTCTTTTAGTTTGACAATTATGAATTTAGATTTCTCTTCAAATTCTAAGGGTGCATCATGAACTTAAAGATTACATATGTCTCTAGACACATCTAAATGATATCCATTTAATATGTTAAAGTGACTTTGAACAGAAAGTCATGACTTGACTATTTAACAATTCTTATCTTGCAATGGCTCTATAATATTGAATCTCAAACCAACTTTTGGGTTTTAAATTCTTGAATAGGTCATAGATTTTCTTGCTTATAACTTTTAATATAGGCCACTTGCCATGGAATTAGATTATACTCAATTGAATCTTTGACATACAAAAGGTATGGATTTCTGAAAAAGAAAATCAATTATCTTTTTAACCTGCCATGTGAGCACACCTAGCATGGCAAATGCCATGATGAAAAAGTATGAGGCATTTGGTTGCTTTTAAGTTAAGGGTAATTCTTGGCTTCTAATCTTACCAATTTATTTTGATGTGGAGGAGTTTAAAGTCAAAAACGCCACATACTCATAAATTTCAGGGTTTATCCTTTTGCTCTTGGATATAGTCCTTCCATCCCTTTTATTCACTTTCGTATCTTTCTTTTTTATTTGTCAATATTTAAATAACATTTTATTTCTTTGTGAAATGTTACATTTGATATTTTCCTAGATATAAGATTTATTAGGAGATTGGATGCATTCAACTGTTTACTTGAATGCAACATTTGATGTGATTCAATTCTTTATTTTGATTGATTGATCATATTGCATGATATGATCCTTTCTAATTCTTTAATTGAATACACCACTTAGTGATGTCATTTATGATTGACAAAATGACATTCCTAATGACTCTACACTTATTATTACAGATGCATTCAACTGTTTATTTGAATGCAACATTTGATGTGATTCAATTCTTTATTTTGATTGATTGATCATATTGCATGATATGATCCATTATACTTCCTTAATTGAATACAATGCTTAGTGAGATCATCTAGGATTGACAAAACGAAATTCCTAATGAATCTACACTTATTATAACAAAATGGATATAAACATCCTTTCTCAATTATTAATTTTTTTCATTTTCTTTCATTTCATTTTCTTCTTTTATTTTGGCTAGATAGGACCATCAAAGAGCAATTAAAGATGTTTTTGAATTTCCTAAATTCTTTTTCAGTGTTTGGATTCTCATTCTTCAATCAATAATATGATTGAGATTAAGTTCTTATTTTGAATTTAATTTTCAAGATTAAACTTTCACTGAATTGAAAACTCCTTTCTTTACTTGATTGAATTTACATGGTACCATCTTATCAGGATTAGAAAGGAATTGGGCCTATGTATATTCACTTTTTTGTTTATAATTGATATTGACTGATGCACTTGGATCAACAAACATTTTGGATATTTTCTTTTTGAATTTTCCACATCAATTAAGATGTTGATAAGTTCTTAAGATTATATATTCATCGTGAAAGAAAACTCTAGAACCTTTCTTCTAGTGGAATTCCACATCAGGAAGTTGCTTAGAAGGCAAATTACAACAATGTGTAATGCCTTGATTAATGATCTTTTCATTTTCATTTCATTTAATTTTATTACTTTTATTTCATTTCATTTTCTTTTGTTTTATAAAGTATTGTTGACCTCATTTTTTGGATGAGCTTTTAACCCCTCCATCTTAGACATAAGACTTCTCTTAGACTCTAAGAGTTCCTTAGTCTTAAGACACATCTAGTGATTAGGTGGATACTCAACCTAGCCCTAGAGACTTAGAAGGGTTAGCCATAGGAATAGGTCATGCCTTAGGGGTGTTAAGAAAATTTGCCTACCCTTAACTTGAACTACTCCTCACCTTCCTTCCTTCAAGTCAAATTCCAAATCAATCCTAATTGATTTTATCAAACTCCAAATCAATCTCATTTGATTTTCTACAAACACACATCAATACCATATGATTTAAATCCATGATTGAAACCCATGATTGAAATCCATGATTGAAACCCATGATTGAAACCCATGATTGAAACTCCAAGTTCAAAATATTTCCTAAGTCCTTAATTCCCTCTTAAGGACTTAGCCTAAATCATCTTCAAATCAATTCAAACTTATGAGATTTTCTCACAACTCATTTATATTCTCATTTATATTCACATTTATAAATGAAATATAAATTCAAATCAATCAAATCAAATCCAAAATTCAAACTCCTAATTCAAAATCCTCTTAAGTCCTTAATTCCCTCTTAAGGACTTAGCCTAAATCATCTTCAAATCAATTAAAACTCATGAGATTTTCTTATAACTAATTTATATTCTCATTTATATTCACATATATAAATGAAATATAAATTCAAATTAATCAAACTAAACATAAAAATCAAATCCAAACTCCAAATATTTCATTAATCCTTTAATTTCCTCTTAAGGACTTAGCTCAAATAAACTTCAAATCACTTGAAATTCCTGAAATTTTCTCATAACCCATTTATATTCTCATTTATATTCACATATATAAATGAAATATAAATTCAAACAACCAAAACCAACTCCAAGTTCAAATTCAATCAAAATCTAACCAAGTCAATATCTTGAACTTAGCCAAATCAATTTTAAATTAAGCCAAACTCTTGATTTTCCTTCTTGATTCAATCAATCCTTCAATCGTGAATCCAAATATAAATACAAACTTTAATCACTTAACCAAAACTCAATTCAAAAATCGAGCCAAAATCCATTTCATGTTCACCCTTTGAACTTAAAATTGTTAATGAATCAGAACCCATTTGACTTCAAACCACTTGTAAATGAATTTATATTTCAATCATAGGTCCATATACAAGTTCAATCAAACACAAATCAAGCTTTGACCAAGCCATTTGACCTACTTAGGCTCACTTGACCCAAAGTGATCTAAAGTATCCTTATGAGCCAAATTCTAATCCTAACCAGATTGGATTGAACTAAGCCCATCTATGCCTCTCATCATGATCAACAATCATCATGGGATGATCAAACAATCAAATTGGGTCAAACCAAGTCAAACTTAAGGGTTGACCAAGTCAACACTTAACCAAAATGAAACCAAACATAGCCAAAATCCACCATAGCCCAAATTGATTGAAACCAATTCATTCATGATCAATATTTAAACTTGACCAAGTCATCATTTGAGCCTAACCTAGCCCAATTGGCCACTTGACCCAAGTTGACCCAACTTGACCTAAAAAGTTAAAATGTGTCAAAACTTGATCTAAGCTAAATTGATTGAAACCAATGGGTCAAGTTCATTCTAAATCACTTGTTGAACTTCACCAAATCCTCAATTGGCCAACTAGACCTAACCTAGCATAATTGACCTTGAACCCAACTTGACCCAAAGGGTCATATTGAGCTAAATTCAAACTTAACCAAAATTGATTGAAAATAAAGATACCAATCCACTTTATATGACCAATGAAACCTAAACCTACTAATAACCTAGCTCAAATAGGTCAAATGGGTCAAATTGGTCAACTTGACCCATTTGACCTAAATGAAGTCATATGAACCAAATTCAAACCTAAACCAAATTGAATCAAACCAAAGCCACTAAAACATTTCAAATGGTCATATAAACTTGACCCAACCCTTGGTTTGACCCAATTTGACCAATTGGTCAACTTAACCTAAGTTGCCCCATTTTGACCTAAATGGGCCAACATGAGCCAAACCATACCAAATGAACTCCAAATCCAATGAAACTTGGCCAAACCTATTTTCGCAACATACCAAACATACCAAATTCAAAAATTGGCTAAATGACCATTTTACCCTTAGACCATAGAGTAAATTTTGGCCAATTCAATTTGGAATTTGGTCAAATCCTCTTCATACCTACTTGATACTCTCCTAGTGGGTCAAGTGGACATTAAGGAGGGTGGTCACTCAACCCAATGAGTTTGGGTCAGCCTAAGCTAACCCAATGGCCAAACTGATCATGTGCATGGAAATGGCCATATGAAAATCTTCCTTACACTCAAATATAGCACATAGGGAGTTCACCATTCCACTCCCTAGCCAAAAATGAACTCATGGATAGTCCTAACAGCCTAACAAACCCTTTGAATCAAGGCAATTAGATCAAAATGGCAAGCCTATTCTCGGCTATCTGATTGCCAAAGGGGGAGATATACTCCCCCTAATTCATTTGAATCTACACATTGCCATTGTTGATTGAGTGTTAGGAAGTCAGAGGAGCCATTTGCAAGTGATCCTAAGCTTCATAGAGAGAGATCAAATTTCCATCTTCTCAATTTTCCTTAAGTGAAAATAGGGAAGCTCCATCAGAAATCCATTTTACTCCACACCTAAAACTAAGCCAATTCC
This sequence comes from Cymbidium sinense, assembly GCA_021442155.1. Lineage (NCBI taxonomy): Eukaryota > Viridiplantae > Streptophyta > Magnoliopsida > Asparagales > Orchidaceae > Cymbidium > Cymbidium sinense. Next base: position 20,868,579 of record CM038229.1, read on the forward strand.
CTTTGCACACTCCCTCAAGGACCCCAATCGAGCTTGCCCAAGCTCTCTTTCAAGCTCTTGAAGCAAAGGAGGAGTCACATAGACCAAAGCTGAGCTCACTTAAAGGAGGAGTTGGTCCATAGGAGAAGATACTCAACCTCAACCCCTCAAACTTTTAGTAAAAGCTTCGTCTCAACCAGACGAAGCTTCTCTAAGGGAATTGAGCTCCGGTGATCACCTTCGGTGAGGTTAGCCATTTTTTGAGCATTAAACTCATTATGGTGTGGAGCTTTTGAAAGAAATTTCCATCTCATAGAATTTTGATCGTTAGATGTGTTTGCAATTAGGTTTAGATGATGTGGGCTAAATTTCAGCCCCATCCGAGCTCGATCGAGCTCGGATCTTACCCTAGAACATGGACGACCTCCAATGTTCACAGGGGAGAACAAAGATGGATCTCTGGCCATCCATCCATGCAGTTTGGATGGACAGCCAAGATTAAAATGCATGATATATTTATTTTTTAATCCTTTGATCCACGGCTTTAATCTCAGCCGTCCGATCCATGATCAAACGGCTGAGGAGAAAGTGCCTAGTGCCGCCGCTACATGGTGCTACATGGGACATTTTAAATAACCAATCAGGAGGCGACGCGTGTAAAGCGCATGCTGCATCAGCCATATGTGTGGCACCCGTGGATTAATAATATGATTAGGGATTTACTTAATTCCTAATTAACCATCTAAGCTTCTAAAATTGATATCTCAATATAGAAAAAAAATGAAATAAATTGCATTAGAAAGATAATTAAACATAAAATATTCTAAAATTAATTTTGATTAACTTTAAATAGTTATTTTCTCTAAATTTGGGTTTTATTATAAATATTAATGTGCTAATTACTCCCTAATTAATTCATTGATTAATCTCAAACTTCTAGGGTGTAATTAGAGGGATGACTTCTAGCTTCCTTAATTTTTTTGGGATTTATTGGTTGCTTAATTATGGGAATTGATAGTTCATTCCTTAATTACTCCCTTAATGTTATTAAAGTTAATTAAGGTTGTAATTAGTGGTTTAACCCTCTCATTGAGTCGATTAAGGTCTGTTTAAATGAATAGGAGGTTTAGGGATTAATTTTGGGGGGATTTCCTAAGCTATTCCTTAAACCCCCTTTTTCTTCCTTAATCCATCCTTAATTAAGGGTTAATTTACTAATTTCCCCCTTAATTAATTTCAAAAAATTCTAAAACATTCTAGAACTCATTTAATTATTCTTGGGTAGATGCTTAGGTATTCATGAGCCTAAGTACAATTAAGAAAATCAAAATTCAACTCATATGTCTGAGGGGTATTTTGAAATTACTTAAATTAAGTCCCTTAGCTTAATTAATCATTAATCATGTGATAAATTGCATTAGGCCTTTTCCTTCCTAGGTGCAATGCAAATTTAAATTCCTTGTGATTTTTATGTCATCTCATTAGCTCATAATTATTTGATTAACTATGCTAGGTGTGTAATTAACATGCTTAATTCATACCTTAACCTAATCAAAATATAAAATGTATCTAACCATCTAAAAATTGAACAAAAATATCAAAACATGTGGGAATGGGTTAGGAATAGGAGACTCACCATATTTTTCAAATTAAATCAAACTCAAAATCAAACAAAAATCACATGAAACAAACTTTGATTTGCTTTAAGCTTTCTTATTCCATAAAGTTGTCTTTAGGAATTAATTAAGGTGAATGTGTTTACATGCTTTCATTACTTTAGTTCTTTCCCAACATACTAAATATGTGTGTCATATGATTTCATATATTCATGCTTTTCAAAAATAAAATTTAAAATAAAAATGTTTCCTTTATGTCAAATTGCATATTTTGGCTAAAGTAAGAATATGAGTGGCTATTATCACTATTAAATCCAAATTATTTTGAAAAATATTTGAATCAATTATCAAAACTAAAAGTGTGTTATTTATATCTTACTTATAAGCTTTCATGTGAGTAAAATATATGGATTTTCTTAACGTAGTTTTCCTTATCCTCTCTTTTGGTATAGTTTTGAATAAGATTTAGCAAAGTGTATGGTTCATTTGAAAAGAACCTAACACTTGCCTAATTCCATATTTTATTCATTCCTATGCTATTACTTTAGAAGGACACCTACACTTGTACATATAAATTGCATAAACAAAAATAGATCAACCAATAAAAACTTTTGCATCTTTCTTTTCCATTCATTTCTTTTGTACATATGCTTGTATTTAAGGAAAGTGGTATATTAGTTTGGACAACCCCGGGGTTGTGAGGCTTTAAGTAACTCCAAGTAGGTCTTGTACTTTATGCCCCTGGTGCTAACAATGGCACCGTACTCACTTATGCCTTTCATACATTCATATGTGCATGTGAAAATTGGATAAGAAATCCCTTTTCTACTTAATGAAAATCATGCATCATAAATATTCAAATTTTCTTAAGTAAACTACTTAGCATGCAACATAAAGTGTGCTAAATATTCCCATTTGGTATGTATTGATATGCTTAGTATTCAATCATATGCATGTTATACATGTTAGGAAAGAAATGAAGTGATGTGTGTTTTATGATCTTAACTCACTTTATTTAATCTTAAAATTCCTTTCTTTTTAAATAGGATTATTTAGAGTTCATCTAATATTAGGATTAATTAAAACACATAATAAAACATTCATTAAAAAAAACTATGACATGAATCCATTTTAGAAATTACTTAGGTTAGGGAAGGAAAGAGAAGTTCTCTTCTCTTTCCCTCTCTTTATAACTTAGTAATTAATTCTAGAATTCGCTTGAACCTAATCAAAACATAAAATAAAATTAACCCAAAATAACTAAACCACTTAAATGTAACCCTCCTCTAAGTTGGACATTCTTCACACTTAGAAAATTCTAACTTAAAGCCATAGTTAAGCATACCACACAAATTGTAAAAGCACACACTTTAGACTAAGTCACCACTTCTAGCTTTAGGTTAGGGCGGTGCATGGTTTGATGTTTACTTTTGTTTTATGATATATTTAGTCTGGATGTTAGGGTGAATGTGTGTAGAATGAATGATAGGATGATTTAGTCTAATCATTATTTTCTGTAAGGGATTGTGCTTATGGGGTGCCGTAATAAATAAGAATATAAATACTTGTGTTGTGCAGATGTTTATACCCCTAAGCATAATCCAATAGGCTAGGTGGACTTAGTCACCCATGTGTGGGGTGTTTAGTCCAATATACATGCTTGGGATTTGTGTGGTTTGTTTAGCTAATCTCTATTTTATAGGTGTTAGCTAGATTTACTTTTCCATTTCATGTAATTTTTGCAATTAGCATTTTGGAATGATTATTATGGGGATTAGGATGAGCATTGGTCATAAGAACTCATCTTATGTACCATGTGAAGCCTTTGGAGCAACCACCTTCCAACCATTCAAGAGAAAGAACCAAAGAAGAAAGAAGAAAAATAGTAGAAAGAAGAAAAGAAGAATGAAGAAATAAAGCTTGAAGACCCCCATAACAATGAGTTCCTTGCTTAATTATTCTTAATTCATTTGTAATCTAGGTTGGATAAGGGTAGAACTCGACTTCTTAATTTTTTTTGGGTTTGTGCGGTGGTGCTCGACCATAAATGGCCTCTTATTATTTTGCATTAGCTTTATAAATTGATTGATGATTTGTTTAGCTTGTGTATTAAGCTGACATCTTTTTCTAGTTTCTTCCTTGCTTGATGTATGGCCTGGATGACAATTGCGCTCTTAGAAAAAAATAAATTTTCTACCAAATTAAATAATTCAAAATTTAAAATAAAGAACTTATAACCTCACCTAAAGCTTAGGCTAAAATCAAGATAAAAGAATTAGTAACCCCTTAGGTGGATGAGTACTTCATTTATAACATCATGCACAAATGCATATTATTTTCACTCTTGATTGGAGGGCTTCCACCTTTACCAGTGAAATTTGACTTGACCTTTGAGAGCCATGGTGGAAATACACCTCCTCCCTTCTCACTGATTTTGGCCAACAATCTTACTTCTCATGCATTAGACATATGAATACTATTAATCTGAGTCAAAATGATTGTCCAAAAATAAAAATAAAATGTAATATGATTTTCATTAGATTTAGGTCATTTGAAGCATACCCTTATATGATCTAGTCTCTTTAGGAAGTGAGTTTATGGACTTAGTCTCTTTCTAAATAAATAACAGCCTAGCTATCTTGCATAAAGCATATGACTTGTATACATGAATTTAAAATCATAGGAGGAGTTAGTTGGTGGCCACCCCTAGGCAGTTGTAAGTCTAAGTAGTCGGGTGATTTATTCTTTTTTATGGAGGTAAACTAAATACCCATTTTTGTCTTAGATTTAGGTTGTGCTTTTGGCCCTCGCCAAAGCTCCCTAGATTTATGTTCTGAGGTTGCTTCTCTCGTTTGTGGCCATAAGCATAAATTCTCACCTCTTAGGCATTTCTATAATCTTGTGTTGTGGAATCATAAGTCATAAATTTCTAATGAAAAATTCAACTCAAATAAATTAAATCAATATCTAAAATATAAAGCCCAATTATAGGATAGTTTAAGATGCTCGCTAGGTTTCCTAGCATCATGAGCATCTCTTACTTATCTTCATTTGGTCTCGATAATAACTCTCTCTTTGATCAATCCCATTTGATCTTCTGAAATAAACTAATCGATTGATAGTCCTACCTATTGAAATCTTTAGAGACAATGATCATTTATCTTAATTGAGAGTATTTTAGAGGGATCTCATTCTTTAGGGTGTAATTAACTATGGGGGCTTGCCCCTGTATGGAACTTAATGAACCCAGTTTAAAATAAACCTTACTTTACTTTTTCCATGTAAAGTAGTGGAAGAATCTTTGGTAAACATGCAGACCCATTGTCCTTAGGATTCCTTATTGAGGTGATTATGTCTATTATAGGGTGGTGAATTCTATCTTTTGAGATAGTACACCTCTCCTCAATATCATACCCGATCACTCTCAATAAGAACATCTACGAATCTACATGGTGTCAAAATGCATAAAAAGAAGAAGTATATTTTGATCTTCATTTTATTCCGTATAGAGCAAACATGGAAGTATATTTATTCTTTAGAAATTATAAATAATTTAATCACAAGTATTATGATGTTTGATTTTTCAAGCAACTTCTCTAAGATGGGCAAAACATCATATTTTGAAAATGACTTATTTGTCATTTCTTTTCAATGCCATTTGAGGTGGCATGACTCTACCATTTTGAATTTGATTTCAATAATTTCTCTTTTGATATGGAGGGAAGGTAGGTCTAACTTATTAGAGATTTCATGATAAAGAGATGTGCTAAAAGTCAAGCATGACTTACACATTTTATAGCATAAAAAAGAATATAGGTAATCTCAAGTTGCAATGAAATCTTGCACAACCATGTTAGACATCAAGTTAACATCAAGCGGGTCATAAGATATTGCAATGGATTTACCATTGAATCACTTTATATGAAAGAATATAATGCCTTAGTTTCCGAGTAGAGAGAAAACTAATGCTTTATTTATTAATTTGGACTAATAAAGTCCTAAGTGATTTATCTATCAACCTAACAGAGATAGAAGTTTCATGCTTTTACTCTGAGAGATAGAAATATCACCTTTAGGACCCAATCCTAAGGTCATGATTTCTCTAGAAGGATTAAAATCTTCATTTATTTTCTTTTGAGGATTTGTCCTTAAAATTAATTAAGACCATTCATAAAATATCAATTTATATCCATCTTTAATAATTTTCTTTTGAGTTGATTCTTTTTTTTAGAATGTAGTTCAAGCTTCAATCGTGGTGTTAAGGGGCAATAAGTACAACTATTCCTCCATTCTTTGATTTGTATTTTCTTACGATTTGAAAGAACTCTTTTATTTTAATAGACATCTTTAGGTATTTACTACCTTTGATTTATTAGAACAAAGGGTATCAATTTAAAGACCTTGTCCTGATTCTCCTTAGCTTTAGTACAAAGCTAAAGTAGGATCAATGATAAATTTAACTTTGAGATTTGCTCTTGAGATTTTATTTTTCATAATTTGACACAATTTTCAAACTTTTTTGTATATCACATTTCTTTTCTACATTGGAAAGATATCAAATCTATCTTGACCATACTTAGATCTAACAGAAATGATTTAACTTACATTTATTTTTCTCTTTTTTTATTTTAGGATTTGGTTATGGGACCCAACTATTTAATTGTGACAAATGAAGAGTTATAGAATCTTTGTTCAGGATGTTGGATGGGCTCAACTAAGAATGAAATGGAGAGGTATCCAATAGAAAGAAAGGTAGTCCTAACCCGTGAGTGGCACAAGTACATTACTAATATATAGAAATAATAATTTATTTCTAAAGAGGGAGAGAGGAACCATTCCTTAGAGGAGTCACCAAAAATATACTCTGTTGGTAAAATTTATGGGACAATGTAGAGTTTTGGAATTTCTTACTTGGATGATCAAATATATCAGTAAGGCATAAACATATTATCTCAAAAGATATACATGCTTTCTTATAATGGATTTGATCATTTAATAAAATACTCCTAAGGCTATTGGGTCTTCCGTGTATAAGAGATTTTTCCTCTAAACTACATGAAAAGGAAAATAGGGTTTATTTTAAATTAGGTTCATGGTTCTCTATAGAGGCAAGCCCATATAGTTAATTACATCTTAAGAAGCATCTCTTATTAAGAATACTCTCAATTAAAGAAATAAGTCATTATTTTAAAGAAATTTCTAAGTTAGTTTTCAAAGGAATGATGTTTAGAATTTTAATTGAGATTGGTCCAAAGTGAAAAGATTTATTTTAGGAGGCAAAATGGGATGAAGTAGGAAATGCCTATTAATAGTGGAATGCCGAGTAGACAGTTTAACTATCTTATCATTGGGCTTTGAATTTTGGAATTTAATTTAGATTTTGAGGTAAAATTTACTTAGAAGTCTAAGGCTTAGATTCTAGCAGCATAAGATTATAGAAATGCTTAGGGTTGAAGACTTTCTCCAAACAGGATGCTTAAGAGCTTAAGTCTACATGGGATTTTAACACATGTCAGATGCTTGACCTAGTTTCATTTTTGGAATTATCAACCATTCCTCTCACTTGAGGGAACTAACCTATTCCTAACTCTTCTGGACTTGTAACCTACTTGGAGGGGCTGTCAGCTAACACCACTTAAGCGCATTTTAAATCCATGATGCTAAGTCTCATGAATACAAGATGGCTAAGCTGTTGTCTTTTTAGGAAAAGAATTTAAGGATCCTAGGCTCACTCCCTAATCCCTAGAATAATATAGGTTGTGAAATGCATCTAACTAATGTACATTTTAAATATTTTTAACTGTTTTGATTTATGATTTATTTGAGGTCTTGGGTATGCATTTTTATGCCTAAATGTCATGCAATTAGAAATGGTTATGGGAAAAATCATTAAGAGAAGACAGACTTCCCCAAGATGGTGGTCATCCTCATAGGTCAAATGTCCTTTATGTGCAATAGGTGAAGTGCCCATTCAAAAATTCAAAGCAATATGATTGCATGATTTTTAAGAGCTAATTATTTCTAGTTGATTTTAAATTTAAGGCTTTAATTTATGTAATGTTTCAAGTTTCTTTATTTCTTTGTTTGAGTTGTTTAGGTTTATATTTGGTAGAAAATTTAATTTTTCTAAGAGCCTAATCATTCAGGCATCTATTAAAGGAAAACAACACAAAAAGTAATCTAGAAAAAATAAGTTGATTTTATTGCACACCCAAAATAAATCAAGCTAATTTAATTTAAGGAAAAGTCCAATGTGGCGAGGTACCACTATAAATCCTAGAAGAAAGAGAAAATAGGCAACCGAGCTCTACTCTTATACAACTTGGCCTAGAACTATAAGTCTAGATCTATGGGTCTTCTTTTCAAGGATCATCTCCTTCTTCAGGGACATCCATTGGGCTTCATAGGAGATCATTGCACCTATCTTCTAGTAGGGTCATCTCTTGTTAATCTTAGAACTTATATATCCTAACATAATTTTAAGCTCAAATTTACATTTTTGAATTCAAAAGTAAGCCTTGCAAATAGATGTTAGGAAAATACAAATAGCACGCAATAGTTATATTTAACCAAGATAAGGACTTAGCATTAGTTGCTTGGCAAGCCCACCAGTCATGTGGGCTATGCATACGTACTTAAGCACACCTGCAAGAAAACAATAATTTTAATTTATTTATGATAGCAATTCTTTCTAGCATTGCCATCTATAGAAGATAATGTTAGATCTAAAAGAACATCCTATCATCCAGTCTAATGTACAAACAATCCTAGACATGCAGTCTAAAATAGTACACCACAAAGACATATGAAGCATATTACATCACAAAACAGAGTATATTAGAAAAGAATCACAGAATAGCCTAACCTATGTCTAGGGTCCTTGATCAATGATCTAGTGTGTGTGAAGGAAATAAACTTTTGTAGTAAGACTTCGCTAGGCCTCTTTAGTTTAAGTTTCAATTTAAATTTTTTGAGTTTGTTTGAATTTTTACCTTTGGATGGCTTCAATTTAAATGATTTAATGATTTGTTTTCATTTTGATTTTGATTTTCATTTTGTTAAAGTGAAGTTTAGGCTTTAAAGAATAAGGAATATAATAGATTTCACATTATGGTGGAACTCATTCTATTCAACATCCTAACCCCTAATGGAATGAAACCATTATCCTAAGATGAAGATCCATCCCAAAGGTCTAACTAAGATCCATAAGTATCTTAATTAATCCTTTTAGTTTCATTTAGATGATTTTGGGTTTGAATTTAATTTGGATTTTGGATTAATATTTCAATTCTTTTCTTTGAAATTTAATTCTTTATTTCATTCTTTTGATTTGATTTATGTTTCATTCTTATTTTGGTTTATTCTTTTAATTTTATTTAGTATGAATTATTTGATTTGATTTGGTTTGAATTTGTTTAACACTTGTTTGCATTAATGTTTTTGTTTAGGTTTGTTTAAGTTTTTTGAATTTATATTCATTTTATTTGGTTTGATTTATTCTAACCTAAGGCACTTAGGTTAATGTTTGAATTCATTCTTAGGTTAGATTGATTATGGATTAAGGTTTCATTAGGTTGTTTGATTATAAGTTCATTAGCTTAATGTTTAATTGATATGCATTATTAATTTCATTAACCCATAAGTATGGAAATGATCAATTCCTTTGATTTAAGATGTTGGAAGAGCTATCCTAAGTGTTTTTGATGTTGATTAAGATTAGTTCAAATCACTTCATCATTTATGAATTTTTGAAATTTTTATTCATTATTTGATTTATATTGACCTAGAGATTTGAAAATTCAACAATTCCCAATCCAAAGGTCAATTGGGTTTGAAATGTTTATGGTTAGTGGAATTTCATGCCAATTTCATATTTCAAAAGTTTCATCTTGATTAGATGCAGGGTTAGGGTGTAATTAAGGTTTGAATTGTTTCATTAAAACACAAATGAAGCTTAAATTAATGAAGATTAGTTGGGGGATTTATTTTTCCTTGAGTGTTCTCTGAAATATATTTCCAAAGAGGGTCCATTCATAATTTTTTAAAAATTTAGGCTATTTATTGTGGTTTATTTAATTTTTAGTTTATTATTTGAATTATTTAATTTAATTAATTACCTAATTAAGCCTTTTTTATGATTTATTAAGTTCCAATGTGTTTCATTGATGTTTTTAAGTTCATTAGGTTTTATTAAGTTGATTTCAAGTTATTTGATCAATTTTGATTATTTATTTCATTTTATATGAATTTATTTAATTAAACTTGAGGTTTGGGATTTGAAATTTCATATTTCTTAAATTACATGGAGATAATTCATGAAAATTTTTCCTATGGTGTGTTGAACCTCAATTTCAATTCCCAAAAGTTCCATTTGAAATGAATTAATGATTTGTGATTAAGTAAGGTTTGATTGATTTCATTAAAACCCAAATTAAGACCAACATACTAAATATTAATTAGAGATTTTAATTTTAATAGATGCCTCTCATCAAAAGGAATCCATAGAGCCCAAGTTTGCATTTTTTGGATTTGCATTTAATTTTTTTATGAATATTATAATTTTTTTTATTATTTTTAATGATTTTTTAATTAATTTGAAAGGGATTTACCATTTAAAATGGTGGGGCATACATGACACCTTCTCCATGTGGTGCGGTGCTCTTAGGCCATGCGGACCCCATGTGGTGGCCGTGTCAAAAGCGATGCCGTGTAGGACAAATCTCGATCGTCTAATCGAAGATCGTTTGACTAGATATTGGTCATCCATTCCAAATAGAAGGGTTGGTGGGAGATCCTCTCCGAGCATCTATGATTGACGGATCTACCAATTTGATTTGAATTTTGATGATCTCTGATGGATTTTGACACAATTTTGATTATAAAATGATCAGGGATCAATTTGCAATCAATCTATACAATTTGATCTTTATGGGGATCAAATTCATTTCATAAAAGACCAAAATTGAACGTTCAATAGGTCAGAGGTAGAACACCTCTATTCTGGCAATCGCAGGTGTTGGGTCGACATTAATGGCTTCACCTTGATCTAACAAAGCCATGGATGTGATTTGGTGGCTTGCCTCCCCACCAAATGCCTTGCAGACCAACTCAAGGTCATTTTCTGTTAGATTTTGTAGATCTTGACTTGCCAGTGGTGAGGGGTAGCAGTGGCATTTATTTTTAGGTTTCCTTGACCTCTCAAATGTGTTGGAACATTCAATTAGAGGTGGGAGACTCTTCCTAGCATTTCACCATCAGAGGAGGTTCGGTGGCTATCAAATTCGATCATTATCTAGCGTGCTAATGGTGAGGGACCGGAGGAAGGGTCACCTTCTTCTTCTCCTTCTTTTATGAGTGAATTGGAATGAAAGGAGGGAAGGGAGAAACTCTCCCTCCTCTCTTTCCATACATGGCCAAGAACCATGTCTTTGTCCTTCTATTCTACCATAGGTGGTGGAAGGGTCAGCCAAGGGGTGGATTCAATCTCCTTGGCTGCATGAGCATGTTTAGATCAGAGGTTGAAAGGGAGGAGGGCTTGTCCTCCCTTTTTCATCTTTGGCTAAGCTTAGATTCCCATGGACATCTCTTCCTTACTCTCTTCTTCTTTTTCTTCATAAAGGAAGTCAATCTCTTCTTGACTTCTTTCTTTTCGGTGATCTTCAAGTAATTGGAATCAATCAAAATTACTTCAATCCAAGAGAAGGATGAGGTATGGAATAAGGGGAAAAAAATAAGACTTGCATTCCTTTCATGGATTTTCAAGTCTTCTCTTCTCATAATTTCACCTCTTTAATTTTTTCTTTATTTTTTATGATTTATGGCATCACCACCAAAACCCTTAGACTAATGTGTGGCTACCTAACTCAAACTTAATGTGAGTTTGAGGTCAAGTCTAAATCTATTTGAATTGAGTTGGACATGTGAATCCAATTCAAGCATTTGGATTCAAAGTGTTTGATTTTGATTTAATTTTTTTAATTTTGGATTTAATTATGTTTAATTGGTAATTGATTATGTTTTGATTTAATTAATTCATTTAGATTTGAATTAATTTTAGATTTTATTTCATTTCAAACCATTTAGGCATAAATGGGTTAAGCTTGAATCAAATTGACTTCAAATGACCAATTTGACTTATTTGGATTTGGTTTGGACTCCAATAATTCTTGATCACATGTGAGAGATGGTTTGGAGTGATTGATTTCTTTTAATTTGAAGTCGATTTCAATTTGAACCACTTGACCCAAAGTGGGTATAATGGGTTAAGAATGGGTTTCATTTGGGTCAAATGACCAATTTGACCAAATTAGACCCAATGATGGGTTGGATTGTGTTTGATTATCATTTCCAAATTATTTTTGAGCTCAAATTGAATTGATTTAGACTTGATTTGGGTTTGAACCCAATAAGACCCATTTAGGTTCATTTAGACCAAGTGGTCTAGTTAACGTAGGTAAGGCCTAAATAATTATAAATTTCTTTAGATTCATAATTAAACATGTTTATTTGAACATCTGGAATATCTAGAATGATTTAATTTGGTCAAATTTTGGTGGGTTGACCTTTAACTTGGTGGGACCCACCTAAACGTCAAACCTATGTCAAATGGGTTATATTTGACTTTGATTTGATTTTAGATTCATTCATTTATTTCAATTTAGTTTTATTTTGATTTATTTAGATTTGATTTGATCTAATTCAAATTTATTATTTGGGTTGAGTCCACCAAAGCCCATTAGGTTAGATCAAACCCAAGGATGGTGCATTAGGTTACTAGGTATAGTGTCCTGAGCACTTAATTAAAAGGCTCCTAAAATAAGATTAAGTGTCTTAATTATTTAATTTAGAAATGATTTTAACCTCATCGAAAAATGAGGTCAACAACACTTTGATGCAGATATTTCAATCATTCTTGTGGTTTGATTCTACATATCATTACAAGTTAGTTTACTTTTAACTCTTCATCTCTTTTAATGTAAAATTTTTTCTTTTGGCTTGGTTGTTTAAATCATTTCTTATAAAGATCATATCATTATTTTAATTTTAATTTAACAAGAAAAACATTTACCTTCAGCTCTCTTTTATTATTTGCTATAATATTCTTTTAGTTGGATTGTGAGTGAAAAATAATTCTAAAATTGAGAGTTTGATTCTTTGTATCATCTTTATTTTCTTTTGTACTTTGGTGGGGTTGTACTTACCCATGTAGGAAAGTACTGTGTAGGGTTTTTTTTTCCTGTGAAGGAGAGTATGTAAGATTTGTTGTAATCTCAACTTTGATTTAGTAAATTCTCACCTTAGGTTGTGAGGCATGGATGTAGGCCATTTTTTGGGTTGGTCAAACCACATAAAAATCTTTGTGTTCTCTACTTTACTTTCCTATACTTTTACTTTAGTCTTCTACTATTGTTCATTGCTTGACTCTCTTAAATATAACCTATTGAAGTTAAATATTTTTATAAAGCATTAAAATTAACTTTAAATTTGAAAATCTTTTGAAAACCCAATTCACCCATGACCCCTTTCCTTCTCGGACGCCATAGCTTCATAACAATTAGTATCATGCCTTGGCTCAATGTATGGCCTAACATCCTTGAGTAGATCACTATGGCATAAGTATTTTATATGGGTGCACTATCTAAAGAACAATCTACACATAGACCATGTTTACTTATTAATGTTCCATTTGATTATTAGAAGAACCATATTAGTACTTTTATTCATGGTTAAGACTCTCATATGTGGCATATGTTTATACATCAATACCACACACCCACTATTAAAACAAATGGTTTAAGTAGATTAATCATTAAGGGGAGGTTTGTCTTTGTAAATCTTTTTGATATTTTATTCTCAGAATAAAGGGGAACATCAAGATAGGTTGAGTGCTTAATTTGTTCAGTTGCTATAGTATTTTTCTTTAACTTTCATAATCTCTTGTGTTTATGATTGGTTTTCTACATTTTCCATTCTTCTTTAAAGTTATTACTTACTTTATCTAATTTTTGTTTATCAATAGAGGATTTGTATTTTGTTCTTCTAAGAGTTGTGTGTGCTCCATACCATGAATTATATCAATTTGGGCAAGTATATGGATTGCTTGTTGGGTTTCTTCCTATTATGGGGAAACATTGGTATTGTGATCTATGTTGCACTGACTTGGGATAACAAGGGGAAGTGCATTCATCTATTGATTTGGTTGAAAGGTGGATGTGTTGGGAGCATCATGGATTAGCTTTCAATTAATCTCATCCGATACTAACTTTCTTTCAGCATGTTTTCCTATGGTTACAAGTATAAAGCATTGACCTGTATTGCTGATTGATGTGTTGCCTTGATAGTATCAATCTCTTGTTCCATATTAGATGCATTTTCAATATTTAGATTGTATAAAATGTCAATGTTTTGAATAACATTGCATCAACTTAAGAAGGAATATTTAAATAGGAAATATCTTGAATTTACTTTAATCTAGTTTCCATGTATTTAAGAGTGTTTTAAGTATTTCTAAGCTTTGGATGAACAACGTAGCAATTGTCTAGTTGATGGAAATATCATTTTTGCTTAATCTACTCTTTGTAATACCCATATGTGGGAGAACCTATCTAAATCTCTTCAATATAGTTTGCAAAAATATCCATCTCCCCAAGGACTTCAGCAGTATATGACATAGAGAGGTTGAAGATAGGAAGGTCGAGTTTTAAGGGCTTTCTAAATATTGCTACAAGTTTTTTAAGAATTTTAATGAAAATTTAATCCATATAAGAACAACTAGGGGTTTTATTTTATAATCAAAAGTAGGTGTCCACTTCAATATTTTTATTAGCACATTGTCAATGTCATAGAGTTTCTTAGAAAAAAAACTCTTGCATAATTTTCCTCATTGCTTAGCTTGATAGATATGTGTTTGCCATCCAAAAGACCTACATTCCATTCTCCAATTAGTTTTGAATCATTAAAATGCTTTCTAAAGTTATCCATCTTTGGGTTTTTATTTTTGAAATTCCCAATGAGAGTAAATTTCAATGGATTGGATAGTAAAGAGCTCTCAACATTAAGAATGAAGATAGTAAGTTTCCAATTCTTGCGATCAACTCTCTTTACAAAACTATTCTCAGCACTGCTCCCTTATCAAACTTCCTTTTGGTAGAACTAAAGAAATATCAACTTGTTGACAATATTAGCATTACTATTATTGGTTACATGGGGTCCCGTCAAAGTAGCTGCATAAAAAAGATTATCCATGACCAAATGTGTCCACAAGGGAGTAGAGATTAATAATTGGAGTAACGGAGGATGGCAATATAATCGTGATGCAAAAGTGATTGGAATAGTAACCATAGTTTAGCTATGAGAAGTGACATACCTCGAGAGGTCAACTAGCCTACTTGTGTATTGCTACAAGTAATAATCATTAATTTGTTATGGTTACTTTATATATGTTGAATATGAGTTTAATAAATAAACCTCCATAGAGATGAAGATCACATTGCCTCTAGTGTATCTTTATGCTAACACTAATACATATAGTTTTAGTGATCTTACATAATAGATAGAACAATAATAAAACTTTATCCCACTACATGGGGTTAGCTACATAAATCCTTTTTCTTTAATGTGTCATATTATGTGTTATATTCTCATTTAATGCTAATAATTTATGGTCATTTTTATTCTTCATAACCAAGACTTTTTTAGGTCTACCTCTTCCTTTGTAAAAATAGGCCAAGTCTAGTACATCTGCTCTCCTACCTAGGTCATCAGATGGCTGATGTTTTATGTGATAATACCATTTAAGGTGTGTCTCTCTAATCTTATCTACCATTGAGCTACAATAACTTTATCATTTATATATTCATAAAGCCACTCATCCACCTAAGCATCTTCATCTCTACAATGCTCAACTTAATTTTATGCTTTCTCTTTTATAAGCCAACACTCTATCCTATAAAGCATTTCAAGTTTCAGCACCATCTAATAGAATTTTCACTTAAGTCTAAGTGGTACTTTCCTATCATACAATAGACACGATGCAATCTTTCCCTTCAACCATATAACTTTAAATCTACTAATAGCATCCCCATCCATATCACTATCACTTGAACAATAGACTTGAGATAACTAAAACATGCACTCTTTTGAATGGCTTGATCACCTATTATCACCACTCCACTAGATCTAGTATAACAAAGATTACACTCCATTTATTCAATTTTAGATCCACTCAAATGAAATCCTTTAGACTTTAGGGTTGACCACCATAATTCATGTTTTTCTTGAACACCCTCTCTAAAAGGATACACCAATGAAAGGATACAACAAGGTATATCCTCATGTAAATCTCTAGTAAGAACATCTTATATATTAGATATGGGTTGTCATATTTAAAAATATGATGAGGGTATCATATAGATCTTAGGGAGTACTTATTAAAATGATCGCGTATGGAATCAAGGATATATATATATATATATATATATATATATATATATATATATATATATATATATATATATATATATATATATACACTACTTTAAAAAGGTTGAAATATTATCCTACGATGGATTGAATCATCTAATAAGGTCTTATATGGCTGATAGGTCTATGTCTATTAGAGATTTTTTTCTTACCTTACATGGATGAGGAAGGCATAATTTATTTTAAGCTAGGTTCTTAGGTTCCCTATATTGACAAAGCTTCAGTGTTAATTACATCTTAAGGAATTTCAATCTTCAAAAAAAATTCTCGATTAAATGGGTTGAGTAATATCCCCATGAATTTCATAATTTAGAGTGAAAGATTGGTAATTTTTGGAAGAAAATGGGAAAACTCAAATAGAGACAATTTTAAATAGATTCTAAAGGTGAATAAGTAGAAAGTGTTTTGATACCAGGAAGCATAATAAGCACATCGGCCTATCGTATAATTGGTCTTTATATTTTTGAGATTAAAGGTATATTAAATTTTGAGTTGAAATTTTATTGAAATACTAGGTCTTATATCATAATAATAAAAGATTGTGGGATTGCCTAAGTGGTTAAAAATTACACTCAAAATAGAAGAGAAATGGATGACATCAGATCCTAAATTTAATGTGCTCTAGCATAAGCTAAGAGCTTGTCTTAATCTAATGGAGGAAAGCTAACATATGTTGGTTCATTCCCATTAAGGAATGAACCTACTCTAATTCTTCTAGACTTACAACAGCCTGAATAGGTTATCAGCTAACACCTCCTACCAATTAAAGCCATGTGTCCATGTCTCATAGATTGTTGCTTAGGATTCTATGATCATAAATAGCATGAATAATGTCTTAAAATAATGTAATAAAGATTTATTTTTTTTATAAAAATTAAATTCTAGAATGTGACTCAAGCTTGGGCATTGAATATGCCCAAGCATGATGAAACAAAGTTATGGGCCAATTCATGAGGTGGGTGTTACCACTCAAGGATGTTACTATTAAAGGTCCTGTACTCCCCCTTATTATGCAATGAGTGAAGATTCCCTTTATTCTATAAAAGAAAGACAAGATGTTTATGATATGGTTATACATTCTCTGCATACCTAGTTGTCCCTAAATTTTTTAGTTAGTTAACTCCTAGAATTTAAAATTAGGTTATGAGTTATTATAACTTTAATTTTGAGTTGATTAATTTAGTTGGGGTAAAAAACTCAAATATTAAAGAGCCTACTAAAATCTAAGTCATACATGAAAACATCATATTTTAAGAACCTATGAAAGAATGTAATTTCTATTATGTAATTAAAACAAACAAACCAAAATAATGAAATAAAGCTAAAATAATGGAAACATTACCCAAAAAAGATGAAAATGGGCAGCCGAGCTCTGCCCTTATACAACCCAATTTACAATAAATATTACAATAAATGGAGCCAATGGGGGACTTCATCTCTTATACTCAAAGTGTTGGGTACTCTAGGCTTCATAGCTTCATATATCTATGCCTTTTACCCACTCCACATCTTAAACTTCATAGCTCTAACCTAGTTCTAATATAAAATTATATTTAAAATTTCAAAAATAAATCCTAACTTAACTTAAAAAATAAAGATTAGCCATAACACATATACAAACTAAGCAGATATATTTCATATAATAAGGCTTAACACTATTAGGTACCAAGCCACCTTATCCTAATGGGATATGCTTAAAGGGTAACACTTGCAAGCAAAATCATTAAGCTTATTTTTTATAGTAGTCCCTTATATTAAGCACAACCACCTACAAAAATAATATTAGTCTAATAAATATCATCTTATGATTTAGACTATGCATAAATAATCATTACATCAAGTATAAAATAATACACTACAACATAACAAAATCAATACAAACTTAGGATTAGTGACCTATCAATCTAATATGTGTGCGAAAAGGCTAGAGTGGTGTGCGAAAGCTAGGCTTTAATGTTTGAGTTATAACTTAAAAGAAAATTATTAATTTATTATAATTAGATCCTTTCAATCTAAATAATTAACAACTTGAGAAGTGGAATTTAGTTTGTGGTTTAATTCACATTTAGGTCAAAATTAATGTTTAAGAGAGTATGAAGACTAATGACCTTATGTAAGATAAGAAGCATCTCATTGCACACCCTCATCCTAAAAGAAGCTAAGGGCTTAAACAAAAATATTATCTTAATTGTGTATGACTCTCTTTAAGATTAATGGATCATGATAAAATAGTTTCAAGACATATGGATCAACCTTGTGTTGTTTAATTTAATTGATTTAATTCATATTGACTACATGCATGCTTATGTTGTTAAAAATGAAACTTTTCTCTAAGTAGATCAAAGTTTATATTTAATGATTATTGAATTTTATGCATACATGCATGATATCCCTATTCTTAATACCTTGTAATACATAGGTACATAGCATTAGTAAACCAATAGGTCAAGGTAAGAAAATCTCCTTTGGACCCGTAACCCTATGCTCATAGGTGTATAGGCTATACACCTTATGGTTATATAAAGCATATGATTTTATATGAATGGATGATACATCTAAACTTGATTAAGCTTATGACATCAAATGAGATTTTTTGCATCCTTTTTTATTATAGGTTATGTTTATGTGTGTGGTGTTTATTTTTGGATGTGGGTGGACACCATGTAGATCATAAGGGGTACTTATTGAAGTGATCGGGTATGACATTGAGTTATGGTGTACTATCTTGAAAGATAGAGGCATCATCCTACAATGAACCTAATCACCTAATAAGGACTCTTAAGGCATGGTGGGTCTTTGAATATACCATAAATTTTTTCCCTACTATACATCGAAAAGTAAAATAAGGTTTATTTTATGTCGGGTTCTTAAGTTCCCTATAGAGGCATGGATCCATAGTTAATTACATCCTAAGGAATGAGATTCCCTAAGAATACTCTCAATTAAAGTAGGCGATCATTATCTCCAAAGATTTCAAAGTTAAGACTATCAAAGGATTGGTTATGTCCATTTTGACACAATCATTTGGACAAAAGCTTTGGGATTTCTTATGCTTAAATGCATGATGAAATGAAGTCATTGGCTAAATCACTGAGAAGAGGGTGTTCTCCACCACAAGGGATCCCCTCACAGGTAAAACATTCCCCTATCGTGCAAGGATGGAGATCCCCCACATTCAAAAAAGAAGAAATATGACATGCATGATGTTAGACATATAACCATACAGCTATGGGGTTACTAAATATTTTAATAATCTTGTTTAGAGCCTAAGCTTTATGATGAGGTTATGAATTACTTTAAAATTTAGTTATGAGTTATCAATTGGAATATAAAAATTAATTTTTATCTTGAGAGCCTACCGTACCCATGCTACACATTAAAACATCAATTATAAAGAAATTATGAAAAATATACAATCTTGATGCACAAGCTAAACATAACATCAATCAATTTTATAAACTATCATAAAAGAATTAAAGACCAGTGTGGTCGGGTATCGCCATACACCCCCAAAAAGAGAAAATTGGATAGCTGAGCTCTACCCTTATACAACCTAGAATATGAAAGAATAATTACAATTAGAAATGAATACATGCTATGGGGGGTCTTCACTTCTCCATTTCTTCTTTCTTTCTTCTTTGATTTGATTTGTTCCAAGGAATTATAAGGCACCCCATGACTAAGCCTTCTAGCCACTGCTCATCCTAATCCCCCATAGCACTAATCCTAATTCCTAATATAAAAATTACATTTATATGGAAAAAGTAAATCTAACTATGCATGCAAAATAGAGGTCAACTAAACATACATATAATCCCAATCAGTTATATTTATAATTTTGATTTAGCACCTTGCACATGGGTAACCAAGTCCACCTGTCCTAACTTGGATTATGCTTAGGGGGGTATAAGGAACCTATAAAGAGAACATTTATATTTATTTTTAAGAAACCCCTTTAAGCACAACCCCTAAAAAAACATGATTAACTTATAGCAACCTAGCATCCATTCTAAAAATATACACCCTAACATCCAGTCTAAAATATTACATCACAAAATAAAGCATACATCACACATACACCATCCTAACCTAGGACTAAAAGTGGTGGCTTAGTTCTAATGTGTGTGCTAAAATTTTATGTGGTATGTCTTAACTAAGCATTAGAGTTATAATTTTCTAAGTGTGGAAGAATTTAGTTTAACATAATGGTTGGTTCCACTTTAAGTTGTTTAGTTGATTTGTGAATTTTAGTTTATGTTTTACATGGTTTCATTTGATTCACACTTAGCATCTAAGTCTTATAAAGAGAAGAAAGAGGATTACCCTTCTTCCTCCCTACATTAAGTAACTTTCTAAAGCACATTAATTTGATTTAGTTTTCTTTAGTGAATGGCTTATTAAACATTTTCTTTTAAATCTTAAGTTTGTGTTAACTTTAAATAATTCTATTCAATATGAGAGACATCTTAAGATTAATATAATTGAATTACATGTGAGTCATCACTATAGCACAGGAGGTGTAAATAATGCGTTATTAAAAATTTTAAAAGTTAAATCTTAAATTTTAAGTTTTAGTATAAAATTAACTTTTAATTTTATAATGAAAAGATACAATTCTTAATGCAGTAAAAATAAAAGTACAATAAAGTAAAAGAGACAATAATCACAATTTTTACGTGGTTCGACCAAACCCCAAAATCAGCCTACGTCCACGCCTAGCCACCCTTGGTTAGGAATCCACTAAATGCAAAATAGCTTACAAATATTACTCTCCTATAATGGCAAGCAAAACCCTTACAATAATATGTGCTCTCCTAAAAAGGGGCGAATACAACCCCAATATAAATTTTACAGCATGAAAAGAAAAATATAAAATAATAAATTTTGATAAAATATATCTCTCACAAATATACCATGCTATCCAATTCAAAAAGTGATCTGACAAATTATAAATGATCACATTACAACTTAATAATTTTGGCAAGATAAAATGCTCACTTAATATTGATTTGAATTAATAAAATAAATATCTTAAAGTGATCTACTAAGATGTTTATGTTATTACAATTTGTAGACTAATTTAAAAATGATTTCAAAATAAATTCACAATATTCTTTTGCATAATAAAATAAATTTCAGCAAGGAATAATTTATTTTATTTTAACCAAAAAAGATGCTTTCAATTAATGCAACTAATCACAAAATACTTAAATAAAATTAGTATGTGATAGATCTAAGTAGGCTAGTAAGATTTTAATTAAAAAGAGAGATATAAGAAATATGAAAATAATTTTAGCACAATAAATTAATTTGAAATGC
This sequence comes from Cymbidium sinense, assembly GCA_021442155.1. NCBI lineage: Eukaryota > Viridiplantae > Streptophyta > Magnoliopsida > Asparagales > Orchidaceae > Cymbidium > Cymbidium sinense. The sequence continues at coordinate 20,889,974 of CM038229.1, forward strand.
TTAAAATATACTTCTAAAATTGATCTAAGAATAAATGATATTTAAAATAAGACTAATGAAGAAATATTTTAAGAAATCAAAAGAAATTTGTATGAAGATAAGAATTTCAACTAGTTGAAATAAATCCTACAAACTATCACTAGAGTTTTTCACAAAAAAAAATGATTGAAAAACTTTGATGTGAAAAACTTAGATTTTGATGTCCAAAGACTAATCCACCAAAAAATATAAATTGGAAAGAATAAATAGATGGTAAAAATAGTATGAATAACTAAAAGGGATTAAGATCAAGAAAACTAACTCAAGTAATTTGAGAAAGCTTGCTTAGTTGAAGATGTTGAAGCTTCCAAACCGAGGATTTGATCTTGCAATATTTGGAGAACACTTGGAAAGAAAATCTATAAAATTTTCTCTTAGATTTGCTAGAGGGATTTTGAATTTGAATGAGGAATGCTTTCATGAAGAGAATGAGGGCTATTTATAAGTAAGAAGGTCATTTTGAATTATTTCAAAAAATATATTATTCTAACATCATTTTATCATATAATAATTTAATATTTAATAAAAATATAATTTATTTAAATGAATATTAAATTCAAACAACCAAAATTCACTTATTCACATGGGCAAGTCAAAAATAATCAAATATGGCTCTTAATATATTGAAAGCAAGTATCATGCATTTATTATTAAAATCAGCTAATGTTTGAAAAGTCATACTAAATTCAATTTTAATCAAACGTGGGTCATGTAACCTATCAAATTAAAGGAAAAAAAATCCAAGAATTCTGTTGGAGATTAAATCAGATATAAATTCCTTGATTATAAAATGGCTTTGGCTAAAATACAAAATTCCATATATTTTAGTTAATTTTGAAATATGACATTTAAATATTATGATATAATCATACATATGTTAGTTATCATATAAGATTAAAATTAAATTAAAATATTTAATTATATTAAGTATATAAACTAATTACTCTTAATAGTCATAATTTATTATTTATTATTTTGATAATTCAAATGCTATGTATTGAAACATATAATTGAATGTTAATTAGATAGAGATTTATATAAATTAACCTCATTATCATTATTTAAAATAAATAAAAATAATATGTTAAGTTGTGAGCAAATTGATTTAGGCCAATGAACTCATATGAATTTCTAAGATAATTATAAATGCATATAACCTAAAATATTGTATCTTAAGCTTCACATTATTCATTTTGATATATCTTTCATTCTTCTATTCTTGCAATTTCCTCAAACATATTGTGAGATATATTGGATATGTAATTAGCAATTAATATATCTGAAACACATAAAACATACATTAGAACATCCAAACATTCATTTTTTATCATCAAAATTGATCGATTGAACATGAGGCTCATTAAGCCAACAATCTCCCCCTTTTGATGATAACAAACTAATGTTGGGTATTGATTTTGATGAAGGTGCAAATTGACCTTTCATCATAGTTTTTGAAAAAAAAAATTCTATTCTAAAAACATTTATGCACAAGAGATGAATAATGTTGCTCCCCTTAAATGTATGGATGAAATAGACTTAATACTAATCGACATTTTACTTTTCTTCCCCTTTTGACAACATTAAAAAGATATAACAAACTACATATAATTTTAAATATTAGGATTTAACATTCGAAGCATGCATCTTAAACTACAGAAACGTTCTTCTGGTAATGGTTTTGTAAAAATATCTATAATTTGTAAATAGGTACTTATGAAATTAATATTAACATCACCTTTGAAAATGTGATCTTTAATAAAATGATGTCTAATTTCTTTATGCTTGGTTCATGAGTGTTGGATAAGATTTTGGTCAAACTAATAGCACTAGTATTATCACACTGAACTAGAATGTGATATTGCTTATTACCAAAATCTTTTAACTGTTGCTTTAACCAAAGGACCTGAGCAACACAACTATCGATAGCTATGTACTCAACCTTAATAGTGGATAAAGCTACAGAATTTTATTTCCTGGATGACCAAGACACAAGCGATGATCCTAAAAATTGACATGTGCCTAATGTGCTTTTTCTATCTACTTTACATCCAGTAAAATCAGCATTAGAATCAACAACCGAATCACATGATAAAGAATTTTTAGGATACCATAAACCTAACCTAGTAGTGCCTATCAAATACTGAAAGATACACTTGACTTCTATTAAATGAGACTCTTTCAGGTTGGCCTGAAAATGAGCTCACAAATAAACATCAAACATAATATCAGGCCTACTAGCAGTAAGGTATAAAAGTGAACCTATCATACTCCTATAAAGTTTTTGATCAACAGATTTTCCTAATTCATCTAAATTCAATTTTGTAGATGGTCTCATAGGATTTTTATTAGATTTAAAAGTTTTCATGTCAAACCACTCAAGCAATTCATTTGTGTGCTTGGTTTGACAGATGAATGTGGCATTTTCTTGTTGCTTCACCTAAAGACCTAAGAAAAAAATTATGTTCTCCCATCATACTCATTTCAAACTCTTTATACATCAAAGATTAGAACTAATGGCACAAAGATTCATTTGTACTTCCAAATAATATATCATCTACATATACTTGTACCATAATCAAATCACCATCTATGCTTTTAAGAAATAAGTTGGTATCTACTCTACCCTTTCTAAATCTGTGATCTATCAAAAAGTTACTTAACCTATCATACCAAGCATGAGGAGCTTATTCTAAACTTTATAAGGCTTTCTTTAATTTGTACACATGATTTGGACAATCAAGACTCTCAAATCTAGGTGGTTTCTTTACAAAAACATCTTGGTGAATAAATCCATTCAAAAATGCACTCTTGACATCCATTTGAAAAAGTTTAAAATCCTTAAAATAAGCATAAGCAAGGAGTAACCTAATAACTTCTAGTCTTTCTATGGGTGCAAAAGATTCTTCAAAATCTATACCTTCAACTTGTGTGAATCCTTGTGGAACTAACCTAGCTTTATTTCTAACAATATAACCTAAATCATCTTGCTTATTCCTAAAGACCCATTTTGTTCCAATGACATTTTGATCTTGGGGTCTTGGGACTAATTCCCAAACATTATTTCTTACAAATTGATTTAACTCCTCTTCCATAGCAATAAGCCAAAAATTATCTTTTAATGCTTCTTCTAAATTTTTAGGTTTAACCTCAGATAAAAATGCTTAATGATCTACAACCTCTTTACTATGTCTTATGGTCATAACTCCTTTTGAAGGATCTCCTATAATTAGTTCTTTTGGATGATTTTTATTATATTTCCATTCTTTAGGCAATGAATCATTCACATTATCTTCAAAAGATATTTTCTTAAGATTATCAATCACTTCATTTCTAATGGGATCAATTAAATTTTCATCAAAAATAACATGTATTGATTCTTCTACAATCAATTTTCTCTTATTAAAATCTCTATAAGCTCTACTAGAAAGAGAGTATCCAAAGAAAATACCATCATCTGATTTACAATCAAACCTAGCTAAATGCTCTTTTCCATTATTCAAAATAAAGCATTTACATTAAAATACATGAAAGTGTTCAATCTTAGGCTTCTTTCAAAAAAACAATTCATAGAGTGTCTTCTTCAAAATTGGTCTAACATAGATCTTATTCATCACATAACATGCAGTATTTACTACTTTTGCCCAAAAATATTTTGGCAATTTATACTCATCAAGCATAGATCTACTTAATTCAATTAATATTATATTTTTTCTCTATACTACTCCATTTTGTTGGGGAGTTTTAGGTGCAGAAATATTATGTCTAATCCCATGTTCATCACAACAATCCTCAAATAATTTATTTTCAAATTTGCCACCATGATTAGTTTGAACCCTATTAATCAAAAGGCCTTGTTCTCTTTAAATATATTTAGAAAACTTTCTAAACTCACAAAACATCATCCTTGTAAGTTACAAGTAAAACCCAAGAATATCTAGAGAAATCATTAACAATGACAAAACCATAATTTTTTCCACCTAAGCTAGTGGTGCTAATTTGACCAAATAAATCCATGTGCAATAATTCTAAAGGTCTAAAAGTAGAAACAATATTTTTACTTTTAAATGAGCTTCTAGAATGCTTACCATGAATACATGCATCACAAACATAGTTTGAATGAAAATTTAATTTAGGCAATCCAACTGCTAAATCATGTTTAGTAATTTAACTGAGTGTGTGCATGTTAATATGATATAGTCTCCTATGCCATAACCATATATCATCATGAGGGCTTTTAAAACAAAGTAAATTCAAATTCACATCATCAAAGCTATCTAAATCAATGAAATAAATATTTTTATGCCTTTGTCCTACTAACAAAATATTTTCATTATTTTTTATAATATAATATGATGCATGAAATACTACATTCAAACCTTTATCCATAAGTGACTAATAGAAATTGTTTTAATCCTTCAACTAGTAAAACTTTATCTAAAGTGATAGAATTCTTACAAATAGAACCAATGCTAATGATCTTTACCTTTGCATTATCTTCAAATGTAAAAAATCCTCCATCACTTGATTCTAAAGTTGTGAATTTATCTTTATCTCCCATCATATGTCTTGAACATTCACTGTCCAAGTACCACATGCCTTCTTTGAATTTTCTTCAAAGGTATTCCTACTAAAGAAAATCACATTTAACTTTTGGAACCCAAACATGTTTGGGTCCAAATTATAAATTTGAAGCAAGATATCTAGCATGTGTAGTTTGTGTAGTGCTTGTACCCTTTGGTACCCATACATAAGATGATTTCTTAGTATTTTATAATTTACATGCATAATAGTCAAATGAAATATGCCTTTTTTTATCATAATAGTTGCACCAAACATTAGTGTTTGTATATGGCTTAACATAATAATTATAAGGTATATGAGTGGGATGTGTATGATGCAAATTATTTTTTATTAAATGTTTTACTTGATGAAGCATTATAATGAACTTATGATTTCAAACATAATTCTAATCTTACTTTTAACAAGATATTCTCTCTTTCAAGTTTACATACAAGTAAGGAACAATTTAATAAAGAAATATTTTTACTTTTTAAATTATCAAATTCATTTTTTAGATCACAAAAATGCATATCTACGTTTTTATGTTCTTTTTATAAGTATTTGTATTTTCTTTTTTAATTTTTTATATTCAATAACTAAATCATTAAAAGCATCAACTAATTCATCATAAGATATATCATTACATACCTCTTGAGAATCTAAGTTAGATTCTCCATTTTCCATAAGACATATGTTGACCTTTTCATCGGATGAGCGAGTACTTGATTCATTTGAATCTGGATTGGCCCATAAAGCTTTCTTCTTCTTCTTCTTCTTCTTATGCTACTTTTCTCCTTCATATTTTTTCTTCTTTCCACATCAATCTCTTTCTTCTTTGATTCAACAAGTTATGGACAATAACTTCTTATGTGTTCAAGCTTTTTACAATGGTAGCAAATGATCCCTTCACTTGCAGGAAATTTCTTAGTTTGAAATTTATAATTTTTAAATTTTTTATATCTTTGATTCTTCTTCCTTAGCAAGTTCCCAAGCCTTTTGGATAGCATGACCACCTCATCATTATCACCATCGGTGCTTGAGGTGTTATGCTCATCACTATCATCAACTTCTAATGCAATGGATTTTCCTTTCTCCTTCTCCCTTTTTGCTGAGTTATCCATCTTATCCATTTGAGCAATAACCTGCTCATTTGCTATCAAAGAACCCAAAAGCTAATCAAGTGGATAAGTAGATAAATTCTTAGCTTCACTAATAACTATTACTTTAACTTCCCATTCTTTTGGAAGACATCTAAGAATCTTATAGGCTAAGTCTAGATTCCTATATGTTTTTCCAAGAGAATGCAATGTGTTAACTATTTTCATGAATCTACTATACATATCAGAAATTGATTCAGAAGGAGACATGAAATAACTCATATTCATCAACAAGTCTATTTATGCGAGCATCTCTAACTTTACTAGTTCCTTCATAAATTATAATGAGTTTATCCCATATTTCTTTTGTTGTACTTAACATAGAAATTTTCATGTAATCATTAGGTAATAAAGCACAATGTAAAGTATTACAATCCCTAGCATTTAATTCATCAAGTTCCCTTTTAGCTACCGTCCATTCCTGAAAAAGTTTTTCTACATTTATGCCATTTACTTCTACTGTGGGTGTATGATATTGATGTGTCAACATATACCACATGCATGCATCTTGACCTCTTAAAAAATGTAATAATTCTATTTTTTTTCAATAATCAAATGGTACACTATCTAAAAGTGGAGGTCTATGAGTGGATTGTCCCTCTGGTATTGAACCCTTTGGGAAACCTTATGCCATAGTGAAAAGATCTACTCTTGTATATTAAGCCAATCAAAGAGCCTAGGCTCTGATACCAATTGTGAGTCACTACAGTAAAGTAAAGAGAGACAATATGAATAAAATTTTTATATGATTTGACTAAACCCCAAAACTGGCCTACATCCATGCCTAGCCACCCCTGGCTAAGAATCCACTAAATGTAAAATAGCTTACAAATAGTGCTCTCCTATAATGGGGTGAGTACAACCCCTACAATAATATGTACTCTCCTACAAAGGGGTTAGTACAACCCTAATATAAATTTTATAGCACGAAAAGAAAAAAAATAAAATAATAAATTTTGATAAAATATATCTCTCACAAATATACAAGGCTATCTAATTCAAAAAGTGATCTCAAAACTTATAAATGATCACTTTACAACTTAAAAATTTTGGCAAGATAAAATGCTCACTTAATATTGATAAGAAATAATAAAATAAATATCTTAAATTGACTTTACAAAGATGTTTATGTTATTATAATTTATGGACTAATTTAACAATGATTTCAAAATAAATTCATAATATTCTTTTGCACAATAAAATAAATTTCAGAAAGGAATAATTTATTTTATTTTAATAAAAAAGATGCTTTTAATTAATGTAAATAACCACAAAATACTTAAATAAAATTAGTATATGATAGATCTAAGTAGGCTAGTAAGCTTTCAATTTAAAATAGAGATATAGCAAATATGAAAATAATTTCAGCACAATAAATTAATTTGAAATGCTTAAATTATATTTCTAAAATAGATCTAAGAATAAATGATCTTTCAAATAAGACTAATGAAGAAATATTTCAAGAAACTAAAAGAAATTTGTAGGAAGATAAAAATTTCAACAAGATGAAATAAATCCTACAAACTATCACAAGAGTTTTTCACAAAAAAATGATTGAAAAAACTTTGATTTGAAAGACTTAGACATTGATGTCCAAAGACTAATCCACCAAAAAGTATAAATTGAAAAGAATAATTAGATGGTTAAAATAGTATGAACAATTAAAAAGGGATTAAGATCAAGAAAACAAACTTAAGTAATTTAAGAAAGCTTGCTTAGTTGAAGATGTTGAAGCTTCCAAACCAAGGATTTGATCTTGCAATATTTGGAGAACACTTGGAAGAAAAATCTAGAAAATTTTCTCTTAGATTTGCTGGAGGGATTTTGAATTTGAATGACGAATGCTTTCATGAAGAGAATGAGGGAAATTTATAAGCAAGAAGGTCATCTTGAATTATTTCAAAAAAATATATTATTCTATCATTTTATCATATACTAATTTAATATTCAATAAAAATATAATTTATATTAAATAAATATTAAATTCAAATCGCCAAAATTTGGCTATTCACATGGGCACGTAAAAAATAATCAAATATGACTCTTAATATATTGAAAGTATGTAGCATGCATTCATTATTAAAATCAGCTAATGTTTAAAAAGTCATATTAAATTTAATTTTAATCAAACATGGGTCATGTAACCTATCAAATTAAAGGAAAAAAATCCAAAGAATCCGTTGGAGATGAAATCATATATAAATTCCTTGATTATAAAATGACTTTGGCTAAAATACAAAATTCTACATATTTTTGTTAATTTTGAAATATGACATTTAAATATTATGATATAATCATACATATGTTAGTTATCATATAAGCTTAAAATTAAATTAAAATATTTAATTATATTAAGTATATAAACTAATTACACTTAATAGTCATAATTTATTATTTATTTTTTTGACAATTCAAATGCTATGTATGAAATATATAATTGAATATTAATTAGATAAAGATTTATATAAATTAACCTCATTATCATTATTTAAAATAAATAAAAATAATATGTTAAGTTGTGAGGAAATTGATTCATGCCAATGAACTTATATGAATTTCTAAGATAATTATAAATGCATATAACCTAAAATAGTGTATCTTGAGCTTCTCGTTATCCATTTTGATCTATCTTTCATTCTTCTATTCTTGCAATTTTCTCAAACATATTATGAGATATGTTGGATATGTAATTAGCAATTAATTTATCTAAAATACATAAAACATATATTAGAACATCCAAGCATTCATTTTTTATCATCAAAATTGATCGGATTGAACATGAGGCTCATTAAGCCAACATTACTATCAAATAACATAGATCAAGTCATTCCTTTCCACCACATGTAACATGCACATGCTTTAACACTTAACATATCTATACTTAAAACACATTTTGGCACATTAAATGATGATGAATCCATATGTTTAGGATTTATATTTTATTTAATTGAACTATTTATACATGTATATTAAAGCTCTTTCCCAATTTTAATACCAAAATATATAGAGTGTAATCAAATAAGTATGTGTCATTCCTAACTAGGGAAGTGAGATAATCAAATGACCTCTTTAGGGCTACTTAAAGCCTCGTATTCCTGGGATGTCCGGACTATATACTTATTAACATTCAGACTTATGTAAATCTATATATGAATCATAAGAAAGAGTGCACTAACTTACATGTAATGTATGCCAATGACTTAGATGATTATGGATGCATGTATTTTTAATAACAAAATGGGATTTTCATCATTTAATTAAGCACACATACACATGTATAAAAGATGTAAGCAAGTTCATGCCATTATTAACCAGGGAAGTGAGGTAATCAAATGACCTCCTTAGGATTACTTAAAGTCTGTATTCCCTGGATGTTAGACTAAATACTTTCTATATTAAATTCACATAAATGTATACATAATTATAAAGATAAATATCATTCAAAGATTGTATTTTCTCTAATTGAATTATTTATGCATATGAATTAAAGCTCTATCCAAACTCTAACACCAAAATACATAAAAGTGAAATCAAATAAGTACATGTCATTGTTAACAAGGGAAGTGAGGTAATCAAATGACCTCCTTGGGGCTACTTAAATCCTCGTATTCTTGGGATGTCCAGACTATATACTTATTAACATTCAAAGTATGTAAATCTATATATGAATCATGAGAAAGAGAGCTTCAAATTCATATGACTAAGCTATAAACACATGTAAATTCTATATGTATTTATAACTATCACCAAAACTATATATTAGTATCACTTTATAAGCTTTGGAAAATAGATTTGAATTTATTAGTGATAATAACACACATATAATTAAGTTAAGTTAATACATGCAAGCTTATATGAGTAACCTTCATTTGATTTGTTTGAATTTGAAAGGATGAATGCATGAAATCACATGACATACAACATTCAAAGTGATTAGAAAGGAATAACTAAACATGAGAACATGGTTCATTCAAATACATTAGTTCCTAAGGGCAATCACATTCAACATTCAAAGTGATTAGAAAGAAATAACTAAACATGAGCACATGGTTCATTCAAATACATTAGTTCCTAAGGGCAATCACATTAAATAAAATTATATAAAGAAAACCAAAGCTTATTATTAATTTGATTTGTGTTTGAGTTAGTTTAAAGAGGAGAGGAATTATTTGCTTTTTTAACCCCATTCACATGTTGGTAATCTTAATTAGTTCAAGAAAAGATAATTAAATGAATTTTGTGAAGTTAAGTTGAATCATTAATTAAATCACTAAATTACCCTGTCTTTTGCTTCTTTAATTTAATTAATTATTTAATCATGAGCCACAAATGATATGAACATGTGAGAAAAGTAAAGTTACAATATTCCTAAATGACCTAATGCAATTGGCTCATAATTAAAGATTAATTAAGTTAGAGAATCTAATTAAGTACTTTTATGATTTTCTCACACTTATGGGTTAATCAAAATTTCCTTAAAGGGTCTTTATTTTATTAAACACATAAAGAGGAACCCTTAATCTCATTATTAATTATCTGATGTGATTTTCATTTCAATTTGATTTAATTTATACATTTGATTAATTAATTAAACACTTAATTAATTACCATCTTAATTAATCCTCTTAATAATGAAATAAACTTGGGGAAGAGACTAAGAAAGAGGTCTTAATCACTCTCCCTCATCAACTTACTATCAATCAATGATTAATGAGTTAGTTTTTACTATTTTAAATGTTAATTAATCATTAGATTAATTAAGGGGGCGATTAAGATTTGAAACATCAATTTTCCTAATTACCCAAGCAATAAATTCCAAGAAAATCATGGGAGGTAGAGGTCATCCCATTAAATCAATTCTCCAAATTTAGAATTAATTATGCAAGTAATTAGGGATTAATTAAGATAATTAAGTGGATAATCAAACCCTAATTAAACCTAAATTACTTTTTAAAATCAAATGGGAATATTTTTAATTAAATCTCCTCTATTTTACCTTTAAAATGAGTATTTATTTACAATTTTTTGATTTTTTTTATAATTAGGCATGATTTTTCAAATTTCAATGATTAAAATGGATAATTAAGCCTTAATTAAGCCTAATCCTATCGGTGCCATGCAAATCGCTGACGTGACGTGATTTCCATGTGGCACCACATGATTGATTATTTAAAATTATCCAACTCAGCGCTAGTGTGGTGACGGCGAATGAGCTTTCATCCACGCCTTCCAATCTAAGATCAGACAATGGAGATTAATCTTATGGTTCCATTAGGATAAATCAAGATTAAATCTAATGGCAGATCACAACCATCCATTCTAATTACATGGAACAGATTACAGATGATATATCATCACTAGAATTATAGAAGACTGGCACTGTCCGGCTTACTCCTCCCAAATCAAGCTCCTCAAAGCTCGGGGAGGCTCGAGATCATTCCCACACCTTCAGGGGAGTGATATATATGAATCCTATGGTTGGATTCACATGACATTCACATTTCATTCAAAATGGCTTAAAAAAATTGGAAAAAACTCAGTTTATTAGAAAATACCTCGCTGGAGCTTCAAACCGGTAGGTAATCGAACGAGGTAGCTTCACCTTTAAGAGGTGGATCCCTATTGACAAAATGGCACCTTGATTCCTCAACGGTGGGTCTGTGGATTGAACATCTCTAGAATCCTTGATGGAGTTATGATGGGAGGGCTTTCGGTGCTCGAATTGCTTGGAGGAAAGTTCATTTTGACTCGCTAGAGTTCAGTGAATATGTGGAAAGAGTTAATTGGAATGGAGTTGAGTTCTAGTGGAGATGGATGGAGTTGAAGCTTATCCTATTTCAGGTTGGTGTTTTTTTGGCATGGAGAAAGCTTAGGGAACTCAGGTGGAAGCTCTAGTAGCTCGTTTCGAGTGGCTAGGGCTCTAAGCAAGCTCTCTCTTCTCGAATTGGATCGAAATGAGGGGTTTATACTCCCTCCTCACTTGGATTAGAGGGACAAGATCTCTTTGGCCTCTAATGGACATCCGATCATAGCGGGTGGACGTAGGTGATAGGGAGGTGCTGAGTTGGCTCAGTTTGAGTGGGTGAGTGAGGGAGAGTGGCTGCCATGGGAGGAGAAGTGGGAGTCCTTGGTTTTCAAGTGTTCCAATTGGAGGAAAGGGGTGAACTTACCTCCACTTGGCTCATGGCGGACCCAACCACCTTTGGGTCAGGTGAGCCAGTGTTCCTCTTGCTTAGGTGGAGGCTTAAGAAGCAGCTAAGTGGAGGAGAGTGGGTTTGACCATTGAAATGGAGTATTTGTCCCATTTGGCAAGCTTGACCCATTGGATTTTGGGTCAATTTGAATCAAGCATGGGTCGGGCTGGATTTGGGATGACCCATGGTGACCTAAGGAAGGTCCATACTAAGTTTCATTGGATTTGGGCTAGGTTTGAATGGGTTTGACTCAATTTGACCCATGTAGATCAAATTGTTCTAGTTTGGGTCAAGTTGACCAATTGGTCAAATTGGGTCAAAAGAAGGCTTGGGTCAAGTTCAAATGAGTGTTTTTAATGTTTTGGTGCAATTGGTTTGGTTCAATTTGGCTTGGATTTGATTTTGTCTCATTTGAGTTCATGTGGGTCACATCAATCAAGTTGACCAATTAGGCCAAATTGGTCAAATTGGTTAGGCATTGGTTTAGGTTCAATCGATCATTTGAAGATGATTGTAGGCTTTGATTTAAATTAATTTAGATTTGGGAATGATTTAGGCCAAATTGATCCTTTAGGTCAATTTGGGCTAAATAGGTCAATTGGGTTCAATCAAGACTTTTATCATGTTCACTAATTAATTTTCAATGAACTTGAGCCATTAGTTATAATCAATTTGGATTAGATTTTTATTTGACCCAATTTGGTCTTTTAGGTCAAAGTGGGTCAACTTGGGTCAAAGGGCCAATTGGGTTTGGTTTGGCTCAATTGATGATCAAGTCATGTTCAAGGATTGATTTTTGGTTGATGTGGATCATTGGTTTTAATTAATTTGGCTTAAGATGAAATTTGGTTCATTTGACTTATGTAGGTTTAGTGGGTTGATTTGGTCACATGGCTAGGTTGACTTGGTTTGACCTAATTGATTACAATTAATCAATCAAGGATGATCAACACTCATTGTAGGAGGGTTTGGATGGTTTGATTTTATCCAATTTGGGTTGGATTGAAATGTGGTTCAAATGGGTCCTTTAGGTCACTTTGGGTCAAGTGAGCCTAATTGGTCAATTGGATCAATTTTGGGTTGAATTGAGTTTAGTTGAGTTTGGATATTGATTTGGGATTGATTTATATCTTTGGTTGCAATTGATTTGGGTTCAAATGGATTTTGGCTTATTTGAATATTTGGGTTCAAATGGGATAGGTTAGGTTTGATTGAATTGATTTTGGCTTGGTTGATTTGTTTGTAAATTTTGGTATGGCTTGGCATGATAATTGAAGGATTGATTGATTCTTGAAAAAATTAATTGAATTTGATTTGTATTGAAGGACAATTTGGCTAAGTCCATAAGATTCAAATCATGGGCTTAAGTTTGGGTTATGGTGGATTTGATTTTAGTTTGGAGACTTGAATTTGAGTTGGATTTGATTTGGATTGATGATTGAAGGATTGATTGATTTATGAGAAAATCAATTGAGTTTGATTTGGATTGAAGGGATTTTTGGCTAAGTCCATAGGATTAAATCATGGGCTTAGGTTTGGGTTATGGTGGATTTGATTTTGATTTGGAGACTTGAATTTGAGTTGAGATTTGATTAGAATTGGTTATATTGGTTTGATGTTGGATTTTGGCTAGGGGATGGGCATAGTGTTGATTGGGCTATAGGCTAGGTAGATTTCCCTAAGTCCTAAGGCATAGCTTAATCCTATGGCTAAACCTTCTAAGTCTCTAGGCTTAGTTAAGTGTTCACTTATCCACTAGAAGTGTCTTATGACTAAGGAGCTATTAGTGTCTATAAGACCCCTAGACCTATGATGGGAAGATTGGATCCTCACTCTAAAAGTGAGTTCAACAATGTGTATACATTTTTGAAATTAAAGAAAGTAAATTTTGAAACTACTTAATAACTATGTCTATATACATGAAATCATATATGATGAATTCCATTTAAATCCTAGTGAGGATCATTACATATCTTTAAGCCCACTTCACATGTTTATCATGCCCAAGATTAACATACATAATTGAAGTTCAACTTAAGCTTAAGATAACTAATTAAAGGGGTAGTTACATGTCATTAGGGTGAAGTAATGAAATAAATTGATCTTAGGTTTGATTATAATTTTTTTTAATATTACTCTATGTTGAATATGGTTTCCTATGTTAAATTTCTAATTTTTGTAAATATTTTATAATTTATTAATTATTAGATTCTAAAATTAAGCTATTTACGCCTACAATGTAAGATAATCATTAAGTATAAGCCTAAAAGTCATGGGAATATTTATAAACATGCCTAACTATAATAAAAATAAACCACAAACATCCTAAAGTATTTAGGCTTATAGATAATGATTAGTTATACTAAATATGATTTTGATAATTAAGCAATTACTCTCAACATATCCCAAACCAATTGACAATTTTGACTTCATTCATTAATTATCTACTTAATAAACCCATAGAAACTTTATTTCTACTTTTTAGAGTTATGTGTGAGTTATTTTAATTTTTCTAAGTTCTAAGGCCATTAAATTAATTAATTAATTAATTACCCTTAGATGTGATATGTTTAAGGTTAATTATTATTAGAGGTCTTAATAATTATCAAAGGGTGCTATGGTTCTTAATTATTGTGTTTTAGCATTAAACACCCATTAAACCATTTTATATAATCTTTAAATTAACTAATTAGATTAATTAATGGATTAGAGCTTTGAAAATCATAACTTCAAATCTACCAACGTAATTGACCTTAAATAATTATTGGATGTAGGGGACACCCTAAGAAACACCACTTAAAAATTCTAAGTCAATCAGAATGATAATTAAGGGTTAATTTTAAAGATATCATTTCTAATCAAACCTAATTAGTCTTTAATTACTTGGCAAAATTGGTGATTTTAATTTTCCTAAAGTTTCTTCTATTTAAGCTTTCTAGATAGTATTTATTTATATATTTTAAATTTTTTATAATTAATTATGATTTTAAGAAGTTTTAGCTAATTAAATTAATTTATTAATGCTCAATTAAACCCTAATTTAGTGATTTCATGATTTAGTGTAATCCAAAGGGTTTAATAAATTTTTGTAGGTCTCTTAATGTCTATCAATGTGATTTAGACCATTTGGAGGGATTATGTGATTTTCATAATTTCACTTCAAAAGGGACTAAAGCATAGTAGCGGTTACCTCATCGGAGCTGATGTTGGGCATCGTGACAATCCGAGCACATTTCTTCGAGGTTGGCAATGTTGTTGGATGAATTTAGCCTATTGGCTCTCCTTGAATTGCTTTGGAGGTTGGAGCTCCACTGTGAGTTCATCAGACTTTGGTGTTTCTCAGTGGTTTTGAGGTTGGGAGAGAGGAGCTTGTTTTCTTTTGGCCACTTGAGCTTCTGGCGAGGTGATGGGAATGCCAATTAAGGCTGAAGAGGTTTGGTGTTGTTTCTTAGCATTTGGCTGACCTTACCTTAATTAATGGAGGTATGGGAGGTCGATGGATAGAGTGGTGAGAAACTTGACCAAAGCCAAGGATCAGTGGTTTAACCACTATAAAGTTTATTAGGAATAAATCAAGTGGGAGATGGCTTGTGCTTAAGTGGATTTGATTTATGGAATTTTTCCTTTGATTTTATCTCCCTTTTATTTGTCTTCATATGGGTAGAGATTTCAACTCATGTGTGCTAAGTTTGTTCGAGTTTAATGGGTTTAGGTTGGCTTGAATCCAACTTGACCAATTTTGACTCAAATGGGTCAAATTGGGTCCAATGTTTGGTTTGCATAATTTGGCTAAGATTAGGCTTTAATCATGTTCAATGAGTTAATTAAAATTATTGTGAGTGATTAGTTGCAGTTGGTTTGAGTTAATTTTTATTTTAGCCCAAAATTGCTCATTTGGGTAAATTTAGGTTAACTTTGGATAGGTTGACCAATTGGTCAAATTGGGCCCAAAAGAGTGTTGTGTTATTTTTAAATGTTGATTTGAAAGATGTTAGAGAGATTATCTAAATCCAATTTAGCTCATTTATGATTTTCCATTTTTGTTAGGTTGGGTTAATTAGTCAAATTAAATCACATTGGCTATAATTGATTGTTAGGTTGTGTTCAAAATCGATTTGGGATTGACTATAAGTGTTGATTTAGTTTTTTTTGGCTTAGTTTTATGTTTGGTACAAATGGTTCACTTAGGCCCATTTGGGTCAAGTGAATCAACTGATCAAATTGGGTTTCCATTGGTCCTCGAAAATGCTCAACAATGTGTTTAAAGTGCTTTTAAGGCTTTGGGACGGCTCAATTTGAAGTGATCTTGATTTAATTTGAGTTTGACTCATAAAGGCCCAAATGTACTAAGATAGGCTAAGTAAACCACTCGGCCAAAAAGGCTTTAATTAGGCTTCAATTAAGTTTGGTTGATATTTTGAGGATGTTTGGGTTGGTTGGTTGCATTTAATTTAGATTATTTTTGGGTGTTTATCTAAAATAATTAGGCCACCTTTGGGTTAACTTGATTTTACTTGGGCTAAGTGGCTTAATTAGCCAACTCAAATACCAATTAGACTTAAACTTGTGTTTGGTTGAGTTGGTTTGTTGGTTTTGAATTATTAGGGAAGTTCAATTTGGCTTTATTTTTTTTATTAAGTTTAGTTTGAAGTTGTTGGGGCCCACATGAATCACCTTAAGTTAATTGGCTTAATTAGTCAAGTTAAGCTTTTTCAAATTTAGCTTTGTGCTAAATTATGTTTGGAAAACCATCCAAAGCTTTTGGGTTGGCCTAATTTAATTTGATTTGCCTTAATTTGATTCATCTTGATCTTAATTCAATTAGGATCCTAAATGGGCTAACTTGGGATAAGGAATCCAATTAGCCTTATTAAGGGACAATTGAAATTAGACTTTGGTTCAAATGCAACACATATTAAGTTTGGTTTTATTGCATTGAATTTGGAACTATTTGAAATCAATTAGTCTACTTGAATTAGGTTAAGGCTTGGTGGGGCCCATTAGTATATCTTAGGTTATTCTTAAGATTTGGGATTTAAATTAGTTTGGGCATAACATTTAAGCCTCTTCTAGTTTGATTTGGTGTCATGTTTATTTTAGATTTGAATTTTAGTGTTTCATTTAGTTGTAAAGGGATGACCTTACTGTCTAAGTGCAGGGCTCTTAGACTAAGGATTAGGAGTCCTAAGTGTGGGGAAAATTTATGACACCGCATAGATTTAATTTCTTATTTAGGTAATTGAATATGTCATTACAAGATTAATATGTTATCTCAAAAGATAAATATGTTACCCTATAATGGATTCAATTACTTAATAAGGACTTCTAAAGCTAATAGGTCTTCGATATTCTAGAATATTCTCTTGAACTACATATAGAAGTAGAATAGGGTTTATTTTTACTAAGTTCATGGTTCCCTATAAGGGAAATCCCCTATAGTTAATTACATCTTAGGAAGAAGGGAATTCTTCTTATAAACACTCTTGATTAAAGAAATAGACTTTTAGTTCTATGGATTTCAAAGCTTGTTTCAAAAGTTTGCTAAATTGGAAATTCAATAGGGAGTGCTTCAAAGGGGGAAGAGTTCTTTTTTGAGGCCAATGAAGATTATGTAAAAAAAGTGTATAGGTACTGGGCTTCCCAGTAACCATTTCAAATATCCAATCAGTAGGCTTTACATTTTTGACAAATTCAATTTATTGAAGTTTTGAGTTGATATTTTATTAGAAATCTAGGATGCAGATTTTAAGAGCACAAGACTGTAGAAATGCCTAGTGGTGGAAGACTTACTATAATAGGATGCTTCGGAACCTAAGTCTATAATGCTTTTAACATAAGTCAAAAGTTTGACCTAATGTAAATTTTTATAAGAATTATCAGTTCTTTTCCTACCAAAGAAAAATAAATATATCCCTGACTCTTATGGACTTATAACTTGTGTGGAATTGTTGCCAGCTAACACCACCTAAGTTATTGTGAAAATCATGAGTCTAGTCTTATGTATGTAAGATGGCTGAGCTGTTGCATTTAGGAAGAAAGCTAAGACCCTAACTTACTCCATAATCCTAAGATAATATTTTGCATGTTATGCACCTAACTAATGCAACAAATTTTGTCTTTTATATATTCTAACTCATGATTTATTTCAAGGTTTGTGTATGCAGTTCATGCCTATAATGATACATAGTTAGATAATGATCATGAGCCAAATTAAAATAAGAAGGCACACTTTCCTCAGGAAGGATGGTCATCTTTAAAGGTTAGATGACCTTTAATGTACAATGGATGAAGCGCCCAATTCAACAGAAGCGAATATTATGCTCTTATGGTTCACAATAGCTAATTGTTTCAAATTTCTTTTTAGCTATTCTTATTGCTTTAATTAAAGTGAGGAAATTTTTTTTTTTTTTTATGTTTGAGTTGTTTAGTTTTAGTGGGGTAAAAAGTTTAGTTTTTCTAAGAGCCTAGCATTTTTAAGCATTCCATCATAGAACACATCATAAAAAGAAACCTAAAAAAAATGTAGTTCTTTTGCACACCTCAGAATAAATCTAGCCAAATTAAATCATTAAAATAGGCTAATGTGGCTGGGTACCACTGTACACTCTGAAACAAAGAGAAGAATAGGCAATCAAGCTATGCCCTTATATAGCCCAACATAGAACTAAGAGTATTGATCTATGCGGGTCTTCCTCCAAGATCAACGCCTTCTTCAGGGACCTTCACGGGCTTCTCAGGGAACCATTAGCTGGTAAAGCCAGCTCCTATTATTTCTAGATCCTATAGATCCTAACTAATTTTAGGCTCAAATTATATTTTAAAAATTTAAAATAAATTCCTAATCCCTATAAAATAGACATTAAGAAATACACACAACACACCAATAGTTTATATTTCAAACACACTAGCATAGCATCAGTTGCATGCCAAGCCTACCTATTATATTAGGCTATGCTTAAGAATTTAATTAGCACCTATAAGAAAATAACATTTATTTTTATTTTATTACAACAGTCCCTTTAGCACAGCCCCGTGCAGAAAATAATGTTAGCCAAAAAAGAATGCCCTAACATCCATACTAGAGGGCAAATAATCCTAGCCATCCAGTCTAAAATATTATAGCATAAAATAATAAAAATATCACATCATGTCATGAAATATCATAGATCATCAGTCTAGCCTAATTTTAGGGTTAGTGACCTAATATTATAGTGTGTGAAGGAGAGGCATGTGTGATATGATTATACTAAGCCTTAATTTGATTTTAATTTAATTATAAGTTCAAAGTTTGTTTAATTTAGCATTGGATGGTTTCAATTTAAATGGTTTAATAATTTTATAATTTTATTTCTATTTTAGATTTATTTTATGTTAAGGTTGAATTTATGTTTCAAAGGATGAAGAATAAAATAAATTTCATTTTAGGGAGAACTCATTTTATTCAACATCATAAATCCTAGTAGAATGAGATTTTTATTTTAAGATAACAATCCATTATAGGATCAAACTAAGGACCTAAATATCTTAATTAAGCTTTTTTAAGTTGATTTGAATGGTTTATTGTAAGCTAGGTTTGATTTGATTAAGCTAAGAACCAAAATATCTTAATTAACCACTTTTAAGTTTCTAGTATTTTTTTACATTTATTTAATCCATAAAACCTTATTTTCCTCTTATTCTAGTTAGCACCTACGTGACGCTGACTTGTCGCCACTTTACACATGGCACGGTGCTAATGGACCACCTGGATCCATGCGAATCTAGCTCAAAAGGCAATGGTGAACGCGGGATTCATTATGGTCATCTAATCAAAAATTGAATGATTACGATTTAACTAGTGATTCCTACAGGGATTTTAATCAAAGAATTCATAATAAAAGAGAAGAATGTTAGAGACTTCTTCCCTTACCTCCTACCAGAGAACTGAGAGTTGTTGGCTCTCAAGAGTTGATTTTTGGTTATCTAAGTAGTGGAGGTAGACGATTTTGATTGCAAGATGATCAAGGATCAATTTGTAATTGATCCGTATAGCTTGATCTTAAGGGAGAAGAAGTTGTTTCCATGGTGTTTATTTTCAGATGAGTCTGGTGGACACCACGTAGATCATAGGGGGTACTTATTGAAATGATTAGATACAACATTAAAGTATGATGTACTATCTTAAAAGATAGAGACATCACCCTACAATGGACTTAATCATCATAAGGACTCCTAAGGCATGATGGGCCTTCGAATATACCAGAGATTTTCCCCTACTTTACATGGAAAAGCAAAGTAGGGTATATTTTATGCCAGGTTCTTAAGTTCCTTATGGAGGCAAGCCTCCATAATTAATTACATGCTAGGGATTAAGATTCCCTAAGACTATTCGATTAAAGTAGGCAATTATTGTCTCTAAAGATTTCAAGGCTAGACTATCAAAGGATTGGTTATGTTCAAAAAATCAAATGGGATAGGTCAAGTGGAAAGATTTATTTTGGAATCCAAAGGAAATGAGTAGGAAATGGCCATGATACTAGGAAGACTACTATACATCCTAATCTACCATATGGTGGGGCTTTATATATTTGAAAGTGAAGAGATTTATTTAAGTTGAATTTTTATTATATTACTAGGGCTTATAATTCATCAACACAAGATTGTGGAGATGTCTAAGAGGTGATGATTTACACTTATTGAAGAAAATAGCTACCTTAGATCCTAAATCTAGAGAGATTTAACATAAGTTAAAATACGCCCTAAATCTAAGTGGAAAGGGGACATAAGGATCCATTCCATAAGGGTAGATGAACTTGTTTGACTCTTTTGGACTTACAACTATTTCGAGTGGCCGCCAGCTAAAACCTACTATAATTTAAATCCATGTGGTCTGGTCTTATGAATTTTTAAGATAGTTATGATTGTTCTTTAATTTGGAAAGAGACTAAAGTCCTAAACCCACTCTCTAAGAGACTAGAGCAGGAGTGGTATGAACATATGACATAATCTAAAAATTCAAAATCTTATAATTTGAATTTCATTTTGGACAGAAGATTTAGGATTTATATATGCCTAAATGCATGATGAAATAGATTATTGGCTAAATCAAAAGAGAGAGGGTGAAACTCTACCATAAAGGGTTGCTCTCATAGGTCAAATGGTCCCTAAAGTGCTGAAATGGAGGCCCTCATTTTTAGCAAGAGTGGTAGATGATGCATGCATGATGTGCGACATACAATATGCAGCTAAGAGGTTGTTAAATCTTTTAATTATTTTGATTAAGTCTTAGGGTTTATGATGAGGTTTGGAGTTGCTTTAAAAATTTAATTATGAGTGATTAGTTGGGGTAGAAAAATTATTTTATCTTAAGAGCCTATCATATTCAGGCCACACATTAATGCATCAAATATTAAGAAATTATGAAAAGGAGGCAATCTTATTGCATAATCTAAACAAATAATCAATCAATTTTATAAACTACCACAAAAGAATAAGAGGCCAGTGTAGTTGGGTACCATCGTACATTCCAAAAAAGAGAAAAGATGGGTAGCCAAGCTCTACCCTTATACAACCCAGGATATGAAAGAATAATTTTACAATTAGAATAAATACATGAAATGGGGGTCTTTACTTCTTCATTTCTCCTTCCTTCTTTCTTTCTTTTGATTTGATTCACTTTAAGGTATCACAGGGCACCCCAAGACTAAGGCTTCTAGCCACTTCTCATCCTAAACCCCATAACATTAATACTAATTTCTATTACAAAATTATATTTATATAGGAAAAGTAAATCTAACTATACCTGCAAAATAGAGGTTAGCTAAACATATATACAATCCTAAGTAGTTATATCATAACTTGGACTTAGCACCCTGCACATGGGTAACTAAGCCCACCTGTCCTAATTCGGATTATGCTTAGAGGCTTAAACAACCTCCAAAGAAAACATTTGTATTTATTTTTAAATAGCTCCTTAAGCATAATCTCTTATAGAAGACATGATTAGACTAAGAGTGGCTTAACATCCAGTCTACAAAGCATATAGCCTAACATCGAGTTTAAAATATTGTATCACAAAATAAAACATAAAATCACACATACACCATTCTAACTTAAAGCTAGAAGTGATAGATAAACATTAGAGTTATAATTTTCTAAGTTTGGACACATTCAATTTAACATGATAGATGGTTTTACCTTAAGTTGTTTAGAGGTTTAAAAATTTTAATTGATATTTTATTTTATTTCATTTGATTTACACTTAACATCTAAGTGCTTTAAAGAGAAGAAAGTGGCTTAACCTCCTTCATCCCTACCTTAAGCCACTTTCTAAAGCATGTTAATTAGATTTTGTTTTCTTTAATGAAGGGCTTATTAAACATTTTTTTATTAATCCTAAGTTTAGATTTACTTTAAGTAATCCTATTCAACATGAAAGGCATTTTAAGACTAATATAGTTGAATTTCTATCACATAAAATACATTTGGTCATTTCTTTTCCCTCACATCTAACATGCACATGATTTAATCCTTAACTTATCTATACATAAAACATATTTTAGCACAATTACATGATGAATGGGTGCCTATATTTATGATGATTGTATTTTATTTAGTTGAATTCTTAATAAGCTCTATCCAAATTCTAATACAAATATACATAAGAATGAAATCAAATGAGTATGTGCCTTTGTTAACCAGGGAAGTGAGGTAATCAAATGACCTCCTTGAGGCTACCTAAAGTCTTGTATTCTCGGGATGTCCGGACTATATACCCATTATTATTATTCAAACATTTGAAAATTCATATGTGAATAAAGGAAAGAGAGCAATGCATTTACTTATATTAGACTTTGGGGACTTATATAATTGTTGATTCATGTATTTTTGGTAGAAAAGAATTTTATCACCCTTTAAATAAATACACATATGCATGTTTAAAAGATATAAGCAAGTACTTGTCGTTGTTAAACCAGAGAAGTGATATAATCAAATGACCTCCTTGGGGCTATCTAAAGCCTTGTATTCCGGGATGTCTAGACTGTATACTTACCATATTAAATACATGGACATTTATTCATAATTAGAAGAATAAAAATCACACAAAAGATTATATTTTATTTAGTTGAATTATTTATGCATATGATTTAAAGCTCTATCTAAATTCTAATATAAATATACATAAGAATGAAATCAAATGAGTACATGCCTTTGTTAACCAGGGAAGTGAGGTAATCAAATGACCTCCTTGGGGCTACCTAAATCCTCGTATTCTTAGGATGTCTAGACTATATACCCATTATTATTCAAACATATGTAAATTCATATATAAATAGAGGAAAGAGAGCTCCATTTCATACACTTATATTACACTTTGGGGACTTATATGATTGTTGATTCATGGATTTTTGGTAGAAAAGAATATTATCACCCTTTAAAAAGACATGAATGCATGACATCATATGACATACAACATTTAAAGTGATAACAGAGAAATAACCAAACATAAATATGTAATTCATTCAACTGCATTAATTCCTAAGGACCATCACATCAAATAAAATTATTTAAGGAGAATCAAAGATTCTTATTAGTTTAAATTTTAGATTTGGATTAAGTTTAAAGAGGAGAGGGATTACTTACTATTTTAATCCCATTCCCATGTTGGTAATTTGATTTTGTTTAAGAAAAAGTAATTAAGTAGATTTTATGAATTAATCAAGTTAAATCTCTAATCAAATCAAGTAATTACCCTTACCTATGCTTCTTTAATTTAATTAATCAATTAATCATGAGCCATAAATGATATGAACATGTGAGAAAATAAAATTGTAGTGCTCCTAAAAGCCCTAATGTAATTGGCTCATGATTAGAGATTAATTAAGTTAAAGAATCTAATTAAGTACTTTCATGATTTTTCCATACTTTTGGGTTAATCATAATTTTTTTAAGGGTATTTATGTTATTGAACACATAAAGAGGAACACTTAATTTAATTATTGATTATCTGATGTGGTTAACATTCCAATTTGATTTTATTTGATTTAGTCATTCAATTGATTAATTAAACACTTTATTAATTACCATCTTAATTAATCCTTTTAAAATGAAATGAATTTGGGAAAAAGACTAGGGGAGGGGTCCTAATCTCACTCTCTCATCCATTCACTATTAAACAATGATTAATAAGCTTTGATTAATTAATTCTTATAATTTTGAATTGTTAATTAATTGCTTAATTAATTAAAAAGTGTAATTAAGGTTTAAATCATTAATTTCCCCTAATTACTAGATTATTAATTCTAATAAAATCATGGGAGGTAGAGGCCTTCCCATTGAATGAACATACAAAATTTGAAATCATTTGCCTAAGTAATTCTTAATTAAGCTAATTAGGTTTACATTTAAATCTTAATTGAGCTTTAATTACTATTCATAACCAAATGAAAATAATTTTAATTCATTCTCCTCTAAATTGCCTTTAAAATGAGTATTTATTTGTATTTTTATAATTTTTTTACAATTTATTATGATGTTCTAAAGTTTCAGTGATTAAATTGGATAATCAGCTCGTAATTAAGCCTAATCCCATCGACATCACACAGATCACTGATTTGGTATGCTTTCCATGTGGCATCATAGGATTGGTTATTTAAACTTATTCGAGTTAGCATTGATGTGACGACGATAGACGTGCTTTCGTCCATGTCATCAGATTTAAGATCAGATGGTGGAGTTGAATCCCCCAGTTCCAAAGGATTAAAAAAGGATTAAATCTAATGATATATCATGGCCATCTATTACATTCATGCAAAAGGGACGGCGGATGATTAATCACCTTTCGCATGATAAAAGATAGAAATCGTCCTCCTTCCTTCGCCCAATTTGAGCTCATTGGAGCTCGAGTTGGCTCAGGATTAATCCCACTCTTTCATAAGGGGGATCCTAAGAGATCTAATAGCTAGATTCACATGGAATTAACATTCTCTTTGAAAATGCTGAACAAAAATTAGAAAATCTCAATTTATCAAAAAATTACCTTGCTGGAGCTCAAGATTGGTGGCAAACCAATTGAGGTAGCCTCTCCTTGATGAGGCAAAGCTCTTTTGATAAGATGACATCCTAACTCCTCATCTAGAGCTTTGTGGATCAATCATCACCAAAAAACATGTCAGAGTTATGCTAAGAGTGATGTCGATGGTCAGATCGCTCGGGAGATGATTCGTTTCACTTCACCGGAGCTTGGTGAATGTGTGGGTGAAATTAATTTGGGATTGGTTGGGATTTCTTGGAGTTGGATGGAGTTGAACCTTGTCCTATTTTGGATGGGCTTGGCTTATCATCTCCAGCGATGGGAAGGCTCGGGAAGCTTGGGAAATTGCTCAGCAGTTCTTCTCAGTGTGCTCAAGCTCTCTAAGGTGTCAATTGTATCATTTGAATGGAATGAGGGGAGTATACCCCCTCCTCCCTCAAGATGGATAGACGAGATTCATTCTTTCATTTTGAGTCATCTAGCTACCGCATTCGTCAGGCTGCCGTAGGTGGCCAGAGGTGGCAGGTATATGCTGAGGTGGCTCAGTTTGAGTAGTGGGAGGTTTGAGATGGTTGGCTTGAGTTGTCTCCATCTCTTCTTGGTTAAGCCAATGCAGGGAGGTGGGTTAACTCACCTCCCCTTGACCAAGGGCTAACCTAACCACTTTATGTCTGGTTAGCCACCAAGTCAGGGATCTATTCTTGGCTTTGGGTGGTTGCCAAATGTAAAGGAGGGTTGTTAACCCCCCATATTTGGATTTTATCATATATGGAAGGCTTAATATGATGGGTAATGTGTAGATTTGGGTTCAATTTGGGTTGGGTTGATTTTGGGCTGACCCAAGGTGAGTCAAGGATGGGTCATGCCAAATTTCATTAGTTTGGAGTTGATTTGGTTAGGTTTGGCTCAATTTGACCCATGTAGGACAACTTGGGCTAGGTTGGGTCAAGTTGACTAATTAGTCAAATTGGGTCAAACCAAAGGTTGAGTCAAGTTTAAACGAGTATTTGGAATATTTTGGTGCAATTTGTTTGGTTCAATTTAGCTTAGATTTTAATTTGACTCATTTAGGTTCATATGGGTCAAATGGATCATGTTGACCAATTTGGCCAAATTGGCTTGGGTTAGGGATTGGTTCATGTTCAATTGATCCATTGAAGATGGTTGTATACTTTGGTTTGATTTAATTTGGATTTAGTTTTGAATTAGGCCAAATTGACCCTTTAAGTCAACTTAGGCTAAATAGGTTAATTGGGTTCAATCAAGGCTTTGATCATGTTCAATGTTCAATTTGGAATGAACTCGAGCCATTGGTTGCAATCAATTTAGGTTAAATCTTGATTTAACCCATTAGGTCAAATTGGGTCAAATTATGACAAAGGGCCAAATGGGTTAGATTTGGCTCAATTGATGGTCAAGTTATATTCAAGGATTAATCTTAGGTTGATATGAATCATTGGTTTTAATTAATTTGGTTTAGGGTGAAATTTGGTTTATTTGGCTCATGCAGGTTAAGTGGGTTAACTTGGTCAAGTGATAAATTTGACTTGGTGTGGTAAAATTTTTATATGTAATTTCTAAAGAATGTATACTTCCATCTTCACCCTATGCGGAATAAAATGAAGATAGAAATATATTTCTTTTTATTTATTTTTGGACACCACGTAGATCCCCAGATGTTCTTATTGAGGGTGATCGGGTACGACATTGAGGAGTTGTACTATCTCGAAAGATAGAAGTCACCACCCTACAATGGACCCAATCACTTTAATAAGGACTCCTAAGGACAATGGGTATCCATATGCACCAGAGATTCTTCCCCTACTTTACATGGAAAAGTAAAGTAGGATTTATTTTAAATCGGGTGCATTAAGCACCCTACAGGGGCAAGCCCCCATAGTTAATTACATCCTAAGGAAGGGGATTCCTGAGAAATACTTTCGATTAAGGTAAATGATCATTGTCACTAAAGATTTTAATAGAAATGACTATAAATTGATTAGTTTATTTTGGAAGATCAAATGGGATTGATGAAAGAGAGAGAGTTATTACCGAAGCCAAAGGAAGATAAGTAGGACATGCTCATGATGCTAGGAAACATAACGGGCAGCACAAACTATTCTAGGGTTGGGCTTTATGTTTTTAAAATTGAATTATTTATTTGACTTGAATTTTTATTAGAAATTTAGGGCTTATAATTCCATAATACAAAGATATGGAAATTCCTAAGAAGTGAGAATTTATGTTTATGGCCCATAGAAGGGAAAAGTAATCTTAGAACCTAAATCTAGGAGCTTTGGCTCGGGCCAAAAGCACAACCTAAATCTAAGGTAAAAAATGGATATTTGGTTTGTCTCCACAAGAGAGGAAAATCACCCAGCTACTTGGACTTAGAACCGCCTAGGGGTGGCCACCAACTAACTCCTCCTATGATTTTAAATTCATGTAGGCAAGTCATATGATTTATGCAGGATAGCTAGGTTGTTATTTATTTAGAAAGAGACTAAGTCCTTAAACTTACTCCCTAAGAGACTAGATCATGTAAGGGCATGGAAAATAACCTAGATCTAAAGAAAATGAATTACATATTATTTTTACTTTTGGACAATCATTTGACTCAGGCTTATAGTATTCATATGCCTAATGCATGAGAAATATGATTATGGGCCAAAATCAGTGAGAAGGGGGAAGTGTGTTTCCACCATGGCTCTTAAAGGTCAAGCCAAGTTCTCTAGCAAAGGTGAAAGCCCTCTAATCAAGAGTGTAACAATATGCTTTTATGCGTGATATTAGAAAAGAAATACTCATCCAGCTAAGGGGTTGCTAATTCTTTTATCTTGATTTTTACCGTAAGCTTTAAATGAGGTTATTAATTATTTATTTTTAATTTTGAATTGATTGATTTGGTAGAAGATTGATTTTTTCCTAAGAGCCTAATCGTCATCCAGGCCATACATTAAAGCAAGAAAGAAACTAAGAAAATATGCCATCTTAATGCACAAGCTAAACAAAACATCAAATATTTTATAAAACTAACACAAAAGAATAAAAGGCCATTTGTGGTTGGGCACCACCACACATACTCGAAAATAAATTGGGTAGCCGAGCTCTACCCTTATACAACCCGGATTATAAATGAATTAATTTACAATCAAGTTAGGAAATTCATGTTATGGGGATCTTCATTTCTTCATTTCTTCTTTCTTCTTTCTTCTTTTGGTTCCTTCTTTTGGATGGTTGGAAGGTGGATGTTCCAAAGGCTTCACATGGAATGAAAGATGAGAACTTATGACCAGTGCTCATCCTAATTCACCATAACAATCATTCCAAAATCCTAATTTTAAAAATTACATGAAAAGGAAGAGTAAATCTAACTAATACATGCAAAATAGAGATTAGCTAAACAAACCACACAAATCTGAAGCATGCATATTGGACTTAGCACCACATATGGGTAACCCAGTCCACCTGGCCTATTAGATTATGCTTAGGGGTATAAGAACCTACACAATAAAAGCATTTGTATTTTTATTTCAACACCCCTTAAGCACAATCCCCTGCATAAAATAATGATTAGACTAAATCATCCTACCATTCATTGTATGCACATTCACCCTAACATCCAGACTAGAAATAATACATCACAAAATACAAGCAAACATCAAGCCGTACACTGCCCTAACCAAAATAGAAGTGGTGACTTAACCTAATGTGTGTGCTTTAAAAGGTTTGTGTGGTATGCTTAGCTATGGCTTTAAGGCTTGGATTTTCTAAGTGTGAAGATGTTCAACTTATATGGGTGGTTTCATTTAAGTTGTTTAGTTGATTTGGCTTGATTTTATTAGATTCTTTGCTTAGGTTTGGATGAATCCTACAATTAATTACTATGTTATAAAGAAAGGGAAAAGAGAAGAGAACTTCTCTTTCCTTCCCTACCTTAAGTAATTTCCAAAGTGGATTCATGTTTGATTTTGTTTAGTGAATATTTTATTATGTGTTTTAATTAATCCTATGTTTAGATTTTCCCTAAACAAACCTATTCAAAAAGAAAGACATTTTAAGATTAAGTAAAGTGAAAAAATATCACAAAACACACATCATTTCATTTCTTTCCCAACATGTATAACATGCACATGGATGCATCCTAAGCATATCTATACATAGAAAATATAAATGTTTAGCACACTTTATGATGAATGCTATGAAATGTTACTTAGAAAAATTAGAATGCTATATGATGCATGATTTTCATTAAGTAGAAAAGAGGGGTTTCTTTTATCCATTATTCACATGCACATATATATGTATGAAAGGCGTAGTAATGACCCCATTATTAGTACCAGGGGTGTAAGGTACAAGACCTACATAGGGCTACTTAAAGCCTCACAATCTCAGGGTTGTCCAGACTAATATACCACTTTCCTTAAATACAAACACATGTACAAAAGAAATGAATGGAAAAAGAAAGATGCAAAAAGTTTTTATTTGTTTGTTTATTTTGTTTATGCAATTTATATGTACAAGTGTGGATGTCATCTGTAGGTAATAGCATAGGAATGAATAGGAATAGGGTTAGGTAAGTGTTGTGTTTTTTTCAAATGAACTATACACTTTGCCAAATCATATTCAAAACTATGCTAAAAGAAAAGAGAAGGAAAGCCACACTATGCACATCTTCATATTTATATCCACATGCAAGGTCATAAATAATTATAAGTAGCACAATTTCAATTTCAAGTGTTTGATTTATAGATTTTGAAAATAGTTTTGGATTTAGTAGTGATAATAACCATTCATATTTTTTACTTTAGCCAAAACATGCAATTTGACATAAAGAAAACATTTCATTTTCAATTTGAATTTTGAAAAAAAAACATGAATGCATGAAATTCATATGACATACACATTTAGCATGTTAGGAAAGAACTAAAGTGATGAAAGCATGTAAACACATTCACCCTAATTAATTCCTAAAGACAATCATATGAAATAAGAAATCTTAAAGCAAATCAAGTTATTTTTAAGAAAGGTTTGATTTTGTTTTGAGTTTGATTTAATTTGAGAAATATGAGGTGAGTTTCTGCTCTAGTCCACATATGTTTGTTGATTAATTTGTTCTTAGGATTATTAGATGATTTTATATGTTGCTTAGGTTAAGGTATGAATTAAGTGTGTTAATTACCCCTTACCTACACCGCCTTGGCATAGTTAATCAAATTATTATGAGCCAATGATATGGCATAAAATCACACAAGGAATTTAAATCAGCAATGCACTTAGGGAAGAAAGGTACCTAATGCAATTAGCTCATGATTAAGGATTAATTAAGCTAAGGGGTTTATTTTAAATAATTTCATAGTACCTCTCACACATGTGAGTTGAATTTTAATTTCCTTAATTGTACCTAGGCTCTTGAACACCTATGCATCTACCCAAGATAGATTAATTGAGTTCTGAAAAGTTTTAGAATTTTATGAAATTAGTTAAGGGGGTAATTAGTGAATTAACCCTTAATTAAGGTTGGATTAAGGAAGAAAGGGGTTTAAGGAATATCTTAAGGAAAGTATCACAAAATTATTTTCTAAACCTCATATTTACTTAAACAAAACTTAATTGACTCAATTAGAGGGTTTGACCACTAATTATAACCTTAATTAAGCTTAATTACATTAAGAGAGTGATTAAGGAATGAACTAGCAATTCCTCTAATTAAACCACCAATAAATCATGGAAAATTAGGGGAGGCAAGAGTCATCCCACTAATTATGCACAAGAAGTTTGGGATTAATCAGTGGAGTAATTAGATGGTAATTAACAAATTCACATTCACAATAAAACACAAATCCAGAGAAAAGCACCGTTCAAAATCAATTAAAATCATTTTTAGAATATTCTATGTTCAGTTATCTATCCAATGCAATTTATTTCATATTTTTTTATTTCTCTAAGCTTTGATATGAATTTATGAGGTTTTCATGATTAATTAGGTGATTTAATAGCCTAATTAAATGTTTAATCCCATCGACACCACATGGACCGCTAACGCAGCATGCACTTTCCATGTGGCATGATGAGATTCAATATTTAAGTTATCACATCATAGCTCCACGTCAGTGGCGGTGCTGCGTTCTTTCTCTTCTTCTGTCCAATCAAGGATCAGACGGTTGAGGTTAAAGTCATAGTTCTAAAGGGATTAAAACATGGATCTACGTGTCTTTGATCATGGCCGTCCATCCAAAATGCACGGATGGAAGTCCCATGATCCTTCCCTATTCTTCTTTGTGAGGAATGGACACCATCCATCTTCTAGGAGAAGATCCTAGCTCGATTAAGCTCGGTTTGGATTGAAACTCAACCCACACCATCTATAGATAAAGGGATGACATCTAATGGCTAGAATCTTATGGGGTGATACTTTACTTCACAAAGGACTAGAAAACATCTAGATTAAGTTTGGTTTAATGGCATATCTCATCAGAAGTGATCACCAGCACTTGATTCCCTTGGAGAAGCTTCATCTAGTGATGACAAAGCTTTGTTGAGAGTTTGAGGTCTTGAGATTGGGTGGACCCTCTTATGGGCTAACTCCACCTTTACTTTCTTGCGGCTTTGATCAAAATAGCACCTCCCTTGCCTTTAGAGCTTGGGTGAACTCGATTGAGTTCCCTGAGGATGCTTGCAAAGAGAATTAGGTAGATATTGAGTGTAGGCTAAGTTAGATTTTTAATGGAGCTCCCCTTTTTTCAATCTATGAAAATCGAGAAAATGGAATTTGGGGATTGCTGGAGTAAGCTTAGGGAGGCTAGGAAATGACTTCTCTGGCTTCCTCTTACTCAATCGAATTAGGGACCGTGTAGATTGAAATGAATTAGGGGGAGTATATCTGCCCCTTGAAAGATCAGATGGACATTTTAGCTTATCATTCTGATCCAATTGACCCAATTCAATGGGTTGTTTGAGCTATTTAGAGTGACATGTCATTCAGTTTTGGCTAGAGTAGGAGTGGGTGAGGTGGCCATATGCTCAAACAAGGTGGAGGGAGGATTCCATGTGGCCATTTTCAAAGGTGGTGGTCAGTTTTGGGTTTGGGTTGGGTTTGGCTGTCCCAAACCCAATGGGTCATGTGCACTAGGTCCATTAGTGACCATTTGGTCCATTAAGAGGATGCCAAGTGTCCATGAAAAGGAATTGACAAAATTCTAAGTGGTTTTTATTTTGGGTTACCCTATGGCCTAGGGGTAAAATGGTCATTTAGCTTGGGTTTCAATTTGAATATATTTGGTATGTTAAAAAAATGGGTTAGGCCAAGTTTCATTGAATTTGAAATTCGTTTGATGTGATTTGGCTCATGTTGACCCATTTAGGTCAAAATGGGTCAACTTAGGTCAAGTTGACCAATTGGTCAAATTCGGTCAAACTAAGGGTTGGGTCAAGTTCATATAACCATTTGAAATGTTCTAGTTGCTTTGGTTTGATTCAATTTGGTTTATATTTGGTTTTAGTTCAATTGAGTTCATTTGGGTCAAATGGGTCAAGTTGACCAATTTGACCCATTTGGCCTATTTGGGTTAGGTCATGGGTTGGATCATGTTTGGTTGGTCATATGAAATGGATTGGTTCTTTGTTTCCAATCAATTTGGTTTTTGTTTGAGTTTGGGTCAATATGACTCTTTAGGTCAAGTTGGGTTCATGGTCAATTGGGCTAGGTTAGGTCTAGTTGGCCAATTGGAGCTTTAGTCAAGTTCAACAATTATTTTGGAATGAACTTGACCCATTGGTTTCAATCAATTTTACTTAGATCAAGTTTTGACACATTTTGACTTTTTAGGTCAAGTTGGGCCAACTTGGGTCAAGTGGCTAATTAGGCTAGGTTAGGCTCAAATGTTGGCTTAGTCAAGTTCAAACATTGATCATGAATGAACTTAGATCAATGGTTTCAATCAATTTATTCTGTGATGGATTTTGGTTAGCTTAGGTTTCATTTTGCTAAGTGTTGACTTGGTTAACCCTTAGGTTTGACTTTGTTTGACCCAATTTGAGTGATTGATCATCTCATGATGATTGTTAATCATGATGAGAGGCTTAGATGGGCTTAGTTCAATCCAATTTGGTTAGGATTACAATTTGGCTCATAAGGGTACTTTAGGTCACTTTGGGTCAAGTGAGCCTAGGTAGGTCAAACGACTTGGTAAAACATTGATTTGAGTTTGATTGAACTCACATATGGATTATGATTGAAATATAAATCCATTTGCAAGTGGTTTGAAGTCAAATGCATTTTGATCCATTTGATAATTTCAAGTTCAAGGGGGTGAATATGAGTTTGACTTAGGTTTGATTTTTGAATTGAGTTTTGGTTTCATGATTGAAGTTTATATTTATATTTCAATTCATGATTGAAGGATTGATTGAATCATGAAGAAAAATCAAGAGTTTGGCTTGATTTGAAATTGATTTGGCTAAGTTCAAGATTTTGACTTGAAAGGCTTAGGTTAGATTTTGATTGAATTTGAGTTTGATTTTGGAGTTGGTTTTGGTTGTTTGAATTTATATTTCATTTATATATATGAATATAAATGAAAATATAAATGGGTTATGAGAAAATTTCATGAATTTGAAGTGATTTGAACTTGATTTAGGCTAACTCCTTAAAAGGAAATCAAAGTGACTTAGGAAGGATTTTTGATTTGGATTTGAATTTTAGATTTAGTTTGATTGATTCGAATTCATATTTCATTTATATATGCGAATATAAATGAGAATATAAATGAGTTGTGAGAAAAATTTCATGACTTTAAATTGATTTGGATTTGATTTAGTCTAAGTCTTTAAGAGGAATTAAGGGACTTAGGAAATATTTTGAACTTGGAATTTGAATCATGGGCTTCAATCATAAGTTTCAATCATGGGTTTCAATCATTTGGCATTGATTTGGGTTTGGAGAAAATCAATTAAGCTAGAATTGATTTTAGTTTGATGTTTATTTGATTTGGAGTTTGACTTGAAGGAAGGAAGTGAGGAATGTGATTCAATTTATAGGGCAGGCAAATTTTTCTAACACCCCAAAGGCATGACCTATTCCTATGGCTAAAAACACCCCTAAGGCATGACCTATTATTATGGCTAAAAACACCCATAAGGCATGACCTATTCCTATGGCTAAACCTTCTCAGTCTTTAGGGCTAGGTTGAGTGTCCACCTAATCACTAGATGTATCTTTAGACTAAGGATCTCTTAAAGTCTAAGAGGAGTCCTATGTCTAAGATGGAGGGGTTGAGAGCTCATCCTAAAAATGAGGTCAACACTTAGTTTGACACAATTGATTGCAATTGATCAATCAAGGATGATCAACAATCATTGTACGAGAGTTTGATTAATTTGGTTCAATCCAATTTGGGTTGGATTGAAAGTTAGCTCAAATGGGTCCTTTAGACCACTTTGGGTTAAGTTAGCCTAAATGAGTCAATTGGCTTGATTGAGGTTTGATTTGAGTTTAATTGAGTTTGAATATTGATTTGGAATTGATTTATAGCTTTGGTTGCAATTGATTTGGGTTTGGATAGATTTTGGCTCATTTGGGTCATATAGGTTCAAATGATTTAACTTGGTTTGATTTTAGTTTGATTTTGGTTCGATTATCTTTGATTGTAGGTTTTGGATAGGTTTGAAGTGATGATTGAAGAATTGAATTGATTTATGAGAAAATTAATTAAATTTGATTTCTATTGAAAGAAATTTTGGCTGCTAAGTCCATAGGTTTAAATCATAGGGCTTAGGTTCGAATTTGGTTTTGAGTTTGGAATTTGGTTTGGGGATTTGGATTAAATTATAGATTTGATTTGAAAAGATGATTGGAGGATTGATTGATTTATGAGAAAATTAATTGAGTTTGATTTGGGTTGAAGGAAATTTTGGCTAAGTCCATAGGATCAGATCATATAGCTTAGGCTTAGGTAATTTGAATTTGATTGGATTTGGAGTTTGGATTTGATTGTAGATTTGATTTAGTTTGGTGTTGGATTTTGACTTAGGTGATAGGTGTGGATTTGGTTAGCCTATAGGCTAGGTAGGTTCCCCTAAGTCTTAAGGCATAGCCTAATCCTAACACTAATCCTTCTAAGTCTCTAGGCTTAGGTTAAGTGTTCATAATCACTAGAACTCTCTTATAACTAAGGAGCTCTTAGTGTCTAGAAGACCCCTAGACCTATGATGGGAAGATTGAATCCTCACTCCAAAAATTAGGTCAACAGTTTCACTATGGTTTGAGTGTGTGAGGAGAGTCAATTACGGGGAAGGATCGATCCTTCCACATTTTCATATGTGGAGAAATACTTTGCCACCGGCTTTGGCCGATTTTCAGTTGGTTGGTAGAAAGAGACTTGGTGGAGGCTTCAATTTTCTTTCTTTTTGTCTATTGAATGTGTTGGAGCTCTTTGGATTGAGAGGAAGGCTCTCTCTTCCTCTATTCCTAGTTGGCTGAGAGCTATGGCAATGGGGAGGATTTGGGGTGGCTGGAATCCAACCATTGGTGGTAAGAGCCTCAGGTAAGGGGGTGGCTTGATTCATCTTCACATCAAGAGGTTACGTGGATAGATGGAATCAAGAGAGGAAGGTTCCTCCTTCATCTTTTTTTTTTGGTCATGAGCTCCCATGGAGAAAACCAAATGAAAGTTTTCCATGAAGAGGGAAATCAAGTATGGTTGGCCATTGTGATTAGGAACCTTGGAGGTTTCCTCCAAGAGGTGATCAACTGATTGGAGAGAGTCCAAATCAATGAAGGTGGATGACGTATGGAGGGAGGGAAGTGGGATTTGAATTCTTTGCATGGGTTTTGGTTTCTCCTCTCGCATGGCTTCCACATCATCTCATATGATTCCACATCATATGGCCTTCTTCAAATGGATAATTGCTTACCCAAGTCAAACCATCTAAAGTGGACTAAGGGTTGAGTTAAGCTAATTTGGATTGAATTTTGTTCAAATGTTTGATTTCATGACTTTGGGTTTAGCTTTGGTTAAATTGATTTGATTGGATTTAGCATTTGATTTCAATAATTAATCATTATTCATTAAATGATTTATGGATCAATTGATCTGTATTACATGAATGTTTGAAGCAATTTAGGCTTGTTTGACCTATTTGACCTAAATGGGTCAAATTTAATCTCCTAGCATTTTATACAATTTCAGGATTCTAATTTCAACATAATCATGTTCAATTGGTCATTCATTATATTTCCAACAAATTGATTTTGTAGAATTTCAAGTGAATTTTAATTTTGAACCATTTCAACCCATCTTAGGTTAAGTTGAGTTTGTTTGAGTTCAATTGGCCAATTTAAGATAATCAAAATGTATTTGGCCTTCAATTATCTTTAATTAAGCAATTAAAATGATTTAGTTTAATTGGTTTTATTTCATTTGAAATTTATTTTGAATTTAGACCTAATTTGGCCTTATATGGGCTTAATGGGTCAACATGGATTTATTTGGGTGAAATAACTAAATTGGTCAAATTAATATGAATGATTATTTAGTTATGTTCAGTTATGGATTTCAAGTGATTTTGGATGGTTGATTAGAGTTAATCACCATTTTATTTTAATTTAATTTTCAATCAGGTTCATTTGGGTTCATTTGGATCAAGTGATCTAATTAGCCCATTTGAAGCATTGTTGGGTTTAGATTCATTTAAATTGATGTTTTATCATGTTTATTTGATGATTTTAAGTCCTCAAAATGATTTAATTTGGTCAAAATTTGGTGGTTTGATCTTGAACCTAACGGGACCCACATAGTTCAACCATAAGTCAAATGGCATGATTAACCATCTTGAACCTCCTTTGTATTTAATTTTAGGTTCGTTTATGTTCATGCATTGATTTTATGCTCTTTGTTTGGTTTGATTTCAAATTGTTTTGATTTTATTTGAATTTCTTTTGGTTTAGGTAATTTTGGTGCTTTATAGAAAGTTAATTATAAATGATTATACTTTCATGATTTAGAATA
The DNA here is from genome assembly GCA_021442155.1 of Cymbidium sinense. NCBI lineage: Eukaryota > Viridiplantae > Streptophyta > Magnoliopsida > Asparagales > Orchidaceae > Cymbidium > Cymbidium sinense. The sequence goes on from CM038229.1 coordinate 20,926,944, forward strand.
ATAATGAGCACCAATAAAGAAAAGTAAAGTTGCAAGAAAAGTAATAGAGAACATTAAGATCTTTATGTGGTTTGGCCAAACCCTAAAAACTGGCCTACATACACACCTAGCAACCCAAGCTCAAAATTCACTTAGTCAAAGTTGAGATTACATTAAATCCCTCATACTCTCCTTCATGGGCAAGTACAACTTAACCATACTTCCCTACACGGGAAAGTACAACGGAACACTGTACTTTTCTACATGGGGCAAGTATAACCCCTACAAGAAACAAGAATGAAAAGAGAAAAGATACAAAGATCTAACTCTCAATTTAAAAATATTTTGCACTCAGAGCCCAACTATATCACTATTATGGCAAGTAATTTAAAAGAAAGAAAGCACACTTTAATATAAATTAAGATTGAAGTTAATGTACGACCTTGAATGAATTATTAAATTAAAGAAGGCCTTGAAGAAGTTTGATTTAATTTAAAGATATGAAAACTTGAAATCAAAATGATTTAAATTAACAATTTAAAACACAACACAATAGATGAGTGATAAACTAAAATAAATAGTGCAAGTAATCTTATGATATGTAATAAGCAAGTTGATATAAAAACCCATGACAAAAGTTTACTTAAGATCTTTCATAAGATTAATGTAGTATGCAAGTGATAGAAAAAAGATTTATAATTGTAAGCTTGTAATTCATTTGAATGTAACTTGAAATCAAGCACAAAATATCTTCCACTTAAATTTATATGAAATGAAAGGAGAAGAAGAGAACTTTAAAATCAAAACCTTAACCAATTCAAGCATACTAGCCAAGATTAAATCTTTAATCACAAATAACTTTTCTTGATGAAGACCAAGATCATATGGATCGAACAATAAAAGAAATAATGTGAGATGAAGAGTTTTTCGCCTTAGAGAATATGTAATAACCTTTAATTTTTGGGCAAGGGGTGTTTCACGAATTCTTCAAGTTTTCCCAAGCTATATTCAAGTGAGATTTTTGGCCAAGAGAAAAAGAAGAATGTTTAGAGAGTTTTAGGACTTCAATCACCAGAAAGTCTCCAAGAATTATGTAATTAGAGATCAACCTAGTGGAGAAAAGGTAAGAAGCTTTTCCAAGACCACTTTAAATAGAAAAAAAAAAAGAGAGGCTAGGGGCGGATAAGCATGAAGGTATTGGAGGAAAATTATTTTGGAAAGGATTTGATTAGGATTTTATAATTTTAATCAAATTATCAAATATTTCATCCCTAATAATTTTGGCACATGAGAGAAAGAGAGGGAAAGTACATTATGTAGCAAATTGAATTTTAATTCAATTTGATATGAGGGATTTAATGGGTTGACTAAGGAGAGAATTCACTTAAAGGAAACTAGTCAAATTTCAAATGAGGATTTCAATTAATTCATGAGGAATATGTCCAAGAGAGTTTCAGCCAAGAAGGATGTGGGAAGCGAGAGAGAGAGAGAGAGAGAGAGAGAGATAATTATTAAATCAAACAAAAATACCATATAGTAATAATCAGCCAAGTAGAGAAAACTAGTTTAGGTAGAATTTTAAAATTTAAATGGATTGGAGCATGAATAACACTTGGAATTGAATGTGACATAGGGTTGAGAGGATTTGCCATAAGAGAATAATTCAAGATGAGAACTAATAACTAGGATTTACTTTAACAAGTTAATTTTCATAAGTGTTTAAATTCTCATGTGGTGGTCGACCAAGAAGAATTTCAAAGTAGGGATTAACATAAAGTAGGTGCATAATATGATAAAGATATAATGAATTAAATGGAGCAAGAATGAATAAGGAAAATTTATGAATAAAAAGAATTGCTAGAAAATCCATGGGAATTTCAATCATGTTTAATTTCCATAAATAGGATGATCTCAATTTAATGCAATGAATCAATTAGAATCCAAGCTTTTTATTTAATATGCTATTTTAATATTAAATGATATTTAAATTAACTCAAATTTAAAAAGATGTGGTAGGCCAAGCAATTTCCTAAATGGAATTTAATTAAAAAAGGAAATATTATAAATAAGGGCTGATTTGAATTTAATTATTAAAATAAGTTGGAATAAATTAATTAAACTCCAAATGATTAAATTAAATCAGCTTGGGTCTTTCAAAACATACCATAACAGGTTACATTTAATTTAGCATGGATATTACATTAATTATGCAATTTAAATTCAAAATAATTCAAATTCATAAATTAAAATTAATGAATTTTTAAAATATAAAAATTGAGGGAATTATTTATGGAAATATTTTTAATAAATCTCACATGATTTATTAGCCTAAATTCTATGAAAAATTTGGCCAAATCAATATAAGGATGATGAGGATTATAGGAGAGAGAAGATAGAATAATAGGAGAGAGAAAATAAATAATAGGATAATTCAAGAATAAGTTAACTTTCATTCAATAAATATATGAATAAAAAGCATGGAAATGATTTAATGAAGTATGAAATTAATTTGCCTTACTTTAAAACACATTAAATAGAATTTAACTCATGCACTTAGTTCATATTATTCAAAAGGATAATTCAAGGAATAATTGCAAATATGAAATCTAAAAAATATGAATAATTTTAAAATGAATTATTTTGAAATGAATGAATCATTTATTATATTTTATTGTGCTCTTTATTTGTTTTAATATTGTGATTCCTACAAAATTTTCAACCAGTTCAAGTCCAACAGCTTTAACTTTCTGAATTTGTTTGAAGAATTTAAAATTAAAGAATTTTCCTACAACACTTGAATTTAAACCAATTAGTAGCGTTTGACGATATGTTTGTTATCATCAAAATCAATCTCAAATGAGTTGAGGCTCATGAAGTAAACATAAAAACATATAAGTGAGATAGTGTACTTCACTTTTTCATGATTACATTATTTATCATTTTGGTATAGCTCATCACATCATGTTTGATAATGGAATGTTCTTTTAAAGTGCTAAAATTAATAAATTTGTTTAACTTCATAATTTTGATTGATAATATTCAATAATCTATTATCAATGGGCTAATTATTTCCCAAGTATTTCAATGAATCTTTGGTTACTAAAGAATATTTTTTGATGCCAATATGGGAGAATGAAATGATAAAGCAATGTAAGCTTTTTGGGGCATATAGAGTAACTTATATAACTCCCACACAATCAACACCTTATGTACTAATATTTGGGCCAAAAGCAATCCTTCATTTGGTAGTAGAAGTACCATCTTTGTACATAATAATTAGCACTAAACAAGATGCTCAAATTACATAGAGGAAAATCTTAATGACTTTTGACTTTGGCCTAGCAAAAACTTGAGTTATGTCTTGCTTAAATAGCATAAATGCATGATAAACTTATTAGACCTAAGATAATTGCAGTTGGTTGTTTGGTGTTAGTCTTAAGAAGGCCTGCACTAATTCATCATTCATAAGATGGTAAATTTGAAACAATTTGGGAAGTCCATTTTATTATTAAATTTATTTAAAAAGGAGAAGCATATCTTTTGTAAATGAAAATAGCACTCATCTCTTATCTCCTATAAATGGGCACATACTTAAAAGCATATTATAGCTGAAGTTTTGGCTGCCTTACTTTTGTGAAGCACATTAGTAAAAATAAAATGTTCCTATTTTGTAATATTCATTTATTGATAATTATATTTTTGAACATAAATAACATATATTCTTTTTAATATAAGGAAAATGTGTGAGGGGAATTTCAATTTTATATTACTTAATTAGTCTTTAAAGTATCCTTAAGATAATTTAAGTTAGTTTTGATATATTATTAACTAACTTTATAGTGAACCTATGTTCAATGTTAGTGCTAGGTTAAACTTTCTTATCACATCTCTTAATAAAGTTATCATTTAATGATTCATTGACATATGATGTAAACCCAAGTTATCAGACAACTATACCACTAATGCTATTACTAGTCTTCTAAAATGAGTGCCATTTACTTCTAGAGGTCTTTGAACCACTAGAGCATTTTCTCTTCCTATAATTTGCCATGATTTACTACATCATGAATGAGGTGTTAGGTAATCTCATATATGTGAATGTACAATGTATTGCATTTTAGTATCATTTGATAAACATTCCTTATTTAAGTATACATTGAGTTGTTAGTTACATTTATAAGAATCACTCTCTGAAAAAATTTAAGAGTATGCTACACCTAGTCAAAGATATTAAGAGAGGATAACTTTAAGAAGATCAACCATTGTATGCTACACTGAAAATCCTAGAGTAGTAGCCTTTGCCTCTAATTAATGTAAGATAGTTTGTTAGAGTAGACTATTAGCATGTGTTTATTCTAGGGCACCCACTTTATCTTTAAATGATTACATTTATTCAAATGCAAAATGTACAATATAACTTCTAACTAAAAGTTTCATATGTAATATTGTTGACCTCACTTTTGGAGTGAGGACTCATCCTTCCCATTTTGGACTTAGGAACCCTCTAGACACTTGGATTTCCCTAGTCATATAACACTTCTAGTGGCTAAGGGAACACTAAACCCAAGCTTAGAGACTTAGGAAGGCATACCCTAAGCTTAAGATATGGCTTAGGGCAAATAGGTCTTACCTATCTTATGGCCTAAACCAAGATCCATGCTTGTCCACTCATCTAAAACTAATCTCAAGCCAACACAACCAACCACAATTGAATTTTGTTTTCCCATCGAAGCTCCAAGTCAAATTTGCTTAAGACATAACCTAAGTTAATTACACAATGATCTTATGGTTCCAACCTAAAACCCATTCAAGTAAACCAAATCCATTTTGATTGTCATAAAAGCACTCCAACCATTTAATAGATCATTTCAAATCCCTTTAATACTTGAAATCAAACCAATCAAACCAAATGAAACCAATTAATCCAAGTTAGCCCATTTGACCCAAAAGGTCCAAATGAGCCAAGATCCAATCAAACCAAAATCGGTTGTAATCAAGGCCACCAATCAACTTTAAATCCATCATTGAACTCTTCTTAACACCCAATTCCACCAATTCAACTCAATCAACCCAATTGGCCCACTTGACCCAAAGTGGCATAAATGACCAAATTGGCTCAAACTTTAGTCCAACCCAAATTGGATTGAATCAACCCATCCAATCTCCTCTATAATTATTGTTGATTATCTTTGATTGCCCAATTACAATTAATTGGGTCAAACCAAGCTAATTTAATTACTTGATACAAGTTGACACAATTAACCCATATGGACCAAAATGAACTAAATCTCATTCCAACTCCAACCAATTGTAATAAATGACTCTCATCTCATAAATTGAGTTTTGAACATAACTCAACCACCAATTGAACCAAACTAAGCCAAATTAGTCTTTGGTCCAAAGTTGACCCAATTTAACCTAAAAGGGAAAATTGAGTCAGATCAAATCCTAAACCAAACTGATTATAACCAATACTTATAATCAATCATAAATTGAATATTGGACATGATCCAACTCTCAATTGATAATTTGGTCAACTCAACCCAATTGACCCACTTAACCTAATATGACCTAAAGGGTCAAATTGAACTAAATCATTCCCAAATCCAAATTTATTTAAATGAACTCATACAATCATTCTCAAATGATCTATTGAACCTAAACCAACCCTCCACCCAAGCAAATTTGACCAATTTTACCAAATTGGTGAACTTAGCCCATTTGACCTAAATGAACCCATACAAGCCAAAATCAAATTCACTTCAAATTAAACCAAATCAATTGTACCAATACATTCCAAATGATCATTTGAACATACCCAAATCCTTGGTTTGACCTAATTTGATCAATTGGTCAACCTAGCCTAATTGAACCCCATTTGACCCATTGATCAAAGTAGGCTCAATTTGATCACTAAAAGGCACTCCAAGGCCAACTCTGATGAGCTTTATGACAACGCTTGATCCAAAGATGAATTGGTGGGGAGCCAGCTCAAAATCTACTCAACAGGGCTTCATCTCTTCAAGGTGAAGCTACTTTAATTGACGGACCACCGATCTTTAGCTCCGGTGAGATAAAAATCCAGCAAATTATAGATTTTCCCTTAAATGTTGGTCTTTTGTGAAATGAATCATGATTTTATGCAATTTCCATTATAGGATCTTCTTAGATCTCCTCCTCTCACTTTTTGGACTCGATCTCACCTTCCCACAGCTTCGGTAAGCTTAGATTAAGCAGCGGAAGGCGGAGGCTATCCATCTTCTAGCACTCTAGGGATGACAGATCATCGGCCATTCATTTCATTGATTAGAATGGATAGTCATGATTTAATCCACTAGATTATTTGATTTAATCCTTAAGGAACCATGGGATTAATCTCAGTCGTTTGATCTGATATCGAGCGACAGGGATGAAACCGCATTCGTCGCCGCTGAGTCAACTACTGTGTGAGACATTTTAAATAACCTATCATGTGGTGCCACATGGAAAGCACTACCATGTTAGCTTCCACGTGGCACCAACGATTTAGGGAGTGAAATAAGTGTTAAAAATTTAATTAAATGGCAAAACTTTGAAAATTTATAACTAATTATAGAAAAATCCAAAAAATATAAATAAATCCATTTTGGAAAGGGTAGATAGTGGAAAATTTAACAAAAATAAGATCCCTATTGTTTAGTTAATGAATAGTACTTAATTGGGGTTTAAAGTTTAGGCTAAGTACCTTATTAAGGCATAATTACTTGGCCCAATTGATCTCAAATTTGGTGGGTTAAATCCATGGGATGCCCTCTATCTCCCATAATTTTTTTGGAATTTTTTGGCCTTGTAATTTAAGAAATTTGAAATTCTAATTCTAATTCCACTCCTTAATCAAATTTATATTTATTAAAATTGTTAAATAGTAAAAATTTAATGGTTAATGATGATTAATCACTGTTAATAGTGGGAATAGTGAGGAGAAATAATTATGACCTCTTTCCAAATTATTTTCTTAAATACATTTTCATAGGAGGGATAATTAATGCATATGTTAATTAAAGGTTAATTAAGTAAATTAATGATAAAATCAAATCAAATAAAAATGATGATTTGGTTTAGATAATCTAAGTATAATTCATTAATTTTCCCTTTATGTATTTAATAACATAAAGATCTTTAAGGAACTTATGGTCAACCCATGGGTGTGGGAAAGCTATATATGTACTTAATTTAGATTCTTCCTTAATTTATTTAACTCTTAAGTATGAGACTAATTGCATTAGAATGTTTTAGGTTCATTGCAAATTTTAATTTCTCACAAGCATATCATTGGAGGCTCATGATTAAGGAGTTAATTAAATTAAAGAGGCTTACGAAAGGATAATTAAATTCATTACTTAATGACTTGAACTTAATCAATTCATAAAATTCACTTAATCACTTTTTCTTAAATACATTAAGTCACCAACATGGGATGGGGAAAACATCAAATGTCTTTCCCCTCTTTAGGTTTTAATAACTTAAACACCAAAATCAAGATTCCATAAAAACTTTGGTTAGTCTTAAAGACTTTTATTTGACTTAATTGTCCTTAGGAATTAGTGTGATTGAATGTATCATGTGGTAATGTTTAATTATTCCTTTTCAATCATTATAAATTTGTATGTCATTTATTTCATACATTCATGTCTTTTCAAAAAGAATCAAATAAAAAGAATATAATCATATATAAATTGCATGTGTTGAATTAATCTTGCTATAATGTGTGGCTATTATCGTTAATAAATCTCAAATTATTTTCAAAATCATAAGCTAATGATGAAAATTTAGTGATGTTGGCTATGAATATTACATATGATTTACATTCACTTATAGTTTAAACAAGTTAGAGGATTGTTCTATTTTCATGATTCATATGTATGTTTACATGTGTATGAATGCTAGTAAGTATATAGTCTAAACATCCTAAAAGTATGATGCTTTCAGTAGGCCCAAGAAGGTCTTAGATTACCTCACTTTCTTTGTTTAATGATGTCATGTACTTAATTTCATTCATATGTGTACATGTGCTAGAATTTGGATAGGGCTTTACTTTACATGAGTAAATAATTTGCTAATATACAGTCTTTTATGTGATTTTCATTCTTAAGTTCATGTATATGTTCATGTTTATTGAAGTTAGTATATAGTCTTGACATCCCAGGAATAGGAGGCTTTAAGTAACTTGGAGGAGGTCTTAGATTACTTCACTTCCCTAGTTTAACAATGGCACATACTTGCTTAATCGTTAATATGTGTATATATATGCTTAATTAAGGATTGAAATCCTTCTTTTGTACCAAAATATTTGCATTAAGAATCATCAAGTTTGACAAAAACATAAATATATTATATGTATAAGTAAAAAAATGAAAGCATATGTATGTTATTTATGATGAAAAAGAATGATGTAATGTTACCCATGTGATAGTGATTCAATCTTGTTAATCTAATTTCTTGTTTGAATAAGATTCTTTAAGATTAACCCAAACCTAGGATTGATAAATGTTCAATAATTTGTTCCCTAAAAGAAAAAAAATCATAATCGCATGCCTTTAGAAAATAACTTAGGGTAGGGATGAAGAGGGTTAAACCTCTTTCCTCTCTTTATAAAAACTAGATGCTAAGTAAATATTAAGTGAAATAAAAGAAAATATAAATTAAAAACATTAATCTTTTTAATAACTTGAAGTGTAACCTCCCCTCATGTGTAACTTGAACATTTCAAAACCTTTAGATAATCATATACCTAAAGCCTAGCTAAGACATACCACAACAAACCTTAGCACAAACATTAGAATACTAAGTCACCACTTTTAGCTCTAAGTTAGGACAATGTGTGTTATGATGTTATGCTTTATTTTGTGGTGTAATGTTTTAGAGTGGAAGTTAGGATTACTTATGCATAGACTGGATGTTAGGCCTCTATTAGTATAATGATATTTTATGCAAGGGACTATGATAAATCGACCATTGAAATAATGAAAAATAAGTATAAAATATCTTGCTTGTAGGTTGCTTATGTTCCTAAGAATAATCCAATTAAGACAGATGGGCTTAGTTACCCATATGTTGGGTGTTAAGTCAAAATTCATGGAAATATAGCTGCTTGGTTTATATGTGTGTTTAGCTAACATCTATTTTGTAGGCATAGTTAGATTTTATTTTATATAAACATGTAATTTTGCAGTAGGAATTAGGATTAGTGCTATGGAGTTTAGGATGAGGAGTGGCTAGAAGGCAAAGACATGGAAAGCCCTATGAAGCCCAGAATAAATCAAGCCAATGGAAGAAGAGTAAAGGAAAAGTAAAAAATGAAGACCCCCATTGCATCTATTTAATTATAATTGTAATATTCTTTTATAATCCGAGTTGTATAAGGTAGAGCTTGGCTACCTAATTTCTATATTTTTCAGGGTGTACGGAGGTCCCAGCCGCATCGGCCTTTTATTCTTTCATGAAATTTATAAATGTTTGATTATCATGTTTAGCTTGGGCAATAGAAATGACATATTTTTCATAAGGTTTCTTAAACCTTGATGATTGAATGTCTGGCCTAGATGCGATAGGCTCTTAAAGATACAATTAATTTTTCTACCCCCATTAAACAACTCATAACTAAATTTTAAATATAACTCATAACCTCACCTTAAAGCCTAAGTTTAGAATAAATATAATTAAAAGATTTAGCAACACCTTACCTGAATGATGTATGTTCAAGCAATCATGCATACCATCTTTTTTTGCTCTTGAATAGGAAGGGCATCCATTCTTGCATGATAGGGAATGCTTGACCTTTGAGGGGATAAGCCTTTGTCTAAATGAATGCGTCAAAATGGTGTAAAAGATTATAAAATTTGCATTAGTCTAAGTCATGTCTTAATGCCAGTCATAATCTAGTGTATTAGGGAGTGAGTTTAGGACTTTAGTTTTCCTTCTCAATTAAATAATGGCTTAGTTATCTTGCATTTACATAAGATCAACCTTCATGATTCTGAAACATAAGAGGTGTTAGCTGGCGGCCACTCCAGGCAGTTGTAAGTCCAAAATAGTCTGGATGGGTTATCCTCTCTTATGGAGGTAAACAATTATGTCCCATTTTTTTTATTAGACTTAGGTCATGGTTTTAGCTTGTGCTAAAGCTTCTTAGATTTAGGTTCTCAGGCTATTTATTTTCTTTGGGCTATGAGTATAAGTCCTCACCTCTTTGGCATTTTCACTATCCTATGTTGATGGACTATAAGCCCTAGATTCTAATAAAATTTCAACTTAAATAAAAATAAATTTTTTCTTTCAAATACATAAAGCCTCACTATGGGGTAGATTGCAGCACTTACTAAGCTTTCTAGTATCATGCGTTCTCCCTACTTATCCTCTTTTAAAATCCATAAATAAGTCTTTCCACTTGAACTCTCCCACTTAACTTTCATAAAAACCCAATCCTTTGATAGTCTAGCTTTGAAATCTTTTAAGATATTTATTGACTACTTTAATCGAGAGTTTTCTTAGGAAATTTCTATTTCCTAGGATGTAATTAACTATGGGAGCTTACTTTCATAGGAAATTAAAGAATTTGACATAAAATAAACCTTACTTTACTTTTCCATGTAAAGTAGGGAAAATATATTTGATATAGACGAAGACCCATCTGCCTTAGGAGTCCTTATTAGGTGATTAGGTCCATTGTAGGGTGATGTTTCAATCTTTTGAGATGGTACATCATACCTTAATATCATGCCCGAACACTTCAATAAGTACCCCCTAAGATTTGCGTGGTGTCCCAATGACTCCAAATTAAAACCCCACAAATATGCATGGTTAGAGTCCTTTTAGTAGAGCTTAGAGTAAGCAATTGTATGATATTTTCTCTAATCATTAAATAAAATAATAATTTTTTTACTTTTTTTCACTTCAATATGATTTAGTATTTCACTTTAGATGCTTGCTAGTCAATACATTTTTAGATGAATGATTTTAAAACCTTAATTCTTTAAAATAATAAAAATAGAATTCACTTAAATGATTTAGTATTCAAAATCAATAGATCATATGTATAATTGAGGAGTGTGTCTTGATTTTTTAAATAGGCCCCACATTAACTAGTTTAGTGAATAGAGGAATTTTTTTATTAGTTTTAATGATAAATTTTGATTATACCTTCTTTCATCTCTGAATGAAGAGATGTGGCTTTTCAAATGGTGTAAGATAACCATAAGTCATCTTATTTATCTTAGCAATATTTTTGGTGATATAATCTAGTTCCTATAAATGAAGAGAATATATACTCCAAATAATTAATATACTTATGTATCGTTTAAAGATAACTCAAAATATTTCTATATTTTTAGAATCTTTAGCCATTGTTTGTGAAAAGAGTTTCTTTCAATAAAGACTCTCAAACTTTCTGTAAAGGCAAACTTGGTTGCATCTTAAGAATGTGCTTGGGTTAATCAATTTTGTTTACCTAAAATTGTTATATTTCCTCTAATGGTAAGCAATTTTAAACCTAGTACAATTTCAAAAATGAGTCTAGTTATCAAAATTTATTCATTTAATAAGAAAGGTTATTGTGAAATCTTTAATGATGTTCAACATTTTCTTGCCTAAAGTAGCTTTTAAGCATATTCTTTACCAAGATGTATCTCACCATGAAAAATCTCAAAGAAGAATACTTTCTTATGCATATCAATATAAAAAGTATTAAGAAAAAGTTTGTTCTATGGTTTTGGATACAAAAATAATTAAAAAATTAAAAAGATTTCTTTCTTAATTTTTTAGTAATAAGATTAAGAATTAATTTCTAATTTTAGTGAAATTAATATTTTCTTAATTTCTAAACTCTTTAGGGTTCGTCATCCAACCTTTCTGCCTCTACTTTACTTTTTTAAATAGAATGAAGTTCATCTAATGTCCCCTATAGTTTGTAACTTTGCTTTTTTAAATGAGTCTCTAGAATGAGTTTGGATTTCCAAAACTCATTCAACTTAAAACTTATTTAAGTTAAGTAGTTATAATGTTTTGCAACTTTATTTTATAGTTGTATCTTAGGGTTGAATCTGACTTATCAAAACTCAATATAATGATGTTATTGTAAAGTTGGATTTATAGTTTCTAACTTTATCTTTAATTGGTCTTATGATTGGATTTGAGACATCAAAACCAAAGGATTGATTATTGTAAAATATTTGGTGGTGTACAACCTTACTTATAGATTGTTTCTTAAACTTATGTATGATCCAATATAAGTCATTCATAAATACTCTTATATTCTGATCATGTAAATGCACATCAGGTTAGAAATTGTCCTTGACTTTCTTTGATCTACATACACCCATAATAATAGAAAAATGGTTAGCCAAAATGTCTCCTAAGTCTAATCACACCAAGTCATTGTACTTCATAAAGTTAGTCTTATATATATGTAGGTCCTTCTTAGTTAATGCATCTTTTACATGCAAAATAGAGAATATGGCTAACCTACCTCTTAAAAGTCTCATTGTGATGTTTAACAAATTATATTAGTTATAATGTCTTTTTATATTTAATGGTTACATTAGAAGGCTTAGAGTTTGTGTATTTCAGCTTTAGAATAAATACTTATGCTTAAGCTTATCCTTTTTTCCTCATTTGCAATCTACATGTAAAAGCAAAGTGGAATAGTCAATCTTCTATTCAACCTAGTAATTAGAAGATTTTTGGTCAAATATGTGGGTTTGATTATCAAGATCTATCTTTTATGGATCATCTTACATATAGAATGAAAACTTTATCCCCTATAAGATGGGAATTAGAAAGGGACACCTTGTCTTATATTAGATGATTATTTTACAAGTTCCTTAATGAACATAAGAATCAATTTATTTCATTGATGCAATTATTTGCATAATTGGTTATGAGACTTTGAGAGGTTGGCTTAACCATCATTAAAATTAACATAAAGATTTTATGGTGTGAATGGTGTGATCAAATTTATGTGGCATAAAGTGCCAATCAAATGAAGAAATTGTCTATCTTCAAATATTGAAGAATTGATGTGGCACAAGGTCCTAATCAAGTGGCTAAATGGATTATATTTATGAGCTTGGAGAAATAATTTCAAGAGGACTTCAAGTTTGATACATTTAGACCACTAAGGAGACTTTATATGTGAATTTTATGTGTTGTAAGTTGTGCTTATGTTGTGGTTGAATTCATGTAATTTCATGTGTTAATATGTGTAAATGGTAGTCTAAAACCTGGGCGCTAGTCTTCTAGTTCCATAGCACTACATTTTAAAATATTTTATATTCAGGAAAAGAGGGGATAGCACTTAGGCATTGGTCTTCTAGAGTCTAGATGCTATTTTCCAATAGGTTCAATTTTAGGTAGTTTTTAAAATTGGTTAAGGAATTTCGAAGGGACACACCCTTTGTTAATTAGTAATTACCAACACTTTTCCTACATTTATTACTTTCTTTTGGATATCTACAAGACCAATAATTGAGATCTAGATCTAGGTGTATTTAGTGTTCATTATTTGACTGACAACTTTACATATAAAATTTTTAATTACACTTAAAATAAAACTCCATCTCATATATTATTAATCTTCTAAGCTTCTTCAGAAGGCTTCTAATCCTTCAATTTGACCACTTTAGTGATCTAACTCCAACATCTACATCAAAGTTTATTATTATAGCAAAGGCTACATTGGTGGACATCATTTGATCACTGAGAGTTGATAAGAAAGTAGTTATAAGGCTTATAATTATCTAATTTTCATATTTGAATTTGACCAATCAAAAATCTTAACATATCACATGCCAAACATGAAATTTTGGTTCAATTACAAAAGGTGAAAGAAGAAATTATTAAATCAAAGATTGAAATTTTGAAAAACCAAAGATTAAGTGAATATCCTTCTAATCCCAATGCAAATAAAATCAATTATAAATCTTGAGATAAAACCCTTGAAACTCTTGTTAAAGATAATGTAGTTGCTAACAAAACTATGTAGCTAAATTAATACAATGAATTATTAAAATATTTCTAATGGATTTAACTTACTTCTAATTTGCTCATATGCTACTATATAAAAATAATGATATTTAATGCTAATCAATATTTTCAAGCTAATCTATTTGCAAGAATTGGAGAGCTTCTTTTATAGGTGATACACCAAGAAGATTTATGTGCACCTACAAACACTCCAACACTAGTTGCATTCCACTCTAACTTTTTAACACAAAAGTTCTTTGGGGTATAAGGGAACTGATGTAGTACAACATGCCAATCAAAGAAAGAAATGGACAAACTTAAAAGCTTCAAGAATTGATGTGGCATAAGGTCCCAATCAAGTAACTAAATGGAGTACTTTCATGAGCTTGGAGAAAGAATTCCAAGAGGACTTGATGTTTGATGCATGATAACCACTAATAAGACTTTATATGTGAATTTTATGTGTTGTCATTTGTGTTATGTGATGTGTGTTATCATTTTAAATGTTGGGGTTGAAATCATGTAATCTCATGTGTTATGTAAGTGAGAGCCATGGTGCTACATGTTGAGATATTTTATGTTTGGAGATAGAGAGGATAGCACATAGGCACTAGTCTTCTAGCACATAGGCACTAAGTTATGACAAGTTTAGTTTTAGGCAGTTTTAAGAAGTGGTTAAGGATTTATTTTGGAGGGACAAACCCTTTGGTGATTCGTAAGTGGTACAAAAAAATTTATCTATGAAGTTAAGTGATTATTTATATTTTGTAGAGAGAATTGAGTGAAGAAACACATTAGTCGGAGCTTGGTGGCTAGCTAAAGAAGAGAATTTAGTGATTCACTTCCAAACACTACTTTGGTTAGTATTGTTGTTACTTTTTTTTTTTTTAATTTTATATGTTGTGCTTTCATTGCCATACTCAAAAATATATTGTTTTTGAGATTGTGTTCTATATATAAATTTCAAATCCATAAGGTTTCTACCCAAATTCTATATTAAATCCCAGTTATTAAGGCTGACCTCAACTTATCATTGTAAAAAATTGAAATCTAAAAAAAAGAGAAGAAAAGGATAGGAAACAAGCAAATGTATGGAGACTTATTTATCCTTTAATATATGGTATATTCATGCTATCACTATGTAAAAGTTTAAATAATTTAGCATGAGGATTTGAAGCTACCACAAAAGAAAGAGATGTTGCTCCCTGCTTCACAAGCCAATCAACCAGCTGATTGCTTTCATGATAAATAAGACTCCACCAATAAGATAAATTATTCAAAAGCTTGTTCATTAGATCGAAAAGCTAGATTAGATACTAGGGATTTATGTTATGATTGTTAAGACATTCCATGAGTTGTGCTGAGTCAAATTGAATCCATATGTGGGAAATATCATAGGTAACATCCAGTCTAATAGCCATGAAAGTGCTAACACTTTAGTACGAAATGAAGAGATGACCATACAAGACATTGAGAAAAATAACAGGCATTTATAAATATCATTTTGTAAAACATCTTCCATCCCTGAATTATTTGAATGCTTGTGATAGCCATCAATGCTAAATTTGAGCCATGGTTTATTTGGTTTAGTCAAAGAAATAAGCCTCCATCTGCATTTGGATGTTAGATTAGGATTGGTATTTAGATTAAAAAGCCCCTCTTTAAAGTTTTTATCTTTTTTTCCTTGGTGGTCATAGTAGAACATACATTTATGTGGATCATGACTAGTACCTTCCCTGGGTTTTAGTGATCAAGAAGCACTCTAGGGATCTTCAAGCTAAAAGAATATGCCACCCCCGTCCAAGTATGATCTTCTCCCCTCTAGGGAACTATTACATTAATTACTGTTCCATTACTTTTTTCCTCATGGAAGACCCGTCTTACCCTGTCATTCTCTCCAACAATCTTCCAACAAATGAGTCTACCTATTCCTCCATTAAACTCATTTTCCCGTAAGCCTACCATGATAAATGTTTTGATCATTTTGAAGCCAGTTTTATCAAGAAAGCTAGTAGGAAGAATGGCAAACCTACTCTTTTCCTCTATGAAGCTAAATCTGCCTAATTACCTGATCCTCTCAAATTCACTTTAGTTGAAAAGTTTAATTACAAACACCTTAAAATGAATACCAATTGAAAACTTTTTGATGATCTTAAACTCATTGGAGATTGGAACACGGGCTTCTTGACGGTAGGTACATTTCCATTCAACTTACTAGGGAGGAAGACTATGTTAGATTTGTTTTTATGAAACTCTATGATATTGAAAATGTCCCAATGAAAATTTTGAAATAGACTCTTACCTTTGACTACAGTATAGAACCTCCTATTGTTTCTATGTGGATTAAATTTCCAAATTTAAAACTTCACTTATTCAACAAACAAATCTTATACTTCTTGGCAGCAAATTTCAGTAAACCCCTTAAATTGGATCTACACACTTTCAACCTCTCTAGACCATCCGTAGCCCAAGTTCTTGTGGAAATGGATATCACTACAACTACTGCTAATGAAATATGGATTGGAACTCCAACCAATAACTATTGGAAATAAGTGGTTATTGAATAAAAGCCACATTACTGCCCTAAATGTAGGATGTTTGGACATTTAATTAAGGACTGTTACATTGTTCATCCTGAGTTGAGAACAAGTGACACCAAGCAAAAGAGTGTCCAAAAATATATTACTGGGGAGCTTCGTGACGTTCCTCCACAAGATCAACTGGGTGCTACTTCAAATCAGAATGACCAAATTCTTATTACAAAATAACCACTTGATGTCATAGATAAATAGATGTAATATCATGCCTCCTACAAACAATACACATTTACCAAATGTAGATCAACAACCCATTCAATCCAACTTTATGAATCTCATTAGCACTGACATACAACCTCATATAGCCTCACTTCCAATCCAACCATCAGTCCAAGAGGATTTTACAAATGCCCACTTCTTTTATTATCTAGACCAAACAAAGCTAGCTAATGTGCTACCATCTAATATTATACAGTTGGAAGTAAATTCTGATAATCTAGACCACAAAATCCAAGATATAGAGGAGGAATTGCTAATTCAAAAGTCTAAAGGAATAAACATAAAGGTATAAGAGAACTTTGATATGTTAATCTGAATGCAGCATCCTACTTGGGTACTACTTCTTCAGTTGGTATTCTTGCAAATCTTGATGACTGAATTACCACAAGAGCCTTTATGGGCTCTAAACACCCCAATCAGGACTAACTTCCTTATTTAGAATATCAGAGGCATTACAAATGGTGTTGCCTCAAATAGGCTTATGAACCTTATCAAAATTTATAATCTTCAAATCTTTGTAATACTTGAACCACTCATTCACACTCAGAGCATGGAAAGTTAAAAAGGAAGTTTCATCACTATAATATTATCCCAAACTACACAAATAAGATTCTTATTTTATGGAAAAGTCCCTATCAGGTTCAGCTCTTGACCAATCACCCCTAACTTTTACATGTTCATATTACTTACAGTAATTTCTCCATCCAAGCTACAATTGTTTATGCAGCATGCTCAAGAGATTCAAGAAAGGAACTTTGGGCTAATATTATCTCATTGAGTCACAATTGCCAACTTAGTTGGCTTGTTGGGGTAATTTTAACATGATCGCAAACTCCAATGAGAAGAAAGGTGAAAAAAACCAAAAAGAGAGTGTCATGGGAGAATTTACTAATTATATTGATGAAGCATAGATATTTGATCCTAGCTTTTGAGGGTCTCCCTTTAATTGGAACAAAAGTAAGGTCTTCGAAAGACTTGATAGAATCTTGCTTAACTCCCACTGGTTTGACCATTTTCAACATACTTCCATTTGACATCTGAAAAGAACCTGCTCTGACCATGCCCCCTTACTACTAACTGTTGATCTTTTAAGCAAACCAACTGAACCCATTTTTAGATTTTTTTTTAACATGTGGACTAAGCATGATCTATTCATAAATTATGTGCAAAATGCATGGAATACTGATTTTCTTGATCCATGGACTAGATTATGGAAATTTCATATGAACTTAACTCTTTGCCTTAAATAATGGAACTAGTCTATCTTTGGCAACATTCATCATAAAATTGAAACACAAGAGCAAAGCGTTGCTACCCTAAAAAATATCAACACAAATGACCCTTCTGAAGATGTTGAAACTGAATTAAAGTAAGCTTAGCAGACACTCAACAATCTTATAGCTATGGAGGAAGACAACCTATTACAAAAGGCAGCTATGACAAACCTAAGGGAAGGTGATAGAAATACAAAATATTATCAAGAAAACATTAAGAAAAGAAGGGCATGCAAAGCCATTACCTGAATCAAATAATATCATGGTGGTTAGAAATAAGAGAGGAAATCATTGAAGATGGCATTAACTATTCCATTCTCTCTTCATGGAGCAAGAGGTCAGCCTGTCACTATTCTGTCCTAATATACTCAACACCAGTTTTGATGCAAACCAACTTTAATTAACAAATATTCCTTTGGAGACTGGAATATGGAATGACCTTGACTCTCTTGATAGATCTAAAGTTGTTGGTCCTGATGGTTACACAACACACTTTTATCAACACTCTTGGAATTGGATCAAGTAAGATATCACTCCAACTATTCAAGCCTTCTTTGAAAGATATGATATTCATAAATTTTTTATCTCCACTACCATTACTCTTATACCCAAGTCCCTTAACAAATACAATTGAGAAGATTTTAGACCTATCAGCCTATCATATGTTATTATTAAACTCATCAGCAAGACTATTTCTACTCATCTCCAATCATATATGGCCAAACTGAGCTACAACAATCAGTCTGCCTTCGTCCGTGGGATAAATATAACCTAAAACATCCATCTTACGCAAGAACATATTCTTGATCATGATAAAAAAATGTATAGGTGGTAACCTTATCATTAAACTTGATATAAAGAAGGCTTTTGATGCCATCAACTAGGAATTTATACTAGAAAACCTTAATGCTAGGGGTTTCTTAATGGAATTATGCTCTCTTATCAAAAGGTTCCTCTCAAACAACTTTTACTCTATTATCATCAATGGTGATGCATATGGGTACTTCAAAGAATCAAGAGGTATTAAACAAGGTGATCCATTCTCTTCGTCCCCTTTTATTCTTGCAATTGATTACCTCTCCAAAATGTTAAATAAAATCCATCAGTCTAAGAAAGCACTAAACTATTCAACCAAAAGGAGAATCCACATATCCCACTTGGCCTTTGTTGATGACCTCCTTTTATTTTTTAATGGATAAAAATATCAATTCAAAAAATCATGCTTACCCTCAAGACTTTTGAAGCAATTTCTGGTATGTCCTTCAACGAATCAAAGTGTTTTTTTCATACTTAGCAAACACTATAAAATAGACTTGAAATAGATTAATGAATACACTGATTTCACCAAATTTCATCTTCCACTCAAATATATTGTAGCCAACATTATAATGGATGATAAAAAAGCATGCTACTTTGATGGCGTTATAAGCGCTATCCAATTTAAAATCAACTCTTGGGAAAATATTTTCCTTTTCAGCTGGTGTGAGGATTACCTTTTTTCAGAGCATTCTCAATTCTATATCTCTATATTCTCTTCAATCCATGATGATGACTAGTCACATTAAACTTAAGTTTGAGATGATTTTCAATAATTCTTATGGAGCAAAAATAACAAGTCTATTCACTAGAGGTGTTGGAAGAAGTTGTGCAAACAAAAAATGGATGGTGGATTAGGTTTTTAGTCTCTTGCTGATTCCAACCGTATCAATTAAATGAAGTTATGAATCAAACTTTGACAAAATAATTCCTTTTGTGCTCACTATCTTCTAACTAAATATTGCTACAAGACTCATCCTTCAACAATTCAGTAAAGGAAGACAGATTCCCCACTTTGGAAGAGATTATTACATCATAGAAGGGATGCTAAGAATTTAAATTTCTTGAAATTGGGGCATGGTGAACTCAGCTTCTCAACTGATCATTTGTTTCCAAATGACCTAATGTATAACTTCCTTCTTAAGAACATCCCTATTCAGATGCCTGTCTGTTAATTCTGGAACGATGGTAATTGGAACATCCCAAAACTCAAAGAGTATCTTTCTGATGAATATGGAATGAAGTTACTAGAATTCCCCTCTCTACCAATACAAAATAAAATTGATGTTAACAGGTTCTAATGCGAATTTTAGTATGTCCATGACAATTTTCCAATCTATTTATCAATCTGGCATTGCCCATAATGGGAAACCACTTTTCTGGAACCATCCATCTCCTTTTTTTGTTAGAGACTATGGCATAATCTGATACCCACAGATGACATTCTTAAGTTAAAGGGTCATAAAGCCACCTCCATTTGTCACCTATATAGAATGGAGGAGGAATCTAGACTATTATTACTAGCCATTAATTACTAAAATCTACTCCTTTTTCAACATTAACAAATGAAATGAGGAAACTTTATATAGTTATTTAAGACTTGGAACAGTCCACATGATTACACCAAAAAAGATAAGCTTTACATCATTCTAATTATAATTGTATGGTTAATTTGGATGATAAAAACTTCTTGTAAGCATGGAACTTAATAAGAAAGTAAAAAGGACTCCTTATGTCATATCAAAAGCTAGAGATTGCCAACTTATTTAGAAGGCCTTTCATGCCCAAGAAAACACAACCTACTCTCCATCCCATCCTCATCAAATGGAAGAAAATAGAATTCAACTACATCAAAAATAAATATTGACAGTAGCTTCAAGTCATCTAAGCAAATTATTGGTATTGGTGGTGTCTTCCGTACTCATACTGGTCAACGAGTTTACCTCTTCTCCATTCTTTGCTATACTTTGAGTGCTCTCCTTGCTGAGGCTTTGGCTTGTCAGATAACCCTTAAACTTGTCATCTCCTTTAATCTAAGGAATATCTGTATTGAAATAAACTTGCTTTGCAATTACCTTTTCCAAGATGATCATTACCCTTGGTACATGACCTAAATCATTAGGTACATTTTACTTTTATCCAAATAAATCTCTTTGTATATCAGCCACGTCCACATGGAGAGGAATAACCCTGCTAACATTTTGGCAAAGATGGGATCTCGTACAGATAGTCCAACCTTCTTTTTTCAGCTTCTACTTCAAATTCTAGCTCCACTACATAGTGACCTTTTAAATTTCCCTTACATCAGAAACATGTAATGTTTTTATCTTTATCTTTTGTCTTCCTAATGTTTGTACTCTTTGCTTTTCATAGTTAATGACATCTTTTCTTTTAAAAAAACATTTATATGGTTCATCTTTTAATCATTCATGTTTGACAGTATTTCTAGACATCCATAAAAGTCAACAGATTATCAAAGAGGTCATTATCATACTGTGGTTTGACAGTCATGTGGAAATAGCTAGATCCCAAAAAATGTAGAAATCAAGAATAGAATGATAACCAAAATAGTGAGTTTGAATGTTGAATTAAGATCCTAAATTATACCAAACTACTAAGCTAATTTACAACTGATAAATAAATGGTCCAAAACTTCTTGTCTGGAACAAAGGTAACATATAGAAGGAATTTTTAGACCTTTCAATTTTAGATTATCATCAGTTAGGAGGATCCTATACAATCTCCAAGAAAAAGAAGAAGAGAGATGGTTTAAGCATACTATTCTAAATAATTTGACCAAATTTAGTGTTTGTCCCATTTCTAATATTCCTTGCAATTGTTTTGGTAACATATTACTTCAGATTTACTTTAATAATCAGCATGCCTTTACGATTAGAATCAAACTAAATTTGGTCATGTCATTTACTATATGAGAGGGAAGATGTTGCAAAAATTATTCCACATTGCAACTATGTTCAGTCCAGCAATTAGCCCCCATTATATTTGGGTCTTGGTTAGTTTCTCTATACTCCTTCAGAGTGTTATCCCCTAGTCTCTCCAAAAATGAGTTGTAACCTCTCCCAGCTTCCACAAGATTAATTCTTCTACGTCTTCTCTATGTATGGTCAAAACTTTCATATTGTTGAATCTCCTTTTTGTACTTGAACTAGTCTGTGATGAGTTTTATGGATTAGCCCAAATTGAGGAATGAGCTCTAAATTTAATCCATAGCTTAATGTAATTGACTAGGGTAGATTCTTTTAAGGATATGAAGTCTAAACTTTCTTCTTTCTTTGCTTTGCAAATTTTCTTCTAGTAGACCTACATATGTTATTGCTATTATAACACCATTAAAAATAGGTAAACAATCTCTCCAATTTGGTTTGAACCATGGAAGGCGTATTAAGGACTTGAAGAGAGTAAAGAGGAATGGAGTTGAGAATGGTTGGAATAAGAGTGACCCTCCCTTCAAATCATAAAAAAGCATTTTCCTAAGAGTTGATTTGTTGTTGGATCTTTTGAATAATCTCATCGAAGAGACTTGAAACCATTCAGCCTTTATATATATAGATACCAATATATTTCATCAGAAAGTTTGCTTTTCCAAAACCCATGTAGTTATGGATCTAAAGCAACTGATTGGTATTGCATTTTTTACCCCAATAAATTGGCACTTGTTCTTATTTAATTGTACACCAAAAATTATTTTGAAATGTTGTATAAGCTCAAATGTTTTCTGGATGGACTTCTTCCCAACATTATAAAAGATTATAAAATTATGTGCAAAGCTAACTAAGAGATGAGATAGCTCCTTTTGTGTGAGAATTGGGCTTGAGGATGACCAGTTTGAAGCTTATTTATTAATCTCGAGAAGTACACCAGTACCAAAATAAATAAAATAAGTATTAAATTATCTCCTTGCCTGATACCCTTATATGACTTAAAAAACCCATGTGTCTCTACATTAATCAACACTGAATAAAAGTTATTCTCAAGAAGCAAATGAACCTTATAGCAAAATATTGGCTCAAATCCCATAGCTAATAGCTCTGTTTGGATAAAATTCTGGCCTAGTTTGTCTATCCATGTCTAACATCAACTCATAGGAAATGAGAACATTATCAATGATATGTCTTCCTTTAATGAATGTAGTTTGATTTTCACTAATGATTGTAGATAGGTGTAGTTGCAATCTATTTACTATGATTTTGTTGCTTAGTCTACTTAAAATAGATGTAAAACTAATTTGTTTAAATTATTCCCAATTATGTTTATCATTAGTTTTAGGAATTACTGAGATAGATGACGTCTTAAAGAATTTGTGCATATCCTCACCTTTGCAAAAGCTTTGGATAAAAATAATATCCTCCTTGAGGATATTCCATGTACACTTATAAAACTCTATCAAGATCCTATGAGGACTAGCAGTTTTGTTAATATTGATAGAATCAAGATTAAGTTTCATCTAGTATAGTAGTCAAGTCTAAATTAAAAATATAGTTTCTATTATTCCCCAATATATTAGCATTGAAGTTCACTAAATTCCTTTTATCTTCAGTGAATAGCTTTTGAAAATATTCCTTACCACTAGCTCCAATGCCTTCAAGATCATAAATCTAGCCTCTTCTCATAATCTTTAATTTTTGTGGGTTCTTTATTTTGTCTCCTTTACTTGATATATGCATGTAAAACTTGGGATTTCAATCACCATCAATAAAACTAATGATTACTACTTTTTATTTAAGAAAGGTTTCCTCTATATGGATGTATCTACTGAGCTAGGCTTGGTCTTGTTGAAGCATTATTTTAGCTTTAGAAGTGGGATTGTGACATACTTCATGTTCCATACTTCTCACCATCTCTTCCTTATCACTAACTAATTTGGTTATATTCCCAAATACATCCCAATTCTACTTTTTTAGCTTAGTGGCAAGACTTTTATGAACTTTCCATAATCTGAACCAAGCATTACCTAGATTTTCATAATCTAAGTTCCTTCTACACATTCAATAAAATTTTGATGTTATGCCCACATATTAAATAATCTAAAAAAAGTGTTAGCAAGTCTGGGAATGATCTCAGTAGAAAGAAAGAGTGGAGAATGATTGAATCCAATTCTATTGAAGTGTTTCACAACTTTATTATGAAATTCAAGATGCATTCCCTGTTAAATAAGACTCTATCTAGATGTTCAAAAGTTCTACCCATGGACCAAGTAAAGGGAGAACCTGAATACCCAGCATCCATCAGATCATCTTATTGTATGGCTTCATCAAAATCTTCCATGATTGTCTAATTGGGGGTTTTTCCCCCCTCTTTTTTTATAACATATGTGATCATATTAAAATCACCACCAATGAGCTAACCTTCTTTGCAAATAGTGCTAATTTGGTATATTTCATCCCACAGTTCCTTCCTAGCATCTCTAGTCCATCCAACATATATTATCATTATTTGGATAGAATTGTTGTTACAACTAACTATTGGATGAAAGAATTGATTGACATCCATAAGTAAATTGATATTAAAATTACCTTTCCACAAAACAAAATTTTTATAAACTATTAGAAACAAAGTTGAAGGCACCAAGCTTTCTAACAAAATTTTATCTTTATTGAAAAGAACCATTGGATCTAATATTGATAATAAATCAAGCTTATATTTTCTAATCAAATTTCTAAGGTAGTTGGAGGCTTTAAGCTTAGCATTGCCCCTTATCTTTTAAATGATGAAGTTAATCATGGATGTGTAATCGACTACCCCTGGTGGATCAAGAGGGAGATTTGTTATTATATGAAGCTAAGATTCCTGCCATAAATGGGTTCTCAAGTTGTGCAGCAGCATCTGGGTTGACATACTTCAATTTTGTTATTGCTTTTTCCTTTTGTTTATTTGATTTTTGGATGATCCATTCCTCTTCCATTTCTTGTGTAGTGATATTGATGACTTACATGTTAATGTGATTGGCTCATACCTCTATCGATTGAATGTTGACATACTACATTCCCCCTCATTGATTAATTCATTTTCTCTATTAGAAGTGTGATTAACCATCATTATAGCATTAAAAGCATCCTCATCTTAGTCTACCTATTGTAGAATCTTTAGGTTCATATTATCCCTTTTAGTACTCACCTATTGATATAAATCAACTACAAGTGTGATGGGAGATTTCAACAAATTTTCTATCACTTGATTTGATTTCACTCTATTCAAAATTTTTGTATTATTGGTATCCAAAATTTTCTTCATGAGTTTAAGATGTGCTACAAAACAATTTTCAAAGCTATGACCAAACATACAACATTTGTTACAATATAAAGGTTTTTGTTCAATTACCACTTTCTACCAATAACCATTTGATGGTGATCCAATCCATATTTCATCTGTATAGATGGATATAATATCCATTTTGACCAAGGCCCGAGCAATTGAGGGTCTTGAGAAGTTGAAAATAGGCAAGTCTAGTTTTAAGGAGTTTTCCAAATATGGCTGCAAGGGAATAAAACACTTGTTTGTTGAAGCGAAAGAGTTTCATGTTAGGGAATTTCCAGATCGACACAATAAAGGGTTTAGTATTATAATTAAAGGTTGGCGTCTATTTTAAGAGCTTCATTTGGGATGTTGTAAATGTGATATAACTTCTTTAAAATATTTTATCATAATCTTCTTCTCTTGAAAGCTTGATTGCAATATGTCTACCATCTAATAGGACAACACTCCAAGTTACTAACAGTTTTAGCTCATCAAAATGTTTGTGAATGGTATCCATTTTGGGATGTTTAAATGTAAAGTGGCTAAGGAGTGTATAGCATAGCGGTTCATCAAGTTGAGAAGTTTCAGGAATAGTTACGAAGACATCCAAGTTGTCATTTTTTTGTTTGCTTTCTTTAAAAAACTAGTGTCTCCCCTTTTGTCAAACATCTCATGATAAAGTTGGGAAAAGATGAGTTTGTTTGAGATATCTAGAGTAGTTTTATTTAGGTTAGTGTTATTAGTGAGAACCCTAACATAAGAGGTATCCATGAAGGTAAATAAATAAAAAAGCAAACAAAAAAAATAATTAAATAAAGTAAGCCAAATAGAAAATGCGACAATAGAATAGTAAACTTAATGTTGGGGGTGGAGACATACCTCTTCACACCCTTAGCTAGCTCACCTCTTAATGGATATATGGCCAGCATCATCCTTGGTGTTCTAATACCTAGTTTGTGTGTGGCTTGCATTTGGACAACTAAATCTCTACAAAATTTTTTTAAAATCTACAAAACATTAGAACACATATTTACATACTATATCCATATGTTAATTTTCTCAGGTACTTTAAATATTTCTGGAGTTTAATCCACTTAAAACTTAAAACAATGATAATATCCAAATTATATTAATTGCAACAAAACTCAAGCCATAAAACACAACTGCCCTCTTTGTGACAAGATCCAAATTGACCAAAGGCAAAGTTTGTTCCAATGGCGACTCTAAATGGTGACTCCTATGATATATATATGATCTTTTGAAGAAGAGGACCATTAAAAGCAATGATGTACTTAATGGAATACAAAAATAAGAAATAATGGAGTAAGATTTTAAAGTATAAAAATATATATATATAAGCTAATATTTGTTCACCCATGCAGTTTTTGTGTTTGGAATTTGATAATCATAAAAATCTTGACGACCTTATGTACTTAATATTTATACTATTTTAATAATTTAATGTTTAATTATTTACTACATTTTAATTTGGTCTCAACTAAATTTCATATGTACTCTTCATCACATGAATATTTAATGTTTTTTACCATACAAATTCTATAATTTGATATTCATACTATTAAGAGAAAATTTGACTCATATACATAATAAATGATAAAAATAAATAAAATAAGTTTTTTTCCTTATTAAAATAATTATAATAAGTATTGATGAAAGATGCCATTATAATGAAGAAATTAAAAACTTATATTCATCATCATTTATTACATTTGTTTTTCATTTTCTTCTCTTTCTTTGGGTCTAGATTCCTTCGTCACTAATTAAATTATTTTAATGTGCTCAAGGAATTGAGAGGCATTTTTATTTTTACCAATTTACTTAAACAAAAAAAAAATTAAATCTCTCCATGAACTTTGAGGATAGGAACTCCACATACGTGATAAGATGAGTTATATATCAAAGAATTCACACTCTATCATTAAATTCTTCTCTTTTTTAAATAAATTAATTTATTTTATGAGCTTGCATGAGATAATTATAATTTTTACCACCTCTTCTTATACATTGAGGGTGTCATGGATAAATTGGAGTCTATGTGAAATACTTCAATTTGGAGGCACTAAATATTTTGCCATTGAAACATCAATCTTAAAATAATCTTCATCCTTAAATTTATTTAACTAACAATCATTTTCTTAAGGTGTTTTATCATGGTACTCTATTAAATCATTTGCATGATCATCTTCTTATAACTTTTTTCCAAAAATGAAATTATGTTGCCAACATATTGCATTCACCCTCATCAGTGCATAGTAGAAAAGAATAGTAAATATTCTATTAAGGTCTTCTTGGAGATCATTTCAGTAAAATAGCTTGGTCGAGTTTAAAAGCTAAGCTAAATTATCTTCATGTAGATATGGATCCATTATTAAATTAATAAAAG
This sequence comes from Cymbidium sinense, assembly GCA_021442155.1. Classification (NCBI taxonomy): domain Eukaryota; kingdom Viridiplantae; phylum Streptophyta; class Magnoliopsida; order Asparagales; family Orchidaceae; genus Cymbidium; species Cymbidium sinense. Next base: position 20,954,486 of record CM038229.1, read on the forward strand.
TTAAGGTCTTCACCTTATTGAATGAAAGTACCGTCTTCCCAGCATGAAGAGAAATATGACTCTTAATGGAAGTAGTAGTTGCCGAAGGCATTCTTAGTGTTTTTTATGGGGAGGCGACTCAGTTAGTTTTTTTTTTCTCTTGCACTTGTCTGAGTGGTTGTCAAGGCTTCCTCTCTAACATCTTCTTAATGATTTCTTATTCAATTTGTATGTCATCTTAAAGAGTTTGAAACCAACTAACAGATTGACCAATAGCTCCTTCATCATTATCATCATCTTCTTCTTCTTCTTCTTCTTCTTGCGTACTAGGTTGAGAGAGTTATTGAGTTCTCCTTTCTCTTCATCTTGAGAATAAAAAATTCCTACATATATTCGTCCTCCTAATTATCACTAAATTAAATATTAGAAATTTCTAAATATCTCTTCACTCTTACCATCAAAATTTCACCCTAGATTTGTTTGCTTCTTTAGCCTCTTTATTTCCTTTCTTCAGCTTCACCTACTTCTAAATACTAAGTTGCTTCTTTTTCCAAAGGACAAACTTTGTTAATAAATGCAATAAAATTAGTAAATTAAAATAAGAAAAATATGAAAATCAAACTTGGGGAACTTAATAAAATTGATGAATACAATATAGGAGAAGAAACATATTGGTGAGAAGGTATTGAAGATAATTATAACCAATATCTGTAGGGACTTTCAATGGATGACCTATAGACTAGAGAAAATACTTTTACATCATCTCTTCAAAGGAGATAAGCTTTCTTTGGTAAGAATAATAATAGCTTGGTAGAGGTAGGCCATTTTTTTGCTAACTTTATAAAGCAATATTTGATCTTCTAGTTCCCTATATTATATCAAAGACTAGTATATTGATAAATTTTAAAATGAACACAATGTACATAACCTTAAAAGTTTTGACTATGAATAAATAAGAAAATGGTAGAATTGACCATGGAATGTTATTCTTCCTCTTGTAACTAATAAGTGAATAATACTTGCAAATGAATTAGGCATCACCTACACTCGATGACACTATAAAAAATGAAAATGTCCATAAGATCCTAGTAGAGAATAAAGCAAAGCTCAAATTGAAATTATTTCTAGTAATAGCATACTTCATCCTTTTTTTTAATATATTTTGACATTTTACTTTTGTGCAAGACACAATTAAGAGTTATCAAAAAAACACATTTATTGGAAAGCATTTCTATTTGTAGTGGATAACTTTGATTGGTCACAAAGATAATTGGTGAGAAATAGCTCACTACTCTTCTTGAATGATGATTCCAATGATGAATAACTATGAGAAAGAAAATGGAGAAAAATGTAGTTGTACATAAGAATGCTATATAACTATTAGAAAATCTTAAAAGTTGGGACAATGGAAAGCGGCAAATAAATATGTATTGGACTAGGGTTATGCTTATACCCAAAGGTTGCATCAAACAAATTTATAGCTGGTGTTCAACATTCCTATTCTTTAGTAATATTCAAGCTAAAAAAATTCACCTTATATCACAGAAGTAAGTCTACTATCCCAGACAAGTGGATGGAATGAGCCTTTATTCAATTGATAACTTATCAGATGAGCTTATTATAAAACTCATTGTATACATTTTCAACAATAATTGTCTGCTTTCTAGATGGTTCTTAACAAAATACTCTTCCTTCTAGAATAATGGAAATTATGGCAATTCTTTATTTTGGAAAAGTCTTAAAAGCTTAGCAATTAATACAAAGATAAATTATTCCTTGGTATTGGAAAAAGAAGCAAAATTTTGCTCGTTTCAAACCATTGGATTGGCAGCCTTAGCGTTAGAGATTTTATGGATGCTTAATCCATCTATAACCTTCACCTAGACGTGGATACTCATCTCTACAATGCTCTTCCTGATCAAGGCTGGAATAGTTTCTTTATTACCCTTAACTTTCTTATTGGTCACTTATAAATAGCATTTACATTACTTCTGAAGATAACAGATTGCTTTGGAAGGGGTTATCATGGAGAAAATTTTTCCATGCTTCCAAATGTTGGTATAAGCACTACGCTCTTAGATGCTCGTTATGCTCTTAGATAGCTATAAACGATGGTTTGAAAATAATATGTGTTATCTTCAAGAAGAATTTTTGTTGAAGAAGATTGTGTGCTTTGTACTACATTTGAAGAATTTCTTTTTCATTTCCACTTTGAAGGTGACTTTTCAAATTCAATTTTTGTGGGCTGGTTACCTTGGATAGCCATGTTTTGCTCAGTCCATCTATTCTCCAAATTTTGGATTATATTATTGATCTTGGCGGTATCCACTCTTCTATCATGAATTTCTACTACCTTTTAATTCACAACATTGTATATCATATTTGGTTAGAGAAGAATAGAAGGAAATTTAACAAGTGCTCTAGTAGTATATCCACTATCATTTGCATAGTCAAGATGGTGGTTTGGGCAAAATTTAGAAAAAAGAAAAAAGAAACATGATTATTTATGGCTAGCCATTAAACAAGATAATTTCTAATGTGTGACTATCTCCATTTTGTTATTGTTATGAATATCTATGACTTTTATTTTTGTCATCGGAAGGAAGACTTTTGTTTGCATCCAACTCTTCAACTTTTGGTGGTTGGTTCTTATTGACTATAAGAATTTATGGCATTTTTAAAGCTATGATGATTTCTTTTATGGTTACAACACAGTTGGTTAATGGATACCCATACTGTGCTAATAGTTGGTTTTAGAATTTTGGCTTCAGCTTGTCTTTGTTACCTCTTATATGTCAATGTTGCTCCTTTATGCTTTCCGAGCTAGAATTATGTGTTGTTGATGTCTATTTTTTAGTTCACTGCTATTTTTTTACTCATGTTAGTTGTTGACTGTTTGATTTATGCTAAAGTAGCCCATTAATGTGATGGCACTATTGCGCAAATATATTTGAACACTTAATCTTATTTTCCTAATATCTTTTTTCATTTCGTATGTAATTCCATATCCTTTTGTTCACTCTTTCTAAATGATTCTTCACATTAATGAAAGTTTGGGCAATGCCCTCACACATTCTCCCCAAAAAAAAAAAAAAAAAAACTCTTTATGTATCATTTATAGATTTATAAAACTATAAAATCAAGGCAGGCCATGAGGGCATTAAGCACACATCTTTTTAAATTAAAATTATTTTTTAGATCTTAACATTATTATTTTTGGATATTAATTGGTAAATTAAAGACAATTACCTAAGCACATCACCCAAAAAAAATCATTTTAAATATAATTTACAAATATAAAAAAATAAAATTTGTTAGTTACAAGAGAAAATCGATATTCAATCCCTCAAAATAGAAAAAAAGAATTTAACATGACAAATACAAAGAATTTTAATATGTTGACATGCATATAAAAATTTAAATATGTAGTATATAACACGGAACTAATTCCTCGTGAGAGGGATTCGTTACTTCATATCACAATAAATAGGTCACTTTACAAGTCCCTCAAAGTCTTTCTCCGTTCCAGGCCTCGATATATTAATATATCCTCACTTAAATGTTTATAGCCACGACTTCCGAGCAGATAAGAGCTGAAAGTCAAGAAAGTTTGCATAGAAATTAAAAAAAAAAAGTAATCACATACATCACGATAAATTTTTAAATATTAATGTATCGAATAATTGATATTTTTTATATTATATCATCATTTTAAATTATATAAAAATGTCAATGATAATAATTTATCTTAAATTATATATATATATATATATATATATATAGAAATAAAATTGAGATTTGGATCACACCATAAATTAACATAAAAGGAAATAACTTCCAATTTAATTGAAAAGCAAGTGGAACGGTCTATTTTTGACTGATTTAATTAGGTTAACGTAGAAGAATAAATTACTTGCGTGGAGGTCAAATTTGCCTTTAGAAGGAGTGGGTCCGTAATGAAATTGATTTGATTTTGGTGCTGTTTTGATCATATCTATATCTAATATATTATAAATAAAATATATAATTTTTTATTTTTATTTATTAGATCATAAGAAAAATAATTATTGTAAAATTTTATTTCATTTTAAATTCACTCATTTTGTTCATTTTTAATGCAACTGTAATTTACTCGATTTAAATGAATTCTAAATTTATCACTTTTGTAACCAACTAATCATTGCTCGATAGCTCATTTGTTATTGTCGATCTCTACCATTACTTATTATTGGTTTAGGGTTTAGGGTATTGCTTCTGCTGACCTCTCCCACCATTGCAACTCCCAATCATCATAAAATTTTTAAAAAATATTTTACAAGAAACAAAATACAACAAACTAAAATCCCATTTTTTTTTTGTAAACAATCCAACACAAATATCATTTTTTTTTGGGACATTTAAGCAAATTTAATCACAAATTCACACACACAATACATGTGCAAGGACTTGAACCAAAGACCTCTTGGTTGAAAGCTAAAGCTCTTAACCAATAGGCTAAGATGACTTGCACCAAATATTGTATTATAAACATGTAATTTTTTAAATTTGTGTTGTATTTGAAGTGCTTTAAAATTTCAAATACTTTTAAACAAACATCTGCTTTATAAAAAAATACTAACACTTATGCTTTATTAGACATAAATTTAAACATAGTCTAATTATTTAACTATTTAATTATATATATATATATATATATATATATATATATATATATATATATATATATATATATATATATATATATATATATATATGTGTGTGTGTGTGTGTGTGTGTGTGTGTGTGTATGTGTCCATGAAGGAAAGCATAACCTCTTTGAGCGCCTAAGAAGTAATGATAAATCTAATAGGATAGTGATTGAAAAGTGATGTAAGAAAGTTAAGGAAATATCAGAATTTCACAATATAAAAAGATCAAAGTACAAGATTCCTTTCTTATCCCTCTTTGTGAAATAATGCATAAGCATTAGAGGTCAGAAATAACCCAAAGGTCCTCCCTTCTTTTAAAATCCCCCTTTTTAGATGATTGAGAGGTGGCTACATTAACAATATACCCAGTGTTGGTGAAACGAGTTGCTTAATATTTTCCTAGATGCGTAGTTGACTTTTTGTGGGTGAGACTTCGCATATGAGGCAGGTCACCAAGTATTGACAACTTAGCTTCAAGAATCTCTTATAATGACCTCCATGCCTAAAGCAAGTCTTCTTATGCAAGGCTGGTTATTGGATACTAATCGCCTGACTGAGGTGGTATCTTCTCGTATTCACCCTACCTAGGCAAGTTTCCATGGGTGAGAGCGTACTTGTACAAATTTGGTCCCTCATTGGTGGGTGCTACTGTGTTGATCCATTATCTCCTTTGAGTACTCACTAAGTCAGCTTGTACTGCTTAGTTATACATTTAGCTCCATTGATTCTTCTACTCCTTGTGAAGGAAACTCACAAAAGAACAGAAGAATAAAAATACAGATTATTTACGGGCATTTAAGAATTTTTTAAAAAATATTTTATATATTTATGTCACATCACTTTTGATTTGACATTTTCGTTTGGCATCTTCCTTGCATCCCAATCTATTAAAGGAGCTTGAGCTTTGGGATTTAGATTTTCTTACTAGTTTTTGTCACAAAACTGATCTTGTGCTCTTTTGCTGAGTTCTTCTATTTTAACAAAAGTGAATACTCTCAATGGACTCTAAGAGGATGTTGAACCTGTCGAGCTTTGGTTGAGTCTTTAGGAGAAGAAATCCATGAAATCAATGGAATTCAGTGTTGATCCTCTAGTTGAAATGAGTGCTTCGACCACTCTTACCTAGAGTGAAGTTGCCACTCTAGTCAAGGATAACAACAGAGATTCATGGGTGGAGTCGAGTGTTTTTACTGTAATTAAAGAGAGTGCTGCAATTTTGGTGTTGCCATCTTTTGCTTCGAGATGAAGAAGATGCCTAGTGCCCTAGAAGAGAAGTAGAATAATCTTGGTAAGCTGGCGATAACCTCATTCGTGAAAAGGGTAGCGAATGATTATCTTGCTAAGGAAGATAAGCCATTTTTTTTATGAATTTACTATTCTTTTTATGGCCACTTGTGATTTTTTTGTTGCTATAGCTTAACATGTCGAGTGTTTGAGAATTCATGGAGAGAGATAATGGCACTTGGTAGCTCCTAGAGATATTTTGCTAGATCCTTTTTGTAGATATGAGATGATTGTTCACCTTATTGTGAGCGAGTGGTTACTGCATTGTCTAAGTGGTGAGGAAGTCCATTTGCTTTAATAATGGTTTCTTCCTCAAGCAAGATGCCTTCGGTGAATCTCCTTATAGATGTCCCTTTGTCTTTAGTTGATGAACTTTCTTCTCATCATGTAGGGTAACTATTATTCTATAGAGTGTTGACTTAGTTGCTCTAATTCTTTCTTTTGGGTAGGACCTTTCTACTATAGGGATGGACATTGCAGCCCCAGCTCTTTAGCTACTGGAGCAACTACTTTCACTTCAATGTAGATACAATAAATTATAGTGCGCTTTCCTCTATCAACTCACTATGACAACAATGAGTCCAAAAAGAATGAGTTCGCCCACCCATGGTGAGGAGATGTTGAAGTAGAGCCTCAGTCATCTTGTTATTTCATCGAGTTCGCCACTTTGTAGGGAAGAGTCACTTTCTTTGAAGAAAGTACAAATTTGGCAAGATAAGAGGTAGCTGAATTGTGATCGATGATGGAGGTTGAGTTATAATGGTGGTTTGCGGCAGAGGTAGAGTCTCAACGGAGGTTGGTGACCATGAAAGCATAATTGACTTGGCTTGTCACTACATTTAGTTGATTTGGTCCATTCTCTTCATCACAGGAGCCAACTCCATGTTTGATTACCAATATAATATAAGATTCCTCTCCAATAAATGACATTTAGACCCAATTGTAAAATAGCTTTAAAAATGATATAAAAGAATAACGATGAGTGCATGTAATGGTGAAGCAAAAAATTTTATTTAGGGAGGCACCATTTCATATTTTAAAAAGTATCCTCATCCTTTTTCATTCAAACATCAGACCGGTATTGGTGGTTTTGAAAGAAATTTTTAAGTTAAAATGTATTAAAAAAAGGATAACATTTATATTAATAAAAAGTTCACAATTGATGATGTAATATGTTCATATTTCGAAAGCATTGAATAATTATATTATTATCGATTACATTTAGTATATTATTCTTAGTGTAAGTGGCCCAAAGTTATTCATCCATTGATCTCTAATTTTATTTACTTGCCAATTTGTTATAATATTCATAACAAAAAAAACCCTTTAAATGCCTATTATAGCAATTCCAGAGTCAATATTAGTTTTAATATTTTGAAAATAAAGTAATATAAACAATATTTATTTCTTTTGATCATTTTCTTTTCATGTATTCCAATATCTTTTAAGAATAAAGAATATATGTTTATAATTAATTATCCATAATCATTAATTTTACTAATGTAAAATAATTTTGACAAAATCATTAAGTTTATAATATATGTAAAAAAATTACATTTTTGTCATCTTAATTTTAATAATAATATATATCTAATATTCTATTCATCAATAATCTATTATCATTTATTTTCACTCATACATCAAACTAATATTGGTGGTATAAATTTTTTTTAAAGTTAAAATGTATTGAAAAAGAAAAAGATAACATATATATTAATGAAAAGCTCACAATTGATGATGTAAGCTATTCATATTTCAAAAGAGTTGAATAATTATATCATTGTTGATTACATTTAATATATTATTCTCAATATAGGTGACCAAAAAAATATTCATCCACCGATCTCTAATTTTATTTTATCATCTATTTTTATAATATTCATAAAAAACTCTTTAAACACTTGTTATAATAATTGTAGAGATAATATTAGTTTTAATAATTTGAAAATATAATATTATAAACTTTTTTTTCTTTCGATCATTTTTTCTGCATGTATAGAGTGCATGTGTTTGACAAAATAATGAGCTTCGCTCTTTGTAAGTTTATTTTATGGTTAAATTAGGACAAACTATGGTAATAAAGAGTCCAATAGACCTAAATAGTTAAGGATGGAGGAAGAATGTACAAAACATTTATTTAGACATGGAATGAATTTTTCCAAGGGTTCTAGTTTAGATAGATTCTGGGTTTTCAAATGGGAAGGTAATTAGACTTGGAACCATTTAAAGATTATCAAATAATGTTTTAAACTTAATTTGTAGTATTGTGGAATATTTTAAGTGATTTTGTTGGGTCAAAAGAGGGTAAAATTGAGAATAGATATGGAGAGTCTACTCTAAGCCAATTAAGTTAAGCAAATCTTTCATTTTTCTCGAAAGGGAAGATAATTAACTATGAAGCGGTGGAAGAGATATAAGGAAAAGTAGTGGTTAAGTTTAATCAATACTTATGGAAGAAAAAATGAGTTACAAAATTAAAAACTCTCACCAAAAGGTTTTCTTAGTTACTAAGCTCCAAGATTAAAATTATTCATAGCAAAAACTTTTAAATTTACTTTAAAATAACATTAGTGGTCATTATGCTCCAAGATTAAAATTATTCATAGCAAAAAATTTTAAAGTTACTTTAAAATAACATTAATGGTCATTAAATTTAATATATTCAAACCATTTTACATAAAAAATTGACATTTGAATTTTAAGGAGGGAATTGACTCTATATCTTAAGGTAGTTGGACTGGTTACTTAACTAGGGTGGAAATTCCTCTTTTGCAATGATGCTAGGGTTAGGTGGAGACTTATTGATTAAACTGACATTTGATCACCTTGTATGTCCTTTAACCTTGTTAATTTTTGTATTAAACTAAATCATTATTTTCTTAACTACAAATTCAAGTTGAAGTAAAGTAGGTAATCTTTTAAACTTATTATCTTAAATGTCTCCCCTATAATTTTCATTACCCTTTTAAAGTTTAAATTAAATTGATGACTTTAATACTTTCACCAATAAATAAATAATTTACATGTGCATATATATCCATATAATATAACATATCCATATAATGCAACACATACACCTAAAACATAACAAATCCATAAGTTTCTATTCTTTTGCTAAAGATTTTGTAATAAGTTTGATGCACAACATTTATTCTCCTAAACCGAGAACTTTATCCTGAAGAATCAAAATTTGGTTACTCATCTAGTTGGCCTACGACAAGTGATATAACACATTAAAGGATGAAAGGACCTATCACAAGGTTTCAAACCAAAGTTTGAACTCAGGAGGACTTATAGTAAATTATTTGTGTTGTGAATTTATATTTCATGTGCTTTATTATGTAGTTATGGGGTGTATTTAATCATGTGTAAGTGTTGTATTAGAGCTATGGTTGGAAGCAAGCGAGTTCATATGTTAAACTTTATAAATGTTGGTCTAGTGCCTTGGCGCAACCTTTTCGCACCTCAGCACTACACTCTATAGCATTTGGGGACTAAGAAGCTGACACTTTGGCTCTGGGATATGACACCTTGATGCTAGATTGTAGTACCGTGATGTTGGTTTGTGGTGCCACATAGATGTAAAATGATTGTTCTGACTTTTTTTATAATTTTTTGGTAGTTTTCTCTTAAAAATATGCATCCCTAGTAGTATTGCATTATTTAAATGTCTATTAAGCCAAATGAAAAGAACTTTTGGCTTTTATGTGTGAAAATTAAGTGAAAACTCTTGTGGATGGAGCTTAGTTGTTAATAGTCTGGGAGATTTGATGATATCTCACAACTATTCTACTTTGATGAGTAGAACTTCATCATCTCTTTTCCACTTTGATGAGTGGAAGATCCTAGGAGTATTTCCTTCCACTTTGGTGAATGGAAGATCAGCGGAGCCTCTTTTTTTGACATTTTCTATGACATCTTTCTCTCCATGATTGCTTTACTAGATTTTGGTATCAAAGCCTAAGGTTTGGAGGCATGGAGAAAGTACACACAGGTAATCCATATCAAATCCAAGCAAGGTTAGTTCTGTATTTAGGATTTTGTGTAATTTATTTTATAAATTTAGTTATTTCTCTTGGAAATGCATGCTAAATACATATGGTAGGCAATTCTATGAATGTTTGTGTTACTATCAACTATTTGTTTCAACTTATAAAGCCTAGCCTTTCCATACTTAACCTAAATTCAAGCCATCATACTTGACTGACAACTTGAATAAGGGAGAGTTCACTAAATAGCCTAACCTAGTATACGAACCATACATAAAAATTATAATCATATCTTTAAAGATCTTATGTTTATTTTTTTTAAGTGTGCTTAATATTTTGTAGTATCTATAAGTTACTTTGTATTTATTGAAGGCTAGTTATTTTCTAAAATTTGTGCATCTCATTAGTGTTAATTTTAGTTCACTCATCGCATAGTTAAAATTTCTATTTAGAGTGTCATAAATTGCATATTTGTGTTTACCTATTTCCACCTAAATCTTGAGCTTAACAAAAGGAGTAGATGAGATTTTTATAAGAAGTGAAGGGAAATTTACAAGGGCAGAAGATCTACTAATGAACCCTCACCGCACAAATTCAAACCTTGAGTACTAAGCTTCAAACCCAATTAACTATTCCATTTTTGAATGACTTAGAACCTATGGGAGGGAAAATATTAAACTTTTTAGAGGTCATTATCTTGAGAGAAGGCCAAACCTAAAAAGTACTCTTAAAGAAGAACATTTTAGGATTTATGAAACATCACAAGAACCTACAAAATAAGTTAAAATAGAAGCCCTGACATATGATGATTTTTCCTAATAAACTTTTGATTAGTTAACCTAAATGAATAACTTCTTTTATTAATATCATATGGACAATTATCAATGCATAATATTTGCTAAAATGAAACTAGTAGGTCACCAAAATCTATTGGAATAATATTCTAGTTAAAGAAGAGAGATAAAATAAAAATCTCATGACATGGGTAGAAATAAAAGAAATCCTTAGGGAGAAATACTATCCTAAAAATCATGATAAAAGGCTTCACCAACAATTGAATACTCTTAAGTAAGGGACTATATTAGTAGTAAAATATATGAACACATTTTAGGACTTAATTGTTAGAACTCAATGCACTAATTATCATTGGCAAATAACTTATAAATTTGTCATAGGATTAAGAGGAGATATTAATAATGAAGTAGAGCTTCATGATCAATAGACCTTAGAGGATTCCTTTCACTATACTTTACTCTTAGAAAATCATAAGAAAGTTGCATCCACTCCTAAAATGAAAGCTCAAGTAACTTCTAAATATTTACCTATATCACAATCTCAAAAGTCTATCATTAAACCTAATCCTTTTACATAGAACAACCCATCTAAAGTAAACCCCAATGAAACTACTTCTAAAATTATGAAAGAAATTGTTTGCTTTAAATTTCATAAGAAGGGTTATATGCAAAACTAATGCAAAGAAAAAATCTTATTCTTAGATAAATTGGAGGATTTAGAAGAAAAGGAGGATATTAAAGAGATGCACACCCGGATGAAGAAGTAAATCCAAATATAGATAATCCAATATTAGTTATGAGATGTATGATTGCTTTTAGGGTAGAAGAAGACTAAAGAAAAGGAATATTTTATTATGTATAACATTGCATGTTGTCACTAGAGCCAATCTTACAATTGAATCTCACTAGAAACTATTCCAAGTCAGTTGGGTAAATCAAAAATCTATACTTATCACCGATAGATGCCTTGTACCAACTAAAATAGATAGTTATAATGATCAAATTTGGTGTGATGTTATTCTAATAGAAATAACTCATATTTTATAAGGAAGACCATGGATTTATAACTTGAACATGATCCATTATGAGTGTGAAAGACTTACGTATTAATATAATTATTATTTGACACATCTAAATATTTTACATTTGATATAATTTTTTTAAGAATTTTGAAAGGGCCAGAAGCCTTTGTATATAGATCTTTTATACATAGAGGCATTTCTTTCTAGTTTGGTTTTGATTATTATAACAATGCTGTCCTCATGCTCTATTGTATTTTCTGACTTATGTATAACCTCAACTAATTTAGGAGTAGTGTTTCAAATTTATTTCATCTATTGTCATTAGGGCTTGCGAAATCTTTAATAATTATAAATGTATGTCTAAGCACATCAATAATGTTAGTGAACCATTTATGATTATAATTATAATTATATACTATTTTAAATGGTGATTAATTAGATTTTAATAATATATATATATATATATATATATATATATATATATATATATATATATATATATATATATATATATTCAAATTTATAATATTATTTGTAAATCCTAGTTTTTATAAGTTTCTTTATTGTGGAACTTAGTAAATTTTTTTATTGATCAATTGAATACTTCTATTTGTTTATTGTTTGCAACTAAGAAAAATAAAAAGGAAAAAATGAACAGTCCCAACTCGAGGCATCGCGGCGCCTAGGCACTAACATCCTTCCCCTAGATCTATAGAATGTTGAAGCCTTAACCACTCCCGCCAACAGCTTCCCTCGTCAGCGATAATGGCCCAAGAGGAGAGCGGGAGCAGTTAGGGGTGTAGTTTCTTATAAAAAGTGGGTACTGGCCAGCTCACTCTCTTCTCTCTACATTTGTTAGCCACTCTCCCACTCTTTGCACAGTTCTCCCCACTGCACACTCTGTCCATTGCACACACACTACGCTCTACTTCACACTCCTTTCGATCACTGCCATTCACTTGGCTAGGCCTTTTCTCTCGAATAAAGAGTCTGTAAGTCTATAGCACCAAAGATGTGGGGGTGGTGGGGTGAATTAAAATTTTAAGTTAAATCTTAAATTTTAAGTTTTAATAGAAGATTAATTTTGATTTTATAATGACAAGATATTCTTTCGTGAGAAATAAAAAATATAAAAAGTAAAGAGAGACAATTAATTTTATGTAGTTCTAAACTCCAAAATCTACGTCCATGCCACCACGTATAAGAATCCACTAAATAGCTTACAAATAATACTCTATAAGCGGTACAACCCAATAATATGTACTCTCCAAAGGGGTACAACCCCAATATAAATTTTACACACAAAAAAGAAAAATACATAATAATTTTGATAAAATAAATCTCTCGCAAATATACCAAGCTATCCAATTCAAAAAAATGATCTCACAACTTATAAATGATCACTTTACAACTTAAAATTTTGGCAAGATAAAATGCTCACTTAATAATGATAAGAAATAATAAAATAAATATCTTAAAGTAATCATACTAAGATGTTTATGGTATTACAATTTGTAGACTAATATAAAAATGATTTCAAAATAAATTAACAATATTCTTTTGCACAATAAAATAAATTTCAGTAAGGAATAATTAATATTCTTTCAATTAATGCTAATGATCACAAAATACTTAAATGAAATGAGTATATGATAGATCTAAGTAGGCTAGTAAGCTTTTAATTAAAAGAGAGATCTAGCAATATGAAAAAATTTTAATAATTTAATTTAAAATGCTTAAAATATACTTCTAAAATAGATATAAGAATAAATGATTTTTCAAAATAAGACTAATGAGGAAATATTTCAAGAATCCAAAAGAAATTTATAGGAAGTTAAAAATTTCAACAAGTTGAAATAAATCTTACAAACTATCACAAGAGTTTTTCACAAAAAAAATGACTGAAAAATTTTTGATGTGAACAACTTAGACTTTGATGTCCAAAGACTAATCCACCTAAAAGTATAAATAGGAAAGAATAAATAGATGGTGAAAGTAGTATGCATAACTAAAATGGGATTAAGATCAAGAAAATAAACTCAAGTAATTTGAGAAAGTTTGCTTAGTTGAAGATGTTGAAGCTTCGAAACCAAGGATTTGATTTTGCAATATTTGGAGAACACTTCGAAGGAAAATCTAGAAAATTTTCTATTAGATTTTCTAGAGGCATTTTGAATTCGAATGAGGAATGCTTTTATGAAGAAAATGAGGGCTATTTATAGGCAAGAAGGTCATTTTGAATTATTTCAAAAAATATATTATTCTAACATTATTTTATCATTAATAATTTAATATTCAATCAAAATATAATTTACATTAAATAAATTTTAAATTCAAAAAACCAAAATTTGGCTATTCACATGGGCAAGTCAAAAAATAATCAAATATGGCTCTTAATATATTCAAAGCATGTATGCATTCATTATTAAAATCTAATGTTTGAAAAGTCATAATAAATTCAATTTTAATCAAACGTGGGTCATGTAACCTATCAAATTAAAGGAAACAATCCAAGGAATCCATTGGAGATGAAATCATATATAAATTTCTTGATTATAAAATGACTTTGGCTAAAATACAAAATTTTACCTATTTTTGTTAATTTTGAAATATGACATTTAAATATTATGATATAATTTATATATAATCATATATATGTTAGTTATCATATAACCTTCAAATTAAATTAAAATATTTAATTATATTAAGTAAAAATAATTACACTTAGTAATTAATTTTATCATTTATTATTTTGACAATTCAAATGCTATGTATGAAACATATAATTGAATGTTAATTAGATAGAGATTTATATAAATTAACCTCATTATCATTATTTAAAATAAATAAAAATAATATGTTGTGAGCAAATTGATTCAAGTCAATGAACTCATATGAATTTTTAAGATAGTTATAAATGCATATAACCTAAAATATTATATCTTGAGCTTCACATTATACATTTTGATCTATATTTTATTCTTCTATTCTTGTAATTTTCTCAAACATATTATGAGCTATATTGGATATGTAATTAGAAATTAATATATCTGAAACACATAAAACATACATTAGAACATCCAAGCATTCGTTTGTTATCATCAAAATTGATCGGATTGAACATGAGGCTTTTAAGCCAACAATCTCCCCTTTTGATGATGATAAACTAATGTTGGTATTGATTTTGATGAAAAATTGACTTTTCATCATAGTTTTGAAAAAAAATTCTCTACAAAAAATTTACACAAGAGATGAATAATGCTCCCCTAAATGTATGCATGAAATAGACTTAATACTAACCAACATTTTACTTTCTCCCCTTTTGACAACATCAAAAGTGATAGAACAAACTACATATAATTTTAAATATTATCTAACATTCCAAGCATGCATCTTAAAGTACAAAAACATTCTTCTAGTAAGGGTTTTGTAAAAATATCTACAATTTGTAAATCAATACTAATGAAATTAATATTAACATCACCTTTCAAAACATGATCCCTAATAAAATGATGTCTAATTTCAATATGCTTGGTTCATGAGTGTTGGATAGGATTTTTGGTCAAACTAATAGAACTAGCATTGTCACACTTAACTAGAATGTGATCTTGCTTAATACCAAAATCTTTTACTTACTACTTTAACCAAAGGACCTAAGCAACACAACTACCGCAAATATGTACTCACTCAAAGGATAAAGCTACAAAATTTTATTTCTGGATGACCAAGAAATGATGATATACATATGTGATTTTTCTATCTACTTTGCATCCTGCAAAATCAGCATCAGAATAAGCAAACATGATTAATAATTTTAGTATACCATAAACCTAACCTAATAGTGCCTATCAAATACCAAAAGTTATGCTTGACTACTATTAAATGAGATTCTTTTGGGTTAGCTTGAAAATGAGCACACAAGCAAACAATAAATATAATATCAGGCCTACTAGCAGCAAGGTATAAAAGTGAACCTATCATACTCCTATAAAGTTTTTGATCAACACATTTTCCTAATTCATCTAAATCCAATTTATAGATCATAGTTTTTTACTAGATTTAAATCTTTTCATGTCAAACCTCTCAAGCAATTCATTTGTGTACTTAGTTTGACAAATGAATGTGCCATTTTCTTATTGCTTCACTTGACCTAAGAAAAAAATTAAGTTCTCCCATCATACTCATTTCAAACTCTTTTGACATCAAAGATGAGAACTCATGGCACAAAGATTCATTTGTACTTCCAAATAATATATCATCTACATACATTTGTAAATCAAATCATCATCAATGCTCTTAAGGAATAAGGTGGTATCTACTCTACTTTCTAAATCCATGATCTATCAAAAGTTACTTAACCTATCATACAAGCATGAGGAGCCTGTCTTAAACCATATAAGGCTTTCTTTAATTTAAACATATGATTTGGACAATCAAGGCTCTCAAATCCAAGTGGTTGCTCTACAAATACATCTTTGTCAATAAATCCATTCAAAAATGCACTCTTGACATCCATTTGAAAAACTTTAAAATCCCTAAAACAAGCATAAGCGAGGAGTAACCTAATAGCTTCTAGTCTTTCTACGGGTGTAAAAGATTCTTCAAAATCTTTACCTCAACTTATGTGTACCCTTGTGAAACTAACCTAGCTTTATTCCTGACAATACAACTTGAATCATGTAGCTTATTCCTAAAGACCCATTTTGTTCCAATGACATTTTGATCTTCTGGGACTAATTCCCAAACATCATTTCTTACAAACTGATTCAACTCCTATAGAAATAATCCAAAAATTATCTTTTAATGCTTCTTCTAAAGTTTTAGGTTCAACCTCAAATAAAAATGTAGAATGATCTACCTCTACTATGTCTTCCGTCATAACTCCTTTGAAGGATCTCCTATAATTAGTTCCTTTGGATGATTTTTATTATATTTCCATTCTTTAGGAAATGAATCATCCACATTATCTTCTAAAGATATTTTCTTAAAATTATCAATCTCTTCATCAATCACTTCATTTCTAATGGGATCAATTAAATTTTCATCAAAAAAAATATGTATTGATTTTCTACAATCATTTTTCTCTTATTGAAAACTCTATAAACTCTACTAGAAAGAGAGTATCCTTCAAAAATACCATCATCTGATTTGCAATCAAACTTATCTAAATGCTCTTTTCCATTATTCAAAATAAAGCATTTACATCCAAATACATGAAAGTGTTCAATCTTAGGCTTCTTTCCAAAAATAATTCAGTGTATTCTTCAAAATTGGTCTAAAATAGATCCTATTCATCACATAACATGCATGCTTCTACCCAAAATATTTTGGCAATTTATACTCATCAAGCATAGATCTACTTAATTCGATTAATATTCTATTTTTTTCTCTCTACTACTCCATTCTGTTGGAGAGTTTTAGGTGTAGAAAAATTATATCTAATCTCATGTTCATCACAATAATCCTCAAATAATTTATTTTCAAATTCCCCACCATGATCAGTTTGAACCTTATTAATCAAAAGGCCTTGTTCTCTTTGAATATATTTAGAAAACTTTCTAAACTCACCAAAAATATCATCATCCTTGTAAGTTACAAATAAAACCCAAGTATATCTAGAGAAATCATCAACAATCACAAAACCATAATTTTTTCCACCTAAGCTGTGGTGCTTAGGACCAAATAAATCCATGTGCAACAATTCTAAAGGTCTAGAAGTAGAAACAATATTTTTACTTTTAAATGAGCTTCTAGAATGCTTACCATGAATACATGCATCACAAACATAGTTTGAATGAAAATTTAATTTAGGCAATCCAACTACTAATCAAGTTTAGCAATTTTATTGAGTGTGTGCATTTTAATATGACATAGTCTCCTATGCCATAACCATATATCATCATGAGTGATTTTAAAACAAAGTAAATTCAAATTCACATCATGAAAGCTATCTAAATCAATGACATACTTATTTTTATGTCTTTATCCTATTAACAAAACATTTTCATTATTTTGTATAATACCATATGATGCATGGAATACTACATTCAAACCTTTATCACATAATTGACTAATAGAAATTAAATTATGTTTTAATCCTTCTACTAGAAAAATTTATCTAAAGTGATAGAATTCTTACAAATAAAACCAATGCCAATGATCTTTCCGATTGAATTATCTCCATATGTAACAAACCCTCCATCACTTGATTCTAAAGTTGTGAATTTATCTTTATCTCCTGTCATATGTCTTGAACATCCACTATGCAAGTATCGCATGCCTTCTTTGATTTTGCTTTGAAGGCATTCCTACAAAATAAAATCACATGTTAACTTTTATATCGCAAATATGTTTGGGTCCACATTCAAAATTTGAAACAAGATATCTAGCATGTGTGGTTTGTGTAGTGCTTGTACCTTTTGGTACCCATACACAAGATGATTGCTTAGTGTTTTGTAATTTATGTGCATAACAATCAAATGAAATATTCCCTTTTCTATCACAACAGTTGCACCAAACATTAATGTTTGCATTTGGCTTAGCACGATAATTATAAGGTATATGAGTGGGATGTGTATGATGCAAATAATTTTTATTAAATGTTTTTCTTGATGAAGCATTATAATGAACTTGTGATTTCAAACATAATTCTAATCTTGCTTTTAACAAGATATTCTCTTTCAAGTTTACATACAAGTAAGAATAATTTAATAAAGAAATTTTTTTACTTTTAAATTATCACATTCATTTTTTTAAATCACAAAATGCATATCTAAATTTTTATGTTCTTTTCTAAGGTTTTGTATTTTCTTTTTAATTTTTTATATTCAATAACTAAATAATTAAAAGCATCATCTAATTCATTATAAGATATATCATTACATACCTCTTGAGAATCTAAGTCAGCTTCTCTATTTTCCATAAGACATATGTTGACCTCTTCACCGAATGAGCAAGTACTTGATTCATTTGAATCTTGATTGGCTCATAAAGTCTTCTTCTTATTCTTATGCTATTTTTTACTCCTTCATATTTTTTATTCTTTCCACATCAATCTCTTTCTTCTTTGATTCAAAAGTTGACAATCTCTTATGTGTCCGTGCTTTTACAATGGTAGCAAATGATCCCTTCACCTATAGAAAATTTCTTAGTTTGAAATTTATAGTTTTTTATACCTTTGATTCTTCTTCCTTAGCAAGTTCCCAAGCATTTTGGATAGCATGAACACCTCATCACTATCACCATCTGAGCTTGAGGTGCTATGCTCATCACTATCATCAACTTATAATGCAATATCTTTTCCTTTCTCCTTCTCCCTTTTTGTTGAGCTATCCATCATATCCCTTTGAGCAATAACCTATTCATGTGCTATCAAAGATCCTAAAAGCTGATCAAGTTGGTAAGTAGATAAATCCTTAGCTTCACTAATAGCTGTTACTTTAGCTTCCCATTATTTTGGAAGACATCTAAGAATCTTATAGACTAAGTCTTGATTCCTATATATTTTTCAAAGAGAATGCAATGTGTTAATTATTTTCATGAATCTAGTATACATATTAGAAGTAGATTCAAAAGGAGACATATGGAATAACTCATATTCATGAACAGGTTTGTTTATGTGTGCATCTCTAACTTCTGTAGTTCCTTCATAAGTTGTAATGAGTTTATCCCATATTTCTTTTGTTGTACTTAACATAGAAATTTTTATGTAATCATCACATAATAAAGCACAATGTAAAGTATTACAAGCCCTAGTATTTAATTCGTCAGGTTCTCTTCGCCTGACCATTCCTAGGTTTTTTCTTTTAATGCCATTTACTTTACTATGTGTATGATATTGATGTGTCAATATATACCACATGCATGCATCTTGACCTCTTAAAAATGTACTAATTCTATTTTTCCAATAATCAATTGGTACATTATCTAAAATTTTAAAAGTTGAACCTTAAATTTTAACTTTTAATAGAAAGTTAATTTTTGATTTTATAATGACAAGATACAATTCTTAATACAGTAGGAATGAAAATACATTAAAGTAAAGAGAAACATATACATAATTTTTTATGCGATTCGCCAAACCCCAAAACTCTATATCCACCTAGCCACCCTGCTAGAATCCATTAAATGCAAAATAGCTTATAAATAGTACTCTCCTATAATGGATAGTACAACCCTACAATAATATGTCTCCTATAACAATACAACCCCAATATAAATTTTACAGACAAAAAAGAAAAATACAAATAATAAATTTTGATAAAATAAATCTCTCACAAATATACCAAGCTATCCAATTCAAAAAATGATCTCACAACTTATAAATGGTCACTTTACAACTTAAAAATTTGGCAAGATAAAATGCTCACTTAATATTGATAAGAAATAATAAAATAAATATCTTTAAGTGATCATACTAAGATGTTTATGTTATTATAATTTGTAGACTAATATAAAAATAATTTCAAAATAAATTCACAATATTTTTTTGCACAATAAAATAAATTTCAGAAAGGAAAAATTTAATTTATTTTAACCAGAAAGATTCTTTCATTTAATGCTAATGATCACAAAATACTTAAATAAAATGAGTATATCATAGATCTAAGTAGGCTAGTAAGCTTTTAATTAAAAAGAGAGATCTAGCAAATATGAAAATAATTTGAGCATAATAATTTAATTTAAAATGCTTAAAATATACTTCTAAATTAGATCTAAGAATAAATGATCTTTCAGAATAAGACTAATGAAGAAATATTTCAAGAAACTAAAAGAAATTTGTAGGAAGTTAAAAATTTCAACAAGTTGAAATAAATCCTACAAACTATCATAAGAGTTTTTCACCAAAAATGATTGAAGAAACTTTGATGTGAAAAACTTAGGCTTTGATGTCCAAAGACTAATCCAGTAAAAAGTATAAATTAGAAAGAATAAATAGATGGTTAAAATTATATGAATAACTCAAATGGGATTAAGATCAAGAAAACAAGCTCAACTAATTTGAGAAAGCTTGCTTAGTTAAAGATGTTGAAGCTTCCAAACCAAGGATTTGATCTTGCAATATTTGGGGAACACTTGGAAGAAAAATCAAGGAAATTTTCTCTTAGATTTGTTGGAGGGATTTTTAAGTTAAATGAGGAATGCTTTCATGTAGAGAATGAGGGCTATTTATAGGCAAGAAGGTTATGTTGAATTATTTCAAAAAATATATTATTCTAACATTATTTTATCATATAATAATTTAATATTCAATAAAAATATAATTTATATTAAATATATATTAAATTCAAATAGCCAAAATTTGGCTATTCACATGGGCAAGTCAAAAATAATCAAATATGACTCTTAATATATTCAAAGCATGTATCATGCATTCATTATTAAAATCAGCTAATATTTAAAAAGTAATATTAAATTTAATTTTAATCAAATGTGGGTCAAGTAACCTATCAAATTAAAGGAAAAAAAAATCCAAGGAATCTATTAGAGATGAAATCAGATATAAATTTCTTGATTATAAAATGACTTTGACTTAAATACAAAATTTCACATATTTTTGTTAATTTATATATAATCATACATATATTAGTTATCATATAACCTTCAAATTAAATTAAAATATTTAATTATATTAAGTAAATAAAATAATTAAACTTAGTAGTCATAATTTATTATCATTTATTATTTTGACAATTCAATGCTATGTATGAAACATATAATTGAATGTTAATTAGGTAGATATTTATGTAAATTAACCTCATTATAATTATTTAAAATAAATAAAAATAATATGTTAAGTTGTGAGCAAATTGATTCATGCCTATGAACTCATTTGAATTTCTAAGATGGTTATAAATGCATATAAGCTAAAATATTGTATCATGAGCTTCACATTATCCATTTTGATCTATCTTTCATTCTTCTATTCTTGTAATTTTCTCAAACATATTGTGAGATGTATTGGATATGTAATTAGCAATTAATATATCTAAAACACATAAAACATACATTAGAACATCCAAGCATTCGTTTGTTATCATCAAAATTGATCGGATTGAACATGAGGCTCATTAAGCCAACAAAGTCTCCTTCTCATATATGCCAATTGAAACAAGCTTGACTAATTTCAAGTAAAATTAAAAATAAAAAGTTTTTTATATAATTCCTCACTGCACATAAAAATTCTGAAGACTTCCACCATTGATCTTAGGTTTGGTGTGAAATGATAATCCTCCCTCCATCGATCTTGGATCCGGAGCAATGGAGAAGAGCATGATAGCACTAGTTATAAAATAATTAGGCATTGACAAGACAAAACTCTGCTAAACCAAGATTAACTTGATATTTAATTCATTAAATCACAAATTTAAAATTTGAAGGCCTCTGCCATCAAACTTGGTTCTAGCGTGAGATGAAAAGCCCCCATCTATTAATCTTGGATCTAGAATAAGGGAGAAGAGTGCATGTTGCCTTAGAAAATTTCAAAACATAGTACCACTAAGTCATTATACTACGAGAATTCTATGAGAATCATCAAATTGGACAAATAAATTGCCCTAAAATAGAGTCTCTTGACTTGTAGTGCCTTAATGCTACTATCAGTACCAAGGTGGTGCTTGTAGCACCGTGGCACTAATCTCCAGTGTTGAAGCACTAAGATCTCATAATCTGGACCTCTAGCATTCCACTTCACAACACTATAGCACTGTCATATTTCACTAAGGTGTTGTGACCAATGCTATGATGCTACTTCCTAGCACAGTAATTCTTCCTTCTCAGGTTGTTTGGTCAAAATCCTCACTTGTAGTGCCGAAGTGCTATTTCAAAAGCATTAAGGTGCTATGATAATGTCACAATGCGACATTTTTGGCACCTAAGTGCTATCTTCTCTAATTTTAAGCCCAAGTTCCACCATCTAATATCGAGGCACTAATCTTCTAGCACCCAGGCATTAACCTTCTAACGTCAAGGTGTTGACTTCTAAATTTTTTTAATCTTAAGTTAAAATTTTTATCTAGTTAAATTTTAACTTGTAGTTAGACTATAATTAAATCTTGGAGATAGCCAATTATCATTTGAAATAACAAACACTAAAATGAAATAAAATTTTATTGCAAAATAAAATTTTATTGTAAAAATGAGCCAAATGAAATTACAAAAATATATATAAAAAGAAAATACATGAGATATAAAAGAAGAAAGGGAGAAAACTATTCTAGTAGTCGTAGTCATCCTCCTCTACATCTTCTTCTAGCTCCA
This sequence comes from Cymbidium sinense, assembly GCA_021442155.1. NCBI lineage: Eukaryota > Viridiplantae > Streptophyta > Magnoliopsida > Asparagales > Orchidaceae > Cymbidium > Cymbidium sinense. Next base: position 20,977,501 of record CM038229.1, read on the forward strand.
GCATAGTGCTAATATAAGGGTGATAATGAGGCGCTACAAGAAATGAAACTCTGCTCAGGGTGACATTAAAATTTTAATTTCCAAATATTTGAACAAGTGCATAGTTAAACTCATTCATGTAAGAAAATTACTATTATTGCTGATCATATGCTGATTGAGTTTCTTTTCTAATTTTGAGACTTCTCCTCCAATTTTTTGGAGTTGCTCATTTAAAATCTTGAAGGATTTAGATCTAGACTGAGGAGGGCATGAGCTTTCTCCTACTTCCATGCTTGATCCAAATCCTTAAATTATTCTTTTAGTTAGGGGGGTATAAGCACTTCTTCATCTAGCACCCCCGACGCACCAGCTGTAACATACAAAGAATAAATTAAAGAAGGATGACCAAAACCTAGGGTAGCATCACCCTTAAGAATATTTCAAATTGAATTATAAATAATCTTTCATGCATATATAGTACAGCTCTTTTGAATCAAATAATTCAAATTTCTTTATCAGTGAGCATTAGCTTGCCAAAAATAAAATAATGCCAAACTTTAGCCTTGACATTTAGGCCAACGGCAAGAAAATTCATAATTTTTTTTCTCCCACCATTTTCACTGAACATTTAAATTTTATTAAAATCAAGATGGTTATTGTAGTAGGAAAGATATTGATCATATAAAAATTTTTATAAATTATAATATGCATTAATGACAACACTATCAAAACATATCCATTTTTTCTTTACAAATACTTTATTATCATAATGATCCTTCACATTGGAAAAGAATTCTCGCACCACAGGGATGATGCAAGTTGTGTTGTCATAGGTGAGATGCTGCTAGCCTCTCTCATTAATGATCCTCTACATGCTCCCACCCAGATTGTCAAAGCTCCTCTCTGGAATGAGCATCACTCAAGGATGCCATTTTCTTATTCTTCTAGATGTGTCTGAGTGACATATTTGTTGTTGTAGATCTGAACGAATACTAAGAGAGAAATGTTATAGGAATTCCTAAAAAGAGAAAAAGGGTTTAGAATGAAAATTGAATAGCATAAGGGTTATAGGCTTGACCTAGTGTCGTGGCGCCACTTTTGCAGCATTGAGGCACTAACATGTTAGTGTTTGAAATGTGAGACCAACACTGTGTTGCTCCACATACAATGCATAGAAGTTGGTCAGCTGAGCAAGATGATCAATATACCTATTAGAAACATCATTTATGATATTTACTGATATTAATTAGGTAACCAATAGAATCTGTAAAGCGAGCCAAATAATTATGTTGCCCTCTCATGCTAGTCAAAAGTTTTCTCCTTTTCTGTTAAATGCGTCTATCAGCCTATCATTCATTTGAACAGCTTTATGACAAGCACCATGGTGTTACTTTGGCAGCATCTATATGCTAGTCAACCAGTTAACCTACTTTTTATTATTTTTTATTATGCATAAGCACTTTAGGGCTAGGTTTACAGAGCTGAAATGCTGCATGCTTTGATTTTGAGATCTATATTTTGACCTGCTGGTGCGCTGACTTCTCTACATCAAGTCGCTGAATGCTAGGCATAGAATCTCAAACTTCCTAGCTTAGTTGCGTTGACCCCCTAGTGCTATGGTGCTACTTATCTGGTGTTGAGGCCATCTACTTGTTCACCACACAAGCATCTAAAATCTACTTGAAATTCAAATTGAATGTAAGTCCATTCTTTTTATTTACTATGAGAACATCTAGAACTACCTAGCATTCTAAAGAGAAGAAAGTCTAATATATTCATTTGTTATGTTAACATCCTACTGGCATTCCAAAGAAATGTAAGTCTAATCTATTCATTCACTATGCGACATCATACTGGCATTCCAAAGGGATATAAGTCTAATTTAATAGGTTTTTAATTGATGTAAGTCTAATTTGTGCTTGTAATGCAAGCAAAACCTAAATCATACCTGGCATTCCAAAGGGTTGTACATCTGATCTATTCATTCATTATGCCAATATCCTATTGGCATTCTAAAGGGATGTAAGTCCAATCTAATGAATTTATAATAAATATAAGTCTAATCTATGTTTGTAATGCACAACCTAAATCTTACTTATCATTCCAAAGGAATGTAAGTCCATTCTATTCATTTTTCATGCAAACGTCTTATAGGCATTCCAAAGGGATGTAAGTCCAATATTTGTTCACTATGTGAACATCCTATTGGCATTCCAAAGTGATGTAAGTCCAATCTAACAGCTTTCTAATCAATGTAATTCTGATCTATTCTTGTAATACAAGATCAACATAAATCCTACCTAACATTCCAAAGGGATGTAAGTCCAATCTTTTCATTTGCTATGCGAACATCCTACTAGCATTCCAAAGGGATGTAAATTAAATCTAATAGTTTTCTAGTAGATGTAAGTTGGATCTATGCTTAAAATGCAAGCACAACATAAATTCTATTTGGCTTTCTAATGAATGTAAGCTCAGTCAGTAGTTCATCTTGCTAACCCTAAATCTAACAGCTTTCTAATAGATGTAAGTCCAACATGTGCTCGCAATGCAAGCACCAATAGTCCTAACTAGCTTTCTTGGCATTCCAGAGGGATGTAAGTCCAATCCACTTGTTTGATATGCAAACTCTAAATTTTATGATGCATTCCAATAGATGTAAGATCTACATACATCAACAATGCAAACTACACTATAAAAATTGAATCATTAGATAGACTTATAAATTAAGTCTAACTTAAATATTTCAATAAACACCTGTACCACAACACCAACACTAAAATTCTAGTCTACCATTATGACTACTAGTCTTCTTATGTTAGTAGACTGGAATAATGACAATTCTTCGATGGCGAAACCATGGGATCTTGATTGTGACTACCCTCAATTTTCCTTTAAACAATCATCCACAACACACCGCTAAACACCGATTCATACTAGAGATATGTTTATTTTAATCTTTAATTGAGACTGTTCTCTTACGATGGTAAGAAGGGTAATTAACTATGCATTCTTTCATTCATTAGAAGTAGAACCCATATCTAAGTAAACACTAATATAATGTTAAGAGAAACTTAGTTGAATATGAATTAATCTGCCTTATGAAGAACGAAGTCCCAACATTCCTATCAAGATAGCAGAGATTTTCAAAGGTGTTTTCCTGAGCGATCACTTACTTGTGGATAAAATATTAAAGAAAACTTAAATAAAGTGCCCATCTAATTTAATAAGGTTTTTTAAATTGAGAAGATAATTCAAACATCTTATTTTGATGCTATAATGTTGAGCAATCTATGTAGTCTTACTATCTCCTTAAAAAATATTCTTGTAATATGAACGCATAATTAATTTGATTATAAGATAAAAAGTGGTTCGTTTGGTTGAATCTTTTCAACATCACAAAAATGTTATTTACTCTCTTGGGTATTCCTAAGTCAACCCAAAGGAAAATCCATATAAAGGTCTACCTTGGATCAATTTAATATTGAGAAAATAATATATTTTTTACTTTTAATTTTTCTTTACTTTTTTAAAATTTAGACTTCTCATAATAAATTTATCAACATAATTACTAATTAAGGGCCAATAAAATCTACTTGCAACAAGATTGATTTTCATGTCCTTTCTTAAATGTCACCATCTAAGATTAATTCTATGGCTATAGGTGGTAATTAAAAACTTTTAGAATGTGACATCTTGGGTCATGAATAAACACTTCTTTAAATTAATATATAATTTTTTCCTATTTTATCTTATATAATATTAATATAATGGAGATGCTTATCTCTATTTGTTTTGAATATGTCGATATCATAAAAATAAACAACAAAAGAATACTTTTATGAATGACTTTAAGACAATTTTAATTAACCTCGTGAATGTGCTAGGTGCATTAGATATTCATATAATGCTTTGGAAAATTCAAAAGATGTTTTCCAGTCATCATCAAATCTAATCCTTAATTGATATAATCCACTTATTAAATTATTCTTTATAAAATAAGTAGCACTTAAGATTTAATTTAGCTTATAATAAAGTTTATATATGAGGAACATATATTTGATGGTGAACTTATTGATAACTTTACCACAAAAGAATATTCTCTAAGATTCATTCTTATTGTGTGCTAATAAAATTAAGAAACCATACAAACTTTTTATAGGAAGTCTTTCTTCCTAAGGAGGTCATCACATTGCATCTTAAGCAAGTTGAAATGGGTTGATTCTATAGTGTGGAAGAATTAAAAACTATAAGCTTTGTGTTATGCCATTGTAATTTTGTATCTCCATCATTGGAGAATGCTTTTAGATAAATCATCCTAGTACACATCAGAATAATCAACTAAAATGTCAAAGACTATGGTCTTTTTACTATTAATGGACTCATATTTTACCTCATTGATAGAATGAATGTGAAATGACTATAACATACAACTTTATCATAGATAATATTAAGATATAAGATAAAATTAGAATATATAAAGTCCTTCCTTACTAGTAAGTTGTTTAATGCGAATTAATTGAATTTGTGGCACTTTCTACATTGGATGAGTGGGCTATATATCATAAGTGGTATTATGATTAAAGAATAGAAAGGGATTCTTAGGTCCAAGAAACAATTTGATAGTCTTATCATAATAATTAAATATATAAATTTTCTATATACCATAGTATATGGCAATCATTTCAAGTAAGAAAGACCACCTAATATCAGTTGGTCTATAAGCAGAGTACGTCACATCCTATGTAGTCCTAATAACTTCTCATTTTAATAGGTATCATACATTTACTAGTGACTAGAAGAGATGTGTTGTTTTCTTAAAAATAAGAAAAGGCTCTGAATGGGGTTTACACTTTAAAATTACCTCTTATAGGTGTATGCGGTTAATATCACATTGATTATATTCTATACATTGAGTACTAATCTAGACCTACTATCTTTGGATGTCAAATAAATAAAATATATTTCTTCCTCTTTAATCTTTAGCCTCAATTTTATAAACAAATTAACATCTCATAGTACTTAAAAGGAGATCATTAGTCTCTCTAAGGTCATCATCAAATAAGGTAGTGACATTAATAATCATCTCAAAGTGGTGATATTATTCACATGCTCCATCTAAAAATAATATTAGGGTTTTGATTAATGTTGCTTATGCCCTTTCTTATAAAATATAAATCAATTAGTAAGGGTAATATTTAAGTAGAAGATATGTTGTACAAATGAAGTACTTCTTTAAAGGAAATGAGAAGAGGAGCTAGCTAAGGTTCCACTTTTCATCTAGACTTAAGATGCTCTTCATTTGTAAATACATCATCTAGCTATAATGAAATAGATGAATTGTGGGTTACCTAATATTTCAAAGAGAAGAATTTACTCTAGTTAATTACAATCACATATACCACTACAAAAACTCTTGATAAGTGAAAGCAAGGTTTCATTCTAATTCTATGTTTGTATGTTTTCTAATGAGAGGCTAATGATTTAACAATGATTATTGTATACCTAAATGTAGGAGAGGACTTGGTGAATACTTAAGAATAATGAATGACAACAAGCAAGGAGCCAAATTTTTATAAGTGAATCATCTGCTCATGAAGTCTCACTCTAGCTAAGGTGACTATGAATATAGACGATCCTAATCAATATGGATATGTTGCAATAATGTACTTTTGTGGTGTTTATTTTTTGATGTTTTGGAGGGGTGACAACACGCAGATCATAAGGGGTACTTATTAAAGTGATCAGGTATGATATTGAGGTATAATGTACTATCTCAAAAGATAGAAATATTGCCCTTCAAAGGGCCTAATCACCTAATAAGGACTCCTAAGGCATGATGGGTCTTGTAATATACCAGAGATTTTTCTCCTATTTTATATGGATGAATAAAGGAGGGTTTATATTAAATTAGATTCTTAAGTTTCCTATGGAGGCAAACCTCCATAGTTAATTACATCATAGGGAATGAAATTCTCTATGAATACTCTCGATTAAAGTAGACATTTATCATCTCCAATGATTTCAAGGTTAAACTATCAAAGGATTGATTATGTTTGAAAAATCTATTGGGAATGTTCAGAGAGAGGACTTATTCTTAGAATCTAAATGGAGAAAGTAGTAAATTCCCATTATACTAGAAAGCCTAGTGAGTGGGCTTTACATGTTTGAAAGTGAAGAGAATTTTCTTATTTGAGGTAACATTTATTTGATTGTTAGGGCTTAGAATCTGTCAACACAAGGTTGTGAAAGTGCCTAAGAGGTGAGGATTTTTGCTTGTATCCTGAAGAAAGCAGCTATCTCATATCCTGAATCTAGGGAGTTCTAACACAAGTTAGAATATGACCTAAATCTAAGCAAAAATAGGCATAAGGTTTATCTCCACAAGAGAGGATAAATCACTCGACTTCTGAACTTATAACCGCCTGGTGTGACTGCCAGCTAACACCTCTTATGATTTAAATACATGTGGTATGGTCATATGAATTTGCAAGATAGTTGGGTTGTTATTTATTTAGAAATAGACTAAAGTCCTAAACCCACTCTAAGAGACTAGAGCATGAGTGGTATGAGCAATGACTTAGTCTAATGAAAAATCTTTTCAAAATTTTATTTCATTTTTGACACTTCATTTAGACAAATACTTTAGGATTTATTATGCCTAAATGCAAGATAAAAATATGTTATAGGCCAAATCAGCTAGAAGATGGTGTTTTCCACCACAAGGGATGCCCTCACAGATCAAGCATTCCCTTATCGTGCAAGGATAGAGATCCTTCATATTCAAGAGAGAAAGAATATGCATGCATGGAGTGAAACATTCAACCATTCAGCTAAGGGCTTGCTAAATCTTTTAATTATCTTATTTAAGACCTAGGCTTTATGGTGTGGTTATGAGTTATAAAAAATTTTAGTTATGAGTGATTAGTTGGGTAGAAAAATTATTTTATCTTAAGAGCATAATCATATCTAGGCCACATATTAAGGCATCAATCATTTAAGAGACTATATAAAATATGCAATTTCTAATACATAATATGAATAAATCATCAATCAATTTTTATAACTATCATGCAAGAATAAGAGGTCAGTGAAGTCAGGTACCACTGTACAACCCGAAAAGAGAAAACATGGGTACCTGAGTTCTACCCTTACACAACCTGAAATATGAAAAAAATAATTACAATGTCTTCATGTATCCTCCTTCCCCTTTAATTTGGTGAACTTCAAGGCATCACATGGCACCCCAAGACAAACCCTTCTAGCCAATGCTCATTCTAATCCCCTACAACACTAATCTTAATTCCTATTACAAAATTATATTGAAAATAGGGTAAGTAAATTTAACTACACCTAAAAAATAGAAGTTAGCTAAGCACACATACTATCCCAAGCAGTTATATGTATAATTTGGACTTAGCACTCCGCACATGGGTAACCAAGCCCACCTACCCTAACTTGGATTATGCTTAGGGGTTCAAGCAACCTGCAAAGAGAGTATTTATATTTATTTTAAGCATCCCCTTAAGCACAGTTCCCTGCAAAAAAATATGATTAGACCATCTAGTTTACAAAGCATACACCATGACATCCAGTCTAAAAATAATATAACATAGAATAAAATATACATCACATCATAAACCATCCTAGCTTAGGACTATAAGTGATGACTTAGTTCTAATGTGTGTGTTAAGGCTTGGTATGGTGTGTCATACTAAGAATTTGGGTTATAATTTTCTAAGTTTTGGGAGATTTAATTTAACATGAAAGGTTGGCTTCACTTCAAGTTGTTTAATTGATTTTAAGAGTTTTTAATTTATGTTTTGTTTATTTCATATGATATACACTTAACAACTAAGTGTTATAAAGAGAGAAAAAGAGGATTACCCTCTTTCATCCCTTCCTTGAGCCACTTTCAAAAGTATAATGACTTGATTTAGTTCTCTTTAATGAATGACTTATTATATATTTTTAAATTAATCCTAAGTTTAGGCTCACTTTAAATAACTTCATTCAATATGAAAGGGATCTTAAGATTAATTTAATTGAATTACTATCACATGACATATATCAAATCATTCCATTCTATCACATATAACACACATATGATTCAATCCTAAGCATATCTATACATGCAATATGTTTTAGCACTTGATGAATGTATGTGCATGTTTGGATTTTATACTTTTCATTGAATTATTTGATTATATTAATTTAATGTTCTATCTAAATTCTTATACAAAAATACATATGGATGAAATTAAATAGATACGTGCCATTGTTAAACCAGGAAAGTGAGGTAATCAAATGACCTCCTTGGGGATAGCTAAAGCCTCGTATTCCTGAAATGTCTAGACTATATGCCCACTTGTATTCAAATCTATGTAAGCATGTACACATGAACATAAGAAATAAACAACTCTAAGTCACATGATTACTTAATTTAATCACTCACTCAATTATGGATGCATGCAATTCTAATATAAAAGGTGATTTCCATCCACTAATCACATATACATACACATGTATAAAGACATAACAAGTACATGCTGTTGTTAAACCAGGGAAGTGAGGTAATCAAATGACCTCCTTGGGGCTAACTAAAACCTCGTATTCCTGGGATGTCTAGGCTATGTACTTACTTTTCATAAATACACATGAATTTATACATAATTGAAGGAAAGAAAACCATGCAAAGATTATATTTTAGTTTGATTGAAACATTTATGTATATGGATTAAAGCTCTATCCAAATTCTAATGTTGAAACACGTAAGAAAAAAATTAAATGGGTACGTGCCATTATTAAGCTAAGGAAGTGAGGAAATCAAATGACCTCCTTGGGGCTAACTAAAGCCTTGTGTCCTCGAGATGTCCAGACTACATACCCATTAAATCTTATATAAATCAACACATGAATAGAGGAATGAGAAATCAACGTTCATACACTTAAGCTATAAACACATGAATTTCTTATGTATTTATAACTATCATTATAACACATATTATTATTCATTTATAAGGTTTTGAAAAATACATTTAGATTTAATAGTGATAATAGCCACCCATATATTAAATTAAATCGACACATACAAGCTTACATAAAGGAAATCCACTTTTATTTTACTTGATTTTGAAAAGATGGATGCATGAATGCAAATGGCATACCAATTTTAACATGATTGGAAAGAGAACAATAAAATAAAAGCATGTGATTCATTCAACCAAACTAGTTTCTAAGGACAATCAAATCAAACAAGGTTATTTTAAGCAAACCAAAGCTTCTTTATTAATTAGGTTATGGATTTGATTTGATTTAAAGAGGAGAAAAGAAATTAGCACTTGCTATTCTAAACCCATTCCCACATTAGTGAGTTAATTTAATTTAAGGAAATATAATTAAGTTGGTTTTATGGATTAATTAGGTTGTAATATGCATTAAATACATTAATTAACCCTTTCCTATGTTACCTTAATATAATTATCCAAATAATTATGAGCCAACATGATATACACATTAATTGGAAATTCAATTAGCAATGATCGAAAGAAATAAAGGGGCCTAATGCAATTGGCTCATGGTTAATGGTTAATAAAATTAAAGAACTTAATTAATTACTTTTATTGGTTTCTCACACATGTGGACTAACCATAATTTCATTAAACTCCATTAGGTTATTAAACACCTAAAGATCTACCCCATGAGTTGATTAATTGAGGTTTAATATGATTATGATTTCAATTTAATTAATTAAGTGATTTAATTAATTAATTAATTCTAAATTAATTTGATTTTAATTAATGGAATGAACTTAGGGAAATGGGCTAAGAAAGAGATCTTAACTCTATTCCATTAGTCCATTCACTGTTCAACAATGATTAATAGACTTAATTAACCAATTTGTTACTATTCATGGGATTAATTGATCATTAATTATTTTGAAAGGGTAATTAAGGTCTAATTAGTCATTTTTCCTAATTAAGTGAGCAATAAATCATAAGAAAATCATGGGAGGTAGAGCTCATCCCAATAAATTAACCAATAAAATTTGGGATTAATTGCTCAAGTAATTAAAGAGTAATTGAGCTAATTAATTTTCTAATTAAACCATAATTAGGGCATAATTATTATTAAAAATTAATTAAGATTATTTTTAATTAATTATCCAATGAAATACCTTTAAAATGAGTATTTATTTGCATTTTTATATTTTTCTATGATTTGTTATGAATTTTGGAAGTTCCAACCTTTAAAAATGAATTAATTAGCCTTAATTAAAGCCTAATCTCGTTGGCGTCACATGGCGTGCTGACGTGGCGCACTTTTCGCATGGCACTGTGGGATTGACTACTTAAAAATTATTCTACTCAATGCCTACGTGGTGGCGGCAGATGCGCTTTCTCGTCCACCGTTCGATCTAAGATCATACGGCTATGATTAATATCATGGCTTAGTAGGATTAAATTAGATTGATCTACTGGATCTAATCATGATCATCTATTTTGATTACATGGAATGGTCGATGCATGATCTATCATCACATAAGTGAGGGAGATGGAGTCCGTTCGCCATTGCTCGTATGATCTGAGCTTACCTGAGCTCGGATCAACACTAAAAGGATCCCACACCATCGCTCAAAGGATCCAAAGGGATCCAATGGCTAAGATCGCATGACATGCAAGTTTTCTTAAAAAATGCTCTAACGCATTTTTCACCGAAGGCCGATTTTAATGGCATACCACACTGGAGCTCAAGATCGATGGTTCGAACGAGAGATGGACCCTTATTGAGCAAAAATTAGATCAATTCCCCACCATTCACTTGGAAGGCCACAAACTAATGATTTGGAGCTCAACTTTGATCGAAGTCCCACCTCCAATGCTCTAGAAGCTTGGGAGATGATTCATTCTTGCTCGATGGTCTATGGGGATAGTGTGTGCAAAGTTAATTTGACTTTGATGGAGGTTTGAGCAAATGAGATCTAATGGAGGAGTGCCCTATTTGGCTTGAATAAATTCGACAATGGGGAGCTTAGTTTGCTTCGGCAGGGTCGACCATTGGGAGAGTGTCAAGTGGCCAAGAAATAGAAATGACCACTTACATGGGTGATTTGTCTCATGTGATACCCTTGACCCAAGGGTGGAATGGTGATTTGATAGTAGATTTGATTTAGGTAGATTTGAAATAAGTCAAAAGTGGGTTTACCCAAATTTTAAGTGATTTGGAGTTAATTTGATTAGGTTTGGCTCAATTTGACTCATTTAGGTCAAATTGGGTTAGGTTGGGTCAGATTGACCAATTGGTCAAATTGGGTCAAACTAAGGGTTAGGTCAAGTTCATATGATCATTTGAGATGTATTGGTTCATTCATTTGGTTTGATTTAGCTTAGATTTAATTTTGACTCATTTGAGTTCATTTGGGTCAAATGGGTTAAGTTGATTAATTTGACCAAATTGGCCAAATTGGATTGGGTAAGGTATTTGTTTGGTTAGTTAATCAATTGAAGATGATTGTAGGCTTTGGTTTCAATTAATTTGGATTTGGTTTTGATTTAGGCCAACTTGACCCTTGAGGTCAATTGGGGCTAAGTAGGTCAATTGGGTTCTATTAGGTCAATTGGGTTCAATTGGGTCCAATCATGGCTTTGGTCAAGTTCAAAAATCAATTTGGAATGAACTTGATCTATTGGTTGCAATCAATTTAGTTTATATTTTGATTTGGCCAAATTTGGTCTTTTTGATCAATTTGGGTCAACTTGGGTCAAGAGAGACAATTGGGTTTGGTTTGGCTCAATTGAAGGTCAAGTCATGTTCAAATATTGATTTTGAGTTGGTATGAATCATTGGTTTCAAGAAACTTAGCTTAGGTTATAATTTCACTAGTTTGGATTCATATGAGTAAGGGATTGCTTGGTCAAATGATCAAATGATCAAGTTGACTTGGTTTGACCCAATTTATGACAATTGATCAACATAGGGTGGTCAACAATCATAATAGTAGATCTTGGTGGGCTTGGTTCAATCCAATTTGGGTAGGATTGGAACTTGGTTTAAATAGGTCATATTGGCCACTTTGGGTCAAGTGGACCAATTAGGTTTAGTTGGCTTAATTTTTGGTTGAGTTTGCTTCAGTTGAGTTATATATGGATTTGGGATTGATATATAGATTTAATTGCAATTGATTTTTGTTTGGATGAGTTTTGGTTTATTTGGATATTTCAAGTCAAAAGGGTTAAGTTGGGTTTGACTTGGGTTGATTTTGGTTTGTCTTGATGATTGTAGATTTCATTTATATTTGGGAAGATAATTAAAGGAATAATTGATTCATGAGAAAATCAATTGAATTTGGGTTTTGGAATGAAGAATTTTGGCTAAGTCCATGGTGTTGGGTCATATGGCTTAGAAAGGGTTTTGATTTAGTTTGATTTATTTTGATTTAGTTTTGATCATTTGAATGCATATTTGATTTATATATAGGGTGATGATTGAAGATATAAATTGATTATGAGAAAATGAATTGATTTTGGATTGATTTAAAGGTAAATTTGGCTAAGTCCATGAAGGTAAGTCATAGAATTTAGGGAAGGGTTTTGAGTTTAAGTTTGATAATGGGCTTCAATCATTTGGTTTTGGAATTTGGTTTTGGATTTGGATTTGAATTTGATGTTTGAATTGAACTTGAGGTTGGGTTTGAGAAGGTGAACATGGATCAAATTTGGGTTGTAGGGTAGGTAGATTATCGTAATCCCTCAGGCATAACCTAATCCTATGATTAACCCTTCTAAGTCTCGAGGCTTAGGTTAAGTATTTACCTAATTGTTAGAAGTGTCTTATGACTAGGGAAGTCTTAGTGTTTAGAATACTCCTAAGTCTATGATGGGAAGATTGAATCCTCACTCCAAAAGTGAGGCCAACAACTTTATATATAAAGACTCATCCCAAGCAGGGTGAACACATTAAGATGCTACTCCAACCAATGACTGACATTAGTAGCTCACCTCAAACATAAGAGTTTGATCATATATGGGAGACAATACATTATGGATGCAGATCCAATGACTCATCTCAGTAACATCAAAAGCTAAATTTGAGAAATTTGTAACCTAGTGCTTAGCACTTTTCTTCATAAGAAAGCTTCTTTTTACATAACTGACTTAGCTAATGTGTACATTCTTTACATAGCCACCCTCAATCCTATAAAAATACAAACTTTCATGGAGAGGACTTTTTTAGCTTTTTTTTATGTCTAGAACATTTATACTTTCACTTTCCCTTGCATTATTTACTCGAGAATAGAAAGAAGAGGGATCATTATACTCACATATTTAGATATGGAATTTCTTATATATTTTTGTGCTTATCTTAATTTCATTATTATACTCATCTTAACCTAGCTTCTCAAGTGCCTTGGTAGTTCTATTTGATTCCATGAATAGATTTGGACTCAACATCCTTTAAGGTGTGGTTAGTGTAGATGTGGCGGAGAACTAGAAGACAAGTCCAAAGCAAAGTAAGTCATTCAACATGGGACTACCCTATTGGCATGGGAAAAGACTTTAATAATTCATTACATAACAAGATTTAAAGAACATGGAGGACAAGATCACTTGCCTAGTGTAGCCAACCATAAAATAAGTCAATAATTAAAACCCAAGGGTTAAAGAAAATGAAGACTCTTTAGGTTCAATAATTCTCTAAGCTCATTAGAAGAGATGTGTGTTATCCAGAACATGAAGTGTTGATAATGAATCATACAAGAATATCTAAGAATATCAAAAAATTATCAATCTAACCAATGCATTCTCTAAGAAAATTAAAGAAGCTTGCCCTCCACACAAGTTTAAGATCTCACACTTGGAGTCTTATAATGGTCGCACTGACCATATTAACCAAAAAGTGTACTTCAAATCCCCCATGTTTCTACTAGATTTAGATGATGGAACAAATTCCCAACTCTTTTACTATTATAAAGATTCAGCTATCAGATGGATATTACACTTACAATATTGATAACCACCTATTTTGTTGATTTTAAGAGGTTGTTCTTGGCACAACTCAAAAGTGCTCAAAAGCCATTGAAAAGCTTACAAGCTCTACTATAATGAAATAAAATCCTAGTGAGTCCCTTAGAAAGTTTACCACTCACTTTTAAAAGGAGATGTTGAAAGTTAAGGATATAGAGCCTAAAATTGCACAAGATATGCTCACATAAGGCCATAGGGAATTCCCTTTCTGATAAGCACTTGGGCTTTAGAAGCCCAAAACTCTCATAGAATTATTGGAACCACTAAATAGCCATGTTAATGTAGACAAATATAAGAATATTTCCCAACCATTAATGGTGATTTAAGAGAGAGACTCTTCAAAGAAGTCATCTTTAGAGCAACTCTACAAAGACAGATTCTATGTGAGGAGATAAGGTAGTGAAAGAAGATAGCTTGCTCGATGAGTGGAAGAAATGATGCATATGTTTGATTTTGGAAATCAACCGCTCATCACCAATGTGGTGAATATTGGTAACCCATAGTGGTTATGTAACTAAGAGTATTACTGGATGAGTTGGTAGATGCCATTCAAAATAATGAATATTTCAAGCGGCCTCGAAAAGTGAAGGTGTATAGGGTCTGTAATCACTCTAGATGTTGAGCTTATCATAATATAATAGGCATGACATTGAAGAATATCACCATTTGAGGAGTTTAGTGGAAGAAGTTAACAAAGTTAGAAAACTTAGAGAGTTCACAAGGAGACTAGGAAATGACATTGCCAAGATATGTAATGAACTTGCTTTGACCCTTATAATTCATATTAAAGGAGTTGTGCCCAATATCTTTAGAGGAGATGAAGAGTATCAAGGTGAGTGAGGCCTGAATGAATATAATATAGAAATCCCAACTTGATGGCCATGTCATGGGCACCAAATACTCTAATAGTTCCTATAAGCTTTCAAGAAATATTGCCATGCAATTGACAACCCTTATAATAATATAGTGATCATCATAATGTTGGTCACTAATTATTAGATCAAAAGCATATTGATCGATAGTGGTAGTTGATTCAATGTAATTTTTAAATTTCTATTTGAAAAAAATAAGTTTGATAAGTTCCAAACATTCCCTTATAGAAGGACCACTTTATGGCTTCTCTAAAGTAAGAAGGGAGATTGAGGTGATCATTTCTCTAAAGTGACTTGGGGAGAAGGTTAAAAGAAATTTACAACTATGGCTAATTTTATTATGCACTCACCGCCTACAATGCCATCTTTGGTCAACCACTATTTATTACTTTAGTGCAATGTTGTCAACCTACCACGTAGTAGTAAAATCCAAATCGAGAGAAGTGAAAATCACTATTAAAGGAATTTTAAGGCAATTGAGAGTTTATTACTTCCACATTGTAGGCAACTTTAAAAGGGTAGGAGAGTTCCTATAGTTGAGATCATTATGGGAAAAATTTATGACACCACATAGATTTTAAGAATTTTTTATTTGGATGATCAAATGCATCATGACGGATTAAATATATTATCTCAAAAGATAAACATGTTATCCTATAATAAATTCAATCATTTAATAAAAGATTCCTAAGGCTAATGGGTCCTTAATGTACCAGAGAGTTTTCCCTTGAACTGCATGGGAAATAAAGCAGGGTTTGATTTAAACTGAGTTCATGGTTCCTTATATGGGAAAGACCTTATAGTTAATTATATCTTAGGAACGAAGGATCTCTTCCTAAGAATACTTTTAATTAAAAAATAAGCTATTATTTCTATAGATTTCTAAGTTGGTTTTCAAAAGAAATGATATTTTGGAATTTTAATTGGAAATGAACCAAAGTCGAAAGACATATTTTTGGAATCCTAGAGAGATGAAGTAGGAAATTCTTGTTGATATGGGAATGCCAAGTAGACATTTCAACTATCCTATCATTAGAGTTTAAAATTTAGAATTTAAATATAATTTTGAGTTTACATTTTATTAAAAACCTATAACTTAGATTTTAGCAGCATAAGATTACAAAAATGTGAGACTTACTCTAATAAGATGCTTCAAAACCTAAGTCTATAACTACTTCTGACACAAGTCAGATGCACGACCTTGTTTCACTTTTGGCAATTATTGGTTATTCCTCTCATTTGAGGGAATAAAAATATCCTTATCTGGACTTATAACCCGCCTGGAAGGGTTGCAAGCTAATACCACTTAAACACATTTTAAATCCATGACGCTAAGTCTCATATATGCAAGATGGATAGGCTGTTGCATTTTTAGGAAAGAATCTAAGAATCTAAACTCACTCCCTAATCCCTAGGATCATGTGGGGTATGATATGCACTTAACTAATGCACATTTTTTAGCTTTTAAATATTTTGACTCTTGATTCATTTAAGGCCTTGGGTATGTAGTTTATGCCTAAATGACATGCAATTAGAAGTTGTCATGGGCCAAATCAAGAAGAGAAGGAAGACTTCTCTAAGAAGGTGGTCATCCTCAAAGGTCAAATGCCCCTTATGTGCAATAGGTGAAGTGCCCAATTCATGGAGTTAGAATAATATGTTAGCTTGGTTTGCAAAAGCTAATTGTTTCAAGTTGATTTTAAGTTATTTTTAGGGAATTAATTAATGAGAAGTTTTAACTTTCTTTTTTTGTTTAAATTACTTAGATTTATATTAAGAAAAAAAATTTGTTTTCTTAAGAGCCTAATCATCCACGCATCCATCACATAAAATACAGCATAGAAAGAAACCTAAAAAAGTAGGTTGGTTTTATTGCTCACCCATCAAGCCAATTTAAATTAAAGAAAGACCAATGTGGTCGGCTACTGCTGTACATCCTAAAAGAAAGAGAAAATGTGATACTGAGCTCCACCATTATGCAGCCCGACCTAGAACTAAAGTTTAAATCTTTGGGTCTTCTCTCCAAGATCGTCTCCCTCTTCAGGGACTTCCACTGGGCTTCAGAAGAGACATCTGCACCCGTCAACTGGTAGGGTCAGCTCCTACTAATCCTAGTCCCTATAGATCTTAACCTACTTACAGGCTCAAATTTATATTCCAAATTGAAAAATAAATCCTAAGCCCTGCAAAACAGTTGTTTGGAAAGTACAAACAACACACATCAGTTATATTTTATAAATATATAGGCTTAACGTTAGCTAGTTTCCAAGCCCACCTATCTTATTGGGCTATCCTAAGGGACTATTCAGCACCTACAAATAAATAGAAATTTTATAATTTATATTTTCGTTTTACACTTGCTTAAAAAAAAAAATTTTAGACATGCAGTCTAAAATAACACACCATAAAACATACATTAAATCACATGATATAATATCACAAATCAACCTAACCTAAGTCTAGGGTCTGTGACCCGATGATCTAGTGTGTGAAGGAAATAGGCTTGTGTGGCAAAGACTTTACTAGGCCTTTTAAATTCAGGTTTCAACTCAAGTTCTAAAGTTAGATTTATTTACCTTTAGTTAGCTTTAATTCAAATAATATAATGATTTATGATTTTGTTTTCATTTTTTTTTTGTTAAAGTGAAGTTAGGTTTTCAAGAATAAAGAATAAAATAGATTCCACTTTTAGGTGGAACCTGTTCCATTCAACATCCTAAATCTTAATAAAATGAAATATTCACCCTAAGATGAAGATTCATCCTAAAAATCTAACTAAGATACTACGTATCTTAATTAGCCTTTATTAGATTCATTTGGATGATTTGATTTGAATTTAGTTTAAATTAATATTTTAATTTTTTTTGACCTTTAATTCTTTTTTTCTTTAATTCAATTAACTCTTCTTAGTTTAATTTATTTTCAATTTGATTTGATTTATTTGACTTTAATTAATTTTATTATTTATTTCATTAATGTTATCTTCATTGAATGCATTTGTTTAAATTATGTTAACCTAATTTGTTTTGGTTAGTCTTTAGAGTCATTCTAAGCTTGAATTAACTATGTGTTTAAGTCTTATTGATTTGTCCATTATGTATTTATTAGCCTTAAGGTTTAATTAAACTTAATATTTATTCTTTTTTTATTAACTTTAAGTTTCTAATTAATCAAATTCTTTAACTTAGAGTATTAAAGACTTTTCTTTAAGTGTTTTGAAGTTTATAGAAGTATTTCAAGTTACTTTTATGAATTTTATGATTTTGTAAAGTTTTATTTATTTATTATTTCATTTATATTGACCTACACACTTGGAAATTTAATTATTCCTAATCTAGACGTCAATTGGGTATGAAATATTTATGGCATTTAGGGTTCCTTACCAATTTGATTTTCATAAAGTTTCATTTTAATTAGATTGTAATTTGGTATTAATTAACATTTTAATTTTTTTAATAAAATCTAAATTAAGCCTAAATTAAATGGAATTAATTAAGATTTATTTTCTTAAATTTCTCTCTAGAAAATGCATCCATAGAAGGTTCATTTAGAATTTTTGTAGTTTTGATTGATTTATTATGATTTTCTTAAGTTCTAGTAAATTAATTAGATTAATTAATAAATTTGGCCATTTTATGATTTATTGAGTTTTAGAAAGTTTCATTGGTGTGTTTAAGTTTGTTAGGATTTATTATCATAATTTAAAGTTATTTGAAAATTTTTTATGATTTATTTCATATAATATTAATTTATTTCATTAAAATTAAGGGTGGAGTTTGAAATTTAATATCTTTTGATTTACTTTGAATTAATTCATGAAAATTTTGTCTTAGGTGCATTTAATTTTTACTTTTAATTCTCGAAAGTTTAATATTGATTAGATTAATTGTTTATGATTAAGATGAGTTTGATTATTTTCATTTAGAGTCAAATTAATTTAAAATTACTTAAAATTAAATGGGAATTTTGGGCTTAATGGATTCTACTCATTGAGATGAATCCATTTAACCCTCATTTGCATTCTTTTATTTTTTTTTTTTTTGAATTTTAATGTATTTATTATTATTTTTAATTAAAAATATGGGGAATTCCCATTTTGACAAAGTATGCTAATGTTATGTATGTATGCCATTGGGCCACACAAGATCCATGTGGATCCCATGTCAAAAGCTATGGTCACGCAGGATGATCTGATTTTTCGATTGAAGATCAGACTACCACAATTTTACCCGCTTTTCTTTAGAAGATTAAATCAAATCATTCAGCTAGATCATGGTCGTCTATTCCAAATAGAAGGAAAGGATGGTTGGGATTATCTCCCCCACCTTCTACTAGAGGATCAAGGACCATCCATCCTTCGAGATTGATCTCTAGTGATCAGAGCGATGAAATTGTGTGATTGAGATCAAGATGTCTTCACTAAGGACTAAAGACAATTGCTAAAGGAATCAACTTTGGGATATACTTTATCAGCATGGTGTCAATTGGTGTGAATGGTTCATACACCTTCATGGGGATGTTGTGAGGCTATGGGAGTAGTTTCACACGTTTTCTCCCCATGGATTATCATGGAGACCAACGCTTGGTCATCTGATGTCGGCCTTAGTGAATTTCCAACTCATCAACGGTGTAGAGATTAGGGGAAGAATTGATTGAATTCACCTTGACCCATAGAACATATATTGATGTCTAATTTGTGGTGAGAAATCATATTCCTATATTTGGATTTTGACCATCGCTTTGGCTGAATTCTGTCACTGCGCAAGAGGTTTGGGGAAAGCTTTTTCTCTCCTCCTCTTCACCTTGGGAGTGTGTATAAGTGATTGGTTTAATGAAGGGAAGCTATTTTCCCTTTTTTTCCATATATGGTTGAGAGCCATATGTGGAGCTCTTTAGGTGGTCAAAATCTAGCCATCGGTGTTGAGAGGCTTAGCCAAAGGGTTGATTAGTTTCCTCTATGCATTGTGAGTGTGTTAAGATGAAGTTCATGAGGGGAGGAAGCCTTTTACTCCACTTTCTATTCTTGGTCAAGAGACTCCTTACTTGGATTCTCTCTTGCTTTCTATGGTGATAGCCACCTATCCCATTGATATCCTCTTTGGAGGCTGTCAACCAATTAGAAAGGAGCCAAACTAGTTGAGGCCAAGAGGTGGATGAGGTATGGAGGAGGGGTAGTGGGTTTGAATTCTTTTCATGGGTTCAAAATCTTCTTCTATCATGGTTCCACCTCTTCCTTTTGACTTTTCATTTTATGACTTTTCCCCTCACCACCATAGCCTTTAGGCCGAGGTTTTGCTGCCTAAATCAAACCAAATGTGAAATTTAGGTTGAACCCAAGTCCATTTGAGTTGGATTGGAGGTTTGTACCCAATTCATGCCATTTGAATTTGACTTAAATTCAAAGTGTTCTAATTGTGTAGATTTTGAACAATTAATTTAAATTTGGGTTTAATTATTTTAAATGATGATTTAGTAAGTTTTAATTTGATTATTTCCTTTAGGTTTTAAGTTGATTTTGTCTTTCATTTCAATTTAGCCCATTTAGGCTTAAATGGGTTAAGTTGATTCCAATTGGGTTCAAATTACCCATTTGGCTCAATTAAATTTTCCTTGGACTCCAATCAAGCTTAAATTATATATATATATATATATATATATATATATATATATATATATATATATATATATATATATATATATATATATATATATATATATATATATATATATATATATATATATATTGATTTAGAATGATTGATTTCAATTGGTTTGAGGTTAATTTCAAATTTTGACACATTCGATTCAAATTGGACTTAATATGTTAAGCTTGAGTTCATTTGAGTCAAATAACCAATTTTATCAAATTATACCCAAAGATTGATTGGATTATGTTTCATAATCATTTCCAAATGATTTTGAGTAATCAAATTGTGTTGATTTCTATTTAATGTGGTGAACCCAATAAGGCTCATTAGGCCCATTTAGACTAAGTAGTCTACTTAGCCTAAGGCCTAAATTAATTTAATTTTTTTAGATTCATGATTAAACATGTTTATTCTATCATTTAAATTATTTGGTCAAATTTTAGCAGGTGGACCTTTGACATAAGTCAAACCTATGTCAAAAGGGTTGACCATTTTTTACCATGATTTAGGTTTGGATTTCTTTCATTTGATTTGATCTGATTTTATTTTAATTCATTTTGGTTTGTTTGGATTTAATTTATGTTTGAGATTTGGGTTGTGTCTACCTAAACCCATTAGGTTAGATTAAACCTAAGGAGAGTGCATTAGGTCAGTGAGGTGTAGTGTTCTTAAGTGCTTAATTAAGAGACTCTAAATCTATGTATAGGTATCATAATAACTAATTTTTAAAATGATATTAACCTCATCCAAAAATGATGTCAACAATCATGCATACTAGAGTGGGGATCACCAAGGAAATTGAAAAGTTGTAAACTACATCTAATCCCGCCTCAGAATTAACTTGACTTTTAGTGGTGAGCATAAAGATGCCCTAACACATGCTCTTTGAGAAGACATCATTGTATTCACTAGGACCATAACTAAGATGTCAGCCATCGACATCAATGTTGTTTGCCATAGGCTTAATATCATACAGGAGGCCCAACTATTAAAATGGAAAATGTAAAATACTATAAATTTACATGCTAATTTGATAAAAGAGGAATTTTTCAAGCTCTCGAGGCTAGATTCATTGAAAAGTCCAATAGCTAGAGTGGCTATCAAATGTGGTGATGGAAAAAAGTACAGTAGAAAATAAAGAATGTGTGTAGACTTCATTAACCATAAGTCAATGTATTCTAAAGATGGTTACCAACATGTTAGAATAGATGCACTCATCAATTCATTGGAGAGTTACTTTTTGAAGAGTTTTGTAGATGATTTCTTAGAATATGATCAAATACAAATGCACCTTGCCAACTTAGAGAAGTTGATATTCATTTTTGGAGAAAAAACTTTTTTGCTATACAGTTGTGGTTTAAAATAATGTAATGAGTGACACACAGATCATGAGAGTACTTCTTTAACAAAATGAATATGGCATGAAATAATAATATACTACCTTGAGAGGTAGATATAACATATGATTGTTTCAATCATTCAATAAATGCTCCTAAGACTAATTGGTCTAGATGTACCAGAGATTTTTTCCTTGCTTTTTAAGGATAAAGTAAGATAGGGTTTATTTTAAGGGGTTATAAGTTTCCTATAAGAGCAAGTCCCTTTAGTTAATTACTTCCTAAAAGACATGAATCTTTTAAGAAAAATCTTAATTAAAATAATCGACTAAAATTTGTATGGATTTTAATGCTTAGATCAAGAATTTCTATATTAGAAATTAAATAAGAATGATTAAAAAATAATAATTCTTATCAAAATTCAAGGATAATCAGTAGGAAGTGCTCAAAAACTAAGAAGATTACTAAGCACCTCAGTTTATCATATAGTTAGGCTTTACATATTTATGTTGAAAATTTTAATTTGGAATACCACAAAGATCTTGGGAGTACTTATTTTGAGTTCAAATAAATCTTTAATAGATAAATATAGTATCTTTAAATATAAATATATTACTCTATAATAGATTTGATTACTTAATAAGAATTCCTAAGGATGATGAGTCTTTAATGTACCATAGATTTTTCTTTAAACTATATGGAGAAATAGAGCATGGTTTATTTTATTACAGGGTTTGCAATTTTTATAAGGGTAAGAACTTATAGTTAACTACATCTTATGAATGAAAGATCTCTTTCTAAGAATACTCTTTATTAAAAAAAATATTTTTATTTCTATGGATTTCAAAGCTTGTCTTAAAAAGATGATAATTTAAAAATTCAATAAGGAATGCTCTCAAAAGGGAAAGAGTTCTTTTTTGAGATCAATTGGAATTAAGTAAAAATGCTTATAAATACTAGGAAGCCTAGTAGGCATTCAACTAACCTATCATTGAGGTTTAAAATTTTAGATTAGATTATTAGAGTTTGAGTTCATATTTTATTAGAAATCTAGACTTAGATTCTAGTAGCACAAGACTATAGAAATGTCTAAGGTTGAATATTTATTCTTAGAATGATGCTTTAGAACTTGAGTCAACAAGTGCATCTGACATAAATTTGAGGCTCGACCTAGTTCAACTTTTAAGAATTATCAGCTCTTTCTCTCACTTGAGGAAATGAACGTATCCCTAACACTTCTGGACTTATCACAAGCCTGGAGGGCTGTGAGTTAACACACCCAAAACAAATTTTAAATTCATGAGTTTAGTTTTCATGTTATGCAAGATGGTTGGGCTATTATATTTTAGGAATAAATCTAAGAGCTTAACTCAATCCCTAAACCTACGATAATGTTTGGCATGTTATGCACCTAATTAATATAATAAATTTCATTTTTTTTATATTTTGACACACAATTCATTTAAGGACATGGGTATGCAATTTATTCCTATAATGATATGCAAATAGAAGCCATTATGGGCCAAATTAGAAAGAGGCACACATTTCCCCAAGAAGGGTGGTCATCCTCAAAGGTTAGATACCCCCTCATGTGCAATGGGTGAAGTGCTTAATTCAAGGAGAACAAATAATATGCTATTATGTTTTACAAAAGCTAATTAATTATAGTTGCTTTCAAGTTATACCTAGGGCTTTAATTTATATAAGGTTATGAGTTCTTACTTTTATGTTCGATTTGTTTAGAGTAAGGTGGGATAGAAATTTAGTTTTCTTAAAAGCCTAATGTTCCAAGCATTTTATCACAAAAAGTAACCTAGGAAAGTAAGTTGTTTCTAATTCACACCCAAAATAAATCCAACTAATTTAATTAAAATATATTAATGTGTCCAGGTACTGTTATAAACGTTGGAAGAAAGAAAGAAAATTGGCAACTGAGCTCTTCCTTTATATAGTTCAGCTTAGAACTAAAAGATTGATCTATGGGGGTTTTTTTTCCAAGATCATCACCTTCATCAAAGACCTCCACGGGCTTCATAAGAGATCACTAAGACCATGAACTAGTAGGGTCAACTCCTATTATTCCATAGATCCTAACAAAATTCTAGGCTTAAATTACATTTAAAATTCTAAATATAAATTTCTAACTTCTGCAAAATAGATGTAGAAAAAAGAAATAATACTCCAATAAATTTATTTACAAACATACGAGCTTAGCATTAGTTGCTTGCCAAGTCCACCTTTCTTATTGGGCTATCCTTAGGGACTAAAGCATATCTACAAGCAAACAACATTTATATATATTTTTATTACAATAGTCCCTTTTAGCACAACCCCCTGCAAAAAATAGTGTTAGACTGAAAAGAACATCCCACCATCCAAACTAGTAGGAAAATAATCCTAGACATCCAGTTTAAAATATTACGCCATAAAATAAGAAAATATATCACATCACATCATAAAATATCACAGAACATCAACCTTACCTAAATCCAAGGTCTATGACTTAATAATCTAGTGTGTGTGAGAGAGGCTTGTGTGGTATGACTATACTAGGCAATTGAGGTTCAAGTTTTGATTGGTTTTCAAAGTTTGTTTAATTTACCATGGGGTAATTTTAATTTAAGTGATTTATAAATTTATTTCCATTTTATGTTAAAGTGGAATTTAAGTTTTCAAGAAGGAAGAATAAAATAAGTTCCACATTGGGTGGAACCCATTTTATTGATCGTCCTAAATTCGAGTAAAATAAGATTTTCAATTGAAGGCGAAGATTTATTCTAAGGGTCGAACTAAGATCCTAAGTATCTTAATTAACCTCTTTTAAATTCAGTTTGGTTGGATTAATGGTAGATTTTTTTTTGGTTTAGGATTTGCATAATTTAATTTTATTTCATTTCATTAATATTTGAGGCTTCATTTTTTATTTCATTTCTTTTAGTTTTACTATTATTCTTTAATTTGATTTATTATCTTTAATTAAAATTTAAAATATTTCTTTAAATTAAAAGTTCATGTCATCATATCATGATTATTATTAACTTAATTAATTTAATTTAATTTTTTATAGTTTAATTTATTTGATTCATTTAGGTTTTAGGATATTTAATGTTCTAGATTGTTTATTATAACTTATTTTCTCCTTATTTAATCTTATGTTTCTTTTCATTTGATTCAGTTTTCATTTGATTTCTACTTATGTATTTTAAACATTTAGTTTATTTAATCTTACTTATGTATTTTAATCATTTAGTTTGTTTATCTAAATTGATTTCAGTTTATGGATTTATATAAGTTAATTTAATTAATTTGAAGTTATGATTTCATTCACTCATTTCATTATTGTTTGTGTTTATGAATTTTAGTAAATTAATTCAATTAGTTCCAACTAATCTTTAAGAAGTCTTGATTTTATCATTTAAAGAATTCATTTTGTTATGTATTCTAATTTATTATTTAAATTAGGCTTAATGTAACATTATATGTTAAAACTTCATTATTTGATTTAAATTTAATAAGATAGAGTTTTGTTTACTAATCATAACCTAGGAAGCTTAAGAAATGAACTTCAGTAGTGTATTAATTTGGAGCCATAGAGACACCATTTCAAACTTAAGTAGTACTTATTGAAGTGATCAGGTATGGCATTGATGTATGATGTATCATCTCAAGAGATGGAGACATCACCCTACAATAGACCTAATCACCTAATAGAAACTTATAAGGCAGATGGGTCTACGTATATACCAAAGATCTTTCCCCTACTTTAAAGTAGGGTTTTATTTTATGATGGGTTCTTTGGTTCCCTATGGAAACAAGCTTCCATAGTAAACAACATCTTAGAAAATGAGAATTTCCTAAGAACATTCTCGATTAAAGTAGACAATAAGTATCTCCAAAGATTTCAAAGCTAGACTATCAAAGCATTATGTACTTATGGAATTCAAATGGGAGGGTTCAAATAAGAAGACTTATTTATTGATTCCAAAGGAGGATAAGTAAGGAGCACTCATAATACTAGGAAGCCTAGTGAGTGCTCTAGTCTACTATATAATTAGGCTTTACATATTTAAAAGAAAGAATTGACTTTTTATTTAAGTTAGAATCTTATAGAATGTTAGGGCTTATAGTCCATCAACACAAGATTGTGAAAATGCCTAAGAGGTAAGGACGAATACTCATAACCCAAAAGAAATAAGTAGCCTCGGAACCTAAATCTAAGATGCTTCAGCATAAGCTAAAAGCATGACCTAAGTCTAACCAGAAAAATATGACATAATAGTTTACCTCCATAAGAGAGGATAGACCTATCCCGACTCTTTTGGGCTTAAAATCACTTGGAGTGGCTACCAACTAACACCTCTTATGCTTTAAAATCATGTAGGTCAGTCTTATGTAGATGCAAGATAGCTCAGCAATTATTTAATTAGAAAAAAAGTTAGAGTCCTAAACTCAGTCCTTAAGAGACTAGATCAAGATTGGTATGAAAACATGACTTAGACTATTGGAAAAATTTACAATCTTTTAAACCATTTTGACACATTCATTTTGGACTAAGGCTTGGGATATTTATGCTTATACGCATGATAAAATAAAGTTGTGGGCAAAATTAGCGAGAGGAGGTGTTCTTCACTACATGGGATCACCCTCAAAGGTCAAGCATATCCCTTATCATGAAAGATTGGAGACCCTCCCTACTCAAGAGTGGCAAAAGATGATATGCATGGTGTGAAAGCATATAACATCTAGCAAAGAGGTTGTTAAATCTTTCATTTATCTTGATTATGAACCTAGGCTTTATGGTGAGGTTGTGAGTTTTATTAAAATTTAGTTATGAGTTATTTAGTGAAGATAAATAATTTAATTTATCCTAGAGAGCCTACTACATCTACGCCATACATCAAATCATCACACTTTAAGAAACCTATGAAAAGAATATCATTTCTATTGCACAATCTCAATACAACAATCAAACATATGACTTTTGTAAAAGAATAAGAGATAGATGCGACCGGGTACAACTATACACCCCAAAAAGGAAAGAAATTGGGTAGCTGAGCTCTACCCTTATACAACCTAGATTACAATAGAATATTACAACTACAATGAATGTTATGGGGTCTTCAATCTCTTATATTTCTTTCTTTTCTTTCCTTCTTTTGTATTGGTTTTGCTCCAAGCTTCAGGGTCTTCCAACTCTTTGCCTTCTCTCCACTACTAATCCTAAATCCCATAACACTAATCCTAATATAATTACAAATATTACATATTTATATAAAATGAAATCTAACTGCACCTGCAAAATAGATGTTAGCAAAATAAACATACAAGCCAAGCAATTATACTTCACATGTTTGAACTTAACACCCTGCACTTGGGTCACCAATCCTACTTATCCTAACTAGATTATGCTTAGGGGCATAAGCAACCTGTAAGCAAGAACATTTATATTTACTTATTATTATAAAGACCCATTTAGCATAATCCCCTATAAAAAATATTATTAGGCTATTAATGATCTAACCTCTAGCCGACGCATAAAAAATCCTAACACCCAGTCTAAAATATTACATCATAAAATAAAATATAACACCACAACATACACCATCCTAACCTAAAGGCTAGAATTTGTGACTTAGTGTTCTAATGTGTGTGATAATGTTTAGTGTGGTATGTCTTAGTTAGGCTTTAGAAGTATAATTATCTAAAGTTCATAATTATTTAAGTTAAATATTAGGGGAGGTTTCTCTTCAAATCTTTGATGAATTGATTCATTTTAATTACATTTTTTGTTTTATTTCATTTGATGCCTACTTAACATCTAGTTATTATGAAGTGAAGAAAGGGGAGGTTGACCCTCTTCATCCATGTCCTAAGTTGTTTTCTAAGGATATACCATTATGTCTTTGGTTTCTTTAATGAATCATTTATTAAATAAATTTTTATTAAACCTAAGTTTGGGTTAGTTTTATGAGATCTTATTCAAACATGAAAGACATCTCAGGATTAATTAAAATTAAATTACCATTATATGGATAACATTCCACCACTTCTTTCCATCATCAATAGCATACACATTTCTTCATTTTTATCATTCATGGTATTTGATTCAATACACATATTTATATCTGAAATATATATTTGTATTTTTGCCACACTTGAATGATCATTAATGTATCTATTTTTGTATAAAAGAAAAAGATTTCATCTCTTAATTAAGCATATATACACTTGTCTTAGAGATTTAAGCAAGTACTTGCCACTGTTAAATAAGGGAAGTGAGATTATGTAAAATCTCCTTGGAGCTACTTAAAGCCTCGTATTCTCAGGATGTCTAGACTATATATGTGCTAACTTAAATACATGTAAACATATACACAAGCACAGGAATGAAATTCATGCAAAGATTACATAATAGAATATTTTTTATTCATGTAAAACAAAATTTAATCCCAAATTCTAACACCTGCTTACACATGAATGAAATTAAGCAAGTACATGGCATTGTTAAACCAGAAAAGTGAGATTATCTAAGACCTCCTTGAGGCTACTTAAAGTCTCGTGTTCTCGGATGTCTAGAATATATACTTCCTAAATCCAAACATATGTACACATACACATGAATCATGAAAATAAAACAATCCTTTACCATGTTTAAGTTATAAGTAAATGTAAATTTTATTGAACATTTATAACAAATATTAATCTAAAATTGATATCATTAGCTTATAGTTTTGAAAATAATTTAGGATTTATTAATGATAAAAGCCACACCTTATAATAATATTTATCCAATACATGCAACTTAGATGTAATCATGTTCTTTGATTCTTTTTCAAAACATGAATATATGACACAAATGGCATGCACATTTATGATACTTGAAAAGAGGTAATTAAATATTGCCACATAACATATTCAATTAGATTAAGTCCTATGGACAATCAAGCCAACTATATGTCCCTTAAGACTAACTAAAATTCTTACAAAATTTGATTTTGGTGTTTGAATTATTAATACCTAAAAATGAGAAATGATACTTAGTATTTTTCCTATCTCATTTTGGTGATTTAATATATTTAAGGAAAGCAATTAAATAGATTTTTATGACTTTATTAGGTTTAAACCATTAAGCACATTTAATTGATTACCCTTCCCTAAGCTTCTATAATTTTGTTAACTACTTAATCATAAGCCCCCAATGATATGCTTTTAGAAAGTTAAAATTTACAATGCACTTATAGGAATCTAATGCAATTAGGCTAATGCTTAAAAGCTAATTCGATTAAAGAAGGAAAGAATCTAAGTTAAGTACTATTAAGATTTTTTCACACCAATGGGTGGGTCAACCATAATTTTCTTAATAACTTTATGTTATTAAAAACATAAAGGGAAACTAATGAATTATATTTGAATTATATGAACCAATCATTAATTTAGTTTGATTTCCATCTTATCAATAATTTTCCCTAATTAATCCCTAATTAATAACATGTGTTAATTAACCCTCCTACAAAAATACATTTAGCAAAATATTTAGGAAAGAGGCCCGAATTATTTCTCCTCACTATTCCCACTATTTTTAGTGAGTAGTCATCATAAATTATTTAATTTTCACTATTTAATAATTTGAATAAATATTAAATTAACTAATGAGGGTAAATAAGATTAAAATTTTGCATTCTTTAAATTATATGGCCAATAATTCAACAAAAATTATGGGAGGCAGAGGACATCCCATAAAATCATCCCACCAAAGTTGGAATTAAATAGCCAAGTAATTATGGTAAATAGCCTTAGCTTTATAAAATAATTAAGCACTTTTCACTCGTCATAAATCATGGATTTTTTTTAAATTCTCCTCTATCTAACCTTTCCAAAATAGCTTTATTTGTATTTCAAAAAAAATTTTACAATTAGTTATGATTTGTTGAAGTTATGGCCATTTAATTAAGTTTTTTTAAAGCTTAATTATCCTTTTTAAATAATCAGTGCCATGTGAACGCTAACGCGATAGCACTTTCAATGTTGAACTGTGGTATTGGTTATTTAAACCGTCCAACATAGTAGTTGACTTGAC
Organism: Cymbidium sinense; assembly: GCA_021442155.1. NCBI lineage: Eukaryota > Viridiplantae > Streptophyta > Magnoliopsida > Asparagales > Orchidaceae > Cymbidium > Cymbidium sinense. Next base: position 21,007,438 of record CM038229.1, read on the forward strand.
GGAGTCAGACGCGATTTCATCTCGGCCATCTGATCTGAGATCGAATGGTTGAGATTAATCCTATGATTCTAAATGTATTAAATTAGGCTTTCTATTGTGATTAATCATAACCAGCTATTCTAATCACATAGAATGGACAATCGATGATTTATCATCCCCCAAGCACTAGAAGATAGACACCGTCCACTCTCCGTTGCTTGATCTGAGGTTAGTAGAGCTCGGTCGATGGAAAAATTGACTCCAAAATGATTAGGGAAGTGATCTCTTGAGGATCCTATGATGGAAATTGCACAAAATCACATTTCACTTCGAAAAATATCAACACATATAGGGGGGAACTACAGTTGCCAGATTTTTACCTCCTCGGAGCTATAGACCAGTGATCCATCGATAGAGGTAGCTTCATCTTAAAGAGATGAAGCCCTATTGAGAAGATCATGAGCTACATCCCAGCCGATTGCTCTGTTGACCAAATGTCACCATAAAGCTTCTTAGATTTGGCCTAGGGATGTCTTTCGATGCTCGAATTGCTTAGGAAATGATTCATATTGGTTCACCAGAGTGAGATGAAGGTGTGAGAAGAGTTAATTTAGGTTTGGTGGAGATTTTGGAAGCTTGGACAGATGGAACTCTCAGATTTGATTGGAGGATGATCTCTTTGGCGGTGGAGCACACAACGATCTTGGGAAAGGGTATGGAACTGTGCAAAATGCTCTGAGAAAGGGGTGTGTTGCATTTGAATCCATTGAGAAGAGTTTAATCTCATCCCAATTGAACCAATGGCTCAGATTGGTTCAGCCTTTGGCAGTTGTCCGGTTAGGGTAGGTGGTCGGAGGTGGCAGAGGACTACTGAGGTGGCTAAGGGTGAGAAGCTGAGGGAGTGTAGTGGTCTGGCATGGGGTGTACAGCCTCCCTTAGGTCAACCAATGGGTTGCCATGGGCGAACCCAACAGCCATGGGTTAGGATAGGTCAGTGGTTTTCTAGTCCAAGAAGAGCCAAAGGTGGCTACCATGGGGCGAGGAGTTGGAGAACCCATCCAAATGGAGATTTTGTCCCATTTAGAGGGCTTGGTTCAATGGGCTTGAGCCAAATCAGGTTCACCATGGGTTGGGCCACTCCAGCAAGCACATGGTGACCCAAAGATGAGTCATGCCTAGTTTGGTTGGCTTTGGGCTTAGTTTATTTAGTTTTGGCTCAATTTGACCCATATGGGTCAAATGGATTCAATTGGGTTAAGTTGACCAAATTGATTAAATTATGTCAAAGTGATGGTTTGGGTAAGTCCACTAGGTCATTTGAAATGAGTGAGTGTTTGACCCATATGGGTCAAATGGATTCAATTATGTTAAGTTGACCAAATTAACTAAATTATGTCAAAGTGATGGTTTGGGTAAGTCCACTAGGTCATTTGGAATGAGTGAGTGTCATTGGTTTGATTCAATTTGGGTTGGATTTGAATTTGGCTCATATGGTTCAATTTGGGTCAAATGGGTCATTTTGACCAATTTGACCAAATTGGCCAAATTATCTTAGGCATGGGTTAGGTTTATGTTCAATTGATCATTTGAGAATCATTGCAGGTGTTGGTTTGAATTGATTTGGATTAGGGAATAATTTGGTTCAATTGGATATTTTAGGTTAATTTGGGCTAAGTCGGTCAATTTGGTTAGCTTAATCAAATTAGCTTCAATTGATGATTATAAGGTGTTCAATAATCAATTTATGATTGATTAGAGGCATTAGTTACAATCATTTTGGATTGAAATGAGACTTGGCCTAAATTGGCCCTTTAGGTCAATTGGGTCAACTTGGGTTAAGTGGTCAAATTGGCTTCACTTGACCTAAATTGATTGCAATTGGGTAATCAAAAATGATCAACAACCATTATGGGAGGGATTGGATGAGTTGCTTTAATCCAATTTGGGTTGGAATAAAGTTTGAATCAAATTGGTCATTTAGGTCTTATTGAGTCGAGTGAACCAATTGGGTTGATTGGATTTAATTGGGTTGATTTGGTGCCAATTAAGTATTGAGAGGGGTTCAATGATGGATTTAGAGTTGATTAGTAGCTTTGATTGCAATTGATTTAGGATCAATTAGCTCATTTGAACTTTAGGTCAAATGGGTTAACTTGGGTTAATGTTGAGGTTAATTTGGCTTGGAGCTTATTTTGGAAAACCAAATTCAATTCTGATTAATTGAATATGTTTGAAGTTGGTTGTGCTTCATTTACATGAGTTTAGATTTGGATGAGTGAATAGGTTTGGATCTTGGTTAAGGCCATAGATAGGTAAAACCTATTTGTCTTAAGGCAAACTATTGGATTAGGTTATGTTCTCTTAGTCTCTAAGCTTAGGTTTAGTGTTTCCTTAGTAACTAGAAGTGTCTTAGCACTAAGAAAATCTAAGTGTCTAGAAGGTTCCTAAGCCTAAGATGAGAAAGCCTGATCCTCAGTCCAAAAGTGAGGTCAACAAAAGGACCCCAATATGTGTGGAATGACTGGCAAGCACCACACGTATTAGCATTGACTGAGATGATCAAAAACTATATGCGAAGGTCACTAACACTAATGAAGGCTATCCATACCCAAGTGGAGGGTTAGATGAAACTAAGATCCCAATGCAGTTAAGTTCATTTCATTTTGTGCAAGGGCATAGGAGAAGGGTTGTTCGCATTTGTTTTCTATACGATTTGGTTTCGCATCAAGGTTTCAAAGAATGATTCGATTGCGCATGAATTTGGTTAGATTATAGATTGAATTTATGCTTGATTTAACTTAGTTATGTTGATTAATTTTATTTAATTTTGGTGATTTATGTTGTCTTAGACTTGTGTTCGATTACTGTGTTAGTATAGGCCCTATTAGTTTGTGATGAGTCATACTAAAGAAGGGTTACAAAAGCTTGGACTTACCTTAGACATACTGACTCAAAGGGGAAGTCTACCAGACATACAGTATAGACTGTCCAACCTAAGGGTTGCCCAATAGTTTACGATGGTTGAACTGGGAAGAAAGCTCAAGGACTCACATCTTCCAAAGCAGAATAAGCCATTGGGGTGACCCACAAATTATGCAGTGAGTCAAACCTAGCCTAGTGCCACTACCAAGTGAGGGCCTCTAGGGGTCTTATCTCAACTTGGATAGTCAAGCTGATTCCTATAGGGAGTTTTGTTGACACTTCCCGAAAATAGGTCATCTGCTTGGGAAGAGGTACCTCTAAGAGTCTTTTCCTGATCCACAAGGGATGTTGCTTTGTTTATTTTTGGTTTGTTTAGTGTGGACCCTGTTGGTTTACAATGGGACACACTAAGAAGGAACCATAGGGATTTTGGCCTATCTTAGATTTACTAGCCTAAGGGATAGTCTCTACATCCATAGTACAGAGCTTCCAACCATAGGGGTGGCTAGTAGAAAAAGAGAAATGTCCAATCTGATAGTGACCTAGGTCATGTCTAGACGAGGTCATGAAAACATAATCCAAATGGAATGCTCGTAGGGAAGGTGCCTCTAGGGGTCTTATCCTACTCCCTGAATTATAAAGACTGTAAGTATACGACAGTAGACTCAAGGAGATAACGTGGGGACTCATATCTGCTTGAGTAATGTTATTCACTAGGTGGGTTGCTGTCAACAAAGTGAACACTGGACAACCTAAGGTGCTCGTTGGTTTGCCATGATCAATCTAAGAAGAAAGCATTAAAGGCTAACATCTTCTTAAGATGAACTAACCATCGGGATAGTCTATCATCGGATAGACAACTACTATCTGAACTAGGGTGACTACCAAGTAAAAAGACACAAAGGAGGACTGAACGCAAGATTGAAGTAGTCAAGAGGAAGAGGAGCCACTAGGGGGTCTTACCTTAATCAACAGATATATAGATTCAGACCTAGTCAACATGCGATAGGCAGTTGAGGACAAAGCTCGAGGAGTCACATCTCTACGAACATGGCTTGCTACTAAGATGGCTCATTAGCTGTGTAGTGAAATGCTTCAAGCTAATAAAGGGGGCTCATTATGCAGTGGTCAAGCTAGAAAGGAAGCATGGGGTTTCAAATCCTCCTAAGCAAAATTGACCACTAGAGAGACACACTAGCCATATAGTGAATCAAGCCCGACCTATAGTACTTATTAAGTGAGGGCTACTGGGGTCTTTTCTCGACTCAAAGTAGCCTAAGTTGACTAGATTTATTTTTGACTTGTTTGTGTTTGTGTGTAATTTTATGTTTGTATTATGTCGATAAGGTTTAGGATTCCACTCGGGTTCTCTTACACTTATCCAAGACACTTTGAGAGTTTGGTAATTGAAAGCATTTTTAACTTGGGAAATGATTCGATCAAAATAAAATTTTATTGATGGGAAAATTATTTTGGACATTGTTCATGCATAATATTTTTTTTAGATAGAGGCCATTGATCGAGAGCATCATGCATTCACTGTTCTAATTGATGAGTTGATAAGATCCACCTTGGTAGGCCTTTTTTATGGTGAAGGGCCTTCCTAAGTAGCTTCACACTTGTGTCCCATCTTGTGATGGGCTACAATTCATCTCCTTAAAACTAAAACAAGCTCTCCAACTCAAAAAGCTTTAGGGTGGACCAACTTATTATGACCTAGAACTATTTTAACTTTATACAACTCGAGGTTCTAACATACTAGTAAGCATCTTTCTTCTAAATCTTCGAGTTCTTCCAATTGTAGCTTAACATTCTACTCAATCGTGATTTTACTACCTATAGCTATTTGTAGTGATGGGAGCTAAACTTTTAATGGTAGAACAACTTTGGACCCATATACTAAGGAGAATGGGGTAGATTATGTTGGAGTCATGTAAGTAGTAAAAGCTTCAACTAATTGCTCACGCTACTATCATTTATTATCATCATATAATTTCTTGAGTATTTGGATGAGAGTTTTATTGAAGGCTTTCGCTAAACCATTAACTCATGGATAATAGATGGTAGAGTACCTCCAATCTATGTTGTGTCTATGAGCAAAGTTATTAATTTTAATGCTCTTGAAAGTGGAACAATTGTTAGATATGATTCAATGGGGCACTCCAAATCTATACATGAAATGATTCCTAAAGAATTAGAGCACATGTTGAGCTTTAACTTCTCTAATTAGAATCACCTCCGCCCACTTGGAGAAGTAGTCTGTAGCTACTAGAATGAAATGGTGGCCTTTAGATGAAGGAGGATCGATCGGACCCACTATGTCATACCCCAACGCTCGAATGGTCATGAGGCTAAAGTCGGATGTAGAATGTTGGGAGGTTAATGTAGAATAACTCCATGTACTTGGAATTAGTGGTAGCACTTCGCTACATCCATGCAATATGTGATCATCATTGGCCAGCAATACCCAAGTCTCTTGATTTTGGCTTTCATTTTGAGATCGGATTGATGAGCACCGCATAATCTTGAGTGCACTTTAATCATGATCTTACAGGCTTCATGTTTGTCTAAACAGTGTAACCACAAATGATCAAAAGTTTGTCGATATAAGACACCATCAATGAGGGTGTTAGAGAGTGTCCTCTACCTTACTTGATGTGCTTGAGATTTCTCTTAAGGTAGCTTTCCCTTGTTCAGGTAATCAATGATTGGTTGCCTCTAATACAACTCTTCATCCATTTTGGCAATGATAATATTCCCTTCAAGAGTGTGTTTAGTGATGAGTTCAACATTAATGAAAGGTAGGACTTGTCTATTGTGAACCTCTATTGATATGGACTCATCTTCAGGATATGCCAACTCTTTAGCGAGCTTGGCCAAGGCATCAGCTATGGCATTTTTCTTTGGGGAATCTTATTGATTATGACTTCTAAGATTTGTGCTAGTAGCTCCATGGTATACTTATGGTAGTGATGGAGATTGGGCATCAGGACCTTATAAGACCCAACGATCTGGTTGACAACTAGCTGTGAATCCCCAAAGATGTTGATACTCTTGATGCCTAGTGAGATGGCTGGCTCTAGACCAGTGATCAGAGCCTCATATTCGACTTCATTATAGATACAAGACTCAGATAGATGATATGAAAATCTCATCATATCATGGTTTTGCATTAGGAGGACTATCACTACCCCTGCCTTACTTGGGAGAGTGGAATGTGGTTCTTCTTCTCTTTGAGAGGAAGTTGTACCATCAAAGTACATCTCCAAATGGTGGGTGTTTGAATTCCCTAAGTTCATGATTTGTTCATCAAGGAGATCATCATTGAGCGGGGAATCTGCATGAAGTGGATAAACCTCTAAGAAGTCCGTGAGTGCTTTTCCTTTTACTGTACAAAGGGTACGAACGTGATGTCAAATTGTAATAAAATCATGAACCATCATGCCAACGGTCTAAATAGCATCGACCATGTCATAAGATATTATAGTGGGTTAATTATAGAAATTAAGTTCACTTTGTGAGAGAGCATATAGTGTAGTAGCTTCTAGGTTGTGAAGATTAAAGCTAGGAAATTCTTCTCAATGGGTGGATAGTTCGCCTTAACAGGTATTAGATGGCATCTAAGATAGTAAAGTGCATTCTCTTCCCCTCGCCATTGGCTTGGGCCAACAAAGCACCTAGGGAGTCATCTAACATAATTGTATATAATATAAGAGGTTTTCCTAGGATAGGGGTGGCTAGGACTGGCGGCATCATAAGAAATTACGTGATGCTTTTAAATGGATGTTGGCATTTATCATCCCACTCAAACTTGGCATCTTTCTTGACTAGTGATGAGAATGGTTGACATCTACCTGATAGGTTAGACATAAAGTGTCATAGATATGCCAACCTCTCTTGGAATGATCTGAGTTGGGTTAGACTTTTAGGGTTGGCATTTTCAATATCGCTTTAATCTTCTCTAGGTCGATCTTAAGTATAGTGTTAGACTATGAACCCCAGGAACTTCCCTAAAGTTACTCCGAATGCACACTTCAGAGGGCTCATTTTAAGATTATATTATCTTAACTGCTTGAAAACTACTGTCATGTCAAAAAGATGGCCTTCCTTTTCTTTACCTTTGACCATGAGATTATTGATGTAACATTCAACTTTGTGGTGAATGAGTTCATCAAAAATTCAAGTCATGGCCCACTGGTGTGTAATGCCTACATTTTTAAGGCCAAAAGGCATGACCTTATTATAGTAAATTCCAATCGGGGTTCTGAAAGCATTGTTCCTTTCATCTTCAGGTGTCATCTTTATTTGGTTATATCTAGGTGAACCATCCATGAAAGAGAAGTTTGCATGAGGTAAGGAAATGAACACCATCAATTCTGGTATCGAAAATGAAAATTCATGTTTTGGACATGCCTTATTAAGATCTCTAAAGTCGACGCATATGTGAATTTGCCCATTTTTTTTCTTAATTGGAATGACACTAGCCAACCAAGTGGGATAGTTTTCCTCTCGAATGAAACCATCATCAATTAGTTTTTTGACTTTGAAAATGACCTATTGTTTAATGTCCAATCGCATGCATCTAGGAGCTTACTTAATAGGGTTAATAATAGGCTATATAACTATCTTATGAACTGCTCCTTTAGGAGTTAATCTGGCCATTTTTTCATAACTCATGCAAAGCAATCCTTAAACTCAATGAGTAGCCTAACTAAGTCATTACTTTTAAATTCACTTAACAAGGAGTTGACATATGTTGGGGGAAAATTATCTTTAGTCCCTAAGTTGATTTCTTTAAGTTCGTCGATGGTTGATTTAATTTATTCTTTGAATTGTAGAGGTGTATCTTGAACTTGGAGCTTATCTAGATCATCTAAAGTTTCTAAATACACTTTCTTATATGAGTTAATATGGTTTGAGAAGAACATATCAGATTTCAAATGATTAGTAATGACCAGGAAGTAATCATCATCATCCACAAGTCCTATGCCAAAGCTTAGTCTAGATTTGACTGCGAGTTCTTGCACTTATTGTCCCATAATTTCTTGAAATAATTTGACCTGTGCTTAGACCATGTATATGGAATTAAACCTTTCTTTGCTAAATTAAGAATTCAAGGCTAGTACCAATCAAACGGTAATTCTATTAGCCCTTTGAATGATTCATCCTCAACTTCTACTCAACTTCTTGAGTTGAGTATGTTGCTCCTAGATAAAATCTTTGGGTTTTAGCATTCGCATATGTTTTGGGAGCTTCCTTAACTAACAAACTCTCAACCATTTGTGAGGAAAGTTGGGTTAAAAGCTAAGGCACATATATGCTATCCAAATGTTTCATGCTTTGGTTGGGGACCTAGTCTTTATCACAGTTATGCTCTAGTGGCACCTCCAATGTGATCTACTAATGTAAATATCTAGCCATCATGCTCACTACATAGGACTCATCCTTTGAACTAGATTCTAATTTTGTGTAGATGACAGGTGTACTTCTGGATACTGGGATGAACCTCTTAGAGGTGGAAGACTCCCATACCTCCCTCTAGACTTTCTTCTTCCTCATCTTGGTGGAGGTCGGGTCATCCTTCCCACTTGCTCAAACGGAGAAACAAACTTTGGGTTGAATTTAATCCCAAGCTCTATTTCTTTCCTAATGTCTTCTTCTAACTCCCTTTTTTTTTCATTTTCTTTTTCTTCTTCTTTTCTTTATTTTTTTGTTTCTTTTTCATTTTGACTAAGTTCATGAGAGAATATGTTTTGTTTCTTAGGGAGGTAATAGGCTAAGACTTCATAAATCCCAACCTCATGTACTACAAATAGTTTGAGATCTCCTTTGACATAGTATTTGATCCCATACATGATGAACTTGATACGATGTAAAGTGGATGGAATCATATTATTCTCATGAATCCAAGGTCATCCTAGCAAAGCATTGAATGATGTGTCATAATCTATTATGTGAAACTACATCTCTATCTTCCAATCATCTATCTCCAAAGGTAATACTATGGAGCAGGCCCCCTTGCCTTGTTCATTGAATCCATTCAACATCATCTTCTTGGATTGGAGTTTAGATATGTTGATCCTCAAGTAGAAAAATATTCTTTGACTCATAATGTTCCCTGATGCACTATGATCAACCAATACTCTAGATGGCTTGACCTTGACAACATCCATAGTGATGTAGAGGGGGCGGTTGTGTTCAATTATTCATAGTAATTAGTCTTCATATTAGAATGTAACTCCTAAGACTTACTTTGGAAAACATGCTTCTTCTCAAGTTGGATTAGTAGCAGCCAACTGAGCTAAGCATATTTTTGGGTCAAACAATGCTTTTATTAGTGACCCCCTCATCCCTTCGGATAAAGTAAGGGAATTGTATATGGTTAACTTAGCTTAGAAATTTCTAAGGTGTGCAAGGACTTTGTACTCAACTTTTGGTTGGTCCTCCATAAGTATATCCAAAGGTGGAGCATCTTATGATGGAAGGGCTATCTGCTCACTGGAACTAATGATTTATTTACCCTTATCTTGAGGTGCTACCCTAGGAGGTAGAACTTTACCACTATAGAGGTTAACTCCAATGACTTCTTGTGATGAGGAGCTTCTGGAAAGTTCTACCTGCTCATCGAGTATACCTATAGCTTCTCCTAAAGAATCATCAGAGTCGGATGACTCCAAATTTATCTCGATTGGTAAGCCCTAAAGGTTTATAAAGGGGCAATCTATTTCTGAAATAGAATGGAATTGATCAGAATTATTTAGATTATTATTATCATGACTTGGAGAGCTATCAATGGGAAAAATCACTGAAATCTTCAAAAGTAGACAAGATGTAAGCTAAATTATTCTTCTTAATTGATTTCTTTAGTTTTGATGGTACATGATAAAAGTCAACTAAGCGGTATGAGTGGCTTGGTGCCCTCGTCCAAGGATACAACACCCTCTTACTAGTGGTGGCAGAGCTATTAAATGTGGTAACTATAATGGTGGGAGGAAGTTTGCTGGACTCGGATGATGGTAATGCTATGGAACTATTCCAGGCATGTGGTGGTTGGTGATAATGCTAGCTTCCACCCTCCCCACTTTATCCCTCACAATTGATAGACCTTCCTTAGCGGTGGAGGCCTGAGCTGAGTCAGGCACTTGTAAAAAAATTTTTTGATTTTAGAAATAATCTTTTTAGAGGTATGTGATAAAGAGATATCCCAACCATCTTTTGTCTTGAGAGAATTGGATGTATGCCCAAATACTACTTTAATAGAACCAAAAGGTTGTTCTATTAAGTATTCTTTGGGGAACACTATGACTTTTGACTTATAGCTACGCTCAAGCCAATCCTTGAATTTAAAGCAATCCTCCAAGACATGGCCTAGCATGCGAAGGTAGGGGCAGTAGTTAGGATCATCACTCCTATTCACATCCTCCAACTTTCTAGGCTTGGGTAGCTGGAAATTAGATTTTTTTTAAGAAGGTTCTTGAAAATTTTCCTGACTACCTCCCTCTTTAAGAAGTATGGCTTGTTGAGCTTATGGAGTAGGAGGATAGTATATAACTGGTGGCAGATACTGGTATCGCTGCTACATAGGCTGCTGGGATGGCTTTTATGGTGGGCGAGGTAATGGAAGAGGAGGTGGGAGTGAAGGATGCTGAGCTTTGGGCCTCTCAAACTATACTCTTACTGGTTGCTTCCCCTTATCCACCACTACTGCTATCTCTGGCTTCTTTGCAAACACTTTTTGGGGGTTAGGCTCAGATGACTAGTCTGAGGAGGGTAACTGTTTGGCTTCCTCTTATAGAATGGCCACCTTGCTGATTAGTTTCTCAAATATCTTTATGGTAAAGCCCTTGAGCATGAAGGTGACCCCCCATGAATGTTCTTGAGAAGAATCTCAATGGCATGCTACTCCTACTGCTATGGTTCATATTTCATACTCAAGTTTCACCATTTGAGAATATAATCAATAATGGACTTATTTGGTTTTTGTTTTTCTATAATAGGATCCCTTATAGTCACTCTTTGGTGAGCTTCTATGAATCTCTTGATAAAACATTGCTCTAATTCTTCAAAAGACTTCACCAAACCGTTGGATAGTTCGGCATACCAATCAAAGGCTACTCCAAAGAGACTACTGATAAACTACCAGAAGAGTAGGGCATCACTACAACTGGTGTTACAAGAACAAACTCTGAAATATGCAATATGCTGCCTAGGGTTTCCACTGCCATCGAATACTTTGAAGGATGGTGGCACAAAACCCTTAGGGTATTGAACTATAATGAATTTCTCTGGGTAGGGTCTACCCTTTGGAACTGATGAGCTCCATTGGGCTTTCACCAATGCCTCCTTCACTTGCTATTCTACCAAATGCTTAATGTTTTTTCATGCATGGATGTACTATCAGTTATCTTCTTATACATGCTACCAGTATCCTCATTCACTAGAGTAGTGTTTTTGGGATGATCTAAGATATGCACTAACTCATTCTATCGACCTCCATAGGAGTGGGTTATGAGATAATTGCTTGATTCTATAATGTTGGTATTACTGGCATCAACTCCTCTAATCTCCTCTCCATCATATTAATTTCATCATCCTTGAGCTTGATTTATTGGAGAAGGCATTGAGTTAAGTCTGACTCCACACCTTCCTCAACCACAACGCCCTAAGCTTTCTGGCTAGGCTGTTTCCTATGCAAAGAAAGTCTAGACTGTGTATTGAAGAGATATCCCAACCATCTTTTGTCTTGATTGGACTGGGTATCAACCATATGGACTTCAACAATTTCATCCAAAAGTCATCCTCATTGACGTTCAAGTCTGTCATACCCTCCTCTTGGTCAGAATGATTATCTCCAACTATCTACCTCACTACGGCATGTTAGTCCTCTAATATCTCCTTTAATGATCGGTCATCCACTCTACTTAGAAATTTTGAGACATATGTTGGGTGGTTGCTACTGGGCTGTGTCTTGAAGAGGTGATGCAATGTATGTTCTCAAAAGGAGGAATGTTACTTCTAGCTGGCTCGACAACCATGGAAGTCAACCCGATCTTTCTTTCTTCCTTTTCCTCTAGATGTGGCGGCGAAGTGACTACAAAACTCTTGGGCTGCCTATCCTTCTTCTCTACCATTAGGATAGAAAGTCAAGCAAGGGAGCTTGGTCTCATCTCAATAGATGGAGTAGTTGGAGTGTGGTCCTTGGGATGTAATCATATCACCAAGGGGGATGTCTGTTCTTTAAATGTTAATTTATCATAGTTAGCAGGCACTTCAGATGATAGGACATGGAAGAGTGACTGTGATTGGTGAGTGGAGCGGTGTGGTGGTGGTGACACTGGCTACCTCTCCACAGTAGGTCTCCTTTTATGGCTAGAACCAGTAAGGACTATCCTATCTAAATGATTGACTTGATTAGCTCATCGATCAAGATGGTCAATCAATGTTGAGGCCACGGACTGTTTGGAAAACTGCCTCCTATTTCTTGCACACTTGGGTAGAAACCTTAGCCTCTATGGCCTTCTCTCTATAGATCTGATCTCTTACACTTATGGAGATCACTTGTCTCAAATCATGAATAGTGGTGGACTCAGAACATCCATGGTCTCTCCCCGCACTCTTGAGCATAAACCTCAATCCAGCATAAGTGTTCCTCTTCTTCCTATCCGGTGTCTCATACTCTATGGGTCATGGGGGTGATGTTGTTATCCTTCTAACATCTTCATCTCCCTCTACAGCTAAGAGAGGTTGAAACTTACTACCAGTAAGAAGGGGAGAGGTCTCGTAGATGGACCCATCTTTAGCTACATGGGATACTTCCTCAACCTCCTTGGCCATGCTCTCATAGTACTTCTTGATCTTCATATTCATATTATGATGTTGAGTCTTGGCCAAAGGTGCAAGATGAGAGCTAGTATCGACCTCGAAGGTAGGTAAAATAATCTCATATTCTAGAATTGACTTCCCCTTATGAGCTAGGGCTGCGACAAAGGCGATGCTAGTCCTAGCAGAAACTGTGGCAGGCACAAGTGGTACTCATGGCATGGGATCCTTTAAGGCTTTCTTCTTTAAGGAAGAGAACTCAGTATCTTACAAAAGATCAAACTGAAGAAATGTTTCTTGTCAACTACTTTCTCCCTAGTCACTGTGCTGAGGGTAAAACCATTACAACTGACTTTGAAATGCTCGAACCCAAGGCCAAACTTGATGATTAGGGATGAGGTGTGTATGGCCTGATCCATGGCCTAATCCACACCCAAAACAAAGGGAAAGATGAGCTTTCTAGAAGACATGGTGACTGACTGATTGAAAGAAAGAGAAATGGGGCTTTCCTCTTTACTGCTGGAAAAAAGAAGGATATAAAATTAGGCCTTCCTTTGGTTATTATTCTTTTGACTTGACTTTGAATTGAAACTCTCATTTAACAAATTTAGTTATGCTAGATGGGCTTCATCTATATATATATATATATTAGAGGCATTTGAATTTTTTTTAGGAGAAATGCTCTATTTATTTTGAACTTCATGAAAAGTAAGTTCAAATGAATTTTTGAGGATGTTAGATGAACCTTACTTTACCATGCTAGGGCTAAGAGGTTCTTGAATTTTTTTTAATTTATTTATGGAAATTTCTTTGATCAATCTTTCTTACCTATTAGAGGTCTGATGGAAGTTTTAAAATGTACTAGAGTAAGGTCCTAAAACCTAAAGGATGTTGACCACGCTTGCCTAAGGGTGAAATAGGTAGGGTGCTCAAAAGAAAGAGTGATAGTCTTGTACTCACATGAAATATAAGTCCACAATTGATGTTTGGGGATAATGATTAACTGCTAAAGATGGAGATAGGAACACTCCACAGTGGTGTCCCTAGAAAAATCTATGGTATTTTAATTTGGATCCATAGAGACAATACGTAGATCTTAGGGGGTACTTATTGAAGTGATTAAATATGGAATTGATGTATGATGTATCAACTCAGGAGATGAATACATCACCCTACAATGGGCCTAATCACCTAATAAAGACTCTTATGGTAGATGGGTTTACATATATACTAGAGATCTTTCCCCTACTTTAAAGCAAGGCTTATTTTATGTCGGGTTCTTTAGTTCCTTATGGAAGCAAGCTTTCATAGTTAATTACATCTTAGGAAATGGGAATTTCCTAATAACACTCTCGATTAAAGTAGTCAATAAGTTTCTCTAAATATTTTGAAGCTAGACTATCAAAGAATTATGTATTTATGGAAATCAAATGGGAGAGTTCAAATAGGAAGACTTATTTATGGATTCCAAAGGAAGATAAGTAAGAAACACTCATAATACTAGAAAGGCTAGTGAGTGGTCCAGTATACCCTATAGTGAGGCTTTATATACTTGAAAGAGAGAATTTTCTTTTTGTTTAAGTTGAAATCTTATTAGAATGCTAGAGCTTATAGTCCATAAACACAAGATTATGAAAATGCCTAAGGGGTGAGGAGTTATACTCATATCCCAAAGGAAATAAGTAGCCTCAAAACCTAAATCTAAGATGCTTCAACATAATATAAAAGCATGACCTAAGTCTAACCATAAAATGGGATATAATGGTTTACCTCAATAAGAGAGAATATATCCATCAAGACTCTTCTTGGCTTACAACCACCTGGAGTGTCCGTCATCAAACACTTCCTATGCTTTAAAATCATGTAGGTCGATCTTATGTAGATACAAGATAGCTAGGTTGTTATTTAATTAGGATGGAAACTAGAGTCCTAAACTCACTCCCTAAGAGACTAGACCATGATTGGTATGAAAATATGACTTAGACTAATGCAAACATTTGCAACCTTTACACCATTTTGGCACATTTATTTTGGACTAAAACTTGGGATAATTATGCTTATATACATGATAAGATAAAGTTGTGGGCTAAATCAATGGGAGGAGGTGTTCTCCACTACAAGCGATCACCCTCAAAGGTCAACCATATCTCTTATCATGTAAAAATGGAGACCCTCCCTATTCAAAAGTGACATAATATGATATGCATGATGTGATAACATATAAGATCCAACTAAAGAGTTTCTAAATCTTTTATTTATCTTGATTATGAGCTTAGGATTCAATGTGAGGTTATGACTTGTATTAAAATTTAACTATGAGTTATTTAGTGAGGATAGAAATTTTAATTTTATCCTAAAGAGCCTACTACATCTAGGCCACACATCAAATAATCATACTTTAAGAAACCTATGAAAAGTATGTCATTTCAATTATACAATCTAAACACAATAATCAAATATATGAATTTCATAAAAGAGTAAAAGACTGATGCATCCGAGTACCACCGTACACCCCAAAAAAGGAAAGAAATTATGGAGCCAAGCGCTACCCATATACAACCTAGATTACAATGGAATATTACAATTATAATGAATTATATGGGGATCTTCAACCTCTTATCTTTATTTCTTTTCTTTTCTTCTTTTGGATTGATTTTGCTCCATGCTACATAGAGCCTCCCAGGTCTTTACCTTCTAGCCATTGCTCATACTAAACCCCATAATACTAACCCTAATCCTATTGTAAAAATTACATATTTATGAAAAATGAAATCTAACTACACCTAAAAAATTGATGTTGGCTAAACAAACATACAAGCCAAGCAATTATACTTCACATATTTAGACTTAGCACCCTGCACTTGGGTCACCAAGCCCACCTGTCTTGATTGGATTATGCTTTGGGGCATAAGCAACCTATAAGCAAAAACATTTATATTTACTTATTATTACAATGACCCCTTTAGCATAATCCTCTTCATAAAATATTATTAAGCTATTAAGGACCTAACCTCTAGTCAACGCAAAAACAATCTTAACTCCCATTCTAAAATATTACATCATAAAATAAAACATAACACCACAACATACACCTGCCTAACCTAAAGGCTAGAATTGGTGACTTAGTATTCAAATGTGTGTGCTAAGGATTAGTGTGATATGTCTTAGTTAAGCTTTAAAAGTATAATTATCTAAAGTTTAGAATTATTTAAGTTAAATATTAGGAGGTTCTACTTCAATTCTTAGATGAATTTATTAATTTTAATTTATATTTTTTATTTTATTTCATTTGATGCCTACTAAACATCTAATTATTATGAAGAGAAGAAAGTGGAGGTTGACCCCCTTCATCCTTATCTTAAGTTATTTTCTAAGGATATATCATTATGACTTTGGTTTTTTTATTGAATCATTTATTAAATATTTTTTTATTAAACCTAAGTTTGGGTTAGTCTTAAGGGATCTTATTCAAACATGAAAGGCAATCATGATTAATAAAACTGAATCACCATTGTATGGATAACATTCCACCACCTCTTTCCATCATCAATAAAATACACATTTCTTCATTTTTATCATTCATGGTATATGATTTAATACACATATTTATATATGCAATATATATATTTGCATTTTTGGCACACTTAAATGATTGTTAATGCATGCATTTTGGTAGAAAAGAAAGTGAGATTTAATCAAGTACGTACCATTGTTAAACTAGGAAAGTGAGATTATTTAAGAGCACTTTGGGGCTACTTAAAGGCTCATATTCTCAAGATGTCCAGACTATATGCTTGGTAACTTAAATACATGTAAACATATACACAAGAATAGAAATGAAAATCATACAAATATTATATAATAGAAAATCCTTTATTCATGTACAACAAAGTACTATCCCAAATTCTAGCATATGCATACACATGAATGAAATTAAGCAAGTTCATGCCATTGTTAAACTAAAAATGTGAGATTATCTAAGATCTCCTTAGGGATACTTAAAGCTTCATGTTCATGGGATGTCTAGATTATATACTTACTAACTCCAAACATATGTAAACATACACATGAATCAAGAAAATAAAACAATCCTTTACCATGTTTAAGTTATCAGTAAATGTTAAATTTTATTAAACATTTACAAAAATGTAATCTAAAATTTATATCATTATCTTATTATTTTAAAATAATTTAGGAATTATTAGTGATAATAGCCACACCTTATAATAATATTTATCCAATACATGCAACTTAGATGTAATCATGTTCTTTTGAATCTTTTCTAAGAACATGAATATATGACACAAATAGCATGCACATTTATGATGCTTGAAAAGAGATAATTAAACATTATCATATATCATATTCAATTACATTAAGTCCTAAGGACAATCAAGCCAAATAAATATCCCTTAAGATGAACCAAAATTCTTATTTGAAATTTGAATTATTCAAACCTAAAGAGGGGAAATGATAGTTAGTATTTACCCATCTCATGTTAGTTTGCCGGAGTGAGATGGAGGTGTGGGAATAGTTAATTGGGTTTGGTGGAGATTTTGGAAGCTTGGACTAAAATTTGATCGGAGGCTGGACTCGCCAGTAGTGGAGTGCACGAAGAGCTCAGGAAAGGGTATGGGACTATGTAGAATGCTTTGAGGAAGATGTGTTGGGTTTGAATCCATGGGGAGAAGTGTACTTTCTTCACTAGCTAAACCAAGGGTTAAGATTGGTTCAGCCTTTTGGCAAGAGCTAAGTAGGAGGTGGCATGGGACACGAGGTGGTGAGAGAGGCGAGGGAGTGTAGTGGTCTAGCATGGTGTCTACAACCATCCTTAGGTGGACTAATGGGTTTCCATGGTTGAACTCACCCTCTCATGGCTAGAGGCTGAACCCAATCACCTTGGGTTTGGTTGGGTCAAAGGTCCTCTTAACCAAGAAGAACCAAAGATAGCTGCCATGGAGTGGGGAGTTGGAGAACCCATCCAAATGGAGATTTTGTCCCATTTGGAGTGCTTGGTTCAATGTGTTTGACCCAAACTAGGTTCACCATGGGTGGGGTCCACTTGGGCAGGCCCATGGTGATGCATGGATGAGTCATCCCATGTTTGTTTGGGTTTGGGCTTGATTTAGTTTGGCTTTGGCTTAATTTAACCCATATGGGTCAAATGGGTTCAATTGGGTTAAGTTGACCAAATTGATTATATTGGGTCAAAGTGATAGTTTGGGTAAGTCCACTTGGTCATTTGCAATGAGTGAAGGCCATTGGTTTGATTCAATTTGGGTTGGATTTGAATTTAGCTCATATGGTTCAATTTGGGTCAAATGGGTCATGTTGAACAATATGACCAAATTGGCCAAATTAACTTGGGCATGGGTTAGGTTTATGTTCAATTGATCATTTGGGAATGATTGTAGGTGTTGGTTTGAATTGATTTGGATTAGGGAATGATTTGGTTCAATTGGACCTTTTAGGTTAATTTGGGATAAGTGGGTCAATTGGGTTGGCTTAATCAAAATGGCTTCAATAATTAATTTATGATTGATTAGAGGCATTGATTGCAATCATTTTGGATTGAAATGAGATTTGGCCAAATTTGTCCTTTAGGTCAATTAGGTCAACTTAGCTAAAGTAGTTAAATTAGCTTGACCTGACCTAATTGATTGCAATTGGGTAATCAAAGATGATCAACAACCATTATGGGAGGTATTGGATGAGTTTGTTTAATCCAATTTAGGTTGGATTGAAGTTTTAATTAAATAGGTCATTTAGGTCTCATTAGGTCAAGTGAACCAATTGGGTTATGTTGGTGTCAATAAAGTGTTGAGAGGTGTTAAATTATGGATTTATAGTTGATTAGTTGCTTTGATCATAATTGATTTATCAATTAAGTTTTGGCTTATTTGAACTCTTTAGGTCAAATGGGTCAACTTGGGTTAAGGTTGAGGTTAATTTGGTTTGGAGCTTAGATTGAAAAACCAAATTCAATTATGATTGATTGAATATGCTTGAGGTTCATGGTGCTTCATTTACATGAGTTTAGATTTGGATGAGTGAATAGGCATGGATCTTGTTTTAGGCCATAGGATAGGTAAAACCTTTTTGTCCTAAGGCAAACTTTTGCCTTAGGGTTATGTTCTCTTAGTCTTTAAGCTTAGGTTTAGTGTTTCCTTAGTCACTATGAGTGCATTAGAACTCAAAAAATCTATGTTTCTAGAAGGTTCCTAAGTCTAAAATGAGAGAGATGAGAAAGGCTAATCCTTACTCTAAAAGTGATATCAACAACTACTTTGGGCATCCAACTTAAATCTAAGCCATTTCAAGTTGTTTAGTTAATTTGATTAATTATTTTCACTTGCATTTGGGACTATGTTGTTCATTAACCCAAATGGATTCAAAGGATTTAATGAATTCCATATTTAAGTATGAAATTTAGAGGTTAATTAATTTTGTGTTTCAATTGATTAATTGATTCATCATGAATTTGAAAATTTATTAATCTAAGGTTTGATTAGATTTTTTATTATTAATTATTTCATATAACCATAAGCATATGATTAATTAAATTCTTTAACTTCAATGGGTTGGAAAATTTTTCTTAAGTGTTATGATGTTAATACTAATGCTTTAAACTGATTTTATTTTTTTATAATTTATGTATTTTTTATTAATTTATTTATATTGACCTAGAAATTAGAAATTCAAAAACTACAAAACCAAAGGTCATTTGACTTTGAAAGTTTTATGGCAATTGGGGTCCCTTGGAATTTAAGTTCTCTAAAGTTTCATCCTCATATGATTTGTACTTTAAGACTAAATAAAGTTTTAATTATTTCAATAAAATCTAAATTAAGCCTAAATTTGAAAGAATTGATTAGGAGGTTTAATTTTCTTAAATTTGCCTCTCAAAGATGAATCCATATATGGTTCATTCAGAATTTTTGAAAATTTGGTTGATTTATTATAATTTTTTGAAATTCAAATTAATTAATTTAATTAATTTAGGTCATTTTAAAGTTTATTAGATTCGAGAGAGTTCTAATGGTGTGCTTAGGTTCATTGAGGTTTATAATGATGATTAAAATTAATTTTATATTTTTCCATGATTTTCTAATTTTCTATTAATTTATTTCATTAAATTAATAGTTTATAGTTGAAATTTATATATCCATTGATTTACTTTCCATAAATCATGAAACATTTATCTAAAGTAGGTTTTAACCTTAATTTCAATTCTAAAAAGTTTTAAATTATTTGGATTAATGGTTTGAGATTAATTTGAATTTGATTATTTTCATTTAAACTCAAATTAACCTAAAATTACCAAATAATAATTAGGTATTTTGAGTTTAATTGATTCTCCTCACTGAGATGAATTCATAGAGCCATTATTTGCATTTTTTTTGGATGAGTAATTTATTTTCTATAATTTTTTAAAGTCTTGGTAATTTTTTTGGCAATTTTTAAATCTAGAAACTAAGCTTTTCTTAATTATCTGTGTCGGCACCACATGGAGCTAATGCAGTGGCATGTGATTTGGCCATGTGAGATCCATATGGATTTCACATTATTTTGGTGGTGGAATGAGGTTTGATTAGGGCCATCTGATCAAGGATGGGATGGTGAAGATTTCACCTCCACTATCAACATTGAGAACCTAGTGTCATTTATTTAATTAAAGTGATTTTCAGTGATTTAGCCAATGAAATTACTTGATTTCAATTGTAAATCCATCAAGGACTCAAATAAAGTTCATCTATATGGCTTGATATCACTTGAGATCACGTTCATTTCAAAAAGGACCAACATTGAATTAAAAAAAATTAGGTTTAAGGTATTGCTCCTGGCGATGATCTCGGTGGTGGGGATAATTGGAAAAGCTTTATGGGGATGCATTGAGCATCTGGATATGAGGAATTCAATTGGCTCCTCATAAATAACTCTATAGGAAAAGCTTTGTTCATTTTTAGCGGGTTTGGTTGAACTCTAGCTTGCCAGCAGCTTGGGGATTGCGGGAATGGTGTGCTCTTCTTCATTTTTTGTGAAGAAGGTGTTGGAATGCTTAAGCAAGCTTGAGAAGGATTTTCTCCCTTCTTTCCCTCGTTGGCTGAAAGATTTAAGGAGGAATATGGTCAACCTTTGTTGGCAATGGAGATTTCCACCTTTGGAGGCTAGCTCCATAGGGTAGTCAATTATTTGAGGTCAATCCAAGGCAATTAGGATGAGGAATGGTGATGAGGAAGTGGATTGGAGAAAGTTTGTTTTCATCCTACATTCCACCTTTCCATGGCATATTCTCATTTTTTAAATGGACATGAACCCTCTAAATTCCATTAATTTTGGCTAACAAACTTTAAACTCATCTTAGGATGAGTTTGGGTGCATTTTAATATGATTAGATTAGGTTTGAGTATAAATACCCACATTAGGTCTATTTGGGTTTAATTTGATTAAGTTAAGTGTGATCAATGCTTAGTATCCATTAATTAAATTGGAAAATAGTTGTTCAAATGATCTTTAAGATGATTTATGAGTCAAATAAACTCATTTCAATTGGTAGAAAAATACCTAAGGTTAGTTCACTTAAGCATTTATTCTCCTTGGTTTTAACTTGATTTGTTTCATTAGATAGATTGTATCTAAGTTTAGGCTTTAATTATATTTATTCAAGTATTTAAGATAATTTGGATTAATAAATTTCATTTCATTTGAAGTAAATTTTGAATTTAAACCCATTTTGATCCATGTTGGATTTAAGTGGTCAACATGGGTTTGATTAGGTCAAATGATCAAATTGATCAAATTAAACCTTATAATTGGTTAAATTGTGTTTCAAGATGATTTCCAATTGATTTTGGATATTTGATTTGGGTTGATTTTAGTTTGATTTGCACTTATACTTTATATGGTTCATTTAAGCTTATTTAAAGTTTATTTAATGATTTTAAATCTTAAGAATAATTTAATTTGGTTAAATTTTGGTTGGTTGACCTTTGACTTTGTGGGACCCACATAAGTCAATTCTATCTTCAATGGTTGACCTTCATTTGACTTTAATTTGAATTTGAATCCATTCATATTCATGTAATGATTTTATGCCTTTTATTTTATTTTATTTGAGTTTATTTTGATTTATTTAAATTTCTTTGGATTTAAGTGATTTTGAGCGTAAATAGGATATTTGGGCTAATCACCCAAATTACTTTAATCTAAGCTCAGTATAATTTAGGATTCAATTTAAATGTACTTGATTTAGTTACTTGTTCAGATTTATATTTGGTTTGAGTCCACCTAGTTTCATTAGGTTAAGTCAAACCTTGAAGGATTCACTAGGTCACCTAGTATAGTGTCATAAGTGTTTAATCAGAAGGCTCCTAATCCAAGATTAGGTATCCTAATTATCAAGTTTTAGAAATGATGTTAATCTCATCCAAAAATGTGATCAACAAATGGACCCCCAATATGTGTAGTGGACTAATTAGAGTACACTCTATATATTTGTGTTGACTGAACTAGTAAACAAAATCATAAGCATAATCTTGGAAGAGTTTTAAATTTGGTTTTGATTTTAGATTTTATTCTAAATTTTATTGTAAAATATAAGCAAAAATATGCCTAATTGTTTTAATTAAGAATGATTTATATTAGAAATTAAGAACCACTAAGTTTTTAGAAGAATAGAGATGTCATTAAGAAAAAATTAAATGAGAAATGTAATCCTAACACAGTCATGGTAGTCAAAGTGGATTTCTTCAAAGGACTTATTTCCATTCTAACTATAATAGATTTTCAATATCTAACTTGGAAAGAAAACACTAGGACTCATATCTTTCTAAGTTAGATTAGTCAAGAAGTAATCTAAATAACTAACAAATTCTAAAGAAAGGATTTATAAGAAGACCCTAAAGGTTTCTTTTCATAGAAAAGGTGTCACTATAGATACTTACTCTTATCTAGTGATAATAGTTGGAGAGGATGCCATCATGGATACTACTCTTAACAAAACTATTTGAATTCTAACCTGAGAAAGATACCACTATGGGATTTATTCTTATTTGATTAGCTATTATGAAGGGGTCTCTAATGACTAGATTTCATTCTGAATAACTGAGCTGAGGAGAGGGGTTTTCAATAGATTAATTCCTAATCTTCTATATTTTGACTAATAAGTAGAGGTCACTTGGACTTAATTCCTAACCTAAGTAGTCTATAGGAATGGCAAAGAGATATTTCCACTCCTTAATTTCTTTTTATTTTTAGCTAGAAAAGGAGTCACAAGGACATGAATCCTAATATAGTAAAATTTAGCTAACAAAAAGGGTCTTTAATAACTTAGTTCCAACCTGAATAGCTTGAAATGGAAAATGGGCCATAATTATCTAAATGATATCTAAATTTTCTTGCAAGGATGCCTACTAAGGGACTTCCTATCTGATTAGCTACAAAGAAGGGGCCATCAAAGGCTTAATTCCTTCTTGAATAGCTATAATGAGGAAAAGGGACCTTAATGACTTGATCCTAAACCTCAACTTCTTAACTAGCAGGAAAGGGATCTTAATGACTTAATCTTAACCGTGTAGTTAATTTGACATGAAAGGGATATTGATGACTTAATCATATCCTTATCATTTGAAAGAATGCCTACCAATAGACTTACTCTTATTTGTTTAGTTATTAAGATGGGACATTTAATGGAATAATCCAACTTGGATATCTTAGGTTGAGGAAAGGGCCTTGGTGACTTAATCCTAAACCTCAATTTTTTGACTAATAGGAAAGGGGTCTTAGAAACTTATTCCTAACATGAATAGTTAATTTGATAGCAAAGGGGTCTACATGACTTAATCCTATCCCATGAAATGTAGGAGTGATGCTACGAAGGGCTCACTCGAAACCTATGGAAATGGTGCATGAAGGCTTACTCCAAATCGAGCAGATTTAAAAGAAGGGTGCCACCAATGGGCTTGCTCCATTCCTATAATAATATAGAGATTCTGCATCAAAAAGATTTTAAATACTTGAAGTTTACAAGTCATTACATAAAATTTAAAAGAGATCATGCTTACATCAAAATAAATTGTAAGAGATACAAAGATTAACATAATTTTATTGACCATCACATTCAAAATTAAAGTATATTTCATATATAATAATTCTTTAAGTAGCGTCCACTCATAGGTGGCATAGGACATTCACCATTACAAGTAATTAATTGACAAGAGCCTCCTTCATAGACTTTTTCCACCATGAATGGTCCTTCCCAAGTTGATTTGAATTTGTTGACTATCCTATGATGAGCTAAAATTGACTATTTAAGAACTAAGACTAAGTCTTCTACTTTAAAAAATCTAGGATGGATGAACTTATCATGTGCTTGAACCATACAAGAATAGTAAAGTTCAAGGTCTTCATGAACTTTCAGGCATTTTCCTTCAAGGCCTTTAAATTCTTCTAATCAAAGTTTCTAATTTTGATCTATTGTAATGTTATTATTAGTTGATATCCTCAATGAAGCTAGTTGTACTTTCCAATGGAAGGATAGTTTTGGTTTCATAAATCAAAGCATATGGTGTAGATTGAGTTGGTGTCCTATATATTGTCTCATAGGCCCATAAGGCTTCAACATACTTTTCATGCAATTGACACTTATTTTCATTAAGTGTCTTTTTTAAAATTTGTACAAGAGTCTTATTAAATGCTGCAACCAATCCATTTTCCCTAGGGTAATAGATGGTCAAATATCTCTAATTAAATTTTATGTCTAGCCACAAATGATTCAATTTAGTTGACTTAAATGACGGGCCATTATTAGATATGATTCTACGAAGAACACCAAATCAATATACAAAATTTTCTTGAAAGAATTTAAGCACATGGTATGCTTTCACTTCTTTCAATGGAATCACTTCAGCCTACTTAAATAATAATTATTGCAATTAATATAAAATAATGTCCCTTTAATGTTGGAGGATCAATAGGTCTTATAATGTCAGTACCCTAATTCTCAAAGGGCTAATAGGCAATAGTTGGGTGCAGTACATTATGAGCGATGTACCACACCATGTAATTAATTGATGATAATGATGTGCATTTTCCATCAAGTCATTTTACATTGAAGGTAAAAAAATATCATAGTCATATAATTTTCAATTTTATTTTAGGTCTAGATTGATGAGCGCCATACAATCTAGAATGTATCTTAGGCACAATCTTATGGGCTTTTATTTATCCAAACATCATGGCCACATTTGATCAAATGACCTACGATACAACACATTATTAATTAATGCATAAGATAAGGCACATTTTTTAATTTAATTTGCTAATGACCTTGTCTTCAGAGAGTTGCCCCTCACTTAAGTAGTCAATAAATGGTTGTCTCCAATCACATTCTTCTTGACCTTTAGTAAGTTTGGATACCCTTTGCATTTCTACTTTTCTATTCATGTAATCTAAATCTATAAAGGATAGAACTTGTTGATTTTGAACATCTATAAATATAGATTCTTTTCTGAGCATATGATTTCTTTGGAAAGCTTAGCCAAAGCATCTATTATAGAATTATCTTTACATGATACTCTAAACAAAGTTATAAAAGAGATATTTTCAAGAAGTTTCATTGTTTATTGATAATAACTAAAAGGCTTAGGGTGAAAAATCTTATAGATTACGCTCACTTGATTAATAATAGTTGGAATCCCCAAAGATCTTTATTTTCTTAATATATATAAGGATTGCTAACTCTGGTTCAATTCTAAGAGCCTCATATTTAGCTTCGTTATTCATACAAGGCTTAGACAAATGATAGGAATATAACATCATTCTACTATTTTGAGTTATAAAAATCAATCCATTATCTTTCCAATGATAGAAGAATTTGATTCCTTACTCTTCTTTGATGATGCTACACCATGAAAATATAATTCTCAAGTAGCATTAGGATCTTCCTCTAAAATCATGATTTGTTCATATGGAAGATCTTCATTTAAATGTGAACCCTTATGTAGAGAATGTGCTACTAAGAAGTCAGCTGTAAGTTGACTCTTTATAGCACAAAAGGGATAAATATGATCTCCAATTGCAATATGATCATAGACCAACATGTTAGATATCTAAACAATGTTGGGTAGGTCATTAGCTGTTGCAAAAAATTCACTCTAGAAATCAATTTTACATGCTAAGAAAGCATGTAATGCTTTAATTTCTAAGCGGAAAAAAATAAAGCTAGACAATGCTTTTCAATAGGTGGTAATTTATTTTTGTTGGGATGAGTCTATGGCTTAGGTAATAAAGGGTGTTTTCTTTCCTTTCTACATTAACATAAGCCAATAAAGCTCCAAGCGATTCATCTAAAGCTATACTATACAAGATTATTGGCTTCCCTTGAATCGAAGTAGCCAAAATAAGGGAGTTCATCAAGTATTATTTTAGGCTTTCAAATGTGCTCTAACATTTCTCATCCTAAATAAATCTTTCTTTATCAACATTGTAAATATTTGACATCTTCTAGATAAGTTTGATATAAATCTTCTTAAGTATGTTAGCCTTCTAGAATGACCTTAACTATGTAAGACTCTAAGGTGGCAACATTTCCATAATAGCTTTTATCTTTTCTAGATCAATTTTGATCCCACATTGTCTCACTACAAATCCTAAAACCTTTCCTGAAGTTATTCCAAAAGCACACTTAAAGGGGGTTCAATTTTAGGTTATAGCGACACAACCATTCTAAGACAATTCATAAGTCATACAAATAATTTTTCTTTCTCTTCACTCTTAATGATTAGATCATCAATGTAGCATTCAACCTAATTATAAACTAAATCATTGAATGTTCTAGTCATTGCTCTTTGATAAGTGGCCCCGGCATTTTTCAGACCGAATGACATGACCATGTAATAAAATATCTTGATAGGAGTTTTGAGCATCATAGGCTTTTCATCCTCTAGAGACCATCTTTATTTGGTTATACCCAGATGATCCATCCATTAATGAAAGACTTCATGTGAATAGGCTATGTCCACCATAAGTTCCACTATTGGCAATGAGAACTCATCTTTAGGGCAAGCCTTATTCAAGTCTCTAAAGTCCACACAAATGCTTATTTGGATGTTATTTTTTTTATCGACAATGCTTGCTAGCCAAGAAGGGTATTATTCTACTCATATAAATTGATCTCAATTTTTTTTAACTTCAATAATCACTTGTTGTTCAATTTCTAGGCACATATGCTTGGAAACTTGTACTAGAATTACATCAAGTTTAATCTCTAGTTTGTAAATTGTGATATCTAGAGATAAACCTAGCATCTCATTATAATTTCATGCAAAGGAATCTTTATTTTCAAAAAGTTGGTTAATCAACTCTTCATAATCTTTTGGACCCAACAATGGACTAATGAAAGTTAGCATAGGTCTTCTTAAGTTACTATGTTGATTTTCTATAATTTGTCAATAGTGAATTTTATTTCCTCTTCAAATTTTTGGGGTGAATTTTAAATTAATCAATCATCTAGTTCATATGATGTTTCAAGACATGATCCTTCTAAAGAATTAGATAGGATTCCAAAGAGTTGATCATATTCTATATGTTTGCCTATCATTAAGCAGTGTTCATTATCATCTAAGGGACCAATGATATTGAACCAACACCAACTTTAGATTTTAAATTTTTAGTTATGTTATTCCATAAGATTTTCATGTGTTGGGCCATATCTTTGGGCCAAGTATGAGGAATTAAACACCATTTTATAGCATTTTTAACACAATCAGGATACCAATCGAAAGGGAGTTTTATTATTTCATAAAAAAATGGATCTTAAAGCTTTACATCTCCTTCTAAGCTTGAGGACCCATGTATAGAATAAAACTTTGATAGCTTTCCAACTTCTCTTGAAAGATTGGAGCCTACTTTGAATCCCAATGGTGAGATTTTATTTTGAGAAAAAGGAGTCAAAGTATCTACATACCTTTTCAATTCATCATACGTGGATAGCTCAAGTTCATTCTTTAATGCTTGTATTCATTCTTCAGTGCTATCTAACCCTAATGAAATTTCAAATTTTATTAAGGCATCTTTTTGATTGGAATCTTCATTAGAACTAGATTCTAAATCAATTTGTATTATTATATTTGTTCTTTCAATTCTTCTTTTCACCTTTTCTTTTATTTCTTCATTTTCATTTGTTTGAATTTCTTTTTTTATTTTCTTAGAAGGCTTAATTATTCTTGATTTTATAGAATTAAGCACTTGCTTTTTGGGCATTTAATAGACAACATCTTCATGAAGCTCGATCTCATGAATAAAGAATGGTTGTATGTCACCTTTTATATATATTCTAGTCCTTCTTAATATAGTGGTGGAGTGATTAAGGAACCATTTTATATTAATGTATCCATGGCCTACCTAAGAGAGAATTAAATGATGTCTTTAAGTCAATGAAATGGAATTTTGCTTCAATTTTCAATCGTTTTATTTTCAAAACAGAGTGATTAAACCTAAAACTTTCTCACCCATTTCATTAAACCCCCTCAATAACATCTTATTAAAACAAAGCCTCCTTACATTAATCCTTAAAAATCTTAGTATTTTAAAGTTCATAATATTTACTGAGGCATCAAGATCAACAAGGACTCTTAATAATCTAATATTTTATACTTTGATGGAAATGTAAAGGGGCCAATTATCATTTGTGGTTCCTTGAAGTAAATCTTCATTGGAGAAGGTAAACCCATGAATCTCTTTGAAGTAGCAAGCCTCATCTAAAGAAGTTATGGCTAGATGGGTTAGACATATCTCTAGGTTGAGTAATGCCTTACCTAATGACTCCCTCATTTATTTAGATAGAACAAAGGCATCATAAAAGATTAATCTAGAAAAAATTTTAAGATGGGCTAAAATATTGTAGTCAACCTTGACTACTAGATCTTTTTGCAAAGGTTCTAATTTTGTCAACAATTTGTTTGCCTTCGTGTTTGGGAGGAGGAAGATGAGGTGGAAAAACCTTTATACTATGGAGATTAATCTTAGTGATATCTCCAAGTCTCCAACCTACCCCTGATCACTGGTATCATTTTCCAAAGATTGCTTAGAATCTGATAGTTCTATCTCTATGCTAGTAGGGTTGCCTTACAAATCACCCATATAACTCTCACTAGCTAATCCTAATTCACAAAGCACATTACAATCAATATGAGAACTTTCTTTTTAATCTTTTTTTTTCTTTATTTCAAACATGTCATCAGAAATGGAAAAATGTAAGAAATGCCTTTAAAGGTAGGATTTTTTATTTATATTATTGAAATGAGTATATAAGGATAAATTAATGTAAGGCCTAGCCTTTCCATCCTTATCATACAAAGGCTATAATAAAAATTCTGACCACTCTCTCCAATAATCTGAACATTTGATGATGCTAAATGGGGTAGATGAGGGACTATGCCTTTTGATGCCAGTGGATAAATCTAGATGATCTTTTTTCCTTGCGATCATCTGATCCTACATGGAATTTTTAAACTTTTTCATTAAGTATATTTTAAAAAAATGAGATAAAGTAATATTCATTCTTTTTGAAAGAGAAGAAAAAGAAGTGAAAGATTCATCTGTGATTACCTTAATGGACCTGACTTATCTAGGTCCACCATCTATTCATTAAGAATTATCACCAACCCTCTCTTAAATTTCTTTCAAGCCAATCCTTGAGAGTGAAGCAGTATTCAATAGTGTAACCCAACATCTAATATGAATAGTAATTCAGGTCATTCACTTTGCTGACTTCTTCTGGTCTTTTCAGACTGGGTAGCTTAAATCTTACTTTATTTTGAAGTTTTTGAAAATTTTCCTCACTACCTTTCTCTTGAAAGAATAAGTCTGCCTCATTCTCTCATTGAAATGGATAGTAAGAGTTTTCTTAAGAGGCAATTATAACTACTACTACGATGGCATGTAAGGTAGAGGATGCTTTGATTTAACTTGAATTGGGGACTTTCCTTTGTCTATTACAGAGACATTTTATGTCTTCTTTTCTAACACTTTCTTAGGTTTTAATGGCTCTATAAAATATTGATCACTTAATAACAACATTTTAGAGGCTTCTTCTTGTAGGTTAGAGACTTCATTCAATAATTTCACAAAAGTCTTAATGGTAAATCCCTTTCAATAGGAAGGCCTCAGGGCCATAGATGTTTCATAGTATTTCAATAGTGTACTGCTCTTAAAATTGATGCTCACACTTAAGAATAAGAAACCTCCATCTTAAGATGCAATCAACTAAAGATTCCCATGGCTTTTATTTTTCAATAACTAAATCACCCATAGTGATGTGGTGTTGCATGCTAGGGAATCATTTCACAAACATGTTTTTTAGTTTAGTAAATGTGTGCACTAAACCGTTCGGTATCTCCATAAACTAGTCAAAGGAAACCCCAATTAACTACTAATAAATTATCTAAACAATAAGGCATCATTTCCTCTAGCATTGCAACAACTTGTCCAAAAATGTGCCAACTACTGTTTGGGGTTACCCATCCCATCAAAAACTTTGAATGAATGGGGCACAAATCCTTTTGGGTAAGGCATTGAGTCATATTCATTAGGATAGGATCCACTCTTTCAAATTATAATTACATCTTAAGACTATGGTGATGCCTCCTTTACCTATTTTTTATGAGAGATTTTAGGTCAGTTTTAGGAGTTACATCATATGTTATTTTATGTTGTTCTTGATGATGTTCTTCTAAATTAAACCTCTTCTCATCTATGGGATGGGACTCTTCTAAATGCTCTAAAAAAATGAGGTTCTAAGAACTAGAATTCTTTGACTCATAGTGAATCATCTTCTCCATTTTCTTCACCATCCTCAAGATTTGATCATCTTTCTATTGCAACTAAAGAATTAATTGCTAATTGGGATCATATGCAAGACTCTCTTGTGACTCATCTTGCTCTTTCTTTGATGCCCTCATGTCTACCATTAAATGTGTGCTATAGGTAGTCTCGAGTCATCTTCTAATAGATCATCCTATTCTATTTCAAACTATTCTATAATTTAATTTATTTATTCATTTCTCTCATCCACTCTCACAATAGTTTCCATCTCCTCTTTTGTCAAATAGAGTGGAACACCATTATTTTGATGGATGATTTTAGACTCTTCTTCTATGTCCATGGGTTTCACATTAAATGCTTCTTTTCATGACTTCCTTTGATAGTGGGGACTCCCTTTACAACTAGAGTGACTCCCAAACCAAGGTGTCCTTCATCTTAGATCTCTCTATTATATGGAGATAAATGACAATGCTCCCTTCATAGAAGTATAGGATGAAGAAGTCCCTTCATTTTAGGGCCTAAGTAAAGATGATGAAGGTCTTTCTTTAATAGGTTGGGTAATAAGTACTCTCTTAGGTGGTGGTGGTGAAGGAATGTTTGGCTCAGGGGCCAATGGAACTTTTCTAACATAAAACTTTTACTTTCTTTTTAGGGAAAGTTTAATCTCTCCAAGCTTGTGCTGAAGCAAAGGTGACATTTCTAAATAGTGAGTCCAATCTAGCCTAATAGGCATGATTTGATAAGATCTTCTTTTATTAAGGAGGACCACCTTTCCCTTCCCTTTGTTTTGGAAAGTGGTAGGACTCCCTAAGATTTCTCTCTCAAGGCTTCTAGATACTTAATCTTTTATAACCCTAAGTAACTCCTCTTTAGTGTAAGAGGAGGACTCAAGAGTTATATGAAGAATTTACTATGATGTACCATGTGTTTCTTTATTCACTAGTATAAAGTTTTTCTTGCATAAGTGTAAGGATAAGGTGGAGAACTCACCTAGATGTGTCCTCCCTCTAGGCTACTAGGAATCTACCTCCTAAGAGAGAGGAAGTATATCCATTATTTAGTTTAGTTAGTTTTTTTCTATCATTTCCTTTTATTTTGAATCTTTCAAGGCTTGCAGTCTAAGTCTTCTCACTCTATTTTTTTTCTGACCATTAGTCATTTAGAGAGGCTCAAAAGTGGACCATACCTTGAAAATGCTAGGAAAGAAGTAGGTAATGTCTCTGTAATAGGGAATTTGATCTTCTTTGGCATAGGGCCAGTATGGACCCTTTTAATGACCTGAATAGTAACTTCTCATCCATTGGTCGGGGAACTATAGGGAACTTTAGAGAACTCTAGAATGTTTCTGTCTTAATAAATTTACTTCACTATATGGAGCAAGAGATTAATAAGTAATGTTCAAATTTTCAAATCCAGCTCCAAACTTGATGATAGAACCATCACTAATCTACTACTATTAATAGAGAAGCTAATCCTAGATTTAATAATGAAAATTAGTTGCCCAACCATTTTTATTTTTAAACAAGAAAATTTAATAAATAATAGCTAGCTTTACTTAATATAATGTAGTCAAAAGAATAACTTTTAACTCATTAGAAAACTATAGCCATTTTTATCATAGCTAGAGTTTTTTTCTTTGTTAATGTAGAATTTCTTTTATTTTTAAAAATGTAGAAGTTATAAAACCCCTTTATTTGAGTTTAGTAAATAGGGAAGAGATATACTCCATTTAGTGGATGTTGAATATTATCTACAAAAATGAAATGGAGAGATACCTAATGGAAAGAAAGGAAATCTTGACCCGTGAAAACACAAGTAAATTTTTGATATATAGAAATAAAAATCTATTTCTAAACATGGAGAAGAAACTATTCTTGAGTAGAGTCACCAAAACAATTTGTTGGAACTTATATTATGGAACATCACAAAGATCTTAAGGGTACTTATTTGGGTAATCAAATACTTCATTAAGTGATAAAAATATTATTTTGAAAGATAAACACATTACCCTATAATGGATTTGATTACATAATATGGACTCTTAAGGCTTATAGGTCTTTGATGTACTAGAAATTTATTCTATAAACTATATGGAGAAGTAGAATAGAGCTTATTTTGTTGTAGGGTTCATAGTTTCCTATCAGGGCAAGCTCTTATAGTTAATTACATCTTAGGAATGAAGGATCTCTTCAAAAGAATATTCTCAATTAAAGAAATAAATTTTTTTATTGATTTTTAAGCTTGTCTTAAAAGGATGATAATTTAGAAATTCAATAGGGAACTCTCTCAAATGGGAAAGAGTTCCTTTTGGAGATCAATTAAGATTAAGTAAGAAATGCCTATAGATACTGGGAGGCTAGTAAGCATTTCAACTTACCTATCATTAGGCTTTATAATTTTTAGATTAGATTTAGTAAAGTTTGAATTGGTATTTTTATTAAAATCTAGGACTTAAATTCTAGCAGTACAAGACTTTAGAAGCCTAGGGTTAAAGACTTATTTTTAGAAGGATGCTGGTCAGCTGTCAAGTAGGTTACTATGCCAGTCAAAAAGAGAATTAGCTATCTTTAATTTTGTAACTAAAAAGTGTGTAGGTATTAATGTAGTGCTATGGTGCTTTGACTTCGGCCACAACACTGGTAACAAAGTTTGCCCTTTCCATTAAAGCATCTGTTCATTTGCTAGCTTTCTTGAACCAATTTTTGACTGGCTCTATGAATCTATATAATCAACGCTTAAGTGCTTGTCGATTGGTCAACATGAATACCTATCTCATAATGCTACAGTACTAATCACTAGATGCCAAGGAAATAATTTTATAGCATCACAACATTAACAAACAGCTAGGCACTATGTTTCCAGTACTGAAGTGTTATCCTTATAAATTCTTAGGTGCTATATTTCAGAGCCAGGGTTCCACCATAACAACGCCTAGGCCCATACTTTTAATGTTGAGGCACTTAATAAAATACATCTAAATTACTTACATGTTCCTGACACATGTATTATAATCAAAATTAAAAGTTTAAGGTTGATGCGAGTTAATATCCTGATTAGGTCTCATGATTAGGTCCAAGTCAACAAAACCTAATCATTTGATTATGATGGTTGTGTTGATTATAGAATTTATCAAGAGGGGATATGTTCAAATTGAATGAAGTTCATCATTTAAAAATAACTTAAATTAAATAATCACCCACCCATCCATCATTATTTGTCAAGGATGATAAACTAAGAAAATCTTTGCTCATAAATAGTTGAAGTTAAATTAAATATATTTATTTTAATACTCAAATAATCTAATCTTAGTAAGAACGTGATTTGTGTCCTCTATATGCATGATTTTATTACCATACAACACCACATAAAATGTGGATACGACTAGAACTCTCTGAACGGATGGCTTGGCTTCTATATGGCTCTACTATATTTTAGTCATGATAATAGCTCGTATGATTCCTACTAGCATTGATCCTTGAGCCATGAATTATGAAATATATTTAATGGGCAAAAATCCTTCTCTTAGCTAAGGTTGACTTAAATTTGTCGCATTAAAATAAATATCACCCTAGGTTTACAAGAACATCTTGGACGATGGAACCCTAGATGTTGACAAAGATTCTTTAATTAGGAATTATTTCTTATAGATAAATAGACTAGGACCACAATAGCCCGAGATCACAAAACCATGGGATCTTGATTGGGCATGTCATCAACAACCCCCCCCCCCCCCTTCCCACAATATATATACACTTTAAGTTAAATGATAACCATTTATGCTATACCACACATAACACTGGACACCGATTCATATCGAAAAATATGATTATTTCCAATCTTAATTGCGAGTGCTCTCTTACAGCGCTAAGAGAGGTAACTAATTATGAGGGCTTCTATTTATAGGAAGTAGAACCCAGATCTAAATAAATCCTAACATAATGTTATGGGAAATCTGGTTGAATATATATCAATCTACCTCATGAGAAAACATACTCTTACCAATCTCAATAAAGCTGGTGGAGATCATATAGTACTTGCCAGGGCAGATCATTCGGGAAGATTATTGAAATGGTCAGTGTGACTAAGTGAGTTTGATATATCATACTTTCTTTAGACAGCAATCAAGGCATAAGCACTCATGAATTTCCTTATAGATTTTAGTGATTCACAAAATGTCTCAATCAATTTAAATCCTTTATGGCACTTTTATGTAGATGGTTTGTTAAGTGAGCAAGGCATGTGAGCCAGAATTATGTTAAAAAGTCCACTATGATCACCATCACTTAGTCAATTAAATTTAATAATTAGTCCAATTTTGAGGCTATACTCATTGGTATAAGATTAGCTTGAGTACTTGATGTTGAACATGACATTTCACACTTATATTTCCACCTTATGGTGAGACAAGTAAATTGAAAGTATGATTTCAAAATTGAATCACTTCAAAGGTACTTTCTTAAGGTAAAAGTAGAGACTGGAAATAGTAAAACCAACTTGGAGACTTATTATCAAGAGTGAGTGGACTCAGAGAGTAGTCCTTTCTTCAACTCCCTTAACCAAATATAGAGGAAGATAAATCCATGCAAATAGATCATGAAGATTGGCCCAGTTGGATCGACCCTTCAAAAAATACATACAAACTGGGAGCTTGAAGAAGGAATCAAAGATCAAAAGAGGTTTAAGATCAAAACCACCCAATACATACTAAATGGTAGTGAGTTATTTTAGAGATCGATGGCATCATTTAACATGAGTAGTGTAAAAGAAAGTGAGCAAAATAGAGGTGTGATCCCACTGTGGACATTACTTTCAAGGATGGGTGTTTTCCCATAAAATTCTATGATAATGGTATTTTTGGCCTACACTAATGATGTAGAAGAATTCACAAAGAGGTGTGAGCAATATCAACAGTTCTTTTATCTATAAAAGTAGCCATCGTAGGCTCTACAACCTATCATGATTCCTTGGCCCTTCGCCATTTATAGAATGAACTTAAAATGACCTCTACCAACAAAGCAAGCTATACTCATCTTGGTTGATCACTTCAGCAAGTAGATTGAAGCAAAGCCACTCACTAAAATAATCACCCATATAGTTCAAAATTCCATTGGACTAACATTATTAGAAGGTATGGGCTACTGATGTTGATTAAAGTGGAGAAATTATCACAATTCATTGATAAGATACTAATGGAATTTTGCAAGTCACAAAGAATTTAGCTGAGGTGCACCTCTGTGCATCATCTTCAAAGTAATGTGTAAGCAGAAGTAGTGACTAAAAATATCCTTTATTTACAAAAGGAGAAGGCATAATGCACTAAGAAAAAAGTATTACACACCTTATTCATTGTGCTCTAGGCTCTTAAGACAACTCCAACTTAGTGACTGGACATATTATCGCATGGAATGAAGGTTGTACTATTGGTCAAGTATGAAGCTCACAGTCAAAGGGTTTGTCAACCATCGACTTAGACCAGAAACAAATCAGTGGGAGAGGCAAACGTCAAAGCCATAGAAACTAGACTCTATCAATTAAAATAATTAAGGATTGAAGCATCACTAAGACGAGAAGATACAAAGAGGTGAATGACCAAATACTATAATGGCCACACTAAAAAAGGTATTTCAAGGCTAGCAACTTAGTATTAAAGAAGGTGGATGTGGCAGCTTATAAGCACTTGTTTTATAAACTTGTATCCTAAAGAATCAAGTTAGCTTATGAGCATAGAAGCTATGAACTCATTCAAGACAAGATGTATTGCAAACTTAGAACATGAGAGACCTAAAGATAACATATCCATGAGATAAGTCTTGCTTTGGTATTCTTTCCATTTTCTCTTAAGTCATTATTATGAATAAATATTTTTTTTACTTTTTAATTATTTGAAATTTGAAAATCATATACTAGATAAAATGTGATAATTAGAAACTTTAACTAACTTGCCAAATAATCTAATAAATTATATTTAGTAAATGTTATGGGTTGACACTCGAGGAGTTTCCTATTGACTCAGGCTATCCAACATGCCTCTTTTGGCTCAAGAGAGAGAGAGAGAGAGAGAGAGAGAGAGAGAGAGAGAGAGAATCAATTCAATAGAATACACAAAAAAAGTAATCATTTATGCTCACCTTAATCACTTTATGAGTTCAGCAGCTATAAATAAAAAGATGAACACTCCACATGGTTGATGATTGAACTATAAGACTGTCACCCCTTAAGGTTAGCAACTATAAACCATAGACTAACACCATGTGTGATCGACATCCATAAAATAAAAGACCTACCTAACATAGTTGTCATCATTGTATTCCCCCAATGTATGATGAAGCAATTACTTAAAATAATTATACAATTGAGAGTATGATAAATAATTGTCTATTAAATAAAATACCTAAATAAAATTCTAAGCTATATTTGATGAATGTATTTGATGAGTATGTTTGTTGAGTTTAAGGAATTAATAAATGACAAGTACACTACTCTAATAGATAAGTATAAGTGCTCATTCAATTTAAACCAAACATGCTTGACAAAAAATGGAGAATATAAGGAAAAAAATTATTTCATTTAAGATAAAAATTATAGATGTAAAGGTGAGTATACAATAATACAAAATTGTAATATATAACTATCCTTAAAACTCCCACAAGAAAGGAAGAAGTTTCATAAGAATCCCTTCTTTATCGCTCACCTCATAGTCTAATTCTAAAAGGGAAAGTACATTGTTGAAATCTAGAAGGCTTCCAATTGGCCATGCCTCGGTAATTTAACAATGACAAGATAAACATATTATTTAAGTTTTCAATGTAATATACTATTATACTTATTAAAATCAAACAAACTAGATAACTTGGCATTCTTTTTTAGAACTCCTCAATGTGACAATAAAGCTCCACTTCTAACTCTTTAATCTTCTTAGTGAAGTGAGTCATCTTCAAAATGGCTCACGCATTTTCATCCTCTTATTGTCTTACCTCTTCTTGGAGCTTGGCTAGGCAACACTATCAAGCTCACTCTTCATCATAGTGAACTCAATCTTGGCAATAGAAAAGGTTCTTTCTGTTAAGAAGAAGCTTCGTATAGATCACCCAAGTTGACTACCATGCGAGAGCTTGAGGAGTTATAATGGGGACCGCCTTGGGAGATTTCAAGTTGCAAGTCTAGCCCTTGAAAATGAATTTCTTGTCCCATCTCGAATGCCTAACTCATTGGCCTGACCAAGTTTGGAGAATAGTTACTCTGAATATATTTCTTCTGTAGTTCCTTGCACATCTTTCTCCTCATCTTTGAATGATTGCATGGAGTAGTGCTCATTGCTCTCTTCATAGACTTTCAGGAGGTTGAACTCAGCTTTTCCTCGTAGACTGGACTTTCTAAAGTAGCCTCACCAAGAGCTGATTCTCCATCAACATCCTTGACTTTAAAATTGATCAAGAAAATTAATGGCTTTATGATTGTGATGGAGGTGTGTAGAGACATCATTTCATATAAAAAAAGTGAATGGAAAAAATATGAGTGCTCCAATTAGTAATAATCACAAATTCTATTATAATAAGCACTTAGTGTAAAGAAATTGTTGATCTTGATGAGCTAGTGATAGTGACAAATATTCAAATTCATGCCTTTCAGCTTCACTAGGATCTCTTTTCTTAAGCGTTCACCTCAAGAGCCCTCATTTGTTATGCATGAAAATGTATAGGGATGGTCGATACTGACCACCCAATTGAACTCTTGGCAAAACATAATTTGGAAAAGATATTTTCCAAATTATCATGTTCATGTTCATGCCAGTTTCTTAATTTATTCGACAAGCTGAGAAACATTAATAGGACCACTAAAAATTTCTTTGTCATTTTGGTGTCCCTTGATAGAGAAGACATAGTGAAAGAGAGTTAAACTCTACAACAGTTTCTTTTCCCTCATGAAAATTAGAAAAGTCATGATACTCACCACTGAATTCGGCAAAACCTAGGCAGGAACCTTGATGTAGAAATTCAAAATGTCCACCCACTTAGCACGTAGAATAAATTTAAGCCAAATTTAAAGTAATCTAAAAGGACACATAGCTCATCTACCTTTATAGTGTTTAGTCACTTATCCTTATTGGCAACATACATCGAGAAGTTTGGATTACTATAATACTAAACATGGAAAACATATGATTCTATTTATGAAAAATAGATAGATGAATCCTTTTCCTTAGCAACAAAAACATTGTCACTACTTTCTTCAAAGCTGCCATTATAATGCTCTTAAATAAAACTTGCAAAATATTGGAGAAATAGACAAAAAGACATAGATGTAAGTCACACAAATAAAAAGTCATACACTATGATTTGAAAAGGGAAAGGAATAAAGACTTACTTAATTGTTGAGAAAGATAATTTATTGTCATGGTAAGAAGAGCTCCATAATGCTGACATTGCATTAAACATTAAATGAAGAAATCACTATAAAAACTATGAAAATCTTATGTGGTGCAAGTCACAATAAAATTATTTATAGCATCTACTCACATTCATAAACACATAAGAGAAATTTGACCTAGAAATGTGAGTACAAACATAATCATTTCATGCATAAACATAATAATAAATAGTTTACAACAATATCACCTATACTCTTTTACATAATGTGGGAAAAGTTCATGACACCACATAGAGTTTAGGAATTTCTTATTTGGATGATCAAATTCTTCATTAAGGAGTAAACAAATTATCTCAAAAGATAAACATACTATCCTACAATAGATTCAATCATTTAATAAAAGACTCTTATGGTTAATGGGTCTTTTATGTACCAGAGAGTTTTCCCCTGATCTAAATGAGAAGAAGAATAAGGTTTATTTTAAACTATATTCATGGTTCCTCATAAGGGCAAGCCTTTATAGCTAATTACATCTCAGGTATGGAGGACCTCTTCTTATGAATACTCTCAAATAAAAAAATAATTATTTCTTTGGATTTTTAAGTTATTTTTCAAAGGAATGATATTTGGAACTTCAATTAGGAATGATCAAAACTGAAAAGAGGTCTTGTTGGAAGTAAATGAGATTAAGTTGGAATTGCCTATTGAAACTGGGAATATGCATTTTAACTATCTTATCATTAGGCTTTAAATTTTAGAATTTAATTTAGATTTTGAGTTAACATTTTTCTAAGAAATCTTGGGCTCAAATTCTAGTAACATAAGACTGCAAAAATGCCTAGGGTTTGATGACTTATTTTGAGGAGGATGCTTCAGAACCTGAGTTTATAAGTGTTTCTAACACAAGTCAAATGCCTGACCTAGTTCCATTTTTGGGAATTATTGGCCATTCCTCTCTCTTGAGGGAACAAACCTATCCCTAACTCTTATGGACTTACAACCCGCCTAGAATGGTTGCCATCTAACACCACCTAAGCTCATTTCAAATCCATGATGCCAAGTCTCATGTATGCAAGATGGTTAGGCTATTATATTTTAGGAAAAAAAATCTAAGAATCCTAGACTCACTTCCTATTCCCTAAGATCATATAGGGTATGAAATGTACCTAACTAATGAACATTTTTAGCTTTTAAATGCTTTAACTCATGATTCACTTAAGATTTTGGTTATGCATTTTTATGCCTAAGTGTCAAGTAATTAGAAGTAGTTATGAGCCAAATTAATAAAAGAAGGCAGACTATCCCAAGAATTCGACCATCCTCACATATTAGATGCCCCTTATGTGCAATGGGTGAAGTGCACAATTAAAGAGTTGAGTGTAATATGATTGGATGATTCTCAAGAGCTAATTATTTCTAATTGATTTTAATTTTTTTAGGGATTTAGTTTATGTGAGATTTTATGTTTTTATTTTTGTGTTTGAGTTGATTAGATTTAGGTTGGGCAAAAACTTTAGTTTACTTTAAGAGCCTAATCATCTAGTCATTCATTACAAAACATATAACACAGAAAAAAACATAAAAAGTAGGTTAATTCTATTACACACTCAAAATAAGTCAAGCCAATTTTAATTAAAGAAAGGCCAATGCGACTGGGCACCACCGTACAACCCGAAAGAAAGAGAAAATGGGTCAAGCTCGCTTATATAGCCCAGCCTATAACTACAAGTTTAGATCAATGGGCCATATTTCTAGAATTATCACCTTCTTTAGGGACCTCCATTGGTCTTCATAGGGGACCACTGCAACCATCTACAGGTAGTCTCAGCTCTTGCTAATCCTAGACCCCATAGATCTTAGCCTAGTTTTAAGCTCAAATTTATATTTCAATTTCATAAAGAAATCCTAAGCCCTACAAAATAGATGACAGAAAAATACAAATAGCACATAATAGTTATATTTTACAAACATACAGGCTTGGCATTAGTTATTTTCCAAGCCTACCCGTCCTATTGGGCTATGCTTAAGAGCTTAAGCATACGTGGAGGAAAATAACATTTAAAATTTATTTATGATAGCAGTCATTTTTTAGCATAGCCCCTTGCAGAGGATAATATTAGTTCAAAAAAGAACATCTTACCATCGAGTGTAACAGAGAAACAATCCTAGGCATGTAGTCAAAAATAGTACACCACAAAGACATGAAAAGCATATCACAACATAACACAGAGAATTGCAAATCAACCTAACCTAAGTCTAAGGTATGTGACAATATGATTTAATGTGTGAAGGAAATAAGCTTGTGTGGCAAGACTTTGTTAAGCCTTTTTAGTTTAAGTTTCAATTTGGATTTTTGAAGTTTGTTTGATTTACCTTTAGATGGTTTCAATTCAAATGATTTAATGAATTGTGATTTTTAATTTCATTTTCAAATTCACTTTTATGTTAAAGTGAAGTTTAGGTTTTCAAGAATGAAGAGTAGAATAGATTCCACTTTTGGGTGGAACTCATTCTATTCAACATCCTAAATTCTAATAGAATGAAGTCTTCATCTTAAAGACCTAATTAGGATCTTTAAGCATTTTAATTAAATTATTTTGATACATTTATATGGTTTGATTTGAATTTATCTTGTAATTCTAATTTATTATTTCTTTTCATTTTTCTATTTGATTTATTACTCATTCTTGGTTAAGTTTATTTTTAATTTAATTTGTTTTATTTTGATTAGATTAGTTTAATATGTTTCCATTGTATTGATTTAACATTAATTTCCTTAATGTTTAGTTTGAATTATGTTTATGTTTATTGAATTCAATTGACTAAATTATGTTAACCAAAGACACTTAGGTTAGTGTTTTAATCCATTCTTAAGTTACGATGATTATTGGTAAAGATTTCATTAATTTGTATATTTATGAATTCATTAGCCTAGAGGTTTAATTAAACTTAACATTCATTATTATTTCCATTAATCCTTAAGTATGTAAATGATCAAATTGTTTGATTTAGAATGTTGGAGAATTATCTTAACTGTTCTCATATTAATGAAGATTATTTTAAGTTACTTTTATGAATTTTTTGATTTATAATTTTTTAATTTATTATTTGATTGATAAGAGATTTGGAAATTTAATAATTCCTAATCTCAATGTTGTTTTGGTTTTAAATTTTTATGGCAAGTGGAGTTCCTTGCCAATTTCATATTTCCAAAATTTTATTTTAATCAGATACATAATTAAAGTATAATTAAGGTTTTAATTCTTAAATTAAAACCTAAATTAATCTTAATTTAATGAGAATTATTTGGGGATTTTTTTTTTAAATTCCTCTATGAAATATGAATCCATAGAGGGTTCATTCATGATTTTTGGAAACTTGGTTGAGTTATTGGGATTTTCCTAATTTCTGTTAATTATTTGATTTATTTAATTCAATTAATTACCAAATTAAGCCATTTTGTGATTTATTAAGTTCTAATGAGTTTCATTGGTGTTTTTAAGTTCATTAGTGCATGTTATCTTGATTTGAAGTGATTTGATCCATTTTCATGATTTCTTTTAATTAATATTAATTTAATTCATTAAGATTAAAGTTTTGAGTTTGAAATTTGGTATCTTTAGATTTACTTAGCAATAATTCATGAAAATTTTTGATAAGGTGCATTTTAACCTCAATTTAGTTCCCCAAAAATTCATTTCAATGGGATTAATGGTTTCTAATTAATTTAAGTTTGATTAGTTTCATTTAAAGTCAAATTCATCCAAAATTACTCAAAATTAATTAGAGATTTTTGATTTAATGGATTCTACCCATTGAGATGAATCCATTGAGCCCTCATTTGTATTTTTTGGATTTATATTTTATTTATTTATTTTTTTAAGTTTTAGACTTTTTTTAAATAATGTTAATCAATTTGAATGGGAAAT
Organism: Cymbidium sinense; assembly: GCA_021442155.1. Lineage (NCBI taxonomy): Eukaryota > Viridiplantae > Streptophyta > Magnoliopsida > Asparagales > Orchidaceae > Cymbidium > Cymbidium sinense. The sequence continues at coordinate 21,050,277 of CM038229.1, forward strand.
ATCATTTTAAATGGTGGCGCCAATGTGGCGCCTTTGCCACATACTACGGTGTCATCGAGCCACACAGAATGCACATGGTAGCTATGTCAAAAGTAACGCCAGGGATGGATCCCAACCATCCAATCAAAGATCATACGATCCTGATTTCACTCGTGATTTACTATAGGGATTGAATCAATTCGTAGCTAGATCTTCATAGTCCATTCCAAATAGAAGTAGTGGACAGGGAAGATTATTCCCCGTTTGTCTTCGATAAGAGACATACAATGTCCATCAAATTCAATGGATTTCTGATGATTCGAGGCCAAATTTGATGCATTTTTGATTGCAAAATGATCAAGGATCAATTTGCAATTGATTTATATGGATTGATTTTCATGGGGATCAAATTCATTTAAAAATAACCAAAAGTCAAGCTTAAAGGGTGGCATTCATGGCATTCCTCAACTCGATGGCCTACAGGGATAGGATATACTCAAACACCTTCAGAATGACGTAATGAAGTTGTGGGAGGAAGGAATTGGATTTCCTCCTTGTGGATTGGCTTCTAGACCAACTCACAAATGGTTTCCAATGACATTGGTTATTTTCTAGCTTTTTGGTGGCAATGAGCCTCGGTGAAGGTTCATTTGAGGTTGGTTTGATTTCTAGAACATGTTGGATGTTCAATTTGAAGCAAAATATGCTCCCTCTTATTTTGACATTGGAGGCCAAGAGATTGGCTATTGGCTTTAGCCAAATTTTAATTTGTCATAAGTGAGAGGTTGAGGTAATGCTCTCTTTCTTCTTCTCTTCACCTTATGAACATTTTGGGATGAAAATAGGGAAAGGAGAGGGCCTCTCTCCTCTCTTTCCATATGTGGCTGAGAGCCATTTCTAGGTGGCTGAATTCTAGCCACCAGCTGTGGGAAGCTTGACAAGAGGGTGAATTTAATCCTTCTTGGCCTTGTGAGTGTGTTTTGATAAGAAATTTGAGGGGAGCAAGTCATTTCCTCCCCTTTTCTCCCTTAGCTGAGAGAGTGCTTTCATAGCTTCTCTTGTTATTTCCTTTTATAGCTCTCCCTTATAAAGGAAGCCAATTCCCCATTGATTTTCTCTTCCTAGCTCTCAATTAATTGGAAATATGCCAAACTACTTGAAGCCAAGAGGTGGATGAGGTATGGAGGAGGGGAAATGAAACTTGAATTCTCTTCATTAATTCCAAGTCTTCTCCTCTTATAATTCCACCTCACCCCTTTGATTTTTTTTTTCATTTTTATGACTTTTGGCATTACCACCAAAGCCCTTAGGCTAGTGCTTGGCTACCCAAATCAAACCCAATGTGAGTTTGAGGTTGAATTCAAATCCATTTGAGTTGGATTAGAGGTTTGAACCCAAATCATGCCATTTGGATTCAAAGTGTTTTGATTTTATTTATTTTGATTTAATTCATTTAATTTTGGATTCAATTATCTTTAGTTAATGATTTATTAAGTTTTGATTTAATTGATTCCTTTAGGATCTGATTTGGTTTTAGATTTCATTTCATTTTAACCCATTTAGGCTTAAATGGGTTAAGCTTGATTTCAATTTTTAAATGACCCATTTGAGTTAATAAAATTTTGTTTGGCCAATCATGCTTGATCACATGTGTGAGAAGATTTGAAGAGATTAATTTCATTTTATTTCAATTTTAATCCATTTGACTTAAATTAGGCTTAATTGGTTAAGCTTGGGTTCATTTGGGTCAAATGACCAACTTGGTCAAATTAGACTGAATGATTAGTTGGATTATGTTTGATTATCATTTTCAAATAATTTTGAACAATCAAATTGAGTTGATTTCAATTTGGTTTGGGTTTGAACTCAATAAGACCTAAGTTCATTTAGACTAAGTGGTCTAATTAACCTATTTAAGTTCCTAATAAATTTAAATTTTCTTAGATTCATGATTAAACATGTTTATTTTATCATTTGAATCATTTGGTCAAATTTTGGTGGGTTGACCTTTGACTTGGTGGGACCCACATAAGTCAAATCCATGTCAAAAGGGTTGATAGATTTGACTTTGATTTAGATTTGGATCCATTCATTTGATTTAAATTTGGATTCATTTTAGTTTATTTAGATTTGTTTTGATTTAATTCAAGTTTGGAATTTTGGTTAAGTCTACCTTAGATCAAACCCAAGGAAGCTATACTAGGTCACTAGATGTAGTGTCTTAAGTACTTAATTAGGAGATTCATAATCTAGAATTAGGTATCCTAATTATTAATTTAAAAAGTGATGTTGATATCATCCAATTAAAATTATTTCGTAATTGAGTCCAAGTATCATTCCTCAACAAGTGCTTCATTATTACTTTTGCTAGTCATGGTTGGATCTACTTGGATAAGAATAAGCAAAGTGCACATCTCAACTAGAGGATCAACAATGAATTCCAATTGTTTCTTGGTCTTGATCATCTTCTTTTAAAGAATATCATAAAGTTAGGCAATATCACTTTCAGGCCTTTTATAGTCCATGACAAGTAAGCACCTTTAATTAGTAAAAATTTACTCGATAAAGAAAAGTTGATATCCATTCTATGAAAAGGCAAAGACAAGGAAATATGGGCTCTAGGGCTAAGGTTCCCAATATAGCCTTGAACTAGAAGAAAATGTCAAAAGAAAAATGCTAAGTCAAAGGTGATGTGATAATTATAATAAGAAACTATTTTTAAATATAAAAATTAATTATCTTTTCATTCTTCTATTCTTCTTGAGAGTTACTTCCACAAGGAGTAGAATATTTAAGAAGTTAAATGTAAACACAAATGTATGAGTGGACTTGGTGAATACTCAAGAATAATGAATGACCACAAGTGAGGAGCCAAATTCATATGCGTGAACTATTTTCTTACAAAACTCACTATATATAAAGTGAGTGCAAAGGTAGATGATCCCAATCAAAATGGATAAAGCATAACAACCTACCTTATATATGAAGGCTCATCCAAAGCAAGTGATTGACATTCAATAGCATGCCTCAAACATAAGTGTTCAACTTAAATGGGTGATTACACACTCAGGATACACATTAGATGACTCATCTCATTATCATCAAAGGCTTCATCAGAAGAATTCATAACTTAATGTTTAGCACTCATCACCATGGCGAGTTCCTTTTTACATAATAATTGTTGTGTACATTCCATATATAACCACCCCTCAATCCTATAAATAAAAGGTTTTCAAGGAGGTGAGAATTTCTTAGCCTTTCTCATTTCTAGTACCTTTCCTCTATCCTTTATAATGTTTTCTGAGAGTAAAGGGAGAGACAACTTTATACTAACATCTTTCGACATAGTAGAATTTCTTATATACATAGATGTTTGTCAAGCTTTATTTGTCCTATGACTTAAAACCTTGCTTCTCGAGTGCTTATGTGTTTGTACTTCATTTTATAAATAGATTTAGATTCAATAATTATCATAATAAGACCATCTATATACTAATTATTCATTTTTGAGGTTGAGGTTGAATCACCATATCCAAGCAAGATGACCACTCAATATCGAGAGTGTCTATATTATAATGAGCACTAAATAACTAAAGACAGAATGAGTATGGTGGGCTTGACATCGAGGAAAATGTTATAATAGCTCCAATTCATATCTCATGGATCCATCATCATAAGCTATTATGTATATAACTATTTAGCTTAGGGAGCTAGTCGACCCAATCCAATTATGTGGCAATTTTCAGCAACCATGAGTTACATCATTTAAAGTTGATCTCATGCCCTTGAACCAAGGAAAAAAATAAGATTTTCTAAGGAGATAGTTTATAGGGAAAAGGCAGACTTGCAGTCTCTACATAAGCTAGAAGTGTCTATAAAAAACATAAAGGTGATAGCTTAGTCATATTTAACTTCATCTATCAATTTTGGATTTACAAAATGTGATTTAAGTTATTTTCCTTAAGCGGACCTTTAATGCTTAATAAACTTGGCCATGTTATGAATGTACACGAGTGCTTAGGGGTTTTAATTGCTGGTAAGCTCTACTTTACTTATTTTAGGAGACATAAAAGAGCAAAAAATAAATTAAATTAAAAAAGGCTATAGAAATCCTTAATTTTAATTTTAAAATATTTTTAATTAATTTTCTTCATTATTTAGCATTTTATTAAAGTTGGTAGAAAATCATTTTATTCTTTGAGCCTAATAAATACATATTTTCTTAGATAATCACAACATAATAAAGAAATGTAAAAATCACAACAAGCACAAAAGGTAAGGTAAAAAAAGATAATATGTTATGATGGTTGTAAAAGAATAGGTCATAGGTTGATGTAGCTAGGTAGCCTACCAATATATACATGGATAAAAAAGGGTTATCCGAGTTCTACCGTACAGGCTTAGACAAATTTAAAATAATAGAATATAAATTGTGTTTTCCTCTTCTCTTGGTCCTTCAAGCTTAACCTATACATATATTAAATAGGATCAAACATAATTTATACTTTAATTTGACATATATAAAATCAAAAAACAAATGCAATAAAAGAAATCTTAGCTAAATTGAGTGATCAATAGGCAACAAAATAATGTCACAAAATAATCACAAAGTAACATTAAAATTTATAATTTAATGCATGACCCCTTTATAAAAGTAAAATAATCATTGTTCATATGTTGAGCATTTAGATGAAATATTTCTATTTTAACAAACAAAGTGGTGCAACACATCACAAAGTAAATATTTAGTCAATAAAAGAGTCTAGTTCCACTTATGAAGTCCCATGTATAGCAATCAAAATGGATTCTCATCAAAGCAACCTAACAACACCATTCTTATTCCAAATGAACTATCACAACACATAAGTATGTACAAGTTAGTGTATCTTAAGAACATCTAATATGACATGATGACTTAGCCATCTAAGTTAATTATATACTTTGGTTATCCTAACTTGTATCAATATTTTTATAATACATTAGAATGAAGTGATAGTTTTTAAGTGTATCAAATGTAATAACCATTAGAATAAAGTGCAAAATTTAAGCTAATCAAGAGATATGATTATGATTAAAAGTTTTATCTTTATATGAGATCTTATATAATGATAGTAACTATCAACCAAAATCATGATTAAGTCTTGGTTCTAGTGAGACATAATTTGATTTAAAGTGTTGACATCACTTCATGCATAGAATTAATATGATAAATGTACTTAAACCATCAAAATGACAATGGCCCAATGATCACCCCTTACGCTTTCACTAGACCATACTAAAGAGTTGGGTTGGGCTTAAGTCAACATGGTTCAACCTTATCTCGTGAGAAATTCTCCCTCTTTGAGCTATCTTATGCCAAAAACCTCACTATGAACTAAGAGGGAGGCCTTAAGAATCAAAAGCATGATCTTTGAGCCATGCCATACCTTATAGAGGTGGGGTGAACAAGCTTAAAATTATAAGAGGAGGAGGTGATAAAGGTTACCCAAGAATATATTAAAGAAATTGTGAGCTTGAAACAAACCTGTGGATCTAAAGAAATGGATTGAATTTAATCAAGGTGGCTATTTGACCAAGCCCTGACAACTTTAACCAATGCTTTGTCTCAAGGCCAATTGAGCTAGTAAGGATCACTAGGGATGGCTTGTTTAGTTTACTAGGATGTGTGAGATTATGAATGGTTGGATGCCATATTCAGGTGCCATAGGTTAACTTCAATATTGGTAGGTTAGACAACTTCATTCACCTTAAAATCTATTAGTTTAATAGCTTATGAGAAAATTTAATGATTGATTATTATTATTTTTTAAAACATTTGATGAAAATTCATAGAGAAATTGGATAATGGGTCCCATTGACCCATTTGAACCCAATCCCATTGATGGCATAGTTTGACTCATTTGATTTGATCAAAGGTGGTTGAACTATGAGATTATTTCTCATGTTTTCCTAGCTCCTCACCAAAAGAATGTGGTGGTTGTCTCATTTATTGGGTTTTATTCAATAATAAAAAGGAGTATGCTCATTTACATCTAAATTGGACACATTGCCCAATCAATTGAATTGACCCACCTAGAGTGATCAATACAAATTATGTTCAACTAGACAATTGTTCGTGACACCCTTGGCTACATGGACCTCCAAGAGTTCAATTAATTGATCATCCAAACTAGGTGTGCCTATTAATGGGATAATGCATTCTACTTGATCAATTAAGTTTAGTCCCATGGACAATTGGACCAAGCATTGCTTGAGATTTTAATGAGACATCAAGGGGAGTGCATTGGCTTAATTACACTATTGGCTTGATTTATAAGGCCATTTTGGTCCAATTGGCACTATTGGGTCAATTTCATTTAAGTTATATCAATTGAATTGATTTGGATATAATTAAGTTAATTGACAAACTCAATGTGTCTATTTGAATATTTGATTGCATGGTCATGTTCTTTGGATATTTTGTGTGGTCAAGAGAAATTCTATTAGACTTAGATCTAGGTTGATAAAAGTTCAATTATGTTTGACATTTCCAATCCTTGGACAACTAGGCACTTTCCCATGAATCATAATGCTCAAAGAACTCATGGGGACACTTTTTGGTTAAAGTTTATGGCAATTAATGTATTAGTTTGATTCGGGTAGTCACATACTTAAGGGTTGGCTTGAGGTAATGAAAATTGGGTACCTTTGACTCATCCATAGGTCAAACCTCCTAGGTTAGCTTTTGATAATGATTAAGCCAATTCTAAAAATTTCATTATCAATTGTACTAATAATTGAATTAATGAGATAGATGGATTGTTCAAATTTAACATTTACATCCACTTGGGAATGGTTGAACCCAAGCAATGAAAGAGGTCTACTCTAAGTCAAGCTAGAGTCAGACCTATAATATATAAAAGATTTGTAGAGATCAACCTATATGGATACCATGTAAAGGTCTATAAAAGCTAGCCTAAAAGGATTAGTTAGGTCAAGGCTCTTGATACTTGATGATAATATAAGACTAGGTCATATAGATATTTTGATATTAAAACATATAATCTAGTTATTATTTTTAGAGGTAGATTTAGTAGAAGTCTTAGTTCTTTCAGCATGAATAATAGGTGGATTAAGTCTAGTAATAGACCATAGAGATATAAAAATAATGATTTGAGTTTTAATCATAGTGAAAGTGTAATTATTTTTTGTTTTTGATTTAGGAGTAATGGACTGCATAGATAAAGCTTTGAATATCATAGAATTTCATCTTTTTTTAAATTTTCATCATATGCTTTTTTTAATTTATCAATAAGTTATAAATTAACATTATTTTACCAAATCCTGGCTATTAAAATCTACAAATATATTCAAATACTCTATGGCTTGCATATTTTTTTCTTAAGAGTCAACAATTAGCCATGAAGCTTTTTGTCATCATGTGTTAGATAATATTTTGATGCTAGCATCTATTTTATTTCCTCTCAAGTCATATTTAATGTTTCTAACCATTTTTTTAGCTAATACATTTGACTAATATATATTATCATGGTGAATTAGATTTATTTTGACAAATTACACCACATAATAATCATCCATGTGGTTCCATTCAAAAAACATCCAATCAAATGAACTAATCTAAAAATCTATTAGTGTTATTTACATGATTAATGTGAGACTTCTACCTCAACTTTCTTAGTGCAATATTTGAAGTTGTCTTCATTATTGGTAATGGTCACCCGAAGCATTGGTTATGAGATTCTGTTGGGATGGCTTTTACCTAGATGATTATTTTAAAGCATAAAGTTGAGCTAAATAAATATGGCCACTATAGTATCAAACATGTCTTATTTCATATGCTCATATTCTTAACTAGCTTCATGGTCATTGGTCATAGCACCTAAGTCCTTAAACTGGTGAGATGACCTTCAAATTATTTCATGCCAGTTAAATTTAGTGATATGCTATTAAGTGTAGTCATGTTATATAGATAATACACCCATATTAAGCAAGTAATTCTAAAATAAAGTGGTAACACAAAATATATGAAATATTATGCAAGTGTTGTTGGCTATCATAAAAGTTTAAGCAACCAAATTTGAACAAGCTTACCCAAAATAAAGCATATTATATAAACTTATCTAAGTTATCATTCTTGTAAGTGAGTTATGTAATTAATATAAATAAAATATGTAAGAATTTATTAATTGAATATCAAAGTCATAATTAAATTAATTAAGAACTTAGATGATAGATAGTTGAACTTAGATGTTCATTAAAATGTAGGAGGGTATGTAAACATTATTTGGGAAAAGTTTTTAGAGGGCATTAGAAAGCACTTACAGGATAAAAACCAATCCTTCTAAGGAAATGCTCTTATAGGATAGAAACTAATCCTGCTAAGGAAATGTTATGCTGAACTACTAAGCATCAAAAAAAAAAAAGTGTTTTGAAATAATTTTATAATTCCAAAGCTGAGATTTTTCATTGCACGGTATCCTTATTTATAGGGATTACAAGGACCACCTTTTAAAAAAAAAAAGAAGTGGAAGATTTTTTTAGGGGAAAGTAGTGGGTAGTAATTAATGAAGGTACTAATCTACCTTCATTAATTCATTTTATCACTCATTATTTAAATATTGTCCAACCAACATAAGTTCTAAAAGTAAAAAAACTATAGCTTCTAGAAGGAAAAAAGTGATATTTGAAAAATAAATTCAAAATTAAAATTTATCTTTTTAATTTGACTCTTATCATCGGCCTTGCTTGGGTGTTGCCTTTGGTACTATCATGGGCTCTTGCTTGGGATCTTTTAGTTGGACCTTTAGCTCTAATTCATGATCCACGTGATATTCTACATCATTAAGTGTTCTAAGTTCACTATTATACCTAACATAAAATTTTCATGAAATTGCTAATAGACACAAACAGAAATAAAATCTAAATTTGCAAATATACATCATTTTGATGGAAATAATTTTTGAGAATTTAAGTTTAACACATTGCAAAATGAGAAAGCTTATTCATACAAAGAAGTCTCCAAGAGGTGTGCTTTCTTATCCACTTAGTATTTGCTTTTATACTGCCTATTGTAGCATTGAAATAAATTATCCCAAGACTTGTGATTAATATAATAGTCTTGTTATATTTTATTAAGATCCTAGCGTACATCTAATCCTAGCTTATTTGTTGGGAGCTTAAGTACCAAATTAAAAGATCTTGGGTTCAAAGTTTTTATATATATATATATATATATATATATATATTTATTTATTTATTTATTTATTTATGTGAATTTGTGGTTAAATTAATTCTTAAGATTTTTAAAAATAATTTGGAGTTTATTTAGATGGTGGAGTGCTTTGGGTTGGCCAAACTTTGAGAACTCATCTTGTTCGATTTGTTGTATAATTGAATCCAGACACCTAGAGTTTGCTACATGATATTCTCTTAAACATTAAAACATTGGAAGATTGTGACAAAATATTTGAAAAATTAATATGAATTTTTGTGGAATTATCAAGGTTGTTAATTGGGTAGATGAAGCTAAAATTGATATATGTCCCATAGCCTTCTTCTAGGTTGATAACATACAAAATGACTTTGAACAACTAGGGAAATCAAATGGGAAGGCCTTTAAACTTGATATAATAAAGAGACTATAAATGGATGTTTTCATATTATAATTATAATTTTATGAGAATTTAATTTTTGAAGTTATTTAGAAGAATCAAAAGAGTACAAAATCAAGACTAGGCAATGTGATCGGGATAATCCATACAAGTCAAATATAGTGACATTATGTCATAAAGAGTGAGTAGAGTATTATTTCCATGAAAATTATACATTCATTACTGAAATTTGGTCAATTTACTTTTATGTGCATGGTAAAGTTGTGGGAAAAACTACAATTTTATATATCAATCTATTGAAAACTAACTAAATTAACTAAGGTAAAAAATTTTTAAGAGATCTCCATATAAATAAACCTAAGAATTAGAATGCTTATGATTTTAATTAAATAAGGAGTGAGATTTATCAAAGTTTGATCAAGGTAGCTGATATCTTCTTATCGAAAGCCTAGGGTCTTTGTTTCTCAAAAAATTCTACCAACTTCCCAAAATATATTTAATGCTAAAAATCTATTAAGATTTTTTATCATTATATACATATCTCAACTTCATTATAGTTATCTATAACCTACGACCCATTACAAAGATATTTTATCCATAATCAGTTTGTTTTCTACTTCTTAATTATAAATAGATCCCCTAAATTGTTAAATAATGTCTAATCAATTAATAAATATGAAAGTAAGTAATAATATATACACATTAAAAATAAATGAAACTCAACCATTTTTAAAATTAAAGCTAAACAAAAATTAATATCATTACAATTTACCCCCATAAGAGGAGTTTACTTCATGATGAGATAAAAAGCCTTCAAAAACTTAAACTTAAACATTAGTTCTATAAAATAAAAAGGAGAGGGAAAAAATACAATGGAAAATGCTAAAAATGACTTCTTCATCACCTTGTATCCTCTCTTAATGGCTTCTACAAAGACTTAAAGCAACATTCAAATTTTTTCTTTTAGGTCCCTCTAAAATCTTGAGAAAAAGAGTTATAATGGTTAGAGAAGTCCCTAATTTAATCCAAAATATTTACTTATATAAAGTTGCATTAAACCTTTACATAAATGTTAAAATTAATTTATAATTTATGGAAAATCATAGTAGGCACCAAGTAAATGAAAATGTGTCGCTCTCTTTACATATGTTCATCCAATCTATGTTTAGTGTGTAGGCCCTAGAATTTGGGCACTTAAGTATTGGGCTCACTATCTTGTGCTCATGTTAAGTTTATGTCAATCACTTAAGTGCTAGAAGTCAATGTCTAAATGTTAGCTTCTCTACCTTCATCCTATATGTGGGCACGTGGGGCCTTAGTTATGGCACCTAGGTGCCAACCATGGTACCTTAGTCCTAAGAAAGGCTTCAAGTATTGATTTGGCCTTAGATCACACCATTTTCTCTTAAATATACTTTGAATGATTCTCCAAATAATTTTTCACATTAATTCTTGGACTTTTCTCCATTTATGTAGATTCAAAAAATTAATTATTTCAACCATAACATCCACAAAATGCTTAAATTCATGAAAAAAAATACTTGTTAAGTGTATAGTCTAAAGTAGGGAAAGATGTATCAGTTTCATGCTTGTCAAACTCTCCCATGTATTGACCTTTGCTCATTCTCAAGTGAAACCTAAATAACTAACAATAGTTAATAATGAAGAATTTTAGAAAGATAGAGCCTCTAATTAGATTTAAAGATTTTAGGCTGCGAAAATCTATTAATTACTTATTTGAATTTTATTATATATCATTCTAAATCAATTGATGCAAACTACTTAAATCAATCAATATTTAAAATAATTTATTAAACTATATATTACATATTAACTTATTCTATGTTATAGTGCATTAGTAAACATTTATTATAGACATATGCAATTTCTTTAAAATCAAGTTTACCACTAAAGAAGAAAACATTCAATCATCTAAAAGTTCTCATAAAATAAATCCAATTATAATTTGAAAAAAATTTCTTAACTCATACCCCTCATTAAAGATATTAAAATCTAGCATAAAATAGATCAATAATTACTACAATTCAAACATAAGTTTAGAATCAATAGAACAAAAATGTAGTTGAAATATTGACATGAGTCCTACTTAGGAGTATACTAAAGTACATGAAAATATTTACCCCTTCCACCTAACACATTTGAAAAACTCATTCTCTAATGCATGAAACTAAAAATAATAAATATGTAAAAATATAAAGAGCGGGGAAAAACTTCTTAATGGAGCAAGCTGCATGTCATCATCTTTCTTTTATTTTTACACTTCTTTAGGGACAAGAGGTGTTGGGTACTATAATTGTGGTAGAAATGAGGCATTTAAAAAAATGTCTATGAGAAATGTATTAAATCACCCAACATAATTATAGTGCATATGGTTGATCTCATCCAAGTTATCCAAATGTGTCTCACTACTATTACATTTGATGTCGCCACCTCTCATGCTTGTCCAACTTGCTATTAAGTCACTCAAAACAAGGTGTTTGCTATCTTTATTTTGAAAGCCTAGAGTTCTTATTTTTCTCACTCAACCAACATGAGGTAGCACTAGCACAAGGTCCCTTGACTAATGCTATGGCAAAGGAGATAAAGGCAACACATGAAAGCCCCACCACCCTCTCATTCTTGTCCAACTTTCCATTAATTCATTCAGAACAAGGTGTTCACTATCTTTCTTTTGAAAGCCTAGAGTTCTTATTTTTCTCGCTCAACCAACATGAGGTAGCACTAGCACAAGGTCCCTTTGAATAGAGCTATGACAAAGGAGATGAAGGCTACACATGAAGGCCCCACCACTAGGAGCATGAGAGCATTAGAAGGACTTCAAGCTTAAAGAAATCATGTAGGCTTATGGAAGACTTAATTTTATGTCATGTTGTAGTGTTCAGTGGCATTATTATAATTATTTTGGAACTCTATGTGCAATTAGCATGTATATTATATTTGGTGTAGTAATATCTTGGAAAGGGAAAGGCTTAAGTGTTTAATTTAATTGTAATTAATTAATTTATATATTATTCATTTATAATAAAGAGATTTGAAGTACTACTTATTAAAGTTATAAGATTTGGAGGGATTAGTTATCTGTCATGGTGGCTCCTTTCAACCATTCCATCTTAAATTTAAAATTGAATTGTCTAATGTATTGAAACTCTTATTGAAATAGGACTTTTGGATGATGTTTGAAAGAAAAGTTAAGTGAAATACTCTTGTGGTTGGAGCATGATAGCTAATAAAAGGAGGAGGGTTTTGAGATCCCACTTATAACACTACTTGAGTGATTAATGCTTCTATTTTATCTCTTTTAATTTTATGTGCATTGACTTTTTTTTGAATTCTTTATTATTAAATGCTCTTGTGATTGTGACTTTATTATATTAAGATCAAAGCATTAAAATTTCAACAAAATCCAATCTAATTCCATCAAGTAAGGGACAACTAGATCCTAGGTATTCTAGGACCTAGTCTAAGTTTTTCTTATGATTGGCCAACCAAACAACTACCAAAATTGCTAAAATAGAATTGTAGTTAACATTATGCTCTACAATCTCCACATTTTGGTAAAGGTGTGTTATTCGCAAATTTTTTAAGTTACTTTAAACATAATTTAAATTCAAAAAAATATATGTCTAGCTATTTTCTATATAACTAGTTCTGAAAGAAATTAAAATAAAATATCAACACCACTTCAGCATATATAATACTTTTAGATCATAACCAAACTTATCTCCCTAAGATTGTATTTTTCTTTCAAGTGATTTGGGACTTTGGTGAAAAAGTTCTAATTTTTAAAGTTAGAGTTCCAAAATTGGGACTTTGTGTTGTCAAGTCCTTAGGTCAAAACTCTACACTTCTAAACCATACTTCCACTTAAATCTAAACTCTATCTCATATATTCTTACTCTCCCAAGAATCATAAGAAATCTCCAATCCATCAGTTTGCTCACTGTAGTGATCTAACACTCAGATCCACACCACAAACAACTGCTTAATGATAGATTCAATGTAAAGAAAATTTGTTAAGGCTTTTTGGAATTTAATATGAACTACATGGCTTCATCATTGTTATCTCTAACCTACAACCATGCATCATCATGATATTTTCTCTATGAAAATTCTATTTCCCACCTCTCTATTTTAAATTATCCTCTTAAATTATTAATTGATGAATAGTTACTCATTTGGTATGAATGCATAAATAAAATATATAGTAGTAAAAGAAAATAAAACTTTTTTTTTTTTAATATTAAAACCAACCTCAAAATAGATTTATTACAACCTAACCCTAAAAGGGAGTTTACTTTATGATAAAATTAAAAAATAAGGACTCAAGAACTCAGACATGAACATTGGTACAATAAAAGATAAAGGAGAGAAGCAAAAATATACAATACAAAACTCCCAAAATGTCTTCTTCATCACTTTGCCTTCTTACTAATGAAATATCTTCAAATGGCTTCATTAAGGACTTGAAGCAACCATTAAATTCCTCTATTAGAACCCTTCAAAATCTTAAGAAAAAGAGGCAAATAATAGTTGGAGAAGTCCATAATTTTATCCACAAGTGTTGCTTATATATGGTTACATTAAATCCTCTTAAATAGGTATGAAATGTTTGAAACTTTACGAAAAATCAAAGTAAGCTCCAAGTAAGTGCCTAAGATGCCAAACTCAATGTTTGCATATGTACTTATATCTCTTAAAGCTCTTTAACTTGTGCTTTTTAATTATATGGATTTACATTTATTTAAAATTTAATAACTTTGCATAACACATACCATATTATAAATAGGTACAAAACATTTTCTTATGCATTACCCTCATTCTCCCTCTACAACAACAACAATAACAAGCTTTTATCTCACTATGTGGGGTCAACTATATGAGTCCTTCTTCTCCATTATGTCTTATTATATGTCAAAATCACATTTAATTCTAATAAACTAAGGTAATTTTTTTATAAATCTTAACCAAGTCTTCTTCGGTCTACCTCTACCTTTCTTAATATAAGGAAAGTCTAGTAAATCTACTCTTAACTGGGTCATTGGACAACCGATGCTTTATGTGGCCAAACCATCTAAGGCGACCCACTCTAATATTATCTACCACTAAAACTACTCCAACTTTTTCCCAAACATACTCATGTCACATTTTATCTCTAAGAGTAAAGCCACTCATCCATTTAAGCATCCTCATCTCTACAATAATTAACTTAGTCTTATGCTTCTCTTTTATTAGCCAACATTTTGCATCATAAAGCATTGTAGGTCTTACCACCATCTTATAAAATTTTCCCTTAAGTCAAAATAGAACTTTTCTATCACACAACACAGCAGATGCATTCCTCCACTTCAACCATCCAACTTGAATTCTGCTAATAACATCTCCATCTATTTCACCATCATTTTGAATAATAGAGCTTAGATATCTCAATCGCTCACTCTTTTTAATGGCTTGGTTACCCAATGTTACAACACCACCACTAGAACTTCTACAACTAAAATTATACTCCATATATTTAGTTTTAGATCTACTAAAATGAAAACCCCTTAAACTCTCAATTTGGCCTCCATATATCAAGTTTCTCTTGGACTCCCCCTCTTGTCTTATCAAAAGAAGAAAGTCATCAGCAAAATGTATACACCAAAGTAAATCTTCTTGTAATTGCCTAGTAAGAATATCCATAACTAAAGCAAAAAAGATGAGGGCTTAAACCCGATCATTGATGTAATCCAACTAAAATGGAAAAATATTTTGTTAATCCTGCATGTATTTGGACACAAGTAACAACTCTAGTATTTATATCCTTAATGACTTAGATATAACCAATATTAACTACTTTTTTTTCTAGAACTCTCCAAAGAACATCTCTTGAAACTTTATCATAAGCTTTCTCTAATCAACAAATATCATAAGCTTTTCTAGAACCCTCATTCTCCCTCTAATGGTATTAAAAGTTAGTTATTGAAAAGTAACATAAAATAGACAACTAAGTACTATTATTTAAAAAAATTTCAAAAAATTAGAAAAAAAATATAATAAGAATAATAAAATGAGACCAATTGAGGAGTACACTAAAACACTTGCAAACCCCCACACTTGAATAATGTATTATTCCCAATGCATGAAAATAAAAATAATAAAAAGCATGGAATAAAAACTTCCCAATGGGGGCATGGCTGCACATCATCATATTCCTATATTCTCTTATTCTTCCTCTGGTGGTGTTGGGTATTATGATTGTAATGGAAATGAGAAATTCCCTAGTCTAGGATGTGAATGCCAATTGGAAAAATTGCTTGTGAGAAATGTAATGAATCTACCTACCTAGTTATAGTGTATCATGCATCTTACAACCAAGGAATCCAAGTTTATTTTTATCCGCTATTGCATTTATGGCTGCCACATCTCAACCTTGTCTAACTACTAAGTCCCTCAAATCTGGCTCACCACTTTTTCAATTCTAACTACGAAGTAATGTTAGGCTACTTGTCACAGTAGTGTCTTTGATGTTTGAGGAAGTTCATCTTCATCTATGTTTAGCTAATGATATCTCTCATGAGAAACCATCTTTGTGATCCTGATCCTTGTCAGGAGCACTTTAGGTAGATTACATCATCTATTGTCCTCATTAGGACAAAACTTTAAGCATAGTCCATGAATGAGGGAGGGATATTCTAACCCTCCTATGGTGGACCTCATGGTATGTAAAATATTCATACATTCTCCCTAACTAACCAAAGCTAATCCTCACCTTTCTCTTTAACAAAATGAATTAATTTCTTTACTTACCAAAGTTGTCTTTATCTAAGCTCTCCATATCTAATGATAAGTATGAATTTTACACATTTGATGCAAGAAAGTTTTGTTCATAAGCTACAACAAAGAAGTTCAACAAATTTTTTTTCTGCAAAGTTAGGTATTTAAGAGAAAGTACTAGAAGAGCAAATATGCCACATTCAAGCGATAAGCATCATAAGGAGGTGGTAGACTTTGATAAGAAATCTTGGTTCTACTTCTATTTTAATAGTATAAAAATTTGACACCAATATATTAGAGCACATGGATGGTACATGCTTCATAAGAGGTAAATAGGCACTTTTTAGAAGAGTTTAAATCAAATTAATTAATGGTCAATTAGACATTCTAGTTAAATGTACTCCAATTTTATATAAAATGGCTCCAACTACAATACGGTCATCCATTTCCCAGTACTTGACAGATAATAGAAATGCCAAGATTGATAGATCACAAATTTTCCTATGTTAGAGCTCACCGATGAATCAAGAGATAAGCCTTCATTAATAATTTTATTGAGTTTAGTAATGTTAGAAGGAGAAGAAAATAATAAAATATTCTCATAATATTTTAATTGATGAGAGCGTGTTGTTGACAATACTACTTAAAAGCACAAATCAAGAAATGATGCTAAAGTTAACCATCTTTTATAATTGACATCTAGGATGTATTCTATGCAATTTTCTTACTTCATAATACCTTATTGTTTGATTTATTTCCATTTGACTCTTACATGTTCAAATAATAAATAATATAGCTATAAGTACATGACACATCTACACAAAACAATAAATCAACTTAACACATATTTTAATACAACGCATCCACCTAACTCAAAATAAATGCATATGGTGGCCAATCCTTTGTCATCAACCCAACAACAAAATTATAGCACACTTAATTAAAGTATATCATAAAATTAAAATAATAGTAAATGCAAAATGTATGTGAGTTTTGTAAAATTCTCCCAATAAGTAAAATACAAACATAGTTGGGCACTATTTAATAAACCAATGCCTAATTATATGATAAAAATTGTTTCATGTGTGGACCCTTCTTATTAGACTTAATATGGTTTAAATTTTGGCTATCTATCACCTTGACATCCTATAAGTCTACAAAGATCACTTAGATAAAAGGACATAAAATGAAGTAAAATTACAACTTTCATGACCACAAACATAAACATTTCTTTTGAATTTTTATTAACCCAATATAAGATGATGCTAAATAATCATAAGAGATATTAATTAAGCTATTAAATAATCAACATCAATAGAAAGAATATTTTTACTCTAATGAATATAAGTATAGTTAAATAATTATTGTAGCAATTCAATACATCATTTAAAAGTAGTAAAAAGTGCAATTCTAACTATATCTTAGCTCTTTTATGATTAAGGATATAATTAACATAATATCAAATTTATGTTAAGTTAATCTATATAACTATATAATTAATATAACTTTTAAAATTATAAGTGAGAAATTAGAGTGCTTAAGTTCATTAACTTGAGTTAATTATAATTTAATTTTTTATTTGAATTACATGTTTTGTTAACACATTTATTGCTTCTAACATTAAGGGTAATAAAGAACCCTCTATTGATAATCATAGTTCACTCATGGGTGGATCATTTCTTCATAAGGCCATGAAACCAACACCCATTAGAATTTGTTGTTATAAGAATATTAAAGTAAGGTAATTATATTTAAGCCCTAGATCCTAATTATAAGAAGTTAAGGCTTTAGAAATACTATAAGTATGAACATTGATGAAGTAATCCATTCTAAAATCTTAGAGTTTATAATCTAGTGATCTTATAAAGGAGTGGGATCTTATAACATAACCCAAACTTTAACCAATGCTTCATTTAATTCAAAACTCATTAAAATCAACTTTATAGATTTAAGAATTTATATGAGATATTTATGAGTTGTAAGGACCTAAAAAAATTAACTAAATTAAATTTAATAATAATTTCATTTTATAATTTTTTGAAGTTTCCATTATATTTAAAAATATTATATGACAACTTTAGTTAAATAAAATTTAATATTAAATAATTATAGCTAAGATTTTTTATCCTAATATTAATAAAAAAATTTTCATCAAATGAAAATTGAATGTTAGTAAGATCACTACTCCCTCTCATTGATAAAGTGGACAATTATAGTGAGTTAGAAGGGACTCATTTCCCCAAAGTAAATTGCTAAAGATATTATTCTTGCACTCAATTGAGAACTATTAATGATAAATTTATGGTAAAATAAAAAGCATGAAGTTTTCTTTGTGTCTGTAGATTGAATGTTCAAGCAAAAGATCAAGCTAGATGGAAGATACCTTATATCAGTTAGCACTCTAACTAGTTTCTATAGAAATATTAGTAGGTTCCTTTAATATGGAAGGAAGATGTATATATTAGTTAGCTCTTTCTAGATCTCCTTCTTTATTGTAACTCCAAAGAAGCTCAAACAAGCTTAAATGAAAAGTGACATAGAGGCTATATTGAGAATAAGGATGCTTATGATCAACATCATTATAAAGATGCTTATGCTATTCAACCATTTAGCTAGTCCATAAGATTTGAATGGATAAGTTCATGAGTGTTTTGGATTATAAAAAAAAAAGTTTACATAGCTTGGGAGAATATGAAATGAAATGAAAGCTTAATTTGACTAGTTAAAACATATTATTTTAAATTTAACCTATTTAGCTATATCTCTACATGACTAAGGGAAGTTAGGAAAACTAAGCTTATGTTTAAGAAGCTCATTTAAGTCATTTACATTGGATCTAAAGGTCCAATTTGGCTTAAATCAAATCAATTTGGTTCTAAATTCAATATTGATCTAATTGTCAAACTGGACTAATAGGCTTGGTCTAGTCAACTCCAAGTTAAGCTCATTACATCCATAAGCATGGTAGTTAGAATAAGGTGTTATTTTACATCTACTTATAATAAAATAATTTATTATACAACTCATTAGACCATAATTGTGGCCTAAGTTAAGTTAAATCAAGTAAACATGAAGGGGGTTATGTCTAGGTTAAGATAGGGCTCCAAAAAAAACTTAATTATATTTCTAATTGGGTCCACCTATGAATCAAACAAACTATTTATGTTACTTCAAAATTCATCTCAAGATTTTGTTATGTTTAATCAAGATTAGGTTTGGTCTCATGCCACATTATAAAGATATTTAATAAGGATACTTAGAATCTACTAGGTCATGCTTAAGTCAAGTCCATAGTAATTCTAATTTAGGTTTAATCCAAATTAGAGTTAAGCAAATTGGGTCTACAACAAGTCAAGTTGGTCTAACCATCTAAGTTAAGTATTTGAGGATACAATTTAGCTCAATTTATTAGTATGAAACTAATATAAGCTAAATTAGGTCAATATTTTTATAAGTATTGGCACACCCAAGAAGGGGGTGAATTAGTCTATTTTTATTCTTTAAAATAAAGTAAATTTAAAACTAAAACATAAAATAGAAACTCATCAATCTAATCAAAGAGAAAGAGTGATAAATTAAAGAAAAGTATAGAAAAGTAGGACGCAAGATTTACTGTGGTTCAATCAACTAGCCTACGTCCACTCTCTAAATCTCCTCTAAAATCCACCATCTCTCTTTCGACACAACTTGCCATGGAAGAGAAGACTCAATCTTTCAGATGATGGACAAACCCTATATTCACTCCCCCTATCTTAATCTCAAGTTCTTACACTAAAGATCATAATCTCAAGTTAAAAACACAAGACCCAAGGCAAGGTAAATAAAAATAGACAACCAAGAGCAACCTTACCAATGAAGATCTCTTAAAAGAAAAGAGGAGAGAGATCTCCCCACACTTCTCCTAAGCAAAGCACTTTTTCTTAAGCCTCTTTGATAATTTTAAAATTTAGAATTATTAAGTTAAGTCCCCTTAAAGGAGGTATTTATAGGGAAGAGGTTGAATTTATTCTTGAAAAAATTAATCAAATTGTACTATATGATTTATAATCATACATTACAATAAGTTTAATTTGCTAAGGTTAGAGCCTTGGACGATCAGGTCATCCCAAACAGTTGCAACTATTCATACTATATGATTCTGGATCGTACTATATGAATAGTTTAAATATAAAAAATCAACTCTCTTTTTTGTTTGTCGTATATGATCCAATCATATAGTAGAAATTAATTTAAGAAAAACACTTAGAAAATTGAATTTCTTAAATTCAAGATGAAAATTAGGTAATTAATAAATGAGGATCATGGTATATGATTTATATTATATACGATTAGTCAACTTAAGCATGATTTATAATTATCAAAATTAATGTTGGTGGTCATGATTTTTGACATAAATAAATCATATAGCATGAATCAATCATCTTATATGATCAGCTCAAATTACGATCTGAATTTAACACATTCCAATAGAGATCAAATTTGGTGTGATGTCCTTCCAATGGAAATTATAGTTGTTAGGGAGACTTTGGTTTACGATCTAAATGTAATTCATTATGATCATGAAAATACATATGTATTTAAGTATAATAAGAAGACCATTAAGTTGTTTCCCATAAAATTAATTAAAAAAGGTCGATTACAGCCCCACATAGAGTTCTTCTTATAGCTCCACCAAAGCCCAATTTTTAACTACAACCCAAACCGAATTGAAAGGAAAATATGAAACTCTAGTTGATCATGATATTACAATCTCTATATAAGAAGGATACTTCAAATTTAGATTTTAATATGTGCAAATCTTTCAAAATTTAAACCATAACCTTAAACTTTCAAAGTTTAGTTAAAGAATTTACTAATCTTACTTCACTATTTATCCTACACCTTCGTGGAGTTTTCTTTGATACCAAGGAACACCACATATCTACTATTATCTTAGATATATTACCTAAATTCACTAATCTGACTCTTAATGATTCTCCAAATAAAGTACCAATGTTAAGAGATATACAACATGCTATAGATTTGATTCCCAACTCATAAATACCTAATTTTTGACATTATAGGATAAATCCAATCGAGCATTTAAAATTAAAATAATTATTAAATGAACTTTTAAAGAAGGGTTTAATCTAAGAAAGTTATAATGCTTATACAGTACCAACCCTTCTACCCCTTCTGAAAAATGAAACTTAGAATGTGTTGATAGTAGAACAATAAATAAAATCATAATAAAATATAGGTTTCTCATACCTAGACTAAATGACATGTTATATCTTATTTTTAGCTCATCTTTATTCTCTATCATTAATTGAAAAGTGGACTAGATAACTAGATGACAAATAGAAGACAATTTATTCAAGTTTCAAAACTAATAGTGGTCTTTATGAATGGCTAATTATGCCCTTCAAACTTTTAAATGCCCCTACAACATTCATGAGATTGATGAACACTATCCTAAAACTTTTTATGGGTCATTTTCTTATGATCTATTTCAATGATATCCTTATTTATAGTTCTAATAAAGAATCACATTTGCATCAATTAAGGATTACTTTAGAAAAGTTAAGAATGATGAAATTATATATAAATCATAAGAAGTATTTTTCTATCAATCTGAAGTTATCTTTTTAGAATTCATTGTGTCTATTGTTGGACTAAAAGAAGACCCTACCAAAATTATAGTTATTATAGATTGACCTACTCCAAAAAATTTTATGAATGTTAGACTCTTTCATAGACTAGCCACTTTTTATAAAAGGTTTATGAAAAGCTTTAACATTGTAACTCCTCTCACTAATATATTAAAGAGAGATTAATTTACTTAAACTACAGATACTGAAAAGGCCATGAAACAAATCAAAATGTTTATGACTTCACCACTTTTATTAAAACTTTCTAATTTCAGTAAAACATTTGAGCCAACTTGTGACGCATCAAGTGTTGGAATTGGCAGAATCTTAAGTCAAGAAAATCACCTTGTTGCTTTTTTCAGTGAGAAGTTTAATTACTAAACAAAATTATTTACTTCTGACCAAGAATTATATGAAATCATTCAAACTTATAAGCACTAGCGTCATTGTCTATTACATAAGGAGTTTATTCTTAATATGAATCATTATGCCCTAAATTTTAACAACTCTCAAAATAAATTGAATCATAAAAATGTAGTGGATTAAATACCTTCAATAAATTTTTTTTTGAACTTAAACACAAGTTTATAAATAAAAAATCCAATAGAAGCTTTATCTAACGTTTCACTATTCATCTCAACTTAAGAAATTAAAATCCCCATATTTTATGCTTTAAGGGAAGACTACAAAGTTTACCCAAATTTTCATTTAATTTATACTACAAACCCTTAACATTTTATAGTCCCTTCATTATCACGATGGGTATCTTTATAAAGGAAATATATTATGCATCCCTCAAACATCCATTAGAATCTTCCATCTCTCTAAACTTCATTCAAGTGGTATAGCTAGACATTTTGGTAAATCAAAAACCTACGATTATGTTGAACATAGATTTTACTGGCTATCTTTACGTAGGGATGTTGATCATATCATAGCCCAGTGTTACAATTGTTATCTAGCTAATACTATTAAGCAATAAAGTTAACCATTACACATCATTGCATATTTCCTCTCAACTATGGTAAGACCTATCAATGGACTTTATGCTAGGTTTATCTAGAACACCTCATGGATATAATCATATCTTTGTAGTTATTGATAGATTTTCTAAAATGTCATGTGTCTTACCATGTTCAAAACCAAATGATAAATCTTATATAGCAAGGTTCTTCTTTACAGAAATTATGAGACTACATGGGATTCCATCCACATTAGTTTCTAATAGAGATGTTAAATTTATCTCTTATTTTGGAAAAATCTTTGGAAACTAATAGGAACTCGATTGAAAATCTCCTTTACATTTTATCTATAGACTGATGGACTAACATATGTCACTAATAGACATTAAGAAACTTATTAAGAAGTTTAACAGGAAAAAACTTAATAAATTAGGATTTAACTTTATCTACATCTGAATTTTCTTATAATAGCACTACTTCCTCATCAACCCATAAATTAAGTTTTAAAAAGTTTACACTTATAATCCTATAAACCTATTGATTTGTAGGTACCTATCAAGCTAACATTTTTTGAAGTGGAGGATGTGATCACAGTTGAAGCACCATCAATTGATAGCACTAATTAGAGGTTCCTAATTAGGTGGAAAGACAAACCCCCAAGTGAGGATACTTGGATTACATTGGATGAGTTGTGGAGCCTTACCCCAAAACATCTTGAAGACCTTCAAAATTTTAACTCTTCAGAGAAGAGTTTTTTTAGGGTCGGAGGGAATTGATGTAGCACATCAATAGAGGAATAGACCAGTTATAAGGTCCCATTCCAAAAGACAAAGCCTTTAAAACTTTTGTTATATTTATGTGTTATGGTATTTTATAATTTTGTTATATGTGTATGTAGTAAACGATATATTTAGTCATGTTTAAGTATTGTATGGGTGTTGTAGTTGAAATCATTAAGTGTTAAAATTACATCAGCACTCTGAAGTCTAGGCTCTGGGTTTCTGGTGTTGTGGCACTATAGCCAATACCTATAAAGTAAAAAAACCATAGAAGCCACCACTCAGGTGTTAGCTTGTTGCACCTAGGCATCATGAGATGATGGGTTCAAAAATTTTGCTAGGTTTTCACTATCCTAAAGGGACACCCTTTTAGAGTTTTGTAACCTATTTAAATGTTTCTCTTAGTATAATGTAGCACTTTTGACTATTGTGTAAGAATTTAGTGAAAACTCTAGGGTTGGAGCTTGTGGTTGACCAACCGGGGATTTGATGATCTCTCTTTAGCATTTTACTTTGGTGAGCAGAACTTCTCACATCCTTTCCACTTTAGAGACTAAAAGATCTAGAGCACTCCTTCTTTCTCCCTCCTCTGACTCGCCTTGGTGCCACAAGCTTATCATGGTATTCAATGAAATTATTTAGAGTGATTGTAGCTATGGTAATCATTAACAAATGCTTAGTTCAAGCCACATTAGTCTGACCCTTTTAAAGAACTCAATTTGACCAAATAGACCAATATGATAAATTTTGTTGCCCAAATAAGATTAACTATGATTAAATTGAATTTAAGTTTATTAAATGGTTGAATCGTTTCAAACTCTTGAAAGTAATCTTGACCATGAATGCTAGGAATAATTTTTTAATTCAACCCATGCTGGTTTGACCACTTATAATGGGTCAAATTGATCTATTAAGCCAAGATGCATCATATGGGTCAAATAAGGTAAAAAATCCATATCATGAATTATTTGGAGTTTTCCATAATTAATTTTTATTGCTAGTTATCTCCATTTCCAGTAGCCTTCTTTCTCTCTAATCGCCAAAACTCTTAGCTAGCCTAACATGGAATAAGCATGATTAATGAGAAAGTTAAGAAAGTTTTGTATGGACCAATGTGATTTAGACATTTTCATCTAACCTAACCCTTGGATTCCTATTCCCCAAATGCCAAAATCAGTTGTCAAGGCTCTACATCATAAAAAAAATAGCATTCAATTTCATGTTAACCATGGATAGGCTTCACCAAATGGGCATAAAATGGCATAGCTCCTCTTACGAGGCTAGAGCTTAAATTCACCTTCTTTAAGTTAAGTTCAAATCATTTTCTCATCCGAACCCTTAAAGTGAGCTCAACCACCTCGACTGGTTTAAGGAATGTTAGAACTTGATCAACTCGGTAGTGTATCCCACCAGCCTATTCTAGAAAGGTTTCTCCCAAATTCATTTTTTAGTGAATCCCCAATTGAAACATCCAAGCTCCAACAACTAGAAAGATACCAATCTCAAACCATCTACTCCTTCCTCTCGACCTTGGACTTTTCTATAACATAAACCATGGCATGGATCACTAAACCATCCAATCACTTCCGCTAAGCTACCTTAAGCTTTCTAGTGAAGGATTTATCCTAGAATGGCTTAAAATGAAAAAAAAAATTTAATTGTTAGACCTCGGTTACGTTGACTTATGCCCAACCCATTTTTCTTGCATAAACACAATTGGAGGTTGAAGATGATCCCCTAGTTATTTGATCAAATTTAATTAGATTTCAATGGCTTAGATCAAGCTAAACTGCTCACATATCCTAATTAGATCAAATTAATTCTTTATATTTTCTTTGAATATGTTACGAAACAAATTTAGCAAAAAATTTTGTCGCACTTGGATATGGCTACAAATAAATATTTATTATGAGTTCAGATGAAAGGTGAAAAACTCTGGATCCATTTCCCATCTATTCTTAAGAAATATTTCACTTAAAGACTATGTCATTCTTTTAATGCATTTTTCCCTACATCCAAACCATCTGATAAGAATAATTCATGAAGTCTTTAAAAAAAGTAATAAAAAATAATGATTAATATATGTAGCCTTAGGAGAAAAAAATTAATGGTAGCCAAGAGTGCAATGACATTGAGAATTTTAAGATGAATGAGTCCAAATTTGAATGAATAAGTTGAGAAATAATTAAAACTCATGGATTGTGTTGATGGAATCCTATTGGATAAAAGGCTGAGAAAAATAAATTTATATAGTAAGCAAAGTTGGATGACACGAGAATAAAATAAATAGAGGAATTATTACAAAGAGAATAGGAAGGGAGACACTACAGGTGTTCTATAAAAAGCTTTTTTTCAGCTAGAATTTACATCTCATGGAGTAGGGACCAAGCATTCAACAAGCTACTCGTGACTCAACTCGAATAGAGGTCGTTCATGATCATTTTATTAACTAATCCAATGAGCTTGAACGCTTTGGTAAATACTCGATTGCTAAATGAAAAGTTTGAACAACTTGTTCAGTTCATTTATGTTCATGAACAATATCATTTAAAGTTCATGAACAGGCTCATTAAGGAGCTCGATTAAGGTTTGTTCTTAAATAGTATCATTTAACTTTTCATTTTTAAGCTTAATAAACTTTAATTGATATAGCTTGTATATATTTCTCAATAAGCTGCTTGCAAAGAACCTCGATGAAGACTCGATTAAAGCAAGTTTATTTCATCTAAACAGAGCTTGGAAACAAACTCGAGCTGAGCTCAAACAATTTTTTTTTGAAAGAGCTCAAACTTGAACATCATCCTAAAAACTCAAATCGAGCTAGGCTAGAGCTTGAGCTCGAGCTCGATAATGATAAACCAGCTTGAACTTGAATAAACACATACTTAGTTCGGCTTGTTCATTTGCATCCCTATTATGGAGCAAACAGAAAAAATGAATTAAAAATAAAGAGCTAAATCTGAATCCAAATAATTAAGAAAATGAAATAATAATGATGATAGAATTTGAGTTACAATTTTTTTACTGTTTTTGATTAGATTTTTCTTGCATATTGTATTTCATCAGATGTTTATATGGTTGCTGAGGCCGGACGTATAGCAGTACATTCGTTTACATCTTTTATCAGAGTCATCTCCATTGCCAAGAAGAGCACCTTCGCGTATTCACAATGTGACGAATCAGTACGAATAATTGAGGTAAACCTTCAGGTGCAGTTTCCAGATTATTTTCATGATAGCTCATCACAGGATAAACACAAAGAATTCTCTCTTTTTGGTAGTTCACTTTGCTTTACTGATAGTGAATGATGCCAGTTGAATATTCATCATATGACTATATTTTATACCACATAAATGATTAAAATAGAATGGATAAATGATTTCTTACTCGTAAGTTTCAAAGAGGTGGAAAGTCACTGGTGGAGGAATATAATCTGAAGTTACTGCTTAGATTTAGTAATTCCGGAGTAGCTTTCAAAGAAAGAAAATATTCTCCATAATTTTCTCCATAATTTCTCAACTGAGGTATCCAACACCAAATTGTGAATAGTCTAAAATAATTATATTCCAGTCAGCTTTAATACTGAAATTAAACGAAGTGAAAGTGCCTCATTTTAATGGGGCTTTGTTTGCTGCCATGGAATCCTTCTATCCCAATCTGATGCATCAGTTACTTGGCTGTGGAGACGGAAGGTCCATCTGGATGGAGACATGAAAGGCTGCCTATTGAGTTCTGGCTCACGCTTAATTATTATTATTTTTTATACCAAGTCATATTCAGGCCATTTTTTTTTCTCAGCGATTTGTCAAACTCCAGTATTTATTATTATTATAATTTTGTTTTTTTTTTTTTAGGTTTGGGTTTCTGTCATGTTTTTGAGTTGCGTTCTGTATTGGTATACCTGATGTGGATCAGGTAGAGTTTAACCTAAAATTGATGGGAGTGGTAATGATAAGGAGTTAACACAAAGATCATCAGAGTTTTCTTCTTTTCCTTCATAATTGTTTGTTTCCAAGTTTAAAAAAAAAAAAAAATTCAATTGGAATATGCGCTTTTATGATTTTTGTGGTTTAATTTTAATATTACTTTATTTAATTTTTTTTTCAATTTAGCTTGATCAGTTGGCTTGTTAATGTTAGAAAACAAAAAGATTTTAGAATTATCCAAAAGACTAAAGAGAGAAAAGAAATTTAAGAACGTTAATTAATTAATTTATTAATTTATTGCTATATGCAAACTCAAAAAATATTTCTGCTATCTATATTAGTAGCCCTTGCATGAATTGTGACAACATAATTTAATCAATGATTATAATTAGCTCTCTAGAATTCTCTAGTTTCTATTAAAAACATCATTAGTTGCCATTATAAGGACCGCTTTAGAATATTAATCCAGGGTTTCCTTTTATAAAATAAGGAAATTTACCAAATTGTGTAAAATATTCTTAGATAGGAATCCACAGAAACATAATTGAGACTTAATTTGTTTTAGGATATTTCACGACTGCAAAAAAAAAAAAAAAAAAGAAATAACAATTTAAAGTTATTATCTAAGGGAAAAATAAATAACAATGGTGTTTCAAAATATTCTAATGCATATTCACCCTCAAGTGGAACTTATGTCTTTGGGATGATTTTGAGCACTATCATCAAGAAATAAAAAATTTAATTTCTTATATCATCAAGAAATCATAAAAAAAAAATTCTCCAAAAAATATAAAACTAAATATCATATCCACCAATTAGTGAATTATGCATCGTCTAAGTATTTTCCAAACATTTATATCCAAATTTTTTGACATTTTAAGAGATTCATGAGATCTGAAAAATTAGAAATATTAAAAATTATTAAAAAAAACACACTTAAAATGAGCCCATGGCCTTTTTCATGACAAGATTTAAACTTTTGTTAACTATTTACATTATTTTTGTCCATAAAACTGCTAGAGGCCGTTTGAGATCAATTGTATTTTTTTAGTTTTAAAATTTTTAAATTTATTTATTTTAATTTGAAATAAAATATATTTGATATCTTAAAATTATATCCTTATTTTTATGTGGTTGTGATGATAGGCAATAGGTGGCCAATATTGATAGTTTAAAACACTTTCACATTTTGGGTTACCCAGCAGAATTAAGAATTTATAATCCACATGAAATGAAAATAGAATTAAGAACAATCAATTGATATTTCATTAATTATCTATAAAATTCTAAAGGGTATAGATTTTATTATCCTAATCACAGTA
The DNA here is from genome assembly GCA_021442155.1 of Cymbidium sinense. Lineage (NCBI taxonomy): Eukaryota > Viridiplantae > Streptophyta > Magnoliopsida > Asparagales > Orchidaceae > Cymbidium > Cymbidium sinense. Next base: position 21,079,260 of record CM038229.1, read on the forward strand.
TAAAAATTATTGAAACTATAAATGCTAAGTTCATTGAAAATGGTGATATTAGTGAGACTACAAAATTACGAAATGTGAAAATTGAAGAAGTTAAAGTAAAAATTTTTTATCAATTACTTCTTCTAAAGTTATTTGATAATTGTTGAACAATTTGACAATTTACAAGAACAAAAAATGAATGAACGTACACCACATAATGAAGTTATCACCAATGAACCTATAATTGATAAACCACGAAATAGCATTAAGATGTTCTTAAAGAGAAAGAAAATCTGCTATTTTGGATGATTATTTAGTTTATTTACAAGAGTCAGAATTTGACTTAGGAATTGATGATAATCCAATTTTATTTATACAAATCATTGAAAGTATTAATTCTAAAAAGTGGTTAGATATTATGAAAGAAGAGTTAAAATCAATGGATCACAATAATGTCTGGTATCTCGTTGAATTGCCTAAAGGTTTTAAAAGAGTTGGATATAAATGGGTCTTTAAGACCAAACATGACTCTAATAGTAATATAGAATCATATAAAGCTAGGCTTGTTGCCAAATGTTTTACTTAGAAAAATGGTATTGACTATAAAGAGACTATTTCTCCTATTTCTGAAAAGGACTCATTAAGAATTATTATGGTATTAGTGGCTCATTATGATTTGGAGTTACATCAGATGGATGTGAAAATTACTTTTCTAAATGTGAATTTAGAGGAAGAAGTTTATATAAATCAACCTGAAGGTTTTTCAATTAAAGAAAAATAACATTTGTTGTGTAAACTTAAGAAATCAATATACAGACTTAAACAAGCTTCTCGACAATGGTATCTTAAGTTCAATGATACTATTACTACCTTTGGATTTTAAAAAAATATTGTTGATCGATGTATATATCTAAAAGTTAGTGGAAGTAAGTTTATATTTTTGATTTTATATGTTTATGATATATTGCTTGCAACTAATGATCTTGGATTATTGTATGAGACTAAGAAATTTCTCTCAAAAAACTTTGAAATAAAATATATGGGTGAGGCATCCTATGTGATAGGAATTGAAATATTTCATAATATATCACAAGAATTATTAAGATTATCTCAGAAAATATATATCAATAAAGTTTTAGAGAGATTTAAAATGAAAAAGTGTTCTGCAAGTATTGTTCTAATTCAGAAAGTAGAAAAATTCAGCCTTATGCAATGCCCAAAGAATGAATTGAAACGTAAGTAAATGGAAAAAAATTATTTATGTATCTATTGTTGGAAGTCTGATATATGCTCAGACTTGTACGAGGTCAGATATCAGTTTTGCGTTGTGAGATTGTTGGGTAGATATCAAAGTAATCCAGGAATTAATCATTGAAAGGCTGCAAAGAAAGTTTTGTGATATTTGTAAAGAACGAAAGAATAAATGCTTACTTATAGGAGATATGATCATCTTAAGGTGATTGGATATTCAGATTCAGATTTTACTGGATGTGTGGATACTAGAAAATTTATATTTGGCTATTGGTTTCTACTAACTAGAGTAGTTATCTCATGGAAGAGTGGTAGCATCATTGTGCATCCACTATGAAAGTTGAGTTTGTGGCATGCTTTGAAGCCATAATTCATGGGTTATGATTGCAGAATTTTATTTCAGGACTTAGAGTTGTCAACAGTATTGTCAAACCATTGAAAATTTATTGTGATAATGCCATAGCAGTCTTCTTTTCTAAATATTTGACAAGTAATGTGCATTATGTTTATGTATATAATTATTAAATCTTTAAATTGAATAATATTTTATGGGTCAGGTGAGAGAATGTAAGAATTATGTTATTAATTCTGAAGTGTGGCCCACATTAATAATTATTCAGTTTACTATTTAATAATTAGTAATGTACTTAAATCTCATTGGTCAAGAGAGAGTTCGATCAATCGTTTATGGACCGTTTGATCAAATAAAATGTCTCTCCATTAAGATGACTATATAAAGAAAACTTGGGTGAATGGAGAAACCTTAGTTTCACAAATTAAAAGGATTCATGACAAATCAAGGTATGTGATTTATTTATTAATTGAAGTTTTGTTAAAATCACTTTGTTCAAGATCTTTATATACAATTATGTTGTTTGTATGATTAAGAAAATAAATTTTTTGACGAATAAAAAAAATTCTTACAAATTATGCATCGTCTAAGTATTTTTCGAACATTTAAATCCAATTCTTTTGACATTTTAAAAGATTTATGAGATCTGAAAAATTAGAAATATTAAAAATTATTAAAAAAAACACTTAAAATGAGCCCATGGACTTTTTCATGACAAGATTTAAACTTTTGTTAACTATTTACAACATTTTTGTTCATAAAACTACTAGAGGCCATTTGAGATCAATCGTATTTTTTATTTTTTATTTTAAATTTGAAACAAAATATATTTAATATCCTAAAAATATATTCTTATTTTTATGTGGTTGTGACGGTATGCAATAGGTGACCAATATTGATAGTTAATCTTAAAATTACTTTAAAAAATAAAAAGTTATTTGAGTATTTTTAAAAATAATATAATTTATTTTTAGAATTTAAAAATAAAAATATTTGAAAAATACTTCAAATAAACATACTTTTAAAAATAATATAAAAATTAAATCATAAAGTATAAAAATAATTAATCTTAAATAGCCCCTTAAATAATAATTATCAAAATTTTCAAATGTGGGTTATAATATAAAATCATTAAAATTTTAAGAAATTAAAACTCTTAATAGGGAAATTTTGCATTATAAGTCTCATAATTGCTATATTTGTAATAGAAGAGATATGCTTAAAACATCAATTCGAATCAAAATATCCTTAATATAATTATATCTTTATCGAACTCTCTCACCTATAATAGTGAATTGTATTGTTCCTACTTCCTCCAAATACTTCTAATATTTCTCATTGCCAATATCATCATTCTTTTATCTAAAATTTATTCTTACATTATATTTAAACTTCAAAATAAATGGGGATGGATTCGTGGGGCTGGCAGCATCCCTTTGACTAGTAACTTCAAGAGTAATGTAGTCAGCCAATATAGGAGGAAGTGGTTTCATTTTGATGCAACCACCAACCATTTGAATTTGGAAGGCACTTCTCTTCATATTTTTCCTCCATTATTTTTAAATTAAAACTTTAAAATTGTAAATGAAACTTTCAATTCTAGAACTCAAAATTTTATTTTAATTATTTTAAATGTTATAAATGTCAATGGGTTCTAGTTATGTAATAATTTTCAAATAATTCATTCCAACCCCCCAACCCTCCTCTTTTGGATGTGTCATAACATTCATATGACTCATTTATCCAATTAAGCTCATATTACTTTAGTTGCTTAAGTTAGGATAAAATTGTCCTAGAAAAACTTTAAATTATCGATAATTATTTAAAGCTTAGATGGTTTTCTAAACTTACATTGTAATAATTCACCTCAAGGTAAGTAAGAATTTTAGTCTATTCCCAATCAGACCTTACAGTCTTGGTATAATTTAATGGAATTTTAAGCTAACTTAACCAAGCTTAGTTACTCTTTATAGTTAAATTGATCGTAATTTGGGATTATGGAATACATTGGTTTGGGCAAATGCAAATTAACATGATGATACTATCTTTATATAAAATATATCACAGGAAGAGTTGAGAAGATAATTCTAGTAAGGTTTCATTTTTTTATCTAATTTCTTGGTAAAAATTTACTTTTAAGTATATCATCATGCTAATAAAAGAAATCAATGAAATGTAGGTTACTTGATCTTCCAAAGAGACTAAGCTCCCTTTTGGTAATCACACTTAAAGGACATCTTTAAGAGAAACTCTTAATATGTGGAAATATATCTTTACTTTAATCTAATTTATTAGAATTCTTAAGGAGGACTTGTGATTCAATAATTATATTCACAATAGAATAATCTATATACTAGTTGTCTATCCATAAGGTAAAGTGTGAATCACCTAAGCAAAAAAGATTACTACCAAATACCAAAAGCATATATGGTAATAATCACAATTTCAAACACTAAGTGAGTAGTGTGATGGGCTCTAGGTAAATGGGTAAGGGGTAAGGGAAAAGGTTAAGAAAGAGGTAGAAACAACTTTTGTCTAGATTTTGTGGCTCCATCATCAGTGGTTGTCATGTCGATGATTATATAGCTTAGAAACATGTCGACTTAACTAGTTGTGAGATATTTTATCAATAATTATGAATTATGTCTTTTAGAATTAACCTCATAGCCTCCAACCAAAAAATATTAATAAAAAATTTGTTAGACAAATGATTTATTAGGTAAAGTTGAAAAGATGTAACACTTGTAATATCTACATAGATAGAAAAATGCCTAAAAAAAAGAAAATATGATAACCTTCACAATCCTATATGGCTTAGCACCCACTTTCTTATTTATTAAGACTCCATAAGCATAATTAAAATTATGCTTATTTAAGGCTCTATCCTAAGAGGTATGGCAGGTAATGTGAGTAATGCTCCTTAAGTAAAGACTTCTAATGCATGTTTGGTTTGGGATAAGTGTTAAATTTATAAAAATTTCATATAATTAAAATATATTTATTATGTTTTTATATGTTAAAATATGTTAATTTTAAGTATATTTTATGTTATAATAGGAAAATTCTCAAAATTATGAAAAAGAATAAATTTAGGGGCAGCGCTGAAAAATGGCCTAAATTGGAGCAAAGCTAGTGCCTAGGCGCTATAACAGCAGCGTCATGATGATGGATCATGCTCATTTTGAGATATTTTAATAGTAAAGTCAGCACCGCGTCTCTAGACCAGAGGCAAAAATATTAAGCAAAGGCAGTAAACTCACTATCGTAGTGCCGGATCAACAGCGACATAGTGCTACAGTCCAACATAACAAATTTATGTCATTTCAGCAATGATTTTGAGCAAGCTTTTAGAGAGTTTCAAAAGGAAATGAATATTAACTTACTAGGGCCGCTATTAAGCTATAAATAGAGAACCTTTCCTAGTGTTAAAGAGTTTTTAATGTCTTTTGGCAAGTAAGAGAGAGTGAGAGTTTGTGATAATGTAGTGACAATATTAGGAGAGTGACACTCTAACGCCTGAGTGTGTGTCTGTGTAGAGTGTGATAGTGTGTTCTCCTTAAGTAAGTGGTGAAGAAGCAAAACAAAAGCAAGGATTTTTATGGGGGATTTTGGCTCTTTCTATGAAGAAGCAGCAGAGTATCTCAAATAGTGGACTTAGAGGATAAAATCGGTGTGCTCTTTTCTCACTTTTCTAGTCATCCTACATTGTATTTTACAATGTTTAATGAGTTTTCCTTATTATCTACTATTAAGCACTAATCCTATAAAGTGATATGAATTCTTGTGAGTTTTCAAAAGTTTTGTATTGTATTAAACTATGTTTATGGATTAATATAAAAAACTATTCCGACTTTTCATGAAATTAGTATTCTACTTTTCTCCATGCTTTATTTACTTGTGATCTGGCAAATTACAAAGTTAAATTTGAGTGTGATCTAAAGATATCAATGGAGTCCTAGAAGAACAATTATTAAAAGGAAAATGGATATATAAATAGCCATTAATGTGCTAAATAGTCTTGAAGTGCTAAATAGTCATTAAATATATATCTATTTTTAGGATTGGCAATCATTTCAAGGGAAATATGGGTAATGCATTCAATTAAAATTTACTCATAATTAGATAGAACACTTATAAAAGGGATTGGTTTGGTTAACTTGTCTAGACATAGAGGTATAGTATTTCACTCTAAATTATCACTACAAGCCTAAAATTAATTCCACTACTATTTTTAAAATTTCATAAGTTCATAGTACTATTTTTAAAATTAATAACAACAACCTTATTTTATATAAAAATTTTAAAATTTATTTTCAAAAATTAAAATATAATTATTTTTAATATTTCACTTAGTTGGATAAAAATCAAGGCTAATAATAAATTAAAACTTAACTTAGTAAACTTTTTAAATAGATCCTCATGGGAATGATACTCTTTACTTATCATTATTATATTGCATGAATGACACTTGCACTTGTTTTCACCATTTTAGCTAGTCAAGTTTTGGTGTCATTGTTAGTGATCTAATAAAATTTTAATTAAATTAATATTAAGCAAATAGCCTATTTTGTATCCAACTTATTATTTATGTTTTAATATTGTTTGAGTGTAGTAAGTTATTTGAATTATAATTGTTAGTTGTGTAATAAATTATATTATATTTGTACTTTATTTTGTAAGTGAAAGTTGATTTCATAAAAAATTATTGTAATCACATATTATATTTTAGAATTTTAGTTTATTTTGTCTACTTTGTATGCATAGTGATATTATGATAATCTTGTGCTATTTAATTATATATAAAAAAGATTACTTTGGAGATTGCCAAAATTTTAATCCTAGTAACTTTATTGGTGAAAGTAGTGAAGCATTCATGTTTATAAAAAGTCTAATGATCTAAGTGCGGAAATGCTTAATTATTTAGCCAATAGATTCAATGATCCATTCTCAAGTACATATATCTAAGTTGGAGGAATCATCCTAACTTCTAATGGGAAAATAATAATTCAAACTTCAATCAAACTTAGAGTATGAAAAATTGAAATAATAAGTTTTATAATAATAAATAAAATTATATATTTATAGTTCCATTAAGGTATCCTCCCCAAAATCAACATAAAGAGAAGAAGCCTTCACTTGAAGACTTATTGTTGCAAATGAGAATCCAATAGCAAAGTCAAAATACTTCTATTAAAAATTCAGAAATCCAACTAGGGAAATTGGCTAACAACCTTGCAAATAGACCCTAGGGTAGTCTACCTTGAAATAGATAAATTAATCCTAGGGAATTGGATAAAGAGCAATATAACGTAATAAAATTATAACTGCAAAAGACCTAAGAAAGGTAAAGATTGATAAGGATAAACTTGAAGTTAAAATTGGGGCTTAGAAGATATTATTTACAAAAAGATAAAAGAAAAAAACCATAATTAGTGAGAAAGAGAAGGCTGAGAGGGAAGTCTTCAAGAAAAAGAGAGAGAGACCACCACGAAGTTTCCCTTAAAGACTTCAAAAATATTTAGATGATCGACATCTTTTAAAAACATTCCATTAATATTCCTTTTGTTGAAGCCTTAAAATATATGCCTTCTCATATAAATTTTATGAAAGATATTTTATACAAAAGAAAGAAATTGGGAGAAAATAAAATTGCAGTATTAACTAAAAAATGTAGTGTCATAATTCAAGATTATTATCTAAAAAATTGAAAGATCCTAGTAGTTTTATTATACCTTACATTATAGGTGATAAATTATTGGGGAAATTATTGTGTGAACTTGGAGCTAGTATAAACTTGATGCCATTGCCTAATTTTAAGAAATTAGGATTAGAGGATGTCTAACCCACTAGTATTAACCTTTAGTTAGCTAATAGATCATTGACTTATCCTAAGGGGATAATAGAGGATTTGTTTTTAAAGTGGACAAATTCATATTCCTTATAGATTTTATTATGTTAGATGTAGATGAATATAAAGAAATTTCTATTATTTTATGAAGACAAGCAATAGGTAGGACTATGATAGCTGTGGGGAAAAAAGGAACTAACAATAAGAATTCAAGATCAAGAAATGACTTTTAATATTTTTAATTCTAAGAAAAATTTTCAAGATGAAAATGAAGAGTTTGGGCTAAAGAAGAAAGTGTAACTGAGGGTTTGTAGATATCAATGCTTGAAAAATCATTAGAACAAACCTTAATTAAGAATAAGTAAGATAATGAGGATGATCCATTCTTAAATATGCTCTTAAGGAGTTTAAAAAAAAGTGAGCTCTTAGATGTGTTTGTTAGTACTCTTAAGGTACTAAATTTGGAGTTAAAATTATTACCTAGTAATTTCAAGTATGCCTACTTAAGTGAATCATCATCTTTATTAATCATGACTTTTAACAATTTTGATGATGTTAAGAAAAAATAGTGGATGAAAATCTTGAGGATTCTTAGAAAAGCTATAGATTGGATGCTTGTTGTCATAAAATAACTATCATATAGGTTCATCTAATAAAAAAACTTGATATAGTAAGGCTGAAGACTATATAAACTAAATGCTTCTTGAGAGACAACCCTATGTTTGTTTGATTTAGTGTGTAGTGTTGTAAGTTGTAGTTGTGAGTTTTTTTTCATCTAGTGTGAAAGTATAATATTATTGAAAAGTTATTTTATGTCATTGAAAGTGCTACAATACTAAATATTTGCTAAAAGAACTTGAAGAAGAAGAGGATAAAGAGTCAAAAGAAGAAGATTAAAGAATGAAAAGTTCCAATTCTTTATTTTATGCGTGCGCCATTATTTTATTATAGTCGTATATGAGTCTAAGGGAGTGGGAGAGATAGCTTTCTTATCATAGAAGTCTATGAGTATACCAAGTTGAAGTGTTCTATTATGTGGAACTAATGCAATGTAGTATTTAAATTATCAAAAAAAATTTTAATAGTAAAAGTTTTTATGTATTAGTTATCTTTGATAATTATGTGTTATTTTATGAAACTTAAAATTTTATTTTAAAAGAAAACTTTCAAATTAAAATCAATTAAAGAATATTTTAATTAAAAAATAGAACTCACATTAAAATTATTAAATAATGAATTATAACATAAACTATTAATAAGTAAACTTTATTCTAAAAGGTAGTAGTTTTTAAATTAAGAAATTTCTTGTACACATTATATTCAAGAGATTCTTATTGAATTACGATAATTTTCTTGAAAAAAAATAAAAAATAGAAGTCATTAGTATTTTAATAACTTAATTTTGATTAGTATTAATTGAAGATTAGTTCATTTAGTGAAAATAATAATTCCCTTAAATTGTGTTATATATATATAAGGAGAATAGAAAAGTATGAACATCATGGGTTACTAAACCAATAAGGTGAACTTCACTTATTATTATTATTATTATTATTATTATTATTATTATTATTATTATTATTATTATTATTATATACATATATATATATATATATATATATATAAGAGGATGAGAAGAAAGCACTTGAGGCTGAGTATCATATAATAATAATACTTATAAATTCTCCTAATTATTTAACCAAGTCAATGAAGTTATTAAAGTAAATAAATTTGCTAAATTCAAGACAAAAAATCATGTTATTATTATTTAAATTATTAGTAATGACTTAAGTCAAATGAAATATTAGTTTGAGTAAGAATTTAGGTTATTATAGTTAAGTTATTTTTCATGTGTAATAATGATTTTTCTAAGTTTATTCTTCAATTAAAATTGCTATTTAATGATTTTTAATTCTAAAAATTTTGCTACGAAATAAATTTAAGGATTCATGAAAATACATATGATTAAATGAGGACAAGTAATGATTTGAGTTTGGGGGTATTTGATAAGTGTTAAAATTATGCAAATTTAATGTAATTAAATATCTTTATCATATTTTTATATGTTAAAATGTGTTAATTTTAAGTATATTTTATGTTATAACAGAAACATTCTCAAAAATGTAAAAAAGGAGATATTTAGTCATAGTGTAGTGATGTTAAAAATGGCCTAAAGTGGAACAAATTGACAACAATGCCAGCGCCTAGGCGCTATAACAACAACATAGTGGTGCTAGAGCAAGCTCATTTTGGGTCTGATAGCAAGCTCAGCGCAGTGGTGTTGGACCAGAGGCAAAAATATGAAGCAGAGGCAGCTAACACAACGTCATAGCATCGGATCAACAATGCAACAGCACTACGGCCTAACAAAATAGATTAGTATCATTTCATTAATAGTTTCAAATAATATTTGATGGAATTTTGACAAGAACCGAGGGATAACTTACCTAGGCTATTATTATACGATAAATAATGAACATTTCCTAGTGTTAAAAAAGATTATAAAGTTTTTTGGAGAGTGAGTTTAGTGAGAGTATGTGAGAGTGTAATGACAACACTTGGAGAGTGACACTCCAAGTGTTGTGCATTATGTGTGTGTGTGCAGAGTGTGGTAGTGTGTTTTTCTTAAGTAAGTAGTGAAGAAGGATATCAAAAGCAAGGATTTTCAATGGGGGATGCTTGCAATTTCCACAAGATAATAGTAGAGGATCTTAAAGAGTGGACTTAGAAGATTTAATCAGATTGCTTTCTCTTTTTTTTCTCTTATTATCATACATCTTATTTTACAATGTTTAATGAGTTTTTCTTCTTCTCTACAATGAATCACTAATCCTATAAAGTGTTCTGAATTCATGTGAGATTTTGGATATTTTATATTGTATTAAATTATGTCTATGGATTATTGTAAGAAAATTGTTCATGCATTTCATGAAATTGGTGTTATTCTTTTCTCTATGCTTTATTTACTTATGATCTAGCCGATTGCAAAGTTAAAATTAAGTGTGATTTAGAGATTGATAGAGTCTTAAAAGAAGAATTAAAAAAAATATAAACCAATGTACTAATTAGCCATTAATGTGCTAAATAGTCTTGAAGTGTTACATAGCCATTAAACATATATTTATTTTTAGAATTCACAATCATTTCAAGGGAAATATAGGTAATATAGCCAATCAAAATTTATTTGATATTTGGCAGAAAATAAGCTAAAGGGATTGGTTTGGTTATATTTGTCTAGACATAGTGGGTATAACATTTTGCTTATGATTGACACTATAAGCTTAAAATTAATTTTACTATGTATTTTAATACATAATCTAGAAATTTTATAAGTTCAAAGTATTATTTTTGAAATTAAGAACAACAATCTTATTTTATATAAAAATTATAAAAATTCACTTTCAGATATTAAAATATAATTTGTTCCAAATATTACACTTAGTTGGACAAAAATCAAAGCTAATAATAGATCAATACTTAACTTAAATAAATTTATATATAGATTCTCATGGAAAAGATACTCTACTCATCATTATATTACTTGAATGATACTTGAAATTGCATACACCATTTAGCCGGTCAGTTTAGCCATATTATGAATGTACAACAGCTCTTATAGGCTTTAATTGATCACTTTTTTTTTAGTTTTTTAAGAAAGACTCATGATTTAATAATTATTGTCTCAATAGAATAATCTATATACTAAACATCAAACCACAAGGCTAATGATGAATCACAGTAACCAAGCGAAACAACAATCTAATATACTAAAAGCTTATATGACAAAAATCATTAAATCACCAAAGACTCAAAAGTAATATGATGGGCTCAAGTGGTAGATGGGTAAGAAAAAGTGATTAAGAAAAAAGTAGAAACAACCTTCATCTAAGATTTCATGGATCAGTCATCCAGAGCTATCAACCTAAGGTCATTTAGCTTGGGAAGGTGGTTGATCTAACCCAGTCTTGAGATGTTTTATTAGTAACCATGAATTATGTCATCCAAAGTTTTTCTCATGGCCTCAAACTAGGTAAAAAAAACCTACAATATTCTAGATAAATACTAAAAGAAAGACTGGAAGATGTATGACATGGAATTTTTACATATATACAAAAATGTCTACAAAATGAAAGGAAATGAACTAGTATGGCTATACATAAGTAGAGTTACTCGACTTTGAACTTTTAATCTTATCTTGGTAAGGTTGACACCACTAAGCTTACTTAGCCACCTTAGACATAATTAAATACATGCATGCTTGAAGCTCTATCTAATGGGATATGATATGTAATACAAGTTATCTATCCTTAAGTAAAGACTTCTAATATTTGCTTAACTTGGCAATGTTATAAATGTGCACAAGCATTTAAGAGTTTTTATCACTAGTCGACTTCATCTTATATCGCTTCAAAGAGATATAAAAGAGCATAATAAATTTAAAATTTGGCTAAAGAGAGAGTCAAAATTTTAATTATTATGTTGTTTAATATTTTATTAAAATTGGTAGGCAATATTTTATCCTTAGAGCCTAACATGAAATTTTATATGGTCCTAAACAATCATGGTACAAGAAGAAAGCAAAAAAAAACATGTAAACAAAGCAAAAGTAAACTAATCATTATGTTATGATAGCTATAAATAATAGTTGATAGGCCAAAAAATTGAGTAATTTACTTATACATACCCAAAACAAAATGAAAGTAAAAAGGTGTAGTTGAGTTTTACATAACAAGCCTGGATACTCATTATTAACAATGATTCTAATGAACCGACTAAACCTGTTGAATCAATTCCACCACAAGAAGAAGATGATGGACATAGTAATCAAAACATGTAACCTAATAGGGAGCTATCACATATACAAAGAGTATCCATATAGGCCAATGAATAGTAGGATGATATAAATTCTCAAAATGAACCATTTAAAAAAAGAAATTATGAAGATCTCGTTACTGCTGCAATGAATGAATAGAAACACAACTTGACAAAGAAGAATGCCCAAAAGGGTATCTTAGTACTTAAGAATCTATTGGCTTATAGGCTCTTTAGGAGGTCCTTTAGTAAGTTGCCACCCCTCCCTAGTATGGCTACACATAAGTAGAGTTACTCGACTTTGAACTTTTAATCTTATCTTGGTAAGGTTGGCACCACTAAGCTTACTTAGCCACCTTAGACATAATTAAATACATGCATGCTTGAAGCTCTATCTAATAGGATATGATATTTAATACAAGTTATCTATCCTTAAGTAAAGACTTCTAATATTTGCTTAACTTGGCAATGTTATAAATATGCACCAGCATTTAAGAGTTTTGATCACTAGTTGACTTCATCTTATATTGCTTCAAGGAGATATAAAAGAGCATAATAAATTTAAAATTTGGCTAAAGAGAGAGTCAAAATTTTAATTTTTTAAAATATTTTTTAATTAAATTTAATGTTGTTTAATATTTTATTAAAATTGGTAGACAAAATTTTATCCTTAGAGGCTAACATGAAATTTTATATGGTCCTAAACAATCATGGTACAAGAAGAAAGCAAACAAAAAACATGTAAAAGAAGCAAAAGTAAACTAATCATTGTGTTATGATAGCTATAAATAATAGTTGACAGGCCAAAAAATTGGGCAATTTACTTATACATACCCAAACCAAAATGAAAGTAAAAAAGGTGTAGCAGAGTTTTACATAACAAGCTTGGATACTCATTATTAGCAATGATTCTAATGAACCCATTGAACCTGTTAAATCAATTCCGCCATAAGAAGAAGATGATGGACAGAGTAATCAAAACTTGTTACCTGATAGGGAGCTATCACATGTACAAAGAGTATCCATATAGGCTAATGAAGAGTAGGATGATATAAATTCTCAAAATGAACCATTTGAAGAAAGACATTATGAAGATCTAGTTACTGCTGCAATGAATGAATGGAAACACAACTTGACAAAGAATAATGCCCAAAAGGTTATCTGGGTACTTAAGACTCTATTGGCTTATAGGCTTTTTAGGAGGTCCTTTAGTAAGCCCTTCTTAAGTATCCTTGAATGAATGGAGTCATCTTCTTCAACTACAATACCTTTCTGACTATGTTGATCTCTATAGAGGGAGCTCCTAGTATCGACCATGTGGACCTCGATTGAATCCTCAAGAAGGTCATCCTCAACAAGATCAAAGACTACCCTCTCATTCTCCAAATCTATGCGATCACTACTTAAGAGTTCCCTCTTTTCAGCAAAGTACTATGCTAAAATGTCATCTTAGGAGTGGTTTAACTGTGCCAGTACAAACACACACTGCTGACCGGTAGAGGGACTGTGTTCACTGATGAAGATTCATCTAACACTGTATGCCACTAGAGTACTAGCCCTGGGAGGGTGATGCTCACTGGAAGAGATATGTTCATGACTGCTCATCAGTGGAGTGGTATCCCTGGGGAGAACCATTGCCATGGGAACTGTAAAATTATCCCCTTTCCCCTCTATAATTGCCACTATCACTAGCTCTGGTGGTGGTGGTGGTGGTGATGGTGGTGCGACCATGACGCTGTGAGGTCGCCACTCCTACTGAACCACAGCTGAGGTAAAGGGTCGAGCAGGGGAGCTCGATCTCACCTCAATAGGTGGGATGGAGGGAGCGAGATCCCTAGGCCATAGCTGGATCACCAGAGGGGAAGGTCTCTCCTCAGATGGGGGCTTTTGAATCTTGGCGGGAGTGGTGAATACTGCGAGCTGTATGGGTGATGGTGGACAATGAAGGGAGCGGTGTGAAGGCAACACTGACTGCCCCTCAATGGGAGATCTCTGCTTGCGGTGGGTAGCGTTGGTAAGAACAATCCTATCTAAATGATCAGCCCTGATGGGGGGAAGATCAAAAAAATCCATCATAGCGGAGGCTGTCGACTACCAGCATACCTCCATCACTTTCTCCTGTCTGCCTGAATACATGCTGAGCCTCCATGGCTCTCTCTCTCTATGGATCTGACCCCTAACACTCCTAGGGATCTCTAATCATAAATCAAACAAGGTACCGGACTCTGAGCATCCGTATGCTCGACTGGTGTCAGATAAGTCCGCCATAGGCCTCCAAGGTGCTCCCTGTCATATAGTATCGATGGTGGAGGAGAAGTAGCAATCCTCCGGTAATCTTCCTCTCCATCTAAGGTCGAGAGGGAGTGGAACTTATTGCTGGTCAAAAGTAGAGAGACCTCACGGGAGAAGAACCCTCCTTGGCTACATAGGATGCAGCCTCAAGCTCTCCTCAACTCGAACTCGCTTAATCTTTCAATTTTTTATGGCAGTGCAGTGAACAAGGCGGGCAGAAGTACCTACCTCAAAAGTGGAGGAGACTATCTTAGAGGCTAAGATAGCCTTCCCTTTCGGGGTGACCAACAAGGAGGTAGTAGCTCTCACTGGAGCAATGGTAGGGACAATTGGATGGGCAGGTGCTGAAACTATCATAGAACGGGGCGTGGGAACCACTATGGCCTTCCTCTTAAATAGAGGGTACTCAGAATCAGAGGGCATGTCAATGTTAATGACTGGCTTCTGCCCAGCCACCTCATTCTAACTAACAGTAGTGAGGGTCGCCCCCTCACAGGTAACATGCGCTCCCTCGAATCCTCGGCTGAAGAAAACCAAGTGGGTGGAGTCAGTCTCAGGGAGGCTGGCTTAATCCAAGGCCAATCCATCTCAAATGGAAAGGTGAAGACGAACTTCTGGGAAGCCATGTGTACTGACTGTGAAAATAAACTACACTAACCAGTCTACACTGTATCTCTACATGTGTTAAAATGTAACATGAGTGAGATTTTTTGCTTTAATACTTGTCTCGAGAGACTAATATAGATATGTAGTTTTGAACCCACACTTAACTGTTCAAATATGTTACATGTGGTTCATCGAAGAGATTTTGAAATTGAGGAGAGTCTTTGCCATTTGATTTTTATTTTAGAACCCATACTCAACCAATTTAGGTAGGTTGGGCTGGGTTCATAAATTTGAGGAGAGATTTTCTTGGAAATATTTGTATTTTATGTGTCTTATTTGAAAATATTCATGATTTGAAAGAACATTTACTTAGCAAATTTGGGTATGCTAAGAAGAGGTTGTGATTGTGTGTTTGAAAAAAATTTTCTTGTGATGATTGATTATGTGATAAGTTGATTTGAAAATGGGGCTTCTTACTTAACAAATTTGGTATGTTAAGTAGAGGCCACATGTGTTTGAATTGTGTTTGAAAATGAGACTTTCACTTTAACAAATTTTGTATGTTAAATGAAAGTCAAATGTGATTGTGAGATAAATTTGTTTTTCTTTGAAAATGAGACTCTCACTTAACAAATTTGGTATGTTAAGTGAAAGTCCAAATGTGATGTGATTTGAATAAATAGATTCTTACTTAACAAATTTGGTATGTTAAGTAGGAATCAAATGTGTATTGAAAATAAGACTCTCACTTAACAAATTTGATATGTTAAGCGAAAGTCAAATGTGATATATGTTTTGAAAATGGGACTCCTACTTAACAAATTTGATATGTTAAGTGGAGGTCAAATGTGATTGATATATGTTTTGCTTTTCATTGAAAAAGGGACTCTCACTTAACAAATTCAGTATGTTAAATGAAAGCCCAAGTGTGTGAGATTTGAAAAAAGAGATTCTTACTTAGCAAATTTGGTATGTTAAGTATGAATCAAATGTGTATTGAAAATGACACTCTCACTTAACAAATTTGGTATGTTAAGTGAAAGTCAAATGTGATTGATATATGTTTTGAAAATGGAACTCCCACTTAACAAATTTGATATGTTAAGTGGAAGTCAAATGTGACATGAAAATGAGACACTCACTTAAAAAATTTGGTGTGTTAAGTGGGGAGTCAAATATGTCATGAAAATAAGATTCTTACTTAACAAATTTGATATGTTAAGTAGAATCAAACATGATCTATGAAAATAAGACTCTCACTTAGCAAGTTTGATATGTTAAGTCAAAGCTAAATGGGTCATGGAAATGAGATTCTCACTTAAAAAATTTGATATGTTAAGTGGAATCAAATATAATTTATGAAAATATGACTCTCACTTAGCAAGTTTGATATGTTAAGTGAAAGTCAAATGTGTCATGGAAATGAGATTCTCACTTAACAATTTTAATGTGTTAAGCGGGAATCAAATGTATATAAAAGTTAGATTCTCACTTAACAATTTTGATAAGTTAAGTGTAATCAAATATGACATGAAAATAAGATTAACTTAACAACGCTGATATGTTAAGTGGGAATCAAATGTGACATGAAAATAAGATTCTTACTTAACAACCTTGAAATGTTAAGTGGAAATCAAATGCATATGAAAATGAAATTCTCACTTAACAACTTGGATATGTTTTAAGTGTGAATCAAATATGACATGAAAATCAGATTCTCACTTAATAATCTTGACATGTTAAGTGGGAATCAAATGCATATGAAAATGAGATTCTCACTTAACAACTTTGATATGTTTAAGTGGGGATCAAATGTATTTGATGTGCTCTCTTTCTTTTTTGAAAAGATAGGGGAATTATTTGTTTAACAAATATGGCATGTCAAATAAGATTCCAAAATAGAGGTGAAATTCATTTAACAAATCTTAAGTATGTTAAATCGATTTCAATGATATGTTTTGATGCCATGTATGTGATTTCTTGATTTTGGAATGTGAGAAGCTTCAACTCTAGCATATGTGAAATATGTTAAGTAGAGTTTCAATTTAATGTTATGATTTGAAAATAGAGTCTTCATTCAACAAATTTGAGTATGTTGAATGGAGGTGGCTATTTTTTTTTAAAAAAAAGTGCTTTTGAAAAATGTCATTTTGTGAAAGAATTTATTTTCTTAAATTTTATGATGAACCTCGCCTCACCAAGCTAGTGGTAAGAAGGTTCTATATTTTTATTATCTCTCTTTTCATTGATAAATTTTATTTTTCACCTATTGGGGAGCCCAATAGGGGTTTCAAGACCTACATGGAGTGAGGTCCTAAAACTTAAAAGATGTTGGTAAACTTTGCCTAAGAATGAAATAAGCTAAGTGCCAATGGAAGGAAAGATAGTCTCAGACTCACATAAAATGCAAGTCCACTATCGATGCTTGGAGACAAGAATCGTCTACTAGAGATGGAGAGAGGACCCATCCCCAGCGAACTCGCTAGAAAAATCTATGGTGTTTATTTTTGATTCATGTGCATGGGGGAGACACCACGCAGATCTGAGGGTGTACTTATTGAGGTGATCGGGTATGACATTAAGGAATAGTGTACTATCTTGAAAGATAGATGTCACTACCCTACAATGGACCTAATCACCTAATAAGGACTCATAAGACATGATGGGTCTTCAAATATACTAAATATTTTTCCTTTACTTTACATGGATGAATAAAGTAGGGTTTATTTAGACCGGGTTCTAAAGTTCCTTATGGGGGGCAAGCCCCCATAGTTAATTACATCTTAAGGAAAATAAATCCCTTAAGAATACTCTCAATTAAGTAGGCGATTGTTGTCTCCAAAGAATTCAAAGATAGGACTATCAATAAATTCATTATATTTTAGAAAATAAGTAGGATGGATCAAAAGGGAAGAGTTATTATCAAAACCAAAGGAGATGAGCAGGGAGTGCTCATGATATAAGGAAGCCTAGTGAGCACTCCAATCTATCATATAGATTGGCTTTATATATTTCAAGCTAAGGAGATTTATTTATTTGAGTTGAAATTTTATTAGAAATCTAGGACTTATAATTCCACAATACAAGATTATGAAAATGCCTAAGAGGTAAGGATTTATGCTTATAGCCTGTAGGAAACAGCAACCTCATATCCAAAATCTAGGGAGCTTTGTTGAGGGCCAAAGCACGACCTAATCTAAGGCGATAGTGGGTATATGGTTACCTCCACAAGAGAGAGTAAACAACCAGACTGCTGGACTTATTATCGATTGGAGTGGCAGCCAGCTAACTCCTCCTATGCTTTAAATCTATATAGGCAAGTCATACATTTTTTTGCAAGATAACTAGGTTATTATTATTTAGAAAATAAATTATGTCCTTAAACCTACTCCCTAAGAGACTAGAGCATGAGGGGTATGAATAATGACTTAATCTAATACAAATTCTTATCAAATTTTATTTAATTTGGGACTCTTTATTTTGACACGGACTATAGGATTTTGTATGCCTAAATATATGAGAAGTTAGTTATGGGTCAAATCAAAATGGAAAGAGGTGTTCTTCCATCATAGGATCTCAAAGGTTAAGCCCTTACTATTTGGCAAACATAGAAGCTCTCCCTTAACAAGAGTGAAATAAGATGATTATGCATGATATTAAACATACAACATCCAATAAGGGGTTGCTAAATATTTTATTATCTTGATTTAATGTCTAGGATTTTATATGATGTTATAAGTTATTTTAGAGATTTATTTATGAGTTGTTAGCGTGGGTAGAAAATTTAATTTTTATCATAGGAACCTAATCGCATCCAGGTCATACAATAATCACCAATCATAAACAAACTATGAAAAGGCATGCTTTTTCTAATGAACAAGTTAAACAAAACATCAAATAATTTTATAAAACTATCACAAAATAATAAAAGGTCGATGCAGTCGGGTATCGCTATATAACTCGAAAAGAAATGTGGGTAGCCGAGCTCTACCCTTATACAACCCGGAGTACAAGAGAATAATTACAATTATAAATGATGAATATTTTGGGGGTATTCATTCTTCATTCTTCTTTCTTCATTTCTTCATCTTCCATTTCTTCATTTGATTTGCTCCATTTCTTTCTTCCTTTTCGCTTGATTTGGATGTGCTTACTCCAAAGGCATCACATGGTACATAAGCCTTGATCTTATAACCAATGCTCATCTTAATCCCCCATAACACTCATCCTAATCCTAATGCAAAATTACATTAAAAGAAGGAAAGTAAATCTAGCTACACTTGCAAAATAAATATTAGATAAACACACCATACAACCAAAGCAGTTATATAAATAATTTGGACTTAGTACCCCACACATGAGTAACCAAGCCCACCTATCCTAACTTAGATTATGCTTAGGGGCTAAGCAACCTGCATAGCAAAAGCATTTATATTTTTTTATTTAGCAGCCCCTTAAGCACAACCCCCTGTAGAAAACATGATAAGCTAATATCGACCTAACATCCAAACTATGCACATACACCCTAACATCCAGTCTACAATAATACATTACAAAACAAGCATACATTTAACCATACACCGCCCTAACATAAAGCTAAAAATGGTGACTTAGTATAATGTATATGAATTAAAGCTTATGTGGCATGTCCTAACTAGGCTTTAGAGTTGTAATTTGGTAAGTATGAGGGATTTTATTTATAAAGGGGATGATTTCTCTTTAAGTAATTTAATAAATTTGAAGATTTTGCATAATGTTTTCTTTTATTTCATATGGCCTACACTTAACAACTAAGTATTATAAAGAGAAGAAAGAGAGGGAATCTCTCTTTCATCCCTACCTTAAGCACTTCTAAAGCAAGTTAATTAACCAATTTCTTTTAATGAATGGCTTGTTATTTGTTTTAATCAACCCTAAGTTTAGGTTCACTCTAAATGACCTTATTCAATAAGAAAGACATCTTAAGATTAATTAGAATAGATTACTATCACATAACACATATTCATTCATTTCTTTCCATCATATATATCCTGCATATGAGTAAATCCTAAGCATACCTATACATGAAATTTATATTTTTAGCATACTTGAATGATGAATGCAAAGAAGTGTGTTTGGAATTTAAATATTTCTTTTGATTGAATTATGAATGCATGCCTTTTTAATAGAAAAGATGATTTTTCATCCATTAGCTAGATACACATTAACATGTATAAAAATTTTAAGTGAGTGCATCGCCATTGTTCTACACTAGGGGCGTAAGGTACAAGACGTACTTAGGTCTACTTAAAACCTCGCAGCCCTGGGCATCTAGACTAATATA
The DNA here is from genome assembly GCA_021442155.1 of Cymbidium sinense. Lineage (NCBI taxonomy): Eukaryota > Viridiplantae > Streptophyta > Magnoliopsida > Asparagales > Orchidaceae > Cymbidium > Cymbidium sinense. The sequence goes on from CM038229.1 coordinate 21,099,723, forward strand.
TCACTTTTCTAAGATACATATAGATGTACAAATAACTAAGAACCCATGCAAAAGGTGTATTTGATTGATTTGATTTATGATTCTTATTAATTGGCCACATCATACATACATATGTATAAGAGTCTTAAGTGAGTACGACACCATTGTTCTACACCAGAGCATAAGGTACAAGACCTACTTAGGGCTACTTAAAGCCTTGCTATCCCAGGGTGTCCAAACTAATATACCACTTTTCTCAGATACATATGAATGTACAAAAATAACCACAAGTGTAAGAAGTCATGCAAGAAGTCATATTTGATTTGATTATATAATTTACATATGTGATATGAAACTCTTCCTAAGTCTTAACATGGAGATGCATAGGAGTAGATTTATGCAAATGTTTTGTTCTTTTTTAAATGAACTAAACATTTGTAAATCCTATGTGAATCCATGTAAGATAAGGAAAGAGAGCATCATAATGTATATCTTATGTTATCAACATATGCAAACTTATCGATACTTATAATTAGCATCACTACATCCATTATAATTGACTTATGAGCTTTTGAAAATCATATTTGATTTAATAGTAATAATAGCCACACCTATTTTTAATTTAAATCACCACATGCAATTTGACATGAAAGAACCCATTTCATTTAGTTAATTTTAAAAGAAATGAATGCATGATTGCATATGACAAGCAACATTTAACATGATTGGAAAGAAATAAAGGAACATAAGCACATGATCTCATTCATTCCAATTAATTCTTAAGGACAACCATACTAAATAAGGCTACTTAAAATAAACAAAAGTTCTTCAATGTCATTTCATTTTTTGAGTTGAACTTTATTTAGGAAATATGAAAGAGGTTTGATGATCCTAATCCCATTCCCCATGTGTGTGAGTTAATTTTATTTAATGAAAAGCAATTTGGTTGATTTTATGGTTTAATTAGGCTAGGGTATGAATTAAGCCAATTAATTAACCCTTACGTACATCACCTTAAGTTAATTAACTAATTAATAATAAGCCAATATAATATGCTACCACATGGAAAGTAAATTTGCAATGCTTTTAAGAAAGGAAAGGGGCCTAATGCAATTGGCTCATGATTAATAGTTAATTAGGCTTAAGGGATCTCACTTAACTACTTTTATGATTTTCTCACACATGTGAGCTAACCATAATTTCATTATCTCCCCTCTGGGTTATTGAACACCAAAAGAGCTACCCAATATTAAATTAGATAAATTCTGGACTGATTATGATTTCAATTTAATTAATTAAGCCATTTAATTAATGAATTAAACTATTAATTAATCCCAAATTAATTGATTTCAAGTCAAGTAAAGTGAACTTAGGAAAAAGAATAGGAAAGAGGCCTCAATCTCATTCCTCATATTCATTCACTGTCTCACAATGATTAATAAGCTTAATTAGTGATTTTCTTAGTATTTATAATGTTAATTAATCACCTAATTAATAAAGAGAATAATTAAGGCTAAGACAAATAATTTCCTTAATTATCTAAGCAATAAATCTCAAGAAAATTATGAGAGACAGAGGTCATCCCAGTAATCAACCTCAGAAAGTTTGGGACTAATTACTTGGGTAATTATAGAGTAATAAAGCTAATTAAGTTTTTAGTTAAACTCAAATTATGCCTTAATCACTATTTAAAGTTAATTAGAATTAATTTCCTCTGAAATATCTTTAAAATGAGTATTTATTTATATTTTTTAGATTTTTCTACAATTAGTTATGAGTTTTCAAAGTATCAGTTGATTAAGATAATTTTCATGAAGTTTGTTAATTTATTTTATTAAAATAAATCATTGAACTTCAAAATTCAATATCTTTCAATCCAGAAGTGATTTTGATTTGAAATTTTTATAGTAGGTTGATTTCAGCTTCAGTTTCAATCTCTAAAATTTTCAACTTAATTTGATGTGTATTTTTAGCTTAATTAATGAAATTTTATTTTTACCAAAACTTAAATTAAGCTCGAACTATCCAACACAATTTGGGGATTTTGGGTTTATTGAATTCCTCTCGGAAAGATGAATCCAACGAGCCCTTATTTGTAATTTTCATTAAGTATTTTATTTTATATCAATTTTTGAAGTTTCAAGTATTTTAGATATTTTTTTAAATTAGAAAATATAGATTTTCCCACTTAACCCGTCAGACTGTGCGGCAAGACATAACGCTGTTTTCACTATCGGATGAGGTGCCACATGATTGGATGCACAAGCGTCTTTGCATGGCATGCGGCACCCGCGTGTCGGCGAGCGCGGGGCGGACGGATCAAGGAAAATGATGTGTGGTTCGATCGCTCGATCAAGGATCGGTGAGATCTAATCAGGATCGAGGTGAAAATGAAGGATCTATGCATGATATGAGTCATCCGATCCTGCAAATCACGAGATTGGATAGCTGTTGTGTGTCTGACATAAGAAACGAACGGAAATACTGTTCACCTGAGATTTTTCGCAATTTTGAGCAAAATTTCATGTAAATGAGCTCGTTTCAGGGCGATTTACATCAGAAAACTTCTATTTCGTATTATGATTGTATAAAATAAAGAATGCAGGGGATTCTAAGGAAAAATCCTAAAATCGTATGAAAAACATCACAAAAAATAAGAAATCCTAAGGTCGGCTATTGGTTTTTTGAAGATTACCTCACCGGGCATAATTTTTGATGGCGGTGATAATTCGAGCATGCTTTTGAGTGGGAAAAGAATCCCTGAATGAGCCTAAACCTTCGCCTTCACTTCAGAATGATGTCTTCTTCAATTGAAGCCACTTCCTCGTTCAAATCCACTTATTTTTGGTGTTTTTCACCCCAAAATCAAGTGGGAATGATTGTTGGTTGGTTTGAGAACTCTAAAGGATGGAAATGAGAGTGGGAGGAGAAGTTTTGCTGCCTCTAATGCCTTGGTTTTAAAAGTGGCCGAAAATCCCTCATTTTGTTTAATTTTTGGATCCAAAATGTTGTTATTTGGTTTGGGGTGGTTGGGAATGGAAGGAAATCATCCTAGGCGGTTCATTTTGGTTGGCTAAGGCATGGGAAGTGGTTTTCATGAATGACAAATGGGTGTCCTCGCAAGGGGAGGTGGGAGTCCTTCAGGCCAAGTGTTCCAATGGGAGAGGAGAGGTGAATTCACCTCCCCATGAGTCATGGCTGCCTCAACCACCTCTTGGGTCAGGTAATCAGTGTCCTTGGTGCCTATGTGGATCATTGGATGAGTGTCAAGTGGCCAAGGAAGAGAAATGATCACTTGGGCAAGTGTCTTTTCTCATGGGATGTCCTTGACCCAAGGGCAAAGTGGTCATTTGATATTGGATTTGATTTGAGCAGATTTAAAATGAGTTAAAAGTGAGTTTGACCAAATTTTATGTTATTTGGAGTTCATTTGATTTAATTTGGGTCAATTTGACCCATTTGGGTCAAAATGGGTCAAAACGGGTTAGGTTCAACAATTGGTCAAATTGGATCAAACCAAAGGTTGGGTCAAGTTTAAATGATCATTTGGAGTAAAATAGTTCAATTGGTTTCAATCAATTTGGTTTAATTTGTATTTAATTTGGATTTTGGCCAATTTGATCCTTTGTGTCAATTTGGGCTAAGTTGACTAATTTGTCCCAATTGACCAAATTGGCTTGAATCATGGCTTGGTTTGTGTTTGGTTGATCATTTGGAATATATTATAGGCTTTGGTTAAGTTCAATTTGGATTTGATTGGGTTTTAAGTTGATTTGACCCTTAAGGTCAAATTGGGCTAAGTTGGGTTAGGTTGACCAATTGGTCAAATTATGCTCAATTGAGGCTTTGGTCAAGTTTAATAATCAATTTGGAGTGAACTTCGGCCATTGGTTGCAATCAATTTGGATTAGGTTGCAATTTGGCTAGTTTGAGTTCATATGGGATAAAGGGTTAACTTGGTCAACGGGCTAGGTTGACATGGTTTAACCCAATTCATGATAATTGATTAACCTAAGATGATTAACAATCATGCCATGAAGTTCGGATTGGCTTAATTCACTTTGATTTGAATTGAATTGGATTTTGGTTCATGTAGGTCAAATTGGGCACTTTGGACTGAGCCAATTGGGCTTAGTTGGCTTAATTTTTGAATTGAGTTTGATTTAGTTGAGTTTATTTATGGATTTGAGATTGACATATAAAATCAATTGCAATTGGTTTAAGTTCAAATGTGTTTTTGCTCATTTGAATATTTCAAGTCAAATGGGCTAGGTTGGGTTTGACTTGAGTTAACTTGGATTTGATTTGATAATTGTAGTTTCTGTTTATATTTGAAACAATGATTGAAGAAGTGATTGAATTATGAAGAAAACCATTGGTTTTGAGTTGATTTGGGTATCATTTAGCAAAGTTCAAGAATTTGGCTAAAAGGGCTAAAATCAGGAATTTGATTTGATTTGGATTTAGTTTTGGCCTTTTCAATTTATATTTCATTTATATGTATCAATATAAATAAAGATATAAATGGGTTATGAGAAAATCACTTGAGTTTGAAGTGATTTGGAAGCAAATTTGACCAAATCTAGGGATGTAGGTCAAAAGGGCTTGACTTGGGAATTGATTTTATTTGGGTTTCAATCATTTGGATTTGATTTATGATTTGGAATTTAATTAGAGATTGAATTTGATAATTGATAACATCAGTTAGATTAGAGTTGATTTGAATTTGGTTAAGACTAAGTCCATAAGATAAAATCAAAGGGCTTAGGAAATGATTTGGAGTTTGAATTTAATCATGGGTTTCAATCATTTGATAGTTGGATTTGATTTTGGAATTTGGATTTGAATTTGAGATTTGACTTGATATTTGAGAAAATTAATTTAATTGGGGTTGATTTGAATTTGGTTAAGGCTAAGTCCATAAGATGAAATCAAAGGGCTTAGAAAGGGTTTTGAATTTGAATTTGATCATGGGATTGAATCATTTTATATGGAATTTGATTTACGATTTTGAGTTTGAATTGACATTTGAATTTGAGGTTTGGTTTGAGAAGGAAAGCATGAGTTGGATTTAGGCTATAGGGTTGGAAAATTTTCTTAAGTCCCTAAGGCATAACCTATTCCTATGGCTAAACCTTCTAAGTCTCTAGGGTTAGGTTAGATGTTCACCTAATCACTAGAAGTGTCTTAAGACTAAGGAACTCTTAATGTCTATAAGAGTCCCAGATCTATGATAAGAAAGTTTAGAGCTCACTCCAAAATTGAGGTCAATAATGGCCTACACTTAACAACCAAGTGTTATAAAGAGAAGAAAGAGAGGGAACCTCTCTTTCATCCCTATCTTAAGTCACTTCTAAAGCAAGTTAATTAATCAATTTCCTTTAGTGAATGACTTATTATATGTTTTAATCAATCTTCAGTTTAGGTTCACTCTAAATGACCTTATTCAATAAGAAAGGTATCTTAAGATTAATTAGAATGAATTACTATCACAGAACATATGTTTATTCATTTCTTTCCATCATGTATATCATACATATGATTAAATCCTAATACCTATATACAAAGTAGTATGTCTTAAGATAATTTAAATGATGAATGCAAAGAAGTGTGTTGTGGATTTTAAATATTTCATTTGATTGAATTATGAATGCATGTCTTTTTAATAAAAAGAGAGATTTTTCATCCATTAGCTAAGTACACATTCACATGTATAGAAGTTTTAAGTGAGTACATCGGCATTGTTCTACACCAGGGGTATAAGGTACAAGACCTACTTAGGGCTACTTAAAGCCTCGCAGTCCCAGGATGTCCAGACTAATATACCACTTTTCTTATGTACATATAGATGTATAAGCAACTATAAGAATAGAAAAACCCATGCAAAGTTGTATTTGATTTATGATTCTTATTCATTAGTCATATCATTCATATATATGTAAAAGAGTTTTTAAGTGAGTACGGTACCATTTTTCTACACCAGGGGCATAAGGTACAAGACCTACTTAGGGCTACTTAAAGCCTCATAGCCCCGAGATGTCCAGACTAAAATACCACTTTTCTCAGATACATGTGAATGTACCAAAAAGAACCACAAGAACGAGAAGTTATGCAAGAAGACATATTTGATTTGATTATATGATTTACATATGTGATATGAAATTCTCCCTAAGTCTTAGCATGGAGATGCATAGGAGTATATTTAGACATATGTTGTATTATTTTCAAATGAACTATACATTTATAAATCTCATGCAAATCCATATAAGGTAAGGAAAGAGAGCTTCCTATTGCATATCTTGTATTATCAACATACAAACAAGATATATTGTAATTAACATCACTCCATATATTATAATTGATTTATGGGCTTTTAAAGATAACTTTTGATTTAATAGTAATAATAGCCACACATATTTTCAATTTAAATTAACACATGCAATTTGACATAAAAGAAACCATTTCATTTAGTTAATTTTAGAAGAATGAATGCATAATTACATATGACAAGCAACATTTAATATGATTGGAAAGAAATAAAAGAACATAAGCACAAGATCTCATTCATTACAATTAATTCCTAAGGGCAATCATAGTAAATAAGGCTATTTAAAATAAACCAAAGCTCTTTAATGACATTTTTAATTTTGAGTTTGATTTGATTTAGGAAATGAAATAGGTTTGCTAATCCTAATCTCATTCTCCATGTGTGAGTTAATTTGGTTTAATGAAGAAGTAATTAAGTTGATTTTATGATTTAATTAGATTAGGGTATGAATTAAGCCAATTAATTAACCCTTGCCTACATCACCTTAAGTTAATTAACTAATTAATAATGAGCCAATATGATATGCAACCACATGAAAAGTACATTTTTTATGCTCCTAAGAAATGAAAGGAGTCTAATGCAATTGGCTCATGATTAATAGTTAATTATGCTTAAGGGATCTCACTCAACAACTTTTATGGTTTTCTCACACATATGAGCTAACCATAATTTCATTATCTCCCGCTTTGGGTTATTGAACACCCAAAGAGCAACCTAAGATTAATTAAATGTTGCTTAGGTATGAAGTTAATTTCAGATTGAGTTAATCAAGCTTATTAATTAATTGATTGAATTCTTTAATTATATTCTGATTAGAATGATGAAATTAACTTGGGGAAAGGGATCGAGGACAAGGCCTCAATCCTAACCCCTAAGTCATTTCAAACACTCAATTAGGCTTTAATTTTTTTTATCTTGGAGATTAATTAATTAATTAAGCAATTAATTACCTCATTAATCATTAACTAATCAAATTCCAAAAAATAAAGAAAACTTAAGAAATGAATTAGGAAAAGTATCCCAACCACATTCCCTAAGCTCCCTTACTATTCAATAGAGGTAATTACTCTTAAATAATTAATTAAACCATTATTCATTCACTAATTATCACTAATTAAATTAGGAAAATGATTAAGTCTTAATCAAGTGATTTCCCTAATTAAGCAACATATAAAATCCCAAAAAAATGGGGGAAGACAAAGGTCATCCGCCCAAACATCAACAAAAAGTTGGAGATCAATTGGGTGATTAATTAAGAAATAATTAAGCTAATTATATTTTTAATTAAACTTTAATTAAGCTAAAATTACTATTCAAAATAAATTAATAATATTTTTTCTAGATTCTACCCTAAAATATCTTTAAAATGAACCCAAGTTTGTATTTTTTGGATTTTTCTAGGACTAGTTATGCTTTTTAGAAGTTTCAAGCTAAAAATGGATTAATTAACCTTAATTAGGGCATTAATCTCGTCAAGCCACGTGGCAACTAACGCGGTGTGCTTTCCACATGGCATGACGGGAGTGGCTATTTAAATTATCACATCTGAAGGCTGACTCGGATGGCGGTGAACGCGGTTTCTCCATGGACCATTAGATTTAAGATTGAACGGTCGTGATTCGACCCATTGTTTAGAAGAGAAATCAAAGGATATAATGTGTGTTCATATCAGGACCGTCCATCTCGATCACGTGGAATGGACGGTCCATGATCTGTCCCCTCCTGAGTAGCGATTGACAAATATTGTCCATCGATTGTCCCTCGATCTGAGCTCACCCGAGCTCGGATGGAGATGAAAATTATCCCACACCTTCGAGGAAGCAAAACAAAGAAATCTAATAGTGGAAATTGCATGACATAGAACTTTCCTTCATAAAAGACCAACCTATTTTAATTCAAGGATCAATTTTAATGGCATACCTCACCGGAGCTTATGACCTGTGGTTCCAACAATTGAGGAAGCTTCATTTGGTAAAAATGAAGCCCTGTTGAGCTGCACGAGCCTTCATTTGGTGTAGTTTGCTCGAAAGACCAATCCACAGCACATAGGCAATCGGTCTTGATCGAACTCCACCCTCCGGCCGTCAGGAAGCATGGGAAATGATTCATTTTGGCTCATCTAGGTCCAAGGATGGTGTGTGAAAAACTAATTGCACTTTGGTGGAAGTTTGAGAAAATGGAAATCTGATTGAGGCTCCCCTATTTCAGTTTCACGTAAAATTGAGAGTGGGGATTTTAGGGAGCTCGGGAAGCCTTGGAAATTGCTCTGGGATCACTTTTCTTGGCTGTTAGGGTTGAGTCAAGTGTGTCTCCATGAGTTTGAGTGAGAATGAGGGGGGTATACCCCCTCATTCCTTGAATTGGAAGGCTATGGCTAGTTTGGCTTTTTCTTGATCATTTGGCCATTTCAAAGGATTGTGGATGTCCTTGGGTGGTTGATGTGGCTTGATTTGGTTGGGTAAGGGTGTGGAGGTGGCTGCCAAGGGAGGTAGTGGATGTCCTTGGTGGTTTGAAATGCTCTAACGGGAATGGGGAGGTGATTTCCAAGATGAGTCATATTCACCAACCACCTGGTCACCATGGTCCTTGGTGCCTATGTGGACATATGAATGGGTGCCAAGTGGCCAAGGAGGAAATGACCAAATATGCATGTGTCTTATCTCATGGGATGCCCTAGACCTAAGAGCAAAGTGGTCATTTGGCTATAAGTTTGATTTGAGCGGATTTGAAATAGGTCAAAAGTGGGTTAGCCCAAATTTCAAGTGGATTGAATTTCATTTGGTTTGATTTGGCTTGATTTGACCTAGTTAGGTCAAATTGGATTAGGTTGGGTCAAGTTGACCAACTGGTCAAATTGGGTCAAACCAAGGGTTGGGTCAAGTTCACATGACCAACTGGAGTGTATTGGTGTCATTGGTTTAGTTTGGGTTTAGTTCACAAAATTTGGCTAAAAAGGCTAAAATTAGGAATTTGATTTGATTTGGGTTTGGTTTTGACCATTTGAATTTATATTTCATTTACATTCGTGAATATAAATGATGATATAAATGGTTCATGAAAAAATCACTTGAGTTTGAAATTGATATATGATTTGGAATTTTGATTTCATTTTGAATTTGATATTTGAGAAAATCAGTTGAATTGGGGTTGATTTGAATTTAGTTAAGACTAAGTCATAAGATAAAATCAAAGAGCTTAGGAAGGGATTTGGAGTTTGAATCTAATCATGGGTTTCAATCATTTGATAGTTGGATCTGATTTTATAATTTAGATTTGATTTGAGATTGAATTTGATATTTGAGAAAATCAATTGAATTGGGGTTGATTCTTGGTCAAGGCTATGTCCATAAAATCAAAGGGCTTAGGAAGGGATTTGGAGTTTAAATTTAATCATGGGTATCAATCATTTGATAATTGGATTTGATTTTAGAATTTGGATTTGAGATTTGGTTTGGAAGAAGGAAGCAAGGGATTGGCGTGCAAGTCCTCCTAAATCCCTAAGGCATAACCTATTCTTATGGCTAACTCTTCTAAGTCTCTATGGTTAGGTTAAGTGTTCACCTAATCACTAGAAGTGTCTTAAGACTAAGGAGCTCTTAGTGTCTATAAGAGTCCTAGATCTATGATGAGAAAGTTGAGAGCTCACTCTAAATGTGAGGTCAACATTTGATGAGCCTTTAATTTATCCTTTGATAATCTGCTGCTTTTATGGTAGGTGATGAACGGTTCTTGCCAGCCATCTTCTTCTATTATTATTCAAATACTATGATTTTCTTTAGCTTTAAATGTTTAATGCTAGTTTGCTTTAAATTATTATTATAATTGGCTCTACCTGAGGGTCTCATATTTATTTAGCTAATTTAGCTAATTTTATAACTTTGCCATTATCCTGATGTGACACCCTTACAATTATTATTTTAAGGATTTATTTCAGAAGCCCCAAGACATGCTTATGATAAAGCGCTAATTCAAGCTTTTTTATCTTAAAAATTCTAATTATTTATGAGACAATGAGTTAAGAATCTTCATAAACATGAAGCTTCTTAATTCATGTTAATTGTTAGCTTTAGACCCATAATTAATACTAAATATTTGGCCTCATTATTAGTTTGAGGTTCAATTAGATAATATGAATATTGGAGAATACCGTCCTGCAGGCATCACAAATATAAAGCCTATTCTGACATGTACTGTAGGTAAATCAGGTAGTTTAGTTGGCTTTATTAAAAAAAACCCTATCAAAATAAAGTTCCCACTCTAATGATAATTGAACCTTTTTTACTTCAAAGATTTATTCATTAGGCAATTCATCATTGAGTGGAGAATTTATCAGTAAGGAATGAGTCGCTAGAACATCAGCTAGAGCTTGCCCTCTTATAACCTTATGCGGGACAAATGTTATATCAAATTGAAGTAATAGGTATTATGGTAGGTTTAGTCATTAAGAATTTAAGAGAGTCAAGTTTAGATATCATAGTTATTTTATGTGATAACATATAGTGTTGTAGTTTCTAAGTAGCAAATATCAATGCTAGACATTGCTTCTCAATAGAAGAATATTTTATTTCAACTCCTATTAGATATCAACTTACATAGTATAGGGCATTTTCTTTCCCTTCTTCATTGTTCTAAGCTAGCAAAGCTCCTAATGACTCTTCTAAAGCTTCTGTATATAATATCAATGACTTTCCCATTATTGTTGCTGCCAAAATTAGGGGATGTAACAAATATTATTTTACACTATCAAATGCTTCTTGATAAGCATCATCCCATATAAAAGGTGCATCCTTTTTCATTAATTGGGTGAAAGGTTGACATCACCCCAAAAGATTAGAAATGAACTTTCTAATGTAAGTCAATTTCACATGTAGTGAACGTTGTTGCTTCAAGGTCTTAAACAATGTCATTTCTATTATTGCTTTTATTTTAGAGGGATGACTTTCAATGCATCTATGATGCTCAATAAAGCCCATGAACTCATTAGAAGTCACACTAAAAGCATATTTCAACAGATTCATCTTTAAGTTAAGACATTGAATTCTATCGAATACAACTCTGAAGTCACTTATGTGCTTACTTTGATTCTTTCTCTTCACAACCAAATCATCAACGTAGCATTTCACATACTTATGTATAAAGTCATGAAAGATGTGGGTTATTACTTTTTGGTATGTAACGCTGGAATTTTTCAAGCTAAATGGCATCACTTTATAGCAATATATGTCGATTGGTGTGTGAAAGGACGTATGCTTTTCATTATTTGGAACCATTTTAAATTGGTTATAGCCCAGCTAACCGTCTATGAAGGAGAACATATCAAAGTTTGATGTATTGTCTGCAATGAGTTTTGGATTGGGTAGTGGGAATTTATCTTTTGGGCAGGATTTGTTTAAATCCCTGAAGTCAATGCAAGTATAGATGTGTCCATTCTTTTTCTTTATTGGGACAATATTGGCAATCCAGTCAGCATACTTCTCTTCTCAAATGAAGCCTACTTCAATGAGCATTTTGATTTCATCGATTACTTACTCTTCAATTTATAATCACATTCACCTTGATGCTTGCTTCACAAGCTATACATCATGTTTAATGGCAAGCTTATGTACAACTATGTCTGACAATAGGCCTAGCATTTGCTGTAATTCCATGTGAAGCAATCCTTATATTCACAGATTAGTGCTTTTAATTCCTCCAATCTTTTTGATGTGAGGTTAACACTAACAAAGGTTGGCCTAAGCTTCTCTTTAGTACCTAAGTTGATTTCTTGGAGTTCATCAATGGTTGCTCGATTGCATTCTTTGAATTTATTTGGGGCCTCATTGAGGTCAATGATTAATTCCTCTTCAGGTATATTCTCATTTGAAACATTCTTTTATTCATCAATAGTTTTCACAGGGGCATTTTCTTTATAGGATATGGCATTGCATGAACTCATTGGAGGAGATGCCAAAGCAATATATCCTAATCCCCATATGGTGAACTTCCCATATCCTTTAAGATTTTGGGTATTAACCCCTTGCCAAAATTTATTAAATAATTGGGCTTGGATGCTTGATTGTATAAGTTGAATGTTGTTTTTAACCAGCTTCTTTAGAGATGGTGACAAGTATTAAGTAATCATTATTGAAATATCTTATTTCTTAAAATCATCTTTCTTCAACAACATTTGTGTGAGATTTGGAGTTCACTCTTCTATTTTGAAGAAAAGGTTCTCATGTTCATTGTAGCCTCATGTAGGAGGGACATAGAAAGTTTCTAGTTATTCTATTTTCTCACTTCTTAAAGCTATTAAGGCTTTTATATGTGCCTTTGGCACTATAGTTATTTTTATAGCTTGGTTAGAAATCTGGGATTCGGCTACACATATCAAAGAAATATGAGTTTCCTCTAATTGCTTTATCACTTTAATGGTACTAGCTTCTTCTTTCTTTTGGCTAGCTAGGGCTTCTTGGGTTGATAAAGTACTATCTCTTCTTCATTATCCTTAGTATCGCTACCAAGGTAGAGAATACCTTAGGTACTTTAATTCCTTAGTACTTTTTCCCCTTGAATTATTATGTTTTAGCATTAGTTTGATAGGTGGAGCCACTTGATTTTGGGAATTGACTTCCTCTACTTTCTTAGGCATGAAGTACTTGGCATCATCATAAATCTTGATCTCGCGTATCAAGAATGGATTCATGTCTCCATCAATTTTTTGTTCTTCGCCATTTTGAATATACTTTATACATTGATGGAGAGTTGAAGATGCCATTTTTATGAATCCACGACCTACCAAGAAGTGCTTCATAAGCAACTTGGGCTTCTATCACGTGAAATTTAGCTATTTGTGTATAATTTTCTGAAACGTATGGGTAGAATAAAAGACCCTAAGGTTTGTTGTCAAATCCTTATTGGAATATTATATTTTTTATCTAGATAATAAGCATCCAAAGCTAGTGCTCAAAGTATTTTAACTATTAAGAGATTGGCTAAAGCACTTAGATCGACCAATATCCTTCTTATTCGAATAGAGTGGCTTTCTTAACTGTGACATAAAGGGGCGGATTATGTTCCGTTGTCCCTAACAATGGGTCAATCTCACTGAATGTAATGGTGCTGATTTCTGAGAGGTTAAGTCTTCTTCGTCTTTTCTTCAGCGAAGAATACTTCATATTATTCTAGATTTTGCAAGATTTTGATTAATGTCTCGCATAAATCTTTGGACAATATGAGATCATCATAGATATTTAGTAAAGCAGAGAGCCAGCATAAAAGTGCCATAACATTATAGTCTACTCCTATTTTGGTAGACTTTTGAAGTTTAGTCGATGATGAGGGTAAGACATTTTCATTAATTTGATTTCTTTGTCTTATCACTGACTTTTCATTATGGAGGTGGAGAGATTCATTTTCCTCTTTTTAGCTAGACTTGAGTTACTTCTTCCATCTGATCTCCTCTATTAGAAGAAATCTTTGAATTATGTACTTCTTCAGAACTTTAGGAGTTTTTTGTACTCTCAGAACTACTTCCTAGTCTAAGACATAATTTCTTTAAGCTTGACTTGACCTTCCATTTAATAGGCTCTTCTCTAAGAAAGCATAGTTCTTCCTCAAAGTTAGTTGAAGCTGCAATCACATAACATGCTTCTCTTTTGGTTTGAAAATTAGAATTTTCACACATGTTTATGACTAGACACATTTCTTTTGAAACCTCTTCTTCAACATTTTTATCACAAGCTTTAAGTGATGCATATATTCTTCTAGTTTAATTGGCCTTTAAAGAGGTTGTTCATACTCTTCTAAAGAGCCAATCATTTTTTATGTTTTAGACTTTGGCTTTATCGGTTTTCTCTTTTTTTTTCTTTTTTTTTTTTTTTTTTTTTGATTTGTGGAGCTTTAAGGATGAAGGTTGATTGATTTTTTATTTTTTATTTTTTGCTTTTTTGTATTATATAAAAATTGCCACCTATTTGGGAAGAATCTTTTTGCATCAGAAAGCCAATCAGTTTTTTTTATGTTGTCTTTCCCAAGAAGGGAGGTTGTCTTCATAAGATAGACACCTCCTTATGTGTAATGGGTGAAGAGCCAAATTAAAGAGATTGAAATAATATGATTTATGATTCAACATTTTAATCATTTCTAGTTAATTTTATTAAGTATTTCTGAGGCTTTAAAAGTGTTCTTATCATGAGATCAATTATTTTTAAGATTCAGATGATTTGTTGGATAGATAAGCTATTTTATCCTAACAGCCTATCATAATAATTTGATGTTGTAGTAAACACAAATAATTATATAAAAAAACCTAAAAAATAGTTCTTTCTAGTGCACTAATAAAGTAAATATCACAAGCAATCAAACAAATTATTAATAAAAGGCTAGTGTAGTCGAGTATCCCTATACATCCCTATAGAAAAGTAAAAATGGACATCTAAAATTTACTCTTATACAGCTCGATTAAGACCTTCAATAGATAGACTAAGCCTTTGAGTCTTATTGCTTCATCTTTTGGTTCTTCTAGTTCCAAAAAGATTCAAAGCTTTTCTCTAGGGGAGTTCATCCTTATATATCTCTTTTGTTCATTTGAAATCTCTTTAGTCCAATAGAACTCTAAAAAATTACATTTATAATATTAAAAAAATTTAAGAGTTGACACACTCAAGAGAGAGGATGAATTGGTGTGCTTTTAGAGTTTTCTTTAACCAAAAAATCAAATCAAAACTTTATCAATTAGCAAAAGAAAATTTTAATAGAGTAAAACTAATAACCCAAATATAGAGAATAAGAATAGTAGAAAAAATAATAGAAGAAAAAGAAAAGGGAGCACAAAGATGTATAGTGGTTCGGTCTAAATGACCTACACCTACTCTCTAAATCTCCACCAAAAATCCACTAATACTCCTTTGGCACAACAAGCTAAGGCAGGAATGGCTTTCTCATTACTTGTAATGAATGAAACCTACACCCTTTCCTCTTCTCATTCAAAGCTAGAAGGATACCACTACCTCTCTAAGGTACAAAGAAAATCTCTTACAATAAAAATCTTACACAAGTTCTGAACTAAAATAAAATCTAAGTTAAAAACAAAAGACTTAAAGGTAATGTAAAAGAAATAACAACCATGATGAAAGTGCAACCTTACCAACACACTTTTCTTATAGGTTAAATATTCTTCTCTAAGCCTCCTTTGGATTTTCCACATTCAAGCTATTGGTCAGGCTCCTTATAAGGGGTATTCATAGGGAGAGGGCTAAATATAAATAAAAAAATTAATCTAATCATACTAAATGATCCAACATCATATTATATAACTAGTTCATATCTCTAGGGTTAGTGTCTCTAGATCATATAATCATCCCATCAGGAGCCACTATTCATATTATATTCCATAGTTCTTATTATATAGATAGTACAAACTAAAAATTCAACTCTCTATTTATTCATCTTGTATAATCACATCATACATTTTGAACATATTAACAAAAAATTTTCAAAAATTGAATCCCTCTATTTTTGGATTAAAATCTAGTAGTTGTGATGTAGCACATTAAAGGAGGAAATGATGTGTCATAAGGCTCCAAACCAAAGCTTGACCTTAAGAGGACATTTAGTAGACTTTATTTGTTTTGGATTTATATTTTATATATTGTATTATGTACTCATAGTTGTATTTAATCATGTTTAAGTATTGTATATAAGTTATGGTTAAAAACATGTGTGTTCATGTGTTAAATCACATATGTGTCATCCCGGCACCTAGAAGCGGCCTTTTTTATGCCTTGGTTGGGTTATCCCCCACCTCAGCATCTTAGACTCACCTCAATTAACTGACCACCCCTTTGGAACTAGCCTCCAAGGGTGGAACTTACCTTGGCCAACCAAGTTAAGGTGATTTTCACTTTAAAGCCTTTGGCCAATTATGGAAAAATGAGAGAGAGCCATTCTCAAGCCTATCTAAGCTTCCCATCACCTTCCTTAAACAAACCAAAGATTAGCGCACCTTTCTCCCGATTCCCACTCCACCGGTAAGCCAGAGTTCAACCAAACCTGTCAGAAAATTCCCGTAGCTTGGTCTCCTCGTCGATCCATAGGTTCGCAATCTAATTTCTTGCATTAGAGCTTTGCCACATCCCCACGAACATTTTCAAATCATCCCCACTTCTTAAGATCGCCATCAATGAGGCATTGGCTCAAACTGACCACTATAGCATTCGATGTCGGTCCCTTTTTAAGTCAACTTGATCTCAAGTGAGATCAAGTCATTTAGATGGATTACAAATGATTCTTTGATTATTTTGTAATCAAAATCACAAGAAATTATAGTCTATATTGCCAAAAATCAAGCCCAAATGATGGATGATGCTTGGTTCTCACTGTCATTAAGGGACATGTAATCTTTGTCATACGTTGCTTCTATTAAGAATGGACAGCCATAATTTAGTTGGACCATTTGTTTGAATCACCTATAGGAAACTACGAGATGATCCAAGCCATTTGATCTTCAATCGAACCACCCGGATCAAATTGTATCTCGTCATCATTTTAGCATGGGATCCACGTGGATCCTGTGTGGACCAATCCACGTCCGACATGCAGAAAGCAATGTCACGTTGGCACCGCGTGGTACTACCCATTAAAATGGGAAATTCAGAATTTTCTAAATTAAAAAATGCTAAAAATTATCACAAACTTTAAAAAATCATATAAAATAAAATATTCAATCAAAATACAAATAAGGGCTCTATGGATACTTTTAGGTTGATTTAGATTTAAATAAAAGTAAATAAACTCGAATTAAACTCAAATTAATGATCCAATCAATTCCAAACTTTGGGGAATTGAAATTAGGGGTAAGACACACCTTAGGGTAATTTCTCAAGATTTATTGACATATAAACCTTAAGTTGTAAAATTTTCAAGCTATAGGCTTTAAGTTAATAAAATAAATTAATTTTAAATCGAGAAAATTGTGGAAAGCCATAGAATTAATTTAAATCATCATAATGAACAACAAGGAATGATAAAATATGATTAAAACTTATTGGAACCTCATAATCCCCAAATAGTATAATTAAGCAATTAAAATCTAAACTTAAGAAAATCATGATAAATCAACCAAATCCCCAAAATTTCAAATAAACAATGGATGCATCATTCATTGAGGAATATAGAAAAATTGAAACCCCCAATCAATTTTTCCTAATTTAGGCTTAATTTAGATTTTAATGAAATTATAAAAACCTTAATTAGTCTTAAAAACACATCTGACTAAAGTGAAACTTTAGGGAAGTCAAATTGGTAAGGAACCCTTCTTGCCATAATAATTTCAAGGTAAATTGATATCTTGACTGGAAGTTATTAAATTTCCAAGTTCTAGATTATTATAAATGAAATAATAAATCAAAAAATCATAGAAATTATAAAAATTCATAAAATCAACTTGAAACATTTCAATTAACATCACAACACTTAAAGAAAATATTCTAACCCTCTGAAGTGAAAAAATTCTTAAAATCGATGTGGTATCATAAATTATCCTCACAGGTGCTCGCAAATAATCCATATTGATCCAAGTGAGTTCAGTTCTATAATTTAGATTATGTGTAATTTCCTTTGCCAAATTTGTGATTTCACTAGGAAAGCATGCTAAATGTAGGTGGTTAGCAATTCTATGAATGTTTGTGTTACTACCAACTAGTTATCTCCACTTATAAAGCCTAGCCTTTTCCTACTTAACCTACCTACAAGCCAAGCACTTGAATGACAACTTGACTAAGGGAGAGCTCACTACATATCTTAACCTAGTATACAAACTTTACATAAAAATTAAAATCATAACCTTAAAGATCTTATATTTATTTCATTTTTTTTTAAGTTTGCTTAATATTTTGTAGTACAAGTTATTTTGTGGTTATTGAAGGCTAATCATTTTTAAAATATGTGCATCTCATTTGTGCTAAGTTTAGTTCACTTATTACATATTTAAAACTTTCATTTGGAGTGACATACTTGCATTTTGTCAAACATCTGCTATCTAAATTCATTAGTTTGAACCAATCAGAAGACTTAACTAGAAGAGTAGATGAGATTTCTATGAAAAGTGAAGAGAAATTTACTATGGCAGAAGACCTACTCATGAACCTTATGGCATAAATTTCAACCTTGAATACTAGGCTTCAAACCCCACTGGCTATTTCATGTCAGATGACTTAGAATATGTAGGACTGGAAAACCTCAAACTTCTTAGAGATGAATGTCCTGTGGGAAGACTAAACCTAAGAAATATCCTTAGACAATACTATCTTAGGGTTCATGAAATATTACATGATCCTTTGAAGTTAAGATAGAAGCTCTAATATATAATGGTGTTCATAACCCAAATAAATTTTTAGATTGGTTAACCCAAATGGAAGATTTCTTTGATTGGTATTATATGGATGATTATTGAAAAATAATATTTTCTAAAATAAACTAGCAAGTTATGCAAAAATCTATTGGAATAATATCTCAGCTAAATAAGAGAGATTCAATAGAAACTACATGACATGCATAGAAATTAAAGAAATCTTAAGGGCTAAGTATTATCCTTAAAATCATGATAAAAGACTCCACGAATAATTGACTACTCTTAAGTAAAGGATTATGTCAGTAGTGGAATATATGAACACATTTGAAGACTTAATAGCTAGAACTCAATTCATTGATCAAGAGTAGAAAATTTATCATTGCTTTAAGAGGAGATATTAGGAATGAAGTTGAGCTTCATAAACCCCATATCTTAGAAGACATCTTTCTCTATGATTTACTCTTAAAAAAGACATAAGAAAGCTACATCCACATCTAAAATGAAAGCTCAAGAATCTTTTAAATATTCGTTTATATCTCAACCTCAAAAGTCAATCACTAAACATAATCCTTCTACATTGAATAACTCCTCTAAAATGAACCCCATTAAATCTACTTCTAAAAAAGTAAACAAGATAGTTTGCTTTAAATGTCATAAGAAGGGTCATATGCAAAATCAATATCATGTAAAAATCATGTTCTTCAATGAATTGGATGATTTAGAAGAAGAAGAGAATATCAAAGAGATACAAGATGATGCACCATTATCTGATGAAGAAGTGAATCTAAATATAGATAATCTAATATTAGTTATGATGAGTATGATTGCTTCTAATGATGAAGAAGAAGATAGGAGAAAAAGAAATATTTTTTAATGTATATTTCATGTAAGGAGAAAAGGTGTAAACTAGTAATAGATGGAGGGAGTGTTGTGAATATTTTATCAACTCATTCTATCATTAGAGAAAATCTTACAACTAAACGTCACCAAGAACCATTCCAAATTAGTTGGGTCAATCATACATCCCTACCTATCACAAATAGATTTCTTGTTTAGATTAAAATTGGTTATAATGATCAAATTTGGTGTGATGATCTTTTAATAGAAATAACTCATATATTATTAGGAAGATCATGACTTTATGATTCAAATGTAATCCATTATAAGAGAGAAACCACTTATGTTTTCAAACATAATGAGAAAATTAAACAAATTGTTTCCCGTAAAGCCTAAAGAAAAGAGATCAATTACACCTCCTCATAAGCCCAATTCTGAATTTCAATTCAAACTCAATCAAGGGAGGAATGCAAAACTCCAATTAATAATGATATCCCCAACTAGCGATAAGGAGAAAACTTCTATTACACACTCTAATACATGTGAATATCCTAAAATTTAAATTTCAACTGTAGGGTTTAAATGCTTGGTTAGAGAGTTTAATGACTCTACTTCTTCAAGAAATCTTTGATCCTAATATACCTGTTGCAGTCTTAGATCTATTATCTAAATTTGCTGATTTAAGCCATAATGACTTACCTATTAAACTACCGCCATTAAAGGATATACAAGATCCTATAAACCTAATTCCTAGTTCACAAATACATAACTTATCTCATTATAGGATGAATCCAATAGAGCATGCATAGCTAAAATGATAAGTAGATGAACTTCTAAAGAAGGGTTTTATCCAAGAAAGTCTTAGTCCTTATGTTATACCTGCTCTTATAACTCTTAAGAAAGATAGAAATTAGAGGATTTGTATTGATAGTAGAGCAGTAAATAATATCATAATAAATATAAGTTTCTCATATATGGGTTGGATGGCATGTTAGATCTTATTTCATGTTCATCTTTATTCTCTAAAATTTATTTGAGAAGTGAATACTGCCAGATAAGGCTTAGATAGGGTGATGAATGGAAGGCAGTGTTCAAAACTCCTGATGATCTTTATGAATGGTTAGTCATGTCATTTGGTCTTTCAAACACACCCAGTATATTCATGAGACTAATGAACACTATACTAAAACCTTATATTAGTCAATTTCTTCTAGTGTATTTTAGTGATATTCTTATCTATAACCTAGATGAAAAGTCACATCTACATCACTTAAGAATGTCTTAAAGAATTTAAGAACATCAAAATTATATGTAAATAGTAAGAATTTTTTTTTATCAAGTGAAGCCATTTTTTTGGGATTCATTATATTTGCTTATGGATTAAAGGATGACCCATCAAAAATTAAGTCTACTATAGATTGGCCAACCCCAAAGTCTTTTACATATGTTAGAAGTTTTCATAGATTAGTAAATTTTTATCAAAGATTAATAAAAAATTTATCACTATTGTATCTCCTACCACTAACATAATAAAAGAGATAAGTTTGCGTAGACCAAAGATGCTAAAAGAGCCATATAATGAATTAAAATTCTTATGACTTTCTCACCTATCTTAAGACTTTTTGTCTTCAATAAAGTATTTCAAGTGACTTGTGATGCATCATGTATTGAAATTGGTGAAATATTAAGTCAATAAAATCATATAATTACTTTCTTTAGTGGAAAATTAAATGTCACTAGACAAAAATAGTCTACATATGATCGAGAGTTTTATGTGATTATTCAAACTCTTATACACCTGAGGAGTTATTTGTTATATAAAGAGTTTATTTTGAATATGGATCATTAAGTTTTAAAGTTTATTAACTCTCCAAAGAAACTAAATCATAGACATGTTATATGGGTCGAATACCTTCAAGACTTTTCCTTCGTGCTTAAACACAAACAAAGGATAAAAAAAGAAACTACCAGACACTCTATCTAGAGTATCTCTAATAGTTTCATTTTTTTTGAATTTCAAATCCTGGGATTAAAACTTTAAAGAAAGATTACAAAGTTTACCCCAATTGTTATATGATATACTTAAACATGAATCTAAGCCCTTAACTTTTGATAGTTTCTATATCATTCTAAATTGATATCTTTATAAACATAAGCAATTATGTATTCTTGAAACATCCCTAAGAAAATTCCTTATCTCTGACTTACATTTAGGAGGTATATCAGAATACTTCGATAAATTAAGGATTCAAACACTAGTTGAGCAAAGGTTTTATTAGTCATCCCTACAAAAGGATGTTGAACAAATCATAGCCTAATATTACACTTATCATCAAGCTAAAACTATTAAGCAAAGGCGGGTCATTATACATCATTACCTATTCTTTCTAAACCATGGGAAGACCTGTCCATCGACTTCATATTTTGTTTACTTAGAACACTTCGTGGACATGATAGTATATTGTCATTGTAGATTGATTTTCTAAATGTCACATTTCATACCTTATTCAAAATCAAATGATGCATTTTGCATAGCAAGATTATTCTTTAAAGAAATTATCAGTTGCACAGAGTCTAGTCTAATATATTTTTTGATAGAGACATTTAATTTATATCCTATTTTTGAAAAACCTTATGAAAACTAATAAAAATATGACTAAATTTCTTCTCTACATTTCTTCCACAAATAGATGGACAAACGAAAGCAGTCAATAAAATATTAGGAAATCTACTAAGGTGTTTAATTGGAAAAAAATTTAGGAAACTAAGATTTAACATTACCTACATGTGAATTTACATACAATAGTTTCATTTCTAAGACAACTAAAAAATTATCTTTCGAGATAGTTTATGGATATAACCAAAAATTGCATATTGACCAAACTAATACACCTACTCATGCATTTTTCTGATTTAGTATATACATTTACATGTGATTTTCATATGCTTCATGATGAAATAAAGAAATAATTGAAAATACAAAATGCTTAATATGTTGAACAAAACGATAAAGATAAAAAAATTTTAAGGAATATGAGCTAGGTGATTATGTATTGGTTTGTATCCCTCTTTAGAGATTTCCTTCCACAAAATATAAAAAGTTTCAAGTGAGAGCATGTAGGCTATTTAAAATTATCAAAAAACTTGATATTAATGCTTACATTCTTAAATTGCCCCTCATATATTTATTAGCCTTATTTTCATTGTGAAAAATCTAATATCTTTTAAAGGAGTTACCCATTCTCAAATTTACAAGATAATACTTTTGCAGAAGGTCATAAAAATCATTTGTAGGTACCTATCCAGCCAACATTCTTTAAGGTGGAGAATATCATCATAGTTGAGGCACCCATAGATGATAATACTGGTTAGAGATTCTTAGTCAAGTAGAAAGATAAACTACCAAGTTAGAATTCATAGATGACTTTGGAAGTACTACAGAGCTTTACCCCGTAACCTCTTTAAGGCCTTTAGAATCTTAACTCTTTGAAGAAGAGTTCTTTGAGGCCTAAGAGAGTTGATGTAGCAAAACAAAGAAGGAAAGGACCTATCATAAGATCCCAAACCAAAGTTTGAACTCAAGAGAACTTTTAGGAGACTTTATATGTTGTGGATTTATATTTCATATATTGTATTATGTACTCATGATTGTTTTTGATAATGTTTAAGTGTTTTATAAGAGTTATGATTGACAATATGTGCGTTCATGTGTTAAATTGCAGAGGTGTTGTCATGGAGCCTAAGTGCTGCCTTTTTGGTTCCTTCACATTGCATTTTATAGATTTTAGTGTTTAGGATAAAGAAGATAGTGCCTTGGCACTTGCATATGGTGCCTCAATGTTGGACTATGGTGTCGCAGTGTTGGTCTATGGCGCCTTAGTAATCCAAAATGAAGGTTGTGACTTTTTTCAAATTTTTCGTAGTTTTCTCTCCAAATGACACATATCTTGGAGTATTGTACTTATTTGAATGTTTATTCTATCTAATGAAGGGACTTTTAGCTTTTGTGTATGAAAATTGTGTGAAAACTATTTTGGTTCGTGCTTGGTGGCTAGTCGTCCAAGGGATTCAGTGATATCTCGCTATTGTTCTGCTTTGGTGAGTAGAGCCTCTTGCATCCCTTCCACTACAATGAGTGAAAGGCCATGACGCACATCCTATCTCTTCCACTTTAGTGAGGGCAAGATTAGTAGAGCATCTCTTTCTCCACCATTTGGTATGAAGTTTGCTCTCCGCAACTCATCTCCATCAAGTTGCCAAAGAAAATCGTACAATAGGATTGGCATCATACTTAACGATCAATCAAATTATGCATAATTTATAATTTAATGGACTTTATTTTAGTATCTAAAATAATTAATAAAATAAATAATCATGCAATGCAATGATGATTATCATGTACGTTTATTTTAAATGTGGAAATTTTTTGAGAACCGACTTAATTAATTAACAAATATAGACAATCGACTAATATGATAAAGATCATATAATATGATTTTCATTAAAAATTTAATTTTTTAATTCTAATTTTATTTTCTCTTAGATGTGCATGTGCTTCATTATTTTCCATCATTCATATGTCGAAGATAAATATCGAACATGAGAACAAAATATTTAAGGCTAACTTAAGTTTTTTGGCTTCAATTGTTCCTCATTGGTAGTTTTTATGAATTTTTTCTTGATCAAATTTTTGAAACTCAATCATTGTTTGTGCTCTTACACTGAATCTTAATTAGGCTATTAAATTATAGTTCTTACATTTAAATTATAATACAGTCTGCACAAACAACTAATTAGTGAAAATAATTATTCAACAAGAAGTACTTGTGATCATGAAAACTTAGAATTTCATGTGAAGGCTCATGGGGTTAACAAAAATTACATCTTGAAACCTACAAAATAAAAATTAGTTCAACAACTTATATTTCAAACCACAACATTTAGACATCAAACATCCATCACAGAATGCTTAGCATTTGTAGAGTACTAAGCAAACCACTTGTCCTATTAGTCATGCTTAAAAGGCATTAATCATTTTATCATTTAAGCGGCACATGTATAAGATTTCAATAGTTTAAGCATTATCACATTACAAAACATTGCCCACATTAAGCAAAAGCATATGCAGAAAATAACATTATATTAGTCCTAATAAAATTTAACATCATCATAGAACTAGCCTAGTACAACAAAACTAACCTAAGGAAATCATCACATCATAGTAGAGCATCATAATACAATAAAGCACCACACCACAACAGCTAGAAAACACATCATTCCTAACCTAACGTTCTAAGAATAGTTTCATAACAAATACGCTGTTGTGTGTTAAGCTATATAAGTGTCCACCTAAGTTGCGCTTTATGTTTCAATTTTCTAAATTTTGATTAAAATTCTATTTAGTCAAAAGGAGGTATCAATTTAAATGATTAATGATTTAAATGATTATATATATATATATATATATATATATATATATATATATATATATATATATATATATATATATATATATACATGCTAGAAAACCAGTTGCGGTAGAATAAAAGTTTTCACCTTCAAACGTTAAATCACAGTATTTAAAAGAACAAAACTCCGGAATTTTTACGTGAAAAATCTCAAAGAGGGAAAAACCACATAGAAAAGCTTCCACTATGTATATGTTTGAGTACAAGATCTTCCCGTCGGATTACAAATTTGTATGTGAGAAGACAACGATAGTAATAAACGATGTTGATAGCGATATTGACGACGATGTTGGCGTCAGTTGGCGTCAAAGTTACGGCGATGTTGATGCCGATGACCGACGATAGTCGTCGGTGATGATGACCGGCAACAATGGTCGACGATGGCGAGGATCAGCGGTGGCGGCTGATGGCGGCGGCCGGCGGCGGTGGTTGACGACCGTCGAGTGGCGGCACGATTGTGCTTGGAGGATCTTTAGAGCTCTCTCCTCTGCTTGCCTCTCCTTCCGCCCTCTCCCCATATGAGAATGAGAACTTTATAGGTGGAGGTGGCGTCTCGTAAATACATGCAAAAACTCCACTTGACGGCTCAAAATGATCCCCTTGATCATATGATGTATTTCGTGCATTTGAATGCTCAAATGATGTCGAATTACGATATCTTGGGCTTGTTAGGACAAGACGCCGATTTGACTATAAACACTCCATGTTTAGTCGATTGATAATAAACGATCCTTGTCTTGATTTACACAACTTTTCGGCGTGAAGATTCGTCTTGTAGAGGAATTTTATCATATCAATATATATATTTTTTATTTAGGTTTCAATTATTTAAGAGTTTCAAAGAATAAGTTAATGTAGGTAAGGTTCACTTGGTGGGTGAACCCCATGACTTAAGCATCCTAAATGCCACAACATTCATCTATGATGAAAGGAATGAAGATGTGATTTAAAAGGTTTTATGAATTTAATGATGATTATATTGATTTTTATGATTTATTATTATTTTTATATTGAAACTCCAAGAAAAACTTTAAAATAATTTTAAAAATTATGAAAATTTTTCTCTAACTTCGAACAATAGGATGGACTTTCCATAAAATTAAAATACTTTATTTAATATTATTTATTTTTTTTGAAATTTTAATTATCCTTCATTTATGTATTTTTTTATTATTTAATTTATATATTAAATTAATTCTAAATTTTTTTTAAAAACTTTTAAAGGTTATTAATAATCTCTAATATCACTAATAAAAATTAGGAATTAAGTTGATTAATTTTTTTACACTTTATGGAAATAATTTAAACTGTTTAATTTTATTAAATTTAATTTAATTTATTTAGTTCTTTTTTAAATTTTATGTAATTCTATATTTCATTTATTTTTTAAAAAATTTATTTTATATTCTTATGATTTAATTTAAATTACTTATGAATTTTTTAAAGTTTATATGTTTAATTTCATTATTTTATTAAAATTTTGTAGATTTATTTGATTGATTATTTTGTAGTTTTATTTAATTCAAAAATAAAAAATTTGATGCTTTATTACTATTTGGTAAACATAATAATATATTTAATGAATTTTATTTTTATTTTTTATTTTTTGTAATTTTTAATTTCAATTTTATGTTTATTTTTCCTCTTTTAGTTTAAATTTTCTTATTTCTATTAAAATATTATTAGAAAATTTCAAAATAATTTTTTAGAGATTGCAACTAAGCTTAAGAGTTATCTATAAAAGTTTCAAATTAATTTGTTTTGTATTTATATTTAATTTTAAAAATTTATTTTTTAAAATTTCTCTAGCTAATTCAAAATTATATAAAATACTTTTGAGGAATTTTTTTTTCCTTAAATTTCTCTATGGATACTAAATCTAAGAATGTTTTTAAATATCTTTTTGATTATTAATTATTTTTCAATAATTTTAAAACTTTTTTGTATTTAAATGATTTATTAATTTCAGGTAATAATCTATTATTCTCATTCAATCCTCTCTCTCTCTCTCACTTTGTAATCCAATAGAGAAAAGTGGATTTCTAGTCGAGAATATTTTTAAAATAAGTATCATTTAAAAAGTAATTAGCAATTTAAATATATTTAAAAATTTTAATAATAGATCTAATCACCCGTTTGATGAGCAACTTGCTATCCACATCACCTCCTAGCTGGTGCAAGCCACTCATTAAATGAGAGACTTGCATGTATGCACAAGTCACCCAATAATCAAACGACTTTCCTACAAGTAATCTTTCTTAAAATAATCAACTATAAATAGTCAATGGTGTAGTTCTAAATTACAATCAATAAACTTTTGGCATTTGACAATTATCATGTTGATAATTCTACTTATAATAGGAGTGAAGCTAATTGGCCTAAAGTTATCACAATTTTGCTTATTATTTGATTTTAAATATATACATATATCATATCCCTAAAAGTTTTTTTTGGACAAAGCAAGCATACATATCTTTTCTTCAGCTCAGTATATTTATAATGAGCTGAAAGATTGAAAATGAAAACTAAATATGCAAATAAACATCTTAACCATACTCAGTTTAACAAAAATGTACAAAAAAAAAATCCATACAATAAAGTAAAATAAGATAGTCCTAAGCATATGAATAACATAACGTGCACATCTCCTTGAACTATCATCACTGATGTTGTTTACATGGAATCACACCCTTTCCATATGTGTAATGATCAGGTACACATGGTGTACGATCAAGTAAGTGATGTTGGCCTTCTAATACATGATCTTCCTCAACTTGTGGTACCTCAACATGTGATGTCGCTCCAAAGTCTGACTAGAACAATCTTGTGATTATCTCAGGGGCATCCAAAACAGTGAAGAGATTATATATGATAATGGAGTAATCTATGAATAGAGCTGATACTGAGAACTATGTTGATAAGTGGATGAACCGAGGTTAGCATACGTAAATGGTCCTACACCTAAGTCTAATAGCTGTGTCACTAGGGCAAAAACATCCTCCTAAGAGACACCCTCTATCAACATGGGTCGACAGCAATTATTGCTAATATGCATCCTTCACCTCATATCTATGCAAAGCTTCTTATATTTATTTATAGCCAATTGCATATCATAATCATCAGGATGACCAAAATGGTTGAAAGATCTCCTCAAAGGCCAAGAAGTGCTCTTACTACATTAAACAAAAGGGTAGATGTTAGACTTGATTATCTAAAGAGTATAACTAATGAAATATAATTATAATAATTACTCACATATGCTCACTGTACAAGTGCTCTATGGTAATATGTGTTGGGAGAGTCTATAGGAGCCTTTAGAAAATAAATTGATGCCCATGATATGAACCATGGCATGTACCGATTAATTGTCAATTGTCTATCCGCATCCCATCTATAATATGAACTATGTGATATCCCCTCCTCTCCCACATAGATATATAAAGCTGATGAAACTTAACCCAATCAACATCAACTTTTCCATGACCATCAACCCTTTTCAAAGTGGGATCTATTGGTCCCACATAAATGTAGGGCAAGTGTCTAATTTCTCGAAGAAATCTATCAAGTAGATACCACTCTACCCTCTTCCAACTGATAAGTGAAATGGGTGTCAGTCAGATTTCTTCACCCACCAAGAAAATGCATAATACGTGTTGTCTAATTTGCACTATGTGTGGCTCCCAATTAACTTACTTATGTTACAAGTCATATTAGATCATGAATTATAATTTTGAAAATAACTATAATTTAATTTTTAGATATATATACCTAACTTTGAAATAGATCATCAATCTCATTTCTATAAAGCTCTACATTTCTCACAAGAATTTGATGCACATATCTTTTGTTCAACCTATTAAAGCAACATAATTCCACAAAAGATGATGGCACATATAGTGTTTGCTTATTCTCAATAGTCATCCCATCGAGCTCTTGCAGATATGTCACATCAAATGTTGGCCATTCAACATGAATATATTTCCAAGACCAGATCTACAATAAATGCAAGCAACCAACCATATTAGCCCACTTTGGCCTAATCGACTCAACTAACTCTCTTTACATATGTGATAAAACTACTCCTCCCAAAGATAATGTACTAAAATTATCTAGGTCTTCAAGAAGTGGAAAATACTATAAGTGAATCTCAGGCCCTGGAAGTGTCTGACAATAGAAAACTCCTTATGATGAATAATATGTATGCCCGTAAATGTTTGTTGAACTCCACCTCAGTCAAATCAATGTATGTGTTCCTCACGAATGTTAATCTGAGCCTCAATGGCATGCATATTTATGCATGGACCTGACCTATTCAAAATGTGGAGGTGATGTCTGGATTATTCGGATCATGATACACCGCATCTGGTATAAGATGTTGGCCCAATAAATTATCACAGTAATTCGGCCAACTATGCCATATCTTCCTTTTAATATATGGTGGTCCATCAACACATAATCCAAGAATCATTACAACAACTTAGAGTATGGCCATCATCTCACCAACAGCTAGGTGAAAAGTGTTGCTATGTGGCAACCATCTTTCTACTAATACAATGAGTAAATGATGGTCCAAGTGGATGTAACAAAACTAACTATCATAATCCAAGCTTACAACCCATGAGGTTAATGTATTTCGGGGAAACTAATAGTCCACTCCTTCAACATAAGTAAATGAGATGTGGCCTCAGTACCCTACATTTGAAACAAAAAATGCAGACAATTACTAAAAACAAACTATAAGAATACTATAAATGATTTACATACTCTGTCCGGTTGCATGGCCTTATGTTGACCACGTAAGGAGGCAACGCTAAGATGGACCTCTGGTGGTGGTGGGTCTAGTGCGACACTCTCCTCCCTAGCATGTCACCTATGTTAGCATCTAGCCGGTCAGTGGGCTCCTCGGCTATCATACCTACGACAAACAGATTATAAGATTATAAGGGCACGACAACCTAGAATGACCAATAATTTTGCACAAGCTACATGAACGACTACTACCACTACTTTCATTCAAGTATGTTTAAATCTATTAGTGTGTGGTCTTTCCAACCTCCTTCTATGAGCTCGTGATAACAACTTAAATATTTCTTAATTAGCATTATAAGTTAGTCAGTCAAAATTATAAGTTAGCCAGTCAGTCAGTAACATATTAAATTCATCTTTGGTTTGCTTATTTAGATGCAGTGTGTAATATTTTAATACATAGGCCAAGTGATTTAATTTTATATATCCTAATGTTGTAATTGAATGCGCAAGGTAAATGGTATATTTTAGTTATATCACAACTACACCTGCACACCCTATTTTAGGAGAGATCAACTCTGAATGATCTACATGACATATCGAACACTTGAAACTCTCTAGAATTTATATTGATCAACTCAAGAAAATGTCTAGCCTTCATTCATATCAATTTAATAAACTTTGTATCCATTGCATGAACATAAATACATTGGAGTCTTATTACTGAGTTGCACTATCTGATGTCTTTAGAAATAGTGAAATAATGTTATAGTAAATTATAATGATTAGGGTTTGAATTTGCAAACACCTTGCATGCTTTAACACTCCATTGAAATATTTTGATGCGTTAGTCTTCATAGTTCCATAATGCATCCCACCATCATGCACCAAGGACCACTTGGTGACATTACGATCAACTTTCCATTAGTGTGCCTTAGCCTTCACATTGTTAATGTCAGTCATGAAATGATTGAAGGTCCAGACATCATCGGTGTTACCAGCCATATACATTTTTTGCATAAGAATTCAACATCTCCAATTCCTATTTTTCGATTAGCTTTCTTAAAGTTTTAATGTAGATGTCTTAAACAATGCCAATAAGTATCCTATGAGAATATGTCTCTACAACCCCAAAGTAAATTGGCATGTTTGCCTGAAATTATACACAGATCATATTATGTAGAAACTACTAGAAGCATTTCTTAGAGACAAATCAAAAAACTAAAGCATGGATTCATTTGATTCGAACTCCACTACAACAAAGGCTAGAGGAAGTAATCTATTTTTACCATCAATTCCTACAACAAGCAACAAAGTTCCATGGTACTTTCCAAGGAAGAAAGTATCATTAAGGCTCAATATTAAACGACAAAATCCCCAACCTAAAATTGATGGACCACAAGCCTAAAAAAATTCTCTAAAAATGATGGAGGTTGTTGATTGTATTCTGTAAATTGTTTCTAGTAAAATAAAGCTCATTGCTTCCATGAAAATATTGAGAAACTTGTAGGACTCTTTTCAATTAATAAAAATTATCTTTATAGCCTTACTCCTTGCATCCAAAGCCTTCATGTAAGATACCTTGACATTAAAGTTTAATTCCACTAAACCAATAATCTCTCTAAGTTTTAAATCTATTTTAAATATATTTATGCATGTGTGATCATCACTAATTCATGATGTTCTTCAAGCACCTCTCAGATGCCTGTTGTGGCTACAATGCAATATCCATTGACATGTTTTGCCAGGGTTATTATGTTGCGCACAAATTACTATGGATTTCATCTAATTTGATGTAACTATTTTGAACTGAACATTATTACATATCAACCTACCAGCAATAGTGAATTGAAGGCTTGTTTTACTCAAAAAATACATGCACTCAACAAGTTCACAAGAAATGTCAATATCATCTAAAAATAAAATGCTATCAGATGGCCCATTAAAAAAAATCTCCTCATTCTATTCTCTTGTCATTTGACAAATAGGCACATAATTATTGTTGGAAATCATCTAACTTTGTTGTTTAATATTTTTGAAAGAATGATTTTTTATAAGATCTTGACCAATAGTATTCCCACTTAGGGTAGGTTGGCTAGTGGCAAAGTTATCCTCACTATCACTGTTCTTACTGTTCATCATCTTGTAGTCATCATCAGGTGCACAAGAAGGTACCACAATTTGTTCGTATGAATCAAATGTCAACATTCACTGTTGATATGCAAATTAATATTCTGCATAATTAACAAGATTTGTACGCATGGTTTGCAAAGTTATAAAATCAAGTTATGTGAGAAAAAAATTTAATGTGGATTCAATTCCTTATAGCTTGGCTATATCATAGTTGTAGCAGGTGAAATGAATTCCTACATATAATTTGATAAAATATTGTAGTTGCATTGTGAAAGTGTTAGCTATTGTGAAACTAATACTGGGATGTTTTACTTCTACGTAAAACACTAATGTCTAACGAGAAGCTTCATCTAATATGACATCATAAACTTCA
The DNA here is from genome assembly GCA_021442155.1 of Cymbidium sinense. Classification (NCBI taxonomy): domain Eukaryota; kingdom Viridiplantae; phylum Streptophyta; class Magnoliopsida; order Asparagales; family Orchidaceae; genus Cymbidium; species Cymbidium sinense. Next base: position 21,131,915 of record CM038229.1, read on the forward strand.
TTATCATAAATGAACAATGTTATAAACCCACTACCCATAGGGGAAACGACATGTCAGATTAATTATGTAACTTCTTGGATCAATATGCAGTGACTTTAAAATTTTGTGCTTCAAATCATTTAAGATATTGTGTCGTGGAACTTTAATGGATAATTTTTTTTGGCGAATATAAGCTAGAATAAATTGGTTATCAAAACTTAGTTCTCCATCATAGAATAAGATCAACAAAATCAACTCTCGACTCATTATTGTAGTAAATAAAATTGTATACATAAACTAGAATAACAAAAGTAAATAAGAGTTTCCAAGACAAAGATGGGTAGCGATGGAAATTAAATACTTCTAATTTTAATACCATAATAGACCAATTATTTACACTCATACTTTTACTTTATCATAGCAACATGCCTAACAACCTATCGGGCATGTTAAACTACTAAACAGACCAACTCATTTAATCGTAACAAATGAGTCAAGTTTTGATTATTTGAATAACTCATTAAGGACTGTTAATTAAGGATTCTCTCTTGAACTACAAATTAGACCAACTCATTCAATCATAACAAATGAGCTAAATTATCTTAGTTAATTAATCCCAAAGAAATCTATTATCAAATAACTTGAGAATTATTAAAATGAATCTCTGATAACCTAAAGTCAGCATCCAAATGATTAGTTAACAATTTGTTCTTCTAACTAATCAGTAAATCAATTCCCAAATTTGATCTAATTTTCTAACTCCTTAGTTAGTAGCTAAACAATTTTCAAAACTAAACATATCTACAACCGAAGTTTTAATCATTAAAATTGCCTAAATTATGAAGTTAAAAAATATAGGATTACTTGAATCTGAATTTATCTAATCCTACATATAACCAAGCACAAAGCTTTTAAACATTTAAATTACCCAAAACATATAAAACAAATTTTCAATCTTTGCAAGACCATAAAAACATTATAAAAGAAATAACTACAATATAGTTGTTGCCAATTACATCACCAAAAAGGCTTCCTTAATGATACAAATTTAACTGTAATAGGCCTAAGTTTAAATAATATACAACACAAAATAAATAGATCAAATATAATCAATCACAACAAAGAAGCAAAAAATAACCCCATAAATTCGGGCCTACCAGCATAATTTAGTAATTTTAGATTTAACTTGCGAAAGCGGCTATAATGGGATTACAAAAGCAGCAGATTTAACTTGACCAAAAATCCTATTTTCTTGGATTTAAGTAAAATCCGGCCTAAATTCTATTCAGATTTAAAAACCCAACAGCCCCTAAGTCTAAGCTTTGGAAAGTTGAAGGAATACCTAGCAAGAGAAGAACGATGTGTATGGGGGTGGCACGAGAGACAAATAGGACTGGCCAACATCGACTGGGGCCAGTGCGAGTGCGAGAGAGGGTCGATGAGGTGGGACTGGTTGGCGATTCATCCATTCAAAAGATCAAATGGCTTACATGTTATCTTCTTCCTTTAGAAGTGAACTCCAGCCATCCATTCAAAAGATGTTGATTCAAGCGATGGAACAAATCAAAAAACCCCATACAAAAAAGGGATCTTCGTCGAATGGCTAGATCAGTGGTAAGATTAATGTTCATTTCACTATGTTCCAACATGTAATCAAAATGAAAGCAGTTTAGGTGTGAATGGATTTGATCGTTCTAAGATTCGATTAGTGATTTGACGAGCTTTAAGAAACTTTCCACGAACAAATTTAACATTATATGGACTTCAGTAGGTGGAAAAGACATAATGCACAAGATGACACCCACTAAAATATTATCATCGAGACTTGATCCAACTCAAGGTAAACGATGTCTGGAAAGCCAAAGAATGTTTCGTTTCTTCTTCTCGCAAGCATTCAGCTGTGATCCAGCAATGCAGACCCAATATCAATAAAAGCCACAATAAGTTGATGGTTCTCTGGCAAATCAGTCTTATAAATCCCATGAGCTAAGGCCATGGTTGTTATCTCATGCAGCGAACCCAGACGCAAACCAGCAATTATGGTAGCATCAATCACAGCTCTTCTTTACATGATCAATAGTATACACTTGAATTCCAACGCAACAGTTAGCTATAACATTGAGATCTCTTGCAGCAATGCCTTTAAGATTGGCGAAAACCATGGTAAGGACCTACGCAGTGTGAAGGCCTTCTACTCACCAAGGTATCTGGCGTGCTAAGGGGATACCCATCCGGCTCTTCAGTGACAGCAAAGGGAAGGGAAATCAAGATGTAGCTCCAGATCTAAAATTTTATGTTATTTTGTGGTGGTTGATTTTATCAATCATCTTGGGATGTACTGGTGCCTGCTCCTAAGTGCTAGGATCATGATGTTGCGTCGCTATGTAGCAGGGGCATTCTATCTTATAGCTATTTTTTTGTGATTTTTTCTACTTTTTCTAAATTCTCTTTTGAGTGAGAGTGAGTGAGAGTGAAGTGCCTTAGAATGACTAAAGTAAGGAGTCTTTTGATTGAAGTAAATTTTTTACATTTCTCCTTCAGTTTTTTCTTTCATAGTGATTTTTTTAGTGGTGTGGCTCTATAATTTTTTCACATTAAATCTAATATTCCTCTGTGTGATTTCTTTCTGTATGCTCTGAAATGCTCAAATTAGTTTTTTAAGCTTAACCTTTTATGTCCCAAGAATTGATATCAAAGTGGAAGGTTTTAGATTTTGTTGTTCGAGTATGAGCAATAGCTGATGATTCTAAGTTCAAGATTGAGAAACTTAATAGATCAAACTTTTCTTTCTAGAAGATGCAAATTAAAAAATTTCTATAATAAAAGAAACTCTATTTGCCGCTAGATAGAATCACCAAGAAGCTAGAGTCAATGACTATGGTAGAATGGGAAGCTCTCAACCGAACAGCCCTAGGTTTGATTTGACTTTCATTATCCTCATTTGTTGCTTTGAACATTATTAATGAGAAGGCTATGGTCAATCTTATAGGCTATACTAACAATGATGTATAAGAAGCCCTTTGCTTCAAACAAAATTTTTCTGATGAAGAGGTTATTCAATATGAAGTTGGTTGATGGAAATTCAAAAGTGGAGCACTCGAACAATTTCAGGATTATGACAAACCAACTATGCTTAGTAGGCATCAAATTTGATGACGAGGTTAGGGCTTAGTGGGCTCTTATCTTCATTCTCAGATAGTTGGGATTGGCTAGTGATTGTGGTGAGTAACTCTTAAGAAAATATGAAGTTAAACTTGATGACATATCCAATTAATGCTGAATGAAAAGTCCACCAAAGGCCAAGAGGGGAAACTTTAAATGTCATCTTGGATATTGAAACTTGGGGAAAGGGTTTAAGTCATAACTCAAGTAGAGGCATGTCTAAGTCAAGGAGAGAAAAATCCAAGTTAGTAACAGAAAAGGGCAAAGTGGAATTTTGGAATTATGGGAAGAAAGGTCGCTTCAGGGTTCAAGTAGCAAAGCTCCTAAGAATTTTTGGCTAAAAAATACATAATTTTATAGATGGTGTTCTTAAGATTCATGGTTGAAGTATCAACCCCAACTATACTAATGAAATGTTGCTGCTCGCCAAAAGCAAATGACAATAAGAATCTTGATAAAAGGAGAATAGAGAAAGAGTCGAGGATGTCGTAGTAGGCTTACCAGTGGTAGTGGAAATCCCATGTTTTTATTTTTGTTTAAGGGGGTTCTGGGATGGAAATGAATGCATAATTCTCCAAAAATCCTCACATATTTCCCTCTTGAGAGTCATTATAATTTACGACGAAGCATTTGGGGGGAAGTGATGTCTACAAGAAAACTAGGTCTAAGGTTACAGAGAAATTATTACATGGGGAGTCCATATGCAATTATATGTTTGAACTCTAATAACATAGTATTATGTGGTACTCACTCAATACACAACTGTTGTGTATTCACCACAAACTATCTTACATTATTGTGTATTGATGTATATAAATGTTATGCATTATCATATAGATAATACACATTAATATATAATAATACATAATAATTCACAGCTAATACATAGCAATTATGTATTGAATTAGTGTCATGTAGTGCTTATGCAATTGGAGTCCAAACGTAGAGCTACATCTAGACTCCACACATAATAATTTCTCAAAGTTAGAGGAACAAGAAGACTACAAACTTGAATATTCAAGCTCTGGCAAAACTTTAGAGGGATCAAGCTACAAGGATCCTCTCCTTTCTGTTTAGCCTTTCTTTAAGAGAATTTCTCACAAACCTCAAGGAGATCGTTGGCGAGGTATCGAGAAGGAGCGATAGTTGTCTACAATACTTATAGTGCCCTTAGTTAGTTTAGAATTAAGGGTTTAGTTGATTTGGGGGTTCTTCTTAATTGAGGCTTTAAACTAATTTGATATGATTTGATTATTTAGTTAAGTATTCAAACATATGATCAGTGAAGTTTTAAAATTATAGAATTTAATTCAATTGATTTTGGGTGAATATGATTTCATTAAATGGCCATAAACAATTAAACCATTAAATTCCAATCCAAATTCATTTTTGATTTAGAGTTGTTTTAAGGAATTGATTCAAATAGTTTACTAGAGTTTTATCTCATTCAAAAATGAGGTCAATGCAAACATTTTCATTTAAAGGGAAAAGGAGCATTGATCAACGCATTGATCCAATGCAATTCAAATAAATTCAAAGAAGTTCTTGAAACCATCACCTCACTAAAGTTGAGTCAATAAAAAATTTTGAGATTTAAAGCTCATTAAGTTGAAAATCCTAAACTCTATCTATTTTTGCACTATTTTTGTCTTCCTAACATCAGAGTCTACACCGACAAAAGAGACCCACAAATATGTAACCCTTGGTTTCCTTAAGTTACTCTAATTGAAATCATTATTATTACTGCATTATGGAGATAGAAAAATGCTCTAGTGTATGCATCATTTTTAGGCTTAAAAGGTGGAAGATGAAATTAGATCCATTGACATTGGAATCAATGGCTCTAATCAAATCAAATTAGGATTTGATCCAAATGCCCTCGATTTTTAAGATATTTTCAAATCTATTATGAATGTTTTAGAATTAAGCATTTAGAGATAGAAACTTAAGAATATTATTATTTTTTTGAAATTTATTAATTTTTTATCTTAAAAAAATTATTGAATGGATCTTTTAATCACACAATATGTCAATTGAATTTGAAACATTTTCAAATCTATTATGGAGTTTAATACTACCCTTTTAAACTTCAAGTAATATTTTCAAGCTCATTTGAATGATATCTTGAATGTTACGTTTTAATAAATGATTATTTTCATTATTAAAAATTTTAATATAAAACATTTTTGTATAAAATTTTTAAAAAATTATGAATAATGCTTGCATAATTTTTTTCACTCATCAAAAATTTTAGTAATTTTAGAAACTTATTTGATGTGCCAAATCATAACAAATTTGTGATTTTCACTATTTTTATTTTTTTTTAAGATGCATTTTAATAAGTTTTAAAAAATTCTCAATAAATTTATAGGTGTTCCTTAAACAATGATATAAATTTCAATTTTCTTTAAATATTAATTAGGTCATTTAGTTCATCTTTGCAAAATTTTAAATGAAAATAATCATATATTTCAAATTTCACTTTTCCCCCTTATGATCCACTACCATCAAAATCCATCCTAAGGTACATCATATTGTTTATAGCTTAATCTAATCTACTTATATTTATTTAATATTTTTTTCTTATTTTTAATAATAAAAATACCTAATTTTTTTAATTTTAACATAAAAAAGTATTTTAAATGCCATTAAAAATTTAAAGGTTGCCCAAGCATTCTATTTTATGAATATTTATTACTAATCTTAAAAATTTTCAATTTAAAACCACAAATTTTAATTTAAAAAAAAAGAAATTTCTAAAAAAATTAAATTTCTAGCATGTTTGGCTTTTTTTCCTTAAGTATCTAGTTTAAATTTTATATCTAATCATCTCATTAAATCTTAAATTAAAATTTTATGTAATTTGCATTGAGTTAAACCACAAAAAAAATCTTATTTGACACTGCATTTGCACTAGTGTGCTCACACTTCTTGGTTGGATTCATTTATACATTAAACTAGGAGCATATGGTCCACTATATTATCATTAAAAGTATAATTTACTTAAAGCCTATCAATTTATTAAGCTTAGGCTATATGTAAGGTTTATAATTTATAAATTATTTTTTGTATTAAATTTTAAGAATAAGATGATAAGTCTTAGGATATTCAAATTCTAACAAATGACCCAACCCTGATAGGTTATCATGATCATATAAGCCCCGCTAGGATATTTAGACTACTACTCATGCTTAGATTTTTTTGATAAAAGACGACCCTTGTAGCCACTTAGCATGGAGAGAATGCAAATTCTAAATTGTTGATATGCATTAGGATATAGATATTTTTGCAAATATTCAACATACAACCACAATTCTTTACTTTTTTACTTTGTATAGGGTTCTTGCATCAACATATATTTTGTAATATAACATATGATCCTGAGTTTCATTCTACTCTAATGTGTTATCATGGATCCATCCAATTTTAGGAATTTTATTATTGTACTATTGTTCTAAAAATGTTTTGTATATAAACTAAAGCATACGACAATCTTCTTAAACAATTACGAACTAATATTTCAAAGTACTTACCCAAGTTCTTGGTGAACACCTACTCAATTTGAACTATGTGATAAACCACCATATTACTTAATTGTTTTATAACAATCACAACATAATGGTTATTTATTTTGCTTGTTTGTTTACTATCTTTATTCTATTATTGATATGTGATTAATTGAGTTATAGATGATTTTATATTCAACTTATATGAAAAATTCCTTTTTGCTAACTTTAATATGAAAATAATAAATAATTTAGAAATTAATTAAAACATAAAATTAAAGTTCTATTTAGCTAATTTTGCTCTCTTATACCTCCTTTAAAAAGATGGTATAAGATAATTCTAAATAATAAAAAAAACCCTAAGCTTTGGTGCACTTTTAGGATATGTCCAAGTCAAGATATATTATTATAGGCCATCCTCACTTAAGGGTAGATAACTTGCTTTGATTTTTCATATCTTCTTAGTATAAAGCCTTAGTCATAAGAACTAATTTTAATCATGCTTAGAATGTCTTACTACACCAAGAAGTGGCTACTTGATCCAATAAAATTATAAGTCAAAAATCTAGTAGCTTCGTCTATGTATAAATGTGACATTTCATTTTCTTTTCATCTATAAGCAAGTCTTCGTGTATATATATGATGTGACCAAAAATTAGTCCTTTAATTAAATGTCAAATATATTTCTAAATAATTTCTAAGAGTCTAAATATGATAATATAGGTTATGTATGATTAATTTTTGAGTGGAGTTAATGATTTGACCACAAATTAGGCCAACTGACCCTAAGTTTTAGCCCAACCCTAAAAGGGTCCACTCAACTTCAAAAGAAACATGTGAGTTGTAGAAAATTTTCAGAACTTGAAATAAGATGTAAATAATAGGAAATTGAGTCTAATTCAAAGAAATTATTATAATGGCCATAAATAACAAATGAAATCATGTCAAAATAGTATTTTGGTCTTAATAAATCAAAAATAAAAGCTAGAATTAAATTATTTATCAAAAATTCAATTAATATTACATTAAATATAAAAAAAATTCAAAATCACGGCTAAAAATTCTAATTTTTGAAAAATTGATTAAACAAATTTTGATTAATATTTAACGAATAAAAATATTTCTTTTGTAAATTTTGGAATACAGAATTTTGAATTAGCAAGTAAACTTAATTTTTGTGTCTAAATAGAATGAATATACAATTTTCTATAATTGATCTCCTAAAAATATGACCAATATCACTTATGACATACCAACATTTATGTTTCTCCATCATTAATTCAAAATTAATGATATCAAATGTTAATTGAAAAATAAAACTCTATATAGGTTATATATAGTAACTTTCATAAGCCGAAGTATCTTGATAATCATAAGTTATTTAAATTAAGGATGAGTTTCACATATTTTTAATAAACTTGATTGCAATCTACTGACCAAAAATATCCCACTTTATTAAAGAGGGCTTATAATCAAGTGTAGAACTATGATTATATTAATTTTGTAGATCACCTAATCCCAAAATTAGGAACTATTCTTGGTTATGATTAATAAATATTCACAGGTTGATCTAACCAAATATACTTATTATAAATCTTGAACTTTTTATAATTTGAATCTAAATGATGAGATAACGAAAGAAATTATTTTTGCATAAAATTATAGAATTCATATGATAATTTTTTGCTAAAATATATCAAATTTCTAAAATATAAATTTCGTAAGATTTTTAAAATTGCTCTCAAATTATATTTTAGAATAAATCATTTATTAAATAGATAAAATATTAAGCTATTATAGTTTAGTCTTAGGATTTCCATCTAAGTGCTAAAATTTCCTTATCTAGAGCTCTAAGATATTTCTAGCGACTAAGAGGATAACTAATCTAAACCAAAGACCAATATAATATTTTTCATAATAGTCAGATTTTCATTGATAAAGTGTGAGGTTACAAAATCATGCACGATTTGACCTTGTCTTTGATACAAATGGAAATAGATGTATAACCTAGGTGGCCTCCTAGCTTGGTTGGCAAGGGCAAGCATGATTGGGAACTCCTCAACCCGAGTTCGATTCATCTCCGGACGGAGGTGCCTGATGCAAAGTAAGTGAGAACCCAACACGCGTGGATGATGAATGTCGCATTAGGCCCTCATGAGTTTAATCACAATGATATCCCCACCCACAAAATAGGTGAGATGTTGGGTGTATACCCATTGCCAAAAAAAAAAAAGATATTGCACGATTTGACTTTGCTTGGCTAGTTGGTCGGTTGCACAATTTTTCCTCCCAGAAGATATGAGTATTTGTTTTGGGTTCTTTTTTATGTTGTTGTGTTTGGAATCATTCTTGTCAATCCAAATGTACCAAAACATCAATATGGGAACTAGAATTTTGATGTGTTCGCTTGAGATGTGATTTGATGAGTATTTCCATAATAATATGAGCTAGATTGGATCTGATAGTGTGCATTTTTGCATTTCAAATCAAAATGCTCTTCTAGGATATTCCATATTTTGGTGTGATTAATGGTTTCTGCATTAGGATAGTACTGGAATCTAGAGAAGAGAGTAATCCCTTTCTCCATTAATCTATCATCAATTGGAAGAGCATGATTGAAGAAATTGGAAGGTTTACATTTGATGCCAAAGTAATTTTCCCCATCCGCATGGTATGAATATTATGGTTGCTTGATATATATGGATTTGGACATTGATTGGTGTTTCTCCATGATTAACATAGGTTGATCTTTAATGTTTTGGTTAAGGAGAATCTATTTAATATCAGTTGCGGTTTCAGCTGACAATACCTTGTGCAGTTCCTCTTCATTCCAAGCGTCTTTTCTTTAATGGTGCTAAAAGAAATCATAGAGGCGTTGCTTTTTAGATTGATTCAGTTAGTGGTTGGATAGAGCCTCATCATGTAACCATATATCATGCTATATTTTTACGTCTCCTTCACCAATATGCTACATAAGAAACAAGTCTGCAGTATTTCTTGCTCTTAGAAAACGCCTCCAAAGTGAAGAGTCGTTCCAACAAGGCTGGACAGTATCTGGTGTGCTTTAGAACAATATTTTGCCATCATGAATTTGGCCCAGAGAGTATTATTTTGCCTGAATTGATCCATAGCTTCATGGTATTGCATGATATGCTGTCTTGCAGTGATTTCAATCCAAGTCCCCCTTATATTTGGGTCTCCAAACTTTTCTCCAACTACACCAATGATATCCTTTATTGTTTTCCATCCATAAGTATGTGTTGAATAAAAATTCAATCTGCCTTTGTATTCTAATAGGCACGTTAAACATGTAGAGAAATAGAATTGAGGATGCTTTTGATCAAGCTAATTCTTCCTCCAAAAGGGCGGAGTCGAGTTTCCTATGAAAGAATTCTATTTTAGGTTTTGGTAATAATGTCATTGAAATGTATCTTCATTATTCTTTTAATGAAACAGAGTTTCCAAAATACTTAGCAGGGAGGTTTGTAGCTTTAAAACCAGTATATCTTAGTATTTTCCATGAAAGAATTCTGTTTTTGATCCTTATGGTTCTTGATCTTTTATATAGTGATTTGCTCCCTTCTCTTTCTTATCAATGCATTAAAGAACTTTGCATTATGATTTCCTTGTACAAAACTTCTACTTGCTATTTTTTTAGCCTAGAAAAGTTCTTCCATTCTTCGTTTTTCATCCAGTACCTTCATTGTATTTTTAAGTTTGAGTTCAGTCTCCTCATTACCTTTGTGTGCTAATTGCTCCTCTAAATTGGTGAACTTCGTTTTCAGCATTTGTAATTTTATTTGGAGCTATTGCAATACAGATGTGTTCCATTTTCTAAGTTTAGTTGTTTTCTTGTGAAGCATCCAAAGTTTAATCTAGCTGTGTCAATTTGATCGACCTTCTAAAAGTTTTCTAAAACTGGTAAGAATTCATTATGTTGGGGGGTCCATATGTTAAAGAATCTAAAGGAAGATTGCTTGGGCCTTTGTGTTGGTTCAATCCTCATGAACAAGGGGTGTGGTCAGATGTGGTTCCTGATAGGTGTTGGGACTATAATAGTATGCACTTGAATTCTCCATGATGTGTTGAGTAATACTCTATCAAGTCTCTCATGCACTTTCCTATCTCCATCTGAAATTATTTCCAATTTATCTTGCATTAGAGATCCCAGCTTTGAGGATGGATTCCACAAATTCAGGTAACGATTTTTGTGTTGGGAGTGATACTTCACATCTTCTCCTCTAGACTAGCAATCATATTAAAATCATCTGCCACCATCCAAGTTGAACTAATTGAGAGCCCTAATTCGATGAGGTTATCTCAAAGATCCTTTCTTCCTCGTTGTGAACAGGCAGCATAAACAATGGTGGAAAATTTTGAGGTATCTCCTTGTGTAATTCTAATATGAAGGATGCAATATCAACCATATCTTATTGCTGCAATAAACGTGAAGGTGCTACATATTGAGGTTTCTAATGGTTCTTTGAGAATGAAGATTACATGTCATTGGCTACAGGATACCAATGACACCCAGTTGTGAGATATGATTAATTGCTTGCTCGAGTCGAGCTCTTGATTGGGGCTTTGCAATACCCCTTATATTCCAAATCAAGAAGTAAAACATTTAAGTGGCTGGTGTGCAACCTGCTGTTAAAGTCTAATAGATTACCAACATTGTTGGATCTTGTAAGTTTGTTTGACTAATCTTTTAACACTATTTTCGTTCTCTATTTTGTTTAGATCTCCATCAAGATTCCATCCTTCATTGGATTCAGATTTCATATTCTGTAGTAGGAATTTGTATGTGATTAGGTTAGAGTTCTGTTGTTCTTCCCTAATGAGAGTAGAATTTGGAATGCTATCTTCCATTGCCTATTTTCTTTTCCTTTGCTAAGAGTGAGTTTAGGTGAGTATAAAGCATCTTGAGAAACCTTGACATTATTAATGCTTGTATTAGCGTTTCCTTCATGTTGGATCATTTGCAGGGTAATTTGATTGATCTGATTCAATGTGGATTATCCCATAAAGATATTTGTTGATTTAGAGTTATAAGTGGATATTTGAAGGTGCATTGATTGGTTGGTCAAAAGTCACACCAAGAATAACAAAATCTTGGGGATTAGTTGTTGTATTGGCCTGTCATCAATTTGCTGTAAAGTAGCCTGCACAAATTCTCATTACCCTTTTGTGTTTATTGAGCTTAGCATCCTTCAATGATAATGGTTGAATCTTCTACAATGAGTACAATACTTAGGCAAGTTCTCTAATAGAAACTTCTACCAATAACCATTTCTTTGAGTACCATTCCATAAGCACTGGGACAACTGAACATTTGAAGAGGGTGGCAATGAGCAGGTCCATCCTCAATGGCCTCCCAGTGATAACAGCTATAGAAAAGAGCAACTGCTTGTTGAAGTAGTGTACTTTCAGTCAAGTAAACTAAATCCAAACAAGAGCAACAGGTGATTCAGCCTCATGATTGAAATCAATGGTCCGTTTCAATATGTGACGAGGTAGGTCATTAATGTAGTAAACACATTTGACAAAGTTACGAGTGTAGTCCTTTTCATTACATAGTCTAATGAGGAAGTGTCTATGGTCTATGAAGCCTACTCATAATTTCCACTCAGTTTGAGTTCATTAATGAAGGCTCGAGCATCAGCTAATGCCATTCATTTGGCCACACACTTGCCAATAAGGGAGAACATAGAAGGTCAGCCAACATACCTATTTCTTCTTTATTTAACAATACAGTAGGTTTCCCAAACTTCTTAGCATGTTTCTTAATGAATGCTGGTTTGTGGATATCACAGGAGATTTAAAACCATTGTGTATAAAGAAGGTAGGAAAGCAGCAAACTCTTCATTCCTAGACTCCATATTAGAGGTACCCTCACCATTCAGAGCATTAGCATAAGAATGTTTTTATTTATTTATTTTGAAGCAATGGTAGATGAGCTGAAGCATATTACACAAAGCAAGCTAATGTAATAGAAACCCTAGGTCACAGAGGCACGATAAGGAGACGTGTCATTATTAATCCTCACCCGTGACAAATAGAATTCAACTTCAGAGTTAATACTATTGGACCGGTAGATCCCACCTAGCTCAAACCAACCTAAACTCCCCAAACCAAACCAAATTAAATCAAACCAACCTTGACCTCAAACCCATTCTTATCAAACATAAATTAAGCACAATTGGTCCCAGGTTGATTAGGCCACTTAACCTAATTTATCACATTTGGCCCATTTATGTCACTTTCACCCATACTCAAGTCTAAGAGTGTCAAAAATTAACCCGACACAATAACTCAACAAGAACCCAACTCGAAAAATCCGGGTTCGGAATAATTTTCAGGTCGGGTTCGGGTTGAAAAAATCAACCCGTTTGATATTTCGGGTCGGGTTTGGGGTTGACCCACCAACTCGAAATTGACTCGATTTTGATCCGCCAACTCGAATTTGACTCGAAATAAACCCACAAATCCGAACTTGACCCGATTTTTACCCATGAACCTAAATTTGACTCAATTTTGACACGCTTTTAACTTAATATATATATATAAATAGATCATTCGGGTTGTGTCAGCTCAATCGAGTTGAAATCGAGTCGGGTTCGGGTTGAAGTTTTTAACCCGTTTAATAAACGGGTCGGATTCGGATCAAACTTATTCGGGTCAGACCCGAACCAGACCCGTCAATCCGAATTGACACCCCTACTCAAATCAAAACTAAATTGATTTTAACCCAACCAACTCAATGATGTCCAAAACACCAATTACACCTAGTCTATACTTGACTGAAACCTAAACCCCTTAATTGCCTAACTAAGCCTGCTTATGAGCCTGTAAAAAAGAAAGTTACGATTGGACTAGTCTATTCTCTATGTTCAATGTGAATATGACTTGCTTACTAGCACACTCAAAGAGAGGAAGTCATATGGCTAAAAAGAAGCCTATAAAAAGATCCAGAAAAGCACTAGTTGAGGCACCAGGAGACTCAATTAGAGGCTTTCCTAATATTCAACAAAAAATCTAACCTATCAACAAAAAAAAGCAAGATAGTCAAGAGTAATAAATCTATCTTACTAAGAAGCTCCCTAATATTTTGGCCCATTTAGACCTTCATGGACTAAACTCAAATCAAACCAAAACCCCTTGAAATTGTCCTTGTCCTAAAACATGATTGGAGCTTGATTGGGGATCAATTTGGTTGATTGGTCTACAAAGCCCTAGTTGACCTAATTAAAACCTATAAGATCAAAATCAAATTAAACTCAATCCAAACCAAATTAGACTAACACAAAATCTTATAATCATCATGTAGACATGATTAAACACAACTCCAGCCAAATTGGTGCCCAATTTGACCAATTGTTTCAATAGGCCTAAATGAATCACAATGAGCTAAAACTTAATTAAAGCCAAATTAAACCAAACAAACCATTCTAATCAATTCCAAATTGATTAGTGAACACAAATCAATAGCCATTTAGATCCAATTTAGCCAATTTGATCAATTGACCTAAGTTAACCCAAATTAATCTACATGAACTACATTGAGCCAAGCCCCAAACCAAGCCAAATTGGATCAAGCAACACTCCTAACACATTCTAAATCGACATTTGAGACTTTAACTAAATTGATCTATATGAGTCAAATTGAGCCAAGCCTAATCAAACTCAATCAAATTTTGCATGACTTATCCTTGGACCACCTCAGATCTACCCAAATGAACCCAACCCAAGGTGAACTTGGTTCAACCTAAACTAATTGAACCAAGGTTCCAAATGAAGATAAAATCCAACCACTCCCTTTGGCTTAGGCAGTCACCTTAGCATTCCTTAGTTCACCTTAGCTGACTCAACTTGAGCCAAAGCTGGTTTGCCTAGCCATTGACTAAGTGAGGTCCAAATCACCTTAAATAGCATTTTTATTCATCCACCATGGGTTGTCCACTTCACCCCACTTCCCTAAGCTTGGCTAGCCAATGGAGGTGCTCCACCACATAAGTCTCCATCCAATTTGAATTTTGACCACTGCATAACCCATTCCCCATGCCTAAACCAAGCCAAAACATTAGTTCAGATAGGTAGCTGATTTGGATTTTAATTAGGAGGCCCTAAGGCACTTAGAGAAGTATTCCATTCCCAAAGAGAGTCCCAAAGTTCCCAAAGCTCCTCCTGCATCCAAACCCAAGCCACCATTAAACTCATTTAAACCCAATATCCCCAAACATCACCAACCACAAAATCTCATCCAAACCTAGAATCAACACATCCCACATCTTCCCCACACTCCCAAGATCAAAAGTAAATCGAGAGCCATTTGATTCAAGCTTGAGAAAGAAAATAAAAACCAAACTTTAGCGACACGTGGTGGTGCTTTGGTTTTAGAAGTTACCTACAAAGAGGCAAGATCTTCTTAGTAGAAATTTGTGTCTACTAGATGAAGCAACCACAATCATTAAATCCATTAGACATTGGATCTAGTGATGTAAACTCCAAAATTATAGAAAAGCCTTAGGATCTCCATGCTTTGAGAAACGATTTTATTACTTGTTAAGACCTTATCATAGGGAATCCATGCACTCCATTCTTGATCATTTTGCATTCAATTTAAGCAAATGGCTCTAATCAAGCAGCAAAATATGGACAATTTCTGGCTCTCACTAGAAGAAGAAGATGAATCACGCAGCCATTCATTCCCCATGATTAGAATAGATATTCGTACAATAGAATCTAATTTAAACTCCATTAAATCCATTAGACATTGGCTCTAGTGATGTAAACTCCAAAATTATAGAAAAGCCTTAGGATCTCCATGCTTTGAGAAACGATTTTATTACTGGTTAAGACATTATCATAGAGAATCCATGCACTCCATTCTTGATCATTTTGCATTCAATTTAAGCAAATGGTTCGAATCAAGCAGCAAAATGTGGACAATTTCTGGCTCTCACTAGAGAAAGAAGATGAATCGCAGGCCATCCATTCCCCATGATTAGAATAGATATTCATTATCTCATCGCACAATAGAATCTACTTGGGAAATGTCTACCTTCTATCTTGGTTTAGCCCATTACTTATTTCTCAACACATCTCATTATTGGAATGATTACATGCCCAAGCCTTATCAAGTAAATTGAGTGTCTAAAAAATTATATAAAAGCTGAAACCTTGTTGCATTAGTTAGAAGCATTAGTACTAACTTTTTAGCGCCAAGACGCTGCCTTCTCAATATTGATAATCTTGGGTTAAAATTATATTTTAACTTATAACTAGATTATAATTGAATCATGGAGATAACTTATCGACAGTTGAAATGCCAAACAGATAGTACGAGATAAAAATTTATTACCAAAATGAAATATTATTACAAAATTTATGAAATAAAAATACATAAAAAGAAAAATAAAAAATACAAAAAGGAAGGAAAAGCCTATCCTAGAAGTCGTAGTTATCCTCCTCCTCTTCTTTTATTAGCTCTGACAGGGTGCTAATATAAGGGTGATAATGAGGCGTTGTAGGAAAAAAAAACTCTACTTGAGTTGACATTAAAATTGCAATTTTCAAACATTTGAATGAATAAGTGTTGAATTGAGATCAATCATGTAAGAAATTTATTGTTGCTGCTGACCCATAAAATGATCAAATTTCTTCTCTAGTTCCTACTATCATCGATTGCCTTCGCCCACTCTCTCTCTTAATTCTGAGACTTCTCCATTAATTTCTTGGAGTAGCTCATTTAAAATCTTGAAAAATTTGGATCTAGACTTAGGATCGTGTAAGCTTTCTCTTACTTTCATTTTTGATCTAAACATTTCAATCATTTTTTAGTTTGGGGAGCTTTTCGTATAAATGCTTCTTCATCCAAGTCCCCCGATCCATCAGCTACAACACATAAAGAATACATAAGAGAAAGATGATCATACCTTAGAATAGTACTACATTTAAACATATCACAAATTGAATTATAAATAATCTCTCTTACATCTATAATGAAGCTGTTTTAAATTGTAAAATTAAAAAAAGCTTTATCCTTAGTTACCTCACTGATATCACCAATGGGCATCAACTTACAATTCAAAAAGATTTTATCATTAGTTACCTCATAGATGTTACCAATGGGTATCTGCTTAGAAAAAATAAATTAATGTCAAGCTTTAGCCTCAACTGTTAAACTGTCGACAGAAAAATTTATAATCTTTTCGTCCCGTCGATTCCACTGAACATTTATATTTGTAATAGTGAGAAAACTAAAAATTTCATCAAAATCAGGGTGATTATTGTATTTGAAAAAATATTGATCATATATGAAATTTTGCAAATTGTAATATGCATTACTGATAGTACTATCAATACATACTCAATTTCTCTATACAAAAACTTTGATATCCTGGTGATCCTTCATGTTGGAGAAGAACTGCCGCACCATAGGGACTATGCAAGCGGTGTTGTCGTAAGCGAGACACTCCCAGCCTCGCTCATTGATGACCCTCTCCACGCTCCCACCCAGATCATGGAAGCTCCTCTCCGAAATCAGGTGCTTATTGATATAAGTGTGATGGTATCTCCCCTCTACGTCTACGTTTACAAATCTATTAGAGTCACCCAAGGACACCCTCTTCTTACCTTTATGGATGAGCTTGAGTGGCATACTTGTTGTCATGGAGTTAAGTAAAAGCCGAGAAGAAAAAGGGTTGTAAGAACTCCTAACTGACCTCTATCATACTATGAGTAGAAGAGATTGTTTAAAATGTATACTCTTAATCTTTGTGCAATAGTGTAAGCTTATTTTGAGTAACATATCCTAAGTAACTAAGTTTATTAGAATAAAAATTTTAACAACCTGAGAGTCCTACATATACACTGGACATAACACTGTGGCGTTGCTTTAACAGCACTGAGGTGCTAGCCTCTCGGTCTTGTAAGATGCGGGACAAGCGTCGTGGCGCTCCATATGCAACTCCTAGGTGTTGGTCAGTCGGCTAAGAAGGTTACTATGTCGGTCAAAAAAATCATTTATGAACACTTATTACCATTAATTTCATAACCGACCAGATCCGTAAAGAGCGTCAAGTATTGATGGAGCACTACGGCATTGGTCAAAAATTTGTCCTCTTTTGTTAAATGTGTCTACCAATCTATAAGCCCTTTGAACAGCATTTTAACTAACATCATGATGTTACTTTGACAGCACTAGGCATTCGTCAAACAATCAACATGCTCTCAATTATTCCTTATGGCACCTCAGCGCTACGACACTGGATTTATAGTGCTGCCTCCTCTAGTTTGATACCTATATTTTTATCTACCGGTGCCAGGGCGCTAACTCACCAGTGCTGAAGGGTTGAACTTTAGGTAAGCGCCAATGCAATAATAGCGCTATAGCACTGACTCTACAGGGTCAAGGCGCTGACCCCCAAGAATATAAAAAAAAAATTAATCAAACATCTTTTTGTTCACCATGCAAACATTCCTACAATATATGGCATTCCAAAGGGATGTAATTCCAATATGTTCGTTAATCGTGCAAACATATAAAATCTAACTAGTAGTTCAAAGGGATGTAAGTCCAATCTATTGTTCGTCATATGAATATCTAAAATCTAACTAGAATTCTAAAGAATGTAAGTCCAATCTATATGTTTGTCATAAAAACATTTAAACATAACTAGCATTTTAAAGGGATGTGAGTTCAATCTATATGTTCATCATGCAAACACCCTATCTGACACTCTAAAAGGAGTTAAGTCCAATCTTCTTGTTCACTATATGAACGTTTAAAATCTATCTGAGATTTAAAAAGAATGTAAGTCCATTATAACGACTTTCTAATAGATGTAAGTCTGATCTATGTTTGCAATGCAAGCACAATCTAAACACCTGCATTACAACACCTACACTAAAACTCTGGTCTACTTGGGATATCTGAGTCGAGGGAAACTCATGGTTGCTAATCAGACTCCCTAAACATCACTACTAATAGCCCTCTGATGTTGGTAGACTGGAATAAGTTAATCTTGGGATGCGGAACCATGGGATCTTGAATGGGATTACCCTCTCCTTTCCTTTAGATAGTCATCCAGAACACACCACTATACACTAAAGATATGTTTATTTCCAACTTTAATTGAGAATGCTCTCTTACTGTGATAAGAGGAGTAATTAACTATAAATGCTTGCGTTCATAGGAAGTAGAACCCAAATTTAAATAAACCCTAACATAATGTTAGGGAAAATCTGGTTGAATATAAATCAATTTGTCTCATAAAAAACAAACTCTCTAAACATCTTTAAAAGATGGCGGAGATTTGCAAAACTATTTTTCTTGAGCGATCAGATTTATAATGACTCAATTGGGGAATACTTCTATCTCCATCTCTAGTTGGAAAATTTAAAATATGTGATGTTATCACAAATTTGTAAATTTAACAGGCTATTTTCTTCTCAAAAGTTTAGGTTCCTGAAATCTAGTAGAACTTAACTTCAAATCTACGATCAACTGTGAAAATGTCAAATGGCTAATATGAAGAATCTGATGCTCTACTGCTAGATTCTCACGAGTTATAATCAATGTTGGTTTTGTTGGAGGCACTCTTTAGCTTGGAACAATTTCTGAGATAATACAGTTTATACCGACGTGACCAAGCTAGCCATTGAATGCATTGAAATGCCAAAAGCACTCAAAAGGCTGTCATACAATGAGAAAAGACCTAATGTAGTCATCCCCAATGAGCCTAGGTGGTTGAATGCTAAGGCCTTACATAATTAGGGAAAAAACTCAACCTCTAAAAGGGTTCTATTTTTGATAGACTGTCAAAGGCAGCTCCAACAGCATCTGTTAAAGAGAAGATGATCATGGAGCTTAAATTGAAATCTATCATTATCAATCCACTTAACAATCCATTAAAAGAGCCTAACATTTCACAAGATACTGCCTTTGCTCCAACCAATAATGATCATGAAGCAACTTCCTCGTGCACCAAAATTTCCAGGAGAGCTAGAACAAAATACAATGCCTATCGCAGAGTTGCTGGACTACTTGTACATGCTAGACAATAGTATGAACCATTGGTGGAAGCGAACATACCCACCAATAACAACTACGAAATGTTTAGATAGGTCCAGAGAAATAGTTCTGGAGGAGCTATAAATAAATCTTTCTAGGATAAATATATGTAACCCATTTCACAAGATCAACTAAAGGAGGAAACTGTCTCCTCAAAAATTTATAAAGTTTTGAAGGCAGTTAAAAATAGAAACCTACAAAGAAGAATTAAGAGATTTGTGAGTCAGATCACCTGCTCAACAAATTCCCACTCTAAAAGAGGTAAAAATATTAAAAAATATCATGCCTTCCTTGAGCAGAACTCAAGACTTAAGGGTTTAATATTCAATGAACAATGACAACGAACCCTTTAGTACAAAAGTACAAAGTGGCAAGGGGTCGGAAAGTCCCAACAACCTTCACAAAAAAGAGAATATCAATCATCTCATCTTAATCCATTTGGTGAACACTAGGGGTGTGACTTCTAGGATGAGTTCCTAGAGATCCACCACTAGAAGATCTCGATCAATCTGAGTAGCTAAAGAACACCAAGTCTTCAAAAATGAGACAAATCACTATGAGAAAGCTCAACTAGATGATGAAATGGCTAAATCACCCATCATCAATTAGAAAAGCTGATTTAAAAATAATCAACCAATAACTGATGATGCGAACAATCAACTTTTCTGGAAAGATGATGACTTTTCATTGATGAAAAACAATGAGCTCATGATTCCAAAATAATGAAAATATTAATTGCATGGAAGTTGAAGATGTTCGTATGATTGATCCATGTTTATGAAATAGGAACATGGTACCTGAACATTCAAATGAGGAACAATATCAGGAGGGCCCAAGTCACCAAATGTTTGAAGGCAAAGTTCGAATGAAGATTGAAGAAACTGAAGAACTAACTGATGTTGTAACAAGGTTAAAACGACAAATGAGTTCTCAACTCTAAAGAAGACACCAAGAAATTAGCCAACTCAATAATCATCTCAACGAGATGAATGGGCTAATAAGGTCAGCTTAACTTAATAACAACTACAATACAGTAAGTGCCTCCGAGAAATCATTTTGAGACAATTAATCCAACAGCTGAAGCTAGGGGCATGTCGAATGCCTCACACAACTTGCAAACAGCTTCGACACAAAGACAAGAACATCCATGAAACATCCATAAAAAGATATACTAAGTACTCACCAAGAGGTTGATGTCATTACAAAATTTCAAGTGGAGGATCTTATCAGCCAAAAGGTTAAAGCGATCATTACCTCAGAGACTGTTAAACAATTAGTTGAAAAAGACTGACCATATCCGATAAAATATGATCAAGTACAATACCCCAAAGGATATGTGGTGCCAAAATTTAATATCTTTTTAGGCACGAAAAATCCACTGCAGTAGTTAGCTCAATTCAAAGCTACTTATGAGAATACACGAGAAAATGATGCCTTACTGCTTCAACAATTTGTTAGCAATATTACCAACACAGCTTTTGAATGGAACGCTGAGTTACCCAATGACTCAATAAAAATCTTTGTCGAGTTAGAAACACTCTCTGTTAAGAGATTTGTAGGAGCATCTAAAAAAGTGACGATCGCAGATCTCACTTTAGAAAAGATAAGAAAAGATGAAAGTGTCACTAAACATATTACGAAATAGAGAAATATGAGAATGAAATGTGACCAACAACTCATAGAAAAGTATATAATAGAGCTCTTAATGGAGAATATTGATGATCAAATGGCTCCATATTTAACAATGGCCACAATTAATACATTCCAAAAATTGGTGAATCATGTAGCCGAGTTTGAGAGCCTACCCAAGCAAAGAGGTGTTAATACTAACTATAGTAATTCCTTCGAGAAAAGAAAGCAACCTAAACTAGATGATTTTAAAAAAAATGATGTGAATACAACATTCACATTTATAGTTAATAAAAAGGAAATAAAAGCAAAACAACCTCACGACAAACAACAAAGCCAATGGAGGATAAGAAAATAGGGTCTACTCTCCAAGAGAAAATAACTAAGCAGAATTCAATAAAAAAAGAATGTACTTCTAAAATTTTCAAGCATGCCCAAAAGTTGGGAATGCAATTGCTAGAACCACATTGACCTAAATAAGTAGACAAGTCAACAATCCCAACTATTGTCCATTCCACAGACTTATAAGTCACCCAATCAAAGATTGTTTCATCTTCAAAGACTAGGTAGAAAGAAGTTATCGAAATGAGGAGCTCACCTTATCTAATAGCATATTGGTACATCCTAAAAAGGAGAAGGTGAACTTTATCACAGTACTCCCAAGTCGAGATGAAAAAAACATGACAAGTCAGTCAAAATACATAATGTAAATAATAATAGAGGCAAAACTTTGCTAGCAGAAGGTGGTTGGGAGACCTTCACCTCAAAGAAGACTAAAAAAATGATTAACATTCTTCTAGCCATTAAAGGCATTTATTGGATGAACTCTTTAGAACCTAAAATTGATCCAAGAATGCTCTTGCGAAACATGAGGAAATTTTTATATAATACAAAAGAACAGATGAAAATCAATCAGGCTTCTTCATCAAAACCTCAAAAATCATGAAAAAGGATGAAACCTCAAAAACACTAATCTGAAATGAAATGATGATCGACTCTTTGGTTTAATACAAGCAACCTCCTCAAAGACCAATTAAGTTGGAGGAATACATGCTCCACTTATAACTTAACATGAAAAATCCTAGAGAAGAGGTTTCAAAAGAAACATATCTAGTCATAAGCAATGAGAGTACATGTTACATGATTGCAATAGAAACTAACTCTAAGAAAAAGCTATATTTTCCCAAAGAAAAGCCTATCAAAAAAAAAAATAATAAAAACAGACTCAAAGAAGTTATGTCCTAAACTAGAGAGCAGTTCAGAAAATTATGAAATTTCTGAAGAAGCATAGAGTTCAAAAACTTCCTTTGATAAAGAAGATTTCATAGAAGAAGTAACTTAAATCTAATTGAGGAATGGAAAGTGAATGTCTCCAACACCACAAAGGAAAGTCACGGATAAAGGTAAAGAAATTCAAATTAATGAAGATGTCTTACCCCTACAATCAACTAAACCTCAAAAGGCCATCAAAATGAGAGTGGACTATAATGTTCTAGCCCATCTACACGTTATCAGCTTTATTAAATAACTACGATGCTCTCATGTTATCTAAAGACATACGTGAGACATTAATTAAAGCTTTATAAAATCTAGAACAATATGAAGTTGTCTTTGCTGAAGAAAGGATGAAATAAGACTTAACTTCTCAGAAGATAGCAACCATCACATTCAATGATGATGATCTATTATTAGGGACGACCGAACATAATTGGCCTCTTTATGTTACTGCTGAAAGAAATTTCATCCATATAAAAACAAAATTGATCGATCCAAGGGCTGAAAGTCAATCTCTTAACAACTAAAAGGCTCTGAACATTAGCTTTGGATGCTCGTTCCCTGGATAAAAGTATAGTATTCATACAAGGATTCAATGAACAAGGACAACAAATCCTGTGATCTCTTATTCTATTTATACGCTTTGGAAAACTTTACATAGAAGCTAAATTCCACATGATTGAAGCCAATGCTTCATACAAAGCACTCCTTAATAGGTCATGAATTCATGAATAAAGTATAGAGTTTTCAACTCTCCATCAATATATGAAATAAATTCAAAATGATGAAAAGTGTCGAATTGATGGCAACATGAAACGATTCTTGATACATGAAGTTAAGATCAATGATGATGTCAAGTACTTTATTCATAAGAAGGTAGGAGAAGTCAACTCTCAAAACAAGAGGCTCCACCTATTAAGATAATGTTGAAAGGTGATGATTCAAAAAGCAAAAGCGCCAATGAATCAAAATAACCTAAAGTAATTCTTCACCTTAGCAGTGATATAGAGGATGATGAATAAAAATTGCTACTTTATCAACCTAAGAAAGCCTCAGGTAGCCAAAGAAAAGGAGCTATTACTAGTAATATAATAAAATAATTAGAGAAAACTCATGCTTCTCTAATAAGGGTACCCGAATCTCAAAATTTCAAGAAATCTATGAAAATAACTACAGTGCTAAAAGCACATATAAAAGCCTTAACAACTTTAAGAAATGAGGAGATAGAACAATTAAAATATTTTTATGTCCCTCCTAGAAGAGGGTACAATGAACATGGGATCCTTTACTACAAAACAAAAGAGCAAGCTGCAAATCTTATTCAAGAACTATTTGAAAAAGAATATTTTAACAATAATTTATCATTACTTATCATCAACTCTAATGAAACAGGTTAAAGACAATGTTCAGCCTGTACAATCAAATATTCAAGCTTGATTGTTTAAAAGACTATGGCGAGGAAATAATACCCAAAATTCCACGGGATATAAAAAATTCACCACAAAGGTTTGGAATATATTGCTTCAACATTTCCCCCAACAAGCTCATGCTATGCTGTAGCCAAAAAAGAAGAGGTCTCTTTTGAAGCTATAAATGAACAAGATGATATTTCTCATAAGAATGAACCCGAAGAAGAATTAATAATTGACGTCAAAGAGCTCTTAAGGAATTTGAAGAAGGCAAGCTACTATCAATAAACTTTGGGAAATCAACCTAAGTACTGAAGAACATCCCAAGTCAACCTTCGTTAGTGCTAACCTCACATCAAATAAATTGGGAGAATTAAAAGCACTACTCTGCGAATACAAAGATTATTTCTCATGGAATTGCAATGATATATCGGGCTTATCATCGGACGTTAATGTACATAAACATACCATTAAACCTGATGTACCGCCTATAAAACAAGCATCAAGACGAATATGATTGAAAAAAAGAACAAGTAATTACTAAACCAAATGGCTTATTGAAACTGGATTCACCCGCAAAGAAAAATATACTGACTAGATTACCAACATCGTCCTAGTGAAAAAAAAAAGAATAGGTAAATCCATGTTTGCATCAACTTCAAGGATTTAAATAAAGCATGTCCAAAAGATGACTTTTCGCTACCCAACGCAGAACTCATGATAGACAACACATCAAATTATGATATATTCTCTTTCATAGATGGTTCACTGGGCTACAACCAAATTAAAATAGCTCCAGAGAATGAAAAACATATGTCTTTCCGATCACCAATTGACATTTACTTTTACAAAGTGATGCAATTTAGTTTGAAAAATACAGGCACTACATACCAAAGGGCAATGACACACATCTCTGTTGATCTTATACATAAATATGTAGAATATTACATTGATAATTTGGTTGTCAAAAGCAGAGCCCAAGATGAGCACATAAGTGATTTAAGGGTTGTATTCGACAGAATATGAAGTTTCAACTTAAATATGAATCCTTTAAATTGTGCATTTGTCATTACTTAGAAAAAAAATTAGGTTTTATTATACACCACAGAGAAATTGAAATTGATCCTACTAAAATTAAAGAAATAACAAAGATTCCATTACCAAATACGTTAAATCAACTACGTTCACCACAAGGTAATTTCACATATAACAAGAAATTCATTTCTAATCTCTCGGGGAAATGTCAACTTTTTGCATGATTAAAGAAAAAGAATACACCTTTCATATAGGATGATGCTTATCAAGAAGCATTTGGCAACCTAAAATAATATATGTTACATCCCCCAATTTTAATGACACCAATAATAGGAAGACCATTGATATTATATACAGCAGCTCTAGAAGAATCGCTTGGAGCTTTGTTAGCTCAAAACAATGAAGAAGAGAAGAAAAATTCTCCATACAACATAAGTCGATGTTTAATGGGAGCTGAAACAAGATACTCTCTTATTAAGAAGCAATGTTTAGCATCGATATTTTCTATTCAGAAATTGTGTCACTACACGTTATCACACAACATAAATTTGATATCTAAAATCGATTCTCTCAAATTCTTGATGATTAGGCTCATTTAAACAAGTCGCTTAGCTAAATAGGCAATCTTATTACTCCAAATTGACATAACATAAGATGTTCAATCATTTTCTAACTCATCTCAATCATCAGGAGAGATTAACTTCGATGGATTAAGATTGTAAGTAGACTAAATCACTAGGATTACATGTAGTACAAGTTGAAATTGGCTTAATATTTATGCAAGGTGACATACTACGATATTCATATAGTCTGATTGAACCTCGAACCAACAATGACGTTTGAATATGAAGCATTAATTGCGGGCCTAAAGCTAACAATTAATATGAACATCAAGAAACTTCATGTTTATGGAGATTCTCAACTTATAATTCAACAAATAATTAGGACTTTCAAGATAAATAAGCCTGAATTAGTGCTTTATCGTAAGCACGTTTTAGAGCCCCTGAAATAAATCCCTAAAGTAACAATTACAAGGGTGCCACATCATGAAAATGGTAAGGCCAACATATTAGCTAAATTAGTTAAAAATAATAATAGATCCTCAAGGAGACCCGATTACAATAATAGTCCAAAGCAGCTAGCATTGACATGATATGCTTTAAAGTTAAAGAAAACTAAGAGATTTTAGTAATAATTGATGAAGATGAATGGTGAGAGTAATTCATCATTTATCTTAAAGGTGGTGGATTACCAAAATTTAAGCCAAAAGCTTATCAAATTTCATAAAGAGTATTATAATATGCTTTTGTGAATGACACATTATATCGCCGCTCATTCGACCAAATATGGTTACGATGCCTAAGATCAGAAAAAACCAAGATAGTAATGACTGAAGTTCATGAAAGGTTATGCGGTGCACACCAATCCGGTCTTAAGATGAAATGTACTTAAGGTTTTTTTTTTTTCTTTGGAGTTTTATGTTTTGGAATGCGATTATTGAGGTTTTTATTTAGGCTGAAATTTATTTGGATCAAAATTTGCTTAATGAGACTATTGAATATGTTCACATGATTTGTTAGAGATTTCACATGATATGTTCACATAATATGTTAGGCCAAAGTTTGTTTGGATCATAATTTGATTGATATGTTTGCCTACAAAAATAGAGGATCTTCCCTACATATATGTTGATTTATTGCAAGTTCAGTGCATCCTTCAAAGATTTCTCTTACGGAATTACGATAATTATATTTGATTGAGATATTTAAACTGGTTCTTCATTTCTTATTTTACAATTTTGTGCTGAATTTTTCATTTACCTTTTTATTTTGTTATTGCAGCTAAATTTCTACTTGTATATTGACATTTCATATAATGAGTTCAAGTCGCTTGACGGCATCAATGAGCAACCCAAATCATCATATTTACAATCACTGCAATTTACAATATACAATATTCACCTATTACAAAAGTGCAAATCAAGGAAGAAAACTCTATAGATGTTCCTAGAACATATCAAAAGATGATTGTGATTTCTTTAAATGATTTGATGAAGTAGATTAAATAATGTCTAATATGAATCACTCAACAAGGACAACTTCTGAATAAAGTTATCCAATAAATTGTTAATCGATTAAACTTGAGTTTCTCCAAATGCAATTTTTGTTGGTGATTCTGATTATGCTTGTCGTCATGACTGTAGTTTTTCTATCAAAGACTTGTCATTATAAAGTATGAATGTAATTTAGGTACCATAACCTAGTGGTTGAAAACTTACTTCTCAAATAAGAGGTTGTGATGAAGTTCACTTAAATGTCTCACAAAAATATAATTTAGGCAAGGATTGTATGTGTACTGGAGCTTGTTAGTAATGTTAATGTTATGTTGTAGTATTTAATTACTTTTGTTAATGCATTTGAGCTTACTGATCACAATGAATTAATGAGTTAATGTTATGTTACAGTGTTTTAATTACTTAAGTAATAACGTATTGCTTTATTCATCTAAACAAATTAATATATACGTATCGTTTATAAGAATACAACACTTTGCAGCAAGCTCTGTTTTTGCCACTCGAGTTCCCAAATCTGGACTTCTTGATGCTGCAATTTGCCCCATGAGAACTAAATGAATTATTGGTACTCGTTTTCCTTTGCAGCTTCCCCTATAGCAAGCTGTGAATTACATTCTTGCTGTTGTAGGTTCCAATAAGGCTGTATAGTTGACTTACATTGCAGATGGCAGGCAGCACTTCCCTACAGGATTGATTTTAGTTTTCAACCATCAGCAGTAACATTGCAATGTAGAAGCTGCAATTTTGTTCAACAATCAACCTAACAACCTCACCGAACCAATGCGCATAACACAAAACCCAGGAACTGATTGTATACTTTGAATTGTATTCCATGCAGAACAATATATTTGTGTTCCGCAGCCATTTCCTAGAACACGGAAACCCAGAACTCAGAACAATATATGTCAGTACTACATCAGCCTTGACATTCATCTGGTATACTCAGAATGCTATTCTATGATAATATGGATGTTCAAGCTGATGCTTTGCAACTTAACAACAGCTTGAACTAAATTTTCCACAATTGTTGCTTAAGTGCATATAAGTCCAAAATAACAACAGTTTGAAGTTAAAGAGGTACTAAATTATTTATTGATGAGCAAGATACATTTTCTCTCTAGACATTTATTGTTCATAACATTTTTATATGATCTACCAAACTATCAGTAGCTGCTTGTTTCCAGCTCTATTGATACCTAGACACAGATGTGTGGCATCCAATTTTCTCACTTCAAATAAATAACCATTTGGACATAAAGATGTGTGCACTCTCCATGGACAATCTTGATATGCATAAATAGCTATAACTCTCAATTTATCATTTATTTTGATCTTACCAGCAAAGTTATGCAAAATTACATTAGTGCGAAGTACTTGTTCGAAACTTATGAAATCCTTAAAACAAGAGCCAATCGATAGAGAGTTCATATTTTCACTTAAACAAAGTAAGAAACCATCATCAATAACATTAAGCACAATGTTATTGTTCTCACCACTCTAAGAGTTTGAATGATACAAGGCCAATAATTGATTATCATTCATAATCTCAGTATTTTATGATGGCAACACATCTTCTTCATAAACTTTCACTATAATCACCACCTCAGCTCTTCTTCTTTTATTAGAGACATTAAGTATGTCTGTTACATCAGTATCACTTGTGATAGGCATGTAAACATTTGGCGATGTTCCATTGATATGATAATGTAAGTCAAAAGCATGACATATTAGCCAAGGACAAAGCACTTCAATTTGTTCTTTAAACAACAAAAAAGTGATTTTGTTCCTTCAAGCTTCATAATCTTTTGATTTCCACCTTCATACTTTATTCTACTTAGGCCCTTGACCTCAGTCCAATAAATACTAAATTTGATCATAATATAGCAGAACTTATTCACATCCATTACTGTGTATGCAAAGAATAAATCAAATTAATAGAGCTACTTCAGTAAAATTAACTTTCTAATTATACTGTACGCACTTAAATTGCTTAACATATTAACTACTACCAAATTTTATAAATCATAACCGAATTCTCTTTACAAGGTTTTGTTTCAAGTACGTCAGTTAAATTGGCATTCGAAATCATTTTTCCATGGCTTAACATCACTATTAGCAGTTAAGCATCACCTTTATGAGATTAGAATAAAATGGAACGGTGGTATACCACATTAGAGATAATTACTAAAACTAAAAACCCGCAGTTACTCCTACTCTCCCAATCTAGCCGTTGACAGCAAGCCCGTGGCACTCCTACTCTCGTGATTTTCGGCATAAACTATAGCTTGTATGAGCCAATAGCTACATTGAAAGCAAATAACTGAAAGTGAAACAATGCCCTAGAATGGAATATCGACATACCACAATGGAGACAGCGGAGACAACTCCAATCGATATGCAATGCAGGATTCAGTGACAAAGAAGGCGAGTGGCTTAGTAGAGCATCGTCAGACGGGAAAAGTGTTTCGCGCAGAAAATGGTGGTGTGACCCTCCTCGGTAATTCGAGGCACGGGTAGGAATTCGATGGGGTATAACAGAGTGATAATTTTGAGAAGGCAAGAGACATTTGTGTCGTTAAAATGTAAAAATGTAAAAATTAGGGTTTAGATGTTAGCTATGTAATTATAATAATTTTAGATTTTAAGTATATAAATCCTCCTAAATTTTCAAATGTTCTATTTTTCCCATATTTTCCTTCATAAATCCTTATTATCGGTGAAGGTATTTTCAAATAGAAAGGCACAAATATTAAAACAAAATAAGTGATGATGGACATATTCTTTTCAAAATATCTATAAAAGAAAAGATTTTGTCTGCGCCTGCTCATATTGAAAACCTCTATGAAATGTGCGAGATTGTGAGTCTCATCGGTGGAAAATTTTGCTTCAAGATGCATAAGATGTATGAATTTAATTATTCTTACGGTTTAACAAAAAAAAAAAAAAACCTATATATAATATTTGTGCTTTGTAATTTATCTTGAGCTGAGATTTACACGTCTTTTTTCTCATAGTTTGTCATCTAAGAAATTAGAGATATATTGGCATAGATCTCAATAAAAAAATATCATAACAATCACTTATAATAATTTTTACAAGAATATCAATAGGGTAAAATGATTAGTAGCAATAATTATTATTAGAGATAATGATTAATGTGAATATTTAATTTGAAAATAATTAAAATATTTAAAAATTGATTTGATTAGTTAAAAAAATGAAATAGCTAAAAAGAATACTAAATAAATATATTTAAAATAGTAGGGGAAAAAGGATAAATCCAAAATAAGTTTTATATTATTTTTTTTAATCTTTCAAATGATATAAATTAAATTTAATAGATCTCTATAGGAAAAATGGTAGATTAGTGATTAAAAGAAAATGTTATAAGAAAAATATATATTTTATTTCATTAAAATTACAAATTCTCATTTATCACTAGAAAAAATCAGGACCATAAAACATGATAAATCATCCACGAGAGAGAGAGAGAGAAAGAGAGAGAGAGATATCTTGAGAGAGAGGATATCGAGGGCGTTATGTGTGAGTGATAGAATGTGATCTTGTAAGCGAGATTAGTCACTGATAGCGTCATGAGATGGGTGGAGTGTTGGGTGAATACCCTTAAAAAAAAAAGATATAATAAAGAAGCCTAACAAATAAATAAATGCATATGAATCCCTATTATCTTTTGGTGGAGTATAAAGCTCCTTTATAATTTTACATATATTGGGCTATTATTAAAAAGAAAATAATAATGCAAGAGTTTAAAGATTAGCCGTAAAGTGCTCTTCAGTGGAGAATATTTAATCGCAACATCGATACAAACTTTGTAAGTAATTAGTATTTTCCCTTTCTTCTCAGCATAAAAGAAAATACCCTTTTAAGATCACTACAAAGAAGATGATGAAAAAGATGAATTAAATAAAGTACTGCAATTTCTGTCATGCACCAAAAAACTTAACTAAAATGCATTTATGTCAAAAAACTGCATATTTTTTAAAATATTATTTTAATTTTAATCATATCATATCCTGTGGTTAACGAAAATGTTTTTTTCTCTATGTTTTAACTTAGAGTTTATATATATACTCTATCAAGAGAATATTACGTGCAGAATCTGAACATAGAACTACGTCCGAACACCAATTTAAACATGAAAGTTGTTTTATATATCTACTTTTACATATTTTTCTACAAATAAATTTAAAAAATATTTGTGAAATCATTTAAAATAAATAAAATTCAAATCTAATAAAATAATTATATAATATGTATATTTTTTTAATTTATATTGTACACAATCTATATATTGATTAAAGTAATTTTTAAATAACTAAATTATAGATCAAATATTCATAAAACACCACCTTAATACCTCTCAACGTAAATAACCTTCTCTTAGAAAATCATAAATAAGGTATATAAGTAATTATTACAACAACATTAAATAAAAAACGCCTAAATTTAATATTTTGTATTTTTAAATAATTTTTGTTGCAGATGTCAAAATAATTATTGTGCGAGGATAGTCTTTGATCAGCAACACATATAATTATTTAACAAAATTACGAAAGTGCTTTGATTTTAAAACTCTATAAAATCTAAAGTCCCCTTTTGGATATTCTGATTTTTAGTTTTACTTTTTATTTTATTTTATTATATTTTTTATTTTAAATAAAATACAATTAAAAAAATAAAAGTAAATTCTTCTCATTTTATATGATGGGGGTGGTAGTCACGACATCGATAATGGTGAACATAGCGAGTGATGATAGACGAGACTGGCTGCTGGCAATAAATGATGTCACCATAAATAAATAGTTGATGGTGATAATTATTTTTAAAAATAATCAAAACATCTAAAAATTATTTTAAGTATTTTTAAAAGTAATATGATTTATTTTTAAAATTTAAAAGTCACATTGAATAAATATATTTTTTAAAAATAATATAAAACATACATATAGAAAATAAAATTGAACACAAGCAACCTTAATTTTTAAATAATTAAATAAAAATATGATAATATTTTTTTAGCCAGTTGAGCCCTAATGAGAAATTTATTAAAAATTATTAATAAGTTATTAGAGGTGTGATTTGAAATTAGGTCTCATAATTAGAGAAAAATTAGCCTACTAATTTCTCTAAAGATCAATCACATATCAATATATTTCAATATAAATTTTATTAAGATAAACTTGAAAATTAGTACGTTTAATTTGTAATCAAAACAATATAAATTCCATATAAATAATACTAATCTTAAATAAAATTAATAATTTTTAAATATGTGATTTATATTATAATATGCATGTCGATATAATTTCTTGCATATGTGGTAGGACAACCGCGTGGAAAAGTCCTACTCTCAATATATGGTTAAAGTCGTGAAATGCTTTCTTTTTTATTAACTTAGGCTCTGTTTGGCTAAGTTTTTTGGATTCCCGAAAAGCTGGTTTAAAAGTATTCCCTGAAAAGCTATTTGTCTTTTGCTTTTTTTTAAATAAAATGGATTTCAGATGAGCTAAAACTCAGTTTCAAAAAGCATACTATTCAAATGTGTATCAAAATTAAAAATTCAGGCTCTCAAAAGTAAAATACACTAAAAAAGCTCTCCCAAACGAAGCCTTATTCATCCATGGCAATGACGTTTTCTTGTACAAGTAATCAATTATAGTTAGAATAAAATGATGGCCCTTTGAGGATGCAGGGTCAATAGATCTTATAATATTCATGCCATAAAGCTATCATAAGAAAGCTGATATAGAACTACACTGTATATTAGGCATTGATGAATGATATGCAATGTTCTTATATTTATTGATCATTATAGGTCAATAATTTTCGAGTCTTTTAAGTTTTATTTTTATTTTTTTTATTTTTTACACAGTCAGCATGTACCTTAGTCATGGCCTTTTAGGCTTCATATTTGTCTGAATAGAATAACTACATATAATGCAATGATCGTCTCTACAAAATATTATTGATTAGAGCATAAAATAATGCTTGTTTCTTTGTTTGGTTAGCTATTAATATTGATTGAATGAGTTTCCCCTCATGCAAATAATCGTTAAATGGTTCCCTCCAATTAACTTCTTCAACATCTGTAGTAGGCGCAACTTCACTATATATTATAATTTTTTTTCCTATAAGATTAAGTTTATTTTTTAGATAAGTGATTTTTTTTGTGAGCTTTACTAAGGCATCCATTGTGGAATTTCTTCCATGGAGAATTCTATATAAAATCATGACATGAACTTGCTCAAGCAAATTCAATGTGTTTTAATAGTAATTATGAAGTTTTAGAATTAGAAATTTGTAGATCCCACCAACTTGGTCGATGATAACTAGCTTAAAATTCTCTAAAGATTTTAATTTTCATTTCATCTATTATTATTGTTAATTCTAAGCTAATTATCAAAACTTTGTACTCATCTTCATTGTTTGTATAAAACTCAGATAAATGATAAGAATATCATAACATTCTATTATTAGGAGTTATAAATATTAACCTGATCTTGCCTTTCTCTAGAATAATGGAATGTGTTCTTCACCTATTTGAGAGG
This sequence comes from Cymbidium sinense, assembly GCA_021442155.1. Lineage (NCBI taxonomy): Eukaryota > Viridiplantae > Streptophyta > Magnoliopsida > Asparagales > Orchidaceae > Cymbidium > Cymbidium sinense. The sequence goes on from CM038229.1 coordinate 21,165,628, forward strand.
ATGTTTCACCAGTAAAATACAACTCCTATGTAGATTTACTCTAATCTCCTAAAGTCATGATCTGTTATTTAGGAAGATCATAACTTAGGGGATAGTTTGTAATAAGCTAGTGTGTTGCTAGAAAATTGTTGATGACCTAACCTTTTATAGCAATCAAAGAGATAATGTCCTATCAAACTAAATCATAGCCATAGACGATCAAGCCAAACACCCAGATAATGTTGGATGGGTCATCAAATATTATAACATGTAAAATTTATATTTAATTCATTTGAAAGTCTATAATGCCTCAGCTTTTAGGATGCAAAATCAAGGCCAAATAATGCATTTCAATAGGAAATAATTTATTTAAATAAAATTAACCATCAACTTAAATAGTATAAAGCATTCGTTTTTCTTTCATATTGACTTGAGTTAAAAAAGCAACTATGAGATTCATTTAAAGCAATAAATAAGATAATTTATGGGTTCCTCAAAATAAAAGTAGCCAAAATAGAAGGTGATATTAAATATTTCTTTATACTCTCGATGGAATTTTGACATTTTTCATCGTAGTAGAATTTAGAATCCTTTTTAGTTAAAGTAGAAAACAATTGACATTTACCTATTAAATTTTATATGAATTTTCTTAGATTTACTAACCTACCATGGAAAGACTTAAATTAAGAGAAGATTTTTAGGAGGGGCATTTCTAAGATAGTTTTGGTTTTTCAAGGGTCAATTTAAATTTCATGATGCCTCACTATAAAGCCTAAAGCATCTTTAAAGTTACATCAGAAGCACACATTAGATGGTTCATTTTCAAACCATAGTAATGCAAGAATTTGAGAATATTTTAAAATTATAGAGCTAATCATCCTATTACTTTCTTTTGACTACAACATCATTGATATAACATTCCACCTAATTATGTTTCTCAACTTCAAGTTCCATCTTAATTTGGTTATAACTAGATGAACCATCCATGTAAGAGAAAATTGCATGTAAAGAGGTTATGCCATTTACTTTCTATTTGACATCCAAGTGCATGCATCAAATAGCTTATTTAAATAAAATGGTATCGGGTATAACTTCAAGTTCATAGATTGCTACTTCTAGAGATAAAATATGTATTTTGTTATTGATCCATGTAAAGTAATCCTTACACTTTGAAGTAGCCTAACCAAAATTTTGGCAATTTTCTCACTTAGTAAGATATTTATAAATGTGGGACATGAAATTTCCTCTATCTTGAGGTTAATTTCTTTCATCAATTATTGATTTACTTTTCTTCTTAAGTTTTGGGCTTGCATCATCAAATTGAGAATCATCTAGATAGTTCAAAGTTTTTAAACCAACTCATCTAATGAATTAGACCTATTTGTAAAGATCAGTCCATAATTCAAATTATTAGTTATCATTATACAATTTCTTATCATGCAAAAGGTTTGTGACATTAAAGTCAACACCAAATTTAAATTTTAGTTTATTATACTTAATTTCCCATAGTTTTTCTCGGAGTTGAGATTTTCCCTTAAGCCATGAACATGCAATCAAACAACATTTAATTGAATTCATAACACAATCAAAACAATACTCAAAAGGGAGTTCTATTATTTCATTTAAAGACTCATCTTCAAGCTTTACACCCTATTCAGAGCTTATAAATGAAGGTACAAAGTTCTTCTAACTTCTCTAGAATCGTTGGGAGCTACCTTAACTTCTAACTCTAGGATAGTGTCCAAAGATTATATGATTATAGTTAAAGTAATCATATATATATATATATATATATATTCTACATTTGTACTTTAAGTTTATACACTTAATACATCCTTTGAATTTGATTACAAACTAATTTGTGTTATTGGTGTTTATTTTTTTAGTCTACTTATATTTTTTCACTCTTTTTCTTTTGAACTTTCCTTTTTTTAACTTTTCATTTTTTTTCCTTCTTTACCTTTTGATATATATTTTTTAATTTTATTGATATTTGGTTCTCTTGATATAATAATCTATTTTTAGGCAGGTAAAATGCTACATGTTTATAGATCTCAACTTCATGAATAAAGAATGGTTATATATCTTTTTTTTATTATATATATAATGTCCTCACAAGCATATTTAAAACATTAATGGAGGGTAGATGAAACCATTTTGTATTCATGAATCCAAGGTCTACCTAGATGTGCATTACAAAAAGTTTTTGAATTGATTATACAAAACTTTGCATTTATTTTTATATCTTTGATTTTAACAACAGAGTAACTGAATCTAGTGCCTTTTCTCTATTTTTATTGAATTTTTGTAGCATCTTCTTATCTATAATATGTTTATGTGTATCTACTCTTAAGTAAACTAAATTATTCCTATTCATAATGTTGATCGATGCACTTAGATCAACTAGGACTTTAGATAACCTAAAATTGTCAACATTAACAAAAATGTAAAGTAGACAATTATGATATGTTGTTCTTAGCAGTGGGTCTTTATCAGAGAATGTTACTTTATGAACTTTTTTAAAATAAGCAGCCTTACCTAAGGAGGTCATTGTTAACCGAGCAAAAAAAGTAGAACTTTAATAGTGATCCCTCATTTCTTTAGAAATAACTAAGGCATATAAATGCTCTATTTGGCAAGAAAGTTTCTAAGTTGAGCTAACACGCTATAATCAATCTTTAGAATTTTTGAATTGGTAGTTGAATTATTTAAAGGATGATTATTTTATAGGACATTTGGAAATTGATCATTGCCTAAGATCTATTTGTCTTTTCTCTTAGGTGCCATATGATGTTGTAAGATTTTACTGCTATAAAAATTAACTTTTACAATCTTCTCAATTAAAGACCACTATAGTGCCAACTCAAATATTAATGGCACTTGACTATTTTTCTACTGTATCATAATTTGATAGTTCAACTTCTGCTGTGAAAGGTGTGCCTTAAAAAGTGATAATAAAAGCATCACTATCAAGTTCAAAACTTGTAAGATTGTTCAGGATCATTGATCATTTATCACATTCAATCCATCATTCAAAACGTAATAAACAATTTCAAATAACACAATCAAATAAAGGATTGGAAAAATGAAATTAAGAAAAAGTGCAATATACATCACTACTTGAATCCTACTCTTAGGGTTTATCAAACTATACTATTTTTTAGCTATTTTAGGTGGAGAAGTTTCTCTCTACTATCAGCATTAGAAAAATCTTTAATAATTAAATGCTTCATAAAAGTGTTACTAAAATGATCTTGTGATTTCACAAACTCTCAGTTGCCTCATTTCTTGTAATGTTTTCATTTATGAAACGGTATTAAGAATGAATATACTTGATTATGAAACATTAGATTATTGAGAAAACTCACTATGAACTTATTGTTAATGTAAATCTTAGTTAGCATTTTATTTTCAAATAGTTAATTCCATCAACAAATTTCAAAGTAAAATTATAGTGAAAACACATGACGCAGTAGCTAAATTTTCAGTTAAGAGGGTGACAATCAATTTTTCTTACACATTCATGTGAAAATAATTTCTCTCATAATAAATATGAGTCTCATTAATTTATTATCATCATTGACTCTGTCAATATCCTTAAGAGAATTTTAACCAAGAGCTCCACAACATTTACATGCTTTCTTTCTTGTTCTTGATTAGTGCCATGTTTTTGTGTTATTTTTATGAAGTTATTGTTATTATTAAACTATATAAACATTAAGTGGTCGTTTGGAATGATCTTGGTGTTGAATCCAAATTTGTTTGTGTATAGAAGAGGAATCTTTCGAGATACATGGAAAATAGGGTTAGAAAGAAATATTGTAAATAAGAAGACAAGAAAGTAGAGAAGTACAAGAGAAAAGATAAATTTTATTCCAAAAAAATTAGATTCTAAAGACTAGGGGCATAGAGAAAAAGAAAAAAAAGGTCCCTTCTGTAAGAGAAGAGTTCCAATTTTATAATACCAAGGGCTATGACTATACATAGAAAGTATGTATAAGATAAATCTAGTAGAAGTGGATGCCCACCTAGACTGGCGGCGTGTATATATGTGAGCGAATATATATTTGTCGGACAATAGGGATGAGTAGTCCATCATTATGTGATTACACAAATAAGGACTGAGTTGAGTGGAGTATCCCTCTTTTCCCTTCAAGTATTCGACTACTACCGACAAGTTAATTCATGAATTATTCTATGCATCATTATTCTTTGAGTTCTAAACTCCCTAACTCAGGTTGATCCTCCATTGATGGATACCGTTACCAGTGAGTATACTTTTTATAGTAGCTTCTGTTGCTATGTACCCTTTACGACGAGTATGTCAATCTCAATAATCATACCCATTAAATCGCTTAGTCCTACCCACTACTTTCAGTACACATTTAGCTCCCCGATATTCTTCTATTGCTTGTAGTGGCATCTAGCAAAAAGGACAAAAGATTGAAATGAATAATTAACTATAAATATTTAATGAACTACACAAAAAAGCGAGCATGGCCTTTTTTTTAAGAAGACTACTTCAACTTTTCTTTAAGCTAATTTCAAAGACATCTCCAAAATGGACCCTTTCATCATGACCTCAATATTCTATGGCTATTATGACAGTAATCCAAACTCTACTATGTGAGTGGTTGAGAGGAGTGAGAACCTCAACTCGATCAGTATACACTAACTATGCATCCGACTCCCCCACTTCAGGAATGAGCTTAGGCTTCTTCTCTCTTATGAGTGGGTGGACATTCTAGAGTTCTTTCGAGTAGTACCTGCTTAGATTCTCCTAAAGTCAGTGGCGAGTATTACCACCTTCATATTATTCTTGCGAGAAGAGGGCATATAGTGGAGTATAAGCATCTTCTTGTGAGCATTCATGGTGAAGGGTTATCAAGATGGAATCGTGTAGTTTTAAGTAGCTTCATTGAAAATTCATAGTTTATAGGACAAGGAGAAAAAGTGGCACTCGCAACTTCTTTTTGTAAATAGCTCATCACCATGGCCAGTGTCTACTGTTACTCTTCCATATCTGGTGAGTAAGGCAACCAAGCTTGGTAAGCTAAGTGTTTAGAAGGAAAAGTCCACGGTAAGGACATATGGTCAGGCCCTAAATGTTTTTCTCTACCTTCCCACTATCTTCGATGAGTGTTTCTTTGTCTACTTGCTATTCACAATTTACTTTTATGACTTACCTTTTTCTAATTTTTTTCTTTTTGTTTAATTGCAAGAGAGGAAACCCCAATACCCCCAAGCTTAGCCCTAATGTGCTTCAATTCCTCAAGGAAGGCAAGTGCAAACATAAGCAAGTATGAGGCTAATGATGAGGATCCAACCTCTATCAAGGTCGATGAGGACGAGGAAGAGTAGGGGAGCTGAGTGTAGCTCCCAATGAGGCCATCGATGAAGTAGGACTGAATATAACTCCAAAAAAAGTTTAGAAAAAGAGTCACGAGCTCAACACTTTGTGGGCTCCACACTCTGTAATGAGTTTGACGAGGAGGAAGAGAAAGGCAAAAGCTTAGAGAGCAATTTTACTCTGAACTTACATGAGTTGACTTGCGATGCCTACAAACTTGGCCCCTCCATTTTTTGAAAGAGTTTGATGACCATTTGGATGATGTCCCTACTGCTCTCATGCCATATGTTGTTATGATCACTCAGGCCATGGAATGTCAATCAACTTTGGGAGTTTGCAAAAAGTTTTTTGAGATGAGAAAGGAGCCCTACACCAATAAGTTCAAGTTGACAAGTATGAAAAAAAATCTCAAGTGGGGCCCATTATCTTCCTCATTCTTTAAAACCTTAAGTCTAATCTTAATCAAAACTAAATTAAAATTAAATTTTCATCTCAAAATCATCTAAATAATTAACTTGCAATCACCTAATGGTAAAATAAATCAAACTATGAAATCTAAATTAAACTTAAACTCTAAAAGCCTTATACAACTTTACCACACTGGCCTCTTTATACACACTATAATACTAGACTACTAACTTTAGATCAAGGCTAAGCTAATGTTTTATTTATGAAATAAAGGGACTACTATAAAGAAATTAAAAGTTAACTCTATTTCTTTACAGGTGTTATATGCTTTGGTCCTTAAATATATCCCATTACAACAAGTGGGCTTAGTACCCACTCTTACTAAACCCTTATGTTTGATAATTGTTTGAGTATTTTTGTGTTCTATTGACTCATATTTTGCAAGCTTTAGTTAGTTTTTATTTAAATATTAAAATGTAACTTGATACTATAATTAGGTTAAGACCTATGAGATTTTAGAAAGAGGGGTAAATACAAGCAGTGGGTATCTTATGACGCCTACGGAGGTCCTTAAAGAAGAAGATGATCTAAAGAAGAAAGTAAATGAAGACTCCCATAGGTCTAACTTCTTTTTCTAGGCCGAGCTATATAAAGGTAAAGTTTGACTATCGATTTTTCTTTTTCTTTCCAGGTGAATAGCAGAACATGGCTTTGTCAACTATTCCTTTTATTAATTTGATTCACTTAGCATGATTATTTTGAGTTCGCACTAGAACAACACGCTTTTAATAAGTTTCTTTTTGTGACTTTATGATGTGAAGCGACAACTTGATTTAGTATGTAAGCATTTATGATAAAATTAATTTTTTTACTAAATTTAATAATTAAAATATAATACTTTTTAACTCATAACCTCATATGATTAAAATCCTAAGGATAAACAATATAAATAATTATAAATTCTTAGCATTTGTGAATCATGATTTCATATTTCTACATTACATTTAAATTGGTCCCTTCTCTAATTGCACATAAGGGGTATCTAACCCTTAAGAATAATTAACCTTAATGGACCAGTCAGCCTTCTCTTTTGATTTAGCTTATAACCACTTCTAATTACATCTCATTATATGTATGATTACATACCCTAAGACTTGAAAACAAAACCAAGTGTCTAAAAATGCATAAAATCTATAAACTACTACACTAGTTAAAAGCATTTCATACATTCATGGTATTACACTTAGGGACTCTAGGTTCCTAGTCTATCTTATGATTAACAACATCTTAAACAATCTTGCATTTTATAAGACTAAACTCATGATTTTAAAGTATAGGAGGTGTTAGCTGGCAACCTTACCAAGCAAGTTATGAGTCCAGAAGAGTCAGGAAAGGTTGTTGGTCTTATTTTAAGATGAGGTTAATATCACCTCCAATCTTAGTAATTAGGACACCTAATCCTAAATTAGGAGCCTCTTAGTTGGACAGTTAGGAAACTATACTTGGTGACCTAATGAATCCTTCTAGGATTTGACCTAACCCAATAGGATTAGGTGAATCCAAACCAAACTTAAATCCAAAAAAATAATTAAAGAAAACACATTCTAGTTAAAATCTAAATTCAATTGAGTTTAGATCAAGATAATCGTGATGGCCAACCTAATTAACCCATTTAAGCTCAAAATCATTTAAGTCTCAAGAAATTAAAATAAAATCAAAATTAATACACATAGAAATAAATGAGGTTCAAGATGGTAAATTATGTCGTTGAACCTAGGATTGACTTATGTGGGTTGCACCAAGTCAATGGTCAACCCACCAAAAATTGATTAAATGAAGTCATTCCAAAGACTTAGAATCATCAAATAAACATGTTTAAACATAAATCTAAACAAATTTAAATTCAATAAGGACTCAAATGGGTTAATTGGATCACTTGATCCAAATAGATTTAAATTAACCTTATTGAATGTAAACCCAAATTAAATTGAAATCAATTCAAATTGAATGTTTAGAATCATTTGAAAATTATAATTAAATATAATTCAATCAATTATTGGGTATAATTTGACCAATTTGGTCATTGAACCCAATCAAACTCAACTTAACTCATTTAAGTCAAAATGGGTCAAAATAGGCTAATTTGCAAATTAAAATCAAACTTAAAATTAAATGAAACCAATTATCCCAATTCATAGTAAATGAGTAAATGAACATAATTAAGTTTTAACCAAAATTCTAAAATGACCTAATAAGCTAGGAGATCCAATTTGACCCATTTAAGTCAAAGGTCAAACTAGTCTAAATTACATCTAACCTTTCAGGTGATATGGATCAATTGATCCATAGATCATTTCATGAACATTATTAATGGTTGGAATCCAAGGCTAAAGACAATCAATCAATCAAACTAAACCCAATCAATTTAGCCAAAGCTAAACCCAAATGACATATATTCAAACACCTAAACAAAATCTAATTCAAATGGACTTAACCCAACCTTAGTCTACCTTTTATCCCAATTCATAGTAAATGAGTAAATGAACATAATTAAGTTTTAACCAAAATTCTAAAATGACCTAATAAGCTAGGAGATCCAATTTGACCCATTTAAATCAAAGGTCAAACTAGTCTAAATTACATCTAGCCTTTCAGGTGATATGGATCAATTGATCCATAGATCATTTCATGAACATTATTAATGGTTGGAATCCAAGGCTAAAGACAATCAATCAATCAAACTAAACCCAATCAATTTAGCCAAAGCTAAACCCAAATGACATATATTCAAACACCTAAACAAAATCTAATTCAAATGGACTTAACCCAACCTTAGTCTACCTTAGATGGTCTAACTTGGGTAGGTAATTATCCATTTAAGGAAAGCCATGTGAGATGAAATCATAAGAAGTAAGGTGGAGCCATGGGAAAGAAACCCATGCAAAGAAGTCAAATCCTACTTCAACTCCTCCATACCCCACCCATCTCTCCACCTTAACTGATTTGGGCTCTTCCCCATCAGTTAACCACCTCCTCCTAGCAAAGTGCCAAGGATTTCAATACCCATGAGTGGCCATATTTGACTTGTCTTCCATGGAGAAGCTAATGTCCAAAGCATAAAAGTGGAAGAATGAAATTTCCTCTCCCCATTCCAACCATTTCAACATGTTCCTGGGTAAAGAAAGGCTAACATCTGAGCCTTTACCTATGTTCTCCATCATCAGCAGGCTGAAAATAAGCCATGGCCGATGGCTAAGGGACATGGTTATAGGCCAAACATAGAGAGGAGAGAGGGAAGCTTCTTTCTCAACCCTAAGCATTCCAACACATTCAGGTGGGAAAGAGAGGGCGAGTGAAGCCTATCCCTAAGCCCTTCATCATCGGCAAGCCAGAAATCAGCCAATACCTGTGACAATAAGAATGACTAATATATAAATGGTGGAGGAACACTCCTCCCATAAAATTTTCCTCTCCTACATGTTCTATGGGTGAAAACATACCTAGTCGAGCTCTCACCTGAAGTCCCCAAGCCAAAAAATGATTAAAGTTGATGGAAATGGGCGAAGCCTTAGTCTCTATGGTGATTGGCAAGGAGGAAAGCTAAGATTTCTTCATCAAAACTTGATTTTAATGAGGTGAAGGTGTTCAAAGCATTTCGGCCACCGAGGATCAACGTCGGCGAGGTATGGGATCAAACCAACCAGCCCCCGTGAAACAAATTTGATCCTAAGTGAGACCAAATAATATGAATTGATTACAAATTGATCCTTGATCAATTTACAATTAAAATCTAAAAAAATTATTGCGTAGATCGATAAAAATTTTCCCGATGAGAGGAGAGGGAGATAATCTCCACCGTCCGTTCCATCTATTTGGAACAGATGGCCTTGATTTAGTTGAACCACATGATTAATTCCCTTAATAAAACTAGACAACTCTTATGAATTCCCAATCTGTGCCACTGCTTGACGTGTGATCCACGTGGATACCATGTGGACTAATCCACGATCGAAATGTGGAAAGGGCAGCCAAGCTAGCGTTAACTTAGCATTGACTAGGTTAAAATGCTAAAAAATTCTCAGAACTTCAAAAATTCATAAAATAATATGTAAAAATAAATAAATAAGAGTTTTATGGATTCATCTCAGTGAGAGAAATTCATTAAACCTATAACTTCCAAATTTTATTGGGTATTTTTTGATGAAATTGAGTTTAATTAGAAATAATCAAACTAAAACTTAACCCAAAAATATTGATCTAATCAATTTAAAACTTTTAGGGATTAAAATTAAGGTTACAACACACCTTAGATAAAACTTTGGAGATTTATTTGTGATTGAATCAAAAGATATAAAATTTTCTATCTTTACACCTCATTTTAATGAAATAAATTAATATTAAATTATGAAAAATTAGGGAAATTATGGAATTACCCTACAACATCAAAATAAACATAATGAACCTAAGAAAAATATTAAGGCTTGTTAAACCTCATTAATCCTCAAAATGATTTAATTAATGGATTATTTAAATTAAATAAATTATTTAATTAACTTAAACTATGAAAATTCATAGTAAATTAACTAAAAATACAAAAATTACGAATAAATTCTCTCTAGATTCATCATTAAGAGGAGAATCAAAGAAAATGAAAAAAAAAAGCCCTAATTAACTCTTAAGAATTTAGGCTTATTCTAAATTTTATTAAAATAATTAAAATTTTTATTAACCCTAAAATACACATCTGATTAAGTTAAAACTTTATGGAAGTTAAAATTAGCAAGGAATCTAACTTGGCATAAAAATTTGAAATCTAAATAACTTTTGGATCATAAGTTATAGAATATGTAATCTTAAGTCAATTTAAATAAAATAATAAATTAAAAAAAGATACTGATATTAGAAAATTTTATGAAATCAAATTAAAATAGTTTCATTAACATCATAACATGTAAGAAAATTTTCTTAACCTTCTAAAATTAAAGAATCCTAGGAATCATATGCTTAGGAGATAATCATTAATTAAAAGCATAAAATTGGTTTAACCATAAAGATTAAATTGGAAAATCAAAATTGAATTAATGAATTTTAGTCAAATGAACCATTCAATCTATGTTAAACAAATCAAATCAATTGAAGCAACTAAGTAAAGACCAAATAAATCATAAAATTAAAATAAATGACATACAAATCAAATAACTAAATCTAACAAATCAAAAGAACTCTTAACTAAAATTTAAGTAAAAGATCACATTAACTTCAATGAAATCACAAGTTAATTAAATTTAAAATATACTAATTAATCCAAATCAACTTTAAATGAAGTGATAAAATCAACAAATCTAAATAACATTAAAATGATCTAATCAATACAAATCATATAAAATTAAATATTCAAGTGAAACCCAAAAGAAAGAAAATAAATATTATTCAAAGGATATAAATTGAATTATTAAAATTCAGCTAAATTAAACTAAAACCTAATAAATCTAAAATTAATAACAACAATCAAAACTCATAAAGTTAAACAAACTCAAACTTTGAAATCTTAACCATATAAAGAAAACATTAATCCAACTAAATCTAATTCAATTAAATCATTTAAATAAATTTAAATGGGTTAATTGAGATACTTAGGTTCTTAGTTTGACACATAGAATGGATTTTCACTTCAGGTTGGAGATTCATTATACTAGGATCAGGATTTTGAATATAATGGTTTTTCCCAAAAATGAAATTTATTTTATTCTTCATTCTTTAAAACCTAAATTCAACTTTAACACAAAAATAAACTTAAAATTGAAATAAAATTTAAAATAAATTAAATCACTTAAATTAAAACCACCCAATAGTAAATTGAATGAACTTTGAACTTGAATTAAAATTAAACTAAAATAAGGCCTAGTGTAGGCATACCACACAAGCTCATCTTTCACACACTAGATTATTAGGTCACCAACTCTAGACTTTGGTTAGGCCAATGATATATGATAATTTGTGATGTGAAATACTTTTTCTTATTTTATGGTGTAATATTTTAGACTAGATGGCTAGGATTGTTTGCTCTCTACTCTAGATGTTAGAGCATTCTTTTTTGGATAATATTATTTTCTATAGGGGGCTATTCTTAAAGAGACCAACTATAATAAAAAGAAAATAAATATTATTTTTTTCCAGGCACTGTTTAATTCTCTAAGCATAGCCCAATAGGATAGGTGAGCTTGACAAGAAACTAATGTTAAACCCATATGTTTGAAAAATAAATTGCTAGTGTGTTATGTGCATTTCTTGACATTTGTTTTGTAGAAGTTAGGAATTTATTTTTGAAAATTTTAAAATATAATTTGACCATAGAATTAGGTTAGGATTAATGGGGTCTAGAAATAGCAGGAACTGACTTTACCAGCTGGTGGTCCCTTATGAAGCCTGTGGAGGTCCGTGAAGTGGGTGATGATCCTAAAAGAAGATCCCCATAGATCAAAACATTTATTTCTTGGCTCGACAATATAAGGGCAAAGCTCGGCTGTCCATTTTCTCTTTCTTCTAGGGTGTATAGCAGTACCTGGTCACATTGGCCTATTTTATTAATTTAATATGACTTGATTTACTTTAGGGTGTGTAATAGAATTGCATACTTTTTATAGGTTTCTTTCTATAAATTGTTTTGTGATGAAATGCCTCACACGTGAGACTCTTATAAAAATTAAATTTTTTACCTCATTAAAACTTAAACAACTCAAGCATAAAATAAAATTCATAACCTCACTTTAATAAAAGCCCTATGTATAAATTTAAAACAACTAGAAATAATTAGCTTTTATGAACTATGAGAGCATATTATTTATTCTTCTTAAATTGGGCGATTCACCCATTGTACTTAAAGAGGCATATGATCTTTGAAGTTGGCCACCCATCCTATGGATGTGTGCCTTTTTATTTTAATTTAACCCATGATTGTTTCTAACTGCATCTCATTGCACGCATAAAATTGCATACTCAAGGCCTTTAAAATAAATTATGAGTCAAAATATATAAAAGAAAAAAGTTGTTGCATTAGAAGGCGCATAACATGCCAAATATTATCTTAAGGTTAGACAGTGAGTTAGGTTCTTAGCTTCCTTCTTAAATGCAATAGCCCAACCATCTTACATATATAAGACTAGACTCATGGTTTTGAAAATGGCTTAGATGGTGTTAGCTTGCAACCCTTCCAAACGAGTTATAAGTTTAGAAGAGTCATGGATAGGTTCATTTTTATCAAGTAGAAAAAAAAACCAATAATTTCTAAAAAAATATACATTAAGTTGAGCCTTTGACTTATGTCAGAAGCATTAGTAGACTTAGAGTCTAAAGCATCATATTGAAATAAGTCTTCAATTGCTAGGCATTTCTACAGTCTTATGTTATTATAATTTCAGTCTTAGATTTCTAATAAAATACCAATTCAAAATTTTATTAATTTTGACCTAGAAAGTGTAAAGCCCAATGATAGAAAATTTGAAATACTTATTAGGAATCCCACTATCTATAAGATTTTTCTACTCAATCTCAATTGGTCTTTGAAAAGAACTCTTTCCCCTTTGAAGTAATCTCTATTGAAATTCCAATTAGTAATCATTTTAAGACAAGCTTTAAAATCCATAGAAAAAAGTTTATTTTTATAAACAAGAGTATTCCTAGGAAGAGATCCCTCATTCCTAGTATGTAATTAACTATAGGGGCTTTGCCTTATAGAGAACTATGAACATAGAATAAAATAAATCTTGCCTTAATTTTTCATGTAGTTCAAGAAAAAAAATCTCTAATATATTAAAAGACCCATTTGCCTTAGGAGTCTTTATTAAGTAATTGAATCCATTATAGGATAACATGTTTATCTTTCAAGATAATATATTTATTCCTTAGTGACATACCTAATTACCTAATAAGAATTCTTAAATGCATGTGGTGTTATAAATTTTTAAAAGGTTCATATTCTTTTATGAGGGGAACCAACACATCCTAATTTTCTTTTAATAGGCCAAGTTGAGCCTTTAATTTGTGTCATAAGCACTTTTAGATATAAGATCTGAGACATGTTTTTTCTTTTACTTTTAAAATAAGTCCTTGCCTCTTAGACTTTTCTATTATCTCGGGTTGCTAAATATAAACTCTAGCATTCTAATAAAATGATATCTTGTAATAGAATAAATTTCACATTTAAAACTATAAAGCTCAATCATAAATTTTTCCAAAGTGCTTATGAGGCTTTCCATTATCAAAAGAATTTTGTTTACTTTTTATTTGGAATTATTCCCTTTGATCTATCTAATTTGACTTCCATATTTTGTAATCTTAAAATCAAACTTTGATGACTATAAAGATAATAAGCTAATTTCTTTAACAAAGAGTTTTCTTGAGTTAGTTTACCTCTCTTGAAATGTAATTTACTATAGGGGCTTGCTATTATAGAGAATTAAGAATTCAATATAAAATAAACATTGCACTACTTTTTTTTATGTAGTTTAGAGTAAGAATCTCTGGTATATTCAGACCCATCAGCTTTAGAATTTCTTATTAAATCATTAAACCATTTTAGGATAATATTTCTATCTCTTGAGATTGTATATTACTCATTGATATCACATTACAACACTTAAATATGAAACCCTCAAAATTTACTGGTGTCCTAATTAAAAGCTCCATAGATTTTTTTGGCAACTCCATTGGGAAAGTTATTCGTCTCTCCGACTTTAAAAGTTAGCTTAACATGTGGGTCCTATAGACTTTTAAAAAAAATCTCATGATAAACCTAAAGACAAGTCTCAAAAAAAAAATCCTCTAATTAATTAAAAAATTCTTTAAAAACTCCAATTTTGGTAAGTCATTTTGTTAGACCTAATTATGATCAAAATGGATCCCATTAAGAATATCAAATTAAAAAGAAAATTTTCATAAATATAAAATGAAATCTCTGTTTGTTATAATACTTTGAAGGCTTTTGCAAAAGCTTGGAAAGATTAAAATAGGCTTCTGAAATTATTATCTCTTTATATCCATATATTCGAGGGTAGCAAGCATTCACAAGTTTATGTTGAGATTATGGTTCTTTTTTAAAGACTCTTTTTTTTTTTACAAAATGCATAAATAATTAATTGTTATAATTTATTTTTTATATTATAGAAAATGGTTGAATAACTAATCTTTTCCATTAACTCTGGAATCAACTTCTCCATAGATGGTAGAAAACTTCCTGACAAATTTGTTATCAAGTTTGGTACTGATTTTTAAGACATAAACATGACTTTTGATGGAATTGCCATGACCCCAATTATTGGTAGCTCAATCCAGGATAGAAAACTTGTGCAAGAATTCTCCCTAAGCCATGTGGACACCAAGATTATTTTTGCTCTCTCTTTTGAAAAAGAGAGTAGCTAACACCCCGAACTCTAGACCTATAGCAGATCCTTGTATGGGTAACATAAACATGAAGACTAAGAATCCACTGACTAAGTAAACTTATTTTTGCTTTTTGTACCTTTGAGGTTGGTCCCTCTTTTTTGTCACATCAAAAATCACTAGGACCTAATGGAAAAAATAATAATAAAAGATTGAGGATTATGTTAGTTAAAGAAAGGATACATGTAGAAGTGAAAGCCACTAGGACAAAAGAGTGGTTTACCCTTCATGACATCTCATCACTCTTGGGAAAAACTAGATTTTGCCCACTCACTATTACACAAGGGGAGGAGAGTGTGAAAAAGGAAAGTGAGTTGCTTAACCCATCCTTTCCATTATGAAGTGCATAAATCATATCATCAAGTCAGTAGAGAACAAAGAGATAGAATGAGATTGATCTTTTAAAAGATGGTGAATACCTCATGATGAACTAAGAAGGACATTATAGGGATCATGAAAGAAAAATTTTCCAAAGACTTAATAAGAGAAGTACATATGAAAAGTGATGAAATTAGACTTAGAGATGAAGATAGGTTAGTCCTGAGGAAGCACCGCTTACATTCAAAAGTTGTATCAATCGTCAATAGTGGATACTTCCACTTTGAATGTCTTAAGTTTGAACATAGTGATAGGACCATCCTAATAGGCCAAGGGAAGACTAGAATCAATCCCAAGCATGAAACTAATAAAGTTTATGTGCTTGTAAAATGAAATCAACTATCGGTAGTGTCTAGTCCATCCAACACATCACTTACCAAATGATGCAACACTTCAATAATTCTATCACATACTGTTTAGCCTTGAGTAGAGAGTATTTCATCAGTACCTTGAGTTGCTGAGAAGAGACAGGCTTCACTTGAGCCATCTCTCTACTCTGAGGAGGTGATCGATGATAGATGACTTTGATTGGGTGCCACTACTAAGAGAGAAGTTCAATTAATGACTCTAGAGAAGGAAGTAGATAAAAATGAAAAATAAATAAATAAGTAATGATGGAAAATAAGGAAAGGAAATGATTTTGAATGATAGGCCTGAGAAAGGTAACACATTCAAAAAGAGGAACCTAGGGTGACTTAGTATTCTTGACCTAACCCAATTTGATTAGGTAAACTCGAAAAAAAATTTCAAGTCTAATAGATTTTAATAAAAGTATAAATCAAACATGTTTGGATTGAAATATTAATTCAACTGAACCCATTGGATTTGGTTAACTCAATTAATCCATTTGAGCTAAGAATCATCTAAATTGAAGAAAATCATATAAAATTAAAATTAAATCAAATCAAGCCAAACCAAAGGCACAAAATCAATGCATAAGTATAAATGAACCCAAAAAATAGATCTAAACGGGGTTCAAAGTCGTCAATGAGGTCGTTTGACCTTGAGTTGACCCATGTGAACCCCATATAGTCAAAAGTCAATCTAATCAAATTTTGGTCAATCTAAGTCATTCTAAATGCTTGAATTCATCAAATTAATATGATAGAAAATGAAACTAAATAAGTCTGAATCCAATGATCATTCAAATAGCCTAATTGGGTCACCTAGTTTAATTGAACCCGAACAGATCCTATTTAACCTAAACCCAAAATAATTAAAAATTAATTCAAAATAAATGTTCTAGAAAACTTTAAAATTATATCTAAAAACATTTGGCTCTTCCTTAAATCTAATTTGACTGAATTAGTCATTTGGCCTAATTTGGCCCATTAAGCCCAATTTAGGCCAAAATGAGCCTAAATCAAAATTAAACTCAAATTAATTAAAATATGTTACTCCAAATTGATTCAAATCTTTAATAAAATATAATTAAATCTTAATACACTTTAATTTGAATTATATCGATCATTTGATCCAAATGAACTTAATTCAGCTCATTAGACCTAATTTGGGTCAAAATTGATTCGAATCAAAACCAACTCCAAATCAATCAAAATTAATTACTCGAAATCATTCAAAATATCAAATCAAACATAATAATAACCCAATCTAAACTCAATGCATTGAACCTAACTTGACCCATTTGAGATAAATGGGTCAAGAAAGGCTCAAACCAACTCAACCGAACTTAATTGGACTTACACCACACCGAAAATCTATCACATGGAGGCTAACAATTCAGCCCATGTAAAGTAGAGCTTCAAGTCAACAATGGAGGCCATGGGAGAGAGGGGATTCAATGGAAAGATGCCAAAACTTAAGATCCACTTAAACACAAGCTATATCTCCACTTGGATGACATATAGTAGGCTTTGCAGTAGTTAAATCATCAAATTTGACTTCTCCATGCCTCCTCCCAGCTGGCCATCACCTCCCTAACCACCATTAATGGTAATTTTGGGTAATCATTAAAAAGAGGGGGATGAAGACCCCATTTTTTTTTCTTGGATGGCTTTGGAAAACTCCTAGCACATTTCTGATCAAAATCATACCATCCCCCTCCCTTTTCACTCATAAAATAAAAAAATCTGGCCAAATTCTAGTGAGGAGGTAGTGGCCTTCAGTGAAGAGGGTGCTTAGCATAGAGGCATGAGGGTGTATTCATTTTGGAGCTTCATCTCATGCCTAGGAGCATATCCGAATTGAGAAATTTATTAGATGTCAACTTCGGTGAGCTAATTTTTTAAAAACTTGAAACTATTATGTGTTTTTATTTGTGGAAGTATTTTCTCAAATTTAGGAATGTTATATTAGATTCACTTGAATTTTCATTTTTTTCAAGCCCTCGAAGCGAGTCGGAGAGTTTTTTGACAAGGATCATCAAAAAATCATGTGTTTGGGGTAGTTTTGGGTGGATCTCGTTTGCCATAATTTATTTCGTCAACCTGGTTCACTGGGTAGGTAGAGGGAGGGTCGGCAACAATCTAATCCTCCTTATATAGGATGGACGACTGCGATTAAAATCCCCATTGGATTTGATTTAACCCCCAAATCAACATGTTCAATCTGGACCATTTGATCTCCAAATGAAACCAATCTCCTGCTGAAATTCCCAGTCAAATTGGCCTAGGCCAATGGCTGCATGACACGTAGTCATGGAAGCCTAGGCTAATTGGGTTAGCTAGAAAAACAAAGGAATTTCTAAATTTTAAAATTGCTTTAAAATGGCTAAAACTTCCAAAAATTATAAAAAATAAAATACTTATTTAAAAATTGTAAATAAGAGTTCATTCGATTCATCTTTTTGAGAGGAATCTAATAATTTTTATTAAATATTTTGGGCTTAATTTAGGTTATAGTGAAAATCAAAATTTCTTAATTAATCCTAGAATAATGATCAAATTGATCTGCACTTTTGAAGAGATTGAATTGAGATTAAAATAAACCTACCATAAAAATTTGAAGCCAAAATGATGGATGGATTAAAAGTTATCAAATTGAAAAGTTCAAATGTCTAATTTCAAAATATAAAAAATCATAAAAATTATTAAAATAGTTTAAATCAGTTTATTTAACATCAAAGAACTTTAACAAAAATAATATAATCCTTTGGAATTTTATAAATCTAAAAGCACTTAAAATTAGGGGTTTAATAAATCATTAAAATCAACATTAATTAAATACATCGTAGCTAAACTATAAAAACATTATATATCAAGTCAAAATTTTAAATCTAATAACACTTAGACCCTCATTAAATAAATATCACATGATCTTCCATTTAATCTAAATTAAACTTAAGTTAAGCCCAATATAAGCTTAAACTTAATTAAATTAACTCGTAAAACTCAGCTAAATATTAATTATATTTCAAATTTAAACTTGATTGAATTAACCTAAATCATCAAATCATTAATTACATCATTAATCTAAATACATAAGACTAAATTAAAAGCATGAACAACTAATTAACCCAAACCAAACTTTAGTTAAATTGATAAAAGACTATCATAAACTTATAATTTAACTTTGATTAAGCTAATCATAAATGAATTAATTAATCTTTATCAAACCATTCAAGTAATCTTCTATTAAGCTTAATACTCATTGTCCAACTAAATTTAATCATTTAACTAAGATAATCATTTAATTAAAAACCAAACTTGATTGATTATTAATCCAATTTTAATTTAATATTGATTAATCAAATCAACTGATCATTAATTAAAACAGAGTTCAATCAAGCTACTTGGCTAAGATAATCATTTCTAAGCAAATAATAATAAAACTATACAATCTCCTAATCAAGGCTGAATCAATTGATCATTAAATTCTTAATTAACTAAATGCATAATAAATTAATGGATTAATTAATCATCAATCTAACATTAATCAAATTAAATATAACTAACCATCAACATCTAATTAAAATCAACCTTGATCAATTTGGTAATGAAAATTTAAAATAGATCAACCAATCAATCATTAAATTAAACTAAATTAAATTGAACAAGTCATTTTAAATTAATCCTTAAATCAAACATATCCAAAATTGAGCACTTAATTATAAACATTAATCAAAGTTTTAATTAAATTAATCATGATTAATTTAATCATTAATTAATATTAGATTAATCTAATTAAACCCTTTAATAAAATTAATCAAACTATTTAACCAAATTAATCATTAAATCAAAATAATCATGTTAAACTTAAATTACCCCTAATTAAATTGAGACAATCATATACTTTACTAAGTTAAACTCAATTTGAATAAACAAAATTTAAATAGAATAAACTAAGTTAGCCATTAAGCAAACTTTGTTTGTTTAAACTAATTAGACAAGAAAATTATGAATATTCTAAATATGTAAATCATAATAAATTCAAATAATTAGGAATTAAACCCTACTTAAATCAATCATGTATTCCAATTTAGCAATCATGTATTTTAATTAGCTAAGTTTTAAACATCTCTATCTCGAATCTCCTGCAAAGTTATTTCTAAAATAAGAAAACTTCCTCTATAGGTACGAACTAGCTTTGACCTCCACACCACTAGTAGGTTAGCAAGTTGTGAAGGCTAACTTAGAGATGAGGAATGCTAAGCACAAATAGCTCACACAGACCTGGGATACGTTAGTAGTAGCATCACCTATCACTCCTATCGCCTATACTTTTAGGAGCATAGTGTCTGTAGATGTGAGCGTTAAGCCAGTCATGCTGCTTACTCTGCATAACTTCAATTTTGTACTAACGGAGGAAAATAAAATAATAAAGAAGAATTATGCTAACATCTTATCTCTTTATGGTGAAAATAATTCTTATAATCTCAATCGAAATAATAACTCTTCAAATCTCAATAATCAAAATAATTTCGATCAAACCTTCTCAAATGATGGCTTTAAATCTGATAGTGATGTCCCTATCTTAAATCTTCAGGAAGTCCCTTTTGAGATAGAGTTGGAGGCATTTGACTATGTAGGTCCATTAGAGAAGCTTTGGGTGCCCCCAACAAGCAGGTAGACACCACTATAATTCCTCCCATAAAAGAAATTATAAAAATTAGCCTTCATAGTGGACGAGTTCTACCTCCTAGTATGGCGCCTCAATATAAGGGAAAACTGGCCATTACTTTGAGTAAATAAATAGACCTTCCACAAGATGCTTCAACATAGAATGCACTTGTGGATAATTAGCCGAAGATTGACAACAATATCCTAGCTCATCTTAGAAAGTTGCTAGCTAGGCTAAGCATATATGATGCCTTTATCTTATCCAAAGAGATGGGAATGTTCAAGCATCATCGGTCAATATGATGATTGAAACTTAGATGAAGATGATGTTAAAGGATTCAATGAATATAGTGAGAGGGTCTTAGGCTCAATCAGATTACTACTATAGATTGGTGATTTGAAGACTAAGAAAAATTTTACATTATAGATTTAGATACATCTTTCAAAGCTTTGCTAGAAGATGTTAGATACATGAGAATAACATGGTGCCATCCTCACTCCATTAGTGCATTAAGTTCATGCACAATGGCTTAGAATACTACATTAAGGGTGATTTGAGCCAATCTCAGTGCACGAGATCTAGATATATGAAGATGCAGCCTACTACCTTCCTAAGAGGCAAAGTATATATTCTCTTGATGTACAAAATAGTATCAACCAAAATAGAAAAGAAGAAGAAAAAAAAGAAAAGAAAGAGAAAAAAAAAAGAAGAAGACTTAGGGAAGGAAGTAGAGCTTGATATCAACTTCCATTCACATCTTACATCTCCTTTCCAATGAGCAGGTGAGTTCTCCCAACCTCCCATGGGATGAGGACAAGGCAGGCCTAGAGGAGGTATGAGAGGATATAGACTAGTACACACACCCAGCCCAAGATCCTCCATAGCCAACTCAAGGTTCTCCCACTATTTACATAGACTTAGAATCTAGTTCAGAGGATGAGTCCAATGTATTCAATACATCAGTTGTCTCTACACACTTACAAACTCAATTGGAGATAACAAGAAAATAAAATAATAGTGATGAAAGGGTCCTTGAGCAAAATAATGATGTATCTGAATTATCATTGTATGAGAGGATCAACCAGTATGTGATCACGCTAACTTTAACCCCACTATCTTCAGAGATTATAGAGGGTTTACTAGTCAAAGTTACACCACAACTGGTTAAGAATTATAAGCTTCAAAAGTTTTACCTAGGAGCATTATCCTAAGGTTCAGGAGTTGATTTAAAACTTGAGGATGAATATTGCAAAGAAAAAATAGAATTACCTTTTGACTAATACTCTCCTTGTGTCCAAAATTTAGTAAAACATGGATTGATATCACATGTATGGTCCAAGCATAAGTCAGACTATTTTGAGAAATTATAAAGAAATAAATACAAGAAGACACAGTCAAGACTAGGGCTAAGATTTGGTATAGTTGGTCCTATAGATGACGATGAATATTTTTGGTCATCACCAACAACTTGGAACCTAAAAGGTTTATTTTAAATAAAATTAATTAATAAGAAAAGGTTTATCTAAAAACTTTAGGTGATCTAAAATACCTTCGAGTTAGGGATGCACCCCCATAACTGGAAGAAGAAATAAAGTCAACTATTAATTAGCTAAAGGAAATCAACATGGGTACTCAAGATTATCCATGCCCAAAATTCATTAGTTCTTTGCTAAAAAAATTTGAAACCAATGATTTAGTTAGGTTACTTTTAGAGTTTAAGGATTGTTTCACTTAAAGTTATGAAGAAATTCTTGGATTTTCTCCTAATATTATAGTTCATAAACTAGAAATTTAGTCTGATGCAATTCCCGTTAAGAAAGTTCCTAGATGAATACGATTAGATATTAAGCAATAGGTCATTTCTAAAGTAAAAAAACTAATTGAGACTATTTTTATCCAAGAGAAAAATGTCCTACTTTATTAGCTAGTGTCATCCAATTAAGAAGAAAAATGGCCAAATTCTCATATATATATATATATATATATATATATATATATATATATATATATATATATATATATATATATATATATATCGATTTTAAGGATCTAAATAAGGCATATCCTAAAGATGAGTTCTTATTACCAATAATAGAACTGATGGTATACACTCATTCATGAATGGGTCGTTTGGTTATAACCAAGTTAAGATGGCACTTGAAGATGAGAAGAATACTGCATTTAGAACTCCGATCAGAATCTTTTTCTATAAGGTCATGCTTTTTGGCTTTAAGAATGCTAGTGCCACATATCAATGGGACATGACTAGAATATTTGATGAGCTTATCAATCACCAAGTTGAGTGCTATGTTGATAATCTCGTTGTCAAAATCAAAGAAAAGGAAGATTACCTATATGATTTGAGTGTAGTCTTTGAATAGCTATATAACTTAAAAATGAACCCTCTTAAGTGTGTTTTTGGGGTAACCTCAAGGATGTTTCTAGGGTTTATTGTATGACACTGTGGCATCAAGACAGATCCAGAAAAAAATAAAGCAATATTAGATATGCCATTTCTTAAGAGCCTAACCCAATTTAAGTCCTTTCAAGGGAGGTTGGCATATCTAAGATGATTTATATCAAACTTATCTGGTAGGTGCCAACCATTCGCTGCACTTACAAAGAACAATGTGAAGTTTCAATAGGACAATAAGTTCCAACATGTTTTTGGAAGCATTAAATAATACTTGATGACACCTCCGATACTTGCTTCTTCTATCCCGAGTAGACCACTTATTTTGTACATGGTTACATTAGGTGATTCCCTTGTCACTTTATCATCTTTGGCCAATGATGAAAGAAAAGAGAATGTACTCTACTACTTAATTCATTGCTTAATTCATATAGAGGTAAATTATCCACCCATTAAGATGTATTGCTTATATTTGTTACCCAAAAGCTAGGGCACTATATGCTTTCTTATAAATTTAATTTAATTTCTAGAATTAATTTATTATAATATCTCATGATACTACCAATGCTATCCAGACAGTTAGCATGATGCTCCATGATTTTATCATAATTTGATATCAGTTTTATCCCACTTTGTGCTGTGAAAGGGCAAGCATTAGCAGATTTTCTAGCAGTGCACCCCCACCCTACAAATTCTCCTCTAAATGATGATCTCTCTGATGAGAAAATCATGAGTTTAGGAGAAGTGAATGACTATTATTGGGGATTGTACTTTGATAGCATAGCCTTTTCCCAAAGGGGAGATGAACCACAGTCCATCCTCCCAAGCAAAAGGAGAATAGTGATAGTCTTTTTAACCCCAAATCATGAAATACTATGATTCTCATATCACCTATTAGAGCCTTGTACAAATAATAAAGAGAAATATAAAGCTTTGATTACTGGTCTAGAATTGGCCATTTCACTATATATTAAAGATATTAATATCTTTGGGGATTCACAATTAGTGGTCAACCAGATCACCAAAATCTACAAAGCTCTCAATCCTAAACTCCATAAGTATTATATATACACTATAGAGTTATTGGCCCAAATCCCAAAGGTTACCATTTATAGGGTTCATCGAGGAGAAAATGTCATAGCTAATGCTCTATCCAAGCTTGTTAAATAGATAGCATGTCCGAATAATGAGTTCATATAGATAGAAGTATGCAATCGCTAGGTCCTCTCTCCCATTAATATTGACCTCATCGATAGGAATACTCTTGAAGGGAAAGTTGCCATTGTTAGAAATGATGAAGAATTAGATTGGAGGCAACCCTTTATTGAGTACTTAAATAAAGATAAACTACTTCAAGAGAAATCACAAACCCATCAAGTTAAGCAAAGAGCACTCTCTTATTGCCTAGTTGATGGAACTCTATACCAATGCTCTTTTGATCACATATGGTTACGGTGTTTAGGAAAATACAAAGCCCAAAAAGTTATGACCAAGGAACATTCAAGACTATGTGGAGCACACCAATTAGGTCCAAAGATGAAAGTTGAAATTAAAAGGCTCGGATACTATTGGCCGACCATGATCATAGATTGCATAGACATAGAACATTACTATCACCAGTGTCAAGTACATGGAGTAGTCTTACATCAACTACCTAACATCCTTCATTCCATGATGGTATCATGGCCACTTCATTATTGGGGTACAAAAATAGTGGGTCCAATTGATCCTCCTTCTTTCAAAGGTCATCGCTTCATTCTAGCAATGATAGATTTTTTTTTGAAGTGGGCAGAGGCGATCCTTTTTAGGGAAGCTAAGGCTCACATGTCCTTCAATTTATTTGATGTCACATCTTCTATAGATTTGGCATACCACATTAGATTTTATCCGATAATGGCACCACATTTAAGAGTACCAAAATCAATAGCTTTATAAAGTGACATAGCATAGATGGAGGTACTTTACCATATATTATCCCCAAGAAAATTTGCTAATAGAGGCTTTCAATAAAACCCTCATCCAAATATTATAAAAAATACTTGATGATAATAAGTAACAGTGGCATGAGTAGTTGGTTAAAGCATTATGGGCCTATCATACCATGTATAGAACTCTGACATAGTCCACTCCCTTTTTCTTATTGTATGATTCTGAAGCTATTCTTCCATTAGAAGTTTAGTTATCATCATTGAAAGTTGCTACAAGTAGTAAGATCACAACCAAGCAAAGTGCTAAGCTCCGAGTGGAAGAGCTTGAAGGTCTTGGAGAGCAGTGCCTCCAAGCTTGTCAAAACCTCAAGCTATACGAAGCACGGAAGGTTCAAGCTCATAATAAGTTGGTCCTTCTAAGATCTTTTGAAATTGGGGAGCTTGTTTTAGTGCTTATGAGACCAATTCTAGCCCATCACAAAGTGGGAGATAAGTTTGAACCAACATGGGAAGGTCTTTCATCATAGAAAAAGCATATCAAGGGGTATCTTATCAACTAATAAATCATAAAGGCAAATTCCCAATGCTTCCTTTCAATGGGATTTCTTTAAATAAGTATTATGCATGACTGTATTTGAAAATAAATTTTATCAATGTAATTATGTTTTCATTCCAAGCTTATGCTTATATCGACTGGGTCCAAGTTCTTTAAGAAACCTTTGATTATTTAATCTCCTCTGAACTACTTGTGAATTTAAATTTAAAAATTAAGTCATTATCAACTTAATGATTACATTTTCTTTGTCTTGCTATTTCGAATAGGGTCAAGCAAACATCCATGTTTTATTCTTCACTTGCTATTTCAAATAAGGTCAAGCATATATTGAACAGTCTATCTCTACTATTTCAAACATGGTCAAGTAGGGATTAAATTCTTTCTTAACATTCATCTTTCTGTTTCGAATGAGGTTAAATAGATGTTTGGTTTATCTTCATCTTGTTGTTTCGAATGAGGTTAGATAGATGTTTGGTTTTTCTTTATCTCGTTGTTTCTATTATGGCCTGGCGGACATCCATACTTCATTCTTCACTTGCTATTTCAAATGAGGTCAAACATATGTTGAACAATCTATCTCTACTATTTTGAACATGGTCAAGTAGGGATAAAGTTCTTTCTTTACATTTATCTTGCTCTTTTGAATGAGGTTAGGTAGATGTTTGGTTTATCTTTGTATTACTATTTCAAATGAGGTCAAGTGGACATCCATGTTTTGTTCTTCACTTGTTGTTTTGAATAAGGTCAAGCATATGTTGAACAATCTATCCCTACTATTTCAAGCATGGTCAAGTAAGGATTAAATTCTTTCTTTACATTTATCTTGCTATTTTGAATGAGGGCAGACAAATGTTTTGGTTTATCTTTGCCTTGCTCTTTTGAATGAGGACAGGTAGATATTGGGCTGATCTTTATCTTGCTACTTTGACTAGGGTTAGGCAGGCATCCAAGTTTAGTTCTTCACTTGCTTCTTTGAACAAGATCAAGCAAATGTTGAACAATCTATCTTTACTATTTTGAACATGGTCAAGTAGGGATTAATTTTTTTTAACATCCATTTTGCTATTTTGAATGATGTCAGGTAGATGTTTAGTTTATCTTTGTCTTGTTATTTCGAATAGGGTTAGGTGGACATCCATGTTTTGTTCTTTACTTGCTGTTTTGAAAAAATTTAAGCATATGTTGAATAATTTATCTTTACTGTTTTGAACATGGTCAAGTAGGGATTAAATTCTTCCTTTACATTCATCTTGCTATTTTGAATAAAGTTAGATAGTTGTTTGATTTATCTTTGTCTTATTATTTGGAATAGGTTCCGATAAACATCTATGGTTTGTTCTTCACTTGTTGTTTCAAACAAGGTCAAGCATATGTTAAACAATCTATCTCTAGTATTTTGAACATGGTCAAGTACGGATTAAATTCTTTTTTTACATTCATCTTGCTATTTCAAATAAGGTCAAACAGATATATAGTTTATCTTTGTATCAATGTTCTTACTAGGGTCAGGCAAACATCTACCCTCTGTTCTTTGCTTGCTATTTCAAATAAGGTTAGGTATAGAGTAGATTGGGTCTATGTGTGTTGTAAATTCATTCAAAATCAATTTTTTAGGAGCTTCACCTTAGTTCCTCAAATCAAATTGAATCAATTTAATCTTTAAGAAGCCTCTCCCTTATGTCTTCGACATGTTTAAATAAAATTTCAAATCATCCCTTAAGGGACTTTCCCCTATTATCTCCAAGCTTGAGCTTTAATGAGTTCAAGTTATGAGTTTTTGAAGTCATGACCTACCCATGCATCTTTGATGCCTTTTCCAAAATCCCTAATTTTTAATGAAATTATATAGCAGCTTCTACTGAATTCGCTTACCTTTCAAGCACAGTTTAAACACCTCTATTTGTTATCTCACATATATACTTGATTAGCTCAATCAACACCAATACGTGTAGTGTGCCTTATCAGTTACACCACATTTATATGGGGTCCTTTTGTTGACCTCACTTTTAGTGAGGTTGAAAACATTCCTCTTGGACCTAGGATTTGATCTAGCCACTAAGTTTCTATTAACCTCAAGTGAGGTTAACAATCACCTTGATCTTAGTAATTAGGATCTCCAACCTTAGGTCGAGAGCTTCCTAATTAGACACTAAGGATACAGTAATTATTTGCTAAGTGTACAATCTCAACTAATACTAAAATGAAAATAATAAATTAAAATGGAGCTAAATATGGAATTGAAACTAAACTAAGAAAGGCAACACAATCAAAAAGAAGAACATAAAGTGACTTAGTAGACTTAACCAAACCCAATTGGATTAGGTTAACACGAGCAAAAATCCAAGTCTAATAAAACTTAACAAAAGATAAATCAAACACATTTAGATTGAAATCTAAATTTATCTGAACTCGGATTGAGGTAATTGGATTTAGTTAACTCAATTAACCCATTTGAGCTAATAATCATCTAAATTGAAGAAAATCATATGAAATCAAAATTAAACCAAATCAAGCCAAACCGAAGGCACAGATTCAATGAATAAGTATAAATGAACCCAAAAATAAATCTAGATAGGGTTCAAAGTGGTTAATCAGATCGTTTGGCCTAGAGTTGACCCATGTGGGCCCCAATAAGTCATAAGTCAAACTAATTAAAATTTGTTCAATTTAATTCATTATAAATGATAAAAATCATCAAATTAATATGATAAAACATGAAACTAAATAAGGTTAAATTTAATAATCACTCAAATAATCTAATCGGGTCACCTAGTCTAAGCGAACCCGAACGGACCCTATTGAACCTAAACTCAAAATAAATTAAAATTAATTCAAATTAAATGTTCCAAAATACTTTAAAATCATATTTAAATAAAATTTGGTTCTTCCTTAATTCTAATTTGACTGAATTAGCCATTTGCCAATTTGGCCCATTAAACCTAATTTAGGCTGAAAGGAGCCTAAATAAAAATTAAATAGAATTATTTAGAATCAATTGCTCCAAATTTATTTAAATGCTCAATAAAATATAATTAAATCTTAATCACACTTAGATTTGAATTATGTCAATGTTTTGATCCAAATGAACTCAATCGGGCTCATTAAACCTAATTTGGGTCAAAATTGACTTGAGTCAAAACCAACTCCAAATCAATCGAAATCAATTGCTCGAAATCATTCCAAATATCAAATCAAACATAATTATAACCCAATCTAAAATCAATTGAGCTAAATGAATGCATTGAACCTAACTTCGATTTTTTGAGCCAATTGGGTTAATAAAGGCTCAAACCAACTCAACCCAACTTAAGTAGACTCAAACCACACCCAAAATTTGTCACATGGAGGCTAACCCTTCAGCCCATGTGGAGGGGAGCTTCAAGTCAACAATGGAGTCCATAGAGAGAGAGAGGATTGAATGGTAAGATTCCAAAACATAAGATCCATTTAAACACAAGCTATGCCTCCACTTGGATGACATCTAGCTTGCTCAACAGCAGTTAAACCACCAAATTTGACTTCTCCAAGCCTCTTCCCAGCTAGCCATCACCTCCCCAACCACCATTAATGATGATTTTTGACCACCATTAAAAAGAGGGGGATATAGAGCCCATTTCTCATCTTGGCTGGATTTGGACAACTCCTAGAGCTCCTCTGATAAAAATCATACCATCCCCCTCCCTTTCCATTCATAAAATATTGAATTTCAACCAAATTTTTGTGAGGAGGCTACAGCCTTTAGAGGAGAGGGTGATCGACGGGGAAGCAAGAGGTTGTATTCATCATAGAGCTTCATCTCATGCTTAGGAGCATATCCAAATCGAGAAATCCATTGGACATTGGCTACAATGATGTAATTTCTTTAGAAACTTAGAAAACTATTCAGTCCTTTTGTTTGTGGAAGCATTCACTCAATTTTAGGTATTTTTTATTAGATTCCCTTGAATTTTTATTTTTTTAACCCCTCGAAGCAACTTGGAGTGTTTTGGGCAAGGATCATTGGGAAATAGTGTGTTTGGGGTGGTTTCGATTGGATCCCACCCACCCTGATTTATTTCTCTTGCCTAGTTCACCGACTGGGTAGATGGAGGTCGGCAACCATCCGATTCTTCTTAGACTGGGTGTATGACCATGAGTAAAACCCCATTTGGATTTAATTTAACCCCTTAGATCGACAAGTTCAATCTAGATCATTTGATATATGATCAGATGGTCCAAGCGAAACCAATCTCCCACTAAAATTCCCACTCGGATTGGCCTGAGCCAATGGCTGCTCGACACGCATGCATGGAAGCCCAATGAACACTAACTCAACGTTGAATGGGTTAAGTAGAAAATAGAGGAATTTATAAAGTTTAAAATTGCTTTAAAATGGCAAAAATTTTCAAAGATCATAAAAAATAATTTACTTACCAAGCAATTGCAAATGAAGTTTGGTGGATTCATCTTTTTGAGAGAAATCTAATGAACCTGAAAGCCCTAATTTTTATTGGATATTTTGGGCTTAATTTAGGTTTTAGTGAAAATTAAATTTCTTTAATTAATCCTAGAATAATGATCAAATTATTCTAAATCTTTTATGGGATTAAATTGACGTTAAAACACACCTACCATCAAATTTAAAACCAAAATGATGAATGAATTAAAAGTTATCAAATTTCACAATTTGAATGTCTAATTTCATGAACTAATTATTTTTAAAATCTAGAAAATCATTAAAATCATTAAAATTGTTTAAATCACTTTAATTAACATCAAAGAACCTTAAAAAAAATATAATCCTTCAAAACTTGATAAATCTAAAAATCACTTAAAATTAGGGTTTCAGTAAATCATTTAAATCAACATTAGTTGAATACATCATGGCTAAATTTTAAAAAATTAAATACCAAGTCAAAATCATAAATAAAATAACACTCAAACCCTTGTTAACTAAATCCTAAATTAAAGCAAACAAATATCACATGATCTTCCATTTAAACTAAATTAAATTTAACATAAAACCCAACATAAGCTTAAACTTAATTAAATTAACTAATTAAACTAAACAAAATATTAATTAAATTTCAAATTTAAACTTGAGTAAATGAACCTAAATCATCAAATCATTAATTACATTACTAATCTAAATACATAAGACTAAATTAAAAGGTTCAAAAACTAATTAACCCAAATCAAACTTTAATTAAATTGACAAAAACTATGATCAACTTATAACTAAATTTTGATTAAGCTAATCATAAATGAATTAATTAATCTTTAATCAAACCATTCAAGTAATCTTGAATTAAGCTTAATGCTCATTGTCCAACTAAATTTAATCATTTAAATATGTTAATCATTTAATTGGAAGTTAAACTTGATTGATTATTAATCCAATCTCAATTAAATATTATTACTCAAATCAATTGAACATTAATTAACTCGGAGTTCAATCAAGCTACTTGGCCAAGATAATAATTTATAGGCTAATAATAATGAAATTGTACAATCACCTAATCAAGGTTGAATCAATTGACCATTAAATTTTTAATCAACTAAATATCTAATAACTTAATGGCTTAATTAATCATCAATCTAACATTAATCAAATTAATTAATAAAATTAATTGATTAAATTAAATATGACTAACCCATCAACATCTAATTAAGATCAACCCTTAATCAATTTGATTATGAAATTTTAAAATAAATCAATCATTCATTCAATTAAACTAAATTAAATTGAACAAGTCATATTAAAATAATTCTTAAATCAAACTTAACCTAAATTGAACACTTAATTATAAATATTAATCAAAGTTTTAATTAAATCAATCATGATTAATTAAATCATTAATTGATATCAGATTAATCTAATTAAACTCTTTAATCAAATTAATCAAACTCTTTAACCAAAGTAATCATTAAATTAAAGTAATCATGTTAAACTTAAATTAACCTAATTAAATTAAGCAATAAAATACTTAACTAAGTTAAACTCAATTTGAATAAATAAAATTTAAATAGAATAAACTAAGTTAGTCATTAACCAAAATTTGTTTGTCTAAACTAATTGGACAAGATAATTATGAATATTCTAATCATGTGGATCATAACAAATCAAATAATTAGGAATTAAACTCTAGTTAAATCAATCATGAATTCCAATAATTATGTTTTAAACAAATTAAGAATTTAACCAAGAACATTTAATGACTTTTCATCAAATCTAAACAAAGATAGTTATTTCACTAAGATGACTTAATTAAACATTGACCAATTATTAATTTGGCTACTCGAATTAAATAAATAATCAACTAAACATATCTTAAATAATCATTAGAACTTAGAAAAATATTTATAAATCAAATTGAATTTAATTAATCATAGGATATTAATCAAACCAAAAAAAATGAAATGAGGATAGATATAACAGTCTAATTAAACATGCCAGATGGATTTACTAACCTAAATTAATGTATAACCTAAATTAGGTTCAATTCAATTTACTTAAGTATGATGGATTTACTAACCATAATATATAAATATAACAATCAAATAAACATGAACTATAAATTGAAGATAGTAATTAAATTCTAATTAACATAATAAATGAATCAAATAAAAGAAACTATAATTAGAATTAATCAAATTTAAATAGAAGTCAAACTATCATTCAAGTTACTTAATCTAAGCAAATTAATAAGTGTAAATTGAATGAACATAAAGTTGAAATTGAACTTTAAGCCATTTAGTCATGTTCAATTATTATCAGTTTCAAACAACATAAAAAATTAATCATTCAATGTAAAATTTAAGACAAATCAATTAAACTAAATAAAAAGATTCATTGGATTAAATCAAATCATCTTCAAGAAATAATAATTAACATAAAAATAAATTATTAAACAACAAATACATCAAACACTTAATTGGAACTCAAATAAAAATCACATTAACCTTCAACAAAATTATAAGTTAATTAAATTAAAATTGAGTCACCAATCCAAACCAAGTTTAAATGAATTTAAACAGCTTTGAAATGATCCAGTCAAAACTAATCATATATAATTAAAATTGAAACCCAAAAGAAAGGAATCATATATTAATTCAAAGGATATTGAATTGTCAAAATCAAATCAAATCAAACTAAAACCTAATGAATCCATAATTAAAATCATCAATCAAAATAGATGAGGTTAAACAAACTCAAACTTTGAAATCCAAACCAAGTAAAATAAACATTAACCAAACAAAATCAATTCAATTAAATCATTAAAATAAATTCAAATGGATTAATTAAATTAAGAAGGTTCTTAGTTTAACCTTTAGAATAAATTTTCACCTCAGGGGGGAATTTAGCTCTACTAGGATCAAGATGTAGAATAAAATTTATTCTAGCCAAAAGTAGAATTTATTTTATTCTTCATTCTTTAAATCCTAAATCCAACTTTAACAACTAAAATTGAAATAAAATTCAAGATCAACTAAACTATTTAAATTGAAACCATCCAATGATAAAATTGAACAAACTTTAAGATTCAAATTAAAACTTAAACTTAGAAAGGCTTAGTACAGTCACACTGCATAAGCCCCCTCTCTTTCACACACTAGTGTATTAGGCCACCAATCCTAGACTTAGGTTAGGTCAGTGTTTTATTGTGATGTATTGGTTTTCTTATTTTGTGGTGTGATATTTTAGACTAGATGCTAGGATTGTTTGTACATTTGTATGGATGGTAGGGTATTATTTATTAGATTAATGTGCTTTCTATAGGAGATTGTGTTTAAAGGACTATTATAATTATAAAATAATAAAATGCCTTCGGTTGCAGGTGCTGCTTAAAGTCCTTAAGCGTAATTCTTTAAGATAAGTGGGCTTGGTGACATAAGGTCGGGTGCTAAGTCTTAATGCATGAAATATAATTGATTGGTTTGAATGTGTGCCAAGATTAATCTCTACTTTGTAGGTGTAGTTAGGTTTTCATTTGATAAAATTTTAATTTTTGTAATAAGACTAAGATTAGGGTCATGGGGTTTATGATGAGCAGTGGGTAGAACGCTTAGACCTGGGACCCTTTTATGTCTAGATTGCTTAATCCATGGAGTGAAGATGAAGATAAAGAATTAAAGACCCCCATAGTTTTAATTTCATTTGTAAATTAATTGTAATCCTAGTTGTATAAGAATAGAGCTCGACTATCCAATTTCTTTCTTTTTATGAGGAATACTGCAGTACCCGGCCGCACTGACCTCATATTCATTTATGATATTTGAATTTGATTATTATGTTTATATTCATTGTGCAATAAAAATAACATGCTTTTTATAGGTTTCTTAAAGTGTGATTATTTGCTATGTGACATGGATACGGTAGGCTCTTTAGGAAAAATTAAATTTTCTACCCCAATTTAACAACTGTAACTAAAAATTTATGCAACTCACAACTTCATCTTAAAGCTTAGAAGGTTAATTAAGATAGTAAAAGATTTAGTAACCCCTTAGTTGTATGGTTGTATGCTATAAGAACACGCATGCATATTATTTCATTCTTGCAAAGAGGGGATCTCTACTTTTGCATGATAGAGAATATGCTTGACCTGTAAGAACAGACCTTTGTAGTGGAGATCACCCTTTCTCTTTAGTTTAACCCATAATTATTTTTTATCATGCATATATGCATAAATCTCCCAAGCTTGAGTCCAAAATGATGAGTCAAAATGAAATATATAAATTTTATTGCATTAGTTTAGGCCATAATTTGCACACTCATCATGATCTAGTCTCTTAGGGAGTAAGTTTAGGACTCTAGGTTTTTCCTATTTAATATCAGCCTAACCATCTTGCATTTACATAAGATCGGACTATGTGATTTTGAGTCATAGGAGGAGTTAGCTAGTAGCCACTTCATGCAGTTGTAAGTCTAGAAGAGTCTAAATTGGTTCATTTTCTCTAGTGGAAATGAACTAACTTTTCCCATTTTCTTCGAGTGGATTTTGGTCGAACTCTTAGCTTATGCAAGAGAACTTTATATATAGGTTAGAGGTAACTTGTTTCTCTTTTGCTACGGGTGTAAATTCTTACCGCTGAGGCATTTTCATAATCTTGTGTTATTGAAATATAAGTTTTAACTTTCTAATAAAATGTCAACTTAAATAATCATAATTCTCTACTTCAAAAAAAATGTGAAGTCCAATAATAAGATAGTTGGAATGCTTACTAGGATAACCAATATCTGAAGGCATGCCCTTCTTATTTCCGATAGATTCTATTAAAAACTCTTCCTAATTGAGTCCTCCCACTTGATTCTCAAATTACTAAACCTTTGATACCAAGCTTTGAAATCTATAGAAATGTTAGCCAATCATTTTAATGGAGAGTATTATTAATAGATTCACCTCTCTCAAATGTAATTAACTTTAGAGGCTTTCCCTATAGGGAATTTAAGAGTCTAGCTTAAAATAAACCCTGCATTACTCCATCCATGTTAAGTAGGAAAAAAAATCTCTAGAATATCATTGACCCATCAGCCTTAGGAGTCTTTATTAAGTGATTGAATCCATTATTGGGTAATATGTTTATATTTTAAGATAATATATTTATCCTTCAATGACATATTTGATTTCTTGAATACGAACCCCCAAGATCTACGTGGTGTTTCAAATAAAATTTCCACATAACCTTCATTCCCTTCATGATGTGAAGGTTTAGGTAATCACTAACTTTTTAGTGGTACATCCACTTCCAAAAACCATCCTCTAAATGATGATATATCTGATGAGCAGATCATGAGTTTAGAGAAAAAGAATAATGCCACTTGGTAACTCTATTATGATGGTGCAACATCATTAAAATAGGACAAACAAATGAATTCCACTATCCAATGAAAAGTTAGGATTGACCTTTTTGTCATAACTCTGTATAAAGAAATGATGTGATATTTCTACGATCTATCTGGGTTGAGCCTTGTATAAATAATGCAGTTGAGTATGAAGCCTTTGAAACTGGTTTGGAATTAATAAATTTAATGGAGATAAAAGAAATAAAAATCTTTGGAGATTCCTAACTAGTAATTAATCAATTGGAAGGAATCTATAAAATTTTGAATCCAAAAGTTCATAATTCTTGTAAATATGGCATGAAGTTAGTTGAGCATATCTCAATTGTAGTAAAAGGTTCCATGCAAAAGTAATTTTGTGGTAAATGCTTTGTCAAAGCTCACAATAGAAATTGCTTGTCTAGAAGATAAGTCAATTCTTATAGAAGTCCATAATCATCAGGTCTTATCTTTTATAGATTTTGATTGCATTAATAGAACTAAAGATGAAGGGATGGTCACCTACACTAAAGGTCATGAAAAGGCTAATTAGAGGCATCCATTCTTAGATTTTTATATGAGGGAAGACTCCCTTTAGCCAAATATCTTGCAAATCAAATGGAGAAATCATCATTATCCTATGCTTTGATCAATAATGTGCTATATTGATGATT
This sequence comes from Cymbidium sinense, assembly GCA_021442155.1. Classification (NCBI taxonomy): domain Eukaryota; kingdom Viridiplantae; phylum Streptophyta; class Magnoliopsida; order Asparagales; family Orchidaceae; genus Cymbidium; species Cymbidium sinense. The sequence continues at coordinate 21,201,570 of CM038229.1, forward strand.
GTTTGATCACATGTTGCTACATTGCATGAATTAGGAAGAAGCTCAAAAATTCATGATTCAAATACATGTTAGCTTATGTGGTGCCCACCAGTCTAGCCCTAAAATAAAAGAGAAAATTATGTGAGTTCAATATTATTGGCCGATGATGATCAAGACTACATGTATGTTGCACATTATTATCACCAATGTCAAGTAAATGGTGTCACCTTGCACCAACTTGCCAATGTGCTACATCTAATGGTTGTCTCATGAAACTTTTAGTGTTAGGGCATAAACATCATAGGGGCCATTGACCTATCTACTAAAGGTCACCATCTCATATTCATTGTGACTGACTACTTCTCAAAATGGACTAAAGTGATCCCATTACAAGAAGTGAAAGCATACCATGTACTCCACTTATTTCAGGAACATACCATATCTCAATTTTGTGTACCTTATCGAATCATATTCGATAATGATCTTACATTTTAGTCAATAAAAATAAATTATTTTACTTAAAGGCATATTATTGATTTGAGGTATTCAACCATTTAGTATCCTCTTTAAATATTTATATTAAATTAAGAAATTAATTGAAATTAGAACTTCCTATCAATCATGATAATAATTCTCTTTTGCAAGTTAGGATTATGTTCCATAGTGGTATCATACTTAGAAAACAAAAAGAAACTCTTTAGTATGATGAGCTTATGACAAAGTCCACTAGTGGCATTCTTTCCCTCTATGACTAGATTAGAAATACATCCCTTATTGGAATCCTTCTCTAGGTTAAACTAGTGTGTTAGGTTAGGACTAAGTCCCTAAATGACATTCTCCAAAACTTCCATAGCTAGTTAGGACTAAGTCCCATAAAGCCATCCTTTATTGGAAAAAAAATAAGAAAATTTTAAGATATAGTTTATCATAGTATAGACTTTTATAGATCCTCCCCATAGGATGGCTTTTCGTTAGTGCCATCCTGTTGGCTAGTTTCACTAGGGAAGAAATAAGTCCCTATGTGTTCTTTCTAGTTTAGCCATTAAAAAATTATCGAGATAAAAAACTATAAGAACTAGTCTATCCTAGTAAAGACACATAGATCATCCCCTTGGTAAGTTATTAAGGCAATCCCCTTAGCTAGTTTCTATTTACTTCATTTTTGGATGAGATTAATATTATTTCTAAAATTAATAATTAGAACACCTAATCTTAAATTAGGAACCTCTTAATTAAATGCTTAGGACACTACACCTAGTGATCTATTGCATCCTCCATGGGCTAAATCTAACCTAATGGGCTTAAGTAGATTCAACCTAAATTCTAAACTTGAATTAAATCAAATCAAATTCAAATAAATTAAATTGAATTCAAATTAAATAAAATAAATTAATCTAAATTCAAATCAAAGTCAAATCTAGTCAACCCTTTTGACATGGGTTTGATTTATGTGGGTCCCACCAAGTCAAAGGTCAACCCACATAATTTTGACTCAATTAAATCATTCCAAATGATCCAAATGATAAAATAAATATATTTAATCATGAATCTAAGAAAATTTAAATATATTTAGGCCTTACTTAGGTTAATTAGACAACTTAGTCTAAATGAATCTAAATGGGTCCTATTGGGTTCAAACCCAAATAAAATTGAAATAAACTCAATTTGATTACTCAAAATCATTTGGAAATAATAATAAAACATAATTCAACCCAACATTAGGTCCAATTTGGTCAAACTGGTCATCTGACTGAAATGAATCCAAGCTTAACCCATTAAACCCAATTTGGGTCAATGGGTTCAAATTGAAATAAAATTGAAATCAAATAAAATTAATCACTCCAAATCATCCCACATATGTGATTAGACATGATTGGAGTTTAAAAAAAAAATTTAATTGAGTCAAATGGGTCATTTTAACCTAATTGAAATCAAGCTTAACCCATTTAAGCCTAAATCGATTAAGGTGAAGTAAAATCCAAAATTAATTGAAATTTTAAATGAGCGAATTAAATTGAAACTTAATAAATCATCAATTAAAATTATTGAACTCAAATTAAATGAATTAATTCAAAATCAAAATACTTTGAATCCAAATGCTTGAACTGGGTTCAATTGTCCAATCCAATTCAAATGGGTTCAGATTTAACCTCAAATTCATATTAGATTTAATTTGGGCAGCCAAACACTAGCCTAAAAACTTTAGTTGTGATTCCAAAAGTCATAAAAATAAATAAAAAATATCAAAGGGGGTGGAATTATAACTGGAGAAGACTTGGAATCCATGAAGGATATTCAAGTTTCATTTCCCCTCCTCCATAGCTCATCCATCTCTTGGATTGGAGTAATTTGGCTTCTTTTCAATTAATAGAGGGCCTCCAAAAGAGGAAATCAAAAAGGACTTAGCCTCCCCTATGAAGGAGAGCAAGCAAAGGAGCAAGAGAGAAGCCATGAAGCCACTCTCTTGACCAAGCGAGGAAAGGAGAGGAAGTGCTTTCCTCCCCCTCGAATTTCTTATCCAAACATACTCACAAAGCCAAGAGAGACATGCCCGAGCCACTTGCCATTGGTGGCCAAAATTTGGCCACCTAGAAGGTTGAATACATGGCTCTTTCCCTTGTATGAAAGAGAGGAGAGAGTGCCTTTCCTCTTCCTCTTTTCGTCCCAAAACATTTACAAAGTGATGAGAAGAAGAAATTGACCATTCTCCTAACCTCTGACCACCGACAAGCCAAATTTTGTCCAAATTTGATGGCTACCTCTAAGCCTTTAATAAAAAAATGAGAGGGGGAGTGTTTCACCTCAAATTGAATATTCCAACATGTTCCATAGGTCAAGGAAACCTCAATCAAATCTCATGGAGGCTCATGATCATCGGCGAGCCAGAGAATGGTCAACCTTGATGGAAAATGGATGCACATTGACCTCTAATGCAAGCCACCAAATCACGTACATGGCTTTGTCCCATGAAGGTGAAGGTGTTCGAGTCAATCCCATCATCGGAGGTTGCCAGAATTAAGGTATGCATCACAACCGATCTTTACAATAAAATGTTTTGGTCATTTTTAAAATGAATTTGATCCCTATGAGGATCAAACTATATAGATCAATTGCAAATTGATCCTTGATCATTTTGCAATCGAAATCACATCAAAATTGGCCTCAAATTGTTAGAAATCCACCAAATTTGAAGGACGACATCCGCCACTTGCTAGAGATGCTCGAGGAACAATCTCTACCATATATTCCTTTTATTTAGAACGGATGACCAAAATCTAGCTGAACGATTTGATTCTATCCATATAAGAAACTATAGAATGAATCGTGGTTGTTTGATCTCTGATTGAACGGTCAAGATCCGTCCCACGTGGTGCCACTTTTGATGTGGTCGCCAAGTGGATTTTGCATGGCCCAATGGGATTGCGCCATATGGTAATGATGCCACATCGGCACTGCTGGCACTACCGTTTAAAATGACAAATCTCATTTTAAATAATTAAAGATTCATTTAAAAAAGGACATAAACTTCAAAAAATTATAAAAAATAATATATAAATCCAAAAAATGCAAATGAGGGCTCTATGGATTCATCTCAATGAATAGAATCATCTAACCCAAAATCTTTAATTATTTTGACTTTAAATGAAACTAATTAAACTCAAATTAATCTTAAAATATTAATCCAATTGAAATGAAACTTTAGGGAACTTAAATTGAGGTTAAAGTGCACGTCAGGGAAATTTTCATGAAATATTGCTATGTAAATTAAAAGATATCAAATTCCAAACTTCAAATTTAAAGAAATAAATTAAAATAAAATAAAATAAATCATGAAAATGGATCAAATCTCTTCAAATTTAATGAATTTAAATACACCATTGAAACCCACTGAAAATTAAAAAAGTACAAAATGGCTTAATCTGGTAATTAATTTAATTAATTAATTCAAATAATTAACCTAAATTTAGAAAAATCACAATAAATCAACCAAGTTTTCAAAAATTAAGAACAAACCCTCTTTAGATGTATCTTTTAGAGAGGAATCAAGAAAAAAATTCCTCAAAAAATTCTTATTAAATTAGGCTTAATTTAAGTTTTAATGAATTAATTAAAATCTTAATTATAACCTATTTATTCATCTGATTAAAATAAAACTTTGGAAATATATAATTGGCATGAATCCCCACTTTCCATAAAAATATCAAACCCAATTGACTTTTGGAGTAGGAATTGTTGAATTTCTGAATCTCTTGGTCAATATAAATCAATTAATAAATTAAAAAAAAATTTATAAATCATAAATTTTATAAAAATAACTTAAAATAAATTTCACCAACATTAGAACATTTAAGAATAATTCTTCAACATTGTAAATCAAAAAACTTGATCAGTTACATACTTAAGGGTTAATGAAACTAATAATTAATATTTTGATTAATTAAACCTTAAGGGTAGTTAACTCATAATCAAACAATTAATAAAATATTAAATCATAATCAATGTTAGCTAATAATGGATTAAAAAATAACCTAAGTGTCTTAGGTTAACATAATCCAAACTAAATGAACATGAATTCAATAGAAATAAAACATAATTAATAAACATAAACATAATTCAAACTACATTAATGAAAACAAATGTTAAACCAATTTAAATCAAACCAAACAAATCAAATCAAATTTAAAAATAAATTAAATTAAGAAGATTTAATCAAATCAAAGAAATTAAATGAAGAATCAAATTTAAAAAAGATATTAAATATACAGACTTTAATCCAAACTTAACTCAAACCCAAATCATCTAATTGAATTTAAAAGGATTAATTAAGATACATAATGATCTTAGTTAGATCTTTGGAATGAATCTTCATCTTAAGTTGAAGGTTTCATTCCATTAGGGTTTCGAATATTGAATAGAATGGGTTCCACCCAAAAGTGGAATCTATTATACTCTTTATTCTTGTAAATTTAAACTTGAAAATAAAAACAAAATCATTAAATCACTTGAATTAAAACCATCCAAAAGTAAATTAAACAAACTCAAAACTCTAAATTGAACCTTGAACTAAAATGGCTTAGCAAAGTGTTGCCACACAAGCTTGTTCCTTTCACACACTAGATCATTAGGTCACGGACCCTAGACTTAGGTTAAGTCATTTTGTGATTTTCTATGATATTCTATGTTGTGTTGTGATGTGCTTTACATATCTTTATGGTGTACTATTTTTGACTGCATCTTTATGATTGTTAGCCCCATTAGACTGGATGATTGGATGGTTATTTTAGAACTAACATTGTCTTCTGTAGGGGGCTATGTTAAAAAAGATTGTCGTCATAAATAAATTAAAATTGTTTACTTGCAAGTATGCTTAAGTCCTTAAGCATAACCCAGTAGAATAGGTGGGCATGACAAGCAACTAATGCTAAGCCTGCATTTTTATAAATTATAACTATTAGTGTTATTTGTATTTTCTTGACCTTTGTTTTGTAAGGCTTATGATTTATTTTTGAATTTAAAATATAAATTTGAGCTTATAATTATGTTAAGATCTATGGGGTCTAAGATTTGTAGGAGTTGACCCTACCAGAAGATGGGTACAGAGGTCCCCTGTGAAGTCCAATGGAGATCCCTGAATTAGGAGATGATCCTGGAAAGAAGACCCAAAGATCTAAACTGGTAGTTCTACGCCAGGCTGTATAAGGGTAAAGCTCATCTGCTCATTTGCACTTTTTTTTGGGGTGTATAGTGGTACCCAGCCACATTGGTCTTTCTTTATTTTAAATTAGCTTGATTTATTTTGGGTGCATAATAGAATCAACTTATTTTTTTAAGATTTCTTTCTATGATGAATTCCTAGACGTAGGCTCATAACAAAATTAAAATTTCTACATAATTTAAATCTAATCAACTCAAACACAAAAATAAAGAAACTTGAAATCTCATAGAAGTTAAAGCCTTAAAAATAACTTAAAATAAATTATGAATAATTAGCTATCAAAAATCATGCAATCATATTGCTTTCATCTCTAAAATTTGGCACTTCATCCAATTGCACATAAGGGGCATCTAACTTGTGAGGATGATTGCATTCTTGGGAAAGTCTGCCTTTCTCCTATTAATTTAGCCCACAATAAATTTTAATTACATGATACTTAGGCAGAAAAATGCATACTCAAAGCTTTAAATGAATCACGAGTCAAAATATATAAAATCTGAAAAATGAACATTAGTTAGTGCTTTTCATACTCTACATGATCCTAGTGATTAGGGAACAAGTCTATGTTCTTAGTTTCTTCTTAAAAATGAAACAACCTAGCCATCTTTTATACATGAGGGTTAGCGTCATGGATTTAAAATGCGCTTAGGTGGTGATAGCTGACAGCCCTTCTAGGTGAGTTGTAAGTCCAGAAAAGTTAGGGATATGTTTGTTTTATTAAGTGAGAGAAATGATTGATAATTACCAAAATTAAATTAGGTCAAGCATCTAACTTAGGTCAAAAGCACTTATAGACTTAGGTTCTAAAGCATCCTCTTCAGAGTAAGTCTTCAACCCTGGGCATTTTTGCATTGTCCTGCTACTAGAATTTATGACCTAAACTTTAAAGAAAATGTCAACTAAAAATCTAAATTTAAATTCTAAAATTGAAAGCCTAATGATGGGATAGTTGAAATGCCTACTAAACATCCCAATATCAATAGATATTTCCTACTTCATTCCTTTTGGCCTCCTCAAAGAACTCTTTCCACTTTGGATCAATCCTAATTAAAATTACAAATATCATTCTTTTAAAAACCAACCTAAAAATAAGCAAATAATAATAACTTATTTATTTAATCAAGAATATTCTTAGAAAGAGACCCTTCTTCCTAAGATGTAATTAACTATAGGGGCTTTCCTTTATAGGGAACATGAACCCAATTTAAAGTAAACCTACTCTACTTCCCATATAGTTCAGTGAAAAACTCTCTCATACATGAAAGATTAATTAGCCTTAAGTGTCTTTTATTAAATGATCAAATCCATTATAGGATAACATGTTCATCTTATGAGATAATATGTTTACTCTTTAATGGCGCATTTCATCATCCAAATAAGAAATTTCTAAACTCTATGTGGTGTCATAAAGTTTCTCCATAGTTTCACCTAGGAAGATTTGAGTCTTCATGTGTTCTTTCTAGTTAGACATTGAAAATTAATGAGAAATAAAATGATAGGATATAGTCTATCCTCTTAGAAAAATCTTTAGATCCTCCATGTAGGTTGGGTAGCTAATAAGACCATCCCCTAAGCAAGTTCCAGATAGAATGATGGGAGTCCTCATGCATTTTATCTAGGTTAGCCACTGAAGATCAGTAGAAAAGTTAGGATCTTGACTATCTCAGTACACACAACTATAAATCATCCCCTTTGGTTGGTTAGTCATTATGCCTATTCGATTAGCTAGCTCAAGCTACGAATATATGAGTCCTTATTCCTTCTTTCTAAGTTAGCCATTGAAAATCAATATGAAGAAAACTTTATGATCTAATTTATCCTAATAATGACACCTATAAAATTTTCAACTTAGGATGGCTAGTCATTTGGGATATCCAATCAGCTAGTTCCACCTAGGAAGATGTTAGTTCCCTTACGTTCTTCCTAGGTTAGTCATTGACTTGGATAGGAAAGAAAACTTTAGGATCTAGTCTTTTATAGTATATACATTTATAGAGCATCCCTTTAGGTTGGTTAGTCATTAGGTTTTTCCTCTTGGGTAGTTCCTACTAGGAGATGTGAGTTCAATGCATTCTTCTTTGGTTAGACATTGAAATCATTAGGAAAGATAACTTTATAATCTATTCTATCCATGTATAGACACTTGTAGATCCTCTAATTAGGATATTTACTCATTAAGGCTATCATATTGGCTAGTTCTACCTAGGAAGAACTAGGAAGATGTAAGTCTCTGTGCATTTTTCCAAGGTTAGATATTTCAAGTTAACAAGAAAAAAAAACTCTTTTAGGATCTAGTCCATTCCAGCGTATAAATTTATAAAACATTTCTTGAAGTTTGTTAGTCATTAGGGCTATCCCCTTAGCTTATTTTAGATAAGAAGTTCCTTGTACACTCTCTTTAGATTACACATTGAAAATCAATGAAAAAATTTAAGATCTAGTCTAACCTAGTATAAACACCTTTAGATCTTCTTCTAAGGTTGGTTAGTCATTAAGACTATTCCATTGGCTAGCTCCACATAGGAAGATGTTAGACACTATGCATTCTTCCTAGCTTAGCCCTTTAAAAGTGATGGAAAAGAAAAACATTATGATCTAATGTATCCAAATTCATGCACTTATTGATCCTCCCCTTAGATTGGTTAGTCATTATAGCTATCTCCTTGGCAAGTGCACCTAGGAAGATGTGAGTCCCTTTGTGTTCTATTAGGTTGCCTATTAAAAATTAATGGGAAAAAGAGTTTTATGATTTAACCTATCCTAGCATAGAAATATATAGATCCCCCCCTTAAGTTGGTTAATCATTAAGGCTATCCCCATAGTTAGCTCCTTAGAAAGATGTGAGTCCCCATGCATTTTTCCTAGGTTAGCCAATAAAAATTGATGGGAGAGGTAACTTAGGATCTATTCTATCTTAGTATAGATATTTAAAGATCCTCTCTTTAGGTTGTTTAGTCATTATGGATATTTTATTAATTAGTTCCACCTATGAATTGAGTCCCTATACGTTACTCTTAGGTTAGCCACTAAAAATTGATAGAAACACTATAGAAAAACTGTAGATTTTTAGTGGTATTTTTTGTGGAATTTTTCACTGAAAATTATTAGCTGATTTACTGATGAAAGTTTCAATCAAAAATATTTTTGACAAAATCAACTAATGTAGTGGACATCAGGCTCAAATCAGTTAAACTCGATTGATTTTTTAACATAATAAGCTATCATAATGATTTTTGATGAAAAATCTACTAGAAAACATTAATAATAGAGCGATGAAACCTACCGCACTCCACCTAACCCATTTCCTCCTCTCTCTCTCTCTCTCTCTCTCTCTCTCTCTCTCTCTCTCTCTCGACCGGTGTTGGGAATGAAGCTAGAGCTGGCCAATTTGCATCTAAAATGCATCTATTTTCTTCAATTCCTCTATAGAATCCATACCTCGATCTCTTCCCTCTATTGCTATTTTTGCATGATTTCATCTATTAGTTTATGAGAAATAAGAATTTGAAATTTTGAGAGGTTTTTATGATCTTTAGATTAAATCTTGTTAAAATTTATTTCAATTTATTAAATTTTAGTTTAAAATTTATATTTGTGTGCCGATATTTAATTTCATAGAGTAGGTTTTACATTTTCTATCAAATTTATTTTAGGAATTTTTGGTTATTATTATTCTAAGTAATTTAATGAGTAAAATGATTAATTATATGATTATCAAATTTTTGATGCATTTTTTTAAATTTCATAATATGTGTCAGGTTTCAATTTTGTAAAAAAAAATGAATTTGGTGATTATAGGCTCTATGGCTAACTACCAATAAGTTGTAAAAAAATTCATAGAGAATGACTTAGATACTTAGGAAATTACATAAAAGTAGCTATTTATTATGCAATTATTACTACTTATGTAACTAAGATAGAATGTTATTTAAATTTCCATATTTTTCAATTTACCTAGCTTATGGTATCCATAGTGAGTGATCATGGATGTACTATTGATAACATCTCGGTAGAAAAAGATTAATTGATAAATTCTTGGGTGGTGTTGAGCACTTCATACATGTGGCATCTCAACATTCTTTTTACATTTTTGAAAAAAGTTGTGATGTCTTAGTGTGAGGTATAAGAATAAAGCTTTTATAATGCTAGATGAAGCCAGAGCATACTTGTACCACTGGATTTTCTAAACAAATTGTTAGTTCTGGACTTCACATGGTGAGTTCAAGCTACATATTGATGCTAATAGTAGTGCCTAAAAAAGTTATGCATGCCTTTCAGGTGAATATGATTCTAGTCAAACTTATGAAGAAATGGTCTTTGATGTTGCTAGAGCTGAGTGTCCTGTGGAGGAAAAGCCACCCAATAAAAAAGCTCAAAAGTTCTATGACATGCTAAAGGCCGCACAACAACAATTCTGGGAAGGATGGATGAACCACACTGAGCTATCTATGGCTGTAAGAATGCTAAGCATTAAAACTAAATTTAATGGCCATGTGAATTCTTTAACTAATTTATGGGGCTGCTAAAAGAGATAAACTCACGAGAAAACTTAGTTCCTAAAGAATTGTTCATAACAAAGAAGTTGGTTTCAAAATTAGGTCTGAGCTCCAAAAAGATTGACTAATGTATCAATAATTATATGCTATAACACACGTGATATTGAATGCAAATTTTTTGGTGCACATAGGTTCATGCCATATAATAGAAAATAATGCAAATAGAAAGATGTATTGCATAAGCATCTATTCTACTTACTATTAACTCCATGTTTGTAGAGACTGTATGCTTCCATGTGTTTAGCCCATCACATGTAATGGAATCACAATAGTGCAAGTGCATGAAATATCTTGAGTCATCCATCAGACGAAGAAGCGTGGATGCACTTCAATCATACTTATCCAAATTTTATAACTAAGCCATAAAACATCAGACTTGGCCTTTATGCCGATAGTTTTACACTATTTAGTAAGTCTGCATCACCCTATTTATGTTGGCTAGTGATAGTTCTAGCATACAATTTACCATTAGAAATATGCACAACAACTTCTTATATGTTCTTTACTTAATCATTCTTGACCACATAACCCTAAAGTAAAGATCAATGTCTTCTTGCAACCATTGATAGATAAGTTAAAAATTCATGAGATATTAGTGTATTGACATATGATATTGCTAGAAAGTAAAACTTTTAAATGAAAGCAACACTGATGTTGACTATCAATGATTTTTTTGTGTATGGAATACTACTAGGGTGGAGCACTACTGGGAAGTTAGCTTGTCCATACTACATGGATTTATCAAAGACATTTACTCTTAAAAATGGTTAAAAAAAATTCTTAGTTTGATTGCCACTGCATGTTCCTCCCTGCTGATCATCCTTTAAGAAGAAATAAGAATGTTTCATAAAAAAATTGAGTTGAGAAAGCTAAGCCACCTCCAAGATTGAGTGGGGATGATTTGGCATATCATTAGTTCTATCCAAGTAAAATTAATTCTTCTATTTTATCTAACAATTGCATTTTGGGTAATGGTGTAACCCATAACTAGATAAAGAAGAGTATTTTTTGGGATCTACCCTATTGGAAGTTTAACCTGATAATGCATAATCTTGATTCACATAAGGAAAAATTAGTTTGATAATATTTTCAATATAGTGATAGATGTTAAGAGAAAAGCTAAAGGCAATGTGAAGGCTAGGTTAGACTTGAAAGAATATTATCATAGAAGAGAGATATGGTTAAGAGAGACTACAATGGGTATATATCAAAAGCTTAAAGCTAAACATTGACTCTCATTACAACAACAAAGAATAGTATGCGAGTAAGTACAATCATTGAATTTACCATATGAGTACACATCCAATTAAAGTAGATGTGTTGATTTGAGAATGAGAAAACTATTTAGAATGAAGAGCCATGACTAACACATGTGTTAAATGTAATTGTACATTTTTTGTAGATATTTATTAAGAATAATAGTCTAAAGATAAATATATTATTTTTTTACATACTTTAATTGGTCAATAAATTTTTTCAAATATTATACCTGCATATTACAATTCAGATACTATCTTTTTACATGCATTTTTTTATATATTGTACCTACATAATGTAATTAACATATTATCCTTTTTATATGATTTTTTATGTATTATACCTACATACTGTAATTTATGTTATGTTTTTTTACAAACTTTTTTATATACTATATCTACATATTGTAATTTACATTATAATTTATTGTTATTCTTGTTAAGTTCTTTAAGTAACCATATTTATGATTTATTTAATCATTTTATTATTTTATTACTTACAGATGGCATTAAGTGGTGGTGATGATGCATATATCTTCTATACATATTTTAACTATGAATTTTTTTTAATATACTATACGTATTCACTATAACCCATGTATTGCTTTTCTTAACATGCTTTTTTTATATAATGTACCTGCATAATGTAATTCATGTAATGTCATTTTTTATATGTTTTTTATATATTGTATACGCATAATAAAATTCATGTATTATCATTTTTATATATTTTATTATACACTGTACATGCATATTGCAATTCACATTCTATAATTAATTTCATACATACTTTTTATATACTGTATCCGCATATTGTAATTATCATTATAATTTGTTTCTATTCCTATTATGTTCTATAATTAACCTTATTTATGATTGATCTAATCATTTTATTTTTTTATTACTTATGAATGGAATTTGGTGGTGGTGATGATGCTCCACGATGATCATTTATGAGCATCTTTAAGTGGAAGAAGAAGGTTTTGTCCCGAAGCACTATTCAGGCTACCACCACAGTCACTACCTCAACCTACATTTTGATATCTCCACCTCAGACTTTTGAACTAGCCTGTACATATGCCAACCATTTTCTAGAGCCTATAGACACTACACCATTCTATTCATTCAGGAACCCACAATTTCAAAAGAGCCCAAGTTTCAACATGCACCTTATGATCAGCTTGATACTTTTATGCCGTCAATGTCACACATTTTAATTAAGATGGAGGGGACATGTAAGCATATTTTTAAAGTTTTACTTTTGGTATATTGTGGTTCTAATCTTAATTATAATTTTTAATTTTATTCCATCTAGAGAAGCTATTCATAAAATCAAGGTTATAATAAGGAGCAAATATGAAGCTCCATATATTTTATGAAAGAAGGTCCGAATTGAGGTTCATGACATGTGGTTCAGGCAGTTAAAGGTATTGTAATAACTATTTATAAATTTTAAATGCATTTATTGATCTTAAAGCATTACTAATTAGCATTAGTTTGTTTTATATTATAGAAAAATTTTAGCTGGTTTCCAAAGCATAGCTAGAAGATTAAAAGAATTTTAAGTCTAGAGGAGCTACCAGCCTATGTGATATGTTCATTGACATACACAAGTTTGGGATAAGACATCTTTGGATTAGAGAAGATGTGTGGCTAACATATATGGAGTATGTGCCTCTATAAATTATGTTCATAAGATAGAGCAGGAAAAATAAAATTAAGCTTCTAATTGTAAGGGCATGGAAACCTCCTTGCATACTAGAGGTTCAGTACTGCACACTGAGTACAAACGAATGATGGTAAGTCATTTATTAATTAAATTTATAATCACGGTTAATTAATTTCATTTGAATGTTTGCAGGATAAAGTTTATGGGTGAGAGCTTACTACTACTAAATTGCATAGCAGTGCACATCAACATTACGCTAACTAGTAGTGGGTTGATGTTTGGTCATGAAAAGCATATGTAAGTTATCTCTTAATTTCTTGAATTATAATTCAATTAAAAATCTATTATGGTTAACTCAGATTCTAATTACTCATAGAATAACTACATAATATTGAATGAAGTTGCTGGTTAGGTTTACAAGCTAAAGTTCTTAGGTGAGAGCTTATTGCTACTAAATTACATAGTAGAACACATCAGCATTAGGATGACTAGTAGTGGGTTGATGTTCAGTCATGAAAAGCATATGTAAGTTAACTCTTAATTTCTTGAATTATAATTCAATTAATAATCTATTATGGTTAACCTACATTCTAATTACTCATAGGATAACTACATGAGACTAAAGGAAGTTGCTAGTCAGGGCTCCAGTAGTGCAGAAAGTTCTAATGGATAGTTAGAGAAGTCAGAGTATAACATATGAAAAGAGGTTGTTAAAAAAATGAAGGGATGGATTTATGGCCTAGGTTCATAGAGAATTGAATATGATGCTTTCCATTCATTCTCTAAAATGAACAATCAGTCGATCAAAGAGATTATTCAGAGGTGTGTCACTATGATGGCTGAGGAGATAGAACTGAGGATAATTGATTAGATGGAAGCCCAGATGGATGTACTGCAAGGTAAAATGGTGAAGATGCACACAGATAGCCGCAAGGGGAAGGAGCCAATGGTGGAGTCAGAGAAGGAGTAGGAGGATCAGGATGATGAAGATGAGATAGATAAGGATTAAGTCTCATTTGTACTTTGTTTTTATTTGTATGTTCTAATGTTGATATTTTAAACTATTTCACTAAAATGTTTTGAAACTACTATTTCATTTCAATGTTTTTTAAAATACAAGAATGAAATGAATGAAATGCTTGAGATCATTTGTTAATTAGTTATATATGGATGCTTAGGGTATGCTATTATTAGTTATAAAATTATGAAGTTATTTTATGATTCTTCTGTAGGCGTAAAATTTAAAGCATATGTAAAGCTCTGAATTTTTTTTTCAAATTTGTACAAGTTTATAGTAAACTCCCAATAGAGTTTTTGTGGGTACAATATGAGGTGTCGGCACAAAAAAATAGTCAAAAAATTTCTAACATGACTATTTTCGGCATACTTCTTGCTAGACATTTCTAGTGGACTTGTTTGCCAGAAATGCCATTAACAAGATTGTGTTGGAAATTTTAGAACTTCAATTTTCTAGCAACATTTTCACATAGTCATTCTACCAGTTCTTAAAAAGCTTTCTAACTGAAATTCCACTGAAAACTATTTTCCATCAAATTTTGTCCGCCAAAACTCATTTCCAACCAAAGTTTTATTGTCAGGGTGAAATCCATTAGAAATGCAAAGTACCAATGGATTTTGTTTGATTTTTGATGGATTTTGCTGCCATAAATTTGAAATTTCCCTATAGTAGAAAAATATAGGATCTAGACTATCATAATATAAACACCTATAAATCTCCCCTAAAGTTGGTTAGTCATTAGGGTTATCCCCTTTGCTTGTTCCACCTAAGAAGATGTGAGTCCTTATGCTCTCTTCTTAGGTTAGTTATTGAAAATCGATATGAATAGTAATTTCATTTTAGTATAGTTAGGTTCGGACTATGACCCTAAGTGGCATCCTCTCTTATTAACACACTTAGTTAGGATTAAGTCCTCGAATGGTATTCAACTTGAAGTGTAGTTATCTTGAAGCCTCAAGAAATTTCTCCCCTTCTTGAGGACTAATAAGCTTTAGTGAATAAATTTTTGAGATCTTGATGGAAATAATTTTTTTTAAACCAAGATTTGTTCAAATGTAATTCAAAATTCTAAAATCTCAAACTAAATCAGATCAATATTTGAGGCCAAATTCTAAAATGTTAGACCAAATCAAATTCCTTACAAATATCTTTGGTCATAATTTCTATGGATTTGATTGACTAGATTGGTCAACTTTAATATGTGCGATGTACTCTAGGTAGTCCACAACACATATTAGGTTTTCATTTGTTAACAACATTTTAATGGGATTTACATTATCCTTCTCTTAGCATTTAGCGATTAAATCTTAGACTATGAGCTTCCTCACCTAGACACTTAGGACACTCCATTAATGTTAAGTGAACATCAAATTTAAAACCAAAATAAATAAAAAAACTTAGAACCAAATGAAATAAAATTTACAAATAAAATTTAAAACTGAATTGAAATCAAAACCATAGTTTTGACCTAGAATAGGCTAATGGGCCACACTTGGACCTAACTTAACCAAAGTAAATTAAATAAATTCAAACACTCTTAAATAAAGTAAAACTACATGAAAAACATTTGAACTAAAATCTAACTTAAATCGACTCATAATTAAGTTAACTAAATGTCTTAACCTAAATTGGCTCATTTAGGTCCTATTAAACCTAAATTCAGATCAAATAAGATTAAGAGAAAGTTAAATCAAATTGAATTTATTTAAAAGAATAAAATTATTATTCAATCTTATTTAAACATAAATTTAAATTCAATTAGAATTTAATTTAGCTAGTTAAGCTATTTAACCCAAATGTACCAATGTGAAACCCATTAAGCCCATATCACATTGAATTAAAACCAAATAAAATTGAACTTTTTGAAGGCCTAAAACCATCATACTAAATTAACTAATCAACAACAACAACAACAAGCCTTAATTCCACTAGGTTGGGTCGGCTATATGAATACTTCGTCTCCATTGTGTCCTATTATGTGTCAAATTCTCATTTAATTCAAGTATACTAAGATCATTTTTTATACATCTTAACCAAGTCTTTTTAGGTCTACCTCTACCTTTCTTAACATAAGGCAAATCTAATGCATCTACTCTCCTAATCAGTCATCGGACGGCGCTTTATGTGGCCAAACCATCTAAGGACTCTCCCTAATCTTATCTACCTAGCTACTCCAACTTTTTCCCGAACATACTCATTTTGCATTCTATCTCTAAGGGTAAAGCCACTCATCCACGAGCATCCTCATCTCGTAACACTTAACTTAGTCTTATGTTTCTCTTTTATTGGCCAACACCATAAGTCATTGGTCTTACCACCATCTTATAAAATTTTCCCTTAAGTTTAAGTGGAACTTTTCTATCACATAATAGGCCGGATGCATTCCTCCACTTCAACCATCCAACTTGAATTCTACTAATAATATCTCCATCTATTTCACCATCATTTTGAACAATAGAGCCTAAATATCAAGAATCTCACTCTTATTAATGACTTGATCACCTAAAGTCACAACACTACCTATAACTTCTACAACTAAAATTACACTGTATATTCGGTTTTAGATGCTTAAAAAACCTTTAGACTCCAAAGTTGACCTCCATAATTCAAGGTTGGACTCCTCTCTAGTCTTATCAACAAGAAGAATGTCATCGACAAAAGCATACACCAAGGTACATCTTCTTGTAAATGCCTCGTAAGAACATCCATAACTAAAGTAAAAAGATAAGGGCTTAATGTTGATCCTTGATGTAATCCAAAAATAGGAAAATAGTTTGTCAATCCTCCTTGTGTTTGGACACAAGTGGCCTCTAGTATACATATCCTTAATGACTTGAATATAACCAATATTAACTTCTTTCTATTCTAGAACTCTCCAAAGAACAACTCTTGAGACTTTATCATAAGCTTTCTCTAAATCAATAAATATCATATGTAGATCCTTTTATTTTCTCTATGCTTCTCCATCAAACCTCTTAACAAATGTATAGCATCCATAGTAGATCTACTTGGCATGAAACCAAAGCGATTGTGAGAAACTTTTGTATCACATCGTAACTATGCTCAATTACTCTCTCCCATAATTTTAATGTATGACACATTAACTTAATTCCTCTATAATTTGCACACTCTTGTGCATCACCTTTATTCTTAAATATAGGAACCAACAAACTCTTTCTCCACTCATCGGCATCTTTTTTGGTCTTTAAAATAACATTAAAAGATTTGTAAGCCAAGAAATTCCTTGATCTCCTAAACATTTCCACACTTCTATTGGAATATTATCCGGTCCTCTTGCTTTTCCACATTTCATTTTCTTTAAAGCTTCACTGATTTGCTACGATAAAATGAATATTCTCTATTTTTGTTTAGGGTATTAAGATTGCAAAATCAATCGTACTTTCAGATCCTTCATTGAAAAGTTTATTAAAATACCTCATCCACCTATTTTCAATATCTTTTCTAAGAAAAGCACTTTATTATTTTCATCCTTAATACTCCTCACCTGAACTATGTCTTTACTTCTCCTATCTCTTTGGTTGGCTAACTTATACATACATCTTTCACCTTCTTTGGTATCTAATCTATTGTATAAATCACTAAAAGCTAAATTTTTTGCATCATATATTGCTTTCTTAGAATCTCTACAAGCCATTTTATATCTTTCCCAATTCTCTGAGTTTTTACATCTAAACCAAGTTTTATAACAGTTCTTTAGGTATCAAGTCCGGATGCAAAAAGTGGAGGGTTGCGTTAGGTAGTCGATAGCCAGCGTAAAATTTATCAAAATAATCATGACATGAATCCTTTAAATCATTAACTAATCCCAAATCGAAATTTAATTAAGGTCTAATTTTGCAAATTAGACCACATGACCTAAATGGACCCTTTTTGAGCCAAAATCAAATTATATTGAACTTAAACTAAATTCAACACACCAAATTACTTGAAATAAATAATTGAACCTAATCCAACCTTTCCTTTAGTCCAATTTGACCTATTTGGCCAATGCACTCAAGTGAACCCAAATTTATCTAATTGGACTACCTTGGAAAAAATTCTAAATTAACCCAAACCATTTATAATCAATCAATCCCAATCATTTTGAATAAGTTACAAAACATGATTAAAACTCAAAAAGTACAAAATTTCCATTGGGTCACTTGACCAAATTTGACTCATTTGGATCAATGTGAGTCAACTTAGGTTCAAATCAAATTAAACCTAAATCAACTAATCTTAAAGGCTTTAAATGACCAATTAAACTTGATTTGAACCTAACTTATATTCAATCAAATCAATAGAGGTTGGTTTACTCAATCCAACCTAACTTGTGTCAAACATGGCCAGTCTAATGTTTAACCCAAAATGAACCAAAATAAAGTCATGTAACCTAGGGATCACCTAAAACTCTATTTATTTCTGATAACATAACAACTTAGGTGATGAAAATGGTGGTGAAACACTAAGAAATAAAACAAATTTGATTTTAAATTCTCCACCACGTCCTGAGTTATAAATCAACTTCCCATCATGCATATTTTACATGCTTGGACTTAGAAGTTTGCTCAATCAACTAAGCACTAAATTTAGGAAGTGGTAGACCCCAATTCCTATGGCCAGCTTCCTCTAAGCTCCTCTAATCAAGGAGTAGGTTGGACAAATACAAAACCAATCCTCTAAGCTTTTTAAAACATCTTTGACACCTTAAACACCTTCCTTAGTATCTAAGAAGCAAACCAAGCTTTCCTTACCATTATTTCCCTCAAAACCTTTAAATTCAATCAAACTCTCCTAAGGAGAAGTAATTGTTGGTCTCTATAGAAATCCATGAGGAAGCAAGAGGACAAACTCATGTTAAAGCTTCATCTCATCCTAAAGAAGGTTTTAGAATTAAAAATTCACTCAATAATGGCTTGAGTGTTGTAATAAATTAAAATATAAGTAAACCTTAAGATTTGATGTTTTTTGTAACAAAATTGCTCGAATCAAGGGCGAATCCATAGAAAATATTTTACTTTCATTTCTAATGCATTCCCAATATAAAATTATGAAATTTCAACAAGAATTACTAAATATGTGGCTTGGTTCAATCAGATTCTATCCTTCATTAGTGTTAAGGGAGATAAAAAATTAGCCATCGATTCCTCTTAATTAGGATGGATGGCTTAGATTAAATCATGCTAGAAATAGATTTAACACCCTTTGAAACTATAGGTTTAAATTGGACAACCCAATTTTTTATTATATGGTTTGAATTAATCTGCATGATCTACCCCCAACTAGGCTTAAATTATGTGGCCTAATATTTTGCCGACATGCACAAAGCATGACCCTCTTAGTTGTTGATGGGGATCACTAAGAAATTAAGAATTTAATTGTTTAAAAAAATCAAAAAATTTTTAGAACTTTCAAAAATCATAAAAAATACTCATTTAAATAAATTATGATTGACCTATTTTTGGATTCAATATCCATAGAAGCATCCAACAAATTCAAAAGAATTATATTTTATTTGGTATTTTGAGAATAATTTGAGTTTGATTCAAAATCAAATTTCTTTAATTATACCCAAAATTTTAATTTAATCAAACTAACATTTTAGGAAAAAACTTGATGATATTTCCTACTTACCATAAAAATTTCTAGTGAAATCAACAACTAAATAATAAGTTATTAATTTTTAAATTATCTTGAGTAATTTTAAATAAATAATTAATTAAAATTTATGAAAATTATAAAAATGCACCTAAATCTTTTAAAACACTTTATAATCAACAAAAAATTGTAGAAATTTTGATTAAATCTTTTGAATCATACAAAATCACTAATATAAGGTTTAGTAAACATTACTTGATTACCTTAATAGAGCCAAACTTAAAAAATTTATAATAAGGAAACTATTATGTCAAAATATGCAAATAACCTCTCTCTAGACTTTGAATTTAGAGAGGAATCTAATGGTCCAAAAAGCTTTAAATTTTACCTACTAGTTTGAGATTAAATTAAGTTTCCTTGAAAATAATAATTCCTTAATTACTCATAAAATACAAATCTATTTGGGTTAATATTTTTATGGTAGATCTAGGAGTAGAGATCTACTTATAATGATATCTTCAAGTTAATCAAAGATCTAGATTAATAGTTGTAATTATTTAAACATATTAGGATAATTTTGATATAATATTAAAATACAAATTTTAAAATAATAAAAATACACTAAAATATTTTATAACTTTTTTAATAACATCAATGACCATAAGAAAATTAACTAAGCTATCCGAATTGGTTTAAATCTCAAAATCATTAATTTAGAGTTAATATAATGTTAAATAATTAACTTAAATAAGCTAGAACTTCAAAAATTGATAAAAATGTAACCATTCACTTAAAATCACAATTAATTCCTCTCTAGAAACAACATGTAGAGAGGGGTTTAATGAATCTTCAATCATTAAAGTTTATTGAATGTTTTAGGAATAGCTTCATTTTAATTAAAACTTTAATCTTCTTATTTATTTCTAAAGTACATAACTAATTAATTTGAAATTTTTAGGATATGATTACAACATCATTTTCTAATTTCTATAAAAGCTCCAAGTCTATTTCATGTCTAAATTCAAAATTATTATTTTTTTGAATAATATTAGAAAAATTTAAAAATATTTTCAATACAAATATGGAACTTATAAAAATGATCTATACCCACTAAATTTGATTAAATCATAAAAATCACTAAATTTAGAGTTTAATAAAAGATTATATTTAAATAATTTATTTAATTAGGTCATAACTTCAAAAACTCATAGAAAATTAACTATTATGTCAAGAATGATGAGTGATCCCTCTTTGGATTCAACATTTAGAGGGGAATCCAATAAATTTAAAAGCCTTAAATTATACTATATATTTTAAGAGAAATATGATTTTTATGAAAAATGAAAATTCTTAATTACTCCTAAAACACATGCTTAATTAATTTTAAAATTTTATGGAATGTTTATTATTTTAATATTTACTTCCCATAAAATTTTAAAAGAATTTTGGCCATTAGATTAAAGTTAACAATTTTTAATTATCTCAAGATAAGTTAATCAAATTATTAAATTTATAATCACAAAAGTTACAAAAATGATGCTAATAAGTTATATATATATATATATATATATATATATATATAACTTAAATAAAATAGTTAAACAGACTAACCTTAATTATAATATACAATTTTTAATCTAAACTTTAATTAACTTAACTTAATTAATTTATCTAAGAAAATTAATAAAATTACAGTAAATCATAATTAATCATATACTTAATTGAAAATTGAGAATTAACCCTCCTTGGGTTCAATATTCAGAGGATAATTTTATAAGAATGAAAATAATAAAATTTATTAAAGGATTAAAGACAAATTTGGAGATTAATAAAACCTTAGTTAATGAAAATAATCATAGAATATAAATATTATCAAGATGAAATTTTTTGGAAACATTCTAAGAAATATTATCTATCTCTAATAATTTTCTCGAATAATTTACATTAACCTATGGTTGATGATTAAAATTAAACTTAAGTAAGGATTAAAATGCTAATAATATATTATGGAATAAAAAATATAGAAATTAGTAAATCAAAATTTAAATTATTTAGTAAACAAAATAGCTTCAAATAAAAATCATCAAACCATTTAAAAATAATTAAAAATGATTAATTATATTATTAAATATAATTAAATTTAATCAATCCTTAATTAAATTAGCCATCTTAAATAAATAATGTTTATTAAAAAAATTATTATCTTATTTAAAACTTAGGAAAGGCATCTTCATCACTTTGGTTAGGTGCTTATCCTTTTAAGATAAGGTTTTAAGGAAAGTGGACCCCACCTCAAATGGTGCATGCTATTGTCCCTATTCTTTTAAATCTTAAATATAATCTTAATCTGAACTAAATTTAAATCTAAAATTCATCTCAAAACCTTTTAAAGAATTAAGCTTGAAGCAATAAATTGTAAAATAAGTTAAACTCTAAAACCTAAATTAAACTTAATCTTTAAAAGCTTAGTATTCTCAACACATTAACCTGTCGACACACACTAGAATATTTGGTCACTAGTACTAAATCTAGGCTAGACTGATGCTTTATTTGTCTTGTGCAGATTTTTTTGTTTTGTAATATCTTATTTTAAACTAGATGTTAGGTAATTATTTACTAGATTAACATTATTTTATATAGGGGTTGTACTACATAAATGGGCTAGTGTATTAAAATTGAAGTTAACTCTATTTGCTTGTAGGTGCTATATGCTTAAGTTCGTAAGCATAGCTCATTAGGACAAGTGGGCTTAGTACCCTCTAGTGCTAAGTCCTTATGTTAAGAATATAATTGCTTGAGTGTTTATGTAATCTACTGACCTCTATTTTTCATGTTTTAGTTATTTTTTTAAAATTTAAAATATAATTTGAAACTAAAATTAGGTTAAAATCTATGGGATTTAAGATTTGTAGGAGTAGACTATACATGCTAATGGTGTCTTGTGAAACATATGGATGTTCTTGAAGAAGGAGATGATCTAAATAAAAAAATTGAATGAAGACCTCCATAGATCAAACTTCTAGCTCATGGGCCAGGCTATATAAGAGTAGAGCTCAGCTGTGAATTTTTTTTTCTTCTGGGTGTGAGGCGGAAGTTATCCATATTGGCCTTATCTTTTATTAATTTGATTTATTTGGTGTCTTTATTTTGGTGTGCACTAAAACATCATACTTTTTATAGATTTTTCTATGATTTTGTGATGTGATGTGAAACCGTGGTGTATTTTGTAGGGTCTTAAGATAAAATTAATATTTCTACTCAGCTTAATTAAAAAATTCATATATGAAAATTTTGCAGGGTGCTATATGAATTTTTTAAAACCTTAAGGATTAAAAATAACTAAAAAATCTTAAAATTTATGAATTTTGATTGAATATTTCTATGTTAATCATTGAATTGGGTTTTTCTCCTATTGCATATAAGGAGAAATGCAACCTTTGAGGATGACCACCATTCATAGGAAACTCTATCTTATCTTTTGATTTATCTCATAACTATTTCTAACTATATCTTATTGTAGACAAGATTACATTCCCAAAGTTGTGAAGATAAAGTGAAGTGTTTAAAAATACATAAAATTTGTAAATTGCTACACTTGTTAGAAGCATTTCATATAATTTATGATCTTAAGTTTAGAGAGTGAGTCTAGGTTTTAATATTTTTCAAAGTAATAATAGCCTAAAACATCTTACATTTCATAAGATTGAACTCATGATTTTAAAATATAGGAGGTGTAATTAACTATAGGGAATAGACCATATAAGAAACTAAGAACCCAGTATAAAATAAACCATGTACTACATTATTCATGTAGTTCAGTAAAAGAATCTTTCATTAGTGTAAAGCCATTAACCTTAAGAGTCCTTGTTGCATAACTAAATCCATTATAGGATAATATTTATATCTTTTGAGATGGAATATTATTCTTCAATGCCACATTTAATAACTTAAATAAAAAGCCCCCAAGAATAATGTGATGTCCTAATTAAAACTCCACATATTGAAATTTGTTTCTTATTCTCTTCTAGGATTTAAAATACATGAAAGACTCAATAATGTTATATTTTGTTCAATGAAATTCATGATGAAGGTTTCTCCTCTTCTTAGAGTTTAGTTTAGTCCATGGATTCCACCTTTTTATGGTAAAGAAGATGGGTCAAGCACTTAATGAAAGGGAAATAAATCTAATCTCCTCATGGCTTTCTAACCTTAAGGAAACTCTCATTGGTGATTTAACTTATGACAGTGCCTATTACTATTGTTTTTAAGGCTAGTAATCTTATTGCTTCATCTAATTTTGTTCAATTGACTTTATTGAAGAAGATTGCTCTTATGGAAGGCTCTTAAACTTTTACTCCTCATGTAGTCATGACTTGGTTTGGGGTGGCTACTCATAAAAAATGGGACTTGACAGACCAAGGCATAGATGAGATATATCATCACCATTTTTTTAATTTAGGTGGCAAGTTTTCTTCCTTGAAAATAATAGAAAGAACTTTGGTTTAACAAAGGCTTGTCTCTGGCTTATAGCAAGAGCAACAACATCCACTAATGGGAGGTTGATGTGACCAAGTTGTGAGTTGAGCTCACCATCTTATTCAATAGGGAAAACCAATTAAAACATGGTGCAAATTTTGTAGTGGTGCCTATCTTAGGTTCCTTTTTTTCATACAAGCTAAGGAAGCTATGCGAAGAGATAATCAATTTCTTTATCATTGAGATGAGTGGATAGAATTTAACTTATGCATCATGAGCAACAACATTATTCTACAATATTTAATAAAAAAGAGTCATATCTCTCCTCATATACTTTTAGATCCTATACTTAGTCAATTTTTGAAGTGTTAGACATTTTTTGTTTAAAAGTAATGTAATAGAGATTATGTTTTAATAATCTTTTATTATAAATATTTTTAAATTTTTTTTGAGTTCATTTGTTTCAATTATGTGTACCTTTGCACTTAATGTTTTTACTTAATAATGAGTTAGTTACATTTTTTACTTGCATCAAGTTCATTTCTTATTATCTTAATATAGATTTTAACACTAATTTTGTGGAAATTTTGCAAGATATCATTAAATTTTACATTTAACATTGAATTGATATTGATCCATAACTCAAAATATTACTCTTCATGGTAGGTGGGATCATCGATTGTGGTAGATTTCTCATGCAAGTGCTTCATGATCTTGAAATGTAGGTTTTTGAGGAAGTATGCTTACACATTCTTGGATGTCAAGTATTATGAGGCATTATCTATGACTGACATGTTGGTGGACATTGCTTTCTGTGCTTATTATTATTATAGAGTTGTATGATAACTAGTTTTGTGCGCCATATGACCACATTATGCTCAAACTGAGATTTTATGTTTATCATGAGTTTCCAAATATCTAGAAATTGTATGGGTTATATTGGCTTTCCTTTTACCAAATTTATTGGAGAGCATCATCACTTTTGTTTATCATTCACAAAGTGAAAGAATCCTTTGGAGTTTGGCATTATTACATCAGTGCTTCATAGCTAAGGGCAATGAGAATGGGAAGATTTAGTTCTCTAAGGTCTACATAAGGATGTTTGGTTTGGCGAATAGGGTAAGAAACTAGAGGACTTATCTCTTATTTATCAAAAGCATGATCAGTTGGCTTGTACTAACTAAATTGGTCACTTTTGAGGAAAGGAAACATATTGCCACCACTTTGAAAAGGTGTCTTTTCTCAAGATGAAAAAATAAATAATTAATGTAGATTTTCTCTTAGGATGTGGACACACTTATGAATCAATATTCCATAAGAACTTGCTTCTCATTATTTTTTAAATGCTCATCCTTTATATGTGATATGTACTCGCCTATGCTTAATTTACCCTAAGTTCTTACCTTTTTAGGTGATTTGCCTATTTTTTCTCCTAGAGGTGATGAGCTGTGTGGTGTGTTAATTTGGAAGCCATGTGGACACCACATAGATCTTAGGGGGTAGTAATTGAAGTGGTAGGGTATGACATTAAAGTATGATGTACTTTATTGAAAGATGGAAACATCACCATATAATGGACCTAATCACCTAATAAGGACTCCTAGGGCAAGATGGGTCTTTGAATATACCATAGATCTTTCCCCTACTTCACATGGAAAAGAAAAGTAGAGTTTATTTAATGTTGAGTTCTTTAGTTTCCTATGGAAGCAAGTTCTGATAGTTAATTATATCCTAAGGAATATGAGTTCCCTAAGAAAACTCTCGATTAAAGTAGTCAATCAATTATCTCCAAAGATTTTAAGGTTAAGACTCTTAATATATTGGATATTTTGGAAAATCAAGTGAGATTGTTAAATTGGAAGACTTATTGAAAGGGAGAGTTTATTTTATTGAGTTAAAATTTTATTAGAATGTCAGGGCGTATAGTCCATCAACACAAGATTATAGAAATGCCTAAGAGGTGAGGATTTATGCTCATAGCTCATAGGAAACAAACAACCTTGGTTCCTAAATCTAGGAAGCTTTAGCATAATCTAAGAGCACAACCTAAATTTAAGCAAAAAGGGGACATAAGGGTTTA
Organism: Cymbidium sinense; assembly: GCA_021442155.1. NCBI lineage: Eukaryota > Viridiplantae > Streptophyta > Magnoliopsida > Asparagales > Orchidaceae > Cymbidium > Cymbidium sinense. The sequence goes on from CM038229.1 coordinate 21,227,918, forward strand.
TCGCCATAAGAGAAAATAAACCCATTCACTTTTTTGGACTTACAACCACCTAGAGTGGCCGCCAGCTAACACTTCCTATGATTCAAACCCATGTAGTTCGATCTTATGTTTATGCAAGATAGCTAGGATATTATTTAATATAGAAAGGAGATTAGAGTCCTAAACTCACTCCCTAAAAGACTAGATCATGACTAACATGAGTATATGACTTAGTCTAAAAATGCACAATTTTACAAGTTTTATATAATTTTGACACAATATTTTGGACAAAGGCTTTAGGATATTTTCTGCCTAAATGCATGATGAAATTTGGTTATTGACTAAATCAAGAGAGAAAAGAGGGTGAATCTCCACCATAAGGGGTTGGTCTCATAGGTTAAGTGGTCCATAAGTACCAAAATGGAGGCCCTCATTTTATAAGAGTGATATAATATGACATGCATGATATTAAACATACAACATTCAGTTATGGGGTTGATAAATCTTTTAATTATCTTAATAATATCCTAAGAATTAAAGTGAGGTTGAAAGTTATTTTAAAATTTAATTTTGAGTTATTAATTTAGTAGAAAAATTAATTTTTTCTTAGGAGCCTACCACATCCAGGCCACACATTCAAACATCAATAATAAAAAAACTAAAGTCATGCTGTTCTATTGCACAATCTAAACAAAATAATAATCATTTTATAGACTACTATGAAAGAATAATAGGTCAGTGCGATCAAGTACCACCGTACACCCTGGAAAAAAGAAAAGTTGGGTAGCCACTGCTCATGGGGGTCTTCATTCTTCATTTCTTCTTTCTTCTTTCTCCTTTTATTTGATTTGATTTCAAGGAATCATAGGGAACCTTAGGACCAAGCATTTTAGCCACTGCTCATCCTAATATCCATAGCACTAATCCTAATTCCTATTGCAAGATTACATTTTATGGAATGTAAATTTAACTACACTTGCAAAATAGAGGTTAGTTAAATATACATACAAATTCAAGCAATTATATTTCATAATTTGGACTTACCACCCCGCACATGGGTAACTAAGCCCACCTATCCTAATTTGGACTATGCTTAGGGGCCTAAGCAACCTGTAAGCAAAGCATTTATATTTATTTTTATAGTAGCTCCATTAGCATAATCCCTTGTAGAAAATCATATTTGGCTAACAACGACCTAACATCCAGTCTACGATCCACATTCCTAACATCCAGTCTAAAGTATTACATCATAAAATAAAATACAACATCATAGATACACCATCTTAACTTAAATCTAGAAGTGGTGAGTTAGCATTCTAATGTGCGTGTTTAGGCCTAGTGTGGTATGTCTTAGCTAGGCTTTGAATTTATAGTTTTTCTAAGTTTGGAGTTTTTCAATTTAACATGATAGATGATTTCACTTTAAGTTATTTAGATGATTTGCAAATTTTATCTTAGTTTTTGTTTGATTTCATTTGATATATACTTAGCATCTAAGTGTAATAAAGAGAAGAAGGAGGCTCAACCTACTTCATCCCAACCTTAAGTTATTTTCTAAAAACACATTTCTATTATTTGGTTTTTTTAGTGAATGATTTATTAAATATTTTTATTTATCCTAATTAGGGTTAATCTTAAGAATCATATCCAACATGAAAGGCATCTTAAGACTAATGTAATTGAATTTCCATCTCATAGAATATGTTGAACCATTCCTTTTCATCACCTACAACATGCATATGATTTAACACTTAGCATACCTATAAATGCAATATATTTTGGCATACTTAAATGATTATGAATGCATATATTTTTATTAGAAAAGGGAACTTTCATTCCTTAATCAAATACACACACACACACACATGTATAAAAGATGTAAGCAAGTACGTGCCATTGTTTAAACCAGGGAAATGAGATAATCAAATGACCTCCTTGGGGCTACTTAAAGCCTCATATTCATGGGATATCCAGACTATATATTTGCTATCTTAAATATATATGAATGTATATACAATTATAAGAATGAGAATCATGCAAAATATTGTATTTTTGATTGAATTATTTATACATGTAAAGTAAAGCTCTATCCAAATTCTAATACAAATATACATAAGAATGAAATTAAATAAGTGTGTTCCTTTATTAACCAGGAAAGTGAGATAATCATATGACCTCCTTGGGGCTACATAAAGTCTCACATTCCCGGGATGTCCAGACTATATACTTATCATCATTCAAACATATGTAACTCCATACATGAATGTAAGAAAGAGAGTAAAACTTTGACATGCTTAGGTTATATGCACATGCAAATCCTATCCATATATTCATAGCTAATATCACTCCAAATTTTAATTATCAATTTATAATTTCGAAATTTATTAGTGATTATAGCCACACATATAATAAGATTAAGTCATCATATGCAATTTTGCATAAGTAAACTTCATTTGATTCTGAAAATATGAATGCATGATATCACATGACATACAATATTTATGGTGACTGGAATAGCCTAACATCTGCACATAATTCATTCAACTACACTAATTCCTAAGGACAATCACATTGAATAAAATCACTTAAGGAAAACCAAAGCTTCTTATTAAATTTGATTTTGGATTTTGATTAAAATTAAAGAGGAGGAAACACTTGTATTTTTATCTTATCCCATGTTGATGATTTAATAAGTTTAAAGAAAAGTAATTAGATGAATTAATTAAGTTAAAATCATTAAGCAATTCTTTTAACTACCCTTTCCTATACTTCTTTAATTTAATTAATCACTTATTCATGAGCCTCAAATGATATGTAAAAGAGAAATTAAAATTGTAATTCCTCTAAAGGACCTAATGCAATAGGCTCAGGCTTAAGCATTAATTAGATTAATAAATCTAATTAAGTACTTTTATGATTTTCCCACACCCATGGGTTAATCATAATTTCCTTAGGGGCCTTTATGTTATTGAACACATAAAGAGAAACCTATGATTTGAATGTTAATTATCTGAAGTGATTATTAATTTAGTTTGATTTGATTGCATTGTTACTTACTTAATTGATTTTTGAGTTAAACAACATATTAATTAACTCTCTTTAATGAAATAAATTTGGAAAAGTAATTAGGAAAGGAGTCTTAATCATTCTTCCTCATCATCTCACTATTTATTAGTGAATTATTAAAGTATAATTAATTAATTTTTATTATTTAGGATTTTAAATAATCATTAAATTAGTTAAGAGGGTAATTTGGGTTTGATATTTAAATTCTCCTAATTGCATGGCTAATAAATCCCAAGAAAATCATGGGAGGTAGAGGTCATCCCATTAAATCAGCATACCAAGTTTGGGATCAATTACCCAAGTAATTAGGACTTAATTAAGCTAATTTAGAAAATATTAAAACCAAAATTAAGCTTTATTCACTATTCAAAACTTAGTGGACTTATTTTTATTAAATTATCCTCTATTTAACCTTTCTAAAATGGGTTTATTTATATTTTTTGAATTTTCTATAATTATTTATGAATTTAGGAAGTTTTAGAGTAATTAAAAATATTTAAGCCCTAATTAATCCCTAATCATGTTGGCGCCACGCGGGCACTGTCGAGGCAGCAGTGTCCATGTGGAGCCGTGGGATTGGCCACTTAAACAATCTAATGCAGTGGCTGAGTTAGAGGTAGTGGACGTGCTTTCGTCCCCTCCATCTGATTTTGGATCAGACTGTGGGGATTAATCCCATGGATCTAATAGGATAAAATTGAATAATATAATCAAATTAATCACGGCCGTCCATTCCTTTCATGGGGAACAGATGGCGGATGATCCTTCTTCCCCCGAGGGATAGAAGATGGACACCATATGCTCTTCTTCACTTGATTTGTGCTCCCTGAAGCTCGAGCGGCATTAGGATCAACCCCAAAATGTTTTAGAGGGAGATCTAGAGGGATCTTATGGTGGTATTCACATGAAATAACAAAAACTTTCACAAAAGACCAACACCTAGGGGATTTTTTATTGTTTGTTGGAGTTTACCTCATCGGAGCTCAAGGCTGGCAGTTTATTGATTGATGTAGCTTCATCTTGAACAGATGAAGCCATGTTGAGAAGCTTGCATGATGCCTCCTTGTTGATGGCTCTATGGACCAAGCATCGTTAGAATCTTCGGCAAAGTTGGTCTAGGGATGGTCTCCAGTGCTTGAATCAATCAGGAATTGATTCATTCTTGATAGCCAGACCTAGGAGAAGGTGTGAGTGAAGTTAATTAAGAAATAGTGGAGGTTAATTGAGGTTGGATAGAAATAGGCTTCAGTTTGGCTCAGGTTCGACGTCACCGGTGATGGGGAGGCCAAGGGAACTCAGGGAAGTGCTCGGGAAGCTCGTCTCGACTCACTCTTGCTCTAAGAATGGCTTGGTTGTATGTTGGAATGAGAAAGCAAAGAGTATACTCTCCTCCCCCTCAAATTCAATGGCTTGGATGATTTCTACCATTAGCAGACGTCTGACCAGCACAGGCGATTAGGGACATTAGAGAGGTGCTGAGGTGGCTTAGCTTGAGTGGGTAAGTGAGGGAAGGTGGGCTACCATGGATGAGGTGGAGTTTCCTTGATTAAGTGAGCTAATCAAAGGAGATGAGTTATGTTACCTCCCTAACTAGCTTTTGGGGAAGGTTTGCTAGTGGTCCAAGGGTCTAATTTGAGCTAAGGGAGGATGTCAAATGCAAAGGAGTAGGTGAGATCACCTAAAAGTGGATTTTGTCCCATTTAGAGTGTTTTACCCTATCGATATTAGTTTGGTTTAGGTTAGGTTGGATTTGGGCTGACCTATGGTGACCCACAAATGGGCCATGCCAAGTTTGAATGAGTTTGGAGTTGGTTTGGTTGGTTTGGGTCAATTTGACCCATGTAGTTCAAATTGGGCTATGTTTGGTTAAGTTGATCAATTGGTCAAATTGGGTCAAACCATAGGTTGAGTCAAGTTCAGATGATGATTTAGGATATTTAGGATCAATTAGTTTGATTTAATTTAGATTAGATTTGCATTTGACTCATATGGGTTCATATGGGTCAAATGAGCTAAGTTGACCAATTTGGTCAAATTGACCAAATTGGCTTAGGTTAGGAGTTAGTTTAGGTTCAATTGATGATTTGAAGATGATTGTATGTTTCAATTTCTATCAATTTGGATTTAGGAATGATTTAGATCAATTTGTCCCTTTAGGTCAATTTGGGCTAAATGAGTCAATTGGGTTGACTTGGTCAAATTGAGTTCAACCAAGGGTTTGATCATGTTTAATAATCAATTTGTGATGGATTTGAGCCATTGGTTTCAATCAATTTGATGTAGGATTTGATTTGGTACAATTTGGTCTTTTAGGTCAAATTGGGTTAACTTTGGTCAAAGGGATAATTGGACTTAGTTTGTCTCAATTGATGGTCAAGTCATATTCAAGGATTAATTTAGAGTCGCCAGGAATCATTGGTTTCAATTAATTGAGTTTGGAATGAAGTTTGGTTCAATTTAGTTCATGTAGGCTAGTTGGGTCAACTTGGGTCAAGTGATCAAATTAGCTTGGTTTGACCCAATTGATTGTAATTAGACAATCAAAGATGATCAATAACCATCATAGGAGATTTTGAATAGGTTGGTTCAATCCAATTTGGGTGGATTGGAGTTTGGTTCAAATGTGTCCTTTAGGTCACTTTGGGTCAAGTGAACCTAATGGGTCAATTGAGTTGGTTTTTGGTCGAATTAGGTTGAATTGAGTTTGATGATCAATTTAGGATTGATTAGTGGCTTTGATTGCAATTAATTTGGGTTTAATTGGATTTTTGCTAATTTGGACATTTTGGGTTCAAATGGGATAACTTGGGTTGATTGAATTGGTTTGGTTTGATTAGCTTGTTTGTAGATTTGGAAGGGTAAGAAATGATGATTTGAAGGGTTGGAGTGCTTTTATGCAAATGAATTTGTTCAGGATTGATTGAATTAATTTTAATAAGTCCGTAGGATTAGATTAGGATGAGTGATTGGTTTCAAGTTTTAATCAATTTGGCTTGGAGCTTGAATATGATGGATTTCAGTTGGGTTTAATTGGATTGGTTTGAGATTTGGATTTAGCTAGGGGATAGGCATAGGTTTGGTTTAGGCCATAGGGTAGGTTGGTCTCCTTAGTCCTTAAGGCATGGCCTAAGCCCATGGTATCCCTTCCTAAGTCTCTAGGCTTAGTTTTAGTGTTCACCTAATCACTAGAAGTGTCATATGACTAAAGAGATTCTAATGTCTAGAATGCTCATAGGTCTAAGGAAGGGTGTGTCAATCCTCACTCCAAAAATGAGGTCGACAAGTTGATAAAGGTAGGGGTCATTTTCATTATGATGTCTTTAATAATGCCTTGTGAGGAGATGCTAAGTGTGGCATTGTTGACCTCACTTTTGGAGTGAGGATTTATCCTTCCTATCTTAGACTTAGAAATCTTCTAGACACTTGGATTTCCCTAGTCATAGGACACTTCTAGTGATTAAGGGAACACTGAACTTAAGCCTACTTAAGAAGGCATACCCCAAGCTTAGGTCATACCCTAGGGTAAATAGGTCTGATCTATCCTATGGCCTAAACCATGACCCATGCTTATCCACTCACCCAAAACCAAACCCCAAGCCAACACAGTCAATCTTAATTGGATTTCATTTCATATTCAAGCTCCAAACCAAATTAACTTAAACTCTTAACTTAAACCAATTTCACCATCATCTTATGGATAAACATTAAAGCCCATTCAATTGAACCAAATCCAATTGAACTTCACAGAAGCACTCCAACTATTCAAATCTCTACTTCAAACCCTTCCAATACCTATAATAAAACCAATTGAGCCAAATCAATTCAATCAACCCAAATTGGCCATTTTGGCCTAAAGGGCCCAAATGAGCCAAAACCCAATTAAACCCAAATCAATTCCGATTGAAACCATCAATCAATCCTAAATCATCAAACTCAACACAACCTAATTCAAACCAATTCAACTCAATTGATCCATTTGGTTCACTTAACCCAAAGTGACCTAAAGAGAAAATATCACCCAAACCTCTATCCAACCCAAATTGGATTGAATCAACACATCCAATCTCTCTACAATGATTGTTGATCATCTTGATTGACCAATTACAATCAATTGGGTTAAACCAAGCTAATTTGATCACTTGACCCAAGTAGATCTAATTAGCCTATATGAACCAAATTGAAGAAAATTTCATTCTAAATTGAATTGATTGAAACCAATACCTCCAATCAATCATGAATTGAGTATTGAATATGATTTGAACACCAATTAGATCTAACGAAGCACATTTGTCCCTTTGACCCAAGTTAATCCAATTTGACCTAAATGACCAAATTGAGTCAAATATTCTTCCAAACCCAATTGATTGAAACCAATACCTCTAATCAATCAAAAATTGATTGTTGAACATGATCCAAGATTCAATTGAACCCAATTTGATCAAACCACATAAGTGACCCAAAGGGTCAAATTGAACCAAATCATTCTCAAATCCAAATTAATTCAAATCAAAATCTACAAGCATTCTCAAATCATTAATTGAACCTAAAACAACCCTCCACCCAAGCCAATTTGGCCAATTTAATAAAATTAGTCAACTTGGCCCATTTGACCCATATGAACTCTTATGAGCTAAATCCAAATCCACTTCAAATCAAATCAAACTAATTGAACCAAAATACACCAAATGATCAAATGAACTTACCCAAACCATCAAATTGACCAAATTTGACTAATTGGTCAACATAACCCAATTGAATCCAATTTGATCCATATGGGTCAAATTGCGCCAAACCCATCCAAACTAAGCCCAAATCCAGCCAAACTTGGCATGACCCATCCTTGGGTCACCATGGGTCAGCCCAAATAAACCCAACCCATGTTAGACCCAGTTTAGGCCAATACCCATCGGGTAAACCCATCCAAATGAGATAAAATCCCCATTTAGATGGTCTTACCTACTCACTAACCCTTGACAGCCTGCCTTTGCTCATTTTGGGCACATGGATCACTGACTCACCTGACCCAAGGATAATTGGATTTAGCCATAGGTTAAGAGAGGGTGAGTAAACCCATGTATTCCCATTGGCACACTTGGGGGAGGAGGTACACACCACCTCAGCCCATGCCTTGCCTTATAGCTACTCAAGACCCTCCACCTCAGCCCATCACTAACACCTTCGGCCGCATACACCAGCCGGACGATGGACAAAGTTAAATTGATTAAAACCATCAGACCATTTGAGGAGGAGGGTATACCCCTCCTCATTGAATTCAAACTAGACAAAGAGCTTCCTTGAGAGTTTGCAAGCATCCCTAGAGCATCCCCGAACCCTCTCATGCTCCCTATCATCGGTGATACCAAAGTTGGAGCCCTCTACCTATTCAACCTCACTCAAACCTCACCAAACTTCAATTAACTTCTCCCACACCTTTTCCAAGCTCAAGCTAGTCAAAATGAATCAATTCCCGATTGATCCGAGCATTGGAGACCACTCTTAGACCAACTCTGGTGATTATTGCGACATCATTTGATCCACAGAGACTTTGGTGGGGAGGAAACCCTAGTTCTTCTCATTAAGGTTTTGTCACTTCAAGATGAAGCTATCTTGGTCATTAGACCGCCGATCTTGAGCTCCAGCAAGGTAAATTTCAACAAATTGTAGAAAGTCCAATAGGAGTCAGTCTTTTGTAAAATAAATTAAGATTTTGTATGATTTCCATTGTAAGATCCCTTTAGATCTCTTCCCCAAACATTTTGGAGTTGATCCTGATGCCTTATAAGCTCTGGCAAGCTCAGATCGAGCAGCGAAAAGTGTCCATCTTCCAACACTTGGGGGATGAAGGATCATCAACTATTTGTTATGTGTGATTAGAATCGATGCCTATGATTTAATATGATAGAAATATTGATTTAATCCTTTAGATATCATCAGATTAATCCCCACTATCTGATTCAAGATCAGATGATGGGGATGAATTATCCACCATCCCTGACTCAGCCGCCTTAGGGGATGATTTAAGTAGCCTATCCCATAGTGCCATGTGGAAAGTGGTGTCACATTAGCTCCCACATGGCGATGATGGGTTGAAGGGTTAATTAGGTGTTTAAAATGTGATTAATTAGCCAGATCTTTAAAAATTCATAATTAATTGTAGAAAAATCTTAAAAATATGAGTAAACTCATTTTGGAAAGGGTAAAGAGAGAAAAATTTAATAAAAATAAGATACCTAAGGTTTAATTAATGAACAATGCTTAATTAAGGTTTTGAAAATTTTCCTAATTATGTTAATTAACCCTTAATTACTTGGCCAATTGATCTCAAATTGGATGTGATGATTCTCTAGCTGTGTTGATTCTTTGGCATGTCCTATGCTTCCCATAATTTTTTTTGGATTTATTGGTTGGATAATTAGGAAAATTAGAAATTTTAACTTTAATTATCCTTTATAAATAATTTGATAATTATTAAAATTACAAACAATAAATTTTTGATTATTAATGAATATTAACCATTGTTAACAGTAGAAATGATGAGGGTAAATGATCAAGCCTCTTCCTTAATTATTTGCCTAAGTATCTATCCATGGGGGGTGGGGGGGGGGGTGAAGGTTATTTAGCTTATGATTTAATTAAGGAATAATTAAGAAATTAATGATGAAATTAAAATCAAAATGATAATTGCATCATATAATCTAAATTGAATTTATGGGTTCCTCTTTATATGTTCAATAACATAAAGACCCCTAGAAAATTATGGTTAACTCCTGGGTATGGGAAAGTCATATGAGTACTTAATTAGATTCTTTTTTAATTCAATTAATACTTAGTTATGGGCCTTATTGCATTAGGTCCTTTAGATCATTTGCATATCATTGGAAGCTCATGATTAAATGATTAATTGAATTAAAGAGACTTAGAAAAGGGAAATTAAATGAATTACTTAATAGTTTGAACTTAATTAATCCATAAAATTTACTTAATTACTTTTTCTTTAAATATATTAAGTCACTAATGTGGGATGGGGTTGAAACAGTAAATCTTATTTCTCCTCTCTAAGTTCAATAATTCCAAACCGATATTAAATTCAATGAGAAGCTTTGGTTGATTTTAAATAGTTTCACTTAATGTGATCATCCTTAAGAATTAATGTAGTTGAATGGATTATGTGGAAGTGTTTAATTATTCCTTTTCAATCATTGTAAATTTTGTATGCCATTTGATATCATCCATTCATATTTTTAAATAAAAGAATCAATTGAATTTAATTATGTGTAAGTTGCATGTGTTGGATTAATCCTATTATATGTGCAGCTATTATCACTAATAAATTCCAAAACTATTATCAAAATTTTAAATGAAGGCTTAAATTAATGTTAGTTATGAATATTGTAGATGATCTACATTTGCTTATAGCTTAAATATGTTAAAGTATTGTTTTATTTTCATGATTCATGTGTATGTTTACATATGTTTGAATGTTGGTAAGTATATATTCTTGGACATCCTAGAATACAAGGCTTTAAGCATCCCCACGGAGGTCTTAGATTTCCTCACTTTCTTGGTAAACAATGGTCCGTACTTATTTTGATTCTTATGTGTACATGTACTACAATTTGAATAGAACTTTACTTTACATAAATAAATAAACTTATTAACATACAATCTTTTGCATGATTCTCATTCTAATGGTTATGTATACATTCATGTATATTTAAGATAGCAAGTATATAGTCTAGACTTCCCGGGAATACGAGGATTTAAGTAGCCCCAAGGAGGTCTTACATTATCTCACTTCTCCGGTTTAAACAATGACACGTACTTGCTTAAATCTTTAATACATGTGTATGTGTATTTAGTTAAGGAATGAATTCCCTCTTTTCCACCAAAAGTATATGCATTAATAATAATTTAAGCATGCCAAAATACATTGCATGTATAGGTACTCGAAGTTCAAAATTATGTACATGTTATTAATGATGAAGAGGAATAATACAACATTATCCATGTGATAGTAATTCAATCCCATTAATCTTAAGATGCCTTTCATATTTGAATGGAATTATTTAAGATTAACCTAAACTTAGGATTAATAAAATATTTAATAAGTCATTCACTAAAAGAAACCAAATCATAATAACATGCCTTTAGAAAATAACTTAGGATAGGGATGAAGGGGGTTAAGTCTCTTTTCTCTCTTTATAACAATTAGATGCTAAGAAAACATCAAATGAAATAAAAGAAAGTATAAATTATAATCCACCAATTCTCTAAATAACTTAAAATAAAACCACCCTCATGCTTAACTTAAATAATTCCAAACCTTAGATAATTATAATTCTAAAGCTTAGCTAAGACATACCACACTATGCCTAAGCACACACATTAGAATGCTAAGTCACCACTCATAGCTTTAAGTTAGGGCAGTGTATGATATGATGTTGTATTTTGTGATGTAATATTTTATACTGGATGTTAGAATTATTTATGCGTAGACTTAATGTTAGGCCATTGTTATCCTAATGTTGTTTTTGTAGGGGATTGTGCTAAAGGGGCCGCCATAATAATAAATATAAATGCTTCTACTTACATGTTGCTTATCCCCCTTTGCATAATCTATATTAAGATAGGTGGGCTTGGCTACCCATGTGCAGGGTGCTAAGTCCAAATTATATATTATAACTGCTTAGGTTTGTATGGTTGATTTAACTAACATCTATTTTTCAAGTGTAGTTAGATTTCATTTTCCAAATTTGTAATTTTGCATTAAGGATTAGAAATCATGCTATAAAGTTTAGGACAACCAATGGCTAGAAGGCAAAGTCCTAGGAGGCCCTCTAAAGCCTTAGAGCAAAATCAAGTCAAATGAAGAAGAAGAAGAAAAGATGAAGAATGATGACCCCATAGCATTTAATTTAATTATAATTGTAAAATTTTATTGTAATCTAGGTTGTTTAAAGGTAGAGCTCGATGACCTAATTTTTTCTCTTTTTTTGGGGTGTAAGGCCATACTTGACCACATCGGCTTCTTATTCTTTCATGATAATATATAAATGTTTGATTATTACATTTAAATTGTGTAGTAGAAATTGCATGTTCTTCATAGGTTTCTTAAGCTTGATGTTTGAATGTGTGGCCTGGATGCGGTATGCTCTTTAGGACAAAACTAAATTTTTTACCCCCACTAATAAATCAAAACTAAAATTTAAAATAACTCATAACCTCACTTTAAAGCTCAGGTTCTAATCAAGATAATTAAATATTTAACAACCTCTTAGCTGAATGATGTATGCTCTAACATCATGCATAACATATTATTTCATTCTTGAACAGGGAGGGTTTCCACTCTTGCACGATAAGGGAATGCTTGACCTGTGAGGGTATCCTTTGTAGTGGAGAACACCTCCTCTCATTGATTTAGCCAATAATATAATTTCATGATGAATTTAGGCATAATTGTCCTAAGATTTTATCTTAAATTTATGTGTGAAAATGAGATAATGAATTTGTAAAATTTTGTATTTAGTCTAAGTCATGTATTCATGCCACTCATGATCTAGTCTCTTAGGGAGTGAGTTTAGAACTATAATTTTTCTTAATTAAATAAAAACCTAGCTATCTTGTAATTTCATAAGACCAGCCTACATAATTTTGAAGCTTAGGAGGTGTTAGCTGGTGGCTACTCCATGCAGTTGTAAGTCCGGAAGAATTGGGATGGGTTTCCCTCTCTTATGGAGGTAAAACACTATGTCCCATTTTTCTCTTAGACTGAGGTAGTGCTTTTAGCTTGTGCTAAAAGCATCCTAGATTTAGGATCCGAGCCTGCTTGTTTCTTTTAGGCTATGAGTATAAGTCCTCACTTCTTAGAAATTTTCACAATCTTGTGTTGATGGATTATAAGCTCTAGTATTCTAATAAAATTTTAATTCAAATAAGAATAAACTATCTCTTTCAAACATATAAAGCCTCACCATAGGGTATATTGGAATGCTCATTGGGCTTCCTAATATCATGAGTGCTCCCTACTTATCTTCCATTGGAATCTAAAAATAAGTCTTTCCGAATTAAATTTTTCCACTTGATTTTTCAAAAATACCTAATACTTTGATAATCTAACCTTGAAATCTTTGAAGATGTTGATTAACTACTTTAATTAAGAGTATGCTTAATAAATACCCATTTCTTAGGATGTAATTAACTATGAAAGATTGCTTCTGTAGTGAACTAAAGAACCCGACTTAAAATAAACCCTACTTTACTTTTCCATGTAAAGTAGGGGAAAGATCTCTGGTATATACGAAGACTCATCTACCTCAGGAGTCCTTATTTTATGATGAGGTCCATTGTAGAATGATGTTTTCATCTTTTGAGATGATGTATCATACCTTTATGTCATACTCGATTACTTAATAAGTACTCCATTAGATCTACATGGTGTCCACATGACTCCAAATTAAAATACCATAGATTTTTCTGGTGACTCCACTAGGGACTGCTCCTCTTTCTATATTTAGTAGTCAATCTTTTTCTCCAAGCATTAATTGTAGACTTATTTTTAATATAAGCCCAAGACTATCATTCTTTCCATTGGATACCTTGCTTATTTTATCTTTAAGTGAGGGTGGCCAACATCCTTTAGGTTTTAGGGCCTCACTCTAAGTAGGCCTTAAAACCCCTGTTGGACCTCCAATAGAAAAAAGAAAATTGACCAAAAAGAACGTACACAAAAATAAATCAAACAAAATCAAGAACCGCTTACTAGTAGCTTGGTAAGGTAAGGTTCATCCAACATTCTTCAACATTCCAATGAAATTCAAAAAGAAAGAAAAGCAAAATATTCTTCTCCAAAAATCTCTCCAACATACAAAGGAACCCCATTTAACATAATCAAATTTGTTAAATAAGGATTCTAAATCAAAATCAAAAATCAAACAAGTGCCTAACTCAGCTCAGACCTCTAACGCCAAGGAAGGTTTGCCAGTTGTGAGGGACAACTCGGGGAGGGTGGATGCCCAGCATCAGTAGCAGCCATCACTTGCCTTGGATAGTTCCATAGCACATGCACCATCCGAGTCCAGCATTTCTCCTTCCATAGTTGTAGCTACCACATCTACCAACTCCACCACCACCAGCAAGAGCATTGTATCTGCGGATGAGAAAATCAAACCTCTCGTACTGCTTACTTTACTTGATTTCTATCATGTATCACCTTCAAAATTAAAGAAATCAATGAAGAAGAATAATTTAGTGTACATCTTTTTTATCTTTGATGATCTTAGTGATTTCATTCCAATTGATAGCTCTCCAAGTCATAGCAATAATAACTAAAATAATTTCGATCATCTCTACTTCAATTCAGAGAAATATTACCCTTTCTAAATCATCAAGGTTTACCACTTAAGATTGATTTGGAGTCATCATACTCTGATGATCATTTAGACGAAGTTGTACGGATACTTGATGAGCAGATAGAACTTTCCACAAGCTCCTCATCTCAAGAAGTCATTGAAGTCAATATTCGTAGCATCAAAGTTCTACTTCCTAGGGTAGTACCTCAAGATAAGGGTAAACATGTCATTAGTTCTAGTGAGCAGATAGCCCCTCCACAAGATGCTCCACCATTGGATATGCTTATGGAGGATCAGTCCAAAGTTGATTATAATATCCTAGCACATCTTAGAAAGTTTTAAACTAAGTTAAGCATATATGATGCCCTTGTCTTATCCAAAGAGATGAGGGAGTCATTAGTCAAAGCCTTGCTTTACCCTAAAGTATGCTTAGCTCAGCTGGTTGCTACTAGAGAGGAGGCATATTTCTCAAAAGAGATCCTAAGAGTCACATTCACAGATGAAGACCTACTTCTAGGGATGATAGAGTACAACCGTCATCTCTACATTATAATGGATGTTGCCAAATTTAGACTCTCTAGAGTATTGGTTCATCTAAGTGCACCAGTCAACATTATGAGTCTAAAAACTCTTGCCTACATCAGGATCAAAATCTCTAAACTCCAAACAGAGAGGATGATGTTGAAAGGATTCAATGAACAAGGTGAGAGGGCCTTAGGCTCTATATTATTGCCTTTGGAGATAGAAGATTGTAAGACTGAAGCAAAGTTTCACATAATAGATTATGATATAATATTCAATATTTTGCTAGTGCAACCTTGGATACCTGAGAAAAACATGGTTCCATCCTCTCTATGTTAGACATGAAGTTCCTAAGAGGTGGTATTGAGTATTGTGTTAAAGAAGATCTCAAGCCATTCGCAGTTTATGAGGTCAAGATTTATGAGGATGGGGCCAATTACCTCTCTAGGAAGCAAAATATTTTCTCTTATGAACTTTAATAAAATGAAAAAAAAAAAAAGAGAGAATAAAAAGAAAAAGAAAATAAAAAGAAAAATATAAAAAAAAAGAAAAAGGGAACAAGAAGAAGGCCTTAGGGAGGACATAAAGCCTGAGATTATATTCCACTCACAGTTCGTTACTCCATTCGAACATGTGGGAAGGATGATTCAACCTCCACCAAGATGAGGAAGAGGCAAGTTTAGAAACAGTCCCAGAGGTGGTAGACCTCCATACCTACCACCCACCAGGATATTTGTCCTAGCTACCAGGAGTACACCTATTATCCATTTAGACTTAGAATCTAGTTCAAAGGATATGTCATATATGGTTTGCACACTGACTAGTTATTTTCAATTGCAAATCTCATTGGAGGTGACACTTGAGCTAGACAGTGATAAGTGTATCCAAGTCCTCTTTACATGAAACTATTAGACTTTAATTAGGAACCTTAGCTCTAACCCCACTTTCCTCATAAAAAGTTGAGGGTTTGGTAGTTAAGGAAGACCCTAAATCATGAGCAACCACCAAGATCCAAAGGTTTTACCCAAGAGCATCATCCTCAAGTCAAGAAGTTGATGTAGAACTTTAGGATGATTCATTTAAAGAATGAAGAGAACTTCCTTTTGATTGGTACTCACCTTGTGTTCTTAATTTGGCAAAGAAAGGTTTAATTTTGCATGCATGGTCTAAGCATAGGTCAGAGTACTTCAAAAGATTATGGGATAACAAATTTAAGGGTTCTCAATCAAGATCCATACTAGGTTTCGGTATAGTGGGCCCAGTCGATGATGATGATTACTTCTTAGTCATCACAAATCATTTATAATCTGATAGGTTTTTTTCAAACCACATCAACTCATATGAGAAGGTGTGCTTAGAAACTTTAGATGATTCAAATGATTTTCAAGTCAAAGATGCACCCCCAGAATTCTAAGAAGAAATCAAGTTAACCGTTGATGAGCTCAAGGGGACTGAAGATAATCCACGCTCGACGTACATCAACTCCTTGTTGAATGAAATTTAAACCAATGACTTAGTTAGGCTACTCAGTGAGTTCAAGGACTTTTTTACATGGGCTTATGAAGAAATTCCTGGATTAGGTCCTAACATAGTAGTTCATAAGCTAGTGATGCAGCTTGATGCTAACCCCATCAAGAAAGCTCCTTGACTGATGCGATTAAACATTGAATAGTAGGTTATTTCTGAAGTCAAGAAATTGATTGATGCTGGTTTCATCAAGGAGGAAAAATACCCCACCTGTTTGGCTAGTGACATCCTAGTTAAGAAGAAGAATGACCAAATTCGTATATGCATTGATTTTAAGGAACCTAACAAGGCATGTCCAAAAGACAAATTTCCACTACTAATATCAAAATTGATGGTGGACATTGCCTCATCTCATGCAATTTTGTATTTCATGGATGGTTCATCTGGATATAAAAAAATAAAGATGGCACCTGAAGATGAAAGGAACACTACTTTTAGAACCCTGATTGGAATATATTGATAAAAGGTCATGCCTTTCGACCTTAAAAATGCTAGCGCCACATATCAGTGGGCCATGACTTGAATATTCATTGACTCTTTCACCACTAAGTTCAATTCTACATCGATGATATTGTGGTCAAAAGTAAAGAAAAGAATGACCATCTCCTTGACTTTAAAGTAGTTTTCAAGTGGTTAAGACAATACAACCTTAAAGTGAACCCTCTGAAGTGCGCATTTGGAGTATCATCAGGGAAATTTATTGGGTTCATTGTTTGACACCATGGAATTATAATCAACTTGAAGAAGATTAAAGTAGTATTAGAAATTCCACCCCCTAAAAGTCTAACCAAACTCAGATCATTCCAAGGGAGGTTGTCATATCTAAGATGCTTTATATCCAACCTATCAGGTAAATGTCAACCATTTTTGACACTAGTCAAGAAGGATGCCAAGTTCAAGTGCGATGATAAGTGCAAGCATGCCTTTGAGAGCATCAAGCAATACCTCATGACACTGCCAATCTTAGCTACCCTTATCCTGGGCAAACCCCTGATACTCTACACAGCTGCATTAGATGACTCCCTTGGTGCTTTGTTGGCCCAAGCTAATGATGAAGGGAAAGAGAACACACTCTACTATCTTAGCTGTCATTTGAAACCTGCTAAGGAAAACTATCTGCCCATTAAGAAGCATTGCCTAACTTTAATCTTTATAGTAAAAAAGCTATGACACTATATGCTCTCTCATAAAGTAAACTTGATTTCTAGAATTAATCAATTGCAATATCACATGACACACTGACGCTATCCGGATGGTTGGCATGATGGTCCATGAAATTATCATAGTTTGATATCACATTCATACCCCTCTATGCGATGAAAGGATAAGCACTCACAATTTCCTAGCAACACATCCACTTCTTGTAGATTCTCCACTTAATGTTGATCTCCCCGACAAAAAAATCATGAACTTAGAGGATATAAGCATTCACCATTGGGAAATGTTCTTTAATGGTGCAGCTTCCTCTCAAAGAAGAGAAAAACCTCAATCTAATCTACTTGGTAAGACAGGGGTAGGAATATTCCTCCTAACACAAGATCGTGATAAGATGAGATTCTCATATCATCTATCTAAATCTTGTACCAACAACAAAGTTGAATATGAGGCTTTAATCATTGGTCTGGAGTTAGCAATTTTTCTAGGCATCCAGAACATCAACATCTTTAGGGATTCACACCTAGTCATCAACCAGATCGATGGGACCTTCAAGGTCTTGAGGCCAAAGCTCCATCACTACCATAAGTACACTATGGAGTTGCTATCTCAAATCTTAAATGTCACGATCTATAAGATCCCCCTAGGAGAAAATTCCATAGTGAGGCCTTAGCCAAGATCACCAAGGAGTTAGCATGTTTGGAAGATGATTCTATATCAATAGAGATCTACAATAGGCAAGTCCTACCTCTTATTGATGTTGAACTCATCGACAAATACTCTCTTGAAGGGAAGGTTATCATTGCCTAAAAGGACAAGGAACTTAATTGGAGGCAACCCTTGAATTGTTTACCTAAATAAAGGAAAAATACTTCAAAAGAAATCTCAAGCACATCAAGTAAAGAAAATGGTACTCTCTTACGCCCTCATGGATTGTGTCTTATACCAGCAGTCCTTTGATCATATGTGGTTACATTATTTAGATAAACATGAAGCCCATAAGATCATGACCAAAGTACACTCAGGATTATGCAGAGCTCATCAATCCTGTCCCAAGATGAAAGTGAAAATCAAGAGACTTGTGTATTATTGGCCGATGATGATCATAGATTGCATGAACGTAGCAAAGCGTTGTCACCAATGCTAAGTACATGGAGTGGCCCTACATCAGACACCCAACAATTTATATCAAAGTTTGACCTCATGGGGATTCGAGTGTTGGGGCATCAACATAGTGGGTCCGATTGATCCTCTTTCATCTAAGGGTCACCATTTCATCCTTGTAGGTATGGACTACTTTTCCAAGTAGGTCAAAGTGATCCTGCTCAGAGAGATCAAAGCCCAGCATGTGCTCCAGTTCTTTAGGAACTATATTGTATATAGATCTGGGGTTATGGTGTTTTAATTTGGTTGTCGTAGTCAACTTTAGGTGGTCAACTAAGCTAAGCATATTTCAGGGTCAAGCAAAGCTTTGATTAATGACTCCCTCATCTCTTTGGATATGACATGGGTATCATATATGCTTAACTTAGCTGAAAACTTTCTAAGGTGTACGAGGATGTTATAGTTAACTTTAGGCTGATCCTCCACAAGCACATCCATTGGTGGAGTTTCCAGTGTAGGGGATATCTGCTCACTAGAACTAATGACCTGCTTACCCTTATCGTGAGGTGCTACCCTAGGAGGTAGAACTTTGCCATTATGGAGGTTGACTTCATTGACTTCTGAAATGAGGAGCTTGTGGAAAGTTCTACCTACTCGTTGAGTATACCTATAGCTTCTGCTAAATGATCATCAGAGTTAGATGACTCTAAATCAATCTCAAGAGGTGAACTCTGATGATTCAGAAAAGGGAAATCCATTTCTGAATTAGAGTGGGATTGATCAAAATTATTTAAGTTATTAATTTGACTTGGAGAGCTTTCTATAGGAATAAAATCACTGAGATCATTGTTAACCTTACTTTTGGAGTGATGATTCAATCTTTCATCATAGACCTAGAAGTTTTTTAGACAATCAAATTCAATTGATCCATTAGGCTCACTTGACTCAAAGTGACCTGAAGGACCCATTTAAACCAAACTCCAATCCAACCCAAATTAGATTGAATGAAACTATTCAAAACCTCTTATAATGATTGTTGATCATCCTTGATTGGTAAATTGCAATCCATTGGTCATGCCAAGTCAATTCGATCATTTGATCAAGTTGACCCAATTAGCCTACATGAGCCAAATTAAACCAAATCCCATCCCAATTCAAATTGATTGAAACCAATAATTCATACGGACTTAAAATTGATCCTAGAACATGGCTTGATCATCAATTGAGCCAAATCAAGTCCAATTGGCCGCTTGACCCAAGTTGACCCAATTTGACCTATGGGAAAAATTGAGGCAAATCAAACCCTACATCAAATTAATTGCAAACCAATGATTCAAACCCATCCTAAATTGATTATTGAACATGATCAAACTTTTGATTGAATCAAATTTGGCCAATTGAACCCAATTGACCCATTTAGCCCAAATTGATCAAAAGGGTCAAATTGGTCTAACTCATTCCCAAATCCAAATTGATTGAAATCAAAGCCTACAATCATTTTCAAATGATCAATTGAACATTAACCAACATCCAATTTAAGCTGATTCGATCAATTTGACCAAATTGGTCAACTTAGCCCATATGAACCCATATGGGTCAAATCCAAATCTAATCCAAATTAAATTAAACCAATTGCTCCAAAACATCCCAAATCATTATTTAAACTTGTCTTAACCCATGATTTGACCCAATTTGAATAATTGGTCAACCTAACCCAACCTAGCCCAATATGACCTTTATGGGTCAAATTGAGCCAAACCCAACCAAATCAAGCCCAAACTCATCCAAACTTGGCATGACCGATCCTTGAATCACCATGAATCAGCCCAAATCTAACCTTACCCAAATCAAACCTGATTTGACCCATTACCCATTCGGTAAAGCCCTCCACATAAGATAAAACCCATTTTTAGGTGGTCATACCTCCCCCTTTGCACTTGGCAGCCACCCAAACCTTAGTTTGGACCCTTGACCCTATGGATAACTTGACCCAAGGCTAGTTGGGTCAGCCATAGGTCAAGGGAGGTGAGCTAACCCACCTCTTCCCATTGGCACACTTAGGAAACCAAGGTCACTCCACCTCAACCTTGGCAGCCCTCCTCAAGCCTTCATCCACTCAAACTGAGCCACCTCAACCACTCTCTATCATCTTCGGCCACCTACGCTAGCCGGATGACTACCAAAAAGCTGAGGTGTTTAGCTTTTGGGTCGCCATCAGGTGAGGAGGGTATACCCCTGCTCATTCCATTACAAGCATTCAAAGTGCATTAGTGACTCAAGATGACCTCCCTGAGCATTCCCCTAACCTTCTTGGAGCTCCCCATCACTGGAGACACCAAAGCCAAATTCAAACCGAGCTCCACTCAAACATCACCAAATTCAAACCAAGCCAAATGAAACTGAGCTCCCCATCACCTCTACCTCCCATGAATTAATTGGGATTTATTGGCTATGTAATTAGGGAAATTTGAAATTTAAACCTAATTTCTTCCTTAATTAATTTAATGCTTATTTAAGACCCCAAATTATAAAAATTAATTAAAGAAAAATCACTAATCATTAATCAATAATAAGATGATGAGGGAAAGTGATTAGAACCTTTTTCCTAATTACGTTTTCAAATTCATTTCATTAAAGAGAGTTAATTAAAATATGAATTGATTAAGGATTTAATTAATTAATTAATGGCCAAATCAAACTAAATTGAAAATGGTAATAACATCAGATAGCTAACATTTAAATCAAGGATTTCTCTTTATGTGTTTAATAACATAAAGACACTTAACAAAATTATGATTAGCTATAAGTGTGGGAAAATCATAAAAGTACTTAATTTAATTTTTTAATTAAATTAATCTTGAATCATGAGCCAATTGCATTAGGTCATTTAGGAGCATTGCAATTTTAGTTTCCTCATGTACATGTCATTTGTGACTCATGATTAAATGGTTAATTAAATTAAAGAAACATAGGGAAGGGTAATTAAATGGATTATTTAATTATTCAACTAATTAAATTATAAAAATCACTTAATTATCTTTCCTTAAATAAATTAATTTCACTAACATGGGAATGGGATAAAAAAATAGCAAATGTGATTGTCCTTAGGAATCAAATTAAAATCCAAAATCAAATTAATAAGAAGCTTTAATTTTCTTTAAATAATTTTATTTAATGTCATTGTCCTTAGAAATTAGTGTAGTTGAATGAATTATGTGAAAATATTTGGCTATTACTTTTAAATCACTTTAAATGTTGTATGTCATATGACATCATGCATTCATATTATTAAAATAAAATGAAATTTACTTATGTAAAATGGCATGTGTTGGTTTAGTTTTATTATATGTGTGGCTATTATCACAAGTAAATCCAAATTTAGTTTTTAAAAGGTATAAAATGATAATAATATTTGGAGTGATGGTAGTTATGAATATATATAGGATTTGTATATATTTATAGCTTAAGCTTGTAAAGGTAGTGCTTCCTTTTCTAAGTTCTTATATGAATTTATATATGTTTGAATCATAATAAGTATATAGTCTAGACATCCTGAGAATACGAGGCTTTAGGTAGCCCCAAGAAGGTCATTTGATTACCTCACTTCCCTGGTTAATAATGGCACATACTTATTTAACTTTATTCCTATGTACATTTGTATTAGAATTTGGATAGAGCTTTAATTTACATTCATAAATAATTAAATCAAATAAAATATAATATTTTGCTTGATTTTCATTTTTCTAATCATGTATACATTCATATGTACTTAAGATAGCAAGTATATAGTCTGGACATCCTAAGAATACGAGGCTTTAAGTATCCCCAAGCAGGTCATTTGATTATCTCACTTTTTTGGTTTAAACATCGACACATACTTGCCTACATCTTTTATACATGTATATGTATAATTGATTAAAGAATGAGAATCTTATTTTTTACTAGAAATACATGCATCTATAATCATTTAAGCACATCAAATGTATTGTATGTAAAGTATAGTGCTTTCTTTCTTGCATTCATATATGGATTTACATATGTTTGAATGGTGATAAGTATATAGTATGGACATCCCATGAATACAATGCTTTAAGTAGCCCCAAGGAGGTCAATTAATTATCTCACTTTCCTGGTTAACAAAGACATGTACTTATTTAATTTCATTCCTATGTACATTTGTATTAGAGTTTGGATAGAGCTTTAATTTACATGTATAAACAATTCAATCAAGTAAAATATAATTTCCAAATGTATGAATCCATGATCATTCAAGTGTGCCAAAATATGTTGTATGTGTAGGTAACTAAGTGTTAAATCATATGCATATTATGGGTGATGGAAAGGAATGGTTCAACCTATTCTACGTGATGGTAATTCATCCACATTAATCTTAAGATGTCTTTCATGTTGAATAGATCCTTTAAGGTTAACCTAAACTTAAGATTAATAAAATATTTATTAAATCATCCATTAAAAGAAACTAAATCATAAAAATGTATTTTTAAGAAACAACTTAGGGTAGGGATGAAGGAAGTTAAGCCTCTTTCTTCTCTTTATAATGCTTAGATGCTAAATGTGTATTCAATGAAATAAATAAAATACAAATTAAATCTCACCAATCTCCTAAACAACTTAAAATGAAATAATCCATCATGTTAACATAAACTTTTCAAAATTTTAGAAATTATAATTCAAAAGCCTAGGTATGACATCTTACACAAAGCCAAAGCGCACACATTAGAATGCTAAGTCGCCACTTCTAGCTTTAGGTTAGGAAAATGCATGTAATGATGATGTGTTTTATTTTATGATATAATATTTTAGACTGGATGTTACGAATATGGATCGTAGACTAGATGTTAGGTCGTTGATAGCTTAATCTTATTTTCTGTAGGGGATTGCTTAAGGTGATGTTAAAAATAAATATAAATGTTCTATTTATAGGTTGCTTATGCCCCTAAGCATAATCCATGTTAGGACAACTGGGCTTAGTTACCCATGTACAGGGTACTAAGTTTAAATTATGAAATATATTTACGTTTGTATGTATGTTTAGTTAACCTCTATCTTACTGGTGTAATTAGATTTACTTTTCATAAATATAATTATTACTATAGGAATTAGGATTAGTGCTATGGAGATTAAGATGAGTAGTGGTTAGAAGGTTTAGTCCTGAGGTTCCCTGTGATGCCTTGGAGCAAACCAAATCAAAAGAATTGAAAGAAAGAAGAAATGAAGAATGAAGACCACATAACATGTATTCAATTCTAAATTGTAATTTTATTTTGTAATTTTAGGTTATATAAGGGTAGAGCTCGACTACCAATCTTTTCTATTTTTGAGGTGTATGGTTGTACCCAATCGTACCGACCTTTTATTTTTTCACGGTAGTCTATAAAATGATTATTGTTTTATTTAGATTGTGTAATAAAATAGCATGATTTTCATAGTTTCTTAATGATTGATGTTTGATTGTGTGGCCTGGATGCGATAGGCTCTTAGGATAAAATTAATTTTGCCACCAACTAACAACTCATAACTAAATCTTAAAATAACTCATAACTTCATCATTAAGCCCAGAATGTAAATAAGATAATTAAAAGATTTAGTAATCCTTTAGCTGTATGATTATATGTCTCACATCATGCATGTCATATTGAATCACTCTTGTAAACATGAGGGCCTCCATTTCAGCACTTTAGGGATTGCTTGACCTATGAGAGCAACACCTTATGATGGAGCTTCACCCTCTTTCCATTTTGATTTAGCCAATAGCCAAATTTCATCATGTATTTAGGCATAAGAAATCCCAAAGACTTTGTCCAAAATATTGTGTCAAAATTACATAAAAATTATAAAATGTTATATTTTTAGACTAAGTCATATGCCCATATACAACATGATCTAGTCTCTTAGGGAGTGAGTTTAGGACTCTAATTTCTTTCAAAATTAAATAACAGCTTAAACCATCTTGCAATTACATAAGACCAGCCTACATATTTTTGAATCATAGGAGGTGTTAGTTGGTGGCCACTCCAAGCGATTGTAAGTCCTGAAGAATCGAACAGTTTACTCTGTCTTGTGAAAGTAAACCATTATGTCCCCTCTCCAATTAGATTTAGGTCTCACTTTTAACTTGTGTTGAAGCTCCCTAGGTTTAATATCTGAGGTTGCTGGTTTCCTTCGGGCTATGAGCATAAATCCTCACCTCTTAGGCATTTTCACAATCTTGTATTGATGAATTATAAGCACTAGCAATCTAATAAAGTTTCAACTCAAATAAAATAAATCCTCTCATTTTAAAATGTATAAAGCCTCACCATAGGATATGTTAGAATAGTCACTAGGCTTCTCAGTGTTATGAGTATTTCCTACTTATCTTCCTTTGAATTCTAAAATAAGTCTTCCAATTGAACAATCCCATTTAATTTTCCAAAACAATCAAATTCATTGATAGTCTAAACCTTGAAATCTTTGGATACAATAATTGACTACTTTAATTGATAGTTTTCTTTGGAAATCTTATTTCCTAGGATGTAATTAACTATGAAGGCTTGCCTCAATAGGGAACTAAAGAACCCAACTTAAAATAAACCATACATTACTTTCCCATATAAAGTAGGGAAAATATATATGGTATATTCGAAGACCCATCATGCCTTAGGAATCTTTATTAGGTAATTATGTCTATTGTAAGGTGATGTTTTCATCTTTCAAGATAGTACATCATACCTCAATGTCGTACCTGATTACTTCAATAAGTACCCCAAGATCGCATGGTGTCCATACAAACACATGAACATCCAAAAATAAACATCACAAATTTTTCTGGTGACTCCACTGCGGAGTGTTCCTCTCTCCATCTTTAGTATTCAATTATTGTCTCCAAGCATTGATAATGGATTTATGTTTTATATGAGTCTGAGACTATCTTTCCTCATGTTGGCACTTTGCTTATTTCATCCTTAAGCAAAAATGGCCAACATCCTTTAAGTTTTAGGACCTCACTCCTAGTAGGTCTTAAAGCCCCTATTAGGTCCCCTAATAAGTAAAAAATAAATTAACCAATTAAACAAGAATGATCAAACATTAATAAAAATAATAATAACTTCTCAGCACTAGCTTGGTGAAGTAAGGTTCATCCAAAATTCAACATATTTGAATAAAACCTACACCAAAATAAAGAAAAATCTTTTCTAAAATTTCAAAACCTTTTCCAAACAAAACTAATGAAGCCCCCCATTTAACATATTCAAATTTGTTAAATGAGGATTTTAATTCAAAATCAATTAAATGATAACAAACAGAAATGAAGATCCCTTCTTCAAAAATTTCAATATCTTTTCAAGAAAAATTAACCATTTCTTTTTAACATAACCAAATTTGTTAAATGAGAATTCCTTTTTTAAAATTAAATTAAAATCAAATACCAATAATAAAAACAAACAAAAACAAAGTCTCTTCCTTAAAATTTTTCAAAATTTCTCTAAAAATAATTGAACCTCATTTAACATAACTAAATTTAATGATTATGGGTTCCAACACAAAATCAAAATCAAACAACAACAATCCAAAGAAAAATCCCTTCTTGAAAATCTCCTAAATCTCTCCAACATGAATTGAACCCCATTTAACATAATCAAATTTGTTGAATGTGGATTCCAATTTAAAAAATATGACTCAAGTCAACATCAAAGCAAAGGCTAATTCTTTTCTCTTTCCAACAGTGCGGCAGAGATTCTAGCCCCGTCTTCCCTCTTTTTCTTTTCAATTAGTTTTCCACAATGTCTTTCGGTAAGCTGATTTTTTCGTTCTCTTATGATGTGGGTTTGGCCTTGGATTAGGCCATACTCACCAATGCCCTTGTCATCATGTTCAAACTTGGCTTTGAGCATTTCAAAGTCCCATGTGAGGTGGCAGGCAGGAAGCCACTACTACAGTTCGATTTACAATCCAACTCTGAGTTTCCCTCTTTGAAGAGGAAGGATGTTGAGGTTTCCATACCACTAGTGCCAGTTTAGTCAGTTGCCCTTGCTGTACTTTTAAGATGGGCTAGTATCACCTCTGATGTTGCCCCTACTATGAAGGGGGAGGCTATATTAGCTTTTGAGATATTCTCCCTCACATTTAAGGTCAGTTCTAGTTCCCGTCCTACTCCACTCACCAAAATCCAACATCGTAATAAGAATCACAAGATAAAGAGACATTATGAGTGTGTGGCCAAGGAGGCAGATGAAGCCTCCCATGATGTTGAGGAGGGTTCCCTTTGTTAGGCCTCTCCACACTTGAGTGATAGCAGGTTTCACCCCCTTTCAACTTCAGAGGGAGAGGAGGACTAGTGTAGGATTGATGCATTACCACCCACCATGAGCAGTGAGACTCCGGAAGAGAGGAGGAGGCCTAGTCCTTTCATAGAGTTGGGAGAGCCCACGGATGCTCAAAGTCTGATATACTGCATGATCTGAGGAGACTAATCCCTAAAAGTGTTATGGATCATATTCACTGAGAGAGGGCCATTAAGGCCGAGGTGACTACCCAAGCGGGCATGAAAGAGTGGAGGAGGGTCGCCAGGTAGTCTGCGGCCTCCTCTTTGACTAATTTTTTTTATTGGCAAGCTAGCAAAGTTGATCATTATGACTCCATTGTTCTTACCAGTATCACCAATCACATGAGTAGATCTCTAGAGGAGAGGTAGCCAGTGTCACCCACATTACACTGCTCCACTCGCCATCTACCTCCATTAGTTCAGGTTTGACCATCTACAGTCCCCACCAAGTTTCATAAGTGCCCATCTAGAGAGAGAGCCTCTCCTTTGGTGATCTAGCTATGGCCTAAGGATCCCACTCCATTTACTCCACCAGTTGAGGTGAGACCGAGCTCCCCTACTTTACCTTCCATCCCAATAGGGTGAAGAAAGAGTGGCGACCCAAGAGTGTTATGGTCACGCCACCATAGCAGTTAGAGGAGGAGAAGGAAGGGGATACTGATGTTGCCCTAATGATTGTTGAGTCAGTCAGGGAGAGTACCAGTGCAGAGTATTCACTATATAGCTTCCATAGATCTCAGTCTAGTAGTCAAACATTAGCTAGCATATGTGCCAGTAGTGCCTGATCAGATAGATGATTGGTCTTTAGATGACATTTTGGAGGACTATCATGCCACGGTGAGGCAGATAATTGGGAATGATCAATGTGACCACTAGAATGGTAGACTAGAGTTTGATGCCAATGCGGATGACATGTTAGATGACCTAGCAGAAGTCTACATAGTTGATACCCGAGGATCCCTACCCAAAAAGCAACCTAGCCAGGAAGGCATTGTAGTTGAGGAGAGTGAGGCATTAGACTCAACTCAATGCCTCCTCCAAAAAATCAAGTAGAAGGATGATCAGATTGATAGGATGGAGGGAAGGGTAGATGAGTTAATGTCAGTAGTTCTAGCCTAACAGAACCAAGCCCTAGTTTCATAGCCTTACACCATGGAGGTTGATCAGCCTGAGCTAGTTTACACTCTAGATCATCCAAAGTGCACTCCCATGGATGATGACACTGGTAGCTTACATAGGAAGGTCACTGATAGCACCTCCATGCAAGAAAAGAACATAAAGAAAATGGTAGAGCAGCAAATAAAGGAAGCATTGGCGTAATCCCAGGGGAGCTCATATGTTCCAAGGGGTAGACTCTACTCAGAGGAATTTGATGTAGTTCAATACCCCAAGGGTTTTATGCCACCATCCTTCAAGATCTTTGATGGTAGTGGGAACCTAAGGCAGAATATAGTGTATTTCGAGCTATTGTAACGCTAAGAATAAAATATACACTTCTTTCTATTTGTTTATTAGACCTTCGTGGGTAGCATTTGGTTGGTATACTAAACTTCCCAATGGTTTGGTGAAGACATTTGTAGAGTTAGAGCATCTCTTCATCAAGAGATTTGTAGAGCAAACAGGGGACCTCGGTGAGCAAAAGCATTGATTATATTCTTAGATGGCACAACTTGACTATAAAATGTGAACTATAGCTACAAGAGCAACATACCATTGAGATTCTACTCAAGAATATTCATGGGTCGATCTCCTTTATGCTTTTGGGCTTCACCATTAAAACATTTAAGAAGCTAGCCAGTAAGGAGGTTAACCTATAAGAAGAAGCCAAATAGTTACCCTTTTTAGACCAGTCATCCAAGCCAAAGACTCAAAAGGTCTTTGAGAAGAAGCCTAGGATTATAATAGTAGTGGATAAGGGGAAGCAGCTAGTGAGAGCTTAGTTTAAGAGGCCCAGATTTCAGCAGCCTCCGCTACCGCCTCTTCTTTCACTACCTCAGCCACCACAACGACCACCACCGTAGCCACAATAGCCTACTTAGTAGCACTACCAGTATTCACTGTTAGGTAGCTATTTTTCACATACTCTTGCTGATAAAATTAACAAACCATATTATTTCAAGAGGGAGGTAGTCAGAAGAATCTTCAAGAATCTATTGAAGAAGTTTGATTTTCAGCTACCCGAGCCTAAGTAGCTAGAAGAAGTGGGCAAGAGTGATGATTCTAACTTCTACCCTTATCACTGCATGCTAGGCCAAGTCTTAGATGATTGGATTACCTTCAAGGATTGGCTTAAGCATAACAACAAGTTAGGAGCTATAGTTATCCCTAAGGAATACTTAGTAGAACAACCATCTAGTTCCATTTGAGTAATCCTTGGGGATACCTCCGATCCTCTCAAGAAAAAAAAAGGTTGGGATATTTCTTTATCCCGTACTTTAAAAAGTTCATTTCTGAAATAAAGAAGCTTTCTCTGTAGGTGCCTAAAGTAGCTCAAACCTCCAACACTAAGGAAGGTTTGCCAATTATGAGCGACAACTAGGGGAGGGTGGAAGCCCAACAGTAGTAGCAGTAGTTTACCTCTCTTGCTTGAGATAGATCCATAGTGCAACCACCATCTGAGTCTAGCACTCCTTCCACTATTGCAGTTACTATTAGCTCCACTAACTCCTCCACCTCTAGTAGAAGCATTGTATCAATGGATGAGAACACCAAACCCCTCATCCTACTTACTTTACTTGATTTCTATTATATACCTCCCCCAAAATTAAAGAAATCAAATAAGAAATCTGATTCCACTTACATATTTTCCACTTATGATGTTCCTATTAATTTTATTCTAATTGAAAGCTCTCCAAGTCAAAATAATAATAATGCAAATAACTCCGATCATTCCCAATATGATTCAAAAATGGATTTCCCTTTTCTGAATCCTCATGGTTTACCTCTTGATATTTACTTGGAGTCATCCAACTTTGAGGATCCTTTAGAAGAAGCTGTAGGTATACCCGATAAGTAGGTAGAACTTTTCACAAGTTTCTCCTAAGAAGTCACTGAAGTCAACCTTCATAGTGGCAAAGTTCTACCTCCTAGGGTAGCACCTCAGGATAAGGGTAAGCAGGTCATTAGTTCCAGTGAGCAAATAGCCTCTGCACAAGATGCTCCACCTATGAATATGCTTATCGAGGACTAACCTAGAATTGATTACAATGTTCTCACATATTTTAGAAAGCTGCTAGCTAAGTTAAGCATATATGATGCCCTTATCTTATCAAAAGAGATGGGAGAATCTCTAATCAAAGACTTGCTTGATCTAGAGATATGCTTAGCTCAGCTGATCACTAATGGAGTGGAAGCATGCTATTGGAAGGAGATCTTAGAAGTTACATTCATAGATGATAACCTACTTCTAGGAATGATCGAGCACAACCGTCCCTTCTACATTATAGTAGATGTTGGCATATTCAGGCTATTTAGAGTTCTGGTTGTTCTAAGTGCATTAGTCAACATTATGAGTTTAAGAACCCTTGCCTACTTGAGGATTGACATCTCTAAACTCCAAACAAAAAAGATGATGTTGAAAGGATTCAATGAACAAGGCGAGAGGGCCTTAGGCTGTTTATTGTTGCCCTTAAAGTTAAATGATTAGAAGACTGAAGCCAAGTATCAAATAATAGACTCAGATATATCATTCAATGCTTTGCTCAGGAGATAATGTATACATGAGAGGAACATGGTTCCATCATCTTTACATCAGTGCATCAAGTTTCTGAGAGGTGAAATTGAGTATTATGTCAAAGGAGATCTTAAGCCCTTTGTAGTTCATGAGGTCGAGAAATATGAGGATGTGGCCTACTATCTTCCTAAGAAACATAATGTATATTCTCAAAGGAAAATATCCCAGCTGGTTGGCTAGCATCATCCTAGTTAAGAAGAAGAATGGCCTAATTCACACATGCATAAATTTTAGGGATCTTAATAAGGCATGTCCAAAAGATGAATTTCCACTACCAATATTAGAACTGATGGTGGGCATTGCGTCATCTCATGCAGTCTTCTCTTTCATGGATGGTTCATTTGAATATAACTAAATAAAGATGACACCTGAAGATGAAAGAAACACTACTTTAGAACCCTGATTAGAAATATTACTACATGGTCATGCCTTTCTGCCTTAAAAATTTAGGTGCCACATACCAGCTGGCTATGACTCGAATGTTTGATGAACTCATTCATCACCAAGTAGAATGCTATGTCCATGATCTCATGGTCAAAAGTAAAGAAAAGGAAGACCATCTCTTTCACTTGAGTGTAGTTTTTAAATGGTTAAGTTAATATAACCTCAAAATGAACCATCTAAAGTGTGCATTCGGAGTAGCTTTAGAGAAGTTTCTTAGGTTCTATGTCCATCACCGCAAAATTGAAATCAACCTGGAGAAGATTAAAGTGATGCCACCCCCTAAAGTCTAACTTAACTTAGATCATTCCAAGGGAGGTTGGCATATCTAATATGCTTTATATCCAACCTGTCAGGTAGATGCCAACCATTTTCAGCGCTGGTCAGGAAGGATGCCAAGTTAAAGTGGATGACCAGTGCTAGCATGCCTTTGATAACATCAAGCAGTACCTGATGAAACTGCCAGTGCTAGCCACCCCTATCTTAAGCAAGCTATTTATACTCTACACTGCTACATTAGATGACTCCCTTGGCACTTTTTTGGCCCAACCAATGACAAAGGGAAAGAGAATGCATTCTAGTATCTCAACCATCATTTAATCCCTACTTAAGCAAACTATCCATCCATTGGGAATCATTGCATAGCTTTAGTCTTTGCTTCTCGAAAGCTATGAAATTATATGCTTTCTCATAAAGTAAACTTGAATTCTAGAATCAATCCACTGTAATATCTCATGACATGGCCGATGCTATTTAGATGATTGGCACATTGGTTCATGATTTTATCATAGTTTGATATCACTTTCATACCCCTTCGTGCCGTGAAAGGACAAGCACTCATGAATTTCTTAGCAACACACCTAGTTCCTGCTAACTCTCCAGTTAGTGATGATCTTCCCGATGAACAAATCATAAACTTAGGGGATACCAGTATTTTCCATTGTGAGATGTACTTTGTTGGTGTGGCTTCCTCTTAAAGAGGTTTAGACTTTTAGGAAAGGCATGGGTAAAAATAGTTCTCCTAACTCCGGATCATGATATGATGAGATTCTCATATCATCTATGTGATCCTTGAACCAATAATGAAGCTAAATATGAGGCTCTGATTTCCAATCTAGAGTTAGCCATTTTGCTAGGCATCCAGAACATCAATATCTTCTAGGATTTCCAACTAGTGGTCAACCAAATTGCTGGGTCCTATAAGGTCCTCAAGCCCAAGCTCCATCACTACCACATGTATACCTTGGAGTTATTGACCCAGATTATAGAGGTTACCATCTACAAGATTCCTCAAGGAGAAAATGCTATTGAAGATGCCTTAGCCAAGTTTTTGTAGGAGTTAGCATGTCCGGAAGATGAGTCCATATAAATAGATGTGAAAATAAGCAAGTCCTGCTTCTTATTGATATTGAACTCATAAAAAAATACTCTCTTGAAGGGGAGGTTACCATTTCCAAAATGGATAAAGAAATGGATTGGAGAAAACCCTTTATTGATTACCTAAACAAAGGCTAACTACATCAAGAGAAGTCCCAAGCATATGAAGTGAAGCAAAGGGCACTTTCCTACACCCTTATGGATGGTGTCTTATACTAGTGATCTTTTGATCATATGTGGTTATGTTGTTTAGAGAAGCATAAAGCCCATAAGATCATGATTGAGGTACATTTAGGATTATCCGGAGCTCACCAATCCGGCCCTAAGATGAAAGCCAAAATCAAGGGACTTAGTTACTATTGGCCATCGATGATTATCGATTGCATGGATGTAGCCAAGCGATGCCACCAATGCCTAGTACATGGAGTGGTCCTACACTAGCCACCCAACATTCTACATCCAACTTTGACCTCATGGCCATTCGAGTGTTGGTGGTACTAATATAGTGGGTCTAGTTGATCCTCCCTCTTCCAAGGGTCATTGGTTTATCCTAACTGCTACCGACTACTTTTCCAAGTGGACGGAGGTGATTTCACTCAGGTAGGTCAAAGCTCAGCATGTGCTTCAGTTTTTCAAGAACCATATCATGTATAGATTTGGGGTACCCCACTAAATTATATATGATAATGTACTACATTCAAGAGCACCAAAATTAATAACTTTGACCAGAGACACAACATAAATTGGAGATACTCTGCCATCTATTACTCACGGGTGAATGGTTTAGAAGAAGTCTTCAATAAAACTCTCATCCAAATACTCAAGAAGACACTCAATGTTAACAAATGATAGTGGCATGAGCAGTTAATTGAAGCTTTATGGGCCTACTGCACAACTCATAGAACTCTAACTCAATTTACCCATTTCTCCTTAGTGATGGGAGTTTGACTTCTAATGGAAAGATTACAATTGATCAGATCATTAAGTTGTGGTTAGAAGAACTCAAAAGTTTGGAGGAGAAACACTTACGAACATGCTAAAACCTTGAGTTATACCAAGCAAAAAATGATTCAAGCTCACAATAAGTTGGTCCGTCCTATAGCTTTTTCAGTAGGAGAGCTTATTTTAGTTCTAAAGAGACCAATTGTCACCCTTTGTAAGATGAGAAAAGTTTGAACCCTCTTGGGAAGGCCTTTTTGCCATAGAGAAACCATAAAGGGGAGCACCTGATGCTTCCAATCAACGGGCTCTGCCTTAAGAAATATTACTCAGAAAATGATTTTTTTTAAAAAAAATTTCATCAATAAAACTTCATTTTAAATCAAAATCTCTTTAAATTGAAATCAATTTCCTTTGAAAATCTTTGTAGCATGTTAGGGTAGGTGTAAGAGAATTTGAGTAGCATCCTATCCATTTAGCACAACACAAACACAAATTACACATAAACAAAACCAAATCAAACACAAATCCATTGCTTCGGGCTACTCTGAGTTAAGATGACACCCTTAGCAACCCTCACTTAGTAGCTGCTCTAGCTTGGGTTTGATTCACTACCTAGCTAGTGTGTCTCCTAGTGCTCTCTTGCCTAGGAGGATGTAAGTCCTTGCACTTCCTTCCTAGCTTAACCATTACACACCGATGAGCGCCCTGTTAGTGTGGTATGTCTTATTGCATGACCAATAAGGTACCCTGATATTGGCTTTGTTTAAGAAGATATAAGTCCTCATGCTTTCTTCTTGTATTAGTCATTATACACTGATTGGGTTGAGTTTATCTTTAAGGATTAGGGTAAGACCCCCAACGGCTCCTTTCGTCCTGGTTGTTTCATGTTTGGGTCCTATCCTTCTTTGTGACTACCCACTTAATAGTCATCCTAGGTCAGATAATAACTATCTAGCTGATGATAGACTATCCCTATGATCAGTTCCTCTTAGGAAGATTTAAGTCCCTAATACTTTCTTCCTAGATTGATCATCTAACACCGAAGGGCACCTTAGGTTGGTTGGTCTTTGCTTTAGTAATAGTGACCCACCCTATGGATTACACCACTCAAGTAAATGTGAGTCCCTACACTTTCTCCTTGAGCTGACCACCATATTCCTATAAGCATTCTTTTTTAGGGATCAGGATAATGCACATAGAGGCACCTCCCTGTGGCCACTCTATTTGGACTACGTTTTCATGATCCCATCTAGACACTGCCCAGGATACTAATAGATTGGATAGTTCCTCTTTCCTAGTAGCCACCCCTATGGTTGGAAGTTCTGTATTGTGGATGTGCGAACCCTCCATTGGGCTGATAAATCTAAGATAGGCTAAAGCCTCCGTGGCTCCTTAATGTGGTCCCTCACAAACCAATAGGGTCAATGCCAAACAAACAAAAAAACTAAATAAAATCTCTTATGCATTAAGATAACGCCTCCAGAGGCACCTTTTCCTAAGTAGGCTTCCCTTCTTTTGGGCAGTGTCAGCAAAACTCTTTATAGGAATTGCCTTGATTACTCTGAGCTGAGATAAGACCCCTTAAGGCACTCACTTAGTAGTCACCCTTGGTTAGGTTCGATTTATTGTTCCATCAACAAGTCACCCCAATGGCTAATCCCCTTTTTGAGGATGTAAGCCCTCGTGCTTTCTTCTTAGCACAACTGTTGCACACCGAAAGAAAATTCCTAGGTCGGATAGTCTTACCCTTTGGCCAGTAGACTACCCCTATAAGTCTTTTAGATACTTGGATATTTTAGTCATACGACACTTCTAATGACTAAGTGAACCCTTAACCTCAACCAAGAGCCATGCCTACCTTCTTGGCCAAAATGAAACCTCAAATCAATTAAACTAATCCCAAGTGAATTCCAATTCATATCCAAGCTTCAAGCCAAATGATTGAAACTCATAACCTAAATCAATCTTAATCCCTTAAGACAACCCTATGGACTTAACCAAAGTTCCTTCAATCCAACCTAATTCAATTGATTTTCACAAAAGCACTAAAACCATTCAAAACTCTCATTCCGAACTATGTAATCAATCAAATCAGGCTAATTGACCATAATCAATTCAATTAACCCAAGCTAGCCCAATTGAACCCAAAGTGTCCAAATGAGCCAAAATCCAATTAAACCCAAATCAATTTCAATCAAAGTCATTAATCAATCCCAAATCAATTATCAAACTCAATTCAATCTAATTCAACCCTAAAACTAATTTAATTGACCCATTAGGCTCACTTGACTCAAAGTGACCTAAAGGATCCATTTGAATCAAACTCCAATCCAACCCAAATTGGATTGAACCAAACCATTCAAAACCTCGATAATGATTGTTCATCATCCTTGATTGGTAAATTGCAATCCACTGAGTCAATCCAAGTCAATTGGGTCATTTGATCAAGTTGGCCCAATTCACCTATATGAGCCAAATTGAACCAAATCCCATCCCAATTCAAATTGATTGAAACTAATGATTCATATCAACTTCAAATTGATCTTTGAACATGTCTTGATCATCAATTGAGCCAAACCAAGTCCAATTAGCCTCTTGACCCAAGTTGACCCAATTTCACCTAAATGTCCAAATTGGGCCAACTCAAATCCTGCATCAAATTGATTACAACCAATGATTCAAATTAATCCTAAATTGATTATTGAATATGATCAAACCATTAATTGAATCCAATTTGGCTAATTGAAGCTAATTGACCCATTTAGCCCAAATTGATCTAAAGGGTCAAATTAGTCTAAATCATTCCCAAATCCAAATTGATTGAAATCAAAACCTACACTCATCTTCACATGATCAATTAAACATAAACCAACAATAAACTAAGCTAGTTTGGTCAATTTGACCAAATTGGTCAACTTAGCCCATTTGACCCATATGAACCCATATGGGTCAAATCCAAATATAATCCAAATTAGATCAAACCAATTGCTCGTAAACATTCCAAATCATCATTTGAATTTATCTCAACCCATGTTTTGACCAAATTTGACCAATTGGTCAACCTAACCCAACATATCCTAATTTGACCTACATGGTTCAAATTGAGCCAAACCTAACCAAATCAAGCCCAAACCCATTCAAACTTGGCAAGCCCCATCCTTGGGTCACCATGGGTCAGCCCAAATCTAACCCAACCAAAATCAAACTCTATTTGACCCATTACCCATTGGGTAAAGCCCTCCACATAGGATAAAACCCATTTTTAGGTAGTCAAACATCCCCCTTTGCACTTGCAAGCTACCCAAAGCTTAGTTTGGACCCTTGACCTTATGGATTACCTTACCCAAGGCTAGTTGGGTCAGCCATAGGTCAAGAGTGGTGACCTAACCCACCTCCTCCCATTAACACACATAGAAAACAAAGGACACTCCACTGCAGCCTTGGCAGTCCTCCTTAGGCCTTCATCCTCTCAAATTAAGCCACCATAGCCACTCCCTAGCATCTCCATACACTTGTGCTAGTCGGATGATTACTAAAAGCAAGGGTGTCCAACCATTGGGTCACCATCAGGGGAGGAGGGTATACCCCACCTCATTCCATTCCAAGCATTCAAAGAGCATCAGTGACTTAAGGAGACCTCCCGGAGCATTTCCCTAACCTTCGCAGAGCTCCCCATCATCGGTGACACCAAAGACAAACAAAATCGAGCCTGACGAGCAAGAACATATCAATTTCTGATTGGTTTGAGCACTAGAGACCCATCCATGACCAACTCTGGCGAGGATTCTAGTGGCGTTTGAACCATAGAGACACCACCGAGGAGCCAAGGTGTGAGCTTCTCAACAGGGCTTCATCTCTTCGAGATGAAACTATCTCAATCGATAGATTGTCGGTCATGAGCTCCGGTGAGGTAAATTCTAGCAAACCATCAAAATCTCATTTTTTCCTTTGGCCTTTATGAAGGAAAGTGTGATTTCGTGCAATTGCAACCATAGGATCCTTTTTGATTTTTTCCTTAAAGATTTTAGAGTCGATTCCAATGTCTTTCAAGCTCCAGTGAGCTCGAATCGAGTGAAGGAGGGTGGATGATGTCCGTCTGATGTCGCTTGGGGATGACAGATCATCCGTTGTCCATTCTGTGTGATTGGAACAGACGACCATGATTTAATCCACTAGATTTAATTAATTTAATCTTATAGGAGCTATAAGATTAATCCCTACCATCTAATCTTAGATCAGATGGAGAGGATGAAAGCGGGTCCGCAGCCCCCACATTAGTACCCCATCAGACCATTTAAGTGGCCAATCCCACGGCGCCACATGAAAAGTGCTGCCACATCAGTCTCCTGCATGGCACTGATAGGATTAGGGATTAATTAGAGTTTTAAAAAGTTATTAATTGGGTAAAACTTTATAAATTCATAACTAATTGTAAAAAAATCCAAAAAAAAAAATACATTTTGAAAATGTTAAATATATAAGAATTTAATAAAAATGATTCCATTTAATTTTGAATCGCCATCAAGGCTTAATTAGGGTTTGAATATTTCCTTAATTAGCTTAATTAAGTCCTAATTTCTTGGGTAATTAATCCTAAACTTGGCATGTTGATTTAGTGGGATGACCTCTGCCTCCTATAATTTTGTTGGATTTAAAATTTAAATTAGGGAAATTTAAAATTTAAACCTTAATTATTCTGTTAATTAATTTAATGATTATTTAAAATCCCAAATAGTAAAAAAAATAACTAATTAAAGTTCACTAATCATTAATCAATAGAGAGATGACGAGGGAAAGTGATTAGGACCTCTTTCGTAATTACTTTTTCAAATTCATTTCATTAAATAGAGTAAATTAAAATATGAATTGTTTAAGGATTTAATTAATTAATTAATGGCCAAATCAAATTAAATTGAAAATGCTAATCACATCACATAACTAACATTTAAATCAAGGGTTCCTCTATAGTGTTTAATAACATAAAGACACTTAAGGAAATTATGATTAGCCTATAAGTGTGGAAAA
Organism: Cymbidium sinense; assembly: GCA_021442155.1. Classification (NCBI taxonomy): domain Eukaryota; kingdom Viridiplantae; phylum Streptophyta; class Magnoliopsida; order Asparagales; family Orchidaceae; genus Cymbidium; species Cymbidium sinense. Next base: position 21,266,463 of record CM038229.1, read on the forward strand.
TCATAAAAGTACTTAATTTGATTCTTTAATCTAATTAATCTCTCATCATGAGCTAATTTTATTAGGTCCTTTAGGAGCATTGATATTTTATTTTCCTTATGTAGATGTAATTTTTGGCTCATGATTAATTGGTTAATTAAATTGAAAAAGCGTAAGGAAGGGATATTAAATGGATTGTTTAATTGTTCAACTTAATTAAATTATCAAAATCACTTAATTATTTTTCCTTAAATAAATTAAGTTCACTATCATGGGAATGGAATAAAAATAATAATTGATCTCTTCCTTTTAAGTTTAATTAAAATCCAAAATCAAATTAATAAGAAGCTTTGGTTTTCTTTGAATGATTTTATTTAATGTGATTTTCCTTAGGAAATAGTGTAGTTGAATGAATTATGTGGAAATGTTTGGCTATTCCTTTCCAATCACTTTAAATGTTGTATGTCATGTGACTTCATACATTCATATTTTCAAAATGAAATGGAATTTACTTATGTAAAATTGCATGTGTTGGCTTAGTCTTATTATATGTGTGGCTATTCTCACTAATAAATCCAAATTTACTTTTTAAATTCTATAAATTGATAATAATATTTAGAGTGATAGTAGTTATGAATATATATAGATTTGTATGTGTTTATAGCTTAAGCATGTAAAGGTAGTCCTCCCTTTCCTAAGTTCTTATATGAATTTACATATTTTGGAATCATAATTAGTATATAGTCTACACATAATACGAGGCTTTAGGTAGCCCCAAGGAGGTCATTTGATTATCTCACTTCCCTGGTTAATAAAGGCATGTACTTATTTAATGTCATTCTTATGTATATTTGTATTAGAATTTAGATAGAGCTTTAATTTACATGCAAAAATAATTCAATTAAATAAAATACAATCTTTTGCATTATTTTCATTCTTCTAATCATGTATCCATTCATATGTAATTAACATAGCAAGCATATACTATGGACATATAGAGAATACGAGGCTTTAAGTAGTCCCAAGGAGGTCATTTGATTATCTCACTTTCCTAGTTTAAATAATGACATGTACTTGCTTACATCTTTTATACATGTATATGTGTATTTGATTAAAGAATAAGAATCTTATTTTATGCTAGAAATATGTGCCTCTAAAATCATTTAGACACATCAAATGAATTTTATGTAAAGGCAGCACTTTGTTTTCTATGTTCATATATGGATTTACATATGTTTGAATGACGATAAGTATATTGTCTGGACATCTTAGAAATACAAGGCTTTAAGTAGCCCTAAGGAGGTCATTGGATTATTTCACTTTCCTGGTTAACAAAAAGCACGTACTTATTTAATTTCATTTATATGTACATTAATGTTAGAGTTTGGATAGAGCTTTAATTTACATGTATAAACAATTCAATCAAATAAAATATAATTTCTAAATGTATGCATCCATGATCATTGAAGTGTGCCAAAATACATTGTATGTATAGGTATACTAAGTGTTAAATCATATGCATATCATGGGTGATGAAAAAGATTGGTTGAACATATTCTATGTGATGTTAATTCAACCACATTAATCTTAAGATGACTTTCATGTTGAATAGAATCCTTTAAGGTTAACTTAATCTTAAAAGGATTTGTGAAACTTTTACAACAACTTAGGTAGGCATGAAGTGTTACAACTGATGCTAAGTGTACTCAATGAAATAAGCAAATTACAAATTAAAACTCACTAATCTTATAAATAGCTTAAAATGAAACCATCCATCATGTTAACTTAATCTTTTCAAAATTTTATAAATTATAATTCATAAGTCTTGGTAAGACATCCTACACAAAGCCAAAGTACACACATTAGAATGCTGAGTCATCACTTCTAACTATAGGTTAGGACAGTGCAGGCAATGATGATGTGTTTTGTTTTATGATGTAATATTTTAGACTAGATGTTAAGAATGTGGATCTTTGACTGGATGTTAGACTCTTTATAACCTAATCTTATTTTTTGCAGGGGATTGTGCTTAAGGGGATGTTAAAAATAAATATAAATATTCTATTTGTAGGTTGCTTATTCCCCTAAGCATAATCCATGTTAGTACATGAGGGCTTTGTTACCCATGTGGAGGATACTAAGTCTAAATTATGAAATATATCTACTTCAGTTTGTATGTATGTTTAGCTAATCAGATATAATCAGATAAAACTAGCAGATTAAATCACAATCATCCATTTTAATCACGCGAAATGAACAACAGATGATCCTTCATCCCCTAAGCATTGGAAGATGGACACCGTCCACCATCCTATGCTTTATCAGAGCTAGCCAAAGTTCATGAGGCATCAGGATAAACTCCAAAACATTCATGAAAGGGATCTAAAGAGATCCTATTGGAAATTGCATGAAAATACAAAACTCTACAAAAAAGACCAACACCTAAAGACTTTTCTATGGTTTTCCAAAAAATACCTCACCGAAGTTCAAGATTGGCAGTCCAATGACTTAAGTAGCTTCATCTTGAAGAGATGAATCCTTGTTAAGAAGCTCATGAGTTGCCTCCTTGTCGATGGCTCTGTGGACCAAATACCGCCATAAATGTCATCGGAGTTGGTCTATGAGTGCTCTTTGGTGCTCGTATTGATTGGGAATCAATTCATTTTAGATTGGGAAAAGTGTGGGAGAAGTTAATTAAAATTTGGTGAGGTTTGAGTAGAGTTGGATGGAGAAGGGACTCAATTTTGCACGGGTTAGGTCTCACCGGTGATGGAAAGCTCAAGGGAGATTGGGAAAGCTTTGGGGATGCTCGTCTTGACTCACTAAAGCTTTCTGTGTGGTTTGAATTTGATGGGGAGAAGCATACCCTTCTCTCCAATTGATCCGATGGCTTGGATGGGTTCAGCTTTTGGCAGATGTTCGGCCAACGTAGCTGGACGTCAATGAAGGGTTGAGGTGGAGGCTCTTGAGTGGCTGAAGGTAAGGAGTGGGCTGGCAATGTGTGTACCCCCTCTTCAAAGTATTCCAATGGGGTGGCTTATGTTAGCTCACCTCCACTTAACCCATGGCTGACCCAATCGGTTTTGGGTCAGGTTAACTAATGGTCCAAGTGTCCAAATTGAGCTTAGGGTGACTGCCAAGGGTTGGAGAGTGGGTTTGACCATCCAAATGAGAATTTTGTCCCATTTGGAGGGGTTTACCAATGTGTTTTAGCCTAATTCAGGTCCAATATGGGTTGGGTTTGATTTAGGCTGACCCATTGAGACCCAAGGATGGGTCATGCCAAGTTTGGTTGGGTTTGGGCTTAGATTTAATGGGTTTAACTCAATTTGACTGATGTAGGTCAAATTGGGTTCATTTGGGTTAAGTTGACCAATTGGTCAAATTGGGTCAAATTGTTGATTTGTTTAGTTCAAATGATCATTTGGGATGTTTTGGTTAAATTGGTTTGGTTTAATTTGAAGTGGATTTGGATTTGACTCATATAGGTCAAAGGGTCTAAGTTGAGCAATTTGGTCAAATTAGGCAAATTGGCTTGGGTGGAGGGTTGGTTTAGGTTTAATTAATAATTTAAAGATGATTGAAGGTGTTGTTTTGATTAAATTTGGATTTGGGAATGATTTATATCAATTTGACCCTTTAGGTCAATGTGAGCTAAATGGGTCAATTGGGTTGGTTTGGTCAAATTGAGTTCAATTGAAGGTTATATCATGTTCAATAATTAATTTGTGATAGAATTGAGTCATTGATTTTTAATAAATTTGATTTAGGATTTGATTTGGCTCAATTTGGCCCTTTAGGTCAGATTTGGTCAACTTGGGTCAAGCGCCCAAGTTAGCTTGGTTTGGCTTGATTGATGGTTGAGTCATGTTCAATACTGATTTTTTGATTGATTGAAGGCATTAGTTTCAATCAATTGGGTTTAGAATGAAGTTTGGTTTAATTTGGTTCACATAGGCTAATTGGGTCAACTTGGGTTTAGTGATCAAATTAGCTTGGTTTGACCCAATTGATTGCAATTGGAGCAAGGGTGACCAACAATCATTGTAGAAGGTATTGAATGGATTGGTTCAATCCAACTTTGGTTGGATTGGAGTTTGGATCAAATGGGTCCTTTAGGTCACTTTGGGTCAAGTGAACCAAATGGGTGAATTTGAATTGGATTAGGTTTCATTGGGTTAAATTGAGTTTAATAATTGATTTAGGATTGATTTGTGGCTTTGATTGCAATTGATTTGGATTTAATTAGATTTTGGCTTATATGGACCCTTTAGGTCAAATGGGCTAGTTTAGGTTGATTGAATTGATTTGGTTGGTTTGATTTGATTATAAGTCTTGGAAGGGTAGAGATTTGAATGGTTGAAGTGCTTTTGTGAAGTTCAATTTAATTTGGTTCAATTTAACAAGCCTTGGGTTTGATCTATGGGATGATGGTGAAATTGGTTTAGGTTAAGGGTTAATTTAATTTGGCTTGGAGCTTGGATATGAAACAAAATTCAATTGGTATTGATTGCATTAGTTTGGGGTTGGATTTACATGAGTGGATAGGCATTTATTTTGGTTTATGTTCTAGGATAGGTAGCTTCCCTTGGTCCTAAGGTATAGCCTAAACCTATGGTACACCTTCCTAAGTCTCTAGGCTTGGATTTAGTGTTAACATACTCACTAGAAGTGTCCTCTAACTAAGGAGATTCTATTTTCTAGGAGATCCCTAAGTTTAGGATAGGAAGGATGAGTGAATCCTCACTCCAAAAGTGAGGTCAAATGGGGTATCCCATTGAATCATATCGGATCCACTTTCAAGAGCACCAAAATCAATAACTTTGCTTAGAGACACAACATAGATTGGAGATACTCTACCATCTATTACCTGAAGATAGATAATTTAGTAGAAGCCTTCAACAAAACTCTCATCCAAATACTCAAGAAGACACTCAATGATAACAAGCGACAGTGACATGAGTAGTTAGTTGAAGCTTTGTGGGCTTATCGTACTACTTACAGAACTCCAAAACTCAATCTACCCCATTATCCTTAGTGTATGGGTTCGAAGCCATTCTACTATTAGAAATTCAACTCTCATCACTACGAATAGCTGTGAGTAGCAGAATCACAACTGAAGAGAATGCCTAGCTGTAGTTAGAAGAGCTTAAAGGTTTAGAAGAGAGATGCTTACGAGAGTGTCAGAACCTCAAGTTATACAAAGAAAAAATGGTTCAAGCTCATAATAATTTGGTCTGCCCTAGGGATTTTTAAGTAGGAGAGCTTATTTTAATTCTAAGGAGGCCAATTATTGCCTATCGCAAGATAGTAGGCAAGTTTGAACCCACTTGGGTAGGCCCTTTCGCCATAGAAAAGGCCTACCAGGGTGGATCTTATCAACTCATCAACCATAAATGAGAACACTCAATGCTTCCTATCAATGGGCTTTATTTAAAAAAAAACTATCTATAAACAATGTTCACAATAATTTTTCATCAATAAAATCCCTTTTTTATCAAACATCTCTTTATATTGGAAGCTTTCTAATTACCAAATTTTCATGATGTGTTTAGGGTAGGTATAAGAGAACCCGAGTGGTATCCTATCCCTCATTAGCACAACACAAACATAAAATTACACATAAACATAAATAAGTCAAACACAAATCCAATTGTTTTGGGTTACTTTGAGTTGATATTAGACCCCCAACAACCCTCACTCAATAGCTACTGCTTGGTTGAGCTGATTCACTACTTAGCTAGTGTGTCTCTCTAATGATCTGTTTAGTTAAGGAGGATATAAGACCCTATGCTTTCTTCCTAGCTCAACCACTATAAATCGATGAATGCCATGCTAGTGTGGTATGTCTTGTTGCATGAACAATAAGTTACCTTGACGTTAGCTTTGTTTAAGAAGATGTGAGTCCCTGAGATTTCTTCTTAAACTAGCCACCGTGCACTAACTGGGTCTGAGTTTATATCCAAGGATTAGGGTAAGACCCCTAGTGGCTCATCCTCCTCCTAATTACTTCAAGTTTGGGTACTTCAAGCTTGGGTTAAGTCCTTCTTTGGACTCCCCACTTGATAGTCATTATAGGTCGAATAGTAGCTATTTAGCTGACGATAGACTATCTTGATGATTAGTTCCGTGTAGGAAGATGTGAGCCCTCTATGCTTTCTTCCTGGATTGATCATCTCAAACTGAGGAGTGCTTTAGGTTTGCTGGTGTTCACTTTTCTGATAGTAACCCACCCGATGGATAACACCACTAAGGCAGATGCGAGTCCCTATGCTTTCTCTCTTAGTGGGCCACCGTATAGCTACAGGCTTTATGTTTCAAGGATTAGGGTAAGACCCCCAGAGGAATCTTACCTGTGGGCATTCTATTTGGATTACATCTTTATGACTCCATCTAGACATGACCAAGGTTATTATCGGATTGGATAGTTCCCATTTCCTAGTAGCCACCCCTATGATTGGACGCTATATACTGTGAATGTACATACTATCCCTTGGGCACCTCCTAGCGTTAGGATAAGACAAACAAACAAAATGAAATCTCTTATAAATTTGGAAAAGACCCTCAGAGGCACCTTGTCCTAAGTAGACATCATATCCTTTGGGCAGTGTCAGCAAAACTCCTTATAGGAATCACCTTGACTACTCTAAGTTGAGATAAGACCCTAGAGTCACTCACTTAGTAATTTCCCTAAGTCAGGTTTGACTTGTTGTACCATCAACAAGTCACCCCAATGGTTAATTCTACTTTGAAAGATGTGAGTTCCCGAGCTTTCTTCCTAGTACAGTTGTTGTAAACCGATGGGCAACCCTTTTGGTTGGATAGTCTATATTGTGCAACAAGTAGATTACCCTTTTGGATTGATAAATCTAAGATAGGTTTAGGTTCATATAGCTCCTTCTTAGTGCGGTCCATCACAAATCGATAAGGTCCAAATTAAAATCAATCAAAATCAAAATCAAAATCAAACAAAGTCAAAATCAAATAAATGAAATCAAACTAAACAAAAACTCAAAGTTTAAATTAAAACCAAACCAATCAAAATAAAAATCAAAACCAAGATCAAAATCAACATCATCAAACTCAAAACCAAAATAAAATAAGTTAAATCAAAAGTAGAATCAAAATGAATCATACTCAAACCAAATTAATTATCATAATCAAATCAAATCAAAACCCAAGTCTAAATCAAAGTCAACCTAAATCAATCTAATTAAATCAAACAAAGTTTCTTCTATACCCTGGGCATGAATTAAATCAATTTATAGGTCAAACAAATTCAATCAAACCTCAATCCCCAATGGATCCCCCTCTATGCCCTTGGCATAAATCAATGTATGACCCAATGAAACTCATGTACAAATCCCCAACGGATTTTCCTTCATGCACTTGGTACAAAACCATTTCTTAGAAAATCAAACAAAATCTGCTCATCTTTCCATGCCCTTATCATGAAATGAATTACATCGCGTTAGGATCCATGATTCCATCTACTTTATCACTCGGATATAGATCGTCATCCCTAGTGCTTTTAATCTTCCTAGACACTGATGATAATCTCGGTCAATGCCAATACATGTGGAGTGCCTTGTAAGTAACACCACACATATTGAGGATCCTTTTGTTGACCTCACTTTTAGAGTGAGGATTCATTCATCCTTTCTATCTTAGACTTAGGAATCTTCTAGACACTTGGATTTAGTAGTCATAGGATACTTCTAGTGATTAAGGGAACACTAAACCCAAGCCAACACAAACAACCTTAATTGAATTTCATTTCATATCCAAGCTCCAAGCCAAATTAACTTAAACTAATTCCAACATCATCCTATGGATCAAACCCAAAGCCCATTCAATTGAACCAAATTCAATTGAACTTCACAAAAGCACTCCAACTATTCAAATCTATATTTCAAACCCTTCCAATACCTATACTCAAACCAATTGAGCTAAATAAATTTAATCAACCCAAATTGGCCCAATTGAACCAAAGGGCCCAAATGAGTCTAAACCCAATTAAACCCACATCAATTGTAATCAAAGCCATCAATTAGTCCTAAATGAATCATCAAACTCAACCCAACCTAATTCATCCCAATCCAACTCAATTGACCCATTTGGTTCACTTGACCCAAAGTGACCTAAAGGACCAATTTGACCCAAACCTCCATCCAACCCAAATTGGATTGAATCAACAAATCCAACCACTTCTATAATGATTGTTGATCATCCTTGATTGAACAATTACAATCAATTCGATTGGATCAAACTAAGCTAATTTGATCACTTGACCCAAGTAGACCTAATTAGCCTATATGAACCAAATTAAACTAAACTTCATTCTAAACTCAATTGATTAAAACAAATACCTCTAATCAATCATAAATTGAGTATTGAACATGATTTGACCAACAATTGGATCTAACCAAGCCATTTGGCCCCTTGACCCAAGTTAACCCAATTTCACCTAAAGGGCCAAATTGAGTCAAATCTCTTTTTGAACCAAATTGATTAAAACTAATGCCGCTAATCAATCACAAATTAATTGTTGAACATGATCCAAGCTTCAGTTGAACCCAAATTGATCAAACCAACCCAAGTGACCCATTTAGTCTAATTTGACCTAAAGAGTCAAATTGAACTAAATCATTCCCAAATACAAATTAAATCAAATCAATACCTACAATCATTCTCAAATCATCAGTTGAACCTAAACTAGCTCTCCACCCAAGCCAATTTAGCCACTTTGACCAAATTGGTCAACTTACCCCATTTGACCCAAATGAACCCATATGAGCTAAATACAAAGATAATTCAAATAAAATCAAACCAATTGAACGAAAGAACTCCAAAGGATCAAATGAACTTACCCAAACCATCAATTTGACCCAATTTGACCCTTATGGGTCCAATTGAGCCAAACACATCCAAACCTATCCCAAACCAAACCAAACTTGGCATGACCCACCTTTGAGTCACCATGGGTCAACCTAATTAAACCTAGTTTAAGTATTGGGTAAACCCATTCAAATGAGACAAAATTCTCATTTGGATGGTCTTACCTACTCACCAACCCTTAATAGCCCCCCCTTAGCTCATTTTGGACACATGGACCACTGACTCACCTAACCCAAAGCTGATTGGGTTCAACCATGGGTCAAAAGAGGGTGAGTTACCTCATGTATTCCTATTGGCACACTTAGGGGAGGAGGTACAGACTACATCAACCAATGCCATGCCTTCACCCACTCAAGACCCTCCACCTCAGCTCATCACTAACACCTCCAACTGTCTACTCCGGCTGGATGACTACCAAAAGCCATGATGATCCTAATCATCAGATCATTTAGGGTGGAGGGTATAGCCCTGATCAAATCCAAACTAGACAAAGAGCTTCCTTGAGAGTTTGTGCATCCCTAGAGCATCCCTGAACCTTCTCGTGCTCCCTATTGCCAGAGAGAAAAAATGTGAATGAAACTGAGCCCTCTGTCCATCCAACCTCTCTCAAACCTCACCAAACTTTAATTAACTTCTCCCACACCTTCCCCAATCTCTTATGCATAGAAATGAATTGATTCTCAATCGATCTGAGCTTCAGAGACCACTCATAGACACACTCTAGAGACTGTTGCGTAGATGTTTGGTCCACATAGACTTTGGCAGGGAGGAAACTTCCGTTCTTCTCAATAGGGATTCATCTATTTAAGACAAAGCTACCTCAGTCATTCGAGCACCGATCTTGAGCTCTAATGAGGTAAACCATAGAAAATATAATAGTAGTTTATCTTTTGTGAAAGATTTTTTGATTTCGTATGATTTTCATCATATGATCTCCATAGATCTCTTCCCTGAACATTTTGGAGTCAATCTTGATGCCTCATGAGCTGTAGGAAGCTTAGATCAAGTAGCAAAGGTGGATGGTGTCCATCTTCTGGCACTCGGGGGACAAAGGATCATCTTCCATCCATTCTACATGATTAGAACAGACGGTCATGATTTAATTCTTTAGATATCACAGGATTAATCCCCATCATTCGATCAGAGATTGGACGGTGGGGATGAAACTTCTTTCACCATCGCTGACTAAGCCGCCACGGAGGATGATTTAAGTAGCCTATCAAGTGACGCCACAGGGAAAGCGACGCCACGTAAGCTCCCGCATGACACCGATGAGTTAAAGGGTTAATTAATTATTTAAAATGCGATTAATTACTGAGAAATTTAAAAATTCATAACTAATTGTAAGATAATCCTAAAAGTATGAGTAAACCCATTTTGGAAAGGGTAAATAAAGGATAATTTAATAAAAATAAGATACCTAAGGTTTAATTAATGTACAGTGCTTAATTAGAGTTTAAAATTTTATCCTAATTATCTTAATTGCTTGGAAAATTGATCTTAAATTGAATGTGTTGATTCTTTGGGATGTCTTCTGCTCTCATAATTTTCTTGGGATTTATTGGCTAGGTAATTAGGAGAATTTAGAATTTTGACCTTAATTACATTCCCTAATTAATTTAATAATTATCGAATTGATTAAATAGTAAAATTTTGATTATTAATGATTATTAACCACTATTTACAGTGGAAGTGATGAGGGTAAATGATCAAAGCCTCTTCCTTGGTCCTTTGCCTAAGTGTCTTTCCATTGGGGGGGAGGGGTTAATTAGCTTATAATTTAATTAAAGAATGATTAAGAAATTAATGATGAAATTAAACCAAATCAAAATGCTAATTGCTTCATATAATCTAAATTGAATTTATGGGTTTCTCTTTATGTGTTCAATAACATAAAGACCCCTAAAGAAATTATTGTTAACCAATGGGTGTGGGAAAATCATATAATTACTTAATTTGAATCTTCTTTAATTCAATTATTACTTTGTTATGAGTCTTATTGCATTAAGTCCTTTAGGAGCATTTCAAATTTTAATTTCTCATTTGCATATCATTGGAGGCTCATGATTAAATGATTATTTGAATTAAAGACACTTAGGAAAGGAAATTGAATGATTTGCTTAATAGTTTGAACTTAATTAATCCATAAAATTTACTTAATTAGTTTTCTTTAAACATATTAACTCACTAATGCAGGACAGGGTTGAAACAACAAATATTATTTCTCCTCTCTATGTTCAGTAATTCAAAATCTAAATCAAATTCTATGAGAAGCTTTGGTTGATCTTAAATAGTTGCATTTAATGTGGTCGTCCTTAGGAAGTAATGTAGTTGAATGGATTATGTAGAAGTGTTTAATTATTCCTTTTCAATCATTATAAATTTTGTATGTCATTTGATATCATCCATTCATATTTTCAATTAAAAGAATCAATTGAATTTAATTTTTTGGAAATTGCATATGTTGGTTTAATCCTATTATATGTGTAGCTATTATCACTAATAAATTCCAAAACTATTTTCAAAATTATAAATGAAGGTTTAAATTGATGTTAGTTATGAATATTCTACATGATCTACATTTGTTTATAGTTTAAACAGATTAAAGTTTTATTTTGTTTTCATGATTTAGGTGTATGTTGAGATAGGTTTGAATGTTAGTAAATATATAGTCTGGACATCCCGAGAATATGAGGCTTTATGTAACCCCACAAAGGTCATAGATTACCTCACTTTCTTGGTTAATAATGGCACATACTTACTTAATTTCATTCTTAAATGTACATGTACTAGAATTTGAATAAAACTTTACTTTACATGAATAAATAAATTTATTAACATACAATCTTTGGCATGATTCTCATTCTCATGGTTGTGTATACATTTATATGTATTTAAGATAGCAGGTATATGGTCTAGACATTGCAGGAATATGAGGCTTTATGTAGCTTCAAGGTGGTCCTAGATTATCTTACTTCCTTGGTTTAAACAATGTTACGTACTTGCTTAAATCTTTAATACATGTGTATGTGTATTAAGTTAATGAATTAAATTTCTCTTTCCTTCCAAAAGTATATGCATTCATAATCATTTAAGTGTGCTAAAATACACTGCATGTATATGTACTATAAGTTCAAAATCATATCCATGTTATTAATGATGATGAGAAATAATATAACTTTATCCATGTGATAGTAATTGAATCCCATTAATCTTAAGATGCCTTTCATGTTTAAATGGAATTCCTTAAGGTTAACCCAAACTTAAAATTAATAAAATATTTAATAAGCCATTCACTAAAAGAAATCAAATCATAAATCATGCCTTTATAAAATAACTTCGGCTAGGGATGAAGGGGGTTAAGCCTCTTTCCTCTCTTTATAACAATTAGATGCTAAGTAAATTTCAAATGAAACAAAAGAAAGTATAAATTAAAATCCACCAATTTTCTAAATAACTTGAAAGGAAATCACCCTCATGTTTAATTTAAACAATTCACAACCTTAGATAATTATAATTCTAAAGATTAGCTAAGACATACCACACTAAGCCTAAGCACACACATTAGAATGCTAAGTCACCACTCCTAGATCTAAGTCAGGGCAGTGTATAGTATGATGTTGTGTTTTATTTTGTGATGTAATATTTTAGACTAGATGGTAAGATTATTTATGCGTAGACTAGTTGTTAGTGTGTTCGCCAAATGTTATTTTTTATAGGGGATTGTTCTAAAGGGGCCGCCATAATAATAAAAATAAATACTTCTACTTATAGGTTGCTTATCCCCCTTAGCATAATATACATTAAGATAGGTCGGCTTGGTTACCCATACGCAGGGTGCTAAGTCCAAATTATATAATATAACTGCTTGGGTTTGTATGTTTGATTTAACTAACATCTATTTTCCAAGTGTAGTTAGATTTTATTTTCCAAATATGTAATTTTACAATAAGAATTAGGAATAGTCTTATAGGGTTTAGGATGAGAAGTGGCTAGAAGGAAAAGTTTTGGGAGGCCCTATGAAGCCTTGGAGCAAAATCAAGTCAAACGAAGAAGAATAAAAAATGAAGAATGAAGATCCCCGTAACATTTAATTTAATTATAATTTTAAAATTTTATTATAATATGGGTTATATATGGGTAGATCTCGGCTACCCAATTTCATCTTTTTTTCGGGGTGTATGATGGTACTTGATCGCGCCAACCTCTTTTTCTTTCACGATAATCTATAATTGTTTGATTGTTGTGTTTAAATTATGTAATAGAAATTGCATGTTCTTCATAGGTTCTTAAGCTTGATGTTTGAATGTGTGCCTTATATGACGAAGGCTCTTTAAAATAAAATTAATTTTTCTACCCCCACTAATAATTCATAACTAAATTTTAAAATAACTTATAACCTCACTTTAAAGCTTAGGTTATAATCAAGATAATTAAAAAATTTCATAACCCTTAGCTTAATGATGTATGTTCTAACATCATGCATAATATATTGTTTCATTCTTGAATAGGGGATCTCCACTCTTGCACGAATGGGGAATGCTTGACTTGTGAGGGCATCCCTTATAGTGGAGAACACCTCTTCCCACTAATTTAGCCAATAATCTAATTTCATCATGCATTTAGGCATAATTATCCTAAGCCTTTGTCCTAACTTTATGTGTCAAAATAAGATAAAGAATTTGTAAAATTTTGCATTTAGTCTAAGTCTAATCTTCATGCCAGTCATGATTTAGTCTTTTAGGGAGTGAGTTTAGGACTCTAGTTTTTCTTCTTAATTAAATAATAACTTAACTATCTTACAATTTCATAAGACCAACCTACATAGTTTTAAAGCATAGGAGGTGTTAGCTAGCATCCACTCTAGGCAGTTGTAAGTCTAAAAGAGTCAGGATGAGTTTGCCCTCTTATGTAGAGGTAAACCACTGTGTCCTAATTTTTGTTTAAACTTAGGTTGTGCCTTTAACTTGTTCTAAAGCATCTTAGATTTAGGATTCGAGGCTGCTTATTTTCTTCAGGTATGAGTATAATTTCTCACTTCTTAGGCATTTCCATAATCTTGTGTTGATGGATTATAAGCCCTAATATTCTAATAAAATTTTAATTCAAATAAGAATAAATTATCTTTTTCAAACATATAAAGCCTCACCGTAGGGTAGATTGGAATGCTCACTAGGCTTCCTAGTATTATGAGTGCTCCATACTTATCTTCCAATATAATTCAAAAATAAGTCTTTCCAAATTGAACTTTCCCACTTGATTTTCTAAAAATACCTTATGCTTTTATAGTCTAACCTTGAAATCTTTAGAGATGTTGATTGACTACTTTAATCAAGAGTATTCTTAAAAAATCCCTAGTTCCTAGGATGTAATTAATTATGGAAGCTTGCTTCCATAGAGAACTAAAGAACCTGACATAAAATAAACCCTACTTTACTTTTCCATGTAAAGTAGGAGAAAGATCTCTGGTATATACGAATACCCATCTACCTTAGGAGTCCTTTTTAGGTGATTATGTCCATTATAGGGTGATGTTTCCATCTTTCAAGATGATATATCATACTTTATTGTCATATATGATCACTTCAATAAGTACCCCCTAAGTTCTATATGATATCCATATGACTCCAAATTAAAACACCATAGGCATCTAAGATAGCATCCTTGGTGTGAGTTAATTTGTATAAAGAAGCACTAAAAATAAAATAATGAGTGTCTTAATGATTTCTTAAGAACCTTCTACCCAAAAGAGATCGAACAAGAGGAAGGTGAAGGCATCTGAAGTAGTGCCTTTCAAGAAAATAAGCTTCATAGTGAGGTAGGGGTCTTATGACATAAAGATGACCAAGCCTTTTAGCACTGCCTATAAAATGAGTAGCTTTATAATTTTCCTCTATCATTAGTAATAATTTAGGTGAATCCCTTGTAGAAAGATACATTTTATTGCTAATAATTCCCAGAATATAAATTGGTAGGTAACCTTCAAACTTTGTGAGGGGTACAATAATGCCTTGAAAGAGTTGGCATAGGCCCTAAACGATCAAAACACTACCTTGTTCTTAATGCATGAACAGTTTGATCTCTATAGGGTTGTTGATGCCATTTAGAAGAAAGACAAAGAAGAGAATGATTAGCTAACTAATGAGTTTGTCAATAATGAGGTAGAGAGAAATAATCTAGCCATCAAGCTTACTTGTCCTGAGGAAAATTTTGAACAAAAAGAGAGGCAGAGTTCAAGGATAAGGAGTCATTATATGCTAAATTTTCTATAATATGAAGAGCATAGAAAAGCCCTCATGATTATGTTTGAGGTGAGTGCTAATTTTGAAATAAAGATGATGGTGGAGCACATCCAACTAGATAATAGGTTCATAGAAAAACATTCTTTCCTTATCAATCTTTGAAGAACCAGCTAAGTGATACGAGCTTGCTTGGCCATTTTTCTTTCTTTTTTCTAAACATGTGTACGAGAGGATATGTATAATATAATAATAACTTATTTCATTTTTATATCTTCTGTAATTGTTACATGTAACTTTGACATTAAAGTAAGAAAATGTTTTTGCATGACCATTATTTCAATAATGATGACTATTTTATGTGTACTCATTATGATTATTGGTGAATGTACCTTTGAGTACTTATGCATTATGGTTAGGTAATTTTTTCTTATATAGGGGCTTATTTTCTAGAGCTCAATAATTATTATAATACCCATTGGTCTGTAGAGTTACAATATCGATCGCATAGGCACTCACTAAGGTTGGAAAATTAAAGTTTATTGAGTAAAAGATAGTCACATTAGATGGACCTAAATTTTTCCTAGGTTGTTGGGTCTCCGCTAGAGCACTCACCTAGACTTGCTAAAAAGAGGGACACATGCACAACTCATTACAGAGCTCATCATAGAGGTAGGAGTCAACTCGTTATGGTTATAGTTAGCTCCTTCAGAGCACCTCAACTATTCAGACTCTTTAGTCTTTATGGGCACACTCAATTACATTTACCAATTATGAGGGACTCCCATGTTACTTAATGTAGAGCTTACATAAATGCTACATTCAACTTGCTAGGACATGACTATATAACTATTTTTTTGTTTATGAGTTGAATATTCCTAGTTTTTTAGATTGTTGTCCACATATTAATGATTCGAATGTACTCCTTAATTTAGAATGAAAAATTCTATATGTAAAATTAATCATGTTATTTGCTCCAAGGCAACTATTCTATGTGGATTTGAATGCACTTAGACTTTCCATCTCCTTAGGTTTTTAGCTCTCATGTAGGTTATTTGTTTAAAGGTCTATAATCCATTATAATGAGTAATCTCATTATATTTTAATGTCTTGATGCAAAAAATGTGATCAACCTTTGAGTTAATTGGTCTGCACTCATAGTCAAAATCTTTAATTACATCAAATCATTCTTATTAATGTTAACCTTACGTGGTTCACCCTTAAATTTAGCTAGGTTTATGGGTGGTCAAGAAGATTACTTGTTTCATACTCATATTTGTGCACAAGTTCTTCAAGTATGATAACATGAATGAGTTTAAATTTGTTGAATCAACCATGATGAAGCTCATATAGTCCAAAAAAGTTAAGTATCTTAGGTGCTCAATGAGTTAATTCTTTCATGTAGTGAGTATGATGAGGCACACCAAATCCATGAGTTGAGTTCCCCAAGTGCTTGTTTATTTATTTATTATTAAAATTTTAGTTCTTATAAATTTAAGCTAAAATAATTTTTAAAAAGTCTTCTACAAAAAAATTAGGAAATGAAAATAACAACTTTGCTCAGGGGAAAAACTTCTTTAGATCAAAGGACCTCCAAGTAATTGACATGTCATTCTTAGAGTGGGTATATAATTAATAATTGCTAGGTCTGACATGCTTCTTAGTAATGTTGGGTATCTTAAATTTATCGAGTGCATTCTAGCATTCAGTGAATTCCACTTTCATTAGCACCAAGTCGTTGAACTAGAAGCTATTCTCCATAATAGTATCTTATTATCTCAAAAAATCTTGTATTTTTAGTTTATCTAATAAGTATAGTTCTTATCCATTCATTCTTTATACTACTTCTCCCATTAGACAAGTTGTTGATCATATTCACTAGCTATCATGACATGTTGATAATTCCACTTGTACTTGATAGGTAGCACGACTTCTATTTTATGGGATAACATGAATGGCTATGTTCTACTCATTTGGTCTTAGCTCCTTCAATCTTTTTTTTTAGTAAGTTATTTAATTGTTTATTAGCAACATTGACTTAGCATTAGTCTATAGATAATGCACTATGGAAAATTTATACCAAATTCCTTGAGACTCACATAGTACTCTTAAACTTTTAACAAATAATTGAGGACCATTATTGGTAGTGATAACCATTAGAAGCCTTGCTTACAAATGATGTTATATTACATAAAATTTTTACTACCTAGGTCATGACCTTAGCAAGTATCTTTGCTTCAATCTACATGGAGAACTAGTCCACCATCATAAAAAATGATTTTTTTTTGCCACTAGCTTGTTGGAGAGGGCCGAAAAGGTTCAATCCACACATAACAAATGGCCAAGGATTATTAATTAGCCTTAGTTAGTGAGAGGATTATAATTGCATTTATGTAAATTTTTGGCATTGCTCACATCTCTTTTAGAAGCCTTCTAAACATTTCTCTAAGGTCTACTAGAAATATCCCCACCTTAAAATTTTGTGGGAGAATGTTTTATTGTAGAGTGACTCTCTTACTCACTCAAATGATCACAAAGAGGCTTAATCATAAGGGAAAAAAAGAATTAAAGGAAAGAATTGATAGTTCCATTAGAAGAAGCATGAAGAATTAAAGGAATGAATTGATAGTTCCATTAGAAGAAGTAAGAGAAATTCATCTTGAAATATTAAGAAAAGGTGTTATTTTTGTCATGTTTATGATGCATTGTAAATATAGTCCATATATGTCATACTTTGTTACATTATTTTATGTATTTCATATATAAATATGTAGTACAGTGTCATATTAATTGTAAGAATTGCTTAATTATAATTATGGTTAGCATAAATAATCATAATTAATTAATTATAAGGAGGGCTAGTGACTTGTAAGAGGTAGTAGTTAGGGATTTGGTTGTCTAGCCCCACACTCTCTCCTTTTCCCACTTGTGAAAATTTGAAATTGTAAAAGTTACATAAAACTATTTATTACTATGGAATAAAGTCTTAGCATTGTTTGAACAAATTTAAAAGAGTAAATTGATATGGTTAAGGCTTGGTGGCTGGCTAATAAAGTAAAAAAGTTTAGTAATCTTTCTTTGAACAAACCTCAGTTTACCAGCCATGGGTTGTCCACTGCACCACTGTCCACCAAACTCTCTAAGCCATTGAGAGAGATCCAATGCATCAATCCAAAGCCAAGTTTGGCCCTACCAACTACTTGGATGACTGTTATGGCCTAAACTAACTTAAATAATTGGTTCACATGGAGAGGAGGGCATACATCTCCTAAGCCCTTCAAACTTAATATTTACCCTCATAACACTCCTAAAGCCAGTCCACAAGTCTCCATAGAGCTCCCCATGTCTCCCAACCTCAGTGAGATCAAGCACCCTCAAATTCAAATATCCTTTAAACCCAACTCCACCAAAACTCAACCCTAGCCTAATTTTTTATCTCCCACGTCTTTGTCACACTCCAAAGAGTAAGAATGAATTGCAAAACACTTGATTTGAACACTGGAGATAGGAGTTTGATCAAACTTTGGTGAACTCATAACGACATTTGGTTTCATGGGTAAATAATTAGGATGTAGTGGGGGACTTCAATAATAGGGCATTGTCTCTTCAAGGCAAAGTTATCTTAGTTGATTTTACCATTAGTCATAGTTCTAGTGAGGTACATTTTTTAAAACTATTGAAAGTACATTAGGTGTTGGTCTTTTATAAAAGAAATTTTCATTTCATGTAGATCACATTGTAGAAAACCTTGTAATTTTAATTTTGATCCTAGTGGAGTCGATTTTATTGTGAAATAAGCCTTGGTTTGCTTAGATCAATCAATATAGCTCATCTCATCCGAGGAAGATGATAAGTCATGGCTGTCCATATCAAGTGATTAGAATGGATAGTCATAATTAATCCACCTTAAAAATTCTTATTTAATCTTTTTAAAACTATGGGATTATTCAAAGCTATTCTATTTTTGATTGAACAACTTAAAATGAAACCACATGCACTGCCATTTAAGTTAGTTGTCATGTGGGATTGATTCAATAACAAATCTCATGGCCCTATGTGTAAAGCTCCACCCATTAGTGTTGATTGTATAAAAGGATTAATTAGGATTTTAAATAGATTTAAATAGCCAGACCTTCAAACAATTACAACTAATTACAAAAAAAAATACAAATAAATACTTATTAGAAAGCTCAGATAAAAGAAAATCTAGAAAAAAATAAAATCCTCGATCTTTATTAAGTGTATAGAGAATAATTAAGATCTAAATATTTTTATTAATATTATAATTAAGCACTAATTACTTAGCTAATTGATTTTAGATTTTGCTGAACATCCCATGCAATGACCTCTTCCTCCCAAAATTATTTCAAATTAATTGGATGAGTGCATTAAGTGATTCATAATTTTCAAACCTTAATTAGCCATTATGGCTATTTAATAAATAAATTTAATTAGAAAAAGTATAATAATTATTAAGGATGACTTAATATGTATTAGAAGCATAATGGTGACTAGAGAAATTCATTACAACCTCTCGTTCAAATTATTTCTCAAAATTGCTATTAAGAAGATTTAATTAATTAAATAATACATTAATTAGCCTAAAACTAAGAAAATTTATAATTAATTGTACAATTTGCTAAAAATTATAAATAGACTTTCTTTATGCATAACTAACATAGTGTTAATCAATGAAATTAAAATCCATAAATAGTTTTAAGTTTTTTAAGAGTAATTATCCAATTAAGGTTTTTCTTAATTAATTAATTAATTAAAACATATTAGTCCAATGTCTTGAAATTTTTACTATTGATTTTCCATGTTATTTTGTATGTTCATGAAATTCTTTTCATAGTTTTTGGGCTTATAGAGTGTGGTTACTTAATTTTTAAGGTCTTTTGATATTAATTTGATTAAATAATTATAAAATATAATTAATTCATAAAAATCACCATTTCACTCTTAAATCTCATTAATAATTGGAGGGCATGTGTGGAATCATTTTATTATTTGGTCTCTTTTCAATAAATCTAATCAATTGCAATTAGATTATATTAATTAAGAAATGTTGATTAAACTTAAGTGGTATTATGTTCACATGAATGACCTTAGAATTTGATGGCCTAAGTTGATTGCTTTGTGATGTCCATTTTATTATCTTTATTCACCTATAAATGTGCAATTAATTCATGCCACATTCATACTTATCTTTAAAATTAAAGTCCTTAAGTGCATGATAAAGATAAATAATGTGCCTATTAAATAAATAATAATAATAATTTCATCACAAGAGTCAAAATATATTTATAAATCTAAGTTAATAAATTTGAATAAAACCCCTTATGCATAATTAAAGTGTATAATATGTACTCTTTGAAAGTATATAGTTTGGACACTCGGTGCATATGGCCACTTTTTCCTTGGAGGTCTTTTCATCTCCATGGTTTAATAACATCACATACCTAAAAAGTGGTGTAGAAAAATACATATAAAAATATGAAATATTTTTTCAAGCCTTATATCATTAAGATTTCAAAAATAAATTTCATCCATATTCATATTTGTATTAATACATAAAACTACATGGATATTTTGAAGTGAATAATTAAAGTCATAAAATGCATACATAATGATATATTAAAAATGATATAATAAATACATATTATTTTTAATGAAAATTTAAAATGGTGAAATAAATACATAGCTATCTTTAAAATGAAAATTTTAAAATGATAAAATAAACACATAATTATTTTAAAATAAAGTTTTAAAATAGTAAAACAAATACATAATTAGGTAAAAATGAACTATTAAAATGATGAAATAAATGCTTAATTATTTAAAAATAAATTATTAAAATGATAAAATAAATACATAATTATTTAAAAAATGAGTTATTATGGTGATAAAATGAGTACATAATTATTTTAAAATAAAATATTAAAAGTGATTAAATATTTATTTTAAAAATGAAGTACTAAGGTGATGAAGAATTGAAGGATGGCATTAAGTAAATCATCACTTATCCCTATTATCCTTAAAGTATATTTCATGTGATTGTAATTCCATTTAAGTTCAATACGAACTCATGAATTAATAAAAGAATCTTAACATTTCATTAAGAAGGCTAAAAAACATAAAATACATTATTAATACTAACCTTAAGGTAGGGTGTTGAAAAGGATTAAGTTTCATTCTAAGTAAAACTTAAAAATTTTCATACTCTTTAGAACACTAACCTAATGCAAATAAAAATTGAATTTATAGTTTAAAATTAAACTCTTAAATCACTAAATACTTGCATCAAAACCATTCTTTAATTACTTGAACTTATCATTTAATTTGCAACTTAAAAAACCCAAGTTTGCCATAGCAAACCAACCTTTGCACACAAAAATAAAATGATAGTCACAAATCCTAGACTTAGGTTAGGTTAGTGCTTTATTGTGATATATTGATTTTTTTTATTTCATGGTATACTGTTCTCTAAAGTGGATGGTAGGATTGCATGCACACTAGTCTAGATAGTAGGACATTATTTATTAGACTAATGATGTTTTTCGGAGAGGGTTGTGCTTAGTAAATGGAGCAACTATAATAATAAAAATAAATCAAATGCTTCTACATGTACGTGTTGCTTGCCCCTTTAAGCATAGCTCATTAAGACAGCTGGGTTTATCACCTATTGGTGCTAAGTCCAATTGTGTCATATATAATTACTTGGTGTGTATGAGTTATAACTAACCTATGCTTTGTAGGTTTAGTTAGGATTTATTTTGGAATTTTAAATGTAATTATGTAATAGGATATGGTCAGAGCCATGAGGTTTATGATGAGTAGAGAGGCTAGAAGGAATAGTCTTGGGAGGCTTTATAATGCTTGGAAATCTAAGATTTGGAAGATCAAATGAAGATGAAGAGCCCCATGGCTTGTTTTAATTTTCATTATGTAATTGTAATTCAAGTCTTACAAAGGTTTTGCTTAGCAACCTACTTACTTTTTTTTCTAGGGTGTATAGTAGAACCCAATCACAGAGGCCTCTTATTATTCTTTTAATTTAATTGACTATTTGGTATGTTTACTTTATTTTCATAATAGAAATTGCATGCTTTTATAGGTTTTTATAAGTGTGAAGATTGTTGTATGTCCTAGATTTGGGTAAGCTATTTATGATTTAAACTTTCTACCCTAACTTAAAATAAACTTTAACTAAAAATAGCACAACTCAAAACCTCATCTTAAAGCCTAAGGATTAATAGACTAAAAGATTTAGAAATCCTAGATTTATGATGAATGTGGATAATAATCATGTATACATCTTATCTTATTTTCTTGAATATAGAGGTTCTTCACTTATTGCACGATAAGGGGAGTGCAAGACTGTTGATAGCAACCACTTGAGTTAAGAACACTCTTCTCATTGATTTAGCCATAACTTTATTTGATCATGCATGCAGACATAATTGTCCACCTAGCTCTAGTAAAGTTAATAATTCTATAAAATTTATAAATATGTAACTTTATTGCATTAGTTTAGAACATGATTTTATACCCAACATAATCTAGGATCTTAAGGAGTGAGTTTAAGCTCATAGGTTTTATAATCTTAATAAAAAAATAGCCTAACTATATTGCATTCATAAGTTATGCCTACATGGTTCTAACTCGTACAAGGTGTTAGCTGGCAACCATCTCAATTGATTGTAAGTCCATAAGAGTCAGGATAGACTCACACTCTCTAGTAGAAGAAAATCAACATATCCCATTTTTCCTTAAGTAGAATTAAGTCGAGGTCTTAGCTTGTGCTAGATAACTTTAAACATAAGTTCAGAGGTTACTCATTTCTCTTTTACTACATGCATAAATTCTCATCTCTTGAGCATTTACATTATTGGAATATAAGTCTTAGATTTCTAGTAAAATGTCAACTCAAATAATTATAGTTCACTATTATAAAAAATCTAAAGCCTCACCTTATGATATATTGAAGTGTTTACTAGATTTTCTGTATCATGAACACTTCCTACTTATTTCACTTTGGATTTCATTAAGAACTCTTTTTAAGATGTAATTAACTATAGGGGCTTGCCATTATAAGAAACTTAAGAACCTACCTTATAATAATCATGCTTTATCTCATCCATGTAAAGTAGGGGAAAAATCTTTAGTATATATAGATCCATCAGCCTTAAAAATTCTTATCAGATTATTGGATCTATTGTAAGGTGATATCTCTATTTTTTGAGGTAGTTTATCATTCCTTGATGTCATACTTGATCATTTCAATAAGTACCTTCTAAGTTACGTATGATGTCCTATCACATTTTTAAACACCACACATATTATTTTTCATTTTAATTTATTTTTTTAAATTAGAAATTATTATTGCCTATTAGGTAATCATACAAAAATTATTATTTGCATTCCTTTGTTGTGACAACATGCCTCCTAAATCAGTTAGCCAAGATTAAATACAAAATTTGATTAGAAAAATGGAAGAACTTGACTTGCAAATTAAATAAAAATTTAATATGAACTAAGACTAAGTCATGAACTTAGCCACCCAAGTTCAAAATATTGCTATTAGGGCATAAACTCCACCTATAATTCAAAATCATGTTGAGGCACACACATTAGGAGAAGAGCTCATAGAAAATTATAAAAAATATACGATGTAAAAGACAACTCTTAAGGAATTTCCTTTGGAATAATCATAAAAAAAATCTCCAAGATTTTAAATGATTCCAGTAAGAAGGTTAAGTCTGATGCTCCTATTTATAATGGAGTCTTTGATCCTAACAACTTTCTTAGACTAGCTTAACTAGATGGATGAGTTCTTCCGTTAGTGCAAAATGCATGCCTACCAAGAACCACATTTTCTAAAATAAAATTTGTAAGCCATGCCTAGATCTATTGGAATAATATTTAGATTAAAGAAGAGAGGCTAGGTGACACATTCTCACTTGAGTAGAGATAAAGAGGTTGTTCAGGGCCAAATAATGTTTTATAAACTATGAGAAGAAATTGCATGAATAGTTGATGACCCTTAGACAAGGCAACATATAAATTATAGTGTACATGAATACAAATGAAGAATTGATAGCTAGAACCAATCAGAATGATTAGAAGTGGCACTTAACTAAGAAGTTTGTTATTATTCCTTTGAGGGATATTAGAAATGAGGTAGAGTTACAAGACTCATAGATCCCCGAGGATTCTTTCATTATGCTTTGCCCTTTGAAATACATCATAAGAAGTCAGCCTCTACATCTAGATCCAAGACTCAATTTTTTATAACAAGCATCATCCTATCTTAAAAATAGGTCTACTACTAGATCTAGACTATCACTAAAATCATCTTTTAATACTATGGAGGTGGTATACTTGTGATGTTATGTGAAGAGACATGCAAAATCAATTTAAGGTGAAGATCACACTCTTAAAAGAGAATAAAGAAGAAAAAAGAAGAACGAGTTGAAGAGATTCATGATGATACCCTCTTTCTAATGTGGACTTATACCATGTGGGAGATGAGGTACATGTTATTAGATGCATGCTAGTAGTTAGGGATGATGATTGGTGGACAAGATATCTTTATCATTTATGCAATTTGTATGGAGAGAAGTGCAAGCTGATGATAAACAAGGAACGTTGTATGATTGCCATTTATACGCACATACTTTCTAGGTTGAATCTTATGTTGAAATTCCCTCCTAAACTATTTCTATGTGAGTTGGGTGAATTGAACCTCCAACAAACCTATGTACCATGTGCCTATAAATATAAGTAGTTATGAAGATCATATTTGGTGTGATGTTTGACTTATGAGCATAACACATATCTAATTAGGTATAGCTCAGCTTTATGATTTGGTTATAATTCATTATGGTCACGAGAATACAAATATATTAAATCATAATGGAAAGATCATAAAATTATTTTTTGTAAACCAATAGATAAGCAAGTGCCAACTCCTACACATAAGCCTAGTTCTGAGATCTAACCAAAACTTATCATAAGAATAGTGCAAAGTTTAGTTGATTATATTATCATCTCCTACCACTAGGGGGACCACTTTTAACATAGACTTTTTGAGTCCTATCGCTTCACATATTTTATTAGACATTATAATTTAGAAGGTAAAGCTAAACACCATATTTAGAGAGTTTTCTAATCTCACATCAAGGTATCTACTTCATGTGAAAAAATTTATAGAGGAGCCACATGTGTATCATATTCTTGAGATTACTTCTACCATCTTATTAAAGTTTATAAATCCATTCCATATGACATATAAAATGGTTTTCATCTTTGAAAGATATTCAACATGCTATAAATTTTATCATAAGTTTTTATATGTAAAAGGTCCAAATCAAATGAAGAATTGGACCAACTTCAAAGCATGAAGAATTGATGTGGCACAAGATTCTAATCAGGTAACGAAATGAACTATATTTATGAACATAGAGAAAGAATTTCAACAGGAGTTGAAGTTTGATGCATGAATACAATTAAGGAGACTTTATACAGCATTTAATGTGTTGTAATTTGCGTTATGTGATGTGTACACTATAGAAAAATAGTTATTACTAATGGAATTTTTGAACGACAAATCCATGGAAATTATTAGTAAATTATCGATGGATTTTTAGTTAAAACATTTTCGATGAAAATTTCCATAAAAAATTCATCATGACAAATGGTTTTTTAGTCAAAACATTTTTTGATGAATATAAATTTCCTATTTGTATTCATAAAAAAAACAATACTTAAACCTAACAGAAATTCCATCAAAATTTTTTTTTTGGTGGAAATAGCAATTATTAGGGGTTGACAGCATTGCCCCTGACCCCAGTCCCCAATTCTTCCCTTTAGCTTCAAGTCTCTCTCTCTCTCTCTCAGTAGCTTAGATTTTTTGTCTGATTTCTATCAAAAAACACAATGTTTTTGTTTGATTTCACCATAGAATTAAAGATAAATCACTTTCTCTAACTTCTACGACTGTTTATTTCTGAATTCGTATATTCAATCATGCAAAAATATGAATTTAAAATTTTAAATTTTCTTAATTTATAGCTTAGATTTTTTTTTAAATTTTGTATAAAACTCATTTATTTTATAGTTATTTTTGAACTTAGAGCTATGGTTATTTAGCTTATGGTTTAGATTTTTGTTGAAATCTTAATTTTGGAAATTTGGGTAATGTATTTTGCAATTAATTTTAAGTATTTAATTGCTCACATTTTGATTCAAAATTTTTTATAATATATACATAATGCATTAGTGTTTTAAAAATTTTGAAATTATTCGGAGTTAGAACTATGTTTGTTTAGTAATTTTTTACAATTTATATTTGTTTGTATTTTACATAAAAATTTAATTTGGTGATGATAAGATAATATGGTGAAGGTTTTAGAATATATTTTTACAATATTATAGATGTGAAAATTTATGACACCACATAGAGTTTAGGAATTTTTTATTTGGATGGACCAATGCCTCATTAAGAACTAAACATATTATCTTGGAAGATAAATATGTTATTATATAATGGATTCAATAATTTAATAGAAGATTCATAATGATAATGGGGTTTTCATGTACTAGAGATTTTTCTCCTAAACTATGTGGAAGGTAGAACATGATTTATTTTCAAGTAGGTTCATGGTTCCCTGTAGAGGCAAGCCTCTATAGTTAATTACATATCAAGAAGGTTCTTTTCCTAAGAATACTCTCTATTAAAGAAATAAGTTATTATTTGTAAGTATTTTTAAGTTGGTTTTCAAAAGATTGATTTTTGAAATTTTAATTGGAATTGATTCAAAGTGGAAAGATTTATTTTTAGAAAATGGGATGAAGTAGGAAATACATTGTTTTGGGCTTTAAATTTTAGAATTTTATTTAAATTTTGAGTTGACATTTTCTTAGAAGTCTAGGACTTAAATTCTAGTAACACAAGATTGTAGAAATGCTTAGGGTTGAAGACTTACTCTAAGGAAGGAGTCTTCAGAACCTAGTCTACAAATGACTTTAACACATATTAGATGCTCGATCTAATTTTATTTTAGGAATTATCAGCAATTTCTCTCACTTTAGAGAATTAACTAATCTTTAACTCTTCTGGACTTACAACCTGCCTGGAGAAGGTTGCAAACTAACACCACCTAAGATCATTTTAAATTCATGATACTAAGTCTCATGAATGCAAGATGCTTGGTTGTTCTATTTTAGAAAAGGAATCTATGAACCTAAACTCACTCTCTAATCCCTAAGATAATCTAGGGTAAAAAATGCATCTAACTAATGTATATTTTTTAGATTTTAAATGTTTTTACTCAAGATTTATTTAAGGTATTGGGTATGCATTTTTATGCCTACATGTCATGCAATTAGAACTGGTTATGTGCCAAATCAATAATATAAGTTAGGCTTCCCCAAGAAGGTGGTCATCCTCATAGGTCAGATGCCCCTTATATGCAATGAGAGAAGTTTCCCAATTCAAGGATTAGAGCAATATGATTTCATAGTTTCAAGACCTAATCGATTTCTAATTGATTTTAAGTTTTTCTTAAGGCTTTAGTTTATGTGAAGTTTCAAAATTTCTTTTTATTTTAGTTTTAGTTGTTTAGATTTAAGTTGGGTATAAAATTTAATTTTTCTCTTTGAGCCTAATCATCAAAGCATTCAATCACAAGAAATCACAACACAGAAAGAAACTTATAAAAGCAGGTTGATTCTATTATGCACCAAAAATAAATCAAATTAATTTAATTTAAGGAAAAGGCCAATGCGGATGGGTGCCACTGCACACACTGTAAGAAAGAGTAAATGGCTAGTTGAGCTCTACCCTTATACAGCCCGGCCTAGAACTACAAGTCTAGATCTATGGGTCTTCTTTCTAGGATTGTCTCCTTCTTTATGGACATTCATTGGGCTTCACAAAGAAAGACATAGGCAATGGTCCCCATAAATCCTAGCCTAATTCTAAGAAAAAATTTACATTTTCAATTCAAAAATGAATTATAAGCCCTATAAAACAAATGTTATCAAAATTCAAATATCATACACCAGTTATATTTTATAAACATACGGGCTTAGTATTAGTTATTTGTCAAGCCCACCTGTCTTATGGGTTATGCTTAAGGACTTAGGCATAACTGCAAGAAAATAATATTTTTAATTTTATTTATGATAGTAGTCTTTTCAAGCATGGTCCTCTATAGAAGATAGTGTTAAATCTAAAAAGAACATCTTATCATCCAGTCTAAAGAACAAATATTTATGCAATTCATTTAGATATTTCATTTTTATTGATTCCTCTTTGACAGATGTTTCCAAAGAGGGTTCATTCATAATTTTTAAAACTTTGGTTGATTTATTATAATTTAATTAATTTCTAGTTAATTATTTAAATTATTTAATTCATTTAATTACTTTATTAAGCCAATTTATGATTTATTTAGTTTGTATGAGTTTCATTGATGATTTTGTGTTCATTAGAGTTCATTAAGTTGATTTAAAGTTATTTAATTCATTTTCATGAGTTATTTCATTTTATATAAATTTATTTAATTAAAATTGAGGTTTAGGATTTGAAATAAATCATATATCATGAATTATATTGCAATAATTCATAATTTTTTCTAAGGGTTGTTTTAACATCGATATTAGTTCCCCAAAGTTTCATTTGAATTGGATTAATGGTTTGTGCTTCATTAAAGTTTAATTGATTTCATTCAAACCTAAATTTAGGTCAAAATATCAAAAATTAATTATGGATTTTAATTTTAATGAATTCCTCTCATCAAGATGAATCTACAGAGCCTAAATTTACATTTTGTTTTTGTATTTATATTTAATTTTTTTATGATTATTTGAATTTTTTTATAATTTTTAATTAATTTTAAATTAATTTTAAGAGGTATTGACTCATTTTAAGATTTTGAGTTGACGTGGCAACTTGCATGATGCCATCGCCATATGGCAAAGTAGGATTTGGCCACGCAGATCCAGCATGGCATCCTCATTAAAAGTGGTCCCACATGAGAGGAATCTCGAAGATCGGGCAGTCTCGATTCATTTCAAGATTTCCTTAAGTGGTAAAAAATTAGATTGTCTGACATAATTACAACCGTCCATTCTAAATAGAAGGATCAGATGTCAGAGATTATATCCTACAAATCTCCAATGAGAGATGGAAACCGTTCATCATTTTTGCTAAAATTTTGGCGATCGTCGATAAATTTTGACTCATTTTTATTGCAAAATGATCAAGGATCATTTTATGACCCATCCATGTAGTTTGATCCACATAGGGGTCAAATCACTTTTGAAAAGGACCAAAATTGAACTTTTGAAGGATCGGTGGTGTAGCATACTTCATTTTCGATGATCACCGGTAGTGGAATTTTATCCATTAGCTTCGCCTCAATGTGATGAAGTCGTGTATGTAATTTGTTGGCTTGCCTCCTTGTGGATCGCTCCCTAGACCAACTATAGATCAAATTTCTATGGCTTTGGTCATTCCCTGGCGCACCGGTGGTGAAGGGATGAGGTGGCGATTCGATTGAGGTCACCTCAACCTCTAAAATAAGTTGGAACATTCAATTTGCTATGGGAGAGTCTCTCTTGCATTTGACCATTAAAGGAGCTCGGTGGCCATTCGTTTTCTCATGTGCCAGTGGTGAGGTGTCAGGGGAAGGATCTCCTCCTTCATCTCTACCCTTGGTAAACAATTTCTGATGAAAAGATGGAGGGAATTGGGATTCCCTACATGCTTATTGCCTTTTAGGTGACCGGATTCTGGCCACTACCATGGGCAAGGTAGACCAAGGGGTGGATTCAATCCCCCTTGGCCTTGTGAACATATTTGGATGAACAAATGGAAGGGAGGAGGGCATCTACTCCTTCTTCTTTCCTTGGTTGAGCCCCTTCTTTCCATAGCTTTTTTCCTTCTTCTTTGGCTTTTTCTTTGGAGGAAGCCAAATTCCCTTTGGCTTGAGGCTCATCCCATCCATTCTCTGCCCTTGGAACTATTATGCCAAGAGGTGGTCAAATTCTAAGGTTACTTGGATATAGTCCAAGTGATTTTCATATTGAAAAGGGGAGGAATCTTCCTTTAGTCAAAGATTTCCACTCTTCTTCTTTGGTTTGAATTTTTTGGCTTTGGCTTTAGGCATCACTTATTAAATTCAATATAAGTTTGGGTTCAAATTTAAATCCATTTGAATTGGATTGAAAGCTTTAAATCCAATCTAAGCATTTAGATTCAAAGTGGTCTAATTTTAATTCAATTCTTTTGATTTTGAGTTTAATCATCTTTAATTGATGATTGATTAAATTTTGATTTAATTAATTCATTTAGAATTGAATTAATTTTGGATTTCATTTCATTTCAACCCATTTAAACTTAAATGGGTTAAGTTTGATTCCAATTAGGTTCAAATGAATAATTTGACTCAATTGGATTGGGTTTAAACCCAATTATGCTTGATCACATGTGTGAGATGATTTGGAGTGCTTGATTTTATTTAATTTCAATCAGATTTCAATTTGAACCCATTTTACTAGAAGTGAGATTAGGGTTAAGCTTGAGTTCCATTTGGGTCAAATGACCAATTTGACCAAATTAGATCTAATGACTAGTTGGATTGTATTAAATTATCATTTCCAAATGGTTTTGAACAATCAAATTGAATTGATTTCAATTTGATTTGGGTTTGAACCCAATATAACCCATTTAGGGTTATTTAGACTAAGTGGTCTAATTAACCCAATTAAGGCCTAAATAAATTTGAATTTGCTCATATTCATGGTTAAGCATGTTTATTTGATCATTTGTAACATTTAAAATGATTTTGTTTGGTCAAATTCTTGGTGGGTTGACCTTTAACTTGGTGGGACCCACCTATGTCAAACCTATGCTAAATGGATTGATTAAGTTTGACTTTGATTTGTTTTTTGGATTCATTCATTTGTTTGAATTTGATTACAATTTGATTTATTTGGATTTGATTTGATTTAATCTAAATTTGAAAATTTGGGTTGAGTCCACTATGCCCATTAGGTTAAATAAAACCCAAGGAAGGTGCACTAGGTCACAAGTATAGTGCCCTAAGCATTGAATTAGGAGATTCCTATTTAAGTGTAAGACATCCTAGTTACTTATTTCAGAATTGAAGTTAAACTCATCCTAAAATGAAGTCAATAATTATGTCTATATTAATCACTTTGTTTAGAACATATCCACTTGCTTTTGTGCCAAAATGCTACAACTATTGTTTGACTTTCACTACAATCTCATGGCGCACAATATTCACACTCTTTGACCTAACTCTCCCTTACAATTCTCTCTTGATCCTTAACAAGCCTTACATACACTGATTAAATATTCCAATTAGTTTAAGAGAAATAAGATAATCATGACCTTCTCATACTAGGATCGATCCTTGAATTGGAGGTTCTTGTAAGCTTCGTACATTATATTAATTATTTACAAGAAAAAAAATTGCATAAGCATTCAAGTCATATTAGGCCTTGATTAGTTTGTTAAAATTAATTATAAAATTTATATAGCTCATGAATCTAGTCTTCACACTTCTTAATTTATACAACATATGGATATCCATAGCAAGTGATCATGGATGTATAATAGATTATAGTTAGGCAGAAAAAGATTAACTATTGAATTCTTGAATGGTGTTGAGTACTTTGTGCCAGTGGCATCTCACCTTCCTACTTATCTTTTTGAAGGAATGCTTCTATGTCCATGTGTAAGGCATAAAATTTAAGCCTTCTTAACACTAGATGAAGTGAGATTAGACTTGTATTGTAGGGGCTTTCAACTAAATAATTTGTTCTAGACTTCACATGGTGAGTCAGAGCCACATATTGATGATGATGTTGGTGCATCAATGAGTTATGCATGCCCTTTAACTGAATATGATTATGGATGAAATTATAAAGAATTGATCTTTAATGTTGCAAGAGCTCAATTAATAGAAATAACAGAACATGAACCATTGATTAAAGAAGCTTAAAAGTTCTATGACCTGCTAAATGCAGCATAGTGACCATTGTGGTAAGGTTACATGAACCACTCTGAATTATATATGGCTGTAAGAATGCTAAGCATCAAAACCGAATATAATATGCTACATAAATGTTTTAACTAATTTGCATGGCTGCTTAAAGATATAAACTCACAATAAAACTTAGTCCTTGATGACCTAGAGTAATGCATTAGATGTTGAATGTAAATTTTTTGAAGCATTAAATATAAGCCATAGAGCATAAAAAAGGACAAATAGAAGGATGTACCTTATATGCAATTGTTCTACATGTCACTTTCTTTGCATCTCCAAAAACTATACACATTTATAAATTCAGTTAAGGATATGTCATGATCCCATGAGAGAGAAACTAAATCAAAATTTTTAAGCCATCCATCACATGGAAAAGCATGGAAGTATTTTAATCGTACTTATCCTAATTTTGTAGCTAATCCATGTAATATCAGACTTTCCTATACGATGATAGTTTTGGATCATTTAGTTAGTGTATATCACCTTATTCATGTTGGTCAGTGATAGTTACTACTTAAAGTTTACCTTCAGAGATGTGCATGACCACACCTTATATGTTCTTCACTGTAATTATACTTGGGCTCCATAATCCTAACGTAAACATTAAAGTCTTCTTATAGCCATTTATTAATAAGCTAAAACTCTTATGGGATAGTGGCAAACTCACATATAATATTTCTGTAAAGCATAACTTTTAGATGAAGGCAACATTTATGTGGACTATCAATGACTTTTCTATGTATATAATGTAATCAGGGTGGAGCACTACTAAAATGTTATTTTGTCTATACTATATGGATTTATCAAAAGTGTTTACTCTTAAAATCATAAAAAAAAGATTTTGGATTGTTTGTCACCTTACGTTTCTACTAACTAACCACCCATTTAGAAGAAATAAGGATGCATTCATCAAATATGGAATTGAGAAGTTCAAGATTCCACCAAGAATATGTGAAGATAATTTGTGGCAAATTGTTAGTTCAATTATAACTATAACAGATTTTCCAATGTTATGTGATAGTTGTTTACCAATTTATGGTGTAGATCATAATTGGATTAAAAGTAATTTTTAGAATCTACTTTACTAGAAGCCTAATCTGATTATGCTTAATCTTGATGTGTTGCATATAGAAAAGACTTTCATTGACAACATATTCAATGCTGTGATGGATATTAAAGAAAAAGTAAAGACAATGTGAATGCTAAATTAAACTTATAGAAGAAAGTTTGATGCACTTTATTTATCATGAAAGATGGTTCCAATTGAAGTGTGTGGAATGTGGTATAAGGAAATTGAGATATTATAACAGCTACTTATGCATATCCAATGCAATAGTTTATACAAAATGTCTATTGACTATCATTAGTATGTTTTATCCAATAGAAAGAATTTAGGTCACTACCAGAGCATAACCAAAACATTAGGAAAAACTTTGAGTAAAGTGGTGAAACCTGTTTATGTTATATGTTCACAAACATATGCAAGTATAGACAAAGACCACTTTGAATTGGTGATGAAGTGTGGTCTAAACTTTGTAGATGGGAATCACCAAATTATGTTCATATGAGAAAGAAGGCTAAACAAATAAAGCATATTATTATGGGGGCATGGGTAGCTCTTTACATACTGAAGGCTAAAACAAAATACTTACAATGATGCAATCATCTGTACACTGCTAATCACCAATTATCAAATCAAGAGTATATTAATTGACACAGTGTTGACCTCATTTTTGGATGATGTTGAAATCATTCCAATCGTAGTAATTATAATCTCTAACCTTAGATTAGGAGCTTCCTAATTAGACACTTAGAACACTACATTTAGTACCTAGGTGTATCTTCGAAATAGCATAAAATAATATAAGTGAATCAAACCAAAATTTAAAATTAAAACTAAATTTGAAACCATAATTAATTTAAACTCAATACACTAAAGTAAAAGCTTAGGTCATCCTAGTGAATCCTTCTAGTACCTGACCAAACTTAATTGGTTTAGGTGAACCCAATCAAACCAAATATTATAAAATTCAACAAAAATCTAAATCAAGTACATTTCAATTGAAATCTAAATTCAGTTGAGTCTATTTTTAGGTAGTTGAGATGGTTGACCTAATTGACCCATTTAAGCCCAAAATCACCTAAGTCCAAGAAAAATTAAAATAAATCAAAATCAAATCAAATCAAATGTGTAGAATTAATGAAAAAATATAAATAAACCCAAGAATAAATTTAGATGAGGTTCAAAGTGGTCAACTAGGTCATTTGACTTAGAGTTGACCTATGTGGGCCACATCAAGTCAAAAGTCAACAAATAAAAATTTGGCCAAATTAAGTTATTCAAAGTTTAAATGAACATTTTTAAATATAAAACTAAACAAATCTAAATTCAATGAGGACTCAAATGGGTTGATTTGGCCACATAACTCAAATAAACCCAAATGGACCTCATTGACCCAAATCCAAATTTAATCAAAGGTAATTCAAATTAAATACTTCAAAATACTTCAAAATTATAATTGAACACAATTTAATCTCACCTTAGGTCTAGTCTAATCAATTTGATCACTTAGCCTAAGTGAACCCAAAGTAACTCATTAAACCTAATTTGGGTCAAAGTGAGTCAAAATTCAAATTAATTTTAAATCAAATGAAATAAATTACTCAAAATCATCTCAAACACTTAATAGAAGTTAATTAGAATCCAAACACACCTTGATTGAGTCAAATAAGTCATTTGACTAAATTAAACACAACTTAACTAATTTTGATCAGAATATGTTAGTTTGGGTTAAAATAAAAATCAAATTTAAATTAAATAAAATTAATTAATCATAATCATTACAAATGAAAAGTTAGACATAATTAAATGAAAATACAAACTCTAAAGTAGCCAAAGAAGCTAAGACCTAATTTGACCCATTTTTATGTTTGGGTTAAGCTAGCCTAAAACCACATTAGTCCTAAACATGGCATAGACCAATTGATCCATGAATCATGTATTAGATAATTAACAATGAATGAAACCCAAAACTAAATCCAAATAACAAAATAAGATGCAATCAAACCTACCTAAATTAACATAAAGTAATATGAATTCAAATTATATAACCTAAAGCATTCAACTCCAACCCAACTCAAGTTAGTTTGAGCTTGGCTCTTAACTCAATTTGAGCTTAATTTGGCACATGATATCAATCTAAAGAGATGGTTAAGTGCTATGGAAGGTTATGTGGAGCATGCAAGAAGAAGAATTCCCCAAAAAAAAAAAAAAATCCATGCATGAAGTCAAAACTTTCCATTCTCCATACATTCACCACTCTTCATTTTAGTTTAATTAGACTTATCCTATCAATAAACCACCATTTCAAGCAAGAAGTCAAGCTTAGAAAATCCCCATGATGAGCAATTATCCTCTTTCTCCATGACTAAGGTTCATAGCCAAGAATAAGGGGAGAAAAGAGAGAGTGAATTGACCCTTCCACAAGGTTCCCCACCACCATTGACGAGTCTGAGATTAGCCAAACCTTACAGCAAAGGTGACAACCATATATGATAATGTGGGAGAAACATTCCTCCCCCAAAATTGATCATCCATACATGTTCTATGGGTGAAGACGATCTCATTCAAATCATCACAGAACTCACCATCAGTGAGCTGGAGTTTGATCAAAGATGAAAAGGTAGAGCTTAATGTCAATGGTAATTGGAAAGGAGGCAACCCTATTCCACCTTACAAGAGGTTCATCTCAATCAAAGAGAGGTTTTTGAATCGACAAAGTTGCTCGGCATCACTCTAGTGAGGTACTCCCTCAAACCCATTACCTATCTTTTATGGTTTGGTCCTTTGTAAAATAAATCTTTTTTTGGTTAAGATCAAGTTGTGTTGATCAAGATCATTTTACAATCAAAACCATAAAAAACATGGCTTAGATCATTCAAAATCGGCATCCAAAGGTGGACAACTCATTGTAAAATTTATTTTTGAGTTTTGATATGTTGTGATGAAGGTTGAATATATTCGGCTCAATAGAAAATTAATTTTTCTACCATATTAAATTAATTCAACTTGAACTCAGAAATAATTAGCTCATAACCTTATCAATTAAAGACTTAGGAATAAAAGTTAAAAGCAACTAAAGACCCTAGACTTGGTAAACCATAATTGCTTATTTTTTTCTCAACTCCTTTAATTGGGCCCTCTTCAATTGCACATAATCGGGTATCTGACCTGTGAGGATAATCACCCTTCTAGAAGAAGTTTGCATTTTCTTTTGATAAAGCCCATGTAGTGTTTTAAGTTGGAGTCATAGGGACACCACACAGATCTTAGGGGGGCTATTTATTGAAATGATCGAGTTCGACATCTAAAAAATAATGAACTATCTAAAAAGGTAGAAACACCCCCTACAATGGACTCAATTACCTAATAAGGACTCCTAAGGAAGATGAGTCTACATATATGCTAGAGAACTTTCTCTTACTTTACATGGATAAGTAAAGTAATATTTTTTATATGCCAAGTTCTTTAGTTCTCTATGGAAGCTAGCTTCC
This sequence comes from Cymbidium sinense, assembly GCA_021442155.1. Taxonomy (NCBI): domain Eukaryota; kingdom Viridiplantae; phylum Streptophyta; class Magnoliopsida; order Asparagales; family Orchidaceae; genus Cymbidium; species Cymbidium sinense. Next base: position 21,303,217 of record CM038229.1, read on the forward strand.
ATAGTTAATTACATCCTAGGAAATGAAAATTTTCTAAGAACATTCTCGATTAAAGTAGTCAACTAATATCTTCAAAGATTTTAAAAGTAGATAATCAAAGAATTGATCATATTGGAAAGTAATCAGAATAAGCTCAAATAGGAAGAATTCTTAGTGGATTATAAAGGAGAATGAGTAGGAAGCACACATGATACTAGCAAGCTTAGTGAGTGCTTCAATCTACCATATAGTAAGACTTTATATTTTGAAAGAGAGAAAATTATTTTTTTGAGTTAAAATTTATTAGAATGCTAGGACGTAGATTCCAACAATGAAAGATTGTGAAAAATTCCAAAGTGATGATGACCTATACTCATAGCAAAGGAGAAACAAGAAGTCACTAAACCTAAATCTAGAGTGCTCTAGCACAAACTAAGAGCTCGACTTAATTCTAGTCAAAGGAATGTGATATGTTGACTCACTCCCACTAGGGAGAGTGGACCGATCCTAACTTTTTTAGACTTACACATCATTTGATTTTAAAACCATGTAGACTAGTCATATGTAAATGCAAGATAGCTAGGTTGTTGTTAATTAGGGAAGAGTCTAAAATTATAAACTCACTCCTTAAGAGACTAGATCATGATTGGTGTGCAAATTATGACCTAAACTAATGCAATAAAATTTACATATTTTTATTTCATTTTTGACTCATAATTTTGGACTTAGGCTTGGGAGGATTTATGCTTAAATGCATGATGAAAGTATATTATGGGCTAAATCAGATAGAAGGGATATTCTCCACTACAAGGGACTACTCTCATAGGTCATGCCTATCTCCTATAATAAAAGAGTGGAGATCCTCTATCTTCAAGAGTGAGACAACACCATACATATGTTGTTAGAACATACAACATCCAACTAAGGGTTGCTAAATCTTTTATTATCTTGATTAAGGGGCGAGGTTTTAAGATGAGGCTATGGGTTGATTAAAATTTTGTTAAGGTTAAAATATAATTTTATTCAAAAGAGCCTACAGTATCCAACCACACATCAAACATACACACTTTAAAAATTATGAAAAGCATACCACTTCTATTGCACAATATAAACACAAAAATTAAACATTTGAATTTTGTAAAAGAATAAAAGGATGATGTGGTTGGTACCACCGTACAAGTCAAAAAGAAAAGAAAAGAAATTAGGTAGCTGAGCTCTACCCATATACTACACGGATTACAATTAAAATTACAATAAAGTAAAAGCTATGGGGTCTTCAATTCACCTTCATCTTCACTTCTTGGGTTTGAATACTCTAGCTTTCACAAGGCATCTCAGGTCTATACCTTTTAGCTACTACTCATCCTAAACCTCATAACACTAATCCTAGTCCTAATGTAAAAATTACATTTTATATAAATAAAAATCTAACTACACATAAAAAATAGATATTAGTGTAACACACATTCAAACCTAGCAGTTGTATTTCATACATTTGGACTTAGCACCCTACCCCTAGGTAACCAAGCCCACCTATCCTAATGGGTCATGCTTAGGGACATAACATCACCTACAAGTAAAAAGGTATTTATATATTTTTTTATTATTATGGTGGTCCCTTAATCAAGACCCCATATAGAAAACAATATTAATCTAATATCACCCTAACATCTAGACTACACACAAATAATCCTAATATTCAATCTAAAAAAATCCATCACATCTTCAGAATAATCCTCAACCTAACCTAACACTAAGATCGGTGACTTAGTATTCTAATGTGTGTGCAAATGCCAAGTGTGGTATGTCTTAATTGGACTTTAGAGTTAGGATTTTCTAATGACAACATGTTTAAATCTCTTATTAGGGGTAGTTATTCTTTCGATTATTTAAAGTTTTGATAAGACTTTAAATTATATGCCTTTAATTGTTTATTTTCCAATTGTAATTTTACATTATAAAGAGAAGAAAGAGAGTTGATTCTCATTAATCCCTACCTTAGGTTGACTCTAAGAAATGAATCTTTATGACTTTTAAGCCTTTTAATTAGACCTATATTTGGAATTGACTTAACAAACCTTATTTAGTCATGAAAGGCATATTAAGATTAATGAAGCCAAGCCATATGCAAATGGGCAAACCTCATTATCTATATAAATCACTAATATATTTTTACTTCACTTTTTTTAATATATGTACATACATATCATATACATACATATATATATATATATATATATATATATATATATATATATATATATATATATATATATATACTTGAAGTATGAATAGACATGAATTTTATAACAAAAGGCATTTCACTTCATATTTATACACATGTCTAAATGTATAAGAAACTAAAAAAGTATGTGCCTTTCTTAACCAGGGATGTGAGGTTACCTAGGACCTCCTTAGGGCAACTTAAAGCCTCGTGTTTCCAAATGTCTAGACTATATACTTATTAGCCCAAATACACACAGACATGTATATAAATGCAATGATGAGCTCATGAAAAGTCAGAAGTTGTTATCCTTTTCAGCATGAAAGATAAATAAACTTTACTTTATTTTACTATTTATAATTAAAACCTACCAATATAAAGCTTATATTTAAATTATTTAATTAAAATTAGCATATGATTATTGGTTAGAGAGAAAAACATATTTGAATTTTATTAGTGCTAATAGCCACTCCATATATTTACATTTTTCTACATCACAGAATTGGATGCAACATGTTATTTTTAAATTTAAAGCATGAGTGTATGGAGCATATGGCATGCAAATTTATGAGAATTGAAGCAAAATAATTATACATTATCAAATGATACATTTTTCTTCATTGAAACCTAAGGACAATCATGTTAAATAAACATATCTTAAACCTAATTAAAGTTTTTAAGATTTTTAATTTCTAAGATTATGAGTTATTTAACCTTAAAAAGGAAAAGTGAAAGCCAGTGTTCAACTCATCTCTATATTTGTTTATTGATAAATTCAAGGAGAAATATAGTATTTTTTTGAACTAATTAAGTTTGGCCCATTAATAATCCATTAAATTGCCCTCCGAAAAGAAAATTCCTTAATTTGATTAATTATTAAGCAAGAGCCCATGAATCATGATAATATGCTTGGAAAATAAAATTTGCATTGTCTTAAGGGTTCTAATGCAGTTTGGCCCAATGCTTAATAATTAATTAAGTTAAGATAATTAAGCTAATTACTTTCATAATCCTCCACACCATGGAATCATGATTTAATTAAAGATCCTTACATTAATTAAGCACATGAGAAAAATTCAATTATACATCTTGATTAAATAAATTGATTATGATGATTTCATAATTATGAATTTCATTTTAATTAATTACTTAATTAATTAATTATGGTCACTAAGAAGAATTTTGAAAAATAATTAGAATGAGGGATTCTAATTATTACTCATGATCATTCTTTCTATCTTAGAGATTAATTAACCTTCCCTAATAGATTTAATTTTTTTTATTTTAATAATTATTAAATACATAATAGGGGGAAATTAGGGCTTAAAAAATTTGATTCTCCTAATCCACTTGAGAAATTAACCAAACAAACTTATGGGAGGCAGAGGTTATTCCATATATTCAACATGTCAAATCTCAAGTTAATTAATTAAGTGATTAAGGCTTAATTAAGGTAGCTAATTAAAATTTTAAACTCTAATTAATTACTATTCACTAGATAAAACTTAGGGATTTTATTTTTCTTAGATTTTCCTCTATATAAGCTTTCCAAAATGGGTTTATTGCATTTTTTTTATTTTACTATAATTAGTTATGATACTTTAAAGTTATGGCTATTTAAAACATAATTTAAACCTATTTAATCCATTTACACAATCGATGACATGCGGACACTAACGTAGCATTACTTTCAGCGTGGCACCATGGGATTAACTATTTAAATCATCCGACGTGGCTGCCGACTCAACGACGGTGGATGCGCTTTAGTCCCAGTCATTCAATCATGGATTGGATGGTGAAGATTAATCTCATGATTCTAATATAATAAAATTGAGAAAATCTAGCATGATTAATCATGACTGTCCGTCCTAATTACCATCTACTCATGATAGAAGATGGACACCATCCACTTTTTATTACTTGATCCAAGCTCACCAACTTTTTATTACTTGATCCAAGCTCACCAAAGCTCGTTCGATGGTGGATTCAATTCCAAAATGATCAAGGGGTGATTCTGAGGGGATCCCATAATGGGATTCACACAAAATAATGATTTTCTTCATAAAGGACCAAAAATCCTATGATTTTCTATGATTGACCAAAAAGTACCTTGCCGGAGCTCAAGATTGACGGTCTGTCGACTGAGGTAGCTTTGTATTGAAGTGTCAAAGCCTTGTTGAGAAGACCATGGCCTACCTCCCTGCTGATTGCTCTCTAGACTAAATTCCATCATAAAGCTAATCGAAGTTGGTCTTGGGATGCCTTTCGATGCTTAAATCGAATGGGAATCAATTTATTTTGGCTTGTTGGAGCTAGAGAAAAGTGTGGAGATAGTTAATTTAAGGTTGGTAGAATTTGGATGATGTTGGATGGAATGAGGGCTCAGGTTTGAACGACGCTTGGTCTCACCGGTGATAGAAGTGCAGGGAGCTCTAAGGAAGCATGGGGACTACTCAGGTTGTTATGGGGATGGATTCTGTGAAGTTTGAATAGGTGAGAAAGAGTACACCCTCCTCCCCAAGTGAATCAAGGCATGGGATTGGTTCAGCCTTCGTCATCCATCTGGACAGCGAAGTGGTCAGAGGTGGCAGGGGATTGATGATGTCGGGGTGCTTAAGTGGATGAGCGAGTTTAGTGGCCAGCCATGGGGTCTACACCTTTGTTGCACTGGACCAATGGCCAACCAAGTGGATGAGGTCCTCCCCTTGGTTAGAGGCTGCACCCAACAGCCTTATGTTAGGTTGGGTTAGTGGGCCTATGTCCAAAGAGGGTTAAAGTTGGCTATTATGGGCATAGGAGATAGGTAGGCCTTCCAAATAGGGATTATCTTATTTAAAACTTTTGGTTCACTTTATTTGACCCAAACCATGTATACCATGGGTGGGTTCACTTGGGAAGATCAATTGAGACCAAATGATGAGTCATGCCAAGTTTGGTTGGTTTGGACTTGGTTTGGTTGGGTTTGGCTCAAGTTGACTCATATAGGTCAATTTGGGTTTATTTGGGCTAGGTTGACCAATTGACTAAATTGGATCAAGAGGACTATTGGATCATAATGATTGTATATTTGGAATGCATTGGTGCAATTAGTTTGATCTAATTTGAAGTGGATTTGAATTTGGCTCATATAAGCTCATTAAGGCCAAATGGGGCAAGTTGACCAATTTTTTCACATTGGTCAAATTATGTTGATTGAAGGTTGAAACATGTTTGATTTATGATTTTTGATTAATTTTAGGTGTTGGTTTGAATAAATTTGAATTAGATTGAGTTTTAGTTCAATTTGACCCTTTAGGTAAAATTGGGTCAAATAGGTCAATTTGGTTAGCTTGATCAAATTAGCTTGAATTGGTGACTGAAGTGTGTTCAATACTTAATTAGTGATTGATAAGAGCTAGTGGTTTCCATCAATTTAAAGTGTAGTAATATTTGGCCCAATTTGGCCCTTTAGGCCAAATTGGGTTGATTAGGTTAATTGGCTTGGTATGGCTCAATTGATTGAAATTGGATGGTTAATGGTGAATAATAATCACTTTGGAGTGGATTCAATAAATTAATTTGGTCTAATTTTGTTTGAATTAGGATGTTACTCAATTTGGTTCTATAGGCCAAATTTGGTCAAGTGGACCAATCGGCTTGATTGGGTTCAATTGGAGGTATATGAAGGCTGAGATATTTTCAATCATGATTTTAAAGCGGATTGGTGACCTTGATTGCAATCAATTTAGGTTAGGTTGAGTTTTGACTCCTTTGAATAATTTAGATCAAGTTGGGTTAGTTAGGTTAATTGAATAGTTTGGAATGAATTGTAACATATAATTGAGCACTTGGTATAATTATGAGGCTTACACTAGGTTGGGTTGGCTTTTGGCTTGGAGCTTGGATTATTATCATTAGGTCTAGGTTTGAGTAATTGAGTAGGTGTGGGATATGGTCAGGCCTTAAGGTAGGTGATGTTCTACCTATCTTAAGGTAAGCTCTAACCCTAGGGTTATACCCTATGGGTCATCTAAGTTTGGGCTTGGTGTCCTCCTAATCACTAGAAGTGTCATAGCACTGAGGAAGTCTTAGTGTCTAGAAGAAACCTTGGCAGAGGTCATCCCATATATTCAACATTCCAAATCTCAAGTTAATTAGCCAAGTGATTAGGGCTTGATTATGGTAATTAATTAAAACTTTAATCTCTAATTAATTATTATTCACTTAATAAAACTTCAAGATTTTATTTTTCTTGGGTTTTCCTTTATATAATCTTTCCAAAATGGGGTTATTTGCATTTTTTTATTTTACTATCACTAGTTATGTTTTTTTAAAGTTCTGGTTATTTAAAACATAATTTAAACCTTATTTAATCTATTTACATAATTGGTGCCACACGGACGCTGACATAGCAGTGCTTTTCATGTGGCACTATGGTATTGGATATTTAAATCATCTGATGCAATTGTTGACTCAACGATGATGGATGCACTTTAGTCCCAACCGTTCAATCATGGATCAGATGGCTAAGATTAATCCCATGATTTTAATATAATAAAATCTAGAAAATCTAGTGTGATTAATCACCACTGTCTGTTCTAATCACCATCTTCTCATGATAGAAGATCGACGCCATCCACTTTTTGCCACTTGATTTGAGCTCTCCAGAGCTCATTTGATGGTGGATTCAATTCCAAAATGATCAAAGGGTGATTTTAAGGGAAACCTATGGTGGGCTTTGTATGAAATAATGATTTTCTTCATAAAGGACCTATAATCCTTTGTTTTTCTACGGTTGACAAAAAATTACCTTCCTAGAGCTCAAGATCGATGGTGCGTCGACTGAGGTAGCTTTGTATTGAAAAGATGAAGCTTTATTGAGAAGAACATGACTTGCCTCCCCACCGGTTGCTCTATAGACTAAACATTATCACAAAGCTCATCGGAGTTGGTCTTGGGATGTCTTCCAATGCTCGAATCGACCAAGAATCAATTTATTTTGGTTCATTGGAACTAGAGAAAGGTGTGGGGAGAGTTAATTTAAGATTGGTGGAGTTAGGGTGATGTTGGATGGAATGAGGAATCAAGTTTCAATGGGGCTTGGTCTCACCGATGATTGGAGGTGCAGGGAGCTCTAGGGATGCTTGGGGACTACTCGGGTTATTATGTGGATGGATTATATGAGGTTTGAATATGTGAGAAAGAGTATACCCTCCTCACTAAATGAACCAAGGTATGGGATTAGTTTATCCTTTGGAAGCCATCCGACCATTGTAAGTGGCTAGAGGTGGTAGGGGATTGATGATGTGGAGGTGCTTGAGTGGCTAAGGTAGTTTAGAGGCCAACCATAGGGTGTACACATCTTTTGAGATGGACCAATGGCCAACCAAGGGGAGGAGGTCCTCCCCTTGGTTAAGGGCTGCACCCAATAGCCTTGGGTAAGGTTGGGTTAGTGGGCCTATGTCTAAAGAGGGTTAAAGTTAGCTATCTTAGGCAGAGGAGATAGGTAGGCCTTCCAAATGGGGATTTTATCTTATTTAAAACCCTTGGTTCACTTAATTTGACCCAAATTGGGTTCACCATGGGTTGGGTTCACTCGGGAAGGTCAGTGGGGATGAAAAGATGAGCCATGCCAAGTTTGGTTGGGTTTGGCTCAAGTTGACTTATATAGGTCAATTTGGGTTTATTTGGGCAAGGTTGACAAATTGACCAAATTGGGTCAAGAGGGCAATTGAATTATATTTGATTTGATATTTGGAATGCATTGGTGTAATTAGTTTGATCTAATTTAAAGTGGATTTGAATTTGGCTCATATAAGCTCATTAAGGCCAAATGGAGCAAGTTGGCCAATTTGGTCAAATTGGTCAAATTAGATTGATTGAAGGTTGGTACATATTTGATTGATCATTTGTGATTAATTGTAGGTGTGTGTTTGAATAGATTTGAATTAGATTGAGTTTAAGTTCAATTTGACCCTTTAGGTAAAATTAGATCAAATGGGTCAATTAGGTTAGCTTGAACAATTTGGCTTCAATTAGTGATTAAAGTGTGTTAAATACTTAATTGGTGATTGATTAGAGCCATTAGTTGCCATCAATTTAAAGTGGACTGAGATTTGGACCAATTTGGCCCTTTAGGTCAAATTGGGTCGATTAGGTTAATTGGCTTGGTTTGGCTCAATTGATTACAATTGGATGGTCAATGGTGAATAATAATTACTTTGGAGTGGATTCAATGAATTGATTTGGTCTAATTTTGGTTAAATTAGGATGTGATTTGGGTTAAGTGGACAATTCGACTTCAATTGGAGTTATATAAAGGCTATGATATTTTTAATGATGATTTTTAAAGTGAATTGGTGACATTGACTGCAATAAATTTAGGTTAGGTTGAGTTCTGACTCCTTTAAACCCTTTAGATCAAATGGGTCAAGTTAGGTTAGTTAGGTTACTTGAATGGTTTGGAATGAATTGTAGCATATAGTTGAGCACTTGGTACAATTTTGAGGCTTGAACTAAGTTGGGTTGGCATTTCGCTTGGGTTTGGTTTGTTATCATTAGGTCTAGGTTTGAGTAATTGAGTTGATATACGATTTGGTTAGGCCTTAAGGTAGGTGTGGTTCTACCTATCTTAAGGTAAGCTCTAACCCTAGGTTTATACCCTTTGAGTCTTCTAAGTTTGGGCTTGGTGTCTCACTAGAAGTGTTCTTGTACTAATGAAGTCTTAGTGTTTAGAAGAAACCTAGGCTTAAGATGATGGTAGTCAACCTCACTCTAAGAGTGAGGTCATTATCCCATGACTTGTTTCAAACTATATCTTATCTTAGGCATAATTTGCATAACTAAAATCTCAAATAAAATTATGATTAAAAAAATGTATAAAATTTGAAAATTATTATATTAATTAGAAGCATAACATGCCAATCATGATCTTAGGATTAAGGAATGAGTTTAAGTTTTTTTTCCTTTTCTTAAAGATAATATCATAGCTGTCTTGTATTTATAACATCAAACTCATGGATTTAAAATCATTTATGAGATGTTACCTGGAACCCTTCTAGGTGAGAAGTAAGTCCAAAAGAGTCAGGGATAGATTATCATTCTCAAGTAAGATGAAGACACATAATTTTCAAGTATTAAACAAAGTTGAGATTTTGACTTATGATAGGAGCACCTCAAAAGTAAGCTTTGAAGCATCTCATTACCATGAGAATAAGTTTTCAACTCCTAGGTGTTTCTATAGTCTTATGCTGTCAAAATCTAAGTCCTAGATTTCTAATAAAATGTTAAGTTAGAATCTCAATAACTTTAATTTCAAAAATGTAAAGCCCAATTGTAGGATACTTTGATATTCTTGGGCATCTCAGTATCTTAAATATTTTCTATTTATTCTTGATTGTCCTTTAAAAGAACTCTTCCTCTATAGAGTGTTCTCTTTTGAATTTCCAAAATAACCATCATTTGAATATAAGCATTGAAATTCATAGAGATGAAAGTTAGTTTCTTTAGTCAAGAGTATTCTTAGGAGAACTCCTGTTCTTCTAAGATGTAATTAATTATAGGGCTTGCCCTTATAGGAAACTACAAACCTAGCATTAAAGTAAACCCTACTTTATTTCTCCATATAGTTCAGGGGAAAAATATCTGGTACATTATAGACCCATTTGCCTAGAAGACCTTATTAAGTAATCAAATCTATTATAATGTAATATTTCTATTTCTTGAGATAGTATATTTATCCCTTAATGATGTGTTTGATCACCTAAATAAGTACCCTTAAGATCTACATGGTGTTCCAAGTAAAAATCCCCACAGATTTTTCTAGTATCTCCGCTGGAGAGTAGATCCTCTCTTTATCTTTAGAAATTAACTTTTATCTGTATACATCGGTAATGTACTTGTGTCACCCATGGGTCAGGTCTATCATTTTTTCTATTGGCTAGCTATCCATTTCATGCTTGGTAGAGCCCACCCAATATCCTTAATTTAAGTTCTAGAATGCCTTGATTATCATAGTCAAACAAGTGGGTCCTAGAACCTCCCCCTTAAAATTTTTAATACAATTTAAATAGTTTAATTTTCAAAGAAAAGTCATTTTTATTAGATCTAACATTGATTAAAATGGATCTAACATCTTTTTGAAATAAATAATAAAATCATCTTTGAAAGTTTCTAGAATAATCTCTAATAGAAATCTTGAAAAAATAAATTATAAATTCCTCTTTGTCTTCAATTTTATCTTTGCTTTGGACAAAAGCTAAAGAAAGCTAGGATAGGGTTCTTAAACTGATACCTTTTGTTCTAATACATTCCAAGGTGATAAACACTTGAGATTGTATGTTGAAAAAAAGAGAATTCTTTCAAATAAATAATCTTTAAATTTTAAAATCTATAAAATTAATGGAAGTGGGTATAGCCCTAGTTATTTCCTTTACCACCATATGACTTGACATATGATTGAAGCTTAATTTACATTCAAAGATTAGCATTAGAAAAATATTTAAGAAATGGATGCCTTGTTTACTCAAGGTAGGAGTATAAATTAGCTTTAATATTAAAAATTTCAAACCATTTCTGCACATCCACCAAGGAACTTGGAAGTCAACCATCTAGACTGATTAACTAGCTTCAATGAGTGGCTTAGAGGTGACTCTCTTTTAGACCCTCTAGAAACCTTGTGTTATTCGGAGTTTAGGAGAAAGTCAAGAAAGGAAAGGCATACAAACATGGTAGCAAGGCTGGTAAAACTATACTCCATGTCTCCTTCATTCTTATGCCTAATCAAATAAAAAAAAAAGACAATGAAAAGAAGATTTTATTGACTTCTCTTGATAATAAAAATGATAATAAGAATTTCTAGAAATATAATAAAAAATTTTACCCCTTTAAAAATAATTCTCAGATTTTCATGATCTTAAGGAACTATATGAATCGGCTTCTAAAAGTGATACCTCTATTGTCAACTTTCAGACTTGGAAGTGACTGCTCTAGATACTGGTACTTTAGTTCTAAGTCCCTTCATCAAAACTAAGTGATTGAGTTAGAGTTTAAGTAGCCCCTAACTGAAGGAGTTGAGTGAAATTTAAATACTAAGAAAAAGTATAAAACCCAAAGGTAACAATATTAAGATTATCTATCAAGAGATAATTTTTTACAATCAAAATTTAGCCTTCTTATTGTAAGATAATCTAATTCGTTAGATCAATTTTGTCTAAAGATTGAAATAGTCTTCAAGTTTAGGATACACCCCAAAATTTGAAGAATAACTTAAGTTCACAATTAATGAGTTGAGAAGAAATAAATTTAGGAACAAAAATTGATCCATAAGCTCACCCTTTAGCGAAATGGAAATTAATGCTGTTAAATTTAAGGCTACTTTACCTAAAATTTGGATGAAATGCCTATTTTATTTCAAGATGTGGTGGTCTATATGGTTGACATTAAGCTTGATATTGTTCTAATATAATAAATCCCTTGACACATGTGATTTGACATCAAATAGCAAGTTATTGCTAAAATTAAAAAGAGATTTAATGATTGCCTTACATGAGAAAAAAGTATTCTTCTTTGTTGGCTAACATCTTCACAATAAATAAATAAAAGAAAAAGAAGAGTCAAATCTGTGTATGTATCAATTCTAGAGACTCGAACAAAGCTTTGTTCTAAAGATGGATTCTTATTACCTATACTAAAACTCATAGTAGATAAAGCTTCTTCGCATAAAGTTATGCTTCTTTCTGGATGGATTTTCTAAATATGCATACGTTAAGATGCCGGTTATGGATGAAGAGTATACGACATTTAGAATCCCATCAGGGATATTATGTTACACATTTATACTATTTGATCTCAGGAATGTTAGGACAATTTTTCAAAAGGTTATGATAAAAAATTTTATAACCTCACTCATAATGAAGTGACATCGATGATATTATTAGAAAATAAAAAAATAAAATTATTTTTATGACTTGAGAATTATTGCACTACTATAATTTAATGGAAATTTCTTAGAATGCACCTTTGAGGTGGCTTTATGTGACTTCCTTAAACTGGTAGTGGAACTTAGAGGGATCAAAATTAATTAAAGTGATCCTTGAAGTATCACTTCATGAGAAATTCATTTAAAAGAAGTCCTTTCAAGGGAAGCCACTCTATCTTAGAAAAACTTATTTCAAAATGATTAGAAGAATGTCAACTTTTCATTATCTTAAATTAAATAATTTAAAATTTAATTAGGGATAAGAAATGTAAAGGTACTATTGAGAAATCTAAAAGTCTAGTTGTCTCTACTACTTACATTCATGGAAAACTACAAAACTTGTATATTATAACTTTAGAGGAATCACTTAATGCTTCATTGAAAATAAAGTGAATGTCTTGTAAGCTACAGATTCACACCAACAGAAATAAAATATTCATCAATTGAGAAGCATTATATGACTTTGGTTTTTGTTGCCTGAGAACTTAAATGCCATAATGTAGCTAAAAAAATCTCTCTGGTTGATACCATATGATGATCTATGTAAAGTTGACTTGACACTTGGCATGGCTGTATATGACTTTGAGATGATTGAAAATAATGAAATGTTATTCATATGGCATTGACATATTGTACACTTGGTCCTAATCCTTCTAATATTAAATCTATCAAACATGCTTAAATTCTTTGCAAATCTCTTCAAGGCCTTTAGAGCATAACTCTTTCTTTTCATAAGTTGGGAGCAAACCCTTCATGGCTTTATTGACCTCATTTTTGGATGAGGTTAAAATCATCTCTAAATTAGTAATTAAGACACCTAATTCTAAATTATGAGCCTCCTGATTAAGCACTTAGGACACTATGCTTACTGACCTAATGAATTGTTCTATGGTTTGATTTAATCTAATGGGATTGGGTGGATCCAAACCCAACCCAAATCTAAACAAAGAATTGAATCAAACACATTGCAATTGAAATCTAAACCCATTTGAGTTTAAAAAAAGATAATTGGAGTGGTTAACCAAATTATCTTAAACTCAAAGAAATTCAAATAAATTTTAAAAAATTAAAATTAAATCAAATGAGAAGCATAAAGTCATTCCATAAATATAAATGGATTTAAAACTAAATCTAAATGAAGATCAAAGTTGGTCAACCATTTGACATAGAGTTGACTTATGTGAGTCCCACCAAGTCAAAGGTCAACCCACAAAATTTATTCAAATGAAGTCATTCTAAATAATCAAAATTATAAAATTAGCATGTTTAAACATGAATCAATTGAATTTAAATCTAATAAGATTTTATTTGGATTAATTAGATTCTTTGATCCAAATAAACCCAAATGAACTTTATTAAGACCAAAATCCAAATTAAATTGAAATCAATTTAACTCAAATACCTTAAATCATTAAAAAATAATAATTAAACATAATCCAAACAATCATTGGGTTTAATTTGACCAGTTTAGTCATTTTACCCAAATGAGTTCAACCCAATCCATTAAACCCAATTCGGTTAAATGGGCCAAAATTGAAATCAACTTCAAAGCAAATGAAATTAATCACTCCAAATCATTCCACACATGTGATTAAACATGATTGGAGTTTAAACATGCCTTAATTGAGTCAAATTGGTCATTTGACTCAATTGAACTCAACTTAACCCATTTAAGTCAAAATGAGTCAAGTTGAAATAAAATCAAAATTAATTTAAAATCCAAGGAAGTCAATCAATTTAAAACATCATAAATCATTAAATACACATATTGAATTTAAATTTAAATCTTACAAAACATTCAAATTAAAGAATTAAACTTGACTTATTTAGGTCAAGAGAGCTAAACTTAGGTCAAATCACATTAAACCTCACATGGCATGGAGTAATTGAACTCCAAATTATCCATTGGATAATCAACAATAATTGAAAATCAAATCTAAAACCAACTAATCAAAATAAATACAATTAAATTATTTTAAATCAATTTAAATCCAAATGGCATTGAACTAGGTTCAATCTCCAAATCCAACTCAAATGGACTTGAGTTTGACCCATGATTCATCTTGTTTTGACTTGGTTAATGAACCACTAATCCAAGTGAGCATTGTGATGGGAAGACGAGCAATATAGAACTCCATGGAAGTTGAACCATCGCCATTGGAAAGAAGAAACCAAATATTCCAAGCAAGGAGATCAAATTCCATTTTCTCTCCTCCATATCTCATCCATTTCTTCACCGTGACTGATTTAGACTTTCTCTAATCAGTTGACCACCCCTTGGAGCTAGCCTCCAAGGGTAGAAGTCATTAGGAAAAATCCAATTTGCTTTCTTCCATGGATGAAGCTCACAACCAAAAGGAAAAAAAAGAGGAAGGAGACCTCCTCTCTTCAAGTTATGCATCCCAATACACTCACAAGGGGAGGAGAGACTAAACCAACCCCTTGACCAAGCCTCTCACCACTAGTGGTTGGATTCCAACAATCCCAAATCCCTCATGTATGGTTATCAGCCATACATAAAAAAAGGAGATTGGAGGCTTCCTTTAGCCAATACAATCATCCTAACACATTCAGAAGGGAAGGAGAAGGTAATTCGAGCTATTGCCTAAGCCTCTCTCCACTAGCAAGCTTGAAATCAGCCAAAGTTAGTGGCCAAACTCTTGGACAAATTTTAAATGGGAGGAAGACCATTCCTCCCCCCAAAGTGGATGTCGCTACACATCCTAAAGATAGCGGTGAACTCGAACGAATCCTCTCTGAGGTCTGTCACCATCGACGAGCTAAAAAATAATCAAAGCTGATTTTAAAGGGTGGAGCTTTGATGTCCACAGTGATTGGTAGAGAAGAAATTTTATTCCACTTCATTGAAGGCTCTTCCCAACCCAAAAAGGTTTTCGAATTGACAAAATAGCTGGACATCGTTCCAATGAGGTACTCCCTAAAATAGTTACCTACACTTATGTGGTTTGGTCTTTTGTTAAAGAATTTATGTTTGGTAGAGAATAACTGTGTGGATCGATTGTAAATCGATCCATGATCATTTTGTAATCAAAAATAAGAAGAACGATAGCTTAGATAGCCAAAAATCACCATCTAAAAGTGGATGGCTCTCAATTCTCTAGTAGTGGCTCAAAGATGAAACCTCCATTATTCTTTCCTTTTATTTGGAACTAACAGCTTAGATCTAGATGCACCAATCAATTTAGACTCTTAAGAAAATTGAGATCAAATATGGGTTGTCTGTTCATGATCGGGCAGCTCTAATGAACCCCACCGCCTACAACACTGCTTTACGTGGGATCCAAGTGGGTCAATCTGCGATCGAAGAGTAGAAAGGGCCGCCTAGTCAGCTCTGATTGGGTTAAGGATGAAATTCAGAATTTCTGAATTTACAAAAATGGTAAAAAATACAAAGTACTTTAAAAATTCATAGAAAATAAAATACTCAACTAAAATATGTAAATAATGGATCTATGGATTCATCTCAATGAGGAGAATCCATTAAATCCAAATCCTCAATTTGTATTAGGTATTTTTGGGTTAATTTGGGTTTAAATGAAAACAATCAAACTCAAATCAAACTCAAACTATTAAATCAATTAGTTTGAAGCTTTGGGGAATTAAAATTAAGGGTAAAACACACCTTAGATATAATTTTCATGACTTATTGGCAAGTAAATCTTAAAATACAAAATTGTCAAGCCATAAGCCTTAAATTAATGAAATAAATTAATAATAAATTAAGAAAATCATGAATAATTATAAAATAAACTTGGATTATCATAATAAACGTTAATGAACATAAACACAACATTATAATATAGTAGAATTTAATAAACCCTAAAATGACCTAATTTATTAATTAATTAAATTAATTACTTTAATTAATTGATCTAAACTTTAAATAATCATAATAAATCAACCAAAACTTTAAAATTCTAAATGAACCTTCTATGGATTCATCTTCTAGAAGAGAATTTTAGAAAATTAAAACCCCAAATTAATTATTCCTAATTGAAGCCTAATTTAGGTTTTATTAAAATAATTATTCTTAAATTATACATCTAATTAGGATGAAACTTTAGAGAACAAAATTAGAAAGGAACCCCACTTTCCATAAAATATTCAAGGTCAAATGACCTATAGATTTGAAGTTGTTGAATTTCTAATATCTAGGTCAATATGAATGAAATAATAAATAAAAAAATTACAAAAATTATAAAAATTTATAAAATCAATTTAAAACATTTTCATTAACATTAGGAAACTTAAAGAAAATTTTTCTATCCTTGAAGTCAAGGAATTTAATTAATTATATGCTTTCAGTTTAATGAAATAATTAAGAACATAAAATTTAATCAAACCTTAGGTTAATAATTTATTAAATTTACAATGAATCAATTAATCAATTAAAATTCAAAATTAATTAACCTTTGAATTTCATACCTAAATATGAAATTCATTAAATTCTTTAAATTCATTGGGTTAAAGAATAACATAATCCTAAATATCAATGAAAGTAATTAATCAAATTAATTAAACAACTTGAAAAGACTTAGATTAAGTTTTGTGCCTAAAGTAGCCTAAGTTTATTAGGTTACGAATTGTTAAATAAAATTTCACCTTAAGATATTGAATCAATTAATAAAATCTTAACAAATAATGACATTAAAACTTTTTAACTAAGAGTAAATTAAAACATCAATTTAAATGTATTAAGTTAATTCATTCAATTTAGACAAATATAAACAGTAATAAACATAAACATTAAACAATCAAAATCAAATAAATCAAGTAATTACAACATGTGAAATGAAATGTAAATATTGTAAGTGTAAGCACTTGAAACAAAAGAAACTTAAGAAAGTAAATATTAAACTAATGAATGAAATTAATTCAATTAAAATCAAATAAATCAAATAATTCAAACACGTGAAATTAAATGAACTTTTAATCAAAATAAAAGAAATGTAGTAGGAATGAAGTCTTCAAATCTTAACAGTATTACAAAACATTAAATGAATCAAAACATTCGAAAATAAATCAAAATAAAATAAACAATAAATTTAATAATGATAGATAATTAAACTCTTTATTAAGGATTAAAGAAACACTTTAAATCTTAACCAAAGGTTTTAAACCAAAAGATCACAAATCAAACCACAAAACACTAATCAAGCTAAAGGAAATGAAAGAAGAACAAACCTTAATTAAATTTCAAAAGGGAAAAAAATCAAATCAAACCTAATTTAAGATAAACTATTCAAACTAATTCAAAAATAGTTTAATTAAGATACTTAGAATCTTACTTTGGCTCTTTAGAATGGATGAAAATATCATTCTATTTGTATTTAGGATGATGGATAGGATGGATTCCACCTAAAGCGGAATATATTTTATTTTTCATTCTTAAAAATTTAAATTCCACTTTAACATAAAATGGAATAAAAAATGGAAAGAAAACTTGTAAATCAATTAAATCACTTAGATTGAAACCACCTAATAGAAAATTGAACATAGAATAAGATTAAAAGAAATCTAAATAATGAATACAAAATTTTCATAATTAGTAAACATATCATTTATAGTCTATTCACCCGAGGTTATAGGGCTATTGGTTTGAAGGAGGTTTTAATACTTTGAACTTATGATTTAACAATCACAGGTACCTATTAAGTAAAATTATGAAAAGTGAAAGGTCACATCTCAAATCAAATTAAACTAAATTTTGAAAACCAATGCCTAACTTCAGACATTAGATTATTATATCACCGATCTTAGACTTAAGCTAGCTCAATGTTCTATGATATTCTATGATGTGATGTGAAATATTTTTCTTATTTGTGGTGTAATGATTTAGATTAGAAGGCTAGGATTATTTGCTTGCTAGTTTTGATGGTAGGCCTTCTTTTTAGACTAACACTTATTTTCTGCAAGGGCTATGCTAAAAGGGACTATTGCAATATATATATATATATATATATATATATATATATATATATATATATATATATATTTGCTTTCAAGTATGCTTAAGTCCCTAAGTGTAGCTCAACAGGATAAGTGGGCTTGGTAAGAAACTAATGCTAAGCTTGTATGTTTAATTATAACTGCTTATGTGCTATGTGTATTTCCTAATGTTTATTTTGTAGTATTTAGAAATTTATTTTTAAAATTTTAAATGTAATTTGAGCATAAAATTATGTTAGGATCTATGGGGTCTAGGAATAGCAGAGTGTGACCCTACCAGTGCATGGTCTTAATGGTCTACTGTGAAGCCCGTGGAGGTCCCTGAAGAAAGTGATGATCATGGAAGAAGACCTTTATAGGTCAAACTTTTAGTTCTAGGTCAGGCTGTATAAGGCCAGAGCTCAGCTTCCCATTTTCTTTTTCTTCTAGAGTGTACAGCGGTATCTGGTCATATTATCCTTTTCTATTATTTATCTTGGCTTGATTTATTTTGGGTGCTCAATAGAAATAACCTACTTTTCTATGTTTCTTTCTGTGATGTGTTTCTTTGATGAAATGTCTAGAATGTTTGGCTCCTAAAAAACTAATTTTTTTTACCCCATCCAAATCTATTCAAATTGAATATAATAATAAAAAACTCATAACCTCACATAAATTAAAGCACTAAGAGAAACTTAAAACAAACTTAAAATAATTATCTTCTATAAAATAAGATAGCATATTGTTTGTCCTCCTTAAATTAGGTGCTCACCCATTGCACATATGGTGGCATCTGGCCTTTGAGGATGACCACCCTGTTAACCTCATTTTTGGATGAGGTTAACATCACTTTTAAAATTAGTAATTAGGGTGTGCTAATCCACCTTTTAAAATAGGTGGATGAGGTATTTTGATAAACTTTTCAATGAAGGATATGAAAGTATGATTCATTTTAGGAACCTTAATAACCTAAACAAAAGTAAAGAATTTTGTTTTTATCATCATGTTATTAAATCTAAAGTTAGAGAAGCTTTAAAGAAAATGAAATGTGGAAAAATAGTATGACCTGATGATATTCCAATAGAAGTGTGAAAATGTTTAGGAGATCAAGGAATTTCTAGGCTTACAAATCTTTTTAATATTATTTTAAAGACTAAAAAGATGTCAGATGAGTGGAGAAAGAGTTTGTTGGTTCCTATATTTTAGAATAAAGGTGATGCATAAAAGTGTGAAAATTATAGAGGAATTAAGTTAATGTATCATACACTAAAATTATGGGAGAGTGTAATTGAGCATAGGTTACGATGTGAGATAAAATTTTCTCACAATTAGTTTCGTTTCGTGCCAGGTAGATCTACTATGGATGCTATACATTTGCTAAGAGGTTTGATGGAGAAGTCTAGAGAATGTAAGGAGGATCTACATATGATATTTATTGATTTAGAGAAAGCTTATGATAAAGTTTCAAGAGATGTTCTTTAGAGAGTTCTAGAACAAAAAGGAGTTAATATTGGTTATATTCAGATCATTAAGGATATATATACTAGAGCTATTACTTGTGTCCAAACACAAGGAGGATTGACAAAATATTTTCCTATTTCAGTTGGATTACATCAAGGATCAGCTTTAAGCCCTTATCTTTTGCTTTAGTTATGGATGTTCTTATTAGGCATCTACAGAAAGATGTACCTTGGTGTATGCTTTTTGCTGATGACATTCTTCTTGTTGATAAGACTAGAGAGGGAGTCCAAGAGAAACTTGAATTATGGAGGTTAAACTTAGAGTATAAAGGTTTTCATTTAAGTAGATCTAAAATTGAATATATGGAGTGTAATTTTAGTTGCAGAAGTTATAGTGGTAGTGTTATGACATTAGATGAACAAGTCATTAAAAAGAGTGAGCAATTCAGATATTTAGGCTCTATTGTTCAAAATGATAGTGAAATAGATGGAGATGTTATTAGTAGAATTCCAGTTGGAATGGATCTGGCCTGTTGTGTGATAGAAAAGTACTGCTTAAACTTAAAAAAAATTTTATAAGATGGTGGTAAGACCTGCAATGACTTATGGTGCAGAATGTTGGCCAATAAAAGAGAAGCATAAGACTAAGTTAAGTGTTATAGAGATGAGCATGCTCAGGTGGATGAGTGGATTTACTCTTAGAGATAAAATGTGAAATGAGTATGTTTGAAAAAAAGTTGGAGTAGCTCCAGTGGCAGATAAGATTAGAGAGAGTCGCCTTAGATGGTTTGGCCACATAAAGCGTCGGTCGTCCAATGACCTGGTTAGGAGAGTAGATGCATTAGATTTGTCTTATGTTAATAAAGGTAGAGGTAGACCTAAAAAGACTTGGTTAATATGTACAAAAATGACTTTAGTATACTTGAATTAAATGGGAATTTGACACATAATAGGACACAATGGAGACGAAGGATTCATATAGCCGACCCCACTTAGTGAGATAAAGGTTTGTTGTTGTTGTTGTTGTTGATCAAATATGGCATTAAGGAATAATCATTTTATCTTGAAAGATAAACATTTTTTCCTATAATAGATTCGATCATTTCAATAAAAGACTCCTAAGGCTAATGAGTCTTTCGTGTACCATAGATTTTTCCCCTGAACTACATGGAAGGGTAGAATAGGGTTAATTTTAAACTAGGTTCATGGTTCCCCATAGAGGCAAGTCCCTATAGTTAATTACATCTTAAGAAGGGTCTCTTCCGAAGAATACTCTCGATTAAAGAAATAACTTATTATTTATAAAGATTTCTAAGATGAGTTTCAAAGAATTGATTTTTGGAATTTTTAATTATGAATGATCTAATTGGAGAGAGTTTTTTTCAAGAGTCAATTGGGATGAAGTAGGAAATGCCTATTGATACTAAGATGCGTAGTAGGCATTTCAAGTATCCTATAATTAGGCTTTAAATTTGGAATTTAATTTAGATTTTGAGTTGACATTTTCTTAGAAATCTAGGACTTAGATTTTAGCAACATAAGACTGTAAAAATGCCTAGGATTGAAGACTTATTCCTGA
This sequence comes from Cymbidium sinense, assembly GCA_021442155.1. Taxonomy (NCBI): domain Eukaryota; kingdom Viridiplantae; phylum Streptophyta; class Magnoliopsida; order Asparagales; family Orchidaceae; genus Cymbidium; species Cymbidium sinense. The sequence goes on from CM038229.1 coordinate 21,324,366, forward strand.
AAAAAGATGCTTCAAAACCTAGTCTAAAGGTGCTTCTAACACATGTCAAATGCTCGACCTAGTTCTATCTTTGGGAATTATCAGTTATTCCTCTCATCTGAGAGAGTTAACCTATCCCTGACTCTTCTGGACTTACAACCCACATGGAGAGGGCTGCAAGCTAACACCACCTAAGTGCATTTTAAATTCATGATGCCAAGTCTTATGAATGCAAGATGGCTAGGATGTTGCATTTTTTGGAAAGGAATCTATGAACCTAGACTCACTCCTTAATCCCTAGAATTATGTAGGGTATGAAGATGCATCTAAGTAATGCATTTTTTTTATATTATTATAAATTTTGACTCAAGATTTATTTTAGGCCATAGGTATGAATTTATGCCTAATCTCATGCAATTAGAAATGGTTATGGGCCAAATCAATATTAGAAGGCAGGCTTCCCCAAGAAGGTGGTCATCCTCACAGGATAAATGCCCCTTATGTACAAAGGGTGAAGTCACCCAATTCAATGAATGGAAATAATATGATTTCATGAGTTCAAACTTAATTATTTCTAATTGATTTTATGTTATGCCTAAGGCTTTAGTTATATGAGGTTTTGAGTTGTATTTATTTTATGTTTCAATTGGTTAAGTTTAATTGGATAGAAAATTTAATTTTCTCCTATGAGCCTAATCGTCCAAGCATTTATTCATAAGAAATCACAACACAGAAAGAAACCTAGAAAAATAGGTTGATTCTAATGCACCAAAAATAAATCAAACTAATCAAATTTATAAAAATAGGCCAATGCAGCCGGGCACCACTGTACACCTTGGAAGAAAGAAAAATGGGTAGTCGAGCTCTGCCCTTAGATATCCCGGCCTAGAACTACAAGTATAAATCTATGGGTCTTCTTTCCAAGATAGCCTCCTTCTTCAGGGACCTCCATCAGACTTCACAGGGGACCACTGCACCATCTCCTGGTAGGGTTAGCTCCTACTAAGCCTAGACTCCATAGATCCCAACCTAATTCTATGCTCAAATTTATACTTTAAAATTCAAAAAGAAATCCTAAGTCCTGCAAAATAGCTGTTAGGAAATACAAACAACACACAATAGTTATATTTTACAAACATACGGGCTTAACATTAGTTGCTTGCCAAGCCCACCCAATGGACTATGTTAAGAGATATTTCAGTACCTGCAAGCAAACACTAATTTTATAATTTTTATTTATGATAGTGATCCCTTTTAATATATGCATAAAATAGTGTTAAATCTAGAAATAATGCCCTACCATCCAGTCTAATGAGCAAACAAGCCTAGATATCCATTCTAAAGCAATACACCACACAAACATGTGAAGAACAACATATCACAACACATTATAGAGAATTAAAAGAAAATCACAGAACGATCTTACCTAAATCTAGAGTCTGTTACTTAAATAAACTAGTGTGCGTAGAAAATGGGCTTGTGTGATGGGTCTTTACTACGCCTCTTTTAGTTCAAGTTTCAATTTGGGGTTTGAGTTTGTTTAAGTTTTATCTTTGGGTGGTTTCAATTCAATTGCATTAGTAATTTATTTCTATTTTTTTTTCCATTTTATTTGGTTAAAATAATATTTAGGTTTTCAAGAATGAAGAATAGAATAGATCCCATTTTTGGATGGAATTCATTATATTCTACATCTTAATTCCTAATGAAATCTTGATCTTAAGATGAAGATTCATCCTAAAGGTCTAACTAAGGTCCTTAAGTATTTTAATTAATCTTTTTTGATTTTATTTAGTTTATATTTGAATTGGTTTTGACATTTATTTATTTCCTTTGATTTAGTTTGATTTCATTCATTTAGATAATTTGAATTAGTTTAATTGGTTTACATTAATCTTTTGGATTAAGTCATGTTTATTTAATTTAGTTTATATTAACCTAAAGTACTTAGGTTAAGGTTTATGTTCATTCTTGGATTGGATTAATTGTAAGTGTTAGGATTCATTTATACTAATTCAATTCATTTAATTATGCTTTATTAAGTGTTATTATATTTAAGTATTAAGTTATTTTGACTTAAGACTATGTAATAAACTTTCCCTAAACATTTCTGATGTTTAATTAAGATTAGTTCAGTTTATTTGGTGGTTTTGTGGATTGATGAATCTTATTAATTCATTATTTGATTAATATTGACTTAGAAATTTGGAAATTCAATAATTCGCAATCCAGAAATCAATTGGATTTTAAATTTTTCTGGCAAGAGGGCTTACATGCCAATTTCATGTGTCCAAAGTTTCATCTTGATTGGATTCATAATTAAAGTGTGATTAAGGTTTTAATTATTTCATTAAAACTCAAATTAAGCTTAATTTAATCGAGTTCAATTAGGGATTTTATTTTTCATTGATTCCTCACTTAAATATATTTTAAATGAGGGTTCATTCATAATTTTTGGACAATTGGTTGATTTATTATGATTTGATTAATTTCTAGTTGATTATTTGATTTAATTAATTCATTTAATTGATTAATTATGCCAATATGTAAATTATTAAATTCAGGTAAGTTTTATTATTGGTTTAATGTTCACTAGAGTTTATTAAGTTGATTTAAGGTTATTTGAATTATTTTCATAAATTAATTTGTTTAAATTTAATTTATTTAACTTAGAGTTTAGGATTTAAATTTTCAATTTTCATAAACTACAGTGAAATAAATTATGAAATTTTTTTGTTAGGTGTGTTTTTATCTTAATTTCATTTCCCCAAAGTTTCAATTTATTTGGATTAGCGGTTTAAGAGTAATTAGGGTTTAATAAAATTTCATTAAACCCAAATTAAAGCCAAAATACCCAACCTAAATTGGGGATTATAATTTTTATGGATTCCTATTATCAAGACAAATCCATAGAGCTCTCATTTACATTTTTCTTATTTATATTTATTTTTCTATGATTTTTAAAATTTTCTAGGATTTTTAATCAAATTTTAATTATTTTTATCGGGTTTTAACAGTTTTGAAGTGAGCGGTGGCGTGGCGCGTGCGACCTCCATGTGTAGCGGTTAGCAATCAGATCCTATGTGGCATCCGCGTCAAAAGGGGCACCATGTAGGACGGTCCTAATCGATCTTGCGGTCCTTAAGGGGTTAAAATCAAGCGATCCGCCTAGATCAGAGCCATCCATTCCTTTTAAAAGGAATGGATAGTGGAGATTGTGTCTCCTTTCCCAGGTGACGAAAACCTATAACCCCCCATTGATTGCGCCTAATTTTCAGCGATCGACAGTGACTTAAGCATCAATTTCAATTGCAAATCTATCATGGAGGAGAATCCTATAGATCTATATGGTTTGATCTCGCTTGAGATGAGTTTCCTTCACAAAGGCCTAAAACTGAAATCTTGGAAGAAAAATGGAGGGGCGTCAATGGCATACCTCCATTTCGGTGATCTCTAGTGGTGGGGTTGATACGATTAGCATTAGAACTTTGAGGGAAGCTTGTGTGCCAAAGAAATCGAGCTATCTCCCTCTAGATTGCTTTCTAGACCAAACCCGATCCAAAATTTGAAGATTTGGTCATTCTCGGCCTCCCGGCAGTGAGGGAAGTGGGGGAGGATCAATTTGGTTCACCTTGACCTCTAGAACATGTAGGTAGCTTCAATTTGAGGTGAAATCCACTACCTTGGATTTCACCATTTGAGGGGGTTCAGTTTTGCCTTATACACCACCTTGCTAGTGACGAGATGGCCGGGGAAGGGTGTTGAACATCTTCCCTAGCTCTGGTGAAGGGTTTGTAATGAAAAGGGGGAGGGTTTAGGCTTCCCCTCCCTAATTCCATGCATGGATGATCCTCCTTTGCTCTCTCTCTCTCTCTCTCTCTCTCTCTCTCTATCTATCTATCTATCTATCTCTTTTTCCTCTTCTTCCCTTTCTTCCTCCATTCCTTAGAAGAAGCCAAGTCCCTCTTTTCTGTTGCTTATCTGGGTGGCTTGGTTGGGTTGCCTTCACTTGAAGTCAGCCATCCATAAGAGGTGGGATGGCATAAGGTGAAAAGAGATTGCATGGGAAGAGGTGGAAGAGGGGAATTTTGTTTTCCCTTCTTCCTTTCTTTTCTTTAATTTTCATTTTTTCCCCTTTTTTATTTTGTGATTTATGGCATTACCATTATAGTGCCTAGACTAATACATGTCTGCCCATTTTCAAACTCAAGTGGATTTGAGTTTAAACTTGAACCCATTTGACTTGGTTTGGAAAATGAATCCAACCCAAATGCTTTGATTCAAAATGTTTTGGCTTTAATTTAATTAAGTTCATTTTGAATTTAATCACATTTGATTTATGATTGATTGAGTTTTAATTCAATTTTGAATTGAATTTGAGTTAGGTTCAAATTTTTGATGAGTTGACTTTTGGCTAGGTGGGTGGCACCTAAGTCAACAAGGGTAGAATAAACCCAAGGAAGATTATTTAGAGCACTAGGCATAGTGTCCTAAGCACTGAATTAGGAGGTTCTTATTTGGAATTAGAACATCCAAATTACTAATTTCAAGTTGATACTAACTTTATCCAAAAATGAGGTCAACAGCTTAGTGGCGTCGTGCCACGTGGTAAAGTCACCATGTCAGCACCATCTTGGCGCCGCCATTTTAAAATGAAAAATTCCATTTTTAATTAATTAAAAAATTATTAAAATGCCAAAAAAATTCAAGAAATCATATATAATTAAATATAAATCCAAAACAAATAAAAAGAGGGCTCTTTGGATTCATCTCTATGAGTAGAATCCATTAAACCCAAAATCCCTAATTAATTTTGGATAACTTTGGCTTAATTTGGATTTAAATGAACTCAATTAAATCAAATTAATCCTAAACCATTAATGTAGAAATGAAACTTTGGGGAACTGAAATTGAGGTTAAAACACATATTAAGAAAAAATTTCATGTCTTATTACAATGTAATTCAAGAAATATCAAATTTCAAATTCCAAACTTCAATTTTAATAAAATAAAATAAAATTAAATGAAATAAATAATAAAAATGAATCAAATGACTTCAAATTGAAATATCAAACCTAATGAACTTAAAAACACTAATGAAACTCACTAAAACTTAATAAATCATAAAATGGCTTAATTTTGTAATTAAGTTAATTAATTAATTCTGATAATCAAACTGAACATAAATAAATCACCATAAATCAACCAAATTTTCAAAAAACATGAATAAACTTTTTTTAGATGCATATTCGAGAGGGAAATTAAGGAAAAATAAAATCTCCAAATAATCCTCATTAAATTAGGATTAATTTAGATTTTATTAAAATAATTAAAACCTTAGTTACACTATAATTATTAATCTGATTAAAATGAAACTTTGGAAATATGAAATTAGAATGAAACCCCACTTTCCATAAAAATTTCAAACCCAATTGACTTTTTGATTTGGAATTGTTGAATTTCCAAATCTCTAGGTGAATATAAATCAAACATACAATAAATTAAAAAAAATCATAAATCATAAAATTAATAAAATAACTTGAAATAATCCTCATTAACATCACAACACTCAGGGAAGATTCATCAGTATTCTAAATCAATGAACTAGATCACTTTCATACTTAAAAGTTAATAAAATTAATAATAAAATGTTAAGTTTAGTTAAACCTTAAGACTGATAACTTCATAATTAAACAATTAATGAAACCTTAAATCCATAATCAGTATAACCTAAGAATGGATTAAAACACCAACCTAAGTCTCTTAGGTTAACAGAAATCAAACCAAATAAAAACATAATTCAAATAAAACATTAATGAAAATAACTATTAAATCAATCAAAATCAAATGAAACAAATCAAATCAAATTAAAAATAAACTAAACCAAAAATGAAAATTAAATCAAATCAAAGAATAAAATGAGGAATTAAATTCCAAAAGAATTGAAACATTAATCCAAAATTCAAACTAAATTTAAACCCAAATCATCTAAATGAAACTAAAAAGATTAATTAAGATACTTAAGATCTTAGTTAGGCTTTTGGGATAAATCTTCATCTTAAGATGAGGGTTTCATTCTATTAGGGTTTAAGATGTTGAGTAGAATGGGTTCCTCCCAAAAGTGGAATCTATTCTACTCTTCATTCTTGAAAAACCTAAATTTCACTTTAATAAAATAAAAGTGAACTTAAAAATATAAAATGAAAACAAATTATTAAATTTCTTGAATTGAAACCACCCAAAGGTAAATCAAGTAATCTCAAAACTCCAAATTGAAATTTGAACTAAAAAAGCCTAGCAAAGTCTTGCCACACATGCCTATTCTCTTCACACACTAGATCATTAGGTCATAGACCTTAGACTTAGGCTAGATCATTCTATGATTTTCTATGATACTCTATGTTCTATTGTGGTGAGCTTTTCATATCCTTGTGGTGTACTGTTACAGACTGCGTGGCTTAGATTATTTGTCCATTAGATTATATGGTAAGACATTCTTTTTAGAACTAGCATTATCTTTTGTAGAGGCTATACTAGAAATGTTTGTTATCATAAATAAATTCAAAATGTTGTTTTATTGTAGGTGTGCTTAAGTCCTTAAGCATAGCCCTAGGGTAGGTGGGCTTGGTAAGCAGCTAATACTAAGCTGGTATATTTGTAAAATATAACTGATGTTTATTATTTGTATTTTCCTGACATTTGTTTTGTAGGGCATAGGATTTATTTTTGAATTTAAAATGTAAATTTGAGCTTAAATTTTGGTTAGGATCTATGTGGTCTAGGATTAGCAGGAGCTGCCCCTACTAGGAGATGGTGCAGAGGTCCCCTATGAAGCCTAATGGATGTCCCTAAAGAAGGAGATGATTATGGAAAGAAGGCTTATAGATCTAAACTTGTTGTTCTAGGTTGGGCTGTATAAGGGCAGAGCTCGGCTACCCATTTTCCTTTCTTCTAGGGTATATAACAGTACCCGACCACATTGGCCTTTCTCTTAATTAAATTAGCTTGATTTTGGGTGCACAATAAAATCAACCTGCTTTTCTAGGTTTCTTTCTGTGTTGTGCTTTCTATGATGAATGCCTAGATGCAGGCTCATAGAAAAAAATTAAGTTTTTTACCCAATTAAACATAATCAACTAAAACAAAAATAAAGAAAACTTAAAATCATTTAGAAATAATTAGCTGTTGAAAATCATGCAATCGTATTGCTCTCAACTCTTGAATTGGGCACTTCACCCATTGGACATAAAGGGCATCTGACCACTGAGGATGACCACCTTTTTGGGGAAGTCTACCTCTCGTTATTGATTTGGCCCATGAATTTCTTCTAATTAAATACATTGTAGGCATAAATTGCATACCCATGGCGTAAAAATAATTTTTGAGTCAAAACATATAAAATTTGAAAAATGTGCATTAATTAGTGCATTTTATGTCATACATGATCTTAGGGATTAGGGAGCGGGTTTAGGATTCTTAGATTCTTTTCTAAAAAAACAACAACCTAGCCATCTTGCATAGATAAGATTTGGCTTCATGAATTTAAAATGTGCTTAGATGGTGTTAACTGTCAACTCCTCCAGGTGGGTTGTAAGTCTAGAAGAGTCAGAGATAGGTTTATTCCCTAAAGTGAGAGTAATGACCATTTAATCCCAAAATGAAACTAGGTCGAGCATCCTATTTAGGTTAGAAGTACCTATAGACTTAGGTTCTAAAGCATCCTTCTTGGAGTAAGTCTTCAACCCTCTGCATTTTTGAAGTCTTGTGTTGCTAGAATCTAAGCCATAAATTTCTAAGAAAATATCAACTCAAATTATAAATGAAACTCCAAAATTCAAAGCCCAATTATAGGATAGTTGAAATGCCTACTAGGCATCCTAGTATTAACAAGCATTTCCTACTTCATCCCGTTTAGCCTCTTAAAAAGAACTCTTTCCACTTTGAATCATTCCCAATTGAAATTCTAAATATCATTCCTTTGAAAACCAACTTAGAAATCTTTATAAATAATATATTATTTCTTTAATCGAGAGTATTCTTAAGAAGAGACCACTCTTGAGATGTAATTAATTATAGGGGCTTGCCCATATAGGGAATCTTGAACCTAGTTTTAGAATAAACAAGGTTTTATTTTTCATGTAGTTCAGGAGAAAACTCTTTGGTACATGAAATACCCATTAGTTTTAGGAGTCTTTTATTAAATGATTGAATCCATTATGAGATAACATGTTTATCTTCAAAGATAATATGTTCATTTCTTAATGATGCATTCGATCATCCAAATAAGAAATTCGTAAACTCTATGTGGTGTCATAAATTTTCTCCATACACCCTTCTTTGGGGAAGTGTGTCTTCTTTTTCTGATTTGGCCCACGACCACTTCTAACTATATATCATTATAGGTATGAATTACATACCCCAACCTTCAAATAAATTGTGAGACAAAACATAAATTGAATATATATATATATATTGCATTAGTTAGGTGCATATCATAACTAACATTATTTTAGGCTTAGGGAGTGAGTTTAACTTCTTAAATTCATTCTTAAAATATAATAGCCCAGTCATCTTACATAACATGAAGATTGAATTTATAGATTTAAAAGTGCTTAGGTGATGCTAGCTAGCAACCTTTCTAGGCAGTGATAAGTTCAGAAGAGTCAGGGATATGCTCATTTCCTCAAATGAGAGAAAGAATCCATAATTCCCATAAATTACATTAGGTCAAGTCTATGATTTATATCAATAGAAATTATAGAATTAGGTTCTGAAGCATCCATTTTGGAATAAATTTTCAACCCTAGACATTTTTGAAGTCTTGTGTTGTTAAAATGTAAGTCCTAGATTTTTAATAAAATGTCAATTCAAACCCTACTAAATTCAATCTCAAAATTATAAAGCTCAATAGTAGGATAGTTGAAATGCTTACTGGGCTTCCCAATATCTAAAAGCCTTTCGTACTTATTTCATATTGGCTTCTAAAAAGAACTCTTCCTCCTTGAAGCATCCCTTTTTAAAATTTTAAATTTTCATCCTTTTAAACTAAATTTTGAAATTCCTAGAATTAAAAATCTATTTCTTTAATTGGGAGTATTCTTAGGGAAAGATCCTTCTTTTTAATATATAATTAATTGTAGGAGGTTACCCTTATAGGGAACTATGAACCCTGCAACAAAATAAACTCTATTATACTTCTCTATATAGTTCAAGAGAAAAATCTCTGGTACTTTGAGAACCTAAAAGCCTTAGGTGTCTTTATTAAGTAAACAAATCTATTATAGAGCAATATGTTTATCTTTCTAGATAATCTATTAATCCTTTAATGATGTATCAAGCACCATTCTTATTTCTCATAAGTTGAGAGCAAGCCCTTTGTGGCACCATTCTTATTTCCTATAAGTTGAGAGCAAGCCCTTTATTACACCCTTCTTATGTCTCTTTTGGCTTTGGAATAAGCCTTCGTGCACCATTCTCATAGGTTTGGAGTAAGCCCTTTAATACACCATTCTTATTTCTCATAAGTTAGGAGCAAGCCCTTGTGGCACCCATCTTATGTCTCTCTCAAGTTTGAAGTAAGCATTCAACTACTATTCCCATAAGTTTGTATTAAGCCCTTTATGGCACCATTCCTACTTTCCACAGGTTGAGAGTAAGCTCTTCGTGGCATGATTTCTATTTATCTTTTGTAGGTTTGAAGCAAGCTTCTCGTGGTACCATTCTTGCCTTATATTGGATAGGATTAAGCCATCATGAACCATTTCTTATTTCAAGCTATTTAGGATGGAACTATGCTATTTAAGGCCCCTTCTATTAGTTGAATCCTGCTAGGTTAGGACTTAGCTCAAAAAAAAAAAAAATTTAGGGTTGGAACTAAGCCAATCAAAGAATCCTATTTCTATAGACTATTTTGGTTAGGAACTAAATCAATATGACAGCTACCAATTATTCAAAACTTTAAGGATTATAAACTAAGCCACTAAAGGCCCCTTTTCTTATTCTAACTATTTAGAAATGGAACTAAGCTATTTCAATACCCCTTTCTAATAGCTAAACAAACTAGTTAGAAGTAAATCTCCTAGTGGTATCCTTTCTAGGATAATTTAGGGATGGAACTAAGCCATCCCAAGGCCCCATTCTAATAAACTATTTAAGTAGAATTAAGTCCATACGGCTCCTACCTATTAGTCAAAATCATAAAGATTAATGAATTGAGCCACTGAGGGCCACTTTATTCTCATTTAAGCTACTAACATTAGAACTAAGTCATTGAAAGCCCCTTCATAATACTTGAATCTTGTTAGGTCAAGAACTAAGCCACCACAAGGCTTTTGTTTGTCAACCAAACCTCTAAATAGGAGTAAGTATCCATAGTGGCATCCTTTATTGATTAGTATAATGAGAGTAAGAGTAAGTATCCATAGTGGCATCCCACCTCTCTAGCATAATTAGTTAGGAATAAATTCTCCAATTATAAGCTTGCTAAAAGAAAATTCTTATGATGTATTCTATCCCAATATAAACATTATAGATCATCCCCTTAGGTTTGTTAGTCATTAGGAAAATCTCTTTGGCTAGTCCACCAAAGAATATGTGAGTCCTTTTACTTTCTTCCTAGGTTAGTGATCATAAACTGACAGAACAAATTGGTTGGTTAGTGATTAAGATTATCTCTATGACTAGTTCTATCTCGAAAGATGTGAATCTACATGCTTTCTTCTATGTTGGTTATTGAAAACCAATAAGAAAAAAAAATCTGAGGATCTAGTATATCTTAATGTAAACATCTATAGATATACTCCCTAGATTGGTTAGTCATTTAGACTACCCCCTTGGCTAGTCCCACCTAGAAAATATGAGTCCCCATGATTTCTTCCTAAGTTAGCCATTGAAAATTGATGGGAACTAAAGTCTATTGTAGTCGAGATAACAATAAGTCCCTCAGATGTATCTTTTATGGCTTGACAATTATGTTAGGATTGGATTCCTTAATGAGTATTTTTCTAGTAGCATCTCTATTGTCCTTGGAGACTAGAGAATCTAGATTCTTTTAAGATTGAATCTTTTTAAATCAAAATAACCTAAGGAAATTTATACCTATGTTCTACAATCAAAATCAAGGCTAACTCCAAAATTAAAAATTTAAACCAAAATTAAAACCTTCACAAGCATTGTTGCTCATTATCTCTATAGGATTTGTTGATTAGTTTAGTCAATGCTAGTCTATGCAGACTCTAGCTAGTCCACCACACATATTGGGGTCCATTTGTTGACCTCAATTTTGGATGAGGTTGACATCATTCCAATATTAATAACTAGGATATCTAATCTTAGATTAGGAGCTTTCCAATTAGATAAATAGAACACTACATTTAGTAGTTAGGTGTATCTCTAAAATAAAATAAAATAATAAATTGAATCAAATCAAAATTTAAAATCTAAACTAAATTTAAAACCATAATTAAATCAAACTCAACACCCTTAAGAGAAAGCTTAGGTCATCTTAGGGAATCTGCCTAGGACTTGACCTAACCCAATTGGATTAGGTGAACCCGATCAAACCCAAATATAATAAAATTCAACAAAAATATAAATCAAGTACATTTGAATTCAAATCTAAATTCAATTGAGCCTGTTTTTAGGTAGTTCAGATGCTTGACCTAATTGACCTATTTAAGCTCAAAAGTACTTAAGTCCAAGATAAATCTAAATAAATCAAAATTAAATCAAATTAAAATTTATAATCAATGCACAAATATAAATGAACCCAAAAAAAAAAAATTTTATGTGGTTCAAAGTGGTCAACTATCATTTGACTTAGAGTTGACCCATGTGGGCCCCACCAAGTCAAAGGACAACCAATCAAAATTTAGCCAAATTGAGTTATTCTAAAGACTCAAACATATCAAATGAACATTTTAAAACATAAAACTAAGCAAATCTAAATTCAATGAGGATTTAAATGTGTTTATTTGGCTACTTAAATAAATCCAAATGGACCTCATTAACCTAATTCCAAATTTAATCAAAACTAATTAAAATTAAATTCTCCAAAATACTTCAAAATCATAATTTAATATAATTTAACCAAACAAACCTTGATTAAGTCAAATTATCCATTTGACTTAATAAAACCCAACTTAACCCATTTGGATCAAAATAGGTTTATTTGGGTTAAAATCAAAATCTAATTCAAATCAATAAAATAAATAGATCATAATCATTACAAATGGGAAATTAGATACAATTGAACATAAACATAAATGAAAAAAATATCCAAAGAGGCTAAGAGACCCAATTGGTCCATTTTGATCAATGGGTCACTAGCTTAAAACCACATCAATCCTAAACATGGCATGGACCAATTGATTCATGAATCATGTATTAGTCAATTAACAATGATTGATACCCAAAAAGAAATTTAAATAAGAAAATTTGTTGCAATAATTCCAACCTAATTAAACATAAAGTAATCTAAATTCAAAAAGTATAACTTAAAGGATTCAACTCCAACCCAACTTAAGTGAGTTTGTGCTTGCTCATAGATCACTTTCAGCTTAATTTGGCACATGATATTAATCCAAAGAGATGGTTAAGTGCGATGGAGGGTGATGTGGAGCATGCAAGAAGAAGAATTAAAAAAAATCCATGCATGAAGTCAAAACTAACTTTCCATTCTCATATCTTCACCACTCTTCATTTTAGCTGAAGTGGACTTATTCAATCAATAAACGACCATTTTCAGCATGAAGCCAATCTTAGTGATTCCCATGATGAGCATTTATCTTCTTCCTCCATGAAAAAGGTTCATGACAAAGTAAGAAGGTAGAAAAAAAGTCCCCTCTCTTAATTCCGAGCTCTCTAATACACTCTTAAGAAAAAAGAGAGTGAAATGACTCTTCCAAAATATTGGTCATAGCTGCTGAGTCAAAGATTGGCCAAAGATACTGAGCTAAAGATTGGCCAAAGCTGGAGGCAAAGGTGATATTCATGTATAAAAATGGGGGAGGAACATTCCTTCCCAAAAATTGATCATCCTTACACAATTTAGGAGTGAAGTTGAACTCAATCTAGCCTTTATAGCAGTGCTCACCACTGGTGAGTTAGAGTTTGATCAAAGTGGATGGCAAGAAGGTAGATCTTGAGGTCCATGGTGACTAGCAGAGAGGCAACCTGATTCCACTTTAATAGAGGCTTGTTTTAACCAAAGGGAGGTTTTCAAATTAGCAAATATGTCAAGCATCGCACCGACGAGGTACTCCCTCAAACTCATTACTTATCTTAAGCGATTTGGTTCTTTTTAAAATAAATTTATGTTTTGTAAAGATCATGCTAAGAGCATCAATTGCAAATTGATCCATAATAATTTTGTAATCAACACCATGATAAAGCGTGGCTTTGATCGCTAGAAATCAATGTCAAAATGTGGACGGTTCTCAGTCTCAAGCGATAGTATAAGGACAATATCATATATACCCATTCCTTTTATTTCAAACATATGTCCATAATCTAGAAGCACAAACTGATTTTAAACTCTTATGAAGCCAGATATCAAATTTGAACCTCCGATCCTAGATCAAACAGTCCTGACCAAAACTACATCCCCATTGGTTTTAGCGTGGGATCCACATGGTCCAATGGCATGCTTCCAAACATAAAGCAACACTTAATTAGCTTTAAGTAGGTGTTGATTGAGTTAAGTAAGTAATTCAAAAAAATTTATTTGCAATATGCAAAAAAAGTCCTAAACTTAAGTTGATTGCCTTTTGAAATAATTTCGAAGGTGTTAACTGGCAACCCTTCCAAACGAAAAGTTAGTCTACTATAGTCTGGGATAAGTTTTCATTCCTAAGTGAGATGAAGACTCATAATTCCCATGGATTAAATTAAGTCAAGCTTTTGACTTAGTTTTGAAGCATATTTAGAAGTAGGCTCTAAAGCATCTTATTTTCCATAAGAAAAAGTCTTCAACTCTTAGATGTTTTTGTAATCTTGTGATGTTAGGATCTAAATCCTAGATTTCTAATAAAATGTCAACTCAGAATCTCAATCAATTTAATTTCAAAAATGTAACGGCCAATTGTAGGATAGGTTGAAATGCTTACTAGGCTTCCCAATATCTTAAATATTTCTTACTTACTCTCGATTAACCTTTGCAAAGAACTCTATCTCTTTAAAGTGTTATCTTTTGAATTTCCAAAATAACCATCCCTTGAATATAAATTTTGAATTTTATAGAGATAATTTAGTCTCTTTAATCGAGTGTATTCTTAGAAGAACTCTTATTCTTCTAAGATGTAATTAACTATAAGTCCTTGCACTTATAGGGAACTATGAACTTATCTTTAAAGTAAACTTTACTCTACTTCTCTATACAGTTCAAAGGAAAAAACTTTTGTACATTGCATACCATCATCCTATGAGTCCTTATTGAGTAATCAAATCTATTATAAGGTAATATTTTTATATCATGAGATAGTATATTTATCCTTTAATGACATGTTTGATCACCTAAATAAGTTCCCTCGAGATCCACAAGGTGTTCCAAGTAAAAATCTACATAAATTTTTCTAGAGACTATATTGGGGAAAGTTCCTCTCTCCATCCTTAGAAATTAATTTTTATCTCTATAAATCAATAGTGTACTTGTGCCACTCACGAGTAAGGACTCTCTCTTTCCATTGGATGGCTCTCCATTATATCCTTAGTAGAGCCCACCCAACATCTTTAATTTAGGTTCTAGAACTCCTTATTTATCACAGTCAATCAAGTTGTCCTAGAACCTCCCCTTAAAACTTTTAATAAAATTGAAATAATTTAATATTCAAAGTAAAGTCATTTCTATTACACACAATAAAATCATCTTTGAAAGTTTTTAGACTCATCCTTAAAAGAAATCTTGAAATTAAATTATGAATGCATGTTTTTCCTCAATTTTATTATTGAAGAAAGTCAAGATAGGGTCCTTAAATTGATTTCTCTTTATTTAAAAACATTGCAAGGTAGTAAACACTTGACAATGTATGTTGAAAAAAGGGAATTCTTTCAAATACATAGTCTCAAAATTTTAAAATCTATAAAATTAATTGAAGTGGGCATAGTTTTCACTATTGCCCCTACCAACATATGATTTGACATATGATTAAAGCTTTTTTACATTAAAAAATTAGCTTAACAAAAAACTTTAAGAAAGGGTTTGTTGTAATTCCAAATAGATACCTTGTTCAATCTGGGTAGGGGTTAATTAAAGAAATCCAAGGTGAACCTCCTACTACCCCTCCCCCGAAAGGTGTCTTGTGTCATTGAATGTAAAGTAGCTTTAATCCTATTCATGTAAAAAAAATTTCAATCCATCCTTGCACATCCACAAAGGAACTCAAATAACCATTTGGACTTATTAATTGATTTTATGGAGTGACTTAGAGGTGGCTCTTTTAGACCCTCCATAAACCATGAGTTATTAGAAGTTTAGGAGAGAGTCAAGAAGAGGAAGGTAAACATACATGTTAGTAAGGATGGTAGAACTAGATTCCATGTCTCTTTCATTCTTGTCCCAAATCAAATAAAAAAAGAGAGATAATGAAAAGAAGATTTTGTTGACTTCTCTTGGTAAAAATAATGATAATAAGAAATTCTAAAAATATAATAAAAATTTTGATCCCTATAGTAATAATTCTTGAATTCTCATGGTCCTAAGGCACAATATGAATTAGGTTCTAATAGTGTTGCCTCTCTAATCAACTTTAGAGTGAGACTCTAAACATTAAGTTAAAGTCTTTGAACTCTGATAATTCAATAGAAGAACACAAAAACATCATTAAAGATAGAGTTGGTACTACCCTCCCTTCTTTCGAGTTAAAAGGGATTTTCAAATTAAAGTTTGAAATTGTAGAGTCATAATGCCTCAAACAATGAAGAAAAGGAACAATAATTAAATCATTAATAATAATTAGACTCTTGAGCTTCTGTAAGAGAATCTTTCTTTTAACATCAAAATCTATTCCCTTAAGAATTGCTAATAATGGTTTAACCCATCTCAAAAAATTTCTCAGAAAATTGAGCATCCCTTTGTTTTCTTTAAGAAAATAAGAGAATCATTAATTAAGGCATTACTCAACTTAGAGATTTGTTCTGCTCAATTATTATCAAATTTCTTTGATGATGAATTCCACTATAACAAAGTTCTTAGGTTTATCTTCTCTAACAAAGATTACTACTGAGACCTACTGAATAAAATTGACTTTCTATATGATAGTCAATGTGGAAAATTCTAAAATCTTCAAAATATTTGTTGACTCTCGTGCATCAATTAATATTATGAATTTTACTATAGAAGACTATGGTTGAATCCTTAGAGTAATTAGCTCCACTTCTTCCCCAAAGTAGAAAGAAGCACTTATACAAATTCTTCTAAATGATCTAGATGTATTCAACATAGATGCTAGGTATCGATATCAATGTCACTTGTCATGGACTTTATGTCGAGAAAGCATCTGACCAATAAAATAAAATAATAAGGAAGACTACACTACTCCTCATTGAGCCTATTTTTGAGATATCAATGTCATCAAGCTACTCAAAGCCAACTTTATTAAAGAAGTCTTAGTACCAAAAGTGGGTGTCAAATGTGATAATGGTATAAAAGTCAAGTAAAAAGTGAAGAATGTGCATCAAATCCACTAACTTGAACTTGGCATGTTCAAATGATGGGTACACTCTATCCCAGATGGACTCCCTTGTCACCTCGAAAGCTGGCAATTTAGTAATGGGTTTTTAAGATGTAAATTCAGAGTACCATAAAATACAGATGCATCCTACTAACTCAAAAAATAACCAACTTTATTACTAAGGAAGGACCCTATTATTACAGAGTAAAGTCATTTGGGCTCAAAAATGCAGAGGAGACCTATCAAAATTTCATAGATCATTGTTGAGGGAGCAAAAAGGGAAAATGTGAAAGTTTATTTTGACAAGTTTTTGGTTAAAGTACATCACCTACATAGCAAATTCAAGAATTAAGAAAATATTTGCAACTTTGGAGAGATATAACATGTGCCAAAACCCTTTGATGTGTACTTTCAACATTAGGTCAAGCAAATTCTTAGGATTTCTAATCTCCCTAAAAAGCATAAGGGTTAATCAAAATAAGATAAAGACAATCATTGAGATGCCTTCATCAAAAATAATGAAAGAGGTTCAGTAGTTCTCAGGGTGAGTTGTTAGATTAATTAGGTTCATCTCTAAGGCAACGAATGCTCCTCACCTTATATTAAAGCTCTTAAGGGAGCTAAGAGGTTTATCTGAATTCTAGAATATGAGAAAGTCTTTTTTAAACTAAAAAATCTACTTGCATCACCACCTCTGTTATAAAGCCAAAAGATGGACTAACTTTGTTGTTATACTTAGGGGTTAAAGAAGGCTTAATCAATTCTAAAAAGTAGTGACCTATTTAGTATGTCAGTAAATAGCTATAAGGTATTGAGATAAACTACCTCATCTTGATAAAAAAAACTTACACTAGCACTCATTATCTCAGTCAGGCAGCTTTGACCATACTTTTAGCCACACTCATTACAACTTATCATAGATAATCTGCTCAAATCTATACTTGTTAAACTAGATCATTCTGAAAGGTTATTAAAATGGTCCATTCAATTGAGGGATTTTGACATTTCTTGCTTATCCTGAATGGTCATCAAGGCCCATGCACTCTCTAATTTTCTTATCAATTTATGTGATTTTCATTGTATCTTGATTAACCTAGAACATTTATGGCAATAATACTTAGATGAATCATTAGGTGAGAAAAACATGGATGCTAGTATAGTATTGAAAAGTCTGATTGGGATCACCATAACATAATTGTTCTAGTTCAATTTCAAATTGATGAATAACTGATATGAATATGAAGCTCTACTCACTAGACTAAGACTCACTCATAGACTCAGAGCTTCACATATTTTGGCACACTTAAACTCATAACTACCAGTAAGGCAAGTTAAAGGGGACTACAAGGTCAAGGATAAGTCATTGCAAAGATACTTACTCAAGATGAAAGTAGAAATTGAGTAGTTGGAATACTTCAAGATTGAGCATATACCTAGTAAGGAGAACTAAGTCATCGATCTTCCATCAGGGGTGAGCATACTCGAGGAGCACTCCATCATGCGACTCTCTTAACATAGAAAAAGAGGAGCTGATATAAGTGAAATATGAACACTCATCGAGTTGGGTTGATCTAATAAAAGATTTTTGTAGATTTAGAAGGTTTAAGAACTACTAAAAACTCAATGAGGTTTAGGATAAGTGCCTCACAATACTAATTGATTGGGGGTGAGTGATTTCAAAGTGGTAACTTCACTTAATCTTAGATGTGTATTAGAGGTTGAATAAAAAAGGGTCCTTGAGGAAATACGCTTGGGTGAATATGATAAACATATAAGAGGAAGGGCACTCGCTCATAGAATTTTGAGGTAGGGATATTCTTATCTCACACTGAAGAAGGATGTAGAGAACTTTTCCAAGAGGTGTGTGTAGTGTCAAACGTTCACCCCACTTCAATAACAACCATCACAACCCCTATATTTTATTTCAAGCCCTTGGCCCTTCACTATTGGGGGATAGACTTGATCGACCCCTTACTGATAGCCAATAATGAGAGGAATTTAATTCTCATCAAGATTGACTACTTTAGCAAATGGATTGAGACAAAGCCACTCACCATGATAGCTGCTTAAGTATTTCAAAATTATAGTTTGACTAACATTATTTGTGAGTATGGGTTGCCCATATCAATTATCATAGATAATATATCACAGTTCACTTATAGGTGGGTAAAAGACTTTTGCGAGTATCAAGATATACAACTAAAATTCACTTCAGTTCATAAGCCATAGATTAATAGCTAAGTAGAAGTGGGCAATAAGAAGATCTTCAACTTCTTATAGAAGAAAGTGGAAGGTGTTAAAATCAAATGTGTTGATGGGTTAATGCATTATCTGTCAGGCTCAGGCCTACAGGACCACTCTTACAAATGTGAGATGGCCCTTATCATTTTCATTGTCACATGGAGCAGAAGTCATCTCATCGGTCGAGTACAAGTTCCACAACCAAAGATTATTAACGATAGAAGGACTAAGGGATAACACTGGCAAGTGGGAGAAGCCAAATTCTAAAGCAAAGAAAAATACACTCAACATGTTAAAAGAATTGAGGCTCAATGCATCACTAACATAAGAGAAAATAAAAAAGTGAAAAGAAAAGGTACTATGATCATGATGTGAAAGAGAAGTATTTCAAAGGTGACAACTTGGTGTTTAAGAAAGTTGATGCAACAGCTAGGTAGAATGCCTTTTGTAAACTCACCCACATGTGAGATGGACCTACATTATCAAGAAGTAGCTTAGACTCAAAGCATAATAATTGCTAACACACAAAGGATAAGACATAACCCGTACAAGGACTACCACCGATTTTAAGTAAATTTATGCCTAAAGTGAGTAGTATCTTTTATATCTTATATTTTCTTGTTATCTATAATATGATGTTATGCTTTACAAATTTTGTATTTTTTATTGCTTAGATTATTATCTTAATGACTGGTGAAAAAGACTTGGAATAATTCTTGGGCAGTTGCATGATGACTTAAGGTACTCGACATGTCACTTTTGCCCAAAGAAATGCAATTGCACTCGTTAAGCTACTAAGGTCTAGAGTGTGAAACCTAAGAACTTGGTGTGCCATTCTTGGTTCTAGTATACCCTAGTCAAGCAAGTAACTTATGAGTTGAAATGATTAACACTGGTTAAGATTCTATTAAAAAAATTTGAGAAAGACAAACACTCAATGCGGTTGGAAACTCAAGTGTAAGACTAATACCTCGAGAGGTCAATGACTATTAATTAAAAGATTAACTAATCATAGTTGGTAATCAAAGAATTCCAACTTTCCATAGTTGGCAATTAAAAATACCAACTCTCCATAATTAGAAATAAAAAAAGATTAACTCTCCATAGTGGGAAATCAAAACAACCAACTCTCTATAGTTGCAATAAAGAAAGACCAACGCCCCAAGAGGTCGGTGAAAATTAACTAATAGACCAACTTTCCATAGTTGGCAATTAGAAAACACCAACTCTTCATAGTTAAGAATTGAAAGACCAAATCTCCATAGTTGACAACAAAAAAGTCCAGCTCTCCAAAATTGTCAATAAACAAAAGAGAAAGAATAGAATACCGAGACTAACTCTCCATAATCAATAAAGCAAGAATCAACCCTCATGGTTGGTGAATAAGAAATCAGAAAACTAACCAAAATTGATAATTGTGAAAGGGTAATATCCTACAGTTGAAAATCAAGCACAACTTCAAGTCAGCATCCATAATTTTTCTAAGTGCTAGACAAAATATTCAGACAAGTTCTACAAATAAATTACTACCAAGAGAATCCAACGAGGCTCCACAATGATACAACTCTCACATTGATTTAAGTAAAAATAGTTACACAATATTGAAGGTACTTGACAAAAAGAAGAAAAATTATTATTTTCGTTCACAAGTAAAATTTGTACAAATGTGCAAGTGTGACATACATATTCTCTCTCAACTTTAGAACAAAAAAGGAAGAAATTAAAAAAGAGATAGAGTCAACTTGTGTTTCACTCATCATCATCTTCATTGAAATCCAAAAGGGCAAGTATGTTGAAGAAATTTAAGAACTTGGCATTGAACTGAATGTGCTTCACTAACTTGGCAATCATGAACTTGATGCCCACCTTGAACTTCTACTACAATAAATCCTTGTACACATTAGAATTAAGGAAACTTGTGAACTTGGCTTCCACCAACTAAAATTTCTCTATCTGATGAAAGAGCTCTCTTCCAACTCCTTCGCTTCAACAAGGAGAGTCAACTCTGGGACAACCCTGCATTTCTCCTCCTCCTGCTGAGTCACCTCCACCTAAAGTTCTAAGAATTGGTCCTTAGAGAATTGGAGCTCATCCTTCAGAACTACAATTCATCCCTCATCATAGACAAATCTTTCCTCTTGATAAAGAACTTCTTATAGATCTCTTAAGTTGACTGCCAAGCAATCACTTGTGTGGTCATGATAGCAAAAGGCAGTTGGTCATTGGGAGTCTTCTTAAGAAGCGCATCAAGGTCATTTGAATAAATTGCCTACTCGAGCTCCTAGGTATGACTGGGCAACTTAGATATGCTTGGGAAGTCAAACTTACTGCTCTTTTCTTAGACTTCTGAGGAGTTGTACTTAGGTAAGAGCTGACTGTTGCTCACCTCCTCACTCTTTTCCTCCTCTAAGAATTGAACCACATCAGTATCGAGAGTAGGGAGCATGAAAGTCATGTCCTTCATAAATAAGTGTGTGAGATAATTAGAAAAGAGTGAGTCAAAAAAGGCTATTTAAAAGCTATGAAAGATGATGAAATGTGAACCACATGGACACTAGAGACTCATTCAAAATAGAGATAGTGAAGCATATTCAAACTCCTATTTGTGAGTTTCTCCAATACCACCTTTGCTTGACCATCCTTAGGAGTAGTCACCTTACTTTCCATAAATAGAATAAGGATGGTCAGTACTATCCATAGAAATGAGCTCTTAACAAACAAGAGGTTTAAGCACTATATCCTCACCTTATTCACCAGATTATGAGTTTTCATCAAGACTACCAAAAATTGGATAGTTTTGTCTTAGTGGCCCTTTTTCAAGAAGAATTGGTAAAATAGGTTTAAGCTCCATGGTAACTCTTGTTCCCATAGATATATGATGAAAGTGGCGATGCTTAATACGGAATTCGATAGAACTTGGGCCAATATGTCTATGAAAATTTAGAGTATCCACCCATTCATGGGGAAGATGGAGCCAGAGTGACATGTGATCATTCTTAATTATATTTAAATCAAATTTATCATATATGATTTCATGCATATTAACTTAGTTGTTAAGTATTTTCAAAATTTACTTTCTTTTAATTCAAAAATACATATGCATATACATAGAATATGATAAAAAATAAAAAATCTCTTTCCATGTCATAAGCTTATTTAAATTAACATGTATCATCTATTCATATAAGATCATATGATTGATATAATAATAAAGTATACAAGCTAGGAAATTGAAGGCACGGGGTCACTAGTCCGAGGAAGAAATTATTATCTTGACCCACTGGTTTAACAATGCCACGTACTTATGTATTGCAAGGAATTAGGCATAATTATCTCATGCTTATATAATGTTTTATAAATATTAAATATAAATTTGAGTAGACTTAAGAAACTTCTTATTTTCATTCAAAGAATGCATACCATTTATATAAACCAAATAAACTAAATAAGACAAGGATGCTTCATATAACATGGAGATACCTTATCATATTTCATCACTTTCATAGAGGGTCATGCATAATTAAAGTAAGATTTGGATTAAGTATTTAGCTTCTTTAGGTTAAGGTACATGGTGAGTTGATTCTCACTATAAGCAAGAATCATCAAGCCTCATGCTCTTTATAATATTAATATAACTTAAATGTGAACTAAAACTCAAGTTAAAATCTATACTTAAACCACTAGTCACTTAAAATAGAACTACCCAATAATAAATTAAGTTTGTTCTCATATTTTAATACCTGGCTCTATCATACCACACTATCCTTTGTACACACATTAGCATATCAAGCCATAAATCCTAGACTTAAGCCATGCTTTGTTTTATGTACTATCTTTCTTATTTCGTGGTGTTCTTTTTTTAGACTAAATATTAGAATAGGTGGACTTGGTAGAATAATATTTGTTAAACTAATGGTGTTTTCTATTAGGGGCCTTGCTTAATAAAAGTGGGGCCAATGTAAAAATAAATTAAATAATTTTTGTTTGTAGGTTGCTTGGCCATGTAAGCATATCCCATTAGGATAGGTGGACTTGGTACCATTGGTGCTAAGCTTAATTATCTGAAATAATTGTTTGGTATATATGTGGGTTATGGATAACCTTTACTTTGTAGGTCTAGTTAGAATTTTACTTTGAAATTTTAAATATAATTATTATATAAAAATTATGATTAGAGCTTGGGGTTTAGGGTGAGCAGCGACTAGAAGGCATAAATTTGGGAAGCTCTATGAAGTCTAGAGTACCCAACAATTAAAGGTGAAGAAATGAAGACCCATATTAGCTTTTTTATACTATTTATTATAAATCAGGTTGTACAAAGGCTGAGCTCAGCTACCAATTTTTCTTATTTTTCTTGGATATATAATGATACTCAGTCACACCAACTTTTCTATTATTTTAATTTAATTTGATTATTTTGGTGTGTTTACTTTGATTACATTATAAAAATGGCATGCTTTTGTAGGTTTCATATAATGTGATGTTTGTTGTATGTGGCTTGGATTTTGTTTGGCTCTTTAAGATTTAAATTTCTACCCCAACTAAATTAATTAACTCAAAATTAAAGTTAACACAACTCATAACCTCATCTTAAAGCCTAGGAATTAATCAATTAAAAGGTTTAGGAATAACTAAGTCAATGATGAATGCACAACCATATCATATGAATCTTGGTTTCCTCTACTTGAATATGGAGGATCGTCACTCATTACATGATAAGGGGGAGTGGAAGACCTTTGATAGCAACCCCCCTTAAGTGGAGATAACTCCTCTCGCAGATTGGCCCATAAGTTAATTTCATCATGCATATAAGAATACTTATCCACTCAAATGTAAGTTAACTTTGAGAGCCTATAATTTATAAAATAATAAATATTTATTTCATTAGTCTAGGACATTATTCATACCAATCATGATCTTAAAATTTTAAGGAGTGAGTTTAGGCTCTTAAGTTTTCATTCTTGATAAGCAACAGCCTAGCCCTATCTATAATTGATGATATTATTATCTATTATTAACAATGAGCTTGACAGAGTGCCTAATAAGTAGCCATTTCCTACAAGCAAATGATAAAGGAGGAGTCTCTCGCCTTATTACAAACAATAAAGAAAAATAAATAAGAGTTGATAAAGCTTCAATATCTTAAGCTTGCATACGTAAAGACTATCAATCAATAGAAAGTATTCAACAAATGTTATAAAGATGTTGTTGATCTAAAATCAAAGATTAGTGTCAATGAAGAATTGATAGCATAATAGAAGAGTGAGTTAGAGTCTTGCCATAAAGAAATATCTAACTGGAAGTTGATAGTTACTATGAGCTACAATGTCTAAAGCCCTCCATCAGAAGGTAGAGACTCTATAGTACTAATGCTTACCTGTTGAAAGAGTTGAAGAATTCTCATGCAAGTGTCAGAAATGAAAACTATAGACCAGCTCTTGGAAAATCTCATGAATATCCCTTTCTACAAACAAGTACTCACTAGTAAGTTCAAAAAAGGGACATAATATTATTTGAACCAACATGTGGAAAGAGATGATCCCATTAATTTGGGATGATTACAACACTTTCTCGAAGATGATGGCAAAGCTTAGTTCAAAGAGTGAAGGAGAAGAGGATGATAGCTCTACCAATGTATAAATAGTTGATTTTTTTTTCTTTTATCATTCTTTACTTGCAAAGATTGTAATTTTTTTCTTTTAATGCAATAAAAAATTTTTTTAAAAGATTATCTTTTTCTATCATGATGATTTAATATACTTGGACTCTTGGTGGGTTCATTATTGAATGTCTTTGAATACAATTCAATAATTAATAATGTCACATTAACATAACTCTTTCTTGATTGAATCATAAAAAAAAACTCCCTATAGATGAACTCTAATAATTGTTGAATGATATACACTTTTAGTTCAAGTCTTACAATTATTCTAACTTGCAGTTGGTCTTATGGGTTAGTTATCTCCATTAATATGCCATTATACTTGATTATATGTTGATCATGTGGCAGTTACAATAGAGGCAAATATTTAGACTCATTATGGAAAAGACTCACTTGTTACTTAATGTGGATCCTAGTCAGGAAGAAGAAATTCCTATCTTATCAACAAAATTAATGGTTTAGTAGGATGACACTATTACAAAAGGAAGGAATATTTAATTCTTGAACATTGAAAAAAATTTTGATAGAGATAAACTTTTTTGTGAAATGAATAATCCTTACTAAAAATTCCATATATAATTTATTGAATGAAATTCTATAAAGTCAACATGATGATTGAACAACTAAATAATGATAATCTAGATTGAATAACCTCAATAAGACTAAGTCTCTAAATATTTTTTAAGTTAGTGGATTATCAAATTACTAAGTTAATAAATTGATGAGTTAATGAGTTGACAACTTCATGAATTGTCCTCCTCAAATAGTAAATGCTTATGAATTATGACTTGAATATATTTTATAATACTTCCAATATAATCAATGAGCTAAAGAATAAACCTACATAACTAAGAATGAACCTATATATCCAATAATAAGTCTTGAAATTAAATAAAGTAGATTCTTCAATAATCCCAACTTTCATCTTTTGAAATAATGTACTATCCAAAATTTCTTAAATCTTGAAGATATAAAATATTCAATTAGAAAGTTTTGACTATAATTATTGGGTATTATTATTTATTCTATTAATATTCTTTTTAAATGCATAATGTCCATAGCCAAACAACTTTTTTTCTAAATAATATTAAAATAGAAATAGAATTAAATGACTTTACTAACTATCCTTCTTTGTGGACTTTAGCTCTCCTTCAAGATTAGTTTTATGGACTTTTGAGCTACTCCTGTAGAACTCTTAGGGGCCTCCAACATTTCTATTAGGAGTAGTCTAGCTACTTTTAAGCTTGGTTAATTTTGTTCTAACACATCTTTGTTAAGTATGGAAAGAAAATTTTTTAAGATTGAACAAATTCTTTATATATATATATTTTCCTTTTATAAGATATTTACTTAATAAAATAGGTAAGCTTGACTATGCAAGTTTCTCAAGTATTCTAATCTTAAAAAAAAAAGAGTAGAGACTATAAAAGTAATATCTTAAAAGTCATGCCCACTCTACATCCTTGAGAATTTTTCTTATATGTGATGAGCTTATATACTCATACTCTAACTTGCTCCCTCATGATATATGACCACATCCATGTCTATCCTTATTTTCTAAGTGCACTATTGCTTGTGAGCCACCAAGTCTGCTTTTTAGCACCAATTTACAAATGTTGGAATTGCTTCCCCTTGACATTAGAATTATAATATTTTGTGATGATTTTTTTTACTTCCACTTGTATCACAGAAGATTGAATCTAAAATTTATCCAATATATCAGGAACTATTTATATCCGTTCATCATTAGTTATCCATTCTTTAAGTTTGGATTCTTCAAAGTTTGAAGCAATGAATACCTTTACCTTTTAAATGTGTAGATTATACTCTACTAGTAGCATTGCTCCTACTCCATGAGTAAGAAAGAATAGTCTTTTCCCAATAGGAGTAGATGGGGTAGTTTTTAATTCCTAGAGTATTGATTAAATAACTTCAGTCTACTTGCTTTTATACCTTTACTTTCCCCAACGCACCCAAAAAAAAAGAATGAGCTTATTTGCAACTTCTACTAGGCTATTTTTTTTGGATGATGAATAAAGTGAACTTAAAGAAAATTTTTTGGCTTTGACAAAAATCTTTAATCTACAAACTGCATGCCATTATTAGTTTATATAGTCATTGGCACTTCATACGTGTAAATGATGTTTGACAAAATAAAGTTATGCACAACTTCCATAGTGATTTTAGTTAGCCCTTAGCATCTATCCATTTCAAGAAGTACTTAATCATTACAATGATATACTTCCTCCAACATTTTGAAGGTGTGAAAGGACCCAAAATACTTCCCCCATAATGAAAGGCCATAGGTTGATAATGTGTTAGAGCTTATGTTATGGCCAGAGCTGCATAAGAGCAAATTTTTGACATTGCTCATGGTTCTTAGAGAATTTCATTGCAACATTGTGATGTGTGGGAGAAAAAAAATCTTATCGTAGAAATTGATCCGCTAATATTCTACCCCTTAATTAATTGTAATAATCTCTAGGATGAAGTTCCTTCATCATATCAGTGACTTCATCTTCTTTAATGCATCAAAGATATAAATATGAGATAGAACTCCATAATATTTAACCTTCAAAGAGTAAGTGCTACACAAACTTGATTTTCAACCATGTGGGTTTGAAACACTAGAAGGTATATTTCTAATCTTGAGATACTCAACTCAATTTTGCTTCTAAGTCAATCTCTATGACTTTTAGTTCTTCAATAGTTGAGTGAGCTAATTTTTTCTTCTAAAAAAATAAAATAAATGGAACACCTCGACTTGGGTCCCTTACAAAATCTAGAAACTCAAACCAGCCCCGAAGGTTGCCTACTTAAATAATACAGCACTGTGGCATTGTGATCCCAGCGCCTAGGTGTCGTCACGATGACTTTCAATTTTAGAAGTAAGAAAACTAACATTTCCTGCTTCAATAGTGATAAATGGAAAGGACAGAGTAGGGGGAACAATTATGGAGCAGAAAATAACACCAAAGGTGAGAATGACTGCCTAAAAATTGCTATAAAAGGAGAGGAACTTCCCCCCTACCATCTTCTTTTTCTTTTTCCCTCACTCTTCCTCTATCCCATCATCCCCATTCTTACTCCCAGTCTCTTGCACTCTCAACAACACGCTTTTTGCTATTCATGAGAGCATTCTCCACATGCATGAGACAAGATTGAAGCCTACTATTGTTAACTACAAGTAAAAATTTTGGAAATGCCTTTTTTATATAATTTTCTCTCTAAAAAATTAAAAATATTTTCACAATTGATCTTGGATTTAGTGAGAAATAAAGAGGATTATCTGCATTGATCTTAGATCTTAAGTAAAAAAAGAACGCCCTCAAGACCCAAAATTCCAAAATCTTAAAATTTGAAAACCTCTACTATTGAACTTGGTTCTAGCGTGAGAAGAAAAACCCTCCCTCCAGCAATCTTAGATCCAGAATTAAAGAGAAGTGTGATTTGTACTAAAAAAGTAAGCATTTAACATTGCTACATTATATGCCTTTGAAATTTTATAAAAATTATCAAATTGTTCAAGAATCTGGTTCAATTAATAGAGGCCCTACTCTATGGAAATGTAGTGCTATGGTCCAGTGTCTAGGCGATGAGCTCTTGGGAATGAAATCTTTGAAACTCCATCTTGCAGTATCAAGTAGCCAAATATCTAGTGTCGTGGTGCTAAGATCTCATTTTTAGTACCATAGCACTGTATTTCAACACCACAACTTTATGAGCTTAGGTTTCACCTCTTTAAAGTTGCATCGTAGCAATATTTTCCTAGAACCAATGTGCTACATCCTAAAATCTATTCCACCATTGAATTTTAGTCTAGTGCGAAATAACTCGCTCCATTGATCCTGGATCCGGAATAAAGGAGAAGAGTATATTTACACTAAAAAATTAAAAGATCAAGTACTACTATGCCATTATAGCATAAAAATTTCTAAAAAAAATTATTGAATTTTCCAAGAAAATAGCCGAAAATGAAGTTCTCAACTTGTAGCACCTTAGTACAGGAGATAATTCCATGACGTTAAGCTCTTGAGAATTTAAACATATGGCATCCAGTGTTATAATGCCTCAGCACCTTATATGGCATCGATGTGCTAAACTCAGTGCCATAGTGCCACATCTTTAGTGCCTAAGCGCTGACCTCTTAGGTTTTATAAGGTTAAAACATTTATATTTAGTGTTGTTGTGTTTTCTTTAAAGCGCTAAGGCACTGCATTAATTTTATAACCCTATTTCTGGCACTTAAAACACTAAATTTTCCAAATTTAAAATTTAAATCCTATTTCCCAACATCAAAGTTCCACC
This sequence comes from Cymbidium sinense, assembly GCA_021442155.1. Lineage (NCBI taxonomy): Eukaryota > Viridiplantae > Streptophyta > Magnoliopsida > Asparagales > Orchidaceae > Cymbidium > Cymbidium sinense. The sequence continues at coordinate 21,353,223 of CM038229.1, forward strand.
CATTTGACGTCATAGGGCCATCGTCTTGGGTTATGAACTAAAATTTCTATCTTATAGTGTCATAGTGCTACCTATTCCACTCTAGAGTATTAGTCTCTCAGGTAATAAGCAACAAATCTTTATCTTATAGCACTGCAGTGCTCCATATCTAGTGTTGCAACACTACCTTTTTGAGTTATAAAAAATCAAAAGCCCTTATATTGTGGTGCCAAAATGTTAGCCTCTTAGGGCCACGATGCTGATGTCCTAGCGCTGAGGTGCTATTCTCTCAACATTATAAATTTTGACTTGAAAATAAATATCTAATTCAATCTTAATTTTAACTCATGGAGTAGCCAAATGATAATAAATTCAATAAATAAAGAATGCATCTTGCATTGGCCCCGACATAGTGAAAAATACTTCAATTCAGTGTTTGAGGATGTTTCACAATTTAACATAAAATAAATTCAAATCACCCACATATTCCTAACAAATGTATTAAAATATAAATTTATTGTGTGAGGATGTTGCATAGATTGATTTCTCAATTGGGTCTTAAGACTAGGTTCTATTTAACAAAACCTAATGATGTTGTTATAACTTTCTTAACCTGATAAAATTTTTGAGAAGCTGGGTATTCCCCAGTGATGGTAGTGTTGATTATAGAGTTCAACCGTAGGGATCATCATTGTTCTTATTTTTAAAATGTTGATATTAAATGGTCTCAAATTCAAATTCATAAATGTAAATAATAGACCTGATCCTTTGCAAGCAAACATACAGAGTTGATAAGGTCTTCCCTAATGATAGACGTGTTGATTAAATATTTTAACTGAAGGAATTTTAACATCAAAATTTCTTAACGATTTAATGTAAAGTCATTACATGTTTAAATTTGAATCAATTTTGAAGTGATATATGCCTAAATTGAAAGAAGTTAATTGAATGAAATTGATTATTTAAATTTAAGGCTATACTCATCCACCCATCCACAACTATTATTGGGGGTGATAAATTAAGAAATTTTTTGCTCACAAACAACTAATGTTAAATCAAATACATCACTATATTCACACTCAAATAATCTCTCGCCAGTAATAATGTGGCCCCTATCCTCTATTCACATGATTTTGTTGCCAAATGATGCCCATAAATTACAATTTTGAGCAAAACACTCTAACCGAATGATTCATCACCAAATATCACCATTAAATTATAATTACAGTTGCAACCTGTATGTTTCCTAAAGGCTTTGCTCCTTAAGCTATGAAATATATTTGATTTGGCAAAAATCTCTCTATTAGCTAAGATTGACTTAGATTTATCTCCTTAGACAAAAGCCACCCCCATTCTACAAGAACACATTAGACAATGCAACCCATGGTAACTAATAAGGATTCATTAGTTAGGTTGGGTCAACTACTTCCTTTGACTAAGTAGACTAGGGACCATGATAGCCCAGCATGATAAAACCAAGGGATCTTGATTGGGCACATCATCATTCCCACCAATATATGCTTTAAATTATACACTACACATTAGCGATCTATATCATTCATCATGCGAACATCTAAAACCCTATATTCTGGCCATCTAAGGGATGTAAGTCCAATCTATGTGACCACCATACGAACACTCAATTGGCCTTCCAAGGGATGTATGTCCAATCTATATGTTCTCTAAGCAACCACCATATTAGCATTCTAAAAAGATGTAAGCACAAATTTGCTTGTTTGTCACATGAACAATGCAACAATAATGGATTTCCAATGGATGTAAGTCCAATCTACTTGTTTGCTATGCAAACATTCTATAATCCTGGCATTCCAAATGGATGTAAGTCCAATCTAGTTGTTCGCCATGCGAACATTCTATAAAATTGTTCATTCGAATTGCAAACAACCTACACAAAGTTAACATTCTAAAGAGATGTAAGTCCAATCTACCTATTTACCATGCGAACATAATCTATTCCCTGCTAGCATTAAAAGAGATGTAAGTCAAATCTACTCGTTCGCATGCAAATACAATCTTTATTTTGCTGGATGTAAGTTCAATCTATCCATTCGCCATGTGAATAACCTTACAAAAATTGCATTCCAAAGGGACGTCCAACCCATACGTTACGTTTTTCATGTGAACACCCTTACACTAAACCTTTAGGCTACTCAGAATACCTGAGATGAGGAAAACTATGGCTGCTAATCAGACTCTTTAAATATTACAGCTAGCCCTCTTATGTTAGTAGACTAGAAAAACATTATCCCGAGATGACAAAACCATGAGATCTTGATTGTGATTATTATCTTATTTCTCTTAGACAGTAATCTATACTATGCAACACACACCACTAGCACCAGTTCATATCAGAAAGATATATTTATTTCCAACCTTAATCAATAGTGCTCTTTGACTATAGTAAGAGAGGTAATTAACTATGAAGGCTTGCGTTCATAGGAAGTAGGACCTAGATATAAATAAATCCTAACATAATGTTAGGGGAAATCTGGTTGAATAAATAACAATCTATCTCATGAGGAATATACTCCTACCCATCTCAATAAAGATGGCAGAGAGCTTCCTCAAAGGTGTTTTTCTTCAACGATCACTAATTTTTGTATTAGTCTTCTATTAAGAATCCCTAGCTTTGATAATAAATCAAAAAATTAGTTATCCTACCTATGGATATATTCAAATCAAAATTTCCAATATTCATTTTAAATTTATGAAAAAAATTTCACATGACTTCTTTTGCTTCAAACTAGCCATTCACTTGATTCACCATAAGCTGAGAATCAAATTTGATGAGTAAGTGCCTTACTCTTACACCTTATGCAAATCTCAAACTTGCAATTGTAATCTAGATGATTATTTGTAATGCAAAAAAAAAAAAAATTAATTGAATAGATTAGTGATATCCTTATATGACTATGAAGCACCATCCCAATGGCAATTCCTTGAGCTCTTGGTGCCCCATCGATGAATAAAATCTATAGCTCCTCTTTGGATACATCATCATCTCCAGAATTAACGGACTAAAAAAATATCTTCCAAGAAGTTGGCTAGGACTTGTGCCTTGACTACAATTCATAGTGAATAAGAAATGTTGAATTTGCCCAATATAATGACCCATTTCAATAATCTTAGTAAATGATTAGGCTTGGAAAACACCAACTTCAATGGATGGTTAGTGATAACTTGTATTTAATGACCTTGAAAATATAGACATAGCCTCCTCTCATAAATGATAAATGCAAGCGCCAATTTACCCATTATATGATACCTGAGTTGCACCTCTCAGGATTTTACTGACATAATAAATCAAAAATTATTTTTGACTTTCTCCTCATAATAAAACAAAACTCAATGCTTCCTTCTCCACTCCAAGATATATAGAAAGTCTTCTAAAGATTAGGGCTTTATAATAAAGGTGGAGATTCCAAGAACTTCTTCAATTGCGTAAAAGCTTGCTCACAATCCTTTATGTAAGCAAATTATTTCAATCTCTTTATTATCTTAGAGAAAGCTAAACATTTTCCTTTATATTTTAAAATAAAATGGCTTAATCCAACAACTTCCCCTATAAGCATTTAGATTTCTTTGATGATTCTAGAAAATGGTATCTCAAGAATTACTTTAACCTTTAGGATTAACCTTAATGCATCTTAGAGTGAGCAGATAGCCAAGGAATTTTTTTGATCTAGCTTTGAATGTACACTTGAGTTGATTGGCCTTCATATTGAACCACCTCAATATATTGAACATCTCCTTCATGCTGTCTATATGTTCTTTTGGTAACCAAATTTTAATTAATAAATCATCGATATATGCTTACATTTTTAGTTTTCTTATTTCTAAAGATTACCTACATGAGTCATTGAAAGGTAACATTTATCTTTTTAGCTAGAAGGCATTACATTATAATAACACACTCCATCCATAGTGATAAATGTAGTCTTCTTGCTATTTATAGGATGCATCTTTTTAGTGATAACTAAAAAATACATCAAGAAAGCTCGTCACCTAATAGGCCATGGCAGAATCCACCAAGGTGTTGATTCAAGGTAGAAGATAACTATCTTTTGGGCAAGTAGAGTTAAGATTGGTGAAGTCAAAACACATCATCCATTTATCATTTAAATTTGGCACCATGATGACATTAGCAAGCTAATCAAGGTAATGTACCTCCTTGATAAATCTTGTGTTGACTAGCTTCTCCACATCATCATGATTTAACACTTCTGAAGTAGTCTCCATAGGTCGCATCTTCTACTTGATCAACCTAGCTTTCATATATACATTAAGCCTATGGTAGACACCATCAATATCAACACCTAGTATTGCATCTATCGACTAGGTGAAAACATCTTTGTACTTCCTAAGAGTTACAATCAACTTGCCTCTCAAATTAGTGTCAAAGAAAGCACAAACTTTGAAAGTTATACTAAGTTATGCTTCTTCAATAGTAACCTCTTCTACAGCTTTAGCAACCTCTAGACTTCATTTCTTTTTCACATTGAGCTATTGGATTTCCTCCTAAACAGTACTAATAGCTTTCAAATAACATGCCTTTGACTGAAGCAAGTCAACATGAATAATTATGATTCCCGCCACTATCCCCCCCCGCAAAGAAATTTCACAATAATATGGAAAGTAGACATGACCAACTTGAAAGTGTTCAATAAGGAATGGTAAGAGAAGGTGTTGCAGGTACCTAAAGCATTTAACACTACAAAATCTAAAATCATAGCAAATTGGTTTTATCTTTCTCCTTAAGTAATGGGCCAAAAAATAAAACTACAATTTTCCTTGTGTTCCTTAGAGAAACCATACCGTAGTCTTAAGGTAGAAACTAGGTATGACTTCTCTAAGCCTATTTTATCAAAAATAATAATAATAATAAATGAAATATTAATGAAACTCCTTATGCCAATATGAATATTATCGATTTGATTATTTGTAATTAGCGATGTGAACATAATGGCATGTTTGCCCATATTTGGCAAATCTTAATAATGAAGATAACTAGTGGCTAACTAACCATTAAGGTTCTTACTGAGTTTGCCAAATTGACCTCTTCCAATTGAGTCATTTGAGAGAAGCCTCTGGCCCTTCTCCTTAAAGAATTATAAGAACTACTTCCTATAATATGAGTTATCTGCGCTAGAATATGTTCATTGCTTGCCTCCTCAGCAATCACCTTCCATAATCTCCTGGTGTTGGCCTTAAGTGCCATGGCCTCCTTTAGCTTATCAGTCTTAATGAGGTCTTCAATTAAACTCCTCAAATATTGACACTTTTGTGCCATGGTTGTGATCCTTATGGTAGACATAATACTTCTTTTGAGTTGTGCATGTAGCCATCTATCCATGTTGGTGGAGACCCTTTGAAATAATCTTTATTTTATATGGTCTCTACTATTTCGACCATTAAGATCACAATAGAGTCATTATAAGTAGGTGATCAATTGGAGGTGGTGACCTCCTCACTACTCTTCGATCTTAAAATCAATCTTGCAACTTAAAGAAACGAACACACCACCTGTTAAAGTTTCTTTGGTAATCTCACCCTATAGGAAAACCTCTTTCTTTAGTCTAGAAATCATTGAACTATCTTTTTGAGGGTGTGTTGCACAATATCCTTCAACAAATACATGGTTTATGGCTAGCTCTGCATTTTTTAGTGTTGTAATCCAATCTTGTAGTAGAATGGACCTTATTGTAGGTTCTGAGCTAATGAAGTAAAGGCACCATAGGTTTGAGATCTCACACTTCAAGCATATCTATCTAAAAATGAGTGATAAAAATCCTTAAAGATTCACCACACTCTTAACCTATACATAACAAATCTTGAGAACTTTTCTTAAGCTTCTAATAATAAGTAAATTATTTAATGAACATGCGCTTAAAATTAATAAAATATATTATAACCCCTATAAGGAGATTATTGAACCAAGACAAGGTTGATTGCTTCAAAGTAATTAGGAACAAATGAAACTTCAGTGCATTGTTTATCCTTAGTAAGCTAACAACAAACTCAAAGGAAACAACATTAACAACAGGGTCTGATCTTTTTGGGTAAGACTCCAGAGATGAAATCTTGATATTGTTTAACATTTCGATCTCCATGATCTCTCAGAAAGTAATCTCCAATATTTTTTCTTTGATCCTCCCTTCTTTTTCTTTCTTAACCTCTTCTTTCCACCTTATGATTAGATGGAGAAGAATCCTTATTATTAGGATAGTAATTGTCATCAACGTCATCTCATGACATAGATGGTATATCGCTCCTTGCTCTCACTACTAGTAGATCACCTCTTCTCACCACAAATTTAGAGGAATCAAATATCACCCAGACTTGAGGATTCACCATAAGCTCATGATTTAGTGACACTCTATTCATTGTAAGCATCTACTCATAAAGCTCATTCACCTATGGCATGAAAACTCTCTGATGCACTATGTATTGACAGAGATATCTTTGGCATTGTTGGATTCCTTTAATGGGCTCCCTTTCTAGTCTGTGGTATGATGAATTCTCACCACACCTCAAATGATGTTGGATCTTGAATTGTTAGTGGTCTCACATCACATAGGAAGAAAGAGAGAAAAAACACATAGAGAGAAAAAGAAAGATATAAAAACACAAAGAGAATCTATGCCTTCAGTTAAGAATTGAAAAAAAAAGCTTGAACTCATAAAGGTCTTCACCTATTTATATTTTTGAGCCAACCCTTGAGCATTAAATAATCACTTACATTAATCTTTACAACTATGCTAGAATGGATCTATTAATATAGCCTACAAAGTCATGCAATCAATTACATAGTTAGATGGAGTGTTCCATGTAGTTGTGGCTAATTTTGATTGGTTGGGCTTAGAATAAATATTCTTGAAATATTCTCACTGAACCACAACCCTTCTTTTTAACCTTGTTGAAGTGCTAACCTTTGTCTCAAACCATGTCCAATGGTGATATAATTTAATTGTTTTACTGTATTAACTAAAGATTTTATAGATTAATGAATTCTTGACCCTAGGAATCAACCATTTAATTAATTCATCCTCTTTAATGGGATACTAGGATAATTTAGCCTTCTTAAGATTAAGAATTTTCAAAGAAGATTATCTCTTAGATAAAGTAATCATTACCATAAAATATAGAATCAGATTTAATGGAAGATAGCACATGCAAACCCCAAAGTAGAAAATAACTATCACATATATCATTTCAATAGTGATGCAAGTTAAAGACACATTAGTATCCCATGTCTTACTATCCTTTCTTATTCCTCAATTTACAGGACTTGTAGCTAGGGCTGAGAAATTAGCCCGAAGATCATGGCTCCCTCGAAAGTCGACTCGATCTTGGGCTCGAATCGAGATCGACTCGAAGCAAATGAGCCGATTTTCAAGCCAGAAATGTGGCTCGAATTTATTTCGAGCCGACTTCAAGCCGAACCCGTGGCTCACTCGCGGCTCGCGAGCAGATCGAAGCGAACGGGTGGGGCTCGTGGCCCGCCCTGGCGCGGGCTACGAGCTCGAAAATAGATTGTCATATGATTAATTCGACGGGCGAGATTAATTGCCTAAATTCCCAATTCTAATACCCTCGACTCGACCCCGACTCGACTTACCCGCGACTCCTCACTTCTCAGTTCTTCCTTCTCCTGGTTCTCCCATTCTCACTTCTCGTGTCTTGTTTTTTTTAGTGCGGCGTCGTATCATTGTCCGTCGATGAGTGCTTGGTTTGCTTGATTTGATCGATGGTATCACTGCATGTGCTTGGTTTGCTTCCTTGCTCCAGAAATACTTCCACTTTCTATTTCATTTCCTGATTCTGTAAGTATTCTGTTGGTTATTTCAATTATATCTATTATTCCATTGTTTGAGGTTCCCCTATTGGATTTGGGGATGTTTCTGGTGCAGTTGATTTGGGGATGCTTGTTCTTTAAGCATTCATGTTTTCTGCGGTTGGGGTACTTGCAATTTGCGGGGTTTCAATTGTATTTGTCTGTTATTCCACTATTTTAGGTTAGAATGTTGATGTTGGGACTTGGGGTTGATTCTATTCGGGCCTTTTGGCTTGCGTGAGCGCTGGGTTTGTAACTTGGAAACTGCAGTTAGGGATGAATGTTGATTGATGATGTTATTTTTTTACCTCATTAGATTACCTATGTATGTAACTTCAGTAGTAACTCTCTGTTTGCCCTCTCGGCTCTCACTACTGCGGCTATGCCTCTGCCTTCTGGGTTCTAAAACTTTGTAATTCTGATTATAAATAGTTCCTCTTCCCACAAACAAAAGACATTTTCATATTTTTGTTCTTTTTTGTTTATTTTAAATGTTATGCCAATTGTATCATTTTCTAGACTTGTATTTGTAATTTGTAAAATTATAGTTTGCTAGTAATTGCAATTTACAATATTACATATGCCAAAAATTTGCTATTAAAAATTCCTTCTCTCAGCCTGGATTTCATTTTCGAGCCGAACGAGCCGACTCGTTTGCATTTCGAGCCTGTTCGTTTGGATTTTGAACGCTCGGTTGGATTCGAGGCTCGTTTCATCGGCCGGATCGAGCTCGAGCTCGATTCGATCCGACTCATCTCGGACTCGAAACTTTCGAGCCACGACTAGAGCTCGAGTCGAATTATCTATTTTCTAGCCGATTTCGAGCCAACTATGGCTCGGCTCGAGTCACACCCCTACTTGTAGCCTTTGCTATCAAATCTTTAACTTTCAAAATTATGCATGATATATGATATAATTATTTTATTATTGTTATATGACTTATGAAGTTTTAATGTCCAGTAAATGAATTTACAGAAGCACCTAAGCTTCTTTAGTATTACACCCTATTAGTATAAAAAAGGGGTTTATTTGTGGTATTTCACATTAATCTCAGCACCATGGAGAGATAATCTATATATGATTTTGATACTAATATGAGAATAGGCAAACTATACTTAATCAGAAAAAATAACAAAATATAGAAATAATAGAAATATCTTCTAGTTTTATAAGGGTTGTATAGAAATAATCCTATTATTATGATTGATTTGGATGGAGAACTATAAGCAGTTCCTTGTAGTATTGCAAAATAGGATGTTTTCATCTATTTTGTGATTTATATTTTGAAAGAAATAGAAATAAATCATAAAAGCAATTTCTAATTGCAATTTATTAAGGGGCTATTTGAGTGCTTGAAAAAGAAATATAGTGTAAAATAAATACAATATATTTTAAATATATAAGAGCTATTTGGTTATCTAAAATGTAAATATAATACAACTATTTTTTTCTATTTAGTTGGATAAATGTAAAGTAAAAAGTAAAATTAGCGTATTTTTAAGAATTTAGAGTTTATTGGTTGTATGCAAAGCAATTGTAAATAAAAAAAATACTAATATAATGACCCAAAAATTTTTAATATATATTATAGTATTATTTTATTACTATACTAAACATTAATTAATTACTTAATAATAGGGATTTTCATTATATTAATCAATCATCAATTAATAGTTTAATATTTATTTATTAATCATTAATTAAATTTGAATTATTTTTTTTTATTTTTTTTGATTTATCATAAATTAGTTACCTATCAAATTTATAATAACTACAATTATATTTATTAAATTATAATTAATTTATTATAATACTTAGTTAAAACTAAATTATATTAGATTATATTAAATTATAATTAATTTATAATAACATTCAGTTTTCGCACTCTTATCGTTCTTGTGCTCTTCCACCTGAGAGGCCGACAACTAAAAAAAAAAAAAAACAAAGAAACCACAAAATTAGGGCGATGGCATCAAGGATATTCAACATGCGAAACCCTCCTCTTTCACCTTCGGCCGCTCCGCTCTTACTCGAAACCATTGAAGAAGAGAAGGGAGATGACGCGAAAGTAACCCTCGCCTCGTCTCGTCTAAAGAAACAAGATTCAAACTTTTGTAGCTTTTGAAGTTGATGTTTATGTTGTTTTGCAAGATTTTGGTTAAATCCTACTAAAATCCGGCAACCAAGCAGTCCCCTGCAGCTGCAGGCTCCAATGGCGCTCGACGACGCCTACATCGTTGGAGGTGATAATGACGACATCATCTCTGACATCCGTGATTTTTCCTTGCACCTCCACTTTGCCATTATCCCCAACCTCAAGAACAAGGACCTCATCTCTGCAATGTGTATTTAAAATATGCTCATTTCGAGCATGTTTAGAAGATATGGAGAAAATCAATTCACAGAATTTGAAATATCGTAAAAAATTTTATTGTATTTATTTCACTTTTATCTAAAGAATAAAAAAGAGAAAAAAATGCACAAACTAAATACAATGAATTTCATTTACGGCTAACCATATAGAGCCCTAAATGACTAATTTATTTTAGCCCATTTTAACATCGAGCTTTAACTTTTATTATTAATAGAAAGTTTTGCGTAAAAATTATGAGTACATTAGACATCGTGATAAAATTAATATTAATAAGATTTATATACATATCAAATAATTCTCATATCTTTATATATCTAATATATATATATATATATATATATATATATATATATATATAATATCTAAATCTTCTATATGACATCAAAAATATAATCATCACTCATTTTTTTTAAGTGAAATACATATTTTTATATATTAAAAATATTCGATAAGTAAGTATTTAATTTTAGGTACTAGACATATAAATACATGTGAATTATGTGTTGTAAGTAAAAAAGAAAAAAAAAAGCCCAAATATTAATGCAAAAAATGATAATTGGCCGATGGGGGAGAGAAACAACGTGTTTTTGGGTTACAAGATTTCTGTATCGTTAGCCGATAAGGAATTTCTTATAAAAATAAACTGAAATAGGCTTTCCTTATAGTTTATCTTGAGCTGAGATATACAAGATTTTCCCTCTCTGTTTTCCGGTAAAACTCTTGAGATTAATGAACATAAATCTCATTGAAATAATACCATAATAATAACTTAAAATAATTTCTATAAGAATACCTTTTATGATCTTCATCGTGTTTCTATGACATAAATTATCCTGCTAGATCGACATGTCCTCAGGAATGCTCAATGACCACCGTCCGCAGCCTCTTAATGCCGCAACCAACTGCCGGCTCGTTAGCCGTCGTGGTGCGCTCCATCACCGCCTTGAGCTCATTCTGGATTGATTCAACCGTGTAGTGCTCCTGCTTCGAGTGACAATATATGCTGTCGAGGTAGTCCTTTTCGGTGACCACGAGAACGATCTTAATCTGGCCGACGAGTGTGGTGGCCTCCGCCTTTATCGTCCAGTGACAGAGTCAACGCCCTGATGAGTACTGGGAAGAGGTCGGTGCGGTCTTCACATTTACAACATAACGAGGCTGCCACAAAGAGCGGCCATCTTCATTGGTTGTTGTGTCAACGGTGAGCTCGTCGGTTTCGGCGATCTCCGACGTCTGTATCTTTAGATAATTCGCATGCTGTATCACCTCAGCGATCAGTAAGACCTTATAGGTTAGAAATTCAGCAAAGAGGATGAACAAAGACTAGCTTATCAGGCGTGCGAGATAAAGTGGAGGGTGGGGTTAAACTAATATTTTAACTGACAGTGTGTAGCTAAAGAGTTTGTTTAATGAAATGGCGTACTGGGGTTGAATTAGTGACGAAGGAACAACTCCGCATACTCGTTCACAGATGGGAAAGGAAATTACATGTTGGCGTGATAATAATTCACAATTAATCGTCTTTTTCTATCTAGGAAAGTAATGATTGCATACAAGTTTGTCCTGCACTCGAATTTTTTTTTTAAAATTCAAGGACACAAAGTGTTCATTAAGCTAATCGCTGTATCGATTTATGGTTGAAATCTTATTGTTCAAAAATGAAGATTTTGTTCTTTTAGATTGATCGTTAAATGTCATTAGTGCTCGTTTGGATTCAGAGAAAGTAAAAAAATGAGAAATAAAGGTTTTATAATTTTGTCATGAGTTTTAATTGGCAGCTTGTCTTTGATAAAGTAACCTTCCTAACTGTTATTGGGAAACATGAAATAATTTAAGAATTACGTTGATACGCTCACGGCACCGTCGGTCGGTCTCTCTACAGCAATTCGACGCAGCGGGCGCCTTCGCATCCGTCACCTCTTGCGCTGTCGTTTTCCCCTGCTCCGCATGAATCCCGCCAAAGGTTAAAGACATGCAGCCCAGCAAGCCCGATCGGACAGGAGGCAGCCAGCCAGATCGTGTCGAACCCGCCGTCGTATGGCAAAGTTAAGCAGCCGGTAGCAGAAATCGTCGTACAGTGCAGTTGGTGGCGGAAGCGGTGGAATTGATGACTGACAAAAAGGACCCGTTGTCTTGCCAAGGGAGAATAGGAGGCAAGAACGGGACCCATGATCCGTCATGGGACTCTTGGTCCATCTGGAAGGTAGGATGATTATTTCCGAGGGTCTTTATCCATGAAATGAAACAGTGGAAGTCAATCGATCTCCAATAAGCTTCCATATATAAAGAAATTGAAGGATGGAGATGCTTTGAATTCTTCGTCGGGCTGTAGGCTTGGATGGAAGTGTTTAATAAGCGTTTGGTTTGGCTTTCGGTATCTTTCGTTGGTAGCGTTGTCAAAGCCCCTGTTTTGCTGCGCTTTACGCCTACCTCTCAAGAATAATATAAGTGTTAAATTTGCTACCATAATTACGAGGATAGCAGCGAGGTCTCTGCTTGCAGAAAAGGGTGACCGACCACCGGCGAGAGCAGAGATAAGCACAAAAAGAAGAGAGAAAAAAAGAGGGAGAGAAAGGTGTAGTCGGGTCACGTCCCACGTTCTCCGACTCCTCACTGGTCTTTCCGCTTCTATTTCTCCTTTCCAGATTCACGCCTCGCTGCCAGCCTTCTCCGAAACCACGTAATGATTGTGTCGTGGAATACACTCAAAGTTTCTCATACTTTTTTTCCTTTACCTATCCATGACTATCCCTTGGGTGGACTTTCTTGTGTTGTGATATACAGGCATCCTTTTTCTCGCTAGTGAGGGTGTTGATGAAATTATTAAAATAAACATACAGTGGAGAGAGAGAGAGAGAGAGCGAGAGAGAGCGAGATGCTACGGGTGTATAATAATAATATAGTATAGCTATTTGTTGGGATTTCAAGTGTGAAAAAGTGAAAATTAGGGCGCATTAGGGTTTGGAGGTATGAACGTGGGCACAAGTTGTGGAGCTGGTCCCAGCAAGGGAGGACAGGGTCTTATCGTTGTAAGCCCTTTGGCTGGACCGTTCAAAAATATGAATATTGTCACTACTTGTGAAGCACATGAACGAGAGAGAAGCGAGGGATGATGAAGGTGATCTCACTCCGACGCTTTGCTGACGATGGGGCATTGAATTGTTTACTTTCCTCCGTATACAGGTGCGATGTGTATTGTTGCTCTTTTCATAACTTATTATTGTTATATAATTTTTTAAATATTTTATACTCACAGTTGATGTTGTCTAATTAATGATGATGATATTCTTCATAGAATATTTTCTTTAAAATTATTATAAAAATTTCAACTAGTTGATTGAAATTAGTCATGCATCTTATTATCCACCTTAGTCAAGCAAGATTCATTCATACTAGAATCTCTATTGATATACTTGCAAACAAAATATTTCATGAATTCTCTATTAATAGATTAAAAGATTTTTCTTTTTTTGTCAAATTAGATATTAAAAAAGCATTTGACACTATCAATATAGATTTTCTTTTATGTATAATGATTCAGAAATGGTATCTTCTTTTGTTGATAGTTCATTGAAATAACATGAGGGAATAATGACAGACAAGCTAATGAAGGATAAAAAATTCATCTTCATTGTTGATTTTTTAGTTCTTGACATGAATGACGATGGACTTAGATGATGGATCATTCTAGGAAAGCCTTTTTAGCAACCAGGCAAGCTTAAATTGATATTTCAAAATGAGAATTATAACTTAGATTCAAAAATCAATCTCAAGTATTTAAAATGTATAAAACACACAAAGGTGCACCTAGATAGAGAGTTACAACACAATATCTACAAGTATATTAGAGAAACTAGTGTAGACCAATGGAGTTGAAGAAGATAACTAAGACAAATTAAAGGGAAGTGGATATAAGAAGGAAAAAAAATAGAGACCACACAAAGTCTCTAATAAGAAGAAATGAAGTCCTTTAATCCAAGGTGGATAAGAGAAATTCATGCAAGTATGAATGACTAAATCTGCCTTGAAATAATACTTGAGAAAACTAGCTAGAGAGACACGCTGGTGGAAGTAGCAACACATGAATAAGACAAGATATAAAAAAGACGAAGCGGGTATTATATATATTTGCATTGTATCCCTTGAACTTTTTAGTTTTCAATATTCAGTTTATTTTATGTTTGCTTTTCAATTTCTAATTCTTGTTGTCTTTGGAATAAGGATGAGAGTATGACTTTAGAATGTTTATATTAAATTATAATGTGATGCATGTTACGAAGGTTTATATATTTATTTTGGATGCCATAAGACTAAAATTATTATTGGAATTTTATTAGCTTTTATTTATGTAGAATAGCCTATTTGGGTTATGTGTTACATAATTGATTGTGCTAGTTTATAATATCATTGATCATATTTGTTTGCAACTTTATATAATTCATTTACAAAATGCTAAGCTAAGTAGTGGATACTCATTATGATTTATAACATAAATTAAAATTTGTATTCATTTTGGTTATATACATTAACAAATTAAAATAAGTGAGGGACAGATAAAGAATAAGGACATAGTGAGTTTGGAGTCTCCAACATCATGACAAAAGGAGTTGTTAATCAACATATAAAAAAGAGGATGAGAATCTACATCCACAAAATTCGAAATATGGTTTAATGCTTAGAGATCTAAAATTTTTTCCCCAATAAAAATGTTGTGCCTATATATATTATGTCATTTGTAAAAGTTTATTTAAGCATATACACCAAATAGTAAATTTTTTAAGGAATAGACATTATTTTAGAGTTAATCTTGTTGAAAACTTTTTTGGTTAGTGACAAACTCAATTTTATGGAATTTATATAAGTCTATAACAAATATGCATTAATTTACTATGATTTAGATTAATTTAATGTGTGATGTATAGTTCAATACACTATTTTTAATGGAACTTAAGTTATGTTGTTTGCAAAAATTAATGAATGTTGACTCATAACACATTTCAAATAAATAAATATCTTTCAAATCAAATGGTGGATCTATCTTGTCAAAATTTTTCATCTTTCTTTTTATTTTTTATTGGGGCTTCGCTCGAGAATAAGCAATGGTCCAATGTAGGGGAGTTTGATATGCAGAAAAATTATGTAATTGCTTTTATGCTTTTAACTATGCATTTGATAAGAGTTTTTATATGATTTTAAGGATTTTATTGCATTTGTGATTTAAATATTAGTTTTTTGTAGATCCTTAATGAAAAAGTGATATTTAGTCATTAATATGCAAAATCATATGGAGAATAAGTTTGAGAAAATTTGGGAGCAAACAACATTATCTCAAATCAATTTTGTGTTTATTACTTATCCTCGAGCTTAAGCACCGAAACAACCAGAAAAGTGTCCATCTGCAAGAACTAGAATGTGAATCCATCATTTAAGCATCGACATGTGGAGCCTAGGCATCAAACTTATTTCTTATAAATGTAGAAGACAGAGTGCCCAGTCTATCGCTTAGGCACTAGACCTATAAATCATAAATGTACACAAATAGAGACCACAATACCTAGGAATTGGCTTAACAGCTGCAATGAATTACTTTAGTTATCATTAAATATCTTATACATTTGGGAGGATTTCATGTAACCATTTTTAAGAATTTCAAAAAGATTATTTTGTGGACTTTTCAAGCCATTATTCAAGGCTTTTTATTGAGTCTTTGGAGAGCCTAAAAAGAAGAATTATAAAAGGATACTTCAAAATCATTGGAAAAGCTAATAAGAGAGATCCCAAGGACAAGAGCTATGGTGATGAAGAAAACTTTCTCATTGATTCCACTTAAGTTTTTTTTTCTTTTACCTTTTTCTTTAATTATATAATTATTTAAGTATAAGTTCTTAATGATTTTATTTTTTTTTTGTTCATGGACTAAAATTTTCTTCTATTGATTTGGCTTTAACCATATTGGTCTTGATTTTAATAAAATATGGAGTTTTATTTTTTTAATACCATGTACTTTATTCAGAGCATTCATTTCTATTAATCTACCTCACTATCCTTCAATAATTTAGGTGGTCTATTTGAAGCTGAGAGGTGAAAAGTGAGCTCATTATAGATAAAATATCACAGTGAAAAATGATAAGTTAGAGATAACCAATATAAACCAATATAACTATTTTAAGATCTAAAGAGTTTTGATGAGTTTTTCTTACATTGAACTTGCCATTGAGATATGTAAGTAGGTTTTGCTACGTAAATTAGGATCTTAAGCTTTTGAGGAAAAGGTCTAATACAACTTCAATAGAAATTTGCATTTTAAATAAAATTTTAACTATGCAAAATTACATTACTTTTTTTAAACTCTAGATTCATACATATTGATATCTCTTACATTAATTTTTATCTTGGAAATTAAATAGGTAACTTTTTTAATAGATTTAAGAGTAGATTTTAGTTTTTCCTTGACACTCTAATTACCCTTATGAGATGATACTCTGCTAACTATTTATTATTTGAGATGGTTGTGTACTCTTACACATATGGTTTATCTCGCATTGCATCAAAGCTCAATTTAGGTCATCTCATTACAGTTGAAATCAAGCCATCTGAACTTTAAATTAATCTCTTAATTTGATTAATTAATAAATAAGTTCATATAACAAAGTATCATTATATATATATATATATATATATATATATATATATATATATATATATATATATATATATATATATATATATATATATATATATATATATAATTCATTTATTAGGCTAAAGTTAACACAAGCCCAAATAAATTGACAAATTTGGGCCATTTTTATCAAACTAGCTATAACCATTAAATTAATATGACTAATTGAACATGCAAGCTTCTTTAAATTTCCTAAACATGTTCACCATTTTTGAAAGTCAAATTTCTTTATGGTCTAAGCCCAATTGGCCAAGTGGGATATCTTACTTATTAAAGATAATACTCATATTTGGTTGGTGATTGAACCAAGCCAATCATGATATATAATCATTTTTAACACTAACTGTAGCTAGTGATGTCATTGATAAATATATATAGTTCAGTCCACGTTGATTTGACCCGTCTAAGGAGATCAATTTAGCCAAATTATCAAACATAATTTTCTTGGGCCCAAATGAGATTATCCTCTATCATGAATAAATTAAACCAATTAATAATTTGTTAAACCCTTGAAAGTATTTTTTTAATTGATGTTTGGGACAAATCTCTAATTCAATGTAAATCCATTTAATTACTCTCAAATCAACGAAATAAATAAAATGTCTTATTTGGGTCAACATGAGGCAATATATATAAGTTACTTAACCCCATTACCATTTTTTTAAAGAACATTCTTTAAATGATTATCAATAAAGGGATTGTGGGTTTGTATCCAAATAGAGAAGTGTTCTAAAGTGATTTTGGATCGGATAAGATGAAATTTGAAGGAATTAAGGTAGTTTGTATAAAACCAATAGAACAAGCCATAGCTCCCCCAACTACAACTCTTATTACTTTTTCCCAACTTCCTACATCCATATCCACCATTCTAGATAACAGAGATGGATTAAACATGGATTTAGCCATGCTAACCCATAGTAGCTCTTAGCCACCTAGGCTATAAATAACTATGAGCTATTTTAAGCTCTATAGAGAGGTAGAACACCTCCTTTGAGTTCAAAGTGGCTTGACCATATCTTTCCCTCACTCTATATCCACTAGATTAACTTAGCCATCTCAATCGACTTAAACATGATGATGACTTAATTAACACAATAAATTAAGTCAATATAAAAAAATTCCAAAGATGGTTCTTTTTAGCCAACACTTCAATAAAGGTGTGAGGATTCTTAGAATCAACATTTATATCTCATACAAGTTAAAATTAAAAATCTTATCTCCCTTTTCTATGTTGGTCTTCTAAGTGGTGGTGGTCATGATAGTTAGATTGCAACCCATAGGCATATAACCCCTATTTTATTGAAGCCATCCTAATTGAGATTACCTCAATTTTTGCACTATGGATGGAGAAAAAGTTCCTAGCACACAAGATTGTTTTAGGGTTCTAAAGGTAGGATACAAAGTTAGAGCCATTAATTTGAATAAATAGCTATGATTATCCTAAACAATAGTTTGATCCAAACTCTCCCTCCTTCTTAACTAATTTTCTTAAGAATTTTTTTATTGTAAAAATGCTAAACCAAATTCCATAAAATTTTTGAATTAAGTGTGGCCATTAGCGATGATTTAAAAATTTATTTTCATATAATTAATTAAACTTTATCTTATAAAAAAGTTATTATCTATTTTAATTAATTCACATATAAACTGGATTGAGATAATTCACATATTTATTGGGAAGATTTATAAGGCACTTTAGGTATCCTTAAAAAAGTTTTAAATCAATTTCAATAATATTATGCAATATAAGAATTTTTAAACATTATTTTTACAAATTAAGATTACTAGTAATTAACATTTAAATATAAAATTTCAAACAACTTATGTATTGTTTTTGGTTTGTCTATGTACTTCTTAGGATTTTGTAATAATTTTCAAAATTTATTTAATAGCTCTAAATAAGTAAAATGTGATTTTTATTAATTTTTATTTTTAATGACCCATTTAAAATTTTGAAAAATCTCAATAAATTGAGGGAAGTTGATTGGACTTAAATGTGTTACCCAAATATTTTTTAAATATTAAGTAAATCATTTTTATGATATTTATATTTTTTACTAAAACCTTATTATTAATTTTTCCTTAATGTGCTCACTACCATGTAATGCTTATTAATGTATATCTCGATATTTATAGCATAAAATAATTTATTGAAATTTATTTTACATATTTGCAAACTTCAATAATTAAAATACATAATATTTGAATTATTTAATTATAAAAGTACTTTAATATCATTAAATTTTTAAAATTATTTATTTATATTTTTCTCATGCATGTAGATGCATCTAGATAAAAATAATTATTTTTAGTTATCTAATTTTTAAATTACTAATCTTATTAAAATAAATTATTTAAAAGTAATTTTTAAGTATTAATATTTTTATTTCCATAATTTTTAAGCTATTATTTATTTAATTGGATTAAATAATTTATTCATAGAAAAATTTTGTTAGAGCACTCAACTACATTAACATTCTCATACCCTTTGATTGCATTCATCTATGCAACAAATTAAGAACATGGGGTCTATTATATTCTCATGCTATCTCCTAACTTAATTAATTTAATTTCAATTTGATTTAGCATAAGTTGATTTTATCAATTAACCTTACTTACATTGATATTTGAGTACATAAGCTAGTTAATTATGTAGGTAAGTAACTAAATGGGGAATGTACATAATATTCTATGATCAAATTACATAGCATCATGGGGCATTAATTATCTTTCCAACTAGTTTAACAATTTGCATGCATATTACTTTAATTTCTTGAGCCGATTCTATAATCTTACATCACAATTATTATCCCAATACTTTTGGTTAAGTATGTTTAATTATATTGGTCTATTTATCTTAGCTAGTAGGTCTCCTATCCCCTCAATCATTTCCATTTTAGTTGAATATTATCCTAGAATAGTCATACTTATATGACTCAATATATTCATAGTATGGTTAAAATCATATGACTATACTAATCATATTATGCAATTTGTTAACCTTTGAATCGAGTTTATTTATAATTAAGCTAATATTGGTTTTAATCAAACTACTTGATCATGCCAAACTATTTTAACAAAGTCATTCTATAATTCAATCACAACTTTGGTTGAACATCTTAAGTTATAAGTATACACCCAGTTTTATTACTTATTTTTTGTATGAATAGTTTCTACTTGTAATTATATCTCACACCCTAAGCATTTTGGATATTCATCCATATGTTTAGAATCCATCTATCATTAAGTGTCTATACCTCACCTGGGAACTGGAATCTTATATATAATTATTGATTATTTAAATTATCTCCATCATATTGATACATTATAAACATAAAAAGTGACTTAGCTCTTTAGGGTGGGATATGTCCTATTAGCATAAGACTTGTACATATGACCAATTAATTATTATTATGATATGATAATCCATATAATAATAAAAAAATCTTATGATCATTTAATGGATTTAGTTAGCCTAAATGCCATAACTTTGATTAATAATAAAGTGCTAATCCTATCTTGATAAGTCATTAGGATCATATGGAACAACCCTAGGATACATAGACTATTATATAAACTTAGGTGTTATGATAATTTATAACCTTTTCATCACTTAGCATAAGAAAGATGTAGTTATGTTGATGGCTTGATATGCAAAACTTTTAATGCTTGAGATTAAGTTCCTTTGAGCGTGACTAGAATTTGAGATTGATTATTAAATTTTTGGAATGTGTTTCATTACTATGTTGCATCAAATTAGAGATATTTCTCTATATACCTAATGTTTATCGATTGCTCATTACTTTTAATTTATAGTTGGCCATGCATCAAATTTTATAGTTTTATTTGTGATGTTTTTCTTGTTTGTTGCAAGTGATCCATTTAGTTATAAAAGATGCTCTTTATTGTACTTTTTGAAAATTTTATAATATAAGTATATGCAGGTTTCTCAATCTAGCACAAAGTATTTCCCAAATTTTTCAGCTTTTTAAGAATAATTATATAATATAAACCAAGTGATAGTGCCAGGAATAATGCAAAATCAATACTTATAAATTTTTATTTAAATTACAAAAGATTATCTAAGCTGAGTTAGGATACTCCTTTTATATAGGATATATATAACCAAATTACCCTATTACACTAGCAAGTTACTGTTGACCTCATTTTAAGTGAGGTTGATAACCATCCTCTTAGTCTTAGAATCTAATCTAGGCACTAAGGCTGTCTGTACTTTGGTTCTAAGACACTTCTAGTTGCTAGGAGGACACCATTCCAAAGCCTAAAAGACTCATAAGCCTCAACCCTATGGTTAAACCTTGATTGAGACTATGTGGGACCTAATGACCTGTGTGAGAATTTTTATTTTTTGGAACACCATGCAGCTCTACGAGGTACTTATTTAGGTAATTAAATACATCATTAAAAAATAAATATATTATCTCATAAGATAAATTTGTTACCCTATAATGGATTTGATTATTTAATAAAGACTCATAAGGCTTATAGGTCTTAATGTACTAGAGATTTTTTCCTTGAACTATATGAAGAGGTAGAATAGGGTTTATTTTATTGTAGGGTTCATAGTTCCCTATAAGGACAAGCCCTATAGTTAATTATATCTTAGAAGAAAGGGAATTTCTCTTAAGAATACTCTTAATTAAAGAAATTGATCTTTATCGATATGGATTTTAAAGCTTGTATTAAAAGGATTGTTAATTCAAAATTTCAATAAGGAACACTTCAAAGGGGAAGAGTCCCTTTTGGAAGCCAATCAAGCATAAGTAGGAAATATTTATTGATATTAAGATACCTATTAAACATTTCAACTATCCTCTCATTGGGTTTTATTTTTTTTTTAAATTGATATTATTAATATTTTGAGTTGATATTTTATTAGTAATATAGGACTTTGATTCTAAAAATATAAGACTCTAGAAATGCCTAATGGTTGAAGACTTATTCTAATAAGATGTTTTAAAACCTAAGTATACAAGTGCTTGTAACATAAGTCAAAAGCTTGACCAAGTGTAATTTCTTGGAATTTTTGGTTCGCTTTCTCACTTGAGAAAGCGAACATATCCCTGACTCTTCTCGACTTACTACCCATCTGGAAGGGTTGCCAACTAACACTACCTAAGTGATTTTAAGTCTATTATTCTACTCTTTTATATGCAAGATAGTTGGATTGTTATATTTAAAGAATGAGACTAAGAGCCTACACTTACTCCCTAACACTAAGATAATGATTGACATGTTATGAACTTAGCTAATGTAGCAATTTTTATTTTTTATATATTTTGACTCACAATTTTATTTTAAGCCTTTTAGGTATGCAATTTCATGCCTAAAATGAGATGTAGTTAGAAAAAGGTCATGAGCCAAATTAGTATGAGAAGGCACACTTCCTTAGAAAGGTTATTGATCTCATTTTTGAATGAGGTTAACATCACTTATGAAATTAATAATTAGAATACTTAATTTTAGATTAGAAGCCTCATAATTAAGTGCTTATGACACTACATTTAGTGACCTAGTACATCTTCCTTGGGTTTGATCTAACCTAATTGCTTAGGTAGACTCAACCCAATTTTCAAACTTAGATTAAATCAAATCAAATCCAAATAAATCAAAATGAATTTACATTAATTTAAATAAATGAATCCAAAACCAAATTAAAGTCAAATCTACTCAACCCATTTGACATAAGTTTGAATTAGGTGTGTCCCACAAAGTCAAAGGTCAACCCACCAAAATTTGACCAAATAAAATCATTCCAAATATTCCAAATGATCAAATATGCATGTTTAATTATGAATCTAAAGAAATTTAATTGCTTAGGTTAATTAGACCACTCAATCTAAATGAACCTAAACCTAAATCAAATTGAAATCAATTCAATTTGATTACTCAAAATCATTTAGAAATGATAATAAAATATAATCCAACCCATCATTAGGTCCAATTTGATCAAATTGGTCATTTAACCTAAATTAAAACCAAGCTTAACCCATTAAGCACATTTTGGGTCAAATGGGTTCAAATTGAAATAAAATTTAAATCAAATGAAATTAACCAATCCAAATCATCTCACCCATGTGATTAGACATGATCGGAGTTCAAAAAAAATTCGATTTACTCAAATAGGTCGTTTGAACCCAATTGAAATCAAACTTAACCCAAATTTAACCCATAAGACCAACATGGGCTAAATTAAATTTCAAGCCTTAAATAAATAAAATGATTTGATCCAATGCATTCCAAAGTGCTTGGATTACCTTAATTAAAAGCTAAATACACTCTAATTGAGTCAAATAAATAATTTGACTCAATTATGTGCAACCCAAATTCACTTGAGTCAAAATGGTTTAAGACACAAAGTAAGCAATCCATGAACTTTAAAATCATTAAAATCTTGATTAAAGAGTTCATTAATGATTGATTGAATATAACCCAAGCATTAAATTAAGGCTAATCTATCAAAAAATAATAATTCAAATCAAGCTAATTGAATATATCTCAAATGGCATAATCCTAAAAGGATTTGAACTCAATCTCCAACTAATCCATTTGGAAGACACTTAAATCTCTTCCAAATAAATTAGTGATTGATTCCTAGTTGAAATTAAATAATGAAATTAGACCTAAATGGAGCCAAAGCTAAGAAATATGCCATGGTAAATCAAAGACGCATGAAGATAAAACCAACCATGCCTAATCCTATTCCTCATTCCTTACTCCATTTCTTTAGTAGAAAAGATAGATGTTGGAGAGGTAGTGAGCCATAGAGGGCCTCTTAAAAAAGAGAAAATTAAAGGGAACTTGGCTTCTTCCAAGAGCGAAAGCAAGGAAGCAAAGAGAGAGTCCATCGAGGCCAACCTATCAGCCAAAAATAGGAAAGGGAAGGAAATGAATTCCACCCCTAAAACTTATTATCCAAATATGCTCACAAGACCCAGGGGGACAAAATCCACCATTCTGGTTAAATGCATGGCCCTTGGCCATGAATGGAAAGAGGAGAGAAAGACCCTCTTGTCCTCTTATTTTCATCCCAAAATACTCACAAAGGGAGGAGAAGAAGAAAAAAAAGCATTTCCTCAACCCCTCATTGCCAACATGTCAAAATTCTACCAAATCTAGTGGCCACTGATTAGCCTTTAATGGAAAAATACTAGGGGGAGTGTTTCACTTCAAATTTAACGTTCCAACATGTTTTAGAGGTTGAGGTGACCTCAAACAAATCCTCACCATGACCCCTCATCATCGGCGAGCTGAAGAACGGCCAAACCTGACAGAAAATGATAGTCTCCAGGGTGTTTGGTGGGGAGGCAAGCCACGAAATGACATCCATGATTTTGTCACATTGAGGCTAAGGTATTAGAGTCTATCCCACCATGGGAGATCGCTAGAGTTGAGGTATACTTCACAACCAACCTATAGAGCATTCATTTTTGGTCTTTTGTGAAAGAAATTTTATTCCCATGAGAATCAAACCGTATAGATTGATTGCAAATCGATCCCTCATCATTTTGCAATCAAAATTGCATCAAAATTGGGCTTGGTTTGCTAGAAATTGTTGAATTCATCGGATGATGTCCATCTCTCACCAGAGATGCTCAGGAAATGATCTTCGCCATTTATTCCTTCTATTTAGAATGGACGGTCGAGATCTAGCTGCATGATTCGATTAATCCCATTAAGGAAACTATGAAATGAGTCGATTTGATCGGACGGTAAAGATGCATCCCGTGTGGCAGCATATTTGACATGGCCACCATGCAAGGTCCCCGTGCCCCAATGGTGCTGCGCCATATGGCGAAGGTGCCACGTTAGTGGCACCATTTTAAAATATTAAGTCCCATTTTAAAAAATTAAAAAATTCTGAAAAACTCAAAAAATCATAGAGAATAAAATATAAATCTAAAAAAAAATGCAAATAGGGGCTATATGGATTCGTCTCAATGAGTAGAAACCATTAAATAAAAAAAGCTTCAATTAATTTTAGGTAAAATTGGCTTAATTTGATTTTAAATGAAATCAGTTAAACTCAAAATAATCCTAAAATTATCAATGTAATTAAAATGAATCTTTGGAGAACTAAAATTAAGATTAAAACATAACTTAGAAAATTGTTTCATGAATTGTCTTGAAGTAATTCAAAAAATATCAAATTTCAAACCCTAAAATTTAATTTTAATTAAATAAATTAAAATTAAATGTAAAAAATTATAAAAATGTATCAATTCACTTCAAATTGATATAACAAACCCTAATGAACTTAGAAAGTTAATGAAACTCACTGAAACTTGATAAATCACAAAATAGATTAATTAGATAATTAATTAAATTAATTAATTCAAATAATTAACCTTAGAGGAATTAAAAAAAATAAAATATCCAATTAATCCTCATTAAATTAGGTTTAATTTGGATTTTAATGAAATAATTAAAATCTTAATTTCACCCTAATTATGGATCTGATCAAAATAAAACTTTGGAAATATGAATTTGGCATAAAACCCCACTTGTCATAAAAATTTCAAACCCAAATGACCTTTGGATTGGGAATTGTTGAATTTTCAAATCTCTAGGTCAATATAAATCAAATAATAAAATTTATAAATCACAAAAACTTCTAAAATAACTTGAAATAATCCTCATTAACATAAGAACACTCAAAGATAATTCTCTGACATCTTAAACTAAAGAATTTAATCACTTAAGGGTTAACCCACCTATTAACCCATATTAAGTTTAATTAAAACCTTAAGATTAATAAATTCATGATCAAATCAACTAAGGAAACCTTAAATCCTTAATCAATGTAACCTATGAATGAATTAAAATAATAATCTAATTATATCATGTTAACATAAATCAAACAAATGAAAATGAATTCAACAAACATAAACATAATCCAAATAAAACATAAATGTAAACAAATGTTAATTCAACCCAAATCAAATGAAACAAATCAAATTAAATTAAAAATAAACTAAACCAAGAAGAATTAAATTAAATCAAAGAATAAAATGGAGAATTAAATTTTAAAAGGATTGAAACTTTAATCCAAATTGAAATCAAAACCTAAATTATCTAAATGAAACTAAAAGGATTAAGATCTTAGTTATGCCTTTAGGATGAAGGCTTCATTATAATTTAGGATGTTGAATAGAATGGGTTCCACCCAAAGTGGAATCAATTTTACTCTCCATTCTTGAAAACCTAAACTTTAACAAAATAAAAGTGAACCTGGAAATAAAAATAAATAAAAACAAATCATTAAATCATTTGAACTGAAACAATCCAAAGATAAATGAAACAAACTTAAAACTCCATATTGAAACTTGAAATAAAAAGGCCTAGCAAACTCTTGCTATATAAGCCTATTCCCTTCACACACTAGATCATTTGGTCACAGATCCTAGACTTAGGTTAGGTCATTCTGTGATCCTTTGTGATACTTTGTGCTGAATTGTGATATGTTTTTGGGTCTTTATGGTGTACTATTTTAGATTGTATGTCTAGGATTATTTGTTTGTTAGACTGGATGATATAATGTTCTTTGTAGAACTAACATTATCTTCTACATGGGGCTATGCTAGAAAGGACTACTAACATAAACAAATAAACATAAAAATATTTTCTTATAGGTATGCTTAAGTCCCTAAGCATAGACCAATTGGACAGGTGGGCTTAGAAAATAACAAATGCTATGCTCATATATTTGTGAAATATAATTGGTGTGTGGTACTTATATCTTTCTAACATCTATTTTGCAAGGCTTAAGATTTATTTTTAATTTGAAATATAAATTTAAGCTTAAAATTAGGTTAGGATCTATGGGGTTTAGGATTAGCAAGAGCTGATCCTACCACGAGATGGTGCAGAGGTCCCTTGTGAAGCCCAGTGGAGGTCTCTGAAGAAGGAGAACCCATAGATCTAAATTATAATTCTAGGCTGAGTTGTATAATGGCAGAGCTCGGTTGCCCATTTTCTCTTTCTTCTGTGGTATACAGAAGTACCCGGCCACATTGACCTTTCTTTTAATTAAAGTGGGCTTAATTTTTTTTGGGTGTGCAATAGAATCAACCTGCTTCTCTATGTTTCTTTCTATGTTATGCTTTCTATGCTGAATGCCTGGATGTAGGCTCATAGGGAAAAATAATTTTTCTATCCAACTTAAATCTAATCAACTAAAATAAAATTAAAGAAAACTTGACACTTCACATAAATTAAGTCTTAGGTAAAACTTAAAATTAATTAGAAATAATTAGCTCTCAAAAATCTTGCAATCATATTTCTCTAAACTCTTGAATTGGGCACTTCACCCATTACACATAAGGGGCATCTAACCTTTGAAAATGATTGCCTTCTTGGAGAAGTCTCCTTTCTTTTATTGATTTGGCCCATAACCAATTCTAATTTCATAACATTTAAGCATATAATTGCATACCCAAGGTCTCAAAGGAATATGAGTCAAAACACTTAAAAATATGAAAAATGTACATTAGTTAGTGCATTTCATACCCTACATGATCTTAGGAATTTGAGAGTGATTCCAAGATTGCTAGATTCCTTTCATAAAAAGATAATAGCCTAACCATCTTACATACATGAGACTTGGCATCATGAATTTTAAATGCCAATGTGGTGTTAGCTTGTACCCCTCCAAGTGGATTGCAAGTCCAGAAGAGTCAGAGATAGGTTCGTTCCCTCAAGTGAGAGGAATGACCAATAATTTCCAAAAGAAAATTAGGTTGAGCATCTTACTATGTTAGAAGCATTTATTAACTTAAGTTCTAAAGTATCCTCCTTGGAGTAAGTCTTCAACCCTAGAATTTCTGCAGTATTGTGCTGCTAAAATCTAAGCCCTAGAATTCTAAAAAAAATATCGACTAAAAATCTAAATTAAATTTTAAAAGTCAAAACCCAATGGTAGGATAGTTGAAATGATCGAATCCATTATAAGATAACATGTTTACTTTCTGAGATAATATGTATATTCCTTAATGACACATTTGATCATCCAAATAAGAAATTCTTAAACTTTATGTGGTATCATTAATTTTCCCCATAGTGATATTTTCTAGCAACTCCACTGGGGAATGGTTCCTCTTTCCATCATTAGAAATAAGTTGTTATTTATATATATATATCGGTAATGTACTTGTGCCACTCATGGGTCAAGACTGTCTTTCCTTCTATTGGATGCCTCTCCATTTCATCCTTGTTTGAGTTCATCCAACATCCTAAACTAAGGTTCTAGAACTCTTCATTTTCCATAGTTAAATGATTGGGTCCTAGAATCAAACCCTGAAATAAAAAAAAAAGGAGAGAAACAAATAAAAATTAAGTCTTTTATGTTAGACCTAAGTTGGGTCAAGATGGATTTAATATCATTCCAATGTGAAAAAAAATGTTATATTGAAAAAAAAAATTTGAAAATTACCTCAAAATTTGAAAAGTGAATCTCAAAAATAAATCTTAAAGTTAAATTTTTCTTAATCCTACTTTGCTTTATAGTAAAGGTAAATAGAATCAAGACAGGGTCCTTGAATTGGTACCCTTTATTCTAATACATTCAAAGGCTGCAAACACTTAAGGATGTATATTAAAATGAAGGAGTCCTTTCAAATCCTGAGAAAATCCAAATCAAAAGAAGTGGGCATAGTTGTACCTATTTCCCCTTACCACTATGTTTGAAGCTTGAATTGCAATCGAAAAAAGAATCAACTTAAAAGAAAATTATAAAAAAGGGATAAATATAAAAAATCATCCAAAAAGAATGTCTTATTGACCTTAGGCAGAGGTTGATTAAGGAATTAAATGTGAGTCTTCTATCCTCATAGAAGGAAATTTACATAAATGAAAATCAACTATAATTTTAATTAATCTCCATATGCCCACTAGAATTTTGAAAAATCAGTTGTTCAAGCTGATTGACCAATTCTAGGGAGTGACTTGGAGGTAACCATCTTTTAGACCCTTTAAAAACCTTGAATCCTTAAGAGATAAGGAAAGAGACAAAGGAGGAAGATGACATGATATTGTGAACAAAAAAATAATGACATGATAAAAATCTCACTTTTTCTCTTAATTAATAAAAGAAAAGAGAGGGTAGTGAAAGAGAATTTTGATTTTCTTGATAAAGTTGAATGAATAAAATTAAATCCAATAAATTTAATCAACTTTCTTAATGGGAGTTTTCTCCTTTAAAAGATTGATATTTTATAAATGGCCTCAATTAATTTTAAGGACAAATCCTAAAAATAAATGAATATTTCAATCCTTCAAAAAAAAATCATGACCTTAGGATTGGGTCCTAAGGGTGATATTTCTATTTCCTAGAGTAAAAAAATATGAAACCTTCTATCTCTGATAGATTGATAGAGAAATCACTTAGGACTTTGTTAGTCCAAATTAATAATAAAAAAACCATAGTTTTCTCTGCTCATAAACTAAGGCATTATATGCTTTCATATAGAGTGAATCTACGATGAATCCATTGTAATATCTTATGACATATTTGATGTTGTCTTGATGTCTAGCATGGTGGTTAAAGATTTCATTGCAATTTGAGTTTACCTTTTATCCTCTTGTGCTATAAAAAGTGCAAGTCATACTTGACTTTATAGTAGCACATTATTTACTTGAGAGTTCTATTTAAAATGAATATCTTCCAAATGAATAGATCATGAGGTCCATTAATTTATTGAGGATAGAGTTAGACCTACCTCCCCTTCATATCAAAAGGGAAATTCTTGAAATCAAATTCAAAATGGTAGTCATACCACTTCAAATGACATTGAAAAGATATGGCAAATAAGTGATTCACTTTAAAATTTTAAATATGATGTTTTGGCCATCTTAAAGAAGTTGCTTGCAAAATCGAGAATCATAATGCTATATGAAAAGGAAAAAAGAATAAAAATGAAATAAAATAAAATGAAAATAAATAAAAATGAAATGACCATTAAGCAAGGCATTACATATTTTTGTAATTTACCTTATTTTGTTATAAGCAACTTCTTGATGTGGCATTCCACTATAAAGAAATTCTAGGGTTATCATCTATGATAAAGATACTACTATGAATTTATTAAATTCTTGGTTGATGTGAAAAATTCATAAAGAGAATTTTTAGAATTCTTGTTGATCTGGGTGCATCGGTCAACATCAATTATAAATAAACATGAAAGTCAGTATACATAGGCCCAATTCTAATCTAATTTTGATAAGATGATTCTATGTAAATTTAATCAAGTAAAAAAAAGAAGTTTTCAATTAAATAAAAATTAAACTTGAAAAATAAATTTAAAATAAGAACTTAATCTAAATCGCATTGTTGATTAAAGATGCAAATTCAAACATTTAAAAAGAATCTCAGGAAATCAAGAACATCTTAAATGCTCTTGGATGGTTCTATCCAGGCCAAATAAAAAAATGATGAAAAATAAATAAATGAAATAAAAGAAAAAGAAGAAAAATAATGGTAATTGAGAAAGGATGTTTATATCCATTCTATAATCATAAGGGTAGAGTCTTTAGGAATGTCATTTTGTCAATCCTAAATGGCCTCACTAAGTCTTATATTCAATCAAAGAATTAGAAAGGATTATATCATGCAATATGATCAATCAGAAAAGACAAAGAATCAAGTCACATCAAATACTGTATTTAGACAAAGAGTCAAATGCATTCAGTATCCTAGTAAATCTTGTATATAAGAAAAATATCAAATGTAACAATTAACAAAGAATTGAAATGTTATTGAAATGTTGACAAAAGAAAGAAATAAAGAAAATTAAAAGGATGGAAGGACTATAAGAGCAAAAAGATGAAGTTTGAAATTTCTTGAGTATGTGGATAGTTTAACTTTAAACTCTTCCACATCAAAATAATGTGTTAAAGTTAGAAGTCAAGAATTGGCCCTAACTTAAAAGCAACTAGAAGTCTCATATTTTATCATCATGGCCTTTGCCATGTTGGGTGAGCTCACATGGCAGGTCAAAGAGATAATTGATCTTCTTTTCAAGGAATCCATATCCTTTGTATGTAAAAGATTCAATTGAGTATAATTTGATTCCATTTGCAAGTGGCCTATTGATAAGAGTCATTAGGAAGAAAAGCTATGAATCATTCAAGAAATTGAAACCATAAGTTGGTTTAAAATTTAGTATTATAAAGTTATTGCAAGTTGATTTTTTTTTAATAGTCAAGGCCCTGACTTTCTCTTCAAATGCACTCTGATATATTAAATAAATAATATTTAGATGTGTCTTGAGATTTATATAGTCGTCAAATTTAGGATGCACCCTTATAATTTGAAGAAGAATTTAAATCCAAAATTAACAAGTTAAATGAAATAAGCCTACAAATAGATATTGATCTACAACTAATATCAATAATCTAACTCTTTGATGATTTGGATGTTGATGACTTGATCAAGCTAATGTTAAAGTTTAAAGACTATTTTATCTAGAAATAAATTGAAATATTCTCTAAATGTAGCAGTGTATAAGCTTAGTCTTGATGCCATTTCAAATAACTTAAGTCCATTGACGACTGCAATCAAACTCTGAAAGAAAAGCAAAATATTGCTAGACTAAAAGCTAGTCAATGATGACCTTACTTGAGAAGAAAACATTCTTCTTGGTTGGCTAACATCATTAGAACAAAAAAAAAAGTAAAAAAGAAGAAGAAGAAAAGAAAAAGATCAAATATGCACGTGCCACATCTTGGGACAAGGATAAAATCTTTACCTTGAAGATGGGTTCCGATTACCCATACTTCATTTAAGAATAAAAAATTTCATTCATTACATTATCCTCATTTAGGATAACTTATCTAAAAATTGTCAAATCAAAATAATTTTAGAGAAGAAAATTGAAAGCATATAATACGACATTCAAAATCTTTACAAGAATGTTCTATTACATAGTCGTATCATTCAGTCTCAAAACTTTGGGACAATTTATCAAAGGGTCATGATCAAGATTTATTATAACCTCACTTTCGATTAGGTGAAGTTTTATATTGAAAATCTTGCTAAAAATGATAGTGAAAAGAAAAAAAAAAGAAATATCATATCACCACATGCAGGTTCCTAAAATTTATCTTTGAGGAGATTTCAAGGAACTTATAGTAAAATTTAGAAGGATAAAAGAAATACACAAATAAGAATTAATCTAAGCCATTTATAAAATATCATTTTATAAAACCTTTAAAAAATAATAAATGAACTTAAGAAAATCAACTTCAAACTTATCAAGAGAATATTAATTTGTCTAATAACCCTTATAATTCCCTTATTGATTAGGGATAAAATAATAAAACTAAATGTCTTAAAGAGAATCTAAGAGTTTGTTTACCTTGATTCTCATTCACTTTTGAAAATTTTAAAAGAATCTCTTGATCTTTATTGAATCTAAGAGAAGGCCTTATAAACTATTGATTCATATTTTTTTAAAAAAATGAAATACATATCCATACCATGAAGAAAAAGAAATTTTATTTGAGAAGCACTGGTTGACTTTAGTTTTTGTTGCCTAAGAACTAGAAAGTCACATGCAAGCTCAAAAGCTAAAATTCTCAGGCTAGTACCATATGATGTCTTACCTAAATTGGATTAGACATCTAGCATGGCCATATGTAACTTTTAGATAAAAAAAATGAAGAAGAAAAAAAAGGAAGAAAAATGATGAAATTCTATGCTTATGGCATTGTAAAGAATTGGGTCTATAATGCACCCAAATCCTCCTTCAAAAATAGACTTCAACTCTTTGAAAGCTTCTTCATTGAAGTTTTTTATGTGTAAGAAGCATTAGTGAAATCAAGAAATGGAAGCAAATCTTTCAACAACTTTCACTAGTTAGACTAATCAAGTAAGGATCAAGTCTATGCAACTCTTACTTATTAGTCAAAAGACTTGAGGATTAGGAATAAAATCACTATGATCCCTTTTCCTCACTCATGTCGACCATAGGTTAGGAGCAATCCCTTTGTGGCACCTTTCCTATATATACCTTGAATTTAGAGCAAGCTCTCTATTACACCTTTTTCATGTCTTTCTTACGATCTTGGAGTAAGCCTTTGCACCATTCTCATAAGCTTAGAGTAAGCCTTTTATGGCATAACTCTTTCTTTCATTGAGTTGGGAGTAACCCCACTTATAGTTCCCTTCTTATAACTTCCCATAGGTTTGAAGCAAGCCTCTCTTGGCACCATTCCTATTATTTACATGATAAGATTAAATCATTAAGACCCCTTTCATGTCACATAGGCTACTTGGGATAAGAATAAGTCATTAAGACCCCTTTCCTATTAGTCAAACTATTAATGATTATATTAACTCATTAAGACCCACTTTCCTATCAATTAGGTATTTAAGTTGGATTAAGCCATTGAAGACCCCACCTTAATAGGTAAACATATAGGTGTAAATCCTAGAGAAGGCATCCTTTCAGATGCCACCATTCCTTGTCATACCGACTAGCTAGATTTGGAATAAGTCATGAAGACCTCTATTCTATTAGCCAAAATATTGAAAATTGGATTAAGTCATGAATACCCCTTTCCTCTTCTGTAGCTATCTAAGTTGGATTAAGCCATTGAAGGCCCCATCTTAATAGCTAATCAAATATGAATAAGTCCCACAGAAATGTGAGATTTAGGATCAACTCATCAAAGACCCCTTTCCTCTAGCAAAGCTATTTAGATTGAATTAATCCATTGAAGGCCTCTTCCAAATAGCTAGCTAGAAATAGATAAGCCCCTTAATAGGCATTCTTTCTGAAAGATAAGGGTAGAAACAAGTTTGAAGACCCCTTTCTTGTCAAATAGGCTATTTGAGGTATAAGAACAAGTCATTAAGACCTCATTCTTATTAGTCAAATATTTGAGGTTTAGGAACAAGTCATGAAGACACCTCTTCCTCATTATGGCTATTCAATAAGGAATTAAGTCATGAAGACCCCTTCTTAATATTAAATCATAAGGAGTAAGTCTCTTAGTAGACATCTTTATAAGGATAGGATAAAGTCATAAAACCTCTTTCTTTTTCAAGCTACCAAGGTTGGAATTAGGCCATTGAGGGCCCTTCCTATTAGCTAAACTTCATTGGAATATAATCCAAGTCTTTGTGATTCTTTTTCTAATACAAAATAAAAGAAACTAATGAACAAAAATAAGCCAATGGAGGCCCCATTATTACAAGTTATTTAGATCAGAACTCAAGTCCATGTGACCCCTGTCCAGTAGTCAAAATACTGAGGTTTAGAATTAAGTTATTAAAGCCTCTTCTCCCTAGCTTAGCTACTTATGTTAGAATCAAGTCTCCAAATACCCTTTTCTAATAGCTAACTAGGTAAGAGTAAATCCCCTAGTGGTGTCTTTTCATGGTTAACATATCATGTAGTATGGATTAGGAGTAAGTGTCCATATTGGCATCCTTTCCAACTTCTATTTTCAAATAAGGATAAGCTCCTTGATGGAATATTCTTTGTGTTAGGATTTGACCCATCTAAGAGTCTATTCCTAATGACATCCCTATTCATCTTATTACTTAGTGAATTTAAGTTCCTTATAGTAAATCAATTCAAAGCAAGTATAAGCATACATATGCTTATCTATCACAATCAAATTCAAAACAAAGTTTAAAATTAAAAAAAAATCAAAATTCTTAATTTGAACTCCTTCCAAGCCTATGCTTGTAGTGTTGACTAATTCGGTTAGCACCAATATGTGCAGTGTACTCTGGCCGATCCACTACACATATTGGGGGATCATTTGTTGATCTCATTTTTAGATGGGATTAATATTACATCTGAAATCAATAATTAGGATACCTAATTTTAGATTAGGAGCCTCCTAATTAGTGCTTAGGACACTACATTTAGTAACTTTGTATATCTTCCTTAGGTTTGATTTAACCTAATGGGCTTAGGTAGACTCAACCCAAATTCCAAACTTGGATTAAATCAAATCAAATTCAAATAAATCAAAATGAAGTCAAATTAAATTAAATAAATGAATTAAAACCAAATCAAAGTCAAATCTAGTCAACCCATTTGACATAGGTTTGACTTAGGTGGGTCCCACCAAGTCAAAGGTCAACCCACAAAAATTTGACCAAATGAATCATTCTAAATGTTCCAAATGATAAAATAAGCATGTTTAATCATGAATCTAAGGAAATTTAAATGTATTTTGGACTTACTTAGGTTAATTAGACCACTTGGTCTAAATGAACCTAAATGGGTCCTATTGGGTGGAAACCCAAATAAAATTGAAATAAATTCAATTTAATTACTCAAAATCATTTGGACATAATAATCAAACATAATCTAACCAATCATTGGGTCCAATTGAGGCAGATTGGTCATTTGACCTAAATGAAACCCAAGCTTAACCCATTAAGCCCATTTTTGGATCAAATGGGTTCGAATTAAAATAAAATTTAAATCAAATGAAATTAACCACTCCACATCATCTCACACATGTGATTAGACATGATTGGAGTCTAAAAAAATAAATTAGTAAAATAGGTCATTTGAACCCAATTGAAATCGAATTTAACCCATAAGACCAACATGGGAAAAATTGAATTTCAAGCCTTAAATAAATGAAATTATTTGATCCAATGCATTCTAAAGTGCTTGGATTATCTTAAATAAAACCTAAATACACTCTATTTCAGTCAAATAAATCATTTGATTTAATTAGGTTCAACCCAAATCCACTTGAATCAAAATGAGTTAATACACAAAGTAAGCAATCCATGAACTCTAAAATCAATAAAATCTTGGTTAAAGAGTTCATTAATGATTGAATGAATATAACCCCAACATTGAATTAAGGCTAATCTATAAAATAAAATAATTCAAATCAAGCCAATTGAATATATCTCAAATGACAAAATCCTAAAGGATTTGAACTCAATATCCAACTAGCCATTTGGAAGACACTTAAATCTCTTCCAAATAAATTAGCGATTGATTCCCAGCTAAAATTAAGCCATGAATTAAGACCCAAATGGAGCCAAAGCCAAGGAATATTCCATGGCAAATCAAAGACACATGTTGACAAAACCAACCATGCCCAATCCTATTTCCCATTCCTCACTCCACATCTCTAGCAAACATACAGATGTTGGAGAGGTAGTGAGCCACAGAGGGCCCCCCAAAAAAAGGAAATCAAAAGAAACTTGGCTTCTTCCAAGAGGGAAAGCAAGGAAGCAAATATAATAGCCATGGAGGATAACCTCTCAACTAAAAGGAGGAAAGGGGATGAAATAAATTCCTCCCCAAAAACTTATGATCCAAACATGCTCATAAGACCAAGGGGAAAAATGAATTCCTCCCCAAAAACATTAACATTTGGCAGGGAGGCATGCCACCAAATCACATCTTTAGCTTCATCACATTGAGGCAAAGATGTTCACATTGATCCCACCATTGAAGATTGTTGGAGTTGAGGAATGATTCACAACCAACCTATGGAGCATTCAATTTTGGTACTTTGTGAAGGAAATTTGATCCCCATGAAAATAAAACCTTATAGATTCATTGCAAATCAATCCCTGGTCATTTTACAATCAAAATCACATCAAAATCAGTCTGGGATTGCCATAGATTCATTGAATTCAATGGACGGTGTCCATCTCTCGCTGAGACGCTTATGAAATGATCTCCATCATCTATTCCTTCTATTTGGAATGAACAACTAAGATCTAGCCGCACGATTTGATTAATCTTCTTAAGGAAG
The DNA here is from genome assembly GCA_021442155.1 of Cymbidium sinense. NCBI lineage: Eukaryota > Viridiplantae > Streptophyta > Magnoliopsida > Asparagales > Orchidaceae > Cymbidium > Cymbidium sinense. Next base: position 21,389,880 of record CM038229.1, read on the forward strand.
TCACTAAATTAATTCTGACTATCTGATCTTCGATTTGACAGTTGAGATCCATTCCATGTGGCGTTGCATTTAACATTGCCGCCATGCAGGATCCTCATGTCCCAATGGCACTGCGCAACATAATGAAAGTGTCAGGTCAATGCCACCATTTTAAAATGGTAAATCCCATTTTAAATAATTAAAAAAGTTATTTAAAAATTATTGAAAACTCAAAAAATCATATAAAATAAAATATAAATCCAAAAAAGGCAAATGATGGCTCTATGGATTTATCTCAATAAGTAGAATCCATTAAACATAAAATCCATAAATAATTTTGGGTAAATTTGGCTTAATTTGACTTTAAATGAAATCAATTAAACTCAGATTAATCCCAAACTATCAATCAAATTGAAATTAAACTTTGGGGAACTAAAATTGAGATTAAAACATACATTTGAAAATTTTTCATGAATTATCTCAAATTAATTCAAGAAATATCAAATTTTAAACCCTAAACATTAATTTTAATGAAATAAATTAAAATTTAATGTAAAAAAGTCATAATAATGAATCAAATAACTTCAAAGTAACATAACAAACTCTAATGAACTTAAAAACATTAATGAAACCCACTGAAACTTGATAAATCACAAAATAGATTAATTAGATAATTAATTGTGTTAATTAATTGAAATAATTAACTTGAACTTAGGAAAATCATAATAAATTAGCCAAATTTCCAAAAATCATGAATGAACCCTCTATGGAAGCATCTTTCAAAGAGAAATCAAAGAGAAAAAAATCCCAAATAACATCATTAACTTATGTTTAATTTGGGTTTTAATAAAATAATTGAAACCTTAATTACACCCTAATTACGCTTCTAATCAAAATATAACTTTGGGAATATGAAATTGGTATGCTACTTGCCTTAAAAATTGACCTTTGGATTGGGAATTGTTGAATTTCCAAATCGACACATCAATATAAATAAAAATAATTAATTAATTAATAAATCCATAAATTATAATAATTCATAAAATAACTTGAAAATAATTCTCATTAACATCAGAACACTTAAAGATAACTTACCAACATCCTAAACAAAAGAATTTAATTACTAAAGGGTTAATGAAACTAATAATGCAAATTAGGTTTATTAAAACCTTAAGATAAATAAATTCTTGATCAAATCGACTAATGAAACCTTAAATCCTTAATCAATGTAACCTAAGATTGGATTAAAATAATAATATAACTATCTTAGGTTAACATAAATTAAATCAAATGAAAATGAATTCAATAAACATAAACATAATCCAAATAAAACATAAATGTAAACAAATGTTAATTCAATCCAAATTAGATGAAACAAAATAAAATTAAATTGAAAATAAGCTAAACCAAGAAGAATTTGATTAATTCAAAGAATAAATGAAGAATTAAATTTTAAAAGATTTAAAACTTTAATCCAAATTGAACTCAAAACTCAAATCCTTTGAATGAAGTCTAAAGGATTAATTAAGATACTTAAGGATCTTAGTTCTACCATTAGGATGAATCTTCATCTTAGGATGAAGGTTTTCATTAGAATTTAGAATGTTGAATAGACCGGGTTCCACCCAAAGTGGAATCAATTCTACTCTTCATTCTTGAAAACCTATAATTCACTTTAACAAAATAAAAGTGAAGTTGAAAATAAAAACAAATGAAAATAAATCATTAAATCATTTGAATTTAAACCATCTAGAGGTAAACCAAATAAACTTAAAACTCTCAATTGAAACTTGAACTAAAATGTCCAAGCAAAGTATTGCTACACATGCCTATTCCCTTCACACACTAGATCATTAGGTCATTGACTCTAAACTTAGGTTAGATCATTCTATGGTACTTTATGATACTCTGTGTTGTGTTGTGACATGCTTTTAATGTCTTTGTGGTGTACTATTTTAGGCTGCATGTTTAGGATTATTTTCTTGTTAGACTATATGATAGAACATTCTTTTTAGAATTAGCATTATCTTATGAAGAGGGTTATACTAGAAAGCACTGCTGTCATAAGCAAAAAAAATGATGTTTTCTTGTAAGTATGCTTACATCCTTAAGCATAACCCAATATGATAGGTAGGCTTAGTAAACAATAAATGGTAGGTTAGTATGTTTGTAAAATATAACTATTGTATTTTGTTTATATTTTTTTCTAACATCTATTTTGTAAGGATTAGGATTTATTTTGAATTTAAAATGAAAATTTGATCTTAGAATTAGGTTAGGATTTGTGAGGTATAGGATTAGTAGGAGCTTTCCATACCAAGAGATGGTGCAGAGGCCCCTTTAAAGCCAAGTGGAGGTCCCTAAAGAAGGAGATAATCCTGGAAAGAAGACCCATAAATCTAAATTGTAGTTCTAGGCTGGGCTATTTTAGGGCATAGCTCAGCTGCCTGTTTGCTCTTTCTTCTAGGGTGTACAGTATACCTGACCGCATCGACTTTTCTTTTAGTTAAAATTAGCTTGATTTATTTTTGGTGCATAATAGAATCAACCTACTTTTGTAGATTTCTTTCTGCATTGTGCTTTCTGTGATGAATGCATGAATGTAGGCTCAAAGGAAAAATTAAATTTTCTACCCAACTTAAATCTAATCAACTGAAATAAAAAATAAAGAAAACTTAAAATTTCACACAAATCATAGCCTTGGGTAAAACTTAAAATCAATTAGAAATAATTAGCTCTCAAAAAAATCATGCAATCATATTGCTTTGAACTCTTGAATTGAGCACTTCACCTATTACACATAAGGGGCATCTGACCTTTGAGGATGGTCACCTTCTTGGGAAAGCCTCCTTTCTTTTATTGATTTGGCCCATAACCAATTTTAATTGCATAGCATTTAGGCATAAAAATGCATACCCAAGACCTCAAATGAATCTTGAGTCAAAATACTTAAATATCTAAAAAATGTACATTTGTTAGTGCATTTCATACCTTATATAATATTAGGGATTAGAGAGTGAGTCCAAGATTCTTAGATTTCTTTCTTAAAAAGAAAACAACCTAGTCATCTTGGATACATGTGACTTGACGCCATGAATTTAATATGCGCTTAGGTGGTGTTAGTTGGGAACCCCACCCGACAGGTTGTAAGTCCAAAGGAATCAGGGATATGTTTGTTTCCTCAAGTGAGAGGAATGAGTGATAATTCCCAAAATAAAATAAAGTCGAGCATCTAACTTGTGTTAGAAGCATTTATAGACTTAGGTTCTGGAGCATCCTCTTTGGAGTAAGTCTTCAACCCTTGGCATTTCTATAGTCTTGAATTAACTCAAAATCTAAATTAAAATTTAAAATTCAAAGCCCAATGGTAAGATATGTAGAGAACAAGCTTGGCTTCCAAAAAGAACTCTTTCCACTTTGGATCATTCTCAATTGAAAATTCCAAATGTCATTCCTTTGAAAACCAACTTAGAAATCCATAGAAATAATATCTTATTTCTTTAATCGAGAGTATTTTTAGGAAGAGACACTTCCTGAGATGTAATTAACTTCATGGACTTGCCCTTATAAGGAACCATGAATCTATTTTAAAATAAAAACTACTCTACCTCCCATATAGTTCAGGGGAAAACTCTCTCATACATGAAATTCCCATTATTCTTAGGAATCTTTATTAAATGATCAAATTCATTATAGGATAACATGTTTATCTTTTGAGATAATATGTTTATTTCTTAATGATGCATTTGATCCTCTAAACAAGAAATTCCTAAACTCTATGTGGTGTTATAAATTTTCACCATAAGGGTGGTCATCCTCGCAGGTCATATGCCCCTTTATGTGCAATTAGTGAAGCGCCCAATTCAAGAATGATGAACAATATACTTGCATGGTTCACAAAGTTTAATTATTTCTAGTTGCTTTTAGTTGTATACCTAGTGCTTTATTTATGGTGAGGTTTTGAGTTGTTTAATTATACTGGGGTAGAAAATTTAGTTTTCTTAAAAGCCTAACATTTCTAAGCTTTTCATCATAGAGCACAACACAAAAAAAATCTAGAAAAAGCATGTAGTTCTATTGCACATGCTAAAATAAATTAAGGTAGCTTAAATTAATAAAATAAGCCAGTGTTGCAAAGTACACCCCATAAAAAAGGGAAAATATTCCCTTATATAGCCTGATCAAGAACTAAGTTTTGATCTATGTGGGTCTTCCTCCAGGATCATTACCCTCTTGAGGGACCTCCGCAAGCTTCATAAGGGACTGCCAACTGGTAAAGTTAGCCCCTGTTATTCTTAGACTCCATAGATCCTAATCTAATTCTAGGATCAAATTATATTTTTTAACTTTAAAATAAAATCCTAAACCTTGCAAAACATATGTCAAGATATACATACAATGCACCAACAGTTTATATTTCATACATATGTACTTAACACTTGTGATTTCTAAGTCCACCTATCCTATTAGAATATGCTTAAATATTTAAGCAATACTTGCAAGTAAATAATATTTATTTTATATTTATTACGGTAATCCCTTTAAGCATAACCCCTATAGAAAATAGTGTTAGCCTAAAAAGAATGCCCTAATAGCTAGACTAGTGAGCAAATAATTTCTTGCCATCCTATCAAAAATATTTCATTAGAAAATAAGAAAATATCATTTCACATCACAGAGCATAAGATCATTGGCCTAACCTAAGTCTAGGGTTGGTGAATTAGCAATCTAGTGTGTGAAAATAAGGGCTTGTGTGGTATGACTGCACTAGGCCTTTAAGGTTTAATTTCTAATTTAAGTTCAATGTTTATTTGACTTACCATAAGGTAATTTCTATTTAAATGATTTAATTGATTTATTTTATTTTTGTTTGAATTTTTTTTTGTATTAAGGTTGAATTTAATTTTTAAAGAGTAAAGAATTAAATAAATTCTACTTTGGGCAAAACCCATTCCATTCATCATCTAACCCTAATAGGATGAAATTTTCATCCTAAGATGAAGATCCATTTTAGGGGTCAAACTAAGAACCTAAGTATCTTAATTAACTCTTTTAAATTTATTTAAATGATTTATCTGAGTTGGATTTACATTGACTAATGTTTTATGAAACTGAAGTTTATGTTGTTTAATTAGTTTTAAATGTTGTTGGAATTTAAAGATTTTATTATTCGTTCATTTAAAGTTTATTTAATTTGATTAATGTATATTGGTTTTGCTAATTTCTCAATTTTAATTAGAATTTAAAAAATTTTAATCATTTAGTTTATTGATTTTAGTTTTATGATTGTTTATCTTAATTTGATCTTTTAATTTGGTTTCATGTAATTTAATTTATTTAAATTTTATCTTGGTTGTTTAAGATGAACACTATTTCATGTAATTTCATAATTTTAGTTTATATTCAATTTTATATTTCTTTGATTTGATTAAGGTTTAAGATAGAAAGATTATTTAATTTTACATAATTTAGTTTAATCATTTGATTTTGATTTAATTAGTCTTATCCACTCATTTAATTTAATTAATATTAATGATTATTAATCTTAAATTATCTAAGTTATTTTAACTTTGTTAATTTAAATTAATGTTTAATTTAAGATTGATTTAAAGATGTTGATTTTATTAATCAAATAGTTTATTTTATTTAGATTTCATGATTTAGGCTCTTTATTGATATAGTTTTTTTATTTATCATTTAAGTTTAGTTAAGGGATATCTTATGTTTTAGGGTTTATCATTTAATTAGATTTGTTATAATGAAAATTTAATTTTTGATTATAGCCTAATTGATTTTATGATTTTCTTTAATTTTCTTAATTTGTTATTAATTTATTTCATTAAATTGAGAGTTGGGGATTAAAAATTTTAAATATTATAATTTAATCACCAATAAATTCTAGAAAATTTATTTAATATGTTTTTCAAGCTTAATTTCAATATCCTAATATTTTAAATTAATTATATTAATATTTTCATAATTAGGGTTTAATTAATTTTTATTAAGCTCAAATTAACCTAAAATTACCCTATCAAAATTGGAGATTTTAGGTTTAATGGATTGCTCTCACTAAGATGAAGAAATAGAAACCTTATTTGCATTTTTTAGTTGGATATTTTATTTTTTATAAATTTTTAAGTTTTCTAGCAATTATTTTTTTAATTTTTTTATTTCTAGAAAATAAATTTTCCTACTTCAACCAGTCACTATCACATGGCGCTGATGTGGCATGGTTTTCCATGTTTTTCCCACTGATTGGTCCATGCAAGATCCACGTGGATCCCATGTTAAATCAGTGGTGGGGAAGCGAGATCAATTGGAGCCATTCAATCATGATTTTCCTTAAGGATTTAAATCAATTGGTTCGGCTAGATCATAGTCGTCCATGCCAAATATAAGGAATAAATGGTAGTGATTTCATCTCCCTCATCCATGACAATAACCAATCATCGTCAGATTTTCAAGGCTAATTGCTAGCAATCTATGCATCAAGGCATGGAATTTTTATTACAAAATGATCAAGACGTAACCTATAAGGGATCTATACAGTTTGATCTTACCCAATTTCAATTTTGTTTCATAAATAACCAACATGAAATTAAAGGAAGGTTGATTTCAGCCATAGCTCACCGTCGTTGGGTCTCGGTGGTGTTCTAAATTTCAAAAATGTTCAAGGTAGTTGTGTAAAGGTTTTGGAAAAGGAAGCGCGTCTTGTCTCCCTATAAATTAATGTAGAGGTGAACGTTGGCCGCCACTCTCTGGAGCTCTATGTGGGAAATGATCAAAAAATTTTGGGAGGAGGAGAAAGGTTCATTTTTATTTGATTTTACTTGGGGAAGCTATTGGAATGAGCTAGCGCCTTAATTTTACTTCCTTCCCCCTTTTTAAAAATGACTGAAAGCCATTTCATTGGCATTGAAGGGAGGTCACTTGTCATAGGCATTTATAGTCTAATGATTGTTCTAAAGGCGGTGAGAAGGTCAAAGTTGAAGTTTCAATATCTTAGGGGATGATGCAACAAGTATAAGTGGAGCTTTAGATGAGAGGGGAGTGAGGTGGCATAGTTTTGGGTTTGTTCTCCCCCATGGTATCTAGTTCTCTCTATTTAGATTGATTGGTAGCTTCTTGAACTTTTAATATGAATTAGTAGCTTCTTTAATTTCATACTAAGATGGCTTTAAGTGAAACTTAACTTCAATTGCCTTGGATTTGGATTTAAATGTTTAGATTTGGTCCATTTGACCATCTTCTTCCTTTGAATTTATTTTGGTTAAGTCATTTGATCAATGGATTTAGATCTAGGTTGTAATTATACCTAAGTTTCCATTAGAAGGTTTAGAGGCCAATTGATCCATGTTAGATAGAGTTTGATGTGGTTTAGCCAAGCATTGACCCTTTTGACTTAAATAGCTCAAATTGAGTCTTTTAACCTCTTTGGTTATTTTAGGTCTTATATTAAGTTCAATTTTATTTAGTTGACCATTTATAATTATTATTATAAATCAATTTCATTTGATTTAATTTAAATTTGATTGTAACCCAAATTAACTCATTTTGATCCAAATGGGTTAAGTTGAGTTTATTTGAGTTAAATGATCAATTTGACTTAATTAAGGTGTGTTTCAATTCACTCATGTTTGATTAAGTGTTTAAGATGATTTGAAGAAATTAATTTCATTTGACTTCATGTTAATTTTTGTTTTGATTTATTTTGACCCAAATTAGACTTAATGGGTCAAATTGAGTTCACTTAGGTTAAATGGCCAATTTGATAAAACTAAGCTCGAATAATTATTGAATTATATTCATTTATGATTTCCAAATGATTTTGGATATTTAATTTGAATTATTTTTAATTTATTTTAAATTTAGGTTCAATAAGGTTCATTTGGGTCAAATGATCCACTTGAACCATGTGAGATCTTACTGTATTCAGATTTATTTAGCTTTATGTTTAAACATGTTCATTTGATAATTTTGAGTCCTTAGAATCACTCAATTTGGCCAAATTATGGTGAGTTGACTTTTGACTTTGTTGGCCCACATAGGTTAATTTTAGGTCAAATAAGCTAGTGGACCACTTTGAACCTCATCTGGATTTAGGTGGTGTTGAGCTTAAATGAGTTAATTAAGTAATCAACTTAATTACCTCAATCTAAGCTCATTTGAATTTAAATTTTAGTTTAGATATATTTAGTTTTGATATCTATTCAATTTTATGAAGTTTGAATTTGATTTGGGTTTACCTAATCCAATTGGGTTAGGTTAAGTCCTAGAAGGATTCACTAGGATAATTTAGGCTTTCACTTTAAAGTATTGAGCTTGATTTTAATTTCAAATTTAATTTTGTTTTAAAATTTTGTATTTTATTCAATTTGTTATTTGATCTTAGGTTTGTTCACCTAGTCACTAAGTGTAGTATTTTAAGTGCTTAATTAGGAAGGTCCTACTTACTAGGATTGGGGATAATGTCAACCTCATTGAAAAATGAGGTCTACAACCTTGATTCCAAACTAACCTCCATATATCAAACCCAATTGATTATATGCCACCCAAAGTCCCAAAATATATGCAAACCATACCCGATTGGTGTTCAATTTAGCAAATGCCTAAGTTGACCCAATATCGCCCATTTGGACCTAAAGCGGCTAAAATCAAAATTGAACTAAACCATCTTTAGTTGAATACACCTAAACTCCAAGAATAATATTTGAACTTGATTGAAACCTAAGTAGGACTCAATTTGGCTAATTGGCTCATTTAGCCCAAATTGAGGCTTATTGGGCCAAAATCAAAACCAATTCGATCTAAGATAAATTTAATTATTGAAAAGATTTATAATCACTTTAATTATCTAATTTTACATCCATCATGACCAATTGCAGCTCAATTTGGCCAATTGACTCATCTAACCCAATTTGACATAAAGGGTCAATTTGAGCTAGAAATCAATTCAACCCAAATCAAACCAAATTAATCCCTACAATCATTTCTAAATGAACATTGATCATATTCCAACTCCCAATTGAAGTCAAATACACCAATTAAGCCAATTGATCTACTTAACCTAATTTGACACAATTTGAACTAAAGGGTCAAATTGAATCAAATCTTAATACAACCTAAATTGAATCAAAAATATTGTTTCAATTAATCCTAAGATGACCATTGATCATCACCCAACATTTGAGTCTAATTTAGCTAATTTAACCGATTAACCAAATTTGGCCTAAAGGGCCAAATTTAACCAAATATTAATCTAGTTCAAATTTGATTAAATCAACATTTGGAATTAGTCCCATATTGATTATTGAATACTTTTCAATGATCAATTAAAGCGAATTTGATCAACCTAATTGAATTAACCAACTTAGCTTAAATTTGTCTAAAAGGTCAAATTGAACCAAAATTCAATACTAGCTAAATCAAATCAAATCAAAGCCTATGATCAATCCTAAATGAACAATTAAACATAACTCAATCCCTAATTGCACCCAATTTGGATAATTTGACCAAATAGATCAAGTTGACCCATTTAGCCTATATGAACTTATATGAGCTAAATTTAAATCTACTCCAAATTAAGTCAAACCAATTGCACCATGTTGACCTCACTTTGCTGAGGTTGACAACCACCTCTTTAGACCTAAGATCCAATCTATGTGCTAAGGCTCTCTTAGAATTAAGACACTTCTAGTGGGTGAACACTAATCTTAAGCTTAGAGGACTCATAAGGCTTAACCCTACGGTTAGACCCTGACTTAGGCTAGGTGGGACCTACTTACCCCAAATCCAAACCAACTCTTATACCTAAACCACATTACAACTAAATCAATCCTAACACAATACAACCAAATTTGATTACCTAAAATCAAGTACCTTAGTCTAGTGAGTCAATATAACCCACTAAGTCTGATTAGCTTACTTGACCCATGTGAGACACCATGGCCCGGACCAAACTAAAACCAAGTTAATTTCTATCAAATGACCATTTAAAACTTAAGACTCCAATTCATGCCTAATTCAACTCAATCGGGCTCAATTAGACCAATTGGCTAAGTTGACTTAATATGATCCATTTGGGCTTAAAAGGGATAAATTCAAAATGGATCAAACTCATTTGAAATTAACTTACCCAAACTCTCTTAAACCTCTATTAAACTTAATTGAAGCTCAATTGCAATCCAATTTGCCCAATTGACTCACTTAATCAATTTGACCTAATTTGACCTAAATGTTTAAATTGAGTCAAAATTCAATCTAATCCAAATTGGACCTACTCAAAGCTATCAATTATCTCTAAACCAATGATTGATCATATTTTAACTCTCAATTGCAATCTAATCTGCTTAATTGACTCACTTAACATAATTTGACCCTATTGACCTAAAAGCCCAAATTGAGTTAAAACTTGATTCAACTTATATGGAGCAAACCAATCACTCCAATCACTTCCAAAATGATCATTGATTATGTACAATCACCTAATTGAGCCAATTTGGCATGTTGATCCAATTTGATTTAATTTAACCTAAATAATCAAATTGAACCAATATTTGATCTAGACTAAATTAGATTGAATCAACACCTACAATCACTGCCAAATTGATGCTTGAATATTTTTTAATCATCAATTGAAGCCAATTTCAATGAGCCAACCTAATTGACCCATTTAGGGCAAATTGACTTAAATGATGAGCCAAAACTCATTCTCACCCAAATTAATTCAATCCAAAGCCTACAATCATCTTCAAAGTGGCAACCAAACATGACTCAACTCCAATTCTAACCTAATTTGGCCAATTTGACAAAATTAGTCAACTTAACCCATTTGGCCTATATGAACTTGTATGAGTTGAATTCAAATCTAATCCAAATTGAATCAAATCAATCGCACTAATAAGTTCTATATCATCATTTGAAACTAACATAATTGCCTAATGGGCCCAATTTGGTCAATTGGTAAACATAACTCAATTAAATGTAAATTGACCTATATGGATCCAATGAGTCATACCCAACTAAATCAAGTCCAAGCCCAACCGAACTTTGCATGACTCATCCTTAGACCTCCATTGACCTACCCAAGTGGACCTAACCCAAGGTGAACTTGGTTATGTCCAAACCAAGTGTTCAAAATAAAATAAAATCTCAAAATGGAATGGTTCAACTCCTCCCTTTGGCTAAGGCATCCACCTTAGCATTCTTTGAACTCACCTCAGCTGAACCAAGTAGATCTAAGGTTGGTTTGCTCAATCATTAACCACGAAGAGGTTACCCTCACATGACCAATCCTTGGTTCAACCACCATGGCATGTCCCTTCACCTTTGGTAAGGAGGAGGTGGGAGATAAAAAATCACTTCTTCAATTCGACCTATAGTTTGATACTGAGTTCCCCTCTTTAAAGAAGAAGGTTGTAGAGGTTCCCCTATCACGAGCATCTATTGTTCCCACCACATAGGTAGTTAGGACTAGTACGCCTCTAGAATAGCCTCAGCCCCTAAAGGAAATGCAATAATTGTGATAGAGGTTGTCCCATCTACTTTTGAGGTCAGTTCTAGCTCCATCCATGTGCCTCTAACCAAGACTCAATGAAGGAATAAGACTTGCAAGCTAAAGAGACACTATGAGAAGATCTCCAGGCAGATATAGTCTACATCCCATGTAGCTAAGGTTAGTTCTCCACATGAGACCTCTCACTTTCTTATTGGTTGTAGGTTTTTTTGACCTCATTTTTGGATGAGGTTAACATTTCTTCCAAAGGCATTCATTCGAACTCCTAATCCTAAATTAGAAGCCTTCTGACTAAGTACCTAGATCATCACACTTAGTGATCTAATGCACTTTCCTTGGATTAATCTAACTTAATGGGTTTAGTTAAATTTAATCCAAATCTTCAACCTAAACATACACCACTCTAAATGTAAAATTAATTAAGCATAGGTTAGGGTTTAATTAGGGAACAAAACCTAATTACCTTAATTAAGCTTATTACCATATAAACCAAAATAAATTAAATGTAAACCCAAGATAAATCTAAATAAAATGAAATCAAAAACATAAAATCATAACATAAAATTAAATGAATCCAAATCCAATCCAAAGGTCAAAGGTTGGTCAACCCTTTTACATCAGTTTGACTTATGTGGGTCCCACCATATCAAAGGTCAACCCACCAAAATTGGATCAAATAAAATCATTCCAAATGGTTGGAATGATAATATGGGCATACGTAAACATGAATTTAAAAGAATATAAGTCCAATGTTGTCTTGATTAGACTAATTAAGTTATTTAACCTTAAAAGACCTAAATGTGTCTTATTGGACTTAAACTCAAATTAAATTCAAATAAACTCAAATTAAATATCCAAATTCAATTGAATATTAATGTTGACCATAAACCAACCCATTATTGGGTCTACATTGACCAATTTGTTCATTTGACCCAAATGAACCAAAACTTAACCCATTAAGCCCAATTTGGGTTAAATAGGTCCCAAATGAAATAAAATTGGGGTTGTTTGATCCAATGCTTCAAATTACTTGGATTAACCCAATGGAAACTTAAACATATTATGATTAAGCCAAATAAATTATTTGACTTAATTAAAAAGTAACCTAAACTCAATTACCTTAAATGGGCTAAACCTAAAATAAAAACTCTAAAACTCTTGAAATCCTTGAAACCTTTTTATCAAAAGGTTCATTAATGATTAAATGGACATATATTAAGCATTAAACAAAGGCTAATACATTAAATAAGGTGACATAACTTAAACTAATGCAAGAAATTGTTAAATGTCTTAATTCAAAAAGATGTCAATTCCATCTCCTACTAATTCACTTAGGATGTTAGTAAAGCATTCCTAGACTTAATTAATGATGGTTCTCAGCCCAAATTAAATCACTTAAGCATCCTTCACATAAATCCAAAGTAAGGAATGCCATGACAAGTCAAAGGGATGTAGAGCCAAATTCCAGTTGCATAACCCAATTCCCTTCCACCTCTTCATCCTCGACAAATGTAAGATGGTTGAGAAGCATGGAAACTAACTCCCAATGGTTGCAATTAGCTCAGCCAACAAATGAAAGGAAAAAAATAATCTAAAAATGTAGGCCCAAGAGGGGATACACACATAGAGAATTTCCCAAGTGTAAGAGACCTTTCCATCACCTTCCTGACCACACATGAAGTTGGAGGCCAGAAATGTCCAATGCCACCAAATTCAAATCAAGGTTGGTCTAGGGAGCAATCCAGAGGGAGGCAGTCCAATTCCTTTAGCTCACAAGCTTTCCATATCATTTTGCAATTATTGGAGTCAACCCCATCGCTGGAGATTGTCGGGACCGAGGTATGCCATTAATGACCTCATTTAAGCTTTCAGCCTTTGGTGTTTTCAAGAGGATTTGATCTCAAGTTAGGTCAAACCATTTAGATCCCTTCATTTTCATTCATTGATGGATTTGCAATTGAAATTGTGTGATTTCAATGGTCGAATGGACAAAAATAACATGAAAATGACAAACGGCTCTCGGCCTCTATCGTCGGTGTAGGAGACGTGATCTCCACTATCTGATCTTCAATCAGATGATCAATAATCAAATTGCATGGGATCCATGTCAGATCCCACGTGGTACAATGATGCAATGGCGTGTGTAAAGTGGCGCCACATCAAATCCATGTGGATCCGACAAGCCAAAATAGAAAAATCAGGTTTTATTTAATTAAAAAGTAAGGAAAAATATAGAAAACTTCAACAAATCATTAAAAAATTAAATAAAAATCCAAAAATTGTAAACTTGGGCTTTATGGATTCCTCTTGATGAGAGGAATCCACTAAAATTAAAATCCCCAAATTATTTTGAGTATTTCGACCTTAATTTAGATTTGAAAGAAAAATTTTAAACCTTAATTACTCCTAAACCAATGATCCAATCCAAATGAAACTTTGGGGGATAAAAATTGATGTTAGGAAACACATCATGTAAATTTTTCATAATTTATTGAGTTGTGAGTCTTAATATTGGTTTTAAACCCAAAACTTTAATTTTCATGAAATTAATTATTAATAAATTAAAAAATGATGGAATTGATCAAAATGATTTAAAGCATCTTAATATACTCTAATGATCATTAATAAATTATTAAAACTCATAAGAACATAATAATTCATAAAATGTCTTAATTAGGCCATTAATTGTATTAATTAATTCAATTAATCAACCTAAACTTAAATAAAATATAATAAATCAACTAGAGTACCAAAAATTATGAATGAACCCTATTGGTAAGTATATTCTAGAGTAGTTTCAATGAAAATTAAAACCCTTAAATAATTTTTATTAATTTAAGCCTAATTTTGGTTTTAATATAATAATTAAAACCTTAATTACATCTTAATCACATATCTTATCAAAGTGAAACTTTAGAAAAATTAAATAGGAACCCACTTGCCATAAAAGTTTTAGATTCATTTGACTTCTAGATTAGGAGTATTTGAATTTTCAAACCTCTAGGTCAATTTAGAAGAAAATATTAAATTAGAAAATTTACATAAATTATAAAATTCGTAATATAAATTTAAAATATTATAGTTAATATAAAAACACTTAAATAAAGTATATAAGTCAACTAATAATAACAGAATTCAAATAACTCTAAGTTAAAGATCATAATTAATGGAAATATGAAACTTAAATAATATTTAATTATGATAAGTCTTTAAATCATAATAATTTCATTTTATAAACTGAATATAAAAATATCATTGATTTCTGAAATATATAAGGCGTCAATACATAAATATATTAATATCATTTACATAAGGAAATAAAATTGTATAAATGTAAATATAAAAGGATAAGTATGTAAACATAAGAAAATGAAATGTGAACATAAAAAATGGGTTAAGTGTAATTAAAACCATAAGATAGAATGAATTAAAATTTTAAAATGACAAAATAACAAAGCATATTTAATAAGCAAAGGAATAACCTTCCCTTTAATTACTTAAGCCATAGAAAAAATCTACATTAAGATAAGTGTTCTTTTCAAAAGACATGAAGTTCATTCCTTTTGTTCTAAAGTAATTAAGATAAATGGAATCCTTTCATAATGTGCAATTTGGAATCATTAAATACAACAATTTAGAACTATTCCATAATGAAAGAATGATTAATATAAATAAGTTATAAAAGTGGAATGTAATAAACTGAATAATCTCAAACACAATTAATTGAATATAACTTTATTTAGGTTAATGAACATTAATGAAAATAAACAAATGAAATTAACTCAAAAGTTTCACATTAATGAAATGGAAATTACCTTAACTTGAATGGAGAAAATACCTACACTTAAGTCTTACCCTAAATCAAATACAGTAAAGTCAATGAACAAACAAACTGTAAAGTAAAACAAACTAAAGGTATAAATGATAAATATCAATATCATAATCTTAATTCAAAGAAATTAGAAGAACCTCAAATCATAATGATAATTGGATTAACTTAAAAAATCAAATTAAATCATAATAGTAAATAAAATAACTTAATTTAAACCAAAATCATAAAATTCCTAATAAAAATATAAAATAAAATGAAATAAACTAAACTAAGTCAAACCCTTTAAATTCAAGTTCAATCAAAATACTTAGTATTTTAGTTAGATCCTTAGTATTAATCTTTACCTTAGATTAAATATATCATCCTATTAGGATTTAGGGTGTTAAATGGAATGGGCTCTATTTAGAATGGAACCTATTATATTCTTCATTCTTAGAAACTTAATTTAATTTTAACATAATGAAATGTACCTAAAATGAAGATAAAAATCATTAAATAATTTGAATTGAAATCATCCATAGGTAAATAAACCAACATTAAAAACTAAAGAAATAAAAATTAAAATCATAAAGCCTAGTAATGTCTTGCAACACAATCCCTTTTCTTCAGACATTAGAATTATAGGTCACGAATCCTAGACTTAAGATAGGACATTTTGTGATTTTTTTCTAATTATATGTGATTATGTGATGAGAATTATTTTTATTATTTTGTGGTGTGCTATTTTAGAATGGATGACTAAGATTGATGCAGATAGTCTGGATGGTAGGATATTATTTCTTGAACTAACATTATATTCTATAAGGGACTATGTTAAAGGGATTATTGTCATAAATAAAAATTATAGAATTGTTGTTTGCTTGTAGGTGTTAAAAAGTCCCTTAGTATTGTCCATAGGACAGGTGGGCTTGGCAAGTAACTAATGCTAAACCCGTATATTTGAAAAATATAAATGTTGTGTGATGTTTGTATTTTCTAACATTTGGTTGGAAAGACTTAGGATTTATTTTTGAATTTTAAAAAATAAATTTGAGCTTATAATTAGGTTAGGATCTATGGGGCCTAGGATTAATAGGAGCGACCCTACTAGGAGACGGTACAAAGGTCCCCTGTGATGCCCAATGGAGGTATCTGAAGAAAGAGGTGATCCTAAAAAAAAGACCCATAGATCTAGACTTGTAGTTCTAGGCCACGCTATATAAGGGCAGAGCTTGGCTGCCCATTTTTTTTTCTTTCAGGGTGTACAATAGTACTTAGCCACATTAGCCTATTTTATAAAGTTAAATTAGCTTGATTTATTTTGGATGTCCAATAGAATTGACCAGCTTTTCTAGGTTTCTTTCTATGTTATGCTTTTCTGTGATGAATGGTTGGACGTAGACTCATAAGAAAAACTAAATATTCTACGTAATTAAACTTAATCTATTCAAACATAAAAATAATATAATTCAAAATTTAATATAAATAAAGCCCTATGGAATAACTTAAAATCAATTAGAAACCAATTAGCTCTTGAAAATCATGCAATCACATTACTCAATTGTTGAATTGGGCAATATCTCCCATTGCACATAAGGGGCATCTGACTTGTCAAGATGACCACCTTCTTAGGGAAGCCTGTCTTCTATTATTGGTTTGGCCCATGAATTTCTTCTAATTGCATACCATGTAGTCATAAATTATATACTCGTGGTTTAAAATTATTATCGAGTCAAAATTTATAAAAATCTAAAAAAAATATGCATTAGTTAGATGCATTTTATACCTTATATTATCTTAGGGATTGGGGAGAGAGTTTAAGTTCATAGATTCCTTTTTATATATTGTTGCCTAGCCATCTTGCAATCATAAGACTTGGCATCATGAATTTAAAATGCACTTAGGTGGTGTTAGCTAGCAGCCCTCTCTAGGCGGGTTGTAAGTCTAGAAGAGTCAGGGATAGGTTAATTTCCCTCAACTGAGGGGAATAATTAATAATTCCCAAAATGAAATTAGGCCAAGCATCTAACATGTGTCAGAAGCACCTATAGACTAGGTTTTGAAGCATCCCCCTATGAGTAAATCTTCAACCCAAGGCATTTTATAGTCTTGTGTTGCTAGAATCTAAATCTTAGACTTTAAGAAAATGTCTACTCAAAATCTAAATTAAATCCTAAAATTTAAAGCCTAATTACAAGATAGTTGAAATATCTATTAGGCATCCTAGTATCAATAGACATTTCCTACTTCATCCCATTTGGCCTCCAAAATAACTCTCTCTAATTTGAATCATTCTCAATTGAAAATTCTAGAAGTTAATCTTTTGAAAACCACCTTAGAACTCTTTAGGAATAATAACTTATTTCTTTAATTGAGAGTATTCTTAGGAAAAGACTCTTTTTAAGATGTAATTAACTGTAGGGGCTTGGCTATATAGAAAATAATGAATCCAATTTAAAATAAACTCTATTCTACCTTTCATGTAATTCAGGGGAAAACTCTCTGAAACACAAAAGACCCATTAGCCTTAGGAGTCTTTTATTAAATGATCGAATCAATTATAAGATAATATTTTTATCTTTCAAGATAATATGTTTATTCCTTAATGCATCATTTGATCATCCAAATAAAAAATTCCTAAACCTATGTGGTGTGACAAATTTTTCCCACAAGTTTTAACTGCTCTCAGCTATAAACAGAGAGGATGATGTGATGAATATTATTGCATCACCCTTATGACCTGGGGAGTATGAACACCATAGTGGGAGAGGAGAAAACCTTATGCTAGTCTAAGGTCCATGCTCAGGAGAGTGAGGAGAGCCCATGGACACTCAGAGTCCTCCTTAGTCCATGACTTCAGAGAGATTATCCCTAGGAATGTTAGGGATCAAATCTATAGAGAAATGGCCATGGAGGCCAAGATAGCAGCTCAAGTAGAGAAGAGAGCTAGAAGGAGCTTTTCCAGGAAGTCAAGGGTCTCTACCATGATGGAAAAATACCCAAGTTAGTGAACTGATAGAGCTGACCTATCTAATAGCATAATTCTCACTGGCTATAACCATAGAAGAAAGTCTTAGTAGAGACATAGCCGGTGCTATCGCCATAACACTTCTTGGCTCACTGTCCACCATCCCTAGTTCATGTGCCACCCTCTAACATCATAATGAAATATCAAAAGAATGCATCTGGGGAGAAATCTCCCCCTTTGGTGATCCACTTGCAACCCAAGGGACACCCTTCATCTTCTCACACCACTTGTGTAAGGCCGAGCATTATAATTTGATCTCCCATACTAATAGTAGAGAAGAAGGAGTGGTGACTTAAGAATGTTGTCATTACTTCACCAACTTAGTAGGGTGGAGAGAGAAG
This sequence comes from Cymbidium sinense, assembly GCA_021442155.1. Lineage (NCBI taxonomy): Eukaryota > Viridiplantae > Streptophyta > Magnoliopsida > Asparagales > Orchidaceae > Cymbidium > Cymbidium sinense. Next base: position 21,408,554 of record CM038229.1, read on the forward strand.
AAAGAGGATATAGGGGAGCTTTCTATATTAGTAGAACTTATCATGCTCAACACATCGTCACTTCAGGATGTCTAGTGCACCCCATACATAGAAGATCATATGGTAGATGATTGCAACTTTGGGTATGTCCCTATAGATCTAAACAACATAGATGATTGCTCCTTTAAAAAGATCTTAATATAGTATAAGGAAACTACAAAAGACATGAAGAAGGATGGCTTGGAGGGAAATGATGCTAAGAATTTTGAAGTCAAAGAATTTTGATAATTATAAACTTAGGGTTTAATGAAATAATTAAGAGCACAAAACTCAATTAAACCTTAAAGTTAATAAATTGTTAAATTCATAATAAATCAATTATCAAAGTTAAATGAAAAACAAATTATCCTCTAAACTTTGTATTCAAAACATGGAAATTATTAAATCCTTTGAATTCATTTAAGTTAGTAAAAAACATAATTCTATATATATATATATATATATATATATATATATATATATATATATATATATATATATATATATATATATATATATATATATATATATATATATATATATAAAATGAAATGTCTAGTTATATTAATCAAGTTAATCAGATAATCTTAACCCCTAATAACTTGAAATGAATTAGTTTTAAGTTGGAAACCCAAAGGTAGTTCATTCCTTAGGTTATTTATAAGAAATTTAATAAATTAAATTAAGTTATGAAACCTTAACACTTAATGTTATATTAAGCTTAATTTGAATAAAATGAAATCATAAAGTAATGAACTTCTTAATTAACAAAATTAAGACTTCCCAAAGATTGATTGAAACTAATTGAATTAACTTATCTAAATTAATATATAAGCATTAGTGAATGAAATCATCACTTCAAATTGATTAAATTAACCTACTCAAATTCACCAACATAATATAATGAGATGTCTGAATGAATTAATTAAAATCAAATAAACCTAAAAAATAAATTAAGAATACATAAATGACTAAACCATAAAATTGAGATATCATAGATAATTTAAATAATGAAATCAAAACCAAGTTTGACTCAAGTTATTAACTTAAATAAGTTAATTCATTCAAGCTAATAAGCATTAATAAACATAATCATAAACATTGATGAAATAAATAAATAAGATTAATCTAAAATCAAATGAAATAAATAATTTAAACATGCAAAATTAAATAAAACAAAAATGAATCAAAATAATTGAACTACAATAAAGAATGAAATATCTAAATTACATGAATTTTAAACTTAAAAATATTAAATGAATCAAAACATTTAAAAGTGAATCAAACTAAATTAACATTAAATTTAATCATGATATATGGTTAGACATTTAATTAAAGATGAAGGAAATACTTTAAACCTTAACCAAAGGTTTTAACTTTAACATCATTAACATGAAATTCTAACTTAAAACAAAAGGAGGTGAAAAATAAATCAAATTGAACTTAAAATGGACATCTCAAATGATTTTTAAAGAGGTTAAGTAAGATACTTAAGATCTTAGGTAGTATTAGAATGAATCTTCATCTTAGGATGAAGATCTCATTTTACTAGGACTTACATTATTGAACAGAATGGGTTCCACCCAAAATGGAATTTATTTTATTTTTCATTCTTGAAAACTTAAATTCTACTTTAACATAAAAGAAAATTAAAATGGAAATAAAATCATGAATCAATTAAATTAATTAAATTGAAACCACCCATGGTAAATTAAACCAATTTTAAGAATTAAAAAATTAAAAAATTAAAAATAAAATTTTCATAATTAGCAAACATATGGTATATAGTCTGAAGACGTGAGGTCATAGGGCTACTAGTCTGAAGGAGGTCTTTATACCTCAAATATTTGGTTTAACAATAACACGTACCTATGAAGCAAAATTATGAAAAGAGAAAATCTCAAAATCAAATTAAATTAAATTTTTGAAAACCCAAATAGAAACTTAAACTTAAAATGCCTACTAAAGTCATACCACACAAGCTCATTTTCTTCAAACATTAGATCATTAGGTCATCAAACCTAGACTTAGGTTAGGTTGATGTTCTATGATACTCTATGCTATGATGTGAAATTTTTTTATTATTTTATAGTGTACTATTTTAGACTGGATGGTTAGAATTGTTTTCTTGCTAGTCTAGATGCTAGGACGTTCTTTTTAGGCTGACATTATTTTCTACAGAGCGGGTTATGCTAAAGAGGACTATTGTAATACATAAATAAATAAATGCTATTTTCTTACAAGTATGCTTAAGTCCTTAAGCATAGCCTAATGGGATAGGTGGGTTTGGCAAGCAACTAATACTATGCTCGTATGTTTGCACATATAGCTATTGGAATGTTATTTGTATTTCCTAACATCTATATTGTAGGGTTTAAGAATTTTTTTTAGAATTTTAAATGTAATTTGAGATTAAAATTAGGTTAGAATCTATAAGGTCTAGGAATAGCAGGAGCTGACCCTACTAGTTGGTGGTCCAATATGAAGCCCATGGTGGACCCTAGAGAACAAGACAGTCCTAGAGAAAGACCCATAGATCTATACTTTTAGTTCTAGGCCAGGTTGTATAAGGGCAAAGCGTAGTTGCTCATTTTTATTTCTTCCAGGGTGTATAGCAGTACCCGACCATACTAGCCCATTTTTTAAATTAATTTTAGTGGGATTTATTTTAGGTGTGTAATAGAATCAACTTACTTTTCTAGGTTTCTTTATATGTTGTGTTTTCTATGGAAATGTCTGGACATTAGGCTCTTAGGAAAACTAAATTTTCTTCCTAACTTAAAGTTAAATAACTTAAACAAAAAAATTTTAAAAATTCATAACTTCACACATAAATTAATGTCTTATGAACAACTTAAAAGAACTCAAAACAGCTAGCTTTTACAAACCATGCTAGCATATTATTCTAAATGCTTGAATTGGGTGCTTCACTCATTACACATAAGGGGTCTGACATTTAAGGATGACCACCTTCTTTGGAAAGTGTGCCTTCTTATTTTGATTTGGCCCATGACTTCTTCTAACTACGTCTCATTGTAGGCATAAATTGTATACTCCAAAAGCCTTAAATGAATTATGAGTCAAAACTTTTAAAACTAAAATTTTTTATATTAGTTAGGTACATATCATATACCTGACATGATCTTACGGAATAGAGAGTGAGTTTAGGTTCATAGATTCTTTCCTAAAATATAATAGCCCAGTTATCTTACATACATAAGACTGGCATCATAGATTTAAAAATTCATTTAGGTAGTGTTAGCTTGCAGCCCTTTTAGGTGGGTTATAAGTCTAAAAGAGTCAGGGATAGGTTCCTTTCTCAAGTGAGAGAAAGAACCAATAATTCTCAAAAGTCAACCTTGGTTGAGTCCCTAACTTGTGTTAGAAGCATTTGTAGACTTAAGTTCTGAAGCATCCTTCTAGGAATAAGTCTTCAACCCTAGGCATTTCTAAAGTCTTGTGTTGATTGAATATAAGCCCTAGATTTATAATAAAAAAATAAATTCAAATATCAATAAATTTTATCTCAAAATTATAATGTCCAATGGTAGGATAGTTGAAATTCCTAATGGGTATCCTAATATCCATAAGCATTTCATATTTTATCCTAATTGGCCTTGAAAAGAACTCTTCCCCCTTTGAAGTATTTCCTTTTGAAATTCCAATTTGACCATGCTTTGGAACCAACTTTAAAATCTATAGAAATAAAGCTTATTTCTTCAATTGAGAGTATTCTTAAGAAGAGATCATCATTTCCTATGATGTAATTTACTATAAAGGCTTGCCCTTATAGGGAACTATGATCCCAATATAAAATAAACCTTGTCCTACTTTTTCATGTAGCTCAAGGGGAGAATCTCTAGAATATTAAAAAGACCCATTAGTCTTAGGAGTCCTTATTTAAGTAATTAAATCCATTATAGAATAACATGTTTATCTTTCAAAATAATATATTTATTCCTTAATGATGAATTTGAACACCTAAATAAGAAATTCCAAAAATATATGTGGTGTCACAAATTTTTTCAGTAATGAATTTTTTTAAAATTAAAAGGAATATCATTAAAGAGAAGTGGTTAGGTAGTAGAGTACCTTTCTATGGTTTTTCTATTCCTTATATATAATGGATCTGCTTGTAGTGGTTAGATAAAAAAACAAGTAACTCTCTCTAATACCACTTAAAAGTATTAGCACGCCCAAAAGGGGTGGTGAATTGGTGTGCTTTTAAAAATTACTTTAAATATAAACATACAGTAAAAAACTTTTAACAAATAGTAAATGACAGATTCAAAAGAACAAAACTAACATTTCAAAACACAAAGAGTGGTACAAATGTAAAAGAAAGAAAAGAGAAAAGAGGGAACAAAGATTTGTAATCATTTAGTCAACCTGACCTATGCCCTCTCTCCAATTCTTCTTTGAAACCCAATATCTCTTTTTTGGAAAAAATAACTGAAGTAGAGAAGCCTTTCTCCTTCAGGGTAATGGAGAAAGCTACACCAAATCCCTTTCTCTTTTAATTCAAGAAGGGTGCCACTCTCAAGTTGTACAAAAAAATTATTTTATAATAAAAAATTTATACATGCTCTGAAATAGAATAAAATCTCAAGTTAAAGCATAGGACTGAAAGAAAGGTAAAACAAAAGAACAACCAAGTGAGAGTGCAACCTTACCAGCACATAAGTTCTAAAGGCAAAAGAAGGAGAGAGAAGCATTCCTACTTTTCTCTTAAGCTAGACAATCTTCCCTATGCGACATTTAAGATTTCTCATGTTGAATAAATAAAATATTAAAATTATTTTTTGAAGAGTTTGTCCAATCAAGCTGTACAATTTAAATTATATCACATAATCAATTCTTTTTATTAGGGTCAGGGGTTATAGACGATATGATCATTCAAGAGCTGTCATTATTTGTGTCATATAATAAGTGATTATATGGTATGAATAGTATAAAATGGAAAATCAATTGTTTATATGTTCATGCAGCATAATCCCAACATACAGTATGAACAATAAAAGGAAAATTTCTCAAAAATTCAATCCCTCAAATTCAAAAGTTAAATCAATAATTATTAAAATCAATTTGTACTATATGAACAACATTGTATTATATGATCACTAAAGCTAGGCATAACTTGTAATTAATTGACTTAATCTTGGAAGTTGAGATAAATAACAAAAATAGGATCATACAATACGATCATAATTGTTTTGCACAATTAGAACAATTTTGGAAAATTTCCCTTATCAACTAACCTAATTATGTTGACTAAAAATTAACAAAATGAGTAATCGTACAGATCAATTAAGATCATCTTGTATGATTAGTCTGATATTGAAAAAGTCTCTCTTTAACCAACTTAATTATGATGGAATAACAAAATTAAAAAAATGGTAATTCATATAATATGATTTCCTCAGAATTTTTAATTTTGAACATTTATTTTTATATTCTCTCAAGTGTGTGTGAGCATTATTATTTGTCATTTATATCCCTAAATACATGAAGACTAAATACAACATAAACATCAAGACCAATGACACAAAAAATTGATCTTGACTTGAATCTTCTAGCATTACTCATTCTTCAATTATATTCTTCATAGAATGTTCCTTGGATAGTTTCTCATTATTCATGCTCTCTCTGTGAGTCTTGGTTAAACTGCATAATTTTTTAAGTCCTACATTAAATGCTTAAACATAGTTTGCACACACAACTGATTAGCAATAATAAATTTTCAACCTAAGATATTTGTGATCATTAAAACCTAGAAAATCATATGAAGGCTCATGGTGTCAACCATAAGGCTTTCTCACCTTGATCATTAAATCCTTTCAATATCATGTTATCAAGGCTAAGCTTAGTAATGTCAATCCTTAAGAAGGTGAGGGTTCTTTGACTTATGATATTGACCAATGCACTTGAGTTAATAAGCACTCTGGTTAGCTTGAAGTTGTCTATGTTTATTGTAATGTAGGGAGGAAGATTTTGTTCAATAGTTCCTTAGAGTTGATCTTCATCTGAAAGGTAACTCTCAATACCTCTTTGAAGTGGTGGGCCTCTTCTTCAACTATGGAAGTAGAGGCCAATTGAGCTAAGCATATCTTTGGATCAAGTAGTTCTTTGACAAAAGACTCCATTATTTCTTTTGAAAAGATAAGGGAATCATATATGCTTAATCTAGCTAGTAACTTTCTGATATGGACTATAACATTATAGATAATCTTATATTGATTATCCAAAAGCATATCCTATGAAGTAACATCCTGTGGAGGGGTTGTTTATTCATTAAAATCAATGACCTATTTACCCTTGTCTTGAGGTGCCATCCTATGATGTAAGACTTTACCACTATGGAGGTTTGCCTCAATGATCTCTTTTGATGGTGGAGTCATAGCGGTGTCTACCTACTCATCAAAGGCACTTGAAGCTTCACTTATGAGATCTTTTAAATAAAAGGACTCTAACTCTATTTAAATGGGGGCACCCTAATGATTCAAGATAGGGATGTCGCTGTTAGAATCAAAGTCATCATAAGAGGAAGATAGATTCAAATCATCTTGATTTGAAGTATTTTGATTTAATGAGTTATTATTATTATTTGGACTTGATTTATTGAAAGTACCATAGAAATTTTCACCATATATAGATAAAATATAAGTGGAATCTTTTTATTGATTTATTATCCTTAGGAGGGGTGAATTAAAAGTCATATAGAGTGAGAAGCATGAGTGATTTGATGTCCCCATCTGTAGATACAATGCTTCTAGTTGTGGTAGTACATGTAGCAGTAGTAGTAGTAGACAATACAATTATTGCATCTTGGGTCTGCACCAACCTTCTCCTAATTGCCTTCACAACTTGCAAACATACCAGTGGGGTGGACGTCAGAGCTATTTTAGACACCTACAGAGAAAGTTTTCTGACTTTTAAAATAATCTTGTTAGAGTTTCAAGACAAGGAGATATTTCAACCATTCATTTGTCATTAAAGGATCGAATGATTCTTTAGAGATTACTTTGATGATCCTAGAGAAATATTCCACTATGTACTTTTTGGGAATCATTATGGCTTTAAATTTATGGCTTCTTTTGAGCTAGTCCTTGAAAGACGCAATCCTTTAAAATATGCTCAAGTAAGATATATTCAAGAATGCAATGATAGGGTCTATAGTTAGGGTCATCACTCTTTCTTGCCCACTTCTTCTAGTTTCTTGAGTTCAAGTAGTTGAAAATTAGACATCATCATAATGTTCTTGATGATTTTTTTTTTAATTAACTACCTCTTAAATGAATGTGGTTTATTCAATTTATCAGTGAGAGGGGGAAGTACATATCTAACTAATGGCTAGTACGGGTAGTATAGTATTATTATTGTTGTGGGAATGGAGGTGGAAGAGGAGACTTAAGTGGAGGTGGCTAGAACATAGGCATCTCAGGTTGAACCCTCATAGGTTGTTTCCCCTTATCTACTATTGTGACTACCCTAAGCTTCTTCTCTAACATCTTCTATGGCTTAGGCTTGTAGGATTGCTATAGGAAAGATAACTTCTTAGCTTCTTCTTGAAGGTTGGTTTCTTTATTTATCAACTTCTCAAAGATTTTTATGGTGAAACCTTTGAGCATGAATGCTATTGAGCCATGAATATTCTTGACTAGAAGCTCAAAGGCATCTTGTTCTTGAAGTTAAGGCTAATATTTTATGGTAAGATTTTTCCACCTAAGGATGTAATGGAATAGGAACTCATTGAATTTTTGTCTTTCCACTACAAAGTCCCTTACAGTCACCCTCTGTTGTGCTCCTACAAATCTTTTGATGAAAAGATGTTTCAACTCGGTACAGGTCTTTAAGAAGTTCAGCGTACCTATTGAATGCAACCCCTAATAAGCTCCTCATAAATTACCTAATCAAGAGAGCATCATTGTCTCTTATATTGTAGCAATTTGCCCTAAAATGCGCAATGTACTGACATGGGTTCCAACTACCATCACAAATTTTGAGGTATGGTTGAATGAAGTATTATACTACATCAAATTCTTCTAGGTAGGGTCTACCCTTTGGAACTGATGAGTCCCCTTAGAGTTATACTAATGCCTCTTTCACCTATTGTTCCATTAACTATTTAATGTACCTTTCCTATAATGATGTACTCTTTATACCCTTCCTATATACACTGCTTATATCTTCATTTATAGGGGTGACACATTAATTCCTCTTAAATATGTGTGCTACTTATAGCTTCTTGGTCTCCATAGGTGGAACATGATGTACTACCGCCTATCCATGAAAAGCTAGAATAACTGACATGAGCTCCTTTACCCTTCTCTCTACGAGAATGATCAAATCATCTTTCTACTTTAGCTATTGCAATAGTCATGGAGTTGAGGCTAGCACTTGCCTTTCTCAACTACAATACTTTACCCATCAGTGCTATGGTGATGCTATCTATGGGAGAATGTCTTAGTTTCCATCATATGGACTTCAACTATCTCATCTAGCAAGCCATCCTCATCAGCATCAAAGTATACCATCCCACTATTTCAATCATCATCAGCTATCTCCCAAATTATGGCTTGATAATCTGCAATAATATCTTCTAAATAATGATCACCTATCCTTTGGGGTCTATGGAGACATATCTAAGATGATCTTGAGTATAACTAAATCCTATGTACTCATGCCATCCAAGACCTATTGTACCGCCTACTCACTAGCTTAAAGTCTACACATACTGGTGGCTCTTTTTCTCTCTCCTCCCCCATGTTTAGTGACCATGATGGGGCTATGGCTACGCTCCTAGGCTATCACACCTTCCTCTTCATTGATGTAGTGGGTGGTTGAATAGAGGAGCTTTGCATCATACCCTCAATGTGAGAAGAAGAGAGTTGGCCCTCAAGTCATAGCCTAATCAGCAAAAGTGGTGCCTTCATATCCCTGACTACTTCTGATACTTATGGTGAACTTTAGATGCTACTAATTATATGTGGGAAAGGTGCTCTATGAGATGAGCAATGTGGTGATGATCACATCAACTGTGGCTTTATAGATCTTACATTTCCTACTCAGACCAATGAGGATTATCTAGTCAGACTTGCATATATGATGTAAACCATGGTGTCAGTCCATCAAAGATGATGTTGTTGACTACTAGCAAATTCCTTCTATCTCAACTATTAGATAGCACTGTCATATTTTTCTCTGACCCTTTCCTTTCTAATTTGATCTTATACACTCCTTCCGATAACTACTCTCAAATCCTGGACTATGGTAGAGTCAGATTATCCATGAGCTTTCCCTATCCTCTAAAGAACTAACCTCAGACCAACATAGGGTCTCCTTCTTTCTCTAATTGGTATCTCATACTCAAAAGGACTTATAGGGTGATGATGTTATATGGTGAATGTCTTCTTCTCCCTCAGCCACAGAGAGCGGGTGGAACCTACTACCCCTTAGGAGAGGAGTGGTCTCTTGTAAGGACCCATCCTCAGCCACATGAGACAAGGTATCTATCTTTCAAAACATCCTATTATATTAGTTTGTAAGCTTCCTACTTCTATTTTAATATTGTGTTTTTATGAGAGGGATGTAGCAATACGTATAACTTACATCAAAGATAGATGGGATGGATGTAACAACCATCAACTTAGCTTTGGTCTTCCCTTCTGGGGCCGGGGCTACCTTAAATGTTGCTTCAACCTTAGAAACCCTACTAAATGTTAAAATAATAGATGGTAGGGATACAATGGAAACCTCAATGTATTTCCTCTTCAATTGAAGAAACTCTACCTTAGATCTTAAGTCAAATTATAATAATGGTAGTCAACTATAGTGAAGGTGGGACTATATAGGTCATCCTAAGATCCTTAAAGCTCATACTGGACAATTGGCTAGATAGGCTTGATCCACATCCAAGTCTAACCCAGTAGAAAAAGTTAATATGAGATTACTTAAATACATGACTTCTTTCATGCTAGTCGCTACACTATCTCTATTCTTTTACATCTTCATCCTATTATGGAGATAGACAAGGTACTAGTTGTTGGGATAATTAATTTAAGATATAGATTTTGGACACACGCTTATCAAATTAGCTTATGATAGGTTTAGTTCAAATAAATTTGATTTTGATTTTGATTTTGATTTTGATTTTTGGGAGAGATTTTAGATTTGAACCTTCCTATATAGGAGGTCTGACAATTTGGAAATTTGTAAAGTTGTGGGCACCTTAATTGTTAATTTTGATCATGACAATAAGTTCAATAATGGATCTATGACCTCTTAAGGGTCAAAAATCCTACAAAAATGTTCTTAGTTTTTTTTAACAAGTATTAGACCTTTTTTAAGTGGATGAAACCCATCAGAAGTCCAATAGGTGGTTCTAGAACCTAATTATTTAAATGTTGTAAATTAGCTATAAATGATGTATGCAATGGAAAGAAAGGTAGTCTAAGCCTACAATTGGTATAGACTTACGACCAATGTTTAGAAATGTTAACTAATCACTAAAGAAGGAGAGAGAAACCAACCTCATTAAAGTCACTAGAAAAATCTATAGTGTTTAAAATGAGAGCATACCATGTAGATCTCGGGTGTACTTATTAAATGATTGAATATGACATCAAGGAATAAGTCACCATCTCAAAAGAAAGAAGTATCACTCTACGATGGACTCAATCACCTAATAAGAACTCCTAAGACTAATGGGTCTACATGTACAAGACATTATTCTTCCATATTACATGGATAAAGTAAGATAAGATTTAATAGGTTCCTTTTAAGAGCAAGCCACCATAGTTAAATACATCATAGAAGATATAAATCTCTGTTAAAGTGATTGGCTAACATCTTTATGTATTTCAAAAATTATAATTAAAAGATTATTTAGTTTGGAAAATCAAATAAGAAAGGGTTAAATTAGAATAATTCTTATTAGAATCCAAGGGGAATGAGTAGGAAGTTCATCAATAATAAGAAGCCTAGCAAGCACTTTATTTTATTCTATAGTTTAATTTTATATATTTGAAGCTGAGATTTATTATGTTGGGGTTATACCTATAGCAAAAAATGCCTAAGAGGTTAGGACTTATGTCCAATAGCATAAGATTTTAGAAATGCCTATGAGGTTAGGAGTTATACTTATAGCAAAAAAAAAGAAGCCTCAAAGACTATTGTTTAATAATGTTTCAACACATACTATAGCATGACCTATTCTTTTAAGGAAAGTGGAATATAATGGCACATTCTTACCCAATAATGAGAATCGATCCTGACTCTTTTAGACTTACAATTGTGAGGAGTTGCTACTAGTAAACATCTCTTATGCTTTAAATCTATGTGGGAATGTCTATGTAAATACAAGATAGCTCAGTTGTTATTTATTTAAAAAAATCTAAGGGTCTAAACTCAATCCTTATGATTCTACAATCATGGTTGGTATTAATAATGACTTAACTAATGTAATAAAATTCCACCTTCTATAAACTTTAAAATCTTAAATTTGACTATGACTCAGAAGTTTAGTATGCCAAATTCAAGGTTAAACTAAATTATAGGCCAAATTAGTAGGAGAAAGTGTTCAGCACTCAAGGGTGGCTGTCATCAATGGTCTAGCTCTCCCCCATATTCAAGGAAATAAAATCAAGAGAACACTAACCAACCCTTCTAACAAGTACACTCACACTCAAGAAAAAGAGAGATGCTCTCAATCCCTCAAAGTGACTGGGAAAGCAATGAGAAAGATGATAATGATTGAAGATTGAAATAAGTATCAACAAGTTACCCACTTCAAAAGTTTTTCAAAATAATACCTTTGTACACCTATTGATTTCACTAAAATTTTTTTGACATAATGATACTTTTAGTTCATCAAGAATATTCCATGTGACGACAAATACTAAGTTTCTTTAACTCCTATGTCTCTCTCTCTCGTCACTTTGTTTTTTTAAAAATTACTTCTCCATTTAATAATTCCTTCTAACCAAAATTTTAGCATTTCTTAATTTTGAAAGTATCAAGCCACTGGTACTTAATACACAAGTGATGATCTTCCTTATTCAAGGAAGGAAAACCAAGATGGCATATGATTACACATTCATCATGGACTTAATTATTTTTAAATTATTTATTCATTAATCTTAAGGCTTTAAACTAATGTTGTGAGTTGTGTTAACTCTAATTTTAAGTTAATTAATTTAGTAGGGGTAGAGAATTTAAATCTTAAAATGCCTAATGAAATCTAGGCCACATACAATAAATATCACACTTTAAGAACCCTATAAAAAACATGTCATTTCTATTACATAATCAAAGTAAACACATATAATAATCAAATCAAATTTAAATAATAGAAAGGCCTGTGGGACCAAGTTTCTCTATACAGTATAGAAGATGCAGAAAATTGGCAATATATAACCCTGTTTACAATAAATGTTATAGTTAAAGAAAGCCAATTGGGGTCTTCATCTCTTCTGCTCTAAGTGCTAGGTACTCTGGGCTTAACAATGTCTCCTAAGTAAAGGCCTTCTATCCACTACACATCCTAAACTTTATGGCACTAATCCTAATCTTTTTACAAATTAAAATTTAAAATGTAAAATAAAATTCTAATTACACCTACAAAATAGTGGTTACTTAAAGCAATCATACACACTAAAACAATTAAATTCCATACATTGGGGCTTAGCACTAGTCATAGTCCAACCCACCTGTACTAATGGGTTATGCTTGAGAATTTATTGGACCTATAAGCAAAAAGTGTTAGCTTTAAATTTATTATAGAATCCCTTATCTTTTAAGTATAATCCCCTGTAGAAAATACTATAATATAATATCACACTAACATCTAGTTTATGAGCTTACACCCTTATGTCTAATCTAAAACATTACATCAAGTAACAAAAAATCAAACCATAATAAAAGACCATCTTAACTTAGTCCTAGTATCGATGACCTTCATTCTAAAGTGTGTGCAAAGGTTTGTGTGATAAGACAAAGCTAAGCTTTAGGAGTTTAGATTATAACATGAAAAATGAGTTTAATTTATTAACAATAGGTGATTTTAGTTTAAATAGCTAATGAGTTGAGTGTAAATTGTATATCTTGAATTTGATTTTTGGTTTAAGTTGTGTTTATTATTTTAAAGAGTGCTAACATTATTGATTTCATTTATGGTGAAACCCATTCCTTTTCAACAGCATGTCCCCTAGTTAAATCTAAGAGGTGGATTTATGTCTTTTAATCATGTTAATGAAACATTAAACTATTATTAATTAATTCTTAAGTTTGAATTAAGTCTAAATGAGGTTATAATCAAGTGAAAGGCATTTATAATTAATGGGTATACATTATGATTATCTTTATGAAATTTATCCAATCGTAGTCACCACTTTAATATTTTCCTTTCAAATGACATTTTTATAGTAAATAAAAATACTTAATTTAATTTAAATATTATTTAATGATGCTTCACCCATGCATGTATGCATCTATTTTTTCATCTTTAAACAAATAATAATTTAGATAATAATATACATGTGGACATGCATGCATTTTTATTTCAAATAAAATTAATCATTTACCTATATATTAAGCATTTGCAAGTATGTGCCATTCTTAAAGTAGAAATGCAAGGTCAAAACCCTTCTTAAGACTAGTTGCTTTGATATCTCGAGTGTCTAGATTTATACTTGCTAACTTATGTTCATGTTTGTATACATATGTGCAAAAGGATAGATTAGTTTAGAAATTTTCTAATGTAAATAATTTTAAAATTAATTTCATTTATCTATATGTATTCCTCTTTATATTTTAATAGATACATGTCATTGTTATATCATAGATAATAAGGTTAAACCTCCTTGAGCGAACGTGATCCCAAGCTTACTTGATATACCTACCTTATTGATTCTTATTATATATATATATATATATGATATATATATATATATATATATATTTATATATATATATATATATATATATATATATACATATATATATATATATATATATATATATATATATATATATATATATCTATGTGTGTGTGTAAAGATGCTTCAGACGCGATGCGACGCATGCGGTGCATGCATGTGTGTGTGTATATTATTGATGCATGAAGAAAAAGTAGTTTTAAAATTTTTCTAATGATAGTTGTGTTGGCAAAATCGCTATAGCACATGCTATATGTCTGAAATTTAAATATGAATGCAACTATTTATGAACCAAACACACATATGCAAGATAATGAAGAGGATGACTATGTACCATAAAGCAATCTACTTACGTCATTGATTCCAAGGCTACCATAAAATCATAACAACATTTAAACCTAATTATATTTTTATTTAAAACATTTAAATTAAAGTTATTTGAACATACTTGAAGAGATTATACATTCTAAAATTTTCCCACTACCCTCTGTGTTCATTAAGTGGTATAAAAATTAAATAAATGACTTTTATGATTTAGTTAGGGTTTAATCATTATTTAATATATTTAATCCCAAAGTGATTCAAAATATTAATTAAACATGAAGTATAGGCACAAAACATTTTAAATAAAATAAAACATGTGTGTATATAAATAGACCACATCATGAAAATTATAATGCAATTGGGCTTATATTTTATGAATAATTAAATAAATGACAAAAACTCTAAATCATCAATTATACACAAAACACTCAACCAATTTAGAGTTTTCATTTTATTGAAATCCTCTCTATTGGTTGAGCACAAAAGAGGGGGTTGAGCACAATTTTTGGAGGCCTACATAGATAATTATGAAGTTTCTATGCCTTAGTGTAATTAATGGATTATTTAATTGATAAAAACCCTTTAATAATAATTTTGAGAATTAATTAGGATTAGAGGCCCTAGTAATTTCCTCTAGTCACCACTGGGCTATTTTAACATGATTAAGCACTCAAAAGTGATTTCCATAAATTTTATGATTTATAAATTTAATCAATTACAAAAATGGCTAATTGGGATTTGAAAATATAAATATCCTAATGTACTCAGCTAATTGACTTAAAAAGAGTATGAGAGCTAGAAGTCATCCCAAGCAATGTTCTCCCAAAATTTTAAGTTATTTGGCCAAGTGGTTAGGGATTAATTATTACATTAATGAAAACATTTAAATCTTAATTACTCTCTATGCACTTAATAAAATTTAAGGCTTCTATTTTTCTTAAATTTTTTGCTTTTTGAATTTTCCAAAGTGTATTTATTTGAATTTTAGATCTTTCTATATATATATATATATATATATATATATATATATATATATATATATATATATATATATATATATATATATATATATATATATATATATATATGATTTATATTTTAATTGATTAACATAAATTAAAATTTTTTTAATTAACTTCACAGTCAATGGCTAACTTAGCAGTGCTTTACGCTTGGTGCCATTAGATTTGTTATTAAAGTCATCCCCATGGTGCTAAGCCATCCCGTGGCATACATTATTTTATTCTTAGTCATTCAACCTTGATCTTAGTGTCTTAAAGGAATAAATGATAGATTATTCTACATGATTTATCAAGATCATATGCTCAAATCACATGAAACAAATGGCCCATGATTCATCTTCTGTCTCTAGTGAGAGACAAACATCATTCATCTTTCTCTGGTTAATTTGAGCCAACAATGGTTTACAACTCTCTTAAAATGACTACGTTAGGACTAGAAATGAAAATGCAAGGTTCCCTACATTTTGATTTTACTTAACGAAACACCAACACTTAGGGGGCTTCTCTATGATTTAAATTTATTACCTCACATAAGCTAAAGATAAGTGGTTTCGATGATTGAGGTAGCTTCACCTCTTCAAGGAAAAGATCTACTATTGAAGTACCTGCTTGCCTCCTTACTATTCGCACTCGAGACCAAGCTCCATCACTATTCATCATAGTTTGATTGAACTCTTACTTTTGATGCTCAAATTGAATAGGTCTTGATTCATTTGAGCTCACTTGAGTGTGAGGATGGTGTGTGAAGAGTTAAATAGAGGTTGTAAAGGTTTGGTATAGGTGAGTTTGGGGGATTATCAAGTTTGAGGTGGCTTTCTATTGTTGGCAACAGGATGCAGGAGGTACTAAGATTGCATGGGGACTTATTGTCAAAGGCTTGTGATATTAACCAACATTTCTAGTTGGTTCAGCCATGTACAATCGATCTGGTAATAGGGAAGGCCAAAATTTGAGTTAGGACCGATGACTTGGACATCCTATAGTGGTTAGAAGAGTTTGGTGGCCAAAGGTGAAGTGTATAACTCATAGTTGATGAACCAAGTGCTACCCAAAGTGAGGGGAACTCATCTTGGTCAATGGTTGACCAAATTAGCCTTAGGCTAGGTCGAGTTAGGTAGAGTAAGCTCAAAGCATGATAAGGCTTCTCTTTAGCTATTTTAGGATTTTATTTCATACGTGACCCTTGGTTCACTTGGTTTAGGATGAACCAAGTTCACAAAGGGTTGAGTCCACTTGGGTAGCTCCAAGGGAGCCTAAGGGTGAGTCATGCCAAGTTTGGTAAGGTTTGGACATAGTTTATTTTGATTAAGTTTAATTGAATTCATATGGTTTAATTTTGGTTCAATTTAGTTAGTTTGACCAATTGACTAAATTAGTCCTAAGGGGCTATTTCATCATGTTTAAATGATGATTTGAAACATGTTAGAGTGGTTGACTTGATTTATTTTAACTTGGATTATAATTTAGCTCATATGGGTCCGTTATATCATTTTAGTTAGGTTGGCTTAATTGGCCAAATTAATTAAATTGGATTCAAATTGATGTTAAGTCATGTTCAATAATCAATTTAGGATTGATTATAATGATTGATTTGCCCAATTCAAATTGGTAAATTGGCCAAATTAGGCTCATTTAATTATTGAGATGTGTTTGATAATTGACTTGTGAGTGATTATAAGCATTGGTTTGATTCAATTTGGCTTGGATTGACTTTTGACTCAATTTGGTCCACTTAGGAATATTTGGGCTAAGTAGGCTAAATGGCTAAGTTGGGCTTCAATTGGACATGGAGTATGTTCAATCATGCATGTGGAGTAATTATAAAGCATTGGATTGGCTTAATTTATTTTAGAGAATGACTTTGATTTTGGCTCTATAGGGTTCAAGTAGGCTAACTTGCTCTAGGTGAGCCAAAAAGCTTAATTGAGTCTTAATTAAGCTTTAGTCAAGTTCAAGAGAGATTTTAATTTTCTTGGGTAAAGTTAATTTCAATTGGTGTGGATCAATTTATGGTTTATCTAGGCCCAAATAGGTCAATTTGGGTAAATTGGTCAAAGTAAGCCTATTGGATGAGTTTAGGCAAGATTAGTGTTTTATATATCATGTGATTGATTTGTTAAAATTAATTTGGGCTTGGTTATGATTTGGGTTATGATGACTTAAGTAAGTTAAATGGCTCAATTTGGGTTAAACAAGTTAGTTAGCCCATTTAGTGTCAAAAGCCTTAAATCTATGTGTGATTGGATTATATTTAAGTTTAAGATTGGAATGAAGAATTAGCAGTAATGTAAATTGGTTAATGGACTACAATTTGTGCTTATTCCATAGAGGAAACCTAGATTCTACTAATGAATCTAAAGATGGTGGATGTCAACTCACCAAAGTGAGCTCAACATATACATTTCTACAAATGTGGTCCATACAAGTTTAGAACCCTCTCACTTATTTAAGGATAGATATTAGTAGATAGCTCAGATAAGATGGTGCTAAAAGAATTTAACAAGGAATGAGGGCCTTAAGCTAATTACTCTACTTCTATATATATGGAGATTAAAGACTAAGGCAAAGTTTAACATAATAGATTCAAATGCATCTTTCAATGCTTTAAGAAAATAGGATGGTGCTTGAGTTATTTTTATTTAAGAAGATTTTTATTATGTGAACACTTTAACTCTAACTAAACTATCCCCAGACATTATCAAAAGTTTAGTTGTTTAATCTGCACCTCAACTGAATAGTGCTTTATGGTGAATAAATCTCTATTAGGGAGTCGCCTTTCAAATCTATGGAGAAAAGAAAGAAGAGACCTTATAGAAATTCATCTTATTAAGATGTCATGCAGATCCGTAGATGTACTTATTTAGGTGATCGGATACATCATGAAGGTATAGTGTACTATCTCGAAAGACAGAAGTCACTACCATTTAATGGAACCAATCACCTTAATAAGGACTCCTAAGGATGATGTGTATGTATTTGTACCAAAGATTCTTCCCCTACTTTACATGGAAAAGTAAAACAGGGTTTATTTTAAACCAGGTTCATTAAGTTTCCTACAGGGGCAAGCCCCCATAGTTAATTACATCCTAAGGGATGGGATCCCTTAGGAAAACTCTTGATTAAGGTAAATGATCATTGTGTCTGAAGATTTAAATAAGAAAGGACTATCAATCGATTGGTTTTTATTTAAAGATCAAATGGGATTGATCAAAAAAGGGAGTTATTATCGAAGCCAAAATGGGAAACAAGTAAGAGATTCCCATAATGCTAGGAAACTTAGCGAGCATCTCAACTATCCTAAAATTGGGCTTTACATTTTATAAATTGATTTAGTTTGTTTGAGTTGTATTTTTTAATAGACTTTTAGGACTTAAGATTCCTTAACTCAAGATTAAGGAAATGCCTAAGAGGTGAGAAATTATGCTTATGGCCCACAAAGAGGAAAAGCAATCTCAAAACCTAAATCTAGGGAGCTTCGGCAAGGGCTAGAAGCACAACCTAAATCTAAGGTGAAATTTGGGTAATTGGTTTGCCTCCACAAGAGAGGACAAACCACCAGACAGCTTGGACTTACAACCGCTTGGGGGTGGCCACCAACTAACTCCTCCTATGATTTTAAATACATGTAGGCAAATCTTTATGCTTATGCAAGATAGCTAGGCTATTTTTATTTAGAAAGAGACTAAGTCCTTAAACTCACTTCTTAGAGAGACTAGATCATATAAAAGGACATGCTTCAAATGACCTAAAATCTAATGCATTTCAAATTTCATTTTTATTTCATTTTTGGACAATATTTTGAATCAAGCTAACAGGATTTTTATGAATAATGCATGAGAAATCAAATTATTGGCCAAAATCAACGAGAAGGGAGGAGGTGAGTTTCCACCATGGCTCTCACAGGTCAAGCTGGGTTCTTTGGAAAAGGTGGAAGCCCTCTAATCAAGAGTGAAATAAGATGCATTTGTGCATGATATTATTTAGAAAAGCTCATCCAGTTAAGGAGGTGCTAATTCTTTTATCTTGATTTTAATCTTAAGCTTTTGGTGAAGTTATGAGTTATTTTAATTTTATTTTAAATTGTTAAGTTGGATAAAAGATTTATTTTTCCCTAAAGAGCCTAATCCACATCCAGACCATACATAAAGCAAGGAAGAAACTAGGAAAAGTATGACACTTAATGCAATAGCTAAATAAATCATCATTCAATTTATAAAGCTAATCACAAAAAGAATAAATGGTCATTTGTGGTTAGGCACCACTGCACAAACCCAGAACTATCAAAATGGGTAGCCAAGCTCTACCCTTATACAACCCGGATTACAAATGAATTAAATTTATAATTAAGCAAAGGAATTCATTGTTATGGGCGTCTTAAAGCTTTATTCTTCTTTCTTCTTTCTTCTTTTCTTTTCTTCTTCTATTGGTTCTTCCTTTGAAGGTTGGATGGTAGATGCTCTAAGGCTGAAAATGGTGCATAAGATGGGATCTTATGACCAATGTTCATCCTAATACCCATAAAAAATAATTCCAAAATCTTAATTATACAAATTTTTACATGAAAAGGAAAAGTAGAAATCTAACTAACACGTGCAAAATAAAGGTTAGTTAAATCACACCACATAAATCCCAAGCATGTATATTGGACTTATCACCTCACACATGGGTGACTAAGTCCACCTAGCCTCTGGATTATGCAGAAGAGGTATAAGCACCTACAAGCAAGAAGCAGTTATATTTTTATGTATGATAGCACCCCTTAAGCACAATCCCTTGCAGAAAAGAATAGTTAAAGTAAGCACATCCTACCATTCATTCTACGAGCATACATCTTAACATCAATCTTTGCACCGACCTAACCTAACGTTAGAAGTGGTGACTTAGGCTAATGTGTGTGCTTTGAAGGTTTGTGTGGTATGCTTAGCTTAGGACTTTAGGTTCAAATTTTCTAAGTGTGAAAACATGTTCAACTTAGAGGAGGGTTTCATTTAAGTTGCTTAAGTGCTTTGGTTTTATTTTATTTCATGTTTTAATTTGGTTTAAGTGAAACTTACAATTAATTACTAAGTTATGAAGAGAGGAAAAGAAAAAAGAACTTCTCTTTCCTTCCCTAACCTTAAGTAATTTCTAAGGTAAGTTCACATTTCAATTTCATTTAAGTAAATATTTTGATTAGATATTTTAATTAATCCTAAGTTTATATAAACTCTAAACAAACCTATTCAAAAATAAAGGCATTTTAAGATTAAATAAAATGAATCAAAATTCACATAACACACATTACTTCACTTCTTTCCCAACATATATAACATGCATATGGATGGACCCTATATCTATACATACAAATGAGAGTAGTTAACATACTTTATGAGGCATGCTAAGTAATCCATTTAAGAAAATTTAGAAGTTAAATATGCATGATTTTTCTTAAGTAGAAAAGGTTTTCCTTATCCAAAATTTCACATACATGCATGAAAGTAAGAAAGACATAAGTGAGTACAGTACCATTGTTAACCAGAGGTGTAAGGTATAAGACCTACTTAGGGCTACTTAAAGCCTCGCAACCTCAGGGTTGTCTAGACTAATATACCACTTTCTTTAAATACAAACATGCATATAAAAGAAATGAAGTAGAAAAAGAAAGATGTAAAAGTTGCTTAATGGATTTGTTTTGTTTATGCAATTTTTTCATGCAAGTGTAGGCAATCCTTCTTAAATGATAGCATTAGGATGAATAGGGTATAGAATTAAATAAGTATTGGGTTTTTTCAAGTAAAATCTACATCTTACCAACTCATATTCAAAACTATGCTAACATAAGAAAGAAAGAAAGGCTACACTAAACATGACTTTATAATCTATCACATGTAAGCTTATAATTAAGATATGAATATCACACTTTCAGATTTGATATTACATTTATAAATTTTGAAAATATTTTGGATTTAGTAGTGATAATAGCCACTCATATTTTACTTTAGCCAACACATGCACATTTGACATAAAGTAAACAATTTTCATTTTTAAAATTTGAAACATGAAATTATGAATGTATGAATCACAGGACATACACTTAACATGTTGGAAAAGATTCAAAGCAATGAAAGCATGTAAACAAACTCACTTTACTTAAATCCTAAAGACATTCTTAAGGAATAAGAAAATTTAGAATAAATCAAAGTGAATTTCAAAATGATTTTTGTTTAGTTTGAAGTTTGATTTAATTTTGAAAAGGTGAGATGAGTTTGCTATTCCTAACCCATTCCCACATGTGTTTTGTTTTTTTATTTAATTTTCAAATAATTAAATCCATTTTTAAGAATTGATTAGGTTAAGGTATGAATTAAGTGGCTTAATTAACCCTTACCTACACCACCTTAAAAAAATTAACTAAGTAATTATGAGCTAATAAGATGACATAAAACCCACAAGATATTTAAATTTACAATGCACCTAATAATGAAAAGGCCTAATATAATTTGGCTCACAATTAAAAGTTAATTAAGCTAAAAACACCCCTTCACACTTATGAAAGGGATTTTAATTTTCTTTTGTTGAACTTAGGCTATTAAACACCTAAGAATCTATCCAAGGTAAATTAATTAAGTTCTGTAACTTTTTTTAAAATTTGTGAAAATTGATTAAAGAGGTGATTAATGAGTTAACCCATAATTAAGAGGGGCTTAAGGAGAGAAAAGGGGGTTTAAGGAATAACTTAGGGGAAGTGCCCCAAAATTATTCCATAAACCCCTACTCACTCGATCTGACATTAATCAATCCTAATCATAAAGTAAATCCACTAATTACACCTTAATTACCCTTAATTACATGAAAGGGGTAATTATAGCAATTTCCCCAATTGAGCCCTCAATAAATCTCAAGAAAATTAGGGGAGGCAGAGGTCATCCCCTAAACTGAACCCTAGAAATTTGAGATCAATTCATGACCTAATTAAAAGATAATTAGCTAATTAAGATTCCCAAGAAACCCAAATTTAGAGAAAAGGGGAATTCAAAATCCATTGAAAACATTTTTAAAATATTCTAGATGAAATTATCTTTCCATAGCATTTTTCCTTTGATTTTTTTGATTTTTCTATGAAGGGTTATGAATTTTAGAAGATTTATGGATTAATTTGGTAATTAACTAATCCCTACTTAATCTTCAGCTCACGATGCGACGTGTGGTGGTGGCGGTCAACACACTTTACATGCATCATGCCATGAGGGTGTGACTTAAATGTCACATCCCAAATGGCAGCGATGGTGCACACACTAATATCCTCGGCCGTCCGATCAAAGATCGGACGGCTAAGGATTCACTCATGATTTTAAAAGGGTAAATAAATTCTAAAATGTGCTAAATAATCTCAGCCATGAATTTGAAATGCACGGATGGACGGCTGAGATGAGCCAAGTTCTTCCCTGAGGATCAATGGAGACCATCCATGATCTAAGGGAGATCCGAGCCCGATCTAGTATGGAATCATACAAAAATCAACCCACACCATCTAGGCATAATTACCAACCTATCCAATGGTTGATTTCTCATGCCATGAACATTTATTTTACAAAGGACCAACACCTCTTAACCTAAGTGGTCGAAAAATTCCATACCTCACCGGAGGTTATCACCGGTGCTCGAGAATGATGAGGTAGCTTCGTCTGGTGGAGATGAAGCCCTGTTGAAATTCTTAGGCCTTGAGATTGAGTGGATCAATGGGAAGACCAACTCCTCCTTGCTTGGGCTTTAGCTTTGATCCAATTGAGCTCTTCCTTCTATGGGAACTTCAATCAGAGCTTGGGCAAGTTCGACTTGACCCTCTGATGGAGTGTGTAAAAGGAATTGGATTAAGATCAAGTTTAGACAAAGTTTGCTAATGGATTGAACTCCCCTATTTTTTTAATGTGTAAAACTGAGAATTAGGGAATTCAAATCCTCTCTAGAGACTTTGGGAATGCTCTCTAATGATTTCTATGGGTTCCTAGGCTCCAATCAACAGTGAGTGTAATCAAATTTCATTAAATTAGGGGGAGTATATCTCCCCCCATGGCAATCGAATGGTCAAATCATTCCTTACCGGTTTGATCCAATTGACCAGATTAGGAGGGTTTTTTATGCTATTTTGAGTGTGCACATGGTTGATTTGATCCCTTGAGTGGATTGCCAACTTCCCATGTGTTGAAATTGAGCTTAAGAAGGAATTTGAAAACTCAATTTCAAGCTATGTGATCGGGTTTGGTCTATGGGCCAAATGGGCTGACCTAAACCCATTGGGTTGGGTGCACCACTCATCACTAAGTCCCCTTGAGCTTTTAGAAAAATCTCAAGTGATTGTGAAGAGGGTATGACCAAAATACCCATGGGCTAGGCTAAAATTTATTCTATGGCCTAGGAGTAAAATAGTAATTTTGCTTTTTTTTTCAACTTGTGTACATTTGGCATGTTGAGAAAATAGGTTTGGCCAAGTTTCATTGGACTTGGAGTCCATTTGACAGGGTTTGGCTCATATTGACCCATTTAGGTCAAAATAGGTCAACTTAAGTCAAGTTGACCAATTGGTCAAATTGGGTCAAAGCAAGGGTTCGGTCAAGTTCATATGACCATTTGAAATGTTTTGGTGGATTTGGCTTGGTTCAATTTGATATAGATTTTATTTTGGCTCATATGACTTCATTTAGGTCAAATGGGCCAAGTTGACCTATTTGACCCATTTGACCCATTTGAGGTAGGTCAAGGGTAGGTTTAGGTTTGGTTAGTCATATGGAGTGGATTGGTATCTTTATTTTCAATCAATTTGGGTTAAGTTCAATTTTGGCTCAACATTACCCCTTTAAGTCTTGTTGGGTCTAAGGTTAATTGGGCTAGGTTAGGTTTAGTTGGCAAATTGAGGCTTTGTTCAAGTTCCACAAGTGATTTGGGATGGACTTGACCCATTGGTTTCAAACAATTTGGCTTAGATCAAGTTTTGGCACATTTTGGCCCTTTAGGTTAAAATGGGTCAACTTGGGTCAAGTGGGCAAATTGGACTAGGTTAGGCTCAAATGTTGGCTTGGTCAAGTTCAAACATAGGTCATGAGTGAACTTAGATCAATGGTTTCAAACAATTTGGCCTATGGTGGATTTTGGCTATGTTAAGTTTCATTTTAGGTTAACTGTTGACTTGCTCAACCCTTAGGTTTGACTTAGTTTGACACAATTTGATTGATTGATCATCCCATGATTATTGTTGATCATGATGAGAGGAAAATATGAGTTTGGTTTAATCCAATTTGGTTAGGATCAAAAGTTGGCTCATAAGGATACTTTAGGTCTCTTTGGGTCAAGTGAGCTTAAGTGGGTCAAATGGCTTGTTCAAAGCTTGATTTGAAGTTGATTGATCTTGTATATGGACTTATGATTGAAATATAAATCCATTTACAAGTGGTTTGAAGTCAAATGGATTTTGATCCATTTGAAAATTTCATATTCAAGGGAAGAATATGAAGGGGTCTTGGGTTTGATTTTTGATTTGGGTTTTGATTTAATGAATGAAGTTTAGATTTATATATGAGCTCATGATTGTAGGGTTGATTGAACCATGAGAGAAAATCAAGAGTTTGGCTTGATTTGAATGTAATTTGGCTAAGTTCAAGATTTTGGCTTGAAAGGCTTAGATTTGATTTTGAATGGATTTGAGTTTGATTTTTGGTGTTGATTTTTATTGTTTGAATTTATATTTCATTTATATACGTGAAGATAAATGAAGATATAAATTAATTATGAAAAAATTTCAAGAATTTGAAAGAGTTTAATCATGATTTTAGGATAAATCCAGTAAAGGGAATTTAATGGATTTAAGGGAATTTTTAATTTGAAATTTAATTTGTAAATTGGATTTGATTGATGTATATTTACATTTCATTTATATATGAGAATATAAATGAGAATATAAATTGATTTTGAGAAAATCCCATGAGTTTGAAATTGTTTGATCAAAGTTTAGGTTAAATCCATTAATGGAAAATCAAGGGATTTAAGGGAATTTCAAGGATTTTAAATTTGGAATTTAATTTTTGCCTTCAATTTAATTGATTTATATTTATATTGTATTTATATATGAGAATATAAATGTGGATATAAATAATTTTTGAGGATATCCCATGAGTTTAATTACGTTTGATCAAGGTTTAGAGCAAATTTTGGCTAGGTCCTTTAATGGAAAATTAAAGAGAAATTTATATTATATATGAGAATATAAATGAGAATATAAATGAATTATGAGAAAATCCCAAAGATTTGAATAGATTTGAATCATAGTTTTGGTTAAGTCCTTAAGGAAGGGTTAAGGACTTAGGAATTTTTGATGGATTTTGGTCATGGGTTTCAATCATATCTTTCAATCATGGATTTCAATCATGGAATTGATTTGAGTTTAGAGAAAATCAAATAGAATTGATTTGGAGTTTGACTTGAAGGAAGGAGGAAAGGTGTGGGTAGAATTTTCCTAATACCTCTAAGGCATGACCTATTCCTATGGCTAACTCTTCTAAGTCTCTACAGGGAGTGTCTACCTAGATGTGTCTTAAGACTAAGGAACTCCTAAAGCCTAAGAGAAGTCCTATGTCTAGGATGGAGGTGTTGAGAGCGCATCCTAAAAATGAGGTCAACATGCTTGTAAGCTTTAGAAGTTTTATCTTGGTTCATCATCTTTAAGTTTAAAAGTTCATATAAACTTAAGGATGAATCATTTAAAAATAATAATAGAATTACCTTTTGATTGATATTCACTATGTGTTCATAAACTAGAAAAGTAAAGATTAATGCTGCACATATGATTAAAGCATAATTCAAAATACTTTGAGAAACATTGGTATAATAAGTGCAAGAAATCTCAATAAAAAAAATTAGGATTTGGCATAGTTGGGCTAGTACATGTTCATGAGTATTATCTAATCATCACCAATAAACTAAGAATTAATTAGCTTTCTTTAAAGGGCATTAAGTACTTGAAGAAATCTATTTAAAAATATCAAATGATTCAAATAACCTCTAAATATGAGCTAAAATAAATCAACTTGAGCACTAAAAATAATCTATGCCCAACATTCATAAGTTCATTATTAAATCAGACTAAAGCCAACAACTTCGTTAGGTTACTTTCAGTGTTTAAGGATTTCTTCATGTGGAGCTATGATAAAATACTTAATTTAAGCCCTAGGGTACCTGTCCATCTACTAATAATTCAACCCAATGTAATCTAGGGAAGTAATCTTCATGGTGCATGTGATTAGACATTGGACAACAAGTTATCAATTAAGTTATAAAATTGATAGATGTTGGCTTTATTTGAGAAGAAAATACCATACTAATCACATGTAGAGTCGTGTCCTAATAAAAAAGAAGAATCATCAAATTTGCATATGCATCAATTTTGGAAATCTAAATAAGGCATGTCCCAAAGATGAGTTCTAGTTATCCATATCAAAGAAATGGCAGACATAGCCTCTCACTTGAAATCTTCTCATTCATGGATTGGTCATCTTATTAAAACTAATTAAGATGGTGCTAAGAATTAGAAGCATATTACATTTTCAACTTTGATTGAAACTTATTATTATAAAATCATGCCTTTTGGCATTAAAAATGTTAGATCCATATACCAATGGGTCAAGACCTAGCTTTTTGACAAACTCATCCATCAACAAGTCCCATGCTACGTCAATGATTTAGTAGTATAAAGAAAAAAAATGGAAGACCATTTCTATGATTTGAGGGTTATCTTCAAGTGATTGTGATGCTATAACATGAAGATGAATCCTTTAAAACTAGATTGAAAATGATCCTTCAACAAAGCTCTCATTCAAATCTTATAAAAGACACTTGGATGAAAATAAGAGGCATTGGCATGAGAAGTTGGTTGAATTCTTATGAGCTTATCACATTACTTAAATAACTCTAACTCAATCATCCCTTTTCTCTTTAATCTATGGGTCCAAAGCTACTCTCCCTCTAGAAGTATAGTTCCCAATCACTAAGGATTATTATTAGTAACCAAATCATAATTACCAAAATATTAGGCTTTGATTAGAAAATCTTGAAGGTCTTAGAGAGACATGCCTTACAAAACTTTGAGCTATATAAGGCATGGATGATTCAAGATTATTATAAATTAGTTCACCTAAGAACTTTTGAGTTAGAGAGCTAATTTTAGTTCTTTGGAGCATGATTGTAGCTCATCCCAAGTTAAGAGGCAAGTTTCAACCAATGTATGAGGGACCATTCATGATAAAGAAGGTTTATGAAGGAGGATCATATCAACTAATTGACTACAAAGGTAAACTCCCAATGCTTCTTATCAGTGGGCATCATCTGAATAAATATTATATATGATTTTACTCAAAAATAAGTACTATAAATAAAATTTATTTTTTATGCTACATTCTGTGAACATCTATCTTAAATGGGTTTGAACATTTTAAGAAGAGAACATTTATCACAGTTGTTCTTATCTACTTACATAAAATTTAATTACCTAATCAAATTCAATCAAAACTACAACCTAAGTTTGAATCACCTTCAACATAAAATTTATAATTAAAACCAAAATATATTTTTTGATCCTCTTTAAACTTAAAAAAAAAAATCTTTCAAATGAACTTTCATCAATCCCTCATCTAGGATAAGTGTAAAAGATCACATGAATCATCCTTCCCAGTATACTTACTTTAGTGTGGTTAGGATAGGTGTAAGAGAACTCATGTAGAATCCTTTGCAACAAGCATAACTTAGATAGGTGTAAGAGAACCCAGACGACATCTTTCTTACTATAGTTCTATTAATATGATGTGGATTGGTGTAAGATCTCCTAGATGGAATCCTTTCTAACTAGTACACCTAGATAAGAGTAAGAGATATCATACAATATTCTTTTTTAAAATGAGGTTAAAACTAAGAAATCCCAAGAAACATCCATTCTATGAAAATCAGGATAAGAGTAAGAGATCCTAGGTGACATTCTTTCTTATTAGTGCATCTTGGATAGATGTAAGAGAACCCATCCAGCATCCTTCCTAACATACCAACACCAATATAGTGTGGATTAGTGTAAAACACCTAAGTGACATTCTTTCTAAAAAATGAGGATTAGATTAGGAGATCTTAGGAGACATCTTTTTCCATTATAATGTGGTATTCATTTTCATATGGTTGTGTGGACACCACACAGATAGTAGGGGTACTTATTGAAGTGATCAGGTGCAACATTGAGGTATGATGTACTATCTCGAAAGATAGAAACATCACCCTATAATGGAACTAATCACCTAATAAGGACTCATATGACATGATGGGTCTTCGTATATACGAGATTCTTCTTCTACTTTACATGGGAAAGTAAAATAGGGTTTATTTTAAGCCGAGTTCTTTAGTTCCCTATGGAGGCAAACCTTCATAGTTAATCACATTCTAGGAAATGGGATTCCCTAAGAACACTCTCGATTAAAGTAGTCAATTATTATTTCCAAAGATTTCAAGGTTAAGACTATCAATAAATTGGATATTTTTGAAAAAAAATCAAATGGGATTGTTCAATTAGAAGACTTATTTTAGAATCCAAACGAGAATAAGTAGAAAATGTGTATGATACTAGGAAGTCTAGTGAACACTCCAACCTATCCTATGGTGAGGCTTTATATGTTTGAAAATGAGGAGATTTATTTTGTTTGAGTTAAAATTTTATTAGATTGCTAGGGCTTATAATTCACCAACACAAGATTGTGGAAATGCCTAAGAGGTGAGGATTTATGCTCGTAGCCTAAAGGAAATAAGCAATCTTGGATCATAAATCTAGGGAACTTTAGCATAAGCTAGAGCATGAACTAAATCTTAGCGTAAAGGAGACATAAGAGTCCACCTCCATAAGAGGGAGTAAATCCGTTCGACTCTTCTGGACTTACAACAGCCTGGAGTGGCCACCAATTAACACCTCCTATGATTCAAAATTATGTAGGCTAGTCTTATGTAATTGTAAGATAGCTAGGCTTGTTATTTAATTTGGAAAGAGACAAGAGTTCTAAACTCACTCCCTAAAGGACTAGATCAAGTTTGGCATGAGCATACTACAGTCTAAAATGCATAATTTTACAAGTTTTTTTAATATATATAATTTTGACACAATATTTTTGGACAAAAGCTTTGGGATATTTTATATCTAAATGCATGATGAAATTTAGTTATTGGCCAAATCAAGAGAGAAAAGAGGGTGAAGCTCTATCATAAGGGGTTGCTCTCATAGGTCAAGCAGTCCCTAAAGTGCCAAAATGGAGGCCCTCATTTTGCAAGAGTGATAGAAGATGACATGCATGATGTGAGACATACAACATTCAGCTAAGGGGTTGCTAAATCTTTTAGTTATCTTGATTACAACCTAGGCTTTAAAGTGAGGTTGAAGTTATTTAGAATTTAGTTATGAGTTGTTAGTTGGGTTAAAAAATTAATTTTATTCTAAGAGCCTATCACATCCAAGTCACACATTTAATCATCAATCATTAAGAAACTATGAAAATCAAGTTGTTCTATTCAATAATCTAAACAAAACATCAATCAATATTATACAGTACCATAAAAGAATAAGAGGTCGGTGCTACTGGGTAACACCCCAGAAAAGAAAAAATTGGGTAGCTAAGCTCTACCCTTATACAACCCAAAATTATAAAATAATATTTCAATTTAGAATTGAATACATGCTATGGTAGTCTTAATTCTTCATTTCTTCTTTCTTCTTTCTTCCTTCTACTTTTGATTTGATTTTCTCCAAGGCATCACAAGGCCTCTAAGGACTAAACCTTTTAACCACTGCTCATCCTAAACCCATAGCACTAATCCTAATTCTTATTGTAAAATTATATTTTATAGAAAGTAAATTTTACTACACCTACAAAATAGATATTAGCTAAACATACATACAATCCCAAGTAGTTATATTTCATAATTTGGATTTAGCACCCTACACATGGGTAACCAAGCCCACCTATCCTAATATGGATTAGGCTTATGGGACATAAATAGCATGTAAGTAGAACATTTATATTTATTTTTGAGCATTCCCATATGCACAATCCCCTGCAGAAAATAATATTAGGCTACCAACGGTCTAACATCCTGTCTACGATCCACATTCCTAACATTCAATCTAAAACATTGCATCATAAAACAAAACACATCATCATTACATACACCATCATAATCTAAAGCTAGAAGTGGTGACTTAGCATTATAATGTATGTGCTTAGGCTTTATGTGGTATGTCTTGTCTAGTCTTTTGAATTATGATCTCCTAAGTTTTGAAATTATTTAAGTTAGCATAATGAATGGTTTCATTTCAAATTATTCAGAGACTTGTAAATTTTAATTTGTATTTTTTTGTTTCATTTGATTTACACTTAGCATCTAAGTGTTATAAAGAGAAGAAAGAGGCTTAACCTCCTTTATCCCTATCCTAAGTTGTTTCCTCAAGGGACATTTTTATAATTTAGTTTCTTTTAGTGAATGATTTATTAAATGTTTTATTAGTCCTAAGTTTGGATTAACCTTAAAGAATATTATTCAACATGAATGACATCTTAAGATTAATGTAATTGAATTATCATCACATAGAATATGTTGAACCATTCCTTTTCATCACCCGTAACATGCATATGATTTAGCACTTAGTATGCCTATACATGCAATATATTTTGCCATACTTAAGTGATTATGAATGCATATATTTTTAGTAGAAAAGTGGACTTTCATTATCTAATCAATTACACATACACATGTATAAAAGATGTAAGTAAGTACGTGGCATTATTTAAACCAGGGAAGTGAGATAATCAAATGACCTCATTAGGGCTACTTAAAGTCTCATATTCTCGAGATATCCAGACTATATACTTGCTATCTTAAATACATATGAATGAAGATCATGTAAAATATTGTATTTTTGGTTGAATTACTTATACATGTAACCCATAAAGCTCTGTCCAAATTTTAATACAAAGACACATATGAATGAGATTAAATAAGTACATGCCTTTGTTAACTAGGAAAGTCAGATAATCAAATGACCTCCTTGGGGCTACTTAAAGCCTCGTATTCCCGGGATATCCAAACTATATACTTATTATCATTCAAAAACTTGTAAATCCATACATGAACATATGAAAGAAAGCACTACCTCCACATGCTTAAGCTATAAACACATGCAAATCCTATATATATTCATAACTACTATCACTCTAAATGTTATCAATTTATAACCTTTGAAATTTTTTTATGAATTTATTAGTGATAATAGCCACACATATAATAAGATTAGATTATCACATGCAATTTTCCATAAGTAAACTTTATTTTAATTTTGAAAATATGGATGCATGATATCACATAACATACAATATTTTGGTGATTTAAAAGGAATAGCCATAAACCTCCACATAATTCATTTGATTACATTAATTCCTAAGGATAATCACGTTAAATAAAATCACTTAAAGAAAACCAAAGCTTCCTATTAATTTTGACTTTTTATTTGATTTAAGCGTAAAGAGGGGAGATCATTTGTTGTTTTCCATTCCATTCCCATGTTGGTCATTTCAGTTTGTTTAAGGAAAGATAATTAAGTGATTTTTATAATTTAATTAAGTTGAACCATTAAATAATCCACTTAATTATCCTTTCCTATGCTTCTTTAACTTAATTAACCATTTAATCATGAGCCACAAATGATATGCACATGAGGAAAATAAAGTTGCAATGCTCTTAAAAGTTCTAAAGCAATTGGCTCGTGATTAGAGATTAATTAAATTAAAGAATCTAATTAAGTACTTTTATGATTTTCTCACACTCATGGGATAATCATAGTTTCTTTATGTTATTGCACACATAAAGAGGGACCCTTAATTTAAATGTTGATTATCTGATCTGATTATCAATTTAATTTGATTTAATTTGGCCATTAAATAATTAATTTCTTAATCAAATTATATTATAATTAACTCTATTGTAATGAAGTGAATTTGGAAAAGTGATTAGGAATGGGGTCCTAATCACTTCCCCTCACCATTCCACTACTAATTAGTTATTAATGAACTTTAATTAATTAATTTGTAATATTTAGAGTTTTAAATAATCATTAGATTAATTAAGTGGGCAATTAGAGTTTGAATTTTAAATTCCCCTAATCTCATGGCCAATAAATCTCAATAAAATCATGGGAGGCAAAGGTCATCCCATCAAATCAACATGCCAAATTTGGGATTAACTTCCCACATAATTAGGGCTTAATTAGGCTAATTAAAAACATTCAAACCTTAATTAAGCCATAATAATTATTCAAAACCTAATGCAATTATTTTTAATAACTTATCCTCTGTTTAACCTTTCTAAAATGTATTTATTTGTATTTTTTTAGATTTTTTATAATTAGTTATGATTTCAAGAAGTTTTAAGGAAATTAATTGCATTTTAAACACTAATTAATCCCTAATCCCGTCGGTACTATATGGGTAGCTGATGTGTTAGCATTTTCCACATGACGCCATGAGATTGGCTGCTTAAATGGTCTGACACGATGCTAACATGGCGGCGGATGCATTTTCATCCTTATCGTCTGATCTAAGATTAGACCATAAGAATTAATCCCAAAATTCCTATTAGGATTAAATCAAGATTATCTAGTAGATTAATCATGACCATATATTCCAATCATGCAGAATAGATGGAAAATGATCATTCATCCCCGAGCGACGGAAGATGGACACCATCCTCCCACCTCTGCTCGATCCAAGCTTGCAAGAGTGCATGTTGCATCGAGATCGATCCCAAAATGTTCATGGAGGGGATCTAGAGGGATCTAACTATGGAAATCACATGAGACACAATTTCCTTCACAAAGGCCCCAAAATTGAAATTCCAATGATTTGCCAAAATTTACCTCGGTAGAGTTCAGGACCGATGGTTAACTGGCCGAGGTAGGTTCATCTTGAAGAGATGAAGCCTTGCTGAGAAGCTCACGCCATGCATCCTCATTGATGCCTCTATAGACTAGACACCCCCAGAATCCCGTCAGAGTTGGTCTTGGAGTAGTCTCCGGTGCTAGAATTGATCGTGAATTGATTCGTTTCTCAATGTCAGAGATAGGGAAGGTGTAGGTGAAGTTAATTTGACAATAGTTATGTTTGAGAGGGGTTGGACTAAATAGGTGCCCTATTTCACTTGGTTTTGACATCACTAGTGATGGGGAGGCTCTGGGAACTTGAGAATGCACTCGGGGAGGTCGCCTTGAGTTTCTAAAGCTCTCTGAATGCAATTTATTTTGGCCATTTAAATCAAGATGGGGAGAGTATACCCTCTCCCCCCTCTAATCTGACGGCAAGGATTTGCTATGAAATTTGCAAGTGTCCGGCTGAAGTAGGTGGCCATGGGTGGCAGGGAGGTGCTGAGGTGGCTCAGTTTGAATGGGTGAGTGAGGGAAGTGGTATGTCAAGGGCTGAGGTGGCTTGTCCTTGGTTTCCCATGTGTGTCAATGGGAGGAGGTGGGTTAGCTCACCTCTACTTAGCTCATGGCTTACCCAACCAGCTTTGGGTCAGGTGAGCCAGTGGTCCTCATATCTGACTTGTGCTTAGGGTGGCTGCCAAAGGTAGGAGAGTGGGTTTGATCATCTAAATGAGGGTTTTTTTCTTATGTAGAGGGATTTAACCAATAGGTAATGGGTCAATTTAGGTTTGATTTAGGTTGGGTTGATTTGGGATTCTACAGACCAAGTTTGAATGGGTTTGATGTTGATTTGATTTGACTCAATTTGATCAAACTTAAGTTAGTTGACCAATTGGTCAAATGGAGAATAAATTCATGATGATTTGGGATATTATTTGATTTGGATTTGGATTGGATTGGATTGATTTTGACCCATATGGGTTCATAAAATGGGCCAAGACCAAATTGGCCAAAGTTAGTGTTAGTTAAGGTTGAATTGATCATTTGAAGATGATTGTAGGCTTTGATTTGAATCAATTTGGATTTAGGAGTGATTTAGACCAATTTGACCCTTTAGGTCAATTTGGGCTAAATAGGTCAATTAGGTTGACTTTGTCAAATTGGGTTCAACCAAGGGTTTGATCATGCTCAATAATTAATTTTTAATGGAATTGAATCATTGGTTGCAATCAATTTGATATAGGATTTGATTTGGCCCAATTTGGCCTTTTAAATCAAATTAGGTCAACTTGGGTCAACAAGCCAATTGGATTTGGTTTGTCTCAATTAATGGTCAAGTCATGTTCAAAGATCAATTTTAGGTTAGTAGGGATCCTTGGTTCCAATTGATTTAAATTGGGATGGAATTTGGTTCAATTTGGCTTATGTAGGCTAATTGGGTCAACTTGATCAAATGACCAAATTGACTTGGTTTGACCCAATTTATTGCAATTGATCAATCAAGGATGATCAACAATCATTGTGAGAGGTTTTGAATGGGTTGGTTCAATCCAATTTGGGTTGGATTGGAGTTTTGTCCAAATGGGTCCTTTAGGTCACTTTGGATCAAGTGAACCTAAAAAGTCAATTGAGTTGGTTTTGGGTTGAATGAGGTTGCATTGAGTTTGATAATTGATTTGGGCTTAGTTAGATTTTGGCTCATTTGGATATTTTGGGTTCAAATGGATAGCTTGAGTTTATTTAATTTATTTTGGTAAATTGGCTTGATTGTAGCTTTTGGTAGAGTTTGGAATGCAAGGTTTGATTGGTTGGAGTGCTTTTGTGAAAATCAATTGAGTTTGGTTTGATTGAAAGAATTTTGGTTAAGTCCGTAAGGTTGGATTAGGATTAAGATGGGTTTAGGTTTAAGTCATTTTGCATGGAGCTTGGACATTAAATAAGATTCAATTGGGATTAGTTGGATTAATTTTAGGCTTGGTTTTGGCTAAGGGCATAGGCATAAGTCATGGGTTAGGTCATAGGATAGGTTTGCTTCCTAAGGTCCTAAGACATAGTCTAAACCAATGGCAAGTCCTCCTAAGTCTCTAAGTTTGGATTAAGTGTTCACTTAGTCAATATAAGTGTCCTATGACTAAAGAATTCTTAATGTCTAGGAGAGTCCTAAGCTTCAGATGGGAGGACTGAATCCTCACTCCGAAAGAAAGGTCAACATATAATATATAAAATAAGTTTAGAATAACCTAGGCTGCATCTTTTTTATACCTACGTTAATATAGTGTGGATTAGTGTAAGAGATCTTTGACAGTATCATTTCCACTAATACATATAGACAAGAGTAATAAATCCCAGACAATATCCTTTCTAGAAAAAATGATAGGAGTAAGACATCCTAAGTGATATCCTTTTTTATTACCACATTTAGGATAAGTGTAAAAGAACTCAAGTGACATCCTTCTACTATGCCAACCCTAATAAAGTGCAGATTGGTGTAAGAAATCTAAGGTGGCATCTTTTTCTACTATTAGGCCTAAATATGAGTAATATATCTCAGGTGACATCTTTTTTAAGATAAAATGAGGATAGGATTAAAATACTCCAGGTCACATCCTTTCCAATTAGTATAATTAGTTAAGACTAAGCCCTAAAGGCATTTATCCTAGTATAATTAGTTTGACCAACACTTGAGTTAGGACTAAGTTCCCAATTGACATTCACTCCTAAGTGTATTCATTTCAAAATCATATATCATCTCTATTTAAACCAGCACGCCTAGGTTGGATTAAGTAATTTTGACCCTTCCTAGCTTAATTTCCCATCAAGCTTACTTAGGCTCTAGTAGATTTTAGACATGAATCTTTAAGCTTATAGTAAAATATGAATATACAATCCAAGACTCTCTTAGGCAATTTATGCTTACCCTATTTTTACATAAACTATATCATGCTTCAATCATGAAACCTCTAAACACATTACTAAATTCCAAATCTAGATTTCTAAACCAAAATCTACATCCAATCATCTGACATCAAGTTACCTCCAAATTCAAATAAAAAATTCTTAAATTACAAAGCATTTCTAATTCAATCTTTAAAATTTTTACAAGAATTGTTACTTACAATTTTCAAGATCTAGTTGACTAGTTTGATCAACTCCAATACACCATACCTATTAGGGGTCCATTTGTTGACCTTATTATTAATAAGGTTGACACATACACACACTCTCCCTTAGTTCTTAGGATTCTATCTTAGAAATTGAGCTTCTTTACATGGAATCTTATGACACTCCTAGTGACTAAGGGGACACCAAATCAAATCATACTAAGGCCAAAGCCAAATTAAATTTAACTAAGATTTAGGGTTAACCACAGCAAGCTAGTGGGCCTTACCTAGCCCATTCTAATTCAAGTAATCATAAGCATCCCCAACCTAAGTAAATAGTCTACTATAAGAGAACTTCCTCTATTCAAATCCATCCTAAGTGCTCAAGTATTAAATCTAAACATTTCCACTCCCACCCTGATGTCAAAAATTTGAAGATGGTAGTGGGTAATGGAGCATTCATGGTTCTAGTGATCCATGGGGAAGCACATGTTGAAACTTCAACCACAACTTTGTCTTAATTCACTGAAGCTTCTTAAATCATCAATTTCACTCAATAAAGATTGAGTGAGATAATTCTTTAAACACTTAGTTGGCCTCTAGATTCTCCATGCTTTGTGAAGAAAGTTTCATTTTGCTAGAATCCATTATAATCCATGCAGTTCTTCTTATGATCATTATCAATGTTTCTTTTTATGTTTTAGAGTTGCTCATATCATTGTCATTTGGGTGAATGACACTCAATCTTTGTGAGTTTGGGAAGATGAATCTCCTGCCATCCATCTCTTTAAAATAAGATGGCCTGTAGAGATCGTGTTGTAGCTCATATGATATGATTACTTTCAATAAGCTAAAGCACTCATCTCAACCATTCGATCTTGAATCAAATGGTTGAGATTGATACCACCATATTTATTTTATAGCATGGCTTCATATAGTCCAATAGGATTGTGCCAAGTGTAAAGCGTGACCAACTAGGCTGCCACACATATAAATAAAAGAAAATAAAGGATTAAACCTAATTAAAAAGCCCTTAAGAGTTTGGAAAATCATAATAAAATATATTAATTTAAAATAAATGCTAATAAATACTTTGTTTATTCCACTTGAGTAGAAGAATATAAGAATATATATATATATATATATATATATATATATATATATATATATATATATATATATATATATATATATATATATATATAATAAAGAAATCCTTAAATTTTAGTGTGTGTTTTAGATGTAATTAGGATTTGATTAAAACTTTTTTGAAATTTATCCTCAAATGAACATTCAAATGGTCTAGAATTTTAAAAAATGTTCTTGAGGATGTTTTTTACCCTCCATAAAATTCTCATGGCATTTGAATAAGTATATATTGTGTTATTAATTCTTGACTAAATATTAAAAATCACTTAATAATTAATTTTAAAGAATTAAAAAAAAATCATTACAAATTTATCTTAAAGGGTAAGGATAGTTCATTAACATTGAGGAACTTAAAAAATTTATCAAGAACTATTGTTTAATTTAATCACAAAAATCCCTAATTTATGGTTAATTAAGCCTTCATTAATTAAACAAATTAAGTAAACATTCAAAAATAATCGTAGTAATTTTTACAATAGTCTAAAATGCAAATGATTCTTCTCTGTGCGCAACAAATAGAGTAAAGTTCAATGAAACTAAGGCCTCAATTTATGTGGGTATTTTAAAAGTAATTTGAACTTTATTAAAAGTTTTAGTTTTATAACTATTCATAAATTATAAATATAATTATTTTGAAACTTTTATGGTATGTTTTGCATGTCATCTTTTAGCTATGCCATTTCTCCTGAAATTTTTGGGCTTGTATTTTATGAGTTATAAATTTACTAAGGTTAAAGTAAGAAAAATTATTAATTAATTGATTTAAAATTTTAAAGATTTCAAGAATTAGTCATAATGGTCTAAATCACTTAATAAATAGAGAAGATTATACAAAAAGTTGGACATCTTTAAACTTTATTACATTTTTTAGTCACTATAATTAGGCTTGATTAAGTTTAATTAATATATACTTCAAAATTTCATAAATAGTTCAAATTAAGCAAATTACTTTCTAGAGGTCAATAGACACTCTTAGAGATATTTTCAAAAAAATTGGATTAAATGATAAGAAATCTAATTTTTAGAAAAATTATTTTATGAATCATTCAATATACCCCTCTTCTTGTTCGAAGTGAAAAAAGAAATTTGGGTAATTATTAAATTATTTTAATTTTATTTGTAATTTTTAAGAATAAATAAATAAATATTCTTAGAAATTTATTAAAACCTTATGCAATATTCTTGAGGTCTCTCTTAACCATAAAAAAGTAATTTTATTAATTCTGGAATTGATTAGGCTAGTTAAAATTATTTTCAAATGAATATCTATTAATCTTAATATAAATATTTACAGTAATTGTCTTCTAAATTAGAAAATCTGTAATAAATGTAATATAATAAACAAAATCACCAAACTTTTCCTACAAATTAATGTAAACAAGAAAAACATTGAGAAAATAAAATTAATTTATTTGAATATTAAAATATCTTCTATAATTTAAATACTTGAATAAATTAATAAGACATAGAAAATATAAATGAATCCCAAATAATATGAAATATTTATGAAAATGTTAAGACCTCATTTCTAACACATCTGTAAAGTTTTGTGATTTCATCAAATTTTTTTAATTTTAAATATTTTCTATAATATAAAAATCATAGATTACCTAAATTAATTTAAGATTATTTTAAAATTTTATAAGATATTTCTCTAAGGTTCTCTAAATCCAATGAATATTCTCATTATTTTTTGACATATTTTGATGTTGATTTAAATTATTTATTTATTTAATTAATTAATAATTTAAAAATTAACCAAAACTTTATCAAATGTTCTTTAAAATGGCTTTCTAACCGTAAGTTGTATCCTATGAAATCCATGAAGTCATGTGAACCTAAATAGAGATTAAAGGCTACCAGTTAAATGATAATTAAAATAAAGCACCACTAATTAAATTAATTTTAAGGAAATCATAAGAATCACTTGAGTTAAGGTATTAGGGTGGTCTCTTATCCTTTGGTGAGGTATCTACTCTATTAGAGCTAGGGTTAAAGAAGATAGGGACCCACTCCAAGTGGGGCTTATTACTCCACACACTCTTTAAAATACTAATTTCAACTTAAACCCAAATTAATTTATAACTTAAAATCTCTCCCCTAAATCACTAATCATTTAAATTAAAATTACCAACTGATAGAAATTGAACACCATTTTTAAACTAGAACATAAAGAATAATCCCTAATATAGATTCACCACACTAGCCTTATACACACACTAAATTGTTAAGTCACTGATATTAGACTTATGTTTGGATGATGTTTGATTGTGATGTGATGCTTTTTCTTATTAAGATGTAATATTTTTAGATTGGAATGTTTGAACTTGTTTGATCTTAAACTAAATGCAAAGCGATATTTATTAGAGCTAATAATATATTTCTATGGGGAGCCATGCTTAAGATAAAGGGGCTTGCACCCACTATTGCTAAGTCTAACATTTGAATTATAACTATTTGTGTGCATGTTTTATTAAATTCCCTTTATTTTGATGGGCTTACAACTATTTTCTTTAACTTTATTTTAAATGTAATTTATAACTTGAACTAGGTTCAAACAATAGTTTTAGGATGAGCAGAAACTAAAGACTTCTACCTAAGAGGCACTATGATGTATGAAGTATCAGTACCATGGAGAAAAAGAAGACATGAAAGCCTCATAGGTCTTAGTACAAGGATTGCCTATATAAGGGCAGATCTAGGTTACCCATTTTATAATTTATTTTAAGGTTTATTATAGAACCCGGCTGCAACATCTTTTTATATATTAATTAAATTATTTGATATAATGTTTACTCTACGTTATGCACTAGAATCATAAGTTTTTTCTAAGTTTCTTTCTATAATGTGATGTTTGATGTAGTAAGCCTAGATTTTCTTAAGCTCTCAAGAAAAATAAATGTGCTACCCAACTAATTTAATAAAGTCATAACTTAAATTGAAAAACCCATAACCAATCACTTCTAAAGCCTTAGGTAATAATTAATAAATTCAATTAAAAATCATGGGTTGTGGAACCATGAAGCATATTATTGTACTTCCTTATATGGACACTTCACCCATCATACATAAAGGAATACCTATCTTGTGAGGATGATTGCCCTTTTTGGGAAAGATTGACTTTCAGCCTTCTAACCACTTATAATATTACTTGCATGAAGATATGTTTACATACCCAAGCATTTTCAAAATAAGTTCAGTGTTAAATAAAATATGTATAAATTATAAAAATTTTACATTAGTTAGTAATATTTCATACCAGTCACACAAATCTTAATTACTAAGATTTATTTCTTAATAAATAACATCCTAACAATTTTGCATTTCAAAAGACTGGCCACATGATTTTAAAATATTAGAGGTGTTAGCTAGCAACCCATCCAAGTAGGCTATAAATCTAGAAGAATCAGGATAGGTCCATACTCCTTGGTGAGAGTGGACTAATAAATCATAAATTTTTCTCATTAGACTAAGTTGTGCTCCTAGCTTATGTCAAAATCACCTTTAGTTTTAGGGTATAAGGTGACTTATTTCTCCTTTGATGTAAGAATAAGTCCTCATCTCTTAAGCTTCTCCACAATCTTATGCTATGAGATTAGAAGTCCCTACTTTCTAATAAAATGAGAACTTGAAACAATGAAAAATATACTTTAATTTTAAATATATAATGCCCAACTATATAATA
Organism: Cymbidium sinense; assembly: GCA_021442155.1. Classification (NCBI taxonomy): domain Eukaryota; kingdom Viridiplantae; phylum Streptophyta; class Magnoliopsida; order Asparagales; family Orchidaceae; genus Cymbidium; species Cymbidium sinense. Next base: position 21,449,746 of record CM038229.1, read on the forward strand.
GGTTGAAGTGTCAGGCTCTTAAATATTTAAGTGCTTCCTACTTTCTCCCATGGAAATAAAAAAATCATTCTTAGTTTGAGTTAACATGTTTAAATTTTAAATTAAACAATCTTGACTTGAACTTCAAAATCTATAAAGGTATTAGTCAACTATATTAATAAAGATTTTTGAAGATATTATATTATTTAGGATGTAATTAACTGTAGGTGCTCTCCCCCATAAGAAACTTGTAACATAGGTTAAAATAAACCTTATTCTACTTTTATCCATGTAAGGAAAAGAAAAAAATCTTTAGTGCACATAGACCCATCAACCTTAGGAGTTCTTATTAAGTGATTAAATCCATCATTGGGTGATATTTCTACCATTTATGGTGGTATATTACTTCTTGATATCATGTTTGATCGTTTAAATAAAATCCTCAAGATTTGTGTAGTATTCTACATTTAATCATGACAATTGGTTGATTAACTCCTTATTAATGAAATCTAGGTGGTTTTGGATTGAATGTGTTTGAGTAGTGATAATTTTGTGGCTGCAAGTTCCTCATATAGTTCACCTAAGCTAAATATGGCTGAGTGAAGAGATTATTGGTTTGGAATTCTTCATTACTGTGGCCTCATCTACAATGGTCATAATAAAAGGCAGGTGCTTGTGTTATAAGTGTTGTAATGGTGTTGAGTTGCTTTGTTAATGATGTAACGTACATAGTGAGAGTTATAATAGAATCTAGCTCATGTAATGCAGTTTTCAGCTTCCTCGACAAAATCATCTTGCTTGGCCATTGATAGTTATTTATGATATCTCCTCCAATAAATCATAAGCTTCCTTTTAATTCTTAATCATACACGTGTCACCATATGTAGAATTAAGTAATGTCCTTGTTGATCCAACCAACTCATTGTATAAAGTATGAACCTACATCTATTTGGGATGCCATGATGGTGAGCATCTCCTCAAGTGGACCATGAACCATTTCTAAGAATTATTTCTCCATCCATCTACATTAAATTTGATATATTGATTTTTACCAATTTTTTTTTTTTTGCTAGTGAAAAATGCTTCAATAAAAACTTTTATGCCAAGTCATCCCAGCTCTTGATAAAATCTCTGGGCAATGCATTGAGCTAAATATTGACCCTTTCCCACAAGAAGAAAAGAAATAATTTCAATCAAATCGTGTCATCTAAAACTCCATTATACTTTAAGGTATCATCGGTTCTTAAGAAATTTATTATATGGGTGTTGGGGTATTCAGTTACTAAGATCTAAATTGAAAGCTAAGGATCTTTTGTAAGATTGTCAGGTTGATCTCAAAGTTGTTTAGCTTGCACACCTAGATTAACATGGCTAGGGAAATTCCATGCACTACAGAAAGTGTATAGTCTTTTAACACTTTAGACTCCATGGTTTCATCTTAGTTATCTCTAATATATGACCAATCATAAAAGTATTTTATCTATGAAAAATTCATCTACCACAACCAATTTTCAAATTGACCTTTTAAATTATTAAGAAAATGGAAAGTATAATCAACAAATGTAATAAATTAGAACATAATAACAAAATAGCAAAATAAAAGGCTCCAATCCTCATTAAAATCAAAACTAATATAAAATCAACAATGGGCACATCATAACCTTTAAAAAGGGAGATTATTTTTGGAAGAGATATCTAAAAACTATTGAAGAATTATACATTAATATTAATATAATAAAAGAAAATCAGAGAAAGAAAAAAATTAATGAAAAGCGTTGAGAAAGTTTTCTTCATAGCTTTGACTTCTCGCTCTTGAGATATCTCTTATTGGCATCTCTAAAGATCTTGAAGCATCCTTCGAAATTTCTTCTTTTAAAATCTATGAAAAATAGTTTAATAATGTTAGAGAAGTTGCAAAATTTGTCCATATAATTTTCTTGTATAAAGCTGCATAGATCCTACCAAATAAGTAAGAAGTTCTTGAGAATTTATAACAAATCATAGTTGTTTCCAAGCCTAGTGCTATCTATTTGTGTGCATGACTAGCTTTTGGGTTTGCACTAAGACTATAGAGTTAAGTGTTAGGTACTCTACTTTGTACTCTTATTTGAATCGAGTCTAGGGCCTCTCTAAATAAGTCTTACAAATAAGGTATGGAGTCAACCTAAAGACAAATCTAGATCCCACAAATCTACATATTTATTTGATATTGTAATTAATTTTTAAATGTCGAGAATGTAAGAAAATTTTAAAATAATGATATTAAGTAAGATGCTAAAAAAATCAAAAAATCATTTACTGTGCATGCTATCAAGTTTTTAATCTAATATATTTGATATTGTAATTAATTTTTAAATGTCCAAAATGCAAGAAAATTTTAAAATAATGATATTAAGTATGATGCTAAAAAAATCAAAATATCATTTATTGTGCATGCTATCAAGTTTGTAATCTCATACTTATTGAATAACAAATGAAAATATTTAGAAAAATATATAAACAATGGATCAATATTTAATCTTATTTATCTAATGAATAATTTATAGTTTTTTAGTTATTTCTTTATTTATCTATAAATGAATATAAATAAGACTTAAATCAAATTATTAATGGAGTGTACTAATTGACTTATAGAAATTAGTCATTATATGACTCATAATGCATGCACTTGAAAAGATATTTCAGATTCTTTTTCTTAAATAAGGCGTGAAAGTTTATGGCATATAAAATGAATAGACTACCTTTTAATGTCAAAGTATTTGAAATTAATTTGAGTATGCTCTAATTTGAATCTTGTTAGACCATAGATTTGAACCTAAGTTTGAACCAACATTAAATGCTAATATAATCCTTAATTAAAATCTTTTCAAATTCAATTCAAATAGGTTAGGTTAAAATATCAAACTATGTTAGAATTTGACTTCAAACCACATGTGAACTAAAATGTTCAAAGGTTCCATATCTATGAGAGTGTTTGTGATGAAATCGTAGACGTGTAATGGAGAAAACTAGTTCATAGTAATGGCCTTCTGTGGGAAGATGTCAATAGGACCTATGGCATGTAAATGTGAGAGGGGGTTCACATTCTTTTTATTTCTATTATTTATTTATTTAATTTTTTTTTTGTGTGAGAGCACACAACTTGGTCGACTATGTATGAATAAGAAGATTCATGGTGACAACTTGTTTGCGGAAGCCATATAAGAGATCAATGATATATGAAGGAGGAGGGGGGAGAGAGAGAGAGAGAGAGAGAGAGAGAGATCCACATCTCCTTTTCATGGTAGGAAAACACAATAAGATAGATTACAAGTGAAGGAAAAGGGCCTTCATGATGAAAATTGATTTGAGAAGGCACCTCTGAGGCCAATGATATATGAAGTAGACAGAGAGAGAGAGAGAGAGAGAGAGAGAGAGAGGGTTTCATGCCTCACTCTTATGAAAAAAAATTTGAGAAGGCACATATGAGGCCAACAAAATTTGAAACAAGGAGAGGGTTTTATGAGGCCAATGACACTGTTAAGAGGCTATGGCACACAAGAAGGGGAGTGTTGAATTGAATATTTAAAACATTTTAAAGTTAAAATTTAATTTTAATTTTTAAAGGAAAATTAGTTGAGAATTATGATATTAAAATAGAGCATAATAACAAATCAAAATACGCATAGAAAAAGTAAACCAAATTAAAAGTATGGAGATAAGAGGCATAGAGATTTTAACTTGGTTTAGCTGCACTCAAAAATTGGCTTATGTTCATGCCTTGCAATCCACACTAGAAATCACTAAATCAACAAGATAAAAAAAATCTCTCAAATTCTCCTACACCAGGTAAGTATAACCTAAACACTGCACCTTTCTGCACTGCATATGTGCTGACTTCATGAGCCCCATCTCATTTGAGATTGATTTTGATGATAACAAATATATATGTTCAAATGCTACTAATTGGTTTAAATTTAAGTGATGCAAGAAATTCTTCAAACCTAGATTCTTTAGTCAATTTTGGAAAGCTAAAGTTGTTGGACTTGACACTACAAAAATACTGCTATATTCCGGCAACATTTTTTTTGGATATTTCATTCAAAAATTATTAGCTAAATAACCGTTCGGATAGTCAACCGAAAAATTTTACGATGGCTTTTCCAGCTAATAAGGAATTCAGGCTTGATTCACTTAAACTTGACTAAATAGTTGATGGTTTAAGTAGTCGTAATAGTTTTTGGTGCATTATCCACAAAAAATTCCATCAAAAACCATTAATATACGACCAATGACCCCCCCACACTCAAGCCATTTCCCTGATTTCTCTCTCTCTCTCTCTCTCTCTCTCTCTCTCTCTCTCAGCTGGCGATGGAATGAAGTTTATGGCATGTTGATTCTCATCTAAAACATGTTTATCTCCTCCATTTTCTTAGTAGAATCAAAGGTATATCTCAATCTACTCATTCTATTACAAGTTTTTCATAATTCCATCTATTGGTTTGTAAGAAATAGGGATTTAAAGTTTTGAGGTTGTTTAATAGATTTTAGGTTAAATTTTATCTAAATTAATTTGAATTTATTAAATGTTAATTAGAATTTCTATTTGTCTCTAGATTTTTAGTTTCACATGTTAGCTCATATATTTTTGATAAATTTAGGATTTAGAAATTTAGACCTAATTATTCCTCAAGTCATTTAATATGTAAAATAAAAAGTTATATCATCTTGAAATTTTTGCTTCATTCATTTAAATTTTACAATACGTGTCAATCTCAATTTTTTTAGAAAAAACTAAGGTTTAGTGATTAAGTGCTACTTTGGTTTTAGTTGTAAAAAATTCTTTCATTAAAAATAACTTAAACACATAAGGCGTCACATGAAATTGGTCATTTATTATGCAATCAATATTATTTATTGAATGTGATATAATATTGATTGAATTCCCACATTTTCTAATTTAGGGTGATTATGATATCCTTAGTGAGCTATCATGAATGTATAATAGATTACATCTAGGTAGAAAAGAATTAACTGATGAATTCTTGAGTGGTGTTGAGCACATCATAAATGTGGCATCTCAACTTCCTTCTTACATTTCTAAAGGAAAGTTTTGATGTCCATATGTGAGGCATAAGAAATAGGCTTTTCTAACACCAGATGAAGTCAAAGTATACTTGTATCACAAGGGATTTCAACCAAATTATTGGTTATGGACTTTACATGGTGAGTTCGAGCCACATGTTGATGTTGTCGATGGAGCCGATGGTGCCTCAACAAGCCACGCATGCCCCTCAAGCGAATATGACTATGGCTATACTTACAAAGAAATGGTCTATAATGTTGCTAAAGTAGAGTACCCTATAGAGGAAGAGCCACCTAATAAGGAAGCTTAAAAGTTCTATGATCTACTAAAGGTAGCACAACGAACATTATGGGAAGGATGTGCGAACCTCACTGAGCTATCTATGATCGTAAGAATGCTAAGTATTAAAATTGAATTTAATATGCCACACGAATGCTTTAACCAATTTGCAGGGCTGCTAAAAGAAACAAATTCATAAGAAAACTTAGTCCCTGAAGACATGTACAGAACAAAGAAGTTAGTGTCGAAGTTAGGTTTGAGCTTAGAAAAAATTGACTGTTGTGTGCATAATTGTATTTTCTATTAGAAGGACAGTGCACAAGATACTGGATGCAAATTTTATAGAGCTTCAAAGTTCAAGCCATATAGTAAAAAATAATGCAAGCAGAAGGATGTCTTGTACTAACATATGTTCTACTTGCCATTAACTCCACATTTACAGAGACCTTATGCTTCCATGCATTCAATCCAACACATGTGATGGCATCACAACAGAGCAAGTGCATCACATATCTTGAGCCATCCATCAGATGGAGAAGCATCGAAGCATTTCAATCACAGTTACCTAGATTTTGAAGCTAAGCCATGAAACATTAGACTTGGCCTTTGTGCTGATGGTTTCTCACTGTTCAGTCAATCCACATCTCCCTATTCATGTTGGTGAGTGATAGTTATACCATATAATTTATCACCATAAATGTGCATGACAACTCCTTGTATGTTCTTAACTTTGATCATCCCTGTCCACATAACCCTAAGGAAAAGATTGATGTATACTTGCAACTATTGGTATATGAGCTCCAGATCTTATGAAACATTAGTGTACTGACATATGGCATAGCTGTAAAGTAAAACTTTCAACTGAAAGAAGCACTTATGTGAACTATCAATGATTTTCCTGCATATAGAATGCTGTTAGGGTGGAGCACAACTGGGAAATTAGCTTGTCCATATTACATGGATTTATTAAAGGAATTCACTCTTAAAAATAGTTGAAAATTTTTTTGGTTTGACTGTCATCATCTGTTCCTCCCTACTGATCATCCATTTAGAATAAATAAGCATGCATTCACAAAAATTGAGTTGAGAAAGTGAAGTTGCCTCTAAGATTGAGTGGGAATGATTTATGACATATTATTAGTTCTATCCTAACTATAGTCGATTCTTCTATATTAGCAAAAGGTCATATACTGAGTTATGGTGTGATACATAACTAGACAAAGAGGAGTATTTTTTTAGGATCTATCATACTAGAAGTCTAATCTGATAAGGCATAATCTTGATGTGATGCATATAGAGAAAAGTTATTTTGATAATATATTCAACATAATGATGGATGTTAAGAGGAAAATAAAAGATAATGTTAAAGCTAAGTTGGACTTGAAGGAATATTATCATAAAAAGTAGTTAGAGTTGAGAGAGACAATAGCTGCTACATTTTAGAAGCCAAAAGCTAATTTGATAAGGCATAATCTTGGCATGCTGCATATAGAGAAAAGTTATTTTGATAATATTTTCAACATAGTGGAGGATGTTAAGGGGAAAATGAAAGATAATGTTAAAGCTAGGTTGGACTTAAAGGAATATTATCACAGAAAAGAGTCAGAGTTGAGAGAGACAACAACCAGTACATTTTAGAAGCCTAAAGCTAAATATTGTCTCAGATTGGAACAATGAAGAACCATATGTCAGTAGGTATAGTCATTGAAGTTGCCATATGGATATGCATCCAGCTTGAACAGATGTGTTAATTTTATAACGGGAAGATTATTTAGAATGAAGAGTCATGACTTCCACATTTTCTTGCAGTGCTTACTTCTATTTGCATTTAGTGCTTTTACCAAAGTAAATGTTAAATCCTTTGATTGAGCTTAGTTTATTTTAAGGAACTATCCTCAGCTCGATTAAAAGTGGAAGTTGTAAAGCAACTATAACTAAATATTTCAATTATTATATGTTAGCTTGAAAAGATATTCCCTCTAGCTTTTTTTTACTCTAAAGAGCATCTGCCAATTCATCTACCGTATGAAGCTAGGGTGGGAGGTCTAGTGCAATATCAGTATATGTACTCATTTGAGAGGTACCTATCTATTGATAGTTTAAAAATTAATTAATATTCAATAGACAACTAATTATTTTAAAAATTTGCATGCAAATTCTTGAATAAACTAAAAAAAACTATGATGAATAAATCACACCCTAAAGGCTCAATATGTGAAACTTACTTGGCTTAATAGACTACAAATTTCTACTAGTACTATTTTGAGCCACACGCTTATTCAAATAATACAAATGATGTTGGATCTTCATAAAATGTCTTATCTATTTTTCAATCATCTAGAAAAGCATTGGGTAGAAGTACATCATGATATCTGAATGATAAAAAACTTAAGGCTGCAATAGTTTCTATTTTGATAAATTGTGATAAGGTTTAACCTTTTCTTGAGTAAGCACATCAACGACACAATATCTCAATTTAATTTTTAATTGAACATAGTACTTATCTAACTATGTCAATTTATTTTTTAGTTCAAGCAATTCATGAACTCATTAAACTTGGATGATGTTGTCATTATTAATAAGAAAGTCAAAAATAAATTTTCAACATGGTTTAGACTACATGTGAGCAACCCTCACTAACATTTTAATATATTTTCTATGTTAATAATCTGCTTAGTCAACTCTTCTGAATGATATAAGTTCATGATTGGAAAAATAGAGTGCAGAATCAAGACCTTCACAACCTAGCCTGGGTTCTGAAGCAAATTGTAAATACATGGTAGATTTATGATGTTAATGGTTATAAATTCTACACAAGTTCTTGATCTAAAGGAAAGAAAACATATAACTCTGATGTTTGTATTCTAGGAAACACACACTCAGATGATGAGATTGATTATTACAGAGTCCTACAATAAGTTATTTAGGTACAATATCCTGAATTAAATGAGAGGAACATCATTTTATTTAATTATGATTAGTTTAATCTGATGCATATTATAGGGATAAGAAAGCATAAGTCATATGGGATCACTGAGGTGAAGTTGTCACAAAAATATACTAAATACAATGCATTTATCTATGTACATCAAGCAACATAAATGTGTTACCTAAGACATTGTTGACCTCACTTTTGGAGTGAGGATTCATCCTCATATCTTAGATTTAGGAGTCATCTAAACACTAGAATCTCCTTAGTCATAGGACACTTCTAGTGATTAGGTGAACACTAAACCCAAGCCTAAAGACTTAGGAAGGGGTACCATAGGTTTAGGCTATACCTTAGAACTAAGAGAACCTACCCATGACCTATGCCTATTCAATCAAGTAAAACCAAACCTCAAATAAATGCAATCAAACCTTATTGAATCCTATTTCATATCCAAGCTCCAAGCCAAAATGATTTGAACCCAAACCCATCTTAACCCCATGATCCAATCCTATGGACTTAACCCAAAGCTCCTTCAATTAAGTCAAACCTAATTGATTTCACAAAAGCATTCCAACCATTCAATACATCATTTCAAACTCTTCCAAAACCTACAATCAACTCAAACCAATCAGTTCAATCAACCTAACCTAGCCCATTTAACCTAAAGGATCTACATGAGCCAAAATCCAGTTAAATACAAATCAATTATAATCAAAGCCATCAATCAATCCTAAATCAATTATCAAACTCAATTCAACCTAATTCAACCCAATCCAATTCAAATTGACCCATTTGGTTCACTTGACCCAAAGTCACCTAAGGGACCCATTTGATCCAAACTCCAATCCAACCCAAACTGGATTGAATCAACCATTCAATACCTTCTTCAATGATTGTTGATCACCCAATTCATCCAATTACAATCAATTGGGTCAAACCAAGCTACTTTGATCACTTGACCCAAGTTGACCCATTTTAGCCTATATGAACCAAATTGAACCAAACTTCATTCAAAACTCAATTGATTGGAACCAATACCTCAAATAATCTTAAATTTAGTATTGAGTATAATTTTACTACCAATTGGATCTAGCTAAACTCATTTGGTCCCTTTGACCCAAGTTGACCCAATTTGACCTAAAGGGCCAAATTAGGCTAAACCTCAATCCAATCCAAACTGATTGAAACCAATGCTTCCAAACAATTATGAATTGATTATTGAACATGGAAAAACCTATCTCCTACCCTTCATAGCCACCCTAAGCTCAAATTGGACATGAGGAACACTAGCTCACCTGACCCAAAGTTGGTTGGGTCAACCATGAGCCAAGTGGAGGTGAGCTGACACAAGCCACTCCATTGAAACTCTTGAGGAGGTGGTATACTCCACTTTAGCCCTTGCCAGCCCACTCCCTACCTTCAACCACTCAAGGCGCACCACCTCAGCACCTCCCTACCATCTTTGATAGCCTGCATCGGTCGGATGCTTACTTAAGGCTGAACTCATCCTAACCATTGGATCAATTCGAGAGGAGGGTATACTCATCCTCATCTTATTTTAAACACACACAGAGCTTCAGTGAGTCAAAATGAGCTTCCCTAGAGCCTTCTCAAGTTCCTCTGAACTTTTCATTATCAACAAGATCAAACCCAAGTGAAACTGAGCCTCCACTCCATCCAACTCCACCTAAACTCCACCAAATCTAAATTAACTTTACCCACACCTTCCCCAAGTTCCGGCGAGATAAAATGAATCGATTCTCGATCGATTTGAGCACTGAAGACCATTCCTAGACTAACTCTAGTGACAATTTTGACTGCTCTTGGTCCACAAAGCCACCAACAGGGAGTCAAGTCGTGAGCTTCTCAACAAGGCTTTGTGTCTTCAAGATGAAGCTACCTCAGTCATTGGACCGCCGATCTTGAGCTTCGGTGAGATAAATTTTGGCAAACTATAAAAATCCCTGAAGGTTTTGGTCTTTTGTGAAAGAAATCTTGATTTCATCTGATTTTCATCGTAGGATCTCTTTAGATCTATCTTTTGAATATTTGGAGTTGATCCCGATGCTTCATGAGCTCTAGTGAGCTCGAATCAAGAGGAGGAGAGTGGATGTTGTCTATCTTCTATCGCTTGGGGGATGAAGGATCACCAGCCATCCATTCCGTGTGATTGGAATGGATAGCCGTGATTAATTTGTTAGAAAATCTCAATTTAATCCATTAAGAAATGCAAGATTAATCCCCCACCGTCCGATCTGAGATCACACGACAGAGATGAAAGAACGTCCACCGCCGCTGACTCAACATGTCGTCCATTGGTTTAAGTGGACAATCCTATGAGGCCACGTGGAAAGCGGCACCACATCAGCTCCTGTGTGGCGCTGACAGGATTATAGATTAATTAAGGTTAAAATGTAATTAATTAGTCTGAACTTCATAAATTCATAACAAATTTTAAAATAATTCTAAAAATATGAGTAAACCCATTTTAGAAAGAGTAAATATAGGAGATTTTAATAAAATAATTTCTTTATGGTTTGAAAAGTGAATAGGGTTTAATTAAAGTTTAAATTTTTTCTTGATTAGCTTAATTAAGCCCTAATTACTTGGTCAATTGATCTCAAAATTAAAATGTTGATTTAGTGGGATGTCATCTACCTCTTATAATTTTTTTGGGGTTTATTGGCTACATAATTGGGGGAATTTAAAATTTAAACCCTAATCACCCTCATTAAATGATTTAATAATTATTTAAAATTCCAAATAGTAAAATTAATTAATTAAACTTAATTATGCATTATTAATAATTGAATAATGAAGGGGAATGGTTAGGGCCTCCTTCCTAATTATTTCCCTAAGTTCATTTCATTTAGGAGGATAATTAATCCATAACTTAATTAAGATTTGGTTAAGAAAATGATGAAATTAAATCAAATTAAAATGGTAATTAGATGAGAGATCTTAGATTACCTCTCTTCCCTGGTTAAGAAAGGAACGTACTTATTTAATTTCATTTCAATGTGTACTTGTTCTAGAATTTGGGTAGAACTTTATTTTACATGTATAAATAATTCACTTAAAATATAATCTTTTGCATGATTTTCATTCTCATAGTTGTGTGTATATTCATATGTATTTAAGATAGCAAGTATATAGTCTAGACATTTCGGGAATACAATGCTTTAAGTGGCCCCAAGGAGGTCCTAGATTATCTCACTTTTTTGGTTTAAATAATGGCATGTACTTGCCTACATCTTTAATACATGCGTGTGTGTATTTAACTAAAGAATGAAGATGCTCTTTTCTACCAAAATACATGCATTCATAATCATTTAAGTGTGCCAAAATACATTGCATGTATATGTATATTAAGTCTTAAGTCATATGTATGCTATTAATGATGAAAAGGAATGGTGTGAATTGTCTATGTGATGGCAATTCAACTTCATTAATCTTAAGATGCCTTTCACATTGAATAGGATTCTTTAAGATTAACCCAAACTTAGAAATAATAAAATATTTAATAAACCATTCATTAAGAGAAATCAAGTCATAACAATATACCTTTAGAAAGTAACTTAAGATAGGGATAAAAGTGGTTAGGCCTCTTTCTTCTCTTTACAATACTTAGTTACTAAGTAAATATCAAATGAAAAAAAAAACAAAATGCAAATTAAAATCCATCAATCTTCTTAATAATTTAAAATAAAATAATCTCCAATGTTTAACTTAAACAATTCCATAATTTAGGCAATCATAATTCAAAATCCTAGCTAAGATATACCACATTAAGCCTAAGCACACACATTAGAATGCTAAGTCACCACTTCTAGCTTTGGGTTAGGACGGTGTATTTAATGATGTTGTGTTTTGTTTTGTGATGTAATATTTTTGACTGGATATTCAGATTATGGTTCATAGATTGTATGTTAGGTCATGTTAGCCTAATGTTATTTCTATAAAGGATTATGCTAATGGGGCCACTAAACTAAATACAAATACTTCCACTTTCAGGTTGCTTATGCCCTTTAACATAATCCATAATTAGGATAGGTGGGCTTGGTTACCCATTTGTAGGGTGTTAAGTCCAAATTATGAAATATAACTGCTTGAGAATGTATGTATGTTTAGCTAGCATATGTTTTACAGGTGTAATTAGATTTACTTTTTCATAAAAATGTAATTTTGTAATAGGAATTAGGATTAGTGCTATGGGGTTTAGGAGGAGTAGCGGCTTGAAAGCATTTTCCTGGGAGGCCCTGTGAAGCCTTGAAGCAAATCAAATCAAAAGATGAATGAAGAAAAAAGAGCAAAGAATGAAGAGCCCCATAACATCTAATTTAATTCAAAATTATAATATTCTTTTGTAATCTGGATTGTATAAGGGTAGAGCTCGACTACCCAAATGTTCTCTTTTCCAGGGTGTACAGCGGTACCCGGTCGAACCGGCCTTTTATTCTTTTACGATAATCTAAATTTTGAATGTTATGTTTAGATTATGTAATAGAAATTACATCTTTTTCATAATTTCTTAAACTTATTATTTGAATGTGTGGCCTGGATGCGATAGGCTCTTTAGGGAAAAATTAAATTTTTAACCCCAATTAACTACACATAACTAAAATTTTAAAATAACTTACAACCTCATCTAAAGCCTAGAATATAATCAAGAAAATTAAAATATTTAATAACCCCTTAGCTTAATGTTGAATGTCTAACATCATGCATATCATCTTATTTCACTCTTGAATATGGAGAGTCTCAATTCTTGCACCTTAGGGAACGCTTGACCTGTGAGAGCACCCCCTCATTGCGGAGAATTCCTCCTCTCTCTGAATTGGCCAGCAACTCAATTTCATCATGCATTTAGGCATAATTTTCCAAAGCTTTTATCCAAAATATTATGTCAAAAAATGAGATAAAAAATTATACATTTTGCATTTAGTCTAAGTCATGAAGTCATACCTGTCATAATCTAGTCTCTTAAGAAGTGAGTTTAGGACTTTAATCTTTTTCCCAAATTAAATAATAGCCTAGCTACCTTGCAATTTCATAAGACTAACCTACATGATTTTAAAGCGTAGGAGGAGTTAGGCTGGCAGCCACTCTAGGCAATTGTAAGTCTAAAAGAATCGGATGAGTTTATCTTCTCTTGTGGAGGTAAACTACTTCATCGCCCTTCCATTTAGATTTAGGTCAAGCTCTTAGCTTGTGCTAAAGCACCTTAGATTTAGAATCCAATGTTGCTTGTTTCCTTCGGGCTATGAGCATAGATCCTCATCTCTTAGCTATTTCCACAATCTTGTGTTAATGGATTATAAGCCTTAGCATTCTAATAAAATTTTAATTCAAATTAAAACAAACTCTCTCTTTCAAACATATAAAGTCTCACCATAGGCTAGGCTTCCTAGTATCATGCGTGCTCCCTACTTGTCCTCCTTTGGAATCCAAAATAAGTCTTTCCACTTGAACTTTCCCACTTGATTTTTCAAATTACCCAATCCTTTAATAGTCTAATCTTGAAATCTTTGGAGATATGAGTGACTACCTTAATCGAGAATATTTTTAGAAAATCTAACTTCTTAGGATGTAATTAACTGTGGAAGCTTGCTTCCATAAGGAACTAAATAACTTAACAGAAATTAAACCCTGCTTTACTTTTCCATGTAAAGTAGGGGAAAGATCTCTTGTATATATGAAGACACATTTGCTTTAGGAGTCCTTATTAGGTGATTATGTCCATTATAAGGTGATGTTTTCATCTTTTGAGATGGTACATCATACCTTAATATTGTACCTGATCACTTCAATAAGTACCCCCTAAGATCTATGTGGTGTCCACACAACTCCAGATTAAAACACCACAGATATCCAAAAATAATAAGATAGAAAATGGAATGCTGAGGTTGTTAATATCAATCCAGAGGAAGAGAGCAAGTTGATAATACCATTGAAGTTGTCCATCAAGAGAAAGAGATGACATGTTTTGAACTTCCAATTGATGATGTAAAAGTATACTTAATTTTTAAAAATGGAAAAGCCTCTTTAGAAAAGTTTGATAGCAAGTCAAATGATGGTATCTTTTTAGGTTATTCTTTGAATGGTAGATCTTATAGAGTTTATAATAAAGTAAAGATGATTCTAGAAGAATCAATAAGTATTCTATTTGATGAAAACCACATAGATTCTCTTAAAAACAATTTGATTAAGGATGAAATAGATTATTTTAAGAAAATAAATTTGAAAGAAAATGTAGATTATTCTTTACCTAAAGAATGAGAATTTATTAAGAATCAACCCAAGGACTTGATCATAGGATATCTCTTCCAAGGTGTTAAAACTAGAAGACAATCTAAGGAAGTGATTAATCATTTTGTATTCTTATCTAAAACTAAACCTAAATCAATGGATGATGCTTTGAAAGATCATTATTAAATTGTAGCCATGGAAAATGAATTAAATTAGTTCATAAGGAATGATGTTTGAGATATAGTTCCTAGACCTCAAGACTAGAATTTTATAAGAACTAAACGAGATTTTAGAAAATAGTTAGACGACTTCGGACACATTGTTAGAAATAAGGTTAGATTGGTTACACAAGGATACACTCAAGTTGAGGGAATAGACTTGAGGAATCCTTTGCTCTTGTAGTTAAACTATAAGCTATTAGATTGCTTCTTGCATATGCTTGTTATAAAGACTTTAAACTTTTTCAAATGAAAGTAAAAAATGATTTTCTAAATGATTTTATAAATCAAGATGTCTTTGTAGAACAACCCCTTAATTTTGAAAACTTGTATTTTCCTGATCATAAATTTAAATCAAAGAATGCATTGTATGGATTAAAATAAGCTCCTAGAGTTTTGTATGATAGATTAAGTAGCTTTTTTATCGACCATGGATTTAGAAAGGGTATAGTAGATACCACTCAATTCCTTAAAATTTTAGGTGGTGACCTAATCATTGTGTCAATTTATATAGTTGATATTTTATTTGGAAGTATAAATGAATCTTTGTGCATTGAGTTCTCATCTTTAATGTCTAATGAATTAAAAACTAGTATGATGGGAGAACTTAATTTTTTTTATTAGGTCTTCAAGTAAAGCAACAAGAAATTGACACATTCATTTGTCAAAGTATATTAATGACTTGATTAAAAGGTTTGACATGAAAAGATTCAAATCTAGTAAAACTCCTATGAGCCCCTCCACTAAGCTTTATTTAGATGAATCCAGGAAACTAGTTGATAAAGAGCTTTATAGGAGTGTGATTGGTTTACTCTTATATCTTGTTGCTAGTAGGCTTGATATTATGTTTATTGTTTGTTTGTGTGCTCATTTTTAGGTTGCTCCGAAGGAATCACATTTAACTGCAGTCAAGCTTATATTTCATCATTTGATATGAACTTCTAGGTTAGGTTTGTGGTATCCTAAAAATTTACTATCATATGACTTGATTGTTTATTCCGATGCTTACTTTACTGGATGAAAAGTAGATAGAAAAATCACATCAGGAATGTGTCAATTTTTAGGATCATCACTTGTATCTTGGTCCTCTAGAAAATAAACTTCATTGCTCTTTCCATTGTTGAAGCTGAGTATATCGCTGTCGGAAGCAATGTTGCTCAAGTTCTTTGGTTAAAGCAACAATTAGAAAACTTTGAACTTAAGCTAGATCACATTCCCATTAGGTGTGGTAACACTTGTGTAATTAGCTTAACAAAAAAACCTGTCTAGAATGACATCATTTCATTAGGGTTCAAGCTAGCAAAGGTAATGTTGATATCGATTTTGTTAGTATGAATTTGCATATTATTGATTTTTATTACAAAGCCAGGTATCTGAAAAATAATTTTGTATTTTGAGATGCATGTTTGGTATCCTAGATCCATCCATTTAATATATATATATATATATATATATATATATATATATATATATATATATATATATATATATATATATATATATATATATATATATATATATATATATATTTTGATGTTGCCAAAAGGGAAAGAAAGTATCATGTTGGTATTTTTATTTTTATTCATGTTACTTCTTTTTTTACATATATGCATAAATTTAGGAGGATCTTAATGTATTTGTTTTTAACTTGCAAAATATTTCATGCACTTGTTATTATCTTGCCATATTTTTCTTTTAATGCAAATTTTATTTCAAAAAGGTTAATGTAAGGTCATCATCAAAAAGAGAGAGATTGTTGACTTCATGAGCCCCATCTCATTTGAGATTGATTTTTATGATAATAAGCATATGTTCAAATGCTAATAATTAGTTTAAATTCAACTGATGTAGAAAATTCTTCAAACTTAGATTTTTCAATCAAATTTGAGAAGTTAAAGTGGTTGGACTTGAACAGGTTGAAAATTTTCTAGGACTTATAATACTAAGGCAAATAAGATCTCAATAAAATAAAGATAATTTATTAATCATTTTAAAAATATTTTATTTAAATTTCTTCATATTTTTCTACATATTAAAATTGCATTATTCTTTAATTATTTCTTGAATTATTATTTTTAGATAATCTAAATCACTTGCATGAGATTAAGTATTATTTATTGTGCTTTCAAGTAAGATGAATTTATTTTATATTTCATTAAATTATTTTCATGCTTAATAAGACTAATTATCTATTTATTTTTGCATGAGAATAAAATTATTCAAAAATTATCAAAATTATTATTTTTCTCTCTCCTATTCTTTTATTTTGTCTCTCATATCATAATTATTGTCTTAATTGATTTTTGGCTGAATGATAAATCATTTGAAATTTATTCAAATTATTTTCATAATATTTTCCTTATTTATTAAAATTTTAAAAATCTATTTATTTGAATTTTAAATTAAAATTAGTTTGAATTTAAATTAAATATACATTTCCATATTAACATAAATTTGAATTTGTTCATCTATGAAATGTTGTGGCTGACCCTATCATGCTTTAATTAAGATAATTTGAGTTTATTTGAATTACTTTAAGTTAATCCATATTTGAATACAAAGGTGGCATGATTTCATAAACATTTCTTTTTTTTAATTAATTCATTTTTAGAAAGTATATGGTAGACCCTATTAGACTTAATTTGAATTATTTTAAATCATGTTTATTACTTAAAATGCCTATTGATTATTCCTTCTTGATTTGAATTAAGTAATTGAATTGATTGGAGATCATGTTTATTAAGGGAAGTCATCTTTAGCCAAAAATCCCATTGGATTTTCTCCATTTATTTTATTTAAATTAATTCATGTAGTTTCCTCTTTGATCTCTCTCTAATTTATTCATTAAATATTTTTTTGTATTATGCATTAAAAATTAATTGAATCCATCTTTGGAAATCTTCTTGGCCATTCGATACATCATAAAGCTTTCAAATTAAATTGATTTTGAAATTATTCAAATTCTTTCCTACCTTGACTATTTCAGTCTATTACATTAATTGCATTAATCTTCTTCCAACTCTTGTCTTGGCGACCACTTAAGTGTTTGGAATTAATTCAAATTGGAATCTTATGGTAAATCATTTCCCCTCTTATTCTCCCTTACCTTCATCGTGAGCTTCTTTGAATCATTTCCAATTTTAGCTTAAAGTTTAATACGTTAAGGAGCCTTATCATTCATTATCATGCTTTGGTCGAATCTTGGAATTACACCATGTATTCTTGAATTCAAAATTCAAGTTATTACCAACTAAATGTCCCTCTCTATTCCTCTTACCTTGGCTGAACTTATTGAATTTCATCATATGCTCTTGAATTCAAAAGTCAAGAGGTTGCCAAATTAATTTCTCTCTCTTTCTCTCTTGGTCAAAAATTTAGAATAAAATCCTTGCTTATTTGATTGAGAATGTAAGATCAAAGTCAAATATATTCCTTACTTAGTTGCCCTCCATTCTTTCTCTTCATGCTTGACCAACCCTCTCTCATATTTAAAGAGGATGGCCCTTGACTTTTGGCTCTCTTGCTTCCTCTTTCTAGGCTGACCCCTTGCAAATTAATTCTTTGAGTTTCTCCTAAATTCTAAGTACAAAATCCTCTTTCCCTGTCATTGGAATCCTATGGATGAAATATTGGAATTTGTTTGGTGGATTCCAAGTGCTAATAAGTTGACAATTCTCATTGATTTCTTGCTTCGTTGAACCATACTTTGGTGCTTCTTCAAGCTTTGGAAAAATCAACTCAAATCTTGCCTTCATTGATCATATACATACAAAGATTTGAGTAAGAATTTTCAATCTATTATGTGCTTTTCATTTTTTATTTCTCAAATTATTTGATTTGGATGAAAAGGACTTTTATGAATTATTGTTAAAGTTCTCTTATTAAACTTTTTCATTCTCATCTAAAGTGATTTGAAAAATAATTTTCTTTTACTGGATTGAAATCAGTTTTGTCTTTCATATGTTATAGCTTTCATATCATTAAAAAAATTTATAAAGTTACATTTTCATGCAAGTATTTTAATCATTCTTGTGGATTCATTCTATATATCATATCAAGTTATATTTTTTTTAAGTCTTGATCTCTTTCGAAGTAATTTTTTTACTTTTGGCTTGGTTGTTTAAAACCATTTCTTCTAAAAATCATTTCATTGCTTTTAATTTTAATTTAACAAGAAAAATATTTACCTTCAGCTCTCTTTTATTATTTGTCTTCATATTATTTAGTTGGGCTGTGAGTGCAAAATATTTTTAACTTGAGAGTTAGATATGTTGTATATTTTCTTCTTCTCTTCTCTTATACTTTGTTGGGCTTGTACTTATCCATGTAACAAAGTGTAGTGTTGGATTGTACTTACTCATGAAGGACAATATGAGAGATTTTTTGTAATCTCAACTTTTATTTAGTGAATTCCTAGCTTAGGTTGCTAGGTGTGTACGTAAGCTGGTTTCTGATTTTAATCGAACCATGTAAAATTCTCTGTGTTCTCTTCTTTACTTTTTCCTGCACCTTTATTTTCTTTACTTCTATTGTTCATTGCTTTACTATCTTAAATATAATATTTTTTAAAGTAAATTTTCTATCAAGTTTTAAAATTAATTTTGAATCTGAAAATATTTTGAAAATCCAATTCACCCCCACCCCCCAAACAACATACTTTCCTACACTGGGCTAACTACAACCCAAGTAATGTATTTTTCTATGTTGGGCAAGTATAATCTCAAATAACTTTAAAGTATAAAAAAAATATAAGATTGAAAATCTAACTCTTAGATTTTAAAATAAATTTTGTTCAAAAATCCAACTAAGCAATAATATGACAAATAAAAGAGAGCTCATAAATTTTTGTTCTTTTTTATTTTAAAATATGCAATGATATGAATTTAAAATAACT
Source organism: Cymbidium sinense (assembly GCA_021442155.1). Taxonomy (NCBI): domain Eukaryota; kingdom Viridiplantae; phylum Streptophyta; class Magnoliopsida; order Asparagales; family Orchidaceae; genus Cymbidium; species Cymbidium sinense. The sequence continues at coordinate 21,469,362 of CM038229.1, forward strand.
TGATGAAAAGTACTTGAAACAAATCCAACCTTTGAAAACACTTACACAAAGTGAAACACAAAAGCCTTGAATATTAAATCACTTAACAAACTAATTTGAATGACTTTCAGATGTAGCATTGAAAATCAAAACTATGAAATCGTGATGATAAGTCACATTCAAAAACACTTGAGAAATACAATTGAAGATTGAAAATAAATTTAAGAAATCAATAACAAATCAAATCCAAGTAAATATCAAAATAATTTCAACCAACTTGATTTTAAATTAAAATGATCTTGATGAAATTCAAATTAAAGACACTTGAAAAAGAAGTGAAACCCAAATGCCTTGAATTTGAATTTTTGAAAACTCAAAGTGACAAAGCTAGTATTATTAAACCTTTGAAATCCAAGATTATTAACATGAAGAATAAACTGAGATATTAAGTAAGATTTAGAACACTTAAAAGAGTAATGAGAAGTCATTACAATAATTTAGAAAACTCAAATCAAATCCTTTTCACTCAGCTTAAAAGTTCAAAATAATAAGCACATTAATTATGAAAGTTTGAAAAGATCTTACTCAAACCTCTTGAAGGAAAAATGAAAATGAAAGATTAGCCTTGAAGAGTACACTTCGAACCAAGATTAGCCTTGAAGAGTACACTTCGAACCAAAGAGAGTGCTTGAAAAAGATGTTGAATTCTCCTTAATTGAATACTTCAAGTGAATGCAAGAAAAAAGAGAAAGTAGCCTTGAACACTTGAACCAAAGAACTCTTGAAATAATTTTGCAAGGGGTCAGCCAAGAAGAAATTTTGCATGAGATATTCAAGTCACAAAAAACCTCATTAAAAAAATGTAATCAAGTTAAAAGTCATCCAAAGTAAGAAGAAACATGTGAAAAGGAAAAATAAATATGGAAGGGATTAAATTAAATTCAAAATTAAGTTAAATCTATTTGAATTTAAATTCAATCAATTCAAGTAAGTATGTGATGTTCAAGCATGGAGGGAAGAGGTTTGAATACACTTAACTTAATAAAATAATCACTAATTAGTTAGGGGATTAATTGAGGAATGAGTTTGAATAAATTGGAATAAAATTGATCTAATATAGCTTTTTGTAGCCCAGACTTGCCTTATAAGAATCTACCTTCGATTAATGTAAATCCATTAATTAGAAATCAAAGAAGTTTAATTAAGAAGTAATTTGAAGTTTAAACATAATTTAAATTTAAATAAAATGAAATATGGGCCAACAATATATTTTCAAAAATAAGCAATTTAAAAGGATCGTGTAATAAATTCAAAGTCATTTGATTTAAAATTTGAATTAAATTAAATAAAACCAATTAGGGGCCACCATAATACGCCAAAAAAATAAAATAAAATAATCATAGCATCAAGAATATATATATATATATATATATATATATATATATATATATATATATATATATATATATATATATATATATATATATATATATATATATATATATATATATGTGTGTGTGTGTGTGTGTGTGTATTTGTGGTTCATTAATAAAAATCTACATTAATATTGATAATCAAATTGATTTATGTAAATAGTTAGAGCTACAAGAAATTGTTAGCTTTTATCATATAAGGTTTATTATCATTAAATCAAATGGTGATATTTTCATGGTGTACACTCAATAATCTCCCCCTATTTGATGATGACAAATTGATATTGGTGTGAAGGAGAATTATAACAATAATAAGATATTTCATTTCCTTACTAAATGCATTTGTGAGAAAATAAAAATCTAGCCAATCCCACTTGTGATATATACCTACATCAATATTTCTCTCATTTTTACATCATCAAAATGTTCAAAATACAAGTTGGATATATTAATCAAATATAAAAGTCTCTTCCTTAATAAAATACAAAACTAAATTGAGAATGAGATGATAAAAATAATTAAAGATTAGCATTTTTTTAAGTTGTTCTCCACCTTTTCATTGTAAAGTAATATATAATTTTTTTTATTATTTGATGTAAAACTTATTAAAATATATATGAAATAAGTAAATGTCATATCTAATGAATATACACAATTGAGCACAAGATAGATATAAATATGTATCTAATAAAAAATTTTACCAATATTTGAAGCAATTTGTTATTCAACATCTCAACCATTGAAATGAACATATTTTGAAAGTTATATCAACTAAAAATACCAATAAAAAATTATCTTATGATTAAATCAAATGCAAGGGTATCAAATGTTAATTATTATTTTTAGAAAATTATTTAAAAATTAGATTTCACAAATTTGCATGAACTATGAAGATAGATATTATATGAGAATTTCTAATCATGCAAAATTATTCATAGAATCTACTTTCATGTTTATTTCAAATTAATACATATATATTAATTTATACATCATATACAATTTTTGAACACAAGCTAAGGAAAATTAATAATCATGAACTATATAAAATAATGATGCATATCAAATAATGCATATTGAGCTATCTATCACAAATCATGCTCTTAATAATCTAGATTGAAGTCAATAAACTAAAAAAATTATAATTTATTAATGGGAACATATAAGATCAAATTAACCATAAAACTATGCTAATATCAATTATATAGATCATCTTATCTCTAAAACTAGAAATTAATCTACTTTAAATATTAATAAATGTACACAAGGTGTGCAACTAATTTTACTTATTATGAATTTTAAATCATTTAAATTTTAATTAAAAGCATGATAAATAAAAACATTCATTGGCATTACATTATAAAACTTATAAACTCTATGAAAATTTTTGTGTCATAATAAACCAAATTGTATTTCAAATGTGAAATTCATACAATTTATAAAAATATTTTTAAATTATAGTTTCAAACTATTCATTCATTTAAAAATAGAATATAGAACTTATATAGATTAGTTACCTCATATTATTCCCTTTTTATATACAATGGATGGACAATTAAATCAAAGGGAATAATCAAATCAAAGGACCTAAATACATCTAAGGAAGGTATTAAAAAATACAAAATTTGTTACCTCATATTATTCCCTTTTTATATACCTTTGATTATTATGATATATCTTCTATTTTCTTGAATTAATGGCTTGTCTTCATCAATTCTTCGTGAAGACAAACCTACAATACAATCTCATTTCCAAGATTTTGGTATCCAAGCAAGCTTGGATCCACTAACTTGAGTAGTATTTACAATCCTTTAATATGCAATGGATGGACAATTAAAACTAGTTCCCTAAGGAATACAAATGTGTGTAGATAAAATATTTAATTAGAAGGATCTCCAAAGTAAACAAACATATGAAACATGATCGTACCTACAACAATAAGTAAAAGTAACATTGGGCTAAGCATTCAAAAATGGATTATGAATTCTTGATTTATTTTGAGAAATTGAACTAAGATACATATGAGATGTACATGTACTTAATGTATATGAATGACATGAATATTGATTGCATAAGAGAAAATTTTGCATGTTAAGCATCTGAGCATCTAAAGTTAGTAGAAGCTAAGGATATATTATTTAATTTTCTTTTAATAATGACATTCTCACCTTTTAGACTATTAATCTCAATATGCAGATTATGTTCAAATGTATCACTAATCAATAACTCATTTTGTAATATTTTATTTTCATCTTCTAGAATTTTAATTTCAGAAATAAAAATTTCATGACTGTATGTAGGGGTGCTATATAAATCACAAAGAAAATAAGTTAGTTTGGTATTTAATGAAGATACTTTACTTTAAAGTAAACATATTTTATGATGTGATTTTTGAGCATCTAACAATAGTGACTCATTTTCTTTAATCGATGTGTTAATATTTTTCTTAAAACTTTAGACATCATTTTAGTGGAAATATATATTTTTAATTTATTATAAATATCCACTAATTCATTAAATGCACTAGATAACTCTTCATAAGTTAAATTATTTATCTCAAGGTCATCCTTAAAATTAGATTAAGATTGGAAGCTTTGGGTGGTAAACTTGAGCGATGTGATTGAAACCTTTTTTTCTTCTATTTTCATAAGCTCTATAAGGCTCTTTTGAAAATTTTCTTCATTCTCTTTCCATTGCCCTTCTAATTTCTCTTATTTTATTTTTAACACTAAAGACTTGCACTTGACATTCTTCATTTAATTTCATAGTATTCTATGTTAGAACATTTTTCCTCTATAAGGACCCCTTCTCACTTGGCTTATAAATATAACTATACAATAAAGTGAGAGTATAAAATATATATATATTTTTTGGATTGAAAGGATAATACGTAAGGAAGCTCATTAGAAATAGATATCTTATAAAAACATAAAATAATCTTTTTATTTATAAGATTCAACTTACTTTTAGTAATATAAGATAAACTGTCATTTAAGTAAATATCAAAAATTCTAGAATCAATATATCAAAAGAACAATAAAAATCTAGATTTTCATATATCAAAATTGACTTAATTATAAATAAGTGCATAATAAGTTTTATTATCAAAAGAACAAACAACTATTATATATATACATACATATATATATCTATATATCTATATATATATATATATATATAATTAGATAATAATAAATATGTCTATAGATAATTAGACTTGTAAGGATTGTTAGTCTTTATCATATAAAGTTTGTTTTTATCAAATCAAATGGTGAAATATTCAAGGTCTATACTCAACAAAGAGAAGGTTTCATGCTTCTTCTTTGAGAGAGAGCTCATGATGGGGTTAGTGATGTGTGAATGAAATAGGAGTTTGCAGTGATAGCTCATTAGGAGAAGATTTTAATAGTAATTTTAGATTTATACTCAAATTTGAGCTGATTTGTAACTAATTTCAACCTAAAAGTGGGGATTAAATAGAGCTCAAGCTTTTACAAGAAAAAATTCTTAATAAAATTATTTTTAAACTAAATTCAAATCTTTCGTCTATAAAATATAATAATGTTTGAATAAAAAATTATTCTTCATTACAAGTAATTTAGTTTGAATTTATTTTTCATTATATTTCATCATTAAATTAAAAGATAAAATATTTTATTATTTTGTATGTGATGAGTTATATAAAAATCAGTTTTTCCTCCGTATATAAAAAATATATATTTCTCCCTTAAAACACATGGATATGGAGTGCTAGGATGGCCTTAAACAGTTCCTACCACAGGCGTCATCAAAGCGTGGGACTGAGCTCATCATCACCCTCCCTCCCTCCCCACCCCTCCTCCTCCTCCTCTCTCTCTCTTTCTCTCTCTCTCTGGCTTAGCGCTCCAGTAGTGGTGGCATCATTCATATCTTTGAACACTTTGGGCAAAAGGGTTAAAGATAACCCCCCCTTCTTGGCCGTCCCGGGGACCAACTCGATAACTTCTGTCCACGCTCACCCTCCCCACCCCCACCCCCCAAACCCTAACACGCCCTAATCTTCCCATTTCCAAACCCCAACGCATAACTATACTTTACTCCCCGCCGTACCATCTCTTTCTCCCTCTCCCTCTCCCTCTTCCTCTCCCTGCATATATATATATTTATAATTTCAACAACACGAACTCACTAGCAAGAGAAAGGATCTTTGTATATCTCAACTCAGAAAAAGTCCAGCGCAGAAACACAAGAGATAGTAATAGAGAGAGAAAGAAAGAGAGAGAGAGAGAGCCAGACATAGAGTGTATTCCAAGAAAAATCATTACGTGGTTTCGGAGAAAGCAGGTAGCGAGGCGTGGAACTGTAAAGCAGAGATAGACGCAGAAAGGCAAGTGAGTGAGGGGTCGCAGAACGTGGGCCTTGACCCGACTACACCTTTCCTCCTCCTCCTTTCTCTCTTCTTTTTGTGCTTGTCTCTGCTCTCGCCTGCTCGGCGGTCGGTCGCCCTTGCCTGCAACCCTAGACCTCGCTGCTACCCTCGTAATTATGTAGCCAATTTAACCCTTAAAATATTCTTGAGAGAAATGGCGTAAGAGTAAAGTAAAGCGCAGCCGCGCAGGGGATTTGTCGTACTCCCTCAAGCAGAGATACGGAGAGCCAAACCAAACACTTATTAAACAATTCCACCACAACCCGACAACCCTACAAAGCAAACCTCCTCAATCGTTCAATTACTTATATATATCGATCTTATTGGCAATCGATTGAATTCCACAGTTTATTTCATGGACAACGACGTTGGAAATATTCACCCTTCCTCTTCCCAATTGGACAGTGTGATTCGTTACCCTACCTTCCGCATGGACCAAGAGTCCCACGACGGATCAGGGGACACCTTCTTGCCTCCAATTCTCCCTTGGCAAGACAATCGGTCCTTTTTCCCTCCATCACTACCACCACTTCCTCCACCCACTGCTTTGTACGGAGATTTCTGCTCCCGGCGGCTGACCTTTGCATACGATGGAGAGTTGGGCCCGATCGGGCTAGGCGCCTCCGATCCAATCGGGCTGGCCGGGTTGTACATGGCAGGAGGCCACGACTCCTTGCTACCGGGGGGCGGCGGCATGTCTTCAACCTTTGGCGGGTTGCACGCAGAACTGGGGAAGATGACAGCGCAAGAGATCATGGATGCGAAGGCGCTCGCTGCGTCGAAGAGCCACAGCGAGGCCGAGCGCCGCCGCCGTGAGCGTATCAACGCTCACCTTGCAAAGCTGCGTAGCCTCCTCCCCAGCACCACCAAAGTATGTATTTAATTATTTCATGTTTCCCAATCACAATTAAACTTTTACAAAAGCATAATTTTAATCAACAGATCACAAATTTTCAAGATTTTAGTAATTTTTTCTTGAATTTTCCAAACAAATCTTCCTTGAATGATAGCAAAAGATCTTAGTAGCCTAAAGAGAATTCTACATTTCGATTCATCGGAGATCCACAATAGATATCCGGAGTAATTCAATGCATTCTTCGTAGTGATGTTGTCCACAAACTATGAAGTGTTTGTGAAATTAAATCAAAGTCGAATGGAGTGGAGAGAGAGAGAGAGAGAGAGAGAGAGAGACTGGTACGAGGCAGGAGCCAGAAGCCACCACGTTGATATGATAAAGAGGGGCAGAAGAGCAAAAAGCTTACAGTGGAGCTGTGTCTGCCGGAAAATGGCGACACGGAGCAGAAAGACAAAACACGCGCACTACTTTCAGAGGCAGAGACAAAGTTCTATGCGGCCATTATTTTATTTATTTTAAATTAAACAAAGGCAACTGATAATCAATCACTTCCAAGCCCACAAACTAATTCCTTTTTCCATCTGAAAACGTGCATGCGGACTTGTTCCCTCATGGCTTTCACCACTCATTCAACTTCCGCACGCCATATCATTTAAAGAAACCCTATAGCTACCGCACACACTCTCTGTTAAAATTCTAGGGCAACCCCACCCTGCTCTTTCCCTCGCACGCCTGTTAACTAGCGCTGATCTTCCTTTCTACTTATTTCCAGACCGACAAAGCCTCCCTACTCGCTGAGGTTATACAGCATGTGAAAGAGCTAAAGAGACAGACGTCAGAGATTGCCGAAGAGAGCCCATTACCGTCCGAAACTGATGAGCTCACCGTCGACGCTACAAGCGATGAAGACGGCCGTCTGATTGTGACGGCCTCGTTATGCTGTGAGGACCGAACCGACCTCCTCCCGGAACTCATTAAGGCGTTGAAAGCACTCCACCTACGAACCCTAAAGGCGGAGATCACCACACTTGGCGGCAGGTTTAAGAATGTTCTCGTTATCACCGCCGACGATTACCTCGACAGTACAGATAGTAACCCGGATCAGCACCAGCGATATTCAGTTGAATCTATCCAGGATGCGCTCAAGGCGGTGATGGAGCGCACTGCAGCTGCTGACGAGCCCGCCGCTGGATGCAGCAGTAAAAGACAACGGACAGCTAGCTTGTCGAGCATACTTGAACATAGGTCGATCTAGCCTGCTAATTTATGCAGGCTATGGCAAATGGATGGAGATCCTATATGGTATTTGTTATGCATGTTTTTATAAGTAATCGTAAGCGTTTTCTTTCAATCCATATTCATAAGTTTCTATAGATTTATGTTAAAAAAAAATAAAATATTTTCTTGTTTTCTTTTATTAAAAAATTATTCATAGATTTCATCCTTAAAAACATGGTACATAAATCCATTTGAGTAACTATTTTATAAAAATTCTTATATGAAAGCAGTGGTTATCATCTATGTGACATTGTGATTTGTTATTTTTTTAATTTAAGTTATCAATAATAAAGACATGGGAACACACAACTGAGCCAAATGATGATAAGCACTTACACATTAATGTATGGAATTTTTTATAGGATCTCTGTCTAGCAAACGCACCCATTGAAGAAGAAGAAGAAGAAGGTTGAATATGCCATATGCAATCAACATGCAAGTACTTGAATTTCTTTTCTTATATTTTATTTACTATAAAGAGGACGGATCTTTTTCGTGAGAAGGGATATGGTTTGCAATAAAGGCTCTGATAGATGGAAAGAAGCAGTTAATATGGTGTTTGGTCTTCTTCTGTCTGTCATCTGAACAACAAGAGCTGATCAACTTCTGCTTCTTTGCCCTCGAAGGCATGTGCAGAAGTACAAGTCCTTGTTAGCTTGTTTGGTAGTAAGTGAAGAATAGCTTGCCTCCATGAGTTCTACACGGGAACTCGACGTGCGTGACGTAGAAGCCTGGGCATGCATGCTTCTGAGATTGGTAAGAGAAAGACTCTTTGCTATCGCCATGGCTACTAGATTTCTCAATCACTTGAACGTAGTGTATGTATTTAATGAACGCTTCCTATTTTATTAATTATTTATCTTTCTTTTTATTTGTTGGTTTTGTTAACATTGAGTGTCAGATTTCATATATACATGAATAGATTTGATGGTTTCACATTATGCTAACTAAATCTGCCTCTCTAAATAGTGGATGTACTGTTCTACTTCCCATGCATTATTGCTTTTGAAATAAATCATAATTTATTTCCTAAAGCACAGATTTATTGTAGGTGAAGGTAAATTGAGACAACAAGTGCTTTCCATATGATCAGTATTTTTTTTAAACATATTTGAGTATTTTTAATCAACAAATTTTCATTTTTTTTCTTGGCCTTAATTGTTTATTAAATTCTTTAGACTCTTGCGGCTATTGAATCGAACTTTTTCTCATCATGAAATGTCAACTGCAGCGTTTAATTTATTTTGCACTATTTCTTTTTGTTTACTTGCAAACATTTATGCTTCACTAAGCATAAACATAGCTTATTGTTCGTAATTTTGTCTAAAAGGAATGCATCTATAATATTAACAAAGAAGACGTAAACAAATTATATATAAGTTTTAGAATAATATATATATATATATATATATATATATATATATATATATATATATATATATATATATATATATATATATATACTATATAAGCTACAAGTTGATTCACTAGTTCTGTGAGCTAAAAATTTCGTCTCAAAGAAAGTAAATTAATAGCGGTGGTGGTATTTCATCGTCATGAGGCATGGCTGTGCTCTAGCTGTGTATTTTTAAAATTTATGATTTTTGTAGGAGTTCTTATGACCACTATAGTCGTCTATTTTTTTAAGCCTTTTATGACTGATTATTACTTGGAAGCAGAATATTTTGAATAAAAATATAAGATATCTTCATTATTTTTTAGTCCACTGATTTTAAAAGGTACCTTATTGCTAATAGAAATATTAGTTGGTGAATATGAAAACTTGATCAATATTGAGATTAATTGATCACTTTATAAATTATATACACGGGGGAAGAAAACATGAATGATAAATTTAATTAGTGTTGATTTTTGTGTACTATTTTTTTTTTTTTAAACTTTGAACATATGCAAAAGTTTTGTCACTCTAAGCCCAAACAATTTAACTTAGTATGCATGAAAGTATATCTAAACTAGAAATATTTAACATGGTAGATATTTAGTAGAATGCCATCCGACTAACATACATCTATAAGTCTTATACCTTTACACACTTAGTTATTAGAAAAATAAATACGAAATCATGCCTCAAAGAAACAAACACTCATTATTTGTTCCATGATAAGCACACCCCACAAAACAGGCTTTCCCTATACAATGCTCCACTAAATTTGAGTTGCACAAATATAAAGGATACATTAAAACTACAACCAAGGTATTTCTAGCATTTTAGAGGTGACACAAAACATATATGATAGAAAGGTTTATAAAGTAAGATGTAAGTTTCAATAGAAAACACTTTATATAATTCTATATAGATTGAAAGGGGTACAAGTAAATATCTTATTACTGTTGAAAATAATCAACAATAATAACTAAAACTGATATTGACATATTTTTTTATGAATAGATGTTTGTTGAAAATGCTTAGAGTTTAAAGGTTTTCGTTTAAGTAGATCTAAAATTGAATATATGGAGTATAATTTTAGTTGTAGAAGTTCTAGTGATAGTGTTGTGACATTAGGTGAACAAGTCATTAAAAAGAGTGAACAATTCAGATATTTAGGCTCTATTATTCAAAATGATGGTGAAATAGATGGAGATGTTATGAGTAGAATTCAAGTTGGATGGTTGAAGTGGAGGAATGCATCTGGCATGTTGTGTGATAGAAAAGTACTGCTTAAACTTAAGAAAAAATTTTCTAAGATGGTGGTAAGACCTATAATGATTTATGGTGCAGAATATTGGTCAATAAAAGAGAAGCATAAGACTAAGTTAAGTGTTGCAGAAATGAGGATGCTCAGGTGGATGAGTGGCTTTACTCTTAGAGATAAAATGTGAAATGAATATGTTCAGGAAAAAGTTGGAGTAGCTCCAGTGGCATATATGATTAGAGAGATACGCCTTAGATGGTTTGCCCACATAGAACGTCGGCCGTCCGATGACCCGGTTAGGAGAGTAAATGCATTAGATTTACCTTATGTTAAGAAAGGTAGAGGTAGACCTAAAAAGACTTGGTTAAGATGTATAACAATGACTTTAGTATACTTGAATTAAATGAGAATTTGACACATAATAGGATGCAATGGAGACGAAGGATTCATGTAGCCTACCCCACTTAGTGGGTAAAGGCTTGTTGTTGTTGATAATTTATCAAAAATTTGTGGCTATTTCATTGGTACTCAATATATCATAAACCATTTTGTCATTATTAATTAAAAAAATTTTGTTTGTACAAAAAATCTACAAAATTATAGTAGAACTTTAACAAAGATATCACAATATGCATTTCGTTAACTCTTATTAACGACAACTTTAATTACTCTCTGGAAAAAACTCTTTGAAATTGCATTTCGTAGATCCAATAAATATTTTTCTTTAAATATATCATTTACATATTGACTTCGATATATCATAAAATATTTATCAAAATGTATATAAAAAATTCCCTATAATGCTTCCATAAACAAGCCAAGTACTTTGCTGAGTGAAGTAATAACATTATAATAGTAGTATTCTTTGATTTTTTGTGTTCTTATATTGTTCTTTTTATAGATTATACCAATGCAATATGAATACATTCATTATCCCTGCACAAGAATGCCAACTAAATGATAGAGAAATTAAATATATCTATAGAATCTATGCCAATGAGTTTGCCATATAGAATCTATGTACATTTTAGACCTACGAAAGCCGTATAAAACCCACATCAAAAATCACTTCTCACTAATAATTCATAATCAATTATGATGAATATTTCAATGAAAAATTCAAATAGATATTTCTTCAGCACTCAATAAATCATAAAAACTTTTGTAAGTATTTACTAACAAAATTTTATTAGTAGTTACTAAAGAAACCTTTTTTAGTACAAAATATAGATGAAAGTTTTTTAGTTCTTTTGAAAGATGTTACAAAATACAATTGCTTGATGAATACTTAAATTGTCCTCTTGAAAATATTTTAAAATAATTTTACATATAAGAAAATTCATTTAATAAATACCATAGATTTTTTCTTGAATTTTTTGGGGTATCTATATGCTTTGAAATTTACATTAAAATGTACTTAAATTTTCAAAAAAACTGCATTAAAAATAATCCCAAATGACTAATCCAATAACTCCCAATTGATACTTTTTGAATCGATACCAATTCAAATCTTTATTATTATTATTATTATTATTATTATTATTATTATTATTATCATCATCATCATCATCATCATCATCATCATCATTTTGAGATCCATTTGTCTATAAAAATTCCTCTTTTAATTGAATTAGTTTTCATTTTATGTTTGACTCCTTTATTTTTAGGGTATGTAGGTAGGTCTTCACCTTATGAAGAGTGCAATCTTTCTTTATATAATTTTTATTCATATTAAAAGAATTTAATGTGTTATAAAACATGAATGATTAATAATGAATATTAAAAATATCTTTTGATCAATAATATTGACTAAGCATCATATACATTACTCTTAACTTTTATAATTATGATATAAATAGGCATCTTTGGTCAATGATAGAAATATGGCTGCTTACTTTGTTAAATGAAGTAATCAAAATGTAATGGCAATGTTGTTTTGTTGTTTGTGCACTATGAATGTAAATTGTTCTTTTATATGTTATATTAAAGCAATATTACATAATTTCAATGGAAAAAATAATTAAAGTGTAAAATGTTGCTCTCTTGGCACAAAATTACTTGTTAAATGTTAGAGGGAATTTATGCAAGATATTTACCAATGATTAGAAGCACATATTTGCTTTTGTAATGTTTAGATCTAAGAAATTCATGTAAAATATGTATAATATACAAGGAGTGAAGATAGTGAAGAGTAGATGTTCTTAAGATCTCTTAAACATTTGAAATCTATAAAATATATAATAAAATTTCAAAGTCGCACTACCTTAGCATTTTTATCTTTCTTGTGGTGCATTCCAAATCCTAGTAGTATCAACCTTTTAAGTGACTAGAAGATGATTTTTTATTATTGTTTGTTCTATTTCTAATGCAAATGATTACTTTTTTTAACATTATTTAATGATCTTATTTAACCTAAAACCATATTAAGTTAATGAGTAGTTGTTTAATATTAAATCCTCTATAAGTGATAAATCAACCAACTAATATATTGATAAGTTATTTTTACAAGATAAAATCTATATGCATCTCTTGAAGAAAATGAATTAAAATAATCAATTTATTTCACCTAATTATTATTCTAAATAATGGTACTATGGAAAAGCTCAAGCACTCTAGACATAAAAAAATATAGTTATCTGTTTATAACTTAGCGAATGAATATTGTATACAAGCTTAAGTTAGAATATAGTCTACGAATTAGCTAATAAATGAGTCTAAATAGCATTTTATAAAATGCATTTCATAACCTCATGTGTATGTTTAACTACTAATGGATTAATTTGATAGTTTTCTTGTTATGTAGTGTTAAAGACATTGGAAGCTCTATTCCTTTCTTCTTTGGGTATTATCTAATAAATTAGCTCGAAATCAACAAAATTGATGTTAAATCCTTCAACCCATCATTATTTAACTTCAGATGTAATTATCTATATGTTACTATTTCATATAAAAAATGAATGGCTATCTAAAACGTAAATGAACTAGTTTCCTAACAATGCTATTAAGATGGATCAACTTGTGAAGGATGACCTCTTATTGCTATCCATTAAGCAATCTCTTGATGGATCCTATTTTATCAGAGATCATTTCTCTTTCCATCTTTTATTAAAATTTTCTCTAATAAAAAAGATGTATATAATTCATGAATCATGTTTTGCCTTAACTAGATCAAAATAATCATGGTCAAAAGTGTTGGACTACATTAACGATATAATTAGCTGAAAGAACATGATAAGTTCTAGTTTTTTAAAAAAAATTTTTTATCATAGATAGAATAACTAGATGAGTAAATAATATTGTAGCCAAATAAGCATGAGTATCCTGAGAATAAAATGAATAAATCAATAGAGCATGGCTAAGGATAATGAAGATCATATTCAAAAAAGCATGATTATATTAAAAAATAATATAACCAAATTGGGATGATTAAGTTAAGACAATGACTAGTCAATGTACATAACTAGACTTATAAAATTAAATGATGCTTAGATAAATTAGGTTTATCATATGTGTTATTGTGATAAAAAAATTATGGTAGCCAAAATGATGTTTAAAATATTTTTATAAATGTAGTAACATATAATGTTATCTAAACCTAAAAAATAGGGTGAATTATTCTAGATGTTGTATAGGCCAACTTAAACTACATAGTCCCCTATTAATTGCACTTAAAAATTATGGAAAATTTATTAGTTTCCTTAAAGAGTGAAGCTTAAATCTTGGCCCATATTAGTCTGACCTAATTATAAGACATTAAGTGCATACCAAAAAAATAAATTAAGGATCTAAAGTGAAGTGCACTAATTAAATGACCTTGAATTAATATCTTATATATAAGCCAAATGTTTTTGGGCATGAAACTAAATAATGAGGAAGATTGATCAACTAAAGTTGACTAAAAGTCAATTTGATTTAAGTAGAACACCATACAAGTGTGTGCAATATTTTATGAAGATATTTATTAGAACAACCATATTAAACTAATTAAAAGTTAAATTAGAATATTTTAAATTTCTAAAAAGAATCTTGGGTTTTAGAATTTTTTTTAAAAATACTAAAATAATTAAAATAACATTTTAGATATTCATGTGCCCTAATGATACTTAAACTTTGATTGATGTTTAAGAAATAAAATTTTAAATTAAAATTGTGAAATGGTTAAACTCATTTAGATGGTCAAAGTAACATTTAAAGCTAAATCATTTTTTTCCAATTAAATGAATAATTAATTGAGAAATTTTTTTTAAATGTTTAAAAATTAAATACATTTAAAGTCTAACTAAGTTGACAAGTCTTTCAAACCACTCAAATCAAACTAAAATGTACTTTTAAATATTTAATATTTTTAAAAAATTAATTCAATAATTTTATTAATTGTCACTTTAATTTTAAAAAAATTTAGAGTATCTAATTTTTTATGTTTGACTTTGGAAAACTGAAAGCTTTCTTAATATGATTAATTTTGTATTTTTATTATGTAAAGAAGAACTTTAAATAATAAAAAGTTACTAAAGTTATGATATATTGGCTCAAGTTGATAAAATTTTAGTTATGCTTATTTATGATATAATTTTTTTAAAAACATTTAAAACTAATTTATATTTTCTACAATTATTACTAAAAATATTAAATTCTTTCATAATAATTAAGAAAATCTAAATAATTTGAAAAGTATTCTTATATATTCAAGATGATGGTTAGACTACATTGGTCAAATGCATAACACATGAATTCTATTTTTCTTTAATTAACTTACATTCTAAATATAGAAAATAATGTTTTTAAAATTGAAATTGCGAAGTAGTCATTTACAAATATAGAAAATTATATGAATGCATCTAATATGATACCATGCCATTTTTAGATAATTCTAGATTTTTAAAGGCCGTTTAGGGGACTGTTTATACATAATATTAAATATTTCAATATAAAAATAGAAAATTATTTTAATATCAGTTAAAAAAAATTAAATCATGCACCAAACAACATCCTTGACCTATGGAAAACTTTCTGTCTTTGGGCTCAACTAATGATAAAATGATAATTTATCTAAAATATTACTTTGACTCAAAAATACAAAGGGTATACAAATACTCATATTAAGCCTTAAAAAAATAGGAAGGTTAAAATCATGGTAATTTTTTAAACTATTAAGATTTTTGAAAGTATTTAGATAAGTTTAATATTTTAAGAAATAGTAAAAAATTTTATCTTAAACTTTCAATCATAATAAATCTATTCTAAAAATGCCAAAATAGTTTGAAAATGTAAACAATCATGCTAGAAACTCTCCTAAAATTTCTTAAAATTTATATATTAAAATAGTAATTACAATGATCTTTAAATGGTAACTTTTGGTGCCTAAGAAATCACTACATGTAATAGATGATTTACCATGTTATGAGATTTTTATCAAAGGCTTGATAAGGTACCATTAAGTTGTTAAAATTTTCTAATTTGATTTAATAAATTAAATAATTTAAATATAAAAATAATAAGAACTTAAATATAAAATAAAATTAATTATATAAATAATTTTTTATTTTAAAATTCTACATGACCCAATGTATTTCTAATAAAAATTTCATTTGATTTGGTGTTATAATGTACACTCAAAGTCTTACAAGAAAAATATAATAAAAGTTAATAAACCTAGCTAATGGATAGACTAAATTGAGTTCAACAAGATTCGAGATGTTTATCATAAAAGGGAGTCCATTATAAAATGGACAACATCCATTCATCATCCCTAGCATGCAATTGTATTCAAATAATGAATAACAAATGTTATTTTTTTTCTTCTATCCATTTGACCAAATTGAGTAAAATCAATTGAAAAAGATTCAAGCCAATGAGAGCTACAATCCTAACAATTTTCCTTAGCTTCCATGGACTAAATCCAAAGATGACCAAACTAATGAGTGTTTTCATAATGTTTATATATATATATATATATGGCCACTTTTAGCAACAGATGAAGATATCTCACTTTGAGGTGAATTCAAATAGCAAACCTTCTACTTCAATAGCTAAAATTTCTCTAGATTGCTTTGGTGACCAACACACATGATGTTCTTAAAGGAGCTTAGCTGACTTAGCTGGTTGAGTGGGTTGAACTTTAATTAATCTAATGGCCCTAAATAACTCCTTTTAGTTTGTTGAAATGTTCAAAGAGAATTGACTAGGCTAAAACTTTGAAGGCAAGCACATGTGTCATTTATATAATATAATGATGAGTTGAGTATTATTCTCACGAAGATCTTTTATAAATTTTGATTATTAAGTTAATTACTAATTTATATTAACCTAATTTTTATCCTACCAAATTGAAATGCTGAAAATTTAAACTTACTAAAATTATAAAAGTTATTTTTGAAAATAAGATTTAAATTAATTTTCAGAAAATGCACCTTGAAATTATATTCTTTTAATTGTTTCTATGAAAAAAATTTATAATTTTAAATCAAAAGCATTATTATCTTTTCATCTATATTTAGATCTAAAAGACCCAATCAATATAATTTATTAGTTATATTCTTATATACTAATTAAAATAAGTGATTGCATTAATTTCTTCTCTATAAATGATTGTAAATCCCAAAATATCATATGCCTATGTATATTTAAAAGATTTATTTGCTTTTTCTACTTATTCCACTATGACTCTTCCAATATCTCTAGATCACATTAAGTTTTAACTTCATGATTGACTATATAATAAGTAAATGAAGGATGAAGAAATGAAAAATAACATAAATATTTAAAGTACAAGATAAACACTTCAAACTTCAAATCACTTTATCTAAGAAAATAATACAAAATTTCATAAATTCAAAGCACTATTAATTTAGTATTCATACAAAAAAAGAGTGAATATTATCATGTTGTAAATGTAGAGGAACATCTAATTCAATTAAAAGTAAGGGAAAAGTAGAACTTAGTTAATTATTCTTAGTTCTTCTTAATCCATCCTTTGCCTCCTAGTTTGAATCTTCATCATTTAGATTTTATTCTCCATTAATCTTTACTATGAATAACACATAGACAACATAGTAGAGCACACTGACACACTCACTTAGAGTCTTACTCTCCAAGTGACACTACTCTCACATATAGTATGGTACACATAAACTTTACTAAAATTCTTTCTGAATGATTTAGGTCTATATTTATAAGCATAACAACATCCTATTAATTTCCTCCCATGTACTATATAATAATTTCTTAAAATTACTACTGAAACTTTGGGAACCTATCACAAAAGTTGCACAAACTATATCTATCATGTTGTAGCATTGTGACAGTGTGTATGCAATGCCTAGGCACTTGGTTCGTTATGTTTTGGCACATACATCACCTAGGCGCTCTGTTTATTATATTTACGCTAAATTGCAAATATGTGGCACCATCATGTTGATATTTTAGCTCTTAAGCACTATTATCTCTATCTTATCATGAATTTCAAGGGATTACAACACTATATTGCTAGTTCTTCAATGTTAAAGCACTTTGGTCATTATCTTTAAGCATTTTTAGGCTCTTTAGGCTCATTTAAGAATCATGGTGCAACACATTACAACACCTAGACCCTGTGTTCTTTGTCTTTAGGTTCAACTATTTGCATTTTATAGCACCCAGATGCTATCTTCTTTGCCTCAACATCGAAATTTCTTCATTTCAGTGCCATGGCTTTGCTTTATGCAATGCCTATGCACTATTTCTCAAGATTCAAATTTTTTCTTATTAGTTCAAATGAACATTTTCTATCAAAAATACTAAAAATACTAGAAATAGCATCTTAATATTAATTAACCACACACACACACACACACACACACACACACACACACACATATATATATATATATATATATATATATATATATATATATATAAATATTTCATGCTTATTAAACACTCTCAAACTCAAACTATTACTTGCCCTCAAGTAATCCAATGTCTTCTTATAAATCTTTATGGTTAATTCATAGTACAACTTTTAGAATTTAAATTTATTAAATAATATTTTTAATTGGATCATAGTCTTGCATTTGTTATAATTAATATAAAAAATAATATAAATTCTTACTTAAGCTAATATTTCCTCTAAGTTAAGTCATTTGTGTACTCAATTATAACATAGGTGATTCATCTAAATTTTAGCCAATTGATAGCTAGAAATAATTATCAATTATTATTTGAATAATCATAATATAATTTTTTTTCTTTTAAATTCAACATATTTAATTACATTAATAACTCATTGAATTGCTTAGATTGTGGAAGAATTACAAGTACTGTTATTGTATTATACATGGCCTCAAGTGTTTTCTTTATCTTTATTTTTTTCTCTTTTTATTTTAAGAAGGCCAAGTAACCTTTAATGTTATTGATTTTCATACTTTTTTATTCTACCTATATATCTAATGTCAATTGAGATAAGTTATTAATTTTCACCAAATTTATTGTACTTTAATTGATATTAATCATAACAATGTTATAAAAATAATAATGACTTTCCTTTATAACATTTAAATTAATTAAGTTCAAAACGAATCCTCTATATAAGGTGTGTGTAAAAATAATTCTTAACTCATTACAAATTACTAATTCTTATAAGATATTTAGTTATTAATAGTTTAAGTTATTATTTGTATTTTAATAACTATAATGTAAGTTGTATTTTTAAAATTAAATTATTATTTAATTCATTTTAATTATAAATTTTTACTCTTAAATAAAATTTAAAGTTTGAGAGACTAGCATATAATTAAATAAGAAATGTAACAACAAGAAATTGTATTTTTTTTAAAATATTAAAAAACACATAATTTTAAATTATAGTGTCATGGAGCTACCATTTATAGTGCGTAAGCACTACTAACAAAAATTATCATTTTCACAAAATAAAATAAAATTCTACTCCCCCGAACTCAAATTGTTTTATTTACATGATAATTAAATGAAATAAAAAATACTACAAAAAAACTCTAAAACAACAAAATAATAAAATGAGAAAGAAAAATAAAGAAAATTCTTAATCTTCTTCTTCTTCCTCCTCCTCCTCTTCATCCTCCACCACCACCTCCCATTCTTCATTTTGTTTTTCTTCTTCCTCCTCCTCAACTACTTAACTCTCTAGCTAGTTGATATAAGGCTAGAATTATGGCATAGAAGAACAGTAAACATGATTAAGGTCCAATTTCAGCTGGCAATTGTGAAACATATGGGTTAAGGCTGAGTTGTAATAGGTTATATAAGAAAATGACTACTGCTACTATTCTATGGAATGATCGAATTTTCTCACCATCTCCTACTACCACCTTACGCTCTCTTCAACTCTATGTTACAGATTTGACACTTGCACACTCAAATCATGTAGCTGCTCACTTATTATTTGGTGGATTAAAGTCTAGAGGGTGGTGTGCATGAAATCTCACCAAGCTCATATTTTAAACCTAGTGCCCTAATCCTCTCTTTGGACATAGATGCCCAAACAACTAATTTCTCTTCATTAGGTTTTTCCAAGTCCCCAGCCAAAATGCAAAGTTGATAAATGAGTGAGGGTGCCTAAAACATATAGTAGTACTACCCTTAATCATATTCAAAATAAATTTATGAATAATTATACCTACATTTATGTATAAACCTTTTGGAATGGAAAAATTCAGAATGATTCAATCTTTAGTTACTTTGTTAACATTCCCAGTTCAACTTGGCTGATATAAAATAATGTCAAGCTTTTACATCATTGGTCATGCCAACAGTGGAATAGTTTATTAACTTTTTCTCTTTTCTTCAATTGGGAATTGGATTCCCTAATAGTAAGCAGCTTAATAATCACATCAAAATCATGGCGATTTTTATAATAGGCTCTATGCTCATAATATTTTATGTCATTTAATTTATAAATCTTATTAATGGTAGTGCTTTTGAAACTAAACTAATTCCCTGGTGAAAATCTTAAAACCATAGTGTTCATTAGCATTTGGAAAAAAATTCCCTAACTATAGGCACTATGCTAATCAAGGTATCGTATGTAAATGTTTTTCAACTTCTCTATGTAGTTATACTCTAAATTCTCCCTAGAAGATAAAACAAGTCCCTCTCAAGAATGAGATTCTTATGGATAGGTATAGTAGCATACTTATTATAGGCTTCCTCACTAATGAACTTCCTATGATCATAGGATCCAACTACCTTCCTCATATGAATAGTCTTGATAGGCAAGGTTCCTAAAAATGAGATTGCTAGAAAAAATAAGGGAATATGAAAGAAATTTTAATGGCTCAAAGTCTATGGAGTGAATGAATAATGAAACTCAACCTAGGGGTCCATTCAAAAATTTTTATAGGGTTACGATGTTGTGTATTGCAATGTTTAGGTGCTATCCTTAGTGTCTGGTTTTCTCAAGTGTAGTGTGGCATTGTTATTTAATAGCACTTAGACACTGGTGAATTAATTAATAATGGTCTATATTAAGGTCAAAAAGGCAATTAATACTCACTAAATATGAGTTGACAACCTTAATTATAATATTGAAATTCATGTCAACCATTAAATTTTTTAATGGAGTGTTGTGGCATTAGTCAATAACCCTTAGGCATTCAACTTATTTTTGTGCTTATGCTCATAATTATGTTTGTTCATATCTTAAAGTTGACCTGCATAGTAACTTGCATCGAGCCACTAGTCAATTTACTACTTAAGCACTCTAACTCAATCAAAGAACACATGACAATTTTATAATTTCAACAAAAAATGCAAAGTTAATTCACTGCTATTGTAAAATAGACACAACAACATAGTGTTGCCTATTATAACACTTAGGTGCTACAAAACTTTTATAAATTTTTACTAAACTTGAAAATAACATCAAGCACAAAGTTAAAAAAAACTAAACATTAAACAGATACACCTTAAGTTACCTCCTAAGAAGCACTTGGTTTATAATTTTTAGCCTAACTTAATCAAGTTTCGATCATTCTCACTACAAACAAAACTAATCAACTCTATTGGTTGATTTACATCACCTCTAAAATAGTGCTTAAGCCTTTGCCATTTATCTTAAAAATATTATGAGGTTTAAATCTTAAATATTTACTGCAATATATAGATAAACATTAATTACTAGGAATGGACGAGACCATCTCGACTTCAATATTGCAAGAAATAACTCTAACCTACAATTAAATAATAAAACATGTTATCAAAGATTAATTACTTCTTAAGGAACTTCTTTTCTTGCCATCTTTTAATTTATTCTTGATAAATTTTAGCTTTTTTATAAGCTTTAAATCTTTTCTCATGCAATTCATTTAATTCTAAGAGCCTTTTCTTCCCTACATTCTTCATATCAAAGTTTAGCTTCTTGATTACCTAATATGCCTTATTTTTCAATTATAATAGAAAATGATAAGCTTTTCTAAGTAATAATCTATATGGTGCTACTCTATATTCCTATAATGTATCTTCCAATAGTTTTGACTAATCTTTCTTAGTTAGACCAACATTCTATACTCAAACTCTTTTAATCTCCCACTTTGAAATTTCTACTTGACCATTTACTATGGATGATAAATTGCAACTACTCTATTCTTCACTTCATATTTTGCAAAATAATTTAACATTTTTATTGCAAAAATGGGTGCCATATTCACTATAACTTTAAGTGTACCAAATTTAGTTAACATATTTTTCTTAAAAAAATTTAAAATAAACTTAAAATTATTTATGGAAGTAACTATTACTTCAATCCATTTAAAAACATGAGCTATAGTAACCAAAATATATTCATTTCAAGGAATAGAGGGTCCCAAAAAGTTAATTCTCCAAACATCAAAGATCTCAACCTCAAGTATACAATTTAAAGGAATTTCATGATGTTTTGGTATGTTTCGTATTCTTTAGTATCTGTCATAATTCTTCACATATTCATTAGCATCTATAAATAGGACAAGCTAATAAAATCTACTTTGTAACACTTTAGTTAATGTCTTATTTTTTCCAAAATGCCCCATATACTCAGAATTATGATATAACCTCAAAAATTCATTTATTTCATTATCGAGAACATATCTTCTAATTTGGTTTAAGTATTTCTTAGTAATGCTTCATCCCAAAATAAAACTTCACATTATGAAAAAAAAAACCATTTGATTCTGATGATATGTTAACCCTAAGGTAAAATCTCACTCACTAAATAACTTACAATGTTAACATACCAGGGAATAACTTTATGTTCAAATGCAAACACATGCTCATTAATGAATTCTTTTATAATTTGTCAACAAGACTTCATCTCTTCTCCCATTTCTAATTTAGATAAAGGCCTAGCTACTTGATTTTATATACCTCTCCAATTCTTATTATCTAAGTATAATTATTGTAAAATTAAGAAGAACCTATCTAATCAATCTAGATTTAGCATCATTCTTCTCTGCAAGGCATTTCAATTGCTATATGACCAGTATATACAATTACTTTGGCACCTACTAAACATGATCTAAATGTATCAAGAGCAAACATTACTATTAATAACTCTTTTTTTTCAAATGTAGAATAATTTCATTAAGTTTCATTAAGAGTTTTACTAGCAAGTAAATAATATGAAAAAATATTCCCTTCTTCGTCGCACCTATTGCCCAATCACTATTTCAATTAGGTCTGATAATGATGTGCAAAAATAAGTTTTATCTTTAATAAATTAAATGTTTCTAAAATTTTGAAGTGAAAACTTATTGTATATCTTTTTCTAATAAGTAGCATACGGTTTTAAAATTTTTGAAAAATATTTAATTAACCTTTTATAAAATCCTACATGTCTTAGAAAACTCCTAATTCCTTTAACATTTTTATATAATTTGACTCTTGGACTCATCAACTTCATATCCTGATTCAGATATCTTATGACCAAGAATTATACATTCTCTCACCATAAATGGCATTTCTAATTTAACCCTAAGCTTTTTTTCCTCACATCTCTTTAAGACCATTTCTAAATTTTCTTAATACTTTTAAATTGGCACTCTAAATATAGAAAAATCATCCATAAATACTTCAACATAATTTTTGATCAAATCATAAAATGTTGCCATCATACAACATTTAAACATAGCAAGTGCATTATATAATCTAAAACACATTCTCCCAAAAGAGAACGTACCATAAGAACAAATGAAATGGTTTTCTCTTAATCCTCATATTGCTATAGATATCTTATTATATCTTGAATGTCTATCTAAGAAATAATAAAATGAATGTCCTACTAATCTATCTGACATTTGATCTACGAATAATAAAAAACATATCCTTCCTCGTGGCTTTTTCTAATTTTTTATAATCTACATAAGTGCTTTACCAAAAACTATCCTAGTCGTATGATTTCATTATTTGCATTTATTACTATGGTCATTCCCCCATATTTTTGGCACAATATGAACTAGACTAACCCATGAACTATCAAAGATAAAATACATCTTTTATAAATTTTGCTTAGTCTTCTTTGATTATTTATAAATGGTTTATAATTGCTTCCAATAAACTTTTAAGTATACATACAAATGGGCTGATTCTTTTAATATTTGCTATAATCCAAACTAAATTTCTTTTATGTTCTCTAAGCACACACATTAACTCATCCTTTCGATTTTCATCTAAATTTGTAGAAATAATTATGGGTAAAGTTGATGATTTTTCTAAGTATGTATATTTCAAATGACTAGGTAAAATTTCAATTCTACTTTTAGTATTTTTAAGATAGATGGCTTAAAACTATGAGTGCTTATAAAAGTTTTTAGCGGCTCAAATTTTTTCTTTAAATTCTCTAGGTGTAGACCCAATGAATGGAATATATTCACTTTATTCATCATCCTTTACAAATGCTTGTTTTAATAAATCTTCAATTAAAAAAAATTTTAATTTCTCTACTACACCATCATCATGATAACCTATACTATAGAACTCTTCCTTTATATCATTAGAGAATTTTATAGATTTAAAAATAGTGAGTGATTTATTTGATCTTGAACTCTTATAGTTCATTCTCCCTTTTTGCACATGTATCATTATTCTTCCAATTTCTAAGAAAAAAACTTCCTAAGAAAATAGAATCTTCTTATCTTCTTTATATCTAACACAATAAAATTTGTATAGAATATAATTTATCTACTTTAACTAGCACATCTTCAATAATACCCTTATGATAAGTTAAGGATCTATCAGCTAATTAAAATGTTACTCTGGTAGACTGAACTTCTTCTAATCCAAAATTTTTAAATATATATAGTGGCATCATGTTTATGGTAGCTCCTAAGTCATGCAATGCTTTCTCAAAGAATTTGTCCTCTTTTGTGTATGGTATGATAAATCTACCTGGATCTTTACACTACATTCTTTAATTAATACAAATATTTCTCTATTCTCTTCTTTTATATAATATATCTTTCATGAATATTGGCATTTATTCAAGAGCTTCAATAAATTGAATATTAATGAATTATTTCTTTAATAAATTTAATTTTTTTAAAATATTTGTCTAAATTTCTTTTTGGAGTCTTTGATAAAATAGTGGTGGTCTCACTCTAATTTTTCTAAATATTTCTTTCTCAGCTTTATCCTTCTCAATCTCATTTTATTTTCTTTATTTTTCTCAACTAAATCTTCTAAATTTTTAATGTTATCTTCCAATTTCTCTTCATTCATTTTCACTTCTCCTAGCTTTTTTTCACTTCTCAATTTTATGACTTTACATTACGCTTTACCTTTTTCTTTAAGATTAAGTTCTGTGTTACTAAGTAAGCTACTTATGGTCAATTAGCTAAGTTGATAACTAATTGTAATTGAAATTTCAAGTTTCTAATAGAGACAGCTTGATTTTGTTAATGAGTCTCCATTTATAACATTAAATCTTTAAATGAAGGTATATTTTTTTGTAGGTTGGTTTAAAGGAGGATATCTAGTTTAAAGGAGGATATCTATCTTGACTATTAAATTTCATATTATTCTTGTTTTCATATTTTCATTTTGATTTAAATTTATTATTGCATGAAATTTAGTTTGATTCCTCCAACCAGGGTTATAACTTTCGAGAAGGGATCATTGGATTTATTTGCTATATATTTTGATTATTAGATTCTTGTAACATAATGCTTCACTATTTTCACTAATAGGATTGCTAGGACTGAAACCTTGATTAATCTCCAAACTATCAATGTTATCAGACAAAGCTACTACCCATAAAGTTAACATGGAAATTGCATTAGGGTTGTGCACACTAGTGACTTTCTTAAGATTTAATCTATCATATTGCTACTAATAGATATTAGCAGTTGTATACTCAAAGAAATGAGTAGGCCCAAACAAGCATATAAGTTAAGATAAGGATACTTGAATAAAGGGTACTCGATAACCCGAAATAAGAATAGTCATTGGAAGGAGTACCCAACAAGAGAAGATTGATCAGGTCCAATGAGCCAAGGAGTTGGAGAATAAAAATTCAAATGAAAAACATAATTTCACTCATTGGAATTTAGCAACTATATTAAGCAATGATGTGACCAATCTCCTTAATCTCACCCTTAATCGCACACTCATTCAACAGTGGACTACTTGCCCCGTATGAGTTATTGACTAATACTAGCTCTTTGACATCAACTTAGGTGAGAATTTTTTATATTAAATTTAACTTATATGATCTCTTTATGTATGGCCACCCCTTGATATTATAAAACAAAACTTCTTTCTTATGAGGGGGCCTTTTAGCTCTTATTCTTACCCTTATATTTCACACTCATATTTTGAGTATTCTGAGCAATAAAGATTTTTTTTTGCGCATTTTCTACTTTTTTTTCTTAGCAATATTTATGCCTAACCTTATTTCTCAAGTATAAAAGGTTCTTCCTCCATCCATAGACTAATTTTGATTCAATATTTTTTTAGGTGTGGTGAGCATGGATGAGGATGAGAACTAGAAGACAGATACAAAGAAAAACAAAACCTTAATTCGAGATTACTTTGAAAACATGAAGTAGAACGTTCAGTAATTTGTAACTCAACAAAATTTATGTGACATCAAGGACAAGATCACTCACCTGGTGCAGGAGGCCATAAAAAAAACACATCATGAAGAGCCCAAACCAAATGAAAAATGAAGGATCCACTAGATCAGCTAGTCGATGAGCTCTATAAGAAATTATACACTAGTATAGGGTCCCCAATGTCCAGCTACCCAAATCCACTGATTCTAAGGATGACCCTGATGACACTAATGAAGAAGAGGGTGTGTCAAAGAAGCAGCCGTAGCCTACCAACACTTTCTCTATAAACATTGTAGAAACTCACCCACATCATAAGTTCTAGATCTCACATATTGATTCTTACAAAGATTGTATAGATCCCACCTACCATATAACCTACTTTGAGTCAACGACATCGCTATTGAATTTAGACGATGCATTGAAGTGCTGATTCTTCTTCATTACATCATTCACTGACTTATGGTGAATGTTTTCCATGCAAATTTGCCAAGGCTTAGAAGCAATTGAATAGTTTGCAAGCTCTCTTACATATGAGTCAGGAGCCTGATGAGTCCCCGATGAAGTTCATCACTCATTTCTAATGTGAGATGCTGTAAGTCAAAGATCTAGAGCCCATAGTCACTCAAGCTACAAGGAGGGCCTTTCAGATATGCCTCAGGGCTCCAACAACTTAAGACACTCATCAAACTAGTGAAGTTGACAAACAGTCATATCAATGATGAAGAGTATAATAAAGTGTTCAGACGAACATCGCTGACTAGGACAGAGGACTCTCTAAAGAGGCCTTCAGGGCGACTACCAAGGGAAGGATATTAAAGGAAAATAATTGATAAATAGTGGTGACTAGAAGTACCAGGGAGAGGTTTCAGAAACCCAACTACTCACTATCTAGGAGTCGATTATGTGCAGTTTGCTCTAGTGACTCGTTTGAGAGTGTTCATGGCAGAGCTTGTAGAGGTAATCCAAAATAAAGATTATTTCAAGCAGTAGCTACCCATGAAGGTTGATGGAGTATATGATCGATCAAGATATTGTCCTTATCACTACAGTCACAATGACGACACTAAAGAGTTTCACTATTTGAAGAGTCTAGTAGGCAAGTTGATAAAATCAAGAAAGCTCAAGGAACTCATTAGAAGGAAAGATAAATAATTTATTAATGCTAATAATAAGCATGTACCTATACACACTATCCATATTATATGAGTCATATCTACCATCTTTTGGGGCAATAGCGAGTCCTCCAAGAAGATCAGTATGAAAAGGCTATAATCTTCAGAAGTGAAGTCAACAGTCATGATATAAGCACCCTTTACTACCAACGTGTAGGGGTGTGCATTATTTGGTTTGAACCAAAAAACCAAACCAAACCAAAATTTTTTGAGTAATTTGGTTCAGTTTGAACGTAGTAATTTGGATTTTGGTTTTAATTAATGAAAACTTTGGTTTTTGGTTTTTGGATCGGTTTGTTAAATAAAATTTTGGATGAAATTAAATAAACCAAAGTAATTATATGTAATATAGTATTATTAATTTATGTATAATATGCTTATCTATTATACATTTATTTTTATTTATTTTTGAATACTTGGTTGGTACTTTTTTGGAGGACCATTATTCAATTTTCTAAAATATTTTGGTCTCATAATACGGTAATATGGTTTCATCAACTTCTAAGTTCAAAATATCATTCAGGTAAGTAAAAATTAGTTTTAAATATATATATATTTTTAGCGCATGAAGTAGTTAATTGTATTTTTGATTATATTTATGTTATTTTTCTTATTGCTTGTTCATTATACAATAAAACAGTATACAAATAATTTTTAAATGTAGCTAACTTCGGTTTATCCAAAACCAAACCAAAATAATTGAACCAAATTATTATTTGATTTGTTTGGTTTTGCATTTTTTTTGGTTGGTTTGGTTCAATATTTTTAGAAATCCAAAACCAATTGGTTTTAAAAATTTATCATCCAATCCATCCAAATCAACCAAACACACACCCGTACCAACATGCCTGTGGGTTTTTTAGAAACAGATAGACGTGTGTTGATC
Organism: Cymbidium sinense; assembly: GCA_021442155.1. Lineage (NCBI taxonomy): Eukaryota > Viridiplantae > Streptophyta > Magnoliopsida > Asparagales > Orchidaceae > Cymbidium > Cymbidium sinense. Next base: position 21,498,062 of record CM038229.1, read on the forward strand.
TCACTTTGGAGTAAGCTCTCAATTTCCTCTCATAGATCTAGGTCTCTTATAGACACTAAGAGTTTCTTAGTCTTAAGACACTTCTAGTGATTAGGTGAACCCTTAAACTAACCATAGAGACTTAGAAGAGTTAGCCTTAGAAATAGGTTGTGCCTTAGGGATTTATGAGGACTTCCCTACCCTATAGCCTAAACACAATCCTTGCTCCCTTGCTTCCTTCTTCCAAACAAAATCTCAATTTAAATCCAAATTCCTAATCATGAATCAAATCCAACTCCAAATTATTGAAAACCCATGATTAAGTCCAAACTCCAAACCCCTTCCTAAGCCCTTTGATTTTATCTTATGGACTTAACCTTAACCAAATTCCAATCAACCCCAATTCAATTGATTTTCTCTATTATCAAATTCCAAATCATAAATCAATTCCAAACTCCAAATGATTAAAACCCAAATGAAATCAAATTCCTAATTTTAGCTTTTTAGCCAAATTCTTGAACTTGGCTAAATGATACCCAAACCAATTCAAAAATCATGGATTTTTTCATGATTCAATCATTCATACAAACATTGACCTAAATATAAACATAAACCACCATTATCAAACCAAACCCAAGTCAACCCAAGTTAAGTCCATGTTGACCCTTTTGGCTTGAAATTGTCATATGAATCTAAACCCATTTGGCTCCAAACCATTTGCAATTAGATTTATATTTCAATCCTAGGCTCATGTGTGAGTTCAACTAAACTTGAATCAAGCCATGATCAAGCAAATTAACCCATTTAGGGTCACTTGACCCAAAATGGCCTAAAGGAACCTTTTTGAGCCAAGTTCTAATCCAACCTAAATTGGATTGAACTAAGCCCATCCAAACCTCACAACATAACCAACAATCACTCTAGGGTGATCAATTGCCTTAAATTGGGTCAAACCAAGTCAAACCTAGCCTTTGACCAAGTCAACACTTAGCCCAAATGAAACTCAAACTAACCAAAATCCACCATATGCCAAATTGATTAAAACCATTGACTCAAACCCACTCATAATCAATGATTGAACATAACCAAACCCTCACTAGAGCCAAACCAAGCCTAATTGGCCATTTGACCCAAGTTGACCCAAATTGGCCTAAAAAGCCAAAAAGAGCCAAATCATGATTTGATCCAAATTGATTGCAACTAATGGATCAAGTTCATTAAAATCACTTGTTAAACTAGACCAAAGCCATAATTGAGCCCAAGTTGACCAATCAACTAACTAGAAATTGACCTAAAAAAATTAGCCTATAAATTAAATCCAAATTAATCCAAACCAAAACTTAGAGTCATTTTCAATTAGCCAATTAAACTTGACTCAACACCTAACCCAACCCAACCCAAATTGGTCAAATTGGTCAACTTGACCCATTTGACCTATATGAACCCAAATGAACCATAATCAAATCCAAAGCAAACTGAACCAAGCCAATGACACCAATACACTCTAATTGGTCATGTGAACTTGTCCCAACCCTTGGTTTGCCAATTTTTTCCAATTAGACAACTTGACCTAATTTGACCTAAATAAATCAAATCAATCCAAATCAAATCAAATAAACTCCATACCACTTGAAATTTGGGCTAACCAACTTTTAACCCATTCCAAATTTGCCCAAATTAAACCCATAGCTAAATGACCACTTTGTCATTGGGTCTAGGGCATCCCATGAGATAAGACACATACATATTTGGTCATTCTCTCCCCTTGGCCACTTGGCACCCATTCATAGGTTCACTTAGGCACCTAGGACCATGGTTGACTTGACCCAATGGTGGTTGGGTCAACCATAACTTATTAGGAGGTAAAATCACCTCCCCATTCCCATTGGAGCTTTTCAAACCTCCAAGGACACCCACTACTCCCATGGCAGCTAGCTCCTACCCTTCCTCCACTCATATGAGGCCAATCATTGATCCACCAAACTGAAACTAGCCATGGCCATCTGATCCAAGGAATGAGGGGGTATACCCCACCCCCCCTCCCCCTACTCATTCTCACTCAAACTAAGAGAGCCACATTTGATTCATCCTTAGCAGCCAGATAACTCCATCCAAGAGCAATTTCCAAGGCTTTTCAAGCTCTCCAAAATTCCCACTCTCAATTTTACGTGAAACAAAAACAAGGAGAGCCTGAATCCGATTGTCATTTTCTAAAACCTCCACCAAAATGCAATTAATTTTGCACACACCTTCCTTAGAGCTAAACGAGCATAAACGAGTCATTTACCATCGCCTTCGATTGCCAAAAGTAGAAGTTTGACCAAAACTGATCACCTACGCCTCATGGATTGGTCTTCTGAGCAAACCACACCAAATCAAAGCTCGTGTGGCTCAACAAAGCTTTATTTCTACCAAATGAAGCTTCCAAAGTTATTGGAACTATCGGTCACAAGCTCCAGTGAGGTATGCCATTAAAACCAATCCTTGAATGAAAATAGGTTGGTCTGTTGTGAAAGAAATTTCCATGTCATGCGATTTTCACCGGTAGATTTGATTGTTATGCTTCCCTGAAAGTGTGGGATCATTTTCGTCTCCATCCGAGCTTGGGTGAGCTCGGATTGAGCGACGATTGATGGACGGTAGCCATTGTTTGCCGCATGGATGGAGATAGTTCATAAATAGTCCATTCTGCATGATCAGAATGGACGATCCTGATCTGATCACGTGTAGAATCTCTGACTAGTCCCTCTAAATTGCACGTTCAATCGTGGCCATCCGATCTTAAATTGAACGGTCCATAGAGTTACCATGTCCGTCGCCATTCGAGTTAGCTCTCAGATGTGACAACATAAGTGGCCACTCCCGTCGCGCCATATGGAAAGTGTGCTGCGTCAACTGCCATGTGGCCCGACGGTTAAACCTAAAACTTCCTAAATTCATAATTCATCCTAGAAAAATCCAAAAAAGTACAAAATTAGGTTTATTTTAAAGATATTTTAGAGTAGAATCTAAGAAATTTATTATTAATTGATTTTGAATAGTGATTTTAGCTTAATTAAGGTTAATTAGAAATCTAATTAGCTTAATTATTTTTTAATAAATCACCCAATTGATCTCAATTTTCTATGGTTGTTTAGGGGGATGACCTCTGCCTCCCCCATATTTCTAAGATTTTATTGGTTGCTTAATTAGGGAAATCAATTGATTAAACCTTAATCACTTTCCTAAAATAATTAGTGATAATTAGTCAATGAATAATGGTTTAATTAATTATTTAAGTCTAATTACCTCTATTAAACAGTAAGGGAGCTTAGGGAATGTGGTTGGGATACTTTTCTTAATTCATTTTCTAAGTTTCCTTCACTCTTTAGAATTTAATTAATTAATGATTAATGAGATAATTAATTGCTTAATTAATTAATTAATCACCAAGATGAAAATCAAAACTTAATTGAATGTTCGAAATGACTTAGGGGTTAAGGATTGAGGCCTTGTCCTTGATCCCTTTACCTAAGTCCATTTCATCATTCTAATCAAAATATAATCAAAGAATTCAATCAATTAATTTAACCTTTGAGAGCCTATGATGGAAGAACACATCTTTCCTCTTGATTTAGCCACAACTAATTTCTCATGCATTTAAGCATACAAAATCACATAGCCTGTGTCAAAATAAAGAGTCACAAATTAAATGAAATTTGATAAAAATTTACATTAGATTAATCATTATTCATACCTCATGTTCTAGTCTCTTAGAGAGTGAGTTTAAGGACTTAATTTTATTTTTAAATAATAACAACCTAGTCATCTTTTAAAAGCATAAGACTTGCCTACATGGATTTGAAGCGTAGGAGGAGTTAGCTAGCTGCCACTCCAAGCAGTTATAAGTCCAGCAGTTGGGTGATTTATCCCCTCTTGTGGAGAAAACTGTATACCCACTTTCATCTTAGATTTAGATAGCACTTTGGCCTTTGCCAAAGCTCCCTAGATTTAGGATCTAAGGTTGATGTTTTCCTTTGGGGCTACTAGTATAAATCCTCTCATCTTAGGCATTTCATAATCTTGTATTGTAAAATTATAAGTCCTAGATTTTTAATAAAATTTTAACTCAAATAAATAAATCTCCTTATTTTCAAATATATAAAGCCCAACCATAAGATAGATTGGAGTTGCTCACTAGGCTTCCTAGTATCATGAGCACTCCCTACTCATCTCCTTTGATTTTGATAATAACTCTTCTCTTTTGATCCTTCCCTCCTGATTTTCTAAAACACAACCAATTTATTGATAGTCCTATCTTTGAACTCTTTGGAGAAGAGAATCGCCTACTTTAATCAAGAGTATTCTTAAGGGATTCATTTTCCTTAACATGTAATTAACTATGAGGGCTTGTCCCCATAGGGAACTTTAGAACCTAGTTTAAATAAACCCTACTTTATTCATCCATGTAAAGTAGGGGAAAAATCTCTTGTATATTCGAAGACTGATCAGTCCTTATTAGTGATTAGGTCATTATCTCATTGTGAATTCTATCTTTCTAGATAGTACACTATTCCTTAATGTCGTATTCGATCACCTCAATAAGTACACCCTTAGATCATTGTGGTGTGCCCCAAATGGCTGAATCTAAAATAATTTTTTTGGCAACTCTGCTGGGGATAAGACTCCTTAAGGCTCCTCTCTTCATCTCTAGTAGATGATTGTTATCTCCAAGCATCGATAGTGGACTTGCATTCTATGTGAGTCTGAGCACTAAGCTTACTTCATTCTTAGGCAATGTTAACCAACATCCTTTAGGTTTCAGGATCTCACTCCATGTATGTTTTGAAACCCTTATTGGGCTCCCAATAGGTGAAAAATAAAATTTATCAATGAAGGGAGAGATAATAAAAATCTAGAATCTCCTTGCCACTAGCTTGGTGAGATGAGGTTTATCATAAAATTTAAGAAAATAAATTCTTTCACAAAATGATACTTTCCAAAAGAACTTTTTTTTGAAAATAGCCACATTCATTCAACATACTCAAATTTGTTGAATGAAGATTCTATTATCAAATCATAACATAAGATTGAAACTCCACTCAACATATTTCTCATATGCTAGAGTGGAAGTTTCTCTCTTTTCAAAATCAAGAAATCACATACATGGCATCAAAACATATCATTGAAATCTATTTAACATACTTAAGATTTGTTAAATGAATTTCACCTCTATTTTGGAATCTTATTTGACATGCCACATTTGTCAAACAAATAATTCTCCTCTCTTTCTAAAAAGGAAAGAGAGCACATCAAATACATTTGATTCCCACTTAAACATATCAAACTTGTGAAGTGAGAATCTAATTTTTATATGCATTTGATTCCACTTAACATGTCAAGGTTGTTAAGTGAGAATCTTATTTTCATGTCACATTTGATTCCCACTTAACATATCAAAGTTGTTAAGTGAAAATATTATTTTCATGTCATTTATGATTATACTTAACATATCAAAGTTGTTAAGTGAGAATCTTACTTTCATATACATTTGATTCTCACTTAAAATATTAAAATTATTAAGTGGGAATCTCATTTCCATGATACATTTGACTTTCACTTAACATATACAACTTGCTAACTGAGAGTCTTATTTTTATAAATCATATTTGATTCCACTTAACATATCAAATTTGCTAAGTGAAAATCTCATTTTCATGACATATTTGACACCCCACTTAACAAACCAAATTTGTTAAGTGAGGGCCTCATTTTCTTATCACATTTGACCTCCACTTAACATATCAAATTTGTTAAGTGGGAGTCCCATTTTCAAAACATATATCAATCAAATTTTGACTTTCACTTAACATACCAAATTTGTTAAGTGAGAGTCCCATTTTCAAAAGAATAGCAAAACATAAATCACACCACCTTTGGACTTTCACTTAACATACCAAATTTGTTAAGTGGGAGTCCCATTTTCAAAACATATATCACATCACATTTGAACTTTCACTTAACACACCAAATTTGTTAAGTGAGAGTCCCATTTTCAAAAGAAAAGCAAAACATAAATCACATCACATTTAGGCTTTCACTTAACATGCCAAATTTGTTAAGTGTCCCATTTTCAAAGAAAAGCAAAACATATATCAATCACATTTGGTTTCATTTAACATACCAAATTTGTTAAGTAAAAGATTCATTTTCAAACATCAATCAAACTCATATGGCCTCTACTTAACATACCAAATTTGTTAAGTAAAAAGCCCCATCTTCAAAATCGACATTTCACACATCACAAGTAAAGATATTCTACACAAATTTTTAAACACACAATCACAACCTCTTCTTAGCATACCCAAATTTGCTAAGCAGAGGTTCTTTCAAATCATCAATATTTTCAAACAAGATACACAAAATACAAATATTTCCAAGAAAATCTCTCCTCAAATTTATGAACCCCACCCAGCCTACCTAAATTGGTTGAGTATGGGTTATAAAACCAAAATCAAATGACAAAGACTCTCCTAAACATCAAAATCTCTCCACTAAAACCCACTTAACATATTTGAATTGTCTACTTTGAGTTTGGAACTCCAAATCTATATTAATCTCTTGAACTAAATATTAAATAAGAAATTTGACTCAGATTACATTTCAACACATGTAGAGAAACAGTGGTCAAGTTGGTTTTGCGGTCACTACACATGGCTTCACAGAAGTTCATTTTTACTCTTCCCTTCGAGATGGATTTGGCCTTGGATCTGGCCAACCTCCCTGAGATCGATTCCACCCACCTGGTTTTCTTTGGTCGAGGATTCGAGGGAACGTGTTACTAGTGAGGGGGTGACCCTCACTACGGTAAGTCAGGATGAGGTGGTTGGGCAGAAGCTAGTGACATGCCCTCTGATTCTGAGTACCCTCTATTGAAGAGGAAGGCCGCAGTGGTTCCCACACCCCGTTCTATGATAGTTTCAACACCTGCCTATCCAGCTATCCATACCATTGCTCCAGCAAGAGCCACTACCTCCTCGTTGGTCACCCCAAAGGGGATGATTATCTTAGCCTCTGAGATAGTCTCCTCCACTTTTGAGGTAGGTACTAGTTCCTGATCTTCCTTGTTCACTCATACTCAGCACTGCAATAAAAATCAAAAGATTAAGCAGGAGCATGAGCGAGCAGCTGAGAGCTTGGGGCTACATCCCATGTAGCCGAGGAGGGTTCTCCCCGAGAGGTCTCTCCACTTCCAACCAATAACAAGTCCCACCCCTTCTCGGCCTCAGACGAAGAGGAAGATTACTGGAGGATTTCTACTTCTCCTCCACGATCAGCATATTATGAGACACCGGATAGGGAGCAGAGGCTATGCACTTAGGATTGTCTCCTTGAGTTGGCGAGCATCTGGGGCCAAAGTCTAGCACCTTATTTAATTTATGAGCATTGATCCCTAAGAGTGTTAGGGGCCAGATCCATGGAGAGAGAGCCTGGAGGCTCAAGCATCTGTTCAGGAAGATAGGAGAATGCGACAGAGGTATGTTAGGCAGTTGGCAGTCTTAGCTCTTATGGATTTTCTTGATCATCCTCCCATCAGGGCTGATCATTCAGACATAATTATTCTTATCGGTGCTACCTGCCACAGGCAGAGATCTCCCATTGAGGGATAGTCGGTGTTGCCTTCACACCACTCCCCTCATTATCCGCCATCACCTGTGCAGCTTATAGCATCCACCACTCCCGCTAAGATTCAAAAGGCCCCATCCAGGAGACCTTCTCCTCTGGTGATCCGGCTACAACCTAGGGATCTCATTCCCTCCATCCCACCTATTAATGTGAGATTGAGCTCCCACCTGACTCTACCTCAAGCGTGGTTTGGCGGAGTGGCGAGCAGCAACAGTCACACCACCACCATCACCATTTGGTGAGGTGGCGGAGGGAAGGTGATAGTTTTATAGTTCCCATGGCAGTAGATCTCCTCAAGGACACCACTCCACCGATGAGTAGTCATGAGCATATCTCTTCTAGTGAGCATGACCCTCCCAGAGCTAGCACTCTAGTGGCAGGTAGTGTTTGATGTATCTCCATCAGTGAGCATAGTTCATCCACCGGTCAGCAGCATGTGTTTGTACCGATACAGTTAGGATGCTCTTTAGATGATAATTTTAAAATGGCGACACTAGTGTGGCACTGCTACCACATGGCGTAGTGCCACTACGCCACATGGAATCTAGCAACCATGTCAAAAGCAACACCATGCAAGATGGATCTTGATCGTCCATTCGAAAACCAAATTATCGATTCATTTTGCAATTTCTTATTGGGATAAAATTGAATCGTACTGCTAAATCTCAATTGTTAGTTCCAAATAGAAGGAACAGGCGATAACAAACACTCCCCGTTCATCTCCAGCGAGAGACAAACATGTTCATCAAATCCAACAAATTTTTGATAATTTAAAGCCAATTTCAACGCAATTTCAATTATAAAATGATAAAGGATCAATTTATAATCAATCTATATGGTTAGATCCTCATGGGGATCAAATTCTATTCAAAAACAACCAAAATAGAATGTTATATAGGTCGGTTGTGAGGCATACCTCAACTCTGGCAATCTCCGGTGGCTAGATCGACTGAACACCTTCGCCTCAATGGGACAAAGTTGTGGAGGTGATTTGGTGGCTTGCCTCCCTACTAAATGCCTTGGAGACCAACATGCAGCCATTTTCTATTAGATTTGACCATTCTCCTGTTCGCTGGCGGTGGCAAGCCTTAGTGAGGATTCATTTGAGGTTCATTCAACCTTTAGAATGTGTTGGAATGCTCAATTTGAGGTGAAACACTTCCCCTTGCATTTTTCCATTAGAGGCCAAATGATAGGTAGCCAGATTTGGCCAAACTCTGACTTGCCAGTAGCAAGGGGTCAGGGGAATGGTCTCTTTCTTCTTCTCTTCACTTTGTATATATTTTGGGATGAAAAGAGGGAGAGAAAAGGCTCTCCCTCCTCTCTTTTCATACATGACCAAGAGCCATGTATTTGAGATTTTGAGTGGCCAGATTTTAGCCACTGGTGATGGGAGGGTTGGACAAAGGGTGGATTTTGTATCTCTTGGCCTTGTGAGCATGTCAAGATAATGGATTTGAGGGGAGGAAAGTATCTCCTCTACTTTCCTCCCTTGGCCAAGAGCTAGATTTTCCTGGACTCTTTTTGCTCTCTTCTTTCTCTTCTTCATGGAGGAGACCAATTCCTCTTTTTGTTGAGGGCTAATCAGTTGATCCAAAACCTTGGAACCATCCTCCAAGAGGTGGTCAAAGGTAACTTGGATAAAATCCAAAGAATTTTGGATGAAGGGAAGAGGAATAATCCACCAAGCATCTTTAATTGGTCAAAACCTCCACTCACATCCCCTTTGGCTCCACTTATGACTTTTGGCATCACCACCACAACTCTTAGGCTAATGTGTGGCTGCCCAAATCAAACCCAATGTGAGTTTGAGGTTAAATCCAAACCCATTTAAATTAGATTGGATGTTTAAACCCAATTCAAGCATTTGGATTCAAAGTGTTTGATTTTGATTTAATTCATTTAATTTTAGTTTTAATCATCTTTAATTGATTATTTATTAAGTTTTTTTTAATTAATTCTATTAGGTTTTGAATTAATTTTGATTTCATTTCACCTTAACCCATTTAGGCTTAAATTGATTTAGCTTGATTTCAATTGGGTTCAAATGACTTATTTGACTCAATTTAATTTGTTTTTGAACTCTAATAATACTTAATCACATGTTTAATATGAATTGAAGTGATTAATTTCATTTTATTTCAAATTTATTTTAATTTGAAACCATTTGACCAAAAGTTGGTTTAATGATTTAAGCTTTGGTTCATTTAGGTCAAATATCCAATTTGACCAAATTGGACCCAATGATGGGTTGGATTATGTTTAATTATTATTTCTAAATAATTTTGAGCAATCAAATTGAGTTGATTCAATTTCATTTTGGTTTGAACCTAATAGGACCCATTTAGGTTCATTTAGACTAAATGGTCTAATTAGCCTAAGTAAGGCCTAAATAAATATAATTTTTTTAGATTCATGATTAAACATGTTTATTTTATCATTTGGATTAGTTGGAATGATTTCATTTGATCAAATCTTATTGGGTTGACCTTTGACTTGGTGGTACCCGAATAAGTCAAACTTATGTTTGAAAGGTTGATCAGATTTGACATTGGTTTAGATTTAGATTCATCCATTTAATTTAATTTAATTTAATTTTTATTTATTTGAATTTTATTTGATTTAATTCAAGTTTGGAATTTGGGTTAAGTCTACTTAAGCCCATTAAGTTAGATCAAATCCAATGAAGATGTACTATGACACTAAATGTAGTGTCCTAAGAACTTAATTAGAAGGATCCAAATCTAAGATGATGTGTCCTAATTATTATTTTCAGAAGTGATATTAACCTCATCCAAAAAGTGAGATCAACACACCTTAGGCTCAAGATCCTTATGCTCGGATTTGAGAGTTACCATTTTCTTATTTGTTCGTTCTAGTTGGGACCTACTCGCAAAACACACCTTCCTCTTCCCAAAAAAACTTGTGGCACACCTCCCAAGTCAACTACCACATTATCGCCTGAGTAGTCATGATAGCATGTGGAAAAAGTGCATTTGGAAGGTCACATAAGAACTTGTCCATATCATGAGAGAAGATGGAGGAGCCTATGTCATAGACTTCATGAGTGGACTCATGTAAGTTTAGAGAGAAGCTGTCCTCCAAGTATTCTTCCTCCTCTTCCTCCTCAATAGACTTGTTGCTCTACTGATGACTACAAAGAGTTGAGTTTGCTGCTCACTTTTAGGTCTTTCTAGGAGTTGTACTTGACCCTACCTCATTAGTGGCCTCTCCCTCTTCCTTCTCACCAACCTCAAGAGAGGTTAGTTCCTCATCATCAGCTAGTTGCTCATCGATCTCGTGCTTGGCTTCCTCAAGGAACTGAAGCACTTCATGGCTAAGCTTTGGGGCAGCGAGTGTCATCTCTTATGCAAGTAAACAAGAAGAGAGAAAATTAGAAAAATAAGTCGCTGAGGAAATAGAAGGACTAGTGAGAAAAAAGAAAAAACATTTACCAAGGATGGCCAAAACCATACCATAAGAGAAGGTAAAGAGTTACATTAAGCTGTGACCTTGTAGCCTCTCCATTTCCTCCACCTCCTAGAATATTTGAGCACCACTTCTATACTTTATTCTAAATATTGTGAATTTTCAGTAGAGTTACTGAAAATTCTATGTTCCCATCTTGGTGCCCCTTCACCATGAATGAACAATGGAAGAGATCCAGGCTCCATAGAATGCTTTCTTTTCATAAGCATAAGATGAAAGCTATGATGCTCATCATTGAGTTGGGAAGGGATTAGTTAGGAACCACTCCAAGAAATCAAGGATGTCAATTCCACTCTCATGAAAAATAAAGTCAAAACCCATTCCTAATACTACAGAAAATTTGGAGATTCCCAATGACATTTATAGCAGACTTTTTCATAGAAATCATTGGTTGAATACTAACTAAATTTTTAGCCAAAAATATTTTAGATGGAGTTACCATCTGTGAGGATGTCATGACTGAATCACTTAAAGAGAGTGAATTTTCCTACCAAAAAATTCAACCATAATAGTTCTTGGTATAAAATTAGCCAAAAATCATTACTAGTAAGGCAAAATCCCAAACCACCCCCCCCCCCCCCTTTCTTCTTCCTCTCGACTAATGAGAAAGGATTTAGGTATAAACTGCATCTTTCAGTTCCTTTTTCTCTGTAGAATCAAAGATAAACCTGAATATTTTTCTTGCATAGCTATTTTTTGAGATTTCATCTGTTTATTTATGAGAAAAGTGAATTTGATATTTTGAGAGTTTTTTTATTATTTTTAGGCTAGATCTCGCCCAAATTTATCTGAAATTGATTAATCTTAGTTTAAGATGTTTATTAAGAGATAGATCTATGATTTTATATGTTTGGTTTTGTATTTTTGTAAATTTTATTTTAGGATTTTTGGTTATGTATTTTATAATTAATTTAATGTGTTAAAGTAATAATTATATAATTAATAATTTTTGATGAATTTATATAAATTTCATAATTTATGTTCCATTTAATTTTGTAAAAAAATAATTTTGTGATTATAGGCTAATACGACTAACTCCTTAGAAGACATGAAAAAAAATTAAATTTAGATCCTTACAAAATTATTGCTACCCTGATCTTCACAATGTTCCAACATTGTATCAATTGCCTAGACTTAAGTTAACTTCTTCTCATGTCGCACATCTTTTGGTCAATCCCCCTTCACGCACTCTCCTTTCACGTACTCCATCAATCTCATCGATCGGCCGTAAGTTGGGCAAATCAGTGAAGAGTAAGTAAGAATTTCAAGTAGTTTAAGAGATATGTACAAAATTATTACAACCTTATTATAAAAAGTTTGATATTTAAATGATAGCTAGTCATTCCTAATTATAGATATCCCTAGCAAATGACATAGACACTTAAGGCACTACATTAATTTGAGTTTTGATTATGCAACTATTACTACTTATATAATTGAGATAAAATATTAATTTTGTTCTCAGACTTCTTAATTTACCCGGCTCTTGGATATTCATAGAGAGTGATCATAGATGTACAATAGATTGCATCCTAGATTCTTGAGTGTTGTTGAGCACTTTATCCATGTGGTATCTCAACTTTCATCTTATCTTTCTGAAGGAAATTTTCAAAGTCCATGTGGAAGACATAAGAACCATGCCTTCTTAATGCCTGATGAAGTCAATTTGGACTTATATTGTAGGGGTTTCTAATTAAATTATTAGTTATGAGCTTCACATGCTAAGTTTGAGCCACATATTGATGTTGACACTAGTGCCTCAATGATTTATGCACGCCCTTCATGTGAATATGATTCTGAATAAAATTATGAAGAAATGGCCTATGGTGTTGCAAGAGTTAAGTTTCTATGAATAATGGAGGAACAACCTAATAAAGAAGTTCAAATTTGTAAGAACTGTCGAAGGAAACACAACAACCATTGTGGGAAGGTTGCATGAACAACACTAAGCTATTCATGGTTATAAGAATGCTAAACATTAAAATATAATTTAATATGTCATGCAAATATTTTAACTAATTTGTAGGGTTCTTAAAGAGACAAACTCACAAGAAAACTTAGTTCTTGAAGACCTATATAGAATAAAGAAGTTCATATAAAAGCTAAATCTAAGCTCATAAAAGATTGACTATTATGTTAGTGATTGTATGCTATACTATAATGATAGTGCAGAAAATATTGAATGCAAATTTTGTGGAGCACCTTGGTTCAAGCCATAGAGTAAAAAACAATGCAAATAAAAGGATGTATCACACATTCTTCTAATCTAATTATAGCTAACTCCACGCCCGAAGAGACTTTATGCTTCCATGCATTCAACCAAGCACATATGATGACACCACGATATAGTAAGTGTATCTGATATCTTGAGTCATCTATCAAATGAAGTGTGGTGTTTGTATTTGGAGTTGTAAGGAAACCACACAAATCTTAGAGGGTACTTATTAAAATGATCAAGTACAGTATCAAGAAATGATGTACTACCTCGTAAGATAGAAACATCACCATACAATGGACTCAATTATCTAATAAGGACTCCTAAGACATATAACTTTACATGTACCAGAGATCTTTCTCCTACTTTACATGGATAAAGTAAAGCAGGGTTTATGCTAGGTTCTTAACTTTTCTATGAAGGTAAGCCCAATAGTTAATTACATCTTAGAAAAAATAAATTTTCAAAGAATACTCTCTATTAAAGTAGTCAATTATTGTCTCCAAAGATTTCAAAATTTTGATGTCAAATGATTGGTAATTTTTGAAAAGTCAAATGAAAAGAGTTCTTAAAAGATTCCAAAGAGGATGAATAGGAAGCTCATAATACTATGAAGCTTAGTAAATCATTTCAATCTATCTTATAGTGAGGCTTTAAATTTTTTTAAGGAGAAGATTATATTTATTTGAGTTGACATTTTATTTGAAGACTAGAACTTAGATTCCAACAACACAAGATTGAGGAAATGCCTAAAAGGTGAAGATTTGTATCTATAGCAAAGAAGAAATAGGCTACCTCTAAACCTACATTTAAAATACTCTTGTACAAGCTAAGAGCTCGACTAGAATCTACTCAAGGAAGTGGGACACATTGGTTCACTTCCACTAGAGAGAGTGAACTACTTGGAGTGGTTGTCAGCTAACACCACATGGGATTAAAAATTATGTGGTTTAATCTTATGTGAATTTAAGATAACTATGTTGTTATTTATTAAGAATAAATTTAGGGTCCTAAACTCACTCCCTAAAAGGCTAGATCATGACTAGTGTGAAAATTCATGACTTAGACTAATGCAACAAAATTTATAAGTTTTATTCTTTTTTTACCTCAATATTTTAGACCTAGACATGGGAAATTTCATGCCTACATGCATAATGAAATTAGATTATGGGCTAAATCAGAGAAAAGGGGTTGTTCTCCACTACAAAAGAACTACACTCACAGGCAAAGACTTATTACTTATCATACAAGAATGAAGACCTCTTATTTGCAAATAAGAAATAAGATGCATGCATGATGTTTTAACATACAACCATACAACTAAGGGGTTAAATATTTTATTTCTTTGATTAAAAGCCTAGGCTTTAAAGTGAAATTATGAGTTGATTAGAATTTAATTGAAGTTGGTTAGTTAGGGGAGAAATTTAAGTTTCTAATGAGTCTACCGCATCCAAGCCATATATAAAATAATTAAACTTTAAAACTTATGAAAACCATACCATTTTTATTGTATAATCAGAGTAAACAAACAAATGAATATTATCAATTAAAAGAATAAAATGTCAGTGCAGTAGAGTATCATTGTACACCTCAAAAATAAAAAATAAAAGGTAACCAAGCTCTATCTTTATACAACTCAGATTATAATTAATTTCTAATGAAAATAAAGCTATTGTGTCTTCAGTCTTCATCTTCATCTTCACTTCACTTAATGAATTTGGGCACTCTAGGCATCACAGGGCTTCCGAGGTTTAAGCCTTCTAGTCACTACTCATCCAAAATCATATAGCTCTAATCCTAAGTTTAATATAAAAATTACATTTTATAAAAAATAAAAATCTAACTACACCTGTAAAAGAAGAAGTTAGCTTAGCATATATTCACACTAAGCATGATATTTCATACATTGAGACTTAGCACATTATTTTGGGTCACCAAGCCCACCTATCCTAATAAATTCTACTTAGGGACTTATGCAACACTTGCAAGTAAAATATTTATAATTTTTATTATAGAGATCCATTAAACATAACCTCTTGAAAAAAAGATCATTAGTCAAATATTTCCTTAACATCTAAACTACACACATACAATCATAACATCCAGTCTAAATTATTATACATGAAACAAAATATTTAATCTACAATAAAGCATAATCCTAATCTAAGTTTAAGATCAGTGACTTAATATTCTAAGTGTGTGCCTTGGCTTAGTGTGGTATGACAGGACTAGACTTTTATGTGTATATTATTCTAAGAATGAATGTTTAAATTTTACCATTAAAGGATGATTATGATTCTAGTGATTAATGATACAGAGTGGATCTTAAATTTTAATTTGATTTTATTTAATTTCATTTAACTTTAGAATTTTAAAGAGAGAGAGGCTGGATGAGATCCATCTCAATCACTGACCTCATCTTGAATCTAAAGTTGAATTTTATAACTTTTTTGTTATCTTAATGAAATGTTATGAATATTCTTATTAAATTATATATTTGGATTTGACTTAAATTATTTTATCTAAATACAAAAGACATCTTAAGTTTAATAAATTTAAATGATGATTAATTTAATAATATCTCCTTAGCTTTGCTTCATCACTTCTTAATATACATTTAATTAAATGGCATACTTAATAAAGTGATTAAATTTAATACATATATGTATATCATCTGAGCATTTCGCAACTTAGTGCATGAAGAAATTATAGTATTTTATTTATTAATATTTAATGTAGGATATAAGTATATGGTGCATGAAATTTTTTAGAAAAGATAATTTAATTGTTCCTTATACATATACATACACATTAGTATATTGAATTTATACAAGCATGTACCATAATTGGACTAGGGATGTGAGGTAATCAAAGACCCCCTTAAGATAATTTAAAGTTTTATGCTCCCAAGATGTTTAGACTATAAACTTGTTAATTCATATACACATTTACATATATATATATATATATATATATATATATATATATAGGTATAAAGATGAAATTATAAAACTTTCTAAGATGCTTGAATATACAAGTTGTGGTGTTTATAGTTGGATGTTGAGTGGGACATCACATATATCTTACGGGGTACTTATTGAAGTGATCATGTATGACATTAAGATATGATGTACAATCTCAAAATATAGAGACATCACCCTATAATGGATCTAATCACCCAAAGGACTCCTACAGCATGATGGATCTTCGAATATACCAGAGATCTTTCACCTATTTTACATGGAAAAATAAAGTAGAGTTTAATTTATGCTGGGTTCTTAAGTTCCTTATAGAGGCAAGCCTCCATAGTTAATTACATCCTAAGAAATAATATTTCCAAAGAATACTCTTGATTAAAGTAGTCAATTATTGTCTCCAAAGATTTCAAAGTTAAAACTATCAAAGGATTGGTTATTTTGGAAAATCAAGTGGGATTGTCCAATTGGAAAGGCTTATTTTAGAATCTAAAGGAAAACAAGTAGGAAATGCTCATGATAGAGGGAAGCTTAGTGAGCATTCTAACCTATCCTATGGTGAGACTTTATATATTTGAAAGTGAAAGAATTTATTCTGTTTGAGTTGAAATTTTATAAGATTGCTAGGTCTTATAATCCATCAATATAAGATTGTGGAAATGCCTAAGAGGTGACGATTTATGCTCGTAGCCTGAAGAAAATTAGCAACCTCTGATCCTAAATTTAGGGAGCTTTAACACAAGTTAAAAGTATGACCCAAATCTAAGCGGAAAGGGGACATAAGGGTTTACTCCACAAGAGGATAAACCTGTCCGACTCTTCTAGACTTACAATTGCCTGGAGTGGCTACCAGCTAACACCTCCTATACTTTAAAACCATATAGTCTGGTCTAATGAAATTACAGGATGATTAGGTTTTTTATTTAATTTGGAAAGAGACTAGGTCCTAAACTCACTACTTAAGAAACTAGATCATGACTGGCATGAGCATATGACTTAGTCTAAAATGCAAAATTTTTATAATTTTTATATTATTTAGACAAAGGCTTTAGGTCAATTATGCCTATATGCATGATGAAATTGAAGTATTGGTTAAATTAGAGGGAGGAGGTGTTCTCCACTACAAATGATGCCCTTGCAGGCCAATCATTCCCCTATCGTGTAAGAGTGGAGACCCTCCCTATTCAAGAGTAAATCAATATGCCATGCATGATGTTAGACATACAACATACAACTAAGGGATTATTAAATCTTTTAATTATCTTGATTATAACTTATGCTTTCAAATGAGGTTATGAGTTATTTTAAGTTTTAGTTATGAGTTATTAATTGAATAAAAAATTTATTTTTTCTCTAAGAGCCTACCACATCCAGGCCACACATTCAAACATCAATCATTAAGAAATTGCTAAAATCATGTTGTTCTAGTGCGCAAGCTAAACACAACAATAATTATTTTATAGACTATCATGAAAGAATAAAAGGCCGGTGCTGCCAGGTACTATCGTACACCCTGAAAAAGAGAAAAGATGGGTAGCTGAGCTCTACCCTTATATAATTCAGAATACAAAAGAATTATTATAATTTAAATTGTATACATGCTATGGGGGTCTTCACTTATTCACTTCTTCTTTCTTCTTATTTCTTTCTCTTGATTTGATTTTGCTCCAAGGCATCATAGGGCACCCCAAGACTATGCCTTCTAGCCACTGCTCATCCTAATCCCCCATAATATTAATCTTAATTCCTATTACAAAATTTGCATTTTATGAAAAATT
This sequence comes from Cymbidium sinense, assembly GCA_021442155.1. NCBI lineage: Eukaryota > Viridiplantae > Streptophyta > Magnoliopsida > Asparagales > Orchidaceae > Cymbidium > Cymbidium sinense. The sequence goes on from CM038229.1 coordinate 21,516,163, forward strand.
AAATCTAACTACACCTGTGAAACAGAGATTAGCTAAATATACATACCGACCCAAGCAATTATATTTCATAATTTGGACTTAGTACCCTACACATGGGTAACCAAGCCCACCTGTCCTATTGTGGATTATGCTTACAGACATAAGAAACCAATAAATAAGACATTTATATTTATTTTTGAGCTTCTTCTTAAGCACAATCTCCTACAAAAAATAATGTTAGACTATCATCTGCCTAACATCCAGTCTATGAGTCATACACCCTAACATCTAGTCTAAAATATTACATCATAAAATAAAATACATCATCATCACATACACCATCATAACCTAAAGCTAGAAGTGGTGACTTAGCATTCTAATGTGTGTGCTTAGGCTTTATGTGGTATGCCTTAACAAGGCTTTTTGAATTAAGGTTTTCTAAGTTTAGGATTGTTTAAGGTAACATGATGGTTGGTTTCATTTTAAGTTGTTTAGATTATTTGTAAATTTTAATTTGTATTTTGTTTTGTTTCATTTGATTTACACTTAGCATCTAAGTATTAGAAAGAGAAGAAGAAGGCTTAATCCCCTTCACCCCTACCTCAAGTTATTTTCTAAAGCTCATTACTATGATTTAGTTTCTTCTAGTGAATGATTTATTAAATATTTTTTTATTAATCTTAAGTTTAGGTTAACCTTAAAGAATCCTATTCAACATGATAGGCATCTCAACATTAATATAATTGAATTACCATCACATAGAATATGTTGAACCATTCTTTTTCATCACCCATAACATGCATATGATTTAACACATAGTGTAGCTATACATACAACATATTTCAGGCATACTTAAATGATTATGGATGCATACATTTAAAAATTGTATTTTACTTGATTGACTTATTTATTAATGTAAATTAAAGCTCTATCCAATTGGATTTTTAAGCCTTAATTAACCCTAATCCCATCGGTGTCAAAAGCGGATGTGGCAGAATTTTTATGTGGCATTGTGCGATTGGCCACTTAAATCGTCTAATGTGATGCTGATATGGTGGTGGCAAACACGCTTTCATCCCCATCATTTGACCTAAGATCAGACAGTGCGAATTAATCCTGCAGTTTCTATAGGATTAAAATTAATTAAAACTAATAGATTAATCATGGTCATTCATTCTAATCATGTAGAATAGACAGTAGATGATCCATCATCCCCCAAGCAAAAAAAGATGGACACTTTCCTCCATCTTCCACTTGATCCGATCTCATCGAAGCTCGTGGAGGCTTGGGATCGACTCCAAAATGTTCACAAAGGGAATCTAGAAGGATCTAATTATGGGATTCCTATCAAAATGTAATTTCTTTCACAAAAGATCAACACCTAAGGCCAAATCTATAGTTTTCCAGAAAAATAACTCACTGGAGCTTAGGACTGATGGCTAACTGATCGAGGTAGCTTTATCTTGAATAGATGAAGCCCTACTGAGAGGATGGCACCTTGATTCCTTGCCAACAGCTTTGTGGACCAAACATCACTAGAAAACTCACCAAAGTTGATCTTGGATGGGTCTCCGGTGCTCGAATTGATCGGAGAATAATTCATTTTGCATCACTAGAGCTTAGTGAACATGTGGGAAGAGTTAATTTGAGAATGGTTGAGATTGAGTGAGGTTGGATGGAGTGAGTGTCCTATTTCACTTGATTTCATTATCATCGATGATGGAGAAGCTTAGGAAACTTGGAAAAGTGCTTAGGAGGCTTATCTCAACTCACTTGTGCTCTGAGGATGGATATTCTATAGAATGTGATAGAATGGGAAGAAGTATATTCTCCTCCCCATTCAAACTGGTGATTAGGATCAAGTCTGCCATGGGCAAATGTACGGATAGCTCAGGTGGCCATGGGTGGCTGCTAATCAGTGAGGTGGCTTAGATTGAGTGGCCAAGGGAGGGAAGTGGGCTGCCAAAGGCTAAGGTGGCTGGTCCTTGGTTTCCAAGTGTTCCAATGGGAGGAACTAGGTTAGTTCACCTCCACTTAGCACCTAACCAAGTTTGGATCAGATGAGCCAGAGGTCCTCATGTTCATTTTGAGCTTAGGGTGATTGCCAAGGGTAGGAGAGTGGGTTTGACCATCCAAACATGAGTTTTGTCTCATGTGGAGAGCTTTACCCATTGGGTAATGGATTAATTCGTGTTGTACTTGGGTTGGGTTTGATTTGGATTGACCCATGGTAACCCAAGGATGGGTCATTCCAAGTTTGAATGAATTTGGGTTTGGTTTGATTGGGTTTGGCTCAATTTGACCCATGTAGGCCAAATTGGACTATGTTGGGTCAAGTTGACCAATTGGTCAAATTGGGTCAAGAGATGGGCTGAGATAAGTTAAAATGATGATTTGGGATGCTTGGGTTCAATTGGTTTGGTTTGGTTTGCATTAGATTTGAATTTGACTCATATAGGTTCATATGGGTCAAATGGGCTAAGATGACCAATTTTGTCAAATTGACCAAATTGGCTTAGCTTAGGTGTTGGTTTAGGTTCAATTGATCATTTGAAGATGATTGTAGGCTTTGATTTCAATTAATTTGGATTTGGGAAGGATTTAGACCAATTTGACACCCTTTAGGTCAATTTGGGCTAAATGGGTCGATTGGGTCGACTTGGTCAAATTGGGTTCAACCAAGGGTTTGATTAAGTTCAACAATCAATTTGAAATGAATTTGAGTTATTGGTTGTAATCAATTTGGATTAGAATTTGATTTAGTCCAATTTGGCCTTTTAGGTCAAATTGGGTCAACATGGATCAAGAGGCTAGTTGGGTTTGGTTTGGCTCAATCGATGGTCAAGTCATGTTCAAAGATCAATTTGAAGTTAGTATGAATCATTGGTTTTAATTAATTTTGAATTGGAATGGATTTGTTTTTAATTTGGTTCATGTAGGTTAATTGGATCAATTTGGTCAAATGACCCAATTGATTGCAATTAATCAGTCAAGGATGATCAAATCATTGTAGGAGATTTTGGATAGGTTGGTTCAATCCAATTTGAGTTGAATTAGAATTTAGCTCAAATGGGTCCTTTAGGTCACTTTGAGTCAAGTGAGCCTAAAGGGTTAAATGACTTGATTGGATTGAATTAATGGCAATTAGGTTATCCAAGGTGATCAACAATCATCATGGAAAAGATTTGAGGGGTTAATCCAATCCAATTTGGGTTGGATTAGAGTTTGGTTCAGTTTGGTCAAATTGATTACTTTAGGTCAAGTGGACCAATTGGGCTAATTGAGTTGGATTAGGTTTGATTTGGGTTGAATTGAGTTTGATGATTGATTTGGAATTGATTGATTGCTTTGATTGTAATTAATTTGAGTTTAATTGGATTTTGGCTCATTTGGATATTTTGGGTTCAAATGGGATAGCTTGGGTTAATTTGATTCATTTTGGTTAATGGGTTTTATTATAGCTTTTTGGAAGAGTTTAAGATGATGATTTGAATGGTTTGAGAAAATCAATTGAGTTTGGTTTGAATGAAGGAGGTTTGAATTAAGTCCATAGGATGGGTTTAGGTTTAGTATGGATTTGATTTTGGCTTAGAGCTTTGATAGGAATTGGAATTTAATGAGATTTTGGTTTGATTTTATATTTGGTTTTGCAAAGGGGATGGGCATGAGTCATGGGTTAGGCCATAGGATGGGTAAGTCACCTTGGTCCTAAGGCATAGCCTAATTCTATGACAAATCCTCATAAGTCTTTAGGTTGGGGTTAAGTATTCACTTAGTCACTAGAAGTATCCTATGACTAAGGAGATCTTAGTGTCTAGAAGACTCCTAGATCTAAGATGAGAAGATTGAATCCTCACTCCAAAAGTGAGGTCAACACAAGTGAAAATAATTTAACCTTACTTGTACTTTACTATAAATCTCAAGGTACATGTCGATGTTATATTAGGCGTTTGAGGTATCGAGACCTCCTTCAAACCAATTGCCCTACAACCATGGGTGTTCAAACAATATACCTTTCAAAATTATAGATCAAACATATAGGATTTAAATTGAAATTTTAAATATTTAAATTAATTTAGATTTAGAGTAATAAATATTTTAGTTCACTAATGAAAATAATTTTGAGTTTTGTTAGTGATAATAGCCACACTATTAATCCAAAGCATACAATTAATTGAATTTTTTATTTATTTTTGAAATATGAATGCATGAAATATATGAAAGATAAATTTATAAATGATTGAAGCAAAGCAATTAAACATCACCAAATAACTTATTTGAAGTCATTAACTCCTAAGATCATTCATATGAAGATAATCATACTTAAGCCTAACTAAGTTCATTAAGTGTTGATATTTTAAAATTTGAGTAATTTAAACTTGATGAGGAGAGAAACAATTTAAAGTTAATCTTGACCCACTTCTGCTCATTAAGTGATTTAGGCAATTTTTCTGAATTAAATAAGGTTAATTAATTATTTAGCAAATTAAGCCTAAAAGAGGCCAACAATTCAATCAGGCCCTAAATATAAGCCCAAAAATTATGAGAAAATTACTAAACATGCATAAACATGAATTAGACATGCCATACAGTTCTAATGCAATTGGGCTTAAAATTAGCGATTAATTGAAGAAATAATGAAAAACCCAAAATTAGTAATTAAATTCAAAATACATCAAACAAATTAGAGATTTTGATTTTATTCAAAACCTCTTTGTTAGCTGAGCATAAAAAGAGCTTGGTCAAAAATTTTGGAGAACTATGCTAATTACTATGATTTTTCTAAATCTTAGGGTAATTAATCATTTAATTAATTCATAAAAGCCTCTTAATAGTGATTTTGAGAAATAATAAGAACCATAGGTCTTAATTAATTTCTCAAGTTATCATCACTGTTCTAAGACATAACTAAGCTCCCATAATTAATTTCATAATTTTCCTAATTACTTTAATTTATTAAATGCATAAAATGGCTATTTTGAGTTTAAAATTTTGGATTTTCGAAATTACCCATTGAATTGACTTGAAATAATTATGAGAGATAGAGTACATCCCATGGACCAATGACCTAAAGATTCAAGCCAACTAACCAACTAATTATTATGGCTTAATTACACAAATTAAAAAAATATTTAAACCTTAATTAGTCACTATACACTTAATAAAAATTGAGGTTTGTATTTCTCTTAGACCCTCCTCTTTCTAAACTTCTCAAAATGGAATTATTTATATTTTTTAGATTTTTCTATAATTAGTTATGAATTTTTAAAGTTATGGCCATTAAAATTGATTTTTAAGCCTAATTAACTAATTACGCAGCAGGCACCACGTCAGCATTAGCATGACAATGCTTTCCACGTGGCGTCAAATGGTTTACACTACTTAAAACTTCTCGCATGGTAGTGACTCTATAATGATAAATGTGGTTTTGACTTGATTATTTAAGCATGAATCGAATGACCGAGATTAATCATATAGATTAAATGGGATTAACTAAAAAAATCCAGAGAGTTTAATCATGGTCGTCCATTCTAATCATGTGGAATGGTCGATGGATGATCCACAATTAACCTTTCTTGAGAGATGAGCACCATTCGATCTGAGCTCGTTTGATGGTGGAATCAACTCCAAAATGATCAGGGGATATTTCTAAATGGATCCTATGATTTGATTCACATCATACCATGATTGACTTCATAAAAGACCATCACTTAGGGAGCTATGCCTATGCTTTATGGGGATTACCTCATCGGAGCTCTAGACTAATGTTTTATTTACTAAGGTAGCTTTACCTTCAAGTGGTGAAGCCCTCATGAGATAATCCTTCATTGCCTCCTCGTCAAATGCTCTTAGACCAAGCTCCACCATCACTTACTCAAGTTTAATCGAAATCGATATTCTAGTGAACGAATCAAGTGAGTATCGATCCATTTCAGTTCATTGAATCTAAGGGAAGGTGTGGGAAGAGTTAATTTGGATTTGGTGTCACTTAGGAATAGTTGGACATGGAGGGTGTTCGAGTTGAGGGAGAGCTCTATCTCACAGGTGATGGGGTGAATGAGGAGCTTTAGAACTTAAGTGGATGGAGGCTAGGTTGGTGAGAGTTTGTGTGCTCGATTTCAATGGGAGAGGAGGTGTATGCCCTCCTCTTCAAGTGAACCAACCAAAATGGTTAGTTCAGGCCATGGTTGCTGGCCGGCCAGTGAGGGTGACCAAAAATGGCATGGTGATGATGAGGTTGAGGTCCCTTAGTGGGTGGAGAAGTTTAGTGTCTAGAGGTGATGAGGAAAAGGCTTGGTTGCTAAACCAAGGTTTGATAATGGTGAGGGTGACCTCTCTTTGGTCAATGGTTGAGCCCAAAAGCTTTGGGTCAAGTCTAGTCAGCATAGGGGAGCTCAAAGCATGTCAAAGTAGTTGCCCAAGGCAAAGGGAAAGGTGTTGGACCTTCTTATTTTGGGTTTCTATCTTATTTGGGGGGATTGGTTCACTTAGGTTGGATTGAAGTATGTTCACCTTAGGTTGGGTCCACTTGGACAAGTCAACAGGGACCTAAGGGTGAGTCATGTCATGTTTGATAAGTTTAGACTTAGTTTGGTTAGGTTTGTCTTATTTTGACCCATTTAGTTCAATTTGAGTTCAAATGGATTAGGTTGACTAATTGACTAGATTAGGATAATAGGGTTATTGGGTTAGGTTCAAATGATGATTTAGAACTAATTGGTGTAATTGATTTAATTTAATTTGGATTAGATTTGAATTTGGCTCATATGGGTTCATATGGGCTAAGGTGACCAATTTGGTCAAATTAGCTAAATTGGGTTGAATGAGAAGTTGAGTCATGTTTGATTGATTATTTGAAGATAATTGAAGGCTTTGATTTGAATTGATTTGGCTTAGAATGAATTTTAGTTCAGTTTTACCTTTTAGGTCAAATTGGGCTAAGTAGGTCAATTGGGTTGGGTTGACCAATTTGCCTTCAATTAATGATTGAAAAATGTTCAACAATCAATTTAGGAATGATTACAGCATTATTTTAATTCAATTTGGCTTAGATTAAGTTTTGGCTCAATTTAACAATTTAGGTCAAATTAAGTCAACTTGAGTCAAAGGGCCAAATTGGTTTAATTGGTTGCAATTAGGTTATTGGTCATGATCAATAATTATTTTAAAATTGATTGGATGGATTGGTTGGTCTAATTTGGGTTGAGTAAGGATTTTTCTTAGTTTGGTCTTTTAGGCCAAATTGGGTTGAGTGGGTTAATTAGGTTGATTGGGTCAATTGGCATCGATTGAGAGTTCGGATGTGTTCAATGATCAAATTGAAAGTGATTGTGGCTTTGATTGATTTAATTTCGATTGAATTAAGTTTTGACTCAATTTGGGCTTTAGGACAAATTGGGTCAAGTTGGGTTAAGTGGATCAATTAATCAAATTGGATTGATTGGAGAATTAGAATGTTCAATTAAATGATTAGAATGATCTTGAGGCTTGGATTGTTTCAATTTGGCTTAAATCAAATGGAATTTGTTTTTGGCCGTATAGGTTTTAATAGGGTTAACTTGGGTTAAGGGAAAAATTGGTTTAATTTGGTTTAGTTGAATTACAATTAAGCTTCAATCAAGCTCAATTAAGTTTCAAATCAGTTTAGGATAGCTCAATTTCAAATGGATTTGATTAGTTTTGGATTTAGCCCTTTTATGTCCAAATGGGTTATATTGGGTTAACTTAGTCACTTGGCTAAATTGGACCCTAACTGGTTAAATTAGGTTTGAATCATTTGGTCTTGGTTGAGGTTTGAATTGTAATCAATTAGTTGGTTTGGAGGATTGATTTGATATAATGGTTGGTTTAGGTTTAGGATAGATACGTCTTGCTTAATCTAGGTCGAGGTCTAACCCTAGGGTTGAACCTTATGAGTCTTCTAAACTAAGGGTTAGTCTTCACCTTACCCTAGAACTGTCTTAGTTCTATGAAATCCTTAGTTCCGAGATTAAGTCTTATGTTTATGGAGATGATCATCAACCTCACTCAAAAGTGAGGTAATATAGAGAAGCATGGAAGCATTTCAATCATACTTATCCTAATTTTGTAGCTAAGCCACGAAATGTCAGACTTGTTATATGCATTGATGGTTTCACACTATTTAGTTAGTCTACATCACCTTATTCATATTGGACAGTGATAGTTACACTATAGATTCTACTACTAGAGATGTGCATGATATCATCTTATATTTTTTTGACTTTAATCATACCTGAGCCATATAACTCTAAATAAAAGATTAATAGCTTCTTGCAACTATTGATACATGAGCTAAAATTTTTATGTTATAATAGTGTACTAACATAGATATTGCTACAAAGCAAAACTTCTAAATGAAAGTTATGCCCATATGGACTATTAATGACTTTCTTACATTTGGAATACTATTAGGGTGGAGCACTATTAGAAAGTTGCATGTCCATACCACATGAATTTATCAATGGCATTCACTCTTAAAATGATAAAAAAAATGATTTGATTATCATAGAATGTCTATCTCTGTTGATCATCCTTTCAGAATAAATAAGGATTCATTCATAAAAAGTTGAGTAGAGAAGGCTAAGCAACCTCTGATATTGAGTAGGGACGATTTATGGCATATTGCTAGTTCAATTCCAACTATAGCTGACTCTCCCATATTATCTGCCAGTCAATTTTTATGTTATGATGTAACCTATAACTAGATGGAGAGGTGTACTTTCTAGGATCTACCATACTTGAAGTCTAATTTGATAAGGCATAATCTTGTTGTTATGCACATAAAGATAATTTTCTTACAATATTTTCAATACTATGATGGATGCTAGGGATAAAACTAAATATAGCGTGAAGGCTAGGTTGAACTTAAAGGAATATTGCTAGATAAGAGAGTTAAAGTTGAGAGAGACTACAACTAATAGATTTTAGAAGCCTAAAGCCAAATAATGTCTCACATTAGAACAATGAAGCACAATATATGAGTAGGTATAGTCATTCAAGTTACCATATGAGTTTGCATCTAATTTGATAGATGTGTTGATTTGAGAATAAGGAAAATATTTGTAATGAAGAGCCATAATTGCCATATTTTCTTACAATGCTTACTTCTAGTGGCATTTAGTACTTTACCAAAACAAAGACTAAATCCTATGATTGAACGTCTCTTCTTTAAGGAACTATTCTCTACTTGGTTTAATATGAAAGCTCTATGATAACTAGAAGTTAACATTCTAGTCATTATTTATAAGCTCAAAAAGATATTCCTTCTACTTTTTTGACTCCAAAAAGCACATATCGATACATCTACCATTTGAGAGATAGATGAACTCTTTTAAGAGATAACTATTTATTATTTGTAATTATATAAATTAACATTCCATTTAAGCTTAATTTATTTCCTAAAACTTATGCAGATTCTTAAATAAACTCAAAAAATTATAAAGAATAAAGCACACCTCGAAGGCTCAATATGTGAAGCTTGCTTGGCCTAAAGACTACAAATTTTTGCTCCTACTACTTTGACCAAATGTACATATGGATGATCTCGATGATGTTGGATCTTCATAAAATGTGTTATCTATTTTTCAACAATCTAGAAAAACATTGGATAGAAGCACATCAATATATATATAAATGACAAGGAGCTTAGGGAAACAACTATTAACATTCTTATCAACTACAATGAAGTTCAAGCTTTTCTTAAGTAAGAGCATTAGTATAATAATATCTCATTTTTATTTTTACTTAAAAAAATATTCACCTAATCCTGTTCATTTATTATTAGTTCAGGTTATTCATGAACTCATTAAAATTGGATGATAGTACCATTATCAATAAAAAGGTCAAAGATGAATTCCTAACATGGTTTAGATTACATGTAAGCAATCATCACTAAGAACTTAATATATTTTTTAAATTAGTAGCAATCTTACTCTTCTCAAAGTGCATGAAGATTAAGGACCTTCACGACCTAACTTGGGTTATAATGAAAATTATAAATATGTGGCCAATTTATGTTGTTAATGACTATAGATTCCACACAAGTTCTTGGTTAGAAGAAAAGAAAGCATAAAACTCTGGTGTATGCATTTGAGGAGACATACATTCAAATGATGAGGTAGATTTTTTTTGGGATTCTATAAGAAGTTGTGTAATTACATTATCCTAAATCAATTGAGAAGAATGTCATTCTATTTAATTATGATTGGTTTGATTCTGTGTGTATTAGAGCATAACTCATATGGGATCATTGACGTGAAGTTGATTAGAAAATATGCTAAGTTCAATTTATCCTTACATATCAAGCCACATAAGTGCATTACCTAAATATCTAAGATTAATAAGAGAGAAAATGGAATGAGCTTTGGTAATTAAAATCAATCCCAGAGCAAGAGTGAAACTTTAAAACATTATTGAACTTGCTCATCAAGAGAATGAGATGACAGTTTTCAAACTTCTAATTGATGATGTAGAGCTAGTTATAAGTTTGATTGATACTAATATGATTATGAGGAAATTATTCAATTTGAAGATGAGAGCAGTGAGGATGATGATTATAATGACACAATAAATTTAACTTCTAGTAATTCATTAGAGTAGAAGATCTAACATATGCATTAAAGGTAGCATATATATATTTTTAATAAGTACTTGCACATTATTTGTTTATACATATGTGTTAAAAGCAAGGATCTAGAGTTACATATTATCTTTTTTATATACTTTAGTTGCACAATAAATTTTTTTATATACTATAAATGCATACTTTTTTTTGCATGCTAGCATTTTACATACTACAATTCACACTACTTTTTTTTAGAAATTGTACTTTCACCTCTATTTTATTACCATTTTTGATATTCCTATTAAGTTCTCTACATAGATGTATATATAATATATTTAATTATTTTATTTTCTTTTTCTTATAAATGGCATCAAACGGTGGTGATGATGTTCCATAATGATTGATTACTAGCATCTATAAGCAAAATAAGACTGTGTCTTTACCCACTATTTAGGCTATCATCATAATCACCACCATGGCCTCTATTTTGATCTTATCACCTCAGCCTTTTAGACCAGCCAGTAAACATGCCTACAATTCAATAGAGCTTGCTAATACTACACTATTATACAAATATCAGGTACATTTAAGTCTTAGGGATTCCATATTTTAGCATACACCACCTGATCAGGCCGATACATCTATGCCCACTGAGCCATCGATGACACATAATTTCATTGAGCTAGAGGGCAACATGTTAGTTTATCTCTCAAGTATTATTTTTAATTTTTTGTGGTTATAATCTTAATTATAATTTTTAGGTTCAATCCATCCAAAAAATCCATACATATAATTATAGACATAATAAAGAGTAAATACAATGCTCTATATGTTTTATGGAAGAAGGTCCCAATTGAGGTTCGAGACATGTCGTTTAGGGAATTCAAAGTATTGTAATAAATACTTATACATTTTTATTATATTATATGATGTTAAAGTACTACTAATTATCATTAATTTATTTTATATTTTAGAAGGATTTCAGCTAGCTACCAAAGCACAGCTAGAAAATCGAAAAAAAAAAAAAAAAGTTTGAGTCTAGTGGCGCAACTAGTCTACGCGATATGTTCACGACATATGCAGGTCTAGAAGAAAACCACTTTGGATCAGAGAAGATGTTTTGGATAACATATATAGCATGGGCCACCCCATATTATTTTCTTAAGAGTGAATAAGCAAAACAAAATTGACAATCTGATTATAGGTGCATTGGCACCTATCTACATACTAGATGGTTAACACCATACACTAAGTGCAAAAAATGGATGGTTTCTCATTCATCACTTGAATTAATTGAACTTATAAACATGGTTAATTAATTTTATTGGACTATTTACAAGTTGATGTTCTTGGATGAGGGCCCAGTGCTGCTGAATTACATATTAGAACACCTCAGTAGTAGGTTAACCAATAATGAGTTGATGTTTGGTCAAGGAGAGCATATGTAAGTTAACTTTTAATTTCTTGAATCCTAATTTTATTGATAATATATAATATTTAAATCACATTATAATTTATTGTAGGATGACTACATGAGGACAAAAGAAGTTACTCATCAAAGCTCTACTGGTGCAAAAAGTTCTAGTGGACAACTAGAGTAGTTAGAGTATGACATCTGAAAAGAGGCTCTTAAAAGTAAAAAGAAGGTATGGATTTATGTCCTAGAATCATAGGGGTTTTCCTATGATGTATGTCATTCATTTTATAAAATGAGAAATCAATTGATTGACGAGATAGCTCAATAGAGTGTCAATATGATAATCGATGACATGGAAGCGAGGATGATTGCTCAAATGGAAACTTAGATGGTTGTGGAGGCAAAAATGGAGAAGATACGTAGAGAGAGCTATAAGGGGAAGGAGCCAATGGTGGTGGTGGAGGAGGAAGAGGAGGAGAAGGACAATGACGAGGAGACTTATGATGACTTGGTTTTATATGTACTTTATTTTTTTATTGTAGTACTTTATTTTTATGATGTTATTATCACTTTTTTATTTTAGTTAGTAGGCAATTTATTGAAATGTTAACAATTTAAAACTATTTAATTTGAATGTTTTAAAACTGCTATTTAATTTTAATGTTCTCAAAGTACTTGAATGAAAGAAGTGTTTGAATGCATCTATTTATTTATCTTGACTTATTATATAGTTATTGTGGGTATGTTAGAATTAGTTATGAAGAAATTAAAGAGTTATTATGTAATTCTTTTGTAGGTGTAAAAATCAAAGCATATAAGAAGCTCTATTTTAAATTTTTGTATATATTTTTTGTTGATTTTTGATAGATTTTATGTTGGTATGTTTGGTATGAAGCGTTGAGAGGATCCCGACAGAAAAAAAATTTACAAAGAAATTTTTAGCAAAATTCTATTGATAATTTTCCTCCACATATCCATAAATTCTCTATCAATTTTTTTTTTTTTTTGATATTTTTCTCTAACGAGATTTCTAGTCGACCTTTTTGACAGTTCTTCATGAAAAAAATTTCAATAAAAAATATCATCAAAAATCCAATGGAAACTACTTTATATCAGATTTTTCATCTTCTAGAAATCATTTACAACCAAGGGTTTATGGTTGGGATGCAATTCATCGAAAATTCATCATGAATCGATATCATCGATGAATTTTGATTGATTTTTTATTAACATTTTTACCAAAAATTAATAGTTTTATTATAGTGTAAAATGGGTGAGTGGAATGCTTAGCTCATGCATCCTCACTAAGTTTAGACACTCGGTCCTCTCAATTAGTTGCATGGTAAAATTTGGATTTGCACTGCAATATCCATAAAATTTAGAAGTCATGATAGAAGGATCCAACTCAGGAACCTCTTCTATCCAAGCCTAGTAGAAAGGCGAAGCAGCTTGAATAGAGCCATACTTGCTGAAGATGAACGAGAGATCAAGATCTGCTTGCAAAGAAGTTCTATTAACATAACTTAAGAAGAATAATAAAAGTCTCAACTACTCTCGCTAAGGAGAATTTATAAATGTAGTAGGAGAGATATGGTAATGTCAAATCAAGCACTAAATGAAGAAATAATTACTCAAATCTTGCAGATATCTCAAGTTACAAGGAAATAATCAATGCACAACAATAAAAAAATCAAATAGTACTCATGAACAAAAAAATATAAAAATATTTATTTTTATTTAAAGGTAGAAAAGTACAAGACACTTGCTATAACTAAATACATTATTTTTTAGTAATGTTTTTACAGTGTATAAGTGATAATTCTCGGTGAGCTAGAACTTAGCAAGTCACCTTTCTCACACATATAATCAAATAAAAACTCAGGCCAAAAAGGAGAAGTGAAGAACTTTGTGACTTGACCAAGTTCTGTAAAAATAATATCTTAGCCCTTATAGTCACGAAGTTGTGTTAGTACTCCACCTCCAATTGAATTCATCAAAGCTGGAGTCATCACTAGTTTATGAGATATGAATTCATCAAGAAGTTAGAAAGAAATTTCATTAAAAGGATATGATTTGGGTCCAACTCTTAAGAAGTGAATCCATCTATCGAGTAAGTTGAATTCCTACTCGAAAAATGGTGCAGCAAATCGCCCATAGAAAGGTAAAGAAACTCTATGAAGTTACTTTAACTGTCAGAGGAAATGATATAGAGGGTTAGTGAGTGCCCCTCACCATCCTCTACTGATGCTTGAATATTGTATATTCTCCACTACAACTAAAGAAGAAAGTAAGAGACTTAGATAAGAAAGACTTGCATCACCTGATAATAGGAAATTCTCATCCTAGTGAGATATTCCTCTATTGTTGCCTTCGTAGTAGTCTACCAAACCAATCGGCTCACCATCATCTCTTATGTAAAGTTAAAAGTCAACCTTCCCTCATTCCCATTCTTCAGGAATAGTCATAGGTCACACACTCACCATAACCGCTCACTCCTCAAAGAGGCAGGTGCGCAATTCTCCTAATGGGTTAAAAGGAGTAGTCAGGGTGATTGTTGTTGCAATTGCTGTAACTAAAATGCCCACTTTAGCTATAGGAATGGCAGCAGCCTCTTCCAACTTATTTGGTTTCTTGGAATTTCTGTGAAGGCCTACCCATAAAATCACAAGATCAATGTCACCACGAGGTCCCATTATGTCCATGGAGATTACATTTTAATGTGTTTTATAGAGCTGACTCTTGGAAGGTAGAAAGTTTATCTGAGAAAATAGCTAAAAAAATTATGAGTGCACAATAAAAGAAAAAAATGATACATTTATAGTCTCTAGAGCATTGAAAAATCAGATCAGTCTAAAGGTGATGTGACCTCTCAAAAATTACATTAATTTTCTCAAATCATTAAATATTTAATAAGTAAAGACTCTATTTATTCTTTTATCTTTTTTGTGAGGTACTTCTATAAGGAGCAAAAGAATCAGGGAGTTAAAAAGATACCTAAAAAAGTGTGTAGGGTCAAATGAGCTTACATGTCAAGATAAGGATATTTTCATAAAGGGTACTCAATGATTCAAAGTAAGAATACTCACTAAAAAAAGTACCCAAGAAGAGAAGATAGATATGATCTAATGAGCCGAGGGCTTGGATAATAATTATTCAAAAGCAAAACATAATTCTACTCATGAGCATCTAGTGACTATGCTGAGGAACAATGCAACCACTTTCCTCAGTTTCACCCTTACTTGCACACTCATTCAACAGTTAGCCAGTTACCCTTATCAGTCAATGGACCTAGACTGGCTCACCACCATCAGCTTAGATGATAATTTTTTGTATTAAATTTACCTTATATGATCATTTTATATATGGTCACCCCTTAATATTATGAAAGGGGGACTTCTTTCTTACAAGGGACCTTTTGGCTCTTACTCTCGACCTTTATATTTTGTACTTGCATTATGAGAATTATGAGCAATAAAGATTATTATTTTCTCATATCTGTTTCTTACTTTCCTACCTTTTTGCTAGCAATCTTTCTGCTTAACCCTGTTTCTTAGGTATATTAAAAGGTTCTTCCTCCATTCATAGTCATTTTTGAATTCAACAATAATCTTGTCTTTAATTATATAAAGGCTTCTTTGAATGATTTAGACAAGACTTCCTCCAACTCTTGTATATATAATGGCTCTAAGTGATCTTACTAAGTCATTATAAAATGATTAAATAATTAACTAATCAAAAAAATGATGTGGATATTTTCTCAATAAATATTTATATCTCTCTAAAGCATCATAAATTGATTCATTATACATTTGAATAAAAAATGTGATGTCATTCCTAAGCTAAGTAGTCTTAGAAGGTGGAAAATAGTTGGCTAAGAATTTTTGTGCTAAATTATTCCAAGTAGTTATAGATCTCTATGGTGTTTATTTTTGGATGGGGACACCATGCAGATTATACGGGGTACTTATTGAAGTGATCAGGTATGACATTGAGGTATGATGTACTATCTCGAAAGATAGAAGCATCACCCTTCAATGGACCTAATCACCTAATAAGGACTCCTAAGGCATTATGGGTCTTCGAATGTACTAGAAATTTTTCCCCTGCTTTACATGGATGAATAAAGCAGGGTTTATAGTAAATGAGATTCTTAAGTTCCTTATAGAGGCAAGCCTCTATAGTTAATTACATCCTAGGGAATGAATTTCCTTAAGAATACTCTCATTTAAAGAAGACAATTATCATCTCCAAAGATTTCAAGGTTAGACTATCAAAGGATTGGTTATGTTTGGGAAATCAATTAAGAAAGTTCAAGGAGAAGACTTATTTTTGGAATAAAGGGAGGAAGTAGGAACGCTCATGATACTAAGAGGTCTAATGAGCATTCTAATCTATCCTATGATTGGGCTTTATATATTTGAAAGTAAAGAGATTCTATTCATTTGAGTTGAATTTTTATTAGATTACTAGGGCTTATAATCCATAAACACAAGATTATAAAAATTCCTAAAAGGTGAGGATTTATGCTTGTAGCCCAAAGAAAATATCTTTCTCATATCTTAAATCTAGTGAGCTTTAGTATAAACTAAGGAATGACCTAAATCTAAATGACAAGTGGACATAAGGGTTCACCTCCTAAAGAGAGGAGGAATTATCCAACTTCTAGACTTACAACCGTCTAGAGTAGCCGCCAGCTAACTCCTACAATTTTAAAACTATGTAGTTTGATCTTATGAATTGCAAGGTAGCTGGGGTAGCTATTTAATTGGAAAGAGACTAAAGTCCTAAACCCACTCCCTAGAAGACTAGAGCATGAATGGTATTAGCATATGACTTAATCTACAAATGCAAAATCTTTTCAAATTTTATTTTATTTTTGACACATCATTTAGATAAAGGATTTGGAATTTTTATATGTCTAAATCAAAAGAGAGAGAGAGGGTGAAGCTCCATCATCAGGGGTTGCTTTCATAAGTCAAGCGATTCTTATTATGTAAGGATGGAGACCCTCATTTTTGCAAGAGTGGTAGAAGATGCATGGATGATGTGTGACATACAATATTTAGCTAAGGGGTTACTAAATCTTTTAATTATATTGATTATAGACTAAGCTTTATGATGAGGTTACAAATTATTTTAAATTTTAGTTATGAGTGATTAGTTTGGTAGAAAGATTATTTTTTATCCTAAGAGCCAGCCGCATCCAGGCCACACATTAAAGCATCAAACATAATGAAACTATGAAAATCATGCCATTTCTAATGCACGAGTTAAACAAATCATCAAATAATTTTATAAACTATAGCAAAAGAATAAGAGGTGTGAGTAGTTAGTTCCGTCGCATAGCCCGAAAAGAGAAAAGATGGGAAGCCGAGCTCTATCCTTATACAACCCAGAACATAAAAGGAAAATTATAATTACAATGAATACATGCTATGTGAGTCTTCACTCTTCATGTCTTCTTATCTTCATTTCTTTAATTTGATTGGTTCCTTCTTTGATTCAGACGTGCTTGCTTCAAAGGCATCACATGGCACCAAGGACAAAGCCTTCTAGCCACTGCTCATCCTAATCCCCCATAGCACTAATCCTAATTCCTATTGCAAGAAATTACATTCACATAGGAAAAATTAAATCTAATTATACCTGCAATGACTTGATTTAGAGAAAGCTTATGATAAAGTCTCAAGAGATGTTCTTTGGAGAGTTATAGAACAGAAAGGAGTTAATATTGGTTATATTCAAATCATTAAGGATATGTATACTAGAGTACTTGTGTCCAAACACAAGGAGGATTGACAAAATATTTTCCTATTTCAGTTGGATTACATCAAGGATCAACATTAAGCCCTTATCTTTTTACTTTAGTTATGGATGTTCTTCAAGGCATTTACAAGAAGATGTACCTTGGTGTATGCTTTTTGCTGATGACATTCTTCTTGTTGATAAGACTAGAGAGGGAGTCCAACAGAAACTTGAATTATGGAGGTCAACTTTAGAGTCTAAAGGTTTTCATTTAAGTAGATCTAAAACTGAATATATGGAGTGTAATTTTAGTTGTAGAAGTTTTAGTGATAGTGTTGTGACTTTAGGTGATCAAGTCATTAATAAGAGTGAGCGATTCAGATATTTAGGCTCTATTGTTCAAAATGATGGTGAAATAGATGGAGATGTTATTAGTAGAATTCAAGTTGGATGGTTGAAGTGGAGGAATGCATCCGGCCTATTATGTGATAGAAAAGTTCGCTTAAACTTAAGGGAAAATTTTATTAGATGGTGGTAAGACCCTGCAATGACTTATGGTGCGAATGTTGGCCAATAAAGACAAGCATAAGACTAAGTTAAGTATTTACGAGATGAGGATGCTCGTGGATGAGTGGCTTTACCCTAGAGATAGAATGCAAAATGAGTATGTTCAGAAAAAGTTGGAGTAGCTCTAGTGGTAGATAAGATTAGGAGAGTCGCTTAGATGGTTTGGCCACATAAAGCGTCACGTCCAGATTAGAGAGTAGATGCATTAGATTTGCCTTATGTTAAGAAAGGTAGAGGTAGACCTAAAAAAGACTTGGTTAAGATGTATAAAAATGATCTTAGTATACTTGAATTAGATGAAAATTTGACACATAATAGAACACAATGGAGATGAAGGATTCATGTAGCTGACCCCACCTAGTGGGATTAAGGCTTGTTGTTGTTGTTGTTGTTGTTGTTGTATACCTGCAAAATAGAGGTTAGCTAAACATACATACAATCCCAAGCAATTATGTGTATATTTTGGACTTAGCTCCCTACACATGGGTAACCAAGCCTACCTATCCTAACTTGAATTATGCTTAGGGGTTTAAGCAACCTACAAAAAGAGCATTTATATTTATTTTTAAGCATCCCCTTAAGCACAATCCCCTATAGAAAACATGATTAGGCTAAGAGCGGCCTAACATTTACTCTATGAAGCATACACCCTAACATCTAGTATAGAAAATCACATTACAAAATAAAACATACATCACATCATACATCATCCTAACATAGAGCTAGAAGTGGTGACTTAATTCTAATATGTGTATTAAGGTCATCTTAACTAAGCATTAGAGTTGTATCTTTCTAAGTTTGGAAATTATTCAAGTTAACATGATTGTGGGTTTCATATGAAGTTGTTTAATTGATTTGTGAATTTTAATTTATATTTTATTTTATTTCATGTGATTTACACTTAACAACTAAGTGTTATAAAGAGAAGGATGAGGATTACCCTTTTTCATCCCTACCTTAAGCTACTTTCTAAAGCATATTAATTTGATTTAATTCTCTTTAATAAATGTCTTATTAAACGATTTTTAATTAATCTTAAGTGTAGGTTAACTTTAAATAACCTTATCCAATATGAAAGGCATTATCACATGAAGTATACTAAGTCATTTCTTTCCATCGCATATAACATGCATATGATTTAATACTTAGCATATCTATACATACAATATGTTTTAGCACACTTAAATGATGATGAATGTGTATGTTTGGAATTTATATTTTCATTTTGGTTAAATTATCTAAACATATAAATTAAAGCTATATCCAAATTCTAATACCAAAATACATAAGGATGGAATCACATAAGTACGTGTCATTGTTAAAAAGGAAGTGAGGTAATCAAATGACCTCCTTTGGGCTAACTAAAGCCTCATATTCCCGGGAGGTCCAAACTATATACTTATTAACATTCCAAACCTATGTAAATCTTGACATGAATGAGGAAAAGATAGCACTAATTTATATATAACTTGTACCAATAACTTAGGTGAATATGGATGCATGCATTTTTAGTAGAAAAGGAGGATCCTAATTCCTTAACAAAATACACACATGTATGTATAAAAGATATAAGCAAGTATGTGTTATTGTTAACCAAGGAAGTGAGGTAATCAAATGACCTCCTTGGGGCTAACTAAAGCCTTGTATTCCTTGGGTGTCCAGACTATATACTTGCTTTCTTAGATACATATAAATGTATAAATAACTAAAGGTAGGAGAATCATGCAAAGTTGTATTTTTATTTGATTGAATTATTTATGTATGTGAATTAAAGTTCTAGCCTAATTTTAATGTAGAAATATATGGGAATGAAATCAAATAAATATGTGTCATTGTTAACTATGGAAGTGAAGTAATCAAATGATCTCATTGGATCTAACTAAAGCCTCGTATTCCTAGTATGTCCAGACTATATACTTATTAACATTCAAAGACATGTAAATTTACACATGAATTAAAGAAAAGAGAGCTTTACTTTACATATCTAAGCTATAAGCACATGCAAAACCAATATGCATTCATAACTACTATCACTTCACATGTTGTTATCACTTTATAAATTTTGAAAAATAGATTTAGATTTAATAGTGATAATATCCACAAATATGATAAGTTAATCCAACACATGCAAACTTACATAAATAAACATCATTTGATTCATTTATTTTTAAAAGGATGAATGCATGAAATCATTTAACATACAACATCTAAAGTGATTGGAAAGGAATAACTAAGTACAAACATAGGGTTCATTCAACTAAATTAATTCCTAAGAACAATCACATCAAATAAAGTCATTTAAAGAAAAATAAAGTTTCTTTATTAAATTCTGACTTAAGATTTTGATTAAGTTTAAAGAGGAGAAAAATTATTTGTTGTTTTAGTCCCATTCCCATGTTGGTGAACTTAATTGGTTTAAGAAAGGTAATTAAGTGAATTTTATGAATTAATTAAGTTAGATCCTTAATTAAATTAATTAATTATCCATACCTATGCTTCTTTAATTTGATTAACCACTTAATTATGAGTCACAAATGACATGAACATGTGAGGAAATAAAATTGCAATTCTTCTACAAGGACCTAATGCAAATGGCTCATAATTAAGGGTTAATTAAATTAAAGAACCTTATTAAGTACTTTTATGATTTTCTCACACTTATAGGATAATCATAATTTCCTTAAGGGTCTTTATGCTATTAAAGACATAAATAGAAACCCTTAATATCATTGCTAATTATCTAATGTGATCATGCTTTTAATTTGATTTATTAAGCCACTTAATTAATTAATTAACCCTTGATTAATCTTTATATTAATTAACTTTCTTTCAAAATGAAGTGGACTAGGAAAATAAGCTAAGAAAGAGGTCCTAACCCCACTCACCTTATCCATTCACTATTAGATTAGTGATTAGTAAGCTTAATTAATTAATTTGTTGCTGTTTAGGGTGTTAATTAGCCATTTAGTGGATTAAGAGAGTAATTAGGGCTTAAATGATCAATTCTCCTAATTAACCAAGCAATAAATTCCAAGAAAATTATGGGAGGTAGAGGCCATCCCATTAAACTAACACACAAAGTTTGGAATTAATTTCTTAAGTAATTAGGGTATAATTAACCAAATTAAGTTTTATTTTAAACCTTAATTAAGCCTTAATCACTATTAAAATTTAATTGAAATTAATTTTAATTAAATCTCCTCTATTTTACCTTTAAAATAAGTATTTATTTATATATTTTTAGATTTTTTCTACAATTTGTTATGAATTTTCAAAGATTCATCCATTAAAATAAGTTAATTAAGCCTAATCCTATCGGTGCCATGCAGAGCGCTAATATGGCGCTCTTTCCATGTGGCATCACAGGATTAATTATTTAAATACGTCTAAGTCAACGCTGATGTGGCTTACAGCGGACATGATTTCATCCCCGCTATCCAATCTAAGATTGGACGATGGAGATCAAACTCACAGTTTCTATAGAATAAAATGAGATCAGATCTAACGGATTAATCACGGTCATCTATTATGATCACGTGGAATGGATAGTGCATGATCTATCATCCCCCAAGCGATGGGAGACCGACACCGTCCGCCTTCCCTCACTCAATCTAAGCTCACCAGAGCTCAGATGACCATAAAATAGATCCCACACCTTCACGAGGAAGATCTAAAGGGATCCAACAATCAAAATCGCATGGAATACAACTTTTCTTCAAAAAGGCCTAGAAAAATTTTCTTAAAGCTTAGTTCAATAGAAATTATTTTGCCAAAGCTCAAGACCAGCAATGCAATGCTTAAGGTAGCTTTACCTGGACAAGGTGAAGCCCTGTTGAGTAGCTCATGTGATAATTCCTCATCGCTTGCTTTGTGGACCAAGAACTGATGATTTACACACCGATGATGATGGAAGTAGCACCTCCGGTGGTCGTGGAGCTCAGGAGAAGTTTTTTTCTCACTCGATGAAGGTAGGGGAAGGCGTGGGTGAAGTTAATTGGGGTTCAGTTGAGGTTTGAGGGATTTGGGTCAAATGGTGCCTTGCCTTATTTCAGTTTGAAGGAATCTGGTGATGGGAGGCCTAGGAAGCTTCAAAATCGCTGGGGATTTCAAAATGACTCTTTGAAGCTCTCTAAGGGTGTGTGTGTGAATTAGGTCAAAATGAGGGCCCCTGCCCTCTCCCTTAGATCAGATGGCTTGGATCGAAGCCTTGATTTCAGATGGTCAGCCATCGTATGTGGCTGGACGGGATGCGTGTAGGCTGAGGTAGCTTGATTTCGTTAGCTAAGATGTTGGGTTGGTGGCTCAAGGCATCCTCTCTCTTCTTTGGATTCATTGGGTACAGCTAAGGTGGGGAGGTGAGTTAACTCCTTCCCTTTGGTTCATGGTTGACCTGACCCACTTGGGTTGGGCTAGGCATGAAGGTAGAGTGTTTTTTTGGGTCATGGCTGGCTGCCAAGGGGAAAAGGGAGGAGTTGACTTCCCAATTTGGGTATAATCCCATGTGGAGGAGCTTTAGCTAATGGGTAATACCTTGGATTAGGGATGACCCAAGGTGAGTCTAGGATGGGTTGGGTCAGGTTTCAATGGGTTTGGACTTGCTTTGAGTGGGTTTAGCTCAACTTGACCCATATAGGTCAAATTGGGCTAGGTTGAATTGGGTAGACCAATTGGTCAAATTAGGTCAAACCAAGGGTTGAGTCATGTTCAAATGAGTATTTAAAGTTCTTTGCTTCAATTGGTTTGAGTCAATTTGGCTTGAATTTGATTTTGGCTCATTTGAGTTCATATAGGTCAAATGGGTCAAGTTGACCAATTTGACCAAGTTGACCAATTTGACCAAATTGGCCAAATTGGCTTGGGTTAGGGGTTTATTTTGGTTTGATTGACTAATTGAAGATGATTGTAGGCTTCAATTTTAATTAATTTGGATTTGTTTTGGATTTAGGAAAATTTGACCCTTTAGGTCAATTTGGGCTAAATGGGTGAATTGGGTTCAATTGAGGCTTTGGTCAAGTTCAACAATCACTTTTGAATAAACTTGAGCTATGGTTGCAATCAATTTGAGTTATATTTTGATTTTACCCAATTTGGTCCTTTAGGTCAAATTGGGTCAACTTGGGTCAAAAGGCTAATTGGGTTAGGTTTAGCTTAATAGATGGTCAAGTTATGTTCAGTCATTGATCATAGGTTGATGTGGATCATTGGTTTCAATTAATTTGGCTTAAGATGATATTTGTCTAGTTTGATTTATGTAGGTTAAGTGGGTTGACTTGGTCAAATGACCAAGTTGACTTAGTTTGACCCAGTTGATGATAATTGATCAATCAAGGATGAATGATGATCATCATAGGAGGTTTTGGTATGTTTGGTTCAACCCAATTTAGGTAGGATTGGAATTTGGTTCAAATAGGTCAAATTGGTCACTTTGGGTCAAGTGGACCAATTGGGCTTAGTTGAATCAATTTTAGGTTAAATTGATTTTAGTTGGATATATATATGGATTTAGGATTGACTTATAGCTTTGGTTACAATTGATTTGGGTTCAACTAGGTATTGGATTACTTCAATATTTCAAGTCAAATGGGATAGGTTAAGTTTGATTGAATTAATTTTGGTTTTGGTTCAATTGATTGTAGATTTGATTTATATTTAGGATGATTATTGGGGAAATAATTGATTCATGAGAAAATAAATTGAGCTTGGCTTGAATTGAATGGAATTTTGGCTAAGTCAATGGGATTAAATCATATGACTTTGGCTAGGTTTGGATTTTGGTTTAGTTGATTTGGATTGAAATTGATTTGACTAGAATTGAATTTGATTTGAAGTTGAGTCTGATTGTAGATTTTGGTAAATTGATTGAAGGGTTGAATTCATTTTGAGGTTTGTTTTGAATTTGGTTAAGGCTAAGTCCAAGGGATTAAATCATGTGCTTAGGATAGATAAATTTTGAGTTGATTTGGATTTGATGTTTATTATAGGTTTCAATCATTTGATTTGAAATTTGGGTTTAAATTTGGTATTTGAATTTGGATGAATTGAATTTGAGGTTTGGTTTAGGCCAAAGCGGTAGGCATAGATTGGGTTTAGGCTATAGGGTAGGTAAGTCTCCCTAAGTCCTAAGGCATAGCCTAATCCTATGATTAACCCTTCTAAGTCTCTAGACTTAGGTTAAGTGTTCACTTACTTGCTAGAAGTGTCTTATGACTGAGGAAGTTTAATGTCTAGAAGACTCCTAAATATAAGAATAGGAGATTTAGTCCTCACACCAAAAGTGAGGTCAACAATCTCTAGGGTAATAAACTCAATCATATTGTAGCTTTATCTCTAACTAAAAATGGGAATAATCTAAGTTTAATGGCATCACCACTAACCACGTTATACTTAAAAGTGGCACAAAAATTCAAAAAATTAGCCATATGGATGTTAGAATTTCCTTTAGGTGAACCCTCAAACTAAGAATATTGAACCCTTTGTATATTAAAAGCTTTAGCTCAAAATTATTAACTTGAATTGTAGGTTAATTTTTACTTTGATGCAGTACATCTACTAAATGTATATCATAATCTCTAAGTGATCTATGATGTTCTACATCTCTAGGTTGATTAGCCATTTTCAAAATTTTAAGTTTAATTTTCCTTTCTTTCCTAAGTTTCTTTCAATATCTAAGTTTAATGGTAACTGTTTCACACTATGATCACTATGCATGCAAAATATTAGAACACACTAAAACTACTAAATATAATATAAAAATTTGCAACAAGTTTTATAAAAGTAATAGATCACAATAAAAATTTTAAAATGCTTAAAACACAATTCTATTAAATAAATTAACATAAACATATTGAATTAAAAAATAAGATATATTAATGTTAACTTACTTAAATGTTTTGGGAGACCCCCAACAATAGTACTAAAAATTTGATCAAGCTAAAATCATGAATGTAAGTGCATGTATTATTCAGGTAATATAATGATGAGTTGAGTATTTATCCCAAGAAAATTTTTTATAAAGTTGAATTAATTTAATTATTAATCTTATGCTACCCTAATTTTTATCCAACTAAATTAAGATGTTGAAGGTTTAAAATTATTAAGAGAATAAAAGTTATTTTAAATAATAAGATTTATATTAATTTTTAGATAATGTACTCTGAATATATGTTCTCTTGATTGTTTCTATAAAAAATGAACTTATGAGGTTAAAATCTATAGTTGTCAATCACGAGTATTACTATCTTTTTATCTATACTTAGATTAAAAGGATCTAATCACTACACTTAATTAGTTAAATTTATCTATACTAATTAAAATAAGGCATGACATTAATTTCATTTCCCTATATAATTGAAAATTCCTAAATATCATATGCCTATATATATTTAAAAGATTTATTTACTTTTCTTAATTATTCAACTAAGACTTTGATATCTTTAGATCACACTAAGTTTTAACTTTGTGATTGGTTAGATTAAAAATAAATGAAGTATGGAGAAAGTAATGCTAAACAACATTATTATTTAAAGCACAAAATAAGCACTTCAAACTTTTAATCATATTATGATAGAAAATTGTACAATATTCCATAAATTGTGAGAGTAATTGCATGTCATGTTCAAGAAATAAATGATGAGTTTAATATTGTTCGCACGAGGATCTTTCATTAACTTTGATTAAGTTAATTTTTAATTTTATGACACTCCAATCTTTATTCAGCTAATTTAAGATGCTAAAAATTTAAAACTACTAAAATTATAAAAATTAATTTTAAAAATAAGATTTTTTTATTAATTTTAGAAAATATACTCTAAGTTTTTATTCTCGTGATTGTTTCTATAAAAAATTAAATTTGAAGTTAATGTGGTATTTAAAAAATCATTAAGTGTTGGGGACACCACACCGATATTAGGAGTTAATTATTGAAATGATCGAGTACGATATCAAAGAATGATATATTACCTCGAGAGGTAGAGATATCACCTTACAATAGACTTAATCATCTAATAAGGACTGATGGGTCTACATATATCTAAAATTCTCCTCTACTTCACATGGATGAAGTAAAGCATGATTTATTTTAAAGTTCCTATATAAAGTCGCTAGTTAATTACCTCTTAGGAGATATGAATCTCCTAAGAATACTCTCAATTAAACTCATTGTCTAACATCTCTATGGATTTTTAAGCTTGATATCAAATATTTGGTAATTTTGGGAATCAAGTGGGAGGACTCAATTAGGAAGAGTTTTTAATGGAATCAAGTTAAGAATATGAAGAAAGACTTTTAAATACTGGGAAGCCTAGGAAGCATTCCAACTATCATATTATTGGGCTTTATATTTTTGAAGTAAAGAATTGTAAATGTTTAAATTAATATTTTATTAGAAATCTAAGACTTATATTCCAACAACACAAGATTGTAAAAATGCCTAAGTAGTGAGGACTTACACTCATAAAAAATAAGGAACAAGTAGCCTCTAAACCTATATCTAAAGTGATCTAGTATAGCTAAGAGCTGGACTTGATTCTACTTAGAGAAGTGGGATATATTAGTTCCCTTCCACTAGAGAGAGTGAACCAATCTCAGCTCTTTTAGACTTACAACCGCCTAGAGTGGTAGCTAGCTAACACCTCCCATGATTCAAAATCATGTGGCTGACCTTATATAAATTTAGGATGGCTAGACTATTATTTATTAAGAATGAATCTAAAGTCCTAAACTCACTCCTTAAGATGCTAGATTATGATTGGTATGAAAATCATGCCTTAGACTAATGCAACAAGATTTTATTAGATTTTTATCCCATTTTGATTCATCATTTTAGACTCAAGCTTGGGAAGGTCTTATGCCTACATGCTATATGAAATAGAGCCATGCCCTAAATCAAAGAGAAGGGGTATTATAATACACAACATACAACTAAGGGGTTACTAAATATTTTATTTCTTTGATTAAGTTCCTAGCCTTTATGGTGAGGTTATGAGTTATTAAACTTTAATTAAAATTAGTTAACTAAAGTAGAAAATTTTAAGTTCCTAAAGAGGCTACTGTATCCAAGCTATACAGTAAACAATCAAGCTTTAAGAAACCCCTGAAAAACATGTCATTTTTATTACATAATCAATGTAAACAAATCAAGAAAGCATCATTGACTGAAAGAATAAGAGGCTGATGCAGCCGAGTACCATTGTACACCCCGAAAAAAAAAGGATAGGTAGTCGAGCTCAACTCTTATACAACCCAGATTATAATTAATATTTAATAAAAATAAAGCTATGGAGCTCTTCAATCTTCATCTTCACTTCATGGATTGGGCACTCTAAGCATCACAGGGCCTCCTAGGTCTAAATCTTCTAGCCAATGCTCATTTTAAACCTTATATCCCTAATCCTAAGCCTATTAAAAAAATTACATTTTATGAAAACAAAAATTTAAATATGCCTACAAAATAGAGGTTAGATTTACACACATACACACTAAGAAGTTATAGTTTATACATTAAGGCTTAGCACCCTACCTCGAGTCACTAGGCCCACTTATCCTAATGGATTATGCTTAGGGACTTAAGCAACATTTGCAAACAAAGACATTTATAATTTTTTATTATTACAGTGGTCCCTTACGCATAATTTGTTGTAGAAAATATCACTAGTCTAATGTCGCCTTAACATCTATACTACACATAAGTAATCCTACCATCCAGTCTAAAAGATTAGATCACAAAATAAAACATGGCATCATAACAACAAACACTAGCCTAACTTATGACTTGAATCAATGACTTAGTATTCTAATGTGTGTTATATGGCTTTGTGTGGTATGCCATAATCAGGTTCTAATGTTTGAAATTACCTAATTTTGACTGTTTAAGTCTCTTATTAAGGATGATTACACTTTATATGATTAATAATTTGAGATGAATTTTAAACTTGGACCTTTGATCTTATTTGGATTTCACTTTTGTTTTAGAATTTTAAAGAGAACAAGAAGGAATGAGATCTGCCTTAATCCCTAACCTTGACATGAATCTAAGAGATGAAATTTTTTCATTTTTTAATCATCTTAATGGAATGTTATAAATTATTTATTTTTTTTAAAGCTATATGTTTGGATTTCACTTAAAGATTTTATTCAAACATAAAAGACATCTTAAGATTAATAAAATCAAATCATGACTAACTTAATGATATTTTTTAACCTTACTTCATCATCTCATAATATTCATTTAATTAGATAATATACTTAATTGAATAACTAGATTATATATATATATATATATGCATATATAATTAAATTATTCCACACTTAATGCATCAATGAAAATTATTCCACATTTAATGCATCCATGAATTAATATATTTTCAATAATAATTAATATTTGAGATATGATGCAAGAACTTTGTAGAAGAAAATGATTCAACTATACCTTATAGGTATACATACACATTATTATATTAAATTTATACAAGTACGTGACATTATTGAACCAAAAAAAGTGACGTAATCAGAGACCCTAGGACTACTTAAAGTCTTACGCTTCGAGATGTCCAGACTATATACTTGTTAGTTCATATATATATACATACATATATGCACATAAAGATGAAATTATGAGAACTTTAAGATATATATATATATATATATATATATATATATATATATATATATATATATATATATATATATATATATATATATATATATATATATGTGTGTGTGTGTGTGTGTGTGTGTGTGTAAATATGATTTACCTTAATATGTAATTCACTATAAATCTCAAGGTACATGCCATTATTATATCAAAGATATGAGAAATTAAGGCCTCATGTGGACTAGTATCCCTACGACCTCGAGTTTCCATACTCTATACCTTTTAAATTATAGTTCATACATATAATATTTTTAATTTTAATTATTCATATTGATCTACTTCTAGGTTAATAAAAAAAAATTAATTAATTATGAAAATAGTTTAAGATTACTAGGGATAATATCCACACTATTTAGTTTGAAGCATGCAATTAAATGAAACCTTTTTATTTATTTTTGAAACATGAATGCATGAAATATATGAAAGACAAATTTATGAATGAATAAAGCAGAGCAATTAAATATTATCATATAACCTATTTGGAGTTATTAATTCCTAAGGTTATTCACATGAAGATAAGCATCCTTAAGCTTAATCAAATTCATTAAGGGTTGATTTCTTTGAAATTTAAATCATTTAATCCGATTGAGGTGAGAAAATTATTAAAGTTATCTCGTGACCTATTTTTATTAATTAAGTGACTCAAAAATGGTTTAGATGATTTTTATAAATTAATTAAAGATATTTAATTATTTAATCAATTAAGATCAAAAGAGCCCATAAATTCAATTAAGCCCTAAGTATAATAAGCCCAAAAATTATGAGAAATTTACAAAAAATGCATACACATGAAATAAACATATCCTAAAAATTTTAATGCAATTGGGCTTGTAATTAAGAATTAAATAAAGAGATAGGGAAAATAAAAAATCATTAATTACCCTCAAATTCCCCAAACTAATTAGGTATTTTGATTTCAATGAAAACCTTTTTGTTAGATGAGCACGAAGAGGGCTTGGTAAAAATTTTGGAGGTCTATACTAATTATTATAAATTTTTTATGTTATAGGGTAATTAATAATTTAATTAATTAAATAAAAATCCTTAGAGTGATTTTGGGGAATAGTCAAGACCAGAAGTCCTAATTAATCTCTTTCATCACCCTAACTATTTTAATATATAATTAGACTTTCATAATTAATTTTATAATTTTTTAAATTTTAATTATTTATTAAATGCATAAAATAACTAACTTAGGTTAGAAAATTCGGATCTCACAAATTACTTAAAAAATTAACTTGAAAGAATTAAGGGTGACTGAGGTCATCCCATAAGACAATCACACCAACCAAATTTCAAGCTCAGCCAAGTGATTAAAGCCTAATTATTCTAATTACTTGAAATTGTATACCACTATTAATCACTACACACTTGATAAAATTTGGAGCTTTTAATTTTTTTTAGATTATACTCTATCTAAGGTTTCCATAGAAGATCTATGATATTTATTGATGTGATTTAAATTATTTTTAAGAATTTTTATAATTTCTATAATTATTAATTATTCTTTTCTAAATTAGCCAATTAACTTCAAAATTTAATATCTCTTAAACCAGAAGGCTATTTAACTTGAAAGATTTATGATATGTAGGCAATAATATTAAGTTTCATTTTTAAAATTTTTAACTTAATTAGTTTAGTGTTTAAATAGTAATTAAAAAAATATAATGTCCACAAAAACTAAAATTACTTCTAAAATATATAGTCAGATTTTGGGATTTTGGGTTCATTCAATTTCTTTTAAAAAGATAAATCATAATTATGGGAGGTAGAGGTCATCCCATAAAATAATCACACCAAATTTTAAACTAATCATGTAAGTGATTAAAGCCTAATTACACTAATTAAGTGAAACTTCAAACTCTAATTAATCACTATACACTTAATAAAAACTTAAACTTTCACTTTTTTTAGATTCTCCTCTGGCTAAGCTTTCTATAGAAGATTTATTTATATTTGTTAGATTTTTCTTTAATTATTTACGTATTTTTAAAGTCTTGCATAATTAAAGTTATTAATTAATGCTTAATTAAACCTTCATTTAATTATTTTATGATTTAATGTGATCTAAAGGATCTAATGATTTTGTTAAGATTTTTGATGTTTACTTAAGTGATTTAAATTATTTTGATGAATTTACCTAAATTTAATAATTTTTATTTAATTATTTATTCAAAATTAACCAATTAACTTTAAAAATTAATAACTCTTAAACTATTAGACTATTTAACTTAATTTGTTTTATGATATGCAAGTAATAATAATAAGTTTTGTTTCTAAAATTTTTAACTTTATTGGTTCTGTATTTTAAGAGTAATTAAAGAAATGTAATTTTCATAAAAACAAAAATTACTCCTACAATATACTACCATATTTGGGAACTTTTGGTTCATTGGATTTTTCTTAAATAGACAAATTCATAGAGCCCTTATTTGTAATTTTTGGATAAGTATTTTAGCTTTAATATTTTTTTTAAGTTTTGGTTCACATCTAATGGAATAATTAAAAAATGAGATCTAAACCTGGTCGTCCATTCTATCCAAGTAAGATGGACAGTCCGAAGGTTGTCTTCCTCATGGGAGGCAGATCAAAAAGGATCGTATGGATGGGATCTACTTCAAACATTCTAGATCTTGCGATCTTATGACAATCTTAGTTGAAAGTCGCTTTATTTTACATCAAGAATGAAAGTGTAAGAGGGATCTAAAAGTAAATTCCTAGAATCACATCATTTTTAAACAAAAATGAAATCCTATAGATTTCCTAAAGGATTTTTTTTAGAAACTACATCATTCAAGCCAACATTGAGAGGATTTCTTATGTATAACGTGATCTTTGCCCTAAGTTGATGCTCCCACTCAATCTTCCTCTTTTTTGGGTTGTCCTCATCGTTGACCACCACCATATTTTACTAGAGTATACTTTATTTGGTGTTTTTATGAGAAAAAGGTGTGGGATGGGCTGGCCTTACTTATTGAGAGGTGGTGAAAGTATTGGATGCCCAAAAAACATCTCTTTTACCTCTTTTCTCCCCCATCTCTCTATATGGTTGAAAATCACAATAAAAAAATTGATATGGAGGTGTGGGTATTGATGGGGTGGAAGCTAACATTCATTCTGAGGAGCAGTTGGATGATTTAATAACACTCCAAGCCAAAAAGTGGAGTAATGAGTGGGGATGTGAGGTGAATGAAAATTTTAGAAGTTTGCATCTTTTTCTCTCTTTCCAACCTATCCCGCCCACCTATTACTTTTTAATTCTCTTTCACATGGGCTGAGATCTCAACTCTTGTGTGGTGATATTTATTAAGTTTTAATGGGTTTAATTTGGGTTTGTGTTAGCTTGAATCCATCTTGACCTTATTTGGCTTAAATGGGTTAGGTTGGGTCCTATGGGTTGGTTTGGCCAATTTGAGTTTAAATTAAGCTTCAATCATATTTGATGAGAGTTATTTTGCGTGATTAAGTTTGATTGATTGGAATTGATTTGGATTTATTTTGGGTTTTACCCAAATTGGCCTAATTGGGTCAATTTAGGTTCACTTAGGTCCATTAACCAAATTGATCAAATTGGATAAATTAGAACCAAATAAAATTTGGATTGAGTTTAATTAAGTTTCTTATGTGATTTAAAATGATTAATTTTATTTTATTTAAATTTATTTTGATTTTGAGTTAATATTGCACATATAAGTCAATTTGGGTGAATTTAGTTCAGGTTGACCAATTGATAAAATTTGCTAAATTGGGTGTAATTAAAGGTTGAGTCATGTTCAATCATTAAATTAAGAATGATTGTGAGCATTGATTTGATTTCATTTGGGTTGAGTTGAGTTTTGATTTAAACCCTTTTTTTAACTCGAATTGGGTTTAATGGGTAAAATTAGGCTCAATTGGATCAAATGACCAATCTAACCCAAATTAAAGTGTGTTTGAGATTCAATTTTATTTTATTAAGTATCTGAAGTGATTTAGACTAATTGCAATTAATTTTGATTTAAACCTATCATGGCCTAAATTGGGCTTAATGGGTCAAATCAGGCCAAATGATCAATTTGTCCAAATCAAACATAAGGAAAGGTCAAATTGTGTTCCAATATGATTCTAAAGTGTTTTAGAATCATTTAGTTTAAATTAATTTCAATTTAATTTGATTTTAGGTTCAATGGGGTCCATTTGAGTTCACTTGGACTAAGCGACATGATTAAGTCATTTAAGTCATCATTGG
This sequence comes from Cymbidium sinense, assembly GCA_021442155.1. Lineage (NCBI taxonomy): Eukaryota > Viridiplantae > Streptophyta > Magnoliopsida > Asparagales > Orchidaceae > Cymbidium > Cymbidium sinense. The sequence continues at coordinate 21,549,335 of CM038229.1, forward strand.
ATTCAAATTTATTTAGTTTTGTGTTCAATTATATTTATTTGATAAATCTGAGTCTTTGGGACTACTTAAATTAATCAACTTTTGATTATTTTGACTTTTGACTTGGTGGGGGCACAAATAGGTCAACTTAGGTCAAATGACCTAGCTAGCAATTTTCTTCCCCATTTGAATTTAGTTTTATGTTTTTTTTATGTTTATACATTAATTTATGCTTTTGATTTGATTTAATTTAAATTTATTTTAATTTTATTTGATTTTGTTGGACCTATATGATTTTGAGGCTAAATAAAGTCAATTGGGTTAGCCATGTCAATTGCCTCAAGAATTTAGATTATAATTTAAATTTACTTGATTTAGGTTTTTTTTTTACTTTTTATTGAATTTTGTTAAAGTTGGATTTCATTAGACTCACCTTGTCTAATTGGGTCAAGTCAAATCTTGTGGGGTCCACTAGGCTAACCTACGTTTTCAATTTCTTGCATTGACTTTTTTTAGTTTAGTTTTGATACCATATTTATTTTCATCTTAATTTATTGTTTCTATTTCTACTTTATTTTAGGTTGCACACTTAGTTACTAATTGTAGTATTTTAAGTGCCTAATTAGGAAGCTCTTAATCTAAGGTTGGATCCTAATTACTAAGATTAAGGTGATTATCAACCTTACTTGAGATTAACAAAACTTTAGTGCTTACATCAAATCCTAGATCTGAGAGGAGGGTTGTCAACCTCACTAAAAGTGAGGTCAACAGTAAAATTGTATAGTTATCATTCAAGAGTATTATTATATTTTCATCTATGTCTAGATAAAGAAGTATTAATCACTACATTTAACTAGTTATATTCTTATATACTAATTAAAATAAGTCATTTCATTGATTTATTCTCACTATGTGATTACAAATCTCTAAAAATTATATGTTTTTGTATATTTTAAAAATTTATTTACTTTTCTTAATTATTCTACTAGATTTTTTTCAATATCTTTAGATTACACTAGGTTTTAACTTTGCTATTGGCCAGATCATATGTAAATGAAGTATAGACAAAAAATAATATCTTAGCATTAATTAAGAACAAATATATCAATTTAAATACATAAACTTTACTAATTTTTTATGCTTATTAAGATTGAGGAATGAAGAATGGCTCCATTCTTTATTCAAATAAGGTAAAGTTATTAATCTATAATTTTTATGGTAACTAATTACCACTTATCATGATCAATTTAATTGGATGTCTAGAGTGATTCGAAGAGATATTTAATGTAGTCCTTAAGATCCAATTATGGAGATTTTTTATTAGCTTGGTCTGTTAATACTTATTTAATCATGGTTAATCATTAACTATTCTAATTTTAATGGCCTTGACACAAGTTGGGCTTGTTGTGAGAGATAATTTAATGTTAGCTTATTTATGGAATAATTAAACTTTATCAATTAAACTATTCAATGGAGTTTACCTCCATTTAATTTAAATAAATTGAAATTGGTCATGTTGATCCTTTTGACTTTATATAAACAATCCAAAAAACCAAATGAATTTGGTTGAATTTGTTTCTAACATTCTAATCTAGCTTCATGCCCAATTATTTGAGTTGATTTACTCATATAGATGGATTAAACATAAAAGATAAGTGTATTTTTATTTGATGGTTCATATTGACTCTTTGATCAATTGTGATTAAAAATGTAGTTAAAGATGATTGATCAAGGTGGGTTATTTCAAAAAAAATCTTCAACAGCTTTATATTTATTTAATTATACTAATATGGTTTTAAGCCTAATTTAATTTGATTGACTAATTTGGATTTAATTGAGTTAATTTAGGTCACTTGGACTTAAATGGTCTAATTAATTGGTCAAATGATCATGTGTGGATGTATTCTACATATGAACATTTTATCATGAGCTTTGGGTTCAATTCAATTGGTCAATTTAAAGGCTATGAGTGGCTTAGTCAAATTGACATTTTAATGGTTCATTTGGGTTACCCATCCTTTTGTTGGCAATTTAGCCAATACATTAGGAAAATTGTGACCTGAAGATATTTTTTAACCTAGGGATATCTTATATGGTTGTTGTCCTCACTTTGAGTGAAGTTGATAACCATCATCTTAGTACTAAGATTTGATATATGCACTGAGGCTTTCCTCACTTAGGATTAATACACTTTTAATGGCTAGGGGGACACAAAGTTTAGAAGACTTACAAGGCTCAACGAAACTCTGACTTGGACTATGTGGCACACAATGACTTTGATTTCACGCCAAACCACATATATCTCACTCAATTAATTGTATGCCACCTAAAGCTCCAAATCATGCCCAATTTCTGTTCAATTTGTCGAAGTGACAAAGTTGACCCAATGTGACTTATTGGATCTAAAGGGGCTAAACCCAAAATTAATCTAATTCCTCTGAAACTTAATACACCCAAACTCTTTAAAACACCATTACGACTTGATCAAAGCCTAATCAAGACTCAATTTGGCCAATTGGCTCAACTAGTCCAAATTGACCCAACTAATTCTTATAAGGCCAATATCAAATCCAACATAATCTAAGCCAAAATAAATTATTCCAAAGCTCTACAATCACTCCAATTTTCCAATTGAACATCCCTTATGACCAATTACAACTCCATTTGGAAAATTGACTCATCTAACCTAACATAGCCTAATTTGACCATTTCAAATTGACCAATAAATCAATCCAACCCAAATTAAACCTAATCAATCATTACAATCACATCCAAATAAAAATTTGATCATATTCCAACGCTCAATTGAAATCAAGTAGGTCAATTGATCCGCTTAACCTCATTTGACTCAATTTAACGTAAAGTATCAAATTAAATTAAATCTTGATCCAACCTAAATTTGATCATGCTAATTATTGCAATCAATCCTTAGGTGACTATTGATCACCACCCAACATCTAATTGAGACCAATTTAACTAATTTAACCCAATTTGGCTTAAAGGGACAAATTGAACCAAACTAGATCTAATTCAAGTTGGATTAAATCAACACTTACAATTAGCCTCAAATTGACTATTAAACAAAATTCTATGATCAATTAAACACATTTTGACCAAATTGGTCAAGTTGGTACACTTATCCCAATTTGACCTAAATGGTCAAATTGAATAAAAACTCAATCTAACCAAAATTTAATCAAAATCAGACCTATAATTATTCCCAAATTGATTATCAATCATACCCCAACTCTCAATTGAACCCTATTGAACCAAATTGGCCAAGTTGGTTCACTTAGCCTAACTTGACCTAAAAGGTTAAATTGAACCAAATCTTAACCTACTTCAAATTCAACCAAGACAACACCTACAATCATCCCTAAATTAATATCAAACATGTTTCAACCATCAATTGCATCTAACCTAGCCAATTTGGCCAAATTGGCTAACATAACTAATTTGACTCATATGAATCCATAGGAGCAAAATTCAAATCAAGTCCAAATCAAGTCAAACAAATTATACCAACACATCCCAAATCATCATTTGAACTTAACCCAATATCCACTTGGGCATAATTTGGTCAATTGATCAACCTAACATAATTGAACCTAAATTAACCTACAAGAGTCCAAATGAGCCAAGCTAAACCAAACTAAGTCCAAACACAACCAAACTTGCCATGACTCTTCTTTGGAGTCTCCGACAACTTCCCAAGTGGATCTAATCATTTTTAACCCAGTTCAACCTAAACTAAGTGAACTAAGGGTTTCAAATAAAACAAAATCTAATAATAGCACCCCTTAGCATGCCTTAAGCTCTCTATAGTTGACCCAAAGCTCTTTGGTCCTGCTATTGATCAAGGAGAGGTCACCCTCACCATGCTCAATTTTTGGTTCACCAACAATGGGTTGTCCACTTCAATAGCCACCAAACTCTCTCAACCATTGATGGAGGTTCAGCTCCTCTAATATATAGCCAAATTCAACCTAGCCCACTACCTGGCTAGCTTCCATGGCCTAAACCAACCCCTTTGGGTAGTTAACTTAGCGAGGAGTATACACTCCATTTCAAATGACCAAATACAATGCACACCTTAGCAATAACTCTAAGGCCAATCCCTAAGTCTCCTTAGAGCTTATTTTGCATCCTAGTTCTAGCGAGACCAACCCCTCTTAAACTTGAGCGTCCATTACATCCAATCACACTAGAACTCCACCATGAACAAATTCTACCTTCCTACACCATCCTCTCACTTTGATGAACAAAAATGAATCAAGAAACACTAGATTTCAACATCGAAGATAGGAGTTCAATCAAACTTTGGCAAACAATAGTAAAGCTCAGTCTCAAGAATGATTGGAGAGGAGGTAGAGGGGACTTAAACAATAGGGAAATGTTTCTTCAAAGTGAAGCTTCCTAACATGTTGTACTATCAGTCTTTAGCTCCATGATGTAAATCTCTCCCAAACTATGGAATGCCTACTAAGTGTTAGTGTTTTGTGAATAAATTTATGATTTCATTGTGATCAAACCATTGAACCCCTTGCATTTAATTTATAGATCCTAATGGAGTCAATTGAGTGTGAAACAAGCCTTAGTTAGCTTGAATCAAGTGACAAAAGGTGAACAGTGCTTGTCTCTCATCGAAGAGGAACATGAATCACAGGCCATCCATATCATGTTATTAGAATAGATGGTCATGATTAATAAATGTTAGAAATTTTTTATTTAATTCCTTTAAAATCATGGGATTAATTAGTGCTATTTATGGTCTTCGTTGAAATGTCTCGGGATGAAATCACATCTACTGTCATCTAAGCCAGCTGCCAATATAATGGTGTTGTTCATAAAGCACGGCCACATCAACGCTAATTGGGTAAATGGATTAATAAGAGTTTTAAAGGTTTAAATGTCTATAATTCATGTGTATAACATACGCTCTTTGAAGGTATATAGGAACAAGACTACTGGTCCGAAGGAGTCATATACCTTGTCTCCTTAGTTGAATAATGACAGTATCTAAAAAAGTTGTGTTGAAAATACATTGTGAAATTTTCAACATCTTAGACCTAATATTATAAAATTTTCAAGAATTCATTCCACACATATTTGTGCGTATATTAATGCATGAGAATTTTAAAAAAGATATATGTATGTATATGAATAAAAATCCAATATTTCATTTATAAAAAATAAACACATAATTATTTTAGAATAAAATATTAAAGTGATACATAATTATTTTGAAATAAAATATTAAAGTGATAAAATAATTACAATATTATTTCAAAATAAAGTATCAGAGTGATAAAATAAATATATAATTAAAATGAATTATCAAAGTGATAAAATAAATACATAGTTATTTTTAAATAAAATATTATTGTTATTAAATATATACATAATAATTTTGAAATGAGATATTAAAGTGATAGAATAAATACCTAATAATTTTAAAATAAAGTATTTAAATAATAAAGAATAGAAGGATATCATTAAGCAAATCATCATTTGTTCCTATTAATCTTAAAAAGTGGCATTCATGTGATTATAATTCCATTCAAGATTAATCCAAACTTAAAAATTATTAATAAAAAAATTTTAGTGCTTTATTAAAAAGGCTTAAAAGTTATAAAATATATCTTATATCTATCCTTAATGTAGGGTATTGAAAAGAAATGTTTTTCACTTTAAGTGAAACTCATAAAATTTTAAACTCTTTAGAAAAGTAAGTTGACTGTTAAAAAAACATCCTTTTAAAACCTTTCTTCCATCTTTATTAAGATAAGCATGAGTATGTTCTTCATGAGATAGATTGATATATATTCAACTAGATTTCACCTAACAATATGTTAGGTTTTATTTATATATGGTTTTTACTTCCTATGAATGTGAGCATTCATAATTAATTACCCCTCTTACCATAATAAGAGAACACTCTTGATTAAGATTATAAATAATATCAGTTTCTAATATAAAATTAGTGTCTAATGGTGTGGTGTGGATGACTATTTAAAAATAAATAAAAGGGTAGTCTTGATCAAGATCCCATGGTTTCGTCATCATTGGATTACATTATTCTAGTCTACCAACATCAGAGAGCTAGCATTAATTTCCCGGGGGGTCTGATTAGCATCCATGGGTTGCCTCATCTCAGATATTCCAAGTAGACCAGAGGTTTAGTGTAGGGACGTTCACATGGCAAATATAGGAATGAGCTTACATTCATTAGAAAGTCATTAGAGTGCTTGCATGACGAATACATGGGTTGGACTTACATTCCTTTTGAATGTCAATAGGGTGTTTGTATGGTCAATGGAATAGATTGGACTTACATCCCTTTGGAATTTCATATTTATTAGATGGGTGCATGATAAATATATAGATTGGACTTACATCCCTCAAGAAGTCTAGTAGGATGTTTGCATGGAGAACACATAGATTGGACTTACATCCCATTGGAATGCCATTGGTGTATATATTGTTCACATGTCAAACATATATAAATTAGACTTACATCCCTTGGAAAGCCAATATGGTGGTAAGCATATAGATTGGGCTTACATCCCTTTGAAAGACCATAATTTATAGGGAAGTTCACATGGAGAACAGAGGATTGGGTTTAAATCCATTGAAAAGCTAGTTTATTTTAGAAGTTTATATGGTGACCATATAGATTGGGTTTACTTTCTTTGGAATGCCATTATTTGTAGGAGTTCACATGGAAAACATATATATTAGGCTTAAATCCCTTTGGAATGCCATTATTTCATAGATATTTGCATGACTAATATTAATTCATGGTTCTAAGGAGTAGCACTTTGGCACTAGACGTATGGTGCCTTGGTGTTATCATGGTAGTGCCTTGGCATTGAGTAATTAGTACTGTAGCATTATGAGGCAAGAATCCATGTCTTAAAAACTCAAGGGTGATTCAGCACCTTGGTGCTCCCAAACTAGTGCCTTAGCACCGTTAGCAGAAGAATATAAGTTCAAAACTCAAGAATGCAATTCCTTATCACTACACAGCTAGCGCTGGAGCACTATGGATATGTATTAAGTTTAATATTAGAGAGATCGATGTCATAGCTCTATAATATCAACTCCTTGGCATTATTAGTTGGGTGCCTAAGGTTTTGATTTCACAAGAGAGAGCTCCTTGACACTGAGATATCAGTGCTATGGTACTATAAGATGAGTATTAATATTTAATTTTCTTGAGGATGCACTACCTTGACACTGGAACATCAGTTCCATGGCTCTATCATATGTGTGACAAAGTTAACTTTCTCGAGAGCTCAGCAGCATTGGAACATCAGCACCATGGCAATGTAGAATGCGCACCTAAGGTTTAAGGTTCTTGAAGACTCAGCACCTAGGCATTAATTTGTTAATGCCTAAGATTTAATACTTTTGGAAAATTTTGAAATTTTGGCAGCATAACGCTTTAGCAATGCTAGGTCTCATGATTTTTAGTTCAAAGAACCCTTCTCCCTTGTCCTAAATCTAAGATAAATTGAGGGATAATTTTGTTTCACACTGGAACCAAGTTTGAATGTGGAATGGACTTCAACATTAGCACCTTGGTGCTAGAAAAATAGCGTTACAACACTATTCTAAAGAAGTGTAACCCAAAAGGGTAGTACTGTGACACTAGTGCCATAGCGTTGTGCTACAAGTATTACATTAACTCGAGAGCTTAGCACCGTGGAGCTGAATTTTTGGTGCCATTGCACTATAAGGTGGAACATCAAAACTATCTTTACCAAGAGGTAAGAACCACAACCCTGGGATTTGGGGCCTCGATGCTGGGATTTGGCACCTTAGTGTTACAGAGTTGGAAACCCATTTTAGAACTGGTTTCTTGAAAACTTCTATAATTTTTTATGAAATAATGTGACATAACACTTTAGTAATGCTAGATAATATGGTGTTGTAGTGTAAGAAGCACTCTTCTCCCTTATTTTGGAACCAAGATCAATATAGGGAGGATTTTCATCTCGCATCAGAACTAAGTTCGATAATGGAGGTCTTCAAACATAATTTCTTTTGTTTCTTGTGCCTGAAACATGTTTTGGCATAACTAAATTCTTCTCCCATACTCTGGATCCATGGTCAATAGAGGGAGACCTTTCATTTCTCACTTGATCCAAGATCGATGGTGGAAAGCTTCAGAAATTTCTTTTGGGAGGAAAATTGCATAAAAGAACTTTTTCAAGAACTTTTACCTAGAGTTAGTGATAGCCAGCTTCGATCTTATCTTATGCGAGAGGAAGACACCCTCATACAATGATAAGGAATGCACTGTGGAGGGAAGAGAGTGTTGAGAATGCTTAGAGTTGAGACCAGGAGCAAGAAAGGGAGCAATTAAAGAGAGAAAACAAAGAAGAGGGGAAGTGGCAGTTCCCCCTATTTTTATAGAGGTTTTGGATAACTATTCTCATTTCTTGGGTAGTTTTCTGACCTTTAACCATTCTCCCGACTCTCCCTAGGTAGTTATCACTATCGGAGAAGCAGTTGCAGGAAGGGTTAGTTTTCTTGCTTCTTTAAACTAAAGGTCATCGCAATAGTGCCTAGGCTTTATTCATGACAAGACTGTTATTTAAGTAAATAAGGTGGTTATCCTTTTGAATGTCTCATGTCAATTGGACATGATGCATTCATTATTTTTTATATAATAGAAATAAAGAGGACATAGATTTTAAAAATCTATAGTCATTTTCATATATTATATGAGGTAGTGACATAAAAGAGGTTTCAGCAACAAATAATTAACCTAAATTTTTTCTACAATAGATAAAAGCTATATGGGCTCTATATGCTATAATAGACTATCTCTCTTAAGCTTCATGGAGATGCTGAAGGTTAGATTCTTAATCAGAGACTCATGAAAAAAGAATCTACTCAAGTTTGGACACTTGAGTGTCTATTTATGAGCAATCCTCTTCTATAGCTATGATAGCCTGTCTGACCATAAATCTTCTCTTTAATAGATATTATCTTCTTAATTATAACTATCTCAATTTGATAGATATGTGAAGGAGCTAATCTGTGCTCTAGAAAGCTCTCTTAAGTAGGATCTCAAGGTTTTGAGACTATGCTCGAGATTATTATGAACTAGGGAAACTTGATGTGAAGTAATGTTGAATGAGGTTTTTATAGTAATGATTGTATTTGATAGAATCTCCTAATAAGTAGTCCATAAAAACAATAATCCAAACTCAACATCTATGCACAGGGATTCCCAAAGCTATAGCTCCTACTTTAAGACCCAAGGTAGTAGCACAATCTAGTAAAGAATTTGCTTCCACATTGAAGCTAGAAAGCTCAAGCAAAACTTCTAAGTCAACATTTAGAAGTAAGTGGTATAGTGCTATTACTATATGACATAGGCTCTTTTAAGAGTTGTAATTTAGTGGATCTAAAGTCCTAGGGCTTGCGTTTCCTGGAGGCAAAGCATGAAATCTCCATACCAGATAATTATCTCTGAGCTGTATAACTCAAACTGGGAATAGGGTGGCTCCTTGCACAAGAGTCAACATTTGAGGAATCATCCTAGGTGGCACTCACTATCACCAAGTCAATTCTGATAAGAGTGGCTCATGGAAAGTCATCAAAGTGCTAGATTTCTCTTTATGTGGTCCCTTTTTAATATGCACATGGTCATTGCTGATAGGCTGGGTAGACACTAGGGAAGGCATACTACTATCCATTGATAATACCAGGGTGACCTCATTCTCTATCTGTTCTACTCATGGCTCAATTGTTGCTGGTGGGATGGGAGTATGAGTAGAGTCAATAGCCCCTGCTACTTTCATACCATAACTATTTGGTAGAGGGCTGTGATATCTCTATCATCTCTCTCCTAAATGGCTGAAGCCTCTCATCATCGCTTTCTACTGCTGCCCCACTCATCTGATGATCTCATAGGAGCATGAGTCACATGTTAGGGGAAATGCAAATGTCATGCTAATCTAGCTCTCCTCAATCCACAATTGTATATGAGAAAGTCTAGCTCCAAGAAGAAATAGAAGGTATGATGAAGTGGTAACTCCTATGTAAGTCTCCTGTTGGGCTACACAGAAACTAAAATTAGTACCTAGGCAAGGTGAGAAAGCTCATGTTATACAAGATTTTGCTAAATGAACAGATAATGGCAGTATCCATTGGGAATGAGCATCTACTATGTTCAATATTTGAGGTAGTCTATATACAAGTGTGGCCTGAGTGAATCCATACTGTCTAGCCACTATGTTAGGATTGTATCCCTCTAAGACCATGGATTCATGAGATAATAATAAAGCTAGACAGGTCAACCCAATGAGGTATCATTTTATGCATCTGTATCTTGCCTTTGATAATAATAAGGGGGCCTTCTCTATCAATAAGAGATTCTATGAATCTCTATCCCAAAATTTAAATAGGCAGGCAATGAAATGATGATCTATGAATGTTCTAAAAATGATCCATCATGCGTGATGAATAAAACATGAAAGCCTTGATCTGTCAAAGGGAATCTCTACTCTTTGAAGTAGGGTGGAATCTTAAGACAACTAAAAGCTCCTAAAATATGTGCATGAATCCATCCATATAAGTAGTGCCAAGGAACATCTATATCATAGCGTCATGAGTCAGTGATAATGCTCACTCTACTTAATCCATGGTATAGGTAGGCTAATGATGTAGATGCTATTTTTGTCCTCTCACCACGAGCAAGCAAACAAGCCATCCAAAGAGTGGAGGGATGGAAAAATCTAATGTGGCCCAAAAATATAAATTAGCACAGCCAAGTGGAAATGAAGGCCACTAAAGATAGCTCCTCATCAATGTCCCATGCTAAGATATGTCAGGAACTTGCTCTTCCTTCAGGCTCAAATCTAGTATTGAAGGATTTCTTAAATAAATGAAATCTCACGTCAAATAGATAATCCAATTGTGCTAAATGAGGCAAACATACTATTGAATTAAAAAAAACTCTTGGATCATGTGTCTAGAGTAACTATGCCTCATCAGTTATGCCTTGATCTCTGCTCTTTAAATAGTCTTTAATAGTGAGCTAGAGCACGATGGAGACCAATAGAATATACATAACTTCCACTCCTATGTTGGCTAACTGGCTGATGCTGAAAGAACTCATGATCTGGATGAACGTACTTCTCAAGAGAATGCCTATAATAGAGAGGCATGCTATATCCTGCATGTTTGCCAAGATGACTATCATCTCATGCAGGCCAATCTAATAGGTATTGGTAGTCCTATCTCAATATTTTTCTACACCCTCAATCCAAGTAAATGAAAGATGATTGTAGTCAAAAGTGATGCATATATTTCGTGATATATGTTAGCTCTCCAGAGGATGTCAATGCATCTGTAGAAGATGGCATGACTAGTATACGTAGCTACTAACAGCTGACAAGGGTGTGCCAAACACTAACTTTTAGTCTCAATATTCTGCTTCATGATGTAATATGTGATAACCCAAAATTTTGATTATGCTAATAGAAGGAGCAGTATCTGTAACCTATTGAAGTACATCTTGATCCCCAAAGCTAAGGCCATCTACACCCCGCTCTAAAGAAACATCATGACTATGTCTTAGCTTTAAATTTATCACCCAATCAGTGGGATCATGACCTATTGAAACTTTGAATCTAGAGATAGAATGCATAATGATCGAGTAAATGAATCCTCAAAAATATCTCTACTCATCAATATATCCTAATGCCATGATAACTGATCTTGTAATCTGACTGAATAATGTAGATCATGATCTTTAATAATGGCCAATATCTACTCCTCAGTGAGCTTAGTAGAAGGCATATCATCTGGCCTTTTTCAGGTAAACATTATAGGCAATCTATACTAAATCTAGATAAGATAAGCATAAAAATTTTATAAGCATTATAAAAAAGTAATAATATTTAAATTTGTAAATGAGTTGTACTTGTAGGCTTTGATTTAGTCTTCTCTAGTTTCACAAAGTTTAAATTTATATTTGGATTTAATCCTCCTTTGATCATATTGAATCTAGATTTATATTTAGACCCACCCCTTTTCAGTATGTTCGTTATATTTAGACTTAAATCTCATCCATATGGATATGTTGCATTTAAGCTTAGGTTTAGATCTAGCTTTGGACATGGTGGAATCTAAATTTTGGTTTAAATTAGACCCTTTTTGGACATGATGGAATCTAAATTTTGGTTTAGATCCAAACCTTTTGGGCATGATGGATTCTAAATTTGAGTTTAGGTCCAATTCCTTTGGGCACAATGGAATCTAAATTTAAGTTTAGATCCAACCCTTTTGGGCATGATGGATTTAATATGGCCCCTTTGGCATGATGGATCTTAGTTTAATTTTAGATTCAGCCCCTTTATGCATATTGGATCTAATCCAGCCCCTATATGCATGATGGATCTTAGTTTAGGATAGAATTGATTGGAGAAGTTTCTCTTTGATGGAGAATTTTTCTTGCATTGCAAGGCTTATAAAATTGACCATTATTGACAAATGAATCTTCCTTTGAAATGTAAATATTCTTCTCATACTTAAGCAAAGAGTATCTCTTTGATTGATCAAATTAAAGTTGATTTTGGCTCGTACATTTGTTAAGCATGACATATTTAATAGTTATGCATAATATCTCTTCAGATATTATCTAGAAATATAGGTCTTATCCCTTTTGCATCAAGGAGTTGATAAGCTCCCCCTTCGTATACTTTTTAATGTTATATGGTCCTTTCCAATTTAGGTCAAACTTTCCACTAGCTCATTAATGTAGAATGATAGGCCTTCTGTGAACCAGTACTAGTTCATCTATTTTAAAGCTTCTTAGAAAAACCATACAATCACGAGCTCGGGTCATCCTTATCCTATATAGTTTTTATGTTTTTTTGAGCCTGTAATCAAGTTTCATCTAGAGCTTTAAGCTCTTCGAGTCATATTTGCACACTTTTCTCCATTGTAAGTTCATTTCAAATTGCTATATGAAGTGAAGGTAGCTCTACTTCAAGAGGATGTATTGCTTCTAATCTAAAGCCAAAGGGAGTGTGTAGTATGTAGTATGGTATGACCACAAGGCTTCTATTAATATATCATGCCATTCCTTTTTATTTTTAGAGAGAATTTTATTTTGAGAAGTTTAACCAATATTTTGTTGAATACTATCTAACCATTGGCTCTTGGATTGTATATTGAAGAATATTGCCAATCTATCTTGTATTTCTCAATGAAGTGATAGATTTTGGCATTCTTGAAGGCAATGTCATTATCAAATATAATTTTCAAGGTACTCTAAATCAATAGATGATATGATCTCAAATAATTTTACTCCATTGTCTCCTTTAACTTCTTTTAATGGAATTTCTTCTACCTATTTAAAGAAGTAATCAGTGGTAGCTAAAATGAAATGATGTCCCATAGAAGATAGATGATCCATTGAGCTAATTATATCAGTTCCCCAACTTTCAAAGGGCCAATTTGCTACTATTGGATGTAATAATTAGGAAATTGATGCAATGTATTTGCATATATTTGGCATTGATGACATCTTCTGCCATGTTTAATGCAATCTTAAACCATGTTATACCAATAGTATCATATTTATTTGATTTTGAATTTCATTTAGGATCAAATTTGTGTGCACCGCACAACCATTCATGGACTTCAGCCATCACCGTCCTTGCTTCATCTGGTTCTAGGCATTGCAACCACATTTGGTTGATGAGTGTTGATATAACGTATCATTCATAAGAGCATATCGTAGCGCTCTTTGTGAAATCTAATGAGCCCTTGATTTATCTTTTGGAAATTCACTACCTTTAAGATAGGTGATGAACAGTTCTCTCTAGTCATCTTCTTCTACTATCATACAAATCTCTCTATTATCTTTAGCTTTAAAGGTTTGTAGGAGGGTTGGTGCCAATGCTTCTCTGCTTTGGACTATTATTATAATTGGCCCTGAGGGTTTCACATTTCTTTAGCCAATTTACCTATTGCATCAGCTTTGTCATTATCCCAATATGATACTCTTGTAATTATTACTTTAAGGACTTATTTTAAAAGCTCCAAGATATGCTTATGATATAGCGCCAATTCATGCATGTTTATCTTGAAAGTCTCAATTATTTGTTGAATTATGAGTTGAGAATCTCTAAAAATATGAAGCTTCTTAATTTTCATATTAATTGCTAGCTCTAGACCTATGATTAGTGCTTCAAATTAGCTTCATTATTAGTTTGAGGTTCAGTCAAACTATACAAATATCGAAGAATACCACCATTTAGTGTCACAGATATTAAGTTAATTCTAACATGTACTGTAGGTAAATCGATTGGTTTGGCTAACTTTATTGATGAAGCCCCATAGTGGAGAGTTTGTCGGTAAGGGGTGAGTGGCTAGAAAATCAAACAGAGCTTAACCTTTTATAGCTTTTTGTGGAACAAATGTTATGTAAAATTGAAGTAATATAATTAACCATTTAACTAAATGAGTAGTTAGGGTAGGTCTAGTCATTAAGAATTTAAGAGGGTCAACTTTAGAAATCAATGTTATTTAATGTGATAGTAGATAGTGCCATAGTTTCTAAGTAGTAAATATCAATACTAGATATTGCTTCTCAATAAGATAATATCTTATTTTGGCTTTCTAATAAATGCTAGAAATATCAATGCTTGACATCTCCCTGAAAGATTAGAAATAAACTGTTGACCTCATTTTTGGATGAGGCTAACATCATTTCTGAAATTAGTAATTAGGAACCTCTTAATTAAATGCTCATGACACTACACCTTATGACTAAGTGCTTCTTCCTTGGGTTTGATCTAACTGAGCTAGACTCAACCCAAATTTCAAACTTGGATTCAATCAAAACAAATTCAATTAAATCAAATGAAAGAATCCAAATCAAAATAAAAATCAAATTTAGTCAACCATTTTGACATGGGTTTGACTTATGTGGGTCCCACCATGTATAAGGTCAACCCACCAAAAATTTGACCAATGAAAATATTCTAAATGATAAAAAAAAAAACATGTTTAATTATGAAACAAAATAAATCTAAATTTATTTAGGCCTTATCTAGGTTATAGACCACTTAGTCTAAATGAACCTAAATGAGTCCTATTGGATTCAAACCCAAATCAAATTGAAATCAAGTCAATTTGAATATTCAAAATCATTTGAAATTGATAATCAAACATAATCCAACCCATCATTAGGTCCAATTTGGTCAAATTGGTCATTTGACCCAAATGAGTCCAAGCTTAACCAATTAAACCCAATTTGGGTCAAATGGGTTCAAATTGACATAGCATTGAAATAAAATGAAATTAATCACCCTAAATCATCTCAAACATATGACTAGACATGGTTGGAGTACAAAAAAATTCAATTAAGCCAAATGGGTCATTTGAACCCAATTGAAATCAAGCTTAACCATTTAAGCCTAAATGGGTTAAAATTAAATGAATTCTAAAACCAACTCAAATCCTAAAGGAATTAATTAAATAAAAACTTAAAAAATCATCAATTAAACATAATTGAACCAAAAATTAAATGAATTAAATCAAAATAAACAAAGTTAAAACACTTTGAATCCAAATGGCTTGAATTAGGTTTAAACCTCTAATCCAATTCAAATGGGTTTGGATTCAACCTCAAACTCACATAAGGTTTGATTTGGATAGCAAAACACTAGCCTAAGGATTGTGGTTGTAATGTTAGAAGCCATAAGTGAAGTCAAAGGGAGATGAGTTGAGGTATTTACCAAGCAAAGATTCTTTGTGATTCTTCCTCCTCCCATCATCCAAAATCCCTTCGATTTTATCCAAGTCATTTTTTACCACCTCTTGGAGGATAATTCTAAGGTTTAGAATGAAGTGGTTAGCCCTCAAGCAAAAGAGGAATTTACTTCTTCCCCCATGAGAGCAAGCAAAGCTAGAAAAGAGAGAAGCCATGAAGGCCATTCTCTCAACCAAGGGAGGAAAGGGGAGGAAATGACTTCCTCCCCTCAAATTTATTATCCCAACATACTTACAAAGCTAAGAGGGACTAAACCCACCCTCTGGCCAAGCCACCTACCACCACTAGCCAAAATCTAGCAACTTAGAAGCTATGAAAGCACTCTCTTGACCATGTATGGAAAGAGAGGAGAGAGCCCCATTCCTCTCCCACTTTTCATCCCAAAACATTCACATAGTGAAGATAAGAAGAAAGAGATCATTCCACTGACCTCTTATCACCTACAAGCCAAAATTTTTCCAAAGCTGGTGTCCATCTCTCATCCTCCAATGACAAAATGAGAGGGGGAGTGTTCCACCTCAAATTCAACATCCCAACACGTTCTAGAGGTCAAGGTGACCTCAATCGAATCTTCACCGAGGCTCATCGCCACCGGTGAGCCGGAGAATGGTCAAACCTAACAGAAAATGGCCACAACTTGGTCTCCAACACATTTGGTGTGAACACAAGCTACCAAATCACATCCACATCTTCATCCCATCAATTTGAAGGTGTTCAGAACACGGCGACCACCGAGGATCACCACTGATGAGGTATGCCTCACAACCAACCTATATAACATCTCAATTTCATCTTTTGTGAAGGGAATTTAATCCCCAAGAGGATTGAACCATATAGATCGATTGCAAATCAATTCTTGAACATTTTGTAATCGAAATCATGTCAAATTTTACTTTGGATCATCAAAAATCCATTGTATTCAATGAACAACATTCATCTCTCATCGAAGACGATCGAGAAATGATCTACATCGTTCATTCCTTCTATTTGGAATGAATTGTTGAGATCTAGCCACACAATCTAATTCAACCCCTATAGAAAATTGCAGAAGGAATCAAGACCATTGGGATCCATCCTGCATGATGCTACTTTTGACGTCGCCGTAATGTGGATTACATAGCTCAGTGGCATCGCGCCATGTGGCAACTGTGCCACCATTTAGAATAAGCTTATCTCATTTTAGATGATTGAAAATTTATTAAAAATACCAAAATTTTAAAATATCATAAAAAAATAAAATATAGATCCAAAAAATACAAATGAGTGCTCTATGAATTCATCTCAATGAGTAGAATCCATTAAACCTAAATTCTCCAATTAATTTTGGGTATTTTTAGCTTAATTTGACTTTAAATAAAATTAATCAAACTCAAATTAATCATAAAACATTAATCCAATTGAAATGAAACTTTGGGGAGCTAAAACTAAGGTTAAAATACACCTTGGGAAAAGGTTTTATCAATTATTATAAAGCAATTTAAAAGATATCAAATTTCAAACTTCAAACTTCAATTTTAATAAAATAAATTAAAACTAAATAAGATAAATCATAAAAATAGATCAAATCACTTTGAATTAACATAACAAACACTATTCAACTTAAGCACATCAATGAAACTCATTGAAAATTAATAAATTATAAAATGACCTAATTTGGTAATTAATTAAATTAATTAATTCAATTAATTAACTAGAACTTAGAGAAATTGTAATAAATTAATCTAGTTTCCAAAAATTATGAATGAGCATATTTGAGAGAGGAATCAAAGAAAAATAAAATTCCTAAATAATCCTCATTAAATTAGGCTTAGTTTAGGTTTTAATAAATTAATTAAAACCTTAATTACACCCTAATTATACATCTAATTAAAAAAACTTTGGAAATATGAAATTGGAAAGGAACCCAACTTGCCATAAAAATTTCAAACCCAATTGACCTTTGGATTGGGAATTATTGAATTTCCAAATTTTTAGGTTAATATGAATAAAATAATAAATTAAAAAAATCATAAATCACAAAATTCATAGAAGTAACTTAGAATAATCTTCATCAATACCAGAACACTCAAAGGTAATTCTTCAACATTCTAATTCAAAGGATTTTATCACTTATATATTTAAGGTTTAATGAAAATAATAATGAATATTAAGTTTAATTAAAACTTAAGGCTATTAAATTCATAATCAAACAAATCAATGAAATCCTAATCCACAATTAATGTAAATTAAAACTTGATTAAAACACTAACTTAAGTGTCTTAGGTTAACATAATTCAAACTAAGTGAACATGAATTCAATAAACATAAACACAAGTCAAACTAAACATTAATGAAAATAAGTAATTAAACCAATTCAATCTAAATCAAACAAATCAAATTGAAAATAAATCAAACCAAGAAGAAATACATAATCAAATATAAAGAAAATAAAAGAAGAATGAAATTACAAATTTAATTCAAACCCAAATCAATCTAAATGATTCTAATGTTCATCTTAAGATGAAGGTTTCATTCTATTAGGGTTTCGGGTGCTGAATAGAATGAGCTCCACCCAAAGTTGAATCTATTCTACTCTTAATTCTTGAAAACCTAAACTTCACTTTAACATAAAAGTGAATTTGAAAATGAAAACAAAATCATTAAATCACTTGAATTAAAACCATCCCAAGGTAAATTAAATAAACCTCAAAACTTTGAATTGATTCTTAAACTAAAAGGCTTAGCAAAGTCTTGCTATACAAGCCTATTCCCTTCACACACTAGATCATTAGGTCATGTACCCTAGATTTAGGTTAGGTTGATCTGTGATAATTTCTTTTGTGATGTGCTTTTCATGTTTGTGTTGTGTACTATTTTAGAATGGATGATAGGACGTCATTTTTAGAATAAATATTATCTTCTGCAGGAGGCTATGCTAAAAAGGACTGCCATCATAAATAAAATATAAATGTTATTTTCTTGTAGGTATGCTTATGTGCTTAAGCATAGCCCAATAGCACAGGTGGGCTTGGCAAGCAACAAATGCTAAGCCTGTGTGTTTATGAAATATAATTATTATGTGTTGTTCATATTTTCTTGACATTTGTTTTGTAGGGCTTACGATTTATTTTTGAATTTAAAATATAAATTTGAGCTTAAAAGTAGGTTAGATCTATGAGGTATTGGATTAGCAGGAGCTGACCCTACTAGCAGATGGGTGCAAAGGTCCCCTATGAAGCTTAAGCAAGGTCCCTAAAAAAGGAGACGATCCTTGAAAGAAGACCCATAGATCTAAACTGTAGTTCTAGGCCAAGCTGTATAAGAATAGAGTTCGGGTGTCAATGGTACCAGGCCACATTGGCCTTTCTTTAAATATTAAATTTCCTTAATTTATTTTGGGAATGTAATAGAATCAACTAACTTATCTAGGTTTCTTTCTGTGTTGTGTTTTTTATGATGGATGTTTGGACATAGAATTATAGGAAAAAACAAAATTTTCTACCCAATTAAATTTAATCAACTCAAACATAAAAATAAAGAAACTTGAAACTTCATATAAATTAAAGCCTTAGGGATAGCCTAAAATCAACTAAAAATAATTAGCTCTTAAAAATCATGGAATCATATTACTCTCAACTCTTGAATTGGGCACTTCATCCATATCATATAAAGAGCATCTAACCTGTGAGGATGACCGCCTTCTTGGGGAAGTATGCCTTCTTTTACTGATTTGGCCATAACCATTTCTAATTGTATAGCATTTAGGCACAAAAATGCATACCCAAGACCTTAAATGAATCATGAGTCAAAACTTTTAAAAGCTAAAAAATGTGTATTAGTTAATGCTTTTCATACCCTACATGATCTTAAGGATTAGGAAGTGAGTCTACATTATTAGATTCTTTCCTAAAATAACCTAGTCATCTTGCATACATAAGACTTAGCATCAATGACTTAAAATGAGCTTAGGTGGTGTTAGCCAACAACCCTTTCAGGTAGATTATAATTACAAAAGAGTTAAGGATAGGTTTGTTCCCTCAAGTGAGAGGAATGGAAGATAATTCCTAGAAATGAAATTAGGTCACGCATCTGACATATGTTAGAAGCACTTATAAACTTAGGTTCTGACACATCCTCCTTGGAGTACGCCTTCAACCCTAGACATTTCTATAATCTTGTGTTGCTAGAATCTAAGACCTAGATTTCTATGAAAATATTAACTCAAAACCTAAATTAAATCTCAAAATTTAAAGTCCAATGATAGGATAGTTGAAATATCCACTGGGCATCCCAATATTAACAGGTATTTCCTACTTTATCCCGAATGGATTCTAAAAATAACTCTTTCTACTTTGGATCATTACCGATTGAAATTTCAAATATCATTTCTTGGAAAACCAGTTTAGAAATTCATAAAAATAATAGCTTATTTCTTTAATCAAAAGTATTCTTAAAAAGAGACCCTTCTCTTGAGATGTAATTAACTATGAGGGATTTCCCTTATAGGAAACCATGAACCTAGTTTAAAATAAACCATGCTCTACTTCTCATGTAGTTCACCTTAAAATAAACCCTACTACACCCAATTTAAGATAAACCTTGCTCTACTATGAGGGCATGCCCTCATAGGGAACCATGAACCTAGTTTAAAATAAACCAACTTAGAAAACTTTGAATTCTATCGAATATAACTATTAAATCACTTATATGATGGCTTTGATTCTTCCTTTTGACAATTAAATCATCGACATAACATTCCATATACCTATGTATAAGGTCATCGAAGATGCAAGTCAATGCCTTTGGTAAGTAACACCAACATTTTTCAAGTCAAATGGCATCACTTTATAGTAATATATGCCAATTGGTGTGCGAAAGGACATTTTCTTTCATCATCTAGAGTCGTTTTAATTTGGTTATCTTTTGATGAACCTTCTATAAAAGACAATATATCATAGTTTTGTGTTGTCTACCATGAGTTCTACATTAGGTAGTGGGAAGTCATATTTTTGGTATGCTTTTTTAAATCTTTGAAGCCAATGCAGACACAAATTTTTCCATTCTTTTTTCTTACTAAGATAATATTGGTAATCCAATCAGCATAATTATCTTCCAGATGAATCCTGCTTTGATGAGATTTTTGGTTTCATCGATACTTGTTCTTCAATTTTTAATAACATTTCATCTTCATACTTGCTTTGCAGGCTATAAATCAGTTTAATGGAAAGTTTATGCACAGTTACATCTAATGACATGCTAGCATATCACTATAATTCTATGTGAAAAAATCTTTCTATTTATTAAGTAGTAATTTTAGCTCCTCTAATATTTCTGATGTGAGGTTAGCATAAACAAAGGTCAGCCTAGGTTCTTTTTTAGTACCTAGGTTGATTTCTTTAAGTTCATCAATGGTGGCTTGATTGACTTCTTCAAATTCCATTGGGGCTTCTTTGAAGTTAATTATTAATTCATCTTTGAGTATATTTTCATGTAAAACAACCCTTTGTTCATTTGTAGACTCAAGAGAAGCTTCTTCTTTTTCATATATGGCATAGAATGAGCTCATTGAAAGAAATACTAAAGTGATATATCCTAATTTGCATGTGGTGAACTTCCCACATCCTATGGGATTTTGGGTATTATTCTTTTACTAGAGCCTCTTAAACAACTGAAGTTGAATGCTTGATTGTATAGGTTGAATGTTGTTTTTAACCAACTTCTTTAGGGCTGATAAGCAATATTAAAGAATTATTATTGAAATGTCTTCTTCCTCAAAATCATCCTCTTCATACAACATTTATATGGGATTTACGATTCGCTCTTATGCCATGTAAAAAAGGAACACACATTCATTATAGCCTCTTCTAAGAGGGACATGAAAGTCTTCAACTATTTTATTTCCTCTTTCCCTAAGGATTTTATCTATGCCCTTGACATATTAATTAGTTTAATAACCTTACTAAAAATTTTGGATTTAGGTACCCCCTTTTTCAAGAAATATGAGTTTTCTCTAATTATTTTTCCACATTATTAGTATTAGCTTCTTATTTCTTTTGGTTAGTTGAAGCTTTATTAGGTTAATAAAGTACTAACATCTTTTCATCATCTTTAGTATCACTGCTAAGTTGGGACTTTAAGTTGCTTTGATTCATTGGTACTTCACCCTTTGAATTATCGCCTTTTAGCATTGGTTTGATAGGTGGAGCCACTTGCTTTTGGGAATTCACTTCCCCTACCTTATTAGGCATGAAGTACTTTACATCATCATAGATCTTGATCTCATGTATCAAGAATGGATTTATGTCACCCTCAATTTGATGTTCTTCACCATTTTAAATAAACTTCATACATTGATGGAGAGGTGAAGATACTGTGCTATATTCATAAATCCATGGCCTACCAATGAGTGATTTGTAAGCAACTTTGTCTTTGATCACATGGAACTTAGCCACTGTGTATAGTTTCCCAAAGTGTATAGGTAGAACAAGGGATCCTAAGATTTATTGACCTTGTTCATTGAATCCTTATAAGAATACTATAGTTTTGTCCAGATAACGAGCATCTAAGATTAGTTCTTTGAGCTTCATATACTATAGAAATACTGCTATGTTTTAGCGACATTTTTGGTGGATTTTTTTGCCAAAAATTATCGAATGAATAACCTTTCGGATAGAGTGATGTTTTAGTTTGAAGTCATAGGGACACCACGCAGATCTTAGGGGGTTACTTATTTAAATAATCGAATATGGCATCTAAGGAATAATGTACTTTCTTGAAAGTTAAAAACACCATTCTAGAATGGACTCAATCGCTTACTTTACATGGATAAGTAAAGTAGGTTTTATTTTATGCTAGGTTCTTTAATTCCCTATGGAAGCAAGCTTTCATAGTTAA
The DNA here is from genome assembly GCA_021442155.1 of Cymbidium sinense. Classification (NCBI taxonomy): domain Eukaryota; kingdom Viridiplantae; phylum Streptophyta; class Magnoliopsida; order Asparagales; family Orchidaceae; genus Cymbidium; species Cymbidium sinense. The sequence continues at coordinate 21,571,992 of CM038229.1, forward strand.
TTACATCCTAGAAAATGAGCATTTCCTAAGAACACTCTTGAATTAAAGTAGTCAACTAATATCTCCAAAGATTTCAAAGGTCGATAAGCAAGGAATTAGTCATTTTGAAAGAAATCGAGAAGAGCTTAAATAAGAATAGTTCTTAGTAGTTTCTAAAAGGGAATAAGTAGGAAGAACACATGATACTAAGAAGCCTAGTTAGTTCTTCAATCTACCCTATAATAAAGCTTTACATTTTTTTAAAGAGGGAAAATTACTTATTTAAGTTGAAATTTTATTAGAATGTTAGGTCTTAGATTCCAATAACACAAGATTATGGAAATGCCTAAGAGGTTAGGACTTATACCCGCAACAAAAGAGAAACAAAAAGCCTCTGAAACTATATCTAAAGTGCTCTAGCATAAGTTAAAAGCTCAACCTAATTCTACTTAGGGGAATGGGATATATTGGTTCACTCCTACTAGGGAGAGTGGACTGATCCTGACTCTTCTAGACTTAGAATCATCTAGAGTGGCTACCAACTAACACCTCCTATAATTTTAAAATCATATGGACTAGTCATATGTAAATGCAAGATAGCTAGGCTATTGTTAATTAGAAAAGAGTCTGAAATCTTAAACTCACTCCCTGAGAGACTAGATCATGATTTGTATGAAAATATGACTTAGACTAATGCAAATTTTACAAATTTTTAAATCATTTTGACACATTAATTTGGAACAGGGCTTGGGATAATTAATAAGGCATCCTGAACATATTAGCATTGATTGAGCTAATCAAAGATGCCTAGGAAGTGGTGTGCAAAAGATGATCACACCTATCCTGGATGTCCAAGACTTTGAGACGAGCATCTAAGGCTCTTAGGATATTATGAATTTGAAGAGACTCATGATTAGAATCAACCAAAATTCAAATCAATGTTTGATTTGATTAGTTTGGATTGCTTCATGCCTTGGCATCAAGGAGTTATTGAGTAAATTTTGTTTGATTTATCGAGAATTAGCTTTGCGCTAAGGATACGAAGATGGATCTATTGAGGATTGTGCATGAAATTTGATTGGATTATAGATTGATTCATGCTAAGGGCACGTGTGGAAATTTGTTTTGGATTGATGAGAGTTGATTGAATTTGATGTTAATCTTATTTGGATATGTTGATTAATTTTATTTAATTTTGGTGATTTGTGTTATTTTTTATTTTAAATTGATTTGTTGAATGAGTATGGACCCTATCAGTTTGTGATGGACCACACTAAGGATAGGCTACAAGTGCATAGACATGCTTTAAATTTACCAGCCCAAAGGAGTAATATGTTTATCAACAGAATGACACTACCCAACCTAAAAGGGAAACTACTAGGAGATGGACCATAATGGCTTGATCCAAACCTAAAGTAGTCGGTTGGGAAAGGGACCTTGAGGGCATGATCCTGACCCTAAATATATGAAAATGGATCTAGTCAATTTGTGAATCACACTAAGAAAGGGCTACAAGAGCTAGGACTTAAATTAGATTTAATGACTCAAAGGAATTGTCTACTAGCTGCACAATATGGACTATCCAACCTAAGGGTTATCCATCAATTTGTTATGATTGAACTAGGAAGAAATCTTGGGGACTCACATCTTCCAAAGTGGAATCAACCACCGGGGTGACCTACGATCAGCCTGACCTAGGGCGACTACTAAGTGGGAGTCGCTTGAGACTTATCTCAACTTGAAGTAGTTAAGGTCAATCCTACGGGGAGTTTGGTTGACACTGCCCATGAAAATAGGGTGCCTACTTAGGAAGAGGTGTCATTGGGGGGTCTTATCCTAATCCCCAAGAGATGTTATTTTTGTTTTTTTATTTGCTTATTTAGTGTGGACCTTGTTGGTTAGCAATGGGCCACACTAAGAAGGAACCACAGGGGCTTTAACCTACCTTTGATGTACTAGCCCAAATGATAGCCCATGCATCCGTAGACTGGCTCTATCTAACCAAATGGGTGGCTACTAGGAAAGGGAAATTGTCCAATTTGATAGTAACCTAGGTCATGTCTATATGGAGTTATGAAGATGTAATCCAAATAGAATTCCTACAGGGGAAAGGGGCCTCTAGGGGTCTTATTTAAATCCCTAAATTATATAAAGCTTGTAAGTATATGGTGGTCAGATCAGGAAGAAAGCATGGGGAATCACATCTATGTGAATGGGGTTATCCACCATGTGGATTGTTATCAGCAAAGTGAACAATAGCCAACCTAAGGTGCCCATCAATTTGTGATGATCAATCTAGCAAGAAAGCATAGGGGACTCACATCTTCTTAAACAAAAGTAATCATCAGGACGTCTATCATTAGCTAGATAGCTACTATCCGACTTAGGGTGACTATCAAGTGAAAGCCATAAAGGAGGACTAGACCCAAGCTTGAAGTAGTCAAGAGAAATAGGAGTCACTGGGGGTCTTACCCTTGTCCTCGAATATATATATTTGGACCTAGTCAGTGCATAATGGCTAGCTCAAGAAGAAAGCTCAAGGACTCACATCTTCTTAAGCAAAGTTAACCATTAGGGTAATTTATTGGTCATGCAATATAAGGTACCAAACTGGCAAGGCACCCATCAATTTATTGTAGTCAGGATAGGAAGAAAGCATTGGGATTCACATCTTTTTAAGCAGAGTTGACCACTAAGGAGACTCACTAGCCAAGTAGTGAATCGAACTCGACCTAGAGCTACTAATAAGTGAGGGTTATTAGGGGTCTTATCTCGACTTAAAGTAGTCTAAAGCAATCAGATTTAGGATGCTGCTCAAGTTTCTCTTACACCTATCATAAAGCACCAAGAGATAGAAAACATTCCTAGTGGTTGAAAATTAGACAAAATGTTCTTAATTTAAATAGGTAATTTGCTTAAAAGGAACATTTTATTGAAGAAATTTTATCTTGAACATAGTCATGTATAGTATTTCTTTAAGAAAAGTCATTTGACTGGAAGCATCGGATGTTTGCCTTTATAGTTGATCAGTTGGTATGATCCACCTTGGTAGGCCTTTCCAATAATGAAAGGGTCTTCCCAGATTCATTCAAACTTGCCTCCCATCTTGTGACTGGTTACAATTGATCTCTTTAGAACTAAAACTAGCTCTCCAACTCAAAACACCTCTTGGGTGGACCAACTTATTATAAACTTGAATCATCTTAGCTTTATATAACTCAAGGCTTTAACATGCCCATAGGCTTCTTAAACCTTAAAGTTATTCTAAACAGAGTTTAGCACTCTACTCGATTGCGATTTTACTATTCATAATTATCCTTCATGATGGGGGGAGTTAAACTTCTAAGAGAGAATAGCTTTGGACCATACACGAAGTAAAAGGTGGTGGATCATGTTGACATTCTATATGTAGTTGTTGACATCTCTTTTAGAGTGAGTTCTCAATATCCTCATCTTAGACTTAGGAGTCTTCTAGACACTAAGACTTTCTTAGTCATAAGATACTTCTAGTGATTAGGTGAACACTTAACCTAAACCTAGAGACTTGGAAGGGTTAATCATAGGATTAGGCTATGCCTTAGGACTTAGGGAAAATTTACCTACCCTGTAGCCTAAACCCAAATCCAATCTAGATTCACCCTATAAAATCTACAATCAAATTAAAATCCAAATCCAAATTCAAATTCAATCTCAAGCCAAATGATTGAAGCCCATGATCAAATCCAAACTAGAAATCTTTCTTAAGTCATGTGAATCAACCTTCATGAACTTAGCCAAATTTTAATCTAAATCAATCCAAAATCAATTGATTTTCTTATAATCAATTTATATCCTCAATTATCTTTCTAAATATAAATTAAATCTACATTCAAATGATCAAAAAATAAATCATACTAAATCAAACTAAATCAAAATCCAAATCTAAGCTATATGAACCAACCCCTTGAACTTAGCCAAGTTCCTTCATTCCAAGACCCAAATTCAATTGATTTTCTCATAAATCAATCATTCTATCAAACACCATTCCAAATATGAATTAAATCTACAATCATCAAGCCAAATCAAAATTATCCCAAGTCAAACCCAACTTAGCCCATTTGGCTTAAATATTCAAATGAACCAAAACTCATTTGAACCAAAACCAATTGTAATTGGATTTATATATCAATCTCAAATCCATATATAAACTTAACTAAATCAAACTCAACCCAAAATCAAGCTAACTAAGCCTAATTGGCTCACTTGACCCAAAGTGGCCAATTTGACCTACATAAATCGAAATCCAATTCAATCGAAATCAAAATGAAGCCAATCCAAACTTCATGACATGATTGTTGATCATCCTAGATTGTTCAATTATCATAAATTATGTCAAACCAAGTCAACCTAGCCCTTTGACCAAGTTAGCTCTTTAACCCATATGAACACAAACTAACCAAATTGCAACCTAAGCCAAATCCATTGAAACCACTGATTCAAATCAACCCAAAATCATTATTTGAACATGACTTGACCTCCAGTTGAGCCAAACCTAACCCAATTGGCCCTCTTGACCCAAGTTGACCCAAATTGACCTAAATGGTCAAAATGGGCCAAATCAAAATCTAATCCAAATTGATTGCAACCAATGGCTCAAGTTCAATCCAAATTGATTGTTGAACTTGACCAAAGCCTCAAGTGAGCCCAATTGACTCACTAGACCCAAATGATCTATTGAACCCAACTTGACCTGAAGGGTCAAACTAAACTAAAACCCAATCAAATCCAAATTTAATTCAACCAAAGCTCACAATATATTCCAAATGATTAAACAAACCAAACCAAGTCATGACTTAAGCCAATTTGGTCAATTGGGTTAAATTTGTCAACTTGACCCATTTGGCCCAAATGAATTCAAATGAACCAAAATCAAATCTAAACCAAATTGAACTAAACCAATGACACCAATGCACTCCAAATGGTCATATGAACTTGACCCAACCCTTAGTTTGACCTAATTTGACCAATTGGTCAACCTAACCCATTTTGACCTATTTTGACCCAAATGGGTCAAATTGAGCCAAACCTAACCTAACTAACTCCAAATGATAAGAAATTTGGGCCAACCCACTTTTAACTCATTTCAAATCTGCCCAAATCAAATCTAATTCCAAATGACCATTATATCCTTAGGTCAAGGGTATCACATGAGACAAATCACTTAGGGGAAGGATTATTTCCTTTCCTTGGCCACTTGACACTCTTCCATTGGTCCACCTAGGCATCTAGGAAAATGACTAACCTGACCCAAGAGGTGGTTGGGTTGGCCATGATTCATGGGGAGGTGAATTCACCTCACCTCCCTCATTGGAGCATTTGAAACCCATAGGACACCCACTAATCCCTCTTGGCAGCCACTAATCTGGCTTGCCCAACAAAATTAAGCCACCTATGATGATTCCATGCCATTCCCAACCATCCCAAGTCGTAGGACATCCACTAGGAGCCAAAAAAATCACCATTATAGGTGATTTTTGGCCACCACCAAGCACAAGAGAAAAGAGAGGCTTCCAAGAACTCATTCTACTATTACACACACTCCAGGAGCTCCTTCAAGCAACAAGACCCCTTTACCACTTCCTTTGGGCTAGAAGAACACTGAAACTAAGTGGATTCCGGCAAGGAGGCGATGACCATTGGTGGATACAACATTCCAAGGGGAGGCAAGGGTCTAGATTCATTCCAAGGCTTCTTATTGCATCTAGGAGTGTGCTCGATTAACACAGCTGCTAGAATCCATCCCTGATGAGGTAATTTTCAAATCCTTTATCCGGCCATAAGTTCTCTTATTTATGATAATTCTTGCACAATTTTAGGAATTTCCCTTAGATATCCCTTGCATATTTTATTTTGAATAATCCTAATGGAAAAATAGAAGCTTTCCAAAGAATCAATGTGAAATCAAGCCCAAATGGACCCCATTCCATCAGTTTCATGATTTTCATCTGCTGCGGTTTCATAATTTCCATTATTCTAGTTGTCACTTTCACTCACTGGGAGGACGACAGCTTGCCAGCCATCCGATCCTACCTCAATAGGGACAGGCAACTAGGACTAGATGCTAGATCACATGATTCAGGCCCTCAAATTACATGATTTGATCTGGACTGTCTGATCTGTGATTGGACGGTCCGATCAAAAATGTGTCATCCCCATGGGTTTCCGCTTATTTGTCGTGTTAGCGTCGTTCCAGCTAATCGAGTGCTACGCGTGTCGTGTGCCATGTGGCATATGGTGTGGCACCATATGGTGTCACCGCCGGTAGGTTAAGTAAGCAATTAAAGATTTTTTTATTTTAAAAATTAATAAAATCACCCAAAATTTCAAAAATTTAAAGAAAATAAAATATAAATCAAAAATTGCAAGTTAGGCCTCGTTGGATTCATCTTTTTGAGAGGAATCCAACAAATCTAAAATCCATAATTTTTATTAAGTATTCTAAGTTTAATTTAGGTGTTAGGAAAATTAAATTCAATTAATTAATCCAAAATTACACATCATATTGGTCTTAAATTTTTAGAGATTGAAATTGAAGTTAAAATACACCTACCATAAAAGTTTCAAGTTAAAACAATTTTTGGATTGAGAGATATTGAATTTTGAAGCTCAAATGGTCTAATTTAGTAGAATAAATTAATAGATTTTATAAAAATTATGAAAAATTATTTAAATCAGCTGAAACTTTAAAACATTATAACAAATCATAGAAAAATTATAAAAATGCAAATAAACATTCATTTTCAAGGTATTTCAAAGGAGAATTTATTAAAAATATTCTTAATTAATTTTGAATAATAATTAGGGCTTAATTAAATTTTAATTACAAAATTAATTAACTTAATTACTATTTAATAACTTAAGTAGTTAACCCCAAACTTTGTGTGTTAATTCAATGGGATGACCTCTGCCTCCCATAATTTTATTGGGATTTATTACTTAATTAATTAGGGAAATTAACTAATTAAGCTCTAATTACTCTTTTAAAATTAATTAATAATTAATTAATCCCATGAACAATAATAAATTAATTAATTAAGTGGTTAATTATTGCTTAGTAGTGAATGAACTCATGGGATAAGATTAAGGCCTCCTTCCTAATCTATTTCCCTAAGTTTATTTCATTAATTAAATTAATCAAGGCTTAATAAAATTGCTTAATTAATCAAATTGAAATTATAATCACATGGAACCTCAATTAATGAAGTCTTGGGTAGACTTCTAGGTGCTCAAACAACCTAAGGAAATCTTAAGGAAACTATAGTTAACCCACATGTGTGGGGGAATTTAAGAGTACTTAATTAAGTTTCGTAACTTAATTAAGTATTAATTATGAGCTAATTGCATTAGGCTCATTTCATTTCTTAGAATCATTGTTAATTTAATTTCCAATGTATGTTCATATCATATTGGCTCATAATTATTTGAGTAATTATGTTAAGGTAAAAAAGAAAGGCTTAATTAATGGATTTAATGCATATTACAGCCTAATTAACCCATAAAATCAATCTAATCATATCATTAAATCAATTTAATTAACAAATATGGGAATTAGCTAGGATCAGCAAATCTCTTCTCACATCCTTAAATCAAATCAAAACATGAGAATAAAAATGACATTAAAGAAGCTTTAGTTTATCTTAAATGATTTTATTTGATATGATTGTCCTTAGGAATTTATTTAATTGAACGAAATCATATATTTATGTTTATTTAATCCTTTCTAATCAAGTCATATGGTGTATGCCATTTGAAATCACTTTTTAAAGTTAAATTAAATCAAATGGTTTTCCTTTATATTATGCTTGCATGTGTTGGATTAATTTATAATATGTGTGGCTATTATCACTAATAAATTCAAATTACTTTCCAAAATTCATAAATCAATTACATTGATTAGAGTGATAGTAGTTATGATTACATATAGGTTTGTATGTGCTCATAGCTTAAGTATGTGAAATAGAACTTTCTTTTCTTTAATCTATATGTAGTTTCACATGTATTTGAAGGTTAATAAGTACATAGTCTGGACATCCTGAGAATATGAGGCTTTAGTTAGCCCCAAGGAGGTCATTTGATTACCACTTCCCTGGTTTAAAAATTACATGTACTTATTTAATTTCATTTACATGTGTTCCTACATTAGAATTGGGATGAAATTTTGTTTCACATACATAAATGTTCTAATCAAATAAAAATATAATTTTTGCATGATTTTCTTTCTTTTATTTACATATACATTCATGTGTTATGAGATAGCAAAGTATATAGTCTAGACATCCCGGGAATATGAGGCGTTAACTAGGCCCAAGGAGGTCATTTGATTACCTCACTTCCCTAATTTAACAAAGGCACGTACTTGCTTATTTATCTTTGCATGTGTATGTATGTATGGCTAAAAGGTGAAACTGCCTCTTTCTACTAAAAATACATGCATTCATAATCGACTAAGTGATTGAATTAGTTAGTCATATGATTTAGGGTCTCTTTCATTATGTTCTTACATACAAATTTATATATGTTATAATGCAAATGGGTATATAGTTTGGACATCCCAAGAATATGAGGCTTTAGCTAGCCCCAAGGAGGTTATTTGATTACCTCACTTCCCTGGTTTAACAATGACACGTACCTATTTAATTTCATTTTTATGTCTTTTTGTATAAGAATTTTAATAAAGCTCTAAATTAACATGATTAAATAATTCAATCAAACCAGAAATATAAACTTCAAATATCCACATCTACATTCATCATTTAAGTGTGCTAAAACATGTTGTATGTATAGACACACTAAAGATTAAATCATATGCATGTTATATGTGATGGAAAGGAATAATTGAACATAAATCATGTGATAGTATTTCAATTAGATTAATCTTAAGAAGCCTTTCACATTGAATAGATTTATTTAAAGTGAAACTAAACTTTAGGATTAATCTAAAATGTGTAATAAGCCATTCACTAAAGAGAATTAAATCAAATTAACATGCTTTAGAAAGTTGCTTAAGGTAGGGATGAAAGAGGGCAAACCTCTTTCTTCTCATTATAACACTTAGATGCTAAGTGTAAATCATATGAAACAAAAAACACAAATTTAAATTCTCAAATCAATTAAACAACTTAAAGTGAAATCATCCTTTATGGTTAAATTAAATCTCTTTCACACTTAGAAAATCATAATACTAATGCTTAGTCAAGACATACCACACAAGCCTTAACACATATATTAGAACTAAGCCACCACTTCTAGTTTTAAGTTAGGCTGACGTATGTATGGTGTATATTTTATTTTATGATGTAATATTTTGGATTGGATGTTTAGGTGTATGCTTCTTAGACTAGATGGCAAGTCGTAGCCTAATCATATTTTTTGTAGGGGATTATGCTTAAGGGGCCACATAAATATAAATATAAATGCTCTCTTTTGCAGGTTGCTTAAACCCCTTAGCATAATCCAAGCTAAGACAGTGGGCTTGGTTACCCATGTGTAGGGTGCTAAGCCCAAATTATAAATATAACTACTTAGGATTGTATGTATGTTTAACTACCCTCTATTTTGCAAGTATAGTTTGATTTACTTTTCCTATTCTAAATGTAATTTTGTAATTAGGAATTAAGATTAATGCTATAGAGTTTAAGATGAGCATTGGCTAGAAGGCTTTATCTTGGGAGGCTATGTGATGCCTTTGAAGTGGAGTAAATCAAATCAAATGGAGAAATGAAGATGAAGACATGAAGCATGAAGAATGAAGACCCCCTATAGCATTCATTCATTTATAAGTTGTAATTATTCTTTCATATTCTAGGTTGTATAAGGGTAGAGCTCAGCTACCCATCTTTTCTTTTTGAGTTGTATGGTGGTACCCGAATGTACCGACTTTTATTCTTTTATGCTTAGTTATAAAAAATTTTTGATATTTTGTTTAACTTGCGTAATAGAAACCAACATGCTTTTTATAGTTTCTTATGATTGACGCTTTATTGTGTGGCCTGGATGCGATTAGGCTTTTAGGAAAAAATAAATTTTCTACCCAACTATAACTCATAACTAAAATTTTCTACAACTCATAACCTCACCATAAATCTTAGGCATTAAACAAGATAATTAAAAGATTTAGTAACCCCCTAGTTGTATGGTTGAATGTTTCATAACATGCATATCATATTATTTCACTCTTGAAAATAGGGGATTCCCATCCTTGCACGATAAGAGAATGCTTGACCTATGAGGGCATCCCTTGTGGTGGAAAACACCCATTTCTCATTAATTTAGCCAACAATCTTATTTCATCATGCATATAGACATCAAAATCTTAAAGCCTTTGTCAAAATGAAGTGTCCAAAGTCAAGTAAAATTTGAAAAGATTTGCATTTGTAGATTAAGTCATTGCTCATACCACTCATGCTCTAGTCACTTAGGGAGTGGGTTTAAGGACTTTAGTCTCCTTCTAAATTAATAACAACCCAACTATCTTCTAATTTCATAAGACTTGCCTACATGGATTTAAAGCATAAGAGGAGTTAGCTGGGGCCACTCCAGGCAGTTGTAAGCCCAACAGTCAGGTGATTTATCCTCTCTTGTGAAGGTAAACCTTGTGTCCATCTTCACTTAGATTTAGGTCATGCTAAAGCTCCCTAGACTTAGGATCTGAGGTTGTTATTTTTTTGGGCTACAAGCATAAATCCTTACCTCTTTGGCATCTTCATAACTTTATGTTGGTGAATTATAAGCCCTAACAATCTAATAAAATTCAATTTAAATAAATAAATCTCTTCAACTTCCAAAATTATAAAATCCAACAGTATGATAGATTAGAATGCTCACTAGGATTCTTAGGATCATGGGTATTTCTTACTTATTCCCTTTGGCTTCCAAAAATAATTCTTCTCCTTGATCTTTCCCAGTTGATTTATCAACATAGCCAATTCATTGATAGTCAATCCTTGAAATCTTTGGAGACAATAATTACCTAATTTAATCGATAGTATTTCTGACGAATTCACCTTCCTTAGGATGTAAATAACTATGGGGATTTTCCCCCATAGGAAAATTTAGAACCTAGTTTAATATAAACCCTACTTTATTCATCTGTGTAAAGCAAGGGAAAAATATCGTGTACATTCGAAGACCCATAATGCCTTAGAAGTCATTATTAGGAGATTAGGTCCATTGAAGGGTGATGTCTCTATCTTTCGAGATAGTATATCATACATTAATATCATATCCGATCACTTCAATAAGTACCCTCAATAATCTGAGTGGTGTCCCCCCATATCTAAAAATAAACACAACAATAGTATGGTAAGCCCACAAGATTTCAACTAACTACTTCTACCACCGCTGCTTATTATCATTGAGCATTTTCTTCAAGATCTGAATGAGGGTTTTGTTGAAAGCTTCTCCTAACTTGTTTGCGAGGATAATAGATGGTAGAGTACCTCCAATTTATGTTATATCTTTTGGTAAAGTTATTGATCTATGTACGCTTAAATGTAGTACCATTATCAAATATGATTTGATGAGGTACACTAAAATTATATATGATATGGTTGCTAAAAAATTGAAGAATGTGGTGACCCTTGACTTCCCTTAATGGAATTATTTTTCCCACTTGGAAAAGTAGTTTGTAGTTGCTAATATGAAACAATGCCATTTGGATGAAGGATGATCAATCGAACCTACTAAATCAGTGCCCCAACACTTGAATGGTCATGAAGCTATAGTCAAGTGTAGGATATTGGGTGGTTGATGTAAAACTACTCCATGTACCTGGCACTGATGGCAGTGATTGTCCACATCGATGCAAACATTAATCGTTATTGGCCAGTAGTACCCAAGTCTTTTGATTTTAACTATCATCTTGGGGCCGGATTGGTGGGCTTCACATACTCTTAAGTGTATCTTGGTCATAATTATATTGGCTTCATGCTTGCCTAAGTAACATAACCACATATGATCAAAGAACCATCGATACAAAGTGTCATCAAGAAGGGCATAGGAGAGCGCCTTTTGCCAATCTTGATGGGCTTGAGATTTCTCTTGAGGTAGTTTACGTTTTCTTATATAGTCAATAAAAGGTTGCCTCCAATCTAATTCTTCATCCTTTTCATTAATGGTAATACTCTCAGAACTACTGCCTAGTTTAGGACATAGTTTTTTTAGCTTGATTTGGCATTCCATTTAGTAAACTTTTCTCTAGAAAAACATAGTTCTTCCTTAGAGTCAGTCAAAATTGCAATCACATAACACGCTTCTCTTTGAGTTTGAAGATTATGATTTTCATGTTTGTTTATGACTCAACATGTTTCTTTGAAAACCTCTTCTTCAAGATTTTTTGTGTCAAGTTGTATGTGATGCATATATTCCTCCAACTTAATTGGCCTTCAAGAAGGTTGGTCATACTCCTTTAGAGAGTTAATCATTTTTTATGTTTTGGACTTTGGTTTTCTAAATTTTCTTACAAAGAAGATTGATTGATTTTTTTCTGCTACTCTATATTATATATAAATTACCCTATGATGGGGAAGAGTCTTCTCGGATCTATTTCAGGCACTAAAGGGTTCTTCCATTGGATGTCTTTTATGGCTAAAAGAATGTTAATCATCCTTTTAGTTTTTTTAAAGATGAAGGTCTCCTAACCACCTTCTTTATCTTTTGTATTTGTGGAGTTTTACCTTTATCATCATTTACATGTTGAGTTCCAGCTAGTTTGGCAATTTTGCCTTCTCCATCCTAGATTGGGTGTGTTGTAACAACATTCACCTTTTCCTTTTAGGATGTACCAGTATAGTGTCTAATAAGGTTAGTTCCCCATTTTGATAGCTTTTTTCTACCCAATCTTTGAAGACTAAACAATCTTCAATTTGGTGACTTATAAGTCTATGGAATTGACAATAGTTGGGATCAACAACTTTGTCTACTTGGTCTAATCAACGTGGCTCTGGATATTATAATCTCAATTTTAGGCATGCTTAAAAATTTTAGCAGTACATTCTCTTTTGAATGTGCACTACTTAGCCATCTTCTCTTGAAGAGTTATCCCATTTTTTTCTTATCTTCTATCGACTTTGTTCTTAGTCTTGAGGATGCCGCAATTTCATTTGAGTTTTGTCAACTGTGAATGTAAATGTTGCATTCACATCATTCTTCTTTGAATCATGCAACTTAGAAAATATTATTATAGTTGGTATTAAGTCCTTTTTGCTTGGGGAGCCTTTTGAACTTAGCTGTATGATCTAATAATTCTTAGAACATATTAATCATAGCTAAGGCTAGATATAGAGCTATCTGAACATCAATGCTCCCCATGATGAGTTCTATACATGCTCTTCTATGAGTTGCTAATCACATTTCATGTTTAGATTCCTCCTTCTTGTAATGTATTTTGTAACACTTTTGCCTTTCCTTCTCTTTTTCAAGGCAAGATCTATTATCGTTACTTTCTTGGTTGCACCAGTAAATCTCTTGACAAAGAGTGTTTTCAACTGGCAAAAGTTTTTCTTGAGTCATTAGGTAACTCAGCATACCACTCGAAGGCCGTCTTGGCAAGACTGCAAATAAATTATCATAGCAGTAAGGCGCCATTCCCTTCGGTATTTTCACAAGTGGCTTTTAATTAGGATAAATACTATCATGCATTTTCTATGCTTGGAAATGTGTTAAATTTTGGCATCCTTTAAGATACTGTATTTGGTTGTATGTAGTCAAATATGGTCTGCCTTTTTCAACTAATTATTCAATAATCTCTAAAGTAATGACTGCTTTGACTTTCTGGCTGATGAGATCTTCCACTTGAGACTTGATAATAGCATCAACTTCTTGATGGGCATTTAATATAATATCTTCCGGGGCTTCTTGTCTTTGCATTGAAGTTATTGGCAAGTTGGGTGTAGCATTTTGTATGCCCCAAATTTTAGCTATTAGATTAATTATCTCTGGAGGATTTCCTGGAGGTATTTGTTGTGTTGTAGTTGTTGTGAGGTTAAGTTGACTAAATAGCTCTTTCATCAACCCGTTCATCTTATTAAGATGGTTATTTAGCTGGTTGGTTTCTCAATCTCTTATTTGGGGTTGAGAACCCATTTATTGTTGTAACATTGCAACAATATTAGTTAGCCCTTCAGTTACTTCAACTTCTACTTGAGATAACCATTTTATTCTTCTTTGATGGCTTCTTTTTTAATAGCCTTCATAACTTTATAGATTTCAGAAGAGATTCACTTCTTTCTGTGATTGATTATATGACATGGGATGTGTATGTTCATCCCAAAAAGAGTAAATTTTAACTCCTCAAGAGCTATTCCTCTTGACCTGTTGGAGTAGCTCAAAGTTATTATTGGTTGGTATATTTGCTTCCACCATGGGTTCATATTGTTGTACAGAATGAACAGGCAATCTAGTAGCTTTGCAACTAGCATTATACTTTCTTTGAGCTCTCTTAAACATTTTGGTGCTCGAGGAAGATTCTTCATGGTCATTAGTGCCTGGAGTAAAAGTACCATCTTGTAGGATAGTAGGCTCTACTGATCACTGCTAACTAGATTGGCAATGATATACTTCTGCTTGGGCTTAACTATCATCTTATCCTTAGCAGGGATTATCGGCATTGCCTTTAATAGCCTATCAAAAATAGAACCCCTCTTTGAGGTTAAGGTTTTAGGCCTATGCTCATTAGGAATGATCATATTCGACCTCCTTCCTTTGTTGAATGCCTTTGGCATTCTAATGCTCTTAATGAGTAGTCTCAGATATAGGTACAGCAAGTAGAAACTGAACAACCTCAAAAATCATTTTGAATTGGAGAGTAGCTCCAGCATAACTTGTATTGACTATGGCCTGAGGGAATCTAGCAGTGGGCCCCTCTCCTAACTTGGCAGTCTTCATGTTTGTGAAGTTTGCCATTGGAAGTTTTAAACTTAGTCATAGATCTAAACTTTTAAAAGATTATAACTCAATATTGAAGTCTTCAATGACATCGTATATTTTAATTTTTCTAACCAAAGATGGAGAGAGAAATAATCCTCATTAGAGTTCTCAAAATCTGATCGCTCAAAAACCATCTATTTGGAAACTTTCAATCAGCTTTATTGAGATGGGTATAAGTATGCTCTTCATAAGATAGATGGATATATATTCAACTAGATTTCCCCTAACATTATATTAAGGTTTATTTAGATCCGGGCTCTTCTTCTTATGAATGCAAACATTCATAGTTAATTACCTTTCTTTCTGTAGTAAGAGAGCACTCTCAATTAAAGTTGGAAGTAATATTAGTTTTTGATATAAAATCGATGTCTAATGGTGTGGTGTGGATGATTGTCTCGAAGAAATAGGAGGATAGTCCCAATCAAGATCACATGGTTCGTCACCTCAAGATTACATTATTCTAATCTACCAATATCAGAGGACTAGTTATGATGTCTAGGGAGTCTGATTAGCATCCATGGATTGTCTCCTCTCAAATATCCAAAGTAGACCAAAGGTTTTGTGTAAGGATGTTCACATGGCAAACATAGAAATGGGCTTACATTCATTGGAAAGACATTAGGGTGCTCGATTGGCGAACACATGGGTTGGACTTACATCTCTTTGGAATGCAAATAGAGTGTTCGCATGGTGAATGGATAGATTGGACTACATCCCTTTGGAATGTCATATATATAAGATGTGCACATGGTGAACGTATAGATTATACTTACATCCCTTTGGAATGCCAATAAGATGTTTGCATGGTTAACACATAGATTAGACTTACATCCCTTTAGAATGCCATTAGGGTATAGAATGTTCGCATGGCAAACATATAAAGATTGGACTTACATACCCTGGAAGGCCAGTATGGTGTAAAGGTTCACATGGAAAATATATAGATTAATCTTGCATCCCTTTGGAAGGACATAATTTGTAGGGAACTTCGCATGCGAACATAGGACTGGGCTTGCATCCATTGGAAAGCCAATTTATTTCAGCAGTTCATATGGCGAACATATAGATTAAGCTTACATCCTTTCACAATGTCATTGTTTGTGGGAGTTCGCATGGTGAACATACATATTGGGCTTACATCCCTTTAAAATGCCATTATTTTTTAGATATTTGCATGGCTAATTTTAACTTGTGGTTCTAGGGAGTAGCACTTCAGCACTGAAAGCATGGCACCTTTGTGCTATCATGGTAGTTCCTTGGCGCTATTAAAATGGCCCCTTGACATTGAGTAATTAATACTATATCATTATAAGGCAGGAATTCATGTCTTAAAAACCCAAGGTCTAGAACCTCAACCAATGCCTTTTGATATTGTTGCTATACTACCAATGCAATCTTTGTTGATATGTCTTAGGTCTAATATTAGAGAGATCAGTGTTGCGGCGCTATAATATTTGGTTGCCTAAGATTTTAATTTCTTGAGAGTACATTGCCTCAATGTTGAGATATCAATGCCATGGCGCTATTAGATGAGTGTTAAAATTTAATTATCTCGAGGACACAATGTCATAGTGTTGCCAAATGAGTGCCAATGTTTAACTTTCCGAGAGCTTGGTGCCTCAACACTAGAACATCAGGGTAATGGTGACGTGGAATGCATGTCTAAGGTTTAAGATTCTCAAGGACTCAGTGCTTAGCTCTATCTTTTCAATTCCTAAGATTTAAAAAAATAGTGCTATGGTGTTGTTCTAAAGAAGTGTAACCCGAGAGGGTAGTGCTACAACACTACAAGTGTGACATTAACCTGAGAGCTTAACACGTGGTGCTGAATTTTTGGCTCCTCAGCACTACTAGGCGGAGCATCAAAAATAACTTTTCTGAGGGGTCATCATCTTGACGCTTGGATTTGGCACCTCAACGCTGTAGAGTGTGAACTTCATTTTTGATCTAGTTTCCAGGAGAATTCAACAATTTTTATGAAAATTGGTTACATAACACTTTAGCAATTTATATTATGTTTTAGTGCAAGAAGCATTCTTCTTGTTGTTTCGGATCCAAGATCAAAGGAGGGAGGATTTTCTTCTCACACCGGAACCAAGTTCAATGGAAAATGTCTTTAAACTTAAATTCATAAAATTCTTGTGCCTAAAATAGTTTTTACCAAAATTAAATTTTTCTAATTCTTTAGATCCAAGATTAATGGAGGGAGACTTTTCATTTCTCACCAGATCCAAGATCGATGGAGAAAATCTTCAGAAATTTCTTTTGAGAGGAAAATTATATAAATTAACTTTTACATATAGTTAGTGATATCCAGCTCCAATCTTGTCTCATGCTAGAGGAAGACACCATATTATAGTGACAAGAAATGCATTATGGAGGAAAGAGAGTGTCGGAGAACACATGGAGTTGAGATTAAGAGTAAGAAAGGGGGCAGTGGAAAAGAGAAAAAGAATAAGAGGCGAGAGTGTGCAGTTCCCCCCTTTTTCATAGAGGTTTTGGATAACTGTTCCGGTTTCTTAAGCAATTTTCCAACCTCTAATCGCTCCCCCACCCCCACCTTATTATAGCAACAAGAAATGCACTGGAGAAGAAAAAGAATGCTGGAGAACACATGAAGCTGAGACCAGGAGCAAGAAAAGGAGCAGTGGAAGAGAGAAAAGAAGAAGAGGGGGGAGTGGGCAATTTTCCCTCTTTTTATAGAGGTTTCAGATAACCGTTCCTTCTTCTTGGGAACAAAAAAAAATGTTACCATTGTCAAGGAAGCTCTTGGTGGGAAGGGTTTGTTTTTTTGCATTTTTAAACTTAAGGCCATCATGACAATACTTAGGCACCAGTATTACAGCATTGCAACATTGTGTTGTTTATGTAGACAATAGATAAGAGTGATTATCATTCTTAAAAGCCGCCTAGGCCAGGAATGTAGCACCACAGTGCTCTAGGTCAAATTGTTATTGTATTTTATTATTAGTTTTTATATGTAAACATAAGTCTAATTTAAATAAAAACTAAACTTATAAATTAAAATCACTTATTAAATCACTAATCACTTGAATTAAAACCACCCTTTAGTTAATTATTTGAACTTATCATTTATGTCATAATTCAAACATTAAAGCCTACTTTGTCATACTACATTGACCTTTGCACACACTATAGTTTGATAAGGCACCAATCTTAGATTTAGGTTAGGCTAGTGCTTTTTTATGATATTTTTTTCTTGTTTTGTGATCTACTATTTTAGACTAGATGCTAGAATTGCTTGTAGGACAGTCTGGGTGATAGGATATTATTTATTAGACTCATGATGTTTATTGTAGGTGTTTGTGCTTAATTAAAGGGACCACTATGATAATAAAATAAATTAGATGTTCTCACTTGCAAGTGTAGATTTCCCCTTTAAGTATAGCCTATTAGGATAGTTGGGCTTGACACCCACTGGTGTTAAGTCCAATTGTGTGATATATAACTGCTTGGTTTGTACGTATGTTATAACTAATCTCTATTTTGGAGGTTTAGTTAGAATTTGTATTGAAATTTTTATATGTAATTTTTGTATTAGTATTAGAAGTATAGCCATAAATTTTATGATGAGCAAAGGCTAAAAGGCTTTGGCCAGGAGGCCTTGATTCCTAGAGTATCCAGATAATTTTGAAGATCAAGTGGAGATTAAGACCCCCATAGCTTGATTTTTATTTTATTTCATGTAATTTTAATTTGGATTGTATAAGGGTTGAGCTTGGCAACCAACTCTTTCTCTTTTTTGGGGTGTATAGTAGAACTTCATTTCACCTGCATCTTATTATTATTTTTAATTTGATTGATTGATTAGTGTGTTTATTATGTTTGTGAAATATAAAATGGCATACTTTTTTTTATGTTTCTTATGGCGTGATGCTTGTTGTATAGCCTAAATTTCTTTAGGCTCTTTACGACTTTAATTTTTCTATCCAACTAAAATAATTAACTTCAGCTCAAGATTAGTACAACTCAGAATCTCAATATAAAGCCATAAGAGTTAATCAATAAAATTAGTTTAGGTATTATAGGTCTATGATGTGGATAATAATCATGTAAGCATATTACATTCCTTCTTCGAATATTAAGGATTGTCACTTATTGCATGATAAGGGAGGGTGGAAGTCCATTATCAACAATCTCCTTGAGTGAAAAATACATTTCTTGTGGATTGTCCATAACTCTTATTTATCATGTATATAGGCATACTTTCTTACCCAAGTTGAGTCAAATTGATGAGTTAAAATGAATAAAATATATAATTTTTATTACAATAGTTTAGGACATGATTTCATGCCTATCATAATTTAGGCTCTTCATGAGTAAGTTTAGGCTATTAGGTGTTCTTTTTAAATAAATAATTGCGTAGCTATCTTGCATTCATGAGACTTAGCCATATGATTTTAACTCATAAGATATGTTAGATGGTAGTCCTTCAAGGCAGTTGTAAGTTCAGAAGAGTCAAGATAGGTTCACTTCATTGGGTAAGGGTGCACCACTATATCCCATTTCTCTCTTATTAGACTATGTCGAGCTCTTAACTTGTTCTTGAACACTTTAGATATAGAATCAGAGGTAGCCATTTTCTCTTCTACCATAGGTGTAAATTCTCACCTCTTAAGCATATTTATAATCTTCTGCTATGAGATTATAAGTACTAGAATTCTAATAAAATATCAATTTAAATTATAATAATTCTCTATTTCAGAAGTATAAAGCCTCAATATAGGATGGATTGGAATACTCACTAGGCTTCCTAGTATCATGAGTGTTTCTCACTTATCTTTTTTTGGACTTTGTTAATAACTCTTCCTGTTTGAGCATACCAACTTGATTTCCAACAATTACCTATCTTTGATATCATGTTTTGAAATCTATAGAGATGTTAGCCAATCACTTTTGTTGAGAGTTTCTTAGGAGATCCATATCCCTTGAGATATAATTAACTATAGGGGCTTGCCCCTATAGAGATCTTATGAACTTGGCTTAAAATAAATCTTGCATTACTTCATCCATGTAAGATAAGAAAAATAATCTCTCGTATATGTGGACCCACCCATTAGCCTTAGGGGCCATTATTAAATGATTGAGTCCATCATAGGGTAATATATTTTATTTTTAGAGATAATATGTTATTCATTGATGCTACACTCAATCATTTCAATAAATATCCACTAAGATCTATGTAGTGTGCAATCATATTTTTAAACACCACTATAATATCTAAAAACCATTAGTTATGATGATTAAATATCTTAAATCTATTTAAGCTTAATGGGTTCATAATAAACCCTACATGTCATGATCAAAAGGTTTACCATTAAAAAGCCAAAAAGATCATCGAAATCAATTCATGTATGAACTATTTAGAGACATCCAAATAGAAGACTTAAAACTAATTAAATTGTTAGCATGGGATTTAAATGGGTGAATTGTTTAAATATTATGAGTTATGTTAGAAGACAAGATCCAATTGTGCTAATTTAATGAAATAATAAATAATTAGGCTTTATTTATTTATTTTTAATGATTAAAGGTATTAGTCTCACCAATTAGATCAATTTGAAGCCAAATTAATTAAAATAGTGAAATGATCCCTATAGGATAAATTTGTTGAGTGAAACCATTGGCCTAAACTAGAGCCAATTAGAGTTAAAGGGCTAATGATTAACCTATTAGAATTTTTTTTAAATCATTAAAATCAATCAATTTAAATAATTTGATTTGAAATTAATAGAATTAGTTTTACAAGGATAAATAGGTCAACTTGGATTGAATTATGTCAAAGTATCTTATTACGCTTCACTAAAATTTATTTTGTCTTTATAATTTTATAACAATCTATTAGGACTTATCCATAAAATTGGACAGAAGTAATTCTTCTAATTGTAGGGTTTAATTTATCACCTAATAGGGTTTTATTGGGGCTAAGCTAAAGTTCAATTGATTCAAGCCTATTGCAACAATCTTTTAATAATTTAAAATATATGGCAAATGTTTGTCAAGATATTAGAGTCATTTGATTAAAAATCACCACATAATTTTATGGATCTTAAGGTATGTTGGGGCTGACTATAAGTCATCTGGTATGGGTCTAATAATAAGTCAAACTAAAGCTCACAAATCAAACTCAAGAAGTCTCATAGTTAATTACCTTGTACATTAGGTAACAAAACAGATGAAAAGAAATCCATGTATTTTACCACTAATTGCATCGATTGAGATCAATAAGAGTAAACTATGAAAAAGATTTCCTTAGAATGAGCTAATGGCTAACTTATTGAGATCATATTAAAGGAATGATTGAGTGTTCTTCCTCTAGTAATTTTTTATTCAATAAACATTCTTATGTCATCTTAATGCTATCTTCTATCTATCCTATACTAAATGGTTGATGTAGGGCCTTATAGCCATGCTAAGCTAGTAAAAATCCTATAAAATGATCTAAGAATTAGAATTGAATTAGACTTTCATGAGTGTGATAGTTTGGAATATCTCAAGGACTAAGCTAAAGGTTCATGTTGAAGGAATGTATTGTCAAATCTTAAGAATGACGTAGAGGGTAATTCATTCATACTCATTTCAAAACATCACTTAGACTAGCTTCAACATGTTAATATTTTTTATTCCAACAAATGGCTTATAACTAGTGAGCAAAATCCCTCTATCCACCAACACAACATCTAGAATGCGACAATAACTATTTTATATGTCAACCTAAATTAAAATTAAAATTAAGTGAACATAATCATTTAGTTTTTTTTTTCCTTTGATTCAGAACTTCATAGATAATATACGAAGATAGTAGTTTATTGGTTTGCATATCTATGTTCATAGTTCTTTGCACTTTAGTCAATCATTCTTGACCTATACTTAAATGGTTGATATTCAAACACAATAGTGAACAAAATATTACTGAATAATATAGACAACAGACACAGTGATCTATAACTACCTGATAATTTGCAGACCTTTGAAGTAGCGTTCGGATGCTCTCAAGTATGCATAGGTTGAACTAGTTCTTTTCTGTTACCCACTTAAAAGAAAGGAAGTATATATTTAATTTTTTTCAATTATTTATTAGTAGGGATTGGCGATTCTTTTTTTTTTCGAGATTAAGGAGTGATAAATCCTAAAGTATGTTCTAACTCTTAATCTTGGAGACACAATTATCACCTTTAACCAGTAGACTACAAATATGCTTTCAGCAGATAACTCTAATTTGATACAGTTTAATGAAGCTTATTCGGCACTTAACTTTTCCTAAAATTAAACAAGAAGGGTTCAGTGCCTGCACTTAGTTGCTTCTATTTCGAGCTAGCTAGGCTTATCTATAGTTAGATATATCTTTCTGCAAGCAGTGAAGCAAGTGATTTGTAGTCTACTGGTTAAAGGTGATAATTGTGTCTCCAAGATTAAGAGTTAGAACATACTTACAACAGATAACTCTAATTTGATACAGTTTAATGGAGCTTATTCGGCACTTAACTTTTCCTAAAATTAAACAAGAAGGGTTCAGTGCCTGCACTTAGTTGCTTCTATTTCGAGCTATCTAGGCTTATCTATAGTTAGATATATCTTTGCTGCAAGCAGTGAAGCAAGTGATCTTTGATACCATTTTCATCCCTTTGATTTGCTTTGAAGTGTTGGTTTTGAGATCCGGAGTGAGGATCTCTGCTACTCAAAAATAGAAATTATATAATCGGTGGAGTTTTGGGGAAGGGACGAATAAAGTTCTTGCGCAGGGAACTAGAAAAGGATGGGAGGAGAGAGATGATGATGATGACGTTCAAAGTGGAACAGTTCAAACAAGAATGCTCCAACAATTTAATATAAGAACATATTAAAATTTTAAAATGATTGTGCATTTGGATAAACTATTATGCTTAATAGATTTTTGATACTCATAGGATTTTTTTTATGAAAAAGGGCATATCATAACCTTTTTGTTACACAGGAGGGCATCTCTCTGGACGGTTAGCACTATTTCCTGTCATCTTATCACCACCATACACCTTAAGGATTGAAATCCTGTAAGGCGGTGCCCGTCACAGTTTTCTTTGTTTTGTTGGAATTCTCTCCTTTTTTTTCCCAGCAAAGGAGCGTCAATGAATTGTGGAGGACGTCGTAGAAAATTTCTAAATGTTTTGTATTCTATCATACCATACATACATATATACATATACATACATCTCTCTCTCTCTCTCTCTATATCTAAATATATTTTCAATTATTGTTAGTTTTTTGCTCTATCTTATCACTGGTCTTACAGTTAACATCAAAATAATTTTATCAAGAAATGTCGAGGGTCATATTTTCTTTTGAGAACGATTGAAATTCATTTTGGTAAACTCACATATATAATGTATATGCAAATACTTAAATTCAAAAGTTTTTTGATTGAAAATCAAAACTTTTAATCACCAAGTTAAGATGCTCTATAAACTTTAATAAATGCTTTAGCTTTTTTTTATTGTATTTTGTGTTGGAGTACCACGTGTAAAGCCTCCTATTAATAAAACCATCCCGAGTGAAGAAAGATGTGCTAAAATTTCTGTAAATATATTAAGAATAATTTGACGAATAAACCCCTAACAAAACAGGTAGCTTATACAAAATTTGCATGTCCATTAACTTCTATCAGTTTTTTATCATTTAAAAAATCATGTGACGATTTCTAAAACTAGTAAAGAAAATAAGAAATGAAAGAGCAAAGATGAGTATTGACATGTTATCAACAAAAATATTTTATCAAGCAACGAATTTGACATAATTTTCAGACTTTAAAGCCTTCAAGTATTGACTAAAAAATTTTAAGAATCGACTGTTATTTATTTATGTTTATTTATTTTTTATTTTTTATTTTTTTGCAAATTTAGAGTTGAGGTCTAGTGAATTCAATGAGATAAACCAAAAGATTTTGAGGGCGCCACAATCCTCTTAAAGGGCTTAAGTTAATCATAAGAACAATTGAAATCTTTTTGAGGCAATTGGGGTTGTAAAATCTCTACAAATGAATAATCACACGTGAGGAGATGAGAAGAGAATTCAAGTAACATTTCACTCTTCATCTAGACTTGCTAAACTACTCATTTGTGGGCATGTCATCAAACAAATAATGAAATAGATGGATTTTGGGTTATCTATTCTCCTAGAGAAACATATCTACTCTGGTTAATTAAACTTGCAGCACACCTTTTAGAAACACGTGATTAGTGAAAACATATCATTATTTTTATGTTATATTTCTAGGTTTCTAAAAAGAAGGTTCATGGTTTAACAATGATTATCATAGTATGACAATATATATGTGTCATTTTGCAAGTAGAGAGTGAATCGTCATAACTAAGCTAGATGACAACTCAATATATAGAGTGTCTACATGATAATGAATGCTAAACAACTAATTACTCAACAAAGAGTACAATGGGCTCAAAGG
Source organism: Cymbidium sinense (assembly GCA_021442155.1). Taxonomy (NCBI): domain Eukaryota; kingdom Viridiplantae; phylum Streptophyta; class Magnoliopsida; order Asparagales; family Orchidaceae; genus Cymbidium; species Cymbidium sinense. The sequence continues at coordinate 21,596,392 of CM038229.1, forward strand.
GTAAATGAGTAGAATAATATACCAAGGAAAAGGTAGAAAATAATCTCAATCTAGATCTCATGGGTTCATCATCCTAAATTGTCAAGATGTAGCCATTTAATTAGCTTGGCAAAGTGGTTGACCCAACCTAGCCGTGAGGCACTTTGTCAGCAACTACGATATCATCTAGAATTGTTCTCATCACATTAGATCAAAGAAAGAAAATCGGTGAGTTTTAAGGGAGATAGTTTTTATGAAAAAGGTTTAAAAGATGTAGGACTTGCGATCTCCACATTAGGGGAGAAGTGTCTGTGGATAGAACAAAATTGAGATAGCTCAATTATATTAAATTGGGGCCATCCATTTTAGACATACAAACCTATTTGGGTTAGGTTGCCACTTTCTAGTGCACTAATACTCCCTGAGCATTATTAAATTCACTCATACCTAATGTTTTATCTTAAATAGATATGATATGCCACAAAACTTATTTGTTCTTAAGTAAGATCTCTATTGCATGATAGACTCGACCATGTTATGAATGTGCAATAACACTTGGCATTTTTGATTGCTAGTAAACTTTGCCTAATACCTCCCATTGAAGATATAAAAAAATAAAAGTACTAGAAGATGGATAAAATTTCTTAATTTTATTTTAAGAGTTGTTTAGCATTTTATTAAAAAATATATTCTTAGATATGATTTAATAAAAAGTAGGGTAAAAATCATAGTGAACACACAAAGTAAAGCAAATAAGGCATTATGTTATAATGGCTATTAAAGAATAAGTCATAGAATAGTGTAGCTGGGAGGCTTCACTTTTACATGCCCAAATAAAAATAAAAAGGAGTTGTTGAGTTCTACTCGACAAGGAAATATTTGAAATAATAAATTATGAATTGGATTTCTTTCTGCTCCTAGTCTTTCTTCTAGCTCAAATAGTATGTATGTTCATCAAGATAAAATCATCTTGTACCATGTCAAGAAAATTAATTTAATCTTTATTTTTACATATTAAAATTCTAAAAATAAATGCAAATAAAATAATTTTTAGACTAAATGGAGCCATCACAACAGAATAGGATCATAGAACAACCAATCATAGTTAAATATTAACAACTATATTTTAATGTACAATCCACCCTTGCAGAAGAGAAATAAAGCATTGATCGTAGGTTGACCACCTGCAGAAAAAATATTTATCTTATTATAGAAATAAAATCAAAATGGTGCAACACATCACAAAGTGAGCAAACAATTAATGGAGAAGTCTAGATGAACTCAAGTAGTATTGTCTTGAGAAATCAAAAGAATGAACATCTAAGTGACCTAACTACATACTTCATACATTAAATGAATAAAGGGTTGTGAACTACAATAGCACCTAAGTGTGCTCGAGTTAATGTAACCTAAGGTTATCTTATATGACCTAACAACTTACCCTCCTAAGTTAATTATATATTTTACTTATCTTTAGGCATATCACTTTTATATTGAATTAGAGCAAAGTGACAGGCTTAAAGCCATTCAAATATATTAATTTGTAATATGGGAAATTATTATGTTTAAATAAGTTTATTATTAGATGATTTCTCATTTAGTGATAGTAATTAATTGATCATAATCTTTAATATCTTAGTTTTACTAAGATGTAATCTAACCTAAAGTGTTAACACCATTTCATGCATATGTATTTATATGACAAAAGTAATTAAAACTATCAATTACTTGATAAGATTCTAATGCTCAAGAAAGCATGAATAAGATAGAAAAAATAAATATTAAAAAAATGGTACATCATTTATGATGTATAGAATGGAAAGGAATGGGACTAAGTACAAATGTATATTTAGTATACCATGGTGTCCATTTATAGGAAGAGACTAAACGATAGAATGACTTTGTCATATTTGTATAACTCAGTCAAGTGAATGTCAACCAACAGTGATATTGGCCAGCTCCAAATCATACCTGATTCAAAGATGACTAAGCTCAAAGGATGTATTGAGTATAGTTACAGACTATAATTGTACTAGGAGTGGGTTGGATCATTATATATGAGATCAACCTAAGAGGATTCTACCATGAAACAAGAATACTAAGAGGACATTAGGACCATTATTCTAAAAGACTAAATCAACATATATGGATACACAACTAAGTATCAAGGAACATAACAAACTATATATTTTCCAAGTCATTAAATGATTCCAAGAGGACAAATCAATGTAGAAAGATGCTAATGATTTCAACTATAGGGGTAGTTTAAAGAATAATTAGAACCTAACATGTTATATAGGGTAATCCTAAGTTGTGTATTCCCTAATAAATTAACTAACCTAACTCAGCTACATAACTAATTGTGTAATTAAAACTAATTGATATAATAAATTCCATGAAGTGAAATGAAGTTGAAATCAAATAAATCAAAATAAGGAATTATAATGATAATGGGTGTAATAAATGATTATCCTGCATGCATGCTTGTTGACTGAGGTGAGTGAAGATTGACTCATCCTTTATTAAACTTAGGAATCTTCTAGACACTTGGACTTCCCTAGTCATAAGACACTTCTCATGATTAAGAGAACACTAAACCCAAGCTTAGATACTTAAGAAAGTATACCCCGAGCTTAGGTCACACTTTAGGATAAATATGTCGTACTATCCTATGGCCTAGACAAAACCCATGCTCATCCACTTATCCAAAACCAACCCCAAACCAATGCAATGAACTTAATTGGATTTTATTTTATATCCAAGCTCCAAGCCAAATTAAGTTAACCTTTAACATAAATCAATCTACAATCATCTTATGTGACTAAAGCCTATTCAAATGAACCAAGTCCAATCAATTTTCAAAAAAGCACTCCAACCATTCAAACTTCTATCTCAAACCCTTCCAATACCCACAATCAAGCCAATCCAACAAACCATTCAATTAACCCAACCTAAACCATTTGACCTAAAGGGCCTAAATGAGCCAAAATCAAAATTGATTACACTCAAATCCATCAATCAATCCTAAATCAGTCATCAAACTCAATCTAACCTAATTCAACCAAATTCAACTTAATTGACTCATTTGGCCCACTTGACCCAAAGTGACCTAAAAGTTCAATTTGATCTAAACCTCAATCCAACCTAAATTGAATTAAATCAACCCATCCAATATCTTTTACAATGATTGTTGATCATCCTTGATTGTTCAATTTCAATCAATTGGGTCAAACCAAGCTATTTTGATCACTTGATCCAAGTTGACCCAATTAATCCATGGACCAAAATGAACCAAATCTCATTCTAATCCAAATCAATTGAAACCAATGATTCCTACCAACTATAAATTGATCCTTGAACATAAATCAACCATCAATTTGACCAAACCAAGCCAACTTGGGCTCTTGACCCAAGTTGACCCAATTTGACCTAAAGGTCCAAATTGGGCAAAATCAAATCCTAAATCAAATTGATTAAGACCAATGACTCAAATCCATCATAAATTGATTATTGAACATGACCCAATCTTCAATTGAACTCAATTTGATCAAGCCAACCCAATTGACCATTTAGCCCAAATTGACCTAAAGGGTTCAATTGAACCAAACTCTTCCATAATCCAAATCAATTCAAATCAACCCTATTCATTCTCAAATCATCATTTGAACCTAAACCAACTCATGACCCAAGCCAATTTGGCCAATTTGACCAAATTGGTTAACTTAGCCCATTTGACCCATATGAGTCAAAATCAAATCTACTTCAAATTAAACCAAAAGAATGGAACCAATACACTCCAAAGGATCATATGAACTCACCCAAACCATCAATTTGACCAAGTTTAAACAATTGGTCAACCTAACCAAAATGAACCCATTTTGACCTACATGTGTCAAATTGATCCAAACCCATTCAAACCAAGCCCAAACTTAAACAAACTTGGCATGACGTATCCTTGGGTCACCATGGATCAGCCCAAATGAACCCAACCCATGTTGGACCCAAATTAGGCCAAAATCCATTGGGTAAACCAAATAAAATGAGACAAAATCCTCATTTAGATGGTCATACCTACCCACCAACCCTTGGCAGCCCCCCTTAGCTCAATTTGGACACTTAGACCACTGGCTAATCTAACCTAAAGCTGATTGGGTTCAACCATGAGTCAAGAGAGGGTGAATTCAGCTAAGCCACCCCCATTGGAACACTTGGAGGAGGGGTACACACATTTGCAGTCTGTGCCTTGCCTTCGGCCACTCAAGGGCCTCCACTTCAACCCCTCACTGCCATCTCCGGCCACCAACCCCGACGGATGACTACCAAAAGCTAAACCAATCCAAGCTGTCTGATCCCTTGGGGAGGAAAGTATACTCCTCCTCAATGAATTTAAACCACATAAAGAACTTCAGTGAGTCTAGGCGAGCATCTCTAGGGAGTCCCGATTCCCCTTGAGCTCCTTATCATCGATGACACTAAACCTGAGCAAAACTGAGCCCTCTGTCCATCCAACCCCACTCAAACCTCACCAAACATTAATTAACTTCTCCCACACCTTCCCTAAGCTTTGACAAGTCAATACAAAATGATTCTCGATTGATTTGATCACCGGAGACCACTTCTAGACCAACTCCAATGACTATTGTGGTGGTGTTTGGTCCACAAAGCTACCTGTGGGGAGGCAACCCACAAGATTCTCAACAGGGTCTTCACCTTTTCAAAAAGAAATAACCTTAGCCATTGGACCACCGGTCTTGAGCTCCGATGAGGTAAGTTTCTGACAAACCGTAGAAATCCTCTTAGGTGTTGGTGTTTTGTGAAAGAAATTTTGATTACATGTGATTTCCACCATATAATCACCTTAGATATTCTCCCCACACATTTTGGAGTCGATCCTGACACCTCACGAGCTCCAGAAGCTTGGATCGAGCAGAGGATGGCAGATGGTGTTCATCTTCTATCGCCCAGGAATGAAGGATCATCTGCCATCCATTTTAAGTGATTAGATCATATGACCATGATTAATTCATTAATTTTATTTGATTTAATCTGTTAAGATCCACAAGATTAATCTTTGTTGTCCGATCCGAGATTGGACGGCAATGATGAAAGTGCGTCCACCACTGTTGACTTAGCACACAATATCAGATAATTTAAGTGGTCTATCCCATGGAGCCATGTGGAAAGCTTCACCACGTCAGCTCCCACATGGCATCTATGGGGCTAGGGGTTAATTAAGCTTTAAAATTGCATTAATTGCTCAGAACTTTTAAAATTCTTAATTAATTATTAAAATTTAAAAATATGAGTAAACCCATTTTGGAAAGGGTAAATAGAGGAGAATTTAACAAAAATAAAACCTATAGTGTTTGAATAGTGAATAATGCTTAATTAGGGTCTGAAAGTTTCCCAATTACCTTAATTAAGCCTTAATTACCTGGCTAACTGATCTCAAATTGAATGTGTTGATTCCTTGTGATATCCTCTACCTCCTATAATTTTCTTGAGATTTTTGGCTAGATAATTGGAAGAATTTGAAATTCAAACCTTAATTACCCTCATTAAATGATTTAATAATTATTAAAAAATGCCAAATAATAAAAAATAATTAATTAAATTTGATTAATCACTACTAATAAAATGATGAAGTATAATGATTAGGACCTCTTTACTAATTATTTTCCTAAATTCATTCAATTTAAGAGGGTTAATTAACTTAAGGGTTAATTAAAGAATGATTAAGCAATTAATGATGAAATGAAATCAAATTAAAATGATAATTGCTTTAGATGATTTAATTTGCTTTTTGTGAGTTCTCTTTATGTATTCAATAGCATAAAGACTCCTAAGGAATTTATGATTAACCCATGGGTGTGGAAATATCATATAAGTACTAAATTAGATCCTTCTTTAATTTAATAATATTTAATTATGAGCCTCATTGCATTAGGTCCCTAAGTGCATTACGATTTTAATTTCCCATGTACATATCATTAGAGGCTCATAACTAAATGCTTAGTTGAATTAAAGAGGCTTATGAAAGGAATAATAAATTATTTTCTTAAGGGCTTGAACTTAATCAATCCATAAAAGATTCTTAATTATATTTCCATAAATGTGTTAAGTCACTAACATGGGATGGGGTAAAAGACAAAAAACATTATTTCTCCACTTTAAGTCCAATAACTCAAATCCAAAATTAAACTCAACAATAACTTTGGTTGATCTTAAATAATTTTATTTAGTGTGATTGTCCTTAGGAATTAAAGTGGTTGAATGGATTACATGGAAGTGTTCAATTATTCTTTTCAATCATCATAATCTTTGTATGCCATTTGTATCATGTAATCATGTTTCCAAATCAAGTAATCAAATCAATATACTTATGTATGTAAAGTTGCATGTGTTGAATTAATCTCATTATATATACTGGATATTATCACTGATAAATTTCAAACTATTTTTTCAAAATTACAAACCACAAATGAAAATTTAAATTGATATTAGCTATGAATGTTGCATATGATTTACATATGCTTATAACCTCAACATGTCAAAGTATTATTTTATTTTTATGATTCATGTATGTGTTTACATATGATTAAATATTAATAAGTATATAGTATGGACATCCCAAAAATATGAGGCTTTAAGTAACCCCAAGGAGGTCTTAGATTACTTCACTTCCTTGGTGAACAAAGGCACATACTTATTTAATTTAATTTTTATGTGTACTTGTACTAGAATTTGGATAGAACTTTGCTTTACATGTGTAAATAATTCACTAAAATACAATCTTTCATATAGTTTTCATTCTCACGGTTGTGTGTACATTAATATGTATTTAAGATAGAAAATATATAGTTTAGACATCCGGGAATATGAGGCTTTAAGTAGTGGTCTTAGATTATCTCACTTCCTTGGTTTAAATAATGGCATATACTTGCTAAAAACTTCAATACATTTGTGTGTACTTAGCTAAGGAATGGAATTCCTCTTTTCTACCAAAAATACATATGCATTCATAATCATCTAAGTGCGACAAAAATATTTTGCATGTATAGGTATGCTAAGTTTCAAAATCATATGCATAATATTGATGATGAAACGGAATGGTGCAACATTATTTATGTGATGGCTACCAAATCTCATTAATCTTAAGATGACTTTCATGTTGAATATAATTCTTTAAGATTAACCCAAACATAGGATTAATAAAAGTATCAAATAAATCATTCACTAACGAAAACTAAAATTATAATAATACACACTTTAAAAAATAACTTAGTGTAGGGATGAAGGAGGTTAAACCTCCTTCCTCTCTTTACAACACTTAGATGCTAAGTAAATATCAAATGAAATAAAATATAAATATATATATTTAAATTTGCAAATCCTCTTAATGACTTGAAGTGAAAACCCCCTCATGTGTAACTTGAACATTCCAAACTTAGATAATTATAATCCTAAAGATTAGTTAAGACATACCGTACTAAGCCTTAGCACACTCATTAGAATACTAAGCCAACACTTCTAGCTTTAAGTTAGGATGGTGTATGTTATAATGTTGTATTTTATTTTATGATGTAATATTTTAGAGTGGATGTTAGGATTATTGTGCGTAGGCTAAATGTTAGGTCGTTATTAGCCTAATATTATTTTTGTGGAGGATTATACTAATTGGGCAACTAAAATAAATATAAATATTTTTGCTTGCAGGTTGTTTATGACCCTAAGCATAATTTAAATTAAGACAGGTGAGCTTAGTTATCCATGTGCAGGGTACTAAGTCAAAACTACATAATATAACTACTTGGGTTGTATGTATGTTTAGCTAACTTCTATCTTGTGTAGTCATATTTTACATTTCATAAATATGTAATTATGCAATAAAAATTAGGATTAGTGATATGGGGTTTAAGATGAGTAGTGGCTAGAAGGCAAAGTCCTGGGAGGCCTTATGAAGCTTTATAGCAACCCCAAATCAAAGGAAAAGAAATAAGAATGAAGAATGAAACCCCATAGCATCTATTCAATTCCAAGTGTAATATTCTATTTGTAACCCGGGTTGTTTAAGGGTAGAGCTCGGCTACCCAATTTTCTCTTTTCTATGGTGTATAGTGATACCCGATCATATCAACCTCTTATTCTTTTACAAAATCTATGATTGTTTGGTTGTTGTGTTTAAATTGCACAATAGTAATTGCATCTTCTTCATAGGTTTCTTAAGATTGATGATTGAACGTGTAGCTTGGATGTGATAGGCTCTTTAGGATAAAATTAATTTTTCTACCCTCATTACTAACTCATAATTAAATTTTAAAATAACTCATTACCTCACTTTAAAGCTTAGTCTATGATCAAGATAATTAAAAGATTTAGCAACCCCTTAGCTGAATGTTGAATGTTCTACATCATGCATGTCATATTATTTCTTTCTTGAATATGTAGGGTCTCCACTCTTGCACGATAAAGGAATGCTTGACACATGAGGGAATCACTTGTATTAGAGAATACCTTCTCCCATTGATTTATCCAATTACTTAATTCCATCATGCATTTAGGTATATTTGTTCTAAGCCTTTGTCCAAAATATTGTGTCAAAATGATATAAAAATTTGTAAGATTTTGCATTTAGTCTAAGTCATGATTTCATACCAATTATGATCTAGTCTCTTAGGGAGTGAGTTTAGAACTCTAGTCTCTTTCCTATCTAAATAACATCCTAGCTATCTTACACATACATAAGACCGGCCTACATGATTTTGAATCATAGGAGGTGTTTCCACCACTCTAAAGATATGTCGAGAGTTGAGATGGGCTTACCCTCTCTTATGGAGGTAAACCACTATGTCCCATTTTCCATTTAGATTTAGGTCATGCTTCTAGCTTGTGCTAAAGCTTCTTAGATTTAGGATCCGAGGTTTTTTTTTTGTTTGGGCTATAAGTATAAATCCTCATCTCTTAGGCATTTCCATAATATTGTATGGATGGACTACATGCCCTAATACTCTAATAAAATTTTAACTAAAATTAAAATAAACTCTCTCATTCAAACATATAAAGCCACACCATAGAATATATTGGAGTGCACACTAGGTCTCCTAGTATCATGAGTGCTCCTTTATCTTCCTCTGGATTCCAAGAATAAGTCTTTCCAAATTGAGCCTTCCCACTTGATTTCCAAAAATACCTAATCCTTTGATAGCCTAATCTTGAATTGTTTGGAGATTTGATTGACTACTTTAATCTAGAATATTCTTAGGGAGTTCCAAATTTCTTAGGATGTAATTAACTATGGAAGCTTACTTCCATATGGAACTAAAGAAGCCAACATAAAATAAACCTTACTTTACTTTTTCATGTAAAGTAGGGGAAAGATCTCTCTTATATACGAAGACTCATCTACTTTAGGATTCCTTATTAGGTTATAAGGTCCATTATAGGCTGATGTTTCCATCTTTCGGGATAGTACATCATACCTTAATGTTGTACCAGATCACTTCATTAAGTACCCCTTAAGATCTGTGTGGTGTCCCAACAACTCCAAATTAAAATACCACAATGCCCAAGAAAATTTATCATGTAAGTATTCAACTATTTTTGCTTGAGCAATTATTGATACTTTAACTTGAAATTGACTTATTCTTAGAATAATGACTTTAACTTGAATTGTTTGACTGTGGGTCCCACTACGGGTATGGGACTAACAAAGGGAAATTTAGAATACTTTTCAACATGGTGATGCTCCATCAATAGAAACTTAAAATAGTTTTAAACAAGGGGATGTAAGAGAAATTATTTCAAAACTTATTAGTAAAACAACATTTTATTACTTAAAATTTCAATTTATTTTCACTATTTATTATTTCTAAAATTAATTTGATTTGAAAATAATTAATTACTTTTAAAAATTTATTAAGCTTATATAAATTATTAAAATTCATAATAATTTTTATAATGCCTTTGGAATAGATTATAAAAATTAATAATTATTTCAAATTACCAAATTATAGGATTTTCTATTAAAAACTAGCTGAATGCCTCATATTAATTTATAAAATTAAGATTTTTTTTTGGAAGATGTGGACTAATATTTTAAACATTTTCTTAAATTTTCAAAATTTTATAATTATATCTTCATATTACTTATTTCTAAATAGTGATTATTTGTCATGGAAAATCATAAGTCCTTCATCATAGCTTAGATTAATCTCAAAGTTTTATGGGATGTCTCTAATGTCAATTGGAACATTTACACAAATTTTGAGTATTTTTTTAGATTATTTTTTAGTTTTATTAAATAAACTAGAGAATAATGTAACTTTAAAAATTATAAATACTTATAACAATTAAGTTTTGATAGTTTTAAAAATTTTACATGCATAATTATATTTATGCTAAAAATATTAATGTAATTAGCTTAATGGAGTTCTCAAAGAAAAAAAAATAGCCTAAAATTTCAAGAGTTGAATTACTAGTGCATTGTCTAGGTTGATCAAGGCCATTAAATTTTATTTAAATAAATATAATGATCAAAGGGTTATGTTGAACCTCTCATCTGGTCGCACTAGAAACTTGGACTAGGCTTGGATCGATGCGACCTGAGCCTAACCAAAGGAAAATTCTTTCTCTTGAGGCATTTATAAGGTAATTAGCTCATTGGGAAGGTTGAAGGAAGTCTGAAGAATCAAACACATGGTTTATTGAGTCATGCCATAGCCTAAAGAGGTGGGGTGACCAAGCCAAAGACTACGAGAAGAATAAGCTTATTGGGGTTACCTCAAGAGGGTTGTAACTTGCCAAGAGTTTATTTAAGAAGCTTTGTGAGCTTAAGTTATATCCATAGCTCTACAAATTTTGACAAAATTACACCGATATTACAGCTCAACCAAGCTTCAGTGAGTATGTTTCAAGCCTTTAATTTTTCAGAAGGAGTTTCTCATATAATTGCAATTAATGCAAGATTACTATAGTTAAGCTTGTTGAAACTTGAGTTTTCATTACCTTTGACCAAGTGGAGGCTCGAAGAAACAAATAAGTAGCTAAAGAAGATCAGAAAAGTCTGGATAAATGTAGTTGGTCCAAGTGTTATAGGATTATCTACACATTGGGTTAGCTAGGACACTTCACTCACCATAAAGATACAAGTTAAGTGCATGGATTAGCTACCAAAGGGAGAAGATAATGATGGATTAAAAGTATTTTATAATTGAAGGGAAAGTAAGAAAGATTTAATTACATGTGTCAGGTTCCCATTTAAATCTAGAACCTTTTGGATTGGTCAAATTGGATTAGCTTGAACTAGGAAAGTCATTCTTAATGTATTTCCCTAATTCTTCTTCAAAAAGATTGGGATAATATGCTCATTTGCTCAGTTAATTTCAACAAAGAAGATGGGTATGTACTTTTTTTTCAAATTAGACAACTTAAGGCATTCAATTGAATTGACAAACTTGGAGTGGCAAAACTTAGTTAGGTTGACTAAAAATTGTTCATGACTTTCTTGGCTATAATTTATTTAAAGGATATAGTTAAGTATCATGATTTGATAGGTCTAATTGACCACCCAATTTAACTATGTTCATTAATAGATTAATACTTCATTTGTCCAATTAAACTTAGTCCCATGGGAAATTAGACTAAGCAAGGTTTGAATCTTGCATAGGATAATGAAGATAGTGCACTTGCTCAATTTGGCCAATTGATTTGATATTTAAAGCCACCTTGACCTAGTTGGCATAATTAGATTAATTTGGGTCAAGTGGGTTCAATTAATTTGATTTAGTTGTAATGGAGTCCATTGATAGACCCAAAATGTTCATTTGACTATGGAAATGGTCTTTGATGTGGTCAAGGAAAACATATTGGTCTTGGATCCAATTTAAGTAAAGTTTGACATATGTTGAATTGAATTTAACCTTTTGGTCATTAGTTAACTAGGCATATGCCCATGAGTTATAGTGCTCAAAAAACTCATAAGGACATCTCAAGTTTAAATTTTTTGCTTAATTGATCCATTGGGTTGGTTAAGATAATCATCACATGTTTAAGGACTTAGGTAGGATAAGCATAGATAAGTACCTTTGATTGAACCACAGATCAAAATTTTCAAATTAGTTTTTTAGGATGGTCAAGCAAACATTCAAAGTCTTATGATCAATTTAATAAACAATTGAATAAATGAGATAGATTGATTTCTTAAATCCAGCATTTACATTCACTAGGGAACGGTTGAACCCAAGCTATAAAAGAGGTCTACCTTAGAGTAGGCTATAGTTAGACTTATAATATAGGAACAATTTACAAGTGACCCTCTTACATAAGTTTCTCCTAAAGGTTGGCCATGGCCAACCTAATTTGATTATTAGGTAAAGGCTCTTGATACTTGAGGATGATTATAAGATTAGGCTCTATTATTTTTTTATGTCAATAGATATTATTTGAGATATTAAACATTCTTTGAATTTGCATATCATTCTAGATGAATGTAAATCAAGCTAAATTGATGCTATAAATTTGTTGAAATAAAATATTACAAGGAGTTGGCACTTGATATGAAACTAATCATATGTGAAAGCAAGTAGTGTTGCAAGTTTTGATTTTTTTTTTTTTAAGATTAATGCATAGTAAAGCTTCTCAATAGGAGGATATTTAAGCTCTATTAAAATAATTCATTGACAAAGATAATATAATACAATCTCTTTTTATTCATCAATAACCTTATACTAACCACAGTAAAGGACTCACCTACACTATAAGAAAATGCACAATTATAGTGAGATCAAGACAAATATTTCTCACTTAAAGTCTTTACAACAATTTTGATAAAATTCTCATAATAAAATATCTAACAAAAATTCCTATAAACTTTCTACTAGTTAGATTTTTCTACAAATTCTTCACTAAAAATTTTCCAAATGCATATAACAAATTAAAATTGATCTTCTTCCCCATTTACTATATTTTTCTTCAATACTACTCATGTTGCACATCCACACTTACTCTATGCAACAAACATTAAGTATACCCATTTTTTAAGTTTATCTACATATATGAAGGTAAGTTTTCTTCTCTCCTTTCTAGAAGTTCAAATTTAAGATTTCATCTATAGATTTCTAACATTTTTTTTACAAAGTCTATGTCTCGAATATATTTTTTTGTTCTTAGATTTGTTATCTAAATACATATTTTTAGCTTTCATTTGGATGTTAATCCCTAGATCAACAATTGTTTTATACTTATTTGTATCATTTGTTAGATCTATAACATTTAGATTAATTTATGTTAAATCATAAGTTATAAATAATAAAAAATATTTAATTTTAATTTTATAGCTAGAATAGTGATTTTCTTAAATCTATAAAATATTTAATTATGATTGATATTTTTGTTTTAAAATTTTATAATTGAGTTATTTATTCATGTTAAACATTATACCAATAATTAAATTAGAAATATCCACCTATTCTTACCCCACTATAATCATTAACTAAGTGAGTACAATACTCATCCCAATTGGTTAATCACCTTGGGTATTCAACTTTATGATGTTTCTAGTATGATTATAAATCAAGTAACCAATAGAACGGTGAACACATGTTTAATGGATCAAATCACCAAGAGAGTTGAACTTAGTCTAACTAAAGTCAATTACAACATGATACTAAAGTAAAATAATATGAATCTCATATTTGGCATTTCAATTTATCCAATGTATATGTCGATATCATTAAAAAATATTTTAATGAGAATATTAAATTCACCATTTTGGCCAATTGCATTCTATAAGCTTTATTAACATAAAGTGATCAAATTATGCTAATTTGGTAAAATTAGCATTAACCTTTAAATTAATTAAACCAATTAGACATGAAAACTTTTAAAGTATTCTAAACTTAGTCTAAACATAATTTGTTCTAATTTCCCCATGATGCAAGCTCAATTGGCAAATTAAAGTGTGTTAACCAATTAAGGTAATACCCATCTTTGATACTTGATTAAATTAATGTAATAATAATAATATTGACCTTACTTTTAGTGTGAGTTCTTAATCTCCTCACCTTAGACTTAGGGGTCTTCTAAACACTAAGACTTCCTTAGTCATAAGACACTTCTAGTGATTAGGTGAACACTAAACCTAAGCCTAAAGGCTTAGAAGGGTTAGTCATAGGAGTAAGTTATGCCTTAGGGACTTAAAGAGACTTGCCTACCTTATGTCCTAAACCCAATCCTTGTTTTCCTTCTCATTCTCAAACCAAATTCACATTCAAATTCAAGATCAAATTTCCAAAGTTCACAATCAATCCCATGATCAAATCAAATTCCCAAATCCTTCCTAAGCCTTATGATTGAATTCCATGGTTTTAACCTTAGCCAAGTCCAATTCAATCCAAATTCAAATGATTTTCTCCAAGATCAATTCAATCCCTCAATCATATATCAAATCTAAATCCAAATTTGATTCCAAATGATTGAAACCCAAAATCAAATCCAAATTCCAAAATCCTTCATAAGCCATATAATCCACCTTCATAAGCTTAGTCAAATCTTAACCCAAATCAACCTAAAATTGATTGATTTTATCATAAATCAATTATATATTCAATCATTTTCACAAATATAAATGAAACTCACATTTAAATGATAGAAATTAAATCAAACTAAAGCAAATTCCCTCCTAAGCCCTTTAACTTACCTCCATGAGCTTAGCCAAATTTGCCTCCAAATCACTCCAAACTCAAGTGATTTTCTCAGAAGTCATTTATATACTCAATTATCTTTTCAAATATAAATGAAATATAAATTCAAATTGCCAAAACCAATTCCAAATCAAATCAAACCCAATTTAAACCCTTTAAGTCATTTCCTTGAACTTGGCTAAAACCCATCTAAATCAAGTTAAAATCAATAGATTTTCTCTTGAATCAATCATTCATTCAATCATCTATCCAAATATAAATGAAACCTACTGTCATCTAGCCAAATTAAAATCAACCCAAGTCAAACCCAATCTCCTTTTGACTTGAAAATTCCAAATCAACCAAAACCCATCATAACCCAAATTGATTGTAGATGGATTTATATTTCAATCTTAAACTCATATATAAATTCAAATAAACATTAATCAAACAAAAATCAAGTCAATTGACCCATTTAGGTCCACTTGACCCAAAGTAGCCTAAAGAACTCATTTGAACCAAGTTCTAATCTAACCCAAATTGGATTGAACCAAGCCCATTCAAATCTCATACCATGATTATTGATCACCCTAAAATGATCAATAATCTTGAATTAGGTCAAAGGTCAAACTGAGTCAATTTGGTCATTTGACCAAGTCAACCCTTAGCCCACATGAAACCTAAAATAGCCAAAACTCATCCTGCACCATATCAATTGAAACCATTGATTCACACCAACCCAAAATCAATGTTTGAACATGACTTGACCTTAATTGAGCCAAACCAAACTCAATTGGCCCTCTTGACCCAAGTTGACCCAAATTAACTTAAATGGTAAAAATGGGTCAAGTCAAAATCAAATCCAAATTGAGTGCAACCAATGGATCAAGTTCATCCCAAATTGACTATTGAACTTGACCAAAGCCTCAATTGAGCCCAATTGACTCACTAGACCCCAAATGACCTATTGAACCCAACTTGACCTAAAATCAAACTAACCTAAAACCCAATAAAATCCAAATTGAATTCAACCAAAGCTCACAACATATTCCAAATGATTAACCTAACCCAAACCAAGCCATGACTTCCGCCAATTTGGTCAATTGGGTCAACTTGACCCATTTGACCTAAATGACCTCAAATGAACCAAAATCAAATTTGAACAAAATTAAACCAAACTAATGACATCAATACACTCCAAATTGTCATATGAACATGACACATCCCTTGGTTTGACCCAATTTGACTAATTGGTCAACCTAACCCAACTTGACCCAAATTGACCCAAATGGGTCAAATTGAGTCAAATTGAACTAAATGAACTCCAAATGACATGAAATTTGGCCCAAACCACTTTGACTCATTTCAAATTTGCCAAAATCAAATTCAAGGCCAAATGTCCAAAATACCCTTGGGATAAGAGTACCACAAGAGACAAAACACCCATGTAAAGAGTCATTTCCTCCCCTTGGCCACTTGGCATCCATCTATTGGTCCACTTAAGCTCCAAGGACCCTGGCTAACCTGACCCAAGGGTGGTTGGGTCAGCCATGACCCATAGAGAGGTGAAATCACCTCTCCATTCCCATTAGAACACTTGGAAAGCCCACTACACCCATGGTAGCCACTCTCACACCCTCCTCCACCCATGTTAAGCTAGCTAGGAGGATTTTTACCCAAATCGAGCTCCCCATGATAGCCATTGGATCAAAATGGCCAAACACCTCAAGCCATTAGATCCAAGGAATGAGGGCGTGTACCCACTCATTCTCACCCAAATCAACTCATTCACACTCCTCACAGCCCTAGCAGCCATAACACTCCTCCTATGAGCCATTCCCAAGGTTTCCCGAGCTCCCCAACTCTTCTTCTCTCAGTTTTATAGAAAACTGAAATAGGGGAGGCCACATCTGATAGCCACTTGCTTAAACCTCCACCAAAGTGCAATTAACTTTGCACACACCTTCCTTGGAGCCAATCGAGCAAGAATGAATCATCCCCCAAGCTTTATGATGATCGAAGGGTGGAATTCGATCGAAGCTTACCACCTCCATCCCGTGTCTTGGTCTTCTTAGCAATCCATCTCAAATCAAAGCTCGTGCTGCTCATTAGGGTCTCGTCTCTATTAGACGAAAATTCCTCAATCATTGGAACCATCGATCTTAGCTTTGGTGAGGTATGTCATTGAAATCGACCTTTAGCTTAAAATGATTTGGAGCTTTTTGAAGAAAAGTTGCATGTCATGAGATTCCCATAATTGGATCTCTTCATTTTAATTTCCTGATGGTGTGGGATTGATTTGATCTCCATTCAAGCGGGTTTGATCAGCAACGAATGACGACCTCCATCTCTGCGCCGAGGAGATAGATCATGGACCATCCATTCCGCTTCATCGAAAATGATGGTCCTGATCAAAGCTTGCTAGATTAGTTGGATTAATCCTACTAAACTATGACTTTGATCATGGCCTTTTGATCTTAGATCAAACGACGCACGAGAAAGCACATCCCACCACTGGATGTGACAACTTAAAGAACCAATCCTGTGGCACCACGTGGAAAGCATGCCACATCAGCTCGCCACATGGCGCCGATGGGATTAAGGTTAATTAAGATTAATTAAATACATTTTAATGGCTATAACTTCATAAATGCATAACTAATTATAGAAACATCTAAAAAAATGTACATAAGTACTTATTTTAAAGGTATTTTAAAAGATAATTTAAAAAAAAAATATATTTTAGTTAATTTTGAATAGTAATTAAAGCTTAATTTGAATTTAATTAAAATAATA
Source organism: Cymbidium sinense (assembly GCA_021442155.1). NCBI lineage: Eukaryota > Viridiplantae > Streptophyta > Magnoliopsida > Asparagales > Orchidaceae > Cymbidium > Cymbidium sinense. The sequence continues at coordinate 21,613,845 of CM038229.1, forward strand.
ATTAGCTTAATTACTCTTTAATTACCCAAGTAATTAATTCCAAACTTTCTAAGATTGATTAATGGGATGACCTCTACCTCCTATAATTTTCTTGGGATTTATTGTTTGGCTAATTATGGAAATTGGTTATCTTAGCCTTAATTATTTTCTTAATTAATTAGGTGATTAATTAACATTATAAATAATAAGAAAGCCATTAATTAAGCTTATCAATCATTATGGAATAGTGAATGGGCATGGGGAATGAGATTGGGACCTCTTTCCCAATCTTTCCCCTAAGCTCATTTTCTTGAATGAAAATTAATTAATTTGGGATTAATTAATAATTTAATTCATTAATTAAATGGATTAATTAATCAAATTGAAATCATAATCACTCAAGATATAATCTAATTAGTTTCTTGGGTAGACTCTTAGGTGATCAATAACCAAAGAGAATCCTAAAGAAATCATAATTAGCCCACATATGTGGGAGAATTATAAGAGTACCTAATTAGGTCTCTTAGCTTAATTAACTATTAATGGTGAGCCAATTATACTAGGCCCCCTTTATTTTCTTAGGATCATTGCTAATTTTATTTCCAATGCATATGCATATCATGCTGACTCACCATTATTTGGGTAAATATGCTAAGGTGACAAAGGAAAGGGTTAATTAATGTACTTAATCCATGTTCCAACCCAATTAACTCAAAAATTAACTTAATTCCTTTTCATTGAACCAAATTAATTAACCAATATGGGAATGGGTTAGGAGCTGCAATTGATTGAATTTCTTCTCCTCTTTAAATCAAATCAAACATCTAAAACTAACTTAATAATAAACTTAGGTTTATTTTAAATGATTGTATTTGATATGATTTTCCTTAGGAATTAGTTTGATTGAATGAAGCACGTGTTTCATGTCTTATTATTCCTTTAGAATCATGATAAATGATGTGTATCATGTGATTTCATGTATTCTATTTTTAAAATACTTAAATAAAATGATTTCCTTTATGTCAAGCTTGCATGTGTTGATTTAAATTAATATATGTGTAGCTATTATCACTATTAAATCCAAATATATTTTTCAAAGCTTATAAATGAATGATTACATATGCCATGAATGCTAGTTATAAATATATAAGAGATGTATGTGATTATTTCTTAAGTGTATGAAATAAAGTTTCTTTTCTTTCATTCATGAATTGATTTATGTAAGTAAGAATGTTAATCATTCTAAGTATTACCTCACTTCCCTATTTTAACAATGGGACAAACTCCATTTGATTTCATTCTTACATTTCAATACTAAAATTTAGATAAGACTTTATTCCATATGCATAAATAATTCAATTAAAAGAAATACACCTTTTGCATGATTTTTCCACTCTTGTAGTTATTTGCACATTCATGTGTATCCAAGAATAGTGGGTATATCTAGTCTGGATATTCCAGGGATGCAAGGCTTTAAGTAGCCCCAATGAGGTCTTTACCTCACTCTCCTAGTTTAACAATGGTGAAGTACTTCCTTATAAATTTTATACACTTGCATGTGCATCTAGCTAATGAATGGAAATCTTTTTTTTAACTTTAGCTCACATGTATAAATAATTCAATTGAAGGAAATACAACTTTTGCATGATTTTCCATTCTTGTAGTCATTTGTACATTTATGTGTATTCAAATATAGTGGGTGTTTTTAGCCTAGACATTCCGGGGATGCAAGGCTTTAAGTAGCCTCAAGGAGGTCTTTATCTCACTCACCTATTTTAACAATGGTGAAGTACTTGCTTAACATTTTTATGCACTTGAATGTGCATTTATCTAATGAGTGAAAACCTCATTATTCTACAAAATACACTTATGCATCTTTCATTTAAATTGTGCTAAAAGAAACATATTGTATGTGTGGTTATACTTATAGAATTTAATCATATGCATGTTACATATGATGGAAAGGAATAATGTGATGTATGTCATGTAGTTCACTCAAGCTAATCTTAAGGAGCCTTTCATGTTGAATGCAATCATTTAAGGTGAACTTGAACTTAGAATTAAGTTAAAATATGTAATAAGCCATTTACTAAAGAGAATCAAAATAAAATAGCATGCTTAAGGTAGGGATGAAAGAGGAAAACCTCTTTTCTTCTCTTTACAACACTTAGTTGTCAAATGTAAGTTATATGAAACAAAACAAAACATAAATTAAAATTCTCAAATCAATTATATCATTTTAAATGAAATCAACCTCTTATGATTAAACATCCTTTCACACTTAGAAAATCATAATCTTAATGCCTAGTTAGGACATACCACACAAGCCTTAATACACACACATTAGATTAAGTCACCACTTCTAGCTTTATGCTAGGATGGTGCATAGTGTGATGTATATTTTATTTTATGATGTATTATTTAGACTGAATGTTAGGGTGTATGTCTCATAGACTGGATGTTAGGTCATGATTAGCCTAATCATAATTTTTGTAGGGGATTGTGCTTAAATGTGCCACTATAAAAATAAATATAAATGTTTTTCTTGTAAGTTTCTTAAGCCCCTAAGCATAATCCAAAGTTGGGTAGGTGGGCTTGGTTACCCATGTGCAGGGTGCGAAGTCCAAATTATAAATATAATTGCTTGGGGTTGTATGTATGTTTAGCTAACACTTGTTTCAAATGTGTAATTAGATTTACTTTTCCTATTTTTAATGTAATTTTACATTAGGAATTAGGGTTAGTGTTATAGGGGGGAATAAGGATGAGCATTGGCCAGAAGGCTTAGTCCTGGGGTGTTATGTGATACCTTGAAGCCCACCAAATCAAAGGAGAAAAGATATGAAAAAAATGAAGGAGACATGAAGACTCGAAGACTTGAAGACCCCCACCCAACATAGCATTTATCATTTGTAAATTATAATTATTATATAATTTTTTTGGGTTGTATAATGGTATAGCTTGGCTACCCATTCCTCTTTTCATGTTGTATGGTGGTACCGACTACACCAGCCTTTTATTCTTTTGTGTTAGATCTATAAAATTGATTGATATTTTATTTAACTTGCACAATATAATATGCTTTTCATAGTTTCTTTATGATTGGTGTTTGTTGTATAGTCTAGATGTGATTAGGCTCTTAGAGAAAAATAAATCTTCTAGCTAACTACAACTCATAACTAAAGTTTTAAATAATTCATAACCTCACACAAAGCCTATATGTTAAATCAAGATAATTAAAAGATTTAGCAATCCCTTAGCTGAATGTTGTATATTTAACATCATGCATTCATATTGTCTCACTCTTATTAAGAAAGGGTTTCCAATTTTGCACAATATAAGAAGACTTGACCTTTGAGGGTCTCCTCTATGGTGAAAATACCTCTTTCTCTCTGATTTAGCCCATGATCCCATTTAAACATGCATATAAGCATACAAAATCATAAAGCCTTTATCAAAATGAAGTGTCCAAAATCAAATAAAATTTAAAAAGATTTGCATTTGTAGATTAAGTCATAACTCATACCACTCATGCTTTAGTCTCTTAGGGAGTGGATTTAAGTACCTTAGACTCTTTCTAAATAATAACAACCTAACTATCTTGCAAAATCATATGACTTGCCTACACGGTTTTAAAGTAAGGAGGAGTTAGCTGGTGGCCACTCCAAGTGATTATAAGTCCAGCAGTCTGGTGATTTATCCTCTCTTATGGAGGTAAACCCTATGCCCATCTTCACTTAGATTTAGGTCATGCTTTAGCTCTTACTAAAGCTCCCTAGATTTAAGATCAAAGATAGTTGTTTCCTTCGTGCTACAAGCATAAATTCTCACCTCTTAGACATATCCACAACCTTGTGTTGGTGGCTTAGCAATCTAATAAAAATTCAACTCAAACAAAATAACCCTCTTCAATTTCAAACATATAAAGCCCAATTATAGGATAGGTTGGAATGCTCAATAGGTTTCCTAGTATCATGAGCATTCCCTACTCATTTCTTTTAGCTTCGATAACAAGTCTCTCCTTTTGATCTATCCCGATTAATTTTCCAAATATAGCTAGTTTATTGATAGTCTTACCCTTGAAATCTATAAAGACAATAATTACCTACTTTAATCGAGAGTATTCCTAAGTAATTCACCTTCCTTAGGATGTAATTAACTATGGGCACTTGCCCCCATAGAAACTTTAGAACCTAGTTTAATATAAACCTTGCTTTATTCATCCATGTAGAGCAGGGGAAAATTTTCTGGTACATTCGAAGATCCATCATACCTTAAGAGTCCTCATTAGGTGATTAAGTCTATTGAAGGGTGATGTCTCTATCTTTCGAGAGAATACTTCATACCTTAATATCATACATGATCACTTCAATGAGTACTCCCTTAGATCTGTGTGTTGTCCCCCCAAATTCAAAAATAAATACCACAAATATTCAATTTAATCTTTAAAAAAATTTATAGTCTAGGATGTCATTAACAAATGCTTTGTTCAATTCACATTTATTTCATCTCTCCAAGGTAATTAATTTAATTAAATGGGCCAACAAGTCTCTTTTTTTGCTTAAATGAGGATACATATGCCAATGATGGAATTAGGCCTTTCAAATAGGTGAATAACCTTAAACTCTTAAGAGTGATTTTGGAGATGGATCTTAAGAGCATTTACTTAGTTCAACTAGCATTGATTTGGCCCTTCTAAATGGATCAAACCAACTATTTCGGGCCAATAGATACAATATAAATCATTTAATGGAATTATGCTCATATGATGAATAATCTTTGAATTTTTAAATTTAAAAAATAATGATTTTCTATAGCCATGAATAATGTCATCCCTTAATTCCATGTTTTTAGTTAGATTAACATGACATAAAGTTCATTAAATAGTGATTATGTACGAAAATGCATGGACCAATACTAATGAGCCATCATCTACATATTCTAAACCTTATAACCTATTCTCTAATTGCCTACTTACTTCCCATGGCCCCATATGATGGCTAATCTTAGGAAAACTTAAGCTTAGCCATTGTTATCCATAGACAAGAATGGGTTTATTAACCCCATGAATTTTCACATGAATTTTCACATGGCTATGATAAGTTATCAATGCAAGTACTACAAATGAGTAGCTCAGTGATGGTTGTCTAAGAAAGCATGCATAATGACTATTTAATTCAAAGAGCTAGATCATGGAAGAGCTTATAAAGGCTACAATAACAAATGGTTGATGCTAGAAGACCTAAGTCAAGCCTAAAGTTACATCATTATTTTGGTATTTATATTTTATTTTATTTTATTTTACTTTATTTTAACTTTATACAATTAGTATGTAAATGTTGAAAAACAACTAAGCACCCACACCTAAGAAAATGAAAAATGAAACTAATCTTTAAAAGATTAATTTTTTAGAAATAATACTATGCGATAATCCATTTTTGTTGAAAAATTTTAGTTACCATAATTAAGCTAGTTAACTCCATAATTACCAAATTTATCTAATTATATTGTACAATTTCTAATTGTATTGTATGATTATTCAATTTTATTAACTAAATACATATGTCGTGATTATGTTGGTTAATTACAATTTTTGAAATTTGATAGATTGTATAGTATGAACTTCTTCATGCAGTATGAATTTATTTGATAATTATTTTATTTGATTCCAGAATTTATGGGATTTAATAAAATCTTTTTTTTAAATTGGTACTATAGAATATGATCATTCAAGAAGACAAACAAAGTGCCTAATTTTTACTTTGTATTCATCATGTAGTACGGCTTTTAGTCATACAATATGATTATGATGGTTGTTGGGATGATCATCTTATCTTGTCTAAATTAATAAAAGAAAATTGTACTGATCATACACTAATGGCTAATCATATAGTGTGATAAGGATAATTTGATTAAAATTTAATTTTATAATCCTTTATTTAGCATCATTTTATAAATACCCCCTTTGGGGAGTCTAACCTGTCAAGTTAAAGGTAAGAGAGAGCTAATGAAGGCTTAGGGAAAGATGTCCTTTTAAAATAATTGAGAGAATTTTCACCTCCACTTTTTCTTTAAGAGTTCCTTTGTGAGATGTTTTTGTTGGTGAGGTTACACTTTATTTTTATTGTTCATTTTCATCCACCTTTCAATTATGAGTTGAGCTTTAATTTGAGAGTTTATTTTTATAGGGAGAACTTGTGTGAGATTTGTTGTTGAGAGAAACTTTTGTACATTGTAGAGGGAGTGGAATCATTCTTACCTTGAAAGAGAAGCGGTGTAGGGTTTCACCTTTATTAATTAAGGAGTGAGGCATCTCCACCTTAGAATTTTATGCCAAAAGAGGTATAGAGAATTTTTGGAGGAGATTTGAAGAGAGGACGTTGACCCATTAGGCTAAACTATTGTAAGTCTATTTGTGTCCCTCTTTTTTTTTTTATTTAACTTTTTTACTAATCTTATCTTTTGTGTTTGATTATTAATTTCATGCTCGTTAATTTTAAAAATTTTAAATTTACTTTTGTTTATATTTAAAGAACTTTAAAAGCACACACCAATTCAACACCCTCCTTTCTCTCTTGAGTGTGCCATTCTTACAAGATTAAATGAAAATAAACTGGAGGGGCCTCTCAATGGGAGGCATAGCATCTGATCACCTTCTATGCTTAGAGAAGTTCTCCATTTATTTTCCTTGCCATCGCAATCCATTGAACAAGCTTAGCCACTAAGTTTGACTTAGACGTGGCTAGAACTCAATGGAGTCCCATTCTAGAGAGGATTTTTGAACAATTCAACTGGTAAAGCTTTGAAAATTAAAAAGTCCCAAAATCCTTCCACTACAAATGTAATTTCATTAAAACCTTTTTTTATATGGATTTGTTTCTTAGATACTTTGTTCTAACATGGTTCATTGAACCATGCATTTGATTCTTGTCAACTCCGTGAAACTTCCCAATGAAGGGTTTTACTTGGAATGGTCTATGGAGGGAAAAATTTTAATGGGCTAGGCTCAGGTCACATTAACCCAAGCCAAACTCAATCCCATCTACGAGACTTGATGAAAAATAAAAAATGACACGCTTACTATTATATCTATTTAAAATAAAATCTGACCTCTGAGATTAAGCCAAATTATGTGGTTGTCCATCCTAGGTTAATTTTTCTTTATATTTTATTATAAATAATTTATTAATTGAATTAATTTAAAACTTTTACCATAGATGCTATTTAACATGATGAACCTAGGAAAATAGTCAAACTTTGAACATTCATGCATTTGATAATTAAACAAATATTTTTAAAAATTATTTGAACTATTAAGTAGATTAGAAAAAATCCCTAATTTATTAGGAAAATCTTAGTGAGCATAAAAAGTAATTTATAAAAATTTTGGACATAACTTGCATTATAGTGTATAATTTATGATATTTCTAAGATGATTTTTTTTGTGCTTGAAAATTATAATAATTAAACCTTTCATAATTTCAAGGCATGTTTATAATATAAATTTATGATTTTGTACAAATTTTAGATAATTTTATAAAGCATTTTGGTTGCTAAAAGCTTTAAAAAAATATTAACTATTTTAAATTTTATAAAATTTTAACTTAGTTTTTCTCTTTATATCTATATTGAAGAAGGTATAAATAATTCTAGCCAATGATAAAAACCCCCAAGTAATAGTGCAAAAGTATAACATGGTCAAGTGTATTATACATTAAAGGTCCTCACTTAAGAACAAGTAATGTGCATTGCATATTATATTTCTTAGGATAGGAACTTAAATTGACATAATTTTAATTATGCTTAGGGTGTCTTAATATTTTATGTAATGGTAGACTGTCCCAAACAAAATTTTAAGTTTTTAAGTCAAGTAGCTCTAGTTAGATATAAATAGGCTATCCCATTTCCATCCTTTCTAAAGGAATTTCTCTACCTATATGAAGATTGCAAGTCAAGCATCTTTTTGCCCTTTTTCTTAGAAATTATCTATTTAAACAATGCTCATTTTTCTTTCTCTAATTCAAGGTCATGCGACCAACTTTAGAAGACATAATTCATGGCTAGGTTGGGTCAACTATCATACCAAGCTAAATGATCTTGAGCTTGAAAACTTGGGATAATGAATCCATAAAATTTGGATGAAATTACTACCTTTTCTTAATCTCTTTCCCTCACCCATTCACCCTCAAGTTTGTAGATCTACACTCAATATATAGATTGTCCTATTGAGATAAGAACTATTAAATCATGGGTCATCTTTGAAAAACATATAAAATTAAAACAAAGACATATTTGTTTCATCAAGAGTTTCCCTTGGAGGTATCCTCAAATACAATTAACTAAATGGAGCCTAGTCCCTTTGGGAGATCTGGTAACTCACATTCTCTTGATTTTTTATAAGTTTGATATATCTACTATTTAATATATATCATAAGTTCAAAAAAGGTGAAACTAAATGAATCCATAAATTTATTTTTTTGTCTTCAGAAAAGAATCAAAATTGAAAGGCATGAAGGGATTTACGATTACCTTAGTTTACTGATGTTGTATGTGACCAATGCAACAAAGGTTCTATATGGATGGTAGATAGAGTCATAGAGATGTCTGGCACTTGAACAGACTCGCCATTCCTAGTTTGCTGACATTGAGGGTTGGAAAGGTTAGAATATAAATTAGGGTTCAAGAAGGGATAGGGACGTTATCTGGTGTAGAATAATTTGTATAGGAAGAATCCTCTCCCTTTTCTTTGATTTAGTTAGCTTTCTATAGACTATGAGGGAGAGAGGCTCTTGAGTCCATTAATGGACTTCTTATAATTCCATGCCTTACGTGGTTATGGACGACCATTAACATGGATAATTGTAGAATTTAGAATCCTTTTCTGTATATTTTTCTTGTTATAGAAGTCATTTGTCTTGGTGATAAGCCATGGTTTATCATTTTAGCTAATTTGGATGTTCTTAATTTGGTCGTATTGGATTAAATTTGTGTTTAAAACATCAACCAAGAAATAAAAGAACATCAGGGTTGAATAAAAGGCTATAGATAATGACCTAGAGTATTTGGTTTTAATTGGGTTCAAGTTAACTAGATTAGACCATTGATAACCATCTAAGCCATTAATGAGTTATGGCTTATTTGAATCATTTTGATATCCTTGTTACATCATATTTGGTCAATAGTCTTCGACTAAGTGTTATTAGAACATATGTTTACTCTAAATATGGTTATTTAACATTCTTCATAATAATTAAGGTGATTTAAAACAACCAAATTCTTTAAAAAAATAAAAACTTTTGTTATGTGGGGGCCACTAGGTTAATGAGACTTAGCTCGATCAACCTTAATCGACTAGTGGTGAAGGATACTCGTAAGTGATTTAAATTAGGCTTAAGTAATTTAGAAGTGAATTTGAGATTTAATTTTGCATTTAGATTGAGTTATGCCTAATTGGACTGTTTGGGTTAAAGTGATTTGACCCAAGTACAATCCTAGTCCAAATGGCTCCAAATGATCTAGTCATATTAGCCTTAAAGGAAGGCTATTTAGGTAATTATTTTTATTTTGGAGCATTTTGATTTTGAGAGGAATGTTAGTAATTTTTTGGAGAATTTTGGTTCTTTTGATCACATTAAATCTTGTAGCTTTAATAATAAGCTTCATAGAAAGATTAAGTTTTATTTGGATTAAATGCACCTCATTTTAAGAAAGAGGTCAACAACTGCATCGTCAGTGAACCCAAATTTTAAGCAAGTTCCTTCACTAACTATCCTCCAGTCATCAAAATAAGGGGAAAAGAAAATTTCTCAAGCATGTGGTCATGAATTGATATTTTATTGGTCGAAAGCATATACCTTTCTATCCTTCCATATAGTAAAATCATACTTAATCATAACCTTTCTGATAGCTCAAATGAAGTAGTTTATCATGTTGCAGAGTTATCTACCTTTTCAAAATGAATGTTGAATTTTGAACTCAAATGTTGGAAGATTGTTTGACCTTAACAACAATATATTTTAGGTGACATGCTACAGTGCACATTAGTTGTCATTATAAGTACTAAATATCACTCAGGTTCAGAGGTATTGCTTTTAAAATCTTTCATCCACCAATATAGTTGAAATATCTCCTATAAAGATAGTTTATATGCGCCATATGGATGGACGTAAGAAACTTTTATCATTATTTTACACTATACTTACACAATGTACTGAAATGTTATTTATGTGAATCTGATTTTTTGATGAAATAGAAAACATTCATGATTCTTATTATTCATCACCTTTGGTTATTAAATTATTAAAGAAGAAAACCCTCCCCTAAACATGGCATAGAAGCCATGTTAAATTATGTTATAAATTATGAATGAAGGTTCTTAATAAAGCAAGGTATGGTTTGAAATTTTCACAATAAAAATGTATCTTACAATAACTACTACTGATTACTTGTTCTTCATACAAGATTGTTGACCTCATTTTTGGATGAGGTAAACATCACCCCTAAATTAATAATTAGGACACATAATCTTATATTAAGAGTCTCAAGATTAAGCATTTAGGATATTATGCTTAGTGACCTATTGAATTCTCCTAAAATTTGACATTAACCCAATAGGACTAGGTGGACCTAGATCAAACTCAAATATAAACAAATGATTGAATCAAATACATTCAAAGTGAAAACTTAAATCAAATTGAGCTTAGACTAAGGGTGATTAACCTAATTATCCTATTTAAGCTCAAAATTAATCAAATCTTAAAAAAATAAATCAAACAAATATAAATATAAATTATATCAAATAAAAAGCATAAAATCATTACATGAAAATTAATGGAGTCAAACCCAAATGAAAGTCAACCATTGAACATAAGGTTGAATTATGTGGACCTCACCAAGTTAAAGGTCAACCCACCATAATTTGACCAAATTGAATCATTCTAAAGACATAAAATCATTAAATAAATATGTTTGAACATGGATCAAATGAATCCAAAATTAAAAGGCCTTAAATGGGCTAATTAGATCATTTAATCTAAATGAGCCTAAATAGACCTTATTGAACTCAAACTCAAACTGAATCAAAAATAACTCAAATTAATTGTCTAAAATCATTTGTAAGTTGTCATTAAACATAATTTGACCAATTATATACTTAATTAGATCAATTTTGTCATTTGACCTAATTAAACTAATGTTAACCCATTAAGACCTAAATTGGGTCAAAGTGGGTTTTAAATTCAAAACAAATGAAATTTATTGATCCAAATCATCCCTGATACTTTGTTAAATATAATTAAATGGTAAATACATTTTCATTGAGTCAAGATAATCAATTGACTTAATTGGATTCAATCTAACTCATTTAAGCCATAATGTGTTAGGTATTAAAACAAACAAATAATCAATTCCAAATTTCAAGAAACCTACTAATTAGAAACATTTTAAATGACTATATGAATATAACTAAGGTCTAAATCTAGGATCAATCCATTAAATAAAACAAACTAGACCAAACTAAAAGGGAAAGATACCTAAGTGACATAAATCAAAGCATTTGAACTCAAACTTAAACTAATCACCTTGGAATGTATCTAAAGTCATCCTAAGAGGAATTTAGGATGATTGGTAGCCAAGGTTAAGCAAACTAAGAGGGTCCAAGTCCATCCATAAAAGGGTTATGCCATAGAGAAAGAGAATAAGCATGGAGATAAATCCTTTCCACAATCCATTTTCTCACCTCCATTCCTCATCTTGGCTGCCTTGGACTAACCCTAATCAATTGACCACCCCTTGGAGCTAGCCTCCAAGGGTGGCAATCACCTAGGTCAGGAATGGTTGACTTCCCTCCCCTTATAGCTCTCAGCCATCCATGGCAAAATTCAAGAGAGCTTCTCTCAAGTCCATTTGAGCCTTCCAAAATGTTCTTCAAGTGAAATGAAGAAGTGCGCACCTTTTCCATGATAATCACACCACTGGCAAGCCAAAATTTGACCAAACCTATCAAAAAATGAGTGAAGCTTGGGCTATAGACCAATCGGTGAGGAGGTAATCCAATTTTTCTATTCTAGAGCTATGTTTCATCCCCCACAAAGCTTTTTGAATCATCCCCACCGATGGAGATCATCATCGATGAGGTATGGGTTCAAACTGATCACTTTTGCATTCAATTTTGATCCTTTTTGAAACAAACTTGATCTTAAGTGAGATCAAGCCATATAAATGAGCTCTAAATGCTCTCTTAATGGATTTGCAAATGAAATCAAGTGATTCTTCCACCTATATCATCAAAATCACTTGAATTTAATGAACAACACTTGATTTTTTCCACCAATAAAAAGTTATAATCTCCACCATTCGTTCTTTCTATTAGGAACAAACGGCCAAGATCTAGTTGGACATCCGATTAATTCTTATATAAGATTCATGGGTGAAATCGTGACCATCCGATCTTCAATCAGATGGCCGTAAATCATCTCACGTGAACCCACTTTTTGATCTGGATCCATGTGGATCCAACTTTCGATAGCATTGCGTCACATGACAAATAGCGTCGCGTCAACTCCATGTGGCACCGACCCTTTAAAATGAAATTTTTTTTATTTTCTCAATTTAAAAAATTACAAAAAATCCTAAAATCCTAAAAAATTTATAAAAAAATAAACTACTTAGCCAAAAAATATAAATAAGGGTTATATTGATTTTTCTCATTGAAGAGAATCTATTAAACCCAAAATCTTCAATCTTTATTAAGTATTTCTAGATTAATTTGAGTTTAAATAAAAATAACCAAACTCAAATTAAACTCAAACCTTTAAACCAATTAATTTGAAACTTTAGGAAATTGAAACTAAGATTAAAATCTATCTTAGATAAACTTTTCATAATTTATTGAAAAGTAAATCAATGGATATGTAAATTTCAACCTAAACTATTAATTTAATGAAATAAATTAATAATAAAATTAAAAAATCATGGAAAATTATAAAATTAATTTGAATCATCAACAACAAACCTTAATGAACCTAAATACATCATCAGAACTCTCTGGGATCTAATAAACCTCAAAATGACCTAATATCATAATTAATTGATTTAATTAATTCAAATAATTAATATGAACTTCAAAAAGTTATAATAAATCAACCAAATTTCTAACAATTTTAATTAAATCTTCCATGGAATCATCTTTTAGAGGAGAATTTAAGAAAATTAAAACTTCGAATTAATTTCTTTTAATTTAGGCTTAATTTAGGTTTTATTAAAATAATTAAAACTCTAATTAATCTTAAATTATATAGTTGATCACTGTGAAACTTTTGGGAACTTAAATTGGCAAGGATACCCACTTGTCATAAAAATTTCACAGTCAAATGATCTCTAGATTTGAAGTTATTAAATTTCCAATCTCTAGGTCAATATAAATGAAATAATAAATCAAAAACTTACAGAAATTTTAAAAATTCATAAAATCAATTTAAAACATTATTATTAATATCATAATACTTAAGAAAAATTTTCCAACCCTCTGAAATCATGAAATTTGATTAATCATACAATTAAGGTTAATGAAATAATTAAGAATATAAAATCTAAGAAAACCTTAGGTTAATATTTTATTAAACTCACAATGAATCAATTAATCAATTAAAATGCAAAATTAATTAATCTCTGAATTTCATACCTAAATATGGAAATAATTAAATCCTTTGAATCCAAATTCTAAATGTAAATGAAAGTAAAATAACTAATTGAATTAATTGAATGGTCAAAAGAAAAAAAATAGCCTAGATTTAAGTAACAAGTTCAAAGTGGTTCATTTCTTAGGCTTCTTAGGTTATGATAAGTAAATAAAATTATATCTTAATGAATTAGACAAAGTAATGAAACTTTAACATATAATATTACATTAAGCTTAATTAGAATAAGAAATTAAAAAGCATAAGATAATGAATTCCTTAAATGATAAAATCAAGACGTCCTAAAGATTGATTGAAATTAATTGAATTAACTTATCTAAATTTATATACATAAACATTAAATGAATGAATGAAATCATCATTTGAAGTTAACTTATCCAAATTCACCAACATAACATTAATGAAATTAATAAATGAAATTAATTAAAATTAAATAAATCTAAATGATAAATTAAGAATACATAAATGAATAAATCATAAAATTGAAACATAATAGATCATTTAAATGATGAAATCAAAATCAAGTTTGAATTAAGTTATCAACTTAAGTAAGTTAGTTCATTCAAGCTAATAAACATTAATAAGCATAAACATAAATAGTAATGAAATAAATAAATAAGATTAATAAAAGTCAAATAAATAAATAACTAAACAAATAAGATCAAATGAACATTTAATCAAATCAAAAGAAATTTAAGGGCAAATATGAAGCTAAGTTATAAAAAAATAATATAAACTGAATAACATCAAATATAAATGAATCAAATCAAACTTAAAATGAAAACCAAAATCAAACTAAATCATGGGAACATGGACTTTAAATCAAGATTTAAAGAAGCATTATGAATCTTAACTAAAGATCATAAATCAAATCAAAGAAACATTAATTAAAGTTAAATATGTAAAATAGAAATGAAATTCCCAAATCTTCTTAACATAAAACTCTAACCTTAAGTAAAACATAAATCAAACTCAACTTAATGAATTACTCAAATGAATCTAAAAGAGGTTAATTAAGATATTTATCATCTTAATTTGACCCTTTGAATGAAGATCTCATTTTACAAGGATTTAAGATGTTGAATAAAATGAATTCCACCCAAAATAAAAATTATTTTGTTCTTCATTCTTGAAAACTTAAATTCCACTTTAACATAAAATGAAATTAAAAAATTAGAATTGAAATTAGAAATCAATTAAATCATTTAAACGGAAACCACCCAATGGTAAATTAAACTAGCCTTGAAACATTAAAACTCAAACTTAAAATGCCTAGTATAATCATACCACACAAACCCATTTTCACACACTCGATTATTACGTCACCAACCCTAGACTTAGGTTAGGTCAATCTGTAATATTATGCAATGATATGATGTTTTTATTATTTTATTATGTATTATTCTAGACTAGATGATGAGGATTGTTTGCTCGTTAGTCTGGATGTTAGGGCATTCATTTAGACTAATACTATTTCTTATAAGGGGTTGTGTTAAAAGGGACCACTATAATGAAAAATATATAAATGTTGTTTACTTATGGTATTCTTAAGTCCTGTGGTGTTTATTTTTGGATGTAAGGGAGACACCACGCAGATCATAGGGGTACTTTTTGAAGTGATAGGGTATGACATTGAGATATGATATACTATCTCAAAAGATAGAGACATCACCCTTCAATGAACCTAATCACCTAATAAGGACTCTTAAAGCATGATAGGTCTTCAACTATACTAGAGATTTCTCCCCACTTTATATGGATGAATAAAGCAGAGTTTATATTAAACCAAGTTCTAAAGTTCCTTATGAAGGCAAGCCTCCATAGTTAATTACATCCTAGGGAATGAATTCCCTAAGAATACTCTTGATTAAAGTAGATAATTATCATCTCCAAATATTTCAAGGTTAGACTATCAAAGGATTGTTATATTTGGAAAATCAAGTGGGAAAGCTCAAGGAGAAGACTTATTTTTGGAATCCAACAAGAGAAAGTAGGAAATGTTCATGATACTAGGAGTCCTAGTGAGCATTCCAATTTATCCTATAATTAGAATTTATATATTTAAAAGTCAAGAGAATTATTTTGTTTGAGTTGAATTTTATTAGATTTCTAAGGCTTATAATCCATCAACATAAGGTTGTGAAAATACCTAAGAGATGAGAATTTATGCTTGTATCCCAAAGGAAATATCTCTAGGATCTTAAATCTAAAGAGCTTTAGTAAGAACCAAAGCATGACCTAAATCTAAGTGACAGGTAAACATGAAGGTTCATCTCCACAAGAGAGGATGAACCATCCGACTTTGGGCTTATAATTGCCTGGAGTGGCTGCCAGTTAACTCCTCCTATGATTTCAAAATAATATAGTTTAGTCATATGAAATAGCTAGTTGGGCTATTATTTATTTAGAAAGAGAATAAAGTTCTTAAACCCACTCCCTAAGATACTAGAACATGAGTGGTAAGCATAATGACTTAATCTAATGCAAAATCTTTTCAAATTTAATTTAATTTTTTGACACTTTGTTTGGACAAAGGATTTAGGATTTTGATGCCTATATGCATGATGAAATAAATTTATTTGCTAAATTAATAAGAAAAGGTTGTTTCCAGCACAAGGGATACCCTCAAAGGTCAAGCATTCCCTTATTGTGCAAGGATGGAAATCCCCTATTTGCAAAAGCAAAATAATATGCATGCATGATGTGAAATATATAACATTCAGCTAAGGGGTTGCTAAATCTTTTAATTATCTTATTTAATACCTAGGCTTTATGATGAGGTCATGAATTGAAAAAAATTTTAATTATGAGTGATTAATTGGGTAGAAAACTGATTTTATCCTAAGAGCCTAATCTCATCCAGGCCACACATTAAAGCATCAATCATTAAGAAACTAAGAAAAAGATGCAATTTTTAATACACAATCTAAATAAATTATCAATCAATTTCTATAACTATCTTGAAAGAATAAGAAGTGCGATCGG
This sequence comes from Cymbidium sinense, assembly GCA_021442155.1. Taxonomy (NCBI): domain Eukaryota; kingdom Viridiplantae; phylum Streptophyta; class Magnoliopsida; order Asparagales; family Orchidaceae; genus Cymbidium; species Cymbidium sinense. Next base: position 21,630,506 of record CM038229.1, read on the forward strand.
GTGTCGTACCCAAAAAAAAGAAACAATATGGGTAGCCAATCTCTACCCTTATACAACCTAGAATATGAAAGAATAATTATAATTTAATTAAATATTATAGACCTCTTCATTCTTCATTCTTCCATTTCATTGATTTGATTATTCCTTCTTTGATTTGGATGTGTTTGCTTCAAAGGCATCACAGCCACAAGACAAAGCCTTTTGGCCATTTCTCATCCTAATCCCCCATAGCACTAATCCTAGTTCTTAATTTCCATATTACATTTATAATAGTAAAAATAAATCTAACTACATACAAAACAAATGTTAGTTATACATACATACAACCCAAGCAGTTATATTTATTATTTGGACTTAGCACCATACACATGGGTAACCAAGCCCACTTATCATACGATCTTAAATCAGACGGCTACGATTAATCCCAATATTTCTTAAGGGTTTAATTAGATAAATCTAGTGGATCTAATCATGACCATCTGTTCCATCATGCGGAACAGATGATGCGCAATCCATCATCACATGAACGATGAAGGACGGAGGCTGTCTGCCACTCCTTGCTCGCTTTGAGCTCACCTGCATTCGGATGGCCTCAAAAAATAGCCCGCACTTTCGTATGAAGGATCCATAGGGATCCAACAGTCAAGCTCACACGGTATGCAATTTTCCTTTACAAAGCTCTAACAAAAATCATCCAAAGCTTAGTTTTATTGGAATTACCTCGCTGAGCTTAAGACCGATGGCAAATTTGATTGAGGAAGCTTCATCTAGTGGAGACAAAGCCCTGTTGAGTAGCACTTGGATCAATTCTTCATCATGCTCTATGGGCCAAGTACCATTGATTTGGAGGTTGGCTTTGATCGAACTTGGACTTTCGATGGTCAGATGGCTCAGGAGGCGATTTGTTCTTGCTTGATGAGGCTTGGGGAAGGTGTGTGTGAAGTTAATTTGAGTTTTGTGAAGAAATAAGGGAGTTGGATCAAAGGAATGGGTGCCTTATTTCAATCTTTCTGGAAATATGGGGAGCTCAAGATGCTTGGAAATTGCTCTGGGGAGTTCATCTCTAGCTGCTAAGGCTCTAAGGATATTCAATTGCTCAATTTGGATTGGTGGGTTACCCACTCCTCCCTTGGATCGAATGACCTTGATTCATTTGGCTTCTAATGGCCGTCTGGCCACCGGTGGTGGTTGTGGGTGAGAGGGAGTCATCCTAGGTAGCTCATTTTGAGTGTCCAAGAGTAAGAGAGTGGATGTCAAGGGGGTATAGTGGTTGCCCTTGGGTTTTAAATGTGTTAATAGGGGTGGAGAGGTGAGTTCACCTCCCTATGGGTCATGGCCGACCCAACCACCCCTTGGGTCAAGTTGGGCAATGTCCTAGGTGCCTAAGTGGGCCAATGGGAGGTTGCTAAGTGGTCAAAGAGAAGAAATGAACACTTGAATGGGTGGTTTGTCTCATGTGAGACCCTTAATCTAAGGGCATAATGGTCATTTAGCATTGGATTTGATTTGGGCTAGTTCAAAATGAGTCCAAGATGGGTTAGCCCAAGTTTCAAGTGATTTCAAATTGATTTGATTTGATTTAACTCAATTTGACTCATGTAGGTCAAATTATGTCTAATTGGGTTAAGCTGACCAATTTGTTAAATTGAGCCAAAATAAGGCTTAGGTTAGGTTTAAATGATGATTTTAAGTGTTTTGGCTCAATTGGTTTGGTTTAGTTTGGCTTAGATTTGATTTTGGCTCATTTGGAATCAAATGGGTCAAATGGGTCAAGTTGACCAATTTGACCAAATTGGCCAAATTAGCTTGGATTAGGTATTGATTTAGGTTTAGTTGACCAATTGAAGATGATTATAGGCTTTGTTTTGAATTAACTTGGATTTGATTTTGATTTAGGCCATCCTTTAGGTCAATTTGGGCTAAGTGGGTCAATTAGGTTCAATTGGTCAAGTTGGGTTCAATTATGGCTTTGGTCAAGTTCAACAATCAATTTGGAATTAACTTGAGCCATTGATTGCAATCAATTTGGGTTAGATCATGATTTGACCCAATTTGGCCCTTTAGGTCAAATTGGGTCAACTTGGGTCAAGAGCTAATTGGGTTTGGTTTGGCTCTTTTGAAGATCAAGTCATGTTCAAAGGTATGAATGATTGGTTTGAGGGATTTGGCTTAGGTTGCAATTTGGCTAGTTTGGGTTCATATGGGTTAAGAGGGTTGACATGGTTTGACCTTGATTTGATGATCAACTTAGGGTGATCAACAAGATAGGAGCTTTAGATTGGCTTGGTTCAATTCAATTTTGGTTGAATTGAAGTTTGGCTCAAATGGGTCTAATTGGCCACTTTGGGTCAAGTGGACCAATTGGATTAATTGGCTTGATTTTGGGTTGAATTGGATTTAGTTAAGTTTATATATGGGTTTAGGATTGATATATAAATTCAATTACAATTGATTTGGGTTTGGATGAGTTTTGGTTCATTTGGACATTTCAAGTCAAAAGGGCTAAGTTGGATTTAACTTGAATTGATTTTGGTTTAGCTTTATGATTATAGATTTCATTTATATTTAGAATGATGATTGACAGAATGATTGATTCATGAGAAAATCAATTAATTTTGGTTTGAATTTGAATGGAATTTATGAGATTGGCATAAAAGGTTTAGATTAGGATTTGATTTGATTTGACTTTATTTAAGTCATTTGAATATAGATTTGATTTATATTTGGGAAGATGATTGAAGGAATAATTGATCTGTGAGAAAGTCAATTGAGTTTGATTTCATTTGGATGGGATTTAGCTAAGTTCATGCAATTTGCTTAAAGGGTTTAGATTTGGATTTGATTTGGATCTGGTTATAGATTTCAATCATTTGATTTGGATTTGGATTTGGATTTAGAATTGGTATTTGAATTGAATTTGAGGTTTGGTTATGCTTAAGAAGGTGAACATGGATTGTGTTTAGGCTATAGGGTAGATGAATCTCCTTAAGTCATAAGGCATAGCCTAATCCTGTGGTTAACCCTTCTAAGTCTCGAAGCTTAAGTTAAGTGTTCACCTAATTGCTAGAAGTGTCTTACGACTAAGAAAGTATTAGTTTCTAGAAGACTCCTAGGTCTAAGAAGAGGAGATTGAGTCCTCACTCCAAAAGTGAGGTCAACAAGTCCCTAAGCATAGCCTATGACCAGGTGGGCTTGGCAAGCAACTAATATTAAGCTCATATGTTTGCAAATACAGCAATTGGAATGTTGTTTGTATTTCTTAACATCTATTTTCCAGTATTTAGGAATTTCTTTTTGAATTTTAAATATAATTTGAGCTTAAAATTAGGTTAGGATCTATGGGATCTATGAATAGTAGGAGTTGACCCTACCAGTGTTTGGTCATAATGATTCCCTATGAAGCCCATAGAGGTCCCTGAAGAAGGTGATGATCTTGGAAGAAAAGCCCCATAGATTAAACTTTTAGTTCTAAGCTGGACTGTCTAAGGGCAGAGCTCGGTTGTCCATTTTTCTCTTTCTTCTGGGGTGTATAGCGATACCTCGCAACATTGGCCTATTTTGGTTTAATTAATTTGATTTGATTAATTTTGGGTGTGTAATAGAAATAATCTATTTTTTTAGCTTTCTTTCTGTTATAAAATTCCAAGAATGTTAGGCTCTAAAAAATTAAATTCTCTACCCAACATAAATCTAAACAACTTAAACACCAAAAAATAAACTCAAAATCTCACATTAATTAAAGCCCTATGCACAACTTAAAAGCAACTAGAAATAATTAGCCTTCATGTAACATGATAGCATATTATTCATGCTCCTTGAATTGGGTGCTTCACCCATTGCACAAAAGAAGGCATCTGACCTTTGAGAATGACCACCCTTCTTAGGAAAGTGTGCCTTCTCTTTTGATTTGGCCCACAACTGCTTCTAACTGTATATCATTATAGGCATAAATTGCATACCCATGGCCTTAAATAAATTATGAATCAAAACATAAAAAAAAAAAATTTTGCTCCATTAGTTAGGTACTTATCATACTTAACATGATCTAAGGGTTAGGGAGTTTAGGTTCATAGATACATTCCTGAAATATAACATCTTAGCCATCTTGCATTACATGAAGACTGAACTCATGAATTTAACAAAGCTTAGGTTATGTTAGCTAGCAGTTCTTCTAGGCAGGGGGTAAGTCTGGAAGAGTCAAGGATAGATTCATTTTCTCAAGTGAGAAAAAGAATCAATAATTTCCAAAATTTGAACTATACCAAACCTCTTATTTGTGTTAGAAGCACTTGTAAACTTAGGTTGAAGCATCCTTATAGGAATAAGTCTTCAATCCTAAGTATTTCTATAATCTTATGCTACTAGAATATAAGTCATATATTTTTAATAAAATGCAATTCAAATTCTACTAAATTCAATTTCAAAATTGTAAAGCCCAATGGTATGTTAGTTGAAATGCTTACTAAGCATCCCAATATCTATAGGCATTCCATACGTAATCCTAATTGATCTACAAAAAGAACTATTTCCCCTTTGAGAGCGTTCTCTATTGAATATCTATATTATCATCCTTTTGAGATAAGCTTTGAAATCCATATAAATGAAAATCTATTTCTTTAATCAAGAGTATTCATATAAAGATGTCTTTTACTCTTAAGATGTAATTAACTACAAGGGCTTGCCTTAAAAGGAACTACAAATCATACAACAAAATAAATCTTATTCTACTTCTCCATGTAGTTCAAGAGAAAAATCTCTAGTACATTAAAGACCCATCATCCTTAGGAGTCCTTCTTAAGTAATTAAATCTATTATAGAATAATATATTTATCTTTCTAGATAATATATTTATCCATTAATGACATATTTGATTAAAAATTCCAAGATCTATATGGTGTTCAAATTAAAATTTTCAACAACGATAATAATTTTTGAATCCAAACCTCCATGTGAAGAGATGCAGGACCTTACTTTAGGTACTTGAGAAATAAGGCTAAATCAAGTGAGGCAAAGAGAACTTAGCTATCTTGCATTTACATAAGACTGACCACATGATTTAGAATCATAAAAAGGTGTTAGCTAGTGACCACTCCAAGTGGTTGTAAGTCAAGAAGAGTTGAGATCAATTCACTCTCTTTAGTGGAAGTGGACCAATATATCCACTACCTTGATTGGAATCAAGTTAAACTCTTAGCTTATGTTACAGCACTTTAGACATAAGTTCAGAGGGTATTTATTCCATTTTCTATGAGTGTAAGTCCTCACCTCTTAAGCATTTTTCTAACCTTGTATTGTGAAAATCTAAGTCTTAATTATGTAATAAAATGCCAACTCAAATAAATATAATTTTCTTGTTCAAAAATATAAAGCTTCACTATAGGATAGACTGAAGCACTCATGCTTCTTAGTATCATGAATGCTTCCTACTTATCCTCCTTTGGAATCCATGAAGAACTCTCTCCATTTGAGCTTTCTCACTTGATTTTTAATATTTACCAATCATTGATATCAAACTTTGAAATCCATAGAGATATTAGCCAAGCACTTTAATTGAGAGTATTATTAAGAGATTTCATGTCTCCTAAGAAGTAATTAACTATAGGGGCATGCTCTTATAGGAACCTAACTTAAAATAAACTCTACTTTACTTCATCCATGAAAACTAAGAGAAATAATCTCTGGTCTACAAAGACCCATCAGCTTTAGAAGTCCTTATTAAATGATTAAGTCTATTATAGGGTGATATCTATCTCTTGAGATAGTATATCATTTATGGATATTGTACTCAATCATTTCAATAAGTACCCCCTAAGATCTATGTGGTGTCCCCCATCATATATTTTTTAAATACCACATATTTTTATGGTGACTCTGAAAGGGAAAGTTCCTCTCTTCATCTTTAGTAATTGTCTAACATCATTATATATTGGTAGTACATTTATGCCACTTATGACCTTAGGCTACTATTCATTTTTCTAGTTGTCTTATCCATTTCTTCCTTGGGTAAGTGTTGCCAACATCTTTTAGTTGGCTTTAAAATCTCTTGTCTATCACTAGCTAGTGAGTAGATTCTAAACCTCCCATTAATCACTAAAGTCAACAAAATATTTTACTATCTCTTTAACATAATTTTCATGCTCAAGCATGGTGAGTTAGGTTTATAGAATCTTGAATTCTCAAATTCATAAATTTTTCAAACTCACTTCAATGTGTGAGAATCTCTCCAAATCTTTTGAATCACACCCATTATAGCTCTATCTAATGAGTGTAGGTTTAAAATATCAAATTTATGAATTTTATTTGAATAATTAAAATTGCTTTTCAATAAGATCGAGCGCCCTTGCAATAATAACCAGCTAACATCAAGGCACCATGACATCCAACAAGCTTATTTTCTATTTTTGCCACTAATGTGGACTTGACTATGGATCAAGCCTTCCTCTCCAACTCCCCCAACATTAAATTTGGACTAAACTTTGACAATTTCAAGGTCACTTGTGATGCCCAGCTCTCATTAAAGTTAACCATGAAGAGGTGGAAGATAAGAAATCCATTTTGTAGTTTGACTTGAGATCAGGGGTAAACTTCCCCTCATTAAAATAAAAGTCTATTGAGGTTCCAATTTATCACTACTATCTATCATATCCATCACTAGTATAATGGCTAAGATTGAGGTGACACCCAAGATAGCCTCCTCCAAAGGGAAGGCCAAGATTGAGCTAGTGGTTGTCACATCTATCTTTGAGGTAAGTTCTTCCTCCCATCACATTCTCCTCACTAAAAGTCAGAGGAGGAACAAGAATAGAAAGTTGAAAAGGTAATATAAGATGTTTCAAGAGGTAGATACATCATCTCAGATGGCTGAGGGTGGGTCCTTTACAAGACCTCTCCCTTTCTTTGTTGAAGTAGGTTTCACCCACTATCTATATCTAAAAGTCAATAAGACATTCAACGTATCACTGTAACACCCCCCACCCCCACATGAGACATCAGCTATGGAGACGAGAGGAATACCCTATGTTGTTTTGAGGTTAATTCTTAGAAGTATTAGAATGAAGCATAAATGATCCGAGTATGAAGTAGTTAAAGGTTTGAGAGAAATTATCTTGAAGATTATGTGGGGTCAAATGAGGAAAGGGAGGGCCACGGAGGCCAAGGTAGTAGTTCATGCTAACAGGAGAGAAAGGAGGAGGTTCTTCAAGAAGTCTGTGGCCTCTGTATTCATGGATAGATACCATGATTTATAATAGTCTGACCGTGGGATTGTACTCATTGGTTGTGACTTAAAGAGGTGAGGATCTATGGACTCATAGTCAATGAGATCACCTCCATATCGCCCAACTCATAGATTATCCTCTCTCATCTAAGTAATAATATCTGACGTCCCCATAAAGTATTAAAAGCAGTATAAAGAAAGGTAAGCACCACTTCTAGTAAGCAAGCTACAACCTGAGGGCCAACCTTCTTCTTCTCATGCTGGTGGTGTGAGGCTGAGCTCTCCTGTTTGGCCTCCTACCTTACTAGAAAGGAAAAGTGTGTGGCTACTCAAGAGATATTCATGGCTCCACTACAATCACTTAATGGAGGGGATAAATAGAGAAAGACACCCAATTTGCATACAACTTGAACTATTAAGCAAGTAAGAGTTCAATAGAGAGATCTGATGTAGGAACAAGATTAGTTATTTTTAGTGGCCATCTAGTGTACATTCTAGTCATCCCATACAAGGTAGATGATCAATCCTTAAATGATATACTACAAGGCTATCACATTGTAGTAAGGTAGATACTTGGGGATGATCACTATGATTAAGATAATGGCAAGGTGGACTCAAATGCTGATGAGGATGACCTTCTAGAGGATACAATAGAGATACATATGATTGATACTCGAGGGTTCCTACATAGAGAACAACAACACCCCGAGGATGTACAAGATGTTATAATCAAGGAAGGTGATCATATTCCCCAATCATTAGACTTGACTCAATGATTGTTACACAAATTAAGGCAAAAATATGAACAACTCAGTCATATGGAGTGAAGGGTAGAAGAGTTGATTTCAGTGGTCATATCCCTTCAAGGACAAACTCTAATCCCCCAAGCCACGCCTATGGAAGTAGATAAGCCTGATTTATTGCATACAATAGATAAGAACAAAAGCACTACTCCTTTAGAAGATGATGTAGGTTGTTTGCATAAAAATAGTATAGAGTGTAGCTATCTAGGAGCAAAATATCAAGCAATTGGTAGAACAACAAGTGAAGGAGGTGTTGGCATAAACCCAAGGGGCCTCATCAATTCCAAAAGTAAGACCTACCAAGAGGAATTTGATCCAATGCAATATCCTAAGGGATTTTTGTCACCAACCTTTAAGATTTTTTATGGTTATGGAAACCCCACAAAATACTTTACCCATTTCAGAGTTAGTTGTTGTAATGTTGGAGGCAATGATGCTCTTCCGTGTAGACAATTTGTTTATAACCTAGCAGGTGTAGCATTTAATTGCTATGATGAACTACACAATAGTTGAGTGAAGACATTCACCGAGTTAGAGCAGATATTCATTAAGAGTTTTTTTAGGAGTTTAACAGAAGGTGACTGTACAGGACTTAGTAGTTGAAAAGTAAAAACCCAATGAGTCCTTAGTTTATTATATTCTCAGGTGGAAGAACCTTAGTATGAAGTGTGAACCCTAACTTCAAGGGCAACATGTCATTGAGATTCTACTAAGAAATATTCATGGCCCAATGAATTTATCCTCAAAGGCTTTACCATCAAAACTTTTGAGAAGTTAATCAGTAAAGTAGCCAAACTTTAGGAGGAAGGCAAGCAATTATCATTTTATACTAGTCTTGCAAGCTGAAGTCATAGAAGATGTTAGAGAAAAGATCTATGATAGTCTCTATGGTCAACAAAGGGAAACAATATATGTGAGTCCAACCTGAGAGAATTAGGTCCCATCACTTCCACTTCACTTCCACCTCATATCCTATAGCAACCTCAGCAATACTAGTACCTCTACTAGCAATCGGGTATATACGTTCCACCCACTCTTATTGAAAAGTTAAACAAGACTTATTCATTCAAGAGGGAGGTAATCATAAAATTTTCAAGAATCTCATCAAAAAGCTTAATTTCTTGTTACCTGAACCTAAAGGCCGAAGGAAGTGGGAAAATATGATGATTCTAAGTTTTGACCTAACCACTATATGCTTGGACACATCTTAGAATTATCTTAAATTTAAAATTGCTCTAGCGAAGTTGCTAGCCTATAGCCATAGTGATATCTAAAGATTACTTAGTAGAACATGCCACTAATTTTATTAATCTATGAGGGATCATTTGATCTTCTCAAAATAAAAAAAGGTTAGGATATTTCTTTAATTAAAACTTCTTGCAAAATCATTTCTAAAGTGATGACTTTTTTTCTACAGGGATGTGGTGTTTTAATTTGAAGTCATTGGGACACCATGTAGATCTTAGGGTACTTATTAAAGTGATTGGGTATGACATTAAGGTATGATGTATCATCTCGAAAGATAGAAACATCACCCTATAGCCTAATCACTTAATAAGGACTCCTAAAGTAGATGGGTCTTCATATATACCAGAGATCTTTTCTCCACTTTACATGGAAAAGTAAAGTAGGGTTTAATTTATGTCGGGTTCTTTAGTTCTCTATGGAAGCAAGCTCCCATAGTTAATTACATCTTAGAAAATGAGAATTTTTTAAGAAAACTCTCGATTAAAGTAGTCAATAACTATCCCTAAAGACTTTAAAGTTAGACTATCAAAGGATTGGGTATTTGTGAAAGTCAAGTGGAAGAGTTCAAGTGGAAAGACTTATTTATGGATTCCAAAGGAGGATAAGTAGGGAGCACCCATGATACTAGGAAGCCTAATAAGTGCTCTAATCTATCTTATAATGAGGTTTTACATGTTTGAAAGAGAGAATTTACTTTTGTTTAAGTTAGAATCTTTATTAGAATGCTAGGGCTTATAGTCCATCAACATACAAGATTATAGAAATACCTAAGAGGTGAGGACTTATACTCATTGACCGAAGGAAATAAGTAGCCTTAGAATATAAATCTAGAATGTTTTAGCATAAGTTAAAGGTGCTACCTAAGTCTAATTGGAAAATGGGACATAATGGTTTACCTCCATAAGAGAAGATAAACCCATCCCGACTCTTCTAGACTTGCAACTACCTTGAGTGGCCACCAGCTGACACATCATATGCTTCAAAACCATGTAGCTTGGTCTTATGTAAATACAAGATAGTTATGTTATTATTTAATTAGGAAAGAAACTAGAGTCTTAGACTCACTCCCTAAGAGACTTTATCATGATTGACATGAAATCATGACCTAGACTAATGCATAAATTTATAATATGTTACACAATTTTAACACATTCATTTTGTACTAAGGCTTGGGACAATTATGCCTATATGCATGATGAAATAGAGTTATGGGCTAAATCAACGGGAGGAGGTATTCTCCACTTATAAAGGATGCCCTTAATGGTCAAGAATTCCCCTATCATGCAAGAATGGAGACCTGCCCTATTCAAGAGTGAAGAAAGATGATATGCATGATGTTATAACATTTAACAATTAGTTAAAGGATTGCTAAATCTTTTATTTATCTTGATTATAAACCTATGCTTTAAAGTCAGGTTGTGAGTTATATTTAAATTTTGATTATGAGTTATTTAATTGGTGTAGAAAAATTAATTTTTATCCTAAAGAGCAAGGCCATACATTCAATCATCAAACTTTAAGAAACCTATAAAAAGCATGTCATTTTTATTGCACAATTTAAAAATAATAAATAAACACATATTTCATAAAAGAATAAAAGGCCAGTGTGGCTGGGTATGACTATACACCCCAGAAAAGAAAAGAAGTTGGGTAGTCGAGCTCTACACTTATACAATTTGGATTATAAAAAAAAAGAATATTATAATTACAATGAAATAGAAGCTATGGGGTCTTCATTCTTTATCTTCATTTCGCTTTCTTCTTTTGGATTAGTTTGCTCTAGGCTTCACAGAGCCTCCAAGTCTTTGCCTTCTAGCCACTGCTCATCCTAAACCCCATAACACTAATCCTAATTCTATTTGTAGAAATTACATATGAATGGAAAATAAAATCTAACTACACCTACAAAATAGATGTTAGCTTAACAAACATACAAACCAAGCAATTATATTCAATATATTTAGACTTAACACCCTGTACATGGGTAACCAAGTCCATCTGTCCTAAATAGATTATGCTTAGGGGGCATAAGCAACTACGAGAAAAAATATTTATATTTATTTATTATTTTGATGGCCCTTTTAGCACAATCCTCTGTAGAAAACATCATTAGGCTATTATTGGCCTAACATCCAGTCTACGTATAAACAATCCTAACATCCGCCTAAAACACATATTACATACACCGCCCAAACCTAAAGCTAGAATTGGTAACTTAGTATTCTAATGTGTGTACTAAAGTTTAGTGTGGCATGTCTAGTTAGGCTTTAGAATGATGATTATCATTAAGGGACATTCCACCTCAAGTTATTAAGAGGATTGGTTAATTTTAATTTGTATTTTCTTTGTTTCATTTGATGTTTATTTAATATCTAATTATTATAAAGAGAAGGAAGAGATTTGACCTCCTTCATCCCTATTATAAGTCATTTCCTAAAGATGTATTATTATAGCTTTGGGTTTCTTAATGAATGGCTTATTAAGCATTTTTATTGAACCTAAGTTTGGGTTACCCTTAAAGAATCTTATTCAAACATGAAATCTTAGGATTAATGAAATTGAATCGCTATCACATGGATAACATTCCATCATTCCTTTTCATCATTAATAACATGCATATGCTTTTCATTTTTATTATTTTTGATATGTGTGTGTGTGTGTATTTTTGGCATACTTGAATGATTATTAATGTATGTATTTTGGTAAAAAAGAGAGATTTCATTCCTTAACAAAATATACATACACATGTATTAGAGATTTAAGCAACTACAGCCATTGTTAAACTAGAAAAGTGTGGTAATATAAGACCTCCTTGAGGCTACTTAAAGCCTCGTGTTCCCAAGATATCTAGACTATATACTTACTATCTTAAATACATATGAATCTATACACAAGTATGTGAATAAAGGCATGCAAAGATTGTATTTTAAACAATTATTTATTTAAGTAAAGTTCATCCAAATTCTAATACATGTATACATGAATGAAATTAAGCAAGTGCATGCCATTGTTAAACTAGGGAAGTGACATTATCTAAGACTCCTTGGGGCTACTTAAAGCCTCGTATTCTTGGGATTTTCAAACTATATACTTGCTAATATTCAAACACATGTAAACATACATATGAATTATGAAAACAAAATAATCCTTCAACATGCATAAATTATAAATGAACGTAGATTTTATTGAATATTTATAGCTAACATTAACTTAGATTTTTCATCATTGACTTATAATTTTAAAAATAATTTGAGATTTATTAGTGATAATAGTCACACTATATAATAAGATTAATTCAATACATGCAACTTACATATACATAACCATATTCATTTGATTCTTTCATTTGAAAATATGAATGCATGATATAAATGGCATGAAAATTTATAATGATTGAAAGGAATAGCTAAACATTACCACATAATACATTCAATCACATTAATTCTTAAGGACAATCAAGTCAAATAAACTTCTTTAAGATCAACCAAAGTTGTTTTATAAAATTTGATTTTGGTGCTTGAATTATTAAAACCTAAAAAAGAAAAAAGACACTTAGTGTTTGCCCCATCCCATATTGGTGACTTAATGTGTTTAAGAAAAAGTGATTAGGTAAATTTCATGAATTGATTAAATTCAAATCATTAAGTAATTAATTTAATTTCCCTTCCCTAAGTTTCTTTAATTTAATTAACCATTTAATCATGATTCTCCAATGATATGCTTATGAGAAATTAAAATTTACAATGCACTTAAGGGGATCTAATGTAATTAAGCTCATGCTTAAGAGTTAATTAGTTAAAGAAAGAATATAAACTAAGTACTATTATAGTACTTCCACACATATGGGTTAACCATAATTCCCTTAAGGACTTCATGCTATTAAACACATAAAGGGAAACTCATGAATCATACTTGAATTATCTGAACCAATCATCATTTTAATTTGATTTTTACTTTATCATTAATTGCTTAATTAATCCCTAATTAAGTCATGAATTAATTATCCCTCCTAAGGAAATAAATTTAGGAAAATAATTAGGAAAGATGTTCTAATTATTTCCCCTCGCCATTTCCACTATTTGTCGTGATTAATTACCATTAATCATTTAATTCTTACTGTTTAGCAATTTTAATAAATATTAAATTAATTAAGAAGGGTAATTATGATTAAGATTTTAAATTCCTTAAATTACAAGGACAATAAATTTCAAAAAAATTATGGGAGGCAGAGGACATCACATAGAATTAACCCACCAAATTTGGGATTAATTAGTCAAATAATTAAGCCTTAATTAGGGTAATTAGCCTAAACTTCAATCCCTACTTAAGCACTATTCATAAATCAAACATTAGGGATTTTTTTATTAAATTCTCCTTTATTTAACCTTTCCAAAATGAGTTTATTTATATTTTTAGATTTTTCTATAATTAGATATGAATTTTCAAAGTTCTGGCCATTTAAGTCCTATTTTTAATGCTTAATTAACCTCCTAAACTGTCGGCGCCATGCGAAAACTGATGCGATAGTGCTTTGTACATGGTAACATGGGATAGGTTATTTAAAATATCCGACGTAGTAGCTAACTCAGTGGTGATGAACATGGTTTTATCCCTGCCATCCGATATTGGATCATATGGTAGAGATTAATCTCATGGTTTCCAAAGGAATAAATTGAGAAATCTAGCAGATTAAATTACAGCCATCCATTCTAATCATGCGGAATGGATGGTCAGTTATCCATCATCCCCCAAGTGCCAGAAAATGGACATCATCCTCCTTCCACAGCTCCATCCAAGTTCACTAGAGCTTGTGATGACGAGATCAACTCCAAAATGTGAGGAGAGGATATCTAAGAAGATCCAATGGTGGAAATCACATTTTATTTCACACAAAAACCAACACCTAAGGGAAAATCAATGGTTGCTAGACTTTTACCTCGTCTGAGCTAAAGATCAAAGATCCGTCAACTAAGGTAGCTTTATCTTGAAGAGATGAAGCCCTGTTGAGAAGACCCTGAGCTTCCTCCTCACCGATTCTTCTATGGACTTGACGCTACCATGAAACTCCTCGGAGTTGGTCTTGGGGTGCCTTACAGTGATCGAATCACTCAAGGAATGATTTGTTTTGACTCGCTGAAGTATGGTGAAAGTATGGGAAGAGTTAACTTGGGTTTGCTTGAGTTTTGGTGAGGATGGATGGTAAAAGCTCTCAATTTTGCTCGGTGGTTGGTCTCGCTTGTGATGGAGTGTCCTAGAGATTTAGGGAGAGGGCTCATACTACTTGGAATACTTTGGGGATGCTCCCTAAGAAGTTTGAATAGATGGGGAGGAGTAGTCTCTCCTCCCCAAGTGAACCAAGGACTGAGATTGGCTCTTGCCATCCCACGGTCAAGTGTCGAGGACCCCGAGGTGGAGGTGCTTAAGAGGCTTAGGTAATGGCATGGGCTGGCATGGGGTGTACCTCCTCCTCCAACTGAACCAATGGCAGGCCATAGGTGAGCTCACCCTTATATGGCCAAAGGCTGAACTTAATAGCCTCGGGTTAGGCTGGGTTCCAAGAAGGGACAAAGGTGGTTGCCAAGGCATGGGAGTGGGAGAGAACTATCTAAATGGGGATTTTATCTCATTTGGGTGGCTTGATTCAAGGGTTTTGACCCAAACCAGGTTCACCATAGGTTGGGCCCACTTGGGTAGCCCCATGGTGACCCAAGGGTGAGTCATGCCAAGTTTGGTTGGATTTGGCTCAATTTGACCCACATAGGTTGACCAATTGGCCAAATTGGGCCAAACCAAGGGTATGGGTATGTTCAATTGATCATTTGAAGTGGATTTGATTTTGGCTCATATGGGTTCATTTAGGCCAAATGGGCTAAGTTGACCAAATTGGTCAAATTGGCCAAATTAGCTTAGGTGAAGGGTTGGTTTAAGTTCAATTGATCATTTGAGAATGATTGTAGGTGTTGGTTTGAATCCAATTGGATTTGGGAAGGATTTGGTTCAATTGGACACTTTAGGTCAATTTGGACTAAAGGGGTCAATTGGGTTAGGTTGACCAAATTATGCTTAAATGAAGGATGGGTCATGTTCAATAATCAATTTATGATTGATTAGAGACATTGGTTTCAATCAAAAGTTGGAATGAGATTTGGCCCAACTTTCCCTTTAGGTCGATTTGGTCAACTTGGGTTAATTGGTCAAATTAGTTTTGTTTGATTCAATTGATTGCAATTGGGCTATCCAAGATGATCAACAATCATTATGGAAGGAATTGGATTGATTCAATCCAATTTAGGTTGGACTAAAGTTTGAATCAAATTGGTCTTTTAGGTCATATTGGGTCAAATGAATCACTTGGGTTGATTGAGTTGAATTAGTGGAATTGGGTGTTGAAAAGAGTTCAATGGTGGATTTATGGTTGATTAGTTGCCTTGATTGCAATGGTTTGATTAGATTTTGACTCATTTGGACCTTTTGGGTCAAATGGGCTAACTTGGGTTGCTTGGATCCATTTGATTTGATTTGTTTGATTATAACTGTTGGAATGGTTTGAAATGGCCTATTGAATGGTTGGAGTGATTGAGAAATCAAATTGGAATTAGTTTATTTGAATAGGATTTTAGTTGGATCATGGTGGAATGAACTTAGGTTAAGGCCTAAGTCAATTTGGCTTTGAGCTTCTATAGAAAACAAAATTTAATTGTGGTTGGTTGTGTTGGCTTGAGGTTGGTTTTGGATGAGTGGATAAGCATGGGTTTGTTTAGGCCATAGGATAGGTAAGACCTATTTCTCCAAAGGCATATCCTAAGCTTAGGGTATGCTAAGTCTCTAGGCTTGGATTTAGTGTTCCCTTAGTCACTGGAAGTGTCTTATCACTAAGAAAATCCAAGTGCCTAGAAGGTTCCTGAGCCTAAGAAGAGGAAAGTCAATCCTCACTCCAAAAGTGAGGTCAACAAGATACCTAAACTAGCTCAAGCCTTCACACCACTTGTAGGTTTGCAAGTTGAGAAGGATAACTCAAAGATGGGGGATGCTAAGCATAAGTAGCCAGTGTAGATTCAGGATACATCAATAGCATCACTACCTCACACTCCTACCACCTCTACTTTTAAGAGCATAGTATCTGTGAATGGGATCATCAAGCCACTCATGCTACTTACTTTGTATTACTTTTATTTTATATTGTTAGAGGCAAACAAGGCAATAAAGAAGAATTTTGCTTACATCTTATTTCATTGTGGTGAAAATAACTCTTATGATCTCAATCCTAATAATAACTCTCTAAAATTTGATAATTAAAATGATTTTGATCAAATCTTTTCATATGATGATTTCAACTATGATAGTAACATCTATATCCTAAATCTTCAGGGAGCCCCAATTGAGATAGAGTTGGAGTCATCTGATTCTAAAGATCTATTAAAATGAGCTTTGGGTGTGCCCCAATGAGCAAGTAGATGCTATTATGATTCCCCTAGTATAAGAGATCATAGAGGTTAGCCTTCATAGTGCAAAGTTCTACCTTCTAGGATGACACCTCAAGATAAGGAAAAATAAGCCACTAGTTTTAGTGAACAAATAGACCAACCACAAGATGCTCCAATACATGAATGCTTATGGATAATCAGCTCAAAGTTGACTATGTCTTAGCCCATCTTAGATAGTTACCAACTAGGATAAGCATATATGATGCCCTTATCTTATCCAAGGAGATGAGGGAGTCTTTGATCAAGGCTATCCTAGATTTTGAAATGAATATAATTAGCTCAGCTGACTGCTACCTCTATGGTTGAAGAAAAAACCTACTACTTCAAAGAGATCTCAGGAGTTACCTTCTACATGAAGATTTACTTCTAGAAATTACTGATCGCAACTACCACTTTACATTTTAGTGAACATATACAACTTCAGATTTTCTAAAGCACTTATTGACCCAAGTTTATTGATCAACATTATGAGTTTAGAACCCTTGCTTACATAAGGATCAAAATCACTAGGTTTAGTTTTGATAAGATAATGTTGAAAGGATTCAATGAAAAGGCGAGAGGGCCTTAAGCTTAATTACACTACTATTATAGATTGATGATTTGAAGACTGAGGAAAAATTTTATATTATACATTTAGATACATCTTTCAATGCTTTGTTAGTAAGACCCTAAATACATAAGAATAATATGGAACCATCCTCACTCAATCAGTGCATCAAGTTCATGTGCAGTGGCTCAGAGTTCCACATTAAGGGTGATTTGAAGCCATTCTCGGTGCATGAAGTCAGGCTATATGAAAATGTAGCCTACTATCTCTCCAAGAGGCAAAATGTATACTCTTACGATGTACAAAGTAGTATCAATCAAAAAGGAAAAGGAAAGAAAAAAAGAAAAAAAAAGAATATAAAAAGAAGAAAACTTGGGAAAGGAAGTATAGTTTGATGTCACCTTCCATTCACATCTTACCTTGCCTTTCAAACGAGTAGGTGAGATGTACTGACCTCTCATAAGGTAAGGACAACACAAGCTCAAAGGAGGCATGAGTAGAGGAAGATCAATATACATACCCCTAGCTCAAGATCCTCCAAAGTTAACTTAAGGCTCTCCCACCATCTACAAAGGCTTAAAATCTAGTTTAGAGGATGAGTCCTATATAGTCAATGCACTAATCACCTCTTCACACTTATAAACTTAGTTTGAGGTAATAGTAGAGCAAAATAACAATGATGAAAGAGTCCTCAAGCACAGTGATGATGTATCTAACTTATCATTATATAAGAGGATCAACTAGTATGTGAACACTCTAGCTCTAACCCTACTCTCTTCAGAGACTGTGAATGTTTTGATAGTTAAAGCTACACCACAACTAGATGAAAAATTCAAGCCTCAAGAATTTTACCTATGAGCATCATCCTCAGGTTCAAGAGTTGATATAGAATTAGAGTATGAATCTTGCAAAAAAATAATAGAATTATCTTTTGACTATTACTCTCCTTGTGTTCAAAATTTAGCAAAATAGGGATTGATACTACATGCATGTTGCAAGCATAAGTCAGGCTACTTTGAGAAAATGTGGGAAAATAAATGCAAGAAGGCATAGTTAAGACTGGGCTAGGATTTGGTATAATTGGCCCTATAAATGATGATGAATATTGTTTGGTCATCACCAACAACCTGAAGTCTAATAGGTTCTTTCTAAATAACACCAATTTGTATGAAAAGGTTATCTAAAAACTTCAGGTGATCTAGATTTCAAGTTCAACTTGGGTATTTAAGATAATCCACACCTAACATTTGTTGATTCTTTGTTTAGGGAATCTAAAACTAATGATTTAGTTAGGTTACTTTAAGAGTTTAAGGATTATTTTGCTTGGTGTTATGAAGAAATGTCAAGATTAACTTCTAATATTATAGTTTATAAACTAGAAATTTAGCCTAATGCAATTTCTATTAAGCAAACTCCTAGATGTATGAGATTATATATTAAGCAACAAGTCATTTTTAAAGGAAAGAAACTGATTGATGTGGGTTTTATCTGGGAGAAAATATCTTACTTGGTTAGCTAGTGTCATCCTAGTTAAGAAGAAAAAGTCAAACTCATATAAGTACATCAATTTAGAGATCTAAATAAAGCATGTCTCAAATACGAGTTTTGTTACCCATGCCATATGATGGTATACATAGCCTCCTCACATCTTCTCATTCATGGATGGGTTGTCTAGTTATAACCAAATTAAGATGGCACTTGAGGATGAGAAGAATAATGCATTTAGAACTCCAATCAGAAACTTTTGTTATAAGGTCATGCCTTTTGGTCTTAAGAATACTGGTGCCATGTATTAGCGGGGCATGATTAAAATCTTTGATGAACTCATCCATCACCAGGTTGAGTGCCATGTTGATGATATTGTAGTCAAAAGCAAAGAAAAGGAAGAACACTTATACAATTTGAGAGTATTCTTTGAACATTTACAATATTATAACCTAAAAATGAACCCTCTTAAGTGTTCTTTTGGGGTAACCTTAGAAACATTTTTATGGTTCATCGTATGACACCATGGGATCAAAATAGATCTAGAGAAAGTAAAAGCAATATTAGATATGTCACCTCCTAAAGGTCTAACCCAACTCAGGCCCTTTAAGAAAGGTTGGCATTTCTCAAATGCTTTATATTGAATCTATCTAGTAAGTGCCAATCATTCACTGCATTTACAAAGAAAGACACTTTCAATTGGACAATAAGTGCCAACATACTTTCAAAAGCATTAAATAAAACTTGATGACAACTCAAGTACTTTTTGCTCTTATCCCAGGTAAACCACTCATTTAATACATGGTTGTATTAGGCGATTCCATTGGTACTTTGTTGGCTTGGGACAATAATGAAGTGAAGGAGAATGCACACTACTATTTGAATCATTGCCTAATTCCACCCACTAAGAAGGATTTCTTAGCCCTCATATTCGCTACCCAAAAGCTAAAGCACTATATGCTTTCTTATAAGATTAACCTAATTTCTAGAGTAAATTCACTACAATATATCATGATATGACTAACGCTATCTAGATGGTTGGCATGATGGTCCATGATTTTCTCATAGTTTGACATCATCTTCATACCACTTCACATTGTGAAAGGGAAAATATTAACAAACTTCCGAGCAGCGCAACCTCTCTCTATAAATTTTTTTCTAAATGATGATCTCCCTGATGAGCAAATAATGAGTTTATAGAATGCGAATAGCTACCATTGGGAATTATATTTTGATGGTACAGCCTTCTCCCAAAAGAGAGATGAAGCACAGTTCATCCTCCTTAGCAAAGCGGGAATAAGGATAGTCTTCTTAACCCCGAACCATGGAATGTTGGGATTCTCGTATCACTTATCAGAGCCTTGTACAAATAATGAAGCCAAGTACAAAGCTCTCATAGCTAGTCTAGAGTTGGTCATCTCATTATATATCAATGACATTAACATCTTTAGGGATTCATAATTAGTGGTCAACTAGATCGTTAAAACTACAAAGTTTTCAAACCTAGACTCCATCAGTACTATAATTATACCATAAAGTTGTTAAATTAGATCTTATTGGACACCCCATATAGAATTCCCCATGGTGGAAATACTATAGAAAACGCTCTAGCAAAGCTTGCTAAGGAAATGGCCTATCCAGATAATAAGTCTATATCAATAAATGTACATAATTGTTGAGTCATATCTTCTATTGAAGTTGAACTCATCGATAGATAAACTCTAGAAGGATATGTGTTGACCTCATTTTTAGAATGAGCCTCAACCTCTCCATCTTAGACATAAGACTCCTCTTAGACATTAAGAGTTCCTTAGTCTTAAGACACTTCTAATGATTAGGTGAACACTTAACCTAACCATGGAGACTTAGAAGAGTTAGCCATAGGAAAAGGTCATGTCTTAGGGGTGTTAGGAAAACTTGTCGACCCTATAACTTGAACTAAATCCTTACTTCCTTCTTTCAAGTCAAACTTCAAATACAAACCAAACTTCAAATCCAAACCAACCTCAAATTCAAATCAACCTCAAATCATAATCGACTTCAAATCCAAATCAACCTCAACTCCAAACTAACTTCAAACCCAAACCAATTCCAAATCAAATCTCAAATAAATTCCAACTTAATTGATTTTCTCAAACCTTAAATCAATTCTAAAATTCAAATCATGAATCAAATCTCAAATGATTGAAACCCATGATTGAATTCCAAATCCCAAAAATCTTTCCTAATCCCTTTGATTTCATCTTATGGACTTAGCTCAAATCAAATTCAAAAGATTGTATTATAACCCATTTATATTCTCATTTATATTCACAAATATAAATGAAATATAAATTCAAATACCCAAAACCAAATTGAAAACTCTAATCCAAACCTAATCAAAATCCAATCTAAACTCTTTCAAGACAAATTCTTGAACTTATCCAAATCAAACTCAAATCAATTCAAACCTTTGATTTTCTCTTCAAGCTATCAATCCTTCAATCACAAACCAAAATCAATCATCAACTTCAATCATCAAACAAAAACTAAATTCAAAACTCAAACCCAAATCAAACCCATGTTCATCCTTTGAACTTGAAATTTTCAAATGAATCAAAACCCATTGACTCCAAATCACTTGCAATTAGATTTATATTTCAATCAAAAGCCCATATGTGAGTTCAACCAAACTTGAATCAAGCTTTGATCAAGTCAATTGACCCACTTAGGCTCACTTGACCCAAAGTGACCTAAAGCACCTTTTTGAGCCAAATTCTAATCCTACCCAAATTGGATTGAACTAATCCCATCTAAGCCTCACATTGTGAGCAAAAATTCATCATAAGATGATTAATCACTCAAATTAGGTCAAACCAAGTAACTTAGCCTTTGACCAAGTCAACATTTGACCCAAATGAAATCTAAACTAGCCAAAATCTACCATAGGCCAAATTGATTGAAACCATTGATCAAAACTAATTCATGATCAATGATTGGACTTGACCAAGTCATCATTTGAGCCAAACCTAGCCCAATGGCCACTTGACCCAAGTTGACCCAAGTTGACCTAAAAGGTCAAAATGTATCAAATCTTGATCTAAGCCAAATTGATTACAACCAATGGGTCAAATTCATTCTAAATCACTTGTTGAACTTGACCAAAGCCTCAATTGGCCAATTAAACCCAACATAGCCCAATTGATCATGAACTCAACTTGGCCTAAAAGGTCAAATCAATCCAAAATCAAACCAAACCAAAATTGATTGAAACCAAAGCTTGCAAAACATTTCAAATGATCAACCAAATGTAAACCAACCATGACCTAACCCAACTAGGTCAAATGGGTCAAATTGGTCAACTTGACCCATTTGACCTAAATAAATTCAAATGAAACAAAACTAAATATAAATCAAATTGAACCAAGCCATTTGAAACAAAAATATTTCAAATGGTCATATGAACTTGACCCTTGGTTTGACCCAATTTGACCAATTGGTCAACTTGACATAAGTTGACCCATTTTGACCTAAATGGGTCAACATGAGCCAAATGATATCAAATCAACTCTAAATTCCCTGAAACTTTGCCCAACCTAATTTCCAACTATTCCAAATCTGTCCAAATTGAAATAAAATCCAAATGACCATTTACCCCTAGGTCAAAGGGTAACCTTCGACCAAATTCACTTGGAATTTAGTCAATTCCTTTCATGGCCACTTGGCACCCTCTTAGTAGACCAAATGGACACTAATGAGAGTGGTGCACATGATCCAATAGGTTTGGGTTAGCCAAACCCAACCCAAAGTCAAAACTGACCACCTAATAGAAAATGAGCTCATGGAATCCCTCACATCCTCATTTAACATATGGGAAACTCCTCCACTACACTCCTCTGCCAAAACCAAATAATGTGAAGCTCCTAACCACTTAACAAACCCATTCCAACTCATCAATTGATCCAAAATGACAAAGGAGCTCATGGCCATCCGATCCAAGTAGGGGGAGATATACTCCCCCTAATTTCATTCCAATTCAGATCACTTTAAATCAATTGAGCCATAGACACCTATGGAAAGCTCCTCGAGCTCTCTCAAGCAATCCCCAAGCTCTTCCTACTTTCCATTCTTAGTTTTCCTTAAGTCAAAAATAAGGGAGGTATGAAAAAATCCAAACCCACTCAATTCTACATATAAGTTCAATTCCTCTTGCAAGCACCATCAAGGGACCTAATCGAGTTCACCCAAATCAAATCCAAAGCACTCAAGCCATGGAAGGAGGAGTTCGACCAAAGCCGCAAGCCATTGAAGCTCACTTTGGTCAATAGGAAGATCCACTTCATCTCAAGCCTTCAAACCTTCAACAGGGCTTCATCTCCACTAGACGAAGCTACCTCAACATTTGGGAGCACCGGTGATAGCCTCTGGTAATGTATGAATCAAAACTAAGCTTAGGTATAAAATTCTTTGGTCCTTTATGAAGGGACTTTAATCCCAATTAAATTCCACCATTGATGTGTTTTTTATTGCTCCTAAATGGTGTGGGTTGAATCCTAGCTCAATCCAAGCTCAAGTATCAAGCTATGGAGGATGGATGGCCTCCGTCTCTCGCAAGTTTGGGAAGGGATAAATCATGGACCACCCATCCCGTGTGTTTTTTGGATGGACAAAATCGATTAGATCCATGATTTTATCCCTTTAGATCACTACTTTACCCGTCAGACCCTTGACATTTAAATAAATAATCCAACTGCACATGGAAAGTGCATGCCACGTTAGCGATCCACATGACGACAATGGGATTAGTTATATAATCAGAGGATTTAATGACTTATTAACCACTGAAACTTCAAATATTTATAATTAAATGTAAAAAAATCAAAATTATGAATGATAGCTTATTTTAAAGATAATTCAGTGAGGAATAATATAAAATTATTTCTAATTGATTTTGAATAGTGAATTTTCTTTAATTAAGGTTTAATTAAAAATATAATGACCCTAATTACTCCCTAATCATTTCATTAATTAATTCCAAACTTCTCATGCATGTTTTGGGGGATGGCCTCTACCTCCTCTAATTTTCTTGGAATTTATTAATGAGTTAATTAGTAAAATCAATTAATGAATCCCTAATCACTCCCTTAATGTAATTAAAGATAATTAAGCATGTGAATAGTGGTCTAATCCCTTAATAAAGATAATTAAACATTATTTAAGTAAAGAGGAGGTTTATGGAATGGGTTTTATTTTCCAAGCTATTCCCTAAACCCCTTCCTTCTTAATTTAAACCTAATTAAAGGTTAATCCAAATAATCTACTTACTTAGCTTAATCAAATTTTCAAAATCAATCTAAACTTAATCAATCCTTTGATGGGTAGATCCTTAGGTGTTCAAAAGCATAAGGTTAATTTAAGGAAATCATTTCCAACCAACATGTGTGGGAAGGTTATGAAAGTACTAATTAAACCTTTAGCTTAACTAATCAATAATTATGAGCCAGTTGCATTAGGTCCCTTTCTTTCTTTGGAGCATTGCTGATTTAAATTCCATGTTGTTGCATATCATATGTTGGCTCACAATTATTTGAATAATTATGTTAAGGAGGTGTAGGAAAGGGGTAATTAATGGACTTAATTTACACCTTAACCTAAGAAAACATAAAATCAATCTAATGGTTCTTAAAATTAAACTAAACAACACACACATGGGGAAATGGGTTAGGACCAACAAACTTTTCACATTTCCTAATTCAAACTCAAAATAAAAATAAAAATCTCTTCAAGAAATGTTGATTCTCTTTAAATGATCTTATTCCATAGGATTGTATTTATGAATTAATTAGGGTGAATGAAATTTCATGCTTACATCACTTTATCTCTTTCCAAGTATGTTAAATATTATATGTCATATGAAATCATGCATTCACATCTTTTTTGAAAAATTTAAATAAATTAAATATTTCCTTTATGTCAAATTGCATGTTTTGGCTAAAGTAAGAATATAAGTGGCTATTATCACTACTAAATCAAAAATTATTTTCAAAACTTATAAATAAAAAACTATAAATGAATGTATGCTACTTATAAGTATTTATAAGCTTTCATGTGAATATAAAAATGTGTTTTATATAATTTTCTTCTCTTAACTTAACATGGTTTGTATAGGATTTGCAAAGTGTATAGTTCCTTTGAAAAGAACATAACACTTGATAAAATTTATTCCTATGCACCCCCATGTCAAGAATTAAGATGGATCTTCATATTACACATATAAATTAAACAACTAACAAATCAAAAAAAACAAACATAAACCTTTTGCATGACTCTTTTTCCATTCATTTCTTTTTATACATACATATGTATTTAAGAAAAGTCGTATATTAGTCTGGACATCCGGGTTGCAAAGCTTTAAGTAGCCCTAAGAAGGTCTTGTACCTTATACCCTTGGTGTAGAAAATAATGGTATCGTACTCACTTATTTCTTTCATACATGTAAATGTGCATTTAATTAATGGATAAAAGAGTCCCTCTTTTCTTCTTGACAAAATCATGCAACATGAAGCATCTAAATTTCCTTAAGCAGCATCTCTTAGCATTCATCATCAAGGTGGGATAACATTTTCATTTGCATGAATAGATATGCTTAGGATTCATCCGTATGCATCTTACATATGTTGGAAAGAAATAAAGTGTTGTGTGTTTTATTATAGTAATTCACTTTAATTAGTCTTAAAATGCCTTTCTTATTGAATAGGTTTATTTAGAGCAAATCTAAACTTAGGATTAATTAAAACACATAATAAAATATTCTAAAAAAAATCATTAATGAATCTACCTTAAAAATTACTTAAGGTAGAGAGGAAAGAGAAGTTCTCTTCTTTTCTCTCTACAACTTTAGTAATATGAAGGTTCATTCAAACCAAATCAAATCACCAAATAAAATTAACAAATCAATTAAATCACTTAAATGAAATCACCCTCCAAGTTGAACCTCTCATACTTAGAAAATCTTAACCTTAAAGCCTAGCTAAGACATGTCACACAAGCCTTAAATGGCACACACATTAGCTAAGTCATTTCTACTCTATGTTATGCATGGTTTGATGCATTTTATTTTGTGATATAATATTTTTAGTTATGTGGTGTATGATAGCTATGATAGGATGATCTTAGTCTAATCATTATCTCTGAGATTGCTTAAGGGCATATAATAATAAAAAATATAAATACTTTTATGTGTAGGTTGCTTATACCCCAAGCATAATCCAAAATAGGCCAAGTGGACTTGGTTACCCATGTGTGGGGTACTAAGTTCAATTTATACATATACATGCTTGGGATGTATGGTTTGTTTAGCTTATCTCTATTTTATAGGTTTTAGTTAGATTTACTTTTTCCCATTTTCATGTAATTTTGTAATTAATATTTGGATTGAATGTTATGGAGGATTAGGATGAATGTTGGTCATAAGACTATATCTTATGCACCACCTGAAGCCTTTGGAGCAACCACATTCTAACCAACTAAAAGAAGAAAGAAGAAAGAAGAAAGAAGAAAGAAGAAATAAGAAAGAAGAAAGAAGAAAGAAGAAAGAAAAGAAGAAAAGAATAAATGAAGAAATTAAGAAATGAAGAATGAAGACCCCCATAACATGAATTTTTTTATTGTAATTAATTCTTTTATAATCTGGGTTATAAAAGAGTAGAGCTCAACTACCCAATTTTCTTAGTTTGTATGGAGCGACAAAAGGCCTTTATTCTTTTACTAGCTTTATAAATTGTTTTGATGTTTGTTTAGTTTGCATTAAGATGGCATGTTTTCTAATTTTTTCCTTCCTTTGATGAATGGCCCGATGCGATTAGGCTCTTAGAAAAAATAAATTTTCTATCCAATTAATCAACTCAAAACTAAAATATACTTCCGTTCAGTTACGTATTGCTAAAAAATTTACCCATTTTTTTGGGGCTTTCACCTTTTAGGGAATCTTTGAGATATGGCACTACTTATCGTAAGCATCCCTACTTATATTCCTTTGATTTCGATAATAACTCCTCCTCTTGATCAATCCCACTTGATCTTCTAAAAAGAAATCAATTGATTGATAGTCCTATCTTTGAAATCTTTGGAGAAAATGATCATTTACCTTAATCGAGAGTATTCTTAAGGAATCTCATTCCTTAAGATATAATTAACTATGGGGGCTTGCCTCCATAGGGAACTTAACGAACATAGTTTAAAATAAACCCTGCTTCATTTTTCCATGTAAAGTAAAGGAAGAATTTCTAGTACATCCAAAGACCCATAGTCCTTAAGAGTCCTTATTAAGGTGATTAGGTCCATTGTAATATGGTCACTTCTGTCTCTCGAGATAGTACATCATTCCTCAATGTCATATCCGATCACCTTAATAAAACATATGTGGATCTACGTGGTGTCCAACACAAAAAAGTTGTTATTTTTGTTCTTCATTTATATTTTTCCCAAAAAGATAGATGAAGAATGAAGAGAAAAAAATTCACCATAGATTTTTCTAGTAACTGAGGAGGGTTCCTCTCTCCATCTTTGGTAAATCGTTGTCTCCAATCGATAGTGGGTTTGTATTTTATACAAATCCAAGACTATCTTTCTTTTCTGTTGGCACTTAGTTTATTTCACTCTTAAGCTAACCTATCCAACATCCTTTAGGTCTTAGGACCTCACTCCATGTAGGTCTTAAAACCCCTATTGGGTTCCCCAATAGGTGAAAATAAAATTTAATAAAAGAAATAACTAAAGACTTCCTTCTTACCATTTTATGTAAGGTAGGTTCATTCAAAATAAAGAAAAATAAACCCTTTATAAAAAAACATCGATTTCCACAAATGACTATTTCAAAATGCACATAATAAAATATTTGCATAAAAATTTTCATAAATCAACCTCATCTAATAATCTTCATGATTGCTATATGTAGGATCTTTTCCAAAATAAAATCCAAAATCATATTTTCAAAAAAACCACAAATGAACATCCTCATTCAATTTATTGAATGAAGATTTCATTTCAAAAATAAAATCAACAATCATCTTTTCAAAAATAAAATCCAAAATCATATTTTCCAAAAGCACAAATGAAGTTCCTCATTCAATTTCTTGAATGAGGATTTCATTCTCAAAACAAAATCAATAAACATCTTTTCCAAAATAAAATCTAAAATCATATTTTTTAAAAAGCACAAATGAACTTCCTCATTCATTTTATTGATTGAGGATTTCATTTTCAAAACAAAATCAACAAACATCTTTTCCAAAATAAAATCGAAAATCATGTTTTCAAAAAGCACAAATGTTTTCAAAACAAAATCAGTTATCATATTTCAAAAATAAAATCCAAAATCATATTTTTTCAAAAGCACAAATGAACTTCCTCATTCAATTTATTGAATGAAGATTTCATTTTTAAAACAAAATCAATAATCATCTTATCAAAAATAAAAAATAAAATCCAAAATCATATTTTCTAAAAGAAAAAATGAACATCCTTATTCAATTTATTGAATGAAGATTTCATTTTTAAAATAAATCAACAATGATCTTTTCAAAATCAAAAATTAAATAATATTTGGATCCTTCATTTAGCATACCCAAATTTGCTAAGTGAAGATCCTCTTTTCAAAAATCAAAATCAAAAAATCAAAATCAGAAGCGCATTTGGATCTTTCATTTAGCATACCCAAATTTGCTAAGTGAAGTTCCTCTTTTCAAAAATCAAAATTAAAAATCAAAATTAAAGCACATTTGGATCTTTCATTTAGCATACCCAAATTTGCTAAGAGAATATCCTCTTTTCAAAAAATCAAAATCAAAAATCAAAAGCACATTTGGATCTTTCATTTAGCATACCCAAATTTGCAAAGTGAAGACCCTCTTTGCAAAATCAAAATCAAAATTAAAATCAAAATTCAAAAACATTTGGATATTTCATTTAGCATACCAAATTTGCTAAATGAAGATCCTCTTTCAAAATCAAAAAAATAATAATAAAACACACATGGATCCTTTATTTAGCATGCCCAAATTTTCTAAGTAAAGAATCAAAATAAAACATATTTGGATTTCTTTAGCATACCTAAATTTGCTAAGAATCCTCTTTTCAAAAATCATAAAAAACAAAACACACTTGGATCCTTTATTTATCATACCTAAATTTTCTAAGTAAAGAATCCTCTCTTTTCAAAACAATCAAAACAAAACACATTTGGATTTCTTTAGCATACCTAAATTTGCTATGTAAAGAATTTTCCCTTCAAAAATCAAAACAAAAACAAAACACATTTGGATCCTTTATTTAGCATACCTAAATTTGCAAAGTAAAGAATCCTCTCTTTTCAAAAAATCAAAACAAAACACATTTGGATTTCTTTGGCATACCTAAATTTGCTAAGAATCTTCTTTTCAAAATCATCAAAACAAAACATATTTGGATTTCTTTTATTTAGCATACCTAAATTTGCTAAGTAAAAAATTCTCTTTTCAAAAATCATCAAAAACAAAATAAATTTGGATCATTTATTTAGCATGCCCAAATTTGCTAAGTAAAGATCCTCTTTTCAAAAAACAACAAATTATTTGGATTCTTCATTTAGCATACCCAAATTTGCTAAGTGAAGATTCCATTTTCAAATTCACACATAATTCACAAACAAGCAAACAAAAGAAGAAAAATGATTTTCAAACACCTCACCTGATATATCCAAATTTGCTAAGTAAATTCCAAAATCACAAATCAAAATAAAATCATTTGACCCGTTACTTTAACATATCAAATTTATTAAATGGAGGGTCCCCAAACAATCAAAAATCAAATTTAAATATGAACCTATGGAAGCATCAATCTCTTCAAAAACATTTGAACCCATTTCCAACATACACAAATTTGTTGAAAATGGATTCCAAGTTCAAAAAATCTCCTTTCCAATTCTAAATTCAAATCTCTCTCCAAAATCAAAGAGCCCCACTTAACATATCAAAATAATAATTAAAGTACAAATCTGATTTGAGTTTATTTTCAAACATTATAGACTTTCAGCTAGTTCAGTCTAGTTTCATATGGCAGCCTAGAAGTATGTCTTTACATTTCCTTTCGGGATGGAATTGGCCTTGGATCAGGCCAATCTCTAACAGACCACCCACCTCATTCATTTTGGTCAAGGTTTTGAGAGGGCTATGATCACTTGTGAGGGGACCACCCTCACAACCATTATCAGGAGCGTGGTGACTGGGCAGAAGCTGATCATCCAGGTTAAGATGTCATCTAACTAGAGTTTCTCTCACTGAAGAGGAAGGTTGTGACAGTTCCCATAGCAGTTGTAGTTCTAGAGCCAATTCACTCAATGGTTCCCATTTCTACCCCAGTACAGGCTAAAACTACTCGTTGGCTCCTTCTACAGGGAAGGCTCCCTAATTCCATGGATAGTATCCCCTACCTATGAGGCAGGGTCTAGTTCCTATACTAGTCATCCCACTAGGACTCAGCTCCTCAACAGGAATCACATGATCAAGCGATATCATGTCTGCATAGCCAAGGAGCTAGAGTCAGATGATCAGTCTATAGTAGAGGAGTCACCTAGGATAGTGTCTCCTCTTATCGCAGAGAACAAGTTTCACCCCCTCTCAGGTTCTGATGGAGAGGATGACATTAGGAGGATCACAATTTCACCTCTGCCCGTAGTACATTTTGAGGCTCCTCGGTGAGAAGGTGAGTATGATAGCCTTAGGTTAGTTTTTTTGTGTTGAGTTGGCCTACGATCAAAGTCAGGGCTGATTTATTTTTCTATCATCCCTCACGGTGGGCGGGCACATCGACAGAGAGAGCCGGAGGCGGTGTATCAGTATAGATGACTTGTAGGGAGAGATGGAGGTACAGCAGGCAGTCAGTAGCCTCAGTCTTCATCAATTTTCTCGATTGGCATGCTACCGCATCATCATGCGATAGAATTTTTCTTGACAGTACCCACCATGGGATAGGAGCTCCATGAGAGAGTCGGTGCCTCCACCACACCACTCTCCACACCATCTCCTACAAGTTCCATCATCCCTATTCAAAATCCATGAAGGGCATCGGAGAAAGAGAGCCCCTAGTGATTGATATGGCCAAGAGATCCCATTCCATCTACACCAGGGGTGAGGTGAGCTCTCACTTGACCTTCCCTACAATTATGGTGAAGAGGGAATGGCGACCTTGGAGTATAGTAGTCATTCCATCACCACCACCACCACCACCATAGTAGAGTGGAGATAGCAGTGGGAGGAGGGAGACAATTAGTTGTCCCCCCATGGCATAGATCCTCCTAGGGTACCACTCCATGATCTAGCGGTGAGTGAGCATCATCCTAGTGAGCGTAGTCCTCACAAGATTAGTTCTATAGCGTGGGAGGTTAGATGTCTCTATTCATGGATGACTACCGTCATCTATCTTTTGTACTATTTAGTTGGACCATTCTCTCAATATTGTATAGTTTGAAGAAGAAGATCTTATATGCTTTGATTTAGAGGATGAGAATGTCAGTTTTGATCCTAATGAAGATGATCTATTGGAGGATTCAATAGAGGTACATATGGTAGACACCAAGGGTTCCCTCTTTCTTGATCAGAGAGTTTGGAAGGTGTGCGGTGAGAAGATACCTACTTGACCCAACACCTCCTTTAATTAAAATAGATGAATAAATAGATAGGATGGGAAGAAGAGGCTTGAAGACTTTTAGCGCTTTGGTGCTTGCAACTAAGCCTCGGCGGTACATCGGCGCAAGAAGGTAGTGGATAGTACCTCCATAAAAAAGGACATTAAAATCATGGTTGAGCGAGTGAGAGAAGCGGCACAAGCTCGAGAGGATCATCGGTTCAAAGGGTAGACCTACCAGAGGAATTTGATGCCATCCAATATCTAAGGGTTTCATTCCACCTTCTTTCAAGAGATTTGATGGCGGGGAACCCAGCGGCATAACTTTCAGCTAGCTATTGTGCTTGGTGATAGTGATGATCTTTTGTTCCATCTTTTTATCAACGGCTTAGCAGGCATAGCCTTTGATTGGTACAGAACTCCCCAATAGTTCAGTGATACTTCTACTGAGTTGGAGCAACTCTTCATTAAGAGGTTTATTGGAGCTCAGCAAAGGGTGACTGTAGGTGATCTCGTTGTGGCTCAACAACACCTTGGTGAGTCCCTAGTTGATTATTTTCTCAAATGGCACAATTTGAGTATGAAATGCAAACCGCAACTATCTAAACAACATGCCATTAAAATTCTGTTGAAGAATATTCATGGCCCGATCACCTTCATGCTCAAAGCTTTTACCATCAAGACATTTGAGAAATTAATCAACAAAGCTTAACACAAGGAGAAGCCAAATAGTTGCCTTTTTTGGATCAATCAAAGCCAAAGCCACGAGAAAAGCTTATGAGAAGAATCAGGGTAGTGACAATAGAAGGAAGTTGCCAGAGTGTAGAGACCTCGAGCTCCACGATCACTTCCACCTCCTCTACCATAATCCATCCCACACGGTAACCTCCATGATTTTCACCACCTCCTCCTCAGCCATATTCATAGCAGCAACGGTACACATACCCACCGCCAGGTAACTATCATCCACCTACTCTTTTGGATAAACTAAACAAACCTTATTCATTTAAGAGGGAGATAATCAGGAAAATATTTAAGAATCTCTTAAAGAAACCTAATTTTTAACTACCTGAGCCTAGAAGGCCGGAGAAAGTGGGAAAGAGTAATGATCCTAACTTTTGTCCCTACCATCGCATGCTAGGTGATATTTTAGTTGATTGCTTTACATTCAAGGATTGGCTTGAGCATAGCTACAAGACAGGCATGATAGTTATCCCAAAGGAATACCTTGTGGAACAACCATCCAGTTCCATTAGGGTAATCCTTGGGGATACCTGTGATCCTCTCAAAACTAAAGAAGGTTGGGATATCTCTTTATCCGAACCTCTGAAAAGAGTATATCAAAAATCAAGAAACTTTCCTTGCAGGTGCCTAAGACAGCTCAAACCTCCAACATCAAGGAAGGTTTGCAAGTTGTCCGAGACAACGGAGAGTGGGAGCTCGATGCGACAACCCATAGAGAGATAGCCAAGTCGTGACCACCAACCAGCAGCCTTGATCCACCATTGCACTACTACTTAGCGAGCACTTCTACTTCAGCTAGCTATTCTTCTAGTAGACATCTTGTATAGGTGGATGAGGGCACAAATCCCTCACCTCGCTTACTTTACTAGATTTTTACTATGTACCTCCTTCAAAATCTAAGAAATTAATGAATAAAGCTAGTTTGAATTACATCTATGTCACTTCTGATGGGTTGTCTAATTCTACTCTTACAGAAAACTCTGTAAGTCTTAATAATAATTATATTAACTCTGATCTTCCTCTTTCTAATTTAGAGTTGGACTTTCTTTCTCTGAATAATATGGGTTCACCTCTTGAGATAGAATTGGAATCATCTGATTTTAAGGGTCCCATAGGAGAAGCAGTAGGTGAGCACGGTGTAGAATCTTTCCTTGAGAGATCACCAAGTAAACCTTCATAGTGGCAGGTTCTACCTCCTAGGGCACCTCAAGATAAGAAAAATAAGTCATTGGTTGATGATTGAGAAGCCTCCCAGATGCTCCACCCATGGATATGCTTGTGGAGGATCAACCCAAAGTGGATTACAATGTCCTCTCTCACCTAAGAAAGTTGTCTAAGTTAAGCATATATGATGCTCTTATCTTATTCAAAGAGATGTGGGAATCATTAATCAAGGCTTATCTTAATCCAGACATATGCTTACCTCAACTGACTGCTATTGGAGAGGAGGCACATTATTCCATAGAAGCCCAAGGAGTCACTTTCATAGATGAAGACCCGGGACATGGAGCACAACCATCCCTCTACATTACAATGGACATGGGGTCGACTTTCTAGGGTTCTTGTGATCCGTGCATCGTGAACATTATGAGTCTAAAGACCCTTGCCTATTTGAGAATGGACATCTCCACACTTTGAGGAGATTGGATGATATTGAGGATTCAATGAACAAGGCGAGAGGGCTTTAGGTTCCATAGCATTACCTTCAGAAATAGGTGATTGGAAGACCGAAGCCAAGTTATATATCATTGATTCAACCACTTCATTCTATGCTTTGCTTGGTAGGCCTTGGATACATCAGAACAAGATGATTTCATCCTCCCTTCATCAGTGCATCAAGTTTAGAAAGGATGGGATTGAATACCGTGTCAAAGGAGATGAAAAGCTATTTTCAGTCAGAGAGGTTGAGATATATGAGGATGCGCCCTACTATCTTCCTTAAAACACCTTTTCTTGTGAACTTGGTCAAAATTCAAACACAAAAGAAAAAAAGAAAAATAAGGATGAGGAAAAGAAAAAGAAAAAGAAAAGAAAATAAAAATACAAGTGAATGAGAAAAGGACATCAAGGAAGAAGTAGAGCCGCATGTCACATTCCACCCACAATTCATTCCATCATATGAACATAAGGGTAAGATGACTTGAGCTCCACCAAGAAGAGGTAAAGGCAAAAATAGAGGCGTTCAGGTGGAAGACCCCTAGTTGGCCCACCAACAAGGTTATGTTCAGTTCATAAGTACCCTACTATTCACATAAACTTGGAATCTAGCTCAAGGATGAGTCTAATGTGATTAGAATACAACCAACCCCTAGTGGGTTTCATTAGAATGACACTCAGCAAGTGATGAAGGCCTCCAAGCAAAGCATGAATGTATTCGAATCAAGTTTATGTGAAACTATTAGGCAGCAATTAGGAACCTTAGCTCTAACCTCACTTTTCTCTCAAAAATTTGAAGGTTTATTAATTAAGGAAGCCCCTAAGTCTTCCAGGGATATCAAGCTGAAGAGATTCCTATTTGGATCACCATCCTCAAGTCCTGAAACTGATGTAGGACTTGAGGATAATTTACATAAAGAATTAATGGAATTGCCTTTTGATTGGTACTCACTTGTGTTCTTAATCTTGCAAATAAAGGTTTGATTCCTTATACATGGTCTAAGCATAGGTTAGAGTACTTCGAAAAGCTATGGAACAATAAAGGTAGGGATGCAAAATCAAGATCAGGATAAAAAATTAGACATTGGGTCCAATCGATGATGATGATTACTACTTAGTTGTCACCAATCATTTGGAGTCTGATAGGTTCTTCTCAAACCACACTAACTCTTATGAGGAAGTCTATTTAAAAACTTCAAATGACCTAGATGATCTTCAAATCAAAGATGCACCACCAAAATTCAAAGAAGAAATCCATTCAAATTGACAAGCTTAAAGAAATCAACCTCGGGATGAAAGAAGATCCACGCATGACATACATCAGTTCTTTGTTGAATGAAAAGAAACCAATGACTTAGTTAGGTTATTGATTGAGTTTAATGACTATTTTGCATGGAGATATGAAGAGATGCCTCGATTATCTCTTGACGTAGTAGTCTACAAGCTAGCAATAGACCAAAATATTAACTCTATCAAGCAAGCTCTAACGCATGCGATTAGAAATCAAATAATAGGTCATTTATGAAGTCAAGAAATCGATCTTTGGTTTCATCGTGAGAAGAAAAATACCCTACAGTTAGCTAGTGTCATCCAGTTAAGAAGAAGAATGGCCAAATTTGCATATGCATCAATTTAGGACTTAAATAAGGCATGTCCTAAGGATGAGTTTCCTCTTCCTATACCAGAATTATTGATTTACATCACCTCATCTCATAAAGTATTCTCCTTCATGGATGGGGCATCTGGCTATAACCAAATCATGATGGCCCCCAAGGATGAAAGAAACACTACTTTTCGAACCCCAATCATAATTTTTTGTCATAAGGTCATGCCTTTTGGGCTTTAAAATACTGGTGCTACATACCAATGGACCATGACTCAGATCTTCAACGAACTCATCCATCATCAAGTTGAGTGCTATGTTGATGATCTAGTAGTCAAAAGAAAAGAAAAGGAATACCATCTCTTTGACTTGAGAGTAGTTTTCGAATGGTTAAGACAGTATAACCTCAAAATGAATCCTCTGAAGTGTGCATTCGGCAGCGGAAAATTCCTTGGGTTTGTTGTTGACAGGGAATAGAAATAGATCCAAAAGATCAAAGCTATCTTAGAAATGCCACCTCCCAAAAGTTTAACTCAACTCAGATCTTTCCAAGGGTGGTTGGCATATCTAAGACACTTTATCTCCAACCTATCGGGAAGATGCAAGCCAATTTCAGCACTTGTCAAAAAGGATGCCAAGTTCAAGTGGGATGATAAGTGTCAGGATGCCTTTGAAGATATGAAGTAGTATTTGGTGAAGCAGTCATTTCTAGTAGCCTATCCGGGCGAACCACTCAACCTCTACACTATTGCATTAGATGACTCCATCGGTGCTTTGTTGGCCCAAGCCAATGATGAAGGGAAGGAGAGTGCTCTCTACTACCTCAGCTGTCATCTGATCCCTACTAAAGTGAACTACCCACCTATTAAAAAAATATTATCTAGCTTTAATCTTTGCATCTCAAAAGCTATGACACTATATGCTTTCTCATAAATTGAACTTGATTTCAAGAACAAATCCACCACAAGATATCTCATGACACCAATGCTATCCGCATTTGGCATGTTGGTCCATGATTCTCTCAGTATATCACATTCAACCCTCGTAGGAAAGGTCAAGCACTAGCAGATTTTTTAGTAGCACAACCACTTCCTATTGATTCCCCACTTAATGGCAATCTCCCCGATGAACAAATCATGAACTTAAGGGAGGTTGACAACCATCATTGGGAGATGTATTTTGTTGGTGCGGCTTCCTTTCAAAAAGGAGAAGAACCACGATCTACTCTTCCATGAAAGGTAGGGGTAGGAATAGTTCTCTTAACTTCATACCGCGATGTAATGAGATTTCATACTATCTCTCCAATCCCTACACCAACAATGAAGCTGAGTATGAGGCTTTGATTATCGGTCTAGAGTTAGTCATTATAATGTTTCAAGAGCATCAACATCTATGTGGATTCTCAATTACTCATCAACCAGATTGCTGGGTCCTATAAGATTCTAAAACCTAAGCTTCGCCATTACCATGAGTACACCATGAAGCAGTTGGCATAAATCTCTGAGATCACCATCTACAAGGTCCCTCGAGTAGAGAACGTTGTAGTAGATGCTTTGGCCAAACTTGCCAAGGAATTGGCATGTCTGGAAGATGAGTTCATTCTAATAAGTGTCCAAAACAGACAAGTCATATTCCTTATTGATGTTGAACTCATCAAAAGACTTTCTCTTGAAGGGGAGGTTGTCATTGCTAATAAATATGAGGAGCTGGATTAGAGGCAACCATTTATGGATTATTTGAACACTGGTAAACTATCTCAAGAGAAATCACAAGCCCATTAGATGAAATAGAGAGCTCTCTCCTATGCTCTTGTGGATGGAACCTTGTGCTGACGGTCCTTCAATCAAATGTGGTTACATTATTTAAATAAACACATGAAGCCCGTAGGATCATAACCGGTACATTCAGGTCTATGCGGAGCGCACCAATCTGGTCCAAAGATGAAAATAAAGATCAAGAGACTAGGATACTACTAGCCTTCGATGATTACATATTACATGGATGTATCTAGGAGATTTTATCAGTGTCAGGTACACGGTGTGGTCCTACATCAACCACCCAACATTCTACATCCTACTTGTCTCATGGCCATTTGAATGTTGGGGTACCGACATTGTGGGTCCTATCGATCCTCCTTCTTCCAAGGGTCATCATTTCATTATAGCTATCACCGACTACTTTTCCAAGTAGGCAATATCACTCAGAGAGGTCACAGCTCAGCATGTGCTCTAATTTTTCAGGAACCATATCATATATAGGTTCGGGTACCTCGACAAATTATATCCAATAATGGTACTGCATTCAAAAGCACAAAGATCAACAGCTTCACCAAAAGATATGGTATATATTAGAGATACTTCACCATTTACTATCCTAGGGCAAATGGCTTAGTAGAATCATTCAATACAAAACTCTCATCTAGATACTAAAGAAGATGCCCGATGATAATAAATGATAGTGGCATGAGTAGTTAGTTAAAGCTTTGTGGGCGTAACACACCACATACAGAACTCCAACTCAATCTACCCATTCTATTTAGTGTATGGGTCTGAAGTCGTTCCACCATTAGAAGTTCAACTCCCATCACTTAGGATAGCATTGGGTAGAAAAATCACTATAGAACAAAATGCAAAGTTGTGGTTAGAAGAGCTCGAAGGTTTGGAGGAGAGATGCCTATGGGCATGCCAGAACCTCGAGTTATACAAAGCCAAGATGATTCAAGCTCACAATAAGCTGGTCAGCCCTGGAACTTTTCAAGTAGAAGAACTTGTTCTGGTTCTACGGAGACCAATTTTTGCCCGTCGAAAGATGGGAGGTAAGTTTGAACCCACTTGGGAAGGCCCTTTTTCCATAGAAAAGGTCTACCAAGGAGGATCTTATCAGTTTATTGATTGTAAAGGGGAACACCCGATGCTTCCAATTAACGGGCTCTATTTGAAGAAACATTACCCATAAAAACATGTTTGAAAATAATTATTATCAAAAAAATAAAATTTCATTTCAATTCATCAAAATTTTCTCTTTCGAAGCGTTGTTTGCTTATCTTGCGAATCTACTACGACATGTTTAGGATAGGTGTAAGAGAACCCAGGAGGCTTCTTATCCTTCTTTCATAACACAAACACAATTTCATAGCGCTACTAGAATAGGTGTGAGAGAACCCAAGAGGCATCCTATTTCAACTAGCACAACTAAGTTAGGTGTGAGAGAACCCAATCGGCATCTTTACTTAGTGGGAATCCTAGCTGCCATTCATGGCACCATTTCATCAAATTCCCTGAGTGTGTTTAGGGTAGGTGTAAGAAAACCCAAGTGGCATCCTATTCCTTTAATACAAACACAAAAACAAACACAAACCTTTTGTCTTGGGGCAAGCCCTTGTAGACTCACTCATTATCTACTCTAGATCAGGCTGACATGCTACCTTGCTAGTATGTCACCCAGTGTTCATTTGTCAGGCTGATGTGAGTCTCCGTGCTTTCTTTCTAACTTGACCATTGCAAATCAATGAGCGCCTTGTTAGTTTGGTAAGCTTCACTGCCCAGCTAGTAAGCTATCTCATGTTGACTTTGTTTAAGAAGATATGAGTCACTATGCTTTCTTCTTGAACAAATCATCATGATCTAACTAGGTCGAGTATATTTGAGGTTTAGGATAAGTCCCCCAGAGGCTCTTTTTCTCTTGACTACTCTTGAGTTGATTTAAGTACCCCAATGGCATTCATTCAGTAGTCACCCTAGGTCGGATAACACCTATCAAGCCGAAGATAGACTATCCCAATGATCGCCTACTATAGAGGATGTGAATCCCATGCTTTCCCTAGTCGACATTGCAAACCGATGGACACCTTAGGTTGATTGAAGTCGACAAGACTCACCCGGATACATCACTCTTGGTAGATATGAGTCATGCGCTTTCCCCATGAGTTGGCGACAGAATACTTATACAAATTATCTTCTCCAGGGTTTTGGATCAAGCCCTTAACGGCCCCTCTCCCTGTGGGCACCCTACTTGGATCACGTCCTTTACAACCCCATTTAGACATTACCCAAGTTACTCTTGGATTGGACAGTCCCCCTTTCCTAGTAGCCACCCCTGTGGTTAAAGCATTTGGTCAGCGGATGCACAGATTTTACCTTGGTTTAGTAAATCTGAGATAGATCTAGCCTTATATAAGCTCCTTCTCGGTATGATCCCTCGCAAACCAACAGAGTCCATGATAAACAAACAAATAAAATAAACAAAATATTCATTTGTGGCTTAGGAATTCAAGCCCCCAGTGGTCCCTTTCCTAAGCAGGCATCATATCTTTGAGGCAGTGTCAGCAGAACTCTCTATGGAATTGTCTGACTACCTAACTTGAGATAAGTCCCCAGGTTGGCACTCTCTCAGTAGTCACCCTTAGGTCAAGTTCAATCCATTTTTCCACAAATAGGTTGCCCCGACAGTCATTTTGTTTTGGAAGATATAAGTATACTATGCATTCTTTCTTGCATGACTGTC
The DNA here is from genome assembly GCA_021442155.1 of Cymbidium sinense. Lineage (NCBI taxonomy): Eukaryota > Viridiplantae > Streptophyta > Magnoliopsida > Asparagales > Orchidaceae > Cymbidium > Cymbidium sinense. The sequence continues at coordinate 21,670,434 of CM038229.1, forward strand.
GCAAACTGACTGGCAGCCCTAGGTTGGGTTTGATTTATTGCACAAGAAACCGATCACCCCAATGGTATTTTATAGTAGAAGATGTGAGTCCCCGTGCTTTCTTCCCCTGAATTGACCATTGCAAACCGAAAGGCACTCCTTTGGTTGGATAGTTCTCCCATCGGCCAGGAAGCTTCTCCCTTTGGTTCAGTAAATCTAAGATAGGTCTAAGCTAATATATGCTCCTTCTCAGTGTGATCCCTCACAAACTAATGGAATTCATCAAAAATAATTAAAAATAAAATTAATCTTGACCCCCCCCCAACGGCATTCACTCAATAGTCAGCCCTATGTTGGGTTCGATTTATTGCACAAGCAACCGATCACCCTAGTGATTCGTTATTTTGGAAGATGTTAGTCCCCGCACTTTCTTCTTAACTTGACCATTGCAAATCGAAAGGCACCCTTTTTTTTTTTTTTGATAGTCCTTTTGTGTGGTTGCTAGACTACCCCTTTGGATTGGTAAATCTAAGCTGGCTCAAGGCCTCCACGGCCCCTACTCTGTGTTGTCCATCGCAAACTGATGGGATTCATCAAAAATAACTAAAAAATAAATTTAATCTTGACTATCTTTGAGCTTATTTAAGTCCCCCAGCGGCATTCACTCAATAGTCAGCCCTAGTCAAGTTTGATTTGTTGCACAAGCAACCGATCACCCCAATGGTTCCTTATTTTGAAAGAAATGAGTCCCCACGCTTTCTTCATAAACTTAACCATTACAAACTAAAAGGCACACTTTGGTTGGATAGCCCTACTGTGTGGTTAGTAGACTACCCCTTTGGATTGATAAATCTGAGCTAGCCCAAGGCACATGGCCCCTACTCAGTGAAGTCCATCGCAAACTGATGGTATTCATTAAAAATAACTAAAAATAAAATTAATCGTGACTATCTTTGAGTTGATTTAAGTCCCCTAGCGACATCCGCTCAATAGTCACCCGAGGTTGGGTCAATTCATTGCCTCGCCAATGGTTTACCCTAGAAATTGATCCCTACTTTGGAGGATGTAAGTCTACTACGCTTTCATAGTCTTCACAATGAAAAGGCAACCCATGGGTTGGCTAGTCTACTCTATGTTTGGTGGACTACCCCTTTGGATTGGTAAATCTGAGTTAGGCCAAGGCCTATATGGCCCCTACTAGTGCAATCCTCACAAACCAATAGGGTCCATCTCAAAATCCAAAATTTCAAAATCTGAAACAAAATCAACCATCCTCCCTCAATGGAGTCAACTAAATAAACAAAACAAATCCAATCAACCTCCCCCAGTGGAGTCAAATCAAATAATCAAAATAAATAATCCAATTAAATCAAATCAATATAGTTATCCTCAATGAGATGCAAGTCTTTCTGGTTCCCCGATCCCGAATTCAAATTCCTCAATGGATTTCACAATCACTTTTCCCTAATGGATGACTTCAACTTGCTCCCCTAGTGGAGAGTTCACATTTTCATCCCTAGTGAAACACCAAATCATAAATCAACAAATCAAATCAATTTCTCTCCAGTGAGACTCAAATCAAATCAAACCTCTCATTCCCTAGTGGATGACTTGAACCTCTTCCCCTAGTGGAAGGTTCACATACTCAGATTCTAGTGGATTCCTCCTTCACTCTCTTATGTTGTTGACATGAGTAGAGTCACATTGCACTAAGCTCTTGATTCCTTCTACACCTTCAATTAAGAGTATATCATTTTTATTAGTGCTTGTGATCTTTCGGTGTTATTGATCACCTCGGTCAACACTAATATGTGCAGTATGCCTTGTCAATCACACCACACCTATTGGGTGCTCTTTGTTGACCTCATTTTTAGAATGAGCTATTAACATCTCCATCTTAGGCATAGGACTCCTATTAGACACTAAGAGTTCCTTAGTCTTAAGACACTTCTAGTGATTAGGTGAACACTTAACCTAACCCTAGAGACTTAGAAGAGTTAGCCATAGGAATAGATCATGCTTTAGGGGTGCTAGGAAAACTATCCTTCCCTATAGCTTGAACCAAATCCTTACTTCCTTCTTTCAAGTCAAACTTCAAATTCAAACCAAATTTAAACCAAATTCAAATCCAAACCAACCTCAAATTCAAATCAACCTCAAATCATAATCAACTTCAAATCCAAATCAACTTCAAATTCAAATCAACTTCAACTCCAAACCAACTTCAAACCCAAACCAATTCCAAATCAAATCTCAAATAAATTCCAACTTAATTGACTTTCTCAAACCTTAAATCAATTACCAAACTCAAATCATGAATCAAATCTCAAATGATTGAAACCCATGATTGAATTTCATATCCTAAAAATATTTCCTAAGCCCTTTGATTTCATCTTATGAACTTAGCTCAAATAAAATTCAAATCAAACCAAATTCAAAAGGTTTTCCCATAACCCATTTATATTCTCATTTATATTCACAAATATAAATGAAATATAAATTTAAATACCCAAAATTAAATTCAAAACTCAAATCCAAACCTAATCAAATCCAATCTAAACTCTTTTAAGTCAAATTCTTGAACTTATCCAAATCAAACACAAATCAATTCAAACCTTTGTATTTTCTCTTCAAGCTATCAATCCTTCACTCACAAACCAAAATCAATCATCAACTTCAATCATCAAACAAAAACTAAATTAAAAACTCAAACCCAAATCAAACCCATGTTCATCCTTTGAACTTGAAATTATCAAATGAATCAAAACCCATTTGACTCCAAATCACTTGCAATTGGATTTATATTTCAATCATAAGCCCATATGTGAGTTCAACCAAACTTCAATCAAGCCTTGATCATGTCAATTGACTCACTTAGGCTCACTTGACCCAAAGTGACCTAAAGCATCTTTTTGATCCAACTTCTAATCCTACCCAAATTGGATTGAACTAAGCCCATCTAAGCCTCACATTATGAGCAACAATCATCATAAGATGATCAATCACTCAAATTGGGTCAAACCAAGTCAAACTTAGCCTTTGACCAAGTCAACATTTGACCCAAATAAAACCCAAACTAGCCAAAATCCACCATAGGCCAAATTGATTGAAACCATTAATCAAAACCAATTCATGATCAATGATTGTACTTACCAAGTAATCATTTGAGCCAAACCTAGCCCAATTGGCTAGTTGACCCATGTTGACCCAAGTTGAGCTAAAAAGTCAAAATATATCAAATCTTGATCTAAGCTAAATTGATTGCAACCAATGGGTCAAATTTATTCTAAATCACTTGTTGAACTTGACCAATGCCTCAATTAGCCAATTAAACCCAACCTAACCCATTTGACCATGAACCCAACTTGACCAAAAAAGTAAAATCAAGCCAAAATCAAACCAAACCAAAATTGATTGAAACCAAAGCTTGCAAAACATTTCAAATGACCAACCAAACCTAAACTAACCCATGACCTAACCCAACTAGGTCAAATGGGTCAAACTGGTCAACTTGACCCATTTGACCTAAATGAATTCAAATGAACCCAAACTAAATATAAATCAAATTGAACCAAACCAATGATACCAAAATATTTTAAATGGTCATATGAACTTGACCCAACCCTTGGTTTGACCCAATTTAACCAATTGGTCAACTTGACCCAAGGTGATCCATTTTGACCTAAATGAGTCAACATGAGCTAATTGATATCAAATCAACTCCAAATTCCTTAAAATTTGTCCCTTCCCAATTTAAAACTATTCTAAATCTGCCCAAATTGAAATCAAAGCCAAATGACCATTTTACCCCTATGTCAACAGGTAACCCTTGGCAAAATTCACTTAGAATTTGGTCAAGTCCTTTTCATGGCCACTTGGCACCCTCTTAGTGGACCAAATGGACGCTAATGAGAGTGCACATGACCCAATGGTTTTGGATCAACCAAACCCAACCCAAAGCCAAAATCAACCACCCAATGTAAAATGAGCACATGGAATCCCTCACATCCTCATTTAACACATGGGAAACTCCTCCACTACACTCCTTTGCCAAAACTGAACCATGTGAAGCTCCTAACCACCTAACAAACCCATTCCATCTCATCAATTGATCCAAAATGGTAAAGGATCTCATGGCCATCTAATCCAAGTATGGCAAGATATACTCCCCCCTAATTTAATTTCAATTCATCACTTATTCGATTGAGTTGAGAGGGCAAGCTCCCAAGCTCTCTCAAGCAATCCCATGCTCTTCCCACTTCCCATTCTCGATTTCCTGTAGGAGGTAGGAAGAAATCCAAACTCACTCAATTCTCCATAGAAGTTCAATTCCTCTTGCAAGCACCATCAAGGGACCTAATCCAGCTCACCCAAGTCTAATCCCAAGAACTCAAGCAATAGGAAGAAGGAGTTCGACCAAATCTGTAAGCCATTGAAGATCACTTTGGTCAAAAGGAAGATCCACTTCATCTCAAGCCTTCAAACCATCAAGGCTTCATCTCCACTAGACGAAGCTACCTCAATGTTTGGGAGCTCCAATGATAGCCTTGGCAAGGTATGAATCAAAACTAAGCTTAGGCACAAAATTCTTTGGTCTTTATTGAAGGGAACTTTAATCCTAATTAAATTCCACCATTGGATGTGTTTCTTATTGCTCGTAGATGGTGTGGGTTGAATCCTGGCTCAATCCGAGCTCAAGTGAGCTCAGATCAAGCCATAGAGGATGGACGCCTCCGTCTCCCGCAAGCGAGGGGGGATGAATCATGGACCGTCCATTCTGCATGTTTTGGATGGACAGTCCTAATTAATCTAATTAGATCTGATGATTTCATCCCTATAGATCCACAAGTTTTATCGCGATCGTCAAATACTTGGTCGCACGGTCCAAGGAGAAAATGCATAGCACTGCCGACTAATGCGGCATTTGATTTGACTACTTAAATTACCAATCCCACCACCCCACGTCAGCGGTCCAGGTGGCACCGATGGGATTAGTTATATAATTAGGGGATTTAATGACCTATTAATCACTGAAACTTCAAATATTCATAATTAAATGTAGAAAAATCAGAAAAATCGGAATAAGGGCTCATTTTAAAGATGATTTAGTGAGGAATAATGTAAATTTATTTCTAATTGATTTTAAATAGTGAATTTTTCTTGATTAAGGTTTAATTAAAAATTTAATAACCCTAATTACTCCCAAATCATTTCATTAATTAATTTCAAACTTCTCAGGCATGTTTGGAGGATGACCTTTATCTCCCCTAATTTCTTGGAATTTATTAATGAGTTAATTAGAGAAATAAATTAATGAATTCCTAATCACTCCCTTAATGTAATTAAGGATAATTAAGCATTTGAACAATGGTGTAATCATTTAATTAAGATAATAAAATATTATTTGAGTGAAGAGGAGGTTTATGGAATGGGTTTGGGGTATTTTCCCTAAGTTATTCTCTAAATCCCCTTCCTTCCTTAATCCAAACCTAATTAAGGGTTAATCCATGAATAATTCTTATAATTAGCTTAATCAAATTTGCAAAATTAATTTGAACTTATTCAATCCTTTGCTGGGTAGATCCATAGGTGTTCAAAAGCCTAAGGTTAATTTAAGGAAATCATTTCTAACCCACATGTGTGGGAAGGTTATGAAAGTACTTAATTAAACTTTTTAGCTAAATTAATTAATAATTGTGAGTCAATTACAATAAGCACCTTTATTTCTTAGGAGCATTACTGATTTAAATTCCATGTGGTTGCTTATCATATGTTGGCTCATAATTATTTGAGCAATTACGTTAAGGAGGAGTAGGAAATGGGTAATTAATGGACATAATTTACACCTTAACCTAAGAAAAACATAAAATCAATCTAATGGTTCTAAAAATTAAACTAAAACAACACACACATGGGGAAATAGGTTAGAACTAGCAATCACTCTTTTCACATTTCCTAATTCAAACTCAAAATAAAATAAAATTACTTCAAGAAATGTTGATTCTCTTTAAATGATCTTATTCCATAGGATTGTCATTAGGAATTAATTAGGGTGAATGAAACTACATGCTTACATCACTTTATCTCTTTCCAAGTATGTTAAATGTTGTATGTCATATGAAATCATGCATTCACATCTTTTTTAAAAAATTCAAATAAATGAAATGTTTCCTTTATGTCAAAATGCATGTTTTGGCTAAAGTAAGAATATGAGTAGCTATTATCACTACTAAATCAAAAATTATTTTCAAAACTTATATGTATGCTTCTTATAAGTGTTTATAAGCTTGCATGTGATTATAGAAATGTATTTTATATAGTTTTCTTCTTTTTTTTCTTAACATGGTTTGTATAGAATTTGCAAAGTGTATAGTTCCTTTTAAAAGAACATAACACTTGCTTAAATTTATTCCTATACACTCCCATGTCATGAATTAAGAAGGAGCTTCATATTGCACATATAAATTAAATTACCAAAAAATCAAACAAACAAACATAAACCTTTTGCATGACTCTTTTTCCATTCATTTATTTTTGTACATGCACATGTATTTAAGAAAAGTGGTATATTAGTCTGGACATATCAAGATTGTGAGGCTTTAAGTTGCCCTAAGAAGGTCTTGTACCATATACCCTTGGTGCAGAAAACAATGGCACCATACTCACTTATGTCTTTCATAAATTTAAATATGTATTTGATTAATGGATAAAAGAATCCCTCTTTTCTACTTAACAAAATCATGCAACATGAAGCATCTAAATTTCCTTAAGCAACATCTCTTAGCATTCATCATTAACGTGTGCTAACATTTCCATTTGCATGTATAGATATGCTTAGGATTCATCCATAAGCATGTTACATATGTTGGAAAGAAATAAAGTATTATGTGTTTTGTGATAGTAATTCACTTTAATTAGTCTTAAAATGCCTTTCTTATTGAACAGGTTTATTTAGAGAAAATATAAACTTAGGATTAATTAAAACACATAATAAAATATTCACTAAAGAAAAAGCATTAATGAATCTACCTTAGAAATTATTTAAGGTAGGGAGGAAAGAGAAGTTCTCTTCTCTTTTCTCTCTTTACAACACTTAGTAATTAAGTGTAGGTTCATTCAAACCAAATCAAATCACCAAATAAAATTAAAAAATTAACTAAATCACTTAAATGAAACCACCCTCTAAGTTGAACCTCTCATACTTAGAAAACCTCAACCTTAAAGCCAATCTAAGATGTGCCACACAAGCTTTAAATAGCACACACATTAGGCTAAGTCACCATTTCTAGTACTATGTTAGGGCAGTGCATGGTTTAATGTATGATTTTGTTTAGTGAAGTAATATTTTATCCTGGATGTTAGGGTGTATGTGCGTAGACTAGATGATATGATCATCTTAGTATAATCATTATCTTCTGCAGGGAATTATGCTTAAGGGGCACTATAATAATAAAAATATAAATGATTTTGTTGTACAGGTTATTTATACCCCTAAGCATAATCCAAAATAGGCCAGGTGGACTTGGTTACCCATGTGTGGGGTGCTAAGTCCAATTTATCCATATACATGCTTAGGATGTGTGGTTTGTTTAGTTAATCTCTATTTTACAAGTTTTAGTTAGATTTACTTTTCCCATTGTCATGTAATTTTGTAATTAGGATTTGGAATGAATGTTATCGGGGATTAGGATGAACGTTGGTCATAAGACTATGTCTTATGCACCATGTGAAGCCTTTGAGCAACCACATTCCAACTAACTAAAAGAAGAAATAAGAAAGAAGAAAGAAAAGAAGAAATGAAGAAATGAAGAAATGAAGAATGAAGTCCCCAATAACATGAATTTCTTTTTTGATTGTAATTAATTCATTTGTAATTCGGGTTGTATAAGGGTAGAGCTCGGCTATCCAATTTCTTTTTAGGTTTCTACGATGGAGCCCAGCCACAAAAGGCCTCTTATTCTTTTGCACCAACTTCATAAATTTTTTTATGTTTGTTTAAGTTGTGCATTAAGATGGCATGTGTTTCTAGTTTCTTCCTTATTTTGATGAATGTCCTGGATGCGATTAGGCTCTTAGAAAGAAATAAATTTGTAATCTAATTAATCAACTCAAAACTAAAAAAAATTAACAACTCATAACCTCACCTAACTCCTTGGTTATAAATCAAGATAAAATATTTAGCAACCCCTTAGTTGGATGTTGTATGTTTCACATCATGCATAAAAAAGCATTTTGTTTCATTCTTTCTTATGGAGGGATTCACCTTTGCCAGGGAACTTGGTTTGACCTTTAAGAGCCATGGTGGAAACACACCTCCTTCTTGCTGATTTTGGCCCATAACCAATTTCTCATGCATTAGACATATGAATCCATAGCCTGTGTCAAATTAATTTTCCAAAAATGAAAATAAAACATAACAAAATTTGCATTAGATTTAAGTCATTAATCATACCCTACATGATCTAGTATCTTAGGGAGTGTGTTTAAGGATTAAGTCTCTTTCTAAATAAATAACATCATAGTTATCTTGTAAAAACATATGACTTTCCTACATGTATTTAAGATCGTAGGAGTTAGTTGGCAGCCACCCCCAGGCGGTTGTAAGTCCAACAGTCGGGTGGTTTATCCTCTCTTGTGGAGGTAAACCAAATACTCATTTTTTCCTTAGATTTAGGTTATGCTTTGGCCCTCGCCAAATCTCCCTAGATTTAGGTTCAGAGGTTGCTACTTCCCTTTGCGGGCTACAAGTATAAATATTCACCTCTTCGGCATTTTCATGATCTTGTGTCATGGAATTGTAAGTCCTAGATTTTTAATAAAAATTTTACTCAAACAAATAAATCACTTCAATTTTAAAAATATAAAGCCCAATCATAGGATAGTTTGGGATGCTTACTAGGCTTCCTAGTATCATAAGCATCCCTTACTTTTCTTCCTTTGATTTTAATAATAACTTTCTCCTCTTGATCAATCCCACTTGATCTTCTAATAAACTAATTGATTGATAGTCTATCTTTGAAATCTTTGGAGAAAATGATCATTTACCTTAATCAAGAGTATTCTTAAGGAATCTCATTCCTTAAGATGTAATTAACTATGGTGGCTTGCCTCATAGGGAACTTAATGAACTCGATTTAAAATAAACCCTACTTTACTTTTCCATGTAAAGTAAGGGAAGAATCATTGGTACATCCGAAGACCCATAGTCCTTAGGAGTCCTTATTAAGGTGATTAAGTCCATTGTAGGATGGTGACTTCTATCTCTCGAGATAGTACATCATTCCTCATTATCGTACCTGATCACCCTAAAAATAATACCTATGGATCTAGGTGGTGTCCAACACAAGAAAGTTGTAATTTTTATTCATCATTTATATTTTTCTCAAAAGATAGATGAAGAATGAAGATAAAAAAAATTCACCATAATAGGTTGCCACAACTAAAGACAATGAGGACATTGATTGGAGATATCCTTTCATTGAATACTTATATGAAAGCAAACTACCTAAAGAGAAGTCTCAAGCCCATCAAATCAAATAAAGAGCACTATCTTATACTCTTATTTATTGCACTCTATGTTGATTATTCTTTGATAACATGTGGTTATGTTATTTAGACAAAAATGAAGCCCAAAAAATTATGAATGAGGTACATTTAGAACTACATGGAGCACATTAATCCATTCCAAAGATGAAAGCTAAAATTAAGAGACTTTGATACAATTGACCAATAAGGATTGCATATTGAATGGACATAACGGGTCACCATCACCAGTGCCAAGTGCATGGAGTGGTCCTACATCATCCACCTAAACATCTTCGATCTAATGATAGCTTCATGGCCATTTGAATATTGTGGTAATATATAGTTAATCTAATTGACCCTTCTTCTTTCAGGGTTATCGCTCCATCCTAATAATAGCAAATTACTTTTCTAAGTGGCTAGAGCTAATCTTTATTAGGGAAGTCAAAGCTCATCTATCATCTAGTTCTTCAAGTGTCACATCATTTATAGATTAGTGTGTCTCATCAAATTATATCTGATAATGGTACCACATTTAAGAGTATAAAGATCAACAGCTTTGTAAAGCGGTATAACATACATTGAAGATACTCTACCATATAATATCCCTAGGTGAATGAGGTAGTAGTGGCCTTCAATAAAACTCTCATCTAAATATTAAAAAATACTTAAAGACAATAAGAGATAGTAGCATAAATGGTTAGTCAAAGTCTTGTGGGCATATTGTGCCATATATAGGACTCCAACAAAGTCCTCTTTTTATAGTGTATGGGTCTGAAGCCATTCTTCCATTAAAAGTTCAGTTACGATCACTGAGGGTTATTGTAGGCAACAAGATAATGAATGAATAAAATGTTAGGCTATGGTTGGAAGAGCTTGAAGGCCTTGAGGAGCGACACCTTCAACCATATCAAAATCTTGAGCTATATAAAGCACGGACGATTCAAGCTCACAATAAGTTAGTCTACCCAAGAAATTTTTGAGTTGGAAGCTTATTTAGTTTTTAGGAGACCAATTATAGCCCATCATAAGTGTGTGTGGGGTGAATTTAAACTAACGTGGGAAGAGCCTTTTATTATAGAAAAAGCCTATCAAGGAGACTCATACCAATTTATAAATTATAAAGGCCAATGCTTAATGCTTCTCATCAATGGGCTTTATTTAAATAATTTTTATGCATGACTATATTTGATAATAAATTTCATCAATATGATTATGTTTTCATGTCAAGGTGGTTTGTATGGATCTAAGTTCTTAATAAAGCCTTCAATTATTTAACATCCTCCAAAAATTGCATTCAAATTTAAAACCAAAATTTTAAAATCATTCTCAACCCTATGATTGTATTACCTTTGTCTTGCCATTTCTAATGAGGTTAGACAAACTATGTTCTTCTTCGCTATTTTGAATAAGGTCAGGCATGTGTTGAACAATTTATCCCTACCATTTCGAACATTGCCAAATAAAGATCAATTTCTTCCTACACAGTCATCTTGTTGTTTCAAACATGGTCAAGCAAATGTTTGTATTTTATTTATCTTGCTATTTTGAATAAGGTTAGACATGTGTTGAATAATCTATCTCTACTATTTTGAATATGGTCAGGTAGAGATCAAATTTTTCTTATACATTCATCTTGCTATTTTGAATGAGGTAAAGCAGAAGTTTGTATTTTCTATATCTTGCTATTTTGAATGAGGTCAAGCAGACATCCATGCTTTGTTCTTCACTTGCTATTTCAAAAAAGGTCAAGCATGTGTTGAATATTCTATCTTTACTGTTTCGAGCATGGTTATATAGATATCAAAATCCTTCTATACATTTGTCTTGTTGTTTCAAACAAGGTCAAGCAAATGTTTGTATTTTTTTGTCTTGTTGTTTTGAATAAGGTTAGACATACATCTATACTTTGTTCTTCACTTATTATTTCGAAAAAGGTTAGGCTTGTGTTGAACAATCTATCTCTATTGTTTTGAACATGGTTAGGAAGCGATCATATTCTTGTTACACATTCATCTTGCTATTTCAAATAAGGTCAAGTAGATTTTGGTATTTTCTTTGTCTTGTTATTTTGAATGAGGTCAAGCAGACATCCATGCTTTATTCTTCACTTATTATTTTGAAAATGGTTAAGCATGTGTTGAACAATCTATCTCTTCTATTTTGAATAGGGTTTGGTAGAGATTAAATTCTTTCTATACATTCATCTTGCTATTTTGAGTAGATGTTTGTATTTTCTTTGTCTTGTTATTTTGAATAAGGTCACTAAAACATCCATACTTTGGTCTTTACTTGTTATTTCATAAAAGCTCATACATGGGTCAAACAATATATCTCTATTGTTTCGAACATGATCAGGTAGAGATCAAATTCTTCTTATACATTCATCTTGTTATTTCGAACAAGGACAAATAGACACATACTTTATTTTTCACTTATTATTTCAAAATAGTCAAGCATATGTTGAACAATATACCTCTACTATTTCAAACTACGTCTGATAGAGATCAGATTCTTCTCCTACATTCATTTTGTTATTTTGAATGAGGTCAAGTAGATATTTTGTCTTTGTCTTATCATTTTAAATAAGGTCGGGTAGACATTTGTTTTGTTTTTTTTTTTTCATTCCTCACCGTTGTTTCGAACAAGGTCAAGCGCGTATTGAATCATCCTCTTTACTATTTTGACCAAGGTCAGGTAAAGGGTAGATTGGGTCCATATCTATTGACGATCACACATCATGGCCCTTCCTTAGTATTGTCTATTACAAAACCAATAGAGTCCATCTCCTCATTTGAATCTCTTAAGATGAAATCCCCCTAGGTCTATCATTTCCCATCATATCTATATGCCTCTGCATATGCCCAAATACTATTTGGGAGCTTCTCCCTAATTTTTTTAATCAAATCAAATCAATCTACCCCTAAGGACTTTCCACTATTTCTTCCAAGCTCAAGCTTTAGCAAATTCGAGTCATGAGTTTTCAAAGTCATAATTTACCCTATGTACCATTGACACTTATTATGAAACCTCTGACTTTCAGAAATCCTAATTTTTGAAGTAAATCTATATAGTGGTTCTTCCAAATTCACTTATCTTTCTGAGATAGTTCAAGCACCTTTGTTTTCTATCTCACTGATCTATTTGACTAGCATGGTCAATGACATTATGTGTAGTGCGCTTTAGCAATTACACCACACCTACTAGGAGGACCTTTTATTAACCTCACTTTTTGTGATGTTGGCAATCCTCCTTTTAGACCTAGGACTTGATCTAAGCATTAAGGTTCTATTAACCTTGAGTGAGGTTGATAATCACCCTAATCTTAGCAAGTAGGATCTTCAATCTTATATTAGGAGCCTCCTAATTTGATACTTAGGATACTACAATTAGCAACTAAGTGTTCAACTTAAACTAAGGCAAGAATAAAAATAATAAATCAAACTAAAACTTAAATCATCATCTAGAATCAAAACTAAATTTTTTTAAAAAAAAGACAACACATTAAGGTGAAACCTAAGTTAGTCTAGTGGACCCCATAGGACCTAACCTAACCCAATTGAACAAGCTGAGTTCAATCAAATCAAAATTCAACAAAATCTAATAAAAAACTTAAATCAAAATATATATTCAATTAAGCCTAGATTGAGGCAATTGACATGGTTGAACCAATTAGTCCTATTTAAGCTCAAAATCTTAAAGATCCATAAAAGAAAATTTTAAGTAAATACAAATTAAATCAAACAAAAAGTACAAAATTAATGTATAAATATAACATAAAACTAAATTCAGATGGGAAAAAATAGCGAGCTTTGTCAATTAACCTAAGTTGACCTATGTGGACCCCACTAAGTCAAAAGTCAAAAAAATTAAAATTTGATCAATTTATGTCCCAAAGACTCAAATTTATCAAATAAATATAACTGAACATAAAACTAAATAAATCTGAATCCAATGATGACTCAAAGGGCTTAGTCAGGTCACTTAGTCCAAGTCAACCCAAATGGATCCTATTGAGCCTATAATCAAATTAAATTAAAATTAATTTAAATTAAATATTCCAAAATACTTTAGAATCATATTTGAATACCATTTGATCTTTCTTGGGGTTTGATTTGGCCAAATTCATCATTTAACTTGAGCAAACTTGATTTGACCCATCAAGCTCAAGTTGAGCTAAAATGAGTCTAAATCAAAATTAATTCCAAGTTAATTGAAACAAATTATTCCAAATCACTTCAAATACTCAATAAAACATAATTAAAACTCAAACACTTCAATTTGGGTCATATTGGTCACTTGACCTAAGTGAAATGGGTTTAAATCAAAACTCAACTCAACCAAAATTAAACTAAATTAATGCCCACAATCATTGTTAATTTGATGATTGAACATAACTCAACTCTCAATTGCACCTAATTTAGTCAATTGGTCAATATGGCCCAAATTGACCCAAATTGACCTATATGAGTCATAATGAGCTAAAATTAAAATAAATTGAAATTAAATCAAATTAATTACTTTAAATCACTTAAAAAATACTTAATTCAACTTAATTCAACTCTCATTTGGGTCTAATTTATCCAACTTGGTCAGCTGGTCAGTGGACCCTGGTGAACCCAAATTTACCCAATTAAGCCAATTTGAGTCAACCCCTAAAATAAATCTAAATCAAGTATAGTTTGAGCATAAAAAAGGTCCACAAGTAATGGAAACTAAATTTATACTTCATTACTTTTAAATTTATCTAAGCTTATTGGATAAAACTCACTAAACCTTATATTTTCTTTTATCTAAATATGTATAACCCAGTTACACTAGCTTATTACTTTCATTCTTGTATAATCATCATAAAATAATGATTATTTATTTACTTTGTTTATTTGCTATGTTTTTTCTTTCTTTATTGTATTATGATCTAGGATATATGATATCATTAGGCTCATAGGACAAAAAATGGCTTTTCTATCAACTTTTATAAACTAATAAACAAATTTCAATTGCCTAAAACTATTTTAAAGTATTAAAATTAAGGCCCTCTCAGCTTTTATGTTTTTTCTTGCTCCTTAATGTTTCTTGGAAGAAGCATAAAGTAGAACCTACCAATAATCAAAACTCCTAAGCATTGGTGCATATTCATGGCATAGCCAAGTACAGCATCATTAGACGTCTCACTTAAGGATAGATAACTTGTGTTGCATATCGTATCTCCTTATGATATAGCCTTAGGTGCATCAATTTAATTATCCTTATGGAGTCTTAGTGCATGGATAGTGGCAGTCTGACTTAGATAGATTTGAAAGTTCAAAATATATGGGCTTAATTAACTATGATTAAGCTATCACTTTTATGTTCTTTTTGTAGGCTTTTATTCTATTATATGGAGATTATAAGAACTGCATTTTTCAAGCCTATTCCTTAGGAACCATTTGCTTAGAAAAGTCTCTTTGGTCTAAGGTCATGAGTCCAACTTTGGATGATGCAACTCATGGTTGCTAACAGAGTACATAATGGCTTATTTGGCTCAACCACATTTCCAAGCTAAATGGCTATAGGTCTAACAACATAAGATGATGGATCCAAGAGATCTTGACTGGAACTATGTCTATCATTTTTTTTATTTCTTCCCTTATCAATTTATCTTTTGAGCCCATCATACTTTGTATTATGTCCTTGGTGATTTAGTGATCATCATCAAGTAGTGACTCTGCCTCTTTAGGTATCATCTCACTTAGTTTGGTGATTCATCCTCTACCTTATAGACTAACACTTAATGTATAGATTATATTACTATGATAATCATTATTAAACCATAAACCTCTCCTTGCAAAATTGAGAAAATAAAATCAAAATGAAGAGATGATTTCACTTAATGAGAGTTTTTTGTAGAGATATTTGTGAGCACAATTAACTAGAGAAAATACATTTCTAGAGGAATAGGTAACCCACAATCATTCATGTTCTTTTACTAACTTGATGATATATTTATAAATAAATATGTATCAAGAGTTGATATGAGAGGAAGAAATTCCACCTCGATCTCTTTCTCATCTCCTCTCGAGAGATATTTCATTTATAGAATATATCGTTATCTTAATATAATTTACACCCCCAACAAATTAGCATGCCTTGTGGGACATAATATCATTCTCTTCATATTTGAAGGCATGTTTAAATTTTCATTTATCTCCATACCAAATCTTCTCAATTCTTGAGTTTTTACATGGTATTCATAGCTTTAGTTTGTTATCTGATGTGTTACCCTAGGAAAATGAAAAATATTACATACTCCAATTCTTCTAAAAATGAACTAAATGTCAAACTCTAGCTATTCGTAAATACTTTCTTATTATTATTTTCTTATAGATTACTGCTAAGAACATCATAATTGAAATACCTATGAGGGAAAAGATTATTCACTTCTTAGCTTTAGGCACATAGTGCAAGCATCATGATGAAAACATTATGAATCTTCTTACCTTAGGCCTTATAGTTGAATCTTGGGCCAAACAAGGATTTTTTTTTCAGCATGCCTACTACATAGAAGCCACCTATGTAATGTCACTAAAAAGTGAGCAACACTAAATTTTGTAATCCACTATAATATGACCATTGATGTCAACACAATCATTCACTCCAACATTCTACATATAATAATATTTAATATTACTAGAGGTTTGGGCTATCCTTCTACCATTCATGGATTATGTTTATAGATAAGAGTACTAATGAGTGCATCAGAAGAAGTGGCCTACCCTAAATGTCCATTAATAAGTAGGATCACTCAGATGGTACTTTGGGGTAAGTATCATTAGCTTGATTTTAATGAGCACAATAGGCCCATAACAACAAGAATCAAGGATAAATTTAGTAACCAAATGGACAAGATTGAGAGGCAACATCAGTGGTACAGTAGAGGTTGGACATGAATCTAAAGTATTTTATGGATATCAATAGGATGTGCTATGATAATATGTTGATATTTAGCACCACCAAGGTGGATATGTTTTTTAGTTGTATGTGAGTGCTAGACTAGACAATATTTAATTTTTACCACAACCATACGCACACCACCTATCCATGAAGAGGATGAAGATGAGAAAGAAAAGGATTTCAAGGATCATGAGCTGCTTTACCATATTAGAAAGTTTTTTATCCCTTGCTCTTTTTTTCTCTTTATTTTAATGCATTAAGAGAAATGCATGATTTAAGTGTGTATATGGGGAAAGAGGGTAGTTTAGATGCTTTCATCTATTTTAATTGTACTCATGGGTAGTTTCTATTTTATTATACTATCTCTCATTACTATTATTATTAGTGCATGTTGACCTCACTTTTGGAGTGAGGATTCAATCTTTCCATCATAGATATAGGAGTCTTCTAGGCACTAAGAACTCCTTAGTCATAAAACACTTTTAGTGATTAAGTGAACATTTAACCTAAACCTAGAGCCTCAGTAGGATTAGCTTTAGGTTATGTTATGCCTTAGGACCTAGGGAAACCCACCTCCTATAACCTAACCAAATTCTTACCTACCTCCTTAGCCAAAATCCAACCTCAAATCAAAACAACCAATTCCAATTGAATATCAATTCAAATTCAAATCCCCAAGCCAATATCAAATCCACAATGATCTAAATCTAAGCCTATGATTCAACCCTATGGACTTAGCCAAAATTCCTCCAATCCAAACCTAACTCAATCAATTTTCTCAAAAGTAAGTCAATCCTTCAATCATCATTCCAAACCATACCAAAAACTACAATCAAACCAACCAAGCCAAAATCAATTCAATAAACCTAATTTAGCCCATTTGACCTAAAATATTTAAATGAGCTAAAATCCAATTAAACAAAAACCAATTGTGATCAAAGCTATCAATCAATCCTAAATCAAATATCAAATTCAACTCAACCCAAAATTGATTCAATTCACCCATTAGTCTCACTTGACCCAAAGTGACCTAAAGGACCTATTTAAACCAAATCTTAATCCAACCAAAATTGGATTGAACCAAACCATCCAAAACTTTCTAGAATGATTGTTGATCATCCTTGATTGATCAATTGCAATCAATTGGGTCAAACCAAGCCAATTTAGTTTTTGACCAAATTAACCCAATAAACTTACATGAACCAAATCTCGCCTGAACCAAACCAAGTAAAACCAATGATTCATACTAACTTAAAATCAATCCTTGAACTTGACTTGATCATCAATTAAGCCAAACCAAACCCAATTGGCCCTTTGACCCAAGTTAACTCAATTTGACCTAAAAGGACAAATTTGACTAAATCTAACTCTAATCCAAATTGATCCAAACTAATGATTCAAATTTACTCCAAATTAATTATTTAATATGATCAAAGCCTTGATTGAATCCAATTTGACCAATTGAACTCAATTGGCCCATTTAGCCCAAATTTACCTAAAGGGTCAAATTCATCTAAATCATTCTAAATTCAAATTGATTGAAATCAAAGCCTACAATCATCATCAATTGATCAATTGAACATAAACAAATACTTAACCCTTGGTTAGCTTGACCCATTTGACCCACATGAATCCAAATGGGTAAATTTCAAATCCAAGTCAAATTAAACCAAACCAATTGAAGAAAAATATTCCAAATACTCATTTGAACTTGACTTAACCCTTGGTTTGACCCAATTTGACCAATTGATCAACTTGACCCAACCTAGCCCAATTTGACCTACATGGGTCAAATTGAGTCAAACCCATTCAAATCAAGCCCAAACCCATTGAAACTTGGCATGACCCATCCTTAGGTCACCTTGGGTGGTCAGCCCATATCTAATCTAACCTAAATTGAACCTGAATAGACTCATTAACCAACAAATAAAGCCTCTCACATGAGATAAAACTCACATTTGGATCAAACCCACTCTCCTCCCTTTAATGACACCTTAAGCTTCAAATGGACACAAAGACCACTGGCTCACCTGACCCAAAGTTGTTTGGGTCAGCCATGAGCCAACTGGAGATGAGCTAACCCCATTTCCCCCCATTGGAACACTTGGAACTACAAGGACATCCATCTCAGCCTTTGGCAACCACCTCCCCTCCCTTATCCACTCAAATTGCACCACTTTAGCTTCCCACCCACGCCTCGAGGCTGGATGCCTCCAACGCATGAGAGAACATCCAATTGCCGATTGGAGGAAGGAGGAAGTATACCCCCCCCTCATTTTAATTTGAATTAAGAGAACACTCACTCTCATAACCCTAGGAACTCAAGACGATCCGCCAGAGTATTTCCCAAGTTTCCAAACCCTCCCCATCATTGGTGATAATGAAATCGAGCATACTTAAGGCTTAGCTCCGCCCACCTCCACCAATCCATAACTAATTTCAAATTAAATTTACCCACACATTCACCAAGCTCAAGGTGAAATGAATCTTCACGATGATTGAGCACCTAAAGCCTTTAAACAAACTCACGAGGATTGACATCCATAGAGCTATCGATGAGGAGTCAAGGCCCCATCTTCAAGGACTTTGCCTTTTCAAGGTGAACCTACCTCGGTCAATTAGCCATCGATCTTGAGCTCCGGCGAGGTAAATTTTAGCAAACTGATATTTTTCTCAAATTTTATTTAGGCCTTTGTGAAGAAAAGTTTGATGTCATGTGAAATCCACCATTAGATCCCCTTAGATTCCCTTCGTGAAGCTTTTGGAGTCGATCTCAAGCCTTCATAAGCTCCAACGAGCCTGGATCAAGTGGGGGAGGGCGGATGGTGTCCGTCTTTCATCGCTCGGGGCAAGACGAATCATCCATCGTCTATTCTGCATGATTGAAATGAACGATCATAATATTTCACTATATTAAATTTTATTTAATCCCTTTAAGAACTATGGATTTAATCCCCACCGTCTGATCTTAGATCGGACGATGGGGATGAAAGTGCGTATGTCGCTGCCACATTAGCACCGCGTCAGACGAGTTTAAATGACCAATCCTTTGGAACCACATGGAAAGCACTACCATGCTAGTCGTTCGCATGGCACCAATGGGATTAGTGGTTAATTAGGCTTAATAATTCATTTTAATGGCTATAAATTTTATAAATTTATAACTAATTGTGAAAAAACCAAAAAAATACAAATAAATACTCATTGGAAAGATAAAATAGAGGAGATTTTATTAAAAATATGTCCATTTGATTTTGAACACTAATTAAAGCTTAAATATGGTTTGAATGTTTACTTAACTAGCTTAATTAAGTCATAATTACTTTGCCAATTAACTCTAAACTTGGTGTGTTGATTTAATGAGATGACCTCTACCTCTCATGATTTTCTTAGAATTTATTGCCTAGGTAATTAGGGGAATTAACAATTCAAACTTTAATTATCCCTTTAATCAATTTAATGATTAATTAAGATTCAAATTAATAAAAATTAATTAATTTAGCTCCATTAATCATTGATTAAAATTGAGGTGATGAGGGAGAGTGATTATGACCTCTTTTATAATTACTTTTTCTAAATTCATTTCATTAAAGAGAGTTAATTAAAACATAACTTGATTAAGTATTTAATTAAATAATTAAATGATTAAATCAAATCAAATTGAAATGTTAATCACTTCAGACAATTAACAGTCAAACTAAGGGTTCCTCTTCATGTGTTTAATAATATACAGATCCCTAAGAAAATTATGATTAACCCATAAGTGTGAGAAAATCATAAAAGTACTTCATTAGATTCTTTAGCTTACTTAGTTTTTAATCATGAGTCAATTGCATTAGGTCCTTTAGGAGCATTGCAAGTTTATTTTCATCCATGTTCATATCATTTGTGGCTCATGGTTAAATGATTAGTTAAATTAAAGTTGCATAGAAAAGGGTAATTAAGTGATTTATTTAATAATTCAACTTAATTAATTCATAAAATCCATCTAATTATCTCTCCTTAAACCAATTATAATTACCAACATAAGAATGAGATTAAAATAGAAAATTTCTTTTCTCTTTTTTAAGTCTATTCCAAACCTAAAAATCAAATTAATAAGAAGCTTTGGTTTTCTTTAAATAATTTTATTTGATATCATTGTCCTTAGGAATTAGTGTAGTTGAATGAATTACATGTTTATGTTTGGTTATTCCTTTCCAATAACTTTAAATGTTGTATATCATGTGATCTCATATATTCATCTTTTCAAATCTAAATTAATCAAATAGAATTTATTTATGTAAGCTTGCATGTGTTGGCTTAATTTAATTATATGTGTGGGTATTATCACTAATAAATCAAAATTTATTTTCTAAAGTTTATAAATTGATAATAATGTTTGGAATGATAATAGTTATGAATGCATATAGGATTTGCATGTGCTTATAGCTTAATCATATGAATGTGAAGCTCTCTTTCTTAAATTTTATATAGATTTACATAGATTTGAATGCTAATAAGTATATAGTTCGGACATCTCAGGAATATAAGGCTTTAAGTAGCCCCAAGGAGGTCATTTGATTGTCTCACTTCTCTAGTTAACAAAGGCACGTACTTATTTAATTTCATTCCTATGTATTTTGGTATTAGAATTTAGATAGAACTTTAATTGATATGCATAAATAATTCAACTAAAGAAAATACAACCTTTGCATGGTTTTCACTCCTACAATTATATATACATTTATATGTATTTAAGATAGCAAGTATATAAGTTTGGACATCTTGTAAATATGAAGCTTTAAGTAGCCCCAAAAAGGCCATTTGGCTATCTCACTTTCCTGATTAATAATGATATGTATTTTCTTACATCTTTCATACATGTGTATGTGTATGTGTATGTGATTAAAGAATAAAAATCCTCTTTTCTATTAAAAATACATGCATCCATAATTACTTTAGCCACCAAAATGTGTAATATGTGGATGTAAGGCCCTCTTTCCTATGTTCATGTATATAAATCTACATGTGTTTGAATGCTAATAAGTATATAGTCTAGACATCTCAGAAATATGAGGCTTTAAGTTGCCCCAAGGAGGTCATTTAATTATCTCACTTCCCAGGTTAACAAAGGCACATACTTATTTAATTTCATTCATATGTATATTTGTATTAGAATTTGGATGATTTATATATATATATATATATATATATATATATATATATATATATATATATATATATATATATATATATATATATATATATATATATATATATATATATATATATATATATATATAAGTACTTTATTTAAAAATACAATCTCTTGCATGATCTTCAACCTTATAATTATATAAACATTTATATGTATTTATGATAGCAAGTATATAGTTTGGACATCCTAGGAATACGAGGCTTTAAGTAGCCCCAAGGAAGTCTTAGATTATCTCACTTCTCTGTTTAAACAATGGTAGATACTTGCTTACATCTTTAATACATGTGTGTGTATTTAACTAAACATTGAGGATCTCTCTTTTTTACCAAAATGTATGCATTTATAATCTTAAGTGTGCCAAAAATATATTGCATGTATAGATATACTAAGCTTAAAGTCATATGCATGATATTGATGATGAAAAGGAATAGTGTAACATTATCTTTGTGATGAAAATTTAATTTCATTAATCTTAAGATGCCTTTCATGTTAGATAGGATTCTTTAAAATTAATCAAACTTAGGATTAATAAAACATTCAATAAACCATTCACTAAAAAAAATCAAGTCGTAATAATTTGCTTTAGAAAATAACCTAAGCTATGGATGAAGGAGGTTAAGCCTCCTTCTTCTCTTTACAACACTTAGATGCTAAGTGTATATCAAATGAAACAAAACAAAACACCAATTAAAACTCACTAATCTTCTAAATAACTTAAAATGAAACCATCCATCATGTTAAATTAAATATTTCTGAACCTAGGAAATCATAATTCTAAAGCCTAGCTAAGACACACCACACTAAGCCTAAGCACACACATTAAAATGCTAAGTCACCACTTCTAGCTTTAAGTTAGGATGGTGTATGTAATGATGATGTACTTTATTTTATTATGTAATATTTTAGACTGGATGTTAGGAACGTGGATCGTAGACTCGATATTAGGTCATTGATAGCCTAATATTATTTTCTACAATGGATTATGCTTAAGGGGCCACTGAAAATAAATATAAATATTTTACTTATAGGTTGATTATGCCCCTAAGCATAATTCATATTAGAACATGTGGGCTTGGTTACCTATGGGCAGGGTGCTAAGACCAAATTATGAAATATAACTGTTGGATTTATATGTATGTTTATTTAACATTTATTTTGTGAGTGTAGTTAGATTTACTCTTCATAAAAATGTAATTTTGTAATAGGATTTAGGATTAGTGCTATGGGGTTTAAGATGAGCAGTGGCCAAAAGGCAAAGTCTTGGGGTGCCCCGTAATGCCTTAGAGAAAATCAAATCAAAAGATAGAAGGGAGAAAAAGAAATGAAGAATGAAGACCCCCATATCATTTAATTTAATTTCAATTGTTATATTATTTTGTAATCTGGGTTGTATAAAGGTAGAGCTCAACTACCCAATTTTTCTCTTTTTTGGGGTGTACGGTGATACCAAGCTGCACTGATCTTTTATTCTTTCACGGTAGTCTATAAAATGATTGTTATTGTATTTAGCTTGTGAATTATAATATCATGTTTCACAATTTTTTTATGATTGATATTTTAATATGGCCGAATGTGGTAGACTCTTAGGACAAAATTAATCTTTCTACCCCAACTAACAACTCATAATCAAATCTTAAAATAACTTGCAACGTCATCATAAATCCTAGGATATAAATAAAATAATTAAAAGATTTAGCAACCCTTTAGTTGTATGTTGTATGTCTCACATCACACATGGCATCTTCTATCACCCTTGCTGAAAAATGAGGGCCTCCATTCTTGCACTTTAAGGATCGCTTGACTTATGAGAGTAACCCTTTATGATGGAGCTTCACCTCCTTTCTCTCTTGATTTGGTGAATAACCAAATTTAATCATGCATTTAGGCATAAGAAATCACAAAGCTTTGTCCAAATGAATGTGTCAAAATAATATAGAAGTTGAAAATATTTTACATTTTAGATTAAGTCATATGCTCATATCACTCATGGCCTAGTCTCTTTGGGAGTGGGTTTAGGACTTTAGTCTCTTTCAAATTAAATAAAAAGTCTAACCATCTTGTAATTTCATAAGACCGGACAACATGACTTTGAATCATAGGAGGTGTTAGCTGACAGCCACTCTAGGCGTTTGTAAGTCTAGAAAAGTCAGACGGGTTTATCCTCTCTTGTGGACATAGACCCTTATATCCCCTTTATGCTTAGATTTAGGCAATGATTTTAACTTGTGTTAAAGCTCCCTAGATTTAGGATCTGAGATTATTTTTTTCCTTAGGCTACTGAGCATAAATTCTCACCTCTTAGCACTTTTACAACCTTGTGCTGATAGATTATAAGCCCTAGCAATCTAATAAAATTTTTAACTCAAACAAAATAAATCTCCTCACTTTCAAGTATATAAAGCCTCACCAAAGGATAAGTTGAAATGCTTACTAGGCTGCTTAGTATCATGGCCATTTCTTATTTATCTTCCTTTAGATTCCAAAATAAGTCTTCCAATTGAACAATCCCACTTGATTTTCCAAAATAACCTAATTATTTGATAGTCTTAGCCTTGAAATATTTAGAGATAAAGATTAACTACTTTAATTGAGAGTGTTCTTAGGAAATCTCATTTCTAGGATGTAATTAGCTATGGAGGCTTTCCTACATAGAGAATTTAAGAACCTGGTTTAAAATAAGCCTTACTTTACTTTTTCATGTAAAGTGGGGGAAAGATCTCTAGTATATATGAAGACACACCATGTCTTAGGAGTCCTTATTAAGTAATTAGGTACATTGTAGGGTGATGTATCTTTGAGATAGTACATTATACCTTAATGTCATACCCGATCACTTCAATAAGTACCTTCTACGATCTGAGTGGTATCCACCCGACCCATTCGAAAATAAACACCATAGTGCATTATATTTATTTAAAAAATTAGTTTAATTTATGCTTAGATTTTATGAAGGAGAATGAGAGTAAAGATTGTATGAAACGTCCAAGTGATTTGTGAACTTTATCAAGAAAATATATTTATTTATTTGCAAACAAATGTGAAATCTTGAAATGGATATTATTGTTATAATACTATTGGGTTAATTATTTGTATAAAAAAACCTATTTGAGTTATATATTACATAATTAGTTGTGTTATTATAGTATTAATGATCATATTTGTGTGATTATATACATTCATCTAAAAATAAGTTAAGCTAAGTAAGGACTAAGTAGCGATTATACTTTAGAACTCATAATATAAATTTAAATCTTTATTGAGTTATTTGTATACCTAGACAATCATAAGTAACAAAGGATAATGAAAAAGGACAAAGTGAGTTGGGCATCTCTAGTATCATGAAAAAAGGTTGTGAATTGACACCCAAAAGTGAAAGTAAAAAAAGAATGTAAATCTATGGTTACAAAAGTAGAAAAAAGATTATATACTTTGAGACTTAAATATCCCTTCATAATAAAGTCTTTCTATTTATTATGTAATTTGTAAAATTTATTTAAGTGAATATGTTGACCTCACTTTTAGAGTGAAAACTCATTATTCCCATCTTAGACTTAAGAATTTTCTTAGCACTAGAATTTCCCTAGTCATAGGACACTTCTAGTGATTATGGGAAATTTGAACCCAAGCCTAGGGACTTAGAAAGGTATACCCTAAGCTTAGGATATACCTTAGGACAAATAAGTTCTACCTATCCCGTGGCCTAAACCATAACTTATGCTTATCCACTTATCCAAAACCAACCTCAAGCCAACAAAATCAACCTCGAATTGAACTTGTTTCCCTATCCAAGCTCCAAGATAAATTAACTTAACCATTAACCCAAATCAATTCTACAATCATCTAATGATCTTATGACTCAAGCCTATTCAATTGAAACAAATTCAATTGATTTTCACAAAAGTAGTTCAACCTTTCAATACTCTATTTCAAATCCTTCCAAGCCTCATAATCAAGCCAATCTAATCAACCCAAGTTAGCCCATTTGACCTAAAGGTTCCAAATGAGCAAAAATTAAATTTAACACAAATTAATTGCAATCAAAGCTATCAATCAACCCTAAATCTATCATTGAACTCTTTTCAACACCTAATTCATCTAATTCAACTCAGTCAATCATTGGTCCACTTGGCCCAAAGTGGCCTAAATGACCTAATTGACTCAAACTTCAATGCAATCCAAATTGGATTAAATCAACCCCTCCAATCTCTTCTATGATCCTTGATTGTCCAATTGCAATCAATTGGGTCAAACTAAACCAATTTGATGACCCAAGTTAACCTAATTAACCCATGGACCAAAATAAACCAAACCTCATTTCAATCCAAATCAATTGAAACCAATCATTCTTATCAATCATAATTTCAATATTGAGCATGACACAACCATCAATTGGGTCAAACCAAGTTAATTGGGCTATTGGCCCAAGTTGACCCAATTTAACCAAAAAGGCTAAATTAGGCTAAATCGGATTCTAAACTAAATTGGTGAGGCCAATACATCTAATCAATCACAAATTGATTATTGAACATGATCCAACATCTAATTTGGTCAAACTAACCCAATTGACCCAATTGACCCATTTATTCCAAATTGATCTAAAGGATTCAATTGAACTAAAACATTCTCAAATCCAAATTAGCTCAAACCAACACCTACAATCATTCTCAAATGATCAATTGAACCTAAATCAACCATCAACTGAAGCCAATTTGGCCAATTTGACCAAATTGTTCAATTTAATCCATTTGACCCATATAAATTCATATGAGCCAAACTCAAATTCACTTCAAATTAAACTAAACTAATAGCACCAATACATTATAAATCATCATTTGATTACATCCAAACCCTTGGCTTGATCCAATTTGACCAATTGGTCAACTTAGCCCAATTGAAACTAACTTGACTCATATGGGTTGAATTGAGCCAAACTTATTCAAACCAAGCCCAAACCCAACCAAACTAGGCATGACACATCCTTGGGTCACCATGGATCATCCCAAATTGGCCCAACTTATGGTGAAACTAGTTTGGGTCAAAACCCATGAACCAACCCACCCAAATGGGACAAATCCTTGTTTGGATGGTCTCACCTACTCACAAACCCATGGCAGCAACCCTTAGCTAATTTTGGATACTAAGACATCGATTAACTGACCCAAGGCATTGGGTTCAGTCATGAGAGGGTGAGCTTACCCTTAGCCCACCATTAGTTAACTTGGGGGAGGAGGTACACTCCTTGCCAACCCTTGCAGCTGCCTCAACCTCTCAAGACCCTCCATCTCAACAGTCCCCTACCATTTCCAGCCACCTACTGATGGAGGTGGGCATTCTTTCTTTTGATGAGATTGAGAGAACATGGGAATTGGAGGTGAAGGAAGAGGATATGTTGGATAACTAGCGCTCCCACCAAGGATTGCCAAGGTTTGGCCACCAAGCTCTTAAACCATAAGAATAACTCAAAATTTTGTAATTGCCAAAAGATCCCTTCATTCTAATAAGAGGGGCTATTTATAGCCATTACAAGAATCTTTCAAAAGAAAAGAATTCAAAATATGGAAGGAAAGGTGGGTGGCCACATTAATGTGAAGCAATAAATTGCCTCATTATTTTATGTCATCCACCCATCTCACATGCTATTATTTTAGTGGATTCAACCACCTCACATGTCATGCTTTGAATTTTTAAATGCAAAATTTCAAACATGGAGTTTCTAGAAGAAAATTAAAAATTACATAAATAAAAAAGATGAAATCATAAAATGGGCCTTAGCAGGTTAATGGGCTAAGTCTTCTTCTTTCTTGAATTTTCTTGGGCTTTAGCTTGAGATCTTGTAAATGGGCCTTGGGCTCTAATTTATTGATCCTCATGATGTTCTACATCAACTCCCCTGGGCTCAATTGAACTCTGCTCTGTAGAGTTGAAATCTAGGAAGTCTTCTACCTAATTATTGGGGCTAAAGTCTCAAATCACTATGGGTCAACCATGTGTCTTCTTTGGTGGCTTATTCTTCCAACGAACTAGAAAATGATGTTGAAGTTGGATTAATGGGTGCTTCCTTGATAATATAGTCAACTTCAAGGAAGAGGGCTTACGCAGAATGCGTGCTATATCTCTGCTAAAGAGTTAGACGAACAAGTGGAGGTTTTCTAATTCCTTCATATGATAGAATATCTTCAATATTAATAACTGGATGAATGAACATATCGCGGCAAATCAAGGTGATAAGCATTAGTTCCAATTTTCTTGAGAATTTTAAATGGACCACAAGCTCGTGCATGTAATTTCTTATATTTAGTAGTTTGATAAGCTCGAATGCGAATCAATACATTATAGTAATTTGCTTTCTTATATCTTCATGGAGGCTTTGAAAATCTTTAGCAAATGAGAATCTTTGCATCAAAAAATACATGAGATGGTAGGTTTGCTACATCTATTGGTTGTGGGTTTTTTGATAATTATCTCAAATGGTGATTTTTTGTAGTTCTAGATATAGTACTATTATAGGCAAATTAGGTTGGTAAATGTAAATCCCAATTTCTAAACTTTTACCTACCAAACATCTAAGCAAATTTCCTAAGGTACGATTAACTACTTGGTTTGTCCATTTGTGGGTGAAAGGCGGAAGAATTTTAATTTGGTACCTAATAATTTCATAATGTTTTCCAAAAATATGAGACAAACTTAACATCTCGAAAATAATGGTTAAAGGGAGACCATGGAGTCGACTATTTCCTTACAAAATAATTTGGCTATATAAGAAGCATCATTTGTTTTTGAACAAGGTAAGAATTGAGCCATTTTTGAGAACCTATCCAGCACAACAAAAATTCTATCATGTCCTCGAGCTATCCTAGGTAATCCTAGAATAAAATCCATTGATAGGTCTTCCCAAGGCCTATAAGGAACAGGTAAGGCAGTGTATTGTCCAGACTTTGTTTGATAGTTTTAGCCTGTTTACAAATTAAACATTGAGCCACTAATTTTTGAACATCTCATTTTAATGAAGGCCAATAAAATCTATTTTCTAATAAACATATGGTCTTATCCTTTCCAAAATGAGACTACACCCTGACATGTAGCTCGGTGATAAGAATTCTCTAAGAGAAGATCGAGGAATGCATAATTGTTTTCCTTTATATAAATACCTATTTGTTATCAAGAATGTCTCTTGTAAAGTTATTGGTTTATCTAGGTGTTCAAGATAAATTAGGTGAAAGTCGAGCACAATATAATCATCTTTAATTCTATCAAATCAGATTCTCAATTCTAAAGAGGAAATCATTAGGTTTACGGATAAAGCATCGATTTATTCTCAATTCCGGGCTTATGCTTTAGAACAAAGAGTAGTCTTGTAAAAATTCAACCCATTTTGCATGCTTATGACTTAATTTTTGTTGAGTGTTAATGAATTTTAAGGCATGATGATCAGAATTAAGTATAAATTCTCTATGTAAGAGATACGTCGCCAATGCCTTAAGGATTGAATTACAGCATAAAACTCTCTATCATAAGTGGAATATCGTTGTTTAGCTTCATTTAACTTTTCACTAAAGAATGCTATAGGATGATTCTCTTGACTTAAAATTCCACCTATCCCAATTCCTGAAGCATCACATGTCACTTCAAAGGCTTTAAAAAATCAGTAAGCCTAAGGATTGGTGCAGAAATGATAAGAACTTTAATTTGCTCTAAGGCCTTTTGTTCATTAGAAGTCCAACAAAATTTATCTGATTTTAGTATATCAGTTATCAGAGCAATAATGGTACTAAAATTCTTAATAAATCTCCGATAAAAGTGGCTAAACCATGGAAGCTTCTAACTTCTAAAACTTTTAGGTGGTGGCCAATCTAAGATTGCTTTCACTTTAGAAGGATCGTTTAAGTCTAGTGGATATAATAAAGCCTAAAAGATTACCTCGACTTGCAAAAGAAACACTTTTAAATTAATGTATAATTTCTCTTGTCTATGTAGTTCAAAGACTTTTTGTAGGTGTTGTAGATGTTCATTTTCACTTGGACTAAAAAATCAGAATATCATCAAAATATACCACCAAAAATTTACCTATATATGGTTTAAGAATTTCATTAATCTCATAAATGTGCTAGGAGCATTTGAAAGTCCAAAGGGCATGACAAGCCATTCATAAAGTCCATCGAGGGGTCTTAAAAGTCTTCCACTCATCTCCGATCTAATCCGAATTTGATGATATCCACTTTTTAGATCAATCTTTGAAAACAAATTTGCTCCTGAGATTAAATCTAACATATCATCTAATCGAGTAGGAAATCTATATTTGATAGTAATTTTATTTATTGCTCACTATCAACACACATTCGCCATGTTCCATCTTTCTTTGGAGTTAATAATGTTGGGACTGCACAAGGGCTAAGACTCTCTTGAATAAAACCCTTTCTTAATAATTCCTCAACTTGTCTTTTAATCTCAACATGCTCGGTAGGGTTCATCCTATAATGTGGAAGATTAGGAAGAGAAAGAACTCAATAGCATGTTGAATGTCTCTTAGGAGGTAGCTCATCGAAGCTCATCATGCAATATCGTTAAAATCAAAAAGAAGAGAAGAGACGCCGGTATGTGAGTCTCATTAGAGTCAGTATGACTTCTTTTACATGTAATATGTGAAGAAGAAATGGATCAAAAATTCTTTTAAAGCTCCAAAACCTATTATTTCTATCTTTGGGGTCAAAGGAAAAGAGTAGGTGTTTTAAAGTAAGGATCGAAATGATAGTGTTAGCATAGTAGGATTTTCTATGATAATTAATTGAAGTTTGGCATTTTTCTTCAATAGAGGCTTAGGTTGCAAGTCAGAAGTTGTTTTGTGTGGTGTTATGGAGGGTGTTTTTTCTACTAGTTTTATTGGTAGGAGTTTAATAGTCTTATTATTATGTTTAAAAATATAAGTATTTTCCCTACCATAGTGAATAACATTCATATCATATAGCCAAGGTCACAGAGAATATGAGCAATGTCCATAGGAGAACATCACACCAAATTTGATCCTCATAGCTTCCTATTTTAATAGGAACTAAACACCGATTGGTGATGGGAAGAGATGTATGATTTACCCAACTAACATGAAATGGTTAGGTGAGGTTTTAGGTTGGCTCGAGTTAAGGTATGTGTTGAAATGACATTCATAGCACTCCCTCCATCTATAACTAACCTACATCTCTTTTCATTACACAAAAAATACATGCTAAAAATGTTCTTTCTCCTCCAATCTTCTACCTCATTTTTTATTACAGTAAGACATCTCATCACATTAACATGAGGGTCATCGGTTAATTCCATTCTTCATTAGATAATGGGGTGTCATCATAAACTTCTTCTAGATTATCATCTATTGGATTTTCAACTTCTTCTAAAAATAAGATTTGAGCTTTACATTGATTTTGCATATGACCTTTTTATGACATTTAAAATATATTACTTCCCTAATGTTCTTAGAGCTCCTTCAATTGAAGTTTTAGGCAAGGGATAGGCCATTTGGATGGTAGTCTAACAATAGATCTATGGGATGAAATGGAAGGTACTTGACTTTTAATTTTAGAGAGGAGGCGATTTCTTTTGTTGTTCAACTAATAATGGATAATGAAATGCTTCCTCTAAAGATTGTGGGTCAAATAATTCAACTTCATTCTAATTTTAGCCTAAGTCCAATAACAAATTTATTGGCTAATTTCCAATCATTATCGGCTGTCTTCTAGAAACTAGATCTTCAAAAAATATTCAAGTATTCTTACAAGATAATTACCTTGTCTCAAAGTTAATAATTGGCTATGTAGCTTCTTATCATGATGCTAGGAGTACTTTGCTCTTAACATTTCTTTCATTTCTATCCAAGTGAGGTTTGTCCTTCCTAATCTTTGTTCTTTAGCTAAAGTATTTGTCCAATAAATTTTAGCATGCCCTATCAATTTCATTTTAGCAAAAGTAACCCTTTGGTAATCATCCATTTTATACCAATCAAAGAAGTCATCCATTTGAACTAACCAATCGAAATTTATTTGGATCATGTATACCATCATAAGTTGGGGCTTCTACTTTAACTCTTGAGATGGATCATTAGAGTCTTCTATAGTCTTAAAATAATTTTCTCCCCTTCCACCATTTCTAGCAATTGATTGTCTTCTAAGTGGTTGATTTTCTCATGGTTTGGATATGAATCTTCTTCATCTATCCTATTGGCATGAGTTGGAGGAGGAGTTGGTACTCTATTATTTTATAGATGCACTAAAGAGTTTGCATTTATTGTTTAAGTTCTTGCATTTTAATTCTTACTTTCTTCTAATATTTGTTGAGTTTTTTTTCATTGTCTTGGATCCTAAGATCTAAGGATCAACTAATCTAGTCAAATTTTCAACTTGATCTTGAGAGATAGATTTTGATGCCATGAGATTTTTTTTTAAGGAAGAAAACAAAGATATATGAAAAGGGACCAATGAAAAAAAAACTTTAAAAAAATAATAAATAATTATAATATAATTGTGCAATCAAAGCGAAATTTTAAGCTAAGAGAACTTCCATGTGAAGAGGGGGGTACAAGACCACTTAAATCCCAAGCTCTCCTTAGACAGTTTAGGTCTTTTTGACAAAGTTCTATTTAGCTTCCAAAATCACCAAGTTTAACACACTTATATTATTATGCATGCATTTTTTTATATATATTTTTTAATGCAGTGAAATAAAAATGCTCAAATTTATCAAGCCTCTTTTTTCTTTTTAAGAAAGCAAGTTATCATAAGTTAATCAAAGAAACTTCTAAAATTAACATAAATAATAACAAAGATAATAAAGCAAGTAATTAGATTTTGATTTGCACTAATGGCTAGGTTGCTTTTAGGTGATGAACTACCTCGGTACTCTCTTAATTTTTCTCTTTTTTTTTTTTTTTTTGGAGGGGAGGGAGGTGCGAACATTCACACAATTAGAAAATAGCTAAAATATATAATGGAGCTTACTAATTGAAATTTTATGCTATCACCATAAACTTGCAAGCAATATATATCTTTCCAAGCTACTAATATGCTTTTAAACTATCACATAAAAGAAAATTAATTAACCTCACAAGTCCAAGAAAAACTCACAAGTTTGAAGACAAGTCCAACACTTGAGTTGCTCCCTTTGTTGAAGCAAACTTTTGACCAAATTTGCTCAGCTTTGCTCGATACCAAATTTGATGGAGGTGGGCGTTCTCTCTTTTGATTAGATTGAGAGAATTGAGTATTGGAGGTGAAGGAAGAAGATATGTTGGATAACTAGTGCTCCCACCAAGGATTGCCAAGGTTTGGCCACCAAGCTCTCAAACCATAAGAATAACTCAAAATTTTGTAATTGCCAAAAGATCCCTTCATTCTAATAAGAGGGGTTATTTATAGCCATTACAAGCATCTTTCAAAGAAAAGAATTCAAAACATGGAGGGAAAGGTGGGTGGCCACATTAATGTGAAGCAATAAATTGCCTCATTATTTTATGTCATCCACCCATTTCACATGCTATTTTATGTGGATTCAACCACCTCACATGTCATGCTTTGAATTTTAAATGCAAAATTTCAAACATGGAGTTTCTAGAAGAAAATTAAAATTACATAAATAAAAAAGATGAAATCATAAAATGGGCCTTAGCTTGGGCTAAGTCTTCTTCTTTCTTGAATTTTCTTGGGCTTTAGCTTGAGATCTTGTAAATGGGCCTTGGGCTCTAATTTGTTGATCCTCATGATGTCTACATCACCTAACAGTGGACAACTACCGGTTGAGCCAATCTCACCATTGGTTCACTGAGGAGGAGAGTATACACCTCCCCATCCATTCAAACTTCAGAGCATCCTTAGATGATTGATTTGATTTCTCTCAATAGTGCACCCCATTTTGGCGAGACCAATCCATTCAAAGCGAGAGTATGCAACCTCACCTAAACTCCACCAAACTTCAATCTTCCCTTACTAATATTGAAATGAATTGATTAATCAATTCAATCACCGACCACTCCAAGATCTAATAAGCTTATGACATTTGGTACAAAGCTATGGCGGGAACTCAAACTTCTCAATAGCTTGTCTCTTTATGATGAAGCTACCTCAATCTGAGTGTCTTAAACTTGGTAATTAAATGCAAATCATTGTACCTTAGGTAGTGCAAAAGCAAAATGTGATTTCATGTGATTTCCATAGTAGGATCTCCTTAGATCTCTTCCCCACATATTTTGCATCGATCTTGATATCCCATGAGCTCCGACAAGCTCAAATTGAGCAACAAAAGGCAAATGATGTCCATATTCCGATGCTTAGGGGACGAAGGATCATCCGTTGTCCATTCCACGTGATTAGAAGGGATGGCCATGATTTAATCCAATAGAATTTGATTAATCTTAGCCATTCGAGATCAACGTCATCGCTCTTCAATTGACTTAGCCACCACGATAGATGTTTTAAATAACCTATCTTGCCATGTGGGCTTATTATTTCAGGCATCGATGGGCTAGGAGGTTAATTAGGTGATTAAAATATCATTAATTAGCCAGAACTTCAAAATTTCATAATTAATTATAGAAAATATCCTAAAAATATGAGTAAACCCATTTTGAAAAGGGTAAATAGAGAAAATTTTAATAAAAATAAAATCCATAAGGTTTGATTAATGAACATTACTTAATTAAGATTTGAAGTGTTTCCTAATTACCTTAATTAAGCCTTAATTACTTAGTCAATTGATCTCAAATTAGACGTGTTGATTCCTTGGGATATTTTCTGCCTCCCATAATTTTCTTGAGATTTATTGGCTAAGTAATTAGGTGAATTTGGAATGTTAATCCTAATTACCCTCTTTAATCAATTTAATAACTTTTAAAATTTCTAAACAGTGAAAATTAAATTATTAATGAGGGTTAAGCACTATTAACAGTGGAAATGATGAGGGGAAATAATTAAGGCATCTTCCTTGGTCATTTGCCTAAATATATTTCCATAGGATGGTTAATTAATTTATGGTTTAATTAAGGATTAATTAATAATTTAAAGATAAAATTAAATAAAATTAAAATGATAATTAGATCAGATAATTCAAATTGAATACATAGATTCATCTTCATGTGTTTAATAATATAAAGAACCTTAAAGAAATTATGGTTAACCCATGGATGTGGGAAAATCATACAAGTACTTCATTAGATTTCTCCTTAATCTAATTAATACTTAAGCATGTGCCTAATTGCATTAGGTTCTTTAGGAGCATTGCAAATTTCAATTTCTCATTGCCATATCATTTAAGGCTCATGATTAAGTAATTAACTAAATTAAGGAAGCATAGGAAAGGAAGATTAAATGGATTACTTAATGGCTTAAACTTAATCAATCCATAAAATCACTTAATTACTTTTTTTCTTAAATACATTAAGTCACTAATGTGGAATGGGGCAAAATAGAAAATATCATTTCTCCTCCTTAGGATTTAATTATTCAAACATAAAAAATAAATTTCATAAGAAGCTTTGGTTAACCTTAAATGATTTTATTTAACTTGATTGTCCTTAGGAAGTAATGTGAGTGGATGCATTATGTGGTAATGTTTAATTATTCATTTTCAATCATCATAAATTTGTATGTCATTTGATATCATCCATTCATGTTTTAAAATAAAAAAATCAATTAAATTTATATATTTTTAAGTTACATGTGTTGGATTAATCATATTATATGTGTGGCTATTATGACTAATAAATTCTAAAATTATTTTTAAAATTATAAATTAATGATGAAAAGTTAAATTGATGTTTGCTATGAATATTATATATAGTTTACACTTGTTTATAGCTTAAACATGTTAAAACATTATTTTATTTTTTATGATTCATATGTATGTTTATATGTGTTTGAATGTTAGTAAGTATATAGTCTATACATCCCAGGAATACGAAGCTTTAAGTAGCCTCAAGGAGGTCTTTGATTACCTCACTTCCCTAGTTTAAATAATGGCATGTACTTACTTAGTTTCATTCACATGTTTACATACATGTGAATGAATTTGTATAAAGCTTTACTTTGCATGAATAAATAATTTTATTAATATTCAACCTTTTGCATGATTTTCATTCTCATTGTTGTGTATACATTCATATATATTTAAGATACCAAGCATATAGTCTGGACATCTCGGGAATACGAGACTTTAAGTATCCCCAAGGATGTCTTAAATTATCTCACTTTCGTGGTTTAAATAATGGCACGTACTTGCTTAAATCTTTAATACATGTGTATGTGTACTTAGCTAAAGAATGGAATCCCTTCTTTCCACCAAAAATAAATGCATTTACAATCATTTAAGTGTGCCAAAAATATATTGTATGTATAGGTATGTTAAGTTTAAAATCATATGCATGCTATTGGTGATGAAAAGGAATCATATAACATTATCCAACAACAACAACAACAAGCCTTTATCCCACTAAGTGGGATCGGCTATCGTATAAGATTATCCATGTGATAGTAATTCAATTTCATTAATCTTAAGATGCCTCTCATGTTTGAATATAATTCTTTAAGATCAACCCAAATATAGGATTAATTAAATATCTAATAAATCATTCACTTAAAGAAACTAAATCATAATAACATGTCTTTAGAAAATAACTTAGGGTGGAGATGAAAGAGGGTCAAATCTCTTTCTTCTCTTTATAACAATTAGATGCTAAGAAAATATCAAATGAAATAAAAAAAATACAAATTAAAATTGATAATCCTTTTAATAACTTGAAATGAAACCACCTTTCATGTTTAACTTAAACAATTTACAAACTTAGATGATCATAATCCTAAAGCCTAGTAAGACATACCACACTGAGCTTAAGCACACACATTATAATGCTAACTCACCGCTTCTAGCTCTAAGTTAGGATAGTGTATATTATGATGTTGTATTTTATTTTGTCATGTAATATTTTAGGCTGGATGTTAGGATTATTTATGCGTAGAGTGGAAGTTAGGCTGCTCTTAGCCTATTAATATTTTGAGAATTATGCTAAAGGGGTTGATAAAATAAATATAAATATAAATTTTTTTGTTTGCGGGTTGCTTATACCCCTTTACATAATTCACATTAAAACATGTGAGCTTGGTTACCCATGTACAATGTGCTAAGTCCAAATTATAGAATATTTGGGTTTGTATAGTTGATTTAACTTACATATGTCTTGCAGGTGTAGTTAGATTTTATTTTCTATAAACATATAATTTTGCAATAGAAATTAGGATTACTGCTATGGGGCTTAGGATGAGTAATGGCTAAAGGGCAAAGTCTTGGGAGGCCCTGTAAAGCCTTGGAGAAAATAAAATCAAGCCAAAGAAGGAAAAGAAGAATGAAGACCCCCATAGTATTTATTCAATTGTAAATATAAAATTTTATTATAATCTAGGTTATATAAGAGTAGAAATCATTAATTTCTTTTTTTTTTTGGGATGTATTACTTGAGAGCCTTTTATTCTTTCACGGTAATTTATAAATGTTTGATTGTCATGTTTATCTTGTGTAATAGAAATTGCATGTTCTTCATATGTTTCTTAAGCTTGATGTTTAAATGTGTGGCCTAGATGCAGTAGGCTCTTTAGGGTAAAATTAAGTTTTTTACCCCCACTAATAACTCATAACTAAATTTTAAACTATCTCATAACCTCACTTTAAAGCTTAAGCAATAACCAAGATAATTAAAAGATTTAAAAATTCCTTAGCTGAATGCTGAATGTTCTAATATCATACATATCATCTTATTTTGTTCTTGAATAACGAGGGTCTCCACTCTTGCACGATAGGGGAATGCTTGACCTGTGAGGGCATCCCTTGTAATGGAGAACGTCTCCTCCCACTGATTTAGCTATTAAAATATATTTCATCATACATTTAGACATAATTATCCCAAGCCTTTGTCTAAATGAATGTGTCAAAATGATATAAAGAATTTATAAAAGTTTGCATTATCCTAAGTCATGTCTTCATGCCAATCATGATCTAGTCTCTTACGGAGTGAGTTTAGGACTCTAGTCTCCATC
The DNA here is from genome assembly GCA_021442155.1 of Cymbidium sinense. Taxonomy (NCBI): domain Eukaryota; kingdom Viridiplantae; phylum Streptophyta; class Magnoliopsida; order Asparagales; family Orchidaceae; genus Cymbidium; species Cymbidium sinense. The sequence continues at coordinate 21,708,129 of CM038229.1, forward strand.
CTAATTAAATAACAGTCTAACTATTTTGCACATATATAAGACCGGCCTACATAATTTTGAATCATAGAAGGTGTTAGCTAGCGGCCACTCTAGGCTGTTGTAAGTCAAGAAGAGTCGAGATAGGTTTACCCTCTCTTATGGATGTGAATCATTATGTCTCATTTTTTATTTAGATTTAGGTCATGCTCTTAGCTTGTGCTAAAGGATTTTAAATTTAGGATCTGAGGCCATTTATTTCCTTCGAGCTATAAGTATAAGTCCTCAGCTCTCAGGCATTTCCATAAATCTTGTGTTAATAGATTATAAGCCCTAGCATTCTAATGAAATCTCAACTCAAACAAAAATAAACTTTCTCTTTCAAATACATAAATCCTCTTTATAGGGTAGATTGGAGTGCTCACTAGGCTTCCTAGTATCATGAGCGCTCTCTACTTATCCTTCTTTGGAATCTAAAAATAAGTCTACCAAATTAAAATTTCCCACTTTATTTTTCAAAAATATCTAATCCTTTGATAGTCTAACCTTGAAATCTTTGGAGATCTTGATTGACTACTTTAATCGAGAGTATTCTTAGGAAATTCACATTTCATATGATATAATTAACTATGGAAGCTTGCTTCCATAGGGAACTAAAGAATTCGGCATAAAATAAATCCTACTTCACTTTTTCATGTAAAGTAGGGGAAAGATCTTTGGTATAAACGAAGACCTATCTATCTTAAGAGTCCTTATTAGGTTATTAGATCCATTGTAGGGTGATGTTTCTATCTTTCAAAATAATATATCATATCTTAATATCGTATCCTGTCATTCTAATAATTTCAAAGATATATTAGAACGGAACCTTAGCCTTGCACTTCTCCTTCTCCTCTCCATTCTAGCACCCACAAAATTGTTTTTTGTGTTTTCTAAAGGAGAAAGCTTCCCAAAATTAATTTTTCATGTCTACTCTCTTACCACCTAAACAAGTTAATTATATTCAGCCATGAGTTTCCTCTATGCTACATGCCATACTCTCTTTTAATTAATCTTATATTCTAATTAATGATATTGATATTAATTCATATAATTGATATTATTTATTATTAACCCTTATTGACTATTTTAATCATAATTATATTTACATAATCATATTTAAAAATTAAACCAAATTCAACCAACCTTAGTATTTTGACATAACTTCCTTATTTCTTACCCAATTTTAAGTTCTTATATGTTCTAAAAAGCTAAGAAAATTTTTCACAATATGTTGATGAGTATATTTAAGCCGGCCTTAAAGTTCTTCAATAGATATAAAAAATTTGAGAGCAAGATTTACATTTTAGTATCTAAATACTTTAAATAAAGTAACTTCACCACATAATGATTTATATAAAAATGATAAAAAGTTCATGATATTTTATCATTGCATTTATTTCATAATATATGCATATAAAAAAAAGATAGAACTATTATTTGTATTATTATTTAGTGTTATTATAGTAATGAAGAATCTTTTGGGCAGGTTGTCCTTTCATTATCTTACCATTGGCAATGTGTAGAATTGCAAAGTCATGAAGAAGAAAATCATGATAAGATCACGTTATACACAATTAGTTAAAATATAACTTCTAAAGAAAATTTATGATATAATGCCACATAATTATATCTCTGAAATTATAAATGATTGAAAAAGATTATTAATGTTAATGTTATTACATATTCAAATACCTTCAAACTTTTTCAGTGAGGCTCTACAAAATCAAAAATTATAAAAATAAATGAATCAATTGCAAATGTATTATTCTAATTTGATAAGATACACGCATATCTCTAATCAGCATGTCTTTTACTACACTTTAGCTGTCATTCAAGTATTAGCATGAGGATCATATATTTTAGAAAAAATAAAATATTTGTAGATCCAAGATTATCTAAAATTACTAGGAAACTAATTCAAAATAAAGGATTAAATATATATTATGTATATCCAAAGTAGCGAAGTGACTTGACAAGTCTATTTATCAAGACAAAAACACTTGCCATAAAAAGGCTTGAGCTAGCGAGTCGAGGACTTCGAAAATAATGACACAAAGAATAAGATATGAATCAACTTGTCGATAACGAGCGAATACTCAAAAGAATAAGGTGGTTATTCCTCTCAACTCAGTCCTTACTCGCATACTCGCACGATGATGGGCTACTCGCCTCGATTGTCTGCCAGATCCATACATGCTCATATGTATATCCACCGCCAGCCTAGGTGAGCATCCAGTTGTACTCGATTTGCCTTATATATACTTTCTAAGTATAGTCACCCCTTGGTGTTATGAAAGGGGAACTCCTCTCTTAGGATGGACCTTTTTTTCATTCTCTCTAACCTCCAAATCTTTGTACTTCGATTTTAAAGAATAAAAATTATATTTCTCTTGCAAATTTTTAATTTCTTGTCTTCATGTTTTTAATATTTATATTTAATTCTATTTTTCAAATATCTCAAAAAGTTTCTCCTCTTTTCACTTCCAAATTTGAATTCAACATATTCTATGATAGTTTTGCCAACCATTTAAGTTGTCCTTTCATGAGGTTAACATTACCAAGAAACAAGTAATCAAATATATATCCTAATATAGCATATCATTGCGCTTCATCAAAATTTTAATTTTTTGTTACTAAATGTCCTCTACAGTGTTTAATTTCTTTAAAAATATGATTATAATATATATCCCAACTTCACTTAAGAAATGCCTCTCTTTCTTCTTCTTCTTCACAATAAGGGTACTTTATCAAATACTTTTCTATATAATACTTAAATAAAAATGCCATAGAAGTACAATAAAAAATAAAAGCAAAGTGAAATTAGTTCTTACACACAAAATTATTGCTGCCCTTGTTGTATCGAGCAAGCATGTATCTTCTTTTTCTCGCATTTTTTTCTAAGTCACATTTGATCGCATATAGTTATACAGAGATTATTTATATATAAATTTATTTTATAATAATAAAGATCCAATGGTCCATTCAATTGTATATTATTTTTTCTTTACTATAAACATTAAGTCTTTATATATATATATATATATATATATATATATATATATATATATATATATATATATATATATATATATATATATATAATTTATTTATTTATTATTTTAATAATCTAATTTATATTAACATTATATTTATATTCAAACTAATATCAATAGTAGTTAACTTTAAGCAAGCACTCCATGATTAAAAGCAAGGATATTTTCATCCTAAACAATTTTTTTTTAGCATATTTTCACAATAAGGCAAATAATAAGTACATTTTTCTATTTTTTTGCTATTTCAAAGCATATAAAGTCAAATTTATCATAATAAATATAAAATTAAATTTATTAATAAAATATGATATATTAATTTGAACAAATTAAATAAGAGTTTATTTTTATTTATTAATGATATAACTTCTATCTATAAATTGATAATATAATGTTTCTAAATTATGAATAATAAATAAAAACATTACATTTATATTTTAAAATAAAAATAATTTAAATGACTAGAATTTAAAATATAAATAATGAATAAAATTTTGTTTTATTATATAAATATAATTAATACAATGTAAATATATTTTTAAGTTAATTATTTTCAAAAAAAAAAAAAAGGTATCAAGGAATATATTTAATGTAACAGAAATTTAACCTCAATATTTTATCAATTTTTTATAAATTTTTTATTAATTAAAATAATTAGCACGTAACTTCATAGAAAGAAATAATTACAATTATTAATTAATATGTTTTTAATGTGTTTTTCTAGGATTTTAAAAAGCATTTTTAAAAAGTTTTACTGAATTGGTACATAGATTATTTTATATAATTTTCCTAGAAAAATAATTTAATATATTCTGATCAAATATTTTAGTAGAATAGAATCAAAGATTTTAAATTTATTTTGAAATAAATACAATAGAATAACTTTTATATATTAAAAACCAGTTGGAAACAAATCGAATGACTCAAAAATCATTCTAAAAGAAAAACTTAATTTTATATGTCACATTGTATACATAATTAGATAAATATAATAAAATTTAATTCTGTTATGCTATACTTTATTTAAATTATGTTTAAATCACACTTAAATTTTATTTAAACTTTATTTGAGCCTTATTTATACCATCACAAATCTTGCTCAACTCATATTAGTATCATGCCTAAAAAATGCTCAAATTTTATTTTAATTTTACTAAATTATGTTTAAATTTTATTTAGGAGTTATTTAGTTGGCTAAAAAATAAATGTTGTGTAAAAGAAATATAGTGTATGTGAAATATTTTATGATTATTTGATTAAATATAAATTCAATTCAAGAATTTATTTTTTACTCTTTAGTTTAAGTAAAAGTAAATTAATATAAATCTTAAAAATGATCGCCTGCAGTGGTAGCAAGTGGCTAATGGCAGGAGACGATAGTGAGCGGTGGTCGAAGATGGCAGAGATCAACGATCACTCGGCAACGACCAGAGATAATGAGTGATTGGCGACAGCAATTGCTCTTTCAACCACTCCCAAAACGAGTAAAATTATTTTTTTACTAGATTTGAACTAAATTAAAAAAAATGCATTAAAATTTTACATTAATTTTTCTTTTATAATCAAATACAAAAACTTTTTTTCACTTACTGGCCAACCCAACAATCCTTTAAATCAACCTCAATTTTTGCTCTAATATTGTTCAAAAAAAAATTTCAAACTAATTTTTTAGATGAACTTTAATAAATAATTTGTGAATATCAAAGAGATAACTTTATCTGAAATCAAAATTTTGAATATAAAAATCTGTTTTTAAAAAATAAATAAATAACTTTAATTACATATAATAAAAACATAGGAAGACAAATTTTATTCAATGTCCCCAAAAAAAAAATTAACTTCTAATATATAATTCCTTTATTCCTCTTATACCATTTTTCCCATCCTTACAAAGACTATCTAGGGTTTTCTTGGGCAGACTTCGATCGGTAATCGGTATCGCATTAGGGAGGGTCGGCTCCTCGACTCATTCCACAAACTCCGGCATGGGTCGGCGGTGGAGATCCAGAGAGCAAGAGAGCGAGGCTGAGGGAGACGGCGCCATTGAAGCGGTGATCATTCCAAGCAGCGACGATGAGGAGGCGAACGAAGACCTTAGCTTGGCGGTTATCGCTAAAGCTCGACTACGCGAGGCCAAACGGAAGAGGGATAAAGAGAAAGGTCGGACCTTTTTCATTGATCTCTCTACTTCATCGGCCGACGAAATCGAGGCTGTTACTAATGGGAAAACCGCCGGAGGAAAGGAGGCCTTTGTGACGAACACGAAAGAGGAGGTGAAGAAGAAGAGGAAGAGCGGGCCAAAGAAGAAGAACAAGAAGGAAGTTGAAGAAGTGATTGCAAAAGTAGGTTCTTGCTTTGCTCGCCAAAAAAGAGTTTTTGCTTAATCTCAATGATTGTAGGGGGTTAAGGTTTTTTTTATATATATAACATGCTCACTTCAGATTTCTATGATTTGGTCATTTGTGCTAGAAACTGGAGTAGTCTTTTCTTATGAATTGGATGTTAATTATGAGGTCCATGATAAATTTGTGTATTCTGGAATGTGTGAAGAGCGGAACATTTGATTGTAGGAACAGCCTGATGCTCCAGCTGTGGAAGAGGAACCAGCTGGAACTTCCGATTCTGTGTTAGAAGTCGGCAATGAAGCATCTAATAACCTAGTCTTGAGAAAGCTTCTGGTGAGAGTTTCGTTCTTGTTTTAAATTGACTGATCCGTAAAGTACTGCTCTTAATTACAAGTTTTTTGTTCTTTCCATTGCATTTTCTGTCTTCTATTTCTTAGCGTGGCCCAAGATACTTTGATCCTGTCCATTGCAATTCGGAGGCTTGCTACAACTGTGGAGAGGAAGGTCATAAAGCTGCAAACTGCAAGGAGGAGAGGCGTCAGAAACCATGTTTTGTCTGTGGAATGTTTGGGCACAATGCTAAGCAATGCACGCAGGTAATGTTGTTTAGCGAGGTTTCTTAATTGTTAGGAAAGAGATGTAAGATTCTCTTTAGCATGTTTTTTGGGCTGAACTCTGGCCTGGTCTATTTGAGGTTATACTTAATTTTTATCACATAGTAGCTTAATGCCAACCCTGCTAATCTCTTAGTTTGTAATGAATGTTAGGATTACAGTTTTTTTTTTTTTTCCTTCTAATTTTTATGCCTTCAGGGAGCCAGAGATCATTTGGGAATTGAATTAGATGTTTATTTACCAACCTTTTTCGTGAATTGTGATTTTGGTCAACTGTTTTATAAGTGAGTTTATTTCTTTAATGGATGTAGGGAGTGTGGGAGATCTGGGCTATGTACTTAGGTATAGCAGTCTGTTTATTTTCTTCATCGTATTTTACAATACATGTTTGGTTTAAGTTTCTAACTGAAATATTGAGAGTAATAAAATTAATGGGGACATAAACAGTAGAGAGCGAGTTAGGGAAATGGTACATAAGCATATTTTTTTTCTTTTTATATTCATTCACAATGTTCTCTACTCTTTGAGCCTTTAAAATAAAATTATGAAATTATGAGTCATTTATATGCTTCATTGAGTTGTGATGTAGCAAGAACCAAATTTTTTGGAATTCATATAGGGTAGTTAAAGTTCCAACAATGAATGACCAAGATAATGTGATACAACAATCGTAATTTTACGCATTGTAGTTTTAAATCAAATGTTTATTTGGCCCTCACCAAACTCTATAATCAGACTAATTTTTAATTTTTATAAAATACCTCAGCAATAATGTTTCCCATGCCCATCACTATGTTCATTTTTCTTATATTCTTAATATGTGCTATCTGTAAAGTTATATTAACTTTTGTTTCTTTGTCTTCATTACCTTTATGAAATGCTTGTATTACTATAATCTTTTTCATTGGATTTTTTCTAGTTTATGGCCTTGATCGTCCTCGTCTAATGCCTATCATAATATTATGTTTATATTTGTATGAACATACTCCTGTTGAATACACTTATGCGCACAATCACTCATCAAGTCGCAGCAGTCTTTTCATATAATATAATAATAAAGATTGGTCTTCATTTTGTTGTAGAGGCTTATGCCTGCTTCATTTTGAATTTATTGAAGGGTATATGAGAGCTTGGCATCTTCTTATTGAAGGGCTGTGTAATTTTCCTAGCTTTCTTTGTTGCATTTATTTTGAATTTATTTTATCACAGCTCTTAACAAGTTTCATTTATAACATTTCCAATAGATGACCATTTGAACGTGTGTTTTCATCCATCTTTGGTCTATTTTTTTCTTTGCATTGCATTTGCTATAGTCAGTCATAGAAAGTGTTGAACATAAACTTAGAAAGAGAGATTTTTATCTTCTGGGCTTTTCAGAACATGTGCTTTCCTGAATTTCAGATGGTTACAGTATAGAAATTATACATGTTTTCAGGCTTCTTCATACTGTTCTTTAAAAGGAAGACTGAAAACTAAGTAAACAATATGTAGTTTCTATTTACTGATCATACTTTGGAATTCCTATTATGGAGCAATATGCAACCTTCTGTTTCACTTCTGATAGACATTGGTTTAGCATAAATGAACCTTCTGTATTTCTGATCTTCTTTTTGTTTGCTATTTTTCCTTTGCAAAACCTGTTCATGAATGTACTGGATTTGATATCTTATTTGATCCTTTGCAGGGACAAGACTGCTTCATTTGCAAAAGAAGAGGTCATCATGCAAAGGAGTGCCCGGATAAGCACAAAAACAATTCTGAAGAATCTGTAATATGCTTACGTTGTGGAGATCTAGGACATGACATGGCATTCTGTAGAAAAGATTATGCATCTAGTGATATGAAGGTTAATAGTGTTTTAAGAACCCTCTTGGTACTTCATTTATGCCTTCATGCTTGGGTCAAGCACAACTGTCTACAAAAATCATGCAAACGTCTTTGCCACATGCTTTTTCAAAGTGTAATTGTAATGATTGGGGTTTTAGTGAGGAAATATGTCCATAATACATATGTTTGCTTTGAATTCGCAGGAAATACAATGTTATGTTTGCAATAAATTCGGTCATCTGTGCTGTGTTGATTACAAGGACAATGCTCCAATTGAAACATCTTGTTACAATTGTGCTGAGATTGGTCATACTGGCCAAGTAAGCTAAGTGGATACTTTATTTTATTTATCAACAGTTCCATGCCTTCGATTTCTCAAATACTTTAATTACTAAGTCTCTTTCATTAAACTCAATCCTTAAGGGCTGTGCAAAGCAACGGTGTGAAAGTACTACTACTACACCACCTACCCTTTGCTTCAGATGTGGTCAAGAAGGGCATTTCGCAAGGGGTTGCACAAAAACCCTCAAGGTGATTTTGACACATTTTAGGCCTTATCTATTTGTAGTTTTCATTGTAGTTTATGACCGATGCTTCTTAAGTTTTATAACTTCTGCAAATATTGGCTTCATAGTCCCTCAAGAGCTTCGGGGAATCATCTACGCCTTTTAGACGATTGAAAGTTAAGAATGATGCTAAACTCTCCAAATCCCTACCTCGAGATTTTGGGAGAGAGCATAAAAAGAAAAGCTCTTACTTTGATAAGAGCATGAGACCTGTGAAGTCTAAGATAAAGGGCGGCTGGATTGTTGATGATTCGGGCTACCAGCCTAAAAGGAGACATAAAACAAAGGATTGGGCATCTCCCGCCACACCATCAGGAAGGACTACCAAATTTCACTCAGCATCTTCTGGACGCCGCTATTTTGGCTATTCAAGCTATTTGAGTCCGCACACACCTCATCAGAGGTATAATTTTCAAGCAGGAACTCCAATCTTGCGCAGTTCTACAGGCGGTTACCATCATGGTTTTTCTGCCTCAAGATTTGGCTACTCTGATGGTTTCTATGACTGAATTTGAACTATAGAGTGTGCCGCACAGCTTGAAGGTCTTTTGAATAGGGCCTTCTTTCCCATATGTGAGGTTTGATCCTCCAATTCATTGGACCTCCAGGAACATGTAAGTGTCTTAGCATTGCCGAGTGTCCTCGTCTCCAATCATGTATGGATTCTGTTCTTAGCGGTTAATGATTTAAAAAAGCAAAGAAGCACATGATTTTTTTTTAACACTGATGCGGAGCATGGGAAATAAGTTGATGTAAGCAGTATTAATCTTTATGTTGTAGCAATTATTTTCATGAATTGAACTCATGGCCATTAAATTACAATGTGGCCTACCCTGTATTCTTAGTGATTATCATAATATATAATTCTAAATTATTCTTGATTGATCTAAACATAACATAAATCTAATGCATCTGCTCTCTTAACCAGGTTATTGGACGACCGACGTTTTATACGGCCAAACCATCTAAAGCAACTCTCTAATCTTATCTGTCAATAGTTACTCCAACTTTTTCCCGAAAATACTCATTTCGCATTTTATCTCTAAGAGTAAAGTTACTCATCCACTTGAGCATCCTCATTTCTGTAACACTTAATTTAATCTTATACTTCTCATTTATTGGCCAACATTCTTAACCATAAATCATTATAGGTTTTATCATTATTTTATAAAAATTTTCCTTAAGTTTAAGTGGTACTTTTCTATCACACAATAGACCAAATGCATTCCTCTACGTCAATCATCCAACTTGAATTCTATTATCTATCACACAATACTCATTTTGAATGATAGAGATTAAATATTTGAATCGCTCACTCTTTTTAATGATTTATTCACTTAATGTCACAATACTATTACTAAAATTTCTACAACTAAAATTATATTCCATATATTCGGTTTTAGACCTATAAAGACTTCTAAACAATTGGTTGGCAGGATTCCTGATTTGTGAATTGAGTCTCCTGAGTTTCTAAGATCGTAGGGCTGCATGCATCTCTGTTTGGGTGATTTTTAGTAAGGATCTTTGAGGATTAGGAATAGTAGCTGTGTTCTAGTTGGCTGCCACTATCTCTGTGGTTACGAGAGTTTTATGGCCTCTTTTATTTTGATAGTTTTCTGTATTTCAATGTTGAGAATAGCCGTTGAGTATATTCATATATTTGTACATTGTGTTTTTTTTTCTTAATTTTGAATCTATAAGATGTTCTCTTTTTACTGATAGACTGCTTTTAGCTTATTAAGATGATAACTGCAGTGTTTTTTTAGTGGCTTATCTTATATTCATATTCACTTTTGATTGGCGTTTTCACATAAAATTAAGGTGTTTGATATGAGAAGATTCAAATTTAGGATTTTCTCACTTCAGATAGATCCATTCTAAATTAAGGTGTTCCAAAGAATCTCAAGAATCTAAGGAGCTGTGTTCGAGCATTTACCATCAGAAATAAAATAAAAAAAATCACATGAATGTAACCTAAAATTATTTCTAGAAATCTGGGCAGCATATTAATTTATTGGCTACCAGCCCAATGCAGGTTAAGCGAAGCTCACAGATCTGACTAAAAATATATAATAAATTTTTTATTTTTACTTTCACTTGCATTGAACCAAATCGTATGTAAATTTCTTTAATCTTACACTTGATTTTTATTTGCAAGAAAACAATTCCTGCATCCAAATATGAAGCAGGCGTTTGACTTTGCTAAGGCTCCCCAAGCCAATTAGGTATCTTTATCCTAACGAGTTTCTTCAATTTTTATTCAAATTTCTGCAGAATCTCTGATTAGTGAATGCATGAATGTTGATATAAAAGGAAGAAAATCAGAAAGCTGACAAGCGAGCCTGAAGTTAGCGATTAGAAATCTTGAGTACAGAGATACAGGTGGGAGATTAAACTGAGCTGGATGTCCTGAAATCATAATTTTCATAATCACTCCCAACCACCTAGTCTCTCTCCAGGATCATAATTTGTGAAGAGTCTGAACTCATTTCCTAGCTTATTGGAGTGCTCAGGTCTGAAGCCACAAGAATTCACCTTCAAGAGCTCGGCCGCACTCTCCTTCTGCACCTCTCCTGCAAAAATGCATTAGAATCATGCATCTTGTATTTAAGCAGGGTCAGTCCAAAGAAGTTTGGTAGAAATAGAGAAAAAGGCAAGGTATTCTGAGAAATCATCTTGTGGGAAGAGAAAAAAAAAGAGCTTTTGAGATACTGAAATTTGGCAGATGATTCAACAACAGTAACATGGAAGAGAAAAATTTTGGGGTGGGACATAAACTTAAGTTGCTGATAGCTTTCAGCAGCTAAACAGTAAGGCTGTTGGAATTTTTTTTTTTTTTTTCACCGCAGATATTTTGTGGGAATCAGCTTTGTCAATAAATATGGTTATATATGATCGTCAGATCACAATATCGAGTGGAGAAAAAGAGACCATTTTGCCATATTATAACGATAGTCAGACTTCAGGAATACTCCTTAATATTTAGTCTAAACATTTTTTTTACTAACCTCCTATGATTCCTATCTCTTCAATAAATGTGCTCAAATCACAAATATCTATTTTTCACTACTCTTCAATAAAAGTTATTCTTACAATCTATCCAATATAGTTCAATTTTTAAAGATTCTCTAACATCTATATATTAAATATTCATTTTAAGGGGCTGTTTGGTTTATACATTTGGGTGTCTTCCAAATCTCACGTTAAATTTTTTTAGGCATTTGATTGCAAGTAAAGTAAAATTTCAATATAATGTAATGTATTCCAAATATATTAGAAAGGCTATTTTCGGTATATTTGGAATTCGCCCGATTTGGGTGAATTCCAAATACACCAGCGGCGCCATATGACGGCGGCGCGCGCCGCCGCCCGCCGTCGCCCACCCGTCGGCGTGCGTCGACGTCAAAACCTTCAGATTACTTTGCATTACATTTTCTCAATCAAACAGAAAAAAATAAAGTCATGAATTTATAAAACTCTCAACCAAATAACTGTAAAGTAATCCTATTTGAATTGTTTCATTTCGTTCTTTTTTTTGCATCAGTCAAATAACCCCTAATGTAATGTCATTGGGCGAAGTTAGTCAAATATTGCTGATTATTTTCAAACTGTTCAAAATATGTCAATCAATTAAAAGAATCAAATTGCCAAAAAATAAAATCACCAAAGAACATGATGATTAGGCATTATTTCTTCATAATTTGACAAAACTTTTACTTGACGTCAAGATAGATTGAAGTTATTACAAATATACTTGGTATTCAATGATCACTTATAAGGCATCAAGGTTCCTGACCAATTGAAGTCGTCAAGAAATTATGGGAAAATTTGTTTAAACTCAAAAAGTTGAAAATTTAATTATATTTTAGCAATCCAATACGACATTAAAAATAATATACTATCTCAAAAAATAAAAATATTAGTCTATAATAGATTACAACAACGACAAGCCTTTATCCCATTAAGTGGGATTGGCTACATGAATCTTTCATCTCTATTGTGTCCTATTATGTGTCAAATTCTCATTTAATTCAAGTATACTAAGTCATTTTTTATACATCTTAACCAAGGCTTTTTAGGTTTACCTCTACCTTTCTTAACAAAGAATCTAATCTCTTTCTCCTAATCGTCATGACGACGCGTTTTATGTGGCTAAACCATCTAAGGTGACTCTCTCTAATCTTATTTCTTTGGAGCTACTCCAACTTTTTCCCGAACATACTCATTTTATCTCGAGTAAACTCATCCACACGAGCATCCTCATCTCGCAACACTTAAGCAGTCTTATGCTTCTTTTATTAGCCAACATTCTGCACCATAAATTATTGCAGGTCTTACCACCATCTTATAAAATTTTCCCTTAAGTTTAAGAGGTACTTTTCTATCACACAACAGACCAAATGCATGCCTCCACTTCAACCATCCAACTTGAATTCTACTAATAACATCTCCATCTAATTCACCATCATTTTGAACAATAGAGCCTAAATATCTGAATCGCTCACTCTTTTTAATGACTTGTTCACCTAATATCACAACACTAACACTAGATCTTCTACAACTAAAATTACACTGCATATATTTAGTTTTAGATCTACTTAGATGAAAACCTTTAGACTCTAAGGTTGACCTCCATAATTCAAGTTTCTCTTGGACTGCCTCTCTAGTCTTATCAACAAGAAGAATGTCATCAGCAAAAAGTATACACCAAGGTACATCTTATAAATGCTTAGTAAGAACATCCATAACTAAAGCAAAAAGATAAGAGCTTAAAGCTGATCATTCATGTAATCCAACTGAAATAAGAAAATATTTTGTCAATCCTCCTTGTGTTTGGACTCAAGTAACAACTCTAGAATACACATCCTTAATGACTTGAATATAACCAATATTAACTCCTTTCTTTTCTAGAAGTCTCCAAAAAATATCTCTAGAAATTTTATCATAAACTTTCTCTAAATCAATAAATATCATAGGTAGATCCTCCTTACTTTTTCTATACTTTTCCATCAAATTACTTTCTCTATACTTCTCCATCAGACCGCTTAACAAATGTATAACATCCATAGTAGATCTACTTGACATGAAACCAAATTGATTGTGACAAACTTTTGTATCACATCCTAACCTATGCTCAATTACTCTCTCCCATAATTTTGATGTATGACACATTAACTTAATTCCTCTATAATTTGCACTCTTGTGCATCACCTTTATTCTTAAATATAGAAACAAACAAACTCTTTCTCCACTCATCTGACATATTTTATCTTTAAAATAACATTAAAAGGATTTGTAAGCCAAGAAATTCCTTGATCTCCTAAACATTTTCACACTTATATTAGAATATCAGGTCTTATTGTTTTCTCACATTTCATTTTCTTTAAAGCTTCTCTTTGATTTACTATCGATGATAAAAATAAAATTCTCTATTTTTATTTAGGGTATTGAGGTTGCTAAAAATCAATCGTATTTTCAGATCCTTCATTGAAAAGTTTATCAAAATAACTCATCCATCTATTTTCAATATCTTTTTTTAAGAAAAATACTTTATGATTTACATCCTTAATCACCACTTAAAACTGATTTACTTCTTCTTATCTCTTGGGTTTACTTTCATACTCTTTCAGCTAATCTATCTGTATAAATGACTAAAGTTGAAATTTTTCGTCATATATTCTTTCTTATAATCTGGTCGGCTTTATATCTTTCTCAATTCTCCAAATTTTAATATATAAATCAAAATTTATAACAATACTTCTTATTTCTTATCTTCTTTAACTTTTAACTCACCACCAACTTATTTTTTTATTAAAAGGCTCTTCCTTGATTCTCTCGTAATTTTAACTTTAACAATTTCGCTTATTACTTTTCTCACATAACATTAACTTCTTTATGAACATCCCAAATTCTAAGCTCTTCTTTTTTAAAATATTTTTATTAGTGTTAACAGATTATCTTTTGTATTAATCTTCTAATTCGTTCCAAAACTTACTGTCCAAACTTACTTGAGCATAAACACTTATAACATGATAATCTTAGTATCAATAATCTTTAAAGTATAATTCTATCTCCACATTTATTAATATTTATAATTATCTTCAAACTTTTATCTATAATCACTTTTCGTTTCTACTTCAACTTCTACCTAAATACCAAAATTTAAAACATAAACAATCAATCTCCTTGGTCTTCTCTTCAACCCATTTAGTTTTTGAAATATTTATCTTCGCATGAGTAGTAATATCATTAATTCTATTAATTTATCTATAAGAGTATATTCCTAACTAAATTCTAGTTTGACTAACTTTTTTTGTCGCATCCATAATGTGGGAACTCTTATTTAAGCACTAAGCCAGATCTGACCCATGTTTTTTTGTATTGGTTCATACGTCGCTTCCAAGGGACGCCCTAGCATTATCACAATGTTTTAAAGGATTCATGTCATGATTATTTCGACAAGTTTTTCGTTCATTTTATCCACATCCACTTTTCACTGACTTGGGGCCAGAAAAAAGTAGTGTTTTTATTTATTATATCCAAGTATGATATAGAGAATGATATTTTATCTCATAAGACAACATAATTCCACTATGAGTTTGAATATAATAACAAGAAGAATTTTTAAAGTTTGTTAGGTCTACAGTACCAGAAATTTTTGAATTGAAATAAATTATATTTTGATTCAGGGATATAAATTCCTTATAAAGGAAAGTCACTATAATTAATTATATCCTAAGAATAAAATTTTCATAAGAAAACTCTCAATTAAAGTAATGATGATAAATTTTTATTTCTCAATGTTTAATTTCAAGGATTGATAATTTAAAAATTCAGAAGGGATTCTCAAAATCAAAACTATTATTTTCAGAGTTCAAAAGAAGAAAAATAAGGAGCATAAGATATTGAAAAGCTCATAAGTGCCCTAACTATCCTTCAGTTAGGCCGTACACTTTTGGTGATTCAAATTTATTATAATTTCAAGTTGTTCATGTTATTAGAAATTTATGACTTATGTTTTGCCAACATAAGATCAAAGAGATCCTAAAAAGTTTTTAGGGTTTTAAAATGTTATCTCACGAGAGTCAATATCTAGTAGATTTTCGATTGACATGACCTCATTTAGATGAAATGAAGCTTTGTTGAGAAGCTACATGATTGCCTCCTCATCGACTACTCTATAGAGCAAAGCTCTGCCATGTCACACAAGAATTTGGTTGTTTTTGTGCTTAGAAGGCTTTGAATGGGAGGTGGAAGGCTCGATTCGATTGTTAAAGCTTCAAGGAAAATTCAAGGAGTGAGAATTTCTAGGGAATGAATCCTCCTGGCAAAATCTCATGAGGTCGCATCTATACTTGGTTTCCCTAGGCTTGGCAATGACTATCTTGCCCTTAGGCTGTAATAAATGAATGATTAGGATCACTTTGGGCTACCCTTCATAGCTTGGAAGATCAAAAATACTATGGTGAGAGAGCAATTAGAGCTAAGGAACACTCTTAGCCATCTAATTAGGTAAACCCTAGGAAGTTATCCCAAAGCCAATACTAGTTTAGGAAATAATTGTTTGTATTAGTAAATTGAACTTTAGAGTTCTCGGGTTAACTCAATGGAGGCATTTATCTTGGTCTATTTTAGATGGGCTTAATTAATCAGTTGTCTTAATACCTAGGCAAGAGTTTGATTTAGTTTAGTCAGCGTTAGACTTGACTTATGCTGGCTGCTAAAAATCAAACCAAAAAAAAAGGGGGAGAGAGAAAGAGGGAGGCCCTAACTGATCTAGCAACCGTTCCCCATGAGCAGAAACAATTACGGGAACGATTAGGGGTCGGGGCTATAAGAAGAGGAGTGTCGACCATACTCAAATACACATAAGACCTGAGTAAGAGAAAGAGAGAGATCGAGAGAGAAGGAAGGAGAGTAGACTGAGCTTCCCCCTTGCCATCACTTGAAGTCGAGCCCTGTCACATCCCCTGACCGAAGCCAACCGAACTCCCTCCTCGCATGAAGAAGCCGATCAAAGCCCTAGCTGCTTCCCTTCCCTCACATGAAGCCACCGATCGAAGCCCTAACCATCATTCGCACCTCCCCTTCTCGCATCAAAGTCAACCGAAGCCGACCCCCTTCCCCCTTTGTCTTCTGTGAAATAGGCCTTGACAGAAGCCGAGCCCCTTTTGGGTTATTTCAAGTGTAATAGACCGAAATTCCTATATTGCCCCTCCTCAAGTCTTAAGGAAGGACCAATGAAAGGCAATTTTATCCGAATTGAAAAAAATGGCTTTTAAAGTGTCAATTTCAAATAAATTTCAAAATAAAATTTAATGCAATTAATTTCTTGCTCTATAAATCAAATCAAAGGTTTTCGTCGTCAATCTTGGATCCAAAGCAAGAGAGAAGGCACAAGTGCACTATTTCACAAACACAACATTACCAAGCCGCTACTTTGTTACAACTAAAAATAATTAACCTAAAATTTGAATTATTTGAAATTAACTAAATCATAAATCTTAAAATTCGAAGACCTCCACCGTCGATATTGAATCTAGTGCGAGAAGAATATATCTCCCACCGTCGATCTTGGATTTGATGCAAGAAAGAAGATTATGTATCGCACTAAATTTTATGAATATAGCACTGCTAAGTCGTCATGCTGCTGAAATTTTTGTTGAATTTATTGAACATAAATTTTTTATTTCAATCTTAAGATCAAAAATAAAAATATATATATATTTTTTATTGAATTTTGAATTATTAAATAAAAATAACTTGTGAATTGCTTGGCATCCTCCCTCTCACATTAAAATAATATAATTTAACAAAAAATTATAACTTGAGGACTTAGACTTAATTATTGAACTTTTGATGAGTTAATTATTATCTCATTCATATGTTAATTTTAAAACATTCACAAATTTGACTTTGAAAGGAAAATATTTGCATAAGTAATCATCAATTATTCAATTGATCAAACACAGGCATTCCAAAGAGATATAAGTTCAGTCACTTATTCGCAATGCAACCTCATCCAAATTGGCATTCTAAAGGGATGTAAATCCAGTCACTTATTCTCAATGCGAACATCAATCCTAATCGGCATTTCAAAAGGAAATCAATCCAACCCAAATTAGCATTCCAAATGGATGAAAGTTATGTTTGCAATGCAAGCATCAGTCCAAACATCAGCATTTTAATAGATGTAAGCCCAATTATTTGTTCGTCATGCGAACCTCCAAAAAATTATAGCATTTCAAAGGGATGTAAATCCAATCTAATGACATTCTAATAGATGTAAGTCCAATCTATATTTGCAATGCAAACATTACAACATCCAAACTGGCATTCAAATAAATGTAAACCCAATCACTTATTTGTCATGCAAACTTCCTTAAAATTATGACATTTCAAAGGAATGTAAGTCCAATCTAACGGCATTCTAATAGATAAGTTCAATCTATGTTTGTCAAGCAAACATTATATTATCCAAATTAACATTCTAATGAATATAAGCCTAATTACTTGTTCTTCATGCGAACTTACCTAAAATTATGGCATTCTAAAGGACTGTAAGTCCAATCTCATGATATTGTAGTAGATGTAAGTCCAATCTATGTTTGTAATGCAAACATTACATCATTCAAATTGACATTCAAATGGATGTAAGCCCAACCATTTGTTCGTCATGCAAACTTCCCTAAAATTATAGTATTCCAAAAAGATGTAAGTTCAATCTATGTTTGTCGTGCAAATATTAGATCATCTAAACTGGTATTCCAATGAATGTAAGCCCAATGTTTATTTGTAAAGCAGACTTCAATCACACAAATTTGATTTTTCAAATGATGTAAGCCCAAATACATATCTGCAAAGTAGATTTCACTTAAGATAATATCAGCACAATGACTCTAGTCTACTCGAGATCTCTAGGATGAGACTACCCATTGCTACTAATCAAATTTCTTGTACATTACGGCTAATAGCCCTCTGATATTGGTAGACTAGAATAATGGTAGTCCCAAGATGATGGAATTATGAGTTCTTTGATCGGGACTACCCTCTTTTGTCCTTTTAAATAATCCTACACATCACATCATCAGGCACCGATTTATATCAAATATTTATGTTATTTCTAATATAAATCAAGAGTGCTCTCCTACTGCGATAAGAGAGTAATTAAGTATGAATGCTTGTGTTCAAAGAAAGTAAGACCCAGATTTAAATAAAAATCCTAACATAATATTAGAAGAAATCTAGTTAAATATAAATCAATCTACCTCATGAAAAATGAACTCTTTAACATCCCAAGATAGCAGATATTTCAAAGCTATTTTTCCTGAGCGCTCAACTTAATTGATTTTTTTACTTCAAATAAACCTTAATAGGTCAAAATGAGTCATGAGCTTATCAGGATTTAATTGAAATAAAATAAGCTTGGTTTCAAATTAGATGATTGAGCAAAATTATGAAAAAGTGTCTAGTTAATTTTGTTTAAATAAATTCTCAATCGGAATTTTTAATTATATTTGGTTTAGATAAATTTTAACTCAATATGACCTTGATAGATCATTATTGAGTCAATAAAACATTTGGGCTAATTTTGATTTAATGGGGTTTTAATTTTATCTTAAAATGTCTTTTAGGCTCTTAGGGAAATGCCTAGGCAACTTGGCAATATTTGGTTTAAGTTTTGATTAGTTTAAACCTAATATATTTTCAATGTGTCATTTGGGTCAAAGGAGATGGCCAAGAGTTTTGGGTGATGTACTCCAACTATGGTTCTTAGTATCATTCTCAATCATTGAGTTCATTAGAAATCAAATTCTTGAAAAAAAAAATCAATAATTTTACCATGCTGACTCCATTAGGTCAACCTACGTTGACTTGGTCAACTAGTAGTTAAAAAGACTCTTAAGTACTTTAAGGATGATCAAAATTAAGGCTTAATTTTGAATTTAGATTCAATTGGGCCTAATTAAGCTGTAGGGTCAAAATGGGTTGACCATGGGTCCAATCTTACTCAAGATGAATTGATGACTTCAAAGCAATCTAGAATCACATTGGGCTCAAGTGAAGGTAATTTTAAGCCAATAATTTCAATTTTTGATAAAGTTTTATTTTAAAGTGATTTTTTTGTTAATAAGATTCAAATTTGACCTACAAATATGTTACAACGAATATCCTTTTATGTATAGTGAAGATGGACAATATTAGAACAATAAGTTAAGCAATGGATCACTTAGATGAAATGAAAGATCAATGCAAAAATAGAAATAAAACTCTCTTATGAACAACTCGATCTATGGAATTTCGAATGAAAAAAAAAAAATCTAAGAGTTTCAAAGTACTTTTAAAGAAAGTCTTTCATTTTGCCCTCTCCATGAACATAACTTCATCAACTTACCGCATGAGCATCTACTTTATTTTCCCTCATAAAACTCCATTGAAGGGTCAGAAATTCCTCACCCCACAAACCCCAACAACTCTCCATTAAACCAAATAATGCCTTCTTTCTCCAGATTGTAAAAGTTCAACCTCCGCCAAAGTTCAAAGTGCATGTTCTTGTAGCTTAATAAGGGAATTCAATGCCAATAGATGATATTATTGGATTTGAGTTAACAATTTCTCTCCTCACTATTAGTGATATTGTTAAATGCTGACTATTCTCTACAAAGTTTAAAGATGCGCCATTAACAAAAGTATCACAAGTTTTTTGGAATTCAAATCACTTGTCACAAACTTTACCAATTCACAAAGACTCTTGAAAAACTCACAAGCCAATTTGAATATTAGACAAGAACAAAGTAAATCCCTCCGACATTTTATTACACAATTTTAGTATAAGATGTTGAATTTCAAATACTTGGAACCAATTGTCACTTGAATCCAATTAGGGTCTAAGAGAAAAATCATTTAGATAAGCACTCAAACTGCAGCAACCAATGACATTGATAGAATTATTAAAACTCACCAACAATCATATTAATGTGAACGAGCACAACAATATTGAACTTTTTATCACAAGAGCTTGGCATTCGAAAAATAGCGATGGCATCACAAATATTAATTAATAAACATCATGGGTTCTTCAACTAGAGATATACTCGACTCTCTGTTACATAAGGCACAACAACAACAACAACAACAACAAGCCTTAATCCCACTAGGTGGGGTCGGCTACATGAATCTTTCGTCTCCATTGTATCCTATTATGTGTCAAATTCTCATTTAATTCAAGTATACTAAGATCATTTTTTATGCATCTTAACCAAATCTTTTTAGGTCTACATCTACCTTTCTTAACATAAGGCAAATCTAATGCATCTACTCTCCTAATCGGGTCATCGGACAGCCGACGCTTTATGTGGCCAAACCATCTAAGGAGACTCTCCCTAATCTTATCTACCACTGGAACTACTCTCTGTTACATAAGGCGTTGAAATTAAAATCATGAATGATGAATTGAATATAGAAATCCCAATCCAAACAACATCCAATTAGAGATAAGTTTAAAATGATAACCCCTCAACTACACTCTTTTATAATACTATATACAAAATAGTGAATGCAATTAAAAACAAAGAAAGCTTTTAATGGCCTCCACCACATAGATAACCTTTTGGATCCATCAAATTATTACAATTATCACAAAAATCGTGACTATGACACAAAGGATTGCTAACATTTTCACAATCTCATCAAAGATGAAAAGCTTAAAGAATTTGTGCTTGCCAATCTTGGACGATGATTAGAAAATATAAAAGAAGGAATCAATCCTCACACAAGTTATACAGATATCCAAAACTATTTTGTAAAATATTTTTAATAATTCTTAGCTTAAAGATAAATTTACTTTGCAATTTAATAGATCATATAATTTTTTTTAATAAAAGAGAATTTTAAGACCTTCACTTAATTTCTCTTTGCAGAAGAAGATTAAGCTTTGAAGGATACTTCAAAAAACTTAGTCTTGAAATTTAATTCAGTTAAACTCGAGGAATTTGTCCTAGCAACTTGACATCATCCTAGAAAATTGACAATTACACTAAGGAAACTCTTCCAAGGAACTCAACTAAATACTTGAGGAACTTCAAGAGCCTTGGCATATGTGGGACTCAACATATTGGGAATTGTTAAAAGGTTAAAATCTTAAAATTAATATTTCTTTATTCCAAGCATTGACAATTTCAAATTAAAATTAAATAAAAAAACTTGAATATTTAATGCAACCTAACTAGTTAAGCAAGTGGTTGATTAATTTAAGTTTAGAATCAAAATGACTCAAGTTAAGAGTCAAGTTTAAAAGTTGTGATGCTACTCCTTGCATAAAAGCTGACTCGCAGATAGATAGATTATCTACAATTAAGAATTCTCCCTAATAATTAGAGTATGAGTTTCATTTAAGGAATCAAAAAATTATGATGAACCAAGTAAAACAATAATCTTATTTATTAGACAACTTGACAATTCAATAATTTGAAAACTATACAATTGGCCTACTAAAGAATTCATTTATTTGCTACTCAGCTATGGCTTTTAATAATTTATGAAATTGGAATATCTTAAAATCGCAAAAGTCAAGCATAGTGCTCCTAAGTATTTAAAGGATGAAAAGTCAAACTCTAGAATTAAGACCCCTTCCTTTGCCAAAAAATTCACACTAAAGAGCGAATAAAATACTTTTTAGTGGCGAGTCTAGAGATAGTTACTCTCACAAAGACAAAAGCTCTACGATAAGTTGAAAACCATCCAAGATGATGACTTGTCTAAGGATACATTAAAAGAAAAAGGCAGAATAAGACTTTGGAAGCGATATCTCATACTCATATTACTCTTTTAATTCTACTGAAAATTTTCTTAATATTTTATCCAACAAAACAACTATGTATCCATTTATAAATTATTTTGAATCATCACTGCATTTATTTACTAGCCAATACTACTAATTTCTACTCAAATTTATGTTAGAAATATACAGTGTAAAGAGATAATTCAAGATAGAGATTTCATTTCTCATAAGAAGTTTACAATCCACCCAAAAATGGATAAAAAATACACAAATTCAAGATTCATTCTTTGAAGAGTTTTGGTTACTCCTTGAAAGACTCTTTTTGTTGGGCAAGTTCAAGGTATTATTATGCAAGAAACTTAAATCTTGTTAGCTTTAGAACATTCAAGTAGAATACAATTTTTTTTTTAATTATTCTTGATCTCATTCTTACCCTCATCACACTCAATAAACTCATTAATAATGATGAACTTAAAGTCAACTCTACCTTATCTTCTTATGATTTATTCAGCTTCTAACTCAACAATTCTAGTTAGAGAATAAGGAGCAAGTTAATACTTGAATGTAAGTATCAAGTCAACCCTAGTCTTCTAATCATAAACATGTAAGTTGTGCAATGATAACTTCATAAGTTGCTTGCAGAGATACTTGGGGAATATGACATGCCCATAATCAAAAGATGTTGAATTCAATTTGTTATTGGGTAAAAGTGCACTAATGTTAGCCACGACTTGATTTTGATGAATTTTGAACAAAAGTGTGTCCTTATTGCCCCCATCGAAAGGATGACTTCTCTTTTGATCTTATATAAAGGATTGAAACTTCTAATTGGATAATGTTAAAAAAATCTATATTTGCCTATCCTTTCTTTGCATTACTCGGCTTTGAAGTCGTCTTCGTTTCAATTTTGGCACTTTTGACCCCAATGGAGCTTATGAAGATAATTTTAATGAATATTGAGGAATTTCAAGCCAAAATTCTAAAGAAGTTACATAAATATGTAAATGACATCCAAAGCCGAGGTTTCTATATTTTTTAACATTATGACTAAAGAGAAATATTAATTCATGGCTTTAGAAAGAGATACTTGTTGATATCTAAGGAGAGATAATGCCTTCAAATTTTTAAGAACCTAAAATTTTAAGACTTATAGAGATCATAATCAAAAAATATGAGCAAATAATATAACTCATAAAATCAATTAGATCTAGCACGAGTTTCTACACATTTTCTTCAAATTCAATTAAACAAAATTAAATTTAAAAACTTTGAAAATTATTCAAAAGTCATCCTAACTCTGATTCCAACAAATTTATGAGTGATGATGTGTTTCCATAAGATAAATCCAACAATACCAAAATAATCAAAATTTGAGTGCAATTGACCTTAAAAAGGGAGCATAGAAGTATAATTTAAAACTTAAAAATTACTTAAAGGGTAAGTAACTCTAAATTTTGTGTACTTATACTTAAAAAAGATTATATGATCAAACAATTTCAAAAAGTCTAGAATCTTATGAATTCAAGCACAATTGTGCACTAAAATAGTTTAAGATTTTAAAATTGTCGTCAAACGAGCTCCAATCTACATCTCCCTTCATTATGCCTTAGATTGTATTGTAACAAATCCTCATGTAACCTCTAGTGGATGTCATCCTCTCAACCTTTATTAAATGTCATTATCATCATCTATGTTAGCTGAGTAGATGATAGAGACCATCTACAAAAAGCTAATGGATCATAATGCGATGCTTGCTTCAATGTAATTTGTTGGAGAATACTTGAAAATTTAAAATTTTTTAAGCCATTGCAATCTATACAGGTGACATAGTCATGAGTTATTCACCACACAAGATTTCTATCAAGAATGAGAAATTTGTCACCAATAAAATGATGAAGTTTCATAGTTATTTTTTGTTGGCCCTAAATTTAATTTTTGCACCTCCATAGAATTATTATGACTAACATAACCATTTGATTGGGGACCAATCAATAATGGTGGTTTGGTCTCATAGAGACAAGCAAATATATACCAAGATCAATTATGCTCAATCATTTTTTTCTTTCAATGGTAAATGTAATCATGGTATCGAGAGATGCAAGATGGCATTCCTCGATCATAGATTTAGTCACCATCAACTACTACACCATTATCATGTCGTTTGAATAGTTTAGGAGGGTCAATCAAGCCAACCAAGAGGCAAGATCATCTAGTCACTTTTCAATTAGTAGAGGGTGCGATCTAATGTGTATGATGTTAATAACAACAAGCCATTATCCTGCTATGTGGGGTCGGCTACATGAATCCTTCTTCTCCATTGTGTCCTATTATGTGTCAAATTCTTATCTAATTTTAATAAACTAATGTCATTTTTTATACATTTTAACCAAGTCTTTTTAGGTCTACCTCTACCTTTCTTAACCTAAAGCAAATCAAATACATCTACTCTCCTAACCGGGTCATCAAATGGACGACGCTTTATGTGGCCAAACCATCTAAGGCGACTCGCTCTAATCATATCTGCCACTGGTGCTACTCTAATCTTTTCCTAAACATATTCATTTCGCATTTTATCTCTAATAGTAAAGTCACTCATCCACCTGAGCATCCTCATCTCTGTTACACTTAACTTAGTCTTATGCTTCTCTTTTATTAGCCAATATTATACTTCATAAATCATTACAATTCTTACCACCATCTTATAAAATTTTCCCTTAAGTCTAACTGGTACTTTTCTATCACACAACAGGCTAGATGCATTCCTCCACTTCAACCATCCAACTTGAATTCTATTAATAACATCCCCATCTATTTCACCATCATTTTGAACAATAGAACTTAGATACCTGAAATGCTCACTCTTTTTAATGACTTGATTACCCAATATCACAACACCACCACTATAACTTCTACAGCTAAAATTATACTCCATATATTCAGTTTTAGATCTACTCAAATGAAAACCTTTAGACTCTAAGCTTGACCTCCATAATTCAAGTTTCTCTTGGACTCCCTCTCTATCTTATCAATAAGAACAATGTCATCAACAAAAAGCATACACCAAGGTACATCCTCCTATAAATGCCTAGTAAGAACATCCATAACTAAAGCAAAAAGATAAGGGCCTAAAGCCGATACTTGATGTAATCCAACTAAAATATGAAAATATTTTATCAGTCCTCCTTGTGTTTTGACACAAGTAACAACAATAAAATACATATCCTTAATACTAACTCCTTTGTTTTCTAGAACTCTCCAAAGAACTCTTGAAACTTTATCATAAATTTTCTCTAAATTAACAAATATCATATGTAGATCCTCCTTATTTTCTCTATACTTCTCCATCAAACCTCTCAACAAATGTATAGCATCCATAGTAGATCTACCCGGCATGAAACCAAACTGATTTTGAGAAATTTTTATATCACATCGTAACTTATGCTCAATTACACTCCCATAATTTTAATATATGCCACATTAACTTAATTCCTCTATAATTCGCACACTCTTATGCATCACCTTTATTCTTACATATAGGAACTAACAAGCTCTTCCTTCACTCATCTGACATCTTTTTAGTCTTTAAAATAATATTAAAAAGATTCATAAGCTAAGAAATTCCATGATTTCTTAAGTATTTCAACACTTCTATTAGAATATCATCAGATCCTACTATTTTTTTCACTTCATTTCCTTTAAAGCTTCTCCAACTTCAAATTTACTAATACGACAATAAAAATAAAATTTTCTATTTTATTTAAGATACTAAGGTTGCTAAAATTAATCGTATTCTCAGATCCTTCATTGAAAAATTTATCAAAATAACTCTTGTAGCTTGCTATTAAAAATATTTTTACTAGTGTTCTTTAAGTGCCCCCTATAATCCTTAGACAATAATTCAATTTATTTTTCATCTTTCAATCTTTTATCTTAAAATGTAAAACTAACAGTCGATGCTACGTACTTAAACTTTCACTCGGAATGACCTTACAATCTTTACAATCTAAATGATATATTTTTCTTATCAAAAAATAATCAATTTGTGTTTTACTAGATTTATTCTTATAAGTAATAATATGCTCATATCTTTTCTTAAATAAAGTATTAGCAACTACAAAAGCAAAAGCTAAAGCAAATTCGAAAATAGTTCTATCTTCTTCATTAGTCACTCCAAATCCATAGCCACCATGAATATTTTTAAAATCTTCTACCACTCTACCAACATGTCCATTTAAATCTCCTCCAATAAGTATATTTTCTTCAATAGGTATCTTTTATATTAATCTCTCTAAGTCATTCCAAAATTTTTCTTTTGAGCCTACATCCAAACCTACGTGAGAAGTATAAACACTTATAACATTGATAATCTTAATATCAACAACAATCTTTAAAGCTATAATTTTATCTCCAATCCTATTAATATTTATAACATTATCCTTCAAACATTTTTCTATAATCACACCTACACCATTTCTAATTTAACTCCTACCTAAATACTAAAGTTTAAAACCTAAATTAACAATCTCATTGGCCTTCTCCCCAACCCATTTAATTTCTTAAATACATAAATATTTATCTTCATATGAACCATAATATCAATTAATTCCATTAATTTACCTATAAGAGTACCTATATTCCAAGTTTCTAACCAAATTCTTGTTTCATGGACTAACTTCTTTACACGCATCCATCCATAATGTGGGAACCACTACTTATTTAATATTGCACCCGAGAGCTGATGCAACAGGATAATTCTAAATTAGTATCAAATTGTGGGATAATTCTAAATGATGTTTACAAAAATGATGTTAACATGAATGATGTTAATAAGAATGAAAAATTGTGGGATAATTCTAAATTAGTTTCGAATTATCCCCTTGTAATCAAACACTAGGTCGTAGTTCTCCTTAGTTTATACATTTTAAACTTGGAAGCGCTCAAGTATCGTAAATAATTCTAGAGTTCTAACTACTTCTAAAGCAACAAATAACTACTTAAGTGCTCCCAAATTCACTAGACGTCTAATCCGATCATCTAATGTTTGCAATCAATTTAAATCCTACCACTTGACGCTTGTAGTCAACTAACATCAACACCTATCTTACCACCCAAATTAGTTGTTGATTAACATTAATGCACATCATCACCCACCACTCAATCTAGATGTCCACCAACATTGATGCCCTCCATCTTATACGACTAATATCAAGTGTTGATTAACATCGACACCCATCACCATCCTTTCACAATTATAATCAACCAATAAAAAATAGACATTTGCCAATTGACGTCAAATTCCCAATGTCCATTGATATCCAACTCCAAAAGTTCTCCATTATTCAAAAAAAATAGATGTTCAACTTATACCGCCAGTATTGATGTTCGCCTGCCAAGTTGCTTGATTTCCCTTCATGTAAGGAGAACAATCAAGTTGATGCTTCCCAATGCCAATAGTCACCCATCACTGATATTGGATGTTCAAATGTCACTAAACCGCAAGATCAATTGACATCAATTGTTAATTTATGCCACTATTCCTTGCCCATCATTGAACAATAAGGTTCAATGTTCGCCTACTCAGGACACCTAATCCTACCTTACATAAGAAAAACAACCAAGCTGACCACCTCCCAGGGCTGATATCTCCCTTCACCAATACCAAATGTTCAGCAACCAACATCACTCGATGTCAATAGTCCACTACCATCAATTGACATTGAACTCTCGACAACTGCTAATGTCTAAATCATGATACTCGCCACTCCCTTTGCCGACGTTATCGAATGACACCCACCAACCCTTATCAACATCATTGATTTACAACACCAAACACCCACCACATAATGTCACAAGATACTAACAGTCAACCAACATCCAACTCCTAATGTCTAATGATATTCAATTCTTAGTGTTCACTGATACCCAACTCCCTCCATCACCCTTTGCCAACACTAATCATCCCGTAATATTGGATGCCAACAAACCAACAATATTATCCAACACCCACAATCGATAATCACCAACCAAAGTCACTCGACTTCCCAAATCAATCATCAGTGTCCTACACTAGACACCAATCATTGTCCTTCATCAACATCTTCAACTGATAACTATCATCCTTCATCAACATCATCATCACCAATTGCTACCTCAAGAGAGAGTTTCAAACAGAATATCTACATTGTATTCTTGCATTTTCTATTTGTGGTGAATGGTGAACCTTTGTAATCTCAAATCTAGACTAGTGTAAATCGTCTAATTAAGAAGGCTCAATGATTTTCCCCTCTGAATTTTTCATATGAATATTTTCTATCCCTAGCTATATGTAACTATGTATCTCTTTATACACATGTACTCGATCTTCATGCAAGTTAAGACATAACTCATAATCTCTATCATTATAAATTTTCCAATACACAATAATTATATATAGAAGATTAAGGATATAAATGAGAGAATATGATGTCTAAAGTTAAAGGTAACAGGTCAAAATAAATATTATGCAATAAGAAAATACCATAGATTTAAAAGCAAATTTTACAAAACTTCAATTTAGTCAGCTATATTATATTGATATGAGGGCTAGGCACTAAACAGTCATTGACAAGCAGATTGTCAAAGAAAAAATGAAAATGCTGGGATGAATGTCATTAAATTAATTGATAAATTGAGAAATGATTATATTAGAGGTGATGATAAGAGTAACTTTTATTGAAAATAAGATGATGCACCAATAATGAATGATAGATGGCTTGATATGTATAATGAATGATAGATGATGCACCAATAAGCTATGTAAATAAACTTTAATGTTAAATGATTAGAAAAAGAGAGAGAAATTAGAGGTAACTTGAAAAAAAGTTTTAAAGAAAACTTGCAAAAGAAGTCTGAACACCTTATGCAGTAAAATACTCACGAGGACAAATTGAGAATGAGGATTTGTAGAACTATTAGGATAAAGCTAAATAAAAAGGACAAAAAAATCTTTATAATGCTGATTATTTTAGGAAAATGTACATACTAAGTTAAACTATGCTGGTATTGTAAATAATAGTTCTGCAGTTGTGCCACAATGAAAAAAATAATGGGCAATGTAGTATACAAAAGTTGTAAACTAAGACTCCAATGGAAATTGAGAAATAAGTTTAAATAAAGCAAATATGAGGTGGTTGAAAATATTTTGTAAATTAAAACATTTAAAATTTTAATTTGAGAGAGTTTAATTCACCCTACCTGAGCTATACAAAGATTGACCATATTGATATGTAAGACAATCTCAAATACTAGTTTGCACTTCAGACAAGATTTAATGAACCTTCCAATTGCAATATGTTCTTTTAAGCAAACATTACAGGAGCATCCAAATATATTGTGTGAGGGATTGGACTACAAATGGCTGTTTGCTTCAGCAATCTTATTCAGTACCCTATGCAAACAGAAGTCATATGGACCTATGAAGTTGTTTTGTAATTTTTTATCTGTGAAAATCAAGATGACATAATCTAACAATCTAACAATGATGTTTAGTTTAGAATAAGTTTCACACGATCAAATAGTAGTGTATGTTTATGGAAAATAATCATCTTAAAATCTAACGACAAAAAGATGCATCTGTGAAATGACATAGAATTATACAGAACTAGCAGAAAGTACAGGCTCCTAGAAAGATGTGAAGCAAATATACCTGTCAGAAGCAATAAATAATGCTCCTCTCTATGTGCCAAATAGGAAACTGTGTGCGCTACTTTCTCCAAGCACTCCTTGCTCTATGTAACAAAAGAATCGAGGAATTAAGCATTAAATTTCTACATGATTGTTATAAAAAATTGTCAAAAAATAATTTGTTTTACATGTCCTCTATGCTTTGATCATGGCTAGTATTGCTCGGTGAAAATTAAAACTGCGGGCCAACGCAAATCCTCAAGAACTTTGAGAAAGCAAGCGTTCATGCCTCTCAGCATCAGTAAGCCGTTGGCCCTCAAACAATCTCAATTATTTTGTCAAAACATGGTTAGTCTATTGAAACGATTCTTGTTGTGAATTCTTAAGCTACAAGTAGCTCATTTAAACTAACAATGTTTGCCATTTACAATCAATATACATACCAAGTAAGGAGGGTCCGCAACAATAATTTTGTAGCCCTGTCGCAATTCTGGTGGCAATTCTTCTGGAAGGTTGAAGTCGTAAAATATATAATCACCGCCATATTGCTCGAAGCGCCTGTCATACTCTAGTAATTGCACCGGAATATCGGGATCAATTTTCTGTATTTTTGAAAGTTTGCAACCATCAATAACAAGTTTACAGAAATAGTCCAGAATACAACAATGACACATTTGATAGAGGATAAACTTCTTCCAAATATTGTAGATGTATCGTCAATTTGTGGAAATCTTCAAATTTAACCGACAAAAATACTAAATCTGCATTAAAATTCAAGCCACTAGTTTCACAGTAACCAATTTGACCAGCAGCAGTTAATAACAACTTTGAACACACTAGCAATCTTCCAATGAGTTAAACCTAACCAATGAAGTCATTACCTGTTCCAGGTAATGTTGTTGCTTTATGTACAAAGAACATGAAGAAAATAACTTCTCACCAAAAAAGTGGAGTGTTGGATGTAAGGGCAGCATCAGATTCTAAGATTAAATATGTGTAGGTTTTCTTTAGAAAAGGCAGGAGCAAGATGAGTGACCAGACTTTAAAACAAGCTAACAATTTGTGGTTGAAAGCTTAAGGTGCTAAGAAACATGGAGGGTGAAGAAAATAAAGTACGACGCAAACTTGCAAAGAAGAGAGTTGAGAGGTGAATCAATAAAGCATGGCTATGTCAACTATTCCCCAATCAAAAAATACACATCACAGTTCAGAACAACTGGGCTAAGGAAAATAATCATAACATGGCAATAATATAACTAAGTAATAACGAGTGAAGGGAATAGAACGGAGGGTGAATTGCATTTAGATTGTTGAATTTCAACGTTACAAGCAATTATGTCAGAAATAAACCCACAACAAAAAAAATATCATTTCACTTTGCACATAGTTCCTCATGAGGAAGTCCCGTAGAACAAGGATTTTTGTCTGCCAGCAAGCCTTTTAAGAGTGTCATCATCACTATCGAGAAACTGTTTGACCATATATCCATTGTCTGCTGTGCTCTTGACATTGCATAAAAATTCCATGAAATTAGTAAAGAACCTAAAGCTGCTAGGATAGGAACCTCTTGGAACACTAACAAGAATTGAAGAACCTTGGCAGTGAGCTGAATGAAGTTAGCGATACTATTATTTAATGTGAAATATTACAGTGAATAGTGTGATAGTTACCTCAAGTGAATTACCACTTCAACTCTCTGGGAGTGTATTTTGCTGTTGAGACAATTCACGTAAACACAAATTCTAAATCTTTTGTTTTGTCATAGACATTGGAGCTACTCCAAGTGTTCTGGATTTCATTAAGATAGTTCTTCACAATGTCATTAAATTTATTAGGAATTTGTTAGTTGGTTAGTGATTTGTTATTTTTCATATCTATAAAAATAGAAATTTCTAGTCATGCAATTTTATGGTGTGCACATAATTGGGATTCGATTGATTAGGGAGTTGTTTGATTTGCTGTAAAATATTTGAAATGCAGTGTAAAATTGTAATATATTTCAAATTCACCTTATAGTTCAAATTCAGCGTCAAATACACTAATCGGTGTAAAGTGAGGCCAGCCACCGCCCCAACTGGTTGTCGCCTATCCGCCGTCGAAACTATAAATATTTTACTTTACATTACGTGACTTTACCAAATAAAAAATAAATAAATTACTGCATTTGTAAGATTTTCAACCAAACAACCTAAAAATAATTCAAATATATTACTTTCACTTTATGTTGCATTCTTTTTACATTGCCTTATTGACCCATCACTTAACAATAAAAAGAAGGAAAATAAAAAAAACTCATCCATGATATTTCTCACAACCTGCATGAAGTCGATTCCCCTATGTCACCCTACCATCTCACATAACCTCTCATTCCCCTTCTTATTTCCTTCACTCAAAACAGCATAAGACATTTTTCATCTCATCTCCGCCACATCAAACCGTAGCCTTCGTTCCATTTCTCAATTTCCTCCTCTCCGATCTACTCCGACACCATCATTCCTTCTCTCAATGCCTCCAATTCAATGCCCCCCACAGTCTCCCCTATCGTGATCCAGTTTCTATGTCTCTACCTCCCATCCCCATCTCCTTCTCGATTCCTCCACCACCGCAGGTTGTCGCCTCATATTTCTCCTTCACATGAAACCCTCACTTACTCCTCCATTTCTCTCCTTTGACTCATGCCTTCTTGCCTCAATGGCCAGCACACCCAAGCGCTAACCACCAAACCCACTCACCTCTGGCTCCAATACAGCCTAACTGATCCCGACCTGCCCATCTCTTCCCTCTCCATGTTTTGAAACCCATCCGAACTCAGCCCCATTTAACCAACCCCTTAACTAAACCATCTCACCCTCTCCATCCATTTTCTCTCTTTAGAAAAGCATAAAGTAAAAAAAAGTATGGAGAGAGAACTCTCCTCCTCTATCTACATTGTGCATTCTCATTCACTTTAAATCGATGTTGATTATCCCATAAAGGTAAAATCCTAGAAAATCATAAATTAAAATAAATGTTCACATTGTTCCAATACGGCAAAGAATTATGTTAAAGTAAGTACTTGTGCATATTGTTCCAACGCAAAGGGTAAAATCTTGAGTTGCATTCATCTATGCAAATGATTGAAAATGTAATGTTTCTCATAAGCGCGATAAGTATGAAGGACTGGAGATTACCAAAATTTTGTCAAAATATCATTCATAAAGAACATTAATCAAACTCCTTTAGGACACTTAATAAGCATTTCTTGAGCCTGAATATAATAAAATGAAAGAATAAAATGAAAGTTATAAGTAACAAAATGAATAATGAATATTCAAGTACAACACATTAAAAGGACAAATGAATGTAATATAATACTTACATTAAATTTATAGAATACTTGCAATGGCCATTTAAACAACACTACATGCCACATTGAATAAGTTATAAAGCAATCAAAAGAACTTGAAGAAGACTTATAGTGAAATGGGAAGCTCATTAATGAATATAATTTTTCTAATAAATATTCAAAGAATGTTGTACATCATATTAAATTAATTGAATAGAGCTAAAAAATATTTGAATTGAACAAAACTTATGGTGAGATTAATCGCTCCTCTTTGCTCATGAATTATGTTTTATTGAATTTTCAAAATTCAATGAATTTTGAATTAAATGAAAGATTAATTTCATTTTAAATGTATAATAAGAATTTAAATTACCACTAAATCCGCAATATTTTGTGCAAGAGGATAGAAGGCGACCTTTGAAAGATTTTTAAATAAAACATTGTGTATATTTGAATGATAAAATATTCACACAAGCATGTATCATGTGATAGCTTTCGAGCTTAAACATATCATTTTAGAAATCATACAAATACCTTTGAAAGTGTATGAGTAGATTGAAATCTATGTAAGTATATTATATGTTAGAAGTTATAAACACAAGCTATACAAGTACGCATAAATCCATAAACCTATTATGTAGCTATATCATGAATGCATTTAAATTCACATAAGAGTGTTATAGAATTGCATTGAAATTAATGCAAGCATATTAAGATACAAGTAACTCGCACATGCTCCAACCAAAGTATTAAAGCATTCAAATGAACGGTTTGAGAATGCTGTGCGGGTTAAACTGAATCCTTAATTCAAATCATTCTTGTGGAGAGCAAATATTTTAAAATGTTTATAATTATTTTGAAATGATAAATTCTCTTCTAAGATTAAACTCAATGTATATTATCAAATATGCTCTTGAACAAAATATATAATTTATGAAGCCTTAAATTGTACTTAATTAGTCTAATTCTCTTCCTTATAAGAATTGAAGTTGACGAGATTGATACTTTTATATAATAAACTTTAGATAAAGCATAAATATAAGTACTTCAAATAATCGACTCCAATGATGGCTGTGTTGAAAATTAATCTCAACCAAATTGAAATCATATCAAAATATTCATAATTCTATGTTTAAATCGCTTCAACTTAAACAAAAATAAAAATATCAAAAGCTATAAGAAAATCTTGCAATTCAAATGTTTAAGAGAATTTATCACCTAAAACTTAAAGCAAAAAAACCCACCTTTCATAACAATTCGTTAATGATGACAATTTTAAAATTAACCTAAGCTCAAAAAGAATTTAAGTTATACTAAGTGCATCTTTATGGTAATACTTAAACTATCTCATGCTAGTAAAGATATAGTCTGCATCTTCTGTCCACATAATTTTGCCTCCAAATAACACCACAAAAGTAGTTGATACAACCATAGTCTTCTAACTGAATAATTCACCACCAAAAGACACTACTAAATTATGATAACAGTTGTAGCTCATAAGCTCCCCAACGGCTTTATTCTTTGAGTTGTGAATCATAAAATATATTTAATATGGCACAAAATCTCTATTAGCTATGATTGACTTAAAATTTTCCCCTTAGATAAACATCCACCCCAAGTCTACAAGATCTCCTTGAATGATGCAATACATGGCTACTGGCAAGAAACATTCAATCAAATTAAGTTGACTACCTCATTTAACTAAGTAGGCTAGGGACCATGACTGTCTGGAACGACAAAACCATAGCTCTTTCTAATGACTTGATCACCCATTATCACAACTCCACCACTAGATCTTCTACGATTAAAATTACACTCCAGGTATTTAGTTTTAGATCTATTTAAACGAAAGCCTTCAAACTCAAAGGTTGACCTCTATAATTCAACTTTCTCTTGACTCCTCTCTAGTCTTATCAACAAGAAGAATATAATCCACAAAAGCATACACCAAGGTACATCCTCTTGTAAATGTCTAGTAAGAACATCCATAATTAAAATAAAAAAAAAAAGATATAAGCTTAAAGCTGATCCTTGATGTAATCTAGCTGAAATAAAAAATACTTAGTCATTCCTCATGTTTGAACACAAGAGAGCCCCAAAATCCTTAATTACTTGAATATAAGTAATATTAAACCCCTTCTTTTCTAGAACTCTCCAAAACACTTCTCTTGGAACTTTATCATATACTTTCTCTAAATCATTAAAGATTATATGTAGATCCTTCTCACTCTCTCTATACTTCTCCATCAAACCTCAAAATAAAGGTATGCCATCCATAGTAGACCTACATGGCATAAATCCAACATGGAGTTGAGAAACTTTTGTATTACGTCGTAATCTATGGTCAATTATCCCATAAATTTAATGTATAGCATATTAACTTATTTTTTTTTATAATTTGCATACTCCTATGCATCACATTGATTCTTAAAAATAGGGATCAACAAACTCTTCCTCCACTCATCTACATCTTTTGAATCTTTAAAATAATATTAAAAAGATTAGTAAGTGAAGAAATTGTTTAATCTTCTAAGCATTTACACACTTCTATTAGAATATCATCAGGTCCCATTGCTTTTCCAAAGTCAAATGAGTATGCATCGAATTGGAGTAGATGCTTTGATTTGAGGATAGAGAAGTTATTTCGAATGAAATGTTATAATTGTCATGTTTTCTTACAATGTTTATTGACAGTTGCATTTAATGTTTTACCTAATTAAATACTGAATACTTTGATTGAGTTTAATCTATTCTTCAAAGAACTGTATTCAGCTTGATTAAATAGGGATGCTTTAAGACAACTTGAAATCAACATTTCATTCATATTGTGCAAGCTTAACAGAATATTTTCCCATACTTTTTTTAACTCAATGGAACACCTATTAATAGATCTATCAAATGAAGCTAGAGTTCGAGTTTTGATGCAATATCGTTGAATATACCATTTTGAGATGCATATATCTAATGCTCAATAATATTAATTCGCTATCTTTTTAGAATTCATAAAACCACTACAGATTTTTGAACAAACTCAAGAAAACTATAAAGAATAAAACATGGTCTAGAGGCTTAATATATGAAGTTTATTTGGCTTAGAAAATTACAAATTTTTTATCCTACTAATTCAAGCCACATGCATAAAAGGATGATGTCGATGGTTTTGGAGGTTAACAATATGTGTTTTCAATTTTCCAACATTTTGGAAAAGCATTAGGTGGAAGTACTTCTAGATATTTGAATGATAAAGAGCTCAAAGCAACAACAATCAATATTTCTCTTAACTGTGATGAAGTTTAATTTTTTCTTGAGTAAGATTGTCAATCTAATAATATCCAATTTTTGGTTGTGGCTCAAATATAATGTTTATCTGATCATATAATTTTAATAATAAGTTTAAGTTATTCATGGACTCCTTGTAAGTAGAAGATGCTACTATTATTAGTAAAAAAATTGAAGACAAATTCCCTACATAATTTAAATTTCATGTAAACAATCTTAATTATGATCTAGATTATTATTAAATTCATTAGCTATACTTTTTCATACAATTCCACTTAATAGGTTCATGATAAGAGTAATAGAGTGAAGAACTAGAACATTCATAACCTTTCTTAAGGACCCATGCAAGTTGTGAACATATGGCCACTTTTTTATGTGAATGATTATAGATTTCACATTAATTCTTGATAATATGGAAAAAACATATAACTCTAGTGTCTACGTTAGAAGTAACACACATTCATATAATAAGATAGATTATTATGGAGTTCTAAAAAACTTATACAATTGTAGCATCCTGAATCAAATGAGAGAAATATATTTTTATTCAATTGTTATTTGTTTGATCCTATTCTTAATAGAGGAACAAGAACACATAAGTTATATGGCATCACCAAAGTGAAATTGAGCAAAAAAGTTAAATTTGATCTCTCAATCCTTGCGCCTCAAACCACTCCAGTATATTACATTAGATATCCTGCAAGCATAAAAGAAAAAATAATTCGGGTGGGGGTAATTAAGTAATAAGGATCAAACTTAGAGCAAGAATAAAAGTTCAAAACATTATTGATTTTGTTCATCAAAAAGAGTAGATGATAGATTTTGGACTTTCAGGTAATGATGTTGACCAGTAATATGCTTATAAGATATTAATGAAGATTATGAGAAAGTTATTTAATATGACGATGAGCATAATGATGATGATGAGGATCAGGAGTCTAATGATTTGTCAAGAGAAACTAAATAACATATACATTAAAAGTAGAACAATTTTTTTTATTTTTTTTCTTACTCGTAAAACTTTGTATTATTTCTTCTTTATTTAATACCTAAGATATACTTTTTTTTCTGTTTTTTATATATTATATTTACGCAGTCTTTTTTAGGTTTAAAATATTTTTTTTACTCATTCCATATACATATTTATACCCTATCTTTTTAAGTTGACTACCTAGAATATATTTTTTATTTACTTCTTCTAGACATTGTAATTATGCATTCACTGACCTCTTTAAGTTTAAAACATTTCTTAACTTTTTTTCTTGCAAGTCTAATAATTATAATTTTCTCTTTATTACATATGGCATTAGGTGGTGATGACAATATCCCTCGTAGATCGATCACAAGTATTTTTAGGTAGAAATAAAAAGAATATTTTTTGGCCAAGTTTTCAAACTATCACTACTATCGCCGCCACAACTTTCATTTCGATCTCACCACCCCATACTGCTAAACCTGCAGGTACACACATCTATCACTCTCCATAGCCTATTGACACCACTCTAATTTACCCGTTTCAGCCACACACGTCATAAAAAGCCAGCTATCAATATCTACCACCATCAAATCAATCCATTCATGCCAACTAAGCACAGAGGAGTTAAGACACCTACGCCACGCACTTCTATTGAGCCCGAAGGAGACACGTGAATTTGTATGCATTATTTTTAATTTTTAAGATTTTGTGATACTAACTTATGTTTCTTTTATAGGTTGATCTATCAAGAGAAGTAATATATAAAATAAGAGACATAATAAAAAGCAAATTTGATGCTTCATATGTATCATTAATGAAAGTACCAATAAAAGTATGCAGCATGTGGTTCAAGGAATTTGAGATATTATCTTAGATCTTTACACTTATACATGCAAAGATTGTGCTCAAGGTCTACTAATTCTCATTAATGTGTTTTACGTAATAGAAAAAATTTTGGTAGATGCCAGAACATTAGAAAAGTCAAAGGGGCCCATTTACATGATATGTTCACGGACATATGCAAGTCTGAACAGAGACCTCTTTAGATTGGAGAAAAAGTGTAAGTTAAACTATATAAAGCATGAGCCTCTCCAAATTATATTCGTAAAAGGAAGCAAGCTAAACAAAATCAGTCATCTGATCGTAGGGACATGAGCAACTCCTTACATACTAGAGGCTCAATTCCTCACAATGAATATAGAAGAAGATTGATATATCATTGACCACTTATGTTAATTAAATTTATAAGCACTATTTACTAATTTTATTAGTATGATTACTAACACATCAGTGCCAAGTGGACCAATAGTGGGTAGATATCAGGTCACAGAAAGCTTGCATAAGTAAAATTTTTTATTTATTGAATTACAATTCTGTTAAAAATAAATTATGCTTAAATAACATCATAAATTTTTATAGGACGAGTACATAAGATTGAAGCAGGTATAGAGTCAAACTTTTATTGATGCAGGAGATTAAAGTGGATGGTTTGAGCAGTTAGAATTTGACATTTGGAGAAAAGTTGTAAGAGATAAAAAAAAGGATGAATATACGACCTAGATTTGCAGGAATTAACTTATAATGCATGGCATTCTTTCTTTAGACCAAGCAATGATTCAATTGACAAGCCAATTAAAAAGCATGTTGTTGCAATGGTTGAGAACATGGAGGCTCGATTGACTGCTCAAATTGAAGTTCGGATGACTGCCATGAAAACAAGGATAGAGAAGATGCTCTGAAACAGACACAAGGGAAAAGAGGTAGTGGTGGAAAAGGAGGAGATGAAAGACAACGATAAGTAATTTTCTGTATGTATCATATTATTGTTTATGTTTAACTTCAATAAGAGAACACTTTTGTGCAATGTTAATGTTTTGAAACTTGTGCAATAACATATTTGTTCAAAACTATCTTTTCTAATGGTGTGGATTTGTTTGCCGAGTTATTATGATCCTATCACATTCAGTTAGGAATCAGTTGTATACTTATTCTATAGTGTTATTGCAGATGTAAAAATGAGAAAATATGTGAAGCTCTTTTCATATTTTACTCATACCTATACCGGTTTTAACTGATTTTCTGTAGCTATGCTTGATACGACCCATCAGGTGAAATTTCGATGGATGGAAATTTCCGACAACAGGTTTTCCAATAGATTTTTGTCGAAACCTACTGTTAAAAATTTCTAATGGAATTTCTGCAGAATGGTGTTGGGGAATTTTAGACGAATCTTCCCAAAGCAACGTCCGTCGGTTAATCTAATTTGATATGGAAGAAATTCCATCAAAAATCCATCGATGATTATTTCCAAAGGTTTTTTTGCTTGTAGGAATGCATTTTGAACTATGATTTTTTCCAACAGATGTAAATATATCAGAATCTCGCATTTTCTAAGGGAAACAAGTGATTTTCAACAGATTTTTCTGCCGGAAATCAACTGTTTTCCTATAATGCATCTTGAAAGAGACCATGAAGAACTTGCTTGCATAGGTAAGTGTCAATGAGGCAATCACTAATAGATCAATTGTTATAGCACAAAATCTTCCACCTAGCACTAAATTGATTTTAGAATTCTTGGTGAATTATTTGAAGATTATCATAAGCCTACACAATCAAATCATGCATGGACCATGATGGCCTATTATGGCTTATCATTTGCATCTTCATAAAACTTTTCTTGTGAATTTTTCATCTCAGATTCCAAAGCAGAGACCATTAACAAACAATATGTTGCTTCTAAGGATTTGGGGAAAATCTTCAAAATTTAATATTGGCTGTTTTGTTTCAATGCAATCAGTAGAAAATCGCATTCACCGAAAAAAAAAATTGTGAACAAATATATTTTTCCATCCACAATTCCTTACTCAATCCAAAAGCTTGTGAAAATTTTATCAGATGATTTGGGTGACTCGCAAGTCCCTTTCGTAAAGAAAAAAAAACTCAATTTCTGATCAACCAAACCATCATAAAAAATAATTTTCCGCTAGAGTTCTCCTCAAGAAAATAAGTGAAGCAAAACAAGTTTCAATTCATTTCCTTTATTATTTCGTTTATGCTTTATTTCTTATAACTCCTTCAAATCAAACAGAGCCTAAATGATGGGAAAGCTAACTGACCTTGAGATATGCGTAAATGGTAGGGCAGGCAACACAGGCAACCGGAGAAGGGCTGGATGCAAGTAGGTTTCTTATCTCCTCCGCAATCATCTCCGCTGTGTTTCGATCGTACCAGAACTGGCTTAGCCTCCAGTCCTCTGCTACCAGCCTCACGTCCTCCAAGCTTTCACCTGTCGCTGAGTTCTGCTGGCTCAGGAACTCTTTCAGAGCTTTAAGGGTATGCTCGCTGAGCATCGGGCGGTCATCGTCTTCATCTATTTCCTCCGGCGATGGATTATGCCTATCTTCCCGCTCGGCCGACATTGTTTTGAGAAATCCTAGGTGACCCCAGAAGCTCGGCCGATTGCCGGGAAAGAATTGTGGTCAGAATGGCAGTACTAGCATCATCAAAAAGACAGAATAAATTGCATGTTATTAATTATATTTTGGTTAAGTAAATTAAAAATCGTTTTTTTTTTCAACTTATTTAT
Source organism: Cymbidium sinense (assembly GCA_021442155.1). Lineage (NCBI taxonomy): Eukaryota > Viridiplantae > Streptophyta > Magnoliopsida > Asparagales > Orchidaceae > Cymbidium > Cymbidium sinense. The sequence goes on from CM038229.1 coordinate 21,749,157, forward strand.
AAGAATTCACATGCATTTTTATAATTCCTATGTGCTATAATGTCTAACATTTAAATTTTAATATTTATTTATATAAAATTTTTATATTTAATATCATATTAAAAATATAATTAATATTAAATTTTTAAAATAAAATACATCTTTTATTTATACATTTAAATTATTTATATATTTATATATCTAATACTTAAAATTTAATACATAATTAATATTTTCTATCCATGAAAAAATATTTTTTATTTAAAAAACTTAATAATAGTAACATTTTTTATGTTATATTAAAAATTTAGAAGTTATTTTTAGAAATTTTATAGTTGAACAATTTTAAAAATTATGAATATTCTTGGAGCATGTTTACATACTGATCCAGATTTTTTTTCCATGCATTGGATTCAAAATTTGGTCAATGCTTCAAGAACAATGCAATTATCTTCTTTTAATACTCTTAGTTATTTATTTATTTTTAAATTTAATGATACAACAATAATAACAAGAAGAATTTATCAAATAAATCCTTCTTCTCTATTGTGTCCTATTATGTATCAAATTCTTATCTAATTTTAATAAACTAAGATCATTTTTTATACATCTTGATCAAGTCTTTTCAGGCCTATCTCTAACTTTCTTAACATAACACAAATCTAATACATCTACTCACCTAATTGAGTCATTAGACGACCGACGATTTATTTGGCCAAACCATCTAAAGCAACTCTCTCTAAAATTATCTGCCACTAATGCTACTCTAACCTTTTCCTGAACATATTCATTTTGCATTTTATCTCTAATAGTAAAGCCACTCATCCACATGAGCATCCTCATCTCTGCAACACTTAACGTAATCTTATGCTTCTCTTTAATTAGCCAACATTATGCCTCATAAATTATTACAGTTCTTACCACCATCTTATAAAATTTTCTCTTAAGTCTAAGTGGTATTTTTCAATCACACAATAAGCAAGATGCATTCCTCCACTTCAACCATCCAACTTGAATTATGATAATAACATCCTCATCTATTTCACCATCATTTTTAACAATAGAGCTTAAATATCTGAAACGCTCGCTCTTTTGAATGACTTGATTATCCAATATCACAATACCACCACTAGAACTTCTACAACTAAAATTAGACTCCATATATTCATTTTTAGATCTACTCAAACAAAAACTTTTAGACTTTAAGGTTGACCTCCATAATTCAAGTTTCTCTTGGACTCCCTCTCTAGTCTTATCAATAAGAAGAATGTCATCAACAAAAAGCATACACCATGGTACATCCTTCTATAAATGCCTAGTACGAGCATCCATAACAAAAGCAAAAAAGATAAGGGCTTAAAACCGATACTTGATGTAATCCAACTAAATCGGGAAAATATTTTATCAGTCCTCCTTGTGTTTTGACACAAGTAACAACACTAATATACATATCCTTATTGAGTTGAATATAACCAATATTAACTCCTTTGTTTTCTAGAACTCTCCAAAGGACTTCTCTTGAAACTTTATCATAAACTTTCTCTAAATCAATAAATATTATATGTAGATCCTCCTTACTTTCTCTATACTTCTCCATCAAACCTCTCAACAAATGTATATCATCCATAGTAGATATACCTGGCATGAAACCAAACTTAATTTTAGAAATTTTTGTATCACATAGTAACTTATGCTTAATTACACTCTCCCATAATTTTAATGTATGACATATTAACTTAATTCCTCTATAATTGGCACACTCTTATGTTTCACATTTATTCTTATATATAAGAACTAACAAACTCTTCCTACACTCATCTAGCATCTATTAGTCTTTAAAATAACATTAAAAAAATTTCATAGGCTAAGAAATTCCTTGATTTCCTAAGCATTTCCACACTTCTATTAGAATATCACCATATTCTATTATTTTTTTCACACTTCATTTTCTTTAAAGCTTCTCCAACTTCAAATTTACTAATAAGACAATAAAAATATAATTTTTTATTTTGTTTATGATACTAAGGTTGCTAAAATTAATCGTATTCTTAGATCCTTCATTTCAAAATAATTCATCCACCTATTTCAATATCCTTTTCTAAGAAAATCACTTTATGATTTTCATCCTTAATACATCTCACTTGAATTAGATCTTTACTTCTCCTATCTATTTGCTTGGCTAATTTATTTGCATCATATATTACTTTCTTAGATTCTATGTGTCACTTCTTATCATTTTTTTTTACATTTTGACTCCACCGCCAACTATTTTTATTAAAAGAAGATTTTTTTTATTATTCTCCAAGCATAGTTTTTGTAACTTGCTTGCTACTTTTTTCTATATAATATTAACTTTCTTATAAACATCCCAAATTCTAAGCTCTTATAGATTGCATTTAAAAATATTTTTACTAGTGTTCTTTAAGTGACCCTTTCTAATCCTAGGAGTATAATTTGATTTATATTTTTTATTTTCTAATCCTTCAACTTAAAATCTAAAACTAACAGTCGATATTGAGTACTTAAACTTTTCACTCGGAATGATCTTATAATGTTTACAATCTAAATGATCTATTTTCTTATAAGAAAATAATCAATCTGTGTTTTACTAGATTTATTCTTATAAGTAATAATATGATCATCTATTTTCTTAAATAAAATATTAGCAACTACAAAATTATAAGCTAAAGCAAAATCTAATATAGTCCTACATTCTTCATTAGTCATTTCAAATACATAGCCACTATAAATATTTTTTAAATCTTCTACCACTCTATCAACATGTCCATTTAAATTTTCTCCAATGAATACATTTTCTTCAAGAGGTATCTTTTGTATTAATCTCTCTATGTTATCACAATTTTTTTTTGAGCCTACATCCAAACCTACTTGAAGAGCATAAATAATTATAACATTGATAATTTTAGTATCAACAAGAATCTTTAAAGCTATAATTGTATCTCCAATCCAATTAAAATTTATAACATTATCCTTCAATTTTTTATCTATAATCACACCTACACCATTTTTATTTGACTCCTACCTAAACACCAAAGTGTAAAATATAAACTATCAATCTTCTTGACCTTCTCCCCAACCTATTTAGTTTCTTGAATACATAAAATATTTATCTTCCTATGAACTATAATATCTATTAATTCTATTAATTAACTTGTAAGAGTACATATATTTCAAGTTCCTAACATAATTCTAGTTTCATGGACTAACTTCTTTGGCCACATCCATCTATAATGTGGGAAACTTTGCCCGGGAGTCGATGCAGCGACCAACAACAACAACAAGGCTTAATCCCACTAGGTGGGGTTGGCTACATGAATCCTTCGTCTCCATTGTGTCCTATTATGTGTCAAATTCTCATCTAATTCAAGTATACTAAGATCATTTTTTATACATCTTAACCAAGTCTTTTTAGGTCTACCTCTACCTTTCTTAACATAAGGCAAATCTAATGCATCTACTCTCCTAATTAGGTCATCTGGACGCGCTTTTATGTGGCCAAACCATCTAAGGCGACTCTCCCTAATCTTATCTACCACTGGAGCTACTCCAACTTTTTTATACATCTTAACCAAGTCGATGCAACGACCATTGTACACTTTTCACTATATATAGGTCATACAATGTGTCGCTTCCACGGGACGCCCTAGTATTAACATAATATTTTAAATGATTCATGTCATAAATATTTTGACAAGTTTTATGCTAGTTGTCGACTATCTATCACAATCCTCCATTTTTTATATCTTAGACTTTGGACCCGACAAAGGTAATGTAAGGATACTGAGAAATAATTGACTAATGCATAATATATTTACTATTTTATGTTAATTTTAATTATTTTTAATTTATATATTTTACGTTACATCATCCAAAAATAGTTTAATTATTTATATTTATATTTTATTATTTTTAAGAATTGATTTAAACAACTTTTTAGTTATTAAAAAATAGTTTGATAAACTTCAAATAATGAATATATTTTGAAGAGTTAATTAATCATGTTGGATATGTTGGTGTTTTTAGATTTCAAATGCATTTATTATGCACTATTTTTTTTTTTCCTTCATTTATGTATCCTCAAATAATTATTAAAATGATTTATGGGCATAAAAATTGTAAAAGTCATTCCAGGTGTTGCTTAACCTCAAATACGGGATCTTAATACGTGTGATCATATTTTTGTGATAATTTGCAAATACTTGCTTGTGTAATTATTTTAGATAATTATTATAAATATAAAGATAGTTATTAAAAATAATTAATTTAAAAAACTATTGAAATATTTTATGGCAAGAGTATTTCATTTCAAGAGCCCGTTGATCATATTAGAATTCCTAATTGATAATTAAAACTCGTAAATAATAAATTTCAACTGAAATCATTATTTTATATTTAATGAAGTGGTGCAACTAAGCCATGTATATATTAACTTTATGTCCATGTATTATTTTTAATATAAATCACAAATTATATTCTAAATTTTTATAGATTTTTAGATTTTATTTTTATTTTTATTAATTTCCACTAACTTTATTTTAATTATTAAAAATAAGAAATAATTTTCACAAATTTTAAAAATAATTGAGGATGCTTGTGAAATTGATAAAGATCATTTGGAACATAATCCCCTCTATTTGATTAGAGGTGGATTAACTTCCAAATGTTTATAAATAAGGACTTTACTTTCTCTTTAATTAGGTGACTGAGAAAAATAGGTTTGATTCGTAATCTTGTCAATCATCATATTTTTTTTTTCAAAATTAAAAAGGATCAATTTCAAGTTTAAGTGGATTTAATGTTATTTATTGAACTCCATATTTTTAATATTAATCATGTTTAATTTATCAAAAAAAAACTCAAAAAATGGTTATAGTTTCTAGATATGGGATTTTTTTTTTAAATTAGGTCATTTAAATAAATTTATTTGTTTAGAATACTAATTTGGGCTAGTTTTTAGTCATAATAATGGATTTAAAAATAAAATCAAATCAACCGGTTCAATTATGAGCTACATCTCTAGCCAGTTCAGTTCAAATCCGAAACCTCCTTTTGCACAAAATCAACCAAACTAGAGTTAAACTGGGGTTCAATCGGTGAACATTATTATATTAAGTCAATAAAATTACATTATTATATTATTATTATATTATTTTATTTATACTAAAGTAATTTTAATATTTATTATGTCATTCGATTCAATCTCGGTTGAATTTACAGTCTAATTTTCAAAACATTAGTTGTGACTTTCCACTTAATTTTTTTTTGTATTTTCATTTTTTTGCCTACTTTGAGAAAGTCTTTAGACTAAATTAAAGATTTAAATATATTTAATTGTATATAATAATAAGGTGTATTTCAATGCTTAACAACTTTGTAAGGATTTCTCCTTCTCCTGCAAATTGTAACACTAGCATTAAGGCATCGTAGTATGGCACTAAGATAGTGTAAGAAACCTTAGTCTAGTAATTGCGAGCTTAATGTCACACCCCATCTTCTCCATAAAGGTTAGTCATACTCTTTTAGCCATGGAGAAGGAGATTCAAGAGTGATCCAGAAAGAGGAAGAGCAACCTACAAAGTTCCACAAGGTTCTAATGAGCATTGGAAGGGGAAAGCCTTAAGAGAATTCAAAAATCTTCTCTAGGCATAGGTGGTGGACCATAAAGAGAAATCCGCATTCCTCATTTAGAACCACCAAAGGTTCCCAAGCAATCCATTACTGTAAAGTGTTTTTGCTTAGTGAAGTATTATCTTTCCTTTCAAAGCTTTCCTTACTCTCCTTCTAAAGAGCCTTAGTGCATTATCTAGTTTTAGCTAAAAAATTAAATCGAACCAAAGTTTTTGAGTAATTTGGTTCAGTTTTGAACTTAGTAATTTGAATTTTGGTTTTAGTTAATGAAAACTTTGGCTTTCGGTTTTAGATCGGTTTGTTAAATAAAATTTTGGATGAGACCAAATAAATCAGATTTATTTATTACTTGGTTTTTTTTCAATCATCATAAAAATTTAAATATTTTTAATGCATAAAAGTAATTAATTATTTATCTATATATATATATATATATATATATATATATATATATATATATATATATATATATATATATATATATAGTTTTACTTATTACTTGTTTATTATACAAAAAAATTACATAATGAATATAAACTTCACAAATAGTTTTTAAATATAGTAAACTTTGATTTATCTAAAACTAAACAAAAATAATCGAACCAAATTACTATTTGGTTTGTTTGATTTTGTATCCTGTTTGGTCGATTTGGTCCAATTTTTTGGGAATCTAAAATCAATTGGTTTTTAAAATTCATCATCCAAACCATCCAAACAAACCAAATGTACAACCATACTATCGAAGCCAAGCGTATTGAAGTGTCAAAACCTAAGAGTTTTGGAAGAGCTCACAACACAAAAAAGTAGACAACTTATTTATGGGGACTTGAGTAATACTTTGGAATCATGAGCATCATGGATGAAGATGCGAAGATCTAGTTTGTGGCTCTTTATCTTTCCTACATCGCTATATAGTGGTGGAGGAGGAGGTGATGAGACATTAAGAAAGGCATGTGCACCATATTTATCTTTGATGAATTCAAGAAAGTGCTTAAAAGATAGTTTTATTACAAGAATGTGAAACCTTAAGCTAGATCCCGGTTGTGGAGGCTCAAACAAGCAGGATCAACTCATGAGTACATGAAAGATTTCACTACTCTCATCATCAAATTTCTTGATATGTCTAACAAGGATGTCCTCTTCAACATTATAGATGGACTCCAACTATGGGCCAAGACTAAACTTAGGCAGCATGGGGTGCAAGACCTTGCAACTAATATTGTTGTTGTTGAAAGCCTCATCGACTACACCAAGGAGTCCATAAGGTCAAAGAATAAGAAGAAAGGGGAGGGGTTTAATGATGTCTCACTTAGGAAGTTGCAAAAAGAGCTACCACCTGGAAGGTAGATAAACCATTAGATTGAGCTGGAACTAGGGACCAAGCAACCAACCATGAGGGCTTATTGCATATCACCCCTAGAATTAGCAAAGCTACCCAAGCAATTGAAGGAGTTATTAGAGGTAGGGTTCATTTGACCATCCAAAGTTCCATTTGGCCCTAGTCCTATTCCAGAAAAAGATGGATAGTTTCTTGCACATGTTTATAAACTATCATGCCCTTAACAAAGTAACTATGATGAATAAATATATAATCTCTCTTATTTTTGATTTTTTGATCAATTGAGAGATGCACAATACTTCTCAAAGTTGGACCTTCGGTCAGGTTATTATTAAGTAAGGATGGCAAGAGAGGATGAACCAAAAACAACATGTGTAATGAGGTACAAGTCTTACGAATTCTTGGTTATTCCTTTTGGTTTAATCAATGCCTTAACAATATTTTGCACTTTGATGAATAAATTATTTCATCCATACTTGGATCGGTTTATGGTCATCTACGTAGTTGACATAATAATTTATAACGAAACACTCTAAGAGCATATAGAGCGCCTAAGGGAAGTATTTAAAGTGATCAGAAAAAATTAAGCTCTACATAAAAAAAAGAGAAATATTTTTTTGGTAAATAAGAGGTAACATTCTTGGGACAATATAAAAAAAGCCAATCTTATAATGAAATATAGCAAGGTCCAAGCGATCTAAGATTGAGAGCCACCCACTAAAGTGCATGAGCTAAGATCCTTCTTCGGGCTTATAAACTACAATTGCTGATTGATAAAAGGCTACTCTTTAAGGGTCAGTCTGCTAACAAAACTATTCAGTCAACATTAAGCATGTGAATGGAATAATAAGTGCAAAGGAAAATTTGAAGATCTCAAGAAGGCAATTAGCAAAGACTCAGTACTTATCCTTTTGACCATACAAAAACTTATGAGGTACATATAGATGCATCTGACTTTGCCATAGGATGAGTACTCATGCAAGATGTACATCTAATTTCCTATGAGAATCAGAAGCTTAATAAAATTGAGTGTCGCTACACTGTCCAAACAAAAATAGACGAGTGTCATTGCATATTACATTTGGTTATGGAGGCACTATTTGCTTTGGTCAAAGTTCAAGGTCATGATAGATAATGTTGCTACCAACTACTTTCAGTCCTAAAAGAAGTTAAAACCAAAGCAAGTAAGATGGAAAACTTCCTAGTGAAGTTTGACTACATCTTAGAATACAAACAATGAAAATCAAATAGAGTCAATGATGCACTAAGCTAGAAAATACTTAAAGATTTTGGATGAATGAAGATATCCAACATGTTAAAGGCCATCAAATCTATGTACCATGGTGGGACGACTTTAGAAATAAGTTAATCAAGGAGTGCCATGACTTTCTATGGGTGGGACATCCATGTATGAACCATAGTTATTTTGAAGTTTAAGTATTATTAGTCAAGAATGCAAGATGGGGTATATGAATATGTGTGGACTTGTCATGTTTGCCAATAAAATAAGATTGTTCACTAATAGCCAGAGGGATTATTGGATCCACTACTTATTCCTAAGAGACCATTTGAGAGTGTCTCTATGGACTTCATATCTAACCTACCAAAGTTTGAAGGTTATGTGAGCATCTTGGTCATGGTAGATATCCAACATGTTAAAGGCCATCAAATCTATGTACCATGGTGGGACGACTTAAGAAATAAGTTAATCAAGGAGTGTCATAACTTCCTATGGGTGGGACATCCATATATGAACCATAGTTATTTTGAAGTTTAAGTATTATTAGTCAAGAATGCAAGATGGGGTATATGAATATTTGTGGACTTGTCATGTTTGCCAATAAAATAAGATTGTTCACTAATAGCCAGAGGGATTATTGGATCCACTACTTATTCCTTAGAGACCATTTGAGAGTGTCTCTATGGACTTCATATCTAACCTACCAAAGTCTGAAGGTTATGTGAGCATCTTGGTCATGGTAGATAGGTTTAGTAAGTATGTCAATTTCATAGTTACCCCCACTGACTATACAATAGAAGAAGTGTAGTGTTTTTATTTGGAGTCAAAGGGACACCACGCAGATCATAGAGGAAGTATTTATTGAAATGATCTAAGGAATGATGCACTACCTCGAAAGATAGAAACACCATCCTACAATGGACTCAATTACCTAGTAAAGACTCCTAAGGTATATGAGTCAATATATATACTAGAGATCTTTCTCCTACTTTACATGGATAGGTAAAATAAAGTTTATTTTATGTCGGGTTCTTTAATTCCCTTAAGATGCAGGCTTTCATAGTTAATTATATCTTAGAAAATAAACATTTATTAAGAATACTCTTAATTAAAGTAGTCAACTAATGTCTTTAAAGATTTCAAAAGTATTTAGATAATCAAAGAATTAGTCATTTTGGAAAGTAATCGAGAAGAGCTCAAATAGGAAGAGTTTTTAGAAGATTCTAAAGAAAAATAAGTAGGAAACACATATGATACTAGGAATCCTAGTGAGTACTTTAATCTATCATATAGTAAGATTTTATATTTTTGAAAGAGGGAAAATTATTTATTTGAGTTAAAATTTTATTAGAATGCTAGGATTTAGATTCCAACAACACAAAATTATGGACATGCTTAAGAGGGGGGACTTATACTTATAGCAAAGGAGAAACATGAAGTCTCTGAACCTATATCTAGAGTTCTCTAGCACAAGCTAAGAGCTCGACCTAATTCTACTGAGGAATGTGATATATTGGTTCACTTCCATTAAGGAGAGTGGACCGATCCCGACTCTTACGGACTTACAACTACCTGGATTGACTTCCAGCCAACACCTCCTACACTTTTAAAATAATGTATGTTAATAATATGTAAGTGCAAGACATGTAGTTTGTTATTAATTAGGAAGAAATCTAAAGTCTTAAACTCACTCCCTAAGAGACTGGATCATAATTGGTGTATGAGTTATGACCAAAACTAATGCAATATAATTTATATATATTTTTATTTTATTTTTGACTCATCATTTTATACTCAGGCTTGGGAGGGTTTATATCTAAATGTATGATGAAAGTAGATTATGGGATAAATTAGATAGAAGGGGTGTTCTCCATTACAAGGGATTGCCCTCACAGATCAAGTCTGTCTCATATCGTACAAGAGTGGGGTTCCCCATATTTGCAAGAATGAAATAATATGCATGCATGATATTATAACATACAACCATATAGCTAAGGGGTTGTTAAATCTTCTATTTTCTTGATTAACATCCCAAGTTTTATGGTGAGATTATAAGTTGATTAAATTTTAATTAAAGTTATTAAAATGGGTAGAAAATTTATTTTTTTTCTAACGAGCCTACCGCATATAGGCTACACATTAAATAATTAAACTTTAAAAAACCTATGAAAAATATGTTATTTCTATTGTACAATCAAAGTAAACACAACGATCAAATAATCAATTTCATAAAAGAATAAAAGGTCGGTGCGGCCAGGTACTGCCATACACCCCAGAGAAGAGAAGAAATTGGGTAGCCGAGCTCTACCCTTATACAGCCCAGATTATAATTAAATTATAACAAAAGGAAGCTATGGGAGTCTTCAATTCTTCATCTTCATCTCCTCTTCTTGGATTGGAACACTCAAGGCTTCATAGAGCCTCCTAAGTCTATGTTATCTAGCCACTGCTCATCCGAAATGCCAAAGCTCTAATCCTAATCCTATTGCAAAAATTATATTTTTGTGTGAAATTAAATTTAATTACACCTGCAAAATAGAGATTAATATAACACACATTCAAACCTAACAGTTTTATTCCACATATTTTGACTTAGTACCCTATCTTGGGTAACCAAGCCCACCAGTCCTATTGGATCATGTTTAGAGATTTAATAGCACGTGCAAGCAAAAAATATTTATATTATTATTATTATTATTATTATTATTATTATTATTATTATAACAATGCTCCCTTAAGCATGGTCCCCTGCAAAAGAATATCCTTATTCTAATATCGTCATAACATCCAGACTACGCACAAATAATTCTAAAATATAGTAAAAAATATTACATCATAAAATAAAACATTACACCACTATAATAAACATCATCCTAACTTAAGGTTAGAGTCTGTGGCCAATCATTCTAAAGTGTGTAAGGCTTAATGATGTATGTCTTTGCTGGCATTAAATTTTTCAAATTTTTTGTGTAGAATTTTCAAATTACGCATTACGGATGATTATCCTTTACATGATTATTATCTTAGGATGAGCTTTAGATGCAACTTTTATTTCATTGTATTGAATAAGAATTACAAAATTATAAATAGAAAAGAGGAAGGAGAAACTTCCTCTCATCCATACCCTTAGGTTTGATTTAAAAGGTAGGATTCGTGGCCTTTAGCCTTAGTGATTTCTTTCATGTTTGGACTTAGCTTGGAAAATTTATTTAGAAAGGTACAAGTCAACCTAAGATTAATGAATCCAAGGTGAGTCTAATAATATAATACCATTTCTTTTAACATGTGCATGAATCCAAACTAAGCACATCACAACCAATGCAAACATTAATAGATACTAATTGGATATTTAGTTGAATTGCATGGGTTAGGATTACATGATGCATGGATTACATTTTAAAATGGATGGCCTTTTCCTCTCTTTTTTATTTATGCATTTTTAACTTTATGTTAACACATGTATGTATGTATACAATGAATATTTACAAATATGTGTCATTATTGAACCAAGAAAGCAAGGTAATCAAAGACCCCCTTAGGACTACTTAAAATCTCGTGTTTTCAAGATGTCCAAACTATATACTTGCTAATTCAAAGGTGTACAGACACATGTTAAAACATAAAGATGAATCTTAGAAAAATTACTTTGCATTTAAATATTGATATTGATTTATCACCATCATATAACTCATCACAAATCACAAGGTACATGCCATTGATGAACTAGAAAAATGAGGTAATCAAAGACCTCCTTGGGATTACTTAAAGTCTCATGCTCCTGGGATGTCTATACTATATATCTTTATGAGTTATGATTCATTCATCTGAAAGATCATAATCAACATTACAGCTCATATTCATTTATAGACAAAATAATTTAAAATTTAATAGTGATAATAGTCACACATCTTAGTTCAAATGCATGTAGTTAACACAAGTTCTTCATATAGCTATTTTTTTGCTTAAGAAAAAGAAAATAGCTTTGAGATTTATTAGTAATAATAACCACTCTATTTAATTCAAATGCATAAAATTGATGAAATTTCTTTATATGATTTTAATGACATGAATGCATGAATACATACAAGGTGAATGCACTAAGTAAAGCAATTGAAACTTCACTAAACATCACCTTTGGATTCATTAATTCTTGAGGACATAGTATACCCATATGAATATCCTACACCTCAACAAATTGATTAAATTTAAGTTTGAGATTCTGAGTTATTTAAACCTAAGGAAAATATTAAGTGATTTGGATTAACCTTACCCTTCTTTGTTCATTAAGAAGTTCAAAAGAACCCTAAGAGATTTTTATGATTTAATTAAGTTTTATCCCATTATTTAGCCATTCAAATTCCCTCCAAAAGAAGCTTCTTAATTTGATTAATTACTAATCAAGGTCTACAAATTATGATGAAATGATGGAAGATAAAATCAGTAATGACCCAAGGCTCTAATGCAATTAGGCCCATGACTAATGATTAATTAAATTAAAAAAAATCAAAATAATTAATTACTTTCAAAATTCTCCACACCAATGGAGAATCTTAATTTCATTAAGTGATCCTTATGTTAGCTTTGCACATAATGAGGTTTAATTAAGATTTTGATCAATTAAATTAATTACAAATGTTATTTATTCCCTAATTTAATTAAACTATTTAATTAATTTCTTAAATATCCTTAGGGTGACTTGTGGGCTCCGAAAATTCACCACCGAAGAGAGTGATTAAAATGTCGGTGTAATTTTCAGAAGGCAGATGGAATAGTAGATAAGACACTACCCAGAGATTTCATCCTCATTTTGGTGAGGACTTTAGATCTGGTTCCAGGTTTCCTATAGGCGCATGCACCTATAGTTAATTACCCCTCTTAGTGCTGAGAGAGAACTTTTGAATAAGGCTATTCGTTAGATCGCTTTGTGCGTAGCATATAATAGCAGTATGTGGAGTTTTAAAATTTAGAATTTATGAAATGCATTATATTTAACTTAAAGAGGATGGTTGGGGGGAACGATGACGCGCTCGATCTTGATCACATGGTTCCATCATCTCGGGCTATCGTGGTCCCCAGTCTACTTAGTCAAAGGAGGTAGTCGACCCAACCTGACCGAAGGATCCTTATCATTAACACATAGGTTATGTCGTCCAAGAGATCCTTATAGACCTATGATGGTATTTGTCTAAGGAGACAAGCTTAAGTCAATCTTAAGTAACAGAGGGCTTTCTTTCCTATCAGCTGCACCTTGTGGTTCACATCTCAAAGGGTAGAGCCATTGGGGAGCATACGAGCTACAGTCATGACCGTAATATAATGGTATCATTTATCGACAACCACCCAGTTAGAGGACTCTGGTCGTAACTACATTATCTGTAGAGCCTACTTGCCAAACCACGCAATCAGAGGACACGGGCCATGTCCTTGCTGGCATGAGATCGTTTGAGAGTAAACACAATTGTGTACTTGATTTGACTTTGGCTTCTTTGTGAGCTAGAATTTTCTTAATTTGTCACTTTTAAGAAATAATTGCGAAAGGTGGATTGATTTTTAGCTTTAAGTTCTTTAAAAATTAAATTTTATTTAAGCATTTATAATTTGGTGATTTATTTGATTTTACGTTTGTATTGATACTTGAGTTTGATTAATTCAATTTGAGATTGCAAGCACATTTTTATGGTAAGTATTTCATTTGGTTGAAATTTTCATTTAACACATCCATCATCGGAGTGTTGATCACTTAGTTTATTATTTTAGATCCTATTGACTCTATTAATTTAATAATAGAGGATTAGATCTACTATCATATGACAAAATTATCCTCTTAGAAATTTTATTAGATTAAAAATATTATAATATAATTATTGGATTTTAGGTTTTGTTAACTCGGACCCGGTCCTAAGACCAAACCGAGAATCAGCACGCGTAGCATCCTTAGACACTAAATTTAAGTATTCAGCATAGTGTAGGGGCCCATGCAGGTATACTGTAATTTTAAGTAATTTTATGTTTAAATTATGAGATTGATTTTGTAGTTTTATTTTTTTTATTCCAATTTAGCCTGCACAGCCTTTTCAAAAATTTAAAATTTGCACTTGAAATCTCTATGTTCGAGCACATACAGGAATTTATAGTCTTAGATAATTTCATTTAATTAGTGGTTTCATTGATTTTAAAATTCATAATTAGAATGGAATCCCTCAATTTTTTTGATTAAAGGAAGCCCTATGATTTTACAGATTTTGATTTAGTATCGCCTTCTGTCTGCTTGTACCAAGAGTTGGAGATCTGGTAGCATAAAGTGTTTTAGATCTTGTTCAATTATTTAGATTAGTACTTATTTGTTTGCATTTAGTCCATAGCTTATTGAGCTCTTTAAGTTTCAATGGAACTTAGCTCGTGATCACCGAGAAACGCATAGGATCTTCACAAGTTCAATTCTTTTTGCTCTGAACGATTATATTTGATCCTTGTTCTGATTGAAGGACAAGCTTTCAAATCCAGTATAAGTTTTGTTTGTGCTCGTAGGCAACTATCAAGATAATCAGAAGCTTTACTTGAATTTTATTCTTATCATGAGACAAATTCTCAAGTTCGTTAAAAGTCTTATTTATGATCGTCAACAAATTGTCGAGATCCCCTCTAAGATCATTCTTATTTAAAGACTTTTAGAATTTCATATGAAAGTTCAATTTTGATTTATTTTTCTAAGTTTACTTTGAGCTTATTAATACTTTTATTTGACCATGTTTAAGTCTCCTGTCAATCTTAATATTGACAGCATCCCAGCATCGTCCCAGCATAAGAGGTTGCATCGGGGGCTATTCGACCTTCCCGTCAACTCTACTGAGCATAACGGTCAGTGTCTTGTGACACTATTGCCGTGGTCTTCTACCCGTTAGCTATACTGAGCATAACATGGTCTTTAAACACTTTTATTTATTCTTGTTTAGGTCTCCTGTCAATCCAAAATTCGGCAAACTCCCGGCATTGTCCCCGCATAAGGGGCTGCATCGAGAGTCTATTCGACCTCCCAGTCAGCTCTACTTAGGATAATGGTCAGTGTCTTGTGACACTACGACCGTAGTCTTCTACTTATTAGCTCTACTGAGCATAACAGGATCTTCAAACACCTGCAATAAAAAGAGTATATATGTTGGTTTATTCTTTAATTTATCATTTTTAAATAAGTTCAATTTAAGCTCATCAACACTTTTATTTGTTCTAATTTAGGTCTCTTGTCAATCCAAAATTCGACAAACTCATGTCATCCTGAGTGCATTGAGGCTATTCGACATCCGTCCGCCTCTCTGAGCATAATCCATTGTCTTTACACTACGACCATGGTCTTCTAACCTGCCAGCTTTACCGAGTATAACAGGATCTTCAAACACCTGTAATTTCAATTCAGATTTTAGTTTTGAGTTTATAGTTTATTTTGCATTAAATTAATTAAGTCCTATGTCAATTCGCATTTCGGCAACCTCTCGGCATCTTTCTCGTATAGGGGGCTGCATCAGGGACTACTTTGACCTACCTATCATGCTCTTCTAAGAGCAGCGGTCAATATCTTGAGACACCACGGTCGTAGTCTTCAAACTCGCCACGCTCTTCTGAGCACAGAGGGGGTCTTCAAACAGCATAATGAGGTCTTCAAACACCTGGTGGATGTAAGGCTCCATTTGATGCAATAGCTCATATCCTTGTTTGAAATAGCGAAGATGAACATCCATGCTAGGTTGAGGAGCTGAACTAGGTGACAACGAAGAACCACCCCTGCTATTTAAAGAATGTTGAAGGAATGAGGAGAGACGAATCTACTTCACTCTGCCAAATACAGTGTGATTTAGCCCATGATTTCTTACAGAGGAATTTCTGATAGTTTGAGCCAATTGCTTCAACCGTAACACTGAAGGTAAATTATTCCCAACTGCAAACATAATGGATGTCTCAACAACTGTTGGTGGAGACATTGTAGAACCATTTATATTTATCAATCTCACAAATAGAATCTCGTTTGATGTGAGATGTAAACCCAACTTCATCTCATCCTTCAATTCATCAATTTTGTCTTCCATTTGGTATATCAGAAAATTCAATTAAAAATTAAATATCATATGCTCTTTCTGCATAAGAAAAGCATTTTGTGGTGGCACTACAGTAATCCCTCCAGGAAATTTTAAAATATAATATATATGAGCTTCCAAACAACGGTGTTGTCAAATGAAGAGCAGACTCTCTTAGAACCAAGGACACAAATGAAGACTTGAGTATGCTTAGCCTAGTTGATATATTTGAATTCTTTGGATAAGGCCACATACCAAAAACTATATTAGTTAAGTTTATGTCTACAGGTTCCATATTGATAGCAGCTGCAATGGTATTCGGAACACCAATCTCAGTAAATATATCATAGTGAAGCTTTTCAATATTTGCATTTAACAGAGCAATGAGCTTTTGTGACTTGAAACTCGCAACTACGTCAGCTCCGTACTGCCCATCAAGATCTGGGCCCCCACCTCTTGAGTCAACTTCTCATCAACAAAATGGAATCTATTCATAACTGCTTCACTTTCCAACGCCAAATAGATCTTGCTTCCATCATGGCAGCATCTGAGAAGCTTCTTGGCGGGGGTAAAGGCCGTCTGGAGACTGTAGAACTTGGCGCGAAGCTCATCCGACACAGGGATCTCCAAATCACGAATCTCCTCGAGCAATGGCACGACGAGCTTCATCTTGCAGATGAGGTTATAGCACTCTTTCCTCTGCGTGCGGCGGTAGTCGTGAAAGGACTGCACCATCTCGACAATTTCGAGGAGCTCAAGGATGAGGTCGTCGACAATCACCTCACTCTCTCGCTCCCCTCCTCCGCCGCTGCCATCATTAGCGGTGGTGGCTTCCTCAGAATGGGCGGAGTTGGAAAACTTCTCCATTGGAGAGGTTCGGAGGATTTGGGAAATGGAACGCTTTTAAGATGGGACGGAGATGAGGGAGAAATGGATAATAGCACATAGGCATGGCCATCAACGAATTTGGATATGCCGAGGAGGAGGGTGGTGTGGTGGCATGCAGGGATTTGAGTGCGTTTCGGAGCAGATGAGAGTGATTTGCGTGGTTTATTTGGCTTCTGAAGTGCATGCAGGAAGAAGAAAGGGAGTGCAGAAATAGAGCGAGAGTGAGGAGAATAATTCTGCCCCTTTGCCCAGTCTATGGTAAAGACCAAGAGAGCGTGTGTAATTTTAGTTGTAGAAGTTTTAGTGGTAGTGTTGTAACTTTAGGTGATCAAGTCATTAATAAGAGTGATTGATATTTAGGCTCTATTGTTCAAAATGATGGTGAAATAGATGGAGATATTATTAGTAGAATTCAAGTTGGATGGTTGAAGTGGAGGAATGCATCGGCCTATTATGTGATAGAAAAGTTCCACTTAAACTTAAGGAAAATTTTATAAGATGGTGGTAAGATCCCAATGACTTATGGGAATGTCCAATAAAAGAGAAACATACTTAAGTTATGTTACAGAGATGAGGATGCTCATGTGGATGAGTGGCTTTACCCTTAGAGATAGAATGCAAAATGAGTATGGGAAAAAGTTGGAGTAGCTCCGGGTAGATAAGATTAGGGAGAGTCGCCTTAGATGGTTTGCCACATAAAGCGTACCGTCCATGAGAGATTAGATGCATTAGATTTGCTATGTTAAGAAAGGTAGGTAGACCTAAAAGACTTGGTTAAGATGCATAAAAATGATCTTAGTATACCCGAATTAAATGAGAATTTGACACAATAGACACAATGGAGACGAAGGATTCATAAATTCACCCCACCCAAGTGGGATTAAGGCTTGTTGTTGTTGTTGTTGTTGTTGTGTCCTTGCAGCAGCAGGGATAGGATAAGACCTTTAAGTGGGGTGATATGGGAGAGATGATGTGGCAGCTTCTTATTGGCCAGATAGGAGGTGGAGGCATGGGAGTGGGCGACTGTGAGTTCCAAGGTGCTAACAGGATGTGATTAAGAAATAATTAGGTAGATTTATCTCGAAATACATGTTAATTTCAATGAAATTTTAAGTGTGAAAATCTTAATCAAATTGGATGTCTATTCTAAGTAATTTTAGCATTTTGGATGCAATGACGCAGTCTATTTCGCAATCGGATGTCATTTGGTTCAAATCGTTTCAGTTCAAAAATGTGCATTATTGCTTCTGACCGTTCGACATTCACGTAGATTCATCCAAATTGAGTGTGAATAGTCTCATTTGATAGGTTTCGATGTTTCTACGCTAACAGCATTATCAATTTCATGATTGGAGGTCCTTTGGGCAACGTCGAGGCTTCTTGACCTTGATATACATGTAGACGCATCGATGAATTTTCTTCTTGATCGGTTGGCCGTCGAATTGTGCAACATGTATATTCTGATTAATTTCGATATTCTGGACCTGATGACAAAGTTTGTTCATCGATCGGAGATCATTTTGACTATATTTCTGATTTATGCATCATCATTCAGAAGATCGACTTGACTTGTGGCGCGTGCATGGAGGTCAACATGACTTTGGAAGAATAAATAGAATCAGAAGTCCTAATTATTTTTCCTTAGCTACCCTTACTATTTTCATAGTTAATTAAACATTCCTAATTAATCTCAGAATTTTTCAATTTTTAATAATTATCATATGCTTAAAATAGGTGATTAGGATTTGATTAATAAGCTCTCTTAATCCACTTAGCAAATTGACCCAAGAAAATTATGGAAGGTAGAGGTTATCGCAAAGAATAATCAAGCAAAATATCAGGCCAATTAGCCCAATAATTAAAGCCTAATTAAAGTAAATAATTAAAATTTTAAAGCTTAATTAAACACTTTTCACTAGACAAGATTAAGGGTTTTATTTTTCCAAGATGCTATTGCATTTAAGCTTTTCAAAATGAGTTTATTTATATATTTTTTATTTTTCTACAATCAGTTATAATTTTTGAAGTTATAGTTAATTAAATCATATTTTTTTTATCATAATTAATTCATTTACATAGTCGGTGTCGCGCGACAGCTGATGTGGCAACACTTTCCACGCGACACTGCGGAATTGGTTTTTTAAACCGTCTGATGAGGTTGCTAACTCAACAACGGTGGACGCACTTTCGTCTCAGCCGTCTAATTACAAATTGGATGGTGGAGATTAATCTTGTAAATTTAATAAGAAAAATTGAGAAAATCTAACATGATTAATCATGACCATCCATTCTAATTATGCAGAACGGATGACCGATGATCCATCACTTTCCCATGGTGGAAGATAGGCACCATCTACCTTTTGCCGCTAGATCTGAGTTTGTCAGAGCTTGATCAATGATGGATTCCACTCCAAAATGATCAGAGGATAATTCTAAGAGGACCTTATAATGGAATTCCTGTGAAATGCAAATTTTCTTCAAAAAGGACAAACACCAAACGACCAAGCTACGGTTTGCCAAAAAATTAACTCACTGGAGTTAAAGGCCAGTGGCCTGCCAACTGACATAGCTTTGTCTTGAAGAGATGAATCCCTATTGAAAAGATCATATGTTGCCTCCCCACCAGTTATTCTCTAGACCAAATACCACTGTGAAGTTCATCGGAGTTGGTTTTGAGATGCCTTCTGATGCTCGAATCGATTAGGAATCATTTTTTTTTGTTTATCAGAGTGGTAGGAGGGTGTGGAAAGAGTTAATTAGGATTTGGCGGAGTTTGGGTGAGGTTGGATAGAATGGTGGCTCAATTTGGCCGTAGAGTTGGTCTCGTCGGCAATGGGGGTACATGTAGTGCATCAGGGAACTTTGTGAACAACTCAAAATGCTCTGGTGAAGATGTTTGATCATTTTGTATAGGGGAAGATTCGTATACTCTCCTCGCCATGTGAACCAATCAAATATATTAGTTTAGGTCATGGTAGCAGGCCGGCCAATGGGGGTGCCGCAAATGGCATGGGACTAATGAGGTGGAGGTCATATAATAGCTGCGAGAGTTTGATGGCTAGTAGTGAGATAGACAAGTCCCTTCCAAGGGTTGGCCAAGGTGAGAGGGACTTCAGCTTGGTCAATGGCTGAACCCAACAATTTTGGGTCTGGTCTAGTCAATATAGGGGAGCTCAAGGCATGCTAAGGTAGTTGTCTAAGCCAAAGGAAGGGGTTGGACCATCCTATTTTGGAATTTTATTTTATTTGGGTTAAACTGGGTTCACCTTAGGTCGAATCCACTTGGGTTGGTCAATGAGAACTTAAAGATGAATCATGCCTAAGTTTGGCTGAGTTTGGAATTGGTTTCGTTAGGTTTAGCTCAATTTGACCCATATAGGTCAATTTGGGTTAAATTGGGTTATGTCGACCAATAGACCAAATTGGGTCAAGAAGGCACATGTGTTATGTTCAAATGGTTATTTGGAATGCGTTGATGCAATTTGATTGACTCAATTTGGAGTGAATTTGGGTTTGGTTCATATGGGTTAATTTAGGCTAAATGGATTAAGTTGATCAATTTTGTAAAATTGGTCAAATCGGGTTGAATGAAGGGTTGGTCTATGTTTGATTGATCATTTTGGATTGATTGAAGGCTCTGGATCGGATTGATTTGCATTAGGATGAGTCTAGTTCAATTTGACCCTTTTGGTCAAATTGGGTCAAATATGATCAATTGAGTTGATTTGATCAAATTAGCTTCAATTAAGGATTGGTGAGAGTTCAATGGTTATTTGGTGATTGGCTATTACCAATGGTTGCAATCAATTTGAACTAAAATGAGATTTGGTCCATTTGACAATTTAGGTCAAGTTGGGTCAACTTGGGTTAATTGATCAAATTAGATTGGTTAGGCTCAATTAATTGCAATTGAAGTTTCAGTGATGAATATTAATCATTTTAGAAGAGGTTGGATGGATTAGTTTGATCGCATTTGAGTTGAATTGAAGTTTGACTCAATTTGGTCATATAGGACAAATTGGGTGAAGTGAGCCAAATGGCTTAATGGGGTTCAATTGTAGGAGTGTGAAGGTTGAAACATGTTCAATGATGAATTTGAAGTTGATTGTTGACTTTTAGTAGAACCAATTTTTGTTAGATTGGATTTTGGCTCATTTTAACTTTTTAAGTCAAATGGGTCAACTTGGACTAATTAGGTCAACATATGAAATTGGGTGGGTTGGAGTGGATGAGGATATTTAATTAAGTAATTAGGGTTATCATGAGATTTTGGGTTGAATGAGTTCAACTTTAATCGAGTTGGATCAAATTTTGTGTCTTATAGGGTTCAAATGAGTCGACTTGGACTAAGGATTAGTTGGGTTCAGTTAGCTTACAACCAAGGTTTAATCTGGTTCAATTAAGGTTCAAATGATTTTAGATGAGTTCAATTGAACTTAGATTGAATTTCTTTTCGATTTGGCTCTCTTAAGTCCAAATGGGCTAGTTTGAGTCAACTTAATCATTTGACCAAATTGGGCCTTCAAAATGAGCCATGGGAATATTAGTGTTGGTTGAGATTAAATTTATGGATATTTGTTTTGGGTTTTAGTAGATTAGTTTAGCCCATTGGTTGAATTGGGTTTAGGGTAGATGGATCCTACTCATCTTAGGCCGAATTCCAACCATAGGGTTGGACTCTCTAAGTTTCTAGGTCTTGGTTTAGTGTTCACCTAACCACTAGAAGTGTCTTATCCTTGAGAGTGCTTTAATGCCTAAATGAGTTCTAAGTTTAATAAAGGATAGTTACCTCACTCTAAAAGTGAGGTCAATAAGAATCCACAAGAATTTTTGTTTACAACATGGTAAAGCTATATAAAGTCTCAAAAATCATCATTACGCTAGAGATCTTCTCTTCATTAGAAGATTCTAAACTAAACTATTCAAGATGCTGACTTGAATTTCTCAACAACTTTTGACCCTTAAAGTGATGGTTAAATTGAAAGGATCAATGCACTCTTGGAGCTATACCTATGCCACTATGTGAGTGCAAATCAAAAAATTTGGGCCAAAATTCTTGATGTAGCATAATTTTCCTATAATTTACAATAAAACAAAGCCAAAAACAAAAGTCCCTTTGAAGTCATTGATATCTTAGGAAAAAACACTTTTGAGGATGTTTTACACCATATTTATTGAGATGATTAGGAGAATGTTGTTATCTCATGAGGCAGATTGGTATATATTCAACCGGATTTTTTTTCTAACATTATGTTATGATTTATTTAGATATGTGTCCCACTTCCTATGAACATAAGCCTTCATAGTTAATTACAACTCTTGTCATAGTAAGGAAGCACTCTCGATTAAGGTTGGAAAAAATATATCTTTCTAATATGCATTGGTGTCTAGCAGTGTGTAATATGACATAAATGACTATCATTCAACTTAAAGTGTATATTGGGGGATGATGATATGCCTGATCAAGATCCCATGGTTCTGTCATTCCGAGCTATCGTGGTCCCTAGTCTACTTAGCCAGGGGAATTAGTTCCTGACCAAAGAATCCTTGCCAGCAATCATGGGTTGCGTCATCTAAGGTGTTCTTGTAGACATGGGGCGATATTTATCTAAGGTGATAAATTTAAGTCAACCTTAGCTAATAGAATATTTTTTTCCAATTAAATATATTCCATAAGTCATGACTCAAATAACAAAGCCATTTATGGAACATACGGGCTATTATCATAACCAAAATATAGTGAAGCTATGCATAAGTCAATCCACCCGGTCAGAGAGTTCTATAAGTAGAGGTTGACACCACATGTTCTATAACCAGAGGTTGACACCAAATTTCATAAGACCACATGCATTTAGAGTTACCCATGTAGCTCATGAAATGACACCACATATCCACATGTTACTCGAAATATAGTGGAGCTATATGAGCTATATATGCATTTCATGTGGTGTTATTTGACAACAAAATCACATAGATAGAGAACACTAGTCACATTCTTACTAGCATGAGATTATTTGAGAACGAACATAATTATATTTAATTTAACATTAACTATTTATGTGCAGAGGTTTTCTTAGCTTATCATCTTTGACAAATAATGATGGATGGGTAGATGGTTGTTTGCTTTAAGTTATTTTGAATGAAGAATTTTATTTTGAATGAAGAATTTAAATGAATTTTATAATTAACACAACCATCGTCGAGAAATAAATAGGTTTTATTGACCTGAACCCACTTATAAAACCCATCCAAGAAATTAACCAGCATCATCAAACATTTTACTTTAGATTTTTATATATGTGTTGGGGCACATGTGAGTGTTTTTTATAACTTTTTATTGAAATTGAAAGATTATCTTTAAGTTTGTACACACGCAGATGATTCAAATTTGTGTTATATTAACCCACAAAGCATCCTTAAACATGAAACTTGGGCAATTTTTATTATGTTGGTCCCATGCAGGTGTTTAGATTCATTTTTATTAAATGCCATAACATTAAAAATATGCTTATTATGGTAGCACCTCGGCACTATGAACATAATGTCTCACTGTTATTAAATTAGCGTCGTGGTGTCGAGTGCCTAGCACTATAGCATTTTAGGGTAGATATTCATGTTAATGAACTAACTAGCGCCTAGGCACTAATTATATGATGTTGTGGCACTAGTCAATGCTTAGTTCAAAAAAGTTGGCTGATGGACAAACGCTTTAAATGAAAAGGGCAAACTTTTTGACTAGCACTGTGACGCTATGTCAAAGCATTAAGGCATTACATCAATGCTTAACACATTTTCAGTTACAAAATTAAGGGTAATGAATGCTCTTTTGACTAGCACGGTAACTGACTTGACCAAATGGCCAACATCGTGACACTGCATGTGAGCATTGCAATGCTAGGTTACTGTTTTAGAACCCGAGGTTAGCGTTATTTATCGACACCGCCAATGAAGACGGGTTTATAAATAGACCACTTGGCCTGCTCATTTTTTTATTATGAACTTTTCATTCCTTAGATCTCTCTCTCTTTCATTTTCTCAAATTTTTCTCTTTCTAAGAAAGTGATTATGCCGCTCAAGAAGCTTATTAACAAGAGGAGGGCAATTTTAAGTGAATCTAGCTGATTTGTTAACATAAAGGCTGAAGAGAGGTATCAATACGCTCTCACTCACATGCATCTCATCTCGAAAAGGAGCTTCAACAACTCAGGTGAGAGAGTAGAAGGTTTGATCAATGAATGTGACTGGGCTAAGCTGGCCTACAAAAGTAGCTCATGTGTCGTTCCCATGGTGCGAGAGTTTTTCGCCAATGTGAAGGAGCACTAGAATAATAAAGTTTTTGTTCAAGGAAATTAATAAATTTTGATAGTACTGTCATAAATGCATATTATGAATTGTCAAATGTGGCTTATGATCAATATCTTTCCTATTATAATGAACACCAAAATTTTGATGAAATTCATGATTTTCTCACTGGTAGAAATTCCAACATTTAGTGGAAATAGCGGAAGGAAAGAATTATTAACTTTCTTGCCACCAGCTTAATGACAGAATCAAAAGCTTGGCATTATTTTATTTCTGCTAAGCTGATGCCCACTGGTAATATCCATGAGGTAACCAAGGATAGGACCATTTTGAATTTCATAATTTAAAAGAGCTTTACAATTGATACAGAGAAGATTATTTATAATTTCATTTGTAATATACTTAGGGGCAATACTATAGTAAAATATGATTATCATTCTCTTATATATAGTTTTTGGCACTAAAGTGGGTGCGTTAGGGATGACCAATGAAGAAGTTCTTATTTAGAAGGCTCCTCTTATAAAAAAGCTTATTGAGGGGTTTGGCTAGACGTTCGAAGTGGGAGAGAGTTCACATATCCCACGACCTCAACCCCAATCTTCTCAATCCTTAAATGAGCAAGTCTCAAATTTAAGGAGAGAGGTAGGTGAGAGTAACCACAGGCAACGGGCTTTAGAAAATTTTTTTTTGATTATCATATAGATCAACATCAAAAGAAATTTTCTTATATAGCCTAGTTCAATATGGTACTAGTCCATATGTTTGAAATTTGTGGCTTCTTTTCTTGCGACGCCTCAATATCCCCTTTATGTAGCTATCTCGCCGGAGCTAGACGAAGAGGAGGAGGATGATTATGACTATTATTTTCTCTACTTTCTATTTTTATTTTTATATTATATTTATTTTATTATAGGACTTTTGTAATTATTTTTTTTTGTATTAATAAAGATATTTTTATTTCAAATATTTCTGAATATTTCTGTGTATCTGCTTTTCTATTTGGGATTCGAAAACTCCAAGATTTAAGATAAAAATTTTCTAACTTAAAAATGACATTACAGTAGTAGTGTCTTGGCGTTAAGAATGCATCACTTAGGCACTGCTAGCTTGCATGACATAAGTTTAAAACTCGAGACCTGAGCATCTTGACATTATATTCATAAGACCACAGCACTGTGGGGTATGATTTGGATTATGCCATGAATGTCCTAACATTATTATTTTAAGTGTAGAAACAAAGCACCTCAACATTAGGATTACGGCACCACGGTGCTATAAGATGCTCGCCAATATTTAATTTCCTGATGACACAATGCCTTGGAACTGAGCCTACAGCACCACGACACTGCTTTACGGATATCCAAAATTTGATATTTTAGTAGTACAATGTTTTAGTGATGCTAGTTTTTATAATTTTAGTGTAAAACACTCTTCTTTTTTGTTCTAGATTCAAGATCGATGGAGGGAGAATTTTATTTCACACAATAACTAAGTTCAACGATAGAGGGTATAGCGCTTTGCCACCGAAAGGATGGTATTGCGACGGGTATTAGAGATAGGGCCCCCAGAGACTTCAACACAATAGCGCTAATATAATTCTGCGATGCTCAATTCTTGGTGCCTTGATGCTCTAAATAGATCATTGAAGGTTTCATTCCTGAAAGCTTGGCGCCTCGGCGCTGGGCCTCAGCACCACGACACTACGAGACGGAGACATTTATATTGAATCAAATTCTTGTTGATTTTAACGGGGTTTTAATGAAAATTTGATAGCATAATGTCTCAGCAATACTAAGTTTTCACAAATTTTAGTGCAAACACACTCTTCTCCCTTATTCCAGATCCAAGATTGACAGATGAAGGATATTTTTCTCACGTCGAAATCAAGTTCAATGGTAGAGGACTTAGACATTCAAGATTCTAGAATATTTTAAAGCATAGGGAGCTGCCTTTTTTACTACGAATTCAAGATCGAAAGATATACGCTCTTTTATTTTTCATCAGATCCAAGATCGATGATGAAAATTTAGTTAAATTTTATTTTCAGGAAGAAAATAGTATAAAGAAAGTATTTCCATAAGTATTTTATCTAGATTTGATGAGAGTGAGTCTTGATTTTATTTCTTGCACGAGGAGATCGCTCTCGTCGCTGAAGGAAGTGTGTTGTTGAGAGCACAGACGACTGAGAGCAAAGACAGAGAAGGGAGTTAGAATGAGAGTGAGGAAGGAAGAAAAGAGCAAACAGTGGTTGCTTTCCCCTTTTTATAGTAAATTTTGCTTTGATGGTGGGTAGTTTTATGCTCTATAAACATTCTCCCCCCTCCCCCCTGGGCAGTTATTTTTGGTGGGTCGAGGACTGTGGTTTTCTTGATTTAAAAAATTTAGGATACATGATGACGCCTCGACGCTGGCACACAACACTGTGGCACTGTGTCATTTTGCCGGGCAACCGTCTGGGGCGGTTTAGGCTTATAGATTTTCTTAAGGTGACAACAATGACGTGGCGCCCCAAAGTCGGGATGTGTAAATTTTATCATTTCATCATCATTTTTTATTTAAAATTTTTTTTTATTCATTTCATTTCATCATCATTTTTAGATGCAAACAATCATCATGAGATAACAGTCGGTGACACCTCTCTTCCTTGCCACTTGCTATGAAGAGAAGAACCTAGTGGCATTCAAGTTTGTTAAGTCTTATAATGAGCAGAGGGAGCTGGTCTAAGCCACGCTACACAATACTGCAATAAGAATGAAGAAGTGGGTGTATAAGAAGAGGAGACACAGGGAGTTCAAAAAAAGAGATCTTATACTTGTAAAGCTCCTACCACAACAATTTAAAACACTTCAAAAGGTATGTAAGGAATTTGCATATTAATATGAAAAGCCTTTTAAAGTAATCAAGCAAGTATAAAAAGTCTCCTACAAACTTATCCTCCCAGTAAAACTAAAGGTCTACTCAATTTATCATGTGAGTTGAAGCTTTACCATGCAAATATAGAAGGCACATTCAGAGGACTGTCTAAGCGAGCACTATAGCTATAATCACTTCTTTTGACAAAGAAATGAAGGAAATATTTTTAGATCTAGTCATTCATCGATGAGGGGTACCAAACTATAAAGAATATCATTAAGTGGAAGGGACTACCTTACAACTAAGTTAGTTGCACTGGGAGATTAAAAGCACGTTATGGCAATTTATATATAAAGTACAACAATATCAACAGGAAGCACGATGAGGGCATCACAAGCTTAGGTGGGGAAGAGCGTCACATCCTGCATTCGCCATAGAGATTAATCATACTTTCTTTGCCATAGACAAGGAGATTCAAGAGTGATCTAGAAAGAGGAAGAACAACCTAGAAGGTTCCCAAAAGTTCTAGAGAGCACTAGAATGGGAAAGCCTCAGGACGATTTTGGGATAGTTTGGAATACTCTAGAATCATTATATATGCTAGGAGAAGTGTGGAATCATCTAGAATCATGTATATTCTAATATATTCTAGAATCTTTTCTATGCCTTGGTGGACGACTATAAATAGAAGTCCGCACCTCTCATTTGGACCTACCAAAGGTTCATAAGCAATCCACTCTTGTAAAGTTCATTTGGTTATTGAAGTGCTTTTTTTTATTCAAAAGGTCTTTGTCTCTTTCTAAAGAGCCTTAGTGTTTATAGCTCAGTGTTGTAAGAGTTACGCTTACGTAGCATTTAGGAAGAAGTATTATGGTCACATAGATGACTTAAGAAAGGTCTATCCATGACACTAGACTTTTCTCATGAGGACTTGAGTTCATGCCCTTGCAAATATATTGTGTGTGTCAATTTATAATTAAATTCTCTTAAATATAAAAAAAATAAAAAAATAAATAAAGAAGATAATGCACTTGATGCCTTGACGCCATAGCTTGAATGTTTTATTGAGGACTTAACACTAAGGCATTGAAATTCAATGTCACGGTATTACAACTTGGTGCCAAGGTGCCAACCTTAGAACCCTAGTTTACTCATTCGATAATTTTTTGGTTGAAAGCCTCATCAGGTCACCAGGCCCGGGGTAAAAGACAATGCCACCATGCGTGATTGGCCATCATAGCACTATAATTTATAATGAGGATTTTTTGGCCCAAAATTTGTAGTTGACATTGGAGGGATTCTTTTATGGATATTTTTAACAAATTTTAGAGTAAATCTTAGGCAATTTTTCAAGGGGGATTGAAAGTTGAAGCAAGGATTATGGCAGAGCTTTGGAGTCCAAAATTTTATTTGTCCTTTTCATTTTAGTTTCTATATTATATTCTTCATTTTTTTCTTTGATTAGCATGAACTATGCCCTTTTTTAAAAAGCTAGATCTGAATCTTTAATTTTGATTTTTTATTAAGAGTTTAAGGGCTTGTTTGAGATAATTTTGTTTTGTGTTTTTAATTTTATTTTTAAAAATATATTTATTTGATGTATTTTTTTATATTTTAGTTTTAAAAATAGATTACAATATTTTTAAAAATGCTTAAACAAATTTATGTTTTTTTGAGTATTTTTTTAATAATTATTACTAATAAATATATTTTATTTTAAATTTAAATATAAATAAAATAAAATAAACTAAAAATAGAAAATAAAAATGACCCCTTAATCTTTTGATATCTTTGTTTTCAATTCATGCTAAATATTTTAGCCTATATTTATTCTTGAAGTGATAGTTTGGCCATCAATTATAAGATTTGATAACATAATTTAAAGTTGACAGGTGATAAAGATAAGTAATCTTAGTTGAAATACATAAAAAAAACTACAAACAATCTTTCGACATTATTTTCTTTAAATTTGCAAGATATATGATCTTTACAAATATCGAGTCCAACATACTGTGTATAACAATAATATAAATCCATATTTTTATTTTACTAAAAGTAATAACAATCAGAACTTTTTCTTTGACATTAGTGCACCATATAGAATTTCATACTTAAATATAAAATGAATCACTACTACAATAATAAGTATCCTTAGCATCCAAAAAAAAAAAAAAAAGCTTATGATTTACTTGAGATCAATTTCAGCATTCAGAAGTTGTTATAGAACCGACAATGCTAATGCTAAATTTGTTACCAAAGGGCGTCACTTGTAGAAGAAAGTACAACACTGATAACCAATTTTGAATTAGTGTGGTTATGAGCCCCCCTCAAGTTGATGATCTCATAAATAGAGTGCCAACTTGTGTCGAAGAAAATGATATTTTTTTTTGAAGGGTATCCACCCAACACCCCACCCATCTTATAGGTGGGGATGCCGTGATTAATCTCGCCAAGCCACATTCACCCACGAACGTCCCCTGATATCCCCAAGAAAGCCGCCCTAGAGAATCAACGGTCCGGCCACCACCAACAGAGCTAGGAGATAGAAATCTGTGATGGAGGCAGCAGAATCAGGGTATGCCTGAAGATGAGCTTTTTGAATTAGGAGATCAGTGGAAATTGTGCCTTTGATATATCTGGGGAGAAGTTTAAGAGCTTGAAGTGGATATCTAGTGGGTTATGCATATGTTTTGTGGCACGTTTATTGGCTAAAGATATGTCAGGTCTGGTGAGTTTAAGAAATTATAGTGAGCCGACGAGTTGGCAATAGAATTGGGGGATTGAAATATGGCTACATAGATGTGAGATTGATAGTAGCTTTGGTGGGGACAGTTATTAATGGGTTTAACTAGCCTTGGAAAGAAGAGCTAAGGCATAGTTTTGTTGTTTATGTAGAAGATCGGTGGCTGTATAAGAAATTGTTAAGCAAACAAAGTGAGAAATTTCACTAAGATTCTTCATATGAAACTTACAATAAAGATTATGAATGAGAGCGGTAGCAGCAGTGGAGTCATTACCTGTATGAGGTATATCATCAACATAAATGAGAAGAAAAGGATGAGTATGCTTATTGTAACATAGCTCAAGGGAGGGATCAACAGTGCTATGCGTAAATCCCAATAGCTTTAGGTAATTAAATAAAGTGGCAAACCATTAGTGAGAGATTTATTTCAAATAATGGAGAGCTTAGGGTGGGAAGACGTTTGTAAAAGTAATGAATAGTGGTGGAGGAGCATTATTAGTGGTGGCGTATGAAGGGGAGGAGATGGAGGATGGTATAAATGTAAGAGGTGGGGGATGCGGACGTGTTAATATTAGTGGATGAAGTTTGTATGAGAAGGTTTATTCATCAAATTTGATATAGCGAGAGATGTATGTTCTGATAATGGGAGGGTGACAGCATTTGAATCCTTTGTGTGAGGTGGCATATCAAATGAAAATGCATTGAATGGATCTAGGAGAGTGCTTATTTGAAGAATCCATAGCCAAAAACTCTTAGCTAGGCGTAATCAGGTGGTTTATTATATAGCAACTGATCCTATTTATAAGATATGTTGCTATGAGTAAGGTATCAGGTCAAAGGATTTGAGATAATCCGGCTTCCAGTAGAAGTGTATGAGTTGTTTCTAATAAGTGAAAATGCTTCAATTTAGCTGTCATTTTGTTCAGGGGTATATGGGCAGCTGATATGATGAGAAATGCCATGCTCAATTAAGGAGGTTTGTAAAGAGTGCTTGTGATACTCTCTTCCTCCATTAGTGCAAAATATAGTAATTATTTTTATTAAATTGAGCCTCAATCATAATCTTGAAGAGTGTAAACATAGTGAATACTTCAGATTTATGGCACATTAGAAAAATCTAACAAAACTTTGAACAATTGTGAATTAATGAAACATAGTAGTGAAAAAGTTGATTAGAAGGAATGGGGGGCAAGACCTTAAACATTAGAATGAATTATACGGAAGGGACAAGAGCTGTAATAAGAAGATAAAGAAAAGGTAAATTTTTTTACTTTGTTGAAGTACAGGAAATATAAGAGAAACTGGAATAAGAAATATATATATACTTTTGTAAATTTGAGCTAAACGCTAAAAAGTAGAGAGATGCGGCTGACCAAGTCTACTATGCCAAATAGTGGATGATAATGTGAAGAGCTGGAAAATTGGAACCAGGAGGAGGTTGATGAGGGATGATATAAAGACCATTAGAGCTTGATTCTGAGAGAAGTGACTAGCGAGTCTTCTTATCCTGAATTAGATAGCCATTAGAATTGAATATAATTGAACAATTGTTATCAATAGCCAAACAATGAACAAACAATATTATAGAGAACATATTATAGAGATTGGGTAAAATGTCATCACCAGCAGATGAAATTGATAGTTGCTGACCATTTCTAATAGTAACATGTTGATGTCCAATGTATGGATTGGAATTGGACAATGTAGCAGCTCAATAGTAAGATGTGCAGATGCTCCAGATTCAAGAATCCAATTGAAATTTGGAGCAGGAGAGGTAGCAGCTAAAGCTTGTAGCTGGTGATTGAGGTCAGCTATATACCAAAATTTGGAGGCTAAGTGTCCCATTTTATTGCAAATTTTCCATTGTATGATTATTTGTTGTGATTTGACTTCTCAACCATAAGAATTCTGAAGTACTTTGGGGTGGGTAGCATGTCATTGATTTCATGTTAAGTGAGGATATCATATCCCAAAGTGATTTGCTGCAAGGGCTGTATGAGGATCTAGATTAGTTTGTTGTTGATGAGTTGCTTCATTTGCCAGATTAATCTCTTTTGAACATAACAAGGAATAAAAGTACTTCAAATTAAGATGTGATGTTGTGTTCGAATAGTAGTTTTGAAAGATTAATAGTTTGGCGATAATCTATTAATGGTGTAGAGTATACTATCTTCTGTATCTAAAGAGTTTCCCGCTGCTACTATAGCATCAACCTTAGTTTTAATTTTAGAAAAATATGTAGTCATTGTTTAGTCCCCCATTATTATATTATGTAATATATTTTTAAGTTGAAAAATGCATAAACAATTACTTCACAAAAATCTTCTGTCTAATGTGGCAAAATTTTAGTTTGTCTCAAGATTTAAGACATTATAACAAAGAAAGGATGAGATAGTTGAGTAAAGAGCAGTTGATAAATTTTGATCTATGAGTATTCAGCTATTATAGTGCGGATTAAGTGTAACTGACGCATCGATAGCTACTTGATGCTTGTTGGGTTTTGAGAATGTTCCATAAAAATAACCTTCAAACCCTATTTGCTTGAAAAACTTGGAGAATCTATGCTCGCCAAGCAAGATGATTTTTCATAGTAAGGTGAGATTAATCTTTTGATTCTAAAGAGTTTCTCACTGCTGCTATAACATCAACCTTAGTTTTAATTTCTGATTAATATGTAGTCTTTGCTTAGTCCCCCATTATTATATTATGCAATTCATTCTTAAGTTGAAGAATGCTTGAGCGATCACTTGACAAAAATCTTCAATCTAATGTGGTCCAAATTTTAGTTAGTGTCTTAAGATTTAAGACATGATAACAAAGAAGATGAGATAGTCGAGTAAAGAATTTTCATCTATGAGTATCCAACTATTATAATGCAGATTAAGTGTAATTAACACACCGACAGTTACTTGATGTATGCTAAGTTTTGAGATTGTTTCATTCAAATAACCTCTAGACCCATTTGCTTGAAAAAAATTTAAGAATCTATGCTCTTCATGCAAAATGATTTTCTATAGTTGTGGGATCCAAAAATTCGCCACCAACCTCTTTTGGATGAAAAGAGTGTTTTAAGTTGTTGGTGAAAATTTTAAAAGATAGATGAATTGTAGATAAGACACTACCCAAAGATTACGTCCTTATTTTATGAGGAATTTTTAGATCTGGTTCAATATTTCCTATAAGCGCAAGCCCCTATAGTTAATTACTCCTCTCAATGCTGAAAGAACACTTTAAATTAAAGTTAGTCGATGAATCGTTAAATAACGAGTATATAATAAGTGAGTGAAGTTTAGAGTTTATGAAATTTATCATTTTAATTTAAAACTTTAGGTTGGGGAACCGATGACACGCCTGATCTATTCCGCCATCCCGTGTTATCGCAGTCCTAGTCCGTTTAGTTAGGGAGGTAGTCGACGAACCCGACCGGGATCCTTGTCGAACACACGTTACGCCCAAGGTGTCCTCAGACCGGTGGAGTTTGTCAGGAGACAAATATAAGTCAACCTTAACTAACAAACTTTTCTAACCAAATATATATTTTATAATTCACCAAAGAAAGTTGTTCGCATGAATGCTCAAGACCGTAATTTAGTGGTGTCATATGCACCCGTGGGTAGAGGCTGGGTTGAATCGCCATTTATGTGGTGTTATTTTACAAAACCAGGATAGAGGCCACCCATGCGCTTAAAATTATTTGAGCCTGAAAATAATTATGCATTTGATTTGATATTGGCTCTTTATGAGCATAAATTTTCTTAATTTGTCACCCCTAGACAAATAGTTGTGGAGGGGTAGATTAATTTTAAGTTTTAATTTAAATAATTAATTTTATTTGATTTATATTTTATGTTTTATTTGAATTTTGATTATTTTATGATTGATTTAGATTTGAATCTATGATCAATTATCATTTAAACTATAATAATGATAATCTTTTGAATGTAATAGACCTTGTCAACTCTATCTGCTTGCTTACAGAAGATCGGGTCTAAATTCAATACTCTCATATTTATAATCATCTAAACTTTGTCAACTCTAGCTTGAGCGTAGAGGAGTGGGTTTGAGACTTTTCTTTTGTGAGTTTGAACTTGAGAAGTGTCAATAGATTTATCATTTGTCATTTTATGACAAAATTAACTTCTCAGATTTTGTTAACTTAAAATTTTTATAATATTATAATCAGATTTTTAGATTTTATTAACCCGGACCTAGTCCTAAGACGAAACCGGGATGTGTAGTATGTTCTTTCATTTTGCACATAACTTGTATATCTTTCTATATACTTGCTCTAATAAATACTTCAACATACATACATGTATCTGTTCTTTTTAAAATATTGTATGAACATTTAGATGTCTAAGTTGAAATAGTTGTATTTGATGTGTCAAAATGCAAGCATAAATTTTAATATGAATTTTAGCTTAAACCAACCCAAAACCAAACCGACATGTAGCATTCTGTTTCAGACCGACTTAGAATAATCTTCCACATACATACGAAGTCTTTATTTTAAAATATTAAGATGTCTAAGTCAAAGTGTAGATGTCAAATTGCAAGTTTTGATTTTTTTTATATGACATTTTTGAGTTTTGTTAACCCGGACCTAGCCCTAAGACCAAACTGGAAAATGTAATTATCTGTTCTTTCACTTTGCATTTGGGTTACATATTTTTCCTAAATGTTTGATATAGTAGATATTTCAACATACATACGGGTATCTATTTTTTAAAATGTTGTATGAACGTTTGAATATCTAAGTTGAAATGACTATATTTAGTATGACATGTCATCTTTAATACTTGTTATAAAATAAATAATGATTTATTCTTGATCAAGCATGTATCTATTCTTGAATTCAACATTTTCAAATGCAAACTAAATGAATATCTATTCTAGATGATCAAGTATGCATCTGTTCAAAAGAGGTAAGACATCTACTTTCACATTAAGTGAACATTTATTCTTTAATGATGTGAATTTAAACCCTTCTTAATTTATCATGAATCAAATATGTATATCTTTCTAGGATATACATTTAACCTTTTAAACCATTCGCTAAACATCAAGTGCGATATCTATCTTAAGAGAAATTTGAGAAAATGTTATGAATCATGTATAAATTTGCACGTCACATCCAAACCACATTATGCATATTAGAATTTAGATGGATAGAGATCAATTCAAATGTAGATTTGTATATGAATTTTCATTCGATGCTTCTTTGAATTTGAAAGAGAGCTTCATGTTTAATACATGATCATTCTTACTTCAAGATACCCTTTCACATATTCATATAAAGGAAAGAATGATGATACTAATGAAGCTACCTACTCACTTCCCATTTTTATTCTCATTTTTTTAAATAATAATCCTTAAGAATTTAGGCATCATATCAAGCAAGTAATTTTGGAGAATTATGTCCTACCTTTATAACGATGCAAGATATGGATTTGATACTTGTTTATGGGTATATGAACATTTATTAGATAAAATGTCACTTTAACATTACCAATCAGTTAGCTAAAAGAGGCTTAGAATTG
Organism: Cymbidium sinense; assembly: GCA_021442155.1. Taxonomy (NCBI): domain Eukaryota; kingdom Viridiplantae; phylum Streptophyta; class Magnoliopsida; order Asparagales; family Orchidaceae; genus Cymbidium; species Cymbidium sinense. The sequence goes on from CM038229.1 coordinate 21,784,756, forward strand.
CATTAAATTACTTTTCAAATTGCATTTGAAAAGCCTATTAGCTCAAATATGAAGTCATTCACTTTTTTTTCATTTTCACACTTAGCTCATGATTAAGAAAAATCTAAAATATTTCTTATACAAGGTTAAAGGAATCTGAATTTTTTAAAAAAAATGAATATTGATCCTCATAATTGCAAATGACCAAGCCATAGGATGAGGCAAAAAGAAAGGGTAATCATGAGCTTGCAACATTTAGTTCATGATAGCATGACAACTTAAACATATATCCATCCCATTAAGCATTATCTTTATCATACTTTGCACAAGCCCATTTGCAATGTTTTGTATAAGCCCATTTGACAATTTTTGTTTAGGATGGGCCAAGTATGAGGGAGAAAGCCCATGACATTATGATACATTCATAATCACTTATTATATTTTAGTCATTTATCATATTACTTTTTTTGTCATGACATGCACTCATAAATGAGAGAAGAAGGAATAACAAAAGAAGTAAAGATCTCCCCTTAGATCCATGCACATTTTATGAGGCATTAAGAGAGAATGGCAAAGAAATAAAAAATTTCCCCTTAGATCCATGCATATGTCATGAGACATTAAGAGGTAATAATAAAGAAGTAAAAGCTTTCCCTTAAATTCATGTATATGTCATGAGACATTAAAAAATAAATGACAAAGAAATAAAAATTTTCCTTTAAATCCATGCATATGTCATAAGACATTAAGAGGTAGTGACAAATAAGTAAAAATTTTCATTTAGATTCATGTATATGTCATGGGACCTTAAGAGAGAATGACAAGAAAAGTAAATCTCCCCTTAGATCTATGCTCATGTCATGTGATATTAAGAGAGAATGACAAAAGATAAAAGAGTTAACCTCTTAGATTTATGTTCATGTCATATGACATTAAGAGATAAATAGCAAAAAAAAAAAAAAAGTAAATCTTCCCTTAGATTCATATATATGCCATGTGACATTAAAAAGAAAATGACAAATAAATTAAAATTCCCCTTAGATTCATGTATATGCCATATAACATTAAGAGATAAATGACAAATAAATAAAAATTTTCCCTTAGATTTATGTATATGTTATGTGACTTTAAAAGAAAATGACCAACAAAATTAAATCTCCCCTTAGATTCATGTTAATGTCATATGACATTAAGAGAGAATGATAAAAGAGTTAAGGCCTCTCCTTAGATTCATGTATATATCATGTGACATCAAAATGAAATGACAAAGAGTTAAAGATCTCCCCTTAGATGCATGTTCATGTCATATGACATTAAGAGATAAATGACAAGAAAAATTAAATCTCCCCTTAGATTTATGTATATATCATGTGACATTAAAAGGAAATAACAAACAAAATTAAATTCACCCTTAAATTCAAGTATATGTCATATGACATTAAGAGATAAATGTAAAGAAAAATTAAATCTTTCCTCTCCTTAATGGCATTAAAAAAACTCTAGAATTTAATGGGATGACACAAGTCCCATTTCCATTTTCATTTCGGCCTCATGCTAAGGGGCTAATCATTATAAATAAGAGAGAATCCTTCTCTCATGAGACTTTACTCTCCCACTTCTCCCATTTTTCCTTATAAAGTCTATTGCAAGTCTAAGTTTCCTAAGAGAGAGTTCATCCACCTTTCAAAGGAAGAACTCCCCAACACTCAAGTTTGTTCTTATCATAGCACATCAACTTGTAAGTTATAACTAACTTAATGCTTTTAAATTTATCCCTTCTCACCTTATATGAATAGATGTAAATCTTATTTCAAGACTTAAGCAAAGGGGAAGCAATCATATTATCATCACATGCTTAGTAATAAGATAAGATTTAAACCACATGACACATAAGATGTCTTCTTTCAAATAATGCATTTATGTAGTATAAGCACCATTTAGGTAAAAGGAATTTACATTTTACACAAGTAATTGTTGCATGCTACGAAGATTCAAATAATGATGAGCTAAGCATGGATAAACATATTATAATTATTTTCCTTCTTAAGAACTTAAGCATGTATACAAACTCCTTCCTTTTTTTATCAAAATTTTCAGCTGCCTCCCTACATCATCCGCATATGGAGCCGCCGGAGACAGATTCCCAACACGCCAAAGCATGGTGGTGTGTGTGAGACATCGTAGAAAATTTATTTGTCCACCATACCAAGAAAGACGTGCATAGGTTAATACAACATAACATAGCATTTCCTTGCCACGTTGGAACAACATGAACAAATACTTATATCATAAAAAATAATAATTTCTCTATCAATTGGAACAACGTGAGTAGTTACTTATCACAACAAATTTCCCTACAATGTTAGAACGTAACATACTTATGTGAGCGTATAGTTATCCGCAAGGTTTACCGTTAAAAGCGATGTGAGCGAATATTTGTAGCGATAGATTTTTGCGGCGGAATAGCGTGAATAGATCTTTATCACGAGTTTCGCATTGCGTTGAAAGCGATGTGAATTGATGCTTATACGATAAATTTTTACTGGCATTTGAAACAAGCGTGAGCAGTCTTATCATGAGTTTCTACTTGGCATTAGACGATATGAGGCAGTCTTTTATAAATAATTTTAAGCTTGCATTTACACATGAACATGCATGTATATGCATTTAAACAAGACATTTGACATTTTTGAATCTAGCTAAGCATTGCATTGAGACATCATTAATAAGAAATCATCACACGACTTTTTATTGCATGTCATTTCTCCTTATTTTGTTTCAATATGAGGGATGAAATAACTTTTCCAATTTTAGTGAACAAAATAACATTCATGTGTTAAACTATAAACATATGCTTTACTTCTTACTATGCATAATTAATATTTAACCCTCCACATTAAGGCCATATACTTCACTTTTTTGTGTAAGAGAAATCAACAAGTGGAATAATGGTTTATGCCAAGTATAACTAACATTCAACCTTCCATAATATATCATGAAATCAAAGGAAGAAATTTCTAGTCTTACAAAAGAAATTTATAAATCTGAAATTTTACCAAACTCATGCTCATATGAAGGAAATGTAGAAATTCCATTGACTTTGGTTTCTTCCTCTAGCCTCCTTTCATCTCTTATTATGATAGCCCTGGCGTTAGCCATAAAAAAAATGAATAGACACATTAAGCATGACATTACATAAAACCAAAAGAAAAGAGAGGATTCAGATTTAGTAAAACATTGGCAAAACCCACAAAATTCGAAGGGAGTTTAAATTAAATCTTGCTAAAGAAGATCACAAATTTAACAATCATTTTCAAAATCTTAAGAGATACGGCAAATATAGTAAATCCCACACATAAAGATCTCACAATTCACTTAAGGATTTATCACTTAGATGGTAATAGCAATTAGAAAGAAGGTAAGCAATGTTAATAAAATAAGACTGCTTTTCAAACTTCTTTCTTTTAGCAAGATCCTTAATGAACTTAATCTATATGTCATACATCATTTCATTTAGACTAGCAAAATCTAGAAAATCAAATATGAGATGATACTTGCATTTGGATTTGTCAAATCAAGAAAAGAAATTTGAAAACAAACTTTGCTCAAATCCTCATCTCCATATTAGCAAACAACTACATAATGGAAGCAAAGTAGGATAGACTTCATAAGGTAAATCCAAAAAATCAGTGTATGTAATAAACACTTGCATTTGAACTTAACAAACCCGGGAAAATCTGAAAACTAATCTTCACCCAAACTATTATTCTCATAATAACACCCAAACTATTATTCTCATAATAACAACTAACCATAGAATGAAGAGCTCTCCAACAAATAATTTCCTCTTTTTTTTTTTAAAGAAATAACATATACATAAATCTGAATTTTCAGATTCAATTAAAAGAACACTTTTCTTTTGATGGAGAAAGATGAGAATAGAGCCTATTATTGATCAACAATTGCAAGAAAGTCAAGGTACTAAGCTCATTCATAAGCTTTAAACTTTCAGATTTTAGCTAAAGATATGCTTGCATATTAAAGAAACTTGCTAAGAATAAAGCTCATCACTAATAACTAGTGGTAGAAAAATGAGCAAGCAATTATATTAGGCCAACATGCATAAGCCACTTCCCTTCATTTCTAACAATCTCAAATCATATGATAACCATTCACACTTGCTATTTTATCTAATCCCATTTTCACATTTCCAATTTTATTTTAAACATATAAGGGAAGGTTAATGAACATTATTCCATCCAAAACAAAATTTGAAGCATGAAAGTAAAAAAACTTGCATATAACTTAGGATTTGAGCTATACATCATCTCAAATTCTATTTCCACACTTCTAATTTCATTTTTGAACATGTAAAAAAGGTTTAGCAAGTATCATTCCATCTAAACAGCAAAACTAAAGCATAAAAGAGAAGAAACCTTGCATATAACTTAGGATTTGAACCATACACCATCTCAAACCCTTCTTTCATATGCTTAACCTTTTTTTCAACATATAAAGAGCTTTAACAAATGCTATTTCACCAACAAGAAACTATTTCAGCTAAACTAAAGTTATAAAAACCCATGAATAATAGCAATCAATATAGAAGCTTGGGCCATACATCATCCCGTACTTTAGGATCAAATCCTATCCTCATTCTAAGCATTTAGAGAGAGATTCATCAAACCCTAATTTCCAAACAAAGCCGAAAAGTATAAAATGCGTTTAGGGTTAAATAGAAATGACTTGGAGAGTTTGATTGCTAAGGAGGAAGAAGAAGAAGAGCTTTCGGTTGAGATAGCTATGATCTCTTGCTCGGCTAGCCGGTCGAAGCTGAAGACAAAGGAAATTGGACTCGGTTGCTTCAGACGGACGGGAAGCAGGTTCGATCGGGTCTCACGCAAGGGAGGAGAGGAGGAGGAATCGCACTAGGGGGGTGTTTGGCAACGGATTTACTAGGATTTAGCCATCTAAATCCCGTAAATCCTACCAAACACCTTCTAAGGATTTAGTAAATCCGCTTGTGCCGTAAATCCGGTAAATCCGGAAATCTGCGTGAATCCCGGATTTATTAAATCCGCCGATTCGGCGGATTTAACCGACGAACCTCTTTGTGTGGCGGGAATGGGTTGTCCTCGTAGGCATTCGCTCCCTCTTCTCTCATTCGTTCCGTCTCTCTCAACCGCAAAGAACTGAAAGGCTCTCATTCTCTCCCGTTTCCTTCAACCGCAAAGAACCGAAGCCCCACTCTCTCGTTCTCTCCCGTTTCCTTCAACAGCAAAGAACCGAAGGCCCTTCTTCTGTCGATTCTCATTTGTCCCCCCGATTCAACTGCAAAGAACCGAAGGAAACGAAGAAGGTTTTAACTTAGAGATGTGATAATCAAGTATGAATCATTTTACTTCTCATCGAAAACAATGGTGAAAGTCATACCTTCAAGCCTTCTTTCTCTTCGTCCCTCTCCAACGCACCGTGACCTCTGCTGTTCGGCATTGCGGTTGGAGGAAATAATTGTGTAGTTAAGCCTGAAAAATAGGGATATATGGTAGACAAAGATGAATTGAAAACAAAGATGATTTCCAAATGTAGGCTGTTATATCATAAACGGAAAAAATTAGGATATACTAAAAAAATTTTAATCAAACTGAATTTAATATCTAAATTTTATTTGATTAATCATAAATTATATTAATATTAAAATAAATTTATATTTATAGAAGCATCAATGAATAACTTTTACTACACTATTCTAATATAAATTCTTTTTTTCTTAAATAAATCAGAAATTTGATTTTATATATTTCATAATATTGAAAATTAGATAAATGTACATATTGTTGAATCTCAATTTATTTATGGATGGAAGAAGAATCTTCGGAGATATTTGAAAAATAAGGTTTGGTAGAAAGATTGATAGCAAGAATATTAGAAAATAGGAAAAGTTGAGGAGAAAATATAATTTGTATTTCAAATTAAATACATATTATTTATTTTTATTTATTAAGGTCAAAGTTATCTTTTCAATCATTTTATTTGAATTCAACTCCAAAATCTAAATAGGTTTTGATTATTATCTTTATCTTTGCGTTATAAAATAAGGAATTAAAATTTAAGAAACGTAATGTAATATTTATTTATATTTTGTAATGATTATGATATCTTTTATTAAATAATAAATTTTAATTTTAATATTATATTCTTTTTATTTATATTCTTATTCTTTAAAAAATATTATTTAATTATAACAGATTTAAATCCTCAAATAACTTACCAAACATCTTTCGATTTAGCGGATTTAATAAATCATTCTTAAACACTTTTCAGATTTAATATTTCAGATTTACTAAATATATGGATTTAGTAAATCTAAATAAATCCAATCTGTTGCCAAACACCCCCTAGAAAAGGAAAAACTGAGAGAGGAGGATCGCATGAGAGGGAGAGGTGTTCGGTCGTAGGTCGTGTGAGAGAGCACTTGGAGAGAATGAGGAGGATCGCGTTTGACCTTTAGGTTACATCTTTAATTGGAAATGGCGGCATGTTTCCATTGGGGTGGTGCGAGGTTAAGATTTAAGCGGCTTGCTTTATAATTATGCGGTAACACCATAATAATACAATTATTAATATTTTTGGCATCAAATAATATGAAATTATTTTTTATACTAAATCTTATTAATATGGATATTAATTTGAGGTATTTTTATTGTGTCGAACGTAACGACGATATCCGTTTCACGATCGGAGGTCATTTGGACCATATTAGTGACGGTCAAAGTGAAATTGGGCTTAAATTGCGTGACGTCGTGCTCAAATCGATCGACGTTCGCGTAGACTTTGTCGAATTGATGCGCTCGTTTGATATGTTTGATGTTTGGTGTGATGGCATGATTAATTTCGGCGGTCGCTCATCGTCGAACTTTATGTGCATCATTTCATTAAAAAATGATTTTAATTAATTAATCGGTTATTAATTGGTCTGATATATTTTATTTAATTAATTTTGATAGTTTAGACGCATTACGAAACCGAATTTTCAAATTGAGATAATTTGATCGAATCCGATCAATTAGGGCATTTTAAACCCGATTCATGCTATGTTACTTTCATTAATTATTGGTTTTAACTTTAGTGCTTCGTTTTATTTGTGAATCATATGTGGAGGTCAACAATAGTGAGCTCAGAAGTAACGAATTTCTTAATATTTGATATCAGAAACTTAAGTTGTGATGGAATATTGATATCTGAGAGCATAGGGGAAGAAGCACATTCCAATGATGTATCAGAATACTCTGTTGGGATTGCAGGATTCATTTTGATGATGCAAATTACTAGCCGTTAGGGTTTGATATCATGTTGAAGGCTGTAAAGCTTTCCTTCATATGATTACTACGGGCTCATTTGGTTGGAATTGCTCTTTTCACATAAATATGCTGTGATAGAAAAACATGCTTTCAAAAATAATAATTTTTTGAAATTATATTTTAATTAGTTGCAATTTAAATTTCATATTAATTTTAAATTTTACATATCCGTTCACAATTCTTTATTGAGATAATTTATTTTATGCATAAACTAAACAAAATTAAAATTATTATTTCCAAAAAAAATTATTATCCACATGCAACCAAACAAACTATGAGAAGTTATTATAAAATTTATGTTTAATAAAATAGCCTCAACGTTCCATTAAAAAATTCTTAAAGATAAATTTTCGAAGAAAAATATGTTTCACTTTTTATCTAAATAAAGCACCGAGGACTAACCATTTTAAAAAAAAAAATCATTACTTGATCACAAACTCTCATTATGAGATATCAAGTTCCTATTGACCCCTCAACCTTCAATTTTTTTATATTTATATTATATTTTAAAATATATATATTTATTTAATATGCACATTTCTATTTAAAAATAAATTAAATAGTTTTTTTTTAAATATTTAAAATATTTTTAAAATAATTATCTCACCTCGACTATTATCTTTATTGTGATTGTTCATCAACGATCACTACGATGACATAAAAATAAAAAATATTCTTAAAAATAAAAATATATATTTTATAAGTTTTTTATTTATTCATCATTTCAACAGAACAGGTACCTAAGAGTTAGGATTAACCCTTTTGAAGTAGTTAGAATCAACAAATTCACGAGCAAGTTGCAAAGCTAACCCAGCTTCCTTTCCCTTTCACTTACCAACCAGTTCAAAGTTGGTGGCTATTTATGTTTGATTTTTTTTCTTAGAAAAGTAGTGAAACTTTGACCTTAAGCTGATTTAATTTTTTTTTTAATCAGTAACTCACTGCCATGCGTTGATTATGGTCACGTGTCTAAAATTTCAAAATAATAATAAAAAAAACAGAAATATCTTTTCGAATTGATATTAGAAAAATAAACCTTTTAGAGAAAATTTGAATTATTAACGTTATTTTTTTTTTTTTGGAAAAATATGAGGGCTGACGCCCAATTCATTCCATAAAAAAGATAATTACATATACAGTAGAGTGGCGAAAATGAAAATGAACAATGAAGACCTACAAAGCTACCCAGCTAATTTAACTGAGGCAAAATTGAGATTACAGAAAAACTAAAACTAAAGGGAAATGTATGAAACCAACTGAAAGATCAAACTAAAAACCAGGTATGCGTTAGATAAACTATCTGGACTCAGACACAAAAAGAAACGCTGTATAGTATATCTAGCACCACCCCACCTTTAGATCAACCAATCGAAACCTGCGGTTACCTTCCCTGCCCTCCAATGGACGAAGAGATTCATATTGCACTTTTACCAGGTTGCGGAGAAGGTCATCCATGCAGGGACTATATTCATATATAAATCTCATTGTAACTATACTGTTGTCATCATCGTCCAGCAAAATGAAATGAAAAACCAGCAATTTGAAAACCGATCAAGAATAAGAGCATTTAGGGATAGTTATAAAGGAGCAACTGAGCTTTTCCATGCCAATATCAATTGCCTTATTTGCAAAGGCCATGTTTCTTTCCATTTCCACTTTGATACTTTTGCACCAACCCGAATTTTAACTTGCTGCATAAGTGATTGAAGGGAAGAAAAAGAGTTGGAGAAGATCCTTTGATTTCTCTCCCTCCAAATCATGTAAACCAAAACGGCTGTAGTCATATAGTATAGTCTTTTAATTATCTTATGAGCATGTAAATCAACATTCCCCAGAATTTGTTGAAGGGTAGAATTCAGTAAGAAAAATTGACCATTTGGAAGAAGAGATCGCACGCATCCATTGATCTGACATTCAAAAAACAAGTGAGGATGAGATTCAGTTAAAGCAAAACAGAAACAACATTCCCGCAAGGTACCCACACCTCTTTTTACTAACACATCTGAGGTCTTCAAACCTCCTAAAAAAGCCATCCAACAGTATAGCGAATAATTAATAGCACACCCTTTAAACCAAATTTCCTTATGCCATGAAATGCTAGGGAAAGATTCAAAAATGGCATCCTTGAAATCACGGTTGGATGGATTCTTTCTATTTTCCCATATAATCAAGTCCTCCCCTCCATAAATATCAATTTTCTGAATATTATCTAGCAGTAAAGAAAATTCTGAAAGAGAGGACCAAGGGAGACACCACTTACCATCCTTGATGAGGATACTAACCTTAGCATCATTGGAGATTCCCAGATTGTTTACCGTAGCCTCCCCCATCAGATGAGTCATGTTGTTGCCATTACACCATGGATCCTGAAATAGAGAAAGTGTATTTCCATTGCCAACAAGATATTTAAACTTTGCTTTATATTTTAACCCAATCGATCTTAACTCCTTCCAGCAAGAGGAGCATTTAGTAGTTGGAATTTCCCATACAGTACCATATTTCTGTAGACACCAGGAAGCAAAGAGAGATTCATTTTTTATGACTCTCCATAGAATTTTTAATTTACTGCATGTATAGAGAGAAAAGGCAGATATAAGTCCAGTTCCCCCTTTTTCTCTAGGGAGAGTTGTTTTGAGCCAAGAAATTGTATGAAGCTTTTGTTCTCCCCATTATGATAGAAAAATTCAGTAAATGAGCAAATCTTCTTTAAAACACCCTTAGAACAACAATTGATCGAATATGAAAGTAACCCATTGACGGAGGATCTAATCATTTGATACCCCCTAAGAGAGATATTTACTTTTCCATCCGACCATTCTCTTACGTAATTTATCAAACAATCCATTAAAATGGATCGTTTTATGTGCACCCAATACAACAGGAAGCCCAAGGTAGTTTATAGGAAAAAAAGTTTGCTTGATTTGGAGAATACTTAACAAATACTCAACATTTTTGACTCCTTTTGAAAAACAAATGGTAGATTTATCAATATTTACCTTCAACCCCATGTAATTCTCTAGTTTAGTAAGACATCCTTGTAGAGATCTTATAGATTCATTTTCTGCATTACCCATTGCTAGGGGCGTCATGCAAGAGGAGGTGTGATACTTTACACACAACTTTGCAGCAAAGGGAATAAACCTTTTTAATTGGATTTCTCATTCCATAAGACAAGATAGGGTATCTATAGCTAGAGTAAAAGGAAAGAGGAGAGAGGCGCCTCTTAACCGATGAGGAGGAAAACCAACCTTTTATTTCCCCGTTTAGTACTATAGAAAATGGAACATCCATAATACATGCCTCCACCCATTTTACAAACCTCGTTGGAAACCCTAATCTATGTATCGAAGCTTTCCTTTATAGAGTCATGCTTTTCTTAGATCCAGTTTAGCAAGAAATGTTCACGGTGACTAGGAGATGAAAACTGAAATTTCATTAGCCAAAGCCGGTATCGAATATCCCTTCTTTTATAAAAGCTGATTGGGCATGGTTTATCAACAATGGTAGGCATGTTTTTAGCCTATTTGCAAGAACTTTAGCAATTACTTTATAAAAAATATTGCAGAGTGAAATAGGAGGATAATCAGATAGGTTACTGGAGTGTTTCACTTTCGGAATTAGGGTGATGAGAGTGTGCTTAAAACATCTAGGTAATTTCTTTGTACTGAAAAAATGATGAGCAGCCCTTAAGAAATACTTCCCTGTAAATTCCCAAGTCTTAATAAAGAAATTTGAGTTGAAACCGTCCGGCCCTGGTGTTTTGTTTTCATTTATGCTGTGAAGGGCAGAGGTGATTTCATCATCACTAATATCCTTTTCCAATTCATTTGCACCAAAAGAAAGGGTTTCTCCCAAAGGAAGGTCCCTGCGGAAAGGAGGAATGGTTACTGCAATTAAATATATTAGCATAATACCTGTTTATCTCCTCAGCCATCATCTCCTGATTAGAGATTACCCCCTGCTCAGTATGTAATTCATGGATCCGATTGGCATTCCTTCTTTCTTTTATTGAACAAAAGAGGAATTTCAGGTCATCGTCAGATTGACTTAGCCAATGTGCCTTGGCTCGTTGTTTAGCCCACATACTTTCCATTTGAAGTAGCTTAGTATAGCTTAATTTTGCATCATTAGCTTCCTTCATCAAGCCTTTGTTTCCCGGATCTCGATTCAGCTTTAACATGATTTCTTCTTGTTTTTTTTTCCCCTGTATAATTTGAGCATGTAGAGGAGAGGGGTCCCATTTCCGATCTTTGAAAGCCTTTTTAACCTGAGATAATTTTTTAGAAAGAACAAACATAGGATCGCCTGACACAAACCCCCTCCATGCAGCACTTGAGATATCCTTGAAGTCCTCATGTGTTGACCAGTGATTCCTATACATAAACCGATGAGTGGGAATGTAACAATGTTGAAGAGTGGTAATTAATGGGGAGTGGTCAGATGAGAGAGGTGACAACACTTTATAATGGGAGAGTGGGAATAAGTCAAGCCACTTAGTATTACATAACACTCTATCAATCCTAGAAAGAATAGGATTGTTGCTCTGTTGGTTCGACCAGGTATAAAATAAACCAGAACTGGGTAATTCAATCAATTCACAATCATTAACACACTCTTTAAAATCAAGCGAATTGTTTAGGGAAATTGGAAGCCCACCAGACTTTTCATGACTCGACAAACAGCAATTGAAATCACCCATCAAGATCCAAGGATCAGATATTGCATTACCAATTGATCTCAGTATGTTCCATAGAGAGATCGTGGTGCAATTTTTTACGCATATATGCATGACAAATAGAATGTATCATTTCCAGGAATAGAAACAATACCGTGAATAACTTGAGCTGTGATAATCAATGGTTTAAATTCGAGTTTATCCGAGCACCACTTTATCCATATGCGACCCCCCACAGCATAATCAAAATTGGAAACTTGCGACTCAGAGGTGAACAGATTGAATTTTTTAAGAAGGAAAGGATTGAGAGAGATTTCTGTACCAATTTTTGTCTCCAACAAACAAAGAAGATTGATGAAAATCACAATTAGTCTAACACTCGCCAGATAACCCCTAACATTCCGCAACCTAGTAGCGGAGACATTAAGAAGATGAGGATGTTGCTTCGCCCTTACCTTTATTCGCATTTGAAGAAGGGTTAGCCTTTTCTTTAGTTGTTTCCAACGTGTATATGGGCTTACCTGGTGTAATAGGAACTTTTCCCCTGGGATCCAACGTCTCAGATCGAGCAGGAGAGTTTGCCGATGAGCAAATAATCTTCTCGGTAAGTGATTTTTCGCTATATACCTCTGTGTTGGAATCATTTTCAATAGATTCCCCTCTGATTTGCACTTCACTTTGGACTTCCTTGAGGATATCGTGAGCAACGGACAGTCCAATGTTGGTATGGATCTCCTCATGTTCGCTTTCAATCTCCAACACAGGGGATTGGATGGGTGAATGATTTAGGTCTGCCGTAATTGGATTTGGAAGTGCGCATATTATTTCAGCAACTTCCAAAGGACGGAGTTCCTCCCCACCCGAGCGACTTACAGTGGGTTCTTCCCTAGGAATGATGTCCGACTGAGTAATATTGTGCACACGAGTATCTCTGTAGTATGGCCTCCTACTTTTACTTCTCCCTCTAGCAGCAGTGGAAGGTATCGGGTTAAGGGGGCAGGATTTTTCATCGTGAGAAAATGTTTGACATTTGGAACAAGATACAGGTTTCCAGTCATACACAATATCCTGATTGAATTGATTGGTATGGAGTCCGGCAAGATTGATGATGTATTAATCTGCACACAGATCCGTGCAAAGGTGATGCGCTTTTCGTTCGTGAGATTATCAACTAAGGGATCCCAATTTGGCTCGACTAGAGAACCCCAACTCATTCCAAAAGACAAAGGGAAAGTTCGTAGTTTGATCCAAAGGGGGATTTCTTTGATTTGTTCTTTGGTTGGCCTAAAGTTCCATTCCCACTTCTGAAAAATAAAGGGGCGGCCATTAAGAAAACACGGACCATTATCCCATACAAGATCGTAATCTTCTGGCAGAAAATTTGAATAGGAAGAAGTCTCCTTCCAATGTTAAAAGATCCATAGATCCTTTAAACTTCCATCTCTTCTTCACTGCATTCAATAGGGAGCCATAATACGGCCTTTTCCCTATAGCATGTCCGACCAATGAAAGGTTCCATTCTTTTCGGCCCTCTGATAGATCTTCTTCAGAAAAATAAACTTCCGATTCGGGAGGGATAAAGGATAACGAGACAGCTTTACTCTTCTCATTTTGGGCAAGAAGTAAATCTTTCCAGTTGTTGACGGGAAGAGATGAGACTCGAGAGGCTGCTAAAGGCGGGAAGGATGCTTGAGACAAATTCCCGGGTAAAGCCATATCTCTGGTGAAAGGACAGCCTGACCCCCGGCCCTCAGCCGGAGGTCAGATGAAAGGAAAGAGTAGAGGAAGTGATATGTGTTTGTGTTGAGGAGATGGAGAGGAAAGAACAGATGTAATTTGGTCATCGAACTTACCTTCAGAAAACCCTAGCTGCCGCCACATTCAACCCTATTAACGTTATTCTATAATGGAACAATATTAATTTTGTAGGGATTTATCCATCAGCATAAATTGACTAGCAATAAAATGCAAAGGTATTTGTAAGCTTTATTTTGTTTTTTTTAATTTTTTAAATTTTTATTCAAGAAATTGTTCAAATTTAAAGAAGAAACAATTTCCACATAATACAATTTTAACATTGATTTATCATTTCAAAATAGTTTTTTTTTTATAATTAAAGAATATATTTGTACAATGAATCAAACATAAAGTGTAAAAAATGACTTTCATGGTAGAAATGATAAAAGCCTTGAGGTATTACAAATATTATTAAGAGATTGTTGGTGGTTTTTTTTAGGCAATTTTCTCATTAAAAAGAGGACTGTAGACCATTAAGGTCAGCATCAACTTTAATGTATACAATAAGTATTAGCATTACAATCAATAAAAGGTGCCTTACTTCTTAGTGATGTTTATCATCTATGTTGTTGATAACAATGGATATAAGTATTGGAGTTGATAATCTATGCTTGCATTATGATCGTTAGAGGGCATTTCCCATTTGTTAGTGATGACATCCATCTATTGTTGATAGACAAAACTATATATTTTCACCTTAAAATTTCTTTATGGTCTCACCAAGCCTCCTCAAATTTGTTGAAGTAAGCTAGCGACAGATATTATGATTGTTTTGATTAGGAATCAAAACACTCTATTGCATATTCTATGGTGAAATCTCTTAATTATAAATATTTGTAAACATACTAATACTTTAATGATAATTAAACAATTACGGGTTCATTATATTTTGTTCATTTAGTTGCTTATTTTGACTATAAGCATATAATAATTGGAGTTCAAATGGCCTTATTATCAATTCCAAAAGTTTATTTAGGCTCTTTAGATCTATTGATTTAAGTTAAGGTCTACACTAGATCAAATGCATTTTTTTTAGAAATGTTTTAGTTTCGCCTTATTTTCAAGCATAAAAATCATGCATGGTATAATTTGGGTCTTGAAAAACTATGTGATATAAAATCACAAACACAAATCTTATTTGTTAGAGGTTTGCATTTACCACTAATAAATATTATTGTCGGTGAGATTGATGCCCATTTGTCAACACTAATGTTATCATGTATTTTTAACAATTGAAAAGACTGTCAGTGACATTAACACAAAATTCCACTATTCTACTAATATTAATGCCCACTCTATTTGTAGTTAGTCTCCCACATTATAAAAGAGCAATCGAGCATATAAACAATAATCTCTTAAATGGCATTTTCAACTTTTTAAGGCACTTTCTTGATGTGGGGCATCATGATCACCATCATCATCATCATCATAAAATATAAACTTATATATTCAATATATATTGGGCCTTTATGTTAAAATTAAAGTTGAATATTGTTGGGCTTTTATATCTTTTTCTATCTTGTTATTATACTTTGGACTTATATGTATTGGGCCCTACTTATATCACGAATATATATATGGCGGTAAGTATGGTAATGATGATAAGTATATTAAGGATGATAAGAATGACAATAGTGGTAGGTGTGGTTATGATGCTGTTAGGTTTGAATTTAGAATTAGGTTTGAGTATTTTGAACTCTCCTTAATCTTATAAATTGGGAGGCTCTTATAATACTAGGAACTTGGCTTTAGAATAAATTATTTTTCTTGATTTCTTTTGCTCTCCTTGTGCTTTCCTCTTGGGTGAATGATTACTTGAGTGTGTGAGCCCATAGCCCTTAGAGAAGACTTCCAAAGAATAAATAAGATCCCCACATTGAAATACTAGTTGTAGAGGTTACTTTTAACTTATCCCCGCTTCGCCTGTAGTTGTTTTAAATCCTCTATAGTTTAGATTACTCATAGCTTTTCAACTCTTTCTTTGCACTTATAATAATTAGATATCTAGTGTGGTCATTATAACATTAATCAAAATCCTTTTAACTTTATTATGTTCTTGGTATTGTGATTGTGTTTATCATCAATATTCATAATGATTTAAGAATTATTGGTGTAATCATATTCACATCATAATAAGTCATACTTTCCTATGTGCATTATATTTGGTATTCGAGCAAGTATGTTTTCTAGGAAACATCTTATTGGTGTTGAATTTTATTTTATTTTTTGCATTAAATTAAACATATAATCCATTATTAAAAAAAAATCAAAACTGCTATTTAATTAGATATTTTTACTCATTTATATAATAGCCAATTTTATTAAATTTCATATCATTCAAAAATAAAGTATTTGCTTGTATTAATTTTTTTTTGTTTTTTTGAATAGCACATTATTATGTCAACTCATAGTGGGCATATGCATCAAGATCAAACTTAGATTAAAAAAAATATGATGATTCACATGCAATTTTATTTAAAAAAAAAATAGAAAAACTTACTCTTATCCACCAACAAACCTATAATGAATTTCAAAAAAAGTTTGAAGCTTTTAAACAAAAGGTTAGTAGGTTAGCATCACACAGATAAAGTTAACCCAATCCCAGAACACCAGTCTAAAAATAGTAAAAGTCATTCTGCCAACCTCATTCCTCTTCTTCCACCTTCTCATTCATATTCCCCTATTAGACCTCACCATTGCCCTCTCGGTCCATACCTTAGGGATAACTTTAACAAACATCCTGAGATCACTGAGATACTTTCATGTCTACCTCATAAAATAGGAAATAACTATAATGGGATGATGGCTTTACTGCTTAAGTTTTTTATGAACATTGTCCTTGACATTATGAGTAGCCATTATCTAATTATATTGCCCCACAATGTACACTTTGAAAACTTTATGATAATGTTAAATGTATGGTAAAATTTAATTCACCTTCTTATGATAGTCAATTTGATCTAAAAGTTTTTTTTAGATTGATTAGTACAAATAGACCAATATTTTGATTAGATGCTCATGTCAAATAAAAAAAAAGTTATTTTGCCTAGATGAAACTAATTAGCCATGTTACGACTAACCTTGCTCAAAAAATAGTATTAGGACAATCACTTATTTCTTTTTGAGATGAAATAAAAGAAATTTTAAAGTAAAAATACATACTATTAAATTTTCACGAGCAACTTATGGATAAGATGGCCATGCTTAGACATGGATCTTTGATTATACTTATATATGACACATTTTGATGAACCACTAACCCGTTGTGATGTTAGAGAGGATCATAATACCACCATCATTAGAGTTTGATCTTGATTACAAGCTGATATTCATAATGACATGTTAATTTGAGAGATTTAATCTTCTGAAGATGCATTTTGTGTAGCAACTCAAAATTAAGAATATCTTAGATCACAGACTCATCGGAGATTCACAACTTTGTCTAGAAATACCTCAGAAATTCCTAAAAGCCTAAATGAAGTCAAAGGAAAGGCTCAAATTGGAACTTCAATTTGAAGACATCCAGTATTATTTATTTTACATGTGGTAAAATTGACAATTATGCAAGTACTTATTCTTAATCAAACTTACACATAGATCTTTTGAATGATGATCACCAAATGAAAACTATAATGACCAAATTATAGTAGACCCATGTAACTAAGCTTGTTATGTAGAAGATGTATTATATGGATTTCATATAGCTATTATGCATATTATATTGGTTACTCCACAAGCTAATATTGATTGGAAGCACATGTTAAATTTTTATAATTATTTTAAGGTTGTTGAAAAGATATGCAAACTAATCATTGAGGTTGTTGCATGTATGTTATTGTCACCTCTACTTTAGCTAGGAGGAAGCTCACCCTAAACCCTCACCCACGACCTTATAAGATCACTTGGGTAGATAAAACCTCTATTTTTATATTTTAACATTATCTTGTACCCATTTCATCAAAAAAATATAATTTCAAAATTTAGTGTAATATACTTCTAATAAATGTGCCCATATACTCCCAAGTAGACCTTAGTTTTTTGACTTATATGCCATAAATTACAGACAATCTAATACATATGCGTTTAAGTTCAAGGTAAGATAATTGTGTTACATTTAGTTAAACCTAAAGAGGTCACTCCACAATAACCTTAATATTCTTTTGCTCTTATAGCAAGAAAGTCCTTACATATTAGTAAATGTGAATTTTAATATGAGATTAATGGGAATTTCATTTTTACTTTAGTCGTCCTAACTTTTAAAAACCAACCATTTATTGAACCCTTTCTATCTGAAGTGCATAAAATTTTATATAAGTATCAATATACATATTTGGAAGAGCTTTCTAGTGAGCTTCCACCATTAAGAGCATCCAACATGCTATAGAGCTAATTCATAGATCATCGCATCTTAATTTACCACACTATCATATGAACTTGGACGAATATATAGAGCTCGAACAACATGTTGATGATTTAATAATGAAAAGTTTTATCTATGAAAGCTTATTTTCATGCGTAGTGCATGCCCTTAAACCAAGTTTAAGTGGTACTTGGCGTATGTGCATAGACAGACATGCCATCAATAAAATTATTACTAAGTTCACATTCCCCATAACTAAAATTGATAACATGTTAGATATGATGGCTGAAGTAATAATTTTTTCTTAAATTGATGTTAGTAGTGGATAACATCAAATTCATATGCAAGAAGGTCATGAATGAAAAATAGCCTTCAAGATAAAAGATGGATTGTATGAATGTATAATAATGTGTTTTGGTTTGCTTAATGTTTTTAGTACATTTATGCGAGTGATGACTCATATCTTATGCTCATTTATTGAAAAAATTTTAGTCGTGTATTTTGATGATATCTTAATTGTTAGTTAAACAAAGAGTGATCATGGAAATCACCTACGAAAAGTTTTTAAAGTGCTTCATTGAAAAATATTATATATTCATTAAAAAAATGGCCTGTCATGATTACTTTAGCGATTTTCTTAGGATTCATCATTTCTTATGATGGTATCTCTATTGATCAGTAGGGGTGTAAACGAGCCGAGCTTGAGCGAGCTTAGTACATGTTTGTGTTCGACTCGTTAAGAAATTTTTTTGTTCAATATCGGCTCGTGTTCGTTAAATGCTCGTTAATAGTTGTTCGTGTTCATCAACAGCTCGTGTTCCGCTCGAATTGCCTCGTTAAGGATTATTTATTTATTTATTAATATTTAAAAATTATTAAATTTAATAAAAAAATTTTAATACAAAAATGCAACTTATAGTTATTTATTTATAAATTGTGGATTGTGGAAGACTAACAATAAAAATGATCTTTTCAAAAATAAATTTGATTACAAACAAAATTACATAAAGCAAAATTACAATTGAATATCAGAATATGATCTAATAATATAATTTATTATTGACAAAAATTATATTACCACAAATATGATTTACTACATTTGAATATGATTTAGTACACAAAAAATTAAAAAACTATAAATAAATAAACAAATGAGAACAATGCAATCATACACTTATACAAAACAAAATGAAACTTTAACATCTTTCAAACTCGAAAAAATCTTGATAGTCCTAACTTGATTATTCACTCTCCAGAAGTCATCAAGTTTACCACATAAGATCTGCTCTTTGCCTCTGTATACTTGAATACTTCTTGCCGCACTATATAAACAAAACTAAAAAAAATTTATGTTATATAATTATTGAATGGGCTCAGTTTGAAATTTTATATCAAATAATCAATGATCATGCCTACATGTCATATGCCTAAATTCTTAAAAAATATATAAATACAAAATATAATGAAACAACAAATAAAATGAAAGCAGCCATTTTATCAAGGACCAAAATACAATGAAATAACAAATAAAATGAAAGCTATAGTAAAAAAATAATTAAAACAGACCCAACTAAATAAAATATATAAGCAATCATTTTTTCAAGTTAAGTTGCATCTCATATTAAAAAAGATTTAACATCACAACCCATTAAAAACCTTAAATCTAAGCAATTCAATATAAAACCAAGAGTAGTACTGAATATTGATAAATTAAGAACCAAAATATAATTAAACAACAAATAAAATAAAAACTGCAGTAAAAAAATAATTAAAATATACCCAACTAAATAAGATATATAAGCAGTCATTTTATTAAGCTAAGTTGCATCTCATATTAAAAAGATTTAACATCACAACCCTTTAAAAACTACAACTCTAAGCATTTCAGCATAAAATCAAGAATAGTATTTATAAACTAAAGACCAAAATACAATGAAATAGCAAATAAAATGAAAGTTACAGTCAAAAAATAATTGAAACATATCCAACTAAACAAGATATATAAGTAGTCATTTTATCAAGTTGCATCGATATTAAAAAGATTTAACCGCACAAAAACCACAACTCTAAGCAATTCAACATAAAATTAAGAATAGTATTGATAAACCAAGGAGCAAAATATAATGAAACAACAAATAAAATGAAAGCAATAATCTGCATGTAGCCAAATCCAATAACCTGAAGAATCTGGAGAGAACAACAAGCAGTCATATCTCATAATAATTGCAAGTATTTTTTTAGGCTATATCACAAAGAATTTGATTTCTTTCTAATGAAGCATTAACTTGCCAATTTATAAAGTGACTGAAATTTGATGGCATGGTGTGTATATATTCCATATGGAGTTTCTCCCTCACGGCTAAGAAAATAGGAGAAAATAACAAGTAGATTGATCTCAAAATAACAACAAAGATAGCCAAAAAGTATTATGCAGTAAAATAAGCTTACAGCTCACTAATATTGATGGCTGCTTTAATTATAAAATGGGTTCAGTTTGAAATTTTTTATCAGCTAATTAATGATACCTTCATAGCTTGATGACTGCTTAAATTCTTTAAACACCTAGAAATGATAAAATTAGCTTATTCTACACTAATTTGCATCTTAGTTTATTATATTAAAATTGTTTAACATCATAAAATATCAGCTAATCAATAAGGCCATCATAGCTTGACTTGATGGTTGCTATCAAATTATTAAAAATCACATGAATCCAAAATATTCAGCATAAAATCAAATATAGTAATATTAAAGTAAAGACCAAGTGCAGTATTGATGAACTAAGCAACCATTTTATCAAGCTAAGTTGCATCTCATTTTAAAATTAGTTTAACATCACAGGTGTTTTAGGGTTTACTATCTATATGTAGCTGGTGTAGTATTTTGATTTCAGTTTCTTGTGTAATATTTATAAATGAAACAACAAATAAAATGAAAAGTCAATCAAAAATAATTGAAACAGACCCAAGTCCAACTAAACAAGATATATAAGCAACCATTTTATCAAGCTAAGTTGCATCTCATATTAAAAAAGATTTAACATCATAGCCTTTTAAAAATCACAACTCTTAAGTCTTAATGTAGTCATAATGATGTAGCCCAATTACTATATAAGTAGTGTCAAATGGTTATCCTGAATGAAGAATCTAGAGAGAATTGTATACAACAAAAAATAGCAAATAAAATAATTATAAAATAACAAATAATATGAAAGCTACATCATTCAAAATTCAAAAATGAAAGATATACCTTAATGTATTCATAATGGTGTAGCTCACTTGCTATATAAATAGTACAAAATGATTCTCGTGAATGAAAATTCTGGAGAGAACAACAAGTAGTCATATCTCAAAATAGCTATAAGTAATTATTAGGCTATATCATAGAGAATTTTGATTCCTCAAAATAACAATAAAGGCAGACAAAAAAGTATTAAGTAGTAATATGAAATGAGCTCAGTTTGACATTTTTTATCAGCTAATCAATGAGGCCGTCATAGCTTACTGGCTGCTTAAATTCTTAAAAACTCCAAAATCAAGTGTAGTACTATTGAAGTAAAGACCAAGTGTAGTAATGATGAACAAAGGTCACAAAGCAAGTAAGCAGCCATTTTATCAAGCTAAGTTGCATCTCTTATTAAAAATGTTTTAACATCATAGCCCTTTAGAATTTAGAAACCATAAATCTCAGCAATCTAGGATAAAACCAAGTGTAGTATTGATAAAGTAAAGACCAAATACAATAAAATAGCAAAAAAAAAAAAAATGAAAGCTGCATCAAAGATTTAGTTGCAAGTAATAAAACATTAAACATAGTGTTAAACTATTAATAATTCAAAGTCCAAATAAATTCAATTGCATAAACATTGTTCCTCCATTCTCTTCGTAGACCGTAGCTTTAATATTCAGGAAGTTTCATATGCAAATTTTCTCCATCCATGATCTCTTGTTGTAATAAATGGTCATTTATTAGACTCATATAAAAAAGCTAAGACAATAATAAAATAATAATTAGTATAAAAAATTAAATAAATATGAAATTGATTCTTACTAAAGAATTCTTGATGTTGCTTTGAGAACCTCTAATCCAACTAGCTGTACAAACAAGTGCATTAACAGTTTTTGCGGATAAAGAGCTTCTGTAATCATCCAAAACTTGACCACTAGCACTAAAAGTAGATTCAGATGCAACCATTGTTATGGGAATTACCAAGACATCCCTAGCAACTTTGGATAAGTATGGATACTTAAGAGTATTCATCCTCCACCAATCAAGAATATCAAACTGTTCTGTACTACATTGATATAACCCTTTTTCAAATATATTTGCAAATCTATTTTTGAAGTCTGAACAGAACCAGATGCAACAACAAAATTAGTAAAACCTAACATACAATCAAAAGGAGATGAAAATGATGACTCCCTTTGTAGCTATGAGGACTCAAGTGCAGTTGTTGTTGCTGAACTACAACTAGCATTATTAGAAATATATTGATTATAAATCTCCAAAATAACTGCTTCAACTTTTTTTAATTTTGAATTCTATCTCTGAAGGTGAGTATATCTTTGAAAATATAAAATTTATGAACTTCATCTTTAAGCATGGATCTAACACAACCGCTACAGACATTAGCAAATTGCATTCTCCCAATACTTATCAAAGTTAATTTTCATAGCATTTGCCATTTCTTTAATATATTTAGTTGATGAATTGTATTCCTCCATCAACAACTTCTTAACATGCATAACAGTAGGTAGAAAAATATTTATAGTCAGATATGTTGAACTAGAAATCATTTTTGTGACATTATGAAAAATAGCAAGAAACTTCCTAATAACCTCATACATTTGCCAATCAAAATCGAATGATAACCACTTGTAATTGCTATCTCGGGATGCATAATGGTAGAATATACTATGAAAAATAAATGCAGATTCAAGCATAATGTATGTAGAATTCCATCGCGTAGGAACATCAACAGATAAACCCTTTGGAAATCCCAATTGCTTGACCTAAACAAACTTATGTAATCTAGCAGGAGACTTTTTAAGATATTTTATTGACTCCCTGATTTGATAAATAATATCCTGAATCTCTTTTAAATTATCTTTAACTATTATATTAAAGATATGAGCACAACATCTGACATGAAAGAAATAACCCATAAAATGTAACTTATCTCTTGATTGAAAATTATATTTGAGAGCATTAGCGACAACATCATTATTACTAGCATTATCCATTATAATTGTGGAAACTTTATCCTACAAATTTCACTCCAACAAGCATTCACATATAGCATCACAAATAAAAGTACCTATGTGAGGTGGTTCAAGCTCAAAGAAATTGATAATATGCTTGTGTAATTTCCAAGACTCATCAATATAATGAATTGTTAAGCACATGTACCCCACTATTTGATTAGAAGGCCAACAATCATATGTTAATGTGACAATAGGTATGCTTTTAAGATATGCCTTTAGCTTTTCTTTTTCTACTTCATAAACTTTCATGTAATCATTTTTTATAGTATTTCTAGAAACTCTTTCATAATTATGATTTAAGACCTTCAACAAAATATTGAACCAAGTATGCTCAACCGTCATAAAAGGATACTCATGCATAATTATCATTTTTTCTATTATTTCTCTAACCTGTAGATGATCATAATTTTTTGGATTAGTAAAAATAGGAATCTCAATTTCTGAACTAGCATCAGAAGGCATAAAATTTAACAATTTTTGCCTTTTATCTGACAACTCCATAATTTGTTTATTTTTAGCTTTGATCTTATCACACTCCCTAACATGTCTGAGAAGTTATGAAGTGGTGTTAGTCTTACATTTATGAAATTTTGTACCATAATATATGCACTGTAAATAGGATACATTGACGCCTTTCAAAGTTGAAACAGTTTCTGTAAAGTACTCTCAAACTGTAGACTTCTTTTTCCTAGTCTTCTTAGGAGGGATTCCTCCAACGTTAGTATCAAATATAATTACTTTTAAACAACTAGGTTGTGAAGAAAGATTAAGATTTTCATTACTATTTTCATCCTCTATAGTAATCTCATACCAAATGTTGTAGTCTGAGATAGATCAAAATTTGACATGGTAGTAGACTATATTGAAAAAGAAAATATGTGTCAAAACTAAAGGTACAATCCATATGCTTCAAATAAGAACATTAAGATAATTTATTGACACAATCCATATAGAAATAGAGCACAAGTAAATTTGACATATTAAGCATACAAAGTCAACGTAAACATGAAGCATGAGGCTTTTGTTCTTGATCCCAGCAAAGCAAAATAGAATTAAATGAGAAGACATTTACAAAATAACATATTTTATTTATTATTTTATTATGTTTTAATCTTTACCTTATCAAATAAGTTGGTTTTATCATTTTTGGGTGTTTGAACAATTTAAGCAGTCATCGAGCTATGAATGCATTATTGATTACTTGATAAAAAAGTTCAAACTAAGCCCATTTTATAATTAAAATAGATATCAATATTAGTGAGCTGTGAGCTTGTTTTACTGCAGAATACTTTTTTGACTATCTTTGCTATTATTTTGAGATCAATCTACTTGCTATTTTCTCCTATTTTCTTAACCGTGAGGGAGAAACTCCACATGAAATATATACACACCATGTCATCAAATTTCAGTTACTTTATAAATTGGCAAGTTAATGCTTCATTAGAAAGAAATCAAATTCTTCATGATACAGTCAAAAAAATACTTGCAGTTATTATGAGATATGACTACTTGTTTACTTGCAGCTATTTTGAGATATGCCTACTTATAGTTCTCTCTAGATTCTTCATTCATGAGGATCATTTAACATTATTTATATAGTAATTAGACTACACCATTATGACTATATTAAGACTTAAGAGTTGTGATTTTTAAATGACTGTGATATTAAATCTTTTTTAATATGAGATGCTTAGCTTGATAAAATGACTGCTTATATATCTTGTTTAGTTGGGTCAATTTCAATTATTTTTTGACTGCAGCGTTCATTTTATTTGTTGTTTCATTTATAAATACTACACCAGAAACTAAAATCAAAATACTATAATAACTACATATAGATCGTAAACCCTAAACACCAAAATATGCATGACATTACAAAACCAAATAGAGAAGATGCACTTCAGCATTTCATTGCACATTCCAACTAAAAATTGAACATTAGAAATCAGATATCCGAGAAATTTCAATAACATATTAGCATTTTTTAGTCATCTAGAACCTAGGAACTTCAGCAACTCAAGAAGTTAAGCAAAAGATGGAGAAACTAAAAAATAATAAATGAGACCGAACCGTAGAAAAGCAGGTTTCGCAATCAGCGGTTCAGCTAATTGGCTCTACCCGTGGATTAGAGCTTCGCAAGAATATCAAGTGCTTGTGCTCTCGCAGTCATAGAGCTATAAAGGAGGCCCATGAGGGAAGGAGTTTGGGATAGCGGTGGCAGAAATTGGGCAACAACTAACAGTCGAAGAATCAAAGAGACAAAGAGTCGAAGAGTCGAAGAGTTGAAGAGTGCGAGCCATAAACAGTAAACTGTGAACCCTATCCCCTGTCTCGTAAGCTTAAATAGTTAGGGTTTAGGAATTAGGTTAAGAGTTAAGACTTAATAAAAAATCAATTGAAATCTGAATCGTTCATTTCAACAATAGAGAATTTTAATGATTCTGATTTCATCCAAATCATTAAATTAATTTTAATTATTATAATATGTATTAATTTATTTAATTTAAACATCATTAATTAAATTAATTATTCATGTAAATATAAATTAATTAATAAATAATTTAATGATAAAAATATATATTATATAATTTTTATATAATTACTTATAAATATTTATTTATTTCGAGCCAAATCGAGCTGAACAGAACGAACAAAAGATTGTTCGTGTTCAGCTTGTTTATATATCGAGCCTAAAATATTTCTTTGTGTTCATCTCATAAACTTTACGAACGAGATGAACACGAGCTACTTAATGAGCCGAATATGAGCTTCTCGCGAACAATGAGCTTTTTTGATAGCCATAATCTTGAGAAAATTGAGGCTATTCAAGAGTGGCTTACCCTAATCATTACTCATAATGTATATAATTTTTATGAGTTAGCCATCCTTTATCAAAGGTTTATTCATAAATTTAACACTATTATGGCTCTAATAACACAATGATTTGAAAAATGTAAATTTTGTTGGACAAAGGTAGTTATTGATATCTTTTCTAAAATTAAGGAGCTTTTAATAAGTTCACTAGTATTGAAATTATTAAATTATGATAATATATTTGAGGAGTAATATGATACTTCTCGAGTTGGCATCAGAGGCACTCTTAAGTAAGAAGACTATATTATTTCTTTCTTTAGTGAAAATTTAAATAAAAGATGTCAAAGGTATTTTACATAGATTATGAGTTTTATATTAAGGACCAAACTATATGCTATTGACAATATTATTTTTTTCAAGAGAATTTGTTGTACTTTATTATGACCATGAATTCTTAATATCTCAACATTCAAAAGAAACTTGGCTCTCATCAAGCAAAATGGATTTGATTTCTTCAAGAGTATACATTTATTATTAAAAATAAATTTGGTGCTAAGAACAAAGAAGCATATACCCTAGTTGACCTCATTTTTAGAATGAGCTCTCAACCCCTCCATCTTAGACATAAGACTTCTCTTAGACTTTAAGAGTTCCTTAGTCTTAAGACACATCTAGTGATTAGGTGGACACTCTCCTAGCCCTAGAAGACTTAGAAGAGGCATCCATTACTCATACTTTCACTTTTTCCAGTCAAACTCAAATCAATTCCATGATTCAATTCCATGATTGAAATCCATGATTGAAAGATATGATTGAAACCCATGACCAAAATACATAAAAAATTCCTAAGTTCAATTTTTCCAAGTACTTAACCCTTTCTTAAGGACTTAGCCAAAATTATGATCATAACCTATTCAAACCTTTGAGATTTTCTCATATCCAATTTATATTCACATATATAAATGAAATATAAATTCAAACCCATCAAATCAAATTCAAAATTCCAAATCAATTCATGAAAATTTCCTTAAGTCCCTTTAATTTTCTATTAAAGGACTTAGCCAAAATCAACTCTAAACCTTGATCAAACCTATTCAAACTCATGAGATTTTCTCAAAACTTAATTTTATTCTCATTTATATTCTCATATATAAATGAAATATAAATATAAATCAATCAAATATAATTCAAAATTTTAATTTCAAATTAAAAATTCCCTTTAATGGATTTAACGTAAATCATGATTAAACTCTTTCAAATCCTTGAAATTTTCTCATGATCCATTTATATTCTCATTTATATTCACATATATAAATGGAATATAAATTCAAACAATCAAAACCAATTCAAAAAATCAAACTCAAATCCACTCAAAATCAAATCTAAGCCTTCCAAGTCAAAATCTTGAACTTAGCCAAATCACTTTCAAATTAAGCCAAACCCTTGATTTTCTCTCATAGTTTAATCAACTTTACAAGCAAGAGCTCATATATGAATCCAAACTTCAATCATTCAATCAAACCCAAATCAAAAATCAAACCCAAACCCTTTCATATTCTTCCTTTGAATATGAAATTTTCAGATGGATCAAAACCCATTTGACTTCAAATCACTTATAAATTGATTTATATTTCAATCATAAGTCCATATACAAGATCAATCAACTTCAAATCAAGCTTTGACCAAACCATTGGACCCACTTAGGCTCACTTGACCCAAAGGGACCTAAAGTACCCTTATGAGCCAACTTTTGATCCTAACCAAATTGGAATGAACCAAACATATATATCCCTCTCATCATGATCAACAATCATCATGGGATGATCAATCAATCAAATTGGGTCAAACTAAGTCAAACCTAAGGGTTGATCGAGTCAACACTTAACCCAAAATGAAACTTAACATAACCAAATTCAATCATAGGCCAAATTGATTGAAACCATTGATCTAAGTTCACTCATGACCTATGTTTGAACTTGACCAAGCCAACATTTGAGCCTAATCTAGCCCACTTGGCCCACTTCACCCAAGTTGACCCATGTTGACTTAAAGGGCCAAAATGTCTCAAAACTTGATCTAAGCCAAATTGATTGAAACCAATGGGTCAAGTCCATCCCAAATCACTTGTGGAACTTGACCAAAGTCTCAATTGGCCAACTAGACCCAACCTAGCCCAATTGACATTAGACCCAACATGACCCATGTTGAGCAAAATTGAACTTAACCCAAATTGATTGGAAACAAAGATAACAATCCACTCCATATGACTAACCTAACCTAAACATACAGTTGACCTAACCCAAATAGGTCAAATGGGTCAACTTGACTCATTTGACCTAAATGAAATCATATGATCCAAAACCAAATACATACCAAATTGATCCAAACCAAAGCCACCAAAATATTTCAAATGGTCATATGAACTTAACCTAACCCATGGTTTGACCCAATTTGACCAATTGATCAACTTGACCCAAGTTGACTAATTTTGACCTAAATGGGTCAACATGAGCCAAACCTTATCAAATGGATTCCAAATCTAATGAAACTTGGCCAACCTTAGTTTCTCCACATACCTAACATGGCCAAAGTAGAAAAATAGCAAAATGAACATTCTACCCTTAGGCTATAGAATAAATTTTGGCCTAGCCCATGGGTATTTTGATCATACCCTCTTCACAATCACTTGAGGCTTTCCTAGAAGCTTAAGGGGACTTAGTGATGAGTGGTCCACCCAACCCAATGGGTTTGGGTCAGCCCATTTGGCCCATAGACCAAACCCGACCACTTAGAGAAAAATTGAGTTTTCAAATTCCCTCATAAGCTCAATTTGATGAACATGGGAGGTTGTCAATCCACTCAACACCTTAAACCGACTATGTGCAAAGATCTAATAGCCTAAAAAACCCTCCTAATTTTAGTAAGTGGATCAAAATGATAAAGGATGGTTTGACCGTCCGATTTCCATAGGGGGAGATATACTCCCCTAATTTAATAAATTTCAATTCATTCTCTGTTGATTGAAGCCTAGAAACCTTTAGCAATCATCTGAGAGAATTCCCAAGGTCTTGATAGAGGATTAGAATTCTTCCTTCTCAGTTTTGCACAATGTAAAAATAGGGGAGGTGGAGTAAATTGCTAGCTTCTTCTACACTTGATCTGCTTCCAATTCTTCCTACGCACTTCTTCTAAGGACCAATCCAAGCTCACTCAAGACCACATTGGAGTTCCCATAGCAAGGGGAGGATCAATTCAATCAAAGCCGAAGCCCAAGTGAAGTGGTGTTGGTCCATCCATTGATCCACTCAATCACAAGGCCTAGGAATTTCAACAGGGCTTCGTCTCCCCCAGGCGAAGCTACCTCATCGATCTCAAGCACCTGTGATCACCTCCGGTGAGGTATGGAATTTTCCAAGCACTTAGCTTAGGTGGTGTTGGTCCTTTGTGAAAGAAATATTATTGGCATGTGAAATCCACCATTGGATAAGTTGGTAATTGTGCTTAGATGACGTGGGTTGATTTTTGTATGATTTCATGCTAGATCGGGTTTGGATCTCCCCTTAGATCATGGATAATCTCTATTGATCCTCATGAAAGAGCTTAGCTCTTCTCAACCATCCATCCACGCATTTTAGATGGACGGTTGAGATTATTTAGCACGTTTAGTAATTCATTTACCCTTTTAAAATCGCGGGTGAATCCTTAGCCATCCGATCTTTGATCTAACGGCCGAGGATATTAGCATCTGTGCCACCGTCGTCATTTGGGATGTGACGTTTAAGTCACACCCTCACGGCGCGATGCGTGTAAAGCATCGATTGTCATGTGTCATGGTGAGTAAAGGGATTAGTTAAGCAATTAATTAATTCCTAATTAATTCTAAAAACTTCTAAAATTTATAATTCTCTCTAGAAAAATCAAAAAAATAAAAATAAAATTCTATGTATCTAGAATATTTTAAAAATGGTTTTAATGGATTTTGAATTACTCTTTTATCTAAATTTAGGTTTCTTCGGGAATCTTAATTAGCTAATTATCTTTTAATTAGGTCATCAATTAATCTAAAATTTCTAGGGTTCATTTTACGAGATGACCTCTGCCCCATAATTTTTTTGAGATTTATTGAGGGCTTAATTGTGAAAATTGCTATTTCATTCCCTAATTATCCCTTTCATGCAATTAAGGATAATTAAGGTATGATTAGTGATTTTACCCTATGATTAGGGTTGATGAAGGTTAGATCCAGTAAGTAAGAGGTTTATAAAATAATTTTGGGGCATTTTCCCTAAGCTATTCGATAAACCCCCTCTTCTCTCCTTAATCTCCTCTTAATTATGGATTAATTCATTAGTTATCCCCTTAATTAATTTTAAAAAATTTTAAAAAATTTTAGAACTTAATTAATCTACCTTGGATAGATGCTTAGGTGTTTAATAGCCTAAGTTCAATTAAGGAAATTAAAACCCCTTTCATAAGTATGAAAGGGTGTTTTGAAAGTACTTAAGCTAAACCCCTTAGCTTAATTAACTTTTAATTGTGAGCCAAATGGCATTAGGCCTTTTCATTATTAGGTGCATTGCAGATTTAAATTCCTTGTGGGTTTTATGTCATCTCATTGGCTCATAATTACTTAGTTAATTCTTCAAAGGTGGTGTAGGTAAGGTTTAATTTAGCTATTTAATTCATGCCTTAACCTAATCAACATATAAAAATGGATCTAATTGTCTAAAAATATAAAAAAATATAAAACATATGTGGGAATGGGTTAGGAAAAACAAACTCATCTCACCTTTTCAAAATTAAATTAAACTTCAAACTAAACAAAAATCATTTTGAAATTCACTTTGATTTATTCTAATTTTTATTATTCTATAAGAATGTTTTTAGGATTTAGGTAAAGTGAGTTTGTTCATATGCTTTCATTGCTTTGGATCTTTCCTAACATGTTAAATTGTATGCCATGTGATTTCATACATTCATAATTTCATGTTTCAAATTTTAAAATGAAATTGTTTACTTTATGTCAAATGTGCATGTGTTGTCTAAAGTAGAATATGAGTGGCTATTATCACTACTAAATCCAAATTATTTTCAAAACTTATAAATGAAATATCAAATCTAAAAGTATGCTACTTATACTTTAGTTATAAGCATGCATGTGAGATATTATAAATGTATGCTTAGTATAGGTTTCCATTCTTTCCTATGCTAGTATAGTTTTGAATATGAATTTTAGTAAGGTGTAGGGTTCATTTGAAAAGAACCCAACACTTAATTAATTTCATATCCTATTTATCCCTACACTATCATTTAAGAAGGGTTACCTACACTTACATACATAAATTGCATAAACAAAAATGAATCCACTAAATAATTTTTGCAATTTTCTTTTCTATTTTATTTCTTTTATATACATGTTTGTACTTAAGGAAAGTTATATATTAGTCTGGACAACTCTGAGGTTGTGAGGCTTTATGTAGCCCTAAGTAGATCTTGTACCTTACACCATTGGTTAACAATGACGCTATACTCACTTGTGCCTTTCTTACTTTCATGTATGTATGTGAAATTTTGGATAAGGAAAACTTTTTCTACTTAAGAAAAATCATGCATATTCAACTTCTAAATTTTCTTGAATGGATTACTTAGCATGCATCATAAAGTGTGTTAACTACTCTCATTTGCATGTGTAGATATGACTAGGGTCTATCCATATGCATGTTATATATGTTGGGAAAGAAATGAAGTAATGAGTGTTATGTGAATTTTGATTCATTTTATTTAATCTTAAAATACCTTTTTTTTAATATGTTTGTTTAGAGTTTATCTAAATTTAGGATGGATTAAAAGTTGTAATCAAAATATTCACTTAAATAAAACTAAACATGAACCTACTTTAGAAAATTACTTAAGGTTAGGGAAGGAAAGAAAAGTTCTCTTCTCTTTCCCTCTTCATAACAGTAATTAATTAGGTTCACCAATTTAAAATATGAAATAAAAATAACTCAAAATACTTAAACAACTTAAATGAAACCCTCCTCTAAGTTGAACATTTCCTTCAAACTTAGAAAATTTAAACCTAAAGCCATAGCTAAGCATACCACACAAGCC
Source organism: Cymbidium sinense (assembly GCA_021442155.1). Classification (NCBI taxonomy): domain Eukaryota; kingdom Viridiplantae; phylum Streptophyta; class Magnoliopsida; order Asparagales; family Orchidaceae; genus Cymbidium; species Cymbidium sinense. The sequence goes on from CM038229.1 coordinate 21,817,117, forward strand.
TTCAAAGCACACACATTAACTTAAGTCATCACTTCTAGCCTTAGGTTAGGTCGCTGCATGGTTTTATGCTATGTTTTGTTTTGTGATATATGTTTTAGACTGTATGTTAGGGTGTATACTCATAGAATGAATGGTAGGACATTCTTAGTCAAACTATTCTTTTCTGTAGGGGATTGTGCTTAAGGGGGGGCTATCATAAATAAAAATATAAATGCTTTTGCTTGCAGGTGCTTTATACCCCTAAGCATAATCCATAGACTATGTGGATCTAGTCATCCATGTGTGGGGTGATAAGTCCAATATACATGCTTGGAATTTGTGTGGTGCGATTTAACTAACCTTTATTTTATAGGTGTTAGTTAGATTTCCCTTTTCCTTTTCACGTAAAAATTTGTATAAATAGGATTTTTGGAATGATTTATTATGGGGATTAGGATGAACATTGGTCATAAGATCCTACCTTATGTACCATGTGAATCCTTGGAGCATCCACCTTCCAACCTTCCAAAGGAGGAACCAAAGAAGAAAAGAAGAAGAAGAAAGAAGAAGAAGAATAAAGCTTGAAGACCCCCAGAACAATGAATTCTTTTGCTTAAATTATAATATTCATTTGTAATCTGGGTTGTATAAGGGTAGAGCCCGGCTACCCATGTTTGATATTTTTAGGTTTGTGCAGTGGTGCCCGACCACAAACGACCATTTATTCTTTTTGTGATTATCTTTATATATTGATTGATGATTTGCTTAGCTTTTGCATTAAGTGACATGCATTTCTCAGTTTCTTCCTTGCTTTATGTATGGCTTGAATGTGGATTAGGCTCTTTAAGGAAAAATAAATCTTTTACCTTACTTAATAACTCAAAATAAAATTAAATAATTCATAACCTCACCTAAAGCTTAGGATTAAAATCAAGATAAAAGAATTAGCAACCCTTAGCTGGATGAGCATTTCTTTATAATATCATGCATAAATGCATCTTATTTCACTCTTGATTGGAGGGCTTCCACCTTTGCCAGAGAACCCGACTTGACCTTCGAGGGCCGTGGTGGAAACTCACCTCCTTCCGATTTTGGCCAATAATTTGATTTCTCATGCATTAGTCATAAAAAGCCTCTTAGCCTGAGTCAAAATGATTGTCCAAAAATAAAAATAAAATAAAATTTGAATTACATTAGATTTAGGTAATTTGAAGCATGTCCTTTTACGTGATCTTGTCTCTTTAGGGAGTGAGTCTAAGGACTTAGTCTCTTTTTAAATAATAACAACCTAGCTATCTTGTATAAGCATAAAGACTTGCCTACATGTATTTAAAATCATAGGAGGAGTTAGTTGGCGGTCACCCATAGGCGGTTGTAAGTTTATGTTGTCAGGTGGTTTGTCCTCTCTTGTGGAGGCAAACCAATTACCCATTTTTGCCTTAGATTTAGGTTGTGCTTCCGGCCCTCGTCGAAGCTCCCTAAATTTAGGTTCTGAGATTACTTCTCCTTTTTATGGGCCATAAGCATAATTTCTCACCACCTAGGCATTCCTTTAATCTTGTGTTAAGGAATCTTAAGTCCTAAAATTCTAATGAAAAAATGTAACTCAAATAAACTAAATCAATTTCCAAAATGTAAAGCCTAATTTTAGGATAGTTTGAGATGCTCACTATGTTTCTTAGCATCGTGAGCATCTCCTACTTATTTCCCATTTTGGCTTCGATAATAACTCCCCCATTTGATTAATCCCATTTGATCCTTCAAATATATACCAATTGATTGATAGTCCTTCCCACTGAAATCTTCAAAGATAGTGATCATTTACCTTAATCGAGAGTTTTTCTAAGCGATCCCGCCCCTTAGGAGGTAATTAACTATGGGGGCTTGCTCCTGTAGGGAACTTAATGAACCCAGTTTAAAATAAATCCTGCTTTACTTTTCCATGCAAACTAGGGGAAAAATCTTTGGTACATATGCAGACCCATCGTTCTTAGGAGTCCTTATTGAGCTGATTGGTTCCATTGAAGGGTAGTGACTTCTATCTTTTGAGATAGTACACTATATCTTCATGACGTATCTAATCACCTGAATAAGTACATAAGTGGATCTGCATGGCATCTTACCAAGATAAATTTTTATATAGGGTGTTTCTTCTTTCATTTCTCACTAATAGATTTGGAAGGCGACTCCCCTATATGGAAATTTTTCTCTACATATTTTTCTGGCGACTCCGCTGGGAAAGGTTCCTCTCTCCATCTTTGATAAATGATCATTATCTTTGAGTATCAATAGTGGGTTTGTACTTTGGTATGAATCCAAGACTATCCTTCTTTCCGTTGGCACTCAGCTCATTTCACTCTTGAGTTGAGTTAGCCAACATCTTTAAGTTTTAGGATCGCATTCCTTCTTGGTCTTAAAACCCCGTTTCCTCCAATGGGTAAAATGAAAAAAAATCTAAATAAAAAGAAACATTCTTAAAGACCACCTCCTTACCATCTTCATGATAAAGAAAGGTTCATCCTAAAAATAATAAATCTTCCATAAAGAACTTTGCTTTTTCAAAAGCACCTTTTTCAAAAATGCACTTAATAAAATATTTTCCACAAAATTTCTTCACCCTCATTTAACAATTCATATAATTGTTACATGTAGGGATTTTCAAAAATAAAACTAATAACATTTTCCAAAAGCACAAATGAATATCTTCTTTCAATTCATATTGACGAAGATTTCATTTTCAAAATAAAATAAAGAATCATCTTTTTCAAAAATCACAATCATAATCAAAGAACTTTTCAAAAAGCACACATGAATTCTTCTATTCAATACACTCGCATTTATTGAATGGAAAGTTCATTTGTAAACAAAATTTTTTTTTTAAAAAAGTACACATGAAGATCCTCATTTAATTTATTAAATGAAGGTTTTATTCCCAACTAAAAATAAAATATCTTTTTTTAGGAAATTCTACTTAAGCTTATGTCACATATGTTTTAAGTCGGAATTCCTCCCTTTCAAAAAGCAACAATCACACACAAAAAATTTCAAACTTCAAAAGTAAAAATTGAACTCCATTCTACATACTTAAATTTATTGAATTTTTGTCCTCTTTTTAAAACATTTAAAATCAATAGTCATATTTCAAAAAAGTTCCAAACATATATTTGGAATCTCGCTTAGCATAATCAAATTTTCTAAGTGAAGTTTTCAAATCCAAAATCAAAATCAATAATCATATTTAAAAATAAATTTCAAACATACATTTGAAATTTCATTTAGCAAAATCAAATTTACTAAGTGAAGTTTCCAAATCTAAAATCAAAATCAAACAATCATATTTCAAAAATTTTCAAACATATTTAGAATTTCATTTAGCATAATCAAATTTGCTAAGTGAAGTTTCCAAATCCAAAATCAAAATCAAACAATCATATTTCAAAAAATTTCAAACACATTTGGAATTTCATTTAGCATAATCAAATTTGCTAAGTGAAATTTCCAAATCCAAAATCAACAATCATACTTCAAAATTTTCGAAACATACATTTGGAACTCCATTTAGCATAATCAAATTTGCTAAGTGAAGTGTCCAAATCCAAAATCAAAGTCAATAATCATATTTCAAAAATTTTTAAAACACATTTTGGAACCTCACTTAACATTCCCAAATTTGTTAAGTGAAGTCTCCAAAATCCAAAAAGTTCAAAATTTTCACACAATATTTGGAACTTTATGTAACATACCCAAATTTGTTAAGTATATGTTCAAAATTCAAAAATCAAAATATTCAAACACCTTCGGAACTTCTTCCCTTAGCATACCAAATTTGCTAAGGAGAAGTTCCCATTTTTTAAAAACAAAAAATGAAATCAAAATTTTAAACTCACCATTTAGAATTTTATTTAGTATACTCAAATCTGCTAAGTGAAATTTTCATTTCATAAAACCAAGTGGGACTTCATCTTTAGCATACCAAATTTGCTAAAGTTGAGTCTCCACTTTCAATCATTTCAAAAACAATACAAAATACTTAGGATTCCCTTAGCATACCAAATTTGCTAAGGATCCTCCCCTTTTTCAAAAATCAAAACATTCTAAATAAATGAAACACTTAGGATTTTTTTAACACCTAAATTTGCTAAGAATCCTATTTTCAAAAATAAAATCAAAACAAAATTCATAAAAAAGAAATAATCACTTTTACTTCACTTAGCATACTAAAATTTGCTAAGTAAAAATTCCAAAACATTCAAACAGCACAAAACCAACTTGACCCTTACTTTAACATACCTAAATTTGTTAAAGGAAAGGGTCCTCAAAATCATAAACTCAAATTCAAAATATAAATGAACCTAAGCATCTTATCAAAATTTTGAATCCATATTTCAACATACCTAAATTTGTTGAAGTTTGGATTCATATTCAAATTCCTCTTTCAATTAATCTCTTCAAATCTATTTGAACCCCACTTAACACTTCCAAGTTGTTGGATGTGGGTTCAAATTTTCAAAATTAAAAATTCAAAATCTTTGGAGATAGAAAATTGATACAAGTTCATTTCTTATTGTAGATCCTTTTCAGTCAGTGCAAGTACAATTTCAATTTCAATTTAGTACAGTCAGTATAATGGCAGGTTCCTAGAAATTTATCTTTACTTTCCCTCATGGCATGGATCTAGCCTTAGATCAAGGTGACTTCCCTCATTTGGACCATACCCACTTGAACCATTTCGGCCAAGTATTTGAGGGGGCCAGGATCACCTGTGAGGGCATTCCCCTCATCACAGTCAACAGGAAGAAGGTGGTCATGCAGAAGCCGGTCATCAGGATAGATTTACCTTCTGATTTGGATATCTCCTCACTGAAGAGAAAAGCTATGGCAGTACCGCAGAACTTCAGCTATTTCAGTACCGACATCACTGGCATTTCCAGTTCCACTTGTAGTTCATCCAAGAGTTGCACATGTTTCCCCGGTGCGTGCTAGCACACTACCATATGTACCCTCCAAGGGTAAGGCTCCCTTGGTTTTGGGCTTGCCTCCCCCACATTTGAGTCTGGGTCTAGCTCACACTCCTCTCATCCTACTTGCACCCAACATAGGAACAAGAGTCGTATGGTCAAACATATTCATACTCGGCTAGCCAGAGAGCTTGAGGCAGCTGCCAGTTCAGCCATGGATGAGTCTCCCATGATCACTTTACCACTAGTTATGAAGTTTCATCCTCTCTCAGGATCAGATAGAGAGGATGCCAAGAGGATCCTTTCATCGACTCCTCTAGTGGTGCACTTACGGAGTTTCAGTAGTGGGTACCGCCTTCGCTGTTACAGTAGGCGAGCATCTGAGCCTGAGTCGGTGCCGGTTGATCTTGATCTATTATCCCTCATAGTGTAGGGAGGAAGATTCATCAAGAGAGGGATCGTGAGGCCCATACATCACACATTACTAGCAGAGAGCGACGGAGGTTCAACTGTCAGTCAACCGCTTTTGCTTTGGTTGATTTTTCAGCTCGGCACGCTACCGCGGCCGACCCGATAGTATTCTCCTGGACCACCACCATAGGAGGCTAGTTCCACATAGAGTTGGTGGTGTCTCCACCCCACTGCTCTACCCCATGTCTGCCATCGCCACTGCAGGTTTCAGCATCACCCATTCCATCCAAGGCCATGAAGGCGCATCCAGGAAAAAACCCGTTGGTGATGATCGCCTACGCCAAGGGATCCTACTCCTCTACTCACCCATTATGGTAGGGCGAGCTCTTGCCGACCTTACGCCTAGTGTGGTGCGAAGGAGTGGCGACCCCGAGCATCATGGTGGTTCCTTCACACTCCACCCATACTGGATGCAAGATGGTAATGGGTTATCCAGATATTCTAGATGGATTATTGCAATAGTGGTAGAGAATCATCTTACCTATTACAACTAGTATCAATTAGGAGTATCATTCTTCTAATGAGTATAGTCCGCACAGGATTGACTCCCCAGCTATAGGCGAGGTCCGGTGCCTCTTAGTGCATGATAGCAATCACACCGGTTATCCCAAGCTATTTATACCTGCTAAGTTAGATCAATCCTTAGATGAGATAGTTGCACACTATTTTATGGAGAAAAAAGGATTTTAGGGTATGCATGGTCTGATGAAGAAAGAGTCAGCTTCGATTGATGGGGGATTTAGCTAGAGTATGCATGGTCGATACTAGAGGTTCTCTTCTTAGAGATCAATAGGCCATGGAAGGTGATGAGGTTAATCAAGGAGACACCATAGAACCAGTCCATCACCTTCAATAGTAGTTAAGGTAGAAAGATGAGTAGATTAATAGGATGGCTGTCAGTGCTTCAGAAACAAACCCCTCCAGTTCATCCTAGTATAATCGATATTAGTCACTGAGAATTGCATGTCGTAAGTAAGACTCTACCTTACTGAGCAAAATATGGTTGAGTGGGGTGAAGGAAGCTTTGGCTCAAGCCCAGAGGATCATTGGTTCCAAAAGACCCTAGAGGAAATGTTATCCAATATCAGAAGGGTTTGTGCCTCCTTCCTTCAAAAGCTTCATGGTGTGGGAATAGGCATATATAGCTGGCTAGTTATTGCAAGTGTGCACTTTCCTCTTTAAACTCTTTGTTAGTAGCCTAATGCGTATCCATTTTGATTAGTATGCTGAACTGCCCAACGGTTCAGTTAAGACATTTGCTGAGTTAGACTAATTCTTCATTAAGAGATTTGCTGGAGCTCAACAAAAGGTTACTATAGGTGATCTCGTTGTAGCCCAACATCACTGCGGTGAGTCACTTATTGATTATATTCTCCAATGGCGTAACCTGAGTATGAAGTGTGAACCACAGCTGTCTGAACAACATGCCATTGAGATTCTCTTGAAGAATATCCATGGCCCAGTCGCCTTTATGCTTAAGGGCTTCTCCATAAAGACATTTGAGAAGTTAATCAACAAGGCGACTAGTCTACAAGGAGAGGCCAAATAGTTGCATTTTCAGATCAGTTGCCCAAGCAGAAATCCTGAAAGATCTATGAAAAGAAACCTCGAGTAGTACCAACAGTTGACAGGGGAAGTAGCCAGCTAGAGATCAGTCTGAGAGACCATGATCTCAGCAGCCTCCACCTCCTTTTCCACCACCGAGGCAGCCATACCAGCCTCCACCGCAACCTCCATGACTAGCACAGCCACCGCCTCAGCCATACCACCACCAATAGCTACATGCATGTCCGCCGCCAGGTAACTATGGTCCACCTACTCTATTAGATAAGTTAAACAAATATTATTCTTTTAAGAAGAGGTAATCAAAAAAATCTTTAAGAATCTCTTAAAGAAACCTGATTTTTAGCTACCCGAACCTAGGAGACAGGAGGAAGTAGGCAAAAGTCATGATCCAAACTTTTTTCCTTACCACCGTATGCTAGGCCACGTTTTGGAGGATTGCTTCACATTCAAGGATTGACTTGAACATAGTTTCAAGACCAGTGCTATCATTATCCCAAAGGAATATCTTGTGGAACAACCTTCCAGTTCCATTAGGATAATCCTTGGGTATATAAGTGATCATACAAAAACCAAAGAAGGTAGGGACATCTCTTTGTCTAAAACCTCTAAGAAAATAATTCAGAAGATCAAGAAGCTTTCCTTATAGGTGTCTGAGTTAGCTTAAACCTCCAACACTAAGGAAGGTTTGTAAGTTGCCAATGTCAACTCTAGGAAAGTGGGAGCTCAGCAATAGCAGCAACATGTGTTGGCCCAGGATAGCCCCTTAGCACAGCCACCAACCGTGTCCAGACTCCATCCTTTAGTTGTAGCTTCCACACCGGTGACTTCTACCATTTTAGCTATCTCTTTAATTTCTTTTACTAGTAGAACTCTTGTATCAGTGGATAAGGGTATCAAATCCTTTACTCCACTCACTCTACTTGACTTCTACTTTGTACCACCAAATACTTCCAAGAGTATTAAATTACATCTGTGTCTCTTCTGATGAGTTATCTTCTTCTATTCCTAGCGATAACTCTTCAAGTCTAATTAACTATAATAATTCCAATCTTCCCCTTTCTAATTCAGAGTTGGACTTTCCAACTCAATACTGTGTTCACCTCTGAGATAGACTTGGAATCATCTAATTTTGAGAGTCCCATAGGAGAAGCTATAGGTGAGCCTGAAGTGTAGGTAGAACTTGCCACCACCTTACCTCCAGAGATTATCGAAGTCAACCTCAGTAGTGGCAAGGTTCTACCTCCTAGGGTAGCACCTCATAGAGGGAAATAAGTCATTGGTACTGAAGATCGAGAAGCCCTTCCACAAGATGCTCCACCCTTGGATATGCTTGTGGAAGACCAGACGAAGGTGGACTACAACATCCTTTCTCATCTAATAAAGTTGCCATCTAAGCTAAGCATATATGATGCCTTTGTCTTATCCAAAGAAATGAGGGAGTCACTAATCAAGGCCCTCCTTGATCTTGAAATATGCTTAGCTCAGCTGAATACTATAAGTGAGGAAGCACACTATGCAATAGAAGCCCAAGGGATCACCTTCACACATGAAGACCTTCTATTAGGGGACTTGGAACATAACCGTCCCCTCTACATCAAAGTTGGCATGGATAGGTTCAGACTCACTAGGGTTCTCATGGATTCAAGTGTATCAGTAAACATTATGAGTCTAAATACCCTTGCATATTTAAAGATCGACATCTCTACTCTCTGAGGAAATAGAATGATGGTGAGAGGATTCAATGATCAAGGTGAGTGGGCTTTAGGTTCCATAGTGTTGCCATTGGAGATTGGTGACTAGAAGATTGAAGCCAAGATCTACATCATTGATTTGAATACTTTGTTCATTACTTTGCTTGGTAGGCCTTGGATACATCAGAACAAGATCGTTCCATCTTCCCTTCATCAGTGCATGAAGTTCAGAAAAGATGGAATTGAGTACCGTGTCAATGGGGATGAAAAGCTATTTTCAGTTAGAGAGGTTGAGATCTATGAGGATGCAACCTATTATCTTTCTCAAAACACCCTTTCTCATGAACTTGGACAAAATTCGAATGCAAATCCAAAAGCAAAAGAAAATGGAGCAAAAGAAAAGATAAAATAAAATAAAAAAAAAAAAGAGAAATGTCCAAGTAAGCAAGAAAGGGGAATTGAAGAAGAAGTGCATCTGCATATTACATTCCATCCACAGTTCATTCCATCATATAAACATGTGGGTAAGATGGCTCAGCCTCCACCAGGTAGAGGTAGAGGCAGAAACAGAGGCAGTTCTAGAGGTGGGAGACCCCCTAGTTGGCCTTCAGCCAATAGAGGTCATGTTCCAGTTCATATGAGTACCCCTATTATTCACATAGACTTGGAATCTAGCTCGGAGGATGAGTCTAATGTGATTAGTATACCAATCAGCCCCTCTCAGTGGGTTCCATTGTAGGTGACTTTTGATCCAGCCAGAGATGAAGACCAGACCTCCAAGCAAAGCAAAGTATTCGAATCTGGTTTATGTGAAACTATCATATAGCAGTTGGGAACCTTAGCTCTTACCTCACTTACATCTTAAAAAGTTAAAGGTTTAGTAGTTAAGGAAGTCCCTAAGTCTTCCAGTGAGATGAAGTAGAAGAGGTTCTTTTTGGGTTCATCATCCTCAAGTCTAGTGCTGGATGTAGGAGTTGAGGATAATACTTTTAAAGAATTAATGGAATTATCTTTTGACTTTTACTCGCCTTGTGTTCAAAATATTATACAGAAAGATTTAGTTCCTCACACATGGTCCAAGCATAAGTCAGAATACTTTGAAAAGCTATGGAACAATATAGGCAGGGAAGCATAATCAAGAGCATGACTAGGATTCAACATAGTGGTCTAGTCGATGATGAAGATTATTGCCTAGTTGTTACCAACCATTTGGAATCTGATAGGTTCTTCTCACACATCCCCAACTCTTATGAGAATGTGTGTTTAGAAACTTTAGATCACCCAGATGATCTCCAAGACAAAGAGGCACTGCCAAAATTTGAAGAGGAGATTCATTCAATAATCGACAAGCTTAAAAAAATCAACCTCGATGAAGAAAATCCTCACCCATACAGTTCATTGCTGAATGAAGAAGAAACTAATGACTTAGTTAGGCTAATAACTGAGTTTAAAGATTGCTTTGCTTGGAGTTATGAAGAAATGCCCAAATTATCTCCTGACGTTGTAGTCCACAAGCTAGCAATAGATTCAAATGTTATCCCTATTAAGCAAGCTCCTAGACACATGCGATTAAAAATTAAACAACAGGTCATTTTTGACGTCAAGAAACTGATCGTTTCTAGTTTCATCAGGGAAGAAAAATATCTTACCTGGTTAGCTAGTGTTATCCCAATTAAGAAGAATGATGGCCAAATTTGTATTTGCATCGATTTTAGAGACTTAAATAAGGCATGTCCTAAGGATGAGTTTTCTCTTCCTATACCAGAATTAATGGTGGACATTGCCTCATCTCATGCCTTTCTTTTCGTAGATGGATCATCTCGCTATAACCAAATCAAGATGTCCCCTCAAGATGAAAGAAACACTACTTTTTGAACCCCGATCAGAATCTTCTGTTATAGGGTCATGCCTTTCGGCCTTAAAAATGCTGGTGTTACATACTAATGGGCATGACTCAGATCTTCAATGAGCTCATCTGTCATCTGGTTGAGTGCTACATTGATGATCTAGTTGTCAAGAGTAGAGAAAAGGAAGACCACCTCTTTGACTTGAGAGTAGTTTTCGAACGGTTAAGACAATATAACCTCGAGATGAATCCTCTGAAGTGTGCATTTGGAGTCACTTCAGGAAAATTCCTTGGGTTTATTGTTCGACACTAGGGAATAGAAATATATCTTGAAAATATCAAAGCTATCTTAGAAATTCCACCTCCTAAGAGTTTAACTCAACTCAGATCCTTTCAAAGATAGCTGGCGTATCTAAGATGCTTTATCTCAAACTTATCAGGGAGATGCATGCCATTCTCAACACTTGTCAAAAAGGATGCCAAGTTCAGGTGGGATGACAAGTGTCAGCACACATTTGAAGACATCATAGAGTACTTGGTGATGCTGCCAATTCTAGTAGCCCCTATCCCGGGCAGGCCATTGATCTATTACACTACTGCATTGGATGCCTCCCTTAGTGCTCTGTTGGCCCAAGCTAATGACGGGGGGAAAGAAAGCACTTTCTACTACCTCAACCGTCATCTGATCCCTGCTGAGTCAAACTATCCACCTATTGAGAAACATTGCCTAGCTTTGATCTTTGCATCTCAGAAGCTACGATACTATATGCTTTCTCATAAGGTGAACTTATCTTAAGACCAATCCACTATAGTACCTCATGACACGACCAACGCTTTTCATACATTTGGCTCGTTGGTCCATGATAATCTCTCAGTTTGATATCTCATTTGTACCCCTCAGTGAGGTAAAAGGACAGACATTTGTAGATTTCTTAACATCACACTCACTTTCTGTTGATTCTTCGCTTAGTGATGATCTCCCCGATGAACAAATCATGAACTTAAGGGAGGTCAGCAACCACATATAGGAGATGTATTTTGATGGTGCTGCTTCTTTTCTTAAAGGTGAAGCACCACGATCTATTCTCTCAAGAAAGGCAGGGGTAGGAATAATTCTCCTAACTCCAAACTGCGATGTGATTAAATTGTCATATTATCTTTCCAACGCCTGCACCCAATAAAGCTGAGTATGAGACTTTGATTATTAGTTTAGAGTTAGCCATCACTATCAGTGTCAAGAGCATCAACATCTTTAGGGATTCTCAGTTGGTCATCAACCAGATTGATGGGTCCTACCAGGTTCTCAAACCCAAGCTTCGTCATTACTCCTAGTATACCATGATGCTGTTCGCCCAGATTCTCGAAGTCACTATCTACAAGGTTCCTTGAGCAGAGAACATAGTAGCAAATACCTTGACCAAACTTGCCAAAGAGTTGGCATGTCCGGAAGATGAGTCCATTTCAATAAGGGTCCAAAATAGACAAGTCTTATCCCTTATTGATGCTGAACTCATCGAGAGACTTTCTCTTGAAGGGAGGTTGCCATTGCTAAAATGGGTAAGGAGCCGGATTTGAGGCAACCGTTCATAGACTACTTGAACACCGGTAAACTATCTCAAGAGAAATCTCAAGCCCATCAGGTGAAACAGAGAGCTCTCTCCTATGCTCTTGTTGATGACACCCTGTACCGCCAGTCCTTTGACCAAATATGGTTACGTTGTTTGGACAAACATGAAGCCCATGGCATTGTAATCGAGGTACATTAAAGTCTATGTGGAGTGCATCAGTCTGGTCCAAATGAAGTCGAAGATTAGAAGACTTGGGTACTATTGGCCTTCTATGATCATAGATTGTATGGAAGTAGCTAGGAGATGCCATCGTGTCAGGTGCACGGTATGGTCTTCCACCAATCACACAACATTATACACCCTACATTGGCTTTATAGCCATTTGAGTGTTGGGGTATTGACATTGTGATTCTAATCGATCCTCCTTCTTCCAAGGGTCTGATCGATCCTCCTTCTCACCATGTGCTTCAGTTTTTTAGGAACCATATCGTATATAAGTTTGGGGTGCCTCGACGAATTATATCCGAAAATGGTACTGCATTCAAAAGCACGAAGATCAACGGCTTTGCCAGAAGACACAGTATAGATTAGAGTTACTCCACCATCTACTATCCCAGAGATAATGGTTTAACAGAAGCATTCAACAAAACTCTCATCCAGATACTGAAGAAGACTCTTGATGACAATAAATGATAGTAGAACGAGCAGTTGGTTGAAGCCTTGTGGGCCTACCGCACCACATACCAAACTCTAACTCAGTCTACCCCATTTTCTTTAGTGTATGAGTCCGAAGCTATTCTTCTTTTAGAAGTTCAACTCCCATCACTAAGGATAGCATTGGGTAACAAGATCACTATAGAGCAAAATGCAAAGTTATGGTTAGAAGAGCTCGAAGGTTTGGAGGAAAGTCACCTACGGGCATGCCAGAACCTCGAGTTGTATAAGGCCAAAATGATTCAAGTTCACAACAAGCTGGTCCTCCCTAGGTCTTTTCAAGTAGAAGAACTTGTGTTAGTCCTAAGGAGACCAATTGTTGCCCAACGAAAGATGGGAGGCAAGTTTGAACCCACTTGGGAAGGCCCCTATGTCATAGAGAAGGAATATCAAGAAGGATCTTATCAACTTATTGATTGTAAAAGGGAACACCCAATGCTTCCAATTAATGGGCTCTATCTAAAAAAATATTACCCATGAAACAAATCATGTTTGAAAATAATCATTAATAAAAAGAACAAAATATGATTCAATTCATCAAATATTCTCTTCTTTTGAAATATTATTTGCTTGTCTTGTGAATCTACTGTGATGTATTTAGGGTAGGTGTAAGAGTCCCCTAGTGGAATCATATCCCTCTTTCACAACACAAACACAATATCCTAGTGCTTTTAGAATATGTGTAAGAGAACCCGAGAAGTATCATATTTCGACTAGCATAACTAAGTTAGGTGTGAGAGAACTCAAGTGGCATCTTTTCTTAGTGGGAATTCTTGTTGTCATCTATGGCATCATTTTATAATTCCCCAGTGTGTTTTAAGGTAGGTGTAAGAGTCCCTTAGTGGCATTCTATTCCTTTTAACACATGCACAACAACAAACAAAAATCTTTTGTCTTGAGCTATTTGACGTGGGAGTAAGCCCTCTGTGGGACTCACTCATTAACTGCTCTAGGTCGGGTCTACTTGCTACCTCGCTAGTATGTCACCCCAATAATCATTTATTAGAGGATGTGAGTCCCCACGCTTTCTTCCTAAATTGATCCTTTCAAATCAACGAGCGCCTTATTAGTATGGTAGTCTTCATTGCCCAGCCAGTAAGCTACCTCATGTTGACTTTATTTAAGAAGATGTGAGTCCCTGTGCTTTCTTCTTGAACTAGCCATCATGCTCTAACTAGGTCGAGTAAATTTGAGGTTTAGGATAAGCCCCCTAGAGGCTCCTTTCCCCATGACTACTTTTGAGTTGATATAAGTCCCTCAGTGGCATTCACTCAGTAGTCGCCCTAGGTTGGATAACACCTGTCGAGCCGAAGACAGACTATCCCAACAATCAGTTTTGCTATAAGAGGATGTGAGTCCCCGAGCTTTCTTCCTAGGCTGATTATTGCAAATCAATGGGCACCTTAGGTTGGTTGATGTTCTCTATGCTGACAACGACTCACCCAGTGAGTACAACACCCTTGAAAGATATGAGTCCCCATGCTTTCTTCTTGAGTTGGACACCAAATACCTATTGAATTTATGACTAGCCATGTCATTTTCTCCAGGTGTTGGATTAAGCCCTTATCGACCCCATCCCCTATGGGCACTCTATTTGGATCAAGTCCTTTGTGACCCCATTTAGACACTACCCGGATTAGTTTTATATTGGATAGTTCTTCTTTCCTAGTATCCACCCCTATAGTTGGAAAATTTGTTCAGTGGATGCACAGATTTTTCTCTTAGTTCAGTAAATCTGAGATAAGTCTAAGCTGATATAAGCTCTTTCTCAGTTTGATCCCTCACAAACTAACAAGGTCTATGATAAAACAAACTAAAATAATAAAACAAACAAAATTAATTCGCTTGTGGATTAGGATTCAATCCCCCAAAGGGCCCATTTTCCCAAGTAGACATCCTATTTTTAGGGTAGAGTCAGCAGAACTCCCTATAGGAATTGCCTGACTACTTGAGTTGAGATAAATCCCCAAGTCGGTACTCACTCTGTAGTCACCCTTAGGTCAGGTTCAATCTATTTTTCCATAAGCAGGTTATCTCGACAGTCACTCTTCTTTAGAAGATGTAAGACTATGACACATTCTTTCTAGCATGATTATCACAAACTGACGGGCAGCCTTAGGTCGGATTTTATTTATTGCCTAAAGCAACTGATCACCCCAGTGCTCTTTTCTAGTGAAAGATGTGAGTCCCTGAGCTTTCTCCCCTTGAGTTGATCATTGCAAACTGAAAGGCACTCCTTTGGTCGGATAGTTCTCCCATCGGTCGGGAAGCTACTCCCTTTATTTCAGCAAATCTGAGATAGATATAAGCTTTTATAATCTCCTTCTCAGTGTGATCCATCACAAACCAATGGAATCCATCAAAATAAATAAATTTAAAAAATGAAATCAATCTTGACTATCTTTGAGCTGATTTAAGTCCCCCAATGACATTCGCTCAATAGTCAGCCCTAGGTTGGGTTCAATATGTTGCCTTGCCAATAGATTACCCCAGCAACTGGTCTCTACTTTGTAGGATGTAAGTCTAGTATGCTTTTTTTTCTAGTACAACTACTGCATACCAAAATACATCTCTTTGGTTGGTTAGTCCTACTATGTGCTTAGTAGACTACCCCTTTGGATTAGTAAATCTGAGCTAGGTTTTAGCCTCCATGGCTCTATTCAGTACAACCTATTGCAAACCAACAAGGTTCATCTAAAAGTTAAAACCTAAAAAAATTTGAAACAAATTCAAACCTCTCCCCCTGTGGAGATTTCTCCTTAGTGAGATTCAAATCAAATCAAACCTTTCATCTCCTTGTAGATGACTTGAACCTGCCTCCCTAGTGAAAGGTTCACACTCTATCCCTTAGAGGATTTCTTTCCTCTCTCTTATGTCTTAGACTTAAGTAGATCCACATTGAACTATGTTATGGATCTTTTCTTTTCCTTAGGTTAAAGATAGATTGTTCCTATTAATGCTTGTGATCTTTCGGTGTTGTTGATCGTTTCAGTCAACATCAATACATGCGGTGTTCTTTGTCAGTCACACCACACCTCTTGGGTGCCCTTTATTGACCTCATTTTTAGAATGAGATCTCAACTCCTCCATCTTAGATATAGGACTTCTCTTAGACTTTAAGAGTTCCTTAGTCTTAAGACACATCTTGTGATTAGGTGGACACTCCCCTGGCCTTAAAAGACTTGGAAGAGTTAACCATAGGAATAGGTCATGCCTTAGGGGTGTTAGGAAAACTTTCCTACCCTTAGCCTAAACCATTCCTCACTTTCTTTCTTTTAAGTCAAACTCCAAATCAATTCTATTTGATTTTCTCAAACCTCAAATCAATTCTATGATTCAATTCCATGATTGAAATCCATGATCGAAAGATATGATTGAAACCCATGACCAAAATCCATCAAAAATTCCTAAGTTCAATTTTTCTAAGTCTTTAACCCTTTCTTAAGGACTTAGCCAAAATTATGATCAAAACCTATTCAAACTTTTGAGATTCTCATATCCAATTTATATTCTCGTTTATATTCACATAAGTCAATTCATGAAAATTTTCTTAAGTTCCTTTAATTTTCTATTAAAGGACTTAGCCAAAATCAACTCTAAACCTTGATCAAACCTTTTCAAACTCATGGGATTTTCTCAAAACTTATTTGTATTCTCATTTATATTCTCATATATAAATGAAATATATAAATCAATCAAATCCAATTCAAAAATTAAATTTCAAATTAAAAATTCCCTTAAATTCTTTAAATTCCCTTTAATGGATTTAACCTAAATCATGATTAAACTCTATCAAATCCTTGAAATTTTCTCATGATCCATTTATATTCTCTTTTATATTCACATATATAAATGAAATATAAATTCAAATAATCAAAACCAATTCCAAAAATCAAACTCAAATCCACTCAAAATCAAATCTATGCCATTCAAGTAAAATCTTGAACTTAGCCAAATCACTTTCAAAGCCCCTTGATTTCTCAATCCTCAATATATTCAAACTTCAATCATTCAATCAAAACCCAAATCAAAATCAAACCCAAAACCCTTTCGTATTCTTCCTTTGAATATGAAATTTTCAAATGGACATTTGACTTCAAACCACTTGTAAATGAATTTATATTTCAATCATAAGTCCATATACAAGATCAATCAACTCCAAATCAAGCTTTGACCAAGCCATTTGACCCACTTAGGCTTACTTGACCCAAAGTAACCTAAAGTACTCTTATGAGCCAACTTTTGATCCTAACCAAATTGTATTGAGCCAAACTCATATATCCCTCTCATCATGATCAACAATCATCATGGGATAATCAATCAATCAAATTAGGTCAAACCAAGTCAAACCTAAGGGTTGACTAGGTCAACACTTAACCAAAAATGAAACCTAACATAGCCAAATTCCACCATAGGTCAAATTGATTGAAGCCATTGATCTAATTTCACTCATGACCTATGTTTGAACTTGACCAAGCCAACATTTGAGCCTATTCTAGCCCAATTGGCCCACTTCACCCAAGTTGACCCACTTTGACCTAAAGGGCTAAAATGTGTCAAAACTTAATCTAAGCCAAATTGATTGAAACTAATGGGTCAATTCCATCCCAAATCACTTGTGAAACTTGACCAAAGCCTCAATTGGCCAACTAGACTCAACCTAGCCTAATTGACCTTAGATCCAACATGACCTAAAGGGGGTCATGTTGAGCAAAAATTGAACTTAACCCAAATTGATTGGAAACAAAGATATCAATCCACCCCATATGACTAACCTAACCTAAACATACCCTTGACCTAACCCAAATAGGTCAAATGGGTCAAATGGGTCAACTTGACCCATTTGACCTAAATGAAGTCATATGAGCCAAAACCAAATACATACCAAATTGAACCTAACCAAAGCCACCAAAACATTTCAAATGGTCATATGAACTTAACCCAACCCTTGGTTTGACCCAATTTGACCAATTGGTCAACTTGACCCTTTTTGACCTAAATCGGTCAACATGAGCTAAACCCTATCAAATGGATTCCAAATCCAATGAAACTTGGCCAACCCTAGTTTCTGCACATACATAACATGTCCAAGGTGAAAAAATAGCAAAATGACCATTCTATCCCTAGGTCATAAAACAAATTTTGGCCTAGCCCATGGGTATTTTGGTCATACAGTATTCACAATCACTTGAGGCTTTCCTAAAAGCTCAAGGGGACTTAGTGATGAGTGGTGCAGCCAAACCAATGGGTTTGGGTTAGCCCATTTGGCCCATAAACCAACCCGACCACTTAGAGCAAAATTGAGTTTTCAAATTCCCTCCTAAGCTCAATTTGATGCACATGGGAGGTTGTCAATCCACTCAACACCTCAAATTGACCATGTGCAAAGATCTAACAGCCAAAACAACCCTCCTAATCTCAGTAATTGGATCAAAATGATAAAGGATGGTTCGACCATCCGATTACCATAGGGGGATATATACTCCCCTAATTTAATAAAATTTCAATTCATTCTCTATTGATTGAAGCCTAGGAACCTTTAGCAATCATCAAAGAGCATTCCCAAGGTCTTGAGAGAGGATTAGAATTCTTCCTTCTCAATTTTGCACAGTGCAAAAATAGGGCAGGTGGAGTAAACTGCTAGCTTCCTCTACACTTGATCTCCTTCCAATTCCTCCTACACACTTCTTCTAAAGACCAATCTAAGCTCACTCAAGCTCACATTGGAGTTCCCATAGCAAGGAGAGGATCAATTCAATCAAAGTTGAAGCCCAAGTGAAGTGGTGTTGGTCCATCCATTGATCCACTTAATCTCAAGGCCTAGGAATTTCACTAGGGCTTCGTCTCCACCAAATGAAGCTACATCATCGATCTCGAGCACCGGTGATTACCTCTGGCAAGGTATGGAATTTTTTGCAACTTAGCTTAGCTTAGGTGGTTTTGGTCCTTTGTGAAATAAATATTCATGGCATGTGAAATCCACCGTTGGATAGGTTGGTAATTGTGCTTAGATGGTGTGGGTTGAATTTTGTATGATTCCATGCTAGATCGGGTTTAGATCTCACCTTAGATCATGGATGGTCTCCATCGATCCTCAGGGAAGAACTTGGCTCATCTCAGTCATCCATCTGAGCATTTTAGATGGACGACTGAGATTATTTAGTACATTTAGTAATTCATTTACCCCTTTAAAACTATAGGTAAATCCTTAGCCATCCGATCTTTGATAGGACGACCGAGGGTATTAGCGCATGCGCCACCGCCGCCATTTGGGATATGATGTTTAAGTCACACCCTCACAGTGCGATGTGTGTAAAGCACGCTGACCGCAATCGCCATGCATCGTGTTGTGAGCTGAGTATTAAGAATGGATTAATTTAGCAATTAATTAATTCCTAATTAATCCAAAAATCATCTGAAATTCATAATTCCCTCTAGAAAATAAAAAAATAAAAGAAAAAATTCTATGGAAATATAATTTCATCTAGAATATTTTAAAATTGGTTTCAATGGATTTTAAATTACTCTTTTCTCTGAATTTTAGTTTCTTTGGTAATCTTAATTAGCTAATTATCATTTAATTAGGTCATCAATTAATCTCAAATTTCTAGGGTTCATTTCAGAGGATGACCTCTGCCTCCCCTAATTTTTTTGAGATTTATTGAGGGCTCAATTGGGAAAATTATTATTTCATTCCCTAATTACCCCTTTCATGCAATTAAGGGTAATTAAGGTGTGATTAGTAGTTTTACCCTATGATTATGGTTGATTAAGGTCAGCTCCTATAAGTAAGAGGTTTATGGAATAAATTTTGGGCATTTCCCCTAAGCTATTCCCTAAACCCCCTCTTCTCTACTTAATCTCCTCTCAATTAAGGGTTAAATCATTAATTATCCCCTTGATCAATTTTCAAAAATTCTAAAAAATTTCAATAGTTAATTAATCTACCTTGGATAGATGCTTATGTGTTTAATAGCCTAAGTTCAATTAAGAAAATTAAAACCCCTTTCATAAGTATGAAAGAGTTTTTTGAAAGTACTTAAGCTAAACCCCTTAGCTTAATTAACTTTTAATTATGAGCCAAATTGCATTAGGCCTTTTCATTATTAGGTGCATTGCAAATTTAATTTCCTTGTGGGTTTTATGTCGTCTCATTGGCTCATAATTACTTAGTTAATTCTTCTAAGAGGTAAGGGTTAATTATGCTACTTAATTCATACCTTAACCTAATCAACATATAAAAATGGATCTAATTGTCTAAAAGTAAACAAAAATACAAAACATATGTGGGAATGGGTTAGGAATAACAAACTCATCTCACCTTTTCAAAATTAAATTAAACGTCAAACTAAACAAAAATCATTTTGAAATTCACTTTGATTTAATCTAAATTTTCTTATTCTCTAAGAATGTCTTTAGGATTTAATAAAAGTGAGTTTGTTCATATGCTTTCATTGTTTTGGATCTTTCCCAACATGTTAAGTTGTATGCCATGTGATTTCATACATTCATAATTTTATGTTTCAAATTTTAAAATGAAATTGTTTACTTTATGTCAAATGTGCATGTGTTGTCTAAAGTAGAATATAAGTGGCTATTATCACTACTAAATCCAAATTATTTTTAAAACTTATAAATGAAATATCAAATCTGAAAGTATGCTACTTATACTTTAGTTATAAGCTTGCATGTGAGATATTATAAATGTATGCTTAGTATGGGTTTCCATTCCTTCCTATGCTGGTATAGTTTTGAATAGGAATTTTAGTAAGGTGTAGGGTTCATTTGAAAAGAACCCAACACTTAATTAATTTCATATCCTATTTATCCCTACATTATCATCTAAGAAGGGTTACCTACACTTACATACATAAATTGCATAAACAAAAATGAATCCACTAAATAATTTTTGCAATTTTCTTTTCTATTTCATTTCTTTTATATACATGTTTGTACTTAAGAAAAGTGGTATATTAGTCTGGACAACTCTGAGATTGTGAGGCTTTAAATAGCCCTAAGTAGGTCTTGTACCTTACACCATTAGTTAACAATGACGCTATACTCACATGTGCCTTTCTTACTTTCATGTATGTATGTGAAATTTTGGATAAGGAAAACTTTTTTTACTTAAGAAAAATCATGCATATTCAACTTATAAATTTTCTTAAATGGAATACTTAGCATGCACCATAGAGTGTGTTAACTACTCTCATTTGCATGTATAGATATGCCTAGGGTCCATCCATATGCATGTTATATATGTTGGGAAAGAAATGAAGTAATGAATGTTATGTGAATTTTGATTCATTTTATTTAATCTTAAAATGCCTTTTTTTAATAGGTTTGTTTAGAGTTTATCTAAACTTAAGATTTATTAAAAGTTATAATCAAAACATTCACCTAAATAAAACTAAAACATGAACCTACTTTAGAAAATTACTTAAGGTTAGGGAAGGAAAGAAAAGTTATCTTCTCTTTCCTTCTCTTCATAACTTAGTAATTAATTGTAGATTTCACTAAAACCAATTTAAAATATGAAATAAAAATAACCCAAAACACTTAAAAAACTTAAATGAAACCCTCCTTTAAGTTTAACATTTCCTTCAAACTTTGAAAATTTAAACCTAAAGTCATAGCTAAGCATACCACACAAGCCTTCAAAGCACACACATTAGCCTAAGTCACCACTTCTAGCGTTAGGTTAGGTCGCTGCATGGTTTGATGTTATATTTTGTTTTGTGATATATGTTTTGGACTGGATGTTAGGGTGTATTCTCGTAGAATGAATGGTAGGACGTTCTTAGTCTAACTATTATTTTTTGCAGGGGATTGTGTTTAAGGGGTGCTATCATAAATAAAAAAATAAATGCTTTTATTTACAAGAGTTTTATACCCCTAAGCATAATCCATAGGCTAGGTGGACTTAGTCATCCATGTGTGGGGTGATAAGTCCAATATACATGCTTGGGATCTATGTGGTGTGATTTAACTAACCTTTATTTTGCAGCTGTTAATTAGATTTTCTTTTTTCTTTTCATGTAAAAATTTGTATAAAGAGGACTTTCAGAATGATTTGTTATAGAGATTAGGATGAACATTGGTTATAAGATCCTTTCTTATGTACCATGTGAATCCTTGGAGCATCCACCTTCCAACCTTCCAAAGGAGGAACCAAAGAAGAAAAAAGAAAAGAAGAAGAAGAAAGGAAAAAAAGAAGAATAAAGCTTGAAGACCCCCATAACAATGAATTCCTTTACTTAAATTGTAATATTCATTTGTAATTTGGGTTGTATAAGGGTAGAGCTCAGCTATCCACATTTGATATTTTTAGGTTTGTGCGGTGGTGCCCGACCACAAACCACCATATATTCTTTTTATAATTTGGTTTATAAATTGATTGATGATTTGTTTAGTTTTTGCATAAGTGGCATACTTTTCCTAGTTTCTTTCTTGCTTTATGTATGGCCTCGATGTGTATTAGGCTCTTTAAAGAAAAATAAATCTTTTTATCCAACTTAACAGCTCAAAATAAAATAAAATAATTCATAAGCTCACCTAAAACTTAGGATTAAAATCAAGATAAAAGAATTAGCAACCCCTTATCTGGATGAGCATTTCTTTATAATATCATGCATAAATGCATCTTATTTCACTCTTGATTGGAGGGCTTCCACCTTTGCCAGAGAACCCAGCTTGACCATTGAGGGCCGTGGTGGAAACTCACCTCCTCCCTTTTCGCTGATTTTGGCCAATAATCTGATTTCTCATGCATTAGTCAGAAAAAGCTTGTTAGCCTGAGTCAAAATAATTTTACAAAAATAAAAATAAAATGAAATTTGAATTGCATTAGATTTAGGTCATTTGAAGCATGTCCCTTTACATGATCTAGTCTCTTTAGGGAGTGAGTCTAAGGACTTAGTCTCTTTCTAAATAATAATAGCCTAGCTATCTTGCATAAGTATAAAGACTTGCCTACATGTATTTAAAATCATAGGAGGAGTTTGTTGGTGGTCACCCCCAGGTGGTTGTAAGTCCAAGCTATTGGGTGGTTTGTCCACTCTTATGGAGACAAACTAATTATCCATTTTTTGCCTTAGATTTAAGTTATGCTTTCGGTCCTTGCCGAAGCTCCCAAGATTTAGGTTCTGTAGTTGCTTCTCCTCTTTGTGGGCCATAAGCATAATTCCTTACCTCCTAGGCATTCCCTTAATCTTGTGCTAAGGAATCTTAAGTCCTAAAATTCTAATGAAAAATGCAACTCAAACAAACTAAATCAATTTCCAAAATGTAAAGCCCAATTTTAGGATAGTTTGAGATGCTCGCTAGGTTTCCTAGCATTGTGACCATCTCCTACTTATTTCTCATTTTATATTTGATAATAACTCCCTCTTTTGATCAATCCCATTTGATCCTTCAAATATAAACCAATCGATTGATAGTCCTTCCCTATTAAAATCTTTAAAGACAATGATCATTTACCTTAATCAAGAGTTTTTCTAAGGGATCCCATCCCTTAGGAGGTAATTGATTATGGGGGCTTGCCCCTGTAGGGAACTTAGCGAACCCAATTTAAAATAAACTGCTTTACTTTTTATGTAAAGTAGGGGAAGAATCTCTGGTATATATGTAGACCCATTGTCCTTAGGAGTCCTTATTGAGGTGATTGGTTCCATTAAAGGGTAGTGACTTCTGTCGTTCAAGATAGTACACTATACCTTGATGATGTATCTGATCACCTCAATAAGTACATCTGTGGATCTATGTGTCATCTTACCATGACAAATTTTTATATAGGTGTTGCCTCTTTCATTTCTCACCAACAGATTTGGAAGGCGACTCCCCTATATAGGAATTTTTCTCCACAACCCTAAGTAAAAGATGCATCTTATTAAAAATCATGAGTATGAAAGTTAGTGGATTTGAAAAGGTTAATGATGATTACCTTAATTATAAAAATTTGTTATAAATTTTTTAGTACTGAAAATTAGATGCACTAATTATCAATTCTAATTATCAATTTTGAGATGACTATTTCTTTTTAGGTACACTACTATGCATTCTAAATTCTTCACTTTAAAATTTTTTTTATTAAAAAATATATTCCGGAGGTGTGTCTAGTAATTTAGGGTGTAATAAGACAAGAATTTTAATAGAGGATAGTTTTTTTTTTGCCTAATCTTAAGAAAGATGTTGATCATTACTCAATGGTAAATAACATTATTGTATATACTCACTAGTCTTAATTACTCAAAAGCCATGGAAAGACCTTATAATAGATTTTATCTTAAAATCATCAAAATCAGATAAAGAAGGATGGCTCCTAAAACATAATCTAATCACAAGCAAAAGGGCTTTATTTTCCTTTGACTACTTTTGATACTTATGTGGGACATCTGATGCTGAAAGCTAAAATAATGAAGGTTATCTATTGAGGAGTGATGTGATGTCTACACTAACTACAACTGATGGATCTAATGAGGGCAATTCCAATAGTATTCTTATTACACCATGGCCTGGGCGATCTATCATGGCCATCTATTTGGCCAAAGGCTACTGACTTTGAAGAGACTCTTCTCTTAACATCTCGGGACTCTTGTATAACTACCTTAGCATTAGCCACTTCCTTATGTAGTATCTAAGCTTTAAACCTTTTAGGTTTGACCCCCCTTAAACTTCTAGCAACATCCTCAATATGGCCATCCATCCCTATTTTCATCTAAAAAAAGATGTTGAAAATGAAATAAATTTGGACATCTTGGCTTCGAGCGCCATGGCACTACAATCATAGCACCTTGGAGTTATTGTCACTTTGCAAAATCTAGAAACTCAAGAGGCCCTCAGCGGTTGTCTACTTAAATGACACAGTGCCACGACATTGTAATGTTACCACCAAGGTGCTGGCACGATGATCTTTAGTTTTAAAATAAAGAAAAGCCATTGTTCCCGCTCAACAATAATAATCACTTAGGGGAGAGGGGGAATAGTTCTAAAGCTTAAAATTGTCCCCCATAAGAGAAAATCCACTATAAAAAGAGCAAGAGCAGCTTCTTTCTTGCCTTTTCTTCCTTCCTCACTCACTCTCACTCTAATCCATCTTCATTGTTCTTGCTCTTGATTGTCCGCTCTATCAATAGTGTGCTTCTTGCTGCTACAAGACTAATCTTCTTATGTAAGAAGCAAGATCAAGGTTTACTCTCATCAATTTCAAGTAAAATTTTTTGAAAATGCTTTCTTTACATAATTTTCTTTCTGAAAATTAGTTTAACAAGATTTTCACCATCGATCTTGGATCCGGTGAGAAATTAAGAGGCTCATCTCCATCGATCTTGGAGCCAGAGTAAAAAAAAAGATCAAATACAAAAATTTAAGAATCTTAAAAGATAAACACCTTCGCTATTGAATTTGGTTCCAATGTGAGAAGAAAAACCCTCCCTCCATTAATCTTAGATTTGAAAAAAAGGGAGAAGAGTGCATTTATACTAAATAAGTAAAAATCTAACACTGTTAAGGTGTTATGCCATCAAATTTGCATAAAAAATTATCAAATTATGCAAGAATTTGATTTTAAAATGGAGTTCCCACTTCGTAGCACCACGACACCAATGCCTAGCACCGAGGCACCGTAATCTTAGGAATGAAATTCTTAGTGCTCCGTCCCATAGCACTGAGGCACCGGATATTTGGCACTGTGACGCTAAGCTCTCAAGTTTAGATATAATTTTTACAGTGTCGTAGCACTGTAATTCAGCATCGCATCACTAATCTTTTGGGTTTCATATCCTTAAAGTGACGTCAAAGCATTATTTTTTAGTGCCAAGATGTTGCACCTTCCACCGTTGAACTTGGTTCTGGTCTAAAATAAAATCTTCCTTCCATTGATCTTGGATTCAGAATAAGAGAGAAAGGTGCTAATGCGCTAAAAAAATCAAAAAAATTAGCAATGCTAAAAATGTTAAGAGGCTATGTCACCCAAGAGGGCGGGGGGCGGGATTGGATTTTCAAAATAATCTTAGAAAACTTAATTTTAAACTTTTGTATAAAACTTAAATTTTTAATGATAAAGCTATAGAGAAATAAAATAACAATCAACAATAGTATAGAAAAGTAAAGTGCATAAAATAAAGAAAGAGAACACATAAATTTTTATGTGGTTCAACCAAACCCCAAAAATTGACCAACGTCCAAGCCTAGCAACCCAAGCTAGAAATTCACTAAGTCAAAATAAGATTACAACAAATTTCCCATACTTTCCTTCATGGGCAAGTACAACCCAACACCATACTTTCCTTAATGGCAAGTACAACCCAAGAACATACTTACCTTAATGAGAAAGCACAACCCAACATACTTTCCTTAATGAGAAAGCACAACCCAACAACATACTTTCCTTAACTAGCAAGTACAACCTTATAATAAAATAAAAAAAGGAGAAAGAAGGATCTAACTCTTAATTTTAAAATAATTTTGCTCTCATAACCCAACTACAATAATATTAAGGCAAGTGAATTCAAAGGAATGAAAGATAGCTCACTTTAATTGATATTTAAATTTGAACAATAATTAAACTTGAATATATATATATATATATATGATGTAAATGAATCTTTAAAATATTTGATGTGAATAGGAGAACTTGAAATCAAGGTGATTTAATTTATGATTTAAAATATAGTATAATAATGATTTGAAACTTGAATCAATCACTTGTTAGAAAGGGACTTAGAGTATTCCAAAAGATTAAATGAAAATGAAATCATAAATCACATAAACTCAAATGAAATCTCTTTTTAAAGAAATTGTTATTTATGCAAAGGATGAGATGATTTATAAGTAATAGAACTTGTTACTCACAAGTATTTTATATGAAATAATCACAAAGACAATAATGTCTTTTTAGAACATGTAAAAATAATGAAGAAAAAATAACTTGCAATAATACACTTCAATTCATCAACCATGAAGCTTTCGACTAACTTTAAAAAATATAAAAACAGATAAGTTAAGCACAAAATAAATTGATCAAATGCATTGTTGACCTCACTTTTGGAGTGAGTTCTCAACTTTCTCATCATAGATCTAGGACTCTTATAGACACTAAGAGCTCTTTAGTCTTAATACACTAACCTAAGCCTAGAGGCTTAGAAGGGTCAACCATAGGAATAGGTTATGCCTTAGGGACTTTGGAAAATTTGCCTACCCTATAGCCTAAACCCAATCCATGATTTCCTTTTCAAATCAAACCTCAAATTCATACCAAACCAAATTTCCAGGACTTATATTCAAACTCAAGATTTCTCCAAAAAAAACCCCATGATTAACTTCAAAACCCTTCCTAAGCCTTTTCATTTCATCTTATGGACTTAGCCTTAACCAAATTAAAATCAATCCAAATTCAATTGATTTTATCATAGATCAATTCAATCCTTCAATCATTTACCAAATACAAATCAAAATTCCAAACCAAACAAATCAATCTCAAATCAAATCCAAGATCAAAACCCTCTTAAGCCTTATGACCCACTCTCATAAGCTTAGCCAAATATCAACCCAAATTATCCCAAACTTGATTGATTTCCTTATAAATCAATTATTCATTCATTTATATTTACAAATATAAATGAATCCATACCCAAATAGCTGAAACTAAATCAAACTAGATCAAACCAAGCCAAAATCTCTTCTTAAGCCCTATGGACCTACCTCCATAGGCTTAATCAAATCTTAAACCAAATCAACCCAAAATCAATTGGTTCCTTTATGAATCAATTATTTATTCATTTATATTCATAAATATAAATGAAACCCACCCTCCAATGACTAAAAATAAATCAAACTAAATCAATTCCATACTAAGCCATTTTAATATACACCCTTAAGCTTAGTCTAATTTGCTTTTAAATAACTCCAAACTCAAATGATTTTCTCATGGATCTTTTATACCTTCATTTATATTCCCAAATAT
Organism: Cymbidium sinense; assembly: GCA_021442155.1. Lineage (NCBI taxonomy): Eukaryota > Viridiplantae > Streptophyta > Magnoliopsida > Asparagales > Orchidaceae > Cymbidium > Cymbidium sinense. Next base: position 21,844,872 of record CM038229.1, read on the forward strand.
TAATGAAATATAAATCCAAAGAGCCAAAATCAAATCCAAAATTAAACCAAAACTCAATTTAAGCCTTTTTAGCTAATTTCTTAAACTTGGCAAAATCCTTTCCAAATCAAGCTAAAACCAATGGATTTTCTCTTGAATCTATCATTCCTTCAATCACTCATCCAAGTATAAACATAAACTATAATTATCAAATCAAACTCAAATCAACCCAAGTCAAGCCCAAGTTAGCCTTTTTGACTTGAAACTTCAAATGAGCTAAAATCCATTAGACTCTAAATTGATTATGGTTGGATTTATATTTCAATCTTAGATTCATATATGAGTTCAACTAAACTTGAATCAAGCCAAAACCAAACCAATTGACCCATTTGGGTTTTGACCCAAAGTGACCTAAGAGACTCTTTTGAGCCAAGTTATAATCTAACCCAAATTGGATTGAACTAAGCCCATCCATACCTCATATCATGATCAACAATAATCCTAGGGTGATCAACTACCTTGAATTAATTCAAACCAAGTCAACTTGGTCCTTTGATCAAGTCAACCTTTAACCCAAATGTAACTTAAATTGGCCAAAACTCACCATATATCAAATTGATTGAAACCATTGATTCAAACTAATTCATAATCAATAATTGAATATGACCAAACCCTCAATTGAGCCAAACCAAGTCAATTAACCATTTGACCTAAGTTGATCCAAATTGGCCTAAAAGTAAAAATGGGTCAAATCATGATTAAACCCAAATTGATTGCAACTAATGGCTCAAGTTCATTCTAAATCATTTATTGAACTTGACCAAAGTTATAAGTGAGCCCAATTTGACCAATTGGTCAACTTGACGTAACTTAGCCCAAATTGACCTAAAAGGTCAGATTGGCCAAAATCCATATTAAACCCAAATCAAATTAAATCATTGCCAACAATCATTTTCAATTAACTAATTGAACATGAGCAACACCTAACCCAACCCAATTTGGTCAAATTGGTCAACTTAGCCCATTTGATCTATTTGAATCTAAATGAGCCAAAATTAAACCTAAGCCAAATTGATTGAAACCACTTGAACTAAAACTCTCTAAATCATTATTTGAACCTAACCCAAGCCTTGGTTTGACCCAATTTGACCAATTGGTCAACCCAACCCAACATGAACCCATATGAACCCATTTGACCATATGAAGCTAAAGAACCCAAAACCAACCTATGGAATCTTTGTGGCTATCCAAACTCAATCCAAATTAACACTAGGTCAGCCCAAAATTTGGCCAAAAGTAAAGTGGACCCCACTCAAGGGGATTAGCCATTGGACAAAGTTCCTTACATAGGATTCTTTCCCCATTTGGCAAAGTCTAGTCTCCCATCACTTGGGCAGCCATCCAATTGCCAAATGGGATGTGCCTAGCCTTCATAACCCAACCTAAGCAAGCCTAAGATCAGCCGTGGACCAAAGGAAACCCAACTCTTCCTTCTCACTCAAAGTCGAACCCCATTGACAAAGGGAAGAGGAAATTAGCCACCACATGTCCATATCTTGCCTTGGACCTCCTGCCACAGCTTCCGCCACTCCTGGTGAGTCACGTGGACCCGATGGAGACAAGTCCGGTGGTCTGACGGTGGCTGGCCGGTGAGGAAACGGGATTGAATCCCATCTATCCACCTCAGTAATTGAGGGGATATACCCCCTCAATTCAAACAAAAATTGATCCATTCTACTTCGTTTGAGCCCTAGATACTGAAAATAACCCCAAACTCCCAAGCTCTCCCATTCTTCCCTCTCTCAGTTTTACATCAAGCCAAAATAGGGGAGGCTAATCTGAACTGTCATTTGCTCAATACTCCACCAATCCTCGATTCCTTTTACACACACCATCCTCTTGTGTCGTCGAAGCCACTCAAACCTTTTCCCAAGCTTCTAAGCCACCGAAGATAGGAGTTCGACCAAGACTTAATGCTTAAAGAGAGGATCTTGATCTCTAGAGTGACACACCTCAAACTAATACTTGAGCTCAAGGCCTCTACCATGAAGCTTTCAATAGAACCCGGTCGCTCGATGAGGTATGCCATTAAAACTGATCTTTGTATGAAAATGGTTTGGTCCTTTGTAAAGGAAAGTTCAATGTCATGAGATTTCCACCATTGGATCTCCTTATTTTTCCTCTCTGAAGGTGTGGGATTAATTTGATCTCCATCCGAGCTTTGGTGAACTCAGATCGAATGGAGAAAGACAAACGACATCCGTCTCTCACCACTCGGGAGGAGATAGATCATGGCATGCCTATTCTACCTGATAAAAATGAATGGTCTTGATCTAATCACGCTTAGATACCCTTTATTTTCTCCTTAACCATGAGATTTAATTGTGGCCATCCAATCTTAGATCGGACGGTCCACGAGAAAGCGCATCCACTACCGGCTGACTTAGTGTGCAGATGTGATAACTTAAATAACCTATCCCATCGCACCACATGGAAAGTGCGTCGAGTCAGTAGTCACATGACGTCGATGGGATTAGGGCTTAATTAGGGTTGTTTAATTAATTTTTAAGGCTGAAACTTCTAAAATTCATAACTAATCTAAGAGAAATAAAAAAAAATTGGGCTCATTTTAAAAGTATTTCAGAGGAGAATCTAATAAAATTATTATTAAATAACTTTGAATAGTAATTTTTACTTAATTAAGGTTTAATTAAAAAAATTAAAGTATAATTATGCTTTAATTAATCATCTGATTAATTTCAAACTTTTTAGAGATGTTTAGGGGGATGACCTCTGCTTCCTCCATTTTTCTTGGAATTTATTTGCTGATTAATTGGGATAATTAATTGGTTAGGCCTTAATTACTCACTTAGCTTAATTATTGATAATTAATTAAATGAAGAGTGAATTGACCCATCAATTAACTTCATTAGCCTTTATTAATAGTGGAGAAACTTAGGAAAATGGATTGGGACCCTCTTCCAATCTTTTCCTTAAGTCTTCTTCATTCCCTCTTTAAAATTAATTAATTAAGACTCATTAATTAATTAATTAAATCAATCAAAACCCAAATCATATCTAAACTTTAATTAACTAATTGAAAAGATTTAAGGATTGAGACTTAGGCTTCCTTCTTTATCTCTTTCCCTAAGTCCATTTCATATTGTTGATTAAGGATAATTAGGATTTAATTAGGTAATTAATGAACTTAATTAACTTGATTAAACCTATTTTCCTAATTAACTCTTGAGTAGCTCTTTGGGTGTTCAATAACCTAAAGAGAGAGCTAATGAAATTATGATTAGCTCACGTGTGTGAGAAAACCATAAAAGTAATTAAGTGAGTTCCTTAATCTTAATTAATTAATAATTATAAGCTAATAACATTAGGTCCCTTTCATTTCATAGGAGCATTGCTATTTATTTTTTTATTTATTTGCATATCATATTGGCTCATAATTATTTAATTAATTAACTTAAGGTGACATAGGTAAGGGTTAATTAATTGATTTAATCCATGCTTAACTTAACCAATTCATGAAATCAACCTAATTGCTTTCCATTAAACCAAATTAACTCACACATATGGGGAATGAGATTAGGATTATCAAACCTCTTTCACATTCCTCAAATCAATCAAATATAAAATCAAAAATGACTTTAAGAAACTTTGGTTTATTTTAAATAAGCTTGTTTAATGTGATTATCCTTAGGAATTAGTTGGATTGAATGAAATTACATGCTCGTGTTTCTTTACTTCTTTTCAATCATGTTAAAATATTGTATGCCACTTGTAGTCATGCATTCATTTCTTTCAAAAATTAATTAAATGAAATGGTTTCCTTTATGTCAAACTTACATGAGTTGGTTTAATTAAAAATATGCATGACTGTTATCACTATTAAATTGCAAATATACTTTGAAAATCCTATTAATGAATAATAATACATATTGTGACTTTAGTTATATATACATAGGAGCTGCTGTGAATATAAGCTTAGTGTATGAAGTGACGTCTCTTTCTTTCATTGATATGTTGATTTGCATAAGTATGAATGTTAATTGGTATATTAGTTTGGACATTCCGGGAACACACGACTTTAAGTAGCCCAAAGGAGATTCTTACCTCACTCCCCTAGTGCAAAATAATGGCGATGTACCTATTTGATTTCATTCTTATGCATTTTGACATTAGAATTTTGATAGGGCTTTAATTCATTCACACAAATAAATCAATTAAAAATCAAATTCTACTTTTGCATGATTTTCCTATTCTTGTAGTTGCTTATATATCCATATGTATTTAAGAATAGTGAGAATATTAGCCTGGACATTTCGAGGATGCACAGCTTTAAGTAGCCCTAGGGAGGTTCCTACCTCACTCCCCTGGTGCAAAATAATGGTGACTTTCATACATTTGAATGTGTATTTAGCTAATGAATGAACCCCCCCACCCCTGCTTTTTTACTATCAAAAAGACATGCATTCATATTTTGTTCAAGTGGTTGGATTGATCAGTCATATGATTTGGAGTTCTTTTCTTATGCTTTTGTGTAAGAATTTATATAGAGCTTTAAATTAATATGATAAAATAATTCAACTAAATAAAACATCAATTCCAAGTACATTTGCTTACATTGATCATTTAAGTGTACTAAGATATAAATTGTATGTATAGTTATGTTTAGGACTTAATCATATGCATGCTATATATGATGGAAAGAAATGAACAAACAAGTGTTATGTGATAGAAATTAACTCTAATTAATCTTAAGATTCCTTTCTTATTGAATGAGCTTATTTAAAGTGAACATAAACCTAGGATTAATTAAAATATGTAATAAGCCATTCACTAAAGAGAATTGATTAATTAATTGGCTTTAGATATGACTTAAGATATGGATAAAAGAGAGCGACCCTCTCTTTTCTTCTCTTTATAACACTTAGTTGTCAAGTGTAAATCAATTGAAACCAAAAGAAAAGATTTAAAATGGAATTCCTAAACCAATTAATTCATTTAAAGTGAAACCACCCTTCATAATTAAATCTCTTCATACTTAGAAAATTATAACAAAGCCTAGTTAGAATATAACACACAAGCCTTAATACACACACATTAAATTAAGTCACCACTTCTAGCTTTATGTTAGGGCGGTGCATGGCTTGATGTATGTTTGATTTTATGATGTATTATTGTAGACTGGATGTCAGGGTGTATGCTTCATAGACTAGATGGTAGGCCTTGATTAGCTTAATTATATTTTCTGCAGGAAACTATGCTTAAGGGATGCTTAAAATAAATATAAATGATCTCTTTCGTAGGTTGCTTAACCCCTAAGCATAATCTAAATTAGGACAAGTGGACTTGGTTACCCATATACAAGGTGCTAAGTCCAAATTATACATATAACTGCTTGGGTTGTATGATGTGTTTAGCTAACTTTTATTTTGCAGGTGTAGTTAGATTTAATTTTTCTTATTCTTAATATAATTATGCATTAGAAATTAGGATTAGTGTTATGGGAGATTAGGATGAGCAAAAGCTAGAAGGCTTTGTCCTGGGAGGCCCCTGTGATGCCTTTGAAGCATGCATATCCAAAGCAAACTCAAAGGAGGAATGTCTGAGACATGAAGATAAAAGACCCTCCCCTAACCATAACACTTAGAAAATTATAACAAAGCCTAGTTAGAATATAACACACAAGCCTTAATACACACACATTAAATTAAGTCACCACTTCTAGCTTTATGTTAGGGCGGTGCATGGCTTGATGTATGTTTGATTTTATGATGTATTGTTGTAGACTGGATGTCAGGGTGTATGCTTCATAGACTAGATGGTAGGCCTTGATTAGCTTAATTATATTTTCCGCAGGAAACTATGCTTAAGGGATGCTTAAAATAAATATAAATGATTTCTTTCAGTAGGTTGCTTAACCCCAAGCATAATCTAAATTAGGACAAGTGGACTTGGTTACCCATATACAAGGTGCTAAGTCCAAATTATACATATCTTGGGTTGTATGATGTGTTTAGCTAACTTTTATTTCTTTGGTGTAGTTAGATTTAATTTTTCTTATTCTTAATATAATTATGCATTAGAAATTAGGATTAGTGTTATGGGAGATTAGGATGAGCAAAATCTAGAAGGCTTTGTCCTGAGGATGATGCCTTTGAAGCATGCATATCCAAAGCAAACTCAAAGGAGGAATGTCTGAGACATGAAGATAAAAGACCCCACCATAACACTTAGAAAATTATAACAAAGCCTAGTTAGAATATAACACACAAGCCTTAATACACACACATTAAATTAAGTCACCACTTCTAGCTTTATGTTAGGGCGGTGCATGGCTTGATGTATGTTTGATTTTATGATGTATTGTTGTAGACTGGATGTCAGGGTGTATGCTTCATAGACTAGATGGTAGGCCTTGACTAGCTTAATTATATTTTCTGCAGATGCTTAAGGGATGCTTAAAATAAATATAAATGATCTCTTTCAGAGGTTGCTTAACCCCTAAGCATAATCTAAATTAGGACAAGTGGACTTGGTTACCCATACAAGGTGCTAAGTCCAAATTATACATATAACTGCTTGGGTTGTATGATGTGTTTAGCTAACTTTTATTTTGCAGGTGTAGTTAGATTTAATTTTTCTTATTCTTAATATAATTATGCATTAGAAATTAGGATTAGTGTTATGGAGATTAGGATGAGCAAAAGCTAGAAGGCTTTGTCCTGGGAGGCCCCTGCGATGCCTTTGAAGCATGCATATCCAAAGCAAACTCAAAGGAGGAATGTCCAGACATGAAGATAAAGAACCATAACACTTATTCATTTTGTAATTGTAATTATTCTTTCATATACTAAGTTGTATAAGGGTAGATCTCGGTTACCCATTTCTCTTTTCGAGTTGTATGGCAGTACCCGACCGTACCGACCTTTTATTCTATTAATGTTGGGTTTATAAATTATTTGATGCTTTGTTTACAATTGTGTAATAGAAATGACATATTTTTTTTCTAGTTTCTTCATATATGGTGATTTAATGTTTAAAATTTTTTACCTCAACTACAACTCATAACTAATTTTCTAAATAACTCAAAATCTCATTTAAAGCATAGCTATTAAATCAAGATAATTAAAAGATTTAGCAACCCCTTAGCTGAATGTTGTATGCTTAATATCATGCATGTCATCTTATTTCACTTTTGCTAAGAGAGGGTTTCCATCCTTGCACAATAAGGGAAGACTTGACCTTTGAGGGTCTCCCATGTGGTGGAAAACACCTCTTTCTCTCTGATTTAGCCAATAACCTCATTTCACCATGCATTTAGACATATAAAAAATCTATGGCTTGTGTCAAAATAAAGAGTCAAAATCAAATAAAAGTTGAAAAGATTTATATCAGACTAAGTCATTATTTATACCACTCATGCTCTAGTCTCTTAGGGAGTGGGTTTAAGGACTTTAGTTTCTTTTCAAATAACAACATCTTAACCATATAATAAAACATATGACTTAATCACATAGTTTTAAAATATAGGAGGAGTTAGTTGGCTGCCACTCTAGGTAGTTATAAGTATAGCAGTTGCGTGGTTTATCCTCACTTGTGGAGGTAAACAATATACCCATTTTTGCTTTAGATTTAAGATGTGCTTTGGCCCTCGCTAAAGTTTCCTAGATTTAGGATCTAAGGTTGTTGTTTTCCCTCGGGCTACAAGCATAAATCCTCACCTCTTAGGCATTTCCATAATCTTGTACTGTGCGATTATAAGTCTTAGTTTTCTAATAAAATTTCAACTCAAACATATAATTCTCTTCAATTTTAAATATATAAAGCCCAATCATATGATAGATTGGAATGTTCACTAGGTTTTTTAGTATCATGAGCATTCCCTACTCATCTCCTTTGGCTTCGATAAATAAGTCTCTTCTTTTGATCCATCCCACTTGATTTTCTAAATATGACCGATTTATTGATAGTCCTTTCTTTGTAATCTTTGGAGATAATAATTGCCTACTTTAAATTGATAGTATTCCTATGGAATTCACGTTCCTTAGGATGTAATTAACAATGTGAGTTAGCCCTCATAGGGTACTTTAGAACCCGATTTAAATAAACCCTACTTTATTCATTCATGTAAAGTAGGGAAAAAATCTTTGGTATTTTCAAAGACCCATCATGCCTTAAGAGTCCTTAATAGATGATTAGGTCCATTATAGGGTAGCGAGTTCTATCTTTCAAGATAGTGCAATATTCTTTGATGTCATACCCGATCACCTCAATAAGTACACCCTCAGATCTACGTGGTATCCCCTATATACAAATCCAAAACAAACACCACATGCATAAGAAACTCAAGTCAAGAAGGAGAACAAGGTTACTTAGCATGTAAAATCATAAACTAGAATGAAAGTACCTTGTTAAGCTTTTAGCCATAAGAAAATCCACCAATCCTCCAAGTTCTTTTGTACAATCCTCAAGCCAATCACTTGTAGGTTGGAGGATGGAAATAGGATGAATAAATTAACACTTGATTCACCAAGAAGAGATCTCTAAAGATTTTGCAAAAATTTGGCAAAGAGAAAGTTTTTATAAGAGAGATTTTTCCAAATGGGTTTAACCTAGTCTAAGGAACATTATTTATAAGAATAGGGATCATAAGGTTTGACCAAGAAAAGGAAAAATAGGAGGGAAACTCATTTGGAATTAATTTAAACATAAACCAATCAAAATAAAAATAAATGCCATGAGATAAAAATTTGGCCAAAGAGAAATATGAGGGAATTTAATATGGAAGGTTAGTTTAATTAAAAATCAATTTGAATTCAAACTTTATAATAGGGATTTTGGCCAAGAAAAGGAAGAGGGAAAGTTTAATTAGTAAGTGATTCAATTTGAATCAATTAAATTAAATTAACTTAGCATGATGAAGAAAATTGATAAAAAAAGGGGATATAAAGGGAAAATTAATTTGGAAAGAGATTTACATTGAATCAATTCATCATATGACCTGATTTCTAATGTAATTAAGAAGTTGATGCTTATGTAGAGAGAGAGAGAGAGAGAGAGAGAGAGAGAGAGAGAGAGAGAGAGAGAGGAGAGAAGAGTTTGAATTATTATCAAACAAGTCATGACATAATTAATTGTCCAAGTGAAAAAGGGATTAATTCAAAATTTGATTATTTTAAATTAAACATGATATATGGTTGGCCAAAAAGGAAGTTTCCATGATGGGATTCAATTAGTATTTAATGCAATATCATGGAATATTCAATCAATTCATCTTGATTGAATGAATGAAAGAAAGAGATAACATACAAGCTTTATTTAATAAAATCCAAAGAATATTTAAAAATTCAGCCAAGCTACTTTCCTAAAATAGACTAGATTTATTTTAATGAACTTAATTTGAAATAAATAATGATGAATCAGATCTTAAAAGAGTTTAAATCAATTTTCATTAAGAGGTTAATTTGAATTTTAATAAGGATATAGTTGGCCATAAGAGGTTCCCAAAAATAGAATTTATATAAAAGGAAAGAAGATAATTCCATGGCTTATTTTAATTGAATTTGAATTAACTCAAATAAATTTAAAATAAATCAACTAGATTAGCATAAGATCTACTACATAACATTCCATAAAGAGGAGAGTTCAAATTTGCTCATGTAATCAAAGGAATATTCAATTAGAATTCAAGAATAATTCAAATTAAAGATTCAAATCAATGAATTTTTAATTTAGAAAAATATGGGATAATTATAGAAATAATTTGAATAACTCTCACATAATTTATTTAGCAAATAATCATGAAAAAAAATTGGGCCAAAAAGATTTAGGATGAGAGATAGGATAGGAGAGAGAAGAATAGGACAATATGAGAGAGAAAAATAATACCTTGAAAAATGTTTGGTTAATTTAGATTCATGCATTGAATAAATGGATAATGAATATGCCTAAGCATGATAATAATTTAATGATTGTGAACTAAATTTAAGTTGCATGGAAGCACAATAAACGGAACAAAGTTTATGCATTTAGTTTACATTATTCAAAATAAATATTTTAAAGAAGAGATTATTTTTAAAATAGGTTTAGTGTTAATGATAATTAATTGTTTAGGCATGAAAAAAATATAATTAGAAATAGCAGTCGTCAACGACAATGAAGTTTTACGAAACCCGCTTGACTGACAACGGCTACTTTTTTTTTTTGGTTTTGATTTAGAGAGAGAGAGAGAGAGAGAGAGAGAGAGAGAGAGAGAGAGAAAGGGATTTTATTTTTATTAATTTTTTAAATAATATTATTATTTAAAGTATATAATTTAAAAATATTTTTTATAAAATATTTAATAACTAAATATTTATATATTTAGTTATTAATTTTTTTATTTATATATATAAATTAAATATATAATTTAAAAATATTTTTTATATATATAAATTTATAAATTTATTTAATATTTTTTATTAATTAATATAATTATGTATAATATATAATTTTATTGATTTTTTGTTAATATATAATATAAACATATTTAAAATATATAAAAAATAAATAAAGAAAGGAATAAATTATATAAATATTTTATAAAACTATATAAATAAAGTAATTATATATATATATATATTTATAAATTTAGTTATTTATATGTTTAAATTATATAAATATTTTAAGTTATATAAATAATTTAAAAATATTTTAAAATATATAAATAAATAAATAGTTATATATATATATATATATATATATATATATATATATATATTTAATTAATTTATTTTATTTAAAAATATTTATTTCTTTAAAATATATAATTAGTTAAATAAATAAATAAATAATTGTAAATTATATAAATATTTAGTTATTTATATATTTATAAAATATTTAGTTATTTATTTTATATATTATATATATATATATTATATATTATATATTTATTCATTTATTTATTTATTAAAAATTATTTATTAATTTATTTTTATATTTTATATTTTATATTTTTTTTATTATTATTAATTATTATTAAGACTTATATTAATAATAAATATATATATATATATATATATATATATATATATATATATATATATATTTATTTATATATAATTAGAAATATTAAAAAAATTATTTTTAAATTATTTATATAACTTAAAAATATTTATATAATTTTAAACATATAAATAACTAAATAAATTTATAAATATATATATATATATATATATATATATATACATATATATATATATATATATATATATATATATATATATATATATATATACTTTATTTATATAGTTTATAAAATATTTATATAATATTTATTTATTTATATATTTTAAATATTTTTATATTATATATTAACAAAAAATTAATAAAAATTATATTATACATAATTATATTAATTAAAAAAAAATATTAAATAAATTTATAAATTTATATATATAATTAAAAATATTTTTAAATTATATATTTAATTATATATATAAATAAAAAAATTAATAACTAAATATATAAATATTTAGTTATTAAATATTTTATAAAAAATATTTTAAATTATATACTTTAAATAATAATATTATTTAAAAAATTAATAAAATTAAAATCCTTTCTCTCTCTCTCTCTCTCTCTCTTAGCTAGAAAACCAAGTACCGTCCGACGATATTGACGAAACAAATTCGTTTCATTTGACGACTATATTTATAGATTTTTTTTTTAAACAACTAATCATTAAATTGTTTATTTTAAAAATAATCTCTTTAAAGAATAAGTATAAATATGAAATATAAAATCTATGAATAATTCTCAAATAAATTATTTTGAAATGAATGAATGGTTTATTTTATTTTAGTGAGCTTTTCATTTGCCTTAATATAGTTAATCCTAGAAAAATTTCCTCCCAATCCATGTCCAAAAGCTTTAGCATTCTGATATAGCTGAAAAACCAAGATCTGAAGAATTTTTACTATACACGTGAATTTAACCTGATTAGTAGCATCAAAAAATATATATTTATCATCAATATAAATCTAAATTAAGAATGACATTCATAATGATTAATGCGAATAATTTATCCTGCAAAGAAATAATCAGTTCTTATTACACAAGGTTGTTATCATCAAATCAAATGATGAGATACACAAGGTGTATAATTAATAAAAAAAGTTATGCTGCTGAAATTTCAAAATTCTTTAAAATTGTTAAATTTTAGGTACTAAGGACATAGTGCCTAGGTATTGTGGGTCCAATGTCGAGGTACTGAGCTCTTGAGTCATATGAGAAAAGTCTTTCATAGCACTGTGACACTGTAATTCAAGTGCTACAGTGCTGGATTTATTTCATAATTTTTTCGAAACACTTGAAATACTGACTAAAATAAATTCTAAGTCTAAATCTTGTCTACACAACATCATAGTGCTACATACTGAGTATCACAGTGCTAATTTCTTGAGTAAATTAACAAGAAATGGTTATCTTAAGAGTGTTGCAACACTATATGTCGAGTGCCGCAATATTGATCCCTCAGGTAGATTGACAAAAAATGGTTATCTTAATAGCACAGTAGCGCTGATCCCTTAGGTTAAATGACAAAAAATATTGAGTGTCGTAGCGCTAAACTCTCGTGTTTTAAGCTTCTATCCTGCATGCTATTAACATTACTACTGCAATACCATTTTTAAGTTAGAAATTTTTTATTATTTTAAATCCAAGAGCTTTCAAATAACAACTAGAAAGATATACACATAAAAATACACAAAAATATATTTATTAAAAATAGAAAAATGATTACATAAATTGTACAAAAAAGAAGAAAATTTAAAAATAAAAAAGGATGAAACTAGTAGTCATATTCATCACTCTCCTCCGCCTCTTCTTCATCTTCTTTTGATGCTAGGGGAGTGCTCACATAAGGAAAAAATTAAGACATCGTAGGAAAAGAGGCCTGACCCAGACCTGCAAAGTCATAGTTTTCAAATATATGAACTAATATTGAGTTAAACTTTGCCATATAAGATAATTATATTTATTGTTAATTCATATAATAATCAAATTTCTTTTCGAAGGCTTCTTGCCTATAGCTACTCTCACCAACTTGTTTCCTCAAATTCGAGACTTCTCCTCCAATTTCTTGGAGTTGCTCATTTAAGATTTTGGAGAATTGAGAGTGAGGTTGTGAGGACGGGGAGCACGTGAGCTTTCCCCCACCTCAAACCTCGAATTAAATACCCCAATTATCCTCTTTGTTAGAGGAGCCTTCTAAATGAGAACTTCTTCATCAGGCTCCCCGATTGCAGCTGCCATAATGCATAAACCATAAATAAGAGAGTGATGACTGTACCCTACAGTAATACTACCTCTAAGTATATTAAAAATGGAATTATAAATATTCTTCTTTATATCAATTATAAATCCCTTTTAAATAGCAAAATTCAAAATAGCTCTGTCCTTAGTCACCTCACTGATATTACTAGTGAGCATCAGCTTAACATAAATAAAATAGTGTTAAGTCTTAGACTCAGCCATTAGGCTAGCAGCAGGAAAGTTGATAACCCTTTCCTTTCATTATTTCCATTAAATATTGGCATTTTTGCCAGTGAGAAAATCAATGATGTGGTCAAAATTAAAATGATTGTTATAATTGGAAAGATATTGATCATATATTATATTTTGAAAACTGTAATATGTATTAATTGTGGTACTATCAAAATTCACTAGCCTCCAAATAAGAACTCTATTGTCTTGGTGTTTCTTCGCATTGGTGAAGAACACTTACACCATAGGAAAGACACAAGGGATGCTTTCATAGGCTAGATTTTCCTAGCTTTGTTCAATGATGATCCTTAGAAAAATAAAGAAAGAGAACAGAGAGATTTTTATATGGTTCGGCCAAATCCCAAAACTGGCCAATGTCCACACTTAGCCACTCAGGTTAGGAATTCACTAAATCAAAGTTGAGATTATAATAAATCTCTCGTACTCTCTTTTAAAGGCAAGTACAACCCAACACTGTACTTTCCTTAACATGAAAGTACAACCCAACATCATACTTTCCTTAACGTGCAAGTACAACCCAACAAGAAAATAAGAAAGAGAAATATGAAAGTATCTAACTCTCAATTTAAAATTATTTTTCTCTCATAACCAAACGACAACAATATTAAGGCAATTGAAATTAAATGAAAGAAAGATAGCTCACTTTAATCAATATTTAAATATATACAATGATTAAACTTGAAGTATGTAAATGATTCACATGAAACTTTAACCAATTTTATGTGAATGTAATAATTTGAAATCAAATTGATTTCATTTTAATGATTTGAAATGTAGCACAATAAAAAAATTGAAAACTAGATCAATTACTTTTACAAAAGCGACTTTGAGTTTTCAAAAAATCAAATGTAGAATGAAGTCTTAAATCTCATGAAATCAAATTGAAAACTCTTTTCAAAATGGAATATCACTTGTGCAAAGTATGAAAGTATTTAATAGAAAATAAAACTTGCAATTTACAAGTATTCTTTATGAACTACTTTTCATAACATAAGTTTCACTTTAGCATATGTAAAAGTAAAGAGAAGAGAAGAGTCTGCAAACACAAAATTTTAATCAAAAACACACAAAGCTTTCGGCCAACTTGAGAAAGTGTATGAATAGATGTGTAAAGCACAAATCAATTTGACAAAATACCAAAGAGTCTTAGCCCAAGAAAGAAATAAATGTCTCACACAAGAGGAGCAATGAAATAAATTAGAAAGAACCTTAATAACTTTCTGCCAAGAGGAATTTCTACCAACCCACCAACTTCTTCTATACAATATTCAAGTCAATCACTTGTAGAATGGAAGATGCAAGAAGGATGAAGAAATTAGCACTTGATTCACCAAGAAAATATCTCTAAGAGTTTTTGTAAGAATTCAGTCATGAGAGGGTTTTTCTAAGAGAGATTTTTCCAAGAAAGATTAACCTAGTCTAAGGTACATTATTTATAAGACAAGGGGTCATGGAGGTCAGCTAAGAGAAGAAAAAATATGAGGGAAACCCATTTGGAATTAATTTAAACATAATTAAATCAAAATCAAAATAAATGGCATGAGATAAAAAATCGATCAAAGGAAAATTTGAGGGAAGTTAATATGGAAGGTTGGTTTAATTTAAAATTAATTTAAAATTAACTTAAAATTCAAATTGCATGAGAGGGATTTTGGCCAAGGCAAGGAAGAGGGAAAATAACATGGTAAGTAATTTAAATTCAATTTAAATCTATTTATTTTTGCAAGATAAAAAAATCAGCAAAGGCACTATGGAGGGAAAAATAATTTGGAAAGAGATTAAAATAGAATCAATTCATCATATGACCTAATCTCTACTGTAATTAGAAAGTTATTTCTTATGTGGGTTTGTCGAGAGAGAGAGAGAGAGAGAGAGAGAGAGAGAGAGAGAGAGAGAGAGAGAAGAGAGAAGAATTTTAATTAATAGCAAACAAGTCATGACACAATTAATTGTTTAGGTGAAAAATAAAATAATTCAATTTTGGATTATTTAAATTAAGCATGATATATAGTCAGCCAAAAAGAAGTTTACATGATGGGATTCAATTAGTTTTTAATGAAATATCATGGAATATTTAATCAATTTATCTTGATTGAATGTATAAAGGAAATAGATAACATACAAGCTTTATTTAATAAAATCCAAGGAATAGTAAAAAAATTCGGCCAAGCTTGTTTCCTAAAATAGATTAAATTTAATTTAATTCACTCAATTTAAATTAAGTGATGATGAATCAGATCTTAGGAGAACTAAAATTAATATTCATCATGAGATTAATTTGAATATATATAGTCCATGGGAAGTTTCCAAAAATAGAAATTATATAAAAAGAAAGAGGATAATTTCATGGCTTATTTTAATTGAATTTAAAATAACCCAAATAAATTCAAATTAGTTCAATTAAAATAGCATAAGATCAGCCACAAATATTCCATAAAAAGCTAAGTTCAAATTTGCACATGCAATCAACAGAATATTTAATTGGAATTCAAACTATTTCAAATTAAAGATCAAATAGATGAATTTTTAATTTAAAAAATAAGTGATAATTATGGAAAAATTTTGAATATCTCTCACATAATTTATTTAGCAAATAATCATGAAAAAATTCGGCCAAAAATATTTAGGATGAAAAATAGTATATGAGAGACAAATAATATAAAGAATAATTTCAGGATAATTGGATTTTATGCATGTA
The DNA here is from genome assembly GCA_021442155.1 of Cymbidium sinense. Taxonomy (NCBI): domain Eukaryota; kingdom Viridiplantae; phylum Streptophyta; class Magnoliopsida; order Asparagales; family Orchidaceae; genus Cymbidium; species Cymbidium sinense. Next base: position 21,861,112 of record CM038229.1, read on the forward strand.
ATAAATGGATAATGAATATTTTTTAGTATGAAAATAGTTTGATGAGATGTGAACTTAATTTAACTTATATGAAAGCACAATAAATGTAACATGGTTTATGCATTTAGTTCACATTATCCAAAAATAAATAATTTTAAAGAATAGTTGTAAATATGAAATATAATGTTTATGAATAATTTAAAATAGATTGTTTTAAAATGAATTAATGACATTTATTTTAGCGAGCATTTCATTTACCTTAATGTAGTTATTCCTAGAAATATTCTCATCCAGTCCATGTCCAAAAGCTTTAGCATTCTGATATAACTGAAGAACTATGAGCCAAAAAGTTTTCCTACACACTTTAAATTTATATATATATATATATATATATATATATATATATATATATATATATATATATATATATATATATATATATATATATATATATATATACCATCAATATAAATCTAAATTAAGAATGATATTCATAATTATTAATGTGAATAATTTATCTTGCAAAAAATAATTAGTTCTTATAGCACAAGGTTTATTATCATCAAATCAAATGGTGAGATACACAAGATATATAATCAATATTTGGTAGTCATTAAAACTCAAAATCTCCATTATTAAGATTAATTAGCAATTAATGATTCATTAAATGGCTTAGGACTTAGAAAATCCATAACTAATTGTGTAAGTCTCTAAAAAAATGATCAACTCCTATGTTATCCTCATTTAATAAATTGGTTTTTGATAAAATCTTAAAACCTAATTGGTTTAGAGTATTTTGAGTGTAATTGATGAATTGAAATTTTTCTTATTTTTTAATTAGTTATAAATAATAAGCCAAAATACATTAGAATTTTTAGAATGTATTTTATTTATGTTAATGAATGTTTTATAATTTTTAATAATTTTTGGGATTATATTTCATGTTTAATTAAAATTTTGAGGTAATTACATTAAATGATTATTAAACCCTAACTAAATTATAAAATCATTTATCTAACTTTTAAATCACTTAATGAATAGAAAGGGTTGTGAGATAATCTTAGAGGGTTTAATCTTCTCAAATGTGTCTAAATAACCATAATTCAAATATCTTAATTAAACAAATTAATGAAGTTTAAGTGATATTATGCTCATGTAATTAGTGTGGGGATTGATGGTTTGATTATATTGCTTTGTGACACTTAGTTATTCCTCTCTATTAACTTATATATGTGAGTTTGATTATATGTTCATGCATTTATGTATAAAAAATCAAGTGTTAAGTTTATCTCATTAATGTTGTTATCACTAGTAAATCTCTAAACTACTTTTGCATATGAATCACATTTATATATAGGTGTAAATTAATAAGTGAAGATGACAAGAAACAAATTATATAATAATCATGTGTATCCCTAATGAAATCTCTAGAGTATATAGCCTAAACACTTGGGGGTGTAGGGCTATTAGTCCAAAGGAGATCTTTGATATCTCAAGTCTATGGTTTAATAATGACACGTACTTAAGATAATGTTAAGAAAAAGATGGGTATATAAATTAAATTATTTTTTGTTTGAAGCTTATTGATTATTTAAAATTTTTTAAATAACACATTCATTTACATATATGTTTATACATACATGTACATAGTTAGCAAGTATATAATTTGGACACTAGGGGCATAGGACTACTGGTCCAAAAGAGGTATTTGATACCTCGACTCCTTGGTTTAATGATGACATGTACTTGTAAATGCTTAGTGTATATGTATGTATACTCATATATGTTGATGTTTAATTTTCTTTTACAAAATACATGTATATCCTAATATATACACATGCATTACTTATCTATATTCCTAATTAATGTAAAAGCTGAAATATATATACATACATGCATGCATGAGTGAAACATCTCTAAATGATATTTAATCAAAATAAAGTAATTTTCTAATTATAAAAATAAAAATGATATTTAAAAGGAATGTATTAAAATGATGAGGAAAGTTGGATAGGTGCCATAAAGAGAATTGTAACTTATGCCCATTATCTTAAGATGTCTCTCAGATGACTATAACCTCATTTAGATTTAATTCAAACTTAAAGCTTTATAATAACCTAACACTTCATTAAGATGATTAAAAGTCATAAATTCACTTTTTTTAGATCTAATTTAAGATTGAGGTGTTGAAAAGGAATTGGTTCCACTCAAATAGAATCTACAACTTTTCATGCTCATCAAAACATCAAGATAAACTTGAATTAGAAGCTAAATCCATAAATCAAAATCTATATTTAAAATATTAATCATGTAAATCATGATACCTTTGCTAATAAATCAAATCTTTGATAATATAATATAACTTTAATATTAAAGTCTTACTTTCTCATACCACACTAACCTCAACACACACTTTAGATTGATAGACCATGGATATTATTAAATTAGGGTAGTGCTTTGTTGTGGAATGATTTTTTGTTTTGTGTTGTAATATTTTAAATTAGAATTTAAGGTGTATGCTCATAGACTATATGTTAAGGTGATATTACATTAATATCATTTTTCATAGGGGATTATGCTCAATTAAAAATGGGATTCCATAATAAGTTTAAATTAAATGAATTGTACTTGCTAGTGCTATATATATCCTGACATAACCTATTAAGTCAAGTGGGCTTGGATACTAGCTAGTGCTAAGTCATAGTTTATGGAATATAATTATTTTTGTGTGTTTTTGTGCTCTAGTTAACCTCTATTTTATAGGTGTAGTAGAATTTTATTTTACTTTTTAAATGTAATTTGTAATATGATTAAGATTAAAGCCAATAGATTTATTGGATGAGCAATGACTAGAAGGCTTTCACATGGGAGGCCTTGTGAAACTTAGGGCACCCAACATCTGAAGTTAAAGATATGAAGACTCCTATTGACTTTATTTTATGTAATATTTAGCATAGGCAAGGTTATATAAGGACAAAGGTCGGCTACCCTTTTGTTTTTGTTTTTTTTCCACATAGAGGATCATGACCACACTAGCTTTTCTCTTTAAATGATTTGATATATTTTAGTGCATTTATTTTAGGTGCACAATAGAATAACATGCTTTTTATAGGCTTCTTTACGAGCTTATTATGAGTATAAATTGCATATACTATGAATATTTAATTACATTAAATAGAAAATATTTATGAAAAATATAAAATTTGTCCTCCTTACAAAAATAAATATTTTGGATAGAATCAAAAAGAGAAAGAAGATTTTAAATTTTACTTGGAATATATGACATTTGATTTGAAAAAAAATTATGTTTACTCTTTAAATTTTATTTATGAATAAATTTATTTTGAGAACAAATTTATATATTTAAATAATTTTAAAAATTCTTAATTCACTAGCTCTTGGATATACATTAATATTCACCTTAAACATCAATGGTGGTTTTGTTTGTTCTAATATTTTGTACTTAACCACCAAAATGAAAACATTTTATTCAAATTACTCAATATAAGTGTCTTGGAACTCACATAGAATAGATTGCTCAAATTCACATGCTTAAGCTAAGCCATCATATGAATTCTTAATGTACTAAAACCTAATCTTACTAATGTAATTGGACTTTTCAATATTGTTTAGACATAGGTTGACTTCATTGTGCTTCAACCTACAACATAGGCCATTACTGGTATTTTTCAGGTTAAAGAGTCTTCCCCTCACATGGTTTAGTTTATTAATAGTTTAAAAGGTATCACTTCTAACTTTATGAATGATATCAAGCCTTCACAACTTTGCTCAATAACAACATACCACCTCAAGTAATCCTTAATTCAATCTTTATAAACATTACATCATGACTTGGAGTAAAGAACCACTTCAACACCCCACAAGATGTCAACACCTTGTGATCTCTGCTTACCATAATTATTTCAATTGCCTCTTCCATGAACTTTATGTCCTAGATATCCATAGGTTGTCTCATCATAATCCACTATAGCTTTTTCAAACCTTGCATTACAATCAAAAGGTTGTTGCATTGGAAATATAAACATTGAGGTTTTAAATTGTAGGTATTTTATTAGAGGATTTTTTGGAGGGTAGTTCTTAATCTTCATAAGTTTATTCTTTATTTACTATCTCCATAAGGATAATAGAACTGTAGCATTTCTTCATCATTAATATCTAGTGTGGCAACATTAACTCCAATAATAATTTTTTTTAAAATAAGGTTAGATCTATCAAGGATAATAATGGTCAATGTTGTGAAAATCAGACCTGACATTGAATCGAAAGAAAGAGAGGTTCAAGATTAAATGGTTCATTCGAGATTGAATCGGATGATGTCATAAATTAAAAAAATATTTTAATACAATTTACATAAAGAAATATTTATATAATAATAATATATGTATTAATTCATATATAATATTCTAATTTAAGACTCTTTGTGTTTAAATATTTTGAATATACTTTCAAATTAAAATTTTTTAGAACAAACTATTTTAATTACTTTATTTATTGATACTATAAATCTCTTATTTTTTTTATCCATTTAATTAAAAAAGCTACAATTTTATTATATTTAAAATTGGCCGATTATTTGAAAATCAGTCCAATTCACAGGTTCACTGGTTCAACCTCGGTTCAACTCCAATTCTAGCCGATTCAGTGTAGAGGAGATTTTGGGCTTGAACCAAACCAACAAGAGGACCGGTTCATGAATGAATCAGTCAAATTGGCTGGTGCGATCCAATTTTTAATACCATGATAAAGGTAATAGTTTCTACCATTATAACCTCTCTTATTTATGTCATATTCATCATCGTCAAGTGATGCTTCACGTCCTACATCTCTAGTAATTAATATTTTTATAAGTCTCTCAGTGATTCATTTCCCATGAATGCACTTACATGTGCTTCTAGCTTCAACTTTTTAATTCTAGTTTGAATGAAAGAAGTGTACTTCACGGTGAAAAGAGAAAGGCTAAAAACACAATAAAATTGATGTCTAATGAGTGGTTCACCTTTTAAAATTTTACTTTATTTCACTTCTGAGTAATTTGAAAGAGGGTGACATGTTATGTCATCCTCGAGTTATTTATAAACTTAAAAGTGATATGAATATAGGCATAAGACATGTTATGTCATCCTCGAGTTATTTATAAACTTAAAAGTGATATGAATATAGGCATAAATAGATTCGATGCTTCCTACCTTTTATCACCAAAAAAAAGGCACAATCCCTTTCTCTCTTCTACTCTAAATCCACCATAACTCAAATTTTTATAGCATTTCCTCCAACTATTTTTTTCTTATTATAACTTCTTTTTTACTTTTTTTCTTCTCAAGATGCACTTGGCTTAGTAGAATTCTCTCTTTATATTCCTTAGACATATAGTAAACTCCTTAATAGACCTATAATGTATATATATATTATATGGTTAATTCACTCTAAGACCTTTATATGTTTTCTATGGGACTTTTTTATATACTTTTTCATATAATAACCTTTTGGAATAATGGATTCCAATTACTTATAATCTTTATGAAATTGTTACATGTGTGCTTTTTCTCTTACCCTTTTAAAAAGATGAGTCAATATCATCCAAAATAAGATGTCAACCATAGATGTTAATGAATGGTAAACGTTATATGCTGTCTTTGATGGATGTCTTCGGAGAACAATTAGTAGTGCTCATAAAATTTTTAAACCTGAGAAATTTCTCCAACAATGACCATCCTTTATGTGTAGAAAGATGATCAATTAATAGATTTTTATAGAGATATTTAGTTCATTTATGTTAAAAAATTATACATAGTGTAATAGACTATTTGAAAATGGCCCTCTTGATCACTTAATATTTTTTAATTTCAAAATATCATTAAAAACTCAAAATCAAATAATTCTAAGATCATTAGTTTGTCTTATTGAGTATTAGTATATGAAATTTGAAGGATATTAACTTTCAAATAACCTCAAGAAGCTCTCAATTATGCTTTTAAGAACTTAATTTAAGCTCATTTAGACTATGAGCATACACATTTTGTTTAGATTTTTTTTATTTATGTTATACTGATTATAAATTTTTAAAAGATTTACATGCATGCCACACAATTCTTATGCATTTACATATCTAACACATAAAGTTTGACATTTATAAATATAACACGTTTCTTATACATGATAAGGTGCATTTTACTTTTAAAAAAAAGCTAGTAATAGTGATATTTTTGATATAATATAAAATTTTAGGTGCTATTTTACATAAATATTAAAGTTTAGGTATTAGGCATGTACATATATAAGAATTTTGGTAAACTCCTTAATAAACTTATAATGGATATATACTATATGGCTAAATCACTCTAAGACCTTTCTATGCGACTTTCCTTTCTCTGCCTTTTCATATACTAATGTTTTCTAATTACTTATACTCTTTATCAACCTCTTACATGTGCTCTTTTTCTCTTACCCTTTTAGGTAGATGAGTCAATGTCGTCCAAAATTAGAAGTCAACCATAGATGTTAGTGATTGCTAAATGCTAGATGTTGTCTTTGATAGCATTGGGTGATGATACATGGAAAGTAAAAAAAATGGGTCATGATTAGCAATTATCTTTATTATTATTCTAAGAATAATAAGAAAGCAAATAATCAAAAAATAAGCATCGAATGTTGATGGCTAATGATAATGATGATGAGCATTGATGTTTGTCTACAAATGATAACACTGATTTGTTTCAAAGTATGTTGATAGATGTCTTTAGGCAACTATAAGTAGCGCTCATAAATTTTTTAAATCAGAGAAATTTCTCCAATAAAGACCCTCCTTTATGTGTAGAAAGATGATCAATTAATAGATTTTTAGAGGGATATTTTAGTGATTTATGTTAAAAAATTAGACACTCCATTAGACTATTTGAAAATGGCTCTCTTGATCATTTAATATTTTTGAATGGCAAAATATCATTAAAAACTCAAAATTAAATAATTCTAAGCTTATTAGATGTGTCTTATTGAGTTGTTAGTATATGAAATTTGAAGGATATTTAACTTTCAAGTAAGCTCAAGAAGCTCTCAATTATGCTTTTAAGAACTTAATTTAAGCTCATTTTGACTTTGAACATACACTCTTTGTTTAGCTTTGTTTGATCCATGTTATATTGATTATAAATTTTTGGAAGATTTGTATGCATACAACATTATTTTTATGCATTTACATATCTAACACATAAAAAATTGATATTTACAAATATAATACTTTTTCTATACATAATAAGGTGCATTTCACTTTAAAAAAAGTTAGTGATAGTTAGTGGTGTTTTTTATATGATATAAAAGATTTAATTATTATTTATATAAATATATAAGAATTTTATGATATGCATATAAATACCTCTAAATTTTTAAAAACTAAATCTTTGAAAATCAATTTCAATTCTTAATAAGAAATATTTGATTGCTTTAATATATTAAAATAATTTAATTAAATAAATATCATGATAGTATATCAATAATATTAAAAAAATAGACAATAGAGTATTAAATTTATAACTTTAAAATAATAAATATGTCAAATTTACTAATATATATATACTCTTTTACTCTTCAATCAACTTTTTCAAAAAAATAATTATTTATTTTAAACATTTAATTTATTTTAATGGCTTGAAATATTTTTAAACGTAAAATTAAAATATATAAAATTAAAAATTATATATTTATATATATATATATATATTTACTTTAAAATAAATTGAATGATTAAAGAACTCCACCATGCAATTAGTCTAATTAATTGGTTAATTCGGGAGAATCCAACTCTTTATATACGACTAGTTCTCGAGGGATCCTTGTGCATCATTTTTCGTTGCTCTTGATCTCGTTCATTTCTCCTCCTGTCTCTACCATGGCCGCCGCCGCCGCCGTCTCTGGCTCCGCCTCAACCCATTCCCTCTTCCACCAATTCTCCTCCTCCCGCCGCCGCCACCTCTCCATCTCATGCACCGCCGTCAGTCCGTCCCCCATACCCGTCTCGCTGGCCGCTGGCGACCGTGGCGTCTACAACTTCGCTGCCGGCCCCGCAACCCTCCCTGAATCCGTTATCCTCAAAGCCCAATCGGAACTCTACAACTACTGCGGCTCCGGCATGAGTATCATGGAAATGAGCCACCGCGGCAAGGAATTTGACGCCGTTATTAAGAAAGCCGAATCTGATCTCCGCCGCCTCCTTTCCATCTCCGATGACTTCGCTGTCCTTTTCCTCCAAGGTGGTGCACCAGCCAGTTCGCCGCCGTTCCCCTTAACCTCTGCAAGCCTGATGATCACGCCGACTACATCATCACCGGACCTTGGAGCGATAAGGCTTATAAAGAAGCTCAAAAGTTCTGCAAACCTAATGTTGTTTGGTCTGGGAAATCCGAGAAGTATACGAAGATCCCGTCGTTTGACGAGATCAGGCAAAACCCTGATGCTAAATACCTCCATATCTGCGCGAATGAGACAATCCATGGGGTTGAGTACAAGGATTACCCCGAACCCAAGAACAAGAACTCTATTTTGGTCGCCGACATGTCATCAAATTTCTGCTCGAAGCCTGTGGATGTCTCAAAGTTCGGCTTGATCTATGCAGGGGCGCAGAAGAACGTCGGTCCTTCAGGCGTTACCATTGTCATCGTCCGGAGAGATCTCATTGGAGACACGCAGCCAATTACCCCTGTGATGCTTGATTACAAGATCCACGCTGATAATGCTTCGCTCTACAACACCCCGCCATGTTTTGCTATTTATATTTGCGCTCTGGTGTTTGAGGACCTACTTGATCAGGGTGGGCTTCAGGCGGTGGCTGAGAAGAATGCTAAGAAGGCGAGTATTCTCTATGAAGCCATTGATGGGAGCGGTGGATTCTATGTCTGCCCTGTTGAGACATCAGTGAAGTCTTTGATGAATGTGCCATTCACTTTGCAAAACTCAGATCTTGAGAAGAAGTTCATTGCGGAGGCCGCAAAGGAGGGAATGATTCAGCTCAAGGGGCATCGATCGGTGGGTGGAGTTAGGGCATCGATATACAATGCGATGCCGCTTGCTGGTGCGGAGAAGCTGGTTGCTTTCATGAAGGATTTCCAGGCCAGGCATCCTTGAGCAATATAGTGTTTCAGAATTCCAAATTCCTCTTTTTTTTATTCCCTTAATATTGAAATATCCTACTATCTGTCATTTGCAGTTTGTAATTTGTTTACATGCATGCTAATCTCTATATACTATTGTATTTTTTTTTTTTTATCCTTGCTTCAAGTTTACTGTTTTTATTTTGACTGTTTTGCAGGTATTGAATTTATAATGATATGTATTTTGTTGGCTTTGGATCCTGGACTTTTATTTTTCTATTGCTGCATTTTTGGTAATATTTCTGCTTGGTTGCTTCCTGAATGTTAATACTTTGACTTGCTCTTGAAGATAGGATGCTAGCTTTTGCCTTTGATTTCTTTATGCCTTTTACAGATAAGCAGGATGGCTTACTCTGAAATTTTAGTAGTCAAGTTCTTTACTTATGAATCCATTTCCAGTACATGACCTCCTTAAATCCCAGTTAAATATATACGTTTGTTTTTGGAATTCATAACTTTAGGCCTTTAGTTTTTGTCTATTAAAAGGCCACGAATTGATTAGAGCAAAGATTTAGGAAGCAGAGTATAGGAATATTTATTGGGTACACTGAGTTCAATTCAGGCTGATGTTCCTGGTAATTAATTTATATGATAAAACTTCAGCTGGGAAATTTTATTGACCTTTATGCACATTTTGGATGCGAAGAATTCAGTGGTTACAGTCCGGTTATATGTCTTGATGAAATTTATATGATGTACGATTCCAGATCAATCCTTCCTGAAGGAGAAACATGGAAGGAAAATCAGCCGTTATTTCTATGATGAACTTCGAGTCTCTGGTTTTCAATCCTTTAGTACCCGTTTGTCATGGCAGTGCCATTCTGAAGTCTGAGGCGTCACCACACCGAGCAGCTTCTTTGGAAGTCTTTTCGTAGGCGGTTGACTTAGAAAGATATCCACTTGTGTGTAAGCAAATGGCACCAACCACTCTGCATTCGTATTGTCATGCCAAACATACACTTGTGCTTAAGAACTATGAGGGCTTCTGAGAGTTACAGTTATATAGTTCAGCATTCAAAATCAGATATTGATGAAGTGAAGTAGTTTAAATATTTTTATATTAATTTGGTAAGAAGTAATGATTTTACAAATATAGATGTTTTTCCCTTACTAATCGGTGCTAGTGGAAGAAATAGAATTTGCAAGTTTATGGCCATTGTTTGTGGCTTGTAAGATATTTGAGTCTCATAAAAGTCCATCTTACATGTCAGGGCCAAAGTATATATTATGTAATCCTAACAAAATTCTATAAAATATTGAATAGTAGGATGCCTCCGATGGATAGGTGTGGGATAAATCAACTTTTGATCAAATTTCATTTTTCTTTTTCATTAGAAGTAATTACTTTGTAGTGTGGTTAGTTCAAACATTCCTTTAAAAGCTGTCAGCTAATAGCTCAATTATTTAAATCATAGGTGTGAATTACTAAGTTAAGTGTTACAGAGATGAGGATGCTCAGGTGGATGAGTGGCTTTACTCTTAGAGATAGAATGCAAAATGAGTATGTTGGAAAAGTTGGAGTATTTCTAGTAGATAAGATTAGAGTCGCCTTAGATGGTTTGGCCACATAAAGCGTACCGTCCATGACCTGATTAGGAGAGTAGATGCATTAGATTTACCTTATGTTAAGAAAAGTAGAGACCTAAAAAAGACTTGGTTAAGATGTATAAAAAATGATCTTAGTATACTTGAATTAAATGAGAATTTGACACATAATAGGACACAATGGAGACGATGGATTCATGTAGCCGACCCCACCTAGTGGGATCAAGGCTTGTTGTTGTTGTTGTATAGGTGTGAATTGGAAAAAAATATTGTGAAAATTGAGATGGAATAACACAATGCTTTCATTGAAAAATTTATAGATAGTGCTTCTTGATTCCCCTCTAGGATAGTAGAAAGCTATAACAATAACAACAACAAGCCTTTATCCCACTATGTGGGGTTGGCTATATAAATCCTTTTTCTCTATTGTGTCCTATTAAGTGTCATATCCTTATTTAATTCTAATAAACTAAGGTCATTTTTTATACATTCTAACTAAGTCTTTTTAGGTCTACCTAACTTTCTTAACATAAGGTGCATCTAAAGTGTCTACTTTTCTAACTGTGCCATTATATGACTAATATTTTATGTGGTCAAACTATCTAAAATGACTCTCTCTAATCTTATCCATCACTAGAGATACTCCAACCTTATCATGTATATATTCATTTCGTATTTTATCTCTAAGAGTAAAACCACTCATCCACCTAAGCATTCTCATCTCAACAACACTTAACTCAATCTTATATTTCTCTTTTACTGGCCAACATTTTGCGTCATAAGTCATTGCAGGTCTTACCACCAGCTTATAAAAATTTTCTTTAAGCTAAGTGGTACTTTTCTATCATACAATAGCCCTGATGCATTCCTACACTTCAACCATCCAACTTGAATTTTACTAATAACATCCCCATCTATTTTGCCATTATTTTGAACAATAACGTTCACTCTTTCTAATGACTCGATCATCCACTATCACAACTTCATCATTAGATCTTCTACAACTAAAATTACACTCCATATATTGAGTTTTAGATTTATTTAAACAAAAATCTTTAGACTCTAAAGTTGACCTCCATAATTCAAGTTTCTCTTGAACTCTCTTTCTAGTCTTATCAACAAAAAGAATATCATCATCAAAAACATACACCAAGGTACGTCCTCTTGTAAATGCCTGAAGAATATCTACAAAAGCAAAAAAAATATGGGCTTAAAGCCGAACCTTGATGTAATCCAACTGAAATAGAAAAATATTTAGTCAATCTTCCTTATGTTTGAACAAAAATAAAAGCTCTAGTATAGATATCCTTAATGACTTTAATATAGCTAATATTAACTCTTATCTTTTCTAGAAACTCTCCAAAGCGCTTCTCTTGGAACTTTATCTTATGCTTTCTCTAAATCAACAAATATCATATATAGATCCTCCTTACATTCTCTATACTTCTCCATTAAACCTCTCAACAAAGATATAACATCCATAGTAGACCTATCCGACATGACACTAAATTGATTTTGAGAAAATTTTATATCAGATTGTAACCTATGCTGAATTATTCTCTCCCATAATTTTAATGTATGACCCATTAACTTAAGTCCTTTATAATTTGCACACCCTTGTGCATCACCTTTATTCTTAAAAATAAGAATCAACAAACTTTTTCTCCACTCATCTGACATCTTTTTTGTCTTTAAAATAATATTAAAAAGATTAGTAAACCAAGAAATTTTTTAATCTCTTAAGCTTTCCCACATTCCCATTGGAATATCATTAGATCTTATTGCTTTTCCACACTTCATTTTCTTTAAAATCTCTTCAACTTTAATTTTACTAATATGAGGATAAAAATAAATTTCTCTATTTTCATTTAAGGTACTAAGATCACTAAAGTTAATCGTATTCTCACAACCTTCATTAAAAAATTTATCAAAATATCTCATCGACCTATATTTAATATCCTCTTCTAAGAAAAATATTTTATGAATTCATCCCTTAATGCATCTCACTTAAACTAAATTTTTACTTCTTTTCTTTGCTTGGCTAACTTATATATACATCTTTCACTCTTTCAATTCTCTGAGTTTTTATATTTAAATAAAGTTTTATAACAAAGTTCTTATTTTTTTATCTTCTCTTGCATGTTTTGACTCCTCTACTAATTATTTTTATTAAAAAAAGTTTTCATTTTGATTATCTAACTATAGTTTTTGCAACATGCTTAATCTCACTTGCTATTTTTTCTTACATAATATTTAGCATTCTTATGAACATTTCAAATTCTAAGATCTTGTAAATTATTCTTAAAAATATTTTTATTGTGTTATTTAAGTACCCCAAGCCGACCCCACCTAGTGGGATTAAGGCTTGTTGTTGTTGTTGTTATTGTTGTTGTTGTTATTTAAGTACCCCTATCTAATCTTAGGACAATATTTCAATTTATTTTTTATCTTCTAACCCTTTATCATAAAATTTAAAATTAGTCGATGTTGAGTTAAATTTTCACTGGGAATGACTTTACAATATTTACAATCTAAATAATCTATTTTTCTTATCAGAAAACAATCAATTTGTATTTTACTAGATCCATTCTTGTAGTAATAATATATTCATATCTTTTCTTAAATAAAGTATTTGCAATTACAAAACAATAAGTTAAAGCAAAATCTAATATAATCTTATTTTCTTCGTTAGTCACTCCAAACTCATAACTATCATGAATGCTTTTAAAATCTTATATCACTCTATTAACATATTCATTTAAATCTCCTATAATAAATATTCTTTCTTCAAGAGGTATTTTTTGTACTAATCTTTCTAAGTCATTTCAAAATTTTTCTTTTGAGCTTATATCCAAACCCATTTGAGGAGTATAAATAATTATAACATTAATAATCTTAGTATCAATAGCAATCTTTAAAGTTATAATTTTATCTCCAATCCTATTAATATTTATTATATTATCCTTCAAATTTTTATCTATAATCACAATTACATTATTTCTAGTTTGACTCTTAATTGAATAATAAAATATGGAATCTAAACTATCAATCTCCTTAGTCTTCTCCCCAACCCATTTAATTTTTTCAATACATAAGAGATTTATCTTCCTATTAATCATAATATGATATTGACTATTTTCTTAGATTGAATCCAATTGGATAATCGAGTCCGATGGGTGAGACTTGAGTTGGTTCTTGAGTTGACTGTTCACGAGTGGAATGAACCCGAGTTAAAGGGTTGAATCACGATGATCGGGTGCCTTACCGTTGGATCCGCGCTTTTTTTCTTAACCGTTGGATCTAGCTTCGGATCGCATTTTTCCCGAGTCTTGATTTGAGCCGTCGATTTCTGTGATTCTCGAATTTGATCTCAGCCGATAGCTTAATCTATTTCCTTCCGTCTGATTTGTCTAGTGGATTACATGTGTTGGAATACGGAAGACTTGATGCTTCTAGCGTTTGATGGCCGTTGTCTAGTGTGATCGATGGAGGGCTCACGTCGATGAAGCTCGGAGCTACTCCTTCAATTGGAAACGCGGTGGTTTGGCTCATTTGGTCATTCGAGCCGGATGCCCGGGAGAGTCCGAGAGGAAGAGGAGAGTTCGAGAGAAGATGACCGATCCTCCGGATTAAGGATGATTCAAGTCCAGGGAAATACTGAGGAAGGAGGAGCAGGTTGAAGACAGGGAAGGAGGAGGTTCTTGAAAGATTTCTTCGATCCTCTGTTTGCTTTTCTCATCTCTATTTATAGTTTTCTTATGCTCTTTTAGATCTCTGTCTGCTATGTATTTTGTAACCCATTTATATTCTCATAAGTAGCTTTGCTTGTCATTATATATCGTTGATATTGTTTGAGTTTGTATTGTTCTTCTATTTAGTTATTTCATATGGTTTTATCTGACGCTTCGTTGGTCTTGCTGAGCTTTTGCATATGATTGTATTTAGATAGTCCGGTTCTTGGGATCTTATATTATATATGTAAAGTATTTATCCTACCGCTTCTTGTTGTAAAACTGTTAAATTTGTTTTGTGATTGTTCTTTATTCTCTCTGTCCGAGCGCAATTTACTCTCTGTTGATGTTATATTTTGGTATATTTGTAAAATCCTTCACCATCTTGGCCTTCTTTGTCCCTTTTGTTTGTTGATTTGGGATATGGGCTCATATCATTATTCCTCCCAACATTGACCTTGTCCTCAAGGTCAAAGTCGAAAAAAATATGCTTTATTTCTTCTTCGCTACCCGTGAAGCCTCGTAGGTAGTAACCCTTCCCATTGTATTAAGGCTTCTTTAACTGTTGATCTCCTTTATAATTGTTTCGTGATCGAACTTTTATAGGTCTGATATCCCCATCTCCGAATTGTGTTGATAATTTAGGGTGTATTGAGAGTCTTCAGATTGCCACTGATATATGAAATACATTATGTATTCTTTGCTTGTGCAATTCTATTTTATAAGCTACAGTCCCTATTTTCTGTAGGATTTTGAAAGGGTCATAGTATCTTCTTTGCAATTTTGTATACTAGTTTCCAGTGACTGAAGTTTGTCTATATGGCTGTAATTTAACTAACACCAATTCATCTACTTTAAATTGAAGCTCTCTTCTATGTTTATCAGCTATTTGTTTCATTCTGTTTGGGTTTCGTAAGTTTTCTTTTATTAGTTGTAGATCCTGTCTCATTGTAACATTTCCACTGTTTGGTAGTTGTCTTCTTTTCATTATAAGGTATCAAGGAGGAAGTCCATATACAATTTGAAAAGGAGTTTTCTTTGTGGATGTATTGATTGATGTATTATATGAGAATTGCCAAGTAGGAATTGTAACCACATTTTAGGTGTTTCTAATACAAAATTTCTTAGATATTGCTCTAGGATTTTGTTGGTTACTTCTGTTTGTCCATCTGTTTGAGGATGGTATGCACCGTATTTTTTTAGTGTGGTTCCACTTAACCGAATAATTCTTGCCAAAAATTGCTCATAAAGATTTCTCTGCGAGATTATTCCTTGGGGTATGCCATGTAGTTTAACAATGTTTGTAATGAATATCTGAGTTATATAAGCTGCATTAAGACTGTTTGGTATGGCTGAGAAGTGAGCATATTTTGATAGTCTATCAACCACTACTAGTATAGTTGTTTTATTATTAGACTTGGGTAGTCGTAATAAAATTCATACTTCCTCCCAAATGGCTTGTGGTATAGGTAAAGGCTGTAGTAGTCTTGTTGGCTTCTGAGTATCATATTTGACTTGTTGACAAATAGGACATGTTAATACAAAGTGTTTAATATCTTTTTTCATATGCTTCCAGTAGAATTGTTGAGTGATTCTGGCCAAAGTTTTCTGAATTCCCCCATGGCCTCCTACTGGTGTTGAATGTAATTCTCTTATAATACTGTTTCTGATTTCTGAATTTTGGGTTATGACAATCCTATCTTTATACTGTATTAACCCATTTACCATTTTGTACTTAGGAAATAATTCTGGATTGTCAGCTATTTTCCTGTGCAGTTCCTGTAGTTCAGAACTAACCTTTGTTTCCTCTGTGATTTGTTGCAAAATATTGTTGAATTGTTGAGTATAGACTGATAGGCTGAATGACATAAATGCTGCTGCTTTATCAACAGTAGGGTTTTCTTCTGTATAAAATAGTTTTCTGGACAATGCATCAGCTGCTTTGTTTGTAATCCCTGGTTTATATTCAATAGTGTAGTCATATCCTAGGAGTTTGATTAAAAATCTTTGCTGTTCAGGAGTTTGAATTGTTTGCTGCATTAACTCCCTTATGCTCTTTTGATCTGTTCTGATTGTAAATTTATTACCTAACAAATATTGTCTCCATCTTGCTACGTATAGCATACAACTTTCTTGCATATGTTAATATTTTTATAAAGTCGGTGAGAGTTTCTCAAATAAGCTATAGATACTATTTTGTATTAAACAGCCCAATTCGTACTGTGATGCATCTGTTTCTATGATAAAAGGGTGAGCAAAATCTGGATAAGCTAATACTGGTAGTGATGTCATTGCTTGTTTTAATTTGACAAAGGATGTTTTGCTTCTGCCCATTGAAACTGCTGTTTAATAGAAGTTAGTGGAGAGGCAATGGATAATTTTGAACAAATTTTCTATAATAGTGCTAAACCCAAAATCCTCTTAACTCTTTTCTGTAAAACCCATGCTTAAAGGGGTCAATATAATATGTGTCCTAAATACTCAATTTTGTTTTGTATAAATGAGCATTTATCTGGCCTGATAAACAGTGAATGTTGCTTGAGTTGTTCCAATACCTTTTGAAGATGCTTTTGATGTAATCCCATGCTTGTACTGCTTGAATCTTTTTGGGGTCCACTGCTATCCCTTGTGCAGATAATATGTGTCCTAAATACTCAATTTTGTCTTGTATAAATGAGTATTTATCTGGCCTGATAAACAGTGAATGCTGCTTGAGTTGTTCCAATACCTTTTGAAGATGCTTTTGATGTAATTCCAAGGTTTTGCTATATATCAAGATATCATCAAAAAACACTAAGACAAACTTTCTTAAAAAGGGTTTAAGTAATCAGCATTCATTAAAGCTTGAATGTTGATGGTGCATTTGTGAGTCCAAATGACATTGCCATAAACTCATAGTGTCCCTCATGAGTTCTAAAGGCTGTTTCATAGATATGTTCTTCACCATTCGATTTGGTGATAACGATCTTAGGTCCAATTTGAAAATATTGTAGCTCCATATAATTCATCCATAAGTTCCTCGTGAGTAGGGATAGGAAATGTCGTATTGTTACTTTATTGAGGGCTCTGTAATCCATATAAAATCTCCAAGTTCCATCTTTCTTTTTGATTAACAGTGCTGGAGAAGAGAAAGCGCTGATGTTTTCTCTGATTATACCATAGTCTAACATTTCTTTAATTAGTTTTTCAATTTCTGTTTTCTGGAAATGTGGATATCTATAATTTTTTACCCTCACTGGTTGAGTTCCAGGTGGCAGATGGATCTGATGGTCTATATCCCTTCTTGGAGGTAAGCTTGATTTTGAAGCTTCTTGATATTGGGATAATACTTGTATCCTGTGTAAGTCAAATCTTTTATAGATGAATCTGTTTCCTGTTATTTCGATCCGGAAATATGAAACTATATCCTTCATTTCAATTTTGTGGTGATGGAATGAAATGCTATCCATTGTAGAGGTTGTATCCCCTTGTAGCTGTACTAATCTGTTATTAAGGTAGAATTTCATAGTCAGCTTTTTGTAATCAATTGTACATTCACCCAATTGTTCTAGCCATTGAACACCCAAAACTACATCTGCTCCTTGCATGGGTAACAGATAGCAATCAGTGGTAAAAGTATTTCCTTGTAGTTGTATGGGGATATTAGAGCATATTCCTGAACATTTTAAAGTTTCTCCATTGCCTACTAATACTTGAAAAATTGATGTGTGTTACTAGTCAATAAATTTTGCTAGTTTTGATTGAATGAAATTGTGAGTCAATCTAATCCAATCGAACTTGTACTTTTATATTTCCAATTAGTTCTTGTAATCTTAAAGTTCTAGGATTAGACTGACCTGTAAATGCATTGAGGCTGATTTCTAGAAATTCTTCTGACTTTGCGTGCTTCTTCATCAGTATGTGATCTTGATCCTCATTGATCACCATTAATGCAAAGCTTTGGATTTGCATATGATCTGGTGATACTTTTCATCACAGTTAAAACATAATCCCTTTCTTCTTCTTTCTTCTAACTGTGTTGGTGTTAATTTCTGGATTGGAATGTTTTGTTTGTTGGTCATAATATTGTTCTGGTGAAATGCTGAAGGTGTGGGCAGTAAAGGTGGTTGGTAAGTTTGTGGCTGTTTAAATGGTTGAGCTTGAGTGGTTCTATAATTTCTTATGTTAACTTCATCAGCTAGCCTGTCTTCCATAAGTTTAGCTAACTGAAGGTTGAGGGAATTGGGTAGTGCTCTTACTTTTGATATCATGTCTTAAGCCGATTCAAAACAACTTTGTAAAATTCGTGGAATACACGAAATCGATTACTAGTTCCTCAAATTCATTATAGAAAGTCTGAACTATAGATTTCTGTTGTAATTTAGTCAATTCTCCTCTCAAATCTCTGTATAAAGATGGACCAAATCTTTGAATGATCTGTTCTTTGAATTGTGTCCATGAATGCAACTGTTTATTTAGGTGCATCCATTGATACCAGCTTAATGCTGGTCCATCCATGTAAACAGATACAATTAAGAATTTATGGTCCTCTGATAGGCTATAATACTGAAAAAATTGGTCTGCTTTGAACAGCCAACCTCTGGGGTTTTCTCCATTGAACCTTGGCATATCTACTTTCACAGGTCTATTGTTGTGTTGTGGTTGTTGTCTATGTGGAAAAGAATTTTCGATGAGAGGTACATACGCGGATTGCTGATGTTCTTGATTATTATTTTCCAATTTTTCTTCTATAGAAGATAATCTTCTTGCTACCTCATTTAGAGCATAGTGAAGACATGTTTCATCTCTGTCTTATTAAGTCTTCCTACACACTCATCTATGGTTTTGGCTGTTTGTCTTGTTCCTTCTGCCATTTTATTTCTGAGTGGTGAAGTAGTCAACGAGAGCACCAATGATATGGACTATTTTCTTGGATTGAATCCAATTGGATAATTGAGTCCGATGGGTGAGACTTGAGCTTGGTTGAGTTGACTGTCGAGTGGAATGAACGGCCGAGTTAAAGGGTTGAATCTCGATGATCGGTGCCTTACGACCGTTGGATCCGCTTTTCTTAACCGTTGGATCAGCACTTTCGGATCGCTTTTCAGTCTTGATTTGAGCCGTCGATTGATTGGGATTCCGCCTCGACTTGGATGGTTTTGAGCCGCAGACTATTTCCTTCCGTCGATTTGTCTAGTGGATTACGTGTTGGAATCTGGAAGACTTGATGCTTCTAGCGTTTGATGGCCTTGATTTGTCTAGTGTGATCGATGGAGGGTCGCTGCCCGAAGCTTGGAGACGCCGCCTCTGGAAAGGGGTTTGGCTCATTTGGTCATTCGAGCTTCGGGATGCCTGGGGAGAGTCTGAGAGGAAGAGGAGAGTTCGGAGAGAAGATGACCGGTCGATCCTCTGGATTAAGGATGATTCCGGCGAAGTCCACCGTGGGAAATACCAGGAAGGGAGGAGCGTTGAAGAAGGGAGGAGGTTCTTGAAAGATTTCGATCCTCTGCTTGCTTTTTTTCATCTCTATTTATAGTTTTCTTATGCTCTCTTTAGATCTCATATGTATTTTGTAACTGATTTCTGTTACATTCTGTTAAGTAGCTTTTCCGTTCACGGATATTAGTGGAGCTAGTTTAGAGTTATTTCATTTATGGCCTTGTATTTTATCGGACGGTTTCTGTTGGTCTTGCTTTTGAATAGTTTTGCATATGATTGTATTTAGTATAGTCTGGTTCTTGGGATCTTATATTGTTATAGCTGTAAAGTATTTATCCTACATCTTGTTGTAAAATTGTTAAATTTGTGATTGTATTCTTTATTCTCTCAGCTGTAATTTACTCTTGATGTTAGTGGTATATTTGTAAAATCCTTCACCATCTTGGCCTTCTTGTCCTTTTGCTTCGTTGTTGATTTGGGGATATGGACTCATCATAATATCTATTAATTCTATTAATTTACCTGTAAGAGTACATATATTCTAATTTCTTAACCTAATTTTGATTTCATGGACTATCTTCTTTTGCCTGCATACATCCATAATGTGAGAACCCCTGCTTATTTAACACTGTAAGTATGCGTCGATGCAGCGGCCCTTGCACACTTTTCTCTGCATTCAGGCCATACAAACTCGTCTCTAGAGAATGCCCTAGTATTAATACAATGTATTAAAGGATTTATGTCATGATTTTTTTCAACAAGTTTTACGTTCGCTATTGACTGCTTAATGCAACCCTCCACTTTTCTCATCCTGAACCTCAGGACCCAATAAAGCTCGTGTTGGGATAGAAGAAAGCTTGGAGGATTAAAATATCATTGGTTGAGACATTCAGTCTCAGTGGTTTCTAGGCCTTTGTGTTACGTTGCATTAATTTCTAATGTAAAATGAAAGGTTTTTCATTAGAGTTTTTCTCTGCTAACTTTGCTCGGGTAGTTTGATTCAGGGTTGCGATGTGTTTCTTTTTAACAACAATGTAAGATGTCAAGCGGCCGTCTCTTTGAATTTTGTTTTAGGCAGCCCGACTGATATAAGAGCAGAACCACTTTCTTTTCAGCAGTATTAAAATTCTTGCTAAATGTAATATAATGGTGAAGAAGCTGCTGGCTTCATAAAGGTATCAGATTGAAGAAAATATTAATTGAACTTTGAAAAATGAGTTGCAAAATCCAGTTCATTGTTTTCTACCCTTAGGCAACCTTCCAGTTGTTTTGATTTCTAAAACAAATGTTTGTTTTGGTGGAAATCTCATAGGAAGGCTCGTCCCTGCACATTTTGTAGAAGATTTTTGACATGGATTTCATCCTTCAAAAACTCTGAAGTCACTTCTAAAATTAAGAATCCAGGAAGTTTTTTTTATCTTGCATCTTCAAACTTCTGCAGTGAAAGGGAGTTGCCACAAGTTGACCACCAGACACAGTGGCAGACCCAGGCATCTCCCCTGAATTTCATAATTTCTCTTATTTAAGGTATCAAATTAATCATTTGTCATTCTCTAAAAATTTTTTATCTTTTATTTTTGTCACTTATATATAAATTTATCCTTCGTGAGAATTAAGATTAGTCCGAGGATATGAATGCACTTCCACCTTGATTGATTTAATTTGTTAAACAGCTAAAATTCGCATCAAATGCTTACAAAAAAAAAAAGATAATTTATAAGACTATATGTCTGAGACAATTTTGAACGTTGTTGATCTACAAATTATTGGCTCTGTATAATGTATATTATGAAATTTGGATGAGCAGACTTAGGATTTTGACAGCCATAAGAGTGAACTATATGAGATGGAAAACGGATAATAATTACCTCCGTTACTCTTTAATAGAGGATTCATTTAGTTTTGACTACATATTTTCATACATCCTCGTCATGAATTTGGTATCATAATTGCACCTTTTTTTTCATTAATGCTGCAATAATAATATGGTACATTGACTAGATATTTTCACACATCCTCGTCATGATTTTGGTTATCATAATTGCATTTTCTTCATTCAATGCTGTAATGATAATGTGGTACATTCTCTCAAACAAGCTATAAGTTTTTCAATGTTAGGATGAGGCTGACACCAACGATGATGCTTAAGGTTCTTGCATCACATCTTCCTGCAGCCACTTCTTCACCGTTTTCCTTTTTTTTTTTTTTTTTTATTGACTAAACTCGTTGTGCACCATTTCAAGACATCAAAATGTTAGGCTTTAAGGTTAGCTCTATTACCTGTTCTTCTGCTAGATTATATCCATTAGAGTTGGATATCTCTACAGAAAACCTGAAGCAGTCCATGTGGGTTCTCGTAGTAAATGACCCACATGAAACCTATATGCATCCAGCTGCACCATTAAGCATTAATAAAAGAAGATCAGGGGATTCAATTCGGATTGATTGGCCTCAGTTATTAACAAGCTCCACCATTGGATGTAGTTATGAATCATATTATATTCTCATGCTTTCTCTCGAGCTTGAACATCAATAAAGTTCTCTGATATATTAACATTACTCATCATCCAATCCTGCAAGAAAAAAATACTTTTACATTGTGGCTTCTAGGATGCAATGCATTTTGTTGAATCCGAATCTGTATGTGGGAAAAACAGTACTCATTTTTAGGCACTTGTGAAGTAAAGCTAGATCTGGGGGGACGTAAGATTAGGGAGTAGAATAAGAAAAATATGAGAATACGAGAAATTCTTTCCTTTGAGAATTGAAATACAAAGATTTATCCCCCATAAGTGAAAACTAGAAGCATAAGATCTTTCAAGGCTCTCTAAAAAGCCCAAAAAAGACTCCTCATAATTCCCCTCTTTTATAGAGTTGGGGAGAGTATATAAGAAATGTACAAACAAGTCAATTATAATATACAGATACTCGCCTGTAGAGGCGAGTGTTTTGTTGTGAGATGGTGAGTCCCAAGCTTAGTTGTCTTATATGAGTGGCTTATTTGATGTGTATCCTGCTCTGATTGCATGCCTGCGGCGAGTGACTATTGGAGGGGGCGAATCGCTCGATTCTGATTGTTTGTCCTTGAGCCTCTTTGTGGTTACTTCTACCTAGTGTGATTCTTCATGGTTGAATGGTCATCTCATGTTGCCCTCATCATTTTGGCGAGTCTCTTTTGGGGTGTTCATGCATAATTTGGATATACATTTAGTTTTCCGATTCTTCTACTTCTTTTTTGAGGCAACTTGCAAAAGTCACAGATGAATAGAGACAAATATTACTTAAGAGTCTTTAAGTATATCAAAAAATAAAAGATTATTTACGTGTTTACATCACATCATATTAGGATGTGACCTTTGCTACCCTTCTATCATTCTGGATATAAAAGGGGTCTGAAGTCTTAAGGCTCCCTTTGCCTTCTTCAGTTGCATGATTCAACCTTCTTTTAACAGTGAGATTGGCAGGAGTGAGCACTCACTATAGATTCTAAGAGGTCTCATGGGGATATCGATCTTATTGAACTCTTGTTTGGCTTGTAAAGGAAAAGGAAAAAGAATAAGGAAAGCGCAGAACGTCTTGTTGAATGCACCACTAGGGTGAGTGCTTCTGTAACACTAATTAAGAGTGCAGTCATTATTTCGACCAAGGGTAGCATCCCAGTGAAGGCAAGTTCTCCATTGGTAATTAAGAGTGCAATCATTATTTCAACCAAGGGTAGCATACCAATGAAGGCAAGTGCTTCGTTGGTAATTAGAGAGAGTGCCCAAGCCTTGTCAGAGTCATCTCTTGCCACAACAAGTTTGAAGGGGTAGGTGTCAGGAGAAGCAAGGGGGGCGATCACTCCTCCTTGACAAAAGATCTTGGTGAGGGCAACTATCAAGTAGAGGTTTGCAGAAAATATTCTCACCTCGGATCTATAACTTCTCATGGTTCTTGACTTCATTTTGTGACCTTTTCATTTGTT
Organism: Cymbidium sinense; assembly: GCA_021442155.1. Lineage (NCBI taxonomy): Eukaryota > Viridiplantae > Streptophyta > Magnoliopsida > Asparagales > Orchidaceae > Cymbidium > Cymbidium sinense. The sequence continues at coordinate 21,884,910 of CM038229.1, forward strand.
TACAGCTTTGCTCAGCGTATCTAGTGTTTGGGAATCCATGAACAGGGATAACAAGCACTCACATGTTCCCGCTATTATTTTATTGGCTCCTGGTAAGTTCTAACTTCTTAGCCCTAAGGGTAGTTTGTGATTTGTATCTGATGCTTGCATTTTGCTATGTTGTGGGGACTACACCCCTGTTGAGTGTCGACTCCAGGGTTCTTGTTGTCGAGTTGGAGGCAGGTGGATATCTCTCTTCTCGAGGTGGATATTGTTGTATCAACCCTTGAAGCTGCTAGAGCGATTAACTTCACTTCAGCAAATATTCAAAAAATGATGGGTTATTTTCCTCCTACTCGTTATGATAACTATGAGTCCGAGAGAAACGAGTCTGCTCATTTGGTTGGGGACAAAGATAGCACCTTAATCGCCTTCTGTCAAGCTCAAGATTTCACCTTGTTAGATCTAAAAAGAATGTCATATCATCTAGTCTAATGGGCAAACAATCCTAGACATGCAGTTCGTCTTTATCAAATCCACTAACAAGCCATTTCTTGAGCCGAAGATAGTCTTTCATCTTCTACGGGTATTGTTTTAGGAATCCTAATTTTTCTATGTGAGTTGCTCAAAAAAATGAGTGCTTCAACACGTTGAGGTCGAACAAGTTGTGTGTGCCTCTTCCCCATTTTCAGTCCGACTCGCGGTTCCTGCTGCACCACAAGTGGGTAGAAATCTTGAATTTTTTCAAGCTGGTACTAGCCCAAATATTATTGAATTCTATGGCGAGCATCACTACCAGTATCTCATGAAGAATGAGCTAGAATGGAGTTTGACTATATTTCACCACGTTTTTGCTATAAGGTGCTATAATGATGGCATAGTTCAGTTTTTTGTGATTTTGATGCGAGTGTCCGGACTACTGAACAAAGTTAAGAAGTGGTGTTCTCAACTTTGTTTTGTTAAGTCGTTGAGAGAGTGGTTGGTGTTTACTGCCCTAATTTCCTTCTCGTCAAGTAAGGCGATAATGCCTGAGGCGATTCACGAGAGAAGGAAATTCTGCTAAGATGATAGACCAGTCAATGAACATCACCCATTTTCTTAAGTATGACAAGGTTCATGATTGTTTTTGTTGAGTTGCCGACTTCACGAAGTGTCAGTCTTACACTTTAAGCATCGATTGCGGAGAGTTGATCTTACACTTGAACTATCAACCACACAGAGTATTGGTCTCTTGTTTGTAGTCGCCAGCCACACTGCGTGTTAATCATAAACTTTAGTCTCCAACTACAAAGAGGTAGTCTTTTTTTAACTTGTCAACCTCATAGGGTGTGGGTCTTGTACTTTAGTTGTAAATTATAAAGAGTTAATCTTTTTTTATTGAGTAACCGACCTCACGGGGTGTTGGTCTTACACTTTAGTCGTCAATTGCGAAGTTTAAGACCAACACCCCCCTGGAATAGTAGATAAGACACTACCCAGAGATTTCACCCTCATTTTATGATGACTTTAAATTTGGTTCTAGGTTTCCTATAAGCACAAGTACCTATAGTTAATTACCCCTCCCAATGCTGAGAGAGAACTTTCGATTAAGGCTAGTCGTTAAATCACTTAATGTGAAGCGTATAGTGGCAGCATGTGAAGTTTAAAATTTGGATTTAAAATTTATGAAATTCATCATCATTACCTTAAAGCGGATGGTTGGGGGAATGATGACGCACCCGATCAAGATCCCATGGTTCCATCATTCCGGGCTATCGTGATCCATAGTCTACATAGTCAGAGGAGGTAGTTGACCCAACCTGATCGAAGGATCCTTGTCAGCAGTTATGTGTTGCATCGTCCAAGTAATCCTTGTAGACATGGGGTGGTGTTTGTTTAAGGAGACATGCTTAAATCTTCTTTAGCTAACAAAGGGCTCTTTGCCCTATCAAGTGCACCATATAATTCACAACTAAAGGGGACAGAGTCATTGGGGAACATATGGACTACAATCATGACCGTAATATAATAGTGTCATTTGGCGGCAGCCACCTGATCAGAGGACTTTGGTCGTAACTACATCATATGTGGAGCTTACTAACCAAATCATGAGATCAGAGGACACGAGTCACATCCTTACTAACATGAGATTGATTGAGAGTGAAATAGTAGAACACTTGATTTGATTTTGGCTCCTTTATGAGCTAGAATTTTCTTGATTTGTCACCTTCAACAAACAAATGTAGAAAATAAGTTGGATTTTAGATACTCGCCTGTAAAGGCGAGTGTTTTGTTATGAGATGGCGAGTCTCAAGCTTAGTTGTCTTATATGAGTGGTTTATTTGATGTGTATCCTCGATTGCTGCACGCGTGACTATTGGAGGGGGCGAATCGCTCGATTCTGATTGTTTGTCCTTGAGCCTCTCTGTGGTTACTTCTACCTAGTGTGATTCTTCATGGTTGAATCGTCATCTCATGTTGTCCACATCATTTTGGCGAGTCTCTTTTGGGGTGTTCATGCATAATTTGGATATACATTTAGCTCCCCGATTCTTTTGCTTCTTTTTTGAGGCAACTTCCAAAAGTGACAGATGAATAGAGACAAATATTACTTTAAGGGTCTTTAAGTATATCAAAAAATAAAAGATTATTTACGTGTTTATATCACATCATATTAGGATGTGACCTTTGCTACCCTTCTATCATTCTGGATATAAAAGGGGTTTGAAGTCTTAAGTAAGGCTCCCTCTGCCTTCTTCAGTTGCATGATTTAACCTTCTTTTAACAGTGAGATTGATAGGAGTGAGCACTCACTATAGATTCTAAGAGGTCTCGTGGGGATATCGATCTTATTGAACTCTTGTTTGGCTTGTAAAGGAAAAGGAAAAAAGAAGAAGGAAAGCGCAGAACGTCTTGTTGAATGCACCACTGGGTTGAGTGCTTCTGTAACACTAATTAAGAGTGCAGTTATTTCGACCAAGGGTAGCATCCCAGTGAAGGAAAGTGCTTTGTTGGTAATTAGAGAGAGTGCCCAAGCCTTGTCAGAGTCATCTTTTGCCAGGACAAGTTTGAAGGGGTAGGTGTCGGGAGAAGCAAGGGGGGCGATCACTCCTCCCTAAGAAAAGATCTTGGTGAGTAGGTTGGTGAGGGCAACTGTCGAGTAGAGGTTTGCAGAAAATATTCTCACCTCGGATCTATAAGTTCTCATGGTTCTTGACTTCATTTCATTACTTTTTCATTTGTTTACAGCTTTGCTCAGCGTATCTAGTGTTTGGGAATCCATGAACAGGGATAACAAGCACTCACCTGTTCCCGCTGTTATTTATTGGCTCCTGGTAAGTTCTAACTTCTTAGTCCTAAGGATAGTTTGTGATTTGTATCTGATGCTTGCATTTTTCCATGTTGTGTCGACTACACTCCTGTTGAGTGTCGACTCCGGGGTTCTTGTTGTTGATTTGGAGGTGGATGGATATCTCTCTTCTCGAGGTGGATATTGTTGTATCAACCGTTGAAGCTGCTAGAGCGATTAACTTCACTTCAACATATATTCAAAAAATGATGGGTTGTTTTCCTCCTACTCGTTGTGACAACTATGAGTCCGAGAGAAATGAGTTTGCTCATTTGGTTGGGGACAAAGAGAGCACCTCAATCGCCTTCTATCAAGGTCAAGATTTCACCTTGTTAGATCTAAAAAGAATGTCATATCATCTAGTCTAATGGACAAATAATCCTAGACATGCAGTTCGTCTTTATCAAATCCACTAACAAGCCATTTCTTGAGCCGAAGATAGAGTCTTTCATCTTCTACGGGTATTGTTTTAGCAATCCTAATTTTTCTATGTAAGTTGCTCAAAAAAATGAGTGCTTCAACACGTTGAGGTTGAACAAATTGTGCGTGCCTCTTCCCCATTTTCAGTCCGACTTGCGGTTCCTGCTGCACCACAAGTGGGTAGAAATCTTGAATTTTTTCAAGATGGTACTAGCCCAAATATTATTGAATTCTATGGTGAACATCACTACCCTATTGATGTATCTCATGCAGAATGAGCTAGAATGGAGTTTGACTATATTTCACCACGTTTTTGCTATGAGGTCCTATAATGATGGCATAGTTCAGTTTTTTGCGATTTTGATGCTAGTGTCCGGACTACCGAACAAAGTTAAGAAGTGGTGTTCTCAACTTTGTTTTGTTAAGTCGTTGAGAGAGTGGTTGGTGATTACTGCCCTAATTTCCTTCTTGTCAGATAAGGCGATAATGCCTGAGGCGATTCACGAGAGAAGGAAATTCTGCTAAGATGGTAGACCAGTCAATGAACATCACCCATTTTCTTAAGTATGATAAGGTTCATGATTGTTTTTGTTGAGTTGTCGACTTCACGAGGTGTCGGTCTTACACTTTAAGCATCGATTGCGGAGAGTTGGTCTTACACTTGAATTATCAACCACAGAGAGTATTGGTCTCTTGTTTGTAGTCGCCAACCACACTGCGTGTTAATCATAAACTTTAGTCTCCAACTACAAAGAGTTAGCCTTTTTTAACTTGTCAACCTCATAGGGTGTGGGTCTTATACTTTAGTTGTAAATTATAAAGAGTTAATCTTTTTTTATTGAGTAGCCGACCTCAAGGGGTGTTGGTCTTACACTTTAGTCGTCAATTGAGAAGAGTTATCTTTTTTCATTGAGTTGCTGATCTCACGAGGTATCGGTCTTATACTTTAGTCGCTAACTTTGAAGTGTTGGCATTTAATCATTGAATCATCGACTCCATGGGGTGTCAGTATTTCATTTTAGTCGCCAACTGTAATGAGTTGATATTTTTTATTGAGTCACCAACCTCACCCAGTATCAGTCGTACACTTTAGTTACCAATTGTGAAGAGTTGATCTTTTTTCATTGAGTCACCAACCACATGGGGTGTCAATCACTTTAATTATCAATCGCAAAGTGTTGATCTTTTTGGTAATTTGCCACCGATTTTGCATATAGATTCGATTCTTTTTGATGCAAGGACAAGTATATATCAAGAACTATAATGAAAAATGAAAGCTTCTTCTGTATTTCAATTACAAAAACATTTGTGATAGCATAGATAATATGATGAACATAAGAAATGAGAATTTCTCATGGATAGAATTTAGTCTTTGACATTCCATATTCTCAGTACATCCTTGCATGGGTCAGTTTGCAGTTGGTAAGCACCTGAACTAACTTGTTTCTTGATTATGTATGGCCCATCCTAAGTGTCGGTGAGCTTGCTTAATGCATTTTACCGAGCAGCTCGTCCAGTTTCTTTAATACTAAGTTGTTAGCCTTAAATTGTTTCTCTTTGACGTGATGATTATAGTATTGAGCCATTCGCCTCTTAGTTTCTTCTTGTCTCAAAGTTTCTTCTAGCCAAAGTTCCTCCAATAAGTCGAGTGCATCTTCCATTATTTTTTCATTCTCCTTTGCCCACTCGCCAATGGCTTGATTGGTCTTGATGAGCATTAACATTCTTTGGTTGTGGAGTTTGTACTCCACAGGGAGTACTATTTTTGTCTCATGCGACAAGGCGAATGGGGTGTGCCTAATAGCAGTGGTCTAAGTCATTCTAAGTGTCCAAAGTACGGCAAGTAGAGCATCTACCCATTTGGTTTTTATGCCCTCTTTCTCTTTCTTCAGTTGGTTGAGGATCTACTTATTCGCTACATTTACTTGATCGTTACTTTGTGGGTGATGCATAAGGCATACTTGAGCTAGATTCCTTGCGATTTGCAAAACTCCCTAGTCATCTATTGGTGAATTATGGTCCGTTGTCGGTGATGATTTAGACAGGTAGCATATACCTACAAATAATGTCAGTCCAAATATAATTTTGAACTAACTGAGTAGTTATTTCAAGCGGTCTGACCTTGATCCATTTACTAAAATAGTTGATCATGATTAAAATAAAATTTCACTATCTGGTGGTGATCGACAAGGGTTCCGCCAGATCCATTCCCCGAATTGTGAAGGGCCAAAGACTAATGATTTGATGAAGCAGCTTTGTTACAATGGGGCAAATTTTTGGAATTGTTCACATCTTTTGGTAACTCTTCTACATCTTTCCTAAGTGTTGATCAGAAATATCATTTCCAGAGGATTATGTGAGCGAGTAATCTTCCCTTTAATGATTTTCACACTCGCTCAAATGCACTTCTATGAGTATCTTGCTTTGCTTGCCTTCTCTAACACAACTCAGATTTAGCAAAGTGGCGGATCTTTTAAATAGCTTATTCCTGATTCGTAAGTATAGGGTGTCCTTTGTCTTGAACTTTCTAGGGTCCTTTATGTCTTATAGCTCCCTAGTTTATAGATATCTTTTTTGTGGGATCAACCCAACTTGATGGCTCTTCTCTGTCTATTTGCATGGATTCACCTTCTTTTATACTGGGTCTAGCAGTTGAGCTGCGGGCTGCTCCTCGGTCCGACAGGTCTTTGATAGTAGGTTAGCTAACTAGTTCTTCTTTCTTGGTACTTTGTTGATTTAGAATAACTTGATTTTGAAGTATCCTAGCTTGTCGACTTTGGCTTTTACTTTGAGTGAATACCTTTATAGTAGCTCATCTCTTGCCTTGTAGTTGCCATTCACTTGATTTAACATGTGTTGTGAATCTAAGCGTGCTATAATATGCTTAGGTTCCAGTCCGAAGGTGAATCAGAGACTTGCGAGTAAATTAGTTGCCTTGAAGTTGAATTTGACAACATGAGTGATTCTGATCCTTGAGGGATTTTTTAACACGATATCTACTCCCACACCTTGATCACTTGAAGAGCCATCAATATATAAGTGCTAAAGCAGAGGATGAGCTGGTGTATTTGGTTGATTGCTAAAATTCATGAGGACATCGACGAGTGCTTGAACTTTGATCGCGGTTCTCGATGAATATGATATATCAAATTCGCTCAACTCTAGTGACCATTTTAACAATCTCCTTGAGTAGTCAGACCTGGCCATGATAGATTTCAGTGGGTTGTTTGTTATGACTTGATGGAGTGTGGTTGATAGTATGGCTTCAATCATCTTGTTGAGGTGATAAAGGTGAATGCGAGTTTTTTCATTATAGGATAGTGTAGCTCATCTCCCTTGAGCGACTTGCTCACATAATACATAGGCCATTGCTTTCCTCCTTCCTTCATCAAGATTGAATTGATGGAGTATTCTCCAACTCGTAAGTACAATAGTAGTGTTTCTCCTTCCTTCAGACTCTGCAAAATAGGTGGGGAGGTGAGTAGATTTTTGAGGTTGTCGAAGGTTTTCTCACATTATATTATCCACTCAAGCATTTTGGGTCCCCCAAGGACTTTAAAGAACAATGAGCAACATTCCTCAGTTTTTGAAATGAAGCGATTCAATCCCACAACTCGCCTAGTGAGTCATTGCACTTTTTTCACCATCTTAGGAGACGACATGTCGAGCATGACCTTTGTTTTGTAGGGATTAACCTGTATACTTGCATGGGTAATAAAAAATCTGAAGAATTTTACCTGAGCCTGTGCTTAACATATGCTTCAAAGGATTAAGGCGCATGTTGTACTTTTTTAAAGTGACAAATGTTTCCATAGGAACTTCAATATGTTGCTTCGACGATTTGCTTTTAACTAGTAAATCATCAACATAAACTTCTATGTTTGTCCCCTTTTGATCTTTGAAGACTCGGGCTAGCATCCTTTGATAAGTTGCTCCAGTATTTTGCAGCCCTAAGGGCATCACTCTATAACAATATAGTCATTCTCTAGTAAAATGTCGTCCTCTCTAAGTTGATGGGATGCATCTGAATTTGGTGGTAGCTAGAGAAGGCGGCGGCATCTAAGAAACTCATCACATGATATCATGTTGACGAGTTAATGAGTTTGTTATCTTAGGTAGCGAATAGCCATCTTTGGGCTGAAAGTATGCATTTGCATTAATAAAAGAGTAAAAAAAAGCACAAAGAGTGTTCAAAAAAGAAACAAAAAACTAAGCAGTTATACAATATGGGCTTTATCCTCCTCCAAAAGCACAAAAACCTGCGAAGGGATGATGTGACTATCAGCACTATGCCAAAATAAAAACAAAACTTGTAGTAGTTTCTGCACAAAAGTCTGCTAGTCTATTACTGTCTCTGAGGGTGTTTGAGAATAGCACTTGATGGAAGTTCTTCAAAAAGCATATGTCTAGGCTATCTATAGGTCTGCCACTCCAAACCTCTTTCTTCATGCTTTGCTCCATAAAGTCCACAACACTATTGTTGTCACTCTCCACAATAATCCCTTTATATGCAAACATCCAGGGCTCAACAATGCTTTTGATATGAATCATAACTTAGAGTTCAACATAAGAGGTATGTCCCAATACTGAGATTTATGTCCTAAGGCCTTCATGAAGTTTCCACCATTATCCCTGATGACTATGCCAATGCTGGCAGCTCCTGAAGGGTGGAGGGAGCCATCAACGTTCGCCTTGAGCCAACCAGGGGTGGGGCACACCACATGTTGGGTAGAAGCAGCCTATACGACTGGGTGGTGTCCCAGTGCTCTTGGGATGGGAAGGGGACGAGGTTGGTAAGTGTTTCAAGAATAGTAACAGTAGTGATCTTAGGAGTTCCATGGGGGTGGCCATATGTCTTGGCATTTTTACTTCTCCAAATATGGTAGATTATAGAGCAATAGCACTTAGATCATGACATTTGATACTTGATCACTTTGGAGAGGGCAATCAGCAAATCAACAAGGCTAGTGAAGATAGGAATGGGAAACCCCCAATTGACCATAATCTAGATAATGCTAATGGGGAGGGAACAATTCATTATGAGATGTTCAATGTCTTCTTCTTTGTTGCAACCTCAGGGATAGACACGGTCTTCTTTAAGGCCCCTCTTATTTAGTCAATACTTGGTTGACAAAGCATTCTTCATTAGCCTCCACCAAAACATTCTCACTTTGGGTTATAACTTGAGTTTTGAGAGTCATTCGGTCCAGTCAATGTCTGAATCAAATTGTATGGCATAAATCATAGATGTAATGGTTTTACCCAGAGGAAGTTTTAGGAGTTCATGACGATCCTCATTCAGATTGTTGTGAATTTGGACAGCAGCAATAGTTTCAGTCATGACACCAAACTGCTATTCAAGCTGCTCCAAATCCCATTGCCCATTCCCATAAATCAGATTTATAACCTAGAGGTTGTCTATGTTGTCCATATTGATGTATGCTGGCCATTTGGCAAGTGGAATGTTTGTAATCCAAGCATGATTGATTGAGTCAATCAGCTCACCATTTGCAACTTGACATTTCAGAATTTTGGAGGCTGTGAGCATCTTCAGCAATTACTGCCCAGCTAATAGAATCTCCACGTTTGAGTTGTCTTCTCCAGCAGTCCAAGCCATATCTCTCTCTTAAACATCGGTGGAGTATGATATTTGGGTTAGAGATGAGCTCCCAAGCAAGCCTAGCTCGCAAGGGCCCCTTCCACTTAACAGTCGCATGGAAACCGATCCCACCATGTCGGGCAGGTTGGCAGATTTCATCATTTCTAACCGGACTTTTGAACCATCACCACATTTGATATCCATTCAAGATACTGAACCTCTTTTATAAAATTGGTCACTAATAGCTTTGTGATTTCTTCTTTGATGGGTTTGTCAAATATGGTGGTCATCTTTCTCATCTTTTGTGTGATCGGCCAAGCGTTGTTGTTGATATTGAGTCTATGGCAAGCGACGTTGATATTGTTGTTGGGCATTTTTGATGATGTCCAAGCGAACACACCAACGTCCTTCTAAAATGCCTTGATAAGTATTTCTTTGTACTTGTTATTGAAAGATGGATTGATTCTAAAAATTCATTTAGAATTTTTCTTAGTCGACACATCCTCAAACCTTTCTATGACTTCTGCCACAGTTTAGATGACTTTTGTTTGAAGGACTTCTGCTTTATAGGAGCTGTTGATAGTTCGTAGGTAATAGGCTCGCGATTGACTTAAGTTTCCCTAGATGGTTATCTCTTCGCCACCCTCCGAGAACTTGACTGTCATGTGACAAGTTGATACCACGATGAGGAATGTGTCAATCAAGGGTCAATTGAGAATGTCATTATAGCTAGTGGATCCATCTACTACAACAAAATTGTCAATTGCTATAAATTATTTTTCTCTCTCCCCAAAGTTAGTGGGAGAGTGTTAATTCCTTCTATCTCTCTTCTTTCTCCATAGAAACTATATAGAGGGCCATCAGTTGGGGTGAGTTTTGAACTAGCTAAGTTTATTTTGTCAAAGACCGACTTAAACATATATTGATCGAGCTCCTAGTGTTAATCAATATACTGTCGATTTGATAATTAGCGATTAGCGCAGTGACAACCACAACATCATTATCGGAGTGACTGATTAAGGGTTGATCTTTCTCCAAAAAATTGATAAGGATGATTTTGGTGATGGGTGCTCACACCGTGGCTGCTGAGTGAACTTCTCTTGATCATAATCTCTTAAGAGTCATTTGTCATGATGATTCTTCATTACTTCCAAAGATGACAGGTACCACATCAGCTATGTGGATTGCATGAGCTGGGGCGGACTTGTTGCTTGATTTGGTGACCTCTTTTCCCTATCTTCTACTTGATTCTTTCAACTTGCCAACTTTAATAAACTCTTCAAACAAATTTCTTAACTATTGGCACTCTTCAATGTCATGACCAAGGTCTCATTGGTAAGCATAATATTTTGAGCAATCACGAACTCCATCAGCCTTTATTGGGAGTGGTTGTTTAAAATACTCCTTATTTTGAATCAACTCGACTAGCTAGACCATTGATACTCATTGCAGTGTGATCGCTGCTAGGTGAAAATACTTGCCCTGATTAGTGGGCAAGTTTTTGAACTTCTGTCCATATGTTGGCGCCCCTATTCTCCTAGCTTGTTGCCTTTCTCTACATTGTTGATGGGCTCTAAATCAATCTTTGGAGAAGTGCTTCAAAGGAAACTTCTTTGTGGATTCCCTTCGGGACATCAAGGGTATCTGGATTATTTCATTATATTCTTCTGCATTGACATGACTATTCGCCAGCTCCAGTAACTTGGTCAAGGTTTTAGGTTATTGTAACTTGAGAGTGTATCTAAAGGGGCCTTCTTTCAACCCATTGGCGAGTGCTACCTATGCAATTGCAGGTTTCAGCCCTTTAACTTCTAGCATCTCTCTGAAAGTGTGATGAATTTTCTAAGAAACTAGTTAGCCTTTTGCCTCATTTGCAAAAGAGCTTGCGAACTTTTTAAAAGCTTATGCGTACTAGTGAATTGGAAGACAAAGATTCTTTTGAATTCTTCAAATGAGATGATTATACCTACTAACAGTCACAAGAATCAACTTTGTGCTGACTTTTTAAAGATGGTGAAGAATTACCAACATTTCATTGCGTCGTCCAGATCTAAGAAGGAGGTGGTAGATTTGAAATATGCTACATAGTCAATGAGGTCAAAGTGACCTTTATATGATTGTAGATGTGAAATTTTAAATTTGTACAGGGTTCGAGCCTTCGCAATTTTCTTGGAAAAGGCATTGGTTAGAGCAGCTTTAATTCATTCCTTCTCAACCTACCCTCCTCACTCTCCTTGTATGACTCATTGTTGATACTCAAGCTTCTCGATAACTCTCTCCTATAGTGGCGTGTCCAGGGAGTAGTTGATCTAGAGGAACCTTCATTTTCATGACTTTTTGGAGTATCCCTTTCTCGATTGTCATTTGCTTTAGGAGGGTGATTCGGTTCTCCATGTTCCTTAGATCTTGTTAAGTCACGAACTGTTGAGTACCTAGCTCCATGTTTGTTGAGTTATCTCGTGTAGACTGACCTACTTCGTTAAGTGTTTGACTTCAATTTCTTGGTTTTATCCAAGCTTATCACACTCAAAAGGATGTTTAATCTGAATCTATCTGCAGGAAAAAATAGAACACTTTCTTAGGCACTTGTGAAGTAAAGCTAGATCAAGTGGGATATAAGACTGGGGAGCAGAATAAGAAAAATATGAGAATACAAGAAAGTCTTTCCTCTAAGAATTGTAGTACAAAAATTTATTCCCCAAAGGGGGAAAAATCAAACAAGTACAATAAGATCGCCTGAAGCTCTCCAAAACGCCCAAAAAAATGAATACCTCCTTAGAATTCACCCCCTACCCTTTTATAGAGTTGGGGAGAGTACAAGTCAATTATATTATACAAATACTCATAGAGATGAGTCCTCTGTTGTGAGATAACGAATCCTAGCCTGGTTGCTTTATGTGAGTATCTTATCTGATATGTTCATTGGTCTGATCGCACGTCCATAGCGAGTGACTATTTGAGGGGTGATTCTGCCGATTCTAATTCTTTGCCCTTGAGCCTGTTTGTGGTTAGCGCAAGTCCTCATGATTGAATGATCATCTTGTGCGGTCTTCATCATTCGAGCTTCATCGTTCGGGCAAATCTCTCTTGAGGTTCTCGCATAATTTGGATATACACATTTATTTTTCTAGCATTAGTCATGATGACATTTTTTTTCTCGCTTTGATATTCAATATCCTAGCATTGGTAGCTAGAATTTTATCGTCTATTTGTATCAAAGGAAATTTATTATGTGGCAATGGCCAGAATTGATGACTAAGAGGTTGTTTGATTGCCTAAGAAAAAAAAAATTATAGTATATTTTAAATATTTTAAAGTTATTTAAGTGCCTATAAAGTAAATATAGAAAATTTATTTTTTCTATTTAATTGAGTGTATACAAGGTAAAGTAAAAATACTATATTCTAAATATTTTAAAACTATTTGATCATATGTATAGCAATTTTAAAAAACATTGTTAATAGTAATATAATTATCAGATAAAAAACTACATTTAAATATATATGACAAATTAAAAAAATTATACATGAAAAATTCATTATTAAGTTGAAAAAAATTATTTTAAATTTATTTTGTAATAATATAACATTCTGATAATTTATATATTGAAGTCAAATTAATATAAAATTATAAAATTATTAAATTATATTATGATTAAATTGATTGACATCTGATAAGTTATTTTTTTTCACTTGTCAAAAGTACATGACTCATTTGTTTATCCTTAATTAATTTCTACTCTTGGTATTCTAGGAAAAGCAGAGATCTTGTTCAACAGTCTTTAGGATAATGATTTTGTTTGTTGGAGCGCCTTCATAAATGGCTATGACATCAATGGGAATGGAGAAAAAGGCAATTCATTCCTTTCCCACCATATTAGAATGTGGATGATGCTGAATGAGATGGTGTTCACCTCTCTGCTGTCAGCATGCAACCACTTAGTCTTGAAGTGGTTCAATTCAATGGAGGAGAAGCTTGGTCTTACTCCTTGCCTTGCATATTACGCTTGCATTGTAGACTTATTAGGCCGCAAAGGGAAGATAGAGAGAGCAATCAAGTTCGTTAGGACAATGCCATTTAAACCTGATGCTATTATGTGGATTGCATTGTTGAGGTGCAGGACCAATGACGGTGATCTGAAAGTTGCTGGAGTTGTAGGAGAGAAGCTCGTCATGATAGATCAAAATGACACTACCTGGTATATAACAATATCTAATATCTACTTCAAGACCAAACATTGGGAAGATGGTGAAAGAAATAGAAGGATGCAGTGAAAGCTGAAACATGTGTTTGGACAGCTGACTCCAGCTTCCTCTTGTAAAGCCTTTTGATCTTTAGTTTTTCATGTTTCAATGCTGATGCATGAAAGTATAGGATGAGCTTCATTTAACATCAAGTTTAATGGAGTTAGGCAAAACGAATTGGGAATTTGAAACAGATTGAGAAATCCTTCATTTAGGAGAGTTGAATAAAAAGAGCCGATGAGTTCATGAAATTGCATGACCTGCACTACTATAATGACATATAGGATGGGGTGGGAGATAGTGTAAATGTTGCAGTTATCGTTACTCTTCTTTTCATGTGACATTCAAACCGATAAGTTGTTCTTCAGCTAATGAAATGGTGGGGTATCTAGAAGAGCATCAAAATAAACCTTTCAAATTAACAGGAAGCTTACTTAATGGATACTTTGTTCAGACTTGAAGGAGAAGCAGCAATAGAGTTGTAGAAGAATGCGAAAAATCACCTCAGACATTCTTCATCTCCAAACTTAAAATCAATTATATATAACTTTTTCAACAAAACATATCACCCTGCATTAATAGCTTCAACCAACCATATGCTAGGCTTGCAACCTTCTTGATTAAATGCCTGATGTATTGGAAGAATTACATATATACCACATATTTATTATGCATTTATATATCCAACCACATCGATATGATTCACTTGGGGCTGAATGATACATATCACATATTTCTTAGGCATTTTACATATCTAACCACATAAATATTGATAATCATTTGTATGTTCAACTACATCTGAAACATCATTTCAGAATAATGATCCATAAAATATCATTACAACACAATACTAAGCTACATATTAGTCTTAAAACATCAATCCAAAATACAAGACTGATATTTCGCATATAACTCACTCATGCTTTGGCATAATTGAATGAAATTAATCTCGTTGGAAAGCTAACAAATTTATCTATGAATTTCATGTTGCCCACTTTTGATAATTACCGACGGACGTACTATAGTTTTACTAAACTTGACAATGAAAAAATATGAAATACTAAAACATATACCTAATGACAGTATTTTACACATAACTCAGTCGTTTTTAGCCGAATTGGATGAGATTAGTCTCGTTGAAAAGCTATTGAATTTCTCTACGACTTTCATGTTGATTATTTTTGATAATTACCAATGGATGCGTTATTGTTTTATTAAACATGACAACGAAAAAATTTAAAATGCTTAAAAAACATATCTTGTGATGGTATTTGCACATAACTGACTTGTTCTTCGGATGAATTGGATGAAATTATTCTCTTTGAAATGCTAATGAATTTCTCCACGATTTTTATGTTGACCATTTTTGATGATTACCAAAAGATATGCTACAATTTTATTAAACGTCATAGTGAAAATATCTGAAATTGCTGAAAAAACAGACATTGTGATAGTATTTGTGCATAACTCACTCGTTCTTTGGCCAAGATTGATGAAATGGATCTCATTGGAAAGCTAACGAATTTTTTTATAGCTTTTATATTGAACTTTTTGGTGATTATTGATCGATACGCTACAATTTTATTAAACTTTGAAGCAAAAATATCTGAAATTTTTGAAAAAACCGACCTTGTGAAGATATTTTGCACATAAATCACTCGTTATTTGGCTAAATTGGATGAAATTAGCCTCATTGAAAAACTAATATTTTTTTCTACAGCTTAACGTCACAGCGAAAATATTTGAAATAGCTGAAAAAATAGACCTTGTAATGGTAATTTGCACATAATTCACTCGTTCTTCAACCGAATTAGATGAATATGTCTCATTGGAAGCTAATGAATTTCTATACAATTTTTATGTTGACCAATTTTGGGGATTACTAACAGATCCACTACATTTTTAGTAAACGTCACAGGGAAAATATCTGAAGTTACTGAAAAAATCGACATTGTGATGGTATTTTGCACATAACTTATTCATTCTTTAATCGAATTGAATGAAATTGATCTAGTTAGAAAGCCAATGAATTTCTCTATGACTTTCATGTTGATCACTGAAAGTGACTAAGAACGGATGTGCTACAGTGTTCGACAACATCTAACTATAAAAACACTGAAATGGAAAAAATCAAGCAATGGAAATGGGAGAGTTTGAGAGAATGCATAACCAAATTTTGCTAGGAAGCCCATAAGGTCACTTATGATTAAACACCTATTAAATACTACATTAATTTGGTTTTGACTAAAGAATATGAAGGAATTGTTAAGAAAATCGTTCCAATGCATTAGCTCAGAAGAATTTGTGATGAAATTTGAGTAAGCTACAAAAGAATTTTCCTTTTGATCACCTTCGAGGAGGGAAAATAGTAAGCACTCTTCATGAATCAAACAAAAAATTCAAGAGAGTTGGCTTCACAAATAATGAGAGTTGGTACATTAGCTATCTAAGCCATCCACGATGAAAGTACAATCATACAAACTATAAAACAAAAATAATTTGAGTATGTCTAAAAAAACTATACTAGCAGGCTTGTATCTTCCTTGTTAGCACTAAACAAAATAATAGCAAGTATACAAGAAAAAATATCAACGAAATATATCACAATAATACGAAATATTAAGAATTTTTATACCACACAAAATATATCATAACAAACCTATTCAGAGCTCAGTATATGTGACAAGCACAACAACTATGAAACATACATCAAAAGTCTGATACATATCCTATAATATCCTAATACATTACATAACAAAATGATAACCCATATCACCAAATCATTTCTCCAATTGCTTCCGCATCCACCTTGCCTTTGAATCAGATGATTTTGCGCATCTACCTCTTCCACAAAAAACCTAGGAATTGCTAATAGTTTTGTCATCAGTTTAGTAAACATTTTTCCTTCTTCAAATATTCTTATTGAACTTTGAATGAAATTAGCAATTTGAGATACGTTGTCAGCCACCATCACAATATACTCAAGAAATATTTCATCAGTAGTTAAGATCTTATTCTTCTTTCTTGGGGGACCTCCTTTTGAAGATGATGGTCTAACTACTTTGTTGTCCCAACAGAATATTCTTTACCATCAACATTGGCCCAAACATGAGCTTGAGATGCATCCACCTTAATATCCATGAAGTGTGTGGAATCATCATCTAAATGAATGTGTTGAATCCTAAATGAAGTCTAAAAGCT
This sequence comes from Cymbidium sinense, assembly GCA_021442155.1. NCBI lineage: Eukaryota > Viridiplantae > Streptophyta > Magnoliopsida > Asparagales > Orchidaceae > Cymbidium > Cymbidium sinense. Next base: position 21,901,681 of record CM038229.1, read on the forward strand.
TCTTAATTTCTCCTACTCTCTAGTAGCATATCCCTCTCCACAAACTTTCTCTAACTCTATGTAATTTGCGATTGAGATATTCAAGTAAGCTGCATCTTTTGGAAGTGCCTATAAAATAAATAAATAAATATATATATATATATATTTACTTAACATGAATAATATCAAAAAAATTTATATAAAATAATTCCTTTTCTAAAATAAGTTTTTATTAATATTTGAATACCTCCAAAGAATACATGTCTATATTTTTCTGGATGTGGAATTTTTTGTAAATCTTGATTTCTCATAAGAAGGTTATACAAAGGGATTTTTGTACTTCCTTGAGCTTCAGTTATTTATCTGAGCAATGGTATACCCAGATATTTGATGGATCGATTTTCTGTTTCAATCCATATTTGATATAACTCTTCGTCCTTTTTGTTGATAAAAGATTTCTCCGGTATATTTTGGGTAGAATGGTTCACATTCGATTAACGATATTTGTCCTTCTGGTATCTTTGGAGAAGTTTGGAATAACTTTATATAGATATTCTAGTGTTTAACAACTGTCTGGAACGTCTCAACTGCGTCTACAAAGACTTTTGGTAATTTTTGAAGAGTTGATAATTCTTCAAGATACATCATCCGGAGTAATCCAGATTCATATAATTCATAAATAATTTTGGCATCTGTGGTGCCGTATATATATGCTACATGGTATTTTTCAGATGTATGGAAATATATCTGAGCATTAATTCGTTCTTGATATAATGAATAGCGCTGTCAATTGTCCGCTATTTCTAATATAATTTTTTGCTTTGGTACTGCCTTTTGTAAGATAGATGAGAAGCTATTTTCTAATTCAATTTTTTCTGGAATAGTAATTGGAGTAATTGGAGGAAAATCTTCTGGTTTAATTTATAATTTGAAAACAGAAGGTAATTAGTCTTCGTCAATTTCCCCAAGGAGATATTTTTTGACACTCTGTAACTCCGTTAGTAAGTTATTGTTATAAATAATTTCACATTCTAATTTCCATAATTGTTGATCTAATATTTCAAGATAACTTTCCAATTTATGGTCATCCGATTTAACTGAATCTTTTGTAGTTGAGTAAGTGTCCATGTCAAGTGTTTCAGGTAACTTGTCCAAGGCTAATTCAAGATGTCGATGACTGACTTTCGATTCTCGAGTTAAAGTATCAACTAAAAAATTTTGTTTACCTTCAATATATTCTAAATCAAAATTATAAATAGAAAACTAGTTTTGTCATCTAATTAAACGTTTATTTGGTAATGAATCAATAATTTTCCTTTTTATAAATGAAATGGCAGTCTTATTATCAGTTCGGACAATAAAATATTCATACAGAAATAATTTGAATTTTTTGATAGCTTTTTTAATAGCTAAAAATTCATTTTCATTAATATGATAATTTTGTTCAGTTGGGATATATGTACCAGATGCATATAGGCATAAAATTTCAGTATTTTGTAGAATTTTCTTTTAAAATAGCTCCCCGGCAGATTTCAGAACTATCAGTTTCAATTATTAATTTTTCGTTTGTTGGTAAAGTTAGTTTAAGGAGTTGTTTACAACGATTTTTAATTTGTAGTAATAAATTTTGGTCATTAATATCCCAAGACCAATTTATATTTTTACGAAGTTTTTCTATAAGGGAGCTCTAAGGGTAGCTAAATCTTGGATAAATGTTTCTGCATAATTAATACAACCAAGAAAGCGTTGTAAGTCTTTTTGATTAGTTATGGTCAGCAATTCAATAGTATTAGTGACAAAAACAGCTTTCTTTTTGCTTAACGCAATACCATGTTTAAATACTTTTTCAGCAAATAATGTAAGGTGTTTTATATGTGTTGGAAGGGTAGTACTGAAAATAAGAATATCATTAACGTAAACAAGCAAAAATATGTTAAATTCAGAAAATAAATAATCCATACGTCGTTGAAATATTTGTGGTGTATTTTTTAAGCCAAAAGGCATAACATTCCAATGATAATGCCCTTGGAGAATACTAAATATTGTTAATTCAATACTGTCAGGATGCATCTTTATTTGCCAGAAGCCAGATTTACAGTCAAGTTTTGAAAACCATTTAACATTTTTGATTTGATTAATAAGGACTTTTTTATTTGGTAAAAAATACCCATCAAATTTGGTATTGTCATAAATTTTTTATAATTAATAATCATACGTGCCTTACCACGCACTTGTTCAGCGTGGTTGCGAACAAGGAAAGCGGGACTGCTATGAGAGCTAGTGCTATGGGAGATGAGTTTAAGATGTAGTAGTAAATTTATTTTTTAAATTCAAGTTTATCGTCTACAGTATATTTCATGGGACAAACCCGAATAACTAAAGAGAGGCTAAGTGGTTCAATATGAGCAACATGCTCGTCTTTAGACTAGAATTGCAAAGGATTGTCAGAAAAGGTTCTGGAAAAGAGTTGTTCAGCAAAATGTCATACTTCCAGTAATTTATCGAGGTTAGTAAAATATAAAGAAGGTGGATTGGCAAGATGTCATTGAATATGTGATTGAATAAGTTTATCTAAATCATCACGTTGACTGCAAAATGGCGGGGGAGACTGAGCAGTGTGGGTGAGAGGAGTAGGAATAAAGAGACAGGAGAGGAGATGTTTACAAGGGGTAAGTAATTCAATATGATCCGTATATTGAGTAAAGACATACATAGATTTAAAGAAATTATTTCGGAGGATAAAATCCGGACCTTCATCAGTAAGGCACCAAAGTTTTGGGATTTTAATAAGAGTATTATTAATGAAAATATATTGATTAGACTAATAGATAGTAATGGTACAAAGGTCATTAAAAGTATCTAGAAGTAAATTGTCATGATGTAGGGTGATATGTGGAGGTATAAGCCATTGTTTACAAACACAAATGTCGCTCCCGGTATCGCATAAGGCATGTACAGGGATTGGTTCATATGTAGGGACATAGATTTCTATTTGGATATACCTATAAAAGTTAACCATGATGTCATTGAATAACTGACGAGTTAATTTTTACAGTGGTATCTGTAAAAGAAATAATGTGTTGTTGCAGGAAGTCCATTCCTACTAAGACGCGGCCTTTTTCAGTGTCATCAGCTAAAAAGTATGTTGAAAGTCAATTCGTTGATTATTAAGATCCCAAAATCCAAATAAAATATTAGTTTCATTCGGACAAAAATATTTTATTCCATGATAATCTTTATATATATATGGTTTGTCGTTGTGTAGATTTGTAGGGATTAAAATGCATCGATATGAGAACTATGTGATCCTGTGTCAAGTAAGATAGGTATTATTTTTTCGGGTGAGATATAATATCCTTTAAGAATTAATTGGTTATTAGTATATTGTATTTTACGCGATTCTATAAACCGTCGATGTTGAATTATTAATTCATTATTTATTTCATTGAAATGGACTTGTTTGTGTGGTAAATTAAAATTTTTATTTATACTACTACTTTCACCAAAGTCTAGAGCTAGATTATCAGGTGGTAGTATTAAGGTTGAGTAATCAACTTCGTTGGGTTGTATAGTTTGCCCTATTTGGGAAAATATTGAGTCTAGATGTATAGGCTCATTTTGAGGTTTAAATACTAATGTATTGTGGTTATTACTATAAACATATGTAGCTTGATAGGTTATGCTATAAACCATGCTTCCTTGTCTTAATTGAATACGATCTAGTTTATGTTTTAAAGTGAGTGTCCGATTAAGATGCCTATCATTAATATTAATAGCATAATTCGGGTGTAGATTAAATAGTAGTGTCTGATAATATAAATTTCCTTATATAACTCCTAATAAAGCGTCTTTTTTGGAATGAATAATTCTATCGTCATAGAACCATAATGTTATGGGACTATCAATTCCTTTTAAAATAAGCTTTTATTAATATTTGAATACTTCCAAAGAATACATGTAGATTTTTCCGATGTAGAATTTTTTGTAAATCTTGATTTCTCATAAGAAGGTTATACAAAGGAATTTTTGTACTTCCTTGAGCTTCAGTTATTTCGATCGGATATTCTCCTTGGCGAATAGTATAATATATTGTTCTTTTCTAATTTAATATAGGCATATCAAAACAATCTTTTGTTCCTAAAGATATTTTTTTTTCTAATCTTTTTATATTCTTCTTCTGAAAGAGCTAGATGTCTATTGTATTCGAATTGATTATCAATAATTGTATCTTCTTCAAAGAGTTTTTCAATTTCGAACATATTAATCAAAATATAAGTAATCGTTTAAATCTGTATCTTCGTAACAGACTTAAGTTTACATCAAAAACAAACTATTAGATCTACTTGTCTAGTCGAACGTGTCAACAATGTAACAAACACTATTCATGTTTTTGTACACCATCTTATACATATGAATCTAACTTTCCTTCTTACCACTCTGAACTAAAAGAAGAAAAAGAACGTAAAAAACGTCTAAAATTAGAAGTATTAGAAGATGACATTTTTCATGCCTAAATTAAATAAAGAATATCTCAAAAAAGAATTCAATAGAATTCGAGATATATTAAACATTAACATTTCTAACAATTAGTTAGAAATCTTCACTGAAGAACAATCATTTCACATATTATACCTAAATATATGTGTATTCTTCCCGGCCCATCAAAATCATCTTTTTTTTCATCATCTTAGGAAACTCCTGACTTTTTCTTCAATTCTTATATGTGACTCCATATGGATCTCTGGTGTTGAATTTAATTCTTACATTACTCTGCTAAAATTCAAGTCGGATGGTTGAAGTGGAGGAATGCATCTGGCCTATTATGTGATAGAAAAATTTCACTTAAACTTAAGGAAAAATTTTATAAGATGGTGGTAAGACTTGCAATGACTTATGGTGCGAGAATGTTGGCAAATAAAGAGAAGCATAAGACTAAGTTAAGTGTTCTGAGAGATGAGGATGCTTAGGTGGATGAGTGTCTTTACTCTTAGAGATAGAATACAAAATGAGTATATTCGAGAAAAAGTTGGAGTAGCTCCAGTGGTAGATAAGATTAGGGAGTCGCAGATGGTTTGGCCACATAAAGCGTCGGTAGTCCATGACCCGATTAGGAGAGTAGATGCATTAGATTTGCCTTATGTTAATAAAGGTAGAGGTAGACCAAAAGACTTGGTTAAGATGTATAAAAAATGATCTTCATATACTTGATTTAAATGAGAATTTGACACATAATAGGACACAATGGAGACGAAGGATTCATGTAGCCGACCCCACCTAGTGGGATTAAGGCTTGTTGTTATTGTTGTTGTTGTTGTTGTTGTTGTATTACTCTACTATCACCTCAATGCTAAATTTTGTTCTCATTTTTTGAGAAACACCTTGGTATATACAACATGCTTGAAGTCTTGAGCATTTCTCATATTTACATCGATATATTCATACATATTTTGTAATAACCCTGTTATCCACTCTGATTTCAAGCTCCACATAAAATTTCTTCTCTTCTTTCTGGTAGTAGCAGATGCGGTTGGTTGGTTCCATGACACCTGAATATAATAATAATCAGGTTAAAAAAATCTACTTAAGGCTAGTTTGAATGCAAGCACACAAGCAAGAGCAAAAAGTAAAATATACTAAAAAAATTATAACAATATCAAAGAAAGCCTTATGACTGTATTACTAACCATATGCTACACAGTGAAGCAATTTTTTTTACAATATCTACAACTAAATTATGTAAACAACCAAAATAGAAGCACAAAATTAGGAGTAGAAGAACATTCATATTCCAGTTATCAAAAAACAACATTCTCCACACGATCCCATATTGCATTAGCGATTTGATCTCTTTTCTCTAACCACTCCCGAGAGTCATCCACAAACATCTGAGATCTTCTTTTCAAGTGATGTATATTATGCCACTCATCCTCTGAAATAATGATTTCGTCACCACCTTCAGTGATTATCCAATTATGTAATATACAACAAGCTAGCACAAATTCAACTTGCATTTATAATGGATAATAAGGGTTACTTTTTAAGATTGTGAAATGATTCTTCAGAGAAGCAAAAGTTCGCTCCGTAGTTGTGTGTAATGATGATCGTCTTAGGTAGAAGAGCTCTCTATAATTAGAAGGTCGAAGTGAAGTGAACTCCTTCAAGTGGTATCTTGTTGTACGATATGGAGAAATGAAACCTTTTCTTGTAAAGTAGCCACCATTGACTAAGTAGTACTTACCTGCAATATTAACTTTGGTGAGGTCAGTGTGACTACTTACGAAGTTCAAAATTACAATACTTCATACCATATGGAACATGATCGTCAGGCTTTTCTAAAGTATTTCTTAGGATGATTGCATCATATGTTAAACGTTCCAAACCAGCTAATCCATAGGTGTATTTTAAATCAAAGTTTACTATGACTAAGGCATTTTGGGTTAGTTATGGTTTCCTTCCTCTAAATGTAGATACATGTTCTTTAGGAACTTTAGCTTTAATATGTGTTGCATCTATTGCACCAACATAATCTTAATTTTGCAAGATAATATGTTAATATAAATATGAAGATAAAGATAACATTGAAGCACACAAGTAAATTTTACCTAAAAGAAAGGCATAAATTTATAATTTGATTGTATCTTATAAGGAGTTTGGAGCAGCGGAGGCTTAATCAGCTCATGGTGTACCTCTCCTATAGCATATAAAGTGATCTTGAAGAACCTGCTAATTGTTTCTCTAGACTGTTGAAAGTTAAATCGAATGACTTAATTACGAAGGTTATGCCTAAGTGTATGAAGCAACAAAGTAAATTGTTCCGCAATCCTTACATTATAACTTATAAGTGTCTATTAGTAATCTTTTTGTATGAATTAAATCACATAATTTAAAGAAAGGTTCTCTCCTCATTCGAACAATGCTAATACAATCAAAGTCAAAACCATGGTAAATCCTAAGAAGATATTTTTGACGTTGCATATTTTGTTCAGAATTACACATTTTCCTTTCTTTGCCTATCTCATGCAATAAAATAAGCATAAAATTCATTTTTGCAGCAACCACATCATAAATAGATAACTGATTTTGACTTTGAACAACATTTGTGCCTTCCCAAAAGCCATTACTATTGAATGTTCGATCTGCATTATGGTGCACTCGCTTTGCCATCTTTAAAGCACAAGCAATAATCATGTAAAAATTGTGAACCAACCTATACTGATCAAAAAGATAATATTTTTCAACAAAAGGTAGTTTTAGATTACACCACTATTAATTTATCATTTACTTATATTTAACTCACTAATATTCAACTCCATCACACCATTACAAAAGAGGACTTAGATTAACTTCCCATATATGCCATATGTCAACCTAAACTTTTCATGAATACAAGCAAGCGATAAACTCATTAACAACCCAACATTTAATATCAAAATAGAATGAATATAAAGAGAGTTTCAAAACCAATAAACTATGCAGCTAAAAATCACATGAATAATTTGCTTGCTATTCATTTTTCAATATCATTCGTTGAAGAGTGATCAATAGAGAATATAAGGAAAGAATTAATTTGGGTATAAGTAATAATGATCAAATTCATTTTCGACAACAAAACTATATAATAATTATATATTTTTATATTGACATATTTTTTAACTATCAAATACAGATCAAATCTCAATAAACTCTTAAGTTATGATATCAATAATTTATCACATCCTTCTCACGGTAAAAAATTGTGATATTAAGTTAGATCGAATTAAAATGAACACAAATAAAACTATGTAAACATCAAAATAATAAACAATAGGAATAAAAAACTACTTTACCTCCCATACTTGTATAACCAATAGATCAAACAACATACATGATAACATATCAATATATATATATATATAATAACATCATTCTTTATGTGTCATCTTAGAAATCTAATCATAAAGCAAGGGTTAAAGCACTCTCTCCTTCATAACATAACCTTTCATCAATCTCCTAATATTCTAAAGTTCAAAACCAAAATGGCTAAACAATTTATCTCTCTCATAATTACGCAACTTGTAGTCTTATTTAACCCATTAAAAGTACTCACACTCATCCCACCGAAAACTTAACCCTAATCTTGTGATCTGCATAACCCTTCAAACATATAGGCCAAGAGTTTATCTGCTTTAGATTCAACCCTAAACGAAAATAGGAACTACACATGATGTAAATGCAGGGTACCAAATCATAAATCAAGGGGCTTTTAAATAAAAAAATAAAAAAAATTGATGAACGAGCAATGTATTTTGTACAAAAAACAAGACCTACTTTGGATCAGTTCAATTTAGGTCAGCTATAGAGAGAATGAAACAAAATGAAGGGGAGGGAGAGAGGGACGCAGTGTAGCAACACAGGAGGAAGTGTTGGAGTCAAAAAAATTTGAATCTTAACATAAATTTAATATTTTTTTGCCATGTGATATTTATGTGACACATCTCATTCCCATATAGGAAAAAAGAAATTTAAATTCATTATATGCATTTAAAAAAGAGGTTGGAAAATTAATAAGAAAATTTTTGGTCTGAATTAAATTAATTTTAACTTATGATCACTTAGATCTCAGTTGGAAAATATTTCCTTACCTAGATTCAATGTCCTTTCAATTCAAAAAAAATTCGGTTGAAGCAGTACAGTAGCACAAACCTCGATGGTAGCGATAAGCTCAGCGAAGAGGGCAATGACGATGGCAACAGGGAAGGCTGAGGCGCGGACGACGCGGCTACGACTGCAAAGGCGCGGACGAGTATAACACGTTGGGCGGAGGGAAAGTTGCACGAGGGATCATTATGAGTTTCTCGCGAGAGATGAGAGACGGTGAGGACGCTGAGGAACACGGATAAGGAAAGAGGCGGACTCGTGAATTCCTTTTTCACCTACGCCTTCGCAACCTGCTCCATACCTCGTGCCTCGATTTCAGCCTCCGCAGCTCACAGCGCACCTCATCCCTCTCTCTCCATAACCGCAATCCATATTTGTGGACGCTGCTGACCAGCCCAACTCTATTTATCGTCATTGATAATGTCGTGCCCTAATAAAAAAAAAATACATATCAATCACTTATTTCTAAGAAAAAAAAAAGTCATTACTATCTATTGATCAATTTGATCCAAATCTAAAATTGTTGATGCATAAAATTAACTAAATGGCCCAATTAGGATCAATTGAAGTCAAACCTAAAATTAAAGCCTAATTTTGAATCCAAATGATTTAGGATTATTTTTTAGATCATTTAGAAGACTTTTGATCATTATTGACTAACTAAAACAAAGTTAACTTAGTGCAGCTCACACATCAAAATTATTAGTTTTTTTCAAGAATTATTTCTAATGATTGCAATCATTGTGAAGACACTAAGAATTTAAAATCCACATAAACCTTTAAATTAAGCAATTTTAATAAATGAACTATTAAGGATTAATCTACTCAAACTCAAATTAGCCTAAGTATTTTTCTAAAGAATTTAAATTATATTTTATAAACTAAAATTAAACTTAAATTGAAACCCATTCAATAACCCAAATGCTCCATTGACATAACATTGACCTATTAGGGTCATATTGAGTTAATGGTATTCAAATCAACACCCTAAATAAAACAAAATATGTATAAATCATCTTTAATGGTATGTGCTAAATATATAAACCTTTAATCAAATTTTCTCAAATGTTGTATTGACTCATTAGCGATCCATTAAATTCATATGAAGTTAAATATATTTAAATTATATTTAACTTAAGCCAAAGTTGATTAATCATTTTATAAAAGGTTTAGAATAGCTATTCAAATAAAATTTAGGTTAATAACCTATTAGAATTATTCAAATAATACTCACTCCAATTAACTTAACTAATAATCAAACTTAGCTAAACGAGCTAATCACATTATCCAAAACCAAACTTAATAGATATTCAAATTAACCTAAAAACCTCACAACCTATTAACGACATAAAATGACTTTTTTTCGCCAAAGCTTAATCAAATCAATTTCAATCCCAATCAAACATGGGCAGACTATAACTTAGGTTTTTAGTTGTCTAATAAACACAGTCAACAAATTTGAAAAGAGTGAAAAATGAAAAGTAATGAATATGGTTAAAAAGTGATATATTATTATTAATAAGAATAATAACATGAAAATACAATTATAATTCTTGGCATACTATTTGTATTGGAACCTTATTAGAAAGAAGAAAAAAGTGAGATGGATGCCCCATGCTTGTTTTCTTACTTAAAAGTTTGGCCATCCCTCATTAAAAAGGGAATGTACCAAAATTATTTTTATGATGATGGCATCTTTCTTGATTTTTTCCAATTTAAATTGAACATGTTTATGGTTGAATCATTTCATAAAAATATAATTTCTTTCAATATTTATATAATAAAATTGAAGTTTTATTGTTTATAAACATTTGTGATAATCATAACAATAGTCAAGGAAGTTAAAATGTTTATAGTAGGCTGATATAATATTATTTATATAATAAAATAAAAAATAGAAGTGAAAAATACAAAATAAATATGAAAGTAAAAGTAAAAAAATTAAATGCAAATTAAGATAACTAGGATAACTACCTTAGCTCCACATAAAAATATAATTATTTATTTAAAAAAAATTAAAAATGTGTTGATACTTACCAAAGAATTAATATTAGATAAATGCTAAGCATTAAATTTTTATAGAATTGAAGAGAAAGAAATATAAAAAGGTTTATGAAGGACTAATGTAAACTCTAAACAAATCACAAGAAAGACAAACTCTATTTCCAAATAATTTCTTGGAGAGTTGAAACTCATCAAAGAATTAATAAAAATGGCCATCGAGCTCTTAAATCTTTATAAATCAACGGCTAAAAAAAAATGAAGTTTGTGAAGAGAATAAAGTCATGAGAATGAATTTAGAACCATAACTAATTACATAAATAAATATTATAATAATTAGAAGAAGTCATCAAATTTTACATCACATGTATAAATGGCCATGCTTTATCCATCTGAACAAAATGATATGTGGAGGGTAGAGATGCTAAGGGAAAAAACATTATTATTCAAAAGAAGAAGAAGAAGAAGAAGAGACAAATAATATTTCTAGGGAACTCATCAAGAGAAGTCACTAAACATCACCTTTAACATACAAGCAATCCCTTATACTTTTCAAATTAATATAATTTTTAATATGATTAATTTATATTTATTTCACTAACATAAATTATTACATAATTTTATAGAGAAAAAAGTTTCAATTTTTTCTTAATTTGATCACATAATTTTAATTATTAATCAACCAAAATTTTCTTCTTGTATAAATATCTTAATAGAAAATGGAGAGAAAGAGGGACACCCCATACTTATTTTATTACATAAATTATGACCATCTCTTAATGGAAAGAGAATACATCTCAAAAATTGTTATTTATGATGATGGTGACTTACTTGATTATTCCACAGTTAATTAAAGATGCAAATAACATAATCTTTCCATTAAAATATTATTCTTTCTTATTTGCATAATAAAATTAAAATCATTTTTTGAAATTTAAGAGAGAATCATGATGGAAATCAATTCTTCTAAAATGATGGTAGTATCATAATAATTTTAATATAGAAAACTCTATAAATTGATAATGATTATATTCTTTTCATAAATGAATTAATAATGAGATTAATATCCATCATTTTCTTATATTTTTATCATAATGACCAAGTTCTTGTAAGATGTTGACTCTACGTGCAAAGTAACTCAAAATCTTATCAAATTGATAAATATAATTCTAGTTTATAAATTTCCAAATTCTATTGTATCCTTATTTTGCATGATATATTTACCATCATAAAAAGTAATTATTTGATATACTCACTTTCAAATGAGAGATGGCCAAAGTTTGAAGCAAAGAAACATACATGTCAAGTTGACTCCATCTTCCATTAACATTTTAATACTAGAAAATAAAGCATGAAGGTGATTTGTAATCAAAGAAATCCTCAATTATGTAAGGTGGTAATTAATTAGACAATCAAATTATAAAGATTATGAGCCTCTCTTTTTTATAAAATTATATAATAAAAAATATTTTACTATTTATAAATAGGGAGTGAGTTTTTAAAAGATCATGTTAGGATAAAACTATATAAGTTGTTGCTTATATGTAGTGAAATTTAAATGACGATCGAGATAATAAATAATTTATGTGATCATAGTGAGAATGATGTCAACATAATAACTTCTATTTTTTAAAATTATTTAAGATAAAAGGTATATTATCCATAAAATGAACATTGGAGCATATGGAGCTAATAGAGGAAGCATTGACCAAAATTCAAAGCTTAGAGTAAGAAGAAAATTATATACAAGCATATGCTTTTTATTTGAGGAACACAAAAGTATTTAAGTAGCATTTTTATTTTTATTATTATATAATTGTTATGTAAAATTATGTTATTACAATTTATTAATTTTTGAATATATAAAAATTTTGGGGTGATTTTTTATTACATATGTGTAACCACCCCCTCCTTCTCATCCATATACTTGGTGGCCCTTTCTTTTTCATTTTTTTATTTTAAAATTTCTTGTTTTATTAAAATATTATACATGTTTTTGGTTATGAAATGAGAATTCTTAGTAGAAATTTTATAGTTATATCTAAGTATTGTTTGTGGCCATCCAAAATTTGAAAGGAATTGGTAATCTTTTCAAGTCAACTCAAGTTACTGAGTGGTTTATATTTTTGTATATAAAAATTTTATACCTTATTATTGTGAAGTTCATTTATTATCTTAATTCCATCTTATAAAATTCTTTCTTCATCATTTTCATCACAGTAATCAAGTTGAAAACTCAATTGGGCTTGCCAAATTCAAAATATTATTGCATTTCATTCATCATTAAAATACCAAAACCTTTTAAGATACTGTGAGAAACTCTATAACAAATATATAAACATCTTTCAATATCTTACAAGTATTTTCCTATTTTTTTCACTATAAGTCACTCCACTAAAGCCTTAAACCCAAACAAATCAAATTGGTCAAGCCATGGTTTCTCAGAACTTAGTCTTTTATTTTAGGAAAAATTATCAAATAAATTTTAAAATCTTTGAAACTCTCTGAGTTATAACTAAAACCCTTAAAACATAATCCTAAAATCCTAACCTTAAAACAACATTTTAAGTTAATATAGTTGCCAACACCTCTGTCCATGTAACTCTTCTAATTATTACCATCTGTCTTCAAACAAATTTTCATAATTTCATAAAATACCAAATGGTTAACATGCTACTATGAATTTCTAATAGTAATAACTTTTGGGAAATATTTTCATATTATACCATTAGAAATAAGTATGGGACTTCTTTTATAAGGGATACCATATGATGATCTTCTTACACTTACAAACACCCCACCACTTATTGCATTCTACAAGAATTCTTCAAAGAAAAGTTATTTAAGGCCTAGGATAAGATGTGCCATCAGAAGCTTATAAAGAAAGAATTAACTTAATAATCAAAGCTTGAAATAAGAAGAAAGCTATAGCTAAGTATGGCTCCATTAATGGGAGCAATATGAAAGCATTTAAGTACCATTATTATTTTATATATTATATTATTTTAATGTAAAACTATGTTATTATAATTTATAATTTTTGAATATATATAAGTTTTAAATTTTTTATTTTTGAAATTTGAAAGTTTAAAATTTTAAAATTAGAGAAAATGTCAAGTAATTTCTTTATTAATTAATTATTAGAATTAAAATTAATTAAATAATCATTTTTATTTTATTATAATTGGCCATCGATTATTTGGAGGTGATTTTAGGAAATTTCACTTATAACTACCCTCTCTTTCTCATTCAATACACTTGGTGGCCTTTTCCTTCTCCCTCTCTTTTTTATTTTAAAATTTATCTTTTATAAAAACTTTCTAAATATTGTTAACTATGGATTATGATGTTTTGAGTTGAAGCTTTGAAAAATGGAGTTATATTCAAATAATGTTGGTACTTTGGTAAATGATTTGAAATTTTGCTTAATTGAATATTTGTGTTCTATCTTTGTCTCCATCCTACATAATTGTTTCTTCATCAATTACCCAATAAAATTAATTTGAAAACTCAAATGGGATAGTTAGTCAACACTTATCTATTTTAGGATGTTATCTTTTTTCATTGACCTTTAGAAGCCCTTAAACCTTTTGAAATCCTTTAAAAATCTTTATAACTAATATATAAAAAAACTCTCAATCTCTTTCAAGTATTTTTTTTGTTTTCTCATCACCTTAAGTCACTCAAGTAATGCCCTAACCCAAACTAGTCCAATCAATAAAGCTAAGGTTCCTGAGGACTTAGTCTTTTATAAAATAAAAATAATCATTAAATAAATTTTAAAAATTTTGAAACTCTACAAATTATAATTACATATTTAAAAATAGCTCAATCAAAAGCTTAATAAAGAGGCCATAATTTAAAGTATTTTGAATGTAAATTATGTATTGATATTTTTATTTCTTATCTAAAAGTTTGTGTGATTAAAAATGACAAAAAAGAGATAATAAAAATAAGTGGTTAAAGCTTATCCTTCATAAATGACCACTAACCTCTTCTTTTTTCCTTCTCTTTTTTTTTTTGTCTCAAAATTTTATCCTTAAAGTCTAGTAATGCCTATAAATATGGGATTTCTTTGTAATTTTAATTGTTGTATAAATTATTTTGGATGAAGTATGGTTATTTTGTTTATTTCGATTCTCAGTGGCTCATATTTTGTCTTTTCTTTGATGAGATAAGATAGTTATCATTTATTTTATTTTATATTTGATTTTATTCAACTAGTTTCTTGCTCTTAACTTTCTTGCAACTCTCTTTGCATCTCTAGCATCCTCTAAGACCAACTATCACATATCTCGAACCTCACATCTACTCCAAAGTTTCACCTAAAGCTCTTCATCAAACCATACAATATTAAGATGTATTCTTATCCTTTGCTCCTCTGCACCAATATAAACTCTACCAAACCAATTAGCCACTCTAAACCATTAGTACATATTTTCAGCCAATCACACATAATTGTCACAACCATTCATCTTACTTTAAATCTATTTCATAAAAAGATCTTTTAAATTAACCCAAATTTGCTTAATCTGAGATAATCTTTGAAGTTCTAACACTATATCATTCCGAACCCCTCAAGGTTCCACTACAAACTCTAGATCCTTTCTTTAAACATTAAGGTAAAGATTAATAACCTTTTACATCCCTAAATCTCATTTAATGGATATCCACTAACATCATATTTGGTATCAAAGAAAATTTTGTGAAGAAAATTTTAGTTAGAATTTTTGGAGTAAGAGGAAATTTCTTGTGGTAAAGTTACCTCTATAAGCTTATGAACCACTCTAACAATTTTGAGGATAGGGAATTCTTTTTATATTTATAACTTAGATATTTCTCAATATCATGTGCTCCTTATTTTTCTTTCTTTAACTCTTAAAAATTAATTGTTCTTAAATTTGGGCTCAACCCAATTAAATTACTATAATAATTAAATCCTTGGTATAAACTTTGATAAGTCATAAAATTTTTCACCATTATTTTAATTGAGATTATTCTTAAGAGTTTGTGTTCTTAAGATGTAATTACCACCATAGGAACTTGAATCCTAGAAAATAAAATTAAAATTCAAACTAAAAATTACTTAAAACACAAACCAAACAAACTTTGAAAACTCATTTTATTATTTTATATAAATTTAAAGTAAAATAATATTTTTCATCTCTTGAGATAATATATTATTATATATGTCACATTTAAATACAATAATGAAGGAGTCCTTTTTATATTAGTCTTCAAATTTATTATAAAATTGTAATTTTTTTTAATCTTTTGAGATAGTCTCACATTTAATATAATAAAAAAGGAACCCTCTTTATATTAGTCTTCAAATCGATTGTAAAATAGTATTTCTATCTTTTGAGATAATATCTTATTTCAACATCATATTGAATAACTAAAAGAAATTTTAATTTTAAAGTTTATGGGTTTCTTCTCCTAAACTAAAATATTTTTTTCTACACTCATAGCACAAAAGGCCTTAGACTAGATTAACATTTTAATTACCCCAGCCACTATCCTTAAACTAATTAATTTTTTAAAAGCCTTTAAAGTAATATGTGTTGCTTTTGAAATTAAATTTTGGGGGATCTTGAGTCAAAAAATCATATAATAGCTTTTTTAATGAGATGAAATAATAAAATTGAAAATATATTTGAGAATTTTATGTTATCTTCTAATGATGTATGCAATAGTGATATTACCTTCTATATAGAAGTTCATTTTTAGACCTTCATACATTTAAATTCATAAATATCCAATGAAAGTTAAATTATAGACATGTTGAGTGGGTCAAGTTTTTACAAGATTATTTTTTTTGTTTTTAAATATATCTCTTCTTCAAAACTTTAAATTCTAAGATTTTATTGACTTCAAGGTAAGTATCTAGTTTGTCATGAATTTCATTTGATTTATATGGAGCATTTATATATACATCTAACCCTATAAGAAATAGTATTTTTAATCAATGGATATCTATATAATAAAAGATAATTTTTGTATTTTTAAACTTCATTTAAAGAATTTTTAATCTTTGAACTATATTCTAAATGGATAATTGGATGGTCTAAAAAGAATAAAACCATCTATTTGATTTTACTAGCTCTCACTTAAGCCATATGTTAAAAAATTATTGACTTAATGCTTAACTTATAAACAAACTAAAGCTACCAAATAAAAATTCAATCAATATACTATCTTACACATTCCATTGCCCCACACAATTTGAGAGGATAAGTTGGTAGGTTCTCTAAGAAAGCCCATTTCTATTCTGCTCCAAAACTAACAATGTCTCCCATATTGTTAAACTATTCTTTAAGAAATATGTGCATCTACATAATCTTTCTCCAACTATTATGTTTGATTATGGAATCATATTTATTCCTATATTTGGAATACTTTATAAAAATATATGGCAAAAAATTTAAATTTTATAAGCTTTCACTCTCAAACTGATAGGCAGATTGAAGTAGTAATTCAATCTTATGAAATCTATTTAGATGTCTTCTAGAAAAAAAATTAAAGAATTAGTAAATACATTTACTAACAATTGAATTTACTTATAATAATATTATTTATAAAAAAACAAAGACTTCACCTTGAGAAATGATATATGGCCAAAACTCAAGATGATCGATTGATGTAACTAATCTCCCATCTTATGCATTTTTTTTAATTTTGTATTTTCATTTGTCAAGGATTTTTAAAGCCTTCATAATACTATAAGAAAGTAAATTGACTTAAGAAATTTAAAATATGCTTATAAGATAAACCATTGTAGGTCAATAAAAAAAATTAAAAATGAAAGTTATATTTTGATTCACACCTGCCCTAAGTGATACCATGTCACTAAGTTCAAGAAATCACATGAAAAGGCCTTTGGCTCATCCAATGCATTTAGAAAGATTAGGTTTAATGATTATCACCATGATTTACCTATGATTATACTAATTCATTTTATTATTAATATCGAAGATATTCTATCATGTGAGAGAGTTAGCAAATTTATACTTATTAAGTCTAACTCTTTGGCAAGAGACATAATTTACAATCTATAAAACCCTTCATTATTAAAAGTTTAGTATACATCACTTAAGAGGCATATACTCATCCAACCATTAAGCATCATATTTTAGTTCATTAAAAGAATATATCACCTATATTGAGACCTTGCTAACTAACTTGCATTGATTTGGAGACATGGGCCCCATAACTAGTAAAAGACATCTGAAATTTAAACTTTATAAAGTAAAGTTTGACTAAGCTTGGGAGAGTTAATATAGTAGACTACACATCATATAGATTAAAAAAATAAAGATCATATAAATAAAAAATGTTAAGAGGTTTTGCCAATAAAGATTTTTTTTTTGGGAATTATTTTAAAAGATGTTATAAGTTAAACTTATTTTGAGCTCAGTTGCAAAAGAAAGATAAATAAATTTTAATGAAAGATAAAAACACCAAGCAACCAAACACAATAAAGTAAAATACAAAAAAGTAAAACTAGAGACAATAAGATCTTTACGTGGTCTAACCAAACCCAAAAAATAAGCCTGCTTAGTCACCCAAACTAGGAATTCACTAAACATAATGAGATTACAACCAATATCTCATACTTTTCTATATCGAGTAAGTATAACTCCAACACATACTTTTCTACACTGAGTAAGTACAACCCCAACATAAGTTCAAAAGAATAAGAAAAAAAGATACAATTTGAAATATCTAACTTCAAATTTTAAAATAATTTTGCACTCAAGCCCACTAAAAAAATATTAAGACAAAAAAAGAAAGAAGATCTTAAAATTATATTCGTGTTTTATGAAGTTGAATGATATGATATGACTTTGAAAATTTCTCTAACACAAAGTAAAAGAAATAAGTACTATTTTAAAAAATACTTGTAGAAGATTAATGACACTAATCTTGAATAATTTTAAATCAATTAAACCAAGAAGAAATTCTTTCAAATCTTTTGAAGAAAGAATAAAAAGAGATTAAGAAAACACTTTAACAATAAAGCACATAAAATTTTTCATTCAAATCAAGCCAATGAACTTAAATATTCAAGAGAATAAATGAAGTTAATTTCTTACTCAAGTCCTTTATATGTATGCAATGAGATCTATGATTTAAAATTTTCTTTTCACCACAACAAAAAAGCTTGAAGGATGTTGAAGATAATCTCCACTTGAAGATTTGTTGAAGATGAGAAGAGAGGAGAAGATCTTTTGCACTTCAATTCAAGCAAACTTCAAGAGAGGCTTTCGGTCAAGGTGATTAAGAAGAGATTTTGCACTAGTATCACCTCAAGAAAACAAACTACAACTGTTTGGCATAAGAGGAGAAAAACAAGAGAGAAAGAAGTTGGGAGACAACCTCTTTAAATAAACGTAGAGTTATAAGAATTTCAGCCAAGTTAAAAGAGAGGAGGGAAATAATGAGAGGGAAAGATTAATAAGAAAAGAATTTGATTTCAAACAAATAAACACATGCAAAATAATATCAAATAAAGATGATTGAATTTTATCCAAGCAATAGAGAGAGAGAGAGAGAGAAAAAGGAAAGATATTAATCAAGTTAATTAAATAAAATTGCGCTAATATACTCCATGTGATTTTGACTAAGCCAAAATAAAAGAGAGGAAAAATTATTTTGACAAGAAAATGAGTTCAAACAATTTGCCTCATGAAAATAATTTGAATCTAAATCAAATAAACCAAGGAGTGGTCAGCCAAGGGTAAAGAAAGGAAAAGAAAAAAATGCACTTAACATAAAGAACTTAAATCAAATAAACCAAGTAATCGATCAAAGAATTAAATCAAAATAATTTGAATAAAAGCAAGGGTCAGTCAAAATCTTTCCTAAGAGAGATTGATTCATCTTAAATACAATATAAGAGATATTAAATCAACTAGGATTGATTGGGAGGGATTAAGGCATGTGAAATAAATAAATATAATAAAATAAATCAAGAGGAAATTCAAGAAGGATTTTCGACTAAGGAGTTTCCAAACATGGATTCAATTTAAGTCAACACAATCAATCAAAAATATATCATGAGTGTTTAATTAAGAATCAATTTAAATCATTTTTACATAAATTAAATCAATTAAAGATAAATTAAGAGGGGCTGGCCACAATAATTCTAAAAATAGAAATCTAAAAATAAAAAATGCATAAAATCAACGCTCAATTAAATTTGAATTTGAATTAACCTAGATTGATTACCTCAATTAATATGAGATTATTAAGCATAGGGTCAGCCAAGCCAAGCCATTAAAGGATAAAATCAATTTAGCACACTGTTCTCTTAGAAAAAACACATTTAAGGAAGCTCTCCACCATCTTTATAGGATGGGTAAGAGTATATTCTTTATGAGGTAGATTGATATATATTCAACTTAATTTTTTCTAACATTGTGTTAGGATTTATTTAGATATGAGTTATACTTCCTATAAATGTAAGCATTCATAGTTAATTATCCCTCTTACCGCGATAAGAGAGAACTATCAATTAAAGTTGGAAACAAATATATCTTTTGATATGAATCAGTGTCTAGTGGTGTGTATGTTATAGTATAAATGACTATTTAAGGGGAATAGAAGAATAGTCTCAATCAAAATTCCATGGTTTCATCATTCCAGGACTATATTATTCTAGTCTACCAACATCAGAGGGCTAGCCATAATATCCAGGGAGTCTGATTAGTAGTCATGGGTTGCCTCATCCCAAATATCCTGAGAAGACCAGAGTTTTAGTGTAGGGTGTTTGCATGGAAAATGTATAGATTAAACTTACATCTCTTGGAATGCCAGTAAGGTGTTCACATGGCGAATGGATAGATTGGATTTACATTCCTTTGAAATGTCATATTTATAAGGTCGTTTGCATGGCAAACAAATAGATTGGACTTACATCCCTTTAGAATGTTGGGTTTATAAGGTCGTTTGCATGGCAAACGAATAGATTGGACTTACATCCCTTTAGAATGTTAGGTTTATAGGATCGTTTGCATGACAAATGAATAGATTGGACTTAGATCCCTTTAGAATTCACATGACAAATGAATATATTAGACTTACATCCCTTGGAAATGCCAAGTTTATAGAGTGGTTTATGTGGCAAACGAATAGATTAGACTTAGATCCCTTTTAAATGTCATATGGATATAGGTTGTTCGCATGATTAACAAGTAGATTGGACTTACATCCCTTTAGAATGTCATTTTTATAGGAGTGTTAGCATGGCAAATATTAATTTATGGTTCTGAGGGGTAGCACTTTGGTGCTGAAAATATGGCGCATAGGCATTATCATGATAGCACCGCAACATTATTAAATTGACGCTAGCATTGAGTAATTAACACTGTAGCATTATAAGGCAAGAATTTGTGTCTTAAAAACCCGAGGGTTTAGCGCCTAAGCGTTATAAGGCCAGTGCTGCAATGCTTAAGAAGGCATGAGATTAGAATAATTTGAACAGGTTGACTAGTTGATTGGTGCCTGTTGTATTTGGCATCGTAGCGCCAATCAAAATTCGATTTAGAAAAGTTGGTAGATGTATATGCTTCACATGAAAAAAAGACACTTTTTTACTAGCACTATGACATTGTGTCAGAGCGTCGAGACGCTCAATCAATGTGTAGTCTCACTTTTTACACTATATCAATTATAAAATTTATTATAATAAATGCCATAAATAGGTCTATTTTTGATCGGAGTGGCGACCATTCTAGTATGCTAACCAATGCCGCATCGTGGGTCCTATGTCTTAGAAATCGAGAACACCATGCCTTGGCGTTGATAAAATAACACCGCAGTGAACACTAGCACTAGTCTATAAATAATATCCCTAGACTACTCATTTTTTATTTTGAATCTTTGGTTCCTTTTTGGAAATCTTTGCTCTCTTCCTCTCTCAGCTTGTATTTTACTTTAGGAAAGTCAACATGCTAGTAAAATATCTTAGCAAGGGAAAGAAGAGGGCAGCTATTATTGACACTAATAGATTTGTTAGTATAGAGGCAGAGGAGAGATATCACCATGGTCTCCTACACAATCATCTCATCTTAGAGAGAAGCTTCTTTAATCCAGGAGAAAGCATGGAGAAGATTATCAATGAGCGAGGCTAGGAGAAGCTAGCTTACAATAATGTATCTAACATCGTCCTTATGGTGCGGGAGTTCTTCGCCAACACAAAGGAGCACCAAAATAATCAAGTTTTCATCCCGAGAAAACTAGTAAGTTTTGATATTAGTACTAGAAACACATTATAATTTACAGGGTGTAGTATACGATTAGTATCTCTTTAATTATGATGATATTCTCAATTTTAATGAAATCCTTAATTTCCTCACTATTAAAAATTCTAATGTTTAGTGGAAAAGGCGGAAGGATAAAATTATTAATTTTTAGCCTCACTACTAAGGCTAAAGCTTGGTATTATTTTATTTATGCTAAGTTAATGCCCACTAGCAATATCAGCGAGGCAACTAGGGATAGAGCATCTTTGAATTTTGCAATTCAAAATGGCTTTACTGTGGATTTAAGAAGGATTATTTATAATTCTATTTATAATATACTTAAAGGTAATACTATCATAGGGTACAATAATATTTATTTAATTTATTCTTTGTATGTTGAGGCGGGTGTGAAAGGGGACTCAAATAAAGAAGTCTTTATATAAAAGGCACCATTGACTAAGAGAGTAATTGAAGGATTTGGCTCGAGTACTGAGGTGGTGCATTCCTTAGTCCAAACCCGAATCATCCAAGACCTTAAACAAGAAACTCTAAGAAATTGGGGGACAAATCTCAGATTTAAGGAAAAGGGTTGGTGAAATTAGTCGATAGCAGTAGAAACTAAGGAGAAAATTTAACCATTACATGGTTTAGTAGCAGTAGTTGTTTTCATATATAGCTGAGTTTAACTAATCACTTATTCATATATTTGAAAATTGTAGCTTTCAAGCAGGCCCGAGTCGCTTCTTTTATTATGACGTCTCATTTCACCCTTATGTGAGCACCTCACCAGAGTCAGAAGAAGAAGAAGAGGAGAAAGATGATAGTGAATACATATATTAGCTTTCCTATTTTTCTCTTTGTTTTGTTATTTTCATATTCTTTTATTTATTTATTCTAAGAATTTTTGTAATAAATTTTGTTATTAATAAAGATATTATTATTTCAATGCTTTGTGTTTGTCTCTATTATGTGAAATGATTTAGGATTTAAAAGCTTAATAATAATTTTTTGTTCAAATTGAATAATTTTGAGGGCTCTAAGCCTCGACAAAGCCAAACCAGCATTTCGACACCGTTAAGCTGAAAAATATAAGTTCAAAACCTGAGAGCTCAGCGCTTTGACGCTACATGTGTAACATTGCGGTGCTATAGATATGATTTGGGCTTAATGTTAGAGAGATCAATCGGGTACCTAAAGTTTAATTTCCTAAGAGCATAGTGCCTTGGCACTGAGATATCAGCTCCATGACATTGTTAGTTGAGTATCAAAGTTTAATTTTCTTGAGAGCACAATGTCTTAGCACTAAGATATCAGCTCCATGGTACCATAAAATGAGCAACAAAGTTTAATTTTTTTCGAGAACGTAGTGCCTTGGCACTAAAACATAAGCATCTTGGTGTTGTGGAATGCGCTCCTAAAGTTCAAAATTCTTGAGGGATCAATGCTTTGGTGTGGGAACATCAGCACCTTGGCACTGTTAAGTGTGTGCTTAAAGTTTAAAACTCCCAAGGACTCAACGCCTCTGCGCTGGAAGTGCAGCGCTTTGGCATTGTTTCATCAATGTCTAAGATTTAATAGTTTTAGGAAAATTTAAAATTTCAATGACATAATGCCTTAGTAATGCTAGATTTAATGATTTTAAGTGCATTAACACCCTTCTTCGTTGCCTCAAATCCAAGAGCATTGGAAGGAGGATTTTGTTTCACACCGGAACCAAGTTGGACAGTGGAATTGCCTTTAAGAAAAGTTTCTTCATTTTGTGACCTGAGAGGGTAGTGCTTCAAGAATGACATTAACTCGAGAGCTTAGCACATCAGCGTCATATATTGGGCGCCTTGACATTGCGGGGTCGAGCATCAAAGACTTCATTCCTGAGAGCTCAGTGCCTTGATGCTAGGACTTAGTGTTGTGATGTCGTGGACAAGAACTCTGTTTTATGAAGCAAATTCTTGCATAATTTGACAATTTTTATGAAAATTAGATGGCATAATACTTTAGCAGTGCTAGAATTTATAGTAGTTTAGTGCAAGAAGCACTCTTGTTTCTTGTTCCAGATTCGAGATTGACGGAGGGAGGGTTTTTCATCTTGCGGAACTTGAACCAAGTTCAATGGCTGTGGTTTTTGGAAAATTCTAGAATTTTAGGTCTTGGGGGCATTCTTTTTTACTCTGAATTCAAGATCAACAGAGATAAGCCTCTTTATTTATTACTGGATCTAAGATTGATGGTGGAAATATTTTAAATTTTTTTAGGAAAAAATTATATTAAAAAGCATTTTCTAAATTTTTTTTGCTTGGAGTTAATGGTAGTAAGCTTCGATCTGGTCTCGTGCAAGAGGAGAATGCTCTCATGTAGCAGTGGAAAGTGCACTATTAAGAGTGTAGGAGACCAGAGCAAGAATGGGGCCAGTGGAATAGAAGGAGAGTATGGGGAAAAGAAGAAGGGATAATGGACATTCCCCTTCTTTTATAGCAGTTTTTAGGTAATCATTCATACCATTTGGGTGGTTTTTTGCTCCATAACTGTTCCTCTCATTCCCCTTTGGGGTTATCACTGCTGGGATGGGAAGGTTAGTTTTCTTATTTTTTTAAATTGAAGACCATCGTAACAGCGCTTAGGCAATCCTAGCGCCACAACGCTCTGTTATTTAAGTAGGCAACCATATGGGGAGGTTTGAATTTCTAGATTATATAAGGCGACAATTGCAACGCTGTAGCGTGGCACCCCAAGTCAGGATGTTCGATTTATTCTATTTTTTAATATGGAAACACACACCTATGTCAAAATAATTTATTTAAATTCAAAATCATTTAACTTTAAAATTAAATTTTTTTAAAGAAAATTTAGTAAATAAAGAAAAATATTATGATAATAATTTAAATAAATCCTACATAAAATATCATATTAAAAACCATATAAAATCCAACATAAACAAGATTAGGATAATAATTTTGATATGAGAGAGAAAATAAAAAGATATGAGAGAGAAAAGGAATAATTAGGATAATTCAAGATTCATTTCATTTTATACAAAAATAAACAAATAATTAATAATATCAAGCAAGAAAATAACTTAATAAAGTGAGAAATAAATCTAGCACACTTTTAAAAAGCAATAGATAAGGCTTATACTCATATAAGTAGTCAAGTTATTGAAAAGGGATAATTTAAATAATAATTAAAAATACCATACAAATAAAATCTGAAAAATTATGCAAAAATTTAAATGGTTGATATGAAATTATTTATATCATTATTTTTATATTATTGAGTTTTTATTTATTTTATTATTCCATAACCTATGAAGATTCCCAAATTGCCCCTTGAGCTAATCTTAACTTTCCAAATTTGACTTAGCTTACTAAGTCTAGTGAGCTGCCTAAAACACTTGAAATAAAACATTAGTTCTATCCAATCATATATTTGTTATCATTAAAATTAATTTTATAAGCAATATGGCACATGGAGTAAACAAAAAATCAATTAAAAGCTTAATTATAAGACTTAAGATTAAATCCTAAGGAAGAGATCAAATAGCAGACCCAAATATAAGAGCCCAAGCAAAGTTCAATAAGGAGCCCATAAATTAGAATATTTGAATGTAATTTATATTTTTATATATTTTGTTTTACATCTAGAAGCTTGTATGTCTCACCATGATATGAAGGATGTATTATAAATGCATGGTTGGGGTTTCTCCCTCTTAAATGTCACGTAATTCCTCCTTTTCTCTCTCTTTTTTCTTCACTTTTTTCTACAAAACATTTAGCCTTAAAGTCTTATAATGCCTATAAATATAAACTGATTATAATTTTAGTTGTTCAATAAATTATTTTGAGTGAAGTATTATCCTTTTTTTCTTTGCTCGATACTTGGCGGCTCAAGTTATTTCTTTTTTGGTGAGATAAGGTAATTATTATTTATCATATTTTATATTTACTTTTAATCTCCTAATTTCTTAATTTTAAGTTTCTTATACAACTTTAACATCCATAATATCTTAATAGACTAACCTTCATCCATCTCAAACTTTATAACCACTCTAAAGTTCCAACAAAAGCTCTTGACCGAATTAGGCAGGGCTAAGATATAATCTTGTCTTTTACCCCTTGACACCCATATAAACTCTATTAAACATAATTATTTACTCCATATCATTAGTACATATTTTAAAATAATAACCTATAATTATTTCTAACTATTTATCATACCTAAAATTATTTTGAGAAAGATCTTTTAAATTAGTTTAAACTAGTTTAATCTAAGAAAGTCTTAGAAGTTCAAATTCAGAAGCCCTCAACATTCCACTATAAACTTTGATTCTCAAAATACGCTAATCTTTTGTATTTATTTTTTATTTAGTCAAATCCTTAAATTTACATGAATCTAACCTTTCAAAAGTCTAAATATCTTTCCTAGCCTTATTCAAAAGGTCTCCAAACCCTAATTGACCACCATTAAGAAGGTCAATCACAAATTACACCTGACATTACTCATAAGAATAATAGTGGAGGTATAAATGATTCTTTTTAAATACTTACCAATCAATTCTAATAAGATGAAGCCACAAAGATCTTTCATTGCATACATTTTGATTTAAAATTTTAATTCAACTCAATGAATAATTATATGTATTAAAATACTTATTATTATATAATTTTATAAAACAAAAAAAAAAAAAAGTATTCTTAATTGTTTTGAATATTTGAGAGGATCTTTAATTACAAATCACCATCATATTTTTTGTTCTCTCTTGATGCCTAATATCCTTCAATCTTATTATCTAGACTACATCCTCTGTCACCGCTATCATGTTGTTCTACACCTCAACATTACTTAATGTTGGCACTTCAACAAAAAATATTTTTACATCTTACAAGGCAAATTTTTAGATTTGTAGGCTATTGAGATTGAATTTTTAAACTCTTATAACATGGAGAGATTGCAAGTTAGAGATAGCCTATATCATCTTCTTCTATCAAAATAATGGATACCTCACTATTGATCTCACTTTTGGAGTGAGGACTCATCATTCCTATTTTAGACTTAGGAACCTTCTAGGCACTTGGATTTCCCTGGTCGTAAGACACTTCTAGTGATTAAGGGAACACTAAACCCAAGCCTAGAGACTTAGGAAGGCTTACCCTAAGCTTAGGTTATACCTTTGGGAAAATTGGTCTTACCTATCCTATGACCTAAACCAAGACTCATGCTTGTCCACTCATCCAAAACTAACCTCTAACCTACACAACCAACCTCAATTGGATTTTGTTTCCTATCCAAGCTCTAAGCCAATATTAACTTAGCCCCAAACCTAAGTTAATCTCACCATGATCCTATGTATCCAACACCAAAATTTATTCAAGCAAATCAAACCCAAATTGATTTTCACAAAAGCACTCCAACCGTTCAATAATCCATTTTAAACTCTTCCAATACTTGTAATCAAGTCAATTGAACCAAATGAATCAATCATTCCAAGTTAGCCCATTTGACCCAAAAGGTCCAAATGAGCCAAAATTCAATTAAACTCAAATCAATTACAATCAAAGCCACCAATCAACCCTAAGTCCATCATTGAATCCATCTCAACACCCAATTCTACCAATTCAACTCAATCAACCCAATTGGTCCACTTGATCCAAAGTGGCCTAAATGACCAAATTGACTCAAACTTCAATTCAACCCAAATTGGATTGAATCAACCCATCCAATCCCTTCCATGATGATTTTGATCATCTTGGATAGTCCAATTACAATCAATTGGGTCAAACCAAGCCAATTTGATCACTTGATCCAAGCGGACCCAATTAACCCATATAGACCAAAATGAACTAAACCCCATTCCAACTCAAATTATTTGCAATCAATGACTCTCATCAATCATAAATTGAGTATTAATCATGACTCAACCACCAATTGAACCAAACCAAGCTAATTTAATCTATTGACCCAAGTTGACCCAATTTAATCTAATGGGCTAAATTGAGTCAAATCAAATTCTAAATCTAATTGATTGAAACCAATGCCTTTAATCAATAATAAATTGATTATTGAACATGATCCAACCTTTGATTGAACCCAATTTTATCAACCTAACCCAATTGACCCCTTTAGCTCAAATTGATCTAAAGGGGGCCAATTGAATCAAATTCTTTCCAAATCCAAATTGATCTAAACCAACACCTACAATCATTCTCAAATGATCAATTAAACCTAAACCAACCCTCCACTCAAACCAATTTTGCCAATTTGACCAAATTGGTCAACTTAGCCCATTTGACTCAAATGATCCCAAGTGAAGCAAATCTAAAATCACTTCAACTTAAATCAAACCAATTGCATTAAGACATTCCAAATTATCATTTTGAATATACCAAAATCTTTGGTTTAACTTAATTTTACTAATTGGTCAACCTAGGCTAATTGAACCCCATTTGACACTATGAGTCAAATTGAGCCAAACCTATCCAAATCAAGTCCAAATCTAACCAAACTTGACATGACTCATCCTTGGGTCACCATGGGCGTCCAAGTGGACTCAACCCATGGTGAATCGATTTGGGTCAAAACCCATAAACCAAGCCACCCAAATAAGAAAAAAATCCCATTTAGATGGGTTCACCCACTCCCCAAGCCTTGACACCAACCTTAGCCCTTGGACACTAGGACCACTGATCAAACCTAAATCGAGATTGTTGGGTTTAGCCTTGCACCATGAAAGGGTGAACTCACCCTTGGTTCTCTATTAGTTCACTTGAAGAAGGAGGTACACCCCATGAAAGCCCATGCCATTGCCTCAGCCTCTCAAGCACCTCCACCTCAGTAATCCACTGCCACCTACCCAGCCGGTCAACTATCAAAGAATGAGCCAATCTCAAACCTTAGTTCACTTGGGGTCCCCATCCATTCAAACTTCACATAGAGCTTTCTCAGAGCATTCCGAGCAGTCCTAGATGCTTCCTCGAATACTAAGTGCTCTCAATGCCGTCGAGACCAACCAATTCAAAACTGAGAGCCCTGTCCATCCAACCTCACTAAAACTCCACTAAACTCAAATTATCTCTTCCCACATTTCCCCTCACTATGGTGAGTCAAAATAAATCAATCCCTGATCGATTTGATCGATGGAAGACACTCTAAGAACTCCACCAACTCTAGTGAGCTTTGTGGCGGCCCTTTGTCCACAAATGAATTAGCTGGGAGGCAGCTCGAGTTCTTCTAAACAGAGCTTTGTCTCTTCAAAATAAAACTACCTCAATTGGACCGCCAGTCTCTAGCTCTGACGAGGTAAAACTTCAGCAAATCATAGATTTTCTCCTAGACATTGGTCTTTTGTGAAGTAAATTGTGATCTCCCAACATGTTTTGGAGTCTATCCCATCATCCTATGAGCTCTGGCGAGCTCAGATCAAGTGGTGAAAGGTGGATGGTGTTCGTCGTCTGCGAGAGGATGACGGATCATCGTGATTAGAATGGACGGTCATGATTAAATATGTTAGAATTTTCAATTTAATCCATTAAAAACTACAAGATTAATCTTGATCGTCGATCGGATGATGAGATGAAACCATAATGTTCGGCTTCCGTCGGACGCTTTAAATAACCTATCCGTGGCTACAAGCGCTATCACGTCGACTTTAATGACGATTTATGGTTAATTAAGTGATTAAAATATCATTAAATGGTCATAACTTTAGAAATTTGTAACTAATTATAAAAAAATCTAAAAAAAAATACAAATAAACTCATTTTGGAAAGGGTAAACAATGGAGAATTTAATAAAAATAAAATCCCCAATGTTTGGTTAATGAATAGTTTAATTAGTGTTTGAAGTTTAGGCTAATTATCCTAATTAAACTTTTATTATTTGGCCAATTGATCTCAAATTTGATAAATTGATTCTATGGGATTTTCTCTGCATCCCATAATTTTCTAGAGATTTATTGGCTATGCAATTTGAAGAACTTGAAATTTCAAACCTAATTACCGTCCTTAATCAATTTAATAATTATTAAAAAATGCTAAATAGTAAAACTTAAATAATTAATGATGATTGATCACTATTAACAGTGGGAATGATGAGGAAAAATAATTAGGACCTCCTTCCTAGTTATTTTCCTAAAAATATTTCCTTAGGGGGTTAATTAATTCATGGCTAAATTAGGGATTAATTAGGCAATTAATGATAAAGTAAAAATCAAATTAAAATGATGATTGATTCAGATAATTCAAATTTAATTCATGAGTTTTCCATTATATGTTTAATAACATAAATGCCATTAAGGGAATTATGGTTAACCCATGGGTATGGAAAAACCATAAGAGTACTTAGTTTTGATTCTTCCTTAATCTAATTAACCCTTAAGCATGAGCCTAATTGTATTAGGTCCTTTTAGGAGCATTAAAAATTTTAATTTTTTTATAAGCATATCATTGGAGGCTCATGATTAAGTAGTTAATTAAATTAAAGAGGCCTAGGGAAGCGTAATTAAATTGATTGCTTAATGACTTGAACTTAATTAATTCATTAAATTTACTTAATTATTCTTCTTTAAACATAATAAGTCACTAACATGGGATGGGGAAAAATAACAATTGTCTTTCTCCTCTTTAGGTTTTAATGACTTATAACATCAAAATCAAATTCCATAAGAAACTTTTGTTATTCTAAAAGATATTATTTGACTTGATTGTCCTTAGGAATTAATGTGATTGAATGTATTATATGGTAATATTTAATCAGTCCTTTTCAATCATTATAAATTTGTATGTCATTTGTATCATGTATTCATATTTTTAAATAAAAGAGTCAAATGAATATGGTTATATATCTATAAGTTGCATGTGTTGAATTAATCCTATTATATAACATGGCTATTATCACTAATAAATCTTAAATTATTTTCAAAATTATAAACTAATAATGAAAAATTTAAATTAATTTTGGCTATGAATATTCTACATGATTTACATTCACTTATAGTTTAAATATGTTAAAGGATTATTCTATTTTCATGATTCATCTGTGTGTTTACATGTGTTTGAATGTTAGTAAGTATATAGTCTGGACATCCCGAGAACACGAGGCTTCAAGTAGCCCCAAGAAGGTCTTAGATTACCTCACTTTCCTAGTTTAACAATGACACCTACTTACTTAATTTCATTCATATGTGTACATATGCTAAAATTTGGATAAAACTCTAGCTCACATGAGTAAATAATTTGCTAATATATAATCTTTTGTATGATTTTCATCCCTATGTTAGTTTATACATTTATATGTATTTAGGATAACAAGTATATAGTCTGAATATCATGGGAACACGAGACTTTAAGTAGCCCTAAGGAGGTCTTAGATTACCTCACTTTCCTAGTTTAACAATGACACGTACTTGCTTAAATCTTTAACATATGTGTATATATACTTAACTAAGGAATGAAATCTCTCTTTTCTTTTAAAATACATGCATTAAGACTCGTCAAGTTTGCCAAAAACATAAATATATCATATGTATAAGTAAGAATGAAAGTATATGCATGATATTGATGATGAAAAAGAATGATGTAACATTATCCATGTGATAGTAATCCAATCTCATTAACCTTAAGATGTCTTTCATATTGAATATGATTCTTTAAGATTAACCCAAACCTAGGATTAATAAAATGTTTAATAAATCATTCACTAAAAGAAATAAAAAATCATAACAACATGCCTTTAGAAAATAACTTAAGATAGGGATGAAGAGGGTCAAATCTCTTTCTTCTCTTTATAATAATTAAATGCTAAGTAAATATTAAGTGAAATAAAAAAACATTAATTAAAATCCACCAATCTTTTTTACTTGAAGTGAAACCTCCCCTCATGTGTAACTTGAACATTCAAAGCTTAGATGATCATAATCCTAAAGCCTAGCTAAGACATACCACACCAAACCTTAGCATACATATTAGAATACTAAGTCACCACTTCTAGCTCTAAGTTAGAATGATATATGTTATGATGTGATATTTTATTTTGTGATGTAATATTTTAGACTAGATGTTAGGATTGTTTATGCATAGGCTAGATGTTAGGCCGTTCATAGTCTAATGATATTTTCTACAGAGGATTATGCTAAAGGAGCTGGTGAAATAATAAATAAATAAATAAAAATGTTTTGATTGCAGGTTGCTTATGCCCCATTGCATAATACATATTATGACATGTGGGCTTGGTTACTCATGTGTTGGGTGCTAAGTCTGAATTTATGGAATATAATTGCTTGGGTTGAGTGTTTATTAGCTAACATCTCTTTTGCAGGTGTAATTAGACTTTATTTTTTTTTTTTATAAAAATGTAATTTTGCAATAAGAATTAGGATTAGTGGTTTGGAGTTTAGGATGAGTAGTGGCTAGAAGATAAAGACCTAGGAGGCCCTATGAAGCCTTGAGTAAATAAAACCAAACGAAGAGTAAAAGAAAAGCAAAGAATGCAGACTCCCATAGCATTTCTTTCATTGTAATTAAAATATTCGTTTATAATTCATGTTATATAAGGGTAGAGCTTGGCTACCCAACTTCTTTTTAAGATCTGATGGTACACCACTCATCTTTTATTCTTTCACAAAATTTATGAATGTTTGATTATGATATTTAGCTTGTGCAATAGAAATGACATGCTTTTCATATTTTTCTTAAAGCTTAATGAGTAAATGTGTGGCTTGGATGTGGTAGGATCTTTAAGATAAAATTAATTTTTCTACCCCTATTAAACAACTCATAACTAAATTTTAAATATAACTCATAACCTCACTTTAAAAGTTTAGGTTATAAAGATAATTAAAGATTTAGCAACCTCTTACCTGAATGTTGAATGTTCAAACAATCATTCATATCATCTTGTTTCACTCTTGAATAGAGAGAGTCTCCATCATTGCATGATAGGGGAAAGCTTGACTTTTGAGGAAATCCCTTGTAGTGGAGAACACCTTCTCCCGCTGATTTAGCTCATAATTTAATTTCATCATGCATTTAGGTATAATTATTTCATGCCTTTGTCCAAATGAATGTGTCAAAATGATATAAAGAATTATAAATTTTGAATTAGTTTGAGTCATGTTTTCATGTCAGTCATGATCTAGTCTCTTAGGGAGTGAGTTTAGAACTCTAGTTTCCCTTCTTGATTAAATAATAGCCTGGCTATCTTACTCTTGCATAAGATTCACCTACATGATTTTAAAGCATAGGAGGTATTAGCTGGCTACCACTCCAGATGGTTGTAAGTCTAGAAGAGTTCGGATGGATTTATCCTCTCTTGTGAGGATAAATCATTATGTCCTATTTTGATTAGACTTATGTCGTACTCTTAGCTTGTGCTAATGCATCCAAGATTTAGAATATGAGGCTACTTATTTCCTTCAGGCTACGAGTATAAGTCCCCACCTCTTAGGCATTTTCATAATCTTATTGAATTATAAACCCTAGCATTTTAATAAAATTATAACACAAATAAAAATAAACTATCTCTTTCAAATATATAAGTCTCACCATAGGCTAGATTGCAGTACTTACTAGACTTCCTAATATCACGAGGGCTCCCTACTTATCTCCCTTTGGAATCGGTGAATAAGTCTTTCCACTTGAACCTTCCCACTTGATTTCCAAAAATGTCAAATCCCTTGATAGTCTAGCTTTGAAATCCTTGGATATATTAATTGACTACTTTAATCGAGAGTTTTCTCAAGAATTTCCTATTTTCTATGATGTAGTTAGCTATGAAAGCTTGCATACATAGGGAACTAAAGAACCTGATATAAAATAAATCTTGCTTTACTTTTTCATGTAAAGTAGGAGAAATATCTCTAGTATATACGAAGACCCATCTGTCTTAGGAGTCCTTATTTGGTGATTAGGTCCATTGTATGGTGATGTTTTCATCTTTTGAGATGGTACATCATACCTTAATGTCGTACTCGATCACTTCAACAAGTGCCCTCTAAGATCTACAGGGTGTCCACACGACTCCAAATTAAAACACCATACTCACCTCTTCCCCATAATGGACATAGGATGATAGGCCAAACCATGAATCATTGTGTGTTGTCCCCTCTTTATTCTCTTTTTTATATAACCATCTTACTTGTTTAGGATATTTTTTTTCAAAGGGCACAATAAAATAATGAATAATTTTTTATATAAAATTAAAATCAAAGCATCTCATATAAGAAAATAAAGAAATCAAACCTTGCAATAACATAATTTTTTTTACATTACGTACCATTTATAACTTCTCCCTCCAAGTCTTCATATTTTGAAAATGTTGTACAATCAATTCCTTATTAACACTCTTAATACATCTTTTTCAATATATGTAATAAGATAAGGGAGAGTCTTCATATTTTGAAAGTGTTGTACAATCAATTCCTTATTAACACTCTTAAATACATCTTTTTCAATATATGTAATAAGATAATCATTCATCCAAGAATCTCCCATTCTATTGCGTAAGTGATTTTTTACGATCTTCATTGCAGAAAATGCTCTTTCAACAGTTGTTGTATAAATTGGCAATATCAAAGCAAGCTTTATTAGCAAATATACAAGAGGATAAATATCATTTTTCTTTGTCTCTACTAACTTCTATGCAAGTTCTCTAATTCCCTTCAACTTCAAAAATGAATCATTAGATTTCATGTCAATAATATAATTCTCAAGTTGACTATCTAAAATAATAATATCAAAGCAGTCTGAGATAAAACTTTGCCAAAACATATCAATTTTTTTATCAAAAATTGAGAAAGAATCACATGGATTCAAGCATGCCACACATAAAAGTAATTCAGTATTGGCTTCATCAAATCTATTGTTAAGCTCCTGAAGTTGCATATAAATAACAGAATAAAATAACTCAACTTGATAATAGTATAAATTTGTGATTCCTTGAGCATATCTTCTTGATCTTCCATTATAATAAATCTTTCACTCATATTTGGCACAACTATAACATTTTTCTCACAAAATATATGAACTTTTTCAAATAAAATATTCCAACCATCATCCCTCATATTTTGTAGTCTTTGTTTTGACACCTTAACCAAAGTCATGACATTTATAATATCTTGATCATTTTTTTGTAAAACTTGAGATAACTCATTTGTGATTCCTAATATGGATTTCATCAAGTGTAGATTGAAAACAAACTCAAAACATTGAATTGAATCAAGCAGAGCATTTGCTTCACCTCTTTATTCACTGTTTAAATCATCTTCTACAATTATATCAAGAACATCTATAATAGATCTAAATAAAATAAGTATATTTATCAATGCAGCATAATGTTATCCCCAATGCGTATCTCTAGGTCGTTGAAGAGTTATTTCTTAATTTAAACCTCTGCCACATTGTAGTTCTCCACTCCTTATTTGCTCAACAACTTTGTTTAATTGTCTTTCAAATAAAATTTCTCTCCTTTTGCAAGAACTTTATTTATCAAATTAGATACATTATTAAAAATATTAGCAATATGATTCTTAGCCACAATAACTAGTGTTAATTATAATTGATGAGCAAAATAGTGAATGTAAGCTGAATTATTTTCTTTCAAGATTAAAGCTTTTAATTCATGAAACTCACCATGCATGTTGCTAGCCCCATCATAACCTTGACCACGTATCCGATATACTCAATCCATGCTTTGAGAAAAGTGCCTCAGCACATTTAAGTGTTGGAGCGGTTGTTTTGTATGTACAATAAGGAAATGCTCAACAATGCAACCTCTCTTTTCAACATAATGGCATAATAGCCACTTGTTCTTTCATCGATACATCGTGAGATTCATCTAAAAGAACTACAAATAACTCATTACCCAAATCATTGATAATAGTATTTGAAGTCTCAATAGTAGCTGCATGTGTAATATACTTTTGAAATTCAGGAGCAGTTAACTTATTATTTCTCGGAGTATTTTCAAGGACAATCTTATTAATACTTTCATTATGCTCATAAAAGTGCGAAGTTCAAGAAAATTTTCTTGATTTTCGAATCCTCGATTCATCATGAGAAAAGCTAATCCTTGGCTTAAAAGAAAGCTTACATCAATTGTGGCACATAATGTTGAATCCCATCGATTTTGATCAGAATGTCTTCCATAAGAAAATGCAATGTGTTTATCATGATTCATTAAATCTTCACATTTTCTTCGAGCAATATTACGGTAACTATTAACTTGGCCAATATGAACTTCAAATCTTTCTTTTTTTTTTCCAATTTTTAAATCCCTTATTACCAAAACTATCATCACTTGCTTGTTCACCAATCTCGTTATAGATAATAAAATAAATAATATCGCATCTTTTTACATGTACTAACAAACCTTTATATTCATCAAACCATTTTGGATTAAATCTATGCAATTTATTTCATAATTTGTGTTTGAGGAAATTCATGATCACAGGTTGACATGACCTTTTTTGAAGATATGCTCTTCTTTTCTATCACTCATTGGGATGATACTCAAATTTTTTCTTAATCAGGGATCTCAACTACGCTTGAATTCTCATGGTACTTTAGATTTTGTATTACTACTTTCACCAATAATAAGATGTGAATAACTAGACTCATCTTGTTCAATCTTTCTTTAAAATATCACTCATATCTAATTAAAAGAAGAAAAAAAATCAACTAATATGCATAAAAAAATGAGAAGACATGCTTTTGAACATATTTCAAAAAACAAAATAAATGCACACTTCTCTTTTCTAAAAATAATTTCTCAAAATAAAGGCATGCTACTTAAAATAAATCAATAGTATTTTAATAAAGACACATCGCTTTATTAAGAAATAATAAATCAATAAATTTTCAAAACACACTTTCTACTTTATTAAATAAAAAATATTCACATACCTTAATTGATTGAAGACCGCTCAAGAGAAATATTTTGAATGTTCTGTTCTTCTAAAATCACAAAATATAAAGTATATAAGTAACGATTAAATATACAAAAAAAAAATATTAGTACCCATACAAGGTGTGTGTGTAATTTGTCCTTAAGACTCAACTTCCCAAAAAAAAACATCAGTTCGATCTCAGATTCTCTAATCACTTCACCACACAAGTAACGGGATGTGAGAATACAAAATGATGTAATAGGATTTTGAGTGCTTAACTATTAGTACCCATGAACTAATTGAATACATTTTAATCATCTTTTAAAAACAATAATTATCCAATTAAAAATCACAGGCTTATATGGTGATTTTGAGTACTAAACTTGTAAATGACAGTCCATGTTTTTCACACAACAATAATTCACAGGCATATATGGTGATATTTCAGATAAAGTCATCTATCAACAGGAAACTGGCATCAGAATTTCCACATATTCTTTAGAATTTTAAGCATCAGAAATACGCAGAAAACTTCTTTATGATGGTCGACTTATTCGATTATACGAGGCCATATCAACTAAATTAATTCAGTTTTAAAACATGTAATCTGAATTGGATGATGAAGGGCTACAAAGGGAAGAGCAAGATCAAATGCAGAGAACAAAAAAGTGAAAAGGGGCAAATCAAAAGACTTAGGAAAGGAAGCATTTATCCACAAAGAAACCAAAGACCTTGAACACTATTTTGTTAAAATTTTACAGTATCAGAAAAATTACAGTAGTTCAAATGGTAAAAAAAAAAAAATTTAGATCACATATCAAGCACAAATGGTAAGATAGAAGTCAACTCGTTAAGAAAAAAAAGATAACAAAAAGAAAATTTTACCAAAGAATCAGAACAATTTCTACAAAAAAGTTCAAAAGGAGACAAAAAAAAGGAAAGAAAACCCTAAACAAATTAAACTTGCAGATGTGGAAGAACTAAAGATCTTTACCCAAACCAAATTACTCTAAGATTTAAGAATAAGAGAGCACTGAAGAGCAAAGGATGGAAAAGATCTCCTCAAGAAAGTAAACTGGAGAAGGATGAAAGCAGAGGAAGCGCAGGCCGCAGAGAATGAATGGGCAGTGACGGAGGGAGGAAAGATGCAGAGGACAAGGGTTTAGAAATGGGAATGATGAGGGTTCCTAATTGGCTAATCCCCTAATGCGTATCGCGTGTGTGGTGAGCTAATGGGGGCACATGCCCCCAGTGCCCCCAGTGTGACTCCGCCCCTGCTTGTTAGGCTCCACGTCTCCACCCCTCATCAAAAAGTAAACCCAACGTAAATGTTCATCCGTCATCTTTTTTATCACTAAATAAAACAACAATGAATTTGACATATTCTCACTCGTCGCTTTTCTCAACTCACTTGTCATTCATGTATGTATATATATACTCAATTGTCTAAGTCATCAAGTTGAGCTCAAATAAATTAATTAAGAGTATTGTACAATCTATGAGAGGTTAATAACAAATGAAAATGTGTTTTTATGATTCTGGATGAATTTTAATAGCCTAATTATAATTTCAATAGTATTACCAAATAATTATATCAATCTATATCATATAAAAGGGATTAATATTTTTATGTGATAAAATTATTTAAGCATATTTTATTCTATTCATCTTTCCTTTTCCTTATAATTATGATCTTAAACATCTTTATCATAACACCTAGTCTTTAGATTTATAAGTTGATGTGTGTATATGTAGGTATACATGTAGATGATTGAGAGAGAGAGAGAGAGAGAGAGAGAGAGAGAGAGAGAGAGAGAGAGAGAGGAGAAGAGTGAAAAAAAATTATAGAAACATAATGAGATCTACTTTTCTCAATTATTTTTTTCATACCTTTCTTCTAAAATGTAGTGTTTTTCAATGGTTGTATCTCATGCTAGTTTCTTGAGCATGATTAGTGAACTCAAGGAGTAATTCGATAGAATATTTGATGAATTGTAAATATATTAAAAATATAACAAACAGTTAATTTCAATAAATACAAGTTATTCGTTTACTTTGCTAGATCATGCATTGTACGACTACTCTTAACTTCTTTATTTCCCTAAATTATCCCAAAAAATTCCATATATAGATCCTTAAGGGATTAATAAATTTTTGGAAGCTAACACCTTAATACATAATTATACAAATCTTTCAATCACTTAAAAGGATGTAATTAAGTTTAGCTACTCATGACTCAAAGTTGACTTCATAGATGGCGTAGAGTTGAACTTATCAAAACATTGAAAGAGCTCAAGTTGATCTTGTTTATAATTGTTGATGAGTGTGCTGCATGAGGAAGCTTATTTTATGAAAATGACCCTTAAAGATAATTTTAAATATGAGCATTGAATAGTTATAAATGTATAATTATATAAGACATCTAAAAAAGTAGCTATCGCCTCTCTCATCTACGTTTGATCATGACTCAAGTTTGAGTTTTTTTATTTGATATGAATTCAAAATATCAAATTCTGCTTAGCTTGAATTTCAATTTATTTTTTATTTTATTTTTCAAATTCAAAAAAAGAGTATAATGATACATACTAATTATCAAAAGTTCGTCACCAGCAATGTACTGTTCTGTTAATTAAATAACACAAACAAATATTTCTAGCTCGATTTAAAAATGACCCGAACATAAATAATCCTTTGTTTGATCGTATTTGACTCGATTTAGCTCGAAATAAAAAATTATATTATTATTATATTATTATTATTATTACACATATATATACAAACTACAAGTATGTTTAAAGTTAAAGTTATGTAAAAGATCAATCGATTGAATCCTCACGAACAAGCAATTTGATTTGCTCAATCTCGACTCATTTATACCCCTACATACTAACTATTGATTCTATATGATGTGGTTTGAATAATAAACTCAGTCAAATATTTTTGATTGAGGATTAGATTTCAATCAATTCAATCGATTATATGATAATGATTAAATTTTGATTAATTCAATCAATCATTGGGGCAACTGCCCCTTCAATTAATCGATCCTTGTAAGTGGTTGAAAGATTTGTATAATCTTGTTGAGCTCAATAATTATTAGTTGTGTAAAATTGATGCGTCGAAAAAGCCATATATCTGAAAATTTTATTTTAAAAATTATAAAATAGAGGATCAAATTGTAAATATGGAAAATTCAAAGTACTCAAGGGAAAGAAAATCAGAGGCTCGCATTCCCAAGCCGAAATTCAAACCATGTGGCGCCCGCATGAACCAATCCCTCCAAGATCGAATTCTTAACTATTTCAATTAAGCGTCACCTTAGAGCGCAGCAGAGGTGAACTCACCATTAATTTCAAAAACCCTAAACAGAATCTCCCAAAGCATGTGAGCCGTCTCAGCTCCTCGTGCCTCCTAAATCCGAGCTTCTAACTACAAGTCAAAGAAATCTGCTCAAGAACATACCGCCGAGCCTCGGAGCTTTTCATCGAGCCAAGGTTTGGTTTTCTTCTTCTATTTGGGTTTTATTTTAAATTCAAATATTTTGGGTTATTGAATATTTGGAGACCAAAGATGGCAAGATCCTTCTTTTAAGGGGTTCTTGAGCTGCTTCTCCGCTATAGATAAGTACGATTTGGATATTTCTTTCCTTTAGGATGCATAATACGGTTTGACTGGAAACAAGTTAATATTCTATTTACTTTGTTTTTGTCTATTTCCAAATCTTCGTTTTTACTCAATTCTACTTTGTTCAAGTCAAAAGATTCTCTATCTCCATTGTACTTTCCATCTTGGAGTTTTTTTTTTTCTCGAGGTTTTGAGGAGATACAAGGAGATTGATTTCTCTTGGTGGAAACGAGAAGAAGTAGGAGATTTGAAGGAAAAAAGTCTTTTTTTTTTCTTCTGTTAACTGTCTTCCCCATCCTTTTTATTCTTCTGTATATAGTCTATCACGGATATTCTGTAGCGAAGTAGGAAAGAACAAGTTGGAGAAGGACAAGGGTTTAGAAGCTGAGAAAGTGCTGTTTAGTGTTTATCCGCACGTTGTTCTTCTCCAGGTACGTGGCTCTTCTGAATTTGGATATGTTTGATTTTCTCCTCTTATAACTTCTAAGAGATGAAAAAAAGAAAAGAAATTTTTTTCTTAATCATCTTTCATCGAAGTTTTTGCGAAGGTGACCATTATGCATACTATAGCATTGCCATTTTTGTGCTGTAGAGAGTATTGCAAACTTATCTTTAGAAAATTTGTGCTAAAGGTACTATTTACCTTAAAGTAGTGAATAAAAAAAAAAAAAAAGGGGAGGGCGGGGTGGGGATTTACATTTATTTACAACGTCATTCTTACATATTTATATATTTAACAAAAATTTTGTTTTTTTTTAATATAACATTGAAATCTTTCAATCACATCAAAAATATTATTAACATTAACTTTTCAAAGTGAAATTCACTTTTCAACATAAAAAAAATTGACTTGATTAAGACATTAAAGTATTTTATTAGCAAATAGTAAAAAATTAGGTTAGTTAGGTTGGTAAGAGATTTGGAAATTATTGCTAAGGTCTTGGGTTCAAATACTAACTACATTATAATAGAGCTTCACCTTATGGATTTGGGTGGACAAAAAAAGAAGAAAAAAGTTGTGTGCATATAAATCCTCCATAAAAATATATAGAAAAATGAAATGTATTTTTATATGATCTAGTTTTAGCCAAAAAAGGTGTTTGATTCAGTACCTTGGAGAAGTTTAAGGGGGAGAAGAAAAAATATGTGTTAATGGGTTATTGAAATTGTTAATTATATTGATGATAACATAATGACTATATTAGAAGAAGTGTAAAATGACTAAAGTTTATAATCATAGTATAGTTTGCATTATTTAGGATACAAATGCTATTATAATCTTACATCAATTAGAAAAATTCTTACAAAAGATATTCAAAATGAAGTACTTAGGTGTTTGGTTTTTGTAAATAGCATGTTTTGGATAGGTGAAATATCTTCTGAAGTAAGTAAAAAGTCTATAATTTGAAACGAACTTTTAAAGACAAAGAGATGCGAATAATTATTGTTCAAAGATTAATTGATATTTAATTGTAATAAGTTTTTATATTGAATTTATTTATTAATGAATGTTGATATTTATGAAACTTTTGGCTCTAAAGTTTGACGACTAATACAATGAAATATTTGGTTATTATGTGAGAAGACACTTAATAGAATTTTAATCAAATTAGCTATGCTATATGGATTCATATATTTTGTAATTAAGAAGCTAATATTAGTGGTGTTGAGGGTGGTGACATAAATGTGATAGAATTGGGAAGAATAGGGCGAGAACTTGTATTAGAGAGAGAAAGTAGGAGTAACTACTAAAGATTATATAATAAAAAAATAAAGTTGTGTACTTTGATATCTAGCTATGTTATATGAATTATATTATTTTGCAATTAAGTAGTCTCAATTGGTGAAGTTGTGGATGAAAGTATGAATATACGATTAAAAAAAAGCATAGGGTGAGGAATTCTTATATTAGAAGAGAGAGTTGGAAAAGTAATTATTGAAGATTAAATAATAGAAAATAAAATAAAGTGATTTGGCATCTAGCTATGCTATATGAACTATATTATTAGGTAATTATATGAAGATGTTCAAATGAATGAATATATGATAAAAGTAGGAAGAATAGAGCGAAGAATGGCTATATGAAAAAAGTGGGAATAACAACTATTGAAGATTGCATAATAGGAAAAAAAGTTGAGTATTTTGGCACAAATTATGAAGAGTAGAAGATGTGCCAATAAAAGATTTTGATATTATTAGAGAAGAGAAAGGGTGAATTAAACACAACATGAATAAAAGCTACACAAAAGATTTGTAAGATAGACATAT
Source organism: Cymbidium sinense (assembly GCA_021442155.1). Lineage (NCBI taxonomy): Eukaryota > Viridiplantae > Streptophyta > Magnoliopsida > Asparagales > Orchidaceae > Cymbidium > Cymbidium sinense. Next base: position 21,944,308 of record CM038229.1, read on the forward strand.
AATACTAATTAAGATTTGACTCAGATCGTGTGAATAAGGTTAATACTGATTATTTATATTTTTTATTGTATGATGATATGGTGTGTGTGTACACATGTGTTTTCCATTTATTTTTAACAAGGGCTATAAGCAAACATGTGCACTTGAGGAACAGCTTGATACTTGTTCATATAATATTCATTTATGTTTGCTTATTAAACAAACTTGAGCAAAATTTTAAATGCATTTCATATGAATAAACAAATTTGAATATTGATTCACCTGTTCATTTATGTTTGTAAATATATTTGTTTGTTGTTTAACAAATAGCTCAATAAAAATACAATACAATGCTCATCTAACGATGGTTAAATATTTTATTTGAAGACTTAATTATATATTATTTTATTAATTTTTCTATAATTTATATTGTTTAAAATTATTATATTATTAGATGTATATGCATGATGAAAATATCAAATAAATAATTAGAGATATAGATTTAAACTTTTTCATATTATTATTTAAATGTCATAAAAAATTATCTAATAAAATTTATTAAATTTAATAAATCTAATTATATCTATAAATTAGGCTATATTGTTTAAATTTCTCGCATTAAATGCTTAATTAAATAGACTTGATTGAAGTTCAAATTCAGCTCGAATTGATATAAAAAAATAATAAATAAGCTTGAACATGATTTTAAAACTCAGATTATGTTCAAATTTGGCTTGAACTCAATTAGAAAATAAATGAATGAACTTGAACAATGTAGTACACGGCTCGTCTCAACTTATTTATCACCCTATTTCAAACACTAAAAGATTTACAAATTATTTATCTAGTCAAGTATATTAATATTTAGAGATTCTAGAAAACGATGCAACTTTAACAGCTTTACTAAATCCATCTTCCTGGCATATATATCTTCTTGTATTCAATCTTATCTTATATAATCTTCACTTTCTGAAAAAAATTGCCTTTGCCAAGTCAAAAACTTTAATGTAACAAATTGTTATCAAAGTTGTATTTTGAAAAGCTTGTCCAACCTTTCTTTCTTTTGACAAAAAAAAAATGTCATTTGTGCAGTGGTGCTAGATAATGGGCAGAAACCTCAGCCCATTTATTCAGGAGGAGTTGGAGAAACTCGAGAAGGATGCTGAGAGTCGAAGGCTAGCCATGAAAGCCCTCAAGTCATATGCTACAAACATAGACACTAAGGCGATTCCACAATTCCTAGCCCAAGTTTCAGAAACTAACTACCAAGGCTCACCATCTGGAGAATGCACAATATCGCTCTTTGAGGTTCTTGCCAGAGTCCATGGGCGCAACATTGTTCCACAGATTGGCAGCATCATGAACACTATCATCCGAACCCTCTCAACAAGTGCTGGATCCTTTCCTCTGCATCAGGCATGCTCTAGAGTTGTTCCTGCAATTGCTCGGTATGGAATTGACCCTTCAACTCCTGATGATGAGAAGAAGAAGATCATTCTGTCCCTTACTACGCCTCTAAGCAATGCTTTGATGAGCTCACATGAGAGCCTTGCCTCGGGATCTGCATTGTGCCTCAAGGTCCTTGTTGAATCAAACAACTGGAAATTTGCTTCAGATGAAACCATCAATGATGTCTGCTTGAAAGTAGCGGGTGCTTTAGAACAGAAGACAACTCAGACAAATTCTCACATTGGCTTAGCCATGGCTTTAGCTAAGCATAATTCATCAATAGCTGAAGCTTATGTAGGATCTCTAATTCGATCTGGCCTACGCCTATTGAACTTAGGAACCACGGAGAATAATTCTCAGAAGCGGTTCTCAGCCATTCAGATGATCAATTTCTTGATGAAATGCATAGATTCACGGAGCATCTCATCCGAGCTCGCTGATGTAACTGACGCCATGGAGAGATGCCAAGCTGATCGCATGCCATATGTTAGGGGTGCTGCATTTGAAGCATTACAAACTGCGAAGGCTGTAACATCACAGAAAGGATCTAAATGTGCATTATCTTCCAGTCCTGTTACTCATCTCAATTTCCATGGAAGAAATGAGAAGAGTCCACAAGTAGCTTTAGATAAGCTGGGGAAACCATCTCCTGTTGAATTTCCTACTCCGGAATCGCAGACCATTGCTTCTTCAATAAGGAATGAAAATTACACCGAGTCGCCTAGTTCAATAAAGCATACTCCTTCCAATGGTGACTTTGTTAGCAAGCGCGCTCAAAGGAGACTTTGGAGCAACGACCTTGGCTGTGTGGATCTATCTTTCAAGGATAGCTTCTTCATCAAGACATGCCCAAGCAGCAATGTAGCAGAGGTTGAAGATGAGCGACTGAAGGAAGTTGACTGCCATGAAATGAGCAGAGCAAATAGTGAACATGCTGAATCTTTCACTGGATTTGTGTTGAGCAATGCAGGAAGCACAGAAAGTCGAGCTACCACTCCCAGTCCTCAGGTACTAAATTTCTAAACAGCCTTAATAGATACGTGATTTCCTAAACTAAGGAGTATTCTTTCTGGTTTATCAGAGTTCACAGCATCAGCTTATTTTTGATGACATAAAGATATATACAACTCCTCGGAAGCTTGTAAGATCTCTACAGAATCAAAACGATAGTAAATTGGAAGTCTCTTCAATGCTAAGAACAAGTCCTGTTTCATGCAAATTCGGATGTGAACCAACAGATGAGTCTGATTCCCTTAATTCTGATATTAGCACTGTGAGCCAGCAGAAGTTTGTCACTGATGCTGAAGAAGTTCGTCAAAGCATTGAATCAGTGTCATCAACTGCTGATCCAGCTGAGGATGAAGGTAGCGAAACGAGCGGCACATCTACTGATGCAGAACTGAAAGGTACACGGATAAATGGTGTTAAAACGGTTTGGTTCAGAAAATCCATTCTTATTTTTGTTTCTGGCCTGGCAATTATATGCTTTGCCATTATATTGTCAATACAGAGAGATGATGATGATGATAAGTTTTATTATGGTCCGGTTCCAACCTGATATTGGCTACTTGCTAATTAGGCTTCTTTGTAGAAGGCTTGACTTTTTTCTGTACCTTAGAGGACTCTTTAACCAATGATTATGCTATTGCTTTTCTTGGAAATCTAAATGCATTCTTCTGGCAATCTGTTTGTTCTTTGAGGTTCTGATTTTTCTTCAAATAGAAGTCATTTCTATTTTATGGACTGCATTATATGTATGACTTAGATTAAGGATTCATTTGGTGATACTTTTTAAATGTTTTACTTGAAAATTCTTTTAGTATTGCAACTTAAAACTGTACGATTGTTACATTGTGATTGTACCTATTTCCTAATTTGATGATTATGGACAATACATTTAAAAATCAAGACAATGTATTATTCCTACCTGGATAAGAAATGAATTTAATTTATTTTTATGTGAGCTAGAAAAGCATAAAATTACTAAACGTAGACTAAGGCCTTGTTTGGGGCGGCGGGGGCAGTGTGGTGCGGTGCATGCGGTTTGGAGCGCTATGTTCTGGCTACGTTTTGAGAAATATGTGGTAAGAAAGTTCCGTTTTTTAACTCGATCTCTTTATCTATGATGATTGTTAGAAAGCTGTGATTTGATTTTTGTAAAATAAAAAAAAATTATAACTATTGCAACTTTTTCTGTAGCATGTTCATCATTATTTTTTCATGTAGTTGTAATTATCTTAAACATACTTTAAATGTTTATCAGAGGTGGCTTTTTATAATTTTATTTTTCATGTAGTTGTCATATTTTAGTTTGATTATAATTTTATTGTTAATTTTAAAAAATTTAAGATGAGATAAATTTTTATAATTAAATTGATTTGAGTGTGATGAGATAAATTCTTATAATGTATTTTTTATGAATTTAAAATATTTATATTTAAGAAAGCGTTTACAAAACTATATTCTGAGTATAGTGTTGGATTTTTTAAGATTCTAATAATAAACAAATACTTGAGAGACTAAAACCAAACTTCTGCAAATGAACTAAACAATACGCAACAAAGAACAGTATATTAAGGTTTTGTTATCCACACTTTGAATCTAACAAAATATAAGTTATTTAGAAAATATATAATATATTGCCCAGCCCAGAGTGATTTTCACAGTTGATACCTAACATGATAACGGAGTGCAGGGTATCTTAGCCTAGAGAAAGACAACTTAAAACTCAAAATTAAATATTGGGATTTTGATGTGAACTAAAGTCGAGTCAAGTTATTGATTTCAAATTGATTCTAGTAAAATATATAAATTTTATAAAATATTTTTGATCACTAATAAGATTATTATCCATGAAAAAGTATTCCAAAATTATTTATAAAGAATTATTGCATTAAAATAATATATATACTATTTATATAATATTTATGTGATATATATTCACATAAATATTGGAATTTTGACGTGAACCAAAGTTGAGCTATCATTTATTTGTATAATGTCAATCCATAAGAAGCAGCACAAACTTTTAGCTTCACAACAACTATGAATTCTTAGGATTACCTCATCCAATCTTCACTTTGTTTCCTTTCTTTATTCACATATTATGGAGATCAAAGAATTTCTTGACTTATTAATCTTTTTAATAGCATTTAAAGACTAAAAAATACCTCATGAGTGAAGAAAGAGTTTGTTAATTCTTATTTCAAGAATAAAGGTGATGCAAGAGTGCGCAAATTATGGAGGAATTAAGTTAATGTGTCAAACTTTAAAATTATGGTAGAGAGTAATTGAGCATAGGTTACAATGTGATAAAAAATTTCTCAAAATCAGTTTGATTTCATACCGAGTTAAGTCTATTATGGATGCTATATATTTGTTGAGAGGTTGATGGAGAAATTTAAAGAGTAAGAAGGATCTATATATGATATTTGTTGACCTAAAGAAAGCATATGATAAAGTTCCGAGAGAAGTAATTTGGAGAATTATAGAAAAGAAAGGAGTTAATCTTGCTTATATTCAAGTATGAAGGATATGTTTAATGAAGCTATTACTTGTGTTCAAACACAAGGAGATTTGACCAAGTACTTTTCTATTTTAGTTGGATTACTTCAAAAATCAGCTGTAAGCCCATATCTTTTTTGCTTTAGCTATGGTTGTTCTTACTAGACATTTGTAAGAAGATGTACCATGGAAAGACTAGAGAGGGTGTTCTTACTAGACATTTACAAGAGGATGTACCTTGGTTTGTTTTTTTTGTTAATGATATTCTTCTTGTTGATAAGACTAGAGAGGGTGTTCAAGAAAATCTTGAATTATGGAGGTCAACCTTAGAGTAAAGGCTTTCGTTTGAGTAAATATAAAACCGAATACATGGAGTGTAACTTCAGTTGTAGACGATCGAGTGATGGATTGTGATAATGAGTGATCAAGTTATTAAAAATAGTGAACATTTTAGATATTTCAGATTTATTGTTCAAAGTGATTGTGATATAGATGGGGATGTTATTAGTAGAATTCAAGTTGGATGGTTAAAGTGGAGGAATGCATGAGGCCTATTATGTGATAGGAAAGTATTGCTTAGCCTCAAGGAAAAATTTTATAGGATGGTGGTGAGACTTGCAATGTTTATAGTGTAGAATGTTGGCCAGTAAAAGAGAACATAAAATTAAGTATTGCATAGATGAGAATGGTCGTGGATGAATTATTTTATGCGATAAGATTGGAGTAGCTCCAATGACAGATAATAATAGAAGTATTATTTTAGATGGTTTGGTCACATTAAATGTTGACCATTTGATCACTCAATTAGGAGAGAAGATGTATTAGAATTGGCCTATGTTAAAAAAGGTTAGAGATAAACCTAAAAAAGCTTGGTTAGAAAGTATAAAAATAGCCTTAATTTATTAAGATTAAATGAGAGTATGACACTTAATAAGACACATTGGAGAAAAATGATTCACTTCAAGATTCATGAATATGACACTTCATGTAGTGGAATAAAAACTTGTTATTGATGTTGGTAACCTATCATTACATGAAAACCATTGCATTGACATCCTGACATTCAAAACTAAAACCTTCCACATAAATATCCTAGATGATGCACAATCTAACTGGCAAATAGCATGTCCCCAACACTTAATGGTTCACCATTACTGCACTCAAATATCGCAAATTATCTACTAGTTATCAAATCTCCACAGGTCATTAACAATCAAATGCTCATCACATAACTCTACTCTTTCATACTTATAAGCACATGGCAAATCAATACTTTTGCATTGTTGATGTAATAGCGGTATTCCAGCCACCCATCAAAGAAATATTTTTTGTTAGTGTATTAATAATATTGTTCTTCCTACAATAAAATTGCTATGGTGAGTGCCAGTATGTAGGCTCTCCAAAGCTTGGCCTTCAGAATCAACTATGATCATATATATTTTAAAGAGAAAACTGAAATATCAACCAACATCTCACTATACTAGACATCAAAGAATTGCCAAAAAAGTTATTCATGTTTGATTGTGTTCATCCCAATAATTATCTTGAGCTCAACTAATTTTTATAAGTTTTTTTATTTAACAAGACAAACATACAATACCTTGTTTGGCTCGATATCAGCTTAATTATGCTTAGATATACATAAAAATATACATATATTTATGCATGTGTATATACATGCACATGTGTTTGTGCATATTCATTAATGCATTTATATTTGTATGAATATATGTATATATGTGACAATATGCACATTCTATAATTTATATTTTATATGAATTTAGTGTGGGCCCCAAAAATTCGCACCCAGCCTCTCGATGAAAGAGTGTAGATTTGTGCTAAGTGAAATTTTCAGAAGGCAAAAGATTTTTGTTGTAGATAAATAAGTCACTACTCAAAGATTTTACTCTAATTTGGTGAGGACTTTAGATTTGATTCTAAGTTTCTTATGGATGCAAGCACCAATAGTTAATTACCTCTCTCTATAATGGTGAGAGAGAACTTTCGATTAAGGCTAATCATTAGATCGCTAATTGGTTAGCATATAATAGCACCAAGTTGAATTTCAAATTAATAAAATTCATCATTTTTAGGCTTAAAACATATGATTGGGGGAATGATGATGTGCCTGATCAAGATTATATTATTTTGTTGTTTCGAGCTATTGTGATCCCTGTTCCATTTAGTCAGAGGAAGTAGTTGACTTAACATGATCGAATGAACTTTGTTTGCAGCCATAAGTTGCATAGTCCAAGGAGATCTTGTGGACTTGGGTTAGTACATATATAAAAGAATAATTTCAAGTCCACCCAAGCAGATAGAAAGGTTTGTGTCATGTTAAATATACTTTATAATTCATAACTCAAATGGTAGAAAATTATTAAGGAACATACATGCTACAACCGTGGTCGTAATATAGTGGAGCCTACTAGCCAAACCACTAGGTCAGAGTGCTCTAGTTGTATTTGTTTCATATGTCGAGCCTAGTGCCCAAACCACTTGGACAAAGGACATGGGCCACGTCCTTACTAGTGTTGACAAATTTGCATGTGAATGTAGCGTATACATAATATGATATTAGCTCTTTGTAAGCTTAGGTTAACATTAAATTTTTCACCTTGATAAATAATGGTAGAATGCAGATTGATCAAATTTATATTTAAGTTTTGAAATGATGAATTTTACATTTATACATTTACTTAATTTTTGAATTTTCTTAAATGTTTGATAATTGATTAAAGTTTGACTTTTGGATACTTTGACATTAGAATTTTGACAACAATGAACCCCTTCGATTAGATTCTTCAATCAATGCGGTCATCATCAGGATATGAATGATTTAGACCTATTTGATTGTTCATTTTTTTTGCTTTAGATCTTGTCACCTTTGTTAACTTACTAACAAAGGATCGAGTTTATAATTAATACTTATAATTCTATTTCATATCTTAATGTGTAGAGTTTATGACTTTGAATATGAAATTTCTTAAATGGGACCTTTCATGGTCTTATGAAAATATGAAAATTAAAATATCTTTTTATGATATAACACTTAACTTACAACCAACCTATCAATTCCTATCATTGTAAGGAGGAGGATCGAATTGATTATAAGAACTTACAACTTCAACATTTAAGTGAAGTGGGTAATCTAAAAACATGTATGATTGGTGAATGTAGGTTTAGTTTTGAATATGAAAACCCTATATTTTTCATAGAGAAAATAATTCTTGATCATTTATAGCACATACATAACTTCTGATGTAGAATTGAACTTATATTGATACCGATTTTAGCATGAGTAGTATTTTCATACCTTATGATTGAGTGTTGAACATATTGATCAGAGTGCTTACAAGCTATTCAAATTTTTTCCTTATGTTTACCCGCACAATATCCTCAAATACTAGTTTTAGGCTTTCAATCTAGGTGTTGGGGCCCATGTAGGTGTATTAAGAATGCTTGCACACTTTTGAGGCATTGAATTTGAAACATTTATTTGCTTCATGACATGTGCTTTAATTTGGATTGCTTCCACAAATTTTGAGGAACTTAATTTAAATGTAGAGTTGCTTTAAAGTATATACAAGATCACATTCTTTAAGTCTTTTAACTTGCATGCATTTGAGTTGAATGAGTGAATGTCTAATGATGCATGCAACCATTTAATGCCTTCAAGTCTTGGCACAAATTATGAAGCATTTGAATCAAACTAATGGTGCTTTACAATGTGTGCAAGTGCTTATTTAAATGCCTTTATCAATGCTTTCTGTCCGCTTGCACACTAAGTTGTAGATCCGATGGCATAACATTTGAGGTCTTATTCGATCATTAAAATGACAGTAGCATTCAACTGAATGATTCATTGAATTTTATTTCAATGATACTTGGTTCATGCTTGCCAATGAGCTTTTAAATTCAATGCAAGTCTCGCTTGAATTCTCTTGATCATTTTCAATTGTTCAGTATGAATCACAAAATAATTTGATTGTTATGCTCATTAGTGGGCTATTAGATTCATTACATTGTTTGTAATCAAGTACTCAAATATCTTGTAAGCCACCTTATAGGTTTTATTTATGTTTCATTCTAGCTTAAATATAAGCATTCAACTGTGTTATGGATTTAGGAGCTTCAATCCTAAATTCAAATGTAGGGTGCAAATTTCTTTGAAAGATTGCATTTATATATGGTGAGTGTTGGCCTCATTTTTAGAATGAGTTCTCAACCCCTCCATCTTAGACATATGATTCCTCTTAGACTTTAAGAGATCCTTAGTCTTAAGACACATCTAGTGATTAGGTGGACACTCAACCTAGCCCTAGAGACTTAGAACAATTAGCCATAGGAGTAGGTCATGCCTTAGGGGTGTTAGAAAAATCTGCCTACCCTATAGCTTGGACCACTTTCCTTACTTCCTTCCTTCAAGTCAAACTCCAAATCAAATCAACATCAAACCTAAATCAATTCTAGCCTAATTGATTTTCTCCAAACTCAAATCAATGCCATATGATTGAAATCCATGATAGAAACTCATGATTGAAATTCAAAATTCCAAAATTCTTCTTAAGTCCTTTGATTTCCCTTCATGGACTTAACCTAAGTCAAATTTTAATCAATTCAAATTCATGAAATTTTCTCATAACTCATTTATATTCTCATTTAGATTCACATATATAGATGAAATATAAATTCAAATCATTCAAATCAAATCTAAAATTCAAATTCCCAATTCAAAATCCTTCATAAGTCCTTAACCCTCTCTTAAAGACTTAGCTAAAATCATCTTCAAATCAATTCAAATTCATAAAATTTTTTCATAACTCATTTATATTCTCATTTATATTCATATATATAAATGAAAAATAAATTCAAACCAATCAAACCAAATTTAAAAATTTAAATCCAAAATTCCAAATCTTTCCTAAGCCCTTAATTCCCTCTTAAGGACTTAGCCTAAATCATGTTCAAATCAATTCAAATTCATAAAATTTTCTCATAACCCATTTATATTCTCATTTATATTCACATATATAAATGAAATATAAATTCAAACAATCAAAACCACTTCCAAAATCAAGTTCAAATTCAATCAAAATCTAACCTAAGCCTTTCAAGTCAAATCTTGAACTTAGCCAAATCAACTTCAAATCAAGTCAAACTCTTGATTTTTATTCATGATTCAATCAATCCTCCAATCATGAATCCAAATATAAATACAAACTTCAATCACTTAACCAAAACTCAATTCAAAAGTCAAGCCAAAATCCATTTCATGTTCACCCTTTGAACTTGAATTTATCAAATGAATTAAAACCAATTTGACTTCAAACCACTTGCAAATGGATTTATATTTCAATCATAAGCTCATATACAAGTTCAATCAAACTCAAATCAAGCTTTGACCAAGCCATTTGACCTATATAGGCTCACTTGACCCAAAGTGACCTAAACTACCTTTATAGCCAAACTCTAATCCTAGTCAGATTGATTGAATCAAACTCACCTATGCCTCTCATCATGATCAACAATCATCATGAGATGATCAATCACTCAAATTGGGTCAAACCAAGTCAAACCTAAGGGTTGACCAAGTCAAAACTTAGACAAAATGAAACCCAACATAAACCAAATTGATTGAAACCAATGATCTAAGTTCATTCATGATCAATGTTTGAACTTGACCAAGTCAACATTTGAGCCTAACCTTGTGATTGGCCACTTGACCTAGTTGACGAACTTGACCTAAAAAGTCAAAATGTGTCAAAACTTGATCTAAGCCAAATTGATTGAAACCAATGGGTCAATTTCATTCTAAATCACTTGTTGAACTTGACCAAAGCCTCAATTGGTCAACTAGACCTAACCTAGCCCAATTGACCTTGAACCCAACTTGACTAAAAGGGTCATATTGAGCCAAATTCAAACTTAACCAAAATTGATTAGAAACAAAGATACCAATCTACTTAATATGACTAACCAAACCTAAACCTACCCATGACCTAGTTCAAATAGGTCAAATGGGTCAATTAACTTGACCCATTTGACCTAAATGAAGTCATATGAACCAAATTCAAACCTAAATCAAATTGAATCAAACCAAAGCATTTCAAATGGTCATATGAACTTGACCCAATCATTGGTTTGACCCAATTTGACCAAGTTAACTTGACCCAAGTTGACCCATTTTGACCTAAATGGGTCAACATGAGCCAAACCATACCAAATGAACTCCAAATCAAATGAAACTTGGCTAAACCTAATTTATCAACATACCAAACATACCCAAATTCAAAAATCAGCTAAATAACCATTTTACCCCTAGGACATAGAGTAAATTTTGGCCAATTCTACTTGGAATTTGGTCAAATCCTCTTCATACCTACTTGATACTCTCCTAATAGATCAAGTGAACACTAGGGAGGGTGGTGCATCAAATCTAATGGGTTTGGGTCAGCCCAACTTGATCCAATGGCCAAACTGACCATGTGCATGGAAATGGCCACATGGGAATCTTCCTTACACTCAAATGGAGCACATGGCGAGTTCACCATTCCACTCCCTAGCCTAAAACAAACTTAAGGACAGTTCTAATAGCTCAAACAACCCATTAAATCAAAGTAATTAGATCAAAATAGCAAGCCAATGCTCGACTGTCTGATTGCCAAAGGGGGGAGATATACTCCCCTTAATTCATTTGAATCTTCACAGAGCCATTATCGATTGAGTGAGAGAGAGTCATGGGTTTCATAATGCTTTGAGAGATCTAACATTCTCGATTTTTTAAAGTGAAAATAGGGGAGCTCGATTGAATTTCCAACTTTCTCCACACTCAAACTCCACTCAATTCCTTCTTCAAGCTTCATCAGAGGACCAAGTCGAGTGCACCCATACTCTTTCCCAAGCTTCAAAGGCAAAGGAGAAGTCACCTAGACCAAAGCCGAGCTCACTTGAAGGAGGAGTTAGTCCATAGGAGAAGATACTCAACCTCAACCCCTTAAACTTTCAGCAAAGCTTCATCTTAACCAGACGAAGCTTCTCCAAGGGAATCGAGTGTCAGTGATCATCTCTGGCGAGGTTAGCCATTTTTCGAGCATTAAACTCAATGTGGTGTGGAGCTTTGTGAAAGAAATGTTAATCTCATATGATCTTGACCATTGGATGTAATCTTAATGCATGTAGATGGTGTGGGTAAAATTTGGGATTAATCCAAGCTCAAGCGAGCTCGGATCATCCCCTAGAACATGGATGGCTTCCATTGTTCACAAGGGAGCATGGAAGGATCTCATCTCCATCTGCATTTTGGATGGGAAGAGATTAAAACATGCTATGTATTTATTTTTAATTCTGATCCGCTTTAATCTCACCATCCGATCTCGAGAACGAGGAGAAAGTGTTGGCGCCATACGGTTATGATGCGACATTTTAAATATTGAATCAGGTGATGACGCGTGTAAAGCGCATGCCGCGTCAACCGCATACATGGAACCTGTGGGATTAAGGATTTAATTAAGGATTTATTTAATTCTAATTAATCACCTAAACTTCTAAAATTCATATCTCAACATAGAAAAATAAAAAATATGAAATAAATTGCATTAGAAAGATAATTGAACCTAGAATATTCTAAAATTGATTTTGATTAATTTTGATTAATTCTCTTCTCTGAGTTTTATTTGGAATGCTAATTTACTAATTTCTCCCTAATTAATCTACTAATTAATCTCAAACTTCTTGGGTGTAATTAGAGGGATGACTTCTACATCCCCTAATTTTCTTGGGATTTGTTGGTGGCTTAATTAAGAGAATTTCTAGTTCATTCATTAATTACTCCCTTAATGTAATTAGACTTAATTAAGGGTATAATTAGTGATTTAACCCTCGATTGAGCTAATTAAGCTTTGATTAAGAGAATGTGAGGTTTAGGGAATAATTCTAGGATACTCTCCTTAAGATGTTCCTTAAACCACTTTTATTCCTTAATCTAATTTTATAAAATTCTAAAACTTTCTAGAGCTCAATTAATCCTTCTTGGGTAGATTCTTAGGTATTCACGAGCCTAAGTACAATTAAGGAAATCAAAATTCAACTCATTTGTGTGAGGGGTGTTTTGAAATTACTTAAGTTAAACCCCTTAGCTTAATTAATCATTAATCATGAGCTAAATTGCATTATGCTCTTTTATTCCTAGGTGCATTGTTGATTTAAATTCCTTATGTGATTTTATGTCATCTCATTGGCTCATAATTATTTGATAAGCTATGCTAAGGTGGTATAGGTAAGGGTAATTAACATGCTTAATTCATATCTTAACCTAATCAAAATATAAAATGAATCTAATCATCTAAAAATTGAATAAAAATATCAAACACATGTGGGAATGGGTTAGGAACAACAAACTCACCTCATATTTTCCAAATTAAATCAAACTCAAAATCAAACAAAATTCATATTAAACAAACTTTGATTTACTTTAAGCTTCCTTATTTCATAAGATTGTCTTTAGAATAAATTAAGGTGAATGTGTTTACATGCTTTTATTACTTTAGTTCTTTCTTAACATGCTAAATATTTGTGCCATTTGATTTCATACATTCATGCTTTTCAAAAATCAAATTTAAAATGAAAATGTTTTCTTTATATCAAATTGCATGTTTTGTCTAAAGTAAAAATATGAGTGGCTATTATCTCTATTAAATCTAAACTATTTAAAAAAATATATGAATCAATTATCAAAATTGAAGTGTGTTACTTATATCTTACTTATAAGCTTGCATGTGATTAAAATATAAAGATGTGCTTAGTGTAGTTTTCCTTCTCCTCTCTTTTGGTATAGTTTTGAATAGGATTTGACAAAGTGTATAGTTCATTTGAAAAGAACCTAACACTTGCCTAATTTCCATCTCCTATTCATTCCCATGCTATTACTTAAGAAGGATACCTACACTTGTACATATAAATTGTATAAACAAAAATAAATCAACCAACACAAACTTTTTGCATCCTTTCTTCTCCAATCATTTCTTTTGTACACATGCTTGTATTTAAGGAAAGTGGTTATTAGTCTGGACAACCCCAGGATTGTGAGGCTTTAAGTAGCCCTAAGTAAGTCTTGTAATGCCCTTGGTTAACAATGACATCGTACTCACTTATGCCTTTCATACATTCATATGTGCATGTGCAAATTGGATAAGAAACTCCTTTGCTATTTATTGAAAATCATGCATCATAAACATTCAAATTTTCTTAAGTATTTAATTAGCATGAATCATAAAGTGTGTTAAAGATTCCTATTTGGTATGTATAGATATGCTTAGGATTCATTCATATGCATGTTATACATGTTGAGGAAGAAATGAAGTGATGTGTGTTTTGTGAATTTAGTTCACTTTACTTAATCTTAAAATTCCTTTATTTTGGTTAGTTTTGGTTTAGTTTATTTTTAGGTTTAGTTTATTTATTTATTTAATTTATTTACTTTTAGTTTTGGTTTAGTTTTATTTAAGTTCATATAAACTTAAGATTAATTAAAACACATAATAAAATAATCACTAAATAAAACTAAAACATGAATCCACTTTAGAAATTACTTAGGTTAGGGAAGGAAAGAGAAGTTCTCTTCTCTTTCTCTCTCTTTATAACTTAGTAATTAATTATGTAGGATTCCCTTGAACCCAATGAAAACATAAATTAAAATCAACCTAAAATAATTAAAACCACTTAAGTGAAACCCTCTTCTAAGTTGAATATTCTTCACACTTAGAAAACTCTAACTTAAAGCCATACTAAGCATACCACACAACCTCTAATGCCACATTAGGCTAAGTCACCACTTCTAGCTTTAGGTTAGGGTAGTGCATGATTTGATGTTTGCTTTTATTTTGTGATATATATTTTAAATTGGATGTTAGGCTTAATGCACATAGAATGAATGATAGAATGATTTAGTATAATCATTATTTTTTCTGAGATTACTTAAGGGCTGTAATAAAAATATAAATGCTTTTTGTTGTGCAGGTGCTTATACCCTAAGCATAATCCAATATGCCAGGTGGACTTAGTCACTCATGTGTGGGGTAACAAGTCCAATACACATGCTTGGGATTTGTGTGGTTTGTTTAGCTAAATTTGCAGGTGTTAGTTAAATTTACTCTTCCTTTTCATGTAATTTTTGCAACTAGGATTTTTGGAATGATTGTTATGGGGATTAGATGAGCATTGGTCATAAGATTTCATCTTATGTACCATGTGAAATTTGACCTTTAACCATCCAAAGAAGGAACCAAAGAAGAAAGAAGAAAAGAAGAAGAAGAAGAAAGAAGAATGAAGAAATGAAGCTTGAAGACATAATAATGAGTTCCTTGCTTAATTGTATTTATGTTATCTATAATGTTGTATGGGTATGTACCCAATTTGTTTTCGGGTTTGTGCGGTGGTGCCCGACCACAAATGACCTCTTATTCTTTTGCGATTAGCTTTATATATTGATTGATGATTTGTTTAGCTTGTGCATTAAGATGACATCTTTTTTCTAGTTTCTTTCTTGCTTGATGTATAGCCTGGATGTGGATTAGATCTTAGAGGAAAATAAATCTTCTACCAAATCTAACAATTCAAAGTTAAAAATAAAGAACCCATAACCTCACCTAAAGCTTAGGCTAAGATCAAGATAAAAGAATTAGCAACCCTTAGCTTGGATGAGTACTTCTTTTATAACATCATGCCCAAATACATATTATTTTCACTCTTGATTGGAGGGCTTCCACCTTTGCCAGAGAAACTTGGCTTAACCTTTGAGAGCCATGGTGGAAATACACCTCCCTTCTCGTTGATTTTGGCAAATAATTTTATTTCTCATGCATTAGCATATGAATCCTATTAGCCTGAGTCAAAAATGATTGTCCAAAAAAAAAAATAAAATAAAATCTAGTTGCATTAGATTTAGGTCATTTGAAGCTTACCCTTACATGTTCTAATCTCTTTAGGGAGTGAGTTTAAGGACTTAGTCTCTTTCTAAATTTATAATAGCCTAGCTACCTTGCATAAAGTATATGACTTGCTTACATAAATTTAAAATCATAGGAGGAGTTAATTAGCGGCCACCCCTAGGTGATTGTAAGTCCAAGCAGTTGGGTGGTTTGTCCTCTCTTGTGGAGGCAAACCAAATACCCATTTTTGCCTTAGATTTAGGTTATGCTTTGTGGAGAATAATTCCTATTGAAGTCACCTTTCAAATTTGTAGTGAGAAAAGAAAGTAGAGACCTATAAAAATTCATCTTTTTAGGATGCCACAAAGATCCACAGATGTACTTATTTAGGTGATCGAGTATGTCATCAAGGAATAGTATACTACCTCGAAAGATAGAAGTCACTACCCTTTAATGGACCTAATCACCTCAATAAGGACTCCAGGATGATGGTCACATATGCGAGATTCTTCCCCACTTTACATGGAATGTTAAAGTAGGATTTATTTTAAATCGTTCATTAAGTTTCCTACAGGAAAGCCCCATAGTTAATTATCATAAGAATGGAGAATCCTTAGAAAAACTCTCGATTAAGGTAAATGATCGTTGTCTTTGAAGATTTCAATAGGAAAGGACTATTAATCGATTAGTTTTATTTTAAAGATCAAATGGGATGGATCAAAAGAGGGAGTTATTATCGAAGCCAAAATGGAAGATAAGTAGGAGATGCCCACGATGCTAGAAAATCTAGCAAGCATCTCAAACTATCCTACTGTTGGGCTTTATATTTTTGAAATTAATTTAGTTTATTTGAGTTGCAATTTTTATTAAAAATTTAGGACTTATGATTCCTTCATATAAAATTAAGGAAATGTGTAAGAGGTGAGGAATTAAGCTTAGAGCCCATAAAGGGGAGAAGTAACCTCAGATCTAAATCTAGGGAGCTTCGGCGAAGGCTGAAAGCACAACCTAAATCTAAGGCAAAAATGGGAATTGGTTTGCCTCCACAGAGGACAAACCACTGACATATTGGACTTACAACCTTTGGGGTACCAACTAACTCCTCCATGATTTTAAATACATGTAGGTAAGTTTTTATGCTTATGCAAGATATCTAGGTTGTTATTTATTTAGAAAAAGACTAAGTCCTTAAACTCACTCCCTAAAGAGACTAGATCATGTAATGAGAAATGCTTCAAATGACCTAAATCTAATGAAATTTAAATTTCATTTTATTTTTATTTTGGACAATTATTTTGACTCAGGCTAATATGATTCATATGACTAATGCATGAGAAATAAAGTTATTGGCCAAAATCAGTGAGAAGGGAAGAGGTGAGTTTCCACCATGACTCTCAAAAGTTAAGCCAAGTTAAGCCCGCAAAGGTGGAAGCCTCCAATCAAGAGTGAAATAAGATGCATTGTGCATGATACAAAAAAGAAATGCTCATCCAGTGGTAATTTTCTTCTTGATTTTAAACCTAAGCTTTAGGTGAGGTTATGAGTTCTTTATTTTAAATTTGAGTTGTTAAGTTTGGTAAAAGATTTAATTTTCCCTAAAGAGCCTAATCCACATCCAGGCCATATATAAAGCTAGAAAGAAATTAGGAAAATCATGCCACTCATTGTAAAAGTTAAACAAATCATCAATGAATTAATAAAGCTAACCGTAAAAAGAATAAAAGTCTATTATGGTCAGGCACCACCGCACAAACACGAAAAATATCAAATGTAGGTAGCCGAGCTCTACCTTTATATAACCCAGATTATAAATGAATTAAATTACAATTAAGTAAGGAATTCATTGTTATGGGGGTCTTCAAGCTTTATTTCTTCTTTTCTTCTTTTTTCTTCTTTTCTTATTTCTTCTTTAGGTTCCTTCTTTGGATGGTTAGAAGGTAGATGCTCCAAGGCTTCACATGGTGCATAAGATAGAATCTTATAACCAATGCTCATTCTAATCCCCGTAATAATCATTCCAAAACCCTAATTGCATAAATTTACATGAAAAGGAAAAGTTGAAATCTAACTAACGCCTGCAAAATAAAGGTTAGCTAAAATAAATCACACAAATCCTATATATTGGACTTATCACCCCACATGGGTGACTAAGTCCACTGCCTATTTGATTATGCTTAGGTATAAAGCACCTACAAGAAAAGCATTTATATTTTTATTTATGATGATACTTAACACAATCCTGTGAAAAAAAATAGTTAGACTAAGAACGTCCTATCATTCATTCTATGAGTATACACCCTAACATCCAGTCTAAAATATATATCACAAAATAAAATAAAACATCAAACCATGCACCGACCTAACCTAAAGCTAGAAGTGGTGACTTAGGCTAATGTGTGTGCTTTGAAGGTTTGTGTGGTATGCTTAGCTATGGTTTTAGTTAAAATTTTCTAAGTGTGAAAACATGTTCAACTTAGAGGAGGGTTTCATTTTGTTGTTTAATTATTTTGGGTTGATTTTATTTCATGTTTTGCTTTAGTTCAAGTGAATCCTACAATTAATTACTAAGTTATGAAGAGAGAGAAAGAGAAGAGAACTTCTCTTTCCTTCCCTAACCTAAGTAATTTCTAAAGTAGATTCACATTTTAATTTAGTTTAGGTGAATGTTTTGATTAAATATTTTAATTAATCCTAAGTTTAGATGAACTCTAAACAAACCTATTCAAAAAGAAAGGCATTTTAAGATTAAATAAAATGAATCAAAGTTTACATAACACACATTACTTCATTTCTTTCCCAACATACATAACATGCATATGGATGGACCCTAAGCATATCTATACATGAAAATGAGAATATTCAACATACTTTATGATGCATTCTAAGTAATCCATTTAAGGAAATTTAGAAGATTAAGATGCATGATTTTCTTTAAGTAGAAAAGGGTTTCTTTATCCAAATTTTCACATACACACATGAAAGTAAAGAAATAAGTGATAAGCCATTGTTATCTAGAGGTGTAAGGTACAAACCTACTTAGAGCTACTGAAAGCCTCACAACCTCGGGTTTGTCCAGACTAATATACCACTTTCCCTAAATACAAACATGTGTATAAAAGAAATGAAATGGAAAAGAAGAATGCAAAAGTTGTATTAATGGATTTATTTTTGTTTATGAAATTTATGTATGCAAATATAGGTAGCCCTTCTTAGGTGGTAGCATAGAAATGAATAGGATATGAAATTAGGTGAGCATTAGGTCCTTTTCAAATGAACCATATATCTCACCAAACTCCTATTCAAAACTATACCAACATAAGAGAGAAAGGAAACCTATGCTAAACATACCTTTATAATCTCTCACATGTAAGCTCACAAATAAAATATAATTAGCATATTTTTAGATTTGGTATTTGATTTATATGTTTTGAAAATAATTTGGATTTAGTAGTGATAATAGCCATTCATATTTCTACTTTAGCCAACACATGCAAATTTGACATAAAGTAAACAATTTCATTTTGAAATTGAATTTGAAAAATATGAATGCATGAAACCACATGACATAAAAATTTAACATGTTGGGGAAAGATTCAAAGAGTTGATAGCATGTAAACAAGTTCACTTCACTTAAATCCTAAAGACATTCTTATGGAATATGAAATTTTAAAATAAATCAAAGTGAATTCACTATGATTTTTGTTTAGTTTGGAGTTTGATTTAATTTTGGAATGATGAGTTGAGTTTATTGTTCCTAACCCATTCCCACATGTGTTTTATATTTTTGTTTAATTTTTAGATAATTAGATCCATTTTTATGCATTAATTAGGTTAAAGTATGAATTGAGTAACTTAATCCCCTACATTAGAATAATTAACCAAATAATTATGAGCTAATGAGATGACATGAATACTCATAAGGAATTAAAATTTGTAATGCACCTAATGAGAAAAAGGCCTAATGCAATTTGGCTCACAATTAAAGGTTAATTAAGCTAAGGGGTTTAGCTTAAGTAATTTCAAAACACCCTTTCACACATATGAATTGGGTTTTGATTTACTTAATTGAACTTAGGCTATTAAAATCCTAAGCATCTACCCAAAGTAGATTAATTAAGTTATGGAAGTTTTTTAGAATTGTTAGAAATTAATTAAGGGTATAATAAATAAATTAACCCTTAATTAAGAGAGGATTAATAAAAGAAGAGGGGTTTAGGGAATAGCTTAGGGGAAATGTCCCAAAGTTATTCATAAACCTCCTACTTACTAGATCTGACCTTAATCAACCCTAATCATGAATTAAAATCACTAATTACACCTCAATTATCCTTAATTACATAAGAAGAATAATTAGGTAATCCATATGCAATTCTTCTAATTAAGCCTTTAATAAATCTCAAGAAAATTAGGGGAGGCAGAAGTCATCCTAAATATACCCAAGAAGTTTGGGATTAAGTAGAGTCTTAATTAAAATGTAATTAGCAAAATGAAGTTTCCAATAAAACCCAAAATTAGAGAAAATTATAATTTAAAACCCATTAAAATTAATTTTAAAATATTCAACATTGAATTATCTTTCCATAGGATTTTATTTCATATTTTTGAATTTTATAGAGAGAGTTTTGAATTTTAGAAGATCCCTAGATTAATTATAATTAACTAAAGCATTTTAACTAATCCTATAGCTCACGATGCGAGGCATGGTGGCGGTCAAGACGCTTTACGCATTGTTGAGCAGCTTCTAAGTTGTCAAATCCAAAGGTGACGGATGCTTTGATCTTGATCGTTCGATCAAAGATCAGATGGTGAGAGATCTCCCTATAGATTTAAAATGGATAAAAGATTTTTAAATGTGTGCTTAATCTCTGCCGTCCATCCAAAATGCGTGGATGGATGGCTAGAGATCTATCCCTACCAATCCCTACAAAAAATGGAGACCGTCCACTTTTGCAGCCATGATCAGCTCGATTGAGCTCGAATTGAATTGGAAATCAACCCACACCATCTAAGCATGGGTACAAACACATCTAACAATCAAAACTCCATGGAATTAAAATTTATTTCACAAAGCTCCACACAACATTGAGTTTAATGGTCAGAAAATGGCATACCTAACTGGAGGTGATCACTGGCACTCGATTCCCTTGGAGAAGCTTTATCAAGTTAAGACGAACCTCTGTTGAGAGTTTGAGCTCTTGAAGTTGAGTGTAGAGCTCTATGGACCAACTCCTCCTCAGCTTGCTTATGACCTTGATCAAGCCGGCCTTCCTCTTGCCTTAGGAACTTGAAAGAGAGCTTGGGTGCTCTCGATTTGCCTCTTTGATGGAGTGTGCAAAGGGAATTTGGTGGAATTGAGTGTGGAGAAAGTTAGCTCTTCAATTTTCCTCCACTCTTTTCACTGTTCAAAAATTGAGGATAAGAAAATGGCTAGAGCTCTAGGAAGCTAGGGATCACTCTCTGATGGCTCCTTACTCTCTAGTACTCAATCGAATGTGGAATTGCATAATTTATATTGAATTAATGGGAGTATATCTCCCCCCTGAAGGATCAGATGGCTGTAAGCTATTATGCCATTTTGATCCAATTGATCAAAGGTTGTTTGATTGGGAGTGTGCACATGGTCGGGTTTGAGTGGATTACCAACCTCCCATGTGCTTGAATTTGAGTGGGAGGGAGTTTGAATTTCCATTTTGACCCATGGTTGGGGTTTGGTCTTAATTTCAACCCAAACCCATTGGGTTTGGTGCACCACTCTACATTAGGTCCCTTGAGCTATAAGGAAAGCCTCAAGTGGATATGAAGAGAGTATGACCAAATTACCCATGGATTAAGCCAAAATTTATTCTATGGACTAGGAATAGGATGGTCATTTTGCTAATTTTTCATTTTGGATATGTTGGGTATGTGGAGAAACTAGGTTTGGCCAAGCTTCATGAGATTTGGAATTCATTTGATAAGGTTTGGCTCATGTTGACCCATTTAGGTCAAAATGGGTCAAGTTGACCAACTGGTCAAATTTGGTCAAACCACAGGCTGGGTCAAGTTCATATGACCATTTGAAATATTTTGGTGGCTTTGGTTTGATTCAATTTGGCATAGTTATGAATTTGGCTCATATGACTTCATTTAAATCAAATGGGTCAAGTTGACTTATTTGATCCATTTGACCTATTTGGGTTAGGTTAAGGGTAGGTTTAGGTTTGGTTAGTCATATGGAGTGGATTGATTTGTTTCTAATCAATTTTGGTTATGTTCAAATTTGGCTCAACATGACCCCTTTAGGTCATGTTGGGTAGTCAATCAAGGTTTCTATAAGAATTAAGGCTTTGGCCAAGTTCCACAAGTTATTTGGAATGAACTTGACCCATTGGTTTAAATCAATTTGGCTTTTGGTATGCAGCAACTGTACTAGAAAGAAAGCGTAGTAGGCTTACATCCTCCAAGTAAGGACTAGTTGCTGGGGGTAATCTATCAAATGATTAACCCAACCTAGGGCTGACTATTGAGTGAATACCGCTGGGGGACTTAGATTAGCTCAAAGATAGTCAAGATTGATTTGTTTTTTTTAGATTTATTTATGAATTCTGTTAGTTTGTGATGGATCACACTGAGAAGGAGCTTATATAAGCCTAGACCTATCTTAGATTTACTAAACCAATGGGAGTAGTTTCCCGGCCGATGGGAGAACTATCCGACCAAATGATGCCTTTCAATTTGCAATGATCAATTCAAGGGAAGAAAGCTCATGGACTCACATCATCCACTATAAAAGACCAAATGGGTGATCAGTTGCTTTGGGTAATAAATCAAACCTGACCTATCATTTCCTATTGATTTGTCACAATCTTGCTAGAAAGAATGCATCATAATCTTACATCTTCCAAAGTGAGATGACTATTGGGGTAACTTGCTTATGAAAAAATAGATTGAACCCAACCTAAGGGCAACTATGGAGTGAGTACGACCTAAGGATTTATCTCAACTCAGGTAGTCAAACAATTCCTATAGGGAGTCCTACTGACACTACCCTAAAGATAGGATGTTTGCTTGGGAAAAGGGGGCTCTTTGGAGGCTTAAATTTCTAATCCATAAGCGAATTAATTTATTTGTTTATTTGTTTTAGTTTGTTTTATCACAGACCTTGTTAGTTTGTGAGGGATCAAATTGAGAAGGAGCTTATATCAGCCTAGACTTATCTCAGATTTACTAAACCAAGGGAGAATCGCACATTCTCAATAAATTCTCCAACCATGGGTGGCTACTAAAGGGGAATCAAATCCAAAAGTAACTAAGTGTCTAAATGGGGTCGCAAAAGACTTGATCCAAATAGAGTGCCCGTAAGGGATGGGGCCGCTAAGGGCTTAATTCAACACCCTGGAGAAAATGACATGGATAGTCATATATCCAATAGGCATTCGATGTGAAACTCAAGGAGAAAGCGTGGGGACTCACATCTGCCAAGCGTGGTATATCTATTGGGTGAGTCGCTATCAGTATAGTGAACTTCAAATAACCTAAGGTGCCCATCGATTTGCAAAAATTAGCCTAGGAAGAAAGTGCGAGGACTCACATCCTCCTATAGCAGAGCTGACTGCTGACATAGTTTGTCTTTGGCTTGACAGGTGTTATCCGACCTGGGGTGACTACTGAGTGAATGCCACTAGGGGGCTTATATTAACTCAAAAGTAGTCAAGAGGAAAGAAGCCTCTGGAGGACTTATCCTAAACCTCAAATATACTCGACCTAGTTATACCATGGTGCTTAATTCAAGAAGAAAGCATGGGGCTCACATCTTCTTTAAATAAAGTCAACATGAGATAGCTTACTAGCTAGGCAGTGAAGACTACCATACTAACAAGGCGCTCATTGGTTTGCAATGGTCAAGTTAGAAGAAAGTGCATGGACTCACATCCTCCAACAAATGACCACTGAGGGCCTCCTCTAGGCATCTACGAGTTTCTAGGAGTAAGTTCATACCCTTCGCCTATTCCCATGTGTAAGGTGAGCATGGATGCTCGAGTTCAATACTCAGTTCATTTTAAGATCTATTATCTCCCACAGTAGAAGGTAAATTGTAGAGGGCCGTGAGGCCCATACATCATACATTACCAAGAGAATGACAGGTTCAACCTTCGGCCAACCACGCTTGGTTGGCTTTCGTGGGCTACTCGATTGATGATCATAGTATTCTTTTCCTGGACCACCATCACGGAGGGCTGCTCTCAGAGAGAGTCTGTGTCTCCACCCCACCGCTTTACCCCACGCCCCGCCATCTCTTGCACGCATCACTAATTCCATCTAAGGCCATGAAGGTCGCATGGGAAAAATGTACCCCATTGGTGATCCGCTAGACCAAGGGATCTTACTCCTACACCACCCATTGGGTGTCGAAGCTCCGCCGACCTTCTACTCTAGTAGTGGTGCAGAAGGAGTGGCAACCCTAGAGCATCATGGTCGTTCCTTCACCAACTCCACCCATTCAACTGAATGCAAAGATGGTGATGGTTATTAGATATTGATGGGTTCGTGGGAAATAGTGGTAGGATCATCCCAAGATTACCCTTACTCCAACATCGTCGATTATCATTCTTTAGTGAGTATCTGCACGTGATTGACTCAGTGTGTGAGGTTTGGTGCCTCATGATAGATCACACCACGCCCCAAGATTTTTGTACCTATTGAGTTAGATCAATCCTTAGATAAGATAGTTGCACACTATTTTATGGAGAAAAGGAGATCTTAGGAGATGCATGGTCTGATGAAGAAAGAGTCAGCTTTGATCCTAATGAAGATGACTTGATGGGGGATTCAGCTAGTGTATGCATGGTCGATACTAGAGGTTGTCTTCTTAGTGAGCAACAGGCCATGGAAGGTGATGAGGGTGATCAAGGAGAAATCACAGAATCAACCCATCACCTCTAATAACAGTTAAAACATAAATATAAATAGATTGAATGTCACAAAGTTGTAGACTTGAGTAGTATCAATGCTTCAAGTAAGCCCTCCGTTCATCCTAGTACGATGTCGAGATTGCTAGTGTGCATGTCTTAGACCCAGTTAAGACTTTAGCTTTGAGCAAGGTAGCACATATAGAAGGTAGTGGAAAGTACCTCCATACATGAAAAGATCTAAAATCCATGGTTGAGCGGTGAAGGAAGCTTTGGTCAAGCCCTGGGAGGATCATCGGTTCCAAAGGGCCCTACCTGAGGAGTTCGATGTCAATATCCCAAGGGTTTCGTGCCTCCTTCATTCAAGAGCTTCGATGGTAATGGGAACAAAAAAGATACTTCACTGGCTAGTTGCAATGTAAGTGGCACTATGCTTTACTCTTTAGACTCTTGCCAAGAGCTAGCGTATCTTTGAACTCCAACGATAGTAAAGACATTTGGTTAGCAACTCTTCATCAAGAGATTTGCTGAGCTCAAGAAAGAGTTACAGATCTCAGCCTAACAACACTCCAATGAGTCACTTTGATTATATTCATGGCGTAACTGAGTATGAAGTATGAACCACAACCCGAACAACATGCCATTAAGATTCTCTTGAAGAATATCTATGGCCCGATTGCCTTCATGCTTAAGGGCTTCACCATAAAGACATTTGAGAAGCTAATCAACAAGGTGGCTAGTCTACAAGGAGAGGCCAAACATTTTGCCTTTTATAGATCAATTTCTAAAGCAAAAATCCCAAAAGGTTTATGAGAAGAAACCTGGAGTAGTAGCAGTGATTGATAAGGGGAAGTAGCCAACTAAAGATCAGTATGAGCAGCCACAACCTCAACAGCCTCCACCTCCTTTTCCACCCAAGGCCCACGCCTCCACCTCTATGACCAACACAACCACTACCTCCCATACCACCAAGAACATGCATACGCCTAGGTATATGGTCCTCCTACTCTTTTAGATAAGTTAAACAAACCTTATTCTTTTAAGAGGGAGGTAATCAGAAAAATCTTTAAGAACCTCTGAAAGAAACTTGATTTTCAACTACCCGAGCCTAGGAGACTGGAGTAAGTAGGCAATAGTCATTATCTAAACTTTTTCCCTTACCACCGTATGCTAGGCCACATTTTAGAGGATTGCTTTACATTCAAGGATTGGCTTGAACACAAATTCAAGTTTGATGTTTTCATTGTCCCAAAGGAATACCTTGTGGAACAACCTTCTAGTTCCATTATGGTAATCCTTGGGGATACAAGTGATCCTACCAAAATAAAAGAAGTTGGGACATTTCTTTGTCTAAAACTCTAAGAAAATAATTTAAGATCAAGAAGCTTTTCTTGTGTCGAGCTCAAACCTCCAACACCAAGGAAGGTTGCAAGTGCCAACTAGGAAAGTGGGAGCTGAACAAGAATGAACATGTGATAGCCCTTTAGCACAGTCATGGACCATGTTCAGACTCCAACCTTCAATTGTAGCTTCCACACTGGCGACTTCTTCCATTTTAACTAGCTCTTCTATTTCATTGATTAATAGAACTCTTGTATTTATAGATAAGGGCAACAAATCCCTTACTCCTACTCACTCTACTTGACTTTTACTTTGTAGCTCCAAATACTTTCAAGAAATTGAAGAGTAAGGCTGATTTGAATTACATCTGTGTCTCTTGATGAGTTGTCTTCTTCTATTCCTAATGATAACTCTTCAAATCTAATTAACTATAATAATTTCAATCCTTCTCTTTCTAATTTAGAGTTGGATTTTCCAACTTTGAATACTATAAGTTCACCTTTTGAGATAGACTTGGAATCATCCGATTCTGAGAGTCCCATAAGAGAAGCTGTAGGTGAGCCTGAAGTGTAGGTAGAACTTGCCACCACCTTGCCTTTAGAGATTACTGAAGTCAACATCCATAGTAGCAAGGTTCTACCTCCTAGGGGCAACACCTCTAGATAGAGAAAAATAAGTCATTGGTATAGAAGATCGAGAAGCCCTTCCACAAGATACTCCACCCTTGGATATGCTTATGGAGGATCAACCGAAGGTGGATTACAATGTCCTTTCTCATCTAAGAAAGTTTCCATCTAAGCTAAGCATATATGATGCCCTTGTCTTATCCAAAGAGATGAGGGAATCACTAATCAAGGCCCTCCTTGATCCTGAAATATGCTTAGCTCAGCTGACCGCTATAGGTGAGGAAGTACACTATGCAAAAGAATCCCAAGGGATCACCTTCAGAGATGAAGTTCTTCTACAAGGGGACTTGGAGCACAACCGTCCCCTATACATTATAGTCGACATGGACAGGTTCAGACTCACCAGGGTTCTTGTGGATTCAGGTGCATTAGTAAACATTATAAATCTAAAGACCCTCGCTTATTTGAAGATCAACATCTCTACACTCCGAGGAGATAAAATGATGTTGAGAGGATTCAATGATCAAGGTGAGCGGGCTTTAGGTTCCATAGTGTTACTGTTGGAGATCGGTGCTTGGAAGACTGAAGCCAAGTTCAACATCATTGATTCGAATACTTCATTCACTACTTTGCTTGGTAAGCCTTGGATACATCATAACCAGATCATTCCATCCTCCCTTCGTCAGTGCATCAAGTTCAGAAAAGATGGAATTGAGTACCATGTCAACGAGGATGAAAAGCCATTCTCAGTTAGAGAGGTTGAGATCTATGAGGATGCGAGCTAAACACCCTTTCTCATGAACTTGGACAAAATTTAAATGCAAATGCAAAAGTAAAAGAAAATGATGCAAAAAAAAGATAAACAAAAATGAAAAGAAAACGAAAAGTCCAAGTGAGCAAGAAAGGGGAATTGAAGAAGAAGTGAATCCGCATATCACATTCCACCCATAGTTCATTCCATCATATGGACATGTAGGATGGCTCAACCTCCAAGAGGCAGGCGTAAAGGTAGTTCTAGAGGTGGAAGTCCCCCTAGTTGGCATTCAGCCAATAGAGGTCGTGGTCCACTTCATAGGAGTACCCCTACTATTCACATAGACTTGGAATCCAGCTTGAAGGATGAGTCTAATGTGATTAGTATACCAGCCAACCCCTCTCAGCGGGTTCCATTGGAGGTGACTTTTGATCCAGCCGGAGACGAAGACTAGGCCTCCAAGCAAAGCAAAGTATTCAAATTTAGTTTATGTGAAACTATTCGGCAATAGTTGGGAACCTTAGCTCTAACCTCACTTACTCTTAGAAAGTTGAAGGTGTAGTAGTTAAGGTAGTCCCTAAGTCTTCCAGTGACACAAACTAGAAGAGGTTCTTTTTGGGTTCATCATCCTCAAGTCTAGAGCATGATGTAGAACTTGAGGAAGATACTTTTAAAGAATTAATGGAATTGCCTTTTGACTTTTACTCGCCTTGTGTTCAAAATATTATATAGAAAAGTTTAGTTCCTCACACTTGGTCTAAGTATAGGTCAAAATATTTCAAAAAATTATGGAACAATACATGCATGGAAGCACAATCAAGAGTATGACTAGGATTCAGTATAGTGGGTCCAGTCGATGATGAAGATTATTGCCTAGTTATTACCAACTATTTGGAATCTGATAGGTTCTTCTTACACATCCCTGATTCTAATGAGAATGTGTGTTTAGAAACTTCAAATGATCCTGATGATCTCCAAGTCAAAGAGGTACTGCTAGAGTTTGAAGAGGAGATTCTTTCAACAATCGATAAGCTAAAAGAAATCAATCTCAGGATAGAAGAAAACCCTCGCCCGATATACATCAATTCATTGCTGAATGAAGAAGAAACCAATGACTTAGCTATTGATTGAAAGACTACTTTGCATGAGTTATGAAGAAATGCCCAAATTATCTCTGATGTAGTAGTCCACAAGCTAGAATTTTAAATTACCCTATTAAGCAAGCTAGATACATGCATTAGAAATTGAACATGTCATTTCTAAGTCAAGAAATTGATCAATGCATTCATCGAGAAGAAAATATCCTACATGGTTACCTAGTGTTGTCCTAGTTAAGAAGAAGAATGACCAAATTTGCATTTGCATCAATTTTAGGGACTTAAATAAGGCATGTCCTAAGGATGAGTTTCGTCTTTCTATACTGGAGTTAATGGTGGACATTTTATCATCTCATGCAGTCTTTTCTTTCATGGATGGATCATCTGGCAATAACAAAATCAAGATGTCTCCTGAAGATGAAAGAAACACTACTTCAACCACGTAATCTTCGTTATAGGGTTATGCCTTCGCCTTAAAATGCATGCTACATACCAACGGGTCATGACTCGATCTTCAATGAACTCATCCATCATCAAGTTGAGTACGTGATGATCTAATCAAGAGTAGAAAAAGAAGACCACCTTTTGAGAGCAATTTTGAATCGCTAAGATAATATAGCCTCAAAATGAATCAAGTGTGCATTACGAGAAATTCCTTGGGTTTGTTATTCACAGGGAATAGAAATAGATCAAAGAAGCTATCTTAAAAATTTCACCTAAGTTTAACTCAACTCATCCTTTCAAAGATGATCATATCTAAGACACTTTATCTCAAACTTATCAGGGAGATGCAAACCATTCTCAACACTTGTCAAAAAATATGCTAAGTTTAAGTGGGATGACAAGTGCCAACACGCATTCGAAGATATCAAATAATACTTAATGAAGCTGCCATTTCTGTAGATCTTGTTGCTAGAAATTTTACATTGCTATAGGATGATCTTGCACTCTGTGGTGTCGGAAAGTCTTTTAGCCATCAAAGATTCAAGATCCACCATTAAAAAACATTGCCTAGCTTTGATCATCTCAAAAGCTATGGCACTACATGCTTTCAAGGTGAACTTGATCTCAACCAATCCACTCAATACACAATTTTTTCGATTTGTTGCGGATACTCTCCAATTTGATATCACATTTGTATACCATCAGAAAGAAAGCTTCTCTCATCTTCTTTAAGATCCTTACACCGCTATATTGATGACTCTCTGGCACTATGTTGGCCCAAGCAATGACAAGGGAAGGAAAGCTCTCTACTACCTGCCATCATTCGATCCTGTTACCATATCCACCTATTGAGAAACATTTCCTAGCTTTGATCTTTGCATCTCAAAAGTTATGACATTAGATCTTTTTCATAAGGTGAACTTGATCTCCCAAACCAATCCACTACAATATCTCATGACACGGCCAATGCTTTCTTGTTTGGCATTGGTCCATGATACTCGCAGCTTGATATCACATTTGTTCCCTCCGTGTAAAAATGATAAGCACTGCGATTTCTAAACACACCCCTCCGATTCTCGCTAGTGATGATCTCCTCGATGAACAAATCATGAACTTAGGGGAGGCCATAAACCAATGATGGGAGATGTATTTTGATGGTGCCGCTTTTTCAAAGGTGAAGCACCACCATCTATTCTCGTGAAAGTAGGAATAGTTCTTCTAACTCCAAATCGTGATGTGATGAGATTCTCATACTATCTTTCCAACCCCTGCACCAACAATGAAGCTGAGTATGAGGCTTTGATTATCGGTTTGGAGTTAGCCATCACTATCAGTGTCAAGAGCATCAACATCTTTGGGATTCGTTGGTCATCAACCGCATCGGGTCCTACCAGTCCTCAAACCCAAGCTTCATCATTACCAGTATACCATGAAGTCATTTGGATTAAGTCGCCATCTACAAGGTTCCTCGAGCAGAGAACACAGTAGCAAATGCCTTGGAAAAACTTGCCAAAGAATTGGCATGTCTGGAAGATGAGTCCATTTCAATAAGGGTCCAAAATAGACAAGTCTTATCCCTTATTGATTATGAACTCATCGAGAGACTTTCTCTTGAAGGGGAGGTTGTCGCCAAAATGGACAAGGAGCTAGATTGGAGGCAACCATTCATAGATTATTTGAACACTGGCAAACTACCTCAAGAGAAATCTCAAGCCCATCAGGTGAAACAAAGAGCTCTCTCCTATGCTCTTGTTGATGGCACCCTGTACCAACGGTCCTTTGACCATATGTGGTTATGTTATTTTGACAAACACGAAGCCCATGGCATTGTAACCGAGGTACACTCAGGTCTATGTGGAGCGCAGTCAAATCAAGATGAAGATGAAGATCAAAAGACTTGGATACTATGCCTTCTATGATCATGCATGGATGTATCTAGCAGATGCCATCAGTGTCAGGTGCACGGTGTGGTCCTCCACTAACCACCCAACATTCTACACCTACATTGGCTTCATGGCCATTTGAGTGTTAGTGAACGAACATTATAGGTCTGATCGATCCTCTTTCTTCCAAGGGGTATCAATTCATCTTAGCTTCCATTGATTACTTTTTCAAGTTGGCAGAAGCCATCCCACTCAGAGAGGTCACATCTCACCATGTGCTTCAATTTTTCAGGAATCATATCATATATAAGTTTGGGGTGCCTTGATGAATTATATCCTATAATGGTACTACATACAAAAGCACGAAGATCAACAGCTTTTCCAGAAGACACAATATAGATTGGAGATACTCCACCCTCTACTACCCTAGAGCTAATGGTTTAGTAGAAGCATTCAACAAAACTCTCATCCAGATACTAAAGAAGACTCTTGATGATAATATGTGATAGTGGAATGAGCAGTTGGTTGGAGCCTTATGGGCCTATCACACCATATACCAAACTCCAACTCAGTCTACCCCGTTTTCCTTAGTGTATGGGTATGAAGCCATTCTTCCTTTGTAAGTTCAACTCCCATAACTAAGGATAGCATTGGGTAACAAGATCACTATAGAGAAGAATGCAAAGTTGCTGTTAGAAGAGCTCAAAGGTTTGGAGGAAAGTTGCCTACAGGCGTGCCAAAATCACGAGTTGTACAAGGCCAAGATGATTCAAGCTCACAACAAGTCTCCACCCCTAGGTATTTTCTGGAGAAAACTTGTGTTAGTCCTAAGGAGACCAATTGTTGCCCGTCAAAAGATGGGAGGCAAGTTTGAACCCACTTGGGAAGGCCCCTATGTCATAAAGAAGGCCTACCAAGGAGGATCTTATCAGCTTATTGATTGTAAAGGGGAACACTCGATGCTTCCAATTAATGGGCTCTATCTAAAGAAATATTACCCATGAAAAAAAACTTATTTGAAAATAATTCATTAATAAAAAGAATAAAAATCTGATTCCATTCATCAAATCTTCTATTCTTTTGAAGTGTTGTTTGCTTATCTTATGAATCTGTTGTGACGTGTTTTGGGTAGGTGTAAGAGTCCCCCATTGACATCCTATCCATCTTTCACAACACAAGCATAATCTCTTGATGCTTTTAGAATAGGTGTAAGAGAACCCGAGAGGCATCCTATTTTGATTAGCATAACTAAGTTAGGTGTGAGAGAAGCAAAGCGACATCCTTTTATAGTGGGAATTCTTGTTTCCATCCGTGGCATCATTTCATAATTTCCCAGCGTGTTTTAGGTAGGTGTAAAAGTCCCCTAGAAGCATCCTATTTCATTTAACACATGCATAAAAAATAAACACAAATTTTTTGTCTCAAGCTATTTTGATATGGGAGCAAGCCCCTTGTGGCACTCACTCATTAGCTGCTCTAGGTCAGGTCTACATGCCACCTCGCTAGTATGTCACCCAGTGGTCTTTTATTTTGGAAGATGTGAGTCCCCATGCTTTCTTTCTAACTTGATCATTGCAAATCAACGATGCTATGTGGTATGTATCACTGCATAGCCAGTAAGCTACCTTATGTTAACTTTGCTTAAGAAGATGTGAGTCCCTATGCTCTCTTCTTGAACTAGCCATCATGCTCTAACTAGGTTGAGTATTTTTGAGGTTTAGGATAAGTCCCCAGAGGCTCCTTTCCTCTTGACTATTTTTGAGTTGATATAAGTTCCCCAGTGATATTCACTCAATAGTCTCCCTAGGTCGGATAGCACCTATCGAGCCAAAGATAGACTGTCCTAGAAAATAGTTCCATTATAGGAGAATGTGAGTCCTTAAGCTTTCTTCCTAGGCTGATCATTGCAAATGGATGGGCACCTTAGGTTGGTTGATGTTCGCTATGCTGACAACGATTCACCTGGTGAGTACACCACTCTTGGCAGATATGAGTCCCTGTGTTTTCTCCCTGAGTTGGACATTGAATACTTATTGAATTTATGACTAGCCTTGTCATCTTCTCTAGGGTGTTGAATTAAGCCCTTAGTAGCCCCATCCCCTGTGGGAAATCTATTTGGATCAAGTCCTTTGCGACCCCATTTAGACACTACCTGAGTTACTTTTGGATTGGACAGCTGCCCTTTACTAGTAATCATCCAGTGGTTGGAAAATTTGTTCAGCGGATGCCTAAATTCTTCCTTGGTTCAGTAAATCTGAGATAGGTCTAGGCTGATATAAGCTTTTTCTTAGTTTGATCCCTTGCAAACTAACAGGGTCCATGATAAAATAACTAAAAAAAATAAATCAAAAATTAATTCACTTTTGGATTAAGATTCAAGCCCAAAAGGGCCCCTTTCTCCTAAGCAGACACCCTATCTTTAGGGCGTGTCGAAAAATCCTATAAGAATTACCTACTACGAGTTGAGATAAACTGGGTTGGTACTCCCTTCGTAGTCGCCCTTAGGTCGGGTTCAATCTATTTTTCCACAAGCAAGTTACATCGACATTCATTCTGCTTTGAAAGATGTAAGACCATGATGCATTATTTCTAGCATGATTGTCGTAAACTGACGGGCAGCCCTAGGTCAGGTTTGATTTATTTCCCAAAGTAATCGATCACCGCAGTGATCTTTTCTAGTGGAAGATGTGAGTCCCCAAGCTTTCTTGCTTAAATTGATCATTGCAAACTGAAAGACACTCCTTTGGTTGGATAGTTCTCCCATTGGCCGAAAAGCTACTCCCATTGGTTCAGTAGATCTAAGATAGGTCTAGGCTTCTATAAGTTCCTTCTCAGTGTGATCCATCGCAAACTGACAGAATCTATCAAAATAAACAAATTTAAAAATGAAATCTATCTTTGACTATCCTTGAGATGATTTAAGTCTCTGGCATTCATTCAATAGCCCCTGGGATTTGTTGCCCAAAGCAATATCACCCTGGTTCCTTTTCTAAAAGATGAGTCCCATGCTTTCTTCTTAAGACTTGACCATTGTATACCAAAAGACATTTCTCCTTGGTTGGATAGTCCTACCTTGTGGTTGGTAGACTACTCCCTTTGAATTGATAAATCTGAGTTAGGTCTAGGCTTCCATGGCCCCTACTTAGTGTAGTTCATCGCAAACCTATGGGATCCATCATAATCAAACAAACAAAAATTAAAAAATAAAATCAATCTTGACTATCTTTGAGTTGATCTAAGTCCCCTAGTGGCATTCACTCAATAGGTTGTTCAATCTGCCCAATAGATTACCCCAGCAACTAGTCTTTAATTGGAGGATGTAAGTCTATTATGCTTTCTTTCTAGTACAACTGCTGTATATTGAAAGGTACTTTCCCTTTGGTTGGTTACTCCTACTACGTGTTTAGTAGACTACCCCTTTGGATTGGTAAATCTGAGTTAGGTCTTAGCCTCCATGGGTCCTATTCAGTACAACCCATTGTAAACTAACAAGGTTCATCTAAAATTCAAACCTAACAAAAAATTAAAATAAATTCAACCCTCTTCCCCAGTGGAGATCTCTCCCTAGTGAGATTCAAATAAAATAAAACCTTTCACCTCCTTGTAGATGACTTGAACCTGCTTCCTTAGTGGAAGGTTCACACTCTATCCCTTAGTGGATTTCTTCCCTCTCTTATGTCTCGGACATAAGTAGAGCCACAATGCACTAAGTTTTGGATTCTTTCTTTCCCTTGGTTTAAGGATAGATTATTTCTATTAGAGCTTGTGATCTCTCGGTGTTGTTGAACATTTCGGTCAACAATAATACGTGCGGTGTTCCTTGTTAGTCACACCACACCTATTGGGCACCCTTTGTTGACCTCATTTTTAGAATGAGCTCCCAAAACCTCCATCTTAGGCTTATGATTCCTCTTAAACTTTAAGAGTTCCTTAGTCTTAAGACACATCTAGTGATTAGGTGGACATTCCCCTAACCCTAGAAGACTTAGAAGAGTTAGCCATAGAAATAGGTCATGCCTTAGGGGTGTTAGGAAATTTCCTACCCTTTAGCTAAAACCATTCCTCACTTTCCTTCTTTCAAGTCAAACTCTAAATCAATCCTATTTGATTTTCTCAAACTCAAATCAATTCCATGATCAATTCATGATCCATGATTGATCCATGATTGAAACCATGATCAAACCAAATTCTATCAAAATTCTAAGTTCTTAACCCTTTCTTAAGGACTTAGCCAAAATCATGATTCAAACCTATTCAAATTTTTGAGATTTTCTCATGATCCATTTATATTCTCATTTATATTCCCATATACAAATGAATAAATTCAAACCCATCAAATCAAATTCAAAATTCTAAATTAATTCATGAAAATTTCCTTAAGTCCCTTTAATTTTCCATTAAAGGACTTAGCCAAAATCAACTCTAAACCTTGATCAAATCAACTCAAATCCTTGGGATTTTCTCAAAACTTATTTATATCCTCATTTGTATTCACACATATAAATGAAATATAAATATAAATCAATCCAATCAAAGGAAAAAAAAAATTAAATTTCAAATTTAAAATGCTTGAAATTTCCTTAAATCCCTTAATTTTCCATTAATGGATTTAACCTAAACTTTGATCAAACCATTTCAAACTCATGGGATTTTCTCAAAACATATTTTTATTCTCATTTATATTCTCATATAAAATGAAAATGAATATAAATCAATCAAATCCAATTAAAAAAAATAAATTTCAAATTAAAAAAATCCTCTTAAATCCTTTAAATTTCCTTTAATGGATTTAACCTAAATCATGATTAAACTCCTTCAAATTCTTGAAATTTTCTCATGATCAATTTATATTCTCATATATAAATGAAATATAAATTCAAACAATCATAACCAATTCCAAAAATCAAACTCAAATCCACTCAAAATCAAATCTAAGCCTTTCAAGCCAAAATCTTGAACTTAGTCAAATCATCTTCAAATCAAGCCAAACTCTTGATTTTCTCTCATGGTTCAATCAACCCTACAATCATGAGCTCATATATAAATCCAAACCTCAATCAAACAGTCATAACACAAATCAAAAATTAAACCCAAAATTCCTTCATATTCTTCCTTTGAATATGAAATTTTCAAATGAATCAAAATCCATTTGACTTCAAACCACCTGTAAATGGATTTATATTTCAATCATAAGTCCATATACAAGCTCAATCAACTTCAAATCAAGTTTTGACCAAGCTATTTGACCCACTTAGGCTCACTTGACCCAAAGTGACCTAAAGTACCCTTATGAGCCAACTTTTGATCCTAACCAAATTGGATTGAACCAAACTCATATATCCCTCTCATCATGATCAACAATCATCATGGGATGATCAATCAATCAAATTTGGTCAAACCAAGTCAAACCTAAAGGTTGACCAAGTCAACACTTAACCTAAAATGAAACCTAACATAGCCAAATTTCACCATAGGCCAAATTGATTGAAACATTTGATCTAAGTTCATTCATGACTTATGTTTGAACTTGACCAAGCCAACATTTGAGCCTAACCTAGCCCAATTGGTTCACTTGACCCAAGTTGACCCATTTTGACCTAAAGGGTCAAAATGTGTCAAAACTTGATCAAAGCCAAATTGATTGAAACCAATGGGTCAAGTCCATTCCAAATCACTTGTGGAACTTGACCAAAGCCTCAATTGGCCAACTAGACCCAACCTAGCCCAATTGACCTTAGACCCAACATGACCTAAAGGGGTCATGTTGAGCCAAAATTGAACTTAACCCAAATTGATTGGAAACAAAGATACCAATCCACTCCATATGACTAACCAAACCTAAACCTACCCTTGAGCTAACCCAAATAGGTAAAATGGGTAAACTTGACCCATTTGATCTAAATGAGTCATATGAGCCATAACCAATTCTATACCAAATTGAACCAAACCAAAGGCACCAAAACATTTCAAATGGTCATATGAACTTGACCCAACCCTTGGTTTGACCCAATTTGACCAATTGGTCAACTTGACCCAAGTTGACCCATTTTGACCTAAATGGGTCAACATGAGCCCTATCAAATGGATTCCAAATCCAATGAAACTTGGCCAACCTATTTTCTCAACATACCAAACTTACCCAAATTAAAAAAAATAGCAAAATGACCATTTACCCTAGGCCATAGAACAAATTTTGGCTAGCCATGGGTATTTTGGTCATACCCTCTTCACATCACTTGAGGCTTTCCTAAAAGCTCAAGGGGACTTAGTGATGAGTGGTGCACCCAACCCAATGAGTTTAGGTCAACCATTTGACCCATGGACCAAACCTGACCCTTAGCCTTGAAATTAAAATTTCAAATTCCCTCTTAAGCTCAATTTGATGCACATTAGGAGTTGACATTCCACTCCTTTGGCCAAAATGACCACGTCCAATGATCAAATAGTCTAAACAGGGAGATATACTAATGGGTCTACCATCTAATTGCCATACGGGGAGATATACTCCCCCTATTTCACTGAAAATTCACTTCACTCTTGATCGATTGGAGCATATGAATCCTTAGCAACCACCTCAGAGCATTCTTAAGCTTTCTAAGAGGGATTTGAACATTTCTCAATTTTGCACAGTGCAAAATAGGGGAGCTCACCTCAATTCCAAACTTCCTCTACACTTGATCTTTATCTAATTCCTTCTACACACTCCTTCTAAGGACCAATTCAAACTTTCCCAAGCATCCATTTGAGTTCCCACAGTAAGGAAGAGCTCAATTCAATCAAAGCCATAAGGATCTTGAAGAGGAGTTGTTCCACCCATTGATCCACTCAACCTCAAGGTCTAGGAACTTCAATAGGGCTTCATCTCCACAGACGTAGCTACCTCATTTATTTGAGTGCCGGTGATCACCTCCGAGGTATGTAATTTTTCGACCACTAAGATTAGGAGGTGTTGGTCCTTTGTAAAAGGAATTTTCATTACATGTGAAATCCACCGTTGGATTGGCCGCTCTATTCCTCTAGATGGTGTGGGTTGAGTCTTGAATGATTATGCTAGATCGCTTGGATCTCCCTTGGATCATGGATGGTCTCCATTAATCCCTCGAGGGAACTTGGCTCATCTCAACCATCCATCCGTGCATTTTAGATGGACGGCTGAGATTATTAAGCATGTTTTATAAATCCTTTATTCAATTTAAGTGGTTAATCCTTATCGATCTTTGATCGAACAAGAGGATATATAAGCGTGTCGCCTCTTTTTGACATTTTGTGGATGGCTCATGGCGATGGAGTGTAAGCGCACGCCCCGCATGAGTGAGTAGCTATTAAAGGATTAGTTAGGGTTAATTAATTCCTAATTAATTTAGAAATCTTCTAAAAATAATAACTCTTCATAGAAAAATTAAAAGAAAAATGCTATGGATAGATAATTTCATCTAAAATATATTTAAAATGTTTTCAATGGATTTTGAATTCTCCTTTTCTCTGAATTTGGGTTTCTTTAGGAATTTTAATTAGCTAATTATTCTCTAATTAAGTCACCAATTAATCTAAAATTTCTAGGGTTCATTTTAGGGGATGCCATCTACCTCCCCTAATATTTTTTGGGATTTATTAAGACCTTAATTTTTATTTCATTCCTTCATGTAATTAAGGTGTGATTAGTGGATTTACCCAATGATTGAGTTTGATTAAGGTCAGATCCAGTGAGTAAAAGTTTTATGGAATAAATTTTGGGGCATTTCCCCTAATCTATTCCCTAAACCTCCTTTTCTCTCCTTAATCCCCTCTTAATTAAGGGTTAACTCATTAATCACTCCTTTAAACAATTTTCAAAAAATTCTAAACAGTTGCAAGACTTAGTTAATCTACCTTGGGTAGATGCTTAAGTGCTTAATAGCCTAATTCTAATTAAAGAAATTAAAACCCCTTTCATAAGTATGAAGGGGTGTTTTAAAAGTAATTAAGTTAAAACCCCTTAGCTTAATTAACTTTTAATTGTGAGCCAAATTGCATTAGGAATTTTCATTATTAGGTGCATTGCAAATTTAAATACCTTGTGGGTTTTATGTCATCTCGTTGGCTCATAATTACTTAGTTAATTTTCCTAAGGTGGTGTAGGTAAGGGTTAATTAAGCCACTTAATTCATATCTTAACCTAATCAATGCTTAAAAATGGATTTAATTATCTAAAAATTAAACAAAAATACAAAACACATGTGGGAATGGGTTAGAAACAACAAACTCATCTCACCTTTTTAAAATTAAATCAAACTTTAAACCAAACAAAAATCATTTTGAAATTCACTTTGATTTATTCTAAAATTTTCTTATTCTTTAAGAATGTCTTTAGGATTTAAGTATAGTGAGTTTGTTTACATGCTTTCATTGCTTTAGATCTTTCCCAACATGTTAAGTTGTATGTCATGTGATTCATGCATTCATAATTTCATGTTTCAAATTAAAAAAAATTATTTACTATATGTCAAATGTGCATGTGTTGGCTAAAGTAAAATATGAGTGGCTATTATCACTACTAAATCCAAAGTATTTTCAAAACCTATAAATGAAACATCAAATATAAAAGTGTGCTATTCTTATACTTTAATTATAAGCTTGCATGTGATAGATTATAAAGTAATGTTTGTTGTGGCCTTTCCTTTCTTTCTTATGTTGGCATAGTTTTGAATAGGAGTTGGTAAGATGTAGGGTTCATTTGAAAAGAACCCAAAACTTATTCAAACCCTATTCATCCCTATGCATACTTAAACCTTTACTTACATGAATAAATTGCATAAACAAAAATGAAACTATTAAACAACTTTTGCATATTCCTTCTTCATTTCATTTCTTTTATATTCATGTTTGTACTTAAGGAATGTGGTATATTAGTTTGGACAACCCCGAGGTTGCGAGGCTTTAAGTAGCCCTAAGTAGGTCTTGTACCTCTCGTTGACAATGGTACTCACTCACTTATGCATTTCTTACTTTCATGCATGTATGTGAAATTTTGGATAAGAAAAATCTTTTCTACTTAAGAAAAATCATGCATATTCAACTTCTAAATTTTCTTAATTGGATTACTTAGCATTTATCATAAAGTGTGTTAATTATTCTCATATTCATGTATATATATGCTTAGGGTCCATCCATATGCATGTTATATATGTTGGGAAAGAAATGAATTAATGTGTGTTATGTGAATTTTGATTCATTTTATTTAATCTTAAAATGACTTTTTTTTTGAATAGGTTTGTTTAGAGTTTGTCTAAACACAGGATTGATTAAAAGATGCAATCAAAACATTCACCTAAATGAAATTAAAATGTGAACTTACCTTAGAAATTACTCAAGGATTAGGGAAGGAAAGAGAAGTTCTCTTCTCTTTTCCTCTCTTCATAACTTAGTAATTAATTGCAGGTTTCACTCAAACCAAATTAAAATATGAAATAAAAATAACCCAAAACACTTAAACAACTTAAATGAAACCCTCCTCTAAGTTGAACATGCCCTTCACATCTAGAAAACTTGAACCTAAAGTCCTAAGCTAAGCATGCCACACAAACCTTCAAAGCACACACATTCATCTAAGTCACCGCTTCTAGCCTTAAGTTAGGTCAGTGCATGGTTTGAGGTTATATTTTGTTTTGTGATGAATGTTTTAGAGTGGATGTTAGGGTGTATGGTCGTAGAATAAATGATAGGATGTGCTTAGTCTAACTATTATTTTTCACATGGGATTGTGCTAAAGGGGCGCTATCATAAAAAAAAAAAAAATATAAATGCTTCTTGCTTGCAGGTGCTTATACCCCTTTGCATAATCCATAGGTCAGGTGAACTTAGTCACCCATATGTGGGGTGATAAGCCCAATACACATGCTTGGGATATGTGTGATGTGATTTGACTAACCTTTGTTTTGGTGTTAGTTAGATTTATACTTTTCCTTTTCATGTGAAAATTTGTATATTTAAGATTTTGAAATGATTTGTTATGGGGATTAGGATGACCATTGGTCATAAGATCC
This sequence comes from Cymbidium sinense, assembly GCA_021442155.1. Lineage (NCBI taxonomy): Eukaryota > Viridiplantae > Streptophyta > Magnoliopsida > Asparagales > Orchidaceae > Cymbidium > Cymbidium sinense. Next base: position 21,985,223 of record CM038229.1, read on the forward strand.
CATATTATAAACCATGTGAAGCCTTGGAGCATCCACCTTCCAACCATCCAAAGGAGGAACCAAAGAAGAAAAGAAGAAAGAAAGAAAGAAGAAAGAAGAATAAAGCTTGAAGACCCCCATAACAATGAATTCCTTTGCTTAAATTGTAATTTAATTCATTTGTAATCCGAGTTGTATAAGGGTAAATCTTGACTACCCACATTTGATATTTTTGAGTTTGTGCGGTGGTGCCCGACCACAAATGACCATTTATTCTTTTTGCGATTAGCTTTATAAATTATTTGATGATTTGTTTAGCTTTTGTATTAAGTGGCATGCTTTTTCAGTTTCTTCCTTGCTTTATGTATGGCCTAGATGTGGATTAGGCTCTTTAGAGAAAAATAAATCTTTTACCAACTTAACAATTCAAACTAAAACAAAATAACTCATAACCTCACCTAAAAGCTTAGGATTAAAATCAAGATAAAAAAATTAGCAACCCCTTAGCTGGATGAGAATTTCTTTATAATATCATGCACAAATGCATCTTATTTCACTCTTGATTGGAGGGCTTCCACCTTTGCTAGAGAACCCGCTTGACCTTTGAAGGCCATGGTGGAAACTCACCTCCTACCTTCTTGCTGATTTTGGCCAATAATATGATTTCTCATGCATTAGTCATAAAAATCCTATTAGCTTGAGTCAAAATGATTGTCCAAAAATAAAAATAAAATGAAATTTGAATTGCATCAAATTTAGGTCATTTGAATCATGCCCTTTACATGATTTATTCTATTTAGGGAGTGAGTTTAAGGACTTAGTCTCTGTCTAAATAAAAATAGACTAGCTATTTTGCATAAGCATAAAAGACTTGCCTACTTGTATTTAAAACCATAGGAGGAGTTAATTGGAGGCCATCCCCAGGAAGTTGTAAGTCCAAGCTGTCGGGTGATTTGTCCTCTCTTGTGGAGGCAAATCAATTACTCATTTTCTCCTTAGATTTAGGTTGTGCTTCTGACCCTCGTCGAAGCTCCCTAGATTCAAGTTCTGAGGTTTCTTTTCCCCTTTGCAGGCCATAAGCATAATTTCACACCTCTTAGGCATTCCTTTAATCTTCTACTAAGGAATCTTAAGTCCTAAAGTTATAATGAAAAATGCAACACAAATAAATTAAATCACTTTCTAAAATGTAAAGCCCAATTTTAGGATAGTTTGAGATGCTCATTAGGTCTCCTAGTATCATGAGAATCTCCCACTTATTTCCCATTTTGGCTTCGATAATAACTCCCTCTTTTGATCAATCCCATTTGTTCTTCAAATATAAACCAATCGATTGATAGTCCTTCCTATTGAAATCTTCAGAGATAATGATCATTTACCTTAATTGAGAGATTTTTTAGGATGTAATTAACTATGGGGCTTTTCCCAGTAGGAACTTAACAAACTAGTTTAAAATAAACACTACTTTACTTTTCCATGTAAAGTAGGGGAAGAATCTCTGGTACATATGCAACCCCATTGTCCTTAGGAGTCCTTATTGAGGTGATTAGTTCCATTAAAGGTTAGTGACTTCTGTCTTTCCAGATAGTACACTATACCTTGATGACGTATCCGATCACCTGAATAAGTACATCTGTGGATCTGAGTGGCATCTTACTAAGATGAATTTCTATAAGGTCTCTTCTTTCTTTTCTCCATAGATTTGAAAGGAGACTCCCTATAAGAGATTTATTCTACCAACAAGTCCCTAAATTTGATGCAAATGTGAATTTGGCCATTCTTCTTCTTAACTGGGATGACACTAGCTAACCAGATAGGATATTTTTCTTCCCTGATGAAACCAACATCGATCAATCTCTTGACTTCAGAAATGACCTGTTATTCAATTTTTAATCGCATGCATCTAGGAGCTCGCTTAATAGGGGTAACGTTAGGATCTATTTCTAGCTTGTGGACTGCTATGTCAGGAGATAACCCAAGAATTTTCTTATAACTCCATGTGAAATAGTCTTTAACCTCAGTCAATAGCCTAAATAAGTCATTAATTTCTTCTTCATTCAACAATGAACTGATATATGTTGGGCAAGGATTTTCTTCTATCCTGAAGTTGATTTCTTTAAGCTTGTCAATTCTTTGAATGAATCTCCTCTTCAAATTCAGCGGCCTCTTTGACTTGGAGATCATCGGATCGAGGTTTCTAAACACACATTCTCATAAGAGTTGGGGATGTGAGAAGAACCTATTAGACTCCAAATGGTTGGTAACAACTAGTGTCTTTGTCATTGACTAGACTTGAATCTATCATGCTCTTGATTGTGCTTCCCTGCTTGTATTGTTCCATATCTTTTTGAAGTATTCTGACCTATGCTTGGACCATGTGTGAGGAACTAAACCTTTATGTATAAGATTTTTAACACAAAATGAGTAAAAGTCAAAAGGTAATTCCATTAATTTCTTTAAAGTATCCTCCTCAAGCTCTACTTGAGATGATGATCCCAAAAGAACTTCTGTTTCATGTCACTTTGGAAGACATAGGGACTTTAACTTACTAAACCTTCAACTTTGAGATGAGGTAAGAGCTAAAGTTCCCAACTGCGCCTAATAGTTTCACATAAATTAGATTTGAATACTTTGCTTTGCTTCTTCATTGCGGATTAAAGTCACCTCTAATGTAACCGCTGAGAGGGGTTGGCTAGTATACTAATCACATTAGACTTATCCTCAGAGCTAGATTCCAAGTCTATGTGAATAGTAAGGGTACTCCTATGATCTGGAACATGACCTCTATTGGCTAAAGGCCAACTAGGGGGTCTCCCACCTCTGGAACTGCCTCTGCCTGGTGGAGGTTGAGCCAATCTACCCACATGTCCATATGATGGAATGAACTGTGGGTGGAATGTGATATGCTTATTGATTTCATTTTCAATTCCTCTTTCTTGTGTACTTGGACTTTTATTTTTCTTTTCATTTTCTTTTATCTTTTCTTTTGCTTTATTTTCTTTTTCTTTTGATTTTTCTTTTGAATTTTATCCAAGTTCATGAGAAAGGGTGTTTTGAGAAAGCTAGTAGGTCACATCTTCATAAATCTCAACCTCTCTAACTGAAAATGGCTTTTCATCTCAGTTGACATGGTATTCAATCCCAACTTTTTTGAACTTGATGCAGCGATGAGAAGGAGCGATCATATTCGATATTTAAGGCCTACCAAGCAAAGCGAATGAAGTATTCAATCAATGATGTAGAACTTGGCTTTCATCGATCTCCAATGGTAACACTATGGAACCTAAAGCCCACTCACCTTGATCATTGAATCCTCTCAACATCATTCTATCTCCTCGGGGAGTATAGAGATGTCGATCTTCAAATAGGCAAGGGTCTTTAGACTCATAATATTTAGTGATGCACCTGAATCCATGAGAACCCTGGCCAGTTTGAAACTGCCCATGTCAACTGTAATGTATAGGGGATGGTTGTAGTCCAAGTCCCCTAGTAGAAGGTCTTCATCTGTGAAGGTGATCCCTTGGGATTCTTTTGCATAGTGTGCTTCCTCACCTATAGCAGTTAGCTGAGCTAAGAATATTTCAAGATCAAGGAGGACCTTGATTAGTGATTTCCTCATCTCTTTGGATAACACAAGGACATCATATATGCTTAGCTTAGATGGAAACTTTCTTAGATGAGAAAGGACATTATAATCCACCTTCAGCTGGTCTTCCATAAGCATATCCAGGGTGGAGTATCTTGTAGAAGGGCTTCTCGATCTTTAGTACCAATGACTTGTTTCCCTCTATCTAGAGGTGTTGCTCTAGGAGGTAGAATCTTGCCACTATGGAGGTTGACTTCAGTAATCTCTGGAGGCAAGGTGGTGGCAAGTTCTACACTTGCTCACTAACTTCTTGGGACTCTCAAAATCGGATGATTCCAAGTCTATCTCAAGAGTTAAACCTGTAGTATTCAAATTTGGAAAATCCAACTTTGAATTAGAATGAGGAAAATCAAAATTATTATAGTTAATTAGACTTGAAGAGTTATCATTAGGAATAGAAGAAGATAACTCATCAGAAGAGACACAAATGTAATTCAAATCAGCTTTATTCTTCAATTTCTTGCAAGTATTTAGAGGTACAAAGTAGAAGTCAAGTAGAGTGAGTGGAATAATTTGATGCCTTATCCACGATACAAGAGTTCTACTAGTAGAACAAATAGAAAAGATGGAAGAAGTGGGTGGAAGGCTGCAACTAGAGGCTAGAGGTTAGACAGATGGTGGCTATAAAGAATCTCTGCGAAACTCCCACTTTCCTAGAGTTAGCATTGGACTTACAAACTTTTCTTGTTGGAGGTTTGATGGCTCGGGCACCAAGAAAGCTTCTTGATCTTCTGAATGATTTTCTTAGAGGTTGTAGACAAAGAAATGTCCCAACTTTATTTAGTTTTGGTAGGATCAAATGTATCCCAAGGATTACCCTAAAGGAACTTGAAGGTGGTTCCACAAGGTATTCCTTTGGGATAACTACAACACCGATCTTGAAATTGTGTTCAAGCCAGTCCTTGAATGTGAAGCAATCCTCCAAAATGTGGCCATATGGTGGTAAGGGCAAAGTTTAGATCATGACTTTTCTACTTCCTCCGATCTCCTAGGCTCATTAGGTTTCTTTAAGAGATTCTTAAAGATTTTCCGATTACCTCCCTCTTGAAGAATAAGGTTTGTTTAACTTATCTAGAGTAGGTGGGCCATAGCTACTTGGATATGCATGCTTTGGTATGAGGGTGGTGGTCGATATGGTTGCCTTGGTGGTGTGGAGGATCAGGTGGGTCTCTCTCTAAGGCCGCTCTTGTCGGCCTCTAGTCCGACCTTCATAGACCTTCTATGGCTTTGATCCCGGTAATGGCATCTTCTTATAGGCCAGCCTTGTTGATTAGCTTCTCAAATATCTTGATAGTGAAGCCCTTAAGTATGAAGGCAACCGGGCCATAGATATTCTTCAAAACAATCTTAATGACAAGCTGTTCGGACAGCTGTGGTTCACACTTCATATTCAGGTTACGTCATCAAAGAATATAATCAACAAGGGACTCATCGGGGTGCTGCTATGATACAACAAGATCACCTAAAGTAACCCTTTGCTAAGCTCTAGCAAATCTCATGATGAAGAGTTGCTCTAACTCAGCAAATATCTTTACTGAACCGTTGGGCAGTTCAACATACCTATCAAAATACAGCTAGGCTACTTAAAAGTTATGCAAAATATCGCGCCACTATTTGCAACTGGCCCGGATGTGTTGTTTTCCACTTCCATCAAAGCTTTTGAAGGAAAGAGACCTCCTTGGGATATTGGATAACATCAATTCCTTTAGGTAGGGTCTACTCTTTGGGCCGATGATTCCTCGGGCTTAAAAAACTTCACCTTGTTTCACCATGGATTTTATATCCTTTTCTTGTATGAAGGTACTTTCCACTACCTTCTATATAGGCCGATTTTCTACTCAATGGGAGGTAGAGTCTTGGCTGGGTCCAAGACATGCACTACCTCAGGCTGACTGACATCGACTGTAGTAGGATGAACTAATGGGGTTTATTTTTGAAGAATTGAAATGGCTGCTAATAAGTCCTCTAACTGATGTGCCATCCTATCAATCACGCTCATCCTCTCTCAACGATGAGGTGTGGGTGATTCTCTGTCTCCCTGATCAACCATCACCTTGCATGGCTTGTTGTTCACTAAGAAGAGATCCTCTAGTGTCCACCATGTCGACTCCAGCTGAGTCTCCCAGCAAATCATCTTCATTGGGATCGAAGCTGACTCTCTCTTCATTTGACTAGTCATACCCCAAGATCTCCTTTTTCTCCATAAAATAATGTGCAACTATCTCATCTAAAGAATGATCCATCTCAGTAGGTACAAACAATTTAGATTGTGATCACTATCGTGACCGAGAGGCACCTCGCTATTTGGAGAGTCAATCCTGTGTGTGGACTACTCTGGATGAATGACACTTCCGCTATGAGAGGGGTAACAATCATAGGATGTTCCACTACCACTGGTATAACTAGACTGTCATCTAGAATGTTTGAAATCACCATTTCACATCTCGCTTTATGGGCAGAGTTGGTGAAGGGATGACCACGATGCTTCGGAGATGCCACTCCTTCTGTACCACCATTGGGGCAAAAGCTCAAGCAGGAGAGCTCGACCCTACCACAATGGGGGGTGTAGAAGGGGTAGGATCCCTTGGCCATAGCCGGATCACCAACAAGGTGCGCTTTTCCCCAGATGCGGCCTTCATGGCCTTAGATGGAATAAGAGATGCTATAGCCTAAACTGGCGATGGCGGATGAGGGGTAGAGCGATGGGGTGGAGACACCACCGACTCTCTATGAACAGGAACTACTCTTCTGTGGTTGCTAGTCTTAGTGAGAAGGATACTATCAGTATGGTAGGCACGGGTAGCGCGCCGAGCTAAAAAATCAATCAAAGTGGAAGCGACCGACTGACGGATGAACCTCCATCGCTCCCTGCTAGTAACATGTGATGTATGGGTCTCACAAGCCCTCTAATGGCGAATTTGCTTCCCCACACTATGGGGATAATAGATCAAAGATCAAATTATATCAGGACTCCACAGGCGTGGATATAGGAGGCCATGCCTCCTCCACAAGCTGCACCAAATGATGAGCGGATCCTCCACATCTTCTGTGATCGAGAGGATGGAACTGGTTTCTATGTGGTGAAGTGACAATGGGAAACTCATCCACATCGAGTCGCCTCTAGCTCCTAGCTCTATGTGGTATCAGATCATGCTATTCTTATTTCTATGTTGTAAGGTGGGAGTGGGAGTGTGTTAGACCCATACTATAGAGGCAAACCCTGAGACCAGGGGAGCCTTACCCTTAGTGGGTATAGATGGTAGGGTACTAGCCCTCACTTGGGCAGCATGAGCAACTCTGGGGTGAACTGCAATCGAGGATGGTACTACAGGAACTGCTGGCACTGCTATAACTAAAGCTTGTGGTATTCCCACTGCTTTCCTCTTCATCGAGGAGACATTAGAATCAGAGGGTAAGTCAATCGATGGCCACTACGCGGTCATCTAATTGTGGTGAGGGAGTGCCCTCACAAGTAATCCCCCCTCAAAGTGATTCGATGAGTATGGTCCGGATGAGGGAAGTCGACTTGATCTAAAGCGGATCCATACCATGGGGGTAAATACAAACGGCCATTTCAACAACCAGAGACTAAACTACTCTACCACTATAAAGATTTGCAATGAGAATGAATTTGTATCAGATTTCTATCTCTATGGATTTTTGAATTTTGAATTTAAAAATTTGAACCCACATCCAACAACTTGGAAGTATTAAGTGGGGTGGGATTTGAAAAGATTGATTGAAAGAGATATTTGAATATGAATCCAACTTCAACAAATTTAGGTATATTGAAATATTGATTCAAAATTTTTAATAAGGATGCTTCCATAGGTTCATGGTTTGTTTAAATTTAAAATTTTGATTTTCAGGACCCTTTTCTTTAACAAATTTGGGTATGTTAAAGTAAGGGTCAAATTGATTTTATTTTTGTTTGATTATTTTGGAATTTTACTTAGCAAATTTATGCATGCTAAGTGAAGTGTTTGAAAAAGTGATTATTTCTTTTTGTGAATTTGTTTTGATTTTGGAAAACTTGGAATTCTCATTTAGAAAATTTAGGTATGCTAAGTGAAGAATCCAAGTGTGTTTTATTTAATTTTTGAAAATAGGATCCTTAGCAAATTTAGGTATACTATGAAAATCCTAAGTGTTTCATTTTTGTTTTGATGTTTTTATTTTTGAAAAGGTAGGATCCTTATCAAATTTAGGTATGCTAAGGGAGTCCTAAGGTGTTTCATTTTTTTCTCGATGTGATTGAAAGTGGAGAATTTACTTTAGCAAATTTGGTATGTTAAAGTTGAAGTCCCACTTAGTTTTGTGAAATGGAACTTTCATTTAGCAATTGGGTATGCTAAATGAAACTCCAAATGGTGTGTTCAAAATTTTTTGATTTGTTTTGGTTTTGAAAATGGAAATTTCTCCTTAGCAAATTCGGTATGCTAAGGGAAGAAGTTCCAAAAGGTTTTTGAGAATTTTGGTTTTGACTTTGGAAACTTCACTTAGAAAATTTGGGTATGCTAAATGAGGTTATAAGTGTATTTGAAAATGTTTGATTTTGGTTTTGGAGACTTCACTTAACAAATTTGGATATGTTAAATGAAGTTCCAAATGTGTTTAGGAAAATTTTGATTTTGAATTTGGAGAGTTCACTTACCAAATTTGAGTATGTTAAATGAAGTTCCAAAATGTGTTTTGAAAATTTTGAATTTGTAGACTTCACTTAATAAATTTGGGTATGTTAAATGAAGTTCCAAACATGTATTTAAAAATTTTGATTTTGGAACTTAGAAACTTCACTTAAGAAATTTGGGTATGTTAAATGAAGTTCCAAAAAGTTGTTTGAAAAATTTTGATTTTTAGATTTGGAGACTCCACTTAACAAAATTGGGTTGTTAAATGAAGTTCCAAATGTATTTTATAATTTTAAAAGTATGATTGTTTAAGTTTTAATTTTTGAAAGAGGGGACTTCCATTCAACACATTTGGGTATGTAGAATGGAGATCAATCTTGTTTTGAAATGTGAAAATTTTGTTTTATGTGTGATTGTTGCTTTTTTTGAAAGAGAGGAATTCCAACTTGAAATATATGTGAGATATGTTTAAGTGGGATTTCTTAAATGATATTTATTTTTAGTTGGGAATGAAATATTCATTTAATAAATTTGAGTATATTAAATGAAGATATTCATATGTGCTTTTTGAAAAGTTTAATTGGAAATGAACCTGCCATTCAATAAGTGCGAGTGTATTGAATAGAAAGATTCATGTGTGCTTTTTTTTTGAAAATTTTATGATTATGATTTTGTTTTGGAAAGATGATTGTTCATTTTATTTTAAAAAAAATGAAATTATCAGCAAAGTGAATTGAAAGAAGATGTTCATTTTATGCTTTTTGAAAAATTTTTATTAGTTTTATTTTTGAAAATCCCTACATGTAACAATTATGGGAATTGTTAAATGAAGGTGATAAAATTTTGTGGAAAATATTTTATTAAGTGTATTTTTGAAAATGTGCTTTTTTTTGAAAAGCAAAGTTCTTATGGAAATTTTTTTTTGCCTTTGTTATTTTAGAAAGAACCTTTCCTTATCATGAAAATGATAAGGAGGATGTTTTTAAAATGTTTCTTTTTGATTGGATCTTTTCATTTTACCCATTGGAGAACCTAATGGGGGGTGTTAAGACCAATAAAGAATGCGGTCCTGAAACCTAAAGATGTTGGCTAACTCAGCTCAAGAATGAAATGTAACAGAAAGAAGGGTAGACTCATACCAAAGTACAAATCTACTATCGATACTCAAAGACAATGATCATTTACCAAAGATGGAGAGGAACTATCCCTAGTCGTTTGTGAGAATAATTTCCATAAGAGATGCCTTTCAAATCTGTGGTGAAAAAAGAAAGAGGAGACCTATAAAAATTAATATTTTTAGGATGCCATGTAGATTCATCTATGTACTTATTCATGTGATCGAGTACGTCATCAAGGAATAGTATACTATCTTGAAAGATAGAAGTCACTACTCTTTAATGGACCTAATCATCTCAATAAGGTCTCCTAAGGACGATGGGTCTACATATGTATCAGAGATTCTTCCCTTACTTTACATGGAAAGGTAAAGTAGAGTTTATTTTAAACCATGTTCATTAAGTTCCCTGCAGGGGAAAGCCCCCATAGTTAATTACATCCTAAGGAATGGGGATTCCTTAGGAAAACTCTTGATTAAGGTAAATGATCATTATCTTTGAAGATTTCAATAGAAAAGGACTATCAATCGATTGGTTTTTTTTAAAGATCAAATGAGTTGATCGAAAGAGGGAGTTATTATCAAAGACAAAATGGAAGATAAGTAAGAGATGCCCACGATGCTAGGAAACCTAGCTAGAATCTCAAACTATCCTACGGTTGGGCTTTATATTTTTGAAATTGATTTAGTTTGTTTGAGTTGCATTTTTCATTAGAAATTTAAGACTTATGATTCCTTAACACAAGATTAAGAAAATCCTAAGAGATGAGGAATTAAGCTTAGAGCCCACAAAGGGGAGAAGAAACCTTAGAATGTAAATCTTGGGAGCTTCAGCGAGGGCCGAAAGCACAACCTAAATCTGAGGTGAAAATGGGTAATTGGTTTTCCTCCACAAGAGAGGACAAACCACTGGACTTACAACAGGGTGGCCACCAACTCCTCCGATTTTAAATACATGTAGACAAGTCAATAAGGCTATTATTTATTTAGAGACCAAGTCCATAAACTCACTCCCTAAAGAGACTAGATCATGTAAAGGGACATGCTTCAAATGACCTAAATCAAATGCAATTCAAATTTCATTTTATTTTCATTTTGAACAATTATTTTGACTTAAGCTAATAGGATCTATATGACTAATGCATGAGAAATAAAGTTATTAGCCAAAATTAGCGAGAAGAGAGGAGGTGAGTTTCCACCATGGCTCTCAAAGGTCAAATTTCTGCAAAGGTGGAAGCCCTCAATCAAGAGTGAAATAAGATGTTGTTGATATTACAAAAGAACTTCTCATCCTAAGGGTTGCTAATTCTTTTATCTTGATTTTAAACCTAACCTTTAGGTGAGGTTATGAGTTCTTTATTTTTAATTTGAGTTGTTAAGTTTGGTAAAAGATTTATTTTTCCCTAAAGAGCCTAATCCACATCCAAGCCATACATAAAGCAAAGAAAAAACTAGGAAAAGCATGCCACTTAATGCAAAAGCTAAACAAATCATCAATCAATTTATAAAGTTAATCACAAAAAGAATAAAAGGCCGTTGTGGTCGGGCATCACCGTACAAACCTGAAAAATAGCAAATGTGGGTAGCCGAGCTCTACCCTTATACAACCTGAATTACAAATGAATTAAATTATAATTAAGCAAGGAATTCATTGTTATGAGGGTCTTCAAGCTTTATTTCTTCTTTCGTCTTTTCTTCTTTCTTCTTTAGGTTCCTTCTTTTGGATGATTGTAAGGTAGATGCTCCAAGGCTTCACATGGTGCATACAATAGAATCTTATGCTCATCCTAATCCCCATAATAATCATTCCAAAATCCTAATTGCATAAATTTACAAGAAAAAAAATGGAAATCTAACTAACACCTAAACAAAGGTTAGCTAAACAAAATCCCAAGCATGTGTATTGGACTTATCACCCCACACATGGGTGAATAAGTCCACCTGACCTATTGGATTATGCTTAGGGTTATAAAGCACCTGCAAGAAAAAGCATTTTTATTTTTATTTATGATAGCGCTCCTTAAGCACAATCCTCTACATAAAAGATTAGTTAGACAAAGAACATCCTATCATTCATTCTACGAGCATACACCCTAACATACAGTCTAAAATATATATCACAAAATAAAACAAAACATCAAACCATGCACCAACCTATCCTAAAGCTAGAAGTGGTGACTTAGGCTAATGTGTGTGCTTTGAAGGTTTGTGTGGTATGCTTAGGTATGGTTTAAGCTAAAATTTTCAAAGTGTGAAAGCATGTTCAACTTAGAGGAGGGTTTCATTTATGTTGTTTAATTGTTTTGGGTTGATTTTATTTCATGTTTTGCTTTGGTTCAAGTGAATCCTACAATTAATTACTAAGTTATGAAGAGAGGGAAAGAGAAGAGAACTTCTCTTCCTTTCCTTCTAAGTAATTTCTAAAGTAGATTCACATTTTAGTTTTGTTTAGATGAATGTTTTGATTAAATCTTTTAATTAATCCTAAGTTTAGATGAACTCTAAACAAACCTATTCAAAAATAAAGGCATTTTAAGACTAAATAAAATGAATCAAAGTTTATATAACACACATTACTTCATTTCTTCCCCAACATACATAACATGCATATGGATGGACCCTAAGCATATCTATACATACAAATGAGAATATTTAACATACTTTATGATGCATGCTAAGTAATCCATTTAAGGAAATTTAGAAGATTAAGATGCATGATTTTCTTTAAGTAGAAAAGGGTTTCTTTATCCAAATTTTCACATACACACATGAAAGTAAGAAAGGCATAAGTGAGTACAATGCCATTGTTAACTAGAGGTGTAAGGTACAAGACATACTTAAACTTTAAAGCCTCAATCTCGGTTGTCAGACTAATATACCACTTTCCTTAAATACAAACATATATATAAAAGAAAGGAAATGGAAAAGAAGAATGCAAAAGTTGTATTAATTGATTCATTTTGTTTATGCAATTTATGTATGCAAAATATAGGTAGCCCTTCTCAGGTGATAGCATAGGGATTAATAGGATATGGAATTAGGTAAGTGCTAGGTTCTTTTCAAATTAACCATACATCTTACCAACTCCTATTCAAAACTATACCAACATAAGAGAGAAAGGAAATCTATACTAAGCATACCTTTATAATCTTTCACATGCAAGCTCATAATTAAAATATAAGTAGCATACTTTCAGATTTGATATTTTATTTATATGTTTTGAAAATAATTTGAATTTAGTAGTGATAATAGCCATTCATATTTCTACTTTAGCCAACACATGCAAATTTGACATAAAGTAAATAATTTCATTTTAAATTTGAATTTGAAAAATATGAATGCATGAAACCACATGACATACAAATTTAACATGTTGGGGAAAGATTCAAAGCAATGAAAGCATGTAAATAATTCACTTTAATTAAATCCTAAAGACATTCTTATGGAATAAGAAAGTTTAAAATAAATCAAAGTGTATTCAATGTGATTTTATTTAGTTTGAAGTTTGATTTAAAAGGTGTGTTAAGTTTGTTCTAACCCATTCTCACATGTGTTTTTAATTTTTAGATAATTAGATCCATTTTTATGTATTAATTAGGTTAAGGTATGAATTAAGTAACTTAATTAACCTTACCTACACCACCTTAGAATAATTAACCAAATAATTATGAGCCAATGAGATGACATAAAACTCACAAGAATTTAAATTTGCAATGCACCTAATAAGAAAAAGGCCTAATGCAATTTGGCTCATAATTAATAGTTAATTAAGCTAAGGGGTTTAGCTTAAGTAATTTCAAAACACCCTTTCACACATATGAATTGGGTTTTGATTTCCTTAATTGAACTTAGGTTATTAAACACCTAAGCATCTACCCAAAGTAGATTAATTAAGTTCGAAGTTTTAGAATTTTTTAGAAATTAATTAAGGGGATAATTAATGAATTAACCCTTAATTAAGAGGATTAAGGAAAGAAAAGGGGTTTAGGGAATAGCTTGGAAATGCCCAAAATTATTCCATAAACCTCTCTACTGGATCTGTAATCAACCCTAATCATGGATTAAAATAACTAATCACACCTTAATTATATATATTAAGGAGTAATTAGAAATCCATATGCAATTCTTCTAATTAAGCCTTCAATAAATCCCAAGAAAATTAGGGGTAAGTCATCCCTAAAAAACATACCCAAGAATTTTGGAATTAATTAGAGGCTTAATTAAGAGGTAATTAGCAAAATGAAGTTTCCAATAAAACCCAAAATCAGAAAAATTATAATTCAAAACCCATTGAAATTAATTTTAAAATATTCTAGGTTGAATTATCTTTCCATAGGATTTTATTTCATATTTTTTAAATTTTATTGAGAGTTATGAATTTTAGAAGATCCTAGATTAATTAGAATTAATTAAAGCATTTTAACTAATCCTATAGCTCGCATGGCGATGGTGGTGGTTAGTGCTTTACACATGCATACATCACTTAAGTTATCAAATCCAAAGGCGTGGCGGTGAGCTTTGATCTCTGTCGATCAAAGATCGGACGGATCTCTCGATTTTAAAAGGATAAAGAAATTTTCTAAACATGTGTTTAATCTGTCCATCCAAAATGTGTAGATGGATGATCTCCCAATCCCTATAAAAAAAAGGGACCGCCCATCAAGATCCAAGCTTGAGCTGATTGAATTGGAAATCAACCACCATCTAAGCATGGGTACAAACACATCTAACTCAAAACTCCATGGAATTAAAATTTCACAAAGCTCCACACCTATTGCTTTTAATTGTCAAAAAATCATACCTCACGAGGTGATCACGTGCTTGATTCTTGAGAAGCTTCATGAGTTTAAAGCTGTTGAGTTTGAGCTTGAAGTTGAGTGTGCTCTATGGACCAACTCCTCCTCCTTGCTGCTTGATCATTAGCCTTCTCTTGCTTGGGAACTTGAAGAGAGCTTGGGTGCACTCAAACTTGCCTCTAGATGGAGTGTGCAAAGGGAATTGGTGGAAATTGAGTGGAGAAAGTTAGCTCTTCAATTTTCTCCCAATTTTCTATCGATAGAAAATGGCTAGATTCTAAAGCTAGGATCAATCTCTAATGGCTCCTTACTCTCTCTAGTACTCAATGAGGAAATAATGTGAATGAATTAGATTATCTCCCCTTGAAGGATCGGATGACCAAGCTATTTGCCATTTTGATCCAATTGATCATAATGGGAGGTTGTTTGATCTAGAGCATGCATGTGGTTTGAGGCCTTGAGTGGATTGCAACCTCCCATGTGCTTGAATTTGAGTGGGAGAGGGAGTTTGAATTTGCCATTTTGACCCATGGGGTCGAGTTTGGTCTTGAGACCAATTGGGCTGATCCAAAACCATTGGGTTGGGTGCACCACTCTACATAGGTCTCCTTGAGCTATTAGGAAAGCCTCATGTGGATATGAAGAGGGTATGACCAAATTACCCATGGATTAGCCAAAATTTGTTCTATGGCCTTGGGTAGATGGTCATTTTGCTAATTTTTTTTTACTTTGGATATGTTGGGTATGTGGAGAAACTAGGTTTGGCCAAGTTTCATGATTTGGAATTCATTTGATAGGTTTGGCTCATGTTGACCCATTTAGGTCAAAATGGGTCAACTTAGTCAAGTTGACCAATTGGTCAAATTGGGTCAAACCACGGGTTGGGTCAAGTTCATATGACCATTTGAAATATTTTGGTAGCATTGGTTTGATTCAATTTCATATAGATTTTGAATTTGGCTCATATGACTTCATTTAGGTCAAATGGGTCAAGTTGACCTATTTGACCCATTTGACCTATTTGGAATAGGTCAAGGGCAGGTTTAGGTTTGGTTAGTCATATGGAGTGGATTGGTATCTTTGTTTCCAATCAATTTTGGTTATGTTCAAATTTGGCTCAACATGACCCCTTTAGGTCATGTTGGGTCTAAAGTCAATTGGGCTAGTTGGGTCTAGTTGGCCAATTGAGGCTTTGGTCAAGTTCCAGTGATTTGGAATGAACTTGATGGTTTGAATCAATTTGGCTTAGATCAAGTTTTGACACATTTTGACTTTTTAGGTCAAGTTGGGTCAACTTGGGTCAAGTGGCCAATTAGGCTAGGTTAGGCTCAAATGTTGGCTTGGTCAAGTTCAAACATAAGTCATGAGTGAACTTAGATCAATGGTTTCAATCCATTTGGCCTAAGGTGGGTTTTGGCTTTGTTAGGTTTCATTTTGGGCTAAGTGTTGACTTGGTCAACCCTTAGGTTTGACTCAATTTGATTGATTGATCATCCCATGATGATTGTTGATCATGATGAGAGGCATATATGAGTTTGGTTCAATCCAGTTTTGTTAGTATTAGAATTTGGCTCATAAAATTTTTAGGTCACTTTGGGTCAAGTGAGCTAAGTGGGTCAAATGGCTTGGTCAAAGCTTGATTTGAGTTTGATTGAACTTGTATATGGACTCATAATTGAAATATAAATCCATTTACAAGTGGTTTGAAGTCAAATGGGTTTTGATTCATTTTTAATTTTCATATTCAAAGGAAGAATATGAAAGGATTTTGGTTTGATTTTGACTTAGGTTTTGATTAGTGATTGAAGTTTGTATTTATATTTGGACTCATGATTGTAGGTTTGATTGAATCATGAGAAAATCAAGAGGCTTGATTTGAAAATGATTTGGCTAAGTTCAATTTTGACTTGAAAGGTTTAGGTTGATTTTGAGTGGATTTAAGTTTGATTTTGGAATTGGTTTTGATTGTTTTTTATATTTCATTTATATATGAATATAAATGAGAATATAAATGGATCATGAGAAAATTTCAATTTGAAGTGGTTTTAATCATGATTTGGGAAGTCCATTAAGAAGGATTTAAAGGACTTGAGGAAAATTTTGGAGTGTGGAGTTTGAATTTTGAGTTTGTTTGATTGATTTATATTTATATTTCATTTATATATGTGAATATAAATGAGAATATAAATGATTTTAGAAAATCCATGAATTTGAAATGGTTTGATTGATTTGGCTAAGTCCATTAATGGAAAATTAAGGACTTAGAAATTTTAAAGATTAGAATTTAATTTGATTTGATTTGATTGATTTATATTTATATTTCATTTATATATGTGAATATAAATGAGAACATAAATGAGTTTTGAGAAAATCCCATGAGTTTGAATTAGTTTGATTGAGATTTTGGATAAGTCCTAATGGAAAATTAAAGGACTTAGGAAAATTTCATGAATTGATTTTTGAATTTTGAGTTTAGTTTGATTGGTTTGATTTTATATTTCATTTATATATATGAATATAAATGAGAATATAAATGGATTATGAGAAAATCTCAAAGATTTGATTTGGTTTTGATCATGATTTTGGTTAAGTCCTAGGAATTAAGGACTTATGAAGATTTTAACTTAGGAATTTGATGGATTTTGATCATGGTTTCAATGATTTCAATCATGATTTCAATCATATATGATTGATGAGTTTGGAGAAAATCTATAAGATTGACTTGGATTTTGACTTAAAAGAAGGAAAGTGAGGAATGGTTTAAGCTAAGGGTAGGCAATTTTTTTTAACACCCCTAGGGCATGACTTATTCTTAATCTCTAAGTAGGCTAGTTGGGTGCCACTCACTAGATGTGTCTTAAGACTAAGGATCTAAAATCTAAGAGTCTTATGCTAAGATGGGGGGTTGAGTGTTCATTCTAAAATGAGGTCAACATGCTTTTGAACTTGTAAAGCTCCCTAGATTTATATTCGAGGTTGCTCTCCCTTTGTGGGCCATGGCAATCCTCACCTCTTAGGCATTTCATAATCTTGTTGTGGAGTCATAAGATCTAAATTTCTAATAAAAATTCAACTCAAACAAGAAATCAATTTCAAAATGTAAAGCCCAACCATAGGATAGTTTGAGATCTTGTTGGGTTTCTAGCATCGTGAGCATCTCTCTATCTTCATTTGGTCTTGATAATAACTCTCTTTGATCAATCCCATTTGATCTTCAAATGAACTAATTGATAGTCTACCTTATTGAAATCTTTGGAGAACATCATTTACCTTAATGAGTATTCTTAAGAATCTCATTCTTTAGAATATAATTATGGGGCTTTTGTAGAACAATGAACCGATTTAAAATAAACCCCTTTTCCATGTAAGTAGGGAAGAATCTTTGGTACACATGTAGACCCATTATCCTTAGGGTCCTTTGAGGTGATTAGGTCCATTGTAGGGGTGGTGACTTCTATCTTGAGATAGTACACTCTCCTCAATGTCATGATCACCTCAAGAACATCTGATATGTGGTGTCAAAATGCATAAAATGAAGAAGATGTATATTTCCATCCTCATTTCATCCCGCATAGAGTGAAGATGGAAGTATATATATCTTATTCTTTTAGAAATTTCAAAATATTGAAAATTTCACCATAGATTTGTCTAGCAACTCTACTGGGGATGGTTCCTTTCTCCATCTTTGGTAAATGATCATTATTTCCAAGTATGATAGTGGGTTTATACTTTGGTATGAATCCGAGACTATCTTTCATTCCATTGGCACTTAGCTTATTTTATTCTTAAGTTAAGCTAGCCAACATCTTTAGGTTTTAGGACCTAATCCCATGTTGGTCTTAAATCCCCGTTGGGTTCTCCAATGGGTAAAAATAAAAAGAAAACTTTTAAATACTTCCTCCTTATCATTTCTATGATAAAGAAAGGTTTATATTAAAATAATAAAGACAAAATAAACCCTTATCAAGAAAAATTATGCTTTTCAAAAAGCACTCTATCAAAAATGCACATAATAAAATATTTTACACAAAATTTTCCTAAATCATCTTCATCTACAATCTTTATGATTGTTATATGTAAGATCATCTTCAAAAAATAAAATTCCAATAATAATATTTTCAAAACCATAGAATTTGAAGACGATCTTTTCCATTCAATACATCTAGATGTGTTGAATGGACATCTTCAAGCAAAATCATAACTTTGAACTTCCAAAAAACATTCCACTGTAGTTGGGATTTTCATATTTTCAAAAGCACATATAAAACCTCTCCATTCAATACCCACATTTATTGGTCTCATTTTCAAACAAAATCAAAATAAATTTTTTTCAAAAGCATATATGAACCTTTCCATTCAATATACCCACATTTTGAATGGATCTCACAAATAAAACTAAATTTTCAAAAGCACATATGAACATCTTCATTCAATATACCCAAATTTATTGAATGAGATTTCATTCAAATAAAAATAACATCATTTGAAATCCCACTTAAACATATCCCATACATGATTAAGTTGGAAAACCTCTTTTAAAAGCAATAATAATCACACAAACAAATTTTTTGACTTTGATTTCCATACCAAATTTGTTAGATGGAAGTCTTCTTTCAAAATCAAAACTTAACAATCATATTTTCAAAATTCAAAACACATTTAGAACTTCATTTAGCTTAAATTTGCTAAGTGAAGTCTCAAATTGAAATAAAATTTTTAAAATACATTTGAAACTTCATTCAAGCATATTCCATTTGTTAAGATGAAGTCTCTCTTTCAAAAAAAAATAAAATTTGAAACACACTTTTGGAAATTTCATTTAGCATACTCAATTTGCTAAAGTAAAATAATCCACAAAAATTTCAAAACACATTTGGAACTTCAATTATAGTATACCCCATTTGCTAAAATGAAGTCTACCCTTTTCAAAATCCAAAATAAAAAAATTTGAAACACCTTTAGAATTTCATTTAGCATATTCAAATTTGCTAAGGAAATTTCACAAAATTTCAAAAATACTTTTGAACTTCATTTAGCATACCAAATTTGCTAAACTAGCCTCATTTTCAAAATTAGACCAAAAAAAAAACATATTTTGGAATTTCATTTAACTCAAAATTTCTAAGTGAAATTTCCATTTCCATTTGGACTTCATCTTTAGCATACCATATTTGCTAAAGTGGAGTCTCCACTTTCAATCAAAATAAATCAAAACCAAAAGGAACACATTAGATTTCTTAGCATACTAAATTTGCTAAGGATCTTTTCAAAATCAAAATATCAAAATAAATAAAACACTTTAGGATTTTCCTTAGCATACTCAAATTTGCTAAGAATCCTATTTTCAAAATCTTTCAAAATAAAACACACTTGGGTCCTTCACTTAGCATACCTAAATTTGCTAAGTGGAATTCTAATTTTCAAAATCAAATAATTCAAAAAATTATTT
This sequence comes from Cymbidium sinense, assembly GCA_021442155.1. Classification (NCBI taxonomy): domain Eukaryota; kingdom Viridiplantae; phylum Streptophyta; class Magnoliopsida; order Asparagales; family Orchidaceae; genus Cymbidium; species Cymbidium sinense. Next base: position 22,004,838 of record CM038229.1, read on the forward strand.
TCAAACACTTCACTTAGCATACCAAATTTGCTAAGTAATTCCAAAATATCAAATCAAAAAACAAACCAATTGACCCTTACTTTAACATACCCAAATTTGTTAAAGGAAAGGTCCTCAAATCAAAATCTAATTTCAAACATGAACCTATGGAAGCATTTCTAAAATATTTGAATCCATTTTCAACATACCCAAATTTGTTGAAGTTTATTCATATTCAAAATTTCTTTTCAAATTTCAAATCTTCTCTAAATCCATTTGATCCACTTAACACTTCCAAGATGTTGGATGTGGGTTCAAATTTTAAATTCAAATTCAAAATCAAAATAGAAATCTAATCCAAGCTTGTTTCAACATTGCGATTTTCAATTCATATAATTGGTTTTCAATTTTTTGATTATAAATGACAAGTTCAGAGAAGTTTGTGTTCACTTTCCCCTACGACATGGACTTGGCCTTGGATTAGGCCAATCTCCCCCAAGCTGATCATACCCACCTTATCCATTTTAGTAGAGGTTTTGAGGGAGTGAGGATAACCTATGAGGGCACTCCCCTCATGCTATCGAGGACTTGGTGGCGAGAGATCATCCATTCGATTTACCTCTTTTGACATCCCCTCATTAAAGAGGAAAGTCTGGTAGTCCCATAGTTTTAGTGCTAGTGGCGGTGATGTTCTGCCCTGGTTTCTTTGCTTGAGGGCTAGCACCCACTCTTGGCACCCTCTAAGGGTAAGGCTCCTGATCCCAGATTGCCTCCCACTTTTGGGTCTAGTTCTTACTCCACTCATCTACCGACTTGAGGAGAAATAAAAATTTCATGATGGCGCATATCATGCAAAGGATTGCTGGGAGATGGAGGCCTGTATGGAGTTTCTACTTACTGATCACCTCCTACATGAACCATTTCATCCTCTCTTTGGGTGAGAGAGGATGCGGAGATCCTGCTTCACCTCCACTAGTGGTTCAACACTAGCTCCCATTAGAGTAGGAGGTCTATGCGCCTCGACGGTTCTACAGTTGGCGAGCTTTTGGTCTGATAGCTCGCTTTGATTTGAGATCTACCATTCCCTCCCATGGGAAATCGATAGAGAGGGAGAGGCATGTACTTTTATATAAATTAGTAATAGAGAGAGACAAAGATTTGGTCGTGATTGACCCTCCTCTTATTGATTTCCGATCGACCTACCACGTTGATCATCTGCTCTTTACCCATCTTGGGGATGACCATCATAGGAAGGGGTCCCTATCACACCAGAGGTCACAGAGGCCACATCAGAGAGGCATTACTGTTTGGTGATCCGCTATGGGAGGATCCCTTCCATCTACACCTATTGTGGTGGTCGAGCTCTCTATTTGACCTTCGCTAGTGGTGGTGTGAGAGGAATGGCAACCATAGTGGTCATCCCTTCACCCACCACCCAGTTCAGGACATGGAGATGGTGGCGATTGTGAGGAGGGATGACAATGGTGCCAGATGATAGTAGAACCTCCTAGGAGTGTCACCCATTTTAGAGTCAATGATAGTCAGGAGTGTGTCTTTTCCAGTGAGTACAATCCTCTTAGGATTGATTCCCTCTGGCGAGGTCAGGTGCCTCTCATTACATAGCGTGATCCTGGTAAAATCATTTATTCGAGATTGATCATTCTCTTGAGAAGATAGTGGCATATTATCTTATAGAAGAAGAGATTCTTGGGATATGATCGATAAGGAGAAGATCTTTGAAGATGATTTGTTGGGAGACTCTTAGGGTTGCATGGTAGATACTGATCCCTCCTGAAGCGAGCATGGAAGGTGATGAGGTTGATCGGAAGACACAATCAGCCCCTCTGATATCAATTAAAAGATGAAAGATATGAGGATGGTGAGAGCGACTTGAGGACTTGTTAGCATCTTAGTACTTTAGAAATAAGCCCCAGTTCATCCTACTAATAATATTGTTAGTGCAGGTTATCTTGGACTGCAAGACCTTACCTCTATTGCAAGGTAGCTAGCATATAGGAAGGAAAGTACCTCCATACAGAAGATCAGATCCATGGTTGAGCGACAAGTGAAGGAAGCATTGGCTCAAGCAGGGAGGATCATCGGTTCAAAGGGTAGACCCTAGAGGAATTTGATGCAATCCAATATCCCAAGGGTTTTTGCCACCTTCCTTCAAGAGCTTTGATGGCGGTGGAAACCCAACGATCATATGCACACTTTAGAGCCGTTGTTGCAATGAGGTGGCGATGCTTTATTGCCTCTTTCTGTAGCCTAGTAGGGATAGCTTTGATTGGTATCTGAACTTCCCAATGGTTAAAGATATTTGCTAAGTTGAGCAACTCTTTATCAAGAGGTTTCTTTGGAGCTCAACAAAGGGTTACTTTTGGTGATCTCGTTGTAGCACAACAACACCAAGGTGAGTCCCTTGTTGACTATATTCTTCTATGGCATAACTTAAGTATGAAATATGAACCACATCTATCTGAGCAGCATGTCATTGAGATTCTTCTAAAGAATATCCATGGCCCAGTTGCCTTCATGCTTAAGGGCTTCACTATCAAAACATTTGAGAAGTTAATCAACATGGCGGGTAGTCTACAAGGAGAGGCCAAATAGTTTCCTTTTCAAGATAAGTTGCCCAAAGCAAAGCCACATAAGGTCTACGAGAAGAAGTTGGGAATAGTGACAGTGGTAGATAAGGGGAAGCAACCAACTAGATCGGTCGAGACCACGACCTCCTACCACTTCCACTCTCACCACCAGAGCTGAGCCTCCATAGCCTCCATGGCCACTCCTCAGCCATACCATCAGCAGCAGCAGCACACATACCCGCTGTCTGGTAACTATGGTCCACCTACTCTTTTAGATAAGCTTAGCAAACCTTATTCATTTAAGAGGGGTAATCGAAGATCTTTAAGAATCTCTTAAAGAAGCGATTTTTACTACAGAGCCTAGGGAGGAAGTGGGCAAAAACCATGATCCTAACTTTTGCCCCTACTACTATATGCTAGATTATATTTTGGAGGATTGCTTCACATTTAAGGACTAGCTTGAACATAGCTTCAAGACCGGTGCTATAGTTATCCCGAAGGAATACCTTGTGGAACAACCATCTAGTTCCATTAGGGTAATCCTTGGGGATACTTGTGATCCTTCCAAAATTAAAGAAGGTTGGGATATTTCTTTATCCAAAACCTCTAAAAGATCATCAAGATCAAGAAACTTTCCTTGGGTGCAGTCTCAAACCTCCAACATCAAGGAAGGTTTGCAAGTTGTTAGTGCCAACTTGGGAAAGGTGGAGTTCAAGCATATGTTGGCTGGGATAGCATAGTGCCCGGTCGACCTCAGTCTACCATTGCGCTACCACATGGTGACTTCTCAACTTGACTAGTTCTTCTTCTTCTTAGTAGAACTCTTGTATCGAGATAAGGGCATCAAATCCCTTACCCACTTACTTTGATTTCTACTTTGTACCTTATCAAATACAAGAAATTGAAGAATAAAGCTAGCTTGAATTTCATTTATATCACTTCTGATGGGTTGTCTACTTCTATTCTTAACGATAACTCTTCAAGTGAAAATAACTATAATAATTTTGATCTTCCTCTTTCGATTTGAGTTGGACTTTCCTACTTGAATACTATGGGTTCACCTCTTGAGATAGACTTGGAATCATCCAATTTGAGGTCCCATAGAAGGCTGTAGGTGAGCGATGTGTAGGTAAAACCTTCCATTACACCCAGAGATCCAAGTCAACCCAGTAGTGGCAAGGTTCTACCTCCTAGGGCACCTCAAGATGAGGAACAAGTCATTGGTACAGAGGATCAAGAAACCCCTCCACAGGATGCTCCACCCTTGGATATGCTTATGGAGGATCAGCCCAAGGTGGACTACAATGTCCTCTCTCATATAAGAAAGTTGCCATCTAAGCTAAGCATATACGATGCCCTTGTCTTATCCAAAGAGATAAGGGAATCATTAATCAAGGATCTCCTTGATCACGAGATATGCTTTCGGTGACCATTGTGAGGAGGCACATTACACAAGAAGCAGGGATCACCTTCATAGATGAAGACCTTCTTTTGGGGGACTTGGAGCACAACCATCCCCTCTACACCATAGTTGACATGGGCAGATTCAGATTTGCCAGAGTTCTCATGGATCCAAGTGCATCGGTGAACATTATGAGTCTAAAGACCCTTGCCTATTTGAGGATCGACATCTCCACACTCTGAGGAGATCAAATGATGTTGAGAGGATTCAATGAACAAGGTGAGCGGGCTTTAGGTTCCATAGTGTTACCTTTGGAGATAGGTGACTGGAAGACTGAAGTTTTACATCATTGATTGAATACTTCATTCACTTTGCTGTAGGCCTTGGATACATCGAATAAGATAATTCCATCCTCCCTCCATCAGTACATCAAGTTTAGAAAGAATGGGATTGAATACCGTGTCAATGGAGATGAAAAGCCATTTTCAGTTAGAGAGGTTGAGATTTATGATGATGTGACCTACTATCTTCCTCAAAATACCCTTTCTTGCAAACTTGGACAAAACTCAGATTCAAAAGAAAAGGAAAATGAAGAAAAAAAGGCAAAAGAAAAGAAAAGAAAAATGAAAATCCAAGTGAACAAGAAAGGGGAATTGAGGAAGAAATAGATTCACATATCACATTCCACCCATAGTTCATTCCATCATATGGACATGTGGGTAGGATGACTCAACCTCTACTATGTAGAGGCAGAGGTAGAAACAAAGGCAGTTCCAGAGGTGGAAGACCCCCTGGTTAGCCATCAACCAATAGAGGTCATGTTCCAATTCATAGGAGTACCCCTACTATTCACATAGACTTGGAATTTAGTTCGGAGGATGAGTCTAATGTGATTAGTATACCAGCCAACCCCTCTCAACGGGTTCCATTGGAGGTGACTTTGATCGGATGGTGATGAGATGGGTCTCAGCAAAAGTATTCAATCGTTTATGTGAGACTATTAGGCGGGAACCTTAGCTCTAACCTCACTTTCATCTCAAAAAGTTAAAAGTTTAGTAGTTAAGGAAGTCCCTAAGTCTTCCTGTGACATTAAGCCAAAGAGATTCTATTTGGGATCATCATCCTCAAGTCCTGAAGTTGATGTAGAACTTGAGGAGGAGACATTTAAAGAATTAATGGAATTACCATTTAACTTTTTCTCATCTTGTGTTCATAATCTTATATAGAAAGATTTAGTTCCTCATTCATGGTCCAGGCACAGGTCAGAGTACTTTGAAAAGCTATGGAATATCTGAGGGAAGCACAATCAAGCGGGGACTAGGATTTAGTGCGGTGGGTCCATGATGATGAGACTATTGGTTACCAATCATTTTAAGTCGATAGGTTCTTTTAACACACCAACTCTTGTGTGAATTTGTGTTTAGAAACCTCAGATGATCTCCAAATCAAAGGTGCACCTCCAGAATTTGAAGAGACATTCATTCAATAATTGACAAGCTTAAAGAAATCAACCTCGGGATAGAAGAAAATCCACGCCTGGCATACATCAGTACAATCCTGAATGAAGAAGAAACTAATGACTTAGTTAGGCTGTTGACTGAGTTTAAAAGGCTTTGCATGGAGTTATGAAAGAAATGCCGATTATCTCGGTAGTCCAAACTAGCATATATCTAGCTAACTATTAAGCAAGCTCCTAGATGCATGCGATTAGAAATCAAACAACATGTCATATTTGAAGTCAAGAAACTACTCAATGCTGGTTTCATCAGGGAAGAAAAATATCCTACCTGGTTGGCCAGTGTCATACAAGTTAAGAAGAAGAATGGCCAAATCCGCATATGCGTCGATTTCAGGGACTTAAACAAGGCATGTCCTAAGGATGAGTTTCCTCTTCATATACCAGAATTAATGGTGGACATCGCCTCATCTCATGCAGTCTTCTCTTTCATGGATGGATCATCTTGCTACAACCAAATCAATATCCTGAAGATGAAAAAAACACTGCTTTCCAAACCCTGATCGAAATCTTCTATTATAGGTCATGCCTTTCGGCCTTAAAAATGCTGGTGCTATATACCAATGGGCCATGACTCAGATCTTCAATGAACTCATCCATTATCAAGTTGAGTGCTACGTTGATGATCTAGTAGACAAGAGCAGAGAAAAGGAAGACCATCTATTTAACTTGAGAGTAGTTTTCAAATGGCTAAGATAATATAACCTTAAAATGAATCCCCTAAAGTGTGCATTGGGTAGCAGAAATTCCTTGGGTTTGTTGTCCAACCGGGAATAGAAATCATCCTAAAAAGATCAAAGCTATCTTAGAAATATCACCTCTAAAGTTTAACTCAACTCCGATATTTCCAAGGATGGCTGACGTATCTAAGATGTTTTATCTCCAACCTATCGGGGATATGTAAGGCATTCTCAACACTTATTAAAAAGGATGTCAAGTTCAAGTGGGATGACAATTGTCTGCATGCCTTTGATGATATCAAGTAGTATTTGGTGAAGCCATCAGTTCTAGCAGCCTCTATCCCTGGTAGGCCACTTATCCTCCACACTACTACATTGGATGACTCTCTGTGCTTTCTGGCCCAAATGAAGGGAAGGAGAACTCTCTACTCTCATTCCATCTTCTGCTAAAAGCCAACTATCACCTATTGAAATATTGCTTAGCTTTGATCTTATCCCGACATTATATGCTTTCTTATAAATTGAACTTGATCTCACAAATCCTTGTAGTATCTCATGCACCAATGCTATCCAGACATTTGGCACGATGGCCCATGATTCTCTCACAGTTTGATATCACATTCGAACCCCTTTGTGCAGTAAAAGGACAAGCACTAGTAGATTTCTTAGCAACACATCCACTTCTTGTTGATTCTCTGCTTAGTGATGATCTCCCTGATGAACAAATCATGAACTTAGGAAGTCGAACAATGATGGAGATGTATTTTGATGGTAGCTTCTTTTCATAAAGGAAACACCATGATCTACTCTTCCGGAAAGGCGAGGGGTAGAATAGTTCTTTCTAACTCTAGACCGATGTGATGATATTCTCAACTATCTTTCCAACCCGCACCAATGAAGCGAGTATGAGGCTTTGATTCCGTCAGTTAGCCATCACTATCAGTGTCAAGAGCATCAACATCTTTGAGGATTCTCAGTTGATCATCAATTAGATTATCGGGTCCTACAAGGTTCTTAAACCTAAATTTCATCATTACCATGAGTATACCATGAAGCTATTGGCCCATTTCAATTTTATTATCTATAGGTTCTCGGTAGAAGCATAGTAGCAGCTTTGGGAAAACTTGCCAAAGAATTGGTATAGAAGATGAGTCCATTTCAATAGTCCAAAATAGACAAGTCCTAACTCTTATTGATGAACTCATCGAGAGACTTTCTCTTGAAGGGGAGGTTGCCATTTGCCTATGGGACAAGGAGGTGGATTGGAGGCAATCATTCATAGACATTGGCAAAACCCACCTAGAAAGTCACAAGCCCATCGGTGAAATAGAGCTCTCTTATGCTCTGTTGATGGAACCCCATGTCCTTTGACCAAATGTGGTTCACTATTTAGACAAAACCGAGCATGTGGCATTATAATGGGGTACATTTAGGTCATGAGCACATCAATCCAGTCGAAGATGAAGACAAAGATCAAGAGACTAGATACTGCAGCCTTTGATGATTATAGGCATGGATGCTAGAGATGCCATGTCGGTACGGTGTGGTCCTCCACCAACATTCTACACCCATTGGCTTCATGGCCATTCGAGTGTTGGGGTACCAACATGTGGGTCGATCGAGCCTCCTTCTTCCAAGGGCATCGGTTCATCTTAGCCATCGACTACATTTCTGGCGAGGTAATCCCACTCAGAGGTCACAACTTGTGCTTTAATTTTTCAAGAACCATATCGTATATAGGTTCGGGGTGCTTTGATGAATTATATCTGATAATGGCACTGCATTCAAAAGCACCAAGATTAACAACTGATAATGGCACTGCTTCAAAAATAGATTTTCCCTTGGTTCAGTAAATATGAGATGGTTTAGGCTGATATAATATCCTTCTCAATTTGATCCCTCATAAACTAACAGGGTCCACTATAAATAAATGAAATAAATAAACAAAATATTCACTTGTGGATTAAGAATTCCCCAAAGGGCCCCTCTTCTCAAACAGGCATCCTATCTTCAGGACAGTGTCAACAGAACTCTTTATAGGAATTTCTTGACTACCTGAGTTGAGATAAGTCCCTGGGTTGGCACTCACTCTGTAGTTGCCCTTAGGTTGGGTTCAATCTATTTTGTCAAAAGTAGATTACCCTGGCAATCATTCTGCTTTAGAAGATGTAAGACTATGACGCATTCTTTCTAGCATGATTGTGCAAAACCAGCGACCTGGTCGAGTTTGTTATTTCTCAAAGCAACTCAAGTGGTCTTTTGAGTGGAAGATGTGAGTCCCGAGCTTTCTTCCTTCAATTGATCATTGCGAAGGTACTCCTTTGGGGATAGTTCTACCATGTTGAAATCTTCCTTTTGGTTGATAAATTTGAGATAGGTCTAGGCGTGTCAGCTCCTTCTATGATCCATCACAAATACATCATAAATCAAAAATAAAATTAATCTTGATTATCTTTGAGTTGATCAGAGGCATTCACTCAATAGTGACTAGGTTGGGTTCAATATCCCAACAACTTGTCCCTACTTTGGAGGATGTAAGTCTACTATACTTTCCTCCTAGTACAATTACTGCATAGCAAAAGACATCCCTTTGGTTGGCTAGTCTTGCTACATGTTTAGTAGATTACCCTTTTGGATTGGTAAATCTGAGTAGGACTAGGCCTCCATGGCTCCTACTAAGTGCAGTCCATCGCAAACCAACAGGATCCATCTCAAAAATCCAAATCTAAAAAAAAATTAAAACAAATTCAACCTTATACCCCAGTGGAACTTTCTCCCCAGTGAGACTCAAATCAAATCAAACCTCTCATCCCTTTGTGGATGGCTGAACCTATTTTCCTAGTGGAAGGTTCACATACTCTATCCTTAGTGGATTCCCCTTTCCCTCTCTTATGTCCTTGACTTGAGTAGAGTCACATTGCATTAAGTTCTGGATTCCTTCTACACTTCGAGTTAGGAGTAGATCATTTCTGTTATTCCTTGTGATTGTTCAGTGTTGTTGATCATTTTGGTCAACACCAATATGTGCGGTGTTCCTTGCCAGTCACACCACACCTATTAGGTGCCCTTTGTTGACCTTATTTTTAGAATGTGTTCTCAACCCCTCCATCTTAGACATAGGACTCCTCTTAGACTTTAAGAGATCCTTAGTCTTAAGACATATCTAGTGATTAGGTGGACACTCAACCTTGTCCTAGAGACTTAGAAGAGTTAGCCATAAGAGTAGGTCATGCCTTAGGAGTGTTAGGAAATCTGCCTACCCTATAAGTTGGACCACTTTTCTTACTTCCTTCCTTCAAGTAAAACTCCAAATCAAATCAACATCAAACCTAAATCAATTCTAGCCTAATTGATTTTTCTCCAAACTCAAATCAATGCCATATGATTCAAACCCATGATTGAAATTCCAAATTCCAAAATTCTTCTAAAGTCCTTTGATTTCCGGACTTAGCCTAAATCAAATTTTAATCAATTCAAATTCATGAAATTTTCTCATAACTCATTTATATTCTCATTTAGATTCACATATATAAATGAAATATAAATTCAAATCAATCAAATCAAATCCAAAATTCAAATTCCCAATTCAAAATCCTTCTTAAGTCCTTAATCCTCTCTTAAGGACTTAGCCAAAACCATCTTCAAATCAATTCAAATTCATGAAATTTTTTCATAACTCATTTATATTCTCATTTATATTCACATATATAAATGAAATATAAATTCAAACCAATCAAACCAAATTCAAAAATTCAAATCTTTCCTAAGTCCTTAATTCCCTCTTAAGGACTTAGCCTAAATCATGTTCAAATCAATTGAAATTCATGAAATTTTCTCATAACCCATTTATATTCTCATTTATATTCACATATATAAATGAAATATAAATTCAAATAATCAAAAACACTTCCAAAAATCTAGTTCAAATTCAATCAAAATCTAACTTAAGACTTTCAAGTCAAATCTTGAACTTAGCCAAATCAACTTTAAATCAAGCCAAACTCTTGCTTTTCCTTCATGATTCAATCGATCCTCCAATCATGAATCCAAATATAAATACAGACTTCAATCACTTAACCAAAACTCAAGTCAAAAGTCAAGCCAAAATCCATTTAATGTTTACCCTTTGAACTTGAAATTATCAAATGAATCAAAACCCATTTGACTTCAAACCACTTGCAAATGGATTTATATTTCAATCATAAGTCCATATACAAGTTCAATCAAACTCAAATCAAGCTTTGACCAAGCCATTTGACCTACTTAGGCTCACTTGACCTAAAGTACCCTTATGAGCTAAATTCTAATCCTAGCCAAATTGGATTGAATCAAACTCACCTATGCCTCTCATCATGAGATGATCAATCACTCAAACTGGGTCAAATCAAGTCAAACCTAAGGGTTGACCAAGTCAACACTTAGCCAAAATGAAACCCAACATAGCCAAAATCCACCATAGGCCAAATTGATTGAAACCAATGATCTAAGTTCATTTATGATCAATGTTTGAACTTGACCAAGTCAACATTTGAGCCTAACTAATTGGCCACTTGACCCAAGTTGACCCAACTTGACCTAAAAGTCAAAATGTGTCAAAACTTGATCTAAGCCAAATTGATTGAAACCAATGGGTCAATTTCATTTTAAATCACTTGTTGAACTTGACCAAAGCCTCAATTGGCCAACTAGACCTAACCTAGCCCAATTGACCTTGAACCCAACTTGACCTAAAGGGTCATATTGAGCCAAATTCAAACTTAGCCAAAATTGATTGGAAACAAAGATACCAATACTAACCAAACCTAAACCTACCCATGACCTAGCTCAAATAGATCAAATGGGTCAAATTGGTCAACTTAACCCATTTGACCTAAATGAAGTCATATGAACCAAATTCAAACCTAAACCAAATTTAATCAAACCAAAGCCACCAAAACATTTTAAACGGTCATATGAACTTGATCCAACCCTTGGTTTGACCCAATTTGACCAATTGGTCAACTTGACTCAAGTTGACCCATTTTGACCTAATGGGTCAACATGAGCCAAACCATACCAAATGAACTCAAAATCCAATGAAACTTGGCCAAACCAATTTTCTCAACATATCAAACATATCCAAATTCAAAAATTAGCTAAATGACCAATTTACCCCTAGGCCATAGAGTAAATTTGGGCCAATTGCACTTAGAATTTGGTCAAATCCTCTTCATACCTACTTGATACTCTCCTAATAGATCAAGTGAGCAGGGGAGGGTGGTGCACCCAATCCAATGGGTTTAGGTTAGCCCAACTTGACTCAATTGCCAAACCGACCATGTGCATGGAAATGGCCACATGGGAATCTTCCTTACACTCAAATGGAGCACATGGGGAGTTCACCATTCCGCTCCCTAGCTTAAAATGAACTCAAGGATAGTTCTAACAGCTCAAACAACCCATTGAATCAAGGCAATTGGATCAAAATGGAAAGCCTATGCTCGACTATCCGATTGCCAAAGGGGGAGATATACTCCCCCTAATTCATTTGAATCTTCATAGAGCCATTATCGATTGAGTGAGAGGAATTCATAGGAGCTATTTGCAAGTGATCCTAAGCTTCCTAGAGAGAAATCCAATTTCCATCTTCTCAATTTTCCTTAAGTTAAAATAGGGGAGCTCGATTGAATTTCAAACTTTCTCACACTCAAACTCCACTTTATTCCTTCTTCAAGCTTCATCAAAGGACCAAGTCGAGTGCACCCATACTCTTTCCCAAGCTCCAAAGGCAGAGGAGAAGTCACCTAGACCAAAGCCAAGCTCACTTGAAAAAGGAGTTAGTCCATAGGAGAAGATAGTCAACCTCAACCCCTCAAACTTTCAACAAAGCTTTGTCTCAACCACAAGCTTCTCAAGGAATAATCGCTGATCACCTTGTGTTAGCCATTTTTTGAGCATTAAACGCAATGTGGTGTGGAGCTTTGTAAAAAAATATTAATCTCATAGGATCTTGACCATTGGAAGTAATCTTCTATGCATGTAGATGGTGTGGGTAAAATTTGGGATTAATCCGAGCTCAATCAAGCTCAGATCATCTCTAGAACATGGATGGCCTCCATTGTTCATTGGGAAGAGAAGGGAAGGATCTCTGGCCATCCATCATGCTTTTTGGATGGACGGCTGAGATTAAAACACATTATATATTCATTTTTAATCCTCTGATCCACGACTTTAATCTCAACTGTCCGATCCTTGATCAAATGGTTGAGGAGAAAGCGCATAGCGCCTCCGGCATGCGGTGCTATGATGCGATGTTTTAAATATCGAATCAGGTAGCGGCACATGTAAAGTACATGCCATGTCAGCCGCATGCATGGCACCCATGGGATTAAAGATTTAATTAAGGATTTATTTAATTCTAATTAATCACCTAAACTTCTAAAATTCATATCTCAACATAAAAAAATAAAAAAAATAAAATAAATTGCATTAGAAAGATAATTGAACCTAGAATATTCTAAAATTGATTTTGAATAGTTCTTTTCTCTATATTTGGGTTTTAGTGAGAATGTTAATTTGTTAATTAATCCCTAATTAATCCATTGATTAATCTCAAACTTCTTGGGTGTAATTAGAGAGATGACTTCAGCATTCCCTAATTTTCTTGGGATTTATTGGTGGCTTAATTAGGGGAATTTCTAGTTCATTTCTTAATGACTTCCTTAATGTAGTTAGACTTAATTAAGGATATAATTAGTGATTTAACCCTATGATTGAGCTAATTAAGATTTGATTAAGTGAATGTGAGGTTTAGGGAATAATTTTGAGATACTCTTCTTAAGATGTTCCTTAAACCTTTTTATTCCTTAATCTTACCTTAATTAAAGGTTAATTCACTAATTATCCCCTTAATTAATTTTATAAAATTATAAAACTTTCCAGAGCTCAATTAATCCTTCTTGGGTAGATACTTAGGTGTTCAAGAGCCTAAGTACTATTAAGTAAATCAAAATACAACTCATATGTGTGAGGGGTGTTTTGAAATTACTTAAGTTAAACCCCTTAGCTTAATTAATCATTAATCATGAGCCAAATTGCATTAGGCCCTTTTCTTCCTAAGTGAAATACTGATTTAAATTCCTTATGTGATTTTATGTCATCTCATTGGCTCATAATTATTTGATTAACAATGCTAAGGTGGTATAGGTAAGGGGTAATTAACATGCTTAATTCATACCTTAACCTAATCAAAATATAAAATAAATCTAATCATGTAAAATTGAACAAAAAATTCAAACACATGAGGAAGGGGTTAGGAATAGAAAACATACCTCACATTTTCCAAATTAAATCAAACTCAAAATCAAACAAAAATCACATTAAATAAACTTTGATTTACTTTAAGCTTCCTTATTTCATAAGATTGTCTTTAGGAATTAATTAAGGTGAATGTGTTTACATGCTTTCATTACTTTAGTTCTTTCTAACATGCTAAATATGTGTGCCATATGATTTCATACATTCATTCTTTTCAAAATTCAAATTTAAAATGAAAATGTTTCCTTTATGTCAAATTGCATGTTTTGGCTAAAGTAAGAATATGAGTGGCAATTATCACTATTAAATCCAAACTATTTTAAAAAATATATGAATCAATTATGAAAACCAAAGTGTGTTACTTATATCTTACTTATAAGCTTGCATGTGATTAAAATATAATGATGTGCTTAGTGTAGTTTTCCTTCTCCTCTCTTTTGGTATAGTTTTGAATAGGATTTGGCAAAGTGTATGGTTCATTTGAAAAGAACCTAACACTTGCCTAATTCCATCTCCTATTCATTCCTATGCTATTACTTAAGAAGGATACCTACACTTGTACATATAAATTGTATAAACAAAATAAATCAACCAACACAAACTTTTTGCATCCTTTCTTTTCCATTCATTTCTTTTCTACACATGCTTGTATTTAAGAAAAGTGGTATATTAGCCTAGAAAACCCTAGGGTTGCGAGGCTTTAAGCAGTCCTAAGTAGGTCTTGTACCTTACACCCCAGGTTAACAATGACGTCATACTCACTTATGCCTTTCAAACATTCATATGTGCATGTGCAAATTGGATAAGAAACCCCTTTGCTATTTAATGAAAATCATGCATCATAAACATTCAAATTTTCTTAAGTAATTTACTTAGCATGAATCATAAAGTGTGCTAAACATTCCCATTTGTATGTATAGATATGCTTAGGATTTATTCATATGCATGTTATACATATTGAAGAAGAAATGAAGTGATGTGTATTTTATGAATTTAGTTCACTTTACTTAATCTTAAAATGCCTTTCTTTTGGAATAGGTTTGTTTAGAGTTCATCTAAACTTAGGATTAATTAAAACACATAATAAAATAATCACTAAATAAAACTAAAACATGAATCCACATTAGAAATTACTTAGGCTAGGGAAGGAAAGAGAAGTTCTATTCTCTTTCCTTCTCTTTATAACTTAGTAATTAATTGTAGGATTCACTTCAACCTAATCAAAATATAAAATAAAATCAACCCAAAATAATTTAAATCACTTAAGTGAAACCCTCCTCTAAGTTGAACATTCTTCACACTTAGAAAATTCTAACTTAAAGCCATAGCTGCATACCACACAAACCTTTAAAGCACGCACATTAGGCTAAGTCACCACTTCTAGCTTTAGGTTAGGGCAGTGAATGGTTTGATATTTACTTTTATTTTGTGATATATATTTTAAACTAGATGTTAGGGTGAATGTGCATAGAATGAATGATAGGATGATTTAGTCTAATCATTATTTTGTAGGGGATTATGCTTAAGGGGCATTATAATAAAAATATAAATACCTTTTGCTGTGCAGGTGCTTATATCCATGAGCATAATCCAATAAGCCAGGTGGACTTAGTCACCCATGTGTGGGGTGATAAGTCCAATATACATGCTTGGGATTTGTGTGATTTGTTTAGCTAATTTTAGGTGTTAGCAAAATTTACTCTTCCTTTTCATGTAATTTTTGCAACTAGGATTTTTGGAATGATTGTTATGAGGATTAGGATGAGCATTGGTCATAAGATTTCATCTTATGTACCATGTGAAGCCTTTGGAGCAACCATCTTCCAACCATCCAAAAGAAGGAACCAAAGAAGAAAAAAGAAAAGAAGAAGAAAGAAGAAAAGAAGAATGAAGAAATGAAGCTTGAAGGCTCCCATAACAATGAGTTCCTTGCTTAATTATATTTAATTCATTTGTAATCCGAGTTGTATAAAGGTAGAGCTCGACTACCCAATTTGTGTGGTGGTGCCCGACCACAAATGACCTTTTATTCTTTTGCGATTAGCTTTATAAATTGAATATTATTTAGCTGATTTATTTAGCTTGTGCATTAAGATATCTTTTTCCTAGTTTCTTCCTTACTTGATGTATGGCATGGCTGTGGATTAGGCTCTTAGGGAAAATTAAATCTTCTACCAAATCTAATAATTCAAAGTTAAAAATAAAGAACTCACAACCTCACCTAAAGCTTAGGCTAAGATCAAGATAAAAGAATTAGCAACCCTTTAGCTGGATGAGTACTTCTTTTATGATATCATGCACAAATGAATATTATTTCACTCTTGATTGGAGGGCTTCCACCTTTGCCAGAGAAACTTGGCTTGACCTTTGAGAGCCATGGTGGAAATATACTTTCTCCCTTCTCACTGATTTTGGTCAAGAATCTCATTTCTCATGCATTTGTCATACGAATCCTATTAGCTCGAGTCAAAAATGATTTTCCAAAAAGAAAAATAAAATGAAATCTGATTTGCATTAGATTTAGGTCATTTGAAGCATACCTTTACATGATCTAGTCTCTTTAGGGAGTGAGTTTAAGAACTTAGTCTCTTTCTAAATAAATAGCAGCCTAGCTACCTTGCATAAAGCATATGACTTGCCTATATGAATTTAAAATTGTAGGAGGAGTTAGTTGGCGCCACCCCTGGTTGTAAGTCCAAGTAGTGGTTTGTCCTCTCTTGTGGAGGAAAACCAAAAACCCATTTTTGCCATCGATTTAGGTTATGCTTTTGACCCTCACCAAAGCTCCCTAGATTTAGATTCTGAGGTTGTTTCTCCCCTTTATGGGCCATAAGCATAAATCCTCGCCTCTTTGGCATTTCCATAATCTTATGTTGTGGAATCATAAGCCCTAAATTTCTAATGAAAAATTCAACTCAAATAAATTAAATTAATTTCAAAATGTAAAGCCCAACCATAGGATAGTTTGAGATGCTCGCTAGGTTTCCTAGCATCATGAGCATCTCCTAATATCTTCATTTGTTTTTCTCTCTCTCTCTCTCTCTCTCTCTTGATCAATCCCATTTGATCTTCAAAATGAACTAATCGATTGATAGTCCTGCCCTATTGAAATATTTGGAGATAATGATCATTTACCTTAATCAAGAGTATTCATAAGAAATCTCATTCCTTAGGATGTAATTAACTATGATGGTTTGTCCCTGTAGGGAACTTAATGAACCCGATTTAAAATAAACCATATTTTACTTTTTCATGTAAAGTGGGGGAAGAATCTTTGGTACACATGCAGACCCATTGTCCTTAGGAGTCCTTGTTGAGGTGATTAGGTCTATTGTAGGGTGGTGACTTCTATCTTTTGAGATAGTACACCTCTCCTCAATGACGTAATTGATCACCCTCAATAAGAATATCTGCAGATCTATGTGGTGTAAAAATGCATAAAAGAAGGTGTATTCCATCCTCATTTCATCATGCATAGAGTGAATATGGAGATATATATTATTCTTTTAGAAATTTCAAAATATTAAAAATTTCACCACACTGAGTTATCCAATTTTATTTTTTTCTCTCAAACAAGCTATCAATTCCAAAAAAGCATTGCTTCAAGTCTGCTTGAAGCCTCAATTCCATCTGAAAATTGATCTTTTAAAATCATTATAGAACCCTTGTAAGCTTAACATATGTTTCATGTTCTATTTATGTTTGACTTCAATTCCTTTGATTTAAGATATGATGCAATGCAATTTAACATTTGCAAAGATATGTTATTTGTGCTCATTTGCGATTGCCTCATTTATTGTAAGTTTGTTTCAATTTGATCTTAGCAATTTTGTTCTCATTCTAAGAATTTTATGATTCTTGTTCAATTTGATAATGATTTCATCATTCAATTCAAGTTTTAAATGTGTTATTATTATTATTATTATTATTATTATTATTATTATTATTATTATTATTATTTGGGTCGCCCATTTTTGTGAATTTGATGACATTTTGACAACATTCCTGTGCCATCCTCATATAGGGGGCTGTATCAGGAGTGCTGGACTTGCTCAACATGTTAAGAAAGATGTGGTGTAAACATAATACAATGCACCATCGCCGTCTTTATATCTACACAAAATATAATTGTTTTTTCTATGCCAAGAAAGGTGTATATGAGTGGTTATGTACCTATAAGCAAATACAAACTTTCCTACCATACTAAGAATGATGTGTACGGGTACTTATTTTGGCAGCCAAAAGTCTTCTCCTTCACCATGCCAAGAATGTGTGTATGGGTTTTTACTTGCACAAAACATATTTTTTCACTACATTGGAACAACACACTTGAATACTATTTGCAACCAAAAAATATAATAAAAGAAGAAAGAAAATTTTGAAGCCCTAATCATACTCGGCAATCGCCATCCACGTCAACAAAATTGCATGAGAAAGCGAGAGGGAACGATTGGAGCTCAGCCTTATATAAGAAGAGGAGAGCATCGACCGACCTCACTCTTGGTCAAATGCACACTGACACTTTGCATACCCAAGTGAGATAGAGAGAGAGAGAGAGAGATCTAGAAAGAAATAATTCTTGTCCTAATTTACCCTCTTGCATTCGATCAAAGCCCCCTCACACCTGACAGAATCCTTGCTTGAAGCCTTCTTCAAAGCCTCCTCACACTTGATCGAAGCCCTAGTCAAAGCCTTCCTCTCAGGTGGAGCATAAGCCGTCACTCTCCTCATCGCATGAGCCCTAGGACAAACCAGATGAGCCCCTTTGTGTGAGATTGACGTGGAAGGGAGGCTGAATCGGGAGCTTAAAAGTGAAGAAAGAAAATTAGGAAGGCCAATTTCCCATTTTACCCCATCCCTCCTAACTCTTAGGTGAATTCAATTAGGAGAATTTTTTATCCAAATTGAAAAATATGGCTATTTAATGCTCCAAATTATTGGTAATTATCAAAAAAAAAATTTTATAATTAATTTCTTTCCCCACACATTAAATCAAATGTCTCCATCATTGATATTGGATCTAGTGCTACATGAAAATCTTCTCTCAGTCGACCTTGGATCTGAAGTAAGAGAGAAGACAAGTGTGTTATTTCACAAATATGCATTACTATAGAGCCATCATTTTGCCAAAAATAATTAACTTGAAATTAAAATAATTTAAAATTAAGTAAATTACAGATCTTAAAAATTTGAAATCCATGTCCATTAATCTTGGATTCAGCCGAGAAATTTATGAAGACCTTTGCTATCAATCTTGGATCTAGTGTGATATAAAAATCCTCTCTCTATCGATCTTGGATCCATAATAAAGTGTGCATCCTACTAAATCTTTATTTATAGTACAACTAAGACCTTATGCCACAACTTTATGAAAATTATTTAACTTGAAAACCTAAAATTTTGCATAAAATTGAGATAAAAAAGAGACAAATCTTGAATAAAAAGGACATACAATTTCCAAATTAAAGCTACATGCAACCATTTAGTCCTAATTAATTTCATATTAAAATGACAAAGTCTAAGTGGAAGACTTAAACTCAAGTACTTGAAGATTTAACCCTAAGTGATTAACTTAGATTAATTCCTTTATCACTCTAGCATTCCAAAGAGATGTAAGTCCAACTCAACCTGGATTCCAAAGGGATGTAAGTCCAACCTAAATTTGGCATTCCAAAGGGATGTAAGTCTAACAAAAATTTTGCATTGCAAAGAGATGTAAGGCAACATAAATTTTGCATTCCAAAGAGATGTAAGCCAACATAAATTTGGCATTCCAAAGTGATGTAAGTCTATCCCAACATGGCATTCCAAATATATGTAAGTCCACTCACTAGTTCAATGTGAACCTCATTCTATAGGGCATTCTAATAAATGTAAGTCCAAATGTTTGTAATGCAAACATAACATAACTCAATATGACATTCCAAAATGATGTAGGTCCAGTCGTTTGTTCATAACGTGAACCTCACCAAATTAGTATTCCAATGGATGTAAGTTGTATATTTGTCAGACTTTATCCAACCCAATCATGACATTCCAATGGATGTAAGTTCTATATTTGTCTGCAATGTAGACTTTAATCAACCCATTCATAGCATTCCAATGAATGTAAACCCTATGTTTGTCTACAATGTAGAATTTAGTCAACCCAATCATGGAATTCCAATAGATGTAAGCCCTATGTTTTGTCTATAATGCAAACTTTAATCACTCAAATCATTACATTCTGATGGATGTAAGCCATATGTTTATTTGCAATGCAGACCAGTAATCAATCAAATAATGAAATTCCTATGGATGTAAGCTCTATATATGTATGGAATGTAGACTTCATGAAATTAAATTATTGGATAGACTTTTAAATCAAATTTAGCTCAAATAATTTAATAAATACTTGCACAATAAAAATTACATAACAACTCTAGTCTACCGGGAATATTATTCCCAGATATGGAAATTCATTTCTACTGGGGACAATCAACTTAGACATCAATTTCCAACCTTAATCGAGAGTTGTCTCTTACTGTGGTAAGAGTGGTAATTAATATACCCCAAATCTAAATAAAATATAATGTTGAGGGAAATTTGGTTGAATATAAATCAATCTACCTTACGAAGAGAGAACTCCCTAACATCTCATCAAGATGGAGGAGGTTTTCAAAGGTGTTTTTTCTGAGTGATTAAGTGCTTGATTTGTAAGATTTCCAACCATGTTAGAATAATGTGTATGAGTACTTAAGTGATTTTTACACTTTATACCTTTGCATGCTAAACAAAGTGGAGCAAGTTGGAATTAATTTCGAAGCAACATGGATTTCTCCCTAGCATGGATGTTGAGGTAGGGAAGGAGAGCAGCTTTCCTCTCTCTCAACCTTTTTTTCTAGTTTAGGTTTTAAAGAGAGAAAGGTTGTGAGAGAGTTTTATCTCTATTTAGGGAGAGAAAGAGAGACAAGAGAGAGGTATGTAAGGCTCGGTTTAGAGGTGCAGATATGTCAACAATAAGGGTTGTTGTAGGTGAAGTCATTAGCATAGAGTTTGATATTTTAGGAAATGGGAAGAATAGGGCGATTGAGTAGGACAAACAAACATGTGGGAGGTCACATGCAAGTGAGATTATGTGGCTAGGTTGATGGGGTGTGAGGAGTAAGTCGGTGGGGAGCTCACCAGCATCAGGGAGAAGAGCAGATCAAGGTCAATCAGAAGCTAAGCGTGCATGGAGATCTATGTCAAGCAGAGAATGAAGGGATTCCTCATAATTGGTTGGTGATAGACTTCAGTAATGGAGGTCGGCTAGTTCTATGGGCTCCAAAAATTCTCCACCGACCTCTCCATGAAGAGAGTATGATTTAATGTTGGTCCAATTTTTAAAAGGAAAATGAATAGTAGATAAGACACTACCTAGAGATTTCACCCTCATTTTGTGAGGACTTTATTTGTTCTAGGTTTCCTATAAGCACAAGCACCTATAGTTAATTACCCCTCTCAGTTCTAAGAGAGAACTTTCAATTAAGGCTAGTCATTAGGTCGCTTAATGTAGTGTATAGTAGCAGCATGTGAAATTTTAGAATTTAGAATTTATGAAATTCATTATATTTAACTTAAAGTAGATGGTTGGGAGAACAATGAGGCCCCAATCTAGATCACATGGTTCCATCATCCCAAGCAATCACGATCCCTAGTCTACTTAGTCAGAGGAGGTAGTCCACCCAACCTAATCAAGGACCTTATCAACACATGTGTTACGGCCTAAGAAATTTGAAGACGGGTGGCATTTGTTTAAGGAGACAAAGGCTTAAGTATACCTTAGCTATGAGGTTTTTTGCCCTATCAAGTATACCCTATCACAACTCAAAGGGAGCCATTGGGGAGCATATGCCAAGAAGTGACGTGATATAATGAGTCAATTGGTGACAACCACTCGTGAGGACTTAACATCATGTGGAGTCATAAAGCCAAGCAGTAGAGGACAGCCATGTCCAGACATGAGATTATTTGAGAGTAAACATAGTCATGTACTTGATTTGACATCAGCTCCTTTATGAGCTAGAGTTTTCTTAATTTATCACCTCTAACAAACAATTGTGAAAGGTGAGTTGAATTTTTAGCTTTAAGTTTTTAATATTAAATTTCACTTAGAAATTTATAGCTCAATGATATTTTAAATTCTGTATTTAGGTTGATATTCAATCCAAGTTAATTTGCTTTGAAATTGTAATCATATTTTGATGGAAGTATCCCCTCCAGTTAAAATTTTCATTTAAGATAGCCATAATTAGGATAGTTTATTATTTCATTATGCATCTATCATTCTATTAATTTAATAATCAAGGATCAGATCTATTATCATATGATAGAATTAGCTTCTCAGATATTTTATTATGTTGAAGATATTAGAATAACACCATTAAATTTTTTAAGGTTTTGTTAACCTGGACTCGATCCTAAGACCCAACCTAGAATCAACTCATGCAGTATCCTTAGATCTAAGTTTAAGCATTCAATATAGTGTTGGGGCCCATGTAAGTGTATTTGATTTAACATTAATTTAAATTTAAGCAGTTTGTACAATATTGCTTGTTTTGACTGAATTCCTTTATAAGCATAAATTTTCGATAAAATTTTGATAGCATTTCGGCAGCCTCCCGGCATCGTCCCTATATATGGGGCTATAATGGGCTTGTCCACCACGCTAAGAAAGACATGTATGGGTGGTGTAAACACCACGAGCAAATGTATCATCTCACCATGTTAAGAAAGACATGTATGGGTCTTTAAAGTACTTGTATGAAGCATAGATTTCACCGCCAGCCCAAGAAAAGTATGTACGGGTACTTACATTCTTATAATGTCAATTTAAAACATTAATTTTATCTTTTAGTTAAATTTTTTATTAATTTGTTTATGCCTACTATCAATGTCAAAGTTTGGTAGCATTTTGGCATATCATCCATGTGAGGGCTTGCAGTTTGCCCACCACACCAAGAAAGGCCTATATGGATGGCATAAATCATGACCTGAATGCGCCATCCCACCATGCCAAGAAAGGCATGTATGGGACTCTAAGGTACCGCGAAACATATTTTCTTGCCATGCCAAGTGTATGCTTTATAAACCCGCAATATTAGTTTAAATAATAATTTTATATTCGAAAGTTTTATGTTAAGTAGCCTCCCATTGATGAAGTTTGGCAACATTTGAAGATGTCAACGCCGCCCTCATAGGGGTTACCTCGGGTATGATGGGCCTACCCACCATGCCAAGAAAGATGTATTTGGGTGGTATAAACCACAACCTTAATGCGCTTTTCGATCATGCCAAGAAAGACATGTATGGGGTTTAAGGTACCTGTTGAAATAGATTTTTTCGCCATGCCAAGAAAGGTGAGAATTCTTATACACATGCAAACAAGCAGATTTATCACGCCAAGAATGGCGGTGCACTTAACCAATAAGAAGATCTGATTTTCCCACCATGCTAAGAAAGGTATGGTCAATAAAGGTAGATGAGCACTGCCGCAGAGGGGACGAGAGGGCACGCTGCGATGGTGCTGTGAGCTCATGAGCGCGCAGAATCGCAGCAGTGTCTCGCCGAGACCCAGCAGCGCATCACAATGGCAAGTGCGCGATGCCCATGGCTGCGTAAGCGGCGCGTAAGTGTAAGGCTGGTGGGCGATCGTGCGTGGTGATGAATAGTGCTCCCACGTGCCGTGAACATGATTTTCTACAAATGCGCGTCATTTGAGAAAACCTCATGATAGAGGGTTTTGAGGGAGACAGATCGGGGAGAGAGAGAGAGAGAGAGAGAGAGGGAGAGAGGGAGAGAGCTTATTGCAGAGGGAGAGGGCTTACGGTAGAGGGAGAGAGCATGCGAGAGAGGGGGAGAAGGGAAATGTCGACTGAGTGTTTTGTGAGAATAGGAAAAAAATTAGGTTTAGGGTTTTAAGGGGGATATTTATATAATATATATATTTTTATTATTTTATTTACCCTAATTTGGATTTTCACGCCAACATCATCACATAGACAATATATATGTCAATTTTAGTTACTCGATGTTGATGTAACGCATGCCTATTTTCATGATCGAGGCGTTTAAGTTTAATTTAATCGGGGTTAATTTAGTTCAAATTTGTGCATCGTCACTTCCACTTGCTCGTAATTCACCCAAACTCATCCTAATTGAGCGTAGATAGTCCTATTTAATAGGTTTTGACATTTTGACGCTAACGACATAATTAATTTTATGAATGAGGTAATTTAGACATCATTGTGGCTTCCCAACCTTGATATGCATGTTAGCGTATCGGTGGCCCTTCTTCTTGATCGATCGACCGTCGAACTATGCAAGATACATAATCTAATTAATTTTGACATTCTGAACTTGATAGGAGTTCGTTCATTGATCAAAGATCATTTTGACTAATTTTTGGCACCGTCGAGTGCATTTCAGCTCCAATTTGAGCATTAAAGCTCGTCAAATTCACCTTATAAGCTTGACTTGACTTATGACACATGCATGGAGGTCAACAGGCTCCTAAGAATCTAAGAGGGAGATTGGCTATGTGCAACATATGAATAGAGCTGGGAACAAGGGGTGTCAAATGGCTTAGGGATGAATGGCCGAATGGAATACACAGGAGAAGAATGGAGGGAATTAAGGTACACATCATGTGATGTGGGAAGTATGGGTAGTGGGACTAAAGCATGGAGTGGGGTTTGACTAGTGTTGACCTCATTTTCAAATAACGTTAACATTATCACCAATCCTAGTAATTAGGTCCCTAATCTTAGATTCAAACTTTTTTAATTAGGTACTTAGGACACTATAACTAAGTTAATAAACTAAAATTACATAATAAATTGAATCAAATACTAAATTTGAAATCAAATTAAACTAAATACTCTAAAGTGAAAGTATAAATCATCCTTGTGGATCCTTATAAGACCTACCTAACTTAATTGGATTAGGTAAACCCAAATCTAATAGAACTCAAAAAGAGATCTAAATCAAACATATCTAAATTAAAATCTAATTCAATTAATCCCAAATTAAAGTAATTGGGCTAATTAAATCAATTAACTCATAGCTCAAAGTTACATAAGTAAAAAAAAATCAAATGAAATCAAAATAAATTAAAATTAAATTAAATTAAAAGCATAAAATTATTACACAAATATAAATGAACCCAAAAATAAATCTAAATGGGGAATAAAGTGGTCAACAAGGTCTTTTGACCTAGAGTTGACCTATGTGGGCCTCACTAAGTCAAAAGTCAACTAACCAAAATTTGAGAAAATTGAGTCACTCTAATGACTCAAAATCATCAAATGAACATGTTTAAACATAAATCTAAATAAATTCGAATCCAATAAGATCTTGATGGGTTTATTTGGTCATTTGATCCAAATAGACCCAAATGAACTTTATTAAACTTAAATTTGAATAAATTGAAATTAATTCAAATCATGCATCCAAAATCATTTAAAAATTATAAATGAATATAATTAAATAATTTTTGAGTTTAATTTGATCAATTTGATCATTTGATCGAAGTGAACCCAATTTGACCCATTAAGCCCAATTTGGGCCAAAATGAGTCTAATTCAAAATCAAGCCCAAATTAATATAAATTGATGGATTAAAATTATCCTAAATACTCAATTAAACATAGAAAAAGCTTAATATAAATTTAAAATGATCAATTTGACTTTCAAGTCAATTTGACTCATTTAAATTAAATGAAGCAAACCTAGCTTGAATTAAATCAAATCCACATAAAGCTTGAAATAATTAACCCATAATTTATCAAATGATCAATTAAGTATGATTAAATTTAATCCTTAAATTAATTGATCAACTTGAATCATTTGAGCCAATTCAAAAAAATACCATTTGGGTCAAATGGGTTAACCCAAGGTTTAACCCAAAGTAAACCCAAATAAAGTCTTGCCAACCCATGAATCACCCAAAGATTGATTGAATCTGATGTTATTTCAGTCCAAATGGTGTGTGATGGGGCCAAAAAAAATAAAAAATAAAAAAAAAAAGAAACAAAGAAACAAAGAAACAAAAAAGAAAAGAAAAGAAGAGAAGAGAGGAAAGAGCTTAAAAGTTAAGGAAGATCAAATGCAAAATCCACATCACATGCTTATGGCCATAAAAAGAACTTTTTAGTCCTCTTATCCTCTCATCCAGACAAAGGATGTGATTGAAGCATGCTCTTCAAAGAAATCTAAGCAACCACCTCACTTCCCAACCATCATTAATGGTGATTTTCGGCCACCATTAAAAAGGAGCAAAAAGAGGCATCAAATGTTCTTCTTATGGCATTAGACAGCCTGGAGCTCTAATAATCAAAACCAACCAATTCCCCTTTTTTTATACATAAAATAATAGAATATGGAAAAATTCTAATAAGAGGTAGTGGCCATTAGTGGAAAGAATGATTCAGAGGGAGGCAAGCAAAGAGAACCATAATGACTCACCTTAACTTAAGGAAGCTCTCTAGCACAAAAATTTTATCGAATGTGAGCTTTGGCAAGGTAATTTCTTCAAACCTTAGAAAAACTTTATGACTAATATTTTGTGATGATGTTTGCACGATTTCAAAAATTTTCTCTTAGAATCTATTGCATCTTTATCATCTAATCCTCCCCAATTGAAACTAGATGTTTTCCAACAAAGATCATCAAAAAATGGGCATTTTGAATGGACACGGGGTGGATCCTATTTGTCCGCCACCCTGGTTCATAGGTTGGGTTAAATACAACTCACCAGCAGTCCATCTCACATGATTGAGAGGACAACTATGGTTGGAAGCCACTGAATAAAGCCATTTAGGATTAGATTCAATCTAGACCGTATGATTTGAAATCAGAGGTCCATATTAAGTCATTACCAGCTCAAAAGACACAACAGGTCTAAGTGGACCAATCAATAGGAGACACACATAAACAAAGCCCAGTTAGCGCTAACTAGTTTAAGTAAGAAATTCAAGGAATTTTAAATTTAAAATTTAGTAAAATACACCTAAAACTTCAAAAAATCATAAAAAATAAAGTACTCAACAAAAAATTGTAAATAAAGGCTCATTAGATTTACCTTTTCAAGAGAAATCCAATGAACTCAGAAGCATTAATTTTTATTAAGTACTTTAGGATTAATTAGATGTTTTATGGAAATCAAATTTATTTAATCTTAAAGTATTTATTAAATTGACTTGGCATTTTAGGAAATTAAATTAAGACTATGAGACACCTACCATAAATATTTTAAGCCTAAATTATGATTTGATTAAAAGTTATTGAATTTTGAAGTTTAAATATCTAATTTTATGAAATAATTAATTAAAAATCAAAGAAATTATAAAAAAATCATCAAAATAGCTCAAACTATTATAAATAACTCTAAAGAATCTTATAAAAATATTAAAATATTTTGAAAACTTACTAAACCCCAAAATCACCTATTAGGTGATTAAATTGACCAATTAATTCAAAAATTCAAAAAATTCCAAATAAATCATCTCTTGGTTCATCTTCTAGAGAGGGATCAAAGAATATTAAAATCCCTAATTAATATTCAACAATTTAGGCTAAACTAGATCGGCTAATGCTCCCAGGTTGATCTTAATTAATATTAAAATATACATCTGATCAATACGAAACTTTATGGAGATGAAATTGGCAATGTACCCCATTTTCCATAAAACTTTCGAAGTAAAATGACTTCAAGATCAGAAGTTATAAAATTTCTAAGTTCTAGATTAATTTAAATTAAATAATAAATAAAAATTATAAAAATCATGAAATTAGTAAAATCAATCCAAAACACTTTCATTAACATCAAAGAACCTTAAAAAAATATTATAATCCCTTGAAACTACATAAGTCTAAAACTCACTTAATTAGGATTTAATAAATCATTAAAATAAATATTGATTGAATTTATTAAAAGTAAATTTAAATAAATTAAATGTTTAGTTAAAATCATTAATAAAATAATACTTAATCCTTCATTAACTAAATCTTAAATTAAATCAAACAAATACCACATAATCTTCAAGTTAAACTAAATTAAATATAAACTTAATCTAACATAAACATAAACTTAATTAACTACATGAAACCCAATTAAGTATTAGTTAAATCTCAAATTAAACTTAATTAACTAAATCTAATCATATAAAATCAAATTAAAAGCTTCAACAACTAATTCAACCTAAACTAAATCAAATCTTAATCAACTTGATAAAAAGACTATAATCAAATCATAATTAAACTATGATTAAGCAAACCATGAATGAATTAACTAATTTTTAATCAAACAACTCAAGTAATCTTCAATTAAGCTTAATATTAATTGCCCAACTAAATTTAAATAAGTTAATCATTTAATCAAACTTAATTGATAATTAATCTTTTATTAATTAAATGAATAACTTAAAATATTAATTAATAAAATTAGTTGAACATCAACTAACTTAAAATTCAATCAACAACTTAGTCAAAATAATCATCTTTAGCCTAATAACATTGAAACTAAACAATTACTTAAGTAGGGTTGAATCAATTGATCATTAAGTAAATTAAGTCCCCTAAATAAATTCTTAATCATTTCATAAAGTAAAGACTCAAATAATCATTAATTTAATAATAATTGAAATTAATTAAATTAATTAAATACAAAATTAATTCATCAAATTTCTAATTAGGATCAACCCTTAATTAAGTTAATAATGAAACTCCAAATTAAGTTAATTATCATCTAATTAAACTAAATCAAATTAAATAAGTCATGTCAAAACTAATCCTTAAATCAAACTTAACTTAAATCAAATGATTAATTAAATTCATTATCAACTTTAATCAAAATAATCATAGTTAATTAAATCATTAATTAACCTATAATTAATTTAATCAAATTAGTTAATCATGTTAATAATGAAACTTCAAATTAAATTAACTCATCATCTAATTGAACTAAATTAAATTAAATAAGTTATATCAAAGCTAATCCTTAAAATGAAGCGTAATTTAAATCAAACACTTAATCAAATTTATTATCAAGTCTTAATCAAAATAATCATGGTTAATTAAATCATTAATTATTTTATGATTAATTTAATCAAATCTCTTAGTCAAGTTAAACACACAAATTAAATTAATCCTAGAAAACCTAAACAATCCTTAATTTAATTAAATCAACTAAACATCTAAGTTAAACTTAATATGAACAAATCAATTTAGATAAGAAAGCTAAGATAATTATTACTCAAACTCATCAACTAACCCAAATTAATCATGAACATCCAATTAATCATTAGTCATATTTTAACCAAATTATTCATGATGGAATTAAGGAATCTAATTAAATCAATCATATAAAACCAAATTAATTGCCAATTAATCATGATGGAATTGGAATTAAGGAATCCAAACAAACCCAATTAAACCTTGATTAAGCATTGAATCTCAACCATATAAACCACTTAAATTCAATAAGCCAAACAAAATTAATCATTAAACTTTAAATTAAATTGATAATAAATCAAACTCATCTTGACTAATCATTGAATGTTAATTAAGTCAAAATAAATAAAATTAAAGTAAACTTAAATAAATTAAATATATAACCAAATTAGATCAAATTTCAATTTATTTGAATAAGATGAGTTAACTAACCATTAAGTATATAAGTGTAATAATCTTAACTATTAATTAAGGACATTAACCAAATTCTAATTAACATAACAAATGAATCAAATTAAATGAAACTCTAATTACAAATAAATAAATTTATTTGAAATCAAAGCAAACATTTAAGTTACTTAATCTAAGCAAAATGATAAATATATAAACCATAATCAAATCCAGTAAGCATAATGTAAATATAAACTTCAAGCCATTAAATCATACTCAATTACTATCAATTTCAAACAACATCAAAATAAATCAATCAACATAAAGCTTAAACAAACCGAACAAATCAATTAAATTAAAATAAATACCAATTAAATTAGACTGAATAATCAACATAAAAATCCAATAACCAAATTTAATAAATTAAATGATTAAACCTTAATTGGAATTTAAATAAAAGATTGCTTTAAACTTTAATTAAATCTTAAGTTAATTAAATTAAAACATATTCACCAACTCAAACCAAAACTAAATGAAAAGATATAATGATCAAATTCAAAAAATATTTAAAATTAGTTAATCAACATAAACCACAAAAAATTCAATAAAATGAAACCTAAGAAAGGAATTAAATATTAATTCAAAAAAAAAAAGAACTAAACATCAATTGAATTATTAAGATTGAATTAAACCAAACTAAAGCCCAATAAATTTAAAATTAATATCAACAATCAAAACACATGAAGCTAAACAAACTCAAACTTTAGAATTCAAACTAAATCAAACAAATATTAATCAAATAAAATCTAATTCAATTAAATCATTGAAATATATTCACATTGGTTAATTAAGATACATAAATTCTCATTTTAACCCTTAAAATAGATTTTCATCTTAGGGTGAGGATTCTATTCTACTAAGATCATGATGATGAATAAAATAGATTCTACCCCAAGTAGAATATATTCTATTCTTCATTATTTAAAATCTAAATTCAACTTTGACATAAAAAAATTTAGATTTGAAATAAAATTGAAAATAAATTAAATTACTTAAATTGAAACCATTTAAGGGTAAAATTGAACAAACTCTAAATTTAAATTAAACTTGAACCTAAAAATGCCTAGTGCAGTCATACTACACAAGCCCTCTTTTCATACACTAGATTGTTAAGTCACCGGCCCTAAAATTAAGTTAGACAGATGTGTTGATTGTGATGTGATATTTTTTCTTATTTTGTGGTATACTATTTTAGACTGGATGGTTAGGAATTATTTACTCACTAATTTGGATGTTAGGACATTCTTTTTAAGCTAACACTATTTTACATGGGGTTATGCTTAAAGGGACTGCTGTCATAAAATATAATAAATATTATTTCTTTCAGGTATTACTTAAGTCCCTAAGCATAACCCAATAGGACAATAGGCTTGACAATCACTAATGCTAAGCTTGTATATTTGCATTATAACTACTAGTGTATTGTGTATTTTTTCTGACATCCATTTTGCAAGGTTTAGGATCTTATTTTAAAATTTTAAAGTATAATTTAAGCCTAGATTTAGATTAAGATCTTTGAGATTTAGGATTGTACTTGTTTATTGGTCCCTTGTGGAGCCTGAGAAGGACCGTGAAGAAGGTGATGATTGTTTGCATATAAGAAAATGAGACAATTTGAGCATCGACTTAGGGCTGCGATCTTGAAATCGTGGTTAAGGCATTGTCATTTGCCCTGATTTAGAAACTCAAACTGCCCCCGACGGTTACCTACTTAAATAATATAGCATCGAGGCGTTGTGATCCCAATGCCAAAGCAATGTCACGTCATCCTTCAATTTTAAAAGCAGGAAAACTACCATTCCCGCCCCAATATTGATAACTTTCTAGAGGGGAGCGAGAGGAACGATAATGGAGCAGAAAATCATCTCAATGGTGAAAAATCCTCTATAAAAAAGGGAGAACTTCCCCCATTAATATTCTTCTTCTTTTGAACTAACTCTCCCTCTAATCCACCCACTCCATTCTTACTCTTGGTCTCTTACACTCTCAATAGCATGCTTTCCATTGCCACACGAGAACATTCTCCTTGTGCACAAGACAAGATCAAAGCCTACTATCGTTAACTCAAGGTAAAATTGTTTAGAAATACTTTCTTAGTGTAATTTTCTTTCTAAAAAAAAATTTAAAAGATTTCCACCATCGATCTTGAATCCAGTGAGAAATAAAAAAGGCTTATCTTTGTCAATCTTGGATCTAAAGTAAAAGAAAGCCCCTAAAACTAAAATATCATATCTTGAAATCTAAAGACCTCGCCATAGAATTCGGTTCTAACGTGAGATGAAAATCTAAAATAAGGGAGAAGAGTGCTTTTGCACTAAATAAGCAAAAATTTAGCACTACAAAATTGTTATGCCACCAAATTTTAGTAAAAAGTATTAAATTCTACAAGATTAGTTCAAAAATAGAGTTCATGTTCTACGACATCAAGGCCCAGCATTGAGGTGCTAAGCTCTCAAGAATAAAATCTTTAATGCTCCATCCCATCGTATTGACATGCCAAATATCAAGCCACAATGCTAAGCTCTTAGGTTAGTATCATTCTTATAGTGTTGTGGCACTTTATCTCAACACCACAACGCTAAGCACTTGGGTATTCACCTTCTTAAAATAGTATCGTATCACTATTTTTCTAGTGCTGAGGTGCTACTTCCTAAAAAACCTATTCTAGCATTGAACTTGATTCCAGTGCAAAATAAAAGTCTCCCTTCATCGATCTTGGGTCCAAAATAAAGAAGAAAGGTGCTAATGTACTAAAAATTATGAAAGCTAGCACTGCAAAAGTATTATGCTGCCAAAATTTAAACTTTCTCAAAAACTATTAAATGTTAGGCACTGATAA
The DNA here is from genome assembly GCA_021442155.1 of Cymbidium sinense. Classification (NCBI taxonomy): domain Eukaryota; kingdom Viridiplantae; phylum Streptophyta; class Magnoliopsida; order Asparagales; family Orchidaceae; genus Cymbidium; species Cymbidium sinense. The sequence continues at coordinate 22,036,839 of CM038229.1, forward strand.
CATAGCGTCATAATGTTGTGGGTCCAGCATTGAGGCATAGAGCTCACTTGAATCTGAATCTCAGGTAAACATTTAATAGTCACTAATATCTTAGCGCTGAAGTGCTGCGCTCTCAAAAAAAAAATTGCGATACCTTTTTGCGAGTGTCATGGAATTGATGTCTTAGCACCAAAGCACTATGCTCTTGGGAAAATTAAGTTTAGATGTGCATTCCACAGTGCCAAGGAATTGTGCTCTCAAGAAATTAGCCTTAGGCACTCAGCTAATAGTGTCAAGGCATCATATTATAACCCAAATCATGTCTGCAGTGTCACAACACTACACATGTGGTGCCAAGGTGTTGAATTTTCAAGTTTATTTGGCAAAATTTTATTATTAAATTTTTAAATCATGGAGCATTCCACATAATAGAAACAAACACAAAAAAATGAAATTAAAATGTCTTTATTAATATAAAAAATTTATTACAAAATACTTACAATACAAAAATAAAAGAAGTAAATACTAAAAAGGAAAAGGAGAAAACTAGTAATTGTATTCACTGTCATTCTCCTCCTCCTCTTCTAGCTTTAGTGAGGGGCTCACATAAGGGTGATATTGTGGCATCATAGGAAAGAAGCCTAACCTGGGCCTGCATGAAAGTCATGGTTTTCAAACATATGAACAAGTGTTGAGTTGAACTCAGGCATGTATGAAAACTATTGCTGCTGCTGAACCATGTGATGGTCAAATTTTCTCCATAGTTTTTTTGCTACCATCTGGTTTAGCCAACCCTTTTCCTTAAATCTCAGACTTACACTCTAATTTTTTGAGTTGCTCATTTAAGGTATTGGAGGATTTGGATTTGGACCGAGGGGTGCGTGAGCTTTCTCCCACCTCAGTTCTTGAGCCAAATCCTTCAATTGATATCTTAGTTAGATGAGCCTTTTATATAAGAACTTTCTCATCTGACTCACCTTGTGCACCCACTGCAACACAAAGAATAAATTAAAGAAGGATGACTGTACCCTATGATAGTACTACCCCTAAGCATATTACAAATATAATTATAATTAATCCTCTATATACATAGTAAATCCCTTTCAAATTGCAAAATTCAAAATGGCACCATCCCTAGTTACATCATTGATATTACTAATAGGCATTAACTAGGAAGAAATAAAATAATCTTAAACTTTGACCTTAGTGTTGACCTCACTTTTGGAGTGAGGATTCAATATCCTCTTCTTAGACTTAGGAGTATTTTAGACACTAAGACTTCATAATCTTTAGACACTTCTAATAATTAGGTGAACACTTAACTTTAGCTTAGAGACTTAGAAGGGTTAATCATAGGATTAGGCTATGCCTTAGGACTTAGGGAGACTTACTTACCCTATAAACTAAAGCCAACCTATGTTTACCTTCCCAAGCCATGACCAAATCTCAAATACAATCACATAGCCAATCTAAATATCAAATCAAATCAAACTCAAGCTTAAGCCATATGATTCAATTTCATGGACTTAGCCAAATTTCCAATCAATTCAAAATAAATTCAATTCATTTTCTCATGAATCAATTATTTCTTCAATTATCATCCCAAATATAAATCAAATCTACAATCAAACAAAACTTCAAGTCAAAACCAAGCAAAACCAAAGTAAATTAAACCCAAATCTAAGCCACATGATTCAATTCCATGGACTTAGCCAAATTTTCGTTCAAATCAATAAAATTCAATTGATTTTCTCATGAATCAATTACTCCTTCAATTATAATCCCAAATATAAATCAAATCTACAATCAATATCAAATTCAATTCATACCAAATCCAAGCCAAACCAAGTAAATCAAACCCAAATCTAAGCCACATGATTCAATTCCATGGACTTAGCCAAAATCCCATTCATGCCAAATTAAATTCAATTGATTTTCTCATGAATCAATTATTCCTTCAATCATCATCCCAAATATAAATTCAAATCTACAATCATCAAGCCAAAATCAATTCAATTCAAATCAAACCTAACCTAGCCCATTTTGACTTGAAATATTCAAATGGATCAAAACCCATTCAAACCCAAATCCATTGCAATCAAAGACATATGTAAATCCTAAATCCATATATAAATTCAACTAAATCCAAACCAACTCAAAATCGACTCAACTAAACCCAATAGGCTCACTTGATCCAAAGTGACCTAAAGGACCTATTTAAGCTAAATTCTAATCCAACCCAAATTGGATTGAACCAAGCCTACAAAAACCTTCTATCATGATTGTTGATCACACTAAGTTGATCAATTATCATAAATTGGGTCAAACCAAGTCAACTCAATCATTTGACCAAGTCAACACTCTTAACTTATATGAACCAAAATTATCCAAATCTCAACCCAAGCCAAATCAATTGAAACCAATGATTCATACCAACCTAAAATCAATATTTGAACATGAATTAATCATCAATTGAGCCAAACCAAACCCAATTGGCCCTCTTGACCCAAGTTGACCTAAAGGATCAAATTGGGTCAAATCATGATCAACCCAAGTTGATTGCAACTAATGGCTCAAGTTCATTCTAAATTAATTATTGAACTTGACCAAAGCCATAATTGGAACCCAATTTGACCAATTTGGTCAACCAAACCCATTTAGCCCAAATTGACCTAAAGGATCAAATTGGCCTAAATCCAAATTAAATCCAAATTAATTCAAATCAAAGCCTACAATCATCTTCAATTAACTAATTGAACATGGGTCAACCATAACCTAAGCCAATTTGGCTAATTTGATCAAATTGGTCAACTTGACCCATTTGACCTATAAGAATCCAAATGAGCCAAAATCATACCTAAGCCAAATTGACTCAAACCAATTGAACCAAAATACTTCAAATCATCATTTAAACATGACCCAAGCTTTGGTTTGACCTAATTTGACCAACCCAATCTAGCCCAATTTGACCTATAAGGGTCAAATTGAGCCAAGCCCCCTCAAACCAAGCTCAAACCCAATGGGACCTGATCCAACCCATCCTAAACTGACCTTAGGTCCGCCCCAAACCAACCCAAATTGAGTCAAATACAAAGCCATACCCATTGGATTTTCCTCTGCACATGGGACTCTTCCCAAAATGGCAAGGTCAACCCTCCTCTTCTCCCCTTGGTAGCCATCAAACACCCAAATGAGGCGACCCCTCCAACCCAAGTGGGTTAGGTCGCCTCAAGGGTGGTGAGTTAACTCACCCCTCACCATACCTGAAACCCATTGGATCCGTGGGAGGGGCTACCACCTTGAGCCACCAACCAAGTCGAGCCACGTGGAGGTGGCACCAACCACTCCAACACTCAAACAATGACTAACTGGCCAAAATCTAGGCTCCATTTCTGTCCGTCCGATCCAAGGGATGGGAGGATATACCTCCCTCATTTCGATCCAAATCGATGACTCACACACTCAGAGAGCTCCCTAAGGAAATTTCTAAACCCTAAGAGCTTTCCCAGTACCTAAGCTTCCCATTGTCAAACTTCACTATTTTGAAATAGGACAGCCTTTCATTGAGTGAAACTCCCTCAAACCTCCATAAAATTTAAATTAACTTCACACACACCTTCCCCACACTCCGTCGAGCAAGAACAATTCGCATCTCGAGCTCCCCAGCCACCAAAGGTGCAACTTCGATCAAAGTTGACCTGCAAATCGATGGTTTAGGGCCCTTTGAGTGAACGATAAGAATCAACACACATGTTGATTAGTAGGGCTTTTTCTCCACTATATGAAGCTTCCTCAATCAATTTTGCCTTCAATCTTGAGCTCTAGTGAGGTAATTCCATGAAACCAAGCTTTTGGTGAAAATTATTTAGAGCTTTTTGAAGAAAATTGCATGTCGTGCAAATTTGATTAGTAGATCCCTTCAGATCTACCTTGTGAAGGTGTGGGTTGATTTTCAACTCAATCCGAGCTTGGGTGAGCTCAAATCTAATGACGATGGCAGACGGTGTCCATCTCTGATCGATCGGGAGATGATAGATAATGCATCATCCATTCCGCATGATTGGAATGAATGGTCATGATTAATCTGTTAGATTAAACCAATTTTAATCCCTTAAGAACTACAGGTTTGATCTGAACCGTCTGATCTTAGATCGGACAGTGGAGATGAAAGTGCATCCACCACCAACCATGTAGGCATTAAGTAGGACAAATTTAAGTAGCAAATTCTACGGTGCCACATGGAAAGAGTGCCACATCAGCGGTCTGCATGGCGCTGATGTGATTAGACTTGATTAGGCTTGATTAATTAGTTTTAATGGCTTAAACTTCAAAATTCATAACAAATTGTAGAAAAATAAAAAATACAAACAAATACTTATTCTAAAGGTATTTTAGAGGAGTTGTATTTAAAATTAACTCCAACTGATTCTGAATAGTAACTAAGGCTTAATTAAGATTTAATTATAAACATAATTAGCATAATTACTCCTTAATTACTTGAGTAATTAATCCCAAATTTTGTGTGTTATTTCAGTGGGATGACTTCTACCTCCCATAATTTTCTTGGGATTTATTGCTTGGTTAATTTAGGTAATTGACTGTTTAAGATCTAATCACCCTCTTAATTAGTTCAATTAATCAATTAACATCCTAAACAGTAAAAATTAATTAATTAAGCACACTAATCACTGTTGAATAGTGAATGGGCAGGAAATTCAATTAGGACCTCTCTACTAATCTTTTTCCTAAGTCCATCCCTCTTCAAAGGAGAACTAATTAAAAATGAGGTTAATTAAAAAATTAATTAATTAAATGCTTAATTAATCAAATTAAAATCATAATCACATATGATAATTAACAATGAAATTAAGGGTTCCTCTTTATGTGTTTAAGAACATAAAGAACCTTAAGGAAATTATGGCTAACCCACAAGTGTTGGGAAATCATAAGTGTACTTAATTAAGTTTCTTAATTTAATTAACTATTAATTATGAGCCAATTGCATTAGGCCCCTTCTATTTTCTAGGATCATTACAAATTTACTTTTCATCCACATGCATATCATGTTGGCTCATAATTATTTAGTTAATTACATTAAAGCAATATAGGTAAGGTAATTAATTGATTTAATTAAGGATCCAACCTAATTAATTCATAAAATTCACCTAATTACCTTCTCTTAAATCAAACTAAATTACCAATGTGGGAATGGGGTTAAAATAACAAATGATGAACTCTCCTCATCTTTAAATGAAAATCTAAAACAAAAACTAAATTAATAACAAAATTTTGGTTTTCTTTAAATGAATTTATTTGATGTGATTGTCCTTAGGAATTACTTTGGTTGAATGATTCATGTGTTTATACTTAGTTATTTCTTTCCAATCATGTTAAATATTGTATGCCATTTGATTTCATGTATTCATGTCTTTCAAAGGTAATTAAATTAAATGAGTTTCCTTTATGTAAGCTTGTATGTGTTGGCTTAAATTAAGTTTATGTGTGGCTATTATCATTAATAAATTCAAAGCAATTTTCTAAAGTTTATAAATCAATTATAATACTTAGAGTGTTGATAGTTATGAATACATATAGGATTTACGTATGTCTATAGCTTAAGCATATTAAATGAGCTCTCTTTCTTATAATTAATGTATATATTTACATAGGTTTGAGCAATAATGGGTATATTGTCTAAACATCCCGGGAATACGAGTCATTGAGTAGCCCCAAGGAGGTCATTTGATTACATCACTTCCCTGGTTTAACAATGACACGTACTCATTTGGTTTCATTCTTATGTATTTTTTTTTAGAATTTGGATAGAGCTTTAATTCATATGCCTAAATAATTCAACTAAAGAAAAATGCAATCTTCACATGGTTTTCATCCTTATAGTTGTGTATACATTCATATGTATTTAAGATAGCAAGTGTTTAGTCTGGGCATCTCGGGAATACTAGGCTTTAGTAGCCCCAAGGAGGTCATTTGATTACCTTACTTCCCTGGTTTAAACAACATCACATACTTGCTTACATCCTTATACATGTGTATGTATGCCAAATTAAAAGATGAATATCCCATTTTGTTACTATGCATACATTCATGTTCAGTTAAGTTGTTAGCATATGTTATACATATAAATTAGTGCTCTCTTTTCCTCATTTATGTATAGATTTACATAGGCTTGGAATGTTAATAAGAATATAGTCTGGACATCCCAAGAATACAAGGCTTTAGCTAGTCCCAAGGAGGTCATTTGATTACCTCACTTCCCTGGTTAACAATGACACATACTTATGTGATTCCATTCTTATGTATTTTTATATTAAAATTTAGATAGAGCTTTAATTTATATGTTTACATAATTCAATCAAAAATGAAAAACAAAAATTCCAAACATATACTTTCATCATCACTTAAGTGTGTTAAAACATGTTGTATGTATAGATATGCTAAGTATTAAATCATATGCATGTTACATGTGATGGAAAGGAATGACTTAGTATATATCATCTGGCAGTAGTTCAATTAGATTAACCTTAAGAAACCTTTCATATTGGATAAGGTCTTTTAGATTTAACCAAAACTTAAGATTAATTAAAAGAGAATCACTAAAGAACTAAATCAAATTAATATAGAAAGTGGCTTAAGATCTCTCTTCTTCCTTTATAACACTTAGTTGCTAAGTGTAAATCACATGAAATAAAATAAATTAAAATTAAACAAATGAAATCCACCATCATGTTAACTTTCTTAGAACATTTTCTAATCTTAATCAAGACATACCACACAAAGTCTTGACACACACATTAGAATTAAGTCACCACATCTAGCTCTATGTTAGGATGGTGTATTATGTGATATACATTTTATTTTGTGATATAATATTTTAGACTGGATGTTAGGGTGTATGCCTTGTAGACTGGATGTTAGGCCGTTCTTAGCCTAATTATATTTTTTCTACAGGGGGTTGTGCTTAAGGGGATGCTTAAAATATATATAAATGCTTCTTTGCAGGTTGCCTAAACTCGTAAGCATAATCTAAATTAGGATAGATGGGCTTGGTTACCCATGTGCAGGGTGCTAAGTCTAAATTATACATATAAGTGCTTAGGATTGTATGAATGTTTAGCTAATATCTATTTTATAGGTGTAGTTAGATTTACCTTTACATACATATAACTCTAGAAGGCTATATCTTGTGGGTGCCCTGTGATGCCTTTGAAGCAAGCACCATCCAAATCAAAGAAGAAACCAAATCAAAAATGGAGATATGAAGAATGAAGACCCCCATAATATGTATTCATTCTAAATTGTAATTATTCTTTCATATACTTGGTTGTATAAGGGTAGAGCTCGGCTACCCATATTTTATCTTTTCAGGTTTTACGGTGGCACCCGACTGCACCAGTCTCTTATTCTTTTATATTAGTTTATAAAATTGAATGATGTTATATTTAAATTGTGCATTGAAATGGCATGCTCTTCAAAGTTTCTCATGATGATGATTTAATGTGTGGCCTGGATACGATAGGCTCTTAGGATAAAATAAATTTTCTATCCAACTAATCACTCATAACTAAATTTTAAATAAATCATAAACTTCATCGTAAAGCCTACACTTTAATCAAGATAATTAAAAGATTTAGCAACCCATTAGCTGTATGGTTGTATGTCTCACACCATTCATGCATCTTGAATCACTCTTGTAAAAAAGAGGGTCTTCATCCTTACATAATAGAAACTTGACCAATGAGAGCAAACCACGATGATGGAGTTTCTCCCTCTTTCTCTTTTACTTTGGCCAATAATCTATTTTATCATGCATTTAGGCATACAAAAATCCTAAAGCTTTGTCTAAAATATTGCATCAAAAATGGAATAAAATTTGAAAAGATTTTGCATTTATCGATTAAGTCATATGCTCATACCACTCATGCTCTAGTCTCTTAGGGAGTGGGTTTAGAACTTTAGTCTCTTTCAAATTAAAGAACTACTCTAACTATCTTGCAATTTATAAGACTAGACTATATGGTTTTAAAATCATAGGAGGAGTTAGCTAGCTTCCACTTTAAGCGGTTATAAGTCCAGAAGTCGGACTGATTTATCCTCTCTTGTGTAGGTAAACCCTTATATCCACCTATTGCTTAGATTTAGGTCATTCTTTAGCTTGTACTAAAGTTCCATAGATTTAGGATCTGAGGTATCTATTTCTTGAGCTATAAGCATAAATCCTCACCTCTTAGAAATTTTCACAATCTTGTATTGATGGATTATAAGCCCTAACAATCTAATAAAATTCAACTCAAATAAATAAATCCATTCACTTTCAAATATATAAAGCCCAATTACAGGATAGATTGGAATGCTCACTAGGTCTCTAGTATTATGAGCATTCCCTACTTATTCCCTTTGGATTCCCAAAATAAGTCTTCTCATTGAACTTTCCTAATTGACTTTCCAAATATAGCCTATCCTTTGATAATCTAACCTTGAAATCTTTGGAGATGATAATTATCTACTTTAATCGAGAGTATTCTTAAGGAATTTTATTCCCTAAGATGTAATTAATTATAGAGGCTTGCCTCCATAAAGAACTTAAGAATCTGATTTAATATAAACCCTATTTTATTCATCCATGAAAAGTAAGTGAAAAATCTCCGGTTTATTCAACCTTAGAAGTTCTTATTAGGTGATTAGGTCCATTGAAGCGTGATGCCCCTATCTTTCGAGATAGTACATCATACCTCAATGTCATACCTGATTTCTTCAATAAGTATCCCCTATGATCTACGTGGTTCCCCCCTACATCCAAAAATAAACACCGAACTTAGTAGTAATGCTGGTAGCAAGAAAATTAATAATTTTATCCTCCGCCTTTTCACTATACATTAGAATTTCTAATAGTAAAGAAATTAAGGATTTTATCAAAATGGGATGATCATAATAATAGAAAAGGTATTGATCATAATCTATATCTTGTAAATTGTAATATGCATTGATAGTACTACTATCAAAACTTACCAATTTTCTTCAGATGAAAACTCTATTATTCTAGTGCTCTTTCACATTGGTGAAGAACTCTCTCACCATGGGGATGATGCAAAATACACTATCATAAGCCAGCTTCTCCCAGCCTCCCTCATTGATAATCCACTCCACGCTTCCTCCCGAAGTGATGAAGCTCATCTCCGGAATAAGATGTTTGTGTAGAAGAGCGTTGTGATATCTTTCCTCTACCTCGACACTAATAAATTTGTTACTATAATTGACAGCCACCCTCTTCTTGGTCTTGCTAATGTACTTGACTAGCACGTTAGGTTTCTTAAAGTAAAATAAAAGCTAAGAGAGGAAAGGATGCAAGAGAACTCTAAAAAGAAATCAAAGCTCTTTAGAATGAAAAATTCATAACCTAGGGGTCTTATTTGTACACTGGTCCTAGCACCACGGTGCTTCTTTATCAGCACCGAGCATTAGCCTTTCGATTACTAAGTCACGAGACTAGCGCTGCAGTGTTGAGCATGCGCTTAAGCACTGAGCACCTAGTCAAAATGGTTACTATGTCGATCAAAAAGAGCACTTATTACTATGTATGATAATTAATTTTGTAACCAATGTCATGCAAAAAGCATGGTTGAACATTGATGTAGCGTCATGGTGCTCCAACACAGAGTCATAGTGTTGATAAAAAAGTTTATCCTGTTTCCATTTAAAGTACCTGTCTGCCTGCCAGATTCCCTAAATCAACTTTTGACTAGTGCTGCAGCACTGAATCCACCGTCGAGGTGCAGGTAAACTGATCAAGCTGATCCAACTATTTCAATCTTATGCCATCTTAAGTGCTACAACACCGCAATGTTGAACCCTTGGTTTTTTTAGATACGAATTCCTACTCCATAATGATACAGTGTTAATTACTTGACACCAAGGCCCCACTCTAATAGTGCTAAGGTGCTACCATGATAACTCCTAGAGGCCATATTATTAGCTAATGGGTTACATTATCCTATAATAGATTGATCATTTAATAAAAGACACCTAAGGCTAATGGGTTTTTATTATACTAGAGAGTTTTCCCCGAACGACATAGGAAGTAGAGCGGTTTATTTTAAATTGGGTTCATGGTTTCCTATAAGGGCAAGCTCCTATAATTAATTACATCATAGGAATGCAGGACCTCTTTCTAAGAATACTCTTGATTTAAAAAATAAGTTATTATTTCTAAGGAATTTCTAAGCTAGTTTCCAAAAGAATGATATTTTGGAATTTCAATTGGGAATGATCCAAAGTAGTTATATTTGGAGGCCAAACGAGATTAAGTAAAATTCTTGTTGATACTGAGAAACCCATAAGATATTTCAACTATCTTATCATTGGGCTTTAAATTCTGTAATTTAATTTAGATTTTGAGTTGGTATTTTCTTAGAAATATAGAATTTGGATTCTAGCACATAAGGCAAAATGCCTAGGGTATCAACTTGAAGTGTTGCTCTAAAAAAAAATTACAATTCCTTTATGTCTGTATCATGACATTGATATCTAGCATCGAGGCACTATGCTCTTGAGAAAATTAAGTTTAGGCATGCATTCCATAGTGCCAAGGCATTGAGCTCTCAAGAAATTAGCCTTAGACACTTAACTAATAGTCTCAAGGCATTCATATTATAACCCAAATCATGTCTATAGTATCGCATCACTACACATGTAGTGTCGAGGTGTTGAACTTTTAGGTTCTTAACTTTATCTTTCAGCTTAATGGCGGTAAGGCACTGGTTCGATAGTGTCAAGGCATTAACCCTAAACTTGTTTATTTTTTAGCAAAATTTTATTATTAAAATTTTAAATCTTGGAGCATTCCATATAATAGAAACAAATACAAAGCATTGAAATTAAAATGTCTTTATTAATATAAAAAATTTATTACAAAATACTTACAATAACAAAAGAGGAAAAGGAAGAAAACTAATAATCGTATTCACTGTCATTCACCTCCTCCTCTTCTTCTTCTAGCTCTAGTAAGGGACTCATATAAGGGTGATATTGAGGCATCGTAGGAATGAAGCCTGTCCTGGGCCTACATGAAAGTCATAGTTTTTAAACATATGAACAAGTGTTGAGTTAAACTCAGTCACTTATGAAAACTGTTGCTGCTGCTGAACCATGTGATGGTCAAATTTTCTCCCTTGTTCTTGTTGCTATCAATTGTTTTCACCAACCCTTTTCCTTAAATGTGAGACTTACACTCTAATTTTTTGGAGTTGCTTATTTAAAGTCTTGGAGGATTTGGATTTGGACTGAGGGGTGTGTGAGCTTTCTCCTACCTCAGTCCTTGAGATAAATCCTTCCATTGATATCTTAGCTATATGAGCCTTTTGTATAAGAACTTCTTCATTTGACTCACCTTGTGCACCCATTGAAACACATAAAGGATAAATTAAAGAAGGATGACCATACCATACAGTAGTACTACCCCTAAGCATATTACAAATAGAATTATAAATAATCCTACCTATATCCATAGTAAAGCCCTTTCAAATTATAAAATTCAAAATGGCACCATCCCTAGTTAGCTCATTGATATTCTAGTAGATATTAACTTGGCAGAAATAAAATAATCTTAAGCTTTGATCTTAGCAGTAAGGTTGACAGTAAGAAAATTAATAATTTTATCCTCTTGCCTTTTCACTATACATTAAAATTTCTAACAATGAAGAAATTAAGGATTTTATCAAAACTGGGATGATCATTATAATAAAAAAGATATTGATCATAATCTATATTTTGTAAATTGTAATATGCATTGATAGTGCTACTATCAAAACTTACTAATTTTCTTTGGAAGAAAACTCTATTATTCTAGTGCTCCTTCACGTTGGTGAAGAACTCCCGCATCATAGGGATGATGCAAGATACACTTTCATAAGCCAGCTTCTCTCAGCTTCCCTCACTGATTATCCTCTCCATGCTTCCTCCCGAATTGAAGAAGCTCCTCTCCGAAATAAGTTGTTTATGTAGGAGAGCATTGTGATATCTTTCCTCTACCTCAACACTAATAAACTTGTCAGTATCGCTGACAACCGCCCTCTGCTTGCCCTTGCTAATGTACTTGACTAGCATGTTAGCTTTCCTAAAGTGAAATAAAAGCTAAGAGAGCAAAGGATGCAAGAGAACTCTAAAAAGAAATCAAAGCTCTTTAGAATGAAAAATTCGTAGCCTAGGGGTCCTATTTATAGATTGGTCCTAGCACCACGGTGCTTCTTTATCAGCACCCAGTGTTAGCCTCTCGATTTCTAAGTCATGAGACTAGCGCTGCAGTGTTGAGCATGCAATGCTTAAGCGCTGAGCACCTAGTCAAAATGGTTACTATACCGATCAAAAAGAGCACTTATTACTATTTATGATAATTAATTTTGTAACCGATGTTGTGCAAAAAAAGGTCGAACATTGATATAGCGCCGTGGTGCTTCAACACAGAGCCATAATGTTGATCAAAAAGTTTATCCTACTTCCATTTAAAGCACCTGCCTACCTGCCAGATTCCTTGAATCAACTTTTGATTACGCCGCGATCAATCCATAAGGTGTGGTCAAGTCAAGCTATTCCAATTATTTCAATCTTATGCCATCTTAAGTGGTACAACACCGAGGTGCTGAACCCTTAGTTTTTTTAGATATGAATTCCTACCCCATAATGATACAGTGCTAATTACTTGACACCAAGGCGCTACCATGATAACGCCTAGGCCCCATATTACTAGCACTAAGGTGCTGACCCTCAGAATAATAAATTAAAATTTTACCATGTAAACATCCTACCAACATATATATTTTCCATACGAACATCTTAATGACATTCTAAAATGATATAAGTCTAATTTATATGTTCACCATGAGATTCTCATACTGGCATTCCAAAGAGATGTAAGTTCAATCAATTTATTAGCCAAGTAAATGACCCTAAAACTGCCATTCCAATGGTATCTAAGTCAAATCTATCAATCTACCATGCAAATGACCTAACATTTCAAAAGGATGTAAGTCTAATCTATCTATTCACTATGCGAACACCCTACTAGCATTCCAAAGGGATATAAGTCCAATATATACATTCATTATGCAAACACCCCTAAATTAATACTCTAGTCTACTCAATATATCTAGGATGAGCAAACCCATGACTGCTAATCATACTCCCTAGATATTACTGCTAGCCCTCTAATGTTGGTAAACTAAAATAATTAAGTCTTGGGATGACGGAACCATGGGACTTGATTATGACTATTCTTCTATTTTCCTTAGACAGTCATTTATGCCATACCACACATACCACTGGACACTGATTCATATTAGAAAGATATATTTATTTCAAACCTTAATCGAGAGTGCTCTCTTATTATGGTAAGAGGGGTAATTAACTATGAAGGCTTGTATTCATAGAAAGTAGAACCCAAATCTAAATAAACCCTAATATAGTGTTAAGAAAAATCTGGTTAAAAATATATATCAATCTGTCTCATGAAAAATATACTCCTACCCTTCTCAATAAAGATGGCAGAGAGTTTCTAAAAGTATGTTTATTTTGAGAGATCAATGATCTTGAAGTTAAAGAAGACCCCATAATCAAACTTATAGTTCTAGGCTGGGTTGTATAGGGGCAGAGCTCGACTGTGCACTTTTCTTTTTTGGGGGTGTATAGTGGTACCCGACCGCCCCAGCTTGTTTAATTAAATTTATTTAGCTTGATTTATTTTAGGATGCATAATAAAATTGCATTCTTTTCATAAGTTTCTTTTAGTGATTGTTGTGCTTTATAATGAAGCTTAGATACATTAGGTTCTTAGAAAATTAATTTTCTGCCTATTAAATTAATTCAACTCAAACATAAAAATAAATAATTCATAACCTCACTCTATTAAAGCCCTAGGCATAAATAACTAAAAGTGACTAGAAATAATTAAACTTAGTGAATTATAAGAGCATATTATTCATATTTCTTGAATTAAGCACTTCACCCATTACATATAAGAGGACATTTAACTTGTGAGTGGATGACCGCCCTTCAAGGGGAAGTGCGTCTTCTATTATTGATTTGGCCCAAAACCTTTTTCTAATTGCATCTTATTTTAAGTATGAATTTGCATACCTAAGGCTTTAAATAAAATTATGAGTCAAAAGTACATAAAAAATAAAAAAAATATTACAATAGTTAGGTGCACAATATACCAATCATGATCTTAGGATTAGGAAGTGAGTTTAGGATTTTAGTTTCTTTCATTTATTAAATAAAATAGCCTAGCCATCTTACATTCATAAGACTAAAATCATGGGTTTAAAATTGCTTAGGCGGTGTTAGCTAGCAACCCTTCCAAGTGGGTAATAAGTCCAGAAGAGTTGGAGGTATGTTTAATTTCTCAAGTAAGAAGAAGAACTGATAACCCAAAAATTCATAAAATTAGACTAAGCTGAGCCTCTAGCTTATGTTAGAAGCGCTTTTAGACTTAGGTTTTGAAGCATCATATTAGAATAAATCTTCAACTTCTAGGCATTTCTATAGTCTTGTGTTGTCATAATCTAAGTCTTAATTTTCTAATAAAATGTCAACTCAAAATCTCAATAATTTCAATTTAAAAAATATAAAGCATAATAATAGGATAGTTTAAATGCTTAGAAGCATTTTCTATTTATCCCTAATTAGTTTCCGAAAAGAACTCTTTCTTCCTAATTAGTTTCCGAAAAGAACTCTTTCTTCTTGAAGTGTTTCCTTTTGAATGTTTAAGTTAACATTCTTTTTAAGATAAACTTTGAAATCCATATAGATAAATGTCAGTTTCTTTAATCGAGAGTCTTCTAAGGGGAATTCTCTTTCATCTGATATGTAATTAACTATAGAGGCTTGCTCTTATAAAGAACTATGAACTTTGCAATACAATAAACCTTTTTTATATACCTCCGTATAATTCAAGAGAAAAAATCTTTGGTACATCGACGATCCATCAGTCTTAGGTGTCTTTATTAAGTAATCATTATAGGGTAATATGTTTATCTTTTAAGATAATATATTTATCTCTTAATGACATATTTGATTGCCTAAATAAGCTATGTAGTGTCACAAATAAAATTCTCACAAATTTTTTTGGTGACTCCGCTTGGGAGTAGTTCCTCTCTCCATCTTTAGAAATTGACTTTTATCTCTATATATCAGTAGTGTACTTGTGCCACTTATGAGTTAGGACTTCCTTTCTTTTCATTGGATGCCTTGCCATTTTACCCTTAATAAAGCTCACCCAACATCTTAGTTTAGTTTCTAAAACTTTTTATTTATCACAGTCTAATAAGCGGGTCTTAGAACCTTCATTGAAGTCTAATATAAAAAAAATCCCTTTGAAAATATAATTGAATTTTTTTATTAAAATTATTGCAAGTCACTCTCTTAGACCTAATGATAGTCATAATGGACTTCACCCCATTGATGAATTTAAAAATATCAAAGAAAATAATCATAACAATAATTTTTCTCGCTTTAATATCTCCAAAGCTTTTACAAAAGCTTAAGAGGATTAAGGTAGGGTCCCTAAAATTAATGTCCCTTTATCCTCATACATTTGGAGCATGCAGGCGCTCATGAGTGTATGTGGAGATGGATTTTTCAGAGAGAGAGAGAGAGAGAGAGAGAGAGAGAGAGAGAGAGAGAGAGAGAGAGAGAGAGAGAAGCTTTTTTTATAAGATTTTTAAGGAAAAAAATCATCATAACATAAAATTACAAATACAATTTATTTTTTATATTACCAAAAATAGTTGGATAGTTGATCTTCTCCTTTAATTCTGGAATGAAATTTGTTGTGGATAGTGGAAAACTACCTAATGGATCTGTGATCAAGTTTGACACTAGTTTTGAAGATATAAATATGACATTTGATGGAATCACCTTAGCTCTAGTCACTAGTAGTTTGGTCCAAGATAAAAAACCCATGCTAGAGTTCACATTAAGTCATGGGGTCACTAAGCCTATTTTGACACCCTCTTCTGAGAAGAAGAGAGCAGTTGGCACTTCAGCCCCTAGGATTACCATAAATTCAAGCATAGAGAATGACAAGATGAGATGTGAATGGAGAAAGAAAAAAAGATTATTAAGATTTTTCTCATGTCATTTAAGTTCACATACTCATATATTTATAAGTGAAAAATGAGAGTAAAATATTAAAGCACCCATTTATGATTTATAAGTCTTAATAGTAGTTATTTTTAAGTTATAAATTTATTAATTTATTTTATAAGATTAAGAATAACATTATAACCTTATAACCTTATAATGTTATATTATTATGATTTTATTTATTTATTTTATATTCTCAATTTATTTTATAGTTCTAACAGGTTCACCCCAAGGGTCTAAATTAAATGAGTTTTATGGATTTTATTTAGTTTAATTATTATTATTGTGCTTTAATCACATTTCGAATTAAGACTTACGGCGGTAATCCAGGTTGTATAAACGTAGAACTCAGCTATCCAACTTCATTTATTTTTTGGGGTATACGATGGTACCTGGCCGCACAGACCTTTTATTATTTTATGAAATCTATGAATATTTGATCATTATTTTTATCTTGCATAATAGAAATGTCATGATTTTTATAGGATTCTTAAGTTTGATATTTGAATGTGTGGCCTGGATGCAGTAAGCTCTTTAGGATAAAACTACTTTTTTATCCTCATCAATAACTCATAATTAAATTTTAAAATAACTCATAATCTCATTTTAAAGCTTAAGCTATAATCAAGATAATTAAATAATTTAGCAACCTCTTAGCTAAATGTTGAATGCTTTAACATCATGCATAACATATTGCTTCACTCATGAATAGGGAGGGTCTCCACTCTTGCACGATAGAGGAATGCTTCACCTCTGAGGGCATGCCTTGTAGTGGAGAACACCTCCTCCCACTGATTTAGCCAATAACTATATTTCATTATGAATTTAGGTATAATTATCCCAAACCTTTGTCCAAAATATTGTGTCAAAAATGATTTAAAAATTTGTAAATTTTGCATTTAATCTAAGTCATGATCTCATATGAGTCATGATCTTGTCTCTTTAAGAGTGAGTTTAGGACTCTAACCTCCTTTCCAAATTAATTAATAGCCTAGGCATCTTACAAATACATAAGACCGGCCCACATAGTTTTGAATCGTAGGAAGTGTTAGCTAATGGCCACTCCAGGAGGTGATAAGTCCAGAAGAGTCAGGATGGGTTTATCCTCTCTTGTGGAGGTAAATCATTATGCCCTATTTTTGGATTAGATTTAGGTCGTGCTTTTAGCTTGTGCTAAAGCATCCTAGATTTAAGATCCAAGGTTGCTTGTTTCTTTCGGGTTATGAGTATAAATCCTCACCTCTTAGGTATTTCTACAATCTTGTATTAATGGACTATAAGCCCTAGCATTCTAATAAAATTTCAACTCAAATTAAAATAAATCATCTCTTTCAAACATATAAAGCCTCACCATAGGATATATTGGAGTGCTTTCTAGGCTTCCTAGTATCATGAGTGCTCCCTACTTATTTTCCTTTGGAATCCAAAAATAAGTCTTTTCCAAATTGAATATTCTCACTTGATTTTCCAAAATACCTAATCCTTTGATAGTCTAACCTTGAAATCCTTGGAGATATGATTGATTACTTTATTTGGGAGTTTTCTTAGGAAATTCTCAATCACTAGGATGTAATTAACTATGGAAGCTTGCTTCCATAGGGAATTGAAGAACCTGACATAAAACCCTATTTTACTTCTTCATGTAAAGTAGGAAAAAGATCTCTGGTATATACGAAGACCCATCTGCCTTAAGAGTCCTTATTAGGAGATTAGATCCATTGTAGGGTGTTGTTCTATCTTCTGAGATGGTATTTTATAATTTAATATCGTACCTGATCACTTCAATAAGTACCCCATAATATCTGTGTGGTGTCCCATCGACTTCGAATTAAAACACCATAATGTACTAAATATGTTATAAAGACAATCAGAAAGAACATTAAGAATGCATCCAAGACAAAATAAAATTAATCTCTTTTAAAGTTTTTTCTTTGCCTAATCCTTCATCGAAAAAAGAAAAAATTTCTCTTTTTGAATTAGGTTCAAATGAATGAGAATTATATATTGCAAAAATTAATCCTAAACATGTCAACCAATATATAGTTTTCTTTTGCCATCTTTTAAAATGTGTTCCTATAAATTTTTTCGGCATAACATTATCATGATGAAGTGATATTTATGTAGCAATTATTTTATGAAATGAATAAAATAAAGAAAATATTATTAAACTACTCTAATATTACTAGAACTATAAAATAAATTAAGAATATAAAATTAAGAAATAAATTGTATAATTAAGCAAATAGAAAAAAAATGAGATTGAAATAGCATGGGAGGGAGGCGTGCTGAAGATACTATCCTTAGAATAGATCAAACCTTGGGAACACCACTTTGTGACTCTCTCTTCTATTCATGAGATATAACCAATCCTATTTTCTTGATGTCAATCTTATATGATCGACAAAACTTTGAACTAATTATGTGTCTCTTATTGTCCGAATTTGAAATGAAGAGAATGGCAAGAAGAGATGTGAATGGAGAAAAATAAAAGATTATTAAGATTTTTCTCATGTCATTTAAGGTCACAGACTCATATATTTATAAGTGAGAAAAGAGAGTAAAATATTAAAGCAGCTATTTATGATTTATAGGTGTTAATAGTTGTTATTTTAAGTTATAAATTTATTAATTTATTTGTATTTATTTAATTTATAAGATTTAGAATAATATTATAATGTTATAACCTTACAATGTTATATTATTATTATATTTATTTATTTTATATTCTCAATTTATTTTATAGTTCTAACAGGTTCACCCCAAGGGTCTAAATAAAATGAGTTTTATGGATTTTATTTAGTTTAATTATTATATATTTGTTTTAATCACATTTCAAATTAAGACTTAAGTATAAATGATGTTATAATCTTGTAGACATTATATATATATATATATATATATATATATATATATATATATATATATATATATATATATATATATATATATATATATATATATATATATATATTACATAATTAATTTATATAAAGATTAAAAATGAAATTTAGAACTTTTAAACTTTTAAAATTATTTTTTGAATTCAATTTTATGATTTTTATGACTTGTCAATCAATCAATTCAATTATTCCCTCAATTAACTCTCAAATTATAATAAATCATAAAACATAAGCCCAAAAAATTATGAGAAAAATCACAAAGGCAAAGAATATAAACAAGAACCTCTCTTAAGAATTACAAGTTATTTATGCAAATATTTTAGTGTTAATTTTAAAAGTACATATTTTAAACTAACACAAATTACTCTCAAATTACTTACCAAAAATTAAGGGTATTGTTTTTCTGATCTTATTTTCTTAAAACCCTTTCTAATGAGTGGTTGCTCATATTTTTTGGTTTATTAGGTAATTTATTGTAAATTTTTAAATTTCAGATAAATTTAAATGATTTTTTAAAGTTTAATTTTTCCTAAATTTAGAGATTTTTAATTTAATCATGATCAGAGACCAAAATTATTTATATTAGGTTTCTCTCTATTAATAAGACTTCCCTATAGTTAAAAATACAGTTTGCAAGATTTTTATGACTTTTAAGTGATTTACTAAATATTTTTTATATATTTGGTTTAAAAAATTAATAATTAATTATCTATGCACCTAAATGAATGAGATTTTTACTGAAGGCGGAGAAAGCCATCACAAACACGCTATAAACATTTCATGCCATTTGGGCTTGTGTTTTAGAGTTAATTTTAAAAGTCTGATTTTCACATAAATCCTATTACTCCTAATCTATGCAGTAAATTTTAGGAATTTTATTTTTCTAGGACTCCCCTCTATTAGTTGAATATATATCCAATTCATTTGTATTTTTTAATTTATTTTTATGATTTATTATGATTATTTAAAATTTTAATCTTATTTAATCATTTTTTAAAAAAAGAAAACTTTTTTCTATTTAGCTAACTTAGTGGCAAATGAGGCCACGCTTTATGCATGGTGCACATTGATTGGATTGATCTACATCACACATTGATGTTCACATGTAAAATGTCTCGCCTAATGGGTTCAAAGTAGTAGGTTCGGGCTAGCATATCCGGATCCGCTATCTGAACCCACAATCTAATGACAAATGGGTTGTCTCCTTTCTCTCACATGAAGTAGTGATTGTCCACGCAAATGGTGGCGAACCAAGAGAATCCTATGGAGAATTACAACACTTATGAATTTAAAAGGATCAATACGAGAAATGAAGTGTATACTGTTGAGATCCTAAGCTCATTTACATTTGCTTCATAAACAATCAACACCTATTTGACTGAGCAAAAGGTGAAGGAGTTACCTCACTAGAGTTATGTCCAATTGCCTACATGTGTGAGGTCACTTTTTATTGAAGAGATAAAGCCCTATTGAGAAGTTCATCGAATTTCTCCTCTCCAATAATCAAAGCACCAAGCTTCACCACCTCTCATTGGCCCTCGATCGAACTTTGTGCTAGGTTGTTCATGAAGACTAGGAAGAGTTTCATTTTTAGTCATGAGGTTATGGGGAAGGTTTATAAGTTCTTAATTGGGGGAGAGGGTTCCCGATTTTGTGTTGTTAATCCTTCGACGAAGTGAGACCATGTGCCTCAAAATGAGGAATTGAGGCTCTTAGCAAAAGGATTGGGTAATCACGTGGTTGGCCAGCATACGCAAGTGGCCAAGGGATATATGACACTAAGCCTTCAATTGTTTTATTTATGAGTTATTTAAACTAAATTTACTTTGAGTTATTTCAAATTGATTTCACTTATGAGTTTACCTTGATTTAATTTTGGTTCATGATATAGTTTTTATTTGAGTCTTGATGGATTTGACTTATTTGGTTTGATTGGATTTAGGGCTACGGTTGATTTGGTTTAGCTTGATTTTATTCTAGGAAAGCTTGGGTTGGTTTGGGCTAGGTGGGATCTACTAGCCCAATAGAACTAATCATAGGGTTTAATTTTATAAGCCTTGGGTTTGAGCTTGGCATCCCCCCTAGTCATTAGGAGTGCCTTGGGGCTCTAAGTGAAGAAGTCCTAGTGTCTAGATGAAAATCCTAAGGCTAAAGGGGATAAGTGTCAAGCTCACTAAAATGATGTCAGCACTACAATCTAAGCAAATTATTGAATTTATTAAAGTAAGTACATGTTTTGAATTTAAGAGATAAAATTATATTGTGATTATTCAAATAAGGAATGATGACTTTTATAACAATTAATTGGTTAGAATTCATAGGAATTAATTATGTTATTATTGAGCACTTAAATGACTTCACTTAAAAGAAATATAAGTTTAAGTAAGACTATAGGATATTGAAATTTGGTTGTTTTCATGTTTAATAATGAAATATGCATAACTACGATTTAATTAAAATTATTATTTAATATTCTTAAATTCCAAAAAATTGGGTATTTAATAAATTTAAGGATTCGTGAGAATATATAATATTACTTAAGGACAAGTAATATTTTGAGTTTAGAGGTATTTGATAACTATAAAAATTTACCGAATTATATATATTTTAAATTATATATTTAAACTTAATTAATATTAAGTCATGATTATTTTAGTATTTTTTATAAGGAATTCTCATATGAAGTGAAATGAAAGAAAAATCATTGTTCAAGGGTCAATGCCTAAGTGATGTACAAAGTAGCACTAAGGCGCTGTAATGCAAAAAACTTGGTGTTAAGATGAAGAAGACAATATCTAGATGCTAAATGAAGAGCATTGTGGTGTTGTATTGGTAGAGATTTATAAGTTAAGATAGTAACCACATTGCCATGGGCTACAAAAAGTAGCACTATGGTGCTCAAAGGAGCCCAAAAAATCCTAAAATTTGATTGAAGATAGACAACATAGCACATTAGTGCTGAAAGACTAGTGTCACGGTCCCAAATTCCCATAGAATTCAAAATAGAATAAAAATTAGAGCGTCTAAGCGTTGGATGACCAGCATCATAGCACTAGAATCCTTCATATTTCAACATAAAAATAGTGAGTAGAATGCCTAAGCGCTGAAATATTAGAGCTGTGGTGCTAGAACTGCCTTTATTTAAGTAAAAAGATAGATACCTCAATGCCTAGGCACTACAAATCAGGCATCATGATACTATGACTTGATAGATTAATTTTAAGCAGTTTTAGAGGTTGGTTATAAGAGTTTTAAAGGTAATTTTTATGGGTTATAAGAGAGAACATGGGACAACTAATAGGATGGTGTTATACTTATAAATAGGATACTAAATACAAAAAAAAAAAAAAAAATTTTGGCAAAGTAAGTATGTGCCATAGTGTATGTGAATGTAGTTTCACTTGAAGAGTGAGACTCCAAGTGAACATATTAGTGTATAGTGTTTCTATTATTTATGTGTTGTTTGTTGTGAAGAATGAATAAAGAGTATATCCAAAAGCAAGAGATTTAAACTTAGAGCAAGGGATATGATTAAGAAGAATTTTAAAAAAAAGTTCTCAATTCTATCTTTCTTTACTTTTGATTGTTCTAGAACCTCTTCTATATTTATGTCATGATAAAGTTTTCTCTTTCATATATAAGTAAATAAATTATTAGTACTCTAGATTTATGAAATTTTGTATTATTTTCTATGATAATGATTTGTAATGTTTAAAATAATTATTATGTTTTATGAATGACGATGTTATTTTACTTTTATACATGCTTTATTTATTTATGATCTGGTCAATCGCAAATTTAATATATAATATGATCTAGAGATATCAAAAGAGTCATTGTAGAATAATTAAAGAGAAGCAATCAAATCTGTTAAATATACATATGCATATTATATATACAGAGGTGCAATCACACAGGGAGATAAAAATAATATGTTCACTTATTTTAATTAGTACATAGACATATAACTAATTAATTATAATGATTAGATCTTTTTAATTTAGTCATAAATGAAAAAAAAATATATTGTTTTTAATTAATAACTGCATAAAATACCTTCATAATTACGTAATTTATAGAATCAATCAAGAAACCCAAAATTCTAAGTATGTTTTCTAAAAATTAATTAAAACTCAATTTTTAAAAATAATTTTTATACTTTTCAATAATTTTAAATTTTTTGTATTTTCTCATGGTTGGATAAAAATTTGAGTGGCATAAATTAGAACTTAACTTAATAGAATTTAATTAAAAATTCTCGTGGGAATGATACTTAAGTCATTATTGTATTACTTGAACAATATATGAACTTGCTTACACAGTTTTAGCTCTATCAATATATATATATATATATATATATATATATATATATATATATATATATATATATATATATATATATATATATATATATATATTACATGATAATTTACATTTTTGCTTAATCTAATTATCAATATTATAAATACTTTTACATTGCTGAATTTTAATTATATTGTCTAGATTTTGTATTTTAAATTTCCCTCCTATCTCATTAAGTCAAATTTCAATTTGCCTTTTTCAAATTCCTTTGGCTATTTCGACCTTATTGTATTACCATAAATAAGAAAAGTTGATGGGGTCAACCTTAGATTATTGAATTTTAATTATATTTAATATAAACCTCTCTTTTTCCCATGCCGTAAATGTGGGTCTCTCTTCGAGAAGATTCTTAATCAATCTTTGTTCAAAGCCTATGGGTGATTCAATGGTTATATCAAGCAAAAGCAACAAAAAAATTTTGGAAAAAAAAATTCAAGGGCTCTCCTTTTTGAAAAATATTCAATTAAAATTTTTTAGTGATCTTTTAGAGAAAAGTTTCTCCTTGATCTCTAAACACTTTCTTCAAACAATTATTCTTTGCAAGTTGAAGAGGGTCGATTTAATGGTTGGCTTATTTTTTCTCTTCAAAATCCTACTTTGATCTCTTGAACAAGATTTTCATTTTTTATATTTTTCTTGAAGTTCTTCTAGTTAAATAAAAAATGATAATAAATTTTCTTATGAAGTGTTATTTAAGCATTGTTTTTGTTGAAATCATTTTATTCACTTGATTTATTTCAAATCAATAATTTCATCTTATGGTTAGTTTGAATTCTAATGCAATTCATGATCTAATCTTTAGTGGAATTAAGATATAATTATGATAAATTTAATTTAATAAATTTCTCATTTTAATTTTATACCTTCTTGAATCAAATTTACTTTTGCACAAACTTCATGTTGGATCTAATACCTCTTTGATTAAAGTTCGTATTAATATAAGTTTGTGCTTGTTTGATTTAGATCCAATAGTATTAAATATTTTACTTGATTCATAAATAAAATAAAGTTGATATATATACATATAATTGTTTAATTTTGTGTTGAATCCTTGATTGTGCATACTTTTATGTTTATGTGTAAATTTTATTATTATTTTATTACTTATTTTGCACTTGTGATATTTTTTATTTGCTAAATTAAATTATTATTTAGCAAAATTATATTTTCTAATTGATTAATAAGTTATTTTATGTTAAACTTTAAATTTGATTTATTGTACTTGATCATATCTTTATTATTCATTGTATTTAGCACTTTATTTTTTATTGTGTCTATATATATATATGTATATATATATATATATATATATATATATATATATATATATATATATATATATATATATATCCTAAAATTATTTTATATTTACTAAATTAATTTTTTGCAGGTGTTAATATATAAATTTAGAAGATAAATTATAATAAGCATTGTTCATCATGAGCATAGATTTTAATTTTAATATTTGTTAAAATTAATTTATTAGTATTGTAAAAAAGAAAGATATATATCATTTTTATTCAAAATTAAAAGTTATTTTTGTTTTCTTTTTGCTATGAAATTTTGTTGATATTATACTTGCCATATATAAGAAAGTATATTATTGTTGTCGGAGTTATACTTACTTTATTGTAGAAGAAATATGGTGTTGTAATTGACAAATTTTGGGTTTGTTGAATCTTAATCAAGGTAGCTAGACTTGGACAAGGCCATTTTAGATTTGTTGAACAACATAAAATTATGTCTGCTATCTCATCATTTCATGCATTTATTTTTGACTATTGTTTGATCTCTAATAATTAAAATATTAACCTAAAATTATTTTAGTTTACTTTAAATTAAGACTCATAAGTTTTAATAATTTTAAAAATTGCCTAATTCACTTTCTTTCTCTCTTGGTGCCATAATCACTTTACAAACTATTGCCTTTATTCTTCACATTATCAACCAATTTTTTCTCTTAGTATTCATTGAGTTGCTATTCTTTTTATTTTATGTCATATTTAGGATACTCTTTTTCAAACTCATTTGTTTCTATAAATGCTATTTTAAAGCTGCGTACTTATTTGAATGCTGATTAGACAAACAATCAATTGATCATAAGTTTATCACTGATATTTGCACATTTATTTGGAAGAATTAGAAACAAAATATTGTTTCTTAATCTTCCGTAGAAGTTGAGTATCAAACTATGGCTTATATTATCATTAACATAGTTTAATTTTGATGATTACTTGATAATATAAGTGTTTGTTTCTTATCCCACTCCATTGTATTATGATGATAGAAGTGTGTCGACTTCTATATATATTCTCAAGTCAAATTGAGTAAATGAAATTAACAGTTATCTACTGGGATGTCAAAAAAATCGGAGATGAGATATTATAATTGTAATAAAAAGGGATTAAAACATCCTCCATTCACAAAATGAATTGCATTGTTGTGGTAGAATGTCAAAATTGTCAAGAATAGACTCCTCACATTGCTAAATATAAAGAAGACAAGTCAAAAAGAGACTTCATGCGAATTGAATTTAGAATGGCCTCAGCATCTCCCAAATGCACTCCATTCGTGAAATGGACTACATCTATGCATTGAAATGTCAAAATCTTCTAAAAGGGATCACTTGCAATATATTCAATCGAGCATAGTGTAAATGTTAAGCCATGGATGCAAGATCACGCAAATCAAGCCAAAGTTCAATCAATGTTGAAGTCAGTTAATTGATCTCAGATCACAAAATGGACTACATTGTTATGTCCAAAACATCAAATTTATCTAAGAGGGGCTCTCTTATTATCATAAATTGCTACACGAGAAAATTCGTAAATTTTACACACATCTAGAACGACGATGTACAAAGAAAAAGAAGCGTGAAAATCAAGAACATGCAAAAAAAAAGAAACAATATGCATAAATTATTCATTTTAAAACATATAATTAAAATGATTTTAATATTTATACTAATATTCATATTACCATTAATATTAGTATTAATATTAATATATATATATATATATATATATATATATATATATATATATATATATTATATATATATATATATATATGTGTCGGATGTGAAAAGTGGAGGGTCAGGATAGTAGTCGACAAATAAACTTGTTGAAATAATCAGACATGAATCATTTAAATCATTGTGTTAATGCGGGCATCCCTAGAAGTGGTGCTGTATGGTTTGAATACGGAAAATGTGCAAGGATCATCGCATGCAAGTGTTAAATAAGCAAGGGTTCTCACATTATGGACGCAAAGAAGTTAGTCCATGAAACTAGAATTAGGTTAGAACTTGAATATAGGTACTCATAGTAAATTAATGGAATTAATATATATTATGGTTCATAGAAAGATAAATATTTTATGTGTTCAAGAAACTAAATGGGTTGGAGAAGGCCAAGGAGATTGATAGTTTAGGTTTTAAATTTTGATATTCGTAAAAGTGCTAGAAATGGTGTAGGTGTGATTATAGATAAAAGTTTGAAGGATAATGTTATAAATATTAATAGATGTGGAGATAGAATTATAGCTTTAAAGATTATTGTTGATACTAAGATTATCAATGTTATAAGTGTTTATGCTCCTCAAGTAGGTTTGGATGTAAGCTCAAAAGAAAATTTTTGGAATGAATTAGAGGATTAATATAAAAGATACCACTTGAAGAAAAAGTATTTATTGGAGGAGATTTAAATGAATGTTAGAGTGGTAGAAGATTATAAAAGTATTCATGATGGTTACAGATTTGGAGTGACAAATGAAGAATATAGGACTATATTAGATTTTGGTTTAGCTTATGATTTTGTAGTTGCTAATATTTTATTTAAGAAAAGAGGTGAACATATTATTACTTATAAAAATGGATCTAGTAAAACAAAGATTGATTATTTATGATAAGAAAAATAGATCATTTAGATTGTAAAGATTGTAAGGTCATTCCAAGTGAAAGTTTAAGTACCCAACATCGATTGTTAGTTTTAGATTTTAAGATGAAAGATTGTAAGAGAAAAATAAATCAAATTATTATCCTAGATTAGATGGGGACACTTAAAGAACACAAATAAAAATATTTTAAGAGCAAGCTACAAGAGTTAGAATTTGGGATGTTCATAAGGAAGCTAATATGTGGGAAAAGTAGCAAGTGAAATTAAGCAAGTTGCTAAAATGTGCTTGGAGAATCAAAAGAAAAGCTTCTTTTAATAATAGTTGGTGGAGTTAGAGTGCAAGAAAAGATAAGAAATAAGAAGCATTGTTATAAAACTTGGTTTAGATGTAAAAACTCTGAGAATTGGGAAAGATATAAAGTGGCCTGTAGAGATTCTAAGAAAGCAATATATGATGCAAAAAAATTTAGATTTTAGTGATTTATATAATAGATTAGATACCAAAGAAGGTGAAAGATGTATGTATAAGTTAGCCAACCAAAGAGATAGAGAGAAGTAAAGACCTAAGTTATGAGGTATTAAGGATAAAATAATAAAGTGCTTTTCTTAGAAAAGGATATTGAAAATAGGTGGATGAGATATTTTGATAAACTTTTCAATGAAGGATCTGAAAGTACAATTGATTTTAGCAACCTTAATACCCTAAACAAAATAGAGAATTTCTTTTATCATCATATTAGTAACTGAAGTTGAGAAGCTTTAAAGAAAATGAAATGTGGAAAAATAGTAGGACCGATGATATTCCAATAGAAGTGTGGAAATGTTTAGGAGATCAAGGAATTTCTTGGCTTACAAATCTTTTAATGTTATTTTAAAGACTAAAAAAGATGCCGATGAGTGAGAAAGAGTTTGTTGGTTCCTATATTTAAGAATAAAGGTGATGCACAAGAGTGTGCAAATTATAGAGGAATTAAGTTAATGTGCCATACATTAAAATTATGGGAGAGAGTAATTGAGCATAGGTTACGATGTGATACAAAAGTTTCTCACAATCATTTTGGTTTCATGCCAGGTAGATCTACTATGGATGATATACATTTGTTAAGAGGTTTGATGGAGAAGCATAGAGAAAGTAAGGAGGATCTACATATGATATTTATTGATTTAGAGAAAGCTTATGATAAAGTTTCAAGAGATGTTCTTTGGAGAGTTCTAGAACGAAAGGAGTTAATATTGGTTATATTCAAGTCATTAAGGATATGTATACTAGAGTCTTAATGTCCAAACACAAGGAGGATTGACAAAATATTTTCCTATTTTAGTTGGATTACATCAAGGATCAACTTTAAGCCCTTATCTTTTGCTTTAGTTATGGATGTTCTTACTAGGCATTTACAGAAGATGTACCTTGGTGTATGCTTTTTTGATGACATTCTTCTTGTTGATAAGACTAGAGAGGAGTCCAAGAGAAACTTGAATTATGGAGGTCAACATTAGAGTCTAAAGGTTTTCATTTAAGTATCTAAAACTGAATATATGGAGTGTAATTTTAGTTGTAGAAGTTCTAGTGATATGTGACATTAGTGAACAAGTCATTAATAAGAGTGAGTTATTCATATATTTAGGCTCTATTATTCAAAATGATGGTGAAATAGATGGAGATGTTATTAGTAGAATTCAAGTTGGATGGTTGAAGTGGAGGAATGCATCCGCCTATTGTGATAGAAAAGTTCCACTTAAACTTAAGGAAAATTTTATAAGATGGTGGTAAGACCGCAATGACTTATGCGAATGTTGGCCAATAAAAGAGAAGCATAAGACTAAGTAAGTGTTACAGATGAGGATGCTCGTGGATGAGTGGCTTTACTCTTAGAGATAAAATGCAAAATGAGTATGTTCGGAAAAAGTTGGAGTAGCTCCAATGGCGATAAGATTAGAGAGTTGCCTTAGATGGTTTGGCCACATAAAGCACCATCCCATGACCCTGCTAGAGAGAGTAGATGCATTAGATTTGCCTTATGTTATAAAAGGTAAAGGTAGACCTAAAAAAGACTAGGTTAAAATGTATAAAAAATGACCTTAGTATACTTGAATTAAATGAGAATTTGACACATAATAGAAGGATTCATGTAGCCGACCCCACTTAGTTGCATCTCCCCCATTTAATTTTAGTTGGTTCTTTATTTTATATTCAATAACATATATTTTCAAAATAATTAAATAATTTATATTTTTAAAATCTTATAAAATATTAGTTTGGTAATAATTTTACAATAAAATAAATTCATAAATCTTTTCATACAAAAAATTACTTGAGATTATTTTTTTTTAAATTTTAAAATTAGTATTATACAAACTTAAATTATATTTTAATGTTTTAGCTTCAAATATACAAAATTATAAATAAGTTTTCATTAAATTGAATTTGTATATGAAAAGAGCATGTGTTTTTTAAATCTATTAAGTATTAGTAAATAATATAATTTTATTATTATAACAAATTTAAAATCAAAATTTTAGAAAACACTAATAATGCATATTTAGTTATAAAAATATTATATTTTAGACTAGCTGTCATATATCATTAACCTTTTTATATTTGTGTTGATGTAATAAAATGATAGAAAATTTAATGGGATCAATATCAAAATATGAAATATAGTGCAAAAACTCTAACATAGATAACAACAAACACAAACTATAAAAATAATATATAATTTCTTATTCCACATATAATAGACAACTAATATAATACTAATGATGTCATCTGAGTTGATGGGGTATAGTATCAGTGTCAGGTGTATAGTGATATAGTGCTCAAAGTAGTTGCTCTTAGATGACATTAAAGATACCATCCATAGGCCCCTATCTCAAAGTTGCTACAAATCATGGAGTTATATTTAGTGACTATAATGTGGTGATGGTGCATAAGGAAAAAAACTTGCTAGTGTATATAGATATGTGGGATTACCTGCTACTAGCTAATCCCAAAATAGATTAAAAGAGGGCCATTATGTTTGGAATGGTGTGTTGCTTTGCTCTAGATATATAGAAGGGCTCAGATCTATACGAGTTGATGGTGGTACCATTTCTTGGACTATAGATATACCACCCTGTGAACTAATATTAATGTCTTCTTAGTAACCCATGTACCTATCGTCTGTAATAAATTTGCCTCTACAAATGTCATCACGAAGCTCACATATCTCATCTATTGCCCCCTGCTTGGGGTTATCCTCATGATCACAAAAATATGGATGTAATAGATCTTCAATCCTCATAAATAGTGATGCTATAACAACAAAATATATTATGTTGATGGCATCAAGAAACTATAGAAGAACTTATTAATAAATATACTTGCAAACTTTTTTTTTTCTACAAGTGCTTTAGGATAATTAGTAGTAGGTGGCTCTGTTAATACTAATAGTAAGTATAATGACTCCATGATTTGTACCAGTGTAGGTATCTCATGAGCCATTGATCATCCTCATCACTTTGTTCACCGAGTTGTATTACTAAAGTATCTCTATCCTTTCATAGCTAGATGTATTGAAAATGGTAGTCAGCAAAATCAATATCTGCATTTCCCTGGCAACTACTCTTTTAAATTCAAGCCCCATTTTCTCCATATTTGTCCACTGTACAACACCAAATTGTCTCATCACTCTATTTTGCCCTCATGAAACACCAATTGATGGGTACTTTAACCTCGCCAAATAGTAACTCTTGATGTGCATAAATCAATCATGTGAAGCATGATCTCAATGTTGTAATGCTCCTAAATCATCTATGTGTAATTATCATATATGAGATATATCTTAGAAAGTCTGAACAATGCATGAAAAAAATGAATAAATATAGTAGTAAGCCATCTATCTCATCTTTGTAAACTTTGATAACATATGGTTGCATCTCCCTAAGTTGATTCTCATTCCACCTATAGATTAAAAATAATTAACTAGAATTAAACATGAATTAAGAAAATTTACTTTGCATTGTAGTTACAACAAATTGTTTAATGATTGTAGCCAATACTTCTCCCATGAAGCTCTTTGAGATAAAAAGCATGCAATGTAGGACAACCGATGTGTAAGTGCTCCCATATCCATACCTGAAGAAGATGCAGACATCTAGCCATATAGACACGATTGAGCTTGATGGCCTCGCTTAATTCCCTATACAAATGTGCTAATACAACCCCCTTATAGATAACCTTGAAAATTGAGCTAAATCCTACATAAGTGTTAGGTACTGTAAATGCACCTCACTGCCCGATGTATCCAGTAGTAAAAAAGTGTTAAATATGAAAAGAATGTACACATGAAGATGACGATCAAACTCCATGTCACTTAGGTCTATATATGACTCATGATAAAATGACCATCTAAGCCACCTAAGAGGCAAACATGTTTGTGTCTATGCTTGTCCCATCCTAAATGTTGCTGTCAAATGGTGGGTGATGATACACAACTCCCACATGGAAATGTTGACCTAACAAATAATCGCAATAATCTGGCCAAGATGACAACCAATATATGATCCCAATTATAGTATGTCCAATCAATGGAGTACCATCAATAGGACTGCAAAATATCATCCCAACATCTTGTAAAAGTGGTTGTCATCTCACATACAGTGAAATATGTTGGGTTTATGGTTACCAAAATTCTACTAATGCTATTAATAAGTGGTTGTCTAACTTAATATATTGCATGTGCTAATGCAACCTAATTTTATATTTTCAATACCTACAATCATCCTTGACATGTTATAGGCCACTCCCTAGCCATCAATAAATGTGAAAAAACCTTTGCAATAGTCCCTTGACAATAATAGTCAATTAGCATAAATATATTGAAAAGGCACATTTGACATGTAATAATGCAATATCTAAATAGGTATTAATTCATAAATCCAGTAGCATCTAGATGTGTAGCTCGATGAGACCTACATAACTGTGATATACTAGAGTGGACCTCTAGTGGTATAAGGCCCGCTTCTATGTTTGGCTATCTCCCCGATCGATGCTTGCATCCACTATGACTCCCCTCAGCCATGACTCATGCATTAAAATATGTTAAAATGACTATAAAAGTAATAATCTAAAAATCAATTAATATACTGAATAAATTTATGATAACTGAAATTTTGTGGATTTTGTGGATATGTTAACCTGTTATGGCCTGGTCTTGAGCAGATGTTACATATTCTACTATTAGATGTTGTGAACTTGTCCATCAGATTCTTATATCACACAGTACGTGGTCAACCTGATTCATTTGATTGCAAGTGAAAAAAACTCTATAATCCCATTAGTTTGGTCATAACCTACCCATTCACTTTCATCTGGGATAACATGAAATTCTGAACTATATGTATTTTTATAATTTGTGATTGTATAGTAAGGTGAGATATAGGCTAAGTGATTCAGCATATGTAATCCCATAATAGTAATAACATGAGTGCAAGGTAATGATAAGTTCCTGATCATCATAGGAGCACATTGCCTTCCCATCACTACTTAACTAAACATAAAATGTTTGACACAATATGTCAAAGACTTCAAATTCATGCATGTTAATGTAGGTTAGTATTTGGGAACTTACAAGCCTCTTGCTTAAATCTTTTGTAATTCCTCATCCTATATACAAAGGGGATTCATTTGTAGTTTCTAGTTTAATTGCGGTGTTCAACCTTTCCAGAAAAATAACAACTAAGTTATAGTATATAGAAGAAATTAATGCTTGAACTGGGAGACCTCTAGCCATTTTAAGATGCTATTAAAATACTCTGAATTATTTATAGTCATTGTACCATACCTAAATCCCCATCATGTGTAAGAGTCCATTTTATGACATCTCTATCCACTAACCACTGATATGCTCAACCTAAACATTTTTAATATAATTCATTCATTGGTTGAATACCAGCAAATCATCATTGTTGCCAGCCTAATACATTTTGTAGCTCGGTGACTCGACATCAATGACACCCATTGTCCTTAGCACTTTCTTGAAATTCTCTCATAAGTGTCCAAGGCAATGTCTGTGTGCTACCCAAGAAAATTTTTTCTACATCCTCAAACCAACCAGTGTGCCTATCAGATATTATACATAAATCCTCTTTAGCTCTTATGATTAGGATAATGTCATGTAATGTTTGTAGAAACCAAACTCAGGATTCATACATTCAACCTTAACAATTGCAAAATCTAGCAAGAAAAGATCATTATTTAAATCAATCCCAACTACTAGTGAGTAGTGTCCCTTAATATTTACCTAGTAAAAATGTACCATCAATGCATAACACTGACCTACAGTAGGACGACCCACTTATAGATGGTCCAAAAGCCCAAAAAATTCACCTACATCATTTCGCTTGCCCTACTTGTATTCTATACACAGATCATCTCATCACTGAGCAAATAGCTTCCATAAACCTAAAAAGTGATCTATATAACTCCTTCTAGCTACCGAAGATAGCTCTGGTAGCTTTTCTTCTAACATTCAATGCTTTCATATAAGATAGCTTAACATTAATCCTTGCTTCTACCCAACCTATAATCTCTCTTGGTTTAATATCATATTGTTGTCGAATACTATGAAAAATGAAGTAACTTATGAACCTAAATGTATTGTCAGTGACCTCCAAAAAAACTAGAATGAGTACATGTATGTGGATGACGCTAAGAAGCTGCTAAAATTTAAAGTGATAGGGGATCTAAACATGACAAAATAAAGTGACCAATGAACATGAAATTAAAAATTAAATTAAAAATAAGATTAAAGATTTAAATTATAAAGAATTGAAATGAAAATAAATTTATTTAAAAAGAACTTCTATGAGACTCGAAAGAACTTATAACTCTCTTATAAGCAATGAGCAAAATCTCCTCATGCTTAGAACTT
This sequence comes from Cymbidium sinense, assembly GCA_021442155.1. Taxonomy (NCBI): domain Eukaryota; kingdom Viridiplantae; phylum Streptophyta; class Magnoliopsida; order Asparagales; family Orchidaceae; genus Cymbidium; species Cymbidium sinense. The sequence continues at coordinate 22,071,042 of CM038229.1, forward strand.
CTAGAACACTTAGAGGAATTGATTAAACTTGAATGAAAATGAACTAAATATCTCCTCCATTTATAGTTGAAGAAAGATGCCTCACGACCAACTAAATAATATTCAAATCATATAAAAATGAATCCCAATGATTTTAGAAAATAAGAAAAATATAAAAAGATAATTTGTACAAGTGCCATTGAATCTACAATGCATACTTGCAAGTAGATAGAAGGCACTAATGGGATTTTAACTAACAATTTACACATATTACAAGACATTCTTTCTTGCAATTATAATAGATTAAAATTCATACATATAACTAAATGAATATGTGCACACTTTAGGAAACAAACTTTCATTTAATTCAAATGCTTCAAAATTGGTTCAAACACTTGAATAAATTGATTTTCTTGAACACATTGTGAAGTAATCCATCATTCAACTTAAGCTCTTTGAAATATGTGCAAACTACTTAAAAATGAAATGGCACACATATTATGGGGGAATACAACACTGAAACTTAATGCCTTAAAATTCATAAAATTATATAATATAAGCGCATTGAAACTTTTGCAAAAAAATCTGAAATAACACTCCCTAACAAATATGCTAAATGCTTAATTTTAGTGTATAGATGTTGAGCTAATCAAGATAAAGTAAATTTGAATTTCCTTTATGTGCTCCAACTAGTGTGATGAATGCTCAATCATATAGTCTGAAAATACAACTTGGCTAAAATCACTATTAATCTAAGTCAAATCTTGCTCGAGTTATATATGTATTTTGAATTATCAATGATTACCTTTTTTTTTATTAAAATATAAACTTCTTGTTCACAAAGCTAAACCTAAATCCTTTAATCATGCACATTCTTAAGTGGGCTACTACACCCATGCTCGGGAAGTTATAAGTCTTATTTGATTAATCTAATCCTCTTTCTCATAAAGATGAGATTCAACATGACTAGTCACAAAATTTGAATGATCACTCTTAAAGTGAAGATTTTACTTTTTTACATTTATATAAGACCATTAATGATATTGATAAAAAAAATTTCATATTTAAAATTCAAGTTTCATCTTCAATACCAAAAAGTATAATTTTAAGTTTTACCATAAATCTAATTCTTTATAAATGAAATGGAGTCAACATGGTCTGTAATGTTTTGAATATCCAAACTAACTCAAATGATGCAGAAATCGATATCACAAACCTAATCCATTACATGCAAACATGTAAAGTTGATAAGGTCTATACCTCAATAATGACCACATTGAAGGAAAATCTAAATGGAGTTTTTAATCTCAAAATAAAATTATGAAATTTTATGTAAATGTTCAAATCATTTGCACCTTAATGATGACCATGTTGTGAAAAGATCTAAACTAGAGGGGCTCAATCTTAAAAAAATTTAAATTATAGTGGGAATGTTTAAGTCATCCGCACCCTGATAATGATCAAATCATATGCACCCTGATAATGACTACATTCAAACAACATTCATCATTTAATAACTTGAAGTAAAATCCATTCAACCATCTACCATTATATGTTAGGGTGATAATCTAAGAAATCTCTTGATTACAAAAGATCCAATATCAAATCAAATGCACTATTATGTTTACTTTTAAACAATTACATCTTAGTAAGGATATGACATATCCTCTATCTACATGATGTTTTTACTAAATAGCAGCCCATAAATTGTCATTACGACTTGAGCCTTCTGGTTGCATGGTTTTCTACCAAATGATACCATTAAATTATTGTCATGGTAGTAGCTTGTATGTTCCCCAATAGCTTTACTCCTTGAGTCATGAATTATTGAGTGCACTTGATAGTACAAAACCTTAGTTAATTAAGGTGGACTTAAATTATCTTCATAGACAAGTATCAACCTAGATCTACAAGGTTGGGTCAACTACTTCCTCTAACTAAGTATAATATAAATCATGATAGTCTAGGATGATGAAACCATGAAATCTTGATCGTTCAAATCATCATTCCTAAGCATTCGATTTAAGTTAAAAATATTTAATTTCTTAAATTTTAAACTTAACTTTTTGCTATTGTATGCAAAGTAATTATTGATTTAACAAGTAGCATTAATTGAAAGTTCTCTCTAAAATGAACTATAGATGCTTTTATCTATAAAAACTTGAAACCAGATATTAAGTCCTCATAAAATGAGGGTGAAATCTCTAGATAGTGACTTCTATACAAACTTTATCTCCCTTATGAAAATTTGATTGGTAAAATTAAACTCTTTATTCGAAATCTGACCGTGAATTTTTGAAGCCCACAAAATGTTATTTAGATTGCTTAGAACTTAAACTTATAAGAGAGAATTTAACATATTAGGACTGATTATCATCTCACATATCACCTTTAGCACAGTAATCTTAGCTAACTCTTTTTTTTTATCTTTACATATTATACATTTGCTCATGAATTCCAATCTGCATTAATATTTTCACATTTTGGTATGTAAACTTTTAAAGCTTTATCAAAGCATTAAAAATTTGTGAAGGTATTTTAAAGTTATCAAAAATAATTATATTAATATCAGAACATGTAAAAATTCCCTAAATACCACACTTTATTAAGGAATGCTTTTCTACTTGTTCTTTCCAACAATTTGATGAATCATAAATTTCAAAGAAAATTTGGACTTTGTCTCATAATACCATAAAATAGAGAATATACTTTATTGGAGAAATATTCTTTGAAATACATTTAGAATAAAATGATCACTCTTGAATTCAAAGACTTCTTGAAGTTTGTCATAAAAGAAATTGATTTGAATGAAAGTTTGAGAAAGATTCAAGCATAGTTTGAGCAAAATGAGTATGATTTCAACAATATTTGAGCAAGATTTAAAGAAAATTCGAATAACATTTAAGTATAGTTTGAGCAAAGTTTGAATATGATTCAACATGGTTCAAGCATGGATTGAGCAAAGTTCTAGTAGAGTTTGGGCAAGGTTCAAACAAAGTTTAAGTATGATTTGAGCTATTAAATATGATTGTTGTAAGCTATTATTAGGAGGGTGTAAATAAATACACAAATAATTAAATCTGCTTATAAACAAAAAAATTTGATCTCGTAACTCATTACCAATCATTTAATATATTAACATCAATATATATTTTGATATTCACTATTTTCACATATCTATCAAAAAATAAAGTCATCCTCTATCAATAAACAAGCAAATAAACCCTAATGGGATAACCAGCAGCGCAAATTTCGCCATATTTCTGGTGAGAAATGCAGGGTTTCATTACAAGACAGAAATTCTCTCATGATGTATGGTTTCATTGTATTATGTATATACACATGAAGAAAGGACACCAGAACACTGTCACTTAAATGAATATCGGAATCCACAAACGACATTATTATTTATGTGGCAGTAAGTAGTCCTGACAAACTTACACAAAGACGCTGTAAATAGAACTGCATAACTATAGAAACACAATAGAAGGATTGTAAGAATGAGAGATGTTCAAGTCTTTTGCTGATAAACATAAATAAAACAAAACCAAATAAATAGTTTGATTGATTGATTTATTAAGGCTGAACCATTTTTTTAACAATGGAGGCTAAGTACTTCCCTTGGTGTTCAGCAAGAGCAAGTTCCACTTCACTGGCTACCCTACTACCATCACCAGCATATACTCCAGCACCATAAGGGGAGCCTCCTCTGATATCTTCCATCTTGAACATATTGGAACCGAATGTGTAGCCTATAGGAACAAATAGCATTCCATGGTGGGCCAGCTGTGTGATTGCAGTCCAACTGCAAGTAATTAAAAAAATAAATAAATATATATATATATATATATATATATATATATATATATATATATATATATATATATATATATATATATATATATATATATATTTGCTTTACATAGAAGAAGAAAACAAGAGCTTTTTAGGTGAAACATGGATAACTTGGTTCACTTAAACTATAAAATTTGAGAACAGAAGTGGCCAAACAGGACAAATGAAGAAAAAGGGGCACCCTGAACAATAAGAAATATTATAAAGAGAAGATACATCAATATAATCAAAAGTTCTATGGTACTATCTTTAACGAGAGAATCAAATTATTCAATTAGAGCGTGGTCCGGTATATCTGGATGGTAAGCTGGCGCTTGGCCACATTAGTTGACCTTTAATTGATATGGGAGGGTTTTTCCTGATGCTAACCGGAAATCAAGTTACTATATCCAAAATGCAAGGATTAGTGTATTTTTTTTTTCTAAAAATGTATCTTGTAAAGTGGTATGGCAAGGTTCAATAACATCAGCACAAAAGATAATTTTTTATCTGCACCAACATGTAACCTTGGTATTGTATTGAAATTATTATTATTACTAGTTAATCTATTCTCGTAATCACAAGTTTGGTCATAAATTATTCCTTTTTCAAAAATAAATTTCAGTTTGTGGGCCAAACATCGGTATCTACCAGCAGTAGGGTTATTTTCTTAACCATCCATTTTTTTTTTGCAATAGTAAAATTAGTAGATTTGTTAAGTCTAGGGTCAGTAAAAACAAGTAGGAGAATTAACTATTAAGCCCAGGGTTAGTAATCTCACATCACTTAAGCAAGCAAAGGACTAGCCAAAACCCAAACAGTCGGGATAACACTACTGATGATGATGTTAGATATTTTTACAATAAAAAGGAGATGATGATGATTAAGGAATTATTAACCCAACAGACTAAGGAATCATCACAATTATACCATGATTTAAAGAGAAGGATTACCTAAACAAGAACAAAGCAACAATTTCTTACATAACATTCAAATCTTGCATAATTATAGAACTGCTTTCCTCCTACCTCTCTATTTGCCAAATTACCACCCAAATATGAAAATTCACAGCAAAACTACTGTTATTTTTCTCAATATTTCATTAAATTCCTAATGATTTGGCTTAACACACACAAATAAGTAGATTTCTAGTTCAAAATTTTTATGTAGATGTTAGGCATATAAATAAATCTATTTGAATGATATAGACAAGGTTTCGAAAACTGGACCATATATCAAACAGGTAAAAAAAGCGGTTCAAGGTTCAATAATTAGACTGGAGTTGAACCGGATGATGTAATAAATATTAAAATTATTTAAATATAATTTAAATGATGTAATAATATAAATATATAACAAAAAAAATTAGAGTGCAATCACAAGTTTCCAATATAAGATTATTATTGCAACAAAAAAGAAAACATACACTTGATCGTCCATCTAATTATATATATTATATAAAAAATTAGAAAAAAAATATTGCCTAATTATTATTAACTATTGGAATAAACATATGAGTACATTACTTTTATGACAAAAATTAATATTATACTACATAATATATATATATATATATATATATATATATATATATATATATAGGTGTTAGACATGTTAAATAAATCAATTTGAATGATATAGACAAGGTTCTTAAAATTGGACCAAATATTGAATTGGTAAAAAAAGCGGTTTAAGGTTTAATAATTCGATTTGGGTTAAACCAAAGGTTGAACCGAATGATATAATAAATATTAAAATCATTTAAATATAATTTAAATAAAGTAATAATAAAAATATATAAAAAAAATTAGATACAATCACAAGTTTCCAATATAAGATTATTATTGCAATAAAAAAGAAAACTTACACTTGATTGTTCATCTAATTATATATATTATATAAAAAATTAGGAAAAAATATTGCCTAATTATTATTAACTATTGCAATTAACATATGAGTACATTAATTTTATATCAAAAATTAATATCATAGTACATTATAATATATATATACATTATATATTTTAAATAAAAAAATCCTCCACTGCCCATTTAAACCAATAGCCAACAGTCTCAACATCCCACTCCATTCCTATTCAAGTGAGAAAGAAAAAAAATACTTGGGGATTTTTTATTTTTATATTTTGATTTTCTGGCTCTTTGATTTTGGGGATACAAATCATGCGATTTTTCTAAACTGGGGACGATTTTATGGTTTGCCAGTTGGACTAGTGATCCTGGCTGGTTCACACTGGTTATATGTTGGGAGCAATTTTTAATCCAAGCAGACCAACCATGTGAATTGAGTTCATGGTTGAATCGGCCAGTTTTGTCCAGTTTTGCTAACCTTGGGTATAAGGACAAATAACCCATAAAAAAACTAAAATACAGCAAATTAAATAAGGGGAAGAGAGTGTTTCCATATTATCTATAAAAAAGAGGTTTACTATAAACCTATGCTAAGGGAGAGAAAGGGGTGATAATAAAGAACAACATAAGAGTCACAAAGCCTTCTAAAGTTTGGGATGATAAAGCATGTATGCCACAAACTGAATCAGAATGCAATTAGAGGCCACAAACAAAACCAGTTAAAATTCAACGCAAGAAAAAAAAAAAAGGTTTGTGGAAGACTTGTGTGTTCTACATCAACAGGTGTTGAGGCGATGTTCCACTATATTAATGAAGAAGAAAAATGCAATAAAGGGGAGAGAGAAGGCAAGAAAAAAAGTTAAGTGAGAAGGTACAAGTTATTGGAGGAAATAATGCTTGAAGAACAAAGAACAACCTAAGGTGATAACATAAATGGTTGTTTGATGCAAAACAAAGTATAACACCAACATTAACTAGAATGACACGCATATTATGCAAATGGTAAATAGGTTTTATAATCCTCAATAAAAGCATTGAATTTTCTGATAGAGCTTTTGCCAGTTTAAGGGTTGATAGTAAGCATAAATTCATTTATGAATTAAATTTTTTTTTCTAGGAATTAAGTTTTAACTTATATCAAATCTTATTATAAGGACATTGAAGCTCAAATTTGCATGATAAGAAATTCTTTTACTAAGGACATTGAAGCTCAAATTTGCATGTTAAGAAATTCTTTTACTAAGTCCTTAGATTATTTTGAAGGTTTAATGCAAAATCTCTATCAATCGAACAATATTCATATCCATAAAATTCCAAGCTTTCAATATCAACACTTTCATTTATAGTAAGGATTCCCACCTTTTCTACCTCATATTGCATTTTTTTAACATCATGCTTTGAGGCACCTTACTTTTCACTATTATTTGTTATTAATCATGTACAAAAACAACAACAACAAGCCTTTATCCCACTACATGGGGTTGGCTACATGAATCATTTTTCACCAATCTATTCCACTAAGTGTCATATTCTCATTTAATTCTAATAAATTAAAGTCATTTTTTATACCACATAACCAAGTCTTTTTAGGTCTACCTCTACCTTTCATAGCATAAGCCAAATTTATACATCTACTCTCCCAACTGGGTCATCGGACGGCTGATATTTTATGTGACCAAACTATCTAAGGCGACTCTCTCTAATCTTATTTGTCATTGGAGCTACTTCAACTTTATCATGTATATATTTGTTTTTCATTTTGTATCTAAGTGTAAAGCCACTCATTCACCTAAGCATCCTCATCTATGCAACACTTAATTTTATACTTCTCTTTTCCTGGCCAACATTCTATGCCATAAAACACTTTAAGTCACACCACCATCTTATAAAATTTATCCTCGAGTCTAAGCAGTACTTTCCTATTACACAATAGGCTTGATGCATTCCTCCACTTTAACCATCCAACTTGAATTCTATTATTAACATCCTTATCTATATCATCATCACTTTGAACAATAGACCCAAGATAAATAACATGTTCACTCTTTTTATGACTTGATCACCTATTGTCACAACTTTGTTATTAGATCTTCTATAGCTAAAATTACATTATAAGTATTTGGTTTTAGATCTACTCAAATGAAAGCCATTAGGTTGTAAAGTTGACCTCCATAATTCAAGTTTTTCTTAAACTCCCTCTCTAGCCTTATCAAAAAAAAAAAAAAAAAAAACAAAAAAATCATCAATAGAAAGCATACACCAAGGTAGATCCTCTTGTAAATGTTTATTAAGAATATTCATAACTAAAGAATAAAGATAAGTTCTTAAAGCCGATCCTTGATGTAATCCAATAGAAATAGGAAAATAGTTAGTCAATCCTCCTTGCGTTTGAACACAAGTGATAGCTCTAGTATACATATTCTTAATGACTTGAATATAAACAATATTAACTCTCATCTTTTCTATAACTCTCCATATGCTTTCTCTAGATTTACAAATATAATATGTAGATTCTCCTTACTCTCTTTATACTTCTCTATCAAACCTCTCAACAAATGTATAACATCCATAGTAGACTTGGCATAAATCCAAACTTATTTTGAGAAACTTTTGTATCATGTCATAATCTATGTTCAATTACTCTCTCCTATAATTTTAATGTATGACACATTAACTTAATTCCTCTATAATTTGCACACTCTCATCTTTTTCCACTTATCTGATATCATTTTAGTCTTTAAAATAATATTAAAAAGATTTGTAAGACAAGAAATTTCTTGATCTCCTAAGCATTTCTACACTTCTATTGGAATATCATCAAATTTTATTTCTTTAAGGCATGTCCAACCTCAATTTTACTAATATGATGATAAAAATAAAATATTTATTTTTATTTAGGGTACTAAGATCACTAAAGTCAACTATAATTTCACAACTTTCATTTAAAAATCTATTAAAATATTTCATCCACTTATGTTGAATATCTTCTTCTAAGAAAAATATTTTATGATTTTCATCCTTAATGCATTTCACTTGAACTAAATTTTTATTTCTCCTATCTTTTTCTTAACTAACTTATACATATAAATTTCGCCTTCTTTAGTATCTAATTTATTATATAAATCACTAAATGTTGAGTTCTTTGTATCACATATTACTTTTTTATAATCCCGATATGCCACTTTATATCTTTCTCAATTCTCTGAGTTTTTACATCTAAACTAATTTTTATAATAAAACTTTTTATTTTTAATCTTTTCTTATATATTTTGACTCCACCACAAATTATTTTTATTAATAAAAAAATTTCCTTTTAATTCTCCAAGAACATTTTTTGTAACTTGTTTAATCTCATCTCCTACTTTTTCTCACATAACATTTACGTTTTCATGAATATCTCAAATTCTAATATCTTGTAGTTTATTTTTAAAAATATATTTATTAGCATTTTTTAAATACCCTCATCTAATCCTAAGGCAATGCTTCGATTTATTTTTTATCTTCCAATCTTTTATTTTAAAATTCAAAACTAGTAGTTGATATTGGGTGCATGAACTTTTACCCGAAATGATCTTGTAATCTTTACACTGTAAACGATCTATTTTTCTGATAAAAAATAATCAATCTGTGTTTTACTAGGTTATTCTTATAAGTGATAATATGCTTATATCTTTCTTAAAAAAAATATTAGTAGTATAAAATCATAAGCTAAAGTAAAATCTAAGATAGTTCTACCTACTTTATTAGCACTCCTTACTCATAGCTATCATGAATATTATTAGTTACATAGGAGATTTAATATTTTTGGACCTGATTTGCAACCTCAAATAAAGATTATGCTGTATATTTATCTTCTCCAAGCAAATCTTTCTAGTAACCTCAAGTGGACTAAATTTAGAGTTACAAGAACGAATGAAAAAGGAATTTAGAGTGCCATTTTCATTTAGAAAAAAGATGTAAGCTTATACAATGGAAAGTGATGCAAAAACACATTGCACAAAAGAATGATCATTATCATTAAGCTTTGTGCTAGCAATGAAAAATTGGATTTTATTTCATGGATTTAAGCATAAATTTAAGATTAGTTGTCAACCTTATTTCAACTTGGCTTGGGAGTCACAATGAAAAAAATAAATTTATTTAACAAATTAGAACTATATACATCAAAAGAATGACTAGCAATAAAAAGCTTGGAAGCTAGCAACTATGCCTACAGATTAAAAAAAAAAAACCTAGAAGAAATTTAGGTTTAGTTTTAACATCAAATTTCTTAGATGACATTTAATCTTAAACAAAGCATGCATGAGTATAAGTAAATATTTCAGCCTTTAGGGCTATGCTGGAAAGTTTTCAGTGGATTTGTTCAAACAATTTATATCTTGATTCTATTCCCTTTTAAACACAATTACTTATTATTCATTTGTGTTTAGCTCAAAGAAGATTGCTTATTTCAAGTATCATCATAATTACGGGACAAAAGTATCTATCTTATTTCTAAGAATCGAAACCTTGATGTACCTAACCATAAATAACACTATACAATAAATTACCAAACATTTCTAAGCATTTGGCAAACTCGTTATAAAGTTATTGATTGCTGCTGAATGATACTATTTAAACCAAACAGATAGGAGATATTATTGTATCCTAGTTTATAGGCATCTAAACAATGAAATACAACATCAAGTAAAAAAAGAGGTTGGATGAAGCAGCTAAAACTGTGTCACTGATCTGCGACAGAAAGCTATCTATTGTTTCTTAAGGCACATGAGATTTTATGTTTAGTCCGCATATCAGACAGTTGAAAAATATGTTATTATAGAATTACCAAATATTTCACCCTCATCATAAGTTCAGGCTTTTGGAATGAAAATGAATTTGACCAATGGTGTATTGGGTCCAAGTTTAATCCTTTTTGGTTTCGTCATCCCTAACAGTGTCATGTTAGATGACAACTAGATAAATCATTTTGCAAAAACCTGCCACCAGCATATTTTCCCTTTAGTACCACCAAATTGTGGCCATGAAAACTAATTTCAAGAGAAGTTTCAAACAGAAAACTACATACCAGAAGATGAGATTATTTGCTATGAGTGATGCAGTTGGCCAACAAGAATACATGATTAACAAGCATTTGTAAATAAAAAAGAATGAATGATAAGAAAGCATTCGTAAATAAAAAAGAATAAATGATAAGCAAGCATTTGAAAATAAACAAGATCTTTGTACGGTTTTCCTAATTGATATCAATTGGATTGAGAAGGAAAAGTTTCACGGATAATCTTACGCAGTGGTTTCCTGCCCTCCTCCTTGCGTCCCTGTGCTCACAAAGAACCCAGCCGGTTTCCCAGCCAACTTCTGTTCCTTCCACAGCTGACCTGTACTATCAAAAAAAGCCTTCATTTGAGCAGCCATGCTTCCAAACCTCGTGGGAAACCCAAACAAAATACCATCAGCCTCAGTGAGCTCTGCCGCAGTAATCACTGGAATTTCCTCATTCTTAGGGGGCGCCTTCATCATCTCAAGAACTTCATGTGGAAGAGTTTCAGGCACACGGTAGAGGAAACCCACAACGCCATCGATTCCATCCACCCCCTTCTTTATCCTTCTCGCCAAGCTCTCCACGTGCCCATACATGGAGTAGAACACGATAAAGATCTTCAGCTTAACCTCCGCCGGATGTGGAACAGCGTTATTTACCGTCTCAATTTCAACACCCCTCTCCTCTATAGCAACTGGTGCATTCTTCACATCGCTCGAAGAGTTCTCCGCCAGCACTGCCGGCGGCCGCCTCTTGCTCGGTACGCAACCCGCTCCTTTCCCCATCTCTCTTCTCAAACAGATTAAAGACTGAACCCCAGAGTATCTTCTCAAATCTGGAAAACGAATCAAAATGTTCAATTTCTTGAAAATTAATGATTTCGTAAGGCAGCTCTTTTAAACCGAGAATTGGAGATTTACTTACGGGAATCGGATGAGTAAGCTAGGCCAATTGAGAACAATTTCTTGCTAAGTTGAAGCTAGGGTTGTTGGTTCCCACGAGCTAATCAAGAGACTGCGGTCTTCACCAAACCCTGCATCTAATTGGTTCCGATTCTCTCGCAATTCACCACAGGAATTGGAAGGGAATTACACATTGGAACCGTTTCAGTTACAACGCTAGCCATGTGGGCATAATTCCACGTGGCTTTCGTTGAAAGGTCAATTCAATGAAGATGTAAAATGGTGAAATAGTAGAATAATGGAAATTGGATAAATGGTTTTGACCCTGTAGCTTTGAATTTTTTTTTTTTTTTTTGTGGAGAAAATTTGGGAAGATATTTTATTCATTAGATTTTATATTCAATTTAAAAAATAATTTAAATATATAGAAAACTTATCTCGATCTTTTTTATATTAAAATAATTTGATCTCAAACAAAATATGAAAACTAATTTAAAAAACTGACGCATATAACAATGTATTAAATCCCATTATTATGAAGGTGCATAGATAGAGCGCAAAAGTTGCCCTCACTGAACCGTTTTGTCCTAAACACCCTTCGCTTCGCTGCTACTCGATGCTCAACATTCCACAAAGTCGAGTATTTCTCCAATTGGACTGAATTTGGACAAATTAAATATTGTTCGTATTCGTTTCGAGTTTGAGCTGAGTTTTTGTATGGATATTCAAGTTTGACTTACTTAATTTTATATATGTTCAGTCTTAATTTGTACTTGACTTGTTTGAATTAATCGAACGAGTATTAATTGAGCTAATTAACGAGTTTTAAATGAGTATGTGTTTTCTCTAATTTTTTACTGTAGTTATCCTCTTAAATCTCATGCAAGTTTTACTCATAATACAAAATCTAGATTATAAAAAAAAAAAAACTAAATCATGAAAAATTCTATAAATGATAAGCTTGACTAAAATATATATAAAAATTAATAGCTAAATATTTTGATAATATGATGCATATGAATTCATGAAAAATACGATCGTAATTTTCAAAATATAAAGACATCTTTTATTAAAAAAAAAATAGACATATTCAAAAAAATATTAAAATACATAATCAAACTTGCTAACATGCCTTATTGAGTTATTCTATGCTCCCAAATTACAATAATTTTTCTCTAAAATAAGGCATCTGAGATAAAAATAATAATAATAAATAACTTAATTTGAAGAAAAAAATACTAAAAAATAAAAGAGAACATACCTGAATAAGAAGCATTATATATGGAATAAGCTCTTATCAACCCCTCAAAATAGAAAAATTCTTCAAATTCATAAGAGAGAGATAATATATTGCTATTTTTAAACAAAAAAATGATTAACATTGAAAACACCTATTCATAATAAATAAAAAACATTCATAACATATTCAAATTTTGATAATAGTTCTTCTCAAAAATATACAACTTGATAATAGTTCTTCCCAAAAATATACAATCATTCATATATTTAGTAGATTAATATCAATGATGCTATTCTTCACATTGAATGGTTGCACAAAAAATTTTATAATATCACATTCTAAGATTCCTTAAGAAAGATTAATGACTTTGATGTCTTCTTTATCCTGTTAGTAAAATTGAATTAATATAATTTTTTATGTTTTCTAAGACTCCTTAAGATAAATTTTATAATATTTACTCATATTTTAAAGATAATATATGAATTATTATCAAACTTAATATTAATTATTTAATAAATTATTTGTCGAACAATAAACGAGTATGTCACGAACATAAACAAATAGTAAGATTTCATGTGTTCGTTCTTTAACATCCGAAGTTTTCAAACTGTTTCAAGCTTGTTTGTTCATTAATTTGAACAAATATGAACGAGCATTAATCGAAATTGAAGTAGTTCAACAGATTGTTCATTTACCTCTAGTCCTCAATAGTAAAAAACAGAAACTTTCGAAGTTCTCGTTTGTTAACTAAGCGAGCCAAATACGAACAAATATTTCATGCTCGATTTATAAACGAGCTGAAACATGAACAATCTTTCGTTCGATCGTTTTCAGCTCGTTTAGCTCAAAATAAAATATTATATATATATATATATATATATATATATATATTGCAATCATGGCTTAGTGCTTAATGTTTTTGTTATACAAAAGATTGACCTAGGTTCGAATCCTCCCTCTAATAGATTTTTTGAATTATTGCATTTCGAGCTGATACGAGTCATTTCGAACAATTCGAGCCAAACATGAATAGTGAAATTTCGAGCCATTTCGAACACGAACCGAACACGAATAAAACAATTTTCAAACGAGCTCGTGTTTAGCTCACTCAAGCTTGGCTCATTTACACCCCTAGTCACTAAGAGGCCCAGGACAACGACATTTGTAAGCCCGAGTCGAACTTAGTAGAATAGTGGAGGTTGTCGGCTAGCTGCACTAAAGCCCAAGGTAATGGAAGATCCTTGGTTTCTCCTTCGTTTTGCATTAAATTGAGTGATTTCTCCTTCATTTTACAGCACAAATCTCCTGCCGACAACCCCCTTTGGCCCTTTTCTCTCCTTGTTAGCTTGCTCAATTCTTCCTCACACTATTCTTAGTTTTATTTGTAGCAACTAAAACTAATTTGGTTTCATTGTTTCATTAATGCAGCAAAATGAAGAATGTAATTCTATGGGCTCCCTGCACTAATTCGTAATGACACTTGCAATATGAAACTTTATATTGATTAGATATTCCTATATGATTTTTGATTTATTGTGCATTAAACCATTGCAATGCTAAAATATTATTGATTTGCATTTATTTAAATTTATGCAAACTTGCAACAACAACAATAACAACAAGCATTCATTCCACTACGTGGGGTCGGCTATATGAATCCTTCATCTCCATTATGTCATATTATGTATCAAATTCTCATTTAATTCAAGTAAACTAAGGTCATTTTTTATACATCTTAACCATGTCCTTTTAGGTCTACCTTTACCTTTCTAAACATAAGACAAATCTAATGCATCTACTCTCCTAATCGGGTCATTGGACGGCCGACGCTTTATGTGGCCAAACCATCTAAGGCCACTCTCTCTAATATTATCTGCCACTGAAGCTACTCTAACTTTTCCATAACATACTCATTTCGCATTTTATCTCTAAGAGTAAAGCCACTCATTCACCTGACCATCCTCATCTCTGCAACACTAAACTTAGTCTCATGCTTCTCTTTTATTGGTCAACATTCTGCACCATAAATCATTGCAAGTCTTACCACCATCTTATAAAATTTTCTCATAAATTTAAGCGGTACTTTTCCATCACACAACAGACAGGATGCATTCCTCCACTTCAACCATCCAACTTGAATTTTGCTAATAACATCTTCATCTATTTCACCATTATTTTGAACAATAGAGCCTATATAAATGAATCACTCACCTTTTATAAGGACTTGTTCACCTAATGTCACAACACTACCACTATAACTTCAACAAGTAAGATTACACTCCATAAATTCATTTTTAGATCTACTTAAATAAAAATCTTTAGACTCTAAGGTTGACCTCCATAATTCAAGTTTCTCTTGGACTCCCTCTCTAGTCTTATCAACAAGAAGAATGTCATCCAAAAGCATAAAAGGTATATATTCTAAAAGCTTAGTAAGAACATCCATAACTAAAATAGGAAAATATTTTGTCAATCCTCCTTGTGTTTGAACACAAGTAACAACTCTAGTATACATATCCTTAATGAATTGAATTTAACCAATATTAACTCCTTTCTTTTCTAGAACTCTCCAAAGAACATCTCTTGGAACGTTATCATAAACTTTCTCTAAATCAATAAATATCATATGTAGATCCTCCTTGCTTTTTCTATACTTCTCCATCAAACCTCTTAACATCTATAATAGATCTACCTTGCATGAAACCAAACTGATTGTGAGAAACTTTTGTATCACATTGTAACCTATGCTTAATTACTATCTCCCATAATTTTAATGTATGACACATTAACTTAATTCATCTATAATTTGCACACTCTTATGCATCACCTTTATTCTTAAATATAGGAACCAACAAACTCTTTCTCCACTCATATGTCATCTTTTTAGTCTTTAAAATAACAATAAAAAGATTTGTAAGACAAGAAATTCCTTGATCTCCTAAACATTTCCACACTTCTATTGGAATATCATCAGGTCATACTATTTTTTCACATTTCATTTTCTTTAAAGCTTCTAACTTGATTATTTAATACGGTGATAAAAATAAAATTCTCTTTTTTATTTAGGTTGCTAAAATTAATCATACTTTCAGATCTTTCATTGAAAAGTCTATCAAAATACATCCTATATTATCCCTGAACATCTCACCATCTCTTTGATTAGCTAATCTTTACATCTTTCTTGTATCTAATCTATTGTATAAATTACTGAAAGCTAAATTTTTTGCATCATATATAGCTTTCTTAGAATCTCTACATGCTACTTTACATTTTTTTTCAATTCTCTGAGTTTTTACATCTAAACCAAGTTTTATAACAACACTTCTTATTTTTTTATCTTTTCTTGCACATTCTGACTCCACTACCAACTAATTTTATTAAAAGAAACTTTTCTTTTTGATTCTCCAAGCACATTTTTAGCAACTTGCTTAATTTCACTTGCTACTTTTTCTCACATAACATTAGCTTCCTTATGAATATCTCAAATTCTAAGCTCTTATAGTTTGCTCTTAAAATTATTATTATTAGTATTCTTTAAGTGCCCCCATATAATCCTAGGATAATAATTTGATTTATTTTTCATCTTCCAATATTTGATCTTAAAATCTAATATTAATAATCAATATTCGGTATTTAAACTTTCACTTAGAATGACCTTACAATCTTTACAATCTAAACGATCTATTTTTCTTATTAGAAAATAAACAATCTGTGTTTTACTATATTCATTTTTATAAGTAATGATCTAATCTCTTTTCTTAAATGAAGTATTAGCAACTATAAAATCATAGGCTAAAGTAAAATCTAATATAATCCTACCTTCTTCATTAGTCACTTTAAATCCATAACCACCATGAATACTTTTAAAATCTTATACCACTCTACCAACATGTCCATTTAAATCTCCTCCAATAAATACTTTTTCTTCAAGAGGTATCTTTTATATTAATCCCTCTAGTTCATTCCAAAATTTTTCTTTTAAGCCTACATCCAAACCTATTGTGGTGGAAATTTTTAAACATTCCCCACAATGTCCTCTTCATCATCATCTATTTTCTTCCTTTCCTTTCTGAGGTGGAAAGAAAGAAATAAAATGAAAGAGAAGAACACAGGGGAATGAAAATCTCCTTGGTAGGATGCCACATAGATCCACAGATGTACTTATTATGGTGATCAGGTATGACATTGAGGAGAGGTGTACTATCTTGAAAGATAGAAGTCACCACCTTATAATGGACCTAATCACCAAAATAAGGACTCTTCAGGATGTTGGGTCTTCAAGATGTACCAGAGATTCTTCCCATACTTTACAAGGAAAAGTAAAGCAGGATTTATTTTAAATTAGGTTCATTAAGTTCCTTACATTGGCAAGCTCCCATAGTTAATTACATCCTAAGGAATGGGGATTCCTTAAGAAAACTCTCGATTAAGGTAAATGATTATTGTCTCTAAAGATTTTAATAGGAAAAGGACTATCAATCGATTAGTTTATTTTTGAAGATCAAATGGGATTGATCAAAGAGAGATTAATTATCGAAGCCAAATGGAGATAACTAGGTGATGTTCATGATCCTAGAAAACCTAGCGAGCATCTCAAACTATCCTATGATTGGGCTTTACATTTTTGAAATTGATTTAATTTATTTGAGTTAAATTTTTCATTAAAATGCTAGGGCTTATTATTCCATAATACAAGATTATGAAATTACCTAAGAGGTGAGGATTTATGCTTATGACCCACAAAGAGGAGAAGCAACCTTAGAACTTAAATCTAGGGAGCTTTGGCGAGGGGCAAAAGCATAATCTAAATCTAAGGTGAAAAATGGGTATTAGGTTTTCTTCTACAAGAGAGGACAAACCACCTGCCTAGGGGTGGCCGCAAACTAACTCTTCCTATAATTTTAAATTCATGTAGGTAATTCATATGTTTTATGCAAGATAGCTAGGCTGTTATTTATTTAGAAAGATATTAAATCCTTAAACTCACTCCCTAAAGAGACTAGATCATCTAAAGGGCATACTTCAAATGACTTAAATCTAATGCAATTCAAATTTTATTTTATTTTTCATTTTTGGACAATCATTTTGACTTAGGCTAATAGGATTCATATGCCTAATGCATGAGAAATGAGATTATTGGCCAAAATCAGCAAGAAGGGAGGAGGTGTGTTTCCACCATGGCTCTCACAGGTCAAGCCAAGTTTCTCTAGCAAAGGTGAAAGCTCTCCAATCAAGAGTGAAACAAGATGCATTTATGCATGATGTTATAAAAGAAATACTCATCCAGCTAATTCTTTTATCTTGATTTTAAACCTAAGCTTTAGGTGAGGTTATGAGTTCTTTATTTTTAGTTTTGAATGGTTAGATTTGGTAAAATATTTACTTTTTCCTAAGAGCCTAATCATCATCTAGGCTATACATAAAGCAAAGAAGAAACTAGGAAAAGGATGCCACTTAATGCACAATCTAAATAAATCATCAATCAATTTATAAAGCTAAGCACAAAAGAATAATAGGCCAAATTATAGTTGGGCACCACCACACAAACCTAAAAAATAAATTTAGTAGCTGAGCTCTACCCTTATATAACCTGGATTATAAATGAATTAAATACAATTAAGCGAGGAATTCATTGTTATGGGGGTCTTCAAGCTTCATTTCTTCATTTTTCTTTTCTTCTTTCTTCTTCTTTCTTCTTTGGTTCCTTCTTTTGGATGGTTGGAAGGTGGATGCTCCAAAGGCTTCACATGATACATAAGATAATATCTTATGACCAATGCTCATCCTAATCCTCATAACAATCATTCCACAATCCTAATTGCAAAATTAAAGGAAGGAATGGAAATCTAATTAACACCTGCACAATAGAGATTAGCTTAAACAATCCACACAAATCTCAAGCATGTATATTGGACTTATCACCCTACACATGGGTGACTAAGTCCACCTGGCCTATTGGATTATTCTTAGGGGTATAAGCACCTGCAAGCAAAAGCATTTTATATATTTTTTATTTATGTAGCGCCCCTTAGGCACAATCCCCTACAAAAAATAATGGTTAGAGTAAGATCATCCTACCATTCATTCTATGAGCATACATCCTAACATCCAATCTAAAATATATATCACAAAATAAAACAAACATCAAACCATGCATCACCCTTACCTAAAGCTAGAAGTGGTGACTTAGAGTAATGTGTGGGCTTTAAAGGTTTGTGTGGTATGCTTAGCTATAGATTTAAGTTAGAATTTTTTAAGTTTGAAGCATATTCAACTTAGAGGAGGATTTCATTTAAGTTGTTTAATTATTTTGGATTGATTTTATTTCATGTTTTGATTAGGTTCAAGTGAACCCTACAATTAATTACTAAGTTATAAAGAGAGGGAAAGAGAAGAGAACTTTTCTTTCCTTCCCTAAACTAAGTAATTTCTAAAGTGGATTCATATTTTTAGTTTTGCTTAGTGAATGTTTTGATTAAGTATTTTAATTAATCCTAAGTTTAGATGAACTCTAAATAAACTCATTCAAAAAGAAAGGCATTTTAAGATTAAATAAAATGAACCAAATTTCACAAAATGTACATGACTTCCTTTCTTTCCCAGCATGTATAACATGCATATGAATGAGTCCTAACCATATATATACATATAAATGAGAATATTTAACACACTTTATGATGCATTCTAAGTAATTCATTTAAGGAAATTTTTTAAGTTTAAGATGCATGATTTTCATTAAGTAGAAAAGGGTTTCTTATCCAATTTTTACATGAACACATGAAAGTAAGAAAGACATAAGTGAGTACTGCGCCATTGTTAACCAGAGGTGTAAGATAAAAAACCTACTTAGGGCTACTTAAAGTCTCATAAGCTTGAGGTTGTCCAGACTAATATACCACTTTCCTTAAATACAAACAAGTGTACAAAAGAAATGAATGGAAAAGAAAGAATGCAAAAACTTACATTAGTTAATTCATTTTGTTTATGCAATTTATATGTGCAAGCATATGTATCCTTCTTAAGTGATAGTATAGGAATGAATAGGATATGAAATTAGGCAAGTGTTAGGTTCTTTTCAAATGAACCACACACCTTACCAAAATCCTATTCAAAGCTATACTAAAAGAAAAGAGAAGGAGAACCTACACTAAGCACATCCTTGTATTCTCTCACATGCAAGCTTATAATTAAAATATAAGTAGCACACTTTCAGTTTTGGGCATTTGATTTATATGTTTTGAAAATAATTTAAATTTAGTAGTGATAATAGCCACTCATATTTCTACTTTAGCCAACACATGCAAATTTGACATAAGTAAACATCTTCATTTTTAATTTTAATTTTGAAAAATATAGATGCATGAAACCACATGATATAAAACTTTAACATGTTGGGGGAAATAATTAAAGAAATGAAATCATGTAAACACATCCGCTCTAATTAAATCCTAAAGATAATCTTATGAAATAAGAAAGTTTAAAATAAATCAAAGTTCATATAAGATGATTTTTTTTTGTTTTGAGTTTGATTTAATTTTAAAAAAGTGAGTTAAGTTTGTTATTCCTAACCCATTTCCACATGCATTTAATATTTTTGTTTAATTTTTAGATGATTAGATTCATTTTTATATTTTAATTAGGTTAAGGTATGAATTAAACAAGTTAATTAACCCTTACCTACACCACCTTAGCATAGTTAACAAAGTAATTAAGAGCCAATGAGATGACATAAAATCTCACAAGGAATTTAAATTTGTAATGCACCTAAGAAGAAAAGGGCCTAATGCAATTTGGCTCATGATTAATGGTTAATTAATTAAGGGTTTAACTTAAGTAATTTCAAAATACCCCTAATACATGTGTGAGTTGAGTTTTGATTAATTGAACTTAGGCTCAACACCTAATCATTTATCCAAAGTAGATTAATTAAGTTTTGGAAGGTTTTAGAAATTAATTAAGGGATAATTAATGAATTAACCCTTACTAAGAGAGAGGATTAAGGGATTTTAAGGAATAGCTTAGGGGAAATGCCCCAAAATTATTCCCTAAGTCTTCTATTCACTAGATCTAACCTTAATCAACCTTAAGAATGGATTAAAATACTAATCTAACCTTAATGATCCTTAATTATATTAAGGGAGTAATTAAGAAATACATTTGCAATTCCCACAATTAAGCCTTAAATAAGTCCTAAGAAAATTTGGAGAGGCAAAGGTCAACTCCTAAAACATACCCAAGAAGTTTGGGATTAATTAGAGGATTAATTAAGAAGTAATTAAAAAAATAAGATTTCCATTAAAACCCAAAATCAGAGAAAACTATAATTCAAAATTCATTGAAATCATTTTTTAAAATATTTTAGGTTGAATTATCTTTCCATAGAAATTTACCTCATATTTTTTTGAGTTTTATTGAGGGAGATATGAATTTTTGAAGGTTAGAAGATTAATTAAATTTAATTAAATCCCTAACTAATCCCTTTAGCTCACAGCGCGACACTCGGCGGTGGCGGTTAGCATGCTTTACATGCGTTGCACTGTGAGCTGTTCACTTAAGTGTCGCATCATAAAGACGGTGATGATGGGTTTGATTTTGATCGCTCGAGGATCGAATCGGATCAACTTGTGGTTTCTAAAGGGATAATTTTTTGAAATGTGTGGTTAATCTTGGCCGTCCATCCAAAATGCGTGAATGGACAGCCAGGATCACCCTTGTTCTTCTCTGAGGCTCAATAGAGATCGTCCATGATCTAAGGAAAGATTCGAGCTCGATTGAGCTTAGACTGGAATGAGATTGTACCCACACCATCTAAGCATAATTACAAACCTATCCAACAGTGGATTTCACATGCCATGAACATTTCTTTCACAAAGGACTAACACCTCGTAAGCTAAGTGGTCAAAAAATTCCATACCTCGCTGAAGGTGATCACCGGCGCTCGAGCTCGATGAGGTAGCTTCGTCTAGTGGAGACTAAGCCCTGTTGAAAATTTCAAGCCTTGGGGTTGAGTAGATCTCCTTATGGACTAGCACCACTTTCCCCCTTTAAGGTTTTGGTCCAATTCACCTCCTCCTTGCTTTGGGAACTCGTGTGAATGCTTAGGTGCACTCAACTTGATCCCTTGAGGGAGTGTGCAAATGGAATTGGAGTAGTTTTGAGTGAGGAGAAAGTTGGGAATTGAGATGAGCTCTCCTATTTTCTCTTAAAGACAAAAAGAGTGCAAGATTCAAATCCCTCTTAAAAAGCCTAAGAATGATCTCTGATGTTTTCTAACTCTTTCTAGTGTTCAATCAAATGTGAGGATCATGAATTCAAATTGAATTAGGGGGATTATATCTCCCCATATGGCAATCGGATGGCCGAACCTTGAGTTGCTATTTTGATCCAATTGACCATATGGAAAGGGTGGTTTAGGCTGTTAGATCTTTGCACATGGTCAGTTTGAGGTCTTGAGTGGATTGGTAACCTCCCATGCGCTTCAAATTGAGTGGAAGGAGGATTTTGAATTAGCCAATTTGAGCTAGGGGTTGGGTTTGGCCTTGGCTCCATTTGGACTGACCCAAACCCATTGAGTTGGGTGCACCACTCTATTACAAGGTATTGATGAAGAAGAGCTTGACCAAATTACCCTTAGATTAGACCAAAATTTGTTCCATGGCCTAGGGGTAAAATGGTTATTTGGCTGATTTTTCAATTTGAATATGTTGAATATGTGGAGAAAATAGGTTTGACCAAGTTTCATGAGATTTGAAGTTCATTTGATGAGGTTTGGCTCATGTTGACCCATTTAGGTTAAAATGGGTCAACATGGGTTAAGTTGACCAATTGGTCAAACTGGGTCAAACTAAGGGTTGGTTCAAGTTCATATGACCATTTGAAATGTTATGGTGGCCTTGGTTTGATTCAATTTGGTTTAGTTTCTGAATTTGGCTCATATGACTTCATTTAGATAAAATGGGACAAGTTGACCTATTTGACCCATTTGACCTATTTGAGCTAAGTCAAGGGTAGGTTTAGGTTTGGTTAGTCATATGAAGTGGATTAGTATCTTTGTTTCCAATTAAATTTGGTTAGGTTTGAATTTTGCTCAACATGACCCCTTTAGGTCAAGTTGGATTCAAAGTCAATTGACAGGCGGCCTGATCATGCTTCAGTCAAGTTTGGAATGATTGAACCCATTAGTTTGAGTCAATTTGGCTTAGATCAAGTTTTGACACATTTTGACTTTTTTAGGTCAAGTTGTCAACAGTGGCCAATCAAGAAGTTAGGCTCAAATGTTGACTTGGTCAAGTTCAAACATGATGAATGAACTTAGATCAATGGTTTCAATCAATTTGGCCTATGGTGGATTTTGGCTAGTTTAGATTTCAGTGTTGACTTGGTCAACCCTTAGGTTTGACTTGGTTTGACCAAATTTGGTTGATTGATCATCCCATGATGATTGTTGATCATGATGAGGCATAGGTGAGTTTGATTCAATCCAATTTGGTTAGGATTAGCTCATAATTTTTAGGTCACTTTAGGTCAAGTGAGGCTAAGTGGGTCAAATGGCTTGGTCGAAGCTTGATTTGAGTTTAATTGAACTTGTATATGGACTTATGATTAAAGTATAAATCCTTTTGCAAGTGGTTTGAAGTCAAATGGGTTTTGATTCATTTGACAAATTCATATTCAAGGGAAGAATATGAATGGATTTGAGGTTTGATTTTTGAATTGATTTTTGATTTGATGATTGAAGTTTATATTTATATTTGGATTCATGATTGAAGAATTGACTGAATCATGAAGGAAAATCAAGAGTTTGGCTTGATTTGAAGTTGATTTATCTAAGTTCAAGATTTTGATTTGAAAGGCATAGGTTGGATTTTGAATGGATTTGAGTTTGATTTTTGGAAGTGGTTTTGATTGTTTGAATTTATATTTCATTTATATATGTAAATATAAATGAGAATATAAATGAGTCATGAGAAAATTCCAAGGGCTTGAAGTGATTTGATCATGATTTAGGCTAAGTCTATTAAAAGGGAATTTAAAGGACTTAGGAAAATTTTTAGAGTATGAAGTTTGAATTTTTGAATTTGGTTTGATTGATTTGAATTTATATTTGTGAATATAAATGGGAATATAAATGGGTTATGAGAAAATCTCATGAGTTTGAATTAGTTTGATCATGATTTAGGCTAAGTCTATTAAAGGGAATTTAAAGGACTTAGGAAATTTTTGGGGTTTTGGATTTGATTGTTGGATTTAGTTTGATTGATTTGAATTTATATTTCATTTATATATGTGAATATAAATGAGAATATAAATTATTTATGAGAAAATCTCATGATTTTGAATTGATTTGATCATGATTTAGGCTAAGTATTTTAAAAGGAATTTTATAAGGACTTAGGAAATTTTTTGGAGTTTGAAGCTTGAATTTTTGGATTTGGTTTTGATTGATTTGTATTTATATTTCATTTATATATGTGAATATAAATGAGAATATAAATGAATTATGAGAAAATATCATGAATTTAAATTGATTTAAAGTTGATATAATTAAGTCCTTAAAGGAAAATTAAGGACTTAAGAAATTTCATGAATTGATTTTGAATTTTGAATTTAGTTTGATTGGTTTGTATTTATATTTCATTTATATATGTGAATATAAATGAGAATATAAATGGATTATGAAAAAATCTCATGAGTTTGAATTGGTTTGATCATGATTTAGGTTAAGTCCTTAAGAAGGGAATTAAGGACTTAAGAAGGATTTGGAGTTTGACTTGAAGGAAGGAAGGTGAGGAGTAGTTCAAGCTAAGGGTAGGAAAATTTTTCTAACACCCCTAAAGCATGACCTATTCCTATGGCTAACCCATCTAAGTCTCTAGGGCTAGGTTGAGTGTCCACCTAATCACTTAATGTGTCTTAAGACTAAGGAACTCTTAAGTTCTAAGAGAAGTCCTATATCTAAGATGGAGGCGTTGAGAGCTCATTCTAAAAATGAGGTCAACACCTACTTGAAGAGCATAAACACTTACAACATTGATAATATTTGTATCAACAATAATCTTTAAAGCTATAATTCTATCTCACCATCTATTAATAATTATAACATTATCCTTCAAACTTTTATCAATAATCACACCTATGCCATTTCCAATTCGACTTCTACCTAAATATCAAAGTTTAAAACCTAAACTATCAATCTCCTTAGCTTTCTCCCCAACCCATTTAGTTTCTTGAACACATAAAATATTTATCTTCCTATGAACCATAGTATCTATTAATTTTGTTAGTTTACCTGTAAGAGTACCTATATTCCAAGTTCCTAACCTAATTCTAATTTCATGGACTAACTTCTTTTTTTGCATCTGTCCATTATGTGGGAACCCTTGCTTATTTAACACTGCACCCGGGCATCGATGCAACGACCCTTGGACAATTTTCGCTATATTTAGGCTATAAAGCGCATCGCTTCTAGGGGATGCCCTAGCATGAACATAATATTTTATAGGATTCATGTCATGATTATTTCGACAAGTTTTATGTTAGCTGTCGACTGCCTATTGCAAACTTGCAAGTATTTTTTTAAATAAACAACAACCATCTGTATATGATATAAAGTACATTACAAAATGATTTAATATTAATATAAATAAATTGTTATAGAGTAGTTGTAACTAAACTTATTTGAATATGATATGTTTTAATTACTATCACATATATTTGAGAAAACATTAAAATTAAACTAAAAAAGATTTATTCATTTTTTGTTAAATTTTCTTTTATGTATAATTCTCTCAGTTGAGTAATAGTTTCTTTTTTGTTAACTTCATTGGAATAAATGTGTTGTTTCATTAGGTCTATGCTTCATATCAAGTGAACTTAGAGGATCAAAGTTTTCAAAAATACTCCTCAGTGGAACATTCTTCATAGTAGGTTAAGGTATTTGAATATTCTTTGTTAAAAAAAAAGGCCAAAACTGTGTCTTTATTTTTTTAAAAAATTGTTGATGATTTATTTTAGTTTTTAAAAATTGGACGAAATTGTGCATTTGCTCTTAAAAAGTCTGAAAGTGTGCCTTTGTTTCTAAAAAAAAGTCAAAAATGTGCCTTAATTTTAATAAAATGATTAATGGTGTGCCTATATTTCTTATAGTATTCTCATTTATTTACATTATTTTTTGATATATTTTTAGTATTAATATCATAGATATTTAATTAATAAATCCAAATTATTTTTATTGATTATAAAACATTTTTCATAATTAGGATTTAGTATATAGATCATTATTTGAAGAAAAAAAGAATTAGTTGATATAGACATTGATAATCTTTTGGCTGACCCTGAGTTTCATCCTCCTATTTGGAATTATGATGTTCATGATAGAGATAGAGTATGAAGAACATTTTTGTTGAATGAATCACATCAACCCAAAAATCATAATTTCTCCAAAATAGTGATAAGCAATGTTGCATGGAGATTTAGTGCAAATGGTTTGAGAAATATCCAAATTGGTTAGAGTATAACATTCAAAAGATGTAGCATATTGTCTATATTACTATCTATTTAAGCCACAACAACAAATTAGTTTAATCCAAGGGGGTGGACATTCATTTGTTGGTGAATGATTTAAGAATTGAAAAAAGAAAAAAAAACTTTTAGCTTATGTTAGTGACCACAATAGTGCTCATAAAAAGGCAGGATAAAAAATATGAGGATCTAATGAAACCTCAAGTACAGAGTATTCAAACTATGTGGTTGACTAAGGATGAGTGAAATAAAAAAGAATAAAGGATTATGTTGATAACAGAAGGCGACTGTGTTTGATTTCTTCTAAGTAGGGTCTATCATTTACGATCATGATGAATCTTTAGAATCAGTTAACAAAAAAATTATATGGAATTATTTCATTTTCTTACAAATCATAATGAAGAGATAAAAAAGTTATATTTAAAAATACTAGTACAAAGTTATAATTGATTTCACCAAATGTACAAAAAGAACTTTATTATGTTGCACAATCAGAGACATTAGTTTCCATCATGAAAGATATGAGCAATTCTTATTTTTCCATTATAGTAGATGTGTCTCGTGATATGACAACAAAAGAACAATTGATTGTTGCAGTGAGATTTGTTGATAATAAATGACAAGTTATTGCAAGTTTTATCGGCATTAAATATATTTCTTCAACATATGAACCTACACTTAAGGCAACTCTTGAATCTATACTTGTAAAACATTTATTATCCATACATAGGATATGAGATTGAGGCTATGTTGAGGCATTTAATATGCATGATGAGTTTAATGGTTTAAAGGCACTTATCTTTAATGATAATTTTCAAGTATTTTATGTTCATTATTTTGCTCATTAACTTTAACTATATTTGGTGTCAATAGAAAAAAATCATTGACAAGTGAAATATCTTTTTGAGTTCACTTCAAGAACTGTAAACACTATTGACAAGTGACACTCTAAAAATTATTCAACATGAAAATATTATCTTACACTTAAAAATTAGAGATTTACTCTGTGGGCGTGGTTTGAATTAGAAAATTAATTTACAACGAGTTGGTGATTCCTGTTAGAGCTCACATTTTCATACTTTAATTAATCTTATGAAAATGTATGCATATGTGCTTGAAGTGCTTGAGATAGTAAAAGAAGATGTGATGCATGATTAACAACCAGTTGAAGCTAGTGTTTTAATTAGTGCAACAAAACTTTTAATTTTGTATTCGTAATGCATTTAATGATTGACATTTTAAGGATTACAGATGAGTTATCACAATCTCTACAAAGAAAAGATCAAGAAATTGAGAATGCAATGAAATTGGTACAAATATTCAAGCAAATGTTACAAATTATGAGGGATAAAGGATGGAAATCTTTATTGGATTAAGTATCTCATTTTTGTAATATTTTGATATTGATATTTCAGATATGAATTCTATCTTCAAAACTCATTGATGGCTTATACAAATGGGTGAAGACATAAAAAATGTACATAATTATCATGTTGAATTGTTTTACTCTATAATTGACATGCAACTTCAAGAATTGAATAGCCATTTCTTTAAAGCAAGTACTAACTTACTTCTTTGTGTGGCATGCGTAAACCCAAGTGATTCATTTTCTACTTTTAATAAAGGAAAACTAATTCATCTTGGTGAGTTATATCCTATTGATTTCTCTATTTGTTGAGCTCGTGGTTCTTGGGAATCAGCTATCCACTTATATCAATGATATGTGTAGTAATAGTATTTTTTTTATCTTTGAGTCATTGATGATCTTTCTAAACAACTTATGAAGATTAAGAAAGATGGTGTGTATCCTTTAGTTTACATACTTATAATATTGGCTTTAGCTTTACTGGTTGCTATTATTATAGTAGAGAGGTCATTTTCTATAATGAAAATTATCAAAGGATTAGTGATTGCTGAAAATTAAGTGGGAGAACTCAATCAAAGAGAGTTCTTAATAGAGTTTAAAGAAGGATAAGTAGAAATCACCCATGATATTTGGAGGTCTAGTGAGCGCTCCAATTTATCATATGGCGAGGCTTTACATTTGAGATTGAAAATTATTATCATTTAAGCTGACATTTTATTAGAAAGTTAGGACTTATATTCCAACAACATAAGATTGTAAAAATTCCTAAGTGTGGATTTACACCCGTACCAGAAGATAAAAGGCCTTTGATCCTAAATCTAAAGTGCTCTATCACAAGCTAATAGCTTGATCTAATCTAGCAAGAGGGAAATAGAATGATGTGACTCATCCTTACTTAAGGATGTGAACCTATCCTGACTTTTTTGGTTTTATAATTGCATGGAGTGTCATCCAGTTAACATCTCATACACTTTTAAAACTATATGAACAAGGCATATGTGAATGCAGTATAGCCCATTTATTATTTATTAGAAAGGGAAAACCTAAGAGCCTAAACTCACTCATTAGATTCTAGATCATGGTTGGTATGAAATAATGTCTTAACCAATGTGACAAAAATTATGTATTTTATTCGTTATGACTAATCAATTTGACTTAAATTGGGTGGACAAGTATGCCTATATGCATGATGAAATTATGTTATAGGTCAATTCGAGAGAAGGATATTTTTCACTTAAAGGGGTTGTTATCAACTATCTTGCACTTCCCCTTATCATGAAATAAGTGATGATCCCCTATATTCAAGGAGGAAGATAATATGCATGCATGATTGTTATCTACATTATATACCTTTGACGTCTAAATCAATTTCATTGATTAATTCTTATGGCTTTATAGTGAGATTATGAGTTGTATTAATTCTAATTTAAAGTTTATTATTTTAGTTGGATAGAAACTTTAAAGTCCTAAAGAGCCAAAAAAATTTCTATCCAGACCATATAACAATCATCTCACTTAAAGAAGTTATAAAAAGCAAGCAATTTTTGTTATGCAAGTATAGTAAAAATAACAAATTTTCAATTAAATTCAAAGAATAATAAAAGGCCAGTGTGGCTAGGTCTTGCTATACATCCTAGAAAAGAAAAGAGTAGTTTGCCAAGCTCAACCCTTATATATCTTAGACTATAATTACATAAATAAAATTAAAGCAATCCATGGGGGTCTTCATCTTAACTTGGCTTCATGAATTTAAATACTCTAAGCTTCACAGAGCCTCTTAGGTCTATACCTTCTAACATCTACTCATTCTAACTCCCATGGCTTTTAACCCTATTACTAATATAAAAATTATATTTTAAAAAATTCTTAAAAAAAATCTCAACTAAAATTGCAAAATAGAGGTTAGCTATAACACACATACACACCAAGTAGTTATATATATATATATATATATATATATCACATAATTGGACTTAGCATTAGTGGGTGCCAAGCCTTCCTATTTTAATGGGCTAAAGAGGAAAGCAACCCCTATAAGCAAAAATATTTAATTTATTTTATTATTATATTAGCCCTTTAATTAAGAGAAATCTTATATAGAAACTATCATTAGCCTAATAAATAACTCCTTATCATACATACTAGTAGAGATACAATCTTAATACATATTCTAAAATAGTACACTACAAAATAAGAAAAGCAATATGTTACCCTGAAGCACCAACATAACTTAAGTCTAGGATTAATGACCTATCAACCTATTGTGCATGTGAAGGTTAGTATGATATGTAAAGTTAGGCTTTAATGTTTGAGTTGTGATTTAAGCAATAAATAAAAATAGTTAACCGAGGGGTGATTTTGATTCAAGTGATTAGTAATTTAAGAAGTGAATTTTAAGTTATAAATTCATATTTTATTTAAGTTTAACCTAGTGTTCTTAAGAGTGTAAAAGTTCATAAGTTTCACTTAAGGTGAAACTTATTTCTTTTCAACACCCCACCTTATGGTTAGATCTAAAGATGCATTTTATGAATTTAAGCCTTCTTAATGGAGCGTTAAGACTTTCAGTAATCCTTACATTTGGATTAAGCTTAAATAGAATAATAATCACATGAAAGTCACTTTAAGATTAATAGTAATAAGTGATGATTTACTTAATAATATCCTTCAACTCTTTAACACTTTAATACTTTATTTTAAAATAATTATGTATTTATTTTATTACTTTAATACTTCATTTTCATTTTATAATAATAATTATATATTTATTTTATCACTTAATACTTTATTTTTGAAATAATTACTTATTTATTTTATCATTATAATATTTCATTTTAAAATAATTATGTATATATTTATCATTAAGGAAATATTAGAATTTCATTCATATACATTTATATATCATTTAAATTTTTCATGCATTAACAAAAACATAAACATGTGTGGAATGAATTCTTGTAACTTTTATTCTATTTGGTTTAAAAATGATTTGAACTTCACATGTATTTTCCACACAACTTTTTAGGTACGTGCCATTGTTAAATTACAAATATGAGATATCTAAGGTCTCCTTTGGACTAGTAGCCCTGTGCCCCCAAGTATCCAACCTATATATCTTCAAATAGTGTTTATTATACATATGAATTATTTTTATGAATTTTATTCATTTTTATTAATTTAAGTTGATAAATGCATATATATATATATATATATATATGGTCTTATATAAGAAACATATTTTTGTGATTTATTAGTAATAATAAGCACACTATTCACATATCATGCATTTAATGATTTTTTTTAAACATGAATATAAATGAGTTATGAACTAATCACACATTTTTAAGTGAATGAAAAATATCAAATATATATCATAAAGCAATCTACTTAAGCTATATGTGGTGTTTAAAAATATGATGACGAGGGACACTATGCAAATCATAGGTGGTACTTATTAAAATGGTCAAGTACAACATCAAAGAATGATCTACTACCTAGAAAGGTAGAGACATCAGCCTCTAATGGACTTAATCTTCTAATAAGGACTCCTAAGGCTGGTGGGTCTACATATACCAGAGATCTTTCCCCTACTTTACATAAATAAAGCAAAATATGATTTATTTTAAGTGGTGTTTTTAAGTTCCCTATAAGGGCAAGCCCCATAGTTAATTACATCTTAGGGGACATGTATCCCCTTAGAAAACTCTCGATTAAAGTGATTGACTAACATCTCAATGAATTTTAAAGTTTAATATCAAAGTATTAGTAAATGTTGAAAATCAAGTGGAAAGCTCAAATTGAAATAATTCTTAATGGATTCCAAAGAAGGATAAGTAGGAAACACTCATGAGATTAGGAAGCATAATGAGCCCTTCAATCTATCCTATAGTGAGGGTTTATATTTCTGAAGATGAAAATTATATTCCATTTGAGTTGACATTTTGTTAGAAGATTAGGACTTAGATTTTGATAACATAAGACTATGAAAATGCCTATGAGGTGAGGACTTATACTCATAGCAAAAGAAAAAAAACAACCTTTGAACCTACATCCAAAGTGCTCTGGAATAAGCCAAGTGCTCAACCTAATTCTACTCAAGGAAATGGGATATACTGGTTCAATTTTATTAGACAGAGTGAATCGATTCTGACTCTTATAGACTTACAATCGCCTGGAGTGACTGTCAGTTAACACCTCCTACAATTTAAAATCATGTTGGCTAATCTTATGTAAATGTAAGATAGCAAGGTTGTTATTAACTAAGAAAAATTTAGAGTCCTAAACTCACTCCTTAGGAGACTAGATCATGATTATTATGAAAGTTATGACTTAGACTAATGCAACAAAATTTATTTATTTTATTTTATTTTGACTCATTAATTTTGGGCTTAAGCTTAGGAAGATTTATGTCTAAATACATGATGAAATTGAGTTATGGGCTAAATTAACAATAAGGGGTGTTCTCTACTATAAGAGAATATTCTCACATGTCAAGCCTTATCTCTTATCATGCAAGAGTGGAGATCTCCTATTTACAAGAGTGAAACAATATGCATACATGATATTGAAACATACAACCATTTACCAGAAGGGTTCTTAAATCTTTTATTTCTTACTTAAAAATTCTAGGCTTCATAGTGAGATTATGAGTTGGTTAAAATTTTAATTAAAATTATTAATTAGGGTATAAAAATTAATTTCTTTCTAAAGAGCTTACCGCATCTTGGTCAAACATCAAATATTCATATTTTAATAAACTTATTAAAAAATATGCCATTTCTATTGCACAATTAATGTAAACACTACAACCAAGTATTATTCACATAATAGAATAAGAGGTTGGTGCGACCACATACCATTATACACTTTAAAAAAGAAATAAAATTGGGTAGCCAAGCTCTACTCTTATATAGCTCGGATTATAATTTATAATGAAAATAGGGCTATGCGGGTCTTCAATCTTTGTCTTCATCTTCAATTCGTGGATTGAGCACTCTAGGCATCACTGGGCCTCCCAAGTCTAAGCCTTTTAGCCACTACTCATCCTAAGCCCCAAAGCTTTATTCTGAATCATATTATAAAAATTTCATTTTTTTATAAAATAAAAATTTAACTACACTTACAAAATAGAGGCCAGCTTAACATACATTCACACCAAACAATTATATTTTAAACATTAGGGCTTAACACCTTGCCTTGGGTCTCCAAACTCACCTATTCAATATATTATGCTTAAGGACTTAAGCACTACTTTCAAATGAAGGCATTTATAAGTTTAATCATCATAACATCTTTTAAGCACAATCCCTTACGAAAGACATCATTAGTCCAATAAATAACACTATACTATATAGACTAATGCACAAACAATTCTAACATCAAGTCTAAAATATTACATCACAAAATAAAAAAATATTTTCACCACGACAAAATATCAACCTAACCTAAGTCTAGGATCAGTGGCCTAATAGTCTAGTGTGAGAAAATCGAGCTAGTGTAGCAAGTTTATACTAGGGTTTCTTATGTTTAACTTTTGATTTCAGTTCAATGTTTGTTTAGTTTACCATTGGGTAGTTTCACTTTAAATGGTTTAGTTGATTTATGATTTAATTATAATTTTAGGTTTATTTTGTTGTTAAAGTTGAATCTAAGTTTCAAAGAAAGGAGAATAAGAATAAATTCTGCTTTGAGCGGAACCTATTCCATTCAACATTCTAATTTTGATAGGATGGAATTTCTTCTCTGAGGTGAAAATTCATCCTAAAGCTCAAACTATGAACCTAAGTATCTTAATTAATCAATTTGAATTTATTTGAATGATTTAATTGAATTAAATTTGTCTTGATTAATGTTCGTTGGATTTAGTTTGAATTTATTTAACTTCATGTGTTTTGATTGTTAATATTGATTTTGGGTTTATTAGGTTTCAATTTGATTTAATTGGACTTTGATAATTCAATTGATGTGTAATCTTCCTTTGAATTTCACTTTAAGAATTTAATTTTATATTACTTATTATTGATTGGATCATTTCAATGTTATTCAAATTTAGTGAGTTATTATTATTATTATTATTATTATTATTATTATTATTATTATTATTATTATTATTATTATTATTATTACTATTACTATTATTATTATTATTATTATTATTATTATTATTATTAGTATTATTATTATTATTATTATTATTATTATTATTTGATTTGAATTGGTTGATATATTTCAATTAACTTCTAATTTAACTAAAATTTGATTTGATCTTTTATTTGAATTCTAACTAAGGGTTTGATAACTTATTAAGTTTGATAACTTGATGGTATGTTAAATATTTTAGTCTGATAGTTATTTAGCTTATTTTGATTTCAACTTATTTGAATTGATCAATTTGTTTGATTAGCATGGTTTGTTCAAGTTTTGTGTTGATTGATGTGCTTTGAAGTTATTTGGAATTGATAGCAATTAAATATGATTTGATAACTTGGAATTTAAATATAACTTATATACTAATTTGATTTGATTAAAGTTTATTTATTTGCTGACTTGATTTGATTAAGCGAATTAATTAAATTTGACTATTAAAGTTTCATTTATCTTCATTCATCCACCATGTTTATTAGAATTTGGTTATTGACTTTAATTAACTATTCATTCTTCAATTTTATTATTTAAATTATATTCTCAAATTTTTGTTAACTATTAACTTAATTCATTTATTCAAGTGATTTAACCTAGTTATATGTTGAACTAAATTGATTTAGGTTTTATTTTAATCTTATTTGATTTGATTGAGTGATTAGTTTAATTAAGGTTCAAAATATATTTAGTTTGTTGTTTATTTAATTTAGAAACTCACTTTGTTTAATTGTTTATCTATTTTAAATGTCCAATTTAATTATAATTTAATGATTGATCAATACTCAATTAAGTTAACTTGGTCATATATTTATATTATTAAATATTCTTAGTTGAATTCTTTATTTATTTAAAACATGATTAATTGTATTACATGATTGATTCGATTAGGACTTAGTTTATCATTATTGAAATTTATTATGATTAATGTGATTTAAATATCATGAATGATTAATTAGGTGTTCATAATTGTCTTGATAATTAATTTAGATGGTTAAAATTTGACTAATGGTTAACTTAATTTATTTAAATTAGATTTAGTTTTGTTAACTATTTGACTAACTTAATTACGGATAATTTCAGTTTAACATGATTAATTTAATTTAGTTACTAATTTAATTAAAGAGTTTAATTAATTTGATTAAGAAGTTTTAATTAGATTGATTAGATATTAATCAATGGCTTAATTAATTATGATTGATTTGATTAAAACTTTGATGGATATTTATAATTAAGTGTTTTATTTAAGTTAAGCTTGATTTAGGGATTATTTTAGTATTACTTATTTAATTTAATTTAGTTTAATTAAATGGTTGATTTGTTTATTTTTGAAACTTTCATTATCAAATTGATTAAGGGTTTATCTTAACTAGAAGTTGATGGATTAATTATGTTTAATTTGATTAGAAAATTAATTCAATTAACATGGAGTTAATGATTAATCAAACTTTAACTTTATTATTTCATATAAGAGTTTAACTAAGAGTTATGAATAATTTGTTTAACTAGCATTAAATTAAAGATTAGTTAAATTTAACCATATTAAATGATTTATTTTGATTAGAACTTGATTAAGGAATTTGATTTATTTAATTATCAACTAAACCAATCTCAACCAAGTGCACATTTTAGTTTCTTTGTCATTAACTTAATTGAGTGGTTATGAGATTGAAGGTTGGCTGATTATTAGTAGTTAATTAAGCTTTAACATAATCAACTAGTTTGATTTAATAAATGCTTAATAATTAACCAAGGTGGATTTGAGTTATGTTTATTTTAATTTAAAGTTTAATGATTAAGGGTTGAGATTTAATGCTTAGTCAAAGTGTAGTTATGAGTTGATTATGTTCTTTAAATAAGTTGATTAAGGTTTGATTTAGTTTAGGTTAATTACTTGACGGAGCTTTGAATTTTGATTTTGTTATTTAGATTATTGATGTTATAAATGATTTAATGATTTAGGTCCACTCAATTAAGCTTAAGTTAAAATTTAAGTAATGTTTAATTTAGTTTCATATAGTTAAACTCAATTTAAGTTTATATTTAATTAGATTAAGGTTTAATTTGAATCAAAGATTACATGACATTTGCTTGACTTAATTTAGGATTCTATTAATAAGGGTTAATGTACTATTTTATTTGTGGTTTTAGCATAATATTTTATTTATTGAATTTTAACTTTAATAAATTCAATTATTATTTATTTTAATGACTTATTAAATTCTAAGTGTATGATCTTGGGGTTTTTAACGACTTCAGATGTTTTAGAAATTTTCTTAAGTCTTCTGATGTTATGAGAAATGTTGTAAATTATTTTTATGAATTTTTATAATTCTTGATTTTCTATTTATTTCCTTATTTAAATTTTCCTAAGATTTCAAAAATTTATATGTTTTAATTCAGAAGTCATTTTTCCTTGAAATTTTTATAGAAAATTTATTTCACTACCAATTTCATTTTTGCAAGATTTGATCCCAATCAGATATGTATTTTAGGTGTAATTAAAATTTTAATGTTTCATATAATATTCAAATTAAACCTAAAATACTGAGAATTAGACCCGACAATAGTCTTCTTAGATTTTGCTCTGAAAGATAAATCTAGAGAGGGTTTATTTAAATTTGTTAGACTTTTATTTTATTTATTATGATTTTTTTAAGTTTATTCTATTTAAGTGAATTAATTTATTTATTTAATCCTTTAATTAGGTGATTTTGGGGTTTAGTGAGTTCCAGGGAGTTTTTACAATTTTATGAGGTTCATTGGAGTTATTTGTAATGGTTTGAGCTATTTTGATGATTTTTCATAATTTTTCTGATTTTTAATTAATTATATTACAAAAATAGGCATTTGAACTTTGAAATTCAATAACTTTTAATATACTAATCATTTGGACTTGAATATTTTATGATAGATGTGTTATAGTGTCAATTTAATTCTTTAAATGTTTTAGGTTATTATGATAAATATTTTAATATTAATTAAAAAATTATTATTTATTCAAACTCAAATGAATCCAATTATCCCTTATATATAATTTTTTTTCTTAAATGTTTTATTTTTTTAATAAAATTTTAAAGTTTTGGGTGATTTTATATAATTTTTAAATTAAAAAAATACCTATTTTTGTACTTAACCCATTTAGTACTAAGTTAGGACTAACTGGGTCAATGCTTTTACGTTTCACGGCTTGATTAGGACACACGACATTTGAGTGAGAAAATGGGTTTAGATCGGACCGACCGATCAATGATCGAATGGTCTAGATCAAAATCGCCGATCTGAAGGTCCATGATTGATCTAAGTACATTCTAATTATAGCCGTCTATCCCTATTAAGAGGGATTAGATGGTTGTTGTGTCATCTCCCTCAAAGCCATCAAATAGAGCTGGTCGAGCAATTTGTTCCACCCCAAATAGTCCATTTGAGGGGCTACTTTTCGGCGAACTAGCTGAAAAACATCATATTTTGCACCGAGGGGATGGGAGGAAGTGAAGGTTAGGATAATCTAAGGGATTTACCTAAGATCGAGTGACTATTCATACAAATAATGAACCTATTAGTTTTTTAAGGTTTTTGAAGAAATTATCTTGCTAGAGTCGACATCGATGGATATTTTGATCCAAATATGCTCCTAGAAATGAGATGAAGCTCAGAAATGAATATGCCCACTTACCTCCCTACCAATCGCCTTCTCCACCAATGGCTGCCACCTCTTTGCTAGAATTTGGTTATAATATGTTATTTTATGTTGAAAGGAAGAGGAATGGGATTAGAGGAGCTCTAGGAGTTATTTAGAGCCAACCAAGAGTAACCATGTGCTCTCTTTCCTTCTCTTTTTAATGGTGGCCAAAAATCACTATTAATGGTGGTTGGGGAGGTGACGACCATCTAAGAGGAGGCTTGGAGAAGTTAAAATTTGTGGTTTAGCTATTGTAGAACCCGCTAGATATCAGACAAATGGAGATATGGCTTGTGTTTAAGTTGATATTAGATTTTGGCACCTTGCCATTGATTCTCCTCTCTCCCATGGCCTCCATTGTTGACTTGAATCTCCACTCTATATGGGCTAAAGTGTTAGCCTCCATGTGACAGATTTTGGGTGTGGTTTGAGCCTACTTAAGTTGGGTTGAGTTGGTTTGAACCTCTCTTGATCCATTTGGCTCAAATGAGTCAAGCTAGGTTCAATGCATTGATTTAGCTCAATTAAGTTTATATTGGGTTATGATTATGTTTGATTTGATATTTGAAGTAATTTAGAGCAATTAATTTAATTAATTTGGGGTTGGTTTTGATTCGAACCCATTTTGACCCAAATTGGGTCTAATGAGCCAATCGAGTTTGTTTGGATCTAATGAATGATATGACCCAAAATTAAAGTGTATTAAAACTTTTATTATATTTGATTGAATATTTAAAGTGATTTGGATTAATTTATTTTAATTAATTTAAATTTAGATTTGATTTAGACCCATTTTGGTGCAAATTGGGCTTAATGGATCCAATTGGGTTTACTTAGGCCAAATGAATAATTTGGTAAAATAAAACCAAAACAATATCAAATTATTTTCAAATATGATTCTAAAGTGGTTTCCAATATTTAATTTCAATTAATTTTAATTTATTTTATGTTTAGGTTTAATAGGATCCATTTGGGTTCACTTAGACTAAGTAACTTGATTAAGCTATTTAAGTCATCATTGAATTTAAAATTGTTTCATTTTGTGTTCCATTATATTAATTTGATAATTTTACGCATTTAGAATGAATTAAATTGATCAAAATTTAATTAGTTTGACTTTTGACTTGGCGGGGCTCACATAAGTCAACTTAGGTCAAACGACCTAGTTAGCCATTTGATGCTCCAATTAAATTTAGATTTATGTTTTTTTTTGTGTTCATGTATTGGTTTGGTGATTTTGGTTTGATTTAATTTAAATTTATTTTGGTTTTAATTGACATACATGATTTTTAGACCTAAATAAGATTAACTGGGTCAACCATGCCAATTGCCTTAATATAGGTTTATTAGATTTTAGTTTTTACTTTAGATTTACTTGGTTTAAATTTTTATTGATTTTATTAAATTTGGATTTGATTGGACTCACATTGTCAAAATGGGTAGGTTAAGTTTTGTGGGGTTCACTAAGCTAACTTAAGTTTTCACCTTAATGTGTTGACTTTTTAATTTTGTTTTGATTCTATATTTAGTTTCATTTTGATGAATTATTTTCATTTTTCTTTAGTTTAAGTGCCTAATAAGAAGCTCTTAATTTGAGGTTTGAGATCGTAATTACTAAGATTTGGGTGATTATTAACCTCACTCGATTAGCATAACCTTAATGCTTAGATCAAATCCTAGGTCTAAGAGGAGGGTTGTCAACCTCACTAAAAGTGAGGTTAACACTATTAAATCTTAAGACTATTCATGTGAAAAATAAAATCACTTAAGCTTAATCAACATTTTTTATTTAATGCATTGTAATTGCAATTGAATATTCCTATTAAGAAGAGACCAAATAATAAAATTACCCTATATATACCCTCTAGTCATTAATGAAAGTTAAAAGTAGAATTATGATTTTTATGAATTAATTAAAATTTATAATTATTTAATCAAATTAATTCCCACTAAAAAAATAATAAATCATAATGTACAATCTCAAAAATTTATGAACATGAAAAATAACATGAGAACCGAATAGTAAAATTTCAAGGAATTTTGGCTTATATTTTGAAATTAATTAATTAAATAGGAAAAACTTTAGTTAGAAATTTATTCTTAAAATGTCCAAAATCATTTTAGAATTTAAATTTTAGTGATTAACTCTCTATTAGCTGAGTACAAGTAGGGTTCATTTGCAATTTTTAGAGATTTGTACAATTAGTTATGAATTTCTAAATTCTAGATTAATTAATACATTATTTAATTAATAAAAGCCCAATTAATGGTGATTTTGAGAAGTAATTAAGACCATATGTCCTAATAAATTTATCTCGTTACCATTAAAGTTCTAATGCACATTTATCCATCAAAAATAATTTTCATAATTTTTTTATTAAATAAATTTATTAAGTAACCAAAATGACTATTTAGGGTTTAAAAATATAGATCTCAATGTCCTAATGTACTCTTCCAATTAACTTGAAATAATTATGCGTGGCAGAGGTCATCCTATGGAATGTCTACCTAAAATTTCAAGTAATTTTGCCAAATAATTAAAGCTTAATTATAACATTAATAAAATTATTTAAACTTTAATTAGTCTCTATCTACTTTACTAATATTGTGGCTTTTATTTTTTCTAAATTCTTCACTATTTAAGATTTTTAGAGAGTATTTATTTTTATAATTAATTATAATTATTAAAGTTCTGCCATATAAATTATATTTTTGAACTTATTTAGGCTAGATTATACATTTAGCATTAAATCAATCACTTTTTACACATGATGCCATGGGATTGGTTATTTAAACCATCCCCCATGACTACTGACTTAGCGACAATGAATGCAATTTCATCATGAGCCATTTGATCAAAGATCGAGCAATGATTAATCCCATAGCTTAAAAAGGATTAAATCAAAAATCTAATGAGGATTTATCATGCTCCTCCATTCTAATCATGGGAGATGGATAACTAGTGATTTGTCTTCTTCCTCCAATGAGAGATGAACATCGTTTATCTTTCACTGTTTGATCCAAGCTAACCATGGTTCATTTCATGATGAAATCAACTCTATTAAGATCAAAATTCAAAATGCAAGGTTTCTTATGGTGTAATCTATATGAGATGCCAAATCATAGAAAAAAAAGAACAACACCTAGGGGCCTCTCTATGGATTGAAGCAATTTACCTTGCTAGAGCTAAGACTGATCATGATACCAACTAAGGTTGCTCATCTAGAGACAATGTCCTACTATTTATGTCCCCTCCTACCTCCTTGTCATTTGTTCTAGAGACCATACACCACCATGAGCTCGTCGGAGTTGGTCTATGTGGTGTTTATTTTCGGTTGCATGTGTATGTGTGTGTATACTTGGGGAGGGGACACCACACAGATTTGAGGGTGTACTTATTGAGGCGATCGGGTATGACATCATGAAATAGTGTACTATCTCGAAAGATAGAAATCACTATCCTATGATGGGCTTAATCACCTAGTAAGGACTCCTAAAACATGATGGGTCTTCGAATGTACTAGAGATTTTTTCCTTACTTTACATGAATGAAAAAAGTAGGGTTTATTTAAATTGGGTTCTAAAGTTTCCTATGCGGGCAAGCCCCCATAGTTAATTACAAC
Organism: Cymbidium sinense; assembly: GCA_021442155.1. Classification (NCBI taxonomy): domain Eukaryota; kingdom Viridiplantae; phylum Streptophyta; class Magnoliopsida; order Asparagales; family Orchidaceae; genus Cymbidium; species Cymbidium sinense. The sequence goes on from CM038229.1 coordinate 22,112,236, forward strand.
CTAAGGAAGTGAATTCCTTAGGAATACTCTCAATTAAAGTAGGCAATTATTGTCTCCAAAGAATTCAAAGATAGGACTATCAATGAACTAGCAATATTTGGAAGATCAAATATGATAGATTGAAAGGAAAGACTTATTATCGAAACCAAATGGAGATGAGTAAAGGATGCTCATGATACTAGGAAACCTAGTGAGCATCCTGAATTATCCTATGGTTGGGCTTTATATGTTTGAAATTGAGGAGAATTATATATTTGACTTGAAATTTTATTAGAAATCAAGGACTTATAATTCTATAATATAAGATTATGGAAATGCCTAAGAGGTAAAAATTTATTCTTGTAGCCCCAAAGGGAAACAACAATCTCAGATCCTAAATCTAGGGAGCTTTAGCAAGAACCAAAGCATGACCTAAATCTAAGGCGAAAGTGGGTATATTTTTTACCTCCATAAGAGAAGGTAAACCACCCGACTGTTGGACTTAAAACTACCTGGAGTGGAAGCTAGCTAACTCCTCCTTCGATTTAAAACCATGTGGTCAGACTTATGATTTTGCAAGATAGCTAGTTTGTTATTATTTAGAAAAGAAACTAAAGTCCTTAAACCTAGTCCCTAAGAGACTAGAGCATGAGTGGCATGAATAATGATTTAGTCTAATGCAAATCTTATCAAATTTTATTTGATTTTGGACTCTTTATTTTGACACAGGCTATAGAATTTTTATATGCCTAAATGTATGATGAAGTTTATTATGGGCTAAATCAAAAGAGAAAGAGGTATTTTTCCATTATAGGCTCTTAATGATTAAGCCTAATTTCTATCTGGCAAAGATGGAAACCCTCTCTTAATAAGAGGGAAACAAAATGATATGCATGATATTAAACATACAACATCCATCTAAGGGGTTGCTAAATATTTTATTATCTTGATTTAATGCTTAGGCTTTATGCAAGGTTATGAGTTTGTTTTAGAAAATTTAGTTATGAGTTTTTAATTTGGGTAGAAAACTTAATTTTTGTTAAGAGACTAATTGCATCCAAGCCATACAACAATCACCAATCGTAAATAAACTATAAAGAGACTTGCTTTTTCTAATGCACAAGCTAAACAAAAATCAAACAATTTTATAAAGCTAACATAAAAGAATAAGAAGCTGGTGTGATCGGGTACAGCTGTATAACCCAAAAAAGAAATGGGTAGCTGAGCTCTACCCTTATACAACCAGTATAATGAAAGAATAAATACAATTTAATTATAACAAATGAATGGGAGCTATGGGGGATCTTCAAATCTTCAAAGCTCATTCTTTTCTTCATTTCTTTCTTTCATTTGGTTGGGCAAGCTTCATTGCATCACATGGTACATAAGACTTAGTCTTGTAATCAATGTTTATCCTAGGTCCACATAGCACTAATCCTAATTCTTAATGCAAAATTACATTAAAAATAGGAAAAGTAAATCTAACTACACTTGCAAAATAAGTGTTAGCTAAACACACCATACAACCCAAGTAGTTATATGAATAATTTGGACTTAGCACCTTGCACATGGGTAACCAAGTCCACCTATCCTAATGTAGATTATGCTTAGGGGTTAAGCAACCTACAAAGCAAAAACATATATATTTATTATAAGCGCTCCTTAAGCATAATCTCTTATAGAAAATATGATTAGGCTAACCACGGCCTAACATCCAGTCTACGCACATACACCCTAACATCTAGTCTACAACATTACATCACAAAACAGAACATACATCAAACCATGCACCACCCTAACATAAAGCTAAAAGGGTGCACTTAATCTAATGTGTGTGTTGAGGCTTGCGTGGTATATCCTAACTAGGCTTTAGAGTTAAAATTTTCTAAGTATGAAAGATATTTAATTATCATGGGTGTTTTCACTTTAAATAGTTTAATTGATATGCAAATTTTTCTTAACATTTTCTTTTGTTTCATTTGACCTACATGACAACTAAGTGTTATGATGAGAAAGAAAAAGAGGATCACTCTTTTTTATCCCTACCTTAAGTCACATCTAAAGAAAATTAATTAATCAATTCTCTTTAGTGAATGGCTTATTACATGCTTTAATTAGTCCTAAGTTTAGGTTCACTTTAAATAAACTCATTCAATAAGAAAGGCATCTTAAGGTTAGTGGAATGAATTACTATCACATAACACATGTTTATTCAGTTCTTTCCATCATGTATATCATGCATATGATTAAATCTTAAACATAGCTATACATGCTATTTGTATCTTAGCACACTTAAATGATGAATGTGAGTAAATGTATTTAGAATTAATATTTCATTTGGTTGAATAATATTGTCATATTAATTTAGAGCTCTATCTAAATTATTATGCAAAAGTATAAGGAAAGAACCTTAAATCACATAACTACTCAACTCAACCAAATATAAAAAGTATGAATGCATGCCTTTTTAATAGAAAAAGGGGGTTTTCATTCATTAGCTAAGCACACATCCACATGTATAAAAGTTTTAAGCGAGTACATCACCATTTTTTTGCACCAAGGGAACGAGGTAAGAACCTCCTTGGGGCTACTTAAAGCGGTGCATCCATGGGATGTCCAAACTAATATACCACTTACATTCTTACTTATGCAATTCAACACATGAATATAAGGAAGAAACTTCATTTCATACACTAGATTTATATTCAGTTGCATTTCCTATGTATATATCTAACTAAATTTACAATATATACATATGAATATTAGTAAACTTTTTGAAAATATATTTGAAATTTAATAATTATACTAGCCACACATATTTTAAATTTAAATCAACACATGCAATTTGACATAAGGGAAATCATTTTATTTAATTAATTTTAAAAGAGATGGATGCATGAATCATATGACATAATATTTAGCACGATTGAAGGAAATAAAACAACACAACATGTGATTTCATTCAATCTAACTAAGTCCTAAGGACAATCAAACTAAATAATTATTTAAAACAAACCAAAGTTCTTTAATGTCATTTCATTTTCATGTTTGATTTGATTTAAAAAAATGTGAAAGAGGTTTGCTAATCCTAATCCCATCCCCCATGTGTGAGTTAATTTAGTTCAATGAAGGATAATTAGGTTGATTTTTATATCTTGATTAGGTTAGGGTATGAATTAAGTCAATTAATTAACCCATACCTACATCACCTTAAGTTAATTAACTAATTAATATTAATCCAATATGATACGAAACCACATGAAAAGTAAATTAGCAATGCTCCAAAGAATTGAAAGGGGCCTAATGCAATTGGCTCATGATTAATAGTTAATTAAGCTTAAGATATCCCACTTAACTACTTTAATGGTTTTCTCACACATGTGAGCTAACCATAATTTCATTAGCTCTCTCTTTAGATTATTGAACACCCAAAGAGCTACCCAAGGTTGATTAAATGTGATTAAATGTAAAGTGGATTTTAGATTGAGTTAATTAAGCTCATTAATCCATTGGGTTAAGCATTAGGCATTTTTAAATAATGAAATGGAATTAACTTAAGGAAAGAGATTAAGAAAGAGGCCTTAATCTCAATCCCTAAGTCTCATATTTGACCACTTAGGCTCTAATTTTATCTTGAGGATTAATTAATTAATTAAACATTTAATTACCTCATTAATCATTAATTAATCAAATTCCAAAAAGTGAAGAAAACTTAAGAAATGTATTAGGAAAAATATCCCAATCACATTCCCTAAGCTCCCCTACTGTTCAACTGAGGTAATTAAGCATAAATAATTAATTAAGTCACTATTCATTCACTAATTAAATTAAGAGAGTGATTAAGGCTTAGTCAATTGATTTTTCTAATTAAGCAACTAATAGAATCTAAGAAAAATAGGAGAGGCAGAGGTTATCCCCCCTAAACATCCATAAATTAGTGATAATTAGGACTGTTAAGCTAATTTCAAATTAATTAAGCCAAGAATATTGTTCAAAATCAATTAATAATAATTTTGCTAGGTGCTACTCTAAAATATCTTTAAAATGAGCCTAAGTTTATATTTTTTGGATTTTTCTAGGATTAGTTATGAATTTAGAAAGTTTCATGCTTAAAAATAGATTAATTATGCTGAATTAAAGCCTTAATCCCATCGGGTCACGTAGAGGCTAACGCGACATGCATTCCACGCAGCACCATAGGATTGACTATTTTTATTCTTCGACATCCTCGACCATTTATGGACCATCTAATCTAAGATTGGACGACCACAATCAGATTTGCAATTTAGGAAAAGAATCATGGGATCTAATGCTGGATCTAATCAGAGTCATTCATTCCAATCACTCAGAATGGATGGCTCATGATCTATCATGTTCGCAAGCCGTGAAAGACGGATGCCATCCATCTTCCCCCATTCGATCCGAGTTCTTCATTGCCTCAATTCCTGGAGGGGACCTACAAGGAGCTAAAAAACTCATGATGTTCAAATTTACTTTACAAAAGACCAAGCAATTTTCCATACAAGGCTTGATTTATAAAATTACCTCACCAGAACTAATGTTCGGTTGTGGGATCGACGGAGGTAGCTTCGCCTAGTTGAGGTGAGGCCCTGTTAAGAAGCTTTGGGCTTGATTTGGGGTAGAGTGCTCGATCGATAAATCCACACACATTAAGGCTTTGGCTTCAATCAAACTTCAATCTCTGATGTTGAGAAGGCTTGGAGATGATTCGGTTGTGTTCAGTGAAGTAAAGGGATGGTGTGGGTGCAAGGAATTTGTGTTTGATCAAATATAGGAGGAGTATTGATCAGGGAGGTGGTGTCCTATTTCAATTTTGCTCAAGGAGGAGGAATGCCGATCGAGGGAGCTCGGGGAGTGCTTGGGAGTGCTCTGTGGGATTTCAAAAATGGCTAGGAAAGTCTCATAAATCAAATCATATCAAATCCTGCTTGAGTTTAGGGGGTATACCCCTTAATTGCACATAATGGATGGATGGGATGGCTTCCAAAAATCTAGTCGATTGGTCGCCATCAAGTCATCAGAGGGGTCATCATCAACTCCACGTGTCATGCCAAGAGTGGAGGAAGTGGTGGCAGGAGTCTCAAGGCTTAATATGGGAAAATTGAGTTGGGTTGGTTCTTCCTTTGCCCATGGGTGTTCAGCCCTGGAGGTGACTGTTTGGCTTGCTTCTCTTGGTCAATGGAAGATGCTAGGTGACTTAGGTTGGGCTAAGGTGTCTTAAGAATGCGTTATTTGGCACTTTGATGGTTGCCATGGGAGGCAAAGCAGACTTTACCATTTAAAGTAATAATCCAATGTAAAGAGAGGGTGTCCATTGGTTAATCCCCTTGGGTTGGGTCCCACATGGACTTGGGCTAGTATGGAGTTGACCTAGAGTCCATTTGTGTCGGGTTAGTTCAGCCACCAAGGTTTCATAAAGTGGTTTCGGGTGATTTGGCTTCATATGGTCAAAATAGGCTCATTTGGGTTAGGTTGGGTTGGGTTGACCAATTGGTCAAATTTGGTCAAACCAAAGTTTGGGTTTGATTCATATGATGATTTGGGATATTTTGGTTCAATTGGTTTTGATGAATTTGGCTTAGGTTTGAATTTGACTCATTTGGATTCAAAAGGGTCAAATGGGTCAAGTTGACCAATTTGACCAATTTGACCAAATTTAGTTGGGTTAGGTGTTGAGTCAAGTTCAATTGGTTAATTAAAAATGATTGTAGGATTTGGGTTGGTTTAATTTGGATTTTGGCCAATTTGACCCTTTAGGTCAATTTGGGCTAAGTTGGGTCAAGTTGACCAATTGGTCAAATTGGGATCAATCATGGCTTTGGTCAAGTTCAATAAGTGATTTGGATTGAACTTGAGCCATTAGTTGCAGTCAATTTGGATCAAATAATGATTTGACCTATTTTGGCTTTTTAGGCCAATTTGGGTCAACTTAGGTCAAATGGCTAATTGGACTTGATTTGGCTCAAGTGAGGGTTTTGTCATGTTCAATCATTCATTTTGAGTGGGTTTGAGTCAATGGTTTCAATCAATTTGGCATATGGTTGGTTTTGGCTAGTTTGGGTTTCATTTAGGCTAAAGGTTGACTTGGTCAATGGGATAAGTTGACTTGGTTTGACCTAATTCAAGACAATTGATTAACTTAGGATGATTGTTGATCATGATATGGGGTTTGGATGGGCTTAGTTTAATTCAATTTGGGTTGTATTAGAACTTGACTCAAAAAGGTCTTTTGGGTCACTTTGGGTCAAGTGGACCTAAATGGGTCAATTGACTTGATCATGGCTTGATTCAACTTTAATTGAACTCACATATGGATTTAGGATGGAAATATAAATCCAATTGCAAGTGATTTGGAGTTAAATGATTTTTGGTTCATATGATAATTTCAAGTCAAAAGGGGTCAACATGGGTTTGACTTGAGTTTATTTGATAATTATAGTTTGTGTTTATATTTGGAACAATGATTGAAGGAATGATTGAATCATGAAGAAATCCATGGATTTTGAGTTGATTTGGTTATCATTTAGCCAAGTTCAAGAAATTGGCTAAAAGGGCTAAACTTGGGAATTTGATTTGATTTGAGTTTGGTTTTGGCCATTTGGATTTATATTTCATTTATATTTATGAATATAAATGAAGATATAAATGATTCATGAGAAAATCACTTGAGTTTGGAGTGATTTGGAAGTAAATTTGACTAAATTGAGGGATGTAGGTAAAAAGGGCTTAAGTAGGGAATTGCTTTGGTTTGGTTTAGTTTGATTTGATTTGAATGGTTTGAATTTGGATTTCATTTATATTTGTGAATATAAATGAAGGAATGATTGATTTATAAAAAAATCAACCAAATTTGATTTGGTTTGAAGGAGGTTTTGGCTAAGCATATGAAGGTGGTTCATATGGCTTAGGAAGGGGTTTTGGAGTTTGAATTCAATCATGGGTTTAAATAATTTGGAGTTGGGTTTAGATTTATGATCTAGGTTGGGATTTGATTTGAGATTGAATTTGATATTTGAGAAAATCAATTGAATTTTGGTTTATTTGAATTTGGTTAAGGCTAAGTCCATAAGATAAAATCAAAGGGCTTAGGAAAGGATTTGGAATTTAAATTTAATCATGGGTTTTAATCATTTGTTTTGGGATTGGATTTATGATCTTGTATTTGAATTTGAGGTTTGATTTGGAAGGAGGAAGTAAGGATTGGGTTTAAGGTTGTAGGGTAGGCAATTCTTCCTAAATCTCTAAGGCATAACCTTTTTCTATGGATAACTCTCCTGAGACTCTAGGCATAGGTTAAGTGTTCACCTAATCACTAGAAGTATCTTAAGACTAAAGAATTCTCAGTGTCTACAAAAGTCCTAGATCTATGATGAGGAAGTTGAGTTCTCACTCCCAAAAGTCAGGTCAACAGTCTACGACAACCTTCCTGTGCTCGAATTGAGGGGTTCTCAATTTGTTCTTGGTCCTGAGAATACATGGAAGGTGTGGAGAGAGTAATTATGCTTTAGAGAAGGTTTGGTGAGGTTGAGTGTTCGTTCGGGCTAAGAGGAGGTTTGGTCTCATCGATAATGGGATGAATAAGGAGCTCTAGGGATCTCAGGGATTGGCTTTGGAGTTGGGATGAAGTTGTGTGTGACGTTTGAATGAGTGGGAGGTGTATACCCTTCTCCATATATGAACCACCATTTTAGGTGGGTTTAGTCCATGGTAGCCATCCAAGTAGTGGGCAAGGCTAAAATTAGCTTTGGACTGATGAAGTGGACCTCCTCTAGTGGTTGGAGAGTTTCTTGGCAAGTGGTGAACTAGACAGCCCATGGTTGGTGAACCAAGAGCTTGCCATTGTAAGGGTGAAGTCTCCTTAGTCAATGGATGGACCAAATAGCTTTGGGTCAACTTGGCTTAGTTGCAGTGAGCTCAAGGCTTATTAAGAGGATTGCCTTGGTCAAAGAGAGGGATTAGACTTTGCAGTTCTTGGATTTTAACATATTTGGAACACTTGATTCACTAGGTTAGGGCTAAACTGGGTTCACCATGGGTTGAGGCCACTTGGAGAGGTGTGGGAGAGTATAATGATAAGTCATGCTAAGTTTGGTTGAGATTAGAATTAGTTTGATTGGGTTTGGCTTATTTGGACTTATATAGGTTAATTTGGATTCAATTGAGTCAAGTTAATCAATTGACAAAATTGGGCCTAAGGGGTTATTGAGTCATGTTCAATTGATGATTTGGAATGAATTGTTGTAATTAGTTTGATTTAATTTAGAGTGGATTTGAATTTGGATCATATAGGTTCATATAAGTTGAATGGGTTAAGTTAGCCAATCTGCTAAATTGGCTAGGTTAGGTGCATTGATGGTTTGGACATGTTTGATCATCAATTTAGGGATGATTGTAGGTTTCAACTTGGTTGAATTTTAATTGAGTTGAGAATTGGATCAATTTAACCTTTTAGGTCAAATTGGGCTAAGTGAACCAACATGACCAATTTGGCCAAATTAAGTTCAATTGAGGGTTGAGATATGCTCGATGACTAATTTAGGAATGATTGTAAGTATTGGTTTGATCGATTTTAAGTTAGATTGAATTTTGGTTCAAGTTGACCTTTAGCTCAAATTGGGCTAAGTGAACCAACTTAGCGAATTTGGTTAAATTGGGTTTAATTGATCATTAAATTATATCCAATCATCAATTTAAGGCTAATTATAAGCATTGATTTATCCTAATTTGAATTAGATTAATATTAGGTTCAATTTGGCCCTTTAGGCCAAATTGGGTTAGATTGCTTCAATGAGTTAAAATGGTTCAATTGGGTGCATGGTGATAATTAATAGTCATCATAATATTGATTGTAATAATTAGTTTGATCCAATTTAGGTCAAATCAAGATTTGGTTCAATTTAAATTTTAGGATAGATTGTGCTAGATTGGGTTGAATGAGTGAATTAGCTATATTGAGTTGTAATTGGATAATTGGAGTGATTATAAAGATTTTGAATGATTTAATTTAGTTTAGATCAAGTTGGATTTGATTTTGACCTTAAAAGATTCAATTGGGTCAATTTGAGCTAGGTGAGCTAATTTGCTAAATTGAGTCTTGATAAGGTTTCAATCAAGTTCAAATGGGTTCCAAGGAGTTTAGGTATATTCAGTTCCAGATGGTATGGATCAGTTTTAAGTTTTTCCCCTTTAGGACCAAATGGGTCCTCATAGGTTAACTTAGTCATTTGGCCAAATTGAATAAATTGGGTATGGTTTGGAAAGATTTGGGATTTTGGGTGGCATATAATCAATTTGGTTTGATATATATGGGGTTTGGTTTGAAATGATGGTCATTGGTTTCACCTAGTTTGAGTTGGGGTCTAGCCTTAGGGTTGAGCCTTGTGAGTCTTCTAGGATTTGGGTTGGTGTACCCCCTAGCAACTAAAAGTGTTGGGAATGAAAAGTCTTAATTCCCAGATCGAATCCTAGAACTAAGAGGATGGTTATCAAGCTCACTAAAAGTGAGGTCAACAAGCATATATGCACTAATCCTGAGAGGCCAAATTCCACATTCTCCGTCCATAATATCTGAAATAAATCTATTTACACGACCATCCCTAATCCTTTTTTGTTAGTAATTCCACATAACCCTTGCCTCCCTTGCTAGATGCCATAATGTTTTAATGAGGTCTCCCCAGTAGTCACCTCATGTAGCTCGCCATGTTTGTATTGACAACAAAAGAAGAAGAAGAAGAAGAAGAAGATAAGCAAGAAGATACTCAAATTTTTTCTTATTATCTCTCCAACTCATTAACTTTCTTGAAAAAACCATTGGAGTTCAAAGCTAGAATCGAGAAGAAAATTTTGAGGCTGTCATGACTTTACTATGGGTTTCAAAAAATAGAGCATGTTCTTTTCTTTTCTTTTTTTTTTGTTAAATCTTCTAAACATTTAAATCATCTTTTGTTGGGACATAGAATGAACCACCTGATCTCGTGCTTATTTTGGTGTTCTAAAAGGAATTCACTTTACACTTGTTCTATTTAAGGAACAAAAAGTTTAAAAATAGTACATGAGTGCATATATGGAGCTAGATATTGCCTTAATTGACTTATATATTAAGAAGCTTAATTAATTACTAGTGTGAAGCTAGAATCTCTAAAAACATATAATCATGGATGCTTTGTCCATTTGTAGAGGAGAATGATGCGATGTAGTTGGAGTTCATCTAAAATTATATCTTAAAAGAGAGATACTCAAAGTTATAATCTCTAGGAGTTCAATTGAAAATATATTTCAACAGAAGTATAGTTGCTTAAAAAATAAATGGCTTGCAAAAATAAATTTACTATTAGTAATATTAAGAAGAAATAATTCTATAGTAATATAAGATTAACAAAATATATTTATGCTTGTTTCATTTATAAAGTGAGGTGAAGTTAATGGTTTTTAGTACATAACATGTTTTTTATTTTATTTAAAACTACCATTTTTGTTTACAATGACTTAAAATTTTAAATGAAATAAACATGTTGGATGCATGAGGTAGTTCTAGAGTAAGTAAGTTTTCAATTGATGTTTTATTGATTGATATTTATTCAAACTCTTATTGAGAGACTTATCTTCTCTACCACTTTTCAAGAGCTAAATCATTTTGCAGATTGAGTGATTCTTTCACTTTTGTCTAGGTACAATCTAATCTTTTATTCTAATCGGTTTCATGTCTTGCAAAAATAAAAATAATATTTTATGATGAACATTAGCTTAGTTATATTTGGATTTTTCTAACAATTATAATTAACTTCATTCCCTTGTTATTACTTATTATCAATTTTTACTACTTGTGTGCTTCCATTATTTATGTATATGATTTAATCATGGAGAAAATTTTCAAAACAAATATCAAGATCAAAATTATTGTTAAATATGGAAGACATAATGAGAACAACAAAGAATGAAATCTAAAGCATTGTCATATAGAAATTAAGTTATTAAAACATAAGAATTGTTTCCAAAGCCTTTAATCATATTTTGGATGACATATTCCAATTTGTGAGTAATATTTAAATATTTAGAATTAAGTTTGATGAATATACTTTCAAAGAGACCCATGCCAGCCAGTAATTATAATTTTCCTAAAATCAAATTTGAGAGTAAAGATAGATGATTCAATCATAGCTAATTTGATAAATATTCTTATTGGTTATAGTATAATATCTCTCAAGATAAAGCATATTGTTTATCCTTTTATCTTTAAAAATAAAAGACTACGGGAAAGATGATAATGAGTTATTTAAAAGAAATGGATTTTCAAATTGGAAAAAAAAGGTAGATAGATTTTGAACTTCATGTGTTTTGACTGAATATTGCTCATAATAAAGCACGTCAAAATTATGAAGACTTAATAAAATTTAATCAACATATTAATTTTACTTTTAAAAAATAGTCTGATCATATTATTATTGAATGTTATCCTTGTCTAAATGCATTGTTGATTGTGTGAAGTTTCTTTTAAGGCAATAATTGACTTTTTAATGGAATGTTGAGCTTGATAAATCCAAAAATAATGAAAATTTTCTTAAAGTTATGTAATTTTAAGCTAAACATAATATCAATATAAATATAGCTATGCTAAATAATGCTATAGAATTAAAATTAATGTATATTTAAAAAGATAGTAAAAAAATCTACATTCATTTCAATAACAAATTTAATAATTGAAGAGCTTAGAGATAGTTTCTTTTTAATTTAAGTTGATAAATCTCATGTTATAACAACAAAAGAACAAATGAATATTATGGAGAAAAATAAATAAATTTTTATTTGGTGCATTTTAAATCTAAATAATTTACTAAATATATTTAATTAAGGCAAGTTAATTATGTTGCCCATTTCTATTCAAATACTTTTACTTTTGTAGATTTAATGATTTTTTTTATAATTAGTTGAAGATTTATATTATGGATGTATCATGCATAATTTTTATTTCTAAAAGATGAAGCCTTGTAGAGCAAATGATTATATTTAGGATGGCTACTTTACACTCTCTTATGTCTAAACTATTCAAGCTAGCATTAGTTTTGCCCATTCTTATAGTACATATTGAAAGAACTTTATTTGTTCCAGTTATTATAAAAATTAACTACAAAATAAAATGGGGGATCAGTCCATGAATAATAATTTAGTCACTTATATTGAGGAAAAATATTAGATATTTTTTTGGCAATGATGTAATCATTAAATACTTTTAGAAAATAAAAATTAGATATTATAAATTATAATTTTTTCAGTCATTATAAATTTTATCTTCTGTATTTTAATAACTTCTAACAATTTTTTTTTTAAAATGCCAATGTTGGTCTTTAGTCTAGATAAAAAGTTGAGAGAATATTTGACCAAGCTAGTTTGTGCCTCTGCTAGAAAGAATTATATCTCTGCTCTTGAACACATGTTTGTTTCTATCATTATTTTTCAAGTTGTTTGCATCTAAAAAAAATAATAATAAAATAAAATAAAAATTTGATTTAGAGCATCATGATGCTATAATCTTGGAACCTAGGCATTGTCATAACTTTCAAGAAGAATAGCCATATATGTCGGTTGTCTACTTGAATAACTTAACGTTGCAGGGCTATAATCCCAGTGCCTAAGTGCTGTTGCGATGGCCTTCAATTTTAAAAGCAAGAAAACTAACCCTTCCTGCCAACTACTTCCCCAACAGTGACAATTTCCTAAAAGGGAAGAGGTGGAATAGTTAGAGGTTGAAAAGTTGGCTAGGAAAGAGCAGGATCGATTATCCAAAACATCAATAAAAAGAGAGGGAATTTCCCACTCTGCTTCCCTTTTCTTACCCTCTCTCTTCTACTTACTCCCCTTTCTTATTCTTAGTCTCCAGCACTCTCTCCACAACGAGTTTCTCACTGATGTATGAGGGCACTCTCTTCTTGCACAAGACAAGATCGAAGCTGACCACTGTGAATTCTAGGTAAAGATTCTTGGAAATGTTTTTTTTTAAAATATTTTTCTCCCTAAAAGAAGATTTTCATTTTTGATCTTAGGTTTGGTGAGAAATAAAGAAGCCTATCTTTGTTGATCATGAATCCATAGTAGGAAAGAATGCCCCATAATCTAAAATTCCCAAGAATCTTGAAATTCGAAGACCTCCATCATTGAACTTTGTTTCAACGTATCTATTTAGATCCAGAACAAGAGAGGAGAATGCTTTTGCACTAAAAAAGAGTGAAAATCTTGCACTTTAAAGCTGTTATGCTACCAAAATTTCATTGAATTCCTACAGTACCTCAACAATGAGGGAATAGTACTGTAATGCTAAGTTCTTGGGAAATCAAATATACAAAATCTCGCATCATGGTGTCACAGTGCCATATATAGTGCCAAGGTGCTAAACTCAGTGCCGCAACACTAACCTCTCAAGTTTTACATGATCAAAACATTCAGTTATTGTGTCGTGGTGATGTCTCTGAAGCACTGAGGTGTTTCATTAATTTTATAATTTCTAATAATTAGAATACTAACTTCTTCAAATTTAAAGTCTAAGTCATGTTCATATAGCCCCAAAGTGTGGCCAATCAGGCACTGTATTGCTTGCTTCTCAGGTCATGACCCAAAAATTCTCTATTTTATAGCGCTACAGCATTGACTTCATGGGTTATAAACCAAAAATCTCAATATTAAAGTGTTGTAGTTCCATCCATTAAGTGCCACAGTGCAACCTTCTTGGGTTAAATGATAAAAATTCCTAACCCATTTCTCCATAATTTTGTCTTTTCGACATCGCAGTGTTGCCCTCTCAATTTTTGAAACACGGGACTAGCATTGTGGTGTTGAACATGCAACACCAAGGCACTAGTTCACATACCAGGATAGTTATCATGTCAATCAAAAGACATATTTATGATAATTAACTTCATAACTGATGTCATCTAGGAAATAAGGCTGAACATTGATGTATCATCACAGCTCCGACACAGTGCCACAGTGTAAGTCAAAAAGTTTGCTCTTTTCATTAAAAGTGCTTGTTTGTCTGCCATCCTTTTGAACTGATTGTTGATTGGAGTCACAACACCAAATTTCTAGCTCCAAGGTGCCAGTCAACTAGTCAACTCGGTCTTGACATTCCAATATTATGTTGCTAAAAGTATTGTGATGTTGAGCCCTCGAGTTTTAATACTCAAATTTGTTCCTTTTAATTCTACAGTGCTAAGTACCCAATGCCAGCTAATAATGTTGAGGAGCTATCATGACAGGGCCTAGGTGTTGACCCTCAGAACCACAAATTAAATTTTACCATGCAAACATCCTATAAGTCTATCTTTTTGCCATGCGAACAATCTATATCCTTATGACATTCCAAGGGATATAAGTCCAACATATTCATTTTCCATGTGAATAGTCCATCTGGCATTCCAAAGGGATGTAAGTTCAATCTTTACATTCTCCATGCGAACAATCTATATCTACACGATATTCCAAAGAGATGTTAGCCCAATCTATCCATTTTTCATGCAAATATTCCTATCGGGCATTCCTAAGGGATGTAAGTCTAATTTATATGTTTTCCATGCAAACAATTTATATCCATATGACATTCCAAAAGAATGTAAATCCAATCTATTCGTTCGCCATGTGAACATTCCTATCTGGCATCCAAAGGGATGTAAGTTCAATATATACATTTTCCATGTGAACAATCTATATCCATATGACATTCCATAGGGATGTAAGCCCAATCTATCTGTTTGTAATGCAAATATTCATATATGGAATTCCAAAGGGTTGTAAGTTCAATCTATATGTCTTCCATGGGAATAAAATATATTCATATGGAATTCTAAAGGGATGTAAGCCAAATCTACTTGTTCGCCTTGCGAATAGCCCTATATTTTAGCTTTCCTGTAAATATAAGCCCAATCTATTTACATGTTCATCATGAAAACATCATTAAATCATAGCCCCTACACTAAAACTCTAGTCTACTTAGGATATTTGAAATGAGGCAACTTATGGTTGCTAATTAGACTCTCTAGGCATTATGATTGATAGCCGTTTGATGTTGCTAGATTGGAGCAATGTAGTCCTGGGATGATGGAACCATGGGATCTTGATCAGGGCTATCTCCATTTTCCCTTTAGATAGTCATCTATATCATGTCACACACATTGCCAAACACCAATTTATATCAGAGATATGTTTATTTTCAACCTTAATCGAGAGTTCTCTCTTATTGTAGTAAGAGGGGTAATTAACTATGAATGCTTGCATTCATAAGAAGTAGAACTTATATCTAAATAAACCATAATACAATGTTAGGGGAAATTTATTTGAATACCAATCAATATACCTTATGAAGAACATACTCTTACCCATCTCAATAAAGATGGTGGAGAGTTTTCAAAATTTTTTTTTTCTGAGCGATCACAAGTGTCTCTCAAAATATCAAATTTTATTTAGGTTTCATTTTAAGTTCTATTCTATCATGAAAATTTCAATTTTGATAGTTTTAATAATTTCACTTTATTCAATGTTAAATTTAGTAATAGTTTTGATTAAAATTTTAAAAAACATTATATTTATTTAAATGTAATTCAAAATGTTATTTTTCATAAAATTTTAATTTGAAAGTTTAAAATTAAATGGATAATTATTTGTAATGTTAAATTATAAAAATAATGAGAAAATTTGACTTTATATGTCTTATAATAGACATAATTGGCTAAATATTCTTGTTACTTTATTATTTGAAGAAACTCACCAAAATAATTATTTTATATCCAATCTTCCTTACTATATTAACATATGACTTATCCCTCAACTCAATGCTCACAAGGCTCATGTGAATATTCAAATAAGAGAATTATTTAAATATTGCTCTTCTAAATACCTTCTATTTCATTAAGATATGAAAGCTTGTATGATTGGTCTATAATAATGCTTTATAATGTATTCTCTACATTCTAGCTACCATTTATTTTAAAATTAATAATATTTTATTTTAATTTATTTAGGTTTAAATGCATTCATCACTAGTAGTTGTAAGTTACAATAAAGGAGACCAAAGAAGGAACCTAGGATCAAAAAGCAAATAATTTATGTAGTGTTTTGAACCTTGCCCAAATTATATTCTCACACAAAATCTTAAACACAAATCACATTCGACATTATATTAAATGTTCAAATCTTGAATAAAACTTACTTGGAACCTACTTGATCATTGTTTGAAATTAGCTTACAGCTTGCTCAAATCATGTTTGAAACCTGCTTACACATTGCTTAAACTTTGTTTGAAGTTTGGAATGACTCAAAAATATTAAAATAAGGTTTGAATATAGTTAACATATGATTTGAATATGATTCAATTAAGATATAAAATAATTCAAACATCCAGGATGGTAAACATAATAATAGTTTGAACAAACTTATTCTCATCATATTATTACTATTGACTGTACTTTTGGAGTGAGGCTGATGATCATCTCCTTGGACCTAGGATCCATTTAGGCACTAAGGTATTCCTAAAATTAAGACACTTCCAGTGGTTAGGAGAACACTAACCCTAAGCCTAGAAGACTCATAGGGTTCAACCTTAAGGGTAGACTCTAACTTATGTTAAGTATATCTCACTTACCCTAAATCCAATCAAAACTATATACTAAATTAATTTATTAGACCCAAACCAATTGATTACAGATTAAGCATTGAAAAAATCCAATTGTTTCAAACCTAACTTGACTCATTAGGATTCAACTGATCCAATAGCTAAGTTGACCCAATTTGACCCATTCGAGCTTAAAAGGGTTAAATCCAAAATTAACCAAAAATAATTGAAATTAAACTCACCTAAACTCATGTTAACCTCAATTAAAATTGATTAAATCTTGATTGCAATCCAATTAGATCAAATTGAAACAAATTGGCCCTTAACCCAGGTTGACTTATTTGAAACCTATAGGGCCAAAATTCAATTCAACATAATTCAAGCCATATGAAATCAACCTAAGCCTCACGATCATTCAAAACACTCAATTGAGCATTCCAATCAAATTCTAACCAACCCAATTTTAGTAATCAGTCTAGGTTAGCAATGCACCTAAAGGGATTTAATGCAATTAGGCTCATGCTTAATAGTTGATTGGATTAAAGAAGGAAATAATCTAATTTAAGTACACTTATGATTTTCCCATACCAATGAGTCAATCACAATTTCCTTACCAACTTTATGTTATTAAACACATAAAGAGAAACTAATTAATTATATTTGAATTATGTCAACCAATCATTAATATTATTTGACTTACATTTTTATCATTAATTTTCCTAATTAATCCCTAATTATCACATATGTTAATTAACCTTCTTGAAGAGACACATTTGAAAAAATAATTAGGGAAAGGGTATTAATTATTTCTCCTCACTACTTCCCATGTTAATAATGATTACTTATCTTTAATTATTTAATTTTCACTATTTATCAATTTTAATAATTATTAAATTAATTAAAGGGGGGTGATTAGGATTGAAATTCAAAATCTTTTAAATTTAATGGCAAATAATTCCAAGGAAATTATGGGAGGTAGAGGACATCCTATGGAATCATCCCATCAAATTTGAAATTAATTAGGCAAGTAATTAGTCCTTAATTAAAGTAATTAGTCTAAGCTTCAAACTTTAATAAAGCATTGTTCACTAGGCATAAATTAGAGATTTTATTCTTCTTAAATTCTCCAATGTCTAACCTTTCTAAAATGGGTTTTCTGTGTACTTTTTTGAAATTTTCTCTCATTAGTTATGATTTTTTGAAGTTTTGGCTATTTAATTACATTTTTAAGGTCTAATTAATCCTTTAAATCATAGGCGCCATGATTTTGGTTACTTAAATCATTTGATGTAGTAACTGACTTAGCGGCAGTAGACATAATTTTATATCGATCGTTCAATCTCAGATCGGATGATCGAGATTAATCCCATAATTTTGAAGGGATTAAATCAGAATTTCTAGTGTGATTAATCATGACCATCCATTCTAATCATGTGAAATGAGTACCGATGATTCATTATCTAATGAGCACCGAAAGACAGACACTATCTGCCTTGTACCGCTCGATTTGAGCCCTTAGAGCACATTTGATGGTGAAATTGACTCCAAAATGATCAAGGAATGAATCTAAAGGGATCTTATGGAGGAAATCATACAAAAATATAATTTACTTAACAAAAGACCAACACGTAGGGGGGAAACTATGATTGCTAGATTTTTACCTCATCAGAGCTATGGATTAGTGATCCATTAATAGTAGTAGCTTTGTCTTAAAGAGATGAAGCCCTATTGAGAAGATCATAAATTGCCTCCTTGCTGATTGCTCTATTGACCAAATGCCACTGTAAAGCTCAGTAGAGTTGGTCTAGGGACATCTTCTAGTTGTTGAATTGCTTGAGAAATGATTCATTTTGGTTCGCTAGAGTGAGGTGAAGGTGTGGGAAGAGTTAATTTAGGTTTGGCAAAGATTTTGGAAACTTGGATGGATGAAGCACTCAGGTTTGATCAGGGGTTGGTCTTGTCAATGGTGGAGCGCACAAAGAGCTCGGGAGAGGGTATGAGACTATGCAGAATGCTCTGGAAAAGGTGTGTGTTGAGTTTGAATCCATGAGGAGTATACTCTTCTCCTTAGCTGAACCAAAGGCTAAGAATGGTTCAGCCTTTGGTAGTCATCCAAACGGGGTAGGTAGCCAGAGATGGCAGGGGACTGCTAAGGTTGCTGAGGGTGAGAGGATGAGGGAGTGTAGTGGTCTGACATAGGGTGTACAACCTCCCTTAGGTAGACTAATGGGTTTCCATGGGTGAAATCACCCACTCATGGCCAAAGATTGAGCCTAATAGCCTTGGGTTAGGTTGGGTCAATGGTCCTCTTGTCCAAGAAGAGCCAAAGGTGGCTTCCATGGGGTAAGGGGGAGGAGAACCCACACAAATGAGGATTTTATCCTATTTGGGTGGCTTGGTTCAATTGGTTTGATGCAAACTGGGTTCACCATCAGTTGGTCCCACTTCGACAGTTCCGTGGTGACCCAAGGATGAGTCATACCAAGTTTGGTTGAGTTTGAGCTTGGTTTGGTTTAATTTAGCTCAATTTAATTCATCTAGGTCAAATGGGCTATTGGCTTAAGTTGACCATTTTGACTAAATTGGGTCAAAGTGAGAGTTTGGATAAGTTTAATTGGTAATTTGGAATGTGTGAGTGAAATTGGTTTGATTTAATTTGAGTTAGATTTGGATTTGGTTCATATGGTTCAATTTGGGTCAAGTGGTTCATGTTGATCGATTTGACCAAATTGGCTTGGGCTTGGGTGAGGTTTATGTTAAATTGATCATTAGTGATTGATTGAAATAGTCGAGTTAAATTGATTTGGATTAGAATAAATTTCAATTTAATTTGATCTTTTAGGTCAATTTGGTCTAAGTAGGTCAATTGGGTTGGCTTGTCAAATTGGCTTCAATTGATGATTGCAGAATGTTGAATAATGAATTTACAATTAATTAGAGGCATTGGTTGTAATCATTTGGATTGAAATGAGATTTGGCCCATTTAGCCCTTTAGGTCAATTGGGTCAACTTGGGTTAAGTGGTCAAATTGGCTTGACTTGACCCAATTGATTGTAATTGGGTAATCAAAGATGATCAATAATCATTATGAAAGGGATTGGATGAGTTGATTTAATCCAATTTGGGTTGGATTGAAGTTTTAATAAAATTGATCATTTAGGTCTCATTGGGTCAAGTGAACCAATTGGATTGAGTTGCTGTCAATTAAGTGTTGAGAGGGGTTCAATGATGGATTTAGAGTTGATTAGTGGCTTTAAACACAATTGATTTTGGCTCAATTAGGTTTTGGCTCATATGAACCCTTTAGGTCAAATGGGCTAACTTGGGTTAAGGTTCGGTTGATTTGGCTTAGAGCTTGGATTGGAAAACCAAATTCAATTAAGATTAATTGAATAGGTGTGAGTTAGTTTAGCTATAATCACAGAGCTTAAGTTTGAATGAGTTGATGGGCATGAGTCTTGGTTTAGGCCTTAGGGTAAATGGAACCTATTTGTCCTTAAGTCTAACTCTTTAAAGAGTCAGCTATTGATGATTTGAGCAAGCTATCCTTTGAGTTTAAAGACTACTTTATCTGAAAATAAATTGAAATGATCTCCAGATATAACTGTCTATAAACTTAAGCTTGATGCCATTTCAATAAACTAAGTCCCTTGATGACTGCGGTTAAACTCCAAAAGAAAAGCAAAATTTTGCTAAATTAAAAGCTAGAAAATGATGGCTTTACATGAGAAGAAAACATTCTTCTTGGTTAGCTAACATCATAAAAAAATGAAAATGAATGATAAAAAGAAAAGAAAAAAGAAAAAAAAGAAAGGGAAAAGAAGAAGATTAAATCCATGTGACCCACATCTTGGGACTAGGATAAAATCTTTACCATGAAAATGGGTTCATATTACCCATACTTCATTTCAAAATTAAAAAAGCTTTCATGCATAAGGTTATCCTCCTTAAGGATAACTTATTTGAAAAATTATCAAATCAAAACAATTTTAGAAAAAGAAGAATTTAAAGCATATGATATGACATTCAGAATCCTTAGAAAATTGTTTTGTTATGTAGTCATGTCATTCAGTCTCAAAATATTAAGACAATTTGTCAAAAGGTCATAAACAAGATTAGTTATAACCTCACTTTCAATTAAGTGGGGAGCTATATTGAAAATCTTTAAAAAAAAATTAAAAAGAAAAAAGAAAATAAAAGAAACATCATTATGATTTGAAAAAATAACCATATCACTACATATAATGTCTTGAAATATACTTTTAAAGTAATTTCAAGGACTTTGTAGTAAAATTTAGAAAGATAAAAAAAATACACAAACAAGAAATTAATCAAAGTCATTTATGAAATATCTTTTCATAAAATCTTTAAAGAACAATAACTCAACTTAAGAAATTCAATTTCAAACTTATCAGAAGAATCTTAATTTCTCTAATAAGTTAATCGTTTTAATTCCCTCATTGATTAGGGACAAAAAAAATGCATCCATGAGAATCTAAGAGTTTGTTTATCTTGATTCTCATTCATTTTAGAAAGCTTCAAAAGAATCTCTTGATCTTTATTGAATCCAAGAGAAGGCCTTATAAGTTATTGATTCATGTCAACAAAACATAAATGAAATACATGTCCAAACAAGAAGAAAAAAATTTCATTTGAGAAGCACTAGTTAACTTTAGTTCTTACTACCTAAAGAACTACATAGTCACATGCAAGCTCAAAATGGTAGAATTCTCAGGTGAGTACCCTATGATGTTTTGCCTAAAGTGAATTATACATCTAGCATGGTTATATATAACTTTGAGATATAGAGAAAAAAAGAAAAGAGAAGAAAGAAAAATGATGAACTTTTATGTTCATGGCATTGTAAAACATCGGGTCCAAAATATACCCAAATCCTCCTTCAAAAATATACATCAAATATTTAAACCTTCTTCACTAAACTTATTCATGTATAAGAAGTATTAGTGCAATAAAGAAATGAAAACAAACCTTCCATTGCCTTTCATCAAGTTAGACTAATCAAGTAAATATCAAGTTCATTTGACTTTTTCTTATTAGTCAAATGAGTTGAGGATTGGGAATTAAGTCACTTTGACCCCTTTCCTTAGCCATATCATCTATAGGTTTGGAGCAAGCCATTTATGGCACCTTTTTAATACATACTTTGAGTTGGGAGCAAGCCTTTTATGGCACCTTTCTCAAGTTTTCCTTATGAGTTTGGAGTAAGCCTTTGTGCACCATTCTCATAAACTTAGAGTAAGCCTTTTTATGGCATAACTCATTATTTCTATAGGTTAGGTGTAATCCCATTTGTGGAACCTTTCCTATACATATCTTGAGTTGGGAATAATCCCTTTGTTGCACCTTTCTCATGTCTTTCTTTATGAGTTTGGAGTAAGCTTTTATGCACCATTCTCATAAATTCAGAGTAGGCCTTTTATGGCCTTACTCTTTCTTTCCTTAAGTTAAGAGTAATCCCATTTGTGGCACCCTTCTTATAACTTCCCATAGATATGGAGGAAGCCTTTCATGGTACCATTCCTATTATTTACATGATATGATTAAGTCACTAAGACCCCTTTCATGTCATATAGGATAATCTGGATAGAAATAAGTGATCCCTTTCTTCTCCTTAGCTATTTTGGATGGATTAAGCCATTGAAGGCTCTGTCTAACATAAGAGTAAGTCCTATAGTAGGCATCCTTTTAAAGTGACTAAAATTAGGATAAAGTCATTAAGACCCCTATCTTTAAGTTGAAACAAAAATATGAGGTTTAGGATCAAGTTATGAAAGATCCCTTTCCTCCACCCAAGCTATTTAGGTTAGATTAATCCATTGAAGGCCCCTTCCTAATAGCTAGCTAGAAAGAAATAAGTCCCCTAGTAGGCATTCTTTCTAAAAGACAAGAATAGGAATAAGTCACTAAGACCCTTTTCTTGTCACATAGGCTACCAAGGTTAGGAATAAGTCATGAAGACCCCTTTCTTATTATCCAAAATATGAGGCCTAAGAATAAGTCATTAAGACACCTCTTCCTCATTGTGTTACTCAAGAAGGAATGAAGTCATGAAGACCCCTTCTTATTAACCAATCATAAAGTAGTAAGTCCTTTAGTAGGCATCCTTATAAGGATAGGATAAAGTCATTATGACCCTTTTTCCTTTCTGAAGTTATCAAGGTTGGAATTAAGCCATTGAAGGCTCCTTCCTGTTAGCTTAGATTAGTAAAATAAGATTCAAGACCTTGTGACTTCTTTTCTAATTCAAAATAGAAAAAAAAAACTAAGAAATGGAATTAAGCTATTAGAGGCCCCATTTCTTTGGACTACTCAAACGAGGAATTAAGTCCATGTTACCCCTACTTAGTATTCAAGAATGTTGAGGATTAGGATTAACCTATTTAAGCCCCTTCTCCTTAACTTAGCTATTTAGGTTGAATCAAGTCTCAAAAGAACCCTTCCTAATAGCTAACTAGATAAGTGTAAATCCCCTAGTGGAATCTTTCCCTGGTCAATTTATCATGTAGTATGGATTAAAAGTATGTGTCCATATTGACATTCTTTATAACTACTATTCTCAGACAAGAGTAAGTCCCTTGAAGCCATCTTCTTTGAACACAGTGATTGCATTAGGATTAGACCATTCTTTGGGTCCAATCAAAAGACATCCTTATTCATCTTAGAACTTAATGAATTTAAGTTTCTAAGAGTAAATCAATTCAAAACAAGTATATGCATACATATGCCTATCTTTCACAACCAAATCCAATCAAAACATGAAATCAAAATCTAAATCAAAAATCAAAATTATTAATTTGAACCCTTCTAAGCCAATATGTGCAGTGCACTCTAGTCGATCCACTATACATATTAGGGGTCCATTTATTGACCTCATTTTTAGATAAGTTAATTTGAACTCTAAAATCAAAAATTAGGATGTCTTAATCTCAAAAAGGAATCCCCTACAATGCTTAGGACACTATACCTAGTGACCTAGGACACCTTCTTTGGGTTTGATCTAACCTAATTGGCTTAGGTGGAATCAACCAAAATCTCAAATTTAGATGAACTCAAACCAAAATCGAAATAAACCAATTTGGAATCAAATTAAAATAAATGAAAGAATCAAAAACCAAATCAAAGTCAAATATCGTCAACCCATTTGACATAGGTTTAACTTATGTGGGCCCCACCTACTCAAAGGTCAACCCACCAAGAATTTGACCAAATTAAGTCTTTCAGAATATTTCAAATGATCAAATAAACATGATTAATTATAAATCTAAAGAAATTCAAATTCATTTAGGTCTTAATTGAGTTAATTAGACTACTTAGTCTAAAATAAACCCAAATGGGTCCTATTGGGTTCAAACCTAAATAAAATTAAAATAAACTCAATTTGATTATTCAAAATCATTTGGAAATGATACTAAATCATAATCCAACCCAGCATTGGGTCTAACTTGGTCAAATTGGTCATTTGACCTAAATGAAACCCAAGCTTAACCCATTAAGCCCACTTTGGGTCAAATGAGTTCAAATTGAAATTTAATTAAAATTAAATGAAATCAATCACTCCAAATCATCTCACACATGTGATCAAGCATGATTGGAGTCCAAACCCAATCCAATTGAGTGAAATTGGTCATTTGAACCCAATTGGAACCGAACTTAACCCATTTAGGAAAATGAAATGAAATTTAAAATTATTTCAAAATTAAATCAATTAATCATATCAAAACTCAATCCATCATCAATTAAAGATGATTGGATTTAAAATTTAAAATCAAACACTTTGAATCGAAGCACTTGGTTTGGATTCAATTTTCCAATCCAAGTCAAATTTGGTTAAGATTTGAACTCAAATCCATATGAGTTTGATATGGGCAGCCACCTATTAATCTAAAGACTTTAATGGTGATGCCATCAACTATAAAAATTGGTGGAATTATGAGAAGAGAGGAAGAAGACAAGTCTCCTTCTCCTCTTAAACATGATTCATCCCACCTCTTTACCCCTCAAAAAAAAGGGGAGATGGCTGCCATCAATTGAAGGCTACCAAGTCAAAAAAGTAAGAGACTTTGCTCTCTCCAAGGGAAGAAGCCAAGGAGAAGAGAAGAAAAGGAAGCCGAAGAAGAAGAGAGAGGAGGAAGAGATATCTCAGCCAAAGCAAGAAATGAGGCCAAATGCCATCTTCCCTTTTATGTGAACAACCAAGCTTGCTTTTAAGGCCAAGGGGGATTGAATCCACCTCTTGGCTGGCCTTGCTACCACTGGTGGCTGGATTCTATCCATGAAGAAACCAATAAAAGAGGCTCTCGGCCATCCATGGAAAGAGGGGAGGGGGAGCCTATTCCCTCCCCCTTTTCATTCTAAAATGTCCACCAAGGCTAGAGATGAAGGAGGGGACCCTTCCCTTGGCCTCTCGCCATTGGCATGATGATGAATAGATGGAAATCGAGTCTCTCTAATGGTAAAATCAAAATGGGAGTCTCTTTCATCAAATTTCATGTTCCAACACATTCTAGAGGTCGAGGAAACCTCAAACATATCGCCACCCCAACCCCTCACTGTCGGCGAGCCAGAAATTGACCGGGATCACCGAAAAATCATGTTGACATTGGTCTAAGGATTAATCTATGAGGAGGCAAGCCATCAAACTCCACCCACACCTTTGTTGAGTCAAAACGAAGCTAATGGAGTCAATCCCATCACTAAACTCAAGGTACACTCTCTGACCAGGCCTCTAAGCCATTGATTTTGTCCCTTTTTGAAAAAAATTTGATTCCCGAGTGGATCAAACCGGATAGATGAGTCCTAAATTGACCACTGATCGATTTGAAATTGAAATCATGATGCCAATCATCAGCAATTGGTAGAGATTTGGAAAAAAGATGGTCGACATCCATCTCTCATTGGCAAAATGAAGGATTGAATTGGGCTCGTCTGATTTTTGATTGGATGGTCGAGGATCATCTTGCATGGCATCGCTTTTAACGCGAATGCCACATAGGATCCACGTGGCCCGCTCACACCATGCCACACGATGGAGGTGCCACGGTGGCTGCCACGTCAGCCCGCCATTAGAAACGGACTAAATCCCTTTAAAATTAATTAAAAATCACAAAAAATTCAAAAATTCATAGAAAAATAAATATAAATCCAAAAATTGAAAACCTTGGCTCGATGAATTCATCATGATGAGAGGAATCTATAAAAATTAAAATGTGCAATTAAGTTTGGGTATTTGAGTCTTAATTTGGGTTTAATTGAAATGAATTAAATCTTAATTAATCTCAAACTATTAATCCAATTGAAATGAAACTTTGGGGAACTAAAATTGATGTTAAAACACACCTTAGGAAAATGTTCATGAAGTATTATAATGTAACTCATGTGAAATGAAAATTCAAATCCTAGACCTCCACTTTAATTAAATAAATAAATTAATGAAAATGAATCAAACAACCTTAAATTAATTTAATGAACCTTATTGAACATTAAAACACAAATGAAACTCATCCAAACTTAATAAATCTTAAATTGGCTTAATTAAGCAATTAATTGAATTAAATAATTTAAATAATTAACCCAAACTTAATTAAATTAGAATACATCAACCAAATGTTCAACAATTATGAATGAACCATCTTTGGAAACATCTTTAAGAGATGAATCAATGAAAAATGAAACCATCAAATAATTTGCATCAAATTAAGGTTAATTTGGGTTTTAATGAAATAATTAAAACCTTAATTACACCATAATTATGAATCTAATCAAGATGAAACTTGCATGTAACCCCACTTGCTATACAATTTCAAACTAAATTGATCTTTGGATTAGGAATTGTTGATTTTCCAAATCTCTAAGTCAATATTAATCAAATAATGAATAAAAAAAATTATTAATCCATTAAATTATAAACAACTTGAATTAATTTCAATTAAACATAAAAATACTTAGGAAGGTTTTCCAATATCTTAAGTCAAAGAACTTAATCAATTACATACTTAAGGATTAATGAAATTAATAAATCATACTAAGAGTAATTAAACTTTAAGTTAATAAATTCATAATTAAATAACATGAATAAAATCAAATGAAATCAAACCTTAACCTAAATACTCTAACTTAACAAGAATTAAACTAAATGAAACCAAGATAACTTAATCCAAAACATTAATGCAAATCAAATGAAACTAACCAAAGTCAAAACCCCAAATCAAACTAAATCAAATGAAATAAGTGAAATAAATTAAATGAAATGAACCAATTCAAATAAGATCAAATGAAATAATTCAATCAAATTAAATTAAATTCAAATGAAAATCAAATCAAATCTAAATTTCAAAGAAAAGAAATGAAAAATTAATCCAAATTCCAAAAAGATAAATGAAATGAAAAGGATTAATTAAGATACTTAAGGATCTTAGTTAGAACTTTGGGATGGATCTTCATCTTAGGATGAAGATTTCGTTTCATTAAGAGTCAGGACATAGAATAGGATGAGTTCCATCCAAAAATGGAATTCATTCTACTCTTCATCCTTGAAAACCTAAACATCACTTTAACCAAATAAAAGTAAAATGAAAATGAAAATAAATCACTAAACCATTTGAATTGAAACCACCTAAAGGTTAAATTGAAATAAATTTCAAATTAAAATTGAAACTTAAACTATAGGGGCCTAGCAAAGTCTTGCTACACAAGTCTATTCCCTTCACACACTAGATCATTAGGTCACAGACCCTAGACTTAGGTTATGCTGGTCTGTGATTCTTTATGATTCTTTGTGATGTGCTGTGATATGATGTGCTTTACATGTTATTATGATGTACTATTTTAGACCGCATGTCTAGGATTATTTGCTCACTAGACTGGATGGTAGGATATTCTTTCTTAATCTAACATTGTCTTCTACAAGGGGTTATGCTATAAAGGATTGCTATCATAAATAAAATTAAAAATGCTATTTCTTGCAAGTATGCTTAAATCCTTAAGCATATCCCATAGGGCTGGTGGGCTTGGAAAGAAACTAATACTAAGCCGAGTGTTTGTGAAATATAACTGTTGCATGTTATTTGCATTTGTTAACATTTGTTTTGCAGGGCTTATGAATTAATTTTGAAATCAAAATGTAAATTTTAGCTTAAAATTAAGTTAGGATCTATGGGGTTTAGGATTATCAAGAGTTGACCCTACTAGAAGATAGGTGGAATGGTCCCCTATGAAGCCCAATGAATTTCTTTGAGGAAGGAGACTATCCTGGAAAGAAGACCCATAGATCTAGACTGGTAGTTCTAGGCCTGGCTGTATAAGGGTAGTTCTCAGCTACCGATTTACCTTTTCTTTCAGGGTATATAGCGGTACCCGACCACATTGGCTTATTTCTATAAATTTAAATTGGCTTGATTTATATTTGGATATGCAATAGAATCAACCTACTTTTCTAGATTTTTTTGAGTTGTGCTTTCCTGTGATTGAATTCCTGGACGATTAGGCTCATAAAAAACTAAATTTTATACCAAACTTAAATCTAAATAGTTGAAGAAAAACTAAAAAAAACTTGAAACCTCACATAAACTAAAGCCTTAGGTAAAACATAAAAATTATTAGAAATAATAAAGTTTTGAAACTATGAAATCATATTGCTCCAATCTTTGAATTGGCCAACTTCTTCCATTACACATAAGGGGCATCTGACCTATGAGGATGACCACCTTCTTGGGGAAGCATGCCTTTTATTATTGATTTAGCCCATAACTATTTCTAATTGCATAACATTAGAGATAAAAATGCACACCCAAGATATCAAATAAGTTTTGAATCAAAACATTTAAAAATCTAAAAAATGTGCTTTAGTTAAATGCATTTTTATACCCTACATGATTCTAGAGATTAAGGAGTGAGTCTAGGTTCATAGATTCCTTCCTTAAAAATATAGTAGCCCAACCATCTTACATTCATGAAACTTAGCATCATGAATTTAAAATGCGCTTCGGTGGAGTTAGCTGGTAGCCATCTCCAGGTGGGTTTTAAGTACAGAAGAGTCAGAGATAAGTTAGTTCCCTCAAATGAGAGGAATGGTTGATAATTTTAAAAATGAAATTAGGTTGAGCATCTGATATGTGTTAGAAGCATCTGTAAACTAGGTTTTGAAGCATCCTTTTCAGGAATAAGTCTTTAACCCTAGGTATTTTCACAGTCTTGTGTTGCTAGAATCTAAGTCCCAGACTTCTAAAAAAATGTCAACTCAAAATATAAGTTAAATTTCAAATTTGAAAGCCCAATTATAGGATAGTTAAAATGCCTACAAGGCATCTCAGTATTAATAAGAATTTACTTCTTCATCCCATTTGGCATCCAAAAGAACTCTCTCCACTTTGAACCAATCCCAATTGAAATTCCAAAAATCAATCCTTTGAAAACTAACTTTGAAATCCTTAGAAATAACAACTCATTTCCTTAATTGAGAGTATTCTTAGGAAGCAACCCTTCTTAAGATGTAATTAACTATAGAGGCTTGCCTCTATAGGAAACCATGAACCTAGTTTAAATTAAACCCCATTTTACCTTCCATACAGTTCAAGAGAAAAATATTTAGTATACGAAAGACCCATTAGCCTTAGGAGTCTTTTATTAAATGATCAAATCCATTATAAGAAAACATATTTATCTTCCAAGATAATATATTTATTCCTTAATAATGCATTTGATCATGCAAATAAAAAATTTCTAAACTCTATGTGGTGTCAAAAATTTTCCCCACAGATATTTCTACCCTTCGAGGTAGTATATTATTTCTAAATGCCAAACTTGATCATTTTAATAAGTACCTTCTATGATCTGCATGGTGTCCCATCATAATTTTAAACACCACGACCACTAAATCCCTTTGCCATTGAGAGAGGTCCATCTCATCAGTCTAGAGCCAAGTTTGGCCATACTCATTGCTTAGTCGGTTGCCATGTCTTGAATAAACATAAATGGATGGTTGACATAAGGAGGAGGGTATACACCTCCCTAGCCCTCTAAATTCAATAGAAACCTTTTCAAGACTCCTAGAGCTAGTCCCTAATCTCTTTAGAGCTTCTTGTGCCTCCTAGCTCTAGCAAGATCAACCTCCATCAAATGCTAGCATGCCACAAATCCATCCTTGCAAAAACTTAACCTTAGCCTAATTATTCTCTCTTAAACCTTACTCTCACTTTAGAGAGCAAGAATAAATCAAGAAATGATTAATTTGAGCACCAGAGATAGGAATTTGATCAAGCTCTAGCAAACTTGCAACGATACTTTATTTTAAGAGCAAACAATGAGGAGGCAGAGGGAGACTTTACCTCTTCAACGTGAAGCTACCTTAGTTAATTTTGTCACCAGTCTCAACTCGAGTGAGGTAAATTCTTAAATACCATATAAAAGCCCATAGGTATTGGTCTTTTGTAAAATGTTTGTGTGATTTGATTTGATCAAGTCTAATTGAACCTTAGAATTTCACCCCGTTATAATTTTGGAATCAATTTCACAATAAAATAAGCCTTGGTTGCTATAGATCAAGTGGTAAAAGATGAATGACGTTCATCTCTTGCTAGAGGAATGACAAATAATAGGTCATCCATCTGACATGTTTTGAATGGATGATTATGATTAATCTGCATTAGAAATTTTGATTTAATCCTTATAAAATTATGATATTAATTAGAGCCATTCAATCTTTAATCGAATGGCTCAGAATGAAACTACGCCTACCACCATATGAGCTAAGTGGAATTAGTTTAACAACTAATCCTTTGATGCCATGTGTAAAGCACATATGCATTAACACTAAGTATGCAAATGGATTAAATAAGGTTTTTAAATAGGTCTAAATGGATATAACTTTAAAAAATCATAACTAATTATAAAAAAATCTAAAATGTATAAATAAATACTTTTTTTGGAAAGCTTAAATAGAGGAGAATCTAGGAAAAATAACATCCCTAATTTTTATTAAGTGGACAAAGGCTAATTAGGGTTTGAATATTTTTATTAATATTATAATTAAGCCCTAATTGCTTGGCCAAATGACTTGGGATTTTCAGTGAACATCCCAAGGGATGACCTCAGCCTCCCATAATTATTTCAAATCAATTGAGTGAATACATTAAGAGAATCATATTTTCAAACTTTGATTAGAAATTTTAGCTAGTTAATAATTTATTTAATTAAAAAATTTATAAAAATTAATTTGGATGATTAAATATGCATTAGAAGTTTACTGGTGATAAAAAATATATTATGATATATGGTCTTAATTATTTCTCAAAATCACCATTAAGAGGGTTTTTATTAATTAAATAATACTTTAATTAACCTAAAATATAAAAAATTCATAAATAATTACACAAATCTCTAGGATTTGTATATAAACTCTTATTGTGCTCAACTAATAAAGAGCTAATAAATGAAATTAAAATCCCCAAATAATTTGGATATTTTAAGAGAATTTGCCTAATTAAGGTTTTAATTAATTAATTAATTAATCAAAAAACATTAGCCAAAGGTCTTGAAATATTTACTCTTATTCTTTTATGTTTTTTTTCTTGTTCACAAGTTTGTCATAATTTTGGGCTTGTATATTATGGTTACTTAATTTTTAAGTTTTCTTGGAATTAATTAGATTAAATAATTACGAAATTTTATTATTTCATAAAAATTTCAATTTTAAATCTCATTAATTACCAAAGGGTGTTTGTGGGATAATTTTATTATTTGGTCTCTCCTCAATAAGTTTAATTAGTTGTAATTAGAATGTATTAATTAAAGAATGTTGATTAAGCTTAAGTGGTATCATTTTCATGTGAATGACCATAACATTTGATAGTCTAAGTATACAACTTTGTGATGTCCATTTAATACTCTTTATTTACTTATAAATGTGTGATTAATTCATGGCTCATTCATAGTTGTCTTTAAAATTAAAGTCTTTAACTGCATGATATATGAATAGTGTGGCCATTATCATTATTAAATTAGAAATAATAAAAATAATATTTTCATTATACAAGTCAAAGTATATGAATATATCTATGAATCTAAATTAACAAAAATAAATGAAACCCCTATGTATAACTCATGTGCATAATATATACCCTTTGAAGGTATATAGTTTGGACACCTTGAGGCATAGGATTACTGATCTGAAGGAGTTCTTAGATACCTCTTTTGACCTCACTTTCAGTGATGTTGACGTCCTCTCTCTTAGCCTTAAGATCTTGATCAAGGCACTAAGACTTTTCATACTTGGGGCTAAGACACTCTAATGGTTAGGAGGACACCAATCCCAAGCCTAGAACACTCACAAAGCCCAATACAAGATCAAACTTCGATTGGAATGTGGACCCCACTTAGCCCAAACTCACAAAAATCTTAACACGTCAAACCCATTCAATCACAAAATCATAGGTGACTTTAAACACATCTAATCAAACACAAGCTAAGCACAATTGGCTAATGACCTAGTTTGTGCATTTGACCTAATTAGGCCCATTGGGCCCATTTAGGGCACTTTGACCCAAACTTTGTTTAAATCCAATTTAATCTTGGTTAATCAATCGAACATCATGCCATGCACCAACCATATCTAAATCAAACCCAATTGAGGTCCAATTTGACCAATTGGTCTAATTGATCCAAATTGATCCATTTGGGCCTAAAGAGGCTAAACTCTAAATTGGTCCAAACCACTCGAAATAAACCTTATCCAAGTCATTTTCAACCTAAAAAAAATCATTATTGAAGCATAATATAAAATAAATTTGTCCAATTAACTCACTTGACCTAATGAGATCAAGTTGGGCCAAACCTTAATTCAATACAAAGTGGGTTGAATCAATTATTGCAATCACTCCCAAGATGATCATCTAGTATGATTCAACACCTAAGTGAGACAAATTGATCCAATTAACCCAACTTAGACCAATTTGACCCAAGATAAGATCAAACTAAATCCAAATTAAACCAAACGACCACCCACAATTAAATTCATAATAATAATGAACACAACTCAACTCGAAACCACAACCAATTTAACCAATTTGATCAAATTGACTAACCTAATCCGTTTGTCTCATATGAATCTATATGAGCCAATTAAAATCTACTTTTAATTGGATCAAACTAATTACTCCAACACACTCCTAATCATCATTAGAACAGAACCAACTAGTCCATTGGGCCCAATTTGGTCAATTAGTCAACCTAGCCCAATTGACCTAAATAGATCACATGAAGCCAAACTCAACTAAACCAAATCCAAACCCAACCAAACTTGCATGAATTTTCTTTAGGTGCCCATGGATCTGCCCAAATGGACACAACCTAAGGTGAACCCTATATAGGATAAAAAGTCATAATAGGAAGGTCCAACTCCTCCTTTTGGCCAAGGCAGCACCCTTAGCACTCCTTAAGCTCAACCTAACTAACTTAAGCTGACCCAAGGCTAATTTGCTCACCCTTGACCATGAAAAGCCATGGCTATAAAAGGATAAATCTTAGTTCAACCACCATGGCTTGTCCACTTCACCACTAGCCATCGAACTTCTCTAGCCATTAGAGGTGGGTTAGGTCATCAATCCCATGCTATTTTTGACCACCCCACTTCATAGAAGATTGCCATGGCATGAATCAACCAAATTGGGTGGTTTGCATGAGGAGGAAGGTATACACCTCCCCAGCCTTCCAAACTTAACACACACCTTCGTAAGCCTCCCAGAGCTAGTCCCTAAGTTATTCTAGAGCTCTTCATACTCCCCATCACAAGCGATACCAAGCTCACTCAAGCCCAAATGTCTCCACATACCCAACCTCACCAAAATTCAAACCCACTTTAATTAACACCTCACACACTTTCCCTACACTTAGGCTAACCAAAAAGAATTAAAAAAACACTCAATTTGATCATCGAATGGCCATGTTAAAGAGAACTCCATTGAACTCATGGTGGTTCATGGTTTCTAGAGCAACTGAAAAGGAAGCAAGAGGAAACTTCAACAACATGGCTTCACTTTTTTGAGGTGAAGCCACATCAGTTAGAATCACCATTGGTCTTGAGCTCCGGTGAGGTAAATTCTTCAAATCATAGAAAGCCTCTAGGATTGTGGTCTTTTGCGAAGTGAAATTTAATTTTACCTCAATTAATCCATGAAAATTAGTAGGAAATCATCCCTTGATTGTCTTAGATTCATTTCTCCTTTCAATTTGAGCTCCAACAACCCAAATGAAGTTGTAAAAGGTGAGAAATCTCTACCCCTCATCGGGGAAGGGGGCGAATAATGCAATGTCCATTCCATGTGATTAAAATAGATGGTAATGACTATTCTATGCTAGATTCTATATTTAATCTATTTTAATCCACAAGATTAATCTCCTCCATTCTATTAAAGATCGAATGGCTCTGATTAAAATGCATCTATTGCCAGTTGAGTTAGCCACCATGTAGGACCTTTTACATAATGAACCGCATGGCGCCACTTATTAAGCATTGCCGTGTTGGTGCTCATGTGATGTCGACTATGTAAATTGATTAATTAAGGTTAAAATTTAATTAATTAGAAAAAACTTTAAAAAATATGAACTAATTATAAAAAAAATTAATAATACAAATAAACTCTGTAGAAAGCTTAGATAAAGAGGAGCTAAAAAATGATAAGTTCAATTTTCACCACTAAATTAATTAGAAGCAATTAAGGTTTGAAAAAAAACTAAATTAGTGAAATAAACCTTTAATCAATACCCTAATTGACTTAAATTTTTTAGGGAACATTCCTGATGATAGTCCTCACCTATAATAATTATTTTTAAAGTAATTTAGTTAATTAATTAAAATATATGATTTTTTAAGCCTAAGTTATTAATTACCTTAATTAATTAAATTTTAAAATTATAAAAATAATTTAGTGGCTCTTTGATGTTCAATCATTAATGATTGATATTACAAAACCTTTAAAAAATTTTTTAAGGTCTTAATTATAATTAATTTGAAAAAATGTACCTTAAGGCATTTAATCAATTAAATAATTCAATTAAATGACATAGAGCAAAAAAAAAAAAAATCACCTAAAAATTTTAAATGAATCCTTCATGGGTTTATTTAAATGATAATTAAAGGATGAAATCAAAAACCATAATTGGTTTGAAGTATTTTGATGTAATTTTCTAATCATCAAAATTTAATTATTGTAATTAATCACTTTATGTAGGTCCAAATGACTTAGAAATTTTAATATTTATTTTGTTGTTCTCATGCATATTTAAAATTTTTTTTAATAAAATTTGGGCTTACCATTAGTAAATATTTACATTTTAAAGGATTAATTATCCTAATTATGATATTTAATAATTAAAAAAAATCAAGAAATTAATAAAAAATTAAAAATTGGTTTAAAACTCATTAACCAATAGAGAATAACGTTAGAAAGATCAAAATCAAGCCTAAACCTATTTAGCTTAATTAATTTACCTTAAATATCTCTTAAGAATCTCTTAATTAAATCCATTAAATAATACATGCATTATGCATGAGTTGAATCTTGAATTTGTATGCCTCTTTCTAGGACTAAATCTTAGGACTAATGAATATATAAGATAAGCTTGTTAGACGTGACTTTTTTCTTGCTTAAAAGATTTACATTATTGTGTATTATTTCATGCATGTAGTTATGAACCTTAACTAAGTTAGAATTTATAATTCTTATCTTTAATTTTGAAATCTTATAAAAAGTAATAACAATAGGTATCAACCTTCATGCTATGCATTTATGTAAATTACAATTAATGTATTATTCATAAAGAATCACATGCTTGACATAAATCTGAGGAATATAGACTGGACATCCTAGTGGTGCACAGCTAGCCCAAAAGAGGATTTATAACTTCATCCCCTAATTTAATAAAGCTACATACCTATGATTAATGCATATTTCGTTTGAGATATGTTCATTCAAAAAGCATAAACTCATAGCATAAGCATATTCATAAATTTAAGGTATATAGGTTGGACATCCTGGGGGTGCACGATTATTAAGCTAGCCCAAAGGAGGTTTTATAATCTAATCCTCCTAGTTTAACAAAGTCACATACCTATAATTAAAGCATAATTAATTTGAGTTGTATGTTCATTCATGAAGCATATATTCATAAGCATAAGGTATATATGTTGGACACCCCTAGGGTGAACAACTATTAAGTTAGCCCAAAGAAGTTTTGATAAGCTCATACTCCAAGTTTAACAAAGTCACATACCTATGAAATACAAATAATTAAGTGATTAAGAACTCCATCCATGCATACCATTCACTAATTACCAAATGTAACTTTAAGCTATAATACAAGTATGTTCTTTCTCATTCAAGGAAATAAGCATGCATACCCATCATATTCATCAATGAAAGAGTGAAGCATAAGAGAGATTCACATATCAAAAGTCATTACTTATATTTAATTAGACCTTTAGAAGTGTACATCAAGTCAAGGAAATACTTATCTTAGGTGTTTAGTCTCTCTAGGATAGAGTAGGGTGTAGTGGTTCTCATTATGATGCAGACAACTAAGCTCATTACGCTTCATAATGCATAATCACTACTCAAACATCAATGATGGTTCATTTAAAATCTATATTAAATTATTAATTATTTAGATTAAAATGATCAAATAGAAATAAACTAAATCATGCTTTTAATTTATAATATAATATTAAAGCTTAGCTCCAACTTACTACACTAGTCTTTGCACACATATTAGATTAATAGGCCACTATTTATAAGCTTAGAAGTTAGGTTGGTGCTTTGTTGTGATGTATTGAATTTTCTTATTTTGTGATGTAGTATTTTGGACTGAATATTAGGATTATTTGTATACTAGTCTGGATGGTAGAACATTATTTATTAGACTAATGATATTTTTTATAAGGGGCTATGCTTAATTAAAGGAGTCACTATAATAATAAAAATAAATTAAATACCTTTACTTGTAAGTGCTGCTTGCCCCTTTAGCATATCCCATTATGACAGGTGGGCTTGATACCCATAAGTGTTAGGTCCAATTGTGTGCTATATAACTACTTGGTGTGTATGTATGTTATAACTAACCTTTAATTTATAGGTTAAGTTAGAATTATTCTTTTTAGGAATTTAAATGTAATTTTGTAATAGACTAGGATTATAGCAATGAGATTTAGGATGAGTAGAAACTAGAAGGCATAACTAACTTGAGAGGCCCTGTGATGCTTAAATGATTCAAGATCTAGAAGATCAAATGAAGATGAAGACCCCATAACTTGTTTTAATTTTATTTATATAATTATGATCCAATCTGCATAAGGGTTGAGCTTGGTAACCCAAATTTGTTTTTTCTGAGGTGTTTAGAGGAACCCAGTTGTACTAGCCTTTCATTATTATTTTTAATTTAATTTATTGGTTTATGTGTTTACTTTAATTATGCTCTAGAAACTAATTGCTTTTTTAGATTATTGTATGGCCTAGATTTTAATAGGCTCTTTAGGACTTCAAATTTTATACCCAATTAAAATAAACAACTTCAACTTAAAATTAATACAACTCATAACCTCACTATAAAGTCATAGGAGTTAATCAATAATATTGACTTATATGTTATCGATCTATGATGAATTTGTATAACAATCATGCATGCTTCTTGTCTTCTATTCTTGAATATAGGGGACCTTCACTCATTACACAAAAAAGGGAGTGTAGGACTGTTGACAACAACCCCTTGAGTAAAGAACACCCCTCTTATGGATTGGCCTATAACCTTATTTTATCATACATGTAGGCATATTTGTCCACCCAAGCTTGAGTCAAA
This sequence comes from Cymbidium sinense, assembly GCA_021442155.1. Classification (NCBI taxonomy): domain Eukaryota; kingdom Viridiplantae; phylum Streptophyta; class Magnoliopsida; order Asparagales; family Orchidaceae; genus Cymbidium; species Cymbidium sinense. Next base: position 22,149,692 of record CM038229.1, read on the forward strand.
ATGATGAGTTAAAAGTAAATAAAATATATTAATTTTATTTCATTAGTCTATAGCATACTTTCATACCAAACATGATATAGGCCCTTAAGGAGTGAGTTAATGATCTTAGACTCTTTCTTAATAAATAACAACCCAACTATCTTGCATTTATGAGACTTGGCCACATGTTTTAAAATCATAAGAGGTGTTTGCTATCAGCCAATCTAGGTAGTTATAAATCTAGAAGAGATGAGATAGGTTCAACTCTATAGTGGAAGTGAACTAACATATCGTAGTTTTCCCTGAACAGAATTAGGTTAAGCTTATAGCTTGTTCTAGAGCACATTAAACATATGATCATAGATAACTTGTTTATTTTTTTTTCTATAGGTGTATATCATCACTTCTTAGGCATTTTCACAATCTCATGTTATTGGAATATTAGTCCTAACTTTTTAACAAAGTGGCAATTTGAATAATTATAATACTCTACTTCAAAAATATAAAGCCTTACCATATGATAGACTGAAGTGCTTACTCAGATTCTTGGTATCATGAGCACATCATATGCATCTTCCTTTGGATTCTATTAAGAAATCTTCCTAATTGAGTATTCCCACTTAAGTTTCAAAAATTTGCCTATCATTTGATATCAAACTTTGAAATTCATAGAGATGATAGGCAATCACTTTAATCAAGAGTTATTTGAAGAAATATTATTTTCTATGAAGTAATTAACTATGGGGGCTTACCGTTTTAGAGAATTTAATAACCTATCTTAAAATAAATCCTACTTTACTTTATCCATGTAAAGTAGAAGAAAAAATCTCTAGTATGCATAGACCCATTGGCCATAGGAGTCCTTATTAGGCAATTTAGTCTATTGTAGGCTGATATCTTTTTTTTTAGGTAATTTATTATTCCTTGATGTCACGCTCGATCATTTCAATAAGTGCCCCATAAGAAATGTGTGGTATCCCTCATCAATTTAAATACCTCAACTTAATCTTCTTAGTTTAATAATGACACATACCTAAAAATGGTGTAGAAAAATACATATAGAATATAAATCACTTTTAAACCTCATATCATAAGGATTTCAAAAATTCTTATTCATGTTTATATTAATGCATAAACATACACGGATAATTTGAAGTGAATTATTAAAGTGATAAAATAAATACATAATAAAATATTAAAATGAGAAAAATAAATATATATTATTTAAAAAATAAATATTAAAGTGATAAAATAAATACATAATTATTTTAATATGAAATATTATTTCAAAAATAAAATATTAAAATAATAAAAATTAATATATGATTATCTTAAAATAAAATTTTAAAATGATAAAAATAATAAATAATTATTTTAGAAAATGAAACATTAAAATGATAAAATAAATATACAATTATTTTCACTCTAGAAAAATTATAGATTTATGGCAGCATTTTCTATCAAAAATTACTGATTGAATAATAGATGGAACCGTTAGTCAAAAACATTTTTGATAGAATATCTGATCAAGGAAGATGTCGGGCTTAAATCACTTAAACTTAATTGAATTTCTAAAAAATTATTCTATCTAATGGTTTTCGATAGAAAATCCCTCAAAAACCATTAATATAGTGGTGATGAAGCCCACCGCCTTTGCCCCCACCCCCTGCCTAAGCTATTTCCCCTGATTTCTCTCTCTCTCTCTCTCTCTCTCTCTCTCTCTCTCTCTCTCTCTCTCTCTCTCTTGATTTATTGATAACAAAATGAGACTTAGGGCATTCTAACTCATGTCCAAAACATATATAGTTTCTTCTTTTTCTCTGTAGAATCAAAGGTATACCTCGATTTCTTTCTTATATTGCAATTTTTCATGATTTCATCCATTGGTTTGTGAGAAATATGAATTTAAGGTTATGAAATATTTTAATAGATTTAAGTTAAATCTTCTCCAAACTTATTTGAATTTGTTGAATATTACATTAAAATGTTTATTTATGTGTAGTTACAAATTTAGGATTTAAGAATTTAAGCCTAATTAATCTTCTAAGTCATTTAATGTGTAAAATTATTAATTATATGATTTTCAACTTTTTTAATGAATTTATTTAAATTTTATAATATGTGTGAGTTTTAGTTTTGTAAAGAAAATGTATTTTGTGATTATGGGCTACTATGATTTTAGTTGTTAAAAATTTCATTCATTGTCAATGACTTAGATACTTAGGGAGTCACATGAAATTAGCCATTTATTATGCAATCAATATTACTTATGTATGTGAGATAGAATGTTAATTGAATTCCCACATTTTATAATTTACCCAAATTATGGATATTCGTAGTGAGTAGTCATAGATGTATAATAGATTTCATCCGAGCAAAAAAGGATTAACTAATGAATTCTTGAATGGTGTTGAGCAATTTATACACGTGGCATCTCAACTTCCTTCTTTCATTTTTGAAAGAAAGTTTTGATGTTGGCATAAGAATCAGGATTTATTAATGCTAGATGAAGTGAAAGTAGATTTATATCACAGGGGTTTCTAGCCAAATTTTTAGTTCTAGACTTTAGATGGTGAGTTCGAGCCACATGCCAATGCTGATTATGGTGCTTAAATGAGCCATGCATGCCCCTCAAGTGAACATGATTCTAGCTGAACTTATGAAAAAATTGTCTACGATGCTACTAGAATAGTGTATATTGTAGAGAAGGAGCCACCTAATAAAGAAGCTCAAAAGTTCTATGACCTACTAAAGGTATCACAATGACCATTGTGGGAATGATGCATGAACCATACTGACCTATCTGTGGCTGTAAGAATGCTAAGTATTAAAACTAAATTTAATATGCCACGTGAAGGCTTTAACCAACTTGTAGGGCTGCTTAAAGAAATAAACCCACAAAAAACTTAGTTCTTGAAGATCTATATAGAACAAAGAAGTTGTTGTTAGAGTTAGGTTTGAGGTAAAAGAAAATTTACTACTGTGCCAATACTTGTATGCTATGTTACAAGGATAACACATAAGATATTGAATGAAAATTTTACGAAGTGCCTAGGTTCAAGCCACAGAGTGAAAAGTAACATAGTAGAAAGATATACTGTACAAGCGTTTGCTCTACTTGCCACTAACTCCACATTTGTAGAGACTACACGCTTTCATGCAATTAGCCTAACACATGTGATGGCATCACAATAGAGCAAGTCATCCTTCGGAGTGAGAAGTATGGAAGCATTTTAATCGCAAGTATCTAGATTTTATAGCTGAGCCACAAAATATCAGACTTGGCCTTTGCACTGATGGTTTCAAATCATTTAGTCAATTCACATCACTCTACTCATGTTGCTCAGTGTAGTTACACCATATAATTTATCACCAAAGATGTGCATTGTAACTCCTTATATGTTCTTAACTTTGATCATTCTTGAGCCACATAACCTTAAGTAAAAGATTGATGTCTACTTGCAATCATTGATATATGAGCTAAAAATCTATGAAATATTAGTGTAATGACATATGATATAGCTACAAAGAGAAACTTTCAGAAGAAAGCAACACTTATATAGAATATAAATTTTTTTCCTACGTATGGAATGCTGTCAGGATAGAGCATTCTGGGAATTTAGCTTGTCCATACTGCATGGATCTATCAAAGACATTCACACTTAAAAATAGTTGAAAAAATTCTTGGTTTGATTGTCATCTATTTAGAAAAAAATAAGGATGCATTTACAAAAAAATCAAGTTTAGAAAACTAAGCCACCTCTAAAATTGAGTGGGGATGATTTATGAAATATTGTTAGTTTTATCTTGGCTCTATTTGATTCACCTATTTTAGCCGATAGTCATGTATTGGGTTATGGTGTGACACATAACTAGGCAAAGAGGAGTATTTTCTAGGATCTACCCTACTAGATGTCTAATCAGATAAGGCATAATCTTAATGTGACGCATATAGAAAAAAGTTTTTTTTTGATAATGTTTTCAACAAAATGATGGATGTTAAGGGTAAAACTAAAGATAATGTTAAGGTTAGGTTGGACTTGAAGAAATATTACTGTATAAGAGATTTAGAGTTGGGAGCGACTACAACTGGTATATTCCAAAAGCCTAAAGCCAAATACTATCTCACATTGGAACAACAAAGAATAGTATGTGAGTGGGTATAATCATTGAAGTTACCATATGAGAATGCATCCAATTGAGTAGATGTGTTGATTTGAGAATGAGAAAATTATTTGGAATGAAGAGCCATGATTACCACATTTTTCTGTAATGCTTACCTCCAGTTGCGTTCAGTGCTTTACCAGAGCAAATACTAAATTCTTTGATCGAGCTTAGTCTCTTCTTTAAGAAACTATCCTTAGCTTGATTAAATCTGGAAGCTATAAAATAACTATACACAAACATTTCAATCCTTATTTGTAAGCTCAAGAAGATATTCCACTCCTCACTTTTTTTGACTTCATGGAGTACCTGCCAATTCATCTACCATATGAAGTTAGAGGGGGAGGTCTAATGCAATATTATTGGATGTACCCATTTGAGAGGTAGGTATTTATTGGTAGTATTAATATCAATTAAAATTTAATTTACACCTAATTACTTTAGAAAATTCATTCAGATTCTTGAATAAACTAAAAAAAATTGTGAAGAATAAAGCACACCTCGAAGGCTCAATATATGAACCTTATTTGGCCTTGGAGAGTACAAATTTTTTATCTTACTATTTTGAGCCACATATATGTTCAGATAATACTGATGGTGTTGGATCTTCTTAAAATGTGTTATTTATTTTCCAACCATTTAGAAAAGCATTGGGTAGAAGCACATTGTAATATTTGAATGATAAGGAGTTTAGGGCAGCGACAACTATGATTTTTATAAACTATGATGAGGTTCAATATTTTCTTGAGTAAGCACATTAATGGCACAATATCTTCTTTTGATTTTTAATCAAGCATAATATTTACCTAATTATGTCAATTTGATTTTTGAGTCTAGGTTATTCGTGAACTCATTAAACTAGGATGTCACTGCCACTATTAATAAGAAAGTCAAAGATGAATTTCCAACATGGTTTAGATTATATGTGAGAAATCATCACTAACACTTTAATGTATTTTCTACGTTAATTGCACAGCTTAGTCTCTTCTTCTAAATGTGTTAGATTCATGATTGGAGAAATGGAGTGTAGAATTAGGACATTCACGACCTAGATTAGGGTCCAAAGTGAATCATAAATACATGACATATTTATGATGTCAATGGCTATAAATTTCACACAAGTGCTTGGTCTAAAGAGAAGAAAACATATAACTTTGATGTTTGTATTAAGGAAAACATGCAATCAGATGATGAGTTAAACTAATATGGAGTTTTCCAAAAAGTTGTGCATGCATAATATCCTGAATCAAATGAAGAATGTTATTCTTTTCAATTGTGATTGGTTTGATCCTATACATAATAGAGGGATAAGAAATCATAAATCATATCAGATCACTGAGGTAAAGTTGACACAAAAATATGCTAGTATGACCCATTTTTCCTTGCACATCAAGACACACAAGTGTATTGCTTAAGATAGTAAAATGAAACCTAAAGGAAGAGTAGAAGTTAAAAATACTATGCTCATCAAGAGGATGAGATGGTGGGTTTTGAACATTCAGTTGATGATGTAGAATAAATGTGAGTTTGATAGATACTAATGTTGATTATGAATAAGTTATGTAGTCTGAAGATGAGAGTAATGAGGATGATGATGGAAATGATACTATAAATTCAACTCCACTAATTCATTAGAGTAAAAGACCTCACACTCATGTTAAAGGTACTTACATAGTTTTTTATAGATATGACTTAAAAATAGTAGTCTAGAGATATATATTAATTTTTACATACTTCAACTATGAAATAAATTTGTTCATATATTGTACATGTCAACTTTTATATTGTACCTGCATGTACATGATACTACAATTCACGCTCTATACTTAGTTGTTGCATTCTTCCTTTACATAATGTACCTGGGTAATACAATTCACATTTTCCCTTTTAAATTTTATTTTATACTATATCTACATACTATAATTAACATTCTATACTTAATTTTTTTTACATGCCTATTTTGTGTATTGCAAATTAAATGTGCAATTCTTATTAAAATTTTAAACTATTTATGTTAAGTTCTTTAAGTAACTTTATTTCTGATTGATCTAATAGATTTATTTTTTTTGTTACTTATAGATGACATCACGTGATGGTACGATGCTCCATGACATTCATTTATGAGCATTTTTAGGTGGAAGGTCATGAGTTGGCCCACTATTCAGGCAACAATCAAAGTCGCTATCTCGACCTCCATTTCGATTTTTCCACTTCAAACTTCTGTAGTAGTTGGTACACATGCCTACCATTTTCTATAGCCTACAAACACTACTCCATTCCACCCATATTAGCCACCCACAGATTTCACTAGGCCCAAGTTTTAGCATACACCTTCTATTTAGCCTAGTACTTCTATGCCCATTGAGCCGTCGATGGCAAGCACTTTTATTGATCCGGAGGGTGACACATAAGCATATTTTTAAAGTTTTACTTTTGGCATATTATATTTTTAATATAAATTATATCTTTCTAGTTCAATCCATCTAAGGAAGCTATCATAAAATTAGATACGTAATAATAAGCAAGTATGATGCTCCATATGTTTCATGGAAGGTCCCAATTGAGGTTCATAACATGTAGTTTAGGGAGTTTGGGTATTGCTAAACTATTTACAAATATTGAAATGTATTAGTTGATCTTGAAGACTTACTAATTAGCATATGTTTGTTTAATATTATAGAAGGATTTCAATTGGGTGCTAGACCACAACGAGAAGATCAGAAAAAACTTTGAGTCAAGAGGGGCTAATCACGTACGTGATATGTTCGCAGACATATGCAAGCTTAAGTGAAGACTTTTTTTGGATTGGAGAGGATGTGTGAGCTGATCTCTGCAGATTATGGGCTTCCCTAGATTATATTCATAAGAGGGAGAAGGTGAAGCAGAATCACCCTTCTAATTGTGGGGGCATGAGCACCTCTCCACACACTAAAGGTTCAGTATCACACACCGAGTACCGATGGAGGATGGTAAGTCATTTGTTAGTTTTATTAATTGAATTAATAATTACAACCAATTAATTTTATTACACTTTTTATAGGTTAAAGTTCTTGGTCGAGAGCCTATTATTGTTGAATTGCATCGCATAACACATCAGCATTAGACTTACTAGTTGTTGGTTGATGTTATTCATGGAGAGCCTATGTAAGTTAACATTAGTTTTTTTTGAAATATAATTAAGTTAACAATGTATTATGGTCAACTTACATTCTAAGCATGACTACATGCGGTTGAAGGATGTTGCTAGTCAGGGCTCCATTGGTGTGGTGCAGGAAGTTCTAGTGGGTAGTCTGAGTAGTTAGAATATGATATATGGAAGGAGGATATTCGATATTGTTTTGAGGTGGGTCATTGTGATGACCTAGGAGATGGAAGCCAAGATGACTACATAGATGGAATCCCAGATGGATGAAATGGTGGTTAGAATGAAGTTGATGTGCAGAGATAGTTGCAATGGGAAGGAGTTAGTGGTGGAGACAAATGTGGAGGAGGAGGACCAGGATGATGAGGAGACTAATGAGGAGTAAGCCTCATTTATACTTTATTTGGATATGTAAGCAATTTGTTCAGATTTTTATATTTTAGACTATTACATTTAAAATTTTTGAAACTATTAATTCATTTTAATGTTTTTCAAAGTACTAGAACTTATGAAGAAATGCTTGAGATAAGTTGTTTGTTAGGCTTATGTGGATGCTGAGTTTATTCTTAAAATTTGTTATTTGTGAACCTTCTACAGGTGTAAAAAAACAAAACATGAGTGAAGTTTAAATTTTTTTCATTTATGTATAGGTTTCAGTGGACTGCGGATAGATTTTTTACCGGTAAACTAAAAATGAGGCATCGACAAACAAACATTCACTAAAATTTTTTTGACTAGATTGTTTTCAGTGAATTTTCAATAAACTACCTCCACACAGGGAACTTTTGGTGGATTGGTCCACTTGAACTACCACCGAAAACTATCTAGCGAAAAATTTTTGGTAGCATTTCTAGACTATATTTTTGGCGACACTTCCTGATAATGTTCCTTGCGGAGAGGTAATTAGAAATCTGATGGAATAAATTTTCTATCAGATTTCAGTCCGTCAAAATCATTTCCAACTAGGGTTTTGCTGTCGGGGTGAAAACCATCGAAAAAAGTCATTACTAATGAATTTTAACTAATTACCAATAGATTTGTCCGCTAGAAATATGTAGCTTTTTTGTAGTGTTTAAAATGAATTGTTAAAATAATAAAATAAATACTTAATTATTTTAGAGTAAAATATTAAAGTTATAAACTATGTATATAATTATTTAAAAATGAAATAAATATTTTAAGAATGAAGCAAAGTGATAAGAAATTGAAGGATATTATTAACTAGGCCATCACGTATCCCTATTAGCCTTAAAGTGTCTTTTATGTGATCATAATTTCATTTAAGCTTAATCCAAACTTATTAATTAATAAAATTCTTAAGACTTCATTAAGAAGGTTTAAAAATAAAAAAATACACATAAAAATTTAACCTTAAGGTATAGTGTTGAAATTGAATAAGTTTCACTTTAAGTGAAAGTCATGAATTTTTATACTGTTTAGAACATTAAGTCTAACTTAATAAAAATTGAATTTGTAAATTAATAATTCACTCCTTAAATAACTAATCACATGACTAAAAACCACCATATTGGTTAATTACTTCAACTTATTACTTAATCGACAACTCAAACACTAAAGCCAAGTCTTGTCTCACAACATTAGCCTTTATGCACAAGTTGATAGGTCATTGATCTTAGACTTAGGTTAGGTTGGTGATTTATTGTGATGCATTATTTCTCTTATTTTATGATATATTATTTTATACTAGATGTTAAAATTGCTTGTACGTAAGTTTGGATGATAGGGCATTATTTATTAAACTATTGATGTTTTCTATAAGGGATCTTGTACGTAAGTTTGGATGATAGGCTGCCATGTTAATAAAAATAAATCAAATGATAAGTGTTCCTTGCCCCTTTAAGATAACCATTAGGATAGGTCGGTTTGGAATCCATTAGTGCTAAGTTTAATTGAGTGATATATAACTACTTCATGTGTATGTATGTTATAACTAACCTCTACTTTGTAGAATTAGTTAAAATTTATTTTTTCATAAATTTCAAATATTTTTTGTATTAGTATTAGGATTTGATCCATAGAGTTTAGGATGAAGAGAATCTAGATGACATAGACTTAGGAAGCCCTGTGATGCACAAAAAATCCAAGATTTGGAAGATCAAGCGGAGTTGAAGACCCCTATGGCTTGCTATAATCTTATTTATGTAATTGTAATCAGGCATGTACAAGGGTTGAGCTTGGAAGCCACTTTTTTTTTTTTCTTTTGGGTGTATAGAAGAACCCCATTACACTAGCCTTTTATTATTCTTTTAATTTAATTGATTGATTAGTGTGTTTAAACTACTTGTATAATAGACCTACATGCTTTTTCCTAGATGTCTTAAAGTGTGATGTCTTGCTATATGGCTTGAATTTTGATAGGCTCTTTAAGATTTAAATGTTATACTCTAACTAAAAAAAATCAAATTAATAAGTAATAGAACTCATAACCTCACTTTAATGCTAGAAAAAAAATCAACTAAAGGATTTAAAAAATTTAGTTCTATAATGAATATGGATAATATTATTCACTCATATTATTTCTCTGCATGAATATTGTGTATCTTCAATTATTGCATGATAAGGGGTTGTGCAAGACCATTGACTGTAACCCCCTTAAGTGAAGAAGACCCTCATAAATTGGCCCATAAATTAATTTTATCATACATATAAACATACTTGTTTACCCAAGACTAAGTTAAATTGATGAATAAAAAATAAATAAAAATATATATTTTATTGCATTAGTTAGGACATTGCTCATAACCATCATGATTTAGGTTCTTAAAGAGTGAGTTTAGGCTCATATGTTTTTGTTGACCTCACTTTTAGAGTAAGGATCCAATCTTCCCATCATAAGTCTAGAAGTTTTCTATACACTAAGAGCTCCTTAGTCATAAGAGTCTTCTAATGGCTAAGTGAACACTTAACCTAATCTTAGAGACTTAGAAGGGTTAACCATAGGATTAGGCTATGCCTCATGACCTAGGGAAACCAACCTAGTCTATAGCCTAACCAAACCCATGCCTACCTTCTTAGCCACAATCCAATTTCAAATCCCCATATTCAATTCAAATTGAATCTCAATTCAAATCCAAATCTCCAAGCCAAAATCAAATCCAAATGATCTCAACCTAAGCCCATGATTTAATCTTATGGACTTAATTCCTTTAATCCAAATCAAACTCAATTGATTTTCTCATAAATCAATTAAACCTTCAATCATCATTCCAAACCAAATCAAATCTACAAACAAATCAACCAATCCAATGAGTCAAACAAATTCAATTAAAAACCTAACCCATTTGACTTAAGATATTCAAATAAGCCAAAACCCAATTGAATCCCAAATCAATATCTAAACTTAACTCAACTCTATTCAACCCAAAGTCAAGCTAATTAACCCAATTAGGCTCACTTGACCCAAAGTGACTTAAAGGACCTAATTGAACCAAATCTCAATCCAACCCAAAATGCATTGAATCAAACTAATTAAAACCTCCTATGCTTATTATTGATCATCCTTGATAGATCAATTATAATCAATTGGATCAAACCAAGTCAATTTGGTCATTTAGGGCTCATCACAATTTTACTATAAATTGATGACTTGAAGACTAAAGTAAAGTTCCACATCATTCAATGCACACTTGGAAGACTTTGGTTGCATGAGAATAAGATGGTACCGTCTTACTTGATTCAGTGTATCAAGTTCATGCACTATGGTATAGAGTATTGCATTAAAGGGAATCTTAAATCCTTTTTAGTGCATGAAGTTTAGATATATGAGGATGCAGTGCACTACCTCCTTAGGAAATAAATAGTGTACTATCATGATATCTAAAATAATATTAATAAAAAGAAGAAGAAGATGAAGAAAAGGATAAAAAAAGAAAAATCAAAAAGAAAAGAAAAGATAAATAAAAGAAGACATAGGGAAGAATGTAGAGTTTGACATCACATATAAGCTGCATTTTAGCTCTCCTTTATAACAAGAATGAGGATAAGGTAGGATTTGAAAAAGGCATTAGAGAAGGAAGATCATTCTACGTAGCATAGCACAAACTCAAGCTCCATTTACTATATAGACAAACTTAAAATCTAGCTTAGAGTATGAGTCTTATGTGCTTAGTTTAGTGGATACGTCCTTGCATTTGAAGGCCAAGATAATTGTGATAGTGGAACCAAGTAGTGATAAAAATTGGGTTCCCTAAAAAGCAGCAACAAATAAGATAGTGACATGTTCTGTGATGAAGTCTCTGAGTTGTATTTGTTTGAGAAGCTTAACTAGTATGTGAGCACTTTAGCTTTAACCCCACTTTCTCCAGAGAATGTTGAGAGTTTGGTTGTTAAAGTTATACCTTAACTGAGTGTGGATACAAAACCTCAGATGTTCTATTTAGAAACATCATTCTCAGGTTCATGAGTTGATGTAGAGCTTGAGGATGAAATTTTCAAAGAAATGATATAATTACCTTTTAGTTAGTACTTACCTTATATTCAAAAGTTAGAAAATCAAGATTTAATACATGACATAAATCAAATTACTTTAAAAATTTTTGAAAAAATAAAGGTAATAAAGCTCAGTTAAGACTAGGTCTATAATTTGGCCTAGTTATCATTAAACATTGGAGTCTGATAAGGTCTTTACTGGCAAACTCAATTCATTTGAAGAAGTTAATTTATAGACTTCAAATGATTTAGATTATATCTAAATTAGAAATAAACTCCTTAGAAGTAGAGGAAGAAATAAAATCAACCATAGATGAGCGAAATAATATAAATTTGAGCATCGAGGAGACCCGCACCAAAATTTATAAGTTCAAAATTAAAGAAGTCTAAAGCTAATGACCTAATCATGCCAATTTTGGAGTTTAAGAATTGCTTTACATGGAGTTATGAAGAGATGCTTGGATTAGCTCTTGAAATTATAGGTTACAAGCTAGAAATATGACCAAATGTGTTTAGATATTGAGCAATAAGTCATTTGGAAAGTTAAAAAAATTGATTGATGCTAATTTTATCAGAAGCGAAAAACACCCCACCTTATTATCAAATGTCTGTGATGTTTAAAATTTATGATGAGGGACACCATAGAGATCTTAAGGGTTACTTATTTAAATGATATAGCACAACATCAACAAATGATATACTACCTTGAAAGGTAGAGATATCATCATATGATGGAATCAATCACCTAATAATGACTCCAAAGGCTAATGAGTTTATGTGTACCAAAGATTTTCCTCTGCCTTACATGGATAAAATAAAGTAAGATTTATTTTAAGCAAGGTTCTTAAGTTCTCTAAAGGATGAAGCTCCCATAGTTAATTACTTCTTAGGAAACAAAGTTTCCTAGAAACAAACACTTGATTAAAGTATGCGGCTAACATCTCTATAAATTTCAAAGTTTGATTTCAAAGAATTAGCGATTGTTGAAAATAAAGTGGAAGAGCTCAGACAGGAAGAGTTTTTAACGAGCTCCAAAAAAGAATGCAGGAAGTGCTATGATACTAAAAATCTTAGTGAGTACTTTAATATATTCTATGGTGAGGTTTTATATTTTTGAAGTAGAGAATTATAATTGCATAAGTTGATATTTTATTAGAAAGCTAGGATTTATATTCTAACAATGTAAGATTACAAAAATGCTTAAGAGATGAGAATTTACACTCGTAGCAAAAAGAGAAACAAGCTTCTTCTAAACTTATGCCTAAACTATTTTAGCATAAGCTAAGAACTCAATTGAATTATATTTGAGGAAAAATGGGATTTGTTAGTTCACTTTCACAATTGAGAATGAACCTATACCGACAATGCTAGACTTATAATAACTTGGAGTGGTTTCCACTAACACATCCTATGAGTTAAAATCATGTGGCTAACTCTTATGAATGCAAGATAGTTAGGCTATTATTTATTAGGAAAGGGTCTAATATTTGAAATTCACTCCCTAAGAGCCTAGATCTTGGTATGGAAGTATTTTCTAGGCTAATATAATAAATATTACATATTTCATTCATTTTAACTTAGGTTTGGGCCAAAAAGTATGCCTATATGCATAATAAAATTAAGTTATGGATTAATCCATGAGAAGGGTCTTCTTCACTAAAGGGGTGGCTGTCAATGGTCCTACTCTCATTATCATGCAATGAGTGAGATCCTTTATAGGAAAGAAGATAATATGCATGCATGATGTTATCCACATTCATCATAGACCATATGACTTTCAAATCAATTTATTGATTAATTCTTATGGATTATAGTGAAGTTACGAGTCATATTAATTTTAAGTTGAAATTATTTAATTTAATTTGATAAAAAATCTAAAGTCTTTAAGAGCCTAACCAAATCTAGGCCATAAACAACAATCATGACATTTAAAGAAACCTATAAAAAGCATGTTATTTCTATCACACAATCAAAGTAAACACACCAAACATTCAATCACATTAAAAATCATAATAAAATGCTGGTATAGCTGGGTTCCACTATGTTCCCTAAAAAAAGAAAAAAGAATAGGTTGCTAATTTTAACCTTTATACAACTTGGATTATAATTACATGAACAAAATTAAAGCAAGCCATGGGGGTTAGTGGAGCCTTTTGGGATTTGATCTAACCCAAAAGGATTGGATGAAGGAAAACCAAACTCAAATTTAAATAAATGATTAAATAAAATACATTTTAATTAAAATATAAAATTTAATTAAACCTAAATCAAAGTAATTGAAGTGATCAACCTAATTAACTTACCTAAACTTAGAGAAACTCAAATAAAATTATAAAAAATTAAAATTAAATCAAATAAAAGAATTAAGTCAATGCATGAATATAAATGGACCTAAAAATAAATCTAAATGAGGTTAAAACATACGAATCATGCCATTTTCCCTAAGATTGACCTAAGTGGGCCCCGCCAAGGCATAGATCAATTCAACAATTTTTGACAAAATTAAATCATTTTGAATACGTATAATCATCAAATGAGTATGATTATGCATGATTAGAGCTTAGACATGCCTTAATTGAGTCAAGTTGATCATTTGACTCAACTAAACTCAACTTAACACATTTAAGTCAAAATGGGTCAAGTTGAAACAAAATTCAAAATCAAGCTCAAATACAATAAAATTCATCAATTGGAAATGTAAACAAAACCTAAATCTAAAATTAATCAATCAATTGGAATAAATTAAACTAAACTGAAAGACACGACATCCAATTGAATCATCTTAAGACATTTGAACCTAAACCCAATGCAATTGAGTTTATTTGACTCATAAATCACTTTAGACTTGATTTACGTAGCCAATTATTAATCCAAAAGGTAAAAATAAGTATTTAATGCTAATTGATCACACATAACCCAATCTAAATCAAGTTAAATTGTAATGGATCAAGCATAGGAATTTGAGCTCAAACCTAAACTAATTCCATTTGCATTCACTTATACTCATCCTAGAATGAATCCAAATCAAAATTAAAGGGTTTAAGAAGGTTTCAAATTAGTCCAAGGAAAAGAAATATTTCATAGAGGGTAAGAAGACAAATTGAGCCAATTACCCTCCCAATCTCTCCATAATTCCTTCCATGTGTGCAATCCCAGCTACTTTAAGGATTTAAAAAGATGCATTGACCTTCTTTCTACCTTTATCCTTATCATTGGAGTGCAAATTCAAATTCCTATGGTCAAAGAGCACCATTGAAATCTAATAAAGGTGTTGTCAGCCAAGCTTAAAAATACAAGTGTGGTGGTGGGGCATTAAATTGACTCCTTCCTTCAATTTCAACAACTTCCTTAAGTAAAATCAAATACTAGCACACCTTCCCCCTCCTCCCAAGCTTGCTCGATTATTCCCAACACCAAAATTTAGTAAGCCATAGTGGACATCTATCTCTACATTGATGCAGAGAGAGACAAAGGTCGATTCTTCTTCCAAAAGCTTCGTATCACTTTCTTAAATATTTTAAAAACTCAAACCACCACCGAGATCCCACGCCGTTGAGGTATGGATGAAATTGACCTCTTGTTAATTTGATGTTGGTTGTTTGTGAAACAAAACTTGCCCTAAGATCAATCAAATCATATAGATCCCTTTGAAATCATGGCTTGATTATTTTGCAATCAAAATCTTGCAATTTTGTTGTGAGGATCGTCGATGAATAGTTGTGAAAGGTGGATGGTGCTTGGTTTCCATAATAGATAAAGTAGTTTGAATTGCGATAATCTATTCATTATATTTGGAATGAATGGTTACAATTTAGCTGAATTACTAGATTAATTCCCTATAGGAAATCATGAGATGATCTAGAGCCATCCAATCTTCGATCAAATGGCTCAGATCAAACAACATCTTCACTGTCATATTAATGTGAGATCAACATGGATTCAGTGTGGCCTAATCACATGCCCCCATGCATAAAGCTACGCCACATCAACACCATGTGGCACTGATTTGTTAAATGGAAAATATATTTTTTAAATTTATCAAATACAAAAAAAAAATTCAAAAGCTTAAAAAAATTCATAAAAAATAAAATCTCTACCAAGAAATGCAAAAGGAAGCTC
This sequence comes from Cymbidium sinense, assembly GCA_021442155.1. Classification (NCBI taxonomy): domain Eukaryota; kingdom Viridiplantae; phylum Streptophyta; class Magnoliopsida; order Asparagales; family Orchidaceae; genus Cymbidium; species Cymbidium sinense. Next base: position 22,165,545 of record CM038229.1, read on the forward strand.
TTTGGATTCATCTTAGTGGGAGGAATCTCCCAAATTTATTAGGTCTTCTTAGGTTAATTTAAGTTTAGTTATAAATAATCAAATCTAAAGTAAATTAAAACTATTAATCCAATCATTTTGAAACATCAGAAGATTGAAATTAAGGCTGAAATACACTTTCGATAAAAGTTTGGGGATTTATTGATAGTTAAAATAGAAGATATTCAATTTTCAAGTCATAAGCCTTAATTTATTGAAATTAATTAGCATTACTTCAATAAAATTGGAAAAAAATATGAAATCAATTCAAATCATCATAACAAACACTAATAAATCTAAAAACATCATTAGAACTCTCTTAAAATTAATAAACCACCAAATGACCTATTTAGGAAAATAAATGAATTAATTAACTTGTATTTTAAAATTTTATAATAAATCAAATAGGAATCTAAAAATTTTCATAAACCCTCTATGGATTCATCTTCTAGAGAGGAATTAAGAAAAATTAAAACTCAAAATTAGTTTTAAATAATTTTGGGTCAATTTTTATTTTATGGAAAATATTAAAATCTTAATTAGTAATCAAATACATATGTGATTAAGATAAAATTTCTAGAAAATAAAATAAGCTAAGAACCCCATTTTCTATACAAATTTTAAAGCCAAATGACTTCTTGAGTAGAAGTTATAAAATTTTTAAATTCCAGGTCAATTTTAATCTAAAAATAAATCAAAATAATCATAGAAATTAAGAAAATTAGTTAAATCATTTTAAAACATCTTAAATAACATCCAAGGATTCAAGGAAAATTTCCTAGTCCTTTAAAGTGAAAGTCTAATTGATTCTTCACTTAGGGTTTATGGATTCAATTAAAAGCAAAAAATTAATCAAACCCTAAAATAATAAATTAGCAAATTAGGAAGAAAATAAACTTGCTAAAAATTCAAATCAATTAATCCCTAAATTTTATGTCTAAATAATGAATTCATCAACATTGAAACTACCTTAAGTTTACTTAATATCAAATGAAAGGCATTAATGATGAATAAATATGAATTATTAAATTAAATCATTTAATTTAAATAACTTAGAAATAATAAGAAAATGGCCTAGATTAGGTTAGGAACCTAAATATTATGCTTAAATTAAAAATTAATTTAAATATTAATAAAAAGGACTTTATCTTAAGAAATTTAATTAAGTAATGAAACCTTAATATAAGTTATCCCTTGAAATCAATCTAAGCAAATGAATTAAATAAACAACTGCATTCATTTAAATCTAAATGAAACAAAATTACCTAAAGAATGAAATAAATACCTTTAAAGTAAGCTTAAATTAAACATTAATTTAAATCAACCAAGTTGAAATAACTTAGATATTTCAAATTTAATAAACATTAACATTAATGATATAAGTGTATTAGACTAATCAAATCAAAATATAATGAATTAAACTAAAACATGTGAAATTAAATAACCATCTATACCTTAAACCTTAATCATATAAAAGAAATATTAAATCAATTGTAAGATTAAATTATGAAACTATATCTAATAATTTTTGTATTAAACAACCAACATAAATATTCAAATAAATAATAATCAATCTATCGAAAGATTAAAATTTTAACTAACTACTTTAAATTCTAATTAAAAGTTATAAATTGATTAAATAAAGAAACATTAATTAAATCAAGTAAAAATATAATAAAAAAGAATAAAATCTTTAAATTCAAACAACATATAAAACTAATTAGACAACATAAACTTTAAACTCAAAGTAGCAATTAGACATTAATCAAAATAAATCTAACTTAAATAAACCATAAAAGTAAATTTAATAAGGGTTATTTATGATACTTTGGTTCTTAAATTTGACCCCAAGAATGGATCTTTATTTTAGAATGAAAATTCCATTCTATTATGATTAAGACGTTGAATAGAATGAGTTCTGCCCAAAGCGGAATTTAATCTATTCTTCATTCTTTAAAGCTTAAATTCAACTTTAACACAAAAATAACCATCAAGTTGAAATTAAATCTAAAAGAAGTTAAATCATTTAAATTGAAACTTTCCATATTTAGTCTATATGTATTTTCGAACATCTATTTTTGTAGGGATTAGGAATTCCTTTTGGAATTTTAAAATATAATTTGAGCATAGAATTAGGTTAGGATCTATGGGGTCTAGGAATAGCATGCGCTGACTTTACCACCTAGTGGTCCCCTGTGAAGCCCGTGGAGGTCTTTGAAGAAGGTGATGTTCCTAGATGATGACCTTCATTGATCAAAACATTTAGTTATATGCTGGGTTGTATAAAGGTAGAACTCGGTTGCCCATTTTCCTTTTCTTTCAAGGTGTACAGTGGTACCAAGCTACATTGGCCTATTTTATTAATTTAATTTAGCTTGATTACTTTGGGGTGCATAATAGAAATGCATGCTTTTTCTAGGTTTCTTTTTATGATGTGCTCTATGATAAAATTCTTGGAAATGTTAGACTCTTAGGAAAACTAAATTTTCTACCTCACTAAAATTTAATAACTCAAAGATAAAGAGAAAAAATTCATAACCTCACTTTAATTAAAATCCATAGGCATAACTTAAAAGCAACTCAAAATAACTAGCTATTGCAAACCATGAGAGCATATTGTTCATTTTTCATGAATTAGGCACTTCAACCATTGCACATAAGGGGACATCTAGCCTCTAAGGATGAACACCCTTCCTAAGGAAGTGTGCCTTCTCATTTTAATTTGGCCTACAAATGCTTTCTAATTGCTTCTCATTGTAGGTATAGATTGAACACCAAAGCCTTAAAATGAATTATGAGTCGAAATATATAGAAGTTAAAAATTTGTTGTTTTAGTTAGATGCATAACATGCCAAGAATCATCTTAGGGTTATGAAGTGAGTTAAGTTTCTTAGTTTCCTATTAAATGCAATAGCCCAACCATCTTGCATACATAATACTAGAATCATGGTTTTAAAATCACTTAGGTGGTGTTAGCTAGGGACACTTCTAGACGTGTAATAAATCTAGAAGAGTCAGAGATAAGTTCATTTTCTCTAGTAAAAGAAAAATCAATAATTTATCGAACTTATTTTAGGTCAACTTTTTGACTTATGTCAAAGAATTTTAGTCTTAAGTTCTAGAGGATCATATTAGAATAAGTCTTCAACCGCTAGACATTTCCATAGAATTGTGTTATCAAAATTGAAGTCCTCAATTTCTAATAAAATGCTAATTAAAAACTTTATTAATTTCACTCTAAAACATGTTACGCTTAATGATAGGATGGTTGAAATGCTTACTAGCATCCTAGTATCTATAGGCATTTCCTACATAATCCCTATTGGACTTAAAAAAGAACTCTTCCCCTTGGAAGCAATCCCTATTGAATAGTTAAATTAACAATCTTTTTAAGACAAGCTTTGAAATCCCTAGAAATAAAAATCAATTTATATTATCAAGAATATTCTTAGGAGAAATTCCTTTTCTTATAAGATGTAATTAACTATATAGGCTTGCTTTTGTAGGAAACTATGAACACAAAATTAAATAAATCCTATTCAACTTCTCTATGTACTTCGAGGGAAAAATCTTTGGAATATCAATGACCTCTTAACTTTAGGAGTCCTTATTAAGTAATTGAATCTATTATAGGATCAATATGTTTATCTTTCAAGATAATATGTTGATCCCTTAATAATGTATTTGATTATCTAAATAAGCGATTCCTAAAATCTGCGAGGTTTTATAAATTTTTCTTACAGAGATATTTTCTAACGACTTCATTGGGGGAAGTTCCTCTCACCATCTTTAGAAATAAATTTTTATTTCTATATATCGACAATGTACTTATGTTTTTCACAGGTCAAGATTGACTTTTGTTCTATTGAGTACCTCTCCATTTGATCCTTGGTAGAGCATACTCAACATATACTAAATGGATTTTAGAACTTCCCTATTTGTTAAAATCAGATAAGATGGTTATATAATTTTTACATTTAAAAAAATGCTTCTTTTAAACACCTTGATCATAATAAGAAGGCTAAATGTTTCTAATGAGTCAAAAGATTTTTGACTACATTATGTTAATTAAAGCTCATTATAATTTGTACAAATTTCTTGTTTGAAAAATAGAAAATAGTTAGACAACCCATTTTCATTGCTACATCTGGGATCAACTTTTTTGTTGATAGTAGTAGACTACCTAATAGCTTCATCATCAAATTTGGAGACATATTTGAAGACAAACATCAGTGCTAATGGAGCGACTCTTGCTCATATTAGTGATATGGACGTTAAAGATAAAAAGCTTGTTATGGAGTTTTCTAAATGCCTTGTAGTATCTCTGTCATCAGCAAGGAGGTTGATATGGAGGCCATTGAGAAGGTTCAAGCAGGCTCTATGTTGAAGAATGCATAACCTCCCGCTGAAAAGACACTTGCTCTCTTCTTTCCCAACACTTTTGAGATAGGATTTACTTCAAAGCCTTCAATAATGATCAAAAGTCAAAAGAAAAATGGAGGTAGGCAACTTAGAAGGTAGGCACTTAAGGAAAGAAAATAAAAAGAAATATAGGAAATTGAACAACCTAGGGTGAGAGAGGGTATACCCTTTTAGATACTTCTCCTCTTCTAAGACGTAGCATATTTCATCCTCTTTCTGTAGCCTAGGGAGAGGAAGAATTATCTAGAATTGTGAGTTCCCTACCTCATCCCTTTACTTATGAAAGTAAAAGAAGCTTTAGACTAGCAAATAAGGAGACCAATGGTAGATTAAACAAATCCTTTGTAGAACTTTTGTGTCCTCTTCTTATACTAAGAATGAGTTACTTAGGGTTATGAAGGGATATGTCTCTAAATAGCTCGAGAGCGAGTGAGAGAGAAGAGAGAGAGAGAGAGAGAGAGAGAGAGAGAGAAATCTTAGGGAAGCCCATGACTACCTAAAATAAAGAAAAACCAAAGGTAGTCTTCCCAAATAGAAGAATATCTTATTACCCCATGCCTATTGTACCAGACTAGTATGATCACCAAGGAAGGTCACTAACTTGGCATAGAGATGAGTTGACTCATTCATGGATGGATAGGATTATCCCTAGGAAGAGACCCAAAATGTTTATGTTAAGAAAATCCCATTGGCCATTGAGCCAAAAACACACTCACCATCACATCTAGAGACTCCATCTATTATTTGACCTACTAGAAGAAGCCTTCATCATATTTATCTAGGCCCTAAACTAAAGGGCCATCCTTATCTTATACCTCTAATAAGGAGATAGAACCTCATTTTTTATCTCCTTATAATAGAGAAATTTTTAATGAGAGACACCTTAGCTTGGGAGCCACTCTTGTTATAGAGAAAGTCCTTGCCATTTAGAGAAATCATGAAGGAGAAATATCATAAATAAAACCCATGGATGTAGAAGAGGAATTTGAATCCATCCTTGACAGTAATGGTATTCCACTTTATTTAACAAAAAAATAATGGAAAACATTGTAAGAAAAAACTAAGAAAAAGAAAAAATAAGTATGAATCAAGATTTTTTTGATTTAGATTAGGATGACCTGTCGGATGACAACTTAAGGCTACTTATAACACATGCCTTTATGGTAGATGTAAGGGCATCTAAGTAAGAGCATGAATATTCATATGATATTATGAAAGAGCATCTTATACTTGATCCCACTCAGTAGTTGATCCTTCAATTTAAAAATAAGGTAGGCAACATCTCTATAGTGGACATGAAAAGCTCCAATTCAAGTACAGGTAGAGTGGCCTTCACCTTATAGATCATCACAACAACAATTATCATCATCACCCAAGAAAGTTTCTATTAGCCCTTTTAGTGAAAGAATAAACTAGATGAATTCTTTCAAGAAATAGGTAGTGAAGAAGATATTTAAAAATTTAAAGAAAAAACCAAATATCAAGCTTCCAGATCCGAAAAAGTCAAAAAAGATGTCAACAAGGTCAATGATTAGAATTATTGCCCATACTATCAAATGCTAGGTGATACCACAAAGGACTACTTCACTTTGTAAGATTTTCTTGAAAGGAACTATAAAAAAGGAATGGTGATTATCCTTAAAGAATACCTTATGGATCATAGACAAAGGTCAATTATGGTGCCCATAGGATCACATGAAGACTTGGAAGAAGATCATCCAGATTGATCCACCAACATCAAAAGACTTAGTTTTTGTTGATCCTAATGCTTTTGTCAACATCATGGACTCCAAACTATTATCATTTTTAAGGATTGATATAAGAAGCCTTAGATCTAATAAAATGTTATTGAGGGGGTTCTATGAAATGGTAGAGAGGGCTTTGGGTTCAATCACTATATTACAAGAAATAAATGGGTTGAAAACTGAAGCAAAATTTCATATTATTGATTCAAAGACATCTTTTAGAATTGTTCCTTCATTAGTCCATCAATGTATTAAGTACACAAAGGATGGAGTGGAATATATTATAAAAGGTGATATACAACCATTCTCTATCATAAAATTGACCTTAATGAAGATGTTGCCTATTACATACCTAAAAGGCAAATGATTTATTCTATGAAATCCAATATTGTTGAGGCATCAAATAAAATAAAAGAAGATATCACAACAATGAAAAAGAAGAAAAGAAAGAAAAGGATGGAAAGAAAAAGAAAAAGAACCTCTAATAATTTAGATTTATTTGGAATTTAGCTTTAATAAAGATTCCAATCAAAAGGGTACCTTGATAAAATTTGAGATCTCATTCAAATCAAATAGTGATGAAGAGCAGATTTGAGCATTAAAGGATGAATTGTCTACCTATGAAAAATTGAAAAGATATGTGGACACTTTGACTTTGATTCCTTTATCTCAAAATAAAATTGCACAATTAGAAGTCAAAGTAGCCCCTAACCTTTCAAGGGAGGTTGGAAAGTTATCAAAGTTATGCTCTATACCTAGATCCTCAAGCTTATAAGCAGATGTAAAGCATGAAGATTCATGTTCTAATAAAATAATAAAACACCCTTTTGACTGGTATCCTAGTCATGTTAAAAATGCTATAAAACATGGTTTGTTCCTTATGTTTGGACCAAAGATAAAACTCAACTTATGGAAAGCTTATCGAATGCTAAGAATAAAAACTTAAAATCCTAAGCTAACATTCAGTTTGGTACCATTAGACCTTTGAGTAATGGTGAACATTGTCTAATGATAAGAAATCATATGGAATCTGATGAACTCTTTGGAATTCTATCTGATCCCTTAGAAGGATTCATTCTTGAAACATTAGATAATCTAGATGATTGCTTAACTCAAAGTGCACCCCAAAAATTTGAAGAAGAGATAAAATCCACCATTGGAGAATTAAAAGAAATCAAATTAGGAACTAAAGAAGACCCACATCCAACTTTTTTTAGTTCACTATTGCATCCAAAATATTCTGCTGAGTTAATTTACTTACTTTTTGAATATAAAGATTGCTTTGTGTGGAATCATGATGAAATATTAAGTTTATCTCCATATGTTGCATTTCATAAACTAAAGATTAGACCTGTTGTAATTCTAGTAAAGCAAGCTCTTAGATGCATGTGTCTATAAATTCAGCAACAAGTAATTATTGAAGTTAAAAAATTAATTGAAAAAAATTTATAAGAGAAGAAAAATACCCTTCTTGGTTAGCAAGCATTGTCCTTACAAAAAAAAAAAAAAAAGAATGGCTCAATATGCATATGTGTAGATTGTAAAGACTTAAATAAGGCTTGCCCAATGATGAGTTCCCATTGCTGATACCAAAAATAATAAGTTAAATTGAAATAAACCAACAAGTTGAAATAAAATCTAAAAGCAATTAAGTAAGTTAAATTAAAACTCTTCAATGGTAAATTGAACAAACCCTAAAAATTGAATAAATAAAACTAATTTAGATAATTCATTAAAAACAAAATTTATCACAAGAAGCTATCATATGGTATATATTTTGAAAACTTGAGGAATAGGGCCACTGGTCTGAAGTAGGTCTCGAAACCTCAAATCTCTAGTTTAAAAATAGCACGTACCTATGAAAGAAAATTTTTGAAAAGTAAAAGATTAAGTTTTAAACCAAATTCAAATTCAAACAAGGCCTTGTGTAGTCATACCACACAAGCCACTTCCTCACACACTAGATTATTAGGTCACCAATCTTAGATTTAGGTTAGGTTGATGATTTATGATGTTCTATGTTATGAAATGATGTTGTTCTTGTTTCATTGTGTAATGTTTTAGATTGGATGGTTAAGAATTGTTGTTTTGTTAGTCTAGATGTTAGGATGTTCTTTTTAGACTAATGTTGTTTTCTGTATGGGTTTGTGCTTAATGGGATTGCTATAATAAAAATAAAAATGAATGTTGTTTTCTTGCAGGTGCTGCTTAAGTCCCTAAGCATAGCCTAATCGAATGAGTGGGCTTGACAAGCAATGGTCCTAGCTCCTATATTTTAAATACAAACTGTTGGTGTGATGTATGTATTTCATGAAGTATGTTTTTGTAGGGATTAGGGATTTCTTTTGAAATTTAAATTATAATTTGAGTTTAGAATTATGTTAGGAACTATAGGGTCTAAAAGTAACAGGAGCTAGCTTTATTAGTCGATGGTCACATGTGAAGCCTGTGGAGGTCCTTAAGAAAGTGATATTAACAGATGAAGACCCCATAGATCAAAACTTTTAGTTCTAGACTAGGCTATATAAGGGAAGAGCTTAGGTGCTATTTTTTTGCTTCTAGGGTGTACAATGGAACCCAACCACATCAGCCTATTTTATTAATTTAATTTAGCTTAATTACTTTGGGATGCATAATAGAAATGCTTGCTTTTTGTAGATTTCTTTTTATGATGTTCTCTATAATAAAACACTTGGAAACATTAGGCTCCTAGGAAAACTAAATTTTCTACCCCACTAAAATTTAATAGCTCAAACATAAAAAAACTCAAAACCTCACATTAATTAAAATCCCTAGGCTTAACTTAAAACTAGCTATTATGAACCAAGAGAGCATATTGTTCATTTCTCTTGATTTGGGTGCTTCACCTAATGCACATAAGGGGTCACCTAACCTTTGAGGATGACCACTCTTCATAAGGAAGTGTCCCTTCTTATTTTGATTTGGCCCATAACTGTTTTCTAACTACTTCTTATTGTAGGCATAAATTGCATACCCAGTCTCTAAAATGAATTTTGAGTCAAAAAATATAAAAGATAAAAATTTGTTGCATTAGTTAAATGCATAACATGCCAAACATCATCTTATGGTTATGGAGTGAGTTTAGGTCTTAGTTTTCTTCCTAAATACAATAGCCCAATCATCTTGTATACATAATATTGGAATCATGATTTAAAATTGCTTAGGTGGTTTTAGCTCGCAACCCTTCTAGCTGGGTAATAAGTCCAAAAGAGTCACTGAAAGGTTCATTTTTCTCTAGAAAAAAATCAATACTTCCCAAAAATTATATTAAGTCAAGTTTTTGACTTATGTTAAAGCATTTTTGTTTTAGATTCTGAAGCATTCTATTAGAATAAGTGTTTAACCACTAGACATTTCTACAATCTTGTGCTGTCACAATCTAAGTCATAGATTTCTAATTAAATGCCAATTCAAAACTTTATTAAATTCAATATAAAAAATGTAAAGCCCGATGATAGGATAGTTTAAATGCTTATTGGGCATCCTACTATATATAAGCATTTAATGCTTAAACCCTATTAGCCTCAGAAAAGAACTCTTCCCCTTAGAAGCATTCCTAGTTCAATATCTGAATTAACAATCCTTTAAAGACAAGCTTTGAAATTCATAGAAATAAAAGTAAATTTCTCTAATTGAGAGTATTCTTAGAAGGAATTCCCTTCCTTTTATAATGTAATTAACTGTAGGGACTTGAACTTGTAAGGAATTGCACACCCAATATAAAATAAATCCTGCTTCTCTGTATAGTTTAGGGGAAAAATCTTTCAAATATCAAAGACCATTTAGCATTAGGAGTCCTTATTAAGTAATTGAAACCATTATAAGACCAACATGTTTACCTTTCAAGATAATATGTTGTTCTCTTAATTATGTATTTGATTATTAAATAAAAAATTCTTAAAATCTATGTGGTGTTATAAAGTTTTCTCACACATCACATCAAAAAAATTGTCCTAACTTAAGCCAAAGGTCGATGACCAAGGAATCTAATGTGTGTGTAAAGGTTAGTGTGGTATGATTAAATTAAGCTTTAATGTTTAAGTTGTAAATTAATTGATTGGTTCAATTAATTAATCAAAGGGCTGGTTTTGATTCGAATGATTAATGATTTAAGAAGTAGAATTTTGTTTTACAAGTTTAATTTTGTTTAAATTGGAATTAGTGTTTTAAAGAGTATGAAATTCATAAGTTTTACTCAAAATGAAACTTATTTATTTTAAATACTCTGCCCTAAAATTAAACCTAAAGATGTATTTTATTATGTTTAGTCCTTAATAAAGCATTAAGACTTTTGTTAGTTCTTAAGTTTGGATTAAACTTAAATGGACTTATATCTTCATGAGAGACACTTTGAGGTTAATAAGCATAAAAGGTGACTTACTTAATGGTATTCTTCATTTATTTATCATTTTTATTATTCATTTTGTTTAAAATAATTATTTTATCATTTTAGATATTTTATTTTAAATTAATTATATATTTATTCTATCGCTTTAGTATTCTATTTTTCAAAAAATATGTATTTATTTTATCACTCTAATAATCCATCCTTGAATAATCATTTCTTTATTCCATCATATGAATAATTCATTCTTAAATAACTATGTATTTATTTTATCATCTTAATAATTCATAATTATGTATCTGTTTTATCAAATTTAATGATTCATTTTAAAATAATTATCTGTTTATTTTATTATTCTAAAAATTCTTAAGTACATCTTTGCTTCATCATTTTAATAGTTCATTTTGAAATGATTATATGTTTGTCTTAATAATCCATTTCTAAAGTAATTATATATTTATCCCATCATTTTAATAAATTATTTCTTTAAGATAACATATATATATCTTTTAATATAGACATGAGTTTTAATAATTTTTTAAATCTTTATGCTATAAGATCCAAAAGAATGATTTATATTTATCATGTGTTTTTCTACCCACTTTTCAAGTATGTCCCATTGTTAAACCAAGGAGATTAGGTATGTAAGACATCCTTCGAACTATTAGCTCTATTCCCCCGGTGTTTATACTATATGCCTTCAAAGTGTGTATACTATACACATGAATTATTAATTATTTTGATTTTGATTTAATAATAACAATGATCAAATTACTTATACATTATGCACCTAAGGATTTAACTTTAAACATGGGTGTGATTTAACTATATTTATAAGTGAATGAATGATATGAAATAGATATCATAAAGTGGACCATTTAGGCTATCAAACCATAAGGTCCTTCATTTGAAGATAATGCCATTTAAGCTTAATCAATATTTTTTAATTAATGTGTTAATTGTACTTAATTAGACCTATTGAGGAGAGATCAACTAATATAATTTAAAAGGTTAAATAATAGTTTTCATAAATTAATTAAATTTCATAATTAATTAATACAATTAATAGCTAAGAGACTTTAAAATTTAATTAATCATAATCTATAAGCCCAAAAACTATGAGAAAAATTTCAAACTTGCACAAAAATAGCAAAATTAGATAGCAAAAATCTTAAGTCATTTGGGCTTATAAAAAGTGATTAATTACATTAATCAAGATTTTTATAATTAAGTAATTACACTCAAAATACCTCAAACCAATTGGAAAGTTTGATTTCACTCACTAATTATCACCTAAATGAACCCATTAAAGGGTAATTCATAATTTTTTGAGTTATAGATAATTAATTACAAATTTGTTTTTGTTCTAAGTCAATTAATAAAAATAAATAATTAATTAGTTGCCATAAGGTGTGATTTCTCAAAATAACTATTATCAGAGGTTTAAAATTTTTCTAAATGTCCTCTAATGTTAATCATTGGTGATTGAACATCTGAGATCTAGTTAATTATTTTTATGATTTTTTAAAATTAAATAATTTAGGTATTTAATTACCTAGACTTAAAAAAACCATAACCATTAATTGGTTAATTCAAATTTGGTGGGGAACATCATTAATAATGCCCCACAAAAAAAATTCAAATCAATCAAAGGAATAATTAAGGGTTAATTCTAAAGAAACCCTTTCTATTGAAAGCTTAATGAGTCTTAAACAAATGAGTAAAAAATAGAGCTTCTATTTTTACTAATTTCTTTTATGTTTAAGCTTTCTAGAAAGTATTTTTTTTTATATATTTTTGAAATTTTTCTACAATAAGTTATGTTTTCTTAAAGCTCTAGCTAATTAATCATATTGTTAACTTTAGTTAATTTATCTGTATAGCTGGTGCTAACATGATTGTGGGATTAATTATTAAACCAATCCTATGTGGTGGTTGACTCGGATGGTGGTGCAAGTGATTTTGTCCTGATGCTCTAATTAATCCTGTAATTTTGGTTAGATAAAAATCAAAAATCTTAAATGTGATTAATCTAGTTTTTCCATTCTTATCACATGGAGTAGATGATGCCTGATTCATCCTCAACCACTTATAAGAGCAAAAGCCATTTATCCATCATCATTTGATTCAAGAACACCAGAGCTCAAATCACAGTGAATTTGAATCCATTAAGATAAAAAATGAAAATGTAAGGTTCACAATAGTTGGATCTATGTGAGACACGTAATCACAAAATAAAAGACCAACCACTCTAAGGTTTTCTATAGTTTGAGAGATATACGTCACTAAAGCTCAAGATTGGCAATGAAATTGATCAAGATAGCTTCACCTTGAAGAAGTGAAGCCCTACTACGGAAGCCATGAGTTGCCCTCTTATTTGCTCTTAATACCAAGCTCTAATGTTCCTCATCAGAGTTTGATCAATGTCGATGCTCTGATGATCAAATTAAGAATGTTTTGATTCATTCTCGTGAGGATTTGGGGATGGTGTGGGAAGAGTTAATTTTTTTTTTGTGAAGGTTTGGTGTAGCTGGGTATGGGAGGCACTCAGGTTGAATAGGGTGTTGGTCTTGCAGAAAATTATGTGATTAAGAGGCTCTAGGAAGTTTAGGGAATCTCTTTAGAATAGGAATGAAGGTTTGTGCTAAGTTTGGAGGGCTGGGAAGGTGTATACCACCTCCCCATATAAACCACCCATTTATATTGGTTTAAGTAATGATAGCCAGCTAGGCTCTAAACAGGACCACTATCAACTCTAGACTGATGAGTTGGATCTCCTCTGTTGGCTATAGGAGGTTGGTGGCCAGTGGTGAAGTGGACATCCCATGGTTACTGAAGCAAGGGTTGCCTAAGGTGAGAGAGACCTCACCTTGGTCAATGGCTAGATAATCCAGCATTAAACCAGCTTGGGTCAGTTAGGGAGAGCTTATGGCTTGCTAAACTGGCTGCCTTGGCCAAAGGTGTAGTTGGACCGCATTATTTTGAAAATTTATCCTATTTAGAACCCTTGGTTCATTTGGTTTGTGTTGACCCAAGTACATCTTGGGTTGGGTCTACTTGGGCAAGTTAAGGGACATGTGAGGTTGAGGCTGGGCTTCACATTTGGACTCAGCTTGGTCAATTTGGATTCAATGGGTGAATTTGACCAATTGATCAAATTAGGCCAAAAGGGTTATTGTGTTGTATTCAAATGATGATTTAAAATATATTGGTGCAATTTGTTTGATTTAATTTGAAGTGGATTTAAATTTTTCTCATATGGGTTCATATGAGCCAAATGACTCAAGTTGACCAATTTGGCCAAATTAGGTGCAATTGAGAGTTGAGTCATGTTCAATTGTTCATTTGGAGTTTGTTGTGGGCATTGATTTTATTTAATATTATTTGGATTGAGTTTTGGTTCAATTTGATTTTTCAGACCAATTTAGGCTAAGTTGGTCAATTAGATAGGTTGATCAAATTGGCCTCAATTGGCTATTAAGGAGTGTTTAATAATTAATATAGAACAAATTGCAAGTGTCAATTCAATCCAATTTGAGTGGGATTAAGAGTTGGTTCAATTTAACCCTTTAGGTCAAATTGGATGAAGTTAGGTCAATGGGTAGAATTCATTTAATTAGGCTCAATTGGGTGTTTGGTGATGATTAATAATCATTTTAGGATTAATTATAATAATTAGTTTAGTTTAATTTGGGTTAAATGAAGATTTGGATCAATTTGACCGTGTAGATCAAATTGGGTCAAATGGGGTTAAGTGGGCCACTTAGCCAAATTGACCTACTTGGTTTCAATTGGATATTGGAATATGATCAACAATCATTTGAGAAGTGATTATAAAAATTGGTTTAATTCAATTTAAGTTGAATTGAAGTTTGGTTCAATTTGATCCTTAAGGTCAAATTGGGGTAAGTTGGGTTAAATTGGTTAATTGATCAAATTGGATGGTAATTGCTTAAGAGGAATGTCCAAATATGTGATTAGAATCATTTTGGAGCTTTTGATGGCTTGGATCAATTGGATTTGATTTTGGCCTCATAAGGTTCAATTAGGTCAACTTGGGCTAGGTGAGCAAATTGACTAACTTGAATTCGAATGAGGCCTTAAATAAGTTCAAATAATATATTAAAGGGCTTGAAAAAGTTCAATTTCAAATGGTTTGGATGAGTTTTTGGTTTAGCTCCTTTATGCCCAAATGGGTCATATTGGGTCAACTTGGTCACTTGGCCCAATCAAACATAAATTAGGTATTGTTTGAAGAATTTTGGATATCATATGATCAATTAGGTTTGACATATAAGGTTTGGCTTGAAGTAGGGGTCATTGGGTTCCACCTAGTTAGAGTCGGGGTCTACCCTTATGGTTAAGCCTTATGATTCTTTTAGGCTTTGGGTTAGTGTTCCCCTACTCATTAGAAGTGTATGTGCTTCATGTGAAGAAGCCTTAGTGCCTAGATTGAGTCTTAGGTTTAAGGAGTGATAATTATCAACCTCATTAAAAGTTAGGTCAACAACATCATACTAGTTAAGAAGAAAAATGGTACTACATACTAGTGGGTAATGAACGAATCTTCGACAAACTCATTCATTACCAAGTAGAGTGCTATGTCGATGATCTCATAGTCAAAAGAAAAGAAAAGGATGCTAATTTATATGACTTGAGGGTAATTTTTGACTGGTTGTAACATTATAGCTTGAAGATGAACCCTATGAAATGTGCTTTTGGGCAACTTCAAGGAAGTTTCTAAGGTTTATTATTCGACATCATTGGAATGAGATTGATCTAGAAAAGATTAGAGAGCTATTAAAAATGCCACCTCTTAAAAGTCTAACCACACTTAGATTCTTTCAAAGAAGGTTGGCATATCTATGATGCTTCATATCAAACTTATTTGGATAATGTCAACCCTTTGCAGCACTCACAAAGAAGTATGTAAAATTTTGATGGGATGATAAGTGTCAACATTCATTCGAGAGCATCAAAAAATACATGATGAAACTCCTAGTGCTAGCTACCCCTCAAGTAATCCTCTCATACTCTACACATTGGCATTAAGTGATTCTTTTGGCACCATGTTGGCCCAAGCTAATAATAAATGAAAAGAAAATGCTCTCTACTAATTGAGTCATCTCATAATTCTTTCAAAATACAAATATCCACCCATTGAGAAGCATTGCTTAGCCCTCATATTTACTACCCAAAAACTAAGGCATTGTATGCTTTCTCATAAAATCAATCTAATTCTAGAGTTAATCTGCTTCAATATCTCAAGACACAGCTGATACTATGCGAACTATTGGCCTGATGGTCTATTATCTTATCACGGTTTGGTATCATAATAATTCCCTTTCATGCGAACTATTGGCCTGAGTATGAAGCTCTGATCCAGTCTAGAGTTGGCCATTTCACTAGGCATTAAAGACATTAGTATTTTTGGTGATTCACAATTAGTGGTTAACTAGATTTCTGGAACTTATAAAGTTCTCAATCTTAAGCTCCACTAATACCTCAAGAACACCATAGAGTGGTTAAAATAGATTCCAGAGGTCATTCTATGTACAACCCTATGGGTGGAAATGCCATAGTTGATGACTTAATGAAGCTTGCTAAGGAAATAATTTATCTAGATAGTGAGCTTATATTATCAGAGGCACACAATCATCAAGTTTTACTTCCAATCAATATTGAACTCATTTATAAAAAAGCTTTAAAAGATGAGGTTGCCACCACCAATGATGATGAAGAGGCTAATTGGAGATAGCTCTATCATTGACTATTTGTGTGATGAAAAACTACTTGAAGAGAAATCTCAAGCCCAAGAAAAAAATAAATGATTTTTTACAATGCTCTTATTGATGGCACTTTATACCAATAATCATTTGATCACATGTGTCTGCATTGTTTAGACAAACACAAAGCCTAAAAAAAATTCATGAATTAGGTACATTTAGGAATGTATAAAGCACATCAATCCAGTTCAATTATGAAAGCCAAAATCTAAAGGTTGAAATACTATTGGCCTATGATGATTATAGATTGCATGGATGTATCACATCTCCATCACTAGTGTTAGGTAAATAAAGTAGTCATACATTAACGACTCAACCTCTTTCATCTAATGATAGCATCATGGCTATTCGAGTGTTGGGTATAGACATAGTTGGTCCCATCAACCCTGTTTCTTCTAAGGGTCATCGTTTCATTCTAGTAGTGACATATTACTAATTCAAGTGGGTGAAGGTGATTCTATTAAGGGAAGTCAAAGCTCACTATGTCATTTAGTTCTTTAATAATCACATTATCCATAGATTCAATGTACTCCATCAGATCATGAACCATCTTCTTCTTCCTGTGGAGATATGGCTCTTCCCTGAGTTTTTGGATCTGATTATGTCATTTTTTATCTTCTACTAGTTTGGGCTTTATTTATTCCTTCTCATGAACCATAATTTATTTTATTATCTACATGTTTCCTAGTTTATGGATGGGATGAGACTAGTCTTCCATTCTATGGTTGTTTGCTATTTTTGTCCCTTTTCCTTTCTGTTTTGCATTCTCTACTATTATTGTAAAGGTGTTTGCTGTGGATGGAGGCTGCTCAGTCTTGCTTGTCCAATATTGGGTCTATTTTTATTTTTCGGTTGGATCTTTCTGCAATCTTTTTTTGATGCTTCCCTTTTTCAGGTTGGTCTTTGGTTGCTACTGAATGGCTGTGGGTTCGCCTGTTTAACTGGACCAGTTGGGTTATGCTTCTCTTTTTCTTAAACCTCATGGATGAACTAGTTACTTTGCTGATTATGATCACTGTTTCTCTTTCTCTTCTTATTTTGGTGATTACTGCTATTTCCTTGCACGGTTTGAAATTCTTTTGGTCTCCTTCTCAGACTATTTTTGCTGTTGTTGTTTGCTTAGTAGTTCGACTATTTTCCCTTAATATGATGGATTTTTTGGCTATTTATTTTTTGATTCCTAACATGGATTAGTTCTGTAATGACACTGCCTACCTTTTCCTCCATTGGTTAAATTATTTGGTTTTCTATTTTGTCCATCGACTGAATGGATTATCGGGTTATTATATTCAGCAGGCTGATTATTTCTGATGGATTTCTGCCCATTTTTTTGTTCTGTTGATTGCTGTTTGGTTAGCCTCATTACCTGTGCCTTTTCTATATGGGTTTATTTGCTGGATAAGGTTACTCTTGGCTCTATTAGACCTATATAGTTACTATTTTGATCTAGCTATTAATAGATGGTTGTTTCTCTTGATTGGTTTTCATCATTATGGGGGTGTTTTCCTTGCCATGATGTTTCATATGGGTAGGGGTTTTTGTTGGCTATTCATTCTCATGATATGGTAGAATACTTAGGTGATGCTTCTCTTACAAAAGATAGGTGGCATCCCTTTGCCAAGCAGAATAGTGTTTCCTTTCATTCTATAGTGTATTTTGCTATTGCTTGGTATGCAGGTACTAAAGATCATATGATTTTCATCCAGTGGCAGCTGCCTTCCCCTATGTATGTAGGCTATGATGGCTGGGATGATTTCACTCATAATTTGGCTGGTAGTAGCACTTGTGATGTAACCCTTCCTATGAAGTTTGGATGCTCATGTTCGTGACTACCCCATTCTTTTGTGACTGAGCCTAAGCCTTCCTTCACACACTTCTCTAAATTTCTCATACTTTCATTTGTTTTTTTAGTTAATTTTGTTTCTATCTCTTTACTTGTGCTCCTTCTTCTAGCTATTTGTAGGTTTTGTGTTATTTCCTTGCAGGTTCCTTCTGTGAAGGTGGCAAATGCTTCTCTCATCTTCTCAAGCTTTTGTTGAAGGTTGTCCTCTGGCTTTTCTTTTTTGCTACTTTTGTATCTCTTGCTGCTTTTCTTTTCATTTTTCTTTTTCCTTTTTTTTATGGTTGTACATAGATAGAGGATTCACTCTCTAGGATGATTGTAGCTCTTTGAGCAGTAGTTCTTGAGTTTATCCCCTCTTAAGGACCTTGTAACCCCCCTTTCTATGGGAATAAAATTCCCCAACATGGGGTTCTCCAAAAAAATGTACTCCATCAGATCATATGTGATAATGGCGTTTCCTTTAAGAGCATAAGATCAATAATCATGCGAGATGATAGAATATTAAATGAAGGTACTCCCCTATATATTACCCTCAATCGAATGGGCTAGAAGAAGCCTTTAACAAACTCTCATCTAAATCTTAAAGAAAATACTTAATGATAACAAAAGACACCGACATAAGTAGTTAGTTGAAGCCTTGTAGTTCTATCAAACCACATATATGAATCCAACATAGTTCACTCCCTTATCCTTAATGTATGTATTTGAATTTGTTCTTCCTCTTGAGGTTTAGCTACCATCACTAAGAGTTGTTGTAGGCAAAAAAATCACAACTAGTAAAATGTTAAGCAATGATTAGAAGAGATTAAAGGTCTTGAGGACTGACACCTCCAATCCTGTTAAAATCTTGAGCTATATAAAGCATGCATGGTTCAAGCTCAGAATAAGTTTATCCAGCCAAGAGCTTTTCGAGTTCGAGAGCTCATTTTAGTTATTAGTAGATTGATTGTTGTCCATTGTAAGATGAGAGGTTAGCTTGAATTGATGTGGGAAGGAGCTTTATCATAGAAAGAAAATCAACTACAACGGTGAATGCCTGATGCTTTCTATTAATGGGAAATACATGATAAAACATTATGCATAATTATATCTAAAAAGAAATGTTATCAATAAAATTATAATTTTACATCAAAATCGACATATATAGCAAATGGATCCAAATTTTCCAAAATATTTCAATCACTTGATATCCTCTAAAGTAACCTTCCTTTCCAAATCATATCATGTTTAAACATGGGTTTACTTCTATAATTCATCTATAGTGCTATTAGGGTAGGTGTAAGAGAACCCATGTAGCAACCTATTTTGAGTAGCACAGCTAGATTGGCATGAGAGACCCCTATTATTGCCTCTCTTAGTTAGAACATACACACATATTTGACTACTTGAAGCTAGGACAATACCCTCATGGCCCTTTATTACTAGTTTCCCTTGGTCGGATAGTAACTGTTCAATTGACAACAAACTATCTCGGTGGTTAATTCTGCTATGGAAGATATGAGTTCTCTTTACTTTTTTCTTGGCTTAACCATCGTACACTGATAGGCACATTTAGGTTGGGTACAAGCTATTGCGTGGTTGATAGGCTACTTTGGCAGTTAACACTATTTAGGAAGTTGTAAGTCCCAGATGATTTCTTTTCGAGCCGACCATCACACATTGATGGGGTATATACATATACACAAAAGATATGCTTAGAGATTAGGATAATGTCAGTGTGACCCTTTTCTCTATAAGTTGTTGATCTCATTTTTAGATGAGGTTAACATCATCTCAAATCCTTATAATTAGGACTTAATCTTAGATTGGGAGTTTCCTAACTAGGCGCATAAGACACCATACTTAATGACTAGATGTTTAAAATAAAGTAAAATTAAATAACAAATTAAATCAAATATAATTCTAAAATAAAAATTAAATTTGAAATCAAAACTAAATTGAAAAGTGTTGACCTCACTTTTAGAGTGAGGATTCAATCTTCTCATCTTAGACCTAGGATTTTTCTAAACACTGGGATCTTCTTAGTCATAAGATATTTATAGTGACCAAGTGAACACTTAACCCAAACCTAGAGACTTAGGAGGACATTCCATTGGTTTAAGCTATGTCTTAGGATCTAAGGAAGTCTACCTATCCTATGACCTAACCCATGACCTTTGCCTATCTAATCATGCAAAACCCAACATCAAATAAAAACAACCAAACCGAATTGAATCCTAATTCATATCCAAATTCCAAGCCAAAATGATCTAAACTCAAACCATCTTAACCTAATCCAATCATATGGACTTAACCTAAATTCCTTCAATCAAACTTAATTCAATTGATCTTCACAAGAGCACTCCAATTGCTCAAACTTTCATCCAAAACTCTACCAAATGCTATAATCAAGCCCATCAAGACCAATTGACCAAAATCAAATCAATTAACCCAAGTTAACCCATTTGAACCCAAAATGTTCAAATGAGCTAAAATCTAATTAAATCCAAATAAATTGCAATCAAAGCTAATAATCAATCCCAAATTAATTATCAAACTCAATTCAACCTAATTCATCCAAACATTGATTCAATTGATCCATTAGGCTCACTTGACCCAAAGTGACCTAAAGGACCCATTTGAAACAAACTCCAATCCAATCCAAATTGGATTGAACCAAACCATTCAAAACCTCCTATACTGACTATTGAACATCCTTGATTGATCAATTACAATCAATTGAGTCAAACCAACTCAATTCAATCACTTGACCCAAGTTAACCTTATTAACCTATGTGGACCAAATTAAACCAAATCCCATCCCAATTCAAATTAATGGAAACCAATGATTCATACTAACTTCAAATTGATCCTTGAACATGACTTGACCATCAATTAAGCCAAACCAAATCCAAATGGCCCTTTGACCCAAGTTGACCAAATTTGATCTATAGGGCCAAATTGGGCCAAATCAAACCCTACATCAAATTGATTGCAATCAGTGATTCAAATGCATCCCAAATTGAGTATTGAACATGATCTAACCCTTGATTGAATCCAATTTGATGAAGTCAACCCAAATTGACCCATTTATCCCAAATTGACCCATTTATCCCAAATTGACCTAAAGGATCAAATTTGTCTAAATCATTCCTAAATCCAAATTGATTGAAATCAAAACCTAGAATCATCTTCAAATGATCAATTGAACCTAAACCAATGCCTAACCCAAGCTAACTTGGCCAATTTGACCAAATTGGTCAACTTAGCCCATTTGACCCATATGAACCCAAATGATTCAAATTCAAATACAATCAAAATCAAATCAAACCAATTGAACCCAAACATCCCAAATCATCATTTGAACTTGTCTTAACCCATGGTTTGACCCAATTTGATCAATTGGTCAACTTAACCCAACCTAGCCCAATTTGACCTACATGGGTCAAATTGAGCCAAACTCAACCAAATCAAGACCAAATCCATTCACACTTGGCATGACCCATCCTTGGATCACCATGGGTCAGCTCAAATTCAACCCAACTCAAACTAAACCTAAATTGACCCATTACCAATTGTGTAAATCCCTCAACATAGGAAAAAAAATCCATTTTTGGGTGGCCAAACCCCCTCCTTTGCACTTGGTAGCCACCGAAAGTTTAATTTGGACCCCTTTGACCCTATGGATAACATGACTCAAGGATGGTTGGGTCAACCATAGGTCAAGGGAGGTGAGCTAACCCACTTACTCCCATTAGCACACCTAGGAAACCAAGGACACTCCACCTCAGCTATGGCATCCTTTCTCCCTTCAGTAGCCCACTCAAATCGAGCCAACTCAGGTTCCCTCTGACATCCCTAATCAGCTACATTGGTCGGACATTTTCCCAAGGAAAAATTAATCTAAGCCAACAAATTGGGTAGGGAGGAGAGTATACTCCTTCCATTCTCACTCTCACACACATCAGAGCATTCCTAAAGCTTGAGAGAGTTGAATTGAACTCCCACAAGTTTTCTCTGTGCTTCCTTAGCCTCACCATTATCAGCGATAATGAAACCAAGCCAAATTGAGCCTTAGCTTCATTCAAATCCTCCTAAACTCAACCATTCTCAAATTAACTTCACCCACACATTCACCAAGCTTTGACTTTGAGAAACAAATTGATTTTCGATCAATTCGAGCATCAGAGACCCTTCCAAGACCAACTTCGATGAGGATTTTGGTGATGCTTGGTCCACAGAGCCACCAGCAAGGAGTTAAGGAATAAGATTTTCAGCAGGGCTTCGTCTCTTCAAGATGAAGCTACCTCGATCAATTAGCCACTAGTCCTGAGCTCTAATAAGGTAAACTCTAGCAAACCATAGAAATTCTATAAAGTGTTGGTGTTTTGTGAAGCAAATCATATTTTCTTGCAAATCCCACTATTAGATCCTTCTAGACCCCCTTCTCAAAGATTTTGGAGTCGATTCTGAGCCCTCATGAGCTCGCTCGAGATTGAGTGGAGGATGGGTTTGTCATTCATTGGGGATGATGGATCATCCACTATATGTTCTACATCATTAGAATGGATGACTGTGATTAATCCATTAGATTATTTTGAGTTAACCCAATAAGAATCACAAGATTAATCCCCACCATCTGATTTTGGATCGGACAGTGAGGATGAAAGTGCACCTGCCTCCACTGACTCAGCAGCCCCGTAGGATAATTTAAGTGGCCAATCCTATGGTGCCACATGGAAAGCACTGCCACATCAGCCACCCACATGGCGTTGATGGGATTAGTAATTATGCTTTAAAATGTGATTAATTGGCTAGAAGTTCATAAATCCATAACTAATTATGGAAAAATTCAAAAAAATATAAATAAATACATTTTCAAAAGGTTAAAAAGAGGAGAATTTAATTAATTGATTTCATTTAATTTTGAATAGTGATTAAGGATTAATGAAGGTTTGAATGTTATTTAACCAGTTTAGTTTAGCCCTAATGACTTGGGCAATTAATCCTAAATTTGGCATGATGATTTAGTGGGATGACCTCTACCTCCCATCATTTTATTGGGATTTATTGGCTATGTAATTTGGGAAATTTGAAATTTAAATCCTAATCACCCTCTTAATTAATCTAATGATTATTTAAAGCTCTAAATAGTAAAAATTAATTAATTAAACTTCATTAATCACTGACTAATAGTCAGATGATGAGAGGAAGTGATTAGGACCTCTTTCCTAATTACTTTTTCAAATTCATTTCATTAATGAGAGTTAATTAATATGAGGTTTAATTAAGAGATTAATTAATCAATTAATAATGAAGACTAAATCAAATTAAATTGTCAATCATATTAGATAATCAATATTTAAATTAAGGGTTCCTCTTTATGTGTTCAATAACATAAAGCCCTCCAAGAAAATTATGATTAGCCCATAAGTGCGAGAAAATCATAAAAGTACTTAATTAGATTCTTTAATTTAATTAATCTCTAGTCATGAGCCAATTGCATTAGGTCCTTTGGGAACATTACAATTATATTTTCCTATTTTACATATCATTGGTAGCTCATGATTAAATGGTTAATTAACTTAAAGAAGCATTGGAAAGTGTAATTAAATGGATTGTTTAATGATTCAACCTAATTGAATAATAAAAATCACCTAATTTTCTTTCTTTAAACAAATTAAAATCACCAATATGAGAATGGGATGAAAAACAACAAATGATCTCTCCACTTTAAGTTCAAATCAAAATATAAAATTAAATTAATAAGAAGCTTTGGTTTTCTTTAAATGATTTTATTTAATGTGATTGTCCTTAGGAATTAGTGTAGTTGAATGGTTATGTGGAAATGTTTGGCAATTCCTTTTTAATCACTATAAATGATGTATGTCATGTGATATCAAGCATTCACATTTTCCAAATTAAAAGAAATTTATTTATATAAAATTGCATGTGTTGGCTTAATCTTATTATATGTATGACTTTTACCACTAATAAATTCAAAATTATTTTTCAAAAGTTATAAATTGATAATAACATTCTGAGTGATAGTAGTTATGAATATATGTATAGGATTTGCATGTGTTTATAGCTTAAACATGTGAAGGTAGTGCTCTGTTTTCTATGTTCATGTATGGATTTACATATGTTTGAATGATAATAAGTATATAGTCTAGATATCCTGGGAATACAAGGCTTTAAGTAGCAGCAAGGAGGTCATTTGATTATCTCACTTTCATGGTTAACAATGACACACACTTACTTAATTTTAGTCCTATGTATATTCTTATTAGAATTTGGGTAGAGCTTAACTTTACATGTATAAATAATTCAACCAAATAAAATATAATTTTTTGCATGATTCTCACTCTCATAGTTTTATATACCTATGTATATTCATATTAGAAATAATTCTTTTATTAATATTTGGATTCCAACAAAAATTACGTGTCTATATCTTTCTAGATGATATATTTTTTGAGATCTTGCTTTCTTATCACATAATTATATAAAGGGATTTTCAAATTCCTTAAGCTTTAATTATTTCTATAGGGTATTCTCCTTATCTAATACTATAATGAACAACTTTTTTCTAATTTAATATTGGCATATCAAAATAATATTTTGTACCTAAATATAGTTTTTTTCTAATCTTTTTATATACATCTTCAGAAAGAGTTATATGTATGTTAGCAATGTGGATCATAGACTGAATGTTAGGCCATGATAGCCTAATATTATTTTCTCTAGGGGATTGTCCTTAAGGGGCCGCTAAAATAAATATAAATTTTTTGGTTGGAGGTTGCTTATCCCCCTAAGCATAATTCATGTTAGGACATGTGGGCTTAGTTACCCATGTGTAGGGTGTTAAGTATAAATTATGAAATATAACTACTTGGGATTATATGTATGTTTTGCTAATATATGTTTTACAGGTGTAGTTAGATTTATTTTTTTCGATAAAAATATAATTTTGTAATAGGAATTAGGATTAGTGCTATAGGGATTAGGATGAGCAATGGCTAAAAGGGTTAGTCCTGCTTAGGATTGTATGCATGTTTAGCTAATTTTTTTTGTAGGAGTAGTTAGATTTACTTTTTCAATTAAAATATAATTATATAATAGGAATTAGGATTAGTGCTATGGGGATTAGGATGAGTAGTGGCTAGAAGGCTTAGTCCTAGGGTGCTCTATGATGCCTTGGAGCAAATCAAATCAACAAAAGAAAGAAATGAAGAATGAAGACCCCCATAGCATGTATTCAATTTCAATTATTATTATTCTTTTATAATCTGGGTTGTATAAGGGTAGAGCTCGGCCACCCAACTTTTCCCTTTTTTGGGGTGTACGACTATACCCAGCCGCATCAGCCTCTTATTCTTTCACAGTAGTCTATAAAATGATTGTTGTTTTGTTTAGATTGCATAATAAAACAACATGATTTTCAAAATTTCTTAATTATTGATGATTGTATGTGTGGCCTAGATGTGGTAGGCTCTTAGATATAATTAATTTTTCTATCCTAATTAACAACTCATAACTATAATTTAAAATAACCCATAACCTCATTTTAAAGCCTAGATTGTAATCAAGATAATTAAAATATTTAACAACCCTTTAGCTATATGTTGGATGTATAACATCATGCATGTCATATTATATCACTCTTGCAAAAATGTGGGCCTCCATTTCCGCACTTTAGGGACCACTTGACCTTTGAAAGCAACCCCTTATGATGGAGCTTCACCCTCTTTCTTTTTTGATTTGTCCAATAATCAAATTTCATCATACATTTAGGCATAAGAAATCCCAAAGCCTTTGTATAAAATATTGTGTCAAAATTTCACAAAAATTATAAAATATTGTATTTTTAGACTAAGTCATATGCTCATGCCAATCATGCTCTAGTCTTTTAGGGAGTCAGTTTAGAACTCTAGTCTCTTTCAAATTAAATAATAAGCCTAACCATATTATAATTTCATAAGACTGTATTACATGATTTTGAATCATAGGAGGTGTTAGCTAGCTTCCACTCCAGGCGATTATAAGTTCAGAAGAGTTGGATTATTTATGCTCTCTTATGTAAGTAAACCATTATGTTCCCCTCCCGCTTAGATTTAGATTGTGCTTCTAGCTTGTGCTAAAGCTCCCTAGATTTAGGATTTGAGGTTGCTTATTTTCTTCGGGCTATGAGCATAAATCCTCTCCTTTTAGGCATTTTCACAATTTTGTGTTGATGGATTATAAGCCCTAGCAATCTAATAAAATTTCAACTCAAATAAATAAATCCTCTCTTTCAAACATATAAATCCCCACCACATGATAGATTAGAATGCTCACTAGGCTTCCTAGTATTATGAGCATTTCCTACTCATCTTCCTTTGGATTCAAAAATAAGTCTCTCTAATTGATCAATCCCATTTGTTTTGCCAAAATAACCAATTCATTGATAGTATTTACCTTGAAATATTTAGAGATAATGATTGACTACTTTAATCTAGAATATTCTTTGGAAATCCTATTTCTTAGGATGTAATTAAGTATGGAGGCTTGCCTCCATAGGGAACTAAAGAACCCAGCATAAAATAAACCCTACTTTACTTTTCCTTATAAAGTAGGGGAAAAATCTCTGATATATTCGAAGACCTATCATGCCTTAGAAGTCCTTACTAGGTGATTAGGCACATTGTAGGATGATGTTTCTATCTATCGAGATAGTACATCATACCTTAATGTCATACTCCATCACTTCAATAATCACCCCCTCAATTTTGTGTGTTGCCCCCCAGAGGATCCAAAAATAAACACCACAGAAAGCAAATCAAAATCAATATTCTAAAGCATAGGCCATCCAGGTGAACCATTTTAAGATATGATCTAACCCAATTGGATTAGGTGAACGCAAATTACACCAAAATAGAATAAAATTTAGCATAGATTTAAATCAAACACATCATAATTGAAATTTAAATCCAATTGAATTTAGACCAAGGTAATTGGGGTGGTTAACCAAATTAACCTATTTAAGCCCGGAATCACCTATCCAAAAAAATCAAATAAAATCAAAACAAATTGAAATCAAATCAAATACAAAGCATATAATCAAATACATGAACATAAAGGAACCTAAAATTAAATCTAGAGGAGGTTCAAGATGATCAATTATGTCACTTAACCTAGGTTTGACCTATGTGAGCCCCACCAAGTCAAATGTCAATTCACCAAAATTCGACCAAATTAAGTCATTACAAGGACCCAAAGTCATCAAATGAATATATTTAAACATTAATCTAAGGAAATATAAGACCAATAAAGTTTCAAATGGGTAAATTAGATCATTTGATCTAAATAAACCCAAATGAACCTTATTGAATTTAAATCTGAATTAAATTAAAATTAATTCAAATTAAATATCAAAATTTATTTTAAAATAATAAGGAATCATGATCTACCCAATTATTGAGTTTAATTTGACCAATTTGGTCATTTAACCCAAATAAACTTATGTTGAACCATTAAGTCCATTTAGCTCAAAGTGGGTTCAAATTCGAAATCAAATTTTTTTTAAGTAAAATGAAATTAATTGGTCTAAATTATTTCAAATACACCATAAACATAATTAAAATCCAAATACATTTTAATTAAGTCTTTTGACCTCATTTCTAGATGAGGTTAACACCACTTTTGAAATCAATAATTAAGACAACTAATCTTAGAATAGGAACCTCCTAATTAAGTGCTTAGGATACCGTACCTACTAACCTAGTGCACTTCCCTTGGGTTTGATCTAACTTAATGGCCTTAGGTAAACTCAACCTAAATTCTAAATTTAGATTAAATCAAAATAAATCCAAATAAATTAGAATGAATTCAAATTAAATCAAATAAATGAATGAATCTAAATCCAAATTAAAGTCAAAACTAGTTAACACTTTCGACATAGGTTTGACTTAGGCGGGTCCCACCAAGTTAAAGGTCAACCCACCAAAATTTGACTAAGTGAAATCATTTGAAATATTCCAAATGAAAAAATAAACAAATTTAATCATGAATCTAAATATATTCAAATTTAATTAGGTCTTGTGTTAATTAGACCACTTAGTATAAATGAACCTAAATTAGTCCTATTGGATTCAAACCCAAATCAGATTGAAATCAATTCAATTAGATTGCTCAAAATCATTTCAAACATAATCCAACCCATCATTAGGTCTAATTTGGCCAAATTGGTCATTTGACCCAAATGAACCCAAGCTTAACCCATTAAGCCCAATTTGGGTCAAATGGGTTCAAACTAAATATAATAAAATTAAAATAAAATAAAATTAATCACTCAAAATTATCTCACACATATGATCAAGCATGATTGGAGTCCAAACAAAATTCAATTGATTCAAATAGGTCATTTGAACCCAATTGAAATCAAGTTTAACCCATTTAAGCCTAAATGGGTTAAGGTGAAATGAAATCTAAATTAATTTAGGTCTCAAATGAATTAATTAAATCAAAACTTAATTAATCATAAATTAAAGATGATTGAATCCAAAATTAAATGAATTGAATCAAAATTAAAACACTTTGAATCCAAATGCTTGATTGGGCTCAAATGTCCAATCCAATTCAAATGGATTTGGATTTAACCTCAAGTTCATATTGAGTTTGATTTGGGCAACCACACACTAGTCTAAAGGTTGTAATGGTGATGCCAAAAGCCATAAATAAAACCAAAGGGAGATGAGTTGAGGTTTTGACAAAGTGAAAGATACTTAGTGGATTTCTCCTCTTCCCTTCATCCAAAGCCTTTTGATTTTATCCAAACCACTTTTGACCAGCTCTTGGAAGATGGTTCCAATGCTTTGAATCAATTGATAAGGCCCTAAACAAAGGAGAACTTGGTCTCAACCATGAAGAAGAGGAAGGAGGGGTAAAAATAAAAAAGCCATGGGAAATCTAGCTCTCAGCCAAGGAAGGAAAGGGAAGGAGATGCTTTTATTCTCTCCAATTTCTTATCCAAATACACTTAGAAGACCAAGGGGAAAAAACCCATACTCTAGTGGAACTCTTGCCACAAATGGCTAGAATTTGACCACCTGGAAGCTCACATACATGGCTCTAGTCCATGTATGGAAAGAGGGAAGAGAGGGACCCTCTTCTCCCCTTCTTTTTATCCCAAATCATTCACAAAGGGAAGAGAAGAAGAAAGAGACCATTCCCCTAACCCCTCACCCCTGGAAAGCCAGAGTTTGGCGAAACTTGACGACCTACTATTTAGCCTTTAATGGCAAAACACTAAGGGGAATGTTTTACCTCAAATTGAATGTTCCAAAATAGTTTAGAGGTCAAGGAAACCTCAAACAAATCCTCACCAAGGCTTGCCACTGCCACTGACCTAGAGAATGGTCAAACCAATTGAAAATATTCAAACTTTGATTTCTAAGCATTTGGCTGGGAGGAAAGCCACCAAATTACAGAAATGACTTTGTCTCATTGAGGTGAAGGTGTTTGAGTTGATTCCATCATCGGAGATCACCAAAGTTGAGGTATGCCTCATAATTGACTTATATAGCGAATTATTTTTGTTATTTTTGAAACAAAATTATTCCCCATGAGAATCAAACTTTATAGATTGATTAAAAATTGATCCTTGATCATTTTGTAATTGAAATTGCATTGAAATTGACCTTAGATAGCTAGAAATTTATTATATTTGGCAGACAGCATTCGTCTATCGTCGGAGATGAATGAGGAGTGATTTTCATTATTCGTTCCTTTTAATTGGAATGAACAACCAAGATCTAATAGCATGATTTGATTAAATCTCGTAAGGAAACTATAGAATTAATCAGGACCATTTGATCTTTAATCGAATGGTCAGGATTCATTCCACGGGGTGTAACTTTTGATGTGGCCACCACATGGATTTTGCATGGCCTAGTGGCATTGCCCGCGTGGCAAAGGCACCATGTCGGTGCCACTTTTTTAAAATGGTAATTGCTATTTTAATTAATTAAAAATAAAAAAATGCCAAAAACCAAAAAAATTAGAGGAAATAAAATATAAATCCAAAAAATGCAAGTGAGGGCTATATGTATTCATCTCAGTGAGTAGAATCAATTAATGCCAAAAACCATTAATCCAATTGAAATGAAACTTTAAGGA
This sequence comes from Cymbidium sinense, assembly GCA_021442155.1. NCBI lineage: Eukaryota > Viridiplantae > Streptophyta > Magnoliopsida > Asparagales > Orchidaceae > Cymbidium > Cymbidium sinense. The sequence goes on from CM038229.1 coordinate 22,195,863, forward strand.
ACTAAAAATGAGGTTAAAATGCACCTTAGGAAATATTTTCATGAATTATTGCAATGTAATTCAAGAAATATCAAATTTCAAACTCCAAACTTCAATTTTAATTAAAGAAATTTAAATTAAATGAAATAAATCATAAAAATGGATCAAATCACTTTAAAGTAGCATAACAAACCTTAATGAACTTAAACATATCAATGAAACCCACTGAAACTTAAAAAATCACAAAATGACATAATTTGGTAATTAATTGAATTAGTTAATTCAATTAATTAACCAAATCTTAAATAAATCATAATAAATCAATCAAATTTTCAAAAATTATAGAAAAACCCTCTATGGAAGCATTGTTCTGAGAGGAATTAAAATAAATAAAATCCCCAAATAATCCTCACTAAATTAAGCTTAATATAGATTTTAATGAAATAAGTAAAACCTTAATTACACCCAAATTATGCATTTGATCAAAATGAAACTTTGAAAAAAAAAAGTGAATTTGGCATGAAACCCCACTTGCCATAAAAATTTTAAACCCAATTGACCTTTGGATTGGGAATTGTTGAATTTATAAATCTCTAGGTCAATATAAATGAAATAATAAATTAAAAATTTTATAAAATAACTTAAAATAATCTTCATTAACACCAGAACATTCAAAGATAATTCTCCAACATCCTAAACCAAAGAAGTTGATCATTTAGATACTTAAGGGTTAATGAAATTAATAATTAATATTGAGTCTAATTAAACCTTAAGGTTAATGAACTCATAATCAAATAAATCAATGAAATCCTAATCCACAAATAATATAACCTAATAATGGAATAAAACACTGACCTATGTGTCTTAGGTTAACATAAATCAAACCAAATAAAACATAATTCAACAAACATAAACATAATTCAAATAAAACATTAATGAAAATAAATGTTAAATCAATTTAGTCTAAATCAGATGAAACTAATCAAACCAAACTAAAAATAAACAAAAGCAAGAATGAAAAATAAATGAAATCAATAAAATAAAATAAAAAAATTAAATTTTAAGAGAATTGAAACATTAATCCAAAAAGAAAATTGAACTCAAAATCCTAAATCATCTAAATGAAACTAAAATGATAAATTTAGATACATAAGGACCTTAGTTATGCCTTTAGGATGAATCTTCATCTTAGGATGAAGGTTTCATTAAAATTTAAGATGTTGAATAGAATGTGATCCATCCAAACGTGGATTCTATTTTACTCTTCATTCTTAAAAACCTAAACTTCACTTTAACAAAATAAAAGTGAACTTGAAAATGAAAACAATAATCCTTTAAATTGAAACCATATGTAAGTAAAGATTACATAAACCTCAAAACTCCAAATTGAAACTTGAACAAAAAAGGCATATCAAAGTCTTGCCACATAAGCCTATTCCCTTCACACATTAGATTATTAGGTTACTGATCCTAAACTTAGGCTAGGTCATTCTGTGATTTTTTATGATTCTTTATGTTATATTATGATGTTCTTTTCATGTCTTTGTGGTGTACTATTTTAGACTCTATGTTTAGGATTATTTGCTTATTAGACTGAATGATAAAATGTTCTTTTTAGAACTAATATTTTCTTCTATGAGGGCTATACTAAAAATGACTGCTATCATAAATAAATTAAAAATGCTATTTTCTTTCAGATATGCTTAAGTCTTTAAGCATAGCCTAATAGAACAGGTGGGCTTGGCTAGTAGCTAATGCTAAGCCTATATATTTGTGAAATATATTTGTTGTGTGCTATTTGCATTTTTCTAACATCTATTTTACTGGGCTTAAAATTTATTTTTGATTTTAAAATGTAAAATTTAAGCTTAGAATTAGGTTATGATTTATGGGATCTATGATTAGCAGGAGCTGACTCTACCAGGAGATGGTGCAGAGGTCTCCCATGTAGCCTAATGGAGGTTCCTGAAGAATTAGGCTAGTTAATATAAGGGTAGAGCTCGGCTACCCATTTGCTCTTTTTTTTGGGGTGTACAACGGTACTCGATTACATTGGCCTTTCATTTAATTAAAATTGGCCTGATTTATTATGAGTGTGTAATAGAATCAACCCACTTTTTTAGTGTTTTTTTGTGTTGTGCTTTCTATGATGAATGCCTAGACGTAGGCTCATAGAAAAGATTAAACTTTCTACCTAACTTAAATCTAATCAATTGAAAAAAAACTAAAGACACTTGAAACTTCACATAAATTAAAGCCTTAGGAAAAACTTAAAATCAATTAGAATTAATTAGTTTTAAAAAATCATGCAATCATATTGCACTAACTCTTGAATTGGGCACTTCACCCATTGCACATAAGTAGCACCAAACTACCTTCTTGGGGAAGTTTCCCTTTCTCTTAATTATTTGGCCCATAACCAATTATAATTGTATGACATTTAGACATAAAAAATATATATCCAAGACCTTCAAAGAATCTTGAGTCAAAATATATAAAAATCTATAAAATGTGTATTAGCTAGATGCATTTCATACCTTACATGATCTTAGGGATTAGGGAGTGAGTCTAGGATTCTTAGATTCCATCCTTGAAAGGCAACATCCTAGCCATCTTGCATACATGAGACTTAGTATAATGAATTTAAAATATGCTTAGGTGGTGTTAGCTGGCAACTCTTCTAGGTGGGTTGTAAGTCGAGAAGAGTTAGGAACAAGTTTGTTCTCTCAAGTGAGAGGATTGGCTGATAAATTCTTAAAATTAAACTTGGTCGAGCATCTGATGTGTGTTAGAAGAAATTGTAGACTTAGGCTTTGAAGCATCCTCCTTGAAGTAAGTCTTCAACTCTAGGCATTTCTGCAGTCTTGTATTATTAGAATTTAAGCTCTAGATTTTTAAGAAAATGTCAACTAAAAATGTAAATTAAATTCCAAAATTTAAAGCTTAATGATAGGATTGTTGAAATGCCTAATGGCATCCCAGGATCATCAGACATTTCCCACTTCATCTTGTTAAATCTTTCCACTTTGGATCATTCCCAATTAAAAATTCCAAATGCCATTCCTTTGAAAACCAACTTAAAACTCCATAGAAATAATAACTTATTTCTTTAATCAAGAGTATTCTTTAGAAGAGACCCTTCTTCTTGGGATATAATTAACTATAAGGACTTGACGTTATAGAAAACCATGAACCCAATTTAAAATAAACCCTATTCTACTTCCCATGTAGTTTAGGAGAGAACTCTCTGGTACATGAAAAACCCATTAGCCTTAAGAATCTTTTATTAAATAATCTAAGCCATTATAAGATAACATTTTTATCTTCTGAGATAATATGTTTATTTCTTAATGATGTATTTGATTAACCAAAAAAGAAATTCCTAAAGTCTATGTGGTGTCATAAATTTTTCCCACAGAGATATTTTCTAGTGACTTTATTAGGGAATGGTTCCTCTCTCTATCTTTAGAAATAAATTATTATTTCTATACATAGGTAGTGTACTTATGCCACTCATGGGCCAAGAATACCTTTTTTTTCATTGGATGCCTCTCCATTTCATCCTCGGTTGAGCTCATCCAACATCCTAAACTAAGGTTCTAGAACTCCTTGTTTTCCACAATTAGACAACTGGGTCCTAGAACCAAACTTGGAAAATAAAAAAAAAAAAGATAAACAAATGAAAATTAAGTCATTTTTGTTAGACTTAATCCTGGTCAAGATGGATTTGATATCATTCCAATATGGAAAGGAAATGTTATATTCAAAAAGTTTTAAAATTACCTCAAAATTTGAAAAGTAAATCTTAAGAATAAATCTTAACTTTAAATTTGTCCATGATCTTACTTTGGATTTGTAGTATGGCTAAAGAGAATCAAGATAGAGTCCTAAATTGATACCCTTTGTTGTAATACATTCAAAGGTAGCAACACCTAAGGATATATATTGAAAAAAGGAGTTTTTTCAAATCCTAAGAAAATCCAAATCAAAGGAAGTGGGCATAGTCTTACCTATTGCCCCTTAACACCATAATTGAAGCTTGAATTACATTTTAAAAAGAATCACCTTTAAATAAAATAAAATAAAAGAGCGATGGAAATAAGAAAAAATATCCCAAAAGAATACCTTATGGAACTTAGGCAGAGATCAATTAAGGAATTAAATGTGAGTCTTTTATCTTTATAGAAGGCAATTTTCATAAATTCAAATCAGCTTGAATCCTAATTCATCTCCATACATCCACTAGAAAATTGGAAAATCAGTTGTTCGAATTGATTGCAAATTATAGAAAGAGACTTGGAGGTAACCCTCTTTTAGACTTTCTAAAAATCTTAAATTCTTAAGAGTTTAAGAGTGAGTCAAAAGAGAAAGTTGACATGACATTGTGAATAAAAAATGATGACATGATTCACTTTTTCTCATAATCAATAAAGGAAAAGAAAGGTCAACAAACAAAAATTCTGACTCTCCTGACAAAGTTGAATGAATGAAAATTAAACCTAATAAATTTAAATCAATTTCTTTAATAGGAGTCTTCTCTCATTGAATGATTAATTTTTCATAAATGGTAATGATTATTTTTATATTCACAAATCATAAAATAAAAGAAGATTTCAATCCTTCTAAAAAATAATGACATTAAGATTGGGTCCTAAGGGTGATATTTCTATCTCTCATAGTAAAAGTATGAAACTTCTGTCTAAGGTAGGTTGATAGATAAACCACTTGGGACTTTGTCAGTCCAAATTAATAAAAAAAGGAAAGCTTTAGTTCTCTTCGCTCAGAAACAAAGGCATTATATTCTTTTAGCAAAGTGAACCTAAGGTGAATCCATTACAATATCTTATGACTCGCCCGATATATCTTGATTTCTAGCGCGATGGCAGAAGATTTTATTGCAATTTGAGATTACCTTTAATCTTCTTTGTGCTATAAAAACTATAAGTCATACCTGACTCCTTAGCAATGCAGCCTTTACATGAGGACTCTACTTTAAAAAATGATCTTCCAAATGAATAGATCATGAGGACGATTGACCTATGGAGGATAGAGTTAGACCTACCTTTCCTCCATATGAAAAGGAAAATTATTGAAATCAAATTCAAAATAGTAGAGTCATACCACCTCAAATGACATTGAAAAGAAATGGAAAATAATTCATTCATTTCAAAATTTTAAATATAATGTTTGGCCCATCTTAGAGAAGTTGCTTACCAAATCGAGCATTATAATGCTCTATAAAAAAAGGAAAAAATTAAATGAAATAAAAAATAAAAAGAAATAACAATAAATCAAGGCATTGCATATTTTTGTAATTTGCCTTCTTTAATTATAAACAACTTCCTAATGTAGCATTCCACTATAAAGAAGTTCTAGGGTTATCTTCTATGATGAAGATATACTACTAAGAACTTAACAACATCTTAGTTGATGTGAAAAATTCAAAAAGAGAATTTCCAAAATGGTTGTTGATTTGGGTGCATCGGTCAACATCAATTGTAAGCAAACATGAAAGTGAATATACATAGGCCCAATTCTAATCTAACTTTGATAAGATGGTGCCATGTAGATTCAATCAAGTAAAAAAAAAGAGAGTTTTCAATTAAATAAAAATTTAATCTTGAAAAGTCAATTCAAAAGAAGAGCTTAACCTCAATCACATTATTGATTGAAGATGAGAATTCAAACATTGAAATAAAAAACTTAGAAAATTCATGAACATCTTTAAATGCTCTTGGATGGTCTTATCTATGCCAAATAAAGAAAAATGATGAATGAATTAATGAAATGAAATGAAAGAAAAGAAAACAATAATTATAATTGTGAAAGAATGTTCATATCCATTATGTAATCATAAGTGTAGAGTCTTTAGGAATGTTATTTTGTCAATCCTAAATGACCTCACTAAGTATTATAATTAATCAAAGAATAAGAAAAATCATATCATAAAATATGATAAAACCATTAAAATAAAGAATTGAATCACATCAATTACTATATTTGGACAAAAAGTTGAATGCATCTAATGTCCTAGTAAATCTTGTTTCTAGAAAAATTATCAAATGTAACATTTTACAAGGAATTGAAATGTTATCAAAATGTTGATAAAAAAAAGAAAGAATAAAATTAAAGGGATGGAAGGACTAAATCCAAGAGCAAAAGGATGCAGATTAAAATTTTGTAGTATGAGGGCATTCTAACTTTAAACTTCTCAACATCAAAATAAAAATGATAGGGTTAGAAGTGAAGAATTTCCCCAAACTTAAAAAAAAAAAGAAACAATCAAATGCTTGATACTTTGTCATCTTGGCCTTTGCCATGTTGGGTGTGGTCACATGGTAGGTTAAAAAGATAATGGATTTTCTTTTCCAAGAATCCTTATCCATTACAAGTGGCCTATATATAAGAGTTATAAGCAAGAAAAGCTATGAACCATTCAAAAATTAAAACCATAGGTTAATTTGAAACTTAGTAATATAGAGCCATTATAAGATAAAAAAATTGTTAAATAGCCAGGGTCTTGGCTTTCTTTTCAAAGGCACTTTAACATATTATATGAATATTGTTTATATGTGTCTAAAGATCTATATAGACTTCAAGTTCATGATGCACCCCTAGAATTTTGAAGTGAAGCTTAAATCCATAATTTACAACCTAAATGAAATAAACCTTCAAATAAAAGTTGATCTACAACTAATATTAATAATCTAAAACTCTGATGAGTCAAATATTAATGACTTAATCAAGCTAATCTTAAAGTTTAAAGGATACTTTTTTTGGAAATAAAATAAAATATTCTCTAGATGTAGTGGTCTAAAAGCTCAAGCTTGATGCCATTTCAAGAAAACTATGTCCCTTGATGAATGTCATCAAACTTTAAAAGAAAAGCAAAATATTGCTAGATTAAAAGCTAGTGAATGATTTCCTTACATGAGAAGAATACAATCCTTCTTGGTTGGCTAACAATCATTAGAATAAGAATAAAATAAAAAAGAAATAATAATAAAAAAAAAAGATCAAATTCACATGTGCCACATCTTGGGACTAGGATAAAATCTTTATCTTAAAGATGGGTTCCTATTACACATACTTTACTTTAAAAAAAAGCTTTCATGTATAAGATTATTCTCATTAAGGATAACTTACCACAATATTGTTAAATCATGATAGTTATAGAAAAGAAAATTGAAAGCATATGGTATGACGTAGAATCCTTACAAGAATATTTTTGTTATATAGTCATATCATTCAATCTCAAAATATTGTGACAATTTATCAAAGGGTCTGTTGACCTCACTTTTGGAGTGAGGACACATCCTTCCCAACCTTAAAGTTAGGAACCTTGTAGTCACTTGGATTTTTCTAGTCACAAGACACTTTTAGTGATTAAGGGAACACTAAACCTAAGCCTAGAGACTTAGGAAGCCATACCCTAAGCTTAGGTTATACCTTAGAAAATAGGTTCTACCTGTCTTATGGCCTAAACCAAGACCCATGCTTGTCCACTCATCCAAAACCAACCTCAAGCTCCACAACCAATCTCAATTGGATTTCGTTTCTTATTCAAGTTCCAAGCCAAATTAACTTAGCCCTTAACCTAAGTTAATTCCACCATGATCCTAAGGATCCAACCTGAGACTCATTAAGGTAAACCAAATCCTATTGATTTTCACAAAAGCACTCCAACCATTCAATAGAACATGTCAAACCCTCAAATACTTGTAATTAAACCAATTGAACTAAATGAATCTAATCAACTCAAGTTAACCTATTTGACCCAAAAGATCCAAATGAGCCAAAATCCAATCAATCCCAAATCAATTGCAACATGGCCATCAATCAACCTTAAATACATCATTGAACTCTTCTCAACATCCAATTCAACCCATTTCAATTCAATCAACCTTATTGGTTCACTTGACCCAAAGTGGCCAAAATGACTAAGTTGACTAATACCTCAATCCAACCTAGATTGGATTGAATCAACCCATCCAATCCACTCCCTAATGATTGTTGATCATCTTAGATAGTCAAATTGCAACCAATTGGGTCAAACCAAACCAATTTGACTACTTGATCTAAGTTGACCCAATCAACCCATATGGAATAAAATGAACCAAATCTCATTCCAAACTCAATTAATTAAAATCAATGGCTCTCATCAATCATAAATAGAATATTGAACATGACTAAACCACCAATTGGTCCTAACCAAGCCAATTTGGCCTCTTGACCTAAGTTGACCCAATTTGAACCAAAAGGCCAAATTGAGTCAAATCAAATATTAAATCCAATTGATTGAAACCAATGCCTTTAATCAATAACAAATTAATTATTGAACATGATCCAACATTCAATTGAACCCAATTTGGTAAACCTAACCCAATTGACCCTTTAGCCCAAATTGACCTATAGAGTCTAATTGAACCAAATAATTCTCAAATCCATATTGATTCAAACCAACACCTACAATCATTCTCAAATGATCAATTGAACCTAAACCAACCTTCCACCCAAGCCAATTTGGCCAATTTGACCAAATTGGTCAACTTAGCCCATTTGACCCAAATGAACCCATATGAACTAAATTTAAATCCACTTCAAATTAAACCAAGCCAATTACACCAATACATTTCAAATGATCATTTGAGCATACCCAAACCCTTGGTTTGACCCAATCTTAATTATTCTTAAATACACATCTAATCAGGATAAAACTTTTGGAAAATAAAATTGATAAGGAATCCCACTTTCCATAAACATTTTAGAGAAAACAATTTCTAGATCAGAAGTTATGAAATTTCTAAGTTTTAGGCTCATTTAAATTAAATAATAAATAAAAAATCACAAAAAAATTGAAAAACAATTAGGGACCATTAATTAATTAAATTAATCCATTTAGGGTTTATGAAGATTATGAAATTAATTAAACCTTTGACCAATTTATAATAAATCAAATAAATAATTAATAAATATATCCAAATAAGAAATTCATTAACATTGAGATTATCTTAAATTCATTTCACATAAAGTTGTTAATCAAATAAACATGAATAATTAATCAAATCATTTAACTTAAATAACCTAACCTAAAAGCTTAAGATGGACTATATTAAGTTTGGGACTTAAGTGGTTCATTTCCTTAGGTTTCTTAGGGTATAATAAATAATTAGCTATTAATAAAAGAACTCCATCATAAGTAATTTAATTCACCATTAAGTATAAGATATCATGTAAAACCAACTTAAGCGATGAATTAAATAAGTAAATTAATAAATATCCTAAACTATTTGAATAATAAAATTTAATAATTAAATCACTACCTTTAAAGGAAGCTTAAATTTAAAAATTAATTTAAATTAATCAAGTTAAAATAATAATGATCATTTAAGTTAATAAACACTAACATTAGTTAAATGAAATAAGTGAATAAGAGTAATCAAATTAAAATTAAATGAATTAAACTAAAATATTTAAAGCTAAATAATCATTTTTAACTTCAACATTAATTAAATCAAATAAATATAAAATTGAATATAAACATGTATTATGAAATTACTTCCTAAAATGTCCATCTTAAACAACCAACATTAAATCTAAATAAATTTAATTATTTGAAACCAAATTAAAAGATCAAATTAAGATAAATAATCATTAAACTAAAGTTAATCAACCAAATGATTAAATTTTTAATTAAATTTGAATGGACAATTTTAAATTCTAATTAAATCACAAATTAAATTAAATTAAGATACATTAATCAAATCAATTGAAATTTAAATGAAAGAAGAATTAAATCTTTATATTCCAACTATTAAAATTAATTAAGATAAACTTTAGCCTTAAAAAGGGATTAAACATTAATCAAATTAAATCCAACTTAAATAAACCATTCAAATAAATTCAAAAGAGGTTAATTAAGATGCTTAGGTTCTCAGTTTGACCTTAGGATGGATTTTTATCTTAAGATAAAAATTTCATTCTACCTAGATTAGAATATTGAATGTGATGTGTTTTGCCAAAGGCATAATTCATTTTATTATTCATTCTTTAAAATCTAAATTTAATTCTAACACAAAAATAAATCCCAAATTAAAATGAAGTCTAATATCAATTAACTCATTTGAATTAAAACCATTGAAGGACTAAAATTGAACAAACCTAAAATTCAAATGAAAACTTAAACTTAAAAGGCTTAGTGCAATCATATCACCCCTCTATCACACATTAGATTGTTCGGTCATTGATCTTAGATTTGGTTAGGTCAATAATCTATGATGTCCTGTGATGTGAAATGATGTTTTTCTTATTTTATAATGTAATGTTATTGACTGCATGTCAGAATTGTTTGCTCACTAGTTTATATTTTAGGGGATTCTTTTTAAGCTAACACTATTTTTTATAGGGTTGTGCTTAAAAGGATTACCATAATAAAATAAAATAAATATTATTTGCTTGTAGGTGTTGCTTAAATCTCTAAGCATAGTGAGATAGGATAAATAGGCTTAGTAACCACTAGTGCAAAACTAGTATGTTTTAAATATAAACTACTAGTGTGTTGTATGTATTTTTTTTACATTTATTTTGCAAGAATTAGAAATTTATTTTGGAATTTTAAAATGCAATTTGATCCTAGAATCAGGTTAGGATTAATGATGAATGGGAAAAATAAGAGCTAACTTTACCAATTGGAGGTCCCATGTGAAGCTCATGGAGGTTTCTAAACAAGGAAACTATCCTAAAGTTAATAAAGGTCCCATAGATCAAGACTTTTAGTTCTAGACTGGGTTGTATAGGTAGAGCTTGGCTAGCACTTTTATCTTTTTTGGGGTATACAATGGTACCCGATCACATTGACCTACTTATTAATTTAATTTGACTTAATTTATTTTGCAGGGTGCGTAATAGAATTGCATGCTTTTTGAAGTTTTTTCTTTGATGTTCTTTCAATGCTTCAATGTTGGGATTAGTTACAAGTTCCAATTTGATACAAATTTATATTTTTTGGGAACTAGTGGGAATGTGTTCGTATTTATTAATAGGTTTTTGGTTCACATGACCTGTTGCAGCAAGTGGTTGTCAAAATGCTTTTGTAACTAATGGTATAGGAGATTTTAGTTTATTATTAAGAACCTTAGGATTTTATTAGATAACTGATAGTTTTGAATTTCAAGATTTGTTCCAAATAGTTAATATCTTGATCCATAATATTGGGGTTAATTCTATGATGAAAAGCTTTAAAACATTAGGCTCTTAAAAAACTAAATTCCTACCCCATTAAAATTAAATAACTTAGACATAAAATAAAAATTCAAAACCTTGCTCTAAATAAAGTACTATGCATAAATTAAAAAGCAACAAGTAATAATTATACTTTTTGAACCATATGAGCATATTGTTTCTTATTTTTGAATTGGGAGCTTCACCAATTGTACATAAGGGGCATATGACTTGTGATGATGACCACCCTTCTTAGAGTAATGTGCCTTCTCATATTGATTTGACCCATGATCATTTCTAACATCTCATTATAGGAATAAAATTGTATACCTAAGCCTTAAAATAAAATTATGAATTAAATTACATCAAACATAAAATTATTGCATTAGTTAGGCTCATAACATGCTAATCATGATTCTTAGGTTAAAGGAGTGAGTTTAGGTTCTTAGCCTCTTGTCTAAATACAATAGCTTATCCATCTTGCATACAAAAGACTAGAATCATGAATTTAAAATCACTTAGGTGGTGTTGTTGGCAACCCTTCTAAGCAGGTAGTAAGTTTAGAAGAGTCAGGGATAGGTTCATTGTCTTAAGTAAAAGAACCAATAATTTTGAAAAATTATATTAAGCTAAGCTTTTGTCTTATGTCAAAAGAGTTTGTAGACTTAGGTTCTAGAGCATCCTATTGTAATAAGTCTTAAACCACTATGCATTTTTACAATCTTGTGCTATCATAATCTAAGATTTAAAATTTTAGTGTAAGATTAATTTAAAATTTATGTAAATTCAATTTTAAAAATATAAAGCCCAATGATAATATAGGTAAAATGCATACTTGACATCCTAATATCTATAAGCATTTCTTTCTTATTCGATTAGCTCTAAAAAGAACTCTTCCTCCATGGAATGTGCCCCCTTTGAACAATTGAACTAATAATCCTTTTAAGACAAGCTTTGAAATTAATAAAGATAAAAGTTTATTTCTTTAATAAAGAGTATTCATAGAAGGAATTTCTTTTCTTCTAAGATGTACTTAATTAAAGGACTTGCCCTTATAGGTAACTATAAATCCTACAATAAATAAAATTTATTTTACTTTTCCATGTAGTTCAACAAAAAAATCTCTGGAACATTGAAGATCCATTAACTTTAGGAGTCCTTATTAAATAATTGAATCCATTATAGGTGATATACTTATGTTTCAAGATAATATGTTCATCCCTTAATGACATATTTGATTACCTCAATAAGTACTACAACTGTATGTGGTGTCATAAATTTTCTCCTCATAAGTAACTTGCTTGGATAACATCCACACAGTTGACTTAAACTACTTTAAGCTAGGATAATCCTTGCATGGCCCCCTCTTAGTAGTCACTCTAAGTTGGATAGTAATTGCTCCATTGAAAATATGTTATCCTGGTGATCAACCCCAATGCTTTCTTCCAAAAATGATCATCACATATTGATAGACACCTTAGTTGGGTGGAAACTACTTTGCTAACAGTAAACCACCTTGGCAAGCAATGCCATTTAAGAAGATATGATTACCTATGTTTTCTTCCTTAGTCAGCCTCCATACACCAATGGGATTTATATGATTTGGGATTAGAAAAATACATTAGTGACACTTTTCACTATGGGCATTCTACTTGGATAATTTTGTTATGACCCCATTTAGATATAACCCAGGTTACTATTGGATTGGACAGTCCCCCTTTTCTAGTAGCCTCACCTTTGGTTGGACAATGTTATTCTATACATGTGCATGGACTATCCCTTTGGGCTAGTAAATCTAGAGTGGGCTAAGACCCCCATTGCTCCACCTTAGTGTGGCCCATCACACACTAATAGGGTCCACTATATATATACACATATATCTTAGGGATTAGGATCACTCTTTTATGCCTTTTTTTCTACTAGGAATCCTATTTGATAACATCAACATGATTTCATCAGGTATAGCTTAGAGTACTTCAAATTTGGATAATTCTCCCCCTCTTACTAGTTGCCTTGGACTGGGCACCACTTACTACATAATTACTAAGTTACCTTAGTGATTGATTCTACTTAAGAGGATGAAATTCATTGATGTTTTTTCCTAGTTCAGTCATCACACATAATGAGTAGCCATTAGGGTGGATAGAATTTACTGTTCAATAGACTAGTCCTTTGAGCTAGTAAGTCTAAGGTAGACCAAAGCACCCATGGCTTTCTTTTTAGTGTGATTCATTACACACTAATAAGATCCATATATACTCATTTATGGTTAGGATCAAGCCCTGAGTGGCTATTTTTGGTTTGGATCATGTCTCAATTGCCCCTCTCTTAATGATGCCCCTTAGGTTAGATGTATTCTCTCTATGAATAAGAAACCCATCTCTTTAGGTAGGTAAATCTAAGGTAGGTCAAAACCCCCATGGCTCCTCCTTAGTGTAGCTCATCGTGCACTGATAGGGTCCACCTATACATACTTACCTATTTAAGGTTATGATCACACCTTTATGGTGCCTTTCCCAAGTGACTAATTTAGATTTAGATCATACAATCACAACACCTATCTTAATAGTCAACCATTTTAAGTTTTATAAATCATTCTTTAGGTAAGAAACTACCCTTTTGGACTAGTAAAAACAAGGCAGCACAAAGCCTCTGTGGCTCCTCTTTAGTGTAGTCCATCATACACTAACAGGGTAAGGGCCGCCTATTGATATACACTAATATTTTAGGGTTAGGATCATGCCTTTAGTATACCTCTTTTGAGTTACTATTTTATGTTTGGATTATGCTATCACCACCCCTCTCCTAATAGTCACCCCTTTAGGATGGATAATACTATTCTATGGGTAAGTGGGCTACCCATTTGGGCTTGTATACCTAAGGTAGGTTCAAGCCACCATGGATCCTCCTTAGTATGGATTATTACACATCGATTTGGTCTAGATACACTCTTCTAATATCTTGGGGTGAGATCTAACTCTCAGATCCATTTTGTCATCATGATTCACATATATTCACATATTGTTTGGGAGCTCCTCCCTAATATCATCCTCATAACCATGTTATGATTCATATACATGGAACTTCTCCATGATTCTCTTCCCAAGTTATCCTTATGAAAACCTTTTTCCACATCTCTTAGATGACATATAATCAAATTTTCTAGGAATCTTCTTTATAATGCCCTTAGCATAACCAAATTAAATTCTCACTTAGGAATATTCCTCAATGTACCTTGGATAAGATTAATTTTATAGAGTTCTTCCCTATTTTTTTGAATTCAAATTCTGGATGATTCAAATCATGAGCCCCTAAACTTATGATCCATACTGGGCATCTTGGATGCTAGTCATTAAACTTTTATCACTTAGAAGCCTCAACTTCTTAATTAGAGTATTAGATGATTTTATCATAATCAGCTTATGCTTTGAGTTTAGTACAAGTACCCTTATTTTCTACTCTTCAGATAGTTTGGTCAATGCCAATTGGTGTACCTTGTCTATTACACCACACATATTGGGGTTCTTTTGTTGACCACATTTTTAGTGAGGGTGACACTCATCACTCCTTAGACCTAGGACTTGATCTAGGCACTAATATTTTCTCATTAGAGTTAAAACAATTCTAGTAGCCAGGAAAACACCAACCCAAAGCCTAGAAGACTTACAAGGCCCAACCTTAATGCTAGACCCTAACTTGGATAAGATGGTACCAAATGAAACCCATTTCCTAGAAGGCTTATCAAGGCCCAACCCTAAGGCTATACCCCAACTCAAAGAAGGTGGTAAATTTCAAACCTAACCCTATGTATCAAACTCAACTAAATTATGTCACCCAAAGTCCAAAACCCATCCAAACCATAACTAATTAGTGTATAATTTGGCCAAGTGACCAAGTTGACCCATTATGACCCATTTGGGCCTAAATGAGATGAACCAAAATTGATTCAAACCATTTGAAATTGGTCTTATCCAAATTCCTTAAAACACTATTTAAACTTGATTGAAGCCTTATTAAGATTCAATTTGGCCAATTAGGTCACTTAGCCCCAAATTAACCCAATTAAGCCTTATAAAGCCAAAATCAAATCTAATTTAATTGAGCCAATACAAAGTTTTGCAATCATTCTAATCACATATTTGGACATTCCTCATGATCAATTATAATCTAATTTGGCCAATTAGACAATTTGACCTAACTTAACCCAATTTGACCTTAAGGGTCAAATTGAACCAAACACCAATTTGACCAAAATCAAACCAAAATAATTATTATAATCATTTTCATAATGATTATTGATCATGTCCCAACATCCAATTGAAGGTAAGTAGGTCAATTTGAATAATTGACTCCCTATTTGACCCAATTTGACCTAAAGGGCCAAATTGAACCAAATCTTGATCCAACTTAAATTAAATCAAACTAATTATTACAATCCATCCTATGATGACTATTGATCATCAGCCAACACTCAATTGAGCTCAATTGAGCTAATTCAACCCATTGCTTAACCCAATTTAACTTAAAAAGCCAAATTTAAGCAAATCTCAATCCCATTCAGCTTGGATTGAATCAACACTTACAATTTGTTCCAATTTCATTATTGGGCACATCTAAATGACCAATTGAAGCTATTTAATTAACATAAATTAAATTGGCCAACTTAGCTAAAATTGGCCTAAAGGTAGCCAAATTAAATCAAATCAAAGCCTATTATCAACCTCACAAGAATAATTAAACATGACTCAACCCTTAATTATACCCATTTTGGCCAATTTGACCAAATTTCTAGCTTGATCAATTTGTCACATATAAACCCATATGTGCCAAATTAAAATCCACTCTAAAATAATTCAATCTAATTACACCAATATATTCCAAATAATCATTTGAATACAACCCAATAGCCTTTGGCCAAATTTTATTAATTGGTCAACTTGACCTAATTAAATCCAAATTGACCTATATGAGTTTAAATGAGGTAAACCCAACCAATTCAATCCAAATCTAACCTATGGTGAACAAAACCAAGTAAACTAAAGGTTTAAAATGGAATAAAATCCTAATATAAGGAGGTCCAACCCTTCCTTTTGGCCAGACATCCGCTTAGCATTCATTGAGCTCTCCCTAGTTGACCCAAACTAACCTAAGCCTATTTGGTCTAACCATTGACTAAGGAGAGGCTACATTCACTTTGGATAGCCCTTATTTCACCAACCATGGGCTATCCACTTCACCACTAGCCACCAAACTCACATAGCCATTGAGGGAGGTCCAACATATTAATCTAGAGCCAAGTTTTTGACTGCCTACTAGGTAGCCTGTTGCCATGGACTAAAGCTACCCAAATGGGTGGTTCACATGGAGATGAGGGTATACACCTCCTTGCCCCTCCAAACTCAACATATACCTTCACAAGAATCCTATAGCTAATCCCCAAGTCTCCCAAGATCTCCCTTTGCCTATCAACCCCCACCGAGATCAACCTCTCTAAAACTTGAGCATCCCACAAATCTAATCTCATCAATAATTTAACCCTAGCCTAATTACTCTCTCTCACACCTTAATAACACTCTAGTGAGCAAAAGAAAATCAAGAAACACTCGATTTAAGCGTTGAAGATAAGAGTTTGATCAGGATCCAATGAACTCACAATGGTGTTTGGTCTTGAGAGCAAATGGTGAGGAGATGGGGGGTGGGGAGGAATTAAATAGTATGGCTTTCCCTCTTGAAGGAGAATATACCTTAGTTGATTTTGCTAATAGTCTTAGCGGTGAGGTAAATTCTTAAAAACCATAGAAAAGCTCTTAGGTGTTAGTCTTTTGTAAATGTTTGTGCATTTTAATTCAATCAAGCTATATAAATCCTTAGAATTTTACCCTTTAATCATTTTGGAATCCATTTCACCATGAGACAAGACTTGGTTAGCTTGGATCATGTTGAAAAAGATGAACAACATTCATCTCTTATCGGAGGAACAATGAATTATAGGCCATCCATCTTGCATGATTAGAATGAATGATAGTGATTATTCTATATAAGAAATTTTGATTTAATCATTTTTAAATTGTGAGATTAATCATAGTTATTCAATCAAAGATCAAATGGATTAAGATGAAACTGCGTGTGCCACCATCTGAGCCAGTTGCCACACGAGATCAGTTTAATGACTAATCTTATGGCACTACGTGTAAAGCGTGGCACATAAGTACTAAATATGTAAGTAGATTAAATTAGGTCTTAAATCAGCTTTAAATGGCTAGAAAATTTAAGATTCATAATTAATTATAGAAAAACTAAAAAACTACAAAATAAATACTCTTTAGAAAGCTCAAATAGATGAGAATCTATAAAAAATAATAAGATCCCCTAATTTTTATTAAGTCCATAAAGACTAATTAAGCTTTGAATATTTTCATTAATAATAGAATTAAACTTAATTATTTGGTCAAATGAATTGAGATTTTAGTAAGCATCGCATAGGATGACCTCTAGCTCCCATAATTATTTAAAGTCAATTAAGTGAGTACATTAGGAGATTCAAATTTTCGAACCTTAATTAGCAATTTTAGTTATTTAATAAAATTTATTTAATAAAAAAAATGAAAAATTACTATGGATGATTAAATATGCATTAGAAGTTTAATGGTGATTATAGAAATTGATTATTATTTTTGAAAATAATCATTAAGTGGACTTTATCAATTAAATAATATGTTAATTAACCTAGAATTGAAAAAATTCATAACTAATTATACAAATCCTAAAAATTAGAAATGAACTTTCTTTATGCTCAATAGTGATTTAATCAATGAGATTAAAATTCCCTAAATCATTTTTTGTATTTAAGTGTAATTGCTTTATTAATATTTTTCTTAATTAATTAATTAATCATAAAATTTTCGCCCAAATGTCTTGAAATTTTTACTATTTATCTTTCATATTATTTTACATGTTCATAAATATTTTCATAATTTTTGGTTTTGCATTTTATGGTTACTTAAATTTTAAAGTTATTTAATTATTAATTCAATTAAATAGTTAAGAAATTTAATTAATTCATAAAAATCATAATTGCACTTTTAAATCTCATTAATAACTAGAAGGTGTATATGGGATTTTATTATTTATTTTCTCTTTAATAAGTCTAATCAATTACAATTATAATGTATTAATTAAAGAATTTTCATTAAGCTTAAGTGGTATCATTTTTATGTGAAAGACCTTATAGTTTGATAGCCAATGTTTACTTTATGATATCCATTGGATAGTCTTTATTTACATATAAATGTATATTATATAAATGTGTGATTAATTCAAGGCTCATTCATACTTGTGTTTAAAGTTAAAGTTCTTAAGTGCGCGATAAATGAATAGCGTGACTATTATCACTATTAATCAGAAATAATTAAATCTTTTTTTATTATACAAATCAAAGTACATGAATATATCTATGAATCTAAATTATTAAAATGAATCAAACCTTTATGCATAACTCATGTGTATAATATATACTCTTTGAAGGTACATAGTATGGACATCGAGGGGGCTCAAGGCTACTAGTCTGAAGGAGGTCTTAGATACCTCTTCTCCCAGATTTAATAATGAGATGTACCTAAAAAGTGATGTACAAAAATGAGTACAAAAGTTTAGTAAAATTAGCATGTATTTTTAAGTAAAAATGTTTATTATTTTATGATTTATTTTTATAATTTTAAGTTCTTATAACAAGAAATTTTTATCATAAGAAGAAATACAAAAAAAAACATAAGCATGATATAGTAAGTGCTATATTTACAGAGACTAAGCATTAATAAGAAGAAATAACTGTGTAGAAACAGAGAAGATAGCACCACAGTTCCAGATTTCTAGTACCAAGGCACCTAACCTAGTGTCGAGGCACTACATTATAACATCGAGGAGCTAGAATTAGAAAATTGAAACCAAAAATTAGAGAGCATGGTGTGAAGGAACTACAATCATACTAGAGTAGTTTTAATAATTCTAGATAGTAGTTGGAGTAGTTTTCAATGCGATTTCATAGGAGAATGGATTGAAAACTATAATAGAGACTTAATGACTACAAATAGGGCATGTTAAGTAGTGAGAGTATGTGTGAGTGTAGTGTTAGCACTTGGACAGGGGGGAGGGGGAGTGTGATAGTTTGTTCTTCTTAATCAAGTGGTAAAGAAAGAGATCAAAATGAAGGATTTTTAGCAAATGATGGTAGCTATTTCCATGAGGGAGCAGTAGAGGATCACAAAGAGTGGATTTAGAAGATTTAATCTTTTTTTTCTTCTAATTATCTTATGACATATTTTATAATACTTAATGAGTTTTTTTTTCTTCTCTACTATAAAGCACTAATCTTATAAATTGCTCTAAATTTATGTGAATTTTTGGATATTTTGTGTTGTATTAAACTACATTTGTGGATTAATATAAGAAAATTATTTATGCTTTCATGAAATCTATGTTTTACTTTTCTCCATTCTTTATTTTCTTATGATCTGGCTAATTACAAAGTTAAAATTAAATGTGATTTATAGATATCAATGAAGTACTAGAAGAATAATTTAGGAAAAAAGCAAATAAATGTACTAAATATCCATTAAATATATGTCTAGTTTTAGAAATTAAGAATAATAATAATATTTTATATTAAAATTAGAAAATTTACTTTCATAAATTAAAATTTAGTTTTTTAATATTTCACTTAGTTGGATAAACATCATGGCTAATAATAAATTAATATATAGCTTAATAAAATTTTCAGATAAATCCTCTTGAGAACGATTCTCTACTTATCATTATATTAATTGAATGACACATACACTTGTGTACATCATTTTAGCCAATCAAATTTTTAACATTATTATTGGGGATCTAGCAAAACTTTAATTAAGTTAATATTAAGCTAATAAACTATTTTTAATCAAACTTATTATTTATGTTAATTATTTGAGTGTAGTAAGTTGATAGAATTATAATTGTAAGTTGTGTAATTAATTGTGTTAGACTTGTAATTTATTTTATAAGTGAAAGTTGATTTAATAAAAGTTTGTTGTAATCACATATTGTACTTTAGAATTTTAGTTTGTTTAACTATTTTGCATGAAATTATATTAGTGTAAATCTAGTGCAACTTAATTCTAAAAAAATTAAATTAAATTATTTTAGAGTTAGCTAAAATTTTAATTCTGGTAATCTTGTTGGTGAGGGTATTGAAGCATTCATGTTTAATGAGTCTGATGATCTAGTTGCAGAAAGACTTAACTATTTAGCCAATAGATTTAATGATCCATTTTCATGTACATAAAATCTAAATTAGAGAAATTATCCTAACTTCTCATGAAATAATAATAATTCAAACTTTAATTAAAATGAGAAGATGAAAAAATTGAATAATAAATTTTTAAATAATAATAAAAATTATATATTTATAGTTCTATTTAAAATCTAAATTAGAGAAATTATCCTAACTTCTCACGAAATAATAATAATTCAAACTTTAATTAAAATGAGAAGATGAAAAAATTAGAATAATAAATTTTTAAATAGTAATCAAAATTATATATTTATAGTTCTATTAGGGCATCCTCCTCAAAATCAACTTAAAGAAAAGAAGGATTCACTTGAAAACTTATTTTTACAAATGGGAATCCAATTACATAGTCAATCTGGTTCTATTAAACATTTAGAAATCTAACTAGGGAAATTGGCTAATAATCTTGCAAATAGACCATAAGATAGTCTACTTTGTAATAAAAAATTAATCTTAAGAAAATGAATAAAGTGCAATGTAATGTGATAAAATTTAAAAGTGAAAAAGACTAAGAAAAGCTAAAGAATAATAAAGATAAACTTGATGTTAAAATTGGGGGTTTAGATGATATTATTGAGGAAATGATATAAGAAAAATAATGATATTAGTGAGAAAGAGAAAATTGAGAGAGAAGTCTTTAAGAAAATGAGAGAGAGACCACCACAACCTTTTCCCCAAAGACTACAAAAATATTTAGATAATCAATTCCCCAAGTTCTTAGATGCCTTTATCAAACCTTCCATTAATATTTCTTTTGTTGAAGTCTTAAAGCAAATGCCTTCTAATATAAATTTTATGAAAAATATTTAATACAAAAGAAAAAAATTGGGAGAAAATAAAATTGTAGTATTAATTGAAAATGTAGTGTAATAATTCAGAGATAATTATCTAAAAAATTGAAGGATCCTAGTAGTTTTACTATACCTTGCACTATAAGAGATAAATTCTTTGGGAAAGCATTATGTGAACTTTGACATAGTACAAACTTGATTCCATTGCTTATTTTAAGAAATTAAAATAAGAAAAAGTTCAACATAGTAGTGTTACCCTTCAGTTAGCTGATAGATCTTTGACTTATCCTAAGGGGATAAATGACTTTTATTATTTTTAGCTCTATGAAATTTTTTGATGATAAAATTGAAGAGTTTGGCCTTAAAGAAGAAAGTGTAATTGAGGATTTGGAGATATCATTTGTTGAAAATTCATCAGAACAAGCCTTAATTGAGGATGAGCAAGAGAATGAAGATGATCCATTTTGTAGATCTGCCCCTTGGGAGTTTAAATAAAAATGTGAGCTCTTAGATGTGTTTGTTAGTACCTTAAGTCATCTATCTTTAAAACATTAGATTTTAGTTAAAATCATTACCTAATATTTTATGGTATACCAACTTAAGTGAATCATCATCTTTACTAACTATAATTTTTAAGAATGTGGATGATGTTAAGAAAAAAGAGTGAATGAAAATCTTAGAGATTATTATAAAAGTTGTGGATTGCAAACTTGTTAAGATAAAGTACCTATCAGATTAGTTTATCTAAAATTAGAAAAACTTAGTATAGATGGGCTGAATACTATTAACTAAGTGTTGTAATCCAATGTTCATTTGATTTGGTGTGTAGTTGTGAGTTATTATTAAAAAGTTATTTTGTGTTGTTGAAAGTACATATAATACTAAATATTTGTTTAAAAAAAGCTAAAGAAGAAGAGGAGAAAGAGTTAAAAGAAGAAGATTAAAGAATGAAAAGTTTATGTCTTTTGTTTTATATGCTTCATTGTTTTATTATAGTCATATGTGAGTTTGAGGGAGTGGAAGAGATAGTTTTCTTGTTATTGAATTTTATAAGTTTACAAAGTTGAAATATTTTATTATGTAGAACATATGCAATGTAGTGTTTAAATTATCATATTTATTTTATTTTAGTATTAAAAGATTATAATTATTAGTTGTCCTTGATAATTATATGTTATTTTTTGAAACATAACCTTTTACTTAAAAAGTAAAACTATTGGAATTAAAATGAATTAAATAATATTTTAACTTGAAAAATAAAACTTGCATTAAAATTATAAAATAATGAAATATAACTTAAATTATTAATAACTAAAATTTCTTATAAAAATTAATAATCTCAAATGAGTTAAGAAATTTCTTACACGCACCAGACATAGGAGATTCTTATTGAATTTTAATAACTAACTTGAAATAAATAGAAGTTACTAGTATTTCAATAACATAATTTTCATTAGTATTAATTGAAGATTAGCCATTTAGTGAAAAATAATAATTCTTTTGAATTATGTTAGATATATGGAGAATAAAAAGCATGAATGATTTAAAAGTTAATTAGTTATTTTATGATTTAATTATTCATGAAGCCAAATAAGCCCAAAAAAGCCCTAAAATTTAATTAGACATCGAATATAAACCCAAAAAATTATGGAAAATTGTAGATCATGCATTAATATGAAATAAAACATATCTTAAAGTTCTAATACAATTGGGCTTTATATTTTATGCTTAATTAAATAAATAAGAAAACCACCAAATCATCAATTACACTAAAAATACCCTAAACCAATCTAAAATTTTAATTCATTGGAAACCTCTCAATTAGATAAGCACAAAGAAGAGTTGATTATAATTTTTGAAGATCTAATAATTAATTATGAATTTTCTAAGTAGGATAATTAGTTATTGTGCTTTAATTTAGAGTCATAGAAACATCATATAGATCTTAGAGGGTACTTATTGAAGTGATCAGGTGCGACATTAAAGTAAGATGTACTATCTTGAAAGATAGAAATATCATCCTACATTGAGCTCAATCATCTAATAAAGACTTCTACAAAAGATGAGTTATATATATAGATCTTTCCTCTACTTTACATGGCTAAGTAAAGTAGGCTTTATTTTATCCTGGGTTCTTTAGTTCCCTATGAAAGTAAGCTTTCATAATTAATTACATCTTAGGAAATAGGAATACCCCAAGAATACTCTTGATTAAAGTAGTTAATAAATGTTTCCAAAGATTTTAAGGTTGGACTATCAAAGGATTGGTTATTTTTGAAAATAAAATGGGAGGAGTTCAAATGGGAACACTTATTTACTTATTTTAATGGAGAATAGGTATGAAGCATTCAAGATACTAAGGACCCTAATGGATGCTTCAATCTACCCTATATTGAGGCTTTACACTTTTGGAAGAGAGAATTTATTTTATTTAAATTGGAATCTTATTATAAATGCTATGACTTATAACACAAGATTGTAGGAATGCCTAGAGATGAGGATTTATGCTCATAACAGAGAGAAATAACCGCCTTGAAACCTAAATCTAGAGTGCTCTAGAATAAGCTAAGAGCTCGACCTAATTCTACTTAGAGGAATGGGATATTATGGCACACCTCCACAAGAGAGGGTGAACACATCTTGACTCTTCTGGAGTTACAACTGCTTAGAGTGGCTACCAACTAACATCTCCTTTTTTTTAAAAAACCATGTAGGCGATCTCATGTAGATGCAATATAATTAGGGTGTTATTTAATTAGGAAGGAAGCTTGAATTCTAAACTTACTCCTTAAGAGACTAGATAATATTTTATATGTAAATATGAATTAGATTAATACAAAATTTAAAAAAATTTGAACCATTTTTTTTTACATTAATTAAGATCAAGACTTGGGGTAATTTTTCTTGAATGCATAATGAAATTAAGTTATGGACTAAATCAGTGAGAAGAGGTGTTCTCCACTATAAGGGACTACTCTCATAGGTCAAACATGTCCCCTATCATGCAAGAGTAGAGATCCTTTATCTTCAAGAGTGAAACAATATGATATGCATGGTGTGATAACATACAACATTCAATAAAGGGGTTCCTAAATCTTTTATTCATCTTGATTATGAATGTAGGCTTCAAGATGAGATTATGAGTTGATTAAAATTTAGTTGAAGTTATTAATGAGGGTAGAAAATTTAATTTTATCTTAAAGAGCCTATCGCATCCTGGCAACACATCAAATCATCAAATTTTAAGAAACTTAGAAAAAAGCATTCCATTTCTATTTCATAAACTAAACACAAAGATCAAACATTTGAATTTCATAAAAGAATAAAAGACTGATGCAGCCGAGTATAACCGTATACCTTGGAAAAGAGAAAAGGTTGGGTAGTCAAGCTCTACACTTATACAACCGGAGTATAATTAAATATTACAATTGAAATAAAGTTCATCCTAAACCCCATAGCATTAATCCTAATCCTATTACAAAAATTACATATTTGTGAAAAAAAAAATCTAACTATGCCTACAAAATAGATGTTAGTTAAACAAATATACAAGCCAAGCAATTATATTTCATATATGAGGACTTAACACCCTATGCTTGGGCAGCTAAGCCCACCTGTCCTAATTGGATTATACTTAGGGGCATAAGCAAACCTGCAAGTAAGAACACTTATATTCATTTATTATTACAATGGCCTTCAAGCCCAATCCCTATGTAAGACTTCATTAGGTTAATAATGACTTAACATCTAATCTATGTACAAACAATCCTAACATCTAGTTTAAGAATATTATATCATAAAATAAAATATATCACCATGACATACACCGATCTAACTTAATACTAGGATCAGTTACTTAGTATTCTAATGTGTGTGCTAAAGCTTGGTGTGATATGTCTTGGTTGAGCTTTGGAATTATGATTTTCTAAAGTCTTAGGATTGGTTAAATTACTCATTAAGGATGGTTTCACTTTAAGTCTTTTAATAGTTTGACTAAATTTTAATTTATATGTTTTAATTTTATTCAATACTTACTTAACATCTAATTATTATAAAGAGAAGAAAGAGGCTTAGCTCTTAAATTTCTAACTTATATTATTTTCTAAAAGTAGGTTATTATGGCTTTAATTTTCTTAATGAATCACTTATGAATTTTATTTAGCCTAAGTTTAGGTTAGCCTTAACGAATCTTATTCAAACATGAAAGGCATATTAGGATTAATGAAATTAAGTCACCATCATATGAGTAATACTCCTCCACTTCCTTTCATTCTCAATAATATTAATACTATTTGATTTCCAATTTCTTTAATATTTGATTTAATATGTACGTATACATGCAATATACCCATATTTTTTCACACTTAATGAATGTTGATACATGAATTTGATGGAAAAAGGGGGATTTCATCTCATAGCTATGCATGTGTAAGTATGTATTAGAAATTTAAATAAGTACATACCGTTGTTAAACCAGGGAAGTGAGACTATCTAAAACCTCCTTCGGGCTACTTAAAGCTCATGTTCCCAGGATGTCCAAACTATATACTTACCGATATAAATATACATAAGCATTAAAATAAAACCATGCAAAGGTTATGTATGAAATCCTTTATTTATGTAAAGTTTAATGGCATAAAGAAAGAGGTTTTACTTTATATTCTAGCATATGCATACACATAAATGAAATTAAGCAAGTATGTGGCATTGTTAAACTAGGGAAGTGAGATTATCTAAGACATTATGGGGCTACTTAAATCGTTGTCTTCCTAGGATGCTCAGCATATATACTTGCTAATTCAAATACATATAATCATAAGCATCAAACATAGAAGTAAAATAATTCATTGCCATCTATAAGTTACAACGAAATGGACATTTCATTGAATGTTTACAATGAGCATTGGCTTAAATTTCTAACTATTTGATTCATAATTAACTTATAATTTCAAAATAATTTGAGATTTGTTAGTGATAATAGCTACACCATATAATAACATTCATCAAACTCATGCAATTTGAATGCAATAATATTATTTTAATTTTTTTAAAAAACATGAATACATGAAACAAGTGGCATACACATTTTTAATAATTGAAAGAAAGTAATTAAATATCACCACACAATATACTTGAGTTCATTAAATCTCAAGGACAATCAAGTTAAATAAGCATTCCTTAAAACTAACCAAAGCTTCTTTAAGATTTAATTTTAATGTCCAAGTTATTAAAAACCTCAAAAGGAGACATGATACTTAGGGTTCACTCCATCCCATGTTGGTTATTTGATATGTTTAAAGGGAGAAATTAAACATGTTTTGTGAATTGATTAGGTTCAATCTATTAATTAAATGAATTTGATTACCCTTCCCAAGCTTCTTCTATTTAATTAACCACTCAATCATGAGCCTTCAATGATGTGCTTTGGGAAAATAAAATTAGGAATGCACCCAAAGTGATCTAATGCAATTAAGCTCATGTTTAAGAGTAATTAAATTAAAGAAGAAAAAAATTTTAAGTTAAATACACTCATGATTTCTCCACACCAATGGGGAAATCATAATTTATTTAATTACTTTATGTTATTAAATACATAAAGGGATTAATGGGTTGGCACTTAAATTATTTAAGTTGATTTCATTTGAATTTAATTATTAATTTTCTTAATTTATCCTTTATTACAAAACATGTTAATTGAATTCATTAAAGGAATGCATTTGGAATTAATTAGAAGAGATGATCTTAGTTAGTTCCCATGTTATCCTTACTGTTTTCATTAATTATTTATAACTAATTACTCAATTTTATTGTTCATTAATCTTAATAATTATTAAATCACTTAAAAGGGGTAATTAGGATTAAAATTTTGGGATTTCTCAAATTATATGGCAAATAATTCCAAGAAAAAAGGGAGGTAGATGACATCCTATAGAATCAACATGTCAACTTTGAAATTAATTAGCCTAATAATTTGGCTTTAATTAAGGTAATTACCTTAGCTTCAAACTTTAGTTAAGCACTATTCATTAGACATTAATTAGGATTTCATTTTTATTAAATTCTCCTATATTTAAGCTTTAAAAAGGGGTTTAATTGTATTTTTAGATTTTTCTACAATTAGTTATGATTTTTTGAAGTTATGGCCACTTGAATTGAATTTTTAAGCCTAACTAATCGATTTAAACCATCGCCATGTGGATACTGATGTGGCAGTGCTTTCTACGTGGTACCATGGTTTTGGTTATTTAAAATATCCAATGCGGCTACTAACTTAGCAGCGGTGGGTGAGGTTTCATCTCGACCATCCTATCTCAAATTAGATGGTCGAGGTTAATCTCATGATTAATAAAGGATTAAATTAAGATATTTAGCATGACTAATCATGCAGAATGGACAATCGATGATCCATCATCCTGCGAGCATCAGAAGATGGACACTGCCTACCTTCTACTACTCGACCTGAGCTCACTGGAGCTTATTTGGAGGTGAAATCAACTCAAAAATGATAAGGGAAGAAATCTAAGGATATCTTATGATGAAAATTGCATGAAAGTACAATTCATTTTAAAAAAGGCCAACCCCTAGGAGGAAAATCTATAGTTACCAGATTTTTACATTGCTTGAGCTAAAGATCAGCAGTTCGTCAATAGAATTAGCTTCATCTTAAAGAGATCAAGCCCTATTGAGAAGGCCTCATGTTGCCTCCCCAATAATCGATTTGTGGACCAAACGCCACCATGAAAGTCACCAAAGTTAGTCTAGGGACACTTTTTGATAGTTGAACCGATTGGAAAGGTGTGGGTAAAGTTAATTTGACTTTGGTGAAAGTTTAGTGAGGTTGGATGGACAGAGCTCTCATGCTTGAAAGGAGCTTGGTCTCCCCGGTGATGGGATGCACCGAAGCTTAAGGAATGCTCTAAGGAAGGTACATGATGAGTTCGAATCAATGGGGAGGAGTATACTCTCCTCCCAAGTTTAACCAAGGGCTGAGATTGGCTGAAGCTTTTACAGTAGTCCAGTCGAAGTTTGGGGCTGGAGGTGGCAGGGGACTGCTGAGGTAGTTGTGTGTGAGTGGCTAAGATATTATAATGGTCTTCCATGGAGTGTGCACTCCTCTTTAAGAGGACCAATGGTTACCCATGGGTAAGCTCTCCTCTCTTGACTAAAGGATGAATCCAATAGCCTTGGGTTAGGCTGGGTCAGTAGTCTTTTGTCCAACAAAGGCTAAAGGTGGCTTCCAAGGGGTGGGGTGTTGGAGAACCCATCCAAATGTGAATTTTATCCCATTTGGAGGGCTTGGTTCAATGGGTTTGATCTAACTTTGGTTCACCTTGTGTTGGGCCCACTTGGTTAAGCCCATCGTCACCCAAGGATGAGTCATGCCAAGTTTGGTTAGGTTTGTACTTGGTTTAGTTGGGTTCCACATAATTTGACTCATGTTGGTCAAATGGGCTCAATTGGGCTAGGTTGACCATTTTGACCAAATTGGATCAATGTGAGGGTTTGGTTAAGTTCAATTGGTTATTTAGAATGAGTTAGTACAAATGGTTTGATTCAATTTGGACAAGCTTTGGATTTAGGTCAACTGGGTCATGTTGACCAATTTGACCAAATTGGACAAATTAGCTTGAGCATGGGTTAGTTCTATGTTCAATTGATCATTTATAATTGATTGAAAGAGTTGATTTAAATTGATTTAAATTAAAGGAGTGATTTAGTTCAATTTGACTCTTTAGGTCAAATTGGGCTAAGTAGGTCAATTGGGTTAGGTTGACCAAATTGAGTTCAATTGAAGGTTGGATCATGTACAATATCTAATTAGTGATTGATTACAAGCATTGGTTTCAATCATTTTAGTTTAGGATTTGATTTGGCCCAAATTGGCCCTTTAGGTGAAATTGGGTCAACGTAGGTCAAGAGGCCATATTAGCTTGGTTAGGTTCAATTGGTGGTTGATTCATGTCTAATACTCAATTTTTGGTTGATGAGAATCAATACTTATAATTAGTTTAGCCTAGAACATTGTTTGGCCCAATTTGGCCCTTTAGGTCACATTAGGTCAACTTGGGTCAAGAGACCAGATTGGCTTGGGTCTAATTGATTGTAGTGGGGTGTTTAATAGTGACCTACAATCATCAATGAAGAGATTGGATAGCTTGATTTGATCTAATGGGGGTTTGATTGAAGTCTGGCCTAATTGGACCTCATAGGTCACTTTGGGTTAAGTAGTTTAGTCAATTCAATTTGGACCACCTGGGGCTATAGATGGTTGGAGTATATTTAATGATGGATTTGAAGTTGATTGGTGGATTTGGCAACAATTGATTTTGGTTCAATTAGAATTTGATTCATTCGAACCTTTTGGTCAAATGGGCTAACTTAGATCACTTAAGTCTAATTGGTTTAGTTGGCTTGATTTGAAGTGTTGGAATGGTTCAAAATGATCCATTAGATGATTAGGACAACTGAGAGAATTGAGTTTGGTTTTCTTGAGTTGGTATGAATAGAGTTATAGGGTGAAGTGGGTAAACTTGAGTTAAGAATCCAAGTTGGCTTGAAGCTTGGATTGTAAATCAAATTCAATCATGGTCAATTGATTGGCTTGAGGATGAGGTTTCAATCATTTGGTTTGGGTTTAAAGGTGATTGATGGGAGTGGGTGTTGGTTTAGGACTTAGGGTAAGTGGTTCCCACTTGTCTTAGGGTAAGCTCTAGTCCTAAGGTTTTTCCCTACAAGTTTCTAGGCCTGGGTTTAGTGTTCTCTTAATCACTAGAAGTATCCTAGCACTAAGGAGAACCTAAGTGTATAGATGGATCTTGGACCTAGGATTGGGATGAACAATCCTCACTCCAAAAGTGAGGTCAACATTAGTCAATTATTTAATTAATAAAATCCCTTAATGATGACTTTGAGAAATAATTAAAAGGAGAGGTCCTAATATTTTTATCTTAGCATCAATGGGTTAAATAATCATAACTAGCCACATAAAATTAAATTTCATAATTATTATGATTTATCAAATTAATAAATAACCAAAATAGCTAATTATGATTTAAAATGTATCTCTTAATCCACTCACCCAATTAGCTTAAAAGAATTATGGGAGATAGATGCCCTTCCATAGAACATTCACCAAACATTTCAAATCATTTGACTAAGTAATTAAAATTTAATTTTAACATTAATAAAAATATATAAACTTTAATAAATCTTTGCCTATTTATTAAAATTTATGAATTTTTTCTCTTATTCTCTTTTGTTTAAGCATTCCACCAAGCCCTTATTTGCATTTTATAAATTTTTGGTTGATTTTTCATGTATTTTTGAAGTTCAAGGTCATTAAGCTTAGTAATTAATGCTTAATTAAAGCCTAATTTAATTATTTTTATATTTTGGTGTGATTGAGAGGATCTAAATAAATTTTTAATTTCTTTGATGTTTATTAAAGTGATTTAAATCATTTAATTTCTTTTTATAATTTAAATAATTCTTATTAACTATTAATTCGAAATCATCAAATTAACTCCACAAATTTATAACTCTTAAACTAGAAACCTATTTGACTTAAAAATTTTATAATAGGTAGGGAATAACATTAAGTTTATTCCATGAAAATTTCAACTTGGTTAGATTAAAATTTTAGGAGTAATTAAGAAAATATAATTTTCACTAAAACTTAAATTACTCTCTAAATAGACAACCAAATTTAGAGATTGGGTTCATTTGATTCCTCTTATAAAGATGAATGCATAGAGGATTTATTTGTATTTTTGATTCAGTACTTTATTTATTATGATTTTTTAAAGTATCAGGTTAAATCTAATAAAATAAATAAATAATGGGGATATAATTATGTACATTCATTCTGATCAGGTAAAATGGATGGCTTAGAGGTTGTATTCCTCATGAGAGGTGGACCAAAGATGGAGGGGTGGATAGAATCCACCCCAAAGCTATCAAATTTCATGATTTCTTAGAGATCTTTGTAAGAAATCCCTTTAATTTATGTCATGGAGGTTCAAAATGCAAAGTGCAATAGGGATCTAAGAGAAAAATCCTAGAATTGCATCACTTATTTATCAAACATAAGGACCTATGGCTTGCTTAAAGTTTCTTTTTAGAAATTATTTCACTCAAGCCAATGTTGAGTGGACTTCTCACGTTGAACTTGATTCTTTTCTCAAGACTATGCTCCCACATGATCATCCTCCTTTGCCTTCTCTTAGATCATCCTCACCACTGATCACCAACGTAATTCATCAGAATACACTTTATTTGGAATCCTAAGATGTCTTTCTTATTGAATAGGGCTATTTAGAGTGAATCTAAACTTAGGGTTAATTAAAACACATAATAAACCATTCTCTAAAGGAAATTCATTATTGAATCTACCTTAGAAATGCATTAAGGTTGGGATGAAAGAGAGTTATCTTCTCTTTTGTACCATGTCATTCTTTGAGTGATCCAATGAAAGGAGAAAATGGTATAAAAGAAGACAACCCCCCCCCCCCAGCCCATAACATGAATTACTTTTAATTATAATTATTCATTTATAATTCGGGTTGTATAAGGGTAGAGCTTGGCTACCCATTTTCTTTTTCAGGTTGTGCAGTGAAACCTAACCACATCGATCTCTTATTCTTTTATTCTAATTTTATAAATTAATTGATGTTATGTTTATGATTGTGTAATTAGGATGTCATGATTTTCCTAGTTTCTTAATTATTTGATGATTGTTGAATGGTCTAGATGAGATTAGGCTCTTAGGGAAAAATAAATTTTCTATCCAATTAATCAATTCAAAATTAAACTAAATAATTCATAACTTCACCTAAAGCCTAGGACATAAATCAAGAAATAAAAGATTTAGCAACCCTTAGGATGTTGTATGTCTCATATCATGCATAAATCATATTGTCTCACTTTTTCCAATGGAGGACTTCCACCTTTGCTAGAGAAAATGGCTTGACCTTTGAGAGCCATGATGGAAACACACCTCCTTCTTTCAAATTTTGGCCCATAACTAATTTTCTCATGCATTAGGCATATAAAATTACATAGCCCATGTCAAATAAAAAATGTTCAAATATCAAAAAATAAAACTTGACAAAATTTGCATTAGATTTAGGTCATTATTCATGCCCTTCATGATCTAGTCTCTTAGGGGGTGATTTTAAGGACTTAGTTTCTCCTCTAAGTAAATAATAGCCTAACCATCTTGCAAAATATATAACTTGCCTACATGTATTTAAAATTGTAGGAGGAGTTAGTTAGCGGCCGTCCTAGGCAGTTGTAAGTCCAACAGTCGGGTTGTTTATCCTCTATTGCAGAGGTAAACCATACGCCCATTTTGTCGCTTAGATTTAGGTTGCACTTTGGCTTATGTCGAAGCTCCCAAGATTTAGGATCTAAGATTGCTATTTCTTTTTGGGGCTGCAAGAATAAATTCTTACCTCTTAGGCATTTCTACAATCTTCTATTGTGAAATTATAAGCCCTAGATTTCTAATAAAAAAATCAACTCAAACATATAATTCTCCTCAATTTCAAAAATATAAAGCCCAACCATAGGATAGTTTGGGATGCTCACTATGTTTCCTAGTGCCATGAGCATCCCCTACTCATCTCCCTTTTGGTTTTGATAATAACTCTCTCATTTTGATCAATCCCACTTTATTTTCTAAAAATAATCAATTGATTGATAGTCCTATCTTTGGAGACAACGAGCATTTACCTTAATCGAGAGTATTCCTAAGAAACCTCATTCCTTATGATGTAATTAACTATGGGGGCTTGCCTCCATAAGGAACTTAATGAACTTGGCTTAAAATAAACCTTACTTTACTTTTTCATGTAAAGTAGGGGAAAGATCTCTAGTAAATTTGAAGACCCATTGGCCTTAGGAGTCCTTATTAGGTGATTAGGTACATTATAGGATGGTGACTTCTATTTTTCAAGATAGTACATCATTCCTTAATGTCATACCGATCATCTCAATAAGTACCCCCCCCCTCCAAGATCTATGTAGTGTCCCCTATACAAAAATAAATAAATAAATAAACACCACAACCCATCATGTCTTAGGGGTCCTCATTAGGTGATTAGGTCCATTATAGGGTATTGACTTCTATCTTTTGAGATAGTGCACTATTCCTTAATGTCATACCCGATCACCTTAATGAGTACATCTATGGATCTATGTGGTGTTCCCTCACACAAACAAACACAAACACAAAAATAAACACCATCGATTTTTCTGACTCTACTAGGAGGGTTCCTCTCTCCATCTTTAGTAAATGATCATTGTCTGTAAGTATCAATAGTGGATTTCTATTTCATATGAGTCTGAGACTATCCTTCTTTTCCATTGGCACTTAGATCAATTCATTCTTAAGCTAAGCTAGCCAACATCCTTTAGGTTTTAGGTTCTCACTCCATGTAGGTCTTAAAACCTCTTTTGGGTCCCCTAATAGGAAAAAATAAAATTTGACCAAAAGAGATTAATAAAGACCTTTTTGAACCTCCTTACCATCTCTATGGTAAAGTAAGGTTCATTCCACAAATGAGAAAAATAAATCCTATATAAAAATATGACTTTTCAAAAGCACTTTCCCAAAGTTTACATAATAAAATACTTGCACAAACTTTTTTCACATAATATATAACTCAACCCCATCTAACCATCCTCAGGATTGTTACATGTAGGTTCTTGTAAAAAAAACCAAAATCTAAATCATCTTTCAAAAGAACATATTCGAAAATGAACATCTTCATTCAACATACCCAAATTTATTGAATGAAGGTTTCATTTCCAAATAAAATCATTTCATAAAATTGAAACTTCACTTAATATATGTCACATATGTTGAAGTTGGAGTTTATTCATTTTCAAAAGCACATATTTGAAAATGAGAATCCTCATTCAACATACCCAAATTTATTGAATGAAGATCTCATTTTTGAATAAAATCATATCATAAAATTGAAACTCCACCCAATATATTCCATATATATTAGAGTTGGAGTTTCTTTTTTTTTTCAAAAAGCATAAATTTAAAAATAAGCATCTTCATTCAATATATCAAAATTTGTTGAATGTATGTTTCATTTTCAAGTAAAATCACACCATTTGAAAGTCCACTCAACACATTCCACATGTGTTAAGTTGGAATTTCCTTCTTTTCAAAAAAGCAATAATCACAGAAAAATTTCATCTTTGAAAAATAAAATATGATTGACTTCCATTTTACATACCCAAATTTATTAAATGGAAATCTCATTTGCAAAAATCATGAAAATCAAAATACATTGGAATCCCATTTGACATACCCAAATTTGTCAAATAAGTTTTTCATTTTTCAGAAAGAAAATTAAAAATAATTTGGATTCTATTTAACACACCATATTTGTTAAGCAAAAATCTCCCCTTTTCAAAAATAACACAAATCAAAACAAAAATAAAATGCACTTGAGCTTTATTTAGCATAGAAAAATTTGCTAAGTAAAGATCTCATTTTCAAAATCAAAAGTAAAAAATCAAACATAGCTGGGCTTTATTTAGCATACACAAATTTTCTAAGTAAAGATCCCATTTTCAAAAGCAAAATAAAAATCAAACTCATTTGGGCTTTATTTGGCATACAAAAATTTGCTAAGTAAAGATCTCATTTTTAAAATCAAACACAATTGGGCTTTATTTAGCATACAGAAATTTGCTAAGTAAAGATTCCATTTTCAAAATAAAAATAAAAAATAAATATATTTGGGCTTTATTTAGCGTACACAAATTTTCTAAGTAAAGATTCTATTTCTAAATTAACACATGATATACATCATAAGCAAATAAGCAAAAAGAAAATTGCTTTCAAACATCTCATTTAGCATACCCAGGTTTGCTAAATGAGTAATCCCAAAATCAAATATAAAATAAAATCAATTGACCCTCTATAATTTGATAAATAAAGGGTCCCCAAACATAAAATCAAATTCAAATATGAACCAATGGAAGCATCAAAAGTCTCTCCAAAATATTTGAACCCATTCAACATACACAAATTTATTGAATTTGGATTTTAAACTCAAATGAATTGAAGATCTCTCCTCCAAGTTATTCAAAATATCTCTTAAATTCAATGAGCCCCACTTAACATATTCAAATTGTTGAGTGTGGGTTCAAACTCTGAATCAAATTTAAAAAGTCAACAGAATACTTAGGTGGAAAATCTGATTTGAGTTTGTTTTCAATAATTACAGAGTTCTAGTTCAATTTAAACTCGCCTAGTCGACTTTTCTCGATGACACATATATGGATTCACAGAAGTATGTGTTCACCTTCCCCTTCAAGATGGATTTGGCCTTGGATTGGGAAAGCCTCCCCCAAACTGATTTTGTTCATTTACTATACTTTGGCCAAGGATTTAAGGGAGCCAGGATTAGTTGTGAGGAGGCAACCCTCATCACAGTCAGCAGGGATGTGGTGGCTGGGCAGAAGTCAGTCATCCGTATTGAGATGCCCTTGGATTCTGAGTTTCTCTCGCTTAAGAGGAAGGAGGTAGAGGTTCCCTCGAGTAGTATAGTGCCCCGCAGGTCTTGTTCCCATCACCCTAGTGTGCTAGTACCCACTCATTGGCCTCCTCTAAGGGAAAGACTATCCTGGCTTCTATAATAGTCTCTCTAATCTTTGAGTTCTAGCTCCCATACTGCTCCACCTAGCCGAACCCAGCATCGCAATAGGAGCAGCAAGATCAAGAGGCACCATGTGTGCATTGCTAGGGAGATAAAGATAATATCTCACTTTATAGAGGAGGGGTCACCCAAGGAGGTTTCTCCTTTGCTTACTCAGAACAAGTTCCATCCCCTTTCCAGTTCTGAAGGAGAGGAAGATGTCAGGGGGATTGCAGTATCACCTCCACCTCTAGTTCATTATGAGACACCTGTCAGAGATAGGAGAAGGTCATATGCTAGCCTCAAGAAAATTTTACACCAAGTTGGCAAGGCTTATGGATGGTCAAAGTCTAGTGCCCAGTTTGATTTGTGATCAGTTATTCCTCACAGTGTAGGGGAGCAAATTAATCGAAAGAGGGCCAGAGAGGATTGAGTATTAGTTCACATCACTAGCAGAGAAAGCTGATGATAAGCCAGGTAGTCAGCAGCCTCCGCCCTCATAGATTTCCCTGATCGGCACACTACCACATTGGTCATGCCGATGGTATTGTGTTGACTGGTACCACCCATCATAGGAGGAGATCCCCTGTACAGAGGCAATCGGTATTGTCTCCACCACACCGCTCTACTCCACATCCGCTATCGCCAGTTTAGGATCCATCTTCTATGGTTCCACCCAAAGCCATGAGAACAACATTAGGGGAGAAGAAATCCCCACTGGTGATCCGACTATGGCCAAGGGATCCCACTTCTTCTACTCCACCATCTGAGGTGAGGGCGAGTTCTACTGCTTGACCTTCTACTTCAATTACGTTGAAGGAGTGGCGACCCTGCAGCATCGTACTCATACCACCACCACCATCACTTCAATCGATTATGGATATAGCAGCGGTAGAAGGGGAAAGGTTCTATTGTCCCCATGGTAGTAGATACCCTCGGGGGTAGCACTCCACCCATAGTAGTTGACAGTCATGAGCATGTGTCTTCTAGTGAGCGTAGCCCTTATAGGGTTAGCACTCCAGTAGCAGAAGAGGTCAGGTGTATCTCCATTAACGAACATAATACCACCATCGATTAGCCGCAAGCATTTGTACCAAACAGTTAGACCGCTCCTTGGATGATATCTTGGAATAATATTTTATTGAAATGAAAGAAATCCTAGGGTATGATTGGTCTGACCTAAAAGAGGAGAAGGTTAGTTTTGACCCTGATGACTTGGATAACTTTTTGGAAGACTCAGTAGAGGTACATATGGTTGATACTAGTGGTTCCCTCCTCCGAGATCATCATAGTTCTGAAGGTGTTGCAGCTAAATAGAATGATGCAGCTACTCGACCCAACACCTCCTTCAACAACTCATGCAGAAAGATGAGTAGATTGATAGGATGAGAAAGAGAGTTGAAGATTTGTTAGCGGCTGTTCTAGCACTTTAGAATCATGCTCCAGTAGTATAGCCTACCATTGTAGATACTGGTCAGCTTGAGTTATTTCATGTCTTAGATCAACCCAAGAGTTCACCTCCAGTAGAGCAGGGCAATACTAGCTTGCATAGAAAGGTAGTGGACAGTGCCTTCATACAAGAAAAATATATTAAACTCATGGTGGAACAACTAGTGAAGGAAGTGCTGGTGCAAGCCTGAGGTGGTTCATCAGTTCCAAAGAGTAGACCCTACCCAGAGGAATTTGATGCTATCCAATATCCTAAGGGTTTTGTGCCTCCTTCTTACAAAAGTTTTAATGGTAGTGGGAACCCTCGCCAACATATAGAACACTTTAGGGCCAACTATTGCAACGCGTTGATGGCAATGATGCATTATAGTTCCATCTCATTATTAGCAGTCTATCAGCCATAGCTTTTGATTGGTACACTGAACTTCCCAATGATTAGTAGTAAAGACTTTTGCTGAGTTGGAGTAACTCTTTATTAAGAGGTTTGCTGGAGCTCAGCAAAGGGTAAATGTGGGCGATCTTGTTGTAGCTCAACAACACCCCAGTGAGTCCCTTGTCGATTATATTTTTAGATGATGCAATTTAAGCATGAAATGTGAACCACAGCTATCTGAATAACATGCTATTGAAATTATATTTAAGAATATTCATGGTCCGATCGCCATCATGCTTAAAGGTTTCACCATTAAGATATTTGAGAAATTAATCAACAAGCCAACTAGTCTATAAGGGGAGGCCAAATAGTTTCCTTTTCAAGATCAATCATTAAAGCCAAAGCTACAAAAAGCTTATGAAATGAAGCCAGGGGCAGTAGTAGCATTGGATAAGGAGAAGCAACTAGCCAGAGATCAGTGTGAGAGACCTCGAGCTCAATAGCCTTCACTTCCACCTCCTTTACCACCGCCTTGGCCAACTTATCGACCGCCTCAGCAGCTTCCATGGCCTTCGCCACCTCCTCCTCAACCATACTCTCAGCAGTGGTATACATTCCTGCCCCCAAGTAGCTATCACTCACATACTCTTTTTGATAAATTAAATAAACCTTATTCATTTAAGAGGGAGGTAGTCAGGAAAATCTTTACTGAACCTCTTAAAGAAACCTAATTTTCAACTACCCGAGCCTAGGAAGCCGAGGAAGTGGGCATGAGTAATGAGCCTAACTTTTGCTCCTACCACCACATGCTAGGCCATGTTTTGGAGGATTGCTTTACATTTAAGGACTGGCTTAAGCATAACTACTAGTCAAGTGCTATAGTTATCCCTAAAGAATATCTAGTAGAACAACCATCCAATTCTGTTAGGGTAATCCTTAGGTATACATGTGATCCTCTCAAAATAAAAGAATATTGGGATATCTCTTTATCTCGAACCTCTAAAAAGTTCATTTCTAAAATCAAGAAACTTTCCTTATTGGTGCCTAAGGTAGCTCGAACCTCTAACATCAAGGAAGGTTTGCAAGTTGCCAAAGATAATGGAATTACCTTTCGATTGGTATTCTCCTTGTGTTCATAATCTTGCAAAGAAAGGTTTGATTCCTTACACATGGTCTAGGCACAGATCAGAGTAATTTGAGAAGCGTGGGACAACAAAGGCAGAGATGCACAATCAAGACTAGGACTAAGATTTAGTACAATGGGTCTAGTCGTCAATGATGATTATTGTTTAGTTGTCACCAATCATCTAGAGTCTGATAGGATCTTCTCAAACAACACTAACTCTTATGAGGAGCTGTGTTTAAAAACATCAGATGATCTTGATAATCTTCAAATCAAAGATGCACCTCCATAATTTAAAGAAGAAATCAATTCAACCATCGACAAGCTCAAAGAAATCAACCTCAAAATAGAAGAAGATCCACCCCCACATACATCGGTTCAATATTAAATGAAGAAGAAACTAATGACTTAATTAGGCTATTGATTGAGTTTAAGGACTGCTTTGCATGTATCTATGAAGAGATGCTCAGATTATCTCATGACATAGCAGTCCACAAACTAGTAATAGACCCTAACGCTAGCCCTAACAAGCAAGCTCCTAGACGCATGCGATTAGAAATCGAACGATAAGCCATTTTTGAAGTCAAGAAACTGATCGATGCTGGCTTTATCCGTGAATAAAAATACCCTGCCTGGTTAGCCAGTGTCATCCCAATTAAGAACAAGAATTTGCCAAATTCACATATGCATCGATTTTAGGAGCTTAAATAAGGCATGTCCTAAGAATGATATTCCACTTCCTATACCAGAGTTAATGGTGGACATTGCCTCATCTCATGCAATCTTTCCCTTCATGGATGGGTCATCTAGCTACAACCAAATTAAGGTAGCCCCAGAGGATGAGAGGAATAGTGCTTTTCAAACCCTAATCAGAATCGATTGTTTGATCATGCCCTTCGGCCTTAAAAATGCTAGTGCTACTTACCAGTGGGCCATGACTCAGATTTTTGATGAACTCATTCATTATCAAGTAGAATGCTACGTTGATGACCAAGTTGTCAAAAGTAAAGAAAAAGAAGACCATCTCTTTGACTTGAGGATAGTTTTCGAATGGTTAAGATAATTCAATCTCAAAATGAACCCCCTGAAGTGTGCATTTGGAGTAGCTTCAATAAGTTCCTTGGGTTTGTTGTCCGACATTGAGGAATAGAGATAGACCTAGAAAAGATCAAAGCTATCTTAGAAATGACACCCCCTAAAAGTATAACTAAACATAGATTGTGCCAAGGGCGGTTGGCATATCTAAGGCACTTTATCTCCAATCTGTCGGGGAGATGCAAGCCATTTTCAGCACTTGTCAAAAATGATGCTAAGTTCAAGTAGGATGAGAAGTGCTAGCATGCTTTTGAAGACATAAATAGTATTTAGTTAAGCCACTAGTTATAGCAGCCCCTATCCTGGGCAAGCCACTTATCCTCTACACTGATGCATTGGACGACTCCCTTGGTGCTTTGTAGGCCCATACCAATGACGAAAGGAAGGAGAACAATCTCTACTACCTCAGCCATCATCTGATCCCTGCTGAAGCAAACTATCCACTTATTGAGAAACATTGCCTAGCTTTCATCTTCATATCCCAAAAGCTATGACATTACATGCTCTCTCATAAAGTAAACTTGATTTCAAGAACCAATCCACTGTTGTCCATGATTCTCTCATAGTTTGATATTACATTCATACCCCTCCGAGCGATGAAAGGACAGGCACTAGCAAATTTTTTAGCAGCACACCTACTTCTGGTGACTCTCCGCTTAGTGACGATCTCCCTGACGAACAAATCTTGAACTTGGGTGATGTTGACCATCACCATTGGGAAATATATTTTGATGGTGCGGCTTTCTCTCAAAGAGGAGAAGAACCATGATTTACTATTCCAGAAAAGCAAGGGTAAGAATCATCCTTTTAACTCCAAACCATGATGTGATGAGACTCTCATACTATCTCTCCAATACATGCACCAATAATGAAACCTAGTATGAGGCTTTGATTATTAGCCTCGAGTTAGTTATTACAGTTTGTGTCAAAAGCATCAACATCTACAGGGATTCTCAACTGGTCATCAACCAGATTGCTGTTCCTATAAGGTTCTAAAACCTAAGCTTCATCACTACCATGAGAACACCATGAAGCTGTTGGTCCAAATCCCTAAGGTCACCAACTATAAGATTCCTCGAAGAGAGAATGCAGTAGCAGATGCTTTGGCCAAACTCGCCAAGTAGTTAGCATGTCTGGAGGATGAGTCCATTCCAATAAAAGTCTAAAATAGACAAGCCTTATCACTTATTAATGTTGAACTTATCGAGAGATTCTCTCTTGAAAGGGAGGTTGCCATTTCCAAGAAAGATGAGGTGCTGGATTGGTGGCAACCACTCATAGATTACTTGACTAGAGGCAAACTACCTCAAGAGAAATCATAGACCCATCAGATGAAGTAAAGAGCTCTCTCCTATGCTCTTGTGGATGGCACCTTGTACCGACGGTCTTTCGATCAAATGTGGTTATGCTATTTAGACAAACACGAAGCCCATAATATTATGATCGATGTACATTCAGGTATATGTGGAATGCATCAATCTAGTCTAAAGATGAAGGCAAAGATCAAGAGTCTAGGATACTACTGGCCTTTGATTATTATAGACTCCATAGATGTAGCTAGGAGATGCCATTAGTGTCAGATACACGGTGTAGCCTTACACCAACCACCCAACATTCTACACCTTACATTAGCCTCATGGCCATTCGAATGTTGGGGTAATGACATAGTGGATCTGATTGATCCTCCTTCTTCTAAGGGTCGTCATTCATCTTAGCTGCCACCGACTACTTTTCCAAGTAGGCGGAGGCAATCCCACTCAGAGAGGTCACAGCTCAGCAGGTGCTTCAATTTTTCAGGGACTATATCATATATAGGTTCGGGGTGCCTCAACAAATTATATACAATAATGGTACTTTATTCAAAAGTACCAAGATCAACAACTTTGCCAAGAGACACTGTATAGATTGGAGATACTCCATAATCTACTATCCTAGGGAGAATGGCCTAACAAAAGTATTCAACAAAACTCTCATCCATATACTAAAAAGACACTCGATGACAACAAGCAACAGTGGCATGAGCAGCTAGTTGAAGCCTTATAGGTATACCACACCACATATAGAGCTCCAACCCAATGTACCCCATTCTCCTAAGTGTATGGGTCTAAAGCTGTTCTACCATTGGAAGTTCAACTCCCATCACTAAGGATAGCAATGGTTAGTAAAATCACTACAAAGCAGAACTAAGTAATGTTTATAAGAGCTCGAATGTTTGGAGGAGAGAGCTTATGGGCATGCTAGAACCTCGAGTTGTACAAAGCCAAGATGATTCAAGCTCACAATAAACTAGTCCTCCCTAGAGCTTCTCAAGTAGGAGAGCTTGTTTTAGTAATAAGGAGACTGATTGTTGGACGTTGAAAGATGGGAGGTAAGTTTGAACCCACTAGAAAATGCCCTTTTGTCATAGAGAAGGCTTAACAAGGAGGATCTTATCAACTTATTAATTATAAAGGGGAACACCTGATGCTTCCAAACAATGGTCTCTATTTGAAGAAATACTATCCATAAAATCATGTTTGGAAATAATTATCTTCAAAAATTTCATTCTAATTCATCAAAATATTCTCTTCATTCGAAGCATTGTTTGCTTGTCTTCAAATCTGCCATGATTTGTTTAGGGTAGGTGTAAGAGAACCCAAGAGACATCCTATCCTTCTTTCACAACATGGACATAAATTAAACATGATTCCCCAAAGCTTATAGAGTAGGTGTAATAGAACCTAAGAGGCATTATATTTTGACTAGCACGGCCAAGTTAATGGTAAGAGAACCCAAGTAGCATCCTTTCCGGTAGAATCACAATTGTCATTTGTGGCACCATTTCATCAACTCTTAATCCTATTTTAGGATAGGTGTAAGAGAACCAGGAGGCATCTTGTACTCCTTTAACACAAACACAAATGCATATCTTTTATCTCGGGCTATTTTGATGTAGGAGCAATCCCCATATGACAGTCACTCATTAGCTGCTCTAGGTCAGACTGACATGTTACCTAGCTAATGTGTCACTCAGTGGTCTTTTGCTCAGGAAGATGTGATTCCTCGTGCTTTCTTTCTTGACTTGGCCACTGCAAACTGACGAGTGTCTTATTGGCTGGTTGGCCTTACTACATGTTCGGTAAGCTACCATCATGATTGGCTGTGTTTGAGAGGATGTTACGTCTATACGCTTTCTTCTTAACTAACCATCATGAACTGACTAGGTCGAGTTGAGGATTAAGGTAAGCCCTCAATGACTTTTT
Organism: Cymbidium sinense; assembly: GCA_021442155.1. Taxonomy (NCBI): domain Eukaryota; kingdom Viridiplantae; phylum Streptophyta; class Magnoliopsida; order Asparagales; family Orchidaceae; genus Cymbidium; species Cymbidium sinense. Next base: position 22,239,123 of record CM038229.1, read on the forward strand.
TCTCTCTTACTACTTTTGAGTTGATATAAGTCCCCCAGTGGCATTCACTCAGTAGTCACCTTAGGTCGGATAGTACATCGTAGAGCAGACTATCCCGCAATCGGCGTAGGAGGATGTGAGTCCCGGATGCTTTCTTCATAGGCTGATTGTCATAAATCGATGAGCACCTTTGGTTGGTTGATGTTCACTATAATGATAGTGACTCGGTCGGTGGATACACCACTCTTGGCAGATATGAGTCCCCGTGCTTTATCCTTGAGTTGGCCATCGAATACCTATAAACATTATCTTCTTTAAGGATCAGGATAAAGCCCTTAGTTGCCTCTCCTTTGCGAGCACTCTACTTGGGTTACATCCTTTGTGACCCCATTTACACACTACGGGCTACTCTTGGATTGGACAGTCCCCCTTTCCTAGTAGCCACCCCTGTGGTTGGAGATTATGTTCATCGGATGCACAGATTCTCCCTTGGACCAATAAATCTGAGATAGGTTTAGACTAATATAAGCTCCTTCTTATTGTGATCCCTCACAAACCAACAGGATCCATGATAAACAAACAAAAAAAAACAAATTATTTTGCTTGTGGGTTAGGAATTCAAGCCCTCATTGGCCCCTTTCCCAAGCAGGCATCATATCTTTATGGTAGTGTTAGCAAAACTCCCTATAGGAATTACCTGAATACACTTGAGTTGAGATAAGTTCCCGGGTCAACACTCTCTCAATAATCGCCCTTAGGTTAGGTTAAATCTATTTTGCCACAAACAGGTTTCCCTGACGATCATTTCACTCTAAAAGATGTAAGTCTACTACGCATTCTTTCTAGCATGGCTGTCGTAAATCGACGGGCAGCCCTCAGTCGGGTTGACATGTTACCTTGCTAATGCATCATCCTAGTGGTCTTTTATTCATGAAGATGTGACTTCCAGTTCTTTCTTCCCCAAATTGGTCACTGCAAACTGAAAGGCATCCCTTTTGTTGGATAGTTCTCCCCTTCGGCCGAGAAACTACCCCCTTTGGATTGGTAAATCTGATGTAGGCCAAGGCTGACATGGCCCCCACTCAATGTGGTCCATGGCAAACATACTCAATCCTTAGTGGATTCCTCCTTCGCTCTCTTATGTCTTTGACATAAGTAGAGTTATATTGCACTAAGATCTTGATTTCCTCTACACCTCGACTTTAGGAGTAGATCATTTCTGTAAGTGCTTGTGATCGTTGGAATGTTGTTGATGATATCAGTTAACACTAATACATGTAGTATGCCTTGTCAGTCACACCACACCTATTGGGTGCCCTTTGTTGACCTCACTTTTGGAGTGAGCTCTCAACTTCTCCATCTTAGACATATGACTCCTCTATACACTAAGAGTTCTTTAGTCTTGAGACACTTCTAGTGATTAGGTGAACACTTAACCTAACCCTAGAGACATAGAAGGGTTTATCATAGGATTAGGCTATGCATTAGAGATTTAAGGAAACCACTTATCCTATAGCTCAAAGCCAGCCCATGTACAGTCCTTCAAATAAATCCAAATCAAATCTCAAATCAATTTCAACTCAATTGATTTTCTCAAATTACAAATCAATCCCAACTCAATTGAGTTTCTCAAATCCAAAATCAACTCCAAATTCAATTCCAATCCCAAATGATTCAAATTCAAAATCAATTCTAAATCCAACTCCAATTCCAGATGATTTCCATGATCAATTCCAAATCCAAAACCTTCCTAAGCCTTATGAATCACATCCATGAGCTTAGCCAAATCCTTCAAATCAACCCAAAGCCAAGTGATTTCTTTATAAATCACTCATTCCAGCATTTGTATTCACAACTATAAGTGAAATTGTCATTCAAATCAAATGAATATAAATCAAACCAAATCCAAAACCTACCTTTTCAAATCAAATCATTCAAATGATTCTCATGGATCAAATATAAATATAAATGAAAATCAAATCAATATAAATTCAAAAAAAACTCAAATCCAAACCCAATTTATATCCTTTAAGCCAATTTCTTGGATTTATCCAAATCATTCTCAAATCAATCCAAACCTTTGGATTTTCTCTTCAAACAATCACTCCTTCAATCACATGCCCAAATATAAACATAAACTAGAATCACCAAGCCAAAATCAAACTAACCCAAGTCAAACCCATGTTCATCCTTTTGGCTTGAAATTGTTAAATGAACCAAAACCCATTTGACTCCAAACCACTTGCAATTGGATTTATATTTGCATCATAAGTCCATATGTGAGTTCAACCAAACTTAAATCAAGCCATGATCAAGATAATTCACCCTTTTAGGTCCACTTGACCCAAAGTAGCCTAAAGACCCTATTTGAACCAAGTTTTAATCCAACCCAAATTGGGTTGAACCAAGGCTACCCAAGCCTCACATTGAAATCAACAATCATCCTAGAATGATCAATCACTCAAATTAGGTCAAATCAAGTCAAACGAAGCCTTTGACCAAGTCAACACTTAGCCCAAATTGATCTAAAAAAATGAACCTAAATGAACCAAAACCAAATTAAACCAAACCAATGATACCCATAGGCTCCAAATGATCATTTTAACTTGACCTAACCCATAGTTTGACCCAATTTGACTAATTAGTCAACCTAATCCAATTTGACCCAACTTGACCCAAATGGGTCAAATTGAGCCAAATCAAATCAATTGAACACCAAATCACTTGAAATTTGGCCCAACCTATTTTAAAATCATTTCAAATCTGCCCAATTCAAACTCATAGCTAAATGACCACTTTGCCCTTGGTATCCCATGACCAAATTCACTTGGAATTTGGCCATTCCTTTCCCAAGGCCACTTGGCACCCATCTATGGGTTCACATGACACCAAGGAGGGTGGTGAATATGACCTAATAAGCTTAGGTCAACCATGACCTAAGGGGAGGCCAAATCGACCTCCCCAATCACCCTTGGACACTTGGCTCACCAAATTCACTCACCAATCACATAGGAAGCCACTATCCCTCACTCCTCCACCCAAAATGACCCATGTGGTACATTTTCTAGCTCAAATTGATCAACCAATCCAAGCCATTGGATTCTTAGGAGATTCATTCCAAATGAAACTCCCAACTTTTCCAGTCATTCACAGCTTCTTTTGCCTTATTTCTCGATATTACTCAAAACTGGAATAGGAGAGATCAATCCTGAGCTCAACTCACTCAATCCTCAACCAAAGTGCAATTAATCTTACACACATCATCCTTGGACCAAGGAAATTTGAAATGAATCGAATCTTGAGCTTCCCGATGACCAGAGCTAGGAGTTCGATCAAAGCTTATCACCTACGTGTTATGGATTGGTCTTTCGAGCTAACTACATCGAATCAAAGCTCGTGCAGCTCAATAGGGCTTCGTTTCATCCAAATGAAGCTTCCTCAATCATTAGAACCACTCGTCACAAGCTCTGGTGAGGTATTCAATTGAAACTGACCTTAGAGAAAAATTTGCTTGGTCCTTTGTGAAATAAATTGTTATGTCACACGATCTCCACCATTAGATGTGTTGCTTGTGTTTCCACAAAGGTGTGGGATGAACATTCAAGCTCGGGGGAGCTTAGATCGAGTGACGATCGATGGACGACATCTTTCTCTTGTCGCTCGGGAGGAGATAGATCATGGACTATCCATTCTGCATGATCGGATCGGATGGTCCTGATCAAATCACACTTTAGATCTCTTTGATTTCCTCCTTAATCATAGATTAAATTGGTATCATCTCAGATCGGACTATCCCAGAAAATGCGTCGTTGCCGCGACTTCGGTGATGGATGTGAAAACTTAAATAATCAATCCCATCGCGCCACGTGGAAAGCGCGTCGTGTTAGCCACCATGTGGCCTGACAGGATTATGAGTTTAATTAGGCTTAACTAATATGATTTTAATGATAAAACTTTCAAAATTCATAACTAATTATAGAAAAATCAAAAAATATAAATAAATACTCATTTTAAAGGTACTTTAGAGGAGAATAATAGAAAATTAAAATCAATTAGTTTTGAATAGTGATTTTGACTCAATTTGGGTATTATTGGAAATGTAATTAAGCTAATTATTCTCTAATCACTCTCAACAATTAATTCCAAATTTTTTGAGATTGATTAGTAGAATGATCTCTGCCTTCCATGATTTTCTTGAAATTTATTGCTCGATTAATTATGAGAATTACTTATTTCATTCTTAATCTCTCTCTTAATTAATTAAATGATTAATTAGCATGTTAAAGAGCACTGAATCCATTAATTAAGTTGGCTAATCATTATGAAACAGTGAATGGACATAGGGAATGAGATTAGGACCTCTTCTAGAATCTTTTCCCCTAAGTTTATTTCATTTGGATAACACTTAATCAATTTGCAACTAATTAATGTCTTAATCACATCATTAAATAGTTTAATTAATTAAACTCAAAACCAAATCATTCCAGAACTCAATCATTCAATTCTTGGGTAGATTCTTAGGTGTTCAATAACTTAAGAGAATTCCAAAGGAAATTATAATCAAATTATATGTATGGACATAGGGAATGAGATTAGGACCTCTTCTCCTATATTTTTCCCAAAGTTTATTTCATTTGGATAACACTTAATCAATTTGCAACTAGTTAATGGCTTAATAACTTCATTAAATAGTTTAATTAATCAAACTCAAAACCAAATCATTCCAGAACTCAATCATTCAGTTGTTTAGTAGTTTCTTAGGTGCTCAATAACCTAAGAGAATTTAAAAGGAAATTATAATCAAACTACATGTGTAGGAGGGTTATAAAAGTACTTAATCAAATCCTTTAGCTTAATTAACCAATAATTGTGAGCCAATTGCATTAGGCCCCTTCATTTCTTAAGTGCATTTCTGATTTAATTTTCATGTAGTTGCATATCATATGTTGGCTCATAATTACTTGGAAAATTATATTAAAGTGGTATAGGTAATGGGTAATTAATGGATTTAATTGATACCCTAACCTAATCAAAAGATAAAATCAACCTAATTGTTCTAAATTAAACCAAACCAATTCACACTTTGGGGGGATGGGAAGGTTTAGGACTAGCAAACTCTTCTCATATTTCATAAGTCAAATCAAAGATAAAAATCTTCTTAAAGAATTTTGATTCATTTTAAATGATCTTATTTTATATGATTGTCCTTAGGAATTAATTAGGGTAATTGAAGTCATGTGCTTACATTCCTTTATTTCTTTCCAATCATGCTAAATATTATTTGCCATATGAAACCATGCATTCATTTCTTTTAAAAAATTAACTAAATAAAATATTTCCTTTTATGTCAAATTGCATGTGTTGGCTAAAATTAAGAATATGAGTGGCTATTATCACTATTAAACCAAAAATTATTTTTTTAAAACCTATAAATTAAAGATTATAAATGAAGTGATGCTAGTTATAAATATTTATAAGCTTGCATGTGATGATATCATAAGTTGTGTATTATGAAGTTATGTTTCCTTCTCTTAACATGGATTCACATAGGATTTGCAAGTGTATGGTTCATTTGAAAAGAACACAACACTTGGCTAAATCTATTCTTACGCATCTCTATATTAAGACTTAAGAAGGATCTTCACATTATACATGTAAATCATACAACCAAAGAAAACATAATCTCTTGCATGATCCCTTATCCATTTGGTTCTTTTTGTACATCTACATGTATCTAAGAAAAGTGGTATATCAGTATGGACATCTCGGGGCTGTGAGGCTTTAAGTAGCCCTAAGTAGGTCTTGTACCTTATGCCCCTGGTGTAAAAAATAATGATGCCATACTCACTTATAAGGTTTATACTTGCGGATGTGCATTTAGCTAATGGATGAGAAATCCCTCATTTCTACATAACAAAGCATGCATTAATGATCCAATTAACAAATGGAATATCCAAATTTTTAAATGACATCTCTCTGCATTCATCATCAAAGTATGCTAAGATTTGCATTGCATGTATAGATATGCTTAGGATTATTCATATGCATGGTATACATGGTAGAAAGAAATGAATGGGTGTGTGTTATGTGATAGTAATCCACCCAAACTAATCCTAAGATTCCTTTCTTATTGAATAGGGCTATTTAGAGTGAATCTAAACTTAGGGTTAATTAAAACACATAATAAACTATTCATAAAAGAAAATTCATTAATGAATCTACCTTAGAAATGCTTTAAGGTAGGGATGAAAGAGAGCACTCTTCTCTTCTCTTCTCTTTACAATACTTAGTCATTAAGTGTAGGTTCATTCAAACCAAATCAAATCACCAACTAAAATTGACAAGTCAACTAAATCACTTAAAATGAAACCACCATCTAAATTGAATCTTTCACACTTGGAAAATTTTAACCTTAAATCCTAGCTAAGACATGGTACACAAGCCTTAAATGGCACACACATTAGGCTAACTCACCACTTCTAGCTCTATGTTAGGGTGGTGCATGATTTTATTTTATGGTGTAAAGTTTTAGATTGGATGTTAGGGTGTATGTGTGTAGATTGGATGATAGGGCGATCTTAGCCTAATCATATCTTTTGCAAGGGATTATGCTTAAAGGGCCATTGTAATAAAAATAAAAAGAATATAAATGCTTTTGCTATGCAGGCTGCTTAGCCCTTAAGCATAGTCTAAATTAGGATAGGTGGACTTGGTTACCCATGTGCAAGGTGCTAAGTATAAATTATTAATATAAATGCTTGGGTTATGAGTTATGTTTAGCTAACCTTTATTTTGCAACTTTAGTTAGATTTATCTTTCCCATTTTGATGTAAATTTTGTAATTAGTATTTGGAATGAATGCTATGGGGAATTAGGATGAACATTGGTTAAAGAGGTCAGGTCCTTTTTGTACCATGTCATTCGTTAGAGTGAACCAGATTAAAGAAGAAAATGGAGGAAAGAAAGCTTGAAAAAATGAAGACCCCACATAACATGAATAATTCCTTTTCATTGTAATTATTCATTTGTAATTCAGGTTGTATAAGGGTAGAGCTACATTTCTTTTTTTTGGGTTGTGTGGTGGAACCCGCCTTATCTTATTCTTTTGTGCTAATTTTATAAATTGATTGATGTTATGTTTATGATTGTACAATTAGGATGACATGATTTTCCTAGTTTCTTAATTATTTGATGATTTTTGAATGGTCTGGATGCGAGTAGGCACTTAGGAAATAATAAATTTTTTATCTAATTAATCAATTCAAAATTAAACTAAATAATTCATAACCTCACCTAAATCGTAGGACATAAATCAAGAAATAAAAGATTTAACAATCCCTTAGCTGGATGTTGTATGTCTCATATCATGCATAAATCATATTATCTCACTCTTGCCAATGGAGAGCTTCCACCTTTGCTAAAGAAAATGGCTTGACCTTTGAGAGCCATGGTGGAGACACACCTCCTTCTTTCTGATTTTGGCCCATAACTAATTTTCTCATGCATTAGGCATATAAAATCCCATAGCCCGTGTCAAATAAAAAATGTCCAAAAATCAAAAAATAAAACTTGACAAAATTTGCATTAGATTTAGGTCATTATTCATGCCCTTCATGATCTAGTATCTTAGGGGGTGAGTTTAAGAATTTAGTTTCTCTTCTAAGTAAATAATAGCCTAACCATCTTGCAAAATATATGACTTGCCTACATGTATTTAAAATCGTAGGAGGAGTTAGTTGGTGGCCGCCTTAGGCAATTGTAAGTCTAATAATCAGGTAGTTTATTCTCTCTACATAGGTAAACCATACACTCATTTTGTCACTTAGATTTAAGTCACACTTTGGCTTATGCCAAAGCTCCTTATATTAGGATCTGAGGTTGTTGTTTTCTTTTGGGGCTACAAGCATTAATCCTCACCCCTTAGGAATTTCTACAATCTTGTATTGTGAAATTATAAGCCCTAGATTTCTAATAAAAAATAACTCAAACATATAATTCTCCTCAACTTTGAAAATATAAATCCCAACTGTAGGATAGTTTGAGATGCTCACTAGGTTTCCTAGTGTCATGAGCATCTCCTACTCATCTCCCATTTGGTTTTGATAATAACTCTATCCTTTTGATCAATCCCACTTGATTTTTTAAAAATAACTAATTGATTGATAGTCCTATATTTGAAATATCTTTTGAGACAGCGATCATTTACCTTAATCGAGAGTATTCTTAAGAAACCTTATTCCTTAGGATGTAATTAACTATGGGAGCTTGCCTCCATAGGGAACTTAATGAACCTGACTTAAAATAAACCCTACTTTACTTTTTCATGTAAAGTAGGGGAAAGATCTTTGGTACATTCGAAGACCCATTAGCCTTAGGATTCTTTATTAGGTGATTAAGTTCATTGTAGGATGGTGACTTCTGTCTCTAGAGATAGTATATCATTCCTCAATGTCGTACCTGATCATCTCAATTAGTACCCCCCCCCAACATCTACGTGGTGTGCCTTATACAAAATAATAATAATAAAAAAATACCCCAACCCATCATGTCTTAGGGGCCCTCATTAGATGATTATGTACATTATAGGGTAGTGACTTCTATCTTTTGATATAGTACACTATTCCTTAATGTCATACCCGATCACCCTAATGAGTATATCTGCAGATCTGCATGGTGTTCCCTCACACAAACACAAAAATAAACTCCACAATATAAATATAAGGGTGATTGGTTTGATTTAATTTGGGTTAGGCTATTTTTTGCTCAATGTGATTCATATGGATCAAATTATGCTAAATTAGATTAAATGGCCAAATTGGCTAGATTGACCAAATTGAGTTTAATTGATCATTAAGTTATGCTCAAAAATTAATTTGAAATATCTTGGAATACTTTGATTTATTCAATTTGGATTAGATTTGAAATGAATTGAATTTTGGCTTTATAAAGTCTAATCAGGCTATATGGGCTTGCCAATTAGCCAAATTGGCTTCTAATTAAGCTTAAACCACATTAAATTAAAGTTTTAAATGATTTGGGTAAATTAAATTTCAAATGATATGAGTTAATTTTTGGGTTTAGTCCCTTCAGATCCAAATGAGTATAGTGGGTCAATTGAGCTGATCAATTAAATTAAATCTCAATTGAGTGTAATTTGAGTATAATTTGGTGTTTTGGGTGTCTTGTGAATAATTTGTTGAAATCAATTTGGATTTGGTTAAGGTTTGGGTCAAGGTGACCTAAATGGGTCAAATGGATAATTTTAGCTAAATGTGCCACTTAGCTCATTTGAAACCAAGTGTGTTTAGCTTGTGTGCAATTTGGATTATGTTTAAAGTCAAGAATGGTTTAGCATCAATTTGGTTTGATGTGTAGGGGTTCTGGTTAGTCAGGTTAGGTGGGTCTACTAGTCTAACGACTTCATCCTAAGGTTGATTAAATCTTTGGGTTTGAGTTTGGACATCCCCTTAATCACAAACTATGTCTTAACTCTAAGTAAAGATGTCATAGTGCTAAGTTGGATGCTTATGTCTAAAGAGGATAGATGTTAATTTCACTAAAAGAGAGGTCAACAAGGACATACACTATTCAATTTGCATTCATGGCTCTCCTAAAGAATTTTTAAACTCCTTGACTTAGTTCAGGCAAGGATGCCCCCATTCACCATATCTTTTTTGTATTACCATAAATAATTTATCTAATATTTTTTAGAACAAAGTTTTGAAAGAACATATGTGGGGATTGCATTTAACTACTAGCAATTCACTCAACTTCCTTATGTTGATCACAACCTCCACTCTTCTCAATATTGAAGCCCTCAATAAAATAAATTTTTGACTTTAATGCAATTCTTGGCTAGAAGTTCAACATGAAAAAGCTCTATTTTTTCTCCAAGAAAGTGGTGAATCTCTCCACTCATTGTATCCTCATCAACATCCAACTAATTGAAGAAAAATTAACTTATTTTGGGGTTTCTATCTCCACCAATATTCTTCAGATTATAGATTATCTTATCTCATTCATAGAATGATGGAAATATCATCTTTTACCTCTCCTAGAAGGATGGAAAGATCAAATTGTATTCTTTGCTACTAGATATCAAATTAATGGATGCTTCATTTGGAACACCATTGTATAGGGGTTAGATTTCTCTAGATTCCAAAAAATGCCTTAAATTTATTAATAGATATTGCTTAATATTTTTTATTATGGTAATATTTTCTTAAAATCATTGTTTCTAGTGGGGTAATACTTGCAAACCAAGATTCGATAGAGGCTTGCACCTTCTCGCCATTTTTGCCATTACATTTGGGTATAGATGCTCTGTCATTTGAAGATTCTTTCAATATGGTCTCCATCTCTTTGATGGAAATTCAAATACTTCTTTGTTTAAAAGTTTATTGATGCAAGCCTTCCCATTTAGAGAAAAACTCAAAAATTGTATATAAGATAAAGCATAACCTCACTTATGATATTTTTAATGGAAATAATATTAGCCTTTTTCTAAAATCCTTGTTTAACAGGTAAAATATTATTGGTGTCATTCATTCTATCATCAATTTCATCTCTTCATTACACGACAGTTGGATTCTTGAAGCAATCCCTGATTCTAATATGAGGAGCACTCTTAGTTTCATCATGATTACTCAAAACATAATTTGCATTATCTTTTATAATGGATCTTCAACCCTACTTGCAATGATTTCTTTAAAGCTTTTTATGCTATTTTAGGATTGTAGAATGGTATCACTTTATTGGATACAAATATTTTGTGTTAAAATTCTCTTCTTATGCATGGTCATGACTCATTAATGGATTACAAACAACTAAAGATCTATATTCTCACAATATTATTGTCCATATTAATTATAATTTTTGCAACTACTAAACTAAATTAAGGAACCATTTACTTTTTGACAGTCATTATACATTAAATCTCCTCACCACTTACTTGTCTTGGGCCTCTTCCTTCCTGCTCACGTTCAACTTTGATCAAGTTTTATTTTTTCGTTCATAAGATGATGACCGTCTCAATCGTCATTAAAAAAAAAAATACTATTATCAATGTATTTGCATCTTGGTATACTACATTTGGTGAGAAAGAAACAATGGAAGATATTGTAACCACCATGCTATATAATATTCATCAAAATATTTGAAGCAAAATAGTTCCAAAAATTATGACTATTGCTAGTCTTTGTTATAAACATCACATTGATCACCCTTCCTTTCTCCACTAGTAGGGGCCAAACCAACCTCTCTTCTTAAAAAAAAAATATTATTTAAATATGCATGTGATGTGTTAGGACAAAATGATGGAGGGAAAAATAATTTTTTAGAGGTGGCAAATGATAAATTTCCCCACCACCTATAAGTCAAATTATGAAATTTAGCCGGACCATTGCCCCTCAAATATGTGTGGGCTGCTCTACTCACCAGCCTTTCTATGGAGAGTTTGACTTCACGAGGCTTCTTATATTTTTTCAAATTTTCTAGTCTATTTGGATGACATTCTTCCAATGATGAGCTTGATGGTATTCATTTCTTTTTTTTAAACTGATATGAGGAAATTAGTTTTATTTCTTTAAGCAGTAGCCTCATGGAGGCCCATTTCAAATTTTGCTCCTATTGATCTTGGATTTATTTATTTAGAGTTTTTTAAGAATTTTTTCTCTCCTTGTAATTTGTAATTAAAATGGGGGCATAAGCTCTTAAATAAATAAAAAAACCACTTCTATATTTAGCAAACCTAAAAGCCTGTTGACTTGACCAAAACGTAAACTGGTGGGTGTTCCTCAAGCCATACAAGACCATGAAATAGACATAGATTGAACATAGGGTCAATTTTGACTTCGAAGAGGTCTTCTCTTACAATTTTAGAGAAAGTTTTTAGGTATGTGTGTGTGTATTCATACAATGACATATAAATATTGATATAATTTAATATTAAAAATTATAAAATGAAATTCAAAATTATCCTAACAAATTTATAATCAAACAAAATACATTGATCAGATGAGTCCAATGACACCAACTTTGACTCAATTTATATAAAAATTAGCTCAACCAATCATTTGAAGTATGATAAAAACTTTGGAGACATTAATTGAAAGATCAAATCATGTATTTTTACAATCAAATGAGGCATTTTGATGTGATGATTTTTACAAGCTTAAGATTACTTAATTCTTAGATCATTGAAACACTTAAATGCTAAATGAACTGTATATGATCAAATAATTAAATATGAATTGTTTGAAGGATTATTATAAAATTTTTTTGTTAGGTTTATCGAATTATTATAAATAAATTTTCATTCTTTATATGTTTTAAGACTTGGATATGAGTTTGAAAAGAGCTTAGAGATCTCATTTGAGCAGGTGAATAAATCAAAATTCACATACAGTTTTTCTCATGCATCGTTCTGATTAGTAATATGTTAATATTAATTTTTTAAAATTATTGATGTGCTACGTTGATCTACTAACCATTGCAAAAATATCAACCTTTTCAGCTTTTGCTGACATAATTTTATTTTTAAAATTTTTTTATATATACATTGATCTATTAACCATTGCGAAAATATCATTCTTGTTAGCTTTTGTTAACATAAAATGTAGTAATCTTCAAAAATTTATCTATAATTTAACTATAACAAATCTTTTAGTATTATAATTTAAAAAAGATAGCATTATAGAGATTTCCATTGAATTTTTTATATTAAAAATTAACATAATATAATAGTAAGATCTTATATTTGAAGTAGCACACCCCTCAAAATATCCTTGCAGACCATTTTTAACGCTGAAAGAATGGCACTCAAATCCAAATGGAAATTCTCCATTTCTAAACCAGCAATTTCGCCAGAAGTCTCTTCCCTATGGAAATTCCATAAGATCAAATCACAATCAATAACTATCTGCTCACAAGCAGGAAATTGACCCAAAAATTCACCAAAATAAATTAAATTTCACGAAAGTACACGCCAAAGCCTTTATAAATTTATTAACTACTTCATCGAATCCTCCCTGCAACTTCTTTAACAATTAACACTGTAGTCTCCACCTTCACTTATAAAATGCAAGGCATTACCGCATTGACAGCATCAATTATAACAACCCACTAAAAAAATCTTTAGTTTGTATATTTAGTTTAATGTCTTCCTCAAAGATAGCTTTCGCAGTGCTTCTTGTCTCATAATATGTCTTGCTTATGATGATATGCGGCGATGGTCTACACTTTGTGGAAGCAATATGAATTTTTGGGGAGATTTACAAGTGAACAAGGTAAATGCAGGATTTATGTTTGAGTTGAAGCAGAAAGGAACATCGCCAGGTTCAAGGCACTCTGAATGTCACCAAGCTAGGCGGGGAAACGGATAGTACCCACTCTGACTTGCTCAAATTTAGAGTATATAATCAAATATGAAGTCTACATTTATATTTAAAGATTTACATAGTTAATCATCAAGTTATCAATATTGATTAATTTAGGCTTAAGAATAATTTGTATACGAATTATCTTTTGTATTTATCATTTTTTATATTATTTTTATAATAACATATGATTTTCTTGTAAATTATAAGTGCTTTGGTTGTGGTTCCTCCATTCTCAATAAATCTCTCTCTCTCTCTCTCTCTCTCTCTCTTAATATTTTGGAATAATGATAATATATTCATGAATTTTAGTTGCCTTGTACATTCATGTCAAGCTCCAACCTACGTCCTATGTCGAACCATACTTTGCTCCCTTACATCAGTGAATTTGTTTCATGTCCTCACTAACATTTTCTCAATAGGCACTACCCAATAAGTTCAAATAGACTATAATGTCAAGTGATAATGGATATTGCAATCATATATTTGTAATAATAATCCATTTATATAATTTAAAATTGCAATAATACTCTCTAAATAAATTTAGACTTTGCCACTCAAATAATTAGAGGGAAAAAACATCAACACCATATAAAACCTTTTGTAATATTTCCAAATAAAAAAAGAAAGAAAATCAAAAAATGCAAAATGCTTATCTTCATTTAAAAACAAAAGCATGTACTGAACCATCTAAACAAAAGCATCTGCATTGACTTAAAATATGTATCAATTAATATTATCATTCACTATTCTAAACTCACCATCATCATATACCAAGCAATACTAGAAGTCTCATAACTACATGAGAAAGCTAACACAAATTTATGATAAAATTCTAAAAAACATCTTTTCACCTCCTTTCTTTCTCTCTTAGCTACATTCTCATTTTGCACCAAAATGCCAATCATCAAAGGAATGTTCATTACCTTCATATTATAATAATTAAATTATTAGTCAATAGCATAATAATCACTTATAACAAAACATAAAATATAACTTATAATTATATTTACATTTGAGAGCTTCTAGAATGTGAAAAATGCATACAAAATTCCTATATGTATTCACTCATCTTAGATCATAATGGTTATAATTGTTCCTCAAGTCTTGTAAGATGACCTAAGGAAATGTCACTATTATGTTCCATGCTATTGTGGTGCGTTAAGGAAAATATTATATTGGAGTGTGCATTCACACTCTTTTAGGTGCACCCTCTCATTTGTTTCTTATATTTTGGTTTTGTTAAAACCCTTCATTAGCTTGTATCCAACTTAGAAAAATGTATCTAATACTAAATTAAATAATTTTACTAAGAAAGATAAGCTAGACTCATCCATGCTATTTTGAATTCAAATCTAACTATGAATTGAGGTAGAGCCTTATGAGATACCTGAGAAATTGGGTTAGGTAGAATATGATAAACAAAAATAAATAAAAAGTGTAAAAAAATAGTGAATTTTATTTCCTCTTTGAATCCGAGTACTAAGGTTGTAAGAAAAAGGGAGAAGAGGAAAAAAAATGGTTCCCCTCGAGAAAAGGTGCCCTATTTATACTTTTGGGAGGATCTTTACGTTTGGTTAGTACATAAAGGCTGGTCGGATTTAAACAACTGCTCACTTTGGTTTGAGATGAGTACACACAGGTGAGTGAAAACTTGATGGATATTAAAATCAAGTAGCCCATTATTTGTGCAGAGGCATGAGTAGAGATGAACTTACTAAATTCAGGTTGCTGCGACCATCCAACCTCCCCTAGCTGTTCGCAAATTTATTCATGGCTAACTTTCTTAGTATTTTTCTTGATCTAGTTTCTCTTACTTTTCATATGGAATCTTCATTACTGAGTAGCCTTCTCTTACGGGCTCACTTGCACTTCTAATCCCACTAAGAAAATCAATCTTACTCACATGTTCTTTTGGATGTACATTTAGCTCTCCAAATCTTCTACTCATTGTAGAGAAGACTTACATAAAGGACATAAGACTAGAGAAAATGATGAGCTATAAGCATTCAATGAAACTAAATTTTATACAATTATGAAGAGTCACATCACCTTTTAACTGGATTTTTCTTTTGATATGTCTTGTTCTCCAATGGCTATAAAAGGAACTCATATCTCCCATTAAAATACTCTGTGATATATTGGTCACTCCCTTGAACAAATCTCTTCCTTCTCACCATCGAGTTTATGAAAAGGCATATTTAACTGCCATGGATGCTAAGAGACGGTTGACCTCACTTTTAGAGTGAGGATTCATCCTTCTTATCCGAGACTTAGGGATCTCCTAGACACTACAATCTCCTTAGTCATATGACACTTCTAGTGATTAGGTGAACACTAAACCCAAGCCTAGAGACTTAAGAAGGTGTACCATATGTTCAGGCTATACTTTGGGACCAAGGGAACCTACCTATCATTTATGGCCTAAACCATGACCTATGCCTATCCACTCATGCAAAACCAACCCCAAACCAATGAAATAAAACCCCAAAATGGATTTCATTTCATATCCAAGCTGAAGATAAATTAACCTAACCCTTAACCTAAATCAATTCCACCATCATCCTATGGATCCAACCCAAAGCCTATTTATTTGAAACCAAATCCAATTGAACTTATCAAAATCACTCCAATAATTCAAACATCTATTTTAAACCCTTCTAATACCTACAATCAAGATAATCAAACCAAATCAATCCAATTAACCCAACCTAGCCCATTTGACCCAAAGGGCCCATATGAGTCAAAATTCAATTAAACCCAAATCAATTGCAGTAAAAGCCATCAATCAATCCTAAATTAATCATTAAACTCAATTCAACCCAATTCTAATCCAACCAAATTGACCCATTTGGTTCACTTGATCCAAAGTGACCTAAAGGACCCATTTGATCTAAACTCCAATCCAACCCAAATTGGATTGAAATAACTCATTCAACACCTTCTACAATGATTGTTGATCACCCTTGATTATCCAAATTGCAATCAATTGGGTCAAACCAAGCTAATTTGATCACTTGACCTAAGTTGACCCAATTAGCCTATATGAACCAAAATAAGCAAACTTCATTCCAAACTCAATTGATTGAAACCAATATCTCCAATTATTCAAAATTGAGTATTGAATATGATTTGATAATCAATAAAGCCAAACCAAGCCAACTTGGGCTCTTGATTCAAGTTGACCTAATTTGACCTGGAAGGTCAAAATCCAAATCAAATCCTAAATCAAATTGATTAAAACTAATGACTCAAATCCATCACAAATTAATTATGACCATGATCCAACCTTCAATTAAACTCAATTTGATCAAACCAACCCAATTGACCCATTTATCCCAAATTGACCAAAAGGGTCAAATTGATCTAAATCATTCTCAAATCCAAATTGAATTAAACCAACACCTACAATCATATTCAAATCATCAATTGAACCCAAACCAACCTCCATCCTAGAAATTTAGCTAATTTGACTAAATTGGTGAACTTAGCCTATTTGACCCATATGAACCCATATAAGTCTAAATTAAATCCACTTCAAATTAAACCAAGCTAATTGAACCAAAAAATCCCAAATGATCATTTGAATATGTTCAAACCATCAATTTAACCTAATTTGATCAATTAGTCAACCTAACCCAAATGAAATGAAATTTGACCTACCTGGGTCAAATTGAGCCAAACCCATTCAAACTAAGCTCAAACCCAACCAAACTTGGCATGATCTATCCTTGGGTCACCATGGGTTAGCCCAAATCAAACTCAACCCATACTTGACCCTAATCTAAGCTAAAACCAATTGGGTAAACCCCTCCAAATGGGACAAAATCCCAATTTGGATGGTCAAACCCACTCTCCAACCCTTGGTAGCCACCCTAAGCTCAATTTGGACACTTGGACCACTAGCTAACCTGACCTAAAGCTTATCAGCCATTGCTTAAGTGGAGGTGAGCTAACCCAAGCTAACCCATTGGAACACTTGGAGGAGAGGGTACACACATGCCCAGCCCAGTCCCTTCCTCCAACCACTCAAGGGAATCCACCTCTGATCCTTAACATCCCCGACCTCCTGCGCTGGTTGGATGCCTGCCAATAGGTGATTGATCCTAGCTATTAAATCAATCAGGGAGGAGGGTATACTTCTCCCCATCAATTCAAATGACATAGAGAGCTTCAATGAGTGAAGATGAGAATCCCTAGTGCTTTCCCGATCTTCCTTGAGCTTCCCATCGCCGGCAAGACCTAACCCAAGCAAAACCAAGCCCCTTCTCCATCCAACTCAAGCCAAACCTAACCAAACTTCAATTAACTTCTCCCTCACCTTCCCCAAGCTCCGATATAAAACAAATCAATTCTGATCGATTTGAGCACATGAGACCACTCCTAGACCAAACTCCAGTGACATTTACTATATTGTTTGGTTAACAGAGCCACCAAGGAGGAGGCAACACGAGAACTTTAGAAGAGGGCTTCAACTTTTCAAGATGAAGCTACCTCAGTCGTTGGACCGCTGGTCTTGAGCTCTAGCGAGGTATTATTTTTGACAAATCCTAGCCATTTTTGAAATGTTGATCTAATGGGATGTCCTCTGCCTCCCATAATTTTCTTGAGATTTATTGGCTAGGTGATTAGGAGAATTTGAAATTCAAACCTTAATTACCCTCATTAAGTAATTTAATTATTATTAAAAATACTAAATAGTTAAATTTAAGTAATTAATGATCATTAACCACTGATTAATAGTGAAATTATGAGGGGGAGTGATTAGGACATCTTTCCTATTACTTTCCCAAATTCGTTTCATTATGAAGGGCAATTAATTCATAACTTAATTAAGGAATTAATTAAGTAATTAATGAGAAAATTTAATCAAATTAAAATGGTAATTTAATTTGAACTTGTGGGTTCCTCTTATGTGTCCAATAACATAAAGATCTTTAAGAAAATTATGATTAACCCATGGGTATGGGAAAATCATATAAGTACTTAATTAGATTCTTTAATTTAATTAATACTTAATTATGAGCTTCATTTCATTAGGTCTCTAAGTGCATTGCAATTTTAATTTATCATTTGCATATTATTAGAAGCTCATAATTATATGATTAATTAATTTAAAGAAGCATTAGAAATGGTAATTAAATAAATTGCTTAATGATTCAAACTTAATTAATTCATAAAAGCCTCTTAATTATTTCTCCTTAAACATATTAAATCATCAACGTGGGATGGGGTAAAAATAATAAATATTATTTCTCCTCTTTGAGTTTAATAATTCAAAATCCAAAATCAAAATTCATAAGAAGTTTTGGTTTTCCTTAAATGATTTTATTCAACTTAATTATCCTTAGGAATTAATGTAGTTGATTGAATTATGTAGAAGTGTTCAATTATTCCTTTTCAAATATTATAAATTTGTATGTCATTTGTATCATGTATTCATGTTTTCAAATCAAATAATCAAATGAATATATTTATGTAGAGTTATATGTGTGACTATTCTCACTAATAAATTCAGAAACTATTTTTAAAATTATAAATGGAGGTTAAATTGATATTAACTATGAATATTACATAGGATTTAAATGTGCTTATAATCAAATGAATATATTTATGTAGAGTTATATGTGTGACTATTCTCACTAATAAATTCAGAAACTATAATTATTCCTTTTCAAATATTATAAATTTGTATGCCATTTGTATCATGTATTCATGTTTTCAAATCAAATAATCAAATGAATATATTTATGTAGAGTTATATGTGTGACTATTCTCACTAATAAATTCAGAAACTATTTTTAAAATTATAAATGGAGGTTAAATTGATATTAACTATGAATATTACATAGGATTTAAATGTGCTTATAATCTAAACATGTCAAGTGTGGGTTTACATATGTTTGAATGATAATAAGTATATAGTCTAGGCATCCCGGGAATACGAGGCTTTAAGTAGCCCCACTAAGGTCTTAGATTACCTCACTTCCCTGGTTAATAAATGCACATACTTATTTAAATTTTATTCCTATGTGTACTTATACTAGAATTTGGATATAACTTTACTTTACATGTGTAAATTATTCACGAAAAATACAATCTTTTGCATGATTTTCATTCTCATGGTTATCTGTACATTTATATGTATTTATGATAGCAAGTATATTGTCTAGATATATCGAGAATATGAGAGTTTAAGTAGCCGAAAGAAGTCTTAGATTATCTCACTTATCTGGTTTAAACAATAGCACATATTTGCTTAAAACTTTAATACATATGTGTGTACTTAACTAAAGAATAAAATTCTCTCTTTTCTACCAAAGTGTATGCATTCATAATCATCTAAGTGTGCTAAAATACATTGTATGCATAGGTTTTCTAAGTTTAAAATAATATGCATGTTATTAATGATGAAAATGAATGGTGCAAATTATCTATGTAATGGTATTCAATTACACTAATCTTAGGATTCCTTTCATGTTGAATAAGATTCTTTAAGATTAACCCAAACTTAGAATTAATAAAACACTTAATAAATCATTCACTCAAAGAAACCAAAATTATAATAATATGCTTTAGAAAATAACTTAGTATAGGGTTGAAAGAGGTTAAGCTTCTTTCTTCTCTTTACAATATTTAGATGCTAAGTGAATATCAAATGAAACAAAACAAAATTACAAATTACAATCCACCAATCCTCTAAATAACTTAAAAGTAAACTAGCCCTTCATGTTTAAATGAAACAATTCCAAAATCTAGATAATCATAATCCTAAGGCTTAGCTAAGACATGCCACACTAAGCCTAAGCACACACATTAGAATGCTAAGTCATCACTCCTAGCTTTAGGTTAGGCGGTGTATGTAATGATGTTGTGTTTTATTTTGTGGTGAAATTTTTTAGACTAGATGTTAAGATTGTTGTTCGTAGATTGAATGTTAGGCCTTTGGTAGCCTAATGTTGTTTGATGTAGATTATGGTAATGAGGCTGCAAAAAAATATATATGCTTTTGCTTGCAGGTTGCTTATGCCCTTAAGCATAATCCATGATTAGGACAGGTGGGCTTGGTTACCCATATGCAGGGTGATAAGTTCAAATTATATAATATAACTTCTTGACTTTGTATGTATGTTTAGCTAATATCTATCTTGTAGGTGTATTTAGATTTTACTTTTTCAAATAAGTAATTTTACAATAGGAATTAGGATTAGTGCTATGGGATTTAGGATGGGCGGTGGCTAGATGGCAAAGTCCTAGGAGGCCCTGTAAAGCCTTGGAGTGCAAACAAATCAAAAGAAGAAGAAATGAATGAAGAGTGAAGACCCTCATAGCTTCTATTTAATTTCAATTGCAATATTCTTTTATAATTTGGGTTGTATAAGTGTACCCAATTTTTTCT
The DNA here is from genome assembly GCA_021442155.1 of Cymbidium sinense. Classification (NCBI taxonomy): domain Eukaryota; kingdom Viridiplantae; phylum Streptophyta; class Magnoliopsida; order Asparagales; family Orchidaceae; genus Cymbidium; species Cymbidium sinense. Next base: position 22,259,877 of record CM038229.1, read on the forward strand.
CTCTTCTGAGGTGTATGTACCCAACCACATCAACCTTTTATTCTTTCATGATAATCTAATGTTTGATTGTTATGTTTAAATTGCGCAATAAAAATTCCATGATTTTATAGATTTCTTAAAGATTGATGATTGAATGTATGGCCTCGATGTGGTAGGCTCTTTAAGATAAAATTAATTTTTTTACCCCAATTAATAACTCATAACTAAATTTTAAATCAATTCATAACCTCACTTTAAAGTTTAGGTTGTAAATCAAGATAATTAAAAGATTTACAAACCCCTTACTTAATGATGTATGTTCCAATATCATGCATATCATCTGTTTCTTTCTTGAATAGGGAGGGTCTCCACTCTTGCATGATAAGGGAATGTTTGACCTATGAGGGCATCCCTTATAGTGGAGAACACCTTCTCCCACTGATTTAGCCAATAATCTAATTTCATCATGCATTTAGGTATAATTATCCCAAGCCTTTGTTCCAAATCAATGTGACAAACTCATATAAAAATTTATAAAATTTTGCATTTAATTCTAAGTCATGAATTCATACCAGTCATGATCTAGTCTCTTCGGGAGTGAGTTTAGGACTCTAGTCTCCATCATAATTAAATAACACCCTAACTATCTTGAAATTTCATAAGACTAGCCCATATGGTTTTGAATAGTAGGAGGTGTTAGTTGGCGGCCACTCTAGGTGGTTATAAGTCCAGAAGAGTCGGATGAGTTTATCCTCTCATATGAAGGTAAACTACTATGTCCCCCTTCCATTTAGATTTTGGTCAAGCTCTTAACTTTTTCTAAAGCACCCTCGATTTAAGATCCAAGGTTGCATATTTGTTTCATGCTATGAGTATAAATCCTCACTTCTTAGGCATTTTGATAATCTTGTGTTGATGGATTGTAAGCCCTAGCATTCTAATAAAATTCCATTTCAATTAAAATAAACTTTCTCTTTCACATACATAAAGCCTCACCATAGGATAGGTTAGAGTGCTCACTAGGCTTCTTAGTATCTTGGGTGCTACCTACTTATCTTCCTTTGGAATCCAAAAATAAGTCTTTCCAAATTGAACTTTCCCACTTGATTTTCCAAAAATATCCAATCCTTTGATATTCTAGCCTTGAAATCTTTGGAGATATGATTGTTTATTTTAATCAAGAATATTCTTAGGAAATCCAATTTTCTAAGATGTAATTAACTATGGAAGCTTGCTTCCATAGGAAACTAAAGATCTTGACATAAAATAAACCCTTCTTTACTTTTCCATGTAAAGTAGGGAAAACATCTCTAGTATATATGAAGACCCATCTACCTTAAGAGTTCTTATTAAGTGATTAGGTCCATTGTAGGGAGATGTTTCTATCTTTTGAGATAGTATATCATACTTTAATATTATACCTGATGACTTTAATAAGTACACCCTAAGATCTATGTGGTGACCACCCAACATTTGAAATAAAACACCACAGATACCTCGTAGCGATATCAACTTTGCTGTACTCTAAGCAGGTCTTAGAAAAAGGTTGAAGAAGGCTAAAAAGTTTAGTAAGCCATCACTGCTTCCACAACTGAGATGAGTGTGACAGCTCTTCTTATTGGCAAGACCATTATCACTCAGTTCTGAATGTTGCCAAGAACTCACAAGAGAAACTAAACTCTTGCCCCATAAGGGAGCACGACATGTCAGTTGAGCCACTCTCTATGTGGCCATCAAATGCAAAGAGAGGAAGAGGGTGAGGTTCCATTATTTGATGTATGAAGGTTGTGGTGAGCCAATTGATGGGACCGCCTCTTTAAGGGTGATTATAGAGGATTGATTGACTGAGGTGAGACTTTTCTCCATGATGTATTTCTAGTACCTTTGCTTGTGCTTCTAAACTTCTTCCATTGATTGCAACTAAGCATGACCAGTGTGAAGGCATTAGCTGAATGTGATGTTGGGTACTTGCTAACCTTTCAAGTTATCTCCTCTAACAGTCTAGGTACTTTTCGAGATTAATTCACCTTTCTATGAGTGATTTTATAGGTCATGATCCAAATAAGAGGAATTCCATTTGCTTGAAAGATGGTTTCCACTCCAGAGGGTTTGGCCTTTAGTTAATCCTCTCATTAAAATTTATTTTCTAATTTTTGATGAATTTTTTCACATCATCCAATAATGACTCCCACTTTGCTGCTAGCTAAATGATACTTAGTATTGTTAACCTCACTTTTGGAGTGAGGATTCAATCTTCTCATCATAGGTCATGAGGTCTTCTAGACACTAAGAGCTCCTTAGTCATAAGACACTTCTAGTGGCTAAGTGAATACTTAACTTAAGCCTAGAGACTTAGAAGTATTACCCATAAGGTAGGCTATAACTTAAGACTTAGGGAAATCTACCTAGCCTATAGCCTAATCAAACCTATGCTTTTCTCTTTATCCAAATTCCAACCTCAAATCAATTATAATATAATCCAACTAAATTTCAATCCCAATTCAAATCTCCAAGACAAAATCAAATCCATAACCCAAACTTAAGCCTATGATTTGATCTTATGGACTTAGCCAAATTTTCCTTCAATCCAAATCAAATTCAATTGATTTTATTATAAATCAATCAATCCTTCAATTATCATTCCAAATCAAATCTACAACCAAAACCAAGCCAAAATCAATCCAATCAAACCTAACCTAACCCATTTGACTTCAAATATTCAAATGAGCCAAAATCCATTTGAATCCTAATCAATTGGAACCAAAGCCATAAATCAATCCCAAAATAATATCTAAACTCAGTTCAACCCAAAATCTAACTCAATTAGCCCACTTGGTCCAATTAAAAGTAACCAATTTGATCAAATTGAACCAAACTCCAATCCAACCCAAATTAGATTGAACCAACCTTTCAAATCTTCTCCATGGTGATTGTTGATCATCTTGGATGGCCTAACTACAACCAATTCAATTGAATCAAGCAAATTAACCTATTTAGGCTCACTTGACCCAAAGTGACCTAAAGAACTTATTTGAATCAAATCTCAATCAAACCCAAATTGGATTGAATTAAATCATCCAAAATCACCCATGATGACTATTGATCATCCTTGATTGATCAATTATCATCAATTGGGTCAAACTAAGTCAACCTAGCCATTTGACTAAACTAATCCATTTAACCTACATGAGCCAAATGAACCAAATTTCATTCTAAGACAAATCAATTGAAACCAATGATTCATACCAACCTAAAATCAATACTTGAACATGACTTGATCATCAATTGAGCCAAACCAAATCCATTTGGCCCTTTGACCCAAGTTGACCAAATTTGACCTAAAAGACCAAATTTGGTCTAATCAAAATCTAACCCAAATTGATTGTAACTAATGGATCAAGTTCATTTCAAATTGACTATTGAACATGATCAAAGCCTTGATTAAACCTAATTTGACCAATTGAACCCAACTGACCTATTCAGCCCAAATTGACCTAAAGGATCAATTTGGCCTAAACCATTCTTAAATTCAAATTGATTGAAATAAAGCCTACAATCATTTTCATTTGATCAATTGAACTTAAACAAATGCCTAACCCAAGCTAATTTGGCTAATTTGGCCAAATTGGTCAACTTGACCTATTTGACCCATATGAATCCAAATGGGTCAAATCAAATCTAAGCCAAATTGAATCGAACCAATTACACCAAAACATTTCAAATTCTCATTTGAACTTGACCAAAATCTTAGTTTGACCCAATTTGATCAATCGATCAACTTGACCCAACCTAGCCCAATTTGATCTACATGGGTCAAATTGATTGAAACCTACTCAAACTAAGCCCAAGTGCCAATGAAACTTGGCATAACCCATCCTTGACACACTTTGGTCATCCAAAAATCAACCCAATCGATGCTTGACCTGAATTCACCCAAACCCAATGGGTAAAGCTTTCCAAATGGGACAAATATCCATTTCAATGGTCAAATCCACTTTCCCCTCCACATGGATACCACCTAGGCCTCCACCTAAGCAATAGGGACATTGGCTCACCTAAAAAGGTGATTGGGTCAGTCATGAGCCAAGTGGAGGTGAGCTAACCTCTCCAAATCCATTGGCACACACTTGGCAACCCAAGGACACCCACTCTCCTCCTATGGGAACCACCTTCCCACACTTGGCCAACCAAACCAAGCCACCTCAGCACCTCCCTGCCACCCACGACCACTTGCAGTGGTTGGATGGCCACTAGAGGCCAAACTGATCAACGTCGTCTGATCTAAGGGAGGAGGAGATATACCCCCTCATTTTGATTTAATTTGATACTGAGAGCATCCTCAGAGCCCTAGCACCATGAGATAAGCTTCTAGAGCTTCTTCCCGATCTTCCTTTCTACCAGAAAACACCAACCCAAAATAGGATAGCCTCCATCTCTATCCTACTTCATCAAAAGTCAACCCTATTCAAATTAATTCTTCAAACACATTCACTAAACTCTGGCAAGTCAAAATGAACTCTCCCGTGAGTGATTCGGGCACCATAAGTACTTTCTAGACTAACTCCGGTGAGGATTTTGGTGATGGTTGATCTACAGAGCTATTGGTGAGGAATCAAGGTGCCATCTTCTCAATAGGGCTTTGCCTCTTCAAGGTGAAGCTACCTCGATCGGTTCACTGTCACTCTGAAGCTCTAGCAAGGTATTTTTTGGCAAACCGAGTATTTTCCAACTTTTTTAGGCCTTTTTGAAGGAAATGTGAATGTCATGTGAATCCAATCATAAGATCCTTATAGATCACTTCCCTAAAGGTGTGGGATCAATCTTGAGCCTCCCTGAGCTCCGATGACCTCAATTTGGGCAGAGGAAGGCAGACGGTGTCCATCTTCCATCTCTTAGGGAATGATAAATCATTTGTCATCCATTTCACATGAATAGAATAGATCGTGATCTCCCAATTAGATTAATCTCAATTTATTTCTTAATAATCGTAGGATTAATCTCAACCATCCGATCTTAGATCAGACAGTGGGGATAAAAGCACATCCACCATCGCCACGTCGACGTTAAGTCGGACAATTTTAAATAACCAATCCTACGGTGCCACGTGGAAAGCGCACCACATCAGCAATCCATGCGGCACCAACTGGATTAGGCTTAATTAGTGCTTCATTATCAATTTTAATCATTGAAACTTTAAAAAATCATAACTAATTATAGAAAAATCCAAAAAATACAAATAAACACTCATTTAAAAGGTAAAATAGAAAATTTAATTAAAAATATTTCCATTTGATTTTAAATATTAATTAAGGATTAATTAGGGTATAATTATCCACTTAATTAGCTTAATTAAGTCCTAATTATTTAGGCAATTGATTTCAAACTTTGTGTGTTCATTCAATGGGATGACCTTTGCCTCCCATGATTTTCTTGGAATTTATTTCATAGGTAATTAGGAAAATTGATATTTCAAACCTTAATTACCCCTTTTAATTAATTTAATAATTAATTAACATTCAAAATAAATAAACTTAATTAATTAAAACTTATTAATCACTTATTAATAGTAAATAGCTTAGGGAGTGGGATTAGGACCTCTTTCCTATTCTCTTTCCTAAATCCGTTTCATTTTAAAAAATTAATTAAGGGCTTAATTAATCAGCTAAGTGGTTAAATTAAATCAAATCAAAATGCAAATCACATCAGATAATTGGCAATGAAATTAAGAGTTACTCTTTATGTGTTTAATAGCATAAAGATCTTTAAGAAAATTATGATTAACCCATAAGTGTGGAAAAGTCATACAAGTACTTAATTAGGTTCTTTAACCTAATTAATCTTTAATTATGAGCCAATTGTATTAGGTCCTTTAGGAGCATTACAACTTTACTTTTCTCACATGTTCATATCATTTGTGGCTCACGATTATGTGATTAATTAAATTAAAGAAGCATAGAAGGATAATTAAATGATTTGCTTAATGATTTAACTTAATTACTTCATAAAATCTACTTAATTATCTTTAAATCTAATAAAATGTCCAATATGGGAATGGGAGTAAAAAATAATTGATTTTTCTCCTCTTTAGATCAAGTCTAAATCCAAATATCAAATTAATAAGAAACTTTGGTTTTCTTTAAACAATTCTATATGATTGTCCTTAAGAATTAATTTAGTTGAATGAACCATGTGTTTATATTTAGTTATTCCTTTCCAATCACTCTAAATGTTATATGTCATATAATTTCATGCATTCATTCTTTCAAATTTAAGTGAATCAAATGAAAGTTACTTATGTGAGCTTGTATGTGTTGGCTTAACTTAATGATATGTGTGGCTATTATCACTAATAAATTCAAATATATTTTCCAAAGTTTATAAAGTGATAATAATATGTGAAGTGATGATAGTTATAAATACATATAGAATTTTCATGTGCTTATAGCTTAGTAATATGAATGTGAAGCTCTCTTTCTTGGATTCATACATAAATTTACATAAGTTTGAAAGTTAATAAGTATATAGTCTGGACATCCCGGGAATATGAGGTTTTAAGTAGCCCCAAGGAGGTCATTTGATTATGTCACTTCCCTAGTTAACAACGACATATTTTCTTACATCTTTTATACATGTGTATGTGTATGTGATTAAAGAATAAAAACCCTCTCTTTTTCTACTAAAAATATATGCATTCATAATTACCTACACTAAAACATATAGTATGTGTATGTAAGGCTTCTTTTCTTTATTCATGTATATGAATCTACATATGATTGAATGTTAATAAGTATAAAGTCTTGACATCCCAGGAATACGAGGCTTTAAGTAGCCCCAAAGAGATTGTTTGATTACCTCACTTCCCTGGTTATCAAAGGCACGTACTTATTTAATTTCATTCCTATGTATTTTTTGTATTAGAATTTGGATAGAGCTTTAATCCATATATATATATATATATATATATATATAATTCAATTAAGGAAAATATCAATTATTGCATGCATGAATTTCATCTTTATACATTAATATGTATTCAAGATAACAAATATATAGTCTGGACATCTCGGGAATATGAGGCTTTAAGTAGTCCCAAGGAGGTCATTTGATTATCTCACTTCCCTAGTTAACAATGACACGTACTTATTTATATCGTTTATACATGTGCATGTATACTTTCTTAGTGAATGAAAGTCTTCTTTTTACACTAAGTACGTATGCATCCTTCATCATTTAAGTGTGCCAAAATATGTTGTATGTATAGATATGCTAAGTGTTGAATCATGTGCATGTTACATGTGATGGAAAGAAATAATTTGATATATATCATGTGATAGTAATTCAATTATATTAATCTTAAGATGTCTTTCATATCGAATAGGATTATTTAAAGTTAACCCAAACTTAGGACTAATAAGAAAGATATTTAATAAGCCATTCACTAAAGAGAACTAAATCAAAGAAATGTGCTTTAGAAAATGGCTTAAGGTAGGGATGAAAGGGGTGAGCTTCTTTCCTCTCTTAATAACTCTTTGATGCTAAGTGTAGACCAAATTAAACGAATCAAAACATAAACTAAAATTTACAAATCAACTAAACAACTTGAAGTGGATCCAACCTTCATGTTATATTAAATTATTCCACACATAAAAAATCATAACTCTAATTCTTAGTTAAGACATACTACACAAAATCTTAGCACACACATTAAAATTAAACCACCACTTCAAGTCCTAAGTTAGGATGATATATGTGAGATGTATGTTTTATTTTGTGATGTATTATTTTAGACTAGATGTTAGGGTGTATATTTTATAGACTGCATGTTAGGATGCTCTTAGCCTAATGTTGTTGTATGCAGGGGCTTATGCTTAAAGGGGTTGCTTAAAAATAAGTATAAATGCATTGCTTGCATGTTGCTTAAACCCCTAAGCGTAATCCAAGTTAGGACAGGTGGGCTTGGTTACCCATGTGCGGGGTACTAAGCCCAAATTATGAAATATAACTGCTTGGGATTGAATGTATGTTTAGCTAACTTTTGTTTTATAGGTATAGTTAGATTTACTTCTTCATGAAATATAATTTTGCAATAGGAATTAGGATTAGTGCTATGGGGGATTAGGATGAGCAGTGGCTAGAAGGCTTAGTCTTGGGGTTCCATGTGATGCCTTGAAGCAAATTAAAAGGAGCAAATAAAATCAAAGAAGAAAGAAGAAATGAAGAGTGAAGACCCCCATATCATGTATTCATTTCTAATTATAATATTATTTTTAATTCTATAAGGGTAGAGCTCGGATGCCCATATTTTTTTTTTTGGGGTGTACGGTGGTATCTGGTTGCATAGCCTTTTATTTTTTTGTTGTAGTCTATAAAATTATTTGATGTTATGTTTAGATTGTGCAATAGGATTGTATCTTTTTCATAGTTTCTTCATGTTTGATGTTCTAATGTGTGGCCTAGATATGATAGGCTCTTAGGATAAAATTAACTTTTTTACCTCAATTAATAACTAGTAATTAAAATTTTAAATAACTCATAACCCCAGCATAAATCTTAGGCTATAAACAAGATAATTAAAAGATTTAATAACCCCATAGTTGTATGTTATATGTCTCACATCATGCATGTTATATTCCTTCTTCCTTAAATATGGGGATCTCCATCTTTTCACGATAGGGGAATGCTTGACCTATGAGGGCATCCCTTGTAGTGGAGAACACCCTCTTCTCACTAATTTAGCCAACAACCCCATTTTATCATGCATTTAGGCATAAGAAATCCCAAAGCCTTTATCTAAATGAATGTGTCAAAATGAAATAAAACTTAAAAGATTTTGCATTTTTAGACTAAGTCATATGCTCATACCACTCATGATATAGTCTCTTAGGGAGTAGGTTTAGGACTTTAGTCTCTTTCAAATTAAATAATAGCTTAAACCATCATGCAATTACATAAGATTGGACTACATAGTTTTGAATCATAGGAGGTGTTATCTGGTGGCCACTCCAGGTTGTTGTAAGCCTAGAAGTCGGACATGTTTATTCTCTCTTGTGGAGGTAAACCCTTAGGTCCACTTTTCACTTAGATTTAGGTCATACTTTAACTTATGTTAAACTTCCCAGATTAAGGATCCAAGGTTGCTAATCTCCTTTAGGCTACTAGCATAAATCCTCACCTCTTTTGCATTTTCATAATCTTGTGTTGATGGATTATAAACCTTAGCGATGTAATAAAAATTCAACTCAAACAAATAAATCTATTCACTTTCAAATATATAAAACCCAACCATAGGGTTGATTGGAATGCTTACTTGACCTCCTACTATCATAAGCATTCCGTACTTATTTTCCTTTAGATTCTAAAATAACTCTTCTAATTGAACAATCCCATTTAATTTTCTAAAATAACCAATTCTTTGATAGTCTTAACCTTAAAATCCTTGGAGATAAGAATTGGCTAATTTAATCATTTTCTTAGGAAATCCCATTTCCTATGATATAATTAGCTATGGAGGCTTGTCTCCATAGGGAACTAAAGAACCTGGCTTAAAATAAATCCTATTTTACCTTTTCATGTAAAGTAGGGGAAGAATCTTTAGTATATATGAAGACTCATCATGCCTTAGGAGTCCTTATTAGGTGATTAGGTTTAATGTAGGGTGATGTTTTATCTTTCAAGATAGTACATCATACCTTAATGTTGCACCCAATTACTTCAATAAGTACCCCCTATGATCTGAGTGGTGTCCACCCATATCCAAAAATATACACCACAAGAACCTTGTAAGACCGGATTTGGTTGACCATTACTTGGGAATTCCCAAAGATATTGATGTTCTGGATGCTTAGCGAAATGGTTAACTCTAGATTGGCAATTAGAGCCTCATATTTAGTTTCATTGGTGCAAGGACCAGATAGATGGTATGATAATCTCATCATATCGTGATTCGAGAGTTAGGATAACTATTCCTACCCCTACCTTTCTTGGAAGAGTATATTATGGTTCTTCTTCTCTTTGAGAGGGAGCCACACCAATAAAGTGGATCTCCCAGTGGTGAATGCTAGTATCCCCTAAATTCAAGATTTGCTTGGGGAGATCATCATTAAGCGGTGAGTCAGCAAAAGTGGGTATGCTGCTAAGAAATCTACGAGTGCCTTTCCTTTTACTGCATGAGTGGTATAAAAGTGATGTCAAACTGTGACAAAATCATGGACCAATGTACCAACCATCCGAATAGCATCGGTCATGTCATGAGATGTTGCAGTGGATTGATTCTAAAAATCAAGTTCAATTTATGAGAAAGCATATAATGTCATAGCTTTTGGGATGCAAAGATTAAAGCTAGGTAATACTTGCCAATGGGTGGATAATTTATTTCAGTAGAAATTAGATGATGGATAAGATAATAGAGCACATTCTTTTTCCATTCATTGTTGGCTTGGGCCAACAAAACCAAGGGAGTCATCTAATGCAGCAGTGTAAAGTATCAAAGGCTTGCTTGGGGTAGGGGCAGCTAGAACTAATAGTATCATCAGGTACTGCTTGATGCTCGAAGGCATGTTGACACTGGTCATCCTACTTAAACTTGGTGTCCTTCTTGACTATAGTTGAAAATGGTTGGCATCTACTTGATAGGTTAGATATAAAGCATCTTAGATATGCCAACCATCGTTTAAATGATTTGAGTTGAGTTAGAGTTTTAGGGGGTGGAATTTCTAATATCGCTTTAATCTTCTCCGGATCGATTTTGATTCCACGGTGTCAAACAACAAACCTAAGGAATTTCTTTGAAGCTACTCTGAATACAAACTTAAAGGGATTCATTTTGAGGTTAAATTATCTTAACCATTTAAAAACTACTCTCAAGTCAAAGAGATGGTCTTCTTTTTGCTTTCTTTTGACCATAAGATTATCAACATAACATTTTACTTGTTGATGAGTGAGTTCATCAAAGATTTGAGTCATGGCCCACTAGTATGTGACACCGACATTTTTAAGGCCGAAAGGCATGAGTAGCAATAGATTCTGATTGGGGTTCTAAAGGTAGTATTTTTCTCATCCTCAGGGACCATTTTATTTGGTTGTATCCAGATGAACCATCAATAAAAGAGAAGATTGTATGAGATGAGGCAATATCCACCATCAGTTCTGATATCAGTAGTGAAAATTCATCTTTCGGACATGCCTTATTTAGATCTTTAAAATTGATGCATATAAAATTTTAGGTCATTCTTCTTCTTAATTGGGATGACACTAGCCAACTAGCTGGGGTATTTTTCCTCTAGATGAAACTAGTATTGATCAATTTCTTGACTTCAGAAATGACCTTATTTAATGTCTAATTTCATGCGTCTAAGAGCTTGCTTGATAGGGTTAACATCAAGCTGTATTGCTAGCTTATGAATCACTACTCTAGGAGCCAATCCTAACATTTCTTATAATTTTATGCAAAGCAGTCCTTAAACTTAATGAGTTGCCTAACTAAGTCATTGGATTCAGTTTCATTAAATAAGGAACTAGTGTATGTAGAACGTGGATTATATTCAGTTCCCAAGTTGATCTCTTTGAGTTCATCAATGGTTGATTTGATTTATTCTTTGAACTATGGTGGTGCATCTTTAACTTGAAAGTCATCTAGATCATCTAAAGTTTCTAAGCACACCTCCTCATATGAGTTAATGTGATTTGAAAAGAACCTATCAGATTCTAAATGATTGGTGATGACTATGCAGTAATTATCATCTTGATTGGGCTTATTATGCTAAAGCCTAGTCCTAAGCTTGATTGAGAGTTCTTACATTTGATGTTCTAAAGCCTTTCGAAGAAACCCACCTATGCTTAGACCATGTGTGGAATTAAACCTTTCTTTGTTAAATTATGAACACAAGGTGAGTACTAATCAAAAGGTAATTCTATTAACTCTTTATATGAATCATCCTCAAGTTCTACATCAACTTCTTGACTTGAGGATGATGCTCTAGGAAAGAACCTCTGAATCTTCACAACTGTGGATAATTTAGGGGCTTCTTTAACTACCAAATCCTCCACATTTTGTGAGGAAAGTGGGTTAGAGTTAAGGTTCTCAACTAATTCCTAATAGTTTCACATAATGATAACTTGGATATACTAATACTTTGCTTGGGAATCTAGTCTTCATCACTATCTAGCTTGAGTGTCACCTCTAACGAGATCTACTATCGAGAAGAGCTGGCCGGTGTGCTAACCACATAGATTTTAATTCTATGTAGATGGCAGGTGTACTTCTAGATGCTCGAACAAACCTCCTAGTAGGTGGTAGGTATGGAGGTCTGCCACCGCCCCTAGGGCTCCTTCTAGACTTGCCTCTTCTCATCCTGGTGGAGGTTGAGTCATCCTCCCCACTTGCTCGAATGGAGTGACAAACTACGGGTGAAACCTAATCTCAGGCTCTATCTCTTATATAGTGTCTTCTTCTTGCTCCCTTCTTTTCTTTTTCATTCTTTTTTATTTTCCTTTTCTTTCTTTATCTTTCTTTTTTCTCTTTTTATTTTTGATTTTGATTAAACTCATGAGAGAAGATATTTTGCTTCTAGGAAGGTAATAGGTTGTGTCCTCATAAATCCCAATCCCATGTACTATAAATAGTTTGAGATCTCATTTGACACAATATTTAATTCCATCCCTGATGAACTTGATACACTAATTTAAAGTGGATGGCAGCATGTTGTTCTCATGAATCCAAGGTCACCCTAACAAAGCATTGAAGGATGTATCAGTAATCTATTATATAAACCTTGGCTTCTGTCTTCCAATCGTCTATCTCCAAAGGCAACAATATGGAGCTTAAGGCCCTCTTGCCTTGCTTATTGAATCCTTTCAACACCATCTTCTTACATTGGAGTTTATAGATGTTGATCTTCTAGTAGACAAGGGTTTTTAGACTCATAATGTTCACTAATGCACTTGGATCAATTAATACTTTGGATAGCCTAAACTTGCCAACATCCATAGTGATGTGAAGGGGGCGGTTGAGTTCTATTATCCCCAGTAATAATTCTTCATTTGAGAACATGACTCCTAAGACTTCCTTTGAAAACATGCCTTTTCTCCAGCTGGATTAGTAGTGGCCAACTGAGCTAAGCATAATTTCAGTCAAGCAATGCTTTGATTAGTGGCTCCATTATCTCTTTAAATAAAATAAGGGTGTCATATATGCTTAACTTAGCTAGCAACTTTCTATGGTGTGCCAGGATGTTATAATCAACTTTAGGTTGGTCCTCCATAAGCATATCCAAGGGTGGAGCATCTTATCGAGGGGTTATCTGCTCATTGGAACCAATGACCTATTTTCCCTTATCTTGAGGTGCTATCATAGGAGGTAGAACCTTACCACTACAAAGGTTCACTTCATTGACTTCTGATGATGAGGAGCTTGTGGAAAGTTCTACCTACTCATCGGGTATACCTATAGCTTCTCCTAAAGGATCAATTGAGTCGGATGACTCCAAATCTATCTTGAGTGGTTAACCAATCTATTTTTGAATTAGAATGGAATTGATTAGAGTTATTCAAATTATTATTATTATAACTCAGAGCTATCAATGGGAATAAAATCACTGAGATCTTCAAAAGTAGACAAGATGTAAGAAAAATTATCCTTCTTCAATAATATCTTCAATTTTGGTGGTACATGATAAAAGTCAAGTAAAGTAAGCAGTATGAGTGGCTTTCATATGTAGATACAACACTCCTACTAATGACAGAGCTAGTAGATGTGGTACCTACAACTGTGGGTGATGAATGCTAGACTATAATGGTGGTGGTGCTATGGAACTATCCCAGGCATATGGTGGTTGTTGTTGCTGCTGGGCTTCCACCCACCCCAAGTTGTCCCTCACAATTAACAGACCTTCCTTAGTATTGGAGGTCTGAGTTGAGTCAGGTACATGTAGATAAAGTTTGATTTTAAAAATAATTTTTTTAGAGGTACGAGATAAAGAGATATCTCTACCTTCTTTTATCTTAAAAGGATCAGATGTTTTCCTAAAGACAACTTTAATGGAACCAGAGGGTTGCTCCACAAAGTATTCTTTAGGGATCACTATGGCACCTGACTTGTCTATGCTCAAGTCAATCCTCTAAGACATGATCTAGCATGTGGTGGTAAGGGTAGTAGTTAGGATCATCACTCTTACCTACTTCCTTCAGTTTTCTAGGCTCAAGAAGTTAGAAATCACACTTCTTAAGAAGGTTCCTGAAGATTTTCTTGACTACCTCTCTTTTAAATGAGTACGGCTTGTTGAGTTTATCAGTAAGAGTAGGTGAATAGTAGCTACCTGGTAGTGGATACAAGTATCACTACTGTGTAGGCTGCTGGGGTGGCCTTTGTAGTGGCCGAGGTAGTGGAAGAGGAGGTGGGACTGAAGGCTACTGAGTTATGGGCCTATCAAACTGTGCTCTCACTAGCTGTTTCCCCTTATCCACTATAACCACTATCCCTGGCTTCTTCTTAAAAACTTTTTGAGGTTTAGGCTTGGATGATTGGTTTGAGAAGGGTAACTATTTGGCATCCTCTTGGTGATTAGCCACATTGATGATTTCTCAAATGTCTTAATAGTAAAGTTCTTAAGCATGAAGGAGGTCGGGTTGTGAATATTCTTGAGAAGAATTTCAATGGTATGTCGCCCTATAGCTATGGTTAGTATTTCATACTCAGGTTTCACCATTTGAGAATATTATTAATAAGAGACTCATTGGGCTTTTATTTCTCTACAATGAGGTCTCTTATAGTCACTCTCTACTAAGCTCATGTGAATCTCTTGATAAAAATCTACTCTAATTCCATAAAAGACTTCACTAAACTATTGGCCGTTTAGCATACCAATCAAATGCCACTCCAAAAAGACTATTGACAAACTATCAAAAGTAGGGTGTCACTATCACTGGCGTTGTAATAATTAACTCTGAAATGTGCAATATGCTGCCTAGGGTTCCCTCTGTCATCGAATACCTTCAAGGATGGTGACACAAAACCCTTGGGGTATTGAGCTACATCAAATTCCTCTAGATAGGGTTTATCCAATGGAATCAATGAGCTCCCTTCGGCCTGCACCAACACCTCCTTCACTTGTTGTTCTACCATCTACTTGATGTCTTTTTCATGTATGAAGGTACTATCAACTATTTTCTTATGTAGACGACAAGTATCCTTATCCATTAGAGTAGTTCTTTTGGGATTTTCTAGGATATGCACTAGCTTAAGTCTGCCATCCTCCATAAGAGTAGATTATAAGGTAGGTGCTTGATTCTGCAATGCTAATACCATTATCATCAACTCTTCTACTCTCCTCTCCATCCTATCGATATGATCATCCTTGAGCTTGATTTGTTGGAGAAGAAATTGAGTTGAGTTTGATGCCTCACCTTCCTCAACTACAACACCCTGAGATTCTTGGCTAGGTTGCTCTCTATGTAAGGATCCTCAGGTACCAACCATGTGGACTTTAGCAGTATCATCCAAAAGGTCATTCTCATTAGCATTGAAGCCTATCAGCCCCTTTTGTTGGTCAGAATGGTCATCTCCAATTATCCGCCTCACTATGACACGATAGTCGTCTAATATCTCTTCTAATTATCGGTCATCCGCTATACCTGGAACTACTCGGACATATGTCAGGTGGTGACTCACTACTAAACAATGTCCTGAAGAGGTGATACATTGTATATTCTGGACATGGGGAGTTCTATCTCTGACCAACTCAACAATCATGGGAGTCAACCTAGTATTTCCTCCTTCCTTCTCCTCCGGCTATGGTGGTGGAGCGACTATGATGTTCTTGGGCTACCAGTCCTTCTTCTCTCCTGTTGGGGTGGAAAGTCAAGTGAGAGAGCTGGGCCTTACCTCAACCAGTGGAGTAGATGGAGTGTGGTCCTTGGGATGTAATCATATCACCAAGAGAAATGTCTTTTCTCTAAAGGCTGATTTATGGTATTTGGCAGATACTTTGGATGATGGGACATAGACTGGTGATGATGGTCGGTGAGTGGTGCGGTGTAGTGGTAATGACACTAGCTGCCTCTCTATCAAAGGTCTCCTCTTGCAGCTGGAACTAGTGAGAACTATCCAACCCAAATAATTGACTTTATCAGCTTGTTGATCAGGATGGTCAATCAATGCTGAGGCCTCTGATTGTTTGGAAAATCTCCTCTTATCTCTCTTGCCTGCTTGGGCGCAACCTTGGCCTCTATGGATTTCTCCTATATATCTGATCCCTTACACTTCTAGGGATCACTTGTCTCAAGTCATGAATGGTGGTGGACTCAAAACTTCCATAGACACTCCTTACTCTCATGAGCATGGTCCTCAGACCAGCATAGGGCTTCCTCTTCTCTCTATCTAGTGTCTCACACTCTATGGGTCATGGGGGTGATGCTACTATCTTTCTCACATCCTCCTCTGCCTTTACAACTAACAGAGGGTGAAACCTACTGCCACCAAGAAGGGTAGAGGTGTCACGAATGGACCCCTCTTCAACTACATGGGAGGCTTCTTCAACCTCCTTGGCCATGCACTCATAGTACTTCTTGATCTTCATATTCTTATTACAACTCTGAGTCTTGGTCAAGGGTGCATGGAGGAAGCTAGTACCGACCTTGAAGGTAGGGGAAACAATCTTAGATTCTATAATTGCCTTCCCTTTAAGAGCTGGGCTAAGGCAGAGGTGGTATTAGTCCTAGTAGAAATTGTGGCAGGCATAAGTGGTACTTATGGAGTGGGTACTTCTAAGGATTTTCTATTTAAGGATGGGAACTCATATCTAACTAGAGATCAAACTAAAGCAATGGATTCATGTCAACCACCTCCTCCCTACTCACTGTCTTGAGGGTAGGACTATCACAAGTAACTTTAAAGTGCTCAAACTGAAGGACAAATCTGATGAATGGGGATGAGGTGAGTATGGCATGATCCATGGCCAAATCCACACCAGAGGTGAAGGAAAAGATGAGCTTTCCAAAAGTCATGGTGACTGACTACTTGAAAGAAAAAGAACTAGGGCTTTCCTCTTCACTGTTGGAAAAGAAGGGTATGAAATTAACTTCGCTTTAGTTGTTGTTCTTTTACTTGAGTTTGAATTGAAACCCTCATTTAACAAATTTGATTATGTTAAATAGGGTTCATACATATATTGGAGAGATTTGTAATTTTTTGAGATGAATATTTTATTTATCTTGAGCTACATGGAAAGTGAGTTCAACTGAATTGTGAGGATGCTGGGTGAACCTTACTTTGCCATGCTAGTGGTAAGAGGTTTTTGATTTTATTTAATTTATTTTAGGTGTTTTTTTTTATTAATCTTTCTTACCTATTAGAGGTCTATGGTGTTTATTTTCGGATTCACTGGGTAGATACCATGTAGATCTTAGGGGGGATACTTATTGAAGTGATCAGGTGCAGCATTAAGGTATGATGTACCATCTCAAAAAATAGAAACATCACCCTACAATGAACCTAATCACCTAATAAGAACTCCTAAGGCATGATGGGTCTTCGTATGTACTAGAGATTCTTCCTCTACTTTACATGGAAAAATAAAGTAAGGTTTATTTTATACTGGGTTCTTTAGTTCCCTGTGGAGGCAAGCCTCCATAGTTAATTACATCCAAGGAAATAGGATTTGCTAAGAATACTCTCGATTAAAGTAGTCAATTATTATCTCTAAAGATTTCAAGGTTAAGACTATCAATGAATTAGCTATTTTGGAAAATCAAATGGGATTGTTTAATTAGAGAGTCTTATTTTAGAATCCAAAGAATAATAAGTAAGAAGTATTCATAATACTAGGAAGCCTAGTGAACATTTTAACCTATCCTATAGTGAGTCTTTATATCTTTGAAAGTGAGAGGATTTATTTTATTTGAGTTAAAATTTTATTAGATTGCTAGGGCTTATAATCCACCAACACAAGGTTGTAGAAATGCCTAAGAGGTGAGAATTTATGCTCATAACCCAAGGAAAATAAATAACCTCAAATCCTAAATCTAAGAAGATTTAAACACAAGTTAAAGCACAACTTAAATCTAAACAAAAGGGGCCACAAGGGTCTATTCCACAAGAAAAAATAAATCGGTCGACTCTTCTGGACTTACAACCGCCTGGAGTGGCCGCCAGCTAACACCTCCTATGACTCAAAATCATGTAGTCCGATCTTATAAAATTGCAAAATGATATAAGCTGTTATTTAATTTTGAAAGAGACTAGAGTCCTAAACTCACTCCATAAGAGACTAGATCATATTTGGTACGTGCATATGACTTAGTCTAGAAATGTAAAATCTTTTCAAATTTTATATTATTTTGACACATTCATTTAGATAAAGGCTTTGGGATATTTTATGTCTAAATGCAAGGTGAAATTTGGTTGTTGGCCAAATCAAAAAAGGAAGAGGGTGAAGCTCCATCATGGTTGCTCTCATAGGTCAAGCTATCCCTAAAGTGTTGAATGGAGACTCTCATTTTTGCAAGAGTGGTATAATATGACATGCATGATGTGAGACATACAACATATATCTAAAGGTTTGCCAAATCTTTTAGTTATATTGATTACAACCTAGGCTTTAAAATGAGGTTGAAAGTTATTTAAAATTTAGTTATGAGTTATTAATTAGGTAGAAAAATTAATTTTATCTTAAGAGCCTACCACATCTAGGCCACATATTGAAACATCAATCTTTAAGAAACTATGAAAATCATATTGTTCTATTACACAAGCTAAACATAACAACAATCATTTTATAGACTACCATGAAAGAATAAAAGGCTGGTGTGGCTGGGAACTGTCGTACACCCCAGAAAAGAGAAAACGTTGGGAAGCCAAGCTCTACCCTTATACAACGTAGATTACAAAATAATGTTAGAATTCAAAATTAAATTCATGTTATAGGGTCTTCATTCTTCATTTCTTATTTCTTCTTTTTTCCTTTGATTTGATTTTCTCTTAGGCATCAGAGGGCACACCAGGGTCATGCCTTCTAGCCATTGCTCATCCTAATCCCCATAGCACTAATCCTAATTCCTATTGCAAAATTATATTTTTTGGAAAAAGTAAATCTAACTACACATGCAAAATAGATGTTAGCTAAATATACATTCAAACCCAAGCAATTATATCTCATAATTTGGACTTAGCACCTTGTGTATGGGTAACCAAGCCCACCTATCCTAATATAGATTATTCTTAGGGGCATAAGCAACCTGCAAGCGAAGCATTTATATTTATTTTTAGCAGCCCCTTATGCATAGTCCCATGCAGAAAATAAGATTTAGCTATTAACAGCCTAACATACAGTCTATGAGTTATACACCCTAACATTTAGTCTAAAATATTACATCATAAAATAAAACACATCATTATTACATACACCTTCCTAACCTAAAGCTAGAAGTGATGAGTTAGAATCCTAATGTGTTTGCTTACACTTTATGTGGTATGTATTAGCTAGACATTAGAGTTATAATTTTCTAAATTTGGAATGTTTAAGTTATCATGATGGTGGTTTGATTTCAATTTGTTTAGATGATTTGTAAATTTTAATTTGTATTTTGTTTTGTTTCATTTGATTTACAACTCTAAGTTTTATAAAGAGAAGAAGAAAGCTTAACCTCTTTCATCCCTACCTCAAGTTATTTTATAAAGCTCATTTTTATGATTTAGTTTCTTGAATGATTTATTAAATATTTTATTAATACTAAGATTAAGTTAACCTTAAAGAATTCTATTCAACATGAAAGACATCTTAAGATTAATGTGGTTAATTACCATCACATAGAATATGTTGAACCATCCCTTTCCATCACCCATAATGTGCATATGATTTAACACTATTGTACCTATGCGTACAATATATTTTGGCACACTTGAATGATCATGGATACATACACTTGGACATTGTATCTTTTTTACTTGATTGAATTATTTATACATGTACTATCTAAATCTTAATATAAATATACTTAGTATGCCATTCTTGGCTACTTAAAGCCTCATATTCCTGAGATGTACAGACTATATACTCACAATCTTAGATACATATGAATGTATACATGATTACAAAAATGAAATTCATGCAAAAATTTGTATTTTATTTGATTGAATTATTTATGCATGTGAATTAAAGCTTTATCCAAATTCTAATATAAATATACATGGAAAGGAAATCAAACAAGTATGTGCTATTGTTAAACCAGAGAAGTGAGTTAATTAAATGACCTCCTTGGGGCTACTTAAAGCTCATATTCCCGGGATGTCCAGACTATATACTTATTATCATTAAAACAAATGTAAATTCATACATGAATGTAGGAAAGAAATCCAAACTTCAAATGCTTAAGCTATAAACACTTGCAAGTCTTATGTATATATTCATAGCTAATATCACTCCATATTTTGTTATCAATTTATAGCTTTAAAAATAATTTTGAATTTATTAGTGATAATAGCCACACAGATAATAAAATTTAAGCCACCACATGTAATTTTACATAAGTAAATTTATTTGATTATTTGATTTTGAAGGTATGAATGCATAAGATCACATAACATACAACATTTAAAATGATTGAAGAGGAATAGTTAAACATCTCCACATAATTCATTCGACTACACTAACTCCTAAGGACAATCACATTAACTAAATTCATTTAAAGAAAACCAAAGCTTCTTATTAACTTATTTTTTCAATTTTGATTGAACTTAAAGACGAGAGATCATTTTTTTTGTCCCATTCCCATATTACTGATCTTGATTTATTTAAGAAAAGATAATTAAGTTAAATTATTAAGCAATCAATTTAATTGCCCTTTCCTATACTTTACTTTACCAATTAATTTACACATTTTGGCCAATGCAATTGTATTGGCATTTTGGTTATTAAACACATAAAGAGGAACCCTTAATTTAAATGTTGATTATCTGAAGGGATTAGAAATTTAATTTTGATTTTATGTGGCAATTAATTAATTAATTAAATCTTTAATCAACTTATTTTTCAATTAACTCTGTTTAATGAAATGAATTGGGAAAAGTAATTAGAAAAGAGGTCTAATCAGTCATACTCATCATCTCAATGTTAACTAATGATTAATAAAGATTAATTAATTAATTTTCATAGAAAAGAACATTAATTAATCATCAAATTAATTGAGAGAGTAATTAAGGTTTGAATTTTAAAATCCCCTAATTACATAGCCAATAAATCCCAATAAAATCAAGAGATGCAGAGGTCATCCCACTAAGTCATCAGACCAAGATTGGGATTAATTTCCCATGCAATTAGGGCTTAATTAAACAAATTTAGAAAACATTCAAACTTTAATTAATTTTTAATCAGTATTCAAAATAAAATGAAATCATTTTCATTAAATTATATTCAGTTTAACCTTTCCAAAATGTATTTATTTGTATTTTTTGGATTTTCTACAACTTGTTATAATTTTAGGAAGTTTTAGCCAATTAAAACACATTTTAATGACTAATTAATCCTTAATCCCATCAGTGCCATGCAGACAGCTGACATGGCAGCACTTTCCACATGACACCATAGGATTGGCCAC
Source organism: Cymbidium sinense (assembly GCA_021442155.1). Taxonomy (NCBI): domain Eukaryota; kingdom Viridiplantae; phylum Streptophyta; class Magnoliopsida; order Asparagales; family Orchidaceae; genus Cymbidium; species Cymbidium sinense. The sequence goes on from CM038229.1 coordinate 22,281,441, forward strand.
TTAAATCATTTGACACGGCGCTAACATGGTAGCGGGGGATGTACTTTTGTCCCCTCCTTCCAATCTAAGATCAAATGGTGGGGATTAATCTCATAATTTCTATAGGATTAAAATGAGATTATCTAGCAAATTATTCACAGTCATCCATTCCAAACACATGAAACGGATGGTAGATGACCCAATGATAGAAGACGAACACCGTCTGCCTTCCTCCGCTCGATTCGAGCTCATCGGAGCTCATGGAGGCTCGTGATCAACTCCAAAATGTTCACAGAGGGGATCTAAGGAGATTAAATAGTGGGATTCCCATGAAATTATAATTTTCTTGAAAAACTAACACCTATTGGCCTTTCTATAGTTTGCCAAAAAAATACCTCATTAGAGCTCAGGATGGATGGCTGACCAACCGAGGTAGCTTCATCTTAAAGAGAGGAAGCCCTACTAAGAATATGGCATCTTGATTCCTTGTTGGGAGCTCTGTGGACCAAATTTTATAAAAAAACTCATCAGAATTGGTCTTAGAGTGGTTTCCGGTGATCGAATCACTCAAGAAATGATTCATTTTGCCTTGTCGGAGCTTGGTGAACATGTGGGAAGAGTTAATTAGAGAATCATGGGGTTTGGAGGAGGTTGGATGGGACTAAGCCTCAATTTGGTTTAGTTTCATCATCATGATGGGGAGGCTCAGGGAGATTAGGAAAACACTCACGGGGCTCGTCTCAACTCTATCTAGTTCTTAGGAAGTGTCTTCTATCATTTTGAATGGAATGAGGGGGAGTATACCCCCTCCACCCTAAAATTAGATGTTGAGGATTGGTCTTGCCTTGGGAAGACATCCGATCAATGCAGGTGGCCGGAGGCGTCAATCAGGGGCTGAGGTGTCTCTGTTTGAGTGGGTGAAGGTCTGAGATGGCTGTCATGCCTTATCATTGTCTCCCCTTGGCAAGCCAATGAGGGGAGGTTGGTTAACTCATCTCCCTTGCCTAATGGCTGACCCAACCAGCCTTAGGTTAGCTTAGCTATAGAGCCAAGGGTCCAAACTTAGCTTTGAGTGGCTTCCAAGTGCAAAGAAGGAGGCTTGACCACCCAAAAATAGATTTTATCTTATATGGAGGGCTTTATCCAATGGGTAATGGGTCAAATTGGGTTGTACATGGGTTGGGTTGGATTTGGGCGGACCCATGGTGACCCAAAGATGGGTCATGCCAAGTTTGAATGGGTTTGGAGTTGATTTGGTTGGGTTTGGCTCAATTTGACCCATGTAGGTCAAATTGGGCTAAGTTGGGTTAAGTTGACCAATTGGTCAAATTGGGTCAAACCAAGGCTTGGGTCAAGTTAAAATGATGATTTTGGATTTTGGGTTCAATTGGTTTGATTTGGTTTTGAGTAGATTTAAATTTGACTAATATAGGTTCATATGGGCCAAATGGGCTAAGTTGACCAATTTGGTCAAATTGACCAAATTGGCTTAGGTTAGATTTTATTTTAGGTTCAATTGATCATTTGAAGATGATTGTAGATTTTGATTTCAATAAATTTATATTTGGGAATTATATAGACCAATTTGACCACCCTTTAGGTCAATTTGGGCTAAATGGGTCAATTGGGTTCAATTGATCAAATTGGATTCAATGGAGGCTTTGATATGTTCAATAATCAACTTGAAATGGTTTTAAGTCATTGGTTGTAATTAATTTGATGTAGGATTTCATTTGTCCCAAGTTGGCTTATTAGGTCAAATTGGGTCAACTTTGGTTTGGAGGCCAATTGGACTTGGTTTGGCTTAATTGATGGTCAAATCATATTCAAGGATCAATTTGAAGTTGGTATGAATCCTTGGTTTCAACTAATTTGAATTGGGTTGATATTTGGCTTAATTTGGTTCATGTAGGTTAATAGGGTTAACTTGGGTCAAGTGATTGGATCAAGTTGGTTTGACCTAATTGATTGCAATTGATCAATCAAGGATGATCAACAATCATTGTATGAGGTTTTGAATGATTTGGTTCAGTCAAATTTGGGTTGGATTGGAGTTTGGCTCAAACGGGTCCTTTAGGTTACTTTGGGTTAAATGAACCAAATGGGTCAATTGGCTTGATTGGATTGAATTAATGGAATTAGGTTATCCAAGATGATCAACAATCACCATGGAAAGGGATTGAAGGATTGATCCAATCCATTTTGGGTTGGATTGGAGTTTGGTTTAATTTGATCAAATTGGTCACTTTAGGTCAAGTGGACAAATTAGGATAATTGAATTAGATTAGGTTTAATTTGGGTTGAATTGAGATTGATGATTAATTTGGGATTGGTTGATGGCTTCGATTGCAATTGATTTTGGTTTAATTAGATTTTAGCTCATTTGGACATTTTGGGATCAAATGGGCTAACTTGGGTTTATTGAATTGATCTTGGCCAATGGGTTTGATTGGCTTGATTGTAGAGTTTGGAATGAGAGTTTTGAATTGTTTGAAAAAAATTGATTGAGCTTGGTTTGATTGAAGGAAGGTTGAGGTCAAATCCATGTGATTGAATCATAGGGTTAAGATGGGTTTGATTTTGGCTTGGAGTTTGGGTAAGAGATTGGATTCAATTGGTATTGGTTTGATTTGAGATTTGGTTTTGTCTAAGGATATAAGCATAGTCTTGGTTTAGGCTATAGGATGGGCAGGCTCCCTAAGGTCTTAAGACATAGCCTGAACATATGGAAAGCCCTCCTAAGTCCCTAGGCTTGGGTTAAGTGTTCACTTAGTCATTAGAAGTGTCCTATCATCAAAGAAGTCTTAGTGTCTAGAAGACTCCAAGGTATAAAATAGGAAGATTGAACCCTTACTCCAAAAGTGAGGTCAATAAGGTCCAATAGGAGTTTTAAGGCCTATTGGAGTGAGGTTCTAAAACCTAGTGGATGTTGGCCACGCATGTCTAAGGGTGAAATAGGAAGGTGCCGAATGGAAATAATGATAGTTTTTGACTCACATAAAAAACATTTAAGTCCACTATCGATGTTTGGGGATAATGATTGGCTACTAAAGATAGAGAGATGAATAGTCACCAGTGGAGTCGCCAAAAAAATTTATGGTGTTTTAATTTGGAGTTGTAGGGACACCACGTAGATCTTAGGGGATACTTATTGAAGTGATCAGGTGTTGCATTAAGGTATGATGTATCATCTTAGAGATAAAAACATCACCCTACAATAGACCTAATAACCTAACAAGAACTCCTAAGGCAGATGGGTCTACATATGCACTAGTGGTCTTTCCACAACATTACATTGAATAGTAAAGCAGGGTTTATTTTATGGCGAGTTCTTTAGCACTATATGGAATTAATCTTTCATAGTTAATTGCATCTTAAGAAATGAGAATCTCCTAAGAACACTCTCAATTAAAGTAGTCAATAAATATCTCTACAGATTTCTAGGGTAGACTATCAAAGGATTAGGTATTTATGAAAATCAAATGGGAGAGTTCAAATAGAAAGACTTATTTACATATTTCAAAGGAGAATAAGTAGGAAGTGTCCCTGATACTAGGAAGCCTAGTGCTTACCCTATAGTAAGGCTTTATATATTTGAGAGAGAAAATTTGCTATTGTTAGAGTATTATGAGAATACTAGGGCTTATAGTTCATCAACACAAGATTATGAAAATGTCTAAGAGGTGAGGACTTATACTCATAGCCTAAAGAAAATAAATAGCCTTGAAACTTAAATCTAAAAGGCTTTAGCACTTTCTAGAAACATGACCTTAGTCTAATCGAGAAAATGGTCATCATGGTTTACCTCCACAAGAGAGAATATACACATCCCGACTCTCCTAGACTTACAACTACCTGGAGTGGCTACTAGTTAACACCTCTTATGCCTTCAAAATCATGTAGGATGGTCTTATGTAGATGCAAGATAGTTAGGCTATTGTTTAAGGATGACTTAGAATCTTAAACTCACTCCCTAAGAGACTAGATCATGATTGATATGAAGGCATGACTTAGACTAATGCAAAATTTATAACTTTTAAAATCATTTTGACACATTCATTTTTAGACTGGAATTTGGGACAATTATGCCTACATTCATGATGAAGTAGAGTTATTGATGGAGGTGGGCTTTCTTTCTTTTGATGAGATTGAGAGAACGTGGGTATTGGAGGTGAAGGAAGAAGATATGTTGGATAACTAGCGCTCCCACCAAGGATTGCCAAGGTTTGGCCACCAAGCTCTCAAACCACAAGAATAACTCAAAATTTTGTAATTGCCAAAAGATCTCCTTCATTCTAATAAGAGGGCTATTTATAGCCATTACAAGCATCTTTCAAAAGAAAAGAATTCAAAACATGGAGGGAAAGGTGGGTGGCCACATTAATGTGAAGCAATAAATTTCCTCATTATTTTATGCCATCCACCCATTTCACATGCTATTATTTTATGTGGATTCAACCACCTCACATGTCATGCTTTGAATTTTTAAATGCAAAATTTCAAACATGGAGTTTCTAAAAGAAAATTAAAAATTACATAAATAAAAAAAGATGAAATCATAAATGGGCCTTAGCGGCTAATGGGCTAAGTCATCTTCTTTCTTGAATTTTCTTGGGCTTTAGCTTGAGATCTTGTAAATGGGCCTTGGGCTCTAATTTGTTGATCCTCATGATTAGCTTGAGATTTTGTAAATGGGCCTTGGGTTTTAATTTGTTGATCCTCATGATGTTCTACATCAACTCCCCTGGGCTCAATTGAACTCTGCTCCGTAGAGTTGAAATCTAAGAAGTCTTCTACTAATTGTGGGGCTAAAGTCTCCAAATCACTACGGGTCAACCATGTGTCTTCAGCTGGTGGCTTATTCTTCCAATGAACTAGAAAATGATGTTCAGAAGCTGGATTAATGGGTGCTTCCTCGGTGATAATATAGTCAACTTCAAAGGAAGAGGGCTTCTGCAAGTACGGTGCTATATCTCCTGCTAAAGAGTTAGACTGAACAAGTGGAGGTTTTCTAATTCCTTCATATGATAGAATATCTTCAATATTAATAACTGGGTGAATGAACATATCAGAAAATCAAGGTGATAAGCATTAGTTCCAATTTTCTTGAGAATTTTAAATGGACCACAAGCTCGTGCATGTAATTTCTTATATTTAGTAGTTTGATAATGCTCAGGTCGAATGCGAATCAATACATAATCACCTTCTTTATATTTTTTTATTGAACGATTATGATTTGCCTTAGAAGCATAATTATCATTACTTATAGTAATTTGCTTTCTTATATCTTCATGGAGGCTTTGAAAATCTTTAGTAAATGAGAATGTCGACGAAAATACATGAGATGGTAGGTTTGCTACATCTATTGGTCGTGGGTTTTGACCATAGACTATCTCAAATGGTGATTTTTTGTAGTTCTAGATATAGTACTATTATAGGAAAATTGAGGTTGGTAAATGTAAATCCCAATTTCCTAAACTTTACCTACCAAACATCTAAGCAAATTTCCTAAGGTACCATTAACTACCGCTTTGTCCATCAATTTGTGGGTGAAAGGCATAAGAAAATTTTAATTTTGTATCTAATAATTTCCATAATATTTTCCAAAAATATGAGACAAGCTTAACATCTCATAAAACAATGGTTAAAGGGAGACCATGGAGTCACACTATTTCCTTAAAAATAATTTGGCTATATAAGAAGCATCATTTGTTTTTGAACAAAGTAAGAAATGAGCCATTTTGAGAACCTATCCACTACAACAAAAATACTATCATGTCCTCGAGTCCCTAGGTAATCCTAGAATAAAATCTATTGATAGGTCTTCCCAAGGCCTATAAATGTAAGGCAAAGGTATTGTCCAAACCTTTGTTTGATAGTTTTACTGCTTACAAATTAAGCATTGAGCCACTAATTTTGAACATCCCGCTTTTAATGAAGGCCAATAAAATCTATTTTCTAATAAACATATGGTCTTATCCTTTCTAAAATGACCATACACCCCCAAAGATGCTGATAAGGAATTCTCTAAGAGAAGATCGAGGAATGCATAATTGTTTTCCTTTATATAAATATCCATTTGTTATCAAGAATGTCCCTTGTAAAGTTATTGGTTTATCTAGGTGTTCAAGATAAATTAGGTGAAAGTCGTGGCACACAATATAATCATCTTTGATTCTATCAAATCCCTGGATTCTCAATTCTAAAGAGGAAATCATTAGGTTTACCCCGATAAAGCATCGAGCTTATTCTCAATTCCAGGCTTATGCTTTAGAACAAAAGAGTAGTCTTGTAAAAATTCAACCCATTTTGCATGCCTATGACTTAATTTTCATTGAGTATTAATGAATTTTAAGGCATGGTGATCAGAATTAAGTATAAATTCTCTATGTAAGAGATAGTGTCGCCAATGCCTTAAGGATTGAATTACAGCATAAAACTCTATCATAAGTGGAATATCGTTGTTTAGCTTCATTTAACTTTTCACTAAAGAATGCTATAGGATGATTCTCTTGACTTAAAATTCCATCTATCCCAATTTCTGAGGCATCACATGTCACTTCAAAGGCTTTAGAAAATCAGCCTAAGGATTGGTGCGTATGATAAGAACTTTAATTTGCTCTAAGGCCTTTTGTGCATTAGAGTCCAACAAAATTTATCTAATTTTAGTATATCGTTATTGGAGCAACAATGGTACTAAAATTCTTAATAAATCTCCGATAAAAGTGGCTAAACCATGGAAGCTTCTAACTTCAAGAAAACTTTTAGGTGGTGGCCAATCTAAAATTGCTTTCACTTTAGAAGGATCGTTTAAGAAGTGGATATAATAAAACCTTAAAAGATTACCTCAAACTTGCAAAAAAAGAAACACTTTTAAATTGATGTATAATTTCTCTTGTTTAAGTAGTTCAAAGACTTTTGTAGGTGTTGTAGATGTTCATTTTCACTTGGACTAAAAAATCAATATCATCAAAGTACACCACCAAAAAATTTACCTATATATGGTTTAAGAACAATATTCATTAATCTCATAAATGTGCTAGAGCATTTGAAAGTCCAAAGGGCATGACAAGCCATTCATAAAGTCCATCGTGGGGTCTTAAAAGCCGTCTTCCACTCATCTCCGATCTAATCAATTTGATGATATCCACTTTTAGATCAATCTTTGAAAAAATTTGCTCGAGATTAAATCTAACATATCATCTAGTGAATAGAAACTTATATTTGATAGTAATTTTATTTATTGCTCACTATCAACACACATTCTCCATGTTCCATCTTTCTTTGGAGTTAATAATGCTAGACCGCAGGGCTAAGACTCTCTTGAATAAAACCCTTTCTTAATAATTCCTCAACTTGTCTTTTAATCTCAACATGCTCTAGGTTCATCCTATAATGTGGAAGATTAGGAAGTTGAGAACCGTGTAAGAACTCAATAGCATGTTGAATGTCTCTGAGGAGATAGCTCATCCGAAGCTCATCGTGCAATATCGTTAAAATCGAAGAAGAGAAGAGACCACAACGGTATGTGAGTCTCATTAGATGCATGACTTCTTTTACATGCAATATGTGAAGAAGAAATGGATCAAAATTCTTTTGTAAGCCAAAACCTATTATTTCTATCTTTGGGGTCAAAGGAGAAAGAGTAGGTGTTTAAAATAAGGATCGAAATGATAGTGTTAGGCATAACGTAGGGATTTTCTATGATAATTAATTGAAGTTTGGCATTTTTCTTCAATGAGGCTTAGTTGCAAGTCGAGTTGTTTTGTGTGGTGTTATGGAGGGTGTTTTTTCTACTGGCTTTATTGGTAGGAGTTTAATAGTCTTATTATTATGTTTAAAAATATAAGTATTTTCCCTACCATAGTGAATAACATTCATATCATATAGCCAAGGTTGTCCTAAGAGAATATGAGCAATGTCCATAGGGAGAACATCACACCAAATTTGATCCTCATAGCTTTCTATTTTAATAGGAACTAAACACTGATTGGTGATGGGAAGAGATGTATGATTTACCCAACTAACATGAAATGGTTGAGTGGGTTCGATTTTAGGTTGGCTCGAGTTAAGGTGTATGTGTGAAATGATATTCATAGCACTCCTCCATCTATAACTAACCTACATCTCTTTTCATTACACAAAACTTACACGCTAAAAATGTTCTTTCTCCTCCAATCTTCGCCTCATTTTTTATTACAAGAAGACATCTCATCACATTAACATGAGGGTCCGTTAATTCCAATTCTTCATCGATAATGGGGTGTCATCATAAACTTCTTCTAGATTATCATCTATTGGATTTTCAACTTCTTCTAAAAATAAGATTTGAGCTTTACATTGATTTTACATATGACCCTTTTTATGACATTTAAAATATATTACTTCCCTAATGTTCTTAGAGCTCCTTCAATTGAAGTTTTAGGCAGAGGGGATGGGCCATTTGGATGGGCTGGTCTAACAATAGATCTATTGGATGAAATGGAAGGTACTTGACTTTTAATTTTAGAGAGGGAGGCAGATTTCTTTTGTTGTTCAACTAATAATGCATAATGAAATGCTTCCTAAAGATTATGGGTCAAATAATTCAACTTCATTTCTAATTTCACCCTAAGTCCAATAACAAATTTATTGGCTAATTGCCAATCATTATCGCAATCGCCTAGAAACTAGATCTTCAAAAGTGTTCAAGTATTTAGTTACAAGATAATTACCTTGTCTCAAAGTTAATAATTGGCTATGTAGCTTCTTATCATGATGCCTAGACGATTTCTTGCTCTTAACATTTCTTTCATTTCTATCCAAGTGAGGTTTGTCCTTCCTAATCTTTGTTCTTTAGCTAAAGTGTTTGTCCAATAAATTTTAGTATGCCCTATCAATTTCATTTTAGCAAAAGTAACCCTTTGGTAATCATCCATTTTATACCAATCAAAGAAGTCATCCATTTGAACTAACCAATCGAGAAATTTATTTGGATCATGTATACTATCATAAGTTGGGGCTTCTACTTTAACTCTTCGAGATGGATCATTAGAGTCTTCTATAGTCTTAAAATAATTTTCTCCCCTTCCACCATTTCTAGCAATGATTGTCTTCTAAGTGGTTGATTTTCTATGGTTTGGATATGAATCTTCTTCATCTATCCCTATTGGCATAGTTTGAGTAGGTATTGGAGGAGGAGTTGGTACTCTATTATTTTGTAGATGCACTAAAGAGTTTGCATTTGTTGTTTAAGTTCTTGCATTTGATTCTTACTTTCTTCTAATATTTGTTGAGTTTTAGTTCATTGTCTTGGATCCTAAGATCTAAGGCATCAACTAATCTAGTCAAATTTTCAACTTGATCTTGAGAGATAGGTTTTGGTGCCATGAGATTTTTTTTAAGGAAGAAAAAAAAGATATTTGAAAAGGGACCAATGAAAAAAAATAAAAAAATAAAAAATAAGTATAATATAATTGTGCAATCAAAGCGAAATTTTAAGCTAAGAGAACTTCCAGGTGAGGAGGGGGGTACAAGACCACTTAAATCCCAAGCTCTCCTTAGACAGTTTAGGTCTTTTTGACAAAGTTCTATTTAGCTTCCAAAATCACCAAGTTTAACACCCTTATATTATTATGCATGCATATTTTTTATATATATTTTTTAATGCAATGAAATAAAAATGCTCAAATTTATCAAGCCTCTTTTTTTCCTTTTAAGAAAGCAAGTTATCATAAGTTAATCAAAGAAACTTCTAAAATTAACCATAAACAATAACAAAGATAATAAAGCAAGTAATTAGATTTTGATTTGCACTAATGGCTAGGTTGCTTTAGGTGATGAACTACCTCACCAAGGTACTCTCTTAATTTTTTTTTCTTTTTTTTTGGAGAGGTGCACAATTGGAAAATGGCTAAAATATATAATAGAGCTTACTAATTGAAATTTTATGCTATCACCATAAACTTGCAAGCAATATATATCTTTCCAAGCTACTAATATATTTTAAAACTATCATATAAAAGAAAATTAATTAACCTCACAAGACCAAGAAAAACTTGCAAGTTTGAAGACAAGTCGAACACTTGAGTTGCTCCCTTTGTTGAAGCAAATTTTTGATCAAATTTGTTCCTTTCAGGCTTCGCTCTGATACTAAATTTGATGGAGGTGGGCGTTCTTTCTTTTGATGAGCTTGAGAGAACGTAGGTATTGGAGGTGAGGGAAGAAGATATATTGGATAACTAGCGCTCCCACCAAGGATTGCCAAGGTTTGGCCACCAAGCTCTCAAACCACAAGAATAACTCAAAATTTTGTATTTGCCAAAAGATCTCCTTCATTCTAATAAGAGGGGCTATTTATAGCCATTACAAGCATCTTTCAAAAGAAAAGAATTCAAAACATGGAGGGAAAGGTGGGTGGCCACATTAATGTGAAGTAATAAATTGCCTCATTATTTTATGCCATCCACCCATTTCACATGCTATTATTTTATGTGGATTCAACCACCTCACATGTCATGCTTTGAATTTTTAAATGCAAAATTTCAATCATGGAGTTTCTAGAAGGAAATTAAAATTACATAATTAAAAAAAGATAAAATCATAAAATGGGCCTTAGCAGGCTAATGGGCTAAGTCTTCTTCTTTCTTGAATTTTCTTGAGCTTTAGCTTGAGATCTTGTAAATGGGCCTTGGGCTCTAATTTGTTGATCCTCATGATTAGCTTGAGATTTTGTAAATGGGCCTTGGGCTTTAATTTGTTGATCCTCATGATGTTCTACATCAGTTATGGGCCAAATTAATAGGAAGAGGTGTTCTCCACTACAAGGGATCGCCCTCAAAGGTTAAGCATATCCCCTATTATTCAAGAGTGGAGACCCTCCTTATTTAAGGTTGGAACAATATGATATCCATGGTGTGATAGCATACAACATTCAGATAAGGGGTTTCTAAATCTTTTCTTTATGTTGATTATATACCTAAGCATTAAGATGAGGTTATGAGTTGTATTAAAACTTAGTTATGAACTTTTAGTGAGGATAGAAAATTTAATTTTATCCTAAAAAGCCTACCACATCCAGAACACACATCCAAATCATCAAACTTTGAGAAACCTATAAAAAACATGCCATTTCTAATGCACAATCTAAACACAACAATCATACATATGAATTTAGTAAAAGAATTAGAGGTCAATGCAGCCAGGTACCTCCATACACCCCTAAAAAGAAAAGAAATTATTAGCCAAGCTCTACCCTTATACAACCCAATTACAGTAGAATATTACAATTATAATGAATGTTATGGGGGTTTTTAATTTCTTATCTTTCTTTCCTTCTTTTGGTTTTGTTTGCTGCAAGCTTCACAGAGCTTCCCACGTCTTTACTTTCTAGCCACCGGTCATCCTAAACCCCATAGCACTACTCCTAATCCTATTGCAAAAAATTACATATTTATGAAAAATGAAATCTAACTATACTTGCAAAACAAATATTAGTTAACATACAAGCCAAATAATTATATTTCACATATTTGGACTTAGCAACCTACACTTGGGTAGCCAAGCCCACCTGTCCTAATTGGATTATGCTTAGGGGCATAAGTAGCTCCTACAATCAATAATATTTATATTTACTTATTATTAGAGTGACCCTTTTAGCATAATTCCCTGTAGAAAATATCATTAGGTTATTAATGATCTAACATCCAGTCTAAGCCTAAACAGTCCTAACATCCAGTCTAAAATATTATATCATAAAACAAAATATAACACCACAACATACACTCGCTTAACCTAAAGGCTATAATTGGTGACTTAGTATTATAATGTGTGCGCTAAGATTTAGTATGGTATGTCTTAGTTAGGCTTTATAAGTATGATTATCTAAAGTTCATAATTTCAATTCAAATCTTTAAATGAAAAGATTAGTTTTAATTTATATTTCTTTTATTTTAGTTTATGCCTACTTAATATCTAATTATTATGAAGAGAAGAAGGGGATAAGTTATTTTCTAAGGGTATATTATTATGACATTGGTTTCTTTAGTAATATATATTTATTGAATATATATATATATATATATATATATATATATATTATCAAACCTAGGTTTGGGTTAGCCTTAAGAAATATTAATCAGACATGAAAGGCATCTCAAGATTAATAAAATTGAATCACCATTATATGAATAAAATTCCACCACTTCTTTCCATCATCAATAGCATACACATTTCTTCATTTTTATTATTCATGATATTTGATTTAATACACATATTTATACATACAATATATATTTTCATTTGAGCACACTTGAATGATCATTAATGCAAGTATTTTGGTAGAAAAGAAAGATTCCATCCCTTAGTTAAGCATATGTAGACATGTATTAAAGATTTAGACAAGTATGTGCCATTATTAAACCGAGGAAGTGAGGTTATCTAAGACCTCCTCGGGGCTACTTAAAGCCTCATTTTCCTGTGATGTCTAGACTATAAACTTGCCAAATTAAATACATGTAAACATACACACAAGCTGAAGGATGAAACTCATCTAAAGATTATATAATAGCAAATCCATTTATTCATGCAAAACTAAGTGACACGAAGAATAAAGTTTTATCTCCAATTCTTGAACATGAATACTTATAAATGAAATTAAGAAAGTATGTGCCATTGTTAAACTAGAAAAGTGAGGTTATCTAAGACCTCCTTAGGGCTACTTAAAGTCTCGTGTTCCTGGGATGTCTAGACTATATATGTACATAAAACATAAAGATAAAACAAAACCCTTATTAGTTTGAAATTATAACTTAAATGTAAACTTCATTAAATATTTATAACCAAACATTAACATATATTTTCATCATTAGCTTATAGTTTTAAAAATAATTTAGGATTTATTAGTGATAATAGCCACACCTTATAATAATATTTATCCAACACATGCAACTTAGATATAACAATGTTCTTTTGATTCTCTTTTATTTTGAAAGCATGAACATATGATACAAATTGCATGCACATTTATGATTCCTGAAAAGAAGTAATTAAACATTGCCCTATAACATATTCAATTACATTAATTCCTAAGGACAATCAAGCCAAATAAATATTCCTTAAGACTAACCAAAATTCTTATGAAATTTGATTTTGGTGTTTGAATTATTAAAACCTAAAGTGGAGAGATGATACTTAGTATGTACCCCATCCCATGTTGGTGATTTAATATGTTTAAGGAAAGCAATTAAATAGATTTTTATGACTTGATTAAGTTTAAACCATTAAGAACATTTATTTGATTACCCTTTCCTAGGCTTCTTTAATTTAGTTAACTACTTGATCATAAACCTTCAATGATATGCTTTTAGGAAAGTAAAATTTGTAATGCACCTAAAGGGATATAATGCAATTAGGCTCATGCTTAAGAGTTAATTGGATTAAAGAAGGAAAGAATCTAATTTAAGTACTCTTATGATTTTCCCATACCAATGAGTCAACCATAATTTCTTTACCAACTTTATGTTATTAAACACATAAAGGGAAACTAATGAACTATATTTGAGTTATCTGAACCAATCATTAATTTTCCTAATTAATCCCTAATTTTCACATATGTTAATTAACCTTCTTGAAGAGATACATTTGGAAAAAATAATTAGGGAAAGGGTCTTAATTACATCTCCTCACAACTTCCACTATTCGTAATGATTAATTATCATTAATTATTTATTTTTCACTATTTATCAATCTTAATAATTATTCAATTAATTAATGGGGTGATTCAGATTGAAATTTCAAATCCTTTAAATTTCATGGCAAATAATTCTAAGGAAATTTTGGGAGGTAGAAAACATTTCATGGAATCATCCCACCAAATTTGAAATTAATTAGCCAAGCAATTATTCTTTAATTAAGATAATTACCCTAAGCTTCAAACTTTAACTAAGCACTATTCACTCGGCATAAATCAGAGATTTTATTTTATTTGTAATTCTCCTATGTCTAACTTTTCCAAAATGGGTTTATTTGTATTTTTGGATTTTCTATAGTTAGTTTTAATTTTTTAAAGTTCTGACCATTTAATTACATTTTAAGGCCTAATTAATTCTTTAAACCATCAGTGCCATGCGGACACTGACGCGGCAACGCTTTGCACGTGACACATCGATATTAGTTACTTAAATCGTCTAACGCGGTAGTAGACTCAACGATAGCAGACGCAATTTCATCCCAGCTGTTCGATCTTGGATTAGACAGCCAAGATTATTCATGTAATTTCAAAGAATTAAATCGGGATTTTTAGTGCAATAAATCATGACCGTCTGTTCTAATCACGCAGAACAAATGATCGATGATTCGTCATCCCATGAGCACTAGAAGATAGAAATTGTTTGCCTTTCGCTGCTCGATTTGAGCTCGTCGAAGCTCATTTGATAGAGAAATTGACTCCAAAATGATGAGGGAATGAATCTAAAGGGATCCTACAGTTGAAAGCATACAAAAACATAATTTACTTCAAAAAAGACCAACACTTAGGGGGAAAACTATGGTTGCTAGATTTTTACCTTGCCAAAGCTATGGACTAATGATCCATCGATGGAGGTTGCTTCATCTTGAAGAGACTAAGTCCTATTGAGAAGATCACAGGCTACCTCCCTACTGATTTCTCTATGAACCAAATGGCACTGCAAAGCTTGCCAAAGTTGGCTTAGGGATGTCTTCCGGTGGTTAAATCGCTCGAGAAATGATTTATTTTGGCTCGTCAAAATTAGGTGAAGGTGAGGGAAGAGTTAATTTGTGATTGGTGGAGATTTAGGAAACTTGGATGGATGAAGCTCTCAGGTTCAATTGAGGGTTGGTCTTGCCGATGGTGGAGCGCATGAAGAGCTCGAGAGAGGGTATGAGACTGTGCGGAATGCTCTAGGGAAGGTATGTGTGTTGAGTTTAAATCCATGGGGAGGAGTGTACTGTCCTCCCCAGCTAAACCAAGGGCTAAGATTGGTTTAGCCTTTAGTAGTCATCCAATCGGGGTAGGTGGTTGGAGGTGGATGGGAGGCTAGAGGTTTCGAGAGGGGGAGAGTAGTGGTGACTTGTACAACCTCCTTAGGTGGATGCCATGGGTGAACTCACCCTCTCATGACCAAAGGTTGAGCCCAATAGTATTGGGTTAGGTTGGGTCAGTGGTCCTCTTGTCCAACAAGTGCCAAAGGTGGCTGCCATGGGGTAATGGGGTGGAGAACCCACCCAAATGAGAATTTTGTCCAATTTTGGTGGCTTGGTTCAATGGGTTTGACCCAATCTGAGTTCACCATGGGTTGGGCCACTTAGACAATCCCATGGTGACTCAAGGATGAGTCATGCCAAGTTTTGTTGGGTTTGACCTTGGTTTGGATGGGTTTGGCTCAATTTGACTCATGTAGGTCAAATATGCTAACATGGGCCAAAGTTGACCATTTTGACCAAATTAGGTCAAAGTGATAATTTGGGTAAGTTTAATTAGTAATTTGGAATGTGTGAATGCAATTAGTTTGATTCAATTTGAGTTAGGTTTGGATTTGGTACATATGGTTCAATTTGGGTCCAATGGGTCATGCTGACCAATTTGAAAAATTGGCCAAATTGGCTTGGGCATGGGTTAGGTTTATATTCAATTGATCATTAGTAATTGATTGAAAGAGTTGATTTAAATTGATTTGGATTAGAATGAGTTTTGATTTAATTTGACCTTTAGGTAAACTTGGGCTAAGTAGGTCAATTGGGTTGGCTTAAGCAAATTGGCATGATTTGATGATTGTAGGGTGTTCAATAATCAATTTATGATTGATTAGAGGCATTGGTTGCAATTATTTTGGATTGAAATGAGATTTGGCCTAATTTGGCCCTTTAGGTTGAATGGGTCAACTTGGGTTAAGTGCTCAAATTAGCTTGATTTACCTAAATTGATTGCAATTGGGTAATCAAAGATCATCAATAATCATTATGGAAGGGATTGGATGAGTTGGTTTAATCCAATTTGGGTTGGATTGAAGTTTGAATTAAATTGATCATTTAAGTCTCAATGGGTCAAGTGAACCAATTGGGTTGAGTTTGTGTCAATTAAGTGTTGAGAGGGATTAAATGATGAATCTAGAGTTGATTAATGACTTTGATCACAATTGATTTGGACTTGTTAGGCTTTGGCTCATTTGAACCCTTTAGGTCAAAAGGGATAACTTGGGTTAAGGTCCAGGTTAATTTGGCTTGGAGCTTAGATTGAAAAACTAAATTCAATTAAGATTAATTGAATAGGTCTTAGTTGGTTTAGCTCTGATCACAGAGCTTAAGTTTGGATGAGTTGATGGGCATGAGTCTTGGTTTAGGCCATAGGGTAGGTGAAACCTATTTGAACTAAGGTAAACTTTTGGCTTAGGGTTATGTTCTCTAAGTCTCTAAGCTTGGGTTTAGTGTTTTCATAATCAGTAGAAGTGTGTTAACACTATGAAAATCCAATTATCTAGAAGGTTCCTAAGTCTAAGATGAGAAATTTTAATTCTCACTCCAAAAGTGTGGTCAATAGAGCACTTTAAATATAAGTTTAGAGGTAGCCATTTTCTCTTTTAAAATGGGTAAAAAACCTCTCCTCATAGGCATTTCTATAACATTTCTATAACTTTACCATAAAAAAGCCCTTAGGTATTGGTCTTTAATAAAATGTTTGTGTGATTTGATTTGATCAAGTCTAAGGAATTTTTAGAATTTCACCCCGTGATCATTTTGGAATCAATTTCACCGTAAAGTAAGCCTTGGTAGATCAAGTGGTTGCAGATGAATGACATTCATCTCTTGCTAGAGAAATGACAAATCACAGGCCATCCATTTTACATGATTTAATTGGTTGACTATGATTAATTTGCATTAGAAAATTTGATTTATTTCTTTTAAAATTATGAGATTAATTAGAGCAATTCGATCTTTAATCGAATGGTTCAGAATGAAACTATAGTGACCATCTAAGTTAGCTTCTAAGTGGGATCAATTTAACAACTAATCCTATGATGTCACATGCAAGGCACATATGCATTAACACTGAGTATGCAAATGGATTATTAAGGTTTTAAATAGGTTTAAATGGATAGAACTTCAAAAAATCATAACTAATTATAGAAAAATCCAAAATGTGCAAATAAATACTTTTTGGAAAGCTTAGATAGATGAGAATCTAGAAAAAAATAACATCCCTAATTTTTATTATCTAGACAAAGACTAATTAGGATATGAATATTTTTATTAATATTATAATTAAGACATAATTACTTGGCCAAATGACTTGGAATTTTTGATGAACATTCCAAGGGATGACCTCAACCTCCCATAATTATTTCAAATCAATTGGCTGAATAAATTAGGAGAATCATATTTCCAAACCTTAATTAGAAATTTTAGCTAGTTGATAAATTTATTTAATTAAAAAAATTATAAAAATTATTATGAATGATTAAATATGCATTAGAAGTTTAATGGTGATCCGAGAAATGTATTATGACATCTAGTCTTAATTATTTCTGAAAATCACCATTAAGAGGGGTTTGATTAATTAAATAATACTTTAATTAACCTAAAATATATAAAATTTATAACTAATTACACAAATCTCTAAAATTTGTAAATAAACACTCATTGTGCTCAGAAATAAAGAGTTAATAATTGAAATTAAAATCCCCAAATAATTTTGATATTTTAAGATAATTTGCCTAATTAAGGTTTTCTTTAATTAATTAATTAGTTAGAAAACATTAGCCCACAGGTCTTGAAATCTTTACCCTTTATCTTTTATGTTATTTTGCATGTTCACAAGTTTTGTCATAGTTTTTGGGCTTGTATATTGAGGTTACTTAGTTTTTAAGGTTTCTTGGTATTAATTAGATTAAATAATTATGAAATTTAATTAATTTATAAAAAAATTAATTTCAATCTCATTAATTACCAAAGGGTGTTTGTAGGATAATTTTATTATTTGGTCTCTCCTCAATAGGCTTAATTAGTTGTAATTAGAATGTATTAGCTAAAGAAGGTTGATTAAGCTTAAGTGGCATCATTTTCATGTGAATGACCTTAAGGTTTTATCATCTAAGTAGATTACTTTGTGATGTCTATTTAATACTCTTTATTCACTTATAAATGTATGACTAATTCATGGCTCATTGATAGCTATCTTTAAATGTAAAGTCTTTAAGTGCGTGATATATTAATAGTGTGACCATTATCACTATTAAATTAGAAATAATAAAAAAATATTTTCATTATACAAGTCAAAGTATATGGATATATCTATGAATCTAAATTAACAAAAATGAATAAAACCCTTATGTATAACTCATGTGCATAATATTTACTCTTTGAAGGTATATAGTTTGGACACCCTGAGGCATAGGATTATTGGTCTGAAGGAGGTCTTAGATACCTCTTTTGACCTCACTTTTATTGAGGTTGACATGCACTCTCTTAGCTTAAGATCATGATTTATGCACTAAGACTTTTGTACTTGGGGTTAAGACACTCTTAATGGTTAGGAGGACACCAAGCCCAAGCTTAGAAGACTCACAAAGTCCAATACTAGGATCAAACCTCGATTGGACTATCAACCCCACTTAGTCCAAACTCACACAAATCTTAACACGGCAAACCCATTGAATCACAAAATCATAAGTGACTTTAAACACATCTAATCAAACACAGGCCAAATGATCTAGTTGGTGCATTTGACCTAATTTGGCCCATTGGGCCCATTCAGGGCACTTTGATGCAAACTTTGTTTAAATCTAATTTGATCTTGGTTAATCAATCCAATGTCATGCCAAGTTCCAACCATATCAAAATCACACCTAATTCATGTCCAATTTAACCAATTGGTCTAACTGATCCAAATTGATCCATTTAAGCCTAAAGGAGCTAAACTCTAAACTGATCCAAACCACTTGGAACTGACCTTATCCAAGTAATTTCCAACATAAACCAAACACGATCAATGCTAAATATAAACTCAATTTGGCTAGTTAACTCACTTGACCTACCCAATTTGACCTAATGAGATCAAGTTGAGCTAAACCTTAATTCAATACAAATTGGCTTCATTCAATCATTGCAATCACTCCCAAGATGATCATCTAGTATGATTCAACACCTAAGTGAGCCCAATTGACCCAACTAACCCAACCTAATCCAATTTGACTTCAGCTAAAATCAAACTAAATCCAAATTGAACCAAACCACCACAATTAACTTCAAAATAATAATTGAACACAACTCAACTCGCAACTATAACCAATTTAACCAATTCAAATTAACTAACCTAACCCATTTGCCCCATATGAATATATATGAGCCAAATTGAAATCTACTTTGAATTAAATCAAACTAATTACACCAACACTCCTAATCATCATTTGAACATAATCAACTAGTCCATTAGGATCAATTTGGTCAATTGGTCAAACTAGCCCAATTGACCTATATAAGTCACATTAATGCAAACTCAACCAAAATAACTCTAAACCCAACCAAACTTGCATGAATTTTCCTAAATGGACCTAACCAAAGGTGAACCCTATATAGGATAATAACTCATAATAAGATGTTCCAACTCCTCCTTTTGGCCAAGACAACACCCTTAGCACTCTTTAAGCTTAGTCTAACTAACCTAAGCTAACCCAAGGCTAATTTGCTCAGCCCTTGACCATGACAAGCCATGGCCACAAAGGGATAAATCTTAGTTCAACCACCATGAATTCTCCACTTCACTAGTGGCCATCAAAATTCTCTAGCCATCATGGGTTAGGTCATCAGTCATATGCCATTTCCAACCACGCCACTTCCTAAGCAATTTCCATGGCCTGAATCAACCCAAATGGGTGGTTCATATGGGGAGGAAGGTATACACCTCCCTAGGCCTCCAAACTCAAAACACACCTTCATAACCCTCCCAGAGCTTATCCCTAAATGATTCTAGAGCTCTTCATACTCCCCATCACAAGCGAGACCAAGCTCACTCAAGCCCAAATGTATTCACATACCCAACCTCACTAAAACTCATCCCCGCTTTAATTAACACCTTACACACTTTCCCTACACTTTGGCAAACCAAAATGAATAAAGAAAAACACTTAATTTGATCATCAAATGCCCATGTTAAAGAAGTTTGATGATTTCATGGTGGTTCATGGTCTTTAAAGCAACTGGCAAGGAGGCAAGAGGAAACTTCAACTACATGTCTTCACTTTTTCAAGGTGAAGCTGCATCGGTTGGAATCACCATCAATCTTAAGCTTCCGTGAGGTAAATCTTTCAAATCATAGAAAGCCTCCAGGATTATGGTCTTTGCAAAGTGAAATTTTATTTTAGCTCAATTAATCCATTAAATGAGTAGGAAATCATCCCTTGATTGTCTTTGATTCATCCTCCCTTCAATTTGAGCTCGATGAGCCATATCAAGTTGCAAAAGGTGAGCAATCTTTGCCCCTCATTAGAGGAAGGGGATGAATCATGCAATATCCATTCCATGTGATTAAAATAGATAGTCAAGACTACTCCATGCTAGATTTTAAATTTAATTCACTTTAATCCATGGACTAATCTCCACCACTCTATTAAAGATTGAATTGCTTTGATTAAACTGCATCCACAGCCAGTTGAGTCAGCCGCCACATGGGACATTTTATGTAATGAACTGCGTGGTCCACTTATTAAGCATTGTCATGACAGTGCTCACGTGATGTTGATTATGTAAATTGATTAATTAGGATTAAAATTTAATTAATTAGCTTAAAATTTAAAAATAATAACTAATTATAAAAATAATTTAATAATACAAATAAATATTCTATAGAAAGCTTAGATAATGAGGAGTTTACAAAAATAGGTTCCATTTTCACCACAAAAGTAATTAGGAGCAATTAAGGTTTGAATGAAAAATAAATTAGTGAAGTTAACCTTTAATTAATATCCTAATCAACTTAACTTTTGGGAACATTCTTGATGATATTCCTCACCTCTAATAATTATTTTAAAGTAATTTAGTTCATTATTTAAAATATAAGATTTTTTAATCTTAAGTTATTAATTACCTTAATTAATTAATTTTTAAAATTATAAAAATAATTTCGTGGCCCTCCCATGTTCAATCATCAATGATTGATATTAGAAAACCTTTAGAAGAATTTTTAAGGTCTTAATTATAATTAATTTGAAACATTGTACCTTAGGGCATCTAATTAATTAAATAATTCAATTAAATGACATAGAACTAATATAATTAATTATTAATTATCTATCACCATAAAAATTATAAATTAATCCTCCATGGGTTCATTTAGGTGATAATTAAAGGATGAAATCAAAACCAAAATTGGTTTGAGATATTTTGAGTGTAATTTTATCACTTTATGTAAGTCAAAATGACTTAGAAATTTTATTATTTAGTTTTGTTGTTCTCATGCATATTTCAAAAGTTCTTCATAAATTTTGGGCTTTCCTTTAGTGAATATTTACATTTTTTTTAGGATTAATTGTCTTAATTAAGATATTTAATATTTAAAAAAAATCAAGAAATTAATAAAATTAAAAAATTGGTTTAAAAGACATTAACCAATAGAGAATATTGTTAGAAAGATCAAACTCAAGCCTGAACCTATTTAGCTTTATTAATTCACCTTAAATATCCCTTAAGAAACCCATAATTAAATCCATTAAATAATACATGCTTTGAGCATGAGTTGAATCTTGAATGTGTATGCCTCTTTCTAGGACTAAATCTTAGGACTAAATAATTTATAAGATAAGCTTGTGGGATGTGACTTTCCCTTGCCTAAAAGATCTAGATTAATGTGTATTATTTCATGCATGTAGTTATGAACCTTAACTAAGTTATAATATATAATTCTAATCTTTTATTTTAAAATCATATAAAAAGTAATAACAATAGGTATCAACCTTCATGCTATGCATTTATGTAAATTACCATTTATGTTATATTCATAAAGAATCACATGCTTGATATAAATTTAAGGAATATAGACTAGACATCCCAGTGCTGCTAGCCCAAAGGAGGTTTTATAACCTCATCCTCCTGATTTAATAAAGTCTCATACCTATGATTAATGCATATTCCATTTGAGATGTATGTTCTTTCAAAAAGCATAAACTCATAGAATAAGCATATTCATAAATTTAAGGTATATAGGATGGACATCTTCGGGATGCATGATTATTAAGTTACCCTAAAGGAGGTTTTATAATCTCATTCTCCTAGTTTAACAATGTCACATACCTATAATTAATGCATAATTAATTTGAGATGTATGTTCATTCAGGAAGCATATATTCATAATATAAATATATTCATAAGCATAAGGTATATATGTTGGACACCCCTGGGGTGCCCAAATAAGTTTTTATAAGCTCATACTCCTAGTTTAACAAAGCCACATACCTATGCATTACAAATAATTAAGTGATTAAGAAGACCATCTATGCATACCATTCACTAATTACCAAATGAAACTGTAAGCTATAATATAAGTATGTTCATTCTCATTCAAGGCAATAAGCATGCATACCCATCATATTCATCAATTAAAGAGTGAAGCATAAGAGAGATTCATATATCAAAAGTCAATACTTATATCTAATTATCCCTTCAGAAGTGTACATCAAGTCAAGGAAATGCTTATCTTAGGGGTTTAGTCTCTCAGGATAGAGTAGGGTGTAGTGGTTCTCATTATGATGTGGACTACTAAGCTCCTCACACTTCATAATGTATAATCACCATTCAAACATAAAAGATGATTAGTCTAAAATCTATAGTAAATTATTAATTATTTAGATTAAAATTATCCAATAGTAATAAACTAAACCATGCTCTTAATTCACAATATAAATATTAAAGCTTAGCTCCAACTTACTACACTAGCCTTTGCACACATATTAGATTAATAGGCCACTAATTATAGGCTTAGAAATTAGGTTGGTGCTTTGTTGTGATGTATTGAATTTTCTAATTTTGTGATGTAATATTTTAGATTGGATATTAAGATTATTTGTATACTAGTATGGATGGTAGACCAATATTTATTAGACTAATGATATTTTTTTTATAAGGGGCTATGCTTAATTAAAGGGGTCACTATAATAATAAAAATAAATTAAATACATTTCCTTATAAGTGCTGCTTGCCCCTATAGCATATCAAATTATGATAGGTGGGCTTGATACCCATGAGTGTTAGGTCCAATTATGTCATATATAACTACTTGGTGTATATGTATGTTATAACTAACCTTTATTTTATAGGTTTAGTTATAATTTTTTGTTTGAAATTTAAATGTAATTTTGTAATAGAATAGGATTATAATGAAATTTAGGAGGAGTAGAGACTAAAACATTGTGGTGTTTAATTTTTATTTTTGTTGTGTTTATATGTGTGTGTTCGTGTGAGGGGACACCACGCAGATCTGTAGATGTATTCATTAGGGTGATCGGGTATGACATTAAGAAATAGTGTACTATCTTGAGAGATAGAAGTCACTATCCTATAATAGACCTAATCACCTAATGAGGGCTCCTAAGGCATGATGGGTCTTCGAATGTACCAAAGATTTTTCCCCCATTTTACATGGAAAAGTAAAGCATGATTTATTTAAATTGGGTTCATTAAGTTCCCTATGGAGGTAAGCCCCCATAGTTAATTACATCCTAAGGAATAAGATTCCTTAGGAATACTCTCGATTAAGGTAAATGATTATTGTCTCCAAAGATTCCAAAGATAGGACTATCAATCAATTGATTATTTTTAGAAAATCAAGTTGGGTTGCTCAAAAGGAGAGAGTTATTATCAAAACTAAAGGGAAATGAGTAGGGGATGCTCATGATACTAAAAAATATTGTGAGTGTCCTAAACTATCCTATGATTGGGCTTTATATCTTTGAAATTTGAAGAGGATTATATGTTTGAGTTAAAATTTATAGATTACTAGGGCTTGTAATCTAGCAACACAAGATTGTGGAAATGCCTAAGAGGTGAGGATTTATGCTTGTAGCCCCAAAGGAAATAATAACCTTAGATCCTAAATCTAGGAATCCTTGGGGAGGGCCAAAACTTAACCTAAATCTAAGGTGAGAAATGGGTATATGGTATATCTCCACGAGAGAGAGTAAACCACTCGACTATTGGACTTATAACCACATGGGGTGGCTGCCAACTAACTCCTCCTACGATTTTAAATACATGTAGGCAAGTCATATGCTTTGCAAGATAGTTAGGGTATTATTTTCTTAGAAGACAAACTAAGTCCTTAAACTCACTCCTTAAGAGACTAGATCATGAAGGGCATGAATAATGACCTAAATATAATGTTAATTTTGTTAAGTTTTATTTTGATTTTTGGAAATTTTTATTTGACAGAG
The DNA here is from genome assembly GCA_021442155.1 of Cymbidium sinense. Lineage (NCBI taxonomy): Eukaryota > Viridiplantae > Streptophyta > Magnoliopsida > Asparagales > Orchidaceae > Cymbidium > Cymbidium sinense. Next base: position 22,305,833 of record CM038229.1, read on the forward strand.
GCTATGGGATTTCATATGCCCAATTCATGACAAAATTAGTCATGAGCCAAAATAAAAAAGAAGGAGGTGTATTTCTACCCTAGATCTCAAAGGTCAAGCCATTTTCTCTGTAAAGTTTGAAGCCCTCCATTGGCAAGAATGAGATAATATGATTTATGCATGATGTGAGGCATACAACATCCAACTAAGGGGTTGCTAAATATATTATTATCTTGATTTAATTCATAGACTTTAGGTGAGGTTATTAATTATTTAATTTAATTTTGAATTAATTAATTGGAAAGAAAATTTATTTATTTTCCTAAGATCTTAATCACATCCAGACCTCACAATAATCACCAATCATAAAGAAATTTTGAAAAGGCATGCCATTTCTAATGCACAAGCTAAACAAACATCAAACAATTTTATAAAGCTGTCGCAAGAGAAAAGAGGCTGGTGTAGTCGGGTACCGTCGTACAACCCAAAAAGAAATGTGAGTAGTTGAGCTCTACCCTTATACATCCCAGTATAATGAAAAAATAAATTATAATCATGAAGTGATAAGTGTCATGGGGGTCTTCATTCTTCACTCCTTGTCCTTCATTCCTTCATCTTGATTTGCTCCATTTCTTTCTTTCTTTTGGTTTAACTTGGGATGTAGTTTGTTCTAAGGCCTCACATGGTATATAAGACATAGTTTTATAACCAATATTCACATTAATCCCCATAGCACTTATCCTAATCCTTATGTAAAAATTACATTAAAAGGAAGAAAAGTAAATCTAGCTACACCAGCAAAACAAATGTTAGCTAAACACAACATACAACAAGCAGTTATAAGAATAATTTGGCCTTAGTACTCCACACATAGGTAACCAAGCCCACCTGTCCTAATTTGGGTTATTCTTAGGGGTATAAGAAATCTACATAGCAAAAAGAATTTTATATTTTTATTACAGTGCCCCTTAAGCACAACCCCCTGCAGAAGACATGATTAGGCTAAGATCACCCTATCATCTAGTCTAGGCACATACACCCTAACATCTAGTCTAAAACATTACACCACCATACAAAATCAAGCACCAATCCATGCACCGCCATAACATAGAGCTAGAAGTGGTGACTTAGCCTAATGTGTGTACCATTCAAGGCTTGTGTGGCATGTCTTAGCTAGACTTTATGGTTATGATTTGCTAAGTGTGAGAGGTTTAATTTATAAAGGGTTGATTTCTCTTTAAGTAGTTTAGTTGATTTGGGGAATTTTATTTAATATTTTCTCTTATTTTATGTAACCTACACTTAGCAACTAAGTATTATAAAGAGAATAAAGAGAGGGAAAATGTTTCTTTTATCCCTACCTTACATATTTTCTAAGGTAAATTGGTTAATCAATTTATTTTGGCAAATATTTTATTATGTATTTTAATTGACCCTAAGTTTAGATTCATTCTAAATAGCCCTGTTCAATAAGAAAGACATCTTATTATTAGTTATGGTGGATTGCCATCACATAACATACACTCATTCATTTCTTTCCATCATGTATACCATGCATATGGATAACCCTAAGCATACCCATACATGCAATGCAAATCTTAGCAGACTTTGATGATGAATGCAAAGAGATGTGTTTTAAAATTTTTGGATATTCCATTTCTTAATTGGATCATTAATGCATGTCTTTGTTATGTAGAAAAGATGGATTTTTCATCCGTTAGCAAGATGCATATTCATATGTATAAAAGTTATAAGTGAGTATGACACCATTATTTTTTACACCAGGGGTGTAAGGTACAAGACCTATATAGGGCTACTTAAAGCCTTGCACCGGATGTCCAGACTGGCATACTACTTTTCTTAGATACATGTAGATGTACAAAACTACAAAGATGAGAAAATCTATGCAAAAATTATATTTCATTTATTTAGTTGTATGGTTTACATGTTTAATATGAAGATCCTTTCTAAGTCTTAATATAGAGATGCATAAGAATAGATTTAGGCAAGTGTTGTGTTATTTTCAAATGAATTTTACACTTGAAAACCCTATATTAATCCATATTAAGGGAAAGAAAGAGAACTTCATAATACACATCTTATGCTATCATGACATGCAAGCTTATAAATATTTATAACTAGCATCACTTCATTTATAATCTTTGATTTATAGGTTTTGATAATAATTTTTAGTTTAATAGTGATAATAGCCACTCATATTCTTAGCTTTAGCCAACACATGTAATTTTACATAAAAGGAAACATTTTATTTAATTAATTTTTAAATGAGATGAATGCATGATTTCATATGGCAAATAATATTTAGCATGATTGGAAAGAAATAAAGGAATGTAAGCACATAACTTCATTCACCCTAATTAATTTCTAAGGACAATCATATAGAATAAGATCATTTAAAATGAATCAAAATTCTTTGAGGAGAGTTTTATCTTTAAATTTGTTTTGACATAGGAAATATGAGAAGGGTTTGCTAGTCCTAACAGATTCCCCCATGTGTGAATTGGTTTAGTTTGATTTAGAACAATTAAGTTGATTTTATGTTTTGGTTAAGTTAAGGTATGAATTAAATGGATTTAATTACCCCTTACCTATACAACTTTAACATAATTATCCAAGTAATTATGAGCCAACATATGATATGCATCCACATGAAAATTAAATCAGTAATGCACCTAAGAAATGAAGGGGCCTAATGCAATTGGCTCATAATTATTGATTAATTAAGTTAAAGGGTTTGATTATGTACTTTTATAACCCTCCTACACATGTAGTTTTATTATAATTCCCTTTGGAATCCTCTTAGGTTATTAAACACCTAAGAATCTACCCAAGAATTGAATGATTAAGTTTTGGAATAATTTGGTTTTGAATTTTATTAGTTAAATTATTTAATGAAGTGATTAAGTTATTAATTAATTGCAAATTGATTAAGTGTTACTCAAATGAAATAAACTTAGGGAAAAAGATTGGAAAAGATGTCTTAATCTCATTCCCTATGTTTGTTCATTATTTCATAATGATTAACAAGTTTAATTAATGAATTTATCATTGTTTAACATGTTAATTAATCATTTAATTAGTTAAGAGAGTGATTAAGATTGAAATAAGAAATTCCCCTAATTAATCAAGCAATAAATTTTAAGAAAATCATGGGAGATAGAGGTCATCCTACTAATCAACCTTAGGATGTTTGGAATAAATTGTTGAAATAATTAAGGAGTAATTAGCTTAATTATGTTTTCAATAAAATTCACATTGAGTGAAAATTACTATTCTAACTTAATTGATTTTAATTTTATATTATTCTCCTTTGACTTATCTTTAAAATGAGTGTTTATTTGAAATTTTTGGATTTTTCTATAATTATTTATAAATTTTGAAAATTTTACCATTAAAATTAGATTAATTAAGCTTAATTAAACCCTTAATCCTTTTCACATGGCACGATGAGATAGGTTATTTAAGTAGTCACATCCGTCACTGAGTCAGCTACCGGTGGACGCATTTTCTCTAGGGGCCATCTGATCTAAGATCGGATGTTTGAGATCCTGTAGTTTAGGAATGAATTAGAGGGGATCTTGCATGATCTGATCACAGCTATCCATCCCAATCACATGGAATGGATGGCATACGATCCTTCTCCTTCACGAGCAATGACTGTTCGTCTCTCCTCATTCAATTTGAGCTCACCGAAGCTTGGATTAGGATCAAAATGATCCCACACCTTTGGAAGGAGGGGGGATGCACATCCAATGGTCAAGATTTTATTGGGTGATAATTTCCTTTAAAAAGGACCAACTGAATTTTCCTATGACTACAGTTTCAAGCAATGCCGGAGGCTATCATCGATGCTTCCAACAAAGGAGGTAGCTTCGTCTAGTAGAGATGAAGCCCTGTTGAAGGAATCCATCCAAGATTTGAAGTTGTTTACTTGGTTGACCAAGCTCCCCTTCAATGGTAATCAGCTTTGATCGAAATGGTACTTCCCATGGTTTGGAGACTTGGGAAACAATTGGATTTAGCTTGACAAGGTCCAAGGATGGTGTGTGCAAGGTTAATTACAATTTGGTTGAGAATTGAGTGAGTTGAAATTTGAGCTCACCTCCCCTATTTTGACTTTGAGTAAAATTGAGAATGGGAAATGGGGGAGCTTGGGAATGGCTTGGAAATGCTTGGGGAGGCTTCAATTCAACCTCTCTAGCTCTAAGGAAATGATTCATTTTTGTTTGAGTGAGAATGATGGGGAATATATCTCCTCCCTCCTTGGATCGGACGGTGATAGGCTATTTTGCCATTTTTGATCAATGGCTTGGATTGTTCGCACAATTTGAGCTGCAAAACACCCCACATGGTTTGTTTTGGGTAGTGGAGTGAAGGAGAGTGGATTCCCATGTGCTAGGTGAGTGCATTTGGAGTTCCAATGTTCAAATTCCATTGGAGAGGTCGATTTGGCCCTTCCTTGGGTCATGGTCAACTCAAGCTCATTGGGTCATGTTCACCTCCCTCCTTGGTGTCCATGTGGACTAATGGAAGGATGTCAAGTGGCCTTGAGAAAGAAATGGCCAAATTCTAAGTGAATTTTGTCATTGGATACCCTTTGGCCTAAGAGCAAAGTGGTCATTCAGCCATGAGTTTGATTTGTGCAGATTTGAAATGATTTGAAAATGGGTTGGGTCAAATTTCAAGTGATTTGGAGTTCATTTGATTTGATTTGGCTCAATTTGACCTATTTAGGTCAAGTTGGGTCAAATTGGCTTAGGTTAACCAATTGGTCAAATTAGGTCAAACCATGGGTTAGGTCAAGTTCAAAATATCATTTGGAGCCTATGGGTATCATTGATTTGGTTTAATTTGTTTTAAATTTGGTTTTGGTTCATTTAGGTTCACTTAGGTCAAATGAGTCAAGTTGACCAATTTGATACATTTGACACAATTGGGTTAGGTCATGGGTTGGTTTAGGCTTGGTTGATCATTTGAAATATATTGCAAGCTTTGGTTTCAATCAATTTTGATTTAGTTTGATTTCAAGTTGATTTGACCTTTTAGGTCAAGTTGGGTTCATGGTCAATTAGGCTAGGTTAGGTCCAATTGGTCAATTGAAGCTGTGGTCAAATTCAACAATCAATTTGGAATGAATTTGACCCATTGGTTGCAATCAATTTAGCTTAAATCAAAATTTGACCCATTTTGGCTTTTAGGCCAATTTGGGTCAACTTAGGTCAAATGGCCAATTGCGCTTGGTTTGGCTCAATTGATGGTTTAGTCATGTTCAATCATTGATCATGAATGGGTTTGAGTCAATGGTTTCAATCAATTTGGCATATGGTGAATTTTGGCTAGTTTGGGTTTCATTTGGGCTAAGTGTTGACTTGGTCAAAGGCTAGGTTTGACTTGGTTTGACCCAATTTGATTGATTGATCATTATAGGATGATTGTTGATCACAATATGTGATGTAGGGCATCATCGTGACCATCATCAATGTCATAATCATAGAGATTAAATCCATGTATTGGGCCTTTTGTTATAATTTAAGTTATGTATTATTTGGCTTTTATATTTTGTTTATGTCTTGAGCTTATATGTACTGTGCTATTCTTATGTCATGGCCCATGAGTTATTTTAGTAGGTATGGCATTTTGGGTAGGTATGGAATGAGTGGTAGGTTTGATAATGGTGGTAGGTTTGGTAGTAGGTGGTGGTAGGTGTAGTTATGATGGTGTTAGGTTTGAGTTTGGAGTTAGGTTTGAATATTCTTAACTTTCTCTTTAAATCTTAAAAATATGGAGACTCTTGTAATGCTTAGCACTTAGATTTGGAATAAAAGTTATCTTCTTAAATTTCTTTTACTATTCTTCTATATGCTTTCCTCCTGGGTGACGAACTACTTGAGTGTGTGAGCTAACAACCCTTAGAGAAGGACTTCTAAGGAAGGAACATGATCTCAAATATGATGGACTATTTGTAAAGGTCGACTACAACTTATCTCTGCTTCGGTGCTGGTTATTTTAAATTTGCTACAAGTTAGATCGTTCATAACTTTTCAGTTATTTCTTTGCACTTATAAGATTTAGATCTCTAGTATGGTTAACATAACTTTAATCAAAATCTTTTCAACTTCGCTAAATTCATAATATTGTGAATGTGCTCAATAGTAGTGTGCATTTATCATTACTCTTTTGTGAGGATTTAAGAATTATCGGTGTAATAAACATCATATTATAAAAGGCACTCTCGTCCTACATTATATTTGGTATCAGAGTAAGTATGTTTCTTTGGGAACATCTTGTTTACTTTTGAGTTTTATTTTTGCATTAGAGTAATCTTGTAATTCATTATTAAAAAAATATACAAAATTTATATTTAATTAGAGCATTTACTTACTTTTTTTAATCATGTCTTTGATTTCATTACATTGCATATTTAAAAAAAAATTAAATATTTGCTTATATTAAAATTTTAAAAGAATATCATCATGTCAACTCGTAGTCATCTTAGATATCAAGATCAATCTTTAGATGAAAAACATGATTCTTATGAATGTTTACTAGAAAAAATATAAAATCTTACCCTTATGGATCAATAAACCTATAATGAATTCTAAAAATGATTTGAAGCCTTAGAACAAAAAGTTGGTAGGCTTATAACACACTCACTAGAAACTAACTCAATCCTAGAACACAAACACGAAGAGAGGGAAGGTCATCCTATCGATCCCGTTCCTCTTCCTCTCCCTCCTCATCCATAATCTTTTATTAGACCTCTCTATCGCCCTAGGAACAACTTTAATGAATATTCTGAGTTTGATGAGATACTTCCTCACCCACCTCATCGAATAAGAAGACAATTAAGATGAGATGAAGGTTCTCATCAAACTCCTTATGAGCATTATCCTCAACATTATGAAAGCCATTATCTAATTTTGTTGCCCCTCAACGTACACTTATAGAACTTGATGATGATGTTAATTGTAGGGTTAAAATTGATCCACCTACTTTTGATGGTCAACTTGATGATGCTCACCCTAGAGACTCACCCACAGCCTTTTAAGGTTGCTTGGGTAGATAAGACCTCTATCTCTATATCTCAACATTATCTTGTACCCATTCAATTAGGAGAATATAGTGATAAAATTTGGTGTGATGTTCTTCCGATGGATGTTGTTCATATACTTTTAGGTAGACCTTGGCTTTTTTGATATGAATGTCACAAATTATGGGCGATATAATACATATACTTTTAATTTTCAAGGTAAGAAAATTTTCTGAAATCCAGTTAAGCCTAAAGAGGTCACTCCACTGCAACCCCAAAATTCTTCTCCTCCCATAGAAAAGAAATCCCTGCATATTATTAATAAATGTCAATTTCAACAAGAGATTGATGGGAATATCATTCTTTCATTAGTTCTCCTAACCTCAAAAAATAAATCTTGCGTTAAATCATTCTCATCTGAAGTACGTGAACTTTTATTGGAATATCAAGATATGTGTCCCGAAGAACTTCCTAGTGAGCTTCCCCCATTAAGAAGTATCCAACATGCCATAGAGCTAGTTCCTGGATCATCACTCCAAAATTTTCCACATTATTCTATGAACCCAAGTGAACATGCGGAGCTAAAATGACAAGTTGATGATTTATTAGCAAAAGGATTTATCAGGAAAAGTATATCTCCATGTGCAGTGCCTGCTCTTCTTACCCCAAAGAAAAATGGTACTTGGCATATGTGTGTAGATAGTCATGCTATAAATAAATCACTATTATGTATAGGTTCCCCATACCTAAACTTGATAACATGTTAGATATGATGGCTAGATCAATAATTTTCTCTAAAATTGATCTTAGAAGTTGATATCATCAAATTTGTATGAGAGAAGGTGATGAATGGAAAACAACATTCTTGACAAAAGATAGTTTGTATGAATAGCTAATAACGTCTTTTGGATTGACTAATGCTCTAAGTACATTTATGCGAGTGATGACTCTTATCTTACAGCCGTTTATTGGAAAATTTTTAGTTATGTACTTTGATGATATTTTAATTTTCAGTCAAACTAAGAGAGATCATGAGAATTATTTACCACAATCTTTAAAGTGCTTCGTAAATAAAGACTATATGTTCACTTAAAAAAAAGCTCATTTATGATGTCTTCAATAATCTTCTTAGGATACCACATCTATGTTAATCCTAAAAAAATTAGGGCTATTCAAGAGTGGCCTACCCCACCACAATTCATGATGTACATAGTTTTCATGGGTTAGCCATATTTTATCGAAGGTTTATTCATGGATTTAACACTATTATGGCCCAGATAGCTCAATGTATTAAAAAGGGAGACTTTGCTTGGACAAAGGTAGCTGCTGATGCCTTCTCTAAAATTAAAGAACTTTTAACAAGTCCACCAATATTGAAATTGCCAAATTTTGACAAAGTATTTGAGGTATCATGTGATGCTTTTGGAGTTGGTATTGGAGGTGTTCTTAAACAAGAAAGTCATCTTATTATTTTCTTTAGTGAAAAATTAAATGAAGCATGTCAATGATATTCCACATATGATCATGAGTTGTATGATGTCATCCAAACTTTACGTTATTGGCGACATTATCTTCTTTCACGAGAATTTAAACTTTATTCTGATCACGAAGCACTTAAATATCTAAACACCCAAAACAAACTTAGTTCTCATCATGCAAAATTGGTTTAGTTTCTTCAAGAATATATGTTTGTTTTTAAACATAAATTTGGTATGGAGAACAAAGTAGCAAATGCCCCAAGTAGAATATGTACCTTATTAAATACCATGAGTGTGAATGTTGCTAGATTTGAAAAGTTAAAGATGATTATCCTAATTGTAAAGATTTTCAACAAATTTTTGAATATTTGAAATTTGATGTTTCAATTAATAGTCCTGACTATCAAATACGAGACGATTATCTCTTTCATGGCACACAACTATGTATCCCAGATTCATCACTTCAAAATTTTCTTGTTGAGGAAATTCATTCAAGAGGTGTGTCTAGTCATTCCAGTTATGATAAGACAATAGCCATGATGGAGGATAGGTTCTTTTAGCCTAGTCTTAAGAAATATGTTGCTCATATCATTGCCCAATGTCGTACTTTCCAAGTAGCAAAAAGTTGAAAATAAAATTATGGTCTATACACACCACTCCCAATTCCCCATAACTCATGGGAAGATCTTAGTATGGGCTTCATCTAAGGATTACCTCACATTGTACAATGTTTTAACTTTATCCTAGTAGTTGTTGACCAATTTTCTACAATGGCACACTTCATTCCATGTTATAAGACATCAAATGCATCACATATAGCGACTATTTTCTTTTGTAGGATAATTCGCTTACATGGACTTCCTAAGATAATTGTGTTTGATCATGATGTAAGATTTATAAACTATTTTTGGAAAACTTTATGGAAAAAACTTGGCACAAAACTCTTATTTTTTAAAGCTTACCACCCTCAAACAGATGGACAAATTGAAGTTAATAGAAGCTTAGGAAATTTAGTTAGGTGTCTAATGACCGATCATACTATTAGTTGGGACCTAGTTCTTCCTACTGCAGAGTTTGCTTATAATAGTTTAATTAATAGGTCAATCGATATGAGTCCTTTTTTATATTGTAACTGGCTATGATCCAAGAAAACCAATTGATATTTTTGAATTGCTTGTAACATATAGGTCTAGTGCATTTGCATCTTCATTTGCATAAAGCATGCATGATTTACATCATGAAATTCAACAAAAACATACTCTGAGTTATGTTAAATATAAAGCTAATGTTGATGCACATATACAATATGTAAAATTTAATGAGGGAGATTTGGTTCTTGTTAAAGTTAGATTTGAGAGATTTCCAACTAGAACTCTTAAGAAATTAACTCTCAAGAGTTCTGGTCCTTATAAAGTGGTAAGGAAGATAAATGACAATGCTTATGAAATAGATCTTCCACTGAATGCTTGGATTTCTCCAATATTTAATGTATCAGATTTAACATTGTACCATGGGCATGCCATAGATAACACTATTCCCTATACAAATAGTACTAACATGCAAGTTAATACTTCATCACCCCAACTCCTCTACCATCTCGTCGCTTAAGATCACATCGTCCAGATCAAATTTTAGAAGGCCAGATTATCATCACAACTTATGGAGGCACTCAAAGGTTGCTCATTTTTTGGAAAGGTCTTTCTCCACTTAAAGATTCATGGCTTACATTTGATGAGTTACATCAACTAGACTCACAATTATTACAAGAGTACCTGGATTTTCATTCTCCAGAGGAGAATCATTTAAAGCCAAGGTGTGCTGATGCAGAGCATCATCATCACCATCATGGATGTCATCATCATAAAGCTTAAATCCATGGATTCGGCCTTTTTTATAATTTAAGTTATGTATTATTGGGCTCTTATATTTTGTATATGTCTTGAGCTTATATGTATTGTGATATTCTTATGTCATGGCCCATGAGTTATTATAGTAGGTATGACATTTTGGGTGGGTATGGAATAAGTGGTAGGTTTGATAATGGTAGTAGGTTTTGTAGTAAGTGGTGGTAGGTGTAGTTATGATGCTGTTAGGTTTGAGTTCGGAGTTAGGTTTGAGTATTCTGAACTCTCTCTTTCAATCCTATAAATAAGGAGGCTCCTGTAATGCTTAGCACTTGGATTTGGAATAAACATTATCTTCTTAAATTTCTTTTACTATTCTCCTATGTGATTTTCTCCTGAATGATAGACTACCTGATTGTGTGAACTCACAACCCTTAGAGAAGGACTTCTAAGGATGGAACATGATCTCCACAATGATGGACTATTTGTAGAGGTCGACTACAACTTATCCCCGCTTTGCTGCTCATTATTTTAAATCTTCTATAGGTTAGATCATTCATAACTTTTCAGTTATTTCTTTGCACTTATAAGATTCAGATCTCTAGTGTGGTTAACATAACTTTAATCAAAATCTTTTCAACTTCACTAAATTCATAATATTATGAATGTGCTTAATAGTAGTGTGCATTTATCATTACTATTTTATGAGGATTTAAGAATTATCAGTATAATAAACATCATATCATAAAGGAGACTCTCGTCCTACATCAATATGAGGCTTAGATGGGCTTAGTTCAATCCAATATGGGTTGGATTAGAATTTGGCTCCAAAAGGTCCTTTAGTTGGGTCAAGTGAGCCTAAATGGGTCAATTGGCTTGATTAAGGCTTGATTTGAGTTTAGTTGAACTCACATGTGGACTTATGATGGAAATATAAATCCAATTCCAAGTGGTTTGGAGTGAAATGGGTTTTGAGTCATTTGACAATTTCAAGTCAAAAGGATGATCATGGGTTTGACTTGGGTTAGTTTGATTTTGGCTTGGAGACTATAGTTTATGCTTATATTTGGGCATGTGATTGAAGGAATGATTATTTGAAGAGGAAATCCAAGGGTTTGGATTGATTTGAGAATGATTTGGCTAAATCTAGGAAATTAATTTGAAGGATATAAATTGGGTTTGTATTTGAGTTTTGAATTTATATTGATTTGATTCTGGTCATTTGAGTTTATATTTCATTTATACTTGTGTATATAAATGATCCATGAGAGAATCATGTGAATTTGGCTAAGGTAGATCAAACATTTGAAGAAGGGGTTCTAATTTTGTTTCATTTGATTTGAATGATTTGAATACCAATTTCATTTATAATTATGGATATAAATGATGAACTAAGTGATTTATAAAGAAATCACTTGCTTTGGGTTGATTTGAAAGATTTGGCTAAGCTTATGGATGTGGTTCATAAAGCTTAGGAAGGTTTTGGATTTGGAATTGATTTTGGATTTGAATCATTTGGGATTGGAGTTAGGTTTGGAATTGATTTGAGATTTCAGAAAATTAATTGAGTTGGAATTGATTTAAGGTTTGAGAAAAAAATTGAGTTGGACTTGATTTAAGAAAATCAATCGAGTTGGAATTGATTTGAGATTTCAGAAATCAATTGAGTTGGGATTGATTTGAGAATGATCAATTGAGTTGGAATTGATTAGAAGGAGTGCACATGGGCTGGGTTTGAGCTACAGGGTAAGTGGTTGCCTTAAGTCCTTAATGCATAGCCTAGTCCTATGATAAACCCTTCTAAGTCTTTAGGGTTAGGTTAAGTGTTCACCTAATCACTAGAAGTGTCTTAAGACTATGGAACTCTTAGTTCCTAGAGAAGTCCTAAATCTAAGATGGAGAAATTGAGAGCTCACTCCAAAAGTGAGGTCAATAAATGGCGCCCAATAGGTGTGGTATGACTGGCAAGACATACCACGTGTGTTCCGAGATGATCAACACTTGTTGGTGATAGCAAACGATAAAATTATCCCTAAACCTGAGGCATAGAAGGAATCAAGATCTTAGTGTAATGCAACTCTACGTACATCAAAGACATAGGAGAGTGAAGGAGGAATCCACTAGGGATTGAGTATGTGAACCTTCCACTAGGAAATAAAGTTCAAGTTATCCATTGGGGATAGGAGGTTGTGAAAACTTATTGGGGATCAGAATTTGGAATCCACTGGGGATAAAAGATGTGAACCTTCCACTAGGGGAACAGGTTCGGGTTGGACTAAATTGACTCTACTAGAGAGGTTGGAAAGATTTGCATCTCACTGGGGAGAAGCTGACTGATTTGACTATTTAATTTGACTCCACTAAGGAGGCTAGTTGGTTTTGTTTCAGAGTTTAAATTTGAATTTTGAGATGGACCCTATCAATTTGTGATGGACCGCACTGAGTAAGGGCCATGTTGGCCTAGACCTACTTTAGATTTACTTATCCAAAGGGGTAGTTTACCTGCCACATAGTAAGACTATCTAACCAAAGGGGTGTCTTTCAATTTGCAGCGGCCAATTCAAGGAAGAATGCATGGGGACTCACATCTTCCAGAACAAAATATCACTAGGGTGACATATTAGCAAGGTAACATGTCAACCCGACCTAGGGCTAACTACTGAGTGAATACCACTGGGGGACTAAAATCAACTCAATAGATAATCAAAATTAATTTTATTTTAATTTTAGGGTTGACTACTAAGTGAATGCCACTGGGGGACTTACATCAGCTCAAAAGATAGTCAAAATTAATTTTATTTTAATTATATTTGATGGATCCCATTAGTTTGTGATGGACCACACTGAGTAGGGGCCATGTCAGCTTGGACCTACTTCAGATTTATCGATCCAAAGGGAGTAGTTTCCCCTACCGAAGGGGATAATTATCCAACCAAAGGGGTACCTTTTAGTTTGCAATGGTCAATTCAAGGAAGAAAGTATGGGGACTCACATCTTCTTGAATAAAAGACCACTGGGTGACACATTAGCAAGGAAACATGTCAACCTGACCTAGGGCTACTCGTTAGTTTGTGATAGTCATGATAGAAAGAATGCATAGTAGACTTACATCTTTTAAAATGAAATGATCGTCGGGGTAACCTGTTTATGGAAAAATAGATTGAACCTAACCTAAGGGTGACTACTGAGAGAGCATTGACCTAGGGACTTATCTCAACTCAAGTGGAGTCAGATAATTTCTATAGGGAGTTTTGTTGATGCTGCCCTAAAGATAGGATGCCTGCTTGGGTTTGGGGCCATTGGGAGCTTGAATTCCTAATCCACAAGTGAATAAATTTGTTTGTTTGTTATGAAACCTATTGGTTTATGAGGGATCACACTGAGAAGTAGCTTATATCAGCCTAGACCTATCTTAGAATTACTGGTCCAAGGGAGAATCTATGCATCCATTAAATAAATTCTCCAACCATAGGGGTAGTTACTAGGAAAGGGGGACTGTTCAATCCAAAAGTAACCTGGGCAGTGTCTAGATGGGGTCACAAAGGACATAATCCAAATAGAGTGTCCATAGGGGAGGTTCCACTAAGGGCTTTATCCATAACCCTGTAAAAGATAATGTCTATAGGTATTCGGTGGCCAACTCAAGGAGAAAGCGCAGGGACTCATATCTGCCAAGAGTGGTGTATCCACCGGGTGAGTGGCTATCAACATTGGGAACCTCAACCAACCTAAGATGCCCGTCAGTTTGTGATAATCAACCTATGAAGGAAGCATCAGGGAATCACACCCTCCTACAATGGAACTGATTGTCGGGATAGTCTATCTTCGGCTCGACATGTGCTATTCGACCTAGGGTGACTATTGAATGAATGCCACTAGGGGACTTATATATCAACTCAAAAGTAGTCGAGTGGAAAGGAACCACTAGGGTACTTATCCTAAACCTCAAATATACTCGACCTAGCTAGTGTATGATGGATAATCTAAGAAGAAAGCATGTAGGCTTACAACTTCTTAAGCAAAGTCAACACGGGATAGCTTACAAGCTGCGCAGTAAGGCCTACCAAACTAATAAGGCCCTTATTGATTTGCAATGGTTAAGTTATGAAGAAAGTGTGGGGTCTCACATCCGCCTGACAAGTGACCACTAGGGTCATATACTTGTAATGTAGCATATCGGTCCGACCTAGAGTGGAAAGTGAGTGAGTGCCATGGGGCTTTCTCCCACATCAAAATAGCCTGAGATAAAAGATTGTGTTTGTGTTTGTCTTAAAGGAGGACAGGATGTCGCCTAGGTTCTTTTACACCAATCCTAAAATACGCTTAAGAGTTGATGAAATGGTGCCACGAATGACAGTTGTGATCCCACCAAGAAATGATGATACTTGGGTTCTATTAGACCTAACTTAGCCATGCTAGTCGAAATAGGACAGCTTGGGTTCCCTTACACCTACCCTAAACACGTCGTGATAGATTTACAAACAAGCAAATTATGCTTCGAATGAAGAGAACATTTTGATGAATTGGAATAGGATTTTTGAAGATAATTATCTTCAGACATGATTTTATGGATAACATTTCTTCAAATAGATCCCATTAATTGGAAGCATCGGGTGTTCCCCTTTATAATTAATAAGTTGATAAGATCCTCCTTAGTAGGCCTTCTCTATGATGAAAGAGCATTCCCAAGTGGGTTCAAACTTGCCTCCCATTTTTTGACGGGCAATAATTTGTCTCCTTAGAACTAAAATAAGCTCTCCTACTTGAAAAAGCTATAGGGCAGACCAGCTTATTGTCAGCTTGAATCATCTTGGCTTTGTATAGCTCGAGGTTCTGGCACACCCATAGGCATCTCTCCTCAAAACCTTTGAGCTCTTCTAATCACAACTTAGCATTCTACTCTATAGTAATTTTACTATCCACTGCTATCCTTAGTGATGGGAGCTGAATTTTTAAAGGTAGAACAGCTTCGGACCCATACACTAAGGAGAATGGGGTAGATTGAGTTGAAGTTCTATATGTGGTGCAGTATGCCACAAAGCTTCAACTAGCTGCTCATGACACCATCGCTTGTTATCATCGAGTGTCTTCTTTAGTATCTGGATGAGAGTTTTGTTGAATGCTTCTCCAAGGTCATTTTCCTTGGGAAAATAGATAGTGGAGTATCTCTAATGTATACTGTGTCTCTTGGCGAAGCTATTGATCTTATTACTTTTGAATGCATTATCATTAGTAGATATAATTTGTCGAGGCACCCCAAACCTATATATGATATGGTTCCTAAAAAATTGGAGCACCTACTAAGTTATGACCTCTCTGAGAGGGATTGCCTCTACCCACTTGGAAAAGTAGTCGGTGGTAGGTAGGATGAACCGATGACCCTTAGAAGGAGGATCAATTAGACCCACTATGTCAGTACCCTAACACTTGAATGGACATGAGGTCAATGTGAGGTGTATAATATTGGGTGGTTGGTGCAAGACTACATAATGTACCTGACATTGGTGGTATCTCCTAGCTACATCGATGTAATCTATAATCATCGCATGATAGTAGTATCTTAGTCTTTTCATCTTAGCTTTCATCTTCGGATCGGATTGATGTGCTCCGCATAGACCTGAATGTACCTTGGTCATGATCTTATGGGCTTCGTGTGTGTCTAAATAACGTAACTACACTTGATCGAAAGACTGTCGGTACAAGGTGCCATCCACGAGAGCACAGGAGAGAGCTCTCTATTTCACCTCTTGGGCTTCTGATTTCTCTTGAGATAATTTGCATGTGTTTAGGTAATCTATGAATGGCTGCCTCCAATCTGATTCGTCGTCCTCTTTGGTAACGAAAACCTCCCCTTCAAGAAAGAATCTCTCGATGAGTTCAACATCAATAAAAGATAAAACTTGTCTATTTTGGATCTTTATAGGAATGGACTCATCTTTCAGATAGGCCAACTCCTTGGCAAGTTTGGCCAAAGAATCTGCTACTGCGTTCTCTCCTCCAAGAATCTTGTAGATGGTGACCTTAGGGATTTGGGCCAACAGCTTCATGGTGTACTCATAGTGATGACAAAGCTTAGGTTTTAAAACCCTATAGGATCCAGTAATCTGGTTGATGATCAGCTGAGAATCCCCGTAGATGTTGATGCTTTTGACACAAACTGGAATAGCTAACTCTAGACTGGCAATCAAAGCCTCATATTCAGCTTCATTATTGGTGCATGGATCAGAGAGATAGTATGAGAATCTCATCACATCATGGTCTGAAGTTAAGAGAACTATTCCTACCCCTACCTTTCCTGGAATAGTAGATCGTGGTTATTATCCTCTTTGAGAAGAAGCCGCACCATCAAAATATTTTTCTCAAAGGTGATTGTCAACCTCCCCTAAGTTCAAGATTTGTTTGTCAGGGAGATCACCACTAAGCGAAGAGTCAGTAGGAAGTGGGTGTGCTACTAGAAAATCTGCCAATGTTTGTCCTTTAACCTCTTGAAGGGGTATGAATGTAATATCAAACTATGAGAGAATCATGGACCAACGTGCCAACTATCCGGATAACGTTGGCCATGTCATGAGATACTGCAATGGATTGGTTCTTGAAATCAATTTTACCTTTTGAGAGAGTATATAATGTCATAGCTTTTGGGATGCGAAGATGAGAGCTAGGCAATGTTTCTCAATAGAAGGGTAGTTTTCTTCAATAGAGATTAGACAATGACTGAGGTAATAGAGAGCATTCTCCTTCCCTTTGTCATTGGTTTAGGCCAACAGAGCACCAAGGAAGTCATCCAATGCAGTAGTGTAGAGGATAAGTGACTTGCCCGGGATAGGGGTTGCTAGAACTGGTGGCTTCATCAAATACTATTTGATACCTTCAAAAGTATACTGGCACTTATTATCCCACTTGAACTTAGTATCCTTTTTGACAAGTGCTGAAAATAATTTGCACCTCCCCGATAGTTTGGAGATAAAGCATCTTAAATATGCCAACCACCCTTAGAATGATCTAAGCTGAGCTAAAATTTTGAGGGGTAAAATTTCTAAGATAGCTTTGATCTTTTCTAAGTCTATTTCTATTCCCCGGTGTCAGACAACAAACCCAAGGAACTTCCCTAAAGCTACTCTAAATGCACACTTCGAGGGTTTCATTTTGAGATTGAATTATCTTAACCGTTCAAAAACTACACTCAAGTCAAAGAGATGGTCTCCCTTTTCTTTGCTTTTCACTACTAGATCATCGATGTAGTATTCTACTTGATGATGAATGAGTTCACTGAAAATCTGAGTCATGACCCAATGGTAAGTGGCACTAGCATTTTTAAGGCTGAAGGGCATGGCCTTATAACAATTGATTTTGATCGAGGTTTGAAATGTAGTATTCCACTCATCCTCATGGGCCATCTTGATTTAATTGTATCCAGATGACCCATCCATGAAGGAGATTACTGCATGAGATGAGGCAATGTCCACCATTAACTCTGGTATAGGAAGTGAAAATTCATCTTTAGGATATACCTTATTTAAGTCCCTGAAATTGATGCATATGTGAATTTGTCCATTCTTCTTCTTAACTGGGATGACACTGGCCAAATAGATAAGATATATTTCTTCCCTCATAAAGCCAGGATTGATCAATTTCTTGACTTCAAAAATGACTTGTTGATCAATTTCTAATCGCATGCGTCTAGGAGCTTGCTTGATAGGGCTAGCTTTAGGGACTATTACTAGTTTATGGACTGCTACATTAAGAGATAATCCTGGAATCTCTTGATAGCTCCATGCAAAGCAGTCCTTAAACTCAATCAATAGCCTAACTAAGTCATTGGTTTCTTCTTCGCTCAATATAGAACTGATGTATGTGGGGTGTGGATCTTCTTTTGTCCCAAGGTTGATTTATTTGAGCTTGTCGATGGTTGAATTAATTTTTTCTTCAAATTTTGGAGGTGCATCTTTGATTTGAAGATCATTATGATCATCTGAAGTTTCTAAACACACCTCCTCATAAGAGTTAGTGTGGTTTGAGAGGATTCTATTAGACTCCAGATGATTGGTGACAACTAAGCAGTAATCAACATCAATGACTATACCCACTATACTAAATCCTAGTCCTGTCCTTGATTATGCATCCCTGCCTTTGTTGTTCCACAACTTCTCAAAATACTCTGACCTATGCTTGGACCATGTGTAAGGAATCAAACCTTTCTTTGCAAGATTAAGAACACAAGGTGAGTACCAATCAAAAAGTAATTACATTAAATCTTTATATGAATTGTCCTTAAGTCTTACATCTGCTTCTTAACTTGAGGATGATGATCCCAATAGAAATTTATTTGGATTGACATCTATGGAAGATCTAGGGGCTTCCTTAACTACAAAACCCTCAACTTTTTGAGAAGAAAGTGGGGTTAGAGCTAAGGTTCCCAACTGCTACTTATTGGTTTTGCTTGGAGGCCTGGTCTTCATCACTGTCTAGCTCGAGTGTCACCTCCAATGAGACCTGCTGAGAGGGATTGACTGGTGTGCTAATCATATCATCCTTCGAGTTAGATTCTAAGTCTATGTGAATAGTAGGAGTACTCCTCTGGACTGGAACATAGCCTTTGTTGGCTGGCCGCCAATCAAGGGTCTTCCATTTGTGGAACTTCCTCTGTATCTTCCTCTGCCTCTACCTGGTGGAGGTCGAGTCATCCTACCCATATGTCTGTATGGAGGAATGGACTGTGGGTGAAATGTAACATGCGGCTCTACCTCTTCTTTAGTGTTCCTTTCTCGCTCACTTGTACTTTCTTTTTTCTTTTTTTTTTCTTTTTCTTTTTCTTTTTCTTTTTCTTCTTTTACTTGTATTTGAATTTTTACCAAGTTCATGAGAATGGATGCTTTGACTTTGAAGAAGATAGTAGGTCGCGTCTTTATATATCTCAACTACTCTAACTGAGAATGGCTTTTCATCTCCTTTGACACAGTATTCGATTCCGTCTCTTCAAAACTTGATGCACTGATGAAGAGAAGATGGAACCATCTTGTTCTGGTGTATCCAAGGCCAATCAAGCAAAATAGTGAATGATGTATTTAAATCAATTATATAGAATTTGACTTCAGTCTTCCAGTTATCTATTTCTAAAGGTAATATTATGGAGCCTAAAGTCCTCTCGCCCTGTTCATTGAATCCTCTCAACATCATCTGATCTCCTTGGAGTTCAGAGATGTCAATCCTCAAATAGGTAAGGGTTTTTAGGCTCCTAATGTTCACTGATGCACCTTGATCAACCAATACCCTAGAAAGCTTGAATCTGCCCATAACCACTATAATGTAAAGGAAACGGTTATGCTCCATATCCCCTAGAAGAAGGTCTTCATCATTGAATGTGACTCATTGGGCTTCTCTTGAATAATGTGCCTCCTCTCCAATAGTAGTCAACTGAGCTAAGCAAGTTTCTAAATCAAGAAGGGCCTTGATTAATGATTCCCTCATCTCTTTGGATAAGATAAGGGCATCATATATGCTTAACTTAGCTGAAATCTTTCTTAGGCGAGCGAGGACATTATAGTCAATTCTGGGTTGGTCCCCCACTAGCATATCCAAAGGCGGAGCATCCTGTGGAGGGGCTTATTGATCATTTGAACCAATGACTTGTTTACCCTTATCCCTTTGGGCTTTATTTTTTTGAAATTTGAAGAGGATTATATGTTTGAGTTGAAATTTTATTAGATTACTAGGGCTTGTAATCCATCAACACAAGATTATGGAAATGCCTAAGAGGTGAGGATTTATGCTTGTAGCCCCAAAGAAAAAATAACAACCTCAGATCCTAAATCTACAGAGCTTTGGCGAGGGCTGAAACACAACCTAAATCTAAGGTGAGAAATGGGTATATGATTTATCTCGACAAGAGAGGGTAAATCACCTAACTGTTGGACTTAGAACCGCCTGTGGTGGCTGCCAACTAACTCCTCCTATGATTTTAAATATATGTAGGTGAGTCATATTCTTTGAAAGATGGTTAGGTTATATTTGCTTAGAATAGAAACTAAGTCCTTAAACTCACTCCCTAAGAGACTAGATCATGAAGGGCATGAATAATGACCTAAATCTAATGCAAATTTTGTTAAGTTTTATTTTGATTTTTGGACATTTTATTTGACACAGGCTATGGGATTTCATATGCCTAATGCATGAGAAAATTAGTCATGGGCCAAAATTAGAAAGAAGGAGGTGTATTTCCACCATGGCTCTTAATGGTCAAGCCATTTTCTTTGGCAAAGGTGGAAGCCCTCCATTGGCAAGAGTGAGATAATATGATTCATGCATGATGTGAGGCATACAACATCCAGCTAAGGGGTTGCTAATTTTTTTATTATGTTGATTTAATTCTTAGGCTTTAGGTAAAGTTATGAATTATTTAATGTAATTTTGAATTGATTAATTGGATAGAAAATTTATTTTTTTTCTAAAAGCATAATTGCATTTAGGCCACACAACAATCACCAATCATAAAGAGACTAAGGAAATGCATGCCATTTCTAATGTACCAACTAAACAAATATCAAACAATTTTATAAAGCTATCACAAAAGAATAAGAGGTCGGTGTGGTCAAGTACTGCCATACAACCCAAAAAGAAATGTGGGTAGCCGAGCTCTACCCTTATACATCCTGGTATAATGATAGAATAAATTATAAACATGAAGTGAGAAGTGTTATGGGGGTCTTCATTCTTCATCCTCCATTCTTCAATCCTTTTCCTTTATTCCTTCATCTTGATTTGCTCCATTTCTTTCTTTCTTTTGGTTTGACTTGGGATGTAGTTTGTTCCAAGGCCTCACATGGAATATAAGACATGGTCTTATAACCAATATTCACCTTAATCCCCATAACATTAAAAGGAAGGAAAATAAATCTAGCTACACTGCAAAAAAAATGTTAGTTAAACACAACATACAACCCAAGCATTTGTAGGAATAATTTGGACTTAGTACCCAGCACATGAATAACCAAGCCCAGCTATCCTAATTTGGGTTATGCTTAGGGGTATAAGCAACCTGCATAGCAAAAAGCATTTTATAGTTTTATTACAGTGCTCCTTAGGCACAACCCCTTGCAGAAGACATGATTAGGCTAAGATCACCCTATCATCTAGTCTAGGCACAGATACCATAACATCCAGTCTAAAACATTACACCACAAAACAAAATCAAGCACCAAACTATGCACTGCACTAACATAGAGCTAGAAGTGGTGACTTAGCCTAATGTGTGTGCCATTTAAGGCTTGTGTGGCATGTCTTAGCTAGGCTTTAGGGTTATGATTTTATAAGTGTGAGAGGCTTAATTTATAAAGGGTTGATATCTTTTAAGTAGTTTAGTTGATTTAGGGAATTTTATTTAATGTTTTCTCTTATTTTATGTAACCTACACTTAGAAACTAAGATCTATAAAGAGAAGAATGAAAGGTAGAAAGTCTCTTTTATCCCTACCTTAAGTATTTTTTAAGGTAAATTGGTTAATGAATTTCTTTTGGTGAATAGTTTATTATGTATTTTAATTGACCCTAAGTTTAGATTCATTCTAAATAGACATATTCAATAAGAAAGACATCTTAGGATTAGTTAAGGTGGATTGCCATCACATAACACACACCCATTCATTTCTTTTCACCATGTATACCATGCATATGAATAACCCAAGCATACCTATACATGCAATGAAAATCTTAGCACACTTTGATGATGAATGCAAAGAGATGTGATTTGAAAATTTTGGATATTCAATTTGTTAATTGGATGCATGTCTTTGTTATGTAGAAAAGAGAGATTTTTCATCCATTAGCTAGATGTATATTTTCATGTATAAAAGTTATAAGTGAGTATGACACGATTATTTTCTACACCAGGGGCATAAGGTATAAGACCTACTTAGGGCTACTTAAAGCCTCACAGACCTGGGATGTCCAGACTGATATACCACTTTTCTTAGATATATGTTGATGTACAAAACTACAAGGATGAGAAAATCCATGCAAAAATTATATATCATTTGTTTAGTTGTATGGTTTACATGTGTAATATGAAGATCCTTTCTTAGTCTTAATATAGAGATGCATAGGAATAGATTTAGGCAAGTGTTGTGTTCTTTTCAAATGAACTATACACTTGCAAACTCTATATGAATCCATTTTAATAGAAAGAAAGAGAACTTCATAATACACATCTTATGCTATCATCACATGCAAGCTTATAAATATTTATAACTAGTATTACTTCATTTATAATCTTTAATTTATAAGTTTTAAAAATAATTTTTGGTTTAATAGTGATAATAGCCACTCATATTCTTAGCTTCAGCCAACACATGCAATTTGACATGAAAGGAAACATTTTATTTAATTAATTTTTAAAAGACATGAATGCATGATTTCATATGGAAAATAATATTTAGCATGATTGGAAAGAAATAAAGAAATGTAAGCACATAACTTCATTCACCCTAATTAATTCCTAAGGACAATCATATAGATTAAGATCATTTAAAATGAATCAAAATTCTTTAAGGATATTTTTATCTTTGAATTTGATTTGACTTAGGAAATATGAGATGGATTTTCTAGTACTAACCCATTCCCCCATGTGCGAATTGGTTTAGTTTGATTTAGAACAATTAAGTTGATTTTATGTTTTGGTTAAGTTAAGGTATGAATTAAATGGATTTAATTACCCCTTACCTATACTACTTTAATATAATTATCCAAGTAATTATGAGACAACATATGATATGCAACCACATGGAAATTAAATCAGCAATACACCTAAGAAATGAAGGGGCCTAATGCAATTGGCTCACAATTATTGATTAATTAAGTTAAAGGGTTTGATTAAGTACTTTTATAACCCTCCTACCCATGTAGTTTTATTACAATTTCCTTTAAAATTCTCTTAGGTTATTGAACACCTAAGAATCTACCCAAGAATTCAATGATTAAGTTCTAGAATGATTTAGTTCTGAATTTGATTAGTTAAATTATTTAATGAAGTGATTAAGTCATTAATTAATTGCAAACTGATTAAGTGTTACTCAAATAAAATAAACTTAGGGAGAAAGATTGGAAAATATGTCCTAATCCCATTCCCTACTTTCGTTCATTATTTTATAATGATTAGCAAGTTTAATTAATGAATTTATCGCTATTTAACATGTTAATTAATCATTTAATTAGTTAAGAGAGTGATTCAGAATGAAATAAAAAATTTTCCTAATTAATCAAGCAATAAATTTCAAGAAAATCATGGGAGGTATAGGTCATCCCACTAATTAACCTCATGAAGTTTGGAATTAATTATTGAAGTAATTAAGGAGTAATTAACTTAATTACATTTTTTAATAAAACCTAAATTGAATAAAAATTACTATTCAAACTTAATTGATTTTAATTTTATATTATTCTCCTCTAAATTATCTTTAAAATGAGTGTTTATTTGTAATTTTTAGATTTTTCTATAATTAGTTATAAATTTTGGAATTTTCACCATTAAAATCATATTAATCAAGGCTAATTAAACCCTTAATCCCGTCGGGCCACATGGTGGCTGATGTGACACGCTTTCCACATGGCGCATCAGGATAAGTTATTTAAGTTGTGACATCTGCGAGTTAGGGCGGGATCGTCCACCACCCGACAGATCGAATGGTCGAGATCAATCCTGCGATTTAGGAATGAATCGAGGGGATCTAATGTGATCTGGTCATATTCGTCCATTCCAATCACGCGGAATGGATGGTGTATGATCCTTCTCTTTAACACGCGATGAGAGACGAACACCATTCATCTCTCTTCATTCAATTCAAGCTCACCCGATCTTGGATTGGGATCAAAATGATCCCACACCTTCGGAAGGAGGGGGATGCTCATCCAACAGTCAAGATTTTATGGTGATAATTTCCTTCAAAAAGGATAAACTAAATTTTCTTATGGCTACAATTACAAGCAATTACCTCATCGGAGGCTATCACCGATGCTTCCAACAGAGGAGGTAGCTTCGTCTAGTGGAGATAAAGCCTTGTTGAAGGAATTCAGCCTTGATTTGATGTAGTTTGCTCAATTGTCTAGGCTCCCCTTCAATGGGGATCAATTTTGATCGAAATGGTACTTCCCGTGGCATGGAGACTTGGGAAATGATTAGATTGAGCTCAATGATGGGCAAGGATGGTGTGTACAAGGTTAATTACAATTTGGTTGAGGATTGAGTGAGTTGGAATTTGAGCTCACCTCTCCTATTTTGACTTTGAGTAAAATCGAGAGCTCAGGAGTGGCTTAGAAATGCTTGGGGAGGCTTCAATTCAACCTCTCTAGCTCTGAGGAAATGATTTATTTTTGTTTAAGTGAGATTGAGGGGGAGTATATCTCCCCCTCCTTGGATCGGATGGTGATATGTTGTTTTGCCATTTTTGATCATTGGCTTGAATTGGAGGCATAGTTTGAGCTGCAAGACACCCAACATCGGTCATTTTGGGAAGTGGAGTGAAGGAGAGTGGATGCCCATGTGCTAGGTGAGTGCATTTGGAGTTCCAAGTGTTCAAATGCCATTGGAGAGGTCAATTTCATGTTGCCTTGGGTCATGGTTGACCAAAGCTCATTGGGTCATGTTCACCACCCTCCTTGGTGTCCATGTGGACCAATTGAAGGATGCCAAGTGGCATTGAGAAAGAAATGGCCAAATTCCAATTGAATTTTATCATTTGGATACCCTTTGACCTAAGGGAAAAGTGGTCATTTGGCCATGATTTTGATTTGGGCAGATTTGAAATGATTTGAAAATGGGTTGGATCAAATTTTTAAGTGATTTGGATTTCATTTGATTTTATTTGGTTCAATTTGACCTATTTAGGTCAAGTTGGGTCAAATTGGGTTAGGTTGACCAACTGGTCAAATTAGGTCAAACCATGGGTTAGGTTAAGTTCAAATGATCATTTGGAGCCTATGGGTATCATTTATTTGGTTTAATTTGGATTAGAATTGGTTTTGGTTCATTTAGGTTCACTTAGGTCAAATGGGCAAGTTGACCAATTTGACCCATTTGACCCAATTGGGTTAGATCATGGGTTGGTTTAGGCTTGGTTGATCATTTGAAATGTATTGCAAGCTTTGGTTTCAATCAATTTTGATTTGGTTTGATTTCAAGTTGATTTGAACTTTTAGGTCAAGTTGGGTTCATGGTCAATTGGGCTAGGTTAGGTCTAATTGGTCAATTGAAGCTTTGGTCAAGTTCAACAAGCAATTTGGAATAAAATTGACCCATTAGTTGCAATCAATTTGGCTTAGATCAAGATTTGACCCATTTTGACTTTTTAAGCTAATTTGGGTCAACTTAGTTCAAATGGCTAATTAGGCTTGGTTTGGCTCAATTGATGGTTTGGTCATGTTCAATCATTGATCATGAATGGGTTTGAGTCAATGGTTTCAATCAATTTGGCATATGGTGGATTTTTGGCTAGTTTGGGTTTCATTTAGGCTAAGTGTTGACTTGGTCAAAGGTTGGATTTGACTTGGTTTGACCCAATTTGGGTGATTGATCATTCTAGGATGGTTGTTGATCACAATATGAGGCTTAGATGGGCTTAGTTCAACCCAATTTAGGTCTTTTAGGTCACTTTGGGTCAAGTGAGCATAAATGGGTCAATTGGCTTAATCATGGCTTGATTTGAGTTTAGTTGACTCACATATGAACTTATGTTTGAAATATAAATCTGATTTCAAGTGGTTTGGAGTCAAATATGTTTTGGTCCATTTAACAATTTGAAGTCAAAAGGTGATCATGGGTTTGACTTAGGTTAGTTTGATTTTGGCTTGGTGATTATAGTTTCTGTTTATATTTGGGAATGTGATTGAAGGAGTGATTGTTTGAAGAGAAATCCAAGGGTTTGAATTGATTTGAGAATGATTTGGCTAAATCCAAGAAATTGGCTTGAAGGATATAAATTGGGTTTGGATTTGAGTTTTGAATCTATATTGATTTGATTTTGGTCATTTGAGTTTATATTTTATTTATAATTGTAAATATAATTGAGATTATAAATGAAATATAAATGATCCATGAGAGAATAATGTGAATTAGGAGTGATTTGATTGTGAATTTGGCTAAGGTAGGTCAAAAGTTTGAAGAAGGGGTTTTGATTTGGTTTAATTTATTTTCATCTGATTTAAATGATTTGAATGCCAATTTCAATTATTATTGGAATTAGTGATTTATAAATAAATCACTTGGCTTTGGGTTGATTTGAAAGGTTTGGCTAAGCTTATGGATGTGGTTCATAAGGCTTAGGAAGGTTTTAGATTTGGAATTGATTTTGGATTTGAATTATTTGGGATTGGAGTTGTGTTTGGAATTGATTTGAGATTTGATAAAATCATTTGAGTTGGAATTTATTTGAGCTTTGAGAAAATTAATTGAGTTGGACTTGATTTGAGAAAATCAATTGAGCTGGAATTGATTTGAGATTTGAGAAAATCAATTGAGTTGGGATTGATTTGAGAAAATTCAATTGAGTTGGAATTGATTTGAGGAGGCACATGGGCTGAGTTTGAGCTATAGGGTAAGTGGTTGCCTTAAGTCCCTAATGCATAACCTTGTCCTATGATAAACCCTTCTAAGTCTTTAGGGTTAGGTTAAGTGTTCATCTAATCACTAGAAGTGCCATAAGACTAAGGAAGCTCTTAGTGCCTAGAGGAGTCCTATATGTAAGATGGAGAAATTGAGAGCTCACTCCAAAAGTGAGGTCAACAAAGGCATAACTAACTTGAGAGGCCTGTGATGCTTGGAGGATTCAAGATTTAGAAGATCAAATCAAGATGAAGACCACATAGCTTTTTTCAATTTTATTTATGTAATTATGATCCTGCATAAGGGTTGAGCTCAGCAACCCAACTTTTTTTTTTCTAAGGTGTATAGTGGAACCCGGTCATACTAGCCTTTCATTATTCTTTTAATTTAATTGATTTATCTCTGTGTTTACTTTAGTTAAGCTCTCGAAACTATATGCTTTTTTATACTTTTTAAAGTGTGATGATTGTAGTATGGCCTAAATTTCATTAGGTTCTTTAGGACTTTAAATTTTATGCCCAATTAAAATAAATAACTTCAACATAAAATTAATACAACTCACAACCTCACAATAAAGTCATAGAAGTTAATCAATAATATTGACTTAGATGTTAAAGGTCTTTGATGAATTTGTATAACAATCATGCATGCTTCTTATCTTTTATTTTTGAATATAGGGGACCTTCACTCATTACATGAAAAAGGGAGTGTAGGACTATTGACAACAACCCCATGAGTATAGAACACCCCTCTTGTGGATTGGCCTATAACCTTATTTTCTTGTACATGTAGGCATATTTGTCCACCCAAGTCTGAGTTTAAATGATGAGTTAAAAGTAAATAAAATATATAATTGAGTATTCCCACTTGGTTTTCAAAAAAGGTACCAATAATTTGATATCAAACATTGAAATTTATAGAGATATTAGCCAATCACTTTAATCAAGAGTTTTCTTAAGAAATATTATTTTCTATGAACTAATTAACTATGGGGGCTTACCCTTATAGAGAATTTAATAACCTAGATTAAAATAAATCCTACTTTACATTATCCATATAAAGTAGAGAAAAATCTCTAGTATATATAGACTCATCAGCCATAGGAGTCCTTATTAGCCGATTTAGTCTATTGTAGGGTGATATCTCTACCTTTTAAGGTAATTTATTATACCTTGATATCACACTCGATCATTTCAATAAGTAACCCAAAAGATTTGTGTGGTATCCCTCATCAATAATTTTAAATACCTCAACTTCATCTCCTTGGTTTAATAATGACACATACCTAAAAAGTGGTGTAGAAAATACATATGGAATATAAATCACTTTTAAATCTCATATCATAAGGATTTCAAAAATTCATACCCATGTTTATATTAATGCATAAATATACATGGATAATTTGAATTGAATTATTAAAGTGATAAAATAAATACATAATAAAATTTTAAAATGATAAAAATAAATACATATTATTTTAAAAATGAAATATTAAAGTGATAAAATAAATACATAATTATTTTAATTTGAAATATTATTTCAAAAATAAAAAATTAAAAGAATAAAAATAAATATATGATTATCTTAAAATAAAAATATGAAATGATTTCTCTCTCTCTCTCTCTCTCTCTCTCTCTCGATTGACAACAAAATGAGACTTAGGGCATTTTGATTAATTTCATAAATATATCTAGTTTTTCATTTTCTCCATAAAATCAAAGTTATATCTCAATCTTCCTTATATTACAATTTTTTTCATGATTTCATCCATTGGTTTGTGAGAAATATGAATTTAAGGTTTTGAAATATTTTAATAGAATTTAGGTTAAATCTTCTCCAAACTTACTTGAATTTGTGGAATATTACATTAAAATGTCTATTTGTGTGTTGATCATTAGTTGAACATGTTAGTTTTATATTTTATTTTATAAATTTAGGATTTAAGAATTTAAGCCTAATTAATCTTCTAAGTCATTTAATGTGTAAAATTATTAATTATATGATATTCAAAATTTTGATGAATTTCTTTAAACTTTATAACATGTCTCGGTTTTAGTTTTGTAAAAAAAATGTATTTTGTAATTATGGGCTACTATGGTTTTAGTTGTTAAAAATTTCATTCATTGTGAATGACTTAGACACTTAGGGAGTCACGTGAAATTAGCCATTTATTATGCAATCAATACTACTTATGTAACTGAGATAAAATGTCAATTGAATTTCCACATTATATACTTTACCCAGATTATGGATATTCATAGTGAGTAGTCATAGTTGAATAATAGATTTCATCCGAGAAAAAAAGGATTAACTGATGAATTGTTGAATGGGGTTGAGCACTTTATACATGTGGCATCTCAACTTCCATCTTACAATTATGAAAGAAAGTTTTGATGTCTCCACAAGAATCAGGCTTTCTTAATGCTAGATGAAGTGAAAGTAGATTTATATCACGGGGTTTCCTACCAAATTATTAGTTCTGGACTTTATATGGTGAGTTTGAGCCACATGCTGATGATGATAATGGTGCCTAAATGAGTTATGCATGCTTAAAATGAATATGATTCTAGCTAAACTTATGAAGAAATGGTTTATGATGTTGCTAGAACATAGTACCCTACAGAGAAGGAGCCACCTAGTAAAGAAGCTCAAAAGTTTTATGACCTACTAATGGTAGCGCAATGACCATTGTGTGAAAGATGCATGAACCACACTGAGCCATCTGTGTTTGTAAGAATGCTAAGTATTGAAACTGAATTTAATATTCCATGTGAATGCTTTAACTAATTTGTAGGGATGTTAAAAAAAATAAACCCACAAAAAATTTAGTTCTGAAGACCTATATGGAACAAAGAAGTTGGTGTTAAAGTTAGGACTAAGGCTAGAAAAAATTAACTATTGTGCCAATGATTGTATGCTATGTTACAAGGATAGCACATAAGATATTGAATGCAAAATTTTATGAAACTCTAGGTTCAAGCCACATAGTAGAAAATAACATAGTAGAAAGATGTACCGCACAAGCATCTAACTTGTCCTTTGCTCTGATGGTTTCACATTTGCAGAGGCTCTATGATTTCATGCAATTAGCCCAACACATGCGATGGCATCACAATACAACAAGTGCATCACATATCTTGAGTCATCCATCAGATGGAGAAGCGTGGAAGCATTTTAATCATAAGTATCTAGATTTTGCAGCTGAGCCACAAAACGTCAGACTTGACCTTTACACTAATGGTTTCACATCGTTTAGTCAATTCACATCACTCTATTCATGTTTCCTAGTGATAGTTACACCATATAATTTATCACTAGAGATGTGCATGATAACTCCTTATATGTTCTTAACTTTGATCATTCTTGAGCCATATAACCTTAAGTCAAAGATTGATGTCTACTTGCAATCATTGATAGATGAGCTAAAAAAATTATGAAATATTGGTGTACAGACATATGATATAACTACAAAGCAAAACTTTTAGATGAAAGAAACAATTATATAGAATATCAATGACTTTCCTATATATGGAATGATGTCAGGGTAGAAAACTCTAGAAAATTAGCTTGTCCATACTACATGGATCTATCAAAGGCATTCACACTCAAAATAGTTGAAAAAATATCGTGGTTTGACTGTCATCATATGTTCCTCCTTGCTGATCATCTATTAAAAAAAGGATGCATTTACAAAAAATTGAGTTTAGAAAACTAAGCCACCTCCAAGATTGAGTGGGGATGAATTACGACATATTGTTAGTTTTATCTTGGTTATATTTGATTCACCTATTTTAGCTGACAGTCATGTATCGGGTTATGGTGTGACACATAACTAAATAAAGAGGTATTTTGTAGGATCTACCCTACTAGATGTCTAATCAGATAAGGCATAATCTTAATGTGATGTATATAGAGAAAAGTTTTTTTATAGTGCTTTCAACACAATGATGGATGTTAAGGGTAAAACTAAAGATAATGTTAAGGCTAGGTTGTACTTGAAGAAATATTACTATAGAAGAGAGTTAGAATTGAGAGAGACTACAATTGGTATATTCCAAAAGCCTAAAGCCAAATAATATCTCATATTGGAACAATAAAGAATCGTATATGAGTGGGACAATCATTGAAGTTACCATATAGAAATGAATCCAATTGAGTAGATGTGTTGATTTGAGAATGAGAAAATTATTTGGAATGAAGAGCCATGATTGCCACATTTTTCTGTAATGATTACTTTCAGTTGCATTCAATGCTTTAGCAGAGAAAATACAAAATCCTTTGATCGAGCTTAGTCTCTTCTTTAAGAAACTATCCTCAGCTTGATTAAATGTGAAAGCTATAAAATAACTAGAAGTAAACTTTTTAGTCATTATTTGTAAGCTCAAGAGAACATTCCACGCCCCCACCCATGTGCCACTTTTTTATACGGCATGGAGTACCTGCCAAGTCATCTACCATATGAAGTTAGAGGGAGAGGACTAATGCAATATTATTGGAAGTATCGATTTGATAGGTAGGTATTTATTAGTAGTATTAATATCAATTAACATTCAATTTACCCCTAATTATTCTAAAAAAATTATGCATATTCTTGAATAAACTAAATAAAATTGTGAAGAATAAACCACACCTCTAAGGCTCTATATATGAAGCTTATTTGGCCTAGGAGACTACAAATTTTCTTATCTTACTATTTTGAGCCACATATATGTTCCGATAATACTAATGGTGTTGAATCTTCATAAAATGTGTTATTTATTTTCCAACCATCTAGAAAAGCTTTTGGTAGAAGCATATTATCTTAATGATAAGGAGTTTAGGATAACGACAACTACTGTTTTGATAAACTGTGATGTGGTTCAACCTTTTCTTGAGTAAGCATGTTAATGGCATAATATCTCATTTTAATTTTTAATCAAATATAGTATTTACCTAATTATGGCAATTTGATTTTTGAGTTCAAGTTATTCATGAACTCATTAAACTTGGATGATGCTGCCACTATTAATAAAAAAGTCAAAGATTATTTTCCAACATGGTTTAGATTTTATGTGATCAGTCATCACTAACACTTTAATTTGTTTTTTATGTTAATTGCATAGCTTAGTCTCTTCTTCTGAATGTGTTAGATTCATGATTGGAGAAATAGAGTGCAGAATTAGGACATTCATAACCTAGATTAGGGTCCAAAGTGAATCATAAATACATGAAAAATTTATGATGTCAATGGTTATAAATTCCACACAAGTGCTTGGTCTAAAGGGAAGAAAACATATAACTTTGATGTTTGTATTCAAGAGAACACAAATTCAAATGATGAGTTAAACTAATATGGAGTTCTACAAAAAGTTGTGCATGTATAATGTCTTAGATCAAAGGAGGAATGTTATTCTTTTCAATTTTGATTGGTATGATCCTATGCATAATAGAGGGATAAGAAAGCATAAATTATATGGAATCATAGAGGTAAAGTTGACACAAAAATATGCTAGTACGACTCATTTATCCTTATACATCAAGAAACACAAGTGTATTGCCTACGAGTGGAAGATGAAAATACTATTAAAGTTTCTCATCAAGAGGATGAGATGGTGGATTTTGAACTTCCAGTTGATGATGTAGAACAGATGTGAGTTTGATTGATACTAATGTTGATTATGAGTAAGTTATGCAGTCTGAAGATGAGGGCAATGAGGAGGATGATGATGAAAATGACACTATAAAATCAACTCCACTGATTCATCAGAGTAAATGACCTCACAATTTTTTTGTAGATATGACTTCAAAATAGTAGTATAGAGATACATATTAATTTTTTACATACTTTAACTATGAAATAAAATTTTTATATATTGTCTATGTCAACTTTTATATTGTACATGTATCTGCATGCATACTACAATTCATTCTCTCTACTTAGTTGTTGGATGCTTCTTTTACATACTATACTTGGGTATTACAATTCACATGTTGTCCTCTTAAATTATATTTTATACTATAGCTACATACTATAATTAACATCCTATACTTAATTTTTACATGCCCTTTTTGTATATTAAAAATTAAATGTGCAATTCTTATTATAATTTTATACTATTTCTATTAAGTTCTTTAAGTAACTTTATTTATGATTGATCTAATCAATTTATTTTTTGTTACTTATAGATGACATCAGGTGGTGGTGTTGATGCTCCACAACATTCATTTATGAGCATTTTCAGGAGGAAGAAGGTCATTAGTTGACCCACTATTGAGGCTACCATCAAAGTCACTATCTCGACCTCCATTTTGATTTCTCCACTCAGAACTTTTGGAGTAGCTGGTACTTGTGCCTACGATTTTCCACAGCCTGTAGACACTACTCCATTCTGCCCATATCAACCACCCAAATATTTCACTTAGCCCTAGTACTTCTATGCCCATTGAGCCATCGATGACAAGCAGTTCTATGGAGCCGTTGATGACAATCATTTTTATTGAGCCAAAGGGCAACACATAAGCATATTTTTAATGTTTTACTTTTAGAATATTATATTTTTAATAATAATTATAATTTTAGATTCAATCCATCTAGGGAAGCTATTCATAAAATCAAGGGCATAATAATAAACAAGTATGATGCTCCATATGTTTCATGGAAGGTCCCAATTGAGGTTTAGGACATGTAGTTTAGGAAGTTTGGGTATTGCCTAAACTATTTACAAATATTTAAATATATTAGTTGATCTTGAAGACTTACTAATTAGCATTTGTTTGTTTGATATTATAGAAGGATTTTAGGGTGGTAGACCACAATGAGAAGATTAGTAGAAACTTTGAGTTTAGAGGTGCTAATCGCATACGCGATCTGTTCAGAAACATACGCATGATTGAGTGAAGACTTCTTTGGATTTGAGAGGATGTGTGGGCTGTCCTCTATACATTATGGGCTTCCCTAGATTTTATTCACAAGTGGAAGCAAGTGAAGGAGAATCACGCTTCTGATTGTGGGGGCTTGGGCACCTCTTTGCACACTATAGGTCCAATACCACACAGAGTACCAATGAAGGACGGTAAGTCATTTGTTAGTTTTATTAATTGAGTTAATAAGTACAGCTAAGTAATTTTGTTATACTTTTTATAGGTTAAAATTCTTGGTCGAGAGCCTAATGTTGTTGAATTGCATAGCATAACACATCAGCATTAGACTGACCATAGTGGGTTGATGTCATTCACGGAGAGCCTACGTAAGTTAACATTAATTTTTTTGAAATATAATTGAATTAACAATATATTATGGTTAACTTACATTCTAATTACTCATATCATGACTACATGCAGTTGAAGGATGTTTCTAGTTAGGGCTCCACTGGTGCAGGAAGTTGTAGTAGGTAGTTTGAGTAGACAGAATATGATATTTGGAAGGAGGCTATTTGGGGGAAGAAAAAGGGATGGATTTATGGCTTGGGCTTATAAGGATTATCATATAATGCATGTCATTCAATCTCTAGAATGAGTAGTATGTTGATAGACGATATTGTTTTGAGGTGGGTCGTTGTGATGGCCGTGGAGATAGAAGCCACGATGATTGTATAGATGGAAGCCCAGATGGCTGAAATGGTGGTGAGAATGAAGATGTTGTGCAAAGATAACTACAAGGGGAAGGAGCTAGTGGTGGAGATGGATGTGGAGGAGGAGGAGCAGGATGATGAGGAGATTGAGGAGGAGTAGGCTTCATTTATACTTTATTTGCATATGTAAGAAATTTGTTTAGATTTTTATATTTTAGACTATTTCATTTAAAATTTTGAAACTATTAATTCATTTTAATGTTTTTCAAAATACTAGAACTTATGAAGAAATCCTTGAGATTAGTTGTTTCTTAGGCTTATGTGGATGCTGAGTTTATTCTTAAAATTAGTTGTTTGTGAATCTTCTATAGGAGTAAGAAATTAGAGCATGAGTGCAGTCTAATTTTTTTCATTTTTGTACAAGTTTCGGTGGACTGCGGATAGATTTTTATCCTGTAAACTCGAAATGAGGCATAGATGAACAAACATCTACCAAAAAATTATTGACTAGATAGTTTTCAGTGGATTTCCAGTGGACTACCACCATAGAGAATTTTTGGCTGAATCGATCCACCGGAACTACTAACGAAAACTGTCTAGTCAAAAAAATTTCGGTGACATTTCTAGACTGTATTCTCGACAGCTCTTCCTGATAATGTTTCTGGTGGACAATCCAATAGAAATCCAATGAAATATATTTTCCTTCATATTTTAGTCGTCAAAAATCATTTCCAACCAAGGTTTTACTGACGAGGTGAAAACCATCAAAAGCTCATTACCAATGAATTTTATCTAATTACTAATGAATTTGTTCACTAGAAATATGTAGCTTTTGTATGCTTAAAATTAATTATTAAAATGATAAAAATACATTATTATTTTGGATTGAAATATTAAAGTTATAAACTAAGTATATAATTATTTAAAAATGAAATATTAAGGGTAATAAAATAAATTTTTTAAGAATGAAGCAAGTTGATAAGAAATTGAAGGATATTATTAAGTAGGCCATCACTTATCCCTATTAGCCTTAAAGTGTTTTTATATGATTATAATTTTATTTAAGCTTAATCCAAACTTATGAATTAATAAAAATCTTAATACTTCATTAAGAAGGTTTAAAAATAAAATATACACCTATAAATCTAACCTTAAAGGTAGAGTGTTGAAAAGGAATAAGTTTCACTTTAAGTGAAACTCATGAATTTTCATACTCTTTAGAACATTAAGTCTAATTAAAATAAAATTGAAATTGTAAATTAAAAATTCACTTCTTAAATCACTAATCACATGAATGAAAACCACCCCTTTGGTTAATTACTTGAACTTATTGCTTAATCCACAACTTAAACATTAAAGCCAAGTCTTGTCTCACTACATTAGCCTTTATGCACATATTAAGTTGATTGGTCACCGACGTTAGACTTAGGTTAGGTTTATGCTTTATTGTGATGTATTATTTTATGATATATTATTTTATACTGGATGTTAAAATTGCTTGTACATAAGTTCGGATGATAGGGCGTTATTTATTAAACTAATGATGTTTTCTATAGGTGGTTGTACTTAATTGAAGGGGCGGCCATGTTAATAAAATAATCAAATCCCCTCAGTTGTAGGTGTTCCTTGTCCCTTTTCATAACCATTAGGATAGGTGGGTTTGGTATCCATTGATGCTAAGTCCAATTGTGTGATATATAAGTGCTTCATGTGTATGTATGCTATAACTAACCTCTACTTTGCAAGATTAGTTAGAATTTATTTTTTCATAAATTTCAAATATATTTTTGTATAGTATTAGGATTTGACCCTTAGAGTTTAAGAGGAAGAGAAGTTAGAAGGCATAGACTTAGGAAGCCCTATGGTGCATAGAGAATCCAAGATTTGGAAGATCAAGTGGAGATGAAGACCCCCATGGCTTGCTTTAATCTTATTTATGTAATTGTAATCGGGCTTGTAGAAGGGTTGAGCTTGGAAACCCACTTTTTTTCTTTTCTAGGGTGTATAACAAAACCCTGCTACACTAGTCTTTATTCTTTTAATTTAATTGATTGATTGGTGTGTTTATATTACTTGTATAATAGAACTGCATGCTTTTTCCTAGGTTTCTTAAAGTGTGATGTCTTGCTTTATGGCTTGAATTTTGATAGGCTCTTTAGGATTTTAATGTCCTACTCTAACTAAATAATCAAATTAATAAGTAATAGAACTTATAACCTTACTTTAATGCTAGAAATTAATAAATTAATTGATTTAAAAATTTTAGGTCTATGATGAATATGGATAATATCATGCACTCATATTATTTCTCTGCTTGAATATTGTGTATCTTCAATCATTTCATGATAAGGGGTTGTGCAGGACCATTGATTGCAACCCCCTTAAGTGAAGAGGGCCCTTCTCATGAATTGGCCCATAAACTAATTTTATCATACATATAGACATGCTTATTTACCCAAGCCTGAGTCAAATTGATGAGTTAAAATGAATAAAACATATAATTTTTATTGCATTAGTTAGGACATTGCTCATACCCATCATGATTTAGGCTCTTAAGGAGTGAGTTTCGGTTCATAAGTTTCCCTTCTTAATAAATAACAATCTAACTATATTTTATTCATAATACTTAGCTACATAGTTTTAACTTAAAGGGCATGTTAGCTTTCAACCCTTTCAAACAATTGTAAGTCTAGAAGTGTCAGGATATGTTCACCCTCTTTAATAAAAGTGAACCAACAAATCCCAATTTATCTTAAGTAGAATTAAGTCGAGCTGTTAGCTTGTACTAGAGCACTTTAAACATAGGTTCAAAAGTAGCTTTGTCTTATACTATAAGTATAAATCCTCACCTCATAGGCATTTCCATAACTTTAGGTTATTGGAATATAAGTCTCAAATTTCTAATAAAATTCTAACTTAAATAATCATAATTCTCTACTTCAAAAATATAAACTGTCACCATAAGATAGGTTGAAGTTCTCACTAGGCTTCATAGTATCATGAATTCTTCCTACTTATCCTCCTTTAGATTATGTTAAGAACTCTTCTTAATTTAACTATCCCACTTAACTTTTAACATCCACCAATCCTTGGATATCAGGCATTAAAATCTATAGAGATGTTAGCTGATCACTTTAATTATGAGTGTCCTTGGGAGATTTTTTTTTATGATATAATTAATTATAGGGGATTGCCCTATAGGGAACTTAAGAACTTGCTTAAAATAAATCCTACCTTACTTCATCCATGTTAGATAAGAGAGAAAATATTTTTTACATGTAGACCTATTGGCATTAAGTGTCTTTAATTAGGTGACTGAGCCCATCGTAGGGTGATATTTCTACATTAAGACCTTCCAAAAGTTAATCAGTAAGACGATTAACCTCTTAGAAGAAGCCAAGCATTTATCCCTCTTTGACCAGTTATGCAAGCATGAAATTTTAGAATATATTTTAGAAGAATCAGAGCATAGTCTCAACTATAAATAAAAAGAATGGAACCCATGAAAGTTCAGTTTAATAGATTTAGACCTTAACAGCCTCTACTTCCAACTCCTTTTTCACCTACATTACCATAGCAATAACAACATTAGTAGAATAATTATTTTTTCTATCTGCTATGTAGCTATATTCCACTTAATTTTACTAATAGGTTAAATAAACCTTACTCATTTAAAAGGGAGGTAATTTGGAAAATCTTTAAAAAGCTCTTTAAGAAATCATATTTTTAGCTACTTCAACCCAAGAAGTTGGAGGAAGTGTGTAAAAGTGATGTTCCTAATATTTTCCTATACCACCACATGTTGGGTCATGTCTTAGAAGATTACATTACCATTAAGGATTGGCTTGAACTAAGCTATAGATCTAGAGCCATAATGATACCTGAAGAGTACTTGGTAGAACAAACCATTAGTTTTATCAAAGTAATTTTAAATGAATTTATTAATCCTCTTAAGATCAAAGAAGGTTAAGATATCTCCTTATCCCAAACCTTTGGAAAATCATTTCTAAAATCAGAAAGCTTTCTCTATAGTCACCTGAACCAACTCAGACCTCTATTATGCCAGAAAGTCTGCTAATTACAAAGGTTAGCCCAATGAGGGTGGATACCAAGCAAGACCTGCCACTACGACCTTGGTATATATCAATGACACCACCACATACTATTCCTCTTTCCACTACTATATCTAGGAGCATTGTATTGATGTATGGGGCACTAAACCACTCATGCTGCTCACTTTGTATGCTTTTATTTCAAACCACATAAGGCAAATAAATTAATAAAGATAGATTATACTTGTATCTTCTCTTAACGTGATGACTCTAATGATCTTGTCTTTAATGATAACACCTTCTATCTTGATAATCAAAATGATTTTGATCATTCTCTCTCTTTTGATGACCATGGTTCTGACATTGACATCCTTATTTTAAATTTTATGGTGCCCTTATTTAGATAAAGTTAGAGTCATTTGATTTTGAAGATCTTTTAGGAGAAGCTTTTAGTATACCCAAAAAGTAAGTAGATACCACCATAACTCCTCTAGCCAAAGAGATCATCGAGGTCAATCCTCATTGCGGAAAAATTATACCTTCTAGGATGGCACCTCAAGATAAGGGTAAATAGGCCATTGACTCTAGTGAGCAGATAACCCCTCGACAAGATGACCCAATAATGGATATGCTTATGGAGAACCAACCTAAAGTTCACTATAATGTTCTACCTCATCTCAAAAGGTTGCTAGCTAGGCTAAGCATATATGATGCCAACAACTTGTCCACAAAGAAAAGAGAGTTTTTAATTAAAGCCTTACTAGATCCTGATATATGTTTAGCTCAGCTCACTACTTTAACAGCAATATAGGAAACTTATTACCTCAAGGAGGTCTCAAGAGTTACTTTTTTAAATGAAGACTTACTCCTAGGAACTATCGATCATAACTGCCCATTGTATATTTTAGTAAACATAAATAACTTTGGATTGATTAGAGTGCTTATTAACTTAGGTGCATCTATTAATATCATGAGTTTAGGAAACCTTATGTAATTAAGGATCGACATCACTATACTTAGCTATGATAAGTTGATGTCAAAAGGATTCAATAAATAAGGAAAGATGGCCCTAGGCTCCATCATAATTTTTTTATAAATTGATGATTTGAAGACTAAAGTAAAATTCTACATCATAGACTCGGATATGTTATTCAAACCACTACTTGGAAGACTCTAGTTGCATGAGAATAAGATGGTACCATCTTACTTGCATCAGTGTATCAAATTTAAACATTGTGGTATAGAGTATTGCATTAAAGGGAATCTTAAATCCTTTTTAGTGTATGAGTGTTTAGACCAAGCATGTGGAATCAATCCTTTCTTTGCTAAATCTAGAACATACAATGAGTATCAATCAAAAAGTAATTTTATTAAATCTTTATATGAATCATCCTTAAGTTCTACATCAACTTTTTGACTTGAGGGTGATGCTCCCAAAAAGAACCTCAGAGTTTTCACATCCATGGATGACTTAGGGGCTTCCATAATAACCAAACCCTTAACTTGTTGTGAGGAAAGTAGGGCTGGAGCTAAGGTTCCTAATTGATACCTAACTGTTTCATATATAGACTTGGATACACTTATGCTTTGCTTTTGTGCTCGATCTTCATCACTATTTGGGTCAAGTGTCACCTCTAAAGGAATCTGCTGCTGAGAAGAGTTGGCTGGTGCGTTAGCCATATAAGACTCATCCTCTAAATTAGATTCTAAGTCTATATGAGTACTAGGTGTACTCCTGGTACCTAGGACATATCTCTTGTTGGGTGGACAATAAGGAGGTTTTCCACCCTTAGGATTGCCTCTAAACTGGCCTCTTCCTCTACCTGATGGAGGTCCAGTCATCCTACCCATATGTTTGAATGGAGTAACAAACTGTGGGTGGAATATAATGTCAGGCTCCACTTCCTCCTCCAAGTCTATTTCTCGCTCCCTTTTTTCATTTTATTTTTCCTTTTCTTTTTTCTTTTTCTTTTTATTTTTCTTTCTCTTTTTTTTTCTTTCATTATTGATCTTTGGCCAAGATCATGAGAATGAACTTATTGATTTTGAGGGAGGTAGTAGGTCGCATCCTCATATATGCTGACCTCGTAAATAAAAAAATGGCTTGAGATTTCCTTTGACATAGTAGTCGATCCCACCTCTCACCAACATTATACGCTAATGTAGAGAAGATGGAAACATGTTATTTTCATGTATGCATGGTCTCCCAAGCAAAGTGTTGAAAGATATATCCAATTCTATAATGTGAAACATGGCTTCAGTCTTCCAATCATCTATCTCCAAGGGCAACACTATGGAGCCTAAGGCCCTCTCACCTTATTTAATGAATCCTCTCAACATTATCCTTTCTTTTTAGAGTTTGGAGATGTTGATCCTCAAGTAGGCAAGGGTTCTTAGACTCATAATGTTGACTAATGCACCCAGGTCAACCAACATTCTTGATTGTCTGAATCTGCCAACATCCACTATAATGTAAATAGGACGGTTGTGCTCGGTCATCCCTAGAAATAAGTCTTCATCGTTGAATGTAACTCCTTAGATATCCTTTAAGTGGCATGCCTCCTCCTCAGTAGTAGTCAGCTAAGCTAAGCATATCTCAAGATCAAGTAAGGCCTTGATTAGAGATTCCCTCATCTCTTTGGATAAGATAAGGGCATCATGTATGCTTAACTTAGCTGACAACTTTCTAAGATAAGCTAGGACATTGTGATCAACTCTGGCTGGCTGAACTGGTATAAACACCCGCTAACTGCTGACTATAAGAGTGTGCTCATCTGAATCTATGTATCGGACACTGTCTATTGATGGAGTGCTCTCCCTAGGGGGATCAACTACAATGGGGATTGCACTAGTATCCCATACTTCTACTACTGACTATGGTGGTGGAGCAACTATGATGCTTTTGGGTCGCCACTCCTTCTTCGCCACTGTTGAAGTGGAAGGTCAAATGAGAGAGCTCAACCTCACCTCAATATGAGGAGCATATGGAGTGGGATCCTTAGGCTATAACTGGATCACCAACGGAGATGTCCTCTCTACAGATGTCCACTCGGTGTCTCCACTATCACACCACTCCACTCATGGCCAACCCTTGCGTTAATAGTTTCCTTCAATCATTTATTTTTGATTTTGGAATTTGAACCCACACTTAACAAATTTAGGTATGCTAAGTGGGGTTCATTGAATTGGAGATATTTTGATATTTGAGGAGAGACTTTGCCATAGAATTTGATTTTGAATTGTAACCCACATCCAACAAATTTGGGTATATTGGATGGGGTTCGTTCATTTGGAGAGACCTTGAAGATGAATTTGTTTTGTTTTATCCTTTGTTTGAAAAATTGATTTTGGAATCCTCACTTATCAAATTTAGGTATGCTAAATGAGATTCAAATGTATGTTTAAAAATCATTTTTGAAATCATTTTTGTTTATGATGATGTTTGTCATATGTTTGATTTGATTTTGATTAATTTAATTTGAGAATGGGATCTTTACTTAGCAAATTTACGTATGATAAGTAAAGCCCAAATGTGTTTGTTATTTTGTTGATTTGAAAAAAAGAAACCCTTACTTAACAAACTTAGGTATGTTAAGCGGGGTTCAAGTGTGTTTGATATTTTGTTTTGAAAAGGAAACCCATACTTAACAAATTTAGGAATTTTAAGTAGTGTTCAAGTGTGTTTGATATTCTGTTTTGAAAAGGAAACCCTTACTTAACAAATTTAGGTATGTTTAGTAGGGTTCAAGTGTGTTTGATATTTTATTTTGATTTGAAAAGGAGACCCTTACTTAACAAATTTAGGCATGTTAAGTAGGGTTCAAGTGTGTTTGATATTTTATTTTGATTTGAAAAATGGAAACTCTTATTTAACAAATGTGGGTAAGATAAATAAAGTTTAATTTATTTTATGTTTTGTTTGATGATGGATTCCTATTTGACAAATTTGGCATGTCAAATCAAATTCAAATGTGTTTTGATTTTTCATGATTTTGAAAAAGGGGAACTCTACTTAACAAATGTATGTATGTTAAATAGAATTCGGTTTGTTTTCAAGTGTGTTTGCAAACTTTATGTTATGTGAAGTGCATTTCAAAAATGATTTTATTTAGAAAGAGTGCTTTTGAAAAAAATTTGCAAAACACTTTACTTATTTAGTTTAAAATTTATTGAAACTTTTGTGAATATGGGATAAACCTTACCTCACCAAGTTAGTGGTAAAGAGGTTCAAAGTTTAGTCATCTCCTTTCATTAGTTAAT
Organism: Cymbidium sinense; assembly: GCA_021442155.1. Classification (NCBI taxonomy): domain Eukaryota; kingdom Viridiplantae; phylum Streptophyta; class Magnoliopsida; order Asparagales; family Orchidaceae; genus Cymbidium; species Cymbidium sinense. The sequence goes on from CM038229.1 coordinate 22,348,634, forward strand.
TTATTTTTTACCTATTGGAGGACCCAATAGAGGTTTCAAGACCTACATGGACTGAGGTCCTAAAACCTAAAAGATGTTGGCTAGCTTTGCTTAAGGATAAAATAAGCTAAGTGCCAACAAAAAGAAAAATGGTCTTGGGCTTATACAAAATGTAAGTCTACTATCGATGCTTGGAAATAATAATTATCTACTAAAGATGGAGATAGGAATTGTCCCCAGCGGAGTTGCTAAAAAAACTATGTGGTGTTTATTTTTGGATGTATGGGGGGACACCATGCAGATCATACGGGGTGCTTTTTTAAGAGATTTGATTACCAAGGAGGTCATTTGATTACCTCACTTACTTGATTAATAATGGCACGTACTTTCTTATGCTTATACATGTGTGTATGTATTTAATTATGGAATTATAACCCTTTTCTTTTATCAAGGATGCATGCATCCATAATTATTCAAGTGATTGAATTATTTAATCATGTGATTTGGAGCTTTCTTTTTTATGTTCATGTATGCAAATGTACATATATTTGAATGCAAATTGGTATATAGTCTGGACATCCTTGTAACACAAGGCTTTAAATAACCCCAAGGAGGTCATTTGATTACCTCACTTTCCTGGTTTAATAATGACACATACCTATTTAATTTCATTCTTATGTACTTTTGCATAAGAATTTTGATAGAGCTTTAAATTTACACATATTAAATAATTTAATCAATAAAAATATAAATTTTAAATACATAGATACATTCATCATTTAAGTGTGCTAAAACATGTTGCATGTATAGATACACTTAGGATTTAATCACATGCATGTTATGTGTGATGGAAAGGAATGGTTTAATATATGTCATGTGGTACTAGTTCAATCAAGTTAATCATAAAATGCCTTCCATATTGAATAGGATCATTTAAGGTGAACTTGAACTTAGGATTAAATAAATCATGTAACAAGCCATTCACTAAAGAGAACTAAATCAAATTAATATACTTTAGAAAGTGTCTTAAGGTAGGGATGAAAGAGTTTCTCTTTATAGCAATTAGTTGTTATGTGTATATCACATGAAACAAAAAAAAAACATAAATTAAAAATTCTCAAATCAATTGAACAACTTGAAGTGAACCAACCTTTCATGTTAAATTAAATCTCCCCACACTTAGAAAAATATAACTCTAATGTTTAGTAAGACATTCCACACAAGCCTTAATACACACATTAGAATTAAGTCACCACTTCTACTCCTAAGTTAGAACAGTGCATGATGTGATGAATGTTTGTTTTGCCATGTATTAATTTAGACTGGATGTTAGGGTGTATGTCTCGTAGACTAGATGGTAGGCTGATATTAGCCTAATCATATTTTCTACAAGAGATTATGCTTAAGGGGTTCCTTAAAAATAAATATGAATGCTCTCTTTGCAAGTTGCTTACACCCATAAGCATAATCCAAGTTAGGACAGGTGGGCTTGGTTACCCATGTGTAGGGTGATAAGTCCAAATTATATATATAACTGCTTGAGATTGTTTGTGTGTTTAGCTAACCCATATTTTGCAGGTGTAGTTAGCCTTATTTTTCCTATAAAATGTAATTTTGTAATAGGAATTAGGATTGGTGCTATGGGGGATTAGGATGAGCATTGGCTAGAAAGCTTTATCCTTAGGTGCCATGTGATGCCTTGAAGTCCACCGAATGAAAGGGGAAGGAAGATACATGAAGACATGAAGAATGGAGAAATGAAGATGCCCTATCGCATTCACTTATTATAAATTATAATTATTCTTTCATATTTTGGGTTGTATAAGGGTAGAGCTCGGCTACCCATCTTTTCTTTTCTGGGTTGTACGGTGATACCCAACTGCACCGGCCTCTTATTATTTTGTGATATTTTATAAAAATTGATTGATGTTATGTTTAAATTGTAGATTAGGTTGACATACTTTTCTTAGTTTCTTTATGATTGATGCTTTAATGTGTGGCTTGTAGGCGATTAGGCTCTTAGAAAAAAATAAATTTTCTACCCAAGTACTCATTCATAACTAAAATTTTCTATAACTCATAACCTCACCATAAAGCCTAGGTATTAAATAAGATAATTAAAAGATTTAGCAACCCCTTAGCTGAATGTTGTATGTTTCACATCATGCATGCATATTCTTTCTCTCTTGAAAATAGAGGATTTCCATCCTTGCACGATAGGGGATTGCTTGACATTTGAGGGCATCCCTTGTGGTGGAAAACACCCCTTCTTGCTGATTTAGCCAAAACTTTATTTCATCATACATGTATGCATTAAAATATTAAAGCCTTTGTCCAAATGAAGTGTCAAAAATCAAATAAAATTTGAAAAGATTTTGTATTAAACTAAGTAATTATTCATACCACTCATGCTCTAGTCTCTTAGGGAGTGGGTTTGAGGACTTAAATATCTTTTTAGATAAATAATAACCCAACTATCTTACAATTTCATATGACCAAACTACATGATTTTAAAATCATAGGATGAGTTAGCTGGTGGCTACTCTAGGCAGTTGTAAGCCCAACAGTCGGACTGTTTGTTCTCTCTTATGGAGATAAACCATTATGTCCACCTATCACTTAGATTCAGGTCATGCTTTAGCTTATGCTAAAGCTCCCTAGATTTAGGATTTGAGGTTGCTATTTCCTTCAAGCTACAAGTATAAATCCTCACCTCTTAGATATTTTTATAATCTTGCGTTGTTAGATTATAAGCTCTAATAACCTAATAAAATTTCAACTCAAAACTTATAAATCTCTTAAATTTCAAATATATAAAACCCAATCATAGGATAGATTGGAATGCTCACAAGGCTTCTTGGTATCATGAGCATTCCATACTTCCTACTTTTGGATTTCAAAAATAAGTCTTCTCCTTGAACATTCCTAATTAATTTTCCAAATACAACCAATCCTTTGATAGTCTTAACCTTGAAATCTTTGGAGATGATGATTGTCTACTTTATTCAAGAATATTCTTAGGGAATTTTAATCCCTAAGATGTAATTAACTATGGAGGCTTGCCTCCACTTTAGATCCCTATTTAATATAAACCCTACTTTATTCATCCATGTAAAGTAGGGAGAAAATTTATGGTATATTCATAGACCCATCATGCCTTAGGAGTCCTTATTAAGTGATTAGGTCCATTGAAGGTTGATGGCCCTATCTTCTGAAATAGTATATCATACCTCAATATCATACCTGATCACTTCAATAAGTACCCCCGATGATCTGTGTGGTGTCCCCCCCTCCCCATACACATTCGAAATAAACACCACACATATCAAATAACCAACATTCGATGGAGTGAATTCTAAGTATTATTTTTCCATTTTAGGTTTCAACAAGTTGAATATTAAAATTAAACATTAAAGAAACTTTTATTAGATTTAAGTGATGTTTATCTAACTTGATTTTCCTTAGGTTCTATGAAATCAAGTATATTGTGTGATGATATTCAATTACTTCCTTTCAATTATCATAAATGTGCATGCCATATGCTTCATGTATTCATGTTTTAAAGTTAAGAGAATATGATTGCATCTAAATTGTATGTGTTGGATAAACATTATTATATGGTGTGGCTATTATCATTTGTAAATCTCAAACTATTTTCAAACTAAATGTTAATTATGAATTAAATAATTTGAAGCTTAGATCAATGCTTATTATAAATAACTAATTATGTTAAAATGAAATGTTCATCTGCTTATAATCAAAATATGGGAATTGATGGATTTATTTCTATGTTCATTCTTATGTAATTATATATTTGAATTGACAAGTATAAAGTCTAGACATCCTAAGAACACGAGGCTTTAAGTAGCCCCAAGGAGATCTTAGATAATATAACTTCCTTGGTTTAACAATGACACATACTTGCTTAACTTCATTTATGTGTATGCATATATTAGAATATAGAGTGAAACCCTTTTTTCCATTAAGCTTTACATAAGTAAAATATATTTATACACAATTCTTTTCATGATTTTATTTCTATGTTTATGTAGATACTTATGTATTTTTAATTGGAAAGTATATAGTCTGGATATCTCAGGAACACAAGACTTTAAGTTGCCCCAAGGAGGACTTAGATATCTCACTTTTTTTGGTTTAACAATAGCATGTACTTACTTAAATTTCTTATACATGTATACATATGGTTAAATATAAGATGAAATCTCTCTTTCTATTAAACTCATGCATTAGCATTCCTTAAGTGTGCAAAAATATAGGTGCATTGCAAGTATATTGTTCACCTCACTTTTGGAGTGAGTTCTCAATCTCCTCATCTTAGATTTAGAAGTCTTCTAAAACACTAAGACTTCCTTAGTCATAAGATACTTCTAGCAATTAGGTAAACACTTAACCTAAGCCTTATGATTTTATCTTTTGGATTTAGCCTTGACCAAATTCAAATCAATCCAAACTCAATTGATTTTCTCAAATATCAATTCAACCCTCCAATCAATCTATCAAACTTACAATCAAACATAATTCCAAATCCAATTTACCAAAATCTACAATCATACCAGATCCTTCTTAAGTCATGTGACCTACTTTCATGAACTTAGCCAAATCCCAAACAAATTAATACAAAATCAATTGATTTTCACATAATCAATTTATATCTTCAATCCTATTTCTATCAAATCTACATTTAAATGATCAAAACTAAATCAAACTGAATCAAATTAAATCAAGATCCAAATCTAAGCCCTATGACCTACCTTCATGAGATAGCCAAATCTAAACCCAAATCAATCCAAACTTAATTAATTTTTTGATAATCAATTCATATCTTCAATCATCTTCATAAATATTCACAAAATATGCATTCAAATCAACAAAACTAAATCAAAATTAAAACCTAAGCAACATGACCCAACTCCATGGTCTTAGCCAAATTCCTTCATTCTAAAACCCAAATTCAATTAATTTTCTCATGAATCAATCATACCTTCAATCATATTCACAAATATAAAAGAAATCTACAATCATCATGCCAAACCAAAACCAATCCAAGTCAAACCCAACTTAGCCCTCTTGACTTAAAATATCCAAATGAATCAAACTCATCTAAACCCAAATCAATTACAATTGAATTTATATATCAATCCCAAAATAATATATAAACCAAACTAAGTTCAACTCAACCCAAAATCAAGCCAACCAAACTCAATTAGTCCACTTGATCCAAAGTAGACAATTTGACCTATTTGAGCCAAGTTCCGATCCTACCCAAATTGGATTGAACCAAGCCTACAAAGACCTCCTATCATGATTGTTGAACATCCTAGGTTGTTCAATTATCATAAATTGGGCCAAACTAATTCAACTTGGTCCTTTGATAAAGTTAAGCCCTTAACACAAATGAATGCAAACTAGCCAAATTACAACTTATACTAAATCCCTTGAAACTAATGATTCATACCAACTCAAAATCATTATTTGAACATGACCTAACCTTCAATTGAGCCGAACCAAACCCAATTGGCCCTCTTGACCCAAATTGACCTAAAAGACCAAATTGGGTCAAATAAAAATATAAATCAAATTTATTGCAGTCAATGGCTCAAGTTCATTCTAAATTGATTGTTGAACTTGACCAAAGCCATGATTGGACCCAATTGACCCACTTAGCCCTAGTTGACCTAAAAGATCAAATTAGCATAAATCAAAACCAAACCCAAATTGATTGAAACCAAAGCCTACAATCATCTTGAATTGGTCAACTAAACCCAAACCAACACCTAACCCAAGCAAATTTTGCCAATTTGATCAAATTGGCCAACTTGACCTATTTGACCCATTTGAACTCGAATAAGTCAAAAGTAAATATAAGCCAAATCAAACCAAACCAATGACACCAATACATCCTAAATGATCATATGAACTTGACCCAACTCTTGGTTTGACCCAATTTGACCAACTGGTCAACTTAACTTGAGTTGACCAAATTTGATCCATTTGAGTCATATTGAGCCAAACATAACCAAAAGAACTCCAAATCACTTGAAATTTGGGCTAACCCACTTTTGACTCATTTCAAATCTTCTAAAATCAAATCCAATGCCAAATGGCCATTCTATCCCTTGAGGTAAATCACCTATCTAAGTGGTCCTTTCTATTCCTTGGCCACTTGTAACTCTTCCATTCTTCATCTAGGCACCTAGGACACTGCCCAACCTGACCCAAGAGGATGTTGGGTTGATCATGACCCATGGGAGGTGAAATAACCTCACCCTTCCCATTGGTGCATTTGAAACCCATAGGACACATACTAATCCCTCTGGTAAGCCACCTCCGAAGCTTTGGTCAACCAAATCGAGCCACCTAGGATGATTCTCTGTTATTCTCAATCACCATCGGTGGCCAGACATCAACAAAATGCTGAACCCATCACGCCATCCAACCTTGGGAATGAGGGGGTATACCCCTCACATTTCAATCCAAATCGACAAGAGAGCCTCAATGTGAGAGCATCCCAGAGCTTCCTAGAGTGTTTCCCAAGCTCCCCAATCACCCCATTACCATTTTCCTTCAAGCCTAAATAGTGCACCCCTCTTTCGATCCCAACTTGCACAAACCTCCACAAAAATTAAATTAACTTTGCACAAACCATCCTCACACTCTATTAAGCAAGAACGAATCCCCTCCTAAGCCCTCCGACCACCGAACGTAGGACTTCGATAACTGCTGAACTCCCAAGCTTCGGGTGTTGGTCTTCCGAGCAACATACATAAAATTAAGGCTCATGTTGATTAGTAGGGCTTCATCGCCACTAGATGAAGCTTCCTCAATTAGATTTTCCACTGGTCTTGAGCTTCAATGAGGTATGGCATTAAAAGTGATCCTTAACCAAAAATGGTTTGGAACTTTTTGAAAAAATCTTGCAAGCAATGTGATCTTAGCTGTTGGATCCCTTTGGATCCTTTGTGCAAAGGTGAGGGATCCATTTATAGTCGATATGAGCTCGGGTGAGCTCAAATTAAGCGAGGAATGGTGGACAGACTCCATTCTCCCCGCTCGCATGATGATAGATCATGCATCATCTATTTTGCATGATCGAAATAGACGGTCATGATTAGATCTGTTAGATTGATCTGATTTAATCTTATTAAGCTACGAGATTAATCGTTGCTATACGATCTTAAATCAAATGACAGACGAGAAATCACATATGTCGCCTCCATGTTGGTGCTGAGTCAAATAAGTTTTAAGAAGCCAATCCTACGATGCCACATGGAAAGCGTGCCATGTTAGCATGCCACATGGCGCCGATGGGATTAGTCTTTAATTAGGCTTAATTAATCCATTTTGAGGGCTGAAACTTCTAAAAATCATAACAAATCATAGAAAAATCAGACAAATATAAATAAATACTCATTTTAAAGGTATTTTAGAGAAAATTAATTTAAATTTTTTAATTAATTTTGAATAATAATTAATGCTTAATTAAGGTTTTATTATAAAATTAATTAGCTTGATTACTTCTTAAATACATGAGCAATTAATCCCAAATTTTGTGGGTTAATTTAATGGGATGACTTCTACCTCCCATGATTTTCGTGTGATTTATTGCTCGGTTAATTAAGAAAATTCACTAATGAAACCTTAATTACTCTTTTAAGTTTATTAATGATTAATTAATCTCATGAATGGTAACAAATTGGTTAATTAAGTTTATTAATCATTGTTCAATAGTAAGTGAGCTAAGGAATAAGGTTGCGGCCTCTTTCTTAACCTCTTTCCTTAAGTTCACTTCACCCTTTTTTAATGAAGTTAATTAAGATTTAACTAATTAATTAAATCACTTAATTAATTTAATTAACATCATAATCACATTAGAACTTAATTAATTAATTTTTTGGTAGATCTTTAGGTGTTTAACAATATAAAATTATTTAAGAAAATTATGGTTAACCTACATATGTGGGAAAACCGTAAGAGTACTTAATTAAGTTTCTTAATTTAATTAACCATTAATTGTGAGTCATTTGCATAAGACCCCCTTATTTCTTAGGATAATTGCAAATATATTTTTCATGCATATCATGTTGACTCATAATTATTTGGATGATCCTATTAAGGTAACATAAGAAAGAGTTAATTAATGTATTTAATACATGACACAAATTGATTAACTCATAAAATCAACTTAATTATATTTCATTAAATCAAATTAATTAACAAGCATGGGAATGGATTAAGATTAGCAAACCTCTTCCTCACATCCTCAAATCAAATTGAAACATGAAATTAAAAATGATATTAAGAAAGATTCTATTTTCTTTAAATAGTCTTATTTAACTTAACTATCCTTAGGAACTAGTTTGGTAAAATGAATCACATGCTTATATTTGATTGTTCTCTTTCCAAATCATGTTAAATTTGTGTGTAATTTGAAATCATACATTCAACATTTCAAAATTAATTAAATCAAATGATTTTCTCTTATCGAAACTTGCATGTGTTGAACTAATTTTTAATATGCATGGCTATTATTACTAATAAATTCAAATTATTTTTCCAAATTTATAAATCAATTACATTTATTAGAGTGATAATAGTTATGAAGACATATAAGCTTTGCATCTGCTTATAGCTTAGGTATGTGAAGTAAAGCTTTATTTTCCTTAATTCATGTGTGGTTTTACATGTATTTGAATATTAATAAGTACATAGTCTATACATCGTAGGAATATGAGGCTTTAGCTAGCCCCAAGGAGGTCATTTGATCACCTCACTTCCTTGGTTAACAATGATACGTATATATTTGATTTCATTTACATGTATTTCTATATTAGAATTTGAATGGAACTTTGTTTCACATACATAAATGTTTTAATCAAATAAAAATGTAATTTTTTCATGATTTTCTTCTTGTTATTTACATATACATTCATCTGTAGTGAGATAACAAAGTATATAGTCTGGACATCCCAGAGATATGAGGCTTTAGCTTTAGCTTGCTTCAGTGGTTAACAAAGGCACGTACTTGCTCATTTCTCTTTAAATATGTATGTATGTGTGGCTAAATGTTGAAAATCCCACTTTTTTTACTAAAAATGTATGCATTCATAATTAGTTACGTGTTTGGATTATCTAGTCATGTTATTAGAAGCTTTCTTTCCTGCATTCATGCATACAAATTTAGATATGTTTGAATGCAAATATGTATATAGTTTGGACATCTCAGGAACACGAGGCTTTAGCTAGCCCCAAGGAGGTGATTTTATTACCTCACTTCCCTAGTTAACAATGACATGTACCTATTTAATTTCATCCATATGCATTTTTTATAAGAATCTGGATAGAGCTTAAAATTAATATGATTAAATAATTTAATTAAATGAAAAGTATAAAATCCAAAACATGCACATACATTCATTATATAAGTTTGTTAAAACATATTGTATGCATAGATATGCTTAGGATTAAATCATATACCTATTACATGTGATGAGAAGGAATGATTTAATATATGTGATGTGGTAGTAATTCAATTAAATTAATCTTAAGATGCCTTTCATCTTGAATAAGATTATTTAAAGTGAACCTAAACTTAGGATTAATCAAATCATTTAATAAGCCATTCACTAAAGAGAACTAAATCAAATTAATATAATTTAAAAAGTGGCTTAAGGTAGGGATGAAAGAGCGTAATCCACTTCCCTCTCTTTATAACACTTAGTTGTTAAGTGTATATCATAGGAAATAAAGAAAACATATATTAAAATCATCAAATCAACTAAACAACTTGAAGTGAAACCAACCTTCTATGTTAAATTAAATCCTTCCAAACTTAGAAAATCATAACTCTAATGGTTAGTAAGATATACCACAGAAAGCCTTAGCATACACATTAGAATTATGGCACCACTTTTAGTCCTAAGTTAGGATGGTGCATGATGTGATAAATGTTTTATTTTATGATGTATTATTTTAGGCAGGATGGTAGGGTGTATGCTTCGTAGACTAGATGGTAGGTCGATATTAGCCTAATCATATTTTCTGCAAGGGGATGCTTAAAACTAATGAAAATGCTCTCTTTGCAGGTTGCTTAAACCCCTAAGCATAATCCAAGTTAGGACAAGTGGGCTTGGTTACCCATGTGCAGGGTGATAAGTCCAAATTATATATATATATATATATATATATATATATATATATATATATATATATATATATATATATATATATATATAAATGCTTAGGATTATATGTGGATTTAGCTAACACTTATTTTGTAGGTGTAATTTGATTTACTTTTCCTATTTTTAATGTAATTTTGCATTAGGAATTAGGATTGGTGCCATGGGGGATTAGGAAGAGCATTGACTAGAAGGCTTTCTCCTGGGGTGTCATGTGATGCCTTGAAGTCCACTAAATCAAAGGGGAAGGAAGATACATGAAGACATGAAGAATGAAGAAATGAAGGCCAACATAACATTTGATAAAATTATAATTATTCTTTCATATACAGGGTTGTATAAGGGTAGATCTCAGCTACCCATGTTTTCTCTCTTCGGGTTGTATGGTGGAACCTGATCGCACTAGCTTGTTATTCTTTTATGATAGTTTATAAAATTGATTGATGTTATGTTTAAATTGCACATTATAAATGACTTAATTTTTATAGTTTTTTATTATTGATGCTTTAATGTGTGGCCTGGATGCAATTAGGCTCTTAGAGAAAATTAATTTTTCTACCCCAATTAATCACTTCTAACTAAAATTTTCTACAACTCATAACCTAACCATAAAGCCTATGTCTTAAATAAGATAATTAAAAGATTTAGCAACCCCTTAGCTTAATGGTTGAATGTTTCACATCATGCATGCATTTTGTTTCACTCTTGAAAATAGGGGATTTCCATCCTTGCACGATAGTGGAATGGTTGACCTGTGAGGGCATCCCTTGTGTTGGAAAACACCCCTTTCACATTGATTTAACCAACAACTTTATTTCATCATGCATGTAGGCATCAAAATCTTGAAGTCTTTGTCCAATTGAAGTGTCAAAAATTAAATAAAAAATTAAAAAGATTTTGCATTAGATTAAGTCATTACTCATACCACTCATGCTCTAGTCTCTTACGGAGTGGGTTTAAGGACTTTAGTATCTTTTCTAAATAAATAGTAGCCAAACTATCTTACAATTTCATATGACTAGACCACACAATTTTGAATCATAGTAAGAGTTTGTTGGCGACCACTCTAGGTGGTTATAAGTGTAGAAGTCAGACGGTTCATCTTCTCTTATGGAGGTGAACCTTTATGTCCACCTGTCGCTTAGATTTTGGTCGTGCTTTAGCTCATACTAAAGCTGCCTAGATTTACAATCTGAGGTAGCTATTTCCTTTAGACTACAAGCATAAATCCTCACCTCTTAGGCATTTCTACAACCTTTGTGTTGGTGGGTTATAAGCTCTAGCAATCTAATAAAATTTTAACTCTAATGAAATAAATCTCTTCAATTTCAAACATATAAATCCCAACCATATTATAGATTGGAATGCTCACTAGGCTTCCTAGTATCATGAGCATTTTATACTTCCTCTCTTTGGATTCAAAAAATAAGTCTTCTCCTTGAACTTTCCCAATTGATTTTCTGAACATAACCAATCCTTTGATAGTCTAACCTTGAAGTCATTGGCAATGATAATTGTTTACTTTAATCAAGAGCATTCTTAGAGAATTTCTTTTCCTAAGACGTAATTAACTATGGAGGCTTACCTCCGTAGGAAACTTTATAACCTGATTTAATATAAACCCTATTTTATTCATCCATGTAAAGTTGGGGAATAATCTCTAGAATATTCAAAAACCCATCATGCCTTAGGAGTCCTTATTAGGTGATTAGGTCTAATGAAAGGTGATGCCTCGTCTAGATAGCATATCACACACCTCAATGTCACATAATCACTTCAATAACCCTACAATCTACATGGTGTCCCCATACTTTAAACACCATATATATATATATATATATATATATATATATATATATATATATATATATATATATATATATATACTAAATCCAATATTAAATAAACTACGTAGGAAAAAATGTGGATGTTATTGATAATGAAAGAAAGTAGTGGAGTGTTCTTTATTTGATGGTGACTTAATTTCATTGGTCCTAAGATTCCTTTCATGTTTGAATAAGATTCATTAAGACTAATCTAAACTTAGGCTAAAATAAAATTTATAATTGGTCTATTAAGAAAGTTAGAACAAAAATTATCTATCTTTGGAAATCAAGTTAGGCCAGGGATAAAAGTGTTACGTCTCTTTCTTCTCTTTATAATGATTAGATCTTAAGTAAGAAGTGGGCAAAATTAAAATTCATAAGTTAGAGCTCAATTAAGCTACTAAAAGAATTAAAGTGAAACCACCCTTAATGGGTAATTTAAATAATCCCAAACTTTAGGAAATCCTAATTCTAAAGCCCAATCAAGACATACCACACTAAGCCTTAGCACACACATTAGAATACTAAGTCACAGATTTAAGTATTATGTTAGGACAATGTATATTGTGGTGATATGTTTTATTTTGTGACGTAATGTTTTAGATTGGATGTTAGGATTATTAATTCATAGACTAGTTGTTAGGTCGTTATTAGCCTAACAATATTTTGTGTGAGGAATTGTGCTTAAAGGAATGTTTCAATAAAAAATAAATATAAAATGCTTTTGCTTGTAGGCATTGCTTATGTCCCTAAGCATAATCCAATTAAGGCATGTGGGGCTGGTTATCAAAATGCAGGATGCTAAGTTCAAATATGTGAAATATAACTACTTGGTTTGTATGTTTGTTTAGCTAATATCTATTTTGCAAATGTAGTTATATTTTATTTTTCTTAAAGATGTACTTTTCTAATAGGATTAGGATTAGTGCTATAGGGTTTAGGATGAGAAGTGGCTATAAAGAAAAGGCCTAGAAGACCCTATGAAGCCTAGAGCAAGCTAATCCAAAGAAGAAAAGAAGAACAAGAATTGATGAATGGCATAGAACTCATTCATTTGTATGATTCAATTATAATCTAGGCTGTATAGGGTAGAGCTTGGCTACCCATTTTTTTAAAATTTTTTTGAGGTGTACAATGATACCCAACAACACCAGGATTTTTATTATTTTATGAAATCTAAATGTTTGATTTTAATATCTAGATTAAGCAATAAAAATGACATGATTTTCATAAGTTTCTTAAAGTGTATATATTTGATGTGTGGCCTGGATGCGATACGCTCTTTAGAATAAAATTAAATTTTTATCATCACTAGACAACTCATATCTAAATTTTAATCCAACTCACAACCTCACTCTAAAGCCTAGGTATATAAATAAGATAATAAAAGATTTAGACACCCCTTAGTTGAATGGTTGTATGCTATAACAACATGTATGTCATATTATTTCATTCTTGAATATAGAGGATCTCCACTCTTTCATGATAAGGGATAAGCTTGACCTTTGAGAGCAATCCTTGTAGTGGAGAACACTTCTTCTAGTTGATTTAGCCCATAACTAGATTTCATCATGCATGTAGACATAATTATCCTAAGCCTTGGTCCAAGATATATATGTCAAAATGATCTAAAAACTTGTAAAATTTTTACATTAGGAAGTGTTAGTTGACAACCACTCTAGGTAGTTGTAAGTCCAGAACAGTCAGGATGTGCTCATTCTTTCTTGTTAAGGTGAACCACTATATCCCATTCTCCCTGATTAGACTTAGGTTGAGCTTCTAGCTTATGCTAAAGCATTTTAGACTTATGTTCTGAGGCAACTTGTTTCTCTTTTGCTACAACTACAAGTCTTCACCTCTTAGACATTTCTATATTCTTGTGTTGTTGGAATCTAAGTTCTAACTCTCTAATGAAATTTTAACTTAAATAAATAACTTTGTCTTTTTCAAAAATGTAAAGCTTTACTATAAGGTAGATTGAAGCAATCACTATGCTTCTTAGTATTACATATGCTTCCTACTTATTCTTCTTTGGAATCTATGAAGAAGTCTTCCTATTTGTTCTCTTCATGATTATTTTCTAAAATAACCAATTCATTGATAGTCTAGCCTTGAAATCTTTGGAGATATTTATCAACTACTTTAAATGAGAGTGTTCTTAAAAAACTTCTATTTCTTAAGATGTTATTAATTGTGGGGGCTTGCATCCATAGGGAACTAGAGAACCTGACATAAAATAAAATCTACTTTACTTAACCATGTAAAGTAAGGAAAAGATCTATGGTATATACAAAGACCCATTTACCTTAGGAGTCCTCATTAGGTGATTGTATCCATTATAGGTGATGTCTTTATTTTTTGAGGTAGTACATCATACATTAATGTCGTGCTCGATCACTTTAAGAAGTATTCCCTAAGATCTGCGTGGTGTCCTTACAAAATCCAAATTAAAACACCACAACTTAGAACAAATTTTCAACAAAGGGGCACAATGTCACCCTAGCATCGCGATGCTATAGGGACGATGCTGCAATGTCAAGCTCTAGGGTTTTTCAACCTGTTCATAGAGTTAAGGTGCTATCACTCATATCTTATTTTTTATATATGTGTTCAAATATTTTCATTCAAGTCCTAAAGTTACAAATCAATATATGCAAGCATACAACACAAAATAATAAAATGAGAATTTTATTTCTAAATTAATATATATATATATATATATATATATATATATATATATATATATATATATATATATATATATATATATATATATATATATATATATATATATATATATATATATAAAAGAAAAGAGGAAAAGTACAAAAATTGAGGGGGGCAAGTAATAATCATATTCATCACCCTCTTCTTCCTCCATAGCTGATACATATTACATAAGGCTGATGCAAAGGCATCGTAGGGATTGAGACGTGATTCAGATATACAAGATTATAACTTTGAAACATGTTGATCAGTGCAATGTTGAACTGAGACATGTAAGAGAATTGCATCTACTATTGAACCATATGATGATAAAACATACGCTCCAGAATCTTCTGCTTGTGACTATTTTTGTCCACCATTTTTCTTAAGTCTAGTTAGGGACTTAGAATATTGGGGTCAAGTCCATGGGGCATGAGAACTCTCCCCCACTTCGAACCTTGGCCCAAATCCTCAAATTATCCTTTGTTAGAGGAGCCTTCTAAATGAGTATTTTTTTTTTTATCAGGCACCCCCAATGCACCCATCATGGCACATAAACCATAAATCAAAGAAGGGTGATCTTATCTGACAGTATTACTCCCCTTCAACATATTACAAATAAAATTAAAAATAACCTTCTTAATATCGATCATAAATCTTCTTTGGATAGAAAAATTTAAAACAACCCTATCTCTGCTAACCTCGCTAATTTACCAATGGGCAGCTTGGAAAAAATTGAAATAGTGCCAAGCCTTAGACTCAATAGTGAGACCGATGGCAGGAAAGTTGATGATCTTTTCCTCCAATCATTTCTATTGCACATTTGCATTTTTCCAAGAAATAAAATAGAGGATCTTGTCAAAATAAAGATAATTATTATAATGAGAAATATATTGATTGAAATCAATATCTTGGAGATTGTAATATGCATTAATAGCATGATGGATAAACTTTATGACACCATGTAGAGTTTAGGAATTTTTTATTTAGAAGATCAAATGTGTCATTAAGGAATATACATATTATCTTAAAATGTAAACATGTTTTCCTATAATGGATTCAATCATTTAATAAAAGACTCCTAAGGCTAATGGATTTTTCATGATCATGAGATTTTTCCCCAGAACTATATGAAAAGTAGAATATGGTTTATTTTAATTGGGTTCATGGTTCCGTATAGAGGAAAGCCTCTATAATTAATTATATCTCAATAAGGGTCTCTTTTAAGGATACTGATTGAAGAAAATAAGTCTTTATTACTATGGATTTTTAAGTTAGTTTTTAAAGAAATGATATTTAAAAGTTTCAATTGGAAATTATCCAAAGTAGAAAGAGTTCTTTTGGGAAGCCAAATGGGATGAATTAGAAAATGCCCATTGATATTGGGATGCCAAGTAGACACTTCAACTATCCTATCATTGGGCTTTGAATTTTGAAAATTAATTTAGATTTTGAGTTATCATTTTCTTAGAAGTCTTGGGCTTAGATTCTAACAGCCAAAGATTGCAGAAATGCCTAGGGTTAAAGACTTATTCTGAGGAGGATGCTTCAGAGCCTAAGTCTAAATGTTCTTCAAACATAGTCAGATGCTTCACCTAGTTTCATTTTCAGAATTATCGCATTCCCCTTACTTGAGGGAACTGACCTATCCCTGACTCTTTTGGACTAACAACCCTCCTAGAGGGGTTGCCAGTTAACACCACCTAAGTACATTTTAAATTCATGATGCTAAGCCTCAAGAATGCAAGATGGCTGGGCTGTTGCATTTTTAGGAAAGGAATCTAAGAATCCTTGACTCACTCCTTGATCCCTACGATCATGTAGCGTTTGAAATGCATCTAATTAATGTATATTTTTTTATTTTATATGTTTGATTCATGATTCATTTGAGGTTTTGGGTATGCATTTTTATGCCTAAATTATATGCAATTAGAAGAAAGCCATGGTCCAAATCAATAATGGAAGGCAAATTTCCCCAAGAAAGCAGTCATCCTCACATGTTAGAAGCCACCTGTGTACAATGGGAGAAGTTACCTAATTCAAGGATTAGAGCAATATGATTGCATGATTTTCAAATGCTAATTTATATTTATTTGTTTTCTTTATTTTTGTTTCAATTATTTATATTTAGATTGGGTAGAAAATTTAATTTTTCTAAGAATCTAATCGTTTAGGCATTCATCACTGGAAGCACATCACAAAAAGAAAGTTAGATAAGTAGATTGATTCTATTATGCACCCAAAATAAATCAAGCCAATTTAATTTAAGAAAAAAGCTAATACAGTCAGGTACCACTATACTCCTTGGAAGAAATGTGAATGAGCAGCCAAGCTCTACACTTATATAGCCCAACTTAGAACTACAAGTTTAGATCTATGGGCCTTCTTTCTAGAGTCATCTCCTTGTTTAGGGACCTCCATTAGGCTTCACAGGGGACTTCTGAACAATCTCTTGGTAAGGCCAACTCTTATTAATCTAAGAATCTATAGATCCTAACTTAATTCTAAACTCAAATTTATATTTTGAATTCAAAATTGAATCTTAAACCCTGTAAAATAAATGTCATAAAAATATAAATAGCACACAATAGTTATATTTCACAAACATATGAGATTAGCAATAGTTTCTTGTCAAGCCCACCTATCCTATGGGCGATGCTCAAGAACTTAAGCACCTGCAAGAAAATAATATTTTTATTTATTTATGATAGCAGTGCTTTCTAGCATAGTCCCCTGCAAAAGACAATATTAGTCTAAGAAAATGTCTTATCATTCAGTCTAACAGACAAATAATCCTAGACATGCAGTTTAAAATAGTACACCACAAAGACATGTCAATCACATCACATCACAACACAAATAATCATAGAAAGGAATCATAGAATGACCTAACCTAAGTCTAGGGTCTATGACCTAATGATCTAATGTATGAAAGAAATAAGCTTATGTAGCAATACTTTCCTAGGCCTTTTTAGTTCTAGTTTCAATTTGGATTTTTTTTGAGTTTGTTAGAATTTTACCTTTGGGTGGTTTCAATTCAAATGATTTAATGATTCATTTTTATTTTCATTTTCACTTTTATTTTGTTAAAGTGAAGTTTAGGTTTTTGAAGAATGAGAGTAAAATAGATTTCACTTTTGGGTGGAACCCTTTCTTTCTAAGATCCTAACCCCTAGTGGAATCAAACTTTTATCCTAAGATGAATATTCATCCAAAAGGTTTAACTAGGATCCTGAAGTATCTTAATTAATCCTTTTAATATCATTTAGATGATTTGGTTTTGAATTTAGCATAGTTTAATTTTAAGATTCTTTTAAAATTTAATTCTTCATTTTATTTCTTTGATTTGATTATGTCCATTCTTGATTTAGTTTATTCTTTTAATTTGATATTATTTGAATTATTTCATTTGATTTGGTTTGAATTGGTTTAACAACTGTTTGCATTAATATTTTGATTTGAGTTTATTTAGGTTTGTTGAATTGTGTTCATTTCATTTAGTTTGATTTTTGTTAACCTAAGGTACTTCGATTGGTGCTTTAATCCATTCTTAGGTTGAATTGATTATGGTTTTAAGGTTTCATTAAGTAGTTTGATTGTGAGTTCATTAGCTTAAGGTTTAATTACTCTTAATATGCATTATTCATTAAGCCTTAAGTATGGAAGTGATCAAGTTCTTTGACTTAGGATGTTGGAAGACTTATCCTAAGTGTTTCAGATGTTGATGAAGATTAGTTCAAATTACTTAAGGATTTTATGAATTTATGAATTTTTTTATTCATTATTTGATTTATATTTACCTAGAGATTTGGGAATTCAATAATTCCCAATCCAAATGTCAATTGGGTTTGAAATTTTTATGGCAAGTGGGGTTTCAAGCCAATTTCATATTTCCAAAGTTAAATCTTGATTAAAGTCATAATTAAGGTGTAATTAAGGTTTTAATTATTTTATTAAAATATAAATTAAGCCTAACTTAACGAATATCATTTAGGGGTTTTATTTTTTTCCTTTATTCCTCTCTAAAAGTTGTTTCCAAAGAGGGTTTATTCATAATTTTTAGAAATTTGATTGATTCATTATGCTTTATTTAAATTATGGTTAATTATTTGAATGAGTTAATTCAATTAATTACCTAATTAAGCCAAACTATGATTTATTAAGTTCTAATGAGTTTCAATGATGATTTTATGTTCATTAGAGTTTGTTAAGTTGATTTAAAGTAATTTAATTCATCTTCCTGATTTTTTTTCATTTTCTTTTAACTTATTTAATTAAAATTCAAGTATAAAGTTTGAAAATTGATATTTCTTAAATTACTTGGAGATAATTCATAAAACTTTTCCTAAGGTGTGTTTCACCTCAATTTCAATTCTCCAAAGTTTTATTTGAATTGGATTAATGATCTGTGATTAATTAAGTTTTCATTATATTCATTCAAACCCAAATTAAGGTTAAAATACCCACAATTAATTGGGGATTTTAATTTTTATAGATTCCTCGCATCAAGAGAAATCCATAAAGTCAAAGTTTACATTTTTTTTGGATTCATATTTAATTTTCAATGAAATATTAAAATTTAAAGATATTTTAAAAGTATTTTAATTAATTGAAAAGGAATTTCTCATTTAAAATGGTGGAGCCTATGTGGCGGCCAACATGGCACCTCTGCCACATGGCATCGTCGCATTGGGCCACACGAATCTCCCGTGGCATCCACATCAAAAGCGATGTCATGTGGGATGAATCTTGATCGTCATTAGAAGATCAGACAATCGTTATTCATTCTATGGTCTCCTTAAGGGAATTAATTTGACTGTTTAGCTAAATCTCAATAGTCCATTCTAAAGAAGGATCAGATGGCAGAGATCATCTCCAAAAGGTCTCTAGCAAGCGACGAATGCTGTCCATCAATTTTGATGAATTTTTGGTGATCTCTAGTGGTTTTCATTGCAATTTCAATTGCAAAATGATCAGGGATTGATTTGTAACCAATCTATACAGTTTGATTTTCATGGGGATCAAATTTGTTTCATAAAATACTAAATCTAAACAATTAATAGGTCGGTGATGGAGCATACCTCAATTCCGGTGATCACCGATGGTGGGATCGAATCCAATTGCTTCACCTTGATGTGACAAAGCTGTGGATGTAATTTGGTGGCTCGCCTCCTGCCAAATGTCTTGGAGACCAACTTGTGGCTATTTTCTGTTGGGTTCAATCATCCTTCGGCTTGCCAGCAGCGAGGGGTCACGATGGTGATTTGTTTGAGGTCACCTCAACTCTATAATGTGTTGGAATGCTCAATTAGAGGTGGAAAAGTCTCCCTAGCAATTTTCCATTAAAGGTCGCTTGGTGGATGCTAGATTCGATCAAATTTTGGCATGTTGATAGTGAGGACTCTCGGGAAGGGTCGTCTTCTCCTTCTCTTCCCATGGTGAGTGATTTGGGAAAAAAAAGAGAGAGGGAAAAGGCCCTCCCTCCCCTCCTTACATACATGGCTGAGAGCCATGCTCATGGCCTTTTAGGTGGCTAGATTCTAGCCACTGGTGCCCCAAGTCGTTGATTCAATCCCCTTTAGCCTTGTGAGCATATTTGGATCAGAGGTTGGAAATGAGGAGGGCATCTCCTCCCTTTCCTTCTATGTTGAGCTTGGATTCCTTTGTTTGTTATTCTTCCTCTTCTCTTTGAAGAAGCTAATTCTCATTTGGCTGGAGGATTGACTCCCCCCCACCCCCACTCCCCAATTTTTAGTCTTGTAACCAGTCTCCTAAGAGGTGGTCAATGTTCCAAGGTTACCTAAATAAAATCCAAGTAATCTTTTATGATGGAAAGGGTAGGAATCTACCAAGTATCATTACTTGGTCAAAGATCTCAACTCATTTCCCATTGGTTTCATATATATATATATATATATATATATATATATATATATATATATATATATATTGCCTTTAGCATCACTACCACAACCTTTAGGCTAGTTTGTGGCTGCTTAAATCAAACTCAATATGTGTTTGAGGTCAAGTCAAAATTCATTTGGATTGGATTGGAACTTTGAATCCAACCAAAGCATTTGGACTCAAAGTGTTTGAATTTGATTTACTTCTTTTAATTTTGAGGTTAACCATCTCTAATTGATGATTGATTAAGTTTTGATTTAATTAATTTATTTAGATTTGAATTAATTTTGGATTTTATTTTATTTCAAGTGGATTTCAATTTGAACCCATTTGACCCAAAGTGGATTAAGCTTTGATTTTATTTCGGTCAAATAAATAATTTGACCAAATTTGACCCAATGATGGGTTAGATTGTGTTTGATTATCATTTCCAAATGATTTTGTGTAATCAAATTGAATTAATTTCAATTTAATTTGGGTTTGAACCCAAAAGGATCCATTTAGGTTCATTTAGACTAAGTGGTCTAATTAACCTAATTAAGGCATACATAAACTTAAATTTTTTTAGATTTATGAATATACTCTGTTGTTGCTATTTTTTATGTTGAGGCATCTTAATTATAACTACATGTGAATTTCAGATATATCTTTTTTTTGTGAATTTTACTAAATTGTCCAACTTTTGTGGTGACTGATAACATAAAACTTATTATAAATAATGATTCATGATTGCTCAGACTTAGCACAATGTTAGAACATCAGATATTTCAAATTTTAAAGGGTGGATTGAAATTAATTAATTTTTATTTTATTTATATTTGACTTGAAATAAAATTTATTTAGTATCATTTAAAAATATTTTTTATATGATGAAAGTGGCATGCAGTTGTCGTTGTTGATTCTGTTCGAATTCAATTAAACTATAAACTATTGTAAGAAAATTTGAAAACATAAATCTAAAGGGGAATTCTTCTTATCTTTATTCACAATGATTGTAGCTATTTATACAGATGAGAATGCATTGCAAATTTCTAGTAATGGCAGGTAACAAATGTTGAATATAATTGTCAGTGTATAGAAATGATAGTATCCTGAATTAGGAATGTTTTTAATATGAAGTATCCATTGGAAATATAATTGTCGGTGTATAGAAATGGGAGTATCTTGAAATGGTAAGAAATAATATTGTACTTGAATTAATTTTATTTTATTTCCTTAATATGTCCTCGTAAAATGTGACTTCCATCAAAGACACCAATCTTGGACCTGTGATCATGAAAATGGGATTTTGGAAGGGTTTAGTTAGTTTATTAGTAAGTTGAGTGTCTAAAAATACATGTGAGACTGTTATAGATTCATCTGCTATTTATTCATGAACAAAGTGATAATCCAATCCCACATGTTTCATTTTGGAGTGGAAGACTGGATTTGCACATAGGTATGTTACACTTAGATTATCACATAGTAAATATGGTGGATTGGTTTTTCTACAAATTTTTGTGAAGATTGAGTAGCTAGCAAAGTTCTATAGTGGTGGATGCAACAGCTCGATATTCAACTTCTGTAGAAGATCTTGCAATAGTTTGCTAATTCTTAGAGCAGCAGGAGATCAGATTGGAACCAAACAAGATGATGTATGCTGATATTGAAGTGTAATCATCTTTATTATGGGCCCAATCAGCATCTGAATATGCTATGAAATTTAGGGAGGATGATTTGTGAAGAAGAAGACCATGTGTAGTATGCTTGAGATATCAAAGTAATCTTTTGGCTGTGGTCCAATGTAGCTGATTTGGTGACTGCATGAATTGAGCTAACTTATTGACTGTGTAGGCAATATCGAGTCATGTAAGTGATAGATATTGTATGCTCCCTATCAGGCTTTGATATTGCTTGGTGTTTGAGAATCCAAACCCATCATTTAGTTGTAATGAAGAAGATGGGCTGATTTCTATTGGCATTTCCTTTATGCCATCCATTTGGAATATTTGAAGAATTTCACAAATGTAAGCATGTTGATATAGGAGGATGTCGATAGTGGTTGGAATTGCTTCAATTCCAAAAAAGTAGTGAACATTGCCAATGTCCTTGATGGAGAATCATTTAGCTAGTGCCACAATTATTTCTTTAACATCAGTTTTTGAGTTGCCAGTGATAAGTAAATCATTTGCATACACTAGGAGATAAATTATAGTAGAATTTCTATAGTAAATAAATAGTGAAGGATTTAATATAGGTCTTTTGAATCTCAGAGACAACATAAACAATTTGAGTTCAGCATGTCAGGCTCAAGGTGCCTATTTGAGGTCATAGAGGGATCGACAAACCTTACAAACATGATCTGGTTTTGAATAACTTGTAAAACTTGGTGGTTGAGCCATGAAAACCTCTTCAGTTAAATTCCCATGTAAAAACATGCTGACATCTAATTGATGAATTGTCCAATCTTTTGAGATATCAATAGTAAAGACAATGCAGATCGTTGTAGGCCTAATCACTAGGCTGAATCTTTCGACATAATCAATACTTTGTCTTTGATGAATCCCTTTGACTATGAGCCGAGCTTTGTAACGATCTATGGTTCCATCAGGGAGTCATTTGATTTGGAAGACCAATTTCCACTCTAGGATGTTTTGGTGAGGTTGTCATGGGATGGGACAAGCTCCCATGTATTGTTCTTATGTAGTGCTTCAATTTTAGTTTGCATGGCTTCTTTCCATTTTGGATGTTTTAGTGCTTGTTTGAGTGTTGTTGGCTTAATGGTTGATGGTAGGAGTTATTTCATAACAACAAAGGAATATTTGGTGTTGGGTTTGAAGATGCTATTTTTGGATCGAGTAACCATTGGGTGTTAAGACATAATTGTGTTCGGATCATTCCTTGAGGACAAATCACATGAGGATGGATTCTAAACTAGCTGAGCACTTTCGTTGCATCGTCGTGGATTATTAATTTATTATGGTATTTTAGATGCCTATGCAATTGTGTTGTTGGGTTCGGGTGAGAAGGTATTTAGTTCATTATTTGTATTTGGCTATGTTTCTTGTGTTGGGAATGAAAGAAGTGGTTGGGTTGGTGTGATGTTTTGGTTTTAGTTGAACTAAGGAGCTGTTGGGGAAGTGAGCAATGTATTAACAATGGAAGTGATTCCGGCTGTTTGAATTGTAGTAGGATGTAGAGGGCTTGAAATTGATGATGTTGTGTGTGTTTGGTTTCTGGAAGCTATGGTATCATGTGTGATTGAGATTGGTGGAGGTGTGTTTCAGTCCACCAAGATAAAGTAATGGAGTTTATTTTATCTTTGTTGTGAGAGTTTGGGAGGGATGGGAACTGATTTTTGATAAATTGAACATGATGAGAAATGAATATATAAGTTCAAAGCAAATATAGGCATTATGTCTATTTCAATAACTGAGGAAGATGCATGGTTTTGATCATTGATCAAGTTTGTGTTTGGGCATTTTGATCATTGATCAAGTTTTTATTTGGTATAGGGCCGAAGCCAAGGATAGCACAGATAGCCAAATATTCTTAGTTTTGAGTAGTCTGGAGGTTTGGAAAATAGGCATTCAAGGGGGATTTATTTTGAAGAATTGTTTTAGGCATGCGATTGATGAGGTAAATAGCTGTGTCAAATGCATATGTCCACAGTGAGAGAGGTAAATTGGCATGTTGAAGTAGAGTTAGCATAGTTTAAACAATGTGTCGATGTTGTTGTTCAGCTAAACCTATACATTGAGGAGTGTAGGGTGGTGTTATGAGATGTTGAATTTCACGAGTATCACATAATTCTTTAAGACTTTGGTATTCTTTGCCTCCATCAGTGTATATTGTGGTGATTGAGGAGTTAAAATAATTTTTAATCATTATTTTGAATTTAGAAAAAAAATTGATAAACATTAGATTTGGTAGCCATTGAGAAGAGCCATGAATATTTTGTATAATGATCAACAAAGATAACATAATAGGATAGACCATTCATTGATTTAATTGGGGATGGTCCCCAGACATCAGAGTACAGAAGATCATGAGGGTGCCTACTTATCATATTGGAGCAAGAGAATGGTAGTTTGTGACTTTTATTACATTAGCATGAGTCACAAAAGGATACATTTGATGTGTATGGTTTGTTGGAGAGATTATTTGTAGAGATGATGTGATGAAGTACCTTTGATGAGGGGTGGCCAAGATGATCATGCCATAGTGCGGTGTTTGAGTTTAGGCTAACTTGGGCTTGCTTTGGTTGATGTTGTGTCTTCTTGATGCTCGATAGCTCATATACGTTATTCCTACTCTGCCCTTGTGCTAGTAGTTTTGTCGTACTGAGATCCTTGATACAAAAGGAAGTAGGGTTAAATTCAATTGAGGCATGATTACTAGTGCAGAACTGAAAAACATATATTAAATTTTATTTCATATTTGGTGCACATAAAATATTATCAAGAATGAATGATTTGTGTGGGGTTGAGAGAGTTGTTCTTCTTATGTGAGTTATTTGAACATCTGAGCCATTTATGATAACTATATTATGAGATCCTTCGTATGGTTCTCTTAGATATAATTTGTTCATGTCTATCGTGACATGATGTGAGGCTCCGCTGTTAAGAAGCCAAGTGGAGCGAGACTCATGATTGTCGAGAGTTGTGTGGTTAGCCTTTGGCAGGATTGGAAGGCCCATTAGTCTTTTTGTTGTGTAGCATTCCTTGGTGGTATGACCATGTTTGTCACAGAATTGATAAACTGGTTTTGAATCCTTGGCTCGATTGGATGATGGTGATGAAATTTGAGAATTCTGATTGTGTTTTTGTGGTCATCTTCCTTTGCGTTGATTAGAGCCACATTCTTTAGAGTTATAAAGTGTGATCGTTGGAAGACGGCTATCCCGAGAGGATCTTTTCAAAAAATCTTCATATTCAACCAATTTGTCATGTAGAGCTTCAAAGGATATGGGTTGTTCTCTAACCCGAATAGCTCCACTAATCTCTTTAAATTTTTGACCGATGCCATTCAGACAGTGAGGAATGATATCACCCTCTTGTAGACGTGATCCAACTAGTGCTAGATGGTCCGCAAGACTCCTAATTGTTTGGAGATACTCGGTGACAGATAAATCACCATGAGCCGTTTGCAAGTGTTTTTCTTTAAGAAATAGAATTCTAGATCTCAACTGGTTGGCATACATTCTTGAGAGTTTCTCCCACGCATCTCGAGCTGATGAGGCAGAGGTAATGTAAGCCATGAATGATTCTGATAATGACGCAAACATGGCATGCAATAGCAGCTGAACCTGTTGCATCCAAGTTGCATAATCTGGGTTTGCAACCTCACGATATCTTTGAGTGATAGTAGGAAAAGGTTGTGGAGTGTCGCCATTGATGTACCCGATCAAATTGTATCCTTCAAGTAATCATAGAATCTGTGCTCTCCACGATGGATAGTTGTTGGGTGTGAGTTTGAGAGGGAGTTGGGCTACTGGTATTATGAAAACTAGTAGAGAGTGATTGGTGGAGGTAAAGATGTTCTCTTCGACCAAGATATTTAACCGGGAAGACGACTTGTTGGAGTGTGTAGCTCTGATACCATGTGAAAACATAAATCTAAAGGGGAATTCTTCTTATCTTTATTCACAATGATTGCAGCTATTTATACATATGAGAATGCGTTGGAAATTTCTAGTAATGGTTGGTAACAAATGTTGAATATAATTGTCGGTGTATAGAAACGGCAGTATCCTGAACCGGGAATGTTTTGAATATGAAGTATTCATTGGAAATATAATTGCAGGTGTATAGAAACTATCGTATCCTGAAACGGTAGGAATTAATATTGTAATTGAATGAATTTAATAATATTTCCTTAATAGAAAATATTAAAAAAAAAGTCAAATAAAAAGGCAGGGTGTAAATCAGTTGAGTTTGTCAGCCGAATCTTTGTTCATATTTGGCTCATTTATAAATTACTTTGTTTGTGTTTGAAAGAGCTTAAAATTTTAGTGTTCATGTTCGACTCGAATTATTCAAAATGACTCATATAAGCTCGAAATTGCTCGAAAAAAAATTATCCGAAAATATGGAGTAGGGAGGAATTAAACATAGCTAATCTTTTAAATGACAAGAACTCTAATCACTAAGCCATACTTGCAAATTATGATATATATATATATATATATATATATATATATATATATATACATATATTATTTCGAGCTAAATCGAACTGAATATAATTAATTGAAGGATTGTTCATGTTCGGCTCATTTATAAATCGAGCTTAAAATATTTATTTATGTTTGACTCGCTTGCTTAACAAATGAGTCGAACACGAGCTATTTGATAACTCGAACACAAGCTGTTCATGAATAAAGAGCTTTTTAAATAGGCCTCGTTATAAGTAGGTCAGACCTAATCAGATGGCAGTCAGAATACTTGGCGTTACATTTTGTTTTCAATTAAAAATTCATGCCGTAGAATATTATTTGATCCATGCATATCGTTTCGATCCATATTTAGAGTAGAATTTGTTGATGCTATCTCAAAAACATGACAACTAATAATAAGAAAATGGGCTTCTTTGTGATTGAAATATGCTATTATCAAACATATTGTGGAAAATATATTCTTTTAAAAAAGCCAAATATGTTTTATTCTACAATTCAGACGGAAGGCAAAAAAATGTTAAATTTTGTTCATTTAGTATTCAACTTGCCACAATAGTTAGAATGTTGTAAAATATATATGCTTCAAATTTCACTCATTCAATTCAACAATTCTATGTTGATTCTTGAGTGTGAAGTCAATCTGCGGCTATGGTTAATTCATGGGATATAAAATTAGTGATAGTTGTTCCTTAAAGAATACATGTATCATAATGACATCAACGGGTGACCAAAGAGTCCCACAGGAATATCAAATTAGTGTCATCGTAATTTTAATTATTTTTATTTAAAAAAATGTAATTACTAAAATATCTTATTATAAAAGCAAGTAGTAAACTATATTAAAAATATAAAGAAACAAAAAAAAACCTCATATGATATGTCATGTGAATTTCATTCGTAGATAAAAACTGATCGTATAAAATTTTGTTATGTAATAATTTATTAATAGTGAGTACAAAACTAATTTGTTTTTGAGATGGCACGCTTGTTTAAAGCTTGCATGGGATCAATTTTGTTTTTATTTTTATGTTAATTTTAAGAACATATTTATTCAGCATAATTTTTAAGTGTTTTTAATTTTTATTTTTTTTAAAAATATATTATTTTTTAAAACACTCAAAATAATTTATAAGTAACAATCACTACTAAAAATTATTTTATTTTGAATCAAAATATAAACAATATGAAATAAAAATGTATTAATTAAGTTTTTATTTTTTAAACATAAATAATATTATTTTTAAAAACACAAAATAACTTTTAGTTATTTTGTGTTTTGAAAAAATGATCACCAACAAATATATTTTATTTCTAATCAAAACAAAAATAAAATAAAATAATATATAAATTTAAAACTAAAAGATAAAAGCAATCCTAAATAAACCCCTTAATATATAGTTGCTTAGTTAATAAACAAATCAATCAGGGACAATTTCATGAATGATGATCATTTTGATAGCCCTATGTTCCACTTCATAGTAAGATTTTTTCATCCAAAATGTCTCTTAGAGTTATTTAACTCAAACAACATTTAATTTTGATAAGATTACATAGTGTTAGCTCATTGGAGCTTTGGGAGGTCATAGTGCTCAAGTTGGAGATGCATCAAAAAATTGTCTGATTTTTTTAATATTGAGACAAGAGAGAGATTCATTAAGTACTAACTCAATATTATTCATGAATCACATGATAAGTAAAGTTTAAAAATGTGTTATACATATTTTTAGATATTTACTTAATATTCATGCATGAGTTATATGGTGAGATAACTAGGGAGCTTCTCATGTGAAATCTTTGAATATCAGAATCATCAAGATAAGTGAATACAAGCATAATAGGAAAGTATATTGATATATTCTACTATTTCTCATGGTAAAATATATAGAGGAAGTTTGTAGTGAGTGATTGACTGATATTTAGTTGGTTATAATCTGTTGGTTTTGTTGTTGTTGTGCTAAGTTTGTTACAGGTTTATATTCACTTGTGGTATACTTAACACACCCCCTCAAGTGAGGCACCGGTGATCCAGAGACGAGCTTGGAAGTTAGTTGAATGAATCGTTGAAAAGGTAATGGTTTGGTCAAGGCATCAACAATTTGTTCTGGATTGGGTATATAAGGGACTTGTAGTTGTTCTTTGGATGTGAGATCACAGATGAAGTGATAATCAATTGTTACATGTTTTATATGATTATGGAATAGTCGGTTTTAGCTAGGTATGTAACACCAATATTATCACACTAGATATGTGGTGTGGCTATAGGGGGTAAATCAAGTTCAACAAGTAGTGAGGCAATCCAAATGAGTTAACTAGTAGTGTGCGCAAGGACTATATATTCAACTTTTGTGCTGGAATGAGAAACTGTGGCCTAACCAGGAGATGAGTGTGACCTTGTGCATGATGATGTAACCTATAGTTGACTTGCAGTCATCAAGTGAACTTTCCCAGTCAGCATCATTGAAAGTGTGAGAGGGTTGCCGAGACTGAGAGATGAATCCCTATATGATTAGTATGTTTTAAATAATGGAGGATCCATTTGACAGTTGACCAAAGTTCAGTCATTGGAGCTTGTATGAACTAAATGATTTTGTTTATGCTGAATGAAATATCAAGTCTAGTGAATGATAAGTATTGTAATGCTCTAGCAATTTGTCGATAGAAGGTTGGATCCAATAAAAGTGTACCCTTGGCTTCTGAGAGCATGATGAAGAGGACATAGGGTTGTTAATCAGTTTACATTCAAACATTGCAGATGTATTGAGAATATCATGTATATATTATGATTGAGATAGATAAAACCCTTGTTTTGTATGGTTGACTTGTATGCCGAGAAAATTATGAAGATGACCAAGGTCTTTGATTGGAAATTCAATGGCTAGTTGGCTGGTGATGTGCCGAATGTGAGTGGGAAATGTCCCAATGATGAGGATGTCATCAATTTAGACTAATAAAAATATGTTGTTATTGTTAATGGAGAGATAGAATAATGAAGTGTCAAGACGACTATTGGTGAATCCAAGATGTTGTATATAGGTAGAAAACTTGTTGTACTAAGCCCATGGGGACTATTTAAAGTTGAAGATGGCCTTAATAAGTTTACGTACAAAATAAGGGTAGGATGGGTTGGTGAAGCGGGTGGTTGAGCCATGAAAACATCTTCATCTAGGTTGTCATGAAGAAAAGATTTATCTATGTCAAGTTGACATATGGGCCAATTGTAGGTAGCTACAAGGGTTAGTATGAGGCATATAATGACTAGTTTGACTAAGGGGAAAAAGGATTCAAGGTAGTATATGCTAAATTATTGGTTGAATCCTTGAGAAACAAAGTTAGATTTATAATGGTTGAGAGAGCCATCAAGATGGTATTTCAAATGAAAGAACCATTTATACTAAATTATATTATAGGAGAGGGTGGAACCAGATTCCAGGTGTTATTTTGGAGGAGTGTGTTTATTTCTTTTTTCATTTCTTGATGCAACTGAAGATGGTGATTTGCTTGGTTGAAAGTGGTTGGCATGTGAATGGGGGATAAGCAATAGTAGGTTGGATAGGCTTTTGGTTTGAGATTGCCTATTTTGGACAAGTGGCCATATGATGAAAAGATGTGGATGGTCAGGATGTAGAGGATGGAGGGTCAGAGAAATTTGTAACTTGTTGAGGGAGAAGGACTAATTTGTAAGGTATTTGTAACTTGTTGAGGGAGATGGACTAATTTGTAAGATGTTTTATTAGGTGGGACTACAATGGTAATAAGCATGGCTATAGTTTGAGTTATAGAGGAGTGAGATAGTGAGGGATATGGAAAAATGATTTCATTGAAGATTATATGATGGAAGATGTATTCCTGATTGGTGACATGATTGTAATTGATATATGCATGGTGATTGCTGCTATAACCAAGAAATATGTAAGAGTTAGATTGAGGGTGGAGTTTAGAGGGGACATATGGCTTAAGCCACGGGTAACATAAACACTTGAATACTTCGAGGAAGTTGTATTGTGGATATTTATGGTAAAGAAAAATAAATAGGAAAATGTTTTTGAGAACTTTGGTAGGTAGTTGGTTAATAAGGTAGTTGGTTGTGTTGAAAGCATATAACCAGAACTTAAGAGCTAATTGTGCTTTAGTTAATAGAGTTTATCCAAGTTTGATAATGTGCTAGTATTTTCTTTTGGCAATGCCATTTTTAGCTTGGGTATAAAGTGCTAAAAATCTGTATTAAATACCAAATTGAGTTAAGATAGAGGTAAGCTATTTGTATTCTCCACTAGCAACAGATTGAAACGTTACAATAGGTAGAGCTAAAAATTTTTCTATCATCATTTTGAACTTAAGAAAAATATTGATAATTTCAAATTTATAATATAATGGGTAGAGTGAAGTAAATCTGGAGTAAGCATCAATAAAAGTGACATAGTAATGGTTGCCAATGTGAGCAATAGTTGGTGTAGGTCCCTAGATGTTGGAAACAATGAGCTGCAATGGGCTAGCATATGTTGTAGAGGTGGATAAGAGAGAACATGATGGCTACAAGCTTATTGACAGGGATAGTAGAGAGTAAAAGGCTTTGATGCTTGGATTTGTAGATTACATTATATATGATGTACAGTGTGGTGGTAATGATGTCTCACATGGTCATGCTAAAGTTGAGTCGTGGAAGCTATGTGGAGCAATAGTACTGGCTGAGGGACATGTTAAAGAAGAATGTAGAGGTTGTTGATTCGAGGACCTTAAATAAGTTCTATTTTAGATGATAAATCTTTAACAATAAAATGATCATTGTAAAATTGAAAAAAGACATTATTGTCTTGTGTAAATTTGGAGATGGACAAGAGATTTTTGGTGATGTAGGGAACATAAAGAATGTCTGCAAGTTAAAAGGAGTGTGAGGGATAGGGTAGATGAGAAGAGCCAATGTGTTTAATTGGAAAACCTGCACCATTACCAATTTGAACTTGTTGATCTCCATTTCATGATTTAGGAGTAATCCCGTGAAATCATCCAATGGAATTGGTTTCAATCTTTTTGTGATTATTGTTGCAACTGCTGAATATTGCAGTTCAAGAGAAGAAACAAGACTTAAGATAGGTTACTGATCGAAAATATGGGAGCCAACAACAATGAGATTATGAGCTATACTTTTGGCCTATTGGATGAAATCATCCATGGTAGTAGAGCCCTTGTTGAGTGTTCGATGTTGATACTCATGTTATTCTATGCGAATTGGAGAAGGGGATGCATATATGTGAGAAAAAGTTTTCCATATTCCTAGAGTTGTTTCATGTTGAAGGACTTGACTAAAGACTAGTTGAGTTAGCGATGAGATGATCCAACTCAAAATGAGTTGATCTTGGCGTGACCAGTTGAAGAATTCTGGATTTGATTCTTTAGTGCTAAGGAGGGTAGATGATGGCGGTGGTAGGGTACCATCAATATACCCCATTAGCCCATGAGCTCAAAATATTGGGAGGATTTGAGATCTCCATAGAGGGTAATTGGTTTTGTCAAGTTTAACATTGAGAAGATGATGCAGGTTTGCAAGGATGGTGGATGAATTGGCTGAAGGGTTTAATGAATTTAAGGTGGTAGAAGAACTTCTAGGCAAGGCCATGAGCTACTAGTAGAAGATAGTATTTATAATGTAGAGGTAATAACCTGAGTAAGTAGCAGCTTTGAGAATGCTTGGATAATTAGCTTTGATACCATGTCAGAATATAAGAATCAATAAGAGAAGTGAACACACACATAATAGGAAAGTATATTGATATGTCCTACTATTTCCTGTGAGACAATATATAGAGGTGGCTTGTTGTGAATGATCGACTGAGATATAGTTAGTTACAATTTGATGGTATTGCTATGCTGAGTTTATTACATGTTTATGGTCATATGTGGTATACTTAACAAGAAAAATAAAAAAAAATATGTTAAGTGATTTAAAATAAGTTAGAAAATTTTGTATTAGTTTACTGGATATATAGATTTATGTAAGGAAACTTCACAAATGTCTAAGGTAATTTTGATTTTTTTTTTAATCACTTGAGACAAAATTGGGATGATATATATGAGGGGTGAGAAGGAAGGATAAATAAAAATTACTATAAACAAATTATTTCTTATAGTTTAAAGTATTTTTTTGATGAATGATGATACTTTCTTAATGAACTTCTTAGTAAATAATTTTAAATATCATCTAATTATTATTTTTATTATCTCTCTTTAATTATTATTTTTATTTCTTTTCTAAAGTGATCTAAAATTAGTTATTTATTTATTTATAGAGCAAGAGTGCACTTAAATTTTTAGGATGATTAATTGCTAAAGGTATGTGTGATTTTTTTAACTTAATATATGATTATTATTATATATTAAATAATAATTGAATAAAAATTTACAGTACACAGATGGTATTCAACAATGATCAATTTAAGATAATCTAATACACTTATGGTAATAATCATATCTAATTTTAAGTATTCTTATGCTACTCAAAATAATAAGATTGAACAAAAATGATAGAAAAAAATGAAAGACACATAACTATTTTCTAAAAAGTAACACTAAAAAAATAAATGAATAATTAATTTTAGGACCATAAAAAATTCTTTTTTGGGACATTTGAGTGAATTTATTCACAAATTCGCATGCACAACACAAGTGCAAGGACTTGAACTGAAGACCTCTTAATTGAAAGCCTTAACTCTTAACCACTAGGTTAAGACGGCTTGCACCCTAAAAAATTCTTTCAAAAAAGTGGAGATCAAGTTGAGCCTGGAGTTATGATGTTGCTGACTTCACTTTTGGAGTGAGGATTCAATCTTCCCATCTTACATTTAGGAGTCTTCTAGACACTAAGACTTCCCTAGTCATAAGACACTTCTAACAATTAGGTAAACACTTAACATAAGCCTATAGACTTAGAAGGGTTAACCATATGATTAGGTTTTGCATTAGGGTATAGGATAATCCACCTACCAGACAACCCAAATCCAATCCATGTTCACCTTCTCAAACCAAACCTCAAATTCAATTCAAACCTCAAATTCAAATCCAAATCCAAACCCAAATTCCAAAACCAAATGATTGAACCCCATGAATTCAAACTAGAAATCTTTCCTAAGTCATTTGAATCAATTTCATGAACTTAGCCAAAATCTCATCCAAATCAATTGATTTTCTCATAATCAATTTATATCTTCAATCATCTTCCTAAATATAAATCAAATCTATATTCAAATGATCAAAACTAAATCAAACTAAATCAAATTAAATCAAGATCCTTTCTAAGCCTTATGAATCAATCCCATGGGCTTAGCCAAATCTTAACTCAAATTAATCCAAACTCAATTGATTTTCTTATAAATCAATCATATCTTCAATCATCTTCACAAATATAAATGAAATATACATTTAAATCATTAAAACTAAATCAAACTAAATCAAAATCCAAACCTAGGCCATATGACCCAACTCCATGGACTTAGCCAAATTCCTTCATTCCAAAACTGAAATTGAATTGATTTTCTCATAAATCAGTTATTCCTTCAATTATCTCCCAAATATAAATGAAATATACAATCATCAAGCCAAACAAAGTGAACCCAAGTCAAACCCAACTTAACCCTTTTGACTTGAAATATCCAAATGAACCAAAACTCATCCAAACCCAAATCAATTGCAATTGAATTTATATATCAATACTAAATCCATATATAAACTCAACTAAATCAAACTCAACCAAAAATCAAGCCAACTAAACCCAATTGGTCCACTTGACCCAAAGTGGCTAATTTAACCTATTTGAGCCGAGTTCCAAGCCTACCCAAATTGGATTGAACCAAGCCTATCTGAACCTCCTATCATGATTATGGATCACCTTAGGTTGATCAATTGTCATAAATGGAACCATGTCAACTTGGTCCTTTGACCAAGTCAACCTTCTTAACCCATATGAACACAAACTAGCCAAATTTCATGCTTTCCAAAATCCCTTGAAACTAATGATTCATACCAACTCAAAATCAATATTTGAATATGACTTGACCTTCAATTGAGCCAAACCAAATCCACTTGGCCCTCTTGACCCAAGTTAACCCAAATTGATCTAAAAGATTAAATTCGGTCAAATAAAAATATAAATAAAATTTATTGCAACTAATGGCTCAAGTTCATTTCAAACTAATTGTTGAGCTTGACAAAATCCATGATTGGACCCAATTGACCCAATTGAACTCAATTGACTTACTTAACCCAAATTGACCTAAAGGGTCAAGTTGGCCTAAATCAAAACTAAATCTAAATTAATTGAAACCAAAGTCTACAGTTATCTTTAATTTTTCTACCACACAAATCAACACAACCCAACTCAATTTGGCCAATTTGGTAAAATTGGTAAACTTAACCCATTTGACCCATTTGAACTCATATGAGTCAAAATCAAATTTAAGGCAAATCAAACCAAACCAATCACACCAATACATCCCAAATGATCATATGAACTTAACCCAACCCTTAGTTTGACCCAATTTAACCAATTGGTCAATTTGACCCAACCTAACCCAATTTGACCCATTTGAGTCAAATTGAACCGAAGTAAACCAAATTAACTCCAATTGACTTGAAATTTGGGATAACCCACTTTTGACTCATTTCAAATCTGCTCAAATTAAATCTAATGCCAAATGACCATTCTACCCTTGGATCAATGGTATCAAATGAGAAAAATCGCCCATGTAAGTGGTCATTTCTATTCCTTGGCCACTTGGCACACTTTCATGGTCCACCTAGGCACCTAGGATACTACCTAACCTAACCCAAGGAGTGGTTGGGTCGGGCATGACCCATGAGAGGTGAAATCACCTCATCCTTCCTGTTGGTGCATTTCAAACCCATAGGACACCCACTATCTCTCCTTGGTAGCCACCTCCACACCTTCACCCACTCAAACTGAGCTGCCTCATCCACTCCCTGCAAGGCGAGCATCCCATAGCTATTTCCAAGTTCCCTAAGCTCCTCATTGTCGGCTTCACCCCAACTGAAATAGGGCATCCCTCCTTCGATCCCAAGTTGCTCAAACCTCCATAAAAATCAAATTACTTTGCACACACCATCCCTAGAGCCCGTTGAGCAAGAATGAATCTTCTCTCAAGCTCCTCAGCCACTAGAGATAAGACTTTGATCAACGCTAGCCTCCCAAGCTTTTGGTGTTGGTCTTCTAAGAAAACTACACCAAATCAAGGCCTGTGTCGATCAGTAGGGCTTCATCTCCACCAAGGAAGAGAGGTAATCAAATGACCTGGGAAGCGAGGTAATCCAAATTATAATGTAGAAATACATGTAAATGAAATCAAATAAGTACATGTCACTATTAACCAGGGAAGCAAGGTAATCAAATAACCTTTCTAGGGCTAGCTAAAGCCTCGTGTTCCCTCGATGTCTAGACTATATACTTAGTAACATTCAAGTACATCTAAAACTACATATGAATTAAGGAAAAAAAAGCTTTACTTCATATGTCTAAGCTATAAACACATGCAAATCTATATATGTTCACAACTACTATAACTCTAATCAATGTAATTGATTTATAAACTTTGAAAAAAAAATTTAATTTATTAGTAATAATAGCCACACATATTATAAATTAATCCAACACATGCAAGCTTACATAAAAGAAAACCATTTGATTTAATTAACTTTGAAAAGATGAATGTATGATTTCAAATGACATACAACATTTAACATGATTGGAAAGAAATAAATGAACATAAACACATGATTTCATTCAATCAAATTAATTCCTAAGGACAATCAAACAAAATAAAATTGCTTAAAGTAAATCAAAGGTTTCTTAATATCATTTTTAATTTCATGTTTTTATGTGATTTGAGGATATGAGAAGAGGTTTGTTAGTCCTATCCATTCTCTTGTTTGTTAATTCATTTGGTTTAATGAAATATAATTAAGCTAATTTTATGAGTTAATTAAGATATAATATGCCTTAAATCCATTAATTAACCCTTTCTTATGTAACCTTAACATAATTACCCAAATAATTATGAGCCAACATGATATGTACATGCATTAGAAATTAAATTAGTAATTATCCTAAGAAATGAAAGGGCCTATTGCAATTGGCTCATGATTAATAGTTAATTAAGCTATGGAACTTAATTAAGTACTTAAATAATTCTCTCACACATGTGGGCTAATTATAAGTTCCTTGGGATTTCCTTAAGTTCCTCGGTTTGAGTGGCCAAGGCATGGGAGGTGGCTGCCAAGGGGGATTAGTGGGTGTCCTTGGTGTTTCAAATACACCAATGGTGGAAGTGAGGTATTTTCACCTCCCCATGAGTCATGGCCAACCCAACCACCTTTGGGTTAAGTTGGGTAGTGTCCTAGGAGCCTAGGTGGACCAATGGGAGAGCACCAAGTGGCCAAGGAAAGGAAATGACCACTTACATGGGTGATTTATCTCGTGTGACACCCTCAGCTCAAGGGTATCTTGGTCATTTGGCATTAGATTTGATTTGGGTAGATTTCAGATGACCTAAAAGTGGGTTGGGCCAAATTTCACATCATTTGTATCCATTTGGTTCAATTTGACCCATTTAGGGCAAATTGGGTCAAATTGGGTTAGGTTGACCAATTGGTCAAATTAGGTCAAACCAAGGGTTGGACAAATTCATATGTTCATTTGGAATGTATTGGTATCATTGGTTTGGTTTGATTTAGGTTAGATTTGGTTTTGGCTCATTTGAGTTCTTTTGGGTCAAATTGGCTTGGGTGATGGCATGGTTTGGGTTTAGTTGATTATTTGGAATATGTTGTGCGCTTTTGGTTGAGTTTAATTTGGATTTGATTAGGGTTTAGGTTGGTTTGACCCTTTAGGTCAAGTTAGGTTCAATAGATCATTTGGGTCTAGTGGGTCAATTGGGCTCAATTGAAGCTTTAGCCAAGTTCACAATCAATTTGGAATGAACTTTGAGCCATTGGTTACAATCAATTTAATTTAGATTTTGATTTGACCCATTTTGGCCATTTAGATCAAATTGACTCAACTTGGGTCAAGAGGGTAAATTGGGTTAGGTTTGGCTCAATTGGAGGTCAAAGTCAAGTTCAAATGTTAGTTTTGGATGGGTACAAGTCATTGGTTTCATTTAATTTGGCTTATATTGCAATTTGGATTGTTTAGGTTCATATGGGTTGGGTAGGTTGACTTGGTCAAAGGACCAAGTTGACTTGGTTTGAACCAATTTGTGATAATTGATCAACTAGGGTGATCAACAATCATGATAGAAGGTTTTGGTGGGCTTGGTTCAATCCAATTTGGGTAGGATTGGAACTTGGCTCAAATAGGTCAAATTGGCCACTTTAGGTCAAGTGGACCAATTGGGTTTAGTTGGCTTGATTTTGGGTTGGTTTTGAGATAGTTGATTTTATATATGGATTTAGGATTGACATATAAATTCAATTGCAATTGATTTAGGTTCAAATCAGTTTTGGTTCATTTCAATATTCCAATTCAAATGAGTTAAGTCGAGTTTGACTTGGGTTGATTTTGATTTGTCTTGATGATTGTAGATTTCATTTATATTTATGAATATGATTGAAGGTAAAATTGATTTATGAGAAAATTAATTAAATTAGGGCTTTGTAATGAAAGAATTTGGCTAAGCCCATTGAGTTTGATCATGTGGCTTAAGTTTAAATTTTGATTTAGTTTGATTTAGTTTCGATGATTTAAATGAATATTTCATTTAAATTTGTGAAGATGATTGAAGATATAAATGATTCATGAAAAAATTAATTAAATTTGAAGTGATTTGAACAAAAATTTGGCTAAGCTCATGAAGGTAGATTCATATGGCTTAAGAAGGATTTTGATTTGATTTAACTTAGTTTGATTTAGTTTTGATCATTTGAATGTAGATTCAATTTATATCTGGGAAGATAATTGATGGAATAGTTGACCTATGAGAGGATTAATTGAGTTTGATTTGATTTGAATGGAATTTTGGCTACGTTCATGGAATTTGCTCACAGGACTTTGGTTTGGATTTGATTTGATTTGGATCTTGAATTTGTAATTGAGTCTGATTGTAAGTTTGATAGAGAGATTGATGGGTTCTATTGATATTTGAGAAAATCAATTAAGTTTTCATTGAGTTTAATTTGGCTAGGGCTAAGTCCATAAGATAAAATCATAGGGCTTGGGTTGATTTTGAGTTTGGATTTGATCATGAGCTTTAATCATTTAGCTTGGAATTTGGATTTGGATTTGGATTTGATCATTGGTATAAATCATTTGGCTTGGAATTTGGATTTGTATTTAATTTAATCACGGGCTTCAATAATTTGGCTTGGAATTTTAATTTGGATTTCGATTTGATCATGGGCTTCAATCATTTGACTTCGAAATTGGATTTGGATTTGAACATGGGCTTCAATCATTTGGCTTAGAATTTGGATTTGCATTTGATTTAATTATGGGCTTCAATAATTTGGCTTGGAATTTCAATTTGGATTTGGATTTGATCATTGGCTTCAATCATTTGACTTGGAATTTGGATTTGGATTAGATTTAAATTTGAGGTTTGGTTTTATCTTAAGAAGGTGAACATGAATTGGTTTTAGGTTATAAGGTAGGTGGATCTCCCTAAGTCTTAAAGCATAGCCTAATCCAATGATTAACTCTTCTAAATCTCTAGCTTAGGTTAAGTGTTCACCTAAGTGCTAGAAGTGTCTTATGACTAAGGAGGTCTTAGCATCTAGAAGACCCCTAAATTTAAAATGGGGAGATTGAGAACTCACTCTAAAAGTGAGGTCAACAGTTTCACATATATGTTTTAATCAAATAGAAATGTAATTTTTGCATGATTTTCTTCTTTTTATTTACATATACATTCATGTGTAGTGGGATAGCAAAGTATATAATTTAGACATCCCAAGAATATGAGGCTTTAGCTATCCCAAGGAGGTCATTTGATTACCTCACTTCCCTGGTTAACAAAGGCACATACTTGCTCATTTTACTTTACATATGTATGTATACGTGGCTAAATGATGAAAATCCCCATTTTTTACTAAAAAGGCATGCATTCATAATCAGTTAAGTGTTTGGATTAATTAGTCATGTGATTCAAAGCTTTCTTTCATATATTCATGCATACAAATTTACAAATGTTTGAATGCAAACGGGTATATAGTTTGGACATCCAGGGAACACGAGGCTTTAGCCAGCCCCAAGGAGGTCATTTGATTACCTCACTTCCCTAGTTAACATTGACATGTACCTATTTAATTTCATCTCTATGCATTTATGTATAAGAATTTGGATAGAGCTTTAAATTAATATGATTAAATAACTCAATAAAAATA
Source organism: Cymbidium sinense (assembly GCA_021442155.1). Classification (NCBI taxonomy): domain Eukaryota; kingdom Viridiplantae; phylum Streptophyta; class Magnoliopsida; order Asparagales; family Orchidaceae; genus Cymbidium; species Cymbidium sinense. The sequence goes on from CM038229.1 coordinate 22,388,788, forward strand.
TAAAAATATAAACTTTAAATATACACATCTACATTCATCATTTTAGTGTGATAAAATAGGTTTCATGTATAAATACACTTAGGATTGAATCATATGTGTGTTACATGTGATGGGAAGGAATGATTTGATATATGTCATGTGATAGTAATTCAATCCAATTAATCTTAAGACGCCTTTCATATTAAATGAAGTTATTTAAGGTGTACCTAAACTTAGGGTTAATTTAAAATGTGTAATAAGCCATTCACTCAAGAAGACTAAATCAAATTAATGTACTTTAGAAAGTGGCTTAAGGTAGGGATGAAAGGGAATGATCCCCATTCTTTTTGTTATAACACTTAGTTGCTAAGTGTAGGTCGTATGAAACAAAAGAAAACACAAATTAAAATTCTCAAATAAATTAAACAACTTGAAGTGAAACCAACCCTTTATGTTAAATTAAATCCTTCCAAACTTAGAACATCATAACTTTAATGCTTAGTAAGACATACCACACCAAGCCTTAACACACACATTAGAATTACGTCACCACTTCTAGCTCTATGTTAGGACAATACGTGGTGTGATGTATGTTTTATTTCATGATATATTATTTTAGACTGGATGTTAGGGTGTATGTTTCGTAGACTGGATGGTAGGCCAATGTTAGCCTAATCATATTTTTTGTAGGGCATTATGCTTAAGAGATGCTAAAAATAAATCTAAATGCTCTCTTTGTAGGTTGCTTAAACCCCTAAGCATAATCCAAGTTAGGATAGGTGGGCTTGGTTACCCATGTGTAGGGTGCTAAGTCCAAATCATATATATATATATTCTTGGGATTGTATGTGTGTTTAGCTAATCTCTGTTTTGCAGGTGTAGTTAGATTTACTTTTTCTTATATGAATGTAGTTTTGCAATAGGAATTAGGATTAATGCTATGGGGGATTAGGATGAGTAGTGGTTAGAAGGCTTGGTCCTGGGGTGCCCTGTGATGCCTCTTAAGTGGAGAAAATCAAATCAAATGGAGACATAAAGATGAAAACATTAAGAATGAGGAAATAAAGACCCCCTCCCCTCCTAGAGCATTTATTTATTATAAATTATATTATTCTTTCATATTTTGGGTTGTATAAGGGTAGAGCTCTGCTACCCATATTTTTTTTTCGGGTTGTACAGTGGAGCTCGACTGCACCAGCCTTTTATTCTTTTATGATGGTTTATAAAATCGATTGATGCTATGTTTAAATTGTTCATTAGGATGGCATGCTTTTCATATTTTCTTATGATTGATGCTTTAATGTGTGGTTTGGATGTGGTAGGCTCTTAGAATAAAAGGAAACTTTCTACCCAACTAATCACTCATAATTAAATTCTAAACAACTTAGAACCTTTCCATAAAGCTTAGGATATAATTAAGAAAATTAAAAGATTTAGCAACCCCTTAGCTATATGGTTGTATGATTCATATCATGCATGCATATTCTTTCTCTCTTGAACATAAGGGATTTCCATCCTTGCACAAGAGAAGAATGCTTGACTTGTGAGGGCATGCCTTATGGTGAAAAACACCCCTTCTTGTTGATTTAGCCAACAACCTATCTTCATCAAGCTTTTAGGCATAAGAAATTCCAAACCTTTGTCCAAATTGAAGTGTCAAAAAATGAAATAAAATTTGAAAAGATTTTGCATTTATAAATTAAGTCATTACTCATACCACTTATGCTCTAGTCTTTTAGGGAGTGGGTTTAAAGACTTTAATATCATTTCTAAATAAATAATAGCCTAACTAACTTGCAATTTCATATGACCGAACCACATGGTTTTAAATTGTCGGACATGATCCAAATAGAATTCCCACAAGGGAGGTGCCACTAGGGGAGTTATCCTGGACCATATAAATAAGAAATCTATAGGGGGTGTATAGTGACCAACTCAAGGAGAAAGCATAGCAGACTTACATCTACCATGAGTGGTGTATCCACAAGGTGGGTTGTTGTTAGCATAACGAACACCAACCAACCTAAGGTGCCCACCGGTGTGCGCAATTAGCCTTGGAAGAAAATGTGTAGATTTATATCTCTCTAAAGAAAAATTGATCACTGGGATAGTCTATCGTTGTCTCAACAAGTGCTATCCAACATAGGGCTGCCCGTCGATGTGCAACAACTATGCTAGGAAGAAAGCACAGTAGACTTACATCTTCCAAAGTTAGGAACAGCTGTTGGGGTGACTCGTTGATGGCACAACAGATCAACCCGACCTAAGGGTGACTACTAAGTAGGGAGTCACATAGAAAGACTGGACCCAAACTTGAAGTAGTCAGGAGGAAAGGAGCTACTTGGGGGACATACCCTAATCCATAAATATACTCAACAAAGTCAGTTCACGATGGCTAGTTCAAGAAGAAGATGTAACAGACTTATATCTTGTTAAATAAAGGCAACATGAGGTAGCTTATCGGCCGCATAGTAAGGTCTGCCATACTAACAAGGTGCTCGTCGGTGTGCAGTGGCCAAGTAAGGAAAGAAAAGCTTAGCAGACTTACATCCTCCAAAGCAAGAAGACTGCTGAGGTGACACACTAGCAAGATAGCACGTTAGCTCGACCTAGAGAGCAGCTACTGAGTGAGTGCCGCTAGGGGCTTTATCCCAACTTGAGATAAAAGATATGTGTTTGTTTATGTGTTTGTGTGTAGTTTGTTCTTGTGTTGTGTTAAAGAGAATAGGATATCGCTTGGGTTCTCTTACACCTATCATAAAAACATCATGGCAGATTTGCAAACAAACTAAGAATGCTTCAAATGAAGAGAATATTTGATTTGAATAGGAATTTTTATTGATGATAAAGATTTCTAAACATGAATTCATGGATAATATTTCTTTAAGTAAAGCCCATTGATCGGAAGAATCAGTGTCTCTCCTTTATGATTACTAAGTTGATAAGATCCTCCTTGGTAGGCCTTCTCTATGGCAAAAGGGCCTTCCCAAGTAGGTTCAAACTTGTCTCCCATCTTTCTATGGGCAATACTATGTCTCCTTAGAACTAAAATAAGCTCCCCTACTTAAAAAGCTCTAGGACGGACCAACTTATTATGAGCTTGAATCATTTTAACTTTGTACAACTCAAGGTTCTGGCATGCCCGTGGGTGTCTCTCCTCTAAACCATTGTGCTCTTCAAACCATAATTTGGCATTCTTCTCCATTGTGATCTTGCTACCCATAGCTATCCTTAATGATGGGAGTTGGACTTCTAATGGTAGAATGATTTTGGACCCATACACTAAGGAGAAAGGAGTAGACTAAGTTGGAGTTATGTATGTGGTGTGGTAGGCCCACATAGCTTCAACTAACTGCTCATGCCGCTATCGCTTATTGTCATCGAGTATTTTCTTCAGTATTTAGATGAGAGTTTTTTAAAAGGCTTCTACCAAGCCATTTTCCCTCGGGTAGTAGATGGTCGAATATCTCCAATCTATGCTGTGTCTCCAAAAAAAGTTATTGATCTTGGTTCTCTTGAATGCAGTACTATTATCGGATATAATTCATCGAGGCACCCCGAACGTATATACGATATGGTTCCTAATAAATTGGAGCACCGGCATGCAATCTATTAGGAACCTAGTTACGTCCATGCAATCTATGATCATCATCGGCCAATAGTATCCTAGTCTCTTGATCTTGGCTTTCATCTTTGGACCAGATTGGTGTGCTCCATATAATCCAGAGTGTACCCCAGTCATGATATTACAGGTTTTTTGATTGTCCAAATAGCATAATCGTGTATGATCGAAGGACCGCTGGTACAAGGTGCCATCCATGAGAGCGTAGGAAAGTACTCTCTGCTTCATCTAATGTGGTAGTGAATTCTCTTGAGGTAGTTTTCCTATTTACATAATCCATGAATGGTTGCCTCCAATATAACTCCTCATCCTTTTTAGTAATGGTAACCTCCCCTTCAAGAAAGTATTTCTTGATGAGTTCAGTATCAATAAGAAATAAGACTTGTCTATTTTAGACCCTTATTGATATAGACTCATCTTCCGGACATGTCAACTCCTTAGCAAGTTTGGCTAAAGCAAATGTTACTGCATTTTCTGCTCGATGAATTTTGTAAATGGTAACCTCTAGGATTTGGGCAAACAACTCCATAGTGTACTTATGGTAGTGATGGAGCTTAGGCTTTAGAACCTTGTAGGATCCAACGATTTGATTGATGACTAACTGAGAATCCCTGAAGATGTTGATATTTTGGATGCTTAGAGTAACGGCTAACTCCAGACTAATAATCAAAGCCTCATATTTGGCTTCATTATTGGTGCAAGGATTGGACAGTGGATATGAGAATGTCATCACAACGTGGTCTGGAGTTAGGAGAACTACTCCTATCCCTTCCTTTCCTATAATAGTAGATTATGGTTCTCCTCTTTAAGAGGAAGCTGCACCATCAAAGTACTTCTCCCAGTGGTGAATGCTAGTGTCCCCTAAGTTCATGATTTGTTCATCAGGGAAGTCATCACTAAGTGGAGAGTCAGCTGGAAGTGGGTGTGTTGCTAAGAAATGTGTGAGTGCTTATCCTTTCACCACACAGAAGGGTACGAAAGTAATGTCAAACTATGATAAAATAATGGACCAATGTTCCAACCCATATGGATAGCATCGGCCGTGCCATGAGATATTACAGTGGATTGATCCTAGAGATCAAGTTCACCTTATGGAAAGCATGTAGTGTCGTAGCTTTTGGGATGCAAAGATTAAAGCTAAGCAATGCTTCTCAATGGGTGGATAATTTACTTCAGCAGGAATTAGATGATGGTTGAGATAGTAGAGCACATTTTCCTTCCCTGTATCATTGTCTTGATCCAACAAAGCGCCAAGGGAGTTATCTAATGTAGCAGTGTATAATATGAGTGGATAGAACTACAGCATCAACAGGAAGTGCTTGATGCCTTTGAAGGCATGCTGACACTTATAATCCCACTTAAACTTGACATCCTTTTTGATAAATGCTGAGAGTGGCTGACATCTTTCTGATAGGTTGAATATAAAGCATCTTAGATATGCCAACTTCTCTTGAAATGATCTGAGTTGAGTTAAACTTTAGAGCGTGGAATTTCTAATATCGCCTAGATCTTCTTCGGATCAATTTTGATTCCAGGGTGTCAGACAACAAACCTAAAGAATTTTCTTGATGCTACTCCGGATGCACACTTTAGGGGGTTCATTTTGAGGTTAAATTATCTTAACTGTTTGAAAACTACTCTCAAGTCAAAGTGATGGTCTTCCTTTTCTTTACTTTTGATGATGAGATCATTGACATAGCAATCAATGTGATGATGAATAAGATCATCAAAAATTTGAGTTTGGCTCATTGGTATGTAGCACCGGCATTTTTAAGGCTGAAAGGCATGACCTTATAGCAATAGATTCTGATCGGGGTTCAAAAAGTAGTATTTCTCTCAGCTTTAGGGATCATCTTTATATGGTTAAATCTAGATAAGTCATTCATGAAAGAGAAAAGACTGCATGAGATGAGGCAATATCCACCATAAGTTCTAGTATTGGTAGTGAAAATTCATCTTTTTGACACGCCTTATTTAAGTCCCTAAAATTGATGCATATGCAAATTTGGCCATTCTTCTTCTTAACTGGGATGACACTGGCCAACCAGGTAGGGTAATTTTCTTCTCGGATGAAACCAGCATCGATCAGTTTCTTAACGTCAAAAATGACCTGTTGTTCAATGTCTAATTGCATGCATCTAGGAGCTTGCTTGATAGGGTTGGCACTAGGCTTTATTGCTAGTTTGTGGACTACTACATCAGGAGATAAGTTGGGCATCTCTTCATAACTATATGCAAAGTATTCCTTAAATTGAGATAATAGCCTAACTAAGTCATTAGTTTTAGCTTCATTCAATAAGGAACTAATGTATGTCGGGCATAGATTGTCTTCAGTCTCCAGGTTGATTTCTTTGTGCTCATCAATGGTTGACTTGATCTCTTCTTCAAACTATGGCAGTGTATCTTTGACTTCAAAATCATCTGGATCATCTGAAGTTTCTAAGCACACCTCCTCATATGAATTAATATCATTTGAAAATAACCTATCAGATTCCAAAGGATTTATGATAACTAAGTAGTAATCATCATCATCAATTGGACCCACTGTACCGAATCCTAGTCCCAGTCTTGATTGAGAGCTTTTGGATTTATTCTTCTATATTCTTTCAAAATAGTCTGACCTATGCTTTGACCAAGTATGTGGGATTAGCCCTTTCTTTGCTAAGTTATGAACACATGGCGAGTACCAATAAAAAGGTAATTCTATTAAATCTTTATATGAATCAACCTCAAGTTCTACATAAACTTCTTGATTTAAGGATGATGCTCCTAGAAAGAACCTCTGAATCTTCACATTTGTGAATAATTTAGGGGCTTCCTTAACTACCAAACCCTCAATTTTTGGTGAGGAAAGGCGTTTGAGCTAAGGTTCCCAACTTATGCTTAACTTCTTCACATATAGACTTGGATATAATTATGATTTGCTTTGGAGGTTGATCTTCATCACTGTCTGGATCAAGTGTCACCTCCAAAGGAGTCTGCTACTGAGAAGAGATGGCTGGCATGCTGACCATATAAGACTCTTCCTCTGAACTAGATTCTAAGTTTATATAGATAATAGGTATACTCCTGGTAGTTGGGACATATCTCCTATTGGGTGGCCAAAAGGAGGCTTTCCACCCCTAGGATTGTCTCTGAACTAGCCTTTCCTCTGCTTGGTGGAGGTTGAGTCATCCTACCCATATGTTTGAATAGAGTAATGAACTGTGGGTGGAATCTAATGTCAAGCTCTACTTCCTCTTCCAAGTCTATTTCTTGCTCCCTTTTTTTCATTTTCTTTTTTCCTTTTCTTTTTTATTTTTCTCTTTTTTTCTTTCTCTTTTTCTTTTGCTTTTATTTTTGAACTTTAGCCAAGTTCATGAGAATAGCCTTGTTAATTTTGATAGAGGTAGTAAGCTGCATCCTCATGTGGTGTTTATTTTTTATATGTGTATGGGAGATACCACGTAGATCTGAGAGTGTACTTATTGAGATGATCAGGTATGACATCAAGGAATGGTGCACTATCTTGAAAGATATACATCACCACCCTACAATGGACCTAATCACCTAATAAGGACTCCTAAAGCATGATGGGACTTCAAATATACTAGAAAATTTTCCCCTACTTTACATGGATGAATAAAGTATGGTTTATATTAAACTGGGTTCTAAAGTTCCCTATAGGGGCAAGCCCCCATAGTTAATTACATCCTAAGGAAGGTGAATTCTTTATTAATACTCTCAATTAAAGTAGGCAATTATTATCTCCAAAGATTTCAATGATAGGACTATCAATAAATTGGTTATACTAGGAAAATCAATCGGGTAAATCTAAAAAGAAGAGACTTATTATCAAAGCTAAAGGAGATGAGTAGGGAATGCTCATGATACTGGAAAACCTAGTGAGCATTCCAACCTATCCTATGGTTGGGCTTTATATGTTTGAAATTGAAAAGAATTTTATGTTTGAGTTAGAATTTTATTAGAAGGCTAGGGCTTATATTCCCATAATACTGGGTTATGAAAATGCCTAAGAAGTGAAGATTTATGCTTATAGCCCGAAGGAAACTGCAACTTCAGATCCTAAATCTAGAGACCTTTAGTAAAGGCTGAAGCATATCCTAAATCTAAGAGAAGATGGGTATATAGTTTACCTCCACTAAAGAGGGAAAACCACCCGTCTACTGGACCTATAACCGCCTGAAGTGGCAGCCACTTAACTCCTCCTATGCTTTAAAACCATGTATGCAAGTCATATGATTTTGCAAGATAGTTAGGTTGTTATTATTTTGAAAGAAAATAAAGTCCTTAAACCCACTCCCTAAGAGACTAGAGCATGAGTGGTATGATAATGACTTAATCTAATGCAAATCTTTCCTATTTTTATTTGATTTTGGACTCTTCATTTTGTCAAAGGCTATAAGATTTTTTATATGTCTAAATGCATGATGAAATGAGGTTATTGGCTAAATCAAATAGAAAGAGGTGTTTTCCACCATAGAGGAGACCCTCAAAGATCAAGTCCTCCCCTATAGTGCAAGGATGGAAACCCTCTCTTAGCAAAAGTGAAATAATATGGATGCATGATATTAAGCATACAATATTTAGCTAAGGGGTTGCTAAGTCTTTTAATTATCTTGATTTAATACCTAAGCTTTATGTGAGGTTATGAGTTATTTAGAAAATTTATTTATGGGTTGTAGTTGGGGTAGAAAGTTTATTTTTTTCTAAGAGCCTAATCATATACAGGCCATAAATTAAATCACCATATAAGTAAGAAAATAAGAAGAGGCATGTTATTTCTTCTACGTAATTATAAACAAAACATCTAACAATTTATAAATTCAATGTAAAAGAATAAAAGGCCGGTGTGGTCGGGTGCCTCCGTACAACCTAAAAAGAGAAATGGGTAGCCAAACTCTACCCTTATACAACCCAGTATATGAAAGAATAATTATAATTTTACAAATGATAAATGTTATGGGGGGGTCTTCGTTTCTTCATTCTTCATGTCTCCACTTCTTTCCTTTTTTGATTTGATTTGGATGTGCATGCTTCAAAGGAATCACAGGGCATCCCAGGATAAAACCTTTTAGCCACTACTCATCCTAATCTCCCATAACACTAATCCTAATTCTTAATGCAAAATTATAGTAAAAATAGGAAAAGTAAATCTAACTATACCTTCAAAATAAGTGTTAGCTAAACACCATACAACCCAAGCAGTTATATGAGTGATTTGAACTTAGCACCCTACACATGGGTAACCAAGCCCACCTGGCTTAATTTAGATTATGCTTAGGGGTTAAGCAACATGCAAAAGAGAGCATTTATATTTATTTTAAGCACCCCTTAAGCATAATCTCCTACAAAAAAATATGATTAGGCTAATCACAGCCTAACATCCAGTTTACAAAGTATACACCCTAACATCTAGTCTAAAGTAATACATCATAAAACCAAACATACATCACTCCATACACCACCTTAACATAAAGCTAAAAAGAGGTGACTTAATTCTAAAGTGTGTGTATTAAGGTTTGTGTGGTATACCTTAACTAAGCTTTGTTGTAACTTTCTAAGTATGAAACAATTTAATTGTAAAGGATGGTTTCACTTTAAGTGACATAATTGATTTGCAAGGTTTACTTAATGTTTTCCACTGCTCCATTTAGTTTACACTTTGCAACTAAGTGTTATAAAGAGAAGGAAAGAGAGGATCACTCTCTTTTATCCCTACCTTAAGCCACTTCTAAAGCATATTAATTAATTAATTCTCTTTAATGAATGGCTTATTACATTTTTTATTTAATTCTATGTTTAGGTTCAATTTAAATAATCTCATTTAATAAGAAAGGCATCTAAAGATTAATTAGAATTAATTACTATCACATAACACAAGTTTATTCATTTCTTTCCATCATATGTAGCATGCATATGACCAAGTCCTAAACATATCTATACATGAAATATGTGTTGGCACACTTAAATGATGAGTTTGAACATGTACATTTAAAGTTTATATTTTCCTTTTGATTGAATTATCTTATCATATTAATTTAACGCTCTATCTAAATTCTTATGCCAAAAATACATATGAATGAAGTTAAACAGGTACATGTCATTATTAACCAAGGAAGTGGGGTAATCAAATAACCTCCTTGGGGCTAGCTAAAGCCTTGTATTCCAGGGATGTCCAGACTAAATACCATTTGCATTCAAACACATGTAAGTTTTCATACATGAATGTAAGAAAGAGATCATTTGATCACATCATTAATTAATTCTATCACTTAAATAATTGCAAATGCATGTATTTTGGTAAAAGAAAGAGGGGGTTTTGACTCCATAATTAAGTACACACACACATGTATGAGAGACATGAGCTAGTATATGCCAATATTAACTAGGGAATTGAGATAATCAAATGACCTCCTTGGGGCTACTTAAATCCTCATATTCTTGAGGTCTCCAGACCAACTATTTTCTTTTCTCAAATACATATGAATGTATACACAAATAAAGGAGAGCAAACCATGCAAAAGTTGTATTTAATTTGATTGAAAAGATTTATGTACATGGAGTGAAGTCTTATTTAAATTGTAATATTGAAAGAAAAGAACTTTACTCCATGCACTTAAGCTATAATCATGTGCATTTCCTATGTATTTATAACTAGCATTCATAGCATATATATAACCATTTATTTATAAGATTTAGAAAGTAGATTTAGATTTAATAATGATAGTAGCCACATATATATTAATTTAAATCAACACATGCAAGCTTGACATAAGAAAAATCATTTATTTTTAATTGATTTTTGATGAAATAAATGCATGAATCAAGTGGCATACAACATTTTAATATGGTTGGAAAGAAATAAAGAGACATAATTGTGTAATTTCATTCAATCCAATTAATTTCCAAGGACAATCATATCAAATAAGCTTATTTAGAATAAACCAAAGTTTTTTATTGTCACTTTTGATTTTATAACTAACTTGATTTAAGAGATCTAAAAATAATTTGCTAATCCTAGTCCCATTCCCCACATGTACGAGTTAATTTGATTTAAGGGAAAGTAATTAGATTGATTTTATGGATTGATTAAGTTAAGCATAGATTAAATCAATTAATTAAACCCTTACATATGTTACATTAAGGTAATTGATTAAATGATTATGAGCTAATGTAATATACAAATAAATTGAAAAGTAAATAGCTATCCTCCTATGAAATGAAAGGGGCCTAATGCAATTAGCTCATAATCATTTATTAATTAAGCTTAAGGAACTATTTTAATTACTTTCATGATTTTCTCACACATGTGAGAAAATCATAATTTCATTAAACCTCTTTAGGTTCTTGAACACCCAAAGCTCTACCTAAGATCAGTTAATTAAGGTTCCATATGATTATGCTTCTATTTTGATTAATTAAGCAATTTGATTAAGGGATTAAGCTTTGATTAATTTCATTAATAAAGATGAGCTTAAGGAAATAGATTAGAAAAGAGTCCCTAAGCTTATCTCCTGAGTTCACCCACTGTTAAGGAACATTTAACCACTTAATTAATTAATTCATTACTATTCACATGATTAATTAAACATTAATTAGATTGAGCAATTAGGGCATAATTAATCAATTCTCCTAATTTAATAAATAATAAATCCTAAGAATAGAGGAGGTAGAGGTCATCCTCTTAAACAATCTCAAAAATTTTAGGATCAATTACTCGAATGATTAGATAGTAATTAAGCTAATTAGGTTTTTAATTAAACCCTAATTAAGCTCTATTTACTATTCAAAACTAATTAAAAATATTTTTATTAAATTCTCCTATGAAATACCTTTAAATTGAGCAATTATTTGTATTTTTAGATTTTTTATAATTACTTAATGAATTATGGAAGTTTCAGCCTTAAAACACATTATTTAACCTTAATTAAACCTAATCTTGCTGGGGCCACATGGTGCAGTTTCCACGCGACACCGTAGGATTAGTTATTTAAGTTGTCACATCCGCACACCGAATCAGCTGACAGTGCATGCGACATTGATCTTTGTTGTTCGATCTCGGATCGAATGGTGTGGATCAAACCCGTGGTATAAAGGGGAGAAATAAGAGAAATCTAGCATGATCTAATAAAAGCCATCCACTCCAATCACATGGAATGGATGACCCACGATCTTTCTTCTTACAAGTGATGAATGATGGAGCCCATCCTTCATCGATCGCTCGATCTAAGCTCACCCAAGCTCGAATTCACTCCAAACTCAACCCACGCCTTCGTGCGAAGGATCCACAAGGACTGAACATCTAGGATGAGCTCAAATGCAAATTTCCTTCATAGAACAGAAGACCAACCAATTTTCCTATATCTATGGTTTTGAGGAATTACCTCACCGAAGCTCAAGATCATCAATGAGATCAATGGAGGTAGCTTCTTCTAGTAGAGACAAGGCCCTATTGAGAAGCAATTGAGCCAATTCCCATTGCTTCACTTGGTGGATCAATTTTAATCATTTTGAAGCTCAATGGTGATCAAACTCCTTGCTCCTTTGGTATTGGAACTTGGAGGAAGCTTTGGGTAGCCTCAACGAGGTATGGAAATGGTGTAGGAATGAGTAATTGGTCTTTGGTGGCAAATTGAGAGAGCTTGGATCAAAAATGGACTCCCCTATTTTGATTTCACACGAGAAGAGGGAATGTCAAATTTGGGATGCTTGGGATCACTCTTGAACTCACAAGGAATCTCATAATTATGTTTTGAAGCTCGCATGAAGTGAATTGATACAAATCTCATTCAAATTGAGGGGGTATACCCACTGATTTGCTGAGTTGGATGGATAGCATGGCTTCCCATTTTTTGGCCAGCCAGTCATTGTTTGAGCATCGGAGTGGTTCAATCGGGTCCACATGGCTCGATTAGGTTGGAAAAACTCATGAGAGGTGGCTCAAGGTCTAATGTGGGGAGATCTCCTTAGCTTGATCCCTTGGGTGCTCGGGTTGCATGGGAGGTGAATTGGCTCACCTCCCTTTGGTCCATGACCGACCTAGCATGGGTTTGGTGGCCTAGGTGGGTTAGGTGAACCCTCATTTGGGTCAGTGAGGGCTACCAAGGAGATAGGAGAGTGGACTTTATCATTTATGGGTGGAATCCTATGTGAAGAGGGCTTAACCAATGGATTATGGCTTGGATGGGGCCCACTTGGCTTTTGGGTTAACTTTAGGCTGACCTAGGGTCAGTTTGGGTCGAGTTTGGTCAGCTATCAAAGTCCCATTGGTTGGTTTTATGGGTTTTGGCTTCATTTGGTCAAATGGATTCGTATGGGTTCATGTTGGGCTCGGTTGACCAAATGGTCAAATTGGGTCAAACTAAGGCTTGGGTTAGGCTCAAATGATGATTTCAAGTGTTTTAGTTCAAGTGGTTTCCATCAATTTAGTCTAGGTTTGATTTTGGCTCACTTGGATTCATATAGGTCAAATGGGCTAAGTTGACCAGTTTGACCAATTTGACTAAATTGGGTTGGGTTAGGTGTTGGTTCATGTTCTATTGGTCAATTTAAAATGATTATAGGCTTTGGTTTAAATCAATTTGGATTTAATTTGGAATTTGGCTAATTTAACCCTTTAGGTCAATTTGGCCTAGGTTGGGTCAAGTTGACCAATTGATCAAATTGGGCTTAATTATGACTTTAGTCAAGTTCAATAGTCAATTTGGACTGAACTTGAGCCATTAGTTGCAATCAATTTGGGTTAGATTATGATTTGACTCATTTTATCCTTTTAGGCTAATTTGGGTCAACTTAGGTCAAATGGCCAATTAGATTTTTGGCTCAATTGAGGGTCAAATCATGTTTAATCATTGATCATGAGTTGGTTTGAATCGATGGTTTCAATCAATTTGGGCATGGTGGGTTTTGGCTAGTTTAGGTTTCATTTAGGCTAAAGGTTGACTTGGTCAAAAGATAAGTTGACTTGGTTTGACCCAATTCAAATTGGTTGATCATCCTAGGGTGATTGTTGATCATGATATGAGGCTTGGATGGGCTTGGTTCAATCCAATTTGGGTTGAATTAGAACTTGGCTCAAAAAGGTCCTTTAGGCCCCTTTGGGTTAAGTGGACCTAAATGGGTCAATTGGTTTGATTTTTGCTTGACTCAAGTTTAGTTGAACTTACATATGAGCCTAGGATTGAAATATAATTCCAACTATAATCAATTTGGAGTCCAGTGGATTTTAGCTCATTTGAAGTTTCAAGCTAAAAGGGCTAACTTGGGCTTGGCTTGGGTTGACTTGAGTTTGGTTTGATAATTGTAAGTTTTATTTATATTTGGATAAATGATTGAAGGAATGATTGATTCAAGATAAAATCTATTAGTTTTGGCCTGATTTGGATAGGATTTAGCCAATTCTGAAGAAATGAATTAAAATGTTTGAATTAGTTTTTGGTTTGATTTTGGACTTGGTTTTGGTCATGTGGATTTATATTTCATTTATATTTAGGAATATAAATAAAGATATAAATGAATAATGAGAAAATCACTTGAGTTTAGAGTGATCTGAAAGCAAATTTGGCCAAGCTTAAGGATGTGGGTCAAAAGGGCTAAGGAGGAAACCAATTTAGTTTGATTTATTTTTGGTCATTAGAGGGTGGGTTTCATTTATATTTATCAATATAAATGAAGGAGTAATTGGTTTATAAAGAAACCAATTAATTTTGGGTTGATTTGTATGAGATTTGGCTAAGTTCATGGAGGTAGGTCCATATGGCTTAAGAAGGGTTTTGATTGGATTTGGATTTAGTTTGATTTAGTTTTGGCTATTTTGTTTTTTATCTCATTTATATTTGTGAATATAAATGAAGAGATTAATCAATTATGGGTTGAATTGGTAGAGATTTGGCTAATATTTATGAAATTCAACCATAAGGCTTTAAAGTGGATTCTAATTTTGGATCTGATTATGGGTTCTAATCATTTGGTTTGGAATTTGGAATTGGATTTGGTAAATGATTGAGGGATTGAATTGATCTGGAGAAAGTTAGTTGAATTTCGATTGATCTGAATTTGGTTAAGGCTAAGTCCATAAGATGAAATCAAAGGGCTTAGGAAGAATTTTGATTTTGGATTTGATTATGGGTTTCAATCATTTGGTTTGGTATTTTGATTTAGATTTGGTATTTGAGTTGAATTTGAGGTTTGGTTTGAGAAGGTAAGCATAGGTTGGGTTTAGGCCATAGGATGGGTAAGTCCCCCTAAATCCTTAATGCACAACTTAACCCCTATAACCACCCCTTCTAAGTATCTAGGATTATGTTAAGTGTTAACCTACTCCTTAGAAGTGTCTTAGGACTAAGGAGCTCTTGGTGTTTATAAGAGTTCTAGATCTATGATGAAGAAGTTGAGAAGTCACCCCAAAAGTGAGGTCAACACCACATATATGCCGACCTCGTGAACTGAAAATGGCTTGAGATCTCCTTTGACATAGTAAGCGATCCCACCTCTCACAAACTTCATATACTGATATAGATATGATGGAACCATGTTATTTTCATGTATCCATAGTTTTCCAAG
Source organism: Cymbidium sinense (assembly GCA_021442155.1). NCBI lineage: Eukaryota > Viridiplantae > Streptophyta > Magnoliopsida > Asparagales > Orchidaceae > Cymbidium > Cymbidium sinense. The sequence continues at coordinate 22,403,954 of CM038229.1, forward strand.
CAAAGCATTGAAAGATGTATCCAAGTCTATAATGTGAAACTTGGCTTCAGTCTTCCAATCATCTATCTCCAAGGGTAACACTATGGAGCCTAAGGCCCTCTCGCATTGTTCATTGAATCCTCTCAATATCATCCTTTCTTTTTTGAGTTTGGAGATGTTGATCCTCAAGTAAGCAAGGGTTCTTAGACTCATAATGTTGACTGATACATCTGGGTCAACCAACACTCTTGATAGCCTGTATTTTCCAACATCCACTATAAAGTAAAGAGGACGGTTGTGCTAGGTCATCCTTAGAAGTATGTCTTCATTGTTGAATATAACTCCTAAGATGTTCTTTAAGTGGCATGCCTCCTCTTTAGTAGTGGTCAGCTGAGCTAAAGCATATCTCAGGATCAAGTAAGGCCTTGATTAGAGATTCCCTAATCTCTTTGGATAAGACAAGGGTGTCGTATATTCTTAACTTAGCTAGCAACTTTCTAAGATGAGCAAGGACATTATAATCAACTCTGGGTTGGTCCACCTCAAGCATATCCATAGGTGGAGCATCCTATGAAGAGGCAATTAGCTCACTAGAACCAATGACTTGCTTACTTTTATCTTGAGGTGCTACCCTAGGAGGTGAAACTTTGCCATTGCATAGGTTGAATTAGTGACTTCATGTGATGGGTTGGTGGAAAGTTCTACCTGCTCATCATCCATACCTTTAGCTTCTCCTATGTGACCCTCAGAGTTAGATGACTCCAAGTTAATCTCAATGGGTGAACCCGATTGCTTTAGAAAAGAAAAGTCTGATTCTGAATCAGAAGAGAAAGGATCAGAATTACTAGAGCTATTATTATTATTTAGACTTGGAGTGTTTTCAACAAGAATAAAATTAAGACCATTAGAAGTAGACAAGAATAAGTAGAATCTAATTTCTTCATTGATTTCTTTCTAGGTAGAGGTACATGATAGAAATCAAGTAAAGTAAGTAGAGTGAGGGGTTTAGTGCCCTCGTCCAAAGATACGATGCTCCTTCTGGTAGAAGAAGAGCTAGATGAAGTGGTAGGAGCTATAATGGTCGAAGGAATGTTGGACTTAAATGGTGGTTGTACTACTAGACTATCTAGGGAAAGTATGGATTGCTGCTACTACAGTTGAGCTCCCACCCTCCCTGAGTTTTCTTTGGCAACTTCAAACCTTCCTTGATGTTAGAGGTTTGAGCTTCCTCAAGCATTTGTAACTAAAGTTTCTTGATCTTAGAGATGATCTTTTTAGAGGTTCAGGATAAGGAGATATCACAACCTTCTTTTATCTTGAGAGGATCACATGTATCCCTAAGGATTACTCTAACATAACTAGATGATTATTCCAACAAGTATTCCTAGGGATAACAATGGCTCCCGACTTGTAGCTCAACTCAAGCTAGTATTTGAAACTAATGCAATCCTCTAAGACATGACCTAGCATGTGGTGGTAGGGGAAAAAGTTAAGATCATCGCTCTTGCCCACTTCCTCCAGTCTCTTAGGCTCTGGTAGTTGGAAATCATACTTCTTTAGGAAACTTTTAAAGATCTTCCTGACTACCTCCCTCTTGAATGAATATGACTTATTTAATTTGTCCAGTATAGTAGGTGGATAGTAGCTACCTAGTAGTGGATATGAATACTACTATTGAGTGTACTACTATGGAGGTGGTGGTGGCAGTCATTGTGGTTACTGTGGTTGCTAGTATGATAGCTAAGGTGGTGACAAAGGAGGCTGCTGAGCTCGTGGTCTCTCAAACTGAACTCTAGCTGGTTGCTTCTTTCTATCCACTGACACCACTATCCCTGGCCTCTTCTTAAACACTTTTTGTGGCTTGGGTTTAGATGATTGGTTTTGGAAACGAAATTGTTTGGCACCCTCTTGTAGACTAGCCACCTTATTGATTAATTTCACAAAGGTTTTGATTGTGAAGCTCTTGAGAATAAAAGCAACTGGGCCATGGATATTCTTCAGAAGAATTTCAATGGCATATTGTTCGGACAGTTATGATTTGTATTTCATACTCAGGTTATGCCACCTAAGAATGTAATCAATAAGGGACTCGTTGGGATTTTATTTCGCTGCAATGAGGCCACCCACAGTTACCCTTTACTGAGCTCCAACAAATCTATTGACAAAGAGTTGCTCCAACTCAGTAAAAATCTTCAATGAACCATTTATCAATCAAATGCAACACGATGAAGGCGAAGAAGTGTGTCACTACCACCGATGTTGCAACAACCAGCTCTAAAATGTATTATATGGTACCATGTGTTCCCACTGCCATCAAAACTTTTAAAGGATGGTGGCACGAACCACTTGGGTTATTGGACTACATCGAATTCCTCTAGGTAAGGTCTACCCTTTGGAATGGATGAGCTCCCCTGGGCTTATGCTAATGCTTCCCTTACTTATCTTTCTCATGCATGGAGGTACTGTCTATGACCTTCTTATGCAAACTACCACTGTCATGATCCACATGAGAGGTACTGTTGGGAGGATTTAAGACATGTAAATGCTCAGGCTGATCGGCCTCATGGAATGGGGCTGTCATTAGAGAGCTAGAGCTAGCGCTAAAAATCCTCAACCTCCATGCGGGGGAGGGGGGGGCAGTTGAAAGCTACTGTACCCTCTTCTTGATCCAAATGATCACTCCCAAGAAGTTTTTTCTTCTCAACAAAGTAGTCTTCTAGGATATGATCTAGTGAACAATCTCCTACTTTGCCTAGCTGAACCGGTACAAACACCTGCTAATGGATGACTGCAAGATTGAGCTCATCTGAATCTTTATACTAGATACTACCTACTGATGGAGTGCTCTCCTGAGGGGGATAAACTACCATGCGGACTGCACTAGTATCCCATACTTCCTCTACTATTGACTGCAGTGGTGGAGCGACTATGACTCTTTTGGGTTGCCACTCTTTCTTTACTATTATTGAAGTGGAGGGTCGACTGGGAGAGCTTGACCTTACCTCAACGAGTGGAGTAGATGGAGTGGGATCCTTAGGCCATATCCGGATCATCAATGGAGATGTCCTCTTTCTAGATGCAGACTTTTGCACCTTGGTGAGGATTGTGGAAGGAGGGACTTGGACAGTTGATGGTGGACAACGAATGGAGCGGTGTGATGGTGGAGACATCGACTGCCCCTCTTTTGGAGCTCTCCTCTTATGGCTGGTAGTACTCATAAGTATTATGCTATCAGTATGATCAGCCCTAGTATCTCACCAGTCTGGGAGATCCATCAATGCTGAGGCCGCCAACTGTCTGGTGTACCTCCTTCTCTCCTTTCTGCACACTTAAACTATAACTCTATCCTCTAAGGGATTCTCTTTTTGTATCTGATCCCTAACACTCCTAGGAATTAGAGCCCTCAAATAAAATAATGTACCAGACTTTGAGCATCCGTGGGCTCTACTGACTTGGCATAGAAATGATCATAGACAAGCGTAGGGCTTCCTCCTCTCCTTATCTGATACCTCAAACTATGTTGATGGTGGAGGCAATACAGCAATTCTTTTGTAGTATTCCTCTCCATCTGAAGTTGAGAGGAGTTGAAACCTACTACCACTCAAGAGTGGAGAGGTCTCATGAGGGGAACCCTCATCAGCAATGTGAGAGGCCTCATCGACCTACCTAGCCTCATGCTTATAAAGTCGCTTGATCTTCCTATTCTTATTGCAGTGCCACATCCTACTAAGTGGTGTAAAATGAGAACTAAAATCTATCTCAAAGGTAGAGAGACAATATTAGAGGCTAAGATAGCTTTCCCCTTGAGAGTAGGGGAAACTAGTGAGGATGTGCTAGCCCTTGCTAGGACTGCAATGGGGGCGACAATAAACGGAATGACAGACACTATAACAACTAACACTGTAGGCAATGGAACTAAAACTGGCACTGCAAGAACTAAAATTGTAACTGGTGCTACCATGGGAACCTCAATGACCTTTCTCTTCAGTGAGGGGAACTCAAAATTCGACTAGATGTTGAAATGAAGGAGTGGCTTCTATCCTGCCACCTCCTCTCTGCTGACGATCGTGAGGGTTGGCCCCTTGTAGGTGACTCGAACAGCCTCAAATCCATTTCCAAACTCAATGACATGTGTGGTGGTGTTGGTGAGTATGGCCTGAGCTAATGTCAAATCCACACCAGATGGGGAGGAAAAGATCATCTTTCCAGCAGACATGTTGAAAGACTAACTAAAGAAGCAAATGAAGGACTGAACTGCTATCTCTACATTTGTTAAAAATAGATCTGAATCAGACCCTTGCTTTAATAGTTGCCTTTAATCATTGATTCTAGATTTTGGAATTTGAACCCACACTTAACAAATTTATAAATGCTAAATGGGGTTCAATGAATAGAGAGATTTTGATTTTTGGAGGAGAGAATTTGCCATAGAATTTGATTTTAATTTAGAACCCATATCCAACAAATTTGGGTATGTTGGATGGGGTTCATTCATTTGTAGAGACTTTTCAGATAAATTTGTTTTATTTTATCCTTTATTTGAAAATTTGATTTTGGAATCCTCACTTAGCAAATTTAGGTATGCTAAATGAGATGCATATTTATGTTTGAAAATAATTTTTGAAAGCATTTTTGTTTGCGATGATCTTTGTCATATGTTTGATTTATTTGATTTGATTTCAAAAATGGAATCCTTACTTAACAAATTTAGGTATCCTAAGTAAAGGCCAAATGTGTTTGGAATTTTTTTTCACTTGAAAAGAAATGAAACCCTTACTTAACAAATTTAGGTATGTTAAGTAGGGTTCAAGTGTGTTTGATATTTTTGTTTTATTTTGATTCGAAAGAGGAAACTCTTATTTAACAAATATGGGTATATTAAATAGTTTTTAATTTGTTTTATGTGTTAATTGATGATGGAATTCCTATTTTCCAAATTTGGGTATGTTAAATGGAATTCAAATGTGTTTTGAATTTTCATGATTTTGGAAAAGGGAAACTCCACTTAATAAATGTAAGTATGTTAAATAGAATTCAATTTGTTTTGATTTTTCTTTTTAAATAGAACTCTCATATGACAAATTTGGGTATGCCAAATGGAATTCAAATATGTTTTGATTTTTTTTGATGTTGCTTTTGAAAACAAAGAACTCTCACTTAACAAAACTGGGTATGTTAAGTGAAGTTCAATGATATGTTGATTTTTTTTTGTGAAAATGGAACTCCATTTAACAAATTTAGGTATGTTAAGTGGAGTCGATTAATTTTTCAAAAATATGTTTGAAATATTTTGAAGAACTCTCATTTAATAAATTTGGGTATGTTAAATGGAGTTGGTTGATTGATTGATTTAATTTTGAAAATTGTGCTTTTGAAAATTCCTTGAAAAAGGATTTTGATGATGCATATTTGATTTTGAATTTTGAAAATGATACTCATTTAATAAATTTAAGTAAGTTAAATGAGGCTTGATTGCCTTTATTATTTGAAAAGAGTTTTTAAAGTTTTACATTTTGCAAACTTTATGTTATGTGAAGTGCATTTCAAAATGATTTTATTTAGAAATAGGGCTTTTTGGAAAATTTTGTAAAAGATATTACTTGTTTAGTTTGAATTTTATTGAAACTTTCTTGAATATGGGATGAACTTTGCCTCACCAAGCTAGTGGTAAAGAGGTTCTAAGTTTTGTCATCACCTTTCATTAGTTAATTTCATTTTACCTATTGGGGGACCCAATAGGGGTTTCAAGACCTACATGGAGTGAGGTCCTAAAAGCAAAATGATGTTAGCTCACTTTTCTTAAGGATGAAATAAGCTAAGTTCCAACAGAAAGAAAGAAATTCTTGAGCTTATACAAAATACAAGTCCACTATCGATACCTACAGACAATAATTATCTACTAAAGATGGAGTGAGGAATAATCCCCAGCGGAGTTGCTAAAAAAATATGTGGTGTTTATTTTTGGATGTATGGAAGGGGGGCACCACACAAATTGTTGGGAGGACACCACGCATATCTTAGGGGATACTTATTGAGGTGATCAGGTACGATATTGAGGTATGATGTATTATCTCAAATGATAAAGACATCACCCTTCAGTGGACCTAATCACCTAATATAGACTCCTAAGGGATGATGGGTCTTTGAATATACTAGAGATTTTTCCCTTACTTTACATGGATGAATAAAGCAAGGTTTATATTAAATTGGGTTATAAAGTTCCCTATGGAGGCAAGCCTCCATAGTTAATTACATCATAAATAAGGTTTATTCCTTAGGAATAATCTCAATTAAAGTAGATAATTAGGGTCTCCAAAGATTTTAAGGTTAGAATATCAACGGATTGGTTATGTTTGAAAAATCAATTTAAAAATTTCAAGGAGAAGACTTATTTTTGCAATCCAAAGGGAGGAAGTAAGGAATGCTCATGATATTAGGAGGCCTAGTGAGTATTCCAATCTATCCTATAATTGGGCTTTATATATTTGAAAGTGAAGAGATTTATTCATTTGAGGTGAATTTTATTAGATTGGTAGGACTTATAATTCACCAAAATAAGGTTGTGGAAAAGCCTAAGAGGTGAGAATTAATGCTTGTAGCCCGAGGGAAATAGCTACCACAAGGGATGCTTCATAGGTCAAGCATTCCCCTATCGTGCAAGGATGGAAATCCCTAGTGGTGAAAATTTATTTTTGAATTCTTAATCTAATCTTTCCTAGAGAGGGAGAAATAAATGAAGGACAAAAAATATTCTCAAACAATTCTTGTATTGGACACCATACAGATCTGCAGATGTTCTTATTAGGGTGATCGAGTATGGCATTGAGGAATGATGAACTATCTCGAGAGACAGAAGTCACCATCTTACAAATGGACCTAATCACCTTAATAAGGACTCCTACGGACTATGGGTCTTCGGATGTACCAGAGGTTCTTCCCCTACTTTACATAAAAAAATAAAGCAATGTTTATTTTAAACTAGGTTCATTAAGTTCCCTATGGAGGCAAGCTCCTATAGTTAATTACATCATAAGAAATGAGATTCCTTAAGAATACTCTCAATTAAGGTAAATGATCATTGTCTCCAAAGATTTTAAAGATAGGACTATCAATCAATTAGTTTGTTTTTAGATGATCAAGTATGATTGATCAAAAGGAGGGAGTTATTATTGAAACCAAAAGAAGATAAGTCAATGATGCTTTTGATACTAGGAAGCCTAGTAAGTATCCCAAACTATCCTATGGTTGGGCTTTATATTTTTAAAATTGAGGGGAATTATTTATTTGAGTTGAATTTTTATTAAAAATCTAGGACTTATAATTCCATGATACAATATCATGGAAATGCCTAAGAGGTGAGGATTTATGCTTGTAGCCCGCAAAGGGAAGTAGAAACTTCTGAACTTAAATCTAGGGATATTTGGCAAGGGCCAAAGAATGATGCAAATCTAAGGTGAAAATGGGTATTTGGTTTACCTCCATAAGAGAGGATAAACCACCTAACTGTTGGACTTACAACCGCCTTGAGGTGGCCGCCAACTAACTCTCCCTATGATTTTAAATACATGTAGGTAAGTCATGTGCTTTTGCAAGATAGCTAGGTTGTTATTTATTTAGAAAGAGACTAAGTCCATAAACACTCTCCCTAAGAGACAAGATCATGTAGGGCATAATTAATGACTTAAATCTAATGCAAATTTTGTTATGTTTTATTTTCATTTTGGACAATCAATTTGACACAGGCTTTAGGATCCATATGCCTAATGCATGAGAAATTAGATTATGAGCCAAAAATTAGCAAGAAAGGAGGTGTATTTCCACCATGGCTCTCAAAGGTAAAGCCAAGTTCTCTGGCAAAGGTGGAAGCCCTTCATAACAAGAGTGAAATAATATACTTTTAATGCATGATGTGAAAACATACAACATCCAGCTAAGGGGTTGCTAAATCTTTTATCTTGATTTATAACCTAGGCTTTAGGTGAGGTTATGAGTTGTTTATTTTTAATTTAAATTGATTAGTTCGATAGAAATTTATTTTTACCTAAGATCCTAATCATCATCCAGGCCATTCATCAAAGCAAGGAAGAAACTAGGAAAATATGTCATCTTAATGCACAAGCTAAACAAACATCAAATAATTTATAAAGCTAGCAAAAAGAGAAAAAAGGAGGCCATTTGTGGTTGGGCTCCACCGCACAAACCTAAAAAATATATTGGGTAGCGGAGCTCTACCATTATACAACCTGGATTATAAATGAATTAATTACAATCAAGAAGGAATTCTTGTTATGGGGGGTCTTCATTCTTCATTTCTTCTTACTTCTTACTTCTTTCTTCTTTCTTCTTTTGGTTGGTTGGAATGTGGTTACTCCAAAGGCTTCACATGGTACATAAGATATAGTCTTATGACCAATGTTCATCCTAATCCCTCATAACAGTCATTCCAAATCCTAATTATAAAATTACATGAAAATGGAAAAAAGTAAATTTAACTAAAACCTGCAAAATAGATATTAACTAAACAAACCACACAATCCCAAGCGTGTATATGAATAAATTGGACTTATCACCCCATATATGGGTAACCAAGTCCACCTGGCCTATTTTGGATTATGCTTAGGGATATAAGAAACTTGCACAACAAAAGAATTTATATTTTTATTACAGTGCCCCTTAAGCACAATCTCCTACAAAAGATAATGATTAGACTAAGATCATCATACCATTCAGTCTATGGCCATACACCCTGACATCCAGATTAAAATGTCACATCACAAAACAAAAGCAAACATCAAACCACGCACCTCCCTAACATAGGACTAGGGATAGTGACTTAGCCTAATGTGTGTGCCATTTATGGCTTGTGTGGTGTGTCTTAGCTAGGCTTTAGCTTTAAATTTTCTATGTATGAAAGAGATCAACTTAGAGGGTGGTTTTATTTAAGTGATTTAGTTGAATTGGTTGATTTTATTTGATGATTTATTTTGGTTTGAATGAACCTAAAATTAATTACTAAGTGTTGTAAAGAGAGGAAAAGAGAAGAAGACTTCTCTTTTATCCCTACCTTAAGTAGTTTCTAAGGTAGATTCATTATTGATTTTTTTTAATGAATATTTTGTTATGTGCTTTAATCAATCCTAGTTTAGATTTTCCTTAAACAAACCTATTCAAAAAGAAAGGCATTTTAAGATTAAGTAAAGTGAATTACTACCACAAAACACACAATGCTTTATTTCTTTCCAACATGTGTAACATGAATATGGATGAATCCTAAGCATAGCTATAAATACAAATGAAAGTACTAGCACACCTTAATGATGAATGCTAAGAGATGTTGCTTAAGAGAAATTTGGAATGTTTCATGTATGTATGATTTTGTTAAGTAAAAAAGAGGGGTTCTTTTATCCAATATTCATATGCACATTTATATGTATGAAAGACATAAGTGAGTACGACACCATTATTTTCTACACCAGGAGTGTAAGGTACAAGACCTACTTGGGGTGACTTAAAGCCTCGCAACCCCTCGATGTCTAGACTAATATACCACTTTTCTTAAATACATGAGCATGTACAAAAAGGAATGAATGGAAAAAGAGTCACTCAAAAAGTTTATGTTTGTTTGATTTGTTGGTTGTTTAATTTACATGTGCAAATGTGAAGATCCTTCTTAAATGATAACATAGGAATGAATAAGAATATATTAAAGCAAGTGTTGTGTTCATTTCAAATGAACTATGCACTTTTCAAATCCTATTCAAAAGTATGTTAAAAGAGAAGAAAAGGAAAGTCACATAATGCACATCTTATATTATACTCACATGCAAGCTCATAAATAATTATAAGTAGGATACCTTTCATTTTTAATTTTTGATTTATAAATTTTTAAAATAACTTTGGATTTAGTAGTGATAATAACCATTCATATTCTTACTTTAGCCAAAACATGCAATTTGACATAAAGGAAACATTTCATTTTAATTTAATTTTTCAAAAAACATGAATGGATGATTTTCATATGACATACACATTTAGGATGCTAAGGAAGAAATAAACTGATGAAAGCATGTAAATTTATTCACCCTAATTAATTCCTAAAGATAATCCTATGGAATAAGATTATTTAAAGTGAATCAAAATTATTTTAAAGAGATTTTGATTTTTTTTTGAGTTTGATTTGAATTTAGGAAATGTAAAAAAGGTTTGCAAGTCCTAACCCATCTCCCACATGTGTATGTTTTTTTAGTTTAGTTTTTAGAACCATTAGATTAATTTTATATATTTTTTAGGTTAAGGTGTACATTAAGTCCATTAATTACCCCTTACCTACACCACTTTAACATATTTAACCAAATAATTATGAGCCAACGTATGACATAAAATCACAAGAAATTTAAATCAATAATGCACCTAAGAAAGAAAGGGGCCTAATGCATTTGGTTCACAATAAATGATTAATTAAGCTAAAAGGTTTAATTTAAGTACTTTCATAATCATTCCCACACATATGGGTTAGATATGATTTCCTTAAGCTACTTAGGTTATTTAACACCTAAGTATCTACCCAAGAAGGAGTTGATTAAGTTCAGATTGATTTGATTTTAAAATCTTGATTAATTAAGCCATTTAATAAAGTGATTAAACTATTTAATTAATTTGCACCTTAATTAGTTTTTTATCCAAGTGAAATAAACTTAGGGGAAAAGATTTGGAAGAGAACTCCTACTCTCATTCCATAAGTCCATTCACTATCCTAAAGTAATTAGCAAACTTAATTAATGGATTTATCTTTATTTAATAAGTTAATTAATCATTTAATTAATTAAGAGAGAAATTAGGAGTGAATCAAACAATTCCCCTAATTAAACCATTAATAAATCACAAAAAAATTAGGGGAGGTAGAAGTCATTCCACTACACATACCTGAAAAGTTTGGAATTAATCAATAGAATAATTAAAGAGTAATTAACATAATTATATTCACAATAAAACCTAAATTGCATGAAATTTACTATTCAAAATCAATTAAACTTAATTTTATATTATTCACCTTTGAATTATCTTCAAAATGCATTTGAGTTTGTATTTTTTTTTTACTTTTCTACATTTAGTTATGTAATTTTGAAGTTTATGTGATTATGGATCATTAAATCCTTAATTATATAACAAATCCTGCCGGTGCCATGTGGACCATTGACGAGGCGCGCTTTCCATGTGACACGATGGGATACATTATTTAAGTTGTCACATCAACTACACAATCAGTCGGTGTCGCTATGCGCTTTCCCTTGGACCGTCCGATCAAAGATCGGACGGTCAAGATCAAGCATGCGGTATCAAAGGGATTAAACAGCGGATCTCATGTGTTTTAATCAGGACCATCCATCCAAAACACGTAAGATGGATGGTCCATGATTCATCCCTGCCCTCGCTTATGAGAGATGGCAATCGTCCATCCTCCATGGCCTGATCCGAGCTCGGATTGAGTAGGGATTGATTACACACCATGAAGAAGGGATAAGCAAGACATCCAATAGTCAAATTCACTTGAGGTCACACTTCTCTTCACAAAGGACCAAAGAAAATATAGCCTAAGCTTGATTTTGAATAGTACCTCTCCAGAGGCTATCACCGACGCTCCCAACCGTCGAGGTAGCTTCATCTAGTGGACAGGAAGCCCTATTGAAGGTTTGAGGGCTTGAGGTTGAGTAGATCCTCCAATTGTCCAAAGTCCTCATCCTAGGCTTGTGGCTTTGGTCTAGCTCCCTCCTCCCATGCCTTTGAAGCTTGGAGGATGCTTTGGTTCAACTCGATTGGGTCCTCTAAGGGTGCTTGCAAGAGTAATTGGATTTTGGTTGAGTTAAAATTTTTAATGAGCTCCCCTATTTTCGGCTTGAGGAAATCCAAAAATGGAGAATTCAAAGTAGGTTGAAGAAGCTTGGAAGAACTTGGAGAATCTTGCTCTGAGTTCCTTATGCTCAATCGAGTGTGTGTGAATGAAGTTTAAGTGAAATTTGGGGGAGTATTTCTCCACCAAGAAAGATCATACGACCGAGCTTGCATATGCCATTTGATCAAATTGATCCCATGGAGTGAGTTTTGTTAGGCCATTTTTAGTGACATGTGATTCGGTTTGGCTAGAGGAGTGGAGTGGTGAAGTTCCCTTGTGCTCATTTTAGTGGAGGAGTGATCCCATGTGGAGAATTTCTTATTGGGTGGTCAGTTTTTCCATGGGTTGGGTCAAGGCTGACCCAAACCCATTGGGTCATGTGCACCACACTCATTAATGTCCACTTAGTCCACTAAGAGGGTGCCAAGTGACCATGAAAAGGATATGACAAAATTCCAAGTGGAATTGGCCATAGGTTACCCCTTGACCTAAGGGTAAAATGGACATTTGGCTTTGATTTCACTTTGGGCAGATTTAGAATAGTTTGAAATTAGGTTGGTCCATATTTCAAGGAATTTGGAGTTGATTTGATGTTAGTTGGCTCATGTTGACCCATTTAGGTCAAAGTGGGTCAACATGGGTCAAATTGGGTCAAACAAAGGGTTAGGTCAAGTTCATATGACCATTTTAAACATTTTGGTATCACTGGTTTAGTTCAATTTGGTTTATATTTGATTTTGGTTCATTTGGTTTCATTTAGGTCAAATGGGTCAAGTTGACCAATTTGACCCATTTGACCTAATTGGGTTAAGTCATGGGTTGGTTTAGGTTTCATTGGTCATTTTAAATGTTTTGCAAGCATTGGTTTCAGTCAATTTTGGCTTGGTTTGATCTTTTAGGTCAAGTTAGGTTCATGGTCAATTGGGCTAGGTTGAGTTTAGTGGGCCAATTGAGGCTTTGGTCAAGTTCAATAAGTGATTTAGAATGAACTTGACTCATTGGTTTCAATCAATTTGGCTTAGATCAAGATTTGACACATTTTGACTTTTTAGGGCAAGTTTGGTCAACTTGGGTCAAGTGGCCAATTGGGCTAGGTTAGGCTCAAATGGTGGCTTGGTCAAGTTCAAACATTGATCATGAATTGGTTTTGATCAATGGTTTCAATCAATTTGGCCTATGGTGGATTTTGGCTAGTTTAGGTCTTATTTGGGCTAAGTGTTGACTTGATCAACCCTTAGGTTTGACTTAATTTGACCCAATTTGAGCGATTGATCCTCTCATGATGATTGTTACTCATAATGTGAGGCTTAGGTGGGCTTAGTTCAATCCAATTTGGGTAAGATTAGAATTTGGCTCCAAAGGATACTTTAGGTCACTTTGGCTCAAGTGAGTCTAAGTGGGTCAATTAACTTGATCAAATTCAAGTTTGATTAAACTCACATATGGACTTATGATTGAAATATAAATTCATTTGCAAGTGATTTGAAGTCAAATGGGTTTTAATTCATTTGACAATTTCAAGTTCAAAGGATGAACATGGGTTTGATTTTTGAATTTAGTTTTGGTTTGGTGATTGAAGTTTGTGTTTATATTTGGTTTCATGATTGAAGGATTGATTGAATCATGAAGAAACATTACGGGTTTTCCTTGATTTAAGTTTGATTTGGCTAAGTTGAAGAATTTGACTTGAAAGGAGGTTGAATTTTGGTTGAATTTGGGTTTGAGTTTTGAATTGATTTTGGGTATTTGAATTTATATTTCATTGATATTTGTGAATATAAATGAGAATATAAATGTGTTATGAAAAAAAATCTTTTGAATTAAAGGTGATTTTAAAATGATTTGAGCTAAGTCCATAAGATATAATCAAAGGGCTTAGGAACAATTTTTAAAATTTTGAATTTAATCATTGATTTCAATCATAGGTTTCAATCATTTGGAATTGATTCATGATTTGAGAAAATCTATTGAAATTGATTTAAGGTTTGAGAAAATCAATTAAGTTGGAATTGATTTGAGTTTTGAATTTTGAATTGAACTTGATCTGAATTTGGTTTTGAATTTGGAGTTTTGAAATTTGACTTGAAGGAAGGAAGTGAGAATTTGGTTCAAACAATAGGGTAGGCAAATTTTCCTAGCACCCCTAAGGCATGACCTATTCCTATCACTAACTCTTCTAAGTCTCTAGGGTTTGGTTGAGTGTTCACCTAATCACTAGAACTATCTTAAGACTAAGGAAACTCTTAGTGTCTAACAGGAACCCTATGTCTAAGATGGAGAGGTTGAGAGCTTATCCTAAAAATGAGGTCAACATCCCCTATTTTCAAGAGTGAAATAATATGATATGCATGTTGTGAAACATTCAACCATTCAACTATGGGGTTACTAAATCTTTTAATTATCTTACATAAGACATAGGCTTTATGGTGAGGTTATGAGTTAATTTACAATTTAGTTATAAGTGATTAATTGGGGTACAAAAATTAATTTTACCCTAAGAGCCTAACTTATCCAAGCCACACATTAAAGCATGATTCATAAAAAGCTATGAAAAACATGCCATTTCTAAGGCACAAACTAAAAAAATCACCAAACAATTTTATAAGCTAATGCAAAGAATAACAAGTCCGTGCAGTCGGGTACCGCCGTATAACCCAAGAAAGAAAACATGAGAAGTCGAGCTCTATCTCTATACAACCCGGAATATAAAAGAATAATTATAATTTTATTAAATGCTATGGGGGTCTTCATTTTCATTCTTCATATCTTCTATCTTCATGTCTTCATTTGATTTGATTTGCTCCACTTCAAAGGCATCACATGGCATCCCATGATAAAGCCTTCTAGCCAATGCTCCTCCTTATCCCCCATAACACTAATCCTAATTCCTAATGCAAAAATTATATAAAAAATAGGAAAAATAAATTTAACTACACCTGCAAAATAGAGGCTAGCTAAACACACATACAATCCCACATAGTTATATATATAATTTAGACTTAGCACCCTGCACTTGGGTAACCAAATCCACCTTTCATAACTTAGATTATGCATAAGGGAGTAAGCAAACTACAAAGAGAGCATTCAAATTTATTTTTAAGCAATCCCTTAAGCACAATCCCCTACAGAAAATATGATTAGGTTAATATCAACATACCATCTTGTCTATGAAACATACACCCTAATATCCAGTCTAAAATAATACGACATAAAGCAAAATATACACCATACATACACCATCCTAACTAAGGACTAAAAGTGGTGACTTAGTTTTATGGTGTGTGTTAAGGCTTGTGTAGTATGTCTCAACTAAGCATTAATGTTGTATTTTCTAAGTGTAGAAAAGATTCAATTTAACATGAAATGTTAATTTCACTTGAAGTTGTTTAATTGATTTGAGAATTTTAAATTTAATTTTCTTCTATTTCATTTGATTACACTTAGCAACTAAGTGTTAGAAAGAGAAGAAAAGAAGATTGCCCTCTTTCTTCCCTACCTTAAATCACTTTTTAAAGCATGTTAGTTTGATTTAGTTCTCTTTAGTGAATGGCTTATTAAATGATTTAATTAATCCTAAGTTCAGCCTCTCTCTAAATAATTCTATTCAATATGAAAGGCTTCTTAAGATTAATCTAATTGAGTTACTTTCACATGACATATATCAATCATTCATTTCCATCACATGTAACATGCATATGATTTAATTCTAAGTGTATTTATACATACAACATGTTTAAGCACACTTATATGATAATTTATAAATGTGTATTTAAAGTTTATATTCTTTTATGTGATTGAATTATTTAATCATATTAGTTTAAAGCTCTATCAAAATTCTTCTACAAAAATATATATGGATGAAATTAAATAGGTACGTGCCATTGTTAACTAGGAATGTGAGGTAATTAAGCAACCTCCTTAGGGCTAACTAAAGCCTCGTGTTCCTGGGATGTCCAAACTACATAATCATTTGGCTTCAAACACATGTAAAGTTGTATGTATGAATCATAAGAAAGAGAGCATTAAGTTATATGTAACACATGCTAATTATTTAGATGATTATAGAATGCATGTATCCTTGATAAAGGAAAAAGGGTTCTAGTTCCATAATTAAATACACAAACATATGTATAAGGTACATAAGCAAGTACGTGCCATTGTTAACCAGGGAAGTGAGATAATTAAATGACCATCTTAGGGCTACTTAATGCCTCATATTCTCTGGATGTCTAGACTAAACACTTGCATTTCTCAAATACATATAGATATATACATAAATAAAGGAAGGAAAACCATTCAAAGATTGTATTTTTATTTGATAGAAACATTTATGCATGTGGAGTAGGTTTTATCCAAATTCTAATGTGGAAACACATGTAAATAAAATCAAATAAGTATGTGTCACTGTTAACTAAGTAAGTGAGGCAATCAAATGACCTCCTTGGGGCAAGCCCCATGTTCCCGGGATGTCCATACTATATGCTTAATAATATTCAAGTACATGTAAAACTCATATGAATTAAGGAAAAGAAAGCTTTACTTCACATGTCTAAGCTATAAGCACATGAAAACCTATATATGTTCATAACTACTATCACTCTAATCAATGTAATTGATTTATAAACTTTTGAAAAATAATTTGAATTTATTAGTGAGAATAGCCACACATATTATAAATTAATCCAATACATGCTAGCTCACATAAAAGAAAACCATTTGATTTAATTAGCTTTGAAAAGATAAATGTATGATTTCAAATGACATATAACATTTAACATGATTGGAAAGGAATAAATGAACATAAACACATGATTTCATTTAATCAATTTAATTCCTAAGGGCAATTAAATCAAATAAAATTGTTTAAAGTAAACAAAGCTATCTTAGTATCATTTTTAATTTCATGTTTTGATTTTATTTGAGGATGTGAGAAGAGGTTTGATGGTCCTAACCCATTCCCATATTTGTTAATTCATTTGGTTTAATGAAATATAATTAAATTGATTTTATGAGTTAATTAAGTTGTAATATGCATTAAATCCATTAATTAACCCTTTCTTATGTTACCTTATCATAATTACCCAAATAATTATGAGCCAACATGATATGCACATGCATTGGAAATTAAATTAGAAATGATCCTAAGAAATGAAAGGGTTGGTGGCCTTGGTGATATGCACATGCATTGGAAATTGGCTTATGATTAATGGTTAATTAAGCTACGGAACTAAATTAAGTACTCTTATAATTCTCCCACACATGTGGGCTAATTAAAATTTCTTTAGGATTTCCTTAAGTTGCTCGGTTTGAGTGGCCAAGGCATGGGAGGTGGCTGCCAAAGGGGGATTAGTCAGTGTCCTTGGTGTTTCAAATGCACCAATGGGGGAGGTGAGGTAATTTCACCTCTCTATGAGCCATGGCCAACCAAACTACCTATGGATCAAGTTGGGCAGTGTCCTAGAAGCTTAGGTGGACTAATGGGAGACTGTCAAGTGGCTAAGGAATGGAAATGACCACTTACATGGGTGATTTATCTCATGTGACACCCTTATCCCAATGGTATCTTGGTCATTTGCCATTGGATTGGATTTGTGCAGATTTCAGATGAGCCAAAAGTGGGTTGAGACAAATTTCATGTCATTTGGAGTTCATTTGGTTCCATTTGACCCATTTAGGTCAAATTGGGTCAAATTGGGTTAGGTTGATCAATTGGTCAAATTACAACAAACCAAGGGTTAGGTCAAGTTCATATGATCATTTGGGATGTATTGGTGCCATTGTTTGGTTTGATTTAGTTTTGGCTCATTTGAGTTCATTTGGGTCAAATGGGTCAAGTTGACCAATTTAACCCAATTGGCCAAATTGGCTCAGGTCATGGCTTGGTTTGGGTTTAGTTGATCATTTAGAATGTGTTGTGATCTTTGATTGAGTTTAATTATGATTTGAATGGATTTTAGGTTGGTTTGACCCTTTAGGTCAAGTTAAGTTCAATAGGTCATTTAGGTCTAATGGGTCAATTGGTATCAATGGAGGCTTTGGTCAAGTTCAACAATCAATTTGGAATGAACTTGAGCCATTGGTTGCAATCAATTTGATTTAGATTTTGATTTGACCCATTTTATCCATTTAGGTCAAATTGGGTCAACTTGGGTCAAGAGGATCAATTGGGTTAGATTCGGCTCAATTGAAGGTCAAGTCATGTTCAAATGTTGGCTTTGGATGGGTATGGGTCATTGGTTTCAATTAATTTGGCTTAGATTATAATTTGGTGAGTTTAAGTTCATATGAGTTAAGAAAGTTGACTTCGTCAAAAGACTAACATGACTTGGTTTGTCCTAATTTGTGATAATTGATTAACCTAGGGTGATCAACAATCATGATAGGAGGTTTAGGTAGGCTTATTTCAAACCAATTTGGGTAGGATTGGAACTTGACTCAAATAGGTCAAATTCACCACTTTTGGTCAAGTTGACCAATTGGGTTTAGTTGGCTTGATTTTGGGTTGGGTTTGAGCAAGTTGAGTTTATATATGGATTTGGGATTGATATATAGATTCAATTGTAATTGATTTGGGTTCAAATGGGTTTTGGTTCATTTTAATATTTCAGGTCAAATAAGTTATGTTGGGTTTGACTTGGGTTGATTTTGAGTTGGCTTGATGACTGTAGATTTCATTTATATTTATGAATATAATTGAAGGTATGATTGATTTATGAGAAAATCAATTGAATTTGGGCTTTCGAATGAAAGAATTTGGCTAAGTCCATGGAGTTTGATCATGTGGCTTAGGTTTGAATTTTGATTTAGTTTGATTTAGTTTTAATGATTTAAATGTATATTTCATTTAAATTTGTGAAGATAATTGAAGATATAATTGATTCATGAGAAAACCAATTAAATTTGAAGTGATTTGAAGGCAAATTTGGCTAAGCTCAAGAAGGTTAATTCATATGGTTTAAGAAGGGTTTTGATTTGATTTGATTTAGTTTGATTTAGTTTTGATCATTTGAATGTAGATTTGATTTATATTCGAGAAGATAATTGATGTAATAATTGACCTATGAGAGGATCAATTGAGTTTGATTTAAGTTGAATGGGATTTTGGCTAAGTTCATGGAATTGGCTTAAAGGACTTGGGTTTGGATTTGATTTGATTTGGATCTTGGATTTGTAATTGAGTCTGATTATAAGTTTGATAGAGTGATTGAAGGGTTGAATTGATATTTGAGAAAATCAATTGAGTTTGGATTGATTTGAATTTGTCTAGGGCTAAGTCCATAAGATAAAATCATTGGGCTTGGGTTGATTTTAAGTTTGGATTTGATCATGAGTTTCAATCATTTGGATTGGAATTTGGAATTTGATTTGGATTTGGATTCGATCATGGGCTTCAATCATTTAGCTTGAAATTTGGATTTGGATTTGATTTAATCATGGGCTTCAATCATTTAGCTCAAAATTTGAATTTTGATTTGAATTTTATCATGGGCTTCAATCATTTGACTTGGAATTTGGATTTGGATTTGATCATGGGCTTCAATCATTTGGCTTGGAATTTGGATTTGGATTTGATTTAATCATGGTCTTCAATCATTTGTTTTGGAATTTGAATTTGGATTTAGATTTGATCATGGGCTTCAATCATTTGACTTGGAATTTGGATTTGGATTTGATTTAAATTTGAGGTTTGGTTTTGTCTTAAGAAGGTGACCATGGATTGTGTTTAGACTATAGGGTAGTTGATCTCCCTAAGTCCTAAAGTATAGCCTAATCCTAGGATTAACCCTTATAAATCTCTAGGCTTAAGTTAAGTGTTCACCTAAGTGCCAGAAGTGTCTTATGACAAAGGAGGTCTTAGTGTCTAGAAGACTCCTAAATCTAAGATGAGGAGATTGTGAACTCACTCCAAAAGTGAGGTCAACAGTTTCACATACATAAATGTTTTAATCAAATAAAAATATAATTTTTTGCCTAATTTTCTTCCACTTATTTACATATACATTCATGTGTAGTGGGATAGCAAAGTATATAGTCTGGACATCCCAAGAATACGAGGCTTTAGCTATCCCCAAGGAGGTCATTTGATTACCTCACTTTTCTGGTTAACAAAGGCATGTACTTGCTCATTTCTCTTTGCATAAGTAAGTATGCATGGCTAAAGGATGAAAATCACCCTTTTCTACTAAAAATGCATGCATTCATAATCTGTTAAATATTTGGACTAATTAGTCATGTGATTTGAAGCTTTCTTTCCAATATTCATGCATAAGTAAGTATGCATGGCTAAAGGATGAAAATCACCCTTTTCTACTAAAAATGCATGCAATCATAATCGGTTAAATATTTGGACTAATTAGTCATGTGATTTGAAGCTTTCTTTCCAATATTCATGCATACAAATTTACATATATTTGAATCCAAATGGGTATATAGTTTGGACATCCTAGGAATATGAGGCTTTAGCTAGCCCCAAGGAGGTCATTCGATTACCTCACTTCCCTGGTTAATAATGACATGAACCTATTTAATTTCATCCATATGCATTTTTGTATAAGAATTTGGATAGAGCTTTAAATTAATATGATTAAATAATTCAATAAAAAAAAATGAAAGTATAAACTTTAAATATACACATCTACATTCATCATTTAAGTGTGCTAAAATAGGTTTGCATGCATAGATACACTTAGGATTGAATCATATGCGTGTTATATGTGATGGGAAGGAATGATTTGATATATGTCATGTGATAGTAATTCAATCCAATTAATCTTAAGATGCCTTTCATATTGAATGAAGTTATTTAAGGTGAACCTAAACTTAGGGTTAATTTAAAATGTGTAATAAGCCATTCACTAAAGAGGACTAAATCAAATTAATAAACTTTAGAAAGTGGCTTAAGGTAGGGATGAAAGGGAATTGTCCCTTTTCTTCTCTTTATAACACTTAGTTGCTAAGTGTAGGTCATATGAAACAAAAGAAAACACAAATTAAAATTCTCAAATCAATTAAAAAACTTGAAATGAAAACAACCCTTTATGTTAAATTAAATCCTTCCAAACTTAGAAAATCACAAATCTACTGCTTACTAAGACATACCACACTAAGCCTTAACACACACATTAGAATTAATTCACCACTTCTAACTCTATGTTAGGATGGTGCATGGTGTTATGTTTATTTTGTTTCGTGATGTATTATTTTAAACTGGATGTTTGGGTGTATGTTTCATAGACTGGATGGTATGCCGATATTGGCCTAATCATTTTTTATGTAGGGGATTATGCTTAAGGGATGCTAAAAATAAATGTAAATGCTCTCTTTGTAGGAAGCTTAAACTTCTAAGAATAATCCAAGTTAGGACAAGTGACTCATGTGCAGGGTGCTAAGTCCAAATCTTATATATAGCTTCTTGAGATTGTATGTGTTTAGCTAATCTCTATTTTATATGTGTAGTTAGATTTACCTTTCCGTATATAAATATAATTTTGCAATAGGAATTAAGAATAGTGCTATGGGGGAATAGGATGAGTAGTGGCTAGAAGGCTTGGTCTTGGGGTACCCTGTGATGCCTCTGAAGTGGAGTAAATCAAATCAAATGGAGACATAAAGATGAAACCATGAAAAATGAGGAAATGAAGACCCCCACAACATTTATTTATTGTAAATTGTAATTATTCTTTCATATTCTGGATTATATAAGGGAAGAGTTCGGCTACCAATCTTTTCTTTTTTTGGGTTGTACGACGGACCCCGACCGCACCGGCCTTTTATTCTTTTATAATAGCTTAAAAAATTGATTGATGTTATGTTTAAATTATGCATTAGGATGTCATACTTTTTATAGTTTCTTATGATTGATGCTTTAATGTGTGGCCTAGATGCAGTAGGCTCTTAGGATATAAATAAACTTTCTACCCAACTAACCACTCATAATTAAATTCTAAACAACTTAGAACCTCAGCATAAAGCATAAACTATAATCAAGATAATTAAAATATTTAGAAATTCCTTAGCTGTATGGTTGTTTATTTCACAACTTGCATGCATATTCTTTCTCTCTTGAACATAGAGGATTTCCATCCTTGCACGATAAGGGAATGCTTGGTCTGTGAGGGCATCCCTTACGGGGGAAAACACCCCTTCTTGCTGATTTAGCTAATAACCTATCTTCATCATGCATTTAGGCATAAGAAATTCCAAACCTTTGTCCAAATTGAAGTGTCAAAAAAGGAAATAAAATTTGAAAAAAATTTTCAGTTATAGATTAAGTCATTACTCATACCACTCATACTCTACTCTCCCAGGGAGTGGGTTTAAGGACTTTAGTCTCCTTTCTATGTAAATAATAGCCCAACTATCTTGCAATTTCATATGACTGGATCACATGATTTTAAAATCATAGGAGGATTTAGCTTATAGCCACTGCAGGTTGTTCTAAGCCTAGAAGTCGGACGATTCATCCTCTCTTGTGGAGGTGAAGCTTTATGTCCACATATCACTTAGATTTAGGTCATGGTTTTAGCTCATGCTAGAGCTCCCTAGATTTAGGATTCGATTTAGTTGTTTCCTTTTGGCTACAAGATTGGAATGCTCACTAGGCTTCTTAGTATCATGAGCTTTTCTTACCTCCTCCCTTTAAATTCCAAAAATAAGTCTCCTCCTTGAACTTTCCCAATTGATTTTCCAAACATAACCAATCCTTTGATAGTCTAATCTTGACATCTTTGGAGATGATAATTGTCTACTTTTATCAAGAGTATTCTTAGAGAATTTCATTCCCTGGGATGTAATTAACTATGGAGGCTTGCTTCCATAGAGAACTTAAGATCCCAGTTTAATATAAACCCTACTTTATTTATCCATGTAAAGCAGGGGAAAAATCTCTAGTATATTCGAAGACCCATCATGCCTTAGGAGTCCTTATTAGGTGATTAGGTTCATTGTAGAGTGATGTCTCTATCTGTATAGATAATACATCATACCTCAATGCTGTACTAGTTCACTTCAATAAGTACCTCCTATGATCTATGTGGTGTCCCCGACATATCCAAAAATAAACACCACAGATTTTTCTGGCGACTCCACTAGGGATAAGTTTCTCTCTCCATCTTTAGTAGATAATTATTGTTTCCAAGCA
This sequence comes from Cymbidium sinense, assembly GCA_021442155.1. NCBI lineage: Eukaryota > Viridiplantae > Streptophyta > Magnoliopsida > Asparagales > Orchidaceae > Cymbidium > Cymbidium sinense. The sequence goes on from CM038229.1 coordinate 22,426,963, forward strand.
TTGATAGTACACTTATATTTTATATAAGCCCAAGACTATCTTTCTTTCCATTGGCACTTATCTTATTTCATCCTTAAGCAAAGCTATCTAACATCCTTTAGGTTTTAGGACCTCACTCCATGTAGGTCTTGAAACCCCTATTGGGTCCCTAATAGGTAAAAAATAAATTAACTAATGAAAGGTGATGACTAAACTTAGGACCTCTTTACCACTAGCTTGGTGAGGCAAGGTTCATTCTGTATTAAAGAAGTTTTCAATAAAATTCAAACTAAACAGGTAAAGTCTTTTGCAAAATTTTCCAGAAGCACTTTTTCTAAATAAAATGATTTTGAAATGCACTTCACATAACATAAAGTTTGCAAAATATAAAACTTTAAAATCTCTTTTGAAATAACAAAGACAATTAAACCTTATTTAACATACTTAAATTTGTTAAATGAGGATTCTTTTCAAAAATCAAAATCAAATATGCATCATCAAAACCCTTTTCATTTTTTTTTCAAAAGCACCTTTTCAAAATAAAATCAATCAATCAACCAACTCCATTTAACATACCCAAATTTGTTAAATTGGAGTTCTTCAAAATATTTCAAACACATTCCTCAAAAATTAACCAACTCCACTTAACAAACCTAAATTTGTTAAATGGAGTTCCATTTTCAAAATCGAAAGAAAATAAAAAATCAACATATCATTGAACTTCACTTAACATGTCCAAATTTGTTAAGTGAGAGTTTCCTCTTTTTAAAAGCAACATCATACACAAAATAAAAACATATTTGAACTCCATTTGACATACCCAAATTTGTCAAATGAGAGTTCCATTTTTTAAAATAAAAATAAATTGAATTCTATTTCACATACCTACATTTGTTAAATAGAGTTCCCTTTTTCAAAATCATAAATAATCGAAACATATTTGAACTCCATTTTACAAACCCAAAATTTTCAAATGAGTCTCATTTTCAAAAATCAAAAGAAATTGAACTCTATTTAACATACCTAAATTTGTTAAAAAGGTTTCCCTTTTTCAAAATCATTTGCATTCCATTTGACATTCAGTCAATCTTCCATCATGTCTTCTAGAAAGATGATCTTCTCCTTCCCATCTGGTGTGGATTTAGCCTTGGATCAGACCATACTCACCAAGACCACCACGCTTTTTATTTAGTTTAGGCGTGGCTTCGAGGCTATTTGAGTCACCTGCAAGGGGCCAGCCCTCACGACCGTTAGCAGAGAGGAGGTGGTAGGGTTGAAGCCACTCCTTCGTTTTGACCTTCAGCCTAAGTCAGAGTTTCCCTCACTAAAGAGGAAATCCATTGAGATTCTCACGACAGTGCCAGTATTAATTCTATCTATTTTGGTGCCAATTTGAGTTTTAGTGCCAGTTATTATAGTCCTCGTCATTCAGTCTATTGTCACCCATATTACAATCCCAGCGAAGGTGAGCACCTCCTCATTGGTTTCCCCCATTCTAAAGGGGAAAGCTGTCTTGTCCTCTGACATAGTCTCCCCTACCTTTGAGGTAGGTTCTAGTTCTTGTTCTACTCCTCTCACTAAGACATAGCATAGCAATAAGAATCAGAAGATCAAGTGGCAGTACGAGCGAGCAACTAGGGAGGTAGATGAGGCCTCTAATGTTGCTAATAAAGGTTCCCCTCAGGAGACCTCTCCACTTCTGAGTGGTAGTAGGTTTCACCCCCTCTTAGCTTTGAATATAGAGGAATACTATAAGAGGATTGCTACATTGCCTCCACCACCAGTATAGTTTGAGATAAAAGCTAGGGAGAGGTGGAAGACCCATGCTGGTCTATGATCAGTTCTTCGTCAGGTCGGTAGAGGCCACGAATGCTTGAAGTATGGCACATTGATCAATTTTAGGGCTCTAATCCCTAGGAGTGTTAGGGATCAGATACACAGAGAAAGATCCACTAAAGCTAGAGTTGCAGCCCAAGTGGCCAAGAAGGAGAGAAGGAGGTATGCCAGACAGTCGGCGGCCTTAGCATTAATGGATTTTTTGAATCGGCAGGCCACTAGTGCTGATCACACTGATAGCATAGTTCTTACAGGCACCACCAGCTATAGAAGGAGAGCTCTGGTGGAGAGGCTGCCGGTGTCCTTGCCATCACACCGCTCCACTCACCACCCACCATCACATGTCCAAGTTCCTCCTTGCATGGTCCCCACCAAGGTATAGAAGTCTACATCTAAAGAGAGGACCTCTCCACTAGTGATCCAAAGATGTCCTAAGGATTTTGCTCCATCTACGCCACCCGTTGAGGTGAGGTTGACCTCTCTCATTCAACCTCCCACCTCAACAGTGATGAAGAAGGACTGGTGACCCAAAAGCATCATAATTGCTCCACCACCACAGCTAGTAGTAGAGGAAAAAGGGGATGTCAGTGTGATCCCCATGGCAGTTGGTCCTCCTAGGGAGAGTACTCCATCAGTAGGCAGTGTACGACACATAGCTTCAGATGAACATAATCATACAACTAGTCATCAGGGGGTCTATTTCCTAGTACAGCAAGATAGAGTAGGTGACCTTTCACTAGATGACATCCTAAGTAGATAATTTGTTGAGATCAGGCAGATGGATAGGGGTGATCATTCTGATCAGGAAAGAGTAGGTTTCAACCCCGATGAGGATGACCTATTAGATGATTCAATAGAAGTTCATATGGTCGATACTCGAGGATCCCCCCATAAAGACCATCAAAGTCAGGAAGGTGTTGTGGTAGAAGAAGATGATGTAGTTCATTCATCTCAACACCTCCTTCAGAAGCTCAAACAGTAGGACGAGTAGATCAATAGGATGGAGAAGGGGGTTGAGGATTTATTAGCAGTAGTTCTAGCACTATAAAACCAAGCTCCAGTTTCGCAGTCTTGTCCCATGGAGGCTGAGTGGCCCGAGCTCTTACATATCATAGATCATCTCAAGAGTACCTCTCCCATGGATTAGAATAGTATTAGTTTGCATAGGAAGGTCATTGATAGTACCTCCGTGCATGAGAAGGACATCAACCAGATGGTGGAACAATAAGTGAAGGAAGTGTTGGCACAAGCCCGAGGGAGCTCATCCACTCCAAATGATAGACCTTACCCAGAGGAATTTGATGTAGTCTAATACCCCAAAGGGTTTGTGCCACCCTCCTTCAAGAGTTTCAATGGTAGTGGGTACCCACGATAAAATATGGCACATTAGCCTACTGTTGCAATGCCGGTGGCAGTGATGCGCTTTTCTTCCATCTTTTCATTAGCAATCTATTAGGTGTTGCATTTGATTGGTACAACAAACTGCCCAATAGTTTGGTGAAGACTTTAGCTGAGTTGGAGAAACTCTTTATCAAAAGATTTGTTGGAGCCCAGTAAAGGGTGACTATAGGTGACCTCATTATAGATAAGCAAAAATCCAATGAGTCCCTTATTGATTACTTTCTCGAGTGGAGTATCATGAGTATGAAATGTGAACCACACTTGTCCAAAGAGCATGCCATTGAAATTATTCTTAAGAATATCCATGGCCCAGTCACCTTCATGCTCAATGATTTTATAACTAAGATATTTGGGAAATTAATCAATAAGGTGGCCAGTCTATAAGAGGAAGCCAAATAGTTGCCTTTTCAAGACCAATCATCCAAACCCAAGCCACATAAAGTGTTTAAGAGGAGTCCAGGGATAGTCGTGTTAGTGGATAGAGGGAAGCAGCCAGCTAGAGTTCAATATAAGAGACCACGAGATCATAATCCTCCTTTTCCATCTCCTCTTCCATCACCTCGGGCATCATACCATCCACTACAGCCACCACAATGACCAACGCCTCCACCACAATAACCTACCCAGTAGCGGTACTCATATTCACCGCCATGTAGTTACTTTCCACCTACTCTTGCTGACAGATTGAATAAGCCATATTCATTCAAAAGGGAGGTAGTCAGGAAAATATTTAAGAATCTCTTAAAGAAACCTGACTTTCAGTTACCTGAGCCTAAGAGTCCAGAGGAAGTGGCAAGAGCGATCACCCTAGCTATTGCCCCTACCACCGCATGTTACACCATGTCTTAGAGGATTGTATCACTTTAAAGGATTGGCTTGAGTGTAGCTATAAGTCGGGTGCGGGTACAATAATTATCCCTAAGGAATACTTGTTAGAACAACCATCTAGTTCTATTATAGTAATCCTTGGGGATACTTGTGATCCTCTTAAGATCAAAGAAGGTTAGTATATTTCTTTATCTTGAACATCTAAAAAGATCATATCTAAGATTAAAAAACTTTCCTTGCAGGTGTCTGAGGCAACTCAAACCTCCAACACTAAGGAGGGTTTGCAAGTTTCCATGGACAACTCGGGGAAGGTGGGAGCTCAACTCCAGCAGCAGTAACAATCCATACTTGCCCAGGATAGGCCAGTAGCGCAACCACCATCCAAGTCCAGCATTCCTTCCATCGTTGCAGCTACTACCACTTCATCTAACTCTTCATCTACCAGCAGGAGCATTGTATCTATGGATACTAAACCCCTCGCTCCCCTTACTTTTCTTGATTTCTATCATGTACCTCCAACTAAATCAAAGAAATCAATGAAGAAAGTTGATTTTACTTACATCTGTGCCACATATGATGATCTTATTGAATATATCCCCAAAGAGAGCTCTCTAAGTCTAAATAATAATAATAATAGCTCTAATAATTCTGATCATTTCTCTTCTAATTGATCGACTTTCTTTTACGTATCAATGTTCATGTGAGTCATCCATTAGGGTCCCGAAGAAATTTAGGTATACTCGATGAGCAGGTAGAACCTTCCACCAATCGACCAAATGAAGTCACTGAAGTCAACCTATGCACTAGCAAAGTTTTACCTCCTAAGGTAGCACTTTAGAATAAGGGTAAGCAAGCCATTGGTTCTAGTGAGTAGATAATATCTCCATAGGATGCTCCACCAATGGCTTGAGATATGCCTGACTCAGCTGGCCACTATTGGGAAGGAGGCACACTACTCGAAGGACACCTTAAGGATTACATTTAATCAGAAAGACCTACTTCTTGGGATGAATGAGCGCAACCGCCCTCATTATATTATAGTAGATGTTGGAATACATAGGATATCCATAGTTCTGGTTGTCCAGGTGCATCAGTCAATATTATGAGTCTAAGAACCTTTGCCTACTTCAGGATCCATATCTCCAAACTCCAAAAAGAAAGGATGATGTTGAGAGGATTCAATGAACAAGGTAAGAGGACTTTAGGCTCCATAGTTTTGCCCATAGAGATAGATGATTGGAAGACTGAAGCCAATTTTCATATTATAGACTTGATATATCTTTCAACGCTTTGCTTGGGAGGCCATGGATACATGAGAACAACATAGTTCCATCCTCTCTACATCAGTGTATGAAGTTTGTGAGAGGTGGGATCGTATACTATGTCAAAGGAGATCTCATGCCATTTATAGTTCACAAGATCAGCATATATGAGGATGCAGCTTACTGTCTCCCACAAAACCAACAAGTTTATTCTTGCAAACTTAGCTAAAGTTCAAAAATAAGAGAAAAAGAATAGGAAAAAGAAAAAGAAAAAGAAAAATAAAATAAAAAATAAGATAAAAAAGAAAATAAAAGGAGTGAGAAATAGACTTGGAGGAGGAAGTGGAGCCTGACATTAGGTTCTACCCATAGCTCGTTACTCCATTTGAACATATGGATAAGATGACCTGACCTCCACCAGGCAGAGGAAGAGGCCAGTGCAGAGGCAGTCTTAGAGGTGGAAAACTCCTTATTGGCCATCTAATAGGAGATATGTCCTAGCCACCAGGAGTACATCTGCTATCCATATAGACTTAGAATCTAGTTATGAATGAGTGGTATATGAAGACCTACCCGGTCTCAGAGATTCCCATAGAGGTGACATTTGAGCTAGACAATGATGATGACTGGGCTCCAAAGCAAATCATAAGTGTATACAAGTCTATAGGTGAAACAATTAGACATCTATTGGGAACCTTAGCTCTAACCCCACTTTTCTCACAAAAAGTTGAGGATTTGGTAGTTATGGAAGCCCCTAAATCATCCACAGATGTTATGACTCAGAGATTCTTTTTGGGAGCATTATACTCAAGTCAAGAAGTTGATGTAAAACTTGAGGATGATTCATATAAATATTTAATATAATTACCTTTTGATTGGTACTCACCTTGTGTTCATAATTTAGCAAACAAAGGGTTAATCCGACATACTTGGTCAAAGCATAACTCAGACTATTTCGAAAGAATATGGAATAATAAATACAAAAGCTCTTAATCAAGACCAAGATTAGGATTTACTAAAGTGGTCCATGATGATGATCATTTTGTCATCATAATCATTTTGGGTCGATAAGTTCTTTTCAACTCACATAAACTCATATGAGGAGGTGTGCTCAGAAACTTCAGGTAACCATATGATTTTGAAGTAAAAGATGCACTACCAGAGTTTGAAGAAGAGATTAGGTCAACCATCGATGAGCTCAATAAAATCAGTTTAGGACTGGAGGAGATCCATGCCTGATATACATTAGTTCCTTGTTGAATGAAACTGAACCAATGACTTAGTTAGGCAATTGATTGAGTTTAAGGACTGCTTCACATGGAGCTATGAAGAGATGGCCAGTTTTTCTCTGTTGACCTCACTTTTGGAGTGAGTTCTCATCCCCCTCTTCTTAGACTTAGGAGTCTTCTATACACTAAAGACTTCCTTAGTCATAAGACACTTCTAGTACTTAGGTGAACACTTAACCTAAGCCTAGAGATTTAGAAGGGTTAATCATAAGATTTGGTTATGCCTTAGGACTTAGGGAGATCCACCTACCTTATAGCCTAAACCTAATCTATGTTAACCTTCTTGAGCCATAATCAAACCTAAATCCAAATTCCAAGCCAAATGATTGAAGCCTATGATCAAATCCAAACTTAAAATCTTTCCTAAGTCCTTTGAATCAATATCATGAACTTAGCCAAACTCCTATCCAAATCATGATAAACTCAATTGATTTTCTTATAATCAACTCATATCTTCATTCAACTTCACAAATATAAATGAAATATACATTTAAATGATCAAAGCTAAATCAAACTAAAGCAAATTAAATCAAGATCATTTCTAAGCCACATGACCCAACTCCATGGGCCTTGCCAAATCTTAACCCAAATCAATCCAAACTCAATTGATTTTTCCATAATCAACTCATTTCTTCAATCATCTTCACAAATATAAATAAAATATACATTCAAATGATCAAAACTAGATCAAACTAAATCAAATTAAATCAAGATCCAAATTTAGCACTATGAATCAACCTTCATGGGCTAAGCAAAATCTTAACCCAAATCAATCCAAACTCAATTGATTTTATCATAATCAATTCATATCTTCAATCATCTTCACAAATGTAAATAAAATATACATTTAAATAATCAAAACTAAATCAAACTAAATCAAAATCCAAACCTAAGCCACATGACCCAACTCCATGGACTTAGCCAAATTCTTTCATTCCAAAACCCAAATTATGTTAATTTTCTTATAAATCAATCATACCTTCAATCATATTCACAAATATAAATGAAATCTACAATCATCAAGCCAAACTAAAATAAACCCAAGTTAAATCCAACTTAGCCATTTTGACTTGAAATATCTAAATGAACCAAAACTCATCGAAACCCAAATCAATTGCAATTGAATTTATATATCAATCCCAAATCCATATATGAACTCAACAAAATCAAACTCAACCAAACCAAGCCAACTAAACCCAATTTGACCTATTTGAGCTAAGTTCTAAGCCTACCCAAATTGGATTGAACCAAGCTAACTTAAACCTCCTATCATGATTGTTGATCACCCTAGGTTGATCAATCATAAATTAGGTCAAACTAAGATTTGATTTAAGTCATCCACAAGGGATGAGAGGTTTGATTTGATCTGAGTCTCACTTGGAAGAAATTGATTTGATTGATTTGATTATTTAGATGTTTTTGTTTCGACTCCACTGGGGATAGAAAATTGACTCCACTAGGGGAGTAGGTTCAAGTCATCCACTAGGGAGGAGAGGTTGTGAAATCAACTGAGGGAACTAGAAAGACTTGCATCTAATTAAGGAGAAGCATATGATTTGTTTGATTATTTTGATTATTTAGTTTGTTTTGATTTGATTTGGCTCCACTAAGGGAGGTTGATTGGAGTTTTTTTTTTCTAATTTTAATTTTTTGGATATTGAGATGGGCCCTGTTAGTTTGCGATGGATTGCACTGAGTAGGGGCCATGGTGGCCTAGGCCTAACTCAAGTTTACCAATCTAATGGGGTAGTCCACCAAACACATAGTAGGACTAGCCAACCAAAGGGATTGCCTTTCGTTGTGCAGTAGCTATACTAGGAAGAAAACGTAATAAACTTACACCCTCTAAAGTAGGGATCAGTTGCTGGGGTGATCCATTGGCGAGGCAACAGATTGAACCCAACCTAAGGCTAACTATTGAGTGAATGCCACTGGGGGATTTAAATCAGCTCAAAGATAGTCAAGATTAATTTCATTTTAAAATTATTTTTGATGGATCCCATCGATTTGCGATGGACTACACTGAGTAGGGGCCATGGAGGCCTTGGTATACCACATATTTGTCAATCTAAAGGGAGTAGTCTACCAACCACATAGTAGGACTATCCAACCAAAGGGGCACCTTTTAGTTTGCAATGGTCAAGTTTAACAAGAAAGCGTGGGGACTCACATCTTCCAAAACAAGGAACCACTGGGGTGACATATTAACAAGGTAACATGTTAACCCGACCTAGGGCTGACTATTGAGTGAATGCCACTGGGGGACTTAAGTCAGCTCAAAGATAGTCAAGATCAATTTTATTTTTTAATTATTTTTGATGGATTCTATTGGTTTACGATGGCCCCTAGTGGCCTTGGTGGTCTAACACAGATTTACCAATCCAAAAGGGTAGTCTACCAACCACACAGTAGGACTGTCCAACCAAAGGGGTTGCCTTTTAGTTTGCAATGGTCAAATTTAAGAAGAAAGTATGGGGACTCACATCTTCCAAAATAAGAAACCACTAGGGTGACATATTAATAAGGTAACATGTTAACCTGGCCTAGGGCTGACTATTGAGTGAATGCTGTTGAGGGACTTAAATCAGCTTAAAGATAGTCAAGATTAATTTTATTTTTTAATTATTTTTTATGGATTTCATTATTTTGTGATGGATCACACTAAGAAGAAGCTTATATTAGCCTAGACCTATCTCAGATTTACTAAACTAAAGGGAGTACCTTCCCGATCGAGGGGAGAACTATCCAACCAATGGAGTGCCTTTCAATTTACAATGGTCAATTCAGGGGAAGAAAGCATGGGGACTCACATCTTCCACTACAAAATACCACTGGGGTGATTGGCTGCTTTGGGAAACAAATCAAATCTGACCTAGGGCTACTCATTGATTTGCGATAATCATGCTAGAAAGAATGTGTTGTAGGCTTACATCTTCCAAAGTGGAATGACTATCGGGGTAACCTACTTGTGGTAAAATAGATTGAACCTGACCTAAGGGTGACTATGGAGAGAGTGTCAACCCAAGGACTTATCTCAACTCAGATAGTCAGACAATTCCTATAGAGAGTTCTGTTGACACTGCCTTAAAGATAAAATGTCTAATCGGGAGAAGGGGCCCTTTGGGGGCTTGAATTCCTAATCCACAAGTGAAAATTTTGTTTGTTTGTTTAACTTATTTTTGTGGACCCTGTTGCTTTATGAGGGATCAAACTAAGAAGGAGCTTATATTAGCCTAGACCTATCTCAGATTTACTAAACCAAGGGAGAATCTATACATATGTTGAACAAATTCTCCAATCACAAGGGTGGCAAATAGGAAAGGGGGACTGTCCAATCAAAAAGTAACCCGGGTAATATTTAAATGGGGCTGCAAAGGACGTGATCCAAGTAGAGTGCCCGCAGGGAAATGGGCCGCTAAGGGCTTGATCTAAAACCTTGGAGAAGATAATATGCATAGGTATTTGGTGGCCAACTCAAGGAGAAAGCGCAAGGAGTCACATCTTCCAAGAGTGTTGTATCCACCGGGTTAGTCATTATTAGCATAACAAACATCAACCAACCTATGGTGCCCGTCGATTTGCAATAATTAGCCTAGGAGAAAAGCTCGGGGACTCACATCATATATAGCTGAACTGATTACTAGGATAGTCTGTCTTCAGCTCGACAGGTTCTATCCAACCTAGGGTGACTACTGAGTGAATGCCACTGGGGGACTTATATCAACTTAAATGTAGTTAAGAGGAAAGGAGCATCTGGGGGACTTACCCTAAGCCTCCAATATAATCGACCTAGTTAGTACATGATGATTAGTTCAAGAAGAAAGTGAGGGGACACACATCTTCTTAAACAAAATCAGCATGAGGTAACTTGTTGGCTGAGTAGTGAAGACTACCAAACTAACAAGGTGCTCATTAATTTGCAATGGTTAAGTTAGGAAGAAAGTTCGTGGACTCATATCCGCTAGAAAAATGACCACTGGGGTGACATACTAGCAAGGTAGCATGTTAACTTGACCTAGAGCAGTTATTGAGTGAGTGTCATAGGGGGCTTGCTCCCACATCAAAATAGCTCGAGATAAAAGATTTGTGTTTATTTTTGTGCTTGTGCTAAAGGGAATAGGATGCCACTTGGGTTCTCTCACACCTAACTTAGTTGTGCTGATCGAAATAAGATGCCTCTTGAGTTCTCTCACACCTATTCTAATAGCACCGAGAAACTGTGTTTGATTTGTATTTATGTTATGAAAGAGGGATATGATGCCTTTTGAGTTCTCTTATACCTACCCTAAACACGTCATGGTGCATCCGCAAGACAAGTAAACAACGCTTCGAAAGAAGAGAAGATTTTGATGAATTGGAATAAAATTTTTGTTCTTTTGTTGATAATTGTTTTTAAATATGATTTATGGGTAATATTTCTTTAAATAGAGCCCATTAATTGGAAGCATCAAATGTTCCCTTTTACAATCAATGAGTTGATAAGATCCTCCTTGGTAGGCCTTCTCTATTACAAAAGGGCCTTCCCAAGTGGGTTCAAACTTGCCTCCCATCTTTTGATGGTCAATAATTGGTCTCCTTAATACTAATATAAATTCTCCTACTTGAAAAGACCTAGGGTGGACCAGCTTATTGTGAGCTTGAATCATTTTGGCCTTGTATAACTCAAGGTTATAGCACGCCGTAGGCATCTCTCCTCCAAACCTTCGAGCTCTTCTAACCACAACTTTGCATTCTTCTCTATAGTGATCTTACTACCCAATGCTATCCTTAGTGATGGGAGTTGAACTTCTAAAGGTAGAATAACTTCGAACCCATACACTAAGAAAAATAGGGTAGATTGAGTTGGAGTTCTATATGTGGTGTAGTATGCCCACAAGGCTTCAACCTACTACTCATGCCACTATTGTTTGTTATAGTTGAGCGACTTCTTTAGTATTTAGATGAGAGTTCTATTGAATGCTTCCACTAAGCCATTTTTTCTAGGGTAGTAAATGGTGGAGTATCTTCAATCTATACCGTGTCTTCCGGCAAAGCTATTGATCTTGGTGCTTTTGAATGCAGTACCATTATCAAATGAAATTCATCGAGGCACCCCAAATTTATATATGATATGGTTCTAAAAATTGAATCACATGTTGACCTGTGACCTCTCTGAGTGGGATTGTCTTCGCCCACTTGGAAAAGTAGTCGGTGGCAGCTAAGATGAACCGATGACCCTTGGAAGAAGGAAGATCTATAAGACCCATAATATTGGTACCCCAACACTCAAATGGCCATGAGGCCAATGTAAGATGTAGAATTTTATGTGGTTGATGTAGGACCACACCATGTACCTGAAACTGATGGCATCTCCTAGATACATCCATGCAATCTGTAATCATCGAAGGCCAGTAGTATCCTAGTCTCTTGATCTTTGCTTTCATCTTTGGATCGGATTGATGCACTCTATATAGACCTGAATGTACCTCAGTCATGATCCTACGGGCTTCATGTTTATCCAAATAGCATTACCACATTTGATCGAAAGACCGTCAGTACAAGGTTTCATCCACAAGAGCATAGGAGAGAGCTCTCTATTTCACTTGGTTGGTTTGTGACTTCTCTTGAGGAAGTTTTCCTGTGTTCAAATAATCTTTGAACGATTGCCTCCAATCCAGCTTCTTATCCTTATTGGCAATGAAAACCTCCCCTTCAAGAGAAATTCTCTCGATGAGTTCAACATCAATAAGGGATATGACTTGTCTATTTTGGACCCTTATTAGAATTGACTCATCTTCCAGACATGCCAATTCTTTAGCAAGTTTGTCCAAAGCATCTGCTATTGTGTTCTCTACTCGAGAAACCTTGTAGACAGTGACTTCAGGATTTGGGCCAATAACTTCATGGTATACTCATGGTAGTGCCGAAGCTTAGGTTTGAGAACCTTGTAGGACCCGACAATCTGGTTGATGACCAATTGAGAATCCCCAAAGATATTGATGCTCTTAACACACACTGTAATGGCTAACTCTAGACCGGTAATCAAATTCTCATACTCGGCTTTATTATTGGTGCAGGGACTAGAGAGATAGTATGAGAATCTCATCACATTACAGTCTAGAGTCAAGAGAATTATTCCTAACCCTGCCTTTCCTGCAAGAGTAGATCATGGTGCTTCTCCTTTATGAAAGGAAGTCGCACCATCAAAATACATCTCCCATCGATGGTTGTCAACCTCCCCTAAGTTCATGATTTGTTCATTAGGGAGATCGTCACTAAGTAGAGAATCAACAGGAAATGGGTGTGTTGCTAAAAAATTCATTAATGCTTGTCCTTTTACAACAAGGAGGGGTACGAATGTGATGTTAAACTGTGAGAGAATCATGGACCAATATGCTAAATGTCTGGATAGTGTTGGCCATGTCATGAGATGCTGCAATGGATTGGTTCTGGAAATCATGTTCACCTTATGAAAAAACATATAGTGTCGTAGCTTTTGGGATGCAAAGATCAAACCTAGGCAATGTTTCTCAATAGGCGGGTAGTTTGCTTTAGCAGGGATCAGACGATGACCGTGGTAGTAAAGAGCACTATCCTTCCCCTCTTCATTGGCTTGGGCCAACAAATAATTGAGGGAGTCATCCAATGCAGCATTATAGAGGATGAGTGGCCTGCCCGAGATAGGGGCTGCTAGAACTAGTGGCTTCACCAAATACTACTTGATATCTTCAAAGGCATGTTGACGCTTGTCATTTTACTTAAACTTGGCATCCTTTTTAACAAGTGTTGAAAATGACTTGCATCTCCCTGATAGGTTGGAGATAAAGCATCTCAGATACACCAACCATCCTTGGAAAGATCTAAGTTGAGTTAAACTTTTGGGAGGTGGAATTTCTAAGATAGCTTTGATCTTTTTTAGATCTATTTCTATTCCCCGATGTCGGACAATAAACCCAAGAAAATTTCCTGAAGCTACTCCGAATGCGGACTTCAAGGGATTCATTTTGAGGTTGTATTATCTTAACTGTTCAAAAATTACTCTCAAGTCAAAGAGAAGGTGTTCCTTTTCTTTGCTTTTGACTACTAGATCATCAACATAGCACTCAACCTGATGATGGATGAGTTCATTGAAGACCTGAGTCATGGCCTATTGGTATGTAGCACCAACATTTTTAAGGCCAAAAGGCATGACCTTATAACAATAGATTTTGATCAGAATTTGAAAAGAAGTGTTTCTTTCATCCTCTAGGACCATCTTGATTTAATTTTAGCCAGATGACCCATCCATGAAGGAGAATACTACATGAGATGAGGTGATGTCCACCATTAATTCTGGTATAGGAAGAGAAAACTCATCCTTAGGACATTCCTTATTTTAGTCCGTGAAATTAAAGCATATGCAAATTTGGCCATTCTTCTTCTTAACTAGTATGACACAGGCTAACTAGGTAGGGTATTTTTCTTCCCTGATGAAACCAATATCAATCAATTTCTTGATTTCAGAAATGACCTATTATTTGATTTCTAATCACATGCGTCTAGGAGCTTGCTTGATAGGGTCAGCGCTAGGATCTATTGCTAGTTTGTGGACTGCTACATTAGGAGATAATCTAAGCATTTGTTCATAGCTCCATGCATAGCAATCCTTAAACTCAATCAATAGCCTAAATAAGTCATTGGTTTATTCTTCATTTAGTAACAAATTAATGTATGTCGGGCATGGATTTTCTTTCATCCCGAGGTTGATTTCTTTAAGCTTGTCAATTATTGAATGGTTCTCCTCTTCAAATTCTGGTAGTGCATCCTTGATTCAGAGATCATCTGGATAATCTAAATTTTCTAAACACACATCCTAATAAGAGTTTGTGTGGTGTGAAAAGAACCTATCAAACTCCAAATGATTGGTAACAACTAATCAGTAATCGTCAACATCGACTGGACCTATTGTACCAAATCATAATTCTGATCTTGATTATGCATCCCTACCTCTGTTGTTCCATAGCTTCTCAAAGTAGTCTAACCTGTGCTTAGACCATGTATAAGGAATCAAACCCTTCTTTGCAAGGTTAAGAACACAAGGCGAGTACCAATCAAAATGAAATTCCATTAATTCTTTGTTTGAAATATCCTCAAGTCCTACATCAATTTTTGGACTAGAGGATGATGATCCTAATAGGAATATCTTTGGCTTCGCATCAATGGAAGACTTAGGGGCTTCCTTAACTATTAAACCTTTAACTTGTTGAGAAGAAAGTGAGGTTAGAGCTAAGGTTCCTACCTACTGCTTGATAGTTTCATACATTGATTTTCAATACATTCTGCTTTTGCGGAGGCCTGTGTTCATCGTGTCCCCAGTGTCACCTCTAATGAAACCTACTAAGAGGGGTTGGCTGGTATGCTAATCACATTAGACTCATCTTCCGAGCTAGATTCCAAGTCTATGTGAATAGTAGGGGTACTCGTATGAACTAGAACATAACCCCTATTGGCTGGTGGCTAACCAGGGGGTCTCCCACCTCTGGGACTACCTCTATTTTTGCCTCTGCCTCTGCCTGGTGGAGGTCCAGTCATCCTACCCACATGTTTATATGATGGAATAAATTATTGGTGGAATGTGATATGTGGCTCTACACCTTCCTTGATATGCTTTTCTCGTTCACTTGGATTTTCAATTTTCTTTTCTTTTTCTTTCTCTTTTTCTTTTTCTTTTTCTTTTCCTTTCGCATTTGAATTTGAATTTTGACCAAGTTCACGAGAAAAAGTGTTTTGAGGAAGACAATAGGTCACATCCTCATATATCTCAACCTCTTTGATTGAACATGGCTTATCATCTCCTTTGACATAATATTCAATCCCATCCTTCCTGAACTTGATGCACTGATGGAGGGAGAATGGAATCATCTTATTATGATGTATCCAAGACCTACCGAGCAAAGTGGTGAATAAAGTATTCGAATCAATGATATTGAACTTGGCTTCAGTCTTCCATTCATCTATCTCCAAAGGTAACACTATGGAACTTAAAGCCTTCTCACCTTGTTCATTGAATCCTCTCAACATCATTCGATCTCCTTAGAGTGTGGAGATGTAGATCCTCAAATATGCAAGGGTATTTAGACTCATAATGTTCATCGATGCACCTGGATTGATAAGAACCTTGGAAAGACTAATCTGCCCATGTCCACTATAATGTAGAGGGGATGATTTTGCTCCATGTCCCCTAGTAGAAGGTATTCATCTATTAAAGTGACTCCTTGGGCTTCTCTGGAATAATGTGCCTCCTCTCTAATAGCGATCAACTAAGCTAAGCATATCTTAGGATCAAGAATTGCTTTGATTAATGACTCCCTGATCTCTTTGGATAAGATAAGGGCGTCATATATGCTTAACTTAGATGGTAACTTTCTTAGGTGAGAGAGAACATTATAGTCCACCTTGGGTTGGTCCTCCACAATCATATCCAAGAGTGGAGCATCCTGTGGAGGGGCTTCTCGATCATCTAAACTAATGACTTATTTTCCCTTATCTTGAGGTGCTGCCCTAGGAGGTAGAACCTTGCCACTACGGAGGTTGACTTCAGTGCTCTCTTGTGGCAGGTTAGTGGAATATTCTACCTGCTCATCAGGCTCACCTACAGCTTCTCCTATGGGACTCTCAAAATCGGATGATTCCAAGTCTATCTCATAAGGTGAACCCATAGTATTCAGAGAAGGAAGGTCCAACTCTGAATCTAAAAGAGGAAGATCAGAGTTGTTATAATTGTTGTTTAGACTTGAAGAGTTTCTAGTAAGAGTAGAATTAGACAACCCATCAGAAGTGACACAGATGTAATTCAAACTAGCTTTATTCCTTAATTTCTTGGATTTTGAAAGAGGTACATAGTAGAAATCTAGTAAAGTAAGAGGGGTGAGGGATTTGATTCCCTCATCTATTGATACAAGATGTCTACTAGAGGAAGAGCTAGCTCAAGTAGAGGTGGTCACTGATGTAGCAGCTGCAATTGTGGACTGGAGGCTGGGTTTGCTCGGTGGTTGTGCTACTCAGCTATCTCGGGCTGGCATAGACTGTTGTTATTGTTGCTGAGCTCCCCCTTTTCCTGAGTTATCCTGAACAACTTGCAAACCTTCCTTTATGTTAGAGTCTCGAGTTATCTCAAGCACCTGCAAAGAAAGTTTCTTGATTTTGGACACAATCTTCTTAGAGGTTCGAGATAAGGAGATATCCAAATCTTCTTTAGTTTTGGAAGGATCGCAACTATCCCCAAGGATTACCCTAATGAGACTAGATGGTTATTCTATAAGGTATTCCTTTGGGATAACTGTGGCACCTGTCTTGAAGCTATGCTCAAGTTAGTCCTTGAATGTAAAGCAATCCTCCAAAACATGACCTAGCATGCAGTGGTAGTGGCAAAAGTTAGGATCATTGCTTTTGCCCACTTCCTCTGGCCTTCTATATTTAGGTAGCTAAAAATTAGGTTTTCTTAAGAGATTCTTAATAATTTTTTTGATTACCTCCCTCTAAATGAATATGGTTTGTTTAGTTTATCCATAAGAGTAGGTGGATCGTAGCTACTTGGCGGCGGGTATGTGTATCACTGTTGTTGTGGATATGGCTGAGGAGGAGGCGGTGAAGTTCATGGAGGTTACTGTGGAGGCTGGTAGGATGGCCTCTGTGGTGGTAGAGGAGGCACAAGTGACAGCTATGGAGCACGAGGTCTCTCATACTAGATTCTAGTCGGCTGCTTTCCCTTGTCTACTACTATCACTACCCCTGGCTTCTTCTCATAAGCTTTATGTGGCTTTAGCTTTATTTATTGGTCTAAAAAAGGCAACTGTTTGGCTTCTCCTTGTAAGCTAGCTGCTGTATTGATTAGCTTCTCAAATATTTTGATGGTAAAACCTTTAGGCATGAAGGTGTCCGGGCCATGAATATTCTTCAATAGAATTTCAATGACATGTTGCTCAGATAGCTGTGATTCACATTTCATACTCAAATTATGCCATCTGAAATATAATCAATGAGGGACTCACTAGGGTGTTATTGAGCCACAACGAGATCGCCTACAGTCAACCTTCGTTGAGCTTCAAAAAATCTCTTGATGAAAAGTTGCTCTAACTCAGTAAAAGTCTTTGTTGAACTGTTGGGAAGTTTAGCATACCAATCGAAGGCTATGCCTACTAAGCTACTGATAAAAAGTTTGAAGAGTAAAACATCACTGCCACTAGCATTGAAATAGTTGGTTCTGAAATGCACAATATGCTGCCTTGGGTTCCCGCTGCCATTGAAGCTCTTAAAAGAAGGTGGCATGAAACCCTTAGGATATTAGATGACATCGAATTCCTCTAGGTAGGGTCTACCCTTTGGAACCGATGATCCTCCTCGGGCTAGAGCCAATGCTTCTTTCACTTTCTGCTCAACCATGGTTTTGATGTCTTTTTCCTGTATGAAGGTATTATTCCATACCTTCCTATACATGCTAGTGCTGCCCTGCTCTACTAGAGGTAAAGTTTTCCTGTATCCAAGATATCCAATAACTCTGGTTGACTATTCTTTGCTATCATAGGATGCACTATCGGGGCTTGGTTCTGAAGTGCCAAGATTGGTGCTAGCAAATCCTCAAGCTTCTTTCCCAACATATCTATTTGTTTATCCTTTTACTTTAATTGTTGAAGGAGGTATTGGGTCGAGTAGGCTGTGTTATCCTGCTCGGCTGCAACACCTTCCAAACTCTGCTGATCATAAAGGAGGGAACCCATGGTGTCTACCACGTGTACCCCTGCTAAATCCTCTAATAGATCATCTTCATTCGGATCAAAACTGATCTTTTCATCCTCTAAATTAGACCAGGCATATCCTAAGATCTCCTGCTTTGCCACTAGAAACTGAGCTACAACATCATCTTGGGAACAGTCCAACTGAATAGGTAGAAAAGATTCATTCCTAGCAATGTTGGCAGATAGATTAGATAGGAGAGGGCCAGGAGCCCTCATGTCAGATTACTTGAGAGGCTAGGAGGTACATAAATAGTCGACAACCTCCCCTACTTTTGAGGCTGCTACCCATGACCATCTGATAGAATCTTGTTGATGGGTACTATCCACCATAAGAGAGGAGCTCCTATTCAGAGAGAGTCGGTGGTGCCTCCACCACACCTCTCTACTCTACACCCACCATCTCCTAGACATGTTCCATCATCTACCATTCCAGCAAAGGCCATGAAGGCCGCATCAGGGAGAAGAGAATCCCATTGGTGATCTGGCTATGGCCAAGAGATCCCATTCCATCTATGCCACCGACTGTGGAGAGGATGAGCTCTCCTACTTGACCTTCTGCCCCAACTGTGGTGAAGAAGGAATGGTGACCTAGAAGTATAGTAGTCATTCCATCACCACCACCACCACAATAGGATGTGGAGATTGTAGCAGCAGTAGAGGGAGGAGGAGACAGTTCAGTCGCCCCCATTGTCATGGATTCTCCTAGGAGTACCACTCCATCCAGATCTAGTGATAGCTAGGAGCATCTTTCTTCTAGTGAGCATAACCCTCATAGGGTTAGCTCTCCAACAATAGCAAAGGTTAGATGTTTATCTATTTATGACAGTGATCTTACTACCGATCAGCCTCAATGCAAATCAAATTGAGCCCTGAACTTTTATCGTCCATAAATCTACACTGATGCAAAGCGATCAAAGGCTCGATGACCTCTCTCTCACATAGGACGAAACTATCGCTAGAGGTGAAACAAATCCTCCTGACATCCTCTTTATCAGATCTAAAGAGAGGGTGAAACTTGTTATCTTTGACCAATGAGGAAACCATCCTAGGAAACTCCTCTACAATAGACTGAGTAGCTACCTCTAACTCCCTGGCTATACGGGTATGACATCGCTTGATCATGCAGTTCTTGTTTCGGTGCTGATTCTTGGTAGGTTGAGCAGTATGGGAATTAGACCCAATCTTGAAGGCAAAGGAGACAATCCCTGGTATCAGGCGAGCCTTCCCCTTCAAAGGTGCCGATGAGTGGGTGCTAGCCCGTACTAGGGCAGCAAGGAGAACAACTAGGCGCATTGGCACTGTAACTGCTACTTCTGTTGTGGGAACTGCCACAACCTTCCTCTTCAGCAAGGAAGTCTTTAAATCAAATGGTAACTCAACCTGGATGATCGACTTCTATCCGGTCACCACTATCCTGTTGACTGTCATGAGGGTGGTCCCCTCACATATGATCCTGGCCCCCTCAAATCCTCAGCCAAAGTGGATGAGGCAAGTCGAAGTGGGAGGTTGGCCGATCAAGGCCAAGTCCATCTCGAGGAAATGTGAACACATATTTCTATCGCCATTTGGCCACTAAACTAAATTGGCGACTAAAGTTTGCATTATTGAAAAGTAAACCTGAATCAAATTTTTATTTTGTTGATTTTTTGAATTTTGATTTAGAATTTGAACCCACACTCAACAACTTGAAAGTATTAAGTGAGGATCTAATGAATTTAGAAGAGAGATTTTTGAATTGATTGGAAATGAGATTTGTGAATGTAGAATCCATTTTCAACAAATTTGTGTATATTGAAAATGGGTTAAAAGAGTTTTGTAGTTTGATGCTTCCATAGGTTCATATTTGAATTTGATTTTTGATTGTTCGGGGACCCTTCATTTAACAAATTTGAGTATGTTAAAGTAAAGGGTTAATTGATTTTGTTTGGATTTGTGATTTTCAGAATTTACTCACTTAGCAAATTTGGCTATGCTAGGTGAGGTGTTTGGAAACAATTTCTTCTCTAGTTTGCTTGTTTGTGAATCATGTGTGAATTTAAAAATGAAATTTTCACTTTAGCAAATTTGAGATATGCTAAATGAAGAATCCAAATGTTTTGTTCTTTTTGAAAAGAGGACTTTTTTTACTTAGCAAATTTAGGTATGCTAAATAAAG
Organism: Cymbidium sinense; assembly: GCA_021442155.1. Taxonomy (NCBI): domain Eukaryota; kingdom Viridiplantae; phylum Streptophyta; class Magnoliopsida; order Asparagales; family Orchidaceae; genus Cymbidium; species Cymbidium sinense. Next base: position 22,447,466 of record CM038229.1, read on the forward strand.
GATCCTTGTGTTTTGTTTTGATGGTTTTGAAAAAAGGACTCTTAGAAAATTTAGGTATGCTAAGGAAATCCAAATGTGTTTCATGTTTTGATGATTTTGAAATGAGGATTCTTAGCAAATTTAGGTATGCTAAGGAAATCCAAATGTGTTCATGTTTTGATGATTTTGAAAAGAGGACTCTTAGCAAATTTTGGTATGTTAAAGAAATCCTATGTGTTTTGTTTTGATGATTGTAGATTTTTTTTTTAAAAGATGTTTGTTCACTTTAATTTTGAAAAGAGATCTATTGATTTTATTTTTGAAAAGATGATTGTTGATTTCCATTTTGGAAAAGATGATTGTTCATTTTATTTTGAAAATAAAATCTTCATTCAATAAATTGAATGAAGATATTCATTTTTACTTTTTTTGAAAATATGATTGTTGCTTTTATTTTTTGGAAATGGAATCTTCATTCAACAAATTCAATGGAGATGTTCATTTGTGCTTCTTGGAAAATATGATAGTTGCTTTTATTTTTTGAAAGATGATTGTCGATTTTCTTTTTGGAAAAGATGATTGTTCATTTTCTTTTGAAAATGAAATCTTCATTCAATAAATTGAACGAAGATGTTCATTTGTGCTTTTTGAAAATATGATTGTTGCTTTTATTTTTTGGAAATGAAATCTTCATTCAACAAATTGAATGAAGATGTTCATTTGTGCTTCTTGAAAAATATGATTGTTGCTTTTCTTTTTGGAAAGATGATTGTTGATTTTAATTTCGGAAAAGTTGATTGTTCAATTTGTTTTGAAAATGAAATCTTCATTCAATAAATTGAATGAAGATGTTCATTTGTGCTTCCTGGAAAATATGATTGTTGCTTTTATTTTTGGAAAGATAATTGTTGATTTTCTTTTTGGAAAAGATGATTGTTCAATTTGTTTTGAAAATGAAATCTTCATTCAATAAATTGAATGAAGATGTTCATTTGCATTTTTTGAAAGTATAATTTTAGATATTATTTTGAAAAGAGATGTTGTTGATTTTTTTTTTTGAAAATGAAATCTTCATTCAACAAATTGAATGAAGATATTCATTTGTTCTTTTTTGGAAATATAATTCTTGATTTTATTTTGAAAATGAAATCTTCATTCAATAAATTGAATGAAGATGTTCATTTGTGCTTTTTGAAACATGATTATTGATTTTAATTTTGAAATGATCCAATCATATAACAATCATGAAGAATGTTAGATGAGGGTAATTTATGAAAATTTTTGTGCAAACATTTCATTATGTGCATTTTGAAAAAGTGCTTTTTTAAATTGATATTTTTGTAAAGGATTTATTTTTTTATTTTTTATTTTTGGAATGAACCTTTCCTTACCATAAAGAATGGTAAGAAGAAAGTCTTTAGTTATTTATTTTTATTAAATTTTTATTTTCACCCATTGGGGGAACCTAACAGGGGTTTTAAGACCTTCACAAAGTGAAGTCCTAAAACCTTAAGGATGTTGGCTAGCTTAGCTTAAGGATGTAATAAACTAAGTGCCAATGAAAAAGAAGGATAGTCTTGGATTTGTATAAAATACAAACCCACTATCGATACTTGGAGACAATGATCATTTACCAAAGAGTCGCCAAAAAAATCTGTGGTGAAAATTTATTTTTGAATTCTTCATCTAATCTTTCCTGAAGAGGGAGAAATAAATGAAGGACCAAAAATATTCTCAAACACTTCTTGTGTTAGACACCATGCAGATCCGCAGATGTTCTTATTAGGGTGATCGAGTATGACATTATGGAATGATGTACTATCTCGAGAGACAAAAGTCACCATCATACAAATGGACCTAATCACCTTAATAAGGACTCTTAAGGACTATGGGTCTTCAGATGTACTAGAGATTCTTCCCCTACTTTACATGAAAAAGTAAAGCAGGGTTTATTTTAAACCGGGTTCGTTAAGTTCTCCATGGAGGCAAGCCCACATAGTTAATTACATCCTAAGAAATGAGATTCCTTAAGAATACTCTCGATTAAGCCAAATGATTGTTGTATCCAAAATTTCAAAGATAGGACTATCAATCAATTGGTTTATTTCTAGAAGCTCAAGTGGGATTGATCAAGAGGAGGGAGTTATTATCAAAACCAAAGGAAGATAAGTAGGGGATGCCTATGATACTAGTAAGCCTAGTAAGCATCCCAAACTATCCAATGGTTGGGCTTTATATTTTTCAAATTGAGGGGAATTATTTGTTTGAGTTAAATTTTTATTAGAAATCTAGGACTTACAATTCCATGACACAAGATCACAGAAATACTTAAGAGGTGAGGATTTATGCTTGTAGCCCGCAAAGGGAAGTAGCAAGTTCTGAACCTAAATCTAGGGAGATTTGGCGAGGGCTAAAGCATGAGTAAATCTAAGGTGAAAATGGGTATCTGGTTTACCTCCACAAGAGAGGATAAATCACTTGACTGCTGGACTTAAAATCGCCTAGGGGTGATCGCCAACTAACTCTCCCTATGATTTTAAATGCATGTAGGCAAGTCATGTGCTTTTGCAAGATAGCTAGGTTGTTATTTATTTAGAAAGGGACTGAGTCCTTAAACACACTCCCTAAGAGACTAGACCATGTAGGGCATGATTAATGACTTAAATCTAATGCAAATTGTGTTATATTTTATTTTCATTTTGGATAATCAAATTGACATTGGCTTTAGGATTCATATGCCTAATGCATGAGAAATTAGATCATGGGCCAAAATCAGCAAGAAAGGAGGTGTATTTCCACCATGGCTCTCAAAGGTCAAGCCAAGTTCTCTGGCAAAGGTGAAATACCTCCATAACAAGAGTGAAACAAGATGCTTTTTATGCATGATGTGAAAACATACAACATCCAGCTAAGGGGTTGGTAAATCTTTTGTCTTGATTTATAACCTAGGCTTTAGGTGAGGTTATGGGTTATTTATTTTTAATTTAAATTGATTAGTTGGATAGAAAATTTATTTTTCCCCAAGAGCCTAATCGTCATCCAGGCCATTCATCAAAGTAAGAAAGAAACTAGAAAAGCATGCCAAATGCACAAGCTAAACAAACATCAAACAATTTATAAAGCTAACACAAAAGAAAAAGAGGACATTTATGGTTGGGCTCCATCGCATAAACTCAAAAATAAATTGGGTAGCCTTATACAACCTGGATTACAAATGAATTAATTGCAATCAAGAAGGAATTCATGTTATAGGGGGGGGGGGTGGTTCTTCAATCTTCATTTCTTCATTTCTTCTTTCTTCTTTCTTCTTTTGGTTGGTTGGAATGTGGTTGCTCCAAAGGATTCACATGGTACATAAGACATAGTCTTATGACCAATGTTCATCCTAATCCTCCACAACAATCATTCAAAATCTTAATTGCAAAATTACATGAAAATGGGAAAAAGTAAATCTAATTAAAACCTATGAAATAGATAATAGCTAAACAAACCACACAATCCCAAGCATTTATATGAATAAATTAGACTTATCATCCCACACATGGGTAACCAAATCCACCTAGCCAATTTTTGGATTATTCTTAGGGGTATAAGCAACCTGCACAGCAAAAGCATTTATATTTTTATTACAGCACCATTTAAGCACAATCCCTTGCAGAAGATAGTGATTAGACTAAGATCATCCTACCATTCAGTCTACACACATTCACCCTAACATCCAGACTAAAACACCACATCACAAAATAAAATCAAACATCAAACCATGCACTACCTTAACATAGGACTAGAAATGGTGACTTAGCCTAATGTGTGTGACATTTAAGGCTTGTGTTGTGTGTCTTAGTTAGGCTTTAAAGTTTAAATTTTCTAAGTATGAAAGGGTTCAACATAGAGGGAGGTTTCATTTAAGTGATTTAGTTGATTTGGTTGATTTTATTTGATGATTTATTTTTTTTTGAATGAACCTACAATTAATTACTAAGTGTTGCAAAGAGAGGAAAAGAGAAGAGGACTTCTCTTTCCTCCCTACCTTAAGTAGTTTCTAAGGTAGATTTATTATTAATTTTTATTTAGTGAATGTTTTGTTATGTGCTTTAATTAATCCTAAGTTCAGATTTTCCCTAAACAAACCTTTTCGAAAAGAAAGGCATTTTAAGATTAAGTAAAGTGAATTACTATCACAAAACACACAACACTTTATTTCTTTCCAACATGTGTAACATGCATATGGATGAATCCTAAGCATAGCTATACATACAAATGGAAGCATTAGTACACCTTAATGATGAATGCTAAGAGATATTTCTTAAGAAAAATTTGGAATGTTTCATGTATGCATGATTTTGTTAAGTAGAAAAGAGGGGTTCTTTTATCCATTATTCATATACATATTTATATGTTTGGAAGACATAAGTGAGTATGGTGCCATTATTTTCTACACCAGGGATGTAAGGTACAAGACCTACTTGGGGCTACTTAAAGCCTCACAACTCCAGGATGTTTAGACTAATATACCACTTTTTTTTAAATACATGAGCATGTACAAAAAGAAATGAATGGAAAAAGATTCATGCAAAAAGTTTATGTTTGTTTGATTTGTTGGTTGTTTAATTTACATGTGCAAATGTAAAGATCCTTCTTAAATAATAACATTGGAAAGATTTTAAGCAAGTGTTGTATTCTTTTCAAATGAACTATACACTTTGCAAATCCTATTCAAAACTATGTTAAAATAGAAGAGAAGGAAAGTCACATAATGTGCATCTTATATTATACTCACATGCAGGCTCATAAATAATTATAAGTAGCATACCTTTCATTTGTAATGTTTGATTTATAAGTTTTGAGAATAATTTTGGATTTTGTAGTAATAATAGCCTTTCATATTCTTACTTTAACCAAAACATGTAATTTGATATAAAGGAAACAATTCATTTTAATTTAATATTTCAAAAGACATGAATGCATGATTTTCATATGACATACACATTTAGCATGCTAGGAAAGAAATAAAGTGATGAAAGCATGCAAATTCACTCACCCTAATTAATTCTTAAAGACAATCCTATGGAATAAGATTATTTATAGTGAATTAAAATTATTTTAAAGAGATTTTGATTTTGTTTTCAGTTTGATTTGAATTTAGTAAATGTAAAAAAGGTTTGCTGGTCCTAACCCATCTCCCACATGTGTAAAACCATTATATTGATTTTATATTTTGTTTAAGTTAAGGTGTACATTAAGTCCATTAATTACCCCCTACCTACACTACTTTAACATATTTTTTCCAAATAATTATGAGCCAATGTATGATATAAAACCACAAGGAATTTAAATCAACAATCCACCTAAGAAAGAAAGAGGCCTAATGCATTTGGATCACAATTAATGATTAATTAAGCTAAATGGTTTAATTTAAATACTTTCATAACCCTTCTCACACATATGGGTTAGATATGATTTCCTTAAGCTGCTTAGGTTATTGAACACCTAAGTATCTACCCAAGAAGGAATTGATTAAGTTTAGATTGATTTGATTTTAAAATCTTGATTAATTAAGCCATTTAATAAAGTTATTTAAATATTTAATTAATTTGCACCTTAATTAGGTTTTTATCTAAGTGAAATAAACTTAGGGGAAAAGATTTGGGAGAGAACTCCTAATCTCATTCCCTAAGTCCATTCACTATCCTAAAGTAATTATAAAACTTAATTAATTGATTTATCACTATTTAATAAGTTAATGAAATATTTAATTAATTAAGAGAGCAATTAGGAGTGAATCAAGCAATTCCCCTAATTAAACCATTAATAAATCCTAAGAAAATTAGGGGAGGCAGAAGTCATCCCACTAAACATACCTGAGAAGTTTGGAATTAATCAATGGAATAATTAGGGAGTACTTAACATAATTACATTCCCAATAAAATGTAAATTGCATGAAATTTACTGTTCAAAATCAATTAAACTTAATTTTATATTATTCCCCTTTAAAATAACTTCAAAATGCATTTGAGTTTGTATTTTTCTAATTTTCCTTCATTTAGTTATGTAATTTTAAAGTTTCTGTGATTATTAGATCATTAAATCCCTAATTATATAACTAATTCCATCGGCGCCATGTGGACCGCTAATGTGGCATGCGCTTTCCACATGGCATGATGGGAGTCATTATTTAAGTTATCACATCAGCTACACAGTCAGCCGGCGGTGCTACGCGCTTTCCCTTACACCATCCGATCAAAGATCGGATGGTCAAGATCATGCCCACGGCATCAAAGAGATTAAACAATAGATCTCACATGTTTTAATTAGGATCGTCCATCCAAAATAAGTGGAATGGATAGTCCATGATTCATCCCTGCCCTTGTCTACGGGAGATGGATACCGTCCATCCTCCATGGCTTGATCTGAGCTCAGATTGAGTAGGGATTGATCACACACCATCAAGAAGGGATAAGTAAGACATCCAATGGTCAAATTCACTTGATGTCACACTTCTCTTCACAAAGGACCAAGAAAATCTAGCTTAAGCTTGATTTTGAATAGTACCTCACTGGAGGCTATCACCGGTGCTCCCAACCATCGAGGTAGCTTCGTCTAGTGGTGACGAAGCCCTATTGAAGGTTTGAGGGCTTGAGGTTGAGTAGATCCTCCAATTGGCCAAAGTCTCCTCTTAGGCTTGCGGCTTTGGTCTAGCTCCCTCCTCCCGTGCCTTGGAAGCTTGGAAGAAGCTTTGGATAAACTCGATTGGGTCCTCTAAGGGTGCTTGCAAGAGAAATTGGTTTTTAGTTGAGTGATGGATGAGTTCAAAATTTCAATGAGCTCCTCTATTTTTGGCTTGAGGAAATCCAAAAATGGAGAATTTGAAGTAGGCTGAAGAAGCTTAGAGGAACTTGGAGAAACTTGCTATGAGTTCCCTAAGCTCAATCGAGTGTGTGTGAATGAAGTTCAAATGAAATTAGGGGGACTATATCTCCCCCTAGAAGGATCGGACAGCCGAGCTTGCATATGCCATTTTGATTAAATTAATTCCATGGACTTAGTTGGTTAGGCCTTTTTCAGTGGCATGTGATTCCGTTTGGCCAGAGGAGTGGAGTGGTGAAGTTCCTATGTGCTCATTTTAGCAGAGGAGTGATCCCATGTGGAGAATTTCCTATTGGGTGGTAAGTTTGGCCATGGGTTGGGTCAATGCTGACCCAAACCCATTGGGTCATGTGCACCACACTCATTAGTGTCCACTTGGTCCACTAAGTGGGTCCCAAGTGGCCATTAAAAGGATATAACCGAATTCCAAGTGGAATTGGCCATAGATTACCCCTTGACCTAGGGGTAAAATGGCATTTGGCATTGATTTTACTTTAGGCAGATTTATAATTTTTTGAAATTAGGTTGGTACAAATTTCAAGGAATTTGGAGTTGATTTGATGTCATTTGGCTCATGTTGACCCATTTATGTCAAAATGGGTCAACTTGGGTCAAATTGACCAATTGGTCAAATTGGGCCAAACCAAGGATTGGGTCAAGTTCATATGACTATTTGACATGTTTTGGTATCATTGGTTCGGTTCAATTTGGTTTATATTTGATTTTAGTTCATTTGATTTCATTTAGGTCAAATGGGCCAAGTTGACCAATTTGACCCATTTGACCTAATTGGGTTAGGTCATGGGTTGGTTTAGGTTTTATTGGTCATTTGAAATGTTTTGTATGCTTCTTTTTCAATCAATTTTGGTTTGGTTTGATTTTGTCTTGATTTGACCTTTTAGGTCAAGTTGGGTTCATGGTTAATTAGGCTAGGTTGGGCTTAGTTGGCTAATTGAGCTTTGGTCAAGTTCAACAAGTGATTTAGAATGAACTTGACTCATTGGTTTCAATCAATTTGGCTAATATCAAGATTTGACATATTTGACTTTTTAGGTCAAGTTGGGTCAACTTGGGTCAAGTGGGCAATTGGGCTAGGTTAGGCTCAAATGATGACTTGGTCAAGTTCAAACATTGATCATGAATTGGTTTTGATCAATGGTTTCAATCAATTTGGCCTATGGTTGATTTTGGCTAGTTTAGGTCTTCTTTGGCTAAGTGTTGACTTGGTCAACCCATAGGTTTAACTTAGTTTGACCCAATTTGAGTAATTGATCCTCTCATGGTGATTGTTGCTCACAATGTGAGGCTTTGGAGGGCTTAGTTCAATCCAATTTGGGTAGGATTAAAATTTGGCTCAAATGGGTACTTTAGGTCACTTTGGATCAAGTGAGCCTAAGTGGGTCAATTGACTTGATCAAGGCTTGATTAAAGTTTGATTGAACTCACATATGGACTCATGATTGAAATATAGATCCATTTGCAAGTGAATTGAAGTCAAATAGCTTTTGATTCATTTGACAATTTCAAGTTCAAAGGATGACCATGGGTTTGCCTATTGAATTTAGTTTTGGTTTGGTGATTGAAGTTTGTGTTTATATTAGGTTTCATGATTGAAGGATTGATTGAATAATGAATACAAATCAAGGGTTTGGCTTGATTTGAGTTTGATTAGGCTAAGTTTAAGAATTTGACTTGAAAGGCTTAGGCTGAATTTTGGTTGAATTTGAGTTTCAATTTTGAATTGATTTTGGGTATTTTAATTTATATTTCATTTATATTTATGAATATAAATGAAAATATAAATGGGTTACAAAAAAAATCTTTTGAATTTGAGGTGATCTAAATTTGATTTGAGCTAAGTCCATAAGACGAAATCAAAGGGCTTAGGAAATATGTTTAGGATTTAGAATTTAATCATGGATTTCAATCATGGGTTTCAATCATTTGGAATTGATTCATGATTTGAGAAAATCCATTAAAATTGATTTAAGGTTTGATAAAATCAATTAAGTTGGAATTGATTTGAGTTTTGAATTTAGAATTGAAGTTTATTTGAATTTGGAGTTTAGAAATTTGCTTGAAGGAAGGAAGTGAGGATTTGGTTCAAGCTATAGGGTAGGCAAATTTTCCTAACACCCCTAAGGCATGACCTATTCCTATGTCTAACTCTTCTAAGTCTCTAGGGTTAGGTTGAGTGTTCACCTAATCACTAGAAGTATCTTAAGATAATGGAAACACTTAGTGTCTAAGAGGAACCTTATGCCTAAGATGGAGAGGTTGAGAGCTCATCCTAAAAATGAGGTCAACATCCCCTATTTTCAAGAGTGAAATAATATGATATGCATGTTGTGAAACATTCAACCATTCACATGTGTTTATGGGTTATGAGTTATTTTATAATTTAGTTATGAGTGATTTATTGGGGTACAAAAATTAATGTTACCCTAAGAGCCTAACTTATCCAAGCCATACATTAAAGCATGATAAACATGCCATTTCTAATGCACAAACTAAACAAATCACCAAACAATTTTATAAGCTAATGTAAAAGAATAATAGGTTGTTGCAGTCGGGTACCATCGTACAACCCAAAAAATAAATGATGGGTAGCCGAGCTCTACCTTTATACAACCTGGAATATAAAAGAATAATTATAAATTTATTAAATTCTATGAGGGTCTTCATTCTTCATTCTTCATATCTTCTATCATCATGTCATCATTAGATTTAATTTGCTCCACTTCAAAGGCATCACATGGCATCCCATGATAAAGCCTTCTAGCCAATGCTCCTCCTTATCCCCCATAACACTAATCTTAATTCTTAATGCAAAATTTACATAAAAATAGGAAAAGTAAATCTAACTACACCTGCAAAATAGAGGTTAGCTAAATACACATACAATCCCACATAGTTATATAAATAATTTAGACTTAGCACCTTGCACATGGGTAACCAAATCCACCTATCATAACTTGGATTATGCATAGAAGAGTAAGCAACCTGGAAAGAGAGCATTCATATTTATTTTTAAGCAATCCCTTAAGTACCCTATAGAAAATATGATTAGGTTAATATCAGCCTTCCATCTAGTCTATGAAACATACACCCTAACATCCAGTCTAAAATTATACAACATAAAGCAAAATATACCCCATACATACACCGCCCTAACTTTGGACTAGAAGTGATGACTTAGTTCTATTGTGTGTGTTAAGGTTTGTGTAGTATGTCTCAACTAAGCATTAATGTTGTATTTTCTAAGTGTAGAAAGGATTCAATTTAACATGAAACGTTAATTTCACTTGAAGTTGTTTAATTGATTTGCGAATTTTAAAATTTCTTTTATTTCATTTGATTACACTTAGTAACTAAGTGTTATAAAGAGAAGAAAAGAGGATTTTCCTCTTTCATCCCTACCTTAAATCACTTTCTAAAGCATGTTAGTTTGATTTAATTCTCTTTAGTGAATGACTTATTAAATGATTTAATTAATCATAAGTTTAGGCTCGCTCTAAATAATTCCATTCAATATGAAAGGTTTCTTAAGATTAATCGAATTGAGTTACTTTCACATGACGTATATCAATCATTCATTTCAATCACATGTAATATGAATATGATTTAATTCTAAGTGTATCTATAAATATAACATATTTTAGCACACTTATATGATGGATTTATAAATGCGTATTTAAATTTTATATTCTTTTATGCGATTGAATTATTTAATTATATTAGGTTAAAGCTCTATCTAAATTCTTCTACAAAAATACAAAGGGATGAAATTAAATTGGTACGTGTCATTGTAACCAGGAAAGTGAGGTAGTCAAGCAACCTCCTAAGGGCTAACTAAAGCCTCGTGTTCTCGGGATGTCCAAATTATATAACTATTTTCTTTCAAACACATGTAAAGTTGTATGCATGAATCATAAGAAAGAGAGCATTAGTTATATATAACACATGCTAATTATTTAGATGATTATAGAATGCATGTATCCTTGATAAAAGAAAAGGGTTCTAATTCCATAATTAAATACACACACATAATGTATAAGGGACATCAGCAAGTGCATGCCATTGTTAACTAGGGAAGTGAGATAATCAAATGACCTCCTTGGGGCTATTTAAAGCCTCATATTTCCTAGATGTCTGGACTAAACACTTACTTTTCCCAAATACATAGTGATATATACATAAATAAAGGAAGGAAAACCATGCAGCGATTGTATTTTTATTTGATAGAAACATTTATGCATGTGGATTAAGGTTTTATCCAAATTCTAATGTAGAAACACATGTAAATAAAATCAAATAAGTATGTGTCATTGTTAACTAGGTAAGTGAGACAATCAAATGACCTCCTTGGGGCTACCTAAAGCCTCGTGTTCCCTAGATGTCCATACTATATACCTATTAACATTCAAGTACATGCAAAACTACATATGAATTAAGGAAAAGAAATGTTTACTTCACATGTCTAAGCTATAAGCACATCCAAACCTATATATGTTCATAACTACTATCACTCTAATCAATGTAATTGATTTATAAACTTTGAAAAAATAATTTGAATTTATTAGTGATAATAGCCACACATATTATAAATTAATCCAACACATGCAAGCTTACATAAAAGAAACCCATTTGATTTAATTAGCTTTGAAAAAATAAATGTATGATTTCAAATGACATAAAACATTTAACATGATTGGAAAGGAATAAATTAACATAAACACATGATTTCATTTAATCAAATTAATTCCTAAGGGCAATCTAATCAAATAAAATTGCTTAAAGTAGACCAAAGCTTTCTTAGTATCATTTTTAATTTTATGTTTTGATTTGATTTGAGGATGTGAGAAGAGGTTTGTTGGTCCTAACCCATTCCCAAGGTTGTTAGTTCTTTTGGTTTAATGAAATGTAATTAAGTTGATTTTTATGAGTTAATTAAGTTGTAATATGTAATAAATCTATTAATTAACCCTTTCCTATGTTACCTTAACATAATTACAATTATGAGCCAACATGATATGCACATGCATTAGAAGTTAAATTAGAAATGATCCTAAGAAATGAGAGGGTCAAATACAATTGGCTTATGATTAATGGTTAATTAATTTAAGAAACTTAATTATGTACTCTTATAATTCTCCCACACATGTGGGCTAATTATAATTTCCTTAGAATTTCTTTAGGTTGCTCAGTTTGAGTGGCCAAGGCATGGGAGGTGGCTGCCAAGGGGGATTAGTGGATGTCCTTGGTGTTGTAAATGCACCAATGAGGGAGGTGATGTAATTTCACCTCCCCATGAGCCATGGTCGATGAAACCACCTTTGGGTCAGGTTGGGCAGTGTCCTAGGCGCTTAGGTGGACCAATGGGAGAGTGCCAAGTGGGCAAAGAATGGAAATGACCACTTACATGGGTGATTTATCTCATGTGACACCCTTAGCCTAATGGTATCTTGGTCATTTGGTATTGGATTTGATTTGGGTAGATTTGGGATGAGCCAAAAGTTGGTTGGGCCAAATTTCATGTCATTTGAAGTTCATTTGATTCCATTTGATCCATTTAGGTCAAATTGGGTCAAATTAGGTTAGGTTGACCAATTGGTCAAATTGGGACAAACCAAGGGTTAGGTAAAGTTCATATTATCATTTGAGATGTATTAGTACCATTGGTTTGGTTTCATGTAGTTTAGATTTAGTTTTTAGCTCATTTGAGTTCATTTGGGTCAAATGGGTCAAGTTGACCAATTTGACCCAATTGGCCAAATTGGCTTGGGTCATAGCTTGGTTTGGGTTTAGTTGATCATTTTGAATATGTTGTGGGCTTTGGTTGAGTTTAATTATGATTTGATTGGGTTTTAGGTTGCTTTGACTATTTAGGTAAAGTTAGGTTCAATAGGTCATTTGGGTCTAGTGGGTTAATTGGTATCAATGGAGGCTTTCGTCAAGTTGAAAAATCAATTTGGAATGAACTTGAGCCATTAGCTGCAATTAATTTGATTTAGATTTTGATTTGACCCATTTTGGCCATTTAGGTCAAATTGGGTTAAGTTGGGTCACAAGGATCAATTGGGTTATGTTTGGCTCAATTGGAGATCAAGTCATGTTCAAATGTTGTCTTTGGATCAGTATGGGTCATTGGTTTCAATTAATTTGGCTTAGATTGCAATTTGGCTAGTTTAGGTTCACATGGGTTAAGAAAGTTGACTTCGTCAAAAGACTAAGTTGACTTGGTTTGACCTAATTTGTGACAATTGATTCACTTAGGGTGATCAACTATCATGATAGGAGGTTTACGTAGGCTTATTTCTATCCAATTTGGGTAGGATTGGAACTTGGCTCAAATAAGTCAAATTGGCCACTTTTGGTCAAGTTGACCAATTGGGTTTAGTTGGCTTGATTTTGGGTTGGGTTTGATATAGTTGAGTTTATATATGGATTTGGGATTGATATATAAATTCAATTTCAATTGATTTGGGTTCAAATGGATTTTAGTTCATTTGAATATTTCAGGTCAAATAAGTTATGTTGGGTTTGACTTGGGTTGATTTTGATTTGACTTGATGATTGTAGATTTCATTTATATTTATGAATATAATTAGTGGTATGATTGATTTATGAGAAAATCAATTGAATTTGGGCTTTAGAATGAAAGAATTTGGCTAAGTCCATGGAGTTTGATCATGTGGCTTAGGTTTGAATTTTGATTTAGTTTTGATTTAGTTTTAATGATTTAAATGTATATTTCATTTAAATTTGTGAAGATGATTGAATATATAAATGATTCATGAGAAAATCAATTAAATTTAAAGTGATTTGAAGGCAAATTTGGCTAAGCTCAAGAAGGTCGATTCATATGGCTTTAAAAGGGTTTTTATTTGATTTGATTTAGTTTGATTTAGTTTTTATCATTTAAATGTAGATTTGATTTATATTTGTGAAGATAATTGATGTAATAATTGACCTATGAGAGGATCGATTGAGTTTGATTTGAGTTGAATTAGATTTTGGCTAAGTTCATGGAATTAGCTTAAAGGACTTAGGTTTGGAATTGATTTGATTTAGATCTTGGATTTGTAATTGAGTATGATTGTAAGTTTGATAGAGTGATTGAAGGGTTGAATTGATATTTGAGAGAATAAATTGAGTTTGGATTGATTTGAATTTGGCTAGGGCTAAGAAAAAAAGATAAAATCATTGGGCTTGGGTTGATTTTAAGTTTGGATTTGATTATGAGCTTCAATCATTTGGATTAGAATTTGAAATTGGATTTGGATTTGGATTTGATTATGGGCTTCAATCATTTGTCTTCAAATTTGGATTTGTATTTGATTTAATCATGGGCTTCAATCATTTAGCTTGGAATTTGAATTTGAATTTGTATTTGATCATAGGCTTCAATCATTTGACTTGGAATTTGGATTGGGATTTGATCATGGGCTTCAATCATTTGGCTTGGAATTTGGATTTGGACTGATTTAATCATGGGCTTCAATTATTTGGCTTATAATTTTAATTTGGATTTGGATTTGATCATGACCTTCAATCATTTGACTTGGAATTTTGATTTTGATTTGATTTAAATTTGAGGTTTGTTTTTGGCTTAAGAAGGTGACCATGGATTGGGTTTAGGCTATAGGGTAGTGGATCTCCTTAAGTCCTAAAGCATAGCCTAATCCTATGATTAACACTTCTAAATCTCCAGAATTAGGTTAAATGTTCACCTAAGTGCAAGAAGTGTCTTATGACTAATGAGGTCTTAATGTCTAGAAGACTCCTAAATCTAAGATGGGGAGATCGAGAACTCACTCCAAAAGTGAGGTCAACAGTTTCACATACATAAATGTTTTAATCAAATAGAAATGTAATTTTTTTGCATGATTTTCTTCCTCTTATTTACATATACATTCATGTGTAGTGGGATAGCAAAGTATATAGTTTGGACATCCCATGAATAAGAGGCTTTAGCTATCCCCAAGAAGGTCATTTGATTACCTCACTTCCCTGGTTAATAAAGGCACGTACTTGCTCATTTCTCTTTATGTATGTATGTATGCATGGCTAAAGGATGAAAATCCCCTTTTTCTACTAAAAATGCATGCATTCAGAATTAGTTAAGTATTTGGATTAATTAGTCATGTGATTCGAAGCTTTCTTTTCTATATTCATGCATACAAATTTACATATGTTTAAATGCAAATGGGTATATAGTTTGGACATCCCAGGAACACGAGGCTTTAGCTAGGCCTAAGGAGGTCATTTGATTACCTCACTTCCCTGGTTAATAATGACATGTACATATTTAATTTCATCCATATGCATTTTTGTATAATAATTCAGATAGGTCGTTAAATTAATATGATTAAATAATTCAATAAAAAAAATTAAAGTATAAACTTTAAATATACACATCTACATTCATCATTTAAGTGTGCTAAAATAGGTTGCATATATAGATACACTTAGGATTGAATCATATGTGTATTATATGTGATGGGAAGGAATGATTTGATATATGTCATGTGATAGTAATTCAATCAAATTAATCTTAAGATGCCTTTCATATTGAATGAAGTTATTTATGGTGAACCTAAACTTAGGATTAATTTAAAATTTGTAATAAGCCATTCACTAAAGAGGACTAAATCAAATTAATAAACTTTAGAAAGTGTCTTAAGGTAGCGATGAAAGGGAATGATCCCTTTACTTCTCTTTATAACACTTAGTTTCTAAGTGTAGGTCATATGAAACAAAAGAAAACACAAATTAAAATTTCCAAATCAATTAAACAACTTAAGCGAAACCAACCCTTTATGTTAAATTAAATCTTTCCAAACTTAGAAAATCACAACTATAATGCTTACTAAGACATACCACACTAAGCCTTGTCACACACATTAGAATTAAGTCACCACTTCTAGCTCTATGTTAGGACGGTGCATGGTGTGATGTATGTTTTATTTCATGATGTATTATTTAGATTTGATGTTCGGGTGTATGTTTCATAGATTGGATGGTAGGCAGATATTAGCCTAATCAAATTTTATGTAGGGGAATATTCTTAAGGGATCCTAAAAATAAATGTAAATGCTCTCTTTGCAAGAATCTTAAACTTCTAAGCATAATTCAAATTAAGACAAGTGGGCTTGGTTACCCATGTGTAGGGTGCTAAGTCCAAATCATATATATAGCGACTTGGATTGTATGTGTGTTTAGCTAACCTCTATTTTGTATGTGTAGTTAGATTTACCTTTCCTTATATAAATGTAATTTTTCAATTGGAATTAGGATTAGTTTTATGGGGGATTAGGATGAGCAGTGGCTAGAAGGCTTGGTCTTGGAGTACCCTCTGATGCCTCTGAAGTGGAGCAAATCAAATCAAATGGAGACATAAAGATGAAAACATAAAGAATGAGGAAATAAAGACCCCCCATAGCATTTATTTATTGTAAATTGTAATTATTCTTTTATGTTCTGGATTGTATAAGGGAAGAGCTCACCTACCCATCTTTTCTTTTTTGGATTGTACGATGGAACCCGATCGCACCGGCCTTTTATTCTTTTACGATAGTTTGAAAAATTGATTGATGTTATGTTTTAATTATGCATTAGAATTTCATGCTTTCCATAGTTTCTTATGATTGATGCTTTAATGTGTGGCCTGGATGTAGTAGGCTCTTAGGATAGAAATAAACTTTCTACCCAACTAATCACTCATAATTAAATTCTAAACATCTGAGAACCTCACCATAAAGCTTAAACTATTATCAAGATAATTAAAATATTTAGCAATGCCTTAGCTGTATGGTTGTATGTTTCATATCATTCATGCATATTCTTTCTCTCTTGAACATAGGGGATTTCCATCCTTGCACGGTAAGGGAATGCTTGTCCTGTGAGGGCATCCCTTGGGTGGAAAACACCCCTTCTTGCTGATTTAGCCAATAACCTATCTTCATCATGCATTTAGGCATAAGATTTTTCATTTGTCCAAATTGAAGTGTCAAAAAAGGAAATAAAATTTGAAAATATTTTTCATTTGTAGATTAAGTCATTACTCATACCACTCATGCTCTACTCTCCTAGGGAGTGGGTTTAAGGACTTTAGTCTCCTTTCTAAGAAAATAACAGCCCAACTATCTTGCAATTTCATTTGACTGGATCACATGATTTTAAAATCATAGGAGGAGTTAGCATGCAGCCACTGCATGCAATTCTAAGCCCAGAAGTCAGATGATTCATCCTCTCTTATGGAGGTGAACCTTTATGTCCACATATCAGTTAGATTTAGGTCGTGGTTCTAGCTTGTGCTAGAGCTCCCTAGATTTAGGATTTGATTTAGTTATTTCCTTTGAGCTACAAGTATAAATCCTCACCTCTTAGGCATTTTCACAATCTTGTATTGATGGGTTATAAGCCCTAGCAATCTAATAAAATTTCAACTTGTACAAATAAATCCCTTCAATTTGAAATATATAAAGCTCAATCATAGGATAGATTGAAATGCTCACTAGGCTTCCTAGTATCATGAGCATTTCTTACCTCCTCCCATTGGATTCCAAAAATAAGTCTTCTCCTTGAACTTTTCCACTTGATTTTCCAAACATAACTAATCCTTTGATAGTCTAACCTTGACATCTTTGGAGATGATAATTGTTTACTTTAATCAAGAGTATTCTTAGAGAATTTCATTCCCTGAGTTGTAATTAAATATGGAGGCTTGTTTCCATAGAGAACTAAAGAACCCAATTTAATATAAACCCTACTTTATTCATCCATGTAAAGCACAGGAAAAATCTCTAGTATATTCGAAGACCCATCATGCCTTAGGAGTCCTTATTAGGTGATTATCTCCATTGTAGGGTGATGACTCTATCTTTCCAGATAGTACATCATACCTAAATTTTGTACTAGTTCACTTCAATAACTACCTCCTATGATCTACGTGGTGTCCCCCATACATCCAAAAATAAACACCACAGATATTTCTAGTGACTCCACTACGGATAAGTTCCTCTCTCAATCTTTAGTAGACAATTATTGTTTCCAAGCATCGATAGTGCACTTATATTTTATATAAGCCCAAGACTGTCTTTCTTTTCATTGGCACTTAGCTTATTTCATCCTTAAGCAAAGCTAGCAAACATCCTTTAGGTTTTAGGACCTCACTCCATGTAGGTCTTGAAACCCCTATTGGGTCCCCCAATAGGTAAAAAATAAATTAACTAATGAAAGGCGATGACTAAACTTAGAAACTCTTTACCACTAGCTTGGTAAGGCAAGGTTCATTCCGTATTTAAGAAGGTTTCAATAAAATTCAAACTAAACAAGTAAAGTCTTTTGCAAAATTTTCCGAAAGCACTTTTTCTAAATAAAATCATTTTGAAATGCACTTCACATAACATATAATTTGCAAAATATAAAACTTTAAAATCTCTTTTCAAATAACAAAGGCAATTAAACCTCATTTAACATAATTAAATTTGTTAAATGAGGATTCTTTTCAAAAATCAAAATCAAATATGCATCATCAAAACCCTTTTCAGTTTTTTTTTCAAAAGCACAATTTCAAAATAAAATCAATCAATCAACCAACTCCATTTAACATAACCAAATTTGTTAAATGAGAGTTCTTCAAAATATTTCAAACACATTTTTCAAAAATTAACTAACTCCACTTAACATACCTAAATTTATTAAATGGAGTTCCATTTTCAAAATCAAAAGAAAATAGAAAATCAACATATCATTGAACTTCACTTAACATACCGAAATTTTTTAAGTGAGACTTCCCTCTTTTTAAAAGAAACATCACACACGAAATCGAAACATATTTGAACTCCATTTAACATATCCAAATTTGTCAAATGAGAGTTCCATTTTTTAAAATAAAAATAAATTGAATTCTATTTGACATGTCTACATTTGTTAAATAGAGTTCCCCTTTTCAAAATCATAAAAAATAAAAACATATTTGAACTCCATTTTAACCCAAATTTGTCAAATGAGAGTCTCATTTTCAAAAATCAAAATAAATTTAACTCTATTTAACATACCTAAATTTGTTAAAAAGGTTTTCTTTTTTCAAAATCATTTGAATTCCATTTGACATACCCAAATTTGTTAAATAAGAATTCCATCATCAAACAACATATAAAACAAATTAAACTCTATTTAACATACCCACACATGTTAAATAAGAGTATCTCTTTTTCAAATCAAAACAAAACAAAAATATCAAACAAACTTGAATCCTACTTAATATATTTAAATTTTTTAAGTAAGGGTTTCATTTTCAAATAAAAAAAAAATAAGCAAACACATTTGGAACCTACTTAACATACCTAAATTTGTTAAGTAAGGATCCCATTTTCAAATCAAAATCAAATCAAACATATTATACATATAACAATAACCCACACAAATAAAATGTTTTCAAAGATTTTCAAACATACATTTGAATCTGACTTAGCACACCCATATTTGCTAAGTGAAGGCTCCAAAACCAAAATTCAAACAATGGTTAAACAACAAATCCATCTCCAAAGTCTCTCCAAATGAATGAACCCCACTCAACATACCTAAATTTGTTGAATGTGGGTTCCAAATCAAAATCAAATCATATGGCAAAGTTTCTTCTAAAATATCAAAATCTTTCAAATTCAATGAACCCCACTCAACATACCTAAATTTGTTAAGTGTGGGTTCAAATTTCAAAATCAAGAATCAATGATTGAAGGTAGTTATTAAAGCAAAGGTTTGATTTATTTCTATTTTCAACAAATGCAGAGATAGCAATTCAGTCCCTCGTTCTCTTCTTCAGTCAGTCTTCCATCATGTCTTCTAGAAAAATGATCTTCTCCTTCCCATCTAGTGTGGATTTAGCCTTAGATTAGGCCATACTCACCAACACCACCACACATGCCATTTAGTTTAGGCATGGCTTTGAGGCTGTTCGAGTCACCTGTGAGGGGCCAACCCTCATGACCATTAGTAGAGAGGAGGTGGTAAGGTAGAAGCCACACCTTCATTTTGACCTTTAGCCTAAGCCAGAGTTTCCCTTGCTAAAGAAGAAAGTCTTTGAGATTCCCACGACACTACCAGTATTAGTTATGTCTATTTTGGTGCCAATGCCTACAATGCTAGTTTTATAGTCCTCGTCATGCAATCCGTTGTCACCCACGTTGCAATCCTAGTGAGGGCAATCACCTCCCCATTGATTTCCCCCATTCTAAAATGGAAAGCTATCTTGTACTCTAAGATAGTCTCTCCTACCTTTGAGGTAGGTTCTAGTTCTAATTCTGCTTCTCTCACTAAGACACAGTGCAATAATAAGACTTAGAAGATCAAGTGGTAGTATGAGTGAGCAGCTAGGGAGGTAGATAAGGCCTCCAATGTTGCTAAAAAGGGTTCCCCTTGCGAGACCTCTCTACTTCTGAGTGGTAGCAGGTTTCACCCCCTCTCAGCTTTAGACAAAGAGGAAAATTATAAGAGGATTGCAACATTGCCTCCACCACCAGCATAGTTTGAGATATAAGCTAGGGAGAGGAGGAAGACCTACGCTGGTCTACGATTAGTTCTTCCCTAGGTCAGTAGAGCCCACGAATGCTCAAAGTATGGTACATTGTTCAACTTGAGGATTTTGATACCTAGGTGTGTTAGGGATCAGATACACAGAGATTAAGCCACTAAGGCTAGAGTTGTAGCCCAAGCGGCCAAGAAGGAGAGAAAGAGGTAAGCTAGATAGTCGGTGGCTTCAGTATTGATGGATTTCCCCAATCGGCGGGCCACTAGAGCTGATCACACTGACAACATAGTTCTTAAAGGCACCACCAGCCGCATGAGGAGAGCTTTGGTGGAGAGGTTGTCGGTGTCCCCGCCATCACACTACTCCACTCGCCATCCACCATCACCTATCTAAGTTCCTCCTTCGACAATCCCCACCAAGGTGCAAAATTCTACATATGGAGAGAGGACCTCTCCACTGGTGATCCAACTATGTCCTAAGGATCTTGCTCCATCTACGCCACCCATTGAGGTGAGGTAGAGCTCTCCCATTTGACATTCTAATTCAACAGTGATGAAGAAGGGGTGGCGACCCAAAAGTGTCATAATTGCTCCACCACCACAGCTAGCAGTAGAGGAAGAAGGGGATGCTAGTGTGATCCCCATGGCAGTTGGTCCTCCAAGGGAGAGTATTCCATCAATAAAAAGTGTACGACACATAACTTTAGATGAGCACAATCCTACAACCAGTCATCAGTGGGTTTATGCTCCAATACAGTTGGGCAGAGTAGGTGACCTTTTGCTAGATGACATTCTAAATAGTTACTTTACTTAAATCAGGCAGATGGGTGGGGGTGATCATTTTAATTAGGAAGAGGGTAAAGTAGACTTCGGCCCTGATGAGGATGCCATATTAGTGGATTCAATAGAAGTCCATATGGTCGATACACGAGGATCCCTCTATAGAGACCATCAAAGTCATGAAGGTGTTGTGGTTGAAGAAGATGATGCAGTTCATTCAACCCAACACCTCCTTCAACAACTCAAGCAGAAGGATGAGCAGATCAATAGGATGGATAAGGGGGTTGAGGATTTGTTAGCAGTAGTTCTAGCACTCTAAAACTAAGCTCCAGTTTCACAGCCTAGTCCCATGGAGGCTGAGAGACCCAAACTCTTACATTTCATAGATCATCTCAAGAGTACCTCTACCATGGATCAGAATAGTGTAGTTTGCATAGGAAGGTTACAGATAGTACCTCCATGTATGAGAAGGATATTAAGTAGATGGTGGAATAATAAGTGCAGGAAGTGTTGGCACAAGCTCGAGGGAGCTCATCCATTCTAAAGGGTAGACCTTATCTGGAGGAATTCGATGCAGTTTAATACCCCAAAGGGTTTGTGCCACCATCCATCAAGAGTTTTGATGGTAGTGGGAACCCACGACTACATATGACACATTTCAGAGCTGGCTATTGCAATGCTGGTGGCAGTGATGCACTTTT
Source organism: Cymbidium sinense (assembly GCA_021442155.1). Lineage (NCBI taxonomy): Eukaryota > Viridiplantae > Streptophyta > Magnoliopsida > Asparagales > Orchidaceae > Cymbidium > Cymbidium sinense. Next base: position 22,469,329 of record CM038229.1, read on the forward strand.
CTTCCATCTTTTTGTTAGCAATCTGTCAGGTGTTACATTTGATTGGTATGCCAAACGATCCAACAGTTCGGTGAAGAATTTTGCTGAGTTGGAGCAACCCTTTATCAAAAGATTTGTTGGAGCCCAGCAGAGGGTGACTGTAGGTGACCTCATTGTAGATAAGCAAAAACCCAATGAGTCCCTTGTTATTTACTTTCTCAGGTGCCGTAACTTGAGTATGAAATGTGAACCACAACTGTCCAAACAGCATGCCATTGAATTTATTCTCAAGAAAATCCATTTAATCAATAAGGAGGCCAGTCTATAAGAGGAAGCCAAATAGTTTCCATTCCAAGACCTATCATCCAAAACCAAGCCGCAGAATGTGTTTGAGAGGAGGCTAGGGATAGTTGTGTCAGTGGACAGAGGGAAGCAGCCAACCACAGTTTAGTATGAGAGACCATGAGATCATAAGCCTCCTTTGCCACCTCCTCTTCCACCACCTCGGCCATCATACCGTCCACTGCAGCTGCCACAATGGCCACTGCCTCCACCACAACCTACCCAGTAGCGATACTCATATCCAGCCATGTAGTTACTTTCCAACTACTCTTGCTGACAGATTGAATAATCCATATTCATTCAAAAGGGAGGTAGTTAGGAAAATCTCTTAAAGAAACCTGACTTTCAATTACCTGAGCCTAAGAGGCTAGAGGAAGTGGCAAGAGCATTGATCCTAGCTATTGCCCCTACCATTGCATGTTAGGCCATGTCATAGAGGATTGAATCACTTTTATGTACTGGCTTGAGCATAGCTACAAGTCGGGTGCCATAATTATCCCTAAGGAATACTTGTTAGAACAACCATCGAGTTCTATTAGAATAATCCTTGGGGATACTTGTGATCCTCTTAAGGCAAAAGAATGTTGGTATATTTCTTTATCTTGGACTTCTAAAAAGATCATCTCTAAGATTAAAAAACATTTCTTGCAGGTGTCTGAGACAGCTCAAACCTCCAACACTAAAGAGGGTTTGCAAGTTGCCAAGGATAACTCATGGAAGGTGAGAGCACAACACCAACAACAGCAGCAATCCATACTTGCATAGGATAGGCTAGTAGTGCAACCACCATCCAAGTCCAGTATTCCTTCCATCGTTGCAGCTACTACCACTTCATACAACTCTTCATCTACCAGCAGGAGCATTGTATCTGCGAACGAGGACACTAAACCCCTTGCTACGCTTACTTTATTTGGTTTCTATCATGTACCTCCACCTAAATCAAAGAAATCAATGAAGAAAGCTAATTTTACTTACATCTATGCCACACCTAAAGATCTTATTGAGTAAATTCCCAAAGAGAGCTCTCTAAGTCTAAATAATAATAATAGCTCTAATAATTTTGATTCTTTCTCTTCTAATTCAGAATCAGACTTTTCTTTTCTGAATCAATTAGGTTCACCCATTGAGATTGAATTGGAGTTGTCCAACTCTGAAGGTCCCATAAGAGAAGCCATAGGTATACCTAATGAGTAGGTAAAACCTTTTGCCAACCTGCCATATGAAGTCATTGAAGTCAACCTATGTAGTGGCAAAGTTCTACCTCCTAGGGTAGCACCTCAGGATAAGGGTACGCAAGTCATTGGATCCAGTGAGTAGATAACCTCTCCATAGGATGCTCCACCTATGGATATGCTTATGGAGGACCAATCGAGGGTTGATTACAACACCCTAGCTCATCTTAAAAAGTGGTCAGCTAAGCTAACCATATACGATGCCCTTGTCTTATCCAAAGAGATGATGGAATCTCTAATTAAGACTTTACTTGATCTTGAGATATGCTTGGCTCAGCTGATCATTATTGGATAGAAGGCACACTACTTGAAGGACACCTTAGGGGTTACATTTAATGATGAAGACCTAATTCTAGGGATGATCGAGCACAACCACCCTCTTTACATTACATGATGTATATAGGATATCCGTGAGTTAAGGTGCATCAATCAATATTATGAGTCTAAGAACCCTTACCTACTTGAGGATCGACATCTCCAAACTCCAAAAATAAAGGATGATGTTGAGAGGATTCAATGAACAAGGTGATAGGGCCTTAGGCTCCATAGTGTTTCCCTTGGAGATAGATGATTCGAAGACTGAAGCCAATTTTCATATAATAGACACAATACATCTTTCAATGCTTTGCCTGGGAGGTCGTGGATACATGAGAACAACATGGTTCTTTCCTCTCTACATCATTGTATGAAGTTTATGAGAGGTGGGATCCTCTACTGTATCAAAGGAGATCTCAAGCCATTTACAGTTCACGAGGTCAGCATATATGAGGATGCAACTTACTGCCTCCCACAAACCAACACGTTTATTCTCATGGACTGGCCAAAGTTCAAAAAGAAGAGAAAAAGAAAAGGAAAAAGAAAAGAAAAATAAAAAGAAAGAGAAAAAGAAAGAGAAAATTAAAAATAAAATGAAAAAAGAAAATAAAAGGGAGTGAGAAATAAACTTGGAGGAGGAAGTGGAGCCTGACATTAGGTTCCACCCACAGCTCGTTACTCCATTTGAACATATGGATAGGATGACCTGACCTCCTCCAAGCAAGAGGCCAGTTCAGAGGAAATCCCGGGGTGTAAAATCTTTTTATTGGCCACATAATGGGAGATATGTCCCAGCCACCAAGAGTACACCTACTATCCATATAGACCTAGAATCTAGTTCAGCGGATGAGTCTTATATCTTCAGCACACCGGCCAGCTACTCTCAGTAGAAGATCCCTTAGAGGTGACATTTGAGCTGGACAGTGATGATGACTGAGCTCCAAAGCAAAGCATAAGTGTATCCAAGTTTATATATGAAATAGTTAGGCATCAGTTGGGAACCTTAGCTCTAACCCTACTTTTCTGACAAAAAGTTGAGGGTTTGGTAGTTACGAAAGCTCCTAAATCATCCACAGATGTAAAGACTCAGAGATTCTTTTTGGGAGCATCATCCTCAAGTCAAGAAGTTGATGTAGAACTTGAGGATGATTCATATAATTATTTAATATAATTACCTTTTGATTAGTACTCACCTTGTGTTCATAATTTAGCAAACAAAGGGTTAATCCCACATACTTGGTCAAAGCACAAGTCAGACTATTTTGAAAGAATATGGAATAACAAATACAAAAGCTCTCAATCAAGACCAGGATTAGGATTCTCTATGGTGGGTTCAGTCAACAATGATGATTACATCTTAGTCATCACCAATCATTTAGAATCTGATAGGTTCTTTTTAAATCACATTAACTCATATGAGGAAGTGTGCTTAGAAATTTCAGATAATCCAGATGATTTTGAAGTCAAAGATGCACTGCCAGAGTTTGAAGATATGATTAAGTCAACCATCGATGAGCTCAATAAAATTAATTTAGGAACTAAAGGAGATCTGTGCCTAATATACAATAGTTCCTTGTTGAATGAAATTGAAACTAATGACTTAGTTAGGCTATTGATCAAGTTTAAGGACTGCTTCGCAAGGAGTTATGAAGAGATGATCGGTTTGTCTCTATTGACCTCACTTTTAGAGTGAGTTCTCATCCTAATTTTCTTAGGCTTAGGAGTCTTCTATACACTAAGAATTTTTTAGTCAGAAGATACTTCTAACACTTAAGTGAATAATTAACCTAAGCCTAGAGATTTCAAAGGGTTAATGACTAGGTTAGGCTATGCCTTAGGACATAGGGAGATCCACCAACCCTATAGCCTAAACCCAATCCATGTTCACCTTCTTGAGTCATAACCAAATCTCAAATTAATTTCAAATGCCAAACTGAAATCTAAATCCAAATTCCAAGCCAAATGATTGAAGCCCATGATCAAATCCAAACTTAAATCTTTCATAAGTCCTTTGAATCAATTTCATGAACTTAGCCAAAATCCTAACCAAATCAGGCTAAATTCAATTGATTTTCTCATAATCAACTCATATCTTCATTCATCTTCACAAATATAAATGTAATATACATTCAAATGATTAAAACTAAATCAAACTAAATCAAATTAAATCAAGATCCTTTCTAATCCACATGACCCAACTCCATGGGCTTTGCCAAATCTTAACCCAAATCAATCCAAACTCAATTGATTTTCTCATAATCAACTCATATCTTCAATCATCTTCACAAATATAAATGAAATATACATTCAAATGATCAAATCTAAATCAAACTAAATCTAGATCCAAATCTAAGCCCTATGAATCAACCTTCATGGGCTTAGCCAAATCTTAACCCAAATCAATCCAAACTCAATTTATTTTCTCATAATCAATTCATATCTTCAATCATCTTCACAAATATAAATGTAATATGCATTTAAATCACCAAAACTAAATCAAACTAAATCAAAATCCAAACCTAAGCCACATAACCCAACTCCATGGACTTAGCCAAATTCTTTCATTCCAAAACCCAAATTAAGTTAATTTTCTCATGAATCAATCATAACTTTAATCATATTCACAAATATAAATGAAATCTACAATCATCAAGCTAAACCAAATTTAACCCAAGTCAAACCCAACTTAGCCATTTTGACTTGAAATATCTAAATGAACTAAAACTCATCCAAACCCAAATAAATTGAAATTGAATTTATAAATCAATCCCAAATCCATATATGAACTCAACTAAATCAAAATCAACCCAAAACCAAGCCAACTATACCCAATTTGTCCACTTGACCAAAAGGGGCCAATTTGATATATTTAAGCCAAGTTCTAATCCTACCCAAATTGGATTGAACCAAGCCAACCTAAACTTCCTATCATGATTGTTGATCACCCTAGGTTGATCAATCATAAATTGGGTCAAACCAAGTCAACTTGGTCCTTTGACCAAGTCAACCTTTTGTGGTGTTTAATTTTGGTTATGTGTGTATATGATGTGTGTGTGTATATGTGGGACACCATACAGATTTGATAATTTACTTATTGAGGTGATCGAGTACGACATCAATGAATAGTGCACCATCTCAAAAGATAGAAATCCCTACCCTATGATGGACCTAGTCACCAATTAAGAACTCCTAAGGCATGATGAGTCTTCGAATGTACCAGAGATTTTTCCCTACCTTACATGGATAAATAAAGTAGGGTTTATTTAAATTGAGTTCTAAAGTTCCCAATGGGGGCAAGCCCCCATAGTTAATTACATCCTAAGGATGGTGAATTCTTTAGGAATACTCTCGATTAAAGTAGGTAAATATTATTTCCAAAGAATTCAAAGATAGTCCTATCAATCAATTGGCTATATTTGGAAGATCAAATGGAATAGATCGAAAGGAGAGACTTATTATTAAAGCCAAAAGGAGATGATTAGGGGATGCTCATGATACTAGGAAGCCTAGTGAGCATCCTAAACTATCCTATGGTTGGGCTTTATATGTTTGAAATTGAGGAGAATTATATATTTGAGTTGAAATTTTATTAGAAATCTAGGACTTATATTTCCTCAATACAAGATTATAGAAATTCCTAAGAGGTGAGGATATATGCTTGTATCCCCAAAGGAAAACAACAACATTGGATCCTAAATCTAGGGAGCTTTAGCTAAAGCGATAGCATGAATTATATCTAAGGTGAAAGTGGGTATATTATTTACCTCCACAAGAGAGGGTAAACCATCCGACTGTTGGACTTATAACTGCCTGAAGTAGCAGCCAGCGAACTCCTCCTATGTTTTCATAAAATTATGTTGTCAAGTCATATGTTTTGCAAGATGGCTAGGTTATTATTATTTAGAAAGAAACTAAAGTCCTTAAACTCACTCCCTAACAGACTAGAACATGAGTGATATGAATAATGACTTAGTTTAGTGCAAATTTTATCAAATTTTATTTGATTTGGACTCTTTATTTTGACACAAGCTATAGGATCTTTTATGCTTAAATGCATGATGAAATGGGTTATTGGCTAATTCAAAAGAGAAAAAAGGTGTTTTCCATCGTAGGCTCTCAAAAGTCAAGCATTTTCCCTATCTGGAAAAGATGAAAACCCTATCTTAGCAAGAGTGAAATAAAATGACATGCATGATATTAAGCATACAACATCCAGCTAAGGGGTTGCTAAATATTTTATTACCTTGATTTAATATTTAGGCTTTATGTGAGGTTATGAGTTATTTTAAAAAATTTAGTTATGAGTTGTAGTTGGGGCAGAAAATTTATTTTTCTCTAAGAGCCTAAACGAATGCAGGCCACACATTAAACCATCATATATGAAGAAACTAGGTAAATACTTACCATTTCTATTACACAGTGTAAACAAATCGTCAAATAATTTATAACCTCAACGTGAAAGAATAATAGGCCGGTCGTCGTAGTACCCAAAAAAAAAAGAAATGTGGTAGCTACTTATACAACCCGACAATGTAAAAAAATAATTACAAATTACAAAATGATAAGTGTCATGGGGGATCTTCACGTTTCCATGCTCCCTCCATTTCTTCATTTGATTTATTCCATTCGATTTGGTAGGCTTCTAGGCATCACATGGCACCCTAGGATTAAACCTTCTGGCTGATGTTCATCCTTAACCTCCATAACACTTAACCAAATTCTTAATGCACAATTACATTAAAAGAATGGAAAAGTAAATCTAACTACACCTACAAACAAGTGTTAGCTAAACACACCATACAACCCAAGAAGTTATATGAAGAATTTGGACTTAACACCTTGCACATGGGTAACCAATTCCACCTGTCCTAATTTAGATTATGTTTAAGGGTTGAGCAACCTGCAAAATATAGCATTTATATTTATTTTAACTCCCCTTTAAGAATAATATCTTAGAAAATATATGATTAGGCTAATCACTACATCACAAAATATACACCTAACATATTAAAAGTACATCATAAAATAAGTATACATCAAACCATACACCACCCTAACATAAAGCTAGAAGTGGTGACTTAATCTAATGTGTGTGTGAATGCTTGTGTGGTATGTCCAAGTTAGGCTTTAGAGTTAAGATTTTCTAAGCATGAAGGATGTTTAATTATAAAGGGGGGTTCAACTTAAATGGTTTAACTGATTTGCAAATTTTACTTAATGTTTTTTATTTGTTTCATTTGACCTACACTTAAAAACTAAGTGTTTTGAAGAGAAAGAAAGAAAGGATCACTCTCTTTTATCCCTACCTTAAGTTACATCTAAAGTAAACTAGTTAATCAATTCCTTTAGTCAATGACTTATTACATGTTTTAATTAGTCCTAAGTTTAGGTTCACTTTAAATTAACTCATTCAATAAGAAAGACATATTAAGATTAGTTGGAATGAATTACTATCACATAACACATGTTTATTTTATTTCTTTCCATCATGTATATCATGCATATGATTAAATCCTAAGCATAGCTATACATACAATTTATATCTTAGCACACTTAAATGATGAATGTGAGTAAATGTATTTGGGATTAATGTTTCATTTGGTTGAATGATTTTATCATATTAATTTAAAGCTCTATCTAAATTCTTACGCAAGAACCTTAAATCACAAGACTAATCGACTCAACCAATTAAACAAAGTATGAATGCATGTCTTTTTATTAATAGAAAAAGGTGGGTTTTCATTCATTAGCTAAGTACGTATTCATATATATAAAAGTTTTAAGCAAGTACATCACCATTGTTCTACACCAAGGGAACGAGGTAGGAACCTCCTTTACTTAAAATGTGCATCTTGGATATAATATACCTATCTTTAGATACATATGGATGTATAAATAAGTACAAGAATTGAAAGCCATGCAAAAATTGTATTTTTTATTTGATTGATTTATTTTATGTAAATGAATTAAAGCACTATCTAGATTTTGATGTTTAAATGCATAAGAATGAAATCAAGCAGGTATGTCACCATTATTTCACACCAAGGGAATGAGGTAGGAACCTCCTTAAGACTACTTAAAGCCGAGCATCCCTGAGATGTCCACATGGATATACCCGCTAACATTCTTCTTATACAAATCAACACATGAATGTAAAGAAGAGACTTTATTTCATACACTAAATTTATATTCACTTGCATTTATTTGTATATATAACTAAAGTTACAATATATATGTATATTCATTCATTAATAAACTTTTGAAAATATATTTGAGATTTAATTGTGATATTAGCCACATATAATTTTAATTAAGCTAACACATGAAAATTAACATAAAGAAAATCATTTTTTTTGATTAATTTGAAAGACATGAATGCATGAATCAAGTGGCATACAATATTTAGCATGATTGGAAGAAATAAAATAATACAAGCATGTGATTTCATTCAACTAAGTCCTAAGGACAATCATACTAAACAAACTCATTTAAGAAAACCAAAATTTCTTAAAGCCATTTTTTAATTTTGTTTGATTTGATTTAAGGAATGTGAAAGAGGTTTTAATCTAATCCCATTCCCATGTGTGAGTTAATTTGGTTTAATGAAGAGTAATTTAGTTGATTATATGCCTTAATTAGATTGAGGCATGAATTAAGTCCATTAATTATCCCTTACCTACATCAACTTAAGCTAATTAACTAAATAATGATGAGCTAATATGAGATGCAACCAAATAAGATGTAAATTGATAATGCTCCTAAAAAATGAAAGGGGCTTAATGTAATTGGTTCATAATTAAAAGTTAATTAAGCTTAAGAAGCTCACTTAACTACTTTTATGGTTTTCTCACACATGTGAGCTAACCATAATTTCATTAGCTCTCTCTTTAGGTATCGGACACCCAAAGAGCTACCCAAGATTGATTAAACAAAGTTAGGTTGTAAATGAATGGATTTTAAATTAATTTCATTAAGCCTTTGATTAATTGATTAAATTTTTTGATTATGTTTTAATTAGAATGGTGAAACTAACTTTGGGAAATGGATCAAGGAAGAGGCCTCTATCCTAATACCCAAGTCATTTCAAACACTAAATTTGGCTCTAAAATAATTAGGTTCTCTCTTATTTTAATTGGTTAATTGAATGGCTAATTAATTATTTAACCTTTTTTAATTAACTTGAAATAAATGAAATGGTTTAATGAAATGGTTATAAGGATGAACCCAAAGCACTTCCCTAAGACTTCCCACTAATAATAGAGGATAATGAGTTTAATTAATTAATTAAAACACTATGAATTTGCTTAATTATCACTAATTAAATTGGAGAGTAATTAAGGCTTAACCCATTCATTTCCCTAATTAACTATCCAATAAATTCCAAAAAAAATAGGGGAGGTAGAGGTCATCCCCACATCTTTGGAAATTTTTAATTGGATTAATTAAAAGAGTAAGCTAATTAAGTTTTCAAATAAACTTCAATTAAGCAAAAATTACTGTTCCAAATTAATTAATCATAATTTTAATGGATTCTACTCTGAAATATCTTCAAAATGAGCTCTCATTTGTAGTTTTTTTATTTTTTAGAATTAATTATAATTTTTTGGAAGTTTTAGCCTTAAAAATAGATTAATTAATCATAATTAAAGTCTTAATCCCATCCCATGGCGACACGGCGTGTTTCGCATATGGCATGATGATTGGCCATTTAAGTTTGTCACATGGATTTTCGGATTGTGCGATTCATGGACCATCCGATTTAAGATCGGATGGCCATGATTTGATCCATGATAAAGGAAGGAGATCATGGGATCTAACGTGATTTCATATGCATTTTGAACATGGAATGGATGGCCATGATCTTCTCCTTCATTAGCGATGGATGGATCCATCCATCTTTCCCCCATTCGATCCGAGCTCACCCGAGCTCAGTTGCCTCAAAATCATCCCACACCCGATGGGAGATGCACACACATCAATAATTAAGATTGGCAAATGCACATTCACTTCTCAAAGGACCAACCAATTTTCACTAGGGAGGTTAATTTTGCAAAATTACCTCACGGGAGCTAATGTCCAGCTATTTGAATGACTGAGGAAGCTCCATCTGGTTAAGACAAAGCCCTACTGAGTTGCACGAGCATTGATTTGGTGCATAGCTCTCGGTCGACTAATCCATGCACATAAGAGCCTTGACTTTAATCAAACTGTAGTCTCTGGTGTTTGGGAAGGCTCAGGGATGATTCGATTAGCTTTGAAAAAGTATGGGAATGGTGTGGGTATGAGGACTAGAGATTTGGTTGGTTGAGTGGAGAAGGAGTATTGCATGGGAGAAGCTTGTGCTATTTCATCTTTGCTCAGAGAGGAGGAAAGGCTGATTGAGGAAGCTCGAGGAGGCTCTTAGGAAGTCTCTGCGATTTCAAAAAAAGGCTTTGAGAAGTCTCAAAAATCAAAATGTGTTGATTCACACTCGAATTGGGGGAGTATACCCCAAACTCGAGCTTGATGGATGGACAAGATTGTTTCCAAAACTTTGTCAATTCAGCAGGCTCAGAGTCATGCCATCGGTGAGTGGCTCCCCATGAGTGGTCAAATATGAGGGAGGGATGATTTGGGCATGCTTGGGTGATTTCTTCTCCCTTGTGTCCATGGTGCGTTAAACCATGAGAGGGGAAGGGAAGATTACGTTGGGTTTATGGCAAGTGTTAGGTGTGTGTAGAGTGGGCAAAGGTGTCTTAGGAATGTCTCATTTGACAAGTAGAGGGCTGTTACGGGAAAGGCAAAGTGGACTTTGCCACTTATGGAAGAATCATGAGCTTTGCATTGGCTATTCCTTGGTGGGTCCCACTGGATTTGGGAATGACTAGGGTCAGGGTTGTTGTTAGGCCACAAGGTTCCATAGGTTGGTTTGAGGTGGTTTGGCTTCATTTGGTCAAAAATGGTTTCATTTTGGGTTAGGTTGGATTTGGTTGATCAATTAGTCAAATTGGGTCAAACCAAGGCTTGAGTTAACTTTATATGATGATTTGGGATGTTTTGGTTCAATTGGTTTTAATTAAATTCACTTTGGTTTAAATTTGACTCATTTGGATTCAAAAGGGTCAAATGGGTCAAGTTGACCAATTTTACCAAATTGGGTTGGGTTGGGTTAGGTGTTGAGTCAAGTTCAATTGGTTCATTGAAAGTAATTGTAGGCTTTGCTTTTATTTAATTTGTATTTAATTTGAATTTTTGCCAATTTGACCCTCTAGGCCAATTTGGGCTAGGTTGGGTCAAATTGACCAATTGGTCAAATTGAGCTCAATCATGGCTTTGGTCAAGTTCAATAATCAATTTGGAGTAAACTTGAGCCATTAGTTTCAATCAATTTGATTTAAATCATGATTTGACCCATTTTGTCTTTTTAGGCCAATTTGGGTCAACTTAGGTCAAATGGCCAATTGGGCTTGGTTTGGCTCAATTGAGGGTTTGGTCATGTTTAATCATTGATCATGAGTGGGTTTGAGTCAATGGTTTCAATCAATTTGGTATATGGTGGGTTTTGGCTAGTTTAGGTTTCATTTGGGCTAAAGGTTGACTTGGTCAATGGACTAAGTTGACTTGGTTTGACCCAATTCAAGGTAGTTGATCACCATAGGATGATTGTTGATCATGCTATGAGGTTTGAAATGGCTTAGTTCAATCCAATTTGGATTGGATTAGAACTTGGCTAAACATGGGTCTTTAGATCACTTTGGGTCAAGTGAACCTAAATGGGTCAATTGACTTGATCATGGCTTGATTCAAGTTTAGTTGTATTGGTAAATGGGTTTGAGATGAAAATAAAATTCCAATTGCAAATGGTTTGAATCCATATGGAGTTTGGTTCATATGAGAATTTCAAGTCAAAAAGAGCTAGCTTGGGTTTGACTTGGGTTAGCTTGGATTTGGTTTGATAATTGTAGTTTATGTTTATATTGAGAACAATGATTGAAGGAATGATTGAATCATAAGGAAATCCATGGGTTTTGAATTGATTTGGCTATCATTTAGCCAAGTTCAAGAATTTAGCTAAAAAGGCTAAAATTTGAAATTTGATTTGATTTAGATTTGGTTTTGGCCACTTGGATTAATATTTCATTTATATTTGTGAACATAAATGAAGATATAAATGGTTCATAAGAAAATCACTTGGGGTTGGAGTGATTTGGAAGAAAATTGACCAAGTTGAGGGATGTAGTTCAAAAGGGCTTAAGTAGGGAATTGATTTGGTTTGATTTAGTTTGATTTGATTTGAATGGTTTGCATTTAGATTTCATCTCTATTTGTGAATATAAATGAAGGAATGATTGATTTATAAAGAAATCAATTGAGTTTAGGTTGATTTGTATTGAGATTTGGTTAAGCTTATAGAGGTGGGTCTATATGGCTTAAGAAAGGTCTTGATTTGGTTTGATTTGAATGGTTTAAATTTAGATTCCATTTATATTTGTGAATATAAATGAAGGAATGATTGATTTATAAATAAATGGAACAAATTTGATTTAGTTTGAAGGGAGTTTTAGCTAAGCATATGAAGGTGGTTCATATGGCTTAGGAAGGGATTTTGGAGTTTGAATTTAATCATGGGTTTCAATCATTTGGAGTTGGATTTGATTTGGAATTTGGGTTGGGATTTGGTTTGGAAGAAGGAAGCAAGGATTGGGTTTAAGGTTATAGGGTAGGCAAGTCTTCCTAAATCCCTAAGGCATAATCTTTTCCTATGGCTAACACTTCCAAGTCTCTAGGCTTAGGTTAAGTGTTCACCTAATTACTAGAAGTGTCTTAAGACTAAGGAGCTTTTAGTGTCTACAAGAGTCCTAGATCTATGATGATGAAGTTAAGAGCTCACTCCAAAATTGAGGTCAACAATGGGTGCCCAATAGGTGTGATGTAACTTACTAGGCGCACCTCATGTATTGGTATTGACTGAGATGATCAACAACATCTGAAGGATTCCAACCACTAATAGAGATGATCTACTCCTAAACCTGAGATGTAGAAGGAATCAAGATCTTAGTGCAATGCAACTCAACTTATGATAAGGGCATAAGAGAGGAAGGCAGGATCCACTGAGGGATCAAGTATGTGAACCTTCCACTAGGGAAGTAGGTTTGGATTATCTATAAAGGATAAAAGTTTGATTTTGATATGATTTGGGAAGAAAAGATCTACTAATGAGGAGTGCATGAACTTTTCACTAGGGAAGAAGGTTCAAATCATCCGCTAGGGATAGGGATTTAATTTGATTTGATTTTATGAGGGTTCCACTGGGGAGAGGATATGATTCACATTTTAAGTGCATATATACTAGAGATATGAGCTCAGATCCACCGAGGATAAGGTGGGTTCAATATATGGATTGAACGTGACTTCACTGGAGGGAGGATGATGGATTTGATAAAATGAACCATGTGAGTGTGCAATGGATCCACTAAGAAGAGGCTAATATCAGCCTCGACCTATCTTAGATTTACAAATCCAAAGGGATAGTTTACCGGCCATCAGGTAGAGCTATCCAACCTAAGGGTTGCCATTTGGTGTGAAATGGTCAAGTCAGGAAGAAAGCTTGTAGACTTACATCCTCCTAAATAATGGATCACTGGGGTGATCGGTTGATAGCATAAGAAATCAAACCTAACTTAAGGTGACTATTGAGTGAATGCAGGTGTGGACTCATATCGACACAAAAATAGTCAGAATCAATTTCATTTAAATTTTAAGATAGACCCTATCGGTGTACGATGGATCCACTAAGAAGGGGCTAATATCAGCTTAGTCCTATCTTAGATTTACAAATCCAAAGGGAGAGTCTACCGGCCATGAGGTAGAGTTATCCAACCTAAAGGTTGCCTTTTGGTGTGCAATGGTTAAGTTAGAAAGAAAGCTTGTGTACTTACAACTTCCTAAACAAAGAACCACTACAGTGATCGGTTGATAGCACAATAAATCAACGACCTGGTAGGCATGATGGTTTGCTGTGCTAGAAAGAATGATAGACTTATATCTTCCAAAGTAAGGATGATCATCGGGGTGACTCATTGGTGGCACAATAAGTCAAACCTGACCTAAGGGGCTACTCTTGAAAGAGTGCAAGGGACTTATCTCAACTCAAAATTAGTGATTCCTATGGGAGTTTTTTGACACTTTGCCTAAAGATAGATGCATGCTTGGGAAAACATCTGGGGTTTTCCTCTCCACATGAAGATATATATATATATATATATATATATATATATATATATATATATATATATATATATATATATATATATATTTTATTAGTGGACCTTGTTGGTGTGCGAGAGACCACACTGAGAAGGAGCTCATATCAGCCTAGTCCTATCTTAGACTTACTAGACCAAAGGAGAATCTGCATATCCATAAGACAAATTCTCCAACCAATAGGGTGGCTACTAAGAAAGAGGGACTATCCAATCCAAACATAACCAGGGTAGTGTCTAAATGGAGTCGCTAAGGATGTGGTTCAAATAGAATTCTCACAGAGGAGGTGTCGCTAGGGGCTTTATCCAGAACCCTATAAAAGAAAGCCTATATGTATACGGTGGCCAACTCTGGGAGAATGCATGTAGATTTACATCTGCCACAAGTGGTGTATCCATGGTGGGTCACCTCGAATGGATAACCAACCAACTAAGGTGCCCATGGTGCAATCTCTAGAAAGAAGGCATGTAGACTTACATCTCCCTAAAGTGGAACTGATTGTCGGGATAGTCTATCTTTGAATCAACAGGTGCTATTTGACTTAGGGTGAATACTAAGTGGGGAGTCCTGTGTAAGGACTAGACCCAAACTTGAAGTAGTCAAGAGGAAAGTGCCACTGGGGACTTATCCAAGCCTCAAAATATACCAATGTGCACAATGGCTAATTCAAAAAGAATGCGTGTAAGCTTACATCATCTTAAATAAAGTCATCATGAGGTAGCTTACTGGTTGCACAGTAAGGCCTACCAAACTATCAAGGCGCTCATCGGTGCACAATGGTCATGTAAGGAAGAAATCATGTAGACTTACATCCGCCAGACAAGTAACCACTGGGTGACACACTAGCATGGTAGCATGTTAGCCCAACCTAGAGAAGTAAATGAGTAAGTGTCACAGGGGGCATTATCCCACATCAAAATAGCCTGAGATAAAAGATATGTGTTTATGTTATATGTGGTTGTGTGTATTTTATGTTGGTGTTGTGTTGCTAAAGGATAAGATGCCGCTTAGGTTCCTTACACCTACCCTAAACACATCGTGGCAGATTCAAAAGTAAAGATTTTTCTAACCAATATGAAGAGATGGAATTTGAAATGAAAAGAAGTTGCCCATTGATTGGAAGCATAGGGCACTCTTCTTTATAATTTATAAGCTGATAGAATCCTCCTTGGTAGGCTTTTTTTATGGCAAAAGGGCCTTCCTATGTGGGTTCAAACTTCCCTCCCATCTTTCGACAGGCAACAATTAGTCTCCTTAGAACTAAATAAGTTCTCCTACTTTAAAAGCTCTATGGCGGACCAACTTGTTATGAGCTGAATCATTTTGGCTTTATACAACTTGAGGTTCTGGCATGCTTGGAGGCGGCTCTCCTCCAAAGCTTCGAGCTCTTCTAATCACAACTTGGCATTTTGCTTCATTGTGAATTTACTACCAATAGCTATCCTTAATGATGGGAGTTGGACTTCTAACAATAGAACTACTTCAAACCCATACATTAAGGAGAATGGGGTAGATTGAGTTGGGGTCCTGCATGTGATGCGGTTAGCCCAAAAGGCCTCAACTAACTACTCATGCCACTGCTGCTTATTATCGTCGAGTGTCTTCTTTAATATCTAGATGAGAGTTTTGTTGAAGGCTTCTACTAAGCCATTTTTCCTCAGGTAATAGATGGTGGAATATCTCCAATCCATGTTGTATCTCTGGGCAAAGCTATCAATTTTAGTGTTCTTGAATGCAGTACCATTATTATATATAATTCATTGAGGCACCCTAAATATATATACAATATGGTTCCTAAAAAATTAGAGCACATGCCAAGTTGTGACCTCTCTGAGTGGGATTATCTCTGCCCACTTGGAAAAGTAGTTGGTGAAAGCTAGAAAGAACCAGTGACCCGTGGAGGAAGGAGGATCGACCTGGACCACTATGTCGGTACCCCAACACTCGATTGCCCATGAGGCCAATGTAAGATGTAGAATGTTGGGTGGTTGGTGTAAGATCACACCATACAGCTAACTTTGGTGGCATCTCCTAGCTATGTCCATACAGTCTGTGATCATCAAAAGCCAGTAGTATCCTAGTCACTTGATCTTGGCTTTCATTTTAGGACCAGATTGGTGAGCTCCATATAACCTGAATGCACCTCAGTCAAGATCTTATGGACTTCATGTTTGTCCAAACAACATAACCACGTATGATCAAAGGACCGTCGATATAAAGTGCCATCCATTAGAGCATATGAGAGAGCTTTTTGCTTCACTTGATGGGCTAATGACTTCTCTTG
Organism: Cymbidium sinense; assembly: GCA_021442155.1. Taxonomy (NCBI): domain Eukaryota; kingdom Viridiplantae; phylum Streptophyta; class Magnoliopsida; order Asparagales; family Orchidaceae; genus Cymbidium; species Cymbidium sinense. The sequence continues at coordinate 22,485,724 of CM038229.1, forward strand.
AGGTAGTTTGCCTGTATTTAGATAATCCATAATTGGTTGCCTCTAATCTGACTCATCATCCTTTTTGGCAACGGTAACCTCCCCTTCAAGAGAGAGTCTCTTGATGAGAGTTCAATAAGAATAAGACTTATTTTGGACCCTTATTGGTATGGACACATCTTCCAGACATACCAGCTCTTTGGCAAGCTTGGCTAATGCATTTGCTACTACATTTTCTCCTCAAGGAATCATGTAGATAGTAACCTCTGGGATTTTGGCTAGCAACTCCATGGTATACTTATGGTAATGATGAAGATTAGACTTCAGAACTTTGTAGGACCCAATAATTTAGTTGATAAGAAATTAAGAATCCTTAAAGATGTTGATGCTCTGGACGCATAGTGTAATGGTTAACTCTAGACTGGCAATCAGAGCCTCATATTCGGCTTTGTTGTTGGTGCATAGATTGGACAAATGATATGAGAATGCCATCACATCACGGTCCAGTGTTAGAAGAACTATTCTTACCCCTGCCATTCCTGGAAGAGTAGATCATTTTTCTTCTCCTTTTTGAAAGGAAGTTGCACCATCAAAATACATCTCCCAACAGTGAATGCTAGTGTCCCCTAAGTTCATGATTTATTCATCGGTGAGGTCATTAGTAAGCGGGGAGTCAGCAGAAAGTGGGTGTGTGGCTAAGAAATCTACTAGTGCCTATCCTTTCACCGCATGGAGGGGTATGAATATGATATCAAACTATGACAAAATCATGAACCAATGTGCCGTCCAAGATCGGGTGTCATGAGATATTGCGATGGATTGATCCTAGATCATCACCTTATGAAAGCATGTAATGTTGTACCTTTTGGAATGTAAAAATTAAGGCTAGGTAGTGCTTTTAAATAGGTGGGTAATTTTCCTCGGTAGGGATTAGATGATAACTAAGATAGTAGAGTACATTCTCTTTCCCTTCGTCATTGGTTTGAGCTAACAAAGGGCCAAAAGAGTCATCTAATGCAGTAGTATATAAATATCAATGGATTGTCAAGGATAGGGGCTACTAGAACTAGAGGCATCATCAAGTAGTGCTTGATGTCTTCAAAAGAATGTTGACACTTATCATCCCACTTGAACTTAGCATCCTTTTTGACAAGTGCTTAGAATGGCTGTCATCTTTTTGATAGGTTAAAATGAAATGTCTTAGATATGCCAACTGCCCTTGAAATGATCTGAGTTGGGTTAGACTTTTAGGGGGTATCATTTCTAAGATAGCCTTGATCTTCTTAGGATTGATTTCTATTCCACGGTATCGGACAACAAACTCAAAGAATTTCCTTGAAGTTACTCTGAATGCACACTTCAGGGGATTCATTTTAAGGTTAAATTATCGTAACCATTTGAAAACTACTCTCAAGTCAAAGAGATGGTCTTCCTTTTCTTTACTTCTGACTACAAGATCATCAACATAACATTCAACCTAATGATGAATGAGTTCATTGAAGATCCGAGTCATGGCCCACTGGTATGTAGCATCGGCAGTTTTAAGGTCGAAAGGCATGACCTTATAACAATAGATTTTGATCGGGGTTTGAAAAGCAATATTTTTCTCATCTTTGGGGGCCATCTTAATTTGGTTGTAGCTAGATGACCCATTCATGAAAGGGAAGACTACATGAGATGAGGCAATGTCCACCATCAACTCTGGTATAAGAAGTGGAAATTCATCTTTAGGACATTCTTTATTTAGATCCCTAAAATTGATGCACGCGAATTTGGCAATTCTTTTTCTTTACTGAAATGACATTAGCCAACCAGGTTGGATATTTTTCTTCCTTGATAAAGCTAGCATCGATTAGTTTCTTGATTTCAAAAATGACCTACTACTCAATTTCTAATTGCATGCATCTAGGAGCTTGCTTGATAGGGTTAGCATTAGGATCTATTGCTAGTTTATGGACTACTATGTTAGGTGATAAACCAGACATTTCTTCATAACTCCATGCAAAATTGTTCTTAAACTCAGTCAATAGCCTAACTACATCATTGGTTTCTTCTTCATTCAATAAGGAACTGATGTATGTCAGGCGTGGATCTTCCTTTATTCCTAAGTTGATTTCTTTGAGTTCATCGATGGTTGATCTGATTTCTTCTTCAAACTCTGGTGGTGCTTCCTTGACTTCAAGATCATTTGTGTCATCTGAAGTTTCTAAGCACACCTCCTCACATGAGTTTGCATGATTTGAAAAGAACCTATCAAACTTCAAATGATTGGTGATGACTAGGCAATGGTTATCATCATCGATTGGACCCATTGTGCTGAATCCTAGTCCAGGTCTTGAATGAGAATATCTTCTTTGGTTGTCCCATAACCTTTCAAAGTAATCTAACATGTGTTTAGACCAAGGATATGGGATTAGTACCTTCTTTTCTAAGTTAATAACACAAGGTGAATACTAATCAAAAGGCAATTGTATTAAATCTTTATATTAATTATCCTCAAGTTCTACAACAGCTTCCTGACTTGAGGACGATGCTCCCAATAAAAACTTCTTTAGCTTGATAACTATGGATAACTTGGGGGCCTCCTAAGCTACCAAACCCTCAATATTTTGGTAAGAAAGTAGGTTAGAGCTAAGGTTCCCAACTGCTGCCTGACTGTTCTACATAATACTGATTCAGATACATTCATGCTTTGCTTAGAGGCCCGATCTTCATCTCTATCTGGCTCAAATGTCACCTTTAAAGGGACCCACTAAGAAGGGTTGATTGGTGTGCTAACCATATGAGACTCATCCTCCAAAATGGATTCTAAGTCTATATGGATAGCGGGGTTACTCCTGCGAGCTAGAACATAGCTCCTACTAGCTGGCCACCAACAAGGAGGTCTTCCACCTCTGAAACTGCCTCTAGATCTACCTCTTCCTCTACCTAGTGGGGGTTGAGTCATCCTACCCATGTGTTCATATGGAGGAACAAACTGTGGGTGGAATCCAACATCGGGCTTTATTTCTTCCTCGGTATCTGATTCTCGCTCACTTGCATTTTCTTTTTCTTTTTCTTTTTCTATTTTCATTTTTCTTTTCTTTCTCTTTTTCTTTTATTTTTGAACATTGACCAAGTTTAAGACAACATACTTTTTGATTTTGAGGAAGATAGAAGTCTTCATCCTCATATATCTCGACCTCCCTAACTGAAAATGGCTTCAAGTCTCTTTTGACACAATACTCGATTCGTCCTCTTCAAAATTTGATGCATTTATGTAAACAGGATGGAACTATGTTGTTTCCATGTATCCAAGCCCAACCGAGCAAACCAGTGAAAGATGTATCTGAATCAATTAGAACTTAGCTTATGTCTTCCAGTCATCTATCTCTAATGGCAACATTGTGGAGCCTAAATCCCTCTTGCCTTACTCATTGAATCCTCTCAACATCATCCGATCTCCTTGGAGTTTAAAGATGTTAATCCTCAAGTAGGTAAGGGTCTTTAGACTCATAATGTTCACTGATGCACTTGGATCAACTAACACCCTAGAGAGTTTGAATATGCCCATGTCCATTGTGATGTTGAGGGGATAATTGTGATCGATTATCCCCAAAAGAAGGTCTTCATTTATGAATGTAACTCCACGAGCTTCTCTTGAATAACATGCCTCCTCTCCAATAGCGGTCAGCTGAGCTAAGAATATTTCCGAATAGAGAAAAGGTTTAATCAATGACTCCCTCATCTCTTTGGATAAAATAAAGGCAGCATATATGCTTAACTTAGCTGAAAACTTTCTTAGGTGAGCGAGGACATTGTAGTCAACTCTGGGCTGGTCCTCCATAAGCATATCCATAAGAGGAGCATCTTATGGAGGGGTTACTTGATTGCTAGAACCAATGACTTCTTACCCTTATCCTAAGGTGCTACCCTAGGAGGTAGAACTTTTTCACTACGAAGGTTGACTTTAGTGACTTCATGAGATGGTTTAGTGAAAAGTTCTACCTGCTCATCAGGTTCACCTATAGCTTCTCCTATAGGATCATCTGAGTTGGATGACTCCAAATCAATCTCAATGGGTGAATCCAAATGATTCAGGAATGAGTAATCCATTTCTAAATCAGTAGAAGAAGAGTGATTAGAATTAGAGTTATTATTAATTAGACTTGGAGAGCTATCTATAGGAATAAAATCAGGAAGATCATCAAAAGTGACACAAATATAAGTGGAATCAGCTTTCTACATTGATTTCTTAGATTTGGACGAAGGTATAAGATAGAAATTAAGTGAGGTAAGCAGAGTGAGGGATTTGGTACCCCCATCCACTGATACAATACGGCTACTAGAAGAAGTGCTGGCTGGAGGAACTATAGCTACAATTGTGGAAGGAGTGCTGAAACCTGTCGGTGGTTGCACTGTTGTACTATCCTGGACAAGGGAGGTTATCATTTCTACTGTTGGGCTCCTACCTCCCTCAAGTTGTCCTTAGTAACTTGCAAACCTTCCTTTGAGTTGGAGGTTTGAGCTACCTCAAGCACCTACAAGAGTAATTTCTTGATCTTAGAAATAATTTTCTTGGAGGTTCTGGATAGGGAGATATCCCAACCTTCCTTTATCTTAAGAGGATCACATGTATTCCCAAGGATTACTTTAATAGAACTAGAAGGTTGTTCTAATAGGTATTCCTTGGGGATGATGATGGAACCCGACTTGTCACTACACTCAAGCCAACCCTTAAAGGTAATGCAATCTTCTAAGACATGGCTGCGTGGGGGAAGGGATCATGCCCACTTCTTCTGGCCACTCAAAGCTCTGGTAACTAGAAATCAAGCTTCTTTGAGAGATTCTCAAAGATCTTCCTGACTATCTCCCTCTTAAATGAATAATGTTTATTCAATCTATCGGCAAGGGTATGTAAGTAATAACTACTTAGCTGCGAGTAGGAATATTGCTGCTGATGATGCTAATGAGGAGGCGACGGTGGTGGCTATTATGGCAACTAAGGTGGCCGGTATGACGGCCGAGGTGGTGGCAGAGGAGGTGGCAGAGGAGACTACTAAGCTTGAGGCCTATTTGATTGAACCCTAGCTAGCTGCTTCCCCTTGTCGACTGCTGTGACTACCCCCGGTCTCTTCTTAAATGCCCTCTGAGGTTTGGGCTTGGCTGACTGGTCCTGGAAAGGAAATTGTTTGGCTTCTTCTTGTAGACTATCCACCTTATTGATTAATTTCTTGAAGGTTTTAATTATGAAACCATTGAGCATGAAAGCAACTAGGCCATATATGTTCTTTAGGAGAATTTCTATGGCATGTTGTTAAGATAATTATGGTTGGCATTTCTTACTTAGGTTTCACCACTTGAGAATGTAATCAATAATGAACTCGTTGGGGACTTGTGTCAGTACAATAAGATCACCTACAATACCCCTTTGATGAGCTCCAGCAAACCTCTTGATGAAGATGTGCTCCAACTCAGCAAATGTCTTTACAGAACTATTGGCAATTCGGCATACCAGTTAAATGTAACACCTGCTAAACTTCTAACAAATAATATAAAAAGAAGTGTGTCACTACCTCTGGCATTGCACCAGCTGACTCTGAAATGTGCAATGTGTTGGTAAGGGTTCCCACTGCCATTAAATATTTTGAAAGAAGGCACAAAACTTTTAGAAAATTGGGCTATATCAAATTCCTCAAGTAGGGTCTACCGTTTGGAACAGATGAGCCACCTTGGGCTTGTGCCAACACTTCTCTCACATATTCTTTCACCATATGTTTGATATCCTTCTCATGCATGGAGGTGATATCTACAACCTTCCTATGCAAGCTACAACTATCTTCCTCTATGGGAATGCACCGAGGATGATTTGAGATATGTGCCAACTCTGCTCTGTTGGCTACTATGGGAGAAGATTGTAAAACTAGGGCTGAGTTCCGCAATGCTGAAACCACTGCCATCAACTCCTCAATCTTTTTCCCCATCTTGTCAATATGATCATCTCTCTATCTAAGCTGGTGAGTTGAATGGATGACATCATCTTCTTCAACTACAATACCTTCCTGACTTTGCTGGTCTTTATGGAGGGAGCCCCTAATATCGACCCTATGGACCTCGGCCGAGTATTCAACAAATCATCCTTGTCAAGGTCAAAACTGACCTTACCCTCATCCTGATCAGGGAAATCACTCCCAAAAAATTTGTCTCTTATCCACAAAATACTGTGCTAGAATGTCATCTAAGGAATGATCTAACTATGCCGGTACAAATGTTCATGGTTGACCAGTAGTAGGACTGTGCTCACTGACATAAATACATCTAACACTACTTGGCACTGGAGTACTATCTCTAAGAGGACCATATTTGCTAGAAGATACATGCTCATGACTGCTCAGTATTAGTGGAGTGCTGTCTTTGGGGGGATCCACTACCATGGGAATTGCAGAACTATCTCCCTCCCCCTCTGCTACTGCAGTCACTACCAACTATGGTGGAGGTGGTTGAATGACTACTGTGCTCTTGGATCACCATTCCTTCTTCACCACAATTGAAGTAAAAGGTCTAGAAAGAGAGCTCGACCTTACCTCAATGGGTGGAGTAGATGCAATGTGACCCTGAGGTCATAATTGAATCACTAATGGGGAAGGTCTCTCCCTAGATGGGGGAATTTGAATCTTGGAGGGAGTGGTAGATGCTGCGAGCTGTACGAGTGATGGTGGATGACGAGGGGAGCGATGTGATGGCAACACCGATTGCCCCTCAATGACAAATCTCTGCCTGCGGTGGGTTGCTCCGATAAGAATAATCCTATTTGAATGATCGACCATGATGAGGAGATGATCATGAAAATCCATTAAAGTGAAGGCTACCGACTTCCTAGCATACCTCTATCACTCTCTGTTGCTTGCCTAAGCAAATATTTGAACCTTCATGGATTTCTCTATGGATCTGACCCCTAACACTCTTTGAGATCAATGATCATAAATCAAACAAGGTACCAGACTTCGAGCATCTGTATGATTTGCTGACCTAGCATAGAATAGTCCTAAGTCTAGCATAGGGCCTCTTGTGCTCCCTATCCAGTGTTTCATGGTATGCTGGTGGTGGAGGAGAAGTAGCAATCCTCTACTAATTTTACTCTCCATCTGAGGATGAGAGGGGGTGAAACTTGTTACTACGTTAATACTCAGAAGTGGAGACCTCACAGAGAGAACCCTCCTTGACTACATGGAAAGCAGCATTAAGCTCTCAAGCTGGTCGGTCTTGTTCACACTTAATCTTTCAATTTTTATTATGACACTGAGTATGAGTGAACAAGATAGATCGGGAACTAGTACCTACCTCAAAAATGGAGGAAACAATCTCAGAGGCTAAGATAGCCTTCCCTTTTCAGGTGACCAACGAGGAGGTAGTAGCTCCCGCTGGAGTTATGATAGGGAAAATTGGATGGGTAGGAGCTAAAACTACCACTGATCGGGGCGTGGGAACCACTGTGACCTTCCTCTTCAGTGGAGGAAACTTAGAGTCAAATGATATATCCAAGTAGATGAGTGGAGTCTATCCCGCCACCTCATGCCTGCTAATGGTGGTGAGGACTATCCCTCATAAGTAATGTAGACCCCCTAAAAGCCATGACCAAAATAGATCAGGCCGGTGGCATCAGTCATGGTGAGATTGGCCTGATCTAAGGCCAGGTATATATAAGAAGGGAAAGAGAAGATGAACTTACTAGGAGCCATGATCACTGCATTGACTAGAAGCTAGATTGACTAACTGTATTGAAGTCATTGTATTTGTTGAAACAAGATTGAGTCAGACCCTTGCATTGATGTTTGTCTTCAATCATAGATTTTTATACTTAGTTTGGAATTTGAACCCACACTTAATAAATTTATGTATGCTAAGTGGGGTTCATTGGAGAGATTTTAATAATGTGAGGAGAGTCTTTGCCATTTTATTTTAATTTAAAACCCATACTCAACCAATTTAAGTAGGTTAGGTAGGGTTCAGATATTTGAAGATGTTTGTGTTGTTATCTTGTTGAAAATTTTTTATTTTGAAAAGCTTTACTTCGCAAATTTAGATATGCTAAGGAAAGGTTGTGATGGTATGTTTTGGGAATTTTGTAAAAAATCTTTGCTTGTGGTGATTGATTATGTGTGTGATATATGTTGATTTAATTTGAAAGTAAGGCTTCTTACTTAACAAATTTGGTATGTTAAATAAGAACCAAACATGATTGATATGTATTTGTTTGATTTAAAAATGAGGCTCTCCGCTTAACAAATTTGGTGTGTTAAGTAAGAACCAAATGTGATATGATTTTAAAATATGATTCTCACTTAACAAATTTGGTATGTTTAGTGGAACAAAATATAATATGATTTGAGAATGGGATTCTCACTTAACAAATTTTGTATGTTAAGTGGGAACCAAATGTAATATGATCTGAAAATATGATTCTCACTTAACAAATTTGGTATGTTAAGTGGAACTGAAAGTGATATGATTTGAAAATGAGATTCTCACCTAAACAAATTTGGTATGTTAAGTGGGAATCAAGTATGGCATGATTATATGATTCTTACTTAAAAAATTTGATATGTTAAGTGGAACCAAATATAATATGATTTGAGAATGGGATTCTCACTAAACAAATTTGGAATGTTAAGTGGAAACCAAATGTAATATGATTTGAAAACATGATCCTCACTTAAAAAATTTAGTATGTTAAGTGGAACCAAATGTGATATGTTTTGAAAAATGAGATTCTCACTTAAAAATTTTAGTTTGTTAAGTGGGATTCAAATATGGCATAAATATGTGATTCTCACTTAACAAATTTGGTATGTTAAGGGAAACCAAATATAATATGATTTGAGAATGGGATTCTCACTTAACAAATTTGGTATGTTAAGTGGGAACCAAATGTAATATGATTTGAAAACATGATCCTCACTTAACAAATTTGGTATGTTAAGTGGAACCAAATGTGATATTATTTAAAAAATGAGATTCTCACTTAACAAGTTTGGTATGTTAAGTGGGAATCAAATATGGTATGATTTGCCTTTGAAAGAGGGAAGCTTCAATTCTAACATATGTGAAATATGTTAAGTGAAGTTTCAATTTTATGCTATGATTTTATTTGAAAATAGACTCTTCATTCAACAATTTTGATTATGTTGAATGAATATGGTCATTTTCAAGAATCTGCTTTTGAAAAGATGGAAACCCAAACTCTAACATATGTTAAATATGTTAAGTGAAGTTTCAAATTTATGCTATGATTTTATGTGAAAGTAGAATCCTGGTTTAATTATTTTGAGTATGTTGAATGAATATGGTCATTTTCAAGAATGTGCTTTTGAAAAGATGGAAACCCCAACTCTAACATATGTGAAATATGTAAAGTGAAGTTTCAATTTTATGCTATGATTTTATTTGAAAATAGACTCCTCATTCAACAATTTTAAGTATGTTGAATGAATATGGTCATTTTCAAAAATGTGCTTTTGAAAAGATGATTTTGATCTTGATTTTGAAAAGAACCTCCATGTAAAAATCATGGGGATTGTTAGGTGAGGTTTGGTTATATGAGTTTTGTGCTATTTTGAAAATTTTGTGCAAAAAATTATTTATTATGTGAGTTTTGAAAAAGGTGCTTTAGGAAAGTGGCACTTTGCAAAAAAGTTTATTTTCCTAATTATTAAGATGAACCTTGTCTCACAAAGCTAGTGGTAAGGAGGTTTTAAATTTTTATCATCTCCTTTCATGGGTTAATTTTATTTGTACATATTAGGAAACCTAGTGGGGGTTCCATGACCTACAAGGAGTGAGGTCCTAAAACCTAGAGGATGTTGGCTAGATTTGCTTAATAATGAAATAAGCTAAATGCCAACAGAAGTAAAGATAGTCTTGGACTCATATGAAATACAAGTCCACTATCGATGCTTGGAGACAATAATTACCTACTAGAGATGGAGAGAGGAAACAACCCCAGTAGTGCTAAAAAAATCTATGTGTTTATTTTATGTATATATATGTGGATCACCATTAGACTGAGGGGTGTACTTATTAGGTGATCAGCTACAACATCAAGGAATAGTGCACCATCTCAAAAGATAGAAATCACTACCCTATGATGGACCTAATCATCTAATAACGACTCCTAAGGCATGATGGGTCTTCAAATGTACTAGAGATTTTTTCCCTACTTTACATGGATGAATAAAGTAGGGTTTATCTAAATTGGGTTCTAAAGTTCCCTATGTGGGTAAGCCCCCATAGTTAATTACATCCTAAAGAAGGTGAGTTCCTTAGGAATACTCTCGATTAAAGTAAGAAATTATTATCTCCAAAGAATTCAAAGATAGGACAATCAATAAATTGGCTATATTTTGAAGATCAAATGGGATAGATCAAAAGGAGAGACTTATTATTGAAGCCAAAAGGAGATGAGTAGGGGATGCTCATGATACTAGGAAGCTTAGTGAGCATCCCAAACTATCCTATGATTGGGATTTATATGTTTGAAATTAAGGAGAATTATATATTTGAGTTGAAATTTTATTAGAAATCTAAGACTTATAATTTCACAATACAAGATTGTGAAAATGCCTAAGAGGAGAGAATTTATGCTTGTAACCCCAAAAAGAAATAGCAACCTCAGATCCTAAATTTAGGGAGCTTTAGGAAAAGCTAAAGCATGACCTATATTTAAGGTGAAAGTGGGTATATTATTTACCTCCACAAGAGAGGGTAAATCACTCGACTGTTAAATTTATAATCGCCTAAAGTGGCAGCCAGCTAACTCCTCTTACGTTTAAAAAAAATTATATGGTTAACTTATATGTTTTGCAAGATGGCTAGGTTGTTATTATTTAGAAAGAAACTGAAGTCCTTAAATCCACTCTCTAAGAGACTAGAGCATAAGTGATATGAATAATGACTTAGTCTTATGCAAATTTTATCAAATTTTATTTGATTTTGGACTCTTTAATTTAAGACAGGCTATAGGATTTTATATGCCTAAATGCTTGATGAAATGGGTTATGGGATAAATCAAAAGAAAAAGAGGTATTTTCCATCATAGGCTCTCAAATGTCAAGCCTTTTCCCTATCTGGCAAAGATGGAAACCCTCTCTTATCAAGAGAGAAACAAAATGGCATGCATTATATTAAGCATACAACATCTAACTAAGGGGTTGCTAAATATTTTATTATCTTGATTTAATACCTAGGCTTTATGTGAGGTTATGAGTTATTTTAGAAAATTTAGTAATGAGTTATAATTGGGGTAGAAATTTTATTTTTACCTAAGAGCCTAAATGGGTCTAGGCCACACATTAAATCATCATATATGAAAAAACTAGGAAAATACATATCATTTATATTGCTCAGTGTAAGTAAATCATCAAACAATTTATAACCTCAATGTGAAAGAATAACAGGCCGGTTCGGTTGGGTACTGCCAAAATGATAAGTGTCATGGGGGATCTTCAAATCTCCATGCTCCCTCCATTTCTTCATTTGATTTGTTCCATTTGATTTGGTAGGCATCCAAGCATCACATGGCACCCCTAGATTAAACCTTCTGGACGATGTTCATTCTTAACCCCAATAACACTTAACCAAATTCTTAATGCACAATTGTATTAAAAGAATGAAAAAGTAAATCTAACTACATTGGAAAAACAAGTGTTAGTTAAACACACCATACAACCCAAGCAGTTATATGAAGAATTTGGACTTAGCACCCTACAAATGGGTAACCAAGTCCACCTATCCAGATGTAGATTATGCTTAGGGGTTAAGCAACCTAGAAAAGAGAGTATTTATATTTATTTTAAGCACACTTAAGCATAATCTCCTGCAAAAAATATTATTAGGCTAATCACGGCCTAACATCAAGTCTACGAAACATACACCCTAACATCTTAGTCTACAACAGTACATCACAGAACAAGCATACATCAAACCATACTCATCCCTAACATAAAGCTAGAAGTGGTGACTTAATCTAATGTATGTGTTAAGGCTTGTGTGGTATGTCCTAGCTAAGCTTTAGAGTTAATATTTTCTAAGTATGAAGAACATTTAATTATAAAGGGTGGTTTCACTTTAAATGGTTTAACTAATTTGCAAATTTTACTTAATGTTTTCATTTATTTCATTTGACCTACACTTAAAAACTAAACGTTATGAAGAGAAATAAAGAAAAGATCACTCTCTTTTATCCCTACCTTAAGTTACATCTAAAGCAAATTAGTTAATCAACTCACTTTAGTGAATGACTTATTACATGTTTTAATTAGTCCTAAGTTTAGGTTAACTTTAAATAAACTCATTCAATAAGAAAGGCATCTTAAGATTAGTTGGAATGAATTGCTATCACATAATACATGTTAGTTCATTTCTTTCCATCATGTATATCATGCATATGATTAAATCCTAAGCATAGCTATACTTACAATTTATATCTTAGCACACTTAAATGATGAATGTGAGTAAATATATTTTGGATTAATGTTTCATTTGGTTGAATGATTTTGTCATATTAATTTAAATCCCTAACTAAATTCTTATGCAAGAGTATAAGGAAAGAACCTTAAATCACATGACTAATTGACTCAACCAATTAAAAAAAGTATGAATGCATGTCTTTTTTTTAATAGAAAAAAAGGGAGATTTTCATTCATTAGCTAAGTACACATTCATACGTATAAAAGTTTTAAGTAAGTACGTCTCCATTGTTCTACACTAAGGGAATGAGGTAGGAACCTCCTTAGGGCTACTTAAGGCTATGCATCCCTGGGATATCCAGACTAATATACCCGATATCCTTAGATACATATGGATGTATAAAAAACTACAAGAATAGAAAGCCATGCAAAAATTATATTTTTGATTTGATTGACTTATTTTATGTAAATGAATTAAAGCTCTATCTAGATTTTGATGTCCAAATGCATAAGATTGAAATCAAGTAGATATGTCACCATTTTTTTGCACTAAGGGAACGAGGTAGGAACCTCCATAGAGCTACTTAAAGTCATGCGTCCCTAGGATGTCCAGACTAATATACCTGCTAACATTCTTACTTATACAAATCAATACATGAATGTAAGGAAGAGACTTTATTTCATACACAAAATTTCTATTCACTTGCATTTCCTATGTATATATAACTATAGTTACAATATATATGTATACTCATTCATTAATAAACTTTCAAAAATATATTTGATATTTAATAGTGATATTAGCCACAAATATTTTAATTAATCTAAAACATGCAAATTAACATAAAGGGAATCATTTTTTATTTGATTACTTTGAAAAACATGAATGCATGAGTGCAAGTGGAATACAATAGTTTTAGCATGAATGGAAGAAAATAAAATAACACAAGTATGTGATTTCATTCAATCCAACTAAGACCTAAGTTCAATCATACTAAATAAATTCATTTAAGATGAACCAAAGTTTCTTAAAGTCATTTTTAATCTTTGTGTTTGGTTTGAGTTAAGGAATGTGAAAGAGGTTTGGTAATCCTAATCCCATCCCTCATGTGTGAGTTAATTTGGTTTAATGAAGAGCAATTAGGTTGATTTTATGTCTTAATTAGATTGATGTATGAATTAAGTCCATTAATTAACCCTTACCTACATCGTCTTAAGCTAATTAACTAAATAATGATGAGCCAATATGAGATGCAACCACATAAAAAGTAAATTGACAATGCTCCTAGGAAATGAAAGTTGCCTAATGGAATTGGATCATAATTAATATAATTAAGCCTAAGAAGCTCACTTAACTACTTTTATAGATTTCTCACACATGTGAGGTAACCATAATTTCATTAGCTCTCTCTTTAGGTTATTGAACACCCAAAGAGCTACCCAAGATTGATTAAACAAAGTTAGGTTGCAAATGAATGGATTTTAAATTAATTTCATTAAGAATTTAATTAATTGATTAAATTCATTGATTATGTTTTAATTAGAATGGTGAAACTAATTTAAGGAAAGGGATCAAGGAAGAGGCCTCAATCCTAATCCTTAAGTCATTTCAAACACTCAATTAGGCTCTGAAATAATTAGGTTCTCTCTTATTTTAATTAGTTAATTGAATGGCTAATTAATTATTTAATATTTTTTAATTAACTTGAAATAAATGAAAAGGCTTAATGAAATGGTTATATGGAATGAACCCAAACCACTTCCCTAAGACTTCCCACTATTAACATAGGATAATGAGCTTAATTAATTAATTAAATCACTTTATATTTACATAATTGTCACTACTCAAGGTTGGGGAGTAATTAAGGCTTACTCCATTGATTTTCATAATTAACTATCCAATAAATTCCAACAAAAATAGGGGAGGCAGAGGTCATCCCCCTAAATATATCTAAAAAATTTGAAATTACTTGGACAACTAATCAGAGAGTAATTAAGCAAATTAATTTTTTAATTAAACCTTAATTAAGCAAAAATTACTATTCTAAATTAAGTAATAATAATTTTAATGGATTCTAATTTGAAATATCTTCAAAAGGAGCCCTCATTTGTATTTTTGTAATTTTCTAGGATTAGTTATGATTTTTGCAAGTTTCAGACATAAAAATAGATTAATTAAGCCTTATTAAAAGCTTAATACCGTTGGGACACATGGCAGCTGATGTGGCATGCTAATGCGACGTGCTTTCCATATAGCATGATGGGATTGGCCACTTAAGTTGTCACATTCGCCGCTGACTCAGATTGCAATGGATGCGTTATCCTCTTGGACCATCCGATCTAAGATTGGATTGCCATGATTTGATATGTGGTAAAGGAAGGAAATTTATTGATCTAACACACGATTTGATCATGGCTGTCCGTTCCAATCACACAGAATAGATGGCCCATGATCTTTCTCCCTCGAGAGCAGTGAAAAATGGATGTCGTCCATCTTTCCCCATTCAATCTGAGCTCACCCAAGCTCAAATTACCTCCAAAATCATCCCACACCTTTGGGGAAGGGAGACACACACACCCAACGGCTAAAATTCGCTCAAATGCACATTAACTTCACAGAGGACCAAATAATTTCCACTATGGAGCTTGGTTTTGCAAAATGACCTCACTAGAGCTAATGTCCGATGGTTCAAACAACTGAGAAAGCTTCATCTAGTTGAGATGAAGCTCTACTAAGCTGCACGAGCCTTGATTTGGTGTAGAGCTCTTGGTCGAACAAGCCACGCACATAGGAGCCTTGACTTTGATTGAACTCCAGTCTTTGGTGGTTGGGAAGGCTCATGGATGATTCGGTTGGCTTCGATGAAGTATGAGAATGGTGTGGGTGCGAGGAATTGAGATTTGGTTGAGTGGAGAAGGAGTATTGCATAAGAGAAGCTTATCCTATTTTTTCTTTGCTCAGGGAGGAGGAAAGGCAGATCGAGAAAGCTCAGGGAGGCTCTTGGGAAGTCTCTAGATTTAAAAAAGGCTTAGGGAAGTCTCACGAATCGAAATGTGTTGATTCTCACTCGAATTGGGGGAGTATACCCTAAAATTGAGCTTGATGGATGAGCGGGATCATTTCCAGAAATTTGGCCAATTCACCGCCATCGGTCTGCTAGAGTCATCATCGTTGGTGCTAGGTGGCTTCCTATGAGTGGGTGAAGCCATGTTAGGCCACTCAAGGTAAGAGGGTAAGCTTGGGTGATTGCTTCTCCCTTATTTCCATGGTGGGTTTAACCATGAAACATGAGGGAGGAAAGATTACCTTTGATCCATGATAAGTGCTAGGTACGTGTAGTGGGCTAAGGTGTCGTAGGAATGT
Source organism: Cymbidium sinense (assembly GCA_021442155.1). Classification (NCBI taxonomy): domain Eukaryota; kingdom Viridiplantae; phylum Streptophyta; class Magnoliopsida; order Asparagales; family Orchidaceae; genus Cymbidium; species Cymbidium sinense. Next base: position 22,501,510 of record CM038229.1, read on the forward strand.
CTCATTTGCAAGTGGAGGGTTGCTATGGGAAAGGCAAATTGGATTTTGCCACTTATGGCAAGAATCCTATGCAAAGAGCTTTACACATTAGGAAATTCCCTTGGGACTTGGATTTGAGGCGGCTTGGCATCTAGTCGATTTGGGTGGGTAGGTCAGCCACCAAGGTTTCATGGTTTGGGGTGGTTTGGTTTCATTTGATCAAAATGGGTTTATTTTGAGGTTGGGTTGGGTTGACCAATTGGTCAAACCAAAACTTGGTTAGGTTCATATGATGATTTGGGATATTTTGGTTCAATTCATTTTGATTAATTTGACTTAGGTTTGAATTTGACTCTTTTGGATTCAAAAGGGTCAAATGGGTCAAGTTGACCAATTTGACCAAATTGGGTTGGGTTAGGTGTTGAGTCAAGATCAATTGGTTGATTTAAAGTAATTGTAGGCTTTGGTTTGGTTTAATTTGGATTTAATTTGAATTTTGGCCAATTTTACCCTTTAGGCCAAATTGGGCTAGGTTGGGTTAAGTTGACCAATGTGTCAAATTAGGCTCAATCATTGCTTTGGTCAAGTTCAATAATCAATTTGGAGTGAACTTGAGCCATTGGTTATAATCAATTTGGTTTAAATCATGATTTGACCCATTTTAGCTTTTTAGGCCAATTTGGGTCAACTTGGGTCAAATGGCTCATTGGACTTGGTTTGGCTCAAATGAGAGTTTGGTCATGTTCAATCATTGATCATGAGTGGGTTTGAGTCAATGGTCTCAATCAATTTGGTATATGGTGGGTTTTGGCTAGCTTATGTTTCATTTGGGCTAAAGGTTGACTTGGCCAAAGGACCAAGTTGACTTGGTTTGACTCAATTTAAGATAGTTGATCACCTTAGGATGATTGTTGATCATGATATGAGATTTGAAAGGGCATAGTTTAATCCAATTTGGGTTGGATTAGAACTTGGCTCAAAAAGGGTCTTTAGGTCACTTTGGGTCAAGTGGACCTAAATGGGTCAATTGACTTGATCATGGCTTGATTCAAGTTTAGTTGTATTGGTAAATGGGTTTGAGATGAAATTATAAATCCAATTGCAAATAGTTTGAAGCCATATGGATTTTGGTTCATATGATAATTTTAAGTCAAAAAGGGCTAACTTGGGTTTGACTTGGGTTAACTTGGATTTGGTTTGATAATTGTAGTTAATGTTTATATTTGGAATAATGATTGAAGGAATGATTGAATCATGAGGAAATCAATGGGTTTTGAATTGATTTGGGTATCATTTAGCCAAGTTCAAAATTTGGCTAAAATGGCTAAAATTGGGAATTTGATTTGATTTGGGTTTGGTTTTGGCCACTTGGATTTATATTTAATTTATATTTATGAATATAAATAATGATATAAATGGTTAATGAGAAACTCACTTGGGTTTGGAGTGATTTGGAAGCAAATTTGACTAAGTTGAGGGATGTAGGTCAAAAGGGCTTAAGTAGGGAATTGATTTGGTTTGATTTAGTTTGATTTGGTTTGAATGGTTTGAATTCAGATTTCATCTATATTTATGAATATAAATGAAGGAATGATTGATTTATAAAGAAATCAATTGAGTTTGGGTTGATTTGTATTTAGATTTGGTTAAGCTTATGGAGGTGGGTCTATAAGGCTTAAGAAAGGTCTTGATTTGGTTTGATTTAGTTAGATTTTATTTGAATGGTTTGAATTTAGATTTCATTTATATTTATGAATATAAATAAAGGAATGATTGATTTATAAAGAAATCGACCAAATTTGATTTAGTTTGAAGGGAGTTTTGGCTAAGCATATGAAGATGGTTCATATGGCTAAGGAAAGGATTTTGGAGTTTGAATTTAATCATGGGTTTCAATCATTTGGAGTTGAATTTGATTTGGAATTTGGGTTAGGATTTTTTGGGAATATGGAAGCAAGGATTGGGTTTAAGGTTATAAGTTAGGCAAGTCTTCCTAAATCCCTAAGGCATAACCTCTTCCTTTGGCTAACCCTTCCAAGTCTCTAGGCTTAGGTTAAGTGTTCACCTAATCACTAGAAGTGTCTTAAGACTAATGAGCTCTTAGTGTCTACAAGAGTCCTAGATCTATGATGATAAAGTTGAGAGCTCACTCTGAAAGTGAGGTCAACACCTTCCTAACCCATATGAACCCAAACTAGCCAAATTGTAACATAAGCCAAATCCTTTGAAACTAATGATTCATACCAACTAAAAATCAATATTTGAACATGACTTGACCTTCAATTGAGCCAAACCAAACCCAATTGGCCCTCTTGATCCAAGTTGACCCAAATTGATGCAAAAGATCAAATTAGGTCAAATCAAAATATGAACCAAATTGATTGCAACTAATGGCTCAAGTTCATTCCAAATTGATTGTTGAACTTGACTAAAGCTATGACTAGACCCAATTGTCCCAATTGACTCATTTAGCTCAAATTGACCTAAATGATTAAATAGGCCTAAATCAAATCCAAACTCAAATTGTTTGAAAGCAAAGCCTACACTCATCTTCAATTGGTCAACCAAAACCAAACCAACACCTAACCCAAGGCAATTTGGCCAATTTGGTTAGATTGGTTGATCCATTTGAACTCAAATGAGTTAAAATCAAACCTAAGCCAAATCAAACTAAACTAATGACACCAATACATCCTAAATGATCATATCAACTTGATCCAACCCTTGGTTTGACCTAATTTGACCAATTGGTCGACTTGACCCAACCTAACCCAATTTGACCTATTTTAGCCAAATTCAGCTAAACCTAATAAAATGAACTAGAAATCACTTGAAATTTGGGCTAACCCACTTTTGACTTATTTCATATCTGCCCAAATCAAATCTAATGCTAAATGACCACTCTACCCTTGGGTCAAGGGTATCACACGAGACAAACCACTCATGTAAATGGTAATTTTCATTGCTTGGTTAGTTAGTACTCTCCCATTGGTCCACACTGGTACCTAGGACACTCTCCAACCTGACCCAAGGGATGGTTAGGTTGACCATGACCCATGGGAGGTAAAATCACCTCACCCTCCTAATTGGTGCACTTGAAACCTATAGGACACCCACTCTCCCTCATTGGAAGCCATCTCCACACCCTCACCCACTCAAACTGAGCCACCTCATCCACTCCCTGGACCCACTACCCTCTGAGATAATCAAATGTCCACTAGGAGCCAAATTTGATTTGACCATTCTATCAAGGGAAGGAGGTGTATGCCCCATTTCATTCCAAATCGAGGGCTTGAGCATTAAGAGAACCCTCGCATCTGAAGGAAGCATCATAGAGCCATTTCCAAGTTCCCCAAGATCCCCATTGCTAGATTTCCTTCAAGACAAAATAGGGCACTCCTCCTTTAATCTTAACTTGCTCAAACCTCCATAAAAATCAAATTAACCTTGCACACACCCATCCCCACACACCGTCGACCAAGAACGAATCACCTCCTAAGCCCTCTGACCATCGAACGTTGGACTTTGATCAATGCCAACCCCCCCAAGCTTTGGGTGTTGGTCTTCTGAGTGAACTACACCAAATCAAGGCTTGTGATAATTAGTAGGGCTTCATCTCCACTAGATGAAGCTTCCTCAATCAAATTTTCCATCAGTCTTGAGCTCCGATGAGGTATGCCATTAAAATTGAGATTTGGATGAAATGGTTTGGAGCTTTTTGAAGAAAACTTGCAGGTCGTATGATCTTAGCTGTTGGATCCCCTTGGATCCTTCGCGTGATGGTGTGGGATCCGTTTGGCATCAATTTGAGCTTAGGTGAGCTCCGATCATGCGAGCAATGGTGGACGGACTCTGTTCTCCTTCGCTCGCATGATGATAAATCACACACCATCTGTTCTGCATGATCTAAATGGTTGGTCATGATTTGATCCACTAGATTTATCTGATTTAATCTTATTAAGCAATGAGATTAATCATGGCCATCTCATCTTAGATCGGATGGTGGACAAGAAAGTGCATCTGCCGCCGCAACATAGGTGCTGAGTCGAATAATTTTTAAGTAGCCAATCCTACGATGCCACAAGGAAAGCACGCCGCATCAGTGCACGACATGGCGCTGATAGGATTAGGCTTTAATTATGCTTAATTAATTCTTTTTAATGGCTGAAACTTCTAAAATTCATAACAAATTATAGAAAAATCATAAAAATGCAAATAAATACTCATTTAAAGGTATTTTAGAAAAGAATTAATTAAAAATGTTCTTAATTAATTTTGAGGAAAATTGACTAATTAAATTTTTAATTACTCTTTTAAGTTAATTAATGATTAATTGATCCTAAAAATAGTAACAATTTGTTAATTAAGTTTATTAATCATTGTTCAATAGTAAGTGGACTAAGTAATAGGGTTGGGGCCTCTTTCCTAACCTCTTTCCTTAAGTTCACTTCAGCTCTCTTTAAGAAAATTAATTAAAGTTTAATTAATCAATTAAATTGGTTGGTTAATTAAACTAAAATCATAATCACATCAAAACTTAATTAATTAAATCTTGGGTAGATCTTTAGGTGTTTAATAACCTAAAGCATTTAAGAAAATTATGGTTAACCTACATGTGTGGGAAAATCATAGGAGTACTTAATTAAGTCTCTTAATCTAATTAACTATTAATCATGAGCCAATTACATTAGGCCCCCTATTATTTCCTAGGATCATTGCAAATTTATTTTCCATGCATATCATGTTGGCTCATAATTATTTAGTTAATTATTTTAAGGGGACGTAGGAAAGGGTTAATTAATGTATTTAATGCATGCTACAACTTAATTGACTCATAAAATCAACTTAATTACATTTCATTAAACCAAATTAAATAACAAACATGGGAATGGGTTAGGATCAACAAACCTCTTCCTCACATCATTAAATCAAGTCAAAACATGAAATTCTAGATGATACTAAGAAAGCTTCAGTTTACTTTAAATAATTTGATTTGATTTGATTGTCCTTAGGAATTAATTTGATTGAATGAAATCATGTATTTATGTTCATTTATTCCTTTCCGATCATGTCAAATGTTGTATGTCATTTGAAATCATACACTCATATTTCCAAAATTAATTAAATCAAATGATTTTCTTTTGTGTAAGCTTCCATGTGTTGGACCAATTTATAATGTGTGGCTATTATCACTAATAAATTCAAATTATTTTTCCAAAGTTTACAAATCAATTACATTTATTAGGGTGATAATAGTTATGAATACATATAGGCTTTGCATGTGCTTATAGCTTAAGTATGTGAAGTAAAGCTTTCTTTTCCTTAATTCATATATGGTTTTATATGTATTTGAATGTTAATAAGTATATAGTCTATACATCCTAAGAATAAGAGGCTTTAGCTAGCCCCAAAGTGGTCATTTGATTACCTCACTTCTCTAGTTAACAATGACGCATACTTATCTAATTTTATTTACATATATTTTTACATTGGAATTTGAATGATACTTTCTTTCACATACATAAATGTTTTAATCAAATAGAAATGTAACTTTTGCATGATTTTCTTCCTCTTAGTTTCATATACATTCGTGTGTAGTGAGATAGCAAAGTACATAGTCTAGACATCCCATGAATATGAGGCTTTAGCTAGCCCCAAAGAGGTCATTTGATTACTTCACTTCCCTGGTTAACAAAGGCACATACTTGCTCATTTCTTTTTACATGTGTATGTATGTGTGGCTAAAGGTTGAAAATTTCGGCTATTCTACTAAGAATGCATGCATCCATAATCGATTAAGTGTTTGGATTAATTAGTCATGTGATTCGGAGCTCTCTTTATTATATTCATGTATATAAATTTACAGATGTTTGAATGTAAATGGTTATATAGTTTGGACATCCCGGGAACATGAGGCTTTAGTTAGCCTAAGGAGGTCATTTGATTATCTCACTTCCTAGTTAACAATGACACTTGCCTATTTAATTTCATCCTTATGTATTTTTGTATAAGAATTTGGATAAGAGCTTTAAATTAACATAATAAAATAATTCAATTAGAATTGAAAATATAAACTTCAAATACATATCTACATTCATCATTTAAGCATGCTAAAACATGTTGCATGTATAGATACACTTAGGATTAAAATTATAGGCATGTTACATGTGATGGAAATGAATGAGTTAACAAATTTTATGTGATAGTAATTCAATTAGATTAATCTTAAGATGCCTTTCATATTAAATAGAGTTATTTAAAGTGAGCCTAAACTTAAGACTAATTTAAAAATGTGTAATAAGCCATTCACTAAAGAGAACTAAATCAAATTAATGTACTTTAGAAAGTGGAGTAAGATAGGTATGAAAGAGAATGATCCACTTTCTTCTATTTATAACACATATTTGCTAAGTGTAGATCATATGAAATAAAAGAAAACACAAATTAAAATTCTCAAATCAGTAAAACAACTTAAAGTGAAACCAACCTTTTATGTTAAATTAAATCCTTCCAAACTTAGAAAATCATAACTCTAATGCTTAGTAAGACACACCAGACAAGCCTTAACACACACATTAGAATTAGTCATCACTTCTAGTCTTAAGTTAAGATGGTGTATGATGTGATATATGTTTTGTTTTGTGTTGTATTATTTTAGACTGGATATTAAGTTGTATGCTCCGTAGACTAGAAGTTACGACGTTATTAGCCTAATGTTATTTTTAACAGGAGATTGTGCTTAAGGGGTAGCTTAAAAATAAATATAAAAGTTCTCTTTGCAGGTTGCTTAAACCCCTAAGCATAATCCAAGTTAGGACAGGTGGGCTTGGTTACCCATGTGTGGGGTGTTAAGTCTCTAAATCATATATATAACTTATTGTGATTGTATGTGTGTTTAGCTAACACTAGTTTTGCAGGTGTAGTTAGATTTACTTTTTCTATTTTTAATATAATTTTGTATTAAGAATTAGGGTTAGTGCTATGGGAGATTAGGATGAGCAATAGCTAGAAAGCTTTGTCCTAGGGTGGCCTATGATTCCTTTGAAGCAAGCATATCCAAATCAAAGAAGGAAGGATCAAATCAAGGAAATGGAAGAATGAAGAATGAAGAATGAAGAATGAAGGTCCCCATAACATTTAATAAATTTGTAATTATTCTTCATATTTTGGGTTGTATAAGGGTAGAGCTCATCTACCATCTTTCCTTTTCAAGTTGTACGATGGTACGAGATCATACTAGCCTCTTATTCTTTTGTGTAGTTTTATAAAATATTTGATGATTTACTTAGTTTGGGCATTAGAAATGGCCTGCTTTTCATAATTTCTTATGATTGATGCTTTAATATGTGTCCTGGATGCGATTAGGCTATTAGAGAAAACAAATAAATTTTTTGCCCTAATTAATCACTCATAACTAAATTTTTAATAATTCATAACTTCACCATAAAGCCTAGGCATTGAATAAGATAATTAAAAAACTTAGCGACACCTTAGCTGAATATTGTATGTCTCACATCATACATGCATCTTGAGTCACTCTTGCAAAATGAGGGCCTCTGTCCTTACACACATAAGGACCACTTGACCATGAGAGCAACCCCTATTGATGGGGCTTTACCCTATTTCACTTTTTATTTGGCCAATAATATACTTCATAATGCATTTATGCATATAAGAATCCTAAAGCCGTTGTATAAATGATGTGTCCAAAATGAAATAAAATTTGAAAATATTTTGTATTAGATTAATTCATTACTCATACCACTCTTGTTCTAATCTCTTAGAGAGTGGGTTTAGGACTTTAGTCTCTTTCCAATTAAATAACTATCCTAGCTATCTTGTAATAAATAAAGACTAGGCTATATGGTTTTAAAATCAAAAGAGGAGTTAGTTGGCATCCACCCCAAACAGTTATAAGTCCAGAAGTCGGACGGGTTTACCCTCTCTTATGGAGATAGACCATTATGCCACTTATCGCTTAGATTTAGGTTATGCTTTAGCTCTTACTAAAGCTCTTTAGATTTAGGATCCAATGTAGGTGTTTCCTTCGAGCTATATGCATAAATCCTCACCTCTTAGGCATTTTCACAACCTTATGTTGGTGGATTATAAGCCCTAGTAATCTAGTAAAATTTCAACTCAAAATATATAAATCTCTTCAATTTTACATACATAAAGCTCAATCATAGAATAGATTGGAATGCTCACTAAGTTTTCTAGTATCATGATTATTTTCTACTTCCTCTCTTTGGATTTTAAAAATAAGTCTCCTTGAACTTTCCTAATTGATTTTCCAAACATAACCAATCTTTTGATTGTATAACCTTGAAATATTTAGAAATGATGATTGTCTACTTTAATTGAGAGTATTCTTGGAAAATTTCATTCCCTAAGATGTAATTAACTATGGAGGCTTGCCTCCATAGAGAATTTTAGAACTCAGTTTAATATAAACCCTACTTTATTCATCCATGTAAAGTAAGGGAAAAAACTCTGGTATATTCGAAGACCTATTATGCATTATGAGTCATTATTAGATGATTAGGTTCATTAAAGGGTGATGTTTTTATCTTTCAAGATAGTACATCATACATCAATGTCATACCTGATCACTTCAATAAGCATCCCCTTATGATCTATGTGGTGTCCTCGATACACATTCTAAAAATAAACACAATAGTCTCATGGCGTAGCAGTCCACAAACTAGCAATAGAGCCTAGTGTTATCCCTATCAAGCAAGCTCCTAGACGCATATAATTAGGCATTAAACAATAGGTCATTTCTAAAGTTAAGAAACTAATCGATGCTGGTTTCATCTGGGAGGAAAATTACCCCACCTGGTTAGCCAGTGTCATCCCATTTAAGAAGAAGAATGGTCAAATTTGCATATGCATCGATTTTAAAGATTTAAATAAGGCAAGTCCAAAAGATGAATTTCCACTACCTATACCAGAACTGATGATGAACATTGCCTCATCTAATGTAGTCTCCTCTTTCATAGATAGTTCATCTAGATATAACCAAATAAAGATGGCCTATGAAGATGAAAGAAACACTACTTTTAGAACCCTGATCAGGCTCTATTGCTATAAGGTCATTCCTTTTGGCCTTAAAATTGTCGGTGCTACACACCAGGGGACCATGACCCGAATCTCTGACGAACTCATTCATTATCAAGTTGAATGCTGTGTCGATGATCTCGTGATCAAAAGTAAAGAAAAGGAGACCATCTCTTTAACTTGAGAGTAGTTTTTGAATGGTTAAGACAATTTAACCTCAAAATGAACCCCCTAAAGTATGTATTGGGAGTAGTTTCAGAGAAATTCCTTGGGTTTGTTGTTCGACATCATGGAAATGAAATCAATTCGGAGAAGATTAAAATGATATTAGAAATACCACCCCTTAAAAGTTTAACTCAACTTAGATCATTCTTAGGGTGGTTGGCATATCTAAGATGCTTTATATCTAACCTATCAAGAAGGTGCCAGTCAATCTCAACACTTGTCAAAAAAGATGCTAAGTTCAAGTGGGATGACAAGTGATAGCACGCCTTCGAAGACATCAAGTACTACATGATGATGTTGTTAGTTCTACCAGCCCCTATCTCGGGTAAGCCACTGATACTATACACTACTACATTAGATGACTTCATGGTGCATTGTTGGCTCAAGCCAACAATGAAGGGCAAGAGAATGCGCTCTACTACCTCATCCATCATCTAATTCCTGCTAGGACAAATTATCCACCCATTGAAAAGCATTGCTTAGCTTTATTCTTTGTATCCTAAAAGCTACGACACTACATGATTTCTCATAAAGTGAACTTGATCTCTAGAATCAATCCACTAAAATATCTCATGACACGGTCAATGCTATCTAGACGGTTGGAATGATGGTCCATGATTCTATCCAGTTTGATAACACTTTTGTACCCCTCCTGATTCTCCGCTTAGTGATGACCTCCCTGATGAACAAATCATTAACTTAGAGGACACTAGCATTCACTGCTAGGAGATGTATTTTGATGGTGTGGCTTCCTCTAAAAGAGGAGAAGAACCATAATCTACTATTCCAAGAAAGGCAGGGGGAGGAATAGTTCTCTTAACTTTAGACCATGATGTGATGAGGTTTTCATATTATCTGTCCAATCCTTGCACCAACAACGGAGCTAAATATGAGGCTTTGGTTGCTGGTCTAGAGTTAGCCATTACTCTAAGCATCCAAAACATCAATATCTAAGGGGATTCTCAATTAGTCATCAATCAAATCATTGGGTCCTATAAGGTTCTAAAGCCTAAGCTCCATCACTACCAGAAGAACACTCTGAAGTTGTTGGCCCAAATCCCAGAGGTTACCATTTACAAGATTCCTCGAGGAGAAAACATTGTAATAGATGCTTTAGCCAAACTTATCAAATAATTTGCATGTCTGGAAGATGAGTCCATATAAATAGTCCAAAATAAACAAGTCTTATCCCTTATTGATACCAAACTTATCAAAAAGTACTTTATTGAAGGGGAGGTTGTCGTTGCCAAACAAGAACGATGAGTTAGACTAGCGGCAACCATTCATTTATTACCTAAATAGTGATAAACTACCTCAAGAGATGTCCCAAGCCCATTAGATGAGTAATCGCTTTAGATGGCCATATGGCGGTCCTTAGATCATATGTGGTTACCCTATTTGGACAAACACGAAGTTCATAAGATCATAAGCTCACCAATGCTCAAAATCAAAATGAAAAAATCGATACAAAGCATCATGGACGATAGGCATCGATGATGCCAATGTCAAGTACGGTGTAGTCCACCCTTCCCAACATTCTACATATTTATTTCATAAATCAAATGGTGGATAGTTGACCCTCCTTCTTCCAAAGTTCAGTTCATCTTTACCGTTTTTTTCCAAATGGGAAATGGGATTTTTAGAGAACTCATATCTCAAATTTAGGGTGTCTTGATGAATTATATTCAATAATGGTAGTGCATACAAGAGCACCAAGATCAATAAGTTTTCGTAGAGATATAACATAGATTGGAGATATTATACCATCCACTACCCAAGGTCAAATGGCTTGGCATAAGCCTTAAACAAAGCTCTCATCCAAATACTCAAAAAGATACTTGATGACAACAAATGATAGTGGCATGAGTAGTTAGTTAAAGCCTTGTGGGTCTACTATACTACATATAGAACTCCAACTTAATCTACCCCTTTCTCTTTAGTGCATGGGTCCGAAGCTGTTCTACCATTATAAGTCCAACTCCCATTACAAAGGATAGTTATGAGTTGAAAGATCACAATGGAGCAAAATGCCAAATTGCAGTTAGAAGAGCTCGAAGGTTTGGAGGAGAGATGCCTACAGGCATGCCAAAACCTCGAATTATACAAAGCAAAATGATTCAAACTTAAAACAAGTTGGTCTGTCCTAGAAATTTTCAAGTATGATTGCTTGTTTTGTTAGAAGAAGACCAGTGCTTATCCCATAGAGAAGTTTGAACCCAATAGAGACCATAGAGAATAACCAATTTATCCAATGCTCATGTTTAAAGAAATATTATCATCATGTTTAAAAAATTATCATTTTCTATTCCATTGAAAATATACTTTGTTTATGAATATCATGAAGCATTTAGGTAAATTGAAGGAGTGGCATCCTATCCTTCATCAACACAACATAAACACAAACTACACACAGTATATAAAATAAACACATATCTTTTATCTTGGGTTACTTCAAGTTGGGATAATGCCCCAAGTGGCACTCACTCAATAGCTGCTCTAAGTCAGGTCAACGTGCTACCCTACTAGTGTGTCACCTTAGTGGTCTTCTTGCTTTGAAGGATATAAGTGTGCTATGCTTTTCTTTTCTTCCACTTGTCCCATGGAGCACCGTTACTTTCATAGGTTTCTTGCGTAAGCTACCTCATGTTGGCTTCATTTAAGATGATGTAAGTCTGCTACGCTTTCTTCTTGAACTAGCCATCGTGCACTGACTCGGTCGAATATATTTGAGGCTTAAGGTAAGTCCCATAGTGGCTACTTTCCTCCTGACTACTTCAAGTATGGGTTTGCTCCTCCCGTGGGACTCTCCACTTGGTAGTCACCCTAGGTTGAATAGCATTTGTCCTGCGATGACAAGCTATCACAGCGATCAGCTCCGCTTTGAAAGTTGTAAGTTTACATGCGTTCTTTCTAGATTGATCATTGGGCATCGACGGGCACCTTAGGTTGGTTGGTTCTCGCTATGCTGACAGGGACCCACTTGATGGATACACCACTCATAGTAGATGTAAGTCTGTTATGCTTTCTTATTGAGTTGGCCACATGACACCTATCGGCTTTCTTTTTTAGGGCTCAGGATAACGCCCCTAGCGGACCTCCAATATGGGCACTCTATTTGGATCACGTCCTTTACGACCCATCTAGACACTACCAGGGCTACTATCAGATTACACAGTTCCCCTTTCCTAGTAACCACCACTGTGGTTGGAGAATCCATCATATGGATGTACAGATTCTCCCTTGGTACAGTAGATCTGAGATAGGTTAAGGCTGGCATAGCCCCTTCTGAGTGTGGTCCCTCACACACCAATAGGGTCCATGAAAACATATAAAAAAATAAATATATATTTGCTTGGGATTAGGAGGACACCCCTAGCAGTACCTTTTCCTAAGTAGGCATCCTATTTTTAGGGCAGTGTCAGCAAGACTCTCTATAAGAATCACCTGACTATTGTTAAGTTGATATAAGTCCCTAGTCTCACTCACTTAGTAGTCACCCTAGGTTAGGTTTGATTTGTTATGCTACCAACAAGTGACCCCAGCAGTTGTTCATTACTTTGTAAGATGTAAGTCTACACACCTTCTTCTTGGCACAACCGTTGCACACCGAAAGGCAACCCCTTAGGTTGGTTAGCTCCACCTCATGACTGGTAGACTATCTCTTTAGATTTGTAAATCTGATATAAGACAAGGGTGATATAGCCCCTTCTCAGTGGGTACATCGCACACTGACAGGGTCCATGAATTAAATTTATCAAATTTGACTGAGTTCAAATCCCCAGTAGATATGCCCTCGATTCTAAAACAAATCAATTCAAAAAAACCATATCAAATCACATGAAATTAAAATGAAATTAATTTTGACTGCTTTTGAGTTGAGGTAAGATCCCAAGCGACATTCTATTAGTAGTCACCCAAGGTCGGGTTTGGTTTGTTGTGCATCCAACAGGTCACCCTAACGATTGTTCCTTATTTTGGAAGATGTAAATCTGTTATGCCTTCTTCTTACCATAGTCCACACTGAAAGGAAACCCCTTAGGTTGGCTAGCTCTACCCCGCAGTCAGTAGACTATCCCTTTGGATTTGTAAACTTGATATAAGTCAAGGCTGATATAGCCCCTTCTCAGTGGGTCCATCGCACACCGATATGGTCCACGCATTAATCTGAATTAAATTAAACCCATCTGATTCTCCCTAGTGGAGTTAAATCACACTCTTCTCCCTAGTGGAGCCCCAAATAATATATAAATAAATCAAACAAACAAATCAAAACTAACCTCCCCAATGGAACCAAATTAAACCAACTCCCCCAATGGAGTCTAAATTGAAATAATCCAAACCCATCTCTCCCTAGAGGAGCTAATCAAACAAGTCAAAGAAATCCAACCAAACTCTTATCCCCAACGGATATATCCCCAAACAAATAAATAAATCTCTTATCCCCAGCGGATAGCCCAAACCTACTTCCCTAGTGGAAGGTTCATATTCCCAATCCCTAGTGGATTTGAGCCCATATCCCTAGTAGATATGCCTCCACATCAATTAAGATAAAAAAATTGAAATTAATTCAATCTTGATCCCCAACTGATTATAAATTCTTATCCCTAGCAGATATTCTTCCCATAAATCTCCATTCAAATTAAACAAGTTAAATTTTAACCCCTAGTGAATTTTCCTCACTTATGCCCTTGGCATGAGTTGAGTTGTATTTCACTAAGATCGTGATTCTATCTACCTTTTGGGTTTAGGTATAAATAATTTTCATTAGCGCTTGTAATCCCTTGGACTTTGTTGATCATCTCGGTTGACGCTAACACGTGCAGTGTGCCTTATCAGTTACACCACACTTATTGGGGGTCCTTTTGTTGACCTCATTTTTGGAGTGAGGATTCAATCTTCCCATCTTAGATTTAGGAGTCTTCTAGACACTAAGACTTCCCTAGTCATAAGACACTTCTAATAATCACTTAACTAACCTAGAGAACTGTTAACCATAGGACTAGGTTATGCCTTAGGGTTTAAGACAATCCACCTACCCTACAACCCAAATCCAATCCATGTTCACCTTCTTAAACCAAACCTCAAGTTCAATTCAAACATCAAATTCAAATCCAAATCCAAACCCAAATTCCAAAACCAAATGATTGAAGCCCATGATCAAATCCAAACTTGAAATTTTTCATAAGTCCTTCGAATCAATTTAATGAATTTAGCCAAAAATCCATCCAAATCAATCCAAAATCAATTGATTTTGTCAAATCAATTTATATCTTCAATCATCTTCTTAAATATAAATCAAATCTACATTCAAATGATCAAAACTAAATTAAACTAAATCAAATTAAATCAAGATCCTTTCTATGCCCTACGAATCAATCCCATGGGCTTAGCCAAATATTAACCCAAATTAATCCAAACAAAATTGATTTTCTCATAAATCAATCATATCTTCAATCATCTTCACAAATATAAATGAAATATACATTTAAATCATCAAAACTAAATCAAAATCCAAACCTAGGCCACATGACCCAACTCCATGGACTTTGTCAAATTCCTTCATTCCAAAACCCAAATTCAACAGATTTTCTCAAAAATCAATTATTCCTTCAATTATCATCTCAAATATAAATGAAATCTACAATCATCAAGCCAAACTAAATCAACCCAAGTCAAACCCAACTTAACCCTTTTGACTTGAAATATCCAAATGAACCAAAACTCATCCAAACCCAAATCAATTGAAAATGAATTTATATATCAATCCCAAATACATATATAAACTCAACTAAATCAAACTCAATTGAAAATTAAGCCAACTAATCCCAATTGGTCCACTTGACCCAAAGTGGCCAATTTGACCTATTTGAGCCAAATTCTAATCTTATCCAAATTGGATTAAACCAAGCCTATCTAAACCTCCTATCATGATTATGAATCACCCTAGGTTGATCAATTATCACAAATGGGGTCAAATCAAGTCAACTTGGTCCTTTGACCAAGTCAACCTTCTTACCCATATGAACCCAAACTTGCCAAATTGCAACCTAAGCAAAATCCCTTGAAACCAATGATTCATACCAACTCAAAATGAATATTTGAACATGACATGACCTTCCATTGAGCCAAACCAAACCCAATTGGACCTCTTGACCCAAGTTGACACAAATTGACTTAAAAGTCTAAATTGGGTCAAATCAAAATATAAACAAAATTAAGTGCAACCAATGGCTCAAGTTCATTTCAAATTGATTGTTGAACTTGACCAAAGCCATGATTGGACCTAATTGACCCAATTGAACCCAATTGACCTACTTAGCCAAAATAGACCTAATGGGTCAAGTTGGCCTAAATCAAAACCAAATCCAAATTAATTGAAACCAATGCCTATATTCATCTTCAATTGATCAACCAAACCCAAATAAACACCTAACCAAAGCCAATTTGGCCAATTTGATCAAATTGGTCAACTTAACCCATTTGACCCATTTGAACTCAAATGAGTCAAAATCAAATCTAAGCAAATCAAACCAAACCAATGACACCAATACATCCCAAATGATCATATGAACTTAACCCAACCCTTGCTTTGACCTAATTTGGTCAACTTGGTAACCTAACAATTTGACCCATTTGAGTCGAATTGAGCGAAATCAAACCAAATCAACTCCAATTGCTTAAAATTTGGGCTAACCCATTTTTGACTCATTTCAAATCTTCCCGAATCAGATCCAATGCTAAATGACCATTCTACCCTTGGGTTAAGGGTATCAAATGAGATAAATCACCCATGTAAGTGGTCATTTCCATTCCTTGGCCTCTTGGCACTCTCTAATGGTCCACCTAGGCACTTAAGACACTACCCAACCTAACCTAAGGGGTGGTTGGGTTGGTCATGACCCATGGGAGGTGAAATCACCTCACCCTCCCCATTAGAGCATTTGAAACCCATAGGAAACCCACTATACCTCTTTGGCAGCCACCTCCACAACTTCACCCACTCAAACTGTGCCACCTCATCCATTCTCTGCCACCGACGAGCCTGTGAGGTGGCCAAATGGCTACTAGAAGCTAAATTTGATAGGACTGTCCAATTAAGAGGAGGAGGGGGCATGCCCCTCCCCCCTCATTCCAACCCTAAATGAGCATTAGACCTCAGTGAGAAACTAAGCACTCCAAGGTGAGCATCCTAGATCTGTTTCCAAGTTCCCCAAGCTCCCCATTACTAGATTTCCTTCAAGTTGAAATATGGCATCCCTCCTTCGATCCCAACTTGCTTAATCCTCCATAGAAATCAAATTAAATTTGCACACACCATCCCCAGAGCCCGTCGAGCAAGAACGAATCTTCTCCCAAGCTCCCCGATCACCAGAGATAATACTTTGATCAACGCAGGCCTCCCAAGCTTCGGGTGTTGGTCTTCCAAGTAAATTACACCAAATTAAGGCTCGTGCTGATTAATAAGGCTTCATTTCCACTAGACGAAGCTTCCTTAATCAAATTTGCCAACGTTCTTAAGCTCTGACGAGGTATGCCATTAGAACCGATCCTCAGGCAAAAATGAGTTGGAGCTTTTTGAAGGAAACTTGCATCTCTTATGATCTTGACTGTTGGATCTCCTTTGATCGAAGTCATGAAGATGTGGGATCTTTTTGGAGTTGATCCAAGTTCAGGTAAGCTCAGATCAAGCGATCAATGGCGGATGGACTTTGTGTCTCATCTCTCACATGACGATAGATCAAGCTCCATCCATTCCGCGTGATCAGAATGGATGATCATGATTAGATATGCTAGATCGATTTGATTTAATCCTATTAAGCAACAAGATTAATCATAGCCGTTTGATCTTAGATCGGATGACGGATAAGAAAGCACGTTCGCCGCCACCACGTAGGCGTTGAGTCGGAAAAGTTTTAAATAGCCAATCCCGTGGCGCCATGTGAAAAGTGTACTGCGTCAGCGCACCATGTAGCGCCGATGGGATTAGGCTTTAATTAGGGCTAATTAATTGATTTTAATGATTGAAACTTTTAAAAATCATAATAAATCATAGAAAAATTAGAAAAATACAAATAAATACTCATTTTAAAGGTATTTCAGAGTATAATTAAATAAAAATGATCTTTATTAATTTTAAATTGTAATTAAGACTTAATTAGAATTTAATTACAAAATTGATTAGCTTAATTACACTTTAATTACTTGAGCAACTAATTCCAAATTTTATGGTTTAATTTATTGGGGTGACCTCTGTCACTCATGATTTTCTTGCGATTTATTACTCATTTAATTAGAAAAATTGACTAATTAAACCTTAATTACCTTTTTAAATTAATTAATGATTAATTAATCCCATGAACAATAACAAATTGGTTAATTAAATTTATTAATCATTACCCAATAGTAAATACACTAAGGAATAGGGTTGGGACCTCTTTCTTAACCTATAACCTTAAGTTCATTTCTTTTTTTAAAAAAATTGAAATTAATTAAGGTGTAACTAATTAATTAAATCATTTAATTAATTAAATTAAAATTAAAATCATATTAAACCTTAATAAATCAATTCTTGGGTAGACCTTTTGGTGTTCAATAACCTAAAGCTATTTAACCCACATGTGTGGGGAAACCATGAAAGTACCTAATTAAGTTCTTTAATTTAATTAACCATTAATCATGAGCCAATTGTATTAGGCCCCTTTTATTTCTTAGGATCATTACTAATTTAATTTCCAATTCATGTGCATATCATGTTGGCTCATAATTATTTGGATAATTGTATAAGGTAACATATGAAAGGGTTAATTAATGTATTTTATTCATACTGCAACTTAATTAACTCATAAAAGCAACTTAATTATATTTCATTAAACCAAATTAATTGACAAACATGGGAATGTGTTACGATTAGAAAACATGTTCCTCACATCCTTAAATCAAATTAAAACATGAAATTAAAAATGATACTAAGAAAGCTTTGGTTTACTTTAAATGGATTTATTTAATATGATTGTCCTTAGGAATTAATTTGATTGAATAAAATCATGTGTTTATGCTTATTTATTCCTTCCCAATCATGTTAAATGTTGTATGCCATTAGAAATCATACATTTATCTTTTTAAAATTAATTAAATCAAATGATTTTCTTTTATGTAAGCTTGCATGTGTTGGACCAATTTATAATATGTGTGGCTATTATCACTAATAAATCCAAATTATTTTTCCAAAGTTTATAAATAAATTACATTGATTAGAGTGATAATAGTTATGAATACATATAGACTTTGCATGTGCTTATAGCTTAGGTATGTGAAGTAAATCTTTCCTTTCCTTAATTCATATGTGGTGTTACATGTATTTGAATGTTAATAAGTATATAGTCTAGACATCCCGAGAATACAAGGCTTTAGCTAACGCCAAGGAGATTATTTGATTACCTCACTTCCCTGGTTAATAATGATACGTACTTATTTGATTTCATTTACCTGTATTTCTACATTAGAATTTGAATGAAACTTTGTTTCACATACATAAATGTTTTAATCAAATAGAAATATAATTTTTGCATGATTTTTTCCTCTTATTTACATATACATTCATGTGTAGTGGGATAGCAAAGTATATAGTCTGGACATCGCAGGAGTACAAGCTTTAGCTAACCCCAAGGAGGTCATTTGATTACATCAGTTTCCTAGTTAACGAAGGCACGTACTTGTTCATTTCTCTTTACATATGTATGTATGCATGGCCAAAAGATGAAAATCCCCCTTTTCTACTAAAAATGCATGCATTCATAATCGGTTAAGTGTTTGGATTAATTATTCATGTGATTCGAAGCTTTCTTTCCTATATTCATGCATACAAATTTACATATGCTTGAATGCAAATGGGTATACAGTTTGGACATCCTGGGAACACGAGGCTTTAGCTAGCTCTAAGGAGGTCATTCGATTACCTCACTTCCCTGGTTAATAATGACACGTACCTATTTAATTTCATCGCTATGCATTTTTGTATAAGAATTTGGATAAAGCTTTAATTTAATATGATTAAATAATTCATTAAAAAATAAATATATAAACTTTAAATATACACATCTACATTCATCATTTAAGTGTGATAAAATAAGTTGCATGTATAGATACACTTAGGATTAAATCATATGTGTGTTATATGTGATGGGAAGGAATGATTTGATATGTCATGTGATAGTAATTCAATCCAATTAATCTTAAGATGCATTTCATATTGAATGACGTTATTTAAGGTGAACCTAAACTTAGGGTTAGTTTAAAATGTGTAATAAGTCATTCACTAATGAGGCCTAAATCAAATTAATGTACTTTAGAAAGTGGCTTAAGGTAGGAATGAAAGGGAATGATCCCCTTTCTTCTCTTTATAATACTTAGTTGCTAAGTGTAAGTCATTTGAAATAAAAGATAGCACAAATTAAAATTCTCAAATCAATTAACAACTTAAAGTGAAACCAACCCTTTATGTTAAATTAAATCCTTCCAAACTTGGAAAATTATAACTCTAAGGCTTAGTAAGACATACCACACCAAGCCTTAACAGACACATTCAAATTAAGTCATCACTTGTAGCTCTGTGTTAGCACGGTGCATGGTGTGATATATATTTTATTTCAATATGTATTATTTTAGACTGAATGTTAGTGTGTAAATTTCATAGACTGGATGGTAGGCTGATATTAGCCTAATCATATTTTCTGTAAGGGATTATGCTTAAGGGATGCTAAAAATAAATGTAAATTCTCTCTTTGCAGGTTGCTTAAACCCTTCAGCATAATCCAAGTTAGGACAGGTGGGCTTGGTTATCCATGTGCAGGGTGCTAAGTCCAAATCATATGTATAGCTGCTTGGGATTGTATGTGTGTTTAGCTAACCTTTATTTTTCAAGTGTAGTTAGTTTTACTTTTCCCTACATGAATTTAATTTTGTAATAAGAATTAGGATTAGTGCTATGGGAGATTACGATGAGCAATGGCTAGAAGGCTTGGTCCTAGGGTGCCTTGTGATGCCTCTAAAGTGGAGCAAATCAAATCAAATGGAGACATAAAAATGAAAACATGAAGAATGAGGAAATGAAGACCCACCCATAGCATTTATTTATTGTAAATTGTAATTATTCTTTCATGTTCTGGGTTGTATAAAGGTAGAGCTCGACTACCCATCTTTTCTTTTTTTGGGTTGTACAACAGAGCCCAATCGCACCGGTCTTTTATTCTTTTACGATAGTTTCTAAAATCGATTGATGTTATGTTTAAATTGTGCATTATGATGGCATGCTTTCATAGTTTCTTATGATTGATACTTTAATGCGTGGCCTAGATGTGGTAGGCTCTTAGGATAAAAATAAACTTTCTACCGAACTAATCACTCATAATTAAATTCTAAGCAACTCATAAACCCACCATAAAGCTTAGGCTATAATCAAGATAATTGAAATATTTAACAACCCCTTAGTTGTTTGGTTGTACGTTTCACATCATGCTTGCATATTCTTTCTCTCTTGAATATAGAAGATTTTCATCCTTGCACGATAGGGGAATGCTTGACCTGTGAGGGCATCCTTTGTGGTGAAAAACACCTTTTCTTACTGATTTAGCCAACAACCTATCTTTATCATGCATTTAGGCATAAGAAATCCCAAACATTTATCCAAATTAAAATGTCAAAAAATGAAATAAAATTTGAAAAGATTTTCTTTTATACATTAATTCATTACTCAGACCACTCGTGATCTAGTCTTTTAAAGAGTGGGTTTAACGACTTTAGTCTCTTTTCTAAATAAATAACTGCCCAACTTTCTTGTAATTTCATATGACTAGACCACAAATTTTAAAATTGTAGGAGGAGTTAGTTTGTGACCACTCTAGGCGGTTGTAAACCCAGAAGTCGGACGATTCATCCTCTCTTGTGGAGGTGAACCTTTATGTCCACCTATCGCTTAGATTTAGGCCGTGCTTCTAGCTCGTGCTAAAGAGCTCGTGTTAAAGCTCCTTAGATTTAGGATCCGAGGTAGCTGTTATCTTCATACTACAATTATAAATCCTCATCTCTTAGGCATTTTCACAATCTTGTGTTGATGAATTATAAGCCTCAACAATCTAATAAAATTTCAACTCGAACAAATAAATCACTTCAATTTCAAATATATAAAGGCCAATCATAGGATAGATTGGAATGCTCACTAGGCTTCCTAGTATCATGAGCATTTCCTACCTCCTCCCATTAGATTCCAAAAATATATCTTTTCCTTGAACTTTTCTAATTAATTTTTAAAATATAATCAATCCTTTGATATTCTAATCTTGAAATCTTTAGAGATGATAATTGTCTACTTTAATCAAAAGTATTCTTAGGGAATTTCATTCCCTAGGATGTAATTAATTATGGAGGCTTGCTTCCATAAGAAACTAAAAATTTGATTTAATATAAACCCTACTTTATTTATCAATATAAAGTAGGAGAAAAATATCTAGTATATTGGAAGACCCATCATGCCTTAGAAGTCCTTATTAGGTGATTAGGTTCATTGTAGGGTAATGTCTCTATCTTTCGAGATAGTACATTGTACCTCAAAGTCGTATCGGAACACTTCAATAACTACCCCCAACGATCTGCATGGTGTCCTCCATACATCCAAAAATAAACACCATAGATTTCTTCAAAAAATTGTAATTCATCTAAATTAAAAATATGAAACTTTTAATAAAACTAAAGAGGATTTCACGGAGCAACCATAAGCTTTTCTTGAAATGACCCTTAAATAAAAGGGAGCATATACATACATAACACATAATTTTTATATATTTATGTATTTAACATAGAAATTTTAATATTTAAATAAATAGCACCTAGATCTTTAATATCACATCGAAATATAAAAATCATTGTCTTTTTTTAAAAGTAAAATGCACCTCTTCATGCATAAGAAATATACTAAATAAGTAAATATCAAACTTTAGATGTTAGTAATGTAAATACAAAAGAATTGTGTAGTATGTAAATCTTCAAAAAAATGGCTTCTTGTATGCATATAAAGTGCACAATTGAAAGTGCAGATTAATGATAATGCAATCAGATCTCCGGACAATAACTATTGATTGAAAAGTTTAAAATATTATAAAACTAATCAATTCTTCTATGAGGGAATTTTGTTGCTGCAAATTCTGGCCCAGCATAATATCTATTTTACTTTATCCTTTCAAATCTTGAAAGTCATACAATCATAGAACAATTGGATTACCTCCATTGAGATTTTCTTCACCAAGATAAATTTGAAAACAACAATAAAAAAAGTATTGTTATAGAAACTCTTCTCTACCTTGTTTAATCTCTTATCGTGGGTATAAAACTACCCTCGAAGATGTTTTAGGATTGAAGTTTAAGTCTTGAATGACATACATTTTCTTGTATTTCAAAGCATCTTCACTAAAAACTTTTCCCCTTTTGAAAGAATCTTTATTGGGCATCCCAAATGAAACTTTCATAGTTTAAAGAGATTCATCACAATAATAACTTGTTTGAAGCACATGTATCGATCAAATACGCTCTCAATATAAATATTAGCGATGACCGTATAAATTGAAACGTATTTATCTCATTATGTTAGTGTCTAATGACTTATCTCATATGATCATAGGGAATCTCTCACCCAAATTTATCATATATATAGAAGAACATGACTTCAACCATGATAAAATATTACGATTTTAACTCACCAAAATTATAAAATATATTTACACAACTAAAATCCACAAATCATACATTAATGGAGAACTACAACCAAAGTACTTTTAATTTATAGAAAATCATACATTATTAAAAAAAATTATAAAAAATAATTAGTAAACAAATTATCTAAAATTAATCAATATTGAAGATTGGATGATTAACTATGCCAATCTTAAAATATAAAGTGGTCTTCATAGTTGGTTGTACGCTCTAAATTTTGCAAGTCATGGTGGGCATTGTCCGTTGCCTCCGCCTAGCCCGTGGTGACATCCAGAGTGCCCTGACTCAGGTGATGTTCCTTTTTGCTTCATATCGAACATAAATCCCGATTTCATCTTGATAACTTGTAAATCCCCTCCAAAAATTCGTATTGCTTCCACCGATTGTAGATCATTGCTGTTTATCATCAAAAACAAGACATTTGAGACAAGAAGAATGGAGAAAGCTATCTTTGAGGAAGACATTGAGCGAAAAATATACTAGCTAAATGATCTTTGAGTGGGTTGTTATAATTGAAGCTTTTAATGAGGTGATAACTTCCATTTTATAAGCGAAAGTGGAGACTACCGTGTTACTTTTCTAAGAAGTTGCAAAAAGGATTCGAAGAAGCGGTTTCTAAATTTATCGCTTTGAGCGTACTTTTCGTGAAATTTAATTTATTTTGGAGAATTTTTGGGTCATTTTCCTTCTTGCGAGCTGATGATTGTTATTGATTGTTATTTGACCTTATGGAATTTCCTTAGGGAAGAGGCTTCTCACGAAAGTGCTGATCTTGAAGGGGGAACTAAGTGAGCAACTGTTGCCCGGCATTTGGATCTGAGTACCCCTCCCCTCCTTTAGCTTTAGAAATGATGATGAAAGGGAGAGGGCTTTTGTAATTTGAGATTTTTATGATGTGCTGTTTTAAATTTAAGATTTTTCTATCATATTAACCTGATTTTTAATATTAAAAACATTCAGTTGACTCTAATTTTTTATATTAAAATAATACCCAATTTTTATCTACTAAATGTAACCCCAAATTATGTTCTGATAAAAATACTGGGCTACAGTTCAAGGCAAGTGCTTTATTTATTTAATAATAAATATTCAATTTATAACTCTGAATAATAAACTTAATTTATTTGGTGCTATTAAAATATCTTAACCTCTATAATTGGACAATAAATCTTAACATGCATGTTAAAATTAGCTATAGTTTTTTTAAAAAAATATTGAAAGTTCTATATTAACTTTATTTTAAAATCTAAAAATTGTTTTTATTTATCAAAATATCAAACTAAGATTTATAAAATACTTTCCTGTAAATACCATATAAATAATCAGAATGAGAAGGGTTGTCCAAATAAAATATTAGCTTTTACTCGTTTCATTGCCGCGTTCCGCAAAAATTGAAAGATGCTTCTCTTTCATTTGTCTCATGAAAGTGATACCTAACACTATTTTCTTTATATTTAAATCAATTTAATGACAAATTTAAATACATATACAAATTTTGAGCTCATGACTTTTTAATTAAAATCCTAAATTCTCAAACAGTATGCTAAAATTGTTTATATATATGTAACACTAATTTGGATATAACAGTGCGTTCCTTAAATATGAAAAATAAAATATCATTTATTATTATACCATTTGAATTGCTAAGTACTGCTTTTTTTTATAACTACCTGAATAAAAAACTTATTAGTCAATTTAAAAAAGGAATAATGCTTCGAAAACTCATAAATGTAACTCATCATTAATGTACATGCTACCATACATTTTATCAAAGAAGTTCAATATATCATATTTTATAATGGTGTGTAAATAATTTAAAATGCATTGAAACCCTTAATTTCCTAACAAAATAAAAATAAAATAATTGTTGAAAGTACATTAACGTATAAATATAGCATGAGAATTTTCTTCAAAAAATGTCAATATTATAATGTCTTAAATTTATTCAAAATATTTAAAGTAATAATCTTCCGTTAGTTTAAATCATGCATAAAGTATAAAGGTAAAATAAGGGCAAAATGATCATTTTTTTAAAAAAATTTGAGCATATATCATACTTTCTCTCTAAATGAAATGATCAACAAATCTAGTATATGCGAGAATTGTAATTATAATTAGAAACTGGATAGGTGGGCTTAGTAAACAAGTCAAATTATAAATCAATTGAGATTATTTGTATATTTAAATATTTTTGAAAGTGTAGTTAGATTTACTCTCACATAAGTATAATTTATAATATGAATTAGGATTATACATGGGGATTAGGATGATTAGAAGGCTTTATCCTATAGATGCCTTAAGCATCATCCAAATCAAAGAAGGAACCAAATCAAAATGGAGATAAAGAAGAAGACTCTCATAGCATTTAATACAATTATAATTATTTTTTTCATATTCTAGGTTATAAACCCATCTTTTCTCTTTTATTTAGTAATCCAAAATTTTAGTGCTTTTCAAATGGTAAATAATTTATTATCTTTATAAGGGTGAAGATTGTTTAAATTCTCTTTATATATTGTTATTTTTTGGCTCAAAATGTAAATGTGGAAGCACATTACATAAAGATACTCACTTGATGGTTTAGATGTATGACAAAAATATGCTCTCTCTCCATGATTAAGTGAAAAAAATAACACCAACTTTTTAAAAGAAGCTTTCACTCACTCAAAATACTTGGATTAGTTGATACTGAATAAATATGAAAAAAATTAAGGGACGTATCTTTAATAATTCATGAATTTATGAATAAATAATTTAGACATTTCGCAATGTAAAGATTATTGGAATTACTAAGAACTTATCCTAAAGAAAAAGCCATCTTAAGGTCATATAAAAGCTTTTAAAAATTAAAATAGTAGCTATAAGAAGTATTGATAAGAGGCGTAAATGTGATGTCATATCAATAACTTGAAACAATTGATACTTATATACAATTATGGCAATTGAATTTGATATTTAAATATCTATTGTGAAAGATATAAATTTCATCAAATCAATCCCTATAAAAAAGCATTACTAACATCAATTTGGCTTAATTTTCACTAGTGGTTAAAGCTAAAAGCATTTTGACGATAATTTTTTTTATGACTAGTGAGGCAGTTTTAAAGAAATTCACACCATCTAAATGTGATAACCTTTACCAACTAAATAAGATTTATGTATATTCATGAATTCATAAGTTTTATTTTGTATACCCATTAAAACTAATAGCACATTTTTTTATTATCAAAGAAATAATGGACAAGGTGTGAGTAGTTTTTTCTAAACATTTCATTTAGTTTGCATTGAAACATGCCATTCAAGAATAGAAGTGGACTAATAATAAGATTCTAGGTTTCAAATAAGTATAAGAAAGATAATTGAATGTAGGATATTTGGTAGGAGATTAAAGTATTTTGATTAAGTGAGAAAAAATCAGAAAAATTATAAAAAGCTAACAAGTTGCAATGATATTCTTGCAAGTTAGAAGACATTTCAATATTTAATGGTTGAGCTATTTCCAAAACTCAACCAAACAACCCACTCAATATCAAAGTATAATTCATTAATCAACCATGAGTTGTAAACAAGATCTTGCATTTTCGCCTATATATGTATACCTTATGCACATTCACACCTTTGAAATCTTAACTTCCTTTAGTAGAATAAGTATTCTAGCACCATGTACTCTAGTATGTACTTATTTGGGAGGACATAATATTTTAAGGGAAAGATTGGTGGTAAAACTTGGGGTGGGTTCACCAGCAAACATACATTTAATCCCTCTAGCAACTGTGGAAAAAATGAAACATCAATCTTCTGAGGAGAAGCTAAAAATATGCATAATCCCCAATAATAGAGAATATTAGCTCATTATAATGTTGATTAATGATGTTTGAAAACTAACTTGAAATTTTCTAATGTGTTTGTACAAGTGATATAAAGTCAAGATTTTCTTACTCATTTTTTTTAAATATCAAAAGAAGTATATTTTTATAGTATAAAATTCAAAAGATAGCTAAGAACAAAAGATGCAGGTAGTCCCTTCTCAGTGGAATTTGTATTTAAAATAAGGATAATAAACCATAATTAACATAATACTTTTTTTAAAAAAATGACCAATTATAAGAGGCAATGGGTGAGTGTCATATTTATCCACAAAAAGTTGTCTCTCCTTCAAACACAATTTTGACTATAAGTGGACCTTCTTAAATATGTTCATTTACCACCATGTCAATAGTGAGTTGCTATAAGCCTTTTAGAACTAATACTAGGTCACCAACATTCAAAGTTATGGGTATAACAAGTATATCACATGATCATATTATCCAAGCTTGATAAAAGATTATTCAACTCTTCTAAGTGATGTTGATTATTTTGTTGATCATTAAATTTAGTACTAACAATTATGAGAAATGATGGCAACTCAACAAATAATGAAACCATAGCTTTCACCCTAAAGGTCAATGATTAAGTAGTCAGCTCCAATAAATGGTTCAATAAGGCCCACAAGGTTTTGATAATTTATAATAAAATTGGTGTTTATTGGTACATGATTTTCTTTAAAAATTGATTTGAGTCTTATTGACTAATTATGCTAAACCATTTGAGCTAGAATAATAAGTGGTTGAATAACTAATCAATATTATGATATCGAGCAAACTTATTGATTTTACTACTTTTAAATGCTATACCATTATGAAATATGACATGATGAGTTATGTTGAATCTGTAAACTATATGGCCTTAAGAGTATTAAAGCATATTATTTGTTTTAACTTCTTTTAAAGGAAATTATTTCTATTCACTTAGAAAAATAATTAGTGGTAGGTATTTGAATGATTCAAAACCCATGATAAGTGCTTCATATTCTACTTTATTATTTGTGTGATGATCGATTAATGTAGATGGGTATATCATGATTTATTCTTCAGAAGATATAAATATTAATATGATTCCTACTTTTAATTAGAAATTTTTATCGAAACTTATTTTGATAGATGAGGTCCTATCAAAATATAATTTTTTTACTCTTTGTTTTTTTATTGATAGAATTTGCTAATTATAAAATCCCTCATTTAATGAGAAATCTATAAGGATATGACGGTTACAACAGAAATTTTCTAAAGCCTATCCTTTCATAGCTTTTCACAAGCATATGTAATATCAAATTACAATAGAATCATTTCCCATCAAGCTAATCTTCCTTAAAGAGTTAGTCTAGTCATCAAATATTATAATGAATTGACTAAAGAGATTAGACTAAATTTATGTAATGAATTGATATTTGGACTACAAATATTAACGTTTTTATATAGAAGAATGTTTATCTTGATAGGGATGAATCAATGACTAGATAATATAAAACATTTTTTTTACCTTGTTCATTATTTTGATTAAGTAATATTCCCACCAATTTATTAAGAGCTTTGATATATAAGTGTCATTTGATCTTTTGAAGGCATTTTAATAAGATTTATCCAAATGAAACTAGACATTTTCTTAGTTAAAGTGGCATATGGTTGGCATTTACTAGAGAAATTGATAATGAACCATTTTAAAATTTGATCCAACTATGTAAAGACCTTATTTAGTGTGACTCTTTGGGAGTTCCATCTCCAAAATTACATTAATTTTCACTAAATTTTTCTCAATACCATAAAATGGATAATAAATATTAGAATTTTTTGTGACAAAACTCTAAAATCACATTTAACATTTTCAGTTTGTGCTTTTAGAATCTTCAAAAAATGATTTGAAGATCATAAAGTGATCTAAAATAGCTTTACATTTTATAGTTATGTCGATATAACATTCCACTTCATGGGGCAATAACTCATCAAAAATTTGAGTCATTCTACAATGTTATGTTGCATTAGTATTCTTCAACCCAAAAGGCATAACTTTATTACAAAAAAAAAAACACTAATTGGAGTTCTAAAAGTTGTATGACTTTCATCCACAGTGTCCATATTAATCTAATTTGATCCTCATGGATCATCCATGAAGAATTGAGTTGATAATAGCTATGTCAATCATTATTTCAGAAATTTTTAAAGAAAATTTATCTCTAGGATAAATTTTATTCAAATCGCTATAATCAACACAAACTCAAATCTATCATTCTTCTTATGAACAAGAATGATACTAGCTATATACATAGGGTATTATTCTTCCCTAATTAACTTCAATTTATTTTTTTCCATGAATAATTTACTTTTTGATATTAGGTCACATTCTTCTTAGTGGTTGATTTTTTGAAGAAGCATTAGGATCACTTGATAATTTATGTAACATTATCTTAGAGGATAAGCCTAGCTTTTTACAATAATTTTAGAAAAACTAATTACAATAATATCTAAAAACTTGAATAATTTATAATACTAAACCTTATGGTTGTAATTTATTTATAAAGTGGGACAAATACCTAAATTTATTTCAACTAACTCATTAACCCACCTCAAGATTTAGAGGTGTATTAGTAATTTCATCATTTATTTCTTATAAATTATTAATATTTTACACATAAATGTTTGAAATCATTTTGTAACTTGCTAGAGGAAAAGTTTTATCATGAAACCTTAAGCCTTGCCACTCTTTCCTAGAAATCATTGTTTAAAGCTTATATCATATTTTAGCATGTTATTTATGCCATTTTCAAAGAAGATAAATTTTCAACCTTTTTTTTTTTGCTAAAGATAAAAAATAGAAAAAGGGAATGTCTTCCATTACAACAAAATAATTAGATTCTTATTTGAATGGAACTTTGGTTCCTCGCTATACATAATATAACATAATGTAAAATTTATTTACATCCATCTATAGAATGTTTATATATTACTTTTAAAGAAGACATTGAAAATATGATGATAGATGAAAGATCTCAATAAACATACTTCAAAATTAAAATAATGTTTAAGATTTGCTTCGACATTTGACATGCACTAAAGCATGGAATTTGAGATATAGATCTTAAAATTTAAAAAGCCTTTCATCATCTAAAACTTCTATATATTATGAAATCTTTTTTGAGAAAATATGTTGGTCTGCAATTTGGTGGACTTCTTTATCTAAATCAATAAAAAAGCTTTTATTAAGTATAATCTCACTAGAAGAAAATGTGAGAAAACCATCTTCCTTGGGTTTATGAAAAGTTGGTTATTTACCATATCTACAAGGAACCTTATTATTTCTTTATATTGTTGATAGAAAATAGCGGGTAGAGGGACTTACTTGTAATAATGACTAGCTAAAAATATTGTTGATTTAAATAGCTTTTTTTAGGGTGAAAATATTTAGCATCATCAAAAACACCAACTTCATATACCAAAAAAAATGGGTGGAGATCTCCTTTAATGGAAAATTCTTCTTATCTATGAGTATATTTAATACATTGATGTAAATTAGATGGCTCCATTTAATATTCATGGATCTAGGGATGCCTTAGTGTCACTCAAAATTTTAATTTGTTCTATCTCATGAAATTTTACTTTAGTCTTAAAATCATTAAATTATAATGGCAAGGTGAAAGAACTTAAGATTTTTTTACTCTTTTCATTAATGCCATGAAGAATTAATTTATCTGAGCATAATTTATTTTGCTTAGAGATAATAACTATAAGGTCAATACTACTACAACATTCACTGAGAATCTAGGATTTATTAGAATTCTAGTATTCACATAGGCCTTATTGATTGCATACAAAAGTCTATTATAATTAGTATCTTTCAATAGAAAGTCTTCATCACTAAAAGCAATAGTAAAATGATCTTCAAAAGAAAGGCATTCTTTTAATTTTTTCTTAGGAATAAACCTTAAAATTTTTAGTTAAGTAAACTTTGATGTATTTTAGTTGATAACATAAAGTGTCATAAATACTTAATAATGTAAAAAAAAGATTCTCTAAATGGGAAAAACATTGTAGCATATTGTTGACCTCACTTTTAGTGAGATTAACATCCACCACTCCTTAGACCTAAGATTCAACCTAAGTACTAAGTTTCCTCACCTAGAGCTAAGAAAATTTTAATGACTAGGGGAACACCAACCGAAACCTAGAAGACCCACAAGGTTCAACCTTAAGGCTAAACCTTGACTCATTTAGGTGGAATCCAATGACCTCTATTTCAAACTAAATCCCATGTAAAAAAACTCAACTAACTAGATGCTACCCAAAAAATATCTAAACAATACCTAAACAATGTTCAATTTGACCAAGTAACTAAGTTAACCTAATATAACCCATCAAGGCCTAAAGGGGCTAAACCTAAAATTAGTTCAAAAAATTTGGAATTGAACTCACCCAAACTTCTTGAAATATTATTTGAGTTTGATTGAGGCCTCATTAAGATTCAATTTGGTTAATTAACTCATTTAGCTCAAGTTGAT
This sequence comes from Cymbidium sinense, assembly GCA_021442155.1. NCBI lineage: Eukaryota > Viridiplantae > Streptophyta > Magnoliopsida > Asparagales > Orchidaceae > Cymbidium > Cymbidium sinense. The sequence goes on from CM038229.1 coordinate 22,532,903, forward strand.
CCAATTGAATCTTTTAGATCCAAAATCAAATCCAATTTGATTCAAGCCAAATTGAGCAAATCTAAAGTTCACAGTCATCCTAATCATATATTTGGATATTCCTCTTGACCAACTGCAATTTAATTTAGTCAATTAACCAATTTGACCCAACCTTGCCCAATTTGACCTTGGTCAAATTGAACTAAACTTCAATTCAACCCAAATAAAATTAAACCAATCTCTACAATCACTTCCAAAATGATTTTTGATCATGTTTCAAAATCTAATTGAAGCCAAGTAGGTCAATTTGGTTAGTTGACCCACTTAATCCTATTTGACCTAAAAAAAATTTGACCAAACCTTGATCTAACTCGAATTGGACAAAGCCAATTATTGTATTCAATCCTAAAATGATTATTGGTCATCCTCCACGCACCAATTGAACCTAATTGAGCCAATTTAACTCATTGGAACAACTTCACCTAATTTGACCTAAAGGGTCAAATTGAGCCAACTCTTGATTCTATTCAAATTGGATTGAATTAACATTTGAACTTAGTCTTAAATTGATCATTGAACTCTTCTAAATAACCAACTGAAGCCAATTTGATCAACCTAACTCAATTGACCAACTTAGCTTAAATTGTTCTAAAGGGTAAAATTGAACTATAACTTAATCCAAACTAAAGTAAACTAAGTTAAAGCCTACAATCAACTCCAAAATAATAATTGAACATGACTCAACTCTCAATTGCACCCAATTTGACCAATTTGATTAAATTGGTCAACTTGAGAACCCATATGAGCCAAAATCAAATCCACTTCAAATTATCAAATTAATGGTAGCAATGTGTTTCAAATCATCATTTGAACACAACTTAACAACCCTTGAGATCAATTTGGCCAATTAGTTAACTTGACTTAATTGAACTTAAATTGACATGTATGAGCCTAAATGAGCCAAATCTAACTAAATCAAGTCCAAACTTATAACTTGGCATGACTCATCCTCAATGTCTCTTGATCTGCCAAGTGGACTCAACATAAGGTTAACTCAGTTCAGCTTAAATAAGTGAACTAAGAGTTTTAAATTGGACAAAATCCTGAAATAAGAATGTCCAACCCCTTTTAGCCAAGGCAGACACCTTAGCTATGCCTTTAGATTTTTCCCCACTTACTTAAGCTGACCTAAGTTTATTTGGTCTGCCATTGACCAAGGAAGGTTCATCTTCAACATGGTCAGCCCTTGGTTTAGCTACCATGGCTTGTCCACTTCACAACTGCCCAACTTGGCCAACCACTCCTAAGACTCCACCTCATCAATCCAAAACCAAAATCAACCCTACCCACTGCTTGGTCAACTACCATGGCTTGAACCAACCCACATAGGTGGTTCAAATGGGGAGGGAGGTATACACCTCCCTAGCCCTCCAAACTCAGTGCACGCCTTCACAAGCCTCCCATAGCCAGTCAACAAGCTTTTTAGAGCTCCCTTTGCACTCATCATTGGTGTGGCCAAACCACTTCTCAACCTGAATGCCCCAAACATCCAAACTCACCAAATCATCTCCAAACATTGATTAACTCTTCTAACACCTTCCCCACATCCACACGAGCTAGAACAAACTGAGAACTACTCAATTTGTTCCTCAGGTCATTGATTTAGATCAAACTCTAGTGAGTAACATTGAAGCTTGGGGAGTAAACGATAAGAAGGCAACTCATGAATTTAGCAACAGGCTTCACCTCTTCAAAGTGAAGCTACCTCAATCGATTTAATTACTAGTCTTGAGCTTCGGTGAGGTATACACTTCAAACCGTAGAATGTTTTAGTGAGGTTGGTCTTTTGATCTGTGATTTAGTGTCTCACGTATATCTAACCATAAGAAACCCTTGTATTTTTATTTTTGATCCTAATGGAGTTGAATTTATCATGATTTAAGCTCTAGTGAGCTCAGATCAAGTGATAAAGGGTGGACGGTCTCCATCCCTCGCTAAAGGATGGGGATGATCACACGTTGTCCATTCCACGTGATTAGCATGGAAAGCCTTGATTAAAACCATTTGATCTTTGATCAAACATCTTGAGAAAAAAATTGTGTTCACCACCGCTGAATCAGCTATCATTAGGGATGGTTTAAATAACCAATCTTATGATGCCACATGTAAAGTGTGGTTGACTCTGCCATTGAATGTATAATTCTTTAAAATAGGGTTCAAAATGTGTTTAAATAAGTAGAACATTCAAAAATAATAACTAATTATAAAAAAATATATATATTAATAAGGGCTTGTTGGAAAGCTTAGAAAGAGAAGAATCCAAGAAAATAGTAGTCTTAATTTTTATCAAGTGTATAGAGACTAAGTAGGGTTTTAAAGTCTTTCTTATTAGTGAAATTAAATCCTAATTACTTAGCCAAATTAATTGAAATTTTGGTGAATGTAATATGGGATGACCTTTTCCTCAAATAACTATTTTAGGACAATTAGATGAGTGCATTAGGAAATCCATATTTTCAAACCCAAATTAGCCATTTTGGTCATGTAATAAATAAATTTAATTAGAAAAATTATGAAATTTTTTGAGGATGCTTAAATGTGTATTAGTGTCCCAATGATTATCATAGAAAATTATTAGGATCTCTAATCCTAATTATTTCTCAAAATGACCATTAAGGAGAAATTATTAATCAAAAATGTATTAATTGTCCTCAGACATTGAAAATTCATGACTAATTATACAAATTCCATAATATTATTAATGAACCCTATTTTTGCTTAGTTAATAGAGAGTTAATCAACGAAATTAAAATTTTTAAATAGTTTTAAGTATTTTAAGAGTAATTTCCTAATTAAGTTTCTCATAATTAATTAATTAATTATTGACAAAATATTATCCCAAATCTCTTGAAATTTTTATTGTTTACCTTTCAAGTTATTTTACTTATCCATGAATTTTCTCATAATTTTTTGGCATATAGATTATGATTGATTAATTTTTAAGGTCTCTTGAGTATTATTTGATTAAATAATTATGAAATTTAATTAATTCATAAAAAATTTCTAATTTCACTCTTAAATTTAACAAATGATCAGAGGGTGTGCAAGAAAAAATGCCATTATTTGATTTCTCTTCAATAGATCTAATTAATTATAATTAATATGTATTAATTAAGAAATATTGATTAAGTTTAAATAATGTTATATTCATATGAAGGACCTTAAGGTTTATTAACCTAAGCAGATCACTTTAAGATGACCATTTGATATCCTTATTCGCTTATGAATATATGGCCAATTCATACTTATAGTTTAATGTTAAATTCTGTAGGTGCATGGTGTATATAAGTAGTATGATTATTATTATTAAATCCAAAAATAGCATTCTCATTGTCTTAGTCAAAATATTTGCAAAATCTAAAATTAATTGAAGTGAATGAAACTCTTATGTGTAATTCATGTGTATAATATACATTCTTTGAAGGTATGTAGTTTAGACACCCAAGGGCATAGGACTACTTGTCTAAAGGAGATCTTAGATACATCAACTCTTTAGTTTAATAGTGGCACATACTTGAAAAGTCCGAAAAATACATGTAAAAATATAAACATTTTTTGAAGTTTATATGATAAAGATTTCAAAAATTTATACTGTCAATACTCATGTTTATATCAAAATATATATTTTATTTGTAAGAAATGAATTATTAAGATGATAAAAGAAATACATAATTATTTTTAAATAAATTTTGAAAATGGTAAAATAAACACATAATTATTTATAAAATAAATTATTAAAATGATGAAATAAATAAATAATTATTTAAAGATGGGTCATTAGTGTGATAAAATAAATACATAATTATTTTGAAATAGAATACTAAAGTGATAAAATAAATACATAATTATTTTAAAATAAAATCTTAAAAAGGTAATAAAATGTATATTTTAAACAAAATGAATAAATAAGGTTATAAATGTTGGAGGATATCAATATGTAAGTCACCTCATATTCTTATTAGCCTTAAAGCATCATTCATGTGATTATAATTCCATTTAAGTTTAATATAAACTTAAGGATTAATGAATGTCTTAGTGCTTCATTAAAAAGGATTAAAAATTAGGAAATGCATCTTTAAGTTTAACCTTAAGGTAGGGTATTGAAAAGAAATAAGTTTCATTTTATGTGAAGCTTATGAATTTTCATACTCTTTAAAACACTAAGTATAATTCAAATAAAATTGAATTGCAAAAAAAAAAAAAAATTCAATTTCTTAAATCAATACCTACTTGAATCAAAACCACCCTTTTGGTTAATTACTTAAACTCATCATTTAATAAGCAACATAAGCACTAAAGTTTAGTTTTCCCCACCACATTAACCTTCGCATTACATTAGATATATAGGTCATTGATCTTAAACTTATGTTTAGTTGATGCTTTGTTGTGATGTATTATTATTTTTTTTATTTTGTGGTGTAATATTTTAGACTAAATGTTGGGATTATTTGTATGTTAGTTTAGATGATAGGGAATTATTTATTAGACTAATGATGTTTTCTAGAGGGCTATACTTTATTAAAGGGATCTTTGTAATAAAAATATAAATTAAATATTTCTGCTTATAGGTGCTACTTACCCCTTTAGCATAACCCATTTGGACAGGAAGGCTTTGCAATAATGGGTGCTAAGTCTAATTATATGACATAATTTCTTGGTGTGTATGTATGTTATAGCTAACCTCTATTTTATAGACTTAGTTAGAATTTATTTCTAAATTTTAAATGTAATTTTGTAATAGAATAAGGTTAGGGTCATGGGGGTTAGGATGAGCAGAGGCTAGAAAGAATAGACTTGGGAGGCCTTGTGATGATTTGAGGATCCATGATTTGGATGATCAAGTGAAGATAAAAACTTTGTAGAAGATCGTTGAAGAGGGATTCAATATTTCAGAAGATACATCGTCACTTTTGACAAATAAAAAAAAGGTGCTTAAAGATAATTAACAAAAGGACTCTCAAGCATTAATTGCAATACAGTAAGTAATGACAAATGTCATCTTTCTAGGAATCATAGGTGCAACAATAGCTACATAAGCATGAAACACATTAGAGGAGTTTAAAGGAACTAGATTTGTATGCACTATCAAGCTATAAAATTTCAAACAAGATTTTGAGAATATTAAAATGAAGGATAATGAGACAACAAAATATTATCATTCTAGAATCAAAGAAATAGGTAATCAAATGAAAGTTTATGGAGCAACAATTTTAGACAAAAAATAGTCACATAGATATTAATATTTTCTATAGAAAAATATAATACAATAACTACATAAAAATATAGAAACTTTATCAATAGTAGGGCTAATGGGATCTCTTGAAGCTCATGAAAAAAGATTGAATAGGTGAAGTGAGAACCCTTTAAAACATGTCATTCAATCTAAAACAAAATTCACAATCTCATAATTCAAAAGAAGGTGAGAGAAATTCACAAGAAAATTTTAAAAATTAAAATAAACAAAGAAAAGGTGATAAGTATTCTACAAGCACCATTTCCAAAATAAGAAGCCATTGGATGAAAGATTATTGGTTTAAAGGAAAACCACAATGTTAAAATTGTAAGAAATTTTGACACAAAAAAATACTTATCTTTTGAAGAAAAATCATTAAGTTAATTTCTTAGAAGAAAAAGAAGATAATAAAAAAAATCTCTTTTATGCCTTCCAAGTGTAATATTTTGATAAACCTAACAAAACTTTAATATAATATTTTGATAAACCTAACAAAAATTTTATAAAAATCCTTTAGACGTTTCATATTTAATTCATTGATTATATACCATTCATTCGATATTTAAGTACTTCAATGATCTCAAAATTAAATAATTTTGAGTTCATCTTAACAAAATACCTCATTTGACTATAAAATACATGATTTTAAAAATTATTTGATCTTTCAATTACTATCTCAAAAATTTTAAATAATACTTTAAGTGAGTGATCGAGCTAATTTCAATTTAAATTAATCAAAGTTGGTGTCATTGGACTCGTCTGACTAATGCATTTTATTTTATTATAAATTTGATAGGATAATTTTGAATATAATTATATAAATTTTAATATTAAATTATATTAGTATTTATATTTCATTGTTATGTTGGCATGATATTTGTCTGCAAGAGGCATAAATTTGATGCCACATTTAAAATATTAAGTCATTGATATTTATATATAATTTAGGAAATTAAAATTGATATTTAAATATATATTGTGGAAGACATAAAGTCAAAAAGGAAAAAAAGTAATTGTGGTGTTTTAATTTGGAGCCATAAGGGCTCCACAGATCTTAGGGGGTGCTTATTGAAGTGATCAAATGCTGCATTAAGGTATGATGTATAATTTTAAGAGATGGAAACATCACCCTATAATGGACCTAATCACCTAATAAGGACTCCTAAGGTAGATGGGTCTATATGTGAACCAAAATCCTTCCCCAACTTTATATAGGGAAGTAAAATAGGGTTTATTTTATGCTAAGTTCTAAGTTCTTTAGCTCCTATAGTTAATTAAATCTTAGAAATTGAAAATCTCCTAAGAACACTCCATTAAAGTAGTCAATAAATATCTCAAAATTTCAATGCCAGACTACCAAAAGATTTGGTATTTATGAAAATCAAATGGGAGAGCTTAAATAAGAAGACTTATTTATGAAATTCAAAGGAGAATAAGTAGGAAGCACCCTTGATACTAGGAAGCCTAGTGGGTGCTTCAGTCTACCCTATAGTAAGGCTTTATATATTTGAGAGAGAGAATTTACTATTATTTAAGTTAGAGTATTATTAAAATATTAGGGCTTATAGTCCAACAACACAAGATCATGGAAATGAATAAGAGATGAGGACTTATACTCGTAGACAAAATGAAATAAATAGTATCAGAACCTAAATCTTAAAGGATTTAGCGCTAGAAGCACGACCTATGTCTAATCAAGAAAATGGGACATCATGGTTTACCTCCACAAGAGAGAATAGACACATCCCAACTCCTGCACTTACAACTGCATGGAGTGGTTGCTAGCTAACACTTCCTACACCGACCTGTCTTATGTATATAAAAGATAGCTAGAATGTTGTTTAATTAGAAAGGAAGCAAGAATCCTAAACTCACTCTCAACGACTAGAACATGATTGGTATAAAAAAATGGCTTAAACTAATGCAAAAATTATAACTTTTTAAATCATTTAGACATATTTATTTTTAGACCAGGTTTGGGACAATTATGCCTACATGCACGGTGTAGTAGATTTATGGGCCAAATCAGCAAGAAGCGATGTTCTCCACTACAAGGGATCACCCTCAAAGGTCAAGCATATCCCCTATCATGCAATATTGGAGACCTTGCCTATTCAAGATTGACACAATATGATATGCATGGTGTGATAACATACAACATTCAACAAAGGGGTTTCTAAAGCTTTAAGATGAGATTTTGAGTTGCATTAAAACTTAATTATGAATTTTTAGTGAAGATAGAAAATTTAATTTTATTCTAAAGAGTCTATTGCATCCAGAACACACATCCAAATCATAAAACTTTAAGGAACCTATAAAAAAGCATGCCATTTCTAATGCACAATCTAAACACAACAATCATACATATGAATTTCATAATAGAATAAGAGGCCGGTGCGGCTGGGTACCACCGTACACCCTTGAAATAAAATGAAATTGGGTAGCCAAGATCTATCTTTATATAACCTGAATTATAGTAGAATATTATAATTATAATGAATGCTATGAGGGTCTTCAATCTCTTATCTTTCTTTCCTTATTTTGGATTAATTTGCTCTAAGCTTCATAGAGCCTTCCGGATCTTTTCCTTCTAGCCACTATTAATCCTAAATCTCATATCACTAATCCTGATCCTATTGCAAAAATTACATATTTATGAAAATTAAAATTTAACAATAGTCCCAAAATAAATATTAGTTAAATAAACATACAAGCCAAATAATTATATTTCACATATTTAGACTTAGCACCCTACACTTGGGTAGTCAGGCCGACATGTCTTAATTGGATTATGCTTAGAAGCATAAGCAGCACCTACAAGCAAGAACATTTATATTTACTTATTATTACAACGACCTTTTAGCATAATCCACTATAGAAAATATCATTAGGCTATTAATGACATAACATCCAGGCTAAGCATAAACAATCCTAACTTCCAATCTAAAATATTACATCATAAAATAAAATATAACACCACAATATACACTGGACTGACATAAAGGCTATAATTGGTGACTTAGTATTGTAATGTGTGTGCTAAGATTTATTCTAGTATGTTATAGTTATGCTTTATAAGTATGATTATCTAAAGTTTATAATTATTTAAGTTAAATATTAGGGGAGGTTCCACTTCAAATCTTAGAATGAATAGATTAATATTAATTTACATTTTCTTTATTACATTTGATGCCTACTACCCCCCTGCATCCCTATCCTAAGTAGTTTTCTAAGGGTACATTATTATGACTTTGGTTTTTAGTGAACTGCTTATGAAATATTTTTTATTAAGCCTAAGTTTGGGTTAGCCTTATGAAATATTATTCAAAGATGAAAGGCATCTCTAGATTAATGAAATTAAATCACCATTATATGAATAACATTCCACCACTTCTTTCCATCATCAATAACATACACATTTCTTCAATTTTGTTATTCATGATATTTGATTTAATACACATATTTATACATACAATATATATTTGCAATTTTGCACAATTGAATGACCATTAATGCATGTATTTTGGTAGAAAAGAAAGATTTCATCCCTTAGTTAAGCATTTGTAAACATGTATTAGAGATTTAGGCAAGTACGTGCCATTGTTAAACCAGGGAAGTGAGATTATCTAAGACCTCCTTAGGGCTACTTAAAGCCTCATGTTCTTGGGATGTCCATACTATATGCTTGCCAAATTAAACATATACACAAGCATGAAAATCATGCAAAGATTATAAGAAATCCTTTATTCATGCAAAACTTAGCTATACTTAAATTTAAACACTCTAATATTGGCAAGTAGATGTAATATAAACATAGGTATGTGGCATTTTGAAATACTATTTTGAAATTATAACTTAAATGTAATATTCCCCTCACATATGTAGCTTTTGGGCTTGATTTGAGCTCATTTGGGCTCAATTTGACTCTATTCTAGTGTTGTTGGACTCATCTCACTGAGTTGATTTACATACATGCTTTAACTTAAGATTCATTCTTGAATTATAAATTTTAAATAGATATATCATTTGTCCTCCTATTTTTGGATGAAAAAATTCATTTCATTCAAAAATATATAAAATTTTTTAAAAATAAAATCACTTTACCTAAAAATTATGAGGATTTATAATTATATAATATATATATTATGTGTATCTAATTCATTTATTAATTAGTTATTATATTTATTTATTATATTTTATTATATATATATATATTATATTTGAAAGAGGGGGCCGCAGGCCTCCAATTTTCCTTTTTTTCTCTAGTTTTAAATAGAGAGAGAGAGAGAGAGAGAGAGAGAAAGAGGGAGAGAGGATTTTTTTAAATAAATGGTGGGGGGGGGGGGTGGTGTGGAGGGGCCATCTCGCATCTCGGGGTTTTCAACTGACTTGGTTAGGAAGTGCACATCCTAAATTCAGGCCAGTGTGCTTCTGCTATCTTCTCTTTGGTAGCATCCACTAACTTGTATAATGGTGCTGATCCCCTCGCAGGCTCCAGTTCTCCCCGATCTCGGGGTTCCCAACTGACCTAATTAGACGTCATGCATCCCGAATTCAGGCTCTAGTGTGCTTTCACTTTTTTCTCTTTGATAGACTCCACTGACCTGTATAACGGTGCCAACCCTCATCACTGGCTCTAGTTCTCCCCAATCTCAAGGTTTCCAACAGACCTGGTTAGGCTGTGTGCATCCCGAATTTAGGCTTCAGTGTGCTTCTAAACTTGAACATAAGAGATCAGATCAGATCTTTCCTTACCCTTATCAAACTTCTGCAACATAAGAGAACGTGTATCAATTCTTTCCAAGTGGAAAAAGTCGGATGACCCATAGATCATATCCTTTGATAAGAACTACGAAATGATCTCGTAAAAACTTTATATTTGGGAAGGATTGTTAAATCACACATGCAGTGGATGCCAACATGCTTACGTGTTGGTAAGAAATTTTCATCATTTTTTCATATTTTTTAAACTTTTATCTCTCTTTCTTTTCTCCTCATCTCCCTCTTCCTCTTCTTTTTTATTTAGATATTGAAGAAGGCGAGTATTAATCTTGAATTAGATGATACCTTGAACACATGGAATACTGAGTTTGATATTATCAAATATCGCCATAGTCAATATAAACCACGATACGAGTCTATGGTTAAATAAGTTATAGCTTTAGAGGATTAGTTGGTCGAGTGTAGGACTGAACTATCGATAATGATAACTTCCTTTTCATTTTAGCATCAGGAGGTCGATAAGACTCGAGATAAGCTAGTGAATGTATGAGCTGAAATAAATCAGACTATGAAGACCTTAGAAGTGGCCAATGCTAAGATACAGACCTTAGAGGTAGAGAACAAGGCATTAATAGCATAGATCCTGAAAAAGAAGAATATAGAAGTTGACACCAACTTGAAGATTATATAGAGCTTCAAAAATTCCACAGCCTTCAAGAGTTTAATTCAAGATCGAGTTCAGCAAGCTCGAGATCATATCTATGATGCTAAGGTGAAGGATCTGGAACATCAGCTTCTTAAAGAAAGTTTTATTTATTGTTTCCTGAAAGGGACTTATCTTGTTCATCGCCAGACAGGTGCAGATATTAAAGGCCTTTCACTGAGTTAGGTTTCTGAAGATTCGTATCCAGGAGATGATGCAGAGAGCTCTTCTTCCTCCTTTTCTGGTGGTTATAGTGAAGATATGGATGTCATTTGATTATATTTTTATTATATTTATTTTAATTTGAGATCTTTTTAGTATATGACATATGATCATGTTTATTAAAGAAAGTTTTATTTATTGTTTCCTGAAAGGGACTTGTCTGGTTCATCGCCAGACAGGTGCAGATATTAAAGGCATTTCACTGAGTTAGGTTTCTGAAGATTCGTATCCAGGAGATGATGAGAGCTCTTCTTCCTCCTTTTCGTGGTTATAGTGAAGATATGGATGTCATTTGATTATATTTTTATTATATTTATTTTAATTTGAGATCTTTTTAGTATATGACATATGATCATGTTTATGTATTTTTCATAGTGTATTTTTATTTTAAAATAAAATGGTTGATGTTTAAAGTGATTTATTACTAATTTAGGCTATATGTCAGAAAGTTATTCAATGATGTTAGCCTGTGTATTTTAAGAGAAATTCTAGCAAAGATTTTCAATACATCTGAGGTTATTTATCAAAGTTTCACTCAATGACTTTAACCTGTGTGAAGTAGGTACAAAGTTTTGAATTATCTGAGAATTTTTGTTAGAGTTTCGTTTGATGACGTTAACCTGTGTGGAGTAGGTACAAAGTTTTGACCTATCTGAAGTTTGCCAGAATTTTGCTCGATGACACTAACCTATGTGGAGTAGGTCCAATCGTAACCACTTGGGATCAATTTTTCTCTCTTATTATTATTATTTTGATTAATCATTTTCAAAAAAAAATATTAAACATCAAAATATAGAGTTCAATTCAAATGTTACATCATAAATTCATTAGTAATATCTTCGTAGGTTCTCAGCATTCCAAGTGCATGGAAGAATTTTCCCTTTGAATCTTTGAGCTTGAAAGTTCTTGGTTTAACCATAGTAATCACCACATAAGGTCCTTCCCAAAAAGGTGAAAGTTTGTTATGTTATGATTTTTTTTTCACAGATACCAAACTTTGTAGAACTAGATCTCCAACATTCATAGGCCTGGGCTTTACTCTCTGATTGAAGTGACGTGTGATCCATTGATGATAGGCAACATTTTTTATTGAAACTACTTTCCTTATTTCAGGAAATAAATCAAGGTGATATTGGAGATTTTCTTTATTATTTGTTGGATCAAAAATCTGGACCTTAGGACTGGGGATACCAATGTCAACCAAAATAATTGCCTTCATACTGAAACAAAAATTATAAAGAGTCTCACTAGTTGGTGTTCTTGTAGTTGTATAGTAAGCCCATAATACATTTGGGAGTTCATCCACCCATTGCCCTCCAGCCTTATCCAAATGTGTATTCAAGCCTTTTAGTATATATCGATTCATAACCATAGTTTGACCCTTTGTTTGAGGGTGTGTTACAACTGTATGAACCAATTAAATGTGTAAATCTTTGCTGAAGGAAGTGAATTATTTTCCCGTGAATTGAGTCCCATTATCTATTATGATTTTAGCAAGAATTCTAAAATGACAAATAATATTTTTTCAAATATATTGTTTAGCATTGGCTTCACTGATTTTTTCTAGTGGTTCTGCCTCAACCTATTTAGTGAAATAATCTATCACCATAATGATAAATTTTTGTTATCCAGTTGCAATAGGGAATGGTCCCATAATATCTATTCCCCATTAAGTAGAAGGATAAGGGCTCTAGAAAGATGAAAGTTTGGTCGGTGAAATGTGGTTGAGATTAGAATGCATCTGACAATTGTTACACTTTTTTACAAAATATAATGCATCATTTTTTATTGTAAACCAGTAAAACCCTTGACTTAAGATTTTGTGGGCAAGTGCTCTGTCCAAGTGTTCTCAACAAATACCTGAACGGGCTTCTCGAAGTGCATACTCTACTTTAGATGGTGGAAAACATTTGAGATATGATCTTGTGAATGATCTTCTGTATAATTCATCACCGATAATGCTGAAGTTTGTGGCTTGTCACCGAATACGGACGGTGACAATTGGATCTTCTGGTAGAGCTTTATCACATAAAAAGGTGAATATCAGATCTATCCAAAAAACTTGCCCTTATTCATCAATGGACTATATTTCCCAAGGTCCTTGTATGCTGGGAAAATGAATATCTTATATATACTTTCTCTTTTAAATGTCAAAAGATGTTGAAGTGGCAACTTTTGAAAGAGCATCAACTCTAGCATTTTGATTTCTTGGAATGTGAATGATTTGATATTTACTTATTTGAGGGAGAAGAGATTTTACTATATTTAGGTATTTTAGTAAATTATAAGATTTTGAAATCATCTTTTCCCTCAAATAAGTAAATATCATATAGTAAAATCATCTAGTAAATTAGTGCAAGTTGCAAATCAGTGTAAATTATTAGATTTTGAAATTCACAATCAATAGCCAATTTTAACCCTACTACTAAGGCTTCATATTTTGCAACATTATTAGTAGCTGAAAACTTTAAATGTAGTCCATAATCAAGGACATCCTATTGAGGAGAAATGAGTAGAATTCTTGCGCTAGCACTAGAGTTTTTAGATGCTTCATCAACAAATAAAGACCAATGTTATGATATTGAATGAGAAGAATCTATTTTAATAGAATTTGGGATGGTGCATTCAACAATAAAATCTATTAATACTTAAGATTTGATATATGTCTTGGGAAAAAAGTGAAAATTAAATTCTCCCAATTCAACTGACCATTTAACTAATCTGCCAGAAGCTTATGGGTTTTGGAGGATAATTTTGAGTGAAAGTTGTGTATATAAATTGATAGAATGAGCTCAAAAGTGTGGGCGTAGCTTTCTTACTGAGAACACGAATGCAAAGGAAATTTTATCTGCAAAAGGATAATGTCCTTTTATGTTAGATAGAATTCTACTAATGTAATAAATTAGTCATTGCCCCTGAGCCTCTTCACGGACCAACATTGAGCTTATTGCATGAGGTGAGATTGCGAGATACAAATAAAACATATTTCCTAAGATTTGCTTTAATAATAATGGCGATGAGGATAAATATTTTTTGAACTGCTCGAATGCAATTTGACATTCATCAGTCCATTGAATGCCAAGCACTCTTGAGTATTCTAAAGAAAAATAGATATTTGTTTCCCATTCGAGCCAAGAATCGTGATAGAACCACCATCCTCTCGTTCAGGAACTGCACCTCCTTTATGCTCTTTAGGGGCATTATATCTTGTATAGCCTTAATCTTTTCTTGATTGGCCTTGATCCTTTGATGAGTGACCATAAACCCTAAAATTTTTTCAGATGTAACTCCAAAAGAACATTTAGAGGGGTTTAAGTGTATATTATACTATTGAAGAAGCTTGAAGCATTGATCAAGGTCATTCAAATGTTTTGTTCTTTTAGTACTTTTAACCAACATATCATCCACATATACTTCCATAGTACGACCAAGAAGAGTTTTGAAAACTTTATTCATTAAGCATTGATATGTAGCTTCTGTATTTTACAATCCAAATGGCATTACCTGATAACAACACAACACCTTTTTAGTCTGAAAAGCAGTGGCTTCTTCATCATCTAGTTTCATCTTAATTTGATTACATCTAGAGTAAGTATCCATAAAACTAATAATTTGATGACCAACTGGTTTATGCGTGAGAGAGGAAAACTATATTTTGGGCAAGCTTTATTAAGGTTGGTGTAGTCAACATATATTCTCCATGCCCCATTAGATTTCTTCACCAAGATAATGTTTGCCAACCACATAGGATAATGCAGTTCTCATATAAATCATGTGTCTAAAAGCTTATTAACTTTCTGCTTAATTGCTTGTAGATGATCTGGAGCAAAGTTTCTTTTCTTCTGAATGATGGGCTTGAAAGCTGAGTTAATTTTGAGGGAATGAGATATAACCCCAGGATCAATTCCTGGCAAATCTGTTGGACTCCAAGCAAAAAAGATCCTAGTTTTGACACAAAAAGCTGAAGTACTCCTTTCTTTCATCATCAAAGAGCAATGAACCTACTTACATTATTTTTGAAGGATATTCTTCTGATAATGGAATGTTGATAAACTCTTTGACTAGTGATGCTCTCTGAAGTGTTTCTTCATCTCTTAAATCAAAATTTTTGATGTTTAATACTATTGAGGGTTGTGGTCGGGCCTGCCTTAAGTAATAGGTTCATGCTATCCGATGGTTGCCATGAACCTCAATTATTCCATTAGAGGTTGGAAATTTTATTTTTAGATGAGGTATGGAAGCGAGCCAAAAATTGATTGTATGAGTCTTACAAGGATAGCATTATTGGCTGATTCTAATTTAACTACCATAAATTGAATCAAATGCATGGCCTGTTTAGGGAATTCCTTAAGAGTAACCAGGAGTGTTATTGTTCCCTCTACCTTTATCGGTTGATTGTCAAAGCCATATAACAGCCCAGCAACTGGTTGCAATTTTTCTCTTACAAGACCAAGATTTAACAATATCGAGTAGAATAATACATCGATAGAGCTACTATTGTCAACTAAAATACTTTTAACATTATAACAAGGATCTCCAATCCATGCATTAATAATTAAAAGATCTTGATATAGAGTTTGTATCCCTTTAAGGTCAGAATCATCAAGTATGATGGACTAATCAATTTGTGACCTCTTCATTCTAGGCTCTTCGGGTGTTGTGAGTATAACTTGATAAGAAAATTATGGCCTCTAGTGATAGTTTCAATTTCTCTGACTATTTATCGATTTACTTATGGTTTTCTTGGTTGTTGTCTTAGATGGGGTTGGTTTTTCCCTCTGATAAGATTATTATTATTTCTTTGTTGATTTTGAAAAAGCTATTTTTAGGTAGCCCTGTTGTAACAACCTTTGGATTTCTTTCTATAGATATCTACAAGCCTCAGTGGTATGTCTGTATCCTCGATGAAAATAATAATATTGATCCTGATTTTTGATGTTTAGTCTTAGTGGATTAGGACATTTGATATTATTTTTATTCTGAATAGCCATTAAAATGTTCGTACGAGAGGCATTCGATCATTCTTTTTTGGACAAGATGCATGAAGACTCTCATTTAGGTCTCCCTTATGCTTCTTAGAAAAATGTTCAAATTACTTCTTGTGGGTGTTGATGGCCTCATCCGACATGATCTATTCCTCTACTCTCTGTATGAGGTCTCCATAAGAAGGAACTATTTCTCTCATCAATGATGAGTAGAATGGTCCAGGCCTTAGGCCTCCCAGAAAAATGCCTTGTGATAATTCAGGGTCTACTCTTAGAATTTGTCAAGCTTCACTCGAGAATCTTTGAAAATACTCTTTTATGGTTTCTTCATCATTCTGATGTATTCCAAAAAGGTGAGAGGGGTCCTTAATGGTTCATCAATTTGAGATGAATTATTCAACAAAGAGTTTGGCCAAATGAGAGAAGTTGGGAATGCTCCCTTGAAGAAGAGAATAAAATCACATATGAGCTTGTCCTTTGAGAGTAACCTAGAAAACTTGGCAAAATAAAGCATATGAGGCTTGTTGGATGTGCATAATAGTTCTGTAATGATCAATATGCTCATCAGGATTAGAAGTCCCATTGTAAGGCTCCATGTTAGGTAGTTTAAACCCTGCCGGGATGGGTTGTTGAAGAACTGTATCGTGTAAAAGAGAAGATTCTTGAATGCTCCAATGAGGAATGATTCTCTCTTTGAAGAAATTCTTCTTGGATTAGATGGCATAACTCATTTCTAATGGCTTCAAGGGATGTTCCAATAAAACAGGGCTGATTCAAATCCAACAAAGAGGTAGGGGATTGACGGTTAGTCGGACGGCATAAGAACGGTGAGTTGAACTAGCAGTACCATCAATGTCCATATTAGAATGACATACATGAAGAATTTCCACATGATCATGAGTGGGTTCTTCATTAGCTTCTCCAACAAAATCAACTCTATCATGTTGTTGATATCGTCAATTTTTCCAAGTTATGGTGCCCTTCTTGGTTGTCCAGCTCCTAGTAAATGTTGAAGGATTTGATCCTGTTGTTCCTCCATTCTTTGTATGCTCTCCTCAAAGGTATGAATCATTTCACCTAGATGGTGGTTTTGATCTTATTGGGAAGCTTAGTCATTTGATATGACAAAGTTATGGGAATGACGTTCTCTTAGATGGCACCAAATTATTATATACCAGAAAACCAGTAGTGGTAGAATAAAACTTCACATCTTAGCTTGTATAGAAATCTAGCATGCACATAGATAGTTGAAAAGAGAATTAGAAACTACAAAAATTTTATGTGGAAAAGCCCTAGAAGAGGGGGAAAAAATCACGGGGCCTGGCCCAGTAAAAATGATCTAATATATATCTGCTTTGGAGTACAGAGTTTAAGTCTTCCTAATAGCGTGATTACAACATTATATGTGAGAATTCTTGATAGTGGAAATTTCAGAATCAAGTTACATTAAATATATAGTGGTAGTTGAGCTATAATGGTTGTTGGTGGCAGTTGACGATGGTAATAGGCGACGATCAACGGCTACGATGGTGATGACGAACTTCAAACTCCTAATTCTCTCCTAGCTTTCTCCCAAGATCACTTCTAGTGTCTTTCCCCTTCATGACAAGAATGAGGTTCTATTTATATGATTCTAAAAGGGGTCGTTTTAGCCATTATAGCCAAAATCCTAAAAAACTCCATCGAACAGTGTATATTGATTCATTTGATGATAGATAGTTTTTTGGTGATTTGATCATTCAAATGATATTTGATTTGAGTGATCTTAGACTTGTTGAATTCATCTCATCGAGCTGCTTGATTCAACTATAAGCATGCTAAATTTAGAAGTCATTTGATTAACCAATTAGTGTTTCAAGTTTTATAGGTAGCTTTTGGGCTTGATTTGAGCTCATTTGGACTCGATTTGACTCTATTGATTGTTGTTGGACTCATCCCGCTGAGTCAATTTATGTACATGCTTTAACTTAAGATTTGTGCTTAAAATACAAAATTTAAAATATATATATATATATATATATATATATATATATATATATATATATATATATATATATATATATATATTTCAAGTTTTGCAAATCTTTAAAAAAATTCCATGTTGATTCTCGGATGCGAATACTGCACCCACGGTCAATGGGAAATAAGACTTTGTAGTTCGAAAAATCTATTATATCACTTTCTTAGAAAAATAATTAGTGATGATTATTTTTATTGAATATGAAATTAAACTAATTTACTTTCAACTAACTAAATGCTCTTGTTGTTATTAAGGGAAAAAATGCCTGATCAGAAGCAATGTAAAGTAAAAAAAGAATTTAAAAAAAAGTTTATAATTATCTCTAGACTAAAGATAATATATATTGGATGCAAATATTTACTTAAATATTTGTCGCACTTTGTTCTCTCTTTGTCTTTCTCTCTTTCTCTTTTCTAACCTATCCACATCTCCTCCACCGCTATGTTTGCTAGAGATAAAGAAAAACTTATTATCTCTTATATCAAACCACCTTACTATACACCAACACTGTCATTTCTTTAATTTTCTTTTAAGTGTATACACTAAGCAATAAATTTTTCTAAGAGTGGTTGTGAGTTTAGAATTTATCTTATTGAAAGGTTTCTTACTTAATGATAAACTATATTTTGTAGAATATGAATTAATATATTATGACTTTCAATAAGTTAATGTATTTTATATAGTTCAATTGATTCTTTTTGTAAAAAAAGTGACTATTCTAAATAGTCTGCATTAGTTGATTGAGGCCAAACACCAGCACATTTCGAATAGGTAAATAATAGGGTTTTTACAAGAAAGATCCTTGAAATTTATTGGAGGATATATCTTGCTTAAAAACTTTCACTCACTATTACCATTAGTCCTACATTTGAGTATAATATATATATATATTCTACTTTAGACTATTCATTTGAGATGTATTTTTTATTTAATTATAAATGCACAAAATTATATGGATAATTTCCCATTGGAGATTTTGGAGCAAATGAGATAATCCAAAGTTAAATTCAAACTTAGCGCCCATTCCTAGTGCTTAGCTGCTTAGGCTAGCTCAAGATCTAAGGCACCCACCTATAGGTAGAAGACAGAGAAGCTAACCAATGAAGGGTCAACCCTTAATCTAAGCATGAGTCCCAAACCAGCAAGAATAAAAGATAAAGTACTTGGCCCCTCTGCTCAAAAATTTTGGTGGTTGGGTGTTAAATCCAAATTACAAAAATGTCTGCATGCAGAGTGTGTAACACCTAGGCTCCCAACAATAGCCTCTAGGCATATGCATGTGCCTTGTAAATTTCCATAGATTCACCCAAATTTTTTTACCTATTTGGGGAGATCCCATGTAGTTCTATATAAGCGAATCTTGTGGACAATTTGGAGATTTAAGGGCAAGGAGACATGACTAAAAAGATGATGTTTATCAAGTTTTATGCTTCAATTTTTCTTTTGACTTTCCCTTCCTTTTATTATATCAATGTTCATGTTTAAGATTTTCATAATTTTCTTTTATGTCATTATGAACTAAAATATTTTTCTTGGGAATAGGATGTAGCCATATTTTTATGTTGTTTTTCATTTTAATAAAGTTTTGAGTTTTATTTTATTTCTATATCTTATATTTTGTTATTTTCTAACATGCTAACAGGTTGATTGGCCATCTATTAATAGCTAGGAGGTCTATTTGAAATTGAGATGTAAATCATAGATTCATCTTGAATAAAATACTACGGTGATGGGTGTCATAGGTTACAGTTACTTATAAAAATTTTGTGTAGTACATAGTAAGATCTAAAAGAGCCTTGAAAAATTTTATTTTCATGAAATTTATCATCAAGAGGTAAGTAAGTTGTGCAAGAAAAATATGGACCTTATACTTTTGAGAGAAAGATAGCGACCACCTTGATCAAACTTCTATAAAATCCACTTTTTATTTAATTAAAATTATAATAAAAACTAATAACATTTGTGAACCCCAATCCCTTGATTTATTCGTATTGAGATCTCTTATAAAGATTATTCTCATTGTTAATTACTTAACTTTTTTTTAAAGATTTAGGTATAGATTTTAATTTTTGCTTCCACACCCTAGTTTTAACATCCAAATAATATTTAATTAACCTAATTTTGATTATTATCATGCAATCCCCATGATAATTATATTGTCCTGACGCTTTATTACTTGAAGTATTCTTAAGCTCTTGCATGTGTGGACTATTAAAACCCATCATCTTCCTTTCATATGGCTACTTTTATCATCTAAATAACCTTTTTATTAGGTCCTTTAATGTGATTTGAATCAATCTTATTATTACATATTTTGTATTTTATGTTCTCAAGATTTAAAAATGTTGGACCTAGATTTAATTTTTGTCTCTTTATGTCTTCAATTAGATCAAGTCGTAGGAAGCATAACCACTTTATGTAGTGCACTCTATTTTATCATCATGGAACTATAAGTTAGCACCTTATGCATTCTCACTATAATCAAAATTAGAGTGGAGCTATCAAAACTATGGTACAGCACTATGCCACGGTGATCTTGGCACTGAGGTGCTGTATTGACTATTGAGAGGGAATAGTTACAAGAAACATTGCTATAAGTAGGAGTGTCCAGTCCCACCAAGCTTTTACTTTTACTCTCTCTCTGACCACTCCTACTCTCATTGCATTCCCTGACTACATCCGAACTCCAGATGATCTTTCTTTGCTCCAAGATCCTCATTTGCTTCAGGTAAAATTTCTATGCCATTTTATTATTTAAAAAAGTGGGTTTAAACTATAATTCCACTGTTGATTATTAATCCAATGAAGAAAAAAGGAAGAAAATAAGAATATCAGAGATTTGAAGACCTCTGTTATTGAACTTCATTCTAGCATGAGATGAAAACCCCTCCCCTCCATTGATCTTAAATCCAAAATAAGTTAAAAGAGTTCTTTGCACTATAATTTATGGAATCTAGCAGTGCTAAGCCGAAATGCTACTCAAATTTCTAAAAAAGATATTTTAAAATTGTCACACTAAATTCAAAACATGACTCATAGCACCTTAGCTGGATAAAAGAACTACAATGATGTGCTCTCAAGTTTTCATATTATAAATGCAATTCCATGGCGCCAAGAACCAATGGTGTAGCACTTTAATGAAATCGCCTCAATGTCACGGTACCATGCTTACTTGGCTCTAGAAATATGACTTGAAATAGTTTTTGGGTAAAGGGACATAATATCCTTCAGTGTCATAGTGCGATATGACCAGGTACTTGGTTCTATATCACTCTAACCCAAGCAAAAAGACTTAGAACGTTTTTTCAGCTAAGGGGCACAATGTCACCCCAGCGTTGCAGCACCATAAGGTAAATTCTAAGCTCTCGGGTTTTCCAGCATGTTCACAGCGCTAAGGCACTTGTTCATAGTGTCGATGTGCTGTCACTCATATCTTACTTTTATTTATGTGTTCAAATATTTTTATTTAAGTCCTGGAGAGATAAATTAACATATGCAAGAATACAATAGAAAATAATAAAAGGGGAATTTTATTGCTAAATTTAAAATAAATACAAAAAATTACAAAAAAGGGGAAATGTATAAAAAGTGGGAGGAAAACTAATAATCATATTCGTCACCCTCTTCTTCCTCTTCTTCTTCCTTCTTCATGCCTGATACCTGTGCGGTAATTATATAAGCTGATACTAAGGCACCGTAGAGAAGGAGACCTGATTTTGATATGTGAGATTGTATCTCTAAAACACGTTGACCAGTATAGTGTTGAGCTGAACCATGTAAGAGAATTGCATCTACTGTTGATCCATATGATGATCAAACTAACACTCCAGAATCTTCTTTCTGTGAATACTCTTGTCCACCCTTTTTTTTAAGTCCATGACTTGACTGACAATTTCTTAGACTTGCTCGGCTAAGAACTTGGAAGATTAGGGTTGAGGTCGTGGGGCACACAAACTCTCCCCTACTTCGAACCTCGACCCAAATCCCCCAATTACCCTCTTTTTTGAAAGAGCCTTCTGAATGAGTATTTCTTCATCAGTCCCCCCCTACCGTACTCGCTATGGCACATAAACCATAAATCAAATAAGGGTGACCATACTTGACAGTAGTACTCCCTTTCATCAATTACAAATAAAATTATAAACAAACTTTTTGATATCGATCAAAAACCCCTCTAGACCTCGCTAATATTACTAGTGGGCATATGCTTGGTGGAAATGAAATAATGCTAAGCCTTAGACTCAAAAGAGAGACATGCAGTAGAAAAGTTGATGATTCTTTCCCCTAACCATTTCCATTGCAAATTTGCATTTCTGTCAAAATGAAAATGGAGGATCTCGACAAAATCAGGATGATCATTATAATAAGAAAGATATTGATTGAAATTAATATCTTAGAGATTGTAACATTCATTAATAACACTGTTATATTAACTTACTACTTTCCCTCGAACATATGGTTTATTTTCTTGGCTCTCCCGTGTGTTCACAAAGAACTCACGCACCACAAGGATGATGCATGAGCTATTATCATATGCCACTTTGGCCTAGTCTTGTCTCAAGATCACCCTTTCAACACTACCATTGAGATCTTGGAAGCTTCTCTCTAAGATCAAGTGTCTGTGGATGAGGGAATTTTGATAGCACTCCTCAGCATCAATGCTGATGATTCTGTTGGCATCGTTGGATGCCCCCTTTCTACTCACTACACTTCTAAGAGGCATGACCAAAATGTAAACTTGAGTGAAGAATAGAGTTGAGAAAGAGAAAAGAAATCTTTAAGGAGAGAGACTACTTAATAAAAATCTTTAATAGCCTTGGGTCCTATTTATAAATCAAACCAAGCATCACGATGCTAAAACATGTCCCAAAAGTGCTGGCATTTCGGGTTGCAGAACACAGCACTAGTGCCACGGTGCCGCCACATACAGTGTTGAGGCATTGTTCAGCCCATCCCATCGATTACTGTGCGATCAAAAAGGAAATTTTAATTATAATAAATCTTGTAAATGATGCATATGAAAAGCATTATTGCATCACAACACTTTGACTCAGCACCATGATGCCAATTAAAATGAGGCTATCATTTTTCTTTTAATCGACTATACAAATATGAGGAATTTTGATAAGCACCGTAGCATTATTATAATGTTAGCTCCGTAGTGCTACCCATGCAGGGTCGAGGCGTTGGGCCTCACAGCTCACATGTTTATGTATCATATAGACTGTCACCTAAGCAGTGGCACCTAGGCGTTGCACCCTTAAATAAAATATAATTATAATAACAATAAGATTTCAACCCTAATTATGGCATTTTAAAATGTATGTAAGTCTAGTCTTCTATATGTTTGCCATGTGAAAACCTTATAATTCATTCGTCATGCAAACAAATTCATATTTATCCACCATATGGATAACTCTAATTCTTGAATTCCAAAAAGTATGCAAGTCTAGTCTTTTATCTCTTTGCCATGCAAACACCCCATAATTTGTTCACCATGCGAACAAATTCATATTTGTCCACCATATGGACAACCATAATTTTGACATTCCGAAAGGTATGTAAGTACTGTCTTTTATTTGTTCGCCATGCAAACACCCAATAATTTGTTCGCCATGCGAACATATCTATCCAACATGTGGACAACCATAATTATGGCATTCCAAAAAGGTATGTAAGTCTAGTCTTCTATCTATTCACCATGCAAGCAAATCATATATATTTGGCATTTAAAAGAATTTTAAGCCCAGCCTCCTATTCATTCACCATATGAACATCTTCTTGTTCACGATGCAAATACATTATAATCTATTAACCACATGAACACTCTTACACCACTTACACTAAAATTCTAAGTCTACTTGGGGTACCTGAAATGAGGCAACCCATGGCTGCTAATCAGATTCTTTGGACATAAAAGTTATGTCCCTCTAATGTTGGTAGGCTGGAATAACATAATCCTAGGGTGTCAAAACCATGGGATCTTGATCAGGATTACACTCCTATTTCCTTTTAGACGGTCATCTAAACAACACTATACCTTTGAGACCAATGCATATATGATAAATATGTTTATTTCCAACCATAAGTGAGAGTGCTCTTTTGCTATGATAAGAGGGGTAATTAACTATGGAGGCTTGCATCCATAAGAAGTAGATCCCAGATCTAAATAAATTCTAACATGATATTAGGGAAAA
The DNA here is from genome assembly GCA_021442155.1 of Cymbidium sinense. Taxonomy (NCBI): domain Eukaryota; kingdom Viridiplantae; phylum Streptophyta; class Magnoliopsida; order Asparagales; family Orchidaceae; genus Cymbidium; species Cymbidium sinense. The sequence goes on from CM038229.1 coordinate 22,557,024, forward strand.
TATGGTTGAATATATATAAATCTGCCTCATGAAAAAAACATACTCCCACCTATCTCATCCAAAGATGGCAACGTGTATCCTCGAAAGTATTTTTTCTGAGCGATAAAATTTCTGGTGACTTTGCTGGGGATTGCCTCTCTCTCCATCTCAAGATGGAAAACTAAAAATAAATAGTGTCATAGAAATATCTCGAGTTGTATTCCTTAGATTCATTGATTCTAGTAGAATTTACACTCTTGTTTGAAATCAATCCATGGCGTGATCAATAAATATGATGAATATAAGATTATGGGAGAGATCCATTTTTAGATTCCCCCAAGTTATAATCAACATCGATTCCATTGGAGCCACTATCTCTGAGGTTGTCTAGTTTTTATCAACTGGACCTATAAATGAACTTATACCTAAGGTTTACAGCAAATGAAATATGTCAAACCTAATCACCCTGAATGAGCCTAGGCCTGATACAACCTCAAGGATAATATCTGTCTTCGATAAGTTATCAAAGATAACCCTGACAATATATGCTAAGGATAAAATGACTGTTAAGCCTAAAGTGAAATTTATCATTATCAACCCACTTAGCAGTGCATCTAAGGAATAGAGCCCATCACAAAATACTATCCAAGCTCTAAGTGGCAAAAAAGAACACAAAGAATCTTCTTTGGGCACTAAGATATTCAGAAGAGCTTGAAGGAAATACAATGTTTCCCATAAAGCTACCAAACTACCTATTCATATCAAGCAATAATCTGACCCATAGGTGGAAGCTAATATACCTACTAGTAACAACTTTGACGTGCTAAGATGGGTCAAAAGAAAAAACTTTGAACAAGTTATAAAGAAATATTTCTGTGACAAACCTACAAGTTCAATGTCACAGAATCTATCATAGCAAAGGGAATTTATTTCTTCCTGAATTAATAAGGTCTTGAAGACTGTTAAGAATAGAGGTCTTCAAAGAAGAATCAAGAGATTACTGAGTCAGGTCACCAAACAAACAAATTCATACTTTAAGAGAAGTAGGAATATCATGAAGTATCATCTTGCATGTCAAGAGCAAAAACATTTGATGATCAGTGAGCACTAACAACAAACCATCCAATCCAAAATAAATAAATGGCTAGTTATTGGAAGGTCTGGACAATAATATCAAAGAAAGTCATATCACCTAGGTCATTTCAACCTTGTTGGTGAACACTAGGGTGTGAAATCTAAGACTCATTCTCAAAAATTCATCACTGGGAGGTCCTGACTGATGTGGATGGCCAAAGAGTCGAAAGATGTCAAAGATGATAGAGCATAGTATGAATCATCTCACCAAGATAATGAAGAAGCTAACTCTTCTATCATTAACTAGAAGTGTTAGTCTGAAAGGAACAGGCCAATGGATGATGACATGGATGATCAACTTTTCTAGAAAGATGAAGATATCTCAATTAATGAAGAACTACAAAGTTCAAACCTCCAAAATACTGATCATATGGAGGTCAAGATCATTCGTATGGCTGACACTCACCTACAAAATAAATGTGTGGCATCTAAACAACAAAGCAAAGTTGATCAACATGGAAACCCAAATCACTGATAGCTTAGAGGCGAGGCTTAAGTAGAAGTGGAAGTGATTGAGAAACTCATGGATATTGTAGCAAGGCTACAACAATAGATGGGTTCCCAACTCTAATGGAGGGATCAAGAAATCAGTCAGCTCAACAGCTTCTTTAATGAAATGAATGGGCTGATCAAAGAATTATTTAGTCAGCTTAACCTCATAGAAATGGCAACATAGTGGATACCTCTAAGAAATCTACCATAGATAAATAATCCAGTGAAAATAAAGGTGTACAAAATGTTCTACCCAATTTACCGGCAGCTGTAGCACAAAGATAAGAACTTCCACAGAAAGCCATACTGAACCCTCATTAGAAAGCTAATGTTATCACAAAATCCCAAGTGGAAGACCTCATCAGGCAAAAGGTTAAAGCAGTTATATCCTTAGAAACAAGTGAGTAACTAGTAGGAAAAGGATGACCATATCTTGCTGAGTATGATCGAGTATCGTTCCCTAAAGGATACATCATGTTGAAGTTTAATACTTTCTCAGGCATAGAAAATCAGCGGCAACACTTGACTCAATTTAAAGCATCATGCAAAAATATCGATGAAAATGATGCTTTGTTGCTACTCCAATTCATCAGCAATCTCACCCATGTGGCCTTGGAATGGTATGCTGAGTTACCTAATGACTCAATAAAAATATTTGCTAAGCTAGAGGCACTCTCCATCAACAGATTTGCAAGAGTAATAAAGAGAGTGAAAATTGCAGTTCTTGCCTTAGAGAAAAGGAGAAAGGATGAGAGTGTTACTAAATATAGCACTAGATGGAGGAACCTAAGCACGAGATGTGATCGTTAGCTCAAAGAAAAGCATATTGTGGAACTCCATAGGTGAAATATTGATGATCAAATTGCCCCATACCTTATCATGGCTATAATCAATGCATTCCAAGAATTATTATTTTGTGTAACCAAGTTTGTAAGGTTACCTGAACTAAAAGTGCTTAATTTGGGCTATAATAATAACTCTATCGGAAGAGGAAAACAACCTAAGCTGCTAGAGTCCAAATAAAATGACATGAATACAACATTCACATTTACAGTGGACTAAAAAGGAAATGGATGAGAATCAACTTCGCAATCAGTCACAAAGCTGACAAAGGAAAAGAAATGAGTACCAACCCTCTAGAAGAAGATGGCTAGGCAGTATTCATTTAGAAGATAATGTACTGCTAAAATTTTTAAACATGCTCTAAAGTTGGGATTACAATTGCCAGAGCTGTGTCGATTAGATCAAGTACACAAGGTCGATGATCCCAACTATTGTCCCTTCCATAGGCTTATAGGTCACCAATTGAAGATTATTTTATTTTTAAAGAATGGGTTGAGAAGAGCTATCACAATGGAGAACTTACCTTGTCTGACAATGCCTTAGTAAATCCTAAAATTGAAAAGGTGAGCATTATTATGACACAGCTAAATCCTAAAGCACAAAATGAGAAGGTCGAGTCAAGCAAGACTCAGGATACAAATAAGGATAAAGAGAAAATTCCACAAGTACAACTAGAAGAAGAAGGTGGCTGGGAAACCTTCATCTTAAAGAAGACTAAAAGAATGATCAATATTCTTCTAGCTATAGAAGGTATTCAGTGAAAGAATGCCCTAGAATTTGAAATCGATCCCAGGATACTTCCCTTAAATAGGGGGCAATTTTCATACAAAATGAGGAAATGGATGAAAAAAGATAAGCCTTCAGTGTCAAAGCTTCATAAGTTAAGAAAAAAAAAAGAATGATTGGAAACAAAAATTCAAAATACAAAAAATGATGGATTCTCTAAAGGACTATGAACAACCTCCTCAAAGATCGATTAGGATGGAGGAATATATGCACCATTTATACCTCAACACAGAAGAGCATGAAGAAGAAGTTCTAAAAGAAATATGTTGAATGATAAATGTGGTTTCAACTTTAACTGATTATGAAGAAGAGTTATACCTTCCCAAAGAAAAGCATATTAAATGAAAAAATAACTCAGGCTCTAAGAAACCACACCCTGAATTAAATAACAATTCTGAGAGTCATGAAAACTCTAGAAACTTTGAAGAATTATAGAGCTTGGAAAACCTTTTGATGAGGAAAGCTAGGCAGGATAAGTAATACTGGTGCAATTAAGGAGTGGAAAAAGATTTTTCCACCTCAATAAGAGAAAGCAAGCAAAAAAGGCAAAAAAATTCAAACTAATGAGGATGCCTTACCTCCACCATTGGCTAAACACTAAAAGTCTACCAAAACATGAGTAGACTATAATGTTTTGGCACAATTATGCAAACTTCTTACTCTATTAAGTACATATGATGCTCTCATGCTATTCGAGGATATACAAGAGACCTTAATAAAAGCCTTGCAAAGCCAGAATAATATGAAATATTTTTCATTGAAGAGAGGATGAAAGAAGATCTTACTGTTCAGAAGCTAGCAACTATCACCTTGAGTTGTAAGGATTTACTACTCGGAATAATTGAACACAATCAACCTTTCTATGTTATGACTAAAATTCTACACATGTAAAGAGGTAGTTGATTGTCCCTAGTGCTTTTGTCAGTCTCCTGACAGCCAAGACACTTAGGGCACTAACTTTGGATGCTCGATATCTTGACAAGAGCATGATATTTTTACAAGGTTTCAATGAACATCGGCAACAAACCTTAAAGTCCATTGTCCAACCCATATGCTTTGGGGAATTACATAAAAAAGCTAAATTTCATGCAATTGAGGCCAAAGTTGCATATAAGGTGCTCCTTGGTAGGCCATAGATTCATGAGTATGGTATAGTACCCTCGACTCTTCATCAATGCATGAATTTTTTCCAAAATGATGAAAAACATTGAATTGATGGGGAAATGAATCCATTTTTGTTACACAAAATTAAGATTGATGATGATGCCAAATATTTTATCTTTAAGAAGGTAGAAGTGGTTAACTCCCAGAATAAAAAAGCTCCACCTATCAAATTAATGCTAAAGGGTGGCAATTCAAAAAGTAAAATTACTAAAGAATTAAAATAACCCAAGGTAATTCCACAACTTGGAAGTAATATCAAAGAAGTGGAAGAAGAACTAGTATTTAGGAATGCCTCAACTAGTCAAATGAAAAAAAGAGGCTAGTATTAGCAATGTGACCAACCAACTAGAAAAAAGCATGCATTTCTATAATAAGAACATCTAAATCTCAGTTCTCTGATAAGGCTATGAAAATAATGCTAATACCAAAAGCACATATAAAAGTTTTATGAACTCCAAGGAGAGAAGAAATAGAAAAACTAAAAATGTTCTATGCACACCTAGAAGAGGTTACAAGGATCATTGAATCCTCTTCTACAAAGTTGAAGAGTCAACGCAAATTCCATGCAAGAACTATTTGAAGGAGGTGATTTTGATGAAGAAGACGTTTCAATAATTATTCCTCAATACTTCTCATCAGCTCTAAAGAGGCTAGTCAGAAATATTGTCTAGCTTTTACAATTGAATGCATAAGCTTGATTGTTGAGAAGGCCCTAGTGAGGGGATAATGTTCAGAGTTTCATAGGATATGGAAAATTTACTACATGGGGATTAAGATATATTCCTTCATCAAATTTCTCAACAAGCTCATGCTATGCCATATCCAATATAGAAGAAATCTCTTTTGAAATCACAAATCTATGATGGAGTACCTCACAGGGGAACAAAAATGTGCCTGAAGATGAATTAATAATCCACCTAAAAGAAGCCCTGAAAGTATTTGAAGAAAGTAATCAAGCCATAGTAGATGAACTTCTAAAAATTAACCTAGGTGTTGAAGAAAACTCAAGGCCAATGTTTGTTAGTTCTAACCTCACATCAGAAAGATTTAAAGAATTAAAAGCACTACTCTACGAATATAAAGATAACATCGTATGAAATTATAGTGAAATGTCAAGTTTATCACCAGATGTAGTTGTACATAAACTGTCTACTAAATATGTTGTATAACCAGTAAAGAAAGCATTAAGATAAATGTGATTAGAAATTGAAGAACAAGTAATCACTGAAACCCAAAAGCTCATTGAAGCAGGGTTCATCTGGGAAGAAAAATATGCTGACTAGATTGCTAATATTATCCCAGTAAGATAGAAAAATGGGCAAATTTAAATCTGTATCAATTTGTGAGACTTAAATAATGCATTCCCAAAATATGATTTTTCATTACCAAATGTAGAATTCATGGTAGATAATATGTCCAAATACGATATGCTCTCTTTCATGGATGGATCATCGAGCTACAATCAAATTTAAATGGCTCGAGAAGATGAGATGTATACATCCTTCCACATGCCAATCGACATATATTACTACAAAGTATTGTCATTTGGCATGAAAAATGTGGGGGCCACTTACTAGAGGGTGATGATCTACATCTTCGATGATCTCATGCATGAGTATGTAGAGTTTTGTGTTGATGATTTGGTCATTAAAAGTAAAACACAAAGTGAGCATATAAGTGATTTAAGGATCATATTTTGGTAGGATTCAGAGTTTTAACCTAAAAATGAATCCTCTAAAGTGCACTTTTGGTGTGTGTTGACCTCATTTTTGGAAGAGGTTAATTTGAACTTTGAAATCAATAATTAAGATGTCCTAATCTCAAATAAGAATCTATTAATTTAGTGCTTAGGATACTATACCTAGTGACTTAGGGCACTTTCCTTGGGTTTGATCTAACCTAATTGGCTTAGGTGGAATTAACCCAATCTTCCAATTTGAATTAAACCAAATAAATCCAAATAATACAAATTAAAATTAAAGTAAAATGAATGAAAGAATCTAAAAACAAATCAAAGTTAAATCTAGTCAACTCGCTTAACAAAGGTTTGACTTAAGTTGGTCCCACCAAATTAATGGTCAACCCAATAAGAATTTGACCAAATTAAATCATTCAAAATGTTCTAAATGATTAAATAAACATGATTAATCATAAATCTAAAGAAATTCAAGTTCATTTAGATCTTAATTGGGTTAATTAGACTACTTAGTTTGAATGAACCCAAATAGGTCCTATTGGGTTCAAACCCAAATAAAATTAAAATAAGCTCAATTTGATTATTCAAAATCATTTAGAAATGATACTTAAACATCGTACAACTCACCATTGGGTCTAATTTGGTTAAATTGGTCATTTGACCTAAATGAAACCCAAGCTTAACCCATTAAGCCCACTTTGGGTCAAATGGTTCAAATTGATATGTTATTAAAATTAAATGAAATTAATCACTCCAAATCATCTCACACATGTGATTAAGAATGATTGGAGTCCAAACCCAATCTAATTGAGCCAAATTGGTAATTTGAACCCAATTGGAATCAAACTTAACCCATTTAGGTACAAAAGGGTTAAAATAAAAAGAAATTCAAAATCAATTCAAAATTAAATGAATTAATCAAATCAAAACTCAATCAGTCATCAATCAAAGATGATTAAACTTAAAATTACAAGAATTAAATTAAAACCAAACACTTTGAATTTAAATACTTGTTTGGATTCAATTTTACAATCCAACTCAAATGGGTTCAAACTTAACCTCAAAACCACATTAAGTTTGAGGTGGGCAGCCATACATTAGTCTAAGGACTATGGTGATGATGCCATAAATCATAAAAAAAATGGAATTTAAGAGAAGAAAAATTTGAAAATGCATAAGAATAAGGAAAGTCTCATTTCTCCTCTACCATATGTCTCATCCCATCTCTTGACTTCAAGAGATTGGATGGTTGACATCAATTGAAGGTGACCAAGCCAAAAAGAAAAAAAAAAAGAACTTTGCTTTCTCTGAGGGAAGAAGCCAAGGAGAAGGAGAAGAAAGAAGAAGGAAGAAGAAGAAAAGGGGCTCGGCTAAGGGAGAAAACAAGATTAAAGCCATCCTCTCTGCCTAATTCAGATCTAAGCATGTTCAGAAGGCCAAGGGGGGTTGAATCCACCTCTTGGTCAGCCTTGCCACCATCGATGGTCGGATTCTGGCCACCTAGAAGGCCCAAAAGAATGTTCTTGGCCATCCATGGAAAGAGGGGAGGGGGAGCCTATTCCCTCCCCCTTTTCATTCCAAATGTCCATTATGGCAAGAGATGAAAAAGGGGACCCTTCCCCCGGGCTCTCGCCTATGCCGGCGAACAGATGGAAACCAAGCTCCATTCATGGTGAAATCTAAAGGAGTGGTTTTCTCATCAAATTGAAGCTTCCAATACATTTTAGAGGTTGAGATGACCACAAATGAATCGCCACCCTGATCCCTCACCGTTGGTAAGCCCTAAATTGACCAACGTCATTGGAAAACTAGCTCGGTGTTGGTCTAGGAATCAATCCATGAGGAGGCAAGCTGTCAAACTTCACCCACACCTTCGTCGAGTTGCAACAAAGCTAATGGAGTCGATCCCATCATCGGTGATCATCGGAATCAAGGTACGCTCCCTCGCCACCTCCCTAAGCTGTCATTTTTAGTCCTTTTTAAAATGAATTTGATCCCAAGTGGATCAAATTATATAGATGGGTCGTAAATTGATTTGCAATCGAAATCATAATTCAAATCAATGGTGATCACCAGAGATTATGTGAAAAAGATGGACGATGTATGTTTCTTGTTGGTGAAATGCAGTATTAAATCTTCGCCATTTGATTCTTCTATTAGGAATGAACAACCATGATTTAGGTGGACGGTTTGATTTAAGCCCATAAAGAAGCTGCGGATCGATCGAACGGTCGAGAATCTTCCCACTTGGCACCACTTTTGACACGGAAGCCATGCGGGATCCACATTTCCCACTCACGCCATGCCACATGGCAGAGGCACCATGACGGCTGCATGTCAGCCTACCATTAGAAAGCGACAAAATCCCTTTAAAAATTGATTAAAATTTAATTAAAATCCACAAAAAAATTCCAAATTCATTGAAAAATAAATAAAAATCCAAAAATTGCAAACTTGGGCTCTATGAATTCATCTTGATGAGAGGAATCCATAAAAATTAATGTCCCCAATTAATTTTGGGTATTTGAGTCTTAATTTGGGTTTAAGTAAATTCAATTAAACCTTAATTAATTTCAAACCATTTATCCAATTGCAATGAAACTTTAAGGAACTAAAATGGATGTTAAAACACACCTTAAGGAAACATTTTCATGAATTATTGCAATGTAATGCATAAGAAATGAAATTTCAAATCCTAAATCTCAATATTAATTAAATAAATTAATGTTAAATAAAATAATTAATGAAAATGAATCAAACAACCTCAGATCAACTTAATGAACCTTAATGAATATTAAAACACTAATGAAACTCATTGGAACTTAGTAAATCACAAATTATCTTAATTAAGCAATTAAATGAATTAAATAAATCACATAATCAACCAAAAATTAATTAAATCATAATAAATCAACTAAACATCCAAATATTATGAATAAACCCTCTTTGAAAACACCTTTCAGAGAGGAATTAATGAAAATGAAATCCCTAAATGACCTCATTAAATTAGGCTTAATTTTGGTTTTAATGAAATAAGTAAAACTTTAAGTACACCTTAGTTATGAATCTAATCAAGATGAAACTTTTGAAACATGAAATTGGCATGGAACCCCACTTGCCATAAAAATTTCAAACCCAATTGTTCTTTGGATTAGGAATTATTGAATTTCCAAATTCCTAGATCAATATTAATCAAATAATGAATAAAGATAATTCATTAATCTTTTAAATCATGAAAGAACTTGAATTAATTTAAATTAAACATCATTAATATTTAGGGTAATTCATCAAACATCCTAAGTCAAAAAATTTAATCATATACATACTTAAGGATTAATGAAATTAATAAATAATATTAAGAGTAATTAAACATTAAGTTAATAAATTCATAATTAAATAATCTGAATAAAATGAAATGAAATCAAACCTTAACCTAAATACACTAAGTTAACATGAATCAAACTAAATGAAACCAACATAACTTAATCCAAAACATTAATACAAATCAAATGAAACAAACCAAAGTAAAACACCAAATCGAACAAAACAAAATTAAATAAATAAAATAAACAAATTAAATCAAATGAACCATTTAAAATAAAATCAAATGAAATAATTCAATCAAATCAAATCTAAATCTCAAAGAAAAGAAATGAAACATCAATCCAAATTCAAACAAAATAAATTAAATCAAAAGGATTAATTAAGATACTTAAGGTTCTTAATTAGACCTTTGGGATGGATCTTCATCTTAGGATGAAGATTTCATTTCATTAGAAGTTAGAATGTAAAATAGAATAGATTCCATCCAAAAGTGGAATTCATTCCACTCTTCATTCTTGAAGACCTAAACATCACTTCACATTAACCAAATAAAAGTGAGCCTAAAAATGGAAATAAATCATTAAATCATTTGAATTGAAACCACCCAAAGGTAAAATTCAAACAAACTCAAACTCCAACTTGAAACTTAAACTAAAAAGGCCTAGAAATGTCTTGATACATAAGCCAATTCTCTTCACTCACTAGATCATTAAGTCATAGACCCTACACTTAGGTTAGGCCATTATATGAATCTTTGATGATTCCTTGTGATGTGTTTTGATATGATGCGCTTCACATGTCTTTGTGGTGTACTATTTTAGACTGCATGTCTAGGATTATTTACCCACTAGACTGGATGATAGGACATTCATTTTAGATCTAACATTATCTTCTGTAGGGGGTTATGCTAGAAAGGATTTCTATCATAAATAAATTTAAAAAAATGTTGTTGCTTGCAAGTATGCTTAAATGCTTAAGCATAGCCAATAGGATAAGTGGGCTTGGAAAGCAACTAATGCGAAGCTCGTATGTTTGTGAAATATAACTACTATGTGCTATTTGTATTTTGCTAACATTTGTTTTGTAGGGCATAAGAATTAATTTTAAATTCAAAATGTAAATTTGAGCTTAGAATTAAGTTTAGATCTATGGGGTATAAAATTAGCAGGAGCTGACCCAACCAGAAGGTAGGTCAAGTAGTCTCCTGTGAAGCCCAATGGTTGTCCCTGAGGAAGGAGACTACCCTGGAAAGAAGACCCATAGATCAAGACTTGTAGTTCTAGGCTGGGTTGTATAAGGGTAGAGCTCAACTACCCATTCATCTTTTATTCTTGGGTCTATAGTGGTACCCGATCGCATTGGCATTTTTTATAAATTTAAATTGGCTTGATTTATTTTTGGGTGCGCAATAGAATCAACCTACTTTTCTAGGTTTCTTTCAGTGTTGTGCTTTCCTGTGATTGAATGCTTGGGTGATTAGGCTCATAGGAAAAATTTAATTTTATACCCAACTTAAATCTAAACAACTGAAACAAAACTAAAGAAAACTTGGAACCTCACATAAACTAAAGCCTTACGTAAAACATAAAATCAATTAGAAATAATGAGGTATTAAAACTATGAAATCATATTGCTCCAATCCTTGAGTTGGACAACTTCTCCCATTGCACATAAGAGGCATCAGACCTATGAAGATACTATCTTTTTGGGGAAGCTTGCCTTCTATTATTGATTTGGCCCATAACCATTTCTAATTGCATGATATTAGGCATAAAAATGCATACCTAAGACCTTAAATGAATCTTGAATCAAAACATTTAAAATTTTTAAAATGTGCATTAGTTAGATGCATTTCATACTCTACATGATTCTAGGGATAAAGGAGTGATCCTAGGCTCATAGATTCCTTTCTTAAAAATATAACAGCTCAGCCATCTAGCATTCGTAATACTTGGCATCATGAATTTAAAATGCACTTAGGTGTTGTTAGCTGGCAGCCCTCTTTAGGCGGGTTGTAAGTCTAGAAGAGTCAGGGATATGTTAGTTCCCTTAAGTGAGCGGACTGATTGATAATTCCCAAAATGAACTAAGTTAAGCATCTGATATGTGTCTGAAGCACCTATAGACTAGTTTCTAAAGCATCCTTTTTAAGAATAACTCTTCAACCCTAGGCATTTTTGTAATCTTATGCTACTAGAATCTAAGTCCTAGACTTTTAAGAAAATATCAACTACAAATATAAATTAAAAATCCAAAATTTATAGCCAAATTATAGGATAGTTGAAATGCCTACTAAGCATTCTAATATCAATAGGTATTTTTTATTTCATTCTGTTTGGCCTCCAAAAGAACTCTCTCTGATTTGAATCAATCCTAATTAAAATTTCAAAAATCAATCCTTTGAGAACCAACTTAGAAATCTCTAGAAATAATAACTCATTTCTTTAATCGAGAGTATTCTTAGGAAGGGACCATCCTTAAGATGAAATTAACTATAAGGTCTTACCTCTATCGGGAACCATGAACCCAATTTTAAATTAAACCCTGTACTACCTTCCATGTAGTTTAGGATAAAAATCTCTAGTATACTAAAGACCCATTAGCCTTAAGAGTCTTTTATTAAATGATCAAATCCATTACAAGCAAACATGTTTATCTTCCAAGATAATATATTCATTCTTTAATATCATATTTGATCATCCAAATAAGAAATTCCTAAACTCTATGTGGTGTCACAAATTTTCCCCATAGTGTGGCATCTAGAAAATTTCTAGGCTTCATTATATGCCATAGAGGGATTAAAATTGATCCCTATAAAATAAAAGCAATAATAAAAATTCCACCACCTAAAACTTTGAAATAATTATGCTCTCTATATAGAAAATTAGCTTATATTTGAAGATTTATTTCTAATCTTTGGGTAGATGCCAGCCTTTTATTCAATTAATGACAAATATGTGCCTTTTATATGAGATGACTTTTATCAAGAAACATTTGATAGTATAAAATAATATTTATTGCATCCCCCAATCCTAGCACTATCGATTATTGGGAAACTATTGATATTATATACGATAGCCATAGAAGAATCACTAGAAGCTCTACTAGCACAAAATAATGAAAAAGTAAAGGAAAATACCCTATATTATATAAGTCAATGTCTAATAAGTGCTAAAATAAAGTGTTAACCTATTCAAAAGTAGTGTTTAGTATTAATATTTGCTACTAAAAAAGTATGCCACTATATGTTATCTCATAAGATAACATTAATATCCAAAGTTGACACAATCAAATTTATGATGATGAGGCCTACCTTAATAAATCACTTGCCTAAGTGGACTATCCTATTTGTGCAATTTAGTATAACATATGCCCCATAAAAGGCTATAAATGGGCAAGCCTTAGTTGATTTCCTAACCGCTCATCTATTACCGATAGACTCCCTATTTAATGATGAGTTTCCTGACGAATAGATTTTTGAAGTTGGAAAAGGTCAGCAACCATCAGGATGGGAGCTTCCTCCATAAAATCAGCTAAAATGCCTAGCTTACTTATAGTATAAGTCAAAATCGGCCTGATATTTGTAACACTATCATGGGGTATACTATGATATTCCTATAATCTTATTGAGACCTGAACTAACAATGAAGCAGAATGTGAAGCATTAATTGCAAGCCTAGAGCTAATAATTAATATTAAAATTAAGAAGCTTTATATTTACGAAGATTCCCAACTTATAATCTGACAAATAATTAGAATTTTAAGATAAATAGGCTATAATTAATGCTTTACTATAAACATGTATTGATGCTTTTAAAATAAATCTCTGAAGTAACCATCACAAGGGTATCACGGTGAGATAATGGCAAAGTTGATGCATAGATAAATTAGCTAAAGAAATGATAGACCCTAAGAAAATCCAATTATAATAATAGTCTAAAATAGGCTAGCACTAGCACCAACCCTCTTGTAAGCTTTTAAAGCTAAAAAGTCAAGAAGTCGTGACCATAATAGAAGAAGACAACTGGAGAGAACCATCATCACCTATCTTATAGGTGTCAGTTACCAAAAGATAAATCAAAGGCTTATGAAATTTTACAAAGAGTTGTACAATACACTTTTATAAATGACACAATATATCAGCACCCATTTGACCAAATGTGGCTATGATGCTTGGGACTAGATGAAGCCAAGATAGTAATGGCTTAAGTATATGAAAGATTTTGTGGAGCACACTATTCTAGCCCTAAAATAAAAATCAAAGTTAAATGAATTGGATATTACTAGCCTAGCATGGTTTAAGACTACATCAATTATGCTAAAAGATTTCAATGTCAATACATACAGACACATTACATTGACCACTCAATACCCTACACCCAACAATTGCATCATGGCCATTTGAAAGCTTAGGAATTGATATAATAGGATCCTCCATCATCTGTAGGACATTGCCTTATTCTAGCTGCTACTAATTATTTCTCAAAATGGGAAAAAGACAATCTATTAAGAGAAGTTAAACCCGATGATGTAGTAAAGTTCTTTCAGGACCATATTGTCTAAAGATTTAAAGTACCTTGAAGGATCATATCTGATAATGGCACTACCTTCAAGAATATAAAAATCTATCATTTTATTAAAAAATATAAGATAGATTGGTGATATTCCTCAATATATAATCCAAGAGCTAATAGTTTGGCAAAGCTATTTAACAAAATACTAATTATGCTACATAAGAAAATTCTTTTCAAAAATAAAAGAGAGTGGTATGATAAATTAATAGAAGCATTGTGTGCATATCGTACTACTTATAAAATTGCTACATAAGCAACACCATACTCTTTAGTCCTCATAATAGAAGGAATACTTCTCTTCAACGTAGAATTACCTTCGCTCTGCATAGCAGTTCAAAATGAACTTTCAATGGAAGAAAATATTCAAATACGATATGAAGGGCTTCAAGCCTTAGATAAAATTTGACTACAAGATCAACAAAATCTAGAAATATACATAGCAAGAATGACTCGAGTTCATGATCGCATGGTTTTCCTAAGAATCTTCAAAGCAAGTGAACTTGTGTTGGTATGAAGATGGCTAATTATTCCACACCAACAAACTGGTGGAAAATTCAACCCAAATTGGGAAGGGCCATATATCATCAAAAAGTTTATGAAGGTAGAGCTTATCAGCTCATTGATGTAAAATGCATCAAACCTATGCCACCTATAAATGGATAATATCTTAAAAGATATTAAGCATAAATATAAATGAAGTACTCTCCATATTGAAGAGAGTCGCCCCTATTGACATGGGGAAATTTTATATATATGTCTTGCATTGCAAGAAGAAATCTTTAATACAAAGAAATTATGTCTAATGAAATTTAAAATTAAACCTAAATTTAGGTTCCATCTTATCCAAAGGGGTTGGATCTAAATTAAACTAAGAACCATCATGCGCAAAGGGGCCAAATCTAAAACCTAAATGTAGATTTCATCATACCCAAAGGGGTCAGATCTAAATTGAGCTAAGATTCATCATGTCCAAAAGAGTTAGATCTAAAACCTAAATTTAGATTCCATCATACCTAAAGGAGTCAGATTTAAATTAAACTAAAATCCATCATGCCTAAAGCGGCAGGATTCAAAACTTGAATTCAGATTCCATCATATCCAAAGTGGTTAGATCTAAATTAAACTAAAATCTACCATTCCTAGAGGACCCGAATAAAATCCACCATGTACAAATGGTCAAACCCAAAACCTAAATTTAGATTCCATCATATCCAAAGGGGTTAAATCTAAACTAAACTAAGATCCATTATGCCCAAAGAGGCTGAATCAGATCCACCATGTATAATGGGTCTTGATCTAAACCTAAATTTAGATTCCATCAAACCCAAAAAAGTCAAATCTAAATTAAGTTAAGATCCATCATACATGGAAAGATTCATGGTCATATTTCATGAGCCTTTCGTTATCTTAAGACACCATCTTATTTCAAAGAGCAAAATTTTCCTTTGATAATGCAACTAAACAGAGCTACAATCTCTATAGATAGAAATTAGTTATGAACTTTCATGTTTACACTAGTACGATGATAGATCGCTTTTATATCATCCATAGATCATCCTTATATAGTTTATCTATTCAAAGTATTGGGCAAAAATTTATAGATTCTCTCATTGATAGAGGCACCTCATTTCTATTATCAAAACTTGGATATATATATATATATATATATATATATATATATATATATATATATATATATATATATATATATATATATATATATATATATATAGATATATATATATATATATATATATATATATATATATATATATATATATATATATATACATTGCAAAATATCTTATTAGGCTATGACCCACTTAGTTATGCTATTGCCACCATGAATTTGTAATCTTGTAAGGTTACAACCCTAATAGGGTGGCTAGACAGTTCAGATATACTCAGGCTACACTTTCATATGGGCTACCAATGATATTGGATATGGTGGATACACATTCTTTAAGAAAACTTCCACCAGTAGTCCATTTAGTGGTAGCATCTACAGCATGGGCCTTCACACTCTGCTTGGGGACCTGTTCTAGTTTTTATATAACTCCATAGGAGACTCATACAGGAGTCAGTCATTTATGGTTGATATGAATCTGTCATACTTTCTATTCCTTCTTAGAGCTAGGCTTTCACATATGCAATCATAAACTATGAAAAGTCAAACTAATCCAAACTTTACACTCTTCATAACCTATGACTAATGCTTCAAAAAGGCCATCAGATGACCAAAAATGCAATAGGAAGTGACGATATTAGACTTCAATTATTTAGGAGTGGGATGATGGAAACTCTCATAGCCCTTTACTAGTTGATTTTGATGTACGAGTTACAGATATTGATGACTCTATTCATATTTCCAATTCAATAGTAGTAGCTGAGCCACCAACAGAGCAGATGGAGAGTGATGTCACATTAGTATTATCTATAGATATTAGTGCAGTTTCTCCATTAGTTGCCTAATTTTCTAATAGCGATCATGCACATACTATAAAGGATACACATATAGAGGAGTCTGGTACTATGGCTATTTGTCATGAGCCATTTTTGTTGGATTCAACTTGGGTGATGTTGAGTGTTACTCAAGATAACTCTATAGATTTTGATTCTTGTGTTGAGAGTCACCTTATCTCTAGTCTAAAATATATAGTACAGAGGTAGTATTCTAGCCTAAAATTTTCATGTTTTGTCTCAAAAATATGCCCTTGGACTTCAGCTCTACTACATAATAGTCCTTTAAAGAGCTTATATCGCATAGTAGTAGCACTGCACCAATTGCTTCTGAGCATTGACATAGAAGTCTTGCTTGAAATCACTAGCTTTAGTACAGAAGAAAACTCTTTACTAGATTGTGCTACCACTCTAGGTGTCAAAATGAGAGAATTACAATTATGGGAAACCCTATGTTGAGACATTAAATTCAGACTATTGTCTTTATGCACTACTTATGAGGAGGCCTTGTTAGAAACACTTACTACTGTAGAAACATCAGCTAATACTATTTCACATCAAGTCTCCCTAATTTACCAAATTCTAGAGCATAGTCTTAGAGCCTTGAGATATTTCCAAAGGGAGTTTCTAGACCAAAAATGGAACTCCTCAATATTTTTTCTGAATTGAGAGAGATACAACATAGAAGAAATATTTGCTAGAAAGGATATTTGTGATCAGCCAAGTTGTCACATCCATAGAAGAAGATTCCTCATAGGAAGATGCTCAAGTGTCCAAATTTTAGCAAACTTTATCTTCATTAGAGAGTGATCAAGAGACTACCCTTCAACATCTCCATGAGGCATAAGAGATGCAGGCCATTATGGCCTATAAAGCTCAAACAACTTTAATTCACATTAGAGAAATCCAAGCCAACTATTATAGCTAAAATTTTATCATGTAATATGTCTCTCCATTATTGTATAATAAATAAAAAATATTGGAGTAATACATCAGAGGATTCAAATTCTTTTCTTAATTATATTTATTTATATATATATATATATATATATACGTGTGCTACAACAAATACATAAGTAAGATAAGAAATGCATCATGTCTTAATGACATGACAGATTTGTTAAGGGGAAATTTGTTTACTTAAAAAAATTAAGAAAATAAAATATGTTAATTCTGTTATTCTGGCTACAACGATGTAGCATTATGTCCAAATCACCGAGGTGCTTCCCTAGCCTTCTAGAAGGTTACTACTCAGGGCTAGTTATCAAAACTATGGTACAACAACACGATGTGGGGATCTTGGTGCCGAGGTACTGCATTGACTTTTGATAGGAAATAGTTACAAGAAACACTGCTATAAGTAGGAGTGTCCAGTCTCACCAAGCTTTAGCTTTTTCCTCTATCTTGCCTCTCTTACTCACATTACATTCGTAGACTACACCTGCCCTCCCAGTGATCTTCCTTTGCTTCGAGATCCCCCATTTCCTTCGGGTAAAATATCTATAATAGTTTATCTTTAAAAAAATGGGTTTAAATTATAATCCCACCATTGATTATTAATCTAGTGAGGAAAAGAGAAACAAAATTAGAAAATTAGAGATTTGAAGACCTCTTCCATTGAACTTCATTTGGGCGTGAGATAAAAACTCCCCCCCTCCATCTATTTAGATCCGAAATAAAGGAGAATAGTGCTTTGCACTATAATTTATAGAATCTAGCACCACTAAGGTGAAATGCTGTCAAAATTTCATAAAAAATTATTTTAAAATTATCACACTAAATTCAAAACCTGAATCATAGTGCCTCGACACTAAATAATAATGCTGCAACCCTATGCTCTCAAGTTTTCATGTTATAAAGCCAGTGCCATGTCGCCAAGAACTAACGCTGCAACACTTTAACAAAATCATCTCAGTGCCATGACACCAAGCTTACTTAGAGCTGGAAATGTGTCTTGGAATATTTTTTGGGTAAAAGGACATAATATCCTCGGTGCCATATGACCAGTGCCTCGATGCCATATCAGCCTAACATAAGTAAAATGACTTATGTTGACCTCACTTTTAGAGTGAGGATTGATCACTCCCATCATAGTCTAGGATTCTTCTATCCAATTATGTTTCCTTAGTGCTAGGACACTTCTAGTGATTAAGGGAATACTAATCCCAAGATTAAAGACTTGTAGGGCATAACTATAGGCCTAGAACTTACTTTAGGCCAAGTGGGCTTTGTTGACCTCACTTTTGGAGTGAGTTCTCATCCTTCCCATCTTAGACTTAGGAGTTTCCTAAGCATTAGGATTTCCCTAGTCATAGGACATTTCTAATGATTAAGGGAACACTAAACCTAAGCCTAAAGACTTAGGGAGGCATGCTTTAAGCTTAGGTTAGATCCTAGGGCAAATAGGCCCTACCTATCCTATGTCCTAAACCAAAACCCATGCTTATCACTTATCCAAAATCAACCTCATGCCAACACAACCAATTAAATTTTATTTCTTATCCAAGCTCCAAGCCAAATCAACTTAACCCCTAACCTAAACCAATTTCATCATCATCCTATAGATTCAACCCAAGCCCATTCAATTGAAACCAAATCAAACAAAAGCACTCCAACCATTCAATACTCTATTTAAAAATCATCTAATACTCGCAATCAAACCAATTGAACCATATGAGTCCAATTAACCTAAGTTGGCCCATTTGACCCAAAAGGTCCAAATGAGCCACAAATCCAATCAACCCCAAATGAATTGCTATCAAAGCCATCAATCAACACTAAACCTATCATTGAACTCTTTTCAACACTCAATCAATCCAATTCAACCCAATTAATCCATTGGTCCACTTGGTAAGCGGCCTAACCCAATTGACTCAAACTTCAATCCAACCCAAATTGGATTGAATCAACCCATCCAATCTTCTCTATGATGATTGTTGATCATCTTTGATTTTCTAATTGCAACTAACTGGGTCAAACTAAGCCAATTTGATTACTTGATCCAAGTTGACCTAATTGACCCATATGGACCAAAATGAACCAAATCTCATTCCAACTTCAATCAATTGAAATCAATGACACCCATCGATCATAAATTCAGAATTGAACATGATGTGAAGAAAATTTATGATACCATGTAGAGTTTAGAAATTTCTTATTTAGATGATCAAATACATCATTAAGGAATAAGCATATTACCTCGAAATATAAACATTTTTGCCTATAATGGATTCGATCATTTCAATAAAAGACTCCTAAGGCTAACGGGTCTTTCATGTACCAAAAATTTTTCCCTTGAACTACATGGAAAGTAGAACAAGGTTTAATTTAAACAAGGTTCATGGTTCCTTATAGAGGCAAGCTCCTATAGTTTATTACATCTTAAGAAGTGTCTCTTCCTAAGAATACTCTTGATTAAAGAAATAAGTTGTTATTTTTAAAGATTTCTAAGGTGGTTTTCAAAGGATTAATTTTTAGAATTTTAATTAGGATTGATTCAAATTGGAGAGAGTTATTTTGGAGGCCAATTAGGATGAAGTAGGAAATGTCTATTGATATTGGGATGCCCAAAATAAATTCAGCTATCCTATAGTTGGGCTTTAAATTGATAATTTAATTTAAATTTTTAGTTGGCATTTTTATAGAAATCTAGGACTTAGATTCTAGCAGTACAAGACTGCAGAAATTCCTAGGATTGAAGTCTTATTCCTAAAAAGAATGCTTTAGAACTTAGTTTACAGGTGCTTCTGACACATATCAGATGCTCGACCTAGTCTATTTTGGGAATTATCAGTCATTCCTCTCACTTGAGGGAACTTACCTATCTTTGACTCCTCTGGATTTATAACTCGCTTGGAGAGGGTTGCTAGCTAACACCACCTAAGCACATTTTAAATTCATGATGTTAAGTCTTATGAATGCAAGATGGTAGGGATGTTATTTTTTGGAAAAGAATCTATGAACCTAGACTCACTCTTTAATCCCTAAGATAATGCAGGGTATGGAATGCATCTAACTAATGCATATTTTTTAGATTTTTAATTATTTTGATTTGGATTTATTGAAGGTCTTAGGTATGCATTTTATGCATAATGTCATGCAAATAGAAATGGTAATTGGCCAAATCAATAATAGAAGGCAGGCTTCCCCAAGAAGGTGGCCATTTTCACAGGACAAATGCCCCTTATGTGCAAAGGGTGAAGTTGCCTAATTCAAGGAATGGAGCAATATGATTTCATTATCTCAAAACCTGATTGTTTCTAATTGAGTTTATGTTTTATGCCTAAGGCTTTAGTTTATGAAGTTTTGAGTTGCATTTATTTTATGTTTCAATTGGTTAACATTAATTGGGTAGAAAATTTAGTTTTCTCCTATTAGCTTAATCATCCGCATTCATTTATATGAAAGCACAACATAGAAAGAAACCTAGAAAAGCAAGTTGATTATATTGCACACCTAAAATAAATCAAGTAAATTTATTTTATGAAAAATGAAAATGCTCACACAGAAGAAAGAAAAATGGGCGGTCTACGCCTTTCTGACCTAGAATTATAAGTCTATATATGGGTCTTCTTTCCAAGACAATCTCCTTCTTCAGGGACATACATCGGGTTCCACAGGGGACCACTACACCATCTCATGGTCGTGTCAACTCCTACTAATCTTAAACCCCAAAAATCCTAACCTAATTCTAAGCTCAAATTTGCATTTTAAAATTCAAAAAGAAATCCTAAGTCCTACAAAGTAGATGTTAGAAAATACAAACAACACACAACAGTTATATTTTACAAACATACAAGCTTAGCATTAGTTGCTTGCCAAGCCCATTTGTCCTATGGGCTATGCTTAAAATTTTAAACATACTTGCAAGAAACAACATTTTTAATTTTATTTATGATAGCAATCCTTTCTAGCATAGCCCCATGTAGAAGACAATGTTAGATCTAGAAAGAACGTCCTACCATCCAGTCTAACAAGAAAATATTCCTAGATATGCAGTCTAAAATAGTACACCACAAAGACATGTGAAGCACAACATATCAAGATAATCACAATAGAATCATAGAACAACCTTGCCTAAGTCCGTCTGTCACCTAATGATCTAGTGTGTGAAGAAAGTGGGCTTGTGTAGCAAGACTTTGCTAGGCCTCTTTAGTTTAAGTTTTAATTTGAAGTTTGAGTTTGTTTGAATTTTACCTTTAGGTGGTTTCAATTCAAATGATTTAGTGATTTATTTTTCATTTTTATTTCAGTTTATTTGGTTGAAGTGATGTTTAGGTTTTCAAAGATCAAGAGTAGAATGGATTTCATTTTTGGATAGAACTCATTCTATTCAACATTCTAATTCTTAATAGAATGAAATCCTTATCTTAAGGTGCAGATTCATCCGAAAGATCTAGTTAAGATCCTTAAGTATCTTAATTAATCCTTTTATTTCATTTAGTTTGTTTGAATTTGGATTTGATGTTTTCTTTCCTTTTCATTAAAATTTAGTTTAATTTTATTTTCATTTTTGGTTTAGTTTTTAATTTAGTTTGGCTTGAATTATTTCATTTCATTTCTTAATTAT
This sequence comes from Cymbidium sinense, assembly GCA_021442155.1. Lineage (NCBI taxonomy): Eukaryota > Viridiplantae > Streptophyta > Magnoliopsida > Asparagales > Orchidaceae > Cymbidium > Cymbidium sinense. The sequence goes on from CM038229.1 coordinate 22,579,045, forward strand.
TTCATTTTATTTGATTTAATTTATTTCATTTTACTTTGTTTGAATTAGTTTATTTGGTTTACATTAATCTTTTGGATTAAGTCATGATTTCATTTAATTTAGTTTAGGTTAACCTAAAGTATTTAGGTTAAGGTTTGCATTCATTTGATTTGATTCATTAGAAATGTAAGGATTCATTAAGTGTTTACATTAATCCAATTAACTTAAGATTTAATTACTCATAATATGATTTATTAATTTCATTAATCCTTAAGTATGCAATTGGTTAAATTCTTTGGCTTAAAATGTTTGGAGAATTACCCTAAGTATTTTTGATCTTTAATTGAGATTAGTTTAAGTTATTTCATGATTTAATGGATTAATTAATTTTATTTATTCATTATTGGATTAATATTGATCTAAGAATTTAGAAATTCAATAATTCCCAATACAAATATCAATTGTGTTTGAAATTTTTCTAGCAAGTGAGGTTACATGCCAAATTCATGTTTCCAAAGTTACATTTTGATTAAATTCATAATTATGATGATCCAAGGTTTTAATTATTTCATTAAAACTTATATTATTCCTAATTTAATGAAATTCATTTAGGGTTTCATTCTTAATTGATTCTTATCTAAATGATGTTTCCAAAGAGGGTTCATTTATAATTTTGGATGTTTGATTAATTGATTACGATTTAATTAAGTTTAGGTTAATTATTTGATTTAACTAGTTCAATTAATTGCTTAATTAAGTCAATTTGTGATTTATTGAGTTCACATGAGTTTCATCAGACTTTTAATGCTCATTAGGGTTTATTAAGTTGATTTAAGGTTGCTTGATTCATTTTCATTAATTAATTAGTTCTAAATTAATTTATTTAATTAACTTTAAAGTTTAGCATTTAAAATTTCATTTTTCATGAAAGAGAGTGAAATAAATTATGAAATTCTTTTCCAAGGTGTGTTTTAACCCTAGTTTCATCTCCCCAAACTTTCAATTCAATTTGATTTATGGTTTGAGAGTAACTAAAGTTTAATAGTTTTTAATTATACCCAAATTAAGGCTAAAATACCCAACATAAATTGGGGATTTTTATTTTATAGATTCCTCTCATCTAGTTGAATCTATAGAGCCCTTATTTATAATTTTTTTATTTTATTTTTATGATTTTTAGAAGTTTTCAGTAATTTGAACAATTCTTTTAATTAAAAAATCCCTATTTCCCTCTTTAAACCAGTGCCCTGCTACATTTCGCATGCAGATTGGTCCATATGAGATCCACATGGATCTCACATTAAAAAGGCAGTGGACGCAAGATTGATCTAGACCATCCGATCAAATATTGAACGGTCCACGATCGATCTGTGGATTATGAAGGGTTCAAATCGCGTCCACCTATATTAGAACCATCCATTCCTTTTAGAAAGAATGGATGGTAGAGATTGTATCCTTTCCCGATGGTGAGAACCAAGAATCGTTCATGATTTTTTCCTAATCATCAGTGAATTAAGCACCGATTTCAATCCCAAATCGATGAGTGACCGATTTAGGATCAATCTATACGGTTGGAAGCACTTGGGGATCCAATTCCCTTGAAAAGTCCTAAAACTAAAAGCTTGAAGAAAAAGTGAATGTTAATGGAAAACCTCTATTCTGATTATTTTCAATGGTGAGGTTGATTCCACTAGCTTCGTATCGATGCAAGAAGCTCGTGCACCAAAGGTATTGAGCTATCTCCCTCCGGATTGCTCTCTAGACTAAAGTTGGTTTGGATCTCATCAGTTTTGTTGGTTCTTCATTCTCCGGTGGTGTGGGAAGTGGGGAAGGTTTGTTTCCACTTCATTTTAGATGGTGAAGGTGATGGGAAGGTATGATGGGCTTGTGTGAAATCCCTTTTTGGTCGTGAACCTCCTCTCTTTTTCTTCTTCTCCTTGATTGGCTAGGCTGATAGGAATGCTTAGAAGCTAGCAACCATGCCTCATAACCTTCTTACACCTATCTAAGTTGAAGAGGTGGAGAGGGAATGTTGTTAGCCAAAAGGTATTTGGGTATTTCCCCATTTGACTTGTTTTGGGAATTTATCATTTGGTTATTTGTATAGAATGATTAAGGGGTTTGATTAGGGCTAAAATCCTTCATTGGAAAGGTTGCTTAATGTTTTGTTAATGCTTTGGATAGTTTAGTTTGATTCATTTGGATTTCTTTGGTTAATCCAAATTGAAGTTTGGGTTGAGTTCACCTAAGTTAACTAGGTTAGAATAAACCCAATGAAGATTCCCTAGAACACTAGGTGTAGTGTCCTAAGCACTAAATTAGGAGGTTCCTACTTAAAATTAGGACATCCTAATTACTAATTTTAGATTGATGTAAACCTCATCCAAAATGAGATCAACACATGACTCAATCACCAATTGAACCAAACTAAGCCAACGTGGGCTCTTGATCCAAGTTGATCCAATTTGACCTAAAAGGCCAAATTGGGCTAAATTAAATCCTAAACCCAATTGATTGAAACCAATGCCTCTAATCAATCCCAAATTTTTTATTGAACATGATCCAACCTTCAATTAAATCCAATTTGATCAAACTACCCTAATTGACCCACTTGACCTAAATTGACCTAAAGGAATCAATTGAACCAAATCCTTCTCAAATCCAAATTAATTTAAACCACCACCTACAATCATTCTCAAATGATCAATTGAACCTAAACCAACCCACCACCCAAGCTAATTTGGCCAATTTGACCAAATTGGTCAAGTTAACCCATTTGACCCATATGAACCCATATGAGCCAAATCCAAATCCACTTCAAATTAAACCAAACCAATGGCTACATTTTAAATGACCAATTAAAGAAACCTAAACCCTTGGGCAGACCCAATTTGACCAATTGATTAACTAAACCAAATTCAATTCTATTTGATCCATATGGGTCAAATTGAGCCAAACCCATTCAAACCAAGTCTAAACTCAACCAAACTTGGCATGACTCATCCTTGGGTCAATCAGCCCAAGTGGACCCAACCTATGGTGAACCAGAGTTGAGTCAAAACCCTTGAACAAATCCACCCAAATGGGACAAAATCCACATTTAGATGGTCTCACCTACTCCCCAAGCCATGGCAGCCACCACCTAGCTCATTTTGGACACTAGGACCACTAATCCAACCTAACCCATGGTTGTTGGGTTCAACCTTGGGTCATGAGAGGGTGAGCATAGCCTTAGCCCACCATTGGTTCACTTAGAGGAGAGGTACATCCCATGCTATCCCTTCCCACTACCGTAGCCTCTCAAGCTCTCCACCTCAGTAATCAATAGCCATCTTTGGCCACCTACCCCTATCGGATGACTGCCAAAGGCTGAACCAATCTCAACCCTTGGTTCAAGTAGGGAGGAGATTATACTCCTCCCCATCAATTCAAACTTCACAGAGACCTTCCTCAGAGCATTTTACACTATGAGCTCCTTGCTCACCCCATCGCAGGTGAGACCAACCACCGAGCAAAACCAAGAGCCCTATCCATCCAACCTTACCAAAACTCCATTAAACCCAAATTAACTCTTCCCACACCTTCACCACACTATGATGAGCCAAAATGAATCATTTCAGTGATTTGATCAGAAGGCATTTTTATACCAACTCCGGTGAGCTTTACGATGGTGTTATATCCACAAAGGAATTGGCAAGGAGGCAGCTTGATATCTTCTCAATAGGGCTTTGTCTCTTTAAGATGAAGCTACCTTAGTCTACGAACCATCGGTCTCTATCTCTGTCAAGGTAAAAATCTGGCAACCATAGATTTTCCCCTTGAAGTTGGTCTTTTTTGAAGTGAAATATGATTTCATGTTATTTCCACTATAGGATCCCTCTAGATTTTCTCAATGATCATTTTGGAGTTAATTTTGTCATTGAATGAGCTCTGGTTAGCTTGAATCGAGCGATGGAAGGCAGATAATGCCCATCTTCTAGCACTTGGGGGATGAAGAATTACCGACCATCTATTTCGCATGATTAAAATGAACGATCTTGATTTAATCAGCTAGATTTTCTGATTTTATCCATCTAAAACCACGAGATAAATCCTGGCCATCCGATCTTAGATCAGACAGCCGGGACAAAATCACATCTGCCACCGCTGTGTCAGCTACCACATCGAATATTTTAATTAGCCGATCCCATGGGGCCATGTGGAAAGCGCTGCCGCATTAGCATCCGCATGGCGACAACTATTTAAAGGGTTAATTAGGCTTTGAAATTGCAATTAAATAGCTAAAATTTTAAAGAAATCATAACTAACTATAGAAAAACAAAAAAATGCAAATAAACCCATTTTGGAAAGATTAAATAGAGGATAATTTAATAAAAATAAAATTCTTAATGTTTGATCAGTAAATAATGCTTAACTAGAGTTTTAAATCTAAGTTAATTATTATAATTAAGGCCTAATTACTTGGCTAATTAATTCCGAATTTGGTGAAATAGTTCTATGGGATTTCTTCTGCCTCTCATAATTTTCTTGGAATTATTGGCCATGTAATTTAAAGAATGTAGAATTTTCAATCCTAATTACCCTAATTAATCTATTTAATATTCATTAAAATTTTTAAATATTAAAAATTAAATGATTAATGATAATTAGTCATTGAAAATAGTGGGAATGGTGAGCAAAAATAATTAGGACATCTTTCAATTACTTTCCTAAATGCATTTACATAGGAGGATTAATTAACATGTGTAATAACTAAGGATTAATAAGGAAAATTAATGATCAAATAAAAATAAAATTGAGTTAATAGTTATTTTAGATAATTTGAATGTAATTTATTAATTTTCCATTTTATGTGCTTAAAAACATAAAGTCATTAAAAACTTTATGGTTAACCCATTGATATGGGAAAATCATAAGAGTACTTAACTTAGATTCTTTCCTTCTTCAGTCAAATTAACTCTAAAGTATGAGCCTAAGTGCATTAGGTCACTTAAGTGCACTACAAATTTTAATTTCTCATAAGTATATCATTAGAGGCTCATGATTAAGTAGTTAATTAAATTAAAGAAGCTTAGGAAAGGGTAATTAAATTTATTTCTTAATGACTTGAACTTAATCAATCCATAAAACTTACATAATCACTTTCCTTAAACACATTATGTCACTAATGTGGGATGGGAAAACACTAAATGTCATTTCTCCACTTTAGGTTTTGATAATTCAAACATCAAAAATAAAATTTCATGAAGGCTTTGGTTAATTTTAAAGAAGTTTATTTGACTTGATTGTCCTTGAGAATTAATGTTATTGAATGTATTATGTGGCAATATTTAGTCATTCCTTTTCAATAATTATAAATTTGCATGCCATTTGGTGTCATACATTCATGTTTTAAAAACAAAATCAAAAGAATATGGTTATATTTAAATTTTTTGTGTTGGACAAATTTTAAATGGTGTGGCTATTATCACTAATAAATCCCAAATTATTTTCAAGGTTATAAATTAATGATGAGAATCCAAGTTAATGTTGGCTATGAATACTCAATATAATTTACATTTAAACATAGTAAAGCATTATTTTATTTTCATAATTCTTGTGTATGTTCACATATGTTTGAAGATTAGTAAGTTATAGTCCGAACATCCCTGGAATACATGGCTTTAAGTAGCCCCAAGGAGGTCTTAGATAATCTCACTTCCCTGGTATAACAATGGCACGTACTTGCTTAATTTCATTCATGTGTATGCATGTACTAGAATTTGGATAGAACATTAATTTACATGAATAAAGAATTTGCAATTATACAATCTTTGCATGATTTTAATTCCTATGTTTATGTATATGTTTACATGTATTTATGATAGAAAGTATATAGTCTGGACATCCTGGGAACACGAGGTTTTAAGTAGCCCTAAGGAGGTCTTAGATAATCTCACTTCCTTGGTTTAACAATAAGATGTACTTGCTTAAATCTTCAATACATGTTTATATATGCCTAACTAAAGGATGAAATCTCTCTTTTATACCATTATATATGCATTTAGAATCATCAAGTGTGGAAATATTAAAAAATAAATAAATATATTGCATGTATAGCTAAGTATGTTAAATTAAATATCATGAGTAATAAAAACAAAAATATGTGTATGGTATTGATGGTGAGAAGGAATGATGAAATGTTATCCATGTGATAGTGTTTCAATTTTATTAATCCTAGAATGCCTTTCATGTTTGAATGAAATTCTTTAAGATTAACCTAAACTTTGGTTTAATAAAAATATTTGATAAGCCATTCATTAAAAGAAACTAAAGTCATAATAATATAGCATTTGGAAACAACTTAGGATAGGGATGAAGGAGGTTAAACCTCTTTCCTCTCTTTATAATAATTAGATGTTAAATAGACATGAAATGAAAAAAGAAAACACAAATAAAAATTAACTAATCCTTTCAATAATTTGAAGCGAAACCACCCCTAATAATTAACTTAAATAAATACAAACTTTAGACAATCATACATCTAAACATAGCTAAAGACATACCACACCAAATATTGGCACACACATTAGAATACTAAGTCACCACTACCAGCTCTAGGTTAGGCCGGTGTATGTCGTGGTGTCATTTTTATTTTATGATATAATATTTTAGACTGGATGTTAGGGTTGTTTATACGTAGAATGAATGTTAGGTTGTGAATAGCCTAATAATGTTTTCAATAGGGGATTATGCTAAAGGAGCTGCTGAAATAATAAATAAACATAAGTGTTGTTGCCTATGCCACTAAGCATAATCCAATTAGGACAGTGGGCTTGGTTATCCATGTGCATGGTGCTAAGTCTAAATATGTTAAATACAATTTCTTAGCTTGTATGTTTGTTTTGCTAACATCTATTTTACAGGTGTAGCTAGATTATATTTTTTATAAACATGTAATTTTTGCAATAGGAATTAGGATTAGTGCTATGGGGTTTCGGATGAGCAGTGGCTAGAAGGTAAAGACCTAGGAGTCCCTGTGAAGCTTGGAACAAAACTAATCCAAAAGAAGAGGAAGAAAGAAAGAAAAATAATGAATGAAGACTCCTATATCATATATTTCATTGTAATTGTAATATTCTATTGTAATCTGGGTTGTATAAGGGTAGAGCTCAGCTGCTCAATTTCTTTTCTCTTCCAAGATGTACGATGGTACACACCGGCCTTTTATTCTCTTATGAAAATTCAAATGTTTGATTATTTTGTTTAGTTTTTGTAATAGAAATGGCTTGTTTTTCATAGCTTTCTTAAAGTTTGATAATTTGATGTGTGGCTTAGATGCGATAGGCTCTTTTGGATAAAATAAAATTTTCTACCCTCACTAATAATTTATAACTAAATTTTATAAATCATAACCTCACCTTAAAGCCTAGGCTTATAAGCAAGATAAATAAAAGATTTACCAACCCTTAGTTGAATGTTGTATGTTCTCACATCATACATGTCATATTGTTTCACTCTTGAATAGGGATATGCTTGACCTTTGAGGGCGATCCCTTATAGTGGAAAACACCTCCTCCTACTAATTTAGCACACAATCCTATTTCATCATGCCTATAGGCATAATTGTCACAAGCCTTTGTCCAAAAATGACTGAGCAAAAATGATGTAAATGATTGTAAATCTTTGCATTTAGTCAAAGTCATGTTTTCAAGCCAATCTTGATCTAATCTCTTAAGGAGTGAGTTTAGGACTCTAGCTTCCTTCCTAATTAAATAACAACCTAGCTATCTTGCATATACATAAGATCAAACTTCATGATTTTGAAGCATAAGAGGTGTTAGCTGTCAGCCACTCCAAATGATTGTAAGCCCAAAAAGAGTTAGGATGAGTATACTCTTCTTATAGAGGTAAACAATTATGTCCCATTCTTTTATTAAACTTAGGTCATGCTTTTATTGCTAAAGCATCCTAGATTTAGGATCCGAGGACACTTATTTCCTTCAAGTTATGAGTATAAGTCCTCACCTCTTAGGCATTTCACAATCTTGTATTGATGGACTATATGCCCTAGCATTCTAATAAAGATTTCAATTTAAACAAAAAGCAAATCCTCTCTTTCAAATATGTAAAGCCTCACTATAGGGTAGATTGGAGCACTCACAAGGATTCCTAGTATCAATGAGTACCCCCTAAGATCTGTGTGGTGTCCCTATGACTCTAAATTAAAACACCATAAGAGAGCTCGGATTGAGCAGTGGAAGGCAGACGGTGTTCATCTTTTGGTGCTCGTGGGACGACAGATCACCAGCCATCCATTCTGCATGATTATAATAGAAGATCATGAATAATCGTAGTAGAAATTCAATTTAATCTTTTTATAATCTTGACATTTATCTCGATTGTCTGATCTAAGATTAAATGGCCAAGACTAAAATGCATCCACCACCGCTGAATCAGTAGTCGCGCTAGACATTTTAAATAATCAATACCACAGCGCCACATGGAAAGAATTATTGCATCACCATCCACATGGCATCAAAGGTTTAAAATGATTTAATTAGGTTTAAAAATATAATTAAATTTCCAAAACTTCAAAAATTCATAACTAACTATAAAAAAATTCAAAAAATGCAAATAAACTCATTTCAGAAAGCTTAGAGAGAGGAAATTTTAATAAAAATAAAATATATAATTAATATATAATGAATAGTGCATAATTAATGTTTGAAATCTAGGATAATTACTTTAATAAAAACCAAATTACCTAGCTAATTAATTCTAAATTTGGCATGTTGATTCCATGGTATATCCCTTGCCTCCCATATTTTTCTTGGAATTATTTGCCATGATGTTTGATAAATTCCAAATTTTAATCCTAATTGCCCTTTTTAAAAAATTTAATAATTATTAAAATTAATGAACAGTAAAATTAAGTAATTAATGTTAAATTAATGTAAATAGTGGGGATAACATGGGAATTAAATATGACCCCTCTCTAATTATTTCTAAATGTATTCTCTTAAAGGGTTTAATTAACATGTTTAATAATTATGGGTATATTAAGAAAAATAATAATAAAATTTAAATGAAACCAATTTAAGTAACTCAAGTGTAATCCACTAATTCCTTTATGTATTTAATAACATAAATTCATTAAAGAAATTATGATTTTCCTATTAGTGTGGGAAAATCATAAAAGTATTTATCTTAAATGTTTTCCATCATTAATTGCATTAGATCTCTTTAGGTGCATTGCAAATTTTATTTTCTCAAAGTATATCATTAAAGACTCATGTTTAGGTGATTAATTAAATTAAAGAAGCTTGGAATGATGATCAAATTGATATAATTAATAGATTGAACTTAATTAATCCATAAAATATAGTTAATTTCCTTTCTTTAACATATCAAATAACCAACATGGGATGGAGTGAATTCCAAGTATTGTTTCTCCTCTCTAGGTTTCAACAACTTGAATATTAAAATTAAACATTAAAGAAACTTGATTAGACTTAAGGGATGTTTATCTAACTTGATTTTCTTTATGTTCTATGAAATCAAGTATATTGTGTGATGATATTCAATTACTTCCTTTCAATTATCATAAATGTGCATGACATATGCTTCATGTATTCATTTTTTAAAGTTAAAAGAATATGGTTACATTTAAATTGTATGAGTTGGATAAAGATTATTATATAGTGTGGCTATTATCATAAGAAAATCTCAAACTATTTTGAAACTAAAAGTTAATAATGAATTAAATAATTTAAAGCTTAGATCAATGCTTATTATGAATATATGAAAATGAAAATTTCATTTGCTTGTAATCAAATGATGGAAATTGATGGCTTTATTCTTATGTTCATTCTTATGTAATTATATATTTGAATTGGCAAGTATAAAGTCTGGACATCCCAAGAACATGAGGCTTTAAGTAGCCCAAAGGAGGTCTTAGATAATCTCACTTCATTGGTTTAATAATGACACATACTTTCTTAACTTCATTTATGTGTATGCATATATTAGAATATAGAGTGAAGTCCTTTCTTTCCATTAAGCTTTATAAAAAGTAAAAGATATTTATACACAATCTTTTCATGATTTTATTTCTATGTTTATGTATATAATTATGTGTATTTGAATTGGCAAGTATATAGTCGGACATCCCAGGAACACAAGGCTTTAAGAAGCCCCAAGGAGGTCATAGATAATCTCACTTTCTTGGTTTAACAACAGCATGTACTTGCTTAAATTTTTTTATACATGTTTGCATATACTTAAATATGAGATGAAATCCCTCTTTCTATTAAATTCATGCATTAACATTCATTAAGTGTGCAAAAATATAGGTACATTGCATGTATATATATACTAAATCAAATATTAAAGAAACTAAGTTGAAAAGAATGTGGATGTTATTGATAATGAAAGGAAGTAGTGGAGTGTTCATCATGTGATGGTGACTTAATTTCATTGGTCCTAAGATTCCTTTCATGTTTGAATAAGATTTGTTAAGACTAATTTAAACTTAGGCTAAAATAAAATTCATAATTGGTCTATTAAAAAAGTTAAAACAAAAGTGTTATATCTTTGGATATCAAGTTAGGCTAAGGATGAAAGTATAAGTCTCTTCTCTTTATAATGAATAGATCTTAAGTAAGAAGTGGGCAAAATAAAAATCTATAAGTTAAAGCTCAATCAAGCTACTAAAAGAATTTAAGTGAAACTACCCTTAATAGGTAATTTAAATAATCCTAAACTTTAGGGAATCCTAATTCTAAAGCCCAATCAAGACATACTGCACTAAGCCTTAGCACACACTTTAGAATACTAAGTCACAAATTTTAGTATTAGGTTAGGCCAGTGTATGATTGTCGTGATATGTTTTATTTTGTGAGGTAATGTTTTACATTGGATGTCAAGATTATTTATGCGCAGACTATTATTAGCTTAATGATATTTTATGTGGGTGATTGTGCTTGAGAGACTGTTGTAATAATAAATAAATATAAATTAATTTTCTTGTAGGTGCTGCTTATGTCCCTAAGCATAATCTAATTAAGGCATGTTGGCCTGGTAATGGAAATGTTGGATGCTAAGTCCAAATATGTGAAATATAACTTGGTTTGTATGTTTATTTAGCTAATATTTATTTTGTAGGTGTAGTTATATATTTTTTTAAAGATGTAATTTTTTTAATGGGATTAAGATTAGTGCTATAGAGTTTAAGATGAGCAGTGGCTATAAGGGAAAGACTTAAAAGACCCTATGAAGCCTAGAGCAAGCTAATCCAAAGAAGAAAAGAAGAGTAAGAATTGAAGATTGCCATATCATTCCTTCATTTGTAAGATTCATAATAATCCAAGTTGTCTAAAGGTAGAGCTTGGCTACCCAATTTTTTATTTATTTTTTGAGGTGTACAATAATAACCAACTGCACCAAGCTTTTTATTTTTTTATGAAATCTAAATGTTTGATTTTTATGTCTAGATTAAGCAATAAAAATGACATGATTTTCATATGTTTCTTAAAAGTGTATGTTTGATGTGTGTCCTAGATGAGATATGCTCTTTAGGATAAAATTAAATTTTTATCTTTACTAAATAACTCATAACTAAATTCTAATGCAAATCACAACCTCATTCTAAAAGTCTAGGTATATAAATAGATAATAAAAGATTTAGATACCACTTAGTTGAATTATTGTATGCTATATAAACATGCATGTCATATTATTTCATTCTTGAATACAGAGGATCTCCACTGTCGCATGATAAGGGATACACATGACCTTTGGGAGCAATCCTTATAGTGGAGAACCCCTAGTCTAACTTATTTCATCATGCATGTCGACATAATTATCCTAAGCCTTGGTCCAAGATAAATATGTTAAAATGATCTAAAAACTTGTAAATTTTTAACATTAGTATAGGTCATGTTTGCATATTAAACATTGTCTATTATGGAGTGAGTTTAGGAATCTAGCTTCCTTTCTAATTATAGCAACCAAACTATACTGCATTTATATAATACTAGCCTACATGGTTTTAAAATATAGGAAGTGTTAGATGACAACCACTCCAGGCAGTTGTAAGTCCAGTCAGGATATGTTCATTCTTTCTTGTTAAGGTGAACCGCTATATTCCATTCTCTCTGATTAGACTTAGGTTGAGCTTCTAGCTTATGCTAAAGAATTTTAGACTTAGGTTTTGAGGCAGCTTGTTTCTCTTTTGCTATGGCTATAAGTCCTCACCTCTTAGACATTTCCACAATCTTGTGTTGTTGGAATCTAAGTTCTAACATTCTAATAAAATTTTAACTCAAATAAATAACTTTCTCTCTTTCAAAAATGTAAAGCTTCTCTATATGGTAGATTGAAGGAATCACCAGGCTTCTTAGTTATATGTATGATTTCTAATTATTCTTTGGAATCCATGAAGAAGTTTTCCTATTTGAGTTCTTCATGATTGCTCCAAAATAACCAATTCTTGATAGTCAAGCCTTGAAATCTTTGGAGATGTTTAGCAACTACTTTAAATGTGAGTGTTCTTAAAAAACTTCTATTTCTTATGATGTAATTAGCTGGGGGGTGGAGATGGTGCTTGTTTTGATAGCGATCTAAAGAACCATACATAAAATAAACCTACTATACTTAAACATCTAAAGTAGGGAAAAGATCTCTAGTATATACGAAGGCCCATTTACCTTAGGAGTCCTCATTAGGTGATTGAATCCATTATAGGTGATGTATGTATAATTTGAGGTAGTACATCATACATTGATGTCATGCTCAATCACTTTAATAAGTATCCCCATATATGCATGGTGTCCCTACAAAATCCAAATTAAAACACCACAACTTAAAAAAATATTTCAACTAAGGGGCACAATGTAACCCTAGCATCGCGACACCATAAGATCAGTGCTGTAACATCAAGCTCCAAGGTTTTTCAACCTTTTCATAAAGTCAAGGTGCTATCACTCATATCTTATGTTTATATATGTGTTTAAATATTTTTATTTAAGTCTTGGAGTGATAAATCAACATATGAATTTAATTTCTAAATTTTAAAAATACATACAAAATTGCAAAGAAAAGAGGAAAAGTATAGAAATTGATGGGGTGGGGAGTAATAATAATATTCATCACCCTCTTCTTCCTTTTCTTCTTCTTCCTCCACACTTGATACCTATTACATAAGGATGATACTAAGGTTCCATAAGGAATGAGACCCAATTTAGATCTGTGAAATTATAACTCTAAAATATGTTGACCAACATAGTGTTGAACTAGGTAATTTAAGAGAATTGCATCTGCTATTGATCCATATGATCATCAAACTTACACTCTAGAATCTCCAACCTATGACTACTCTTGTCCACCCTTTTTCTTAAGTCTCGGCTAGGGACTTGGAATATTGGGTTCGAGACCATGGGGCAAACTCTCCCCAACTTTGAACCTCGATCTAAATCCTTAAATTATACTCTTTGTTATAGGAACCTTCTAAATGAGTATTTTTTTTCATCAAGCACCCCCACCACACCCATCGTGGCGCATAAACCATAAATCAAAGATGGGTGATCTTATCAGACAGTAGTACTCCCCATTCCGCATATTACAAATAAAATTATAAATAACCTTCCGTTATTGATCATAAATCTACTTTGAATAGAAAATTTTAAAACAACCCTATCTTTGGTAACCTCGCTAATTTGCCAATGGACAGCTTGGAAAAAATTGAAATATCCTTAGACTTAGTAGTGAGACCAATGGAAGGAAAGTTGATGATCCTTTCTTTCTATCATTTCTATTGCACATTTGCATTTTTGCAAGAAAGAAATAGAGAATCTTGTCAAAATCAAGATAATTTTTATGAGTAATATATTGATTGAAATCAATATCTTGGAGATTGTAAAATGCATTAATAACATGATGGATAAAATTTATGACACCACGTAGAGTTTAAGAATTTATTATTTAGATGATCAAATGTGTCATTAAGAAATAAACATATTATCTCAAAAGATAAACATATTTTCTTATAATGGATTTTATCATTTAATAAAAGACTCCTAAAGCTAATAGGTTTTTCATGAACCAGAGATTTTCCCCTAAATCATATGAAAAGTAGAATAGGGTTTATTTAAAATTGGGTTCATGGTTCCCTATAGAGGCAAGCCCCTATAGTTAATTACATCTAAATAAGGGTCTCATTTTAAGAATACTCTCGATTGAAGAAATAAATCATTATTTCTAAGGATTTCTAAGCTAGTTTTTAAAGAAATGATAATTAAAATTTTCAATTGGAAATGGTCCAAAGTAGAAAGAGTTCTTTTGGGAAGCCAAATGGGATGAAATAGGAAATTCACATTAATATTAGGATGCCATGTAGACACTTCAACTATCATATCATTGAGCTTTGAATTTTGGAAATTAATTTAGATTTTGAAATGACATTTTCTTAGAAGTCTCAAGCTTAGATTCTAACATCTTAAGATTGTAGAAATGCCTAAGGTTAAAGACTTACTCTAAGGAGGATATTTTAGAGCCTAAGTCAAAATGTGCTTTTAACACAAGTTAGATGCTTGACCTAGTTTTATTTTGAAAATTATCTGTCATTCCTCTTACTTGAGGGAACTGACCTATCATTGACTCTTCTGGACTTACAACCCTCCTAGAGGGGTTGCTAGCTAACACCACCTAAGTGCATTTTAAATTCATGATGCTAAGTCTCATGAATGCAAGATGGCTGGGCTATTTCATTTTTAGGAAAGGAATCTAATAATCCTAGACTTACTCCTTGATCTACAATCATGTAGGGTATGAAATGCATTTAATTAATGCATTTTTTTTTTAATTTTAAGTGTTTTGATTCATGATTCATTTGAGATTTTGGGTATGCATTTTTAAACCTAAATTCTATGCAATTAGAAGAAAGTCATTGTCCAAATCAATAATGGAAGGCAGATTTCCCCAAGAAGGCCATCATCCTCATAGGTCAGAAGCCTCTTGTGCGTGGGAGAAGTTACCCAATTCAAGGATTAGTGCAATATGATTGCATGATTTTCAAATGCTAATTTGTTTGTAATTATTTTCTTTTTTTTGTTTCAATTGTTTAGATTTAGATTGGGTAAAAAATTTAATTTTTCTAAGAACCTAATCATCCAGGCATCCATCACTGGAAAGCTCAACACATAAAGAAAGTTAGAAAAGTAGGTTGATTCTATTACACACACAAAATAAATCAATGAAAGTTAATTTAAGTAAAAGACTAATACGATCGAGTCTTTGTACACCCTAGAAGAAAGAGAATGGGCAGCCGAGCTCTGCACTTATGCAACCCGGCCTATAACTATAAGTTTAGATCTATGAGTCTTCTTTACAAAGTCATCTCTTTCTTCAAGGACCTCCATTGGGCTTCATAGGGGACCTCTGAATGATCTTTGGTAGGGTAGCTCTTATTAATACCAGAATCTATAGATCCTAACCTAATTCAAAACTCAAATTTATATTTTAAATTCAAAATTGAATCTTAAAATTACAAACAGCGCACAACAGTTATATTTCCAAACATATGGGATTAGTAATATTTGCTTGCCAAGCCCACCTATCCTATGTGCAATGCTTAAGGACTTAAGTATACCTGCAAGAAAATAACATTTTTATTTATTTATGATAGTAATCCTTTCTAGCATAGTCCCCTACAAAAGATAATATTAGTTGTAAAAGAACATCTTATCATTCAGTTTAATAGGCAAACAATCCTAATCATGCAGTCTAAAATAGTACACAACAAAGATATGTGAAGCTCATCACATCACAACACAGAGAATCATAGAATGGAATCACAAAATGCCCTAACCTAAGTCTAGGGTTTGTGACCTAATGATCTAGTGTATGAAAGAAATAAGCTTATGAAGCAAGACTTTGCTAGGCCTTTTTAGTTCAAGTTTCAATTTGGAGTTTTTTTAGTTTGTTTGAATTTTACCTTCAGCTGGTTTCAATTCAAATGATTTAATGATTTGTTTTCATTTTCATTTTCACTTTTATTTTGTTAAAGTGAAGTTTAGGTTTTTGAAGAATGAGAGTAGAATATATTTCACTTTTGGGTGGAACCCTTTCTTTCTAACATCCTAACCCCAAGTGGAATGAAAATTTTATCCTAAGATGAATATTCATCTCAAAGGTTTAACTTGGATCCTTAAGTATCTTAATTAATCCTTTTAATTTCATTTAGATGACTTAGTTTTGAATTTAGTTTGGTTTAATTCTTAAAGTCTTTTAAAATTTAATTCTTTATTTTATTTGATTTTATTTATGTCCATTCTTGATTTAGTGTATTCTTTTAATTTGATTTGATTTGAATTATTTCATTTAATTTGGTTTGAATTGGTTTAATACTTATTTCCATTAATATTTTGATTTGAGTTTATTTAGGTTTGTTGAATTATGTTCATTTCATTTAGTTTTGATTTTTGTTAACCTAAGGTTCTTTGGTTGGTGCCTTAATCCATTCTTAGGTTGAATTTATTATGGCTTTAAGGTTTCATTAAGTTGGTTGATTGTGAGTTCATTAGCTTAAAGTTTAATTACTCTTTATATGCATTATTCATTAAGCCTTAAGTATGGAAGTGATCAAGTTCTTTACTTAGGATGTTGGATGAGTTATCCTATGTTTCTAATGTTGATGAAGATTAGTTCAACTTACTTCATGATTTTATAAATTTACAAAATTTTTTTATTCATTATTTGATTTATATTGACCTAGAGATTTGTAAATTCAATAATTCTTAATCCGAAGTTCAATTGGGTTTGAAATTTTTATGGCAAGTGGGGTTTCATTCCAATTTCATATTTCCAAAGTATCAACTTGATTAAATCATAATTAAGGTGTAATTGAGGTTTTAATTATTTATTAAAATCTAAATTAAGCTTAATTTAACGAAGATCATTTAGTGCTTTTATTTTTCCATGATTCTCTCTAAAAGATATTTCCAAAGAGGGTTTGTTCATAATTTTTAAAAATATTATTGATTTATTGTAAATTATTTAAATTAATGGTTAAATATTTGAATTAGTTAATTCAACTAATTACCTAATTAAGCCAATTTATGATTTATTAAGTTCCAATGAGTTTCATTGATGATTTTATGTTCATTAGAGTTTGTTAAGTTAATTTAAAGTAATTTAATTCATCTTCATGATTTATTTCATTTTATTTTAATTTATTTAATTAAAATTGAAGTTTAAAGTTTGGAATTTGATATTTCTTAAATTACTTGGAGATAATTCATGAAACTTTTTCCTAAGGTATGTTTAATCTAAATTTCAATTCTCCAAAGTTTTAAATTGGATTAATGATCTGTGATTAATTAAGGTTTAATGTTTTCATTCAAACCCAAATTAAGGTTGAAATACCCAAAATTAATTGGGGATTTTAATTTTAGTAGATTCCACTCATCAAAAGAAATCCATAGAGTCAAAGTTTGCATTTTTTTGGATTTATTTTTAATTTCCAATGAAATTTTAATATTTTTTGGTATTTTTATAATATTTTAATTAATTAAAAGAATTTATCATTTAAAATGGAAGCGCCTATGTGGCGGCATGGCACCTCTGCCACGTGCATGGTGGCATTGGGCCACAGATCCCACGGCATCCGCATCAAAAGCAACACCATGTGGGATGAATCTCGATCATTGATAGATCGAAGATAGTCTTGATTCATTATGTAGTCTTTTTAATGGATTTAATGTGATCATCTGACTAAATCTCGCCATTCCAAAGAAGGATCAGATGGTGGAGATCATCTCCAAAGGTTTATGGCAAGAAACGGATGTCGTCCATCAATTTTGATGAACTTTTTAGTGATCATCTAATGGTTTTTGATGCAATTTCAATTGTAAAATGATCAAGGATTGATTTGCAACCAATCTATACAATTTGATTTTCATGGCGATCAAATTTGTTTCATAAAAGACCAAATTCAAACTCTTAATAGGTCGGTGAAGGAGCATACCTCAATTCTAGCAATCACCAGTGGTGGGATTGACTCCAATAACTTTGCCTCGATGTGAGAAAGCCATGGATGTAACTTTGTGGCTTGCCTCCTTGCCAAATGTCTTGGAGACCAACTTATGGCCATTTTTTGTCATGCTCAATCATCCTTGACTCTCCAGTGGTGAGGGTCACAATGGTATTTGTTTGAGGTCACCTCGACCTCTAAAACATGTTGGAACATTCAATTGGAGGTGGAAAAGTCTCCCTAGTAATTTTCCATTAAAGGCTGCTTAATGGTCATATTCTATTAAATTCTAGCATGCCGACAGTGAGGACTCGAAGGAAGGGTCATCTTCTTCTTCTCTTCCCATGTTGAATGATTTGTGATAAAATGATGGAGGGAAAGGCCCTCCCTCCCCTCTTTCCATGCATGGCCAAGAGCCATGTTCATGGCCTTCTAGGTGGCTAAATTCCATCCACCAGTGTCCCATAGGGTGGATTCATTCCTCCTTGGCCTTGTGAGCATATTTGGATCAGAGGTTGGAAATGAGGAGGGCATCTCCTCACTTTTCCTTCTTGGCTAAGCTTAGATTCCTTTCTTTGCTATTTGTCCTCTTCTCTTGGAAGAAGCTAATTCTCATTTGGCTGGAGGGCTGATCCCCAATTTTAGTCTTGTAACCATTCTTCTAAGATGTGGTCAAGGTTCCAAGGTTACTTAGATAAAATCCAAGTAATCTTTTATGATGGAAATATAAGGAATCTAGCAAGTATCATTACTTGGTCAAAGATCTCAACTCATTTCCATTGGTTTCATATTTTTTTTTTTTTTTGCTAGCATCACCATGACCTAGGCTAGTGTGTTGCTACCCAAATCAAACTTAATGTGAGTTTGAGGTCAAGCCCAAATTCATTTAGATTGGATTAGAATTTGAATCTAATCAAAGCATTTGGATTCAAAGTGTTTGATTTTGATTTAACTCTTATAATTTTGAGGTTAATCATCTTTAATTGATGATTGATTAAGTTTTGATTTAATTAATTCATTTAGATTTGAATTAATTTTTGATTTTATTTTATTTGAAGTGGATTTCAATTTGAACCAAAGTGGATTAAGCTTTGATTTTATTTGGGCCAAATGACCAATTTGACCAAATTGGATCCAATGATGGGTTGGATTGTGTTTGATTATCATTTCCAAATGATTATTAATCAAATTGAATTGATTTTAATTAGATTTGGGTTTGAACCCAAAAGGACCCATTTAGGTTCATTTATACTAAGTGATCTAATTAACCTAATTAGGCATAAATAATTTTTTTTTTTAGATTTATGATTAAATATGTTTATTTGTTCATTTGAAATATTTGGAATGATTTCATTTGGTTAAATTTTGGTGGGTTGATGTTTGACTTGGTGGGACCCACTTAAATCAAACCTATGTCAAATGGGTTGACTAGATTTGACCTTGATTTAGTTTTGGATTCAATTATTTATTTTATTTTGATTTTGATTTATTTGGATTTAATTTTATCTAATCTAAATTTGGAATTTGGGTTGAGTCCACCTAAGCTCATTAAGTTATATCAAACCCAAGGAAGGTGCACTAAGTCACTAGGTGTACTATCTTAAGAACTTTAATTAGGAGGTTCCTAATCTAAGATTAGGTATCCTAAATATTAATTTCAGAAGTAGTATTAACATCATCCAAAAATGAGGTCAACATAGCACTACTATCATAATTTACTAGTTTCCCACGAGTGTATGCTCTGTTGTCCTGGATCTTCACTGCGTTCGTGAAGAACTCACACACCACTGGGATGATATACAAGTTGTTATCACATGCCAGCTTGGTCCAGCCTCATCTCAAGTTCATCCCTTCAACACTGCCATTAGGATCTTGGAAGCTCCTCTTTGGGATCATGTGTTTGTGGATGAGGGCATTTTGATACCGCTCCTCGACATTAGCACTAATGAATATGTTGGCATCATTAGAAGCCCTCTTCCTACTCACTTCCCTTTTGAGAGGCATGATGAAAATGTGAACATGAGAGAAGAATAAAGTTGATAGAGAGAGAAAGGAAATCTTTAAGGATAGATACTATTGAATGAAAATCCTTATCAACCCTGGGTCGTATTTATAAATCAGACCCAATGCCATGATGCCCAAACATGGCGGATGTACTAGCCTTTTGGGTTACATAACATAACACGAGTGTTGCGGTGCCCACATGTAGCATCAAGGAGCTGGTCAACCCATTCCATCGACTAGTTTGTGGTCAAAACTATAAATTTAATTATAATAAATCACATAATTAACACATATAAAAAAATGTTGTAACATCGTGGTGCTTTGACCCAGCATCATGGTACCAATTAACATGAGGCTATCATTTCCCTTTAATGGACTATACAACTGTCAAGAATCTTGAGCATCGCGGTGCTATTCAAATGGTAAAAAAAAGATCAATAATGTTAGCACAACAACACTACCCATGCAATGCCGAGGTGTTGGGCCTCATAGCTCACATATACACCTGTCATATAGATTGCCACCTAAGTAGTGGTGCCTAGGCACCGTATTCGAACACCTAGGAGCTGTATTCTAGTGCCAGGCCATATCCCTTAAATAAAATATAATTATAGTAATAATAATACTTTAACTCTAATTCTAACATTCCAAAAGGTATGTAAGTACAGTCTTCTATCTCACCATAAGTACACCCTTTAATTTGTTCCATGTGAATAAATTCATATATGTCCACCATGTAGACAACTCTAATTCTAACATTCCAAAGATATGAAAATCTAGTCTTCTATCTATTTTCCATGTGAACACCCCATAATTCATTTGCATGCAAACAAATTCATATTTATCCACCATGTGGACAACCCTAACTTTGGCATTCCAAAAGGTATGTAAATCCACTCTTCTGTCCATTTGCTATGTGAACACCCCATAATTCATTTGTTATGCAAAAAAATTTATATATTTCCACCATGTGGACAACCTTAATATTGAAATTCCAAAAAAGGTATGTAAATCCAGTCTTCTATCTATTCACCATGCGAGCAAGTCATATAAATTTGGTATTTCAAAGAATTATAAGCCCAACCTCATATTCATTCACCATGTAAACATCTGCCCATTCGTCATGTGAGCACCTTATAATATTTTCAGCATGTGAACACTCTTACACCACTTATACTAAAATTCTAAGTCTACTCGGGATGCTTGAAATGAGGCAACTCATGGTTGCTAATAAGATTCTCTGGATATTATGGCTATGTCCCTCTGATGTTGGTAGGTTAGAAAAATGTAATTCTAGGATGATGTAACCATGGGATCTTGATTTGGACAACACTCTTATTTCCTTTTATAGTCATCTGAACCACATTATACCTCTAAGACATCAATGCATATCAGATAAATATTTGTTTTCAACTTTAATAGAGAGTGCTCACTTGCTATGGTAAGAGGGGTAATTAACTATGGAGGCTTATGTCCACATGACATAGAACCCATATCTAAATAAACCCTAACATGATTTTATGGAAATCTTGTTGAATATATACCAATCTCCCTCATGAAAAAATATACTCTCACCCATCTCTTCTAAAGATGGTGGAGCATATCCTCGAAGGTGTTTTTTCTGAGCGATCATGATTTACATGAACCCTAAGTAGTCCTAAATTATACATTTGATTATGAAACTATAAGAAACTTAAATTGGAAAGGAACCCCACTTATTATAAAATTTTAAGGTCAAATATCCTCTGGATTAGAAGTTGTTGAATTTTTAATCCTTAAGTCCATTTAAATGAAATAATAAATCTAAAAATTATAGCAATTCATAAAATAAATTTAAAATAATTTCATTAACATCAGAACACTTGAAGAAAACTTTCTAACTCTTTGAAGTTAAGAATTTTTATTAATTATATACTTAGGTTTAACAAAATGAAAGGAAAAAAAATCAAACCTTAAATTATTAATTTTATAAATTCTTAATAAATAAACTAACCAATTGAAATTAAAACCTTTTAAATTAAGCTTGAATTATAATATCAACTTAAATGGATTAAGTGGATTCATTTAATCTAATAAACATAAACAATGATTAAATAAATGAAATCAAGTGAAATTGAAATAAATCAAGTAATAAAAATTCAAAATAATCAATGTTATCTAATTAAGTTAACTCATCCAAATTCATAGATATTAATGAAATAAATAAGTAAGATCAAACCAAATGAACATTTAATTAAATAAAATGAAATACTTTAAATTTTAACCAAATTTTATTAACAAAAGATCATAAACCAAACTATGAAATATTAATCAAATCAAAACTCAAACTAAAATAAATCACTTAGTGAATTCAAAAGAAACTAATCAAGATACTAAGGTTATTCTTGACTTTCTATAATAAATGAAAGTCCATTTATTAGAGTTTAGGATGTTGAATAAATGGATTCTACCCAAAGTGGGTCTTATTTCATTTTTCATTCTTTAAAACCTAAATTTCAATTTTAACATGAAAGTAAACTTAAAAATGGGAATGAAATTGAAAATTTAATTTCTAAAATCACCTTATGCTAAATTAAATAAATTGTGAAAATCAAATCAAAACATGAACCTAAAATGCTTAAAGCCATACCAAACATGCTCATTTTTTTCACACACTTGAAAGGTCACCAACCCTAGACTTAGGCTTAGGTTCATGTTTGTGGATACTTTATGATGTGATGTGACATATTTTCTTATTTTGTAGTGTGCAATTTTACGGATGGCTGAGATTGTTTGTCTACTCGTCTAAATGGTAGGATGTTCTTTTTAACATACTACTATTTTCTACATGGGGTTGTGCTAAAAGGGACTGTAATATTAAAATATATAAATGTTGTTTTCAAGTATGCTTAAGTCACTAGGCATTGCCCAATAGAAAAACTAGGCTTAAAGCAACTAATGCTATGCTTGTATATTTGTAAATATAACTGCTAGAGTGTTGTATGTGCTTCCTAACATCTGCTTTGTGATGATCTTGGAAGAAGCCACCCATAGATCAAACTTTTAGTTATAAGGGTTGTATAAGGATAGAGCTTGGCTATCCATTTTTTTTCTTCCCGGGTGTACAATGGTCCCTGACTGCATTGACTTGTTTTAAATAAATTGGTTTGATTTATTTTGGGTGTGAAATAGAAACAACCTACTTTTCTAGGTTTTTTTTATGTTGTGTTTCTTTGATGACATCTGGAATGTTAGGCTCCTAGGAAAATTAAATTTTCTTCCCAACCTAAATCTAAACAACTTAAATACAAAACTAAATAAGCTCATAACCTCATGTTAATTAAAGCCTTAGGCATAACTTAAAAGAAACTAGAAATAATTAGGTTTTATGAAACATGATATCATATTATTCATACTCGATGATTTGGGTGCTTCATCCATTGTGCATAAGGGGCATCTAACCTTTGAGGATGATCACCCTTCTTGAGGAAGTGTGCCTTCTCTTTTTAATTTGGCCCATAATCCCTTCTAACTACATATCATTATAAGCATAAATTGCATACCCAAGGACTTTAAATATATTTTGAGTGAAAACATTAAAAAATATAAAAGTTGTTGCTTTAGTTAGACATGTATCATACCTAACATGATCTTAGGGTTAAAGAGTGAGTTTAGTTTCATAAATTCATTCCTAAAATATAACAACTTAGCCATCTTGCATAGCATGAAAATAGAATTTATGGAATAAAAAAGGTGCTTAGGTGGTCTTAATTAGCAACACTTCTAAGTGGATGATAAGTCAAAAAGAGTTAGGGATAGGTTTTTTTAAGTGAGAGAAAAAGTTAATAATTCCCAAAAGTTGAAATAAGTTGAGCCTCTGACTTATGTTAGAAATATTTGTAGACCTAGGTTCTAGAGCATCCCTCTAGGATTAAGTCTTCAACCTGAGCATTTTTATAGTCTTGTGCTGCTAATATATAAGTCCTAAATTTTTAATGAAATATCAATTCAAACTCTACTAAATTTAATCTCAAAATTATAATGCCCAATGGTAGGTTAGTTGAAATGCCTACTATGCATCAAAGTATCTATAAGAATTTCCTACTTAATCCCAATTGGTCTCCAAAAGAACTCTTCCCCTTTGAGAGCATGCCATGTTGAATTTCTAGATTACCATCATTTTAAGACAAGCTTTGAAATCCATATAAATAAAAATCTATTTCTTTAATCAAGAATACTATTAAGAAGTGATCCTAAATTTTTAAGATGTAATTAGCTTTAGGGGCTTCCCCTTATAGGGAACTGTGAACCTTGCAAGAAAATAAATTATGTTTTACTTCTCTATATAGTTCAAGAAAAAAATCTCTCATATATCAAAGACCCATATGCCTTGAGAGTTTTTATTAAGTAGTCAAATCCATTATAGAGAAATATGTTTATCTTTCATAATATATTTATCCCTTCATGACAAATTTGATTACCTAAATAAGAACCCCCAAGATCTATGTGATGTCCAAACAATAAAAATACCAAAACCCACACTAGAATTGAGTTGGGTGCAGTAAATCCATGACTCGGTCAAGCTCTAGACACTTTTGAGCTAGCTTTGTGTTTGAATTAGTTTGATGGATTGGGGTGGTTGGTTAAAGTTAAAAGAACTTCTTTATGTTTAGGTAAAGACCATACAAAGGCTTCTCTTATTTTATGCCATTGAACTTAAACTTATCCAGGCTACAGTTAATTGCGATATGATTCCATAATAAGTGTCATAAGTAGAATAGTATTGGTTCAAAAGTTTTCCTTGAACCCACACTAGAATTAAGTGTGGTTGTAGTAGATTAATGACTCGATTAAGCTCACCCCACATCTAAGCCTAGCTTGGTGGTTGAGTTAGTTTAATGGAATGTGGTCATTGGAGAAATCTTGATAGAGCTTCATAGAGCTCAGCAATAGTGATGGAATCCTCTACCTCCTATAGGGTGTCTTCTTCTATTTTATACTATTGAACTTGGACTTATACATGGGTAACCATGGTTATGTTCAAGTCAAGTTGTAGTTAATTGCTATGTGGTGCCATAAAAGTGTCATAAGGAATAAAGGGAGTTTTTGTGGTCTAATATAGGCCAAATATGGACAAATGGTATCAGTTCAAACGTTTTTCTATTAATGCTTAATTAATGCAAATTTCCAATGCCAACCTACCAATATTCTATGAAATTATTGGGTTGTACTATTTATGATAGTGGATAATTATTGATTTTAGATATTTTTTAAAATTTTCAAAAGTTTAATGGTTTAGACTTATTTTCTTTAATAGGCTCATATAACACCAGTTAAAGGTTTAGTTTGTTCAAACTAAGAAAAATGCTCTTAAGACCCACAATAATAATCACAATCAAGGGTTTCAAGTATTATACCATTTTGTGGATTTAATTACATCATGAACATTAGTATTTGCATTTAAACCTATTGGTCCATTCTATCAAATTGACCACCTAACAAGAGTCAAATCAATATGAATGAATGAATGAATGAATGAATCATTTTTCAATGAAATCTTTAAATATAGTCACTAATAAGGATATGATTGGATATCATAATGAACTTGGTTCAAGTGACCACCAAATGTGAGTGTTGACCTTAATAGTTATAAATTCATTATTTCACTAATTAGAATTTGGCCATGAGGAAACTTGCAATAATTATTCTTGGACCATATTTAAGATACTTTAAAGGAGTTCACATGTTCAATTATTTTGACTAATTTGAAAGTTAAGCAAATTTGGTCATATTGATCAAATTAAGTCAATTTATGTTTAATGGCTAACTTGGGTGCAACTTAACCTAAAGATGGACTCGATATTTTTATTATAATATTTTTAGTGCACGAACACCTACATTTTCTAATTTAAAGTGGTCAATAAGAATTCTACAAAATATGAGTTCACATTGAGAAGTAAAGTAGGGTTTATTTTATGTCGGGTTCTTTAGTTTAATGGAAGCAAGACTCCATAGTTAATTACTTCTTAAGAAAGAAGAATTTCTTAAGAAAACTCTTGATTGAAGTTATCAATTAATATCTTCAAAGACTTCAAAGTTAGACTATCAAATAATTAGGTATTTTTGAAAATCAAGTGGGAAAGTTCAATTTGGAAGACTTATTTTCATATTCTAAAGGAAGATAAGTAGGGAGCACTCACGACACTAGGAAGCCTAGTGAGCACTCTAGTCTACTCTATAGTGGGTTTTATATATTTGAAAGAGAGTTTATTTGTATTTGAGTTGAAATTTTATTAGAATACCAAGGCTTATAATCCATCAACACAAGATTGTGAAAATGACTAAGAGGTAAAGATTTATACCTATAGCCTGAAGGAATAAGTATCCTCAGATCCTAAATCTATGATTCTTTAGCACAAGCTAAAAGAATGACCTAAGTCTAATTAGAAAATGGGACACAATAGTTTACCTCTACAAGAGAGGATAAACCCATCCCGACTCTTGGACTTTACAACCGCTTAGAGTGGCCACCAGCTAACACCAACTAAGCTTTAAAACCATGTAGTCTCATGTAAATGCAAGATAGCTAAGTTATTATTTAATTAGGAAAGAAACTAGAGTCCTAGACTCACTCCTTAAGAGACTAGATCATGATCGGCATGAAATCATTACTTAGACTAATGCAAAATTTATATTTTTTTATATCATTTTGACATATTCATTTGGACAAAGACTTAGGCTAATTATACCTAAATGCATGATAAAATTATATTATGGGCTAAATCAGCAGGAGGTGTTCTCGCTATAAAGGATGCCCTCAAAGGTCAAGCATTCCCCTATTGTGCAAGAATGGGGACCCTCCCTATTCAAGAACAAAATAAGATGATATGCATGATGTTGCTAAATATTTTAATTATCTTAACTATAACCTAGGCTTTAAAGTTAGGTTATAAGTTATTTTAATATTTAATTATGAGTTATTAGTGTGGATAGAAAAATTAATTTTATCTTAAAGAGCCTACCGCATCCAAGCCACACATTCAATCATCAAGCTTTAAGAAACTTATGAGAAACATGTTTCTATTGCATAAGCTAAACATGGTAATCAAACATTCATATATTTTAATAAAAAAATAAAAGGTCGGTGGTTGGGTTCCGCCTTACACCCCAAAAAGAAAATAAATTGGGTAGAGCTCTATCATTATACAACTCAAATTATAAAAAAAATATTATAATTATATTGAAAGAAATGCTATGGGGGTCTTCATTATTCATCTTTCTTTCCTTTAGATTTGGTTTTACTCCAGGCTTCATGGGGCTTCCTAAGTATTTTCCTTCTAGCCACTATTCATCCTAAGCCCTACTAGCACTAAGCCTAAATCTTACTACAAAATTACATATTTATAAAAAGAAAAGTCTAACTACACCTGTAAAATATATGTTAGTTAAACAAGCATACAAACCAATCAGTTATGTTCCATAAATTTGGACTTAGTACCTTACACATGGGTAACCAAGCCCACTTGTCCTAATTAAATTTTTATGCAAAGGGGCATAAGCAACTTACAAGTAAAAGCATTTATAATCATTATTACAGCGGTCCTCTTTAGCATAATACCCTACATAAAGCATCATTAGGCTAATAATAGCCTAACATATAGTCCATGCATAAGTAATTTTAACATTCAGTCTAAAATATTACATCACAAAATAAAATACAACATCACAACATACAACTTAGCTAGAAGCGGTGACTTAATATTTTAAAGTATGTGTTAAGGTTTAGTGTGGTTTGTCTTATTAGGCTTTAGGTAGATAAGTTTTAGAAAGTTCAAGTTACACATGAAGGGAGGTTTCACTTCAAGTTATTAAAAGGATTAATGGATTTTAATTAATGTATTTTTATTTAGTTGATATTTACTTAGCATCTAATTATTATAAAGAGAGAAGAGATTTGACCCTCTTCATCCCTACCCTAAGTTATCTTCTAAAGGCATGTTATTATGATTTTGGTTTCTTTTAATGAATTATTTATTAAATATTTTATTAATCATAGGTTTCAATAAATCTTAAAAAATCTTATTCAACATGAAAGGCATCTTAAGGTTAATGAGATTGAATTACTATCACATGGATAATGTTACATCATTTCATTTCATCAACAAAATCATACATATGATTTCATTCTTACTCATACATACAATATATTCATGTTTTTGGCAAACTTTATGAGTCTTAATGCATGAATTTTGGTAGAAAATAGAGATTCCATTCCTTAGTTAAGTATACATACACATGTATTAAAGATTCAAGCAAGTATGTGTCTTTGTTAAACCAGGGAAGTGAGGTAATCTAAGACCTCCTTGGGGCTACTTAAAGCTTTGTGTTCCCGAGATGTCTAGACTATACACTTGCTATCTTAAATACATAAAAATGTACATAAACATAAGAATGAAAAGAATGCAAAAAGATTGTATATTAGTAAATTTATTTACTCATGTAAAGTAAAGCTTTATCCAAACTCTAATATATGTATACATATGAATGAAATTAATCAAGTACATGCCATTATTAAACTAATGAAATGAGGTAATCTAAGACCTCCTTGGGGATAATTAATGCCTCGTGTTCCCAGGGTGTCTAGACTATATATTTGCTAACATTCAAACATATATAAACATACATATGAATTATGTAAATAGAACCATCCTTTAACGTGGTTAAATATAAGCAAATGTAAATCACATAAAATATTCATAACCAACATCACTTTAAATCTTCATCATTAACAAATAATTTAGAAAAAAAATATAGATTTATTAGTGATAATAGCCACATCATATAATAAGATTGATGCAACACATGCAACTTATACATATATAATAATATTCATTAGATTATTTTACTTGAAAACATAGATGCATGATACAAATGGAATACAAATTTATAATGATTGAAAAGTAATAATTAAATATTTTCATATAATACATTCAATCACATTACTTCCTAAGGATAATCAAGTCAAATAATATCCTTTAAGATAACCAAAGTTTCTTATGGAGTTTGATTTTGATGTTATAAGTCATTAAAAACCTAAAAGGAGAAAGACATTTGTTGTTTTTCCCCATCCCATGTTGGTAACTTATTATGTTTAAAGAAGAATAACTAAGTAAATTCTATGGATTGATTAAGTTTAAGTCATTAAATAATCAATTTAATTTCCTTTCCTAAACCTCTTTGATTTGATTAGCTAGTTAACCATGAGTGTCCAATGATATGCTTATAGAAAATTAAACTTTGCAATACTCCTAAAAGTATCTAATGCAATTAGGCTCATTCTTAAAGTTAATCAAATTAAGGAAGAATCTAAATTAAGTACTCTTATGATTTTCTCACACCCATGGGTTAACCATAATTTACTTAATGATCTTTGTGCTATTAAGCACGTAAAGAAAAACCCATGTATTGAATTTGAATCATCTAAACCAATATTCATTTTAGTTTGATATTTACTTTATCATTTATTGTCTAATTAATCCCTAATTTATGCCATGAATTAATTAACTCTCATAAGGAAATATATTTAGGAAAATAAATAAGAAGGAGGCCCCAATTATTTTTCCCTCATCATTCCCATTATTAACTGTGATCAATCATCATTATTTATTTAAATTTTACTATTTAGCATTTTTAATAGTTATTAAATTTATTAAGGAGGGTAATTAGGATTGAAATTTTAAATTCTCCAAATTACAAGGCTAATAAATCCTAAGAAAATTATGGGAGGCAGAAGACATCCCATGAAATTAACCCACCAAATTTGAGATCAATTGGCCAAGTAATTAAGCCTTAATTAGGGTAATTAGCCTAAATTATAAACCCTAATTAAGCATTATTCATTAATCAAACATTGGGGATTTTATTTTTATTAAATTCTCCTCTATTTATTTTTTTCAAAATGAGTTTAATCATATTTTTTGGATTTTTTACAATTAATTATGAATTTTTAAAGTTCTAACCATTTAATGACATCTTTAAAACTTAATTAATCTCTAAACCATTAGCGCCACACCAAAGCTAACACAACAATGCTTTCCACTTGGCGCCATGGGATATGTTATTTAAAATGTCCGACACGGCAGTTGACTCCATGGTGGCGGCGAGATTTTGTCCCCGGAGTCTAATGTTGAATTGGATGGAGAAGATTAATCTTGTAGTTTCTAATGGATTAAATCAAAATATCTAACAGATTAAAACAAAACAGTCTATTCTAATCACATAGAATGGACAATCGATGATCTGTCATGCCCCGAGGATCAAAAGACGGACATCGTCCAACTTCTATCACTTGATCTGAGCTCACCAAGGCTTGTAGAATGACAAGATCGACTCCAAAATGTGCGAGGAGGAGATCTAAGGAGATTGAACAATGGAAATTATGTGAAATCATAATTTTCTCCACAAAAGACTAACACCTAGGGGAAAATCTACGGTTTTCTAGAGTTTTACATCGCCGGGCTAAAGACTGATGGTTCGTCCACTGAGGTAGCTTCATCCTGAAGAGATGAAATCTTGTGTACAAGAACTCAAGCTACCTCTCCATTGATTCTTCTATGGACCAAGCACCGCTGTGAAACTTAGTGAAGTTGGTCTTTAGAGTGCCTTCTAGTGATCGATACTCACCAGAGTGAGGGGAAGGTGTGGGGTTGGCCTTGGAGTGCCTTCTATTGTTCAAATCAATACTCACCAAAGTGAGGGGAAGGTGTGGGAAGAGTTCATTTGAGATTGGTGGAGTTTTGGTGAGGTTGATGAACGGACTCTCAATTTTGAACAGTGGTTAGTCTCGCTAGTGATGGAAAGCATTGGGAATTTAAGGGAGGATTTAGGATTGCTCAAAATGCTCGAAAAGTTTTGTGTGAAGTTTAGATAGATGGGAAGGAGTATACTCTCCTCCACAAGTGAACCAAAGATTGAGATTGACTCATCCTGTGGTAGTCATCCGGCTAGTGTAGGTGGCCGAAGGTGGTAGTGGATTAGTGAGGTGGATATGCTTGAGAGACTAAGGTAGTGGCATTGGCTAGCATGGGGTGTACCTCTTTCTCCAAGTGAACCAATGGTGTGCTATGGGTGAACTTACCCTCTCATGACTCAAGGCTGAACTCAATAACCTTGGGTCAGGGGTCAGTGGTTCTAGTGTCCAAAAGGGGTTAAAGGTGGCTGCCATGGCTTGGAATGTGGGTGAACCTATCCAAATGGAGATTTTGTTCTATTGGGTGGGTTGGTTCAATGGTTTTGACCCAAACCAGGTTCACCATGATTGGGTTCACTTGAGGTGGCCCTTGGTGATGCAAGGATGAGTCATGCCAAGTTCGATTGAGTTTGGCTCAATTTGACCCATATGGTCAAATGGGGTTCAATTGTGCTATGTTGACCAATTGGTTAAATTGGGTCAAATTGGTGGTCTAAGTATGTTAAATTGGTCATTTGGAATTTATTGGTGCCATTGGTTTGGTTTAATTTGAAGTGGATTTGGGTTTGGTTCATTTGGGTCAAATGGGCTAAGTTGACCAATTTGGTCAAATTGGCCAAATTGGCTTGGGTGGAGGGTTAGTTTAGGTTCAATTGATCATTTGAGAATGATTGTAATTGCTAGTTTAAATCAATTTAGATTTGGGAAGGATTTGGTTCAATTGAACCCTTTTGGTTGACATTTGGGCTAAAGGGGTCAACTAGGTTAGGTTGACCCAATTGGGTTCAATTGAAGGTTGGATCATGTTCAATAATCAATTTATGATCAATTAGGGCATTAGTTTCAATCAATTAGGTTTAAAATTTGATTTGACTCAATTTGGCCCTTTAGGTAAAATTGGGTCAAATTGAGTCAAGAGATCAAATTAGCTTGGTTATGACCAATTGGTGGTTGAGCTAAATTTAATACTCAATTTATGATTGATGGGAGTCATTAATTTCAATTAATTAAGGTTGGAATGGGATTTGGTTCATTTTGGTCCATATGGGTTAATTGGGTCAACTTCGATCAAGTGCTAAAATTAGTTTGGTTTGACCTAATTGATTGTAATTAGGCAATCAGGGATGATCAACAATCATTATAGAGGAGATTGGATGGGTTGATTCAATCCAATTTGGGTTGGATTGAAGTTTGACTCAAATTGCTCATTTAGGCCACTTTCGATCAAGTGGACTAATTGGGTTGATTGAATTAGATGTTGAGAAGGGTTCAATGATTGATTTAGGGTTGATTGGTGGCCTTGATTGCAATTGATTTGGGTTTGATTAGATTTTGGCTCATTTGGCCCCTTTGAGTTAAATGGGCTAACTTGGGTTGATTGGATTCATTTGATTTTATTGGTTTAATTACAAGTATTGGAAGGGTTTGAAATGGTCTATTTAATGGTTGGAGTGCTTTTGTGAAAATCAATTTAGGTTATACTTGCTTGAATGGGTTTTTGGGTTGGATCCATAAGATCATGGTGTAATTAACTTAGGTTAGGGGCTAAGTTAATTTGGCTTGGAGCTTGGATAGGATACAAAATCCAATTGAGGTGTTGCTTAAGGTTGGTTTTGGATGAGTGGACAAGCATGGGTTGTTTTAGGCCAAAGGCTAGGTAAGACATATTTTCCCTAGGGCATAACCTATGCTTAGAGTATGGCTTCCTAAGTCTCTAGGATTGGGTTTAGTGTTCCCTTAGTCACTAGAAGTGTCCAATGACTAGGGAAATTGAAGTGCCTAGAAGGTTCCTAGTCTAAGATGAGAAGGATGAGTCATCACTCCAAAAGTGAGGCTAATAGAGCCAAATGATAGATATGAATACATTCTCAATATATGATTTAGGGTTAGATTGAAGTTTGACTCAATTTGGTCTTTTAGGCCACTTTGGGTCAAGTGGACCAATTGAGTTGATTGAGTTGAAGTGGGTTGAATTTGATGTTGAGAAGGTTTCAATGATGGATTTAGGGTTGATTGGTGGCCTTGATTGCAATTTCTTTGGGTTTGATTGGATTTTGGCTCATTTTGACCCTTTGGGTCAAATGGGCTAACTTGGATTGATTCATTCATTTGATTTGATTGGTTTAATTGTAGGTATTATAAGGGTTTTAAATAGTTTTTTGAATGGTTAGAGTGCTTTTATGAAAATCAATTTGGGTTAGGCTTGTTTGAATTGGTTTTTGGGTTGGATTCGTAAGATCATGGTGGAATTCACTTAGGTTAGGGGTTAAGTTAATTTGGCTTGGAGCTTAGATAAGATAAAAAATCCAATTGAGATTGGTGTTGGCTTGAGGTTGGTTTTGGATGAGTGGACAAGCATGGGTTGGTGTAGACCATAGATAGGAAAGAATTATTTGCCCTAGGTATAACCTAAGCTTAGGGTATGGCTTCCTAAGTCTCTAGGCTTGGGTTTAGTGTTCTCTTAGTCACTTGGAGTGTCCTATGACTAGGAAAATCCAAATGCCTAGAAGGTTCCTAAGTCTAACAAGGGAAGGATGAGTCCTCACTCCAAATGATATATATAAATGACATTCTCTATATATGATCAAAGATGAATGAGTTATTGAAATATAGTTGATAAACTACTCATCTTTGGAATACTATGGTATTGAAAAGCATGTGTATGGTTGTCATTTTGATAATGAAATTGAAAGTTTTAGTATTGTTGACATTAGATCTTTGGTAAAGTTATTTGGAAATTAGATAAGATTTATAATTGTAGTTAGTGCCTTCAGGTCATCATTTAGGGTTGAACACCTTGTCATAACCAACTATTTTTTGATTGGGTTATTATGTAACAAGATCTCAAATGTTCTTTTGATGTAGAGCAATCATCTCACCATACATAGTTTCTCTCGACCAAATAATTTTAAGGATTTGTTTCACTGTAATAATTTTAATAAAATATAGTGAGAGGTATTTGTAGCCACCATAAGAGAGTTGGTGAGAGATTTTAATATGTTATTTTTTGTGTGAGTTATCTTGTGGTGGATGGAGAAGAGCTCAATAGATCTTATGTGGGTGGTTTTTGGATCAAGTTGTTTTGTATTTTGCAAGTGTATCTTGAGTGATGCTCGTGGGATGGCAAAACTAGCTGCTCTAAGAGTGGATTGATTGTAGACGTTGAACACACTAACTAGATAATGGCAAATGATAGATACATATATTATAAAGTGCAAGTTAATATTGTGTGGGTGTTGGGTTCAAATGATGAAATGGTTATTTGTAATAGTGTAGGATGAAGAGATACTTTGTGTTAATTGTTTACTTTATGAGCCCCATCTCATATGAGATTGATTTTGATGATAACAAACACATACTCATTTGCTACTAATCAAGTTAAATTTAAATGTGTAAGAAAAATTCTTCAACTCTTGTCCTTCAATTATATCAAATTGCTAAAGCTACTAGACATGAAGTGGGTGGGAATTTTTCTAGGAATTACTATATTAAGGCAAATAAAAAACTCATAAAATTAAATTAAATGATTCATTCATTTTTTGATTCATCATTCTAAATTTATTTATATTTCTCTATATCTTAATATTGTAATTATTTATTAAGTTATCCATTTTGGATAGTATCAACTAAATGCATGATACAAGTTCTACTAAATGCCTATTCAAGCAAGATAAATTATGTTTAAATCTTATTAAATCATTTTCATGTCATTCTTAATTTTTATTCATAATTTTAGTGCCTGAAAATTCAATTATCCTAAAATTATCCTTTTTCCTCTTATTCTCTCTCATATTATTCTTTCTTCTCTCTCTTATTATCATTTTCATCTTAACATAATTTTGGCCATATTTTTAAATGTATTTTGTGTAATAAATTGTGTGAAATTTATTCAAAACATTTTCATTTCATTTTCCCTCATTTCTCATATTTTAAAATTCATTTAATTGAATTTCTAAATTTGAATTAGTTTTAAATTATTCTTTAATTCTAACTTCTTTATGCATGACTTGTACTTGCTAAATCAAATCAAATTTTTAATGGAATATGTTGAAAGTCCAAAGCATGATTAATTATGATTTTCTAGAGCCTTATTTTAAGTTATTTTAAATTTAAATTCAAATCAACCTCTTTTTCAAAATAATTCCTTTCCTTTTTTCCAATTTGACTTATTTGAGGAAATTATAAGGGAGGCTAGCCACTATGCTTCAAATTTAATAAATTTATATATTATTTAAAAATTCAATAAGTATATAATACAATCCTCTTTGATTTAAATTAATTCATGCATTATTTGGGAATTTCGTATTTTAGAAAACCTCTTTGGTAATTTTTTGAAGTGATATTCCATGGATTTATTTTATTCAAAACTCTCTCCTTCATGTATAAACTTCCTTGGCTGAATTTCTTATGAGAATTCTTCCATTCTTATCCATGAATCACATAGGATACATTTCATATTGGGTTTAAACAAATTTGTAAAGGAGCCTATGGAAGATCTCTTTGGTGATCCCTCTCTTTTGAATTTGAAATTCAAATTGATGCTAAACCACTTTCCCTCTCATTGGATCAGTTTTTGGCCAACCCTAGATTCCTCTATCATTTTTAGGAGCCTTGGTTCAACTTGAAAAAGGTTTCAAAAAAAAGTTAAAAACTCTTCCTTGCTCTCTTGCTCCCATGCTCACCCTTGGCGATTTTGCTAAAGCATCTCTTGGTGATTTTTTGTGATTCAAGTGCAAGAATTCCTCATCATTCTTCTCTTTCCCTTGAAAATTTATTTAGTTTAAAGATTGATTTAGAAAAGTGAAGGTTTTGTGTGTTTCCACCCTTGTTTGAAAACATCAATTCATTGGCGATCATTTTCTAAGGTGTTAAGTTCTAAATCTTCTTTTATTTCTTCTTAACTTTGGAGTTTACAAGGTTATGTAAATTTTCTTGTGTTTATTCATGACATAATCTTTAGATTTTTTTTTTTGGTCAAGAAAAAATATAAGAAGATCAATTTGTGTGGACTTAACTAGTTGATAATGTTTTGACTTATTGTTTGGCCTAATGCTAACATAAGGAAATCAATTTATTTTGTGCTTAATCATTGAATATTCCTTTTATTTCTTATTTAAAGGTTATTATTTTTCTAAGTGCTTAATCATTTTGATATCAATTTTCTATCACCTTGGCTTAAAGTTTAATATAGGTTGGTTAAATTTGATTATGTTTAACATCTTATTTCATCTCTTTCTCCATTTGGCCGACCACACCACATCTTGGATAAATTATTTTGTGCTTATTGATTACTTGTATTCAATTGGTTTATGCTTATGTTATGTGATAGTTTTCATGTAATATAATTCAAATCCTTATTCAAGTGATTGTTGAGTTGTATCAATTGCACATACATTTATCATTTGAATAAAAATTAGCTTGTATGAAAAAGAATTCAAAGTAAAGTTTTTGGTGATTGTATTTTAGTTAGCATTTCAAAGTCATTCAAGAAAATAATTTCAAACTTTTTAAAGATCATTCAAGCAACATTGAGTTACTTAATTTCATTAAATATTTGATTGAAGAACTTTCTTTAATTTCATTTAAAATTAAAGTGTGCTCTCTTTTTCATTAATACTTAATTGCCTTAATATTAGTATAGATTGGGTTATGAGTGGAAAAATATTTTAAAATTGAGAGTTAGACTTGTATCTTTTTCTTTGCTTTGTCTTTATTTCTTGTTAGACTGTACTTGCCTGTTAAGGAGAGTATGTGTTGGGTTGTACTTGGTCGTTAACGATAGTATGTGTTGGGTTGTACTTGTTGT
Organism: Cymbidium sinense; assembly: GCA_021442155.1. Lineage (NCBI taxonomy): Eukaryota > Viridiplantae > Streptophyta > Magnoliopsida > Asparagales > Orchidaceae > Cymbidium > Cymbidium sinense. The sequence goes on from CM038229.1 coordinate 22,615,792, forward strand.
AATCTTAACTTTGATTTAGTGAATTATTAACCTGGGTGGCTAGGCATGGATGTAGGCTGATTTTTATGGTTTGACAGAACCACATAAAAATGTTTGTGTTAACTTTCTTTACTTTTCATGACCTCACTTTTTTGTAATTTCTTTTTCTATTACTTCCTTTCACTATAGCTAAGTAAAATTAATGACATATGATTAGTGAAATTAAAAGGTAAGAATTAAAAGATCAAGAATTGTAGATGGATTTAAAGGAGTGAAATGATTTTTATGAGATGTGATAGAAAGATTAATGGCTCAATAAATTAGAAGAGTGGTGGGATTTAAAGCAGTAGTCATTGAGGGATAGGTAGATGTTGACCTCATTTTTTGATTAGGTTAGTAACATTTATAATCTTAGAAATTAGGATCCTTTAATCTTATATTAAGAGCTCCCTAATTAGATACTTAAGACACTAGACTTAGTGGCCAGGTAAACAAGCCAAAATATAATAATAAATTAAATCAAACACTAAATTTGAAATCAAAATGAAATTTGAAAACTAAATTGAAATCAAATACCCTAAAATGAAAGCTCAACTCATCTTAGTAAACTCTTTTAGGATTTAACCTAATCCAATTAGAATTATGTAAATAAAAATTAAGTTCAAACTTAATAAAATTAAACAAAATAAAAACTAAATATATCTAAACTAAATATATCTAAACTAAAATATAAATTCAAATGAGCTAGGATTTAGGTGATTAAGCCTAATTAACCCAATTAGCACATTTAAGCTCAACCTTATCTAAATTTTAAAAAAATCAAAATAAATTAAAATTAAATTAAATCAAAAGTATATAATCAATACGCAAACATAAAAGGACCTCAAAATAAATTCAAGTGAGGTTCAAACTAGTCAAGGTCCATTCAACCTAAAGTTGACCAATGTAGGCCCCACTATAACTTCAAACTATCAAATTTGGAAAAATTAAGCTACTCCAAAGGCTTAAAATCATTAGATAATCTTATCTAAATATAAAACTAAATAAAACTAAATTCAATTGAGTCTTAGATTGGCTCATTGAGCCAATTAACCCAATTAGGTTCAAATGGACTTTAGTAAGCCAAATTCTAAATTAAAATGAAATTAATTCAAATTAAACATTTAAAATTATCTTAAATTCATATATAAGCATAATTCAAATAGTCCTTGAATCTAATTCAACCAATTTGATTAGTTGACCTAAATGAACACAAATTAACCCTTTAAATTCAATTTTGGTCAGAATTGGTCAAATTCAAAATATAATTTGCATTAATTATAATAAATCAATCATAAATACTCTAAATAATCTATTAAATTTATTTGAAATCCAAATAGGGCCTAAATTACCCAATTGAGGCATTTAACCCAATTTGACCCATTCATGCCAAATTAGGTCAAACTTGGGTCAAATCTATAATTGACTAAAATTAAATAAGATTAATTAACCTAATTCACTTAAATTAATCTATCAAACATGATTGAAGTCTAATCTAAACATAAACTAATAAATTGAGTCATAAAATTAATTTAAGTAATTTTGGTCAAAGTTGGTCAAATTTGGTTCAAACATTGATCAAATCCAAAATTAAGCAAAACTAAATGAAATTAATTAAATGAAACCATCATAAATGATTATTGAAATAAAATTGAAGTCGAATCCAAGTCTAATATGATCAATTGGGCCATGAAACCAAATTTGACCCACTTTGGTCAAAGTGGGTCAAAATGGATTCAAACCCTCTCAAAACTAAACCAACTCAAAATGAATCAACCTAAAAAGACTAAATGGCCAATTGGACATGATTAATACCTTAAGTTTATACCAATTATCCCACATAAATCACTAAATGCAACCTAAATTGATTGGGTCTACCCATTCAAAATTAAAGGCATAATGTCCAAATTAAACTTTGGCAAGGAAATCCCCAACCTAACCCTCCATGTGTGAATTGATTTCTCAGGCTTGATGGCTATAGAAAGATCAAGTGGAGGGAGGTTTGAATGCAAGGGCGGAAAAATGCAAGAAAATACCAAACTTCCCTTTCTTATCTATTCTCCTCCATCACTCAACTTATTTAACTCAAAGCATACATTTGAAGTCACTTAACCACCTCCCACAACAATTTACAAGCTCCATATTCCCATGGTCAACCACCTCCAATGTCTTCCAATGGGGAGAAGTTCGGCCATCTATACAATCTCATCTCTAGCCTATTTTAGTACCTTCAAACATTCTTTACTCACCATCATCTAATGAGAGAAATTGAGCTTTACCCAACCTTCCCCAACCTTTCCCAACCCTAAATCGACCAAAATACATTAAACTCTGGCAAGAGTAGGTGGGAGTTGATGTCCCCGATGATTGAAGAGGAGGCAAGAGTGCAAATTCACTCCAAGGCTTCATCTCACATCCAAAATGTGTTTGAAATGACTTGACCGGTGTACATCAACTCTGACGAGGTAATTTTATTGATCTATTATCAGCCACTAGGTCTCCATGGTTTGTTAATTGAGATTTCTAGAAATTAGGATCAACCCTTAGAATCTCATTTCTTTTTTGATTTACAACCTTAATGTGCTAAAAAAAACACAAATTTCTGGCAAGAAACAATGGAAATCTTGCATGAGGGTGGCTGCAATGTCCATTACTTATTGTTCATTCATGTTCGCCATCCACGAGAGAGGAGGCATAGTTGCCATCCGATATTATTTAAACAGGATGGACGGCTGTGATTAGAATGGATTAGGATGTGATTTTGTCCATTACATCATGATCTTTGATCTGGACCATTCGATCAACGATCGAACAGTTTGATCAAACCCTTATTTCCCAACCTAGTTGTCACGCAGAGTCCACACAGTACAATCGAGCTTTGACATGCAAAAGGCGAATCCCAGTTAATGACTCATGGTGCTAACTATTTAATAGAAAAAAGCCTGCATTTTTGGATTTAAAAAAATGCATAAATTATATGAAGCTTCCAAAAAGTCATAAAGCATAAAATACTCATCGAAAAAATTACAAATAAGGGCTCGTTGGATTCACCTTTTCCAGAGAAATCTAATAAATCCAAAATTTCTAATTTTTATTGGGAGTTTTGAGCTTAATTTAGGTTTTAGTGAAACAAAATTTAATTAATTAATCCTAAAATATTAATCAAATGGACCTAAAATTTTTATGGAATGAAATTGAGCTTAAAACACATTTACCATAAAATTATAAAGCTAAAATAATGAATGGATTAAAAGTTATCAAAATTCAAAGGTCAAATGCTTTAATTTCTCGAAATAAATAATTTAAAATTAAAAAAATTAGGAAAAATCACTAAATTTGTTCAAACAACTTTGATTAAGTTCATAACACTATATATATATATATATATATGTTTGAAATCACAAAATTAAGAAATTAATCAAAAATATTTGAAGTGAACAAATTTAATAAATTATTTAATAACTTATTACTTGAAATTTACTTAGAAAAATTAAATCAAGTATTAAAAAAATTATAATGTAATCAATGATTGAATCTTAATCAAGTCAAACATTCAATTAAAATAAGAACGAATGAACTTAAATCAAACACTAAGTAAGAAGTCAAATATTCAATCATATTTATTAAGATTATGAAATGATCATTAATGAAACTTAAATCTTATAAATACAATTAATCATGAAATTTAATTAAACCACCAAATAATTTTATAATTAAACTTTTATTAAATTAATCATGCTTAATTTTTTTGTTATTTATCATATGAAATACTTAGCTACTTCTAATGAATTTAGTTATTTATCAAATCAAATTATAATTATTCAATTAAGTCAAAGGCCTAATTAATCATTACTCCAATGCTAATTAAATAAGTTATTCAAATGATTTAAACATAACACATTCATCAACTTCTAAACTAAGACTAACCCCTAATCCATTTAATAATGAAACTTCAAATTAAGATAATCAATAACTTAACTAAACTAAAAGTAAAATTAAATTAACCTTATAAAAGTAATGATAATAATAACAATAATAATAATAATAATAATAATAATAATAATAATAATAATACTAATAACAATAATAATAATAATTCTTTAGTCAATCAAACTTAAGTGAAATACTTAACAAATCTATGATAAATACTTATAAATCAAATCAATCACATGTGGATAATTAAATCATTAACTTTTAATTAATTAACTAAATCTTTAATTAATCTAATATTTAAAACTAAATTACCCTTCATTAAATCTAATCAATTAAACATCTAATTAATATGAACTTAATTTGAATAAGTTAACCCATTATTTTATTAAACTAAATTAATTGGAATAAATCATATTAAAACTAATTTTTAAATAAAGCTTAATTTAAACAAAACTCATAATTAAATTTATCAAGTTTTAATCAACATGATAATGACTAATCAAATTTTTAATTAATCTATAGATAATTTAATCACACCCTTTAATTAAGCTAATTACATAATTAGATCAATCACATTAGAACCTAAATAATCTTTAATTTAATTAGATCAACTAAACATCTAAATTAATCTTATATTATTGAAGCTCAAATAATATTATTATGAACCACTTAACTTCATGAATCTAATAAATCTAAAATAAAACTTAATAACATATCAAATATAAAATGAATGTTATTAAATTAATTAAACCTTAATAATTGATTGGTTATATCAACTATAATAATAATAATAATAATAATAATAATAATAATAATAATAATAATAATAATAATAATAATATAAATCAATTGAGTTTTAAACTAAAATTATAAATTCAAAATTTTAAACAAGTTAAACTAAAATAATAGATTAAATTAAATGAAATTAAACAATCATCAAGTTATAGTAATCAACATATAAATCAAATTATTAACCTTAACAAATGATCAAACTCTTAAATAGAATTAATAAAATTATTATATTAAGCTTCAATTAAATCATATATTAATTAATTCAAACTAAACTCAAATGAAAGATGATATCATTGAATTTAAGGAAACATTGAAATGATTTAGTACAAATCATATGAAATTAAATCTTTAAAGTGAAATTTAAAGAATTGAATTAAATATTAAAAATTAAACATTAATCAAATTTTTACAGTTAAACCAAACTAATACTAAACAAATATATAATTAATATCAATGATCAAAACCATAACAACCTTAATATTTAACTAAATCAAATAATAAAAAATTAAACTCAATTAAACCATCCCAATAAATTTCAAATAGTTAATTAAGATACTTAGGTTCATAGTTTGACCCTTCTAACAAATTTTCACCTCGATGAGAATTTTATTATATTATGATCAGATGTTGAATAGATTTGGTTTCGTTCACAATAGAATTTGTTTTATTTATTATTCTTTAAGATCTAAATTCAATTTCAACACAAAAATAAACCTAAAATATTTAATCCAAAATCAATTAAATTATTTAAGTCAAAATCATCTAATGATAAAATTAAACAAACTCTGAATTCAAATCAAACTTAAAATGAAACAAAGCTTAAAACAGACTTACCACACAAGCCTTTTTTTCACACACTATAATACTAAGTCACCAACCCTAGAATTAGGTTAGGCTGATTGTGGTGTGAGGCTTTTTTATTTTGTGGTGTATTGTTTAAATTGGATGGCTAGGATTGTTTGCTCGTTAGTATGGATGTTAGGGCATTCTTTTTAGGCTAACATTATTTTCTATAGGGGGTTGTGCTTAAAGGGACAGTTATAATAAATATAAAAATAAATGTTATTTGCTTGTAAGTGCCACGTAAGTCTCTAAGCATAACTCAATAGGACAGGTGGGCTTGACAATTACAGATGCTAAGCCAGTGTGTTTGAAATATAAATTTGGTGTGTTGTATGTTTTCTTAATGTCTATTTTGCAAGGCTTAGGATTTTATTTTGGAATTTTAAAATATAATCTTGAGCCTAGAATTAGGTTAGGAAATATGGGGTTTAGGGTTAATAGAAGTTGACTGTATTCATCCGGTGGTTTTAGTGGAGCCTAAGGAGGTCCCAGAAGAAGGCGACGATCCTGAAGTTGATAAAGACCCCATAGATCAAACTTTTAGTTTTAGGTTAGGCTGTATAAGGGCAGAGCTTAGCTACTAACTTTCTTTTTTTTTAGGGTGTATAGCGATACACTAGCCTTTTTATTATTTTAGTTTAGCTTGATTTATTTTGTGGTGCGTAATAAAACTGCATGCATATCCTAGATTTGTTTTATAATTGTTTTGAAGTCATGAACCATGGATGTGTTAGGCTCTTATGAAAACTAAATTTTCTATCCCAATTAACAATTTAATTAAGTTTTAATCAACTCATAACCTCACTTTAAAATCTATGATCTTGATCAAGAAATAAGAGATTTAATAATCCCTTAACTGAATGGTTGTATGTTTCAAGAACATGAATATATATTATTTAACTTATATATATAGGGGTTGGTCTCCAATCTTGCACGATAAGGGATATGCTTGAACTGCGAGAGTAGTCATTTGTAGTGGAGAATATCTTTTTCTCTCGATTTGGCCTATAACCGAATTTCATCATGCATTTAAGCATAAATTCTCTAAGCTTAAGTTTAAAAATTGACAAGTCAAAATAAAATAAAAATTTATATATTTTATAACATTAGTCTAAGTAATGAATGTATACCACACATGATTTAGTTTCTTAGGGAGTAATTTTAGGCTCTTGACTTTCTTTGCTAAATATAATAGCCCATCCATCTTGTAGTTGCATAAGGCTGGCCTACATGATTTCAAATCACTTAGGTGGTGTTAGTTGGCAACCTCTTCCAGGGGAGAAGTAAGCCTAAAAGAGTCTGGATTGGTTTATTTTCTCAAGTGAGAAAAAGTGCGATAATTCCCAAATTTATAAAGGTTAAACAAAGTCAAACTTATGACTTATGTCAGAAGTGCTTTTAGACTCATGTTTTGAAACATCTAATTGAAATAAGTCTTTAAATTTTAGGTATTTCTATAATCTTATATTGTTAGAATCTCTAGTACATCAAAGACTCATCAACCTTAGGAGTCCTTATTAAGTAATTAAATCTATTATAGGGCAATATGTTTATCTTTCAAGATAATATTTTTATCCCTTAATGATATATTTGGTTACTTAAATAGGTATCCTCAATATTTGCATAGTATTCCAAATAAAATTTGCACATCAGATAGTAGTGGTATGGTTGAGAAGGCATTTGGCCTTAGTGGGAGGTAGTTAGTGGTGCAGTTGGGTAGCTCAGTTTACGAGAATTTTGAAGTTGTGGATGGTATAACGGAGGGATATGTAAAAATTATAGGACTTTTAAAGTGAGGGAATTTTTGGTATGTATTTATTGGCGAGAAGATAATAGCTTGATCACTTAAGAGGTGGGATTAGGCAAGTTATTTGGAAGATGACTAATAGTTTGTGGAGATGAGTTGGCAGATTTTGAGTTTCCATAATGATTTTTCATTTGAATTCAGTTAGAGGATAAGGAAACTAGTAAAGAAAGAATTGCAACTCATTTGGAAATTGTAAATTAATTTATTTGATCATTTTTATGTAGTGTATAGAGATGGAAAGTGGTGCTTTATGAATCAAATATGGAGAGAGATAAAATTTTGGTGATTAGTTGATTTAAATCCTTTATATGTATTATAAGGATTAGATTATTCTAAAAAGATGGATGGTTTAGATTATACTTTTGTTCGGACTTGTGTTTGGTGTATGGCATAAGCCTAAAGGTAGCAGAGGCACACAAATATTTCTGATAATAGATGATTTGTTTATTTTTAGAAGAGGTATTCCAATGGTGCCTCATGGTTTAAAATCGGTGTAGGCAACTAGTAATAAGATAGTATATAGTATCAATTGTATAATATGCAGAGAAAGGTGTAGAACCACTAAATGGTGTAGAGCCTCATGGTTTAATGATGTGATTGTGATATTGTTTAGTAAAGGCACATGTTTAAAGGATGTGAAATTTGGTGTTGAATACATTATATTTCACATAAGTGTTTTAGACCATGGTATTCTTTGTTACAATTTGTGTATAAATAAATTACTTGAGTTGAAAATATTTTTGATTATGAATTAAAATTTGGGGAAAATTAAATGTATATTTAATTTTTTGAGACATTGAAAAGAAACAAGAATATTTAATAAAGTGATCCATAAATTTAACATAACATGAAAGACTATTTATTGAGCAAATAGTAGAAGGATCCTAAACATTAGAGTACATTAGATCAAGAGGCTACTAACTAGACAAACTTTAGGTATAGAACGATAATTAGTGACTTTTGTTACATTGATAGAGCAACAAAGAGATGCATGAGATGATTTTGGGTAAGGCAAAATTTTATTTGTGGGGACATTATGAAGAAGAATTTTATAATTGATGTCCAAGATGATCATACCAATAGTGAAGGTTAGGTTATAAGTTGATAATGACTTGTTCAAAATCTACTAGAGTCTCCTTAATATTGGACTACTTGTACATACTTTTTTTTATTATAGGATCAATATACTGTACATTTGTTTCCATTATTTATTTGAGTTTCGATCATTGTTTAAGGACGAATTATATTTAAATATAAATTTGATTTAAATGATCTCCTCACATGGCAATTGTCCATGACTAAATCTGGTATTCTACAAAGAAATATAATCGACATATCACTTTACTGAGACTATTAAGAGAGAATAAATAACTTTTAGATTTGTATTTTTCCTGTCAATTAAAACATCTTTAATATGGATAAAAAATGACAATTTAATATAATTTTTTTCCCACCATCTATAAATTCAAGAAGATTTTTTTTCAAGCTGATTTCTTTCGTCATGATAATTGAGAGAGCCTTTATCATGACTTATGAATATCTCAAACAACCAAAGATAATTTTTTATTTGAAGTTTGAAAATTTTATTATTTTTTAAGACAAATGAAGACTCTAACCATGGTGATATAAAATCTAATTTATGGCATATTTATTATAATTGATTACTTTGGAAATATGATGCTCCTATTAAAAACTGCTTAAAAATCAATTAATATGATAATCATTAATAGATATGTGACTAACTTCATTTATATGTCATAAATATGATTTGATTGCTTCTACTAAACATTAATTTGAAACTTAATTGTTAAATATTATAATTATTATGGGTCATTTACATGAATTTAATCATAAACTCACACAGAGAATGGATGTATAATAATTTGAACACAAGATCTCTTCATTGAAAGCTTAAGCTTTAAACTACTAGGCTAAAGTGTTGCACATTGTTCAATATTATTATGAAAAAAAATCAATCATATTCTTCATAAAAAATTTTGATATTATGATAGACTCTTGAAGAGGTGAAAATTATGGTTATACATCTGGAATTTCTAGCTTCAATGTGCGTAGGTTGTAACAAGTGTGGACCTTCGGTTAGCTAATGTTGATAATTGAGAATTAAGAATTTCTTTCAAGCAACTTTTTTCTTATTTTATCTTTAAATTGGCGAAAATTTAGTTTAGGTGATTCTTTCTCATTCTTTTATATAATTCATGTGGTTGAAAGAAATGAAAACACTTCTAAGCTCTTAGTAATAATAATTGACCTATGCAACTTCGATACAAAATTGCATTCAAGATTTGTGAAGATATTTAAAATAATTTATTTATTCTTTTTTTGTTTTTTTGTAAACAGGCTTAACTTCTCGACAGAAGAATTCACACTGTTTGCCAAGTGCTTGCAAACTCATTCTCGATCAATTGCACCACTTGCATCTCTCCTCACTCAAAATTCTCCTCGCCTAGAATTGCTACCAATCTGCTTACAATCGTTTTCTGACTCACTCTAATTCATAATCTCAAAAAATTAAGCACTAAAACATGTTATAAACTATATTAGATATGCCATCATAACATATGGAAATCAAGTTGGACAAGTAGTGAGGCAATCCAAATGAGTTAACTAGCAGTGTGCTTAAGGACTTTATATTCAACTTTTATGCTGGAATAAGCAACTATGGCCTGACCAGGAGATGGGTGTAGCCCTGTGCATGATGATGAAACATGTAATTGACTTGTATTCATCGAGTGAACTTTCCCAATCAGTATCTTTGAAAGCATGAGTCTAGAGTTGCCGAGATTGAGAGATGAATCCCTATATGATAAGTATGTTTCAAATAATGGAGGATCTATTTGATAGTTGGCCAATGTTCAATCATTGGAGCTTGCATGAACTAAAAATTTTGTTCATGCTGAATGAAATATCAAGTCTAGTAAAAGATAAGTATTATAATGCTCTAATAATTTGTCGATAGAAGGTTGGATCCAACAAAAGTGTACCCTTGGCTTTTGAGAGCATGATGGAGGAGGACATATGGTCGTTGATCAATTTATATTCAAGCATTATAAATGTGTTGAGAATATCATGTATATATTATGATATAGATAGATAAAACCATTGCTTTGTATGGTTAACTTGTATGTCGATAAAATGATGAAGATGACCAAGGTCTTTGATTAGAAATTCAGTGGCTAGTTGGTTGGTGATGTGCCGAATGTGAGTGGGGGATGTCCAAATGATGAGGATGTCATCAATGTAGACTAATAAAAATATGTTGGTATTGTTAATGGAGAGATAGAATAGTGAAGTGTCAAGATGACTGTTAGTGAAGCCAAGATGTTGTAGATAGGTAGAAAGCTTGTTGTACCAAGCCCATGGTGACTATTTAAAACCATAGATGACCTTAATGAGTTTACATACAAAATAATTGCAGGATGGGTTGGTGAAGCCAAGTGGTTGAGCCATGAAAATGTCTTCATCTTGGTTGCCACAAAAAAAGTGTTATCTCTGTCAAGTTGACATATGGACCATTTGTAAGTGGCTACAAGGGTTAGTATGAGGCATATAATGATTGGTTTGACTACGAGACAAAGAGTTCAAGGTAATATATGCTAAATTATTGGTTGAATCCTTGAGAAAAAGTGAGCTTTATAATGGTTGAGAGCCATTTATAGGAAATTATATTATAGGAAAGTGTGGAACTAGAGTCCAGGTGTTATTTTGGAGGACGTGTTTATTTATTTTGCCATTTCATGATGCAACTGAAGATGGTGATTTTGTTGGTTCAAAGTGGTCTGCATATGAATGGGGGAAATGTATAAGTTGAAGCAATAGTAGGTTGGATAGGATTTTGGTTTGAGATTGCCTATTTTGGAGCTAGTGGTCATAGGATGAATAGATGTGGATGGTAGGATTGCAGAGGGTAGAGGGTCAGAGAAATTTGTAATTTATTGAGGGAGAAGGAATAATTTGTGAGGTGTTGTATTAGGTAGGACTACAATGGTAATAGCATGGCTGTAGTTTGAGTTATAGAGGAGTGGGATAATGAGGGATATGGAAAAATGATTTCATTGAAGATTATAGGATAGGAGATGTATTCCCAATTGGTGACAGGGTTGTAACAGATATATGCATGATGACTACTACTATAATGAAGAAATATGCAAGAGTAAGATTAAGGGTGAAGTTTAGAGGGGACATATGGCTTCAACCACGGGTAGCATAGAAACTTGAAAACATTGAGGAAGTTATATTGTGGTGATTTGTGGTAAAGACAAAAAAATAGGAAAATTTTTTTTGCGAACTTTGGTAAGTAGTCGGCTAATAAGTTAGTTGGCTGTGTTGAAAGCATATAACCAGAACTTGAAAGCTAATTGTGTTTTAGTTAATAGAGTTTATTCAAGTTCAATAATGTGCCAGTATTTTATTTTAGCAATGTGATTTTGAGCTTTGGTATAAGGTTCTAAAAATCTGTGTTAAATACCAAATTGAGTTAAGATAGAGGTAAACTATTTGTATTCTATAATAGCAGTAGATTGAAACGTTAAAATAAGTAGAGCTAAAGTTTTTTCTATCATCATTTTGAACATAAGAAAAATATTTATAATTTCATATTTACAATATAACGGGTAGAGCCAAGTAAATCTGGAGTATGCATCGATAAAGGTGACATAGTAATGGTGGCCAATGTGAGCAATAGTTGGTGTAGGTCCCCAGATGTTGGAAATAATGAGTTGTAATGGGCGGACATATGTTGTGGAGGTGGATAAGAGAGAAGATGATGGCTACAAGCTTCTTGATCGACAAAGTAGAGAGTAAAAGTCTGTGATGCTTGGATTTGTAGACTACATAATATATGATGTAGAGTGTGGTGGCAATGATGTTTCACATGGTCATGCTAGAGTTGAGTCATGGAAGCTATGTGGAGCAATGGTACTGGCTATGGAGGGACAGGTTGAAGAAGAATGTAGAGGTTGTTTATTTGAGGACTTAAAGAAGCTCTATTTTAGATGATAAATCTTTAACAGAAATGATCATTATAAAATTGAAAAAAGACATTATTTTCTTGTGTGAATTTGGAGATGGACAAGAGATTTTTGGTGATGTAGGGAGCATAAAGAATGTCTACAAGTTATGAGTGTGAGGGGTAGGGTAGATTAGAAGAGCTAATGTGTTTAATTAGAAAACCTGCACCATTACCAATTTAAACTTATTGATCTCCCTTGTAGGTATGATGAAGTTGAAAGTTCTAGAAGTCGTGGGTAATATGATAAGTAACTCAAGAGTCCAAGTACCATGGATCGGAATCATCAGGTATTTGAGTTTTATGAGTTACTATTTGGCAGTGAATAAAGAGAGAGGTACTAAGTGTAATTTCTATGGTGGAAGCTATCTATTATAGTGTGTCCATATCAGGAGCATAGTTGACATTGGAATGTTGAGCGGCCTCAGCCTTGTTTACATGATTGAGCAGAAGAAAGTAAGGGAATTTTGTTGAGTTATTATTCGGGACGTAGCTACTTGTGTTAGTGAAGGTGCAATAGTATCAGTGGTACTTGGGTAAAGCATTTCATGATTTAGGAGTTATCTCATGAAATCATCCAATGGAATTGGTTTCGATCTTGCAGTGATTGTTGTTACAAGTGCTGAATATTCCAATCCAAGAGTAGAAAGAAGACTTAAGACAGGTTGCTGATCGAAAATAGGGGAGCCAACAATAATGAGATTTTGAGCTATACTTTTGGCCTATTGGATGAAATCAGCCATAGGAGTAGATCTCTTTTTGAGAGTTCAAGTTGACACTCAAGTTGTTGTATGTGAATTGGAGAAGGGGATGCATATATGTGAGAAAAAGCTTTCCACATTCCTACAATTGTTTCATGTTGAAGGACTTGACCAAAGACTAGTTGAGTTAGGGATGAGATGATCCAACTCAAAATGGGTTGATCTTGGCATGACCAACTGAAGAATGTTGGATTTGGTTCTTCAGTGTTTAGGAGGGTAGATGATGGTGGTGATAGGGTACCATCAATATACCCCATTAGCCCATGAGTTCAAAATATTGGGAGGAATTGAGATCTCCATAGAGGATAATTGGTTTTGTCAAGTTTAACATTGAGAAGATGATGCACACTTGCAAGGATGGTGGATGAATTGGCTAAAGGGTTTAATGAATTTAAGGTGGTAGAAGAATTTTTAAGCGAGGCCATGAGCTACTAATAAAGGACAATATTTACAATGTAGAGGTAATAACCTAAGTAGGTAGTAGCTTTGAGAATGTTTGCATCATTAGGTTTGATACCATGTCAGAATATCAGAATCATCAAGACAAGTGAACTCATACATAATAAGAAAGTATATTGATATGTCTTACTGTTTCCTGTGATACAATATATAGAGGGGGTTTGTTGTGAGTGATCGACTGAGATATAGTTAGTTAAAATCTGATGGTATTGCTATGTTGAGTTTATTACATGTTTGTGGTCATCTGTGGTATACTTAACATGAAAGATTAAAAATATGCTAAGTGATTTAAAATAAGTTAGATAAATTTGTATTAGTTTATTGGATATATAGATTTATGTAAGGTAGCTTGACAAATGTCTAAGGTAATTTTGATTTTTTTTTTGAATGAGTTGAGACAAAAATAGGATGATATATAAGAGGGGTGTGAAGGAATGATAAAGAAAAATTAGTATAAAACAAACTATTTCCTGTAGTTTAACGTATTTTTGATGAATGATGATCTTTCTTAAGGAACATCCTAGTGAATAATTTTAATATCATCTCATTATTATTTTTATTATCTCTCTTAATTATTATTTTTATTTATTTTCTAATGTGATCTAAAATTAGTTATTTATTTAGCGAGAGTGCAGTTAAATTTTCAGGGCGATTAATTGCTGAAGGTATGTGTGATTATTTTAACTTAATGTATCATAATTATTTTATATTAAATAATAATTGAATAAAAATTTATAGTACATAGATGGTATTCAATAATGATCAATTTAAGATAATCTAATACACTTATGGTAATAATCATATCTAATTTTAAGTATTCTTATGCTACACAAAATAATAAGATTGAACAAAAATGATAGAATAAAATGAAAGGCACATAACTATTTTCTAAAAAACAACACTAAAAAAATTAAATGAATAATTAATTTTAGGACCCTAAAAAATTTTTTTTGGGACATTTGAGTAAATTTAATTGTAAATTCTCAATCACAACACAAGTGCAAGGACTTGAACTGAAGACCTCTTGATTGAAAGCTTTAACTCTTAACCACTAGGCTAAGATGCCTTGCACCCTTAAGAATTCTTTCAAAAAAAGAGGAGATCAAGTTGAGCTAGGAGTTATGATGCCTTGCACCCTAAAAATTCTTTCAAAAAAGAGGAGATCAAGTTGAGCCAGGAGTTATGATGTCCTCAAAAAATTGTATCTCATCTAAATTTAAAATATGAAACTTTTAATAAAACTAAAGAGGATTTCATGCAGCAACCTAAAGCTTTTCTTGAAATGACCCTTAAATAAAGGGGCATATACATACATAACACATAATTTGTATATATTTACATATTTAACATATAACTTTTTAATATTTAAGTAAATAACACTTAAATCTTTAATATCACATCAAAATTTAACAATCTTTGTCTTTTTTTTAAAGTGAAATGCAACTCTTCATGCATAAGAAATATACTAAATATATAAATATCAAACTTTAGATATTAGTGATGTAAATACAAAAGAATTGTGTAGTATATAAATCTTCAAAAAATGGCTTCTTGTATGCATATAAAGTGCACAATTGAAAGTACAGATTAATGATAAGGCAATCAGATCTCCGAACAATAACTATTAATGAAAAGTTTAAAATATTATAAAACTAATCAATTCTTCTTTGAGGGAATTTTGCTGCTCAAATTCTTGCCCAGCATAATATCTATTTTACTCTATCCTTTCAAATCTTGAAAGTCATTCAATCATAGAACAATTGGATTACCTCCTTCAAGCTTTTCTTCACCAAGATAAATTTAAAAACAACAATAAAAAAACCTTTGTTATAGAAACTCTTCTATACCTTGCTTAATCTCTTGCCTTGGGTGTAAAACTACCCTCAAAGATGTTTTAGGATTGATGAAGTTTAAGTTTTGAATGATGCGCATACATTTTCTTGTATTTCAAAGCATCTTCACTAAAAAAATTTCCCCTTTTGAAAGAATCTTTATTGGGCACCCCAAATGAAACTTTTCATAGTTTAAAGAAATTCATCACAATAATAAATTTTTTGAAGGACATGTATCGATCAAATATGCTCTCAACATAATTATTAGAGATGAACATTTAAATTGAAATGAGTTCATCTCATTATGTTAGTGTCTAATGACTTATCTCATATGATCATAGGGAATCTCTCACTCAAATTTATCTAATATATAGAAGAACATGACTTCAACCATGATAAAATTTTACCATTTTAACTCACCAAAATTATAAAATATATTTACACAACTAAAATCCACAAATCATATATTAATGGAGAACTACAACCAAAGTACTTTTAATTTATAGAAAATCATACATTACTATAAAAATATATAAAAAATAATTAGTTAACAAATTATCCAAAATTAATCAGTATTGAAGATTGGATGATTAAGTATGCCATTCTATAAATATAAAAGTGGTCTTCATATTTGGTTATATGCTCTACATTTTGCTAGTCATGGTGGGCACTGTCCGTTGCCTCCGCCTTGCCCAGGTGATGTTCCTTTTTGCTTCATGTCGAACATAAATCCCGATTTCATTCTTGATCACTTGTAAATCCCCTCCATAAATTCGTATCGCTTCCACCGATTGTAGACCATCGCTGCTTATCATCAAAAACAAGACATTTGAGATAGGAAGAATGAAGAAAGCTATCTTTGGGGAAGACATTGAACAAAAATATACTTGCTATTGATCTTTGAGTGGGTTGTTATAATTGAAGCTTTTAATGAGGTGATAACTTCCATTTTATAAGCGAAAGTGGAGAATACCGTGTTACTTTTCTAAGAAGTTGCAATAAGGATTCGAAGAAGCAGTTTATAAATTTATAGCTTTGAGGAGTACTTTTCGTGAAATTTAATTTATTTTGGAGAATTTTTGGGTCATTTTCCTACTTGCGAGCTGATGATTGTTATTGATTGTTATTTGCTCTTAGGGAATTGGCTTCACACGAAAGTGCTGATCTTGAAGGGGGAACTAAGGAGGAGAGCAACTGTTGCCCGGCATTTGGATCTGAGCAACTGTTTTAAATTTAAGATTTTTCTATCATATTAACCTCATTTTTAATATTAAAAAAATTCAGTTGAACTCTATTTTTATCTTTTTGCACATGATAATAGTCTATGAGTTTATAAATAATGATAAAAATTTATTTTATTTTATAAATAATAAGAATTAATTATGACCATTATGGCATGCAAGTTAGAGATGATTTTTTTTGAAATGCTGGTGTAACCTAAAATTATAATATCTCCATTAAAATTTATTATGTAATTTTATATATTAAAATAATACCCAATTTCTATCTCTAAATGTAATCCCAAATTATGTTGTGATAAAAATAGTGGGCTACACTTCGAGGCAAGTTCCGTCATCATCTTTAATTTATTTAATAATAAATATTCAATTTATAACTTAACATGCATGTTAAAACTAGCTTTATTTTTTAAAAAAAGTACTGAAAGTTATATATTAACTTTATTTTAAAAATCTAAAAATTGTTTTTATTTATCAAAATATCAAACTAAGATTTATAAAATACATTCCTGTAAATACCATTGATAAATCACCTTCATTTACACACATTTTTTTTAACTATTATTATCAAATAAATAATCAGATTGATACATGAGAAAAAAAAGGCTAAATTTTTAATTTAAGAATGTTTTAAACTTTAATTAGCAAAATGGGCATTAAAAAAAATTTAAATCTAGGCACAATCGCCCGTTCAAAGGGTGACTGGCTCCACGTAGATTCCACATCAGCGCTAGTCGCCCGCTCCAGAATAATTTTTTTTAAAAAAATTGTGGACCAGACGCGGTATTTTAGCCATATCAGAGTCGTCCTTTGTCGGAATTGAGCGAGCTTTGTATCATTAGAATCGGCACAAAATTACCCATGACTTTCTTGTTGACCAAAATATGCGATTGTAGCTCATTGCGTAGCAGTTTTTGCCAATGCGCGCAAAATCTGTGGTGCCATTTTGAAAAGTGCGGCCAGCCGCAGTATTTTGGCCGTATTGGAGTCGCGCGTTGTCAAAAATAAACGAGATTGATATCATTGGAATTGACCCAAAATTCCTCACGAATTTTATGTCGACCAAAACAGGCGATTGTGGCTCCTTGCGTAGCATAGTTTGCCAATGCTCACAAAATCTGGGCGCCATTTTAAAAAGTGCGGCCAGCCACGATATTTTAGCCGTATCCGAGTTGTCCGTTGTAAGAATTAAGTGAGCTTGGTATCGTTGGAATCAATAAAAATTCTCCACGACTTTCATATTGACCGAAAAACGCTATTGTGGTCCCTTGCGTAGCAGTTTTTGCTAATGCTCACAAAATCTGCGGTGCCATTTTGATTACTGCGACCAGCCGTGAAATTTTGGTCATATCGGAGTCATCTATTGTTGGAATTGAGCAACCATGATATCGTTGAAATCCAAATAAAATTCTACATGACTTTTATGTTGACCAAAAAAGGTGATTGTGGTCCATTGCGTAGCAGTTTTTGTCAATGCTCGCAAAATCTACGATGCTGTTCTGAAAAGTGCAACCAGCTGCAGTATTTTAGCCGTATCAGAGTTGTCCTTTGTCGGAATTGAGAGAGCTTAGTACCGTTAGAATCGGCACAAAATTTTTCATGACTTTTATGTTGACCAAAAAATGCGATTGTGGCCCGTTGCACAGCAATTTTTGCGAATACTTGTAAAATCAGCGGCGTCGTTTTGAAAAGTGTAACCAACCATAATTTTTTGGGCGTATCAGATTCATCCATAATCGAAACTGAGCAAGCTTGGTATCGTAGGAATTGGAACAAAATTCTCCATGACTTTCATGTTGACTCAAAAATGCGATTATTGCCCGTTGCACAGCAGTTTTTGCAGATATGGGTGGATACAAAATAGCAACACTAGATGGATTTTCTACAATATTTTATCAAAAAAATATGGTGTATCATCAAAGCCAATGTTGTTAATGCAATTTTGTGTATCCAAATAGAAAAGATACAAAAACTTGAGACATATTCATTTCCATAAACTTGAAGACATTAATAAAAAATAATAGATGTTGCAATCTCATTACAAAGTTTGCTACTTAAAACATTTACTCAGCATGACAAATTCCTAGCTCTTGACTACTTCTCCAAACTTCTAAAATTTACAGTTGAATACCATCAAGATCTCACTTATTACTCAAAATGAAAAATATGTAACATAGAAAAATATTACAATAATGACATAATAGTAATATGTACATAGAGCTATCATTCGAGCTACAAATAAAGATGACAAGTGATGACATCTAACGAGGATAGTATCTGTGTGGTGGAAGTGCGTCACTCCTCGGAGTGTACTGAGCAGGTGGTTGTAGAGGACTGTCTCGTAAATGGTGCTACCGATGCTGCACTTCATCTGCAGCCTAGTTAGTGATCCGCCACGGGTGTAACACCGGTATCATCACTTATGAAGCTCCTGGCCAGAAGGGGATAGTGGGGTACATTTCGTGCATATGCGGCATATAGACCGGTGGGTGAGGATACATAGGTGGGTTTACTGCCTGCCATGAATGAAATAGACTGAACATGGATTCCTGATATGCGATAGGAGGAATGGTCGGATCCCTCAGCATGTACAAGGAAGCCCAGGACCGATACCACCTCATGTATCGACTAACAGTCAAGTCAACTGGAGGTGTAACATCATCCACAATAATAGAATCATGTCTGGCCTCCCACTATGATATATAAACATGGTGATAATCAACCCAATCAACATCAGCCTTCCCGTGACCATCAACTTGCTGAAATGAAGGATCTATAGGCACCACGTCCATTCTTGGTGACAGACCAAACTATCTTAGCACACGATCTAGGAGGTACCACTCAACTCTTTTCCAGCTGATCAGAGGTACCCTGGTCGAGTCAAATATCTTGTCCAGTTAAGCAGACACCGATAACTCTCGTGCATACCTACTATCCGTATGGCTCCCATATCACCTACAACATTAAAAAAAATTAAATGACATATATATAATTATAGAGGTGATAATATGAACAAATTGTGCTCTTAGTCATACCTGACTCTATAGTAGCCCATAAACCTCATCTCTATACACTCTAACATGGACTGGTATCATCTCTCATAGGTAACCCTCATTCCACCTGCAACCAATGCGCAGCCCATCCAACTCTGCCAGAAAGGGTACCTGCAATATGGGTCGCCCAATATATACATGCCCCATGACCAAACCTAAAGTAGGTGCAGACATCCTATCATGTTGGTCCGCTTTGGCCTTGTGGCCTCATTCAACTCCCTGTATAAATGTGCTAGCACAATTGCTCTTATGGAGTACTTGCTGAATAAGCTCAAATCATCAAGTAGTGGTAAGTACTACAAATGGAACTCAAACCCAAATGTATCTGGCAGAAGGAAGTAGCCAATAGTGAACAAAATGTAAGCTCTGAGGTGCATTAGAAAGTCAACATCTGGTAGATCTAAGTATGAGTCCCTATAAAATGTCCACCATAGCTAACATAAAGGTAAGCAAGTCTGTGCATGCGCTCGCCCCATGTGAAATTTGGATGTAACATGTGGCTATATTGGATCATGATATATAACATCAAGCTATAGATGCCTATCGATGAGCTCATCACAATAATCGGGCCATGATAATCATCGCCTATCCTCCCCTATCACTGACAGTATGATAATAGGAGGCCCGCCAATCTGTATGCCTAGAATCATGGCCACGTCTTGCAAATTAACTGTCATCTCGCCAATTGTAAAATGAAATATGTTCGTTTGAGATGACCAGCACTCAACTAGAACAGTAAGCAAGTGGTGATCAAGTCTGATATATTGGAGTTATGAAACACAATCTAGGCCAGCATCGTGCAGTCCACCCTTAAATTTGGGGCAGTTCACCGACCACTCTCTAAACATCAACAGATGTTACGCTGCCTCAAGAACTGTCGCCTACACGATATGAATTGAGGAATTAATAAAAAATACATTTACTTTAAGCTAGCTTTGACAAATAATAAATCATACCAGATCTGGATGCGTACTTGTGCTCACTAATGAGGTGATCTTGTACCTCTAGTGCGGGGACCATAGTCTGGAGGCTCTCGGTGATCTCTATGTCTACATGCTCCTACTTCCTCATATGCCATTTCACCTGTCTAGTGCACAACTTCAAAAAGTACATGTCAATACCATAAAATATAAAACATTAGAAGTAAACTGCAGTAGTGTAGATAAAAACATAAAACAACAGAAGTAAACACGGCTCATATATAAACTAGGTCCAACATACACAGGTCCAACATACACAAGTCCACAACTTGCAATAGTACTGAGAAAAAAATAGACTACTAACAACACACACTAAACATGTCCTACATACACAGGTCCACAGAGACATACAACAGAAAAAAAATAGACTACTAACAATACAAAACTATTACCAACAGTACTGAGAAACACAGATAGCTAGCAACATTACTAAGAAAAATACATTATAAAAGTACACAATAACAAGAACAAACAGCTTCTAGGAACAGTATCGAGAAAAACGCAGACAACTAGCAATAGTACAGAGAAAAATACATTACAGATGTCCACAATAACAACAACAAACCCCAACTAGCAATAGTATCGAGAAAAACATATACAACTAACAACAGTACAGAGAAAAATACATCACAGACATACATAGTAACAAGAACAAACAGCTTCTAGCAATAGTAAGGCATACCCAACAACAGTACAAAAATAATAATAGCACAAAAATAAAATAATATAGTAATTCATCGTAAACACACTAAGTCCCGCATAATCGATTTTGTGGACAAGTAGCTCTATTGTGTACAACATTTTTGCACAGTCCACATATTCTGTTACTTCACTGCACATTCTCATCCATTGTGTTAGTATATCTCCGTGTCCTGGGTCTGCCGATTCGCCTTCTGATATTTGGTGGTGCTAGTTCAATCAGATGATGATTAGATAAATATGATGACCAATCAGCTCGATCTGGAATGACATGGAATTCACCTTCGTATGTACTGCGGCACATTTGCAATATGTAATAGTGTGATATGTACTGCGAATGGCTCAAATGACATTGCCCTAACATAGGTATAACATGTGAACATGGCAAATGAAGTAATTATGGCTGCCTGCATGTACAACTGCAACTATTTTATTCTTGCACCCACGTATTAAGCCTGAATGTCGGTCAAAGAAAATGCATAAATTAGCCCTAGTACATATAAGCGGAATCAAGTTCTATAATGTCCTAACAAAACCAAGCCCAAGACTCATTGCATTCTACTTCAACTACTGCAAATGGTAGCAGATATAAACCATTATTTACTTCAATCCCAATTGCAGTAAAAAGAGTTCCTCTGTACTTTCACAATAGAAATGTGCCATCAAGACTTAAGACTGGTCTGCAAGATTGCCAACCAACAATTGATGACCCAAATTACTAGAATATGTGTTGAAAACATCCATATTCAGTTGACTGAATACGGTACACCGTGCCAGGCATAACTACATTTACATTAGCCATGAAGTGATCTAGTGAACGGCACGACTCTTCCCAACTGCCAAAAATAGCCTGTATGGCCTTTCTATATGCATCCCAAGCTTTCATATAAGACACCCCAATGTTAAATTTTAATTTCATACAACTAATAATTTTCCTAGGCTTTAAATCCAACTGATATATAATGACAAGTTGGATGTAGTAGCTAATAAATTGTGAGGTGCACTGCTTGTGTCCAGTACTCAATATCGAATGAGTACATGTGTGTGGGGCGGCTATACTAGATATCCTCCAGGCACTACCCAGCCTCTTGCTTTCGTGAGCATGTAGATGACACATGCATGGCCTACTAGGATGATTGTTATGTATGCAAAGTACAATAAATCTCACCTTGTTGGAGTCACATGTTGCATACTCAACGTTATTTATGATGGACCAACCTTGAATAGTAAATTTAAATATTTTGTCATGGAAATACATCCCCTCAATTAAGTCAGCTGGAATGAAATTCTCTTCCAGGAAGATAGAATATTCTGAGAGGCCATAAAAATTCAATTGTTCATCCCATTTTTATGCTGTCTGGCAGGCCTGAATAAAATCGTTGCTACTGAACATGTGTTCCTCAATAATGTTTCTTTTGTTAGAGTAATCTCTTAGCAAATGACCACTCCCAGAGTCTGGACATTAATCTACTCCAATGTCACCTTCACTATCAGCTGTGTCAGAACTCATTACACTAGGCATTATTTCGTAACCCTCATCTTCAGTCGATAATGGAACTACATGATCGCCATGGTATTCACCCTTACTAGTAGAAGTGGAGGAAATACGATGAGCACGATTAGGAGATGCAGTAACATCTCTCTCATCAGTACTACACATTATGATATAGTGTATAAGATTTAAATATAAAAAATATTAATTGGATTATGACTTCAATGTACGTACCTAAGAAAGCCTTCATTAAAGCCAGTCTGATATGGTTCCTGTAAAAGTATAGTCATGTGTACAATTTTAGTTGGATGAACTTCAACTCTAGTGAAATCATGAACTTCTCTATCCTCTATTTGATATGTTAAGTGGAGGTCAAATGTGATTGATATATGTTTTGCTTTTCTTTGAAAATGAGACTCTCAAATTTGGTATGTTAAGTGGAAGCCCAAATGTGATGTGATTTGAAAAAAGAGTTTCTTACTTAACAAATTTGTTATGTTTAGTAGGAATCAAATGTGAATTGAAAATGAGACTTTCACTTAATAAATTTGGTTTGTTAAGTGAAAGTCAAATGTGATTGATATGTGTTTTTCTTTTCTTTGAAAATGTGACACTCACTTAACAAATTTGGTATGTTAAGTGAAAGCCCAAATGTGATGTGATTTAAAAAAAAAAGATTCTTACTTATCAAATTTGGTATTTTAAGTAGGAATCAAATGTTTATTGAAAATGATACTTCACTTAACAAATTTGGTATGTTAAGCAAAAGTCAAATGTGATTGATATATGTTTTGAAAATGGGACTACCACTTAACAAATTTGATATGTTAAGTGGAGGTCAAATGTGATTGATATATATTTTTCTTTTCTTTTCAAATGATACTCTCACTTAACAAATTTGCTATGTTAAGTGAAAGCCCAAGTGTGATGTGATTTGAAAAAAGAGATTCTTACTTAACAAATTTGGTATGTTAAGTAGGAATCAAATGTGTATTAAAAATGAGACTCTCACTTAACAAATTTGGTATGTTAAGTGAAAGTAAAATGTGATTGATATATGTTTTCAAAAATGGGACTCCCACTTCACAAATTTGGTATGTTAAGTGGAAGTCAAATGTGACATGGAAATGAGACCCTAAATTAACAAATTTGGTGTGTTAAATGGGGAGTCAAATATATCATGAAAATGAGATTCTTACTTAACAAATTTGATATGTTAAGTGAAATCATACATGATTTATGAAAGTAAGACTCTCACTTAACAAGTTTGACATGTTAAGTGAAAGTCAAATGTGTCATGGAAATGAGATTCTTAATTAAAAATTTTAATATGTTAAGCGGGAATCAAATGTCTATGAAAGTGAGATTCTCACTTAACAACTTTGATATGTTAAGTGTAATCAAATATGACATGAAAATACCTAGCGGAGCTCAAGGGCATGAAGAGGAAGCAAGAGGTAGAAAAATAAATGACATGAAAATAAGATTCTCACTTAACAACTCTGATATGTTAAGTGGGAATCAAATGATACATGAAAATAAGATTCTCACTTAACAACTTTGACATGTTAAGTGGGAATCAAATGCATATGAAAATGAGATTCTCACTTAACAACTTTGATATGTTTAAGTGGGAATCAAATGTATTTGATGTGCTCTCTTTCTTTTTTGGACAGAGAGGGGAATTCTTTGTTTGATAAATGTGGCATGTCAAATAAGATTCCAAAATAAAGGTGAAATTCATTTAAGAAATCTTAAGTATGTTAAATAGATTTCAATGATATGTTTTGATGCCATGTATGTGATATTTTTATTTTGAAAAGTGAGAAACATCAACTCTAGCATATGTAAAATATGTTGAGTGGAGTTTCAATTTTATGTTATGATTTAAAAATATAATCTTCATTCAACAAATTTGAGTATGTTGAATGAAGGTGGCTATTTAAAAAAAAAGTGCTTTTGGAAAGTGTCATTTTGTGAAAGAATTTATTTTCTTAAATTTTATGATGAACCTCACCTCACCAAGCTAGTGGTAAGGAGGTTATAGATTTTTATTATCTCTCCCTTCATTGATAAAATTTGTTTTTTTTTAACCTATTGAGGAGCCTAATAGAGGTTTTAAGACCTGCACGGTGTGAGGTCCTAAAACCTAAAGGATGTTGGCTACCTTTTCTTGAGAATGAAATAAGCTAAGTGCCAATGGAAGGAAAGATAGTCTCGGGCTCATATAAAATGCAAGTCCACTATTGAAGCTTGGAGACAACAATCATCTACTAGAGATGGAGAAGGAAACCATCCCCAATGGAGTAGCCAAAAAAATCTTTGGTGTTTATTTTTGATTTATTGTGTATGTTGGGGACACCACATAGATTTGAGGGTGTACTTATTAAGGTGATCAGGTATGATATTGAGGAATAGTGTACTATCTCAAAAGATAGAAGACACTACCCTACAATGGACCTAATCACCTAATATGAACTCATAAGGCATGATGGGTCTACGAATATACCAAAGATTTTTCTCCTACTTTATATGGATGAATAAAGTCCAGTTTATTTAGACTAGGTTCTAAAGTTCCCTATGAGGGCAAGCCCCCATAGTTAATTACATCTTTAAGGAAAATGAATCCCTAAAGAATACACTTGATTAAACTAGGCGATTGTTATCTCCAAATAATTCAAAGTTAGAATTATCAATAAATTGGTTGTGTTTTAGAAAATTAAGTAGGATGGATCAAAAGAAGAGAGTTATTATCGATACCAAAGGAGATGAATAGGGAGTGCTCATGCTACTAGGAAGCCCAGTGAGCACTCCAATCTATCCTATGGTTGGGGTTTATCTATTTGAAATTGATGAGATTTATTTATTTAAGTTAAAATTTTATTAAAAATCTAGGACTTATAATTCCACAATACAAGATTGTGAAAATTCCTAAGAGGTGAGGATTTATGCCTCTAGCCCACAAGAAATAGCAACCTTAGATCCTAAATCTAGGGAGCTTTGGCAAGGGCCAAAGAAAGACCTAAATCTAAGGTGAAAGTGAGTATATGATTTATCTCTATAAGAGAGTGTAAACCACTCGACTACTGAACTTATTATTGTCTGGAGTGACAGCCAACTAACTCCTCCTACATATAAAATTTATGTAGGTAAGTCATTGCTTTTTTGTAAGATGGCTAGGTTGTTATTACTTAGAAAAAACATAAGTCCTTAAACCAACACCCTAAGAGACTAGAGCATGAGGGGGTACGGATAATGACTTAATTTAATGCAAATTTTTATCAAATTTCATTTAATTTGGGACTCTTTATTTTGACACAGGCTATAGGATTTTGTATGCCTAAATGCATGAGAAGTTGGTTATTGGCCAAATCAAAAGGGAAAGAGGTGTTCTTTTATCATAGGCTCTCAAAGGTTAAGCCCTTACTATCTAGCAAAGATGGAAGCCCTTCCTTAGCAATAAGATGATTATGCATGATATTAATCATACAACATCCAGCTAAGGGGTTACTAAATATATTCTTATCTTGATTTAATGCCTAGACTTTTATATGAGGTTATGAGTTATTTTTAGTGGTTTAGTTATGAGTTGTTAGTTCGGGTAGAAAATTTAATTTTTATCCTAGGAGCCTAATCACATAGGTCATACAACAGTCACCAATCATATACAAACTATGAAAATGCATACTTTTTCTAATGCACAAGCTAAAAAAATATCAAATAATTTTATAAAACTATCACAAAGAAATAAAAGGCTGATGCGATCAAGTACGACTGTACAACCCAAAAAGAAATATGTGTAGCCGAGTTCTACCCTTATACCACCTGAATTACAAGAGAATAATTACAATTACAAATGATGAATGTTATGGGGGGTCTTCATTCTTCATTCTTCATCTCTTCATCTTTCATTTATTCATTTTATTTGCTCCATTTCTTTCTTCTTTTTGGCTAGATTCAGATGTGCTTGCTCCAAAGGCATCACATGGTACATCGAACTTGGTCTTATAACTAATGCTCATCCTAATCCCTTATAATGCTCATCCTAATCCTAATAAAAAATTACATTTAAAGAAGGAAAGTAAATCTAACTACACCTACAAAACAAACATTAGCTGAACAAACCATAAAACCCAAGTAGTTATATGAATAATTTGGACTTAGCAACCCGCACATGAGTAACCAAGCCCACCTATCCTAATTTGGGTTATGATTAGGGGCATAAGCAACCTACACAGTGAAAAGTATTTATATTTTTATTACAATGGCCCCTTAAGCACAACCCCCTGTAGAAAGCATGATTAGGCTAGTATTAGCCGAACATCTAGACTACGCACATACACCATAACATCCAGTCTACAATAATACATGACAAAATAAGCATACATTAAACCATATATCGCCCTAACATAAAGCTAGAAGTGGTGACTTAGTTTAATGTGTGTGCATTAAAGCATGTGTGGTATGTCCTAACTAGGCTTTGGAGTTATATTTTTGCTTATTGTCAGAAATTTAATTTATAAAGGTTTGATTTTTCTTTAAGTGATTTAATTGATTTGAAGATTTTACTTAGTGTTTTCTTCATGTCATATGGCCTACACTTAATAATTAAGTGTTTTAAAGAGAAGACAGAGGGGGAATCTCTCTTTCATTCCTTCCTTAAGTCACTTTTAAAGCAAGTTAATTAATTAATTTTGTTTATTGAATGGCTTATTATATGTTTTAATCAATCCTAAGTTTAGGTCCCCTCTAAATGACCTTATTCAATAAGAAAAGCATATTAAGATTAATTAGAATGAATTACTATCACATAACACATTGTAATTCATTTCTTTCCATCATGTATATCATGCATATGATTAAATCTTATGCATACATATACATATAATGTATGTCTTAGCACACTTAAATGATAAATGCAAAGAAGTATTTTTGGAATTTAAATATATCATTTGATTGATTTATGAATGCATGTCTTTTTAATAGAAAAGAGAGATTTTTCATCCATTAGCTAAGTACACATTCACATGTATAAAATTTTTAAGTGAGCACGATGCCATTGTTCTACACCAAGGGCATGAGGTATAAGACCTACCTAGGGCTACTTAAAGCTTCACAGCCCCGGGGTGTCCAGACTTATATACCACTTTTCTTATATACATATAAATGTATAAGCAACTATAAGAATAGAAAAACCCATGCAAAATTTTTATTTGATTTATTTGATTTATGATTCTTGTTCATTGGTCATATCATACATACATATCTATATAAGTTTTAAGTGAGTACGATGCCATTGTTCTACACTAGGGGCATAAGGTATAAGACCTACTTAGGGCTACTTAAAGCCTTGTAGCCTCGGGATGTCCTAACTAATATACCACTTTTCTCAAATACATGTGAATGTATAAAAAGAACCACAAGAATGGGAAGTCATGCAAGAAGTCATATTTGATTTGATTATATGATTTACATATGTGATATGAAATTCTTCCTAAGCCTTAGCACGGAAATGCATAGGAGTAGAATTAGACAAAAGTTGTGTTCTTTTCAAATGAACTATACATTCATAAATCTCATGCAAATTCATATAAGGTAAGGAAAGAGAGCTTCATATTTCATATCTTATATTATCAACACATGAAAACTTATAGATATTCATAATTAACATCACTCCATATATTATAATTGATTTATGGGCTTTTGAAAATAACTTTTGATGTAATAGTAATAATTGCCACACCTATTTTTATTTTAAATCAACGCATGCAATTTGACATAAAAGAAACTATTTCATTTAGTTAATTTTAAAAGAAATGAATGCATGATTACACATGGAGAGCAACATTTAACATGATTGGAAAGAAATAAAGGAACATAAGCAGATGATCTCATTCATATCAATTAATTCCTAAGGACAATCAGTCTAAATAAGGTTAATTAAAATAAACCAAAGTTCTTTAATGACATTTTTAATTCTGAGTTTAATTTGATTTAGGAAATGAAAGAGGTCTGTTAATTTTAATCCTATTTCCCATGTGTGAGTTAATTTGGCTTAATGAAGAAGTAATTGAGTAAATTTTATGGTTTAATTAGGTTAGGGTATGAATTAAGCCAACCCTTACCTACATCACCTTAAGTTAATTAACTAATTAATAATGAGCCAACATGATATGCAACCACATGAAAAGTAAATTTGCAATGCTCCTAAGAAATGAAAGGGGCCTAATGTAATTGGCTCATGATTAATAGTTAATTAGTCTTAAGGGATCTCACTTAACTATTTTTATGGATTTCTCACACATGTGAGCTAACCATAATTTCATTATCTCCCACTTTGGGTTATTGAACACCCAAAGAGCTACCCAAGATTAAAGGTTGCTTAGGTATGAAGTGAATTTTAGATTGAGTTAATCAAGTTTGTTAATTAATTGATTGAATTCTTTAATTATATTTTGATTAGAATGATGAAATTAACTTAGGGAAAGGGAGCAAGGATAAAGCCTCAATCCTTAACCCCTATGTCACTTCAAACACTCAAATAGGTTCTGATTTTTATCTTGGAGATTAATTAATTAATTAATTAATTAAGCAATTAAATACCTCATTAATCATTAACTATTCAAATTCCAAAGAGTGAAAGAAACTTAGGAAATGAATTAGAAAAGTATCCCGACCACATTCCCTAAGCTCCCTTATTGTTCAATAAAGGTAATTAGGCTTAAATAATTAATTAAATCACTGTTCATTCACTAATTATCACTAATTAAATTAGAAAAGTGATTAAGGTTTAATCAATTGATTTTCTTAATTAAGCAACCAACCCACAACATTCACATAATGTAGGCAATAGATTTTGAGTAATTTGAATGATTCCCAACAAAATTCCTCATGCCAAAAATAATGAAAAGTTTAGCCAAAATAAAATTAAGTTGTGATTATTGATAGGAGAGAGAAAATGAAGAATAGGAGAGAAAATGAATAATTTGGATAATGAGAGAATAATTTAATTCTCATACTAAAATAAATGGATAGAAATTGATCCAAGCATGGAAATAACTTAATGAGGTGTAAAATAAATTCAAATCATTTTAAGAAGCGATAGATAAGGCTTAATCTCATACAAGTACACACACTATCCAAAAGGGAAAATTTTAGAAGATACTAAAAATTATTGCAAATAAAATATAGAAAAATGTAAAAATCAAATAAATTATGTATGATGTTATAAAAATTATTTTCATATTACTGAACTCTTATTTATTTTATATGTTTTTTCTATGGGAAGATTCCTAGACTACATTTGTCTAGGCTTATGTGACTTTTCAAATTTCACCGTGTAGAGTGAGTTTGGTAAAATTCCTAAAATACTTAAAATAAATCATTAGGAGCTTCAAGAATCTATATTTATCATCAACAAAAATTTAAATTAATAATGAAAATCATAATAATTAATGTGGATAATTTGTCCTATAAAGAAATTGTTATTGTTTATTACAAAAGGTTTGTTATCATCAAATCAGATGACGAGGTACATAAGGTGTATACTCAACATACTATTGAATCCAAATCTATCATGGAGTGTTGTACTACTTTACTTAAACATGTCTAAAGTAGGGTTTGGTCAAATAGAATTTAATAGAAAGAATTTAAAATTATAAGAAATTCTTTATATCAAATTCTAACTATAAACAAGTGATCAATATGCAAGAATTAGCCCTCTTCCTCATAGAAACAACAAATAACCATAAAAAGGTCCCTCCTCCCTTATGAATCACCTTTTCTATAAGATCTGTGGGTTAATTATAGTATGAAATTACATGTTAGTTTTTTGAAGCTATTTATCGGCTATAATATAATATAATGGCCATCTATATGTAATTACTAAAAGGGCCTGATTGATCTTTGTAATTTGGGCAACTGTTGTATGCAGAGTGGCAAGCTCTTTGATATGGCCACTTATGTGAGTTAGGCAGTTTATCGTTGGTCAGCTGGCTAATGTGGATGCTTTCATAAACTCACTTGCATGAAGGAGAGTCCTTTTAAATGGTTGGTGAGTGTGTTTTCTTCATAGTAGTCAATCAACTAAGTCCTTATGCACTTATTGAAATTACATTTAGCTACCTAATTCTTGTTCTCCTTAAAGTCAACTCATAAAAAAGGCAAAAAAATGTGTTAAGAGGTTATGACACCTAAAAAAGGAGATGAATTGGGTGTTTTAAAAATTTAAAAGTAAAAACATAATATTAATCTTTGTAGAAAAGTTTATGAAAAATAACTTGAATTTTAAATGAGAGCACAATAATAAACCAAGAACAAGTGCAAAAAAGTAGATAAAAATCATTAGTTTAGCTACTGTAGAGCCTGTCCAAGGGTGAGCCAAGCAGGGGGATAGGTTGTGCATGAGTAGATCTTGGATTTGGCATTTTCCTTTGGATTTCTTCCCTTTCCCATGCCTCCATTGTTGACCTTTGGTTACCTTCACATGGGCTAAAATCTCAGCTCATGTGAGTTGAGGTTTACTTGAGCTTAATGGGTTTTGATTGGTTTGAATTCAATTTGATTCAATTTGGCTCAAAGAAGTTAGGTTAGGTTCAATGGATTGATTAGACCAATTTGGGTTTAGATTTGGATTTTATTAGGTTCAATGAGTTAATTGAAGTCATTAGGAGTGATTGATTATAATTAGTTTGGGTTAATTTTGATTTTAACCCAAAATGGCTCATTTTGATCAGTTGGGTTGACTTGAGTTAAGTTGACAAATTGGTTAAATTATGTTCAAAGAGTTATTGAGTTATGTTCAAATTTTGATTTGAAACATGTTGTAGTAATTCTTTTGATCCAATTTGGCTCATTTGAGTTAATTTGGCCCATTTGGATTAGGTTGGATTAGTTGGCCAAATTATGCCAAATTGGGTGCAATTAATTGTTAGGTTGATTAAGAATTATTGAAGGTGTTGGTTTGGTTTAATTTGGATTGAATTGGGTTTTGGTTCAATTGGACCGATATAGGTCAAATTTGGCTATGTTGGGTCAATTGGCTGAATTAGGTGGCTTCAATAGATTATTGAGTCATGCTCAATAACTAATTTTAGATGATTTAGGAATGCTAATTTGACTTAATTTAGCTTATTTAATGTTTGACACAATATGGTTCACTTAGGTCTATTTGGGTCAACTGAACAATTGACCAAATTGATTTGACATTAATCATATGAAATGTTCAATCATGAGTTTGGAGCAATTTTAAGGCTTTTTGTATGTTCAATTTGAAATGGTTTTGATTTTATTTTAGTTGGGATCATTAAGGCCCAAATGGCATAAGTTAGTATAAGTGAACCATTTGTCAAATTAGGCTTCAATTGGGCTTTAATTAAGCGTGGTTAATGTTTTTAAGATGTTTGGATTGGTTGGCTTTAATAAATTTATATTGATTTTGAGTTTTTCCCAAAATGTGCTAATTTAGCCACCTTTAAGTTAAGAGGCTTAATTAGCTAGCCTAAACCCGAACTGAATTTAGGCTTGTGTTTTGTTAAGGTAGTAGGTTTATTTTGAACCATTAAGGAAGTTCAATTTAGCTTTGTTTTTATTAAGTTTGATTTGGGCTTGGTGGGGCCAACATGGGCAACCTTGGGTCAATTGACTTAATTAGTCAAATTTAATCTCAATGAATTCAATTTTGTGCTTCACTGTGCTTGAATAACAATTTCAAGGTTTTGTGTTGACTTAATTTGGATTTATATAGTTTAATTTTAAGTTTACCTAATATTAGTTTAACAGGGTCCTAAATGGTTTGGTTTGGGTTATGTGACTCAATAAGCCCAATTTTGGGTCAAGTTAATTTAGACTTTAGTTCAAATACATCTTATTTTGAGTTTGGTTTAATTACATTGAGTTTGGAAGTATTTGAATTCATTTAATATACTTGAATTGGGTTAGGTCCTAGTAGGGCCCATTAGCCTAACCTAATACAACCCTCAGATTTAGGTTTCATTTGATTTAAGTTTGGTGTTTAGACCTCATTTAATTTGATTTGGTGTCATGTTCTATTTTATACTCAAAATTGGTGTTTCACTTGTTCATTAGAGAGGTGGCCTAAGAACCTAACTGAAGAGTTATTAGACTAGGAATTGGAATCCTAAGATAATAAGGAAGGATAAATTCATTAAAAATGAGGTTAAAAATCTAGTAGGAAAGAAAGCTTAAAGCATCTAATAACCCTTATAAGCTAGTAAGTCCTAATTCACCGAAGGGGCATAAGTATAATAACACATAATAACCATAACACTATTCATTTAGTGTGCAAGCCATATGATTATATGACATAATTTGTCTTATTAGTATAATTTTCATTATAAAATTTGATGTATTGTTTAATCTTGATGTACATATTCCAATCATTTATAATTTGTTTTATTTCAAATGTGCAAGGTTGCCCTATAAGGTGCAGAGGATACACAACATATAGACATATGCAAAATTTGTTCCCATGCACGTGAATGCAAATAAAAGTGAACAAAAGTAGTGTTCCCTACAACATCTCAAAGTCTATTTTAATTGAAGATAAGCATTTTGCATTTCATGTCAAATGCAAATGCTTTTGTTTAGATGGTTTGGTACATGTTTTTGTCTTTACAATAAGATAAGAATTTTGCATTTGTTGATTTTCATTTGTTTTATTGCTTTGGAAATATTACAAAAGGTTCTATATGGTGTTGATGTTTTCTTGCTCTAATTATTTGAGTGGTAAAGTCAAACTTTATTTAGAGAGTATTATTGCTATTTTTTAAAAATTATAAAATACATCAATATTAATTGTATATGATTGCAATATCCAATATCAATTGGCATTATAGTCTATTTGAACTTATTGGTTAGAGTGTCTATTAAGAAAATGTTAGTGAGGACATGAAACTATTCATTACTGTGAGGGAGCAAAGTATGATTCGATTGAGGACATAGATATGAGCTTGACGTAATGTACAAGGCAATTTTGACTTTTTTTGTGAATGACTTGAGACAAAATTGGCAGGTGATATAAGTGGGGAGAGAAGGATTGAGAAAGTGAAATAAGTCATAAAAATTATTTCTAAGAGTTGAAGTGCATTTTGATGAATTAATATATTTTCTTGAGAAACTTTTTAAGTGATTGTTTTTTAAATATTATTTGATCATCATTTTTTATCATCTCTCTTAAATTAATTTCTATTTCTTTCTTAAGAGAACTAGGATTTCTATTTTTTGTCATTATAGAGAGAGAGTGCACTCAGCTTTGAAGGAGATTGGCTATTGAAGCTAAGTATGATATTTTATCTTTATATATAATTATTATTATATATTGGATAGTAATCTAATAAAAATTTTCAATTACAAGTTACGTGTAATAATCTATTTAATAAAAGGTAGTAGACTTATGATAATTAATAATCATTAGCTAATTATCAAACAATAAAAATTAGCATATTTATGATAATAATCATATCTAACATAAAATAATCAGATTAAACGAGGAATGTATAGAAAAAAATGACAGGACAAATAGTTATTTTCTTAAAAATAGTACTACGATTTAAATGGAAATGAATTTTAGGACACTAAATAATTCTTTAAAAAAATATAGAGGAGAGATCATTTTGAGTGTGAAGATATTGTGTCTTTAAAGAATATCAGCTTGCCTAAATTGAAAATATGGCATGCAAATTTTTCTAATAACTAAAGAGGATTTTATAGAGCAACTCTACGCTTTTCTTCACGTGGGCTTAAAAAAAGTATAACATGGTCTGATCGCTTTCTTATGTGAATGTTGTGCACATTTAAAACTGCAGATTAATGATATGACAATAAAATCTCTAAACAATAATCTGTTCTTCTTTTAGATGATTTTGTTGCTCAAATTTAGCCCAACCTAGATTTGGCTATCATGCCTATAAATAAGGCCATTATACTGTAA
Source organism: Cymbidium sinense (assembly GCA_021442155.1). Taxonomy (NCBI): domain Eukaryota; kingdom Viridiplantae; phylum Streptophyta; class Magnoliopsida; order Asparagales; family Orchidaceae; genus Cymbidium; species Cymbidium sinense. The sequence goes on from CM038229.1 coordinate 22,650,675, forward strand.
GTCAAGCTAAAAATTACTCAGTAAATACTTATAATAAAATTCGTCATTCTCTCCTTTTATTCTCACATTCAAAATCCTTTGTCATTGCTCATCAAAAATACTTCTTCTCCTAAAAATTTCAACATTTGGTATTAGAGCTTCATTTGATCATTCATTGGGAATTGTAGAAATTATCAAACTTATTTCCAATGGCTAGCTCCAACTATTTTTTTCATCCAAATTCCAATTTTCAATGAAGAAAACTATGACTTTTGATCTATCAAAATGAGGACCTATTCTCGCTATAAAAATTTGTGGAAGATCGTTGATAAGGGATTCAATATTTCAAAAAAATACATCATCACTTTTGACAAATCAAAAGAAGTGCTTAAAGATAATCAGTAAAAAGACTCTCACACATTATTTGCATTACAACAAGTAATGGCAAATGACATCTTTCTAGGAATCATAGGTGCAACAATAGCTAAACAAGCATGGAACACATTAGAGGAGGAGTTTCAACGAACTAGATATGTACGAACTATCAAGCTACAAAATTTCAAACAAGATTTTGAGAATATTAAACTGAAGGATAATAAGACAACAAAATATTATTATTCTAGAATCAAAGAAATAGGTAATCAAATGAAGGTTTATGGAGCAACAATTTCAGACAAGAAAATAGTAAAAAAGATATTAATATTTTCTTTAGAAAAATATAATACAATAACTTACGTAATTAAAGAATAAAAAAATATAGAAACCTTATCACTAATATAGCTAATGGGCTCTCTTGAAGCTCATGAAAAAAGATTGAATAGGTGAAGTGAAAACCCTTTAAAAAATGTCTTTCAATCTAAAACAAAATTCATAATCTCATAATTCAAAAGAAGGTGAGAGAAATTCACAAGAAAAATTTAAAAATTAAAACAATCAAAGAAAAGGTGATAAGTATTCTACAAGAACCATTTGCAAAAGAAAAAGCCATTGGAAGAAAGATTGTTGGTTTAAAGGAAAACCACAATGTGAATATTGTAAGAAATTTTGACACAAAAAAATACTTGTCATTTGAAGAAAAATCATTAAGTTAATTTCTTAGAAGAAAAAGAAGATGATAAAAAAAATCTCTTTTATGCCTGCCAAGTATAATATTTTGATAAACCTAATAAAACTTTAATATAATATTTTGATAAATTTAACAAAAATTTTGTAAATATTCTTTGGACGTTTCATATTTAATTCATTTATTATATAACATTCATTCAACATTTAAGTACTTTAATGATCCAAAATTAAATAATTTTGAGTTCATCTTATCAAAATACCTCATTTGACTATAAAAATACATGATTTTAAAGATGTTTTGATCTTTCAATTACTATCTCGATAGTTTTAAATCATACTTTAAGTGAATGATCGAGCTGTATATATATATATATATATATATATTTGTGTGTGTGTGTGTGTGTGTGTGTGTGTATCATAAATATGTTGGCATGATGTTTGTCCACAACAAGAGGCAAGAATTTGATGCCACATCAAAAATATGAAGTAATTGATATTTATATATAATTTAGGAAATTAAAATTGATATTTAAATATATATTATGGAAGGAAAAAAGTCAAAAAATTTAAAAATAAGTAATTGTAATGTTTTAAATTGGAGCCATAGGGGCACCACACAGATCTTAGGGGGTGCTTACTGAAGTAATCAAATGTTGCATTAAGGTATGATGGATCATTTTAGGAGATGGAAACATCACCCTACAATGGACCTAGTCACCTAATAAGGACTCCTAAGGTAGATGGGTCAACATACAGACCAAAGATCTTTCCCCAACTTTATGTAGGGAAGTAAAATAGGGTTTATGTTATGCTAGGTTCTTTAGCTCCTATAGTTAATTACATCTTAGAAAATGGGAATCTGCTAAGAATACTCTCTATTGAAGTAGTCAATAAATATCTTCAAAGATTTCAAGGCCAGACTATCAAAAGATTAGGGATTTATGAAAATCAAATGGGAGAGCTTAAATAAGAAGACTTATTTATGAAATTCAAAGGAGAATAAGTAGGAAGCACCCTTGGTAGTAGGAATCCTAGTGGGTGCTTCAATCTACCCTATAGTGATGCTTTATATTTATGAGAGATAATTTATTATTGTTTGAGTTAAAATATTATTAAAATATTAGGGTTTATAGTCTAACAACACAAGATCATGAAAATGCATAAGAGGTGAGGACTGATACTCATAGCCCAAACGAAATAAATAGTATCAGAACCTAAATCTTAAAGGCTTTAGCAACTGCTAGAAGCACGACCTATGCCTAATCGAGAAAATGGGACATCATGATTTACCTCCATAAGAGAGAATAGACACATCCCGACTCTCCTAGACTTACAACCGTATGGAGTGGCTGGCAGCTAACACCTCATACTTTGGCCTATCTTATGTAGATGAAAGATAGCTAGGATGTTTTTTAATTAGGATGGAAGCTCAAATCCTAAACTCACTCTTTAAGAGATTAGAACATGATTGGTATAAAAAAATGGCTTAGACTAATGCAAAATTTATAACTTTTTAAATCATTTTGATACATTTATTTTTAGAATAGGATTTGGGTCAATTATGTCTACATGCATGATGAAGTAGAGTTATGGGCCAAATCAACAATAAGAGATGTTCTCCGCTACAAGGGATCACCTTCAAAGGTCAAGCATATCCCCTATCATGCAATAGTGGAGACCCTCCCTATTCAAGATTGAAATAATATGATATGCATGGTGTGATAACATACAACATTCAGCTACAGGATTTCTAAGTATTTTATTTCTTTTGATTATAGACCTAAGCTTTAAGATGAGGTTATGAGTTGTATTAAAACTTAATTATGAATTTTTTGTGAGGATAGAAAATTTAATTTTATTCTAAAGAGTCTACCGCATCCAAAACACACATCTAAATCATCAAAGTTTAAGAAATCTATATAAAGCATGCCATTTCTAATAAACAATCTAAACACAACAATCAAACATATGAATTTCATAAAAGAATAAGAGGCCAGTGCAGCCGGGTACTTCTGTATACCCAAAAAAAAAAAGAAACTGGGTGGCCAAAATCTACCCATATACAACCCCAATTATAGTAGAATATTATAATTATAATGAATGTTATGAGGGTCTTCAATTTCTTACCTTTCTTTCTTTATTTTGGATTGGTTTGCTCCAAGCTTCACAGAGCCTTCCAGATATTTGCCTTCTAGCCACTGCTAATCCTAAATTCCATATCACTAATCCTGATCCTATTACAAAAATTATATATTTATGAAAAATTAAATTTAACTATACTTACAAAACAAATGTTAGTTAATTACACATACAAGCCAAATAATTATATTTCACATATTTGGACTTTGCACCCTACACTTGGGTAGCCAAGCCCACCTGTCCTAATTAGATTATGCTTAGGGACATAAATAGCACCTATAAGCAAGAACATTTATATTTACTTATTATTATAGTGATCCTATAGCATAATCCCCTATAGAAAATATCATTAGGCTATTAACAACCTAATATCTAGTCTAAACATAAACAATCCTAACTTTCAGTCTAAAATATTACATCATAAATTAAAATATAACACCACAATATACACTTGCTTGACATAAATGTGACTTAGTTTTCTAATGTGTATGCTAAGATTTAGTGTGGTATGTTTTAGTTAGAATTTATAAGTATGATTATCTAAAGTTTATAATTATTTAAGTTAAATTTTAGGGGATGTTCCACTTCAAATCTTTGAATGAATAGATTAATTTTAATTTACCTTTTCTTTATTTCATTTGATGCTTCTAGCCCCCTTCATCCCTATCCTAAGTTATTTTCTAAGGGTACATTATTATGACTTTGGTTTATGTAGTGAATTGTTTATCAAATATTTTTTATTAAACCTAAGTTTGGGTTAGCCTTAAGAAATATTAGTCAAACATGAAAGGTATCTCAGAATTAATGAAACTAAATCACCATTATATGATTAATATTCCACCACTTCTTTCCATCATCAATAACATACACATTTCATCAATTTTATTATTCATGATATTTGATTTAATACACATATTTATACATACAATATATATTTGCATTTTTGCACACTTGAATAATCATTAATGCATGTATTTTGGGAGAAAAGAAAGATTCCATCCCTCAGTTAAGCATATGCAGTGTATTAGAGATTTAGGCAAGTACATTCCATTGTTAAACCAGGAAAGTGAGGTTATCTAAGACCTCCTTGAGGATACTTAAAGCCTTATGTTTCCGGGATGTCCATACTATATGCTTGCCAAATTAAATACATGTAAACATATACATAAGCTTAGAGATGAAAATCATGCAAAGATTATATAATAGCAAATCCTTTTATTCATGCAAAACTTAGTGACACGAAGAGCAAAGTTTTATCTTCGATTCTAGCATATGAATATATATAAATGAAATTAAGCAAGTACGTGTCATTGTTAAACCAAGGAAGTGAGGTTATCTAAGACCTTCTTGGGGCTATTTAAAGGCTTGTGTTTTCAATATGTCCATACTATATACTTACCAATTCAGATGTAGTATGTACATGAAACATAAAGATAAACAAACCCTACTATTTTAAAATTATTACTTACATGTAAACTTTATTGAATATTTATAACCAACATTAACTTGTATCTTCATCATTAGCTTATAGTTTTGAAAATAATTTAGAAATTATTAGCTATAATAGCCACACCTTATAATAATATTTATCCAACACATGCAACTTTGATATAACCATGTTCTTTTGATTATCTTTTGTTTTGAAAGAATGAACATATTACACAAATGATATGCACATTTATGATGTTTGAAAAGAAGTAATTAAACATTGCCACATAACATATTCAATTATATTATGTCCTAAGGACAATCATGCCAAATAAATATTCTTTAAGATTAACCAACATTCTTATAAAATTTTATTTTGGTGTTTGAATTATTAAAACTAAAGAGGAGAGATGATACTTAATCTTTACCCCATCCTATGTTGGTGATTTAATATGTTTAAGGAAAGCAATTAAATAGATTTTTATGGCTTGATTTGGTTTAAACCATTAATCACATTGATTTAATTACCCTTCCCTAAGCTTCTTTAATTTAATTAATTACTTGATTATGAGCCTTTAATGATATGCTTCTAGAAAAGTAAAATTTGCAATGCACTTAAAAAGACTAAATGTAATTAGGTGCATGCTTAAGGGTTAATTGGATTAAAGAAAAAAAGAATCTAATTTAAGTACTCTTATGATTTTTCCATACCAACGAGGAAAAGGATTACATAAGAGCAACTCTTATAATTCAAGTACTCTTAAGGGTCAATTAGGCTCATGCAAAGACTAATAGGCTTAAAATCACTCAAGAATTCTAGATTATATTTCTTAGGTATGAGAATATTGAAAGTGCTAGAAAAATATCTAGGAAAAGGATTACCATTGAAAAAAATTAACAACAACATCAATCAAATCATTTTTAATAACAAACCAACATTTAAAAAAAAATGAATAGTGAGACCCTCTGGACTAGCAACAGAATCAATGTTCATACTATAAAAACTTTAAAAATCTCATCTTCAATAGTTAACATAGTAAGCAAAGAATTAACATCATTGGAATAAATAGAAGGAATCAAATGCGAGTTAGAAATAGCTTCATAAGAGCAACTCTTATTAGGTATATTTCTAAAGTAATTAATAATAGAATCCTTAATGACATTATTCTCCATAATCCATTCTCCATTATCATTCTTAGTTTTCTGAATATTTTTTAAAGCTCTCTTTTTATTAACTAAAGCATGGAAATACCTAGTATTCCTATCACCATCAGCTATATGTTAACTAGCAACTTTTTGACACCAATAAGTTTCTTCCATATTTTGAAAGTTATCAAGTTTATCTTTTGCTTCATTCAAGTTCTTAATCTTTGAAGGGTTAGAAAAAACTGAGACTTCAAGATTACAAAATAAATTTTCCATATCTTTGATATTTAAAAAAGATTTTTCCAATGGTAACATTTGTAAATTTTGTTTTAAGTTTAAACCAAAGTCTATTCATCCTCATAGTTGAAACCAGGATGTAAAAGGGCTTTCCAATTAGTAGCCACAACATTAAAAAAACCAATATGTTGAATCTACATGTTCTGAAATCTAAAAGGAGAGAAGTTCTTTAGTCTATTAGAATTATCTTTAATAGAAACCAAAAATGGAGCATGATCATACAAAGTTCTACTCAAATGATCAATAGAAGTAATAGGCCATTGATTAATCCAATGAGTATTAAAAAGGATCCAATCCAACCTTTGCCAAAGTCTAGAGTTTTTCCAATTATAATTAGAACCCTTAAAACCAATATCAATCAAATTACAATCAAGGATCATATTGGAAAAATCTTCTATGGAATGGATATTAGGAGAACAACCACCACTTCATTCAGAAGAAAACAAAATAGTGTTGAAATCACCACCAGCAAACAAAGGTTTATTGATAGAGGTAGCAAAATTTCTCAAATTATCCCAAAGGATATTTCTACTAGATCTATTACAAGAAGCATAAACGAAAGAGCCCAGAACACAGTAATCAACATAAGAGATTTGAGCATTGACAACTTGTTGAAAATCATCAAGAATAGAAACATTTACAAAATTATTCCAGAAACATTAAATTTTATTACTAACATTAAAGGAAAATTTATTGAAACCGATCATTCTAGCAACATGGTTAATTTTATTAGCATGAATAAAAGGCTTAAGAATAATAAGTAAAGAAATATTATGGATTCGATAAAGATTTCTAATACGGTTATGAATATAGAGGTTACTAATCCTTCTAACATTCCAAACTACAAAATTAAACATAAGGAAATAAAAAGGGGTTTAAGAAAAGGTTAATTAATAGAAGAGAGCGAGGCCGCATAAATCTTAATGTTTATTGGCAATTTAGGAGGGAAATTTTAAATATTTTTTCTCTTTTTAGCAAAAAAAAAAGTTTGGAAACCATTTTCTTTTCCCATAGAATCATCATCCGAGAAGGATTTAGCAACATTTGTCATAGATTTAGAAGAATTATCTTGTTTAGAAGTGAATTCTCCTTCTTCCAAAACACTAGAATTTTTTTAAAGGCAAATGAGCATCATGCATAGCAAGAGAGGGAGAAGAAATAGATTTATTAAGAAGGCAAGTGTTAATACCATGCCCTTCCTCTTCATTTCCCAAATTATTAGACAAAACCAAATATTTTTGAAAATTTAAATCATTTTTAATTTGGAATATAGAATAGGTTTCACAATCTGATTATCATGAGGAACTAAAGCCATATTCTCCATTGAATTTGAATTATGCATAACATTAATATCCTTATTTATATTATCAATTAAAGCTTCATTTTCATCAATCGAAGCTAGCAAGGATGCAGGGATTGAATCATAGGAAACTTAATCATCTTTTAAAAGTTTAGAAAAATTATTATTATCCACATTAGAAGTCTTCAAATGCATAAAGGAAGTAATAGGCAATTCATCCTTATTAGGAACCTTAAAAAAACATTTTTATCTGAGGCAATTTTTTGATATTGAATAGTGGTCAGCTTAGGGTTAAGAATAGAAGTTTCCTTAATAGGAATTTTCTTTTTTATGTGAGGATGAAGAATGAAACATTCAAAATTTTCATGCCCATGGGTTTTGTAGTGAGAACAAAAAATAGGGATATTTTCCAACTCAATTTTTTGCAAATAACATAATTTTCATATCCCAACCAGACCTTTTTGGGGTGCTTCTTGGTAATGCCCAATTCAACAAGGATCCTAGCCATAGAAGGATGAGATTTTATAGCCATCGCCTGATCAATTTGCAATGGCCTACTGAATAAAACACCCATAACAAAAAAGGAATTGATGGTTAACGAAATGAATCTTCATATTGGGGAGAGAAATCCAAACCAGAATGATCGAGGATTCTTCCATAATATCAAAAAGAGGAGTCAATTTCAGCAAGCTCATTTGGCAATCAAAAGCAAAATAAGAACCATGAGAGAAAACATGAGAGTAGTTCAAATCATTCGTTAACTGAATCAAAATATGACGGGGATCAATCAAACTAATTATGAAAGAACCTGAAAGCTTTAGACTATGAAAGAAAGAGCAAACTTTTTCTAGATTAGGCCTAGAAAGGGCAAATTTTTCAACTAAAGTGAATTCAAATGGCTTAGCAAGCTTTTCCACAACTAGATCTGAGCACATAACAGTAGGCATGCCTCGAAAAGAAGTTGAAACAAGTTCCATAGACTCACCTGAGCAGCCTTCCTTAATAGTGAGGATGTCTTTGAATGATTTCGAACCAGCTGAAGCCAAGGTAGTTGATACCCTAGCAGGATCCATAGGATCCTTCAATTTTCTCCAAGGAATGGCGAGACAAAAGCCAATCAGAAAGAAATGCAAAATCGGTGGAGATTCCTAAAGGAATCTAGTGAGAATCACGCAAAATAGCTGGCAAGCAACGACCAAGAAGCCAAAAATGAGAGGGGAAAAGGGAAATCACTAGAGCACGAGGATGAGAGTGTTAAGTGGAGGGTTTGCTTTAGTAGTAGTTAGTTTGTTAGTTAGTTAGTAAATATTAGTTTGTCAGTTAGTAGTAGTTAGTAGTTTGTTAATTAGTTAGTAGTATTAGTTAGTTAATTAGTTAGTTAGTATTAGTTAGTTATTAGTTAGTTAGTAGTTAGTTTGTTTGTTTGTTTGTTTGTTAGTTAGTTAGTTCATTAGTGGTGGTATTAGTTAGTTAGTTAGTTAGTTAGCTAGTTAGTAGTAATAGTAGTTTGTAGTTAGTAGTTAGTTAGTTAGTTAGTCACTTCATTAGTTCATTAGTTAGTTAGTTAGTTAGTTAGTTAGTAGTTAGTTAGGTCATATATTTATAGTTCATATTTTCATATTCATATTTCATATATATGAACATTAGTTCATATATTTAAGAGTTATAGCTTTATGGGTCCAGGTTAGGCCTATTTTCTTATGGCACCTCAATATCCGACTTACATGAGCACCTCATTAGCATTAGAAGAAGAAGAGGAGGAGGATGATGATGAATATGATTACTAGTTTGCCCCTTTTTCTTTTATTTTATATTTTCTTTTTTATTTCACATTTTATGTATTTATGTGGATTTGTTTTTTCAATTTGTCATTTTAAATCTCTAGATTTTAGAATAATATAATTTTTTCTAATATAAAATGATATCATAGTAGTAGCGCCTCGGCGCTGAGAATGCAGCACCTAGGCACTACTAACTTATTGTACATGAGTTAAAAAACTTGAGAGTCTAGCACTGTGGTGCTTTATATATGGCACTGTGACACTCTTAAGATAGAAATATCTTGTCATCCTACTCGAGAAGTGAGTGTTGTAGTGCTCGATATGCAACACATCGATGTTCTTAAGATAGAAATTTATTATCATTTAACCTGATAGGTTAGTGATGCAAAGCCTTATATGCAGCATAACAGTGCTATGCAGACATGACTCAGACTTAAGATTTAATGAGGTCAATATTCTAGGTGTTCAAAATCATGAAATTAATACAACACTACAATGCTTGAGAGATAGTGCTGTCATGCTATGAGAAGACTTTTCCCATTGAACCCTAGAGCTAAGTGCCTCGACACTAGACCCATAGCGCCTAGGAGCTTTATTATTAGTGCCTGAAATTTAACACTTCTCAAGGAAATTTGAAAATTTGACAATCTAACATCATAGCAGTGTTAGATTTTATGGTTTTTAGTGCATTAACACTACTCTCCCTTGTTCTAGATCTATGATAAAAAAGGGAGAATTTCATTTCACATTGGAATAAAGTTTGATGGTGGAAGATGTAGTGCCCTAGCACTGAAAAATGGCACTTCAACACTGCTTTAAAGATGTAGAACCCAAAGCTTAGTGTTGCAGTGCTGCAAGAATTATACTTAAACCAGAGAGCTTAGTGTCACATTGCCAAATATCTGGCACCTCAACACAATGGGATGAACCATCAAAGATTTCATTCCTGAGACTACAATGCCTTGGGGTTGTACCTAGGCATCATGACGTCATGTAGTAGGAACTTAATTTCTGAACTAGATTCTTATAGAATTTGATAATTTTTTATAATAATTTGATGGCATAATGCCTTAGTAGTGCAATAATTTATGTATTTAGTGCAAATGTACTCTTCTCCCATGCTCTAGATCCAAGAATGACAGAGGGATGGTTTTTCTTCTCACGCTAGAACCAAGTTCAACGGTGGAGGTTTTTTGGATTTCAAGATTCAGAAATTTTGGGCCTAGGGGCTTTCTTTTTTTATTTTAGACCTAAGATCGATGGAGATGGGACTCTTCATTTCTTACCAAATCCAAGATCAACTATGGAAATCTTGTTAAACATAATTTTTAGAAAGGCAATTGTGTAAAAAAGCATTTCTAGAAGTTTTTACCTAGAATCGATGGGAGTAAACCTTGATCTTATCTTTTGCATGAGGAGATCACTCTTGTTATAGCAGAAAGCATGCTATTGAGAGTGCATATGACTGGGAGCAAGAACGGTGTAGGTGGGTTAGAGTGAGTGTGGGTGAAAAGAGAAAAGAAGGGAGAGAGGGAAAGTTTTCCCATTTTTATAAGTGATTTCTCGCTATTGGGGTAGTTTTTGCTTCATAACTGTTCCCTCCACTCTCCTTATGTAGTTAATTATGCTGGGGTGGGAATAGTAGTTTTTCTTTATTTTAAAACTAAAGGTCATTGTGTTAGCACTGTCACATTATATTTTTTAAGTATGCAATCATCGGGGGCAGTTTACCCCAAGTTGGGATGTTCAAATCATTTTTCATTCAATTTTTTGAGGTACAAATCGATTCATAACTAGGTTGAATGCTTCATCGATGATCTAGTCATTAAAAGTAAAGAAAGGGAAATAATCTATATGATTTATGGATTATTTTTGAATGGTTGCACCATTATAACCTACAAATGAACCCCTTGACATATTCCTTTGGAGTAACTTTAGGGAATTTTTTAGGGTAAGGCACCATAAAATAGAAATCAATCCTAAAAAATTAAAGCTATCATGAAAATGCTACCACCTAGAATTCTTATGTAGCTGTTGACCTCACTTTTTGGTGAGGACTCATCCTGTCCATCATGGACTTAGAACCTTCTAAGAACTTAGATTTCCCTAGTCATAGGATACTTCTAGCGATTAAGGAAACACTAAGCCCAAGCCTAGAGAATTAGGAAGGCATACCCAAAGCTTAGGTTATACCTTAGGACAAATAAGTCTTACCTATCCTATGGATCCAACCCAAATCCCATTTAATCAAACCAATTCCAATTTGATTGTCACAAAAGCACTCTAACCATTCAATAGATTATTTCAAATCCCTCCAATACTCACAATCAAACCAATTAAACTAAATGAATCTAATCAACCCAAGTTAGCCCATTTGACCCAAAAGGTCCAAATGAACCAAAATCCAATCAAATCTAAATCAAATGCAATCAAGGCCACCAATCAACCCTAAATCCATCATTGACCCTTCTCTACATCCAACTCAACCTAATTCAACTCAATCAACCCAATTGGTCCACTTGACCCAAAGTGGCCTAAATGACCAAATTGACTCAAACTTTTATTCAACTCAAATTGGATTGAATCAACTAATTCAATCTCCTCTATAATGATTGTTGATCATCCTTGATTGCCCAATTATAATCAATTGGATAAAACCAAATCAATTTGATCAGTTGATCCAAGTTGATCTAATTAACCCATATGGACCAAAATGAACTAAATCTCATTCCAAATCTAATTATATGCAATCAATGATTCTCATCAATCATAAATTGAGCATTGAACATGACGTAACCACCAATTTAACCAAACGAAACCAATTTTATCTCATGACCCAAGTTGACCCAATTTGACCTAAAGGGCTAAATTGAGTCAAACCAAATCCTAAACCAATTTGATTTAAACCAAATGCCTCTAGTCAATCATAAATTCATTATTAAACATGATCCAATCGTTAATTGAACCCAATTAGGTCAACCTAACCCAATTAACCCTTTTAGCCCAAATTGACCTAAACAGTCCAATTGAACAAAATATTTCCTAAATTTAAATTGATTCAAACCAACACCTGCAATCATTTTCAAATGATCAATTGAATCTAAAATAACCCTCCACCCAAGCTAATTTGTCCAATTTGATCAAATTAGCCAACTTAGCTCATTTGACCCACATGAACTCATATGAGCCAAAATCAAATCAACTTCAAATTAAACCAAATAAATTATGCCAATACATTCCAAATGATCATTTGAACATACCCAAGCACTTGGTTTAACCAAATTTTACTAATTGGTCAACTAACCCAATTGAACCCCATTTGAACCATATGGGTCAATTTAAGCTAAACCATATCAAACTAAGTCCAAACCCAACCAAACTTGGCATGGCTCATTCTTGGGTCACCATGGGCTAGCCCAACTAGGTCAAATTGAGCCAAACCATATCAAACCAAGTCCAAACCCAACCAAACTTGGCATGACTCATCCTTGGGTCACTAAGGACTAACCCAAGTGGACCCAACCTATGGAAAACCCAGTTTGGATCAAAACTCTTGAACCAAGCCACCCAAATGGGATGAAATCTACATTTAGAGGGGTTCTCCCACTCCCCAAGCCTTGGCAGCCACCTTTGGCATTTCTTGGACATGTGGACCACTGACTCAACCTAACCTAAGGGTGTTGGGTTCAGCTTTTCTCCATAAGAGGGTGAACTCACCCATGGCTCTCCATTGGTTCACTTGGAGGAGGAGGTACACCCCATGCCACCCATGCCACTACCTTAGCCTCTTAAGCACCTCCACCTCAGTAGTCCACTAACACCTTCGGCCACCTAATCCAATCGAATAACTATCAAAGGATGAGCCAATCTCAGTCTTTTGTTCACTTGAAGAGGAGAGTATGCTCCTCCCCATCCATTCAAACTACACAGAGAGATTCCTTAGAGTATTCAGAGCGGTCCTACACCCTTCCCTAAATCTCTAGTGCTCTCCATCATTGGCGAGACCAACCACCGATTGAAACCGAGAGCCCCATCTGTATGACCTCACCAAAACTCTAACTCTTCTTGTGCCTTCCCCTCACTCTGGAGAGTAAAAAAAATTGATCCCTGATCAATTTAATCATCAAAAAGCACTTCAAGACCAACTCCAATAAGCTTTATTGTGGCGCTCAATCCATAAAGAAATCAATGGGGAGGTAGCTTGAGATCTTCTCAACAGGGCTTCGTCTCTTCAAGATGAAGCTGCCTTAGTTGACAGACCACCGGTCACTAGCTCGGGAGAGGTAAAAATCTGGCAAACCATAGGTTTTCCCCTAAGTGTTGGTATTTTGTGAAGTGAATCATGATTTTATGCAATTTTCATCATAGGATCTTCTTTGATCTCTTCCTCACACACATTTTAGAGTCAATTCCGTCATCTTACGAGCTTCGACGAGCTCGGATCAAGTAGTGGAAGGTGGACGATGTCCGTTATTCAGCACTCGAGGGATGATGGATCATCGACCATCCGTTCTCATGATTAGAATGGATGGTCATGATTTGATATGATAGATTATTTATTTTAATCTATTAAAAATGATTGGATTAATCTCCCCCAATTGATCCGAGATCAGATGGTGGGGACGAAACTGTGTCTGTCGTTATAAAGTTAGCTTTTATGTCAGACATTTCAAATAACCTATCTCGTGGTGCCACGTGGCAAGTGCTGTTGCGTCAGCTTTTGTGTGGCATCGATGGTTTAGGAGGTTAATCAAGTGTTAAAAATGTCATTAAATAGCCAATACTTTAAAAATTTATAAATAATTGTAGAAAAATCTATAAATACAAATAAACCCATTTTGAAAAGGGTAAATAAAGGTAAATTTGATAAAAATAAAATCCCTAATATTTGGTTAATGAATAACACTTAATTAGGGTTTGAAGTTTAAACTAATTACCCTAATTAAGGCTTGCTTACTTAGGTAATTGATCCCAAATTGGGTGGATTAGTTCTATGGGATGTCCTCTACGTCCTATAATGTTCTTGGAATTTATTGGCTATGTAAGTTAAGGAATTTGAAATTTCAATCCTGATCACCCTCCTTAATCAATTTAATAATTATTAAAAATGCTAAATAATAAAAATTAAATGGTTAAAGATGATTCATCATTGTTAATAGTTGGAATGATGTGGGAAAATGATTAGGACCTCTTTCCTAATTGTTCTCCTAATGCATCTAATTAGGAGGGCTTAATTAACATAGAATAATTAATGATTAATTAAGAAAAAAATTAAAGATAAAGTAAAATAAAATTAAATTAATGATTGGGTTCATATAATTCAAATTCAATTCATGAGTTTCTCTTTATGTTTTTGATACCATAAAGATCATTAAGAAATTTATGGTTAACCCATGGGTGTGGGAAAATTATAACAGTACTTAACTTAATTCTTTCCTTAATCTAACTAACTCTCAAACATGAGCCTATTTTCATTAGGTCCTTTTAGGTGCATTATAAATTTTAATTTCTCATTGGCGTATCATTAAAGGCTCATGGTTAATTGTTAATTAAATTAAAGAAGCTCAGGGAAGGGTGATTAAATTGATTGCTTAATGATTTAAACCTAACTAATACATAAAATATACTTAGACATTCTCTTTCAACACATTAAGTCACCAACATGGGATGGGACAAAACACTAAGTGTCCTCTCTCCTCTTTAGGTATTAATAATTCAAATCCAAAAATCAAATTTCATGAAAGCATTAGTTAATCTTAAAGGGTATTTATTTAACTTGATTGTCCCTAAGAAGTAATTTGATTGAATGTATTATGTGGCAATGTTTAGTCATTCCTTTTCAATCATTATAAATTTGTATGCCATGTGTATCATGCATTCATGTTTTGAAAAAAAGAATCAATTGAATATGACTATATATGTATGAGTTGCATGTGTTAAATTAATCCTAATATATGGCATGGATATTATCACTAATAAATCTCAAATTATTTTCAAAATTATAAGCTAATGATGAAAATTTAAATTGATGTTGACTATGAATATTCAATGAAGTTTACATTCACTTATAGCTTAAGCATAATAAAGTGTTGCTTTATTTCCCTAGTTTGTGAGTATGTTTACATGGGTTTGAATGTTAATAAGTATATAGTCTGGACATCCTAAAAATACGAGGCTTTAAGTAGCCCCAAAGAGGTCTTAGATTACCTTACTTGCTTAGTTTAACAATGGTATGTACTTACTTAATTTCATTCATATGTCTACATGTGTCAGAATTTGGATAGAGCTTTACTTTAAATGAGTAAATAATTTGCTAATATACAATCATTTTCATGATTTTCATTCTTATGTTTATGTATAGGTTTCTATGTATTGAAGTTAGCAGTATATAGTCTGGACATCCAGGGAATATGAGGATTTAAGTAGCCCCAAGGAGGTCTTAGATTACCTCACTTTCTTAGTTTAACAATGGCACGTAATTGCTTAATCTTTGATACATACATATATATACCTAACTAAGGATTGAAATTTGTCTTTTCTACCCAAAATACATGCATTATAAATCATTCAAGTGTGCTGAAAATATACTCATGTACATTGCCTGCATAGATATGCTAAGTTAAATATCATAAATGAGAATAAAAATAAATGTGCATGTTATTGATGATGAAAAGGAATGATGTAATATTATCCATGTGATAGTAATTCAATCTCATTAATCTTAAGATGCCTTTCATGTTTGAATAAGAATCTTTAAGATTAACCCAAACTTAGGATTAATAAAATATTTAATAAATCATTTACAAAAAAAAAACCAAAAATCATAACAACATGCCTTTAGAAAATAACTTAGGGTAGGGATGAAGAGGGTTAAGCCTCTTTCCTCTCTTTATAGCAAGTAGATTCTAAGTGTGTATATATATATATATATATATATATATATATATATATATATATATATATATATATATATATATATATAAATTAAAAGCCACCAATCTTTTTAATAACTTGAAGTGTTACCTCTCCTCATCTATAACTTGAACATTCTAAAACCTTTAAATAATCATATACCTAAAGCCTAGCTAAGACATACCATACCAAACCTTAGCACACACATTAGAATACTAAGTCACCACTTCTAGCTCTAAGCTAGAATGGTGTATGTTGTGATTTTATATTTTATTTTGTTATGTAATGTTCTAGACTGGATGTTAAGATTACTTATGCATAGACAGGATGTTAGTCTGCTATTATCCTAATGATATTTTATGTTGGAGATTATTGTAAAGGGGCTACTAAAATAATGAATAATAAATACAAATGCTCTTGCTTACATGTTGCTTATGCCCCTAAGCATGATCTAATTAGGACAGGTGACCTTAGTTACCTATGTGTAGGGTGCGAAGTCTAAATTTATAAAATATAATTGTTTGGTTCGTATGTTTGTTTAGCTGACATCTATTTTGCAAGTGTAGTTAGATTTTCCTTTCTATAAATATGTAATTTTTCAGTAGGACTTAGGATTAGTGCTATGGAGTTTAGGATGAGCAGTGGCTAGAAGGCAAAGACCTGGGAGGCCATGTGAAGCCTAGAATAAATCAAACGAAAGGAAGAAGAAAGAAAGACAAGAAGTTGAAGACCTCTATAGCATCTATTTCATTGTAATTATAAAATTCTAGTATAATCTAAATTGTATAAGGGTAGAGCTCTATAGCTTCTATTTCATTATAATTATAAGGGTAGACCTCTATAGCATCTATTTCATTGTAATTATAAAATTCTAGTATAATCTAAATTGTATAAGGGTAGAGCTCAGCTACCAAATTTCTTTTCTTTTCTGGGGTGCATGGTGGTACCCAGTTATACAAGCCTTTTATTCTTTTATAAAATTTCAATGTTTGATTGCCATGTTTAGCTTGTACAATAGAAATGGCATGTTTTTTCATAGGTTTCTTAAAGTTTGATGATTGAATGTGTAGCCTGGTTGCAATAGGCTCTATAGGATAAAATTAATTTTTCTATCCCCACTAATAATTCATAACTAAATTCTAAAATCACTCATAACCTCACTTTAAAGCCTAACTTTATAATCAAGATAATTAAAAGATTTTGTAACTCCTTAGCTGAATGATGTATGTTATAACAATCATGCATACTATCTTATTTTTCTCTTGAATAGGGAGGGTCTTCATTCTTACATGATAGGAGAACGCTTGACCTTTGACGACATCCCTCTTAGTAGAGAACACCTCCTCCCACTGATTTCGCTCATGGTCTTATTTCATCATGCATTTAGACATAATTATCCTAAGTGTTAGTCTAAATGAATGTGTCAAAATGATATAAAAAATTATAAATTTTATATTAGTCTAAGTCATGATTTCATCCATATCATAATCTAGTCTCTTAGGGAGTGAGTCTAGGACTCTAATTTCTTTCATAATTAAATAGAAGCTTAACTATCTTGCATTTACATAAGATTCTCCTGCATGGTTTCGAAGCGTAGGTGGTGTTAGCAGGAGGCCACTCCATGCAATTGTAAGCCTAGAAGAGTCGGGATGAGTTTATCCTCTCTTGTGGACGTAAACCACTATATCCAATATTTTGAATAGACTTAAGTCATGATTTTATATTATGCTAAAGAATCATAGATTTAGGTTCCGAGGCTATTTGTTTCCTTTTGATTATGTGTATAAGTCCTCACCTTTTAGGCTTTTCCACAATTTTGTATTGATGGACTATAAGCCATAGTATTCTAATAAAATTTTAACTCAAATAAATATAAACTCTCTCTCTTTCAAAAATATAAAATCTCACTATAGGGTAGATTTGAGCACTTATTAGGCTTCCTGGTATCATGAGGACTCCCCACTTATCTCCCTTTGGAATCCATGAATAAGTCTTTTCACTTGAACTCTTCCACTTAATTTTCATGAAAAATTGAATCCTTTCACAATCTAGCTTTGAAATCTTTGGAGATACTTATTGACTACTTTAATTGAGAGTTTCCTTAGGAAATTTCTATTTCTTAAGATGTAATTAACTATGAGAGCTTGCTTTCATAGGGACCTAAAGAACCCAACATAAAATAAACTATGCTTTATTTTTCCATATAAAGTAGGGAAAATATCTTTTGTATATACAAAGACCCAACTGCCTTAAGAGCCTTTATGGTGATAAGTTCCATTGTAGAGTGATGTTTTCACCTTTCGAGATGGTACATCATACTTTAATGTCATACTTGGTCACTCTAATAAGTATCCCCTAAGATCTGTGTGGTGTCCCAATGACTCCAAATTAAAATAACATAACAGCTAAGATTATTTTAGGGTAGACTTGCATATTTATGAAGATTTATATCAAATATGTCCAGAAGATGCCAACCATTTGGAACATTGATGAAGAAGGATTCTAGATTTGTTTGGGATTAGAAATGCTAGAGTGCATTCAAAAGGTTAAAGTAATATTTGATGAATCCTCTTATTTTGGCTGCCCCAATCCTAAGGAAGCTATTGATTTTGTATAATGTAGCTTTAGATGAATATCTTGGAGCTTTGATAGCTTAAGTTAATAAGAAAGCAAAGAAAAATCCATTTACTATCTAAGTAATAGACTTATCTCAATGGAGATGAATTATTCGCCCATTGAAAAGAATTGTTTAGCTTTGATTTTTGCAGTTTAAAAACTAAGGCAATGCATGCATTCACATAAAGTAAATTTAAATTTAAGAGTAAATCTCTTACATTATCTTATTACCCACCTAACATTGTCTAGATGTCTAGCACACTGGTCTATGATTTTATTGCAATTTAAGAATATATTTATTCCCCTTTGTGTAGTAAAGGTTCAAGTTGTAGCTGACTTTTTAGCAACACATCCTCTCTCCGAAGGTTACCCTTTAAATGGTGATCTTCTAGATGAATAGAACTTGAATTTAAAAGATGAAACTAATGTCACATTGGAGCTGTATTTTGATGGCATAACATCTTCAAAGAAGAATAAAATGTTGAATTCTTCCATTCCAGGGAATACAGAGATTAGTTTAATTTTTATAACTCCAGACAAAATAATGATGCAATATTTTTATCATTTTTTTGAACCCTATAGAAATAATGAAGCCAAAGATGAGTTCTTTATAACTTGATTAGAATTTGCAATCCTTATGGATATTAAAAATATATAAATCATTGGGGGTTTCCAAATAGTTATTAATCAAGTAGAATCTATAAGGTTCTACACCCAAATTTTTTTAATTATTATCAATATATAATGAAACAGCATGAAAAAGATTCATTTTGCGACTCTATATAGAACAAAACACAAAGATAACTCTATAACAAATACTTTAGCTAAGCTTGTTAAAAAAATTATATGTCTAGAAAAATAATCTATATCTATAGAAGTTCAGAATCAATAAATTCTATCCCTATAGATTTAGATTATATAAATAGAATACTAAAAATGCAAAGGATAGCCACCCTTACTAAAAGTCAAGAAAAATGTGATTGGGTGCAGCCATTCATTGACTATTTAAGTGAGGGGAGGCTCCGAGAAGACAAGTCATTAGCAAATCAAATTATGATATGTGCCTTATCTTATCAATTAATCAATAATGTTTTCTATTGTAGGTTATTTGATCAAATATGGCTATATTGTTTGGATAAACAAGAAACCAATAGGATCATGACTGAGGTACATTTTAGATTGTGTGGCACTCACCAATTTGGACCTAAAATAAAATTTAAAATTAAAAGGCTTGGATATTATTGGCCCTCGATATTAAATGACTCCATGAATATTACACTTGTTGCCATCAATGACAAATACATGGTGTAGTATTACATCAGCCACCTTGTGTGTTGCATCCAACTATTGCCTCTTGGCCCTTTGAGAGTTTGGGTACTAACGTCGTAGGCCTATTTACCCTTGTTCATTAAAATGACACCATTTTATGTTGGCTACAATTGATTACTTTTCTAAGTGGGATGAAGTGATTCAAATAAAAGAAGTTAAAGCATACCATGTACTTAAGTTCTTTCAAGAAAATATCATATAACATTTTGGAATTCCAGACTTAATCAATCTAATAATGTTGCAACATTTAAGTCCACTAAAATAAATCACATTGTGGCTATAAATAACATCGACTAGAGATATTCGATCATCTATTACCTTAGAGCAAATGAATTGGTTGCAATTTTTAATAAAACTCTTGTATGATTCTGAAAATAATTCTTTATAAAAATAAACATCAATGGCATGAAAGTTGGTTGAAGATTTATAGGCCTATTGGACTATATATAGGACACCAACACAATCTGCACCATATGCTTTGGTTTATGAAACTAAAGCTATTATTTTATTGGATGTACAACTATCTTCTTTGAGGATAGTTGTAATAACAACATCATAGTAGATCAAAATCATAAACTTTGACTAAAAGAACTTGAAAGTCTTAAAGGAAAACATCTAAGTGCTCAACAATACCTTGAACTTTACCAATCATGTATAGTTCAAGCTCATGATAATTTGGTCCATCCTAGAACTTTCCAAGTAGGAGACTTGGTATAGGTTCTTAAAAGGCCAATTTTAGCTCAGCGCTGGATAAGCAGCAAATTTGAGCCAACATGGGAAGGATCATTTGTTATGAAAAAAGTTTACAAAAGAGCTTCTTATCAACTAATAACTTGTAATGGTGAACGTCCAAACTTAGAGAAGTACTATGTTTGAATTGTACTTCAATTGCAAAGATAAAGATCAATAAAATTATATTTTTCCCTATTTTTATAATTTATTTGGGTCTAAGCACTATTCTCTTTCAAATTTAAATTTTATATTTAAATTTTGTGTAATGTCCTTTAAATATTTTGAGAATGGATTCAAGCCATTAAAGGATCCATTTTAAATAGACTACCTAGGTTAGGATGAAGATTAAGTCACCAAGATCCCTTTCCTTACTTTAGCTATTTAAGTAGTAATTAATCCATTGAAGGCCCTTTCTTAATAGCTTACCAAATATACATAAGTACCTTAGTAAACATCCATTCTAAAAGGTAAGGATAAGATTAAGTCACTATGACTCCTTCCCGTTAAATAAACTACCTAGGAAAGGATTAAGTCATTAAGACCCCTTTCCTACTAGTCAAAATATTGACAAATAAGAACTAAGTCATTAAGACCCATTTCCTCACTTTACCTATTTAAGTAAGACTTAAGTCATTAAATACTCCTTCCTAATAGCTAACCAAATAGGAGCAAGTCATTTAACATACATTCTTTCTATAAGGCAAGGATAGGATTAAATCATCATGACCCCTTTCCTTTTTTTTAAGTCAACAAGGCCCCTCCTTATTAGTTGAATCTCACTAGATTAGGATTTAAGTCCTTGTGACCTTTTCTAGAGTAAGGAAAAAAAATTAATCTCACTAGATTAGGATTTAAGTCTTTGTGACCACTTTCTTGTGAAAAAAAGAAAAAAAAGAAAAAAAGGAAATTAAGGGATAGAAATAAGCTACTTTTAGGTCCCATTCCTATTTAGGTTAGAAACTAAGTCCATGTGAACCCTACCTATTAATCAAAATATTGAGGATCAAGAATTAAGCCATTAATTTCTCTCAGTCTAGTTATTTATGATGGAATTAAGTCATTGAAAGACAATTCCTAACAACTAACTAAATAAGAGTGAGTCCCTTAGTAACATATTTTTTTAGTTAAAATTTATGTAGTTTAGAGAAAATTAAGTGTCCATAATGACATCCTCTCTGATTACCATCTCTAAATAGGAGTGATTATTGATAGTGGTATTCTTTCTAGAGAATGAAAACTTTCAGGTCTATCTTTAGATCCACTTTTTGGAATTGGCTAGTCATTTAGACTACCCCTTGGCTAATCTCACTGACTTGTTCGCACAATGCTAATATGTGCAGTGTGCTTTAGGCAGTCCACCATGTATATTGGGGGTCCATATACTGACCTCACTTTTTGATGAGGTTAACATAATCTCTAACCCGAGTAATTAGGACATCTAATCTTTGATTATGAACCTCTTGATTAGGCACTTAAGATACTATACTTGGTGACCTAGTGGACCCTTTTGGGATTTGACCTAACCCAATTGGATTAGATGAACACAAACTAAACTCAAAATAAATGATTAAAGCAAACACATTTTAATTAAAATCTAAAATTTAATTAAACTTAAATCAAGGTAATTTGAGTGATCAGCTCAATTAACTTAAGCTCAAAATTACCTAAACTTAGAGAAATTCAAATAAATAAAAATAAATTGAAATTAAATCAAATAAAAGCATGAAATTTAAATTGGATTCATCTTCTAGAGAGGAATTAAAGAAAATTAAAACCCCTAATTAATTTCTAACAATTTAGGCTCAATTTTAAGTTTTATTTAAAAATATTAAAACCTTAATTAGTCATCACATACATATCTGATTAAGATGAAATTTTTGAAAAATAAAATTGAAAAGAACCTCATTTTCCATAAAAATTTCAAATATAGATGACTCCTCAATGAAAAGTTATAAAATTTCTAAATTCTAGGTCAATTTAAATCAAATAAAAAATAAAAAAAATCACTGAATTTGAGGAAATTAGTTGAATCAATTTAAATCATCTTAAACAACATGAGGTTCTAAGAAAATTTTCTACTACACTGAAGTTAAAAAGTCTAATTGATTCTTCACTTAGGGTTTATGGAATTAATTAAAAGCAAGAAATTAATGAAACCCTAAAATACTAAATTATTAAATTAGGAATAAAATAAGCATTTTTGTTAAAATTAAAACCAATTAATCTCAAAATTTAATGATGAAATAAAGAATTTATCAACATTGAAGCTACCTTAAGCTTACATAATATCAAATGAAAGACATTAATTATGTATAAATATGAATGATCAAATTAAATCACCCAATTTAAATAACTTAAAAATAAAAAGAAAATGACCTAGATTGAGTTTGACAACTAAATAGTCCATTCCTTCAAATTTCTTATGCTATAATCAATAGTTAAATATTAATTAAGCAAGACTTTATACTAAGAAATTTATTTAAATAATGAAACCTTAATATAAGATATCCCTTGAAATCAACTTAAACAGATAAATTAATTAAACACCTGCATTCATGAAAATCTAAATGAAACAAATTACTTGAATAATGAAATCAATACCTTTAAAGTAAGCTTAAATTAAACATTAATTTAAATCAACCAAGTTGAAGTAACTTAGATCATTCAAATTTAATAAACATTAATATTAATTAAATAAGTGGATAAGACTAATCAAATTAAAGTCTAATGAAATAAACTAAAACATGTGAAATTTAATTACCATCTATACCATAAACCTTAATCAAATCAAAGAAATATGTAATTAAATAAAAAAATTAAATTATAAAACTATATCTAATAATTTTATCTTAAATAACCAACATAAAAGTTAAATAAACAATAATCAATCAACCAAATGATTAAAATTTTAATTGACTATTTTAAATTCTAATTAATAGTTATGAATTGGTTAAATCAAGATACATTGGTCAAAAAAATGAAATTTAAATAAAAGATAAATAAAATCTTTAAATTCCAACAACATTTAAAACTAATTGAACAACATAAACATCAAACTCAAAGAAGGAATTAAACATTAATCAAATTAAATCTAAATAAAATTAATCATTCAAGTAAATTTAAAAATAGTTAATTATGACACTTAGTTTCTTAAATTTGACCCATAGAATGGATCTTCATCTTAGGATAAAAATTCTATTCTATTAAGATTAGGATGTTAAATAGAATGGGTTCTACCCAAAGTAGAATTTATTTTATTATTCATTCTTTAAAAACTTAAACTTAACTTCAACACAAAAATAACCATCAAGTTGAAATAAAATCTAAAAGCAATTAAATAAGTTAAATTGAAACTTTCAAATGGAAAATTGAACAAATCCTAAAAATAGAGCAAAGAAAACTAATTTAGATAATTCATTAAAAATAAAATTTATCACAATAAGCTATCATATGGTATATAGTTTTAAAACTCGAGGTGTAGGGCTACTGGACTAAAATAGGTCTTGATAACTCAAATCTCTAGTATAAAAATAGCATGTACCTATGAAAGAAAAATTTTGAAAAGTAAAGGATTAAGTTTTAAACAAGATTCAAATTCAAAAAAGGCCTTGTGTAGTCATACCACACAAGCCCCTTCCTCACACACTAGATTATTAGGTCATCGGTCTTAGATTTGGTTAAGCCCATGATTTATGATGTTCTATGTATGAAATGATGTTCTTCTTGTTTCATTGTCTAATGTTTTAGATTGTATGGTTAAGAATTATTTATTAGCTAGTATGGATGTTAGGGCATTCTTTTTATACTAATGTTGTTTTCTACAAGGGGTTGTGCTTAAAGGGATTGCTATAATAAAAATAAATATTATTTGCTTACAGGTGCTGCTTAAGTCCTTAAGCATAGCCCAATAGAACAAGTGGGCTTGACAAACAATGGTGATAAGCTCGTATATTTAAAATATAAACTACTAGTGTAATGTATGTATTTCCTGAAGTCTATTTTATCGGGATTAGGAATTTATTTTGGAATTTTAAAATGCAATTTGAGCTTAGAATTATGTTAGGATCTATAGGGTCTAAGAGTAACATGAGCTCGCTTTACTAGTCAATGGTCCCATGTGATGCCCATGGAGGTCCTTAAAGAAGGTGACATTCCTAGAAGAAGGCCCACATAAATCAAAACTTTTAGTTCTAGATTAGGCTGTATAAGAGAAGAGCTCGATTGCTAATTTTTCATTTCATCCAAGGTGTACAATGGTATCTTGTCGCATTGGTCTATTTTAGTAATTTAATTTAGCTTGATTACTTTGGTATGCATAATAGAAATGCTTGCTTTTTGTAAGTTTCTTTTTGTGATGTGCTTTGTGAAAAAATTCCTGAAAAGATTAGGCTCCTAGGAAAACTAAATTTTCTACCCCACTAAAATTTAAAAACTCAAACATAAAAAAAACTCATAACCTCATTTTAATTAAAATCCCTAGGCTTAACTTAAAATTAGCTAGAAACAACTAGCTATTGTGAACCATGAGAGCATATTGTTCATTTCTCTTAATTTGGGCACTTCACCCATTGAACATAAGGGGGCATTTGACCTTTGAGGATGACCACTCTTCATAGGGAAGTGTGCCTTCTTGCTTTGATTTGGCCCACAACTATTTTTTAACCACATCTTATTGTAGGCATAAATTTCATACCCAAGCCTTAAAATGAATTATGAATCAAAATATATAAAAGATGAAATTTGTTGCATTAGTTAAATGCATTACATGCCAAACATCATCTTAGGGTTATGGAGTGAGTTTAGGTCTTAGTTTCCTTCCTAAAAGTAATAGCCTAATCAACTTTTATACACAACACTAGAATCATGATTTTAAATTTGCTTAGGTAGTGTTAACTGGAAACCCTTCTAGACGGGTAATAAGTCCAAAAGAGTCAGTGATAGGTTCATTTTTCTCTAGTAAAGAAAATAACCAATAATTCCAAAAAATTATATTGGGTCGAGATTTTGACTTTTGTTAAAGAATTTTAGTTTTAGATTCGGAAGCATGTTATTAGAATTAGTCTTCAACCACTAGACATTTCTATAATCTTGTGCTGTCACAATGTAAGTCTTATATTTCTAATGAAATGCCAATTCAAAACTTTATTAAATTCAATCTCAAAAATGTAAAGCCCAATGGTAAGATAGTTGTAAGATACTTCATCCCTATTGGCCTCAGAAAAGAACTTTTCCCCTTAGAAGCATTCTTTGTTGAATATCTAAATTAACAATCCTTTTATGATAAGCTATGAAATCCATAGAAATAAAAGTCAATTTTTTTAATCGAGAATATTCTTAGAATGAATTCCCTTCCTTCTATGATGTAATTAACTATAGGGGCTTGAACTTGTAGGAAACTACAAACACAGTATAAAATAAACCCTATTATATTTCTCTATATTGTTTAGGGGAAAAATCTCTAGAATATTGAAGATCCTTTAGCATTAGGAGTCCTTATTAAGTAATTGAATCAATTATAGAATCAACATGTTTATCTTTCAAGATAATATGTTGTTCCCTTAATGATGTATTTGATTATCTAAATAAGAAATTCTTAAAATCCGTGTGGTGTTATAAAGTTTTCCCACACATCACTCTAATAATCCATCCTTTAATAATCATTTATTTATTCCATCATATGAATATCTCTTAAATAACTTTGTATTTATTTTATCATCTTAATAATTCATAATTATGTATTTATTTTATCAAATTTAATGATTCATTTTAAAATAATAATATGTTTATTTTATTATTTTAAAAATTCATAAGTACATATTTACTTCATCATTTTAATAGTTCATTTTGAAATAATTATATGTTTGTCTTAATAATCCATTTTTAAAGTAATTATATATTTATCCCATCATTTTAAAAATTTATTTCTTTAAGATAACATATATTTCTTTTAATATAGTCATGAGTATTAATATTTTTTTAAATCTTTATGCTATAAGGTCCAAAAGAATTATGTATATTTCATATGTGTTTTTCTACCAACTTTTCAAGTACGTCCCATTGTTAAACAAAGGAGAGGAGGTATGTAAGACCTCCTTTGGACTATTAGCTCTGTGCCCCCAAGTATTTAGACTATATACCTTCAAAGAGTGTATACAATACTCATGGATTATTAATAGTGGTTTTATTTACTTTAATTACCTTTAAATTTGGAAATATCTTGACTTTGATAATGAGAATATATTTTTTTCATTATTTTGATTTTGATTTAATGGTAATAATGACTTAATTACTTACACATTATGCACCTAAGGATTTAACTTTAAACATGAGTGTGATTTAACTATATTTATAAGTGAAAGAAGGATATGAAATAGATATCATAAAGTGGGCATTTAGGCTGTCAAACCCTAAGGTCCTTCATATGAAGATAACACCATTTAAGCTTAATCAATATTTTTAAATTGATATGTGTTAATTGTACTTAATTTGACCTATCTAGGAGAGATCAACTAATATAATTTAAAAGGTGAAATAATAATTTTCATAAATTAATTAAATTTTATAATTATTTAATACAATTAATACCCAAGAGACTTTAAAATTAATTAATCATAATCTATAAGCCCAAAAACTATGAGAAAATTTTTAAACATGCACACAAATAGCAAAATTAGATTGCAAAAATCTTAAGTCATTTGGGCTTATAAAAATTGATTAATTACATTAATTAATTGTTTAATAATTAAGTAATTACACTCAAAATATCTCGAACAAATTGGAAATTTTGATTTTATTCACTAATTATCACTTAAATAAACTAAAGAAAGGGTCATTCATAATTTTTGGAGTTATAGATAATTAATTGTGGATTTTCTTTGTTCTAACTCAATTGATAAAAATAATTCATTAATTAAATGCCCTAAGATGTGATTTCTCAAAATAATTATGATTAGAGGTTTAAAACTTTTCTATGTGGCCACTGATGTTAATCATTGATTATTGAAAATCAGAGGTCCACTTAATTGTTTTTATGATTTTCTAAAATTAGATAATTTAAGCATTTAATTACCTAGGCTTCAAAAAAATCATAACCATTAATTGGTTAATCAAATTGAGTTAAAATAATTATGGGGGGGGGGGACATCATCAATAAAGCTCCATAAAAAATTCCAATCAATTAAAGGAATAATTAAGGGTTAATTCTAAAGAAACCTTTTCTGTTCAAAGCCTAATTACTCTTAAAAAAATGAGTAAAATTCAAGCTTCTATTTTTCCTAAATTCTTTTATTTTTATGCTTTCTAAAGAGTATTTATTTATATATTTGAAATTTTTTCTACAATTAGTTATGATTTTTTGAAGTTCTGGCTAATTAATCTTATTTTTAACCTTAGTTAATTGATTTGCACAATTATTGCTAACGCGACCGTGGGATTGTTATTAAACCAATCCCATATGGTGGTTGACTCGGATGGTGGTGCTAGTGATCTTGTCCTAAGGCTTTAATTAATCTAGTAATTTTGAATAGATAAAATCAAAAAATTGAAGTGCGATTAATCAAGGTCGTCCATTCTTATCATGCAGAATAGATGATGCTTGAATCATCCTCAACCACTTGTAAGAGATGAAAGCCATTTATCTCTCGTCACTTGATTCAAGAATGCCATAGCTCAAATCACAGTGAATTTGGCTCCATTAGGATCAAAAATGAAAATGCAAGGTTCACTACGGTTGGATCTATGTGAGACACAAAATCACAAAATAAAAGACCAACCTCTCTATGGCTTTATATAGGTTAAGAAATATACCTCACTAAACCTCAAGTTTGGCAATGAAATTAATCGAGGTAGCTTCACCTTGAAGAACCGAAGCCATACTATCGAAGCCATGAGTTGCCTCCCTTTTTGCTCTCGAGACCAAGCTCCACTGTTCCTCGTCAGAGTTTGATTGAAGTCGATGCTCTAAAGATCAAATTGAGTAATTCTTGATTCATTCTTGCTCATGAGGATGTAGGGATGGTGTGGGAAGAGTTAATTAATTTTTGGTGATGGTTTGGTGTAGCTGAGTATAGGAGGAACCGGGTTGAATAGGGAGTTGGTTTCATAAAACATTGGGTTCTTGAGAGGCTCTAAGAAGTTTAGGTACTCTCTCTGGAATGAGAATGAAGGTTTGTGCTAAGTTTGGAGGGCTGGGGCACCTCCCCATGTGAACCACCCATTTAGATTGGTTTAGGAAATGATAGCTAGCTACTCTCTGAACAGGGCCACTATCAGCTCTAGACTGATGAGCTAGACCTCCTC
This sequence comes from Cymbidium sinense, assembly GCA_021442155.1. Taxonomy (NCBI): domain Eukaryota; kingdom Viridiplantae; phylum Streptophyta; class Magnoliopsida; order Asparagales; family Orchidaceae; genus Cymbidium; species Cymbidium sinense. Next base: position 22,679,697 of record CM038229.1, read on the forward strand.
CATTGGCTATAGCAAGTTGGTGGCTAGTGGTGAAGTGGACAACCCATGGTTACTGAACTAAGGGTTGCCCAAGGTGAGAGAGACCTCACCTTGGTCAATGGTTGGATAATCCAGCCTTGAATCAACTTGGGTCAGTTAGAGCTCAAATCTTGCTAAAGTGGCTTCTTTGGCCAAATGGAGAGGTTGGACCTTTTTTTTTAAAATATTATCCTATTTAGAACCCTTAGTTCACTTGGTTTGGGTTGAACCAAATACATCTTGGGTTGGGTCAACTTAGGCAAGTCAAGGGACATGTGAGGTAGGGTTTGGCTCATTTGGACTTAGGTTGGTCAATTTGGATTCAATTGGGTCAAGTTAACCAATTGACCAAATTTTCCCAAAAGTATTATAAGGTTGTATTCAAATGATGATTTGAAACACATTGGTGCAATTGCGTTGAATTAATTTGAAGTGGATTTAAATTTCACTCATATGGGTTCATATGAGCCAAATGACTCAAGTTGTCCAATTTGGCCAAATTAGGTGCAATTGAGAGTTGAGTCATGTTCAATTGTTCATTTGGAGTTTATTGTAGGCATTGATTTTATTAAATTTGGTTTGGATTGGATTTTTCTTTAATTTGACTCTTCAGGTCAATTTAGCCTAAGTTAGTCAATTGGTTAGGTTGATCAAATTGGCCTTAAGTAGTTATTAAAAAGTGTTTAATAATCAATGTAGAGCTAATTGCAAGTGTCAATTCAATCTAATTTGAGTGGGATCAAGATTTGGTTCAATTTAACACTTTAGGTCAAATTGGATCAAGTTGGGTAAATGGGTAGAATTTGTTTAATTGGGCTCAATTTTGTGTTGGGTGATGATTAATAACCATTTTTGGATTAATTATAAATTTTAGTTTGGTTCATTTTGGGTTACATGAAGATTTGGCTCAATTTGACCATGTAGACCAAATTTGGTCAAATGAGGTTAAGTGGACTAGTTGTCCAAATTGACCTACTTGATTTCAATTGGATATTGGAATATGATCAAAAATCATTTGAGAAGTGATTATATAAATTGGTTTTAATCATTTTACGTTTAATTGAAGTTTGGCTAAATTAGATCTTTAAGGTCAACTTAGGGTAAGTTTGGTCAAATTGGTTAATTGGTCAAGTTGGATGGCAATTGCTTAAGAAGAATGTCCAAATATGTGATTAGAATCATTTTGGAGATTAATTTGGCTTGGATCAAATTGGATTTGATTTTGGCCCCATAGGGTTCAATTAGGTCAACTTGGGCTAGGTGAGCCAACTGAGCAACCAAATTGAATTTGAATGAGGCCTTAACCAAGTTCAAATAATATATTAAAGGGCTTGAAAAAGTTCAATTTCAAATGGTTTGGATGAGTTTTTGGTTTAGCCCCTTTAGGCCCAAATGGGTCATATTGGGTCAACTTTGTCACTTGGCCTAATCGAACATAAATTAGGTATTGTTTGAAGAATTTTGGGTAGCATATTTTCAACTAGGTTGGACATATAGGGTTTGGCTTGAAGTAGGTCATTGGGTTCCACCTAGTCAGAGTCAGGTTCTGCCCCTATGGTTAAGCCTTATGATTCTTTTAAGCTTTTAGTTGGTGTTCCCCTAGACATTAGAAGTGTCTATGCTCCACATGAAGAAGCCTTTATGCCTAGATTGAGTCCTAGGTTTATGGAGTGATAATTATCAACCTCATTAAAAATAAGGCAATAACATCATACTAATTAAGAAGAAAAATGGTACTACATACTACCGGGCCATGACTGAATCTTTGAAAAACTCATTCATTGCCATGTTTTGTGCCATGTTGATGATCTCATGGTCAAAAGCAAAAAAAGGATGCCAATTAATATGACTTGAGGGAAATTTTTTACAGGTTGCAACATTATAGCCTGAAGATGAGCCCTCTGAAATGTGCTTTTGGGTACTTCAAGAAATTTTCTAGGATTTATTATTATAGATCATGGGAATGAGATTGATCTAGAGAAGATCAGAGAGATATTAGAAATGCCACCTCCTAAGAGTCTAACCCCTCTCAGATCCTTTCAAGGAAGGTTGGTATATCTATGATGCTTCATATCAAACTTATCTAGCTGATGTCAACTCTTCATAACACTCACAAATAAATATGTCAAACTTTGATGGGATGATAAGTGTCAACATGCATTCGAGAGCATCAAATAATACTTGATGACACCCCCAGTGCTAGCTACCCCTATCCCAAGTAATCCTCTCATACTCTACACATCAACATTAAGTGATTCTTTTGGAACATTATTGGCCCAAGCTAATGACAAATGAAAAAAAAATGCTCTGTACTACATGAGTCATTGCTTAATTCTTACAGAAGCCAAATATCCAACCATTGAGAAGCATTGCATGGTCCTCATATTTACTGCCCAAAAGTGAAGTTATTATATGCTTTCTCATAAAATCAATCTAATTATAGAGTTAATCTGCTTTAATATCTAAAGACACAATTGATGCTATGTAGACTATTGACAAGATGGTCTATTATCTTATCACAATTTGGTATCACATTCATTCCCTTTCATGTTTTGAAAAGTGAATCACTAGTAGACTTTCTAGTGATGCCCCCTCTTTTAGCAAATTCTTCCCTAAATGATGAACTCTTTGATGATCAAATCATAAATTTAAGGATTATGAATATTTATCATTGGGAGTTGTACTTCAATGTTGCATCTTTCTCCTAAAGAGGAGATGAGCCATAATCCATCCTCACAGTCAAAGCAAGATTAGGGATAGTCTTCTTAACTCCATATCATAGGATGTTGAAATTTTTATATCATCTATTAAAGTGCCTTATATGAATAACGAAGTTGAGTATGAAGCTCTGATCCAATCTAGAGTTGTCCATTTTGCTAGGCATTAAAGACATTAATATTTTTGTTGATTCACAATTAGTGGTTAACTAGATCACTAGAACTTATAAAGTTCTCAAACTTAAACTCTACCAATACCTCAAGAACACCATAGAGTTGTTAAAATAGATTCTAGAGGTCACTCTATGTTAAACTCCATGGGTGGAAATATCATAGTTGATGCCTTAACAAAGCTTGCCAAGAATATAACATGTTTGGATAGTGAGTTTATATGAATACAGGCACACAATCATCAAGTTTTACTTCCAATAAATATTGAGCTCATATATAGACAAGCTCTAGAAGATGAGGTTTCCACCACCAAGGATGATGAAAAGGCTGATTGGAGACAACTCTATCATTACTATTTGTGTGAAGAAAAACTACTTAAAGAGAAATCTCAAGCCCATCAAATCAAATAAATGATGTTATATAATGCTCTTATTGATGGAACTTTATAATAACATTCATTTGGTCAAATGTGTCTACATTATTTAGACAAAGGCAAAGCCTAAAAAATTATGAATTAGGTACATTTAGGAATGTGTGAAGCACATCAATCTATTTCAAAGATGAAAGCCAAAAATCTAAAGACTCGAATAGTATTGGCCTACTATAATTATAGGTTGCATGGATGTATCACGTTTATATCACTAGTGTTAGGTAAATAGAGTAGTCATTCACTAACCACTCAACATCTTCCATCTGATGATAGCATCATGGCTATTCGAGTGTTGGGGTATATATATAGTGGGTCTGATAGACCCTCTTTCTTTTTAGGGTCATCGCTTCATTCTAGCAATGATAGATTATTTATTCAAGTGGGTGGAGGAGATTCTACTAATGGAAGCCAAAGCTCACTATGTCCTTTAGTTCTTTAATAACCACATTATCCATAGATTCAATGTACCCCATCAGATCATATTTGATAATGGTGTTTCCTTTAAAAACATAAAGATCATTAGTTATTCGAGGAGATAGAATATTAAATGAAGGTACTCCACTATATATTACCCTCAAATGAATGGGCTAGTAGAAGCCTTTAACAAACTCTCATCCAATAAAAATAATACTTAATGATAACAAAAGACACTAGCATAACTAGTTAGTTAAAGCCTTGTAGCTCTATCATACCACATATAGGAATCCAAGATAGTTCACTCCCTTATCATTAGTGTATGGATCTGAATCTATTCTTCCCCTAAAGGTTTAGCTACAATAACGAAGAGTTATCATAGGAAAAAAGATCACAACTAGTAAAATGTTAAGCAATGATTAAAAGAGCTCAAAGGTCTTTAGGAGTGACACTTCTAATCCTGCTAAAATCTCAAACTATCTAAAGCACGGATGGTTCCAGCTCACAATAAGTTATTCCACCCAAGAGCTTTTTGGGTCAGAGAGCTCATTTTAGTTATTAGAAGATTGATTGTTGCCCATTGCAAGATGAAAGGTTAGCTTGAATTGATGTGGGAAGGAGCTTTATCATAGAAAAGGTCTATTAGGGTGAATAATACCAGCTAATCAACCACAATGTTGAATTCTCGATGCTTTCTATTAATGGGAAATATATGATAAAACATTATGCATAATTAGATCCGAGAATAAATGTTATCAATAAAATTATAATTTTACATCAACATATACAGTAATGGATCCAAATTTTCCAAAATTTTCAATCACTTGATCTTCTCCAAAGTAACCTTCCTTCCCAAATCATATCATGTTTAAACTTGGATTTACTTCTATAATTCATCTATAGTGTTATTAGGGTAGGTGTAAGAGAGCCCATGTAGTAACCTATTTTGAGTAGCACAACTAGATTGGCATGAGAGACCCCCATTGACGCCTCTCTTAGTTTGAATATACACACACATTAGACTATGTCAAGCTAGGATGACGCCCTCATGGCCTCCTCTTAGTAGTTTTCCTTGGTCGGATAGTAACTGTGTTGGCCTAATAAGCCTCATGTTCAATCGATAACAAACGAATGCTTGGATGTTCTAATGTATGTTTTATGTATTTCAGATATATTAATTGCTAATTACATGTCCAATACATCTGACAATATGTTTGTGGAAATTGAAAGAATAGAAAAATGAAAGATAGATCAAAATGGATAATGTGAAGCTCAAGATACAATATTTTAGGTTATATGCATTTATAACTATCTTAGAAATTCAAATGAGTTCATTGGCATGAATCAATTTGTTCACAACTTAACATATTATTTTTATTTATTTTAAATAATGATAATGAGGTTAACTTATATAAATCTCTATCTAATTACCATTCAATTATATGTTCGATACATAGCATTTAAATTGTCAAAATAATAAATAATAATAAATTATGACTATTAAGTGTAATTAGTTTATATACTTAATAAAATTAAATATTTTAATTTAATTTTAAGGTTATATGATAACTAACATATGTATAATTATATATAAATTATATCATAATATTTAAATGTCATATTTCAAAATTAACAAAAATATGTGAAATTTTGTATTTTAACCAAAGTCATTTTATAATCAAGGAATTTATATTTGATTTCATATACAATGGATTCCTTGGATTTGTTCCTTTAATTTGATAGGTTACATGACCCATATTTGATTAAAATTAAATCTAATATGACTTTTCAAACATTAGCAAATTTTAATAATGAATGCATGCTACATTACTTTGAATATATTAAGAGCCATATTTGATTATTTTTGACTTGCTCATGTAAATAGCCAAATTTTGGCTGCTTGAATTTAATATAAATTATATTTTTATTGAATATTAAATTATTATATGATAAAAGGATGTTAGAATAATATATTTTTTGAAATAATTCAAAATGACACTCTTGCTTATAAATTGCCCTCATTCTCTTCATGAAAGCATTCCTCATTCAAATTTAAAATCCCTCTAGCAAATCTAAGAGAAAATTTCCTAAATTTTCCTTCCAAGTGTTCTCCAAATATTGCAAGATCAAATCCTTGGTTTGGAAGCTTCAACATCTTCAAACAAGCAAGCTTTCTCAAATTACTTGAGTTTATTTTTTTGATCTTAATCCCTTTTTAGTTGTTCATACTATTTTCACCATCTATTTATCCTTTCTAATTTATACTTTTTAGTGGATTAGTCTTTCAATATCAAAGTCTAAGTTTTTCACATCAAAGTTTCTTTAATCATTTTTTTTGTTAAAAACTCTTGTGATAATTTGTAGGATTTATTTCAACTTGTTGAAATTTTTATCTTCCTACAAATTTCTTTTGGTTTCTTGAAATCTTTCTTCATTAGTCTTATTTGAAAGATCATTTATTCTTAGATCTATTTTAGAAGTATATTTTAAGCATTTTAAAGTATTTTATTGTGCTGAAATTATTTTCATATTTGTTTGATCTCTCTTTTTAATTAAAAGCTTACTAGCCTAGTTAGATCTATTATATACTAATTTTATTTAAGTATTTTGTTATCATTTTTATTAATTGAAAGCATCTTTTTGGTTAAAATAAATTAAATAATTCCTTGCTGAAATTTATTTTATTGTGCAAAAAAAATATTGTGAATTTATTTTGAAATCATTTTTATTTTAGTCTATAAATTGTAATAACATAAACATCTTAGTAAGATCACAGTAAGATATTTATTTAATTATTTCTTATCAATATTAAGTGAGCATTTTATCTTGCTAAAATTTTAAGTTGTAAATTTATTATTTATAAGTTATGAGACCACTTTTTGAATTGGATAGCTTGGTATACTTGTGAGAGATTTATTTTAGTAAAATTTATTATTTGATAGTCTATCCTTGAAAGCAACCTATAAAGAGAGCATTTATATTTATGCTCAGGGGCTTAAGAAACCTATAAAGAGGAAAGTTCCCTTAAGAATACTCTCGATTAAAGTAGAAATTAAAGTCTCTAATGATTTCAAGGATAGACTATCAAAGGATTGCCTATATTTGAAAAATTAAAGAGGAAAGTTCAAGGAGAAGAATTATTTTGGAAGCCAAAGGAATAGGTAGGGAATGATATTGATACTCAAAAACTTAGTGAGCATTCTAATCTATCCTATAATTGGGTTTTATATATTTGAAAGTGAGGAGAATTATTTTGTTAAAGTTGAAATTTAATTAGATTATTGAGCTTATAATCCATCAACACAAGATTATGAAAAGCCTAAGAGGTAAGGATTTATGCTTGTAGCCCAAAGGAAAATGCTACCTTGAATCCTAAATCTAGGGAGCTTTGGCATAAGCCAAAGCTTGACCTAAGTCTAAGCAAAGGTGGGTATATAGTTTATCTCCACAAGAAAGGATAAACCACCCGACTACTGAGCTTACAACCACCTAGAGTGGTAGCCAACTAATTCCTTCTACAATTTTAAATCCATGTAATCCAGTCATATTAAAATTATAAGATGGTTGGCCTATTAAAAAAGAGACTAAAGTCCTTAAACCCACCCACTAAGAGACTAGAGCATGAGTGGTCTGAGTAATGACATAATCTATAAATGTAAATATTTTCAAATTTTAGTTGATTTTTGACACTTCATTTTGACAAAGCCTTTGGAATTTTTATATGCCTAAATGCATGATGAAGTAGAGTTGTTGGCCAAATCAAGAGAGAAAAAGGGTGAAGCTCTGTCAATAAGTTATTCTCATAGGTCAAGCAGTCCCTATGAGTGTAAGGACGGAGGCCCTCATTTTGCAAGAGTGATTCAAGAAGCATGCATGACGTGAAACATACAACATTCAGCTAAGGGGTTGCAAAATCTTTTAATTATCTTATTTAATGCCTATATTTTTATTATGAAGTTATGATCAATTTGATTTTAACTATGAGTGATTAATTGGGTAGAAAATTTATTTTACCCTAAGAGCCTAGTCGCATCCAGGCCACACATTCAAACACCAATCATTTAAGAAACTAAGAAAAGCATGTCATTTCTAGTACACATTCTAAATAAATCATCAACCAATTTCTATAACTATCGAGAAAGAATAAAAGGCCGATGCGATCGGGTAGCATCGTACAACTCGAAAAGAAAAGATGGGTAGCCGAACACTACCCTTATACAACCCATAATTATAAAATAATAATTACAATTTATAATGAATGAATGCTATGGGGGATCTTCATTCTTAATTTTTTATATCTTCATTTCTTTCCTTTGATTTGATTTGCTCCACTTCAAAGGAATCTCATGGTCTCCCAGAACAAAGCCTTCTAGCCAATGCTCATCCTTATCCCCCATAGAATTTATCCTAATTCCTAATTGCAAAATTACATCAAGAATAGGAAAGTAGATCTAATTACACCTATAAAATAGAGGTTAGTTAAACATGCATACAATTTCAAGCAGTTATATCATAATTTAAACTTAGCACCCTACACATGGGTAACCAAGCCCACCTGTCCTAACTTGGATTATGCTTAGGGGCTTAAGAAACCTATAAATAGAGCATTTATATTTATTTTTAAGCTACCCCTTTAAGTATAATCCCTTAGAGAAAACATGATTAGGCTAATCATGGCCTACCATCTAGTTGATGAGGCATACACCCTAACATATAGTCTTATATATTACATCACTAAACAAAACATACATCATACCTAGCACTGCCCTAACATAAATCTAAAAGTAGTGACTTAATTCTAATATGTTTGTTAAGACTTCTATTGTATGTCTTGCTAAGCATTAGAGTTGTAGTTCTCTAAGTGTGAAAGAGATTTAATTTAACCATAAAGGATGATTTCACTACAAGTTTTTTAATTACTTTGAGAATTTTAATTAGTGTTTTGTTTGGTTTCATATGATTTACACTTAGTATCTAAGTGTTATAAAGAGAAGAAGGATTGCCCCCTTTCATCCCTACCTTAAGACACTTTCTAAAGCATGTTAATTTGATTTAATTCTCTTTAGTGATTGGCTTATCAAGCATTTTAATTAATCTTAAGTTTTGGTTCACTTTAAATAGCTCCATTCAATATGAAATGCATCTTAAAATTAATTTCATTGAATTACTATCACATGACATATGTTAAATCATTCCTTTCCATCACATATAACATGCATATGATTTAATCCTAAGTGTATATATACATACAACATATTTTAGCACACTTAAATAATGAATGTAGATGTCCATATTTGAAGTTTATATTTCTTATTTGATTGAATTATTTAATCATATTAATTTAGAGCTCTATCAAAATTCTTATACAGAAATACATAAGAATGAAATTAAATATGTACATATCATTGTTAAACTAAGGAAGTGAGGTAATCAAATGACCTCCTTGGGGCTAGCTAAATCCTTATATTCCCAGGATGTCCAAACTATATACCCATTTATATTCAAACATATGTAAATTCGTATGTAAGAACATGTGGAAAGAGACCCCAAATCATATGGCTAATTAATTCAATCACTTAGTTTATTATGAATGCACATACTTTTAGTAGAAAAGAGGGATTTTCATCCTTTAGCCACATATAAATACACATGTAAAGAGAAATTAGCAAGTACATGCCTTTGTTAAACCAGGGAAGTGATGTAATCAAATGATTTCCTTGGGCTAGCTAAAGCCTCATATTCCAGGGATATCTAGACTATATACTTTTCTATCTCACTATACATGAATGTATGTGTAAACAAGAGAAAGCATATCAAGCAAAAAATATATTTTTATTTGATTAGAACATTTATGTAAGTGAAACAAAATTTCATCTCAATTCTAATGGAGGAACACATGTAAATGAAATAAAATAAGTATGTGTCATTATTAAACTAGGGAATTGAGTTAATCAAATGACCTCCTTGGGGATAATTAAAGCCTCGTATTTCTGGAATGTCCAGACTATATACTTATTAACATCCAAATACATGTGAAACTACATATAGATTAAAGAAAAGAAAGCTCTATTTCACATACTTAAGCTATAAGCACATGCAAACCTATATGTAATCATAACTACTATCACTTTATATGTTATTTCTCATTTATAAGCTTTTTAAAAATACATTTGGATTTAATAGTGATCATAGACACACATATATCAAATTAAATCAACACATGAAAGCTTGACATAAAGGGAAACCATTTGATTTAATTAATTTTAAAAAGATGAATGTATGATTTCAAATGGCATACAATATTTAACATGATTGGAAAGGAATAAATAAACATAAACATATGATTCCATTCAATTAAATTAATTCCTAAGGATAATCATATCAAATAAAATCATTTAAGATAAACCAAAGCTTCTTTAATATATCATTTTTAATCTCAAGTTTCAATTTGATTTAAGGATGTGAGAAGAGATTTGTTGATCCTAACTCATTCCAATATTTTTTAGTTAAATTGATTTAATGAAATATGATCAGATTAATTTTATGAGTTAATTAGGTTGTAATATGCATTAAATCCATTAGTTAACCCTTTCTTATGCTACATTAACATAATTACTCAAATAATTATGAGCTAATATGATATGAACATACATTGGAAATTAAATTAGCAATGATCCTAAGAAATGAAAGAGGCCTAAAGCAATTGACTCATAATTAATGATTAATTAAGTTAAGAAACTTAATTAAGTACTCTTATAATTCTCCCACACATATGAGTTAACTATAATTTCCTTAGAATTTTCTTAGGTTGTTGAACACCTAAGGGTCTACCCAAGACTTCATTAATTGAGATTCCATGTGATTATAATTTTAGTTTGATTAATTGATTAAGCCTTGATTAATTTATTTAATGAAATAAACTTAGGGAAATAGATTAGGAAGGAGAACCGAATCTTATCCCATGGGTTAATTTACTATTAAGCAATAATTAACCACTTAATTAGTTAATTTATTACTGTTTATGGGATTAATAAATTATTAATTACTTTAAAAGAGTAATTAGAGCTTAATTAGTTAATTTCTCTAATTAATTAAGTAATAAATCCCAATAAAATCAAGCGATGTAGAGGTTAACCCATTGGATTAGCAAACAAGGTTTGAGGTTAATTACTTAAGTAATTAAAGAGTAATTAAGTTAATTAATTTTGTAATTAAGCCTTAATTACTATTCAAAATTATTTAAGAATCTTTTTAATAAATTCTCCTCTAAAAATACCTTCAAAATAAATATTTATTTGCATTTTTATGATTTTTCTATGATTTATTAAAATTTCTCAACGTTTTAGTTGATTTAAATAATTTTTCATGAATTTTATAAAGTCTATTAATTTATTTTTACTAAAATAGACTATTTGAGCTTCAAAATGCAATATTTCACAATCCATAAATCCTTTTGATTTGAAATTTTTATGGTTAACGTATTTTACTTCAATTTCAATCTCTAAAAATTTCAAATCAATATGATATGTATTTTTGGATTAATTGACGATATTTAATTTTTACTAAAACCTAAATTAAGCTCATAATACTTAGTAAAAAATTAGCTATTTTTGATTTGTTAGATTCGTCTGAAAAGTGTGAATCCAATGAGCTCTGTTTTGCAATTTTTGGTTAGGTATTTTAATTTTTTATGCTTTTTTGAAGTTTTAGGTGATTTAATTAACTTTTAAAATTAGAAAATGGTCGAGTTTCCTACTTAACCTAGTCAACGTCGCGTGACGCTGACTGGACCACACGGTGCAATGTGTCATTGTGCGATTGGGCCTCACGGTACTGCATGGGTGCATGTGATTGGGCATGTGGTGCCATGTGGCTCCTTTGAGCGGGAAACTGAGGTACCGTCCAGACCATCCGATCGCAAGTTAGATGGTCTAGATTGGATCCATAATTTAGTGGCCAAAATTAGGTGAATCTGGCTTTTAATCACAATTGTCCCTCCCTATTAAAGTGGGATCGGATGGCTGTTGCTTCGTCTACTTCTCAGCCGGCAAAACTGATGAACTGAAACCCATAAAACATGAAGAACATACGAGAGAGTCCATTTTGAGCTCAATTTCACATCAATTCTAGCCAAAAAAACTCCTATTTTCATATTGGGATAATGTGAAATGAAGGATGCAAGGGTTTTTTTAATGGAAATTTTTAAAATCAAGCAAACATCATCACAACAAGAGATCCAATGAACGGCTAAAGAATTTGAAAATTACCTCACAGAGGATGGTTTTTGATGGCTGTGTTGATTCGAGCACACTCCTGGATGCGAGATGAAGCCTTAGGATGAATCTAAATCCTTTCCTTCACTTTGAATGTTGTATCCACCAATGGACGCCACCTCCTTGCCAGAATCCACTTAGTTTTTGTGTTTTTTTAGTCAAGAGAAAGTGGGGAAAGGGTTTCTCTCTTTCACTGGAGTTCCTAGAGCTTCTCTAATGCAAGAATTGAATAAAATGGGTGCCTCTTTTCTTATGTTCTTGGTGGTGGGAGAAAAGCACCACTAATGGAGATTTTTGGCTCCTAGTGGATGCCATATGGCTTGGGGTGGTTGGGAATGGTAGGAAATCATCCTAGTTGGCTTAGTTTGGTTGGCCAATGCTTGGGAGTTGGCTGCCAAGTTGGATTATTGGGTGCCCTATGGGTTTCAAATGCTCTAATGGGGGTGGTGATGTGAGTTCACCTCCCCAAGAGTCATGGCCAACCCAATCACCTCTTGAGTCAGGTTGGGCAGTGTCTTCGATGCCTAGGTGGACCATTGGGAGGGTGTCAAGTGGCAAAGGAATGGAAATGACCACTTCCATTGGTGATTTATCTCATGTGATACCCTTGAACCAATGGTAAAATGGTCATTTGATGTTGGATTTGATTTGGACAGATTTGAAATGAGTCAAAAGTGAGTTGAGCCAAATTTCATGTCATTTGGAGTTCATTAGGTTAGGCTTGGCTCAATTTGACCCATTTGGGTCAAATTGGGTCAAAATGGGTTACATTGACTAATTGGTCAAATTGGGACAAACCAAGAGTTAGGTCAAGTTCATATGACCATTTGGAGTGTGTTGGTGTCATTAGTTTGGTTTAATTTGATTTAGATTTGATTTTGGTTCATTTGAATTCATTTGGGTCAAATGGGTCAAGTTGGCAAATTTGACCCAATTGACCAAATTGGCATAAGCCATGGCTTAATTGAAGGTCACGTTATGTTCAAGTATTGATTTTTAGGTTGGTATGAACCATGGGTTTCAATAGATTGGCTTAGGTTGCAATTTATCTTGTTCAAGTTCATATGGGTTAAAGGTTTGACTTAGTCAAAGGGCTAGGTTAACTTTGTTTGACCCAATTATGATAATTGATCAACCTAGGATGATCAACAAACATGTCATGAAGTTTGGATTGGTTTAATTCACTTTGATTTGGATTGAATCAGATTTTGGTTCAAATAGGTCAAATTGCCCACTTTGGGGCAAGTGAACCAGTTGGATTTAGTTGGCTTGATTTTGGGTTGAGTTTTATTTAGTTGAGTTTATATATATATTTGAGATTGATATATAAATCTAATTACAATTGGTTTGGGTTGAAATGAGTTTTGGTTCATTTGAATATTTCAAGTCAAACGGACTAAGTTGGATTTGACTTGGGATGATTTTGATTTGGCTTAATGATTGTAGATTTCATTCATATTTGGAAGGGTGATTGATAGAATGATTGATTTATGAGAAAATCAATTGAATTTGGGTCTTGGAATGAAGCAACTTGGCTAAGTTCATGGGGTTGGTTTACATGACTTAGGAAAGATTTCAAGTTTGGATTTGATCATGGGCTTCAATCATTGGCTTGGGATTTGAATTTGGATTTGGATTTGGATTTGGATTTAACATTGAGTTTGATTGTAGGTTTGATAGGGTTAATTTGGATTGGATTTGCATTTAGGCTATAGGGTAGGTGAATTTTCCCTAAGTCCTAAAGCATAGCCTAATCTTATGGTTAACCCTTCTAAGTTTATAGGCTTAGGCTAAGTGTTCACCTAATCACTAGAAGTGTCATATGACTAAGAAAGTCTTAGTGTCTAGAAGACTCCTTAGTCTAAGATGAGGAGATAGAGAACTCACTCCAAAAGTGAGGTTAACAAAAGGACCCCTAATAGGTGTGGTGTAACCAACAAGGCACATCGCACTTATTGGCGTTGATCAAGACGATCAATAATGTCCAAAAGATCATAAGAACTAATGAAAATGATCTATACCTAAACCTAAAAGGTAGATATAATCCCAATCTTAGTGCAATGTAGCTCTCTTTATGTCATGGGCATAAGAGAGCTAGAAGGAATCTGCTGGGGATTGAGTACATGAACCTTCCACTCGGGAAGATGGTACAAGCTATCTGTTGGAGATATGGATTTGAGTTTGATTGTGAATATGATTTGTGGAAAGAAGATCCGCTGAGAAAAAGAATCTATAATCAACTGGGGATCAAGATTGAATTAATTTTAATTTATCTTATTTTAATTGATGTGGAAGCATATCCTTTAGGGATATAGGCTCGAATCCGCCAGGGATTGGGTATGTGAACCTTCCACTAGGGATGTAAGTTTAGGTTATCCATTGGTGATAAGAGTTTGATTTCAAATATGATTTATTTGGGGGTGTATCCACTAGGGATAAAAGTTTGATTGGATTTTCTTTAATATAAACTCCACTGGGGAGGATGGTTTAATTTGTTATGGCTCCACTGGGGAGAATGGTTCTGGATTAAGGGCATATCCACTGAGGATGTACACTAAATTAGATTAGTTTAATCTAGATTTAGGATCCACTAGGCAGGCTAATTTGATTTGCGCCTCACTTGGGAGAAGTTTAGTTAGCTTGATATGCTTAGTTTGACACTACTTGAGAGATTGGTTTTGAATTTGGTTTATTATGGACCCTGTCGGTGTGTAATGACTACATTAAGAAGGAGCCATAGAGGCCCTAGCCTGTCTTAGATTTACAAGTCCAAAGGGGTAGTCCACCTGCCATAGGGTAGAGTTATCTGATCTAAGGGGTGCCTTTTGGTGTGCAATGGCTATGCTAAGGAGAAAGCATAGCAGACTTACATCTTCCAAAGCAGGTAAAAGCCACTGGGGTGACCTGTTGATGATGCAACAAATCAAACCTGACCTAAGGAGACTACTAAGTGAAGGTCAATGGGGACTTATGTTAGCTCAAGTGTAACCAGGATTAATTTCATTTTAATTTGATTTAATTTAATATAATTTAATTTGATTTAGTTTGGTGTGTTATGTTGTGGACCTTATCGACGTGCGATGGGCCAACTGAGAATAGGCTATGTCAGCCTTGACTTGTCTTAAATTTACAAAATTAAAGGGGTAGTCTACCAGCCACAAAGTAGGACTATCCAACCTAAGGGTTGCCTTTCGATGTACAATGGCTATGCTAGAAAGAAAGCGTAGCGGACTTACATCTTCCAAAGTGGGGAACAAGCTCTGGGGTAATCTGTTGATGGCACAAGAAATCAAATATGACCTAAGGAGACTACTGAGTGAATGCCACTAGGGACTAATGTCAACTCAATAGCAATCAGGATTAATTTCAGTTTAATTTGTTGGACCCTATCGCGTGGACGACCGAAGAAGAGCTATGTTGGCTAATCTCCGTTACCATTCAAGGTAGTCACAGGCCATTGGGTAGGGTATCCAACCTGAGGTGTCTTTTCGATTATTGTAATGAATATGCTTAAGAGAAGGTGTAGCTTACATCTTCTTATGGGGACCTTTTGGGTGACCCGATGATGTTGATCAGACAAGCTAGGGGCTGCCCATCAATGTGTAGTGGTCATGTTGGAAAAGATGCATTGCATACTTATATCTTCCAAAGCAAGATGACCATCGAGATAACATGTTGGTGGAACAACAAGTTAAACTCGACCTAAGGGAGACTACTGAGAGAGTGCTGCTGGGGACTTATCTCAACTCAAGAGTAGTCAGACATATTCTATAGGGAGTTTTCCTAACACTACCCTAAAAATAGGATGCTTACTTTGGAAAGGTGTTGCTGGGGGCATTCTCCTAATCCATAAGTGAATTTATATTTTATTTGTTTGTTATCGTGGATCCTATTGGTTTGCGATGGACCACACTGAGAAGGGGCTATGTCGGCCTTGACTTATTCCAAATTTACAGGGCCAAGGGAGAATCCGTGCATCCTCTAAAAAGAATCTCCTACCACAGGGGTGGTTATTAGGAAAGGGGGACTATCCAATCCAATAGTAACCCGGGTAGTGTCTAAATGGGGTCACAAAATATGTGATCCAAGTAGAGAGCCCACAGGGGAGGTGCCACTAGGGCCGTTATCCTGGACCCTATAAAGAAGAAAGCCTGTAGGTGTATATTGGCTAACTCAAGCATAAAGCGTAGAAAACTTACATCTACCATATGTGCTGTATCCACCAGGTGGGTCCCTATCAGCATAACGAACAGTAGCCAACCTAAGGTGGTTGTCAGTGTGTGACGATCAGTCTAGGAAGAAGGCATGTAGACTTACATCTCTCTAAATCGGAACTGATTGTCGATATAGTTTGTCGTCAGCTTGATAGGTGCTATTTGACCTAGGGATGCCCATCGGTGTGCAACGGCTCCGCTAGAAAGAAAGCATAGCAGACTTACACTTTCCAAAGCATGGATCAACCACTGGGGCAACCTGCTGATGGCATAATAGATCAACCCGACCAAAAGGTGACTACTATTTAGGCAGTCACAAAGAAGGATTGGACCTAGACTTAAAGAAATCAAGAAGAAAGGAGTTGTTGGGGGACTTACCATAATCTTCTACTCGACCAAGTCAATTCACAATGGCTAGTTTAAGAAGAAGGTGTAGTAGACTTACATCCTCTTAAATGAAGCCAACATGATGGTAGCTTACTGACAGCATAGTAAGGCCTACCACACTAATAAGGCGCTCATTGGTGTGCAGTAGTCAAATTAAGAAAGAAAGCATAGCAGACTTACATCTTCATGAATGAGAGACCACTAGGGTGACACACTAGCAGGGTAACACGTTAGCCTGACCTAGAGAAACTAATGAGTGTGTTCCACAGGGGGAGTTATCCCACATCAAAGTAGCCTAAGACAAAAGATGTGTATTTGTTTGTGTGTTTGTGTTTTTTTGTGTAGTTTGTGTTTGTGTTATGTTGATAAAGGATAGGATGTAGCTCGAGTTTCTTACACCTATCCTAAAAGCATCATGGTGGATTCACAAACAAAGATGTTTTTAAATGAAGAGAAATTTGAATTTGAAATGGAATTTTATTGATGATGATTGTTTTCAAACATAATTTGATGGATAATATTTTTTAAAGTAAAGCCCGTTGATTGGAAGCATCAGGCGCTCTCATTTATGATTAATCAACTGATATGATCCTCCTTGGTTGGACTATTCTATGACTAAAGGGCCTTCTCAAGTGGGATCAATCTTGCCTTCCATCTTGCGAGAGGCAATAATTGTCTCCTTAGAACTAAAATAAGCTCTCATACATGAAAATCTCTAGGACAGACTAACTTGTTATGAGCTTCAATCATTTTGGCTTTGTATAACTCGAGGTCCTGGCATAGTTGTAGGTGTCTCTCCTCCAACCCTTTGAGCTCTTATAACTATAACTTGGAATTCTACTCCATTGTGATCTTGCTACCCATAGCTATCATAAGTGATGGGAGTTGGACTTCTAATGGTAGAATAGCTTTGGACCCATATACTAAGGAAAAAGGAGTGGACTGAGTTGGATTTCTATATGTGGTTTTGTAGTCCCATGAGGCTTCAACAAACTACTTATGCCACTATCGCTTATTATCGTCGAGTGTCTTTTTAATATTTGGATGAGAGTTTTATTGAAGGCTTCTACCAAGTCATTTTTCCTCGAGTAGTAGATGGTGGAATATCTCCAATCTATGTTGTGTCTCTGGGAAAAGTTGTTGATCTTGGTGCTCTTGAATGCAATACCATTATCGGATATAATTTATTGAGGCACCCCAAACTTATATATGATCTGGTTCTTAAAAAATTGGAGCACATGCTGAGTTGTGACCTCTCTAAGTAGAATCACCTCCGCTCACTTGGAAAAGTAGTCGGTGGTAGCTAAGATGAACTGATGACCTTTGGAAGAAGGAGGGTCAATCGAACCCACTATATCAATACTCCAACACTCAAATGGACACGAGGCCAATATAGGATGTAGAACATTGGGTGGTTGATGTAGGACCACACCTTGTACCTGACATTGGTGGTATCACCTAACTACATCCATGCAATCTATGATCATCAATGGCTAGTAGTATCCTAGTCATTTGATCTTGGCTTTCATCTTTGGACTGGATTGATGAGCTCCGCATAAACCTGAGTGTACCTCAGTCACGATCTTTTAGGCTTCATGTTTTTCCAAACAACGTAACCACATATGATCGAAAGATCTTTGATATAAGGTACCATCCATGAGAGGATAGAAAAGTGCTCTCTACTTCACCTGATGTGCTAGTGACTTCTCTTGAGATAGTTTCCCTCTATTTAGGTAATCCATGAATGATTGCCTCTAATCTGACTCATCAACTTTTTTGGTAACGACAACCTCCCCTTTAAGAGAGTGTTTTTTGATGAGTTTAGAGTTAATAAGAGATAAGACTTGTCTATTTTGGATCTTTATTGATATGCACTCATCTTCTAGACCAACTTCTTGGTAAGTTTTCCTAAAGCATCTGCTACTACATTTTCTCCTCAAAGAATATTGTAAATGATAACCTATGAGATTTGGGCCAACAACTCTATAGTGTACTTTTGGTTGTGATAGAGTTTAGGCTTTAGAACCTTATAGGACCTGGCGATTTAATTGATGACTAACTAAGAATCCCCATAGATGTTAATGTTATGAATGCATAGAGTAACTATTGACGCTAGACTAGCAATCAAAGCCTCATACTCAGCTTCATTATTGGTGTAAGGATTGGAGAGATGGCATGAGACTCTCATCACATCACAGTTTGGAGTTAGGAGAACTATTCCTACCCCTACCTTTCCTGGGATAGTAGATTATGGTTCTTGTCTTCTTTGAGAGGAAGCCGTACCATCAAAGTACATCTCCCAGCGGTAAATGCTAGTGTCCCCCAAGTTCATGATTTCTTCATCGGGGAGGTCATAACTAAGCTAAGAGTCACCAGGAAGTGGGTGTGCTTCAAAGAAATCTACTAGTGCTTATCCTTTCATCGCACGAAGGGGTACGAAAGTAATATTAAACAACAAAAAAATCATGGACCAACGTGCCAACCATCCGAATAGCGTCGGCTATCTCATGAGATATTACAATGGATTAATCCTAGAGATCAAGTTCACCTTATGAGAAAGCATGTAGTTCCATAGCATTTGGGATGCAAAAATTAAAGCTAGGCAACATTTCTTAATGGGTGGATAATTTTGCTTTAGCATGGATTAGATGAAGACTGAGGAAGTATAGAGCATTCTCCTTCCCTTCATTATTGGCTTGGGCCAACAAAGCACCAAGGGTGTAGTCTATTGCAGTAGTGTATAGAATCAATGGCCTGCTTGGGATAAGGGTTGCTAGAACTAGAGGCATCATCAGGTAGTGCTTGATGTCTTCAAAGGCATGCTGACACTTATCATCCCACTTGAACTTGGCATCCTTTTTGGCAAGTGCCAAAAATGACTGGCACCTTCCAGATAGGCTGGATATGAAGCATCTAAAATATGTCAACCGCCATTGAAATGATCTAAGTTGAGTTAGACTTTTAGGGGATAGAATTTCTAATATCACTTTGATCTTCACTAGATCAATCTCAATTCCCTGATGTTAGACAACAATCCTAAGGAACTTTCCTGAAGCTACTCCGAATGCACAATTCAAGGGGTTCATTTTGAGGTTAAATTGCCTTAACTGTTTGAAAACTACTCTCAAGTCAAAGAAATGGTCTTCCTTTTCTTTACTTTTGACTACAAGATTATAGATATAGCATTCAACTTGATGATGAATGAGTTTATTAAAGATTCAAGTCATGACCCGCTGGTACCTAGCACTAACATTTTTTAAGTCATCTACAGATGTGAAGACTTAAAGGTTCTTTCTGGGAGCATCATCCTCTAGTCAAGAAGTTGATGTAGAACTTGATGATGATTCATATAAAGATTTAATAGAATTACCTTTTGATTAGTACTCGCCATGTGTTATAAATTTAATAAAGAAAGGATTGATTCCACATGCTTGGCCTAAACATAGGTCAAATTACTTCAAGAGGTTATGAGACAATAAATATAGACATTCTCATTCAAGACCAGGACTAAGATTCGATATAAGGTTCAAAAAGTAGTGTTATTCTCATTTTTAGGGGCCATCTTTTTTTGGTTGTATCCAGATGAGCCATCTATGAAGGAGAAGACTGCATTAGATGAGGCAATGTCCACCATCAGTTTTAGTATCGATAGTGAAAATTCATCTTTTGAACATACCTTGTTTAAGTCCTTAAAATGGATGCATATGCGAATTTAACAATTTTTCTTCTTAACTGGGATGACACTGGCCAACCAGGTAGGATATTTTTTTCCCTGATGAAGCCAGCATCGATCCATTTCTTAACTTTAGAAATGACATATTATCCAATGTCTAATCGCATGCATGTAGGAGCTTGCCTGATAAGGTTAACTCTAGGCTCTATTGCTAGTTTATGGACTACTACGTCAAGAGATAAATCAGGCATCTCTTCATAACTCCATACAAAGTAGCCCTTAAACTCAGTCAATAGCCTAATTAAGTTGTTGGTTTTAGCTTCATTCAATAAGGAATTGATGTATGTCGGACATGGATTATCTTCAGTCCCCAAGTTAATTTCTTTGAGCTCATTGATGGTTGACTTGATCTCATCTTCGCACTCTGATGGTGCACCTTTTACTTCAAAATAATCTAGAGCATCTGAAGTTTTTAAGCACACCTCCTCATATGAGTTAATATGATTTGAAAAGAACCTATCAGATTCCAAATGATTGGTGATGATTGTTGACCTCATTTTTAGGATGAGCTCTCAACCTCTCCATATTGAACATAGGATTCCTCTTAGACACTAAGAGTTTCCTTAGTCTTAAGACACTTCTAGTGATTAGGTGAACACTCAACCTAATCCTAGAAACTTAGAAGAGTTAGCCATAGGAATAGGTCATGCCTTAAGGGTGTTAGGGAAAACTTGCCTACCCCATAGCTTGAACCAAATCCTTACTTCCTTCCTTCAAATCAAATCAACTCCAAAATCAATCAACTCCAATATCAAACAAAATTCAAACTCATATCAATTCTAACTTAATTGATTTTCTCAAACCTTAAATCAATTCCAATGGATTTTCTCAAATCATGAATCAATTCCAAATGATTGAAACCCATGATTGAATTCCAAATTCAAAAATCCTTCCTAAATCACTTTGATTCCATCTTATGGACTTAGCCTAAATCAAATTCAAATCAAATCAAATTCAAATGATATTTCTCGTAACCCATTTATATTTTCATTTATGTCCACAAATATAAATGGAATATAAATTCAAACATCCAAAACTAAATTCAAAACATCAAATCCAAATTCAACCAAAATTCAACCAAAGCCTTTCAAGTAAAATTCTTGAACTTGTTGAAATCAAACTCATGTCAAGCTAAACACTTGATTTTTCTTTATGATTCAATCAAACCTACAATCACCAAACCAAAACTAAATTTAAAAATCAAACCCAAATCAAACCCATGTTCATCCATTGAACTTGAAATTATCAAATGAATCAAAACCCATTGACTCCATTCCACTTCCAAATGGATTTATATTTCAATCATAAGTCCATATGTGAGTTCAAACAAACTTGATTCGAGCCTTGATCAAGTCAATTGACCCACTTAGGCTCACTTGACCTAAAGTGACCTAAAGTACCTTTTTGAGCCAAATTTTAATCCAACTTAAATTGGATTGAACTAAGCCCATCTAAGCCTCACATTGTGAGCAACAATCATAAGATGATCAATCACTCAAATTGGGTCAAACTAAGTCAAACCTAAGGGTTGACTGAGTTAACACTTAACCAAAATGAAACCTAAACTAGCCAAAATCCACCATAGGCCAAATTGATTGAAACATTTGATCTAAACCCATTATAAATCAATGTTTGAACTTGATCAAGTCATTATTTGAGCCTAACCTAGCCTAATTGGCCACTTGACCCAACTTGACATAAAAAGTCAACATGTGTCAAATCTTGATCTAAGCCAAATTAATTGAAACCAATGGATCAAGTTCATTCTAAGTCACTTGTTGAACTTGACCAAAGCCTCAATTGGCCAACTAGACCCAACCTAGCCTAATTTTCCATGAATTCAACTTGACCTAAAGGTCAAATCAAGTCAAAATCAAACCAAACCAAAATTGATTGAAACCAAACCTACCAAAACATTTCAAAAGACCAACCAAACCTAAGTGAATTCAAATGAACCAAAACCAAATATAAACCAAATTGAACCAAATCAATGATACCAAAATATTTTAAATGGTCATATGAACTTGACCCAACCCTTGGTTTGACCCAATTTGACCAATTGGTCAATTTGGCCCAAGTTGTCCAATTTTGGCCTAAATGGGTCAACATGAGCCAAATGATATTAAATCAACTCCAAATTTCTTAAAATTTGGCCCAACCTAATTTCAAACTATTCTAAATCTATTCGAAGTAAAATTAAAGTCAAATGACCATTTTACCCATAGGTCAAGGGGTACCCTATAGCCAATTCCACTTGGAATTTGGTCATATCCTTTTCATGACCACTTGGCACCCTCTTAGTGGACCAAGTGGACACTAATGAGAGTGGTGCACATGACCTAATGGGTTTGGATCAGCCAAACCCAACTGAAGGTGAAAATTGACCATCCAATAGGAAATTCTCCGCATGGTATCACTCCTCCACTCAAATGAGCACATGGAAACTTCTCCACTCCCTTCTTTTGCCAAAACTAAATCACATTCCACCTCTAACAGCCTAACAAACTCAATCAATCAAGCTTTTTGATCAAAATGGCAAGGAGAAGCTCGATCACCTGATCCTTGTAGGGGGAGATATACTCCCCCTAATTTCACTTGAACCCACATCATTCGCATTTGATTAAGCTAGAGAGAACCAAGGCAAGCTCCACAATCTCTCTCTTGTAATTCCTAAGCTCTTCCCATTCTCCATTTCTCAATTTCCTTAAGCCAAAAATAGGGGAGGTTAAGGAATTTTCCAACTCACTCAATTCAATTTCAAAGCTCAATTCCTCTTGCAAGCACCTTCAGAGGACCTAATCAAGCTCACCTAAAGCATCATCCAAGCTTCCAAGGCACAAGAAGAAGGAGTTAGATCTATCCCACAACCCATTGAAGCCCACTTTGGTCAATAGGAAGATCCACTTCACCTTAAGCCCTCAAACCTTCAACAGGGCTTCGTCTCCACTAGACGAAGCTACCTCAATAGTTGGGAGCGTCGGTGATAGCCTCCTACGAGGTACTATTCAAAACGGAGCTTACATTGAATTTTCTTTGGTCCTTATTGAAGGGAATTGTAATCCCAATTGATTTCCACAATTAGATCTGCATCTCCTTGTATGTTGATGGTTTGGGTTCAACCTTAGCTCAATCTAAGTTCAATCGAGCTCGGATCAAGCCATGGGGGATAGACGGTCGCTGTCTCCTGCAGGCGAGCACAGGGAAGAATCATGGACCGTCCATCTCGCATGTTTTGGATGGACAGTCTTGATTAATCCATGCTAGATCAACTAATTTATCCTATTAGAACTATCACTTTAATCCTAACCATCTGATATTTGATTAGATGATCTAGGGAGAAATTGCGTAGCGCCACCGGTTGATGCAGTATAGGATGTGACAACTTAAGTGATGAATTCTGTCGCATCACGTGAAAAGTGTGTGCTGCATCAGTGGTCCACATGGCACAGACAAGATTAGTTATACAATTAGGGATTATTTGATTATCCTTAATCACTCAAACTTCAAAAATACACAACTAATTGTAGAAAATCAAAAAAATACAAACTCAAATGCATTTTGAAAATAATTCAAAGGGGAATAATATAAAATTAAGTTTAATTGATTTTGAACATTAAATTTATGATAATTTAGGTTTTATTGGGAATTGAATTATGTTAATTACTCCCTAATTACTTTAGTAATTAATTACAAACTTCCTAGGGTTGATTACTGGGATGACCCTTGCCTCCCATGATTTTCTTGGAATTGAGTGTTGGCTTAATTAAGATAATTGCTTGATTCACTCCTAATTACTCTCTTAAATAATTAAATGATTAATTAACCTATTAAACATTGATAAATTCATTAATTAAGTTTGATAATTACCTTAGAATGGTGAATTGACTTAAGGAATGAGATTAGGAGTTCTTTCCCAAATATTTTCCTCTATGTATATTTCATTTGGATAAAAATCTAATTAAGGTGCAAATTAATTAAATAGTTTAATCAATTTATTAAATGGCTTAATTAATCAAAATTTTAAAATCAAATAAATCTAAATTTAATCAATTCCTTCTTGGGTAGATGCTTAGGTGTTCAATAACTTAAGTAGCTTAAGGAAATCATATCTAACCCATATGTGTGGGAAGGGATATGAGAGTACTTAAATTAAACCCATTAGCTTAATTAATCATTAATTGTGAGCCAAATGCATTAGGCCTTTTATTTTCTTAGGTGCATTGCTTATTTAAATTCCTTTTGATTTTATGTCATACGTTGGCTCATAATTATTTGGTTAAATATGTTAAAGTGGTGTAGGTAAGGGGTAATTTATTGAATTAATGTCCACCTTAACCTAAATAGAATATAAAATCAATCTAATGGTTAAAAAAAAAACTAACTAAATCAACTCACACATAGGTGGATTGGGTTAGGACTAGCAAACTCTTTTCACATTTCCTAAATTAAAATCCAAACAAAAACAAAATAAAATTTCCTTAAACCAACTTTGATTCACTTTAAATAATCTTATTCCATAGGATTATCTTTAGGAATTAATTAGAGTGAGTGAAGTTACATGCTTACATCACTTTATTTCTTTCCTGGCATGCTAAATGTGTATGCCATATGAAATCATGCATTCATGTCTTTTGAAAAATCAAATTAAAATGAAATGTATCCTTTATGTCAAATTGCATGTTTTGGCTAATGAAAGAATATGAATTGTTATTATCACTACTAAATTCAAAATTATTTTTAAAACTTATAAATCAAATATTACAAATGAAAGGCATGCTACTTATAATTATTTATGAGCTTGCATGTGAGTATAATATAAGATGTGCATTATATGACTTTCCTTCTCTTCTCTTTTAACATAGTTTTGAATAGGATTTGTAGAGTGTAATACTTATTTAAATCCATTCCTATTCATCCCTATGTTATCACTTAAGAAGAACTTTGACATTTGCACATATAATTTAAATAACCAACAAATCAATCAAACATAAACTTCTTGCATAACTTTCTTTCCATTCATTTCTTTAACACTACCATTATTGGTCCCAAGTCCGGATGCAAAAAGTGGAGGGTTGCGTTAGGTAGTCGACAGCTAGTGTAAAATTTGTCGAAATAATCATGACATGAATCCTTTAAATCATTGTGTTAATGCTAGGGCGTCCCCTGGAAGCAACACGCTATATGGCTTGAATACAGTGAAAAATGTGCTAGAGCCACTGCATCGGCGCCCGGGTGCAGTGTTAAATAAGCAAGGGTTCCCACATTTTGGATGGATGCGGGCAAAGAAGTTAGTCCATGAAACTAAAATTAGGTTAGGATCTTGGAATATAGGTACTCTTACAGGTAAATTAATGGAATTAATAGATATTATGGTTCATAGAAAGATAAATATTTTATGTGTTCAAGAAACTAAATGGGTTGGTGATAAGGCCAAGGAGATTGATAGTTTAGGTTTTAAACTTTGGTATTCAGGTAAAAGTCGAACTAGAAATGGTGTAGGTGTGATTAGAGATAAAAGTTTGAAGGATAATGTTATAAGTATTAGTAGATGTGGAGATAGAATTATAGCTTTAAAGATTATTGTTGATACTAAGATTATCAATGTTATAAGTGTCTATGCTCCTCAAGTAGGTTTGGAGGTAAAAAAGAAAAACTTTGGAATGAATTAGAGGGATTAATACAACAGATACCTCTAGAAGAAAAAGTATTTATTGGAGGAGATTTAAATGGACATGTTGGTAGAGTAGTAGAAGATTTTAAAAGTATTCATGGTGGTTATGGATTTGGAGTGACTAATGAAGAAGGTAAGACTATATTAGATTTTACTTTAGCTTATGATTTTGTAGTTGCTAATACTTTTTTTAGAAAAGAGATGAACATATTATTACTTATAAAATGGATCTAGTAAAACAGATTGATTATTTTCTGATAAGAAAAATAGATCGTTTAAATTATAAAGATTGTAAGGTCATACCAAGTGAAATTTTAAGTACCCAACAACGACTATTAGTTTTAGATTTTAAGATGAAAGATTGTAAGAGAAAAAATAAACTAAATTATTATCCTAGGATTAGATGGGGACACTTAAAGAACACAAATAAAAATATTTTTAAGAGCAAGCTACAAAATATTAGAATTTGGGGTGTTCATAAAGAAGCTAACGTTATGTGGGAAAAAATATCAAGTGAAATTAAGCAAGTTACTAAAGATATGCTTGGAGAATCAAAAGGAAAAGCTTCTTTTAATAAGAATAGTTGGTGGTGGAGTCAGAGTGTGTAAGAAAAGATAAGAAATAAGAAGCATTGTTATAAAACTTTATTTAGATGTAAAAATTCAGAGAATTGGGAAAGATATAAAGTGGCCTGTAGAGATTCTAAGAAAGCAATATATGATGCAAAAAATTTAGCTTTTAGTGATTTATACAATAGATTAGATACCAAAGAAGGTGAAAGATGTATGTATAAGTTAGCCAAGCAAAGAGATAGGAGAAGTAAAGACATAATTCAAATGAGGGGTATTAAGGATGAAAATAATAAAGTGCTTTTCTTAGAAAAAGATATTGAAAATAGGTGGATGATATATTTTGATAAACTTTTCAATGAAGGATCTGAAAGTATGATTGATTTTAGCAACCTTAATACCTAAACAAAAAATAAAGAATTTTATTTCTATCATCGTATTAGTAAATCAAGTTAGTGAAGCTTTAAAGAAAATGAAATGTGGAAAAGCAAGAGGACCGATAATATTCCAATAGATGTGTGGAAATGTTTAGGAGATCAAGGAATTTCTTGGCTTACAAATCTTTTTAATGTTATTTTAAAGACTAAAAAGATGCTAGATGAGTGGAGAAAGAGTCTATTGGTTCCTATATTTAAGAATAAAGGTGATGCACAAGAGTGTGCAAATTATAGAGGAATTAAGTTAATGTGCCATACATTAAAATTATGGGAGAGAGTAATTGAGCATAGGTTACGATGTAAAGTTTCTCACAATCAGTTTGGTTTCATGCCAGGTAGATCTACTATGGATGTTATACATTTGTTAAGAGGTTTAATAGAGAAGCATAGAGAAAGTAAGAAGGATCTACATATGATATTTATTGATTTAGAGAAAGCTTATGATAAAGTCTCAAGAGATGTTCTTTGGAGAGTTCTAGAATAGAAAGGAGTTAATATTGGTTATATTCAAGTCATTAAGGATATGTATACTAGAGCTATTACTTGTGTCCAAACACAAGGAGGATTGACAAAATATTTTCCTATTTCAGCTGGATTACATCAAGGATCAACATTAAGCCCTTATCTTTTACTTTAGTTATCGATGTTCTTACGAGGCATTTACAAGAAGATGTACCTTGGTGTATGCTTTCTGATGACATTCTTCTTGTTGATAAGAGAGGAGTCCAAAGAAACTTGAATTATGGAGGTCAACTTTAGAGTCTAAAGGTTTTCATTTAAGTAGATCTAAAACTGAATATATGGAGTGTAATTTTAGTTGTAGAAGTTTTAGTGATAGTGTTGTGACTTTAGGTGATCAAGTCATTAATAAGAGTGAACGATTCAAATATTTAGGCTCTATTATTCAAAATGATGGTGAAATAGATGGAGATGTTATTAGTAGAATTCAAGTTGGATGGTTGAAGTGGAGGAATGCATCTGGCCTATTATGTGATAGAAAAGTTCCACTTAAACTTAAGGGAAAATTTTATAAGATGGTGGTAAGACCTGCAATGACTTATGGTGAATGTTGGCCAATAAAAGAGAAGCATAAGACTAAGTTAAGTGTTACGAGATGAGGTTGCTTAGGTGGATGAGTGGCTTTACTGAGAGATAGAATGCAAAATGAGTATGTTCGGGAAAAAGTTGGAGTAGCTCGTGGTAGATAAGATTAGGGAGAGTCACCTTAGATGGTGTGGCCACATAAAGCGTCGTCCATGACCCGATTAGGAGAGTAGATGCATTAGATTTGCCTTATGTTAAGAAAGGTAGAGGTAGACCTAAAAGACTTGGTTAAGATGTATAAAAATGATCTTAGTATACTTGAATTAGATGAGAATTTGACACATAATAGGACACAATGGAGACAAAGGATTCATGTAGCCGACCCCACCTAGTGGGATTAAGGCTTGTTGTTGTTGTTGTTGTATTTCTTTTTGTACATGCACATGTATTTAAGAAAATTGGTATATCAGTCTAGACATCCTGGGGTTGCGAGGCTTTAAGTATCCCCAAGCAGGTCTTGTACCATACACGCCTGGTGTAAAACATAATGGCGTTATACTCACTTATGTCTTTCATACATGTAAATGTGCATATGAATAATGGATCAGATAAACCCTTCTTTTCTATTTAACAAAAATATGCATACATGAAACATTCCAAAATTTTCTTAAACAAACTCTCTTAGCATTCATCATGAAGGTGTGCTAGATATTTCCACTTGCATGTATAGATATGCTCAAGATTCATCCATATGCATGTTACACATGTTGGATAGAAATAAAGTGTTCTGTGTTTTATGATAGTAATTCACTTTACTTAATCTTAAAATGCCTTTCTTTTTGAATATGTTTGTTTAGGGAAAATCTAAACATAGGATTAATTAAAACACATAATAAAACATTCACTAAACAAAAATAATTAATGAATCTACCTTAAAAATTACTTAAGGTAGGGAGGAAGGAGAAGTCCTCTTCTCTTTTCCTCTCTTTACAACACTTAGTAATTAATTTTAGGTTCATTCAAACAAAATAAATCATCAAATAAAATCATTAAAATTAAGTAAATCACATAAAATGAAACCACCCTCTAAGTTGTACCTCTCATACTTAGAAAACTCTAACCTTAAAGCCTAGCTAAGACATACCACACAAGCCTTAAATGGTTCACACATTAGGCTAAGTCATAATTTCTAGTCCTATGTTCGGGTGGTGCATGATTTGATGCTTGATTTTATTTTATGATGTAATATTTTAGTATCGATGTTAAAGTACATGTGTGTAGTTTGAATGATAGGACGATCTTAGTCTAATCATTATTTTCTTCAGGGGATTGTGCATAAGGGGTGTTGTAATAAAAATATAAATATTTTTTGTTGTTCAGGTTGCTTATACCCCTAAGCATAAACCAAAATAGGCCACGTGGCTTGGTTACCCATATGTGCAGTGCTAAGTCTAATTTATTCATATACATGCTTGGGATTGTGTGATTTGTTTAGCTAATCTCTATTTTGCATGTTTTAGTTAGATTTACCTTTTCCCCATTTTCATGTAATTTTATAATTAGCATTTGAAATAAATATTATGGGGGATTAGGATGAACATTGGTCATAAGACAATGTCTTATGTACCATGTGAAGCCTTTGGAGCAAACACATCCCAACCAACCAAAAGAAGAAAGAAAAGAAGAAAAGAAGAAAGGAGAAAGAAGAAATGAAGAATGAAGAACCCTCACCCCCTCGTAACATGAATTCCTTCTTGATTGTAATTAATTCATTTATAATCTGGGTTGTATAAGGGTAGAGCTTGGCTACCCAATTTATTTTTGGGTTTGTGTGGTGGAGCCCGATCATAAATGACCTCTTAATCTTTTGCGCTAGCTTTATAAATTATTTGATGTTTATTTAGCTTATGCGTTAAGATGCATATTTTCTTAGTTTCTTCCTTGCTTTGATGTATGGCCTGGATGATGATTAGGCTCTTAGAAAAACAATTTTCTATCCAACTAATCAATTCAAATTAAAAATAAATAACTCATAACCTCACCTAAAGCCTAAGTTATAAAACAAGATAAAAGATTTAGCAACCCCTTAGCTGGATGTTGTATATTTTCACATCATGCATAAAAAGCATCTTGTTTCACTCTTATTCTGGAGGAGTTCCACCTTTGCCAGAGAATTTGGCTTGACCTTTGAGAGCAATGGTGGAAATACACCTCCTTTCTTGCTGATTTTGGCCCATAATCTAATTTCTAATGCATTAGGCATATGAATCCTAAATCATGTGTCAAATTGATTGTCCAAAATAAAAATAAAACATAACAAAATTTGTATAGGTTTAAGTCATTAATAATACCCTGCATGATCTAGTCTCTTAGAGAGTGTGTTTAAGGACATAGTCTCTTTCTAAATAAACAACATCCTAGCTATCTTGCAAAAGCATATGACTTGCCTACATGTATTTAAAATCATAGGAGGAGTTAGTTGGCGGCCACCCCCAAGCGGTTCTAAGTCTGATAGTCAGGTGGTTTATCCTCTCTTGTGGAGGTAAACCAAATACCCATTTTTTTCATAGATTTAGGTCGTGCTTTGGCCCTCGCCAAAGCTCCCTAGATTTAGGTTTAGAGGTTGCTACTTCCCTGTGTGGGCTATAAGCATAAATCCTCACCTCCTAGGTATTTCCATAATCTTGTGTTATGAAATTATAAGCCCTAGATTTCTAAGTAAAAATTCAACTCAAACAAATAATTCCCTTCAATTTCAAAAATATAAAGCCCAATCATAGGTTAGTTTGGGATGCTTACTAGGCTTCCTAGTATCATAAGCATCCCCTACTTATTTTTTGTTTGTCTTCGATAGAAACCTCCTCTTGATCAATCCTACTTGATCTTCTAAAAATAAACCAATTGATTGATTGTCCTATCTTTGAAATCTTAGGAAATAATGATCATTTACCTTAATCGAGAGTATTCCTAAGGAATCCCATTCCTTAGGATATAATTAACTATGGGGGCTTTCCTCCATAGAGAACTTAAGAACCCAGTTTAAAATAAATCTTATTTTACTTTTACATATAAAGTAGACGAAGAATCCCTGGTACGTCCGAAGACCCATAGTCCTTAAGAGTCCTTA
The DNA here is from genome assembly GCA_021442155.1 of Cymbidium sinense. Classification (NCBI taxonomy): domain Eukaryota; kingdom Viridiplantae; phylum Streptophyta; class Magnoliopsida; order Asparagales; family Orchidaceae; genus Cymbidium; species Cymbidium sinense. The sequence continues at coordinate 22,710,902 of CM038229.1, forward strand.
TTAAGGTGATTAGTCCATTTATATGATGGTAACTTCTGTCTCTTGATATAGTACATAATTCCTTAATGCCGTACTCGATTACCCTAATAAGAACATTTATGGATCCGCATGTTGTCCAACAAAAGAAGTGTTGAGAAATATTTTTGGTTCTTTATTTTATTTCTTTTCTCTTTTCGAAAGATTAGATGAAGAATAAAAAATTTTCACCACAGATTTTTTTCGACTACACTACTAGGGAAGGTTCCTCACTCCATGTTTGGTAAATAATCATCATCTCCATGTATCGATAGTGGGTTTGTATTTTATGCAAATCCAAGACTATCTTTCTTTTGCATTGTCACTTAGTTTATTTTACCCTTAAGCTAAGTTAGCCAACATCCTTTAGGTTTTAGGACCTCACTTTGTGTTGGTCTTAAAACCCCTGTTGGGTTTGCCAATAGGTGAAAATAAAATTTAATAAAAAGAATTAACTAAAGACTTCATTCTTACCATTTTTTATGGAAAGGAAAGGTTCATTCCAAAGATAAAGAAAAAAATAAATAAATCCTTTAGAAAAATATCAATTTCCAAAAGGCACTTTTTCAAAATGAACATAATAAAACGTTTGAACAAAAACAATTTTTTATAAATCACCCTCATCGAACAATCTTCAAGATTGTTATTTGTAGGATCGTTTCAAAATAAAATCCAAAAGCATATTTTCAAAAATCACAAATGGACATCTTCATCCAATTTGTTGAATGAAGATTTCATTTTCAAAATAAAATTCAACAATCATCTCGTTTCAAAAATAAAATCCAAAATCATATTTTTCAAAATCACAAATGAATATCTTCATTGAATTCATTGAATGAAAATTTAATTTTCAAAACAAAATGAACAATCATCCCTTCCAAAAAGAAAATCAACAAATCTCTTTCCAAAAATAAAATCAACAATCATATTTTCAAAAAAGCATAAATGAGCATCTTCATTCAATTCACTGAATGAAAATTTCAATTTCAAAACAAAATGAACAATCATCTTTTCCAAAATGAAAATCAACAAATCTCTTTCTAAAAATGAAATCAACAATAATATTTTCAAAGAGCACAAATGAACATCTTCATTCAATTCATTGAATGAAGATTTCATTTTCAAAACAAAATGATCAATCATCTTTTCCAAAAAGAAAATCAACATATCTCTTTCCAAAAATAAAATTAACAATCATATTTTCAAAAAGCACAAATGAACATCTTCATTTAATTTGTTGAATGAAGATTTCATTTCCAAGAAAATAAAAGCAACAATCATCTTCTCAAAAAACACAAATGAACATCTTCATTCAATCTGTTGAATGAAGATTTCATTTCCAAAAATAAAAGCAACAATCATATTTTCTAAAAAGGCACAAATGAACATTTTCATTCAATTTGTTGAATGATTATTTCATTTCAAGAAAATAAAAGTAACAATCATATTTTCCAAAAAGCAGAAATGAACAGCTTCACTGAATTTATTGAATGAAGATTTCATTTCAAGAAAATAAAAGCAACAATCACATTTTCAAAAATAAAATTAACATACATCTTTTCAAAAATCAAAATTAACAATCATCTTTTCCAAATTGAAACAACATTTAGTTCTTTCATTTAGCATACCCAAATTTGTTAAATGAAGATCCTCTTTTTCAAAAATCAAAATCAAAATCAAAATTCAAAAATAGCAATTAGATCTTTCATTTAGCATATCCAAATTTGCTAAATGAAGATCCTCTTTTTCAAAAAACAAAATCAAAATCAAAAACAAAAACACATTTGAATTTCCTTAGCATACCTAAATATGCTAAGAATCCTCTTTTCAAAATCAACAAAAACAAAACACATTAGGATTTCTTTAGCATACCTAAAATTGCTAAGAATACTATTTTAAAAAATCTTCAAAAATAAAACTCATAGGATTTCCTTAGCATACCTAAATTTGCTAAGAATCCTCTTTTTCAAAAATCAACAAAACATAAAACAACATTTGGATCTTTCATTTAGCATATCCAAATTTGCTAAATGAAGATCCTCTTTTTCAAAAATCAAAATCAAAAATCACATTTGGATTTCCTTAGCATACCTAAATTTGATAAGAATCCTCTTTTAAAAAAAAATCAACAAAAATAAAACACATAGGATTTCCTTAGCATACCTAAATTTGCTAAGAATCCTATTTTCAAAAATCTTCAAAAATAAAACACATTTAGATTCTTCATTTAGCATACCCAAATTTGCTAAATGAGGGTTCCATTTTCAAATTCACACATGATTCACAAATTAAGCAAACGAAATAAGAAAATTGTTTTCAAACACCTCACTAAGCATACCCAAATTTACCAAGTGAGTAAATTCCAAACAATCTCAAATAAAAAAAAAATCAATTGACCCTTTACTTTAACATACTCAAATTTGTTAAATAAAGGGTCCTTAAACTCAAAAAATCAATATCAAATATGAACCTATGGAAGCATCAAACTCCAAAAACCTTTGAACCCATTTTCAACATACACAAATTTTTTGAAAATGTATTCTACATTCAAAAATCCCCTTGCCAATAAATTTAAAAAAAAAAATCTCTCTACTAAATTCATTTGAGCCCCACTAAACACCTTCAAATTGTTGAGTCTGGGTTCAAATTTTAAATCAAAATTCAAAAAAAAAATCAATAAAGCAGAAATTTGATTCAAACTTATTTTTCAATATTACAAACTTTTAGCCAATTTTCAATCAATTTCAGTTCAGTCAGTTCAGTCAATGGCAGCACAGAAGTATGTCTTTACATTTCCATTCTGGATGGACTTGGCCTTGGATTGGGCTAGCCATCCGTAGTGTGACTTTCCCCACCTCATCCACTTTGGCTGAGGCTTTGAGGGGGCCAGGATCACATGTGAGGGGACCACCCTCATGACAGTCAGCAGGAGCATGGTGACCGGGCAGAAGCCGGTCATCTAGGTTGAGTTACCAACATATTCAGAGACCCCTTCACTGAAGAGGAAGGCTGTGGTAGTTCCCACAATAGTAGTAGCAGTTACAGCACCAATGCACCTAATTGTTCCCCTTGCTGCCCTAGTACGAACTAGCACCCACTCATTGGATCCCTCCATGGGGAAGGCTCCCATGATTCCATGGATTGTCTCCTCTGCCTTTGAGATTGGGTCTAGTTTCCATACTGGTCGACCTACTAAGACTTAGTACCAAAATAAGAACTACATGATCAAGCGGTATCATACCCGCATAGCCAGGGAGTTGGAGGCAGCTACTCAGTCTGTTGTAGATAAGTTTCTTAGAATGGTTTCCCCACTAGTCACAGAAAACAAGTTCCACCCTCTCTCTAGATCTAATAGAGAGGATGTTAGGAGGAATTCAATTTCACCTTTGCCAGCAGTACAACTTTAGGCTCCTATAAGTGAGAGAAGGAGGTCATACATCGACCTCAGATTAGTTCTACATCGAATAGGCAGAGCTTACGGATGATTAGAGCCTGGGGCTTAATTTGATTTAAGCTCACCATTCCCACAAGATGGGTAGACGTGAGGCGTGAGAGGAGACTGTATGTCCTGATTACTATGAGCGGCTGGAGGTATAGTAAGAGCCTCAACCCTTGTTGACTTTCTTGATCGGCATGCTACCCGCGTTGATCATACTGATAGCATCTTACTGATGGGTACTACCCACCATAGAAGAGGAGCTCCTATTTAGAGAGAGTAGGCGGTGTCTTCACCACACCACTCTAATCCACGCCACCATCTCCGGTACATGTTCCATCATCCATCGTTCTAGCAAAGGCCATGAAGGCTGCATCAGTGGAGAAGAGAACCCCATTGGTGATCTGGCTATGGCCAAGAGATCCCATCCCATCTACACTGCCTATTGAGGCAAGGTCAAGCTCTCATGCTCGACCTCTTGCCCTAGTTGTGGTGACGAAAGAATGTCAAACTCGGAGTATAGATGTCGTTCCATCACCACCACAACCACAGTAGTGTGTGGATATAGTAGTAGAGGGAGGAGGAGACAGTTTAGTCACCCCCATGGCTTTAGATTCTCCCAGGAGTACCACTCCATACAGATCCAATGATAGGCAGGAGCATCCTTCTTCTAGTGAGCATAGCCCTTATAGGGTTAGCTCTCCAGTAGTAGAGGTTATATGTCTAACTATTCATGAAAGTGATCCTACTATCGGTCAGCCTTGATCTTTTATACCTATTTAGTTTGACCGATTCATTGATGACATTGTATCAGAGAATCTAGAGGAGAAGTAAGAGATCATAGGATATGCCTAGTCTGATATAGAGGATGAGAAGGTCAGTTTTGATCTTAATGAATATGATCTGTAAGATGATTCAACTGGGGTACACATGGTAGACACCAAGGGTTTCCTCCTCTATGATTAGCAGTTTGGAAGGTACTATGACTGAGCAGGAAGGCACAACCTACTCGACCCAACACCTTCTTCAACAATTAAAGTAATAGGATGAACAAATTGATAGGATGAGGAAGAAGCTTGAAGACTTGCTAGCAGCATTTTTGGCACTTTAGAACTAAGCCCCGACAGTGCTTTCTACTATAGCAGAGACTAGTCAGCCAGAGTTGTTGCATGTCTTGGCTCAAGCCAAGTCTTTACCTCAAGTAGAACAAGGCAGCACTAGCTTGTATAGGAAGGTAATAGATAGTACCTCTGAATAATAAAAGGACATTAAAACCATGGTTGAGCAGCACATGAGAGAAGTGTTAGCTTAAGCCTGAGGAGGATTATCAGTTCCAAAGGATAGACCTTACTTAGAGGAATTTGATGCCATTCAATATCCTAAAGGTTTTGTGCCACCTTCTTTCAAGAGCTTCGATGGCAGCGGGAACCTAAGACAGCATATTGCACACATCAGAGCCAGCTGTTGCAACACTGATGGTATTGATGCTTTACTCTTTAGACTTTTTGTCAGTACATTAGCAGGCATAGCCTTCGATTGGTACACTAAACTTCCCAATAGTTCAGTGAAGAATTTTGCTGAGTTGGAGCAACTCTTCATTAAGAGATTTACTGGAGCTCAGCAAAGGGTGACTGTATGCAATCTCGTTGTGGCTCAACAACATCCTGGTGAGTCCCGCATTGATTATATTCTCAGATGGTGCAATTTAAGTATGAAACTTTAGCTGTCTGAATAGCACACCATTGAAATTCTGCTGAAGAATATTCATGGCCCGGTTGCCTTCATGCTTAAAGGTTTTACCATTAAGAAATTTGAGAAACTAATCAACAAGGTAGCTAGCTTGCAAGGAGAAGCTAAACAGTTACTTTTTCTAGATCAATCAACAAAGCCAAAGCCATAGAATGCATATATGAAGAAGTCAGGTGCAGTGATAGCAGTGAACAAGGGAAAATAGCCAACTAGAGAGCAGTATGAGAGACCTCATACTCCACAGTCATCATTTCCACCTCCTCTACCACCACCAAGACCATCCTACCAGCCACCACAATAGCCTCCATGGCCTTCGCCGCCTCCTCCTTAACCATATCCACAACATCAATGGAACACATACCTGTCTCCAGGTAGCTACGGTCCACTTATTCTTATGGATAAACTAAATAAACCATATTCTTTTAAGAGGGAGGTAATCAAGAAAATCTTTAAGAATCTCTTAAAGAAACTTGATTTTCAGCTACCCGAACCTAGAAGGCTAAAGGAAGTGGGCAAAAGTAATGATCCTAACTTTTGCCCCTACCACCACATGCTAGGTCATGTTTTGGAGGATTGTTTAACGTTCAAGGACTGGCTTGAGCATAGCTTGAAGACAAGTGTCATAGTTATCCCAAAAGAATACCCTGTGGAACAACCATCCAGTTCCACTAGGATAATCCTTTAGGATGCCTACGATTCTTCCAAAATCAAAGAAGGTTGGGATATCTCCTTATCCCAAACCTCTAAAAACATTCTATCCAAAATCAAGAAACTTTCCTTGCAGTTGCCTAAGGTAGCTCAAACCTCCAACATCAAGGAAGGTTTGCAAGTTATTTAGGATAACTCAGGGAAAGATAGAGCTCAACAGCTACAACAGTAGCCCATGCCACGATAGAAGTAGCTAACCACCCATCGAAGTCCTACCTCCTCCCAATCGTTAAAGCCTACATCACTGCCTTCACTTCTACTTCAGCTAGCTCTTCTTCTAGTATACATCTTGTATCGATGGATGAGGGCCCCCACCCCAACCAAACAAAAAAAAGAAAAAAAGAAAAGAAGAAAGGAGAAAGAAGAAATGAAGAATGATGACCCCCCCCCCCTATAACAAGAATTCCTTCTCTATTGTACTGAATTTATTTGTAATTTGGGTTGTATAAGGGTAGGGCTCGACTACCCAATTTGTTTTCAGGTTTGTGCGGTGGAGCCCAACCATAAATGGCCTCTTATTCTTTTGCGTTAGCTTTATAAATTATTTGATGTTTGTTTAGCTTGTGCATTAAGATGACATGTTTCCTTAGTTTCTTCCTTGCTTTGATGTATGGCCTGGATGACGATTAGGCTCTTAGAAAAAAATAATTTTTTTATCCAACTAGTCAATTCAAATTAAAAATAAATAACTCATAACTTAACCTAAAGCCTAGGTTATAAAATAAGATAAAAAATTTAGCAACCCCTTAGCTGGATGTTGTATGTTTTTACATCATGCATAAAAAGCATTTTGTTTCAATTTTGTTATGGAGGGCTTCCATTTTTGCTAGAGAATTTGGCTTGGCCTTTGAGATCTATGGTGGAAATACACTTCCTTTCTTACTAATTTTGGCTTATAATCTAATTTCTCATGCATCAGGCATATGAATCCTAAAGACTGTGCCAAATTGATTGTCCAAAATGAAAATAAAACATAATAAAATTTACATTATATTTAAGTCATTAAACACACCTTGCATGATCTAGTCTCTTAGGGAGTGTGCTTAAGGACTTAGTCTCTTTCTAAATAAATAACAGCCTAACTATCTTGCAAAAGCAAATGACTTGCCTATATGTATTTAAAATCGTTGGAGGAGTTAGTTGGTGGCCACCCCTAGGCGGTTGTAAGTCCAACCGTCGAGTGGTTCATCCTCTCTTAGGGAGGTAAACCATATAGTTAATTTCTCCTTAGATTTATATCGTGGTTTGGCCCTCGCCAAAGCTCCCTTAGGTTCAGAGGTTGTTACTTCCCTCTATGGGCTATATGCATAAATCCTCACCTCCTAGGCATTTCCATAATCTTGTGTTATGAAATTATAAGCCCTAAATTTTTAAGTAAAAATTCAACTCAAATAAATAATTCCCTTCAATTTTAAAAATATAAAGCCCAATCATAGGGTAGTTTGGGATGCTTACTGGGCTTCCTAATATCATAAGAATGCCTTACTTATCTTTCTTTTGCTTCGATAATAACTCCCTCCTCTTGATCAATCTCACTTGATCTTCTAAAAATAAATTAATTGATTGATAGTTCTATTTTTAAAATCTTTGGAGAAAATGATCATTTACCTTAATCGAGAGTATTCTTAAAGAATCTCATTCCTTAGGATGTAATTAACTATGGGGGCTTGCCTCCATAGGGAACTTAACCAACTTGATTTAAAATAAAATCTACTTTACTTTTCGATGTAAAGTAAGGGAAGAATCTCTGGTACATCCGAAGACCCACAGTCCTTAGGATTCCTTATTAAAGCTATTAGGTTCATTTGTAGGATGGTGACTTTTGTCTCTCAAGATAGTACATCATTCCTCAATGTCGTACCTAATTACCTTAATAAGAACATCTATAGATCTGCTTGATGTCCAATACAAGAAGTGTTAAGAAATATTTTTGGTTCTTCATTTTATTTCTTTTCTATTTTAGAAATATTAGATGAAGAATCAACAAATTTCACCATAATTACTAAGTAATAATCATGTGGACCCACTATACTGAATCTTTGTCTTGGACTTGATTGGGAGTGTCTATATTTATTATCCCATAACCTCTTGAATTAATTTGACCCGTGTTTAGACCAAGCATGTGGAATCAATCCTTTCTGTGCTAAATTTACAACACAAGGTGAGTACCAATCAAAAGGTAATTCTATTAAATCTTTATATGAATCATCTTCAAGTTCTACATTAACTTCTTGACTTGAGGATGATGCTCCCAAAAAGAACCTCTAAGTCTTCATATCTATGGATGACTTAGGGGTTTTCTTAACTACCACACCCTCAATTTTCTATGAGAAAAGTGGGGTTATACTAAGATTCTCAACTGATGCCTAACTATTTCACATATAGACTTAGATACATTCATGCTTTGCTTTAGAAGCCAGTCTTCATCACTATCTAGCTCAAATGTCAGCTCCAAAGGAATGTGTTGCTGAGAAGAGTTGGCTGGTGCATTAACCATATAAGACTCATCCTTTAAACTAGATTTTAAGTCTATATTGATAGCGGGTGTACTCCTGATAGTGAGGACATATCTCCTATTGGGTGGCCAATAAAAAGGTTTTTCACCCTTAGGACTGCCTCTAAACTAGCCTCTTCCTCTACCTAGTGGAGGTCGGGTCATCCTACCTACGTGTGCGAATGGAGTAATGAACTATGGGTGGAATCTAATGTTAGGCTCCACTTCCTCCTCGAAGCCTACTTCTCACTCCCTTTTATTTTATTTTTCATTTTCTTTCTCTTTTTTATTTTTCTTTATCTCTTTCTTATTCTTTCTCTTTTTCTTTTTCTTTTTCTCTTTCTTTTTCATTCTCTTTTTTTTATTTAAGCACTTTGTCCAAGTTCATAAGAATAGACTTATTAATTTTGTGGGATGTAGTAGGCCACATCTTCATATATGTCCACCTTGCGAACTATAAATGGCTTGAGATCTCCTTTGACACAGTATGCGATCCCACCTCTCACAAGCTTTGTATACTAATATAGAGAGGATGAAACTATGTTTTTTCATGTATTCATGATCTCCCAAGCAAAGCATTGGAGGATGTATCTGAGTCTATAATGTGAAATTTAGCTTTAGTCTTCCAATCATCTATCTCCAAAGGAAGTACTATGGAACCTAAGGCCCTCTCATCTTGTTCATTGAATCCTTTCAACATCATCTTTTCTTTTTAGAGTTTGATGATGTCAATCCTCAAGTAGGCAAGGGTTCTTAGGCTTGTAATATTGATTGATGCACCTAAATCAACCAATACTCTAGATAGCCTGAATCTGCCTATATCCACTTTGATGTAGAGGGGACGGTTATATTCGGTCATCACTATAAGTAAGTTTTCATTGCTGAATGTAACTCCTAAGATATCCTTCAAATGGCATGCCTCTTCTTTAGTAATGGTCAGCTGAGCTAAGCATATCTCAAGATCAAGTAGGGTCTTGATCAGAGATTCCCTCATCTCTTTGGATAAGATAAGGGTGTCATATATGTGTAACTTAGCTGGTAACTTTCTAAGGTGAGCTAGGATGTTATAATCAACCCTAGCTTGGTCCTCCACAAGCATATCCATAAGTGGAGCATCCTGTGGAGGGGCTATCTGCTTACTGAAACCAATGACTTGCTTACCCTTATCCTGAGGTGCCACCCCAGGAGGTAGAACTTTGTCACTGCATAAGTTGACTTTGATAACTTCATGTGGTGGGTTAGTGGAAAGTTTTACCTGCTCATTGGACATGCCTATAGCTTCTCCTATGCGACCCTCAGAGTTTGTTGACTCCAAGTTAATCTCAACGGGTAAACATGATTAATTCAGAAAAGGAAAATCTGATTCTGAATCATAAGAGAAAGGATCAAAATTATTTGTGCTATTATTTTTATTTAGAATTGGAGAGCTTTCAATTGAAATGAGATCATCATGTCTATCAACAGTAGAGAAGATATAAGTGGAATCTGCTTTCTTCATTAAATTCTTTCTAGGTGGAGGTACGTGGTATAAATCAAATAAAGTAAGCGGAGCGAGGGTTTTAGTGCCTTCATTCGTAGATATAATATTTCTACTAGTAGAAGAAGAGTGGGATGAAGTGGTAGTAGCTACAACGGTGGATGGAATACTGGACTAGGATAGTGGTTGCACTACAATCCTGGGCAAGTGTTGACTGCTGCTGCTGCTGCTAAGTTCCCACCCTCTTTGAGTTATCTTTAGCAACTTGCAAACCTTCATTTATGTTAGAGGTTTGAGCTATGTCAGGCACCTGCAAGGAAAGTTTTTTATCATAGAAATGATCTTTTAGAGGTTTGGGATAGGGAGATATCCCAACCTTCTTTTATCTTAAGAGGATCACATGTATCCCTAAGGATTACTCTAATAGAGATAGATGGTTGTTCTAACAAGTAATCCTTAGGGATAATTATTGCACCTGACTTGTAGCTGTGCTCAAGCCAGTCCTTGAAAGTGATGCAATCTTCTAAGACATGGCCTAATATGTGGTGGTAGGGGCAAAAGTTAGGATCATCACTCTTGCCCCCTTCTTTGGTCCTCTTAGGCTCTAGTAGCTAGAAATTAAGTTTCTTTATGAAATTTTTCAAGATTGTCTTGACTACCTCCCTCTTGAATGAATAGGGTTTGTTTAATTTGTCTAGAAGAGAAGGTGGGTAGTAGCTACCTGACAGTGGGTATGAATACCGCTGCTAAGTGTACTGTTGAGGAGGTGATGGTAGTGGCCGCTGTGGTAGCTGTGGTGGCTACTATGATGGCCAAGGAGGTGGAAAAGGAGGTGGCAAAGGCAGTTGCTAAGCTCATGGTCTCTCAAAATGAACTCTAGCTAGATGCTTCCTCTTGTCTACTGACACAACTATCCCTGGCCTCTTCTAAAGTACTTTCTACTCCTGGAGCTTGGATGACTGGTCTTAGAAAGGTATTGTTTGACTTCTTCTTGTAGACTGGCCGCCATATTGATTAATTTCTCAAAGGTTTTTATTATAAAGCCGTAAGCATGAATGAAACAAGGCCATGGATATTATTAAGCTGAATTTCTATTCCATGTTGTTCAGACAGCTATGGTTCGCATTTCATACTCAAGTTGCCCCATATGAGAATATAATCAACAAGGGACTCATTGGGATTTTATTTGGCTACAATGAGGATGCCCATAGTTACCCTTTGCTAGGCTCTAGCAAATCTCTTGAAGAATAGCTACTCCAACTCAGCAAAAGTCTTCAACAAACTATTGGGTAGTTCAGCGTACCAATCGAATGCGACCCCTGATAGATTAGTAATAAACAAGTGAAAGAGAAGTATGTCGCTACCACCGGCATTACAACAACTAGCTCTAAAATGTTCCATATGCTACTGTGGGTTCCCACTACCATCAAAATGTTTGAAGGAAGGTGACACAAATCCTTTGGAACATTGGACTGTGTCAAACTCCTCCAGGTAACGCCTACGCTTTATAATAGATGAACTACCCTGATCTTGCACTAATGATTCCCTCACTTGTTGTTCCACCATCTATTTAATGCCCTTATTATGCATGGAGGTACTATCTATGATATTTCTATGCAAGCTACCACTGTCCTGATCCACAAGAGAAGTACTCTTGGGAGGTTCTAAGATGTGCAAAAGCTAAGGCTGCTTGGCCTCCATAAGACTGGGTTATGATGCTGGAGTCTGGTTTTGAACTACTAGAAATACTGCTAACAAATCTTCAACCCTCCTTTATACTTTATTGATTTGCTTGTCCTTCTGCCTGAGCTGCTAAAGAAGGTGCTGAGTCGAGTGAGAGGTGTCTCCTTCCTCGATCACGACACCTTTCTAACTTTGATGGTCTCTATGGAAGGATCCTCGGGTATTAACCATATGGACTTCTACTGAGTCATCAAATATATCATCCTCATTAGGATCGAAGGCTACTATACCCTCTTCCAGATCTGAATGATTGCTCCAAAGAAGTTATTTCTTCTTGGCAAAGTAGTCTCACAGGATCTCATCTAAAAAATGGTCTCCTACTCTTCTGGGCTAGACTGGTACAAACACTCGCTGACCATAAGACTGTGCTCATCTGACTCTATGCATCGTATACTACCTACTGACTAGATGCTCTCACTAGGAGGATCAATTGTGATGGGGATTGTACTGTCATTCCCTCATTCCTCTACTATTTCCAGTGACTATGATGGTGGTACAACCACGATACTTTTGGGTCACCACTCCCTCTTTACCATGGCCGGAGTGGTAGGGAAAATGGGAGAGCTCGACCTCACCTTAGCTTGTGAGATAGATGGAGTGGGATCCTTAGGCCATAACCAGATCACCAATGGGGATGTCCTCTCCCTGAATGCATGCTTCAGGATCTTAGAGGGAACTATGGAAGAAGAACGAAGTGGTGTGATGGGCGTGACACCGATTGCCTCTCAGCTGGAACTCTCCTCCGGTGACTAGTGGTACCGGTCAACACTATGCTATTAGTGTGATCAGCTCTGGTAGCCCGTCGATCTGAAAAATCAATAAGGGCGGAGGCCACCGACTATCGGGTGTACCTCTGTTTCTCCCTTTTGCTCAATTGGGTTGTAGCTCTGACCTCTGTGGCCATCTCCCTATGGATCTAATCTTTGACGCTCCTAAGGATTACAAACCTCAATTCAAATAATGCATAGGACTCTGAGCATCTGTAGGCTCTGCCAACCTGGTGAAGAACTATCCTAAGGCTGGCATAGGGCTTTCTCCGCTCCCTAGCTGATACCTCAAAGTGTGTAGGTGGTGGAGGCGATGCAACAATCCTCATGTAATTCTCATCACTATATGAGGCTGAGAGGGGGTGAATCTGCTGCCACTCAAGAGCGGAGAGGTCTCATGGTGAGACCCTCCTCTGTGATGTGGGAGGCAACATCAATCTCTCTCACTCATGCCACTTGATCTTTTTTATTTTTGCGACTGAGTGAGGTGGTGGAGTGAGAGCTAGAACTTACCTCAAAGGTAGGGGAAACTACCCCAGAATCCAAGATAGCCTTCCCCATCAAAGTGGGGGAAACCTGTGAGGAGGTGCTAGCCCACACTAGGATAGTGGTAAGGATAACTGACTGAACTAGAAAGGGAACCACTGGCATTGACACTATTGAAACTATAACTGGTTAAACTAGAACTAACACAATCGAGGGAACCATGACAGCCTTCCTCTTTAGAGAGGAGGGCTCAGAATCAGACAACAAGTCGAAGTGAAGGAGTGGCTTATCTTTAGCCACCTCCTCCCTACTAACAATAGTAAGGGTTAGCCCCTCGCAAGTGATCTGGATTGCCTTCAAACCTCAATAAAACTGAATCAGATGTGTGATGGAGGTTGTGGTGAGTTTGGCCTGATCTAAGGCCATATCTACACCATATGGGAAGGTGAAAATAAACTTGTTGGATGACATGATTGACCGATCAAGATTGGAAAAAAACTAAGCTAATACCTGCATTTATTGAAACATAACCCAGTCGAATTTGCTTTGATATTTTTCTTCAAGTATTAACTTCTGATATTGAATTAGAATTTTGAACCCACACTTAACAAATTTAAGTATTCTAAGTGGGGTTCATTGGAGAGATTTTAGGATGTAAGGAGAGTCTTTGCCATAGAATTTGATTTTGATTCGGAACCCATATCCAACAAATTTGGGTATGTTGGATGGGGTTCGTTCATTTGGAGAGTGTTTGGAGATAAACTTGTCTGGTTTTATCCTTTGTTTTAAATTTTGATTTTGGAACCTTCACTTAGCAAATTTGGGTATGCTAAGTGAGATTCAAGTGCATGTTTCAAAATATTTAGAAACATTTTTTGTTTGTTTGCGATGATGTGTGTCATGTATTTAATTGGTGTTGAAAATGGGGTCCTTACTTAGCAAATTTAGTTATGCTAAGTAATGCCCAAATGTGTTCGATGTATTTTGATTTGATTTGAAAAATGAGAACTTTACTTAACAAATTTAGGTATGTTAAGTAAGGCTCTTATGTGTTTGATGAGTTTGTTTTATTTCATTCTTTTTTTAAAATTGGGGAACTTCTATTTAACAAATGTGGTATGTTAAATATAGTTCAATTTGTCTTCAATTTTTTTAAAAAAGGAACTCTCATTTGACAAATTTGGGTATGTAAAATGGAGTTCAAGTGTGTTTGATTTGTTTGTGATTTTGAAAAGGGAACTCTACTTAGAAAATGTAGGTATATTATGTAGTGTCCAATTTGTTTTGCTTTTTGAAAAAGAGAATTCTCATTTGACAAAGTTGGGTATGTCAAATGGAATTCAAATGTGTTTTGATTTTGTTTTGAAAAAGGTAACTCAACTTAACAAATGTGGGCATGTTAAGTAGAGTCCAATTTGTCTTGATTTTGAAAAGAGAAATTCTCATTTGACAAATTTGGGTGTGTCAAATGGAATTCAAATGTGTTTTGATTTTGTTTTTTTTGGCTGATTTTTTTTTTGAAAAAGGTAGTTCCACTTAACAAATTTAGGTATGTTAAATGGAATTCAATTATATTTATTGATTTCAAAAATGGGATTTTTGTGTGTGATATTGCATCTGAAAAGGGATCTCCAGCTTAGCACATGTGGAATGTGCTAAATGGAATTTCAATTTTATGTCATGATTTTATTTGAAAATAGGATCTTCATCCAACAAGCCTAGGTATGTTGAAATAGTGAGCTATTTTCAAAAATGTGCTTCTAAAAAAAGGATTTTAAAATTATTTTATTTTGATTTTGAAAAGAACCTCCATGTAACAATTGTAGACAATGTTAAATGGGGTTTGGTTATCTTTAATTATTTTTGAAAATTTTATGCAAATCTTTTGTCATGTGGCTTTTAATTAATTTGAAAAGTTCATTTTGAAAATAATATTTTTGCAAAGGATTTATTATGGGATGAACCTTGCCTCACCAAGAGGATGGTAAAGAGGTTCTAAAGATTTTTAGTCATCTCCTTTAGTTTAGTTAATTTATTTTTACCTATTGGGGGAACCCAATAGGGGCTTTAAGACCTACACGGAGTGAGGTCCAAAAACCTAAAGGATGTTGGCTAGCTTTGCTTAAAGATGAAATCAGCTAAGTGCCAATGGAAAGAAAGATAGTCTTTAGCTTATATAAAATATAAGTCCACTATCGATGCTTAGAGACAATAATGTCAACTAGAGATGGAGAGAGGAACCATCCCCAGTGGAGTTGCCAAAACAATTTATGGTGCTTATTTTGAGATGTGGGACACCACGCAGATCTTAGGGGGTACTTATTAAAGTGATTGGGTATGACATTAAGGAATGGTGCACTATCTTGAAAGATAAAAATCACCACCTTATAATGGACCTAATCACCTAATAAGGATTCCTAATGCATGATGGGTCTTCGAATGTACCATAGATTTTTTCTCTAGTTTACATAGAAAAGTAAAGTAGGGTGTATTGTAAGTTGGGTTCATTAAGTTTCTTATCGAGGCAAGCTCCTATAGTTAATTATATCCTAAGAGATGAAATCCCTTAAGAATACTCTCGACTAAAGTAGAAATTAAAGTCTCCAAATATTTCAAGGATAGACTATCAAGGATTCACTATATTTAGAAAATCAAATGGGAAAGATCAGTGAGAAGACTTATTTTAGAAGCCAAAGGGAATAGGTAGGGAATGCTCATGATACTAGGAAACCTAGTGAGCATTCCAATCTATCCTATAATTAGGCTTTATATATTTGAAAGTCGGGAGAATTATTTTATTAGATTTGAAATTTTATTAGATTATTAGGGCTTATTATCCATCAACAAAAGACTATGAAAAGCCTAAGAGGTGAGGATTTATGCTTATAGCCGGAAGGAAACAGTTACCTTAGATCTTAAATCTTGAGAGCTTTGGCATAAGCCAAAGCACGACCTAAGTTTAAGTGAAGGTGGGTATATAGTTTACCTCTACAAGAGAGGATAAACCACCCGACTGTTGGACTTACAATCTTCTGGAGTGGCAACCAGCTAACTCCTCCTATAATTTTAAAGCAATGTAGTCCAGTCATATGAAATTGCAAGAAGGTTGGATAGTTATTAATTTGGAAAGAGACTAAAGTCCTTAAACCTACTCCCTTAGATATTAGAGCATGAGTGGAATGAGTAATGACTTAATCTACAAATGTAAATATTTTCAAATTTTATTTGATTTTTAACACTTCATTTTGACAAAGGCTTTGGAATTTTTATATGCCTAAATGCATAATGAAGTAGAGTTGTTGGCCAAATCAAGAGAGAATAAGGGTGAAGTTCCATCAGTAGGGTTTGCTCTCACAGGTCAAGCAGCCCTATGCGTGTAAGGATGGAGGAAGCTCCGTCTGTAGGGATGAACCTCAGAGTGATTCAAGATGCATGCATGATGTGAAACATGCAAATTCAGCTAAGGGGTTGCTAAATCTTTTAATTATCTTTTTTAATGCCTAGGCTTTTATTGTGAGGTTATGAGTTGTTTAATTTTAATTATGAGTGATTAATTGAGTAGAAATTTATTTTAGCCTAAGAGCCTAATCGCATCCAGGCCACACGTTCAAACACCAATCATTTAAGAAACTAACAAAAGCATGTCATTTTAGTACACATAATCATCAACCAATTTCTATAACTAATGTGAAATAATAAAAGGCCGATGCGGTCGAGTACCATCGTATAACCCGTAAAGGAAAGATGGGCAGCTGAGGACTACCCTTATACAACTCGTAATTACAAAATAATAAATACAATTTATAATGAATGAATGCTATGGGGGTTTTTATTCTTCATTCTTCATGTCTTCATTTCTTTCCATAGATTTGATTTGCTCCACTTCGAAGGCATCACATGGCCTCCCAGGACAAAGCCTTCTAGCCAATGCTCATCCTTATTCTCCCTCCCATAGCACTAATCCTAATTCCTAATTACAAAATTATAATAAGAATAGAAAAAGTAAATCTAATTACACCTATAAAATAGAGGTTAGTTAAATATACATATAATCCTAAGCAGTTATATCATAATGTGGACTTAGCACACTGCACATGGGTAAACAAGCACACCTGTCCTAACTTGGATTATGCTTAGGGGCTTAAGCAACCTATAAAGATAGTATTTATATTTATTTTTAAGCGGCCCTCTAAGCATAATCCCCTATAAAAATATGATTAAGATAATCACAGCCTACCATCCAGTCTAAGAAGCATACACCCTAACATCTAGTCTAAAATATTACATCAAAAAACAAAATATACATCATACCAGCCACCACCCTAACATAAAGCTAGAAGTAGTGACTTAATTCTAATGTGTGTGTTAAGGCTTGTGTGGTATGTCTTGCTAAGCATTAGAGTTGTAGTTCTCTTGGTGTGAAAGAGATTTAATTTAACCATAAAGGATGATTTCACTTCAAGTTTTTTAATTGATTTGAGAATTTCAATTTGTGTTTTGTTTGGTTTCATATGATTTACACTTAGCATCTAAGTGTTATAAAGAGAAGAAAGAGGATTGCCCCCTTTCATCACTACCTTAAGCCACTTTCTAAAGCATGTTAATTTGATTTAATTCTCTTTAGTGAATGGCTTATTAAACATTTTAATTAATCCTAAATTTAGGTTCACTTTAAATAGCTCCATTCAATATGAAAGGCATCTTAAAATTAATTTGATTGAATTACTATCACATATGTAGACATCACAAATAACATGCATATGATTTAATCCTAAGTGTATCTATACATACAACATGTTTTAGCACACTTAAATGATAAATGTAGATGTGCATATTTTATATTTATATTTTTTATTTGATGGAATTATTTAATCAGAGCTTTGTCAAAATTCTTATACAGAAAGACATAAGAATGAAATTAAATAGGTACGTATCATTGTTAAATCAGGGAAGTGAGGTAATCAATTGACCTCCCTAGGGCTAGCTAAAGCCTTGTATTCCCGAGATGTCCAAACTATATACCCATTTGCATTCAAACATATGTAAATTTGTATTTAAGAATATACGAAAAGAGACCCCAAATCATAAGGCTAATTAATTCAATCACTTAGTCTGTTATGAATGCATATATTTTTAATAAAAAAGAGGGATTTTCATCATTTATCCACACATACATACACGTATAAAGTGAAATAAGCAAGTACGTGCCTTTGTTAAACCAGGAAAGTGAGGTAAACAAATGACCTCCTTGGGGTTAGCTAAAGCCTCGTATTCTTGGGATGTCCAGACTATATACTTGCTATCTCACTACACATGAATGTATATGTAAATAAGAGAAAGAAAATCATGCAAAAATTACATTTTTTATTGGATTAGAACATTTATGTATGTGAAACAAAATTTCAACCCAATTCTAATGTAGGAACACAAGTAAATGAAATCAAATAAGTATGTGTTGTTGTTAAACCAAGGTAGTGAGGTAGTCAAATCACCTCCTTGGGGATAATTAAAGTCTCGTATTCTTGGGTTATCCATACTATATACTTATTACCATCCAAATACATGTGAAACTACATATAGATTAAAGAAAAGAAAGCTCTATTTCATTTACTTACGCTATAAGCGCATGCAAATCTATATGTAATCATAATTACTATCACTTCATATGTTATTACTCATTTATAAGATTTTTGAAAATACATTTGAATTTAATTGTGATAATAGCCACATATATATATATATATCAAATTAAATCAACACATGCAAGCTTGACGTAAAGGAAAATCATTTGATTTAATTAATTTTGAAAAGATGAATGTATGATTTCAAATGACATACAACATTTAACATGATTAGAAAGAAATAAATATACATAAACAAATGATTTTATTCAATTAAATTAGTTCCTAAGGACAATCGTATCAAATAAAATCATTTAAGATAAACCAAAGCTTATTTAATGTATCATTTTTAATCTCATGTTTTGATTTGATTTAAGGATGTGAGAAGAGATTTTCTGATCCTAACCCATTCCCATGTTTGTTAATTAAATTGATTTAATGAAATATGATTTGTTTGATTTTACGAGTTAATTATGTCATAATATGCATTAAATCCATTAATTAACCATTTATTATGTTACCTTAACATAATAACTCAAATAAAACATACATTGGAAATTAAATTAGCAATGATCCTAAGAAATGAAAGGGGTCTAATGCAATTGGCTCATAATTAATGATTAATTAAGTTAAGTAACTTAATTAAGTACCCTTATAATTCTCCCACTCATGTGGGTTAACTATAATTTCTTTAGAATTTCCTTAGGTTGTTGAACACCTAAGGGTCTACCTAAGACTTCATTAATCAAAATTCCATGTGATTATAATTTCAATTTGATTAATTGATTAACCCTTGATTAATTTAATTAATGAAATAAACTTAGTGAAATAGATTAGGAAGGAGGCCCTAATCTTATCCTAGGGATTCATTCACTATTAAGCAATAATTAACCATTTAATAAATTAATCAATTACTATTCATGGGATTGATTAATTATTAATTAATTTAAAAGAGTAATTAGAGCTTAATTAGTTAATTTCCCTAATTAATTAAGTAATAAATCCCAATAAAATCATGGGAGGGAGAGGTCATCCCATTGGATTAGCACACAAAGTTTTGGGTTGTAATTAAAGAGTAATTAAGCTAGTTAATTTTGTAATTAAGCTTTAATCAAGCCTTATTTATTATTCAAAATTCAATAAGAATATTTTTAATATATTCTCTCCAAAAATACCTTCGAAATGAATATTTATTTGCATTTTTTAAATTTATTTATGATTTGTTATAATTTATCAAAGTTTTAGCTAATTTAAATAATTTTTTATGATTTTTATAAAGTCTATTAATTTATTTTTACTAAAATAGACTATTTGAGCTTCAAAATACAATATCTCCCAATCTAGAAAGTATTTTAATTTGAAATTTTAATGGTTAATGTATATTAACTTCAATTTCAATCCCTAAAAATTTCAAATCAATTTGATGTGTATTTTTGGATTAATTGATGAAATTGTATTTTTACTAAAACTTAAATTAAGCTGAGAATACTTAGTGAAATTAAGGATTTTCAATTTGTTAGATTCGTCTTGAAGAAACAAATCTAATGAGCTCTTATTTGCAATTTTTGGTTAAGTTTTTTATTTTCTATGAAATTTTAAAGTTTTAGATAATTTAATTAATTTTTAAAGTAAGAAAATGGTGAATTTTCTACTTAACCTAGTCAGCATCATGCGGCATTGACTGGACCATGCATCACCGTGCGATTGGGGCTTGCAGTTTTGTGTAGCACGTAGTGCCACGTGGTAGCACACGATTGGCTGTGCGTCACTTCATCATTCCATTGAGTGGGAAACTCTGTTTTCGCATGGACCATCCAATCGTAGATTGGATGGTCTTGATCAGATCCATGACCTAGTGGCTAAAATTAGGTGGATCTGGCATTTAGTCACAGCTGTCCATTTCTATTGAAGTAGGATCGGATGGCTGCTGGTTCGTCTGCTTCCCAATCGGCAAAATTGAAGGATTAAAACCCAGAAAATCCAAAAAATGCATGGGAGAGTTTTTTTTAGCTCAATTTCACACCGACTCTCATTGAAAACTACTGCTTTGTATTAGGATCATGTGAAATGGAACATGTAATGGTTTTTTAATTGAAATTCCTAAAATCAAGCAAACATCATCACAAGCAATAGATCCTGTGATCGGCTAAATGATTTGAAAATTACCTCATCGAGGATAGTTTTTGATGGCTATGTTGATCCTAGCACACTCCTAGATGTGAGATGAGGCCTTGGGATGAATCTACATCCTTTCCTTCACTTGGAATGTTGTATCCACCAATGGACGTAGCCTCCTTGCTGGAATCCACTTGGTTTTAGTGTTTTTCCATAGAGAGGAAGTGTGGAAAGGGTTTCTCTCTTTCACTAGAGTTCCTAGAGCTTCTCCAATGCATGAATTGAATGAAATTTATGCCTCTTTTCCCATGTGCTTGGTGGTGGTTGAAAATCACTACTAATGATGATTTTTGGCTCCTAGTGGTTGTCCTATGGCTTCGGGTGGTTGGGAATGGCAGGGAAGCATCCTAGGGGGCTTAGCTTGGTTGGTCAAGGCTTGAGAGGTGGCTACCAAGAGGGATTAGAGTGTCCTATTTATTTCAAATGCTCTAATGGGGGAGGTGAGGTGAATTCACCTTCACATGAGTCATGACTAATCCAACCCCTTGGCTTAGATTGGGTAGTGTCTTTGATGCCTAGGTGGACCATTGGGAGGTTTCCAAGTGGCCAAGGAATGGAAATGACCACTTACATTGGTGATTTGTCCCATGTGATACCCTTGACCCAAGGGTAGAATAGTCATTTGGCATTGAATTTTATTTGGATAGATTTGAAATGAGTCAAAAGTGAATTGCGCCAAATTTCATGTCGTTTGGAGTTCACTAGGTAGGTTTGGCTCAATTTGACCCATTTGTGTCAAATTGGGTGAAAATAGGTTAGGTTGACCAATTGGTCAAATTGGGTCAAGCATTTGACTTGCGTTAGAAGGAATTGTAGACATAGGTTTTGAAGCATACTTCTTGGAGTAAGTTTTCAAACCTAAGCATTTCTATTGTATTGCATTGTTAGAATTTAGGCTCTAGATTTCTAAAAAAAATGTCAACTCAAAATCTAAATTAAATTCCAAAATTTAAAGCTCTATTATAGGATAGTTGAAATGCTTACTAGGTATCCCTGTATCATCAAACATTTCCCTCTTCATCTCGTTTAGCCTCCAAAAATAAATCTTGTCACTTTGGATCATTCCCAATTAAAAATTCCAAATACCATTCTTTTAAAAACTAGGTTAAAACTTCATAGAAATAATAACTTACTTTTTTAATCAAGAGTATTCTTAAGAAGTGACCCTTCTTTCAGGGATATAATTAACTATAGGAGCTTTCTTTTATAGGGAACCATGAACCTAGCTTAAAATAAACTCTGATCTATTTTCCATGTAGTTTAAAGGATAACTCTCTAGTACATGAAAAACCCATTAACCTTTGGAGTCTTTTATTAATGATCAAATCTATTATAAGAAACATATTTATCTTTTGAGAAAATATGTTTATGCTTTAATGACACATTTGATCATCCAAAAAAGATATTTCTAAACTCTATGTGGTGTCATAAATTTTCCCTACAGAGATATTTTCTAATGACTCCACTATGGAATGGTTCCTCCCTCAATCTGTAGAAATAAGTTATTATTTCTATACATTGGTAGTGTACTTGTGCCACTCATGGGTCAAGACTTCCTTTCTTTCTGTTGGATGCCTTTCCATTTCATCCATGGTTGAGCCCATTCAACATCTTAAACTAAGGTTCTAGAACTCTTTGTTTGCCATAGTTAGATGACTGGGTCCTAAAACCAAACGCCGAAATAAAAAAAAAGTTAAACAATTGAAAATTAAGACATTTTTATTAGACTTAAGTCTAGTAAGATGGATTTGATATCATTCCAATATAGAAAAGAAATGTTATATTCAAAAAGTTTGAAAATTACCTCAAATTTTGAAAAGTAAAACTAAAGAATAAATCTCAAAGTTAAATTTGTCTTTGATCCTACTCCGGCTTTGTAGTAAAGGTAAACAAATCATGATATAGTCCTAAATTGATACCCACTGTTCTAATACATTCAAAGGTAGCAAACACCTAAGGATGTATATTAAAATGAAGGAGTTTCTTCAAATCCTGAGAAAATCCAAATCAAAGGAAGTGGGCATAGTCTTACTTATTGCCCTTTACCACCATAATTGAAGCTTGAATTACAATTTAAAAAGAATCAACTTAAAAGAAAATGATAAAAAATAGGGATAGAAATGAAAAAATCATCCCAAAAGAAAATTCACATGCGCCCCATCTTAATAGCTAATCACATGAGAATAAGTCTCATAGTAGGCATCCTTTTAAAATGATAAGGTTAGGATTAAGTCATTAAGACACCTATCCTATTAGTCAATAAAAATGTGAGGTTTTGGATCAAGTCATCAAAGACCCCTTTCCTCCACCCAAGCTATTTAGGTTGGATTAAGCCATTGAAAGTCCCATCCTAATAGCCAGCTTGAAAGAAATAAGTCCCTCAATAGGAATTTTTTATAGAAATAAGGATAGGAACAAGTCATGAAGACCCTTTTCTATCAAATAGGCTAATTAGGTTACAAATAAGTCATGAAGACCCCTGGCTATTAGCCAAAAATTTGAGGTTTAGGAACAAGTCAAAAAGACCCATTTTATTCATTGTGATTACTCAAGAAGGAGTTAAGCGATTGAAGGCCCCTTCTTAATAGTCAGTAGAAACAAGTAAGTCCTTCAGTAGCCATCCTTATAAGAATAGAATAAAGTCATTAAGACCCCTTTCCTTTTCAAGCTACCAAGGTTGTGAAGCCATTGAATACCCCTTCCTGTTAGCTAAATTTCATTAGAATAGGTTCCAAGTCTTATGACTCCTTTTCTAATGAAAACAAAAGAAACAAAGGAATGGAGATAAGCCATTGAAGGCCCCATTCCTATGGACTACTTAGACCAAGAATTAAGTCTATGTGATTCCTGCTAATAGTCAAAATACTAAGATTTAAGATTTTACAACTAAAGCCCAATCTCCCTAGCTTAGCTACTTAGATTGGAATCAAGTCTCCAAAGACCCCTTCCTAATAGCTTACAAGATAAGAGTAAATCTTCTAATGGCATATTTCCTTGTTTAAAATATCATGTAGTATGGTTTAGGAGTAAGTGTCAATATTGGCATCCTCTCCAACTACTATTCTTAGATAGGAGTACGTCCCTTAAAGGAATTTTCTCTAAGTATAGTGATTGTATTAGGATTAGACCTTTATTTGGGTCCACTCTGAATGACATCCCTATTCAGCTTAGAACTTAGTGAATTCAAGTTCTTAAGAATGAATCATTCCAAAATTAAAATAAATATAGGCATGTTTATGCCTATCTTTCACAAGAAAATCCAAAACAAAAATTGAATTCAAAATTAAAATTCAAATTCAAATTTTAAATTTAAACTCTTCCAAACCTATGATTGTAGTGTTGACTAATTCGATCAACACCAACATGTGCAGTGTACTCTGACCAATTCACTACACATATTAGGGATCCATTTGTTGACCTCATTTTTGGATGGGTTTAGCATTACTTCTAAAATCAATATTCATGACACCTATTCTTAGATAAGAAACCCTATAATTAAGTGCTTATTATACTATTCTTAGTAACCTAGTGTGCTTTCCTTGGGTTTGATCTAACATAATGGGCTAAGGTAGACTCATCCTAAATTCAGAATTTGGATTAAAACTAAATAAATCAAAATAAATTCAAATTAAATCAAATAAATTAATAAATTCAATACAAATTAATGTCAAATCTAGTCAACTCTTTTGACATGGGTTTAACTTAGGTGGGTCCTACCAAGTCAAATGTCAACCAAAAAAAATTTGACTAAATGAAATCATTTCAAATATTTTAAATGATATAATAAACATGTTTAATCATGAATCTAATGAAATTTAAATTTATTTAGGCCTTACTTAGATTAATTAGACCACTTAGTCTAAATTAACCTAAATAGGTCCTATTGGGTTCAAACCCAAATCAAATTGAAGTCAATTCAATTTGATTGATCAAAATTATTTGGAAATGATAACAAAATGTAATATAACCCATTATTAGGTTTAATTTGGTAAAATTTGTCAGTTGACCCAAATGAACCCAAGCTTAACCCATTAAGCCCAATTTCGGTCAAATGGGGTTCAAATTGAAATGAAATCAAAATCAAATGAAATTAATGACTCCAAATCATCTCACACATATGATCAAGCATGATTTGAGTCCAAAAAAAATTTAATTGAGTCAAATAGGTCATTTGAACCCAATTGAAATCAAGCTTAACCCATTGAAGCCTAAATGGGTTAAGGTGAAACGAAATATAAAATTAATTCAAATCTCAAATGAATTAATTAAATCAAAACTTAATAAATCTTCAATTAAAGATGATTGAATCCAAAATTAAATGAATTAAATCAAAAACAAAACACTTTGAATCTAAATGCTTGAATTTAGTTCAAATCTCCAATCCAATTCAAATGGATTTGGATTTAACCTCAAACTCACATTAAGTTTGATTTGAGGAGCCACACACTAGCCTAAAGGTTATAATGGTGATGCCAAAAGCCATAAATAAAACCAAAGGGAGATGAGTTGAGGTTTTAACCAAGTAAAAGATACTTAGTGGATTCCTCCTCCTCCCTTCATCCTTAGTCCTTTGGATTTTATCCAAGCCACCTTTGACCACCTCTTGGAGGATGGTTCCAAGGTTTTGAATCAACTTATCAATCCCCAAACAAAGGAGGACTTGGTCTCCTCCATGAAGAAGAGGAAGGAGGAGCAAAGGAAAAAAGTCCATGGGGAATCTAGCTCTCAACCAAGAAAGGAAAGGGGAGGAGATGCCTTATTTCCCTCTAATTTCTTATCTAAATACACTCAAAAGACCAAGGGGGAAAAAACCCACCCTCTGGCCAAACCTCCCGCCACTAGTGGCTAGAATCTAGCTACCTAGAAGCTCACATACATAGCTCTCATCCATGTATGGAAAGAGGGGTGAGAGACCCTCTTCTCCCCTTTTTTATCCCAAATCTTTCACAAAGGGAAGAAAAGAAGAAAGAGACCATTCCCCTAAACCCTCATTGTCAGCAAGTCAGAGTTTGGCCAAATCTAGCGGCCTACTGTTCAACCTCTAATGGGAAAACACTAGGGGCAGTGTTTTCACCTCAAATTGAATGTTCCAACATGTTCTAGATGTAAAGGAGACCTCAAACGAATCCTCACCAAGGCTCGCTGCTGCCACCGAGCTGCAGAATGGTCAAACTCGATGGAAAACATATGTTGGTCTCCAGGACATATGGTGGGGAGGCAAGCCACCAAATCACGTCCACGACTTCATCACATCGAGGTGAAGGTGTTCGAGTCGATCCCACCACAGAGATCGCCAGAGTT
The DNA here is from genome assembly GCA_021442155.1 of Cymbidium sinense. Taxonomy (NCBI): domain Eukaryota; kingdom Viridiplantae; phylum Streptophyta; class Magnoliopsida; order Asparagales; family Orchidaceae; genus Cymbidium; species Cymbidium sinense. Next base: position 22,736,874 of record CM038229.1, read on the forward strand.
GAGGTATGCTTCACAACCGACTTATATGTCAAATTTTTTGGCTATTTCTGAAACAAAATTGATCCCTCTGAGGATCAAACCTTATAGATCAATTGCAATTTGATCCCTGGTCATTTTGCAATGAAAATCATATTGAAATTGACCTCAAATCTCCAAAAATTCATCGAATTCAATGGATGGCATCTGTCTCTCGCTAGAGATGAACGGGGAGTGATCTCCACTATCCTTTCCTTCAATTTGGAATGGGCGACTGATATCTAGAAACATGATTTGATTAAATCCCATAAGAAAATAGCGCAATGAATCGGGAATATCCGATCTTCGATCAGACAATTAGGATTCAACTTGTGTGACACCACTTTTGACATGAACGCCACACAGATTCCATGTGGCCTGGTGGCACTATGCCATGTGGTAAAGGCGCCACGGCAGCGTCACCATTTTAAAGCGGTTATTCCTGATTTAATTAATTAAAAATTAAGAAAAATGTCAAAAACTTTAAAAAATTATAGAAAATAAAATATAAATTAAAAAAATACAAATGAGGTTTCTCTGGATTCATCTCAATGAGTAGAATCCATTAAACTGAAATCCTCAATTAATTTTGGATAAATTTAGTTTAATTTGACTTTAATTTAAATTAATTAAACTCAAATTAATCCCAAACCATTAATCCAATTGAAATGATACTTTGGGAACTAACATTGAGGTCAAAATGCACCTTAGGAAAACATTTCATGGTTTATTGCTAAGTAATTCAAGAAATATCTAATTTCAAACTCCAAACTTCATTTTTAATTAAATAAATTAAACATAAATTAAATAAATTATTGAAGTGGATCAAATCACTTTGAATCATCACAACAAACCATAATGAACTTAAATATATTAATGAAACTCAGTAAAACTTTATAAATCACAAAATGACCTAATATGGTAATTAATTGAATTAATTAATTCAATTAATTAACCATAACTTAAATAAAACACAATAAATCAACCAAATTCCCAAAAATTATGAACCAACACTCTATGAATGCGTCTTTTAGAGAGGAATTAAATAAAAATAAAATCACAAAATAATCCTCACTAAATTAGACTTAATTTAGATTTTTAATGAAATAAGTAAACCCTTAATTACACCCTAATTATGCATTTGATCAAAATGAAACATTGGAAATATGAAATTGGCATGAAACTCCGCTTGCCATAATAGGTTCAAACCCAATTGACCTTTGGATTGGGAATTATTGAATTTTTGAATCTCTAGATCAATATAAATCAAATAATAAATTAAAAAAATTCATCAAATAACTTGAAATAATCTTTGTTAACACTAGAACATTCAAAGATAATTCTCCAACATCCTAAATCAAAGAAGTTGATCACTTACATACTTAAAGGTTGATAAAACTAATAATTAAGGTTAAGATCTATTAAACCTTAAGGTTAATGAACTCATAATCAAACAATCAATGAAATCCTAATCCATAAACAATGTAACCTAAGAATTGATTTAAACATTGACCTATATGTCTTAGGTTAACATAAATCAAACCAAATAAAACATAATTCAATAAACATAAACATAATTCAAATAAAACATTAATGAAAGCAAATGTTAAATCAATTTTATCCAAATCAAATGAAATAAATTGAACTAAATTAAAAATATACTAAACCAAGAATGAAAAATAAATCAAATCAAATAAATAAAATAAAGAATTAAATTTTAAAAGAATTGAAACATTAATCCAAAAACCAAATTGAACTCAAAAATCCAACTCATCTAAATGAAGCTAAAATGATTAATTAAGATACTTAAGGATCTTAATTATGCCTTTATGATGAATCTTCATCTTTGGATGAAGGTTTCATTAGAATTTAAGATGTTGAATATAGTGGGTTCCTCCCAAAAATGGAATCTATTCTACTCTTTATTCTTGAAAACGTAAACTTCATTTTGACAAAATAAAAGTGAACTTGGAAATTAAAAAAAAATTATTAAATCATTTAAATTGAAACCATCCACAGGTAAAAATAAAACAAACCTCAATACTCTAAATTGAAACTTGAACTAAAAAGGCTTAGCAAAGTCTTGCCACACAAGCCTTTTCCCATCACACACTATATCATTAGGTCCCGAACCCTGGACTTACGTTATGACATTCTGTGATTCATTATGATACTCTATGTTGTGTTGTGATATGCTTTTCATGACTCTATAGTAGACTGTATGCTAAGATTGTTTTCTAGTTAGACTGGATGATAGGATATTCTTTTAAGAACTAACATTATTTTCTATAGGGGGCAATGCTAAAAAGGACTACTATCATAAATCAATTAAAATTATTATTTTCTTGTAAGTATACTTAAGTTCATAAGCATAGCCTAATAGGATAGGTGGGCTTGGCAAGCTGCTAATGTTAAGCCCATATATTTATGAAATATAACTACTATGTGCTATTTATATTTTCCTAACATCTATATTATAGGGTTTAGGATTTATTTTTGAAATTAAAATGTAAAATTTGAGATTAGAATTAGGTTAGGATTTATGGGGTCTAGGTTTAACAAGAGCTTACCCTACTAGGAGATGGAGTAGAGATCTCATGTGAAGTCCAAAGGAGGTCCCTAAAGAAGGAGATGATCATGAAAAATAAGCCATATATCTAAACTCATAGTTATAGTCTGGGTTGTATAAGGATAGAGCTTGACTACCTATTTGCTCTTTCTTCTAGGGTGTATAGCGGTACCTGGTTGTATTGGCCTTTCTTTTAATTAAAATTGGTTTGATTTATTTTGGGTGTACAATAAAATCAACCCACTTTTTTAGTTTTCTTTCTGTGATGAATGTCTGGACATAGACTCATAAAAAAATCAAATTTTTTACCCAACTTAAATCTAACCAACTGAAATAAAAATAAAGAAACTTGAAACTTCACACAAATTAAAGCCTTAGGAAAAACTAAAAACCAATTAGAAATAATTAGCTCTAAAAAATCATGCAATCATATTACATTTGCTCTTAAATTGGGCACTTCACCAATTGAACATAAGAAGCATCCGACCTATGAGGATGACCACCTTCTTGGGATAGTCTACTTTTCTCTTAATGAGTTGACCCATAACCAATTCTAATTGCATGCCATTTAGGCATAAAAATGCATTCCCAAGACTTTAAAAGAATCTTGAGTCAAAACATACAAAAAACTAAAAAAAATGTGCATTAGGTAGATGCATTTCATGCCCTATATGATATTAGTGATTAGGGAGTGAATCTAGGATTCTTAAATTTTTTTCTTAAAGGATAACGACCTAGCCATCTTACAAACATGAGACTTAGCATCGTGGATTTAAAATACCCTTAGGTGGTGTTAGCTAGCAGCCCTTCCAGGCGGGTTGTATATTCGGAAGAGTTAGGAATAGGTTTGTTCTCTCAAGTGAGAGGAATGGCAAATAATTCTCAAAATAAAACTAAGTTGAGCATCTCACTTAAGTTAGAAGCAATTATAGACTTATGATCTGAATCATCAACTTTTGAGTAAGTCTTCAATCCTAGGCATTTCTGCAGTCTTGTGCTGTTAGAATCTAAGGCTTAGATTTCTAAAAAAAAATATATAAACTCAAAATCTAAATTAAATTATAAAATTTAAAGTTCAATGATAGGATAGTTGAAAGGCCTAATGGGCATCCCAATATCATCAGACATTTCTTACTTCATCCCATTTGGCCTCCAAAAATAAATCTTTCAACTTTGGATCATTCTTAATTTAAAATTTTAAATGCCATTCCTTTGAAAACCAACTTAAAACTCCATAGAAATAATAAATTTTTCTTTAATCAAGAGTATTCTTAGGAAGAGACCCTTCTTCTTAAGATATAATTAACTATAGGGGCCTGCCCTTATAGGGAGCCATGAACCTAGTTTAAAATAAACCATATAATACTTCTCATGTAGTTCTAGGGAAAACTCTCTAGTACACGAAAGACCCTTTAGCCTTAAGAGTCTTTTATTAAATGATCGAATCCATTATAGGATATCATGTTTATCTTCTTAAATAATATGTTTATTCCTTAATGATGCATTTGATCATCAAAATATAAAATTCTTAAATTCTATATGGTGTCATAAATTTTCCCCATAGTGATAAATTAGCCATTTGACTTAATTAAACCCAACTTAATGTAAGATGGATTTTTTTATTCAAATCAAAATCTAACTCAAATTCAATGAAATCAATTGTTCAAATTATCATAAATGGTCATTTGAGAATAACTAAACACAAATTCCAATCCTAAGATGATAAGATAGGCTTGGAAACCCAACTTAATCTATTGTGAACAAATGGGTCAAACTAGCCTAAAACCAAATCAAATCCTATGTGGTTTGAATCAATTAGCTTCCAAATTATATATTAGGAAATCAACATCAATTGAAACTCAAATCAAAGATCAATTAATTAAGAGAAATACAATTAAACCACTTTAATCAATTTGAATCCAAAGTTCATCAAACTAAATGTAATCACTAAATCCAACGAAATGAACTCAAGCTAACTTAAAGGTCACCTTCAATCTAGTTAAGACTAATCATGCCTTAGTCCAAATGAGCTTACAACAACCCAATGTTCTGTGGAATTAAGCAAGGATGAGGTGAATCCATGGGAAGAAAATGAGATCAAAACACATGTGCTTAAACCTAAATCCAAGGCAATTGAATTTGGATTTCACTTGAGATCATCTTAGGATGAATCAAAGAAGCTGCCAAGAGTCCTAGAAGCTACTAATTACTCTAAGGAGAGAGAAAGAGTGGCAGAGATTTTATAGTGGAGAAGAATCCATAGGAAGCCCAAAATTGAGCCACCTTGCTCCCTTGCCATCCAAATCTTACCCATGCTTGCTGCCTCACTCACTAAGTGATTTATACTCCATCTTTGAACTTCTCATCGCCTTTTACATCATCGTTGAACCACAGATCCCTATGGGTGGTGATCTCCCTTGAAAACTAATGAAAAATCTATCATTCAATCATAAAAACTCATGGAGAAGACAAATTGTAGGAGTTTGCTGATTTCATCACATTCATTGAGTGAAATGGTACCTTTCCCTTCCTCCCAAGCTTCTTCAATCATTCCCAACACCAAACTCCAATGATTGATGATGGATGTTCTTCTCTATATTGATTCGAAGGGAGTGAATTCACAATTCCTTCTGCAAAAGCCTCATCCAACCTTTTTTTGGGTGTATTTGAAACTCAAACCATCCCTGAGACCCAAGCCAGCAAGGTATGACCAAAACTAACTCCCCTTTTAATTTTATGTTAGTTGTTTGTGAAAAAAAATTAGTTTTAGAAATGATCAAGCCATATAGATCCCTTTGAAATCTTGCTTTGATCATTTTGTAATCAAAATTTGGTGATTTCATCGTGTAGATCACCGACAATTAGCTCCAAAATTTTGATGGTACTCGGTCACCATCGTAGATGAAGGCAACGAGATAATAGCTGTCTATTTCTTCTATTTGGAATAAACAACTATGATTTAGTCAAATCGATCAATTGAATCCCTTAAGAAATTGTAGGTTGATCTTGGTCCATCCGATCTTCGATCGGATGACCCTAATAAACTGTGCCTCCATTGCCAATTTAATGTGAGATCCACCTCGATACCGAGTGACCCAACCACGCAGCACCATGCGTAAAGCGGTGTCGTGTTAGCACCGTCTAGCGTAGATTATTTTAAAGAGGTAAATCTGATTGTTTTGGATTTAAAAAATAGAAAAATATATTAAAAACTTTAAAAATCATAGAAAATAAAATACCAAACTAAAATAATGCAAAAAAGAGATCTACAGATTCATCTCAATGAGAGAAATCTATCAAGCCAAAAATCCTTAAATTTTATTAGGTAATTTTAGATTAATTTAAATTTAATTGAAATAAATAAAACCATAACTTTGGGGAAGTGAAATTGAGGTCAAACTAGATTTCAAATAAAATTCTTAGGATTAAGTGGAGATTAAATTATAATATACAATTTTTTTAATCTCGAACCCCTAATTTATGAAATAAATTAATAACAAATTAATAAAATTGAGGAAAATCATGGAATTACTTTAAAACATCATAATACACATTAATAAACACAAGAGAAGTATTAAATCTTAGTTAAACTTATTAATATTCAAAATGACCTCATCGGATAATTAAATAAATAAATAAATTCATTTAATTGATCTGATATTTAAAAGTCATCAAAAATCAAACAAGATTCCAAAATTCTCAAATAAACCCTCTTTTGATTTAACTTCCATAAATAAATTAAGGAAATATAAACCCCTAAGTAAATTCTAGTAATTTAAGCTTAATTTTGTTTTTAGCAAAATCATTAAAAATATTAATTAGTTTTAAAATACGCATCTAATGAAGATAAAGCTTTAGGAAAATAAGATTGATAAGGAACCCCACTTGCCAAAAACATTTCTAAGAAAAATGACTTCTAGATCATAAGTTGTGAAATTTCTAAGTTTTAGGCCCATTTAAGTTAAATAATAAATAAAAGAATCACAAAATTTTAGAAAATTAATGGGATTAACTTAAGACATTTAAATAACAATGATCATTTAAGTTAATATACACTAACATTAGTTACATGAAATAAGTGAATAAGAGTAATCAGATCAAAATTAAATGTATTAAAAAATATATGTGAAGTTAAATAATCACTTTTATGTTGAACCTTAATTAAATCAAACAAATATAAAATGGAATATAAACCTAGATTATGAAATTACTTCCAAGAATGTTCATCTTAAATAACCAACATGAAATCTAAATAAATTAAATTATTTGAAACTAAATTAAAATATTAAATTAAGATAAATAATCATTAAACTAAAATCAATCAACCAAATGTTTAAAGTTATAATTTAATTTGAATGGGAAATTTTAAATTCTAATTAAAGTCCCAAATAAATTAAATTAAGATACATTACTTAAATCAATTGAAATTTAAATGAACGAAGAATAAAATCTTTAAATTCCAAATACAATTAAAATTAATTAAATAACATAAACTTCAGCCTTAAAAAAGGAATTAGACATTAATCAAATTAAATCCAACTTAAATAAACCATTCAAATTAATTCAAAGAGGTTAATTAAGGAGTTTAGGTTCTCAGTTTGTCCCTTATGATGGATTTTTATCTTAAGATGAAAATTTCATTCTACTTAGATTAGGATATTGAATGTGATGAGTTTTGCCCAAAGCATAATTCATTTTATTCTTCATTCTTCAAAATCTAAATTTAACTCTAACAAAAAATAAATCCCAAATTAAAATGAAGTCTACCATGAATTAAATCATTTGAATTAAAATCATTGAAGAATAAAATTGAACAAACTTGAAATTCAAATTAAATCTAGAACTCAAAAGGCCTAGTGCACTCATACCACCCCTCTATCACAAACTAGATCGTTAGGTCACTTACCTTAGATTTAGGTTAGGTCAACAATCTATGATGTCATGTGATGTGAAATGATGTTTTTCTTATTTTATGATGTAATGTTTTAGACTGGATGGCTAGAAATTATTTGTTCACTACTTTAGATGTGAGGGCATTCTTTTTAGGCTAACATTATTTTCTATAGGGGTTGTGCTTAAAGGGATCGCCATAAGAAATATAAAATAAATGCTATTTTCTTGTAGGTGTTGCATAGCCAAATAGGATAGGTAGGCTTAGCAACCACTAGTGCTAAGCTCGTATGTTTGAAATATAAACTGCTAGTGTGTTGTATGTATTTTTTGACATTTATTTTACAAGAATTAAAAATTTGTTTTAGAATTTAAAAATGTAATTTAATCATAGAATTAGTTTAGGATTTGTGATGATTGGGAAAAATTGGATCTGACTTTACCAATTGGTGGTCCCTTATGAAGCTCATGGAGGTTTCTGAAGAAGGTGACAATCTTGAAGTTAATGAAGGCCCCATAGATCGAGACTTTTAGTTCTAGACTGGGTTGTATAATGGAAGAGCTCGGTTGCCCACTTTTGTTTGCTTCTAGGGTGTACAATGGTACCTGGCTACATTGGCCTTTCTTATTAATTTAATTTGACTTATTTTATTTTGGGGGGTATGCAATCGAACCACATGCTTTTTTAAGTTTTTTTAGTGATGTATTCTATGATGAAAAGCTTAAAAACATTAAGCTCTTAAGAAAACTAAATTTCTTACCCCACTAAAATTAAATAACTCAAACATAAATTAAAAATTCATAACCTCACTATAAATAAAGCCTTATGCATAACTTAAAAAATAACTAGTAATAATTAGACTTTGTGAACCATATGAGCATATTGTTTGTTATTCTGAATTGGGTGCTTCACCCATTGTTCTTAAAGGGGCATCCGACTTATGAGGATGACCACCCTTCTCAGAGAAGTGTGCCTTCTCGTATTGATTTGACCCATGACCATTTTCTATCTGCTTCTCATTATAAGAATGAAATTACATACCTAAGCCTTAAAATAAAATTATGAATCAAAATACATAAAACAAAAAAAATTATTACATTAGTTGGGATCATAACATGCCAATCATGATTGTAGCATTAATGGAGTGACTTTAAGTTCTTATCCTCTTATCTAAATACAATAGCATAGCCATCTTGCATACGAAAGACTAGAATAATGAATTTAAAATCACTTAGGTGGTGTTGTTGGTAACTCTTCTAAGCATGTAGTAAATTTAGAAGAGTCAGGGATATGTTCATTTTCTTAAGTAAAAAAAAACTAATAATTCCCAAGAATTATATTAAGTTAAGCTTTTATCTTATGTCAAAAGAGTTTATAGACTTAGGTTTTAGAGCATCTTATTGGAATAAGTCTTCAACCATTAGGCATTTCTAAAATCATGTGCTATCAGAATCTAAGATTTAAATTTTTTAATAAAACACTAATTCAAAATTTAAGTAAATTAAATTTCAAAAATGTAAAGCCCAATGATAATATAGTTAAAATGCTTACTGGGCATCCTAATATCTATAAACATTTCTTACTTATTCCCAATTAGCTTTTGAAGAGAACTCTTCCTCCTTAGAATGCCCCCTTTTGAATAATTGAACTAATAATCTTTTTAAGACAAGCTTTAAAATTCATAAAGATAAAAGTTAATTTCTTTAATTGAGAGTATTCTTAGAAGAAATTCCTTTTATTTAGAGATGTACTTAATTATAATGGCTTGCACTTATAGTGAACTATAACCCAACAATAAATAAACCTTATTCTACTTTTTTTTATATAGTTCAAAGAAAAAAGCTCCGGAATATTGAAGACCCATTAACTTTAGGAGTCCTTATTAAATAAATGAATCCATTATAGGGTGATATACTTATCTTTTGAGATAATATATTTATCTTTTAATGACATATTTGATTACCTCAATAAGTACCATAAACTGTATGAGGTGTCATAAATTTTCTCCTCATAAGTAACTTGCTTAGATAACATCCCCATGACCCTATTCAGGTTGACTTAAACTACTTCAAGCTAAGATAATGCTTTTGCTACCCCTCTTAGTAGTCACCCTAAGTTGTATAGTAATTGCTCTATTGACTATAGGTTATCCTGGTGATCAATTCCTCTTAGGAGGATATAAGTCCCCAAAGCTTTCTTTTTAAATTGATCATCGCATATTGACGGGCACCCTTAGGTTGGGTGGGAACTACTTTGCTGACAGTAAACCACCTTGGCATGCAACACCATTTAAGAAGATATGATTTCTATGTTTTTTTCCAAAGTTAGCCGCCATACACCGATAGGATTTATATGATTTGGGATTAGGAGAATGCCTTAGTGACACTTTTCATAATGAGCATTCTACTTGCATAATGTCGTTATAACCCCATTTAGATATGACCCAGGTTACTATTGGATTGGACAGTCCCCCTTTTATAGTAGCCTTACATTTGGTTGGATAATGTTATTCTATAGATGCTTGGACTATCCTTTTGGGCTAGTAAATCTAAGGTAGGCTAAGGCCCCCATTACTCCACCTTAGTCCAATAGGGTCCACTATATATATACACATATATCTTAGGGATTAGGATCACTCTTTTAAGGCCTTTTTCTATTAGGCATCTTATTTGATAGCATCAACATGATTTCATCAGGTATAGCATAAAGTACTTCAAATTTGGACAATTCCCTCATGTCCCCCTCTTAGTAGTTGCCTTAGGTCGGGCTTGACTTACTACACGGTTAGTAGGTTACCTCGATGATTAATTTGCTTAAGAGGATGCAATTCTTTGATGCTTTTTTCTTAGTTCATCCATCACACATTGATGGGTAGCCATTAGGTTGGATAGACTTTACTGTACAATTGGTAGACTGGTCCTTTGAGCTAGTAAGTCTAAGGTAGACCAAAGCACCCATAGATTCTTTTTCGTGTGGCTCATTACACACTAATAAGATCCATATATACTCATTTATGGTCAGTGACTATTTTAGGTTTGGATCAAGTTTCAATTGCCCCTCTCTTAGTAGATTCCCTATAAGTTAGATGTCTTCTCTCTATAAATAAGCGACCCATCTCTTTAGGCTAGTAAATCTATAGTAGGTCAAAACCCCCATGGCTTCTCTTTAGTGTAGCTCATCGCACACTGATAGGGTCCACTTATACACATACTTACATATTTAAGTTTACGATCACCCATTCTTGGCTCCTTTCCCAAGTGACTAATTTAGATTTAGATCATACCATTACAACACCTCTCTTATTAGTCAACCCTATAGTTTAGATAACATCATTTTGTAGGTAAGCAAGCTACTTTTTTGGACTAGTAAAAATAAAGCAACTCAAAGCCCCTATGGTTCCTCTTTAGTGTAGTCCATTGCACACTAATAGGGTTTGCCTATTCATATACACTCATATTTTAGGGTTAGGATCATGCCTTCACTATCTCTCTTTGGATTGACTATTTTAGGTTTGGATAACACTATTACCACCCCTCTCCTAATAGTCACCCCTTTATGATAGCTAACACTATTCTATGGGTAAGTGGGCTACCCATTTGAGGTAGTATATCTAAGGTAGGTCCAAGCCACCATGGCTGCTCCTTAGTGTGGCTTACCACACATCAATATGGTCCATATACACTCTTCTAATTTTTTGGGGGAGATCTGACTCTCAGATCCCTTTTCCTCATCATGATTATCATATATTCACATATTTTTTAGGAGCTCCTCCTTAATATCATTCTCATAACCAAGTTATGATTCATCTACATTGAACATCTCCATGGTTCTCTTCCCAAGTTGTCCTTATGGAAACATTTTTCCACATCTCTTAGATTACATATAATCAAAATTTCTATGGAGCATCTTTCTAATGCCCTTGGCATAACCAAAATAAATTCTCACTCAGGGAATACTCCTTAATGTCTCTTGGATAAGATTACTTTTAGAGAGTTCTTCCTTACTTTTTTGACCTCATATTCTGAATGATTCAAATCATAAGTCCCTGAACTTATGATTCATTCTAGGCATCTTTGATGCTGGTCATTAAATCTTTATCACTTAGAAGCCTCAACTTCTTAATTAAAGTACTAGGTGATTTTTATCATAATCATCTTATGCTTTAAGTTTAGTATAAGTACCCTTGCTTACTACTCTTCAGATAGTTTGGTCAATGCCAATATGTGCGGTGTTCCTTGTCTATTACACCACACCTATTAGGGGTTCTTTTATTGACCAGATTTTTAGTAAGATTGACACTCATCACTCCTTATACCTAGGACTCAATCTAGTCACTAAAATTTTCTCACATAGAGATAAAACACTTCTAGTGGCTAGGGGGACACCAACCTAAAGTCTAGAAGACTTTCAGGGCCCAACCCTAATGCTAGACCCCAACCTGGATAAGGTGGTACCAAATGAAACCCAAAGCCTAGAAGACTTACAAGGCCCAACCCTAAGGCTATACCCAAAGTCAGATTAGGTGGTACCAAATGACCCTGATTTCAAACTTAACCCTATGTATTAAACTTAACTAATTGTATGTCACCCAAAGTCTAAAACCCATCCAAACCATAACTAATTTGTGTATAAGTTGGCCAAGTGATGACCCATTTGGGCCTAAAGGGGATGAACCCAAAATTTATTCAAACCATTTGAAATTGGGCTTATCCAAATTTCTTAAAATACTATTTGAACTTGATTGAAGCCTCATTAGGATTCAATTTGGCCAATTGGGTCATCTAGCCCAAATCGACCCAATTAAACCTTATAAATCCAAAATAAAATCTAATTTGATTGAGCCAATCCAAAGTTTCACAATCATTTTAATCACATATTTTTTACATTCCTCATGATCAATTATAATTCAATTTGGCAAATTTGCCAATTTGACCTTAAGGGTCAAATTGAACCAAACTCTAGTTTGATACAAATCAAACTAGAATAATTTTTATAATCACTTTCAAAATGATTATTGATCATGTTCCAATATCCAATTGAAGCTAGGTAGGTCAATTTGGCTAATTGACCCACTTAGCCCCCATTTGACCCAATCTGACCTAAAGGGTCAAATTGAACCAAATCTTGATCCAACTCAAATTAAATCAAACCAATTATTTCAATCCATTCTATGATGACTATTGATCATCACCCAACACCGAATTGAGCTCAATTGAGCTAATTCAAACCATTGCTTAAACTAATTTAATCTAAAGAGCCAAATTTAACCAAATCTCAATCCCATTCAACTTGGATTGAATCAACATGTACAATTTGTTCCAATTTCATTATTAAACACATCTAAATGATCGATTGAAGATAATTTAATTAACATAAATCAATTGGCCAACTTAACTAAAATTTGCCTAAAGGTAGCCAATTTAAATCAAATCAAAGCCTATTTTCAACCCCACATGAACAATTAAACATGACTCAATCCTTAATGGTACCCATTTTGGCAAATTTGACTAAATTGACCAGCTTGACCAATTTGGCACTACGATATGACTAGAGTAGTTTGAATAGTTCTAGATAGTAGCTAGAGTAGTTTTCAATGTGATTTTAAAGGAGAATTGAGTGAAAACTATAATAGTGACTTAATGACTATAAATAGGGCATGTTAGGTAGTGTTAAAGAGTTTGTTTGGCAAGTGAGTGAGTCTGGTGAGAGTATGTTTGAGTGTAGTGATAGCACTTGGAGAGTGACACTCTAACTGCTACGTGGGGTGTGTGTGTGTGTGTGTGGAGTGTGATAGTGTGTTCTTCTGAATCAAGTGGCAGAGAAGGAGATCAAAATGAAGGATTTTTAGTAAGGGATGTTGGCTATTTCCATGAGGGAGCAGTAGAGGATCACGAATAGTGGAGTAAGAAGATTTAATTTTTTTTCTTTTCTAGTTATCCTACGTCATATTTTATAATATTTAATGATTTTTTTCTCTACTATAAAGCACTAAACTTATAAATTACTCTAAATTTATGTGAATTTTTGGATATTTTGTGTTATATTAAACAATTTTTGTGGATTAATATAAGAAACTTATTTGTGCTTTCATGAAATCTATGTTTTACTTTTCTCCATGCTTTATTTACTTATGATCTGGATAATTGCAAAGTTAAAAATAAGTGTGATTTACAGATATCGATGAAGTCTTGGAAGAATAATTAGAAAAAAAGGTAAACAAATGTACAAAATGGTCATTAAATATATGTTTACTTTTAGGATTAACAATCATTTCAAGGGAAATATTTGTAAAATAATCAATTAAAATTTACTTTGCACTATGAAGAAAATTGAGTAAAGGGATTGATTTTGTTATACTTGCCTAGACATAAAGGGTATAACATTTTGCTCTGGATTAACAGTACAAGCTTAAAATTAATTCCACTACTTAGTTTAATATAATACATAATATAAAACTTTCATAAATTCTGAGAACTATTTTTAAAATTAAGAATAATAATATTATTTTATATAAAAATTAGAAAATTAACTTTCATAAATTAAAATAAATTTTTTTTAATATTTCACTTTGTTGGATAAAAATCAAGGCTAATAATAAATTAACATATAACTTAATAAAATTTTCAGATAAATCCTCATGAGAATGATATTTTACTTATCATTATATTAGTTGAATGACACATGCACCTGTGTTCATCTTTTTAGCTAATCAATTTTTTGGTGTTATTATTGGGGATCTAGCAAAATTTTAATTAAGTTAATATTAAGTGAATAACCTATTCTTATTCCAACTTATTATTTATGTTTTGATGTTATTTGAGTGTAGTAAGTTATTAGAATTATAATTGTAAGTAGTGTAATTAATTGTGTTAGACTTGCACTTTATTTTATAAGTGAAAGTTGATTTAATAAAAATTTGTTGTAATCACATATTGTGCTTTATAATTTTAGTTTATTTGACTATTTTGCATGCATAATGATATTAGTGTAAATATTTTGTAACTTAATTCTAAAAAAAATAAATTAGAATATTTAAGAGTTAGCTAAAATTCTAATTCTAGTAATCTTGTTGGTGGGAGTAGTGAAGCATTCATGTTTAACGAGTCTGGTGATGTAATTGCAGAAAGGCTTAACTATTTAGCCAATAGATTCAATGATCCATTCTCATGTACATATAATCTAAATTAGAGAAATTATCCTAATATCTCATAAAATAATAATAATTTAAACTTTAATTAAAATGAGAATATGAAAAAATTATAATAATAAATATTTTAATAATTATCAAGATTATATACCTATAGTTCTATTAGGGCATCCACCTCAAAATCAACTTTAAAAAGAAGGCTTCACTTGAAAACTTATTGTTGCAAATGGGAATCCAATTACAAAGTCAATCTGATTCTATTAAAAATTTAGAAATCTAACTAGGGAAGTTGGCTAACAACCTTGCAAATAGTACTTTGTAATAAAAAATTAATCTTTTGGAAATGAATAAAGAGAAATATAATGCGATAAAATTTAAAAGTGAAAAAGACTTAGAAAAGGTAAAGATTGATAAGTATAAACTTGAAGTTAAATTTGGGGATTTAGAAGATATTATTGAGGAAGCGATATAAGAAAAAAAAATGAAATTAGTGAGAAAGAGAAGATTGAGAGAGAAGCCTTTAAGAAAATGAGGGAGAGACCACCACCATCATTTCCTCAAAGACTACAAAAAATATTTAAATAATCAATTCCCCAAGTTCTTAGATGAAATTATAAAACTTTCCATTAATATTTCTTTTGTTGAAGCCTTAGAGAAAATTCTTTTTTATATAAATATTATGAAAGATATTTTATACGAAAGAAAAAAATTGAGATAGAATAAAATTGTAGTATTAATTGAAAAATGAAGTGCAATAATTCAAACCCAATTATCTAAAAAATTGAAGGATCCTAGTAGTTTTACTATACCTTGCACTATAAAAGATAAATTCTTTGGGTAAGCATTATGTGAACCTTGAGCTAATATAAATTTGATGCCATTGCTTATTTTTAAGAAATTAGGATTAGAAAAAGTTCAACCCACTAGTATTACCCTTGAGTTAGTTGATAGATCTTTGACTTATTCTATGGGGAAAATAAAGGATGTGTTGGTTAAAGTGGATAAATTTATATTCCCAATAAATTTTATTGTGTTAGACATAGACGAAGATAGAGAGATTACCATTATTTTAAGAAGATCTTTTTAGCAATAGGGATGACTATGGTAGATGTGGAAAAAGAGGAATTAACAATCAAAATTCAAGTTCAAAAAATCACTTTTAATATTTATAGTTCTATGAAATGTTTTGATGATAAAAATGAAGAGTTTGGGCTTAAACAAGAAAGTGTAACTGAGGATTTGGAGATATCATTGGTTGAAAATTCATTAGAATAGGCCATAATTGAAGAAAGAAAGAAAATGAAGGTGATCCATTTTGTAGATCCGCCCTTAGGGAATTTAAATAAAAATTTGAGCTCTTAGATGTGTTTGTTAGTACTCTTAAGTCATCTATCTTAAAAAACATTAGATTTGAGTTAAAATCATTAATTAGTAATTTAAAGTATGCCTACTTAAGTGAATCATCATCTTTACTAACCATAATTTTTTAGAATTTGGATGATGTTAAGAAAAAAGAGTGGAAGAAAATCTTGAAGATTATTATAAAAATTGTGGATTGGACACTTCCTAAGATAAAGTACTATCAAATTAGTTTATCTAAAATTAGGAAAACTTAGTATAGGTAGGCTGAAGACTATTAAGTAAGTGCTGCTTGGGAGGCAACCCAATGTTTGTTTGATTTGGTGTGTAGTTGTGAATTATTATTAAAAAGTTATTTTGTATTGTTGAAAGTACTTATAATACTAAATATTTGTTTACAAAAAGCTAAAGAAGAAAGGAGAAAGAGTTAAAAGAAGAAGATTATAGAATGAAAAGTTTGTGTCTTTTATTTTATATGTGTTTCATTATTTTATTATAGTCATATGTGAGTTTGAGGGAGTGGGAGAGATAGTTTTCTTCTTATTGAATTCTATAAGTATACAAAGTTGAAGTATTTCATTATGTAGGACTAATGCAATGTAGTGTTTAAATTATCAATTTATTTTATTTTAAGTATTAAAAGTTTGTAATTATCAGATGTCCTTGATAATTATATGTTATGTCTTAAAACACAAACGTTTATTTAACAAGTAAAACTTTTAAAATTAAAATAAATTAAATAATATTTTAACTTGAAAAATAAAACTTGCATTAAAATTATAAAATAATAAAATATAACTTAAATTATTAATAACTAAAATTTCTTATAAAAATTAATAATTTCAAATGTGTTAAGAAATTTCTTACACACACCACATATAGGAGATTCTTATTGAATTGTGATAATTGACTTGAAATAAATAGAAGTCACTAGTATTTCAATAACATAATTTTGATTAGTATTAATTGAAGATTAGCCATATAGTGAAAAATTATAATTCATTTGAATTGTGTTAAATATATGGAGAATAAAAAAGTATGAACATCAATAACAAGTATGAGTTACAAAACCAATAAGATATATATATATATATATATATATATATATATATATATATATATATATATATATATATATATATATATATATATATATATATAAACCAATTAAAATAGTATTTCATTTGAATTGCTTATTTTACTAATTTAAAACTTATGATTCATATATATAAACTTCAGTTTATATAAGTTGAAAATAATTTGGGATTTATTAATTATGATAATGTGATTAATATGATTTTCTTAGTTAAATATTTGTGATTTTAATTAATAGTCCAAATGAATATGACACAAGCATACATTTAGATGATATACTAATCACAAAGTAATTACTCAAAATTAATCTAAGGCTAATCATAGCATATTAATATTTAAAATAATTTTCTAATTATATATGATATTAATTATTTCTTTTTAATATTAATATAATTATAAAAAATTATCATATTTAATTTTTCATTCATTATGATTTAAAAGTTAATTAAAAAATTTTTTAATGAGATTTATATTTTATTAATTAAATAAATAAAGAAATCTCAAATTTTAATTACATCAAATATCCCCAAAAAAATTTGAGATTAAGATCTTGAATTATGAAAGAATTTATTTTCATCCACTCAAATAAATAAAGAAACCCAAATAACATCAAAAAATCATCAAACTCAATGGTATTTTATATACAGAGATCTCTCCTTTACTTTACATGGATAAGTAAAGTAGGGTTTATTTTATCATGGGTTCTATAGTTCCCTATGGAAGCAATATTTCATAGTTAATTACATCCTAGGAAATAGGAATTACTCAAGAATACTCTTGATTAAAGTAGTCAATAAATATTTCTAAATATTTTAAGGTTAGACTATCAATGGATTGGTTATTTTTGCAAATCAAATGGGAAGAGCTCAAATGTGCAGACTTATTTACTTATTTCAAGAGAGAATATTAAAGTAGTTGATTTATACTCATTGCAAGAGAGAAACAAAGTGCCTCAAAACTAAAATCTAGGGTGTTCTAGCACAAGCTAAGAGCTCGACCTAATTCTACTAGGGGGATTGGGATATAATGGCGCACCTTCATAGGAGAGGGTGAACACATCCTAACTTTTCTGGACTAACAACCACTAGAGTGGCTTCCAACTAACTCCTCCTATGATATAAAACCATGTAGGCTGATCTCATGTAGATACAATATAGCTAAGGTGTTATTTAATTTAAAAGGAAGCTATAATTCTAAACTCACTCACTAAGAGACTTGATAATGTTTGGTATGTAAACATGACTTAAACTAATGCAAAATTTTGCAAATTTTTAAACCATTTTATACACATTAATTCAGACCAAGGCTTAGGATAATTATCATTGAATGCTTGATGAAATTTAATAATGGACTAAATTAGTGAGAAGTGGTGTTCTCCACTACAAGAGACAACTCTCATAGGTCTAACTTATCCTCTATCATGCAAGAGTGAAGATCCTCTATGTTCAAGAGTGAAATAATATGATATGCATGGTGTGATAACATACAACATTTAACTAAGGAGGTTCATAAATCTTTTATTTATCTTGATTATGAACCTAAGCTTTAAGATGAGGTTATGAGTTGATTTAAATTTTTTTAAAGTTATTAATGAGGGTAGGAATTTTATTTTATCCTAAAGAGCCTATCGCATCGAGGCCACACATCAAATCATTAAATTTTAAGAAACTTAGAAAAAAGCATGCCATTTCTATTACATTAACTAAACACAATGATTAAACTTTTAAATTTCATAAAAGAATAAAAGGTCTATGCAGCTGAGTACCACCATACACCCTATAAAAGAGAAAAGGTTGGGTAGCCGAGCTCTACACTTATAAAACCTGGATTATAATTAAATATTACAATTGAAATAAATGTTATGGGATCTTCATTACTTATTCTTCTTTCTTTCTTTGGATTAGTGTGATCTAGGCTTCATAAGGCTTCCCAGGTCTTTGCCTTCTAACCACTACCCATGCTAAACCCCATAACACTAATCCTAATCCTATTACAAAAATTACATATATTTAAAAAATGAAATCTAACTACACCTGTAAAATAGATGTTAGCTAAACAAACATACCAACCAAATAATTATATTTTACATATTTGGACTTAGCACCCTACACTTGGGTAGTCAAGCCCACCTGTCTTAATTGGATTATGCTTAGGGGTATAAGCAGCACCTCAAGTAAGAACATTTTTATTCATTTATTATTACAATGGCCCCTCAAGCACAATCCCCCTGTGGAAGACATCATTAGCCTAATAACAACCTAACATTTAGTCTATGCATAAATAGTCTTAACATCCAATTTAAAACCATTACATCATTAAAGAAAACATATCACCATGACATACACCAATCTAACTTAATACTAGGATTGGTGACTTAGTATTCTAATGTGTGTGCTAAGGCTTAATGTGGTATGTCTTGGCTAAGCTTTAGAATTATGATTGTATAAAGTCTTAGGATTGTTTAAATTACTCATTAAGGATGGTTTCACTTTAAGTCTTTTAGCAGTTTGATTGAATTTTAATTTATATGTTTTCATTTTTTTCAATACTTACTTCACATCTAATGATTATAAAGAGAATAAATAGGCTTAGCTCTTTCATTTCTAACCTACATTTTCTAAAGGTAGGTTATTATGGCTTTAATTTTCTTAATGAATCACTTATGAATTTTATTTAGCCTAAGTTTAGGTTAGCCTTAACAAATCTTATTCAAACATGAAAGAAATCTTAGGATTAATGAAATTAAGTCACCATCATATGAGTAATACTCCACTACTTTCTTTCATTATCAATAATATTCACACTCTTTGATTTTCAATTTCTTTAACATTTGATATAATACATACAAATACAAGCAATATACCCATGTTTTTGCACACTTAATGAATGTTGAAACATGAATTTGATGGAAAAAAAGGTGGATTTCAACTCATAGCTAAGCATATTCAAGTATACATTAGAAATTTAAATAAGCACATACCATTGTTAAACTAGGAAGTGAGATTATCTAAGATCTCCTTAGGGATACTTAAGCCTCATATTCTCGGGGTGTCTAAACTATATACTTACCAATTTAAATACACATAAGCATAGAAACAAAACCATGCAAAGGTTATGTATGAAAATCCTTTATTTATGTAAAGTTTAATGGAATAAAGAAAGAGGTTTTACTTTATATTCTAGCATATGCATACACATAAATGAAATTATGCAAGTACATGCTATTGTTAAACCTGGGAAGTGAGATTATCTAAGACATCTTGGGGATACTTAAAGCCCTGTCTTCTCAGGATGTCTAGGATATATACTTGCTAATTAAAATACATATAAACATAAGCATGAAACATAAAAGTAAAGCAATTCATTGTCATATTTAAGTTACGATGAAATGGACATTTCCCTGAATGTTTACAATAAGCATTGACTTAAATTTCAAACTATTTGATTCATAATTAACTTATAATTTCAAAATAATTTAAGATTTATTAGTAATAATAGCCACACCATATAATATCATTTATCCAATTCATGAAATTTAAATGCAATCAAATTCTTTTAATTTTATTTTAAGACATGTATACATGAAACAAGTGGCATACACATTTATGATAATTGAAAGAAAATAATTAAATATCACCACACATACTTGATTTCATTAAACCCCAAGGACAATCAACTTAAATAAGCATTCCTTAAAACTAACCAATGCTTCTTTAAGATTTTTAATTTTCAAGTTATTAAAAACCAAAAAAAGAAGACATGATACTTAGGGTTCACTCCATCCCATGTTGGTTATTTGATTATTTGAGGGGAAAAATTAAACATGTTTTGTTAATTGATTAGGTTCAATCTATTAATTATATCAATTTGATTACCATTCCCAAGCTTCTTCAATTTAACTAACCACTTAATCATGAGCCTTCAATGATATGCTTTGGAAAAATAAAATCAACAATGCACTTAAAGTGATCTATTACAATTAAGCTCATGTTTAAGAGCTAATTAATTTAAAGAAAAAAATAATTTAAGCTAAATACTCTCATGATTTCTACACTCCAATGGGAAATCATAATTTCTTTAATGACTTTATGTTATTAAATACATAAAGGGATTAATGGGTTTGCACTTAAATTATTTAAGTTGAGTTCATTTGAATTTAATTACAATTTCCTTAATTTATCCATCATTACAAAACATGTTAATTGAATTCATTAAAAAAATACATTTGGAATTACTTAGAAGAGGAGGTCTTAATTAGTTTCCATGTTATCCTTACTATTTCCATTCATTAATTATTCCTAATTACTCAATTTTATTGTTCATTAATCTTAATAATTATTGAATCACTTAAAAAGAGTAATTAGGATTAAAAATTTGGGATTTATCAAATTACAAGGAAAATAATTCCAAGAAAAATATGGGAGGTAGAGGACATCCCATAGAATCAACATGCTAACTTTGAAATTAATTAGCCAAGTAATTTGACCTTAATTATGATAATTATCCTAAGCTTAAAACTTTAGTTAAGCACTATTTATTACACATTAATTAATAATTTATTTTTATTAAATTATCCTCTATCTAAGCTTTCAAAATGGGTTTATTTGTTTTTCTGAATTTTTCTACAATTAGTTATGATGTTTGAAGTTCTAGTGATTTAAATTGAATTTTTAAGCAAAATTAATCATTTTAAACCATCGGCACCATATAGATGCTGACACGATAGTGCTTTCCATGTGGCGCTGTGGTATTGGTTACTTAAAACATCTAATACGGCTACTAGCTCAGTGGCATTAGTGCAGTTTCATTCTGACCATGCGATCTAGGATCGGATGGTTGAGGTTAATCTCATGATTAATAAAGGATTAAATTGATATTTCTAGTAAGATTAATCATGACCATCCATTCTAATAATGCAGAACAGATAACCAGTGATCCATCATTCAACGAGCACCGAAAGACGGACACCGCCCACCTTTTTCCAATCAATCTGGAGCTCCTCGAAGCTCATTTTGCGGTGAAATCAACTCAAAAATGATAATGGAAGAAATCAAAGGATATCTTATAATGAAAATCACATAAAAACACAATTCAATTCCAAAAGGACCAACACCTAGGGGGAAAATCTACTGTTACCAAATTTTGGCCTTGTTAGAGCTAAAGACTGGCGGTCCATCAACAGAGGTTACTTAATCTTAAAGAGACGAAGCCCTGGTGAGAAGGCCTCGAGCTGCCTCCCCACAAAATAGTCTATAGACCAAACACCATCGTGAAAGTCATCGAAGATGGTCTAGGGATGCTTTCTAGTGGTCAAATCGATCAGAAAGGAGTTGGAAAAGATAATTTGACTTTGGTGAAAGTTTGGTGAGGTTGGACGGACAAAGCTCTCAGGCTTGAAGAGATCTTGGTCTCGCCGATGATGGGTGCACCAGAAGCTCAGGGAATGCTTTGGGACAGCTCGGAATGCTCTAAGAAAGGTGTGTGATGAGTATGAATCGATAGGGAGGAGAATACTCTCCTCCTCACTTGAACCAAGGATTAAGATTGGCTCAACCTTTAATAGTCATCCAGCTGGAGTTGGTGGTCAGAGGTGGCAGGGGACTACGGAGGTGGATGAGTGTGAGAGGCTAAGAGAGTATAGTGGGCTTCCATGGAGTGTGCACTCCTCTTTAGATGGATCAAAGGTTGGCCATGGGTGAGCTCACCCTTCCTTGGCTGAAGGCTGAACCCAACATCCTTGGGTTTGGTTGGGTTAGTGGTCATTTGTCCAAGAAAGGCCAAAGGTGGCTATCAAGGGGTGGGGAGTTGGTGAACCCATCCAAATGTGAATTTTGTCCCATTTGGAGGGTTTGGTGGTTTTGACCCAACTTGAGTTCACCATTGGTTGGGGCCACTTGGTCAAGTCCATGGTGAGCCCACTTGGTCAAGGCCATGGTGACCCAAGAATGATTCATGCCAAGTTTGGTTGGGTTTGGACTTAGTTTAGTTAGGTTTGGGTCAATTTTACTCATGTAGGTCAAATGGGCTCAATTAGATTAAGTTAACCATTTTGACCAAATTGGGTCAAAGTGGGGGTTTGGATAAGTTCAATTGGTCATTTGGAATGAGTTAGTGGAATTGGTTTGATTCAATTTGGACTAAATTTGAATTTGATTCATATGGTTCAGTTTGGGTCAAATGGGTCATGTTGACCAATTTGACCAAATTGGCCAAATTGGCTTTAGCATGGGTTAGGTCTATGTTCAATTGATCATTTATAATTTATTAGAAGATTTGATTTGAATTTACTTGAAATATGGAGTGATTTAGTTTAAGTTGACTCTTTAGGTCAAATTGGGCTAAGTAGGTCAATTGGGTTGGCTTGACCAAATTGGATTCAACTGAAGGTTCGATCATGTTCGCTATCTAATTGATAATTGATTAGAAGTATTGGTTTCAATCATTTTGGTTTAGGATTTGATTTAGCCCAATTTGGCCCTTTAAGTCAAATTAGGTCAACTTGGGTCAAGAGGTCAAAATTGGCTTGGTTAGGTTCAATTGGTGGTTGATTCATGTCTAATACTCAATTTGTGGTTGATGAGAATCACTAATTATAATTAGTTTGTCTTAGAACATTGCTTGGACCAAGTTGGCCCTTTAGGTCACTTTGGGTCAACTTGGGTCAAGAGGCCAGATTGGCTTGGTTAGGTCTAATTGATTATAGTGTGTTGCTTAATAGTGACCTACAATCATCAATGAAGAGATTGGATAGTTGATTTGATCCAATGGGGTTTCGATTGAAGTCTGGCCTAATTGGACCTTTTAGGTCACTTTGGGTTAAGTGGTTTAGTCAAGTCAATTTGGACAACCTGGGGCTATAGATGGTTGGAGTATATTCAATGATGAATTTGAAGTTGATTGGTGGCTTTGGGTACAATTGATTTTGGTTCAAATAGATTTTGACTCATTTGAACCTTTTGGTAAAATGGGCTAACTTGGGTCATTTAAGTCTAAATGGTTAGGTTTGCTTGATTGTAAGTGTTGGAATGGTTCAAAATGATCCATTGGATGATTAGTACAATTGCGAGAATTGAGTTTGGTTTGCTTAAGTTGATTTGAATTGAGTTATAGTGTTGAACTGGGTAAACTTGAGTTAAGAAGCCAAGTTGGCTTGGAGCTTGGATTGTAAATCAAATTCAATCATGGCCTATTGATTGGCTTGAGGTTGAGGTTTCAATCATTTGGTTTGGGTTTTAAGGTTATTGATGGCTGTGGGTGTGGGTGTTGGATTAGGTCTTAGGGTAGGTGGAGACCACTTGTCTTAGGGTAAGCTCTAGTCTTAAGGTTTTGCCCTACAAGTTTCTAGGCCTAGGTTTAGTATTCACTTAATCACTAGAAGTGTCCTAGCACTAAGGAGAACCTAAGGGTTTAGAAGGATCCTAGACCTAAGATTGGAATGAATAATCCTCACTCCAAAAGAGAGGTCAACATTATTCAATTATTTAATTAATAAAAACCCATTAATTATGACTTTGAGAAATAATTAGGAGTAGAGGTTCTAATATTTTTCTCTTACCATCAATGTGTTAAATAATCATATCTAGGCACACAAAATTAATTTTCATAATTATTATGATTTACCAAATTAATAAATAGCCAAAATAGCTAATTATGACTTGAAAATACACATCTCCTAATCGACTCACCCAATTAGCTTAAAAGAATTATGGGAGGCAAATGTCCTTCCACAAAACATTGACCAAAAATTTCAAATCAATTGACTTAGTAATTAGAATTTAATTTTAACATTAATTAAAATTAATCTTTATCTATTTATTAAAATTTGTGGATTTTCTCTCATTCTCCTCTATTTAAGCTTTCCACCAAGCCCTTTTTTGCATTTTTTATTTTTGGTTGATTTTATATGTACTTTTGAAGTTCAAGGTCGTTATGCTTAGTAATTAATGCTTAATTAAACACTAATTTAATTATTTTTATATTTCAATGTGATTGAGGGGGTCTAATTAATTTTTAATTTCTTGCATGTTTATTAAAGTGATTTAAATCATTTCGATAAACTTTTATAATTTGAATAATTCTTATTAATTATTTATTCAAAATCACCAAAATAAACTCCACAAAATAATAACTCTTAAACTAGAAACCTATTTGACTTAAAATTTTAATAATAGTTAGGAAATAAAATTAAGTTTATTCCATGAAAATTTCAACTTGATTGGATTAGAATTTTAGGAGTAATTAAGAACATATAGTTTTCACTAAAACTTAAATTACTCCCTAAATAGACAACCAAATTTAGAGATTTGCATTCAATTGATAATTCTTATTAAGATGAAACCATAGAGGATTTATTTGCATTTTTGATTAAGCACTTAATTTATTATGATTTTTTAAAGTATCAATTCAAATCTAATGAAATAAACAAAAAAATGGGGATCTAATTATGTACATTCATTCTAATCAAGTAGAATGGATGGTGTAGATGTTGTATTTCTCATGGGACGTGGACCAAAGAGGGAGGGGTGGCCGTAATTCACCACAAAGCTATCAAATTTCATGATTTTTTTAGATATATTTATCAGAAATCCCTTTATTTTATGTCGGGGAGCTTCAAAATGAAAAGTGCAATAGGGATCTAAGAGAAAATCCTAGAATTGCATCATTTTTATCAAACATAAGGACCTATGGCTTGGTTAAAGTTTATTTTTTTAGAAATTAACTTACTCAAGCCAATGTTGAGTGAACTTCTTGTGTTGAACTTGATTCTTATTTCAAGACTATGCTCCCACATGATCATCCTCCTTTACCTCCTCTTAGATCGTCCTCACCATTGATCGCCATCACAATTCATCAGAAAACACTTGATTTGGTGTCTTTATGAGTAGAAAAGGGGGATGGGGATGGGATGGTCTTAATTCTTGGGAGATGGAGATGGTATTGGATGCCAAAAAAGAGATTTATGAGCCTCTTTTCTCTCCTTATCTCCATTTAGCCAAAAATAACCATAAGAGGGTAATATGAAGGTATGGCCATTATTGGTGGGAACATAGCATTCATTGTGGGGAGTGATTGAGTAATTATAGATCGCTCCAAGTAAAAAAAAAAAGCATCCATGTGAGGGGATTATGAGTTTTGAAGTTTTGCATATTTTCCCTCATTTTCCATCCACCATCTTTTACTTTTGATTCTATTTCACACAGACTGAGATCTCAGTTCATGTGTAGTGACATTTGCTAGAGTTTAATGGATTTGGTTTTGGTTTGGGTTGGCTTGAGTCCAATTTAACCTAATTTGACCCAAATGGGTTAGGTTAGGTCCAATGGATTAGTTTGGCCAATTTGAGATTAGATTAGACTTTATTTATATTTAATAAGATATTTAGACTAATTAGATTTGATTGATTGTAATTACTTTGGATTTGACCCAAATTATCATAATTAGGTTAATTTGGGTTCACTTATAATTGGCCAAATTAGACCCAAAGAATGGTTGGATTGAGTTTAATTAAGTGACCTAAGTGATTTAGATTGAAAACTTTGGTTTAATTTTTATTTATTTTTATTTTGGGTTGATATGACCCATATAGGGATTTTGATCAATTTAGGTCCAATTGAATAATTTACCAAATTAGGCCCAAAGGGTAATTGGATCATGTTCAAATGATGATTTTAAATATATATATATATATATATATATATATATATATATATATATATATATATATATATATATATATATATATATATGGGTGATTGGTTTGATACAATTTGGGTTAGGCTATATTTTGGCTCAATGTGATTCATATGGGTCAAATTATGTTAAATTAGGTTAATTGGCCAAATTGGCTAGATTTACCAAATTGAGTTTAATTGATCATTAAGTTATGTTCAAAATTAAATTTTAAATATTTTGGAATACTTTGATTTATTCAATTTGGATTACATTCAAAATGAATTTGATTTTAGCTTTATATGGCCTAATTGGGCTATTTGGGCTAGCCAATTAGCCAAATTGGCTTCTAATTATGCTTAAACCATATTTAATTAAGGTTTTAAATGATTTGGGTAAATTCCATTTCAAATGATATGAGTTAATTTTTGGGTTTAGTCCCTTCAGACCCAAATGAGTCTAGTTGGGTCGATTGAGTTGGTTGATTAAATTAAATATCAATTTAGTGTAATTTGAGTATGATTAGTGTTTTGGGTGTCTTGTGAACAATTTATTGAAATCAATTTGGATTTAGTTAAGGTTTGGGTCAAGGTGACCTAAATGGGTCAAATGACCAATTTTAGCTAAATGTGCCACTTAGCTTATTTGAAACCAAGTGTGCTTAGCTTGTGTTCAATTTGGATTATGTTTAAAGTTAATAATGGTTTGAAACCAATTTGGTTTGATGTGAAGGGGTTTGGGTTAGTTAGGTTAGGTGGCTCCACTAGTCTAACGACTTAACCCTAAGGTTGACTAAATGTTTGGGTTTGAGTTTGGACATCCCCTTAATCACTAACAATCTCTTAACTCTAAGTGAAGAAGTCCTAGCGCTAAGATGGATGCTTATGTCTAAAAAGGATAGATTTTAATTTCACTAAAGGAGAGGTCAACAATGACATACACTATTCAATTTGCATTAATGGCTCTCTTAAAGGATTTTTAAATTCCTTGACTTAGTTCAGGCAAGGATGCCCCCTTTCACCATATTTTTTTGGTATTACCATAAACAATCTATCTAATAATTTTTAGAACAATGTTTTGAAAAGAACATATGTGGGGATTGCTTTTAACTACTAGCAATTTGCACAACTTCTTTATGTTAATCACCACCTCCACTCTTATCAATATTGAAGCCCTCAATAAAATCAATTTTGACTTTAATGCAATTCTTGGCTAGAAGTTCAACCATGAAAAAGCTCTATTTTTTTTCTCCAAGAAAGTAGCAAATCTCTCCACTCTTTGTATCCTCATCAACATCCCACTAATTGAAGTTAAATTGACTTATTTTGGGGTTTCTATCTCCACCTATATTCTTCACATTATAGATTATCATGCCTCATTCATAGAAGGATGGAAAGATCATCTTTTACCTCTCCTAGAAGGATGGAAAGATCATATTTTATTCTTTGCTACTAGATATCAAATTATTAGATGCTTCATTTAGGACACCATTGTATATGGGTTAGATATCTCTAGATTCCAAAAAATACCTTAAATTTATTAATAGATATTACTTAAAATTTCTTTATTATGGTACTATTTTCTAAAAAATCATTAGTTTTTCTAGTGGGGTAATACTTGCAAGCCAATACTCGATAGAGCTTTGTGCCTTCTCACCATTTTTACCATTACATTTGCATATAAATGCTCTGTCATTCGAAGATTCTTTCGAATTAGTCTCCTATCTCTTTGATGGAAAGTCAAATACTTCTTTGTTTAAAAGTTTATCGATGCAAGCCTTCCCTTTATAGAGAAACTCAAAAATAGCATATAAGATAAAGCATAACCTAACTTATACTATTTTTAATGGTATTAATATTAGCTTTTTTCTAAAATCCTTGGTTAACTGGTAAATTCTTATTGGTGTCATTCATTCTAGCATCAATTTCATCTCTTTATTACATGACTAATGCTTCTTGGTGCTCTAATATATAACAAAAGCTTGATTCTTGGGGCAATCCCTGATTCTAATATGAGGAGCACTCTTCATTTTATCATGATTATTCGAAACATAATTTGCATTATCTTTTATAATGGATCTTCAACCCTACTTGCAAAGATTTCCTTAAAGCTTTTTATGCTATTTTAGCATTATAAATTGGTATCACTTTATTGGATACAAATATTTTGTGTTAAAATTCTCTTCTTATGCATGGCCATGACTCATTAATGGATTACAAACTACTAAAGATCTACATTCTCACAATATTATTTTCCATATTAATTACAATTTTTACAACTACTAAACTAAATTAAGGAGCCATTTACTTTTTGACTATCATTATACATTAAATCTCCTCACCACTTACTTATATTGGGCCTCTTCCTTCCTGCTCAAGTTCAACTTTGATCAAGTTTTATTCATTTTTGTTCATAAGATGATGAAGGTCTCAACTGTCATTAAAAAAAAATACTATTATCAATTTATTTGCATCTTGGTATACCACATTTGGTGAGAAACAAAAGAATAGAAGATATAGTAACCACCATGCTATATAATATTCATTGAAAAGTTTGAAGCAAAATAGTTCAAAAAATTACGACTATTGTTAGTCTTTGTTATAAACATCACATTGATCACCCCTCATTTTTCTACTAGTAGGGGCCAAACCAACCTCTCTTCTTAAAAAAGAAAATTTTATTATTTAATTATGCATGTGATGTGTTAGGACAAAATGATGAAGGGAAAAAAAAAGTTTTTAGAGGTGGAAAATGATAAATTTTCCCATCACCTACAAGACAAATTATGAAATTTAGTCGGAGAATTGCCCCTTAAATATTTGTGGGCTGCTCCTACTCACCAACCTTTCTACTGAGAGTTTGACTCCATGAGGCTTCTTATATTTTTTTTTTGTCAATTTTTCTAATATATTTGGATGACATTCTTCCAACCATGAGCTTGATGATATTCATTTCCTTTTTTAACTAATATGAGAAAATTAGTCTTATTTCTTTAAGCAGTAGCCTCATGGAGGCCCATTCAAATTTTGCTCCTATTGATGCTGAATTTTTTTATATATTTTTTAGAGTTTTTAAGAATTTTTTCTCTTCTTATAATTTGTAATTAAAATGGGGGCATAAGCTCTTAAATTCTAAAAAAAATACATCTATATTTAGCAAACCTAAAAGCCTATTGACTTGACCAAAACGTAAGCTGGTGGGTGTTCCTCAAACCATACAAGGCCATGAAATGGACACAGATTGAACATAGGGCCAATTTTGACAAAGATGTGTGCATAATGACTCCATCCACTTTGAGGAGGTCTTCTCTTACAATTTCAGAGAAAGTTTTTAGGTATGTGTGTGTGTGTGTGTGTGTGTGTGTGTGTGTTCATACAATGACATATAAATATTGATATAATTTAATATTAAAATTTATAAAATGAAATTCAAAGTTAAATTTATAAACAAACCAAATACATTGATCAGACGAGTCCAATGACACCAAATTTGACTCAATTTATATAAAAATTAGCTCAACCAATCATTTGAAGTATGACTAAAAACTTTTGAGACATTAATTGAAAGATATAATTCTTAGATCATTGAAGCACTTAAATGCTAAATAAATTGTATATGATCAAACAATTAAATATGAATTGTCTGAAGGATTATTATGGAATTTTTGTTAGGTTTATCCAAATATTATAATTAAACTTTCATTCTTTATATTTTTTAAGACTTGGATATGAGTTTGAAAAAAGCTTAGAGATCTAAAAATATTTTAGAGATTTACTAGACATTAGATACTAATGATCAGTGACAACTATTATAATTGCCCTATAGTTAACACTAGATTGCCATCGCTCAACTTTCATTGTCCATTACTCTCATAATTTCTTCTATAATGATATGAGATCAAATAAATATTGCCAACTTTATAATATATTTTTCTCTAGTTGTGGAGAACAATAAAGTTTTGAAATTTAAAATACATAGTATATTAAGGTAAGCCCACAGTGGATTTCCTAGTTAGTGCCTCTTGTTAGGGAGAAACTTGCAATATAGCATAACTAAAGCCAATATTTAATTTTGCCACCCTTCTCATTTGAGCAGGTGAATAAATCAAAATTCACATAGAGTTTTTCTCATGCATTGTTTTGATTAGTGATATGTTAATATTAATTTTTAAAATTATTGATGTGCTATGTTGATCTATTAAGCATTGCAAAACTATCAATCTTTTCAGCTTTTGCTGACATAATAAATTTTAATTTTTAAATTTTTTTATATATGCATTTTTTATATATACATTGAGTTTGACTTGATTTGGATTAAGATTTGGCTAAGTCCATGGGATAGGTCATATGGCTTAGGAAGGATTTTGATTTAAATTGATTTAATTTGATTTAGTTTTGATCATTTGAATGTAGATTTGATTTATATTTATGAAGAGGATTGAAGATATAAATTGATTATGAGAAAATCAATTAATTTTGGATTGATTTGGATTAAGATTTGGCTAAGTCCACGGGATAGGTCATATGACTTAGGAAGGGTTTCAAATTTGGATTTGATCATGGGATTCAATCATTTGGTTTTGGGAATTGGGTTTGGATTTGGGTTTGAATTTGATGTTTGAATTGAACTTGTGGTTTTGTTTCAGAAGGTGAACATGGATTAGATTTGGCTTGTAGGGTAGGTAGATTATCCTAATCCCTAAGACATAACCTAATCCTATGGTTAACCATTCTAAGACTTTAGGCTTAGGTTAAGTGTTTACCTAATTGTTAGAAGTGTCTTATGACTAGGGAAGTCTTATTGTCTAGAAGACTCCAAAGTCTAAGATGGGAATCCACACTCCAAAAGTAAAGTCAACATGCCTTAGGCTCCATAGTGTTGCCCTTGGAG
Organism: Cymbidium sinense; assembly: GCA_021442155.1. Taxonomy (NCBI): domain Eukaryota; kingdom Viridiplantae; phylum Streptophyta; class Magnoliopsida; order Asparagales; family Orchidaceae; genus Cymbidium; species Cymbidium sinense. The sequence goes on from CM038229.1 coordinate 22,768,509, forward strand.
ATAGATGATTGGAGGACCGAAGCCAAGTTTCACATTATAGACTCGAATACATCTTTCAACGCTTTGTTTTTGCTAACATAAAAAGTTGTAATCTTAAAAAATTTATCTATAATTTAACTATAACAAATCTTTTAGTATTATAATATAAAAATTATATCTATAATAAAATTAAGCTAAGTTAAGCTCAGCCAAGCGGCCCTAAAGCTGGTGCAGAATTTAGTCCTATGACTATGTTAATTCATTTTAAATTAGAATCTTATTATAGGACTAAGTGAAAAATGAAAATGTCGAGATCTTACTATAATTTGATATTTTGATTAAGAAAAACATTTTTTTAATATTGTAAATAAAGATAATACATAACATTTATCTTTTTTAACAAACAATTATAGCTAATCTTAACATACATGTTAAGATTTCCTTAAAAAATCTGTATGAATGATTTCCTTTTTTTTAAACTCTAATATTACTCGTGGAGTAAATTATAACAGATGTTTTATCCAATTATAAAGATTAAATTTTTTTAACAGGAAAAAATAAATTGATTTTATTATTTAGAAACACTAATTAAATGTTTACTATTAAATACATCAAATATCATGCAGGCACTTCCTCCGAATGTACACCACTACTTTTATCACTACATAATTTGGATTACATTTAGAAATACAAACAGAGTAATTGTACTATTTCAATAATAATAATAATAATAATAATATAAAAATTGCACAATAAATTTTAATCGACATATCATAATTTTAAGTAATTCAACTATCAAACCAGCATTTCAAAATTCATCGCTATTCATTAATCATTTCAAAATTCAACTTTCAAACCATAAGGCCCACAAATCAATTCTTATTATTCATAAATTATTATTATTATTTATAAACTCTTCGATTATTATCGTGTTAAAAAAGACAGCATTATAGAGAATTCCATTGAATTATTTTATATTAAAAATTAATATAATATAATAGTAAGATCTTATATTTGAAGTAGCACACCCCTCAAAATATCCTTGCAGACCATTTTTAACGCTGAAAGAATGGCACTCAAATCCAAATGGAAATTCTCCATTTCTAAACCAGCAATTTCGCCAGAAGTCTCTTCCCTATGGAAATTCCATAAGATCAAATCACAATCAATAACTATCTGCTCACACGCAGGAAATTGACCCAAAAATTCACCAAAATAAATTAAATTTCACGAAAGTACACGCCAAAGCCTTTATAAATTAATTAACTACTTCATGGAATCCTCCCTGCAACTTCTTTAACAAATAACACTGTAGTCTCCACCTTCACTTATAAAATGCAAGGCATTACCACATTGACAGCATCATCAATTATAACAACCCACTAAAAAATCATTAGTTACTATATTTTAGTTCAATTTCATCCACAAAGTTTCGTAGTGCTTCTTGCCTCATATGTCTTGCTTCTGATGATATGCGGCGATGGTCTACAATTTGTCGAAGCAATACGAATTTTAGTGGGAGATTTACAAGTGAACAAGATAAAAATAGGGTTTATGTTCGAGTTGAAGCAAAAAGGACATCGCCAGGGTCAAGGCACTTCGAGTGTCACCACGGGCTAGGCGGGGGCAACAGACAATGCCCACTCTGACTTGCTCAAATTTAGAGTATATAATCAAAATATGAAGTCCACTTTTATATTTAAAGATTGAGATAGTTAATCATCAAGTTATCGATATTGATTAATTTAAGCTTAAGAATAATTTGTATACTAATTATTATTTGTATTTGTCATTTTTTATATTATTTTTAAGAAGATTTACATACATACCACATAATTCTTATGCATTTACATATCTAACACCTAAAACTAGATATTTACTTATCTAACACTTTCCTAAGCCTAAAAAGGTGTATTTCACTTTTAAAAAGTAAGTGATGATAGTATTTTTGATGTGATATTGATGTTTGGAATGTATATATATATATAAATTGAAATTTAGGTAATAAATATGTGACTACATAAGAATTGTGTGGTATGTATGTAAATCCCCCTTTTTATAATAACATATGATTTTCTTGTAAATTATAAGTACTTTGGCTCTCTCTCTCTCTCTCTCTCTCTCTCTCTCTCTCTTTCTCTTAATATTTTGGAATAATTACAATATATTCATGAATTTTACTTGTGTTAAATTAAATAATTTAGGCGCATTAAAATTTTAATATCTTATCATGGTTGAAACTATATTCTTCTAGAATTAAGTTAAACTAAGGCGAGAGGTGCCCTACAATCATAGGAGATAAGTTATTAAATACTTGAATCAATAATTTGATATAATGAGATGAAGTTAGTTTTATTTTGAATGTTGAGAGCATATTTTTTTGATATAAGTGATTGTCGATAATGCTTTTTGAACTAGAGAAAAATTCATTTCGAAATAAAAATTCTATTAAAATGACTAAATTTATCATTGATGATGCTTTAAGATTTGTGAAATACATGATGCACGCACAATCATTCAAGCATACTTGAATTGAAGAACTGTTGATTGATAATCTAAGCCCTCAACCACTCGATTAAAATGTATAGCAGAGTTGGGCTAACTTTGAGCAACAAGATTATATGAAATAACAACAGATTAGTTTTATAATATTTTAAACTTCCCGCTCAATAATTATTGTTTAACGATTTGATTATCATATCATTATTCTACTCTTTCAAAATGTGCACTATATATTCACATAAGAAGAAGGTGATCGGACCATCTTATAATTTTTTAATGCCATTTGAAGAAAAGTGTAGAAATCCTCTTTAGTAATTATGAAAATTTGCATGCCATATTTTCAATTTAGATGAGCTGATATTTTCTGGAAGACACGTTAGCTTCAATTTGGTCAACATGATCTCTCCCCTTTTTTTTTTTAAAAAAAGAATTTTTTAGTGTCCTAAAATTCATTTTCTTTCAAATTCTAGTGCTATTTTTAAAAAATAATTATTTCTCTTATCATTTTTTTCTATACATTCCTTGTTCAATTTGATCATAAATATGTTAAATTTTCTTAAATTGATATTTTGCTAATGATTATTAATTGTCATAAATCTTCTAACTTTTATTAAATTGATTATTATAAAACACTGACTTGTAATTGAAAATTACATTCGATTACTATCATAATAATAATCATTTATAAAGTTAAAATTATCATACTTACCTTCAATAGCCATTCGTCTTCCAAGCTCGAGTGTACTTTCTCTCTATGATGACAAAAATAGAAATCCTAGCTCTGTTAAGAAATGAAATAGAAAATACTGATTAAATAATATATTAATATTAAAAATTATTCAATTTGAAAAATTCCTTAAGAAAATATCATTAGTTCTTCAAAATGTACTTCAAAGTCCTAGAAAAATATTTTGTGACTTATTTCTCTGTTTCATTTCTTCTCTCCCCTCTAATATCACTTGCCAATTTTATTTCAAATCATTCAGAAAGAAAATCAATAAATGTAAAATGCTTATCTTCATGTAAATACAAAACTATGTACTGAACCATCTAAACAAAAACACACTTGAAAAGTGTATCAATTTCTATTATCATTCATAGTCTAAACACGCCATCATCATATACCAAATAATACAAGAAGTCTCACAACTACATGAAAGCTAACACAATTTAAGATAAAATTCTAAAAATACATATTTTCACCTTCTCTCTCTCTCTCTCTCTCACACACACACACACACACACACACACACAACTACGTTCTCATCTTGCACCAAAATGGCATTCATCAAAGGAATGTTCATAACCTTCATATTATAGTAATTAAATTATTAGTCAATAGCATTATAATCACTTATAATAAAATATAAAATATAACTTATAATTATACTTACCATTTGAGAGCTTCCAGGATGTGAGAAATGCAATCAAAATTCCTATATGTATTCACTCATCTCAAATCATAATGGCTATAATTGTTCCTCAAGCCTTGTAAGATGACCTAAAGAAAGGTCATTATTATGTTCCAATGCTATTATGGTGCATTAATGAAAATATTATATTGGAGTGTGCATTCACACTCTCTTTAGGTGCACCCCCTTATTTGTTTCTTACTTTTTATTTTTTGTTTAAAACCCTTTGTTAGCTTGTAGCTAACTTAGAAAAAAAATATAACTAATACTAAATTAAATAATTGTATTAAGCACAAAAGATAAGATAGACTCATCTCTAGTTTATTGAATTAAAATCTATGTCTGGACTAAGGTAGAGCAGTCTAAGATACCTAGAAAACTGGGTTAGATAGAATATGACAAACAAGAAAAAAAGTATAAAAAATATAATGAATTTTATTTCATCTCTGAATCTGAGTACAAAGGATGTGGAAAATAGAAGAAGAGGGAAAAAATGAGTCCCCAATCGAGAAAAGGTGCCCCCACATTTATATGTTTGAGAGGCTCTTTATATTTGGTAAGTATATATAAGGTAGGTCGGGTATAAACAAGTGCTCACTTTGTTTTAAGGCGAGTAAGCAAAGACAAATGGCGACTAGATGGATATGAGAGGTGAGTAGCCCATTATTCATGTAGAGGCATGAGTAGAGGTTAACATGTTGAATTCAGGTTGTTGATGTTATGAAGTTATGATACCCAAGTGCGGGGTTGGGGGGGTTGGTTTGGATGGAGAGCGGCGGGGGTGAATTGAGTTTTTAAAATATTTTTAAATTAACAATTAATTTGAATGCTTTGTATTAAAGTTAAGTATAAATGATTATTCTTTAAGGAGCCACAATAACTAATAAGCAACAATAACAAAAAAAAGTAAAGGTGTAAAAAAAAGTAAAATAAAAACACAAATATTTTTACATAGTTTGGCCAAATCCCAAAAGCTGGTCTACATCCAGGCTTATCAACCCAATCTAAGAATTCACTAAATGAAAGTTGAGATGATAATAAATCTATTATACTCTCCTTCTTGGGTAAGTATAATCCAATACCGTACTTTCTTACACAGGAAAGTACAACCCCAACAAAGAACAAGAACAAAGAACATAGGAGATACAAAGATCTAACTCAATTTAAAAATATTTTGCACACATAACCCAACTATATGTTAACATTAAGGCAAGTGATTTAAAGGAAATAGAGCTCACTTATTTATTAATTAAGATTAAAGTTAATGTAAGAAATTACATGGAATATTTAATGCAAGTGAGTCATTAAAGATGTTTGATTTAGTATAAAGATATGAAAGCTGAAATTAAAATGATTTGAACTAACAATTTAAAATAATAATCACCTAAATTTTTAAGGAATAGGGTGATATCTACCCTACCCTTTCTAAAATAATGGTTAATAAGAAAGCCACTCAATCTATCATACGAAGCTCTAGTTGGAATAGGGTGGTATCTGTCCTACCCTTCCAATATTATAAATAAAGGCTAATTTGAGTTTAAATTTTAAATATAACTTACAATAATTTAATTAAACTCCAAATGATTAGAATAGATCATGCTTAGGACGTCCAAAACCTTCAATAAAAGATTAAAATTAATTTTGCATAGATATGGTATGAAATATGAAATTCAAATTAAAAAATTCAAATTAATAAAATTTTAAATTTAAAAAAAAATAAAAGAATTATTTATAAAAATATTATAAATAAATTTCACATGAAATATTAACCAAAATTATATGAAAAATTCATTCAAATCATTATAAGGATGATAACGATGATATGAGAGAGAAAATAAGATAGTAAGAGAATTCAAGAATAATTTAATTTTCATGCAATAAATATATGAATAAAAACTATGATTAAGCATGAAAATTATTTAATAAAGTATTAAATTAATTTATCTTGCTTTAAAACACATTAAATTGGAACTTAACTCATGCACTTAGTTCATATTATCCAAAAGGATAATTCAAGGAATAATTACAATTTTGAGATGTAGAAAATATGAATAATTTTTATAATGAATGAATCATTTATTTTATTTTATTGAGCTCTTTATTTACCTTAATATTGTTAATCTTAGAAAATTCTCAACTAATTCATGTCCAATAACTTTAGCTTTTCAAATTAAATGAAGAATCTAGAGTAGAAGAATTTTCCTAAAACACTTGAATTTAAATCAATTAGTAGCATTTCAACATATGTTTATTATCATCAAAATTAATCTAAAATGAGTTAGGGCTTATGTAGTCAAAAGTTGTGACCATTCAACCTCTCTTAGTCACTAGCTTGTTGTTGGTGAATTGATTCACAGCTGATTTTCCTAGCCCATTTCTTAAGTCTTTTTTGGCTCACTCTGCATAGGAGGATTCTTCGTTACTAAGTAACCTTCTCTTACAGGCTCACTTGCATTGCTAGTCCCACTAAGGAGATAAATCTTACTCAGTTATTTGTTTAGATGTACATTTAGCTTGCCAATTTTTCTGCTCCTTGCAGAGATGACTCATAGAAAAGATAAAAGAATGAAAAGAATGATTGAGTTGTGAGCATTCAATGAAAATTAATTTTATATAATTTTGGAGAGTCACATCACCTTTTGACCAAAATCTTCTTCTAACATGTCTGGGCCTCTATTGGTTTTAAAATAAACCCATATCTCCCTTTAAAATACTCCATGATATATTGCATTGCTCGCTTGAACATATCTCCTTAGTTCTCACCATTGAGTTTATGAAAAAAAAAACATATTTAATTATCATGGACACTAAGAGACCTCATAGTGACATCGGCTCTACTGTACTCTAGGCTGGTCTTTTAAAAAAAAGGTGAATAAGGCTAGGATGTTTGAGTAAGCCATTGCTATAACCATAGCTAAGATGAGTGAGATGACTCCTCTTTATGGAAAACATTATCACCCTAATTGAAAATGCTATTAAGAGCTCATAGAAGGAACTGAGCACTCACCCCATGGAGGAGTACGACATCTGAACTAAACCACTATCTATGTGTCCAGCAAGTGTTCAGAGAGAGAAAGAGGATGAGGTTCCATTTATTCAGTGTAGGATGGTTGTGTTGAGCTAGTTGATGAGACTAGCTCTTCTAGGGTGATGTAGAGGATTGCTTAGCTAAGGTAAGACTTGTCTCCATTATGTATTTCTAGTTCCTTTGCTTGCATTTTTAAACTTTCCCATTGATTGTAGCTAAGCATGACCAGTGTGTAGGCATCGACTGATGGGTTTTTGCTAGCCTTTCAAGTTATCACATCTATTAGTCCAGGTAGTTCTATGAGACTAATTCACATTTCTATGAATGATTTGCTAGGTTATGATCCAAATGAGGAGGAATTCTATTTGCTTGAGTGATGACTTCCTCTCCTGAGGGACTGTCCTTTAGCTAATCTTCACCTTAAAATTTCCTTTCAAAATTTTGATGAATTTCTTTCTCATCCTTTAAGTGATATTGAGTATGATCTTAGTGGAGGGCCTACACCTACAAGGGACAGTCATTGAGACACCTACTTTATCTTGTGTTGTCGTGACTAGCTACACTTTCACAAACATTAAATAGATGCTGGAGAGTTTCTTTTTACCCATCTAAAAAGCGATGAGTCTATGAGCAGGGAGTCTTCTCAACTATAAGGGGGCGACGTGAAGAAGGAGCCATGGTGCTTGCTGACTCGTTCGAGCTCGCCATTCTATCAAGGGAGGTCACCATCCTAAAGGAGACTTTAAACTCATCAAGGCGGGAAATATATGAGTTGCATGCATTGTTGGAGTTAGAGTCACAAGAAAGTTCCCTCCTCCTTTTTGGTACAAACTTCTGGTTTAAATGTATGTACAAGAAGGGCAGACTCATTAAATAGTCATACATGGACCCCTTCATTAAACTAATCAAAAAATTACGTATAAGGTTTTAGAGAGTGCATGTTGTATTCTACTTTTCATGTTTTCTAAAAAAATATTATTTTTCTATATTTGACATTTTTTATATGTTGAGGCAAGTGAACATTATTAATTATTTTTTTAAAATTTGTCATTAATAAGAGATCTATGAGATTGTGTAATAATTTTTTCATTTAATGTTTGATGTGATATCCACATTACTACACCTTCCTTATGGCATCTATAAATTCATTCTTACCATGAGTAGTTAAGTTTTATTGCTCTTTCATCTTTCAGCGAGTATTGTTTCTTTTTAATAACTAGATTATACCTTAGTTCTTGTCTAGGTGATCTCTTTTGCAATGGTGCTCTTGAGGAAGGTGGCCTCAATGGTCTTGAAGGCACAAGCTAAGAAAGTGACAAACTTGGATCAATCCAGCATGACCTCTATCTTCCTTGGCTACTATTGTGGCAATCTCAAGTTCATAGAAGGGGTAGCCAAAAAATACAAACAATTCAACATTGCTTTATTAGGTGGTTGTGTATTTTTCTACCCAGTTCAAGAATGGGTTTCGGCTCCCTCTCCCCTGTGAGCGAGTTGACATCCTAAATTTTTATAGGTTGGTACCTACTAAGGTCTTCTCAACTTGGTGGTGAGTATCACAACCTTTATCCATTTTTTGGAAGTCTTCTATCATAGAGCTTGAGCCTTTTTCAGCTAGTCTTCATGGTGAAGGGTCATCAAGATGGGACTGTACATGACCTCACTGAAGATTCATGGACTTGTGTTCAACATTGATGCTCAAAACTTTGTTTGTCAAGTGCTCAATAGCATGTCCCGTGTCGACTCTTCCTCTTCCCTTTTTGTCCAGCAAGGCAACCGCGCTCGCCAAGCTAGATGCCCAAGAGAGTAGGGCACTAGAAAAAGGTGATGGGTAGAACCCAGAATATTTTCTTTTCCCTCTACTTTGGAAATGTCACAAGAATCCTCTATGGTGAGTACTTCAACACTTACTCATTATTAGTTATGAATTTTTCTAATTTACCATTTCTAATTATTTTTCTTATTTAATTGTAAGAGAGAGAACCTAGACACCCTGTCTACTTGAATCTAATGTGGTCAACTTCCTGGAGGAGGGGGAATGTGAGGTAGGTGAGCATGAAGCTGGTGATGGTAGGTTAGCTCCCACCAAGATCACTGATGACATGAAGCCAAGCATAGACCCCATAGAGGTTGCTAATGAGGTTTAGTTGAGGATAAGTCTAAAAAAGTTGAGGAAGAGGGCTACAGCTCCTCTCATCGAGGTCACTAGTAGAAGAGAGAATCTGAAGAATAGGAAGAGGAGGAGGAGGGTGAGTATTCTTATGATAAATTTACTTTGAAATAATCTAATCTACCACTGAAACTTATGAACTCAAGTAAACAATCATTTCTAAGAGGTTTAATAATTTTTTAGAGGATATTCATAGTGGACAACTACCCTATACTGTCATAATCACTCAAGCTATGGTGTTATAGTCAACATGGGAGATCCAATAAAAGTTTTTTATCAAGTGGAAAGATGCCTTTGCAATGAAGAGTAGATTGGAAGCTATAAGGGAAGAGTTTTAATCCATTGAGGCTAAATTCAAAGATCTTCATGCAGAGGTGGCTTAGTAAGAGGAGAAGAAATATAAAGCCACTTTGGAGCTTATTCTCCTAGTTGGGGTAGTCAAAGAGAAAAAAAGAATCAATGAAACAACCACTCTCAGGTATGTCTTCTTCTCCTCTTTGGTTACTAATCCATTGATTTTCTAGGGTTACAACCTAATTCTTCTCTAATTTCTTCTTTCTTTTTGTGCCATGGACCATCTCTCTTATGTTAATGTGGTGGCTAGTGACCGCAGCCTATTCGATGGTAGCTATGACCCCAACATTCTATTATTCCTGCAATGCTACCATGATTGGCATTTGGATGGTTCTTGCTCTTATTCTCTAAGAAATGACTACAAAAATGGAGGTGAACTTGATCTCATTATGTCTAAAGATGAGAGCTAGAGCCTTGCTGAACTCTTTAGATTCACTCTAGTTGACAAATTTACTTACAAACACCTTAAGATTGATATAATTAGAAAATATTTTGAGAAACTGAAGTTAGTTGGGGCTAGGAATGTTGGGCTTCTAGATGGAAGACACATAATGATAAAGCTCTCCAAAGAAGAAGACTATGCTAAGCTATTCTCTAAGAAACTATACTAAATTGAAAATGTCCTTGTCAAATATCTTAAATGGACAACCTCTTTTGATTATAGTATTGAATCACCTGTTGCCCCTATTTGGATTTAACTACTTGGGCTAATACTACATCTATTCAATAAACAAATCCTTTATTCCATTGTTGCCATCTTTTGCAGACCCCTAAAGCCGAACACTCCTACCTTCAATCTTACAAAACCATATGCTATAAGAATCCTTGTCGAAATGGAAATAACTGCTAGCTATAATGAGGAGATCTGGATTGGAACCCAAGCAAATGGATACTGACAAAAGGTGGAGATAGAAAAAAAACCTCTATATTATGGAAAAAGTAGAATGTTTGGCCACAAGCTTGAGATCTGCTTTATTGCATACCCTGAATTAAGAGATAGAAGGATAGAGAATCAGAAGCAACCATTGCGGGAAAAAGAGCTCCTACTCCCATAAGAATTACAATAATGAAAGAATGGAACACTTGTAGTAAACACAAAACCAAACATGCCATATAATATACCAGGAGAGCATTTGGAGACTAGTAATCAGCTATAATCACTTGATAACATCAATTATGGAGAAAAAGATCTTTAGCTACAACAACTAGATGGATATTATAATAAAGAGACTTCTACAGATGATAGAATCTAGAAAGATAACACAATACTAGTAGTCACACTACCAGAACTGGAAAGCAAGTAAGGCAAGTTCAATCTAATGCATACAATCAACAATAACACCATTAAGTACAATGAAACCACAACCAATACAATTACTAAAAGGGACATTCTAAAACATCTTACAGCTGATTCAAGGCAACTGAATATGACCTTAGACAACAACACCCTACAACCTTTGGTAACCTAAGCCATGACTAGTGAGATAGAAGCTGATACACACTCACAAGAAGAGAATTTAGAAGGTGAAGACTATGAGTACATACATAACACTGCTATGGAGGAGTGGCATACCTACAAGCACAAAAAACATAGCCAGAAAGGTATCAGAGAATTAATGAATCTACTAGTAACAAAAAATCCAAGAGTAGAGGATTCCTCAATTGGAGACGGGTCTATAAAATGGCCCACTAGGATCAAACCTACTCATTTATGTTGAACATAATGACTTAGAGTATTAGAGGTATTATTATGGCCAATGCCTCTAATAGACTCAAAAGCCTTGTGAGATACCACAAACTTGAATTCTTTTCTATATCGAAACCTTCGGTCAGCAACCAAAACCTCACAATAAAAGAAGATTTCCCCAATTCACCATCCATTCTAATACTAGTAACAAAATCTAGCTACTCTGGAAATCCAATTTTTAGATTCAAATCCACCTTGATACCACTCAATACATCCATATCCACATAAAGAATACCAATGCAAATACTTTTGCTACCATCGTCTATGTCGCCTGTAGTAGGCAACATAGATAAGAACTTTGGAAGGATTTAATACACATCAGTCATAATACCATTGACCCTTAGTTGGTCAGTGGAGACCTTAACATGATTGCAAGACCTACTGAAAGAAGGGAGGAAGGAGGCCTAATCTTTGATTATTGTTGAATTTATTGAATACATTGTCGGGGCCAATCTATTTGATGTAGGTTTTAATGGAAATGGAGAAGAGGTAATATTTCTGAGAGGCCTGATAGAATCTTTATTAACTCAACCTGGAATTCTCACTTCAGCACAATGGAAGTATAACACATAACTAGAATTTCCTTTGATCACTGCCCAGTTGTAGTTAGCTTTAGCACATTAACCAAACCTAAACATGGTTAGTTTAGATTTCTAAATTTGTGGACTTTACATCCTGAGTTCAATAATTGCATATGGAAAGTCTAGAATGGGGTGGAGCAACAAAATCCTGAAGTTAAATTATGGTCATTGCATTAAAATACAATCGAGGCTCTTAGGAAATGGAATAAAGAGGTCTTTGGAAACATCCATTACCTTATCAAATCCGCTGAAGGCAAGATTAACAACATTGAAAATCAGCTAGCTGGAATGGACAATCTGAATACCCGGGAGTACGAGATTCAATTAGAGCAACTATAAGCAACCTTGCAAGGTTATATTGATAAAGAAGAGGACCTTCTTAGACAAAAAGTTTCATCAAATATTTTCCTCCAAGGAGATAGAAACTCCAAATACTTCCATGGTTGTATTAAGAAGAGAAGAGAAGGAAAATGGATAATAAGGATTAAAGGTAATAATGGGAGATGGATTCAAAGTCAAGAAGGTATCATAGAAGATTGTATGCACTATTTTTCCAACCTACTCAAGCAGCTGCATGAAGATAATATAACCCTCTAGTATGATCAATATTTCTTTATGATTGAAATAGAAATGATCAATAATGTGAAGCTTTTCTCAATCCCAATCGAAGATGAAATTCTAATTGCACTCAGCCCAATAGATGGCTATAAAGAAGCTATATCATATTATTTTACAACCTCTTCTATCAAAAGTCATGGAACATTATGGGTAAGGATGTAATCAATGCCATACAAAACTTCTTCAAAGGATAGAATATCCACCAATTCTTTTCAACATTTGCTATTGTCTTGATTCCTAAGGATAAAGATTATCAAACTTGAGATGAATTCAGACCTATTTGCCTAACCCTTATTATCAAAAAAATCATTAGTAAGATCATTGCAAATAAGATTCAAAGTCTACTCCCAATTGTCATCTCCTCAAATAAGGCAACTTTTTTGAAAGGTAGGAATATCACAAACAACATACTACTAGCCCAGGAACTCACTAACAATATTTATAAAAAGTGTAGAGGAAGGAATATCATCATGAAAGTTGACCTCCGAAAAGCCTTTCATATTATTAACTAGAGTTTCATACTTAAATCTCTCAAGGAAAAAGATTTTTTTGGATAATTTTTGCATCCTAATTCAAAAAATGGTTTCTTAAAGCCATTATAAGATTCTTTTTAATTGGAAACCACATGGCTTGTTCCAACCTAGTAGGGGTTTCAAGACGGGAGACCTCTCTTCCCTCCCCCTCTTCATTTTAGCTTTGGACCTACTCTCTAAAAAATTAAACAAAGAAGAAAAATTCAAGAAGGAGATTGGACTTCAAAATTCAAGTAATATAAGGATCACACCCTTGGCTTTTGTTGATGGTCTATTACTTCTCTACAATGGGAGTAAGAATTTCATCAATACACATATGGAAATCTTCAAGAAATTCCCACTATTGTTAGGTATGGAACTTAATGCTAACAAGTGTTTCACTATGACAAGGTAGGAATTAACTAAAGCAAAATAAAATGGATTAAAGAGAAGATAGGGTTCACTCATAAATCATTTCTATTTAACTACCTTGGCTTCCAACTTTACAAAGGAAACATTACTTCCTCATTATTTCATGACCTCTTTGACAAAATACAAGGTATAATACAATTTTGGGACAATTCCTTGCTCTCATTTGGTGGAAGGGGAATGTTGGTGAGAAGCATCCTCAACTCCATCCCACTACACACTACCCAAGTGTAACACATCCCTAAGATAATTTAGAAGAGAACAACAAGGATGCGTAATAGATTTATTTGGAGCCCTAAGCACAAATCAATCCACTGGGCTAACTGGAAGAAGTTATGTAAACCAAGTTTTAATGGAGATTTGGGACTGAAAATGCTAAAGGATAATATTAAATTCAATACAACCAAATTATAGATTAGATTTAGAGAAGAATATACCTTATAGGGAGAATATATGCATTAGAACTCATCTAATGACAATCAAAGCAAGGAAATCAAATTCCTTAATTTGAAAACATATGTTACAACATCAAGAAGAGGCTGAAGACTTGATATTTTGGGATCTCGGGGACAAAAAAAGACTTCTGAAATGATCACTAGATTGGGAATGGCGGTCTTTTCAGATAGACGTTTGAAGGGCAACCAAAACACTTATAGTAGATCTTAGATTTTTGGATAGATTCACATTGGCATGAACTCAAGATGGGAGAGCAACTTCCAGAACATATATGAAAAGAAATCTATAATGCACCATTGGAAAATAGTAGAAAGGACAAGCTAATCATTAAATGACAATCTAAGACAACATCCATTACTAAAACTATATATAGAAAATGGTGGGACACATCCAGAAAATTACCATCGAGTAATGTAATTTGGAACTCAACAATTAAACCATCGATCTCCTTCTTTTACTGGAGATTATTTCATAACTTCATACCAATGGATGACATCCTCAAGCTTAAAAGCCTAAGAATACCTTTAATATGACTGTTATGCATGGAGGAAGAAAAGAGCATACCACATTTCTTCATAAACTGTAAATTCAGTACACAAATAGGAAAGGTGTTTGTTGATCTATTCTAGATCAACATGAATTACAAGGCATATTTTATATATTAGTTAATAGCTAGTTGGAAACCAATGTATCACTTGAAGATCAATATTATGCTGATCACCCCTCTGATTAGCATATGGTTCATTTGGATGGCTAAAAATGAGATTAAGAAAAATGAGAGCAAAATAATAACAACTATTGTTACTCAGAATATTAAAACTTATCTATACAAAGAAATACATAATTTAGCAATTCAAAAGTATTATTTTGTTGGCTGGATGCAATATGCAAACATCCTAGGACCTTGTGTTGACAACATTAGACATAGATGGGATATCATTCATTGGAACAAACTGTCCCATGGCATAACCAAGATAAGCATAGATGAAAGCTTTGATTTTAAAATTGAAAATGCTGGTATTGGAGAAATTTTGAGAAGAAAGAATGGTGTGTACTTAAGCCATTTCTCAATGCTTTATGTTGTTTTGTCCCCCACTTCATGTTGAAGTTGCACCCTTCACTTTTTGCACTCAAGATAACCTCTATTCATCCACTGAGGAAGTATTGGATTGACTCTGACTCCATGAAACTTATCCATATACTAAAGGATAACAAAGATGATTATATTACTTGGTTCATCATCAATGATATTAAAGCCTTGAGGAAATTTCTAAGAGGCTTAAACATCTCAAACTCTCATTTGCATAGGGAGGGAAATAGGCTTGTTGAAAAGAAATTGGTGGTGCTTCCACTCACTTTTGTATATCCACAACCCATATGAAAATTTATGAGAGTGTTGTACTTCTTTTCTCTAGTGGATTGCTTGTATTTTAGACAAAGGTTCAATGTGACTTTTTCAATATAAATAAAACATTAGAGCTCTATTATCATACCATGGATAGAGAACTAGTTTAATTCTTGTTAATTTTTTTTGTGTAGTTTCAAAAGGATGACCTACACCAAGTTCTTGAATTTTTGTTAATTTTTTGTGTGAATGAAAGTAATAACTTTTTTTTTTTGTAGTTCTAAATTACAATATTTTTATTTGAATGACTTTGGGAATTATGTTTTTATGGAGACTCATTAGAATTTCTTGGTTGGAATTTACTTGTATTATTTGTAAGAATAATTTGTTTGAGACTTAGGAAAATTATAGATATTAACTTTAGGCTGCACTTAATTATTCACTATAGATGATTACTTATTTATAATCACTAATTTTGGTGAGTTTGATGATTCATTGTTGTCAATCCATGAGGGTTAATTTTTGCTTTCCTGATTATTGGTGAGTCAACCTCTATCTTCTACTTCTACACTCTTTTTAATTACCATCTATGGCAAGTTAGCCTTTTAATTAATAGTTACTGACCTCTCAAAGTGTTGATCTTATACTTGAGTCATCAACTACATAGAGTATTGATCATTTTTGGTTGCCAACTATAAGGAGTTGGTATTTTAATTAAAAGTCATTGGCCACTCATATTCACTGACCTCTCAAGTGACTATTAATTATCTTACACTTAATTCACCAGTTGCAAGGAGAGTTGGTCATTTGGTTGGGAGTTGGTCATTTAATAGTCATCGATCACTCGGGATGTTGATCTTACACTTAAGTCACCAATCGCACGAAGTGTTGGTAATTTGGTTTCTAACTATAAGGAGTTAGTCTTTTAATTAATAGTCATAGACCACTTAGGGTGTTGATCTCACACTTAAGTCACCAACTGCATGGAGTGTTGGTCTTTTTGGTTGTAAACTATAAGGAGATGGTAATTTAATTAATAGTTATAGACGTTTTGGGGTGTTAATATTACACTTGAGCTTAATAAAATAAGTTTAGGGGAGTATTTAATGATTTTAACTCAATAGTTTCCTGTTTGATTTTAGTTTCCTTAGGCCAAGAATGGTGTGTCAAATACTTGGATGTTCTACTCAGAATTTTTTTAGCTTGCCAAGTGGAATATTTATATTAGACAAAAAATGGCACACCAAGTGTTCTAAGTCATCACAATCTTTTCCTTTTTGAGGCTTGAGTCGCCACTTAACTCCTGGGTATGTTTCTTCAATAATTAATATTATTCTACATGTTAGCTCAATAAGTAAGCAACATATTAAGAACTTTATTATTCAAAGTAAAAATAATACATGACATATAAGGTATAAGAATCACGTTCAAGTCAAAAAACATTCTATAATGGGTAAAACTTCTTCAAATCCCTTGCATTCCCTATTTTTAATATGTCTTCATTTAAATAGAATTGTAGTTAGTATGTGCTAGGGACAACTTTTCTTTGATTATGGATGGTCCATTCCACTTATAGGTGAGATTTCCCAAGGCATTTTGTCAAGATGTGACATCCACTTTCTTCAATACTAGGTCACCTTTCTTAAAGTGCTTCTCCTTCACATTTTGATTGCAGTATCTCTCCATTTCTTCTCTTTATTTTCTCTTACCTTAATGATGCTTCAATTTTAATTTCTTTGAACATATCGAGTGTGTCTTCCATTGGTTCAGAATTTGTCTTTCCCACTCACCATCATTGCCTCTTAGTGCATCAATAGTTAGCACCCTTTAGCTATGAAGCTTGTACTCAAATAGGGAATTCCCTATTACATTTGGATTATATTCCATGTTATAACACATATAGAGAATTTCCTATTACATTGGTAGTAGTCCAGAAAGCCTAGAGTATGACAAGCAGTGTGTTTGCCCACTTAGTTTGGTGTCTTCTACCTTCTTCTTGAGTAGGTTGAGGATCTTTATATTTGGTAGCCTATACTTGGCCATTACTTTCCAGGTGATGCATTAAAGTTTATTTTCATTTAATCCTCTAATACTTGAAGAAGCCTCTTAATTCCCTATCAATAAATTATGGTCAGTCTAAATAACATTTTTAACTACTTGGAGGAGTTATGGTGAGAGGTTTTACCTTAATCCATTTACTGAAGAAGTTGATTATGATGAGAAATGAGCTTTCTTTATCGAACGACTATTAGAAATGGGACTATTAGATCCATTCCCCGAATATTGTAGGGCCACGAGCATGAGAAAAGTTATAGAGATTATGGCTGCTGCTGCTGGTGTGTAGTGATTTTTTGATATTATACACATAATTTTGTGAAGTCCTTCCTAGAATTTCTGATTGTGGTCTAGAAACATCTTTGTATTATGGTTTTGTAGGCGAGTATTCTTCCCTTAGAGCGATTACCACATTTTCCTAATTGTATCTCCTCAAAGTGATTTCTTTGCTTGAACTCTCTTACACATCTAAGGTTAAGTGAGGTCGTTGATCTTTAAAATAGTTCACCTCAAATTAGTGGCTACTAAGCTACTCTAATTTTAAATCTTCTCAAGACTTTAGTTGTTTCGTTAACTTTTCCAGTCTACATGTATTTTTGATAAGGTTGATATAGCTCAGCAAGTCTTCATACTCAACTTGCATCAGCTCTTTCTTCTCTATACTTGGTTGGGAGAGTTGTATGATTGAATGTTCTCCAAGTTTGCTAGCTCTCAAATAGGAGGTCAGTGCTAGTTTTGTTCTCTAAGTATCTTCTCAATCTTGAAATAATTTACCTGTCTGATTTTTTCTTTCACCTTGGATAGATATTTCTATAGAGACTCATCCCTAACTTCATAATTTCTATTGAATTATCTTACAACTAGTTATGATTAAAAAAATCATAACATAGGATGCCCCAAGTCCTTGAGAGAATCTCAGTCCGATGAGTAGAGACTCATACTTAAACTGATTATTCATTACTTTGAAACTAAATTTGATTGAGTGCATTATGGTGATTCTTGTTAGGCTTTTCAACAAAATGGTGGCGCCCATAGATATCTCGCTTGATGAGCCATCCGTATATAGTCATCATAAAGGTTCTAGGTTGATTGGAATATCGTGAACTAATAAAATTGATGAGAAAATCCCCAAGCACTTGGGCTTTGATCTCCATTCTAGGTGAGTATGATATATAAAACTCTCTTAATTCTACTGACCTTTTTAATAATTTTCCAAAATAATTAGATTTTCATGAGTATAAATTTGAACTAGATATCTATGATGACTTAGATTAAGTGTACCTTGAAATACGTTCATAGTCATTGAATCAAAATAATATGTGTGAGAGAAAGTTTATCCATAAGCGGGTGATTCAACTCAGCACCTTACAAAGACTTGTTGACATAGTAGATAGGCCACTGCTTTTCACATTCTTCCACGATAAAGATATAATTGATCTAATCATCTCCAACCCCTAAGTATAATAACAACGTATCTCCCACCTTTAGGCTTTGTAATGGATAGGGTGTTGTGAGTAGAATCTGCAAGTCATAGAAAGATTTCTCACATTCTAAAATCAACTCAAATCTTTTTGCTCCCTTGAGAACCTTAAAGAATGGTCCCCGCCTTTGATAATGAATCTATATAACTCAGTTACTTACCCTATAAACTGTTACACATCTTTCATAGTCTTGGGTAAATGCAACTCAAGTATCACCATTACTTTATTAGGATTTACCTTTATTCCTTTAGAAGTGATGTGAAATCCAAAAAATTTGCATGACCCTACAACAAAAAAAATATTTTTTAGGTTTAAGGTGCATATTATACCATTTCATATTGGTGAAAAGTTTTTTGAGGTCTTGAATGTGTTGCATGGATGATTTGTTTTTAGCCAACAACTCATCCACATAATTCTCTGTATTCCTCCCTTTTTTTCTCCTTGAACACTAAATCCACCAATCTCTAGTAGGTTGCCCTTTTATTTTTGTGCCTGAGGGGTATAACTCTATAACTATAGAGTCCCTCTCTAGTGATAAAGGTTGTCTTCTCTGATTTAGCATGATGCATTTGTATTTGATTGTACTTAGAGAATGCATTAAGGAAACTCATTACCATATAACCGACTATCAAGTTAATGAATGCATCTATTCATGGTAGGAGATATCAATCTTTCAAACATGTCGAGGTTAAATTGGTGAAGTTGGCATATGTTATTCACTTTCCTCTTGACTTTTATACCATAACCATGTTTGACACCCACTCCAACTATCAAACTTTCTTAATAAAATTAGCTTCAAGTGGCTTGGCAGCTTCTTCTTTGATGGCTTGAACAAGTGTGGTGTTCATTTTCCTCATCTTTTGGATGATGGGTTGGGTGTCTTTATGAACATTAAGGACATTATAAGAGATATTGATATTAAAGCCTAACATCTCTGCTATGGTCTAGGTGAATAGACCAAGATTATCCAAGAGAGTCTGGATGAGATCTTTCTTATACTGAAAGCAAAAGACTGTGCTAATCGTTAGGACTTGCCCTTGGTCTTTCATGGCAAGAAGTTCCTTAATCTTTTTGAGGACTTTGATCTCGGTTCACATGAAATCTAATTATAGGACTTCATCTTCTTTGCTAGACGCACCAACAACTTCTAAATTGTAAGTTTAGGACTAATTGAAATTCACCTTTTTAGTGATCTCCTCACCTTCAGTGAAAAATTTGATAACCACATTATATGTCTACACCACCACTCTAAATGTGTTAAGAAAAAGTTGGCTAAAGATCACTTGTAAGTGGCATGAACCTCCACTATAACAAAATCAACCATAATAATGAATTACTTCTTGTCCTCTTCCGGAGTTATAAGAAAGGGTAATCATCTCTTCAATTTCTCTTCACTATTCTGATATTCCATATAGTGGTCCCCCTATAAGGTTGAGTTTGGAGTTTGATAATCTTAACTTATCAGAGATGGACTTGAAGATGATATTGATTGAGCTCCTCATGTCAATCAAAATATTTCTAACATGGTAATTGATAATTAATGTCATAATGATGACTGCATCCTTGTTTGGGTTACCAACAACAAGTTTGTCCTTTTCTAAGAAACTCATGGGGAAAAATGGTGGGTAGGTGGTGCTCACAATATGGAAATTGAATTTACCTTGAAAGACCATAGTCTTTTTAGGCTCATCTTTCTTGAGGACTCTTTGTCATCTCCAAAGATGGCGAGCATGACTTATTTGATGTGGACAATATGTGTGGGAATGAGCTCATTATCAAAATTTTATGAAATCCTTATCCATCATTGTAGTGAATTCGTTGAGTGTTTCTACTATGATAAACTCATTAACTAGACTCCTCAGATGGAAGCATTCTTCAATGATTGTGAACTCCATCTATCTCCAAGGGTGGTGGTTGCTTAAAATATTCTTTATTGTAAGTGGCTTTTGTTAATTCATCCTTCAATACTCTAAGAGGAGTTTCCAGAGTGAGTTTTGAGTAGTTGATTCCTTGATAGTGAGTTGTGGGATTTCAAAAACCTTTTCTAAGTAGTTGTGTTTTAGGCATCCTCTTTTTGTCTAACCTTCGTGCTTCAAACCTATCTTCGGGCAACCAGTTTGAAGGAAATCTTTTCATAGAGTATCTTGTTTGAGTCAACGGTGTTGGCTGGATGACTTCATTATACTCCTCTACATTCACATGATTATTTGCCAACAATTCAATGAGTGTTTTAGGTTTTTGAAGCCCAAGAGCATATCTGACGAGTCCCTCCTTCAGACCTTAGGTGATTGGCGCCTAGGCTACAATAGGTTCCAACTCTTTAATCTTTAAAAGGCATTGGTCAGTTTGGGTTGCTTCTTCTATGTGCTTTCACCATCACTCACATAGTAAGACTCATCATTTAAATTGGGAGACTCGTACATTTCTACTCTATTCTGGTGGGCTCAGTGACTTGTTGACCCAATGGATGTCTATTCTTCTCTAGTTCTTAGTTCTTCATTGTGTGACTTCTTCATAGCCTCTTGCACGAGGAGAGTGATCATGTATTCCATATCCCTCAAGTCTTACTGTGTGGCAAATTATTGGGTGTTTTATTCCATGCCTGATGACTGATCTGATGCTAAGACTCCTACTTTGCTTTGTATTTGACTTCTAGATTTTGGCCTCATCTACACTCACCACACTTAAAAGAATGTTGAATCTAAATCTGTCCATGGACTGAGGTTAGAGCCTTCTAAGATACCTGGGAAATAGGGTTAGATATAATATGGAAAATATAAAAAAAGTATAAAAAGATAGCGAATTGTATTTATGCTTTGAATCTGAGTATAAAGGTTGTGAGGAAAAAAGAGAAGAGGAAAAAAGTCCCCCCTCGAGAAAAGATGCCCTATTATTTTATTTTAGGGTAGGCCTTTACTTTTGATAAGTACATATAATGTAGGTCGGATATAAACTATTGCTTATTTTAGTTTAACATAAGTACACATAGGCATGTGGTGACTTGATGGATATGAGAGGCGATATCCCATTATTCATGTAGATGCAAGAATAATAGTCAACTTATTGAATTCAGCTTAATGCGACCGTTTGACATCCCTTAGTCCCTAGCTTGCTATGGGTGAATTGATTCATGCTTGATTTCCCTGGTCCTTTTCCAGAGTCATTTTGGCATGCCTTGCATAGGTTGAGTCTTCATTACTAAGTAGCTTTTTTTGGGCACGCCCGTGCTGCTTAAGGAGATCGATCTTACTTGCTTGTTTCTTCAGATGTACATGATTAGCATCTTAAGATGATGAAGAACCATATTTGTGCTTCATATTTATTCTCCATTATTATAATCTTATAGATACTATAAGAAAAATAAAATAACTATTAGTTATGTACTCACTATTAAAAATAAAATGAGCTACATTAGATAATTTTATAACATCTTTTTTTATTTGTTGATGGGACTTACATTGGCCATAATATGATGATATATTTATTTCTTTATATTTTCAACTTTTTTAATTGCCTATTATTATAATAAAATTTTATTCAAATCTTTAATGAAAAAATAATCAAAATTATCATGGCACTATCCTGATCTTTTAGTTGTTACCACTCGGTCATTAGCTGACCCCACTATGCTACATATAATCCTTTAAGAGTAGCCTTCATAATTTTATCAATAGGTGCATAGTCCTTGTAATCTAGCTTCAAGCTAGTTTTATGGTTATGCCATTTAATACCTAGGGATTGTAGATTCCAAATATTAATGTTCTTAAAATACATAGTTTCACTTTAAATATAATATAAATAATAGTCAATAAATAATTAAAATTATACAAACTAATATATAATTGTATATTTAATACCATATTTTCACTTAGCATTCTTATCTTTAAAAGATCCATACCCTTATTATGACAATCTAGAAATGTGATCAGTGTAAATAAAATGTCTCTTGTAATGACACTCATGTAAGATCCCAAGAGAATAGACTTTAGGGTGTTGCAGGGAACACCATTCTTATTCACTTTGATATGCATTCATGTGTCTGGGGGAAATTTTGCACATCTATATATGTTGTGTGCCTTCTATACCTTATAGGACCACCTTTCATAATATATATATATATATACTAATAAGCCAAATTTCATTGTATGATCCTATGACTTGTGCACTAAATAAATAGCATAGTGGTTATTATGTGCCATTGTACTCATGCTATCTGGTGAATCAGAATGTAGTAGTATAAAGGTTATTAGATCTTACAATATGTTCTTTCCTATTAGATCCACCCCGCTGATGGCCTTTTATACTTTTCATAATTTATTGTCACCTATCACTCCTATAAATTCCATGTCATAATATAACATGTGCAAAAAAAAAACTTAAAATTTAGGTAATTAAAAAATATTATTTATAGTTAGAAGATAATATTAGTTAGATTTATTATCTAATATTTCTTTCCCTTGCACACTATTACAAACAATACTTGAATCAAAGACATCTCTAGGTGCTAAAGCTTTAATTTACATTTTTAAGATCTTGAATGTAAAAAAAAAACTCTCATATTTAACTTTAAGAAATATGATAGCTCCATAACAATACTCATGACCTCCTTGATGGTACATAAGATCAGAATGTCATTACTATTTTTTTTCTTTTTGAGAAGAATAAAATAATCTGGATTTTTCAAGCTCATAATTTTACAATCATTCATATTTATACATGTAAAAATATTTCATGCAAAACTTTTAGGCATTTTTTGTATTTTTAAAACTTAATAAATATCAACATATCTTTCTTTGAAATTATGAAATAATTAGGTGCTAAAATGTATCTCCCATCCTTTGGAATGTGAGGATATGGTTTATCTTTCATTTCAATATCAATTAAATCTTGCTTGCTTATAGATTACATTTAGATTTATTAAGATCTAAAAGAATATTAATAGAAGTTTTATAACTTTTATTTTTTATTTGTGTAAAATTATAAATTATAGAATAATAATTTATACTCTAAATAGAGTTAGCCACAAAAATATTTTATATTCCACTTTTTTATTCTATTTATTGTTTCATTATATCCTTTTTTTAATTCTTGTTGGCCTTACTTTTAGTGAGGTCAACTTTCACTCATGTTTAGCTTTAGGAATCTTATTTTAGTAATAAGATCTCTCCAGTTAGAACTTTAAGATACTCTTAGTGACTATGGTGAGACCAAACCAAAGACCATGACTAATGAAATTTAACCCCCTAAAGTTAGTCATATTAGAGTAGTGGGCCACGCCTAGCCCCTTAATGTCCAAATAAACCTATACACTCCTACAATAATATCTAACTAAACCAAACAAATTCTGACCATAAATTCAATTTCATTAGAACAAAACCTAAACCAATTGGTCTCTAATTAGGCTAATTGGGTCACTCAGGTCAACTTAACTCATTTGACCCATTTAGTCCACCTTATCCAAAACACAAATCAAAGCCAAATTGGTTCAAATCAATTAGCTCCAAAACTTCCCAAATACTAACCATAACTAATTAAAGCCTTATTGAGCTAAATTAAGACTAAAGCTAAATTATTTGAAATTGGCCATGCCTAAAACCTTAGAAACCTCAAATAAACATGTTTGAAGCCCAATTGGGGTTCAATTTGGCCAATGGGCCCACTTAACCCAAGTTTACTCAATTGAATCATATATGATCAAAATCAAATTAAACCCACTCCAAACTAAATTGAGCTAATCCAAGACTTTAGAATCATCACATTGATATAATTGAATACAACTCATACTTAATTAAGGTACAATTTGGCTAATTAGGTCACTTAACCCATCCCCCTCTCCTCACACCAGTAAAAGCTCAAAATACCAAAAAGGCTAACTC
This sequence comes from Cymbidium sinense, assembly GCA_021442155.1. Taxonomy (NCBI): domain Eukaryota; kingdom Viridiplantae; phylum Streptophyta; class Magnoliopsida; order Asparagales; family Orchidaceae; genus Cymbidium; species Cymbidium sinense. The sequence goes on from CM038229.1 coordinate 22,793,054, forward strand.
CTCACTTGGCTTGTGCAATCACCTAAACATTCAAGCTCTAACCTAGCTAACCTAGCTGATTGCTTAGAAAAAATACCTATGAGGAAGCTCTTTACACACTTTATTGGAATGGGTAGTAGTATATTTTATGAAATAGATTGATATGTAATTAACTAGACTTCCCCTAATATAGTGTTAGGGTTTATTTAGATCTATGTTTTACTTCTTATGAATGCAAGCCTAAATTATCCCTCTTACTATAGTAAGAGAGAACTCTCGATTAAGGTTAGAAAAAAATTATCTTTTTTATATGAATTGGTGTCTAGTGGTTAGTGGTATGTGGTATGGCATAGATGACTATCTAAGGAAAATAGAAGAATAGTCCTAATCAAGATCCTATGGTTTCATCATCTCGGGACTGCATTATTCTTGTTTACCAACGTCAAAGGAATTGCCACAATATTTGAGGAGTCTGATTAGCAACCATGGGTTGCCTCATCTCAAATATCCTAGGTAGACCAAAGTTATAGTGTAGGGGTGTTTGCATGGTGAACATATCGATTGCACTTACATTGCTTGGAATGTCCAAAGGGTGTTCACATGGTGAACTGATAGATTGGACTTACATCCTTTTGGGATACCAAGTTTATAGGGTTGTTTGTGTGGTAAATGAATAGATTGGATTTACATCCCTTTTGAATTCCAAGGGCTATGCTTACAAAATGCAAGTATGAGTTGAACTTACATCGATTAGAAAGTCATCAGATTTGACTAGCATATCTTTAGAATGTCAGGTATGGTTTAGGTTGTTTTTTGTTTGTCAAAATCATAGATCAAACTTATATCATTTTGGAATGTCATATATAGAGGTGTTTGCATAGACAATGAATATATTGGACTTACATCCCTTTTGAATGCTAGCAGGGTGTTCGCATGGTGAAGGGATAGATTTGACTTATATCCCTTTGAAATTCCTTATATGAAGGTGTTCGCATAGCAAACAAATAGATTAATAGAATTAATTTGATATTCATGTTGTAATCATTAATTTATGGATCTGAGGGTTAGCGCCTCAGTGCTAAAAATAGGGTGCTATCATGGTAGCACCTCGACACTTGTAAAATGGCACCTTGGTGTTGAGTAAGTAGCACTATAGAATTATAAAGAAGGAATTCATGTCTTAAAAATTGGAGGGGTTAGCACCGCGACATTATGAGTATGGTGTTGCAGCACTTAAGATAGTATGAGTTTAGAATAATTTAATCAGGCTAACAAGTTGACCAGTGCTTCGATGTTATGGAATGAACACCTTGGTGTTATCAATTACATTCCTAAGGCTTAATTTTCCAACATGATAGTGCCTGATCGCTAAGATATCAACACCATGGTGTTGACAGATGAGTAGTACTATTTAAATTTTCCTGAAAGTGCAGCACCTTGGCTCTGGAACATTAACACCTAAGCTTATTTTTTTCAAGAACTCAATACTTTGGCATAGAGATATCAGTGTTGTGGCATTATTTCATTAGTGTCTAGAATTTAATAATTTTATGGCGAAGTTTAAAATTTTGATAGCATAACACCTTAGTAGTGCTATATTTCATGATTTTTAGTGTATTAGCACTTTTTTCCCTTGCCTTAGATCTAAGATCAACTGAAGGAGGATTTTTTTTTCATAATGGAACAAAGTTTAATGATGGAATATATTTCGGGATGTAGCTCCTTAGTTCTAGGAAAATAGTACTATGATGCTACTTTAAAGAAGCGAAACCCAAGGATGTAGCACTGCAATGCTAAAATATAGTACTACGATGCTGAAATATAGCACTACGGTTGTGAATTATAATATTGCAGCTCTATAAATAGGATCTACCCAGAGAGCTTAGCACTATGGTGCCAAACATTTTGGCACGTTAACATTGCTAGATTGATAGTCAAATATTTCATTCATGAGAGCTTACTGCCTTGGCATTGGACCTTAGCATTGCAAGGTGGGAATTCCATTTTTTTTATTTAGACTCTTACAGAATTATCATTTTTTTTAGAAAATTTGTTAGCATAATATTGTAGCAATGCAAATTTTTGCTTCTTTAGTGATAAAGCACTATTTCCCTTATTCTAGATTAAAGATCGATGGAGGGAGAGTTTTTCATCTCACACCAAAACAAAGTTTAGTGATCGAGGTCATCGAATTTCAAGATTCTAGAATTTTTTATCTAAGGGCTTTCTTTTTTAGGTTAGATCCAAGATTGATGGTGGAAATCTTTCAGAGAGAAAGTCATCTTATTCATAGTTTGACTTTCTACACATGAATTTACATCTGAATCATCATGGGTGGCACTCGCTATCACCCATGTTGAATCTGATAAGAGCAACTCATGGTTACTCATCAGAGTGCTAGATTCCTCTATATGTAGGTCTTCTTCAATATGTATATGGTCATTATTGACAGGCTAAGTAGATAGTCGGGAAGCATAATTAGTATCTATTGATACTACCAAGGAGACATTACTCTTTATTTGTCTTGTTGGTTGCTTAACTACTACTAGTGGGATAGGGATATGAATAGAATCATCTATCTTTATAACTCCCATATCATGACTAGATAAAAAAGGATTATGAATATCTCTATCCTCTCTCTCTCTCTCTCTCTCTCCTGAGAAGATGAATTCTTTTATCTTTAGTTCCCACTACTGCCTTGCTCATCTGATGTTCTCTTAGGAACATGAGTCGTGTGTCGGGGGGAATGCAAATTTCATGCTGGTCTAACTTTCTATAATTGGTGATTGTATATATGAGAGCCTAACTCCAAGAGGGAAGAGAAGGTATGACGGATCCACATTAACCATAGGTGTCTAACTCCTGCGTAAGTCTCTTATGGAGCTGCAAAGAAACTCAAACTAGTCTTTAGGTGAACTGAGAAAGTCCATTTTTTAGAAGTTGCTACTAAACGAACAGACAATAGGAGCATTTCCATGGAATGAGTATCTATTATATCCAATTTCTATTGTAGTTCATATACTGGTGAATCTTGAGTGAAGTCATACTGCCTAGCCCTCTGTTGGAATTGTATCCCTCCAAGATCACAAACTCATGATGTCAGTAACTAATCCAACTAGGTCTTAGCCCAATGAGGTATTTTATTATGCATTTGTATCCTAGCTTTAATAATAGTAAAAGTATCTCTCTATCTCTAAGCAGGGAGGCTATGAGGTGATGATTTATAAAAGATCTGAAAGCAATTTGTCATGCATGATGGATCCAACATGAAAGTTTAGATTTGATCCCCGTCTAAGGTGACTATAGCCCTGCTCAACACCATGATCATTGGGAAATGCTACTCTAAAATAGAATGGCATCTCAAGATAACTAAAAGCTCCTGAAATATATGCATGAATCCATCCATATAAGTAGTTCCAAGGAACATCTACGTCATAGCATCGTGAGTTATTCATAATGCTCACTTTGCCTAATCCATGGTATAGGTAGGCTAGTGATGCAGGTGCTAGTGCTATCCACTCACCATGAGCAAGCAAGTTGGCCATCAAAAGAGTGGAAGTATGAAAAATTCAATTGCGACCAGGAAATACAAAATAGCATATCCAGGTGGCAATGAAAGCCACTAAAGATAGCTCCTCATCAATGTCTCATGCTAAGATTCACCAAAAATAGGCTCTTCCTTTCAACTTGAATATGGCACTTAATGACTTCTTTGATGAATGAAATCCCATGTTAAACAGATCATCCAATCATGTAAAATGAGATGAACATATTGCTAGATCAAGGAAACTCTCATAGCATGTGTCTATAGTAATTATTCCTTATCGCCTATGGTTTGATCTCTGCTCTTTGAATAATGTTTGATAGTGAGCTAGACTAGATGGAGAAAGTCCATGCTATAACTGCCTCTCCTAAACTAGCTAGCTGGTTGACTTTGAAAGTGCTCATGATCTGGAGGCACACACTCCTTGTAGGGAATGCCTATAATGGGGAGGCCTGTTATATCTTGCTTGACAGCCAAGGTGATTGTCATCTCATGTGATCCAATCTCGCAGATATTTGTGATCATATCCTAATGTTCTACTATGCTTCATATCCAAGTAAATGGAAGGCGACTGTAATCAAAAAGTGATGCATAAACTACATGATTTATACCAGCTCTTTTGAGGATGTCACCATGCATCTATCGATAATGGTAGGACTAGTATACGTTACTACTAACAGCTGACAAGGGTGTGCCAAACACTAACTTTGGGTTTCAATCTTCTGCTTCATGATGTAGTATATGATAACCTAAAATCCTTACTGTGCCTGTTGTAGGAGTAGTATCTATAATTATCTAAAGTACATTCTGATTCTCAAAGGTAAGGTGCTCTACAACCTGCTCTAAAGGAATATCATGAATGTATCTCAGTTTTAAATTGACCACTCAATTAGCAGGATCATGACATGATGGAATCTCTGAATCAATAAGTAGAAGGTGTGATGATTGACCAAATGAATCCTCAAAATATCGCTGCCCATTAACATATCCTAATAGCATGCTAGTCAATCCTACAATCTGATTGAAAATTGTGGATCATGAGCATTAATAGTGGCCCATATCTGCTCCATAGTGGGCTCCATAGGAGGCATATCATCTAGCTTTTTTTAAGAAAATATTGTAGCCAATCTATAGTAAATCTGGATAAAAGTTGCATATAAATTTTATAAACATTATAAAAAATAGTAGTATATGAATTTATAAATGTGTTGTGCTTGTAAGCTTTGATTCAATTTTCTTTAATTTTAAGTTTCGGTGTAGATCTGGTCCTTTAGACATGATGGAATCTAAATTTGATTAGATCGAGCACTTTAGGCATGGTTAAATCTAAATTTAGGTTAAGATCCAACCCTTTTGGGAATGATGGATATGATTTGGTCCTTTTGGGCATGTCGCATTTTGATTTAAATTTAGATTTAGCCCCTTTGGGCATAATAGATCTGATCTAGCCTCTTTGAGCATGATTAAATCTAAATTTAAGTTCTAGATTCCACCCCGTTAGGGCATGATAGATCTGATCTGGTCTTTTTTTGCATGATAGATCTTAGTTCAAAATAACTTCGATTAGGGAGAGTTTCTCTTTGATGGAGAATTTTCCTTGCATTGCAAGGCTTATAAAATTTCCCTTCTTTATAAGAGAATATTCTTTTGGGATGAGTACATTTTTCTTGAATTTAAATGAAGAGTATCCCTTTGTTTGATTGACTTAGGGTTGATTATAATTCTTGCATTTGTAAAGCATAATTCTTTTAATACCTATGCATAATATATCTTGAGATATTGTCCATTTATAGGGAGAATAGGTCTTATCCCTTTCATATTAATGAGCTCATAAGCTCTCCCTTCATATACATTTTCAATAAAATATGGTCCTTCCTAATTTGGGACAAACTTTCCACTAGTTCGTTGACATGGAATGATAGGCTTTTTGCATACTAGTACTAGTTCATCTGCTTTGAAGCTTCTTGGGAGAAAAATGTGGTCATGAGCTTGGGTTATCATTGTTGTATATATTTCTAGATTTTGTTTGGCCTATAATCAAGTTTAATCTAGGGCTTCAAGTTCATCATGTTGTATTTGGACACTTTCCTCCATTGTAAGTTCATCTTAAACTATTATACAAAGTTAAGATAGCTTAACTTCAAGAGGAAGTACTGCTTCTAATCAAAAGACAAAGGAGTATGGTGTTGCTTGTGTAGCCATTTTATATGTAGTTCAGTATGACCACAAGACTTCTATTAATTAATCATGTCATTCCACTTTATTTTTAGAGAGAATTTTCTTGAGAATTTTAGCCAATATTTTTTTGAATACTTCTATGAGATCATTGGCTCTTAGATTGTTCATTAAAAAATATCACCAATCTATCTTGTAGTTCTCAATGAAGTGATAAACTTTGTCCAGAAAGCAATATCATTATCAAATATAATTCTTGTAAGTACTCCAAATTGGTAGATGATATGATCTTAAAAAATTTCAAACATTATCCACTTTAACTTCTTTTAATAGAATTACTTCTGCTCATTTGGAGAAGAAATTATTGACAACTAAAATGAAATGATGTCTCATTGATGATAGAGGATTTATCAGGCTAATTAGAATGATTATCCAACATTCAAATGGCCAAGATCCCACTATTGGATATAAGTTATTAGGTGGTCGATGCAACGTGATTGTATATATTTGACACTGATGACATCTTTTGGCATGTTCAATAAAGTCTTGAACCATACTGGGCCAATAATATTTCATTCGTTTGATTAGTGTGTATCAAACAATCCTTCATGAACTTTAGCCATCACCATCTTTGCTTCATCTTTGGTAATCTGCCGCCTTTAAGATAGGTGATGAATGGTTCTCATCAGTCACCACCTTATATTATTGTTGAAATATCTTGATTTTCTTTAGGTTTAAAGGCTTGCAGAAGGGTTGGTGCTAATGTTATCCTTCTTTGGACTATTATCATAATTAGCACACCTAAAGGGTCATTCATTTCTTTAACCAATTTAGCTAATGCATTGGCTTTGCCATTATCCCAATATGATGCCTTTATAATTATTTGTTGACCTCACTTTTAGAATGAGGATTGATCACTCCAATCTAGGTCTAGGATTCTTCTAGACACTTAGGTTTCTTTTGTGCTAGGACACTTCTAGTGATTATGGGAACAGTAAACTCAAGCCTAGAGACATGTAGGGCATAATCGTAGGTCTCAAGCTTACCTTAGGACAAGTGGACTACAACTACCCTAAGAGCTAAATCGACACTGATACCCATCAATTCATTTGAACAAAATGATTGTAACCTCAACCACAAACCAATCAATTGACCTTGATTAAATTAGATTTCCAATCCAAGCTCTAAGAAAAATTAATTGGAATCTTAACTCAAGTTATCCCACTTCAATCCTACGACTCCATTCAAATAGGCCCAAGAAAACTAAACTCAATTCATTTATCTCAATTATTCTAATTATCTAATGGATCATTTTTAAACTATTCCAACACTTTTAATCAAGCCAATTAAATCAATTAGACTTAAGTAACCTAAGTTAGCCCATTTGACCTAAAGGGTTAAAATGAGTCAAAACTCAATCAAACCCAATTCAATTGTAGCCAAAGCCACCAATCAACTTCAAATTTATCATTGAATATGCTCCAACCATCTATAACCTCAATTGGTCCAAATTGACTTGACTAAACTACTTGATCCAAAGTGACCTAAAAGTCCAAATTTGGCCAAATCATGTTATAAGACAAATTGATTACAACCAATTTCTCTCATCAACCATAAATTGAATATTGAACATGACTTGACCACAAATTGAAACCAATTGACCTGAATAAGCCAATTTGGCCTCTTGACCCAAGTTGACCCAATTTGACCTAAAAGACTAAATTGGGGCAAATAAAATCATAGGCCAAATTGGTTGAAACTAATGCTTCTAACCAATCACCAATTAAATATTGGGCATGATCCATCCTTCAATTGGATCCAATTTTGTCAACCCAACCCAATTGGCCTACTTAGCACAATTTGACCTTAAGGGGCAAATTGACCCAAATCACTCTCTAATCCAAATCAATTCAAATTAACTATTTCCATTAATCACTAATGACCAATTGAACATAGAACTAACCCAAGCTCAAGCTAATTTTGCTAATTTGGTCAAATTGGTCAACATGACCCATTTGACCCAAATTGAACTATATGAACCAAATCCAAATCTAACCCAAATTGAATCAAACCCATTTTAGTAATTCATCCCAAATGATCAATTGAACTTAACCAAACCCCTACTTTGACCCAATTAGGTCAAAATGATCAACTTAGCTCAATTGAGCCCATTGACATACATGAATCAAATTGAGCCAAACCCAACTAAACCAAGTCTAAACCTAACCAAAATTGGCATGACTAATTCTTGGGTCTCCAAGGGGCTGCTAAACTAAGCCCAACTTATGGAGAACCTAAGATGGGTCAAACCCATTGAACTAAACCATCCAAATGAGATAAAAATATCTATTTAGATGGGTTCTAAACCTTGTCATGCCTTACCAGCCACCTTTGACCTTTCTTGGTTAGAGGACCACTGACCCAACCTAACCCAAGGTTGTTATGTTCAACCTTTGGCCAAGAAAGGGTAAGCTCACCGTACAAGAAACCATTGGTCCACCTAAGAAGAAGTGTACACTTCATGGCAGCCACTATACTCCCTCAGCCTCTCACACACATCCACCTTTGCAGTCTCCCACCACCTCTGACAAACCACTTCGGCCAGATGACTGCTAAAGGCTAAGCCAATCTCGGCCCCTGATTCAGTTGCAAGGGAGAGTGTACTCTTCCCCATCCATTCAAACTCAATAGAGACCTTCCTCAATGCATCTTGAGTAGTCCTAGAGCATTCCCTGAGCTCTTCGTGCACGCATCACCAGAGAGACCAAGCTTCACTCAAATTCGAGGGCCCCATCCATACAACCTCACCAAACATCCACTAAAGCCAAATTAACATTCGCCACACCATCACCACACTCCGGCAACCAAAATTGAATCGATTCTTAATCTGTTCAAACTCCGGAAGGCATCCCTAAACCAACTCCGACAACTTTCACAGTGGCATTTAGTCTATAGACTGATTAGTGGGAAGTCAGTTTGAGATCTTCTAAACATGACTTCATCTCTTCAAGATGAGCTACTTCTATTAACGGACCACTGATCTATAGATCCGATGAGGTAAAAATCTAGAAACCATAGTTTGTCCCATAGGTGTTGGTGTTTTGAAATGAATTATGTTTTCATGTGATTTCCAACATAAAATCTCCTTAGATATGTTCCTTGATCATTTTGGAGTTGATTTCACAATCTGACAAGCTTCAACGAGCTCGAATCGAGCAGTGAAAGATAGATGGTGTCTATCTTTCGGTGCTCGCAAAATGGCAGATCATCGGCCATTCATTTTGCATGATTAGAATAAATGTTTGTGATTAAATCATGCTAGAAATATCAATTTAATCCCTTTATAATCATGAGATTAATCTCGATCATCTGATCCAAGATCGAACGATCAAGATAAAATCACATCTAGAATCACTGAGTAAGCAACCACATTAGACATTTTAAATAACTAATACCGTAACACCACGTGGAAAGCACTACTATGTTAACATCCACAAGACATCGATGGTTTAAAATGATTAATTAGGGCTTAAAATGTAATTAAATAGTGAGAACTTTAAAAAATCATAACTACTTGTAGAGAAATCCAAAAAATTCAAATAAACCCATTTTGGAAAACAAAGGTAGAGGAGAATTTAGTAAAAATAAAACCTCTAATTATTATCGAATGAACGATGCTTAATTAAGTTTTAAATCTTAGGCTAATTATGTTAATTAATGCTAAATTACTTGGACAATTAATTTCAAATTTGGCATGATGACTCCATGGGATGTTGTTTTCCTTTAATATTTTTCTTGGAATTATTTGCTAAGTGGTTTGGAAAATTCTAAAATTTTAACTATAATTACTCCTTTTATGTGATTTAATACTTATTAAAATTAATGAACAATAAAATTGAGTAATTATGGATAATTAATTAATAAAAATAGTGAGGATAGTATGGGAATTAATTAGGACTCCTCTCTCCTAATTATTTTCAAATGTATTCCCTTAATGAATTTAATTAATATGTTTAGTCTTTAAGTTTTTTTGACATCATTTTTGGACGAGGTTAACATTTCTTCCAAAGGCATTCTTTAGAACTCTTAATCCGAAATTAGGAGCCTTCTAACAAAGCACCTAGGTCATCACAGTTAGTGATCTAGTGGACTTTCCTTGGATTAATCTAACTTAATGGGTTTAGTTAGATTCAATCCAAATCTTTAACCTAAACATACACCACTTTGAATGTAAAATTAATTAAGCCTAGGTTTGGGTTAAATTAGGGAACGAAACTTAATTACATTAATTAAGCTTATTACCACAAAAACCTAAAGAAATTAAAATTCAATCCAAGATAAATTCAAATGAAATGAAATAAAAAACATAAAATCATGACAAAATTAAATGAATCCAAATCAAATCCAAAGGTCATAGGTTGGTTAACCGTTTACATGGGTTTGACTTATGTTGGTCCCACCAAGTCAAAGGTCAATCCACCAAAATTTGACCAAATAAAAATATTACAAATGATTAGATTGATAATATGAGCATACTTAAACATGAATTTGAAAGAATAGAAGTCCAATATGGTCTTCATTAGACTAATTAAGTTATTTAACCTAAAAAGATCTAAATGGGTCTTATTAGACTTAAACACAAATTAAATTCAAATAAACTCACATCAAATATCAAAATTCATTTGAATATGACTAATGACCATAAATAAACCCATTATTGGGTTTACATTGACCAATTTGGTCATTTGACCCAAATGAACCCAAACCCAATTTCGGTCAAATGGGTTCCAAATGAAATAAAATTAGGAGTATTTGATCCAATGCTTTTAAAATTACTTGGATTAACCCAATGGAAACTTAAACATATTATGATTAAGCCAAATAAATTATTTGATTTAATTAAAAGTAATCTAAACTCAATGACATTAAATGGGCTAAACCTAAAACAAAAACTCTAAAACTCTTAAAATCTTTGAAACTTTTTTTGTGAAAAGGTTCATTAACAATTAAATGAACACATATCAAGATTTAAACCATGGCTAATCCATTAAATGAGGTGACTTAACTAAAACTAATGCATGAAATAGTTAAATGTCTTAATCCAAATATATGTCAATTCCATCCCCTACTATTTCACTTAAGATGTTATAAATCATTTTTAGAGTTAGTTAATGATAGTTCCCAACCGAAACAAAATCATTTAAGCATCTTTCATAAAAATCCAAAGAAAGAATGTCATGACAAGTCCAAGGGATGAAAAGCCAAATTCCATTTGTATAACTCAATTCCCTCTCCACCTCTTCATCCTATACAGGTGTGAGATGGCTGAGAAGCATGGAAACTAACTCTCAAGAGTTGCAATTAGCTCAGCTGACCAAGGGGAGGAGAGAATAAAGCTAAAAATGCATGGCCATGGAGGGAGATAGACATTGAGAATTTTCTAGATGCAAGAGATCATTCTATTACCTTCCTGTCCTCACATGAAGTTGAAACCTACCTTCCCTCACTTCCCTCACCATTGAAAGATTGAAAAACGTCCAATGCCATTAGAATTCAAACTGAGGTTAGTCTATGGAGAAAAATAGAGGGACTCATTCCAATTCATTTAGTACACAACCTTCCCATACCATTCCATAGCTATTAGAGTTCACCCACCACCGAAGATCGTCAGGACCAAGGTTTTCCATTAATGACCTTATTTAAGATTTTGGCCTTGGTTCTTTTCAAAGAGAATTTGATCTCAAGTGAGATCAAACCATTTAGATCCCTTCATTTTCATTCATTGATGGATTTGGAATTGAAATCGTGTGATTTCAAGGATAAGAGGGCTAAAAATTATGCAAAAATAGCAGACAATTTTTGGCCTCTACTGTCAACACAAGTGACATAATCTCTGCCATCCATTCCTATTAAAATGAACAGATAGTTGAGATCTAGCCAGATCTCTGATTAAATCTAATAAGAGAAATTACGGCTCGAATCACAGCATTCCATAATCCAACCACGTGCGCCACCTCTTATATGTGGTTCCACGTCGGATCTCGCATGGCGCTATGACATGATGCCACATGTAAAGTCGACCCACATTGGATCCACGTGAATTTTACATGCCAAAATAGAGAAATTGGGTTTTTTTTTAATTAAAATTAAGGAAAAATACATAAAACTTCAAAAAATCATAAGAAATTAAATATAGATAAAAAAGTTTAAACTTTGGCTCAATGGATTTATCTTGATGAGTAGAATCCATTAAAATTAAAATTCCTAAATTATTTTTTAAAACTTTGACCATAATTTGGATTTGAATGAAAAATAACCTTAATTACTCTCAAACTAATTGTCTAATCCAAATGAAACTTTGGGGAATTAAAAATTATGTTATGACACACATCTTATAAATTTTACATAATTTATTAATCAGTGAATCTTAATATTGGAAGTTTTCAACCCTAAACTTAATTTTGATGAAATTAATAATTAACAAATTAAATAAATGAAAGAAATTAATCAAACCAATTCTACTATTGCTTCAATGTCTTAGGCACTCGCATTTCTATTATTGCTTCAAGGTCTTAGGCACTGGCATTTCTATTATTGTTTTTATTTTAGAGTGATCAATTTCAATCCATCTATGGTTCATAATAAAGCCTAAAAAATTTTTAGAAGTCATACCAAAAGTGCATTTTAATGGGTTCTTCTTTGAGTTGAAACTTAAAATTTTATCGAATATGACTATTAAATCACTTATGTGCTCGCTTTGATTCTTACTCTTGACAACCATTCTTTGACATAACATTCCATATATCTATGTTTGAGGTCATCAAAGATGTGAGTCATTTCCCCTTTGGTATATAACCCCGACATTTTTCAAGCCAAATGGCATCACCTTGTAGCAATATATGTTGACTGGTGTGTAGAAGAACTTATGTTTTTCATCTTTTGGAGCCACTTTAATTTTGTTATAGCCTGATGAACCATCTATGAAGGAGAATATATCATAGTTTGATGTGTAGTCCACCATGAGTTCTACATTGGGTAGTGGGAAGTCATCATTTGAGCATGACTTATTTAAATCCCTGAAGTTAATGCAGAAAATAATTTGTTCATTCTTTTTTCTTAATGGGATAATATTTGCAATCCAGTCAACATACTTCTCTTCCTAGATAAATTTTGCTTCAATGAGCTTTTTGATTTCAATGATTACTTACTCTTCGATATTTATTTGCATTTTCCTTGATGTTTTTTTTATAGGTGGCACATCAAGCTTAATGCCATGTTTATGTACATCTACATCTGGCAATAAGCTAAGCATTTCACTGTAATTCCATGCAATGCAATCTTTCTATTCATATAGTAGTGCTTTTAATTCCTCTGATCTTTCTGATGTGAGGCTAGCACTAATAAAGGTCAGTCTAGGCTCTTCTTTGGTACCTAGGTTGATTTCTTGGAGTTTGTCAATGGTGGCTTGATTGCCTTCTTTGACTTTTTTTGGGACCTCTTTGAGATCAATGATTAATTCTTCTCTGGGTATATTTTTGTGTGAAACATTTCTTCATTCATTAGCCAAAAAGACTTTGTCCTTGTAGGATATAACATAGCATGAGCTCGTTGAAGGAGATGACGCTATATCCTAATCCCCATATGGTTTACTTCTCATATCCTATGGGATTTTGGGTATTGTCCCATTGTCGTAGCCTCTTAAATAATTAAGCTTGAATGCTTGATTGTAAAGGTTGAATGTTATTTCTAGCCAGCTTCTTTGGAGCTAATGAGAAGTATTGAGAAATTATTATTCAAATATCTTCTTCCTTATGATCATCTTTTTCCAACAACATTTGTGTGGGATTTGTAATTCGCTCTTCTGTCTTGTAGAAAAGGATCCCACATTCAACGTAGCCTCTTCTAGGAGGGACATAGAAAGTCTTCAATTATTTTATTTCCTCATTTCTTGAAGTTGCTAAAGCTTTTATAAATGGCTTTAGCACTTTAGTTATTTTCATAGCCATCTTAAAAATTTATGATTTGGGTACTCTTATTAGGGAAACATGAGTTTTCTCTAATTGCTTTGTCACTTTACTGATAGTAGCTTTTTCTTTATTTTGACTAACTAAGGCTTTCTTGGATTGATAAAGTACTAACTCTTCTTTATCATCTTTAGTATTGCTACCAAGGTGGGGAATTACCTTGGGCTACTTTGATTCATTAGTACATTTACCTTTGAATTACCACCTTTCAAGATTAGTTTAATAAGTGGAGCCACTTGATTTTGGGAATTTACTTCCCCTACTTTCCTAGGCATGAAGTACTTAGCATCATCATAAATCTTGATCTCATGTATTAAGAATGGATTCATATCATCATCAATTCAATGATATTCTTCACCATTTTGAATATATTCATGAATCCATGGCCTACAAATAAGTGTTTTGTAAGCAACACTAGCTTCATTCACATGAAATTTAGCTTTTGCATATAGTTTTTTGAAGCGTATAGATAGAACAAGAGATCTTAAAGTTTTTTGTCCTTGTTCATTGAATCCATGTAAGAATAATATACATTTTTCTAAATATCGAGCATCTAAAGCTAATGCTCTAGGTGTCTTAGCTATTAAGAGATTGACCGAAGCACTTGGGTTGATGAATATACTTTTAATGTGAATAGAGTTGCTTTTAGTTGTAACATAAAGGGGTCAATTTTGTTCGATCATCCCTAACAGTAGGTCATTCTCACTGAATGTAATGATTATAGATTTTTGAGAGGTTAAGTCCTCTTTCATTTTTTTCTTCAACAAAAAATGCTTCATTTTATTCTAAATTTTGTAAGGCTTTGATTAATGTCTTATGTAAATCTTTAGATAATATGACAGCATCATAGGTACTTAGCCAAGTAGAGAGCTTACATAAATGTGCCACAATATTATAGTCTACACTTATTTTGGTAAACTTTTGAGATTTAGGTTGTGGTGGAGGTAAGACATTTTCATTAATTTAAATTTCTTTGCTTTTATCATTAGCTTTCCATTGCGGAGATGGACAAATTCATTTTCCACTCCCTAACTAGACTTGAGTTACTTCTTCTATCTGATCTTCTTTACCAAAAGAAGTCTCTAAATTCTACATTTTTTTAGAATTTTTGGAGCTTTCAAGATTCTCGGAGCTGCTGCCTTGCTTAGTACACAACTTCATAAAGCCGAATTTAACCATCCTTTTGATAGGATTTTCTATGGGAAAGCATAGTTCTTCCTCAGTGTCGGTTGAAGTTGCAATCATATTTATGACATGACATGTTTCTATTAAAATCTCTTCATCATGATTTTTTCTATCAAGTTGTAGGTTTGCCATGTATTCTTCCATCTTAACTATCATTCGAGGAGCTTGGTCATACTCCTCTAAATAATCAATCATTTTTTGTGTTTAGACATTGGTTTTCTAGATTTCCTCTTTTTCTTTGATTTATGGGTCTTTCATGAAGAAGAATGATTGATTTTTGTATACTTCTTTATATTATATAAAAATGGCCCCCTATTGGGGAAGAGCCTTTTTGGATCTATTTCAAGTTCTAAAAATTTCTTCCATCATATGCTTTCTATGGATGAAAGAATGTTAATCATCCTTTTAGTCTTTTTTGAGATGAAGGTCTTCCAACTAACTTGTTGTTCTTCTTGTGCTTGTGGGGCTTTGCCCTTATCATCATTTATGTTCTGAGTTCTAGTTGGCTCAGTATCTTTATTTTTCACATTCTAGATTGAGCGTGTTGTAATAACCTTCACCTTTTACTTTTTAAGATATATTAGTATAGTGTCTAATAAGGTGAGTTCCCATTTTAACAGCTCCTTTTTACCTAATCTTTTAAGATAAAATAATCTTCGATTGGATGACTTATGAGCTTATGAAATGAGAAATAGTTGGGATCATGAACTTTGTTTCCTTACTCTTGTCGATATAGTTTTGGTACTTGTAATCCTAGTTTTAGGGTGTGTTTAAATATCTTAGTAGTACATTTTTTTATATGAGTATTATTTAGTCATCTTCTCTAGGAGAGTTGACCCCTTTTCTTATCATCTATCAACTTTGCTACTAGTCGTGAGGTTGCCACTGCTCATGAGGTTGTGGACCTCTATTTTTCTTTTTATCAAAAGATAATGTGAATGTTGTATTGACATCATCTTTCATTGCATTATGCAATTTTGGTTATTTTAATTTCCCAAAAGGTTATTATTATAATTGATACTAAAGCTATTTTTCTTAGGGAGCCTTTCGAATTTGACTATTCAATAATTCTTGGAATATATTAATCGAGCCATGGCTATATATGGGATCAACATATCATCAATGTTCTCTAAGGAGTTCTACTGCATGCTTTTCTATGAGCTGCTAATCACATTTTGAGCTTATATTTCTTCATTTCATGATATATTTTGTAACACTCTCATTTTTTCTTTTCTGTTCTAAGGTGAGATTTGTTATTATTACTTTTTTGGATGTATCTACAAATCTCTTGGTTAAGAGTATTCCTAACTCAGCAAAGGTTTTTTACTGAGTGTTGGGTAACTTAGCATACCATTCAAAGGGCATATTGTTAAGACTACTGATAAATTATTATAATGGTAAGGTATCATTCCCTTCAGTATTTCCACAAATAGATTTGAACTGGGATAGATGCTACATTGGATTTTTTGTGCTTGAAAAAGTGTTAAATTTTAGCACAACATACCCTTTAAGATACTATACTTGATCATATTCAACAGGGTATGGTTGATCTTTTTCAACTAGCTATTTAGTAGCTTCTAAAACAATGTCTGCTTTCACTTTTTGGCTAATGACATCTTCTATTTAAGATTTGGTAGTAACATCAGCTTCTTGATGGGCATTTAATGTAGTCTCTCCCAGGGCTTCTGGCCATTGTGTTGAAGTTATTGGTAAGCTAGGTGTAGCATTTTGCATGCCTCCAATTTCAGTGATTTGATCAATTATCTTCGAAGGATTTCTAGGAGGTACTTGTTGCATTGTAATTGTTATAAGGTTATGTTGACCAAACAACTCTTTCATCAACCCACTTATTTCATTAAGGTGGTTATTGAGTTGGCTAATTTCTTGGTGTCATTTTTGGAGTTGAGAACTCATTTGTCATTGTAACCTTATTACAATGTCGGTTAGCCACTCAGTTATTTCAACTTTTACTTAAGCTTCACCTCTAAGTTATTGATGATTTAGTTTCTCTTGATGTTCTTCCTCATTTTGTTGTTCGAGTGCCACATTTTTATTCTATAAAAGTGTATCGACCATGTGATCAACTTTGACTTTCATGCAATCTATATCTTCATTATTTTGTAAGTCTGAAATTAGTTATTCTTCATTGATTGGGAAATCCTCATCTTCCTAGAAGAGTTGATTAGTCACCTCATCATCCGCTGACTGATTCTATTTAGACTTGTATTCTAGTTGATGATAATAGATTATGTTCCTTTGTCATCTGGTGGGGCTAGCTCATTTTATTTGTCTCATCATTGATGACTTGAAATTCTTATTGTACCCAGCTTGATCGGGACATTCTAGTGGTGGATCTTTGGGAATGCATTCGAGATGTCATACCCTAGTGCTCACCAAATGAATTATATTATTTTTTCTGTAGTGGTTACTAGGACTGTCCAACAACTGGCAACTTAGTATCTTTATATCTAAGGACTCATTGTCAATGTTCGCCATGTATAATACCCTTAGGCCATAAGTTATGCTCCAGGTGGACATAATATTTTTCAATATTAACTCCTCACATAGAGTAAGAATTTTTTAGGTTAGCGACCTAGCATGCCAACTTCTTGAATCTTCTTTGAAGGTTTCTATTTTTAACAGCCTTTAGGACTTCATAGATTTTGGAAGAGATGGTATGTTCCTTTGATGGTTGATTTTATGACATGGGATGTATATGTTCATCCCATAAAGACTTCTTTATACCTCCTTTAGAGCTAATCCTTTTAACCCATCAAAGTAGATCAAAGTGTTTATTACTAAGTATATTTGCTTCCACCAATGGGTCATATATAGTTCATAATGAATGGGTAATCTAACAACTTTATAAGATTTGAGCAATATTATACATTTTGGTGCTCGAGGAAGATGCTTCATGGTCACTACTGTCTGGAGTAAAATTGGCATCTTCTGGGATAGTAGGTTCCTTTGATGCACTGCTTAATGGATTGATAATGATGGACTTCAACTTAGGCTTAACAACCACCCTATCTTTAGTATACATTGTTGGAATTGCATTTGACAAAGTATCAAAAATAGAACCAATTTTGGATGTCAAGGCTTTAGGCTCCAGCTCATTAGGAATTATCATGTTCGGCCTCCTTTCTGTATTGAATGCCTTTGGAATTCCAGTGCCCTTAATGGTATGCTCAATTATAGGTCCAATAGATAGAAACTAGACAACCTTAAATTATTTTGAACTAGAGAGTAGCTTTAGTAGAACCAGTATTGATTACAACATGAGGGAAAATAATAGTGGACCCCTCTCTAATCTGATAGTCATCATGATCGTGAAGTTTTCCATTGGAAGTTTCAAACTTGGTCTTAGATCTAAACTTTTAAAAGAATATAACCCGATATTTAAGTCTATGACAACACCATATATTTTAATTTTTTCAAGCAGAGCTGGAGAGAGAAGTAATCCCCAATAGATTTGCAAAAAAGTTGATCGCTCACAAAAATACCTTTAAGGAAGATCTCTACCATTTTTATTAGGATGGATAGGAGCATATTTTTTATGAGGCAAATTGATATGTATTCAATTAGATTTCCTGTAACATTATGTTAGGATTTATTTCAATCTAGGTTCTACTTTCTATGAACACCAGCCTTCATAGTTAATTACCCTTTTTACCTCATTAAAAAAACACTCTTGATTAAGGTTGGAAGTAAACATATATTTCTGATATGAATCAGTGTCTAGTGGTCTGTGATATGGCAGAGATGACTATGTAAGGGAAATAGCAAATAGGCCTAATCTAGACCCCATGGTTCTGTCATCCCAGGACTACACTGTTCTAGTTTATTGACACTAGAGGGCTTGCTATAATGACCAAGGAGTCTGGTTAGTAGCCATGGGTTGCATTGTCTCAGATATCTCAAGTAGACTAGAGTTTTAGTGTCGGGGTGTTTGCATGGCGAACATATAGATTAGAATTACATCCCTTTGAATGCCAGTAAGGTTTTCTCATGGTGATGAATAAATTTGACTTACATTCCTTTGGAATGCTAGGTTTATAAGATCATTTACATTGCAAATGGATAGATTAGACTTACATCCCTTTGGAATGCTAGCTAGGGTTTGGGTTATGATTGCAAATTACAAGTATTGGTCAGACTTACATTGATTAGAAAGTTATCAAATTGGACATACATTTTTTTAGAACGTTGGGTTTGATTTAGGTTATTTTTCGCATGACAAACACATAGATCAGACTTATATCTTGTTAGAATGCCATATATAAAGGTGTTTTCATAGCAAATGAATAAATTGGACTTACATTTCTTTAGAATGCCTATAGGGTGTTCACATGGAGAACATATATAATGGACTTACATCCCTTTATAATGCCATATATAGAGGTGATTGCATAATGAACGAATAGATTAATAGGATTAATAGGATATTCATGTGGTAATCAATAATTTATGATTCTAAGGGTCAGCACCTCAGTGCTAAAAATAGGGTTCCTGAGCACTATCATGGTAGCACCATGACGCTAGTAAAATGGCATATTGGCATTGAGTAATTAGCACTATAGCATTATAAGGCAAAAATTTATATCTTAAAAATACAAAAGGTTAGTGTCGTGGCGCTATAAGGCTAGCACTGCAACACTAAAGATAGTATGAGTTTGGATTAATTTAATCAGGCTGACCAGTTGACCAGTGCCTAGGATTTATGATATGAGTTCCTTGGCGCTCATAATTGGGTTCCTAAGGCTTAATTTTTTAAAAGTACAACACCTCGGAGCTGAGATATCAGCATCATGGCACTATTAGATGAGTATTGTAGTTTCAATTTTTTTCAAAAGTGCAGTGCTCGACGTCAAAACATTAGCAACTTGGTGCATGCCTAAGCTTAATTATCTCTAGAACTCAATGACTTGGTGTTTAGATATTAGTGATGTGGGACTATTTCATCAGTGCTTAAGATTTTATAATTTTATAAAAAAATTTAAAATTTTGACAGCATAACTAGTAGTTCTAGATTTTATGATTTTTAAAGCATTAGCACTTTTCTCACTTGCCCCAAATCTATTATTAATGGAGGGAGGATTTGATTTCACACCTAAACTAAGTTCGATGGTAGAATAGATTTTAAGATGTAGTGCTTCAGCTTTAGAGAAATAGCACTATAGCACTACTTTAAAGAAGTAAAATATGAGGATGTAACATTGTGGCTCTATAAATAAGATACCAACCTGAGAGCTTACCACATCAGTGCTAGACATTTGCAACTTGATGTTGAAGGATAGAGTGTCAAAGATTTCATTCCTAAGAGCTTAGCGCATCCGTGCCATGGAGTGGGAATTCCATTTTTTTGAGCCATACTCTTGCAAAATTAATAACGTTTATGAAAAATCTATAGCATAACATCTTGGAAATGGTCGATTTTTTACTTATTGAGTTCGAAAGAACTCTCTCCTTTGATTTGGATCTAAGATTGAAGGAGGGTGGGTTTTTCATCTTATGCTAAAATCAAGTTCAAAGGCGGAGGTTATTATATATATATATATATATATATATATATATATATATACATTATTAAGGGTGTAGGAGACTAGGAGCAAGAATGAGGTAGAGAGTGAGTGAAAAAGAAAAAAATGAAGGTAGGGGACAATTCCCCTCCTTTTATTGAATTTTTAGGCAATAGTTCCCACTTTTCAGAAAGTTTTCTACTCCATAATCATTCCCCTACTCCCCCCTGGACGGTTATCACTGTTGGGGTAGGAACGGTTAATTTTCTTGCTTTTAAAATTGAAAGTTATGGCAAAAGTGCCTAGGCGTTGGGATCATAGCATCGTAGTGTTATGTTATTTAAGTAGGCATACGTCGGGGGAAGTTTGAGTTTCTAGTCTCTATATGGTAGTGAAAATGCTTATGCTATGTGATTGCAATGCCATAGTTCTCCATGTTAGGATGCTCAATTTATTTTATTTTTTAGATGGAAACACAAGCCTATCTAAAGCTGGTTTGCTTAGTCATTCATCAAAGTGAAGTTTAAATCATGAAAGATAATCCTTAGCTCATCTACCTATGTTGTTTACGTCCCCTCACTGCCCCAAAATTCTCTAGCTAATAAGGAGGCTTCAACTAACCAATTAAGAACCATTTTGAGCTTAGTCCATTGATCCACAATCTTTCCATGGTTGAACTAAGCTATAAGCTTGGTTCGTATTGGGAACCTTCCACACTTCAAAGAGGAGGTACTTTAAGCAGTCTAGACACTCACTATAATCACAGTAATATTTTTAGAGTGTTCCCAATGCCTAAAATTACCCAAAACTTGAGCACCACCAACTCCTATTAGAGTGAAAAACCCCAAAGCTAGCACCAATATTCTTAACACCCCACTACTGGAATTAACTCAATACCTTTATTGACCTCAAGTGAACTCAAATAAACCAAGCCTCTCTCCATTTGATCTTGAGAAAGTACAAAAAGACTAAACTCTAATGATCTATAGTAGCATGTTTTTCTCTAAAGGGGTCTTCATAGTAAGGCTTCATTTTTTTTTCAGAAGAAGCTACCTCAATTTGCGGTTCTGCTATATATTGACTTTAGTGAGGTAATCTTTGTTAAACTTATAAAAGTCCTAACATCTCATAGTTTATGAAGATAATGTGCAATTTAATAGGATCTAACTATAGAGAACCCTTGTAATCCTTTTGTTGATCATTTTGGATGCATTAAAATAAAAAGTTTGAGCTTGGATAGCTTGGATCAAGTGATGAAAGGTAGATGGTTTTCACCTCTCATCATCACATACCTTCCATTCTATTTAATTAGAAGGGATGATCATGATTGCATTACGTAATAGACTGGATTTTAGCCCTATTTAAACATTGAGTTAGATCTGAGCCATTTGATTTTTAATAGATTGATCCAGTTCAAAATTGCATCTTTTTGTATTAAATAGCTAATCTAAAATTAGTTAAAAGAAGAAAATATTTTTGATATGATTTCATGTTAAGTAAATAGTTTGATTTTTGGAAATTCATATATGATTTTTCAAAAACCAACTCAATTAGATCATAAATTAATTTAATTGGAGGCAATCCTTTTGTATTACATAGCTTAATAAAATCTTTAAAGATACCAACATTTAATGTATAACTAATGCTGGATTAAAATTATCTCATTCACTAAAATGTATTGTTTGAATAGTGGCTTTGAAAGTAAATGTGATGAGATTTACTGAGTGGCATTCCATAATGATTATTTTGACTTATATTCTACTAACTCATAGTTGAGCACCAAATATGTAGAAACATAATTTTTTTAATTTTTAAGAATATAACACTCTTCTAAGAAGGAATATTTGCTATAATTATAAAAGACTAATCTAAACATTACACAAAATAATTAGCATTTACAAATTTTATGTTTTAATGGCATGATAAAAATTAATAATGTATATTTCAAGATATATATTCTTAAAAAGAATAGTGATAAAATCAAAATTTGTTAATTACTAATGTGATATATATATATATATATATACATATATATATATATATATATATATATATATATATATATATATATATATATATATATATATATATATATATATATATATATATATATATATTATAAATTAAATAATAAGAAGAAAATAACTACTAGTTGAGGTATGTGTGAGATTAAGGACTAGGGTTGGGCCATGAGAGTTAAAATGAAATAAGAAAGGAGAGTTTTAGTTAATATATATTTATTAAAAAAACTAAATCAACCTAAAGTTTTAATTTATGGAACATGCCTATTAAATTTTGAGCTAAGGTGTGCTCATAGATTGCAAGGTTTATTCCTCACATGAGAGGCATGAAGCACATGCCTCATTGAATTTAAAATTTTTTTGAAGGAATACAAACAAAAAATGAGGCTTGAGATATAGCTCATATTACAAAATTTAGAATTATGTTATTTTTAATATGATTTAAAGCTTTTGGTGTTTTATAAGTATATATATAAAATATTATGCATTTGATATGTGAATATATCATAATTATATGGTATTTATGTTAATCCCCAACAACAATAAAAACAATAAGCCTTTATCCCACTATGTTGGGTTTGATACATGAATCCTTCTTCTTTATTGTGTCATATTAAGTGACAAATTCTAATTTAATTTTAAGAAAATAAAGCCATTTTTTAAACTATCTAACCAAGTCTTCTTAGGTCAACATCTACCTCTCTTAACATAGGCCAAATCTAATGCATCTACTCTTCTAATTGGGTCATCAGATGGTCAGCATTTTATGTGACCAAACAATCTAAGGCGACGCACTTGAATCTTATCTACCACTAGAGCTACAACCTTTTCAAGTATATATTTAGTTTACATTTTTCCTCTAAGTGTAAGGTCACTCCCACTGTGCATCCTCATCTCTGCAGCACTTAACTTAATTTTATGCTTCTCTTTTATTTGCAAATATTCTACTCTATACGTCATTGCAGGTCTTACAACCATTTTATAAAATTTTCCCTTAAGTCTAAGCAATAATTTTTTATCACACAATAAGCCAGACACATTCCTCCACTTTAACCATCCAACTAGAATTCTACAATTAACATCTCCATCTATTTCACCATCATTTGGAACAATTGACACAAGACATTTTAAACTTTCACTCTTTTTAATCACTTGATCATCCAGTGTCATAAACCCCCACTCGATCATTTACAACTATAGTACACTATATATATATATATATATATATATATATATATATATATATATATATATATATATATATATATATATATATATATACTTAAATAAAAGCCTTTAGATATTAAAGTTGACCTCCATAAGATTTTTTTTTGAACTCCTTCTCTAGTCTTATCAACAAGATGAATATCATCAGCAAAAAGCATACACCAACATACATCCTCTAATAAATGCCTAGAAAGAACATTTATAACTAAAGAAAAAAAGATATGGGCTTAAATTCAACCCTTGATGTAATCTAGGTAAAATAAAAAAAATGCTTGGTCAATCCTCTTTATGTTTGAACACAAGTAAACTCTAGTATACCTCTCCTAAATGACTTGAATATAAGTAATATTAACTCCTTTCTTTTATAGAATTCTCCAAAGGCTTTCTCATGGAACTTTATCATATGCTTTCTCTAAATCAACAAAATCATATGTAGATCATGCTTCCTCTCTCTATAATGTTTTATCAAACCACTCAACAAATGCATCCGTACTAGATCTACCTAGAATGAAACCAAACTAATTTTGAGAAACTTTTTTTTATCACATCGTAACTTATGTTCAATTACTCTCTCTCATAAGTTCAATGTAAAGCAATTTAACTTAATTCCCTTATAATTTGCACACTAGTGTATCACCATTACTTTTAAAAATTAAAATATATAAACTCTTTCTCCACTCATCAGCCATTTTTTAGTCTTAAAAATAATATTTGATTACTCAAGAAAAGCACTTTTACAAATTTTTACCATCTTTATTGGGATGTTTAAGGAAGTTTGTATTTTATGAGGTAGATTAATAGATATGCAACTATATTTCCCTTACATTATGTTAGTGTTTAGTCAGATCTGGGTTCTACTTCTTATGAATGCAAGAATACAAGCATTCAAAGTTAATTACCCATCTTACCATAGTAAGAGAGTACTCTCGATTAAGGTTGAAAATAAACATATCTCTTTATGATATGAATCAGTGTCTAATTGGGTGGTGTCAATGACTGTATAAAATAAAAATGAGAGTAGTCTAGATCAAGATCCCATGGTTCTATCATCCTAGGACTATCAATATTCCAATCTGCCAACATCAAAGAGCTATTAGTTGTAATGTCCAGGGGGTTTGATTAGCAGCCATGAGTTACCTTGTCTCAAATATCCCAAGTGGACTAGAGTTATTATGTAAGTGTTTTATGAATTAAGGCTAAAATTAATTTATAAGTTTATCTAATAATTCAATGAAGTCTTCTTTGTAAACATATATAGGACTTATATCCATTAGAATGTTGTTAGGGTGTTCGCATGGCCAATAAAAAGATTATAATGCCAAAATAACTAAGGAAGTTTGTATAGTGAACAAATGACTAAGCTTACATTCATTAGAAAGCCAATTAGAATTTAGGTGTTCATATGGTGAACAAATAGATTGTTCTTACATTATTTTGAAATGGTAGTTAGAATTTAGGTGTTTACATGGTGAATGAATAGACTGGACATACCTCTCTTTAGACTACCAGTTAGAATGTTTGAATAACAAATGAATAGATTGGAGTTAAATCCTTTGGAATGCAAGTTAGAATTTAGGTGTTCGCATGGCAAACGAACATATTAGACTTACCTCCCTTTGGAATGTCAGTAGGATGTTCAAATAATGAACGAATAGATTAGAATTACATCCCTTTAGAATGCTGGTAAGATGTTCGCATAGCAAACATATGGATTGGATTTACATTCTTTTGGAATGCCAGTTAAAATTTAAGTGTTCGCATGATGAACATATAGATTGGGCTTACATCCTTTTAGAATTATAGTTATAGTTTTGGTGCTCGCATGGCGAACAAATAGATTAGACATATCTTCCTTTGGAGTGCCAATTAGAATGTTTGAATAATGAATAAATTTATTGGATGTACATACCTTTAAAATGTTAGTAGGATGTTCACATGGAGAACATATGGATTGAACTTACATCCCTTTGAAATGCGAGTTAGAATTTAGGTGTTTTCATTGCAAACAATTAGATTGGGCTTACATCCCTTTGGAATGCCAATTAAAATTTAGGTGTTCAAATGGCCTACGAATAGATTAGACTTACTTCCCTTTGGAATTCCATTAGAATTTAGGTGACATATTGTACTTACCTCTCTTCAGAGTGCCAGTTAGGGTTTGGATGTTCGCATAGCATACACAAAGATGTTTGATTTCTTTTTCTATGAGATAACACCTCGACACTATAGAAGAAGCACCACAGTGCTAGGGGTTTAGTGCCATGGCGCTTCGATGCCAAAGTTCAGTGCCTCGACACTAATGAGTCAGTGTCCTAGCCCTATTAGGCAGAAACATAGGTCTCAAAATTAGAGAGGGCAATGCTTCGACATTGTAAACCCATCATCGCAGCTCTCAAGCATAATAAAGAATAATAGAAAGCAGGTTGATTGTTTGACTAACGCCTAAGCACTACTAAAGTAGCACCCTGATGCTGGTAAAAGGCAGTTCAAATAGTTGGCAAATACGCAGGTGCATTTAACAAAATAGGACAGAACTTTGGACCAGTGTTGTGACTCTACGTAAGAGAGCCATGATGCTTCATCAATACCCGATGCACTTTATAGATCTAGTCAATTATAAAAATAATTATAATAAATATTCATTTATAATCATTTTTACTAGCACAGTAATCATATTCACTAGCATCTAGGTGTTGGTCCTATATTTTCAAAACTGAGAGGCCAACATCTTGGCTTTGTCAATGCAGCACCACATCAGTGGTTTCAGTCTATAAATAAGACCCCTAGGCTGCCAAAATTTTCATTCTAAAGCTTTTATTCATTTTTTTTCTCAACTTTTGCTCAGCTCTAGGACAATAAATATGTGTCTCAAGGTCATCGAGAAGGGTAAGAAGAGGTCGTCCTCAAATGACACCATCAAATTTGTTAATGTGGTCGCATCATAAACTCAAAACTCAAATCAATTCTTATTATTCATAAATTATTATCATTATTTATAAACTCTTCGATTATTATCGTGTTAAAAAAGACAACATTAAAAAGAATTCCATTTAATTTTTTTATATTAAAAATTTATATAATATAATAGTAAGATCATATATTTGAAGCAGCGCACCCTTTAAAATATCAAATTACAAAACCCCCTTCTTGTAGACCATTTTTAATGCTGAAAGAATGGCACTCAAATCCAAATGCCAGCCACATGTTGCTCACCTCCAAATTCTCTATTTCAAAACCAGCAATTTTTCCAAGTCTCTTCCCTATGGAAATTCCATAAGATCAAATCACGATCAATTACTGTCTGCTCACAACAAGTAAGAAATTGACCCAAAAATTCACAAAATAAATTAAATTCCATAAGATTTACAAGTGAACAAGATAAAAAATGTCATTTATGTTTGAGTTGAATTAGAAAGGAACATTGAGAGGGTCAAGGCACTCTAATTGTCACCATGGTCTTGGCGGCAAAGACAATGCCCACCATGACTTGCTCAAATTTAGAGCATATAATCAAATATGATGCCTACTTTTATATTTAGAGATTTAGATAGTTAATCATCAAGTTATCAATATTGATTAATTTAGGCTTAAAAATAATTTGTATACGAATTATTTTTCATTTTTTTATATTTTTTATAATAACATATGATTTTCTTATAAATTATAACTGCTTTAGCTATGGTTCATCCATTCTCAATAAATCTCTCTCTCTCTCTCTCTCTCTCTCTCTCTCTCTCTCTCTCTCTCTCTCTTAATATTTTGGAATAATGATTATATATTCATGAATTTTAGCTATGTTAAATTTTGTAGTTTAGGTGTGTTAAAATTATAATATCATATCATGGTTGAAGCCATATTCTTCTAGAATTAAGTTAAAATAGGGTGAGAGGTGCCCTATAATCATGGGAGATAAATCATTAAATACTTGAATCAATAATTTTCACTATATTTTCACTAATATCTTATAATCTCTCTATATTTTCAAAACTAAGAGGCCAACATCTTGGCTTTGTCAATGCAGCACCACATCAGTGGTTTCAGTCTATAAATAAGACCCCTAGGCTGCCAAAATTTTCATTCTAAAGCTTTTATTCATTTTTCTTCTCAACTTTTGCTCAGCTCTAGGACAATAAATATGTCTCTCAAGGTCATCGAGAAGGGTATGAAGAGGTCATCCTCAAATGACACCATCAAATTTGTTAATGTGGACGCATCATAAACTCAAAACTCAAATCAATTCTTATTATTCATAAATTATTATCATTATTTATAAACTCTTCGATTATTATCGAAAAGACAACATTAAAAGAATTCCATTGAATTTTTTTATATTAAAATTTATATAATATAATAGTAAGATCATATATTTGAAGCAGCGCACCCTTTAAAATATCAAATTACAAAACCCCCTCCTTGCAGACCATTTTTAATGCTGAAAGAATGGCACTCAAATCCAAATGCCAGCCACATGCTGCTCACCTCCAAATTCTCTATTTCAAAACCAGCAATTTTTCCAGAAGTCTCTTCCCTATGGAAATTCCATAAGATCAAATCACGATCAATTACTGTCTGCTCACAACAAGTAAGAAATTGACCCAAAAATTCACAAAATAAATTAAATTCCATAAGATTTACAAGTGAACAAGATAAAAAATGTCATTTATGTTTGAGTTGAATTAGAAAGGAACATTGAGAGGGTCAAGGCACTCTAATTGTCACCATGGTCTTGGCGGGGGCAACGGACAATGCCCACCATGACTTGCTCAAATTTAGAGCATATAATCAAATATGATGCCTACTTTTATATTTAGAGATTTAGATAGTTAATCATCAAGTTATCAATATTGATTAATTTAGGCTTAAAAATAATTTGTATACGAATTATTTTTCATTTTTTTTATATTTTTTATAATAACATATGATTTTCTTGTAAATTATAACTGCTTTAGCTATGGTTCGTCCATTCTCAATAAATCTCTCTCTCTCTCTCTCTCTCTCTCTCTCTCTCTTAATATTTTGGAATAATGATTATATATTCATGAATTTTAGCTATGCTAAATTTTATAGTTTAGGTGTGTTAAAATTATAATATCTTATCATGGTTGAAGCCATATTCTTCTAGAATTAAGTTAAAATAGGGTGAGAGGTGCCCTATAATCATGGGAGATAAATCATTAAATACTTGAATCAATAATTTGATATAATGAGATGACGTTAGTTTAATTTTGAATGATTATCAAAATATTAGTGTTGAGAGCATTTTTATTTGATATAAGTGATTTTCGATATTACTTTCTGATCTAGAGAAAAATTCATTTGGCAATAAAAATACTATTAAAATGGTTAAATTTATCATTGATGTTGCTTTAAGATTTGTAAAATTCATGATACGCGCACAATCATTCAAGCTTACACTTCATCGAACATTTTTAAGGATAATTTATCCCTTCTATGAAAATTAAGCAAGGTAGAGGAGAATTTCTATGAAGGCTGTTTTATTGTTATTGTTATTTTTTTGTGGACATTTGAATTAATTTAATCGCAAACTCATATATGCATGTGCTAGTAGTTAAATTCAAGATCTGCTGATTGAAAATTTATGCCCTCAACCACTAGATTAAAGTGCCTTACAGTGTTTGGCTAGCTTTGAGCAATAAAATTATCTGAAAGAAAAATGTATTAGTTTTATAAGATTTTAAACTTCCCACTCAATAATTATTGTTTAGAGATTTGATTATCATATCATTAATCTGCTCTTTCAAAATGTGCACTATATATTCACATAAGGAGGTGATTAGACCATCTTATAATTATTTTAATGGCATGTGAAGAAAAGTGTAGAAATCCCCTTTAGTAATTAGAAAAATTTGCATGCCATATTTTAAATTTGGATGACCTGATATTATTTATGAAGATACGATTGCTTCAC
This sequence comes from Cymbidium sinense, assembly GCA_021442155.1. Taxonomy (NCBI): domain Eukaryota; kingdom Viridiplantae; phylum Streptophyta; class Magnoliopsida; order Asparagales; family Orchidaceae; genus Cymbidium; species Cymbidium sinense. The sequence goes on from CM038229.1 coordinate 22,822,657, forward strand.
GGTCTATTTTCTATTAGAAAAATTTGCATGCCATCTTTATTTATGAAGATACGATTGCTAAAGAGAGAGAAAGAGATTTCTTTGCTTGGATTTCTATTTATGAAGATACGATTGCTTCACGGTCAATAGAAATAGAAATCCTAGCAAAGGAATCTATTTCTCTCTCTTAAGAAATGAAATAGAAAATAATGTAAAAGGGATGATTAAAATGATGATTAAACAATATTAAAAAATTATTCACTTTAAAAAGTTCCTCAAGAAAATATCCTTAGTTCAACAAAATGTACTTCAAACTCCTAGAAATATTTTTTGTGACTTATTTCTCCTTCTCATTCCTTCTCTCCCCTCTTGTAGCACTTGCCAATTTTTTATCAAGTCATTCACAAAAAAACTCAAAGTTGCCTTGCACATTCATGTCAAGCTCCCACCTAAGTCCTTTGTAGCGAGTATAATTTTTTGAGTGGACATCTTACTGGGTAGCCTTCTCTTACGGGCTGAGTAGCCTTCTCTTACGGGCTCACTTGCACTACTAATCTCACCGAGGAGTTCAATCTTACTCACTTGTTTGTTCGGATGTACATTTAGCTCTACAATTCTTCTACTCATTGTAGAGAAGACTTACATAAAGGACACAAGACTGGAGAAAATGATGATCTATGAGCATTCAATGAAACTAAATTTTATACAATTATGAAGAGTCACATCACCTTTTAATTAGATTCTTCTTTTGATATGTCCTGTTCTCCAATGGATATAAAAGGAACTCATATCTCCCATTAAAATACTCTATGATATATTGCATTACTTGCTTGAATAGATCTCCTTCCTTCTCATCACCGAGCTTATAAAAATACATATTTAATTATCATGGATGTTAAGAGACCTCATAGCGACATCGACTCTATTGTACTCTAAGTTGACCTTTGAAAAAAGGTGAAAAAGGCTAAAAAGTTTGAGTGAGCCATCACTGCTTCCACAACTGAGGTGAGTGTGACAGCTCTTCTTATTAGCAAGACCATTATCACCATGTTCTGAATGCCACCAAGAACTCATAGGAGAAATTGAGATCTAACCCCATAGGGGATCAGGACATGTCAGCTGAGCCACTCTCTACACGTCCATCAAGTGTTGAGAGAGAGAGAGAGAGAGAGAGAGAGGAAGAGGGTGAGGTTCCCTTATTTGATGTAAGAAGGTTATCACGAGCCAATTGATGGGGATGCCTCTTTGAGAGTGATTGTAGAGGATTGATTGACTGAGGTGAGACTTTTCTCCATGTTGTATTTTCTATTCCTTTGCTTGTATTTCTAGACTTCATCATTGATTGTATCTAAGTGTGACCAGTGTGCAGGCATTGGCTAAATGTGATGTTGGGTACTTGCTAACCTATCAAGTTATCTCATTTGACAGTCTAGGTAGTTCTATGAGACTAATTCACCTTTCTATGAGTGATTTTCTAGATCATACTCCAAATAAGGAGGAAATCCATTTACTTGAGAGATGGCTTCCATTCCCGAGGGTTTGGGCTTCAATTTATCCTCTCATTGAAATTTCCTTTCTAATTTTTGATGAATTTCTTTTACATCACCCAACAATGACTCCCACTTTTCCACTAGCTAACTTGGTGATATTGAGTATGATCTTAGTACAGGCCCAACACCTTAAGGGACAATCATTGAGACACTTGCTTTATCCTTCTTCTTGGCGACTAGCTTCGCCTCCTCGAATATTAGAGAGATGTTGGAGAGTTTTCTTCTTGCCCACCTAAAAAGTGGTGAGTTAGTGAGGGGTGAGTCTTCTCAACTAGAGGAGGGTGACAACAAAAGGAGCCATTGGTGCTTGCTAACTCATTCGAGCTCATGTTCTATCAAAGGAGGTCACCAAGGAAATACGCAAGTTGTGGGTGCTCCTGGAGTTAAAGTCGCAAGAGGATTCCGTCCTCCTTTTTGGTGTAAACTATTCATTTGAGCATATGCATGAGAAAGGTAGACTCGATGAAGAGTGGCACTTGGACCCATTTATTAAACTACTAAATAATAATGTATAGTCATAACGAGTGTGTGTTGTATTCTAATTTTCATGTTTCCTAATAAAAAATATTATTTTTCTCTACTTGAAATTTTCACTTTGTCGAGGAGAGTGAACATCATTAATTATTTTTGTTGTCATTTGTATCGCATGAGAGATATGTGAGATTGAATAATCTTTTTTTATTTAGTATCTGATGTAAAGTCTGCATTATTGTGCCTTACTTATCACGTCTATAAATTTATTCTTACCATGAGCAGTTGACTTGTTATTGCTTCTTTATCTTCTAGCGAGTATAATTTTTTTGTAGTAAGTAGATTACACTTTGGTTCTTATTTAAGTGATATATCTTGCAATGTCAACATTCATAAAGGTGACCTTAACATTTTTGTAAATTCAAGCTAAGAAAGTGTTGAACTTGGATCAATCTAGCATGAGCTCTATCTTCCTTGGCTACTGCACTGGAAAACTCAAGTTCATAGTAAGAGTAACCAAAAAACATGAACGATTCAAAGCTACTCAATTAGATGAGTTATGTATTCCCAAACCCCCTTCAAGAATCAGTTCTAGCTCCTTGTACCTCACAAGTGAGTTGACATCTAGAATTTTTATAGGTTGGTACTGACCCAAGTTCTTTCTAACTTGGTGGTGAGTATCACCACCTTCATCCTCTTTCAATGGGAAGAGAATTTACCTTAAAGCTTGAGCCTTTTCTAGCTAGTCTTCATGGTGAAGGACTATCAAGATAGAACTGTGCAATTTTTTATGACTTCATTAAAGATTCATGGACTGGCAAATAAGGTACAATGATGGTGCTTAAAGCACTTATTTGTCGATAGCTCCATACTATGTCTAGTGTAGATTCTTCCTCTTCCCTTCATGCCCAACAAGGCAATGACAGTCACCAAGCTGGATGCCCAATAAAGTAGAGCACTAAAAAAAGGCGATGGGTAGAACCCCAAACAATATTCTTTATCACCACTTTGGCAAAGTCACAAGCATCTTCTATGGTGAGTACTTCAACACTTACACATTATTAGTTATGCATTGTTCTAATTTTCCTTTTCTAATTATTCTCTTTGTTCCTTTGAAAGAGAGATGAACTCAGCAGGCCTTCCACTTGAAGCTAATGTGGTCAACTTACTGGAGGAGGGCGAGTGCGAAGTAGATAACTATGAAGCTGGTGAGGTCAGGTCGACTCCCATTAAGTTCACAAATTAGGCAAGGCTAAGCACAACCCCCCATAGAGACTGCCAATGAGGCTAGGTTGAGTACAACTATGAGAAGGTTGAGGAAGAGTGTCGTGAGCTCCACTCCTCGATATCACTAGCAGAAGGGTGAGTTCAAAGAAGGGAAAGAGGATGAGGAGGAGCGCTAGTATACCTAAGATAACTATACTCTAAAATTATCTAAGTTTCCCAGTGAAGCTTAGGAACTTGAGTAGGCAATATTTTCTTAGAGGTTCAACAATTTTCTAGAGGATATTCTTAATGGTCGACTACCTTATGATTTCATGACCGCTCAAGTTATGGTGTGGCATTCCACATGGGTGATATGATGGAAATTTTTTATCATGAAGAAAGACGCCTTTTTTAGGAAGACTATACTCACGACTATAAGGAAGTAGCTTAATCCCTTGAGGCCAAATTCAATGATCTTCAAATAAAGGTGGCTCATCAAGAGGAGAAGAAGAATAAGGCCACATTGGAGCTACTCTCTTGGTTGAGACAAATAAAGAGTTGGAAGAAGCACTCTCTTGTCTCATTGAGGATTTTCATTGAAAGAAAATTGAGTTTTTTTTGGTGGATTCTTTGACTCTAATGAATATCAAAACTTACTGTGATAGAAATTCAAGGAAGCGTTGACTTAATTATTGATTAGCTGGTGAGACATCATTAGTTGAATGCAAGGTTCTTAAATTTGTTTATTGTACTCACCCTTTCGGACTTCAATAATGACCACGATAAGGGTAGCTAAGTTAATTTTTGTTCTTTTTTTGGTGAGTCGAGAAAGGTTGTGTACCTCACACTTGCATATTTTGTAATGGATTTTATTGTAAATGAAACTAAATTTTTTTTCTTCTTTCTACTGAATACATTTTAAAATACAAATATTTTTATTTGAATGACTATGGGAGTCATGTTATTGTGGAGAATGACTTGAATTTATTGGCTGAATTTTACTTGTATTACTTGTAAGAATATTGTGTCTAAAACATAAACAAATTACGGATATTGACTTTAGGTTATGCTTGATTGTTGAAAATAAGAAATTGCTTATTTATATTCAAATTTTTTTGGCAAGTTTGATGATTCATTATCATCAATCTATGATGGTTGATTCTTACTTCATTGATTATAGAGAGTCAACCTCTCTCTTTTTTATCTCTACTTCTTTTTATTACCATCTATGATGAGTTGGTCTTTTAGTTAATAGTTGCTGACCTCTCGAGGTATCGGTCTTATACTTGAGTCTCCAATCACAAAATGCTGGTCATTTTTGGTTGCAAATTATAAGGAGTTGGTATTTTAATTAATAATCATTGACCTCTTAGGTTATTGATCTTACACTTGAATCACCAACTGTGTAGAGTATTGATCTATTTTGGTTGCTAACTATGAGTTGGTCTTCTAATTAATAGTCATTGATCACTTAGTGTGTCAGTCATATAATTGAGTGACCAACGCATGAAGTGTTGCTTTTTAGTTGCCAACTATAAGGAGTTGGTCTTTTAATTAATAGTCACTGACCACTTAGGGTGTCGGCCTTACACTTGAGTCACCAACTACATGGAGTGTTGATCTTTTTGGTTGCCAATTATAAGGAGTTAGTCTTTTAATTAATAGTTGCTAACCTCTCAAAGGTGTCAGTCTTACACTTGAGTTTTATAAAATACGTTTAGAAGAGTATTTAGTGATTTCAACTCAAGAGTTGCCTTTCTAACTTCAATTTCCTTAGGCCAAGAATGGCATGCCAAATAACCAGATCTTTTACTTATGCTGTTTTGTAGCTCATAGAGTGGGATCTTTACTTAGGGCAAAAATGGCACACCAAGCATTTCGAGTTATCACATAGTTCGTCAAGCATAATCTTTGCCTTTTCAAGTATTGAGTCACCACTTAGATCCAGGGTATGTTTCTTTAATAATTTTTATTATTCTACATGTTAGCTCGACAAGAAAACAACATATTAAGAACTTTATTATTCAAAGTAAAAGACACATAACATATAAGGTATAAGAAGTGAGTACAAGTTGAAAAACTTCCTATAATGGGTAAAACTTCTTTCACTCCGTGCACTTCATGTTCTCTGTATGTCTTCTTCACCTGAATAGGATTATAGTTGATATGTGTCAGGGTCGACTTGTCTTTGATTATGAATTTTCCATTTCACTTATGGGTGAGTTTTCCCAAGGCATTTTGTGAAGGTACAATATCACTTTCTTCAATACTAGGTCACCATTCATAAAGTGCTTCTCTTTCACATTGCGATTATGGTATGTCTGCATTCTTCTCTTTGTCTCCTCTTGTTTTAATGATGCTTCAATTCTCAATTCTTAGAGCATGTCAAGTTTTTCTTTCATACCTTCAAAATTTATCTTTTCACACTCGTCATCATTATCTCTTAGTGCTTCCACTGTTAAGAGCCTCTGACTGTAAAGCTTGTACTCAACCAGGAAGATGGCTTTTATTCCATATGATAACACAAATAGAGAATTCCTTATAGCATTGGTTGGAGTAGTCCTAAAAACCTAGGGTATGATGGGTAGTGTGTTTACCCACTTAGCATGGTGCCTTCCACATACTTCTTGAGTAGGTTGATGATCTTCTTGTTGGTGGCCTCAACTTGGTCATTATTCTACAAGTGATGTACTAAAATATATTTAAGTTTGATTCTTTAAGAGTTATAGAAGTCTCGTAAATCCCTATCAATAAATTCTGGTATGTTGTCCATAATGATCACCATGGTAGTCCATTCCTGCAAAAGATATAAGTCCAAATAAAATTTTTAACTACTTGGGAGGTGTTTTGGTGAGATATTTCACTTCAATTCATTTGCTGAAGTAATTGATTATAATAAAATTTTTAACTACTTGGGAGGTGTTTTGGTGAGATAAGTTGTTGCACCTCTTTCATAGCCTTGGGTGAAAGCATTTAAGTATCACTTTTACATTATTAGGATTTACCTTTATGCTTTCAGAAGTGCTAAGAAATCCTAAAATTTGTCTAACCCTACACCAAAAACAAATTCTAGGGAGTTAAGATGCATATTGTACCTTTTCAAAGTGGTGAAATTTTCTTTGAGGTCTTGAATGTGTTGTATGGATGATTTTCTTTAACACAACAACTCATCGACTTAAACCTCTATATTCCTTACTTTTCACTCCTTGAACACTCTAGTAAGTCACCCTTACATTTTGGTCCCTCTCTAGTGATAAAGGTTGACTTCTCTGAGTAAGTATGATGCATTTGTATTTGATGGTGCCAAAATATCGTGTTGAGGAAACTAATTTCCAAGTAACAGGTTATCGAGTTGATGAGTGCATTTATTTATGGAAGGGGCTATCCATCTTTCAGAAATTGTCAACTTCAAATTGGTGAAGTCAACATAAATTTTTTTGTACTTTTCACCTGACTTTTGCACAACAACCATGTTTTACACCCACTCCAGCTATCAAATTTCCTTAATAAAATTAGCTTCATGAGGCTTGGCGACTTCATCTTTGATGGCCTCAACAAGTGTTGTGGTGGTTTTTTCATCTTATACTTGATGGGTTGGGTGTTTTTGCGAACATTAAGGCCATTATAAGCAATATTTATATCAATGTCTAACAACTCTACTGCAGTCTAGAAGAATAGGTTAAGATTATCCAACAGATCCTGGTGGAGATCTTTCTTATGCTCAGGGCAAAAGACCAAGCTAATAATTAAGACTCACCCCTAGTCTTGCATGGTCAAGACTTCCTCGATCTCTTTGAGTGCTTTAATCCCAGTTCACTTGACATCTAATAGTAGGTGTTTGTCTTCTTTGCTAGACCCACCAACAACTTTTAAATAGCAAGTTTGGGACTTATTGAGATTTTCCTTAATGATAATCTTCTCACGTTCAGTGGGAAATTTGATAACCACTTGATTTATTTACACCACTAATCTAAATGTGTTAAGCAAAGGTCAGCTAAAGAGTGCATTGTAAGTGGCAGGGGCCTCCACTATAATAAAATCAAGCATAATAGTGAATTTCTTCTTGTCCTCTCCCCAATTTATAGGAAGGGTGATCATTCCTTCAATCTATCTTCATTTTCTTGATAATCTATACAATAGTCCCCCTTGTGATAATCTTAACTTTTCAAAGATGGACTTGAAGATGACAACCTCATGTCAATAAAAATATTTTAACATCATAATTAATAATAAATGTTGTAATGATGGCTGCATCATTGTATGGGTTATAAATGAAAAGTTTGTCCTTTTCTAAGAAACTCACTAGAACTATGGGGGTAGGTGGTACTTGCAGCATGACAATTGAGTTTACCACTCTAGACTGCAATCTTTTTAAGCTCACCTTTCTTGAGGACTCTTCGTCATCTCCAAAGATGACCGGCATGACTCCTATGATGTAGACAATATATGGAGGAATGAGCTTATTTTCAATTTTGATGACTTCCTAATCTTTCATTCTAATGAATTCTTTGAGCTTTACTGCTTTGATCAACTCATCAACTAGACTCCTCATATGGCAATATATTTGGTATCATGCCCATGATTGCAATGATAAGCATAGTGCTTTAAGTGATCATGAACTTTGTCTACCTTCATGAGTAGCGGTTTCTTAAAGTATTCCTTATTCTGAATGGCTTCCATTAACTCAATCATCAATACTCTAAAAGGAATTTTAGAGTGAGTTGAGAGTAGTCAGTTTCTTGATAGCAAGTCACTTGATTTCCCTTTCCCAAACACTTCTGCTTCAGGCGTCCTCCTTTTGTCTAACCTCCATGCTCGAAACCTATCACTGTGCAACTGCTTTGAAGGAGATATTTTGTAGAGTCTCTTATTTGATTCAGCAATACTAGCTGGATAACTTTATTGTACTGCTCAGCATTCACATGGTTATTTTCCAACAATTCAACCAATGTTTTAGGTTTTTGGAGCCTGAGAGCATATTTGACAGGTCCCTCCTTGAAACTTGAGCAAGTATGGCTTGGGTGATAGTAGGTTCCAAGTCTTTAATCTTCATCATTTCTTGTTATAAGTAAGTGATAAACTTCTTCAACACTCACCAAGTTCCTCCCTGATCTAAAGGAGAGCTTGTGAACTTTTCAATGGCTTTTTCACACAGGTGAACTATGTGGTGAACATCCTCATGAAATCAGTGAATGAAGTTATGATCCCCACTAGGAAATGCCAAAACCATCTAAGGGTAGACTCTTTGAAGGTGGTAAAGAAAAGGTGGCACTTCATTATGTCATCTAGATTTAATAGTAAAGTCATCAATTCAGAGTAAGCTATGTAGTTTTTTGGGTCTGTTTGAACTTTATATGATTATAAATGTGAGATTTTAAACTTATGTGTTGACTTCATTTTTGAATGAAGTTAACATCAATCTAAAATTAGTAATTAGGATAACCTAATCTCAAATAGGAATTTTCTAATTCAACACTTAGGATTCTATACTTAGTGCCCTAAGGTATCAACCTTGGGTTTGATTTAACTTAATTATTTTAAGTGGAATCAACCTAAATTTCAAAGCTAGATTAATTAAAATTAAATTGAATAAATTAAAATGAAATCACAATAAAATAAAGAAACTAAACCCATAGTCATCCCATTTGGCATAGATTTAACTTAGGTGGGCCCCGCCTAGTCAAAGGTCAACCAACCAAACATTTAACCAAACTAAGTTATTTTAAATGTTTGAAATGATCAAATAAATATGTTTGATTATAAATCCAAAGAAATTCAAATTCACTTTTGCCTTAATTGGGTTAATTAGACAACTTAGTCTAAAATAACCCAAATGGGTCCTAATGGGTTCAAACCCAAATAAAATTGAAACAAACTCAATTTGATTTGTTTATAACCATTTTGAAATAACAATCAAACATAATACAATTTTTTGTTGGGTTAAATTTCATTAACTTGATTATTTAACCCAAGTGAAATCAAACTTAACTCATTAGACCCAACTTGGGTCAAGTGGGTTCAAAATGAAAGAAAATTGGGATTATACAATCCAATGCATTCTAAATTGTTTGGATTTATCCCATTAAAAATTAAACACATCATAATTAAGCCAAATAAATCATTTGACTTAATTAAAAATCAATCCAAATTCAATTAAGATAAATGGACTAAACATAAACAAAACATTTCATAGCTTTAAAAACCATTGATTTTCTTTTATATAAAAGCCCATTAATGATGAAATACACACACATTAAGCATCAAACCAAGATTAATCAAGAAATTGGAATGTGCTAAATTCAATCAAAGAAAGAGTCAATAGAATTCATCAATCTCCAAAAGTTTGAAATCCCATCTTCAACCAATTCACATGGAATTATAATAAAACACTCCTAGACTTCATTAGTGGTAATTTTCAGCCTTAATCAACTCACTTAAATGACTTTTGCATAAGTCCAAAGGAAAGGAGGCTAATGAAAGTCAAAGGTATCACATGCAAGATTCCATTTGCCTAAATCCATTCCCTCTCCACCTATTTAGCTTAGCCGGATGGAGGATCAGGAATGAGCATGCTCACAAGCTTCCATAGATTGCTATTAGCTTACCAAGCAAAGACAAGGGAGAAAATGAGAGGGGAGGTAGGGAGACTCACTGCCAAGGGGGATTTTTCCATCGAGCATTCCATAAGCTCAACTGACTCTTCCATTACCTTCATTATCCAAAATGAAGAAGAAATGAGCTCTTCCCCACTTCCCACGCTGTTCGCAAGCTGGAGAATGATCAACCTCTCCAAAATCCAAATCGAGCTTAGTTTAAGGAGTAAACTAGAGGGAGGCAATCCATTTCACTTAACATAGGAGCTCCTCATGTTAATCCAGAGCTATTGGAATTGACCCCGAAAATCATAAAAATAGAGGTATTCCATTAATCCCCTCTCTTAAGTTTTTAAGTTTGGTCCTTTTTGAAGGAAACTTGATCTTAGGTGAGATCAAGCCATTTAGATTAATAGTATTTCATCCCATTATGGTTTTGTAATTCAAAATGCATGATTTTAATTGTTGGATCGCTGGAAATCAAGCAAAATTGACAGATGGCTCTAGGCCCTCACCATCGGGGGAAGGAGTTGTAATCTCTGTTGTATGTTTCTTTTAAAAGAAATGGATGGCTTTGATTTAGCTGCATAGAAGGATTAATCCTCTTAGGATCCGCGGATCAATTGTGGACCTTTCGATCAAATATCGAATGGTCCTGCTCAAAATTGTGTCCTGCCACCTTTTTAATGCGGGATCCACGTGGATCCCGTGTGGACCAATCCGCATGCGAAATGCGACCCAGATTGCCACGCCAGTGCTTACTAGTTTAAAGAGGAAAATCAATTTTTCTAAATTTAACAAAATTGCTAAAATTGCTCAGACCTTCTAAAAACCATCAAAAAATAAATATAAATAAACAAATGCAAATGAAGGATTTATAGATTCATCTTGATGGGAGGAATTCATAAAAATTAAAATCCTCAATTAATTTTGGGCATTTTAGCCTTAATTTGGGTTTAATTGAAAACCATTAAAGGTTAATTACTCTCAAACCATACTTTTGGAAAATCAAATTAGAGTTAAAACACACCTAACGAAAATTTTTCATGATTTATTTCACTATATTTCATAAAAATGAGATTTTAAATGCTAAACTTCAATCTTAATTAATTAAATTAATATTAAACAAATTAATTAATGAAAATGTATCAAACTTCTCTAAATTAATTTAATGAAACCTAATGAACATCAAACATTAATAAAACTCATCTCAACTCAATAAATCACAAATTGACTTAATTAAATAATTAAATGAATTAAATAATTTAAATAATTAACCATAACTTAATTAAACCATAATAAATCAACCATATGTCTAAAAATTATGATGAAACCCTCTTTGGAAACATCATTTAACGAGGATTCAATGAAAAATAAAATCCATAAATGACCTTCTTAAAATTAAGCTTAATTTAGGTATTAATGAAATTATTAAAACTTTAATTACGCCCTAATTATGAATCTAATTAAGATGAAACTTTGGAAACTTGAAATTGGCATGGAACCCCACTTGCCATAAAATTCTAAAATTCAATTGATCCTTGGATTGGGAATTATAGAATTTCCAAATTCCTAAGTCAATATTATTCAAATAATGATTAAATAAAATTCATTAATTTATTAAATCATGAAATAACTTGAATTAATTTCAATTAAACATAAGAAATACTTAGGATAGTTCTCCAAATGTCTTGAGTTAAAGAAATTAATCAATTTCATATTTAAGGATTAATGAAATTAGTAAATCAGATTAATAGCAATTAAACTTTAAGTTAATTGGATTAATGTGAATATTTAATGAATCCTTCATTTCCAATCAATCTAATCTAAGAATGAATGCAAACCTTAACCTAAGTGCCTTAGGTTAACCATAACTAAATCAAATGAAATCAACATAACTTAATCCAAAATATTAATACAAATGAGATAAATAAAATAAATTAAATGAAATAATTCAATCAAATCAAATTAAAATCAAATGAAAATCAAATGAAATCTAAATTTTCAAAGAAAATAAATGAAACATCAATCCAAATTTAAACAAAATAAATGAAAGTAAAGGGATTAATTAAGAAACTTAAGGATCTTAGTTTAACCTTTGGGATAGATTTTCATCTTAAGATGAAGATTTCATTTCATTAGGAATTAGGATGTAGAATAGGGTGAGTTCCATCCAAAATTGGAATCCATTATACTCTTCATTCTTGGAAAGCTAAATCTCACTTTAAGCTAATAAAACTAAAATAAAATTGGAAAATAAATCACTAGGTCATTTGAATTGAAACTACTCAAAGGTAAAATTCAAACAAACTCAAACTCCAAATTAAAACTTAAACTAAAAGAGCCTAGCAAAGTCTTGCTACAGAAGCATATTTACTTCACACACTAGATCATTAGGTCATGGACCCTAGACTTAGGTAAGGTCATTCTGTAATTCTTTATGATTCCTTGTGATGTGTTGTGATATGATGTTCTTCACATGTCTTTGTGGTGTAATGTTTTAGACTGCATGTCTAGGATTATTTTCTCGTTAGATCAGATCATAAGACATTCTTTCTTAATCTAGCATTGTCTTCAGCATGGGGCTATGTTAAAAAGGATTGCTATCATAAATAAAATTAAATGCAGGTATGCTTAAATCCTTTAGTATAGTCCATAGGACAGGTGGGATTGGCAAGCAACAAATGCAAATCCCATATGTTTGTGAATTATAACTACTTTGTGCTATTTGTATTTCTTAACATTTGTTTTGCATGGCTTAAAAATTAATTTTAAAATCAAAATGTAAATTTAAGCTTAGAATTAGGTTAGGATATATGGGGTCTAGGATTAGCAGGAGCTGACCCTACTAGAAGATGGTGCATAGGTCCCCTTTCAAGCCTGATGGAGGTCCCTGAAGAAGTAGATGATCCTGGTAAGAAGATCCATAGATCTAGACTTGTAGTTCTAGGCTGGGGTATATGAGAGCAGAGCTCAACTACCCATTTGTCTTTATTTTCAGAGTGTACCGTGGTACCCAACCACATTGGTCTGTTTTCTATAAATTTAAATTGGCTTGATTTATTTTTTGTGTGCAATAGAATCAACCTGCTTTTCATAGTTTCTTTTTTTTTTGTTATGCTTTCCTGTGATTGAATGCCTAGACAATTAGGCTCATAGGAAAAATTAAATTTTATAATCAACTTATATCTAAACAACTGAAACAAAATTAAAAAAAAAACTTGAAACCTCACATAAACTATAGTCTTAGGCAAAACATAAAATCAATTAGAAATAATTAGATTTTAAAATCATGAAATCATATTGCTCCAATCCTTCAATTGAGCAACTTCTCCCATTGGACATATGGGGCATCTGACTTGCGTGGATGTCCACCTTCTTGGGGAAGCTTGCCTTCTATTTTTGATTTGGTCCATAACCATTTCCAATTGCATGGCATTAGGCATAAAAATGCATACCCAAGACCTTAAATAAATGAATCTTGAATCAAAAATTTAAAAATTCAAAAAAATTTGTGTTAGTTAGATGCATTTCATAACCTACATGATTCTAGGGATTAAGGAGTGAGTCTAAGTTCATAGATTCCTTTCTTAAACATGCAATAGCCCAGCCATGTTGCATTAATGAGACTTAGCATAATGAATTTAAAATGCGCTTAAGTAGTGTTACCTTGCAGCTTCCTCCAAGTGGGTTGTAAGTCTAGAAGAGTCAGGGATAGGTTAATTCTCTCAAGTGAGAAGAATGATCAATAATTCCCAAAATAGAACTAGGTCGAGCATCTGACATATTTCAGAAACACCTATATACTAGGTTTTGAAGCATAATTTTTAGGAATAAGTATTCAACCCTAGGAATTTTTGCAGTCTTGTGCTATTAGAATCTAAGTCCTAGACTTCTAAGAAACTTTCTACTAAAAAATCTAAATTAAATTCCAAAAATTAAAGCCTAATTACAATATAGTTAAAATTCATACTAGGCTTCCTAATATCAATAGGAATTTCTTACTTCATCCCATTTAGCCTCCAAAATAACTCTCTCCTTTATAGAACCAATCTTAATTAAAATTTCAAAAATCAATCCTTTGAAAACCAACTTTGAAATCTTTAGAAATAACAGCTCATTTCTTTAATCGAGAGCATTCTTAGAAAGTGACCATTTTTTAGATGTAATTAATTATAGGGGCTTGCCTCTATAAGGAACCATGAACCAAGTTTTAAATTAAGCCATGTTCTACCTTCCAAGTAGTTTAGGGGAAAAATCTTAGGCACACAAAAGACCCATTAGCCTTAGGAGTCTTCTATTTAATGATCAAATCCATTATAGGAAAATATGTTTATTTTTTGAGATAATATGTTTTTTTCTTAATGACACATTTGAACATCCAAATAAGAAATTCCTAAACTCTATGTGGTGTCATAAATTTTATCCACAGAGATATTTTCTAAAGACACCATTGGGAAATGGTTCCTCTCCCCATCTTTAGAAATAAGTTATTATTTCTATATATTGGCAGTGTACTAGTGCCACTCACAGGTCAGGACAGCCTTTCTTTCCATTGGATGCCTCTCCATTTCATTTTTGGTTTAGCTTATCCAACATGCTGAACTAAGGTTTTAGAACTCTTCTTTTGCCACAGTTAAATGATTGGTTCTTAGAATAAAATCCCAAAATAAAAAAGAGAGAAATAAATGAAAACTAGGTCATTTCTATTAAGACATAAATTTGGTCAAGATAAATTTGAAACCATTCCAATGTGGAAAATAAATGTTAAATTAAAAAAAAAAGTTTGAAAATTACTTCAATTTTGGAAAAGTGAATTTTAAAAATAAAAGCTCAAAGTTAAACTTATCCTTGATCTTACTTCAGCTTTGTACTAAAGCTAAAGAGAATGAGGACAAGGTCCTAAGTTGATACCCTTTGGTCTACTACATTCAAAGGTAACAAATACCTAAGAATGTAGATTGAAATGATGGATTTCCTTTAAGTCTAGAGAAAATTTAAATCAAAAGGAGGTATAGTTGTACCTATTGACCATTACCACTATGATTGAAGCTTGAATTTCATTTAAAGAAGAATCAACTCAAAAGAAAATAAAAAAAGGGATAAAAAAAACTCATCATCCCAAAAGAATGCCTTATTGGCCTTAGGCAGAGGTCGATTAAAGAATTAAATGTAAACCTTCTATTTCTATAGAAGAAAATTTTACATAAATGCAAATCAGCTTTAATCTTAATTCATCTCCTCGTGTCCATTAGAATATTAGAAAATCAACTACTCAAGCTGATTAGCCAATTCTAAGGAGTGACTTGGAGGTAGCCCTCTTTTAGACCTTTTCAAATCCTTGGATCATTAAGAATAAAGGAGAAACTCAAAAGAGGAAGATGACATGACATAAACAAAGATAAAGTGATAGGATTCACCTTTGCTCCTAGTCAATCTAAGAAAAGAGAGGGTAGCGAAAGAGAATTCTAATTCACGTGATAAAGTTGAAATGAATATAATTTAAACCTAATTAAATTTAATGGGAGTTTTCTCCCATTAAATGAAATGATATTTCATGAATGGAATTAATTAATTTTAAGGAAAAATCCTGAAAAAATAAATAAATAAAGACTCTAATCATTTTAAAGAAATCATGACCTTAGGATTGGCTCCTAAGGATGATATATCTATCTCTCTAAGTGAGAGTATGAAACTTCTATATCTAGTAAGTTTATAGATAAATCACTTAGGACTTTGTTAGTCCAAATGAATGAAGAAAGCCTTAGTTTTCTCCGTTAAAAAACAAAAAAAAATGAAGGCATTATATGCTTTCAAGACAAAGTGAATCTAAAGTAAATCCTTTGCAAGTCTTATGACTCACTTAACATTGTCTTAATGCCAAGTATGGTGGTCAAAGAATCCATTACAAGCTGAGATTACCTTTAATCTTGTATGAGCTATAAAAAGTGCAAGTCAAACTTGACTTTCTAATAGCACATGATCTGTCATAGAGGGTCCTCTTTTAAATGATGATCCTCCAAATGAATAGATCATGAGGTCTATTGATCTATTGAAGAAAGAGTTAGACCTACATTCCTTCCATATCAAAAGAAAAATTCTTGAAATCAAATTCAAAATGGTAGAGTCATACCACCTCAAATGGCATTAAAAAGAAATGACAAACAAGTCATCTTCAAAATATGATGTTTTGCCCATCTTAGAGAAGTTGCTTTCAAACTCAAGCATCATAGTGTTCTATAAAAAAAAGAAAAGACAATGAAATGAAATAAAAGAAAAAAAATGAAATGGAATGGAAAAGAGATGAAAATGAAGCAAGGCATTACATAATTATGTAATTTTCCTACTTTAATTATAAGCAACTTCCTAATGTGGCATTCCACTATAAAGAAGTTCTAGGGTTATCTCCTATGATGAAGATAGACTACTAAGAAATTATTAACATCTTAGTGGATGTGAAAAATTCAAAAAAATAAAATCTCCAAAATACTTGTTGATCCGGGTGCATCAATCAACATCAATTGTAAACATGAAAGTGAATTTATATAGGCCCAATTCTAATCAAACTTTTATAAGATGGTGCCATAAAAATTCAATTAAATAAAGAAATAAATATTTAATTCAATGAAGATTTAATCTTGAAAACTCAACTTAAAGAAAACCTTAATCTAAATCATGTAGTTGGTTGAAGATAAAAATTCAAACATGAAAAAGAATCTTAGAAATGTAGAAACAACTTTAAATGCTCATGGTTGGTCCTATCCAGCCCAAATACAAAAAAAAGAAATTAAAAAAAAATCAAATGAAAGAAAAAGAAGAAAAATATTTATTATAGAAGGATGTTCATATTCATCCTAAATTGAAAGTGTTAAGTCATTAGGAATATCATTCAGCTACTCCTAAATGGCTTTACTGAATACTTGAGTCTAGCAGAAAATTTTGATTTCAGAAGTGTAAAGTTTTCAAGAAACTCATTATGCCAAACTTAATTGACTCCACTAAACAGTTTTGAATTTAGAAGTGCAACATCTTTATAAAGTTATTTTACCAATCTTAAATGGCTTTACTAGATTTTTTGTTCCATGAAATGATGAAAAAGAAATTGAAATGTTGGATCATGCTATATGATCAATCAATCAAGGCAAGGAGTTGAATTATATCAAAGGTAAATAAATCAAATGTTGTATTTGGACAAAAAGTCAAATACATCTAATTTCTTAGTGAATCTTGTAATTAGGAAAGATGCTTGGTGTAACATTCCTCGAAGAATGAAATGTTATGAAAATAAGTCAAATACATCGAATTTTCTAGTAAATTTTGTAACTGAGAAAAATGTCTAATGTAATATTTCACAAAGAATTGAAATGATATCAAAATGTTGATAAAATAAAGAAAGAATAAAAGAACAAAAGAAAGAAAGAAAAGTAAAGCGATGGATGGACTATATCCAAGAGAAAAAAAGGATGGAGTCTGAAATTTCTAAGCATGTGGACATTTTTAACTTTAATCTCCTCCATATCAAAATAAAGTTGTAGGGTCAGAAGTCAAGAATTATCCCTATCTAAATAAAAATAATCAAATATCTCATACTCTGTCATCATGACCTTTGCCATGATTAGGTGAGCTCGCTTGGCAGGTTGAAAGAGATAATGGATCATCTTTTACAAGATTTCCTATCCTTTGTATGCTAAAGATTCAATTGAGTATACTTTCATTCCATTGTAAGTGGCCTATAACCATAAACAAAAAAAGTTATGGAACCATAAGAGCCATTGCAAGTTGAAAATTGTTAAGTAGTTTGGGTCCTGACTTTATCTTCAAAGGCACTCTAACATATTGAATGAATGTTGTTTAGATGTGTCTAGAGATCTATATAGTGCTCAAGTTCAGGATGCACCCCTAGAATTTGAAGAAAGATCTAAATCTACAATTGTCAAACTAAAAGAAGTAAACCTCAAAAATAAAAAAAAATGATCTACAATTAATATCGATAGTCTAACTGTTTAATGAGTTAGATATTGATGACTTGATCAAGCTATCCTTTGAGTTTAAAGACTACTTTATCTAGAAGTAAAATGAAATGATCTCCACATATAGAGGTCTAAAAATTTAAGCTTAATTCCATTTCAATAAATGAAAACTCCAAAAGAAAAGAAAAAGTTTGCTAAATTAAAATCTAGAAATGATGTCTTTATTTGAGAAGAAAACATTCTTCTTGATTAGCTAAGATAATAAAAAAAGAAATAAATGATAAAAAGAAAATGTAAAAGAAAAAAAGATCAAATCCATATGACCTGCATCTTGGGACTAGGATAAAAGACTTACCTTGAAAATGGGTTCATATTACTCATACTTCATTTCAAAATAAAAAAGGCTTTCATGCATAAGATTATCCTCCTTAAGGATAACTTATCTAAAAATTGTGAAATCAAAATAATTCTGGAAAAGAAAAATTGAAAGTATAAGATATGACATTCAGACTCCTTACAAGAATGTTTTATTACATAGTCATATCATTCAGTCCTAAAATATTGGGACAGTTTATGAAAAGGTCATGATCAAGATTTCATATAATCTCACATTCAATTAAGTGGAGAGTTATATTGAAAATCTTGCCAAAAAAATTGAATGAATAAATGAAAAGAAAAGAAGAAAATAAATGAAACGTCAATATGATGTGAAAAAAATCATATCACTATGTATAGAGTCTTAAAATATACCTTTAAAGTAATTTCAAGGACCTCATAGTAAAATTTAGAAAGATCAAAAAAAAAAAAAAAAAAGAAATTAATCAAATCCATTTATGAAATATCATTTCATAAATTCTTTAAACAAATAATAAATCAACTTAAGAAATTTAATTTTAAACTTATTAGGAGAATCTTAATTTCTCTAATAAGTTAATCCTTTCAATTCCCTTATTGATTAAGGACAAAAGAATAAAAATGTGTTCATGAGAATCCAAGAGTTTGTTTATCTTGATTCTCATTCACTTTATAAAGATTCAAGGGAATCCCTTGATCTTTATTGAATCTAAGAGAAGGCCTTATAAATCGTTAGTTCATTCCAATAAAACAAAGATGAAATACATGTTCAAATAAGAGGAAAAAAGAATAATCATTTGAGAAGCGTTGGCTGACTTTGGTTCTCACTACCGAAGAACTACACAGTCACATGCAAACTCAAAAAAGTATAATTCTCATATCAGTACCCTATGATTTCTTACCTAGAGTGAATTAGACATCTAGCATGGTTATATGTAACTTTTAGATAATAAAGAAAAGAAAGAAAAAAAAAAGAACTTTTATGTTCATGGCATAGTGATGCATTGGGTCCAAAATATACCTAAATCCTCCATCAAAAATAAATTTCAAATCTTTAAATATTTTTCACTACACTTCTTCATGTGTAAGAAGTATTAGTCAAATCAAGAAATGAAAGCAAACCTTCCATTGCCTTTCATCATGTTAGACTAATCAAGTAAAAATCAAGTCCATTTGACTTTTGCTTATTAGTAAAAACTTTTGAGGATTAGGAATTCAGTCACTTTGACCCCTTTCCTTGCCCATATCATCTATGCGTTAGGAGTAAGCCCTTTGTGCCACCTTTAATACATACCTTGAGTTGGGAACTATCCCTTAGTGGCACCTTTCACATGTCTTTCTTTATGAGTTTGGAGTAAGCCTTTGTGCATCATTCTCATAAACTTAGAGTAAACCTTTTATGGCATTACTCATATCATACATAAGATAGGAGCACGCCTTTTATGGCATTACTCATATCATCCATAAGATAGGTGCAAGCCCTTTGTGGCACCTTTCCTATACATATCCTGAGTTGGGAGAAAGCCCTTTGTGGCACCTTTCTCATGTCTTTCTTTATGTGTTTGGAGTAAGCTTTTGTGCACCATTCTCATAAATTCAAAGCAAGCCTTTTATGGCATAACTCTTTCTTTCCTTAAGATGGAGTAAGCCCATTTATGGCACCATTCTTATAACTTCTTTTAAGTATGGAGTAAGCCTTTAAGGACACCATTCCCATGAGACCCTTGCTTAGTAGTCAAAATATTGAAGATTAAGATTTAGCTATTCAAGCCCCTTTTCCCCAACTTAGCTATTTAGGTTGAAATCAAGTCTTCAAAGACCCCCTCCTTATAGCTAACCAGATGAGAGTAAATCCACTATCTTCCCTAGTTAAATCAATAAGTAGTTTTGAATAGAATTAAGTGTCTACATTGGCATTCTTTCCAACTACTATTTTCAAATAAGAGTAAGTACTTTGTAGGAATCTTCTTTGAATATAATGATTGCATTAGGATCAGACCATACTTTAGGTCTTAATGACATCCTTATTCATCTTAGAACTTAGTGAAGTTTGGTTTTAAGAATGAATCAAATTGAAAAATGTATAGGCATACATATGCCTATCTTTCATAATCAAATCCAAAGCATAAATTGAAAATCAAAATCAAAATTCTGAATCTGAACCACGAGCCTATACTTGTAATGTTGATCAATTCGGTCAACACCAATATGTGTAGTGTCCTCTGGCCGATTCACTACACATATTTGGGGTTCATTTGTTAACCTCATTTTTGAATGAGGCTAACATCAATATGAAATTAGTAATTAAGATAACTTAATATGAAATAGGAATTTTCTAATTCAACACTTAGGATAATATACAAAGTTAACCTAAATTTCCTAATTATTTTAAGTTGAATCAACCAAAATTTCAAAGTTAGATTAATTCAAATTAAATTGAATAAATTAAAATGAAATCATAATAAAATAAAGAAACTAAATCAAAATTCAAATCAAGTCATCCCATTTGGCATAGATTTAACTTAGGTGGGCCCCACCTAATTAAAGGTCAACTCACCAAAAATTTAACTAAATCAGGTCATTCCAAATGTTTGAAATGATCAAATAAATATGTTTGATTATGAATACAAAGAAATTAAAATTCACTTAGGCCTTAATTGGGTTAATTAGACCACTTAGTTTAAAATAAACCAAATGGGCCCTAATGGTTTCAAACCCAAATCAAATTGAAACAAACTCAATTTGATTTATTCGCACCATTTGGAAATAATAATCAAACATAATGCAATCTTATATTGGGTCCAATTTCATTAAATTGATTATTTAACACAAGTCAAATCAAACTTAGCCCATTAGACCCAACTTGGGTCAAGTGGGTTCAAAATGAAAGAAAATTGGGATTATTCAATCCAATGAATTCTAAATTATTTGGATTAATCATATGAAAAATTAAACACATCATAATTAATCCAAATAAATCATTTGAATTAATTAAAAATCAATCCAAATTCAATTAGGGTAAATAGAATAAACATAAACAAAACATTTCATAGCTATGAAAACCATTGATTTCATTATATATAAAATGCATTAATGATGAAACACACACACACTAAGCATCAAATAAAGATTAATCAAGAAATTGGAATGTGCTAAATTCAATCAAAGAAAGAGTCAATCAAATTCATTAATCTCCAAAAGTTTGAAAAACCATCTTCAACCAATTCACATGGAATGATAATAAAACACTCTTAGACTTCATTACTGGTAATTTTCAGCCTTAATGAAGTCACTTAAATGACTTTTGCATAAGTTCGATGGAAAGGAGGCTAAGGCAAGTCCAAGGCATCACAAGCAAGATTCCATTTGCCTAAGTCCATTTCCTCTCCACCTATTCACCTTAGATAGCTGGAGGATGAAAAATGAGCATGCTTACAAGCTTCCACATATTGCTATTAGGTTACTAAGCAAAGACAAGTAAAGCAAAAGGTGGGGGGGTGTGACTGACAGCCAAGGGGGATTTTTCCTAAGTGCATTTCACAAGCTAAACTGACTCTCCCATTACCTTCACAATTCAAAACGAAGAAGAAATGAGCTCTTCCCCACTTCCCATGCTGCCAGCAAGCCAGAGGATGATCCAACTTCACTGGAATTCGAACTGAGCATGGCCTAGGAAGCAAACCAGAGGGAGGCAATCCATTTCTATTAACATAGGAGCTCCTCGTGTTGATTCAAAGCTATTGGAGTCAACCTCATCGATAAAGATATTTAAATCAGAGGTATGCCATTAATCCCCTCTCTTAAGCTTCAAGTTTGGTCCATTTTAATGAAACTTGATCTCAAGTGAGATCAATCCATATAGATGAATATTATTTCATTCCAAGATGGTTTTGCAATTCAAAACACATGATTTTAATGATTGGATCATCAAAAATCAAGCAAAATTGATGGATGGCTCTCGATCCTTACCGTTAGGGGAAGGAGATGTAATCCCTGCCATACGTTCTTTTAAAAGGAACAGACAACTTTGATTTAGCAGCATCACAAGATTTATCCCCTTAGGATATGCAGATCAATTGTGGACCGTCCGATGAAAGATCGAACGATCCTGCTTGAAACTGCATCCCACTGCCTTTTTAATGTGGGACCCACGTGGATTCTGCATGGACCAATCTGTGCGAATTGCGAAACAACTTGCTAGATCAGTGCTTACTGGTTTAAAGAGAAAATTCAATTTTATTGGATTTAAAAAATTGCTAAAATTGTTCAAAACTCTGAAATCATAAGAAAATGAATATAAATAAAAAAAAATACAAATGAGGGCTTTATGGATTTATCTTGATGAGAGGAATCCATAAAAATTAAAATCCTCAATAAATTTTCGGCATTTTAGCATTAATTTACTCTCAAACCATGAAACTTTGGGGAAATGAAATTTGGGTTAAAACACACCTCACAAAAAAATTTCATGATTTATTTGACTGTATTTCATGAAAAATGAAATTTTAAAATCTAAATGTCAATCTTAATTAATTAAATTAATATTAAATAAATTAATTAATGAAAATGTATCAAACCACTCTAAATTAATTTAATGAAACCAAATGAACATCAAAACATTAATAAAACTCATATGAACTCAATAAATCACAAATTGACTTAATTAAACAATTAAATGAATTAAATAATTCAAATAATAAACAATAACTTAATTAAATCATAATAAATCAACCATATGCCTAAAAATTATGAACAAACACTCTTTGGAAACATCTTTCAAAGAGGAAGCAATGAAAAATTAAATCCTTAAATGACCCTCATTAAATTAGGATTAATTTAGGTTTAATGAAATAATTAAAACCTTAATTACACCCTAATTATGAATCTAATTAAGATGAAACTTTGGGAAGTTGAAACTGGCATGGAACCCCATGTGCCATAAAAATTTGAAACTCAATTGATATTTGGATTGGGAATTATTGAATATCCAAATTCCATAGTCAATATTAATCAAATAATGAATAATGAAAATTCATTAATTTATTAAATCATTAAACAAGTTGAATTAATTCCAACCAAACATGAGAAATACTTAGGATAGTTCTCCAAACATCGTAAGTCAAAGAACTTAATCAATTGCATACTTAAGGATTACTAAAATCAATAAATCATATTAAGAGTAATTAAACTATAAGTTAATTGGATTAATGCAAATATTTAATGAATCCTTACATTTCCAATCAATCTAATCTAAGAATGATTGCAAACCTTAACCTAAGTGCCATAGGTTAACCATAACTAAATCAAATGAAATCAACATAGCTAAATCCAAAACATTAATACAAATGTAACAAATGAAATAAAGTAAATGAAATAATTCAATCAAATCAAATTAAAATCAAATGAAAATAAAATCAAATCTAAAAATCCAAAGAAAAGAAATGAAACATCAATCCAAATTCAAACAAAATAAATGAAATCAAATGGATTAATTAAAAAACTTAAGGATCTTAGTTTGACCTTTGGGATGGATTTTCATCTTAGGATGAAGATTTCATTTCATTAGGAATCAGGATGTAGAATAGGGTGAGTTCCATCCAAAAATGGAATCCATTATACCCTTCATTCTTGAAAGCCTAAATTTCACTTTAACCAAATAAAAGTGAAATAAAAAAATACTAAATCATTTGAATTAAAACCACCCAAAGGTAAAACTAAAACAAACTCAAACTCCAATTAAAACATAAATTAAAATGTCCTAGCAAAGTCTTGCTACCCAAGCATATTTACTTCACACACTAGATCATTAGGGCATGGACCCTAGACTAAGGTTAGGTCATTCTGTGATTATTTATAATTCCTTTGGATGTGTTATGATATGATGTTCTTCACATGTCTTTGTGGTGTACTATTTTAAATTGCATGTTTAGGATTGTTTACCCGTTAGACTGGGTGGTAGGACGTTCTTTCTAAATCTAATATTATATTTTACAGAGGCTTATGCTAGAAATGATTGCTATCATAAATAAAATTAAAAATGTTGTTTCTTGAAGGTATGCTTAAATCGTCAAGCATAGCACATAGAACAGGTGGGCTTGGTAAGCAACTAATGTTAAGTATATATGTTTATGAAATATAACTGTTGTGTGTTGTTTGTATTCCTAACATTTGTTTTGCATGGCTTATGAATTAATTTTGAAATCAAAATGTAAATAATCTCAGAATTAGGTTATGATCTATGGGGTATAGGATTATCAAGAGTTGACCCTACCAGAAGATGGTGTAGGGGTCCCCTGTGAAGCTCGATGGAGGTCCCTGAAGAAGGAGAAGATCTAAGAAGGAAGACCCATAGATCTAGACTTGTAGTTCTAGGCTGGGCTGTAAAAAGGTAGAGCTCGGCTACCCATTTTTCTTTTCTTCTAGGGTGTACAATAGTACTCAATAGCATTGGCCTATTTTTTGTAAATTTAAATTTGCTTGATTTATTTCGGGTAAGCAATATAGTCAACCTGCTTTTTTAGGTTTTTTTTTCTATGTTGTGCTTTCTTGTGATTGAATGCCTGGATGATTAGGCTCATAAGAAAAATTAAATTTTCTATCCAACTTAAATCCAAACAATTGAAACAAAATTAAAAGAAAACTTGAAACCTCACATAAACTAAAGCCTTAGGAAAAACATAAAATCAAATATAAATAATTAGGTTTTGATACCATGAAATCAAATTACTCCAATCCTTGAATTGGGCAACTTCTCACATTGCACATAAGGGGCATCTGACCTATGAGGATGACCCACCTTCTTGGAAAAGTCTACCTTCTATGTTTGATTTGGCCCATAACCATTTCTAATTGTATGGCATTAGGCATAAAAATGCATACCCAAAACCTTAAATAAATGAATCTTGAATCAAAACATTTAAAAATTTAAAAAATGTGAAATGGTTAGATTCATTTCATACCCTACATTATTTTAGGGATTAAGGAGTGAGTCTAGGTTCATAGATTCCTTTCTTAAAAATGCAATAGCCCAGCCATCTTACATTCATGAGATTTAGCATCATGAATTTAAAATGCACTTAAATCGTGTTAGTTGGCATCCCATTGCAGGTGAGTTGTAAGTCCAGAAGAGTAAAGGATAGGTTAATTCCCTCAAGTGAGTAGAATGGTCAATAATTTCCAAAATAGAGCTAGATCAAGCATCTGACATGTGTCAAAAACACCTATAGCCTAGGTTCTAAAGCATCCTTTTTAAGAATAAGTCTTCAACCCTAAACATTTTTGTAGTTTTGTGCTGCTAGAATCTAAGTACTAGACTTCTAAGAAAATTTCAACTCAAAAATATAAATTAAAAACTTAAAGCCTAATTATAGGATAGTTGAAATGCTTATTGGGCTTCCTAGTATCAATAGTCATTTCTTACTTCATCACATTTGGCCTCAAAACTAACTTTCTCCAATTTGAACCAATCCTAATTAAAATTAAAAAATAAATCCTTTGAAAACCAACTTTGAAATCTTTAGAATTAACAACTCATTTCTTTAATCAAGAGTATTCTTAGGAAGAGACCCATCTTAAGATGTAATTAACTATAGAGGCTTGCCTCTTTAGGGAACCATGAACTTAGTTTTAGAATAAACTCTGTTCTACCTTCCATGTAGTTCAAGGGAAAAATCTCTAGCACATGAAAGACCCATTAGACTTAGGAGTCTTCTATTTAATGATTGAATCCATTATAGTAAAATATGTTTATTTTTTGAGATAATATATTTATTCCTTAATGACGCATTTGACAATCCAAATAAGAAATTCTTAAACTCTATGTGGTGTCATAAATTTTCTCCACACTATGTCCTGGACAAGTTTCAACAATCTTTCAGGAGAAGGCATTGTTCAGTATGGGCTACTTCTTTTGTCCTTCTTTCTCTTCACTTATATAGAAAGTCTCATCATTTAAGTTGGGATACTTAGACAATTCTCTTATATCCTAGTGGACTTGGAGATTTTCCAGCCCTATGGATCCCTAGTTTTCTCTAGTTCTTATTTCATCTTTACGTACATTCTACATAGCCGCCTACATGAGGTGAGTGAGATGTCATCCATATCCCTCAAGTCATATTACATGGAAAATTATTTGGTGTTCTTCTCCATGCCCACTAAATGATCTTGTGCTGAGGGTCCTACTTCACTTTGTAGTTGACTTTTGGTATTTTGTCTCATCTCTACTAATCACACCAAAATGGATGTTGAATCTAAATCTGTCCATGGACTAAGGTAGAGCCTTCTAAGATACTTGGGAAATATGGTTAGACATAATATGGAAAATGGAAAAATGAAAAGTATAAGAAGATACAAAATTTTATTTACACTTTGAATCTGAGTATAAAGGTTGTTAGAATAAAAGAAAAGAGGAAAATGTTCCCCCTCGAAAAAAGGTGCCCTCCTTTTATATTTTTGAGTGGGTCTTTACATTTGGTAAGTGCATATAAGGTAGGTCATGTATAAACCAATGATTTCTTTGGTTTAATGTAAGTATGCGTAAGTTTGTGGCAACTTGATGGATGCAAGAGGTGATAGCCCATTATTCATGTAGAAGCATGAATAAAGGTCAAATTTTTGAATCCAAGTTGTTGCGACCACTTGATGTCCCTTAATCGCTAGCTTATTGTGGGTGAATTCACAATTATTTTCTTTGGTCCTTTTCCTGAGGCTTTTCCATCATGTCCTACATAGGGTGAGTCTTCATTACTGAGTATTTTTTATGAGCACACCCCCAATGCTAATCCCACCATGAAGATCAATTTTACTCGCTTGTTTCTTTGGATGTACATGAATAACATCTTAAGATGAAGAAGAACCATCTTTATGCTTCATAATGATTCTCCATTATTATAACCTATCTTAAATATACTATAAGAAAAATAAAATAACTATTAGTTATGTACTCGCTATAAATAATAAAATAAATTGCATAAAATAATTTTATAATATCTCATTTTATTTGTGGATGGAACTTACATTAAACACCATATAATGAATTATTTATTTTTTCATATTTTCAACTTTTAACAACATATTATTATAATAAAATATTTTATTAATTGAATATTTTATGCAAAAATTATTAAAATTATCATGGCACTAACTTAATCCTGTAGTTGTTACCACTAGTCATAAGTTGACCCCACTTTGCTACATCTACTCCTTTAGGAGTAGCCTTCATAAATTTATCAATAGGTGTATAGTCCTTGTGCTCTAACTTTAAACTAGTCGTATGATTATGCGATTTGATACATAGGGATTGTATATTTAAGAGATAAATGTTCTTAAAAATTCATATTTTGATTATAAATATAATATAAATAATCATCAATAAAATAATAAAATTGTAAGTACTAAGATATAATTATTTATTTAATACCTCAATTTCAGTTAATATTCTTATCTTTAAATGTTTCATCCCCTTATTACAATAATCTAGAAAAGAGGTTGGTGTAAATACAATGTCTCTTGTGATGACACTCATGTAAGATCCTAAGAGAATAAACTTTAGGATGTTGTAGGGAACACCATTCTTATTCACTTTGATATGCATTCATGTTCCTGGGGCAGATTTTACATATCTCTATATGATATTGTTGACTTCATGAGCCTTATCTCATATTAGATTGATTTTGATGATAACAAACACATGTTCAAATGCTACTAATCAAATTGCTAAAGCTTTTGACATTGATTAGTTGGGAATTTTTCTAGGAATTATTATATTAAGGAAAATGAAAAGCTCACTAAGATAAAATAAATAGTTCATTCAATTTTAATATCATCATTCTAAAATTAATTATATTTTTTTTATATCTTAATATTGCATTTATTCATTGAGCTATCCATTTTGGATAGTATGAACTAAATGCATAAAATTAGTTCCATTAAATGTGTGTTCAAGCAAGATAAAATTTTTTTAAACTCTGTTAAATCATTTCCATTCCATTCATAATTTTTATTCATTTTTTAGTGTATGAAAATTGAATTATCATAAAATTATCCTTTTAATTATTTCCATGCCATTTCTCTTATTCTTTATTCTATCTCCTATTATCATTTCCATCTTAGCATTATTTTGGCCGAATTTTTTAATGCATATTGTGTAATAAAATGTGTGAATATCATTCAAAACATTTCCATATAATATTCCCTCATTTGTCATATTTTTAAAATTTACTTATTTGAATTTTTGAATGTGAATTTGTTTGAATTAATTTCTGAATTCAAACTTCTTTATTCATAACATATACTTGCGAAATCAAATAATTTTTAATGGAATATCTTGAACGTCCCAAGCATGATTTATGATGATTATGTAGAGCCTAATTAATCTATTACAAGTTATTTTAAATTTAAATTCAAACCAACCCTCTTTTTAAAAAAAATTCTTTATTTTTTTAATTTGATTTATTTTAGGGAACTTTTAGGGGGTGAGTCACTTTGCTATGAATTTAATAAATTTTTATATTATTTAAACATTTATAAAATATATAAATATATACAGCCTTGATCTAAAATGATTCATTCATCAATATGAGGATTTTCTATTTTTGGAAACCCCTTTGGCCGAATTCATTAAATGGATTTTCCATGGGTTTATTTTATTCAAAATTTTCTCCATATCTAAACCTTCTTGGCAAAATTTCCTATGGCATCTCCTCTATCTTTAGCCATGAATTACTTAGCAAACATTCAATATTGTGTTAAAAAACATGTGTAAAGGAGCCTATTGAAGATCTCGTTGGTCGATCCTTATTTTTTTTTAATTTGAAATTCAAATTGATGCCTAATCAATTTCTCTCTCATTGGATCAGTTTTTGGCCGACCCTAAAATCCTCCCTCATATATTTAAGAGCCATGTTTCAACTTAAAAAGGTTCCAAAAAGCTAAAATTCTCTCTTGCTCTCTTGTTCATCCTCTCCACCTTAGTTGATCCTTGCTAAATCAAATATTTGGAGAATTTTTGTGATTCAAGTGCAAGCATTCCTCCTCATTCTTCTCTTTGTTTTGGAGTTAGCTTGAAGATTGATCAGGAAAGTGAAGATTTGGGGTGTTTCTTCCCTTGGCCAAAAGCATCATAGCATTGGTCTTGAATTTCTAAGGCGCTAAGTTCTTATACTTCTTTTATTTCTTCTTGGCTTTGAAGTTTACAAGGTTATTTAAACTATCTTATGTTTATTCATTTCATAATCTTTAGCTTTTGTTTGGCCAAGAACAAGCCTAAGAAGATCAATTTATTTTATACTTAGCTACTTGATAATCCTCTGATTTCTTATTTAGCCTAAAGCTAACATAAGGAGATAAATTTATTTAGTGCTTAATCACTGGATAATCCTTTTGTTTCTTATTTTGATGAAGTCTTTTTCAAAGGTCTTTGAATACCTAGTACTTAATAATTTGAATATCCATTGTTTATCCCTTTGGATTAAAGTTTCATATAGGTTCATTAAATTTGACTGTGCTTAACATCTTATTTCATTTTCTATTTGGCTGACCACTCCACATCATCCATAAATTATTTTGTGCTTGTCGATTACTTGTCTTTAATTGGTTTATGTATATGCTATGTGATAGATTTCTTGTGGTATCATTCAAACCTTTATTGAAGTGATTGTTTAGTTGTTCCAATTACACATAATTTATCATTTGAATAAAAGTTAGCTTTTGTGAAAAAAGAATTGAAGTAAAGTTTTTGTGATTGCATGTTAGTTTGCATTTCAAAGTCATTCAAGAATATCATTTCAAACTTTTAAAGATCATTCAAGCAACATTAAGTTACTTACTTCCATTAAATATTTGATTGAAGATCTTATCTTACTTTGTTGAAGCTCCTTATTATTAGTATAGATTGGATTTTGAGTGCAAAAATATTTTAAATTTGAGAGTTTGAATTGTATCTCTCTTTGCCTTGTCTTGATTTCTTGATTGGTGTACTTTCCCGTTAAGAAGAGAACATGTTGGGTTGTAATTGTTCGTGAAGAGGAGTACAGGAGATTTGTTGTAATCTCAACTTTGGTTTAGTGAATTCCTAAGCATGGATATATGCTAACCATGTAAAAATTCTCTGTGTTCTATTTCTTTATTTTTCTATACTTTGCTTCTCTGCTCTTATTTTTCTGTTATTTCATCACTAAAACATTATTTTACCCACACCCCCCCCTGGTGCTATAACAGTTGTGTGTCTCTTTTGCACCTTATAGGTTAAATAATACATCAATTTTTAAAAAGAAAAACTAAAGACTAATATGCCAAATGTCATCATATGATCGTATGACTTGTACACTAAAAGAATAGTATGGTCATTTTTATGTGTTGTTGTACTCATGCCCTTTCAGTGAATCAGAATGTAGTAGAGTATAAGGGTTATTAGATGTTGTAGTACGTTGTTTGCTACTAGATCCACCCCATTGATGACCTTTTATGCTTTTTTTAATTTATTGTCGCCTATCATTCCGATAAATTCCTGGCGATATAGAATGTCAGAAAAAATATAACTTAATATTTAAGGTAATTAAAAAGAATATTTTTATAGTTAGAAGATAATGTTAGTTACATCATTAATATTATTATTTAATATTCTTTCCCCTTCCACACTATTATAAGCACTACTTGAATCAAAGGCATCTATAGGTTTAACTCTTATCCTAAAAGTTTAATTTATATTTTTAGGATCGTGAATGTAAAAACCAAACTCTCATTATAATGAGAAAACAAATGCATCATCTTCTAAATTATCTCTTATATAAATCAAACATGAGAAGTTTACTAAACTACATCCTTGTTGATCTGTATCTTATTAGTCATGCTAGAAATAGTGCAATTACAATTAAATAACACAACTCAAAATACATGAAAATAATTAATGCCAATAATATCATTAATTCAACTTTATGAATTGAAATTAATCTTCAATCTCCGTATGATTGGCAACACCAAAATTTTGATTCTTCCTATTATAATTACGGCCTTTTGTGTGAAATTCATATTGTGAAATCTTTTATATCTTTTTGCAAGTATATTTGGCTATTAAATATAAGTCTTAATCTCATCTAATATTATTACTAAAAAGAATTGCATTAATAATTTATATTATTATAATAGAAATATTAATTAATAATTAAATGAGATGATTTAGAGCTTAACATTTGCCTCAACCAATCATAACATCTTTTATTTACAAGCTTCTCAATATTTGAAGGAATAAGTTCTCCATATGATCCAATGTCATTACTTTTATGGAGCATATAACATGAGGTTGCACTAAGGATTTATCATTTAACATAAATGATATTACATTGCTTAAGAGAATTTTAGCACTTAAGAGCTTATATTATTGGCTCCCCTTATTTGATATAACTTTTATGCTAGAGGACTTACACAATTAATCAGATATCTTGAAGTATTTAGGATAGAGAGATATTTCTTCTTCAATAATGTATCCCTTTATTATGGACCCTTTAAGATGTGCCTTATTTCTAAGATAGTCCTTTAATATTTTAAAGCTAAAAAAATGTGATTGTAATTAAAGCTTAAATGAGTTCTTAAAATATTTAGAGCAATATATGTGTAATCATATATTATCTTTCAAATGGGTAAATCTAGTTCTATTACAAAAGACCGCCAAGTTTTTCTTCCTATGCTAAGAGAATAAATAGGTGAACTATGACTATAATGAATGATTGTGGAATTTGTTTTTCATCTTATGTAGAGTTAATGTAATGTAAAATTTCTAAAGCTCACTTGGAAAGATAAATTTGGCATAAAATAACTTTAAAAAATATGATAGCTCCATAACAATAATCAAGACCTCCTTAGTGCTACATAAGATAAAAAAAAGACATTGGCCAATTTTTTTATAAAGAATATAATAATCATAATTTTTCAAGCTTATAAGTTTACAATCATTCATATTTACACATGTAAAAATATTTCATGCATAACTTTTAAGAATTTATGTATTTTTTAAGATATCATAAATATCAGCTTATCTTACTTTGATATTGTGAAACAAGTGGGTGGTAAAATGT
Source organism: Cymbidium sinense (assembly GCA_021442155.1). Lineage (NCBI taxonomy): Eukaryota > Viridiplantae > Streptophyta > Magnoliopsida > Asparagales > Orchidaceae > Cymbidium > Cymbidium sinense. The sequence goes on from CM038229.1 coordinate 22,854,849, forward strand.
AGCTCCCATCCTTTTGAATGTGAGGATGTGGTTTGTTCTTCATTCCAATATCAAACAAATCTTGACTATTTGTAGATTTTTTTTAGATTTATTATGATCTAGTAAAGTACTAAAAAAATTATCATAACTTTTACTCTTTCTTTGCATAACATTCCAAATTATAGAATAATAATTTATACTCTAGATAGGGTTGGTCAGCAAAAATCTTGTATACTCTACTTTGATATTTTATAGTTTAGCTTTATGACACTCTTATTGGCCTATTTCAATTCCTGTTGGCCTCCCTTTAGTGAGGTAACATTCATTCCTGTTTAGCTTTATGAATCCTATTTTAGTTTTAATTACTCTTCACTAAGAGCTTTATGACACTCTTATTGACTAAGGTGACACCAAACCTAAGACCAAGACTGCTGAAACTGAACCCAAAGTTAGTCATATTAGCCTAGTAAGATCCACCTAGCCTCTTATTGTCCAAACAAACCTAGACACTCATACAATAAAATCAAACTAAACCAAACATTTTCTGACCATAAATCCAATCCTATTAAAATAAAACCTAAATCAATTGGTCTCCAATTAGGTCACTAAACTCAACTTAGCTCCAAAATCAAAACCAAATTGGTTCAAATCAATTAGCTCCAAAACTTCCCAAATACTAATCATAAATAATTAAAGCCTAATTGAAATGAATTTTAATAATTGGCTTACTTAGCCCAATATGACCAAACTGAGCCTTACTAGGCTAAATCAAAATTAAACCTAAACTATTTGATATTGATCATGTCCAAAGACTTAAAAACCTTAAACAAACATGTTTGAATCCCAATTGGTTCAATTTGTCCAATGGGCCCACCTAACCAAAGTTTACTCAATTGAATGCTATAAGGTCAAAATCAAATTAAACCCAATCCAAACTAAATTAAGCTAATCAAACCTTGGAATCATCACATTAATATTATTAAATACAACTCTTAATTAAGGTCTAATTTGGCTAATTAGGTCACTTCACCTAAATTTGAATCACATTGAGTTGAATTCAATATGAACCTAAATTAGACCAAATCAACTCTTCCAACAAATTCCAAATTGATGAATGAATGCAACCTAATATCCCCTTGGACCTAATTTAGCCAATTTGGCAACTTTACCTAATTTGACACAAATTAACCTAAATAAATCACATTGAGCTAAACTTTATCAAACAAAGTCCAAATCACACCAAACTTAGTTAGACTCGCCCTTAGGTCACCAAAGGCTAGCCCAAGAGGTCTTAACCAAAGTTAAACTTAGTTTAACCCACCCTAAGGTGAACCAAGAATAAAAAAAGAACAAAATCTCAAAATATGAAAGGCTGACCCCTCACTTTGGCTTACCCAATCCCCAAAGCATTCATTAAGTTAAATCCTAGCTAACCTAGCCTATCCTAAGATGGTTTGCCTAGCCATTGATACAAGTGAAGTTTAAATCACAAAGGACAATCTTTAGTTCATCCACCTAAGTTGTTTACTTCACCTCACTACCCCCAACTTTTCCAGCTAATAAATAAGCCTCAACTAACTAGTCAAGAGCCATGTTTATTATAGTCCACTAAGCCACCACCTCCCTATGGCTGAACCAAGCTAAAAGCTTAATTCACATAGGGAGCCATCCAAAGTCTGAAGAGGAGGGAATTTAAGCACTCTAAACACTCATCGTATGCACAACTATAATCTTAGAGTGGTACCAAAGCCCAAAATTACCCATAACTCTAGCACCGCCAACCCCCATTGGAACTAAAAACCACAAAGCTGGCACTAATACTCTCAACACCCCACTATTGAATTAACTCATAAAATACCTTCATTAACCTCAAATGAACTCACATGAGAGGCCATGAAGTGCATGTATCATTGAATTAAAAAAGTATATCTTTAATAGAACTAAGAAATGATTTGAGGCTTAAGATGCACCTCATATTAAAACATTTTAAATTATAGTGTTTTTAATGTGATTTAAACCTTTTAGTGTTATATAAGTGTATATATATATATATATATATATATATATATATATATATATATATATATATATATATATATACATAGTAGGTTATGCATATGTATTTAATATGTGAATGTATCAAAATTATGTGGTATTTATTTTAATACCAAACAACAACAAAAATAAGCCTTTATTCTACTATGTAGGGTTGGCTACATGAATCCTTCTTCCTTGTTGAGTCGTATTAAGTGTCAAATTCTTATTTAATTTTAATAAAATTAATTTATTTTTATACTACTTAACCAAGACTTCTGTGGTCTACCTCTATCTTTCTAAACATAGGTCAAATCTAATACATCTACTCTTCTAATTAGATCATCATATGGCCAGCATTTTATGTGACCAAATAATTTAAGGAGACTCTCTCAAATCTTATCTACCACTAGAGGTACAACCTTTTCAAGTATATATTCATTTTGTATTTTGTCTCTAATTGTAAAGCCACTCATCCACTATGCATCCTCATATGTACAACACTTAACTTAATTTTATGCTTCTCTTTTATTGGCTGACAATGCAAGTCTTACCACCATCTTATAAAATTTTCCCTTAAGTCTACGTAATACTTTCTATCATACAATAAGTCAGATGCATTCCTGCATTTCAACCATCCAACTTAAATTCTATAATTAATATCTCCATCTATTTTACTATCATTTGGAATAATTGACATAAGATATTTTAAACTTTCACTCTTTCTAATCACTTGATCATCTAATGTCATAAACACCCACTAGATCTTTTACAACTAAAGTACACTCCATATATTTTGTTTTAGATCTACATAAACAAAAGCCTTTAGATTTTAAAGTTGACCCCCAAAACTCAGTTTTATTTTGAACTCCCCCTCTAGTCTTATCAGCAAGATGAATATCATCAGTGAAAAGCATACACAGATGTACATCCTCTAATAAATGCCTAGAAAGAACATTCATAACTAAAGCAAAAATATATGCACTTAAAGTAAACACTAGCTAAAATAGGAAAATACTTGGTCAATTCTCTTTATGTTTGAACACAAGTAAGCTCTAGTATACCTATCCTTAATGACTTGAATATAAGAAATATTAACTCCTTTATTTTTTAGAATTCTCCAAAGCTTTTCTCATGGAACTCTATGATATGCTTCCTCTAAATCAACAAGATCATATGTAGATCCTCCCCCCTTTCTTTATAATTCTCCATCAAACCTCTCAATAAATGCATAACATTCATATTAAACCTACCCGACATGAAACCAAACTAATTTTGTGATACTTTTGTATGTTGTCATAACCTATGTTCAATTACTCTCCCTCATAATTTCAATGTATAGTACCTTAACTTAATTCCTCTATAATTTGCACACTCTTGTGCATCACTAGTAATCCGAAAATAAGTATTAATAAACTCTTTATCCACTAATCAAATATATTTTTTAGTATTTAAATAATATTAAAAAGATTAGTAAGCAAAAATAAAATCTTTGATCTCCTAAGCATTTTCATAATTCTATTAGAATATCAGTAGGTCATATTGCTTTTCCACACTTAAATTTCTATAAAGCCTCTTCAACTTTGATTTTACTAGTATGCTGATAAAAACTAGATTCTTTATTTTTATTTAAAATACTAAAGCCACTAAAGTTAGTTGTACTCTCACAACTTTCATTAAAAAGTTTATTGAAATATTTCATCCGCCTATGTTCATTATCCTGTTCTAAGAAATGCACTTTATGATTTTCATCTTTAATTCATTTACTTGAACTAAATCTTTACTTCTTCTATTCCTTTGCTTAGCTAACTTGTACATACATCGTTCAACCTCTTTAGTATCCAGTTTATTATATAAATCACTAAAAGCTAAATTCATTGCATTACATATTGCTTTCTTAAAATCTCTATGGGACACTTTATATCTTTCCTAATTCTCTGAAGTTTTATGTCTAAATAATTTTTTATAATAATGCATCTTATTTTTTGATCTTTTTTTATACATTTTTGACTCCATCACTAACTATTTTTTGTTAAAAGGATCCTTTCCTTTTGATTCCTTAAACACATTTTTTGCAACTCATTTACTCTCATTTGCAATATATTCCAACATAACATTAGCTTACTCATGGACATCCCAAATCCTAAAATCTTGTAGGTTAACCTTAAATATTTTATTATTTTATTATTTTAAGTACCCCCATATGATCCTAGGATAATATTTTACTTTATTTTTTATCTTTCAACTCTTCATCTTAAAATTCAAATCTCATAGTCGATGTTGGGCACTTAAACATTTACTTAAAATAACTTCTGAGTCTTTACATTCTAAATGATCTATTTTTCTTATTAAAAAATAATCATTCTATATTTTATTAGGTCCATAATATACTTATTTCTTTTCTAAAATAAAGTATTATCAATTATAAAATCATAGGAAAAAGAAAAATAGATATGGTCCCACCTTCTTCATTGGTCACTCTAAATCCAAAGCCCCTATGAATGCCTTTAAAATTTTCTACCACATTACCAACATGTCTATTTAAATCTCTTATAATAAATACTCTTTCTTCAAGTATTATCTTTTGTATATATCCCTCTAATTCATTCTAAAAATTTTCTTTTGAGTATACATCGAAACCTACTTGAGGAGAATAAACATTTATAACATTAAAAATATAATCATCAACAACAATCTTTAACGCTATAATTCTATCTCAAATCTTATTAATTTTAACAATATTATTGTTTAAACTCTTATCTATAATTACACTTATATCATTTCTAGTATGAATCCTACTAGAATAAGAGAGTTTAAAAGCTAAAGTATCAATCTTCTTAGCTTCACCCCAACCCATTTAGTTGCTTGAATTCATAAGATATTTATCTTCTTATGAACCATAATATCTATTAATAATTATCAATTTACTTGTAAGAGTACATATATTCCAATTTTTCTCCTAATATTAATTTCATGGACTTATTTCTTTGCCTCCATTCATCCATAATGTTGGAGCCCTTTCTTTTTTTTAACATTGCACCTTGGTGTCAATGCAGTGAGCCTTACATAATTTTCACAGTATTCAAGCCATATAGTGCGCCACTTTTATGGAATGCCATAGCATTAGCATAATGTATTAAAGGATTATGTTCATGGTTTTTCAACAAGTTTTATGTTGGCTATCAATTACCTAATGCAACCTTCCACTTTTCTCATCAGGGGGACTCAGCAAAGGTAGTGTTATTTATGTTAATTCCCTTTATAGTTAATATGAAACATGTATTATATATAATTTTAGGTTTTCCATATCAACCAAAAATACTCTAAAATTGCAATAACACTTTTAGGCATCTGAAATTTTAGCACCTAGGTATTATTTTCCACATGCTCAAGGTATTGGTGTAAGCCATGCTTCATGAAAGCTTGATCCCTTATCATATTTTTTTGCACATACAAGGAGTAAAGAAAGAAAAAACTATTCACTAAATTTTTTTTGCACAAATCATGAAAATTTTTTTATTGGCTGATAAATCCAAAGGTATCCACATCAATATTTTAGAACTAAAATTTTACTTGAAAATGTGTGCATGTGAAATAAAATGCATGATTAAAAGATAATTGAACAATGCCATCTTTAGAAATTATCAAGTCATATAATTCTCATTTTTGTCATCACTCATAAAGATGTAATTTGATATTTAGTGGTAGAATAATGATAATCACAACACATGCTAAAGACTAATGGATAGGGTTTAGTGCAAAGAAACAAAATGCAACCATAAAATAAATAAAATAAAACTTAAACCCTATGATCTAGTAAGATGTGAGTTTGGAATAATAAATCCAAATATGGAGCAAAAAAAAACTTAATCATGATAAGAAGTTGTAGGCGGTTGAGAGCTTATGTTAGGGTTTGTAAGGAAATAATTAAGTAGGGATTGAAAGTCTTGTTAATGATCACGTTATAGTAATGGTTAAAATTGTTGCTTGTATTTAGTATAGGCAACATTTTTTAAACTATTGTTATTAAATGTTGTGTTAGGAACCAATTATATATATATATATATATATATATATATATATATATATATATATATATATATATATATATATATATATATATATATATATATATATATATATATATATATATATATATATTTATTTATTATTTATTTATTTATTTATTTATTTTGATTTTGAATTAATTTTCTTATTTGAAATTATCTTGTGCGAGCTTGCATAGAAATGAGCTAAACATAAACATGGCATTCATGAAGTGTCAAACATGAGTCAATTTTTTACGAAGTAAAAGTTTAACTATCTAAACATGACCACCAATAAGTTGCTCAAGCTATAGTCATTTACACTTTTAAAGGTATGACAAAGATTGATTGTCTACCTATCACTAAAATTTTATACCCTTAAATAAAAGAAAAAAATATCTATCAATAAGATAAACTGTGAAATACATGACTAATCCTCCAAATCATCTTTAAAAATTTCTTCACGAACCTAATCTTTATTTATTCTAAACTTTTATGGCATCATGTAAGCTAAGTATTCGTCACTAATTAGTGTGATGCTTGATTAAATTTGTTGAATCTAACACATCACCACTCAATGTTGTATCATACTTTATATAAAGTCCCACAACTATTTTTACCTATATGACTATTAAAGCACCTTTATAAATTTTATAAATATTAGCATCTAGAAGTGTTTACTTTTGACACTTTGAACTATAAAATTAGTAGATTTTACTTTGATCTAACATTTGGATCCACTAATGATATAGTAACAATATAATGTGTCTTCAATCTCATAGTTATAACCTCAATCTTACACATATCTTTATTTCTTATATAAATGTGGCCACTATAACATGGTTTATAAGTAAATAAAATCTTTAAAATAAAATACATGTGATCGGAATACATTGAGTCCATAGTCTAGAACTCTTTGAATCAATTTCCAATAGTCACTAATCAAGAATTACTAATACTATAATTAAATCAATTTGTAATTATACTTGCATCTGTTAACTCCTTGTGGCCTTCATCTACATGTTATTTTTCTTCAAAGCATGACTATCAATCTTTATTTTTTGTTTATTCTTTCAATGAAAGCAAATAATAACCTTAAAATTAAAATAAAATTTTCTTATGGAATTATTGAAGGGGATAAAAGCTCATAGGACTACTCAATTTGAAATAGACTTTCAATTGATTCATTATATCCCATAAGTTTAACAATTACTTTCTTTAATAGAAGTGAATTCCTTTTCTTTTTTTTTATGCTCATAATATGACATCAATGTAGCATGGTGACTTAAAAGTGCTTATTAGAGCAAGATAATGAGCACACTAATAACTGAGTTCAATATTTATCATCAATAATCAATCAATATTTTATAAGTATTGAAAATTAACACTAAACTTATTTAGATGTTATTAATTAAGCATATTATCCTAACTGTAAAGCAAGTTGAGTCTTTATCTTCAATCAAAATAATAGAGAGGATTTTGATCATATTTAAAACACTCTAACTTGAGTACCAGATCTTTCATAATTATGTTCTTAATGTCATTTTGGCCTTATTAATATCATACAATTGAATAGCTTAGAGGAATATCTAAGAGGACCTCCTTATCTATCTTTATCTTAGTTTCATCTCTCATATTTTTCAAGCTTTCTTAGGCACCCCATGAGGGTCTTCACAGATCCTTGGTTGATTAAAATATTATAAATATTTCTCCTCCTAAGCCCATCAATTTTGTTGTATTAAAATTCTTGGTCCTAAGAAAAATGGTCATCATATTATATAAAGAACTTTAATACCAATTTTCAATAAAAGAGTATGCATTTTTTTATAGTATCAAAGCACCAACCTAAGAAGAAGAATAATCAATTATAAAATAACTTTGGAAGAGATCAAATATAATAAAATAATAATATAAAAAATACATGATTTGGCTTACATAAGCTTATATCTATAAGAAATGAGAGAAAATTTGATCTAATAGCTAATGGTGTATTATAAAAGAATAGTTAACAAATCCTTCCAAAATCAACCCTTGGCGAATAAAAAAAAGGAGTCATAAGTATCATTAGAAATTAAGAAAAAATAATTGAAAAGAAGTAGATAAAAATGATAATTAAAAAATCACACACTTTGAGAGTTCCTCAAAATGGTACCATTATTTTTCCTATGCGATAGTTTTAACTCTTATACATGAATTTGTAATTTTCAATTTTATTATACTTTCTCACTTGTCTTTTCTCTCTCTTTATTTATATTCTTTTTAACTTCTTACCAAAAAACACAACCTATGATAGACTTAAAGTTCATCAAAATAGAAAAATCTAAGATAACGAAAGATAATGAGAGCAACTGCCTTGATTTGACTTCTATGTGATAAGAAGATGTTAATTGGTCATGTTAAAAAGCTAAGGATAGATGGCTTTTCAAAATTGGTTGAGAGGTTCAAGTAGTTTAGGGGACTTGTAAGATAGTATTATGTATTTGATATGTGATTATAAAAGAAGAAGCTTCATTTTCATGGAATGAAAAGATTTTGAAAAGAGTTTCAAAACATAAATACAAATGGAATGGATGATTAAACTACAGTAATAAATGATATAAAATAAAAACTCAATAAGATATGGTTAAATCATCAAATCAAAACTCATAAAAGATATAAGTGCTGGAATATAAGCAATTAGTCCATCACATTGACTCATTTATTTATATAATTGATCATGAGATTCTGGGGTTTGGCTTGAACATCCTTAAAATTAATCAAGAAAACTTGGCCAATTATTGAGTCTAAGGTATCTACCAGCCCTTATCCTATTTTGGTCCTCAACTAGATAACTATCTCGCTTAGCCAAATTTCTCAACCACCTTATGTATTTAAGCCTATGATATTTCTTGCATGATTATAAATCAAATAATTATTAGAACCCCTAGATACTTGCGTGATTGACAATGAACTTGAAAATTCAAACCAAGTCCAACTTAGGTCAACCCTATGCTTAGATTGAACTCAATTTTGTCAATATGACCAAATTTGCTTTAACTTTCAAGTTAATTAGAACAATTAAACATGTGAACTTCTTAATGTATCTTAAATATGGTCCAAGAATAATCAGAGTAAGTTTCCTCATGGCATAAATCTAATTAGAAAATTGATGAATTTATACCTATTATGGTCAATACTCACATTTGGTGGTTAGTTGTACCAAGTTATTCATGATACCCAACCAAATCCATTAGAGTTATTATATCTAAGGATGCCATTAATAAATGATTCATTCATTCATATTGATAAAATGGGCAAATGGAATGATCTTTTGGTTTAAATGGGAATACTCCTTTTTTAAATCCATAAAATGGAAAATCAAATCAACCCATTAAATGAAATGATTGATGTGGGTCTTAATAGCATTATCTTAGTACAACCCTAATAGATCTGACCCACATAAAAAACCAACTCTTCGATGGGTGCTATATGGGCCTATTAATACAATAAGACCAAACCATCAAAATCTTGAGAATTTCTTAAAAATTTTATAAACTTTATAACTATCCACTACCATGAATAGTATAATACACTAATTCCATAGAATATAAGGTAGGTTAACATAATAATTTGCATTAAACAAGGATTAATGGGAAAACCTTAGAACCAATACAATGACACTTCTTATGGCACCACATAGCAATTAATTATAGCTTAACTTGAGCTTATCCATGGTTATCCATGGAAAAGTTGAGCTTTAATGGTATTAAATAGAAGAAGCCACCCCATGGGAGGTAGTGGATTCCATCACTTTTTTTGAGCTTGAAGAAGCTCTCTAAGCATTTCTTTAGCCACCCCAATGAATTGAACCAACTCGATGATGAACTTAGGCTCAAAAGTGGCCAGAGCTTGATTAAGTCATTGATTTACTACACCCCAACTGAATTCCAATGTGGGTTAATAAGAAATCTTTTGAACAAATACTTTGGCTTATCTTAGACCTAGAAACTATTCTTTAACTACCCATATCACTTTTTATAGCACCACATAGCAATTTATTGTAGCCTAACTTGAGCTTTACCATGGTTATCCATGGATAAGTTTAGGTTTAATGGCATTAAATAGGAGAAGACTCCCCATGGGCACTAGAGGATTCCATCATTTTTATCTAAGATTGAAGAAGCTTTCTTAGCATTTCTCTAGCTAGCCCAATCCACAGAACAAACTCAACCACCAAGCTGTGGCTCTGAGTTTGACTGAAATGAATTGCTACAATCAATATAGTGTCGTCATGAACAAATTATGTAAGAAACCTTCCCAAATCAGCAAGTTCTCATCAAACACCTAACTTACGACTTTGGCTTTCCTAATCATCAAGGCTATCACATGGTCTATTTGACCATGCATTTGATACTAATTGACTCTTGTGGTGTTTAAAATTATGATGGGGGTCACTACACAAATCTTAGTAGGTACTTAATGAAACAATCAAGTATGACATTAAAGAATGAGAGACTACATCGAAAGTTACAAATATCACCCAATGATGGACTCAATCACCTAATAAGTACTCTCAAGGCTAATGAGTCTATATGTACTAGGGATATTTTTTCTATTTTGCATAGATAAAGTAGAGTAGGTTTTATTTTAAGCTAGGCTCTTAAGTTTCTTGTATGGGCAAGCTCCTATAATTAATTACATCTTAAGTAATATGAATCTCCTAAAAGAAATTTCATTAAAGTGGTCAGCTAACATATATATGGATTAAAAAGTTAAAGATCAAAGGATTGGAAAATTCAAAAATCATATGTTAGAACTCAATTAGAAAGAGTTCTTAATGGAATCCAAATGATGATAAGTAGAAAATGCTCATGATATTAAGAAACCTAGTGAGCACTTCAATTTATCTTAAGGAGTGGCTATATATTTTTGAAATTAATAATTATTATCATTTAAGTTAACATTTTATTCGAAAGCTAAGACTTATGATCTCATAACACAAGATCATAAATATGCCTAAGAATTAAGAACTTATACTCATAGCAAACGAGAAACTAGTACTGACAATAGCATAAAATGTTGAAGCACAAGTAAGAGCTCTACTTAATTATACTAGAAAAAATGGAATATAATGACACATCCTTATCCAAGGATATGAACCCATCTTAAATTTTCTAGACTTACAACAGCATAAAATGGCTACTAGCTAGCACTAACACTTTAAATCCATGTTGTCAAGTCATATAAATATGAGATGGCTAGGCTACTGTTTATTTAGAAAGAAAACCTAAGAGCCTAAACTCACTCTTTAAGATCCTAGATCATGATGGGTATGAGCAATGTCCTAACTACGCTAAAATTTCATTCTTTTTTATAAATGTTAAACAATTATATTTTGAATCAAGCTTGGGTGGGTAAGTATGCCTACAAGCATAATAAAATTAGGTTATATGGCAATCCTTGAGAAAGGTATTCTTCACTCAAGGAGTTACTATCAATGGTCATTCACTTTCACTTATTGTGTAATGAGTGAAGATCTATTATATACAAGGTAAGAAGTCAATATGCATGCATGATTGTTATACATCCATCACATACCTAATTAATTCTAAATATTTTTGTTGATTAATTCCTAATATTTAAGATGAGGTTGTGAGTTGTGATTAATTTTTTAGTTATGAGTTGATTATCTGTGATAGAAAATTTAGCTATTTAAAGAGCCTAATGAAATCTAAGTCATATAATAAAACATCACACTTAAAGAAACCTAAAAAAAGCATATAATTTTTGAGTGCATAATCATGATAAACACACCAAATATTCATTCAACTTAAAAGAACAATAAAGAGGCTAGTGCAGCTAGGTTCCACTATACAACCCAAAAAAGAGAAAAAAAGTGTATTTTTAAGCTCAACCTTATATAGCATGAATTATAATAAATATTACAATAAAAGAAATAGCTTATGAGGGTCTTCATCTTCTCTTGATCTTATAATTCTTGGATCCTTCATGCATCATAGGGCTTCCAAAGTTAAATCCTTCTAGCCTCTTCTCATCTTAAATCCCATGGCTTTAACTCTATTCTACTACAAAAAATTATATTTTAAAATTCCAAAAAATAAAATCCTAAATAAACTTATAAAATAGAGGTTAATTATAACACACATACACACCAAGTAGTTGTATATCACATAATGGACTTCACACCAGTGATTGCCAAGCCTACATGTCCTAATATGCTATACCTATAAGGGCAAATAACACCTGCGAGCAAGAACATTTAATTTATTTTATTATCATAGTAAACTCTTTGATTAAGCACACCCCCTTGTAGAAAATATCATTAATCTAATAAATAATGCCCTACCATTCATACACGTGCATAAGCAATCCCAACATCTAGTATAAAATAGTACATAATAAAATAAGAAAATCAATACATCACAATAAAGCACTAACCTAACCTAAGTCATGGGTTGGAGATCTATCAACCCAATGTGTGTTTAGAGGTAATGATAAAGCTTGACTTTAATGTTTGAATAGTAATTTGAAGATGGGATTTAATTTATTACCTTTGGGTGGTTATGATTTAAGTGATAAGTGATCTAAGAAGAAAATTTTAAGTTATAAATTTAACCACTATCAGAGTTGGACTTAGTGTTTTAAAGAGTGTTAAAATTTATAGGTTTCACTTAAAGTGAAACCAATTTCCTTTCAACAATCTACTTTAGGGTTAGATCTAAAGATGTATTTTATGATTTTTTTAAGCCTTCTTAATGGAGTGATAAGGTCTTCATTAATTCTTAAGTTTGGGTTAATCTTAAATAGATCCATAATAATATGAAAGACACGTTATGACTAATATGACTAAATGATAATTTACTTAGTGATATCCTTCAAGTATTTATCACTTTAATACTTCATTTTAAAAATTTATCTATATATTTCTCATTAGAAAAGTTTTGGATTTTTATTTATATACATATATATCATTTTAAAAAATGGCATTAACATAAACATGAATATGTGTGGAATGAATTCTTGAAATTTTAATAATAATGGTTTCAAAAATTATTTTAACTTCATGAGTATTTTATACACAATATTTTAGTTACGTGTCATTATTAAACCAAGAAGATAAGATATCTGAGACCTCCTTTGCACAAGTGTTTAGATTATATACCTTCAAAGAGTATACATTATACACAAGAATTATATATATATAGATTTTACTAACTTTTACCTACCAAGGTTCATAAATGTGTGTGTATGTATTGGTTTTATTTGTGGAAAATATATATTTTTTATTTACTAGTAATAATCATCACACTATTCATATATCATGTACTTATGGAATTTTTTAAAACATCGATATGAGTAAGCCATGAATCAATCACATATTTATAAGTGAATGTATAATATCAAATAGATATAATAAGACAATCTACTTAAACTATTGAATCTTAAGACTATTTATTTGAAAATGAAGTCACTAAAACATAATCAAAATTCTCTAGTTAACCCATTCTAATTACAATTGACTTGGCTTATTGAGGACAGGCCAAATAATAAAATTATCCCATACATACCCTTTAGTAATTAATGAAATTTAAAAGAGAAATCATGATTTTATAAATTAATTAAATTTTATAATTAATTAATCCAATTAATATCTAAAAGGTTTAAAAAATTAATAAATCATAATGCACAAGCCAAAAAATTATAAAAAAAATTTGGAAACATGTAAAATAGCATGAGAAAAGAATAGTAATTTCAAGATATTTTGGCTAATATTTTGTGATTAATTAATTAATTAATGAAAACTTTAATTAAGCAATTATTTTTAAATTAGCAAAAATCATTTGGAGATTTTAATTTCATTGATTAACTATCTATTAGCTAAGCACAAATATGGTGTACTTACAATTTTTAGAGATTTGTGTAATTAATTTTTAATTTTCTGAGCCAAGGTTAATTAATAAATTAATTAATTATTAAAACCCCATTAATATTGATTTTGAGAAATAATTAAAATTAGAGGTCCTAATAAATTTCTCTGATCATCATTAAGCTCCTAATACACTTTTAGCGAACCACAATAACTTTCATAAATTTTCTAATTAAAGAAATTTTTTAATAGCCAAAATGATTAGTTAGAATTTGAAAATATGCATTTCCTAATGTACCCACCCAATTGACATGAAATAATTATGGTAGGTAGAGGTCATCCTATGGAATGTTCATTAAAAATGTCATGTCATTTGGTTAAGTAGTTAGGGCATAATTATAATATTGAGTAAAGCATTCAACAATAATTAATTTCTATCTACTTGACATACATTGGGGCTTCTATTTTGCTTAAATTCTCCATATCGAATGCTAAACCTTTTGGACATGAATTGGGGTGGGGACATTTTCTAGGAATTACTATATTTATGAAAAGAAAATATCACTAAAATAAAATAAATGATTCATTCATTTTTAGATTCATCATTCTAACATTATTATTATTTTTCTATATTTTAATTATTTATTAAGTTATTCATTTTGGATAGTATAAACTAAATGCATGAAATAAGTTTTATTAAATGTGTGGACAAGCAAGATAAATTATGTTTAAACTTTATTAAATCATTACCATGCCATTCATAGTATTTATTCGTATTTTTAGTTCATGGAAATTGAATTATCCTAAAATTATCCTTTTTTTTGCTTATTCTCTCTCATATTATTCTTTCTTCTCTCCTATTATCATTTTCATCTTAACATTATTTTGGTAAAAAATTTTAATGCATTTTATGTAATAAAATGTGTAAAGTTAAATCAAAATATTTCCATATTATATTCCCTCATTTTTCATATTAAAAAATCATTTTATTGAATTTCTAAATTTGAATTATTTTGAATTATTCTTTAATTCAAACTCCTTCATACATGACATATACTTGCTAAATCAAATCAAATTTTTTATGGAATATGTTGAACATCATAAGCATGATAAATTATGATTATTTAGAGCCAAATTAATCTATTACAAGTTATTGTAAATTTAAATTCAAATCAGCCCTCTTTTGTTTTTTTAATATGATCTATTTTTGGAGAGTTTTAGGGGTTCGACCACTTTGCTTTAAATTTAATAAAATTATATATTATTTAAAAATTCAATAAGTATATAATACTATTAAACTTGATCTAAATTTATTCATGCATAAATGTGAAGATTTTATATTTTTAGAAACCCCTTTAGCTGAATTCATTAAATTGATTGTCCATGGATTTAT
Organism: Cymbidium sinense; assembly: GCA_021442155.1. Taxonomy (NCBI): domain Eukaryota; kingdom Viridiplantae; phylum Streptophyta; class Magnoliopsida; order Asparagales; family Orchidaceae; genus Cymbidium; species Cymbidium sinense. The sequence continues at coordinate 22,870,168 of CM038229.1, forward strand.
TTTATTCAAAATTCCCTCCTTCATATTAAAATCTCTTTAGCTGAATTTCCTATAGGATCCCTTTTTCTCTTTATCCATGAATAACATAGCAAATATTTCATATTGGCTTCAAACAAATTTGTAAAGGAGCCTATTAAAGATCTCTTTGGTCGATCCTTTATTCCTTGAATTTAAAATTCAAATTGATGCCTAATCAATTTTCCTCTCATTAGATCAATTTTTGGTTGACCCTAGATTGCTCCCCCATCTATTTAAGAGCCTTATTTCAAAATAAAAAAGGTTCCAAAAAGCTAATATTCTATCTTGATCTCTTGCTCATCTTCTCCATCTTGGCCAATTCTTGGAAAAGCAAATACTTGGAGATTTTGTGTGATTCAAGTGCAAGCATTTCTCATCAATCTTCTCTTTTTCTTGGACATTTAGTTGGCTTGAAGATTGATTGGGAAAAATGAAGGTTTGGTGTGTTTCATCCCTTGGCTGAAAGCATCATAGCATTGATCTTGAAATTATAATTTGTTACGTTCTTATACTTCTTTTATTTCTTCTTGGCTTTGAAGTTTACAAGGTTATTTAAATTATCTTCTATTCATTCACTTCATAACCTTTAGCTTTAGTTTGGTCAAGAACAAACATAATAAGATCGATTTGTTTTGGACTTAACTACTTCATACTTCTTCAATTTTTTTAGGAAACCCCATATAGGGGAAATTTTATCACCACAAAAAGAAGGTTACAAGGTCCTTAAAAGGGGATAAACTCTAAAACTACCGCTCAAAGAGATATAATCAGCCTAGAGAGTAAATCCCCTATCTAATTACATCCAAAAAGTGAGTAAAAGTAAAAGAATAGTAAAAGATATATAGAGATCATCAATGGAAGATCTGGGCCAAAGCATAATCGTATGCAGAAACAACATGAATGAGCCTGCAATGTACCTGCAAAAGAAAAGGAAAGCTACATTTACAAATATGTAAAAGGAAGAATTAGTACAAAAGCAATAAGAGGGTAGCAGAATAAAGACTGAAGTGAAAGTTTGAGGAGAGAATCAAGATGTTCACCACATTGGAGAAACAAATGTGCATCAAGCAACCATTGCATGGATACAACACAAGAGCTATTACCAAACCAATAAAGGGTGAAACCATCATAGCCTGAGAACTATGCCAAGATAGCGATAAGGATGAAGGATTTGTGGTCCTTAGTACCGCAAACCTAAATAACTCAAATACCATGTATATGCAAAATGCAAGCCATTATCCCAAATGGATAACCATCATCCATTATAAGCACCATAGCATTAGAATCCTACACACAACCTCCATAATAGTGCGAGGCATAAAATGGTAAACCTAGTAGAGTATAAGCAGCAGGAATAGAAACCGTGAAAGGGGGAGAAAAAATGCCCACAATCAAGAGAAATTGCAAAGAGTGAGCTTAGCAGAACAATTAGCATAAAGAGGTCACCATCACGAATTCACTAAATTTATAGGGAAGCAGGACATTCCCAAAGAAAGAAACACAAACAAAATTAGTAATGCCCACCATTTTAATGCATCACACTGGATCCTTATGGAATATTAGCAGTAGTTAATATAGACTAATTGCCACACAGAAAAATTAGAGTTGATCCATATGTTAGGAAAATAACAATAATCCTAACATATGCTAGAGGGACCAATAGCAGTAAGCTCGAAGGACATGCAGTAATCCATACCTAAATCAACTGAAACACAAACACTTGATCTATCCATGATCATAACCAAAATTATACCAGTAAAGCTAATGACAAGACTAAACCATTTGATGAATAAAAAAACCACCACACCAATCAGCCCACATCTACACAGCGGGCCAAACAGCAGCCAAAACAGAAACATGCCAGCAAAGTCTAGATTGGAGTAAAATGCACAAAGATTCTAGCAATTCCAAAAACACAACACAATCCAATAGGCTAGAGGAACATAAAAAAACATTCCTAGCCTATCGGAGAAAACTAGGAAAACAAATGCCATAGGTAACCGGCACACCAAGCAGCTCAAGCTACCCAGCAGGTCAAACAATAGACTCAATATTAGGCCAAAAACACAAGGAAGCCAGAAAATCCACAAACAACATCTTCCAGAAGTCTGGAGAAACTAGAAACACCACTTACTCCAGTGGAACAGAAAATGAATCAGGTCATGCCAGCCTAATTGAAAAACAAAAAAATATTCATAGAAATAGCAAACTAAATATACCAATGAAAGTTTTAACCTCAATGAACACATGTATTCCTGCAGTGCAAAGCCATGAAGCAACATTTTCCATGAAACAACACATTCCTGTAGCTCAGAATAAACTCCTTCTTTCTGCAGCCAGAGATATATAGCAGGAATAAACCCACACCAACCAAAAGACCAATAGAAAACATGCCCAGCCAAGTAAAAATCATAAGTAAAATTTTTTTCAAAATGAGACACAGCATTATCAAAAACTCCCCATATGAAGTGAGCAAGGATCAGGTTAGAAGCACAGGAGAAGCAAAAAATAAAATTATAGGAATGCATCATAGAATAAGAAACAGTAAATAGTATGAAAGGATAGAGGTCCTAATTTCTAAGGTAGGGTAGGCCAGTATTATACAAATTAACTAATCCACGCAGGTGCTTAGGTAGATTAGAATGATCAAATAAAATTTGATCATCTAATATAGCACCCAAATTAGCAAGATAATCAGCACATGCATTTCCTTCCCACCAAACATGAGTGATTCTATAACAAACTTGAGATAGAAGCATTCTAGTTTGATTGAAAAGATAATACAATTCAGTGTTACCCATTTTATTAGAGATTAATAGATCAATCAGTAGAAGAGCATCTACTTCAATCCAAATGTTAAGCCAATTTTTCTGCAAATTGACCTCAACAGCTTTATTAATAACCATTAATTCAGCAAAAATAACAGAGCATGCAGGTAAAGGATAGGCAAAAGCACAAGTTACCATGCCTTTAAAGTTTCTGAAAATGTCACCGCATCCAAAATTATTTTGAGAAACAGAACTATCAGTGTTAATCTTGATAACATTATCATAGGGCTTAATCCAATATACAATCTTATCTTCTTTACAATTCAAATGCTCAAGCAAGGTAAGACCCAATTTATTAGCTACAAATTTGCAACCTTTAAATTTATTGTTAGTAATTAAATTGGCATTGAATAAGGCATGAATTTTATCTTTGATTCTCGCAATAATTATATTATGATTCATAGGAATCCCACAATGTTTAGCATCATTTCTGTCCATCCAAATAAATCATATGAGAGTGATGGCAGTTATCACTTTAATATCACCTTTAATAGTTCTTTGAAAATAAGCCTCTAGAAGTTGGTATAGAGATAGAGTTCCATTAAAAAGATTAATATTGAATAGATCATCATACCAAACCCATAATTTAGATGCAATACCTCCATTAACAAAGACATGATTCACCTCCTCAATGTGATAACAGCAATAGCATTTAGAGGGTAAGTGAAATCCTTTTTTCACATAAGAGCGTCCACAGGTATGAAATTTTTTAGAATTCTCCGAGTAAGGATAGAATAAGAGATAGGTATAGTGTTATTCTAAAGTTTAAAAAATACATTAGAGAAGTCCTGAGTTCCATTAATATGAAACCAAACATCTTTAAGATTAAAATCTCCATTGTGAGAGAGCTTAAAGAGGATTTGATCAGGCTTATTAGAATTGATATATATGTTGGTGAGATTACTTCCTTTCATTATTAATAACATCCTTTTTTTCCTAATTTAGTTTCTTTAATATTTGATTTAGTGTGTGTGTGTGTATATGTATATATATATATATATATATATATATATATATATATATATACACATATATATGTACATATATATATATTGCACATATAATGAATGTTAATGCATGAATTTGATAGAAAGAGTGATTTCATCTCATATTTAAGCATATGCAAACATATATAAAAATTTTAAGAAAATGCGTCTGCTGTTAAACTAGGAAAGTGAGATTATCTAAGACCTCCTTGGGGCTTATTCAAGCCTTGTGTTCCCTGGTTGTCCAAATTATATACTTGCTAATTCAAATACACATAAGTATATACATAAACATAGAAATTAAATCACGAAAAGATTGTGTATAAATATCTTTTACTTATGTAAAGCTTAAAGGCAAAAAAAGGGTTTCACTCCATATTATAATATATGCATACACATAAATGAAGTTAAGCAAGTATGTGTCATTGTTAAACCAGAGAAGTGACGTTATCTAAGACCTCCTTGGGGCTACTTAAAGCCTCGTGTTCTCAGAATATCTAAACTTTATACTTGCCAATTCAAATATATAATTACATAAGTATGAGCATATGGATAAAGCCATCAATTTCCATCTTTTGATTACAAGCAGATGAACATTTCATTTTTCACATAATTAATTAATTATAATAAGCATCGATCTAAGCTTCAAATTATTTAGTTCATAATTAACATTTAGTTTCAAAATAGTTTGAGAATTACAAATGATAATAGCCACACCATATAATATTGTTTATCCAACTCATACAATTTAAATGCAACCATATTCTTTTAACTTTAAAACATGAATACATGAAGCATATGGCATGCACATCTATAATAATTAAATGGAAATAACTCAATATCATCACACAATATACTTGATTTCATAGAACCTAAGCAAAATCAAGTAAGATAAACATAACTTAAGTCTAATCAAAGTTTCATTAATGTTTAATTTTAATATTCAAGTTATTGAAACCTAAAAAGGAGAAGCAATACTTAGAATTTACTCCATCCCATGTTGGTTATTTTATATGATAAAGAAAGGAAATTAAATATATTTTATGGATGAATTAAGTTCAATCTATTAATTATATCAATTTGATCACCCTTCCTAAGCTTCTTTAATTTAATTAATCAAACATTAGTCTTTAATGATATACTTTGGGAAAATAAAATTTGCAATGCAGCTAAAGAGACCTAATGCAATTAAAGAAGGAAAAGATTTAAGATAAATACTTTTATGATTTTCTCACACTAATAGGAAATCATATTTTATTTAATGACTTTGTGTTATTAAACACATAAAGGAATTAATGAATTACACTTGAGTTACTTAAATTTATTTCATTTAAATTTCATTATTAATTTTTCTTAATTTACCCTCAATTATTAAACATATTAATTAAATTTTTAAGATAATACATTTAGAAATAATTAGGAGAGGGGTCCTATTTAATTCCCATGTTATCCCCACTATTTTTATTAATTAATTAACATTAATTACTTAATTTTACTATTCATTAATTTTAATAATTATTAAATTATTTAAGAAGGGAAATTAGGATTAAAAATTTAGAATTTACCAAACCACATAGCATATAATTCCAAGAAAAATATGGGAGGTAAGGGATATCCCCTGGAATCAACATGCCAAATTCAGAATTAATTAGCCACATAATTTGGCCTTAATTAAAGTAACTAGCCTAGGTTTTAAACTTTAATTAAGAACTATTCATTATATTATAACTAGAGAATTTATTTTTATTAAATTTTCTTCTCTCTAAGCTTTCTAAAATGAGTGAATTTGTATTTTTAGATTTTTTTTATAATTAGTTATGAATTTTTAAAGTTTTGGCTATTTAATTATATTTTAAAACCTAATTAAATCATTTTAAACCTTTGATAACATGTGGATGCTGATGCGAAAATGCTTTCCACATGGTGTCAAGGGATTGACTATTTAAAATGTCTGACGCATCTGCTGACTCAGCAGTGGCGGATGTAATTTAGACTCGGCCATCCGATCTTGGATTGGACAATCGAGATTAATCTCAAGATTATGAAGAGATTAAATAAAATTTCTATTATGATTATTCATGACTGTCTGTTCTAATCATGCAGAATGGATGGCTAGTGATTCATCATCCCGAGAGCATCGAAAGATGGACATAGTCTGCCTTCCATCGCTCGATTCGAGCTTACTTGTGGTGTTTTAATTTAGAGTCAGAAGGACACCATGCAGATCTTAGGGGGTACTCATTAATATTAGATAACCTAGTGAGTTGTCTGATCTACCCTATAGTGAGGCTTTACATATTTGAAAGAGAGTATTTGCTTTTTATTTAAATTGAAATCTTTATTAGAATGCTAAAGCTTATAGTCCAATAACTCAAGATTATGGAAATGCTTAAGAGGTGAGGACTTATACTCATAGCCTAGAGAAAATAAGTGGCCTTAGATCCTAAATTTAATATGCTTTAGCACAAGCTAAAAGCATGACCTAAGTCTAATAAAAAAATGGGACATAATGGTTTACCTCTATAAGAGAGAGTATACCCATCCTGACTCTTCTGGGCTTACAACTACCTGGAGTGGCTGCCAGCTAATACCTCCTACACTTTAAAACCATGTAGGTCAGTCTTATGTATATGCAAGATAGCTAGGATGTTATTTAATTAGAAAGGAAATTAGAGTCCTAGACTCACTCCTTAAGAGACTAGATCATGATTGACATGAAAACATGACTTTGACTAAATGCAAAGATTTACAATCTTTTACACCATTTTGACACGGCCATTTTTGGATTGAGGCTTAGGATAATGCTTATATGCATGATGAATTAGGATTGTGGGCTAAATCAGTGGGAGGAGGTGTTCTCCACTACAATGGATCACCCTCAAAGGTCAAGCATATCCCCTTTCGTGTAAGAATGGAGACCATCCCTATTTAAGAGTGAAATAATATGGCATGTATGATGTGAGAACATGCAACATTCAACTAAGGTGTTGGTAAATCTTTTATTCATCTTTCTTATAAGCCTAGGCTTTAAGGTGAGCATATGAGTTATATAAAAATTTAGTTATGAATTATTAGTGATGATAGAAAATTTAATTTTATCCAAAAGAGCTTACTCCATCCAAGCCACACATCAAATTATCAAACTTTAAGAAACATATGAAAGCATGCCATTTCTATTACACAAACTAAACACAATAATCAAACATTTGAATTTTTATAAAAGAATAAAAGGTCGATGTGGCCGGGTACCACCGTACACCCCAGAAGAGAAAAAAATTGAGCAGTCGAGCTCTACCCTTATACATCCTGGATTACAAATGAATATTACAAATACAATGAAATAGATGCCATGGGAGTATTCATTCTTTATTTTTCTTTCTTTCTTTCTCTTCTTTTGGATTAGTTTTGCTCTAGGCTTCACAGGGCCTCCTAGGTCTTTGCCTTCTAGTCACTACTCATCCTAAACCCCATAGCACTAATCCTAATTCCTATTGCAAAAAATACATGTTTATAAAAATTAAAATCTAACTACACCTATAAAACATATGTTAGCTAAACAAACATACAAGACAAACAATTATATTTCATATATTTAGACTTAGCACCCTGTACATGGATAATCAAGCCTACCTGTCCTAATTGGATTATGCTTAGAGGTGTAAGCAACATACAAGCAACAACACTTACATTTATTTATTATTTCAGCAACCCCTTTAGCATAATCCCCTATAAAAAATATCATTAGTCAATTAACGACCTAACATCCAGTCTACGCATAAACAACTCTAATATCTAGTCTAAAATATTACATCATAAAACAAAATATGACACCCCAACATACGTCGGCCTAACCTAGAGCTAGTAGTGGTGACTTAGTACTCTAATGTGTGTGCTAAGGTTTGGTGTGGTATGTCTTTAGCCAAGGTTTAGATGTATGATTATCTAAAGTTTGGATTTGTTTAAGTTAAATATTAGGGGAGGTTTCACTTCAAATTATTGAAAGGATTAGTTAATTTCATTTTTTTCTTACTTTCATTTGATGTCTATTTAACATCTAATTATTATAAAGAGAGGAAAGAGGTTTGACCTCCTCCATGCCTATCCTAAGTTGTTTCCAAATGCTATATTATTATGAATTTGGTTTCTTTTAATGAATGGCTTATCAAATTATTTTATTAAACATAAGTTTAGGTTAATCTTAAAGAATCTCATTCAAACATTAAAGGCACTCTAGGATTAATAAAATTGAATCACTATCACATGGATAACATTTTATCATTCCTTCTCACCATCAATAGCATACACATCTCTTTATTTTTATTACTCATGATATTTAATTTAACATACTTAGCAATACATGCAATCTATTTATATATTTTGTTAATATTTGCACACTTGATGATTCTTAATGCATGTATTTTGGTAGAAAAGAGATGTTTCATCCTTTAGTTAAGCATATATATACATGTATTAAAAAATTAAACAAGTGCATGTTATTGTTAAACTAAGGAAGTGAGATTATCTAAGACCTCCTTGGGGCAACTTAAAGCCTAGTGTTCCTGGGATGTCCATACTATATACTTGCTATCTTAAATACATGTAGACATATACATAAATATAGGAATGAAAATCATGCAAAGATTGTATAATTGCAAATTATTTATTCAAGAAAAGTAATGTTCTATCTAAATTCTAGTACATGCATACACATGAATGAAATTATGCAAGTACATGCCATTGTTAAACTAGGGAAGTGAGATTATCTAAGACCTTGGTGCTACATAAAGCCTCATATTCCCAGGATGCCCAGACTGTAACTTACTAATCTTCTAACATATGCAAACATACACATGAATTATGAATATAAAATAATGCTTTATCATATTTAAATATAAATTATATTGAGTATTCATAGCCAACATTAACGTGGATTCTCAACATTAATTTATAACTTTGAAAATAATTTGGGATTTATTAGTGATAATAGCCACACCATATAATATTTGTCCAACACATGCAATTTAAATATAACCATATTCTTTTGATTTTATTTTTAAAACATGATTGTATGACAACAAATGGGATGCAAATTTATAATGATTGAAAAGGAATGACTAAACATTGCCACATAATACATTCAACCACATTAATTCTCAAGGACAATCAAGTAAAATAAACTTCTTTGAAATTAACCAAAGCCTTCATGAAATTTGATTTTTGATGTTTGAATTATCAAAACCTAAAGAGGAGAAATGACATTTAGTGTTTTCCCGATCTCACATTAGTGATATAATGTGTTTAAGGAAAGTGATTAAGTAAGTTTTACGGATTGATTAAGTTTAAGTAATTAAAAAATCAATTTAATTACCCTTCCCTAAGCTTCTTTAATTTAACTAACTACTTAATCATGAGCCTCTAATGATATGCTTATGAGAAATTAAAATTTGTAGTGCACTTAAGGGACCTAATGCAATTAGACTCATGCTTAAGATTTAGTTAGATTAAAGAAAAAAAAGAATCTAAGTTAAGTACTGTTATTATTTTCCCATATCAATGGGTTAACCATAAAGTCCTTAATCAATTTATGTTTTTAAACACATAAAATGGAAAACTAATATATTACATTCAAATTATCTAAAATAACTATTAACTCAATTTGATTTTTATTTGTTCATTAATTTTGCTAATTAATCTCGTATTATTACACATGTTAATTAATCCTCCCACGGAAATGCAATTAGGAAAGTAATTAGGAAAGAAGTCCTAATTATTTTCCCCAAAATTCTCACTATTTTTAGTGACTAATTATCATTAATCATTTAATTTTTATTATATAGCAATTTTAATGAATATTAAATTGATTGATTAGGGTAAATAGAATTGAAAATTCTACATTCTTCAAATTACATGGCCAATAATTCCATGAAAATTATGGGAAGCTGAAGACATCCCATAGAACTATTTCACAAAATTTATAATTAATTAGCCAAGTAATTATGCCTTAATTATGGTAATTAACCTAGATTTACAATCTTAATTAAGCATTGTTCGCTGATCAAACATTAGGGATTTTATTTTTATTAAATTCTTCTCTATTTAACCTTTCCAAAATTGGTTTATTTATATTTGTTTGATTTTTGTACAATTAGTTATGTTTTTTTTAAGTTTTGGCTATTAAATTATATTTTTAAAGCTGAAGTAACCTTTTAAATCATTGGCGCCATGTGGATGCTAACGCAGTAGTGCTTTCTACATGGCACCATGGGATTGGCTATTTAAAATGTCTGAAATGGTAGCTAACTCAATGGATACGGACATGATTTCATCTCGACCGTCCAATTTTGCATCAAGCAGCCAAGATAAATCTCGTGGTTTTAGATGGATAAAATCAAAAAATTCTAGCAGATTAAATTACAATCGTCCATTTTAATCATGCAAAATAGACAACCGATGATCTGTCATCCCTGAAGTGCCAGAAGATGGACGTCGTCCACCTTTCGTCATTCGATCCAAGCCAACTGAAGCTCATTCGACGGTGAAATCAACTCTAAAATGATCATGGAGAAAATCTAGAGGGATCCTACACTGAAAATCACATGAAATCATATTTTACTTCAAAAAAAAATAACGTCTAGGAAAAATCTATAGTTGCCAAATTTTTACCTCAACAAAGATAAAGATCAGCGGTCCGTCGACTGAGATAGCTTCGTCTTGAAGAAATGAAGCCCTATTAAGAAGATCTCAAGCTACCTCCTCGCCAATTCCTCTGTGGACAAAATACCACCGTAAAGCTCACCAGAGTTGGTCTAAGGATGCGTTCTAGTGATCGAATCGCTCAAGGAATGATTCAATTGGGGAGTAGGTGAGGACATCCAAATGGGAATTTTATCTCATTTGAGTGGTTTGGTTCAAGGATTTTGACCCAATCGGGTTCACCATGGGTTGGGTCTACTTGGGCTGATGGTGACCCAAGGCTGAGTCATGCCAAGTTTGGTTAGATTTGGACTTGGTTTGAATAGGTTTGGCTCAATTTGACCCATATGGGTCAAATGTGGTTGAATTTGGTTTTGTTAACTAATTGGCCAAATTTGGTCCACCTAGGGGTTTGGGTGTGTTAAGTTGGTCATTTAAAATGTATTGGTGCCATTAGTTTCATTTAATTTGAAGTGGATTTGGATTTGGCTCATATGTGTTCATATGGGTCAAATGGGTTTAATTGACCAATTTGGTCAAATTGGCCAAATTGGCTTGGGTGGAGGGTTGGTTTCAATTCAATTGATCATTTGAGAATGATTATAAGTGGTGGTTTGAATTAATTTGGATTTGGGAAGGATTTGGTTCCATTGATTCCTTTAAGTCAAATTGAGTCAAGTGGGTCAATTAGGTTAGTTTGATCAAATTTAATTCATTTGAAAGTTGGATCATGTTCAATAATCAATTTGTGATTGATTAGAGACATTGGTTTCAATTAATTAGGTTTAGGATTTGATTTAGCCCAATTTGGCCTTTTAGGTCAAATTGGGTCAACTTGGATCAAGAGCTCAAGTTAGCTTAGTTTGGTTCAATTAGTGGTTGAGACATGTGTTGACCTCATCTTTGGATGAGGTTTATATAAATCTAAAATTAGCAATTAGGATGTCCAAATTTCAAGTAGGAACTTTTTAATTCAGTGCTTAAGACACTACACCTAGTATCCTAGGGAATCTTCATTGGGTTTATTCTAACCTAGTTGACTTAGGTGGACTCAATCCAACTTTCAATTTGGATTAACCGAAGTATTCAAAATTAATCAAACTAAACTATCCAAATCATTAATAAAACTTAAGAAACCTTTCCAATGAAGGATTTCATCCCTAATCAAACCACTTAATCATCATATACAAAGAACCAAATGACAAATTTCCAAACAAAGTTAAATGGGGAAATAGCCAAATCCCTTTTTGTTAACTACATTCCCTCTCCACATCTTCATCTTAGATAAGTGCAAGAAGGTTAGGAGGCATGTTTGCTAGCTTCCAAGCATTCCTATCAGACTAGCTAATCAAGGAGAAGGAGAAGAAGGGAGGAGGCTCATGGCCAAAAAGGGATTTCACACCTACACCCTTCCACAAGCCCAACTGCCCTTCCCATCACCTTCACCATCCAAAACAAAGTGGAAACAAAACTTCTCCCACTTCCCACACCACTAGAAGGCCAGAGAACCATCAAAGTCAATGAGATTTGAACCTACTTGGTCTAGGGAGCAATCCAGAGGGAGATAGCTCAATTTCTTCAGCGCACGAGCTTCTTACATCGATCCAAAGCTAGTGGAATCAACCTCACTGCCAAAAATCATCGGAACAGAGGTTTTCCATTAATGTTCCCCCCTTTTTTTCTTCAAGCTTTTGATTTTGGGGATTTTCAAAGGGAATTGAGGTGGTTTCCAGAGGATTGATAAATGAGATTGATTGATTGAAATTGACGATTTAATTGAATAGGAAAATCATTGATGGTTCTCGATTCTCATCGTCCAGGGAAGAACACACAATCTTTGCCATCTGTTCCTTCTAAAAGGAATGGATGGGTCTGATTTAGGTGAACCGCTCAATTTGAACCCTTCAAGATCCGCAGTTTGATCGTGGACCGTTTGATCTCTGATCGAACAGTCCAGATCAATCCGCGTCTGCTCTGTTTTAACACAGCATCCATGTGGATCCCACATGGACCAATCCACGTGCAAAACGCAGCAGATCTACCATGTCAGGGTTGACAAGTTTAAAGAGGAAAATAGGATTTTTGAATTAAAAAAATTGCTAAAATTACTCAGAACTTCTAAAAATCATAGAAAAATAAATATAAGATAGAAAATTGCAAATGAGAGTTCTATGGATTCATTTTGATGAGAGGAATCTAAATAAAATAAAATCCCAATTTATGTTAGGTATTTTAGCTTTAATTTAGGTTTAATTGAAAACTATTATGCCCTAATTACTCTCAAACCATTAATCCAATTGAATTAAAACTTTGGGGAAATGAAATTGGGATTAAAACACACCTTGTTGAAACATTTCATAATTTATTTCATTATATTTTATGAAAAAAGGAAATTTAAAATAGTAAACTTCAAATTTAATTAAATAAATTAATTTAAAATAGATTAATTATTGAAAATAAATCTAACAACCTTAAATCAACTTAATAAATTCTAATGTACATTAAAACTCTGATGAAACTCATATGAACTCAATAAATCACAAATTGACTTAATTAAGCAATTAATTAAATTAATTAATTCACATAATTAATGAGAATTTAATTAAATCATAACAAATCAACCAAATGTCCAAAATTTATAATGAATCCTCTGTGGAAACATCATTTAGAGATGAATCAATTAAAAATGAACCCCTAAATGAATTATATTAAATTAGGCATAATTTAGGTTTTAATAAATAAACTAAAACCTTAATTGCATCCTAATTATAAATTTAATCAAAATGGAACTTTAAAAACATGAATTTAGCATGTAACCCCACTTGCTAGAAAAAATTTCAAACCCAATTGATATATGGATTGGGAATTGTTGAATTTCCAAATTCTTAGATCAACATTAATCCAATAATGAATAAATAAAATTCATTAATCCATTAAATCATGAAATAATTAAAACTAATCTCAAACAAACATTAGAAACACTTAGGGTAATTCTTCAAACATCCTAAGCCAAAGAATTTAACCAATTGCATACTTAAGGATTAATGAAAATAATAAATCATATTAAAAGTAATTAAACCTTAAGTTAATTAGATTAATGTAAACACTTAATGAATCCTTACATTTCTAATGAATCAAATCAAATGAATGCAAACCTTAACCTAAGTGCTTTAGGTTAACCTAAACTAAACTAAATGAAATCAACATGACTTAATCTAAAAGATTAATGTAGAACAAATGAATTAATTCAAATAAAGAAAAATGAAATAAATTAAATCAAATGAAATGAAATAATTAAATCAAATGAAGTGAAATAATTCAAACCAAAATAAATTGAAAACTAAACCATAAATAAAAATCAAATCAAACTAAATTTCAAAGAAAAGGAAAGAAAACATCAAATCCAAATTCAAACAAACTAAATGAAATCAAAAAGATTAATTAAGATACCTAAAAATCTTAATTAGACCTTTAGGATGAATCTTCATCTTAGAATGAGGATTTAATTATATTAGGAATTAGGATGTTGAATAGGGCGAGTTTCATCCAAAAATGTAATCCATTTTACTTTTCATTCTTGAAAACCTAAACATCACTTTTACTAAATAAAGTGAAATAAAAATGAAAAATAAATCACTAAATCCTTTGAATTGAAACCACCCAAAGGTAAAATTCTAACAATGTCAAACTTCAAATTGAAACTTAAACTAAAGAGGCCTAGAAAAGTCTTGCTAGATAGGTCTACTTTCTTCACACACTAGATCATTAGGTCATTGACCCTTGACTTAGGTTAGGTCATTCTGTTATTCCTTTATGATTCTTTGTGATGTGTTTTGATATGTTGTGCTTCACATGTCTTTGTAGTGTACTATTTTAAACTGCATGTTTATGATTGTTTGCCTGTTAGATTGGATGATAGGGTGTTCTTTCTAGCTCTAACAATGTCTTCTATAGGGGGCTATGCTGGAAAAGATTGCTATCATAAATAAAATTAAAAATGTTGTTTCTTGTAGGTATAATTAAATCCTTAAGCATAGCCCATAGGATAAGTGGGCTTGGTAAGCAACTAATGCTAAGCTTGTATGTTTCTAAAATATAACTATTATGTGTTGTTTTTATTTCCTAACATCTATTTTGCAGGACTTAGGATTTCCTTTTGAATTTTAAAATGTAAATCTGAACTTAGAATTAGGTTTGGATCTATGGAGTCTAGGATTAGCAGGAGCTGACCCTACCATGAGATGGTGTAGTGGTCCCCTGCAGAGCTTGATGGATGTCCTTGAAGAAAGAGATTGTCCTGGAAAGAAGACCCATAGATCTAGACTTGTGGTTCTGGGCTGGGTCGTATAAGGGCAGATTCGGCTACCCATTTTTCTTTCTTCTAGGGTGTACAATGGTACCAAGCTGCATTGGCCTTTAAATTAAATTGGCTTGATTTATTTTAGGTGTGCAATAAAATCAACCTAATGAATGCCTAGACGATTAGGCACATAGGAGAAAACTAAATTTTCTACCCAATTAAACTTAACCAATTGAAACATAAAATAAATACAACTCAAAAATTCATAAACTAAAGCCTTAGGCATAAAAGATAAAATCAATTAGAAATAATTAGGTTTTGAAACCATGAAATCATATTACTCCATTCCTTGAATTAGGCAACTTCACCCATTGCACATAAAGGGCATCTGTCCTGTGAGAATGACCACCTCCTCGGGGAATTCTGCCTTCTATTATTAATTTGGCCCACAACCATTTCTAATTGCATGACATTAGGCATAAAATGCATACGCAAGACCTTAAATAAATCTTGAATCAAAATATTTTAAAATCTAAAAAATATGCATTTGTTAGATGCATTTCATACCCTACATTATCTTAGGGATTAAGGAGTGAGTCTAGGTTCATAGATTCTTTTCCTAAAAATACAACAACCTTATCATCTTGCATTCATAAGAGTTAGCATCATAAATTTAAAATATGCTTAGGTGGTGTTAGCTAGCAGCCCTCTCTAGGAGGGTTATAAGTCTAGAAGAGTTAGGGATAGGTTAGTTCCCTCAAGTGAGAGGAATGACCATTAATTCCTAAAATATAAATAGTTCGAGCATTAAATATGTGTTAAAAGCACCTGTAGACTAGGTTCTGAAGCATCCTTTTCAGGAATAGGTCTTTAACCTTTAGCATTTCTGCAGTCTTATCCTGCTATAATCTAAGTCTTAGATTTCTAAGAAATGACAACTCAAAATCTAAATTAAATTCCAAATTTAAAGCTTAATCATAGGATAGTTGAAATGTATACTGAGCATCCCAATATCAACATGCATTTCCTACTTCATCCCAATTAGCCTCCAAAATAACTCTCTCTAATTTGGATCAATCCTAATTGAAATTCCAAAAAATCAATCATTTGATAACAACCTTAGAAATCTTTTGAAATAATAACTTCTTTCTTTAATCGAGAGCATTCTTAGGAAGAGACCCTTCTTAAGATGTAATTAATTATAAGGGCTTGCCTCTATAGGGAAATATGAACCCAGTTTAAATTAAACTTTGTTCATCCATCCATGTAGTTCAGGAAAAAATCTCTAGCACATGAAAGACCCATTAGCCTTAGGATTCTTTTATTGAAATGATTGAATCCATTATTGAAACACATGTTTATCTTCCATGATAATATGCTTACTCCTTAATATTTGATCATCTAAATAAGAAATTCCTAAACTCTATGTAGTGTCATAAAATTTCTCCACATCATGTTCAATACTAAATTTATGATTGATGGGTGTCATTGATTTCAATTGATTGAAGTTGGAATGAGAGTTGGTTCATTTATGGTCCATATGGGTTAATTGGGTCAACTTGGATCAAGTGATAAAATTTGCTTAGTATGACCTAGTTAGTTGCAATTAGACAATCAAAGATTATCAACAATCATCATAGAGAAGATTGGATGGGTTGATTTAATCTAATTTGGGTTGGATTGAAGTTTGAGTCAATTAGGTTAGGCCTCTTTGGGTCAAGTGGACCAAATGGGTCAATTATATTGAATTGGAATGAATTGAGTGTTGAGAGGAGTTCAATGAAGGACTTAGTGTTGGTTGATGGCTTTGATTGTAATTGATTTGGGGTTGATTGGATTTGGGATCATTTAGAACTTTTTGGGTCAAATGAGCCAACTTGGGTTAATTTGACTCATTTGGTTCAATTGGTTTGATTACAAGTATTAAAAGGGTTTGAAATAGAGTATTAAATGGTTGGAGTACTTTTGTGAAAATTAATTAGTTTTGGTTTCAATTGAATGGGCATGGGTTGGATCCATAGGATGATGATGGAATTGGTTTAGGTTAGGGGTTAAGTTAATTTGGCTTGGAGCTTGGATATTAAATAAAATTCAACTGAGGTTGGTTGTGTTGGCTTGAGGTTGATTTTGGAGAAGTGGATAAGCATGGGTTCTGGTTTAGGCCATTGGATAGGTAGGACATATTTTCCCTAGGGTCTAACCTAAGCTTAAAGCATGCCTCCCTAAGTCTCCAGTCTTAGGTTTAGTATTCTGTTAATCACTAGAAGTGTTCTATGACTAAGAAAATCCTAATGCATAGAAGACACCTAAGTCTAAGATGGGAAGGATGAGTCCTCACTCCAAAAGTGAAGTCAACAAAGCCCATTATCCTAATGTAAGCTCTAGGCTTAGATTTATGCCCTACAAGTCTGTAGTATTGTGTTTAGTACCCTTAATCACTAGAAGTGTCCTAGCACTAAGGAAACCTAATTTTCTAGAAGAATCCTAGACCTATGATGGGACTGATCAATCCTCACTCCAAAAGTTAGGCCAACATAAGTCATTTTACTTTTGTTGGGGTGATATAGCATCAAGGCACTATTCATATGGCACCGAGGGATATTATGTCCTTTTACCCAAAAAATATTCCAAGTCATATTTCCACTGCTAAGTAAGCATGGCGTCGTGGCACTAAGATGATTTTGTTAAAGTGCTGCAGTGCTAGTTGTTGGCGCCATGGCACTAGCTTTATAACATGAAAGCCAGAGAGCACAAGGTTACAACGATGTTATCCAATGCCAAAGTGCTATGGTTCAAGTTTTGAATTTAATGTAAGAATTTTAAAATATTTTTTAAGAAATTTTGGTATCTTTTACCTTTGTAGTGCAAGATTCTATAAATTATAGCACAAAACACTCTTCTTCTTTATTTTGGATCTAAATAAATGAAGGGGAGGAGTTTTTATCTCACGCCCAAATGAAGTTCCGCTGTGGAAGTCTTCAAATCTCTAATATTCTGATTTTCTTCCTCTTTCCTCACTAATTAATAATCAATGGTGGGATTATAGTTTAAACCCACTTTTTTAAAGATAAAACATCATAGATCATTTACTTGAAGCAAATGGGGGATCTTGAAGGCAAAGGAAGATCACCGGAAGCATGGGTGTAGTCCAAGAATGTAATGAAAGTAGGAGTGGCTAGAGAGAGAGAGTGGAAAAAGCTGAAGCTTTGTTGGACTGGATACTCCTATTTATAGCTGTGTTTCTTTTAACCATTTCCTCTCAAAATTTAGTGTAGTGCCTTGGCACCAAGATCATTGTGTCTCGATGTTGTACCATAGTTTTGATAACTGGCCCTAAGCAATTATCCTTCTAGAAGGCTAGGGCAGCACCTCGACGCTATGAACGCAATGCTACAACATTGTAGCTAGAATAATAAAATTAATATATTTTATTTTCTTACTTTTTTTATGTGAACAAATTTACCCTTAACAAATCTATCATGACATTAGGACATGATGCATTTGTTATCTTACTTATCTATTAGTTGTAGTACACACACACACACATATGTATATAGCTAGCTAGCTTGGATTTCTCTAATGCAAATTAAAGTTATTTTAGCATTACAGGCCATTCTAGCCTGTGTCTCTTGTGCCTCATGGAGATGTTGAAGGGTAACCTCTTGATCACACTCTAATGAAGATAGAGTTTGCTTAAATTTAAACACTTGAGCTTCTACCTATGAGCAATCTTCTTCTATGGATATGTTAACTTATCTGATCATAGATCTCCTTTCTAGTAAATATTGTCTCTTATGATGTATCTCTCTCAATGCAGCAGACATATTAAATAGTCCCATTTTTGGTCTAGAAGCTCCCTTTGGAAAGATCTTAAGCATCTAAGACTATGCTCTAGATCTTGGTGAATTAGGGAGACTTGATGTGAAATAGTATTAGCTGATGTTTCTACAGTAGTAAGTGTATCTAACAAGACCTCCTCATAAGTAGTGTGCAAAGATAATAGTTTAAATTTAATGTCTCTATATAGGGTTTCCCTTAATTGTAATTCTCTCATTTTGAGACCTAGAGTGGTAGCACAATCTAGCAAAGAGTTTGATTATGCACTAAAGCTAGTGAGTTCAAGCAAGACTTCTACCTCAATGCTTAGAAGAAATTGGCGCACTGCCACTACTATGTGATATAAGCTCTTTGAAGGACTATTATGTAGTAGAGCTGAAGTCCTAGGGCGTATTCTTGAGACAAAACATGGAATTTTTAGGCTAGATTACTACCTCTGAACTATATACTTCAGACTAGAGATAGGGTTACTCTCTACACAAGAATTAAAATTTATAGAGTCATCTTGAGTAATACTCACCATCACTTAAGTTGAATCCAACAAAAGTGGCTCATAACTAATAGTCGTAGTACCAGACTCCTCTGTATGTGTATCCTTTTATAGTATATGCTTGATCGCTATTAGTAAATTACGCTGATGGACAAACTGCACTAGATCTATAGATAATACCAATGTGACATCACTCTGCATCTACTCTATCAATGGCTCAACTACTACTATTGAATTGGGAATATGAATAGCATCATCTATATATGTAGCTCGTACATCAAAATTAACTAGTAAAGGGCTATGAGAGTTTCCATCATCCCACTCCTAAATAACAAAAGTCTAACATCATCGCTTCTAATTGCTTTTTTGGTCATCTGTTGGCCTTTTAGAAGCATTAGTCACAGGTCATGAAGAGTGTATAGTTTTGATTGGTCTGGATTTTCATTGTTTATGATTGTATATGCGAAAGCCTAGCTCTAAGAAGGAAGAGAAAGTATGGCAGATCCATATCAACCATAAATGACTGACTCCTGTAAGAGTCTGCTATGGAGCTATATAGAAACTAGAACAAGTCCCCAGGAAAAGTGAAGGCCCATGTTGTAGATTCTACTGCTAAATGGAATTTTAGTGGAAGTTTTCTTAAAGAATGTGTATCCATTATATCCAGTATCATTGGTAGCCCATATGTAAGTGTAGCCTAAGTAAATCTGAATGGTCTAGCCACCTTATTAGGGTTGTAACCTTCCAAGACTACAGATTCATGGTGGCGATAGCATAGTCAAGTGTGTCTCAGCCCAATAAGATATTTTGCAATGTATTTATATCTAGGTTTTGAAAATAGCAATGGAGTGCCTCTATCAATGAGAGAATCTACAAATTTTTGCCCCATACTTTGAATAAATAAACTATAGAAGGATGATCTATGGAAGATCTAAAAGTGATCTATCATCGCACTAGTGTAAACATGAAGGTTCATATCCTTTTTCTATCTATAGAGATTATAGCTCTATTTAGTTTCATATCAAAGGAAAAAAATTTCTCTTTGAAATAAGATGGTGTCTTAGGATAACTAAAGGCTCTTGAAATATGAACATGAATCTTTCCATGTAGATAGTGCCAAGGGGCGTCCACATTGTAGTGTCGTGAAACGGTCATGACACTTACTCTACCTAATCCATGATATAAGTAGGCTAGTGTTGTTGTTTCCAATATTATCATTTCAACATGAGTGAGTAGGCTAGACATCAATATGGTAGAAGGATAGAATAGCCTATTGTGCCCAAGGAATACAAAGTAATATAGCCAAGTGTCAATAAAACCTACTAAAGATAGTTCATCATCAATATCCTGTGATAATATCCAATGAGAATTGGGTACTAATAGATGTATGGAATCCATTATCAAATAGGTCCTCTAGCCATGTGAAATGTGGTAGATGTAACCCTGAATGGAAGAAGCTTTTTGACCATGTATCTAGAGTGATCATATTCTAACACTTATGACTTGTCCTATATTCTTTGGATAGTCTTTGATAATGAGCTAAATCATGATGTAGCTCTGAAGAATATATATAAATACCTATCTCATGTTGGCCATCTAATTGGCATTAGAGATGCACATGATCTAGTGGGATGATTTCTTCATAAGGAGTCACTATAATTAGAAGTTCTACTATATCTTACATGTCTTCCATAGTAATTATTATCTTATGTAGACCAAACTAGCAAGTATTTAATTATTATCTTATGTAGACTTCTATTCTTCTATACTTCTAATTCATGAAAAAGGAATGCGGCTATAGTCAAAGAGTGATGCATAGATTGCTTGATATACGCCAGCCCTTCTGAAGCCTTCACCATGCATCTGTAGATGGTGTTGAGCCCAGTATACATACCCATTTATAGCTAATAATGGAGTGTGAAATACTAACTTTGGGTCCCAATCTTCTACTTCAAGCTATAATATATGGTAACCCAATAGCTTGACTATGCTTGTAGGCGGAGCAGTGCCTTTAGCTGGATAGAGCACATTTTGATCGCCAAAGTTAAGGTGATCTACAACTTTCTCTAAAGGAACATCATGACTTTGTCTCAATTTTAAATTGGTTACCCAATCAATTGGGTCATATCCAGTTGGAGATTGTGAGTTAGATAATGAGAGACATGATGATCAAATAAACAAGTCTTCAAAAATATCTCTGTCTATCAACACTTAGTGCCCTGATAACCTGTCTCGTATCTTAGCTGTACCACATAGATTGTAGGCTTCAATAATGGCGCAAATCTTCTCTTTAGTAAGCTTACTGGAAAGCATATCATCTGGTCTTGTCTAGATAAAGATTATCACCAACCTATAATATATCTGTAATAAAGAAGCACACAACTTTTAGGAGTTTTATAAATTAGCAGTAATATCTAAATTTATACATGAGCTATGCTTGTGGGCTTTTTCAATTTATTCTTTTATGCAAGTTTATATTTACACTCACTCCTCTTAGTTATATTGGAATCTAAATTTAGTTTAGATTTAGCTTTTTTTGGGCATGGTGGATTTGATCCAATTCCTTTAGGAATGATGGATCTTAGTTTAATATAGATCCAACTATTTTGGATAAAAATGGAATGTAAATTTAAGTTTTGGATCTAATCGGCCCCTTTGGACTTGGTGGATCTGATCCAACCCCTTTGGGCATGATGGATCTTAGCTTAATTTAGATTTGAGCCCTTTTGGGTATGATGAAATCTAAATTTACATTTTGGATCTCATCCCTTTGAGCATGATGGATCTTAGCTTAATTTAGATCTAACACTTTTGGGTAACATTGAATCTAAATTTAGGTTTTGGACGTGGCCCATTTAGGCATGATGGATCTTAGCTTAATTAAAATATGACCTCTTTGGGTATGATGGAATTCAAATTTAGGTTATGGATCTAGCCCCTTTGTGTATGATGTATCTTAACTTAATTTAGATTTTACTTTTTTTGGGTATGATGGAATTTAAATTTAAGTTTAGATCAAGACCCATTAGACCTGTTGGATCTCATCCAACCTGTTTGGGCATAATGGATCTTAATTTAATTTATATCTAACCCCTTTGGATATGATGGAATCTAAATTTAGGTTTTGGGTTTGGCCCATTTGGACATGGTGGATTTTATCTGGTTCCTCTAGGCATGATAGATTTTAGTTTAATTAAGATCCGACCACTTTTGATATGATGTCTAAATTTAGGTTTTGAATCTAGCCCCTTTAGTTTTGATGGATATTAGCTTAATTTGAATTTGACCCCTTTATGTATGATGGAATCTAAATTTAGGTTTTAGATCTAGCCTTTTGGACATGATGGAGCTTAGCTTAATTTAGATTTGACCCCTTTGGGTATGATGGAATCTACATTTAGGTTTTAGATCTGGCCCCTTTGGGCATGATGGATCTTAGTTTAATTTAGATCCAACCCCTTTGGATATGATGGCAACTAAATTTAGTTTTAATTTTAAATTTCATTGGACAAAATTTCTTTGTATTAAAGATTTCTTCTTTTAATGCAAGACGTATATATAAAATTTCCACATGTTAGTAAGGGTGACTCTCTTAAATAGGGATAGAACTTCATTTATATTTATGCAAAATATCTTTTAAGATATTGTCCATTTATAAGTGGCATAGGTTTGATGCCTTTTACATCAATGAGCTAATAAGCTCCACCTTCATACATTTTTTCGATCATATATGACCCTTCCCAATTGGGTCAAATTTTTCACCAATTTGTTGGTGTGAAATAAAAATCCATCTTCATACTAACATAAGTTCACTTGCTTTGAAGCTTCTTGGGAAAACCATGCAATCATGAACTTGAGAGACATTCTTACTCTATAAATTTCTAAATTTGGCTAACCTTGTAGTCAAATTTCATCTGAGGCTTTAAGCTCTTCGTATTGTATTTGAATATTTTCTTCCATTGAAAGTTCATTTTAAACTGCTTCTAGAGTGAAGGTAATTCTACATTGAAGAGAAGTATTGCTTTTATTATGAGGACTAAAGCGTATGGTGTTGCTTATGTAGTAGTTTTATAAGTAGTACGATATGCACACAATGCTTCTATTAATTTATGATACCACTCTCTTTTATTTTTTGAAAGAATTTTCTTAAGCAGCTTAATTAGTATCTTATTAAATATCTCTACCAAACTATAATCTCTTAGATTATATATTGAGGAATATCACCAATCTATCTTTTTAATAAAATCATATATTTTAATATTCTTGAAGGCAATGCCATTATCAGATATGATCCTTCAAGGTACTTTGATTCTTTAGACAATATAGTACCGAAAAAACTTTACTACATCATCTGCTTTACCTTCTCTTAATGGTATTTCTTTTTTCCCATTTTGAGAAATAATTGATAGCAGTGAGAATAACGTTATGTCCTATAGATGATGGAGGATCCTATTATATCAATTCCTAAACTTTCAAAAGGCTATGATGTTATTGTTGGGTGTAGGGTATTGCTGTCCTATGTAATGCGTCTGCATGTATTGATAGTGATGACATCTTTTAACATATTTGATGTAGTCTAAAA
This sequence comes from Cymbidium sinense, assembly GCA_021442155.1. NCBI lineage: Eukaryota > Viridiplantae > Streptophyta > Magnoliopsida > Asparagales > Orchidaceae > Cymbidium > Cymbidium sinense. The sequence goes on from CM038229.1 coordinate 22,893,902, forward strand.
CAATGATAGGCTAGTAATATCTCATTCGTTTAACTTTGATTTTTATTTTAGGCGTAGAATAGTGTGCTCCACACAATCCTTCATCTACTTAAGCCATTACTGTCTTGGCTTCATCTGATCCCAACTATCATAGCCACATTTGGTCAAATGAGTGCTGATATACTATGTCATTTATAAAAGTGTATTGTAAATCTCTTTGTAAAATTTGATATGCCTTTGATTTATCTTTTTGGTAACCCACACCTTTGAGATAGGTGATGATGGTTCTCTCTAGTAATCTTCTTCAATTATGGTCATGACTTCTTGACTTTCTTTTACATTAAAATCTTACAAGAGGGTTGGTGCTAGTACTAGCCTATTTTAGACTATTATCATAATTGGATTTCCTTAAGGTTCTGTCATTTCTTTAGCTAATTTAGTTAATGCATCAACTTTTTCATTATCTCACCATGACACCTTTGTGATGGTTGCTTCAGGGATTTATTTTAAAAGCTTCAATACATGTTTATAGTAAAGAACTAATCCTAGCCTATTTATCTTAAAAGTCCTAATTATTTGTCATATTATAAGTTGAGAATCTCCATAAATATTAAGCTTCTTAATTTTCATATTAATTATTAGCTCTAGGCTTGTAATAAATGCTTCATATTCTGCTTCATTGTTAGTTCAGGTCTCAGTAAGACTATAGGAATACTGCAGTATACACCCTTATGGTGTTACAAATACTGTAAGTAAGCTAGGAATTTTAGCTAATTTTATGGATGAAGCTCCGTCAAAATAAAGTTCCCATCCTGATGGTTGCTGAGCTTTTTCAACTTCAAAAATTTGTTCATAAGGAAACTCATCATTAAATGGGGAGTATGTTGGTAAAGGATGAGTGGTTAGGAAATTAACCAAGGTTTTCCCTTTTATATCCTTTTGTGGGGCATATGTTATATTAAATTGTACTATAGGATAGTCCATTTAGCCAAGTGACCTATTAAGGTAAGCCTCATCATCAGAAATTTGATTGGGTCAACTTTGAATATTAATGTTATCTTATGGGATAACATACAGTGGCATAGTTTATGAGTAGCAAATATTAATATTAAACACTACTTTTCAATAAGTTAACACTTTAGTTTAGCACTTATTAGATGTTAACTTATATAATATAGGGTATTTTTCTTTTCTTCTTTATTATTTTGTCCTAGCATAGCTCCTAGTGACTCTTCTAGGGCTATCATATATAATATCAATGGTTTCCCTATAATTGGTACTGCTAGAATTGGGGGATACAATAAATATTGCTTTATGCTATCAAATGTTTCTTAATAAAAGTCATCTTATATAAAAGGCACATCATTTTTCATTAATCGAGCAAAAGGGTGGCATCTACCCAAAAGATTAGAAATAAGTCTTCTAATATAAGCTTGTCTGTCTTGTAGAGAGAAAAATTATTTTAAAGTCTTAGGTGATGGAATTTTCATTATTGCTTTTATTTTATAGGAATCAATTTTAATCCCTCTATGGCATATAATAAAGCCTAGAAATTTTCTAGAGGTCACACTATGGGGAAAATTTGTGACACCACATCGAATTTAGGAATTTCTTATTTGGATGATCAAATACAACATTAAAAAATAAATATATTATCTAGGAAGATAAACATATTTTTTTGTAATGGATTTGATCATTTAATAAAAGACTCTTAAGGCTAATGGGTCTTTTGTATACCATAGATTTTTCCCTTGAACTACATGGAAGGTAGAACAGGGTTTAATTTAAAACTGGGTTTTTGGTTCTCTATAGAGGCAAGCCCTTATAGTTAATTACATCTTAAGAATGGTTTCTTCCTAAGAATACTCTCGATTAGAGAAATGAGTTTTTATTTCTAAAGATTTCTAAGTTAGTTCTCCAAGGATTGATTTTTGACATTTTAATTTTGATTGATTCAAATCAAAGAGAGTTTTTTTGGAGGTTAAACAGGATGAAATAGAAAATACATATTGATATTAAGATGCATAGTAGCCATTTCAAGTATCTTGTAATTTGGGTTTAAATTTTGGATTTTTAATTTAGATTTTGAGTTGACATTTTCTTAGAAGTCTAGGACTTAGATTCTAGCAGCACAAGACTACAGAAATGCCTAAGATTGAAGAGTTATTCCAGAAAAGGATGCTTTAGAACCTAGTATATAGGTGCTTTTGAAACATATCAGATGCTCAACTTAGTTCATTTTAGGAATTATCGATCATTCCTCTCACTTGAGGGTACTAACCTATCTATGACTCTTCTAAACTTACAACCCGCCTGGAGAGGGCTGCAAGCTAAAACCACCTAAGCACATTTTAAATTCATAATGGCAAGTCTTATGAATGCAAGATGGCTGAGCTGTTATACTTTTAAAAAAAGAATATATGAGCCTAGACTCACTCCTTAATCCCTAAAATCATGTAGGGTATGAAATGCATCTAACTAATGCACATTTTTTAAATTTTTAAATGTTTTGATTCAAGATTCATTTAACGTCTTGGGTATGCATTTTTATGCCTAATGTCATGCAATTAGAAATGTTTATGGGCCAAATCAATAATAGAAGGTAGGCTTCACCAAAAAGGTGGTCATCCTCATAAGTCTTATGTCCCTTATGTGCAATGGGAGAAGTTGCCCAATTCAAGGATTGGAGCAATATGATTTCATGGTTTTAAGACCTGATTATTTCTAATTGATTTTATGTTTTTCCTAAGGCTTTAGTTTGTGTGAGGTTTTAAGTTTTCTTTAGTTTTGTTTCAATTTTTTAGATTTAAGTTGGGTATAAAATTTAATTTTTCCTATGAGCCTAATCGCTCAGGCATTCAATCACAGGAAAGCACAACACAGAAAGATACCTAAAAAAATAGATTAATTTTATTGCACACCCAAAAATAAATCAAGACAATTTAAATTTATGAAAAAGGCCAATGCGGTCAGCTACCGCTGTACACCCCAGAAGAAAACATAAATGGCCAACCAAGCTCTGCCCTTATACAGCCCGACCTAGAACTACAAGTCTTGATCTATAAGTCTTCTTTCCAAGGTAGTCTCCTTCCTTAGGGACATCCATTGGGCTTCACAGGGGACCATTACACCTATCTTTTGGTAGGGTCAGCTCCTGCTAATCCTAGACCCCATGGATCTTAAATTAATTCTAAGCTGAAATTTTTATTTTGAATTTAAAATTAATTTCTAAGCACTACAAAATAAATGCTAGCAAAATACAAATAACACATAGTAGTTATATTTTGCAAACATACAGGCATCGCATTAGTTGCTTGCTAAACCCACCTGTCCTATTGGCTATGCTTAAAGATTTAAGCATACTTTATTTATGATAGCAATCCTTTCTAGCATAGCCCTAATAGAAGATAATGTTAGATCAAGAAAGAACATCCTATCATGTAGTATAGCTGGTAAATAATCCTAGACATGTAGTCTAAAATAGTACATCACAAAGACATGTGAAGCCCATCTTATCAAAATACATCACAAGGAATCATAAAAGAATCACATAATGGCCTAACCTAAGTCTAGGGTCCGTGACCTAATGATTTAGCGTGTGAAGAGATTGGCTTGTGTATCAAGACTTTTCTAAGCCTCTTTAGTTTGAGTTTTAAGTTGGAGTTTGTGTTTGTTTGAATTTTACCTTTGGGTGGTTTCAGTTCAAATGATTTAATGACTTATTTCCATTTCTAAATTCACTTTTATTTGGTTAAAGTGATGTTTAGGTTTTCAAGAATGAAGAGTAAAATGAATTCCACTTTTAGATGGAATCTATTCTATTCTACATCCTAACTCCTAATGAAATGAAATCTTCATCTTGAGATGAAGATCCATCCCAAAGGTCTAATTAAGATCTTTAAGTATCATAATTAACCCTTTTGATTTAATATATTTTTGTTTAATTTGGATTGATATTTCTTTTCTTTTCTTTGAGATTTAAATTTGATTTTATTTAATTATTTCATTTGATTTTAATTGAATTGGTTCATTTGACTTAATTTGTTTATTTCATTTGTTTAATTTGGTTTTATTTGATTTGGTGTTTCGAATTTGGTTTGTTTCATTTCATTTGTATTAATGTTTTGGATTAAGTTATGTTGGTTTCATTTAGTTTGATTCATGTTAACTTAGTGTATTTAGGTTAAGGTTTGATTTCATTTGATTTGATTCAGGTTGTTTAATTATGAATTTATAAACTTAAGGTTTAATTACTCTTAATATTATTTATTAATTTCATAAATCCTTAAGTGTGTAATTGATTAAATTCATTGACTTAGAATGTTTAATGAATTACCCTAAGTATTTCTGATGTTCAATTGAAATTATTTCAAGTTGTTTCATGATGTACTAGATTAATGAATTATCTTGATTCATTATTTGATTAATATTGATCTAAGAATTTGGAAATTCAATAATTCTCGATCCAAAGGACAATTGGTTTTGCAATTTTTATGGCAAGTGGGGTTCCAAGCCAATTTCATGTTTCAAAAGTTTCATCTTGATTAGATTCATAATTAGGGTGTAATTAAAGTTTTTTTATTTCATTAAAACCTAAATTAAGCCTAATTTTATGAATGTCATTTAGGGATTTCATTTTTCATTAAATCCTTTATAAAAGGTGTTTCCAAAGAGGGTTTATTCATAATTTTTGGACATTTGGTTGATTTATTAAGATTTAATTAATTTCAAGTTAATTATTTGATTTATTTAATTTATTTAATTGCTTAATTAAGCCAAGTTGTGATTTATTAAGTTCCAATGAGTTTCATTAGTGTTTTAAAATTCATTAAGGTTCATTAAGTTGATCTAAGGTTGTTTGATTCATTTTCATTATTTATTTTATTTAATATTAATTTGTTTAATTAAAATTGAGATTTAGGATTTGAAAATTCATTTTTTTTATGCATTACAATGCAATAATTCATGGAAATGTTTCCTAAGGTGTGTTTTAACAACAACTTTAGTTCCCCAAAGTTTCATTGCAATTGGATTAATGGTTTGAAATTAATTAAGGTTTAATTGATTTTAATTAAACCCAAATTAAGACTCGAATAACCAAATTTAATTGGGTATTTTAATGTTTGTGGATTCCTCTCATCAAAATGAATCTATAAAGCCCAAGTTTGCAATTTTTGGATTTATAATTATTTTTCTATAAATTTTTGAATTTTTTTGTTATTTTAAATAATTTTTAATCAATTTTTAAAAAGATTTAGTCATTTTCTAATGGGAGGCTAGCATGATGCCGCCATGGCACCTCCACCATGTGGCGTGGCACGAGTGGGCCATGCAGATCTTGTATGGCATCCGTACCAAAAGTAATGCCACATGGGATGATCCTCGACCGTTCGACCGAAGATCGGACAGTCCTAATCGATCCATGACGTCCTTAAGGGCTTAAATCAAACCATCTACCTAAATCAATGATGTTCATTCCTAATAGAAGGATCGAATAGCAGAGATTCAATACCGCATTTCACCGGCAATAAATGAACACCATCCATCTTTTTTGCCTAATCTCTAGCAATCGCTGGTTATTTCAATTGTGATTTTGATTGCAAATCAATTTACGATGCATCTATACAGTTTGATCCACTTAGGGTTAAAATTCTTTTCAAATATGACTAAAAATGATGGCTTAGGGAGGTGGCGTGGGGGTGTGCCTTGATTCCGGTGATCACTGATAATGGGATTGAATTGATTAGCCTCGTTTCAACTCGACGAAGGTGTGTGTGAAGTTTGACAGCTTTCCTCCTTGTGGATTGATGCCTAGACCAACATCAAGTTCATTTTCTAGTGACATTCATCAATTTCTAGCTTGCCAACGGTGAGGGGTCGGGGTGGCGATTCATTTGAGGTCACCTTTACCTCTTGAACATATTGGAAGATTCAATTTGATGAGAAAATCACTCCTTTGGATTTCACTATGAATGGAGCTTGGTACGTCTCTTGCCATGGTGTACATTTGGAATGAAAAGGGGGAGGGAATATGCTCCCCCACCCCTCTTTCCTTGGATGGTCAAGAACTTTCTTTTGGGCCTTCTAAGTGGCCAGAATTTGACCACCGGTGGTGGCAAGGCTAGCCAAAGGTGGATTCAACCCCCCTTGGCCTTTTGGACATGCTTGGATGTGAATTGGACAGGGAGGATGGATTTAAGCTTGCTTTCTCCCTTAGCCGAGCCCCCATTCCTTCTTCTTCTTTCTTCTTTCTTCTCTTTCTACTTGGCTTCTTCTCTTAGAGAAAGCAAAGTTCTCTTTTTTCTTTTTTGTCTGGTGGCCTTCAATTGATGTCAGTCATCCAATCTCTTGAAGTCAAGAGATGGGATGAGGCATATGGTAGAGGGGAAGTGAGACTTGCCTTCTTCTTATGCATTTTCAAATTTTTCTTCGTTTAAATTCCATTCTTCTTCTCCTTCTTTTTGTGATTTATGGTATCATCACCATAGTCCCTAGACTAATGTATGGCTTCCCACCTCAAACTTAATGTGGATTTGAGGTCAAGTTTGAAGCCATTTAACTTGGATTTGAAAATTGAATCCAAACCAAGTATTTGAATTCAAAGTGATTGGTTTTAATTTAATTATTATAATTTTAAGTTTAATCATCTTTGATTGATGACTGAATGAGTTTTGATTTGATTAATTCATTAAAATTTGAATTGATTTTGAATTTCATTTTATTTTAACCCATTTGAACCTAAATGGGTTAAGTTTGATTCCAATTGGGTTCAAATAACCAATTTGGCTCAATTGGATTTGGTTTGTACTCCAATCATGCTTGATCACATGTGTGAGATGATTTGGAGTAATTAACTTCATTTAATTTCATTAAGATTTCAATTTGATCCCATTTGACTCAATGTGGGCTTAATGGGTTAAGCTTGGGTTTCATTTAAATCAAATGACCAATTTGATCAAGTTATACCCAATGGTGAGTTGGATGATGTTTATGTATCTTATCCAAATGATTTTGAATAATCAAATTGAGTTTATTTCAATTTGATTTTGGTTTGAACCTAATAGGACCTATTTGGGTTCATTTAGACTAAGCAGTCTAATTAGCCCAATTAAGATCTAAATGAACTTGAATTTCTTTAAATTTGTGATTAATCATATTTATTTGATCATTTAGAACATTTTGAATGATTTAATTTTGTCAAATTCTTTATGGGTTGACCTTTGGCTTGGTGGGACCAACCTAAGTCAAACCTATGTTAAGTGAGTTGAGTAGATTTGACTTTGATTTGGTTTTAGATTCTTTCATTCATTTTAATTTAATTTCAATTTGGTTTATTTGGATTTATTTTGGTTTAATCCAAATTGGAAGATTGGGTTAATTCCACTTAAGCCAATTAGGTTAAATCAAACCCAAGGAAGGTGTCCTAAGTCACTAGGTATAGTATCCTAAGAACTGAATTAGCCTCTTTAGAGCTGGTGAGAAGTATTATTTCTGGATATTATTTCTGACTAGCCTCTTTAGAGCTGGTGAGAAGTATTGAGGAATAATTATTGAAACATCTTCTTCATCAAAATCACCTTCTTCAAATAGTTCTTGCATGGAATTTGTGTTCACTCTTTAACTTTGTAGAAGAGGATTCCACGACCCTTGTAACCCCTTCTAGGAGAGACATAGAACATTTTAAAATTTTCTATTTCCTCTCTCTAAGACTTTTATATGTGCTTTTGGTATTAGCATTATTTTTATAGCCTTATCAGAGAACTGAGATTTAGATGTTCTTATTAGAGCAATGTATTTTTTTTCTAGTTGTTTTGTCACACTGTTAGTACTAGCCTCTTCTTTCTTTTGACTAGTTGAAGCTTTCCAGGTACTAGTTCTTCTTCCTCCTCTTCAATATTACTTCCAAGGTGTGAAATTACCTTGGATTATTTTGATTTTTTAGTAATTTTACTTTTTCAATTTCCACCCTTTAACATTAATTTGATAGGTGGAGCTTCTTTCCTTTGAGAGTTAACCACTTCTACCTTCTTAGAGATAAAGTATTTGGCATCATCATCGATCATAATTTTGTGTATCAAGAATGGATTCATGTCCACATCAATTCAATGCTCTTCATCATTTTGGATAAATTTCAATCATTGATGAAGATTTGAGGATACTATACCATACTCATGAATCCATGGCCTACCAAGGAGCACCTTATATGCAACTTTGGCCTTGATTGCATGAAATTTAGCTTTTTTATATTATTCCCCAAAGCATATGGGCTGGACAATTGACTTTAAGGTTCACTACCTGTGTTCATTGAAACCTTGTAAAAATATCATTCTCTTGTCAAGATATCGAGCATTCAAAGTTAGCGCCCTAAGTGTCTTGGCTGTCAAGAGTTTGACAAAAGCACTAGGGTCAATCAACACCCTCTTTACATGTGTAGAATTTCAGCCATAACATAGAAAGGTCAATTATGTTCAGTTATTCTGAGTAGTAAATCTTTATAATTGAAGGTGATAGTTACTGGCTTTTGAAAGGTAAGATCTTCTTTCATCCTCTCTTTAATGAAAAATATTACATATTATTCTGGGCTTTACAACACTTTTATTAAGGTCTCTTGTATATCCTCGGATAGCATGAGAGCATCATATATACTTAATAGAGTAAGGAGTTTGCATAAGTGTGCCAGAACGTTATAGTCTACTCCTATTTTGGTATATTTTTAGGGTTTAGCCAATGGTGGAGGTAAGGCATCCTCATTAATTTGAATTTTTTTGCCTTTTTTGCTAGCTTTCCCTTATTGAGGTGGAAAAATCTATTTCCACTCCTTAATTGTACCTGTATTACTTATTATTCCTGGCTTACCTTGTCAAAAAAAGTTTCAGAGCTTTATAAATTTTTAGGGTTTCTAGAGTTTTCATGACTCTCAAGACTACTATTTGATTCAGGGTGTAGTTTCTTAGAGCCTAACTTATTTTTTCATTTGATATGCTTTTCTTTGGGAAAGTATAGCTCATCTTCATAATCAATTAATGTTGTAACCACATTTATCATTTGGTAGATTTCTTTTAGAACTTCTTCATGCTTTACTGTGTTGAGCTATAAATGGTGCATATATTCGTCCATCCTAATCGATCTTCGAGGAGGTTGTTCATAGTCCTCTAGAGAATCTATCATTTTTTATATCTTGAATTTTTGTTTCCAAGCTTTCTTTTTTTTTTCTTTACTTATGAAGGTTTGACTCAAAAGGCTTATCATTTTTCATCCATTTCTTCATTTTGTATACAAATTGTTCCATGTTTAAAGGAAGTATCCTTGGATCGATTTCAACTTATAGGGCATTCCTCCACAAATACCTTCTATAGCTAGAAGAATATTCATCATTACTTTAGTCTTCTTTGAGATGAAGGTTTCCCAGCCACCTTCTTCTTTTTGTTGTACTTGTGGAATTTTCTCTTTAACCTTATTTGTATCCTGAGTGTTGCTTGACTCGGCCTTCTCATTTTGTGCTTTAGGATTTAGCTATGTCATAACAATGCTTACTTTTTTTATTTTAGGTTTTACTAAGGCATTATCAGACAAGGTAAGTTCTCCATTGTGATAGCTCTTCTCAATCCATTATTTGAAAATAAAATAATCTTCAATTGGGTTACTTATAAGCCTTTCGATGGAACAATAGTTTAGATCATCAACCTTGTCTACTTGATCTAATCGACTCAGCTCTGGAAATTGTAATCCCAACTTTAGAGCATGTTTAAAAATCTTAGCAGTACATTATCTCTTAAATGAGTATTGCCTAGCCATCTTCTTCTGGAGGGTTGGTACTCATTTCTTTTCCTTTGTCAGCTTTGTGACTGATCGCGAAGTTGATTCTCCTCCATTTTCTTTTTTGTCCACTATAAATGTGAATGTTGTATTCATTTCATTCTTTTTGGACTCTTGTAGCTTGGGCTGCTTTCCTCTTCCAGTAAAGTTATTATTATAGCCCAAATTAAGAACTTTTTGTTTAGGTAACCTTTCAAACTTGGTTAAACAATATAATAATTCTTGGAATGTATTGATTATAGCCATGAAAAGGTATGGGGCTATTTGATCATCAATATTTCCCATGAGTTCCACTATATGTTTTACTATGAGCTGATGATCACATCTCATGCTTAAGTTCCTCCATCTGGTGCTATTTAGAGACACTCTCATCCTTTCTCTTATTTTCTAAGGCAAGATCTACAATTATCACTTTCTTTATTGTTCTTGCAAATCTCTTAATGGAGAGTGCCTATAGCTCAGTGAATGTTTTTACTGAGTTATTAGGTAACTCAACATACCATTCTAAGGTCGCATGGGTGAGATTGCTGAAGAATTAGAGTAGCAACAAAGCATCATTTTCATTGATATTTTTGCATGATGCTTTAAATTAAGCCAAGTATTGTCACTGATTTTCTATGCTTGAGAAAGAATTGAACTTCAACATGATGTATCCTTTAGGGTACGATACTTGATCATACTCGGCAGAATATGGTTGTCCTTCGTACTAGTTGGTTAGCAGTTTCTAAGGATATAACTACTTTAACCTTTTGGCTAATGAGGTCTTCCACTTGGGATTTTGTGATAACATCGGCCTCATAATGAGGGATCAGTATGACTTCCCATGGAAGTTCTTGTCTCTATTCTATAGTTGTTGGTAAATTGGGTGGAGCATTTTGTACACCTTCATTCTCCACTATTCTAACAAATATTCATTCATCAACCATTCATTCATAACAATCCCTCCATTAGGAAGTCCCTCCATTGTTGGGAACCCATTTTCTTTATATCCATGAGTTCTTTAATCACTTCCACTTCTACTTAAGCCTCACCTCTAGGCTATCAGTGACTTGGGTTTCCATGTTGATCCTTTTTACTTTGTTGTTCAGATGCCACACATTTATTTTATAGGTGAGTGTCAACCATACGAATGATCTCGACCTCCATGTCATCAGTATTTTGGAGCTATGAATTTTGTAGTTCTTTATTAATTGGGAGATCTTCATCTTTCCAGAAAAGTTGATCATTTATGTCATCATCCATTGGCTTGGTCTTTTCAGACTGACACTTCTAATTGATGATAGAAGAGTTAGCTTCTTCATAATATAGGGGAGATGATTCATAGTAAGCTCTCTCTTCTTTATCATCTTTTGATTCTTTGGCCATCCACATCAGTCAGGACCTCCTAGTGATGGATTTCTGAGAATGAGTCCTAGATCTTACACCCAAGTGATCACCGACTTGGTTGAAACAGCCTAGGTGATATGACTTTATTTGATATTATTGTCCAGACCTTCCAATAACTGGCCATTTATTTGTTTTGGATTAGATGGTTTTTTGTTAGTGCTCACTAATGATCACTTTTTTTGTCTTGATAGGCAAGATGATACTTCATGATATTCCTACTTCTCTTAATGTATGAATTTGTTTGTTTGGTGACCTGGCTCACTAATCTCTTGATCCTTCTTTGAAGACCTCTATTCTAAATAGTCTTCAAGACCTTATTAATTTAGGAAAAGACAAATTCCCTTTGCCGTGATAGATTATGTGATGTTGAACTTATAGGTTTGTCCCATAAATATTTCTTTATAACTTGTTCAGAGTTATTTCTTTTAACCCATTTTAGCAGGTCGAAGCTATTACCATTAGGTATATTGGCTTCTACCTGTGGGTCATATTATTACTCGATATGAATAGATAGTTTGGTAGCTTTATAGTAGGCATTGTATTTCCTTCGCGCTCTTTTGAATATCTTACTATCAAAAGAAGATACTTTGTCATCAATTTTACCACTCTGAGCTAGGATAGTATTTTGTGATGGGCTCTATCCCTTAAACACATTGCTAAGTGGGTTGACAATGATAAACTTAAATTTAGGCTTAATAGTCATTTTATTCTTAGCATACATTATCGGGGCTATCTTTGATAACTTATTGAAGATAGATATTCTCCTTGAAGTTGTATCAGGCTTGGGATCATTTAGGGTGATTAGGTTTGACATATTTCACTTGCTGAATACCTTAGGTATAAGTTCATTTATTAGTCCAACTGATAAAAACTAGACAACCTTGGAGATTGTTCTGAACTAGATAGTGGCTCCAATGGAACCCCTGTTGATTATAACTTGGGGGGAATCTGATAGTTGATCTCTTCCCTAATCTGATAGTCATCATATTTGTTATGCATGCCATGGATGATTTCAAACCTAAGTGTAAATCTAAAGTCAAGTTCTACTAGAATCAAGGAATCTAAGGAATATACCTCGAGATATTTAAATGACACTATTTATTTTTAGTTTTCCAACCCAAGATAGAGAGAAAGGCAATCCCCAGCAGACGCTCAGAAAAAATACTTTCGAGGATGCACTCTACCTCGAGATATTTATATGACACTATTTATTTTTAGTTTTCCAACCCGAGATAGAGAGAAAGGCAATCCCCAAGGCTATTAAGGATTTTTATTCAATAGTCTCTCTTCTTAAAGATTTATTTTCTCTTTCTTAGCTCTATTCTTCTCTCAAGTTTACATTTTTATCAAGCCTCTCAGAAGGGTAGTGAGTAGAAATAGAGCATCTAACGATGCAAACAGAATCATCAGCATTGATGTTGAGGAGTGGTATCAAAATGCCCTCATCTACAAACACTTGATCTCAGAGAGACGCTTTCAAGATCCTGGTAGTAGTGTTGAAAGAGTGATCGTGAGACAAGACTAAGCCAAATTGGCATATGATAATAGCTCATGCATTATCCTGGTGGTGCACAAGTTCTTCGTGAACACACGGGAGTGCAAAGACAACAAAGCATATGTTTGAGGGAAACTAGTAAGTTAAGATAATAGTGCTATTAATGTATATTACAATCTCCAAGATATTGATTTCAATCAATATCTTTCTTATTATAATGATCATCTTGATTTTGACGAGATCCTCCATTTTCTTTCTAGAAGAAATGCAAATTTGAAATGGAAATGACTGGAGGAAAGAAACATTAACTTTTCTGCTGCAAGTCTCACTGTTGAGTCTAAGGCTTGGCACTATTTTATTGTTGTCAAGCTTATGCCCGCTAGTAACATTAGCAAGGTCTAGAGGGGATTTATGATCGATATCAATGAAGTTATTTATAATTCTATTTATAATTGATGAAAGGGAGTACTGCTGTCCGGTACTATCACCCTTCTTTGATTTACGATTTATATGCGGAGGGTGTGGTAGTGGGCGGGGGGGGGGGTGCGATGAAGAAATACTCATTTAGATGGCTCTCCTCCAATAAAGAGGGTAATAAGGGGATTTGGGTCGAGGTTCGAAGTAGGGGAGAGTTCGCGTGCCCCATGACCTTGACCTTAATCTTTCAAGTTCTTAGCTGAGCAAGTCCAAGAAATTGGCAATTAGATCACAGACTCAAGAAAAAGGATGAACAAGAGTAGTCACAGGCAGGAGATTATGGAGTGTAAGTTTGATCATCATATGGATCAATAGCAGATGTAGTTCTCTTACATGGCTCAGTTCAACACTAGACTAGTCAATATGTTTTAGAGTTACAATCTTACATATCATAATCAGGTCTCCTTCTCTACAGTGCCTTAGTATCAGCCTTATGTAATTACCCCACAAGTTTCAAGTGTGGAGGAGTAAGAAGAAGAGGAAGAAAATGGGGGACGAGTATGATTTTTAGTTTTCCTCCCACTTTTTATACATTTCCCCTTTTTTGTAATTTTTTGTATTTTTTTAAAATTTTGAAATAAAATTTCCCTTTTCTTATTTTGTGTTGTATGCTTGCATATGTTAATTTATCTCTCTAGGACTTAAATAAAAATATTTAAACACATAAATAAAAATAAGATATGAGTGGCAACGCATCGACACTTTGAACAAGTGCTCAACACTATGAACACACCGAAAAACCCAAGATCTTGGTGCTTACCTTATGATGTTGTGATCAGGGTGACATAGTGCCCCTTAGCTGAAAAACATTTCTACATCCTTTTACTTGTGTTAGGGTGATATAGTGCTGAGGTGCTAGTCATATAGCGCTATGGTGTTGAGGGATATTATATCCCTTTACCCAAGAAATATTCCAAGTCATATTTTTTACTGATGAAGGAATACTCATTTAGGGGGGGTGTTACTGATGAAGAAATACTCATTTAGAAGGGTCCTCCAATAAAGAGGGTAATTAGGGGATTTGGGTCGAGGTTCGAAGTAGGGGAGAGTTCGCGTGCCCTGCCACCTCGACCTTAATCTTCCAAGTTCTTAGCTGAGCAAGTCCAAGAAATTGACAGTTAGATCACAGACTCAAGAAAAATGGGCGAACAAGAGTAATCACAGGCAGGAGATTATGGAGTGTAAGTTTGATCATCATATGGATCAATAGTAGATGTAGTTCTCTTACATGGCTCAGTTCAACACTAGACTAGTCAACATATTTTAGAGTTACAATCTTACATATCATAATCAGGTCTCCTTCTCTACAGTGCCTTAGTATTAGCCTTATGTAATTACCCCACAAGTTTCAGGTGTGGAGGAGTAAGAAGAAGAGGAAGAAAAGGGGGGACGAGTATGATTATTAGTTTTCCTCCCACTTTTTATACATTTCCCCTTTTTTGTAATTTTTTGTATTTTTTTAAAATTTTGAAATAAAATTTCCCTTTTATTATTTTGTGTTGTATGCTTGCATATGTTAATTTATCTCTCTAGGGCTTAAATAAAATTATTTAAACACATAAATAAAAAGAAGATATGAGTGGAAATGCATCGGCACTGTGAAAAAGTGCCTCAACGCTGTGAACACGCCGAAAAACCCAAGATCTTGGTGCTTACCTTATGATGTTGTGATGCTGGGGTGACATAGTGTCCCTTAGCTAAAAAAAATTTCTACATCCTTTTACTTGTGTTAGGGTGATATAGCACTGAGGTGCTAGTCATATAGCACTATGGTGCTGAGGGATATTATATCCCTTTACCCAAGAAATATTCCAAGTCATATTTCAAGTGCTAAGCAGGTCCCGTGGCACTGAGGTGATTTTGTTAAAGTGTTGCAACTTTGGTTTTGGGCACCATGACGCTGCATTTATAACATAAAAAAACCCGAGAGCACAGCATTGCAATTCTTTTATCTAGCGTTGAGGTGCTATGAGTCATGTTATGAATTTAGCGTGAGAATTATAAAATATCTTTTTCTAGAAATTTTGGCAGTATTTCGGCTTAGCAGTACTAGATTCCATAAATTATAGTGCAAAGCACTCTTCTTGCTTATTTCGGATCTAAGATCGATGGAGGGGAGGGGTTTTCATCTCACGCCAGAATGAAGTTCAATAGTGGAGGTCCTCAAATCTCTGATATTCTAATTTTCTTCCTCTTTTTCTCACTGGATTAATAATCAATGATGGAATTATAGTTTAAACCCACTTTTTTTAAAAGATGAAATGGCATAGAACTTTTACATGAAGCAAATGGGGATATCAGAGCAAAGGAAGCTCGCCACGAGCACAGGTGTAGTCCGAGAATGCAACAAGAGTAGGAGTGGTCGGAGAGTGAGTAAAAAGCCAAAGCTTGGTGGGACTAGACACTCCTATTTATAGCAGTGTGTCTTGTAACTATTCTCTCTCAATAGTCAATGCAGTGCCTTGGTTCTAAGATCACCGTGCCATAGTGTTGTACCATAGTTTTGATAGCTAGTCTTAAGCAGTTATCCTTTTAGAAGGCTAAGATAGTGCCTTAGCACTATGAACACAATGTTGTGGCACTGTAGTCAGAAGAACAAAATTAATATATATATATATATATATATATATATATATATATATATATATATATATATATATATATATATATATATATATATATATATATATATATATATATATATATATATATATATATATATTTATTTATTTATTTATTTATTTATTTATTTTATTTATTTTATTTAGGTAAACATATCATAAAGTTCACTTTTATGTATCACTAAAGTGGACATGATTCAAAATGATTTTTGTTTTATGAGTGCAAATGGAGTGAGCAATGACAGTACTTAAACTTTTGGTGTTGTACCTAAAATAAGCTCCATTTTAGAGTCCAATAACCTTATTACTGAAGAGTTTGACCTCTATCATAATCATTATAAAAGGATGAACATAATAACCAGCTACAAACAATATAAGAAGCAATATTCTCATAGTTACTGATCTTCTTTAGCAACTCCAAATCTTTTAATACTTCAATTTTTATACTCCACTCCAATTTTGATTATAGTGAGAATGCATAAGGTGCTAACTTATAGTACCATGATGATAAAATAAAGTGTACTATATAATGTGGTCATGCTTATTATGACTTGATTGAAAGTGAAGACATAAAGAGACAGAAATTAAATCTAAGTCCAACATTTTTTAATCTTGAGAACAAAAAAATACAAAATATATAATAATAGAGATTGATTCAAATCACATTAAAAAACCTGATAAAAAGGTCATTTTAGATGATAAAACTAAACATATGAAAGAAAGATGATGGGTTGTAATAGTCCATACATGCAAGAGCACCAGACTACTTCAAGTAATAGAGAGTGAGCACAATATAATTATCATGGGGATTGTATGATAATAATCAAAATTCGGTTAATTAAATATTATTTGGATGATAGAACTGGGGTGTGGATGCAAAAATTAAATTCTATACCTAAATCTATAAAAAATGTAAGTATTTAACAATGAGAATAATCTTTGTAAGAGATCTCAATATGAATAAATCAAGGGATTGGGGTTCACTAATGTTATTATTTTTTGTTATAATTTTAAATAAATAAAAAGTGGATTTTATAGAAGTCTGATCAAGGTGCTCACTATCTTTCTCTCAATAGTCTAAGGTCCATGTTTTTCTTGCACAACCTACTTATCTCATGATGATAAATTTCATGAAAATAAAATTTATCAAGGCTCTTTTGGATCTTGCTATAGACTACACAAAATTTTTATAATTATCTCTAACCTATGACACCCATCACTGTAGTATTTTATTTAAGAAGAATCTATGTTTTACATCTCAATTTCAAATAGACCTCCTCGCTATTAATAGATGGCCAATCAACCAATAAGCATGTTAAAAAATAACAAAATATGAGATGCATAAAAAAAACTCAAAACTTTATAAAATGAAAACTAACATAAAAAATATGGCTACATCCTATTCCCAAGAAAAATATTTTAGTTCATAATGATATAAAAGAAAATCATGAAAAACTTAAACATGAAAATTGATATAATAAAAGGAAGGAAAAGTCAAAAGAAAAACTGAAGCATAAAATCTTTAAGAACATCTTCTTTTTAGTCATGTCTCCTTGCCCTTAAATCTCCAAATTGTCCACAAGATTAGCTTATATAGAACTACATGGTATCTCCTCAAATAAGTAAGGAAATTTTGGTGAATCTATGGAAATTTACAAGGCACATGCCTGTGCTTAGAGGCTATGGTTAGGAGCCTAGTGTTACACTCTATTCATGTACACATTTTTGTAATTTGGATTTGACACCAACCACCAAAATTTGTGAGCCTAAGGGCCAGACACTTTATCTTTTATTCTTGGTAGTTTGGGACTCGTGATTAGATTAAGGGTTAACCCTTGACTAGGTATTAGCTTCTTTATCTTCTATGCTTTAAATCAAATAATCCCTAAAATTTTATCTCCCTCCTTTGATTTATAGAGCACCACCTTTGCTCTATATCCACATCACAATAATGATCAAACAATTTCATTTACAATATCCAAATTAACTACAAATCTCTCTTCACTAATGTCCATATCTACGCATTCATCAAATTCAAATACAAAATCACAATCACAATAATTATATCACACACAAATCAACCAACCTTCCTCAACAAAATTTGCATTCATGATAAATAAATAATCCACTTAGTTCCCCACCAACTCAAAATTGAATAAATAATCATCTAAATAACTTTAGCTTGAGCCCATTATAACTCAAGGTCACTTTGGAATCATGATGACTAGGTTTAGATTAAATTCAAACCACTTTGACAATATGGCTATTATTTTTCTTCAAAAATTTCATTATTAATAAACTCAACTATTATGGATACTAAAAGTCATACTTCAAGAAAAACTATCCAAATTAGGACCCATGTAAGGCTCTCCTATAACAATGCTTGGTAGACAAATTCCAAATTCTTCTAATTAATCCTAGTGGTTCACATTGGAGCTCAATAGCCATGAAATTTAAAGCCATGAATGGACCTTGACTGTGTCTTATTTCAATCCAAATTAATTCTATAATGGTCCTTATGCTTTTATATGATCATGGAAATGTGGAATTAATTTATTAGCCCATCCCCAAACCACTAATAAGAAAGAATTTTCTCTCAAGCCCTTGACATAATCTAAAATTTCCTTAAATTTCAATAAATAGTTTATTCTCTAGATGAGGGAGGTTTTGACTCTTTCTTCTAAATCCTTGACTAAGCTTTCTTGGAAAATCCCAAAGTCATATTTAATCATAATTCCCACCCAAACTAGCCCCTTAAACAAACTAGATTGTGCTTATCTTAACCTGATTACTCAACATATTTCAAGCATTTAATATGAGTTATAAAATTCCCTTTAGCTCAGTTTATATATAATTTCTTCTCTAGAATGGGGAGGTTTTGACTCTTGTTTCTAAATCCTTTATTAATCACTCATTTGGAATGGATGGAAGTGCTTAAGCCAAATAATTAAACCCTATACACCCTAGTGAAATCATAGCCATAATATAAAGCATTTGATCTTTAATAAAATGAACTAAATTGACCTGGCATGACCTTTAACACCTTCATGTTTGAAGCCACCAAATTAGTGAGTGTCGCATATTAAGTGTACTCTCAAAAAACCTTATAAATAAATTAAAAAAATTCCTCAAATTTTGAAAATTTGAAGAAAGTAAATTAAATTCAAAAATTGTGATTTTCCCCTATCTAGATTTAACATGCACATAGTTAACAAAATTAAAAGATATAGTCTCTAATTTGTAATTTTGGGTAATTGAATGATTTATAAATTATAAAGATTGAAATTAATAGAAATTAAGTCCAATTTACCCTAAATTCATATAGAAGGTTCTTTTAAGTATGTTTAATCTCCAGGAATTCTTTTCATTACTTTTACATAATAAATTAATTCAAAATAGAGAATTCTAAAAAATCATTTACCCTTAAATTTTAAGATACACACACACACACACACACACACAACTAAATAACAGAATAATGACTTAAAGAATAATAATTTAAATAACATAAATAATTTTGAATCTCTAAAAAATTCATGACTAATATGAATCAAGCATTGAAATATAAAATAAATTATAATGAAAGATATGGAATATATATTCATATTTCAATGAAATATATATTTTATAATACCTAAGGTGCCTTGATAATTAGTCTCACCTACATGGTGAACTTTATCCATATTCTCTCATTCTTGAAATCTCTCATAAATATGAAACTTAAATCAAATGAAAATTCGAATATAATTCTAAGAAATAATTAAATACCTAAACTTGAACTAAACCATGCTAAACTAAACATCAATTTAGAACTTAAATAATGAATTATAAAGTGAATCCTAATAAACAAATACTTGCATGACCAAGCACACACTTTATGCTAGATAAGACAAAACCTATAGACCCTTAGCTTATGATCAATTAAGATGTGATGTTATGTTATGACATGATGTGACAGCTATGATAGGATAAATCTATTATTGCTTCTAAAAATTATTAGGATTAGTTATAATATTTCTTTTATAGGTAGTCATATATTAATAAGAGTAATGCTTGTGAATGTGATCATGATGAAAAGAGTACTAATAAATTTGGTAGCATGTGCTCACTTAAATTTTAAGTCCCACAATCATGATTAATATGACATGTGGCTCACTTAGTCCAAGAGAGACTTATTAGATCCTATAAATCAAAATCAAATTCAATTAAATCCAAGTTAGATTGAACCGAACCAAGTTTTCCAAAATACTTTAAATTGATTATTAAACATGATTCAATAATCATTGAACCCAATTTGGTCAATTCAACTAATTGACCAAACTTAGCCCAATTTGACCTACATGAACGATATTGAGCCAAAACCTAATTCAAGTAAAATTAAATCAAACCAATCATTCTTGCATATTTTAAATTATTATTTGAACACGATCCAATAACCCTTCATGCTTAATTTGATCAATTGGTTAATTTGACTCAAATTAACCCAACTCGACTTATATATGTCATATTGAGTCAAAATCAAAATAAATTAAGATTATATTGAATTGATCAATCCAAATTAGTTAAGACACTTAATTGAATTCAACTCACCCTTCTTTGGGTCTAATTTAGCCAATTTAGCTGAGAAACTCATGTGAACACAAATTGATCTGATTAGGCTAATTTGGATCAAATCCAAAAAAAAAAAAAACTCAAATCAATTGCCATTATTCAAACTCAATCACCACAAAAACTCATTAAAAGTAATAAAAATATAATATAAAATTAAATTAATTAAATCAAATTTTGACCCAACCTGAACTAATTGGGTTAACTCAAGCTAACCTAAACATAAAGACACCACAAGTGATCCACCAAACATATGCACACTTAATCTCACCCAATCTCTCCATGTGTGGAGCATCTTTCAGCTTTAAAAAGAGATATTAGAAGTCAAAGGTAGGGGATGGGAAAATAAGAAAAAGATATAAATTCCAAAACTGATAATTCCCTAACATGCCCTCATAACATTTCACTTATTTAGCTTGGAGTGATTTTTAACCACAATCATTCCCACAATGAATGCAACTTACCCCAATCAATGACCAGACTTCCAAAAAAACCTCCCATGGTGATTTTCGGCCAAACATATATATGAGAGGAAAAGAGCCTTCAAACTCTTTCATTTTGACATCAAACACCTTCTCCAACCCTTAAAAAGTAAAACTAACACATCTCTCTTATTTTTAACTCACAAAAATACTAAAACTGATCAAATTTTAGTGAGGGGTGGTGTTACATGGTGGTTGGAGCAATCCGTGGAAAGGAAAATGGGAAAATTAATTCCAATGCTTCATTTCAGCCCAAATATTATTTATAAATCAATAAATCCACTTAACATTAGAATGAATGAGGTAAATTTAAAATATTATAGTCAAACCATAGGCCTTGATGTTTTGTGAAAGAAGTTGATGTGATTCTAAGAATAACACTTATATTCTCAATCCACTTTTTATTTCGAACATCATTGATATGAAATAAGATGATTTTTGGAGAAGATCATCAAAAAATCATGAAATCTAATAACATTTAGGATAGACTCCATTCGTCGAGTCATCTAGTTCGTTGGGCATGGGGAAGAAGGTCCTTTGGTCATCCATCCTACTTGATTAGGATGGATGGCCATGATTTGATCATCAAAATACATTTTTAAAATCATAAGGAATTTTAATTTTAGTCTAGACCATCTGATCTAAAAATCACACCGTCTAGATCTAATTATTTATTAGCCAATCCATGTCATCTCTACATGGCCTATTTAGCCATTGACATACATAGAAGAATGCCACATTTGTGCTGACTCATTTCAATAAAAAATAAAAGGATTCTTGAATTTAAAAATCATTTGAAAATACCTTAAATTTAAGAAAGTATAAAATTAAATACTCAACTAAAAACTAGAAATAAGCCCTATATGGATCTGCTTTTCGAGTAGAATATAATAAACTCAAAATCACCAATATTGGTTGGATATTTTATGATTAATTTATAAATGATCAAAAATAATAGTTTTTTATTTAATTCTAAATTACTAACCCAATTAAGTTAAAATTTATGGTGACTGAAGATAATAATAATCCCCACCTACCATATATATATATATATATATATATATATATATATATATATATATATATATATAGTCAAATATATTTAGGGTCATTAATTTTAAAAATTCATTTGCTGTTTTTTATTAAAAATAAAAATAATGAAATTCATCAAAATAGCTTAAAACATTCTAACAAACAACAAAAAACTTAGGAAAATATTTGTGTTCTTCGAATTTTCCAAAATCTCAAAATCACTTAAATTTGGGTTTAATAAAGTGTTAAATTTTAATTAATTAATTTAATTGACTTAGAGTTTCAAAATTTTATAATAAATGAACTAATTAACCCAAAAATACAAATAACCCCTTATGAATCCATATCTTAGAGAGAAATCTAATAAAATTAAAATCCATAAGTTATACTAGTTCTTTTGAGATTAATTTAAAAATTATAAAAAATAAATAGTTCTTAAAACTCTAAAAATACAACTAAAATTAAATTTAATATTTTATGGTAGCAACTTAGTACAAATATCTACTTATCATAAAAATTTTAAGCGAGTTAGAGTACTATATCAAAAGTTATGATTTTTGAGATACTTTTGAGATAGTTTGGATGAAATAATTAATATAAAAAATATAAAAAATGATTAAAAATACTTTGTCAATATTATGGATCCTAAAAAAGTTAATTAGACCCTCTTGATTTGATTAAATCACAAAAATCACTTAATAGGGCTTAATAAGAAATTAAAATTTTAATTGAGCAAGAACTTCAAAATTTTATAACAAATTACCTGTTAAGCCAAAAATTGCAAATAACCTCTCTCTGAATTTAACATTTAGAATTCAATAAAACTCTAAGGGATTGTTTGGGATCAATTTTGTTATTTATTTATTTCTTATGTTATTTTTAAAAATATGTTTGTTTAGAGTATTTTTTATGTGTTTTATTTTTTGTTTTCAAAAAAAAATATTATTACTGTTTTTAAAAAATATGAGTGTTTTTAAAAACAATAAGTACAATCAAATAAGTTTATTTTAAAGAAAAATATAAACCAAAAAAAACAAAAATATAAAATAAACAATATAAAAACAAAAGTGATCCCAAACGACCCCTAAGCATTTTGGGAATAATTTGAAAACTATCAAAATTGATAATTGAACTTTTATGGTAGGTTCAGCTTGTTAATGTCCACGTCCTATGAAATTTCATAGCATTTAGGTGATTGGTTCAAAAGTTATGAATTTTAGAACATCTAGTGACCAAATTTGCTTAGTAATTAATTAGAATATTGTAGAGATAACCAAGTTTGCATTTTGATGTATAAATGCAATCACCAAATATGAAAACACTTAAGAGAAATTATCATGGTCTATTGTTGTCATTAAAACTAAAAATTACCATTAGTAGGATTAATTAACAATTAATAATTTAGTAAATTTCTTAGCTAATAGAGAGGTTTTTAATGTAATCAAAAGCACCAATTGGTTTAGTATATTTTGAGTGTAATTGATGATTTGATACTTTTATAATTTATTTAATTAATCATAAATTGTAAGCTAAAATGTATTAGAACTTTTATGATATCTTTTATTTATATTAACGAATGTTATGCAATTTTTCATAATTTGTGGACTTATATTTCATGTCTAATTAAATTTTAAGTCTCTTTGAGCTTAAGTACATTAAATAATTATTAAATTACAATTAAATCATAAAAATAATTTATTTAACCTTTAAACCACTATATGAGTAGAGAGGTGGTGGGATATTTTAGAATATCTTAATCTCTTCAAATATATTTAAATAACATTAATTCAAATACTTTAAGTAAAAAGCCTAATTAAGTTTAAGCGTTGTTATGCTCATGTGATTAGCTTTGAAATTAATGGTTGAAGTAGTTTGCTTTATGACACTTAGTCATTTTTGTTTATCCACTTGTATGCCTTTGATTCATACTCATTTGCATTCATGTTTAAAATCTCAAAAATCAAGCTTATGTTATTATTATTACTATCACTAGTAAATCTCAAAACTATTTCCTTTTTAAGTGAATTATGCATATATAAGTTGAAATTTATAAATAAATATTGTTAAGATATCATAACCATATGTACCATCAATGCATCTCTAAAATATATAGTCTGGACAGTAGAGGACGTAGGGTTAATGTCTGAAATTAATGTCTGAAAGTAGTCATAATACCTTATCCTTATGGTTTAATAATGGCAGGTACCTAAGCGAATGAAAAAAAAGAAGCATATATAGATTTAATTATTTTTCAAAATTATGGTTATGAAAATTCTTAAATCAATAAATTCATTTGCATACATATACATAGCTAGCAAGTATATAGTTTAGACACCCGAAGGCATTGACTACTGATTCAAAGGAGTCTTGATGCTAAATGTCACTCACACATGTCAAGCATGTGTGTATTTCTTTAATCATATCTCAGTAATTACAATAATGAATATT
Organism: Cymbidium sinense; assembly: GCA_021442155.1. Classification (NCBI taxonomy): domain Eukaryota; kingdom Viridiplantae; phylum Streptophyta; class Magnoliopsida; order Asparagales; family Orchidaceae; genus Cymbidium; species Cymbidium sinense. Next base: position 22,918,246 of record CM038229.1, read on the forward strand.
GTAAAAGTCTTTTAGCTTTAATCACTAGTCCAAATTAAACTAATTAAATATTAAAAATGCATTAATATGGCCTAATATGGAGTCCTTTCATTTTTAATTGCTTTAATTTCTATAAAGAGACACTTTATTTGATAAAACGGTCCATAAACGATCGATCAAATTCTCTCTTAATCAATGAGATTAATATTTTAAAGAAATTACATTTCCGTTATAATTTTACGAATTGTCTTAATATTTTATTAACGTAAACATATATCTTAGAATACATGAAAATGGAGACAATTGAAGATCGGTTGTCTATGTGTAAAATGCTTAGCTGTGAATTTCTTGATTAGTGCATGTTAGGTAGGACACCTATAAGCTAATATTTTATTTGGACAACCCTTCTCATTTGAGTTGGTAAATAAATCAAAATCCACATCAGTTTTTTTTTCTCAAGTATCATTCTGATTATTTATATGATAATAATAGTTAAAAATACGTGTGTAAATGAAGGTGATTTATCAATGGTATTTACAGGAAAGTATTTGATAATTCTTAGTTTGATATTTTGATAAATAAAAACATTTTTTAGATTTTTAAGATAAAGTTAATATATAACTTTCAATACTTTTTTTAAAAAATAAAGCTAATTTTAACATGCATGTTAAGTTATAAATTAAATATTTATTATTAAATAAATTAAAGATGATAAGGGCACTTGCCTCGAAGTGTAGCCCACTATTTTTATCACAACATAACTTGGGATTACATTTAGAGATAGAAATTGGGTATTATTTTAATACATAAAATTCCAACGATAAATTTTAGTAGAGATATTATAATATTAAAAATTAGGTTAATATGGTAGAAAATTCTTAAATTTAAAACAGCACATCATAAAAATCTCAAATTACAAAAGCCCTCTCCCTTTCCTCATCATTTCTAAAGCTGAAGGAGGGGAGGGGTACTCAGATCCAAATGCCGGGCAACAGTTCTTCCTTCAAGATCAGCACTTTCGTGAGAAGCCTCTCCCCTAAGAAAATTCCATAAGATCAAATGACAATCAATAACAATCATCAGCTCGCAAGCAGGAAAATGACCCAAAAATTCTCCAAAATAAATTAAATTTCACGAAAAGTACTCCTCAAAGCTATAAATTTATAAACTGCTGCTTCGAATCCTTATTGCAACTTTTTAGAAAAGAAACACGGTATTCTCCACTTTCGCTTATAAAATGGAAGTTATCGCCTCATTAAAAGCTTCAATTATAACAACCCACTCAAAGATCATTAGCTACTATATTTTTCGTTCAATGTCTTCCTCAAAGATAGCTTTCTTCATTCTTCTTGTCTCATATGTCTTGTTTTTGATGATAAGCGGCGATGGTCTACAATCGGTGGAAGCGATACGAATTTTTAGAGGGGATTTACAAGTGATCAAGATGAAATCGGGATTTATGTTCGACATGAAGCAAAAAGGAACATCACCTGAGTCAGGGCATTCTGGATGTCACCATGGGCTAGGCGGAGGCAACGGACAGTGCCCACCATGACTAGCAAAATGTAGAGCATACAATCAAATATGGAGACTACTTTTATATTTAAAGATTGGTATAGTTAATCATCCAATCTTCAATATTTATTAATTTTGGATAATTTGTTTACTAATTATTTTTTATAATTTTTTTTAACAATGTCTGATTTTCTATAAATTAAAAGTACTTTGGTCTTAGTTCTTCATTAATGTATGATTTGTGGATTTTAGTTGTGTAAATATATTTTATAATTTTGGTGAGTTATAATGGTAATATTTTATCATGGTTGAGACATTCCCTATGATCATATGAGATAAGTCATTAGACACTAACATAATGAGATGAATATGTTTCAATTTAAACGTTCAACTCTAATATTTATATTGAGAGCATATTTGATCGATGCATGTGCTTTAAACAATTTATTATTGTGATGAATCTCTTTAAACTATCAAAAGTTTCAATTGGGCTGCCCAATAAAGATTCTTTCAAAAGGGGAAAATTTTTTAGTGAAGATGCTTTGAAATACAAGAAAATGTACGCACATCATTCAAGACTTAAACTTCATCAATCCTAAAACAACTTTGAGGGTAGTTTTATACCCACAACAAGAGATTAAGCAAGGTAGAGAAGAGTTTCTATAACAAAGGTTTTTTTATTGTTGTTTTTAAATTTATCTTTGTGAAGAAAAGCTCGATGGAGATAATCCAATTGTTCTATGATTGAATGACTTTCAAGATTTGAGAGGATAGAGTAAGATAGATATTATACTGGGCAAGAATTTGAGAAGCAAAATTCCCTCATAGAAGAATTGATTAGTTTTATAATATTTTAAACTTTTCAAACAATATTTATTGTTTAGAGATTTGATTGCCTTATCATTAATCTGCACTTTCAATTGTGCACTTTATATGCATACAAGAAGCCATTTTTTGAAGATTTACATACTATAAAATTGTTTTGTATTTACATCACTAACATCTAAAGTTTGATATTTACATATTTAGTATTCTTATGCATGAAGAGGTGCATTTCACTTAAAAAAAATAAACAATTATTGTTATATTTTGATGTGATATTAAATATTTAGGTGATATTTACTTAAATATTAAAAATTTATATGTTAAATATGTAAATATATAGAAATTATGTGTTATGTATGTATATGCCCCCCTTTTATTTAAGGGACACTTCAAGAAAAGCTTATGTTGCTCCATGAAATCTTCTTTAGTTTTATTAAAAGTTTCATATTTTTAATTTAGATGAGTTACAATTTTTTGAAGACATCATAACTCCATGCTCAACTTGATCTCCTTTTTTTTGAAAAAATTTTTTAGGGTGCAAGACATCTTAGCTTAGTGGTTAAGAGTTAAGGCTTTCAATCAAGAGGTCTTTAGTTCAGGTCCTTGCACTTGTATTGTGCGTGAAAATTTGCAATTAAATTAGTTCAAATGTCCCAAAAAATATTTTTTGTGGTCCTAAAATTAATTATTCATTTATTTTTTTAGTGTTATTTTTTAGAAAATAATTATGCGCCTTTCATTTTTTTCTATCATTTTTGTTCAATCTTATTATTTTGTGTAGCATAATAATACTTAAAATTAGATATGATTATTACCATAAGTGCATTAGATAATCTTAAATTGATCATTATTGAATACCACCTTTGTACAATAAATTTTTATTCAATTATTATTTAATATATAATAATCATCATATATTAAGTTAAAATAATCACACATACCTTTAGCAATTAATTGTTCTGAAAATTTAAGTGCACTCTCGCTCTATAAATAAATAAATAACTAATTTTAGATCACATTAGAAAAGAAAAATAATAATTAAATAGTGATAATAAAAATAATAATGATATGGTATTTAAAATTATTCACTAAGAAGTTCCTTTAAGAAAGTATCATCATTCATCAAAAAATACTTTAAACTACAAGAAATAGTTTGTTTTATACAATTTTTTCTTTATCATTCCTACTAACCCCTCTTATATATCATCCCAAATTTGTCTCAAGTCATTCAAAAAAAAGTCAAAATTACCTTAGACATTTGTCAAGCTTCCTTTCCTAAATCTATATATCCAATAAACTAATACAAATTTATCTAACTTATTTTAAATCCCTTAACATATTTTTAATCTTTCATGTTAAGTATACTATAGATGCCACAAACATGTAATAAACTCAGCATAGCAATACCATCAAATTATAACTAATTATATATCAGTCGATCACTCACAACAGATCCCCTCTATATATTGTATCATAGGAAATAGTAGGACATATCAATATACTTTCCTATTATGTGTGTGTTCACTTTTCTAGATGATTCTGATATTCTGACATGGTGTCAAAGCTAATGATCCAAGCATTCTCAAAGCTGCTACTTACTCAGGTTATTACCTCTACATTATAAATATTGTCCTCTACTAGTAGCTCATGGCCTCATCTGAAATTTCTTTTACCACCTTAAATTCATTAAACCCTTCAACCAATTCATTCACCATCCTTGCAAGTGTGCATCATCAGCTCAATGTTAAACTTGACAAAACCAATTATCCTCTATGGAGATCTCAAATCCTCCCAATATTTGAGCTCATGAGCTAATGGGGTATATTGATGGTACCCTACCACCGCCATCATCTACCCTCCTAAACACTAAAGAACCAAATCCAGCATTCTTCAACTGGTCAGGCCAAGATCAACTCATTTTGAGTTGGATTATCTCATCCCTAACTCAACTAGTCTTTGGTCAAGTCCTTCAACATGAAACAACTGTATGAATGAGGAAAGCTTTTCCTCACATATTTGCATCCCCTTTTCCAATTCATGTACAATAACCTGAGTATCAACTTTGAACTCTCAAAAAGGGCTCTACTCCCATGGTTGATTTCATTCAATAGGACAAAAGTATAGCTAATAATCTCATCATTGTTGGCTCCCCTATTTTCGATCAGTAACTTGTTTTAAGTCTTCTTTATGCTCTTGGACTGGAATATTCAACACTTGCAACAACAATCACTACAAGATCAAAACCAATTCCATTGGATGATTTTGCGGGATTACTCCTAAATCATGAAATGCTTTACCCAAATACCACTGATACTATTGCACCTCCACTAACACAAGTAGCTACATCCCGAATAATAACTCAACAAAATTCCCCTACCTTTTCTTCTGCTCAATCATGCAGATGGGGCTGAGGCCGCTCAACTCTCCAATGTCAATTATGTTCGCGATATGGACACACTATAAAAGAAAGCTTCCACCATGGAAATTATACTTAGTACATCTCTCCTTGGTCACTGCTAAACAACAACTCATTAACCTCAAATACCTGATGATTCTGATTTGTGGTACCAAGACTTTGAGCTACTCATCATATTACCCATCACTTCTAGAACTTACAGCTTCATCATGCCTACAGCGGCAATCAACAAGTTCAAATTAGTAATGGTGTAGGTTTTCCAATTAAACACATTGGATCTTCTCATCTGCTCTACCCCTCACACTCCTAACTTGTACACATTCTTTATGTTCCCTACATCAACAAAAATCTCCTATCCATCTCCAAATTCACACAAAACAATAATGTCTTTTCTTCAATTTTACAATGATCATTTTACTGTTAAAGATTTTTCATCTAAAAAGGAGCTTCTTTAAGGTCCACGAATCAACAACCTCTACATTCTTCTTCAACCTGTCCCTCCACAGCCAGTACCATTGCTCCACATAGCTTCCATGACTCAGCTCTAGCATTACCACGTGTGACATCAGTTCCACCACACTCTACATCATATATTATGTAGTCTACAAATCCAAGCATCACAGCTTTTACTCTCTACTCTGCTTATCAACAAGCTCATAGCCATCAGCTTCTTTCTTATCTACCTCCACAACATATGCCCACCGATTACAACTCATTGTTTCCAACATCTAGGGACCTACACCAACTATTGCTCACACTAGTCACCATTATTATGTCACTATGGTGTTTATTTTTGGATGTGTATGGGGGAACACCACGCAAATCGTAGGGGATATTTATTGAAGTGATCGGGCACAACATTGAGATATGATATACTATCTTGAAAGATAAAGGAATCACCCTACAATGGATCTAATCACCTAATAAGAACTCTTAAGGCATGATGGGTCTTCGAATGTACCAGAGATTTTCCCCCTGCTTTACATAGATGAATAAAGCAGGGTTTATATTAAAATAGATTCTAAAGTTCCCTATAGAGGCAAGACTCTATAGTAAATTACATCCTAAGGAAGGGGAATTCCTTAGGAAAACTCTCTATTAAAGTAGACAATTAGGGTCTCGAGGGATTTCAAAGTAAGACTATCAATGGATTGGTTATGTTTGAAAAATCAATTGGGAAAGTTCAAGGAGAAGACTTATTTTTGGAAGCCAAAAGGATAGGTAGGGAATGCTCATAATACTAGGAAGCCTAGTGAGCATTCAAATCTATCCTATAATTGGGCTTTATAATTTTGAAAGTGAAGAAATTTATTTATTTGAATTGAATTTTGTTAGATTGCTAGGGCTTATAATCCACCAACATAAGGTTGTGGAAACGTCTAAGAGGTGAGAATTAATGCTTGTAGTCCAAAGAAAATAGTGACCTCAAATCCTAAATCTAGGGAGCTTTAGCATGAGCTAAAGCATGAACTAAATATAAGTAAAGGTAGGCGTAAGATCAACCTCCACAAGAGAGGATAAACCACCCGACTGTTGGGCTTACAACTTTCTAGAGTGGCCGCCAGCTAACTCCTCTTACGATTTTAAAACCATATAGTTTGGTCTTATGAATTGCAAGATAATTGGCTATTATTTATTTAGAAAAGTGACTAAATCCCTAAGCCCACTCCCTAAGGGACTAAAACACGAGTGGTATGAGTAATGACTTAATATTATACAAAAATATTTTCAAGTTTTATTTAAATTTTGGCACTTCATTTTGATGCCTATATGCATGATGAAATAAATTTGTTGGCTAAATCAGTGAGAAAGGGGTATTTTCCAACACAAGGGGTTCCCTCACATGTCAAGCATTCCCCTATCATGCAAGGATGAAAATCCCCTATTTTCAAGAGTGAAATAATATGATACGTATGTTGTGAAACATTGAACCATTCAGCTAAGGGGTTGCTAAATCTTTTAATTATCTTATTTAATTCTTATACTTTATGGTGAGGTTATGAATTATTTAAAACTTTAATTATGAGTTGTAGTTAGGTAGAAAATTTATTTTTATTCTAAGAGCCTAATCACATCCATACCACACATTAAAGCCTCAATCATAAGATACTATGAAAAGCATGTTGTTTCTAATGCATAATTTAAATATAACATCAAACAATTTTATAGCTACCACAAAAGAATAATAGGCCGGTGCGGTTGAGTACCACTGTATAACCCAAAAAGAAAAGATGGATAGCAGAGCTCTACCCTTATACAACCCAAAATATGAAAAAATAATTATATTTTTATTAAATGTTATGGGGGTCTTCTTTTCTTTATTAAAATAGCTCGCTCCAAAGGCAACATATGGCCTCCCAAGATAGGTCGGTGCGGTCTAGTACTGCCATACAACCCAAAAATAAAATATTGGTAGCCGAGCTCTACCCTTATATAACCTGGAATATGAAAGAATAATTATAATTTTATTAAATGCTATGGGGGGTCTTCTTTTCTTCATTTCTTCATATCTTTTTTCTTCCTTCTTCTTTGATTTGGATGTGCTTGCTTCAAAGTCATCACAGGGACTCCTAGGATAAAGCCTTCTAGCCAATGCTAATCCTAATCCCCCATAGCACCAATCCTAATTTTTAATGCAAAATTATATTGAAAATAGGAAAAGTAAATCTATTTAAATATACAAAATAGAGGTTAGTTAAACATACCTACAATCCCAAGCAGTTATGTATATGATTTGGGACTTAGCACCCTGCACATGGGTAAACAAGCCCACCTATCCTAAGTTGGATTATTCTTATGGGTTTAAGCAATCTGCAAAGAGAGTATTTATATTTATTTTTAAGCATAATCCCATGTAGAAAATATGATTAGGCTAATATCAGCCTGGTATCTAGTCTACGAAACATACACCTATGGTGTTTATTTTCAGAATGGTGCGACACCACATAGATTTTATGGGATACTTATTGAAGTGATCTAGTACGATATTGAGAAATGATGTGCTATCTCAAAAGATAGAAGTCATCACCCTACAATGGACCTAATCACCTAATAAGGACTCCTAAGGCATGATGGATCTTTGAATATATCAGATATCTTTCCCCAAATTTACATGAAAAAGTAAAGTAGGGTTTATTTAAAATCAGGTCTATTAAGTTTCCTATGGTGGCAAGCCCCAATAGTTAATTAAATCTTAAGGAAAGGGATCCCTTAGGAATACTCTTGATTAAAGTAGACAATTAGGGTCTCTAGAGAATTCAAGGTTAGATTATCAATAAATTGGTTATATTTGAAAAATCAAATGGGATTGTTCAAGGAGAAGACTTATTTTAGAAGCCAAAGGGAATAAGTAGAAAATTCTCATGATACTAAGAAGCCTAATGAGCATTGCAATCTATCCTACTGTTGGGCTTTATATGTTTGAAATTGAAGAGATTGATTTTATTAAAGTTGATATTTTATTAGAAAGCTAAGACTTATAATCCCACAATACAAAGTTATGAAAATGCTTAAGAGGTGAGGATTTACGTTTATAGCCCAAAGGAATTAGCTACCTCAAATCCTAGATCTAGGTAGCTTTGGCATAAGCCAAAGCACGACATAAGTCTAAGCAAAGATGGCTATATAGTTTACCACCACAAGAGAGGATAAACCACCCGACTGATGGGCTTATAACCACCTAGAGTGGCAGTCAGCTAACTCCTCCTAAGCTTTAAAATCATGTAGGCAAGTCATATGATTTTGCAAAATAGTTAGATTATTATTATTTATAAAGAGAGACTAAAGTCCTTAAATCCACTCCCTAAGAGACTAGAGCATGAGTGGTATGAGTAATGAGTTAATTTAATGAGAAATCTTTTCAAATTTTATTTAATTTTTGACACTTCATTTTGACAAAGGCTTTGGGATTTTTGTTTGCCTAAATGCATGTTGAAATGAGTTATGGGCTAAATCAAGAGAGAATAGAGTGAAGCTCCATCAGTAGGAGTTGCTCTCATAGGTCAAGCGGTTCCCATGCATGCAAGAATGGAGACCCTCATTTTTGCAAGAGTGGTAGAAGATGCATGCATCATATTATACATGCAATCATACAGCTAAGGGGCTGCTAAATATTTTAATTATCTTGATTTCATTCCTAGGCTTTATGTGAGGTTATAAGTTATTTAGAAATTTAATTATAAGTTATAGTTGGGTAAAATATTTATTCTTTTCATAAGAGCCCAGTGACATCCAAGCTATATAACAAACACTAATCATAAAAAAAACTATGAAAAAGGCATGTCATTTCTAATGAACAAGCTAAACATAACATTAAACATTTTATAGATACCATAAAAGAATAAAAGGCCGGTGCGGTCGGGTACCACCGTGTAACTAGAAAAGAAAAATGGGCAATCGAGCTCTACCCTTATACAGCCCGGATTACAAAAGAATAATTACAATTAAGGATGAATACATGCAATGGGGGTCTTCATCTTCTTTAAATTTTCTTGTCTTCTTTCCTCCTCTTTGTTTCTTTGATTTGGCTCACTTCAAGGCATCACATGACACATAAGAAATAGTCTTCTAGCCAATGCTCATCTTAATTCTCCCATATCACTAATCATAATTCCTAATTGCAAAATTACATTTAAATGGAAAGAGTAAATCTAACTACACTTGCAAAATAGAGGTTAGCTAAACATACATTCCACCCAAGCAATTATATTTATAATTTGGACTTAGCACCCTACACATGGGTAACCAAGCCCACCTATCCTAACTTGGATTATGCATAGGGGCATTAGCAACCTGCAAAGAGAGCATTTATATTTATTTTTTAGTGGCCCCTTAAGACTAATTCCATGTAGAAAACATGATTAAGTTAATAATGGCCTAACATCTAGTCTACGAAATATACACCTTAACATCTAGTCTAAAATAATACATCATAAAATAAAACACACATCAAACCATGCATCACCCTAATATAAAGCTAGAAATGATGAATTAAATCTAATGTGTATGTTAAGGCTTCTGTGGTGAATTAAATCATTTAGAGTTAAGATTTCTAAGTGTAGAAAGATTCAATTTAAAGGGTGGTTTCACTTTAAGTTATTTAGTTGATTTGCAAGTTTTAATTAGTGACTTGTTTTGTTTTATATGACCTACACTTAATCTCTAAGTGTTATACAGAGAAGAAAGATGAATACACTCTTTCATCCCTACCTTAAGCCATTTCTAAAGCATGTTAATTTAATTTATTTCTCTTTAGTGAATGGCTTATTACATATTTTAAATTAATCCTAAGCTTAGGTTCACCTTAAATGATTGCATTCAACATGAAAAGCTTCTTAAGATTAATTTGAGTGAACTGCTAATACATGACATACATCAATTTATTCCTTTCCATCACTTGTAGCATGCATATGACTTAATCCTAAGTGTATCTATACATACAACATATTTTAGCACACTCAAATGATGAATGTAGATGTGCATATTTGAAGCTTCTATTTCTTATTTGATTGAATTATTTAATCATGTTAATTTAGAGCTTTATCCAAGTTATTATACAAAAAATATACGATTGAAATTAAATAGGTACGTGTCATTGTTAAACTAGGGAAGTGATGTAATCAAATGAGCTCCTTTGGGCTAGCTAATGCCTCGTATTCCCAGGATGTCCAAACTATATACCAATTTGCATTCAAACATATGTAAATTTGTATGTAAGAACATAAGGAAAGAGACCCCAAATCATATGGAAAATTAATTCAATCATTTAGCCTATTATGAATGCATTTATTCTTAGTAGAAAAGAGATATTTTTATCCTTTAGCCACACATACATACACATGTAAAGAGAAATAAGCGAGTACGTGCCTTTATTAAACTAGGGAAGTGAAGTAATCAGATGGCCTCCTTGGGGTTAGTTAAACCCTCGTATTCCTGGGATGTCTAGACTATATACTTTTCTATCTCACTATGCATGAATGTATACATAAGTAAGAGAAAGAAAATCATGCAAAAATTACATTTTTATTTCATTAGAACATTCATGTATGTGAAACAGAATTTCATCCCAATTCTAATGTAGAAACACATGTAAGTCATTGTTAAACTAGAGAAGTGAGGTAATCAAATGACCTCCTTAGGACTAACTAAAGCATCATATTCTTTGGATGTCCAGACTATATATATACTTATTAACATTCAAATACATGTGAAACTACATATGGATTAAAGAAAAGAAAGCTATATTTCACATACTTAGGTTATAAGCACATGCAAACTTATATGTAATCATAACTACTATCACTTCATATGTTATTACTCATTCAAAAGCTTTTTAAAAATATATTTGGATTTAATAGTGATAATAGCCTCACATATATTAAATTAAATCAACGCATGTAAGCTTGACATAAAGGAAATTTATTTAAGTTTAAACATTTTGAGAAAATGAATGCATGAAACCACATGACACATTATTTAATATGATTAAAAAGGAATAATAAGACATAAAACATATGTTTCATTCGGTCAAACTAATTCATAAGGATAATCATATCAAATACAACCATTTAAGTAAACCAAAGCTTCAAATTAAGTTATTTTTGGATGATTGATTTGATTTAGAGAAAAGAGGAGATTCAATCATTTCTTGCTCCTAACCCATTCACATATTAGTTAATTAATTTAGTTTAATGAAGAGGTAATTAGCTTGATTTTATGGATTAATTAAGTTGTGATGTGTATTAAATCAATTAATTAACCCTTATCTATGCTACCTTAGAGTAATTAACCCATTAATTATGAGCCAACATGATATGCATATGTATTAGAAATTAAATCAATAATGATCCTAAGAAATGAAAGGGGCCTAATGCAATCAGCTCATAATTAATGGTTAATTAAGCTTAGAAATTTAATTAAGTACTTTTATAATTCTTCCACACATATGGGCTAATTATAATTTCTTTGGGATTCTCTTAGGTTATTGAACACCTAAGAGTCTACCCAAGAAACTTAATTAGATGAGATTTGGAATGATTATGATTTTAATTTGATTAATTAAGCTATTTTAACTAATGAATTAAACCATTAATTAGTCCCAAATTAATTAATTTCAAGTCAAGTGAAATGAACTTATGGAAAAGAATGAAAAAGAGGTCCCAATCTCATTCCCCATGCCCATTCACTATTCCATAATGGTCAGAAAGATTAATTAATGATTTCCTTGTTGTTTTAAATTTTAATTAATCACCTAATTAATTAAGAAAGTAATTAGGGCTAAGATAAGCAATTTTTCTAATTAACCAAGCAATAAATCTCAAGAAAATTATGGAAGGCAGGGGTCATCCCATTAATCAATCTTAGAAAGTTTAAGATTAATTACTTGGATAATTATGGAGTAATTAAGCTAATTAAGTTTTTCATTAAACCAAAATTAAACCTTAATTACTATTCAAAAATAATTGGGGACATTTTTATTAAATTCTCCTCTAAAATATTTTTAAAATAAGAATTTATTTGAATTTTTAGATTTTCAACAATTAGTTATGCTTTTTCAAAGTTTCAATTGATTTAAATGATTTTTATGATTGTTATAAAGTCTATTAATTTATTTTTGTTAAAATAGACCATTTGAGCTTTAGAATGTAATATCTTGCAATCCAAAAATCCATTTGACCTCAAATTCTTGTAGTGGGTGCATTTTAACTTTAGTTTCAATCCCTAAAAATTTCAACTTAATCTCATGTATATTTTTAGTATAATTAATAAAATTTAATTTTTCACTAAAACTCTAATTAAGCTCAAAATATTCAGAAATATTTGGGGTTTTTAGATTTGTTGGATTCCTCTTGGAAAGGCGAATCCAATGAGCCTTGTTTGCAATTTTTCATTAAGGATTTTATTTTCTATAAATTTTTGAAGTTTTAGGTGATTTAAATAATTTTTAATATAAAACAATTTTGAATTTCCCACTTAACATAGTCAGCACTATGCGGCATGATGTGGCAACACAGTGCCATGTGGTGCCATGTGATTGCAATGCGTGATGTTGCGTGGTACGTGGCTCCATGTTGGAGGTGGGGCGAGATGGCGGCGTCTTCTGAAGCAAGAATAAAGCGATGATTGGGAAAATGATGCACAAATTAGAAGGATGAAAATGCACGATCGACGTGCGATCTGAGTTTGATCCCACTAATCGCTAGATCAGATGACTACTGTGTGTCACGATTAGTAGAATAATAAATCGAGGGCCTTTGGGTTTTTTTTTGCAAAATCTAAGTGAAATTTCATCCAAATTTGCTCATTTTTGCATCGATTACACCTAAAAACTTCTATTTTTATATTGGGATGAAATAAAATGAAATATCAAAGGGTTTTCTAAGGAAAATCCTAAAAATTGCATAAGAAAATGTCACAAACAAAAGCTCTTAAGGCCGGCTACAGTTCTTGAAAATTATCTCATCGAGGATGATTTTCGGTGGTAGTGATGATCCGAGCACACTCTTAAATGGGGAAAGAAGCCTTGAAATGGGCTTAGACCTTCACCTTCACTTCAGAATGATATGTTCTCTAATTATCGCCACTTCATCACTGGAATCCACTTGATTTTGTTTGCTTTTGCTCAAAACTAAGTGAGAATGGTTGCTAGTTGCTTTGGGAGCTCTATGAGAATGGAATAAGAGTGGGAGGAGGAGTTCCGGTGTCTATAATTCTCTAGTTTCCAATGTGGCCAAAAATCCCCTTATTTTGTGATTTTTTGGCCCTAATGGGTGTCCTTTGGCTTGGGGTGGTTGGGAATAGAAGGGAATCATCCTAGGTGGCTCATTTTGGTTGGCTAAAGCATGGGAAGTGGCTATCATGAAGGATAAATGGATTACCTAGCAAGGGGAGGTGGAAGTCCTTCATGCCAAGTGTTCTAATGGGAGAGGTGATGTGAATTCACCTCCCCATGAGTCATGGCTGATCTAACCACCTCTTGGATCAGATGATCAGTGTCATTGGTGCCTAGGTGGACCAATGGATGAGTGCCAAGTGGCCACGGAAGAGAAATAACCATTTAGGCAAGTGTCTTTTCTCATGGAATGCCTTTGACCCAAGGGAAAAGTAGTCATTTGATATTGGATTTGATTTGAGCAGATTTTAAATGTGTCAAAAGTGAGTTGAACCAAATTTCATGTCATTTGGAGTTCATTTGATTTAATTTGGGTCAATTTGACCCATCTAGACCAAATTGGGTCAATTCAAGTTAGGTTGATCAATTGGTCAAATTAGATCGAACTAAGGGTTGGATCAAGTTCAAATGACCATTTGGAGTGCATTGGTTCAATTGGTTTCAATCAATTTGTTTAATTTAGATTTAATTTGGATTTTGATCAATTTGAACCTTTAGGTCAATTTGGGCTAAGTTGGGTTAGGTTGACCAATTGGTCAAATTGGGTTTAATTATAGCTTTGTTCAAGTTAGTAATCAATTTTGAATGAACTTGAGCCATTAGTTGCAATCAATTTAGTTTAATTTTGATTTAATTTGGATTTTGGTAAATTTGATCCTTTAAGTCAATTTGGTCTAAGTTAGGTTAGGTTGACCAATTGGTCAAATTGGGCTTAATTATGGCTTTGGTCAAGTTCAATAATCATTTGGAATGAACTTGAGCCATTGGTTGAAATCAATTTTGTTTAGGTTGCAATTGGCTAGTTTGGGTTCATATGGCTTAAAGGGTTAACTTGTTCAATGGGCTAGGTTGACTTGGTTTGACCCAATTCATGATAGTTGATTAACCTAAGATGATCAACAATCACGACATGAAGTTTGGATTTGATTAATTCATTTTGATTTGAATTTAATTATATTTTGGTTAATGTAGGTTAATTTGGCCACCTTGGGTCAAGTGAGCCAATTAGGTTTAGTTGGCTTGATTTTGAGTTGAGTTTGATTTAATTGAGTTTATATATAGATTTGAGATTGACATATACATTGAATTGAAATTAGTTTGGGTTCAAAATGAGTTTTGGCTCATTTGAATATTTCATGTCAAATGGGCTAGGTTGGTTTTGACTTGAGTTGATTTTTATTTGGCTTGATGATTGTAGATTTCATTTATATTTGGATAGATGATTGAAGGAATGTTGATTCAAGAGAAAACTATTAGTTTTGACTTTGTTTGGATAGGATTTGGTTAGGTCCAAGAAATTGGCTTGAAATGTATAAATTGGATTTTGATTTGAATTTGAATTTAGTTTTGGCTATTTGAATTTCTATTCCATTTATATTTGGGAATATAAATGAAGATATAAATGATTCATGAAAAAATCACTTGAGTTTGGAGTGATTTGGAAGCAAATTTGACTAAGCTCATGGATGTAGCTTCAAAAGTGCTTAAGTATGAAATTGATTTAATTTTGATCATTAGAATGAGGATTTCATTTATATTTGAGATTATAAATGAAGGAATAATTAATTTATAAAGAAATCAATTGATTTTGAGTTGATTTGGGTTAAGATTTGGTTAAGCTCATGGAACTTAATCATAAGGCTTTAAGGAGGATTTTGATTTTGGATTTGATTATGGGTTGCAATCATTTGAAGTTGGATTTGGATTTGATAAATGTTTGAGAGATTGAATTGATCTTGGATTGATTTGAATTTAGCTAAGGCCATGTCCATAGGATAAGATCATAGGGCTTAGGAAGGGTTTTGAATTTGAGTTTGATCATGGATTTCAACAAAATGATTTGGAATTTAGATTTGGATTTGTAATATGAATTGGAATTTGAGGTTTAGTTTGAAATTTGGATTGGAATTGAATTTGAGAAGGTGCACATGGATTGGGTTTAGGCAGGTGATTTTCCTAAGTCCCTAAGGCATGGCCTAATCCTATGATTAACCCTTCTAAGTCTCTAGGCTTAGGTTAATTGTTCACCAAATCACTAGAAGTGTCTTATGACTTGGGAATTCTTAGTGTCTAGAAGACACCTAAGTCTAAGAAGATGAGGTTGAGAACTCACTCCAAAATTGAGGTCAACAAAAGGGGCCCAATAGGTGTGGTGTAACTAACAAGGCACACCGTACATATTGGTGTTGACCAAAATGATTAACAACATCCAAAGGATTGCCAACACTAATGAAAATGATCTTTACATAAACCCAAGAGGTAGATAGAATCACGATCTTAGCACAATGCAACTCAACTCATGCCAAGGGCATAAGAGAGAAAAGAGGGAATTTGATAAGAATTCCATATCAAGGATATGGTGGGAGATCCACTAAGGGATCGCACATGCATTGGGCATGACATGTGAGAGGTTTATGCTAAGGGCATAAGGAGGAATCCATTGGTGATGAGAACTTAATGAGATCTTTTATGGCTCTATCGGGGAGAAGTTTGGTTTGTTCGATATGTTTAATTTGATGCCACTGAGGAGGTTGGTTTGATTTGTTTTAAATTTTGAATTTAGATTTTTGGGATGGACCCTATTAGTTTGTGATGGACTACACTAAAAAGGGGCTATGTCAGCCTAGGCTTATCTCAGATTTATCGCTCCAATGGGGTAGTTTACTAGCCACATGGTAGGACTATCCGGTCTATGGAGTTGCCTTTCGGTGTGCAATGACTATACTTATAAAGAAAGTGTAGCACACTTACATCATCCAAAGTAGGGATCAACCACTGGGGCAACCCATTAATGGCACAATAGATCAACCCAACCTAAAAGCGGCTACTGAGTGAATGCTACTAGGGGACCTATATCAACTCAAAAGTAGTCAAGATTAATTTCTTTTAATTTCATGTGATGAATCCTGTCAGTTTGCAATGAACCATACTGAGAAGGGGCTATATCAGCCTAGGCCTATCTCAAATTTACCGATCTAAAAGGATAGTCTACCGGTCAAATGGTAGGACTATCTGACCTTAAGGGTGCCTTTTGATTTATAATGGATGTGCTAGAGAAAGCATAACAGGCTTACATTTCCAAAGCAAAGAACAACCACTTGGGTGGCTTGTTGGATGTGCAACAAATCAAACCAGACCTAGGACTGCCCATAGGTTTGGAACGGTAGTGCTGGAAAGAATGCACAGTAGACTTACATCTTCTAAAGCAAGGACAACCACCAGGGTAACCTG
The DNA here is from genome assembly GCA_021442155.1 of Cymbidium sinense. Lineage (NCBI taxonomy): Eukaryota > Viridiplantae > Streptophyta > Magnoliopsida > Asparagales > Orchidaceae > Cymbidium > Cymbidium sinense. The sequence goes on from CM038229.1 coordinate 22,935,102, forward strand.
TTCGAGGTAGAACAGATTGAACCCGACCTAAGGGCGACTACTAAGTGCCATGGGGGACTTATATCAACTCAAGAGTAGTCAGATGATTCCTATTTGGAGTTCTGCTGACACTGCCCTAAAGATGGGATGTGTGCTTAGGAAAGGTGCCGCTGGGAAATTTAATTCCTAATCCTCCCGCAAATTTATATTTTGTTTTCTTGTTATCGTGGACCTTGTTGGTTTGTGAGGGACCACACTGAGAAGGGACCATGGGGACTTTGACCTATCATAGATTTACTAGACTAAGGGAGAATCTGTGCACTCACTAAACAAACTCTCCAATCATAGGGGTGGTCACTAGGAAAGGGGGACTGTCCAATCCAAAGGTAACCCGGGTAATATCTAAATGGGGTTACAAAGGATGTGATCCAAGTAGAGTATTCGCAAGGGAGGGGTCTCTGGGGACTTTATCCTGATCCTTGAAAAAAAATAATGCCTGTTGGTATTCGGTGGCCAACATAAGGTGAAAGCATAGTAGTCTTACATCTGCCAAGAGTGGTATATCCAATGGGTGGGTCGCTGTCAGCATAGGGAACACCAACCAACCTAAGGTGCCCATTAGTTTATGACAATCAATCTAAAAAGAAGGCTTGTAGACTTACATCTCCTTATAGTGGATCTAATTGCTAGGATAGTTTATCATCAGCTTGATAGGTGTTATCCGACCTAGGGCTGCCCATCAGTATGCAACGTCTATACTTAGGAAGAAAGTATAGTAGACTTACATCTTTCAAAGTAGGAATCAACCATTGGGGTGACCCATTAATAGCGCAACATATCAACCCAAAATAAGGGTGACTACTAAGTAAGGAGTCACAAAGAAGGACTAGACTAGACTTAAAGTAGTTAGAAGAAAAGGAGCCACTGGGGGAATTACCCTAATCCTCAACTCGACCAAGTCAGTTTATGATGGCTAGTTTAAGAAGAAGGCATGCAGATTTATATCCTTTTAAATAAATCCATCCATGATGATAGCTTACCGACCACACATTAAGGCATATCAGGCTGATAAGGCACTCATCTATTTGTAATGGTCAAGTAAAGGAGGAAAGCGTAGTAGACTTACATCCTCCCTAAATGAGGGACCACTGGGGTGATGCACTAGCAAGATAACACATCAGCTCGACCTAGAGCAGCTAATGAGTGAGTGCCATAGGGGGCATCATCCCACATTAAAGTAGCCCGAGATAAAAATATGTCTATTTATTTAATATGTGTTTGTGTTACATTGATGAAGGATAGGATGACACTTGGGTTCTCTTACACCTACCTTAAACACGTCAAAGAATGGATGAAATGGTGCCATAGGGGCAATGGTGACTCCAATAAAGAAAGATGCTGCTCGAGTTCTCTTACGCCTAACTTAGCTGTGCAAGTTGAAATAGGATGCCTCTTGGGTTCTCTTACACCTATCTTAATAGCACTGGAAAATTATGTGTAGTTTGTGTTTGTGTTGATGGAGGATAGGATTCCACTTTGGTTTTCTTACACCTATCCTAAATATGTGAAATGATGGATGAAATAGTTTCACAGGGGCAATGTGACTCCACTAAGAAAGGATGTCGCTCGAGTTCTCTTACACATAACTTAGTTGTGCTTATCAAAATAGGATGCCACTTGGGTTCTCTTACACCTATCCTAATAACACTAGAGAATTGTGTGTAGTTTGTGTTTGTGTTGATCGTGGATACGATGCCGCTTGGGTTCTCTTACACCTTTCCTAAACACGTCATGGAGGATTTGCAAATAAGCAAATTATGCTTCAAATGAAGAGAAGATTTGATGAATGGAAAGATAGAATTTTTATTGATGATGATTATTTTCAAACATTATTTTAGGGATAATATTTCTTTAAATAAAACCCATTGATTGGAAGCATCGAGCACTCTCCTTTATGGTTGATCAACTGATATGATCCTCCTTGGTAGGTCTTTTCTATCATAAAAGGGCCTTCCTAATTGGGTTCAAACTTGCCTCCCATCTTGTGACAGGCAGTAATTCATCTCTTTAGAACTAAAATAAGCTCTCCTACTTGAAAAACTCTAGGACGGACCAACTTATTGTGAGCTTGAATCATTTTGGTTTTGTACAACTTGAGGTTCTAGCATGCTCGTAGGTGTCTCTCCTTTAAACCTTCGAGCTCTTCTAACTGTAACTTGGCATTCTACTCCATTATGATCTTGGTACCCACATCTATCCTTAGTGATGGGAGTTAGACTTCTAATGGTAGGATAACTTCTAACCCATACACTAAGGAAAAAGGAGTAGACTGAGTTGGAGTTCTGTATGTGGTGCGGTATGCTCACAAAGCTTCAACTAACTGCTCATGCCACTATCATTTATTATCATCGAGTGTTTTCTTCAATATTTGGATGAGAGTTTTATTGAAGGCTTCTGTCAAACAATTTTCCCTCGGGTAGTACATGGTAGAGTATCTCTAATCTATGTTGTGTCTCTGGGCAAAACTATTGATCTTGGTGCTCTTGAATGTAGTACCATTATTAAATATAATTTGTTGAGGCATCCCAAACCTATATACGATATAGTTCCTGAAAAACTAGAGCACATGCTGAGTTGTGACCTCTTTGAGTGGAATCACCTCTGTCCACATGGAAAAGTAGTCAGTGGTAGCTAGGATGAACCAAGGAACCTTAAAAGAAGGAGGATCAATCAAACCCACTATGTCAGTACCCCAACACTCGAATGGCCATGAGATCAATGTTGAACGTAGAATGTTAGGTGGTTGATGTAAGACCACACCATGCATTTGACATTGGTGGCATCTTCTAGCTACGTCCATGCAATCTGTGATCATCGATGTCCAGTAGTATCCTAATCTTTTGATTTTGGCTTTCATCTTTGGACCTGATTAATGAGCTCCACATAAACCTGAGTGTACCCTGGTCATAATCTTACGGGCTTCGTGTTTATCTAAAAAATGTAACCATATATGATCGAAGGATCGCTGGTATAAAGTGCTATCCATGAGACCGTAGGAAAGGGCTCTCTGCTTCCACCTGATGTGCTAGTGACTTCTCTTGAGGTGGTTTGCCTATATTTAGGTAATTCATGAATGGTTACCTCCAATCTGACTCATCATCCTTTTTGGCAATGACAACCTCCCCTTCAAGAGAGAGTCTCTCGATGAGTTCAGTATCAATAAGGGATAATACTTAACTATTTTGGACCCTTATCGATATAGACTCATCTTCTAGACATGCCAATTCCTTGGCAAGTTTAGCTAAGGCATCCGCTACATTCTCTCCTTGAGGAATCTTGTAAATGATAATCTCTCGGATATGAGCCAATAACTCCATGGTGTACTTATGGTAGTGATGGAGCTTAGGCTTGAGAACCTTATAGGACCCAATGATTTGGTTGATGACTAACTGAGAATCCCCAAAAATATTGATGTTCTGGATGCATAGCATGACTGCAAACTCTAGACCGGCAACTAAATCCTCATACTCATCTTTGTTATTGGTGAATAGATTAGACAGGTGATATAAGAATCTCATCACATCTTAGTCCGGAGTTAGGAGAACTATTCTTACCTCTACCTTCCTTAAGATAGTAAATTATGGTTCTTCTCCTCTTTGAAAGGAAGCTGCACCATCAAAGTACATCTCCTAGTGGAGAATGCTAGTATCCCATAAGTTCATGATTTGTTCATCGGGGAGGTCATCACTAAGTGGACAGTCAACAAGAAATGGGTGTGATGCTAAGAAATCTGCTAGTGCTTATCCTTTCACCGCACAAAGGGGTATGAATGTAATGTCAAATTATGAGAGAATCATGGACCAATGTTGCAACCATCTGGATAAGATTGGCCATGTCTTGAGGTACTGTAGTGGATTGATTCCGGAGATCAATTTCACCTTATGAGAAAGCATATAGTGTCATAGCTTTTGGGATGCAAAGATTAAAGATAAGCAATGCTTCTTAATAGGTGGATAATTAGCTTTAGTAGGGATTAGACAATGGCTGAGATAGTAGAGCATGCTCTCCTTCCCATCATCATTAGTTTGAGCAAACAAAGCATCAAGGGAGTCATCTAATACAACAGTGTAGAGGATGAGTGGCTTGCCTAGGATAGGGGGTGCTAGAATTGGCATTGTCATCAGGTATTCCTTGATGTCTTCAAAAGCATGCTAACACTTATCATCCCACTTAAAATTGGAATCCTTTTTGACAACTATTGAGAATGGATGGCATCTCCCTGATAGGTTAGATATGAAGCATCTTAGATACACCAACAGCCCTTGGAATGATCTGAGTTGTGTTAGACTTTTAGGGGGTGACATTTCTAAGATAGTTTTGATCTTCTCTAGATCAATTTCGATTTCCTAGTCTCAGATAGTAAACCCAAAGAATTTTCCTGAAGCTCCTCCAAATGAACACTTCAAGGGATTCATTTTGAGGTTGTATTGTCTTAACCGTTCAAAAATTACTCTCGAGTCAAAGAGATGGTTTTCCTTTTCTTTGCATTTGATAATAAGATTATTGATGTAACATTTGACTTGGTGATGAATGAGTTCATTAAAAATTTGAGTCATGGCCCACTGGTAGGTGGCACTGGCATTTTTAAGGCCGAAAAGCATGGCCTTATAGTAATAAATTCTGATTGGGGTTCGAAAAGGTGTGTTTCTTTCATCTTCAGGGGCCATCTTAATTTGTTCATAACTTGATGAGCCATCAATGAAATTAAAACTATATGAGATGAGGCAATGTCCACCATCAGTTCCGAGATTGGTAGTGGAAACTCATCTTTTAGACATGCCTTATTTAAGTCCTTAAAATTGATGCATATGTGAATTTGGCCATTCTTCTTCTTAACTGGGATGACACCAGCCAACTAGTTAGGATATTTTTTCCCTGATGAAACCAACATCGATTAATTTCTTGACTTCAGAAATCACCCATTGTTCAATGTCTAATCGCATGCTTCTAGGAGCTTGCTTGATAAGGTTACCGTTAGGTTCTATTGCTAGTTTTTGAATTGCAATGTTAGGAGATAAATCGAGCATTGCTTAATAACTCCATGAGAAGCAGTCCTTAAACTCAATCAATAGCCTAACTAATTCATTGGTTTCTTTTTCATTCAACGATCATGTCAAGCATGGATTTTCTTCTATTCCTAAGTTGATCTCTTTAAGTTCATCGATGGTTAACTTGATATCTTCTTCAAACTTTGGCAATGCATCTTTGACTTCAAAATCATTTGGAGCATCAGAAGTTTCTAATTACACCTCCTCATATAAGTTAATGTGATTTGAAAAGAACCTATCAGATTATAAATAATTAGTGATGACTAAGTGGTAATTATCATTGACTAGACCAACTGAATCGAATCCTAGTCCTGATCTTGATTGAGAATGATTGTATTTGTTGTCCCATAACCTCTTGAAGTAATCTAACCTATGTTTAGACCAAGTATGTGGGATTAGTCTCTTCTTTGGTAGATTAAGAACACAAGGCGAGTACCAATCAAAAGGTAATTTTATTAAATCTTTATATGTTTTAACTTCAAGTTCTACATCAACTTCTTGACATGAGGATGATACTCCAAGAAATAACCTCTTCACTTTTACATCTGTGGAAGACTTATGGGCTTCCTTATGTTGGCATAATGAGCCTCATGTTCAATCCGATCAATTTTAATGATAACAAATGAATGCTACATTATTTTAGTGAATGTTTTTATGTGTTTCAGATATATCAATTGCTAATTACATATCTAATACATCTCAATATGTTTGAGGAATTTGCAAGAGTAGAAGAATGAAAGATAGATCAAAATGGATAATGTGAAGCTCAAGATACAATATTTTTAGGTTATATGCATTTTATCTTAGAAATTCATATGAGTTAATTGGCATGAATCAATTTTCTCACAACTTAACATATTATTTTAATGAGGTTAATTTATATAAATCTCTATCTAATTAACATTCAATTATATGTTTCATACATAGCATTTAAATTGTCAAAATAATAAATGATAATAAATTATGACTATTAAGTGTAATTATTTTATTAACTTAATACAATTAAATATTTTAATTTAATTTGAAGGTTATATGATAGCTAACATATGTATTATTATATATAAATTATATCATAATATTTAAATGTCATATTTCAAAATTAACAAAAATATGTGAAATTTTGTATTTTAGCCAAAGTCATTTTATAATCAAGGAATTTATATCTGATTTCATCTCCAACGGATTCCTTGGAATTATTTTACTTTAATTTGATATGTTACATGACCCACGTTTGATTAAAATTGAGTTTATTATGACTTTTCAAACATTAGCTGCTTTTAATAATGAATGCATGCTACATGCTTTGAATATATTAAGAGCCATATTTGATTATTTTTTACTTGCCCATGTGAATAGCCAAATCTTGCCTACCTGAATTTAATATTTATTTAATATAAATTATAATTTTATGGAATATTAAATTATTAGATGATAACATGATGTTAGAATAATATATTATTTTGAAATAATTCAAAATGACCTTCTTGCCTATAAATAGCCCTCATTTTCATCATGAAAGTATTACTCATTCAAATTCAAAATCCCTCTAGGAAATCTAAGAGAAAATTTCTTAGATTTTCCTTCCAAGTGTTCTCCAAATATTGCAAGATCAAATCCTTAGTTTGGAAGCTTCAACATCTTCAACTAAGCAAGCTTTCTCAAATTACTTGAGTTTATTTTCTTGATCTTAATCCTTTTTTGTTGTTCATGCTTTTTTCACCATCTATTTATTCTTTCTAATTTATACTTTTTGGTGGATTAGTCTTTTGATATTATTTTTCACATCAAAGTTTCTCAATCTTTTTTTGAAAAAAACTCTTGTGATAGTTTGTTGGATATATTTCAACTTGTTGAAATTTTTAACTTCCTAAAAATTTCTTTTGGTTTCTTGAAATATTTCTTTATTAGTGTTATTTTGAATTATCATTTATTCTTAGATCTATTTTAGAAGTATATTTTAAATATTTCAAATTAATTTATTGTGCTGAAATTATTTTCATATTTGCTAGATCTCTTTTTTTTTTTTAATTAAAAGCTTACTAACCTAGTTAGATCTATCATATACTCATTTTATTTAAGTAGTTTTTGATCATTAGCATTAATTGAAAGAATATTTTTGGTTAAAAATAAATAAATTATTCCTTGCTGAAATTTATTTTATTGTGCAAAAGAATATTATTAATTTATTTCAAAATCATATTTATATTAGTCTACAAATTGTAATAACATAAACATCTTAGTAAGATCACTGTAAGATATTTATTTTATTATTTCTTATCAATATTAAGTGAGCATTTTATCTTGCTAAAATTTTTAAGTTGTAAAGTGATCATTTATAAGTTGTGAGATCATTTTTTTGAATTGGATATCTTGGTATATTTATGAGAGATTTATTTTATTAAAATTTAATATTTTATATTTTTCTTTTTGTACTGTAATATTTATATTGGGGTTATACTTTGGAGAGAATATTGTTATAGGGTTGTACTACTCTTATAGGAGAACTATTTGTAAGCTATTTTACATTTATGGATTCCCCGGTGGCTTGGACATTGGCCTATTTTGGAGTTTGTAACTAAATTATATGATTTTCTCTCTTTATTTTATTGTATTTTTGTTTTTGCTGCATTAAGAATTGTATCTTGTCATTATAAAATCAAAAATTAATTTTCTATTAAAATTTAATTTAAGATTTAACTTTTAAAATTTTTTAATATCGCCCAAAACTTTTAAGTTGTAAAGTGATCATTTATAAGTTGTGAGATCATTTTTTGAATTGGATATCTTGGTATATTTATGAGAGATTTATTTTATCAAAATTTATTATTTTATATTTTTCTTTTTGTGCTGTAAAATTTATATTGGGGTTGTACTCGCCCCTTTGTAGGAGAGTACATATTATTATAGGGGTTGTACTCGCCCTCATTATAGGAGAGTACTATTTGTAAGCTATTTTGCATTTAGTAGATTCCAGCCAGGGGTGGCTAGGCGTGGACGTTGACCTATTTTGGAGTTTGGCCTAACTACGTAAAAATTATGTGTCTATTTTCTCTCTTTACTTTATTGTATTTTTGTTTTTGCTGCATTAAGAATTGTATCTTGCCATTATAAAATCAAAAATTAATTTTTTATTAAAATTTAATTTAAGATTTAACTTTTAAAATTTTTTAATATCTCCCAAATCATGCCCACCCCCGCTCTTGGGTGCTATAGTGACTCACAATTGGTATCAGAGCCTAGGCTCTTTTATTGGCTTAACATCCAAGAGTAGATCATTTCACTATGCCACAAGGTTTCCCAAGGGGTTCCCTACCAGAGGGACAATCCACTCTTAGAGCTCCACTTTTAGATAGTATACCATTTGATTATTGGAAAAATAGAATTAGTATATTTTTAAGAGGTCAAGAAGCACACATGTGGTATATGTTGATAGATCAATATTATACACCTATAGTAGAAGTAAATGGCATTAAAGTAAAAAAAGCTTTTAAGGAATGGTCTGTAGTTGAAAAAGAACTTGATGAATTAAATGATATGGCTTGTAATACTTTACATTGTGCTTTATAACCTGATGATTACATGAAAATTTTTCTATTAAGCACAGCAAAAAAAATATGGGATAACTCATTATAACTTATGAAGGAGCTAGTGAAGTTAAGAGATGCTCACATAAACATACTTGTTCATGAATATGAGTTATTTTATATGTCTCCTTCTGAATCTATTTCTGATATGTATACTAGATTCATGAAAGTAATTAACACATTGCATTCTCTTGGAAAAATATATACGAATCAAGACTTAGTCTATAAGATTCTTAAATGTCTTCTAAAAGAATGGGAAGCTAAAGTAACAGCTATTAGTGAAGCTAAAGATTTATCTACTTATCCACTTGATCAGCTTTTGGGTTCTTTGATAGCACATGAACATGTTATTGCTCAAAGGGATAAGATGGATAACTGCATTACAAGTTGAGAGTGATGAGCATAACATCTCAAGCTCAGATGGTGATAGTGATAAGGTGGTCATGCGATCTAAAAGGCTTGGGAACTTGCTAAGGAAGAAGAATCAAAGGTATAAAAAATATAAAAACTATAAATTTCAAACAAAGAAATTTCCTACATGTGAAGGGATCATTTTCTACCATTGTAAAAATCTTGGACACATAAGAGGTAATTGTCCGAACTTGTTGAATCAAAGAAAAAGAGATTGATGTGAAAAGAAGAAAAAAAATATGAAGGTGAAAAAGTACCATAAGAAGAAGAAGACAGCTTTATGGGCCAATCCAGATTCAAATGAATCAAGTACTTGCTCATCCGATGAAGAGGTCAACATATGTCTTATGGCAAATGGAGAATCTAACTTAGATTCTCAAGAGGTATGTAATGATATATCTTATGTTGAATTAGATGATGCTTTTAATGATTTAGTTATTGAATATAAAAAATTTAAAAGAAAATACAAAACCTTAGAAAAGAACATAAAAATTTAGATATGCATTTTGTGATTTAAAAATGAATGTGATAATTTAAAAGTAAAAATACTTCTTTATTAAATTGTTCCTTACTTGTATGTAAACTTGAAAGAGAGAATATCTTGTTAAAAGCAAGATTAGAATTATGTTTGAAATCACAAGTTCATTATAATAATACTTCATCAAGAAAAATATTTAATAAAAATTATTTGCATCATACACATCCCACTCATATACCTTATAATTATCATGCTAAGTCATATGCAAACACTAATGTTTGGTGCAACTATTGTGATAGAAAATGGTATATTTAATTTGATTGCTATGCACGTAATTTACAAAACACTAAGCAATCATCTTATGTATGGGTTCCAAAAGGTACAAGCATTACACAAACCATGCATGCTAGATAACTTGCTTCAAATTTTGAATGTGGTCCCAAACATGTTTGGGTTCCAAAAGTTAATATGTGAGTTTCTTTTGTAGGAATGCCTTCAAAGAAAAATCAAAGAAGGCATGTGGTACTTAGACAGTGGATGTTCAAGACATATGATGGGAGATAAAGATAAATTCACAACTTTAGAATCAAGTGATGGAGGATTTATTACATATGAAGATAATGCAAAGGGAAAGATCATTGGCATTGGTTCTATTTGTAAGAATTCTAATACTTTAGATAAAGTTTTTTTAGTAGAAGGATTAAAACATAATTTAATTTCTATTAGTCAATTATGTGATAAAGGTTTAAATGCAGTATTCCATGCATCATATTTCATTATAAAAAATAATGAAAATGTTTTGTTAGTAGGACAAAGATATAAAAATATTTATGTCATTGATTTAGATAGCTTTCATGATGTGAATTTGAATATACTTTGTTTTAAAATCACTCTTGATGATATATGGTTATGGCATAGGAGGTTATGTCATATTAACATGCACACACTCAATAAAATTGATAAACTTGATTTAGTAGTTGGATTGCATAAATTAAATTTTCATTCAAACTATGTTTGTGATGCATGTATTCATGGTAAGCTTTCTAGAAGCTCATTTAAAAGTAAAAATATTGTTTCTACCTCTAGACCTTTAGAATTGTTGCACATGGATTTATTTGGTCATATTAGCACCACTAGCTTAGGTGAAAAAAATTATGGTTTTGTGATTGTTGATGATTTCTCTATATATTCTTGGGTTTTGTTTGTAACTTACAAGGATGATGTTTTTGGTGAGTTTAGAAAGTTTTCTAAATATATTCAAAGAGAACAAGGCCTTTTGATTAATAGGGTTTAAATTGATCATAGTGGAGAATTTGAAAATAAATTATTTGAGGATTATTGTGATAAACATGGGATTAGACATATTTTTTCCTGCACCCAGAACACCCTAACAAAATGGAGTAGTAGAGAAAAAAATAGAATTTTAATTGAATTAAGTAGATATATGCTTGATGAGTATAAATTGCCAAAATAGTTTTGGACAGAAGCAGTAAAAATTGTATGTTATGTGATGAATAAGATCTATTTTAGACCAATTTTGAAGAAGACATGCTATGAATTATTTTTTTGGAAAGAAGCCTAAGATTGAACACTTTCATTGGATGTAAATGCTTTATTTTGAATAATGGAAAAGAGCGTTTAGGTAAGTTTGATTGCAAATTAGATGATGGTATTTTCTTAGGATACTCTCTTTCTAGTAGAGCTTATAGAGTTTTCAATAAGAAAAAATGATTGTAGAAGAATCAATACATGTTATTTTTGATGAAAATTTAATTGATCCCATTAGAAATGAAGTGATTGATGAAGAGATTGATAATTTTAAGAAAATATCTTTAGAATATACTGTGGATGATTCATTGCCTAAAGAATGGAAATATAATAAAAATCATCCAAAGGAACTAATTATAGGAGATCCTTCAAAAGGAGTTATGACCAGAAGAGATAGTAGAGAGGTTGTAGATCATTCATCATTTTTATTTGTGGTTGAACCTAAAAATTTTGAAGAAGCATTGAAAGATAATTTTTGGATTATTGCTATGGAAGAGGAGTTGAATCAATTTGTAAGAAATGATGTTTGGGAATTAATCCCAAGACCCCAAGATCAAAATGTCATTGGAACAAAATGGGCCTTTAAAAATAAGTTAGATGATCCAGGTTGTATTATTAGAAATAAAGTTACGTTAGTTGCACAAGGGTTTTAAGGTATAGATTTTAAAGAATCTTTTGCACTTGTAGAAAGACTAGAAGCTATTAGGTTACTCCTTGCTTACGCTTATTTTAGGGATTTTAAACTTTTTCAAATGGATGTCAAGAGTGCATTTTTGAATGGATTTATTGACCAAGATGTATTTGTAGAGCAACCACCTAAATTTGAGAGCCTTGATTGTCCAAATCATGTGTATAAATTAAAGAAAGCCTTATATGGTTTAAAATAGGCTCCTCATGCTTGGTATGATAGGTTAAGTAACTTTTTGATAGGTCATGGATTTAGAAAGGGTAGAGTAGATACCACCTTATTTCTTAAGAGCATAGATGATGATTTGATTGTCGTGCAAGGGTATGTAGATGATATATTATTTGGAAGTACAAATGAATCTTTGTGCCATGAGTTCTCATCTTTGATGTCTAAAGAGTTTGAAATGAGTATGATGGGAGAACTTAATTTTTTCTTAGGTCTTCAAGTGAAGCAACAAGAAAATGGCACATTGATCTATCAAACTAAGTACACAAATGAATTGCTTGGGAGGTTTGACATGAAAAGATTTAAATCTAGTAAAACTCCTATGAGCCCATCTACAAAATTGGATTTAGATGAATTAGGAAAATCTATTGATCAAAAACTTTATAGGAGTATGATAGGTTCACTTTTATACCTTGCTACTAGTAGGCCTAATATTATGTTTGTTGTTTGTTTGTGTGCTCATTTTCAAGCCAACCCGAAAGAATCTCATTTAATAGCAGTCAAGCGTATCTTTTGGTATTTGATAGGCACTACTAGGTTAGGTTTATGGTATCCTAAAAATTATTTATCATGTGATTTGGTTGCTTATTCTGATGCTGATTTTGCGAGATGCAAAGTAAATAGAAAAAGCACATCAGGCACATGTCATTTTTTAGGATCATCACTTGTGTCTTGGTCATCTAGGAAACAAAATTATGTAGCTTTATCCACTGCTGAGGCTGAGTACATAGCTACTGGTAGTTGTGTTGCTCAGGTCCTTTGGTTAAAGCAATAATTAGATGATTTTGGTATTAAGCAAGATCACATTCTAGTTCAGTGTGACAATACTAGTGCTATTAATTTAACCAAAAATCCTATTCAACACTCACTAACCAAGCATATAAAATTAGACATCATTTTATTAAGGATCATGTTTTGAAAGGTGATGTTAATATTAATTTCATTAGTACCGATTTACAAATTATAGATATTTATACAAAACCATTACCAGAAGAACATTTTTGTACTTTAAGATGCATGCTTGGAATGTTAGATCCTAATATTTAAAATTATATGTAGTTTGTTCTCACTTTTTGATGTTGTCAAAAGGGGGAGAAGAGTAAAATGTTGGTTAGTATAAAGTCTATTTCATGCATACATTTAGAAGGAGCAATATTATTCATCTCTTGTGCATAAATGTTTTTTAGAGGAGATTTTTTTTCAAAAACTATGATGAAAGGTCAATTTGCACCTTCATCAAAATCAATACCCAACATTAGTTTGTCATCATCAAAAAGGGGGAGATTGTTGGCTTAATGAGCCTCATGTTCAATCTGATCAATTTTGATGATAACAAATGAATGCTTGGATGCTCTAATGAATGTTTTTATTTATTTCAGATATATCAATTGCTAATTACATATCCAATACTTCTCACAATATATTTGAGGAAATTGCAAAGTAGAAAAATGAAAGATAGATCAAAATGGATAATGTGAAGCTCAAGATTTAGGTTATATGCATTTATAACTATCTTAGAAATTCATATGAGTTCATTGGCATGAATCAATTAGCTCACAACTTAACATATTATTTTAATGAGGTTAATTTATATAAATCTCTATCTAATTAACATTCAATTATATGTTTCATACATAACATTTGAATTGTCAAAATAATAAATGATAATAAATTATGACTATTAAGTGTAATTATTTTTTTTACTTAATATAATTAAATATTTTAATTTAATTTGAAGGTTATATGATAACTAACATATGTATGATTATATATAAATTATATCATAATATTTAAATGCCATATTTCAAAATTAACAAAAATATGTAAAATTTTGTATTTTGGCCAAAGTCATTTTATAATCAAGGAATTTATATCTAATTTTGTCTCCAACTGATTCTTTGGATTTTTTTTATTTTAATTTAATAGGTTACATGACCCACATTTGATTAAAATTGAATTTATTATGAATTTTCAAACCTTAGCTTATTTTAATAATGAATGCATGCTACATGCTTTGAATATATTAAGAGCCATATTTGATTATTTTTGACTTCCCCATGTGAATAGCCGAATTTTGGGTACTTGAATTTAATATTTATTTAATATAAATTATATTTTTATTGAATATTAAATTATTAGATGATAACATGATGTTAGAATAATATATTATTTTGAAATAATTGAAAATGACCTTCTTGCCTATAAATAGCTCTCATTCTCTTCATGAAAGTATTCCTCATTCAAATTCAAAATCCCTCTAGAAAATTTAAGAGAAAATTTTTAGATTTTTATTCTAAGTGTTCTCCAAATATTGCAGGATCAAATCCTTGGTTTGGAAGCTTCAACATCTTCAACTAAGCAAGCTTTCTCAAATTACTTGAGTTTGTTTTCTTGATCTTAATCCTTTTTTGTTGTTCATGCTATTTTCACCATCTATTTATTCTTTCCAATTTGTACTTTTTAGTTGATTAGTCTTTGGACATTATTTTTCACATCAAAGTTTCTCAATCTTTTTTTTGAAAAAAACTCTTGTGATAGTTTGTAGGATCTATTTCAACTTGTTGAAATTTTTAACTTCCTACAAATTTCTTTTGGTTTCTTGAAATATTTCTTCATTAATCTTATTTTGAAAGATCATTTATTCTTAGATCTATTTTAGAAGTATATTTTAAGCATTTTAAATTAATTTATTATGCTGAAATTATTTTTATATTTGTTAGATCTCTTTTTTTTAATTAAAAGCTTACTAGCCTACTTAGATCTATCATATACTCATTTTATTTAAGTATTTTTTTTTATTATTAGCATTAATTGAAAGAATCTTTTTGGTTAAAATAAAATAAATTATTCCTTGATGAAATTTATTTTATTATGAATTTATTTTGAAATCATTTTTATATTAGTCTACAAATTGTGATAACATAAACATCTTAGTAAGATCACTTTAAGATATTTATTTTATTATTTCTTATCAATATTAAGTGAGCATTTTATCTTGCCAAAATTTTAAGTTGTAAAGTGATCATTTATAAGTTGTGAGATCATTTTTTGAATTGGATAGCTTGGTATATTTGTGAGAGATTTATTTTATCAAAATTTATTATTTTATATTTTTATTTTTGTACTGTAAAATTTATATTGGGGTTGAACTCGCCCCTTTGTAAGAGAGTACATATAATATTGTATGGGTTGTACTCACCCTATTATAGGAGAGTACTATTTGTAAGCTATTTTTCATTTAGTGGATTCCTAGCCATGGGTGGTTAGGCGTTTACGTAGGCCTATTTTGGAGTTTGGCCAAACCACATAAAAATTGTGTGCCTTTTGTCTCCCTTTACTTTATTGTATTTTTGTTTTTACTGCATTAAGAATTGTATATTGTCATTATAAAATCAAAAATTAATTTTCTATTAAAACTTAAAATTTAAGATTTAACTTTTAAAATTTTTTAATATTTTCACCCCCCCCCCCCCTCCTCTTGGGTGCTATAGTGACTCGCACCTTAACTACCAAACCCTCAACTTTTAATGAGGAAAGTGGGGTTAGAGCTAAGGTTCCCAACTGATGCCTTGTTGTTTCACATATAGACTTGGATATAATCATGCTTTACTTTAGAGCCCGATCTTCATCACTGTCTGGCGAAACTATCACTTGCATGGGGATCTCTTATCTAAAAGTGTTAACAAGCGTACTACTCATATATGACTCATCTTCTGAACTAGATTCTAAGTTTAGATGGATAGTAGGTGTACTCCTAGTAATAGGGATATATCTCCTATTGGGTGGGCAATAAAGAGGTCTTCTGTCCCTGGGAATACATCTGGATCTATCTCTTCCTCTGCCTGGTGGAGGTCTAGTCATCCTACCCATATGTTCGAATCAAGTAATGAACTGTGGGTGCAATCCAATGTCAGTCTCTACTTTCTCCTCCAAGTCTATTTCTCACTCCATTTTTATTTTCTTTTTCACTTTCTTATTTCTTTTCTTTTTCTCTTTCTTTTTCTTTTTCTTTTTTTTTTCTTTTTTCTTTTATTTTTGAACCTTAGCCAAGTTCACGAGAATAGACTTGTTAATTTTGAGGGAGGTAGTAGGCCGCATCTTCACATATTTTGACCTTATGAACTGTGAATGGCTTGAGACCCCTTTTGACACAATATGAAATCCCACATCTTATGAACTTGATGCACTAGTGTAGAGAGGATGGAACCAGATTGTTTTCATGTGTCCACAGTCTCCCTAGTAAAGCATTGAAATATATATTGAAGTCTATATTATGAAACTTGATTGTAGTCTTTCAATCATCTATCTCCAAAGGTAACATTATATAACCTAAGGCCCTCTCGCCTTGTTCATTGAATCCTATCAACATCATCCTTTCTTTTGAAAGTTTAGAGATGTTGGTCTTCTAGTAGTCAAGGGTTCTTAGACTCATAATATTCACCTATGCACCTGGATCTACTAATACTATAGATCATCTAAATTTTCCCATGTTGATCATGATGTAGAGGGGACGATTATGCTCGATTGTCCCTAAGAAAAAGTCTTCATCTTGAATGTGACTCCTAGGACTTTCTTAGAGTAATGTGCCTCCTCTCCTATAATGGTCAACTAAGCCAAACATATTTCAGGATCAAGTAAAGCTTTGATCAATGACTCCCTCATCTCTTTAGATAAGATAAGGGTATCATATATGTTTAGTTTAGCTGGCAACTTCCTAAGGTTAGTGAGGACATTGTAATCGATTCTAGGTTGTTCGTCCATCAAAGTATCTACAGGCAGAATCTCTGGTGGAGGGGATGTTGGATCGGTAGAACCAATAACTTGCTTACCCTTATCTTGAGGTGCTACCCTAGGAGGTAGAACCTTACCACTATGAAGGTTAACTTTGGTGACTTCCTGAGATGACATGGTGGAAAGTTCTACCTACTTTTTAGGTACACCTATAGCTTCTCCTATGGGAACCTCAGAGTCGGTGACTCCAAGTCAATCTCAATGGGTGAACCCGATTGATTCAGAAAAAGAAAGTACAATTCTAAATCAGAAAGGAGATGATCAAAATTATTATAATTATTAAGACTTGGAGAGCTTTCTAAGAAAATAAAATTAGATAACTCATCAAAGGTGGTGCAGATGTAAGTTGAATCAATTTTCTTCATTGATTTCTTAGATTTTGAAGGAGTTATAAAGTAGAAATCAAGTAAAGTGAGTGGGGTGAGGCATTTAGTGCCCTCATCCACTAATGCAATATATCTGCTAGAAGAAGAACTGGCTGAAGTAGAATTTCTAGTTGAAGTAATAGTAGCTACAATGGTGGAATGAAGGTTAGACTTAGTCAATGGTTGTGCTACTTGGCTATAACAGGAAAGTGAGGACTACTGCTGTTACTGATGAGCTCCCACTTTTCCCAAGTTATCTTTGACAACTTATAAACTTTCCTTGATGTTAGAGGTTTGAGCTGCATCAGACACCTGCAAGGAGAGTTTCTTGATCTTAGAAATAATTTTCTTAGAGGTTTAGGATAAAGAGATATCCCAACCTTCTTTTGTCTTGAGGGGATCACATATATCCCCAAGGATTACCCTAACAGAATTAGATGGTTGTTCTAATAGATAATCCTTAGGGATAATTATGGCACTCGACTTGTAGCTGCGCTCAATCCAATCCTTGAAGGTGAAGCAATCCTCTAAGACATGGCTTAACATGCGATGGTAGGGATAAAAGTTAAGATCATCACTCTTGTCCACTTCCTCCATCTTCTTAGACTTGTGTAGCTAAAAATTAGGCTTCTTTAAGAGGTTCTTAAAGATCTTCTTGATTACCTCCCTCTTAAATAAATTAGGCTTGTTTAGTTTATCCAAAAGAGTAGGTAGTCAATAGCTACTTGGTGGCAAATATGTGTACCACTGCTGTGTATATTGTGGAGGAGGCGATGATAATCATGGTGGCAGCTGTGGTGTGGTGGCTGATATGATGGCCGTGGTGGTGGCAAACGAGGTGGGAGTGGAGGCTGCTAAGCTCGAGATCTCTCAAACTAAACTCTAGCTAATTGCTTGCCCTTATCAACTGACACTACCGCCCTTAGCTTCTTCTCATATGCTTTCTGTGGCTTAGGCTTGAATGACTAGTCTTGGAAAGGTAACTGTTTGGCTTCCCCTTATAGACTAGTCTCCTTACTCAAAGGTTTTAATAGTAAATCCCTTAAGCATGAAAGCAACCGAGCCATGAATATTCTTAAGAAAAATTTTGATGGCATGCTATTCGGACAGCTGCAGATCACATTTCATACTCAGCTTTTTCCACCAGAGAATATAATCAATAAGGGACCCATTGGAATTTTATTATGCCACAATAAGGTCGCCCATAGTACCCTTTGTTGAGCTCCACCAAACCTCTTAATGAAGAGCTGCTCCAACTCAACAAATATCTTTATCGAACCGTTGGGCAGTTTAGTATACCAATCAAATGCAATCCTCGATAGAGTATTGACAAATAGGCGAAAGAGAAGTGCATCACTACCTATAGCATTACAACAGCCAGCTCTAAATTGTGATATATGTTACCGAGGGTTCCCACTGCCATCAAAAATCTTGGAAGAAGGTGGCACAAACCCTTTGGGATATTGAACTGTGTCAAATTCCTCTGGGTAGGGTTTACCTTTTAGAATGGGTGAAGTACCATAGGCTTGCACCAATGCTTCCCTCACCTACTACTCCACCATTTATTTTATGTCTTTTTATTGCACTAAGGTGCTATCTATGGCCTTCTTATGCAAACTGCCGCTATCTTGTTCTATAGGAGAGGTAATCTTTGGATGATCTAAAGTATGTAAAAGTTCGGGTCGATCACCCTCTATAAGAAAAAGCTGCGAAACTGAGGCTTGGTTCTACAATGCTAAGTTTTTGCTAATAGATCCTTGACCTTCTTCTCCATTCTCATGATGTGCTCATCCTTCTATTGGAGCTATTGAAGGGGGTGCTAGGTCAACTAAGTTGTGTCATCCTTCTTGACCACAAGACCTTCCTGACTGTGCTGCTCTATGAGGAGGGATCTCCTGGTATCAACCATATGGACTATTGCCGAGTCCTCTAATAAATAATCCTCATCGAAATCAAAGTCTACCATAATGTTCTCCTCATTAGAGCAATCGCTTCCAAGAAGCTCCCTCTTCTCGGCAAAGTACTGCACAAGAATATCATCCAATGAATTGTCATCTACCTTTACTGGCACAAAGAATCATTAACTAATAGATGTCAGACTATGCTCAATAGAGGTGATGCATCGGACACTTCCCCCTGGTGGCATACTCTCTCTAGGAGGGTCAATTACCATATGAACTATACTAGTGTCCCCTACCTCCTCTGTCATTGTCACTACTGCTGGTGGTGCTGACTGTTATGGCTACTGCAACTGTGGTACGACCACGATGCTTTTGTGTCACCACTCCTTCTTTGCTATAGCTGAAGTGGAAGGTCGAATAGGAGAGCTCGACCCAACCTCAGCTAATGTCATAGATGGAGTGGGATTCTTAGGCCATAGCTGGATCACCAATGGGCATCTCCTCTCCCTTGATGCATATTTTTAATCTTGGTAGGAATAGTGGAAGGAGGGACTTAGACAGGTGATGGTGGACATGGAATGGAGCAGTGTGATGGGGGTAACATCGACTGCTCTTCCATTGGAGCTCTCCTCCGACAGTTGGTGGTGCAGGGTGAGTATTATACTGTCTGTGCGATCGGCCCTCGTGGCCCATTGATTGGGGAAACCAAAAAGGGAGGAGGCCATTGACTATCTAGCATACCTCTATCTCTCCTTATTGCCCTCCTGCACTGCAAACTTGGCCTCGGTGGCCCACTCTATATGGATCTAAGAACTGATGCTCCTGGGAATCACTAACCTCAAATCAAATAATGCATCAAACTCAGCGTCCGTAAGCTCTGCTGACCTAACATAGAACTATCCTAAGGCCAGCATAGGGTTTCCTCCTCTGCCTAACTAGTACATCATAGTAAGCTAGTGGTGGAGGACATGCATCAATCCCTCTAGCATCCTCTTCTCCAATTGAACCGGAGATGGGGTGGAATCTACTACCACCTAAAGGGGAGACCTCTCGAGGAGAACCCTCCTTAGCAATATGTGATGCAGCGTCTATCTCACTGGCCACTCTCTCATGGTGCCACTTGATCTTCCTACTTTTATTGCAGCGTTGGGTGCAGGAGAGTGGTGCGATGTGAAAGCTGGAACCTACCTCGAAGGTAGGGGAGACCATCTCAGATGTTATGATAGCCTTCTTCTTTGAGTGGAATGAGGAGGAGGTAACAGCTCACATCAGAGTTGTAATAAGAACAACAAAAGTAGACTAAACTATCACTAGAACTACGGTAGGGACCTCCACAGCCTTACTCTTCAGAGAGGGAAACTCAGGGTCAGACTCAACATCAAAGTGGAGGAGTGGCTTTTGCCCTGCCACCTCCTCCCTACTAACAGTTGTGAGGGCTGCCCCCTCATAGGTAACCCTAACCCCCTTAAAGCCATAACCAAAGTGAATCAAGTGGGTGGCCTCGATCATGGTGAGATTGACCTGATCCAAGGCCAAGTCTACATTGAAGGGGAAAGAGAAAATAAACCTGATAGGTGTCATAGCGAATGTACTGATTGGAGACTGAACTAAACTAACTACTCTAATATCTCTGCATGTGAAAATATAACTGAATCAGACTTTGACCTTCATATTTTCCTTCACTCACTGATTTTTTATTTGAATTTGGAATTTGATCTCACACTCAACAAATTTAAGTATGCTAACTGGGGTTTATTGATTTGGAGAGATTTAGAATTTTGAAGAGAGACTTTACCATAAGAATTGGTTGGTTAATTTTGGAACCTTCATCCAATAAATTAGGATATGTTGAATGAGGTTCTTCCATTTGGAAAGATTTTTGGAGATGATTTTGTTTTTCTAATCTTTTATTTTGAGATTTTGATTTTGGAGCTTTCACTAAGCAAATTTGGGTATGTTAATAAAGATCCAAGTGCTTGTTTGAACATATTTTTGAAAATATCTTTATTGTCTGCGATGATTATTTGTCATGTATTTAATTTATTTTGATTTGATAATGGGATGTTTACTTAGCAAATTTAGGTATGCTAAGTAAATCCTAATGTGTTTGATGTATTTTGATTTGATTTTGAAAAATGAAACCCTTACTTAACAAATTTGGCATACTAAGTAGGGCACAAGTGTGTTTAATAATTTTGAAAGTGAGATTCTTACTTAACAAATGTGGTATGTCAAGTAAGATCCAAAATATTTGATGTTTTGTTTTGATTTGAAAAGTGAAACCCTTACTTAACAAATTTGTTATGTTAAGCAGGGATCAAGTGTGTTTGTTTCTCTGATTTGAAGATAGGGCTCTTACTTAACAAATGTGGTATGTTGAATAAGGTCCAAAAATGTGTTTGATTTTAATTTGAAAGTGGGATTCTTACCTAACAAATGTGGTATGTTAAGTAAGTGTGACTTGGTATTTGTTTCATTTTGAAAGAGGTGAACTTTTATTTAATAAATGTGGTATGTTAAATGGAGTGCAATTTGATTTTCATTATGATGTTTGATTTTATAAAAGTATATTCTCATTTGACAAATTTAGGTATGTCAAATGGAATTCAATTGTGTTTAATTTATTTGTGATTTAAAAAAGAGAACTCTACTTAGGGAATGTGGGTATGTTAAGCAAAGTCTAATTTATTTTGATTTTTTAAAAAGAGGGGAATTATTATTTGACAAGTTTGTGTGTGTCAAATGAAATTCAAATGTGCGTTGATTTATCATAATTTTGAAAAGAAGGCAAATGCATGCTAAGTAGGTTCCAATTTGTTTTATTTTTTATTTTTTTGGTTTTTTTTTTGAAAAAAGGGGAAACTCCTCTTAGCAATTTTAGGTATACTAAATGGAGTTCAATTATTTGTGTGTGATTGCTTTTGAAAATAGAACTCTCATTTAGTAAATTTGGGTATGCCAAATGAGATTCCAAATATATATCTTGACTTTGTGTGTGATATTGCTTTTGAAAAGAGGGGAACTCTTACTTAACAAATTTGGGTATGTTAAGTGAGGTTCAATTATATGTTGATTTTGATTTTTATTTTGATTTTAAAAATGAAACTCCATTTAACAAATTTGGGTATTCTAAATGGAGTTGGTTAATTGATTTTATTTTAAGAAATGTGCTTTTTGAAAATCTTTGAATGGGATTTTGATGATTATAAATTTTATTTTGATTTTTGAAAGAGGTCCCTCATTTAACAAATTTAGGTATATTAAATGAGGTTTGATAGCCTTTTATTTTAAAGAGATTTGAAATTTTTTTTATGTTTTTGCAAACTTCATGTGGAGTGAATTGAAAAATGATTTTGTTTAGGGAAAGTGCTTTTGAAAATATTTTGCAAAAGACTTTACTTGTTTTAGCTTGTGTTTTCTTAAATGTGGGATAAACCTTACCTTATAAAGCTAGTGGTAAAGATGTTCAAAAAAATTGTATTTTTTCATCTCCTTTATTTAGTTAGTTTATTTTTACCTATTGGGAGACCCAATAGAGATTTTAATACCTACATGGAGTGAGGTCTTAAAACATAAAGGATGCTGGCTAGCTTTGCTTAAGGATCAAATAAGCTAAGTGCCAATGGAATGAAAGATAATCTTGGCCTTATATAAAATATTAGTCAACTATTGATGCTCAAAGAAAATAATTGTCTACTAAAGATGGAGAGAGGAACCATCTCCAATAGAGTCACCAAAAAAATCTATGGTGTTTATTTTTTGAATGGTGGGATACCATACAGATCTTAGGGGGTACTTATTGAAGTGATCAGATATGACATTGAGAAATGATGTACTATCTCAAAAGATATAAGTTGTCACCCTACAATGGACCTAATCACCTAATATGGACTCCTAAGGCATGATGGGTCTTCAAATATACCTGAGATCTTTCCCCTACTTTACATGAAAAAGTAAAGCAGGGTTTATTTGAAACCGGGTCCATTAAGTTCCGTATGGAGGCAAGCCCCCATAGTTAATTACATCTTAAAGAATGGGATCTTTTAGGAATACTCTCAATTAAAGTAGACAATTAGAGTCTCCAAAGAGTTCAAGGCTAGCCTATCAATAAATTATTTATGTTTAAAAAATCAAATGGGATTGTTAAAGGAGAAGACTTATTTTAGAAGCCAAAGGAAACAAGTAGGAAATGCTCATGATACTAGGAAGCCTTGTGAGCATTCCAATCTATGCAATGGTTGGGCTTTATATGTTTGAAATTGAAGAGATTGATTTTATTAAAGTTGATATTTTATTAGGAAGCTATGACATATAATCCCAAAACACAAGGTTATGGAAATGCATAAGAGGTGAGGATTTATGCTAGTAGCTGAAGGAAACAACTACCTTGGATCCTAGGTCTAGGGAGCTTTTGGCATAAGCCAAAGCATGACTTAAGTTTACCTCCACAAGAGAGGATTAATTACCTGACTACTGGACTTACAACCGCCTGGAGTGACAGCCAGCTAACTCCTCCTATGCTTTAAAACCATGTAGGCAACTCATATGATTTTAAAAGATAGTTAGGTTGTTATTATTTAGAAAGAGATACTAAAGTCCTTAAACCTACTCCCTAAGAGACTAGAGTATGAGTGGTATAAGTAATGACTTAATGTAATAAGAAATATTTTCAAATTTTATTAAATTTTTGACACTTCATTTTGATAAAGGCTTTGAGATTTTTGTATGCCTAAATGCATGTTGAAATGAGTTATGGGCTAAATCAAGAGAGAATACAGTGAAGCTCCGTCAGTGAGAGTGCTCTCATAGGTCAAGCGGTTCCCATGCGTGCAAGAATAGAGGCCCTCATTTTCATAAGAGTGGTAGAAGATGCATGCATGATATTAGACATATAATCATACAACTGAGGGGTTGTTAAATTCTTTAATTATCTTGATTTAATTCCTAGGCTTTATGTGAGATTATAAGTTTTTTAGAAATTTAATTATGTGCTATAGTTGGGTAAAAGATTTATTTTTTTCCTAAGACCCTAATCACATTCAGGCCATACAACAAACATCAATTATAAAGAAACTATGAAAAGCCAAGTCATTTCTAATGCACAAGCTAAACATAACATCCTACATTTTATAGCTACTGCAAAAGAATTAAAGGCCGGTGCAATCAGGTACAATCGTATAACCCAAAAGAAAAATGGGTAGTCGAGCTCTACCCTTATACAACCCAGATTACAAAAGAATAATTACAATTAAGAGTGAATACATGCTATAGGAGTCTTCATCTTCCTCAAATTTTTATGTCTACTTTCCTCCTCTTTCTTTGATTTGTCTCACTTCAAGACATCACATGGAACATAAGACATAGTCTTGTAGCCAATGCTCATCCTAATTCCCCCATAACACTAATCCTAATTCCTAATTACAAAATTACATTTAAATGGAAAGAGTAAATCTAACTACACCTCTAAAATAAAGATTAGCTAAACATACATTCCACCCAAGAAATTATATTTATAATTTGGACTTAGCACCTTGCACATTGGTAACCAAGCCCACCTGTCCTAACTTGGATTATACTTAGGGGCTTAAACAACCTACAAAGAGAGCATTTATATTTATTTTTCAGTAGCCTCTTAAACTTAATCCCCTATAGAAAACATGATCAAGAAAATAACAGCCCAACATCTAGTCTACGAAATATACACCCTAACATCCAGTCTAAAATAATACATTATAAAATAAAATATACATCAAACCATGCATCGCCCTAACATAAAGCTAGAAGTGGTGACTTAATTTTAATGTGTGTGTTAAGGCTTGTGTGGTGTGTCTTAACTAGGCTTTAGAGTTAATAATTTCTAAGTGTAGAAAGATTTAATTTAATGGGTGACTTCACTTTAATTAGTTTAGTTTATTTTCAAGTTTTAATTTGTGACATATTTTGTTTCATATGACCTACACTTAATCTCTAAGTATTATAAAGAGAAGAAAGAGTGTTACCCTCTTTCATCCCTACCATAAGCTATTTCTAAAGCATGTTAATTTAATTTACTTCTATTTAGTGAATAGCTTATTACATATTTTAAAATAATCCTAAGTTTAGGTTCATAGTAAATGATTGAATTCAACATGAAAGGCATCTTAAGATTAATTTGAGTGAACTACTATCACATGACATACATCAATTTATTCCTTTCTATTACATGTAACATGCGTATGACTTAATCCTAAGTGTATCTATACATACAACATATTTTAGCACACTCAAATGATGAATGTAGATGTGCATATTTGAAGCTTATATTTCTTATTTGATTGAATTATGTAAACATGTTAATTTAGAGCTTTATCCAAATTCTTATACAAAAAAACATAAGAATGAAATAAAATAGGTATGTGTCATTGTTAAACTAGGGAAGTGAGGTAATCAAATGACCTCCTTGGGGCTAGCTAAAGCCTCATATTCCCAAGATGTTCAAACTATATACCCATTTGCATTCAAACATATGTAAATTTGTATGTAAGAACATAAGGAAAGAGACCCCAAATCATATGGCAAATTAATTCCATCATTTAGTCAATCATGATTGCATGTATTCTTAGAAGAAAAGAGTTGATTTTCATCATTTTTCCATACATACATACACATGCAAAGAGAAATAAGCGAGTACATGCCTTTGTTAAACCAGGGAAGTGAAGTAATCAGAGGACCTCCTTAGGCCTAGTTAAAGCCTTATATTCCCAGGAGGTCTAGATTATATACTTTGCTATCTCATCACACATGAATGTATATGTAAGTAAGAGAAAGAAAATCATTCAAAAATTACATTTTTATTTGATTAGAACATTTATGTATGTGAAACAAAATTTCATCCCAATTCTAATGTAGGAACACATGTAAATGAAATCAAATAAGTACATGTCATTGTTAAACCAAGGAAGAGAGGTAATCAAATGACCTCCTTGGGGCTAATTAAAGTCTTGTACTCCCAGGATGTCCAGACTATATACTTATTAACTTTTGAATACATGTGAAACTACATATGGATTATAGAAAAGAAAGCTCTATTTCACATACTTAGGTTGTAAGAATAAGCAATCTTATATGTAATCATAACTACTATCACTTCATATATAATTAGTCATTCATAAGATCTTTGCAAATATATTTGGATTTTATAGTGATAATAGCCTCACATATATTAAATTAAATCAACACATGCAAGCTTGACATAAAAGAAATTCATTTACATTTAAACTTTTTAAAAACATGAATGCATGGAACCACATGACACACATAATTTAATATGATTGGAAAGGAATAATAAAACATAAAACATATGTTTCACTCAATCAAACTAATTCCAAATGACAATCAAATCAAATACAACCATTTAAAGTAAACCAGAGCTTCTTATTAAGTTATTTTTCGATGTTTGATTTGATTTAGAGAAAAGAGGAGATTCAATCATTTGATGCTCCTAACCCTTTACCGTATTAGTTAATTAATTTGGTTTAATGAAGAGGTAATTAGGTTGATTTTATGGATTAATTAAGCTATCATATAAATTAAATCAATTAATTAACCCTTACCTATGTTACCTTGAAGTAATTAACCAATTAATTATGAGCCAAGATGATATGCATATGCATTCGAAATTAAATCAATAATGGTATTAAGAAATGAAAGTGGCCTTATGCAACTAGCTCATAATTAATGGTTAATTAAGCTTAGGGACTTAATTAAGTACTCTTATAATTCTCCCACACATATGGGCTAATTATAATTTCCTTAGGATTCTCTTAGGTTTTTAAACACCTGAAAGTCTACCCAAGAAACTTAATTAAATGTGATCTAGAATGATTATGATTTTAATTTGATTAATTAATACATTTTAATTAATGAATTAAACCATTAATTAGTCATAAATTAATTAGTTTCAAGTTAAGTGAAATGAACTTAGGAAAAAGTTTGGGAAAGAGGTACTAATCTCATTCCCCATGCCCATTCACAGTTTCAAAATGATTAGCACGATTAATTAATGGTTTCCTTTCTGTTTAGAATTTTAATTAATCACCTAATTAATTAAGAAAGTAATTAGGGCTAAGATAAGGAATTGCCTTAATTAACCAATCAATAAATCTCAAGAAAATTATGGGAGGTAGAGGTTATCTCATTAATCAACCTCAAAAGCTTGGGATTAATTACTTAGTTAATTAGGGAGTTATTAAGCTAATTAAGTTTTAAATTATACTCAAATTAATCCTTAATTACCGTTCAAAATCAATTGGGAGCATTTTTATTAAATTCTCTGTGAAAATACCTTTAAAATAAGTATTTACTTATATTTTTTAGATTTTTCTACAATTAGTTATAATTTTATAGAGTTTCAGCAGATTTAAATGAATTTTATAATTTTTATAAAGTTTATTAATTTATTTTTGTTAAAATAGACCATTTAAGCTTCAAAATATAATATCTTCCAATCGAGAAATTCTTTTGACTTGAAACTTTTATGGTGGGTGCATTTTAACTTCAGTTTCAATCCCTCAAAATTTTAACTTAATCTAATGTGTATTTTTAGTATAATTAATGAAATTTGATTTCACTAAAACTCAAAGTAAGCTCAAAATAATTAGTAAAATTTAGGTATTTTAGGTTTGTTGGATTGCTCTCAATAAGATGAATCCAATGAGCCCGTGTTTGCAATTTTTTGTTAAGTATTTTATTTTCTATAAATTTTTGAGGTTTCATGTGATTTAAATAATTTCTTAAATTAGAAAATCCAAAATTTCTTACTTAACACAGTCAGCATTGCGGTGCCACATGGCACTGCGCGATTGGAATACATGTAGCATGTGGCACTGACTTGCCATGTGAGCGGGAATAGGAAGATGAATAAAAAAAATGATGTCCGGATCAGAATAATGGAAATGCATGATCGACATGTGATCTGAACTGGCCGATCTCACGAATCACAGGATTGGACGGTTGCTGTGTGTCAAGGCCGATAGAATAGTAAACCGAGGGATTTTGGGTTTTCTTTTGCAAAATCTAAGTGAAATTTTATTCGAATGGGCTCATTTTCAAGTTGATTCACACCGAAAAACTTTGATTTTATATTGGGATGAAGTAAAATGAAATATGCAAGGGTTTTCTAAGGAAATTCCTAAAAATCACTCAAGAAAATGTCACAAACAAAAGTTCCTAAGCTCGGCTACAGTTCTTGAAAACTACCTCACTAGGGATGATTTTCTGTGGCGATGATCCGGCATGCTCTTCAGTTTGGTAAGAAGCCTTGGAATGAACCTAAACCTTCACCTTCACTTCAGAATGGTGTGTTCTCCAATTGCCGCCACTTCATCATGGGGATCTACTTGAATTTATTTGCTTTTTCCCAAAAACCAAGTGGGGATGGTTGCTAGTTGCTTTGGGAGCTCTAAGAGAATAGAATGAGAATGGGAGGAGGAGTTTTGGTGTCTATAATTCTCTAGCTTCCAATGTATCCAAAAATCCCTTTATTTTGTGATTTATTGGCTCTTAATGGGTGTCCTTTGGCTTGGGGTAATTGGGAATTGAAGGGAATCATCTAAGGTGGCTCATTTTGGTTGGCTAAGGCATGGGAAGTGATTGCCATGAAGGAAAAATCTAGTAAGGGGAGGTGAAAGTTCTTCATGCCAAGTGTTCCAATGGGAGAGGAGAGGTGAATTCACCTCCCCATGAGTCATGGCAGACCCAACCACCTCTTGGGTTAGAGGATCAATGTCCTTGGTGCCTAAGTGGACCAATGGATGAGTGTCAAGTGGCCAAAGAAGAAAAATGACTATTTGGGAAAGTGTCTTTTCTCATGGGATGCCCTTGACCCAAGGGCAAAGTGGTCATTTGGTATCAGACTTGATTTGAGCAGCTATGAAATGAGTCAAAAGTGAGTTGAACCAAATTTCATGTCAATTGTAGTTCATTTGGTTTAATTTGGTCAATCTGACCCATTTGGGCCAAATTGGGTCAAATCAAGTTAGTTTAACTAATTGGTCAAATTGGGTCAAACCAAGGGTTAGATTAAGTTCAAATGACCATTTGGAGTGCATTAGTTCAATTGGTTTCAATCAATTTGGTTTAATTTGGATTTTGGATAATTTGAACCTTTAGGTCAATTTGGGTTAAGTTGGGTTAGGTTGACCAATTGAAATTGGGCTCAATTATAGCTTTGGTCAAGTTCAATAATCAATTAGAATGAACTTGAGCCATTGGTTGCAATCAATTTGGTTTATGTTATAATTTGGATAGTTTGGGTTCATATGGGTTAAAGGGTTGACTTAGTCAATAAGTTAGGTTGACTTGGTTTGACCCAATTCATGATAATTGATTAACCTAGGATAATCTACAATCATGACATGAAGTTTGGATTAGCTTAATTCACTTTGATTTGAATTAAATTAGATTTTGGTTCATGTAGGTTAAATTTGCCAGTTTGGGTCAAGTGAGCCAATTGGGTTTAGTTGGTTTGATTTTGAGTTGAGTTTGATTTAATTGAGTTTATATATGGATTTATGATTTACATATAAATTCAATTTCAATTGGTTTGGGTTCAAATGAGTTTTGGCTAATTTGAATATTTCAAGTCAAATGGATTAGGTTGGCTTTGACTTGAGTTTATTTTGATTTGGATTGATGATTATAGATTTCATTTATATTTGGATAGATGATTGAAGGAATGATTGATTCAAGAGAAATTCCATTGGTTTTGGCTTAATCTGGATAGGATTTGGTTAATTCCAAGAAATTGGCTTAAAAGGTATAAATTGGATTTTGATTTGATTTTGGATTTGGTTTTAGCTATTTGAATTTATATTCTATTTATATTTGGGAATATAAATGAAGATATAAATGATTCATGAGAAAATTACTTAAGTTTGGAGTGATTTGTAAGCAAATTTGATCAAGCTCATGAATGAAGGTCAAAAGGGCTCAAGTATGAAATTGATTTAGTTAGTTTTGATCATTGGGATGAGGGTTTCATTTATATTTGTGAATATAAATGAAGGAATAATTGATTTATAAAAAAATTAATTTATTTTGGGTTGATTTGGTTTAAGATTTAAACTCATGGTACTCAATCATAAGGCTTTAAGGTGGATATTGAATTTTGATTTGATTATGGGTTGCAATCATTTGAAGTTGGATTTGGATTTGATAAATGTTTGAGAGATTGAATTAATCTTGGAGAAAATCAATTGAATTTTGATTGATTTGAATTTACCTAAGGCTATGTCCATAGGATAAGATCATAGGGCTTAGGAAGGGTTTTGAATTTGATTTTGATCATAGATTTCAACCAAATGATTTGGAATATTAATTGGAATTTGAGGTTTCATTTGAAATTTGGATTTGAATTGAATTTGATAAGGTGCACATGGATTGGGTTTAGATATAAGGTAGGTGATTTTCCTAAGTCCCTAAGGCATGGCCTAATCCTACGATTAACCCTTCTAAGTCTCTAGGCTTAGTTTAAGTGTTCACCTAATCACTAGAAGTGTCTTATGATTAGGGAAGCCTTAGTGTCTAGAAGACTCCTAAGTCTAAGAATAGGAGGTTAAGAATTCACTCCAAAAGTGAGGTCAACAACACCCTAACATCCAGTCTATAATAATAGATCATAAAATAGAACATACATCACACCATGCACCATCCTAGCATAAAGCTAAAAGTGGTGACTTAATTATAATGTGGGTGTTAAGGCTTGTGTGGTGTCTCAACGAAGCATTAGTGTTGTATTTTCTAATGTAGAAAGATTCAATTTAACACAATAGGTTGGTTCACTTGAATTTGTTTAATTGATTTGAAATTTTAATTTATATTTTCTTTTGTTTCATATGATTACACTTAGAAACTAAGTGTTGTAAAGAGAAGAAAAGAGGATTGCTCTCTTTCACCCTACTTTAAGCCACTTCTAAAGTACATTAATTTGATTTGGATCTTTTTAGTGAATGGCTTATTAAATGATTTAATTAATCTTAGGTTTAGGTTCACTTTAAATACTCGTATTCAATATAAAAGGCATCTTAAGATTAACTTAATTGAACTACTTCCACATGACATATATTAAATCATTCCTTTCCATCACATATAACTTGCACATGATTTAATCCTAAGTGTATCTATACATGCAACATGATTTAACATACTTAAATGATGAATATATGTGCATGTGAATTTTATATCATTTTGTGTGGTTGAATTATTTAATCATATTAGTTTAAAACTCTATCTAAATTCTTATACAAAAATACATAGGGATGAAATTTAATAGGTATGCATCATTGTTAACCAGGGAAGTGAGGTAATTAAATGACCTCTTTGGGGCTAACTAAAGCCTCGTATTCTTGGGATGTCCAAACTATATACCCATTTGCATTCAAACATATGTAAATTTTTATACATGAATGTAAGAAAGAAAGCTCCAAATCTCATGACCAACTAATTCAATCACTTAGTCAATTATGAATGCATGTATCCTTGATAAAAGAAAAGGGGTTCTAATTCTTTAATTTAATACACACACATGTATAAGAGACATAAGCTAGTACATGCCATTATTAACCAGAGAAGAAAGGTAATCAAATGACCTCCTTGGGGTTACTTAAAGCCTCATATTCCCAAGATGTCTAGAATAAACACTTGCTTCTCTCAAATACATATGGATGTATACATAAATAAAGGAAGGGAAACCATCCAAAGGTTGTAATTCTATTTGTTTGAAACATTTAAGCATATGGAGTAAAGTTCTATCCATGTTCTAATGTAGGAACACATGTAAATTAAATCAAATAAGTATATGTCGCTATTAACCAGGGAAGTGAGGTAATCAAATGACCTCCTTGGGGCTAACTAAAGCTTCATATTCCTGGGATGTCCAGACTATATACTTATTAACATTCAAATATATGTAAAACTACATATGAATTATGGAAAAGAAAGCTTTACTTCACATGTCTAAACTATAAGCACATGTAAACCAATGTATACGTTCATAATTACTATCACTCTAATCAATGTAATTGATTCATAAACTTTGAAAAATTAATTTTAATTTACTAGTGATAATAGCCACACATAGTGTAAATTAATCTAACACATCAAATCTTACATAAAGGAAAACCATTTGATTTAATTAGCTTTGAAAAGATGAATGCATGATTTCAAATGACATACAATATTTAACAAGTGTAGAAATAGAACAATCAAATATAAGCATGTGGTTTCATTCAATCAAACTAATTCTTAAGGACAATTATGTTAAATAAAACCATTTAAAGCAAACCAAAACTTCTTCAATGTTATTTTTAGTTTCATATTTGATTTGAGTTAAGGGATGTGAGAAGAAATTTTTTGATCCTAACCCATTCCCATGTTTGTAAATTAATTTGATTTAATGAAATGTGATTAAGTTAATTTTATGTATTAATTAGGTTATGATATGCATTAAATCCATTAATTAGCCCTTACTTATCTTACCTTAACATAATTATCCAAATAATTGTGAGCCAATATGATATGCAAATGAATTAAAAAGTAAATTAGTATTGTTCCTAAGAAATGAAAGGGCTTGATGCAATTAGCTCATAATTAATGGTTAATTAGTGTGGTGAAGATTATATATATATATATATATATATATATATATATTCCTACCTTCATCTATCCCTTTTTGAAAAGAGGATAAACAAAAATAGAAATATAACACCTTGTCGGGACACCACGTAGGTCCGTAGATGTTCTTATTATGTTGATCGGGTATGACATTGAGGAAAGGTGTACTATCTCAAAAGATAGAAGTCACCACCCTACAATGGACCTAATCACCTGAATAAGGACTCCTAAGGACTATGGGTCTTTGGAATGTACCAAAGATTCTTCCCCTACTTTACATAGAAAGGTAAAGCAAGATTTATTTTAAACTAAGTTCATTAAGCTCCCTACAGGGGCAAGCCTCCATAGTTAATTACATCCTAAGAAAGGGGATTCCATAAGAATACTCTCGATTAAGGTAAATGATCATTATCTCCAAAGATTTTGAAGGTAGGACTATCAATTGATTGGTTTATTTTTAAAAAATCAAGTGGGATCAATCAAGAGGAGGGAGTTCTTATCGAAGCCAAATGAAGATGAGTAGGGGATGCTTAGGATACTAGGAAACTTAGTAAGCACCCCTAACTATCCTCTGGTTGGGCTTTATATTTTTGAAATTGAATTGATTTATTGGTTAGAGTTGAATTTTTATTAGAAAGTTAGGGCTTATAATTCCATGATACAAGGTCATGAAAATGCCTAAGAGGTAAGGATCTATGCTTGTAGCCCGCAAAGGAGAAAAGAAACCTCAGAACCTAAATCTAGGGAGCTTTGGTGAGGGCCAAAATCATAACCATCTAAGGTAAAAAATGGGTATTTGGTTTATCTCCATAAGAGAGGATAAGCCACTCGACTATTTGGACTTACAACTACCTGGGGGTGGCCGCCAACTAACTCCTCGTATGGTTTAAAATACATGTATGCAAGTCATATGCTTTTGCAAGATAGCTAAGTTATTGCTTATTTAGAAAGAGACTAAGTCCTTAAACACACTCACTAGGAGACTAGATTATGTAGGGCATGATTTAATGACTTAAATATAATGCAAATTTTATTATATTTGATTTTCATTTTAGACAATCAATTTGACACAATCTTTAGGATTAATATGCCTAATGCATAAGAAATTAGATTATGGGCCAAAATTAGCAAGATAAGGAGATGTGTTTCTACCATGGCTCTCAAAGGTCAAGCCAAGTTCTCTGGCAAAGGTGGAAGCCCTCCAATCAAGAGTGATATAATATGATTTTTATGCATGATGTGAGAAAGAAAATACAACATCCATCTAAGGGTTATTAATTCTTTTATCTTGATTTATAACATAAGCTTTAGATGAGGTTATGAGTTATTTATTTTTAGTTTGAATTGATTAGTTGGATAGAAAATTTATTTTTCCTAAGAGCCTAATTTTCATCTAGGCCATATGTCAAAGCAAGGAAGAAACTATGAAAACATGCCATCTTAATGCACAAGCTAAACAAACATCAATCAATTTATAAAGCTAGCGCAAAAGAATAAGAGACCAATTGTGGTCAGGCTCCACCGCACAAACCTGAAAATAAATTGGGTAGCCGAGCTCTACCTTTATACAACCCGAATTATAAATGAATAAATTACAACCAAGAAGGAATTCATTATTATGGGGTCCTTCATTCTTCATTTCTTCTTTCCTATTTCTTCTTTCTTCTTTATTTTTTTTCTTTTTTCTTCTTTCTTCTTTTGGTTAGTTGGAATGTGGTTGCTCCAAAAGTTTCATGTGGTAGATAAGACATAGTCTTATAACCAATGTTCATCCTAATTGCCCATAACAATCATTCCAAATCCTAATTATGAAATTACATGAAAATGAGAAAAGGAAATCTAACTAAAACCTACAAAATAGAGATTAGTTAAACAAACCATGAAATCCCAAGCATGTATATATATAAATTGGACTTAGCACCCCACACATGGGTAACTAATTCCACCTGGCCTATTTTGGATTATGCTTAGGGGTATAAGCACCTGTACAACAAAAATAGTTATATTTTTATTACAATGCCCCTTAAGCACAACCCCCTATAGAAGATAATGATTAGACTAAGATTGCCCTACCATTTAGTCTACACAGATACACCCTAACATCTACGCTAAAACATTACATCAAAAAATAGAAGAAAATGTCAAACCATGCATTTCCATAACCTAAACCTAGAAGTGGTGGCTTAGGCTAATGTGTATGCTATTTAAGGTCTATGTGGTATGCTTAGCTAGGCTTTAAGGTTAAAGTTTTCTAAGTATGAAAATGTTCAACTTAGAGGGTGGTTCAATTTAAGTGATTTAGTTGATTTGGTTGATTTTTATTTTGTGATTTGATTAGATTTTAATGAACCTATAATTAATTACTAAGTGTTGTAAATAGAGGAAAAGAGAATATAACTTCTCTTTCCTCCCTACCTTAAGTAATTTATAAGGTAGATTCATATTTTATTTTTGTTAGTAATGTTTAATTATATGTTTTGATTAATCCTAAGTTTAGATTTTTCCTAAACAAACTTATTCAAAAAGAAATGGATTTCAAGATTAAGTAAAGTGAAATACTATGACAAAACACACAAACTTCATTTCTTTCCCAACATGTGTAACATGCATATGGATGAATCCTAAGCATATATATTCATGCAAATGGAAGTGTTTTGCAAACCTTAATGATGAATGTTAAGAGATTTACTTAAGAAATTTTGGATGCTTCATGATGCATGATCTTTGTTTAGTAGAAAAGAGGGATTCTTTTATCCATTTTCCATATGCACATTTGCAACTATAAATGACATAAGTGAGTACGGTGCCATTATTAGCACTAAGGGTGTAAGGTACAAGACCTACTTGGGGCTACTTAAAACCTCGCAACCCCGAGGATGTCCAGAATAATATACCATTTTTCTTAAATACATGTG
This sequence comes from Cymbidium sinense, assembly GCA_021442155.1. Taxonomy (NCBI): domain Eukaryota; kingdom Viridiplantae; phylum Streptophyta; class Magnoliopsida; order Asparagales; family Orchidaceae; genus Cymbidium; species Cymbidium sinense. Next base: position 22,970,745 of record CM038229.1, read on the forward strand.
CATGGATAAAAAGAAATACATGGAAAGAGAATCATGCAAAAAAGTTTATGTTTGTTTATTTGATTTGTTTATCCAATTTACATATGCAAGTGTGAATATCCCTCTTAAGTGATAACATAGGAATGAATATGAATGGATTTAATCAAGTTTTGTATTCTTTTCAAATGAACTATACACTTTGCAAAGTCCTATTCAAAACTTTGCTAAAAGAGAACAGAAGGGAAGTCACACAATGCACATCTTTATATTAATACTCACATGCAAGCTTATAAATAATTATAAGTAGCATACCTTTCAATTATGATATTTGATTTATAAGTTTTGAAAATAATTTTGGATTTAATAGTGATAATAGTCATTCATATTCTTACTTTTGCCAAAATATGCAATTTGACATAAGGGAAACATTTCATTTTTAATTTGATTTTTAAAAAGGCATGAATGCATGGTTTTTATATGACATACATATATAGTATGCTAGAAAAAAATAAAGTGATGAAAGCATGTAAATTCATTTACCATAATTAATTCTTAAAGACAATCTTATGAAATAATATTATTTAAAGTAAATCAAATTTATTTCAAAGAGATTTTTTTAGTTTTGTTTGGGTTTGATTTGAATTTAAGAAATATGAAAAGGTTTTCTGGCCTTAACCCATTTCCCACATGTGTATGTTATTTTAGTTTAATTTTAGAATTATTAGATTGATTTTATATTTTATTTAGGTTAAGGTGTACATTAAGTTCATTAATTACCCTTTACACATATTTATCCAAATAATTATGAGCCAAAGTATGACATAAAATCATAAGGAATTTAAATCAGCAATGCATCCTAGGAAAGAAAGGGCCTAATGCATTTGGCTCAAAATTAATGAATAATTAAACTAAAGGATTTAATTTAAGTACTTTCATAATCCTTCCCACACATATGCGTTGGATATGATTTCCTTAAGCTACTTAGGTTATTGAACACCTAAGCATCTACCCAAGAAGAAATTGATTAAGTTCTAGAATATTTTGATTTTGAAAAAGTTTGATTAATTAAGCCATTTAATTAAGTGATTAAACTATTGAATTAATTTGCACTTTAATTAGATATTTATCCAAATGAAATGAACTTAGGAGAAAAGATTTGGGAGAGGACTCCTAATCTCATTCCCTCGCCTCTTTGGATAAGATAAGGGCATCATATATGCTTAGCTTAAATGGCAACTTTCTTAGGTGACAGAGGATATTGTAGTCCACCTTAGGTTGATCCTCTACAAGCATATCCAAGGATGGAGCATCCTGTGGAGGGGCTTCTCGATCATTTGTAACAATGACTTATTTCCCTCTATCTTGAGGTGCTGCCCTAGGAGGTAGAACCTTGCCACTATAGAGGTTGACTTCGGTGATCTCTTGTGGTAGGTTAGTGAAAGATTCTACCTGCTCGTCAGGCTCACCTACAACTTCTCTTATGGGACCCTCAGAATCGAATGATTCTAAGTCTATCTCAAGAGGTGAACCCATAGTATTCAAAGAAGGAAAGTCCAACTCTGAATCAGAAAGTGGAAGACTAGAGTTATTATAAGTGTTGTTCAAACTTGAATATCATTAAGAATAAATTTAGACAACCCATAAAAAGTGACACAGATATAATTTAAGCTAGCTTTATTCTTTGATATCTTGGATTTTGAAGGAGGTACATAGTAAAAATCAAGTAAATTAAGTGGTGTGAGGGATTTGATGCCCTCATCCACTGAAACAAGATGTCTACTAGAAGTAGAGATAGATGAAGTAGAGGTAGTCACTGATGTAGTTGCTGCAATGGTGAACTGGAGGCTGGACTGGGTTAGTGGTTATGCTACATGGCTATCCCGGGCTGGCACAGGCTACTACTACTGTTGCTACTGCTGAGCTCCTCCTTTCCTGGAGTTATCCTGAACAACTTTCAAACCTTCCTTGATGTTGGAGGTTTAAGTTGGCTTAGGCACCTGCAAGGAAAGTTTCTTAATTTTGGAGTCAATTTTCTTAGAGGTGCAGGATAACGAGATATCCCAACCTTCTTAGGTTTTGGAAGGATCGCAAGTATCCCAAGGATTACCCTAATGGAACTAGATTATTGTTCTACAGGGCATTCCTTCAAGATAACTATAGCACTGATTTTGAAGCAATGTTCAAGCCAGTCCTTGAATGTGAAGCAATCTTCCAAAACATGACCTAGCATGTGGTGGTATGGGAAAAAGTTAGGATCATTACTTTTGCCCACCTCCTTCGGCCTCCTAGGTTCAGGTAGCTAAAAATCAGGTATCTTTAAGAGATTCTTAAAGATCTTCTTGATTTCATCCCTCATAAGGGAATAAGTCATGTTAAGTTTATCCAAAAGAGTAGGTGGACTGTAACTACCTAGTAGCAGGTATGTGTACTGCTACTACTGATGATGTCACTGAGGAGGAGGTGATGCAGGCCAAGGAGGCTATGGTGGCAGTCGGTAGGACTACCTCGATGGTGGTAGAGGAGGTAGAAGTGATGGTTGTGGAGCATGAGATCTCTCAAACTACTCTCTGGCTGGCTATTTCCCCTTATCTACTGCTATCACTGCTCCAGGCTTCTTTTCAAAAGCTTAATGTGGCTTCTGCTTTGTTGATTTGTCCAGAAAAGGCAACTATTTGGCTTCTCCTTGTAAGCTAGCTGCCTTGTTGATTAGCTTCTCAAATATTTTGATGGTAAAACTTTTAAGCATGAAGGTGACTGGGCCATGAATATTCTTAAGCAGAATCTCAATGGCATGTTGCTTAAATAGCTGTGGTTTATAATTCATACTCAAATTATGCCATCTGAGAATGTAATCAATGAGGGACTCACCAGGGTTTTGTTGAGCCACAACAAGATCGCCTACAATCACCCTTTGTTAAGCTCCAGCAAACCTCTTAATGAAGAGTTGCTCCAACTCAAAAAAAGTATTCACTGAACTGTTGGGTAGTTCAAAGTACTAATCAAAGGTTATACCCGCTAAATTGCTAATGAAGAGACGAAAGAGTAAAGCATCACTGCCACCAGCATTATAACAGCTAGCTCTTAAATGCATAATATGCTGCCTCGGGTTCCCACTGCCATTGATGCTCTTGAAAGAAGGTGGCACGAAACCCTTAGGATATTGGATGACATCAAATTCCTCTAGGTAGGGTCTACCCTTTGGAACTGATGATCCTCCTCGAGCTTGAGCCAATGCTTCTCTCACCTACTACTCAACTATAGTTTTGATGTCTTTTTCCTGTATGAAAGTACTATCCACTACCTTGCTCTACTGGAAGTAAAGTCTTGGCTGGATCCAAGTCATACACCAACTCTGGCTAACTAATCTCAACTATAGTAGGATGAACTATCGGTGCTTGGTTCTGAAATGCCAAAATAGTTGCTAGCAAATCTTCAAACTACTTCCCCATTCTATCTATTTGTTCATCTTTCTATTTTATTTATTGAAGGAGGTGTTGGGTAGAGTAAGCTGTGTCTTCTTGCTCGGCCTCAGCACCTTCCAAAGTCTGTTGCTCATAGAGGAGGAAACCCCGGGTATCTACCATGTGTACCCCACTAAATCCTCTAATAGATCATCTTCATTCAGACCAAAGCTAACCTTCTCATCCTCTAAATTAGACCAGGAATATCCTAAGATTTTCTTCTTCTCCACTAGATATTGAGCTACTATGCCATCTAGGGATCGGTCCAACTAAATAGACACGAAAGATTAGGTCTGATCAGTAATGGGATCATTATCATGAACAAATAGACACCTAACCTCTGATGCTACTGGTAAGCTAATCTTATGAGGACTACACCCATTAGAAGATAGATACTCTTAACTACTACTAGATCTAGGTAGAGTGGTACTCCTAGGAGGATCTATCGCCATAGCGGCTGAACTGTCTCTTCCTCCCTCAACTACTGCGACTATCTCCATAGCCTGCTTCGGTGGTGGTGGTGAAGGGATGACTAATATAGTTCAAGGTCACCATTCCTTCTTCACCACGACTGGGGTAGAAGGTTGAGCAGGGGAGCTCAACCTCACCACAGTAGGTAGTGTAGATGGGATAGGATCTCTCAACCATAGTTGGATCACTAATGGTGTTCTCTTCTCCCATGATGCAACCTTCATGGCTTTGGTTGGAACAATAGATGATGGAACATGTATGGGAGACGACGGGTGTGGAGAAGGGCGGTGTGGTGGAGGCACCACTGACTCTCTCGGGATAGGAGCTCCTTTCCTATGATGTGTAATCCTCGTGAGTAAGATACTGTCAGTATGATTGATGAGGGTTACGCCCCGAACTGGAAAGTCCACAAGTGCGGAGGCCGCTGAATGTCAGCTATACCTTCGGCGCTCCTGGCTAATAATATGAATTGATGTATAGGCTTCTCTAGCCCTCTCCTACCTAAGCTATCTGCCAATGCTACTGGGAATGATAGATCTCAAGTCAAACTGAGCCCTAGACTCTGATCGTCCATAGACTCCTCCTACTAAGCATAAAATTGATCTAAGGCTGGCATACGACCTCTTCCTCTCACTAATAGGTGCCTGAAACTGAACCGTTGGTGGAGGCGAAGTAGAAATCCTCTTAGCATCCTCTCTATTAGATCCAGAGAGAAAGTGGAACTAGCTTTCTGTAACCAACAGGTAAATCATCCTAGGCAACTCCTCTATAATAGACTGAGTAGCCCTAACTGGGGCAGCATGAGGAACAACCATGTTGGCACTAATACTGTTGCTATGGGAACGGCCACAACCTTCCTCTTTAGTGAGGGAATCTCTGAATCAGATGACATGTCGACCTAGATGATCGATTTTTGCCTGGGCACCATGCTCCTGCTAACTGTCGTGAGGGGGTTCCCTCACATGTAATCCTGACCCCATCAAAGCCTCAACCAAAGTGGATGAGGTGGGCATAGTCAGATCATGGAAGGTTAGCCTGATCCAAGGCCAAATCCATCCTATGAGGAAGCATGAACACATACTTCTGTGTTGCCATTGCAATGAACTGACTGAACTAGAACTGACTGAAAAAATTGTTTGAAGCTGATTGAAACTACAATGTTGAAAACAAACTTGAATCATATTTTCTTACTTTGTTGATTTTTTTGAATTTGAATTTTAGAATTTGAACCCACACTGAACATCTTGAAAGTGTTAAGTGGGGCTCAAAATGGATTTAGAAGAGATTTTGAGATTGATTAGAAAGAGGATTTTTTAATGTAGAATCCACTTTCAACAAATTTGGGTATGTTGAAAATGGGTTCAAGTATTTTTGGAGAGATACTTCCATTGGTTCGTATTTGATTTTGATTTTTGATTTTGAGGACCCTTCATTTAACAAATTTGAGTATGTTAAAGTGAAGAGTCAATTGGTTTTGTTTTGATTTTTTTTTAATTTTTGGGATTTACTCACTTAGTAAATTTTGGTATGTAATCTGAGGTGTTTTAAAACAATCTCTTCTTCTATTTATGTTTGCTTGTTATGTGAATCATTTTTTATTTGTAAATTGAATCCTCTTTTAGAAAATTTGGGTATGCTAAATGAAGAGTCAAAGTGTGTTTTGTTTTTGAAGATTTTTGAAAATAGGATTCTTAGCAAATTTAGGTATGCTAAAGAAATCCAATGTGTTTTTGTTTTTGAAGATTTTGGAAAATAGGATTCTTCCCAAATTTAGGTATGCTAAGGAAATCCAATGTGTTTTGTTTTTGTTTTTGTTTGATTTTTGAAAAGGAAGATTCTTAGCATATTTAAGTATGCTAAGGAAATCCAAATATGTTTCTTTTGTTTTTGATTTGATTTTGAAAAGGAGGATCCTTAGCAAATTTAGGTATGCTAAGGAAATCCAAATGTTGTTTCTTTTTTTTTTTTTTGATTTTTACTTTTGAAAAAGATGATGTTGATTTTATTTTTGAAAATTGATTGTTCATTTTTTTTTTTTTTGAAAATTTGATTGTTCATTTTGTTTTGAAAATGAAAATCTTCATTCAATAAATTGAATGAAGATGGTCATTTGTGCTTTTGAAAAATATGATTGTTAAATTTTATTTTTGAAAGAGATGATTATCTTTTTTTTTTTAAAATGAAAATCCTCATTCAATTTGAATGAGGAAGTTCATTTGTGCTTTTGAAAATGTGATTGTTGGATTTTATTTTTTGAAAAGAGATTGTTGATTTTCTTTTCAAAAAAGATGATTGTTCATTTTTATTTTGAAAAATAAAATCACCATTCAATAAATTGGTTGAGGATGTTCATTTGTGCTTTTTGAAAATGTGATTTTTGGATTTTATTTTTGAAAAGAGATTGTTGATTTTCTTTTTGAAAAAGATGATTGTTCATTTTTGTTTTGAAAAAAAAATGAAATCTTCATTCAGTAAATTGGATGAAGATGTTCATTTATTCTTTTTGAAAGATATGATTTTTTATTTTAATTTTGAAATGAACCAACATATAATAATCAGGAAGATTGTTAGATGAAGGTGGCTTATGAAAAATTTTGTGTAAAATATTTTATGATGTGCATTTTGAAAAAGTGCTTTTTGGAAATTGATGTTTCTTATGAAGAATTTATTTTTCTTTATTTTTGGAATGAAGCTTTCCTTATCATAAAAATGGTAAAGAGGAAGTCTTTATTTATTTTCTTTTTTATTAAATTTTTATTTTCACCCATTAGAGAAACCAATGGGGGTTTTAAGACTAACACAGGGTGAGGTTCTAAAATCTAAAGATGTTGGCTAACTTAACTTAATGCTGAAATAAGCTAAGTTCCAATAAAAATAAAGATTGTCTTGGATTCGTACAAAAGTGCAAACCCATTATCGATACTTGGAGACAACGATCATTTACCAAAGATGGAGGGAGGAACCATCCCCAGCGGAGTCGCTAGAAAAATCTGTGGTGAAGATTTTATATATATATATAAATTCCTACCTTCATCTATCCCTTTTTGAAATGAAGATAAATGAAAATAGAAATATAACACCTTGTTGAGACACCACATAGATCTACAGATGTTCTTATTAGGGTGATCGGGTATGACATTGAGATAATGTGTACTATCTTGAAAGATAGAAGTCACCACCCTGCAATGGACCTAATCACCAAAATAAGAACTCCTTAGGAGTTTGGGTCTTTGAAATGTACTAGAGAATCTTCCCCTACTTTATATGGAAAGGTAAAGCAAGGTTTATTTTAAATTGGGTTCATTAAGTTCCTTATAGGGGCAAGCCCCCATAGTTAATTACATACTAAGGAAGGGGATTTCTTAAGAATACTCTCGATTGAGATAAATCATCATTATCTCCAAATATTTTGAAGGTAGGACTATCAATCGATTGGTTTATTTTTAGAAAATCAAGTGAGATCAATCAAGAGGAGGGAGTTCTTATCTAAGCCAAATGAAGATGAGTAGGGGATGCTTTGGATACAAGGAAACCTAATAACCACCCCAAACTATCCTATGGTTGGGCTTTATATTTTTGAAATTAAATTGATTTATTTATTTGAGTTGAATTTTTATTGAAAAGTTAGGGCTTACAATTCCATCATACAACATCATGGAAATGCCTAAGATATCAAGATCTACACTTGTAGCCTGCAAAGGGGAAAAATAATCTCAAAACCTAAATCTAGGGAGCTTTGGCGAGAGACAAAAGCACAACCTAAATCTAAGGAAAAACATGGGTATTTGGTGCTACGTGCTTTCTCCTCGACCGTCCGATCAAAGATCAAACGGTTGAGATTAAACATGTGATTCTTAAGGAATAAATCCATGGATCCTACATAGTTTGATCATGACTGTCCATAAAATGCATGGATGGACGATCCATGATCCATCACTGAGCTCGTCTATGGGAGAGGGCAACCGTCCACTCCTTAGGGATTGATCCGAGCTTGAGTGAGCTTAGATTGAGCTCAAATTTTAACCACACCATCTAAGATCAAGCATAAAAAGATCTAATGGTCAATTTTGCAGGGGTGAAAATTTCTTTCACAAGGGACCAAGAACTCCTATACCTAAGCTCGGTTTGAAGGAATACCTCGTTGGAGGCTATCACCAGTACTCCCAACCATCTAGGTAGTTTTGTCTAGTGGAGATGAAGCTCTGTTGAATATTTGATAGCTCGAGGTTGAGTGAATCTTCTTATGGACCAATCTCCTCTTCAAATGCTGGCGGCCTTGGTCTAACTCCCACCTCCCTTGCCTTTGAAGCTTAGAAGAAGCTTTGGTTGAGTTCGATTAGGGCCTCTAAGGATACTTGAAGGAGGAATTAGATTGGAATTGGGTATTGGCTAAGTTGGAATTTCCCTTAGCCTCCCCTATTTTTAGTTTGAAGGAATCCAAAAAATGGAGAATAAAAAAACCTTGAAAATTGCCTGAGGAAGCTTGGAGTGCTACCTCTAGGTCTCTCCCAGTCAATCAAGTGTGAATGTCTTGGATTCAAGTGAAATTAGGGGGAGTATATCTCCCCCTTGAAGGATCGAATGTCCAAGCATGGCTTTTCCATTTTGGATCAATTGGCCTAATTCAATGGGTTGTTTTGGTTGTTTGAACTTGCACATGGTTTGTTTTGGCCAGAGGAGTGGAGTGGTGAAGCTCCCATGTGCTCAAGGGAGTGGAGGAGTGATCCCAATGTGCTTATTTTCAAGTGAGTGGTCAGTTTTGGGTTTTGGTTGGGTTTGGTTGACCTAAACCCATTGGTTCATGTGCACCATGCTTACTAGTGTCCACTTGGTCCACTAAGAGGGTGCCAAGTGGCCACGAAGAGGATTTGACCAAATTCTAAGTGAATTTGGCCAAGAATTACCCTTTGACCTTGGAGTAAAATAGTCATTTGGCTTGGATTTCAGTTTGAATATGTTTGGTATGATTGAAAAATGGGTTGGGCCGAGTTTCAATGAATTTGGAATTGATTTGATGTGATTTGGCTCATGTTGACCAATTTAAGTCAAGATGGGTCAACTTGGGTCAAGTTGACCAATTGGTCAAATTAGGTCAAACCAAGGGTTGGGTGAAGTTCATATGACCATTTGAAATGTATTGGCATCATTGGTTTGGTTCAAATTTATTTATATTGAATTTGGTTCATTTGATTTCATTTAGGTCAAATGGGTCAAGTTGACCAATTTGACCCATTTGACCTATTTGGGTTAGTTCATGGGTTTTTTTAGGTTTCATTGGTCATTTGAAATGATTTGGTATCTTTGTTTCCAATCAATATTGGTTTGATTTAATTTTGGCACAATATGACCTTTTAGGTTAAGTTAGGTTCATGATCAATTGGGCTAGGTTGGGTCTAGTTGGCCAATTGAGGCTTTGGTCAAGTTCAATAAGTGATTTAGAATGAACTTGACCCATTGGTTTCAATCGATTTGGCTTAAATCAAGTTTTGACACATTTTGACTTTTTAGGTCAAGTTGGGTCAACTTGGGTCAAGTGGCCAATTGGGCTAGGCTAGGCTTAAATGATGACTTGGTTAAGTTCAAACATTGATCGTGAATGAGTTTTGATCAATGGTTTCAATTAATTTGGTTTATGGTGGATTTTAGCTAGTTTAGGTTTCATTTTTGGCTAAGTGTTGACTCGTTCAACCCTTAAGTTTGACTTGGTTTGACCCAATTTGAGTGATATATCATCTCATGATAATTATTGCTCACAATGTGTGGCTTAGGGCTTGATCAAGGCTTGAATCAAGTTTTATTTAACTCACATATGGACTTATGATTGAAATATAAATCCATTTGAAAGTGATTTGGAGTTAAATGACTTTTAATTCATTTGACAATTCCAAGTTCAAAGGGTGAACATGAGTTTGAATTAGGTTTGCTTTTTAAATTTAGTTTTAGTTTGATGATTGAAGTTTGTGTTTATATTTGGATTCATGATTGAAGGGTTGATTGAATCATGATGAAAAATCAAGGGTTTGGCTTGATTTGAATTTGATTTGGCTAAGTTCAAGAATTTGACTTGAAAGGCTTAGGTTGAATTTTGGTTGATTTTGGATTTGATTTTTGAATTTATTTTTGGATATTTGAATTTATATTTCATTTATATTTGTGAATATAAATGAGAATATAAATGGGTTATGAGAAAATTTCTTAAATTTGAATTGATTTGGATTTGATTTAGGCTTAGGGAAGATTTTTGGAATTTGGAATCCAATCATGGGTTTCAGTCATTTAGAATTGATTCATGATTTGAGAAAATCAATCAAGTTAGAATTTATTTGAGTTTGAAGTTGATTTAATTTTGAGTTTGATATTAATTTTGAAATTTAACTTGAAGGATGGAAGTGAGGATTTGGTTCAAGCTATAGGGTAGGCAAATTTTCCTAACAACCCTAAGGCATAACCTATTCCTTTGGCTAACTCTTCTAAGTCTCTAGGGCTAGGTTAAGTGTTCACTTAATCACTAGAAGTGTCTTAAGACTAAGAAAACTCTTAGTGTCTAAGAGAATTATTATGCCTAAGATTGAGGGGTTTAGAGCTCATCCTAAAAATGAGGTCATCAATTAGATTAAAGAGCTTCATTAAGTACTCTTATGATTTTCCCACACATGTGGACTAACCATAATTTCCATAATTTTCTTTAGGTTATTAAACACCAAAAGGTCTAGTCCTCAATTAATTAATTAAGATATGGCGTGGTTTAAAATTTTAATTTAACTAATTAAGTAATTAATTAACCAATTAATTCCTAATTCATTTTTCTTGAAAAGTGGAAAGAACTTAGGGAAAGAGATTAGGAAAGAGGTCACAATCCTTTTCCATAAGTCCCCTCACTGTTAAAGAATGATTAATGAGCCTCATTAATTGATTAATTACTGTTAATGTGATTAATTAACCATTAATTAAATTAAGAAAGTAATTATATCTTAATTAACTAATTATCATATTTAATTAACCAATAACTCCAAAAAAATTAGGGGAGGTCGAGGTCATCCCTTTAAATAATCTCAGAGAATTTGGGGTTAATTAACTAATTAATCAGGGTGTAATGAAGTTAATTAATTTTTTAATTAAACCATAATTAAGCCTTAATTACTATTCAAAATCAATTAAGGATATTTTTAATAAATTCATATCAAAAATACCTTTAAAATGAGTATTTAATTATAATTTTTGGACTTTTCTATGATTTGTTATAATTATTTAAAGTTTCAGCCATTAATAATGATTATTTAAACCTAATTAAGCCTAATCCAGAGCCACATGGCATTGGCCTTGCGCTTTGTGCGGCGGATTGGCTATTAAAATCGAAGAGTCGGTCTTGCGACTTGGCGACGGCGAATGCCTCTCCAACGTCCGATCTCAGATGGCACAGTACAGATCAATCCCATGGTTAATAAAGAATTAAAATGGCTCAATCTAATGGATTTAATCATGGCTGTCTATTCTGATCATGCGAAACAGACAACGCGTGATCTATCATTCCATGGGCGATGAAGGATGAAATTCGTCTGCCATTGCCCGCACGATCTGAGCTCACCTGAGTTCAGATCCACTCTAAATAGATCCCATCCCTTCATGATAATGATCAGAGAGGATCCAACGGTCAAGATCATGTGATATTCAACTTTCCTTCAAAAAGCTCCAAAAAAATATTTCAAGAAAGCTCAGTTTCAATAACATACCTCACCGGAGCTAATGGTCAGTGGTTCCCATGCTTGAGGAAGCTTCGTATGGTGGAGAAGAATCCCTGTTGAGCTGCAATTAGGTTGATTCCATGTGGTTCGCTCAAAAGACCAAGCTCCATCCTTTGGAGGCTCTGTCTTAATCGAACTACTACTTCCAGTGGGCTTGGAGCTTGGGGGAAGATTTGTATTACTTCAACAAGATATGAGGATGGTGTGTACAAGAGGAATTAGAATTTGGTTGTGGATTGAGGGATTTGGGATCAGACAATCGATGTCCTATTTCGGGTGCACTCAGGAAGAGGAAATTCTGGTGAAGGGAAGCTTGGGGAAGGCTCGGGAGCTCGCTAAGGGACTCAGAATTTCCTTAGGAAGCTCTGAGGATTCGAATGAGTGCTTGTGGTGTGAGAATTTAGGGGTGTATACCCCTTTTCCATTATGATGAATGGACGGATCGAGCTCTGGATTTTTGACCAGCCAGCTATTGCCAGGGCACCAGAGTGGTCTCGATTACCTTCAAATGGCACGACTTCAATGGAAGGAGGGATGGCAGGAGGTTCAAGGAAAGATGTAGCTTGATCTTTGTCCATGGGGTTCAACCATGGAGGGAGGTGAGTTAACTCACCTCTCTTTGGACCATGGCAAGCCTAGCTCACTTAGAGTGGGCTAGATGGGCAAGTGAGATCCCATTTGGGGTGAGTGATGGCTGTCAATGGAAGAGGGAAACTGGACTTTGCCAATTTTGGCAAAGATGTCATGTGGGAGGCAAATCCAAAGGGGATTGCTTTGGGTTTGACCCCCATTTGGGTTTGGGCTAGTTTTGGACTGATCCTAAGTGGGTTTGGGTTGGGTTATGTCAGATCCTAAGGTGTCATGGGTTGGTTTCAAGGGATTTAGCTTAATTTAGGTCATATGGATCACTTTGGGTCATGTTGGGCTAGGTTGACCAAGTGGACAAATTGGTTCAAACCAAGCTTGGGTTAGTTTCAAATGATGATTTGAAGTATTTTGGTTCAAGTGGTTTCAATCAATTTGGTCTAAGTTTGATTTTGGCTCATTTGAATTCATATAGGTCAAATGGGTCAAGTTGACCAGTTTGATCAAATTAGTCAAATTGGCTTGGATTAGGTGTTGGTTCAAGTTCAATTGTTCAATTGGATAGGATTGTAGGCTTTAGTTTGAGTTGATTTGGATTTAATTTGGATTTAGGCTAAATTGACCCTTTAGGTCAATTTAGGCCAAGTGGGTCAATTGGGTTTAATTGGTTAAACTAGGCTCAATTATGGCTTTGGTCAAGTTCAATAATCAATTTGGAATGAACTTGAGCTATTGGTTACAATCAATTTGGGTTGGATCGTGATTTGACCTATTTTGGCCTTTTAGGTTAATTTGGGTCAACTTGGGTTAAATGGCCAATTGGGTTTGGTTTGGCCTAATTGATGGTCAAGTCATGTTCAATCATTAATCATGGGTTGGTGTGAATCAATGGTTTCAATTAATTTGGTGTAGGATAGGTTTTGGTTAATTTGGGTTCATATGGGTTAAAGGGTTGACTTGGTCAAATGGCCTAATTGACTTGGTTTGACCCAATTTATGACAATGATCATCCTAGGGCGATCAACAATCCTGATGGAGGGCTTAGGTTGGCTCAGTTCGATCTAATTTGTGTTGGATTAGATCTTGGCTCAAATGGGTACTTTAGGTCACTTTGGGTCAAGTGAGCCTAAATGGGTCAATTGACTTGATTTTGGTTTGATTTCGATTTAGTTGAATTTAGATATGAGTTTAGGATTGAAATATAAATCCAAATGTAATCAATTTAAGTTTCAATAGGTTTTGGTTTATTTGAAATTTTCAAGTCAAAATGGTTAAGATAGGCTTGACTTAGGTTGATCTTGGTTTGGTTTGATGATTGTAGGTTTCATTTTTATTTAGATAGGTGGTTGAAAGAATGATTGATTCAAGACTAAATCCATTAGTTTTGACTTAATTTGGATAGGATTTGGCTAAGTCTAAGGAATTGGTTCAAAGGATTTAAATTGAGATTTGATTTGATTTTGGATTAAGTTTTAGCTATTTTAATATATATTTTATTTATATTTGGAAAGATAAATGATGGAATAATTGATCCATGAGAGGATTAATTGGGTTTGACTTGATTTGAATGGGATTTTTGACTATGCTCACGATGGTAGGTCAAAATGACTTAGAAGGGGATTTGATTTAGTTTGATTTAATTCTTATCATGGGAGTGTAGATTTCATTTATATTTCTGAAGATGATTGATAGAATAATTGATTCATGAAAAAATCAATTGATTTTGGGTTTATTCGGGTTAAGATTTGGCTAAGCTCATGGGATTGATTCATATGTCTTAGGGAGGGTATTGACTTAATTTAGTTTGATTTAGTTTTGATCATTTGAATATAAATTTAATTTATATTTGGGAATATAATTGATGGAATAATTGATCCATAAAAGGATCAATTGAGTTTGATTTGATTTGAATGGGATTTTTGGCTAAGCTCATTAGAGTGGATCATATGGCTTACGAAGTATTTAGCATGATTGTAGTTTTCTGGCAGTTGGACTTGGAATTAAGTTTAGTTGTAAGTTTGATAGAGTGATTGAAAGGTTGAATTAATATTTGGAAAAATCAATTGAGTTTGGATTGATTTGAATTTGGCTAAGGCTAAGTCCATAAGGTAGAATCATAAGGCTTAGGTTGATTTTGAGTTTGGATTTGATTATGGACTCAACCATTTGACTTGGAGTTTGGATTTGGATTCAGATTTAGTATTTGAATTGAATTTGAGGTTTGTTCTGATAAAGTGAACAAACCCTTATGATTTTACCTCAAGTGGGTCGCTGTAAGCATAGCGAACACCAACCAACCTAAGGTGCCCATCAGTGTGCGATGATCAATCTAGAAAGAAGGCGTGTAGACTTATATCTCCCTAAAGTGAAACCGATCACCAAGATAGTTTAGTCTCCTTGACAAGTGCTATCCAACCTTGGGCTTCCCATCAGTGTGCAATGGTTGTGCTAGGAAGAAAGCGTAGCATACTTACATCTTCCAAAGTAAGGAACAACCACTAGGGTAACCCATTGTTGGCACAATAGATCTACCCGACCTAAGGGCGGATACTAAGTAGGGAGTCACAAAGAAGGACTAGACCCATATTTGAAGTAGTTAAAAGAAAGGGAGCCGCTAGGGGACTTACCCTAAAACTCAAATATATTCGACCAAGTCAGTGCACGATGGCTAGTTCAAGAAGAAAGCATACCAGACTTATATCTTCTTAAACGAAGTCAACATGAGGTTTATTGATTGATCACAGAAGGCACCAAACTAACGTATCATCAATGCGGTTGCCAAGTAAGGAAGGAAAGCATAGCAGACTTACATCCTCCAAAATAAGAAGACTGCTGGAGTGACACACTAGCAGGGTAACATGTCAACCCAACCTAGAGCAGCTACTGCGTGAGTGCTGCTGAGGGCATTATCTCACATCAAAGTAGCTCGAGAAAAAATATATTTGTATTTTTTTGATGTTTTTGAGTGTATTTTATGTTTGTGTTGTGTTGATGAAGGATACGATGCCACTTGAGTTCCTCACACCTTCCCTAAACACGTCATGGAGGATTCACAAACAAAATGTTTTCAGGTTGGAAGAGATTGAATTTGAAACATAATTTTATTGATGATAATTATTTTTAAACATGATCTCATGGATAATATTTCCTTAAATAAAGTACGTTGATTGGAAGCATCAGGTGCTCCTTTATGGTTGATAAGATGATATGATCCTCTTTGGTAAGCCTTTCCTATAACAAAAGGGCCTTCCCAAGTGGATTCAAACTTTCCTCCTATCTTGCCATGGATAACAATTGATCTCCTTAGAACTAAAATAAGCTCTCCTACTTGAAAACCTCTAGGATAGACCACCTTGTTATGATCTTAAATCATTTTGGCTTTATACAACTCATGGTTCTAGCATGCCCGTAGGCGTCTCTCCTCCAAACCTTCAAGCTCTTTTAATCACAACTTAGCGTTCTACTCCATTGTGATCTTGCTACCCACAGATATCCTTAGTGATGGGAGGTGGACTTCTAATGGTAGAACAACTTTAGACCCATGCATTAAGGAGAAAGGGGTAGACTGAGTTAGATTTTTGTATGTGGTACGGTAGGCCTATACGGCTTCTACCAACTGCTCATGCCTAATGGTAGAATATCTCTAATCTATGTCGTGTCTCCGGGAAAAATTGTTGATCTTAGTGATCTTAAATGCAATACCATTATCATATATAATTTATTAAGGCACCCTGAATATATATACGATATGGTTTCTAAAAACATGGAGCACATGCTAAGCTATGACTTCTCTTAGCGGAATCGCCTCTGCCCACTTGGAAAAGTAGTCGGTAGCAGCTATAATAAACCGATGACTTTTGAAAGAAAGAGCATCAATCGGACCCACTATGTCGATACCCGAACACTCAAATGGCCATGAGGCCAATGTAGGATGTAGAATATTGGGTGGTTGGTGCAAGACCACATAGTGTATCTAACACTAGTGGCATTGCTTTGCTATGTCCATGCAATCTGTAATCATCGATGACTAGTAATATTCTAGTCTCTTGATCTTGACATTCATCTTTAGACTGGATTGGTGCACTCCACGTAATCCTAAGTGAACCTTGGTAATGATCTTACAAGATTCCTATTTATCTAAATAACAACCACATATGATCGAAATACCGCTGGTACAAGGTTCCATCCATGAGAGCATAGGAAAAGACTCTCTGCTTCACCTGATGTGCTAGTGACTTCTCTTGAGATAGTTTGCCTATATTTAGATAATCCATGAATGCTTGCCTCCAATCCAACTCCTCATCCTTTTTGGCAATGGAAACCTCCCCTTCAAGAGGATATCTTTCGATGAGTTCACATCAATAAGGGATAAGACTTGCCTATTTTGGACCCTTATTGATATAGACTCATCTTATGAACATACCAACTCCTTGGCAAGTTTGGGTAAAGCATCCACTATGGCATTTTCTCCTCAAGGGATCTTGTAAATGATAACCTCTGGGATTTGGGCCAACAACTCCATAGTATACTTGTGGTAGTAATTGAGCTTAAGCTTTAAAACCATGTAAGACCCAGCAATTTGATTGATGACTAATTGAGAAGCCCTGAAGATGTTGATGTTCTGGATGCTTAGAGTAACAGCTAACTCTATACTGGCAATCAAAGCCTCATATTTAGCTTCATTGTTGGTGTAAGGATTAGACAAGTGATATAAGAATCTCATCACATCACAATCCAGAGTTAGGAGAACTACTCCTACCCCTTCCTTCCTTAGGATAGTAGATATTGGTTCTTCTCCTCTTTGAGAGGAAGTCGCACCATCAAAGTACATCTCCTAGTAACGAATGCTAGTGTCCCCTAAGTTCATGATTTGTTCATCGGGGAGGACATCATTAAGTGGATAGCCAGCATGAAGTGGGTGTGCCACTAAGAAATCCACTAGTGCTTATCCTTTCACCGCACGGAGGGGTACAAAAGTAATGTCAAACAATGACAAAAAGATGGACCAACATGTCAACCATCCGGATAGTGTTGGCCTTGTCATGAGATATTGCAGTGGATTAATCCTCAAGATCAAGTTCACCTTATGAGAAAGCATGTAATGACGTAGCTTTTGGGATGCAAAGATTAAAGCTAGGCAATGCTTCTCAATGGATGGATAGTTTTCTTCAATAGGGATTAGACGATGGCTGAGGTAGTAAAGTACATTTTCCTTCCCTTCATTGTTGGTTTGGGCCAACACAGCACCAAGGGAGACATCTAATGTAGCAGTCTAAAGAATGAGTGGCTTGCCTAGGATAGGGACTGCTATAATTGGTGGCATCATCAGGTAGTGCTTGATGTCTTCAAAGGCATGCTGACACTTGTCATCCCACTTGAACTTGGCATCCTTTTTTACAAGTGTTGAGAATGGCTGGCATCATTTTGATAAGTTGGATATAAAGCATCTTAGACACCCCAACTGCCCTTGAAATGATCTAAGTTGAGTTAAAATTTTAGGGGGTGACATTTCTAATATTGCTTTGATCTTCTCCTGATTCATATTGATTCTACAATGTCAGACAATAAACCCAAGGAATTTCCATGAAGCTACTTCGAATGCACACTTCAGGGAATTCATTTTGAGGTTAAATTATCTTTACTATTTGAAAGCTACTCTCAAGTCAAAGAGATGATCTTCCTTTTCATTACTTTTGACTACGAGATCATCAGCATAACATTCAACTTGATGATGAATGAGATCATCAAATGTTCGAATCATGGCCCGTTGGTATGTTGCACCGACATTTTTAAGATTGAAAGGCATGACCCTATTATAATAGATTTGATCAGGGTTTAAAAAGTAATATTTTTCTCATCTTCAGGGGCCATCTTTATTTGGTTATATCCATATGAGCCATCCATGATGGAGAAAACTGCATGAGATGAGGCAAATGTCCACCATCAATTCTGGTATTGGTAGTGAAAATTCATTTATTAGACATGCCTTATTTAAGTCCCTAAAATAGAGGCATATGCAAATTTGCCCATTTTTCTTCTTAACTGGGATGACACTGGACAACCAGATAGGGTATTTTTCTTCCCAGATGAAACTAACATCGATCAGTTTCTTGACTTCCAAAATGACATATTGTTCAATGTCTAATGGCATGCATCTAGGAGATTGCTTGATAGGGTTAGCACTAGGCTCTATTGCTAGTATGTGGATTACTACATCAAGAGATAAATTGAGCATCTCTTCATAACTTTATACGAAGCAGTCCTTAAACTCAATCAATAGCCTAACTAAGTCATTAGTTTTAGTTTCATTCAATAAGTAACTGATGTATGTCGAACGTGGATTGTCTTCAATCCCTAAGTTAATTCCTTTAAGCTCGTCGATGGTTGATGTGATCTCTTCTTTGAACTCTGGAGGTGCATCTTTCACTTCAAAATCATCTAGAGTATTTGAAGTTTCTAAGCACACCTCCTCATATAAGTTAATGTGAATTGAAAAGAACCTATCAGATTCCAAATGATTGATAATGACTAGGCAGTAATTTTCATCGTCGCCTGGACCCACTAAACTAAATCTAAGTCTCGATCTTGATTAAGAGCTTTTACTTTGGTTCTTTCATATTCTTTAGAAATAGTCTGACCTATGCTTCAACCAAGTATGTGGGATTAACCCTTTCTTTGCTAGATTATGAACACATGGCGAGTACCAATCAAAAGTTAATTCTATTAAATCTTTATATGAATCATCCTCAAGTTTTGCATTAATATTTTGACTTGAGGATGATGCTCCCAAGAAGAACCTTTAAGTCTTACATTTTTGGATGACTTAGGGGCTTCCTTAGCTACCAAACTGATATGACTCCAAATCCTCTAATTGCCAAACTATAACATACAACAATAAGAATTACAATGATAACAGACTCAGTACAGTAAGGAAGACCAAATACAGCCATAAAAATTCAAAGAATCAATATACAGAGGCCATTTATGATGATTACAGAGGGGAAAGAAGATAATCAGACATGTTAAGAATAGAAATAAGCTACAAAGATTACAAATTACAGTAACAAGACCAGAACAATAGATTAACAACAACAGAGGACCCATGTGACAAATATGATAAACAAACAATAATAGATAGCAAAATAAAGGAAGTTTACAATAATATAACAGAATAAAAGCCATTACAGAACCATAACTGCACATTAATAACAAAGAGAGTAAAGCAACCGTGAGCAAAGTATTCCAGCCTTCCTACATAAATAATAGATGGCACTTACAGAGAACAGAAGAAAGAGTTAACCACCAAAAATTAAACAGAAAGACAAAACTATAGAAAACAAGAAAACAAGAAGAGCTTTTGAATGATCAGCTAACTGATTAAACCACCAATACTCAAGAAATTCCATCAAGGATAAAAGGCAGTTAAGAGAAACTGCAAGAATGTTCCACCCCTAATAGAAAGAAGATTGATTGTAATAGAAAGCAATTATACTAAAAGAAGAGCATTTGTATCTTGTAAAGAAACATTAGAACTAAGTAAATCAGAGGATGTAATAGTATAAATAGGGAGAGAAAGAAAAATAGTGGATGATATGATATATTCTGAAAAGAAACACTCCCTTCTCTGTCTATTCTTCTTCTCTTTCCTCCTCTATCTTCCTCACCAATTTTCCTTACCGAAAAACCCCATTTCTCCGGCCAGAAACCCTAGGGTTTCTCCCTTCATACCCACAGCCTTTTCCCTCTCTTGGAGCATCGACAGCTCGAACGAGAGAAACAAAGAAAATAGAGTTAAAAACAAAGCAATCCCACGGTGCAGGTAAACCCAAGAAGCTATGCTAAGTGCTAGATCCAATAGTTAGAAGGAATACAACGCGATCTGATGGCCCAGAAGATAGCTGCTAAACCCAATCCTTATTCCCTACTCAACCAAGTTCATTCCACTCAGATTGACTCATTAAACTGAATCAGGCTCATATCATTGGTGCTCTTGTTGATTATCACAACCAGCAATGGCAGAAGGAACAAGACACACAACCAAGACATTAGAATAGTGTGTGACAAGGCTCAATAAAATAGAGGAGCAAATGTCCTCAATAACTATGATCTTGAATGAAGTTTCAAGAAGATTAACTGCTATAAAAGATAAATTGGAAAAAAATTCTCAAGAATAGCAACAATCTCAATCCCAGGTATGTAATTCAACTCATACAAAATTTTGTACTACAAAGCACCATATACACAATGTAACAATAGACCAAGTAAGGTAGATATGCCAAGATTTAATGGAGAAAACCCTAGAGGTTGGCTGTTCAAAGCAGACCAATTCTTCCAATACTATAGCTTATCAGAAGACCAAAAGTTTATTATAGCCTCAGTTTACATGGATAGACCTGCACTAAGCTGGTATCAATGGATGCACTTAAATAATCAATTGCATTCATGGACACAGTTTAAAGAACAGGTTATTCAGAGATTTGGACCCTCTCTGTACAGAGATTTGAGAGGAGATTTAGCTAAGTTATAGCAGAAAACTATAGTTCAATATTTCTACAATGAATTTAAGGAATTAGCTAATCAAATTTTAGGTATTCCATCTGAATTTCTACAAAGTTATTTTGAATCAGGGCTTAGACAAGATATTAAGAGAGAAGTGAGAGCCTTACAGCCCAATTCTCTTCAGCAAGCTTTTCAATTAGCTAAGCTAATGGAAGATAGACTAGATGATAAAATTTCCATGGCCATAAATTACAGAGTCAACCAATCTCCAGCAGTAAAATAGCCACAGATATATCAACCACCCCTACTGCCTACTCCCATAAATGCCACTCAACATAGCAATAGTCACAATAAATAGATAATACCAATTCAGACTTTGACAGCTACACAGTTGGAAGAAAGAAGAAAGAAAAGACTGTGCTTCAACTGTGATAAAAAATTTCATAGAGGACATATATGTCAATCCAAATTATTTACCTTAATGATGATAAATGATGACCAAGAGCATCAACTATAGCAAGATACTCAACTCAGAAAAATAATGTGTACAAGAAGAACTATCAGAAATAAGCTTCAATTATCAGCCATTCAATCCAGGCTAAGAAAGACTATCTAAAGTATGTATAATTATCAGCTTTCCAGCTAGTTACAACCACCTACATAGTTCATATTTTTTCTCTTTTCATATCCAAACTGCATAGAATACCATAGAGCATAGCTGCAAATAAGATATTCCATAGTAATAAGTCAGTTTGGCATAACAGTCCTTTTCAGCCTCAAAAAGATGGATAAACAGAGAAGTCTCATATAATACAGCCATATACAAATGATGAGTCATTTTCAAATAGGTTTGCCAGACCTACAACTATAATTGGACCATATAATTGTAACACAACTACCAATATAGAGGTAGAAACCAGTACTATAAAGGGGATAGGATCCTACATCTACATCAGTAAGAACCATCCAACTCAACAACACTATGGCAAAACTATGTAAGGGAATGGAATGCTATCAATTGATGATCCTGAGGTATGAATTGAGGAATCATAGAAGGCAATTCATGATTGTGACCTTGAGGACAAGGTCAAGGTGGGGAGGGGAGTAATGATATGACTCCAAATCCTCTAATTGCCAAATTATAATATACAATAATAAGAATTATAATGATAACAGACTCAATACAATAAGGAAGACCAAATACAGCCACAAAAATTCAGAGAATCAATATACAGAGGTCATTTATAATGACTACAGAGGAGAAAGAAGATAATCATACATGTTAAGAATAGAAATAAGCTACAAAAATTACAAATTACAGAGTAACAAGACCAGAATAATAGATTAACAACAACAGAGGACCCATGTGACAAATATGATAAACATACAATAATAGATAGCAAAAGAAAAGAAGTTTACAATAATATAACAGAATAGAAGCCATTATAGAACCATAACTGCACATTAATAATAGCAACAGGAGTAAAGCAACCAGAGCAAAGTATTCCAGAGCCTTCCTGCAAACATAAATAATAGATGACACTTACAGAGAGCAGAAGAAAGAGTTAACCACCAAAAATTAAACAGAAAGACAAAACTATAGAAAATAAGAAGAGCTCTTGAATGATCAGCTAACTGATTAAACTACCAATACTCAAGAAATGCCATCAGGGATAAAAGACAGTTAAGAGAAATCGTAAGAACGTTCCACCCCTAACAAAAAGAAGATTGATTGTAACATAAGAGCATTTGTATCTTGTAAAGAAACATTAGAACTAAGTAAATCAGAGGATGTAATAGTATAAATAGGGAGAGAAAGACAAACAGTGGATGATATGATATATTCTGAAAAGAAACACTCCCTTCTCTGTCTATTCTTCTTCTCTTTCCTCCTCTGTCTTCCTCGCCAATTTTCCTCATCAAAAAACCCCATTTCCATACCTAGCCTTTTCCCTCTCTTGGAGCGTCGATGGCTCGAACTATCAAGAGAAACAAAGAAAACATAGTTAAAAGCAAAGCTTCCCCTAGAAGCCTCATCACACGGCCAAGAAACAGCCGGGTAAGTTTGAATCAAAGGCCCAGATTCATTCCCCGGAGCACAGATCAAGGCACAAGATCGAACAACACAGTGAAGCACGTGTGTAATCCACTAATGCTAGAAAGCAATCCCACGGTGCAGGTAAACCAAAGAAGCAATGCTAAGTGCTAGATCCAACGGTTAGAAGGAATACAGCATGATCCGATGGCCTAGAAGACAGCCGCTGAACCCAATCCTTATTCCCTACTCAACTGGGTTCATTTCACTCAGATTGACTCATTAAACCGAATCAGGCTCATATCACAAACCCTCAACCTTTTATGAGGAAAGTGGATTTAGAGCTAAGGTTCCCAACTAAAGCATGATTATTTCACATATAGGCTTAGATACACTCATGCTTTGCTTTAGAGCCCGATCTTCATCGCTATCTGGCTCAAGTGTCACCTCTAAGGGAATTTGCTATTAAGAAGAGCTGGTTGGCATGCTAACCATATAAGACTCATCCTCTGAACTAGATTCTAAGTTTATATGGATAGTAAGTGTACTCCTAGTAGTTGGGACATATCTTCTATTGGGTGGCCGATAAGGACATTTTCCACCCCTAAGATTGCCTCTGAACTGGCCTCTTCCTCTTCCTGGTGGAGCTCGGGTCATCTTACTCATATGTTCAAATGGAATAACGAATTGTGGATGGAATGTAATGTCAGGCTCTATTTCCTCCTCCAAGTTGATTTCTCGCTCCCTTTTATTTCCTTTTTCTTTTTTCATTTTCCTTTTCTTTTTTCTCTCTCTTTTTATTTCTTTTTTTCTTTTTTTTCTTTTTTATTTTTGAGCTTTAACCAAGTTTACGAGAATAGACTAGTTGATTTTGAGGGAGGTAGTAGGCTGCATCCTCATATATGCTGACCTTGTGAACTGAAAATGGCTTGAGAACTCCTTTGACACAATAGGCTATCCCACCTCTTACAAACTTCATACATTGATGTAGAGAAGATGAAACCATGTTGTTCTCATGTATCCATGGTCTCATAAGTAAAGCATTGAAAGATGTATATGAGTCTATAATGTGGAAGTTAGCTTCAATCTTCCAATCATCTATCTCCAAGGGAAACACTATGGAGCCTAAGGCCCTTTCACCTTATTCATTGAATCCTCTCAACATCATCCTTTCTTTTTGGAGTTTGGAGATTTTGATCCTCAAGTAGGCAAGGGTTCATAGACTCATAATGTTGGCTGATGCACCTAGGCTAACCAACACTCTTGATAGCATTTATCTGCCAACATTCACTATAATGTAAAGAGGACGGTTATGCTCAGTCATCCCTAGAAGAAAGTCTTCATCACTGAAAGTAACTCCCAAGATGTCCTTTGAGTGGCATGCCTCCTCTTCAATAGTAGTCAACTAAACTAAGCATATCTTAGAATCAAGTAGGGCCTTGATTAAAAATTCTCTCATCTCTTTGGATAAGACAAGGGCATCATATATTCTTAACTTAGCTAGTAGCTTTCTAATGTGAGCTAGGATGTTGTAATCAACTCTAGTTTGGTCCTCCACAAGCATATCCATAGGTGAAACATCCTGTGGAGGGGCTACCTACTCACTAGAACTAATGACTTGATTACCCTTATTTTGAGGTGTTACCCTGAGAGGTAGACCTTTGTCACTTCGCAGGTTGACTTCGATGACTTCATATGGTGGGTTGGTGGAATGTTCTACCTACTGAGCGAGCATAACTTTAGCTTCTCCTATAGGACCCTCGGAGTTGGTTGACTCCAAGTTGATCTCAATGGACAAACCTGATTGATTTAGAAAAGGAAAGTTTGATTGAATCAGAAGAGAAATGATCAAAATTATAGAGCTATTATTATTATTTAGACTTATAGAGTTTACAAAAAGAATAAAATCAAGAACATTAGAAGTGGACAAGATGAAAGTAGAATTTTCTTTCTTCTTTGATTTCTTTTTGGGTGGTGGTACATAATAGAAATCAAGTAAAGTAAGCAGAGCAACAGATGTAGTGCCCTTATCCACTGATACAATGCTCCTACCGGTAGAAGAGGAATTAGCATAAATGGTAGTAGCTGTAATGGTGGAAGAAATGCTAGACTTGGATGGTGTTTGCGCTACTGGACTATCCTGGGAAAGTGTGGACTACTATTACTGAGCTCCCACCTTCCTCAAGTTGTCTTTGTCAACTTGCAAAATTTCTTTGATGTTGGAGGTTGTAGTTTCCTCAGGCACCTGCAAGGAGAGTTTCTTGATCTTCGAAATAATCTTTTTAGTCAGGATAAGGAAATATCCCATCCTTCTTTTATCTTAGGAGGATCACAAGTATCCCCAATGATTACTCTAAGAGAACTATATGGTTATTCTAACAAGTATTCCTTAGGGATAACTATGGCGCCTGACTTGTAATTGTGCTCAAGCCAGTCCTTGAAGATGATGCAATCATCTAAGACATGGCCTAATATGTGGTGGTAGGGGCAATAGCAAGGATCATCGCTCTTACCCACTTTCTCCAGCCTCTTAGGCTCTGCTGTTGGAAATCAAGTTTCTTTAAGAGACTCTTAAAGATTTTCCTGACTACCTCCCTCTTGAATAAATAGGGCTTATTTAGTTTGTCCAAAAGAGTAGGTGGATAATAGCTACTTGGTAATGGATATGAACACCGCTACTATGTGTACTGCTTAGGAGATGGTGGCAGCCACTGAGGTAGCTGAGGTGGCTGGTATAACGACCGAGGTGGTGGTAAAGGAGGTGCAAGTGGAGACTGCTGAGCTCGAGGTCTATCAAACTGGGCTCTTATTGGTTGCTTCTCCTTATCTACTAACACCACTACCCCTAGTTTCTTTTCAAATACCTTTTACAGCTAGGGCTTGGATGACTGGTCTTGGAAAGGTAACTGTTTGGATTCCTCTTGCAAACTAGCCGCCTTGTTAAAGATTTTGATTATAAAGCCCTTGAGCATGAAAGAAACCAGGCCATGGATATTCTTAAGATGATTTTCTATGGCATGTTGTTTAGACATTTGTGGTTCACATTTCATACACAGGTTACACCACCTGAGAATGTAATCAATGAGGGACTCACTGGAATTTTTCTTTGCTACAATGAAGTCACCCATAGTTTTCCTCTGTTTGGCTCTAACAATCCTTTTGATAAAGAGTTGCTCTAACTCAGTAAATATATTCACCAAACCGTTGGGCAGTTCGGCATACTAGTCAAATGCAACCCCTGACATACTGCTAACAAAGAGGCAAAATAGAAGCGCATCACTACCACTGATATTGCAATAGCTCTTAAGCGTGCCATGTGTTACCGTAGGTTCCCACAGCCATCAAAAATCTTGAATGAAGGTGGCATGAACCCCTTGGGGTATAGGACTACATCAAATTCCTCTAGGTAAGGCTTACCCTTTAGAACAAATGAACTACCCTAGGCTTCTGCCAACAGTTCCCTCACTTGTATTTTTCTAACATGTACTTGATATCATTTTCATGCACGGAGGTACTGTCTACGACCTTCCTATGCAAACTACCACTAGCCAAATCCATAGGAGAGGTACTCTTGGGGGGATCTAATACATCTAAGGGCTCGGGCCGCTCACCCTAAAAGGGATTAGGCTATGAAGCTGGAGTTTGGTTCTGAAGTGCTAGAACTATAGTAAACAAATATTTAACCCTCTTCACCATCTTGTGGATATGATCAGCCTTCTGCCTGAGCTACTGAAGGAGGTGTTGGGTTGAATGAACAGCATCATCTTCTTCAACCACAATACCTTCCTGACTCTGATGGTCTCGGTGGAGAGATCCTCGGGTATCACCATATGGACTTCTGCTGAGTCCTTTAATAGGTCATCCTTGTTGGGGTCGAAAGCTACCCTGCCCTCTTCTAGATCTGAATGATCACTCCCAAGAAGTTATTTCTTCTCAGCAAAGTTTTCTTCTAGGATATCATCTAATGAATGATCTCTTACTCTACGTCAACGGTATAAATTCTCCGATCAAGGACAGGCTCATCTGAACTTATGTATCGGACACTACCTACTGATAGGATTCTCTCACTAAGAGGATCAACTTCCATGGGGACTGCACTGGCATTCCCTCTTACCTCTGCTACTGTTGATGGTTATGGTCGTGGCATGACCACGACACTTTTGGGTCGCCACTCCCTCTTTACCATGATTGAAGTGAGAGGTTAATTGAAAGAACTCGACCTTACCTCAGCTAGTGGAATAGATGAGGGGATCCTTAGGCCATAGTTGGATCACCAATGGGATGTCCTCTCTTCGGATGCAGACTTCTAGACTTTGGTAGGGACTGTGGCACGAGAGACTTGGACGGGTGATGGTGGATGGGGAATGGAGCAGTGTGGCTTTGGATGAGGAATGGAGCGGTGTGGTATTGGAGACACCGACTGCTCTCTCACCAAAACTCTCCTCCTATGGCTGGTGGTGCCTATCAATACTATGTTATCAATGTGATCGGCTTTGGTAGCCCGCTGATTTGAGAAATCCACAAGAGCAGAGGCAACTGACTTCTTGGCATACCGCCTCCTCTCCCTCTTGCCCGCTTAGGTTGTAACTTGAGCCTCAGAGGCTATCTCCCTATAGATCTAATCACTAACACTCTTGGGGATCAAGGACCTCAAATCAAATAATGTGCTAGACTCTAAGCGTACGTGGGCTCAGCCAACCTGGCGAAGAACTATCCTAAGATCAGCATATGGCTTCCTCCTCTCCCTAGTTGGTACTTCAAACTGAGATGGTGCTGGAGGCAATGCAATAATCCTCTAGTAGTCTTTCTTTCCATTTGAGGCTGGGAGGGGGGGTAGAACTTGCTACCACTCAAAAGTGGAGAGGTCTCATGAGGAGAGCCTTCCTCAGGGATAAGGGAGACAACATCAATCTCCCTAGCAGCTCGCTCATGGTGCTTCTTGATCTTCCTATTCTTATTGCAGCACTGAGTGTCGATGTGTAAAGTAGAGCAAGAGTTGGAACCTACCTCAAAGGTAGGGTAGACTATCTTGGAGGCTAAGATAGCCTTCCCTTTTAGAACGGGGAAAACCAATGAGGAGGTGCTAGCCTGCACTAGGGCTATGGTGGGGACAATAGACTGAACTAGCCTAGGAACCATTGGCACTGACACTGCTGAAGTGGAACTGATACCACTGTGGGAACCTCAACAACCTTCCTCTTTGAGAGGAAAACTTAGACTCAGACTATAGGTCAAAATGGAGGAGTGGCTTCTGTCATACCACCTCATCTCTAGTTATAGTTGTGAGGGCTGGCCCCTCACAAGTAACTTGAATAGCCTCAAAGCCATGGACCAAACTGAATCGGGTGAGTGGTGGTCATGGTGTGTATGGCCTGATTTAAGGCCAGATCCACTCCCGTCGGGAAAGAGAAGATGAACTTGTCGGAAGACATACTGACTGTGCTGACTAAAGACATAAAAGGGCTAACTGTGCTGATATCTTTGCATTTGTTGAAACATTATCGAATCAGAGCCTTGCTTTGATATTTGTCTTCAAATATTCACTTCTGATATCAATTTGAAATTTTGAACCCACACTTAACAAATTTAAGTATGCTAGGTCGGGTTCATTGGAGAGATTTTAGAATGTGAGGAGAGACTTTGCCATAGAATTATATGATTTTTACTTAGAACCCACACTCAACAAATTTAGGTATGTTGAATGGGGTTCATTGGTTTTGGAGAGACTTTTTGGAGGTGTATGTATTTTAGCCATTATTTTTAATTTTGATTTTCTTTGGAATCTTCACTTAGCAAATTTGAGTGTGCTAAGCGAGATTCTAATGTGTGTTTGAAAACTTTTGTGAAAACATTTTTGTTTGTGAAAATGGATGTCATGTGTGTGATTTTATTTTAATGGAAATCATGTGTGTGATTTAGTATGTCAAGTAAGGTCCAAAATGATTTTTGATTTTGTTTTATTTTTTTTGGAGGTGGGACCCTCACTTAACAAAAAAGGGTTTGTTAAGTGGGGTTCAAATATATTTGATTTTGTTTTGAAAATTTGTTTTGGTTTGATTTGATTTTGAAAAAGAGAACTCTTATCCCGCAGATGTTGGTATGTTGAATAGAGTTCAATATGTTTTGATTTTTGTTTTAAAGTGGAACTCTCATTTGACAAATTTAAGTATGCCAAATGAAGTTCAAATGTGCTTTGATTTTTTGGTGATTTTTGAAAAGGGGAATCCCACTTAACAAATTTGGGCATGTTAATGGAATTCAATTATATATATATATATATATATATATATTCAAAGATGGAATATTTGTGTGTGATATTGCTCTTGAAAAGGGGAACTCTAACTTAGCACATGTAGAATATGCTAAGTGGAATTTCAATTTTATGTCATGATTTCATCTAAAAATAGAATCCTCATTCAACAAACTTATGTTTGTTGAATGGATTAACCATTTTGAAAAATGCTCTTTAAAAAAGGATTTTTTAAATTTTGATTTTAATTTTGAAAGGAACCTGCATATAACAATTGTCGATATTGTTAAATGAAGTTTGGTTATCTTTATGCCTTTTGAAAGCTTTTTATGAATTTTGTGCAAATCTTTTGTCATGTGAATTTTTAATTAATTTTTAAAAGTGCTTTTGGAAAGTAATATTTTGCAAAGAGTTGATTTTTTTTAAGTATGGAATAAACCTTGCCTCACCAAGCTAGCTATAAAAATGTTCTAAATTTATTCATCTCCTTTCATTAGTTAATTTATTTTTACTTATTGGGGGACCCAATAGGGGTTTCAAGACCTACATGGGTTGAGGTCCTAAAACCTAAATGATGTTGGTTAGCTTTTCTTAAGGATGAAATAGGCCAAGTGCCAATGGAGAGAAAGATAATCTCAGGCTTATATAAAATATAAGTCCATTATCGATGCTTGGAGATAATAATTGTATACTAAAAATGGAGAGAAGAATAATCCCCAATAGAGTCACCAGAAAAATCTGTGGTGTTTATTTTTGGATGCATATGGGGGGACACCACATAGATCATAGGGTATTGAAGTGATTGGGTATAATATTGAGGTATGATGTACTATCTCGAAAGATAGAGGAATCACCCTTCAATGGACTTAATCACCTAACAAGGACTCCTAAGGCATGATGGGTCTTCAAATGTACCAGAGATTTTTCCCCTGCTTTACATGGATGAATAAAGCAAGGTTTATATTAAATTAGGTTTTAAAGTTTCCTATGGAGACAAGCCTCTATACTTAATTACATCCTAAGAAAGATGAATTTTTTAAGAATACTCTCAATTAAAGTAGACAATTAGGGTCTCCAAAGATTTCAAAATTAGACTATCAAAGGATTGGTTATGTTTGAGAAATCAATTGGGAAAGTTTAGGGAGAAGACTAATTTTTGGAAGCCAAAGGGAATAGGTAAGGAATGGTCATAAAAATAGGAAGCCTAGTGAGTATTCCAATCTATCTTGTAATTGGGCTTTAAAATTTTGAAAGTGAAGAGATTTATTTATTTGAATTGAATTTTGTTAGATTGCTACGGCTTATAATCCTCCAATACAAGGTTGTGGTAATGCCTAAGAGGTGAAGGTTTATGCTTGTATCTCGAAGGAAATAACAACCTCATATCCTAAATTTATGGAGCTTTACCATGAGCTAAAGCATAACCTAAATCTATGCAAAGGTGGGCATAAGGCCTACCTCCACAATAGAGGATAAACCACTCGACTGCTAGGCTTACAATCGTCTGGAGTGGCCGCCAGCTAACTCCTCCTATAATTTTAAAATCATGTAGTCTAGTCTTATGAATTACAAGATAGTTGGGCTATTACTTATATAGAAAAGAGACTAAATCCATAAACCTACTCCTTAAGAGACTAGATCATGAGTGGTATGAGTAATGACTTAATCTAATGCAAAAATCTTTTCAAATTTTATTTAAAATTTGACACCTCATTTTGACAAAGGCTTTAGGATTTTGATGCCTATATGCATGATAAAATAAAGTTGTTGGTTAAATTAGTGAGATAGGGGTGTTTTCCATCACAAGGGTTGTCCCTCAAAGAATAAGCATTCCCCTATCGTGCAAGGATGGAAATCCCCTATTTTCAAGAGAGAAATAATATGATATGCATGTTTTGAAACATTCAACCACTCAACTAAGTGGTTGCTAAACCTTTTAATTATATTATTTAATGCTTAGGCTTTATGGTGAGGTTATGAATTATTTAAAACTTTAGTTATGAGTTGTAGTTGGGTAGAAAATTTATTTTTTCCTAAGAGCCTAATCGCATCCAGACCACACATTAAAGCATAAATCATAAAAAAACTATGAAAAGCATGTTGTTTCTAATGCATAATTTAAACATAACATCAAATAATTTTATAGTTACCACAAAAGAATAACAGGCTAGTGCAGTCGGGTACTGCGGTACAACCCGAAAAGAAAAGATGGGTTGCCGAGCTCTACCCCTATATAACCCAGAATATGAAAGAATAATTATAAATTTATTAAATGCTATGGGGGTCTTCTTTCCTTCATTTCTTTATTTCTTTCTTTCTTCCTTCTTCTTTGATTTGGATGTGCTTGCTTCAAAGGCATCATAGGGCCTCCTAAAATAAAGCCTTCTAGCCACTTCTCATCCTAATCCCATATAGCACCAATCCAAATTTTTAATGCAAACTTATATTGAAAATAAGAAAAGTAAATCTAACTACACCTGCAAAATAGAGGTTAGCTAAACATACATACAATCCAAAGCAGTTAGGTATATGATTTGGGGCTTAGTACCCTACACATAGGTAACTAAGCCCACCTGTCCTAACTTGGATTATGCTTAGGGGTTTAAGAAAATTGTAAAGAGAGTATTTATATTTATTCTATAGCAACCCCTTAAGAATAATCCTCTACAGATAACATGATTAGGCTAATATCAGCCTACCATCCAATCTATGAAACATACACCCTAACATCCAGTCTATAATAATACATCACAAAACAAAACATACATCACACCATGCACCGTCCTAACATAAAGCTAGAAGTGGTGACTTAATTCTAATGTGGGTGTTAAGGCTTATGTTGTATGTCTCAACTAAGTATTAGTGTTGTATTATCTAAGTGTACAAAGATTCAATTTAACAAAAAGGTTGGTTTCACTTGAAGTTGTTTAATTGATTTGAGAATTTTAATTTGTATTTTCTTTTATTTCATATGATTACACTTAACAACTAAGTGTTGTAAAGAGAAGAAAAGAGGATTGCCTTCCTTCATCCCTACCTTAAGCCACTTCCAAAGTACATTAATTTGATTTGGTTCTCTTTAGTGAATGGCTAATTAAAAGATTTAAATAAACCTAGGTTTAGGTTCACTTTAAATACTCCTATTCAATATGAAAGGCTTCTTAAAATTAACTTGATTGAACTACTATCACATGACATATATTAAATCATTCCTTTCGATCACATATAACATGCATATGATTTAATCCTAAGTGTATCTATACATGCAACATGTTTTAACAAACTTAAATGATGAATGTATGTGTATGTGAAGTTTATATTTTGTGTGATTAAATTATTTAATCATATTAGTTTGAAGCTCTATCAAAGTTCTTATATAAATTTACATAAGGATGAAATTAAATAGGTACATGTCATTATTAACTAGAGAAGTGAGGTAATCAAATGACCTTCTTGGGGCTAACTAAAGCATTGTATTCCCGAGATGTCCAAACTATATACCTATTTTTATTCAAACATATTTAAATTTTTATGCATAAATGTAAGAAATAAAGCTCCAAATCTCATGACCAACTAATTCAATCACTAAGTCAATTATGAATGCATGTATCCTTGATAAAAAAAGGGGTTCTAATTCCATAATTAAACGCACACACACACACATGTATAATAGACATAAGCTAGTACATACCATTATTAACCAGGGAAGTGAGGTAATCAAATGACCTCCTTGGGGCAACTTAAAGCCTCATATTCCGGGGATGTCCAGTCTAAACACTTGCTTCTTTCAAATACATATGGATGTATACATAAAAAAAGAAGGAAAGCCATGCAAAGGTTGTATTTTTATTTGATTGAAACATTTATGCATATGGAGTAAAGTTCTATCTAAGTTCTAATGTAAAAAAACTTGTAAATGAAATCAAATAAATATGTGTCAATATTAACCAGGGAAGTGAGATAATCAACTGACCTCCTTGGGGCTAACTAAAGCCTTGTACTCTCGGGATGTCTAGACTATATACTTATTAACATTGAAATACATGTAAAACTACATATGAATTAAGGAAAAGAAATCTTTACTTCACATGTCTAAGCTATAAGCACATACAAACCTATGTGTATGTTCATAACTACTATCACTCTAATGAATGTAATTGATTCATAAAATTTATAAAAATAATTTGAATTTACTAGTGATAATAGCCACACATAGTGTAAATTAATCCAACACATGCAAACTTACATAATGGAAAACCATTTGATTCAATTAACTTCAAAAAGATGAATGCATGATTTCAAAGGACATAAGATATTTAGCATGATTGGAAAGAGAACAATCAAATATAGCATGTGGTTTCCTTCAATCAAATTAATTTCCTAGGACAATCATGTTAAATAAAACTATTTAAAGTAAACTAAAGGTTCTTTAATGTTATTTTTAGCTTCATATTTGATTTGAGTTAAGGGATGTGAGAAGAAATTTGTTGATCCTAACCCATTCCCATGTTTGTAAATTAATTTGGTTAAATGAAATGTGATTAAGTTAATTTATGGATTAATTAGGTTATGATATATATTAAATCTACTAATTAACCCTTACTTATGTTACCTTAACATAATTATTCAAATAATTGTGAGACAACATGATATGCAAATGAATTGAAAAGTAAATTAGCAATGATCCTAAGAAATGAAAGGGCCTCATGCAATTAGCTCATAATTAATAGTTAATTAGATTAAGGAACTTAATTAAGTACTCTTATAGTTTTCCCACACATGTGGACTAACCATAATTTCCTTAATTTTCTTTAGGTTATTAAACACCTAAAGATCTACCCCCTCAATTAATTAATTAAGATCTGATGTGGTTTAAAATTTTAATTTAACTAATTAAGTAATTAATTAACCAATTAATCCCTAATTAATTTTTCTTGAAAAGTGGAAAGAACTTAAGGAAACAGATTAAGAAAAAGGTCTCAATCCTTTTCAATAAGTCCCCTCACTATTAGACAATGATTAATGAGCTCCATTAATTGATTAGTTACTGTTCATGTGACTAATTAATCCTTAATTAAATTAAGAAAGTAATTAGGGATAAATTAACTTATTTCTATAATTAATTAGCAAATAACTCCCAAGAAAATTAGGAGAGGTAGAGGTCATTGCTTTAAACAATCTCAAAGAATTTATGGTTAATTATCTAATTAATTAGGGAGTAGTTAAGCTAATTAAATTTTTAATTAAACCCTAATTAATCCTAATTATTGTTCAAAATAAATTAAGAATATATTTTTTATAAATTCCTCTTTGAAATACCTTTAAAATGAGTTTTTATTTGTAATGTTTTCATTTTTCTATGATTTGATATAATTAATTGAAGTTTTAGCCATTAATATTGATTTTTAAGCTAATTAAGCCTTATCTAGTCAGTGTCATGTGGCATTCTGATGCAGCATGCTTTCCTCATGGTGTCATGGGATTGGCTATTAAAGCTGTCTGAGTCAATGCTGATGTGGCTGAAGACGGACGTACTTTCAATCTCCCCCGTCCAATCTCAGATCGGACGATGCAGATTGATCTCATGGTTAATAAAGGATTAAAATGGCGTGATCTAATTGATCTAGTCATGGCTATTCATTTCAATCAAGCGGAATGGACAACACGTGATCTATTGTTCCACAGGCAATGAAGGATGGAAGCTGTCTGCCATTACCAGCACGATCCAAGCTCACCAGAGTTTGAATCCACTTCAAATGGATCCCACACCTTCACAACAATAATTAGAGGGGATCTAATGATCAAGATCATGTGACATTCAACTTTCCTTCAAAAAGGTCCAAAAAAAATTGAAGAAAGCATGGTTTCAATGGCATACCTCACGGAGCTAATGGTCGATGGTTTGAACACTTGAGGAAGCTTCATCTGGTGGAGATGAAGCCCTGTTGAGCTATAATTTCATTGATTCCAAGAGATTCACTCGAAAGACCAAGTTCATCCTTTGGAGGCTCTGTCTTGATCAAACTCCTACTTCCGGTGGGCTTGGAGTTCGGGGAAAGATTCATTTTGCTTCGACAAGATGTGGGGATGGCGTGTGAAAGAGGAATTAGAATTTGGTTGTGGTTTGAGGGAGTTGGGATTGGATAATGGATGTCTTATTTTGGGTGCACTCAAGAAGAAGAAATTTTAGCGAGGGGAAGCATGGGGACGGCTCGGGAGCTCACTAGGGGACTCAAAATTGCCTTAAGAAGCTCTGAGGATTTGAAAGAGTGCTTGTGCCATGAGAATTGAGGGGGTATACCCTTTTTCCATTATGATGGAAGGACGGATTGAGCTCCAAAATATTGGCCGACCAACCATTGCTAGGGCTCCGGAGTGGTCTTGATCACTACCATGTGGCACGACTTGAGTGGAGGGAGGGCTGACAGAAGGCTCAAGGCAAGATGTGGCTTGATCTTTGTCCACGGGGTTTGTCCATAGAGGGAGGTGAGTTATCTCGCCTCCCTTTGGTCCATGGCAAGCCTAGCTCACTTAGAGTGGGTTAGGTGGGCATGTGAGACCCCATTTAGGGTGAGTGATGGCTGCCAAGAGAAGAGGGAAAGTGCACTTTACTAATTTTGGAAAAATTCTCATGTGGGAGGCAAATCTAAAGGGGATTGCCTCGAGTTTCACCCCATTTGGGTTTGGGCTAGTTTTGGGCTAATCTCAAGTGGGTTTGGGTCATGTTAGGTCAGTTCCCAAGGTGCCATGGGTTAGTTTAAAGGGATTTGGCTCAATTTAGGTCATATGGGTCACTTTAGGTCATGTTGGGTTAGGTTGACCAATTGGTCAAATTGGGTAAAACCAATGCTTAGGATAGTTCAAATGATGATTTTAAGTGGTTTGGTTCAAGTGGTTTGAATCAATTTGGCCTAGGTTTGATTTCTGCTCATTTGAATTCTTATAGGTCAAATGGGTCAAATTGGCTTGGGTTAGGTGTTTGTTCAAGTTCAATTAGTCAAGTATATGGGATTGTAGGCTTTGGTTTGAGTTGATTTGTATTTAGGCCAAATTGACCCTTTAGGTTAATTTGAGCCAAGTAGGTTAATTGGATCAAATTGGTCAAACTGGGCTCAACTATGGCTTTGGTCAAGTTCAATAATCAATTTGGAATGAACTTGATCCATTAGTTAAAATCAATTTGGGTTGGATCATGATTTGACCTATTTTGGCCTTTTAGGTCAATTTGGGTCAACTTGGGTCAAATGGCCAATTGGGTTTGGTTTGGCCTAATTGATGGTCAAGTCATGTTCAATCATTGATCATGTGTTGGTGTGAATCAATGGTTTCACTTAATTTGGTGTAGGATAGGTTTTGACTAATTTGGGTTTATATGGGTTAATGGGTTCACTTGGTCAAATGGCCCAGTTGACTTGGTTTGACCCAATTTATGATAATTGATCATTCTTGGGTGATCAACAATCATGGTGTAGGGCTTAGGTTGGCTTAGTTCAATCCAAGCTCAAATGGGTCTTTTAGGTCACTTTAGGTCAAGTGAGCCTAAATGAGTCAATTGGCTTGATTTTAGTTTGATTTAGGTTTAGTTGAATTTATATATGAGTTTATGATTGAAATATAAATCCAACTATAATCAATTTGAGCTTCAATAAGTTTTGGTTCATTTAAAATTTTCAAGTCAAAAGAGTTAAGTTGGGCTTGACTTAGCTTAATCTTGGTTTGGTTTTATGATTGTAGATTTCATTTATATTTTGATAGGTGATTTAAGGAATGATTAATTCAAGAGAAAATCCATTAGTTTTGGCTTAATTTGGATAGAATTTGGCTAAGTCTAAGGAATTGGCTCAAAGGGTTTAAATTGGGATTTGATTTGATTTTGGATTTAGTTTTGGCTATTTGAATATATATTTCATTTATATTTGGGAAGATAATTAATGGAATAATTGATCCATGAGAGGATCAATTGAGTTTGACTTGATTTGAATGGGATTTTTTGGTTAAGCTCATGAAGGTATGTCAAAAGGGCTTAGAAAAGGATTTGATTTAGTTTGACTAAATTCTTATCATGGGAGTGCAGATTTCATTTATATTTGTGAAGATGATTGATGTAATAATTGAATCATGAGAAAATCAATTGATTTTAGGTCGATTTGGGTTAAGATTTGGCTAAGCTCATAGGATTGATTCATACAGCTTAGGGAGGATCTTAACTTAATTTGATTTAGTTTGATTTAGTTTTGATCATTTGAATGTATATTTAATTTATATTTAGAAAGATAATCGATGTAATAATTGATACATGAGAGGATCAATTGAGTTTGATTTGATTTGAATGAGATTTTTGGCTAAGCTCATGAGAGTGGATCACATGGCTTAGGAAGGATTTGGCATGATTATAGTTTTTTGGCAAATTAGACTTGGAATTGAGTTTTGTTGTAAGTTTGATAGAGTGATTGAAAGGTTGAATTAATATTTGGGAAATCAATTGAGTTTGGATTGATTTGAATTTTGCTAAGGCTAAGTCCATAAGGTAAAATCATAAGGCTTAGGTTTATTTTGAGTTTGGATTTGATTATGGGCTTCAATCATTTGACTTGGAGTTTGGATTTAGATTTAGATTTAGATTTAGTATTTGAATTGAATTTGAGGTTTGGTTTGAGAAAGTGAATATGGATTTGGTTTAGGCTATAGGGTTGGTAAGTCTCCCTAAGTCCTAAGGCATAACCTACTCCTTTGAATAACCCTTCTAAGTCTCTAGGCTTAGGTTAAGTGTTCATGTAATCACTAGAAGTGTCTTAAGACTAAGGAGCTCTTATTGTCTAGAAGATTCCTAGATCTATGATGAAGAGAATTAGAACTCACTCCAAAAGTAAGATCAACAGTCACCTTTATCAATGCTTACTCCAGATTTACTTGGCTCTACCAGTTATATTATAAATCTGAAATTATCAATATTTTTCTTAAGTTCAAAATGATGATAGAAAAATATTTATCTCTACTTATTATAACGTTTCAATCTACTTCTAGCGGAGAATACAAATAGCTTGCCTCTATGTTAACTCAATTTGGTATTTAACACACATTATTATCACCTTATACCCAAGCTCAAAATGGCATTATTAAAAGAAAATACTAGCACATTATTGAACTTGGATAAACTCTATTAACTAAAGCACAATTAGCTCTTAAGTTCTGGTTATATGCTTTCAACATAGCCAACTACCTTACTAACCGACTACCTACCAAAGTTCTCAAAACCATTTTTCTATTTATTTGTCTTTACCATAAATCTCCACAATAGAACTTCCTCAAAGTCTTCAAGTGTCTATGCTACCCGTGGCTGAAGCCATATGTCCCCTCTAAACTCCATCCTCAATCTAACTCTTGCATATTTCTTGGTTATAACAATAATCACCATGCATATATCTATTACAACCCCGTCACTGATCGGGAATACATCTCCCGTTATATATTATTTAATGAAATCATTTTTCCATATCCCTCACTATCCCACTCCTCTATAACTCAAACTACAACCATGCTTATTACCATTATTGTCCCACCTAATACAACACCTCACAAATTATTCCTTCTCCCTCAACAAGTTACAAATTTTTTTGACCCTCCACCCTCAACAAGTTAAAAAGAATTCCTTCAAATTTATGTTTTTACTTGGTATCAAAACTACACACTCCAACGAGTCTTCTTCCCTCTTAATCATCATGGTCGAAGAGAACATCATTACCTCCACCAATCACGCTCTACTAGTTTTCATAAATGCAGCAACCCAACTCCCTCTCAAACTCACACCCAACAACTATCCATCGTGGAGGCCAGATTCTATAATTACTTCAAGGATACAATTTGATCGGGTAAATCAATGACGAAACTCCACAACCTTTTCCTACTATCACTCAAATAGATCGTGAGGTTGCAAACCCATATTAATGCAACTTGGATGCATCAAGATCAGCTGCTATTGCATGACATGTTTACATCACTATCAGAACCACTCATGGCTTACATTACTTTAGCCTCATCAGCTTGAGATGCGTGGGAGAAACTCTCAAGAATGTATGCCAACCAGTCAAGATCTAGAATTCTATTTCTTAAAGAAAAACTCTTGCAAATGGCTTGTGGTGAAGCATATGTGACCGAGTGTCTCCAAATAATGAAGAATCTTGTGGACCATCTAGCACTAGTTGGATAACCTCTACAAGAGGATGATATCATTCTTCACTGTTTGAATGGCATCAGTCAAAAGTTTAAAGAGATCAGTGGAGCTATTCGGGCAAGAGAACAACCCATATCCTTTGAAGCTCTACATGAAAAATTGGTTCAATATGAAGATTTTTTTGAAAAGATCCTCTTGGGATAGCCATCTTCCAACAATCACAATTAATAACTCTCAAAAATATTGCTCCAATTAACACAAAGGAGGACGACCACAAAAACATAATCAAAATTCTCAAATTTTATCAACATCATCCAATCGAGCCAAGGATTCAAAACCAGTTTGTCAATTCTATGACAAACATGGTCATACCGCCAAGGAATGCTACACAGCAAAAGGACTAATGGGCCTTCCAATCCCATCGAAGGCTAACCACACAACTATCGACAATCAAGAGTCTCGATCCATCTAGCTTCTTGATAGAGGAGCCTCCATCATGTCATGACATACATGAACAAATTATCTCTAAGAGAACCATACGAAGGATCTGATAATATAGTTATCATAAATGGCTCAGGTGTTCAAATAACTCACACAGGAAGAACAACTCTCTCAACCCCACACAAATTATTTATTCTTGATAATGTTTTATGTGCACCAAATATGAAATAAAACTTAATATATGTTTTCTAGTTCTGCACTAATAATCATGCCTCAATAGAATTTAACCCTACTTTTTGTATGAAGGAACTACTAGCGCAAGGGCGGGGTATGAATAACATATGCGAGCTATCGAGCATCAAGAAGACACAACATCATCCAAAGCAAGCCCAAGTTGGCCTAAACTCAAACACCGCACTATGGCATGATCATCTTGGCCACCCCTAATCAAAGGTCCTTCATCACATCATCTCTACAAACAATCTCTCCAACAAACCATACACATCACATGTATCCTTTTGTGACTCATGCTAATGTAATAAAAGTCACAAACTACCATTCTCTTACTCTACTATGATAAGTAGGCGCCCTCTTGATCTTCTGTACTCCGATGTGTGGGGACCATCCCTAATTCGATCAATGAATGGTCTATCCTATTATATTATCTTTGTTGATCATTATACAAAATATTCATGGCTCTTCTCAATGGCTAAAAATATGATGTTTATCAATTTTTTTTAAATTCAAAATAATGATTGAAATTTTTTTAACTCCTCAATCACCACAATATACACTGATGGAGGCAAAGAATACTAAAGTCTCAAAGAATTACGTGAAATTCAACATCTCATAACACCACCCTACACTCCTCAAAATATAGGTTTAGCTGAACAATGACATCGATACATTGTTGAAACTAGGCTAACTCTGCTTTAACATGCCAATTTACCTCTCTCACTGTGGCCATATGCATTTGACACAAGTGTTTACCTCATCAATCGCATGTCTACAACAATTCTTCAAAATAAATCCCCACTTGAATGCCTATTTTCCAAACCTCTAAACTACTCAAAAATTAAGAATATTTGGCTGCCTATGTTATCCTTGGCTTTGACCCTATACCAAACACAAACTTGATCAATGATCAAAACCCCCAAACACAAACTTGATCAACGATCAAAACCATGCATATTCCTCGGTTACTCAAATAGACATGATGCCTATATTTGCTTTGAACTTATCAATCACCAAATATTCATTTCTTATCATGCTCAATTTATCAAAAATCAGTTCCCATCCCTCCCAAACTCTCACAAAAAAGATAAAATAAACTCCATTACATTATCTAGGTGGACTGAAAGCACACCTCCACCAATCTCAATCACACATGATACATTAGCTTCCAAAAACCACACACACACAACATCATCAATCTCAAGCCCTCCACATCCTACTATAATTCAAACACTAGGATTCACTTACATTATTAATACACCACTCACTTCCCCAATAGCTCCCCAGCTCAACTGAAACCAAAAATCACACCAACCCAACCACTTCTTTCATTCCCAACTCAAGAAAAATAGCCAAATACAAACAATGAACTGAATACCTTGTCACCCAAACCAAACAACACAATTGCACATGCATCTGAAATACCATAATCAATTAATAATGTAGAATGATGCAACAAAAGTGCTCAACTAGTTTAGACTCTGTCCTCGCATGATTTGTCCTCAAGGAATGATCCAAACACAATTATGTCTTCACACCCAACAGCTACTCGATCCAAAAATAGCATCTTCAAACCCAACACCAAATATTCCTTTGTTGTCATGAAATACCCCCTACCATCAAACATTGAGCCAAGAACACTCAAACAAGCACTACAACATCCAAAATGGAAAGAATCCATGCAAGCTAAAATTGAAGCACTACATAAGAACAACACATGGGAACTTGTCCCATCCCACAGCAACCTCACCAAAACATCATAGGGTACAAATGGATCTTCCTAATCAAATGACTCCCTAATGGAACCATAGAATGCTACAATGCTCAACTCATAGCCAAAAGGTTTCATCAAAGACCAAGTATTGATTATGTTGAAACATTCAGCCTAGTGATCAGGCCTACAATGATCCGTGTTATCTTCACTATTGCTATCTCAAAAGATTAGACAATTCATCAATTAGATGTCAACAACATGTTTTTACATGGGAATTTAATCGAAGAGGTCTTCATGGCTCAACCACCAAATTCTACAAGTGATTCAAAACCATATCATGTTTGTAAGCTGTGCCAATCCCTCTATGGCCTCAAATAAGCACCTCGAGCGTGGCATGCTGAACTCAAACAGTTTGTGTTGTCTTTGGGATTCAAAAGCACTATATTAGATCCTTCACTATTTACTTACTACAGAAATTATACTATAATTTATCTCCTAGTGTATGTAGAAGACCTACTTATCACTGGCAACTCAAACACTGATGTTCAAGAAATAATTACGGCACTAGCGAAATGATTCTCCATCAAAGACCTTGGCAATGTTCACTACTTTTTTTGGAATTGAAGCAATTCCAACCACTACCAGCATCCTCTTATCACAACATGGTTACATCTATGAAATTCTTCAAAGATTCCAAATGGATGGCATAAAGGAAATGCCAATACTAATCAGCTCATCTTCCTCATTACAAATAAATGATGGATCTGGATTCTAAAACACCAAGCAATATCAAAGCCTGATAGAGAGTTTACAATATCTATCACTTACATGACCCGACATTGCCTACACAGTCAATAAGTTAACTCAATTCATGCAGTCACCAAATCAGCTACATTGGATCGCAGCCAAAAGATTACTTCGATATCTCAAGCAGACCATAACACATGGTCTTCTTCTCTGCAAATCATCCTCCCTAAATTTGATAGCATATTCATATGCTAATTGGGCCAGTAATCAAGGCGATTACACTTCAGTGTCAGTAGGCATCATCTTCTTTGGTTCAAATCCAATCTCCTTCTATAGAAGCTGAATATCAAGCTGTTGCATCCACCACTCCAGAACTTTGCTAGCCTATGTGTAAATCCAGTCTTCCACTCCAAAATGAAACACGTGCAATTGGATTATCACTTTGTTCATGAAAAAATGGCAGATAGATCCATAATAGTCTCACATGTTTCTTCGGACACTCAACTTGCTGATATACTAACTAAACGACTTCCAAAATCCTATTTCCACCATCTCAGGTCCAAGATTGGTGTCTTCGATGGAAGCCACCTTTTGCGAGAACATATTAAGAAAATATAATTAAATTAATTCAATTACAATATTATTTCCTACAGTTTCTGGATACTGCCGTTTCTATACACCGACAATTATATTTCCAACAAATACTTCATATTCAAAACATTCCCGGTTTAAAGATCTTTGGATACAATTTATCGATAATGAACTATGAAATACATAAATTTTACTTAGAGCGCGTACATTTTAGCCTACTGCATATGAAAAGCTGAGCGGAACAATCTGTATATTTTAAGGGAAAATGTTGTGTAAGGAATTCAGGCCGTTAAATTGCCTTGGTAGATCTAATAACAATTAAATTTGTTTTGACATGAGATTAAGATATAAATAATTAATAAATATATATATATTTTACTCATCTCAAAATAAATTCAAGTGATTTGAAATTCATTCAGATCAAAAAATTTGATTAGAATATTCTGATCATCTGAGTGAGGTTCATATTGAGGAATTTTACCTGAATAGCTCAAATTATAATATAAAAGTAATTTAAAAAATTTCATATCTAACATAATTCATAACATGTTTAAGTGCTTAAATTTTCAGATTAAGAATTAGAGTGGAGTCAGAAATCGATTGTAAGCAGATTGGTCCACGCTTGTTACAACCTACGCACATTGAAGCTACAAATTCTAGATGTATAACCATTATTTTCACCTCTTCCCAATAACTTGCCAAATCCCACCACTTAAGCCGATCAAGCTATCATCTTCTCTACCAATAAATACATTCCAAAAATTCCCTCACTTTAAAAGTCCTAAAATTCTCATATATCCCACCATTATACCTTCCACAACATCCACAATTCTCAAAAACCGAACTACCCAACTACACCACTAATCGCCTCCCATTAAGGCCAAATGCCTTCTCAACCATACCAATACTATCTAATGTGGGAATTTTATTTGGAACACTATGCAAATTTCAGGGATACTTATTTAGGTAATCAAATACATCATTAATGGATAAAAATATTATCTCAAAAGATAAATATATTGTCCTGTAATGGATTCAATTACTTAATAAGAACTCCTAAGGTTGATGAGTCTTCGATGTACTAGAGATTATTCCCTTGAACTATATTGAGAGATATAATAGAGTGTATTTTATTGTAGGGTATGTAGATCCCTGCAAGGGCAAGATCTTATAGTTAATTACATCTTAGATGGAAAATTCGCTTAAGAATACTTTCGATTAAAGAAATTGGCTTTCATCCTTATGGATTTCAAAATATATATTAAAAGGATGGTTAATTTAGAAATTCAAGTGGAATGCTTCAAGGGGGGAAGAGTCATTTTTAGGAGTCAAATGTGATTGAGTAGGAAATACTTTTGGATACTGAGAAACCTAAAAAACATTTCAACTATCTTATTATTGGGCTTTATATTTTTTAAAAATTAAAATTATTTAGAATTTTAAGTTGGCTTTTTATTAAAATTTAGGACTTAGACTCTAACAGCACAAGACTGTAGAAATACCTAAAATTTAAAGACTTTTTTTCAATTGGATGCTTCAAAACCTAAGTCTAAAATTACTTCTGACATAAGCCATAGGTTTGACTTAGTCTAACTTTTATAAATTAGGGAATTATTAGTACTTTTCTCACTTGAGAAAATAAACCTATCCTGACTCTTTTGGGCTTACTTCCTGCCTGGAAGGGGTAGCCAACTAACACCACCTAAGAGATTTGAAAACATGTAGGCCAGTCTTATGCAAGTGCAAGATGGTTGGGCTATTATATTTAGGAAAGAAAGCCAAGAGCCTAAAATCACTCCCTAATAAACTAGATCATGTGTGGTATGCATT
Source organism: Cymbidium sinense (assembly GCA_021442155.1). NCBI lineage: Eukaryota > Viridiplantae > Streptophyta > Magnoliopsida > Asparagales > Orchidaceae > Cymbidium > Cymbidium sinense. The sequence continues at coordinate 23,015,495 of CM038229.1, forward strand.
CATTACTTAGACTAATTGATTGACACTTGAGTGAGTTCTCAATCTCCTCATCTTAGACTTAAGAGTCTTCTAGATACTAAGACTTCCTTAGTCATTAGATACTTCTAGTGATTAGGTGAACACTTAACCTAAACTTAGAGACTTAGAAGGGTTTATCATAGGGTTAGGTTGCCTTAGGACTTAGAAAATCCACCTACCCTATAACCTAAACCCAATCCATGTTCACCCTCTCAAAACCAAACCTTAAATTCAATCCAAATCCAAATCCAAGACCAAATCCAAATTCCAAGTGAAATGATTGAAGCCCAAGATCAAATCCAAATCTAAGCCATATGAATCAACCTTCATGAACTTTGCCAAAATTCCATCTAAAGTAATCCAAAATCGATTGGTTTTCTCATAATCAATTTACATCTTCGATTATCTTCCTAAATATAAATAAAATCTACATTTAAATGATCAAAACTAAATACAAAAATTAAATTAAATCAAAACCCTTTATAAGCCATATGAACTAACTTTCATGAGATTAGCCAAATATTAACCGAAATCATTTCCAATTAAATTGATTTTATCATAATCAATTTATATCTTGATTATCTTCCTAAATATAAATCAAATATACATTCAACTTATCAAAAAGAAATCAAATTAAATGAAAACCCTTGATAAGCCCTATGAACTAACCTTCATGAGCGTAGCCAAATCTTAGCCCGAATCATTTCCAATTCAATTGATTTTCTCATGAATCAATTATTACTTCAATTATCTTCCCAAATATAAATCAAATCTACAATAAAATAATCAAAACTAAATCAAACTAAATCAAAATCCAAACCTAAGATATATGAACCAACCCCACGAACTTAGCCAAGTTCCTTCATTCCAAACCCAAATTCGATTGATTTTCTCATAAATCAATTATACCTTCAATCACTATTCCAAATATAAATGAACTTACAATCATCAAGCCAAATCAAAATTAACCCAAGTTAAACCTAACTTAGCCCATTTTACTTGAAATATTCTAATGAATCAAAACTCATTTGAATCCAAACCAATTTCAGTTGAATTTATATATCAATTCCAAATCTATATATAAACTCAACTAAATCAAACTTAACCCAAAATCGAGCCAAATAAATCCAACTAGTTCACTTGACCCAAAGTGGCCAATTTGACCTACATGAACCAAAATCTAATTCAATCCAAATCAAAGTGAATTAAGCCAATCCAAACTTCATGATATGATTATTGATAATCCTAGGTTGATCAATTATCATAAATTGGGTCAAACTAAGTCAACCTAGCCTTTGACCAACCCTTTAATCCATATGAACCTAAATTAGCCAAATTACAACCTAAGCCAAATCTATTAAAACCCATGATTCATACCAACCCAAAATCAATACTTGAACATGACTTGACCTTCAATTGATCCCTCTTGACCCATGTTGACCCAAATTATCCTAAATGGTCAAAATGGGTCAAATCAAAATCTAAACCAAATTGATTTCAACTAATGGCTTAAGTTCATTCCAAATTGACTATTGAACTTGACCAAAGCCTCAATTGAGCCCAATTGACCCACTAGACCCAAATGACCTATTGAACCCAACTTGATCTAAAGGGTCAAACCAATCTAAAACCCAATAAAATCAAAATTAAATTCAACAAAAGCCCACAACATATTCCAAATGATTAACCAAACCCAAACTAAGCTATGACTTAAGCTTTTTAATTGGTCAATATTGACCCATTTTTGACCCAAATGAATTCAAATGAACCAAAATCAAATCTAAATCAAATTAAACCAAACTAATGACACCAACACACTCCAAATGGTCATATGAACTTGACCCAACCCTTAGTTTGACCCAATTTGACCTAAATGGGTCAGATTGAGCTAAACATAACCTAATGAACTCCAAATGACATGAAAGTTGGCCCAACTCACTTTTAAGTCATTTCAAACTTCCCAAATCAAATCCAATGCCAAATAACCATCCTACCCTTAGATTAAGGGTATCACATGAGATAAATCACTTAGGGGAGTGATAATTTCCATTCCTTGGCCACTTGGCAATCTTCTATTGGTCCACTTAGGCATCTGGACACTGCCCAACCTGACCCAAGAGGTGGTTGGGTTGGCCATGACTCATGGGGAGGTGAATTCACCTAACCTCTCCCATTGGAGCATTTGAAACCCATAGAACACCCACTAATCCCTCTTAGAAGCCACCGCCCAAGCCTTGGCCAATCAAACTAAGCCACCTAGGATGATTCCCTACTATTCCCAACGACTCCAAGCCATTAGTGGTCATTTTCATCCACCACCAAGCACAAGAGAAAGAGAGGCCTCCAAAGCAATATTCTATCATTGCATACACTCAAGGAGCTCCTCCAAGCAATAAGACCCCTTTTCCCACTTCCTTTGGGCTAGAAGAACACCAAAATGAGTGGATTCTGGTAAGGAGGCGGTGGCCATCGGTGAATACAACATTCCAAGGGGAGGCAAGTGTCTAGATTTATCCCAAGGCTTAATCTCGCATCTAAGAGTGTGCTCAAATCATTACAGCAGCCGAAAATCATCCCCAGTGAGGTAATTTTCAAATCCTTTAGTCAGCCGTAAGATCTCTTATTTGTGATTATGTTTGCTCAATTTTAGAATAATCACTTAGATATCCCTTGCATTCTTCATTTCACATGATCCCGATGCAAAAGTAGGAGTTTTTTTTATGAGAATCGCCATGAAATTGAGATCGAATGGACCCCATTCTATCTAATTTTATCATTTTTTTTGTTTGGTTCATCGATTTTGCTAGTTGGGAAGCAGACAAAGTAGCAGTCATCCAATCCCTCTTTAATAGGGATGGCAGCTGAGACTAGAAGAAAGATATGCTCAATTTCAGCCTTTGGATCATATGATTCTGACTTCAACGTGATATAATAGTGGGATCAAACCTGCGGTGGTTGTGGTTTCTCTCTCAGCAAAGACGCCACACCAACCAATCAAATTAAGCAATGTGGCATCGCATGCCACATGGAACTACATGGCTTAATCACGTGATGATGCATCAAATCACGTGGTCCAGTCAACGCTGCATGGCACTGACTGGGTTAAGTAAAAATTAGGATTTTTTATTTTAAAAATTAATTATATTGCCTAAAACTTTAAAATTTTATAAATAAAATAAAATACACAGTGAAAAATTTCAAATAAGGGCCCATTAGATTCATCTTTCTGAGAGGGATCCAACAAGCTCAAAATTCCAAATTTCTATAAGGTATTATGAGCTTAATTTAAGTTTTAGTGAAAATAAAATTTGGTTAATTAAACCAAAAATATACATTAGATTGATCTAAAATTTATAAGGATTTAAATTGAAGTTAGAATACATTTACCATAAAAATTTCAAATGAAAAGAATATTTGGATTGGGAGATATTGAATTTTGAAGCTCAAATAGTCCATTTTAGTAAAATAAGTTGATAGACTTTATAAAAATTATGAAAAATTATTTAAATCGGCTAAAAGTTTAAAAAATTATATCAAATCATAGAAAAACCATGAAAATGCAAATAAATAATCATTTTGAAGGTATTTCAGAGGAAATTCAATTAAAATTGATTCCAACTAATTTTAACACTGATTAAGGCTTAATTAATGTTTAAATAAAAACTTAACTAGCTTAATTAAGCTCCAATTACTATAGTAATTATTCTAAAACTTTATGTGTTAGTTTAATGAGATAATATGTGACTCCCATAATTATTTTGGGATTTATTGCCTGGTTAATTAGGAGAATTGATCATTTAAGCCCTAATAACTCTCTTAATCTATTTAATGGCTAATTAACACCCTAAGCAGTAACAAATTAATTAATTAAACTCATAATCATAGTCTAATAGTGAATGAAAAAGGGGAGTGGGGTTAGGATCTCTTTCTTAGCTTCTTCTCCTAAGTCCACTTCATTTTGAAAGAAAGTTAATTAATATAAAGATTAATTAAGGATTAATTAACTAATTAAGTGGCTTAACTAATAAAACTAAAATCTTAATCACATCAGATAATTAATAATGAAATTAATGGTTCCTCTTTATGTGTTTAATAACATAAAGACCCTTTAAGAAAATTATGATTAGCCCATAAATGTGGGAAAATCATTAGAATACTTAATTAGATTCTTTAATTTAAGGAACCCTTAATTATGAGCCATTTGCATTAAGTCCTTGTAGGAGCATTGCAATTTTATTTCCTCACATTTTCATGTCATTTTTGGCTCATAATTAAGTGGTTAATCAAATTAAAAAAGCATAGGTAAGGGTATTTAATTGATTTAATTAAGAATCCAACTTAATTAATTCATATAATTCACTTAATTACCTTTTTCTTAAACCAAATTAATTCAAAAATATGGGAATGGGTTAGGATCACAAAATTTCTTCTAATATTCCTCAAATAAAATGTGAAACTAAAATGACATAAAAGAAAGCTTTGGTTTGCTTTAAATGATTTTATTTGATATGATTGTCCTTAGGAATTAATTTGATTGAATGAAATCACATGTTTGTATTTAATTATTCCTCTCCAATCATGTTAAATGTATGCCACTTAATTTCATGCATTCATTTTATTTAAAATTAAGTAAATCAAATGAAATTTCTTTTATGTAAAGCATGCTTGTGTTGATTTAATTTAATATTTGTGCATTATTATCACTATTAAATCCAAATGTATTTCACGGAAGCTTATAAATGAATGATGACATGTGTAGTAATGATAGTTATAAATACATAAAAGATGTATGTGCTTATAGTTTAAAGTGTATGAAGTAAAATCTCGTTTCTTTATTCACATATTTATTTACATAAGTTTGAAAGGTAATGGGTATATAGTCTAGACATCCCAAGAATATGAGGTTTTAAGTAGCCCCAAAGAGGTCATTTGATTACCTCACTTCCCTGGTTAAACAACAGCACATACCCATTTGGTTTCATTCTTATGTATTTCAACATTAGAATTTAAATAGAGCTTTAATTCATATACATAAATAATTCAATTAAACAAAATACATGTTTTGCATGACTTTCATTCTCTTAGTTATTTATACATTCATATGTATCTAAGCAAATAAGTATATAGTCCGGACATCCCAGGAATATGAGGCTTTAAGTAGCCCCGAGGAGGTCATTTGATTACCTCACTTCCCTGATTTAACAATGGCATCTACTTCTTTATGTTTTCATACATGTGTGTACATGTAATTAAAGAATGAAAATTACTCTTTTATATTAAAAATGCATGCATCCATAATTGTTCAAGTGATTGTATTGTTTAATCATGTGATTTGGAGCTTTCTTTCCTATATTCATGTATGCAATTTACATATATTTGAATGCAAATGGGTATATAGTCTGGACATCACGGGAACACGAGGCTTTAAGTAGCCCCAAGGAGGTCATTTGATTACCTCACTTCCCTGGTTTAACAATGACATGAACCTGTTTAATTTCATTCTTATGTGCTTTTGTATAAGAATTTTGATAGAGATTTAAATTTACACATATTAAATAATTCAATCAATAAAAATATAAATTCTAAATGTACAAATACATTCATCATTTAACTGTGCTAAAATATGTTGCATGTATAGATACACTTACAATTTAATCACATGCATGTTATATATGATGGAAAGGAATGGTTTAATATATATCATGTGATAATAATTCAATCAAATTAATTTTAGATGCCTTTCATATTGAATGGGATTATTTAAAGTGGACATAAACTTAGGATTAATTTAAAATATGTAATAATCCATTCACTAAAGAGAACTAAATCAAATTAACATGCTTTTAAAAAGTGGCATAAAGTAGGATGAAAATGGATAATCTTCTTTTCCTCTCTATATAACACTTAGTTGCTAAGTATAGGTTGTACAAAACCAAACAAACACAAATTAAAATTCTCAAATCAATTAAACAACTTGAAGTTAAATCATCCTTAGTGATTAAATTAAATCTCTTTCACACTTAGAAAAATATAACCTTAATGCCTAGCAAGACATACCACACAAGTTTAAACACACACATTAGAGCTAAGTCACTACTTCTAGCTTTATGTTAGGGCGGTGCTCAGTTTGATGTATGTTTTATTTTATGATTTAATATTTTAAACTAGATGTTAGAGTGTATGCTTCGTAGATTGGATGGTAGGCTATGATTATCATAATCATATTTTTTGCAAGGGATTATGCTAAAGGGGCTACTTAAAAATAAATATAAATGCTCGTTTTGCAGGTTGCTTGAGCCCCTAAGCATAATCCAAGTTAGGACATGTGGGCTGGGTTACTAATGTGTAGGGTGCTAAGTCCAAATTATGATATAACTGCTTAAGATTGTATGTATATTTAGCTAATCATTATTTTGTAGGTTTAGTTAGATTTACTTTTTCTATTCTTAATGTAATTTTATAATTAGGAATTAGGATTAGTGCTATGGGGGATTAGGATGAGCAGTGGCTACAATTTTTTATCCTAGGAGGCCCTATGATGCCTTTGAAGCAAGCCCATCAAATCAAAGAAGCAGGAAGATACATAAAGGCATGAAGACATGAAGAATGAAAACCCCCATAGTATTTTATAAGTTGTAATTATTATTTTGTAATTCCATGTTGTATAAAGGTAGAGCTCGACTACCTATCTTTTCTTTTCAGGTTTTACGGCAGTACCCAACCACATCAACCTTTTATTCTTTCATGATATTTATAGAAATTAGTTGATGATTTGTTTAGAATGTGTACTAGAAATGGCATGATTTTCTTAATTTCTTAAATGATTGATGTTTGAATGTGTTGCCTGGATGTGACTAGGCTCTTAGGATCAAAATAAATCTTTTACCCAACTACAACTCATAATTAATATTTTTAAAACTCATTACCTCAACATAAAACGTAGGAATTAAAAAAGATAATTAAAAGATTTAATAACTCATTAGCTGAATGTTGTATATTTCACATCATGCATGCATCTTGAATCACTCTTGCAAATGAGGGCCTTCATCCTTACACGCATAAGAACCGCTTGAATTGTGAGCGCAACCCCTACTGATGGAGCGTCACCCTCTTTCTCTCTTGATTTGACCAATAACTCTACTTCATCATGCATTTAGGCATATAGAAATCTCAAAACCTTTATCAAAATGAAGTGTCAAAAATCAAATAAAATTTGAAAAGATTTGCATATATAGATTAAGTCATTACTCATACTACTCATGTAATAGTCTCTTAGGGAGTTGGTTTAAGAACTTTAGTCTCTTTCTAAATTAATAACAACCCAACCATCTTGCAATTTCATATAACCATACCATATGGATTTAAAGCGTAGGAAGAGTTAGCTGGCTAACACTCTAGACGGTTGTATGCCCAGTAGTCAGGTGGTTTATCCTCTCTTGTGGAGGTAAACTATATACCCATCTTCGCTTAGACTTAGGTTGTGCTTTGGTTAATGCCAAAGCTCCCTAGATTTAGGATCTGAGGTTGCTATTTTCTTTAAGTTATTAGCATAAATCTTCACATCATAGGCATTTTCACAATCTTGTATTGGTAGATTATAAGCCCTAGTAATCTAATAAAATTTCAACTCAAATAAAATAAATCTCTTCAACTTCAAAATAGGATAGATTGGAATGCACACTAGGCTTCCTAGTATCATGAGCATTCTCTACTCATCTCCTTTGGCTTCCAAAGTAAGTCTCTCCGTTTGATCTATCCCATTTGATTTTTCAAATACAACCAATCCTTTAATAATCTAGCCTTAAAATCTTTGGAGACCCTAGTTGTCTACTTAGTCGAGAGTATTCTTAAGGAATTCTCATTATGCCATTTCTTAATGTCATACCCGATCACTTCAATAAGTATCCCCTAAGATCTGTGTGGTATCCCACATCCAAAAATAAACACCACATTAATGTTATTAAATTAATACATTTTTATTTCATTTTGACTCGTCAATTTTAAACTCAAGCTTAGGAGAATTTATGCCTAAATGCATGATGAAGTTTGATTATAGGCCAAATCAGAAAGAAAAAGTATTCACCACTACAAATGACTACTCTATAGTTCAAGCATATCTCTTATCATGCAAGAATGGAGACCAACCCCCCTATTTATATGAGTGAAATAATATATATGCATAATGTTGAAACATACATCCATTCAAATAAATCTTTTATTTCTTGATTAAGATCAGAGACTTTAGAGTGAGGTTATGAGTTGATTAAAATTTAATTAAATTATTAATTGGGAAATAAAATTTAGTTTTCATAAAAGCTTAACACATCAAGGTTCATGATAGCACAACAATCACAAAAATAAATCTAAGAAATGCATGCGTTTTATTGTGCAACTCAAAATAAATCAAGCTAAATTAAAATAATAAACAGGCTAATGTGGTTGGGTATTGTTGTACACCAAAAAAAAAAAAGAAAGTGGGAAGCCGAGCTTTGCCCGTATACATCCCAGCCTAAAACTAAAAGTTTGAAGGGGTCTTTATCAACTTCAGGATCATCGCCTTCTTCAGAGACCTCCTTTGGCTCCACTAAAACCACCAGATGAATGCATTCAGGTTCTACTAACCCTAAAAACCATAGATCCTAACCTAATTCTAAGCTCAAAATTACATTTTAAAATTCTAAAATAAAATTCTAACCCTACAAAATAGATGTTAGGAAAATCATACAACACACCAGTAGTTTATATTTCAAACATACCAACTTAACATTAGTAATTTCCAAGCCCACCTATCTTATTAAGTTATGCTTAGAGACTTAAGTAGCACCTACAAGCAAATAATATTTTTTTTATTACAGTTTTCCCCTTAAGCACAACCCCCTACAGAAAATAATGTTAGCCTAAAAAGAATACCCTAACATCTATACTAACAAGCAAATAATCCTACATCCATCGGTCCCCAAAAAACAAAAGCATCAAAATATCATAATCAATACATACATCAAACTTACTAGTATTGTAATGCTTGAAATGCTATTTTAGGGTTTGTTTCATTTTAAGTTTGATTTGAATTCAGAGTTTATTTAATTTTATCATTGGATGATTTCTACTTAAATAACATAATTGATTTTAGATTTTATTCCAATTTTAGGTTTATTTTTGTGTTGAAATTGAATTTATATTTTAAAAAATAATGAATAAAATAAATTATATTGTGAACGGAACCAAATCTATTCAACATCCTGATCTTAATATAATGAAATTCTCACTGAAAATTTATTCTAAGGGTCAAACTAAGAACCTAAGTATCTTAATTAACTATTTTAAATTTATTGGAATGATTTAATTGAGTTTAATTTTGTTATTATTTGATTTAGTTAAATATTAGGGTTGTTATGGTTTTGATTATTGATATTAATTATATATTTATTTAGTATTAGTTTCGTTTAATTATAATAATTTGATTAATGTTTAATTTTTAATATTTAATTCATTTCTTTAAATTTCACTTTAAAGATTTGATTTCATATGATTTGTACTAAATCATTTTAATTTTTCTTAAATTCAATGATATCATCTTTTCATTTGAGTTTAGTTTGAATTAACCAATATATGATTTGATTGAAGCTTAATATAATAATTTTTTTAATTCAATTTAAGAGTTTGATTATTTGTTAAGGTTAATAATTTGATTTATTTGTTGGTTACTATAACTTGATGATTGTTTAATTTCATTTAATTTAATCTAGGGGGATTTACATACATACCACTCAATTCTTATTAATTTACATATCTCACACCTAAAGTTTACTATTTACTTAACTAACACCTAAATCTTTCAAATACATCATTTATACCACCCTAACTCATATGAATCCGGTATAACTCGCTTTAGGAAGTGAAACAATTTCTCTCCTCAAGCGTCTGAACTTCCGTCTGCGAAATCCTTTGGGATTACGGTAGAAACCTTCGGTTAGTGCGCTCTCCTCCCCTCGTTCCCCTCCATCCCTCTGTTTGAAGCCCACTCCTGCAACTCCAACAGCATCGATTTCCTGATGTCTCAGAGACCGATCAATCCAGCGAAGCTCTTGACGTTGCTCGCCAAAGTTCGTCTCTTCCGTGACTTCAGCTCCAACACGACGATTTCTAGTCTCAGAGACCGATCAATCAAAGCTCTTGACGTTAGTCTGGTTCTCTCTTCCGTGACTTCACTCCACTCCAACACGATTTTTCGTTCGGAGACCGATCAATCAAGCCGAAGCTCTTGACGTTCGTCTGCCAGTCTCTTCCGTGACTTACATCCCGATCAAATGAGCCTCTCGTCGTCCAAGAAAAACAAAAGCGATCCAAGCGCCCAAGGCCACCATCCGGTAATCCCTTACGTTTTGATCGATTATGTCTTACTTCTATTTGATCTTCTTTGTTTCCCTTGTTCTGTTTCTACTGTTTTAATACCAAGGAAAGACTAATTAATCCCATCTTGTATCTTGCTCTCCGATTATGTGCAAAGATTATTTTGGTTCTATTTTCCTAACTTCCCTTTATACATTTTGTTAAACAAACAGATTCTATTACTAGCTTCGCTTCAAATATGAGTTTTAAGTAGTAAAATATGTTCTTTGAAATAAAAGTTAACGATCTATAAATGCATGGAAATTATTGGTTCAAGTTTTGTATTTGAGACTTTGTTTTTTATGTTCCTCCTATTCGAAGATCTACATCATAATCTTTCTATGTGGTGAAACTTGTATCTTTAGCAAATTTAGATGGATCACCCCAGCACTTATCCTTCTTTGGTAAGCTTTGTTTCATTCATTTGAACTTCTGTGCCAGATATCAGAGTCACGCCACGTGGTGGAGTAGAGATGATGCCACAAAACAAAGAAGGTTTGGACTGCAGGGACATGCTACAATATGAACATTCAAGCTCTGACAATGATAGCCAATTTTCGATGAACTTTTATATAATGAAGATCTATTAACTAGTCAAGTTGCGATAATATGTCATTAGTAGTTGGCACCGATTTGATGATGCAATGAGTTTCAAGCATTTTCTTGATTAAGGCTATCCATGAGAATTTTGGAGTGAAGATAAAAGCAAGTGACAAAAGACGAGTCATTGCCACTTGTGCTTACGTAGGGTGTCCTTGGAGAGTGAGAGCTTCTTTATGTGTAGATGGGCAAACATTTGAAGTCAGAAAAGTAGAAGATTTACATGTATGTCCAGTGTCAACAGAGCGGGCAACAAGCAGCTACATCTAAATGGGTTGCTCAACAAATTCAAGATATAGTTAAAAACATCCGACATCCCTCCAAAACAAATAAATGAAGATTTAGAAAGTAAGTATGGGCTATCACTACCTTATATGAAATTGTGGCGTTCTAGAGAAATAGCGTGAGACAACCTCTTTGGGCCAGTTGATGATAGCTACAAGTGGGTCCCTACTCTACGGGAAGAGCTTATTAGAAGAAACCCTGGCTCTCACATTACTTATGAGTATGATACCATTGACAACTCATTCAGAAGATTCTATGTTTTCTTTAGAGTATGTATCGATGGTTTTCTAGTAGGTTCTGAGACCTCTTATAGGGCTTGATGCATGTCACCTAAAATCAAAATATCTTGGGGTGTTATTATCCATGAATTCATTAGATGGAAATAATGGTCTTTACACTATCATTTCGGTTGTTGAGTCGAATCTAAAAGCTCATGGCAATGGTTTTGAAGAATTTGGTTGACTCTTTTGGTTGTGAGGTGGTGCCACTATCTTTTATTTGATATGGAGAAAGGCTTGGGAGAAGCTATTAAGTTTGTATTTCCTAATGCAGAACATAGAGTTTGCATACGCCATTTGTGGAAGAACATGAAGAAATTTCATCACTTTCAAGATAGCCACAAGATTAGAAACATTTTTTGGTAGTGATGATATTGAGATTGGGGCACCTAATACACTCAGACCAAGGGGGAGGCCAAGGAAGAGAAGAATAAAAAGCTTCATGGAAAATAATACCAAAAAAATCAGAGGGTACACAGTGTAATTCGTTGGATGTTGGGGTCATCACGTAAACACTTGCAAAATGCACTTGATGGATCAAACTCACCGATGCCGATGTAGAAATCAATGCTACAGTTGAACTATCATATCGCCTTGGGAAGTAGAGAAAAGCTACCGGTTAGGAGAGGCGACATGGATGAAGTTGAGGCAATTGATTAATGAGAGTAATAGCATAGCTTTAAGAGGAGGACTTACATGTATTTTTTTGCATACTTAAGAAACAATTGATGTAGTTTTTTGTTGCTTCAAGTTGTTGTTTCTTAGGTTGTTTTGACTAATATGATTATTGTCACTTGAACCATTATAACACAAATATTCAACGCTATTACAACCTAGATTTATTGTATGATTTGTGGTTAACTATGGAATAACCGGCCAAAATGTTTTAGTTGACTTGAAAATGGATTGCTTCTATTTCATTCAGATCAATTTGTTTGTTTTTCTTCCAAAATGAAGCTTATGAATTTTGTATATTCCTTATGTTTTGACTATATTTTTCTTTGTATGAACTATTTTAATTCACGATGATTATTTATTGGTTGAGGTCTAGGAAACTACTCAAAATACTTTTGGCCCGTTATTAGCTTTGGATGATTAGTGGAGATGATTATTGCTTAGCACTTTTTCGGTGTTGGTTTTGGTATTGAAGTTAAACACAGACGTCAAGTGTGAGCGAGGGATGACAAAGTTTTGCATCTTTCACGGTTTCGTTTGATGTGAATTTTGTTTCACTTATGGCAATTTGAGCTAAAATTCAGTATGACCTTGTCTTTGAGAAGGAATTTGAGTCACATGGTTCCAAGAATACTGGGTCTTTTTTATCATATATATTTTGGGAAAAGCCGAAATGCAAGTTGATGGTTCGTAATGCAGTCTTATCATCACTACTTTCCATGTTTCTATAGCATTTTATGTCCTTTATTATTGATGAACGTTCATATCCATAGCACATATTTCCTTCCGATTATGTTCCATGCACTCTCCATTGTGAATGCCGAGACACAATTCCATAAACTCCATCAAGAGTGACACTTTAGTTGCATCAGCTTCTTTAAGCATCTTGAATGTGATATTCCATTTGAGCAAGCTACTAGATATCACGTCGGGACATCTTACAATGGCTCTCTTCACATTTCATGGATTGTTTTATGTGATTCGTGTCGTGGGCACGCTCCAAGAAGTAAGTTTTAAGTTAATAGGTAAAGATTTATTGAACTATTTTGCATGAATTTTTTTGGATTAGCATTGTTTTGATGCGTTTATCATTCTTTGATCTATTAGTTTATGATTTATATTCAGCATGAAACTCTTACATGAGCATCGTGGAGAGCTCGTATTCTAGGATAGCTCATTGGGGCCGGTACGTGCTTGGTGGCTAGGCCTGTCAGAAACTAGTCAAAGAGGGCTCGGGCTTGGTTTGAGCCGAGCCCTCTTTGAAGGAAGTATGGATGTAAACATCAAGAAATCTCTGTAATACAGAAGGATTACGCCAAAGACAATGAATCAAACTAGTCTTCATAGGATCCTTTAGTATTGCAGAAACAAAATCGGCTGACTTGGTGGAAATTATATGCGATCTTGATGTGAGAAATTGCAAGTAGAACTTCGTGACGACTAAGGGGATCCTTTAGTATTGCGACCATTCGTCCTCTTTCCCTTTTTCCTTTCGCTTATTGGTCATTTGGATTTTAATTCTTGTTGTCTTTGTAGGCTTCTTGATTTCATTATTATTCAAAGAGAGTCTCAACAAATATGGATGCTTTGAACTCATTTCAATACCCATGGCGATACATTGAAGGTTGTTGAAAATTATGGCAACTCAAACATTGAAATCCATATCTTCAACCAAAGTCAATATCCTCGTTTGGTAAATGATTGATTTTCTACCTACCAAGCAAAGGCAAAATAGGGAGGGATGGTTGGTTATTGTGAGGGCACATGGATGTATTCCCATCCTTGGTGAATAGTGGAAAGTTCGAGGCCTTGCTATCTCGGGAAAGAAGTATTTCTTGTGCAAATTCGATAACCTTGGTGCTATAGTATACAAAATGATTGTAAATCATTTGATCAACAATGAGAATGAGTACATGGAGTTTTTCAATGAACATGTGAATGAATTTTAATCTATTGAGTTTTTCAAATATATTGTTAATTGAGTTATTTGCAGTTAAGAATGATTAGCGTTAGAATCATGCAACTCTCCTTTTATTCCGAATGCTTTCAATTATTATGAGGATTTCGTATATTATCTTATCGGGATTTGCAAGTGCTAATAGCAAGAATAAGGTTTCATGCAGTTACGCTTTCAAAATTTCAAGAATTTTGGAAGACCGCTTTGTTTCATGATTTATAAAATAGGTTAAAATATTATCATTATTTACAAGTATTAAATATGATATGGTAAATGCTTACAAGTATTAAATATTATCATTATTTACAAGTATTAAAATATTATCACTATTATGAACAACTTCAACAACATGTTCTTCTAACAAGGAAAATGAATACTATGAGCGAGTAGCGGGTGATGAAACTATGTCCTTTTTATATATGTATTTCATTCTCTTATTTTCAAATAATACATCATTCCGCAACACCAAAGATCTCAGAAGATAACCAGAAAATTTTTAATGATTGCAAATTTATCACATTCAACCAATAGAGACAATATATAACAGAATATAAACTAGTTCCATTGATAGTAGGTGCCAAAATACATTATCCTATATAGATTCTTGATCAGGGATCTTCAAGAGACCATGAAATACATGATTAACTTAAGGATAAAAAACATCATTGCAATGATGATAATGAGCATTCCCAACATAATTTTGATCTGAAATGTGATGGTCTCAAGTTTCTTCATTATGTTCTCCTGAAAAGCTCTTCCTTCAAAATCCCTTTCATATACTTTAGGGTCATCACCATTTAACCAGCTGAAATAACCACAATCATCTTTTGCGATTTGAGGGCACCTTAAAAACCATCATAAGTCCTTTCTTTATAGCTTGTGAATATGAAACATTGTAAATTACAACGACACTTGATGTTCTCTCGAGATGCCCATCGATGCAGATGATTGACTTGAGCTCATTTTGGCAATGTATAATCTATTAAATAAAGTTAAGAAAAAAATAACAAATTAGTAACAATTAAGGACACTTAAATTAAAAAGCGACATAAATTTTTTGTGAGATCTTCTCTGATCCACTTGCATACCCCGAGGTGTTAGGGATATCAAAGAGTGCCATAAATTAGTTAATATCTAAAAGACATACTAAAATCAAGAGGAAATTAAAGAGAGTAAAACTTAGATGTTTTCTTGGGATCAAATATTAGACCATTAGAAATTTCCAATGCACTTTCCTCTTTCAGCTCAAATTCTTCAACTTATGTAAGGTCCATTCCAATTTAGTTGAATGATTAAATGATTTAATATCACTTCAAGGAACTTTAGTTGTAGAAATATCTATAATAAATGTCTTGGAAAGAACTGAAATTAAGGAAGGCTAATAAGACATCCACACCCAAGGAGGCTTAAGTTCAGACTTAGGATCAAGCTTTTAAAGTATTAAGACAATTCTAATATGATTAAGAAGATTATTCCATAAGATTATATCAATGCAAAGGGTTGCATTCTCAGCTAGACTCCAAGAAAAGGATGGTAACACTAGCAAAAAAAGTCAATCATCTAAAATTATAGAGATAACATCTTTACCTTCTTCACCTCAGGTGATACAAAAGATGTTAGAAAAAATTTGAAGAAATAAATGTAAACCAAATTATAAGACAATGAAGGCTACCCAAAATTGAGGTATGATAAAAAAGGTTTCAAACCTAGATGAATCTGAAAAATCAGAAGTATCGACAAAATAATAGATAGATCAATACTCAAGTAGGAACCAATTTACTGAGATATGTAGCTCAAAACTCAATTTGAGAATCACGGGACAAGGTGTTTGGTATGGGTCCAAGGCTGCGAGGCACAAGGAATGAAGAGATGTTCCGAGAAAGCGATATCCATACGTGGTGGGGCTGGAGTACGAGATGAGGGAGAAGAAGGGGCCGTGGTAAGTGCTCGGCGACTCCGGTGAGTGGAGTTCCGTCGCCGACGGAAGAGCTTGGGAAGCAAGGCGCAATACAGGAGTATAACAAAGCTTGAAACAAATCTTGCAGTATGAAGCGAGACGAGGGGAAGATCAGGGGAGGAGAGCAGCACGGAAGAGCTATCCTGCTGCGCTCCTTCTTACGAACACTAAAGTAGTTCTGAGAAGTTGACGGAGGGATTTCACGGTTCTCCCGTTTAAAATGTATCTGGCGTGAGTTAGGTGGTATAAATGATGTATTTGAAAGATTTAGGTGTTAAGTAAATAGTAAACTTTAGGTGTGAGATATGTAAATTAATAAGAATTGAGTGGTATGTATGTAAATCCCCCTTTAATCTATTATTTTAGTTTAACTAGTTTAAAATTTTGAATTCATAATTTTAATTTAAAACTTGATTGATTGATATTATTATTATTGTTTTGGTTGATATAACCAATTAATTATTAAGGTTTAATTAATTTAATCAACATTCATTTTATAGTTGATATTTTATTAAGTTTTATTTTAGATTTATTAGATTCATGAAGTTAAGTGGTTCATAATAATATTAATTGAGCTTCATAGTCTTATATCTTGATCAAGTTTAATTAGTTTAATTGATTAATTATTTAGCTTAATATTGATTTAAAGATGATTTTGTAATTTTTTATTTATTAAATTTTATATGGCTAAAGTTTTGTTTCAATATTATTTGAACACTAATCCTAACTCAAGAAACTTATAGAGATGAAACAATTAGGGTACCAAACCTAAACTAGGTCATCCTAAGCTTTTAAATATTCATATTATAGATGAGTTAAACAATTATGAAATGTCTTTTTGGTGAGTTATTTAGTGATTTATTTAAATTCTTTAATTCGGTTAAACTAATTTGTGATTCAATTACGCTTCATTTCAAATTGAGTTATAGTTGTATACTCATTCAGCTTTAAAACTCATTTATTTAGTCTCGCCTTTAGTAATGGATTAGTATCAATTTATAATTCATTTATTTTGTTTTAAGTAATTATTTTAGTTAGATTTGATTACATTTGCTTCATAATTTAGGTTGATTCAAGTAATTTGATTTGAATGATAAAATGGATAGTTATGTTTAGTTTGTTTAAAGTGTATTTGATTTGTCATACTTAAGTGCCTTATTTAAGTTTGTATTTGGTCAATTCAATTTTATTTAAAGATAAATTAAACCTCATAAAATCAAATTAATTTTAGTTAAATGTGTGATTCACTTATTTACTTAATAATCTAGTCAAAGATTATTTTTGATATCTTTTGTTCACATAATTAGTTTGACTTAACTTAAACAAATGATTGGTTAATCTAATTAAAGTTAAATTATTTATATTTTGATAAGATGAACTTAGATAATGGACATTTGAGAAACTTCATCCCAAGTTGATTAGTTTTGGTTAAGTTATTTATAATTTTAGTTAACCAAATTATGCATTTATTTTATTTCATTCATTTTCAACTAATTTCAAGTGATAAAATTCAATGATTAATCAAGATGTGTTTGATTTATGATCAATTAGTTTAAAGTTTAATGATTAATTAAGATTCAATTTAATTTATTGCTTATTGAATTTAAGTGATTTATATGGTTGAAATTCAAAGCTTAAATTAGTTTAAGTTAGCTAATCGTTGATTTGTTTTGTTTTGTTTATTTATTTAAAGCGATTTTAAGAATTGTATTTAAAGTAATTGGATATTTGTGATTAATGTGGCTAAAGTAATTGGATATTCATGTTTAAAGTAAATGGATATTCGTGATTAATTATGTTTAAAATGATTTTAAGAATTGGTTAAAATATGATTAATGATTAATTAGATATTCATGATTAATTTGATTCACTTACCATGATTGGAGTTTGAATAATAATTATCTTTGTTTATTTTATTTAAAATTGAATTGACATATTTGGTTTAATTTAGACGTTTAGTTGATCTAATTAAATTAAGGATTATTTAGGTCTAATATGATTGACCTAATTATGCAATTAACTTGATTAAAGGGTGTGATTAAATTAATTATAGATTAATTAAAGATCTGATTAGTCATTATCATGTTTATTAAAACTTGATCAATTTAATTTTGTGTTTGGTTTAAATTAAGCTTTATTTAAGAATTAGTTTTAATATGATTTATTTCAATTAATTTACTTTAATAAAATGATGATTTATTCAAATTAAGTTCATATTAATTAGATGTTTAATTGATTAGATTTAATTAAGGGTAATTTACTATTAAATATTAGATTAATTAAAGATTTAATTAATTAATTAAAAGTTAATGATTTAATTATCCACATGTGATTTATTTGATTTAATAAGTATTTATCATAGATTTAATTAAGTATTTCACTTAAGTTAGATTGACTAAAGAATTATTATTACTATTATTATTATTATTATTATTATTATTATTATTATTATTATTATTATTATTATTATTATTATTATTATTATTGTATTCTTTTGTAAGGTTAATTTAATTTTACTTTTAGTTTAGTTAAGTGATTGATTATCTTAATTTGAAGTTTCATTATTAAATGGATTAGGGGTTAGTCTTAGTTTAGAAGTTGATGAATGTGCTATGTTTAAATTATTTGAATAGCTAATTTAATTTGCATTGGACTAATGATTAATTAGGCCTTTGACTTAATTGAATAATTATAGTTTGATTAGATAATTAACTAAATTCATTATAAATAAGCATTAGTTAAGTATTTCATTTGATAAATAATAAAAAATTAAGCATGATTAATTTAATAAATGTTTAATTATAAAATTATTTGGTGGTTTAATTAAGTTTCATGATTAATTATATTTATAAGATTTAAGTTTCATTAATGATCATTTCATAATCTTATTAAATATGATTGAATATTTGACTTCCTTACTTAGTGTCTGATTTAAGTTCATTAGTTCTTATTTTAATTGAATGTTTGAGTTGATTAAGATTCAATCATTGATTACGTTATAATTTGTTTAATAATTGATTTAATTTTTCTAATTAAATTTGATCACTTCAACTATTTTTTATTGTTTTCTTAATTTTGTGATTTCAAACATATTGAGATATATATGTGTGTGTGTGTGTATAATATATATATATATCAATATGTTTGAAATCACAAAATTAATTTTTATGTATTTCACTTATCGTAATTTTTTTAAAATATTTTTTTAGTTTTTTTAAAACATATTTTAGTCTTAAATTTGATAATTTTGAAGTCTAGTGAGGTTCAAAAAGTTTAGAATTTTCTTTTTTGAGTGTTATCAACTTAATCAAAGTTGCTTGAACAAATTTATTGATTTTCCTAATTTTTTAATTTTAAATTTATTATTTCAAGGAATTAAAGCATTTGACCTTTGAAATTTGATAACTTTTAATCCATTAATTATTCTATCTTTAAATTTTTATGGTATGTGTGTTTTAAACTCAATTTCATTCCATAAAAATTTCAGGTCCATTTGATTAATATTTTATGATTAATTAATTAAATTTGTTTTCACTAAAACCTAAATTAAGCTCGAAATGGCCAATGAAAATTAGAAATTTTGGATTTATTAGATTTTTCTGGAAAAGATGAATCTAACGAGCCCTTATTTGCATTTTTTTTGAGTATTTTATGTTTTATGATTTTTTAAAGCTTCATATAATTTAAGCATTTTTTAAATCCAGAAATGCTAGATTTTTTCTATTTAACCTAGTTAAAGCCATGCAGCACTGACTGGGATTCACCTTTTGCATGTCGAAGCTCGATTGGATTGTGGACTCCTTGTGGCAATTGGGCTGGAAAATAAAGGTTTGATTGAACCATTCAATTGATGATTAGATGGTCGAGATTAAAGATCATGATGTAATGGAAAAAATCACATCCTAATTCCTTCTAGTCATAGTTGTCCATCCTATTTTAATAGGATCGGATGGCAACTATGCCTCCTCTCCCGTGGATGGCGAACAATGATGAATAGTAAGTGGCAGATGGCATTGTCGCCGCCCTTATGCAAGACTTCCAGTTCTCATTAGAAATTTATCTTTTTTAGCACATTAAGGTTGTAAATCAAAAGAAAATTGAGATTCTAAGGGTTTATCCTAGTTTCAAGAAATCGAACAAACCATGGAGACCTAGAGGCCAGCAATAGATCAATAAAATTACCTCATCTAAGTTGATGTCTAGTGGTCAAGTCGATTCGAATAAGTTCTTAGATGTGAGATGAAGCTTCATTGAAGATGCACTCTTGCCTCCTCTTCAATCGTTGGGGACGTCAACTGCCACCTTCTCTCACCAAAGTTCAATGTATTTTGGTCAATTTAGGGTCGGGGAAGCTGGGGGAAAGCTTGATTTCTCTCCTTAGATGATGGTGATTGTGTAAGAAATGTTTAAAGGTTTGAAATAGGCTAGAGATGGGATTGTATAGATGGTTGACACTCTCCCCATTGGAGGACCTTAGAGGTGGTTGACCATGGGAATATGAAGCTTGTAAGTTGCTGTGGGAGGTGGTTAAGTGACTTCAAATGTATGCTTTGTGTCAAATATGTTGAGTGATGGAGGAGAAGAGATAAGAAAAAGAAGTTTGTGTTTCTTGCATTTTCCACCATTGCATTCAAATCTCCATTCACTTGATCTTTCTATCGCCATCAAACCTGAGAAATCAATTCACACACGGAGGGTTAGTTTGGGGATTGTCTTGCCAAAGTCTGATTTGGACATTATGTCTTTAATTTTGAATGGGTTGAACTAATCGATTTAGGTTGCATTTAGTGATTTATGTGAATCATGTCCAATTGGCCCTTTAATCTTTTTAGGTTGATTCATTTTGAGTTTATTTAGTTTTGAGAGGGTTTTAACCCACTTTGACCAAAGTGGGTCAAATTTAGTTTCATGGCCCAATTGATCATGTTGGACTTGGATTAGACTTCACTTTTATTTGAATAATCATTTATGATGATTTCATTTAGTTTGGCTTAATTTTGGATTTGACTAATGTTTGATCCAAATTTGACCAACTTTGACCAAAATTGGTTAAATTAATTTATGTGACTCAATTTATTGGTTTATGTTTAGATTAGACTTCAATCATATTTTATAGATTATTTGAAGCAATTTAGGTTAATTAATCTTATTTAATTTGAGTTAATTTTATATTTGACCAAAGTTTGACTAATTTAGCCTAAATGGGTCAAATTGGGTTAAATGCCTCAATTGGATAATTTAGGCACTATTTGGATTTTAAATAAATTTAGTGGATTATTTAGAGTATTTATGATTTCTTTATTATAATTAATGCAAATTATATTTTTAATTTCACTAATTTTGACCAAAATTGAATTTAAAGAGTTAATTTGTGTTCATTTAGGTCAACTGATCAAATTGGTTGAATTAGATTCAAGGACAATTTGAATTATGCTATAATATATATATATATATATATATATATATATATATATATATATATATATATATACAATTTAATTTAGAATTTGGGTCACTCAAGTCCCTTTCAGCCTAATTGGGTTAAGTGGCTCAATGAGCCAATCTGAGCCTCAATTGAATTTAGTTTTATATTTAGATAAACTTATCTAATGATTTTAAGCCTTAGGAGTAGCTTAATTTGGCCAAATTTGATAGTTTGAAGTTTAGTGGGGCCTATGTTGGTCAACTTTAGGTTGAATGGACCGTTGACTAGTTTGAACCTCACTTGAATTTATTTTTGGGTCCTTTTATGTTTGTGTATTGATTCTATGCTTTTGATTTAATTTAATTTTGATTTTTTATTTTTCTTTTTGAATTTAGATTATTTTGAGCTTAAATGAGCTAATTAGGTTAATTAAGCTCAATCACCTCAATCCTAGCTCATTTGAAATTTCATTTTAGTTTATATATATTTAGTTTTCATTTTGTTAAATTTTATTAAGTTTGAACTTGATTTGTATTTACTTAATTCCAATTGGATTAGGTTAAATCCTAAAAGAGTTTACTAGAATGAGTTGAGCTTTCATTTTAGGGTATTTGAGTTCAATTTAGTTTTTAAATTTAATTTTGATTTCAAATTTAGTGTTTGATTCAATTTATTATTTTATTTTGGCTGTTTACATGGCCACTTAGTTTCATAAGCAGTATGATTAGGGAGCTCTTAATCTAAGATTAAAGGATCCCAATTTCTAAGATTATGAATGATACTAACTTGATCAAAAAAATGAGGTCAACATTTGCCTATCCCTCAATCACTATTGCCTTAAATTCCACCACTCTTCTAATTTATGAGTCATTAATCTTTCTATCACATCTCATAAAATCATTTCACTCCTTTCACTCCATCTACAATGCTTGCTCCTTTAATTTATATCCTTTAAATACACTAATCATATGTCATTAATGTTCTATAATGAATGGGTTTTAAAATTAATTTTATCTTTTGTAGAAGACTTAAATATTTAATAATAATGCTTTAGTGAAAGGAAGTAATAGAAAATAGCAATAACAAATAAGTAAGATGATGAAAAGTAAAGAAAGAGAACACAGACATTTTTATGTTGTTTAGTCAATCCCCAAAAATTAGTCTACATCCACGCCTAGCCACACAGGTTAGGAATTTACTAAATCAAAGTTAAGATTATGAGCAAATACAACTCAACACGTACTCTCCTTAATTAGTAAGTACAACCCAACACATACTCTCCATAAAGGGCAAGTACAACTCAACAAGAAATCAAGACAAAGCAGAAAAAAGATACAAGTCTAACTCTCAATTTTGAAATATTTTTCCACTCACAACCCAATCTATACTAATATTAAGGCAATTGAATATTAATGAAAAAGAGAGCTCACTTAAATTTTAAATAAAATTAAAACAAGTTCTTCAAACAAATATTTAATGCAATTAAGTAACCTAATGTTGCTTGAATGATCTTTAAAAAGTTTGAAATGATTTTCTTGAATGACTTTGAAATGCAAACTAAAATATAATCACCAAAAACATTACTTTGAATTCTTTTTCACACAAGCTAACTTTTATTAAAATGATAAATGTATGTGCAAACGAAACAACTCAATGATCACTTGAATAAGGATTTGAATTATATTACATGAAAGCTATCACATAACATATGCATAAACCAATTGAATACAAGTAATCAATAAGCACAAAATAATTTATCCAAGATATGGTGTGGTCGAACAAATGGAGAAAGAGATGAAATAAGATGTTAAGCACAATCAAATTTAACCAACCTATATTAAACTTTAAGCCAAAGGGATAAAATTTGATATTAAAATGATTAAGCACTTAGAAAATTAATAACCTTTAAAAATACTTCAGCCAAACAAGAAACAAAAGGAATATTCAATGATTAAGCACCAAATAAATTGATTTCCTTATGTTAGATTTAGGCTAAAGAATAAATCAAAGATTATCAAGTGGTTAAGTCCACACAAATTGATCTTCTTATGTTTGTTATTGGCCAAACAAAATCTAAAGATTATTTCATGAATAAACACAAGAAAATTTACATAACCTTGTAAACTTCAAAGCTAAGAAGAAATAAAAGATGTTTAAGAACTTAACACCTTAAAAAATGACCACCAATGAATTGATGTTTTCAGACAAGGGTGGAAACACACCAAACCTTCATTTTTCCCAATCAATCTTCAAAGCAAATAAATGACCAATGGGAAGAGAAGAATGATGAGGAATGCTTGCACTTGAATCACCAAAATTATTTAAGAGATGCTTTAACAAAAATCGGCCAAGGATGAGCAAGAAAGCAAGAGAGCAAGAAAGAGTTTTTTTAACTTTTTTGAAACCTTTTTCAAGTTGAACTAAGGCACTTTAATAAATGAGGGAGGAGTCTAGGTCTGCCAAAAACTGATCCAATTAGAGGGAAATTTGTTTAGCGCCAATTTGAATTTCTAATTCAAAATAGAGGGGACTAGCCAAAGAGATCTTCCGTAGGCTTCTTTACAAATTTGTTTAAACCCAATATGATATGTATGCTATGTGATTCATGGCTAATGATGGAGGAATTCTCATAAGATATTCATCCAAGGAAGGTTATACATAAATGAGAGAGTTTTGAATAAAATAAATCCATGGAATATCACTTCAAAAAATTCGGCCAAAGAGGTTTCTTAAAATACAAAATTCTCAAAATAAGTCATGAATTAATTTAAATCAAAGCTGATTGTATTATATAATTATTGAATGTTTAAATAATATATAAAATTATTAAATTTGAAGCATAGTGGCCAGCCTCCCTTAAACTTTCCTAAAATAAGTCAAATTGGAAAAAGGAAAGGAATTATTTTGAAAAGGATGGGTGATTTGAATTTAAATTTAAAATAACTTAAAATAAATTAATTAGGTTCTCAATAATCATAATTAATCATGCTTGGGACGTTTAACATATTCCATAAAAAATTTGATTTGATTTAGCAAGTACAAGTCATACATAAAGAAGTTTGAATTAAAGAATAATTCAAAAATAATTCAAATTCAAAATTCAAATAAATGAATTTTAAAATATGAAATATGAGGGGAAATGATATGAAAATGTTTTGAATGAATTTCACACAATTTATTACACAAAATTCATTTAAAAATTTGGCCAAAATAATGTTAAGATGAAAATGATAATAATAGAGAGAAGAAAAATAATATGAGAGAGAATAAGAGGAAAAAAAATATAATTTTAGGATAATTGAATTTTCATGCACTAAAAATTATGAATGGAATGAAAATGATTTAATAAGGTTAAACATAATTTATCTTGCGTGAACACACATTTAGTAGAACTTATATCATGCATTTAGTTCATACTATCCAAAATGGATAACTTAATGAATAATTACAATATTAAGAAATAGAGAAATATAAATAATTTTAGAATGATGAATCTAAAAAGGAATGAATCATTTATTTTAATTTAGTGAGTTTTTTATTTGTCTTAATTTAGTAATTCCTCTGAAAAATTCCCACCCACTTCACATCCATTAGCTTTAGCAATTTGATATAACTAAGAACCAGGAGGTGAAGAATTTTTCCTGAACATTTGAATTTAACATCAAAATCAATCTCATATGAGATGGGGCTCATGAAGTAAACAATTAACACAAACTATCTCCGCATCCTACACTATTACAAATAACCATTTCATCATTTGAACCCAACACCCACACAATCTTAACTTGCACTTTATAATATATGTATGTACCATTCTCCATTATCTAGTTAGTGTCTTCAACGTCTACAATCAATCCACTCTTAGAGCAGCAAGTCTTCCATCCCACGAGCATCTCTCAAGGTACACTTGCAAAATACAAAACAACTTGATCCAAAAACCACCCACATAAATCTATTGAGCTCTTCTCCATCCACCACAAGATAACTCACACATAAAATAATATCTTACAATCTCTCACCAACTCTCTTATGCTCGCTAAAAATACCTCTCACTATATTTTATTAAAATTATTATAGTGAAACAAATCCTTAACATTATCCAATCGAGAGAATATATGTATGGTGAGATGATTGCACTACATCAAAAAAAAAACATTTGAGATCTTGTTATATAATAAACCAATTAAAAAAATAGTTGGTCATGACCAGGTGTTCAACCCTAAATGATGACCTGAAGGCACTATCTACCATTATAATTCTTGTCTAATTTCCAAATAACTTTACCAAAGATCTAATGTTGATAATACTAAAACTTTCAATTTGATTATCAAAATGACAACCATACACATGCTTTTCAGCACCATAGTATTCCAAAGATGACTAGTTCATCAACTATATTTCAACAACTCATTCATCTTTGATCATATATAGACATTGTGTTCATATCTATCATTTGGCTCTATTAGCCTCACTTTTGGAGTGATGACTCATCATTCCCGTCTTAGACTTAGGAACCTTCTAGGCACTTGGATTTCCATAGTCATATGACACTTCTAGTGACTAAGGGAACATTAAACCCAAGCCAAGAGACTTAGGAAGCCATACCCTAAGCTTGTTATACCCTAGGGCAAATATGTCTTACTTACCCTATGGCCTAAACCAACCCATGCTTGTTCACTCATCCAAAACCAACTTCAAGCCAACACAACCAACCTCAATTGCATTTTGTATTTTATCCAAGCTCTAAGCCAAATTAACTTAACCCTAAACTTAAGTTAATTCCACCATGATCCTATGGATCCAACCCAAAAACCCATTCAAGTAAGTCTAACCCAAATTGATTTTCACAAAAGCACTCCAACCATTCAATAGACCATTTCAAACCCTTCCAATACTTGCAATTAAACAAATCAAATCAAATGAATACAATCAACACAAGTTATCCCATTTGATTCAAAGGGATCCAAATGAGTCAAAATCAAATCAAACCCAAATCAATTGCAATTGAAGCCACCAATCAACCGTAAATCCATCATTGAACCCTTCTCAACATCCAATTCAACCCAATTCAATTATATCAATCCAATTAGTCCACTTGACCGAAAGTGGCCTAAATGATCAAATTTAGTCAAACTTCAATCCAACCCAAATTGGATTGAATCAACCCATCCAATCCCTCCTATACTGATTGTTAATCATCCCAATTGACCAATTATAATCAATTGGGTTGGACCAAACCAATTTACCACTTGATCCAAGTTGACCATTTAACCCATATGGACCAAAATGGATCAAATCTCATTCTAACCTCAATTAATTGAAATCAATGACTCCCATCAATCATAAATTAAGTATTGAACATGACTCAACAATAAATTGGTCATAACCAATCCAATTTGATCTCTTGATCCAAGTTGACCCAATTTGACCTAAAGGGCCAAATTGAGTCAAATAAAATTATAAACCTAATTGATTGAAACCAATGCCCCTAATCAATCATAAATTAATTATTGAACATGATCCAACCTTCAATTGAACCCAATTGGGTCAACCTAATTCTTGATCTCATTTTTAGGATGAGCTCTCAACCCCTCCATCTTAGACATATGAATTCTCTTCGACTTTAAGAGTTCCTTAGTCTTAAGACATATCTAGTGATGGACACTCAACCTAGAGACTTAGAAGAGTTAGCCATAGAATAGGTCATGCCTAGGTGAACCTTCCTCACTTCTCCCAAACTCATCAACTCCAACTCAAACTCAAACCTTGAATCAATTCAATGGATTTTCTCAAATCATGAATCAATTCCAAATAATTGAAACTTATGATTGAAGCCCATGACTGAAATTCCAAGTTCAAAAAAATTTCTTACATCCTTTGATTCCGTCTTATGGACTTAGCCTAAATTAAATCTAAATCAATTCAAATTCAAGAAATTTTCTCACAACCCATTTATATTCTCATTTATATTCACATATATAAATGAAAATCAATCAATCAAACCAAATTCAAAATTCAAATCCAAATCAAAAATCCTTCCTAAGTTGATTTGATTCTATCTTATGGACTTAGCCTAAATCAAATCTAAATCAATTCAAATTCAAGAAATTTTCTCATTTATATTCACAAATATAAATGAATTATAAATTCAAATATCAAAATATTCAAAACTCAAACTCAAATTCAACCAAAATCCAACCTAAGCCTTTCAATCAAAATCTTGAACTTAAATCAAATTCTAAATCAACACTTGATTTTTCTTCATGATTCAATCAATCCTACAATCATGAATCCAAGTATAAACACAAACTTCAATCATCAAATCAAAACTAAATTCAAAAATCAAACCCAAGTCAAACTCATGTTCACCCTTTTGAACTTGAAATTGTCAAATGAATCAAAACCCATTTGACTTCAAATCACTTACAAATGAATTTATATTTCAATCTTAAGTCCATATGTGAGTTTAATAAAACTCAAATCAAACTTTGACCAAGCAATTTGACCCACTTAGGCTCACTTGACCCAAAGTGACCTAAAGTACCCCTTTTGAGCCAAATTCTAATACGAACCATTTTGGATTGAACTAAGCCCAACTAAGCCTCACATTATGAGAAACAATCATCATGAGATGATCAATCACTCAAATTGGGTCAAACCAAGTCAAACCTAAGGGTTGACCAAGTCAATACTTAGCCAAAATGAAACCTAAACTAGCCAAAATCCACCATAGGATAAATTGATTGAAACCATTGATCAAAACTCATTCATGATCAATGTTTGAACTTGACCAAGTCATCATTTGAGCCTAACTTAGGCCAATTTGCCACTTGACCTAAGTTGACCCAACTTTACCTAAAAAATAAAAAATGTGTCAAAACTTGATCTAAGCCAATTTGATTGAAACCAGTGGGTCAAGTTCATTCTAAATCACTTATTGAACTTGACCAAAGCCTCAATTGGCCAACTAGAACCAACCTAGCCCAATTGACCATGAACCCAACTTGACTTAAAAGGTCAAATTAAGCTAAATCCAAATATAAAATAAATTGATTGGAAACAAAGATATCAATCCATTTCAAATGACAAAATAGACCTAAACCAACCCATGACCTTTCCCAAATAGGTCAAATGAGTCAAATTGGTCAACTTGACCAATTTGACCTAAATGAACTCAATTGAACCAAACCAAATATAACCAAATTGAATCAAACCAAAGCCACCAAAATATTTCATAATGGTCATATGAACTTGACCCCAACCCTTGGTTTGACCAATTTGACCAATTGGTCAACTTGACCCAAGTTGACCCATTTTGACCTAAATGGGTCAACATGAGCCAAATCATATCAAACCAACTCCAAATTCATGAAACTTGGCTAACCCATTTTCAATCATACCAAACATATTCAAACTGAAATCAGTCAAATGACCATTTTACTAGGCCATGGGGTAACCTAAAATCAAAACCACTTGGAATTTGGTCAATTCCTTTTCATGGACACTTGACATCCTTTTCACTAATGGACAGGTGCACATGACCCAATAGGTTTGGGTCAGCTCAACCCAACCTAAGGCTAATATTGAGCACCCTTATGGACATGAGCACATGGGAATCCTTCCACCACTCATTTAAAGTACATGGGAGCTTCACTACTCCACTCCACACCCAAAACTGAATGCCATGCAACTCCTAACAGCCTAACAAACCCATTGCATGAGGTCTATTGGATCAAAATGGCATGAGAGCTTGAGGTCATCCGATTCACCTAAGGGAGAGATATACTCCACCTAATTTTACTTGAATTATTCTCTCCTATTCGATTAAAGCATAGGAACTCAGAGGAAGTGATTCCAAGCTCCCCCAAGGTTTCCTGGGCATTTTCCATTTCCCTATTTTTAGATTTCTTCAAACCAAAAATAGGGGAGTTCAAGTGAAGTTCAATCTCATTCAACTCTCTACGAGAGTTCAATTCCTCTTACAAGCTTTTTAAGAGGATCAAATCAAACTTTCCTAAAGCTTAATCCAAGTCCTCAAGCCATAGGAAGAGTGCTCTTCATCAAGGCCAAGCCTAATTGAAGGAGAGCTTCGACCATAGGAAAATTCACTCAACCAAGTCACCTCAAATCCTCAATAGGGCTTCATCTCCACTAGAAGAAGCTACCTCAATGGTTTCGAGTGCTGGTGATAGCCTTTAGTGAGGTATGCCCTCAACCCAAGCTCTAACTAGCCATGGTGTGGTCCTTTATTAAAGAAATTCTCACCTCATGAGAATTTGGCTGCTAGATGTAATCTCCATTGCATGATGATGGTGTGGGTTGAATTTGAGTTCAATCCGAGCTCAATCGAGATCGGCTCATGCCATGGACGGTGGACGGTTCCCCTTTCCAGTAGGAGAACTCAGGGATGGATCATGGGCCGTCCATCTGTGTATTTTGGATGGACGGCCATGATCTAGATGTGTATGATCTCCAATTTAATCCTTTAATACCGTGGGCTTTATCTTAGCCGTCTGATCTTTGATAGGACAAATAGGGAGAAAGCACTTGCCATCAGATGCGATGTGCTATGTGGCCCTCTAGTTGAGCCATGTGGTAAGATTACCGCCTTCGTCGGCTTCCATGTGGAATGGGATGTCAGTAATTAGGGATTAATTACCTAATAAGCTTGGAAACTTCAAATATTCATAATTAATTATTGAAAAATAAGAAAATAAAAAAATAAAAAGCATTGAAAAGATAATTCAAAGAGGAATCTTCTAAAATTATGTTCAATTGACTTTGAATAGTGATGTTTTCTAAATTAGGGTTTTATTGGGAATGCATTTATATTAATTACTCCATAATTATTCCCCTGATTAATTCCAAACTTCCTAAGGTTGATTAATGGGATGACCTCTACCTCCCATGATTTTCTTGAAATTTATTAATGGCTTAATTAGGGTATTTTCTTGGCTCATTTCTAATTACTCTCTTAATCCATTAAATGATTAAATTAACCTTTTAAATAGTGATAAATTCACTAATTTATTTTGCTAATTACCTTAGGACAATGAATGGACTTAGGGAATGAGATTAGGAGTTCTTTCTCATATCTTTTCCCTAAGCTTATTTCATTTAGATTAAAATCTAATTAAGGTGAAAAATTAATTAAATAATTCAATCACTTAATAAAATGGCTTAATTAATCAAAATTTTAAAATCAAAACATTCCATAATTTAATCAATTCATCTTGAGTAGGTGCTTAGGTGTTCAATAACCTAAGTAGCTTAACAAAAATCAAAATCCAACCCACATGTGTGGGAAGGAATATGAAAGTACTTAAATTAAACCCTTTAGCTTATTTAAAAACTAATTGTTATCCAATTGCACTAGGAACTGTCTTTCCTAGGTGCATTACTGATTTAAATTCCTTGTGTGGTTTTATGTCATATCACTGGCTCATAATTATTTGATTAAATATGCTAAAGTGGTATAAGGGGTAATTAATATACTTAATTCACACCTTAACCTAGCCAAAGCATAAAATTGATCTAATCACCTAAAAGTTAAACTAAAACATCCTACACCTGTGGGAATGAGTTAAGACTAGAAAACTTTATCACATTTCTCAAATTAAAATCAAACTCAAAACAAAACAAAAAAATCTCTTTAAAATAAATTTGATTTACTTTAAATAATCTTATTCATAGGATTGTCTTTAGGAATTAATTAGGGTGAATGAGTTTACTTACTTTCATCACTTTATTTTTTTCCTAACATGCTAAATGTGTATTCCATGAGAAAATTATGCAGTCATACTTTTCAAAAATCAAATTAAAAATGAAATGTTTCCTTTATATCAAATTGCATATTTTGGCTAAAAGTAAGGATATGAATGGCTATTATCACTATTAAATCTAAAAATTATTTGAAAACTTATGAATTATACATCAAAATTGAAAGGTATGCTATTTATAAGTACTTAGCATAAAATGTGTTATGTAATTTTCTCTCTCATTCTTAATAGAGAATTATATAGGATTTGCAAAGTGTATATTCCATTTGAAAAGGACATAACACTTGCTTAAATCCATTCCACTTCTATACATGACTTAAGAAGGAATTCTACATCTCACACATATATCAAATCAAACCAAAATCAAACAAACATAAACTTTTGCATCTTTCTTTTTCCATTCATTTCTTTTATACATGCATATATATTTAAGGAAAGTGGTATATTAGTCTGGACAACTCCAGGGTTGCGAGGCTTTAAGTAGTCCTAAGTAGGTCTTGACCTTACACCCTTGGTGCTAACAATGAAGTCGTACTCACTTATTCCTTTCATACATATAAATGTGCATATGAAAATTGGATAAAAGAAAGCCATCTTTTCTACTTAATGAAAATCATGCATCATAAAACATCCTAATTTTCTTAAGTAACACTACTTAGCATTCATCCTTAATGTGTGCTAAACATCCTACATTTTCATGTATAGATATACTTAGGATTCATCCATATGCATGTTACACATGTTGAGAAAGAAACTAAATGATGAGTGTTTTGTGATAGTATTTCACTTTCTTTCTTTTTTGAATAGGTTTGATATTTGATTTTATTTTGTGATTATTTAAAATACATATTAGAGTGTATGTGGGGGATTATACTTAAGGCAAATCAGAATAAAATATAAAATGCTTTCCTATGCAGTGCTTTACCCCAAGATAATCCAAAAATAGGCTAGTGGACTTGGTTACCCATGTGTGGGTGCTAAGTCCAATTTATATATATACATGCTTGGGATTGTGGTTTGTTTAGCTAATCTCTATTTTATAGGTTTTAGTTAGATTTACTTTTCCTTTTCATGTAATTTTGCAATTAGATTTTGGAATGATTGTTATGGGGATTAGATGAACATTGGTCATAAGATCTCATCTTATGTACCATGTGAAGCCTTTGGAGCAACCACATTCCAACCATCCACCAAAAGAAGAAAGAAAAAAAGAAGAAAGAAGAAAGAATAAAGAAGAAATGAAGAAATGAAGAATGAAGACCCCCATAACATGAATTCCTTTTGATTGTAATTAATTCATTTGTAATCTGGGTTGTATAAGGTAGACTACCCAATTTGTTTTGGGTTTGTGGTGGAGCCCCACCACAAATGGCCTTTTATTCTTTGCTAGTTTTATAAATTGATTGATGTTTGTTTAGCTTTGCATTAAGATGCATATTTTTTCCTAGTTTATTTGCTTGATGTCTGGATGACGATTAGGCTCTTAGGAAAAATAAATTTTCTATCCAAATTAATCAACTCAAATTAAAAAATAAATAACTCATAACCTCACCTAAAGCCTAGGTTATAAATCAAGATAAAAGAATTAGCAACCCTTAGCTAGATGTTGTATACTTTTCTAACATCATGCATAAAAAAAGCATATTATTTCACTCTTGATTGAGGGCTTCCACCTTTGAGAACTTGGCTTGGCCTGTGAGAGCCATGGTGGAAACACACCTCCTTATCTTATTGATTTTGGCCCATAATCTAATTTCTCATGCATTAGGCATATGAATCCTAAAGCCTATGTCAAATTGATTGTCCAAAATAAAAAATAAAATGTAACAAAATTTGCATTAGATTTAAGTCATTCATGCCCTACATGATCTAGTCTCTTAGGGAGTGAGTTTTAAGGACTTAGTCTCTTTCTAAATAAATAACAACCTTAGCTATCTTGCATAAATAATGACTTGCCTACATATTTAAAATTGTAGGAGGAGTTAGGCCACCACCTCGCTGTAAGTCCAATAGTGGTTTATCCTCTCTATGGAGGTAAACCAAATACCCATTTTTGCCTTAGATTTAGGTCATGCTTTTTGGCCCTCACAAAGCTCCCTAGATTCAGGTTCAGGTTGCTTTTTCTTGGGTAAGCATAAATCCTCACCTCTGGCATTTCCATAACCTTGTATCATGGAATTGTAAGCCCTAATTTCTAATTCAACTCAAATAAATTAATTCAATTTAAAAAAAATGTAAAGCCCAACCATAGATAGTTTGGGATGCTTACTAGCTTCCTAGTATCTTAAGCATCCCCTACTTATTTTTTCATTTGGCTTCGATAAGAACTCCTCCTCTTGATCGATCCCACTTGACTTTCTAAAATAAATTAATTGATAGTCCTACCAATTCAAATCTTTGGAGACAACAATCATTTTTCTTAATCGAGAGTAATCCTAAAGAATCTCATTCCTTAGGATGTAATTAACTATGGGGCTTGCCCTAGGAACTTAATGAACCCAATTTAAAATAAACCCTGCTTTACTTTTCCATGTAAAGTAGGGGAAGAATCTCGGTACATTTCAAGACCCATATTCCTTAGAGTCCTTATTGAGGTGATTAGGTCCATTGTAGGGTGGTGACTTCTATCTCGAGATAGTACACCTCTCAATGCATTCATCACCCTAATAAGAATATATGTGATGTGTGCATCCCAACAAGTATATTTTATATATTTCTATTTTCATTTATCCTCTTTCCAAAAGGGGATGGTTCCTCTCCATCTTTGGTAAATGATCATTGTCTCCAAGTATCGATAGTGTGTTTGTACTGAATCCAAGACTATCTTCTTCTTCATTGGCACTTAGCTTATTTCATCCTTAAGTTAAGCTAGCCAACATCTTTAGGTTTTAGGACCTCACCCCGTGTTGGTATTAAAACCCCCGTTGGGTTCCCCAATGGGTGAAAATAAAAATATAATAAAAGAAAAATGATTAAAGACTTCCTCCTTACCATTTTATGGTAAGTATTGGTTCATTCTAAAAATAAAGACAAAATAAATCCTTCATAAAAGTCTTACTTTTCAAAAGCACTTTTTCAAAATACACTTAATAAACTATTTGCACTACATCTAACAATTTTCACAATTGTTACATGTAAAAGCATTTTAGAGATAAAACCAACAATCATAACTTCCAAAAGAACAAATGAACTTCTTCATTCAATTCATTTTGATGAATACATCATTTTTAAAAATAAAATTCCAACAATCATAAACTTTCAAAATGCACAAAATTTGAAGATGGGCCTTTTCATTCAATACATCCAAATGTGTTAGATAAATGTTACATCTTCAAGCCAAAATCAGAACTTTGAAATTCCACTCAACAAATTCCAAATGTTTTAAGTTAGAATTTTCACCTTTTCAAAAAGCACATATGAAACCTCCCCATTCAATATACCATATTTAATTGAATGGTTTCATTTCAATAAAATCAAAAAAAAATAATTTTCAAAAGCACATATGAAACCTCTCCATTCAATATACAACATTTATTGAATGGAGGTTTCATTTCAATCAAAATCAAAATAAATTTTCAAAAGAATATATGAAACCTCTCCATTCAATATGCCCACATTTATTGAATGGTGGTTTCTCAAAAAAAATAAAAAAAAAATAAACTTTCAAAAGCACACATGAACATCTCCATTCAATATAGCCAAATTTATTGAATGAAGACTTCATTTCAAAATAAGATGACATTATTATGAAATGCCACTTAACATATTCTATATATGATTAAGTTGAAATTTCCTCTTTCAAAAAACAATAATCTCACATGAAATTACATCTTTGAAAAATGAAACACAATTGATTTTCATCTTACATACCCAAATTTGATAAGGATCCTATTTTTCAAAATCAAATCAAAAACAAAAAAAAAAACACATTAGGATTTCCTTAACATACCCAAATTTGTTAAGGATCTTATTTTTTAAAATCAAATAAAAAAAAGAAACACATTGATTTCATTAGCATACCCAAATTTGCTAAAGTGATCTCCATTTTCAAAAAATCAAAATAAAAAAGAAACACATTTGGATTTCTTAGCATACTAAATTTAAAGGATCTCATTTTAAAACAAAATCAAAATAAAAAAGAAAACACATTTGATTTCATTAGCATACCCAATTTGCTAAAGTGATCTCCATTTTCAAAATCAAAAAATAAAAGAAACACATTAGGATTTCTTAGCATATTTAAAAGTGATCTATTTTTTCAAAATCAAAATCAAAAACAAAAGAAACACATTAGGATTTTCTTAGCAAACCCAAATTTGCTAAGGATCCTATTTTAAAAAATCAAAATCTTCAAAACAAAAAACACATTAGGATTTTTTTAGCATACTCAAATTTGCTAAGAATCCTATTTTCAAAAAATTTTCAAAAAACAAAACACACTTGGATTCTTCATTTTAGCATACCCAAATTTGTTAAATGAGAATTCCATTTTTCAAAATCACAAATGATTCAAAAAATAAAGCAAACAAAGAAAAAGAAGAAATTGTTTTCAAACACCCCACTTAGCATACCCAAATTTGCTAACTAATTCCAAAAATCACAAATAAAAAAAAATCAATTGACCCTCTATTTTAACATACCCAAATTTGTTAAAGGGTCCTCAAAAACAAAATCAAAATTCAAATATGATGGAAGCATCTCTTCAAAAGTATTTGAAACCCATTTTCAACATACCCAAATTTGTTGAAAGTGGATCCTACATCCAAAAAATTCTCTTCCAATCAATCTCAAAATCTCTTCTAAATCCATTTGAGCCCACTTAACACTTTCAAGATGTTGAGTATGGGTTCAAATTCTAAATTCAAATTCAAAATCAACAAAAATAAGAAAATCTAATTCAAGTTTATTTCAACATTTTCAAATCTTCACCAATTTTTTTCAATCATAATTTAGTAAATGATTCAATAGAGATATGTTCACTTTTCCCCATGGGATGGATCTCACCCTGTATCAGGCCAACCTCCCTCGCTTTGACTATGCCCACTTCATTTGAGGTTTGAGGAGCATACACAGTAAGAGGGTCATTCCGGGCCCATATGCCATCAAATTCGGAGATTCCCTCACTAGAGAGGAAGGTAGTGGTAGTTCCCATAGTGAAGTGACAAAGATTAGTACACCATTGTTTCCCATGCTCTGCGGGCTAGACCACTCCAGCACCTTCCAAGGGGAAGGCTCCTCGATCCGTGGATTGTCTCCCCTACTTTGAGGTTGGGTCTAGCTCACTACTCACCCTACCAGACCCAAAGAAGAAACAAGAACCCATGATAAAGTACCACACTGCATTGGAGATGGAGGCATGCGCCATTGTTAAGGAGTTGCCCATGATGGTTTCCACCTGCCAAAGAAACCCCATCCTCTCTCTGGGTCTCATGAGAGGATGTTAGGATTTCACTTCCTCCACGGCATTTCTGGCCCAACCGAGAGAGAGGAGGTCATACGCCGGGATAGTTCTATCAAGTGGTAGAGCCTACGATGATCTAAGTCCGGCTCGCTTTGATTTGAGATCATTATCCCCAGAGTGGGAAGCATATTAGAGGAGAGGGCCGTGGGAGGCCACACAACAGTTCATCACCAGGGGAGAGGAGGTTGAAGTCCCGCCTTAACTTTTTTTCTACCGATATCATACATACATTCTGCTCACGGGACTACCCATCATAGGGAGAGAGCCTATCCCAGAGAGTGGTGGAGTCTCCACCACACGCTTCTACCCCCATCCCATCTTGTACATGTTCCAACATCTCCATTCCAAAGGCCATGAAGGCCACATCAGGAGAAGAGGACCCATTGGTGATCCAACTATGAGAGATCCATCCCATCTACACCACCTATTGTGGCAGGTCAGCTCTCCTACTGACCTTCTGCCATGGTGGGAAGAATGGACCTCAAAGTATCATAGTCATCCCATCACCACCACCATGTTGGAGATGGAGAGGGAGAGAGGGTGACAGCTCACCTATGATGATAGATCCTCCAGAGTGTCACCCCATATAAAGAGGATAGTCAGTGTATTCTTCCATGAGTAAAGCCTCAGGTTAACTCTCCAGCAGAGGTCCGGTGCCTCACATACATGATAGTGACCCACCAGCAAAGTCATTATGCTAATAGATGGATCATTCTCTAGATGATATAGTAGCCCATTATCTTCATGGAGAAGAAAGAGATCTAGGATATGACCGGTCGATGAGGAGAAGATCGCTTTGATCCCAATATGATTTGTTGGGAGACAGAGTTTGCATGGTAGACACTGGGATCCTCCTTATGAGCAAAGTATGGAAGGTGAGGTCGAAGAAGACACAGCCTACTAACAAACACCTCCTTCAAAGATAAGAAGATGAAAAATAGATAGATGGAGAAGAGGCACAAGACTTAGCATATCTTAGTACTTCAAAACCAAGCACCATAGTCCATCCTACTATACCGACCGTCACTGTTGGTGCATGTCTTGATCCAACCAAGACTTTACCTCCAAGAGCAAGGTAGCACCAAAGCATGTA
This sequence comes from Cymbidium sinense, assembly GCA_021442155.1. Classification (NCBI taxonomy): domain Eukaryota; kingdom Viridiplantae; phylum Streptophyta; class Magnoliopsida; order Asparagales; family Orchidaceae; genus Cymbidium; species Cymbidium sinense. Next base: position 23,053,412 of record CM038229.1, read on the forward strand.
TAGAAGGTAGTGGATAGTACCTCCATACAAGAAAAGATATCAAAAGCATGGTTGAGTGAAGTGAGAGAAGCATTGGCTCAAGCCCAGGAGGATCATCGCCCAAAGGTAGACCCTACCTAGAGGAATTTGATGCAATCCAATATCCTAAGGGTTTTGTGCCACCTTCTTTCAAGAGTTTTGATGGCAAGAACCCGAGGCATATTGCATTCATTTGTTACAATCTGGCGGATTCTTTACTCTTCCATCTCATCTTTTAGCAAGTATATATTTGATTGCACGCTAAACTTTTCAAGAAGACTTTTGTTGAGTTGGAGCAACTTTATCAAGAGGTTTCCGGAGCTCAAGAAGGGTCACTGGCATCTCTTGTGGCTCAACAAAACCATGGTGAGTCCCTCATTGATTACATTCTCGATGGCATAATTTGAGTATGAAATGAAACCATTATGAATCCATCGAGATTCTGCTTAAGAATATCCATGGCCCGCCTTCATGCTCAAAGGTTTCACCATCAAAACTTTTGAGAAATTAATCAACAAGGTAGCTTATAAGGAGAAGCCAAATAATTCTTCTCAATCTACCAACAAAGCCAAAGCCAGAAGGTATATGAAGAAGCCTGATAGTGATAGTAGAGAAGGGAAAACTACCAAAGAGCAATTTGAGACCTGCTCCACACCGCCACTTCCACCTCCCTTCCACCACCGATACCTACCGCCACAAGAGCCTCCATGGCTGCCTCCCTCTTGACCACATCATCACGATTGGTACACATACCCCACGGTAGCTATGGTCTACCTACTCTTTTGGATAAACTTAACAAAACCTTATTCATTTAAGAGGTAATCAGAAGATCTTTAAGAATCTCTTAAAGAAGCGATTTTCAACTACCCAAACCTAGAGAGGAAGTGGGCAAAAGCAATGATCTAACTTTTGCCTCTACCACCGTATGCTAGGTCATGTTTTGGAAGATTGCTTCACATTTAAGGATTGGCTTGAACATAGCTTCAAGATTGGTGCTATAGTTATCTTGAAGGAATACCTTGTGGAACAACCAACTAGTTCCATTAGGGTAATCCTTGGGGATACTTACAATTCTTCCAAAATGAAAGAAGGTTGGGATATTTTCTTATCCAAAATCTCAAAGAAAATTGTCTCAAAATCAAGAAACTTTCCTTCAGTGCAGGGAGCTCTCAAACCTCAACATTAAGGAAGGTTTGCAAGTTGCGAGCCTCAGGAAAGGGGAGCTCGATAGTAGCGGTAGCCGGCAACATGTGATGTGATCAAGTCCGACCTCAGTCCACCATTGCTACTACAATGACCTCCTCCTTTCTAGCTCTTCTTCTTATAGACATCTTGTATCCGATGAGGGCATCAAATCCTCACCCCTCTTACTTTACTTGATTTCTATGTACCTCCTATCAATTTAAGAAATAAAGAATAAAGCTAGCTTGAATTATATCTGTCACTTCGATGGGTATCTAAATCTATTCCTAATGATAACTCTTCAAGTCTAAAACAATAATTATAATAATTTGATCTTCCTCTTTATGATTGAGTTGGATTTTCTACGAATACTATGGGTTTTCTTGAGATAGACTTGGAATCATCCGATTCAGGGTCCCATAGAGAAGGCGTAGGTGAGCACGGCGTGCAGGTAGAACTTCCATTACCACAAAGAGATCACCAGTCAACCTCCGTAGTGGCAAGGTTCTACCTCCTAGAGCAACACCTCAAGATAAAGGAAAATAAGTCATTGGTTCAGAGGATTGAGAAGCCCCTCCATAGGATGCTCCACCCTTGGATATGCTTATGGAGGATCAGCCCAAGGTGGACTACAATGTCCTCTCTCTCAAAGAAAGTTTCATCTAAGCTAAGCATATATGATGCCCTTATCTTATCCAAAGAGATGAGAATCATTAATCAAGGCTCTCCTTGATCCAGATATGCTTAGCTTCGACACCTATGGGAGAGGCACATTATTCAGAAGCTCAGATCACTTTCACATGAAGACCTACTTGGGGACATGGAGCACAACCATCCCCCATTATAGTTGACATGGGTAGATTGGACTTGCCAGTTCTCATCGATCCAGTGCATCGGTGAACATTATGAGTCTAAAGACCCTTTATTTGAGGATCAACATCTCCACACTCGAGGAGATCGGATGATGTTGAGAGGATTCAATGAATAAGGTGAGCGGGCTTTAGATTCCATAGTGTTACCTTTGGAGATAGGTGACAAGAATACTGAAGCCAAGTTTTATATCATTAATTAGAATACTTCATTCACCGCTTTGGTTGATAGGCCTTGTATACATTAGAAGAAGATGATTCCATCCTCCCTCTATTTGTGTATCAAATTCAGGAAGGATGGGATTGAGTACTATGTTAAAGGAGATAAAAAGCCATTTTCAGTAAGAGAGGTTGAGATATATGAGGATATGACCTATTATCTTCCTCAGAACACCCTTTCTCATGAACTTGGATAAAATTTAAATTCAAAAGAAAAAGAAAATGAAGAAAAAAAGAAAAAGAAAGAGAAAAGAAAATGAAAATCCAAGTGAACAAGAAAGGAAATTGAAGAAGAAATAGAGCACATATCACATTCCACCCATTCATTCCATCATATGGACATGTGGGTAGGATGACTCGACCTCCACCAAGGTAGAGGCAAAAATAGAGAGGTTCAGGAGGTGGGAGGCCATCAACCAATAGAGGTTATGTTCAGTTCATAGGAGTACCCTACTATTCACATAGACTTGGAATCCCAGAGGATGAGTCTAATGTGATTATACCCCAACCCCTCTGCGGTTTCATTGGAGGTGACACTCGAGCATAGCAATGAAGATGGGCCTCAGAGCAAAGTATTTGAATCAAATGTATGTAAAACTATCGTGATAGTTAGGAACCTTAGCTCTAACCTCACTTTCATCTCAAAAGTTGAAGGTTTAGTAGTTAAGGAAGCCCCTCTTCCAAATGTCAAGAGATTCTTTTTTGGGATCATCATCCTCAAGTCCGAAGTTGATGTAGAACTTGAGGATGATTCATAAAGAATTAATGGAATTACCTTTTGATTGGAACTCGCCTTTTGTTATTAATCTTGCAAAGAAGGGTTTGATTCCTTATTCATTGTCTAAGCAATTGAGTACAAAAAGCTATGGAACAACAAGCGGATGATCAAGATGAGGACTAGGATTGTGAGTGGGTCGATGATGATGATGCTTAGTTGTCACCAACCATGGTCGATAGGTTCTTTTCACCAAACCAACTCTTATGAGGATGTGTGTTTAGAAACCTCAGATGATCCGATGATCTCCAAATCAAAGATGCACGAATTTGAAGAATAGATCCATTCAATAATTGACAAGCTTAAAGAAATCAAGGATGAAGAAAATCCATGGTCAACATCATAGTCATTGAATGAAGAAGAAACAATGACTTAGTTAGGCTATTGATTGAGTTTAAGGACTACTTTGCATGGAGTTATGAAGAGATGCCATTATCTCTGTAGCAATTCACAAACTAGCAATAGATCTAGCTAACCCTATCAAGCAAGCTCTAGAGCATGCATTAGAAATGAATAACAAGTCATTTAAAGTCAAATAAACTCTTTGGTTTCATCAAGGAAGAAAAAATACCTACATGGTTATGTGTCAATTAAGAAGAAGAATGGCCAAATTCATATATGCATCAATTTAGGGACTTAAATAAGGCATGTCCTAAGGATGAGTTTCTCTTCCTATACGAGAATTAATGGTGGACATCTCATCTCATGTAGTTTTCTCCTTATGGATGGGTCATCACTACAACCAAATCAAGATGGCCCCAGGATGAAAGAAACACTACTTTTGAACCTCATTGGAATCTATTATTATAGGTCATGCCTTTCGCCTTAAAATGCTAGTGCTACATACCAATGGGCCATGACTCAATCTTCAATGAACTCATCCATCATCGTTGAGTGCTATGTTGATGATCTAGTAGTCAAGAGAGAAAAGGAAGACCATCTCTTTGACTTGAGAGTAGTTTTCAAATGGTTAAGATAATATAACCTCAAAATGAATCCCCTAAAGTGTGCATTCAGAGTAGCTTCAGGAAAATTCCTTGGGTTTGTTGTCCGACACCGGGGAAATAGATCTAGAAAAGATCAAAGTTATCTTAGAAATTCCACCTCCTAAGAGTTTAACTAAACTCAGATCTTTCCAAGGATGATTAGTATATATAAGATGCCTTATTTCCAACTTATCAAGAAGATGCAAGCCATTCTCAACACTTGTCAAAAGGATGCCAAGTTCAAGTGGGATGACAAGTGCCAACATGCCTTTGAAGATATCAAGTATTTGGTGAAGCCGAGTTCTAGCGACCCCATCTCAGTAGCCACTCATCCTCTACCTTCATTGGATGACTCTCTCACTTTGTTGGCCCAAGCCAATGATGAAGGGAAGGAGAGTGCTCTCTTACTACCTTATCATCGATTCTCTGAAGCGAACTACCCACCTTGAAACATTACCTAGCTTTGATCTTTGCCTCCCAAAGCTAACACTATATGCTTTCTCATAAGGTGAACTTAATTTCCAGAACCAATCACTACAATATCTCATGACATGGCCAATGCTATCCGGACATTTGGCATGATGGTCCATGATCCTCTCATAGTTTGATATCACATTCATACCCCTCTGCGGTAAAAGGACAAGCATTTCTTAGCGACACACCCACTTACTATTTCTTCTCTAGTGATGATCTCACGATGAACAAATCATGAACTTAGAGAAGGTTGACAACCGTTGATGGGAGATGTATTTTGATGGTGCAGCTTCTTTTCATAAAGGGAAGCACCACGATCTAATCTGCCAGGAAAGGCAGGGGTAGGAATAGTTCTCTTAACTCCTGGCCTTGAAGTGATGAGATTCTCATACTATCTTTCCAATCCCTGCACCAACAATGAAGCTGAGTATGAGGCTTTGATTGCTAGTAACCATATGATTAGCATGTCACTCAAAGGTTCTCTTAGCTTCATCATTACCATATTTGTTGGCCAAATCACGAAGTCACCATCTACAAGGTTCCCAAGTAGAATCAGAGTAGATGCTTTGGCCAAACTTGCAAAGAATTGGCATGTTTGGAAGATGAGTCCATTCCAATAAGGGTCCAAAATAGATAAGTCTATCCCTTATTGATGTTGAACTCATCGAGAGACTTTCTCTTGAAGGGAGGTTGTCATGTTATATGGAGACAAGGAGGATTGGAAATAACCATTCATAGACTATTTATCAAGAAAAGTCACAAGCCCATCAGGTGAAATAGAGAGCTCTCACCTATGCTCTCATTGATGGCACCCTGTACCAATAGTCCTTTGATCAAATGTGGTTATGTTGTTTAGATAAACATGAAGCCCATGGCATTATGCGGTACATTGGTCTATCTGAGCACATCAATGAAGATGAAGATGAATATCAAGAGACTAAGATACTATTGGACTTTGATGATTACATACTACATGGATGTAGCTAAGAGATGCCATTAATATCAGGTACATAGTGTGGTCTTACATCAACCACCCAACATTTTACACCTTACATTGGCCTCATCATGGTGTTGAGTGTAGACATTGTGGGTCCATCGATCCTCCTTCTTCCAAGGTCATCGTTCATCTTAGCCCTTTCTGTACTTTTCCAAGTGGCAAAAGAGAATCCTCAAAATTATATGCTTGGCTTATATTATTTAAGAACCATAGCTTCCGTGGGCCTACTCCACCTACTACAGATGGCTTAGCCAATAAAACTCTCATCCAAATACTAAAGAAGACTCTTGATGATAAGCGTGGTGGAATGAGCGGTTGGTTTAAGCCTTGCCTACCACCACATACCAAACTCAACTCAATCGCCCCATTTTCCTTAGTGTATGGGATTCCGCATTCTACCTTTAGAAGTTCAACTCCCATCACTGGATAGCATTGGGTAACAAGATCACTATGAGCATAATGCAAAGTTAGAAGAGCTCAAGGTTTGGAGGAGTCTCCTGCATGCAACCTCGAGTTGTATAGGCCAAAATGATTCAAGCTCAATGTCTTTCCAAGTAGGAGAACTTGTTAGTCCTAAGGAGACCAATTATTTCCCATCAAAGATGGGCAAGTTTGAACCCACTTGGGAAGGCCCCTATGTCATAGAAGGCCTACAAGGAGGATCTTATCGACTATTGATTGTAAAGGGGAACACAATGCTTCCAATTAATGGGCTCTATTTGAAGAAATATTACCCATAAAATATGTTTGAAAATAATTATCAACAAAAGACAAAAATTTGATTCCATTTCATCAAAATCTTCTCTTCTTTTGCTGTTTGTCTTGTGAATCCACCATGGCAATGATATGTAAGAGTCCCTAGGCATCCTATCCCTCTTTCACAATAAACATCAAACACAATCTCCTAGTGTTATTAGAATAGGTGAGAGAACCCAAGAGGCATCCTATTTTGATTAGCATGAGTTAGGTGAAGAACCAGGCATCCTTTCTTAGTGGGAATTCTGGTTTGCCATCCATGGCACCATTTCATCAAATTCCCCAAGTGTTATTTAGGGTAGGTGTGAGAACCCAAGAGGTCCTATTCCCTTTAACAAGCAAAAAAACACATATTTTATCTTGTATTTTGATGTGAGAGCAAGCCCTATGGCACTCACTCATTATTTGCTCTAGGTTGAGTCTACATGCTACCTGCTATGTCACAGTGGTCACTTATTTGGAAGATGTGAGTCCCCACACTTTCTTCCTAACTTGACCATTGCAAACCAATGAGCACTTTAATAGTTTGGTAGACTTCATTGCCCAACCAGTAAGCTACCCCATGTTGATTCTGTTTAAGAAGATGTGAGTCTCCGAGCTTTCTTCTTGAACTAATCATCATCTGACTAGGTCGAGCATATCTAAGGTTTAAGATAAGTCCCCCAGAGGCTCCTTTCCTCTTGACTATATTTGAGTCAATATAAGTCCTCGGCATTCACTCGAGTGCCCCAGGTCGGATGGCATCTGTAAGATAAACTATCCCAGTAATCAATTTTGCTTTAGGAGGATGTGAGTCCTCGAGCTTTCTTCGTAGACTGATTGTTATTAACTGATGGGCACCTTAGGTTGGTTGATGTTTGCTAGGCTGACAACAACTCACCTAGTGGTTACACCACTCTTGATAGATGTGAGTCCCCGTGCTTTCTCCTTGAGTTGGCCACCGAATACCTATTTGATATATGACTAGCCATGTCTTCTTCTCTAGGGTTTTGGATTAAGCCTTTAATAGCCCATCTCCCTACGGGCATTCTATTTGGATCATGTCCTTTGTAACGCCATTTAGACACTACCGGGTTACTCTTGGATTGGATCCCCTTTCCGTAGCCACCACGTGGTTGGAGAATTTTTAGGATGTGCAGATTCTCCTTGGTTGATAAATTCAGATAGGTCTAAGCTATATAGCTCATTCTCTTGATCAATTTTGCAAACCAACAAGGTCCACATTAAAATAAACTAAATAAACTAATAAATTAATTCGCTTGTGGATTAGGAATTCAAGCCCCAAAGGACCCCTTTTCCCAAGCAGGCATCCTATCTTTAGAGGAGTGTCAGCAGAACTCCCTATAGGATAACTTACGAGTTGAGATAAATCCCTGGATCAGTACTCACTCTGTAGTCTCCCTTAGTTTGGGTTCAATCTATTTTTCCACAAGCAGGTTACCCCTGATAATCATTTTGCTTAGGAATATGTAAGACTATGATGCATTCTTTCTAGCATGACTATTGCAAATAGATGGGAAGCCCTAGGTCAAGTTTGATTTGTTGCCCAAAGTAATTGATCACCCTAGTGGCCTTGTTATAGTGGAAAATATGAGTCCTCGAGCTTTCTTCCCTTGAATTGATCATTGCAAATTGAAAGGCACTCCTTTGGTCGGATAGTTCTCCCATCGACTGGGAAGCTATTCTCTTTGGTTCAGTAAATCTTAGAAAAGTCTAGGCTAATATAAGCTCCTTCTTAGTGTGATACATCACAAATCAATGGAATCCATCAAAATAAATTAAAGAATGAAATTAATTTTTGACTATCTTTGAGCTAATTTAAGCCCCCTAATGGCATTCACTCAATAGTCAGCCCTAGGTTGGGTTTGATCTATTGCCTTGCCAACTGATCACCCCAATGGTTCTTTGTTTTGGAAGATATGAGTCCTGCTTTCTTCGACTTGACCATTGCAAAGGCACTTTGGTTGGTCTACCTTGTGGTTGGTAGACTACTCCCTTTGGATTGGTAAGTCGAGTTAGGTCTAGGCTTCCATGGCCCCTACCAGTCCATCTCGATGGATCCATCATAATCAAAACAAATTAAAAATAAAATTAATCTTGAATATCTTTGAGTGATTTAAGTCCCCCGGCATTCACTCAATAGTCATAGGTTGGGTTGTTCCGTTGCCTTTCCAACTCAGTGTCTACTTTGGAAGATGTAGTTTCTTCCTAACTTGACCATTGCACACCAAATGGCATCCTTTTGGTTGGCTAGTCCTACTATGTGTTTAGTAGACTATCCCTTTGGATTGATATATCTGAGTTAGGTCTAGGCCTCTGTGGCTCCTACTCAGTGTAATCCATGGCAAACCAATAGGGCCCATCTCAAAATCCAAATTCTAAAAATTTGAAATAATTCCAATCAATCTCCCCCAGTGGTGTCAATCAAACAAATAAATCAAAACAAATTAAACAAATCAAATCAATTTCTCTCTAGTGAGACCCAAATCAAACCTCTCGTCCCCTTGTGGATGATTTGAACATGTTTCCCTAGTGGAAGGTTCACATACTGTATCCCTAGTAGATTCCTCTTTCCCTCTCTTATGTCCTTGACATGAGTAGAGTTACATTGCACTAAGCTCTAGATTCCTTCTACACCTTGGGTTAGGAGTAGACCATTTTTGTTAGTTCTTATGATTGTTTGACGTTGTTGATCGTTTCGATCAGCACCAATACGTGCGATGTTCCTTGTCAGTCACACCACACATATTGGGGGCCCTTTGTTGACCTCATTTTTAGGATGAGCTCTCAATCCCTCCATCATAGACATAGGATTTTTCTTAGACTTTAAGAGTTTCTTTGTCTTAATACACATCTAGTGATTCAGTGGACACTCAACCTAGCCCTAGAGACTTAAAGAGTTACCATAGAATAGTCATGCCTTAGGGGTGTTAGGAAAAGTTTGCCTCCCCTATAACTTGAACCAAATTCCTCACTTCCTCCCTTAAAGTCAAAACTCCAAACTCATATCAACTTCAACTCTAACTCAAACCTTGAATCAATTCAATGGATTTTCTCAAATCATGAATCAATTCCAAATAATTGAAACTTATGATTGAGGCCCATGATTAAAATTCTAAGTTCAAAAATCTTTCGTAAGTCACTTTGATTCCATCTTATGGACATGGCCTGAATCAAATCTAAATCAATTCAAATTCAAAAAATTTCTCACAACCTGTTTATATTCTTATTTATATTCACATATATAAATGAAATATAAATTCAAATCAATCAAACCGAATTCAAAATTCAAATCCAAATAAAAAATCCTTTCTAAGTCACTTTGATTTTATCTTACGGACTTAGCCTAAATCAAATCTAAATCAATTCAAATTCAAGGAATTTTCTCATAACATATTTATATTCTCATTATAATCACAAATATAAATGAAATATAAATTCAAATATCCAAAATTAATTCAAAACTCAAACTCAAATTCAACCAAAATCCAACCTAAGCCTTTCAAGTCAAAATCTTGAACTTAGCCAAATCAAATTCAAATCAAGCCAAACCCTTGATTTTTCTTCATGATTCAATCAATCATACAATCATGAATCCAAATATAAACACAAACTTCAATCATCAAACCAAAACTAAATTCAAAAATCAAACCCAAGTCAAACTCAGGTTCACCCTTTTGAACTTGAAATTGTCAAATGAATCAAAACCCATTTGACTTCAAATCACTCTTAAATGGATTTATACTTCAATCTTAAGTCTATATGTGAGTTCAATCAAACTCAAATCAAACTTTGATTAAGCCATTTAACCCACTTAGGCTCACTGTTACCAAAGTGACCTAAAGTACTCCTTTTGAGCCAAATTCTAATCCGAACCAAATTGGATTGAATTAAGCCCAACAAAGCCTCACATTATCAACAACAATCATCATGAGATGATCAATAACTTAAATTAGGTCAAACCAAGTCAACACTAAGGGTTGACCAAGTCAACACTTAGCCAAAATAAAACCTAAACTAGCCAAAATCCACCATAGGCCAAATTGATTGAAACCATTGATCAAAACTCATTCATGATCAATGTTGAACTTGACCAAGTCATCATTTGAGCCTAACCTAGTCCAATTGGTCACTTGACCCAAGTTGACCCAACTTGACCTAAAAAGTCAAAATGTGTCAAAACTTGATCTAAGCCAAATTGATTGAAACCAATGGGTCAAGTTCATTCCAAATCACTTGTTGAACTTGACCAAAGCCATTGGCCAACTAGACCCAACCTAGCCTAATTGACCTTATGAACCCAACTTGACCTAAAAGGTCAAATTTGAGCCAAATCCAAATATAAACCAAAATTGATTGAAAACAAAGATACCAATCCAATTTCAAATGACCAATAACCAACCCATGACCTAACCCAATAGGTCAATGGGTCAAATTGGTCAACTTGACCCATTTGACCTAAATGAATCAATGAACCAAAACTAAATATAAATAAATTTAATCAAACCAAAGCCACCAAAAAAATTTCAAATGGTCATATGAACTTGACCCAACCCTTGGTTTGACCCAATTGACCAATTGGTCAACTTGACCCAAGTTGACCCATTTTGACCTAAATGGGTCAACATGAGCCAAATCATATCAAACCAACTCCAAATTCATTAAAACAAACCCATTTTTCAATCATACCAAACATATTCAAAATGAAATCCAAGCCAAATGACCATTTTACCCTTATGTCATAGGTAACCTAAAATCAAAACCACTTGGAATTTGGTCAATTCCTTTTCATGGACAGTTGGCATCCTCTTAGTGGACCAAATGGTCACTAATGGATATGGTGCACATAACCCAATGGGTTTGGGTCAGCCCAACCCAAGGCAAACACCCATATGGACATGAGCACATGGGAATCCTTCTTCCACTCATTTAAAGCACATGGGAGCTTCACTACTCCACTCCACACTCAAAATCGAATGCCATGCCACTCCTAACAGCCTAACAAACCCATTGCATAAGGCGTATCAGATCAAAATGGCATGAGAGCTTGCGTCCATCTGATTAACCTAGGGGGAGATATACTCTCCCTAATTTCACTTGAATTGTATTCTCTCCTATTCGATTGAAGTGTAGGAACTCAGAGGAAGTGATTCCAAGCTCCCCCAAGGTTTCCTAAGCATTTTCCATTTCCCCATTTTCGATTTCTTCCACCAAAATGGGGAGTTCAAGTAAATTTATCTCATTTAACTCAACTAAAATTCACCCTCTTACAAGCTTCTTAAGAGGATCAAATCAAACTGCTTCCAAGCTTAATCCAAGTCCTCAAGCCATAAGAAGAGTGCTCTTCATCAAGGCTGAGCCCAATTGAAGGAGAGCTTGGTCCATAGGAAGATCCACTCAACCAAATCACCATAAATCTTCAACAAGACTTCATCTCCATTAGACGAAGCTACCTCAATAGATTCAAGCATCGGTGATAGCTTTTGGCGAGGTATGCCCTCAACCTGAGATTAAACTTGACATGGTGTGGTCCTTTGTTAAAGAAATTCTCACCTCATGAGAATTTTACTATTAGATGTAATCTCCCTTGCATGATGATGGAGTGGGTTTAATTTGAGTTCAATCCGAGCTCAATTGATCTCAGATCATGCCATGGAAGGTGGTTGGTTCACCTTTCCCATAGGAGAAGTTAGAGATTGATCATGGGCTATTCATCCGTGAATTTTTGATGTACGGCCATGATCTAGATACATAGGATCTTCGATTTAATCCTCTAATACCATGAGCTTTATCTCAACCATCCGATCTTTGATCGGATAGATGGGGAGAAAGTGCATAGTGTCGCCACCAACAGATGATGTGACAACTTATGGCCTCTCACATGGAAAGCGAAGCTCGCCTCCATGCATGACAGATTAGTCAATTAGGGATTAATTACCTAATAAGCTTAGAAACTTCAAATATTTATAATTAATTGTAGAAAAATAAAAAAAATACAAAAAAAGCATTGGAAAGATATTTTAAAGAGGAATATTCTAAAATTAATTTCAATTGATTTTGAATAGATTTTCTAATTAGGTTTTGGTGGGAATGTAATTACATTAATTACTCCCTAATAATTATACAGATTAATTCCAAACTTCCTAAGGTTGATTAATGGAATGACCTCTACCTCCCATGATTTTCTTGGAATTTCTTAATGGCTTAATTAGGGTAATTACTTAGATTATTCCTAATTACTCTCTTAATCCATTAAATGATTAAATCAACCTTTAAATAGTGATAAATTTGCAAATTAATTTTGCTAATTACCTTAGGATAGTGAATGGACTTAGGGAATAGCATTAGGGGTTCTTTTCCATAACTTTTTTCCCTAAGCTTATTTCATTTACATTACAATCTATTTAAGGTGCAAAATTAATTAAATAATTCAATCACTTAATAAAATGGCTTAATTAATCAAAATTTTAAAATCAAAACATTCTTGAATTTAATCAATTCATCTTAAGGAGGTGCTTAGGTGTTCAATAACCTAAGTAGCTTAAGAAAATCAAAATCCAACCCACATGTGTGAGAAGGATTATGAAAGTACTTAAATCAAACCCTTTAGCTTAATTACTCACTAATTGTGAGCCAATTGCATAAGACCCTTTCTTTCCTAGGTGCATTGCTGAATTAAATTCCTTGTGCAATTTTATGTCATACATTGGCTCATAATTATTTGATTAAATATGCTAAAGTGGTATATATAAGGGTAATTAATATACTTAATTCACACCTTAACCTAATCAAAGCATAAAATTGATCTAATCACCCAAAAAATTAAACTAAACATCATACATGTGGAATGGGTTACGAAAACTTTTTCATATTTCTCAAATTAAAATCAAACTCAAAATGAAACAAAAAATCTCTTTAAAATAAATTTGATTTACTTTAAATAAACTTATTCATAGGATTGTCTTTAGGAATTAATAAGGGGGAATGAATTTACTTGCTTTCATCACTTTATTTATTTCCTAACATGCTAAATGTGTGTTCCAAGTGAAAATAAAGTATTCATACTTTTTAAAGATCAAATTAAAAAGTAAATATATTTGTTATGTCAAATTGCATGTTTTGGCTAAAATTAAAGATATGAATGGCTATTACCACTATTAAATCTAAAAATTATTTGAAAACTTATGAATTAAACATAAAAACTTAAAGGTATGCTATTTATAAGTACTTATGAGCTTGCATGTGTATAGTCCATTTGTAAAGGATATAACACTTATTTAAATCCATTCCTATACACTCATATGTCATGAATTAAGAAGAAATTCTACATCACACATATAAATTAAACAATCAAACCAAAATCAAACAAACATAAACTTTTGCATCTTTCTTTTCCATTCATTTTTTTTTTGTACATGCATATGTATTTAAGGAAAGTGGTATATTAGTCCGACAACCCGATGCGAGGCTTTAAGTATCCCTAAGTAGGTCTTGTACCTTACACTGGTGCTAACAATGCCGCATTCACTTATGCCTTTCATACATATAAATGTGCATATGAATAATGGACAAAAGAAATCTCACTTTTCTACTTAATGAAAATCATGCATCATAAAACATCCAAATTTTATTAAGTAACACTACTTAGCATTCATCATTAATGTGTGCTAAACATCCTCCATTTTCATGTATAGATACGCTTAGGATTCATCCAAATGCATGTTACACATGTTTGGAAAGAAATGAAGTGATGAGTATTTTGTGATAATATTTCACTTTAATTAATGTCTTTCTTTTTGACTAGGTTTGTTTAGGAAAAAATCTAAGCTTAGGATTAATTAAAACACATAATAAAATGTTCACTAAATAAAAATCAAATATGAATCTACCTTAGAAATTACTTAAGGTAGGGAGGAAAGACAAATTTTCTTCTCTTTTCATCTCTTTACAACGTAGTAATTAATTGTAGGATTCACTCAAACTTAATCAAAACATAAAATAAAATTAACCTAAAATAACTAAACAACTTAAATTGAAACCATCCTCTAAGTTGAACATTTTCATACTTAGGAAATCTAAACCTTAAAGCCATAGCTAAGCATACCACACAAATCTTAAATGGCACACACATTAGGCTAAGTAACCATTTCTAGCTTTAGGTTAAGGCGGTGCATAGTTTGATATTTGCTTTTATTTTATGATGTATTGTTTCCAGTTTGGATGTTAGGGTGTATGTGCATAGATAAATGGTAGGGCGATTTAGTCTAATCGTTATCTTCTGCAGGGGATTGTGCTTAAGGGGTGACGTAATAAAAATATAAAATTACTTTTGTTGCGCAGTTGCTTCTACCCCTAAGCGTAATCCAAAATAGGCCAGGTAGACTTGGTTACCCATGTGTGAGGTGCTAAGTCCAATTCATGCTTATACATGTTTGGGATTTGTGTGGTTTGTTTTGCTAATATCTATTTTGCAGGTTTTAATTAGATTAACTTTTCCCTTTTCATGTAATTTTGTAACAGGATTTGGAATGATTATTATGGGGAATTAGAATGAACGTTGGTCAAATGATCTCATATTATGTACTATGTGAAGCCTTTGGAGCAACCACATTATAACCATCTAAACGAAGGAAGTAAAAGAAGAAAGAAGAAAAGCATAAATGAAGACCCCCATACTATGAATTCCTTGCTTGATTGTAATTAATTCATTTGTAATCTGGGTTGTATAAGGGTAGAGCTCAACTACCCAATTTATTTTTCGGGTTTGTGTGATGGAGCCCAACCATAAATGGCCTTTTATTCTTTTGCTCTAGTTTTATAAATTGATTGATGTTTGTTTAACTTGCGCATTAAGATGGCATATTTTCCTAGTTTATTCTTTGCTTCGATGTATGGCCTGGATGACGATTAGGCTCTTAGGAAAATAAATTTTTTATCCAATTAAATAACTTAAATTAAAAATAAACAACTCATAGCCTCACCTAAAGCTTAAGTTATAAAATAAGATAAAAGAATTAGCAAACACTCAGTTGGATGTTGTCTTACTTTTTTAACATCATGTGTAAAAAGCATATTATTTCACTCTTCATTGGAGGGCTTCAACCATTGCCAGAGAAATTAGCTTGACCTATGACAGCCATGGTGGAAACACACCTCCTTATCTTACTGATTTTGGCCCATAATCTAATTTCTCATGTATTAAGCATAAAGAATCCTAAAGCCTATGTCAAATTGATTGTCCAAAATAAAAATAAAATGTAACAAAATTTGTGTTAGATTTAAATCATTATTCATGCCCTTACATGATCTTGTCTCTTAGGGAGTGTGTTTAAGGATTTAGTCTCATTCTAAATAAATAATAATCTTGTTATCTTACATAAATATTTGACTTGCCTACATACTTTAAAACTGTAGGAGGAGTTAGTTGGTGACCATCCCCAAGCAGTTGTAAGTCTAACAGTCAAGTGATTTATCCTCTATTGTAGAGGTAAACCAAATACCCATTTTCACCTTAGATTTAGGTCGTGCTTTTGGCCCTCGCCAAAGTTGCCTAGATTTAGGTTCAGAGTTTGCTATTTCCCTTCAGGACCGTGAGCATAAATCCTCACCTCTTAGGCATTTTCATAACCTTGTATTATGGAATTATAAGCCCTAGCACTCAAACAAATTAATTCAATTTTAAAAATGTAAAGCCTAACCATAAGGTAATTCGAGATGCTAACTAGGATTCCTAGTATCTTAAGTATCCCCTACTTGTTTTCATTTGGCTTCGAGAAGAACTCCCTCCTCTTAATCGATCCCACTTAACTTTCTAAAAATAAACTAATTGATTAATTGTCCTACCTTTTCAAAATCTTTGGAGATAATAATCATTTACCTTAATCGAGAGTATTCCTAAAGAATCCAATTCCTTAGGATGTAATTAACTATGGGGGCTTGCCCTGTAGGGAACTTAATGAACCTAGTTTTAAAATAAACCCTACTTTACTTTTCTATGTAAAGTAGGGGAAGAATCTCTGGTACATTTTGAAGATGCATAGTCCTTAGGAGTCCTTATTGAGGTGATTAGGTCCATTGTAGGGTGGTGACTCCTATCTATCTAGATAGTACACCTTTCCTCAATGTCGTACCCGATCACCCTAATAAGAATATCTATGAATCTATGTGGCATCCCAACAAGGCATATTTTATATATTTCTATTTTTATTTATCCTCTCCTAAGTACCACACTTCATCTACTACACCTGTTAAGGTGAGGGTGAGCTCCCCCACTTGACCTCCCATCCCAATGATGGAGAAGAAGGGGTGGCAGCCCAAGAGCATCATAGTTGCTCCACCACCATAGCAGGAGGGGAAAGAAGGAGGGGATACCAGGTTGGACCCTATGATTATCGAGCCGATTAGAGATAGCACTCCTCCAGTTTAGAACATATAGTGCATCACTTCTTCAGAGCACAATCTAATTATAAGTCACCACCCAGCATACGTCCTAGTAGTTTTGGATAAAGTGGATGACCGATCTTTAGAGGAGATTTTGGAAGATAATCGTGTTGTGGTGAGGCAGATAGTTGGGGATGATTAGTATGATCAAGCTGGGTATATGGTAGTCTTCATTGCGATGAAGAAGACCTTTTGAATGACATTGTCAAAGTCCATATGGTAGATACGAGGATCCTTGAATATTGAGTAACCTAGCCATGAAGCCCAAGGAATTATAGTTGCGGAAGGAGAGGCATCATACTCAACTCAATGCCTCCTCCAATAAATCAAACTCACAGATGATCAGATTAATAAGATGGAGATAAGGGTAGAAGACTTAATGGCAGTGCTCTTAGCATTGCAAAACCAAGCACCCATCTCACAACCCATTCCTATGGAGGCTGATAGACCTGAGCTAGTGCACATATTATATCAACTTAAGAGCACTACTCTTATGGATGAGGATGCCGATAGCTTGCATAGGAACGTAACCGATAATACCTCCATGCATGAAAAATACATTATGTAGATGGTTGAGCAGCAAGTGAAGGAAGCATTGGCGCAAGCCCAAGAGAGCTCATCGATTCCAAAGGGTAGACCCTACTTGGAAGAATTTGATGTAGTTCAATACCCCAAGGGTTTGTGCCACCATCCTTCAAGGTATTTGATGGTAGTGGGAACCTTAGGAAGTATATAGAACACTTCAGAGCCAATTCTTGTAATGCCTGTGGTAGGGATGCCTTACTTCTTTGGTAGTTTGTCAGTAGTCTTTCTTGAGTTGCATTTGATTGGTACACCAAATTACACAACAATTTAGTGAAGCCCTTTGCAGAGTTAGAGTATCTCTTCATTAAGAGATTCGTAGGAGCTCATCAAAGGGTAACTGTAGGGGACCTCATTGTATAAAAGCAAAAAATCCAATGAGTCCCTTATTGATTATATTCTTAGATGATGCAACCTAAGCATGAAATATAAACTACAGCTACAAGAGAAGCATGCCATTGAGATTTTTCTTAAGAATATCCATGGACCAGTCAACTTCATGCTCAAGGGCTTTACCATAAAGACATTTAAGAAATTAATTAGCAAAGTGACCAACCTACAAGTGGAAGCCAAATAGTTACCCTTCTTAGACCAGTCATCTAAGCCCAAGCCCTAGAAGGTGTTTAAGAAGAAGTCAGGATAGTAGTGGTAGTAGATAAGGAGAAACAACCAATGAGAGCATAGTTTGAGAGGCCTAGAGTTCAGCAGCCTCCACTCTTGCCTCCTCTTTCACTACCTCAACCGCCACAATGACCACCACAATAGCCTACATAGCAGTGCTATCTGTATCCACAGCCAGGTAGCTATTTTTCACCTACTCTTACTGATAAAATCAACAAGACATATTCATTCAAGAGGAAGGTAGTCACGAAGATCTTTAAGAACCTTCTCAAGAAGCCTGATTTCTGGTTAACCGAGCCTAGAAAGCTGGGGGAAGTGGGTGGGAGTGATGATTCTAACTATAACCCCTATCATTGCATGCTAGGCCATGTCTTAGAGGATTGCTTTACATTCAAGGATTGTCTTGAGCATAGCTACAAGTCAGAAGCTATAGTTATTCCCAAACAATACATAGTGGAACAACCTTCTGGTTCTATTAAAGTAATATTTGGGGATACATCCCATCCTCTTAAGATAAAAGAAGGTTGGGATATCCCTTTTTCCCGTACCTCTTAAAAAATCATTTTTAAAATCAAGAAACTTTCTCTATAGGTGCCTAACTCTATTTGGATCTCCAACACTAAGGAAGGTCTTCTAGTTGTGAGAAACAACTCGGGGAGGGTGGAAGCCCAGCCGTAGCAACAGCCTTCATATGCTTTAGATAGTTCCATAGCGGAACCACCATGTGAGTCCAATATTTTTCCTTCCACCATTATAACTATCACCTCTACCACCTCCTCCAACACCAATAGGAGCATTGTACTTGAGGATGAGGGCACCAAACCACTCACACCACTCACTTTACACATGATTTTTATTATATACCACCTCCAAAATTAAAGAAATTAATGAAGAAGAATGATTCAGCTTACATCTTACCTGCATTTGAGGATCTTAGTGATTTTATTCCTATCGATATCTCTCCAAGTCATAACAATAACAATCTAAATAATTTTTATCAATTCCACTCTGATTCAGAAATAGATTGCTCTTTTTTGAATCTTTAGGGTTCACCACTTGAGATTGATTTGGAGTCATCTAACTCCAACGATCTTTTAGGAGAAGATGTAGGTATACTCGATGAGCAGGTAGAACTTTCCACAAGATTCTCATCACAAGAAGTCATTGAAGTCAACTTTCATAGTGGTAAAATTCTACCTCCTAGGGTAGCACATCAAGTTAAGGGTAAACAGGCCATTAGTTCCAGTGAGCAAATAACCCATACACAAGATGCTCCACCATTGGATATACTTGTGGAGGACTAGCCCAAAGTCAACTACAATATTCTGGCACATCTTAGAAAGTTTTCAAGTAAGTTAAGCATATATAATAACCTTGTCTTATCCAAAGAGATGAGGGAATCACTAGTCAAAACATTGCTTAACCCTGAAATATGCTTAGCTCAATTGGCCAATACTGATCCAGCAAGAGAGGAGACATTCTTTCCAAAAGAAATCATAGGATTCACATTCTCAGATGAAGTCCTACTTCTATGGACAATAGAGCACAATCATCCCCTCTACATCACTATAGATGTTGGCAAGTTCAAGCTATCTAGAGTTTTGGTTGAACTAGGTGTGTCAATATTATGAGTCTAAGAACCCTTGCCTATTTAAGGATTAACATCTCTAAACTCTAAGTGGAGAAGATGATGTTGAAAGGATTCAATGAACAAGGTAAGTGGACCTTAGGTTCCATAGTGTTGCCTTTGGAGATAGATGATTGGAAGACAGAAGCTATGTGTCACATAATAGATTATGATACATCTTTTAATGCTTTGCTAGGGTGACCTTGGATACATAAGAACAACATGGTTCTATCCTCTATACATTAATGCATCAAGTTCATAAGGGATGGGATCAGTATTATGTCAAAGGAGATCTCAAGCCATTCGCAGTACATGAGATTGGGATTTATGAGGATGGGGCCTATAACCTCCCTTTGAAACAAAATGTCTTCTCTCATGAACTTCATCAAAATAAAATAAAAATAAAAGAAAAGGAAAAGAATGAAAAATAAAGAAAATAAAATGAAAATGAAAATGAAAATGAAAAGAAAAGGGAATGAGAAGAAGATCTTAGGGAGGATATAGAGCCCTGAGATTAGATTTCACCCACAGTTTGTTACTCTATTCAAGCAAGTATGGAGGATGACCCGACCTCCACTAGGATGAGGAAGAGGCAAGTCCAGATGGATCCCCAGAGGTGGAAGACCTTCCTACCACCACCAATAGATTGGTCCCATTGTCTAAGAGTACACTTACTATCTACCTCGACTTAGAATCTAGTTCAGAGGATGAGTCCGATGTAGCTAGCACATCGGCCAGCTCTTCTCATATGCAGATCTCATTGGAGGTGACATTAGAGCCTGACAGTGATGAAGATCGAGACCCAAAGAAAAACATGAGTGTATCTAAGTATTCTTTATGAGAAACTATCAGATAGCGGATGGGTGCCTTAGCTCTAATTCCACTTTCCTCACAAAATGTTGATAGTTTTATAGTTAAGGAAGCCAAAGGTTTTATCTAGAGCAACATTCTCAAGCCAAAATGTTAATGTAGAGCTTGAGGACAAATCATTTAAAGAATTAATGAACTACCTTTTGATTGGTACTCACCTTATGTTCTTAACTTAGCAAAGAAAGGTCTAATTTCACATAAATGGTCTAAGCATAGGTTAGAATACTTTGAAAGGTTATGGAACAATAAATTCAAAAGCTCTTAATCAAGATCAAGACTAGTCATTGGTATAGAGGACTAATAGACAATGATGACTATTTCTTGGTCATCACCAATCATTTAGAATCTAATAGGTTCTTCTTAATTCACATGAACTCATATGAGGTGGTGTGCTTATAAACCTTAGATGATTTAGATGATCTCTAAGTTAAAGATGCACCTCCAAAATTTGAAAAATAAATCAAATCAACTAATGATGAGCTCAAAGAAATTAACTTAGGGACTCAAGATAATCTGGGCCTAATGTTCATCAATTTCTTATTGAATGAATCTAAAATCAATGACTTAGTTAGGCTATCCACTGAGTTTAAGGACTACTTTGCATGGAGTTATGAAGAAATTCCCAGATTAACTCCTAAAATAATAGTTCATAAGCTAGCAATACAACCTGATGTTAACCCCGTCAAGCAAGCTATTAGACACATACGATTGGACATTGAATAATAGGTCATTTCCAAAATTAAGAAATTGGTTGATGTTGGTTTCATCCAGGAAACAATACCCCACCTGGTTGGCTAGCATCATTCCAGTTAAGAAGAAGAATGGAAAATTTTGTATATGCATCAATTTTAGGGACCTTAATAAGGCATGTTTGAAAGACGAATTCCCACTACCAATGTTAGAATTGATGGTGGACATTGCATCATATCATGCAATCTTCTCTTTTGTGGATGGTTCATCTAGATATAACCAAATAAAGATGACACTTGAAGACAAAAGAACATTTCTTTTAGAACCTCAATCAGAATATATTGTTATAAGGTCATGCATTTTGATCTTAAAAATATTAGCCATATACTACTTGGCCATGACTCAAATCTTCGATGAACTCATTCATCACCAAGTGGAATGCTAGGTCGATGATCTAGTGGTCAAAAGTAAAGAAAAAGAAGACCACCTTTTGACTTGAGAGTAGTTTTTGAGTGGTTAAGACAATATAATCTTAAAATGAACCCTTTGAAGTGTGCAATCAGAGTATCTTCAAAAGTTTCTTGGGTTATGTTGACCTTACTTTTGGAGTGAGGAGTCATCCTTCCTATCCTAGACTTAGAAATATTCTAGACACTTAGATTTCTCTAGTTATGAAACACTTCTTGTGATTAGTGAACATTAAACCTAAGCCTAAAAATATAAGAAGGCATACCCCGACCTTAGGACCAAGGGAATCTACCTATCCTATGGCCTAACCCATGACTATGCCTATCCACTCATAAATCCAACCTCAAACCAATCCAATCAAAACTCTATTGAATTCCATTTCATATCCAAGCTCCAAGACAAAATGATTTAAACCCAACCCATCTTAATCCCATAATCCAATCCTATGGACTCAACCTAAACCCATTCAATTGAAACCAAATCCAATTGCCTTTCACCAAAGCATTCCAACTATTCAAATCTCTATTTCAAATGCTTCCAAAGCCTAAAATCAAACTAATTGAGTCAAATCAATTCAATCAACCCAACTTGACTCACTTGACTAAAGGGTCCAAAGAGTTAAAATCTAATTAAACCCAAATCAATTGCAATCAAAGCCCTCAATCAATCCTAAATCAATTATCAAACTCATTTCAACCTAATTCAACCCAATTCAACTCAATTGACCCATTTGGTTCACTTGACATAAAGTGACATAAAAGGACTTATTTGATCCAAACTCTAATCCATCTCAATTGGATTAAACCAACTCATCCAAAACTTTCTACAATGATTGTTGATCACCCTTGATCAAGCAATTGGGTCAATCTAAGCTAATTTGATCACTTGACCCAAGTTGACCCAATTAGTCTACATGAACCAAATTAAACCAAACTTTATTTTAAACTCAATTGATTGGAACAAATACTTCCTACCATAAATTGATCCTTGAACACAAATCAACCATCAATTGAATCAAATCGAGCCAACTTGGACTCTTGACCCAAGTTGACCTAATTTGACCTAAAGGACCAAATTGGGCAAAACTTCATTCCAATCAAATTGATTAAAACCAATGCTCCTAATCAATCATGAATTGATTATTGAACATGATCAAGCCCTTGATTGAACTCAATTTGACCAAGTCAACCCAATTGATGCATTTAGCCCAAATTAACCTAGAGGGTCAAATTGATCTAAATCATTCCCAAATCAAAATTAATTGAATTCAGTGCCTACAATCATCTCAAAATTAATTAAACCTAAATCAATTAATTGAACCTAAATCAACCCCTAACCCATGCCAATTTGGTTAATTTGACCAAATTGGTCAACTTAGCCCATTTGACCCATATGAACTCATGTGAGTCAAATTCAAATCCACTTCAAATAAAATCAAACCAATTGAACCTAAACATCCCAAATCATTATTTGAACATGACCCAACCCTTGGTTTCACCCAATTTGACTCATGGGTCAACCTACCCCACTTGAACCCAATTTGACCTACATGAGTCAAATTGAGCCAAACCCAACCAAACTAAGGCCAAACCCAACCAAACTTGGTATGACCCATCTTTAGGTCATCATGGTTAGCCCAAATAAAACCCAAACCATTTCAAGCCTAAATTATCCCAAAACTCATTGGGTTAACCCCTCTAAATGGGAAAAAAATTATTATTTGGATGGTCAAACCCACTCTCCCACCTTTGGCAGCCACCCTATGCTCAAATTAGACATGAGGACCACTGGCTCACATGACTTAAAGCTAGTTTGGTCAGCCATAAGCCAAGTGGAGGTGAGCTAACCCAAGCTATCCCATTGGAACACTTGAAGGAGGTGGCACACTCCACCTTAGCACTTGCTAGCCCACTCCCTGCCTTCAGCCAATCAAGGTTCACCACATTAGTGGATTCCTATCATCCCTAACCGCCTGCGCCACCAGACATCTACCAAAAGTTGAACTCATCCTAGCCATTAGATCAATTGGGGAGGAGGGTATACTCCTCCCCATCCCATTCTAACCACACACTGAGCTTTAATGAGTCAAGATGAGCTTCTCTAGAGCCTTCCCAAGTTCCATTGAGCTTCCCATCGCCGAAGAGACCAAATTCGAGTGAAACATATTTCCTTCTACATCCAACTCCACCTAAACCCCACCAAATCCAAATTAACTTCACCCACACCTTCCTCAAGCTCTGGTGATCCAAAAAAAATCGATTCTTGATCGATTTGAGCACCTGAGCACTCCTAGACCAACTCCAGTGACATTTCCAAAGTCGCTTAGTCCACAAAGCCACCGGCAGGGAGGGAAGTCATGAGCTTCTCAACAAGGCTTTGTCTCTTCAAGGTAAAGCTATCTCAATCGTTGGACTGCCGATCTTGAGCTCTGGCGACATAAATTCTGGCAAACCATAGAAAAGTCTTGAGGTGTTGGTCTTTTGTGAAAGAAATCTTAATTTCATGTGATATCCATCATAGATCTCCTTTGATCTCTTCCTTAAACATTTTGGAGTCAATCTCGATGCCTTATAAGCTCCGGTGAGCTCGGATCGAGAGGACAAGAGTGGATGGTGTCCATCTTCCATCTCTCAGGGGATAAAAGATCATCTATTTTTCATTTTATGTGATTGAGATGAACGATCGTGATTAATCTGATAGAAAATCTTGATTTAATCCATTAAGAACCATGGGATTAATCCCCACCGTCCAATCTAAGATCGGACGGATGAAGCATCTGCCAGAAGTAATGGTTTAAATTATAACCACATGGAAAGCATCACCATGTAAGTGATTTTAATAATTAAGGTTTAAAATTTAACTTTAAAATTAAATAATTAAATTATTAACCCATTTTGAAAGTAAAGGGAAGATTAGGATTTTAATTTTTATTTTCTATGTGATTAATTAAATTTGATTTTTAATAATTAGCTTAATTAATAATTAAAATCTCAATGAATTTGATTAAATGTCAATTAATTTTGATTTTGGATTTCTTTATTGATTTATAAATTAAAAAATTTGAAATTCAAAAATTAACATTTAAATTAATTTAATTAATTTTTTAAATTTATAATATTTAATTAAATGATTAAACATGTCATTAAATTAGAATTTAATTTCTCATTTATTTTTCATTAAACATGATTTAAATGATTAATCAAAATAATAAAGCATAAGAAAAGAAAAATAAATCATTTTCTTTATGATTTAAACTTAATTAATTCATAAAAATCATTTTATTATGTTTTCCTTAAACACATTAAATCATTCACATGGGATGGGGTAAAAATAGCAAATGTTTCTCCTTTTTAAGTTTAATAACTTTATAATTAAACATTTAATAACTTTGGTTATCTAAATGATTTTTATTTGATGTGTGATTTTGTTAAATTAAATTAATTAATGAATTATGTGGATGTGTTCAACTATTCCTTTTCAATTATTATAAATATTGTATGTCATTTGATATCATACATCCATGCTTTCAAATAAAAACATAATCAACTGACTTTAGTTATATGAAAGTTGCATGAGTTGAATTAATCATATTATGTGTGGCTATTATCACTAATAAATTTCAAAATTATTTTCAAAGTTATAAATTGACAATGAAAATTTGGATTGATATTCACTATAAATACTACATAGGATTTGAATGTGCTTATAATCTAAACATGTCAAAGTATTACTTTATCTTTATATTTCATGTATGTGTTTACATATGTTTGAATGTCAATAAGTGTATGGTCTGGACATCCGAGAATACGAGGCTTTAAGTAGCTCCAAGGAGGTCTTAGATTACCTCACTTCCCAAGTATGATGGAAATTTTTATATTCCACCTTCATCTATCCTCCTTTTTAGGAAAGAAGATAAATGAAAATAAAAATATAATGCCTTGGTCGGATGCCACGTAGATCCATAGATGTACTTTTAGGGTGATCGAGTATGACATTGAGGGGAGGTGTACTATCTCAAAAGATAAAAATCACCACCCTACAATGGACCTAATCTCCAAATGAAGATAAATAAGAGATGCTCATGATGCTAGGAAATCCAGCAAGCATCTCAGACTATCCTATGATTGGGCTTTACATTTTTGAAATTGATTTAATTTGCTAGAGTTGAAATTATCATTAGAAATTTATAGCTTATGATTTGATAACATAAGATTATGGAAATGCCTAAAGGTGAGGATTTATGCTTATGGCCCACAAGAGGAGAAGCAACCTCAGAACCTAAATCAAGGGAGCTTTGGTGAGGGCCAAAATTAAAACCTAAATCTAAGGAAAAAATGGGCATTTCATTTTCCTCCATAAGAGAGGAAAAACTGCCCAACTACTTGAAATTACAACCGCCTGGGGGTGGCCTCCAACTCCTACGATTTTAAATTTATGTAGGCAAGTCATATGTTTTATGCAAGATAGCTCGATTGTTATTTATTTAGAAAGAGACTAAGTCCTTAAACTCACTCCCTAGAGACTAGATCATGTACGGGCATGAGTAATGACCTAAATCTAATGCAATTCATATTACATTTTATTTTTATTTTTGGACAATCATTTTGACTCAGGCTAATAGAATTTATATGCCTAATGCATGAAAAGTAAGATTATTGGCCAAAATCGTGAGAAGGGAGGAGGTGTCTTTCCACCATGGCTCTCATTGGTCAAGCTAAGTTTCTTTGGCAAAGGTGGAAGCCCTCCAATCAAGAGTGAAGCAATATGCATTTATGCATGATGTTATAAAATAAATAATCATCCAACTAAGGGATTGCTAAATCTTTTATCTTAATTTTAAGCCTAAGCTTTAGATGAGGTTATGAGTTCTTTATTTTAATTTTGAATTGTTAAATTTGATAGAAGATTTATTTTTCCTAAGAGCCTAAACATCATCTAGGCCATACATCAAGCAAGGAAGAAACTAGGAAATGGATGCCACCTTAATGCAAAAGCTAAAAAAATTATCAATCAATTTATAAAGATAACGTAAAAGAATAAATGGCCATTTATGGTCGGGCACCACCGCACAAACTCAAAAATAAATTGGTTGGCCAAGCTCTAACCTTATACAACCTGGATTACAAATGAATTAAATACAATCAAATAAGGGAATTCATTATTATGGGGTTCTTCAACCTTCATCTCTTCATTCTTCTTTTCTTCTTTCTTCTTCTTTACTTCTTTCTTCTTTGGTTCCTTCTTTTGGATGGTTGGATGGTGGATGCTTCAAAGGCTTCACATTGTACATAAGGCATAGCCTTATAACCAATGCTCATCCTAATCCTCATAATAATCATTCTAAAATCCTAATTATAAAAATTACATGAAAAGCAAAAAATGGAAATCTAACTAACACCTATAAAATAGAGATTAGCCAAATTAAATCATACAAATCTTAAGCATGCATATTTGACTTAATGCCCCACACACGGGTGACTAAGTTCAGTTGGCCTATTGAATTATCCTTAGGGGTATAAGCACCTACACAACAAAAAGTATTTATATTTTTATTTATTACAACACCCCTTAAGCACAATCCCCTACAGATGATAATGGTTAAACTAAGATTTCCTTACCATTCAGTCTATGCACATGCACCCTAACATCCAATCTAAAATATTATATCACAAAACTAAAGCAAACATTAAACCATGCACCATCCTAACCTAAAGCTATAAGTGGTAACTTAGCCTAATGTGTGTGCTTTTAAGGTTTGTGTGGTATGCTTAGCTATGGCTTTAAGTTAGACTTTCTAAGTTTAAAGAGTGTTCAACTTAGAGGAGGGTTTCATTTAAGTTGTTTAGTTATTTTGGGTTGATTTTATTTTTTGTTTTGATTGGGTTCAAGTGAATCTTACAATTAAATACTAAGTTTTAAAGAGAGGGAAAGAGAAGAGAACTTCTCTTTCCTTCCCTTACCTAAATAATTTCTAAAGTGGATTCATGTTTTAGTTTTATTTAGTGAATGTTTTATTATATTTTTTAATTAATCCTAAGTTTAGATGAACTTTAAACAAACCTATTCAAAAAGAAAGGCATTTTAAGATTAAATAAAGTGAGTTAAGATCACACACATCACTTCATTTCTTTCCCCAACATGTATAACATGCATATGAATGAATCCTAAGCATATCTATACACATGAAATGGGAATGTTTAGCACACTTTATGATGCATGCTAAGTAAGTTACTTAAGAAAATTTGAATGTTTATGATGCATGATTTTCATTAAGTAGAAAAGGGTTTCTTATCCAATTTTCACATGCACATATGAATTTATGAAAGGCATAAGTGAGTATGGTGCCATTATTAGCACCAGGGGTGTAAGGTACAAGACCTACTTGAGGCTACTTAAATCCTCACAACCCCAAGATTGTCCGGACTAAAATACCACTTTTCTTAAATACAAGCATGTGTACAAAAGAAATGAATGTTAAAGAAAGATGCAAATATTTGTATTTATTTTATTTTGGTTTGTTTATGCAATTTATATATGTAAGTGTAGGTGTCCTTCTTAAGTCATAGCATAGGAATGAATAGAAAATGGAATTAGGAAAGTATTGTGTTCTTTTCAAATGAACTATACATTTTGCCAAATACTATTCAAAACATTACCACAAGAGAGGAGAAGGAAAAATACACTAAGCACATCCTTATATTTTACTCACTTGCAAGTTTTTAAGTAAGATATAAGTAACACACTTTATGTTTTGATAATTGATTCATATATTTTAAAAATAATTTAGATTTAATAGTGATAATAGCCACTCATATTCTTACTTTAGCCAAAACATGCAATTTGACATAAAGGCAACATTTTCATTTTAAATTTGATTTTTGAACAACATGAATGTATGAAATCATATGACACACACATTTAGCATGTTAGGAAAGAACTAAAGTAATGAAAGCATGTAAACACATTTGCCTTAACTAATTCCTAAAGACAATCTTATGAAATAAGAAAGCTTAAAGCAAATCAAATTTTGTTTAATGTGATTTTTGTTTGATTTTGAGTTTGATTTAATTTGGAAAATGTGAGGTGAGTTTGTTGTTCCTAACCCATTCTCACATGTGTTTGATATTTTTGTTCAATTTTTAGGTGATTAGATTCATTTTATATTTTGATTAGGTTAAGGTATGAATTAAGCATGTTAATTACCCTTACCTACACCACCTTAGCATAGTTAATCAAATAATTATGAGCTAATGAGATGACATAAAACTACACAAGGAATTTAAATTAGCAATGCCCCTAGGAAGAAAAGGGTCTAATTCAATTTAGCTGATGATTAATGATTAATTAAGCTAAGGGGTTTAACTTAAGTAATTTCAAAACACCTCTCATACATATGATGTTGAATTTTGATTTCCTTATTTGTACTTAGGCTCTTCAACACCTAAGCATCTACCCAAGAATAATTAATTGAGTTATGGAAAGTTTTAGAATTTTATGAAATTAATTAAGAGGATAACTTGTGAATTAACCCTAAATTAAGGTAAGATTAAGGAATAAAGGGGGTTTAAGGAATATCTTAAGGAGAGTATCCCAAAATTATTCCCTAAATCTCACATTCACTTAATCAACACTTAATTGACTCAATTAAAGGGTTAAACCACTAATTATACCCTTAATTAAGTCTAATTATATTAAGGGAATGATTAAGGAATGAATTAGCAATTTCTCTAATTAAGCCATCAATAAATCCCAAGAAAACTAGGGGAGGCAGAAATCATGCCTCTAATTCCATCCAAGAAATTTGGGATTAATCAGTGGATTAATTACAGAGTAATAGTAAATTAAGATTCCCAATAAAACCCAAATTAAAGAATAGAACTATTCAAAATTAATCAAAATCAATTTTAGAATATTCTATGTAAATTATCTTTCCAATGCATATTATTTCATATTTTTCTAATTTTTTTATGTTGATGTATGAATTTTAAAAGCTTAGGTGATTAATTAGGAAATAAATAATCCTTAATCATATTATTAATCCAACTAGCATGACGTATGCCACTAACGCATGCGCTTTACATGCGGCATGGCCTGAATGGGTATTTAATCCATCACATCATAGCGTGTGGCAGAGGCACTACGTGGTTTTCTCCTCAATTGTTCGATCAAGGATCAAATGGGTGAGATTAAAGCTACAGATTTGAGGGAGAAAATAAAGATATTATGCATTTTAATCTCGTCCATCTAAAATGCATGGATGGATGGCTAGAGATCCACCCCTATTATCCCCTGTGAGCAATGGAGGTCATCCATGTTCTAGGGTAAGATTTGAGCTTGATTGAGCTCAGATTGGGCTAAAATTTAGCCCATACTATCTAAACGTAATGGCAAGCACATCTAACGGATAAAATTCCACGGGATTAAAATTCCTTTCATAAAGGACCAACACACATTAAAATTAAACTTGGAAAAATGGCTAACCTCACCGGACGTGATCACCAACACTCGTTTCCCTTGGAGAAGCTTCGTCTGGTTGAGGCGAAGCTTTGCTTTAAGTTTAAGGGGTTGAGGTTGAGTAACTTCTCTTATGGACCAACTCCTCCTCTAATTGAGCTTGGCTTTGGTCTAGAACACTCCTCCTCTACCTTTGGATCTTGGCAAAGAGTTTGGGTGAGTTCGATTGAGCTCACTGATGGAGCTTGCAAAAGGGATTGAACTAATTTTGAGTATGAAGTAAGTTGGCAATCAATCTGAGCTCCCCTATTTTTAGGTATGAAAATTGAGAAGATGTACTTTCAATCTCCCTCTAAGAAGGCTAGGATCACTTACAAATGGCTCCTTTGGCTTCCTAACACTCAATCGACAATGGCTCTCCTAGAATGAGAGTGAATTAGGGGGAGTATATCTTCCCCTTTGGAAATTGAATGGTCGGACAAGGAGAAGACATTTTTGATTAATTACCTTAATTCAAAGGGTTTGTTAGGCTATTTAAGATGTCTTTGAATTCAGTTTTGGCCAAGGAGTGAAATGATGAAGTGGTCATGTGCTTTAATTGAGTGTAAGGAAGATTTCCATGTGGCCATTTTAAAGCATGTGCTCGGTTTGGCCATTGGGCTAGGTTGGGCTGACCCAAACCCATTGGGTTGGGTGCACCACCCTCCGTAGTGTTCACTTGATCCACTAGGAGAGTGCCAAGTGGGTATGAAGAGGATTTGACCAAATTCCAAGTGGAATACCTATAACTAGATGGTTGTTCCACAAGGTATTCTTTAGGATAGTTATAGCACCGGTCTTGAAGCTATGTTCAAGCCAGTCCTTGAAGGTGAAACAATCTTCCAAAACATGACCTAGCATATTGTGGTAGGGGTAAAAGTTAGAGTCATGAATTTTGCCTACTTCCTCTGGTCTCCTAAGTTTGGGTAGCTAAAAATTAAGCTTCTTTAAGAGGTTTTTAAAGATCTTTGTGATTACCTCCCTCTTAAATGAAAAAGGCTTATTAAGCTTATCTAAAAGAGTAGGTGGACCATAACTACTTGGCAGCGGATATTTATACCGCTGCTACTGGTGATGTGGCTGAGGCGGTGCTGGCCATGGAGGCTACTATGGAGGCCGGTAGGGCTGCCTCGGTGGTGGTAGAGGAGGTGGAAGCGAAGGCTACTGAGGTCATGGTCTCTCAGACTGATCTCTAGCTGGTTTCTTCCCCTTATCTACCGATGTCACTATTCCTGACTTCTTCTCATAGACCTTCTATGACTTTGGCTTAGGCAACCAATCTTGAAAGCAACTATTTTGCCTCTCCTTATAAACTAGGTGCCTTGTTGATTAGCTTCTTAAAAGTTTTGATAGTGAAGCCCTTAAGCATGAAGGTCGGGCCATGGATATTATTTAGAAGAATCTCAATGGCATTCTTTTCAGACAACTGAAGTTTGCATTTCATACTTAGGTTATGCCATCTGAGAATATAGTCAACAAGGGACTCACTTGGGTGTTGTTGTGCTACAATGAGATCGCCCACAGTAACCCTTTGTTGAGCTCCAGCAAACCCTATGATGAAGAGTTGCTCTAACTCAGCAAATGTCTTTACTGAACTATTGGGAAATTCAGCATTCCAGTAAAAGTTTTCTCTGTTAGGCTTTAACGAAGAGGAAGAAAAGCAAAGGGTCACTGCCACCAGCGTTGCAACAACTGGCTCTAAAATGGGCGATGTGCTGCCTTGGGTTTTCGTTACCATCAAAACTCTTAAAGGAAGGTGGCACAAAACCCTTGGGATATTAGATTGCATCAAATTCCTCAGGGTAGAGTCTACCCTTTTGAACTGATGATCCTCCCCAGGCTTGAGCCAATGCTTCCTTCACTTGCTCAACCATGGACTTTATGTATTTTTCTTGTATGGAGTTACTTTCCACTACCTTCCTATACATGCTAGTGCTACCTTGCTCGATGGGAGGTAAGGTCTTGGCTGGGTCCAAGACATGCACTAACTCTAGCTGACTAGTCTGAGATGTGGTAGGATGAACTGTTGGTGCTTATTTATGAAGTACTGAGACTGCTCCTTTGCCATCCTATCTATTTTTCATCTTTCTATTTTAATTGTGTTAGGAAGTGTTGATGTGAATGGGTTGTGTTTTCCTACTCTGCATCATCACCATACATAGCCTGCTTCTCTCTGAGGAGGGATCCTCTGGTATCTACCATGCACACCCTGATGAGTCTCCCAATAAATCATCTTCCTTGGGATCAAAGCTGATCTTCTCCTCATCAGACCAATCATACCCTAAAATTTCTTTCTTTTCCATAATATAATGTGCCACAATGTCCTCAAAAAAATTATCAATCTAAATAAGCACAAATGTTTTTGGCTGACTAGTGTGATCACTATCATGTACTGAGAGGTGCTGGACCTCACCTACTATTGGAGAATCAATCATATGAGGATTGTACTCTCTAAAAGAGACACACTCTTGATTGTCACTAACTCTGAAAGGGGTGACACTCCTAGGATATTCTACTATCATCGGTGCAATTGGGCTAACATCTACTCCCTCTATAATAGCTGCCACCATCTCCTGTCTGTCGGTGGTGTTGGTGAAGGATGACCACTATTTGAGTTGTCATTCCTTCGCACCATCATTGGGATAAGGTCAAGCGGGAGCTCATCACCCAATGGTGTAGATGGAATAGGATCGCTTGACCGTAGTTGGATCACCAACGGGGTACGCTTCTCCCCGGATGTGGCCTTCATGGCTTTCAACAAAACTGGAGATGTTGTGATATGAATGGGTGACGATAGATGGGGTGTAGAGTGGTTTGATGGAGACACCACTGACTCCCTCAGAATAGAGACCCTCCCCCTATGATGGATCCTCCTAGTAAGCAAAATACTGTCTATGTGATCAATGCAGGTAGCTCACCGATCGAAAAAATCAATGAGTGCGAAAGCTGCAGACTGGCGACTAAACCTCCATCTCTCCTAGCTAGTTATCTGAATTGTAGTATGGGCCTCTCTGGCCCTCTCCTACTGTAGATGCTTCCCCACACTGTGGGGGATGATAGATCTCAAATCAAATTGAGCTCCAAACTCAGAACATCCAAAAGCTCCATCGACTGGCGTAGAGGCGGTGGGGCCGCATAGACCTCCTACCTTGACTGGTGGGGTACAAAATGCTTGGAGGTGAACTAAACTCGTACTCAAAAGTATGGGAGGTATTCCCTGGGATCAGGGGAGCCTTACCCTTGAGAGTGCTTGATGAGTGGGCTAGCCCCCTAGGCGCTGAAACCACAGGCACTTGCAACACTTATCACTTGCGAGGCTAGCTGGATGGAACTACAACTGCCTTCCTCTTTAGTGAGGGGATGTCAGAGTTTGAAGGAAAATCAATTTGAATGACTAATTTTTGCCCGGCCACTACAGTCCTGCTAATAATTATGAGGGGACTGCCCTCACAGGTGATCCTCACCCCCTCAAAATCTCTACTGAAATGGATAAGATGGGTGTGATTAGCTCAGGGGAGGTTGGCCTGATCCAAGGCCAAGTCCATGCCATAGGGGAAAGTAAACATAAACTTCTATAAAGGCATTATAGTCAGCGAAATTGAAAAGCGAACTAGTTATAGAAAACTAATGGAATCTATGTTGGAAACAAACTTGGATTAGATTTCTATTTTGTTGACTTCTGAATTTGAATTTAAAATTTGAACCCACATCCAACATCTTAGAAGTGTTAAGTGGGATTCAAATGGATTTTAGAAAAGATTTAGAGATTTGATCGAAAGAGGAATTTTTTGAATATGATAAATTTGGGTATGTTGAAAATGGGTTCAAATATTTTTTTAGAAAGATGCTTCCATAGGTTCATATTTTGAATTTAGATTTTGATTTGAGGACCCTTTCCTTTAACAAATTTGAGTATGTTAAAGTAAGGGTCAATTTGGTTTTAAATTTTGGAATCCAGACACTTAGTAAATTTGGGTATGCTAAGTGAGGTGTTTGAAAACAATTATTTATTTTTATTTTTGTTTATTTTTGTCTTGTGAATCTTTGGTGATTTTGAAATTTGGAATTCTCACTTGGATGTGTTTTGTTTTTTTTTTGGAAATTTTTTGAAAATAGGATTCTTAGCAAATTTGAGTATGCTAAGAAAATCCTACAGTGTTTCATTTGGTTTTGATTTGATTTTGATTGAAAGTGGAAACTTCACTTTAGCAAATATGGTATGCTAAAAATGAGGTTCCACTTAATTTTGTAAAATGGAAATTTCACTTAGCAAATTTGGGTATGCAAAATGAAATTCCAAATATTTTGTGTTTGGTTTGTTTTGAAAATAGGGGCTTCACTTTAGCAAATTTGGTATGCTAAAGAGTGAAGTTCAAAAAGTGTTTTTTAGAAAGTATGTGAAATGGAAATTTCATTTAGCAAATTTGGGTATGCTAAATGAAATTCAAAGGTGTTTCAAATTTTTGTTCTTTGGATTTTGAAAAGGGAGACTTCACTTTAGCAAATGGGTATGCTAGAATGAAGTTCCAAATGTGTTTGAAATTTTGTTTTAAAAAGTGGAGACTTTATCTTAGCAAATGTGGTATGCTAAAATGAAGTTCCAAATGTGTTTCAAATTTTTTATTTTCTAATTTGGAGACTACACTTAGCAAATTTGAGTGTGATAAATGAAGTTCCAAATGTATTTTGAAATTTTTGATTTTTGAATTTAGAGACTACACTTAGCAAATTTGGGTGTGCTAAATGAATTTTGAAATATGTTTTGAATTTTGAAAATATGATTGTTAAGTTTTGTTCTTTGAAAAGAAGACTTCCATCTAATAAATTTGGGTATGTAGTAATGGAAGTCAATCTTATTTGTGAAATGTGAAAATTTTGTTTTGTGTGTGATTACTGCTTTTTGAAAGAGGGAATTACAACTTAATCATATATGGAATATGTTTAAGTGGGATTTACAAAGGATGTTATTTTTTATTTTGGAATGAAACCTCCATTTAATAAATGTGGGTGAATGGAAAGGTTTCACATGTGCTTTGAAAGTTTTTTATTTTTTTATTTATTTTGATTTTGATTTTTGGAAAGATGATTGTTCATTTTATTTTGAAATGAAATATTCATCAAAGTGAATTGAGGGAAGATGTTCATTTGTGCTTTTGGAAAAGATTGTTGGTTTTATTTTGTTTTTATTTTAAAGATTCGTACTTATAACAATTATGAGAATTGTTAGATGAGGGTAATTTAGGAAAAATTTTGTGGATAATATTTTATTATGTGCATTTTTGAAAGAGTGCTTATGAAAAGCAAGATTTTTTTGAAAATTTTATTGTATTTATTATTTTATAATGAACCTTTCCTTATCATAAAAATGATAAGGAAGAAGTCTTTAAATGTTTTCTTTTATTAGATTTTTATTTTTTACCCATTGGAGAACCTAACGGGGGTTTTAAGACCAACACGGGGTGAGGTCCTAAAACCTAAAGATGTTAGCTAGCTTGACTTAAGGATGAAATAAGCTAAGTACCAATGAAAGAAAGATAGTCTTGGATTATACAAAAGTACAAACCCACTATCGATACTCAGAGACAACGCTCATTTACCAAAGATGGAGAGAGGAACCATCCCCAGAGTCATAAAAAATCTGGTGGAAAATTTTATATTCACTTTGATCCACCTTTTTAGAAAAGAAGAAAATGAATGAAAATATACATCCGTTGACACCATTAGATCATGAGATGTTCTTATTAGGGTGATCGGGTACGACATTGAGGGGAAGTGTACTATCTCGAAAGATAGAAATCACCATCTTACAATGGACCTAATCACCAAAATATGGACTCCTAAGGATGTTGGGTCTTCAAAGTGTACCAAAGATTCTTCCCCTACTTTACATGGAAAAGTAAAGTAGGGTTTATTTTAAATTTGGTTCATTAGTTCCTACAGAGCATCATAGTTAGTACATCTAAGGAATGGGGATTTCTTAGGAAAAATTTTGATTAATGTAAATGATCATTGTCTCTAAAAAATTCAATAGGGTAGGACTATCAATCGATTAGCTCATTTTTAAAGATCAAATGGGATTGATCAAAGAGAGAGTTATTATCAAAGCCAAATGGAGATAAGATATGATGCTTGAAAACCTGAGTATCTCAAACTATCTATGATTGGGCTTTACATTTTTGAAATTGATTTAATTAATTTGAGTTGAATTTATCATTAAAAATTCAGGGCTTATGATTCCACAACATAAGATTATGGAAATTCCTAAGAGGTGAGAATTTATGCTTATGGCCCATAAAGGGGAGAAGCAACCTCATAACTTAAATCTAGGGAGCTTTGGCAAGGGCCAAAATCACAACCTAAATCTAAGGTGAAAATGGGTATTTTGTTTGCCTCTACAAGAGAGGACAAACCACCCACTTGGACTTACAACACTGGGTGGCCATAACTTCCTCCTATGATTTTAAATTCATGTAGGCAAGTCATATGCTTTATGCAAGATAGCTCGGTTGTTATTTATTTAGACAAAGACTAAGTCCTTAAACTCACTCCCTAAGAGACTAGATCATGTAGGGGCATGAGTAATGACTAAAATCTAATGCAATTCATATTACATTTTATTTTAATTTTTTGGACAATCATTTTGACTCAAGCTAATAGAATTCATATGCCTAATGCATGAGAAGTAAAGTTATTGGCCAAAATCAGTGAGAAGGGAGGAGGTGTGTTTCCACCATGGCTCTTACAAGTCAAGCCAAGTTTGTTTGGCAATGGTGGAAGCTCTCCAATAAAAAAGAAATATTTATGCATGATGTTATAAAGAAATACTCATCCATATGGGTTGCTAATTCTTTTATCTTGATTTTAAGCCTAAGCTTTAGGTGAGGTTATCAGTTCTTTATTTTAATTTTGAATTGTTAAATTTGGTAGAAGATTTATTTTTTCCTAAGAGCTTAATCGTCATCCAAGCCATACATTAAGAAAGGAAGAAACTAGGAAAAGGATGCCACTTTAATGCACTAGCTAAATAAATCATCAATCAATTTATAAAGCTAACGTAAAAGAATAAAAGGCCATTTATGGTGCACCCAAACCCAAAAAAAATTGGGTAGAGCTCTTATATACTTAGATTACAAATGGATTAAATACAATCAAATAAGGGAATTCATTATTATGGGGGTCTTCAAGCTTCATTTCTTCATTCTTCTTTTCTTCTTTCTTCTTCTTTTCTTCTTTCTTCTTTGGTTTCTTCTTTTGGATGGTTGGAAGGTGGATGCTCCAATGGCTTCACATGGTACATAAGGCATGACCAATGCTCATCTAATCCCATAACAATCATTCTAAAATCTAATTACAAAATTACATGAAAAGGAAAAAAAGAAATCTGACTAACACCTGCAAAATAAAGATTAGCTAAAACAAATCATACAAATCTCAAGCATGTATTTTGGACTTAACACCCCAGATAAGGGTGACTAAGTCCACCTAGCCCATTAGATTATTCTTAGGGGTATAAGCACCTGCACAGTAAAAAGTATTTATATTTTTATTTATTACAATGCCCCTTAAGCACATTCCCCTATAGAAGATAATGGTTAGACTAAGATCACCCTAACATTCAATATACACATGCACCACATCATAAACATTATCACAAAATAAAAGTAAACATTAAACCATGCACCATCTAACCTAAAGCTAGAAGTGGTGACTTAGTATGCTTTTAAGGTTTTAAGTATGCTTTATGCCATCAAGTTAGAGTTTTCTAAGTGTAAGAGTGTTCAACTTAGAGGAGGTTTCATTTAAGTTGTTTAGTTGATGGGTTGATTTTATTTTATGTTTTGATTGGGTTCAAGTGAATCCTAATTAATTAGATGTAAAGAGGGAAAGAGAAGAAAACTTCTCTTTCCTTCCCTAACCTAAGTAATTTCTAAAATGGATTCATGTTTTAGTTTTATTTAGTGAATATTTTATTATGTGTTTTAATTAATCCTAAGTTTACATGAATTCTAAACAAACCTATTAAAAAAGAGAGACATTTTAACATTAAATAAAGTGAGTTAAGATCATAAAACACACATCACTTCATTTCTTTCCCAACATGTATAACATGCATATGAATGAATCCTAAGCATATCTATACATACCAAATGGGAATGTTTAGCACACTTTATGATGCATGCTAAGTAAGTTACTTAAGAAAATTTGAATGTTTATGATGCATGATTTTCATTAAGTAGAAAAGGAATTTCTTATCCAATTTTCACATGCACATATGAATGTATGAAGGGCATAAGTGAGTACAGCGCCATTGTTAGCACCAG
The DNA here is from genome assembly GCA_021442155.1 of Cymbidium sinense. NCBI lineage: Eukaryota > Viridiplantae > Streptophyta > Magnoliopsida > Asparagales > Orchidaceae > Cymbidium > Cymbidium sinense. Next base: position 23,091,800 of record CM038229.1, read on the forward strand.
AGGTGTAAGGTACAAGACCTACTTTGGGCTACTTAAATCCTCGCAACCCCAAGGTTGTAGACTAATATACCACTTTCCTTAAATACAAGCATGTGTATAAAAGAAGTGAATGGAAAAGAAAGATGCAAAAGTTGTATTTATTTTATTTTGGTTTGTTTATGCAATCTATATATGTAAGTGTAGGTGTCCTTCTTAAGTCATAGCATAGGAATGAATAGGAAATGGAATTAGGCAAGTATTGTATTCCTTTCAAGTGAACTATACATTTTACCAAATCCTATTCAAAATTATACTAAAAGAGAGGAGAAGGAAAACTACACTAAGCACATCCTTATATTTTACTCTCATGTAAGTTTATAAGTAAGATAAGTAGCATGCTTTTAGTTTTGATAATTGATTCATATATTTTAAAAATAATTTGGATTTAATAGTGATAATAGCCACTTATATTCTTACTTTAGCTAAAACATGCACTTTGACATAAAGGCAACATTTTCATTTTAAATTTGATTTTTGAAAAACATGAATGTATGAAATCATATGGCACACACATTTAGCATGTTAAGAAAGAACTAAAGTAATGAAAGCATGTAAACACATTCACCTTAATTAATTCCTAAAGACAATCTTATAAAATAAGAAAGCTTAAAGCAAATCAAAGTTTGTTTAATGTGATTTTTGTTTGATTTTGAGATTGATTTAATTTGAAAAATGTGAGGTGAGTTTGTTGTTCCTAACCCATTCCACATGTGTTTGATATTTTTGTTCAATTTTTAGGTGGCTAGATTTATTTTATATTTTGATTAGGTTAAGGTATGAATTAAGTATATTAATTACCCCTTTCCTACACCACCTTAGCATAGTTAATCAAATAATTATGAGCCAATGAGATGACATAAAATAACACAAGGAATTTAAATCAGTAACGCACCTAAAAAAAAGGGTCTAATGCAATTGGGCTCATGATTAATTAAGTTAAGGGGTTTAACTTTAGTAATTTCAAAAGACCCCTCAAACATATGTGTTGAATTTTGATTTCCATAATTGTACTTAGGCTTGTGAACACCTAAGCATCTACCCAAAAAGAATTAATTGAGTTCTAAAGATTTTTAGAATTTTATGAAATTAAATAAGAGGATAATTAGTGAATTAACCCTTAATTAAGGTAAGATTAAGAAATAAAGGGGGTTTAAGGAATATCTTAAGGAGAGTATCCCAAAATTATTCCCTAAATCTTACATTCACTTAATCAAAATGTAATTGACTCAATCAGAGGGTTAAATCACTAATTATACTTTTAATTAAGTCTAATTACTTTAATAGAATGATTAAGGAATGAACTAGCAATTCCCCTAATTAAGCCACCAATAAATCCCAAGAAAAATAGGAGAGGCAGAAATCATCCCTCTAATTCCACTCAAGAAATTTGGGATTAATCGGTGGATTAATTAGAGAGTAATTAGTAAATTAATATTCTTAATAAAACCCAAATTCAAAGAAAAGAACTATTTAAAATTAATTTTATAATATTCTATGTTCAATTTTATTTCCAATGTAATTTATTTCATAATTTTTTTTATTTTTCTATGTTGAGATATAAATTATATAAGTTTATGTGATTAATTAGGAATTAAATAATCCTTAATCATATTATTAATCCTACTACCCATGTATGCCACTTTGATGTGACACGATGAGGGTATTTAACTCATCACATTGGCGTGGCGTGCTATCTTTTCTTGGATCAAGGATCGATGAGATTAAAATGGATCGAGGGAAAAATAAAGATATTACACATTTTAATCTTAGCTGTCCATCCAAAATGTATGAATGGATGGCCAAAGATCCATCCCTGTTATCCTCTGTGAGCAATGGAGGCCGTCCATGTTCTAGGGTAAGATCCAAGCTCGAATGAGCTTGGATTGGGCTAAAATTTATCCCACATCTAATGGCAAGCACATCTAATGGCTAAAATTCCATGGGATTAAAATTCTTCAAAGGACCAACACACATTGAAATCAAACTCAAAAAAAAGGCTAACCTCTTGAAGGTGATCACGAGTGCTCATTTCCCTTGGAGAAGCTTCGTCTGGTTGAGATGAAGCTTTGAAAGTTTGAGGGGTTGAGGTTGAGTAACTTCTCCTATGGACCAACTCTTCCTCCAATTGAGCTTGTCTTTAGTCTAAAGCACTCCTCCTCTTTCTTTGGTGCTTGGGAAAGAGTTTGGGTGAGTTTGATTGAGCTCACTGATGGAGCTTGCAAAAGGGATTGCACTAATTTTGAGTATGTAGTAAGTTGGAAATCAAGCTGAGCTCCCCTATTTTCAGTGTATGAAACCTGAGAAGATGAACTTTCAATCTCCCTCTAGGAATCTTAGGATCACTTTCAAATGGCTCCTCTGGTATCTTAACACTCAATCAATAATGGTTCTCTTGGAATGAGAGTGAATTAAGGGGAGTATATCTCTCCCTTTGGCAATCGGATGGTCGAGCAAAGAGAAGCAATTTTTGATCAATTTCCTTATTTCAAAGGGTTTGTTAGGTTGTTTAAGATGTCCTTGAATTTGGTTTTAGTCAAGGAGTGGAATGGTGAAGTGGCCATGTGCTTCAATTGAGTGTAAGGAAGATTTTAATGTGGCCATTTCCAAGCATGTGCTCGGTATGGCCATTGGGCTAGGTTGGGCTGATCCAAACCCATTGGGTTTGGGTGCACCACCCTCCCTAGTGTTCACTTGATCCACTAGGAGAGTGCCAAGTGGGTATGAAGAGGATTTGACCAAATTCCAAGTGGAATTGGCCAAAATTTACCCTATGGCCTAGGGTAAAATGGTCATTTGGCTGATTTTTGAATTTGGGTTTGTTTGGTATGTTGAGAAAATAGGTTTGGCCAAGTTTTATTGGATTTGGAGTTCATTTGGTATGGTTTGGCTCATGTTGACCCATTTAGGTCAAAATGGGTCAACTTGGGTCAAGTTGACCAATTGTCAAATTGGGTCAAACCAAGTGTTGGGTCAAGTTCATGTGACCATTTAAAATATTTTGGTGGCTTTGGTTTGATTCAATTTGGTTTAGGTTTGAATTTGGTTCATTCGATTTCATTTAGGTCAAATGGGTCAAGTTTGACCTATTTGAGTTAGGTCAAGGGTTGGTTCATGTTTGGCTGAACATATGAAACGGATTTTTATCATTATTTCCAATCAATTTTGGTTAAGTTTGAATTTGATTCAATATGACCCTTTAGGTCAAGTTGGGTTCAAGGTTAATTGGGCTAGATTAGGTCTAGTTTGCCAATTGAGGCTTTGGTCAAGTTCAACAAGTGATTTGGAATGAACTTGACCCATTGGTTTCAATCAATTTGGCTTAGATCAAGTTTTGACACATTTTGACTTTTTAGGTCAAGTTGGGTCAACTTGGGTCAAGTATTGTGGCTAGGTTAGGCTCAAATGTTGACTTGGTCAAGTTCAAACATTGATAATGAATGAGCTTAGATCATTAATTTCAATCAATTTGGCCTATAGTGGGTTTTGGCTATGTTAGGTTTCATTTTGGCTAAGTATTGGCTTGGTCAACTCTTAGGTTTGACTTGGTTTGACTTGGTTTGACCCAATTTGAGTGATTGATCATCCCATGATGATTGTTGATCATGATGAGAGAGCATAGATGGGCTTAGTTCAATCCAATTTGGTTAGGATTGGCTCATAAAATTTAGGTCACTTTGGGTCAAGTGAGCCTAAGTAGGTCAAATGGCTTGGTCAAAGCTTGAGTTGAGTTTGATAGAACTTACATATGGACTTATGATTGAAATATAAATCCTTTTGCAAGTAGTTTGAAGTCAAATGGGTTTTGATTCATTTGATAATTTCAAGTTCAAAGGGTGAACATGAAATGGATTTTGGCTTGATTTTTTTGAATTGAGTTTTGGTTAAGTCATTGAAGTTTGTATTTATATTTCGATTCATGATTGAATGATTGCTTGAATCATGAAGGAAAATTAAGAGTTTGGCTTGATTTGAAGTTGATTTGGCTAAGTTCAAGAATTTGACTTGAAAGGCTTAGGTTAGATTTTGATTGAATTTGAACTTGAATTTTGGAGTTGAATTTGAACTTGAATTTATATTTCATTTATATATGTGAATATAAATGATAATATAAATGGGTCATGAGAAAATTTCATGAGTTTGAAGTGATTTGAACATGATCTAGGCTAAGTCCTTAAGAGAGGATCAAGGTGACTTAGGAAAGCTTTGTGAATTGAACTTGAATTTTGGATTTAGTTTGATTGATTTGAATTTATATTTCATTTATACATGTGAATATAAATGAGAATATAAATGGGTTGTGAGAAACTTTCATGAATTTAAATTGATTTGAAGATGATTTTTAGGCTAAGTCCATAATAAAGGACTAAGGACTTAAGAAGGATTTGGAATTTGGAATTTGAATTTTTGATATGATTTGATTAATTTTAATTTATATTTTATTTAAATATATGAATATAAATGAGAATATAAATTATTTATAAGAAAATTTCATGAGGTCGAATTGATTTGAAGATGATTTTTAGGCTAAGTCCTTGAATGGAAATCAAAGGACTTGGGCAACATTTGGAATTTGGAATTTCAATCATGGGTTTCAATCATGCATTTCAATTATGGGTTTCAACCATATGGCATTGATTTGAGTTTGGAGAAAATCAATTAGGCTAGAATTTATTTAGGTTTCATGTTGATTTTGATTTGGAGTTTGACTTGAAGGAAGGAAGTGAGGAATGGTTCAGCTAGGGTAGGCAAATTTTCCTAACACCCTTAAGGCATGACTTATTCCTATGGCTAACTCTTCTAAGTCTCTAGGGTTAGGTTGAGTGTCCACCTAATCACTAGATGTGTCTTAGGACTAAGGATCTCTTAAAGCCTAAGAGGAGGCTATGTCTAAGATGGAGGGGTTGAGAACTCATTCTAAAAATAAGGTCAACACCTAGTTAACAAAGGCACATACTTATTTTAATTTCTTTCCTATGTGTACTTTTCTTAGAATTTGGATAGAACTTTACTTTACATGTGTAAATAATTCAACCAAAATACAATCTTTTCATGATTTTCATTCTCATAGTTGTGTGTGCATTCATATGTATTTTAAGTAGCAAGTATATAGTATTGACATCTTGGGAATGTGGCTTTAAGTAGTCCCAAGGAGGTCTTAGATTATCTCACTTCTCTGGTTTAAACAATGGCACATACTTACTTAAAATTTTAATACATGTGTGTGTATTTAATAAAGAATGAAGAACCCTATTTTCTACCAAAACATATACATTCATAATCATTTAATGTGCCAAAAATACATTGCATATATAGATTTGTTAAGTCCTAAATCATGTGCATGATTATTGATGGTGAAAAGGAATGGTGCAACATTATCTATGTGATGGAAATTCAACTTCATTAATCTTAAGATGCCTTCATATTAGATATAATTATTTAAGATTAACCAAACTTAGAATAATAAAACACTTAATAAATCATTCACTAAAAGAAATCAAGTCATAAAAGCATGCCCTTTAGAAAACAATTTAAGGTAGGGATGAAAGAGGTTAGGCCTTCTTTCTTCTCTTTACAATGTTTAGATGCTAAATAAATACCAAATGAAATCAAAGAAAATATAAATTAAAATTCACAACTTCTAAATAACTTCAAGTGAAACCACCCTTAATGTTTAACTTAAACAATTCCAAGTTTTAGATAATCATAATTCAAAAGTCTAGCTAAGACATACCACACTAAGTCTAAACACACACACATTAGAATGCTAAATCACCACTTCTAGTTTTAGGTTAGGATGGTGTATGTAATTATGATGTGTTTTGTTTTATGATGTAATATTTTAGACTGTATTTTTGGATTATGGTACGTAGATTGGATGTTAGGCCGTTCTTTCCCTATTATTATTTTTTGTTGGAGATTATGCCAATGAGGCCGCTAAAATAAATATAAATGATTCTACTTACAGGTTGTTTATCCCCCTAAGCATAATCCATGATTAGGACAGGTGGACTTGGTTACCCATGTGCAAGGTACTAAGTCCAAATTATATATTATAACTGCTTGGGATGTATGTATATTTAGCTAACATTTGTTTTGCAAGTGTAGTTAGATTTCACTTTTTTTAATATGAATTAGAATTAATTATATGGGGTTTAAGATGAGTAGTGGCTAGAAGGCATAGTCCTGGGAGGCCCTGTGAAGCCTTGGAGCATAATCAAATCAAGAAGAAAGAATGAAAGAAGAAAAGATGAAGAATGAAGACCCCCATAACATCTATTAAATTTCAATTGTAATGTTCTTTTTGTCTGGTTGTATAAGGCTAGAGGGCTACCCAATTTTCACTTTTTTTAGGTGTATGTGCAACCATCTTTTATTCTTTTATGATAATCTAAATGTTTGAATGTTATGTTTAGATTGTGTGATAGGAATTGCATTTTTTTTCATAGTTTCTTAAACTTGATGTTTGAATGTGTGGCTTGGATGCAGTAGGCTCTTAGAAAAAAATTAATTTTTTATCCCAATTAACAACTCATAACTAAAATTTTAAAATAACTCACAAATTCATTCTAAAGCCTACTGCATCCAAGATTTAGCAATCCCTTAGCTAAATATTGAATGTCTAACATCATGCATATCATCTTATTTCACTCTTGAATAATGTGTAGTGTGGGTCTCCATTCATTCTTTAAATGCTTGAGTGAAGAATATCTCTCTCGATTTGGCCAATAACTCAATTTCATCATGGATTTAGGCATAATTGTCTCAAAGCCTTTGTCCAAATGAATATATCAAAATTAACATAAAATTTGTAAATTTTGCTTTAAGCCTAAGTCATATGCTCATGCCAAACATGATCTTGTTTTTTAGGGAGTGAGTTTCTGGCTCTAGTCTCTTTCAAATTAAAAAATAGTTTAGCCATCTTGGAATTACATAAGACCAGCCTACATGGGTTTTAAATGTAGGAGGTGTTATATAGTGGCCACTCCCGATGGTTATAAGTATAGAAGAGTCAGACGAGTTTATCCTCTCATGTGGAAGTAAACCATAATGTCCCCTTTTCTATTTAGATTTAGGTTGTGCTCATAGTTATGGTATAGCATCCTAGATTTAGGATTTGAGGTTGCTTATTTCCTTCGGGCTATGGGTATAAATTCTCACCTCTTAGGTAATTTTATAATTTTATGTTGATTGATTATAAGCCCTAGCATTCTAATAAAAATTCAACTCAAATAAAATAAAATCTCTCTTTCAAACATATAAAGCCTCACTACAGGGTAGATTGGAGTACTCATTGGGCTTCCTAGTATAATGAGTGCTCCCTACCCATATTCCTTTGGAATCCAAAAATAAGTCCTTCCAAATAGAACATCCCCACTTGATTTTCCAAAATATCCAATCCTTTGATAGTCTAACCTTGAAATCTTTGAAAGTAATTGATTTACTACTTTAATCGAGAGTATTCTTAGCAAATCCAACTTTCTAAAATGTAATAAATTATGGAAGTTTGCTGCCATAGGGAACTAAAGAACCTGACATAAAATAAACCATGCTTTACTCATCCATGTAAAGTAGAGAAGATCTCTAGTATATATGATGATTCATCTACCTTAAAAGTCTTTATTAGGTGATTAGGTCCATCATAGGGTGATATTTCTTCTTTTGAGATAGTACATCATACCTTAATATTGTACCCAATTATTTTGATCTATGTGGTGTCTACCCAGTATCCAAAATAAAACACCATAGGTTCATTATCCGACACCCATTAAATTAAATAACTTGGAGAAGATTAAAGCAATATTGGAAATGCCACCCCCTAAATGTCTAACCCAACTCAGATCATTCCAAGAGTGGTTGGCATATCTAAGATGCTTTATTTCCAACTTGTTAGGCATATATCAACCATTCTTAGTAGTCAAGAAGGACATCAAGTTTAAGTGGGATGACAAGTGCCAACATGCCTTTGAGAGCATCAAGTAATATCTCATGATGCCGCTAGTCCTAGTTGCCCTTATCCCAGAAAACCTAATACTCTACACTATTATATTAGAAGACTCCCTTGGTGCTTTGTTGGCCCAAGCCAATAATTATGGAAAAGAGGATGCACTTACTATCTCAGCCATCATCTGATACCCGTTGTGGTCAAATTATCCAGCAATTGAGAAGCATTACCTAGCTTTAATCTTTGCAACCCAGAAGCTATGGCACTATATGCTCTCTCATAAAGTAAACTTGATTTCTAGAATTAATCCATTATAATATCTCATGACGGCCAATGCTATCTGGATGGTTGGCATGATGATCCATAATTTTCTCACAATTTAACATCACATTCATACCCCTCCGTGTAGTGAAAGGACAAGCACTTGGATTTCTTTGTGCACATCTAGTTCAGTGAATTCCCCGCTCAATGATGATCTCCCAGATGAACAAATCATGAACTTATGTGATTTGAACATTCACCATTGAGATGATATACTTTGATGGTTTGGCTTCCTCTTAATGAGGAGAAGAACCACAATTCACTCTCTCAGGCAAGGTAGGGGTAGGGATAGTCCTCCTAATGTCAGACTATGATATGATGAGATTCTCATATCATCTATGAAGCTTTGCACCAACAACAAAGCTGAATATGAGGCTCTGATCTTTGGTTTGGTTAGCCAACTCATTAGGAATTCAGAGTATCAACATCTTTGGAGACTCACATCTAGTTATCAACCAGATCATTGAATCCTTTAAAGTCTTGAAGCCCAAACTCCATCACTACCATAAGTACACCATGGAGTTGCTAGCTCAAATTTTAGGTCGCAATCTACAAGATCCTTTGAGGAGAAAATGTCATAGCTGATGCCTTAGCCAAGCTCTCTATAGAATTAGCTTGTCCAAAATATGAATCAATATCAATAGAAGTCTACAATAGACAAGTCCCTCTTATTGATGTTGAACTCATCAATAAATACTCTCTTCAAAGGGGAGATTACTATTTCCAAAAAGGATGAAAAATTGGATTGAAGGAAACCTTTCATCATTTACCTAAATGAAAGAAAACTCTCAAGAGAAGTCTCAAGCACATCAGGTGAAGAAATGGGCACTCTCCTATGCCCTCATGGATGGTGTCCCATACTGATAGTCTTTCGATCATATGTTGTTATGCTATTTAGACAAACATGAAGCCTATAAGATCATGATGAGGTACACTCAAGACAATGTGAAGCTAATCAATTCACTCCCAAGATGAAGGCTAAATCAAGAGGCTCGATCTAGTAGCCAACGATGATCACTGATTGCATGGACATAGCAAAGCGATGTCACCAATGCTAAGTACATGGAGTGGTCCTACACCAACTACCCAATTTTCTACATCCAACCTTAACCTCATGACCATTTGAGTGTTAGGGCATTGATATTGATTGATCCTCTTTCATCCAAGGGTCACTGGTACATTCTAGATATTTCAGACTACTTCTCCAAGTGGGCAGAGGTGATTCCACTCAAGGAGGTCAAAGCTCAATATGTGCTCCAATTATTTAGGAATCATATCATTTATAGATTTGGAGTATCCCACCAAATCATATTCAATAATGGTACCACTTTTAAGAGCACCAAAATCAAAAACTTTTCCTAGAGACAAAATATAGATTGGTGATATTCTCATCTACTACCCACGAGCGAATGGTTTGGCACAAGCCTTCAACAAAACTATCATCCACATACTCAAGAAGGTGCTCAATGATGATAAATGATAGTGGCATGAGCAGTTAGTTGAAGCCTTATGGGCTTACCGTACTACTTACAGAGCACCAACATAGTCTACCCCATTCTTCTTAGTGTATGGGTCTGAAGCTATTCTATCATTAAAAGTTCAACTCCCATCACTACAGATTGTTGTGGGTAGCAAAATCACAACCGAACAAAACATCAAGCTATGGTTAGAAGAACTCAAAGGTTTAGAAGAAAGATGCTTACGAGCATGCTACAACTTCGAGTTATACAAAGTAAAAATGGTTCAAGCTCATAATAAGTTGGTCAGTAATCGAGCTTTTGAGTAGGAGAGCTTGTTTTAGTTATATGAAGACTAATTATTGTCATTGTAAGATGGGATGTAAGTTTGAACCTACTTGGAAGGCCCTTTTCCATAGAAATAGCCTACCAAGGTGGATCTTAACAACTCATGAATCATAAAGGTGAACACCCACTGCTCGATCAACAAGCTTTATCTAAAAAAATACTATGTATAAATAATGTCCAAAATAATTTCCCATCAATAAAAATTATATTTTGATCAAATTTCTCTCTAAGTTAAAATACTTTCAATTTCCAAATTATTCTTGATGTGTTTAGGGTAGGTATAAGAGAACCTGAATGGCATCCTATCCCTTGGTGGCACAACACAAACATAGAATTACACACACACACACAAAATAAATCAAACACAAATCAAGTTTTTTCAGGATGCTTTGAGTCGAGATAAGATCCCAGTGGCCCTCACTCAGTAGTTGCCCTAAGTCAGGATTGATCCACTACCTCGCTAGTATGTCTCCCAAGTGGTCATTTCTGCTTAGAATGATGTGACCATGCTTTATTTCTAACTTGACCACTACAAACTGATGGGCATCTTTTATTTCGGTATATCTTATTGTATGATCAATAAGTGATCATGATGACTAGCTTTGCTTAAGAAGATGTGAGTCCCGAGGTTTCTTCATAAACTAGCTATCGTGCACTAACTGGATCCGAGTTTATATATTTGAGGATTAGTAAGACTCCCGGTGGCTCCTCTTCCTCCTGCCTAATTCAAGTTTGGGTCCAGTCCTTCTCTATGAATCCCTACTTGGTAGTTTCCCTAGGTTGGATAGTAGCTATCTAGCCAAAGATAGACTATCCGATGATAAATTCTGCTTAGGAAGATGTGAGTCCCGATGCATTCTTTCTATATTGATCATCACAAATCGATGGGAACCTTAGGTTGGCTGATGTTCACTTTGTTGATAGCAACCCACTCAATGGATAACACCATTTTGGCAAATGTGAGTGTTCACACTTTCTCCCTGAGCCGGCCAATATATACCTAGAGGCTTTATATTTCAGGGATTAGGGTAAGACCCCTAAAGGCACCTTTCATGTGGGCATTCTATTTAGATAATGTCTTCATGAACCCATCTAAACATGACCCATGTTACTACTGGATTAGACAATTCTCCTTTCCTAGTAGTCACCCTTATGGTTGGAAGTTTTGTACTACAGATGTATAGACTATCCTTTGGTCTAGTAAATCTAAGATAGGCCAAAGCCCCCTGTGGCTCCTTCTTATTGTGGCCCATCTCTTATGGATTATGATAAGACCTCAGAGGAACCTCTTCCCAAGTAGGCATCCTATCTTTTGGGCAGTGCTAGAAAAACTCTCTATACTACCTGACTATCTAAGTTGAGATAAGACCCTAAAAAACTCACTTGGTAGTCATTGGTCGAGTTTGACTTATTGTGCCATCAGCGAGTCACCCCAATGGCTGACTCTATTTTGGAAGATGTGAGTCCCTAAGCATTCTCCTTGGTGTATCCATTGCAAATCGATGGCCAACTCTAAGGTTGGATAGTCTATACTATACAGCCAATAGACTACCCCTTTGGACTGGTAAATCTAAAGCGGATCTAGGCTTACATAGCCCCTCCTTGTCAATCATAAACCATCAAGGTTCACACTAAATCAATCAATTAAATTAAAATCAAAATGAATCATCAAACTCAAATCAAATCAATCAACATAATCAAATCAATATAAAACCCAAATTCAAATCAAAACTAATCAACATAATTCAGATAAATCAAACAAATTCAATCAAATCTCAATCTTCAATGGATTCCCCTTTATTACCTTGGCATAAATCAATCTATAATCCAACCAAACTCATGTGCAGATCTCCAGTAGATCTCTCTTTGTGTCAATGGCATGAAATTAATTCTCAATAAATCAAACCAAGTCCACTAAACTCTTTCATTCCTCGGCATGAAATGAATTGCATGGCATTAGGATCCATAGTTCCATTTACCTCTTTACTTAGGTATGGATAACCTTCATTAGTGCTTTAATCTTCTTAGATGTTGTTGATCATCTCTGTCAACTCCAATATGTGCGGTGTGTCATTTCTATTACACCACACCTATTGGGGGTCCTTTTACTCACCTTACTTTCAAAGTGAGGACTCATCCTTCCATCTTAGACTTAGGAACCTTCTAGGCACTTGGATTTTCCTAGTCATAGTACACTTCTAGTGATAAAGGGAACACTAAACCCAATCCTAGAGACTTAGGAAGTCATACCCTAAGCTTAGGTTATACTCTAGGGAAAATAGGTCTTACCTATCCTTTGGCCTAAAATAACCCATGCTTGTCCACTCATCCAAAACCAACCTCAAACCAACACAATAACCTCAATTGGATTTTGTAACATATCCAAGCTCCAAGCCAAATTAATTTAGCCCCTAATCTAAGTTAATTCCACCATGATCCTACAGATCCAACCCAAAAACACGTTCAAGCAAGTCTAACCAAATTGATTTTAATAAAAGTACTCCAAGCATTCAATAGATCATTTTAAATCAAATACTTGCAATTAAAGAAATAAAATCAAATGAATCCAATAAAATCAAGTTATTCATTTGACCCAAAGGGTCAAAATGAGCTAAAATCGAATCAAACCCAAATCAATTACAATCAAGGCCACCAATCAACCCTAAATCCATCATTGAACCCTTCCCAACATCCAATTCAACCCAATTGGTCCACTTGACCCAAAGTGGCCTAAATTACCAAATTGAATCAAACTTCAATCCAACCGATATTGGATTGAATCAACCCATCCAATCTCCCTATAATAATTGTTGATCATCCCTGATTGCCCAATTATAATCAATTAGGTTACCAAACCAATTTGTCCACTTGATCCAAGTTGACCCAATTAACCCATATGGATCAAACTAAATTAAATCTCATTCCAACCTCAAATTGAAATCAATGACTCCCATCAATCATAAATTGATTATTGAATATGACTCAACCACCAATTGGTCCTAACCAAGCCAATTTGGTCTCTTGACCCAAGTTGACCCAATTTGACCTAAAGGGTCAAATTGAGTCAAATGAAATTCTAGGCAATTTATTAAAACCAATGCCCATAATCAATCTAAAATTAATTATTGAACATGATCCAACCTTCAATTGAACCCAATTTGGTCAACTTATCCCAATTGACCCCTTTAGCCCAAATTGACCTAAAGGGTCCAATTAAACTAAATCCTTCCCAAATCCAAATTGATTCAAACCAACTCCTACAATCATTCTAAAATGATAAATAGAATCTAAACCATCCCTCCACCCAAGCTAATTTGGCCCATTTGACCAAATTGGTCATCTTAGCCCATTTGACCCAAATGAACCCAAATGAACCAAATCCAAATATATCAAATTAAACCAAACCAATGGCACCAATACATTCCAAATGACCAATTGAACTTACCTAAACCACCAATTTGACCCAATTTGACCAATTGGTCAACCTAGGCCAACCCATTTGACCCATATGGGTCAAATTGAGCGAAACCTAACCAAACCAAGTCCAAACCTAACGAAGCTTGGCATGACTCATCCTTGGATCACCATGGGCTAGCCCAAGTGGACCCAACCCATGGTGAACTCAATTTTAGTAAAAACCATTAAACCAACCCATCCAAATAAGATAAATCCCCATTTGGATAGGTTCACCAACTTCCCAATCCATGATACCCACCTTTAGCCCTTCATAGACACTAAGACCACTGGCCCAACCTGACCCAAGGTTGCTGGGTTCAGCCTTGAGTCATGAGGGTGTGAGTTCACACATGGCACACCATTGGTTCACTTAGAGGAAGAGGTACACCTCATGCTAGCCCATGCCACTGCCTCAACCTCTCAAGAACCTCCACCTCAGTAGTCCATTGTCACCTCAAGCCACCTACCCCGGCCAGATGATTGCTAAAAGCTGAGCCAATCTCAGCCCTTAGTTCACTTGAGGCGGAGAGTATACTCTTCCCCCATTGATTCAAACATCACATAGAGCTTCCTCAAACCATTCTAAGCAGTCATAAACCCTCCCCTAAATTCCTAGTGTTCTCCATCACCAGCAAGACCATCACCATTTGAAACCGATAGCCCCATCCATCCAACCTCAACAAAACTCCACCAATCTCAAATTTTCTCTTCCCACAACTTCCCCTCACTCCGGATAGTTGAAACAAATCAATACCCAATCAATCTAATCACTAAAAGGCACTCTAAGACCTACTCCGATAGTTTCACAGTGGCACTTGGTCCATAGAGGAATCGGGAGGCAGCTCAAGTTAGTCTCAACAGGGCTTCATCTCTTCAAGATGAAACAATCTCAGTCGATGGACTACCAGTCTTTAGCTCTGGTGAGGTTAAACTTTGAGAAATGTAGATTTTCCCATAAGTGTTAGTCTTTTTTGCAAAAAATTATGATTTTCCATCATAAGATCTCCTAGGTCACCTTCAGCACATTTTGGAGTCGATCCCATCATCCTACGAGCTCCAACGAGCTCAAATCAAGCGACGGAAGGTGGATGGTGTCCATCTTCACTCAGGGGATGATGGATCATCGATCATCTTTTCTATGTGATTAGAATAGATGACCATAATTAAATTTATCAGATTTGTTGATTTAATCCATTAGAAACCACATGATTAATCTTCATTGTCTGATCCAAGATTGAATGGCAGGAATGAAACTATGTCCTCTACCGCTGAGTCAACTTACATGGTGCCACTTGAAAAGTTTTGTCATGCCAGCTTCTGCATGGTACCGATGATTTAGGAGGTTAATTAAGTGTTAAAAATATCATTAAATAGCTAGAACTTGAAAATTCATAACTAATTATAGAATAATCCAAAAGAATGAGTAAACCCATTTTGAAAGGGTAAATAGAGGAAAATTTAATAAAAATAAAATCTCCAATGTTTGTTTAATGAATAGTTCTTAACTAGGGTTTGAAGTGTAGGCTAATTAGTTTAATAAAGGCTTAATTACTTGGCCAATTAATCTCAAATTTGGTGGGTTAATTCCATGCAATGTCCTCATCTCCTATAGTTTTCTTGGGATTTGTTGGCCATGTAATTTGGAGAAATTCACATTTCAATCCTAATTACCCTCCTTAATCAATTTAATAATTATTAAAAATGCTAAATAGTAAAATTTAAATTATTAATGATAATTGATCACTATTAATAGTGGAAATAATGAGTGAAAAATAATTAGGACCTCCTTCCTAGTTATTTTCTTAACTATATTTCTTTATGGGGGTTAATTAATTCATGGTTTAATTAGGGATTAATAAGAAAATTAATGATAAAGTAAAAAAATCAAACTAAAATGATGATTGGTTTTGATGATTCAAATTCAATTCATGGGTTTCCCTTTATGTGTTTAATAGCATAAAGATCATTAAGAAAATTATAGTTAACCCATGGGTGTGTGAAAATCATAAGAGTACATAGTTTAGATTATTCCTTAATTTGATTAACTCATAAGTATGAGAATAATTGCATTAGGTCCCTTTAGGAGCATTTTAAATTTTCATAATCATGTCATTGGTGGCTCATGGTTAAGTGGTTAATCAAATTAAAGAGATTTAGGAAAGGAAAATTAAATTGATTGGTTAATGACTTGAACTAAAATTTACTTAATTATTCTTCTTTAAACATAATAAGTTATCAACATGGGATGGGGCAAAATTGCAAATGTCTTTCTCCTATTTAGGTTTTTAATGACTTATAACATCAAATCAAACACCATAAGAAACTTTGGTTATTTTTAAAGGATATTATTTTACTTGATTGTCCTTAGGAAGTAATGTGATTTAATGTATTATGTGACAATGTTTAACTATTCCTTTTCAATCATTATAAATTTTTATGCCATTTGTATCATGTATCCATATTTTTAAATACAATAATCAAATAAATATATGATTATATATGTATAAGTTGCATGTGTTGAATTAATTTTATTATATGGTGTGGCTATTATCACTAACAAATCTCAAATTATTTTCAAAATTATAAGTTAATGATGAAGAATATTTAAAGTGATGAATATTCTATGTGATTTACATTTGCTTATATTTTAAATATGTTAAAGGATCATTCAATTTTATAATTCATATGTATGTTTATATATATTTAAATGTTAGCAAGTATATAGTCTGAAAACCTCTTGAACATGATGCTTTAAGTAGCCCCAAGGAGGTTTTTGATTATCTCACTTTTATGGTTTAACAATTGGCACGTATTTGCTTAATTTCATTCATATGTATACATATATTAGAATTTAGATAAAGCTTTACTTTACATGAGTAAATAAATTTGCCAATATACAATATTCTACATGATTTTTATTCTTATGTTTATGTATACATTTATATGTATTTAAGATAAAACGTATATATTATGGACATCCCAGGAACATGAGGCTTTAAGTAGCCCTAAGGAGGTCTTAGATTACCTCACTTTCCTGGTTTAACAATGGCACATACTTGCTTGAATCTTTAATACATGTGTATGTATACTTAGCTAAGGAATGGAATCTTTCTTTTCTACAAAATGCATGCATTAAGACTCATCAAATTTGCCAAAAACATGAATATATTGTATGTATGAGTAAGAATGAAAGCTTGTATGATTTTGGTGATGAAAAGGAATTATGTAACATTGTCCATGTGATAGTAATTCAATCTCATTAATCTTAAGATGCCTTTAATGTTGAATAGGATTCTATAAGATTAACCCAAACATAGGATTAATAAAATGTTTGATAAATCATTCACTAAAAGAAACCAAAATCATAGCAACATGCCTTTAGAAGATAACTTAGGGTAGGGATGAAGAGGGTCAAACTTCTTTCCTCTCTTTTTAATTAGATGCTAAGTAAATATCAAGTGAAATAAAAAAATATAAATTAAAATTCACTAATCCTTTTAATAACTTGAAGTGAAACCTCCTTTCATGTGTAACTTGAATTTTCCAAAACTTTAGACAATCATATACCTAAAGACTAGTAAGACATACCACACTAATCCTTAGCACATACTTTTAGAATACTAAGTCACCACTTATAGCTCTAAGTTAAGGATGGCATATGTTGTGATGTTGTATTTTATTTTTTGATGTAATATTTTAGACTGGATGTTAGGATTATTTATGTGTGGACTGGATGTTAGGCCGTTATTAGCCTGGTGATGCTTTCTACAAGAAATTATGTTAAAGAGGGCCACCATAATAATGAATATAAATGCTTTTGCTTGGTTCCTTATACCCCATTACATAATCTAATTAGGATAGGTGGGCTTGGTTACCCATGTGCACAATGCTAAGTCCAAAATTATGGAACATAACCTTGGTTTGTATGTTTATTTATCTAACATCTATTTTATAGGTATAGTTAGACTTTATAAATATGTAATTTTGCAATAGAAATTAGGCTTAGTGCTATGGGGTTTAGGTTGAGTAGCTAGAAGGAAAAGACCTGGGAGGCCCTGTGAAGCCTCGAGTAAAACCAAATCAAAAGGAAATAAAGATAAATAATGAAGACTCATATAGCATTTCTTTCATTGTAATTGCAATATTCTTTTATATTATGGGTTGTATAAAGGTAGAGCTCGGCTACGATTTCTTTTCTTTTGGGGTGTATGGTGATACGTTGCCACACCGGCCTTTTATTCTCTTATAAAAATCAATGAATACTTGATTTCCATGTTTAGCTTGTGCAATAGAAATGGACATATTTTTCATAGGTTTCTTAAAGCTTGATGATTGAATGTGAAGCCTGGATGCAGTAGGATCTTTACGATAAAATTAATTTTTCTATCCCTAGTAATAACTCATAATTAAGTTCTAAAATAACTCATAACCTCACTTTAAAGCCTATGTTATAATCAAGATAATTAAAAGATTTAGTAACCCCTTAGCTGAATGATTGAATGTTATAACATCATGCATATCATCTTGTTTCACTTCTAAAAAGAGAGGGTCTCCATTCTTGCAGAATAAGGGAATACTTGACCTTTGAAGGCATCCCATGTAGTGGAGAACACATCCTCCCATAGATTTAGCCCATAATCTAATTTTATCATGCATTTAAGCATAATTATCCTAGTCTTTTGTCCAAATGAATGTGTCAAAATGATATAAAATAGTTATAAATTTTTCATTATTCTAAGTTATGATTTCATGTCAATCATGATATAGTCTCTTAAGAAGTGAGTCTAAGACTCTAGTTTCTTTCCTAATTAAATAATATTTAGCTATCTTGCACTTACATGAGACCATCCTGCATGGTTTTAAAATGTGGGAGGTGTTAGCTAGCCACTCCAAGCAATTGTAAGTCCATGAGTGTCAGGACGGGATTATCCTCTCTTGTGGAGTTAAACCATTTTGTCCCATTTTTTATTATACTTAGGTCATGCTTTTATCTTATGCTAAATCATCCTAGATTTAGGATCTGAGGCTACTTATTTTCTTTGGGCTATCGATATAAATTCTTTCCTCTTAGAAATTTATACAATCTTGTGTTGATGGATTATAAGCCCTAGTATTTTAATAAAATTTCAACTCAAATACAAATAAACTCAATCTTTCAAATATATAAAACCCCACTATATGGTAGACTAGAGCGCTCACTAGGCTTTCTAGTATCATGAGCACTTCCTACTTATCTTCCTTTGGTCTCCAAATATAAGTCTTCCAATTGAACAATCCTATTTGATCTTCCAAAAATGCCAATCCTTTGATAGTTTTAACCTTGAAATCTTTGGAGATGATTGATTGAGTACTTTAATCAAGAGTATTCCTAGGGAGCCAAATTTTCTAGGATGTAATTAACTATGGAGGTTTACTTCCATAGGGAACTAAAGTACCTGACATAAAATAAACCATACTTTACTTTTCCATGTAAAGTAGGGAAATATCTCTCATATATATGAAGACCCATAATGCCTTAGGAGTCCTTATTAGGCGATTATGTCCATTGTAGGGTGATATTTCTATCTTTTGAGATAATACGTCATATCTTAATGTCATACCCCATACCCGATCACTTCATTTAGTACACTCTAAGATCTATGTGGTGTCCACATGACTCCAAATTAAAACACCATATGCTCCATCAATAACACAAAGCCACAACAAGTGTGATAACTTAGTCACTTTTGATAGACTGAACAAGCACCGCATGCTTGGTTCATCAAATTTTAGACATTTATCTTCATCAACGACCAATCTATTATTATTTACTTACTAAATATGTTGGCTATTTTATCTTCTCTTAATATACATTAACCATTTCAACTTATGCAAACCTCATTTTCCACTCAAATATAAAGCACATCAAACAAGCCTAATGCTTTGTCATTAAGAAGTATTTGATGGTTCTTTAACAACATTTCATGGCTCCAACTATATCTACATTTGATACACACACACACATATATATATATATATGTATGTATGTATGTATGTATCTTCTACATATAATCCTTCTTCAAACTTGTACTTTATATAATTTTTTATCTTCATCCTCTTTCACCTTTACAAATTATTATCTAACAAACTTACATACTATAAATTTGAATCATAGTTGAACAACAGGCACAAGTGGATGACATATGCAAAAATAAAAAGCTTCCCACTGTCTATAATGCATGAACACTTCTTAAAGAGAAGTATGCAATGTCTGACACATGTCAACATGGTTGAAATATCTAATTTAATAAAATATTAAAAATTAATAGAGACATGTGTATCCTAAATAATTAAATATAATTTTCATATTTAAAGTTTCATAATGGATTTTGGGAATTTGGAGAATGATATTTGTGTGAGAATAATGAGGTAATAAGATATATTTATTATAAATAATTAACATTATAGAAAATTATAATTAAGTTTACAAATTTAGAATTGATAATAAATTGTATTCATTAAAATTATTAAAGTATAAATGAAATAAATTAGGCATATATCTATGTTACTTAAGTAAATTAACTTATTTTTTATGATTAAATGACTTAGATTTTTTGTTATATTTAACATTTGACTTAATTTATATTTTATTTTTACATGTTATTATATGCTTTGTCTGAACCATGTTTGCATCGCATATTTTTAATACTAAAATATCCCGTGTCTATGTCCCCATATTTGTGTTCGTGCAACATAGCTCATACTATAAATAAAAGTAAGCTTTATGAGAAGCTTAATAAGTTTTGCTTCTCAATTTGTATGACAACACTGCTTGCTTGTAATATTTTTCTACTTCCACAATAACGTCAAAAGTTTTTAAATAGAATGGATGTTTCTAATTTTGTTGTTCTCCTATAGTATTATTTTGTTTCTAATTACATCAGTTGAAATGCAACAAAAATTGTGTTATTTTGTAGAACCTAATTTTATTAATCAATCAGAGTTATATTGACAACTCAACCATATCCTTCACACTAGTTGAGCTATACATACAACACATTGGTGCTATAGATGCAGCATCTCAATACGGATGTGAAGATTTTAGCTTCAAAAATAAAGAAGGTAGCACCTCATCACTAAGAGGATAACATTGCAGTGTTAGGATATAGGCACCAATGCAGAAAAATAGAGAGGCCAACGACTGTAAGGGCTTGAATCTGTGCAAAAAAGCTAGCCTGGATGACAACAGCACCACTTCCTAGGCCCTAGGATTGCTGTGTTACAATACTAGGAGATGGGAGACTTCATATTTAGGCATTTTATATAGTATTTTTTTAATACTTTACACTATTCTCATTAAGTGAGAGTAAAGTGAAGTGCCCTAGAGTGATTTAAGTGAGAAGTGTCTTGAGTAAAGTGTGATTTGTACAACTCTCCTCAATTTTCTTTAATAGTGGATTTCTTGGTGGTGTGGCTTCATGGCTTTTTTTGCTCTATATCTTTTAAACTTATTTCTACATTTAATCTACCAACAAAATTTATATGATTGGATTAGCTTTATAATTGAATATTTGCATAAGGTTATGATAGATAAATAATAACTTACAAGAAGATTTATGCTTCTCGATGGGGACAAGTCAGAATCTTCAATTAAATCTCATATGGAACACATAAATTTGGGTAGTGACTTAGAAGCTTTAAGAATAAATGGTGATTTTAAATGGGATACTTCCTTAGAAGAATCCAATCCAATCCAAATAAAGTGGTCCAATTATAATTAAGGAGTGGAAAGATATTATCTCTACCACCAAAGAAGGGACCATCCAGTAAAGATAAAGACAAAAACAAAGATAAAAAATATTAAAATCAATGAAAAATCATTATGGAAAGAACCTAAAAAGAGATATGACAATTAGTAAAGGAATTGATTACATTATACTATCACATTTGAGAAGGATCTCCACACAACTCAGTGTGTCCAAAACTCTCTTGATGTTTATGGATCTCTTTGAAATCTTTGATACAAGCTCTCAAGGATTTAAAGAATAATGAAGCATACTTTATTGAGCAATATATGACTAAAGTGTTGTTGATCACTTTCTTTAAGAAGATCTCATGCTTAGAACATTATCGTTTGCTATATGTTTTTACAAAGAGTGATGGTGTTATATTCAATCAAATTTTGATCAACCCAGACTCATCAATCAATCATATAAGTTCATGAGCATTTAGGGGGCTATCCCTCAATATTTTGCATCTTTAGTGAGATGAATTAATGATACATGACTTTAATGAAAAGGTACAAAAGAATTCTTGAATCTTTCATTATACCACTTAGATTCGGAGAGCCCTGTACAAAGCTAAATTTCATTTATGGACACAAATACTTTATTTAGAGCTCTAATAAGTCATCTTTGGCTCCATGAACATGGAATGATTTCATCCACTTTACACTAATTTATGAAGTACTTAAGAAATGATGATGAAGATAGGATCTTATGCAATGTTCAATGATTTTTTGTCCATGAGACTAAAATCTATGAAAATGCTAATGATTTTTTTGTTGAAGAAACATAAGCCTCAATATATAGTTTCAACTTCCATGACTACAAAATAATCAAAGAAGAAGAGAATAAATTGAAAGGAAGAAAAAAAAATTATTACCAACTCTTCCTAAAACATCTAATGAATCTTACAAGCCGAAGAGGTTAGTACCCCACTTGGGTAGTTACATAGAAGAAAAGGATATTTCTATCAAATCCAAGTAGATGTGTGAACCATTAATGAAAGGACATATGAAGATAGAGTACTTTGACTCATATTATGATTTTACATCTATTTATAAAAGTGAGGTTCAATGTATCTTCAAGAAGGATGGTGTATTTGTTGATATTAGAAGATTATTCATGATTAGGTAAGTCCCTCCCCAATAATTTAAAGAAATCACTCCCTGCAAGGTTTATACTATTGAAGAGTTGAATACTTTCTACATACCTCTCTACCCAAATTAATAAACTTGTAACTTCATTTTATAGATCCGAATACTGTCAACATCAAGATTTCAATTGGCTTATGCATACAATGAATCTGATGCCATAGTACCCACAAAAATGGCATATAACTACCTCTAAGATTCAAAAGATGATCTACAAATTAGGAGCCAATATCAAAATTGGTAAATACAACCCCAATTCTTCAATAATATCTAAATTTGAAGAGTTCGCAAACATCTCACAAAAGTGACAACTACACCACTAAATGTCTTCAATACAATCAACATAAACATTTTATAACAAGTTTCTATTATGTAATAACAAAAGATGAAATAAAAATTAAAATTGAAGATGAAAATAATTTTTATAAGATGACAAGGCAAGAAGGTGAAAGCCAAGAATGCACTAAGGAACTTGAAGATGGTGGATGCAACTACAATGGATGAGTTGAAATAAATCAAATTGAAAATTGAGGAAGAACTTTTCCCAACTTTAATTAGTGTTTCTTTTACTTAACAAAATATTGAAAGATGAAGCATTTACTATGTGAATTTAATGATTGCTTTGCCTAAATATATGTTGAAATGTCTAGCTTATTTCAAGATGTTACAATTCACAGATTAGCCACAAAGGCAGATGTAACTCAAGCAAAGCAAACTCTAAATGAATGAGATTAGAGATTAAATAATATGTAATTGTAGAAACTAAAACCTTATTGAATCATGTTTTATTCTAGAAGAAAAATATGCATACTAGATAAGCAATAATATTTTGGTAAAGAAGAAGAATGGTCAAATATGTATCTGCTTTGACTTTTGGGAATAAAATAAAGCATGCACAAAGAATGAATTTTGCTTCCAATATCATTTATGGATAATACTTCTAATTATAATATATTTTCATTCATGCATGGATCATCAAAGTACCATCAAATAAAGATGACCCCTGAGAATGAAATTCACACATCATTCAAAATGTCAATTAGTAGATATTGCTATATAGTCATGTCCTCTAGTCTAAAGAATGTTAAAGTTACATATTAAAATGCCATGCCCCTGTGGTGCTTAAAAATATAGTGGGACACCATGTAAATCTCAAGGATACTTATTAAAATAATCGAGTACGACATCAATGAATGATATACTATCTTGAAAGGTAGAGTTATCACCCTACGATGAAATCAATCATCTAATAAGACCCTTAAGGTTTATGGGTCTACATGTGCCAAATATTTTCTTCATACCTTACTTAGATGAAATAAAAAAATGGTTTATTTTAAGTTGGGTTCTTAAATTCCCTATAGGGGCAAGCCTATATAGTTAATTACATCCTAAGAAATATGAATCTCTTAAGAAAACTCTCGATTAAAGTGGTAACTTAACATCCCTATGAATTTTAAAGTTTAGAATAAAGAATCGGTTATTTTTGAAAGCAAATGAAATAACTCAATTAGAAAGAGTTCTTAATAGAGTCCAAAAAAACATAAGTAACAAGTGCTCATAATAATAAAAAGCTTAATGAGTACTTTAGTCTATTGTATGGTGAGGCTTTATATTTTGAAATAAAGAATTATTATTGTTAAAATTGAAATTTTATTATAATATTAGGAATTATAGTCTCACAACACAAGAATGTAGAAATGCTAAAGAGGTGAGGATGTATGCTTGTAACAAAAGAGAAATAATCAACATGATATCCCAAGACTAAGGTGCTCTAACACATGCTAAGGTCTTGGCTTAATCTAACAAGAGAGAAATTAGATTATGTTTGGTCATTTCCACTAGAGAGAATGAACATATTCAAACTCTTCTAAACTTACAATCGCTTGGAATGGCTTCAAACTAACATCTCCTATGAATTAAACCATGTGGCCAAGTCTCATAAATGTGAATGGATAGGATATTATTTAGTAATATATAAAACTTAAGAGGCTAAAATCACACCTTAGGATTCTAGATCATGACTAGTATGAGGAAATTTTTAAGCTAATGCAATAAAGATTTTTCTAAGTAATATTTTTTATAAATTTGACTCTCAAGCTTGGGTGGGAAAGTATGCCTATATACATGATGAAATTAAATTATGGACCAATCTATGAGGGAGGTGTTCTTCACTCAAGGAGGTTACTATCAATAGTCCAACACCTCCCCTTATCGTACAAGGAGAGAAATAAGATGATTATAAGATGATATTACATATATCATAGAAATATAGTATTTCTAAATCTTTTAGTTGATTAATTATTAGGTTTAAGATGAGGTTATGAATTGTATTAATTTTGATTCATGTTAATTTAAATTAGGGTAAAAGAATTTCAAATCATTAAGAGCTTATTGAAATCTAAGTCATTCATCAAAACATCACACTTCAAGAAACCTTAAAAAAGCATGCAGTTTCTATTTCATAAATAATATAAACACACTAAATATACAAATCAAATTGAAATATTAAAAGTGGTTGGTGTGATCAAGTTCTACTATACACCCCGACAAAAAAGGATAAGTGAGTAGCCAAGCTCTAACTATATATAGCCCATTAATAATAAATATTATAATAAAAATAGAGCCAATGTGGGTCTTCATCTCTCACCTCCAAGTGTCCAATACCCTAGGCATCACAAGGCCTTCTAAGTCAAAGCCTTCTAATCATTGCTCATCATAAACTCATGGTTCTAATCATAATTCTAATATAAAAATTATATTTAAATTTCAAAAATAAAATCATAACTAAACCCACAAAAGAGAAGATAACCATAGCACACATACACACTAAAGTAATTATATTTCACACAAATGGGCTTAGCATCAGCGAGTACTAAACCCACCTATATAATGACCTATGTTTAAGGTGTAAGCAGTACTTACAATGAAAGCATTTAATATTTTTTTATAATGACTAATTTTATTAAGAATAGTCCCCTATAAAAATAATATTAATCTAATAAATATCATCTTAACATCCAAACTACACACAAATTGGTGAAGAACATGCTCTAATACCAAAATTAATGAAGGATGTGAACAC
Organism: Cymbidium sinense; assembly: GCA_021442155.1. Classification (NCBI taxonomy): domain Eukaryota; kingdom Viridiplantae; phylum Streptophyta; class Magnoliopsida; order Asparagales; family Orchidaceae; genus Cymbidium; species Cymbidium sinense. The sequence continues at coordinate 23,117,359 of CM038229.1, forward strand.
TGTAGTGGTCAAAGAAAGAGAAATGCTCCAATGATCTTCCACTCACCAAAGTGGAAGATAGATGAAGATCTTCTACTCATAGAAGTGGAAGAAGTTTGAAGTTCTACTCATTTAAGCAAAATGATAGCGAGAGATCACTGAATTGTCCAGACGACCAACCACCGAAGCTTCAACCAAATAGTTTTCACCCTAAAATAACAAACCAAAGCCAAAAGTTCTTCATTTAAGTTAGAAATAGAGTTTAAATATATACAATACTCCAATTGATGCATCCCTAAGGGAGAGAGCCACCAAAAAACTAAAAAAAGTTAAAACTATCATTTCGCAACACCGTGGCACCACGAACCAGCTATGGGATGATGAAGTTTAGCATTGAGGCACCATAAAACTAGTGCCAAGGCACTAGCTTCTCAGTTTCCATACACTAAAATTTACAGAGTGTAGCACCAAGGTGCTAAACCCACATCTATAAAATTAAATGCATAAACTCATATATTTTCAATCACAACTCTTATACAATACTTAAATATTATCAAATACAACCATTACTACATAATACAACACACACAAATTCAAGACATAAATTTTGCTAAAAGTCCTCTTAAGTTTATTGCTTTGACTTGAGACCTTATTTCAGGTCATTTTCTCTTTTAATGTGCTATATCAACTCCCTTGGGCCTCAAAGAACTCTTCTCCAACAAGTTAAAAAATCTTGAAAGGTTTCAAGAAGTGCAGTGGGTGAAGTCCTATAGTTCTTCTAAAGTCATCTAGGTATCCTCACTTGATTGCTTATCTTTCCACTTGATTAAGAATCTTTGACTAGTACTATCATCTGTAGGTACCTCAATTATGATGATATTTTTGCCTCAAAGAATATTGGTTGGTTAGGTACCTACAAATAACTTTATCTCCTCCTACAAAGTATCATTCTACATATTTGGAGGTTGGGTAACTCTTTTAAAAGATATTAGATCCACCACATTGAAAACATGGCTAATAAACATGTGAGGAAGTAATTCAAGAACATAGCATTAGTATCAACTTTCCTAATAATTTTGAATGGCCCATACCCTCTCACTTATAACTTTTTATATAAGATGGATGGAAATTTCTTAAGATGGATATGAACTAATACATAATCGCCTACCTCATATTCCTTAAATTTTTACATTTATTCTTTTGTTCAGTGTACTTAGAATTTTGTATTTCTAACTATTTCTTTATGTCTTCGGAAAGGCTATGAAAATCAATCAAATGTATATGCCGAATGAAAAAAGCATGAGTAGGTATATTAGCTAGGACAATATGCAATTTAAGGTTATATCCATCAAACTATCTCGAAAAATGACTTTTGGATTGTCCTGGAAATGAAACTATTATATGGAAATTTTGATGTAGGTAATGTTAAGTCCTAGTTTCCTAATTTTTTCATAACTAAACACCTTGGTAGATTTTCTACTATTTTATTGACTACTTCCATCTATCAATCTATAGGTAGATGAAATACAAAGGAGAATTTTAGTTGTGTTCCCATAGGTTTTCATAGGGTTTTCAAAAATGGGATATAAATTTGACATCTCTATCAAAAATAATAGTGAACGGGTGATTGCTCAAAAAAATACCTTTGAGATGTGCTTCATCATCTTTAGATGAGATAGGTAAGAGTATATTTTTTATAAAGCAAATTGACATACTCATCCAAACTTTCCTTAACATCATGTTAGGGTTTATTTAGATTTGGGTTTTACTTTCTATGGATGTTAGCCTCCATAGTTAATTACCTATCTTACCATAGTAAGAGAGCACTCTCAATTAAAGTTGTAAATAGACATATTTATATAATATGCAATGGTGTCTCAGAGGTGAGGTATAGTGTGGTTCAAATAACTATTTAAAAGAAAATAAAAGTGTAATCCCGATCAAGATCCCATGGTTTTATCATCCTGAGATTACCTTGTAGCCTACTAACATCAGAGCGATATAGCTATAATGTCCAAAGAATCTGATTAGTAGCCATGGGTTGTCTCATTTCAGGTATCCCGAGTAGACTTAGAATGTTAGAGTAAGTAGTATAAGAGTGTTCACGTGGTGAACAGATTATAAGGTGTTCACATACAAATGGGCATATGTTTACATGGTGAATGAATATAAAGTTGGGCTTACATCCCTTTGGAATGTCAAATGTAGGGTTGTCAACATGGTGGACAAATGTGAATTTATTCATGGTGAATGAATTATAGGGCGTTTACATGGAGAATGGATAGATGTTTACAATGGTGAATGAATAGAAAGTTGGGCTTATATCCCTTTAGAATTCTAAAATTATGGTTGTATGAATGGTGGATGGATGTGAATTTGTTCACCTAGTGATCAAATTATAGGGAGTTCACATGGAAAATAAATAGATGTTGACATGGTGAACGAATAGTAAGCTAGGTTTACATCCCTTTGAAATGCCAAAATTAGGGTTGAAATCTCTTCTTTTTTTATATTTTATTTAAAGGGGCAACACCTCAATGCTAGAATACAACACCACTACTTAGGTGGTAGTCTAGGTGTTCATATGAGCTATGAGGTCCAGCGCCTCGGCACTACATGGGTAGCATCATGGTGCTAGCATTATTGGTCCTTTTGATTGTTTAAATAGCACTGCGGTGTTGCCTTGCCTTATAGTGTCGCGATGCCAGTCAAGACTTTTGACAGTTGTGTGGTTGATTAAAGGAGAATCAACAACCTCATTTTAACTGGTGTCGACCCTATGTTAGAGCATTGTGATGTTATAATGCTTTTCATATGTTAATTACAAAATTTATTATAATTAAACTTATCTTTTTAACCACATAATAATTGATAAGATAGGCAGACTAGCACCTCGGTGCTAGTGCCATGTTCTGCAACATGAGGCTAGTGCCTCGACTCCATATTTGGGCGCCACAGCATTGGGCCTAATTTACAATAAGGATCCAGGGCTGTTAAGGATTTTCATTCAATGGTTTTCTCCTTAAAGATTTCCTTTCTCTCTCTCATCTATTTTTTCTTTCCAGTTAACAAATTCATGCCTCTCAGAAGGGTGGTGAGCTGGAAAAGGGCCTCCAATGATGCTAGAAAATTTTTCAACATTGATGCTAAAAGCAATATTAATATGCCCTCATCCACAAATACTTGATCCTAGAGAAGCTTCCAAAATCTGACGGCAGTGTTGAAGGGGTGATCGTGAGATGAGGTTGAGCCAAACTAGCCTATGCTAATATCTCGTATGTTTTTCCACTGGTGTACTAGCTCATCATGAATGCACTAGAAAGCTAAGGCAATAAAGCGTATGTATGGGAAAAAATTAGTAAGTTTTGACAATAGTGTTATTAAAGCATATTAAATCTCCAAGATATTGATTACGATCAATATCTTGCTTATTATAATGATAATCTTGATTTTGATGAAATTCTCCATTTTCTTTCTGGTGGAAATGCAAATGTCCAATAAAAATGATAGGAGGAAAGAATTATCAACTTTCCTATCACCGATCTCACTACTGAATCTAAGGCTTGACATTATTTCATTTCTGCCAAGCTTATGTCCACTAGTAACATTAATGAAGTTACCAAAGATGAGGTTGTTTTGAATTTCTCTATTTAGATGGGATTTATGATTGATATCTAAAAAGTTAACTATAATTCTATTTGTAATATATCTAAAAAGCTTATGTCCACTACTGTCTAGTATGGCCACCCTTTGATTTATAATTTATGTGCCACAATAGGAGTGGTTGGGGGGCCTGATGAAAAAATACTCATTCAAAAGGCTCCTCTATCAAAGAGGATAATTTGGGGATTTATGTCGAGATTTAAAGTGGAGAAAGGTTCACGTTCCCTACGACCTCGACCCTAGTCTTTCAAGTCCCTGGCTGAGCAAGTCTAAGAATTTGGTAGTCAGGTCACGAACTTAAGAAAAAGGGTAAACATGAGTAGTTGTAGGTAGGAGATTTTAGAGCATAAGTTTGACCATCAAATGGGTTAACAACAATTCTCTTGCATGGCCTCTTTCAATGTTTCACTACTCAACATGTTCCAAAATTACATTCTTGTAGATCTAAAATAGGTCTCCTTCCCTACAGTGCCTTAGTATCATCCTTGTGTAATTACCCGTTGGTATCATGCATGAAGGAGGAAGAAAAGGGTGATAAGTATGATTATTAGTTTCCCCCATTTTTATAATTTTCTCTTTTTTGTAATTTATAATTTTATCCTTTAAATTTTGAAATAAAATCTTCCCTTTTTTTTTTTGTGTTATATGTTTATATGTGATTAGTATTGTTGATTTATCACTCCAAGATTAAATAAAAATATTTAAACATACATAAGAAAATGATATCAGAGTGACAGTGCCTTAGTGCTATGAACTAGCACCTCAGCATTATGAACCAACACCTCAGCACTATGAACAGCATGAAAACATGAGAGCTTGGCACTACGGCATTGACCCTATGGCGTTGCAGCATTGGGTTGATATTTTTTCCCCTTAATAGAAATTTTTCTAAGTTCCTTTTACTTTTGTTAGGGAAATATAGCATTGAGGCACTAATCCTATAACATTGAGGTGCTTAGAGATTTTATAAAAAAATATTCTTTAAGTCACATTTCCAATGTCGATTGAGCATGGTGCCACGGTGCTAATGCCATGGCACTACGACACTTAGGGTGATTTCGAAGCACTGGTTCTTGGGCATTGTGGCACTACCTGTTATAATAAGAATATCCAAGAGCACAGCTCTGCTATGTTGATATTCAACGTCGAGGTGCTATGAGTTAGAAATTAAGTTTACTGTGAGTTTTAGAAAAAAATACAAATTTTGGAAGCATTTCACCTTAGCAGTACTAGATTTCAAAATCATAGTTTAAAGCACTCTTCTCCCTTGTTCCAGATCTAAGATTGATAAAAGGGAGGGGTTTTCACCTCACATCAGAATAAAGTTCAACGGTGGAGGTTTTCAAATCAACTTTCTTTTTTCTCACCAGATCTAAGATCAATAGTGGGATTATGATTTAACATGCTTTTTAAAGGTAAAATGGCATAATTCTTTAACCTAAAGTGAACAGAGTGTCTTGGAACAAAAGAAGATCATCGGGAGCATGAGTGTAATGTTTGGAGTGTAGTGCAAGTCAGAGTGGTCAGAGAGAGAAAAAGGAAAGAGAAGTAATGAATTGTAATAGCAGTGTTCCCTGTAACTTTTCCTCTCAATAGCGAGTATAGTACCTTGCCAAGATCATAGAATAGTAGTGTTGTACCATAATTTTAATAGCTAAATCTCAATATTTATCCTTCTAAAAGGCTAGGGTAGTGCCGCAACGGCCTGAACATAGTGTTGCGGCACTATGGCCAGAAGAACAAAAATTATTATTATATTTTTAATATATTTTTAGGTGAAAATAAGACTCTGTGCAACCTGATAATATCTCTAAAGAATAATCTTACTATGTGAGATGTATGATTTGATTTGAATAGGGGTATCAAGTATGTCACCTTAGAAAATCAATTTACTATGATGAAGATACTATCATGACTAAGAGGAGTTCTAGGTAAACCTAATGTGAAATCTATGAATAGGTCTTCCCAAGGTTTAGAAGGAAAAGGTAATGATATGTAATAACCTGCCCTTTGTTTAACAATTTTAGATTGATGATAAGTATAACATTAGGCTACTATACACTCAACATCTTTTCTTAAGAGTGGCCAATAAAACTTTTGCTCAACTAATGTTTGAGTCTTTAATTTATCGATATATCCTGATGTACCTCCTAAATGTAATTCAAAGATTTGGAATTCTCTAAGAGAGATTTTATGAATACATAATTACTTGCCTTTGTAAAGATATTCATCTTTTTAAGGAGTTGAAAAAGCAATACGTTGCAAGGACTAAGACTTTCTTGGATAAAACCCTTCCTTAAAAGTTCATCTACTTGTTATTTTAACTTAGCATGCTCAATTGAATTCATCCTATAATGAGATAAGCCAGGAATTTGTGAGATAAGAATAAAATCTATAGTATATTGTGTATTCCTTAAAGGTGGTAGCTCATTAGGTAAGTCATCATAAATTAAATCAGTGAATTTAGATAATATATGAAAGACCACAATAGATATGTTATGATCTTTAATATCAATAGGGATTTTATGAAGGCAAGATAAACAATGAAGTAAGGTCATTGAATTCTTTAGCTAAGCATCTAAATCCTAAGTTGTAATTTTAATTCTAGGATATTTACATGTATTATGATGTATATTAAAAGTATCCTCCCTATCATTGGATGGTGATATATCTATCAAATGGAGTTTTACATTTCTATCTTGATTGTGTTTGGGTAGAAGTTCAAAATTAGGTTAACGAGGAGGTGTGAGAAGAATTCTATGAGGATGTGTAATTGGCCTCTTTTCAGTAGGCTTTATAGGAAATAACTGGATTATTTTCTCATTAAGCTTGAATACATAAGTATTTTTATCCCCATTATATATCACATTCAAGTTATCAAAACTATGGTCTTCCTAATAGGAAATGTGTTATTTCTATTGGAAGAACATCATACCAAACTTGATCATTATAGCTACCTACTTTAATGAGAACAAGCCATATGTTAGTGATAAGGCTTTATGGGTTAGAAAAATATTGGATTTGAATTACATATGTCATTTTGAATATCACACATTAATGTATGCATGTATATGTCAGCTTTATTCTAATATTAATAAAAGGGCTTATATCAATGTCCAAATATATATTTTATCATGAATATATATGTTTAAAAGAAATTATGAATTCACATATATGAGTATACATACAAATAAAAATATGAATATATGAAATTGTGAATTTTAAAATGATAAATTTAAGAAAGTAATTTATTTTTAATATGCATTACACTTTTCAAGTATGTGCCATTGTTAAACTAGGGACTAAGATTTCCTTCAAACCATTAGCCCTATGCCCTAGGTGTCCAAACTATATACCTTAGAGGAGGGTAGATAATTTATATGATTAATACATTTAAACTATTATTATCTATTGTAATTGGAAGTACATATGCATGTATGCTTTGAATATAAAGGCAAAACTAAATTTGAGATTTATTACTAATAATAGCATTAGACAATATTAACTAAGCAAATTGATTTTGTAAAAATATGAGAGCACATGATTGATGACAATATACAAGTAATGAGAAAAATGAGTAAGTCCCATAAGAAAGCTTACCAAAGTCATTAATCCTTAGGGCAATCATATGATCCAAAAATCACTTACACTTAATTAAATTTCTTATTTAACATATTTTAAATTTAAGTGAAATTAAAATGTATATGAAGACAAATAACACAATAAAATTATCCCATGCATGGCCTCTGTTCATTAATGAAATTTAAAAATAGAATTGTGATTTTTATAAACTAATTATATTTTATAGTTATTTAAATCAATTAGTATCTAAAAGATCTTAAAATTGTGAAATAATAATATACAAGCCAAAAATTATGATAAAATTTATAAAAATGAAAAATAATATGAGAAATGAATAGTAAAAATTACAAAGCATTTTGGTTAATATTTTATGATTGATTAATTAATATAGAAAAAAAATTAATTAAGTAATTACTCTTAAATACTCAAAATTATCCAAGGATTTTAATTCCATTAATTAACTCTCTATTAGCTGAGCACAAAGTGGGTTCATTTATAATTTTTAGAGATTTGTGTAATTAGTTGTAAATTTTTTAAGTCTTAGGTCATAGGTTAATTTATGATTTAATTAATTAGACAGAGGAGAATCTAGGAGAAAAAAAAAAAAAGAAATCCCCAATTTTTTATAAGTGAAGAGTGAGTAATTATGATTTGAATATTTTCATTAATAATTTAATTAAGCTTTAATTACTAATCTAATTGGTTTGAGACTTTTGTGAATATTCTAGATGACCTCTGGCATCCATAATTATCTCATGTCAATTGGATAAATATATTAGGATATTTATATTTTTGAAGCCTTAATTAGCCATTTTGGATATTTATTAATTAAATTTAATTAGAAAAGTTATGAAATTTATCATGAATGATCAAATATGTACTAGAGGCTTAATGGTGACATGAAAAATTTATTAGGAGCTCTGTCTTAACCATTTCAAAAAATCATGATAGGGGGGTTTAATTAATTAAAAATATATTAATTAACCTTGAGCTTAGAAAATTTATAATTGATTACACAAATTCCACAAAAAAATGTAAATGAACTCAATTTGTGCTTAGTTAATAGAGACTTAATTAGTGAAATAAAAATCTCTAAATAGTTTTAAGGTGTTTTAAGGGTAATTACCTAATTAAGATTTTGCTTAATTAATTAATTAATTATAAAATATTAGCCAAGTGCCTTAAAATTTTTTACTATTTATATTTTATGATATTTTGCATATTCATAAATTTTTTTATAATTTTTGTGTTTATAGATTATGACAAGTTAATTTTTTAAGATCTCATGGATATTCATTGGATTAAATAATTATAAAATTTAATTAATTCATAAAAATTGTTATTTTACTCTTAAATCTAATTAGTAACATGGTGTGTTGAAAAATCTCATCATTTGATATCTCTTTAATAGGTATAATTAATTACAATTAATATGTATTAATTGAAAATGTTGATTAAGCTTAAATGACATTATTTGCATATGAAGAATCTTAAGGTTTTGATAGCTTAAGTGGTTCATTTTAAGATATTTATTTGATACCCTTTATTCACTCATGAATGTATGATTAATTCATATTCATAATATATAAGTTGTATGATTATTATTATTATTAAACCAAAAAATAATATCCTCATTATTTAAGTAAAAAAATATTTACAAATTTAAAATTAATTTAAGTGAATGGAACTCATTTGTATAATTCATTTGTATAATATACACTCTTTGAGGGTATATAGTTTGGATACCTGGGGGCATATGGCTATAGGTCTAAAGGAGGTCTTAGATATCTCGTCTCCCATGTTTAATAATGGACATGTACATGAAAAGTGGTGTAGAAAAATACATACAAATTATTAAAAAAAATTTGACTTTATATCATAAGGATTTTGAAATTTTATTTCATCAATATTGATGCTAATATAAAAAATGTATATTATTTTAAAAATAATTATTCAGATAATGAGATAGATGCATTCTAAGTGAAGTTTATGAATTTTCATACTCTTAAAAATATTAATTCTAATTCAAATAAAATTGAATTTCTAAGATATATATATATATATATATATATATATATATATATATATATATATATATATATATATATATATATATATATATATATATATATATATTAAATCACTAAATACTTGAATCAAAACCATCCCCATGGTTAATTACATGAACTTGTCATTTAATATGCGACTTAAACACTAAAGCTTAGCTTAGTTTCACCACACTAATCTTCGCACACACATTAGATTGTTAGTCCTATCTTAGACTTAGGTTAGGTCAGTGCTTTGTAGTGATGTATTGATTTTCTTATTTTATAATGTAATATTTTAGACTTGATGTTAGGATTATTTATGCACTAGTTTGGATGGTGGGACTTTATTTATTAGAGTAATGATATTTTTTACAAAGGGCTAAGCTTAATTAAATGAGCCAACCATAATAAAATAAAGGGATAATTACATACATAACACCTAAAATTCATGTATTTACAAAATTGACACCCACTCATTTTTTTTAACTAAGGATCTCATGTATTTATGCATGCTATGATCAAACTATTTGAAATTTGATAAAAACTAAAAATATGGGTTGGGGTTTTAATTTGAATTTCAATATTTTAGTGAGAATTTGAAAAAATAAAGTAAGAGAGTGCTAGTTTTGTAAATATTTATGTTTTGAATGCTATGTAGGTAATTGCCCCAAAAATAAATAAATAGATTGAATGCTTTTGCTTGTAAATGTTGCTTTCTGCTTTAGCATTGCTTGTTAGGACAAGTAGACTTATCACCCGTAGTGCCAAGTCTATTTGTATGATATATAGCTGCTTGGTGTGCACGTATGTTATAGCTAATCTCTTAACTTTTTTCTCTTTTTGGGTGTATAGTAGAACTTGGTTGTACCAACCTTTTCTATTCTTTAATCTGATTGATTAATTATTGTGTTTACTTTGATTACACACTAGAAACTATATTTTTTTTTCTAAATTTCTTATATTGTGAGATTTCATTAGGCTTTTTAGGACTTAAATTTTCTATCCAACTAAACCAAACAACTTCAACTTAAAATTAATACAACTCATAATAAAGTCATATAAATTAATCATTAAAATTAATTTAGATGTCATAAGTCTGTGATGGATATGGATAACATCAAGCATGCATATTATTTCTTTTGAATATAAGGGATCTTTGCTCATTGCACGATAAGGGTTGTGCAAGAACATTGATAATAATTCCCTTGAGTGAAGAACACCCTTCTCATAGATTAGTCCATAACTTTATTTCATCATCAATATAGACATACTTGTCTACCCAAGCCTGAGTCAAATTGATGAGTCAAAATAAATAAAATATATAATTTTTATTACTTTAGTTTAGAGCATATTTTTATACCAATCATGATCTAGGCTCTCAAGAAGTGAGTTTATAATCATAGAATCTTTCTAATAAATTATAGCTAACTATGTTGCATTCATAAGACTTGGCTACATGATTTTAACTTGTAAGAGATATTAGCTAATAGCCATTCTAGGTGGTTGTAAGTCTAGAAGATTCAGGATAGGTTCATTATCTCTAATGGAATTAAACCAACAGATCCGTATTTTTCCAGAGTAGAATTAAGTCAAGCTATTAGCTTATGTTGAAACACTTTAGATATATAAGTTAATTGGTAGCCCGTTTCTCTTTTTCTATGGGAGTAAATCCTCACATCTTAAGCATTTTCATAATCTTATATTGATGGAATATAAGTCTTAGCTTTCTAATAAAATATCAATTTAAATAATTATAATCCTCAACTTAAAAATATAAAATTTCATCATATAATAGATCAAAGTACTCACTAGGCTTCTTAGTATCATGGCCACTTCTTCTTAGTTTTCTTTGGGTTCTATTAATAACTCTTTCTATTTTAGCTCTCCTATTTGATTTTAATAATCACAAATTTGTTGATATCAAACTTTGAAATCCATAGAGATATGTGGTGTTTTAATTTGGAGTCATAAGGACACCTCGCAGATCTTAGGGGATACTTATTAAAGTGATATGACATTAAGGTATGATGTACCATCTCGAAAGATGGAAACATCACTTAAGGCAGATGGGCCTTCATATATACCATCTTTCCCCTACTTTACATGAAGAAGTAAAGTAGGGTTTATTTTATGTTGAGTTATTTAGTTCCCTATGAAAGCAAGTTTATAATTAATTACATCTTAGAAAATTCAAAATCTTTTAAGAAGACTCTTAATTAAAGTAGTCAATAAGTATCCCCAAAGATTTCAAAGCTAGACTATCAAAAGACTTATTATTTATAAAAGTCAAGTGAGAGAGTTCAAGTAGAAAGGCTTATTTGCATATTCCAAAGGAGGATGAGTAGGGATCACTCATGATACTAGGAAACCTAGTGAAACCGATTTACACTATAGTGAAGTTTTACATATTTGAAAGAGAGAATTTATTTATTTTCATTTAAATTGGAATCTTTATTAGAATGTTAGGGCTTATAATCCATTAATACAAGATTATAGAAATTCTAAGAGGTGAGGACTTATCCTCATAGCCCAAAGGAAATAAGTAGCCTCAAAATAAATCTAGATATTTTAGCACAAGCTGAAAGCATGACCCAAGTCTAATAAAAAAATTGGACATAATGGTTTACCTCTACAATAGAGGGTAGGCTTATCCTACTCTTTTGGACTTACAATCACTTGGAAACATGACTTAGACTAATGTAAAATTTTACCATAGTTATACCATTTTAACATATTTATTTTGGACAAAGGCTTGGGTCAATCATGCCTATATGCATGATAAAATAATGTTATGGGATAAATCGGTAGGAGGTGGTGTTCTTCACTACTAAGGATTCCCTCTAAGGTCAAGCATATCCCTATCATGCAAGAATGGAGACCCTCCCTATTCAAGAGTGAAATATGATAATATGCATGATTTTTATAACATACATCATTCAGCTAGGGGCTGCTAGATCTTTTATGTATCTTAATTATAAACTTAAGCTTTAAAGTGGGGTTATGAGTTGGATTAAAATTTAGTTATGAGTTATTAATGATGGTAGAAAATTTAATTTTATCTTAAAGAGCCTACCACATGGGTATCAAAACATTAGACTTTAAGAAACTTATGTAAAGCATATCATTTCTATTATACAAACGAAACATAAGAATCAAACATTTATATTTCATAATAGAATAACATATTATTATAAAGAAAAGAAGTTATAATATATATAACTTTGAATTACAATAGAATATTAAAATTACAATCAAATAGATGTTATAGGGGTCTTCAACTTCTTATCTTTCTTTCTTTCCTTCTCTTCTTTAGAATTAATCTTTTTTCATGCTTCACAAGGCCTCCCAGGTCTTTGCCTTCCAGCCACTGTTCATCCTAAACCTCATAGCACCAATATTAATCCTATTTGTAAAAATTATATATGTTTGAAAAATAAAATCTATCTACACTGGTAAAATAAATATTAGCTAAACAAACATACAAATCAAGCAATTATAATTCACATATTTATACATGGGTAACCAAGCATGTCCTAATTGGATTATGCTTACATAAGCAACTACCAAGAACAATTTTTTTTATTTATTATTTCAGATTTTGCATAATCCCTTGTAGAAAAATATCATTGGGCTATAACGACCTAACATCCAGTCTAAAATAACATCCAATCTAAAATATTATATTACAAAATAAAACATAACACCACAACATACACCAGCCTAACCTAAGGCTAGAATTGGTGACTTAGTATTTTAATGTGTGTGTTATGGTTCAGTGTGGTATGTCTAAGTTAGCCTTCAGAATTATGATTGTTTTGAAATTGTTTAAGTTAAATATTAGGGACCTAAGTTATTTTCAAAAGCTATATTATTATGACTTTAGTTTTTTTAGTAAATGGCTTATTAAGCATTTTATTAAACCTAAGTTTGGGTTAGTCTTAAAAAATTTTATCCAAACATGAAAGGTATCTTAAGATTAATGAGACTGAATCACTATCACATGGATAACAGTCCACCATTATGTTTCATCATTAATAACATACATATGTTTTCATTCTTTTTTATTATTTTATTATTATTATTATTATTATTATTATTATTATTATTATTATTATTATTATTATTATTATTATTATATATATATATATATATGACACACTTGAATGAATTGTTAATGCATGTATTTTGGTAGAAATGAGAGATTTCATTCTTTAGCTAAGTATTCATACACATGTATTAGAGATTTAAGCCAGTACGTGCCATTATTAAACAAGGGTAGTGAGATTATCTAAGACCTCCTTGGGGCTACTTAAATTTTTCGGGATGTCTAGACTATATATTTGATATCTTAAACACAAATGAATCTATACACAAGTATGGGAATGAAAACCATGCAAAGATTGTATTATAATAAATTATTTATTCATGTAAAGTAAAGTTTATTCAGATTATAATTCATGAACACATATGAATGAAATTAAGCAAGTATGTGCCATTGTTAAACAAGGAAAGTGAGATTATCTAAGACCTCCTTGGGGCTACTTAAAGCCTTGTATTCCCGAGATATCTAGACTATATACTTGCTAACATTCAAACGCATGTAAACATACACATAATATTATGAAAATAGAATAATCCATTAACATTCTTAAACTATAAATAAATGTAAATTTCATATAATATTTTTAGCTAACATTAACTTAGATTTTCATCATTGACTTATAATTTTGAAAATAATTTGAGATTTATTAGTCATATTAGCCACACCATATAAAAAGATTAATTCAACACATGCAACTTATAAATATATATATATATATATATATATATATATATATATATATATATATATATATATATATATATCATTTGATTCTTTTATTTGAAAATTTGAATACATGATACAAATGGCATGCAAATTTATAATGATTGAAAAGGAATGACTAACCATTGCCACATAATACATTCAATCACATTAATTCATAGGGACAATCAAGTCAAATAAATATTCTTAAGATTAACCAAAGTTGTTATGAAGTTTGATTTTTGGTGTTTGAATTATTAGAACCTAAAGAGGAGAAAAGACACTTAGTGTTTATTCCATCCCACATGGGTGACTTAGTGTGTTTAAGGAAAGTAATTTAGTTAATTTTATATATTGATTAGGTTCAAGTCATTAAGCAATCAAATTAATTACCCTTTCCTAAGCTTCTTTAATTTAATTAACTATTTAATCATAAGCCTCTAATGATATGCTTTTTAAAATTAAAATTTGCAATGCACCTAAAGTGATTTAATTCAATTAGGCTCATGCTTAAAGGTTAATTAATTTAAAGAATCCACTTATATATTGATTAGGTTCAAGTCATTAAGAAATCAAATTAATTACCTTTTCCTAAGCTTCTTTAATTTAATTAACTATTTAATCATAAGCCTCTAATGATATGCTTTTAAAAATTAAAATTTATAATGCACCTAAAGGGACTTAATTTAAATAGGCTCATGCTTAAAGGTTAATTAAATTAAAGAAAGAACTAAGTTAAGTACTCATATGCTTTTCCACACCCATAGGTTAACCATAAATTCTTTAATGACTTTATGGGATTAAACACATAAAAGAAAAAATTAATAAATTAAATTTTAAATCATGAACCTACTATTAATTTAATTTGTTTTATCATCTTATCATTAATTCTCCTTAATTGATGCCTAATTATTCCATGTATTAATTAACCCTACTAATGAAATGCATTTAGAAAAATAATTAAGAAAGGAGTCCTAATTATTTTCCTCACCATTCCCATTATTCATAGTGATTAATCATTATTAATTATTTAATTTTTGTTGTTTAACCATTTTAATAAATATTAAATTAATTAAGTAGGGTAATTAGGGTTAAAAATTGCACATTCTTTAAATTACATGGCTAATAATCTCAAGAAAATTATGGGAGGCAGAGGACATCCCACAGAACTATTCTAACAAATTTGAGATTAATTAGCCAAGTAATTAAATCTTAATTAAGATAATTATCTTAAACTTTAAACTTTAATTAAGCATTGTTCACTGATCAAACATCGGATTTTATTTTATTAAATTCTTCTCCCTAACCTTTCCAAAATGGGCTTATTTGAATATTTTGGATTTTTTTATATGATTTTTTTTGAATTTTTGGCTATTTAATCACATTTTTAAGGCCGGATTAATCAATTAAACAATCGACGCCATGCAGATGGTGATGCAATAGTGTTGTCTATGTGGTTACAAGGATTAGCTACTTAAAATGTCCAAGGAAATAGCTGACTCAATGGTGGTAGTTGTGGTTTCATCATATCAATTAATCCCATGGTTTTGAAGGGATAAAATCTAAAAATCTAGCGGATTAAATTACGGTCGTCCGTTCTAATTAGGAAAAATGGATGACCGATGATCCGTCATCCCTCGAGCACCAGAAGACGGATGTCATCCACCTTTCACTGCTTGATCTAAGCTCATCGAAGTTCACTTGATGATGAAATCAACTCCAAAATGTTTGGGAAGATCTAAAAGGATCCTATGGTGGAAATCGCATGAAATCACATTTTACTTCACAAAAGACCAACACCTAGAGGGGAATCTATGGTTGCCAAATTTTTACCTCGTTCGAGCTAAAGATCGATGGTTCGTCAACTAACGTAGCTTTGTCTTGAAGAAATGAAGCCCTGTTGAGAAGATCTCGAGCTACCTCCCCATCGATTCCTCTATGGACCAAATGCCTATAAAGCTCGGAGTTGGTCTAAGGATGCCTTATGGTAATCAAATTGCTCATAGAATGATTTATTTGACTCATCAAAGTGTGATGAAGGTGTGACTATTTAATTTGAGTTTTATAAGTTTTGGGACTAGTTAATTTGAGTTTTGTGGAGTTTTTGTGAGGTTGGATGGATGGAGCTCTCAGTTTTGCTTGATAGTTTGTCTCGCCAGTGATGAAGTGCACTAGGGAGTTGGAGAGAAGGCTCAGATTGTGTGGAATTCTCTAAGAAATCTCTTTACAAAGTTTGAATGGATGGGGAGGAGTAAACTCTCCTCTCCAACTGAACCAAGGGCTGCGATTGGCTTAGCCTTTGGCTGCCATCTAGTCGGGGTAGGTGGCTGGAGGTGGCAAGGGACTGGTAGGTGTAAGTGCTTGAGAGGTTGAGGGAAGATAGTGGGCTTCCATGGAGTGTACCACCTTCCCTAGGTGGACCAATGGAATACCATGGGTGAACACACCCTCTCATGGCCAAAGGCTGAGCCCAATAGCCTTGGGTTAGGTTGGGTCAGTGGTCCTCTTGTTCAAGAAGAGCCAAAGGTGGCTACCAATGCATGAGGAGTGGGAGAACCCACCCAAATAGAGATTTTGTCCCATTTGGGTGGCTTAGTTCAAGGATTTGACCTAAACTAAGTTCACCATGGGTTGGGCCCACTTGGATAGGCCCATGGTGACCTAAGGATGAGTCATGCCAAGCTTGGTTGGGTTTAGCTCAATTTGACCCACATGGGCAATTTGGGTTCAATTGGGTCATGTTGACCAATTGGTCAAATTAGGTCAAACCAAGGATTTAGGTAAGTTCAATTGGTCATTTGGAATGCATAGGTGTAATTGGTTTTATTCAATCTGAAGTGGATTTGGATTTGGTTCACTTGGGTTCATTTAGGCCAAATGGGTTAAGTTGACCAATTTGGTCAAATTGACCAAATTGGCTTGGGCATGGGTTAGGTTTGTGTTCAATTGATCATTTAGGAATGTTTGTTGGTGTTGGTTTGAATTGATTTGGATTAGGAAATAATTTAGTTCAATTTGACCCTTTAGGTCAAATTAGGCTAAGTACGTCACTTAGGTTGGGTTGACCAAATTGGGTTCAATTGGAGGTTGATCATATTCAATATTCAATTTATGATTGATTAGAGGTATTGGTTAAAATCACTTTGTTTTAGGATTTGATTTTACTTAATTTGGCCCTTTAGGTCAAATTGGGTCAGCTTAAGTCAAGAAACTAAATTTGCTTGGTTAGGTTTGAGTCATGTTCAATACTCAATTTGTGGTGGATGGGAGTCATTGATTGCAATTAATTGGGCTTGAAACATGATTTGACCCAATTTAGCTCTTTTGGTTAAATAGGGTTAACTTGGATCAAATTAGTTTAGTTTGACTCAATTGGTTGCAATTGGGTGATCAAAGATGATCAATAATCATTATGGAAGAGATTGGGTGAGTTGATTCAATCCAATTTGGATTGGATTGAAGCTTGAATCAAATTGGTCATTTTGGTCATATTGGGTTAAGTGAATTAATTGGGTTGATTGGGTTGAATTGGGTTGAGTTGGTGTCAAGCGATGTTCAATGAAGGATTTAGAGTTGATTAGAGGCCTCAGTTCCGGTTGATTTAGGCTTGATTGAATTTTAGCTAATTTGAACTTTTTTGGTTAAGGTCTAAGTTAATTTGGCTTGGAGCTTGGATTGGAAAACAAAATTCAATCATGATTAATTGAATAGGTTTGAGGTTGGTTGTGTCTCATTCATGTGAGTCTTAGGTTTGGATGAGTGAATAGGCATGGGTTTTAGTATAGGCCATAGAATACTTAGAACCTATTTATTCTAAGACACCTCTTAAACTTAGGGTTATGTTCTCTAAGTTTCTAAGTTTGGGTTTAGTGTTCCTTTAATTACTAGAAGTGTCTTATTACTAAGGAAATCTAAGTGCCTTAAAGGTTCCTAAGTCTAATATGAGGAAGGTCAATCCTCACTCCAAAAGTGAGGTCAACAAGATATTATCCGATCACTTTAATCGAGAGTTTTCTTAGGAGATTCACATCCCCTAAGATGTAATTAACTATGGGGGCTTGCCTCTATAGGAAACTTAAGAACCCAGCTTAAAATAAATTATGCTTTACTTCATCCATGTAAGGCAATAGAAAAATATCTAGTATACATAGACTTATTAGCCTTAGTAGTCCTTATTAGATTATTGAGCTCATTATAGGGTGATATCTCTACCTCTTACAAACTAGTAGCCATGCTACCTCAGGTGTCCAACCTAGATATGTTATGTTTGTATCGAGCATATAGTTTTATATGATACATACTAATTAATATAAAAAAGTGACAAGGAGATATCTTACACTCTCTCTAATTACATGCCATATATACTTACTTATATTTATTATAGGATATGTATGTGTATTTATATTTTTGAAATTAAAGAACAAATTTTTAAAATAATTGATGATTGATACTATATACAAGTAATCACATATCATAAAGTCTGTTTCACATACCTAACATGCTCAAGATTAACATACACATTTATGGTTTAATTTAAGCTTAAGATATGCATGGTTTAAGAGTCTTAATTAAGGGTAATTAAGGTGAGTTAATTAATGTAATTAGACTTAAGGTTTAATTATGACTTTTATAATCTTTATGATTTATTAATTTTTCAATTTCATAATTAAGCCAATTCACCCCTAAAATGTAAATAATCACTAAATATAAGCACAAATATTATGGAAAATTTTAGGAACATGCACAATAATAGTTAGAACAAACCAAAAAAATCTTAAATCATTTGGGCTTATAAAAATGTTTAATTACACTAATTATGATTTTTAATAATTTAGCAATTATTCTCAAAATACCCCCAAATAATTAGGGATTTTGATTTCATTCATTAATTATCACTTTAATAATGAAAGGTTTATTCATGTTTTTATAATTATGGTTAATTAATCATAAATCTTAGTTGTCCTATTAACTTAATTATTTAATTAAATAATTGACCTAACTTGTGATATTTTCAAATAATTACAATGAGAGATCCAAAAATTTATCCTAGGGTGCTTTAATGTCAACCATGAGGGTTTAAGCATCAAAGATCTATATGGGTATTTTCACAATTTTCTCAAACTAAGAAATTGAAATAATTAATTACTTAAGTTTTTAAAATCATGACTCATAATCCACTAATCAAATTAACCTAAAAAATATGAGAGGTGGGGAATATCATTAAGAATGTTCCTAAAATTTTCAAGTTAGTCAAAGAAATAATTAAGGATTAATTTCAAAAATATTCTTTACATTAAATTATTAATTATTATTAAGTTTTTTGATAAAATTGGGGCTTTTAATTTTATTAAATTTGAAACCATTTAAGCTTTCCAACAAGCCCTTATTTGCATTTGTTTAAATTTTTCTATAATTAATTAAGATCTTTAGAAGTTCTAGCCAATTAAGTCTAATTAAAATCTTATTTAATTGATTTACATTATCAACCATTCTTTATGTGCGACACTACTAGATTGGTTATTTAAACCATCCCCAATGATTACTGACTCAATGATTTGAACTCAATTTCATTCTGAACTGTCCAATCATAAATAAAATGGCACTGGTCAATCTCATAGTTTAATAAGATAAAATTAGAGAAATCTGATCACATTTTGTCACGAATGTTCATCCTAATCACATGGGATGGATGGTGCGTGATACATCCTCAAGCTCAGGTAAGAGATGGAGACCGTCCATCTCTCGCTACTAGATTTGAGCCAACCAAGGATTTAAGCAACTCTATTAAGATCAATGTGGTGTATTTTTTATTTCTCAAACTTTAGGAAATTTGAAAAATAAAAATTTTGTGTTTGTTTATGTTGGGACACCACGTAGATCCATAGATGTACTTATTAGGGTGATCGGGCATGACATTGAGGAATGACATACCATCTCAAGAAACAGAAGTCACCATCCTACAATAGACCTAATCACCTAATAATGACTCCTAAGGACAATGGGTGTTCGATTGTACCAGAGATCTTTCCCCTACTTTACATAGAAAAGTAAAGTAGGGTTTATTTTAAATTGAGTTTGTTACGTTCCCAATGGAGGCAAACCCCCATAGTTAATTACATCATAAGGAATGAAGCTCCTTAAGAATACTCTTGATTAAGAAAAATGATCATTATCTCCAAAGATTTCAAAGATAGGACTATCAACAAATTGGTTATTTTTAGAAATCAAGTGGGATTGATCAAAATGAGGGAGTTATTATTGAAACCAAAAGAGATGAGTATAGGATGCTCATGATACTAGGAAACCTAGTAAACATCCCAAACTATCTTATGGTTGAGCTTTATATTTTTAAAATTTGAAGAGAATTATATGTTTGAGTTAAATTTTTATTAGAAATCTAAGGCTTACAATTCCACAACACAAGATCGTGGAAATGCCTAAGAGGTGAGGATTTATGCTTTGTAGCCCGAAGGAAATAACGACCTCATTATCCTAAATCTAGGAGCTTTGGATCCAAAGCATGACCTAAATCTAAGGCAAAATGGGTATGGTTTATCTCTACATGAGAGAATAAACCACCTGACTGCTGGACCTACAACCGCCTAGGGTTGGCCATCAACTAACTCCTCCTATGATTTTAAATACATGTAGGCAAGTCTTATGCTTTGCAATATGGCTAGGATATTGTTTATTTAGAAATAAGACTTAGTCCTTAAACACACTCCCTAAGAGACTAGATCATGAAGGGCGTGAATAAATGACTTAATTTAATGCAAATTTTGTTATGTTCTATTTTCATTTTTGGACATTTTTATTAGACACAAGCTATGGGTTTTCATATGCCTAATGCATGAGAAATTGGTTATGGGCTAAAATTAGAAAGAAGGAGGTGCATTTCCACCATGGCTCTCAAAGGTCAAGCCATTTTCTTGGGCAAATGTGGAAGCCCTCCATTAGTAAGAGTGAAGCAATATGTTTTTATGCATGATGTGAGACATACAACATCCAGCTAAGGGGTTGTTAAATCTTTTATTATCTTGATTTATGTCCTAGGATTTGGGTGAGATTATGAGTTATTTAATTTAATTTTGTGTTGATTAATTGGAGATAAATTTTACTTTTCCTTAAGAGTCTAATCGCATCCAGGCCATTCAGCAACCATCAAGTAATTAAGAAACTAGGAAAATCATGCTATTTTTAATGCACAAGCTAAACAAACATCAAACAATTTAATAAATCTAGCGTAAAAGAATAAGAGGCTGATGTGGTTAGGCTCCACCGCACAAACTCGAAAAGAAAAATGGGTAGCCGAGCTCTACCCTTATACAACCCGGATTACAAGTGAATAATTACAATAAAAAAGGAATTCATGTTATGGGGGTCTTTATTCTTCATTTCTTCATTTCTTCATTTCTTCCTTTCTTTTGTTCTTCATTTCATTTTTCTTTTTTACTTGACTTGGGATGTAGTTTTCTCAAAGCTTCACATGGTACATAAGAAATGGTCTTATGACCAATGTTTCCCTTAATCCCCCATAATAGTCATTCCAAATCTTAACTCTAAAATTTACATTAAAATGGAAAGATAAATCTAACTAAACTTGCAAAATAGAGATTAACTAAACATACCACACAACCCAAGCAGTTATATGAATAATTTAGACTTAGCACCCCACACATGGGTAACAAATTCCATATGTCCTAGTTTGGATCATGCTTAGGGGTATAAGCAACCTGCATAGCAAAAGCATTTATATTTTTATTACAGTGCCCCTCAAGCATGATCCCCTATAGAATACATGATTAGACTAAGATCATCCTGTCATTAGTCTGTGCACATGCATCATAACATCGAGTCTAAAAAAAACATTACATCACTAAATAAAATTAGGCATCAAACCATGCACCACCCTAGCATAGAGCTAGAAATGGTGACTTCGCCTAATGTGTGTGTCATTTAAGGCTTGTGTGACATGTCTTAGCTAGGCTTTAAGGTTGGAATTTTCTAAGTGTGAAGGATTCAACTTAGATGGTGGTTTCATTTAAGTGATTTAGTTGATTTGTTAATTTTATTTGATGATTTGATTTGGTTTGAATGAACCTACATTTAGTTACTAAATGTTGTAAAGGGAGGAAAAGAAAAGAGAACTTTTCTTTCATCCCAACCTTAAGTAATTTCTAAGGTAGATTCATTAATGATTTCTTTGTTAGTGAATGTTTTATTATGTATTTTAATTAACCCTAAGTTTATATTTGCTCTAAATAAACCTATTCAATAAGAAAGGCAACTTAGAATTAAGTGAATTACTATCAACACAACCATTTATTTCTTTCCACCATGTATATCATGCATATGAATAATCCTAAGCATACCTATACATGCAATGCAAATATTAGAACACCTTGATGATGAATGCTAAGAGATGTTGCTTAAGAAAAATTGGCTATTCCATGAATGCATGTTTTTATTATGTAGAAAAGAGAGATTTCTTATCATTAACAAAATGTACATCCACATGTATAAAAGACATAAGTGAGTACGGCATAATTATTTTCTACACCAGGGGGTGTAAGGTACAAGACCTACTTAGGGATACTTAAAGCCTCGCAACCCCGAGATATCCAAACTAACATACTACTTTTCTTAAATACATGTAAATGTACAAAAGGAAATAAGTGGATGCAGAGTCATGCAAAAGATTTATGTTTGATTTGATTGTATAATTTAGATGTGTAAAAGTGAGGATCCTTCTTAAATCATAACATAGGAATGCATATGAATAATTTTAAATAAGTGTTATGTTCTTTTCAAATGAACTATACACTTTGCAAATCCTATACAATTCCATGTTAAGAGAGGAGAAGAAAATACATAAAATAGATCATATGCTATAATCACATGCAAGCTTATAAGTACTTATAAGTAGCATCACTTCATTCATAATCTTTGATTTATAGGTTTTGAAAATAATTTTTGATTTAATAGTGATAATAGCCACTAATATTCTTACTTTAGCCAAAACATGCAATTTGACATAAAGGAAAACATTTTTTATTTAATTGATTTTTTAAAGAGATGAATGCATGATTTCATATGGCAAACAATATTTAGCATGCTTGGAAAGAAATAAAGCGATGTAAGCATATGACTTAGCTCACCCTAATTAATTCCTAAAGACAATACTATGAAATAAGATCATTTAAAGTGAATCAAAATTCTTTAAAGAGATTTTTATTTTTTTTAATTTTATTTGACTTAGGAAATGTGAAAAGAGTTTTCTGGTCCTAACCCATTTCCCCATGTGTGAATTGGTTAGTTTAATTTTAGAATAATTAGATGATTTTATGTTTTTAGGTTAAATTAAATCCATTAATTACCCCTTACCTATACTACTTTAAAATAATTAAATAAATAATTATGAGCCAACAAATATATGCAATCACATGGAATTTAAATCAGCAATGCACCTAAGAAATAAAGGGGCCTAATGTAATTGGCTCATAATTATTGATTAATTAAGCTAAAGGGTTTGATTAAGTACTTTCATAACCTTCCCACACATGTGAGTTGGATATGATTTTCTCAAACATACCTTAGGCTTTTCAACACCTAAGGATCTACCTAGCAGAGATTGATTAACTCCATATTAGTTTTGAAAGTTTGATTAGATAAATTAAGTAGATCTTTAATAGATTAATCTTTAATTATGTTTGGATTAAGGAAGAAATAGGGTTTAGGGAATAACTTAAAAATATCCCAAAAATTCCAAAACCTCCTTACTTAAAAAAAATATTTAATTATCTCAATTAAGGATTAAATTTACTATTCATGCTTAATTACTCTTAATTACTTAAGGGGTGATTAGGGTTCATTAATTAATTTCCTAATTAACTCATTAATAAATTCCAAGAAAATTAAGGAGGCGAAGTCATCCCCTAAACATGTTTGAGAAGGAATTAATTAATTAAGTAATTATGGAGTAATTAAGGTGATTAAATTTTAAATTAAACCCTAATTAAGGAAAATTCAATATTTAAAATTAATTAGAAATAATTTTATTGGATTCCCCTCTGAAATACCTTTACAATGAGTCCTCATTTATATTTTTTGGATTTTTCTACATTTAATTATGATTTTATGAAGTTTAAATTAATGCATCATTAGAATAGCATAATTAATTAACTAATCCCATCGGCACCACGTGGACTACTGACATAGAGGACTTTCCACATGGTGCAATGGGATTGATTATTGAAGTTGTCACATTGTGCACCGCGTCAGCTGGCGGCAGACACATTTTCTCCATAAGATCGGACAATTAATCCGATTTAGGCTAATTAAAGGAGATAAGATAATTAAATCACATCCATTTTAATCACGAACAGATGATGATTTATCTCCTCACGGCGAGATGGATGGATGTCGTCGTCAATCCGAGCTCGAGCTGGATGGAGCTCAAAATCAACCCACACCATTTGAAGAGGCACAAGCAAGAGATCCAATGACTAAGATCTAATGGGATTATAATTCCCTTCACAAAGGACCAAGCATTTTTTAACTTATGATTGATTTTGAATAATACCTCAGAGGCTATCACCGGCACTTCCAACGGAGAAGATAACTTTGTCTAATAGAGATGAAGCCATGTTAAAAGTTTCAAGCCTTCATTTGAAGTGGATGGCTCGGTTGATCAAGCTCCCCTTCAATGGAAATTGTCTTTGATCAAAGTCCCCCTTCCAGTGGCTTGGTGACTTGGGAAACACCTTGAGTGAGCTCGACTAGGTCCCTTGATGGTGCTTGCAAAGAGCAATTTGAATTTGATGGGGAATTGAGTGAGTTGAAATTCCCTTCACCTCCCATTTTGTCTTTGAAGAAAATGAGAAGGAGAAATGGGCTTGAAATGGAAGTTTGGAGATGCTTGCTTTCGATTCCTAGAGCTCAATCAAATGCAATGTCTCTGCTTTGAGTTTGAATGAGGGGGAGTATATCTCCCCCTCCTTGGATCGGATGGTCGAGGCTAGCTTTACCATTTTAGCTCAAATGCTCTGATTGATTGGTTTGTTCTGGCTATTAGGCACTCCATGTGGTTCTTTTTTAGGTAGAGGAGTGGGGGAGAGAGAGTTCCCATGTGCTTGGTGAGTGTATGAGGTGATCCAAGTGTCTAATTTGCATTGGAGGCACTAGTTTGGCTTTGGGTTGGGTCATGGCTGACCCAAACCCATTGGGTCATATTCACCACCTCCCCTGGAGCCCAAATGGGCCACTAGAAAGATGTCAAGTGGCATTGAGAAATAATATGACCAAATTCCAAGTGAATTTTATTATATGATACCCTTTGACCTAAGGGTAAAATGGTCATTTGTCCTTGATATTGATTTGGGTACATTTGAAATGATTCAAAAGTGGTTTGGGCCAAATTTTAAGTGATTTAGAGTTCATTTGGTTTGAATTGGTTCAATTCAACCCATTTAGGTCAAGTTGGGTCAATTTGGGTTAGGTTGACCGATTGGTCAAATTGGGTCAAACCATGGGTTAGGTCAAGTTCAAATGATCATTTGGAACCTATGGGTATCATTAGTTTGGTTCAATTTGGCTTAGATTTGGTTTTGTTTCATCTAGGTTCATTTAGGTCAAATGGGTCAAGTCAACCAATTTGACCCATTTGACCCAATTGGGTTAGGTCAAGGGTTGGTTTAGGCTTTGTTGATCATGTGAAATTTATTGCAAGCTTTGGTTTCAATCAATTTTAGTTTGGTTTGATTTCAATTTATTTGACCTTTTAGGTCAAGTTAGGTTCATGGTCATTTGGGCTAAGTTGGGTCTAGTTGGCCAACTGAAGCTTTGGTCAAGTTCAACAAGTGAGAATGAATTTGACCCATTGGTTGCAATCAATTTGCTTAGATTAATATTTGACCCATTTGACTTTTAGGTCAACTTGGGTCAACTTAGGTCAAGAATTGGGCTTGGTTTTCAATTGATGGCTCAAGTTCAATCATTGATTATGGGTTAGTTTAGATCAATGGTTTCAATCAATTTGGATTATGGTGGATTTTAGCTAGTTTAGGTTTCATTTAGGTTAAGTGTTAACTTGGTCAAAGGCTAGGTTTGTCTTGGTTTGACCCAATTTGAGTGATTAATCATCTTAGGTTGATTGTTGCTCACAATGTGAGGCTTAGATGGGCTTAGTTCAATCCAATTTGGGTTGGATTAGAATTTGGCTCAAAAGGTGCTTTAGGTCACTTTGGGTCAAGTGAGCCTAAGTGGGTCAATTGGCTTGATCAAGGCTTGATTCAAGTTTGGTTGAACTCACATATGGACTTATGATTGAAATATAAATCAATTGCAAGTGATTTGGAGTCAAATGGGTTTTGATTCATTTGATAATTTCAAGTCAAAAGGGTGAACATGTGTTTGACTTGGGTTAGTTTGATTTTGGCTTGATGATTGAAATTTATGTTTATATTTGGACATGTGATTGAAGGAATGATTGTTTCGAGAGAAAATCCAAAGGTTTGGATTGATTTGAGATTTGGCTAAGTTCAAAAGTTTGACTTGAAAGAGTATAAGTTGGATTTAAGTTGGATTTGACTTTTGAATTTAGTTTTAGTTATTTGAATTTATATTTCATTTATATTTGTGAATATAAATAAGAATATAAATGGGTTATGATAAAATATTTTGAATTTGGAGTGATTTGGATTTGCTTTGAGCTAAGTCCATAAGATGAAATCAAAATGGCTTAGGAAAGATTTTGGATTTGGAATTGCTCATTGGTTTTAATCATTTGAGATTTGATTCATGGTTTGAGTTTTGGAATTGATTTATGATTTGAGAAAATCAATTAAGTTGAAGTTGATTTGAATTTGAAGTTGATTTGAAAAAGGAAGTAAGGATTTGGTTCAAGCTATAGGGTAGGCAAGTTTTTCTAAAACTCCTAAGGCATAACCTATTCTTATGGCTAACTCTTCTAAGTCTCTAGGGTTAGGTTAAGTGTTCACCTAATCACTTAAGGTGTCTTAAGGAACTCTTAGTGTTTAGTGGAGTCTTATGCCTAGGATGAAGAAGTTGAAAGCTCACTCCAAAAGTGAGGTCAACAAAGGGCACCCAATAGGTGTGGTGTGGGACAAAGTACCGCATTAGTGTTGACAATGTTGAATGATCACAAGCACCAACAGAAATGATCTACTCCAAAACTAGGGTGTAGAAGGATTCAAGATCTTAGTGCAATGTGACTACTCATGTCAGACATAAGAGAGTGAAGGAGGAATCCACAGGGATTGAGTATGTGAACCTTCACTAGGAAGCAAGTCATCCACTTGGGGATGAGAGGGTTGAAATCATTGAGGGATTAAGAATCCAGGGATGAAAATGTGAACCTTCCACTTGGGAGCAGGTTTGGGTTGGATTAATTGATTATGGAGAATTGGAAAGATTTTGCATCTCACAAGAAGTTTCATTGATTTTATTATGTAGGTTGACTCCACTGGGGGAGGTTGATTGGGTTTTATTTTGTTTTGTTTTGTTGGACTCCACTAGGGAAGGAGGGATGGTTTTGTTTTAGATTTTAAATTTTGAATTTTAAGATGGACTCTATCTATTTGTGATGGACCGCACTGAGTAGGGGCCATGTTGGCCTTAATCTACTTCAGATTTACCAATCCAAAGGGGTAGTCTGCCAAGCACATAGTAGGACTATCTAACCATATGGATTTCCTTTTTGATGTGCAATGACCATACTAAGAAGAAAGCATAGTAGACTTATATCCTCCAAAGTAGGGATCAGTTTGCAGGGTGATTAGTTGGCGAAGCAACGGATTGAACCCAACCTTAGGCTGATTATTGAGTGAATGTCGCTGGGAGACTTAAATCAACTCAAAGATAGTCAAAATTAATTTTATTTTTAATTATTTTTTATGGATCCCATTAGTTTAATGGATGGACCAGTTATGCCCTTTAGCCTACATTCGATACCAATCCAAAGGGTAGTCTACCAACCACATAGTAGGACTATCCAACCAAAGGTGTTGCCTTGCAAGTATACTGGGAAAAAAGTGTAGTAGACTTACATCCTCCAAAGTGGGATCACTTCGGGTGATCTAACAATCATTGAACCCAACCTAGGTCGACTATTGAGTGAATGCCACTGGGGACTTAAAGCTCAAAGATAGTCAAAATTAATTTCATTTTTAATTATTTTGATGGATCTCATCGGATGGACTACAAGAAATGTTGGTGTTACCTACATTCAGATTTATCCAAAGGGAGTAGCTTCCCAGCCGAGGGGAGAACTATCCAACCAAAGGGTGCCTTTTTCGATGGGTTAATTCGGAAGAAAGCATGGGACTCACATCTTTCAAAAGACCACTGAGAGAGACATATTAGCAATGTCACATGTAACCCAACCTAGGGTTGCTCGTCAATTTGAGACAGTCATGCTAGAAAGAATGCATAGTAAACTTACATCTTCCAAATGATTGATGGGTAAATTGCTTGTGGAAAAATAGATTGAACCCACCTAAGGGTGACTACAGAGAGTGCCAACCTGGGACTTATCTCAACTCAAGCGTAGTCGCAATTCCTATAGGAGTTCGACACGCCTAAAGATAGATATGCGCTTGGGAAAGGGGCTTGGCTTAAATTCCTAATCCATAAGTGAATAGATTTATTTATTTGTTTAACATGGACCTTATTGGTTTGCGAGGGATCATAATGAGAAGGAGCTTATATCAGCCTAGACTCATCTTAGATTTATCAACCAAGAGAATGCATCCAAACAAATTCTCCAACCATAGGGTGGCTAGGAAAGGGGACTCCAACTAAAAGTAACTGTAGTGTCTAAATGGGCTCACAAAGAATGTGATCCAAGTAGAGTGCCAGCAAGGGAGGGGCCATTATGGGCTTTATCTAAAACCTTGGAGAAGATAATATCTTTAGATATTTGGTGGCCAACTCAAGGATAAAGTGTGGGGACTCATATCTACCAAGAGTGGTGTATCCACGTGAGTCACTCGCATAGAAACATCAACCAACCTAAAGTGCCATCTTGTAATAATCGCCTAGAAGAAAGCATCGGGACTCACATCCTCCTATAGTGGAACCGATTGCTGGATAGTCTATCTTCTCCGACAGTGCTATCCGACCTAGGGCGACTCGAGTGAATGCCATGGGACTTATATCAACTCAAAAGTAGTCAAGAGAAAGGAGCCACCGGGGACTTATCCTAAACCTCAAATATTCGACCTAATGATGATGAGTTCAAGAAGAAAGCATGTAGACTTACATCTTCTTAAAAGTCAACATGAGGTAGCTTAGTCGCAGTGAGGTCTACCAAACTAACAAGGCATTTTGTAATGGTCAAGTCGGAAGAAAGCATGGGACTCACATCTGAGTGACCACTGGGTGACACATTAGCAAGGTAGCATGTCAGCCCGACCTAGAGTAGCTAATGAGTGAGTGCCATAGGGGCTTGCTCCCACATCAAAATAGCTCGAGATAAAAGATATGTGTTTGTTTATGTTATGTTGTGTTTAAAGAGGAATAGATGCCGCTTTATCTCACACCTATCCTAAAACATGTTTAAAATTGATGAAATGGTGCCATGAATGGCGTTGTGATCCCACCAAAGAAAGGATGCTTGGGTTCTCTTACACCTAACTTAGTTGTGCAAAAATAGATGCCTCTTGGGTTCTCTCACACCTATTCTAGTAGCAGGGAATGTGTTTAATTTGTGTTTGTTATGAAAGAGGATAGATGCCTGGGTTCTCTTACACCTACCCTAAACACGTCATGGTGGATTCGCAAACAAGCAAACAATTCTTCGAATGAAGAGAATATTTTGATGAATTGGAATAGAATTTTGATGATAATTAATTTCAAACATGATTTTATGGGTAATATTTCTTCAAATATTCAAATTCCCTTCAATTGGAATGGTGTTTCCTTTATAATCAATAAAGCGATAAGATCCTCCTTGGTGGGCCTTTTCTATGACAAAGGCCTTCCCAAGTGGGTTCAAACTTGCCTCCCATCTTTTGGTGGGCAATAATTGGTCTCTTACTAAAAACAAGCTCTCACTTGAAAAGCTTAGAGACCCGACTTGTTATGAGCTTGAATCATCTTGGCTTTTGTACTTCGAGGTTTTGGCATGCCGAGGCGTCTCTCCTCCAGCTCTTCTAACCATAACTTGGCATTCTATTCTTGATTTTTTACTACCCATTGTTATCACTTAGTGATGGAGTTGAACTTTTAATGGTAGAACAACTTCGGACCCATACACTAAGGAGAATGGGTAGATTGAGTTGGAGTTGTATGTGTTGGTATGCCACAGGCTTCAACCAATACTCATGCCACTTAGCTTGTTATCATCAAGTCTTCTTTAGTATCTGGATGAGAGTTTTGTTGAATGTTTCTGCTAGGCTAATGGTGGAGTATCTCCAACCTATACTATGTCTCCTGGAGAAGTTGTTGATCTTGCTTTTGAATAGTACCATTATCGGATATAATTCCGAGGCACCCGAACTATATGATATGGTTCTAAAAACTAGAGCACATCTTTGTGACCTCTGTGGGATTGCCTCCACTTGGAAAGTAGTAGCTAAGATGAACGATGACCCTTGGAAGAAGGAGGATCGATAGGACCCACAATTTTAGTACCCCAACACTCAAATGGCCATGAGGTAGAATGTTGGGTGGTTGATGTAGGACCACAGTCTATGATGGCATCTTCTACATTCATGTAATCATATGTGCGCGTAGTATCCTGCTCTTGATCTTTTAATTTCATCTTTGGATTGATGCACTCTCACATAACACGAATGTACCTTGATGATCATGGGCTTCATGTTTGTCTAAATAGCATAACCACATTTGATCAAAGAGCGTCAAGGTGCCATCCACGAGCATAAAGATCTACTTTCGATGGGCTTGTGATTTCTCTTGAGGTAGTTTACTTATTCAAATAATCTATGAATGGTTTCCTCAATCCAGCTCCTCCTTATTGGCAATACCCTCCCCTTCAGAGAAAGTCTCTCTGAGTTCACATCAATAAGGGATAGGACTTGTCTATTTTGGACCCTTATTGGAATGGACTCATCTTTGGACATGCCAATTCTTTGGCAGTTTGGCCAAAGCATTTTGCTACTGTTCTCTCTCAGGGACCTTGTAGATGGTGACCTCGAGATTTGGGCCAATACTTCATGGTATACTCATGATGGTAGTGAAGCTTAGGTTTTAGAACCTTATAGGACCCAAATCTAGTTGATGACCCGGTGAGAATCCATAGATGTTGATGCTCTTGACACACTTGTAATGGCTAACTCATAGACAATCAAAGCCTCATACTCGACTTTGTTATTGGTGCATGGATTGGAAAGATAGTATGAGAATCTCATCACATGATGAGTTAAGAAGAACTATTCTACCTACCTTTTCTGGAAGAGTATATCGTGGTTCTTCTCTTTTGTGAAAGGAAGCCACACCATCAAAATACATCTCCCAGCGGTGATTGTCAACCTCCCCTATGTTCATGATTTGTTCATCAGGGAGATCATCACTAAGCGAGGAATCAAGAGGAAGTGGGTGTCTTTGCAATCTACTAGTGCTTGTCCTTTCACGCATAAGAGTACATGTAATATCAAATTATGAGAGAATCATGGACCAACCATGCCATCGTCGATAAATGTCATGAGATACTACAGTGGATTCTTGAAATCAAGTTTACCTTATGAGAAAGCATATAGTGTCATAGCTTTTGGGATGCAAAGATTAAAGCTAGGCAATGTTTCTTAATAGGTGGGTAGTTTGCTTCAGCAGGAATCAGATGACAGCTGAGGTAGTAGAGAGTGTTCTCCTTCCCTTCATCATTGGTTTGGGCTAACAAAGCCAAGGGAGTCATCAATGTAGCGGTAGAGGATAAGTGGCTTCAGGATAGAGCGAAGAGCTTCACCAAATCTTTATTGATGTCTTCAAAAGCATGTTGACACTTATCATCCCACTTGAACTTAGCATCCTTTTTGATAAGTGCTGAAAATGGCTTGAAACTTTCTCATAGATTGGAGATAAAATGTCTTAGATATGCCAACCACCTTTGGAAAGATCTTAATTGAGTTAGACTTTTAAAGGGTGTCATTTCTAAGGTAGCTTTGATCTTTTCTAGGTCTATCTCTATTCCCAGATGTGGACAACAAACCAAGGAACTTCGCTCCAAATGCACACTTCGGGGTTCATTTTGAGGTTAATTATCTTAACCATTCAAACTACTCTCAAGTCAAAGAGATGGTCTTCCTTTTCTTTGCTTTTGACTACTAGATCATCAACATAGCACTCAATTTGATGAATGAGTTCATTGAAGATCGAGTCATGGCCGTATGTACCGACATTTTAAGGCGAAAGGCATGACCTTATAATAATAGATTCTCGAGTTGAAAAGTAGTGTTTCTTTCATCCTTGAGGGGCCATCTTGATTTGGTTTGTAGATGACCCATCCATGAAGGAGAATACTACATGAGATGAGGCAATGTCCACCATTAATTCTATAGGAAGTGGAAATTCATCCTTAGACATGCCTTATTTAAGTCCACAATGGCATATGTAATTTGGCCATTCTTTTTTCTTAGAGCATGACACTAAGGTAGGTATTTTTCTTCCACGATAAAACCATGATTAGTTTCTTTTAAGAAATGACCTATTGTTATTTCTAATCGTGCATCTAGGAGCTTGCTTGATAGGGTTAGCGTTAGGTCTATTGCTAGTTTATAGCTATCGAGATAATGGGCATCTCTTCATAGCTCCATGCAAAGCGGTCCTTAAACTCAATCAATAGCCTAACTAAGTCATTGGTTTCTTCTTCATTGAGAAGATGTATGTGGGCGTGGATTTCTTACGTCACGAGGTTGATTTCTTTGAGCTTGTCGATGATTGAATGGATTTCTTCCTTGGAGGTGCATCTTTGATTTGGATATCATCATCATAAGTTTCTAAACACACATTCATAAGAGTTAGTGTGGTTTGAGAAGAACCTATCAGACTCAAATGATTGGTAACGCAGTAATCATCATCATGGACCCATTGAATCCTAGTCGATCTTGATTGTGCATCCCACCTCATTGTTCCACAACTTCTCAAAATACTCTGACTTGTGCCTGGACCATGTATAAGGAATCAAACCTTTCTTTGCAAGATTATGAACACAAGGTGAGTACCAATCAAAAGGTAATTCCATTAAATCTTTATATGAATTATCCTCAAGTTCTACATCAGCTTCTGGACTTGAGGATGATGATCCCAATAGAATCTCTTTGGCTTGACATCCATGGAAGACTTAGGGGCTTCCTTAACTACTAAACCTTCAACTTTTGAGAAGAAGTGAGGTTAGAGCTAAAGTTCCCAACTTGCTAATAGTTTTACATAAACTGATTGAATACATTTGTGCTTTGCTTGGAGGCTGGTCTTCATCAGCGGCTGAGTGTCACCTCAATGAAAACCCAGCTAGAGGTTGCAGGTATGTTAATCACATGAGACTCATCCTCAGAGCTGGATTCAAGTCTATGTGAATAGGAGTACTCCGGAACTAGAACATAACCCTGTTGGTGGCCGCCAACCGGGGGTCTTCCACCTCCATGTATCGCCTGCCTCGCCTGGTGGAGGTCGATTCATCCTACCCATATGTCTGTATGGTGGAATGAACTATGAGTGAAATGTAACATATGGCTCTACCTCTTCTTTGGTGTCCCTTTCTCGCTCTCATGTACTTTCTTTCTTCTTTTCTTTTTCTTTTTCTTTTTCCTTTTCTATTTTTTTCTTTTGTATTTGAATTTTGACCAAGTTTGTGAGAATAGGCATTTTGATTTTGAGGAAGATAGTAGGTCACATCTTCATATATCTTAATCTCTCTAACTGAAAATAGCTTTTCATCTCCTTTGACATACTATTTAATTCCATCTCTTTAAAACTTGATGCACTAATGGAGGGAGGATGGAATCATTATATTCTAGTGTATCCAAGGCCTGAAACAAGTAGTGAATGAGTATTCAAATCAATTATATAGAACTTGGCTTCTCTTCAGTCCTATTTCCAAAGGTAACACTATGGAACTAAAGCCCTCTCACCTTGTTCATTGAATCCTCTCAACATCATCCGATCTCCTCGGAGTGCAGAGATGTCAATCTTCAAATAGCAAGGTCTTTAGACTCATAATGTTCACGATGCACTGATTGACTAAAACTAAAGTTTGAATCTGCCCATATCCACTATGATGTAGAGGGGACGGTTGTGCTCCATGTCCCCCAGAAGAAGGTCTTCATCAGTGAATGTGACTCCCTGAGCTTCTCTTGAATAATGTGCCTCCTCTCCAATAGTGTGGTGCATATCTCTACATCAAGAAGAGCCTTGATTAATGATTCCCTCATCTCTTTAGATTAGACAAGAGCATCATATATGCTTAGTTTAGTTGATAACTTTCTTAGGTGAGCGAGGGCATCAAAATCAACTCTGGGCTAATCCTCTATAAGCATATCCATGGGTAGAGCATCCTGTGGAGGGGCTTCTTGCTCATTATAACCAATGACTTGTTTTCCCTTATCTTAAGGTGCTGCCCTAGGAGGTAGAACTTTGCCACTATGGAGGTTAACTTTGGTGATCTCTTGTGGTAGTTTAGTGGAAGATTACACCTCGTCACTACCTCTCTCTATGACCCTCAATCAGATGATTCCAAGTCTATCTCAAGAGGTGAACCAATAGTATTGAGAAGGAAAGTCCATTTCTAAATCAAAGAGGAAGATCGAGTTGTTATAATTATTTAGACTTGAAGAGTTTTCTAAAGAGTAGTTATACAACCCATCAAAATGACATGTAATTCAAACTAGCTTTATTCCTCAATTTCTTTGGATTTAGAAGGAGGTACATAGTAGAAATCTAGTAAAGTAAGTGGGGTGAGGGATTTGATGCCCTCATCTGTCGATACAAGATGTCTACTAGAAGAAGAGCTAGCTAAAGTAGTAAGTCTTAGTAGTAGTAGTTACAGGTGGAATGGAGGCTGGCTCGGTGGTTGTGCTACTTGGCTATCCAGGCTGAGTATGGCTATTCTTGCTGTTGAGCTCTACTTTCCCCAAGTTGTCTTTGGCAACTTGCAAACCTTCCATGTTGGAGGTTGAGCTACCTCAGCACTTATAAGGAAAGTTTCTTGATTTTGAAATAATCTTTTTTAGAGGTTGATAAGAGATATCCCAACCTTCTTTTTATTTTAAGAGGATCACATGTATCCCCAAGGATTACCCTAACATAGGATGGTTGTTCCTAGATATTCCTTTGGGATAACTATGGCGACTTGTAGCTATGCTCAAGCCGGTCCTTAAATGTAAACAATCCTCCAAAACATGGCCTAGCATGCGGTGGTAGGGGCAAAAGTTAGGATCATTACTCACCCTTCCTCCCTTCGGCTCAGTAGCTAAAATGGTTTCTTTAAGAGGTTCTTAAAGATTTTCGACTACCTCCCTCTTAAATGAATAAGGTTTGTTTAGTTTATCCAAAAGAGTAGGTGGATAGTTATGTGAGGGTAGTATGTGTATACTCTTGAGAATATGGTTGAGGAGGGGAGGTGAAGGCCATGGAGGCTCTTGTGGCGGAGATGGGATGGCTAGTGGTGGTAAGGAGGTGGAAGTGATGGTATGGAGACAAAGGTCTCTCATCTTGATCTATGGTTGCTTCCCTTGTCAATGTTACTTCCCACGGCTTCTTTTCATAGCTTATGGCTTTAGCTATGATGATTGATCTTGAAAAGGCAACTGTTTGGTTCTCCTTGTAGACTACCCACCTTATTGATTAGCTTCTCAAATGTCTTGATGGTGAAACCTTTGAGCATGAAGGTGACTAGGCCATGAATATTCTTTAGTAGAATTTCAATGGTATGTTGTTCAGATAGTTGCGGTTCGCATTTCATACTCAAATTGTGCCATCTGAGAATATAATCAAGGAGGGACTCACTAGGGTGAAGTTATGCTATAACGAGATCACCCACAATCACCTTTTATTGAGCTCCAGCAAACCTCTCAATGAAAAGTTGCTCCAACTCAACAAAGTCTTCTTGAACTGTTGGGAGTTATACCAATCAAAGGCTATGCCAGCTAAACTGTTGACAAAAGATGGAATAATAGTGCATCCTTGCCGCCATTACAATATTTGGCCACGAAGTGTGTTATATGATGGCGAGGGTTCCCACTTCCATCAAAGCTCTTGAAAGAAGGAGGTACAAAATGCTTAGGATATTGGATAGCATCAAATTCCTCCAAGTAGGGTCTACCCTTTGGAACTAATGAACCACCTCGGGCTTGCGCCAACGCATCTCTCACTTGTTGCTCAACCATAAGTTTAGTATCCTTTTCTTGTACTGACGTACTGTCCACTACCTTCCTATACAAGCCTTTTGCTCTCAGAGGTGAACTCTTAGGCGATCCAAGACATGTAACAACTTCACTCGGTCTCTCCACAATAGTAGGATGTCTTTGGGGCTTGATTACGAGTGCTACTATTACTAGCAAATCTTCAAGTCTCTTTTCCATCTTGTCAATCTGCTCATCCTTCTATTTGTGTTATTGAATGAGGTGTTGGTCAAAGCGTATCATCTTGTTAGAACACCTTCCAACTATGATGATCCCGAAGGAGGGAACCCTAGTATCAACCATATGCACCTCTGAATCTTCAACAAATCATCTTCATTGGGATCAAAGCTAACCTTCTCTTCCTACGGACCATCATACCTAGGATTTCTTTCTTCTCTGAGATACTTTCTGATATCATAGGGAATTCTATCGACACAAATGATCATGGTTGACCAGTTGCAGGATCATGTTCAGGAATTGAAATACATCTAACCTCCCTTGCTATTGGAAGGTTAATCTTGTGAGGACTACACTCACTAGAGGATACATGCTCATGATTATCACTCGACATGGGTGCAGTGCTGCTCCTGGGAGGATCTATGGCCATGGGGACAATGGAACTGTCTCCTTCTCCCTCTGATGTTGCTATCTCCATGATATGCTAAGGTGGTGGTGGTGATGGCATGACTATGATGCTGTGATGTTGCCACTACCTCTTCACCATAACTGAAGTGGGAGGTCGAGCAGGAGAGCTTAGCCTCTCCTCAGTCGGCAGTGTAGATGAAATGGGATCTCTTGGCCATAGTTGGATCACCGGTGGGGCTTTCTTTTCCCCGGATGCTGCCTTCATGGCTTTAGATGGAATTGTGGAAGATGGAACCTACACTAGTGATGGTGGATGTGGAGTAGAGTGGTGTGGTAGAGGAAAAACTAACTCTCTCTATGTAGAAGCTCTCCTCTCATGGTGGGTAGTATCAATCAATAGAATATCGTCAGTATGACCGGTGCGGGTAGCACATCGATTGGGGAAATCCATGAGGGCGGGGCGGGACATCGCATACCTTACCTCTCTCTTAGTAGCATGCAGCGATACATGCCTCTGGCCTCTCTTATCGATATATGCTCCACGCTGAGGAATAATCATCATAAATTTGGGCCACGGACTCTAACCATGTAAGCCCGCCAACTTCGGCAAAACTGTCTAGAGGCATATGACCTCCTCCTATCTCAGTAGGTGCCTCATCACTGCAAGTGGAGGTGAAACTATAAACCTCCTAACATCTTCCTCTCCATCAGATCGAAAGAGGATGGAACTTGTTCTGTGTGATAAGAGGGGAAACTATCCTGGGTGACTCCTCTACTGCAACCTAGGAGAGTGCCTTCATCTCTTTGACTATGCGCACATGATGTCACTTGATCTTGCAGCACTTATTGCAATGTTGAGTTATGCTAGGAGGCGCAGTGCAAAACTAGGCCCTATCTCAAAGGTGGGGGAGACTATCCTTGAAGCTAGGGTAGTCTTCCCATTGGAAGAAGAAGCAGTGTGGGTACTAGCCATCTTGGGAATAATGGGAATAGCGAATGTACTTAAGCTATGACTGTGGGAACCTCCACTATCTTCCTCTTCAGTGAGTGAAATTCAAAATCTGATTGCATCTCAACATGGATGACTGCCTTCTTCCCAATCACCACACTCCTATTGGTGGTGGTGAGGGTTTCCCCCTCATAAGTGATCCTGGCCCCCTCGAATCCTCAACCAAAGTGAATCAGTTGGGTAAAATCAATTTGGGGAAGCCTGGCCCGATCCAAGGCCAAATTCATCCCAAAGGAGAAAGTGAAGACATACTTCTGGGCATCCATTTGAACTGTATTGAACTTAATTAAAAAGTTGACTGAAACTGAGCTGAAGCTCTGCAATTATTAAAAATAAAGTCAAATCAAATTTTCTATCTTAATTTGCTTAGGAATTTGACCCCAGTCTCAATAATTTGAATATGTTAAGTGGGGCTCTTTTAATTTAGGTGAGAGATTTTGAATTTTGAATTGGCGAAGAGATTTTGAATTTATAATCCATTTTTAACAAATTTGTGCATGTTGAAAAATGGGTTCAAAGAATTTGAAGACATTTTTAATGCTTCCATTGGTTCATATTTGAATTTGAGTTTTATGTTTGGGGACCCTTTATTTAACAAATTTGAGTATGTTAAAATAAAGGGTCAATTGATTCTACTTGGGATTACTCATTTAGCAAATTTGCGTATGCTAAATGAGTTATTTGAAAATAATTTTCTTCTTTTTCTTGTTTGCCCATGATATGAATCATGTGTGAGTTTAGAAATAGATTCTTTATTTAGCAAATTTGTGTATGCTAAATAAATTCTAAATGTTTTTGTTTTGATTTTTGAAAAGAGGATCTTTACTTAGCAAATTTTTGTATGCCAAATAAAAATCCAAATGTGTTTGATTTTTATGTTTTTATTTTGAAAAGAGGATATTTACTTAGCAAATTTAGGTATACTAAACAAAGAATCCAAATGTGATTTAATTTTATGTTTTCATTTTGAAAAGAGGATCTTTACTTAGCTAATTTGGGTATGCTAAATAAAGAATCAAAATGTGTTTGATTTTTGTGTTTTTGAAAAGAGGATCTTTACTTAGCAAATTTGGGTATGCTAAATAAAGAATCCAAATGTGTTTGATTTTTGTGATTTTGAAAAGAGGATCTTTACTTAGCAAATTTGGGTATGCTAAATAAAGAATCCAAATGTGTTTGATTTTTGATTTTGAGAGGATCTTTACTTAGCAAATTTGGGTATGCTAAATAAAGAATCCAAACGTATTTGAATTTTGTGATTTTAAAAAGAGGATCTTTACTTAGCAAAATTGGGTATGCTAAATGAAGAATCCAAATGTGTCTGATTTTTATGTTTTGATTTTGAAAAGATGACTTTCACATAGCAAATTTGGTATGCTAAATGAAGGATCCAAATGTGTTTGATTTTTATGTTTTGATTTTGAAAAGAGGATCTTCACTTAGGAAATTTGGGTATGCTAAATGAAGGATCCAAATGTGTTTGATTTTTATGTTTTGATTTTGAAAGAGGATCTTTACTTAGCAAATTTAGGTATGCTAAATAAAGAATACAAATGTGTGATTTTGTGATTTTGAAAGAGGATCTTTACTTAGAAAATTTGGGTATGCTAAATAAAGAATCCAAATGTGTTTGGTTTTTGTGAGTTTGAAAAGAGCATCTTTACTTAGAAAATTTGTGTATGCTAAATAAAAATCCAAATGTGTTTGATTTCTATGATTTTGAAAAGAGTATCTTTACTTAGAAATTTTGGGTATGCTAAATAAATGAAAATCTAAATGTGTTTGATTTTTGTGATTTTGAAAAGAGGATATTTACTTAGCAAATTTGGGTATGCTAAATAAAGAATTAAATATGTTTGATTTTTGAAAATGAGAACTTTACTTAGAAAATTTGTGTATGCTAAATAAGGTTCAAATGTGTTTAATTTTGATGTTTTGATTTTAAAAGAGGATCTTTGCTTACCAAATTTGGGTATGCTAAATGAAAATCCAAATGTGTTTGATTTTTATGTTTTGATTTTGAAAAGAGGATCTTTACTTAGCAAATTGGGATATGCAAAAGAAAGAATCAAAATGTGTTTGATTTTTGTGATTTGAAAAAAAGATCTTTACTTAGCAAATTTGGGTATCCTAAATACAGAATCCAAATGTGTTTGACTTTTATGATTTTGAAAATAGGATATTTACTTAGCAAATTTGAGTATGCTAGATAAAGAATCCAAATGTGTTTGATTTTTGAGATTTTGAAAAGAGGAGCTTTACATAGTAAATTTGGGTATGCTAAATAAAGAATCCAAATGTGTTTGATTTTTGTGATTTTGAAAAGAGGATATGTACTTAGAAATTTGGGTATGTTAAATAAAGAATCTAAATGTGTTTGATTTTTGAAAATTAGAACTTTACTTAGCAAATTTTTGTATGCTAAATAAGGTTCAAATGTGTTTAATTTTGATGTTTTTATTTTGAAAAGAGGATCTTTCTTAATAAATTTGGGTATATAAATGAAAATCAAATGTGTTTGATTTTATGTTTTGATTCTGAAAGAGGATCTTTACTTAGCAAATTGGGTAAGCTAAATAAAGAATCCAAATGTGTTTGATTTTTATTATTTTGAAAAGAGGATCTTTACTTAGAAAATTGGGGTATGCTAAATAAAAGATCCAAATTTATTTTAAAAAATGAAACTCTCATTTGACAAATTTGGGTATGTCAAATGCGAGTCAATCATGTTTTATTTTTTTGAAGATGATTTTTTTTTTTGTGTGTGATTATTGCTTTTTGAAAATAAAGGAATTCCAACTTAACACATGTGAAATGTGTTGAGTGGAATTTCAAAATGGTATAATTTTATTTGAAAATAAAACCTCCATCCAACATATTTGGATATATTGAATGAAGAGGCTTATTTTTAAATTTATACTTTTTGAAAAGAAAGAAATTTCAACTTCAACATATGTGAGATATGTTGAAATGGAATTTCAATGTTATGATATGATTCTATTTGGAAATGAAATCTTCATTCAATAAATTTGGGTATATTGAATGAGGATGTTCATTTTCAAATATGTGTTTTTTTTAAAGATGATTTTTGATTTTGTTTAGAAATGAAATTTTCATTTAATAAATTTGGGTATATTGAATGAGGATGTACATATGTGCTTTTTGAAAGATGATTTTTTTTATTTTGTTTAGAAATGAAATCTTCATTCAATAAATTTGGGTATATTGAATAAGGATGTTAATTTTCAAATATGTGCTTTTTTAAAAGATGATTCTTTTTTATTTTGTTTAGAAATAAAATCTTCATACAATAAATTTGGGTATATTGAATGAGGATGTTCATTTTCAACTATGGGCTTTTTGAAAGATGATTTTGATTTTATTTGAAAATGAAATCTTCATTCAATAAATTTGGGTATATTGAATAAGGATGTTAATTTTCAAATATTTGCTTTTAAAATATGATTTTTGATTTTGTTTAGAAATGAACTCTTCATTCAATAAATTTGGGTATATTGAATGAGGATGTTCATTTTCAACAAAGCACTTTTTGAAAGATGATTTTGATTTTCTTTGGAAATGAAATCTTTATTCAATAAATTTGGGTATATTGAATGAGGATATACATATGTTCTTTTTGAAAGATGATTCTTAACTTTTGATTTTTGAAATGATCCTACATATAACAATTTTGAAAATTGTTAAATGAGGTTGAGTTATGAAAATTTTTTGTGAAAGTATTGAACTTTTGGAAAGTGCTTTT
Organism: Cymbidium sinense; assembly: GCA_021442155.1. Lineage (NCBI taxonomy): Eukaryota > Viridiplantae > Streptophyta > Magnoliopsida > Asparagales > Orchidaceae > Cymbidium > Cymbidium sinense. The sequence goes on from CM038229.1 coordinate 23,159,165, forward strand.
TGAAAAGTAGAATTTTTTATGATGGATTTATTTTCTTTATTTGTAAAATGAACCTTACCATATATAAAAGGTAAGGAGAGTTCAACAAAATTTTTAGTTATTTCTTTTATTTAAATTTTATGTTCCAACAGGGGTTTTAGGACCTACACAGAGTGAGGTCCTAAAACCTAAAGGATGTTGGCTAGCTTAGCTTAAGGATGAAATAAACTGAGTGCCAATGAAAAAGAAGGATAGTCTCAGATTCATATGAAATACAAATCAACTATCGATACTTGGAGACAACGATCATTTACCAAAGATGGAGAGAGGAACCGTCCCCAACAGAGTTGCCAAAAAAATTTGTAGTGTATTTTTTATTTTTCAAACTTTGGGAAATTTTAAAAAATAAAACTTCAGTGTTTATGTATGTTGGGATACTACGTAGATCCGTAGATGTACTTATTAGGGTGATTGGGAATGACATTGAGGAATGATGTACTATCTCGAGAAACAGAAGTCACCATCCTACAATGGACCTAATCATCTAATAAGGACTCCAAAGGACAATGGGTCTTCGAATGTACCAGAGATCTTTCCCCTACTTTATATAGAAAAGTAAAGTAAAGTTTATTTTAAACCGAGTACATTAAGTTACCTATAGAGACAATCCCCCATAGTTAATTACATCTTATGGAATGAGATTCCTTAAGAATACTCTCAATTAAGATAAATGATTATTATCTCCAAAGATTTCAAAGATAGGATTATTAATAAATTAGTTATTTTTGGAAAATCAAGTGAGATTGATCAAAAGAAGGGAGTTATTTTCAAAACCAAAAGGAGATGAGTAGGGGATGCTCATGATACTAGGAAACCTAGTAAGTATCCCAAACTATCCTAGGGTTAGGCTTTATATTTTTGAGATTTGAAGAGAATTATATGTTTGAGTTGAATTCTTATTAGAAATTTAGGGCTTACAATTTCACAACACAATATCATGGAAATACCTAAGAGGTGAGGATTTATGCTTGTAGTCCGCAAAGGAAAACAGTAACCTCAGATCCTAAATATAAGGAGCTTTGGCGAGTGCCAAAAGCATGACCTAAATATAAGGTAAAAATGGGTATTTGGTTTACCTTCATAAGAGAGGATAAATCACTTGACTATTAGACTTACAACTGCCTAAGGGTGGCCACCAACTAACTCCTCCTACGATTTTAAAACATGTAGGTAAGTCAAATGCTTTTGCAAGATAGCTAAGTTGTTATTTATTTATAAAGAGACTAAGTCCTTAAACACACTCCCTAAGAGACTAGATCATGTAGGGCATGATTTAATGACTTAAATCTAATGCAAATTTTGTCACATTCTATTTTTATTTTTGGACAATCAATTTGACACTGTCTTTAGTATTCATATGCCTAATGCATGAGAAATTAGGTTATGGGCCAAAATTAACAAGATAAGGAGGTGTATTTCCACCATGGCTCTCAAAGATCAAGCCAAGTTCTCTGGAAAAGGTGGAAGCCCTCCAAGTTAAGAGTAAAATAATATGCTTTTTATGCATGATGTGAGAAAAGTAATACAACATCCAACTAAGGGGTTGCTAATTCTTTTATCTTGATTTATAACCTAAAGTTTAGGTGATGTTATGAGTTATTGATTTTTAATTTGAACTGATTAGTTAGATAGAAAATTCATTTTTCTAAGAGCCTAATTATCATCCAGGCCATACATCAAAGCAAGAAAGAAACTAGAAAAAGATGTCATCTTAATGTAGAAGCTAAGCAAACATAAATCAATTTATAAATCTAGGGAAAAAGAATAAAAGGCCATTTGTGGTCGAGCTACACCGCACAAATCAAAAAATAAATTGGGTAGTCGAGCTACACCCTTATACAACCCGGATTACAAATGGATAAATTATAATCAAGAAGAAATGCATTGTTATGGGGGTCTTCATTCTTCATTTCTTTTTTTCTTCTTCATTCTTTCTTCTTTCTTCTTTCTTCTTTCTTCTTTTGGTTGGTTAGAATGTGGTAGCTCCAAAGGCTTCACATGGTATATAAGATATAGTCTTATGACCAATGTTCATCTTAATACCCCATAACAATCATTCTAAAATCCTAATTGCAAAATTACATGAAAATGTGAAAAAGGAAATCTAACTAAAACCTATAAAATAGAGATTAGCTAAACAAACCATACAATCCCAAGCATGTATGTATATAAATTGGACTTAGGAACCCACACATGAGTAACCAAGTTCACCTAGCCTATTTTAGATTATGCTTAAGGGCAGGAGCACCTTCACAACAAAAATAGTTATATATATTTTTACAATACCCCTTAAGCACAATCCCCTGTAGAAAATAATGGTTAGACTAAGATTTCCCTACCATTCAGTCTACATACACCCATAGACTAAACAAAATATCATAAAATAAAAGTGAACATCAAACCATGCAATATAGACTAGAAATGGTGACTTAATGTGTGTGTGCTATTTAAGGTTTGTGTGGTATGCTTAGCTTTAAGGTTGAAGTTTTCTAAGTATGAAAATGTTCAACTTAGAGGGTTTGTTTCATCTAAGTGACTTAGTTACTTTGGTTGATTTTATTTTGTATTTTTATTTGGTTTGAATGAACCTATACTTGATTACTAAGTATTGTAAAGAGAGGAAAAGAGAAGAGAACTTCTCTTTCCTCCCTACCTTAAGTAATTTCTAAGGTAGATTCATATTTGATTATTATTTAGTGAATGTTGTATTATGTGTTTTAATTAATCCTAAGTTTAGATTTTTCCTAAATAAACTTATTCAAAAAGAAAGGCATTTTAAGATTAAGTAAAGGGAAATACTATCACAAAACATGCAACACCTCATTTCTTTCCCAACATGTGTAACATGCATATGGATGAATCCTAAGCATATCTATACATGCAAATGGAAATGTTTAGCACACCTTAATGATGAATGCTAAGAGAGTTACTTAAGAAAATTTGGACGCTTCATGATGCATGATTTTGTTAAGTAGAAAAAGAGTGATTCTTTTATCCATTTTTAAATGCACATTTACAAGTTTAAAAGACATAAGTCAGTATGGCACCATTGTTAGCACTAGGGGTGTAAGGTACAAGACCTACGTAGGGCTACTTAAAGCCTCACAACTCCAGGATTGTCCAGACTAATATACCATTTTTCTTAAATACATGTGCATGTACAAGAAGAAATGCATGGAAAGAGAATCATGCAAAAGTTGATGTGTGTTTGGTTAATTTGTTGGTTGTTTAATTTACATGTGTAAATGTGAGAATACTTCGTAATTCATAACATTGAAGTGGATAGGAAAGGATATAAGCAAGTTTAATGTTCTTTTAAAAGAACTATACACTTTGTAAATCCATCCAAATTCATGTTAAAAGAGAATAGAAGGAAAGCCACACAATACCCATCTTTATATTTATACTCACATGCAAGTTTATAAATAATTATAAGTAGCATATCCTTCAGTTAATATTTTTAATTTATAAGTTTTGAAAATAATTTTGGATTTAATAGTCATAATAGCCATTCATATTCTCACTTTAGCCAAAACATGCAATTTGACATAAAGAAAACATTTCATTTTTTAATTTGATTTTCAAAGTTTTTTTAATTTGATTTTTTCATGACATACACATTTAGCATATTAAGAAAGAAATAAAGTGATGAAAGCATGTAAATTCATTCACTCTAATTAATTCTAAAGACAACCTTATGAAATAGGATTATTTAAAGTAAACCAAATTTGTTTTAAAGAGATTTTTGTTTTGTTTTAAGTTTGATTTGAATTTAGGAAATGTGAAGAGGTTTGCTGGTCCTAACCCATTTCCCACATGTGTATGTTATTTTATTTTAATTTTAGAACCATTAGGTGAGTTTTATGCTTTGCTTAGGTTAAGGTGTACATTAAGTTGATTAATTATCCCTTTTCTACACCACCTTAACATATTTAATCAAATAATTATGAGCCAATGTATGACATAAAATCACACAAGGAATTTAAATCAGCAATGCACCTAGGAAAGAAAGGGCCTAATGCAATTGGCTCATAATTAGTGATTAATTAAGCTAAAGGATTTAATTTAAGTATTTTCATAACCCTTCCCACACATGTGGGTTGGATTTTGATTTCCTTAAGCTACTTAGGAAATTGAACACCTAAGCACCCACCCAAGATGAATTGGTTAAGTTTTGGAATATTTTGAAAATTTTATTAAGTTAATTAAGTAGGTGATTAGTGGGTTAGCCCTTAATTAAGTTTAGATTAAGGAAGGAAAGGGGTTTAGGGAATGGCTTATGGAAAATTCTCCAAATCCATTCCATAAATTTCTTCTTCACATAAGCAAGGCTTAACTAACTTAATAAAGGGGGTAAACCAGTGTTCACATGCTTAATTACCCTTAATTACATAAATGGGGTAATTTAGGATTCATTAATTTATTTCCCTAATTAACTCATCAATAAATCCCAAAAAATTAGGGGAGACAAAGGTCATCCCACTAAATGCATCTGAGAAAATTGAAATGAATTAATGAATTAATTAGGGAGTAATTAGGGTTATTAAGTTTTCCCTAAAATCCTAATTAAGAAAAATACACTGTTCAAAATCCATTAGAAAGAATTTTAGATTATTTCTCTCTAAATTATCTTCACAATGCTTTTTATTTTATATTTTTTATTTTTATACATTTAGTTATGAATATTTGAAGATTCATTGATTAACAATTAATTAAAACCCCTAATTATTAACTAATCATATTGTCCGTGGACTGTGCGCACACTTTCATGTGGCATGATGGGATTGGTTATTTAAGTTATGTCATAGCGTGTCGTGGTGGCCTATCTCTTTTTCTCTGGATCGTCCGACGGTTGAGATAGAGCTCATAGTTTCTAAAGGGATTAATCATAGATCCTACATGGCTTGATCATGATTGTCCATCCAAAATGCATGGATGGATGGTCCATGATCCGCATTGTTTACTACGAGAGGACATTCATCCACTCTCTAAGGAAAGATCCAAGCTCGATTGAGCTCAGATTGAACTCAAACTTTCAATACCATCTAGGAGTAAGCACAAGTAAATCCAGCAGTTAATTTTGCATGAGGTGAAAATTTCTTTCACAAAGGATCACACACTCCTTATTTTAAGCTCGGGTTGAAGGCATATACCTCAGGAGCTATCGTCAATCCATCGAGGTAGCTTTTGCAGTAGAGATGAAGCCCTATTATAGATTTAAGGCTTTGGTATTGGGTATATCCTTCTATTAACCAAGGTGCTCCTCCTAAGCTTGCAGCCTTAGTCTAAACACCACTTCTCTTGCCTTGAGAACTTGGGTGAAGCTTTGGATGAGTTCGATTGGGTTCCCTCAAGGTGCTTGAGAGAGGAATTGAGTTTAATTTGAGTATTGGATGAGTTTCAAAATCTTGCTACCTCCCTTATTTTTGGCTTAGGAAAAATCGAGAATGGGGAAATTGAATTAGCTTGGTGGAGCTTGGGCAGACTTGCAATTGCTTCCTCTAGCTTCCCTAGCTTCAATCAACTGTGAGTGTGTGAATGAAGTGAAATTTGGGGGAGTATATCTCCCCCTAGGTGAAATGGATGGTCGAGCATAGAGATGTCATTTTGATCAAATTCACCCTATGTAATGGGTTTGGGTTGCATGTGATTCAATTTTGGCCAGAGGAGGTAGGGGAAGTTGCCATGTGCAAAATAAGGTGGAGGAGTGATTGCCATGTGCTTGATTTGAAGGGAGTGGTCAGTTTGGCCATTAGGTTGGTTTGGATGACTCAAACCCATTGGAACATGTGCACCATCCTCATTAGTGACCATTTGGTCCACTAAGAGGATGTCAAGTGTTCATGAAAAGAAATTGACAAAATTCCAAGTGGTTTTTATTTTGGGTTACCCTATGGCCTAGAGGTAAAATAGTCATTTTGCTTGGGTTTCTATTTGAATATGTTTAGTATGATTGAAAAATAAGCTGGGCCAAGTTTCAATAAATTTGGAATTAATTTGATGTGATTTGGCTTATGTTGACCCATTTAGGTCAAAATTGGTCAACTTGGGTCAAATTGACCAATTGGTCAAAATGGGTCAAACCAAGGGTTGGGCCAAGTTCATATGACCATTTGAAATATTTTGGCATCATTGGTTTGGTTCAATTTAATTTATATTTGGATTTGGTTCATTTGATTTCATTTAAGCCAACTGGGTCAAGTTGCCAATTTGACCTATTTGGGTTAGGTCATGAGTTGGTTTAGATTTCATTGGTCATATGAAATGTATTAGTATCTTTGTTTTCAATTAATTTTGGTTTAATTTGATTTTGGCTCAACATGACCTTTCAGGTCAAGTTGGGTTCATGGTCAATTGGGCTAGGTTGGGTCTAGTTGACTAATTAAAGCTTTGGTCAAGTTTAACAAGTGATTTGAAATGAACTTGACCCATTGGTTTCATTTACTAGAAGTGTCCACCTAATTACTAGAAGTGTCCACCTAAATCTAGAAGTGTCTTAAGACTAAGGAGACTCTTAGTGTCTAAGAGAAGTCCTATGTTTAAGATGGAGGGGTTGAGAGCACATCCTAAAAATAAGGTCACTAATGATTTGGGAAACACTTTGGGTGAGCTCAACTAGGTCCCTTGATGGTGCTTAAAAGAGTAATTTGAATTTTATGGGGAATTGAGTGAGCTAGAAATTACCTTCACCTCCCATGTTTTGGCTTTGAAGAAATCCGAGAAGGAGAAATTCAAGATGCTTGGAAATGGCTTTGGGAAGTTTGGAGAAGTTTGCTTTCGATTCCTAGAGCTCAATCAAATGCAATGTCTTTGGTTTGAGTTGGAATGAGGGAGTATATCTCCCCCTCCTTCGATTGGATGGCTGAGACAAGCTTTGCCATTTTAGCTCAATTGCATTGATTGGTTTGTTCTAGCTATTAGGCACTCCATGTGGTTCATTTTAGGGAGGGAGTGGAGGAGAGGGAGTACCCATGTGCTAGGTGAGTGTATGAGGTGATCCAAGTCTAATTACATTGGAGGGGTCGATTTAGCTTTGGGTTGGGTCATGGCTGACCCAAACCAATTGGGTCATATTCACCACCTCCCTTGGTGTCCAAATAGACCACTAGGAAGATGTCAAGTGGCTTTGAGAAAGAATATGACCAAATTCCAAGTGAATTTGGTCATAGGATACCCTTTGACCTAAGGGTAAAATGGTCATTTGGCCTTTATTTTGATTTGGCTAGATTTGAAATGATTCAAAATGAGTTTGGCCAAATTTCAAGTGATTTGGAGTTAATTTGGTTTGAATTGGTTCAATTTGATCTATTTAAGTCAAGTTGGGTCAATTTGGGTTTGGTTGACCAATTGGTCATATTAATATGGGTTAGTCAAGTTCAAATGATCATTTAGAGCTTATGGGTATCATTGGTTTGGTTCAATTTGGTTTAGATTTGGTTTTGATTCATAGGTTCATTTATGTCAAATGGGTCAAGTTGACCAAATTTAATCTAGGTTAGGTCAAGGGTTGGTTTAGGCTTAGTTGATCATTTGAAATGTATTGCAAGATTTGGTTTCAATCAATTTTGGTTTGGTTTGATTTCAAGTTGATTTGACCTTTTAGGTCAAGTTGGGTTCATGGTCAATTGGGCTAGGTTGGGTTTAGTTGGCCAATTGAAGCTTTCGTCAAGTTCAACAAGTGATTTAGAATGAATTTGGCCCATTGGTTGCAATCAATTTGGCTTAGATCAAGATTTCATCCATTTTGACTTTTAGGCCAACTTGGGTCAACCTAGGTCAAGTGGCCAATTGGGCTTGGTTTGGCTCAATTGATGGCTTGGTTAAGTTCAATCATTGATTATGGATTGGTTTAGATTAATGGTTTCAATCAATTTAACTTATGATATATTTTAGCTAGTTTAGGTTTCATTTGGGTTAAGTGTTGACTTGGTCAAAGGCTAAGTTTGACTTGGTTTTACCTAATTTGAGTGATTGATCATCCTAGGATGATTGTTGTTCACAATGTGAGGCTTAGATGGGCTTAGTTCAATCAAATTTGGGTTGGATTAGAATTTGGCTCAAAAAGGTGCTCTAGGTCACTTTGGGTCAAGTGAGCCTAAGTGGGTCAATTGGCTTGATCAAGGATTGATTCAAGTTTGGTTGAACTCATATGTGGACTTATGATTGAAATATAAATCTAATTGTAATTGATTTGAAGTCAAATGGGTTTTGATTCATTTGACAATTTCAAGTAAAAAGGGTGAATATGGGTTTGACTTGGGTTAGTTTGATTTTGGCTTAATGATTGAAGTTTATGTTTATTTTTGGGCATGTGATTGAATAAATGATTGTTTGAAGAGAAAATCCAAGGATTTGGATTGATTTAAGAAGGTTTTGGCTAAGTTCAAGAATTTGACTTGAAAGAGTATAAGTTGGATTTAAGTTGGATTTGTATTTGAGTTTTGAATTTAGTTTTGGTTATTTGAATTATATTTCATTTATATTTGTGAATATATGTGAGAATATAAATAGGTTATAAAAAAATCTTGAATTTGGAGTGATTTGGATTTGGTTTGGCTAAGTTCAAGGATTTGACTTGAAAGAGTATAAGTTAGATTTAAGTTGGATTTGAGTTTTAAATTTAGTTTTGGTTATTTGAATTTATATTTCATTTATATTTGTGAATATAAATGAGAATATAAATGGGTAATGAGAAAATCTTTTGAATTTGGAGTGATTTGGATTTGGTTTGAGCGGACATATGATGAAATCAAAATGGCTTAAGAAAGATTTTGTATTTGGAATTGATCATGGGTTTTAATCATTTGAGATTTGATTCATGATTTGAGTTTTGGAATTGAATTATGATTTGAGAAAATCAATTAAGTTGGAATTGATTTAAGATTTGATTTGGAATTGATTTGAATTTGAAGTTGATTTGAAAGAAGGAAGTAAGGATTTGGTTCAAGCTATTGGGTAGGCAAGTTTTCCTAATACCCCTAAGGAATAACCTATTCTTATGGCTAACTCTTCTAAGTCTCTAGAGTTAGGTTAAGTGTTCACCTAATCAATAGAAGTATCATAAGACTAAGGAACTCTTAGTGTTTAGAGGAGTCCTTATGCTTAAGATGAAGAAGTTCAAAGCTCACTCCAAAAGTGAGGTCAATAATCAAAAAATAAAATGCAAGCTTCTCTATGATGTGATCTACACAAGACAAAATCCTCAAAAGACCAACACATAGGGGTCATCTATGGTTTGAGAAGGATTTCCTCTAGAGCTAAAGACCAATGATCCAATGCAAGAGGTAGCTTTTTCTTAAAGAGGTGAAGCCCTACTAAGAAGATCTCGAGCCTCCTCACCGATTGCTCCTACAATCAAGCTCCATCGCACTTCGTTGAAGTTTGGTCTCCCATGGTCGAATTGAATGGCTCCTGATTCATTTTCACTTGTGAGGATGAGAGGAAAGTGAGGTAATTTAATTTGGAGTTTAGAAGAGCTTGGGGAGTGGTTATGTTTAATGTGTTTGGGCAGAAAAGAAGCTTGGTGTAACCAATGATGGGATGTAGAAAAGGCGTTGGAAAACTTTGGGATTATTTATGGGATGTAATGTGAGGTTTGTGTGAAGCTTGAGCCCTGAGGTGGGGTACAGTCTTCTCCCCATGTAAACCACCCAAAAGAGGTGGTTCAACCTTGGGCATCTAGTTAGGTAGTGGGAAAAGCTAGATTTGGCTATAAATTGATGACCTAGACCTGGAGGAGTTTGGTGGCCAGAGGTGGAGTGGAAAACTATAGTTGGTGAAGCAAGAACTATCTAAGATAATGGGGACTTCACCTTGTTCAATGGTTGGACTAAATAGCCTTAGGTCAAGCTTGGTCAACTAAGGAAAACTCAAGGTATGCTAAGGGTGATTCCTTGGCCAAAGGAGGGGAGTAAATTTTTCTATTTTGAGTTTTGTCTTATTTGAAACTCTTGGTTCACTTGGGTCAAGTGATCCAATTTGACCAATTTGATCAAATTGGGCTCAATTAAGGGTTAGGTCATGTTTATTACTAAATATTAACTAAGTCATATGCTTTGGTTAGGTTCAATTTTGGATGGATTTGGTTTTAGCTTAATTTGGCCTTTTAGGTCAAATTAGGCAAGGTGGGTCAATTGAGTCAGTTTGACCCAATTGGCCTTAATTGGCTAATTGATCTTGTTCAATAATCAATTTGGGAATGTTGATATAAGTTGTAATGGGTTGACTTGGAATAGATTGAGTTTTTCTCAATTGAGTTCACTTTGACCCATTATAGGTTAAGTGATCTAATTGGACAAATTAGGTTTCAATTGAGCATGAGATAAGTTTGACTATGTATTGGAGATGATTGTAAGGTTGTAGCTTAGAGTTCAATTGGGCTAACTTAGTCTAATTGAGTCGATTAAGCAAATTAAATCTTGATTGGGCTTCAATCAAATTCAATTAGCAATGGGCATGATTTTGGAATGGTCAATTTCAATTCAATTAAATCAATTTTGAGTTTATCCCTTTTAGGCTCAAATGGGTCAAATTGGCTTAATAGAGTTAATTAGGTCAATTGGTTAACTTGGAAAACAAATATATTTAGTTTAAATCTAGGCATGATTTGGTAGGACATGTGATTGATTGGTCTAAGTCAATTTGGTCTTGGCATGTGCTTGGGTTGGTAACCTAATAAGGGCCATGTATATCAAATTGAGCCAATGGGCTAATTGGCCCATTCAAAGCTGGTGGGCTTGACCTTCATGCAATTAGGCCATGTCCAATGTCATGGTTGACTCATAGTCATTGTAATGTGAAAATTTGGATTAGTCGGGCAAGGTGGGGTCTACTAGTCCGATGGCTAACCCTATGTTGAGTTTTGTGATGACTAGTTCCCTCTTCATCACTAGATGTGTCCTAGTGTATATGTGAGGAATGCCTTAGTGCCTAGATCAAGTCCTAATTTTGAGAGATGGCAGCTATCAACCTCTCCAAATGTGAGGTCAATGACCCACATCTTCGACGAATTAATTCATCTGAAAGTAGAATGTTATGTTGATGATCTCATTTTTAAAAGTATGAACCGTAAATATCATCTTGATAAAATGAAATTTTACTTTGACAAAATCAAAAAATATAATCTCAAGATGAATCCCCTTAAGTGTGCTTTTAGTGTCTCCCAGAAAATTTCATAGAAGTGGTGTAGCATAGAGGAATCAAACCAACCCTGTTAAAGTCAAGGCAATTGTTGAGATGCCTCCATCAAAGAATTTCTTTCATCTCCATTCTTTGCAAAGACAACTTGCATTCATCCAGTGATTTATGTCAAACCTGTTACATAGATGCTATCCATTTGTAAAATTGATTACGAAGAAAGATCCATTTAAATGGGACAAAGAATGTCATGAAGTGTTTGATAGCTGCAAGAAGTACATGCTAAAACCACCTATTCTAGAGCATCAATCCTAGGGAAACCTCTCATCGTGTACACATCAATAGTAGAATAGTCTCTTAGGGTGCTACTCACACAACATAATGAAGAAAAAAAGATATTACACTATACTATATTAGTCAAAATAGTGGAGCTGAGATAAAATACTCATTGATTGACAAGCACTACTTGGCACTAATTTTTACTGTCCAAAAGTTCCAATATTATATGTTGTCACAAACAATAACACTTATCTCAAAAATTGATCCGCTGATGAAAAACCCAATGTTGACAAGTCGTTTGGCTAGATGGATGGTTTTACTTCTCTAGTTTAATATTACATATGCTCGATAGAAAGCCGTAAAGGTACAAATCTTAACAAACTTCCTTACTACGCATTCCATCCCAAGAAATTCATCGCTTAATAATGATCTTCCTAATGAATAAATTATACTCATCCATGAAAGAAAAAGTTGCAAATCTAGAAAATATACTTTAATGGAGCATCATCAATCAAGTCCGCCCAACCTCCAAATCTCCCTAGGGTAAGAGCTAGTGTTGACCATATCATCATAACACCCAAAAGTGACATAATGAAATGTTTATATAGATTAACTAATCCAAGAACCCATAATGAGAATGAATATAAGGCATTAGGAATAGGCCTTAAACAATTGTTATTGACATATAAAATTTGTAAATCTTTGGAAATTCTCAATGGATCAATAATCAAGTCTTGGTTATCGGTAAAATCAATAAGCTTGAATTGACCTAGTACCACAAACGTGTGCTCAAGTTTATGAAGCAAATTTTGAATGTCACATTAACTCGAATTTCTAAATCAAAAAATAGCTAAGGAGATTGCCTGGATAAATTAGCTAAAGAGATGAAAAACAAGATCAAAGACTTTGTAATGCTTGAGATTTTCACTCATCGAATTATGCAGCTATATATAACCCTCATTGAAAGAGGGGTTATCAAGTGTAAGCCAACAAGATGCAACTTAGGTTGGTTCTCACTTTCCTCAAGAACATCAAGAACAAGTCATTCAACAAGAAAAAGCTAAGCACAAAAATACTTCAGAGAAGTCATGTGAAGGGGAAGAGCCTGTTAATAAAAGATAACCTTTCATCAACTATTTTAAAGAAGGCAAATTACCAAATAATAAATCATTGGCTACATAAATGAGAAAAAGATCATATAATGTGCTTTATGTTAATGGCACTCTATATCATAGGTCATTTGAATAAATATGATTGCAATGCTTAAGGATAGACAAAGCTAATAAGGTGATGTTCATGATTTTTGTGGCACACATCAAAAGGATGGGAAATTATTAGATGTCGATGGTAAAAAGACTACATTAATCATGAAAAGAGGTGTTATGAATGTCAAATCTGTGGTGACATCATCCATTAACCTCTAAATCTGATACACCCAATAATAACATCCTGACCATTTGATTGTTGGGGCACGAATATAATTGGGCCAGTTAATCAATCATTATTAGTTGATCATTACGGCACTGATTATTTCTTCAAACGATATGAAATTGCTCTATTAAAACAAGTCAATGTTGATCAAATAATCAATTTCTTCACCAATAATATTGACTATAGATTCAGTGTGTCATGCTAGATTATCTCAAACAACAACCCAGATTTCAAGAGAATGAAGATCTACATATTCAATAATTGACATAAAATTGATTAGCAATGCTCATTAATTTATAACCCACACACCAATGGCATGGCAAGGTTTTAATAGGACACTAGTCAAGTTACTCAAGAAAATCCTCATGATGAATAAAAAAGTGGCATACAAAAATGTTAAAAGCATTGTGGGCATATAGATCCACTTATAAGACACCAACTAAGGCTGCTCCTTATGTTTGACATTTAGATTTGAAGTCATCTTGCCACTAGAAGTTGAGCTACCATCACTCCGAGTATCTATTCAATTCAACCTCACTCAAGAGAAAAATGCACATCTATGGAAAGAGGAGTTAGATGCACTTGATGAGAATAGACTCCAAGCTCATCAAAATTTAGAAATTTATTAGACAAGAATGTACAAAGCATAATATATCCCCTCAACATAATATATCCCCAAACATTCCAAAAAGGAGAATTAGTCTTGGTGTTAAGAAGATTAATCATCCCATTCGCAAAAGTAGTGGTAAATTTGAAGCAAATTGGGAAGGCCCATACATTATAGAGAAAGTGCATGAAAGAGGAGCTTATCAACTTATTAATTCAAATGATCAATGACTAATGCTACCAATCAAAGAATGATATTTCAACAAAATTTACACATAATAATGCATGATTATGTGCTAAAAGAATGTTGTATTTGTAACTTTAATAATAAATATATATGTAATGTCACTTGAAAATTTTCTTGTAATATAAGAATATATTTTTAAGTTACTACAAAAATTTACACACGTCGCATCATGAGCCACTCACTTAAGCATCACATAAAGGACATCATGCTTTTGATATATCAAAGATGGCGAGATCTCATTTACAAAATGGATAATATATAAATGTGAGAATAATCTTTCCATCCAAACCGAGATATGGATGGCTAGATTCATCCAAGCTCAAGAAGAATGAGATCCGTCCCTTCTAGGCTTTGATCCAAGCTTGATTGAGCTTACAGGCTAAAATTTAGGCCACACCTTCATCATAACCAACACATCAAAGATCCTACGAAATTAAATTTCACTTCACGAAGGACCAACACCTATGAGAATTAAGCTCGAAAAATCACTAACCTCGCCGGAGGTGATCATCGACTTGGTGATTATAAGCAGCTCAAAATCAAGAGATCTTCTCAATTGATTGATTGATTAAGATAGAATCTGAAGATATGACCACCCTTAATTAAGAACATTATCAAATCAACCACTATATTGTTTGCAAGTCAAGACACCAACCTCTTCTTAAAAGGTCTAAACAAGTGTAAAGCATAGAACAAAGGAAGATTCTTCAAAAAGTTAAATAAAACAACAAGCATAAGATCAAAGAAGTCATCCCACAGTTCATGTAAAGCCTATGGCTAAACTAAGGGGATCGTATAGTTATTTAGTCAGTCAAAGTACCGAGTATTGGACAAATAACTTATGACCATAGACCTGACATAAGCCCGAAGATTAGATCGCCAGTATGCATCCTTCAATAAATTCACCAAAGTAGCAAGCATAAGATCAAATTCATGTATGTTCTTCCTGACAAGTCAATATAGAAAAATTAGGTCAATCATCCATTAAGTTCATTAAGCATAAAGTTAAAATAGAAGGAATTTCATATCATTGAAAAAATAAAATCAATTCCTTCATTAAGGCCATCAACTATAAAGTTAGGGCCAAATGAAGCTAAAATCTACAAGATCACTAAAAAGAGACCTTTAGTAAATTCGTTGAAGCAGAAAGTTGAGGACAAAAGACATTCTTTTTCACCTGAAAATTTGAAATAGATAAATCAGGTTAATCTTGACATCAAGTTTATTTAAGCATAAAATATGAAACTAATCATTACCTCCATAAGCTATTGAAGCCAAACCAAGTAGACTTAGATCTCATAACTAATCTAAAGGTTACATCCATTTCTACTAATGAGTGACCATCGAGATTCAATCAAATTCCTCAAAGTGAGATGCAACATCAACAAAAAATTAGATCAACCAATTCACAACAAATATGATTCACTCTATATGCAAATTATATTTGTTGGGGCATTTGTTGACCTCCACATAAATTCCACCATTGAAATTGATCAAATATAAAGAAATAAATGGACTATGGATGTGACACTGCTCTGATCAAAGTTGAAATACCTCAATTGCCATAAAACTCAATCAGAAAGTCCTTCAATCACAAAATTGATTGCATCACTACATCTAGATGTCAAAATTTCTTAAGAGTATTTTTTGTATCTTATGATGATTACTCAATGGAAGAGACAAGCCGTTTATGTAATTTCATGTATATTGAAGACCAAAGGCCTTAACAGTAATCAAAAGACCTCGATTTGTAAAAGTGAATATGCCGACATACCAAAATGTCAAATTTTATCAAATGAGACCTTTTACAATTGATTTGAATCTGTGAGAATGTCGAGCAAATGGATGCGATGTTGAATAATTCAAGATAAAGTCACCTCGATTGAAATTGAAATCAACAAAATGACCTCCGATGATGATAAAAATTGTGTCATTATGTTTGAAGCGTCAAAATTACTTAGAATAGATACGCATATTGCTCATGATTGTTAGACAAAAAAGTTGCCAAAATTGACACATATTTTGAGGCAATGACACATAAATCGAGCAACTACCATTCTATCTCACATGTAAATATTTTGACATGACACATGCCTCTATCCACATTTAGTTTATGCAAGACCTTACATGTTACATCATTTGTTTGTCTCTTTCTCATCCCAAAACTCATAGGAGCAAATCAAATTACCTCTCTCTCTCTCTCTCTCTCTCTCTATTCCCCCACTCCTCACATGCAAGACCACATAAGCACCATCTATCATTGCTCTCCCCTATGGGCTCCAAAAATTCCCCACCAACCTCTCGATGATGAGATTTTGATTTAAATGTCGGTAAAAATTTTAGAAGGCAGATAGAATAGTAGATAAGACACTACCTAGAGATTTTGCTCTCATTTTATGAGGACTTTAGATGGTTCCGGTTTCTATAAGCAGAAGTAGTTAATTACCTCTCACGAGAGAACTTTCGATTAAGGCTAGCCATTAAAATGTTGAATGCATAGCATATAGTAGCATCATGTGGAGTATTGAAATTTAGATTTGTGAAATTCATCATTATTTAACTTAAAGCATATAGTTGGTGGAATGATGATGTGGCCGATCAAGATCCCATGGTTTCATCATCCTTATTTCCCTAGTCTACTTAGTGAGGAGGTAGTCGACTAACCGATGGATCCTTATCCAACCATGGGTTACATCATCCAAGTAATCCTTGTAGACCTGGGGTGGTGTTTGTCTAAAGATATAAGCTTAAGTCCACCTGATGATAAAATCCTATCAAATATACCCATGATTCTCAATGAGCCATGGGGAACATATGCTACCACATGACCATATAATGGTGTCACAAAACCACCATCGAGAGCTGTACGCATCATATGTCACTAGCCAAACTACGGATAAAGGACAAGAACGCAGTGGCATGAGATTATTTGAGTTTGAATATAGTGATTTATTTGACATGATATTAGCTCTTTTGTGAGCTAGATTTTTCTTAATCTAGCATCCCAAATAAATAATGGTGGATGGGTGGATGAATTATTTGCTTTAAGTATTTAAATAATAAATTCCATTAGTTCAGATATTTACTTAATTGAAATTTAGTTTTATGATAAATTAGTTCAGAGCTCAAGTATCTTTTGATAATATATCCCTCGTTGAGATTTTCAATCGTAAAGTCATCATTGTAAGTCTACTTAATCATTTAGTTTATTCCAAATGTATACTATTACTTTAATAATGAGATCGATCTAGATTTATATTTCAAGTATTTTGAATTTGAGAATATTGAATATAATATCATAAATATTTTGATAATAGTTACCCCTCCAGTTAATATCTTCAATCAACTCAGCTATCATTGGGGTAGACCTTGTCAACTCTACTTTTTTGCCAATAGATGGTCGGGTCTATGACTTATGTGTCACTTAAATTCTTTATCAAATTGATATCATAATAGACCTTGTCAACTCTATTGCAAATATAGAAGATTGGGTCTTATAATCTAATATAATTTAAGTTCATTTAGAAGTTGATCATTTAGTAGACCTTATCAACTCTATTTCAAGCATAAAAGATTAGGCCTACTGTAATCACATTCTATGGAGTTGAATATTTATATCTTTCATCGACTTGAATTAGCATTGAAGACATTCATTAGCTTGCATTCTCACATAGTCACATGGATTGAATTAATTTCATCATTCTTCTCCTTTTTTTCTTGAAACCCATGCAGCATCCTCAAACACAAAGTTTAGGTGCTTTGTATGAGTGTCGGGGCCCATGCAAGTATTTGATAATTTAGAATATTTTATTTTTATTTTTAAATATGAGATTAGTTTTGTATTTTTATTTAATCTCAACTTAAGATGTACAACTTTTTTAAACATTAAAATTTTCACTTTAAATCTCTATGTCCGAGCACATGCAAGTATTTATGACTTACGCCTTCTATATGCTTGTATGAAGAACTGCAGATTCGATGGCGTTTGAGGAATTTTAAATTATTCTAATAGCCTATTAGATCTCTTGGAATAACATTTAATTACTTTCTTTTATTCAAAGTTTATTAGTCTTTGGATGTTCAATAGATTCTCATTTATAGCTACTGACAAATCTCAAACTTATCACAAACTCTATTCATTTTTTCTTGATCTAATTCGAGTATTTAATAAGATGAATTATATGCTTCAAACATTTTCCAAAGACTCATTGTTTATGCTTATTAGCAATCATTCGATCTCATTAAAACAAATCTCTTATGAATTCTTTGATTTTTCTCCAATTCATTTGGAGTGAATTATGATTTGAAAATTACATTCCAATTCCAATAAGATCTTTTGTGCTCTTATTGGATACTCAATCAGATCATCTTCTAAATTAATTGAAATGAGATACTAAAGTGCTAAATTTATATTTATTGCCAAAATATTCAGTTCACTTCAAGTTCATAAATCTGTTTGAGTTCAATCCATTTTTTTCATTTGAAATATAATCTTTAAATTCATTTCAAATTCATTGGAAGTTCTTTTCCCTCTTTTTATTTCAATTTTTTTAAAATTCATATTTATGTTTATTTTATGATATTTTATAAATTAACATAATTAAATTTTGATATAGATTATTGCATTTTAATGTGCTTGATTTCTTTTTAAATAAATCTTGATTCCTCCCCTATTTTTCCAAGTCCAAAATTTAGTCAAAATTTTGGCAACATTTTGACAGTATTCCGGTGTCATCCCCATATAGGGGGCTGTATCAACTATTTTAGCCTACCCATCACGCCCTGATGAGCATGACGGTTGGTCTTTTGGAGCACCTCAACCGATCTTTAATCCCGTTATGCCCTAATGAGCATAATCGGGCCTTCAATCCTACATAAAAAATACATATACATATACATATAATTTTCACACACTTCTCAACATTTACAATTAGTAATAATGATAAACCTACATGAGAGTGCATTTGCAACCTAAGAGCAATAATGTCTAAATATGATCTTTCTTTTATCTTATTGAGATAGAATAGAAAAAAAGCCATGAGAGGAAGATGGGAGTGATCAGAGTGAGGTACGACATTGAGTGGAGAATGAGAGTTGAAGAAGATAAATCCATGGAGAAAGAGAGGAGATATGCAGTTAGGTTTTTGTGGCTAAAAAGTGAATTGGACTCCAATCAAAGAGGGATATGGTATAACAGCAGGAGATAGTACTGAGGGGAACCCTGATGAGTTGCCTCTCTATAAAGAATTTGAGAAACCTGCTTGATGAGAGTTTCATACTCTAGGTCATAGAAAGAGAAGGCGAGTGACCTGCTACGTATGAGGGAGGAGGGAAAAAAATGGGAAAGTGTCAGAGACCGAGAGGAACCCGTCTGATGATGGAGTTCCTTCTCGGCAGCGGCAAAGGGAATGATCGGAGGAGGAATCATGTGTGCATGTGCTCGATTGGAGGAGAATTGCTAGTGAGCTAATGCCAATGGGACTACCTTCGACATCAGTACTATAGCTGAAGATGGGAGGGCTATTTGGTATTATGACAGGAACAAGATCTAAAGTGGATTTGATCTACATGCTACCCAATAACAAAGATGACAACTATAAATTTTCATTAGAACCCTAAATTCCATTTCCTCTGTTGTTAAACCATGAATGCAACTAACCTAATAGCAAGCTTTTAGTAAATTCAACATAAACTCAATCAAGCAATAAGGATAGCAACGCTAAAATCTACATAATCTGGATTTATGAATTCCCTTTGATTTTACCTTAGTCACACTGGTTTAGGGTTGGTTGATGCAAGAAAGAGAGGAAGTTTATAGTGGTTGTATTGGGAGTTAGGTTGGCTAATACACAAAAGATACAAGTGGATTTCTTGATTCAGCTTCAGTAAAAAAAAATCTATAAAATCTAAATCAATTCCTAGACATCCAAAAATATTACTCTTATTCTTCCAAATCCTAATTCCCTTTCAAATTTTGCCTTAGATATTGAATTCAACATTGATATCCAAGTAATGGGATGATTTATCAATCCCCCACCATTCTTCTTCTTCAACAGTAGCTAATCACGTGAAGCCCTTCTAAGTTTGTCAAGCTTAGGGTGCTATGAGGGCTAGATGTGAGAGAGGCTCAGGCTATGCAAGGAAAAATAAACTTTTGGAGCAAGTCAACAATCTTTGGAGAGATGGAGGATGCATGCTTGAGTATGGGAGGATGATGTGTGAATCAGAAAGACTAGTTGGGCTTGAGCATGAGAGTTAAGACGAGAAAATGGAGATTGAATCTGCAAATTGGAAAGTGATGGTATGTGTGCCTTTAGCATGAATAAGAGTGAATGAGAGAGGAAATCGATTTTCTTTTCAGCTGGGATGGGAATCGGGATGGAGGTGAAGGGAGAGGAGAGAGGGAGTCGAGGGAGGGAAGAACAACGATGAGGGGCAACGAGCATTACATTTGGCGAGATTGGAGTTTCACAATAATCGAGAGAAAAAAATAGAGATTTCAATCTTCCAGAGGCTCTCCTGTGCAACCGAGAGAAAGAAAATGAGATTAAGACCCTTAATTGTAGTTTAATTACTTTCCTTATGAGTTTAGGCAAGATTTTTTTTCAAAAATATTTGAATAAGATTGGATCTATTTTGGAAATAATTTATATGCAGATTTTTTTGAATTAATTCTGAAATAATTCAAATATTAAGAAATCAAACTTGATCGGCATTAAAATAAATATCTGAATTTAGTTATTTTCATGCCCATATTTATGTAAAAAAATTATCAAAGTTAATCTCATGCAATATGGATGTCGTTTCTATCCAAATTTGATGTTTTAAATTCAACGGCGTAGTCCGTTTGGCAATCGGAGATTTACTTGAGCAATATTGAGATCGATCGAAGTAAATTTGAGGTTTATTTAGGCATCATCGCACTTCAAAGCTTGCTATTTGCTCCATCGAATCAACCGTGAAAGGTCTTGTTCAGTAGTTTTCGACACTTCAACGACAACAATGCAGTCCACTTCGTGAAAGGAGCTCATTCGGATAGCATCGAGGCCTCTCGACTTTAATATGCATGAAATCATTTGTTCAATTTATTTCCCTTCATTGGATGGTAATTCAACAATGTGAAATATCAAATTAAAATTATTTTCATATTCTGAGCGCATTGGTGCAGTTGATTTCATGATCAGAGGACATCTCGATCAATTTCGATCACGATCCGTATTCTTTCAACTCTTTTTTTTCAAGATGCTACATCTAATTCTTGTTGATTTCTAATATATTTGCTTAATTAAGCATATTGACACTATTTATAGGTCAACAAATGTCCCCCAACAAATATGGTGCGCGTATGAAGTGGATCATGTTTGTTGTAAACTAGTTGACCATATTAGATTTGACTTGATTTGTCTTTATTAACTCATCAGGTAGGAAGAGAGATACCTTCAGCCATATGCATAATGCTTTGATGGGCTTGTCAAAGGTCACATCTTAGTGGTTTGTATCTTTAATCCTCCTTTTGCCTTAGCTTCGTGCTTAGCAGGCTTGGTGAAGGAAGAATTTTGAACATTATTTTTTTAAATTTTGGGTTCCTTCTATCCTAATTTTGTACTTAATGGACTTGATGAAGGATTGACGTGATTTGTCCAAGTTGATTTGTCAGGAGGATGTATACCTTCAGTCCATTGCTCATTGCTTTGGTGGACTTGTTGAAGGATTAACCTGATTTATCCAAATTGACTTGTTAGGAGAATGAGCATACCTTCGATCCTTTTGCTTATTACTTTGGACTTGTTGAAGAATTAACCTAACTTATCCAAATTGACTTGTCAGGAGAATGAGCATACCTTTGGCATTGCTTCTTGCTTTTGGTGGACTTGTTGAAGGATTAACCTGATTTGTTCAAATTAACTTGTCAAGAGAATTTGTATACCCTCGTCCCTTTGCTTATTGCTTTTGATGGACTTGTTGAAGAATGCAACCCCTAGTCTCAAGACAAGTGAGTTTATGGAAAGAAGTCGAACACTTGGTATTAATGGACTGGTTTACTACCAAATTCTCTTAGTTTATCCATGAGTTTTTTATGATCTTCAAGATAGCTTCTCTAGCCCTGTGCTTGCTGCTTTGTCAAACTTGTTGAAGGATTTGTATAGGTCTATGCATTGTGGTTGCTCAGACTTCTCCTCGGATCCTCTCTTGATTTGTCGATCAATTTGAAAGATTCTTCATATCTGGATCGCTTCAATTCATTGAGTTGGGTCAGCTTTGGAGGATAGACAACTGTAGTCATTAGACAAACAAGAGAGGGCTCTTTCCTTGTGGCCTTTCTTTACGTTTGTTGGAGACTCGGCCACATTTAGGCTTAGTGAGTCCGATGGAACTTAAAAACTTTTTCTCTTGATCTTTAAGATTTTGATGAGTTCGGGAGGTGAACCTCTAGTCTTTGAAATTATCCTCTACATGTCCTGAGTGGATGTAATTTTCCTATTATTTGCATAGTCACCTGCGACTAAAACAAATATAACTTTAAATGTTATTTGGGGATCTCAGCACAAGTCGTGATGTCAATCCAAAATAGCCATAAGTGTTTTTCTAATATAAAAATTTTAAAATGCCCCCTGAGATGAGACTTATTGTCATATATATATATATATATATATATATATATATATATATATATGAAATTATATGCATGCAAACATGATACTTCTTGATAACGACTATTGATGGGTGGCATAGGTCATTTGAATCAATAATAATAAGTAGTTCCTCCTTTGTATACCTTCTCTATGATGTAAGGGTCTTCCCACTTAGCTTCAAATTTACCATCGATTCTTTTGTAGGGATTATCGATCTTCTCAGCACTAAGACCAACTCTCATCTTTGAAAAGTTTGAAACGCACTGTTCCATCGAAGGCTTTCGACATTCTTGCTCGATAGATTTCTAAGCTTTATTGGGCCTGAAATCTGATTTCATCAAGCGTGTCAAGAACTTCCATCTGTAAATGTGTGTTCTCCTCTTGAGTGAGATTATACTTGATGGCTACTCGAAGTAATGGTAGTTCAACTTCTAGGGGTAAAACTACTTCGACTCCAAAAGTTAAAGCATAAGGAGTGGCTTTAATTGGCGTCTTGTAAGTAGTTCTATATGCCCATAGCACCTCAACCATTTTAATATGCCACTTTCTTTGTTCCTCGTGAGGATCTTTTTGAGTTAGCTTGATCAGTATTTTATTTGAAGCTTCTATCAAACTATTGGCTTTTGGATTATAAATTGATGAATATCATCAATCAATTTTGTATTGATCAGCAAATTTATAGATCTTTGCACTCTTGAATGTTGGGCCATTTCGAGATGACTCATCATAGTTTACCGAATATAGACAACATTATATGTGAAGAAGCCGATGACTCGATCAATAGTAACTTCTTTAAATGGAGCCGTTTTGGCCCACTTGAAAAAATAATCGGTTGTTGCTAAGATAAAGCGATGACCTGATGATGGTGGATCAATAGGTTCAATTGTGTCTATTCCCCAACACTCAAATGGCCAAGATGCAAATGTTGGATGTAGTGGATTCGGAGGTTGATGAATGATATTGCCATGGACTTGACATTCATAACACCTTTTTGCATGATCGATAATATTTCACCATTGATGGCCAATAATAACCCATCCTCTTGATTTTGATTGCCATCTTAGGACCTGATTGATGTGCACCACAAAGTCCTTTATGATTTCATATATCACTTTACTAGCTTCCTCCTTTCCCAAACATCGTAGCCACATTTGTTAAAAAGACCTACTATATAAAGTATCATTGACATAAGCATATCATAGTATTCTTTTGTCCATTCGTGAGGCCAACGGTTTGTTGCTTGGCAATTTTCTTTCTTTAAAATAGTTGATGAAGAGTTGTCTCCAATCATCTAGTAGTTCTACCATGAAGGCTTCTTGTTGTATATCTAAACGTTATTCGAATTTGCATTCCTTTTTAGTGTGCTTATGTTGTTTAGTTTTAGATATTTTCAATGGAGTGTGAGGATCAATCAAAATTTCATCATGTTGGTTTGCACTTGATGATCCCTCTTCCAACAGGGAATATGGACTCACTGGTTGTAGAACTCGATGGGTGAAAACTTCTATCAATATGTGCTCGTCGTTCATGCTTTCCATCTCTTTGGCTAGTTTAGCTAAGCAGTCTACTTTACTATTTTTGGATCGAGACACTTGAGCCAATGTAACATTTGAAATTTGTGTCATTAGCTCGAGAACTCACTTATGATAATAACTAACTCAAGCTTAATGATCTTATAGATTCCTAAAACTTGATTGATGATCAGCTAAGAGTCTCCAAAGATTTGCAAATTTTGGATACCTATGGCAATAGCTTCTTCAAGATCATATATCAAAGCCTCATACTCGGCTTCATTATTTGTTCAAGATTCAGTTAAGCCATAGGAATGTTTTATGATGCCTCCTTCGGGCATTATGAACACGAGGCCAATGCTAGCGCCTTGGGTAGGTTTGGAGGTTGTGCTGGTTTGATCGATGATGTTCCATCAAAATACATCTCCCGGATTTGTAGTTCTCTCTTTCATTAATAAATAGAATCTACTCATCAGGAAAGTCATCATTAAGCGATTAGTCAATTGGGATAGAATGCGCAGCAAGGACGTCTGCCAAGATCTGTCCCTTCATTACTTTCTAGGGTATGTACATAATATCGAATTGCTAAACAACCTATCAATGTTAATCTCATCATCAAGAACTTTAGCAGATCGACCTTTGAGATTAGTGTGATTTTATGAGAAAGCATGTAATGGTGAAGTTTTTGGACTGCAAATATCAATGCTAAACAATTCCTCTCTATTGGAGAGTAGCATACATTGACTTATATTAATCTTCGACTGATGTAGTATAGTGCACTTTCTTTATTTTCTTCATTATGTTGTGCAAGGGACTCCTCTAAGGCTGCGGGGTATAAGATAAGAGGTTTCCTTGGGATAGGAGCTAGAATTGGTGGATTGAGTAGATACTTTTTAATTCTCTCAAATGCTTCTTGGCATTCCTCGTCCCATTTGAATTGAGCATTCTTTTTCATTAACTTCGAAAAAGTTTGGCATCTTCCTAACAAGTTTGATATAAAATATTGAATGAATGCGAATTGTCCTTGTAAAGAGTGAAGCTTATGAAGGTTCTTCGGTGGAGGCATCTCTACGATCGCCTTGATTTTGTTGGGGTCAATCTCAATTCCTCGGTGTCTTACAACATATCCAATAAATTTTTTTGAGGAAATCTCAAAAGCACATTTAAGAGGATTCATCTTGAGATCATACTTTCTGATCCTTTCAAAGACAATCCTTAAATCATCCAGGTGATCTTTTTTATTAATGCTTTTAACGACGAGGTCATCAACGTAGCATTCTACTTTCTGTTGAATTAACTTATTGAAGATCCATGTCATGGCCCTCTGATATGTAGCTCTGGCATTCTTCAATCTAAATGACCTGACTGTGTAATAATAAATGCCAATTGGTGTTCTAAATGATGTGCATTTCTTAGCTTCAGGAGCCATCTTGATTTGATTATACCGATGATCCATCCATAAAGGAGAACATGTCATAGTTGGAAGTGTTGTCCACTAGCAATTCTAACACAGGGAGCAAAAAATCATCTTTTAGGCATGCCTTGTTTAAATCTTGAAAGTCGATCGATCATTCTTCTTCTTTATGGGAACAACGTTGTCTATCCAATCTGCATACTTCTCCTTGCAAATGAAACTTACTTCAATTAGCTTTTTTATTTCTGCAATCACTTGTTCTTCAACATCGAGCCTCATTCTTCTAGGATCTTGTTTGATTGGTATTGAATCAGAATTGATAGCTAGCTTGTGACCTGCCACATTGGAGGATAAGCAAACCATCTCAGAATATGTCCAAGCAAAGAAGTTCCTGAATTCACAAAGTAATATTTTTATTTCTTCAACCTTATCATCAAGTAGAAGGGCACTAACGAAGGTTGGATGGGGTCCTTCTTCAGTCCCTAAATTAATTTCTTTCAACTCGTCCATGGTAGATGTATGCCCACCATCTTCAAGTTCTTCAGGTGCTGGTTTGGCTTCTACTTCCCCATCGATTGTGAGAATGACTTCATAAAAGTTGTCTTCATTTTCTGTTTCAGTTTCAATCTCACTTTCGATTACTGTATAACAAGTGTTCCTTTGATGATTCTTTTTTTGGATGTATCTGAGACCCTTAGTGGTATAATTATCGCTTCTTCGAGAGGTCTATGGACTCCTTGAACTCCATAAGTTATCAAAGAAGAGAGCTCGCCATCTAGTTCCAACATCGATTCCAAGTTTGTGCATCATCCTTCAAATTTTTGGGGGATAACATCTCGGCATCCTGGTGGGCACCATCTCTTCAGATTCTGAATACTGAATAAGTCATTCAGAATCATAGTGTTGACATTCCACAGATCTATAGAATGAAGTTCCCAATCTGCTGCCCCCAGGTAGTGGTGGTACATAAAATATTTTCAGCTCCTCAATGTTGTGAACATCACACGATGTGACTTCTTTGAAATATTAGGGAGGAACTGGTGTAACTACGAATGAATCATTTGATACTAATAGATTAACAGCCCTTCTAGAAGAGACACGTTGAACTTCAGTTGCATAGATGGACTCGAAATCATAATTGAAATCATTGTTATTTATCTCATTTTCTTTTGTTGATGGTTCACATTTTTCCTTGAGTTCAACTGGAATATCTTCTTCTCCTTCTGTATGCCTCTTCAACTTTGGCGATATGTCATAAGTTCTAGAGAGATTTAATGCAGCCTTCTTTCTTCCTTTTCATTCCTTCTCTTCTTTGGGTTGCTTCATAGTTTTTGAAGTTGGAGTTGTAGATTATTGAAGCTTACTTTCTTTTAAAAGAAAATACTTTGCATCCTCATAAATTTTTGCCTCATGAACTGTAAATGGTTGAATAGTGCCAAGAATCTTGTGTTCTGCTCCGTTTCTTATGTACTTCATACATTGATGTAGAGTAGATGGAATCATACCATATTCATGGAGCCAAGGATGGCCTAATAGAGCTTTGAATGAGGTGTCGGCATCTATCACATGAAATTTAGCTTGGGTATAAAGTTCTCCAAACCTAAGTGATAGAATGAAAGATCCGAGAGTCCTCTGCCCTATTTCATTGAAGCCATGGACCATCAATTTATCTTGTCCAAGATGTTGAATGTCTAGGGACAACCCCCTAAGTGCTCGTAGACTCATAAGATTTATTAATGAACTTGGGTCAATTAGAATTTGATTGATTATAATTCCATCAATTTATGTAGTTATATATAATGGGAGATTATGTTCCGTTGTCCCGAGCATAAGATCTTCTTCAGAGAAAGTGATCATCAGGAGATCTTGATCTTGCAAAACTTCAGTCTTATGTCATTCAGAAAAATAAGCTTCATATCCCTTCGGATCTTTAAGAGCTTGAATCAACATTTCTCGGAGGTCCTTCGACATCAAGAGCATCATACATACTCAAATGTGCATGAATCTTTCTCAGATGTGATAGGATATTATAATCATTTCTTTCGCTTGAATTTGCCTTCTTCTTAGGGTCTTTAGGGATGATATCTTCATTAAGTTCAATATTTTTTATCTTCATTTCTGATTTTGTGCTTATTTGATAGCCCTTTCTTTAATGGAGGTGGTAGCATCTTGCCACTCCTTAACTTGACCGCTTTATGCACTCTTGATGAGGTAGCCCCTTCAAAGTCACCATCTACCCCAAGGATTGTGCAGATGCTTCAAAGTCACTACCAAGCTTCAAGCGGATCATTTGGGATTTCTTTGAAGCCTCAACCTCATCCTCATTACGAAAACATAAGTCTTCTTCTGAACTATCTTCTGTTTGTCGCACCATCAAGCGACTTTGATATTATAAGTTTAGGAATTATCCTTCTTGGCAGGACAAACTTTCTAAGTTCATTTTTGCATATTGCATTTTTCAAAACTGCTTGATTCCAATTATCCAAGCATGGATCAAATTGGGGGCTATTCGACACCACCGAAATAACTCGACATTTCTCTAGGAAGTAAGTCTTTATCATTACTTCTTTCTTCATTTGACTTAGTGATCCAAAATCCTTACATGTATCAATAAGCCTATAGTTTGTCTCATCGGTTGATGATACACCTCTTGATTATTGATGATCTTTTGAATTATAGTTCTCTTCTTACTCTTCTTTTTCTTAGCCGACTTCTTTGATTTATGAAGTCTACATTTAGCAAGCAGACTGCTCCTCATGGTGTGATGAAATCTTATCAAAATGCCACTAAGAAGATAAAATGCTTGGTTTAGGCATTTCTTTTAAGTCCAATATAGGTTCAAGTGGTGATTTTCACTTCACACTAGGGACATCTTTTAGCTGCTTCAATATTTTCACGATCTTCTTAAAGACTAATTTCTCTCATTACTCATCAAGTATTGCTTTTTCTTTTTCTTTCACTTTCATCAATGGTACTGAAGTGGACATAACCACCCCAAAGATTCTCTTTAGGATGAACGAGAACACTATCAAATAGTGTGAATTCACCCTTTCTATATTTTCTCTCCAGCCAATCCTTAAAAATATAGCAATCTTCAATTGGGTGGCTAATTACCCGATGATATGGATAATATTTTGGATTATCAGTTTGACCTGACTCTTTGGGTCTTTTCGATTTTGGCAATTCTAATCCTACTTTAAGCGTTTGGCGAAATAACTTTGTCACACTTTCTCTCTTGAAAGAGTATTCCTTACTCATCTTGTCTTTTAGATATAAGTGCACTTGCTCATCATCTCTCATTGATTGCTTTGATTAGGAGTTAACTGATTGTTTTCCTCCTTCATCCGCATAAGCAGGTTATTTTCCTTTATCAACATTGTAAGTTGCTCGCTATCCATTGCTCGAGCTGTAGGAGGTTGTATGAGACTCATTCCTCCTTGAGTCTGAGAATTTATTCCTTTTTAGCTTCTTTAAGTGACCATTTTGAGCAATTCAACTTTTCAAACTTTGCCACTCAGTCCAATAACTCTTGAATTGTTGAGATAGAGGCTATGCATAGATATGGTGACATATTATCATTGATGTTACCCATCAACAATTGGATTGCATGTTCCTTTTCTAGTTGTTGTTTACATTTCATGCTCATATTTTACCAACGTGAAATATATTTAGTCACTAACTTATCTTTCCTTCTTCATTCTAAGGCGAGGTCAGCAATTGTAATCCTCTCAATTACACTAGCAAATCTTTTGATGAACATCATCTCTAATTCAGCAAAAGTCTTGATCAAGTCATTAGAAAATTCAACATACCATTCAAAAGCAGTTGATGTTAAACTACTAATAAACTAGCGGAATAGTGCATCATTGCCTCCTGTATTGCCACATGTTGCCTTGAATTGTGCAAGTATTGTCTAGGGTTTCCAATGCTATTGAATGTATTGAATTTAGGCACCGAATAACCCTTAGGGTATGACACTTGATCATACTCTACCAGGTATGGACGGCCTTTGCTTACCAATTTTTCTGCCTAGTTAGTGGCAATGACAACTTTGATCTTTTCATTTATAATTGTTTCCAATTGAGCTGTTGTCACGGGATCAAATATGTTAGGCACATCTTGAGGGATGGGTTGAAAAGCTAGTTAATTGACTTAATTTCTCCCCTTAGGTGCATTCTATGCTCCGGAAGCTTGAGGCACTAAGTCAACTAATGGATCAACAGGTGTAGCATTAGTTGTCGGATGGTTGACAGGTGGAATAGATGTTGGCACTGCTACTGTGTTTCTCTGCATCATCTATAGCATCACATTCATTTGTACCCTCATTTGATTCATCTTTGCATTTAACTAGATGATCTCCTTATCCTTTGCCCTCATTTGTCGTTGCATTCATTTATGCATTTGGGCTAATTGGTAGTGTCAACAAAGAAAGAGTTATCCTCTTCTCTTTCTAATTCTTCTTCCTCTTCATCACCTGAGGATGTGCTTGAAGCTCCCCCTTCTATTTTCTCAAGAGCTGGTTCTTCAATATGAATAGGAGGTGCTGCTCCACCCCATCTATGTTGGTACTGTCGTGCACTAGATGGTTCTCTAACGTGCTATACCACATACACTACTTCCACTTCCATAGTATCCTCATCATATTCTTCATCTTCTTATAATCTTCTTGAATGTCTCCTCCAATGAATTGCTCTATTTGAGACAAACCTCTCTCAACCGGCTGATCAAAGTCAACTTTCTTTCGTGTAGATTCAGTTGATTGATGATGGGATTCCCTGGAATGTTCACCTAAGTGTTGACCATCCTGTAATTCATCATCAAAAGTTTTCTTCTTTTGAATTTATTTTTTTTGGTTCTTATCATTAGTAGATTTCCAGGAGAGCAAACCAGATGTCACATCTTTTCCTTTATTTTCAATAGTTTCTCTTCAGGGCCTTGGCCTCCAAGCTTGCTTTCCTTCCATCGGGACCTTTCAAAAGCAGATTTTCTGACATACAATCTAGATGTCATGCTTCGATGCTCACCATACAGGGTTTGCTTGAATCAATCATGAGCTCTCACAACAGGTGGTAGTCTACCAGATGAAACATTATTAGCTTCGATTATCACAGGTCTTTGGACTCTTCTTTTCATTAGGCTTATTTCCTTGTCAACCTTCAGCACTCAATGCACTCTGGCAGATAAGGTTTTAGGATTTTTCTTTTGGGGAACCGAGCTTGATGCGGTGGTCGGTCCCAAAACATTATTTCAGCTCACCTGTAGAGCTATTCCTCTTTACCCATTTCAGGTTCTCAAATTTATTATGGGTGGGAATGCTAACGGCATAGTATGTTGTTTAGACAGCAGTTGTTCAGCTCGTAGTTCACTATTCATCCTTCTTCTCTGCCTTCTTGTTAATTTTCCTCTATACGAGGAAGCTTCATGATCATGCTTTCCTAGTACGAAAGGTTCAATTGGCAAAGTGATGTTTACATGCATAACTGATACTTTCTACCTAACAACAGTTCTTTTCATAATCAAAGTGCAGAATATCCCAATCTTTAAAACACAGAAGCTCTTTTTTGGGGAGCTTCTCTGTTGCACGGGCTGATGTGCACGATGTGCTGATGTATCATGAACTGATGTGACATTAACTTTGGCTATAATTACTGGAAAGTCCACACTACCAAATTGAATGGTAGCTCCAGGATCTCTAGTGTTGATGATAGCATTAGCCGGATGTTAGACCGGCGACTTCACATGAGAAGTGTACTCAAGATCCATCTACACAAATGAAAGATGGGAATCAATAATCAGAAATAAATATTCTACCTCATACTTTCAAAATGCAGAGATACAATAGAACAAAAATAAAACATGATATTCAAAAGAAAATTTCAAGCAAATAAAATCATACTCAACAAATTATTATGTTTATTAGAGATTTCATTCTATAACTAAATTTTAATTTTGATTACTCATACTCCACTGCTACTATACTCCAAATTTGACTAGCCAAAGATGAAAAGAGAAATCAGTCCCCACCGAGTCGCCAAAAATCTATGGGCTCAAAATTCCACGGACCTCTCGATTAAGAGAGTTTGATTTAAATGTCGGTGAAATTCTCAGAAGGAAAATAG
This sequence comes from Cymbidium sinense, assembly GCA_021442155.1. Classification (NCBI taxonomy): domain Eukaryota; kingdom Viridiplantae; phylum Streptophyta; class Magnoliopsida; order Asparagales; family Orchidaceae; genus Cymbidium; species Cymbidium sinense. The sequence goes on from CM038229.1 coordinate 23,190,580, forward strand.
AATAGTAGATAAAACACTACCCAGAAATTTCACCCTCATTTTGTGAGGACTTTGGATCTGGTTCTAAGTTTATCATAGGCACGAGCACCTGTAGTTAATTACCCATCTCAATGTTTAGAGAGAATTTTTGATTAAGGCTAGTTGTTAAATCGTTGAATGTGTAGCGTATAGTAGCAACATGTGGAGTATTGAAATTTAGATTTGTGAAATCCATCATTATTTAACTTAAAATATATGGTTGGTGAAATGATGATGTGTCCGATCAAGATCCCATGGTTCCGTCATCCCGAGTTGTCTTGATCCCTAGTCTACTTAGTCGAGGGAGGTAGCGACCCAACGATCATTAAAGAACCATGAGTTATGTCGCCCAACTAATCTTTGTAGACTGGTATTTATCTAAGAAGATAAGTTACCTTAGATAAAATGGCTTTTGAAATTACCAAATTCATGATTCATAACTCAAAAGCCATTGTGAAACATACTGCTATAAATGGTGTCATGGCTTAAGAAACCACCGTCGAGACTTTGGTTATAACCAGTCATGTGGAGCTTGGCCAAACCACGTGGACAGAGGACACGGGCCACATCCTTACTAATATGAGATTATTTGAGTTTGAATATAGTGATTTATTTGATTTTACATTAGCTATTTTGTGAGCTAGAATTTTCTTAATCTATTATCCCCAATAAATAATGATGGATGGGTGGATGAACTGTTTGCTTTAAGTATTTAAATAATAAATTTTATTTAGTTCATATATTTACTTAGTTGAAATTTAGTTTTATGATAAATTAGTTCAGAGCTCAAGTATCTTTTAATAATAATATCCCCTCCGATTGAGATTTTCAATCAACGCGGCTATCATCAGGGTATATAAGTCTACTTAATCATTTAGTTTATTGTTTCAAATCATGTCGACTCTAATACTTTAATAATATAGGATCATATCTAAATTTATATTTCAAGTATTTGAATTTGAGAATATTAAATATAATATCATAAATATTTTGATAATAGTTATCCTCCAATTGATATCTTTAATCAACTCAACTATCATTAGGATAAACCTTGTCATCTCTACTTATTTGCTAGTAGAGGGTCAAGTCTATGACTTATATGTCACTTAAATTCTTTAGAAAATTGATATCATAACAGACTTTGTCAACTCTATTGTAAATATAGAAGATTGGGTCTTATGATCTAATATAGTTTAAGTTCTTTTAGAAGTTGATTATTTAATAGACCTTATCAACTATATTTCAAGCATTGAAGATTAGACCTACTGTAATCACATTCTATGGAGTTGAATATTTATATCTTTCATCAACTTAGCTTGAAGATTCATTACATGCATATATAAATCCATGGGAATTGATTTCATCATTCTTCTCCTTTTTTTTCTTGAAACCCACGCACCATCCTCAGACATAAAGTTTAGGTGCTTGGTATGAGCGTCGGAGCCCATGTGGACAATTGATGATTCAGATTATTTTATTTTTTTAATTATGAGATTAATTTTATATTTTTATTTAATCCCAACTTAACTTGCACAACCTTTTGAGATATTAAAATTTGTACTTTAAATCTCTATGTCCGAACACATGTAGGTATTTATGACTTAGACAATTTCATCTAATTAATGAAATGATTTTGAAAATCATAATTAGAATAAAATTTCTTTTATTTTTTTGGAGGAAGCTCATAATTAGAATTTAATTTAGATCATTTTGTATGAAAAATTATAGATCCGATGGCATTTGAAGTATTTTAAATTATTCTAATAGACTAGTAGATCTCTTGGAATAACATTTAATTACTTTCTTTTATTCAAAATTGATTAATCTTTGAATTATGTCAATGACTCTCATTTATATACTCACTTCTCAAATTTATCATAAACTCTATTCAATTTTTCCTTGATCCAATTCGAGTATTTAATAAGCCGAATAATATGCTTCAAACATTTTCTAAGTATTCATTAATTATAATTTTTAGCAATCATTCGATCTCGATAAAAAAAAATCTCTTATGAATTCTTTGATTTTCTCCAATTCATTTGGAATAAATTATGATTTGAAAACTATATTCCAATTCCAAGAAGATATTCTGTGCTCTCAATACACAATCAGATCATCTTCTAAATTAATTAAAATGAGATACTAAAGTATTAAATTTATATTTATTGTCAAAATATTCAATTCACTTCAAATTCATAAATTTGTTTAAGTTCAATCCATTTTTTATTTGAAATATAATCTTTAAATTCATTTCAAATTTATTATAAGCATTTTCCCACTTTTTATTTCATTTTTTTTAAATTCATATTTATGTTTATTTTATGATATTTTACAATTTAACATAATTAAATTTCATTACAAATTATTGTATTTTCGATGTGCTTGATTTATTTTTAAATAAATCTTGATTCCTCCCTTTTTTTTCTAAGTCAAAAGCTTCAACATTTTAACAAGATTCCTCATCCACATGTGAGTGCAATTTTTCTACCCATCATCACGATGAATGACGATGTTTTGAAGACTAAATTATTTTAATGTTACTGATGAAGATAACTTCAATCCCATAAAAACATATATACATATACATATAATTTCCACAGACTTCTCAACATTTACGATCAGCAACAACGATAAACCTGCATGAGAGTGCAACTTATTTCCAACCTAAGAGCAATAATGTTTAAATATGATCTTTCTTTTATCCTATTGAGATAGAATAGAAAGAAAGCTATGAGAGGAAGATGGGAGTGAGGTTCAGCATTGAGTGGAGACATGGAATGAGAGTTGAATGAGATAAATCCATAGAGAAAGAGAAGAGATATGCAGTTAGGTTGCTATGGCTGAAAAGGGAATTGGACTCTAATCAAAGAGGGGATACGGAATAGCAGCAGGAGATAGTGCTGAGAGGAACATGTCTGATTAGTTACCTCAAAAGAGTGGTCGAGAGGAATCTGCATGGGAGTTGCTCTACTCTGTAAGGGAAAGTGCTGCTAAGTATGAGGGAGGATGGGGTAATGAGAAAGTGGGAGACCAAGAGGAACCCACTGATGAGTTCCTTCATGCAAAGGGAATGATCGGAAGAGAAATTGTGCATGCGTGTGCTCGGTTGGAGGAGGGATTGGTTGGCGAGGTGATGCCAACGGACTGCCTTCGTCATCAGTACTGTAGCCAAAGATGGGAGGGTTGTTTGGTATCAAGACAAGAACAAGACCTAAAATGGATTTGACCTACATGCTGTCCAATAACAAAGATGACAACTATAAATTTTCATTAGAACCCTAAATTTCATTTCCTCTGTTGTTAAGCCATGAATGCAGCTAACCTAATAGAAAGCTTTCAGCAAAATTCAACATAAACTCAATCAAGCAATAAGAATAGCAATGCTAAAATCTACAGAATCTGGATTTCCGAATTCCCTTCGATTTTACCTTAGTCGACACTGGTTTAGGGCTGGTTGATGCAAGAAAGAAAGGAAGTTTATGGTGGTTGTATTGGGAGTTAGGTTGGCTGATACACAAAGGATACAAGTGGATTTCTCAGTTCAGCTTTAGTAAAAAAAAAATCTATAAAATCTAAATCAATTCCTAGAAATCCAAAAAGTTTACTCTTATTCTTCCAAATCCTAATTCCCTTTCACGTTTTGCCTTAGATATTGAATTCAACATTCAGCATATCCAAGTAATGGGCTGATTTATCAATCCCCTAAGCCCACCATTCTCTTCTCCTTCAACAACAGCTAATCACGTGAAGCCCTTCTGAGTTTGTCAGGCTTAGGGTGCTGTGAGGGCTAGATGTGAGAGAGGCTCAGGCTATGCAAGGAAAAATAAACTTTGGGAGCAGGTCAACGATCTTTGGAGAGATGGATGATGCGTGCTTGAGTGTGGGAGGATGATGTGTGAATCGGAAAGACTAGTTGGGCTTGAGCATGAGAGTTAAGACGAGAAAATGGAGATTGAATCTTGCAAACCAGAAAGCAGACGGTGGCAGGATGTGTGCCTCTCTTTAGCATGAATAGAAGAGTGAATGAGAGAGGAAATCAGATTTTCTTTTCAGCTCACCGGATCTGGGAATTGGGAATGGAGGCGAACGTGACTGGGAGAGGCGAGAGAGGGAGTCGGGAGCGGGAGGAAGAACGATGGACGAGGGGTGAACGAGCGTTACCTTCGGCTGGAGATTGGACTATCGGTCGAACGAATCGAGAGAGAAAAAAACAAAGAGGGGTTTCGGCTGCTGGGTTCACAAGAGGCTCTCCCTATGCTTCCAACTGAGAGAGAAAGAAAGGGGATTAAGACCCTTAATTGCAGCTTAATTACTTTCCTTATGAATTTAGGTGGAATTTTTTTTTCAAAAAATATTTGAATAAGATTGGATCTATTTTGGAAATAATTTATACCCAGATTTTTTTGAATTAATTTTAAAATAATTCAAATATTAAGAAATCAGATTTAATCAATATTAAAATAAATATCTAAATTTAGTTATTTTCTATATTTATGTGAAAAATTCATCAAAATTAATCATATAATATGGATGTCATTTAAAAGAATTTGATATTTTGAATTGATACGTAGCCTTTAATCGAGATTTACTTGGAATGTCGAGATCAATTGAAGTAAATTCGATTAATTTAAGCATCGCACTCTGAGACTTGCTATTTGCTCCACACTTGATCGAATCGACCACGAAAGGTCTTGTTCAGTAGTTTTCGATGCTTCAACGACAATGGTGAAGTCCGTTTCGTGGAAGGAGCACATTCGGATAGCATCGAGGCCTCTCAACTTTAATATGCACGAAATCATATGTTCTATCTATTTCTCTTTATTGGATGGTCATTGATCGATGTGAAATATTAATTTAAATTTATTTTGATATTCTGAATGCATTTGTGCAGTTGATTTTACGATCGGAGGACAACTCGATCAATTTCGGTCATGATCCATATGCTTTCAACTCGTTTTTCGTTCACATCTTGCGATTTGATATATTTCTTTAATTAAGCATATGGACACTATTTATAGGTCAACATCCCCATCTAGTAAACTCCTCTCGCCAGTTGCACCTCCCTAATTATGTGTAACCCCGATGAGCATAGGTCGAGCTCCATTCACCTAACACCATCTCACCCCACAACCCACTCATGCACACTTAATCTGAGCATAACTTGCTCCCCTCTCTTGCACATCAGGTCACCGACTAGCCAAGCTAGATAAACCAAAAGTAGCCCTTTTTGCTAAACCCATCTCTCAAGCCATTCCCAACCAACCTCCACTCCTCCCTTCTTCTCTCTCTCTCTCTCTCTCTCTCTCTCCCAATTTTTCTCTCAAACAGAGAGATTTCTCTCTTTCTCTTCCTATCCTCACTCTTCCACTCTCAATCTCCCTAGTCCCACTTTCTCTCTCCAAAAATTAGCAAACAAAATTTTTAGAGAGAGGGAGAAGAAAAGCTCATCCCCCACTATCTTGCATTTCCTTGAAAGTCGTGCCTCCCATTGCATTGCCTCATTTGCATGTAAAGGTAAAATTCACTTTAGTACTCATGCACGTTGCTCCAACGTAACAAAAAAACTTACAAATTAAGTACTTATGTTGTTCCAACACGATGATGAAAATTGTGCATCTTGCTTATGTAAGTACTTGAAGGCCTATGCACACCTTTTTAAGCAGGTAGGTTAATAGAAATATGATCATGATATTGCAAAATATAACTCATATGTATCTTTTTAGACGAATGTGCAGGCCCAATACACCATGAAAAATACCACCTATGTTAATCTAGTACACCACTTAGAAAAATTATATTTGCTTTGAACAAAGGCATTCTAACAATGACTTTTCCTCACACATTCATGGTGGCCAATCATACTAGAACGGGCTTAAACAACATATATGAATAACAATAATCAAAATGGCATATGTCTAGTAAAAAAAAAAATGAATTTACTAGTATAATACATAGCATGATCTAGAAACTTTAGCATTGACAAAAAATAAGCTCAATCAATATTACAATCACATGAAAATGATTCATGATCATATTTTATGATCCATATCATCATCATTTCTCCAACTTCTACAGTATGCCAAGATTCAAGCCCGCTGTCTTCAAACAAATTTGCAAAAAAAAAAAGGTCCATGAATGAGAGACATCATAAAAAAAAGGTTCATATTAACGAAAGGTTAAAAAACCCAGAGAAAAAAGATATTTTTGTCAATTATAAGCTCACCTATTTATAACATTATACATATATAATGCTGAGAATGAAAAAGGAAAAGACAAAGCTATGAATTCCAATAGCATTGTAAACTTTCAGAGAGTTAAAAGAGTTCACTGAAACATCAAAAAATAGAAAGGATATTATCACATGGGAAAGAAAGCATCATTCATGCATATACTGGCGAGTAATACATAAAAAATGATAAAACAAATGCACCACTTTGTCACCATCTTACTGATTACCTTCTGAACGAATGAAAGAATTATCAAGCAAATACACTCTCTCTTTGAGTAGCCCCAATTTTTCTTAGCTCTCGAAGGTGAGTAGCTATTTCCTGAACAAATTGTAGCCCATCTTTTCCATGTCTAAGTGAATTAATAGTGCGGTCAAGAAAATCTCGATCTGCTTCGAGTGCCTCCAATCTTGCATTCAAGTGTTCAACCTCATCACTCAGGGCTATTCCGCCATTTCTTTTACCTCTTTTTGACTTCATTTTATTAGTACAAAATGTGTTTAGCTTATTATAGTTTTCATGTTCTCCAACGGGACATTCGGCTTCCAGAGTTGGGGTAATGCAGTTTGCTTCAAGAGAAAGGCCTTCTAAGCGTGGGGATGGAGGATTTTCAGACGAAAGCATTTCTTTCTTTTCATTAATTTCTTGAGTCTCACAATTCCCTACAATTATATTTTGGGAACACAAACTGTATTTAGTTCCTTCAACTTCGGCTAAGCCTGGTTGCAGTTCAAGGTTCACCCGCTTGGTGTCTTCTGCATAAATTCCATCAGTAAATTCATCATCCTCCTCATCAAGTCGAGATGCATTAGCACTGGACAGTAGACGAATTTTTTTCTCCAACCTCCTCAAGCATTCTGTGATGTACTCCCTTTCATCTTCAAACTCCAGTAAATTTTCTTTAATTAGTCCTGCAGACCATTCAGAATCTTGGAACATTACACTTGATAGGTGCTTTTCTTTCTCCTAGGTCTGAAGACATGAGGTGTACTGGTGGTACTATATTCACTTATATCAGAATCGAATAATGGTTGTGAAAACTTTTCTGCCATAGATTCATCTCTGGATGGGTTCCTACAGCTTTCAAGTTCTGCCTGTAGATCTTGTATCTCCTTCTCCCTTTCTGTGAGTTGGTCATTTAGGTTTTGAAGTGCTTCCTGTTCATATTCCGCTTGCTCTTCCATCATTCTTATGTACTGCATAACCTCCAATTGCATCGCTGCCTTTTCCTCCTGCAACTTATTGATCATAGCCATAGCTTGATTTGCAGCAATAGCTGAAGCATTTCTTTCCTCTTCTAATTCCTTATATAGAGTACTAAGGGATTTCCGGTCTATTTCAATCTGTTTTCTTAAGCGTTCAACTGAAACCTCTCCCTCAACTTCACTAACAATACTTCCATCTGCAGACTCTGAATATAATGAATCAACATCCGGTTTCTTATTAATACTTGGCAATCCATTAAAGCTTAAAGTATGAGATAATTTGCATCATCCTTCCTTCCACAGTCCTAGAAATGAACATGGGACAGACGCTGCTTTAGATCTTCATGGAGTCTAGCAGATTCCCTTGCCATGGTAATCTCAGAAAATAATAGTAACTCAATCATGATTGTGTCTGCTTTGGAAGTTATATCAATTAAACCTATACGCTCGTCAATCTCAACTTGTGAAGTAGAAGACGTTTTCGAAACGTCTACGTCTGAAATATCTGTTGCAAAATGGCAAAAAAAAATTAGATTTTACTGATTAGGAATTTGGTACAGAAGTAGTAATACACAAAAGAAGATGGTATGCCAACACTTTTCTCACCTTTGAAGTTTGAGATTCCCGTAGGAACTGGTTTGGATACTATTGGAGATGATGTTGGAGGATTTGGTTTTCCTTCAACATCGGTCCAGCTGATTTCGTTCAAGCCATGACGGGGATCAACATTGGATTCCTCATCAAGTTGACTTTTCAAAACTGAAGTAGAAACAACAGATAAGACAGGATCAGGATGGATAAGCTTCTCCAGGACTATATCACCTGAAATCACAGATTTTTTTGGAGCATTGGTACTAGATGAAGATGGCATCAAACTTTTCCCAGCAGATTCTTTCTTGACATCTTCAGTTCCTTGTGCCTTAGAGCTTTGATCGTCATCATCCGATAATGGAACTTCTGACTCAGCCTCAGATGCAATCTTCAGTTCTCCATATCTGAAATGAGACAAACGGTCAAGACTATGGCCCTCTGGCTTATAATCTGCTAATGGCATAGAAAGAACTCCTTTGGCCTTGCTCAATCTGTCTTGAAGATGTGCCCGAGCGCGTAATCTTGCACCAGATAACGGACTGCCAGGATAAGCAAGCTCTTTGAAAATAGATTTGTCATCAGATAGTTTATATGCATAGGGCTTATTTGAAGGCTGAGAACAGCATGAACAGGGTCTTGACCGTGGATAACAGAAGTCACGATCCTTGTTCAGTAATGAAGCTTTCACAGTCTTGTCTGAGCTTGAATTGAGAATCTGATCACCATCATCAAGATCAATGCTAAGTTTGCTCAGAAAAAATTTACAATTCTCCAAAGTAGACATCTGTTTAGCAAATGAAAGTAGACAAGTTTCACATATCTCACGTGCATTAGCAAGCTTTTTGTGAACATGACAGAAGGCAAGCGATGATATCTCCAACTTATGGGCATCACAAACAAGATCCCTATAAAATCCAAACTTCTCATTGCCTAATAGATAACCACCAAACCTTGAGCACAATAAACAAGGTGTTTGTAATTTATAAGTATGAAATATCTTTGACACCACCAATAAGCAAATTGCATCAATTAGCAATAAAATAATTAATATCCATTCCAAAAAAGCAGAAAAGAGAGCTGTTGAAAACTGAGAAGGGTCCCTTTTTTGTCCGTTGGGACTTGTATAGCCATGATACGAGAAGGCAGATCAAACTCTTGGGAAAAAAGAGACTCCAACCTCTCCCTATCTGATCACATAAAAAAGACAAGCTGGATTATTTCAGACATGAGCATATATCATTTCAAACAATACAATTCTATAGGGCAAACTCAGAGTATTATGTTAGAAATAACTACTTTTAATGTAGAAGACAAACCATAAATGACCAAAGTAAATGTACAAAGTAATAACAAAAAGATCAAACACCCATAACAACAAGAAGAAGCTTTTATCCCACTATGTTGGGTCGGGTACATAATCTTTTCTCTCTATTGTGTCCTATTAAGTGTCATAGTCTCATTTAAGTTTAATAAAATAAGATTATTTTTAATACTTTCTAGCCAAGTCATTTTAGGTATACATCTACCTTCTTAAATATAGGTCAAATCTAATACATTTATTGTCCTAACTAAGTCCTCAGATAGCCAACGTCTTATGTGTCCATTCTAAGGTGACTCTCTCTAATCTTATCTACCACTAGAGCGACTACAACCTTTTAATATAAATATATATATATATATTTATTCACATTTTGCTCTTAGAGTAAAGCCACTCATCCACATGAGCATCTTCACCTCAGCAACACTTAATTTTATGCTTCTCTTTTATTAGGCAACATAACACCATAAAGAATTGTAGGTCTCACCAACATCTCATAATTTTTTTTATTAAGTATATAATTTTTAATATTAATATATTATTTAATCAGTATTTTCTATTTCATTTCTTAACAGAGCTAGGATTTCTATTTTTGTCATCATAGAGAGAAAGTACACTCGAGCTTGGAAGACGAATGGCTATTGAAGGTAAGTATGATAATTTTAACTTTATAAATGATTATTATTATGATAGTAATCGAATGTAATTTTCAATTACAAGTCAGTGTTTATAATAATCAATTTAATAAAAGTTAGAAGATTTATGACAATTAATAATCATTAGCAAAATATCAATTTAAGAAAATTTAACATATTTATGATCAAATTGAACAAGGAATGTACAGAAAAATGATAAGAGAAATAATTATTTTTAAAAATAGCACTAGAATTTGAAAGAAAATGAATTTTAGGACACTAAAAAATTTTTTTTTTTAAAAAAAAAAGGGGAGAGATCTTGACCAAATTGAAGCTAACGTGTCTTCCAGAAAATATCAGCTCATCTAAATTGAAAATATGGCATGCAAATTTTCATAATTACTAAAGAGGATTTTACACTTTTTCTTCAAATGGCATTACAAAAATTATAAGATGGTCCGATCACCTTCTTCTTATGTGAATATATAGTGCACATTTTGAAAGAGTAGAATAATGATATGATAATCAAATCGTTAAACAATAATTATTGGGAAGTTTAAAATATTATAAAACTAATTTGTTGTTATTTCATATAATCTTGTTGCTCAAAGTTAGCCCAACTCTGCTATACATTTTAGTCGAGTGGTTGAGGGCTTAGATTATCAATCAACAGTTCTTCAATTTAAGTATGCTTGAATGATTGTGCGTGCATCATGTATTTCACAAATCTTAAAGCATCATCAATGATAAATTTAGTCATTTTAATAGAATTTTTATTTCGAAATGAATTTTTCTCTAGTTCAAAAAGTATTATCGACAATCACTTATATCAAAAAAATATGCTCTCAACATTCAAAATAAAACTAACTTCATCTCATTATATCAAATTATTGATTCAAGTATTTAATAACTTATAACATCCCTCTTAATTTCACCATCATTTTGAACAATATATCCAAGATATCTATAACATTCACTCTTTTTAATGAATTAATCACCTTTTGTCACAACCCTGCCACTAGATCTTCTACAACTAAAATTACACTCCATATATTTGATTTTAGATCTACTCAAACAAAAGCATTTAAACTCTAAGGTTGACCTCCACAATTCAATTTTTTCTTGACCTCCTCTCTAGTCTTATTAACAAGAACAATATCATCAACGAAAAGCATACACCAAGATACATCCTCTTCTAAATGTCTAGTAAGAACATACATATCTAAAGCAAAAAGATATGGGTTAAAGCTAATCCTACACCTATAAAAGAGGAGAAAGATATAATTCGTTATTAGGAAACCACACATATATACAAATAATAAAACACAAGAAAATTTTTCTTTCTAAAATTAAAGTGTACCCAATATTAACACAAAGAGAAGCTCCTAATCTCTCAAGCAAAACAAATATGAAACACTAATAATATCTTATAGAAATTATAAGAATCGAATAAAAGAGACAATAAATTAAGATATTTAAATATTATCAAAAGATTTCCACTTTCATGCTCTATTTCTCAATAGCATCTACAAATATCCCTCATGCACATGCATACTCATCATAACTTTCTTCCACATCCTATTTAGATGAGTTTATGGAGTGGAGATTCGAAATAAAAGTTGGTTCGATTTGCAAACTTTTGAACCCATCATTATCTTAAAGCATAATTTATATAATAATATTGTTAAAGTTGTGACACAAATTTTGTAGGTCTCACTCGACTTAATAATAAATTATGAGCATAAAATTTGAAGGCCTCTACCATTGGATTGATCTTATTCTAGCCATTAGATTGCAGTTTATGTCAGCTTGCTTTTTTTGTCATTTTGAGTATTTCCTTATAAAGGGTCTTATATAAATTTATAAATACCTCCTCTCTCTATGCAAATGACTCAACCCCTTCCTTGATGAGGTCTTATCCCAATACTCTCCATTTATAATTCTTTTCTTTTCGACATAGTGAATTATTGATTTTTTTTTCATCTTGAATTTCCATATAAAATATGTGTTATACCTTTTGTTTCTTTTATTGTTGATAGCTCTTATTTTATAACAATTATATTTATCGTTAAAATCATCGATTTTGAATTTTGTACTGATATTAACAAAAGTATTGGGTTCATAAACTAAAACACTAGGATAATATCAATGAAGATACAGGGAGTTCATTTATGTATTCTTTCTCTTGCATTTGCAAAGATATTTTCTATAATTCAAACCCATCACTTCTTGGTCAAAATGTAGATAGCATATCAGTTAAAATCTACAAGGGCACATTGCCCATCATACTGATCTATAACCCATAATAACAAATGCGAAACATAGAAAAAGACTATTTATCAAAGTTTTCAAGAACCCCAGTTGAAAATTTCGGTTTTAACAGAAGTCCATAATACATGAGGTGCAATTTAAATGAATCTCATCCCAACCAAAATGCAGCAACTGACATTTATTATCAAAAACAACAGAAAATCTAAATTCATTGAAAAGAGCGGTAGGCATCAACAAAGCAAACTAATTCGCAAGGCGACTTGCAAAACGAGCCAACCAAAATGCAGCAACGGACACTAATAACAAAAACAAGATAAAAACTAAATTTATTGAAAAAAAAAAGCGTTAGGCATTAACAAAGCGAGCTAATTCGAAAGAACACTTGCAAAACGAACCAATCCAGTAAAAAAAAAAGTTGAAGGAACATAAAAACAGACATGAAAAATATTATATAACGGAAAAAAAAAAACTCAGATAAGGATTGCGAAGGGTAAAAAAATGATTGTACCCTTAATTCGTTAAGGATTGTATTCCCTAAATTAGATCTCGACTGTCACCTGCGATTATATTAAATGACCTGCGACTGCGAGTCGAGGAAGAAGAGAAACTCTACTTTTCTCTGAAGGAAACATTTGCAACCATTAATGAGAAGAGAATGAAGAGAAAGGGTCAGAGAAAGAGAGAAATGAAAGATTTTGGGGGACTTAATTTCATCGTGCTGAAACAACGGAGGAGTGAGCGGAATTGAATCCCCATCCCAAAATAGGGAAGACAACCAACTTAGGCTTCGTTTGGGGGCAGCGTTGGAAATTAGTTTAAACTGAATTTCATAGAAATTTTCGCTCCACATTTCAATATCCGTAAAGCTGAGGATGATATTTGAAACTTGGGCTTTTTTAAACTTGAATTCCTATTTCATTGATCAAGAATGTTAAAAAAATTTTGCAGAAAGATAAAACTATCATTTCATTTTTTTTCTAAATTTTTTTTAGCCCTGTCGTGAACTTTTACTTCTAATGCTAAGAAATAATTTTCTTTGTAAATTATGATCAAATTATTATTTTTTTTTGTAATTTATTAGTCTGCATATTTATAAAATAATAATAATAATAATAATACATCAAATTGATATTTTTATATTCATTAATTAAGATAATATATAAATAAATTTATTATGCAATTAATCATTAATTAAACACACTTTGAATTTTATTTTTAAAATTATTAATAAAATCATTATTAAATATAATTTTTTATTAACATGAACATTAAATGTGCTTTCTACTTTTCTAAATATTCATTTAAAATAGAAATTCCTAACGTAATTTTAATGCACAGTTCTTTGAAAATCCGGTAATCTTATAAAATAATAAAATGCATACCACTATATTTTTGCAACTCTAAATGCATTATATTAGCAGCAACATAGTCATCGTATTAGAAATTTATTAAAAATCTGAACGAATAAGTTATGAAATATTAAATAAATCATTAATTAAGTAATGAAATTAATATTAAATTAAAATTTAAGTAATATTATTCTTTAATGATTTTTTTTAAAATTCTTTTGCTAGGTCTACATCAAGGCTATTGAAAGAAATTAATTACTACAAAGTTTTTATTAAACAAAAATCCAAATTTAACCTGCTACTGCAATGAAGCAACTTCTTCATAATATATTCGCTTCGAGACTAATAAATCTGCAATGCAAAATTATAAATTTAAGAATTACATATAATTCATTTTATACCTCTATGTTAGTTTCTGCCATATAACTAATACATACGACAACCAATACAAACAATACTTCAAAGAACATCTCTTGAGACTTTATCATGCTTTCTCTAAATCAATAAATATCATATGTAGATCCTTCTATTTCTCTATGCTTCTTCATCAAACCTCTTAACAAATGTATAGCATCCATAGTAGATCTACCCGCATGAAACCAAACTGATTGTGAAACTTCTGTATCACATTGTAACCTATTCTCAATTACTCTCCCATAATTTTAATGTATGGTACATTAACTTAATTCCTCTATAATTTGCACACTCTTGTGCATCACCTTTATTCTTAAATATAGGAACCAACAAACTCTTTCTCCACTCATCTGGCATCTTGTTAGTCTTTAAAATAACATTAAAAAGATTTGTAAGCCAAGAAATTCTTGATCTCCTAAACATTTCCACACTTCTATTGGAATATTATCCGTCCTATCGCTTTTCCACATTTCATTTTCTTTAAAGCTTCACTAACTTCATTTACTACACATAAAATGAAATTTCTATTTTGTTTAGGTATTAAGGTTGCTAAAATCAATCGCATTTTAGATTCTTCATTGAAAAGTTTATTAAAATACCTCATCCACCTATTTTCAATATCTTTTTCTAAGAAAAATACTTTATTATTTTCATCCTTAATACCCCTCACTTGAACCATGTCTTTACTTCTCCTATCTCTTTGGTTGGCTAACTTATACATACATCTTTCACCTTCTTTGGTATCTAATATATTATATAAATCACTAAAAACTAAATTTTTTGTATCATATATTGCTTTCTTAGAATCTCTACAGGTCATTTTATATATTTCCCAATTCTCCGAGTTTTTAAATCTAAACCAAGTTTTATAACAATACTTCTTATTTCTTATCTTTTCTTACACACTCTGACTCCACCACCAACTATTCTTATTAAAAGAAACTTTTCCTTTTGATTCGCCAAGCACATCTTTAGCAACTTGCTTAATTTCACTTGATATTTTTTCCCACATAACGTTAGCTTCCTTATGAACATCCCAAACCTCTAATTTCTTGTAGCTTGCTCTAAAATATTTTTATTTGTGTTCTTAAGTGTCCCCATCTAATCCTACGATAATAATTTAGTTTATTTTTTCTCTTACAACCTTCCATCTTAAAATCTAAAACTAATAGTCGATGTTGGGTACTTAAAATTTTACTTGAAATGACCTTACAATCTTTACAATCTAAACGATATATTTTTCTTATCAAAAAATAATCAATGTTTTACTAGATCCATTTTATTAGTAATAATATGTTCATCTCTTTTCTTAAATAAAGTATTAGCAACTACAAAATCATAAGCTAAGCAAAATCTAATATAGTCCTACCTTCTTCATTAGTCACTCCAAATCCATAACCATCATGAATACTTTTAAAATCTTCTACCACTCTACCAACATGTCCATTTAAATCTCCCCAATAAATACTTTTCTTCAAGAGGTATCTTTTGTATTAATCCCTCTAATTCATTCCAAAATTTTTTTTTTTGAGCTTACCTCCAAACCTACTTGAGGAGCATAGACACTTATAACATTGATAATCTTAGTATCAACAATAATCTTTAAAGCTATAATTCTATCTCCACATCTATTAATACTTATAACATTATCCTTCAAATTTTATCTATAATCACACCTACACCATTTCTAGTTCGACTTTTACGAATACCAAAGTTTAAAACCTAAACTATCAATCTCCTTGGCCTTCTCACCAACCCATTTAGTTTCTTGAACACATAAAATATTTATCTTTCTATGAACCATAATATCTATTAATTCCATTAATTTACCTATAAGAGTACCTATATTCCAAGATCCTAACCTAATTCTAGTTTCATGGACTAACTTCTTTGCTGCATCCATCCATGTGGGAACCCTTGCTTATTTAACATCAGACCGGCCGATGCACGTTTCTAGCACATTTTCATTATATACAAGACATCGCTTCTGGGACGCCCAAGATTAACACAAATGATTTAAAGGATTCATGTCATGATTATTTCGACAAATTTTACACTGGCTGTCGACTACCTAACGCAACCCTCCACTTTAAAAAATATAATTTAAGTTGTACATGCTTTTTCATATACTTTTTACAAAGTTAGTATAAGCAATAAGAAAAACATAATTGGACATAATACATCATAATGAACTCTTATATGTTGAGGCTCACATAATATTGGTAAACATAAAGTATAGTCAATATAATATAAATTTAAAAAATAGCACAATACTAAATTACTTAAAAGAAAATGATATAATAAAGACAACTTCATTCACAATATTTTAACATCTAGTAAAATTAATTATGCCTAATTTCCAAGAGTAAAATAAAAATTAATAAAAGATAATAAGAACAACTTGCATACATATATATTTTACCACATATACTATTGCAACTACCACCATGTATATAGATTTAAACTGCAAAATGAAAATAAAAAAATTATTAAAAGTAATAATAAGAAATTTGCATAACCAACATTTCAGCAATAACATTTTTTTTCACAAAACAACTTTGGATCAAACAAATAAGTACTAGCATTGGATACCTTCTAAAATTATATAATTGTAAAACAATATTATCTTTAAATTCAGCCATCTCTTCTGCTCCTTCCCATTAGTCAATTCTAGATCAATATTCATATTAGAATTGTTACACATGCTCCTACTCTACACTCATATGCTTCTCGATGAATGAAACTTTCATCAACATCACAAGCCTCAAATTCTAGATCAATACATGATGAATGCCTTTGCATATAGTTATGCAATGCCATTGTCGCAACAACAATAAGATGTTCCTTAAAATAGTAGTTCGGCATATCTCTAAGAATTCTCCATTTTTTCCATACACAAAATGCACGTTCTATGACACTTCAAAGTGATGAGTGTGTCATATTGAATATCTCGTGATGAGCTCACAATGGACGATTACCCCTTACAAAATCAAGTATATGATATCTAGTTTTTGGATAAGGCTTTAAAAACTCTTGTTGCAAGGGGTATCTAGCATAAACTAAGTAAAATTTTCCAATAATAATAAATATTAATTTATGTATAAAATATTTAGCAAATAATATTAGATAAATTAAATTGTTAAATTATAAATTTGTAGGTGTCGTTGGAAAATTGTATTTAGGATCTAATATAGCATGTTGAAAAATACAAGCATCATGCACTGAGCATTCCCCATCATAGTACTATGAATGTAAACACATGTTGAAATCACATACAACCATTATATTTTTTGTAGGTGAATGGTATCGACCTATATAAGTAATTTGTTCTTCAACTAGAATGAGAGCATCAACATGTGTGCGGTCAATAACTCTAATATAATTCTTAAAATATGACATGTAGCATGCATCATTTAGAATTTGTGGCAGAATGTCTTGAAATTTCTTATTAAGAGGGATTATAATATCCATAGCTAAACGAACCAATGCTATAAGACCAACCGAAAAATATCTACTTATAGTCTCTATTGAGTGTTGGATGTGCTCACATGTCATTCTTATGGAATCATTATGTGTTAGAATATATATAGTTATTGCAAGAACTTCTTTACGTATAATTCTTTGTGACCCATACAACTAATGATATGAGTCAAGCATATGAAGTAAGTCCATATAAATTTGTTGTGACATTTTAAACATATTATAAAATCTGATTGGATGACTTGATAGAAGTTTACATACTCATTTATCACCTGTATGACTTGATGTCATACATGGTCTCTTATTCAAGTACAATACATGATAATTATGGATCAAACAAGCTGATAATGCTAATATATTAGAAAATTGTAAAAGCTCCATTTGATTATTACGTGGTCTCATCCTTCTCAGAGTCGTCACTAAATAGTTGATTCTTCTTCAAACATTATAAAATTACTACATTAAAAGTATTATAAATTAAAATAACACTATCATGTAGTAAATGAATCAGATTGTTGCTTTTAAAATATATATTTATATAAATTCGTAGAATGAAATAAATAATAATAATTAAATCAGTAAAAAAATAAGATAGATAAAAAAATAAATATAAGAATAAAAAGGCAGCAATATCGTATGGCTATTTGCATTATTGCATAAACCTTCTATGGGAATATTAGATTTGGCGTCAATTACTAAACGGTTGGAGATGTTGCCTGGCGTGATTTGAAATCCGACGGTGAGAATCGAGTTGGGAAGGTATGCGAGCGCGAGGTGGTTAGCCGTTGAGAGAGGCCGGTATTCTTTAGGGGACGAAAACGCTGCTTTGCCTATACGAGGAAACGTTCGCATCTTATCTTCGCTGGATGGGACTTTTAATTTTTAACAGTATATTTATGTAATTAATACATAGAGCTTTTGATATTGCTGACGCAATCATGAAATTGCCTGCAATGTCCAGCTAGGATGAGGATCTTGTGGTTAATCAATCAATGTGCATATGATCCATCGTCTCTTGGCTGAAGGCGGAATCCCCGGACCGCGTTGATTCTCTCTCAGTGTGGAGCAGGTAACATCAAAAGGAACCCGCATGCGTGGTGATGAATGTGACACTTGTTTAGAGATAAATTCTCCTCACCACAAGAGTGGTGTAGATCCTTAAAAAAAAATGTGCATATGACATGTTGTTTTTATTATTATTTTTTTCATATTGGCTTTTCACTGTTTGATTGATTCAATTATTTATCTGTGTGAAGAATTTTTTTTTTCTAAAATCTATAATTACGTTAATAGCAAATCAATGCATACTAGATACTAGTCCTAAAGATGTATATTCAAAATAGTTAATATTGATGTGATCAACTAAGGTGACATTTCTTCTCAAGAAATTCTTCAATCAAGGTTGGTATTTCAATGGCACCCACCTCCTATAGTGTTTCATCTTTCACAGAATTTAACTAATCCTTTTGTGATTAGATAAAATCTCCCCATATAGTGATTATGATTATAGAAGCATGGAATTCATAATATATTGCTCGGTGGAAGCCATTGCTTATAATGAAATAAGAAGTAAACCACATATGATATAATTGTATATCAATGAAACTTTGACAATTATGAAATCACTTTCCCTATGCTCATGGATTTCACTATTGGTCTTATCGACCTCTAAAGTAATTGTCACTAGGAAGGCACCTCTTTATATGGACCAAAACAATGAATCTCTAAATACTTAAAAGTTCTTCAAGCATAATCCCATCCTTTTAGAAAGGAATGGGGATTCAAAGAATCTTGAAATGATTAATACTCACGGGCATGATGATTGCACCATTAAAGATATTTTTGTATGATGCAAGATTTCTATCTTAGAAGATTATAATGTGAGTTGATGAAGAAGACGAAAAACAAGAAGAAGAAGAAGAAGAAGAAGAAGAAGAAGAAGGAACTACATTTTAGGTGAGCTTTTTTAAGCATTCAAGCCATGTTACTCCAACCGCCATCTCCTTGAGATGGCATGTATTATACTAATTATGTTTATCTCTTTTGAAGAAATAGTTAGTGTTTCCTTCCTATATGACTTTTTAGAACAATAATCAATGAGATATTTTTTAAGTAACCCTCCTCAATAACTTTTCCAACAAATATTTAATAACTTTTAAATCATTTATAGCATGGGCATGATCATTATGATGAAGACCAAAGTTTGAATTGTCTCATCACGCTTTGAGTTTCACATAAGAGTCAACCACATAAATATTATTTGTTCGTAATGACGACCATTGTAACACCCCAGGTCAGGAAGGCACACATGTGATAGGATGAAGTAATATAAAAATCTATTAAGTACTCGCAAAATAAAAAATTATACATACAACAAAGGTAATGACAAACTCATAATGATAGAAAAAATAAATAATAATTTATTTCAATAATAGAACTTAAATAATAGCCTCACAAAAAAATAACATTCAATAACAAAAATAATAATATCTAACAACAACATAAACTAACATCCACATATAGAACTAAAAAAAAAAAAAAACAAGAAATAACATAAATATAATGAAACTATAACACTATAAAAAAATCTCGTTGTTCACTGACAACTCGTGTTCAATTCATTTGTTAAGCAATCGACCCAAAAATGAATAGTTATTTTGAGCACAATTTATAAACGATAGACCTTTGCTCAATCGTATTTGGCTTATTTTGGTCAGGAATAATCAAATAATTATACATATATACATACATACATACATACATACATATATATATATATATATATATATATATATATATATATATATATATATATATATATATATATATATATATATATATATGTGTGTGTGTGTAAATGTGTGTGTGTATGTGTGTGTGTGATGAATGTCTTATACATGTGTGATATTTAATTAAATATTTAGATAGATAATTTGATTGCTTAATAGAAATTCTTATTAAATAAAATTTACCAAGTTAAAAAAATTATAACTAACTAAAAATTAAAACACTATAATAACCATTGAATAATTTTAAACATATAATATAAAAACCCAAATCTTAATCCAAACTCCTTCATTTTGCAGCTACCCTTTTCCCCCATTCTCGATTTATTTCCCTAATCCTAAGGGTTTCATTTGTTCTCATTATCGTTGTCACCTCGTTAGATGTTCTCGTTTAATTGCTCTTGCCCTTTCTCACTCATAGAAGAGAGCTCACTCCTTTAGCTCATGGCTCGCCTCTCTAGTCTAATTCTCTCTTCTCTAATCTCTTATTCTTCTTACCTCCTGCTTTGAGTATGTTTTTTAACTCATTTTATTCTTTATTTTATCTTCAAAAATGGACTGAAGGTGGGTTTTTGGATTTTTGATGAGTGCTTTTGTATGATTCGAGTTTCTAGGTTGTTTGAACTTTATTTGCTAGAGCTTGGAGCTATTATTATGATCTTGGAGGGATATAATTCCAATAGTGTGACTAGATAGTATAGCTTCGCTCAAGCTATGCTAGTATAAGGACTACTGCAAATTTTGGATATAATAGATACTCATTCTTTCAGAAAACTGCCACTGTCTATTCAATTAGTAGTAGTTTCTATAGCATGGGATTTCTCACTTCACCTAAGGACTGGTTCGAGTTTCTATGTAGCTCCACATAAGATTTACACAGGAGTTCGCCATACCTTCTCTTTCATATTGTAGCATATACAGTGAGAGATTGGGGAAAGCTAGATTGACATGAAATTTACATTTCCCCTGACATGTGACTTATGCTCCTAAGAGATCATCAGATGAGTAGGCAGTAATAAGAAGCAATGATGAAAAGCTTCACCCATTCAAGAAAGAGAAAATAAAGATATTCACAGTCCTTTGTCGACTAGTTATAATATAGGAGTAGTAGGGATAGATGATTTTACTCATATTCTCTTCTCACCAGTAGTAGTTGAGCCACCAATAGGACAAAAGGAGAGTGATGCCACACTTGTATTATCAATAGGTACTAATGTGGATTCCCCAATGTCTACTCAATTTGTCAGCAGTGATTGTATGCATATTCAAGAGGACCCACATGCATAAGAATTTGGTACTCTGATGACTAGCCATGAGCCACTCTTATCAGATTCGACTTGGGTCATAGTGAGTCCAAACCAGGATTATTTCTCAACTGAGTTCAACTCTTGTGCAGACAGCCACCCCACTCATAGTTTGAAGGATACAACTCTAAGGCAATTTTTTTGGTCTGGAGATCTCATGCTTTGCCTTTAGGATACGTCTTAGGCCTTCATATCCACTACATTGATGCTCTTCAAAGAGCCTATGCCATATAGTGATGACATTACATCACCAACTTCTGAGCGTTGATATGAAAATCTTGCTTGAGCTTTCTAGCTTATATAGAGGTGAATTCTTTATTAGATTGTGTTGACCTCATTTTTGGAGTGAGGATTGATCACTCTCATCCTAGATCTAGGATTCTTCTAACACTTAGGTTTCTATGATGCTAGGACACTTCTAATAATAAAGGGAATACTAAACCCAATCCTAGAGACTTGTAGAGCATGACCCTAGGCCTAGAGCTTACCTTAGGACAAGTGAGCCTCACCCACCCTAATGTGTAAACCAACACTTTTACCCATCAATTCATTTAAACCCAAACTCATATGACTAAAACCAAACCTCATTTGAATTCAATTAATCTTGATTGAAATTGATTTCCAATCCAAGCTCCAAGTGAAATTAACTTGAATCTTAATCCAAGTTAATCCACTTCAATTCTATAACTCAATTCAAACCAGTTCAAGAAAATTGAACTCAACTTTATTCTCTTAATCATTCTAACTATCCAATGGATCATTTCAAACTATTCCAACACTTGCAATCAAGCCAATTAAATCAATTAGACTTAAGTAACCTAAGTTAGCCCATTTGACTTAAAAGGTTGAAATGAGCTAAAGCCCAATTGAACCCAATTCAATTTAAATCAAATCCACAAACCAACTTCAAACTCATTATTGAATATATTCCAACCATCCATAGCTTCAATTAGTCCAAAATGACTTGACCAAACCATTTAGCCCAAAGTGACCTAAAGGGCCAAATTGGGCCAAATCATGTTCTAAGCCAAATCAATTGCAATCAATGACTTTCATCAACCACAAATTGGATATTGAATATGATTTAATCACCAATTAAAGCCAATTGAACCTAACCAAGCCAATTTGGCCTCTTGACCCAAGTTGATCCAATTTGACTTAAAGAGTCAAATTGGGCCAAATCAAATCCTAAACCAAATTAGTTGAAACCAATCACCAATTAGATATTGGACATGATCCAACCTTCAATTGGACCCAATTTGGTCAACCCAACTCAATTGCTTTACTTAGCAGCCTAATTTGACCTAAAGGGTGGTCAAATTAAACCAAATCATGCCCTAATCTAAATAAATTCAAATTAACTTTTTCAATCAATCACCAATGATCAGTTGAACATGAAACTAAACTATGCTCAAGTCAATTGGGTCAATTTAGTCAAATTGGTCAACATGACCCATTTAACCCAAATTAAATCATATGAATCAAATCCAAATCTAATCTAAATTGAATAAAACCAATTGCACTAACTCAATCCAAATAACTAATTAAACTTAAGCAAACTCTCACTTTGACTCAATTTGGTCAAAATGATCAACTTAGCCCAATTGAACTCATTTGACCTATATGTGTCAAATTGAGCCAAACCCAAGCAAACTAAGTCATGGGCCTGCATAAGTGGGCCCAACCCATGGTGAACCTAGGTTGGGTCAAACCCATTGAACTAAGCCCTCCAAATGTGATAAAATCTTCATTTAGAAGGGTTTTCCACCTCCTCACTCCTTGGAAACCATCTTCGGTCCTAAGATAGAGGACCACTGACCCACCTAACCCAAAGCTATTGGATTTGGCCTTTGGCTAAGAAAGGGTGAGTTCACCTATGGGCATCCATTGGTCTGCCTAAAGAGGAGTGTACCCTCCATGACAGTCCACTACACTCTCTCAGCCTCTCACACACATCCACCTCAGCAGCCCCTGCCACATCTGACCACCCACTCTGGCTAGACAACTGTCAAAGGTTGAGCCAATCTCAACCCTGGATTAGTTGGGTAGGAGAGTATACTCCTCCCATCCATTCAAACTCACTAGAGACCTTCCCCAGAGCATTCTGAATAGTCCCCAAGCATTTCTCGAGCTTCTGGTGCACCTATCGTTGGCAAAGCTCCAGCCAAACCTGAGAGTCGTGTCAATCCAAGCTCATAAAAAACTTCATAAAATTCAAATTAAATCTTTTGACATGTTCCCTAGACCTTGATGAACAAAAATAAATTGACTTATGATCGATTCGACCACCAAAAGGAATCTTTAGACCAACTCCAACGACTTCCATGGTAGCGCTTAGTCCATTGAGCAATTTGTGGGGAGGCATCTCGAGATCTTCTGAATAGGGCTTCGTGTTTTCAAGATGAAGCTACCTCTGTTGACGGACTGCCAATTTTTAGCTCCGATGAGGTAAAAATTCAGCAACGTTAGATTTGGCCATTAGGTATTAGTATTTTTTTAAAACAAATTGTGATTTTATGGGATTTCCACCATTGGATATCTTTAGATCTCTTGCCCGATCATTTTGGATTCAATTCCACTGTTAAACGAGCTCTAGTGAGCTCAAATTGAGTGGTGGAAGGTAGACGGTGTCTATCTTCTCGCGCTCGTAGGATGACGTATCATTGACCCTTCATTCTACATGATTAGAATAGATGACCATGATTAATCACGCTAAAAATCTCAATTTAATCCCTTCATAATCATGGGATTAATATCCACCGTCCAATCCGAGATTGGATAGTCGAGATGCATTCGCGTCCACCATCATTGAGTCAGCAGCTATATCAGATGTTTTAAATAACTAATACCATGGAGCCACGTGAAAAGTGTTGTCGCATCAACGTCCATATGGCACTGATGATTTAAAATACCTTAATTAGGTTTTAAAATGTAATTAAATAGAACTTCAGAAAATCATAACTAATAATAGAAAAATATAAAAAATGCAAATAAACCTATTTTGGAAAGCTTAGATAGAGGAGAATTTAATTAAAATAAAATATCTAATTAATATTTATTGAATAGTGCTTAATTTAGGTTTGAATCTTAGGATAATTATTTTAATTAAGATCAAATTACTTGGCTAATTAATTTCAAATTTGGCATGTTGATTCTAGAAGATGTCCTTTGCCTCCCATATTTTTTCTTGGAATTATTAGTTACGTCGTTTGGGAAATTCAAAAATTTCAATCCTAATTGCCATGTTTAAATGATTTAATAATTATTAAAATTAATGAAAAGTAAAATTAAGTAATTAATGTTAATTAATTAATGTAAATAGTGGGGTAACATTAGAATTAATTAGGACCCCTTTTCTAATTACTTCTAAATGTATCATCTTAAAGGGTTTAATTAATATGTTTAATAATTAAGAATAAATTATGGAAAATTAATAATGAAATGTAAATGAAATCAATTTAAGTGACTCAAATGCAATTCATTAATCAATTTTTGTGTTTAATAACATAAAATATTTAAAGAAATTAAATATTTTTTATTGGTGTGAGAAAATCATAAGAGTATTTTTCTTAAATCTTTTCCTTCTTTAATTTAATTAATTCTTAAGCATGAGCCTTACTACATTAAATCTCTTTAAGTGCATTGCAAATTTTATTTTTTCAAAGTATATCATTGAAGGCTCATGTTTAGAAGATTAATTAAATTAAAGAAGCTTGAGAAGGGTGATCAAATTAATATAATTAATAGATTAAACTTAATTAATCTATAAAATACATTTAATTTTCTCCCTATACATATTAAATAACCAACATGGGATGGGGTGAATTATAAGTATTGCTTTCTCCTATTTAGGTTTCAACAACTTGAATATTAAAATTAAACATTAAAAAACTTTGACTAGACTTAAGGGATATTTATCTAACTTGATTATCCTTAGGTTCTAATTATATCAAGTATGTTGTGTGGCAATATTCAATTACTTAAACTATTTTGAAACTATATATTAGTTATTAATTAAATAATTTGAAGCTTAAGTCATTGCTTAATATAAATAATCAATTATGTAAAAAATGAAATGTTCATTTACTCATAATCCAAAGATGTCAATTAATGGTTTTATTCCTATATTCATACTTATGTATCATATATTTAAATTGGCAAGTATATAGTTTGGACATCCCGAGAATATGAAGCTTTATGTAGCCCCAAGGAGGTCTTAGATAATCTCACTTCCCGGTTTAACAATGCCACATACTTTCTTAATTTCATTTATGTGTGTGCAGATATTATAACATAAAGTAAAACCCATTTCATTTTACCATTAGGCTTTACATAAGTAAAATATATCTATACACAACCTTTTTATAATTTTATTTCAATATTTATGTATAGTCTGTACATCCCAAAAACACAAGGCTTTAAGTAACCCTAAGGAGGTCTTAGATGATCTCTCTTCCCTAGTTTAATAATGGTACATACTTGCATAAATTCGTTATATATGAGATGAAATCCCTTTTTTTCTATCAAATCCATGCATCAACATTCACTAAGTGTGCAAAAATATAAATACATTGCATGTATATATATACTAAATCAAATATTAAAGAAACTAAAAAAAAAAAAGAATGTGGATGTCATTGATAATGAAAAGAAGTAGTGGAGTATTATTCATGTGATGGTGACTTAATTTCATTAGACTTTAGATGCCTCTCATGTTTGGATAAAATTCATTAAGACTAATCTAGACTTAGGCTAATTAAGATTCAAGAATGGTTTATTAAGAAAGTTATAGCATTGATGATCTACCTTTAGAAATTAACTTAGGCTAGGGATGAAAGAGTTAAGTCTCTTTCTTCTATTCATAATGATTAGATATTATGTAAGAAGTCAACAAAATAAAAATGCATAAGTTAAAACTCAATCAAGTTGCTAAAAAACTTTAAGTAAAATAACCCTTAATGGGTAATTTAAATAATCTTAAACTTTAGAAAATCCTAATTCTAAAGCCCAATCAAGACATACCACACTAAGCTTTAGCATGCACATTAGAATATTAAGTCATCGATCTTAGTATTAAGTTAGGTCCATGTATGTTGTGGTGATATGTTTTACTTTGTGATGTGATATTTTAGACTGGATGTTAGGATTATTATAAGTTGAATGAATGTTAGGTCATTATTAATCTAATGATATTTTATGTAGGAGGTTATACTTGAGGGACCACTATAATAATAAATGAATATAAAATGTTTTTGCTTACCGGTGCTGCTTATGTCCCTAAGCACAATCCAATTAGGGTAGGTGAGCTTGATTACCTAAGTGTAGGGTGCTAAGTGCACATATGTAAAATATAACTACTTGGTTTGTATGCTTGTTTAGCTAATATCTATTTTTCAGGTGTAGTTAGATTTTATTTTTCATAAAGATGTAATTTTTGTAATAGGATTAGGATTAGTGCACTAGGGTTTATGATGAGCAGTGACTAGAAGAAAAGACTTGGGAGGCCTTGTGAAACTAGGAGAAAACTAATCCAAATAAGGAAAGAAGAACAATAATTAAAGACCCCAATATCATTTATTTTATTTGTAAGAATTAATTATAATTCAGGCTGTATAAGGGTAGAGCTTGGCTACCCAAATTTTTTTCTTTTCTATGTTGTACGATGAAACCCAGCCACACCGGCCTTTTATTATTTTATAAAATTTAAAATTTTGATTATTATGTTTAGATTGTGCAATAGAAATGACATGTTCTTTATAAGTTTCTTAAAGTATGTATATTTGATGTGTGGCATGAATGCAATAAGCTCTTTAGGATAAAAAAATTAAAATTTTCTACCCTATTAATAACTCATAACTTAAATCAAATCAACTCATAACCTCTTCTTAAAGCCTAGGTTCATAATCAAGATAAATAAAAGATTTAGCAACCTCTTAGCTGAATGATGTATATTATCACACCATGCATATCATATTGTTTCACTCTTGAAAATAGAGGATCTCCACTCTTCCATGAAAGGGGATAAGCTTGACCTATGAGAGTAGTCTCTTATAGTGGAGAACACCTCTTTATACTGATTTAGCTCACAACTCAATTTCATCATGTATTTAGGTACAATTATCCTAAGCATGGGTTTAAATTAAAGTAACACGGGTGTTACAACAACTGGCCTTAAGTATTCTATCTGCTTCCTAGGGTTCCCACTTCCATCGAATACCTTGAAGGATGGTGGCACAAAACCCTTGGGGTATTGAACTACATCGAACTCCTCCGGGTAGGGTCTACTCGATGAGCTCCCTTAGGCATACGCCAATGCTTCTTTCACTTGCTGTTCTACCATCTGCTTGATATTTTTTTCATGCATGGGAGTACTATCAACTATCTTTCTATGCAAGCTACTAGTATCCTCATCCATTGGAGTAGTGCTCTTAGGACTATTTAGGATATGTACTAACTCAAGTCAGTCAGCCTCCATAGGAGTGGGTTGAGGGATAGGTGCTTGATTTTGCAATGCCAACACCACTACCCTCATTACTTCTACTTGCCTTTCCATTCTGTCTATCTAATTATCTATAAGTTTGATTTGTTGGAGAAGGCATTGAGTTGACTCTAATGCCTCACCTTCTTTAACTATAATGCACTGAGCCTCTTGGCTAGGCTGTTCTTTATGCAAGAATTCAAGGGTATCAACCATGTGGACTTCATCAGTATCATCTAAATGGTCATTCTCATTTACATTAAAGTGTATCATACCCTTCTCTTGGTGAAACTGATCATCTCCAACTATCTACTTCATTGTGGTATGATAGTCCTCTAATATCTCCTCTATTGATCGATCATCCACTATACCTAGAACTATAGGGACATATGTTAAGTGATGACTCGCTACTAGATTGTGTATTGAAGAGGTGATGCACTGTATGTTTTGGATAGGAGGAGTGTCATCTCTGATTGGTTCGACAATCATAGGAGTCAACCTGGCATTTTCTTATTTTCTCTCCTCTGACTATAGTGGTGGAGCGACTATGATGCTCCTTCTTCTCTATTAGGAGGTCGGCGGTAGTTACGCTCACTAGTAGAGTGGATAGAGTGTGGTACTTGGGATGTAATCATATCACCAAGGGGAAAGACTTCTCTCGTGATACTAACTTATAGTATTTGGTAGGTACTTCAGATGATGAGACATGACAAGTGATGGTGGTCGGTGAGTGGAGCATTGTGGTGGTGATGACACCACCTGGCTCTCCACCGAAGGTCTTCTCTTACAACCATAACTAGTAAGAACTATCTGGTTTGGATGATTGGCTCTGTCAGCACATCGATCAGGGTGGTCAATCAATGCTGAAGCCACCAACTATCTAGCAAACCTCCTCCTATCTCTCTAGCCTTCTTGGGAAACAACCTTGGCCTCTGTAGCCTTTTATCTATAGATCTAATCCCTTACACTTCTAGGGATCACTCATATCAGGTCATGAATGGCAGTAGACTCAGATCATCCATGGACTCTTCCTACCCTCCTAAGTATGAACCTCATACCAGCATAGGGCTTTTTTCCTTTTGTTATTTGGTGTCTCATACTCTATAGGTCATGGGGGTGATGTTGCTATCTTCCTCACATCCTCCTCTCCCTCTATAGTTGAGAAAGGTTGAAACTTACTACCACCAAGAAGGGGAGAGGTCTCACAAATGGACCCCTCTTCAGCTACATGGGAGGCTTCCTCAACCTCCTTGGCTATGCGCTCATAGTACCTCTTAATCTCCCTATCCTTGTTGTGATACTGAGTCTTCATCAATGGTGCATGATGAAAGCTAGTACTGACCTTGAAGGTGGAGGAAATAATCTTAGATGCTAGGATTGACTTCCCCTTAAGAATTGGGGCTGCAGTTGAGGCGGTACTAGTCCTAGCAGAAACTGTGGCAGACACAAGTGGTACTCATGGCATGGGAATCTCTAAGGCTTTCCTATTTAGGGATGGGAACTCGATATCTGACTAGATAGCAAACAACAGAAGTGGCTTCTTGTTGTCCACCTCTTCCCTACGTACTATGCTGAGGGTAGGACCATCACAAGTAACTTTAGAGTGCTCGAACTCAAGGCCAAACTTCATGACTGGGGATGAGGTGAGTATGACCTGATCCATGGACAAATCCGCACTCAAAGTGAATGAGAAGATAAGCTTTCCATATGACATGGTGACTGAGTGCTTGAATGAAAAAGAGATGGAACTTTCCTCTTTTCTCTCCAGAGAAGAATGCCATAGGATTAGACTTCATTCTAGCAATTATTCTTTTGACTTGATTTAAAACCTGCATCTAACAAATTTGGTTATGTTAGATGGGGTTTATATACGTATTGGAGAGGTTTATAATTTTGAGAGAAAATGTCTTGCTTAGTTTGAATTTCACAGAAAGTGAGCTCGAATGAATTTTGAAGATGCTTAAAATTTTAGATTGACTTTATTTAATTTATTTTAGGTGATTTATTTGATTGATCCTTCTTACCTATTGGAGGTCCAATAAGAGTTTCAGGACTTACTGGAGTGAGGTCCTAAAACTTAAATAATGTTGGCCACACTTGTCTAAGGGTGAAAAAGACAAGTTGCCAAATGGAAGGAATGATTGTCTTAAACTCACATACAAATATAAGTCCACTATCGATGTTTGGAGATAATGATTGACTACTAAAGATGGAGAGAGGAATACTCCCTAGCAGAGTCACCAAAAAAATCTATGGTATTTTAATTTGGAATTCTAGGGATACCATGCAAATCTTAGGGAGTACTTGTTGAAGTAATCAAGTGTGACATTAAGGTATGATGTACTATCTCGAAAGATAGATACATCATCCTATATTGGACCTAATCACCTAATAAGGACTCCTAAGGTAGATGGGTATACGTATGTACCAAAGATATTTTCCTTTCTTTACATGGAGAAGTAAAGCATGATTTATTTTATGTCGAGTTCTTTAGTTCCCTTTGGAAGCAAGCTTCCATATTTAATTATATCTTAAGAAATGGAAATTTCTTTAGGACACTCTTGATTAAAGTTGTCAACACATATGTCCAAAAGAATTCAAAGCTAGACTATCAAAATATTGGGTACTTTTGGAAATCAAGTAGGAAAGTTAAAATAGAAAGACTTATTTATGAATTCTAATGGAGAATAAGTAGGAAACACCCATGATACTAGGAAGCCTAGTGAGCACTTCAATCTGTTCTATAGTGAGGCTTTATATTTTTGAAAGAGAGAATTTACTTTTTTTTTTTAAATTGGAATCTCATTAGAATGCTAGGACTTATAGTCCAACAATACAATATTATGGAAATGTCTAAGAGGTGAGGACTTATACTCATAGCCTGAAGGAAATAAGTAGCCTCAAAACCTAAATCTAAAATGCTCTAACATAAGTTAGAAGCACGCCCTAAGCCTAATAGGGGAAACAAGACATAATGGTGTACCACCACAAAGAGAATTGACACATCCTAACTATTCTTATTATTATTTATACATTCATATATATTTAAGATAGCAAGTATATAGTCTGGACATCCCAAGAATATGAGGCTTTAAGTAGCCCCAAGGAGTTGATTACTTCAATTCCCTAATTTAAATAATGGCACATACTTGCTTACATCTTTTATATATGTGTAAGTGTATTTAATTAAAGAATGAGAATCTTTTTTTTCTATTAAAAATACATGCATCCACAACCATTTAAGCATATAAAATGCATTACATGTAAAAATAATACTTTATTTCCTAAGTTCCTTATGAATTTACATGTGTTTGAATGATAATAAGTATATAGTCTGGACATCCTGGGAATACGAAGCTTTAAGTAGCCCTAAGGAGGCCATTTGATTATCTCACTTCCCTCACTAACAAAGACACGTACTTATTTAATTTCATTCTTATGTATATTTGTATTAAAAATTGGATAGAGCTTTAATTTACACGTATGAACAATCTAATCAAACAAAAATATGATCTCCAAATGTATGCATCCATAATCTTTAAATGTGATAAAATATGTTGTATGTATAGGTATACTAAGTGTTAAAACATATGCATGTTATAGGTGAAGGAAAGGAATGGTTTAACATATGCCATGGGATAGTAATTCAACCATATTAATCTTAAGATGCCTTTTATGTTGAATAAGATTCTTTAAGGTTAACTCAAACTTAGTATTAATAAAATATTTAATAAATCATTCACTAAAAGAAACCAAATCATGAAAACATACCTTTACAAAATAACTTAAGGTAAGGATGAAGGAGGTTCTCTTTATAACACTTAGGTGCTAAGCAAATGTCAAATGAAAAAAATATAAGACTAAAATTTTAAAGTCATCTAAATAACTTAAAGTTAAATTACCTATCATGTTAAATTAAATAATTCTAAACTTTAGACAATCATAACTTAAAAGCCTAGTTAAGACATGCCACACTAAGTCCAAACACACACATTAGAATGCTAAGTCACCACTTCTAGCTTTAGGTTAGGATGGTGTATGTATGATGTTGTATTTTATTTTGTGATGTAATGTTTTAGATTGGATGTTAGGAATATGGATCGTAGACTGGATGTTAGGTTATCATTAGCTTAATATTATTTTTTATAAGGGATTATGCTAATGGGGTTGTTGTAAAAATAAATATAAATGTTCTGCTTGCAAGTTGCTTATGCCCCTAAGCATAATCTACATTAGGACAAGTGGGCTTGGTTACCCATGTGCAGGGTGCTAAGCAAATTATGAAATAATAACTACTTGAGTTGTATGTTTGTTTAGCCAATCTTTATTTTACAGGTGTAGTTAGATTTACTTTTTTTTAAAAAAATAATTATGCAATAGGAATTAGGATTATTTTATGGGGATTAGAATGAGTAATGGCTAGAAGGTCATGGGGTGCCGTATGATGCCTTGGAGAAAATCAAATCAAAATAAGGAAGAAGAAGAAGTGAAGAATGAAGGACCCATAACATGTATTCAATTTTAATTGTAATATTATTTTGTAATTCCAAGTTGTATAAAGGTAGAGATCGGCTATCCAACTTTTCTCTTTTTCAGGATGTATGGTGGTACCCGGCTGTATTAACCATTTATTCTTTTACAGAATATATTCATGTTTGATTGATGTTATGTTTAGATTGCACAATCGAATTGCATCTTTTTCATAGTTTTTTAATGATTGGTGATTAAATGTGTGGCTTGGAAGCGATAGGCACCTAGAGAAAAATTAAATTTTCTACCCAACTAATAACTCATAATTAAAATTTAAAATAACTCATAACCTCATCATAAAGCCTAGGTTATAATCAAGATAACTAAAAGATTTAACAACCTCTTAGCTATATGTTATATGTTTCACATCATCCATATCATATTGTTTCACTCTTGAATAGGGAGGGTCTCCACTCTTGCATGATAGGAGAGTGCTTGACCTGTGAGGGCATCCCTTGTAGTGGAGAACACATTCTCTCTCTGATTTAGCTAATAATGTAATTCCATCATGCATATAGGCATAATTAACTTAAAGCCTTTGTCAAAATTAATGTGGCAAAATTACATAAAAAAATTTTAAGATGTTGCATTTTTAGACTAAGTCATATGCTCATGTCAGTGATGATCTAGTCTTTCTGGGAATGAATTTAGGACTCTAGTCTCTTTCCAAATTAAATAACAGCTTAAACCATCTTATAATTTTATAAGACCAGCCTACATGATTTTATAATGTAGGAGGAGTTAACTAGCGGCCACTCAAGGCGGTTGTAAGTCTAAGAGTCAGATAGGTCCATCTTCTCTTATGGAATTGACTCTTACATCCCCTTTTGCTTAGATTTAGGTTGTTCTTTAGCTTGTGCTAAAGGTCTCTAGATTTAGGATCTGAGGCTACTATTTCTTGGGCTATGAGCATAAATCCTCACCTCTTAGGCATTTTTACAGTCTTATGTTGGAGGATTATAAACCTTACCAATTTAATAAAATTTCAACTCAAACAAAATAAATCCTCTCACTTTCAAACATATAAACCCACGCCATAGGATATGTTGCAATGCTTACTAGGCTTCCTAGTATCATGAAAATTTTCTACTTATTTTTTGTTGGATCCCAAAATAAATCACTCCAATTGAACAATCCCACTTGATTTTCCAAAATAACCAATTTATTAATAGTCTTAAGCTTGAAATCTTTGGAGATAATAATTGACTACATTAATCAAGAGTTTTCTTAGAAAATTTCATTTCCTAAGATGTATTTAACTATGGAGGCTTGCCTCCATAGAGAACTAAAGAACTCGACATAAAATAAATCCTACTTTACTTTTCCATGTAAAGTAGAAGAAGAATATCTGGTACATATGAAGACCCATCATGCCTTAGGAGTCCTTATTGGGTGATTAAGTCCATTGTAGGGTGATGTTTCTATCTCTTGAGATAGTACATCATACCTTAATGTTGTACTCGATCACTTCAATAAGTACCTCCTAAATTCTGTGTGGTGTCCACCTGGGGCATTTGAAAATAAACACAACACTTTCCTATACCATATATTTTTCCCCTGAACTACATGTAAGGTAGAACATGGTTTATTTTAAATTGGGTTCATGGTTCCCTATAAAGGCAAGCCCCTATTGTTAATTACATCTTAAGAAGGATTTTTTTTACTAATAATACTCTTGACTGAAGAAATAAGTTATTATTTATAAATATTTTTAAGGTGGTTTTCAAAGGATTGATTTATGGAATTTTCAATTGGGAGCAGTCTAAATTGAAAAGACTTATTTTTGGAAGATAATTGGGATAAAGTAAGAAATGCCTATTGACACTGGGATGCCCAGTAGGCATTTCAACTATCCTATCATTTGGGCTTTAAATTTTGGATTTTTAATTTAGAGTTTGGCTTGAAATTTTCTTAGAAATTTAAGACTTAGATTCTAGTAACACAAGACTGTAGAAATGCCAAGGGTTGAAGACTAATTCCTGAGAAGGATGCTTCAGAACCTAAGTCTATAAGTACATCTAACACAAGTCAGATGCTCGACCTAATTTTATTTTGGGAATTATTGGTCATTCCTCTCATTTGAGGGAACTAACCTATCCCTGAATCTTTTGGACTTATAATCTACCTAAAGAGGCTGCCAGTTAACACCACTTAAGCTCATTTTTAAATTCATGATGCCAAGTCTTACGAATACAAGATTACTGGGTAGTTGTATTATTAGGAAAGGAATCTATGAACCTAGACTCACTTCCTAATCCCTAGAATCATTTAGGGTATGAAATGCATCTAACTAATGCACATTTTTAGATTTTTATTCATTTTAACATAATATTTATTTAAAGGCATTGGGCATGTATTTTTATGCCTAATTCCATGCAATTAGAAATGGTATGAGCCATACCAATAATAGAAGGCAGGCTTCCCCAAGAATGTGGTCATCCTCACAAGTCAGATGCCCCTTATGTGTAATGGGAGAAGTTGTCTAATTTAAGGATTAGAGCAATATGTTTTCATGATTTCAAGACCTGATTATATCTAATTGATTTTAAGTTTTGTCTAAGCCTTTAGTTTATGTGAAGTTTCAAGTTTTCCCTTATTTTTGTCTCAGTTGTTTAGATTTAAGTTGTGAATAAAATTTAGTTTTCCCTATGAGCCTAATCTTCCAAGCATTCAATCACAGGAAATGACAACACAAAAGGAAACCTAGAAAAGTAGGTTGATTCTATTGCACACCCAAAATAAATCAAGCCAATTTTAATTTAATAAAAAGGCCAATGTAGCCGGGTACCACAGTACACCCTGGAAGAAAGAGCAAATGGCCAGCCAAGCTCTACCCTCATACAGCCTAACCTAGAACTACAGGTCTAGATCTATGTGTCATCTTTCCAAGATTCATAGGGGACCAGTGCACCTATCTTTTAGTAAGGTTAGCTCCTGCTAATCTTAGACCCCATAAATCTTAACCTGATTTTAAGCTCAATTTTACATTTTGATTTCAAAATTAATTCTTATGTCGTGCAAAATAAATGTCAGTAAAAAATAAACATCACATAACAGTTATATTTCAAAAACATACGGGCTTAGCATTAGCTGCTTGCCAAACCCGCTTGTCTTATGGGCTATTCTTAAGGGCGTAAGCATACATATAAGAAAATAGTATTTTTAATTTTTATATATGAAATCAGTCCTTTCTAGCATAACCACTTACAAAAGATAATGTTAGATCTGAAAAGGACGTCCTATCATCTAGTCTAATGGGAAAACAATTGTAAACATGTAATCTAAAATAGTACACCACCGAGACCTGTGAAGCACACCATATCACAACATAGAAAATCATAAACAAAATAAGAGAATGGCCTAACTTAAGTCTAGGGTCTATGACTTAATGATCTAGTCTGTGAAGTAAATAAGCTTGTGTAGCAAGACTTCTTTAGTTCAAGTTTCAATTTGTATTTGAATTTGTTTGAATTTTACCTTTGGATGGTTTCAATTCAAATGATTTAGTGATTTGTTTTCATTTTTATTTCACTTTTATTTGGTTAAAGTGAAGTTTACATTTTCAATAATGAAGAGTATAATAGATTCCAATTGGGTAGAAACCATTCTATTCAATAACCTAACTCTTAATGGAATCAAATCTTCATCCTAAGATGAAGATCCATCCCAAAGGTCTAACTAAGATCCTTAAGTATCTTAGTTAATTCTTTTAGTTTCATTTAGATGATTTAGGATTGAATTTAATTCGGATTTAGATTAATGTTTCAATTCTTTTCTTTGAAAATTTGAATCCTTATTTCATTTCTTTTAGTTTGATTTAATTTTAATTTTTGGTTTAGTTTATTCTTTTAATTTGATTGGGTTGAATTACTTCATTTGACTTAGTTTATTTCATTTGTTTTAATTGATTTAGTTTGATTTGGTGTTTTCATTTATTTGATTTGACTTATATTAACCTAAGACATTTAGGTGAAGATTTGAATTCATTCTTAGATTAGTTCGATTGTAGATTTAGGGGTTCATTAAGTGTGGGTATTTTGATTTCATTAGATTATTTAATTATGAATTTATTAACTTAAGATTTAGTTACTCTTAATATTATTTAATAATTTCATTAGTCCTTAAGTATGAAATTGATTAAATTCTTTGACTTAATATGTTTGGAGAACTATCTTAAGTATTTTTGATGTTGATGTAGATTATTTCAAATTATTTCATGATTTTATGAATTTCCTTTATTCATTATTTGATTTATATTTACCTAGAGAATTGGATATTCAATAATTCCCAAATGGGTTTGAGATTTTTATGGCAAGTGGGGTTACATGCCAATTTTATATTTCCAAAGTTTCATCTTGATTAAATGCATAATTAGGGTGTAATTAAGGATTTAATTAATTTATTAAAACTTAAATTAAGCCTAATTTAATAAAAATTATTTTGGGATTTAATTTTTCTTTGGTTCGTCTCTGAAATATGTTTTTAAAGAGGGTTCATTCATAATTTATGTACATTTGGTTGATTTATTGTGATTTAATTAAATTATGGTTAATTATTTGAATTATTTAATTCATTTAATTACTTAATTAAGTCATTTTGTGATTTATTTAGTTTGGATGAGTTTCATTAGTGTTTTGATGTTCATTAGAGTTCATTAAGTTGATTTAAGGTAATTTAATTCATTTTCATTAACTATTTCATTTTATATTAATTAATTTATTTAAAATAGAGGTTTAGGGTTTGAAATTTTATTTCTCATGAATTACAGTGAATTAATTTATGAAAATTTTTCCTAAGGTGTGTTTTAACCTTAATTTTAGTTCCCCAAAGTTCCATTTAAATGAGATGGTTTATGATTAATTAATGTTTAATTGATTTCAGTAAAAGTCAAGTAAAGGCTAAAATACCCAAAATTAATTGGGAATTTTAATTTTAATAGATTCTTCTCATCAAGAAGAATCCATAGGGCCATGTTTGTATTTTTTGGATTTGTATTTATTTTTCTATGAATTTTAAATTTGTTGTCAATTTTAATTGCTTTTTTAATTTATTTTTAAAGGATATTTAATCATTTTAAGAAGGCGGGTTGATGTGCTAGCCACCGGCGCACGCATCGCTATGGGATTTGGCCATGCGGATCCGTGTGGCATTCATGTAAAAGCAGTGCCACACGAGATGATCCTCGACCGTTCGATTGAAGATTGGAAGGTCCCGATTCGATTCGTGGCATCTTTATGGGATAAAAAAAAATCATCCAACTAAATCATGGTGGTCCATTCCTAATAGATGGATCAGATGTTGGAGATTAGATCCCTTAACTCTCTAGAGAGAGACATACATCATCCATCATTTTTGCCAAATTTTTTGTGATTGTTGGTGAATTTCGAAGGGATTTTGATTGCAAAATGATCAGTGATCGATTTATAACCCAGCCATGTGTTTGATCCACTTGGGGATCAATTTTATTTTGAAAAGTATAAAAAATGATAACTTAAAGAGATGGTGGTGGAGTGTACCTCAATTATGGCAATCACTAGTGGTGGGATCGACTCCATTAACTTTATTTCGATGTGATGAAGGCGTGTGTGAAATTTGATGGCTTGCCTCTCTGTGGATTGCTCCACAGACCAGCATCAGATTGATTTTTTGTCAACCTTTGATATTTTTCTGAGGTGGCGATTCGTTTAAGTTCGTCTCGACCTCTAGAACATGTTGAAACATTTAATTTAATGTGAGTTCCTCTCCCTCAGATTTCACCATTAAAGGGGCTTAGATTTTGTCCATTTTCTGGTCTGTCGGTGGTGATGAGCCAGGGGAAATGGTCTTCTCCTTCATCTCAATCCTTAGTGAATAATTTAAGAAGAAAAGAGTCCCTTCCCTCTTTTCATGCTTGGCCAAGGGCTACTCTTTTAGCTTTCTAAATGGTCGAAATCTAGCCACTCGCTATGGCAAGGGTGGCCAAGACATGGATTCAATCCCCCTTGGCCTTGTGAGCAAGTTTGGATGATGATTGGGATGGGGGAAGGCAATTCCTCCTTCTTTTCTCCTTGGCCAAGCCATACACTATTTTTTCTTCTTCTTCTTCCTTAGTTTCTTCCTTTGGCTGTTCCTTGGAGGAAGCCAAATTCTCTTTTGCTTAAGGCTTGGTTTGGTGGCCTTCAATTGATTGGCATGAATCCAATCTTTTGAGGTCAAGAGGTGGAATGAGGTGAGAAGAGGGGAATTGATATTTTCCTTCTCTTTTATGAATTATCAAGTTTTCCCTCTTTTGAACCCATTTGAACCCATTTGACCCATTTCATTTTGAACCCATTTGACCCAAAGTGGCTTAATGGGTTAAGTTTGGGTTTTATTTGGGTCAAATGACCAATTTTCCAAATTAGACCCAATGATGGGTTAGATTGTGTTTGATTTTTGTTCCCAAATAACTTTGAGTAATCAAATTGAGTTGATTTCAATTTGATTTGGGTTTGACCGCAATAAGACTCATTTAGATTATTTAGACTAAGTGGTCTAATGAACCCAATTAATACCTAAATGAATTTGAATTTCCTTAGATTTGTGATCAAACATGTTTATTTGATCATTTGAAATATTTGGAATGATTTAATTTGGTCAAATTCTTGGTGGGTTGACCTTTGACTTGGTGGGACTCACCTAAGTCAAATCTAAACAAATGGGTTGACTAGATTTGACTTTGATTTTATTTTGGATCTATTCTTTTTATTTTATTTTATTTTATTTTGATTTATTTTGATTTGGTTTGATTTAATCAAAATTTGAAATTTGGGTTGAGTCCAACTGAGCTAATTAGGTTAGATCAAACCTAAGAAAGATTTCCTAGGTCACTAGGTATAGTGTCCTAAGCATTGAATTAGGAGATTCTTATTTGAGATTAGGACATCCTAATTACTAATTTTATAAGTGAAGTTAACCTCATCCAAAAATGAGGTCAACAGATATTAGCTAAATGAACATACAAGCTAAGCAATTATATTTCACATATTTGGACTTAACACCCACACTTAGGTAACCAAGCCCACCTATCCTAATTGGATTATGCTTAGGGGCATAAGCGGCACTTGCAAGCAATAATATTTATATTTATTTATTATTACAGTGGCCCTTTAGCACAATCTCTTACATAAAGCATCATTAGGCTAATAACGTCCTAACATCCAATGTACGCACAAACAATCCTAACATATAGTTTAAAATATTACATCATAAAATAAAATGTATGATCATAACATACACCAGCCTAACTTAATACTATAATCGGTGACTTAGTATTCTAATGTGTGTGCTAAGGCTTAATGTGGTGTATCTTAATTGAGCATTCAGAGTATGATTGTTTAAAGTTTAGAATTATTTAAGTTAAACATTAGGGGTGGTTTCACTTCAAATATTTTAATGAATTGATTTGTTTTAATTTATAGTTTCTTATTTCATTTGATGCCTACTTAACATCTGATTATCATGAAGAGAAGAAAGAGGTTTGACACCCTTCAC
Source organism: Cymbidium sinense (assembly GCA_021442155.1). NCBI lineage: Eukaryota > Viridiplantae > Streptophyta > Magnoliopsida > Asparagales > Orchidaceae > Cymbidium > Cymbidium sinense. Next base: position 23,230,698 of record CM038229.1, read on the forward strand.
CCCTACCCTAAGTTATTTTGTAATGGTATATTATTATGGCTTTAGTTTCTTTAGTGAACCATTTATGAACATTTTATTAAGCCTAAGGTTGAATTAGCCTTAAGGAGTCTTATTTGAATCTGAAAGGAATTTTAGGATTAATAAAATTTAGTCTCCATTACATGAATAACATTCCACTACTTCTTTTTATCATCAATAACAAATACACTTTTTCATTTTTATTGTTCATGATATTTGATTTAATATACATATTTGTACATGCAATATATATACATATTTTGCACACTTGATGATCTTTAATGCATGAATTTGGTAGAAAAAAAGATTTTCTTTTATAGCTAAGCATATGCAAATATGTATTAGAGATTTAAAGAAGTACGTGCCATTTTTAAACCAGGGAAGTGAGATTATCTAAGACCTCCTTGTGGCTACTTAAAGCCTTGTATTCCTGAGATGTCCAGACTATATACTTGCCAACTTAAATATGTGTAAATATATACAAAAGCATAGAAATCCAAATCATGCAAAGGTTATATAAAAGTAAATCTTTTGTTCAAGCAAAGTTTTATTCCATATTCTAGCACATACATACACATGAATGAAATTAAAAAAGTACGTGCCATTGTTAAAGTGGGAAATTGATATTATCTAAGATCACTTTTGGGCTACTTAAAGCCTCATGTTTTCGGGAAGTCCGGACTATATACTTGCCAATTCAAAAATATGTAATCATGCACATGAACTATGAAGATGAAACAATCTTTTACTATCTTTAAATTATAACTAAATGGAAACTTTATTAAGCATTTATATCCAACATCAAATTAAATTTTACACATTTTTATTTATTATTAACATATAGTTTCAAAAGTAATTTGAGATTTATTAGTGATAATAGCCACATCATATAATAATATTTATCCAACACATGCAACTTAAATGCAATCATAATCTTTTAATTCTCTTTTTTTTTTGAAAACATGTACATACGAAACAAATGGCATGCAAATTTTATAGTAATTGAAAAGAAGTAATTAAATATTGCCACATAACATACTCAATTATATTAAATCTTAAAGATAATCAAGCTAAATAAGTATTCCTTAAGACTAACCAAAGTTCTTATAAGATTTTATTTTGATGTTTAAGTTATTAAATCCTAAAGAAGAGAAATGATATTTAGTATTTATCCCATACAATGTTGGTGATTTAACATGTTCAAGGAAGGAAATTATATGGGTTTTATGGGTTGATTAGGTTCAAGTCATTAAGCACATCAACTTAATTACCATTCCCTAAAATTCATTAATTTCATTAACTACTTGATCATGAGCCTTCAATGATATGCTTTTAGGAAAATAAAATTAGCATAACATCTAAAGGAATCTAATTCAATTAGGTTCATGCTTAAAAGTTAATTAGATTAAAGAAGAAAATAATCTAAAATAATACTCTTATGATTTTCCGACACCAATGGGATGACCATAATTTCTTTAATAACTTTATGTCATTGAACAGATAAAGGGAAATTAGTGGATCATACTTGACCTATGTGAACCAATTATTAATTTTGGTTTTTTTAACTTTATTATTAATTTTCCTAACTATTACCTAATTATTAAATATGTTAATTAACCCTCTTAAGGAAATACACTTGGAAAGATGAATAGGAAAGGGGTCCTAATTATTTCTTCTCATTATTTCCACTATCCAACTTGATTAATTATCGTTAATTATTTAATTTTTATTATTCATCAATTTTAATAATTATTTAATTGATTAAAGAGGGTAATTAGGATTGAAATTCTAAATTCTCTAAATTACATGATAAATAATTCCAAGAAAATTCAAGTAGAGGACATCCCATAGAGTCATCCCACCAAATTTGAAATTAATCAGCCAAGTAATTTAGCCTTAATTAAGATAATTATCCTATGCTTCGAACCTTAATTAAGCACTTTTCGCTGGGCATTAATTAGGGATTTTATTTTTCTTAAATTCTCCTCTGTCCAACCTTTCCAAAATGGGTTTATTTGCATTTTTATGTATTTTTCAACAACTTGTTATAATTTTTTGGAGTTTTGGCCATTTAATTACATTTTTAAAGCCTAATTATCCCTTTTAAACCATCTGTGCTAATCGAATGCTAACGTAGCAGCGCTTTCGATGTGGCACCGTGGTATTAACTAGTTAAATCATTTGACATAGCATCTGACTTAGTGGCAACTGATGTGGTTTCATCATGGTCGTTCGATCTCAGAACGGACAACCGAGATTAATCCACTGATTCCAAAGGGACTAAATCAAAATTTTTAACATGATGAATCATGATCGTTGGTTAAAATCATGTGGAATAGATGTCCTGTGATTCATTATCCCACGAGCATCAGAAGATGGACACCATTTGCCTTTCGTCACTCGATCCGAGCTTATTGGAGCTTGTTTGATGGAAAAATTGACTCTAAAATGATCAAGGAATGAATCTAAGAGATGCTATGGTAGAAATCACATGAAAACATGATTCACTTCAAGAAATATCAACACTTAGAGGCCAAGACTATGGTTGCCAAATGGTAAAGAGTTGTGGTTCACTGATAGAAGTAGCTTCATCTTGAAGAGACGAAGCCCTACTAAGAAGATCATGAGTTGCCTCCCTGTCGATCAATCTGTGGACCAAATGCCAACATAAAGCTCATCAGAGTTGGTCTTGGGAAGTCTTTCAATGGTTGAATTGCTCAAGAAATGCTTCATTTTGGCTCATTGGAGTGAGGTGAAGGTGTGGGAAGAGTTATTTTTAGTTTGGTGGAGTTTTGAGAAGTTTTTACAGATGAAGCTCTCGGGTTTGATTGGAGCTGGCCTCGACAGTGGTGGAGTGGATGAGGAGCTCGAGGGAAGGTATGAGACTATGTAGAATGTTCAGTGAGGGCTAGCACCACCTCTGTTGTTCCCTCTGCTCTGAAGCGGAAGGCTATCTTAGCATCTGAGATAGTCTCTTCCACCTTTGAGGTTGGTACTAGCTCCCACTCTGGCCTGCTCTCTAAGACACAATGTCGTAATAAGAACCACAAAATTAAGTAGCACTAATGTGAGGTGAGGCAAATCAATGATGCCTCTCATGTCGTTGAGGAGGATTCCTCTCAAGAGACCTCTCCACTCCTGGGTGGCAGTAGGTTTCACCCCCTCTCAGCCTCGAAAGGAAAGGAGGATTACTATAGGATTTTTGCAACTCCCCTACCACCTGCAGAGTTTGAGACATAGGCTAGAGACAGGAGGAAGCCCTATGCTGGTCTACAGTCCGTTCTTCATAAAGTCAGTAGAGTCCATGGACACTCAAAATCTGGCTTACTTCATGACTTGAGGAGTCTGATCCTTAGGAGCATTAGGGGTCAGATTCATAGAGAGAGAGCCATAGAAGCTAGAGTCACCACCCAAGTGGGCAAGCAAAAGAGGAGGAGGTATGTCAGGCAATCAATGGCCTATGCTTTGTTAGATTTTCCTGATTTACGTGCTCTCAGAGTTGATCATTCAGATAACATACTTCTCACTGACACCATTTGAAGTAGGAGGAGATCTCTGACAGAGAGGCAGTTAGTGTCCTTACCATTGGACTGCTCCACTCGCAGCCCACCATCACTAGTCTAAGTTCCAACATCCATAGTCCCCGCCAAGCTGCATAAGCCCTCTCTTTTGGTGATCCAGCTATGACCCAAGGATCTCACTCCATCCATTCCACCAGTTGAGGTGAGATTAAGCTCCCTTGCTCAACCTTCTACCTCAGCCATGGTTAGGAGGGAGTGGCAAGCCAAGAGTATCGTGGTTGCTCCACCTTCATAACCGCTGAAAGAAGAGAGGATAGGGGATACCGACATAGTCCCCATGATAGTGGAGTCAGCCAGAAAGTGCACCCTACCAGTATAGAGTATCTAGTGTATACAATTTGTAAAGCATAGTACAGTGGTCAATCGACAGCCAGTGTGCATTCCAGTAAAGCTAGGCAGGGTAGATGACCACTCCTTAGATGACATCATAGAGGACTACCACACTATAGTCAGGAATATTGTTGGCAGTGATCATTTAGATTGCGATGAGGGTAGAGTTAGCTTTGACCCTGATGAGGTTGAAATGTTGGATAACATAGTCGAAATCCACATGATCAACACTCTAGGATCCATGCAATAGGATTATCATAGCTAGAAAGGTGATGTAGTTGAGGAAGGTGACACCTCTCACTCAACTCAGCACCTCCTCCACCAACTCAAATAGAAGGATGACCAGATAGATAGGATGGAGAAGAGGGTAGAGGAGTTGATGGCATTGGTCTTAGCATTGCAGAACCTAACCCCAGTCTTACAACCTTCTCCTATGATAGCCAACTGGCTCGAGTTGGTACATATGTTAGATCATCCTAAGTGCAGGAAGTCACATATATCACCTCCATGCATAAGAAGGATATCAAGCATATGGTAGAACAGTAGGTGAAGGAGGCATTGGCGCAAGCTAAAGGGAGCTCATCCATTCTAAAGGGTAGACTCTACTAGATGAATCTGAAGTAGTTCAGTACCCCAAGGACTTTGTGCCACCATCCTTCAAGATTTTTGATGGTAGTGGGAACCCACGACAACGCATTGTACATTTTAAAGCTGGTTGCTACAACACCATTGGCAGTGATGCACTCTTGTTCAGACTTTTTATTAGCAGCTTAGCAGGGGTTGCATTTGATTGGTACACAGAACTGCCTAATGATTTGGTGAAGACCTTTGCTGAGTTAGAGCATCTCTTTATCAAGAGATTCATACGAGCACAATAGAGAGTGATTATAGGTGACCTCATTGTAGAAAAAATAAAAATCCAATGAGTCCCTTATTGATTACATTCTCAGGTGGCACGACCTGAGCATGAAATATAAACCATAGCTTTCAGAACAACATGCCATTGAGATTTTGCTCAAAAATGTCCATGGCCTAGTCGCCTTCATGTTTAAGGACTTTACCATCAAAACATTTGAGAAATTAGTCAACAAGATGGCTAGCCTACAAGGGGAAGCCAAACTATTTCCCTTCTCAGACCAATCATCTAGGCCCAAGCTATAGAAGGTGTTCGAGAAGAAGCCAAGGACAGTTATATCAGTGGACAGAGGGAAGCAGCCAGCTGGAGTTCAGTATGAAAGGCCATGAGCTCAGCAGCCTCCTCTACCACCTCCTCTTCCACCACATCGGTCGCCATACCAGCCAGCACAACCACCACAATGGTGACTACCGCCACTACAACAGCCTACCCAACAGTGATATTCATATTTACTTCTATATAGCTATTTTCCACCAACTCTTGCTAACATATTGAACAAACCATATTCATTCAAGAAGGAGGTAGTTAGGAAAATCTTCAAAAATCTCTTGAAGAAACTTGATTTTCAACTACCAAAGCCTAAGAGGTTGGAGGAAGTGGGCAAGAGCAATGATGCTAGCTATTATGCTTACCACTACATGTTGGGCCATGTCTTAGAGGATTGTATCACTTTTAAGGACTGGCTTGAGAGTTGCTACAAGTTGGGAGCCATAGTTATCCCTAAAGAGTACTTATTAGAATAACCATCCAGTTCTATTAGTAATCGTTGGGGATACTTCCGATCCTCTTAAGACCAAAGAAGGTTGTGATATCTCCTTATCCTTTATATCTAAGAAAATCATTTCTAAATCAGAAAATTTTCCTTGCAGGTGCCTAAAGCAGCTCAAACCTCCAATACCAAGGAATATTTGCTAGTTGCAAAAAATAACTTGAGGAGGGTGGCAGCCCAGTAGTAGCAGCAGCCTACCATACTTTCCTGGGATAATCCAGTGCAACCACCATCTAAGTCCAACACTCCCTCCAATGTTGTAGCTACCACTTTTTTTACTAGCTCCTCTTCTACTGATTAGACATTATATCTGTGGATAAGGGCACCAAATCCCTTACTCTACTTACTTTACTTGATTTATATAATGTACCTCCACCCTAATTAAAGAAATAAATGAAGAAAATTGATTTCACTTATATTCTGTCTACTTTTGATGCACTTGATTTCATTCTCATAGAAAGCTCTCTGAGTCTAAATAATAATAATAACTCAAATAGTTTTGATCATTTCCTTTCTGGTTAAGAGTCAAGTTTTTCTTCTTTGAATCAACTGGGTTCACTTCTTGAGATTGACCTGGAGTCAAATGACTCTGAGGATCCCATAGGATAAGCTATAGGTATGCCCGATGAAAAGGTAGAACTTGCCACAAACTCATCATTCCAAGAAGTCACTAAAGTCAACCTACATAGTGGCAAAGTTCTACCTCCTAGGGTAGCACCTCAAGATAAGGGTAAATAAGTCATTAGTTTCAATGAGCAGATAACCCCTCCACAAGATGCTCCGCCTATGGATATACTTGTGGAGGACCAACCCAGAGTTGATTACAACATCCTAGCTCATCTTATAAAGTTGCTAGCTAAGTTAAGCATATATGATGCCCTTGTCTTATCCAAAGAGATGAGAGAATCTCTAATCAAGGATTTACTTTATCTAGAGATATGCTTAGCTCAACAGACTGTTATTGGATAGTAGCCACACTACTTGAAGGACAATTTAGAAGTTACATTCAATTATGAAGATTTACTTCAAGAGATTATCGAGCACAACTATCCTCTTTACCTTACAGTGGATATTGGCTGATTCAGGTTATCCAGAGTTCTAGTTGACCCGAGTGCTTCAGTTAATATTATAAGTCTAAGAATCCATGCCTACTTGAATATTGACATCTATAAAATCCAAAAGGAGAGGATGATGTTGAAAGGATTCAATAAATAAGGCATGACCTTAGGCTTTATAGTGTTTTCACTAGAGATAGATGATTGGAAGACAAAAGAAAGTTTCACATTATAGACTCAGATACATCTTTTAATGCCTTGCTTGGGATACCATGGATACATGAGAACAACATGGCTCCATCTTCTCTACATCAGTGCATGAAGTTCATGAGAGGCAGGATCAAATGCTGTGTTAAAGGAGATCTCAAACCATTTACAGTTCATGAGATCGGGATATATGTGGATGCAGCCTACTACCTCCCCCAAAATCAAAAATTCTATTCTCACGAACTTAGTCAAAATCTCCATGAGAGATAAAAAGAAAGAAAAGAAAAAGAAAGGATAAAGGAAAATAAAAAGAAAAGGAAAATAAAAGGGAGCAGAAATAGACTCAGGGAGGATGTAGAGACTGAGATTAGATTCCACCTACAGTTCATCACTTTATTCAAACAAGTGAGGAGGATGACTCGACCTCCACTAGGATGAGGAAGAGGCTAGTCCAAAGACAATCCTAGGGGTGAAAGACCTCCTTATTTGCCACCCAATAAGAGATATGTCTAAGCTAACATGAGTACTCCTACTATCCATATCGACTTAAAATCTAGTTCAGAGGATGAGTCCTATATGGTTAGCACACTAGTCAGCTCTTCTTGGTAGTATATTTCTTTAGAGGTGACACTTGAGATAAATGACATGGAAGATTAGGCTCTAAAGCAAAACATAAGTGTATCTAAGTCTCTATGTGAAATTGTCAGGCATCAGTTAGGAACTTTAGCTCTAACCTCACTTTCCTTACAAAAAGTTGAGGGTTTGGGAGCTAAAGAAGCCCCTAAGTCATTACCAAATGTGATGACTCAAAGGTTCTTTCTGGGAGCATCATCCTCAAGTCAAGAAGTTGATGTAGAACTTGAGGATGATTCATATAAATATTTAATCAAATTACCTTTTGATTGGTACTCGCCTTATGTTCTAAATTTATCAAAGAAAGGGTTAATCCCACATCCTTGGTTGAAGCACAGGTCAGCTACTTCAAAAGGATATGGGACAACTAATGCAAGAATTCTCAATCAAGACCAAGACTAGGCTTTGGCATAATAGGCTCAATCGATGATGATGATTACTGCTTAGTAATCACCAATCATTTGGATTCTGATAGGTTCTTTTCAAATCACATTAACTCATATGAGGAGGTGTGCTTAGAAACTTCAAATGATCTGGATGATTTTCAAGTCAAAGATGCTCCACCAAAGTTTAAGGATTAGATAAAGTAAACCATCGATGAGCTCAAAGAAATCAACTTAAGGACTGAAGAAAATCCATGTCCAACATATATCCATTTCTTATTGAGTGAAACAGAAACCAATGACTTAGTTAGGCTACTCATTGAGTTTAAGGACTGGTTTGCATGGAGTTACAAAGAGATGCCAAGATTGGCTCCTCACATAGCAATCCATAAACTAGCAATAAAGCCTAGTGCTTACCCTATTTAGGAAGCTCCTAGATACATGCAATTAGACATTGAACAACAGGTCATTTTTGAAATCAAGAAATTGATCAATGCTAGTTTCATCTGGGAGGAAAAATACCCCACCTGGCTGGCCAGTGTCATCCCAATTAAGAAGAAGAATGGTCAAATTTGCATATGCTTCAATTTTAGGGATCTAAATAAGGCATGTCAAAAAGAAAAATTTCCACTATCGATATTAGAGTTGATGGTGGACATTGCCTCATCTTATCCAATCTTCTCTTTCATGGATGGCTCCTCTACATATAATAAAAAAAAGATGGCACTTAAAGATGAAAATAACACCTCCTTTATAACCCAATCATAATCTTTTACTATAAGGTCATGCCTTTCGACCTTAAAAATGCTAATGCTACAAACTAACAGACCTTAACTTGAATCTTTGATGAACTCATTCATCATCAAGTTGAGTGCTACGTCGATGATCTCGTGGTCAAAAGTAAAAAAAAAGGAAAACCATCTCTTTGACTTGAGAGTATATTTTGAACGGTTAAGACAATTTAACCTCAAAATGAACCCCCTAAAGTATGCATTTGGAGTAGCTTTAGGGTAATTCCTTAGGTTTGTTGTCCGACATCGTAGAATCAAAATCAATTCGAAGAATATTAAAGCGATATTAAAAATTTCACCCCCTATAAGTTTAACTTAACTTAGATCATTCCAAGGGTGGTTAGCATATTTAAGACACTTTATATCCAACCTATCAGGGAATGCCAACCATTCTCAACACTTGTCAAAAAGGATGTCAAGTTCAAGTGGGATGATAAGTGCCAATGTGCCTTTGAATATGTCAAGCAATACTTGATGACCCTACTAGTTCTAGTAGCCTCTATCCCGGGCTAGCCCTTAATATTCTACAATGTTGCATTAGATGACTTCTTTGGCACTTTGTTGGCCCAAGTGAATGATGAAGGGATGGAAAATGCGCTCTACTACCTCAGCCATCGTCTAATCACTACTGAGGCAAATTATCCACCTATTAAGAAGCATTTCCTAGCTTTAATCTTTGCATTCTAAAATTTATGGCATTATATGCTATAAAGTGAACTTGATATGTAGAATCAATTTGCTATAGTACCTCATGAAACGATTCATCCAAATGATTGGCATGATGATCCATGATTCTATCATAGTTTGACATCACTTTTGTACCCCTCCGTGTGGTCAAAAGAGAGGCAATTGCAAATCTTTAAGCATTACACCCACTTCTTATTGATTCTCTGCTTAGTGATGACCTCCCTGATGAACAAATCATGAACTTATGGTATACCAACATTCACCATTAGGAGATATACTTTGATGGTGTGGCTTCCTCTCAAAGAGGAGAAGAACCATGATCTACTCTTCTAAGAAAGCCAAGGGTAGGAATAGTTCTCCTAACTTCTAACTATGACATGATGAGATTCTCATATCATATATCTGATCCTTACACCAACAATGAAGCCAAACATGAGGCTATGATTTTCGGTCTAAAGCTAGACATCTCACTAAGAATCAAGAACATCAACATCTTTAGGGATTACCAATTAGTGATCAACCAAATTGTTGGGTCCTACAAGGTCCTAAAGCCTAGGCACTCTATCACTACCACAAGTATACAATTGAGTTGTTGGCCTAAATCCCAAAGGTTACTAACTACAAGATTCCTCGAGGAGAAAATGCCATAGTAGATGCTTTAGCTAGGCTTGCTAAGGAATTGGCATGTTCGAAAGATGAGTTCATATCAATAGAGGCCTAAAATAGGTAAGTCCTACCTCTTATTGATATTGAACTTATTGAATTATACTTTCTTGAAGGGGAGGTTGCCATTGCAAAAAAGGATGATTAGTTAGATTGGAGACAACCATTCATAGATTACCTAAATAAAGACAAACTACCTCAAGAGAAGTCACAAGCTCATTAGATGAAGCAAAGGCCTCTTTCCTACGCCCTTGTGGATGGTGTCTTATACCGATGACCCTTCAATCATATGTGGTTATGTTTTTTAGACAAGTACAAAGCCTATAAGATTGTTATTGAGGTGCACTCATGATTATGTGGAGCTCACCAATCCGATCCCAAGATGAAATCCAAGATCAATAGACTTGGATACTATTGGACATCGATGATTATAGATTGTATGGATGTGGCTAGGAGATGCCATCAATGTCAAGTACATGGAGTGGACCCACATGAACCAGCCAATATTTTACACCTACCATTGGCCTCATGGCCATTCGAGTGTTGGGGTACTGACATAGTAGTTTCGATCGATCCTTCTTCTTCCAAGGGTCATCAATTTATCCTAGCTGCTACTAACTACTTTTCTAAGTGGGCAGAGGTGATTTCACTCTGAGAGGTCACAACTCAGCATGTGCTCCAATTTTTCAGGAATCATATTGTATATAGATTCGGGGTACCTTATAGAATTATATTCAACAATAGTACTGCATTCAAGAGCACCAAAATTAACAACTTTTCTCAGAGATACAACATAGATTGGAGATACTCTACCATCTACTATCTGAGAGCAAATGGCTTTGTAGAAGCCTTCAACAAAACTCTCTTCCAAAAATTCAAGAAGACACTCGATGACAACAAACAATAGTGGCATGAGTAGTTAGTTGAAGCTTTGTGGGCTTACCACACTTCCTACAGAACTTTGACTTAGTATACCCCTTTCTCCTTAGTGTATGGGTCCGAAGCCATTCTACTATTAGAAGTTCAACTCTCATCACTAAGGATAGTTGTGGGCAGCAAGATCACAACATAGCAGAATGCCAAGTTGCGATTAGAAGAGCTTAAAGGTTTGGAGGAGAGATGCCTACAGGCATGCCAAAATCTCGAGTAGTACAAAGCCAAAATGGTTCAAGTTCATAATAAGTTGGTCTGTCCTAGAGCTTTTCAAGTAGGAGAGCTTATTTTAGTTTTAAGGAGACCAATTATTGCCTACCCAAGATGGGAGGCAAGTTTTAACCCACTTGGGAAGGCCTTTTTGCCATAGAGAAGGCCTACCAAGGAGGATCATATCAACTTATCAATCATAAGGGAGAGCGCCTAATGCTTCCAATAAATAGGCTCTACCTAAACAAATATTATCCATAAAACTACATTTGAAAATAATTATTAATAAAAATTTCATTTCAAATTTGATCTCTTTAATATGTGAAAGCATTTCTGTCTATGAATCTTCCATGATGTGTTTAGGGTAGGTGTAAGGAACCCGAGCACCATCCTATCCTTCATCAACATAGCACAAACATAAACTACACATAAAATAAACACATATCTTTTGTCTCAAGCTACTTTGAGTTAAGATAACATCCTTAGCGGCACTCACTCAGTAGTTGCTCTAGATTGAGTTGATTCACTAATTAGCTAGTGTGTCACCCAAATGGTATTCTTGCTTAGGAGGATGTAAGTCTTCTACGCTTTCCTCTCAGCTTAACCGATGCACACCAATGAGCATCTTGTTAGTATGGTAGGCCTTACAGAGCGGCTAGTAAGCTACCTCACGATGGCTTCATTTAAGAAGATATAAGTTTGCTACATTTTTTTTCTTTGACTAAACATCATGAACCAACTTGGTTGAGTATATTTGAGGTTTAGGGTAAGTCCCCGAGTAGCTCCTTTCCTCCTGACTACTTCAAGCATCGGTCCAGTTCTTCCTAACACAGTCGTTACACATTGAAATACAACCTTTAGGTTGGGTAGCTCTACCCTGCAGCCATAGACTATCCCTTTGGATTTGTAAATTTAAGATAGGTTAAGACTGATATAGCCCCTTATCAATGGGTCCATCACACACTGACAGGGTCCATAAATTAAATCTATCTAAATTAAATCAATCAAATTCCGCCGAGCTCATATCACCGATGAATATGCCCTTAACCCCAAATCAAATTAAATCCAACCTCATTCTCCCTAGTGGAGTTAAATCACACCCTTCTCCCTAGTGGAGCTCACATCATACTAACCAAATTAAATATACAAATCAAATTCAAAACCAATCTCCCAATGGAGCCATAACCAATTTAATCTGAATCAAATCAAACCTAGTCTTGATCCTTAGTGGATTCAAGCTTATATTCCCAGTGAATATGCCCCCGAATCAAACATAAACTAAATCAAATCATACTCAAATATTTATCCCCAGTGAATTTCTCCCTCATGCCCATGGCATGAGGTGAGTTGCATTACACTAAGATCGTGATTCTATCTACCCCTCGGGTCTAGGTATAGATTATTTTGTTAGCACTTATAATCTTTTGGACATTGTTGATCGCCTCGATCAAAGCCAATATGTGCGGTGTGCCTTGTTAGTTACACCACACCTATTGGGGGTCCTTCTGTTGACCTCACTTTTTGAGTGAGGATTCAATATCCTATTCTTAGATTTAGGAGCCTTCTAGACACTAAGACTTCCTTAATCATAAGACACTTCTAGCAATTAGGTGAACACTTAACCTAAGCCTAGATACTTAGAAGGGTTATTCATAGGATTAGGCCATGCCTTAGGACTTAGGGAAACAAACCTACCCTATGGCCTAAACTCAATCTATGCCTACCTCTTTGGCCTAAACCAAACCCCAAATTCAATTTGTCTAAATCTAAACCCAAATCAAATGATTAAAACCTATAACCAATTCCAAACCATAATCAAACCAAATTCAAACCTATCCTAAGCCCACAATTCAATCCTATGGACTTAGCCAAATTCACATCATGCTAAATTCAATTGAATTTGTCAAAGTCAATTCAACCCTCCAATCAATCCATGCCAAATATACAATCAAATTCAAATAAACCAAAACTAAAACCAAGTACAAACCCAAACCTAGGCCTTTTGATTCAATCCCATGGGTTTAGCTAAATCTCCTTCAATTCAAGTCAAACTCAATTGATTTTCTCATAAATTAATTATTCTTTCAATCATCATCCTAAATATAAATAAAATCTACAATCATCAAGCCAAATCAAATCAATCCAAATCAAACCCAACTTAACCCATTTGACTTGAAATATTCAAATGAACCAAAATCCATTTGAACCCAAATCAATTCAATCATATATATATATATATATATATATATATATATATATATATATATATATATATATATATATATATATATATATATATATATATATATATATATATATATATATATCCAACTAAACTCAATTCAACCCAAAATCGAGTCAACTAAACCCAATAGGCTCACTCTTAACCTAAAGTGACCTAAAGGACATATTTGAGTCAAATTCAAATCCAACCCAAATTGGACTGAACCAAGCCTACCAAAACCTCATATGATGATTATTTATCACCCTAGGTTGATCAATGGTCATCAACCAGGTCAAACTAAGTCAACACTCTTAACCAACTTGAACCAAACTAGCCAAACTCAACCAAAGACAAATAAATTGAAACCAATGATTCATACTAACCTAAAATCAATATTTGAACATGACTTGACCATCAATTGAGACAAACCAAACCTAATTGGCCCTTTTGACCCAAGTTGACTCAAATTGACCTAAAAGATAAAATTGGGTCAAATCATGATCTAACCTAAATCGATTGCAACCAATGGCTCAAGTTCATTCCAAATTGATTGGTGAACTTGACCAAAGCCATTATTTAGCCCAATTTGATCAATTGGTCAGCCTAACCCATTTAGCCCTAATTGACCTAAAGGGTCAAATTGGCCTAAACCCAAATCAAATCCAATTTAATTCAAACCAAAGCTTATAATCATCTTCAATTAACCAATTGAACGTGAATCAATCCATAACCCAAGCTAATTTGGATAATTTTGTCAAGTTGGTCAACTTGACCCATTTGACCTACATGAATCCAAATGAGCCAAAATAAAACCTAAGCCAAATTGACTCAAACTAATTGAACCAAAAAACTTCAAATCATCATTTAAACTTGACCCTATTCTTGGTTTGACCCAGTTTGACCAATTGGCCAACCTAACCCAACCTAGCCCAATTTGACCTATAAGGGTCAAATTGAGCCAAACCCACTTAAACCTAGCCAAAACCTAATGGGACCCAATCAAACTCATCATAAACTACCCTTGGGTTAGCCCCAAACTAGCCCAACCCAAATTGGGTCCCATCCAAAGACATTTCCCATTGGATTCGCCTCCTAACATGGGATTTTAGCCAAATTGGCAAGTCAACCCTCCTCTTTTCCTCTTGGCAGCCATCAAACTCCCAAATGAAGACCTAACCTACTCACCTAGCCCAACCCAAGTGGGCTAGGTTGACCATGGACCAAGGGGAGGTGAATCAACTCACCTCCCCTCACTAGCCAAACCCATGGATCCAAGGAAGAGGGCTTCCACCTTGAGCCACCAACCAAGTCGAGCCATGTGGAGGTGACACCGACCACTCTGGTGCTCGAACAATGGCTGACCGGCCAAAACTCAGGCTCCAATCTCATCCATCCGATCCAAGGGAGGGGGGGGGGGGGATCTAGTCCCCTCATTTCAATCCAAAATCATAACATTCACTCTCAAAGAGCTCTCAAAGGCCATTTCGAAATCCCCAGAGCTTTCCTCAAGCACCCTGGCTTCCCCATTACCATAAAACTCCAAACTGAAATAGGGCAACCTCGTTTCCAAATAAACTTCCATAAACCTCCACCAAACTCAAATTAATTTCACCCACACCTTCGCCCACACTCTATCGAGCAAGAACGAATCGCCTCTGGAGCCCCCAACCATCGGAGGTATGACTTTGATCAACGTCCACCTCAAAATCATTAGTTCGTGGCCTTTTGAGCAAACAGTGCAGAATTAATGTGAGTGCTACTCAATAGAGCTTCATCTCCACTAGATAAAGCTTCCTCAATCAATTGCGCCATCGATCTTGAGCTCTAGTGAGGTAATTCCATGAAACCTACCTCTTGGTGAAATTTTTTTGGAGCTTTTTAAAGAAAAGTTGCATGTCATGCAAATCCAACCTGTAGATCCCTTCGGATCTACATCGTGAAGGTGTGGGTTGATTTTCAAATTGATCTGAGGTCGGGTGAGCTCAAATAGATGAAAGGTAGATGGTGTCCATCTCTCATCACTCAGGAGATGAGGGATCACACACTGTCCATTCTATGTGATCAAAATGGATGATCATGATTAATCCATTAGATTTATCCATTTTTATCCCTTAAGTAACCGTGGGTTTGATCCTGGCCATCTAAACTTAGATCAGATGATGGATAAAAAAATACGTATGCCGCCAGCCACGTAGGTGCTATGTTAGGCGGGTTTAAGTGGCCAATCCCACAGCTCCACATGAAAAGTGCACCACATTAGCGGTCCATGTGGCGCTTACGTGATTAGGCTTAATTAATTAATTTTAATGGCTAAAACTTCAAAAATTTATAACAAATTGTAGAAAAATCAAAAAATTATAAATAAATACTTATTTTGAAGGTAGAGGAGATTTCTATAAAATTAATTCTAATTTATTTGAATAATAATTAAGGCTTAATTAAAGTTTTATGACAAATCTAATTAGCTTTAATTACTCCTTAATTACTTGACTAATTAATCCCAAACTTTGTATGTCAGTTCAGTGGGATGACTTTTGCCTCCCATGATTTTCTAGCAATTTATTAATTAGTTAATTAGGATAATTGACTATTTAAGCTTTACTCACTCTCTAGATTAGTTTAATTAATTAATTAACCTCATAAATAGTAAAAATTAATTAATTAAGTACACTAATCACTATTGAACAATGAATGGGTAAGGGGAATGGGGTTAGGACCTCCCTCCTAACCTCCTTTCCTAAATCCATTTCTCTTTAAGGGAAAACTAATTAAAATGACATTAATTAAGGATTAATTAGTTAATTAAAGTGACTTAATTAATTAAATTAAAATCATAATCATTTTAGATCCTTAAAAACTTAATTAAGGGTTTCTATTTATATGTTTAATAACATAAAGACCCTTAAGAAAATTATGATTATCCCATAAGTGATGGAAAATCATAAAGGTACTTAATCAGCTTCTTTAATTTAATTAACTCTTAATTATGAGCCATATGCTATAAGTCCTTGTAGGAGCACTGTAATTTTATGTCCTCACATATTCATATCATTGATGGCTCATAATTAAGTGGTTAATCAAATTAAATAAATATAGGTAAGGGTAATTAATTGATTTAATTAAAGATCCAACTTAATTAATTCATAAAATCCACTTAATTATCTCTTCTTAAACCAATTAATTTCACTAATATGGGAATGAGATTAAAATAGCAAATGAATTTTTTTCCCCTTTAAGATTAATCAAAATATCAAGTCATAATTAACAAAGAAAGTTTGGTTTTCTTTAAATGAGTTTATTTGATGTGATTGTCCTTAGAAATTAATTTGGTTGAATGAATCATATATTTATACTTAGTTATTCCTTTCCAATCATGTTAAATATTGTATGTTATTTGATCTCATGCATTCATGTCTTTCAAAAGTAATGAAATAAAATGAATTTTTTTTTATATAAGATTTCATGTGTTGGCTTAGTTAAATATATGTGTGGCTATTATCACTAAGAAATTTAAAGCTATTTTCCAAAGTTTATAAATAAATTATAATACTTAGAGTGATGATAGTTATGAATACACATAGGATTTGCATGTGTGTATAACTTAGTCATGTGATAGTAAGCTCTCTTTCCTATGATCTACATATAGATTTACATTAGTTTGAACAACAATGGGTATATAGTCTGGACATCCCTAGAATACGAGGCAATAGTTAGCCCCAATGAGTTCATTTGATTATCTCACTTCCCTGATTAACAAAGGCATGTACTTATTTAGTTTCATTCTTATGTCTTTTTGTATTAGAATTTACATAGAGCTTTAAATTATATGAATAAATGATTTAATCAAATAAAAGAAAATACAACTTTGCATGATTCTCTTTCCTTTAGTTATTTATATATTTATATGTATCTAAGAAAGTAAGTATATAGATTGGACATCCAGAAATACGAGACTTTAGCTAGACCCAAGGAGGTCATTTGATTACCTCACTTCCTTGATTAATAATGGCATTTACTTGCTTATATTTTTTATACATACATGTGTGTATTTAGTTGAGGAATTAGGATCCTCCTTTTCTACCAAAAATACATACATCCATATTCACCTAAGTTATTAGCATATGTTGCATAAATTAGTGCTTTCTTTTCCTTATTAAGGTATAGATTTACATAGGTTTGGAATGTTAATAAGTATATAGTCTGGACATCTCAAGAATACGAGGCTTTAGTTAGCTCCAAGGAGGTCATTTGATTACCTTACGTCCCTAGTTAATAATGCCACATACTTATGTGATTCCATCCTCATGTATTTTGGTATTTGAATTTTGGATAGAGCTTTAATTTTTATGTTCATATAATTCAATGAAAATAAATTCTAAACATACACATTCATTATCATTTAAGTGTGGTAAAACATATTGTGTGTATAAATATGCTAGGTATTAGATCATATGCATGTTATATTTGATGGAAAGGAATGCCTTAGTATAATTCATCTGATAGTAATTCAATTAGATTAATCTTAAGAAGCCTTTCATATTGAATAGGATCATTTAAAGTTAAACCAAACTTAGGATTAATTAAAAATCATTTAATAATTCATTCATTAAAGAGAACTAAATTAAATTAATATGCTTTAGAAAGTGGCTTACGGTAGGGATGAAAGGGGGCAATCCACTTTCCTCTCTTTATAACACTTAGATTCTAAGTGTAAATCACATGAAATAAAATAAAATATAAATTAAAATTAATAAATAAATTAAATAATTTCAAATGAAACCCACCATTATGTTAACTTGAACATTTTCCAATCTTAGAGAAATACAACTCTAATGCTTAGTTAATACATACCACACAAATCCTTAACACATTAGAATTAAGTCACTACTTCTAGCTCTATTTTAGGATAGTGTATGATGTGATGTATATTTTATTTTATGATGTATTATTTAAGACAGGTGTTAGGGTGTATGCTTTGTAGACTATTTGTTAGGTTGTTCTTAGCTTAATCATATTTTCTATAGGTGATTATGCTTAAGGGGTTGCTTAAAAATAAATATAAATGCTCTCTTTATAAGTTGCTTAAACCTCTAAGTATAATCTAAGATTGGATAGGTGGGCTTGGCTACCTATGTGTAGGGTGCTAAGTCTAAATTATATATGTAATTTCTTAGGATTGTATATATGTTTAGCTAACATCTATTTTATAGGTGTAATTAGATTTACTTTTTCCTATATGAAAGTAATTTTGTAATAGGAATTAGGATTAATGTTGTGGGGGATTAGGATGAGCTGTGGCTAGAAGGCTTTGTCCTAGGAAGCACTGTGATGCCTTTGAAGTATAAACCAAATCAGAAGGAGGAAGATAAGGTGGACAAGAATATATGAAAAATGAAGACCCTCATGGCATGTATTCATTTATAATTGTAATTATTCTTTCATATTATAGGTTATATAAGGGTAGAGCTCTGCTGCCCATCTTTTCTCTTTTCAAGTTGTATGGTGGCACCCAACCGCATCGACCTCTCATTCTTTTACGGTAGTTATAAAATTGATTGATGATTTATTTAAAATTGTGCATTAGAAATGACATGATTTTTTATAGTTTCTTATGATTAATGCTTTAATGTGTGGCCCAGATATGGTAGGCTCTTAGGACAAAATAAATTTTATATCCAACTAATAACTCATAACTAAATTTTGAAATAACTCATATCCTCACCATAAAGCTTAAGCTATAATCAAGATAACTAAAAGATTTAGCAACCACTTAGCTGTATGGTTGTATGTCTCACATCATGCATATCATCTTTAATCACTTTTGTAAAAATGAGGGCCTCCATCCTTACACGCATAGGCACCAGTTGATCCATGAGAGCAACCCCTACCGATGAAGCTTCACCCTCTCTCTTTTGATTTGGCCAATAATAAATTTTCATCATGCATTTAGACATGTAAAAATCCCAAAGCCTTTGTTTAAATGATGTGTAAAAAATAAAATAAAATTAGCTATGATTGCATGATTTTCAAATACTAATTATTTTACATGTCATCCTCACAGATCATATGTCCCTTATGTGCAATGGGTCAAGTGCCCAATTCAAGGGTTAGAGTAATATGATTGCATGATTTTCAAATACTAATTATTTCTAGCTAATTTTAAGTTATTCCTAGGCTTTAATTTATGTGAGATTTCAAGTTTCTTTATTTTTATGTTTGATTTAATTAGATTTAAGTTGGTGAAAAATTTTATTTTATTCTAATTGCCTATATCTAAGCATTCATCACATGAAACACGACACAAAAAGAAACCTAGAAAAGCAGGTTAATTCTATTATGCACCTAAAATAAATTAAGTCAATTTTAATTTAAAGAACAAGCCAATGCGACCTGGCACCCTGTCACCTCGAAAGAAAGAGAAAATTGGCAGCCGAGCTTTACCCTTAAATAACTCAGCCTAGAACTACAGTTTAAATATATGGGCCTTCTTCCTAAGATCGTCTCCTTCTTTAGGGACCTCTATTGGGTTTCACATTGGACCTCTACAACCATTTACTAGTAAGATTAGCTCTTGTTAATCCTATACCCCAAAGATTTTAACCTAATTCTAAGCTCAAATTTACATTTCAATTTCAGAAATATAAATACTTGGCCTTGCAAAATAGATGTCAGAAAAATACAATAAGTACACAATAGTTATATTTTACAACACATGAGCTTAACATTAGTTGCTTTCTAAGGTCATCTATCCTATTGGGCTATGCTTAAGGAGTAAAGTATACCATGAAGAAAATAGCATTTTTAATTTATCTATAATAGCAATCCTTTTTATCATAGCCCCTTGCAGAAGATAATATTAGTTCAAAAAAGAATGTCCTACCATCCAGTCTGATGGGAAAATAATCCTAGACGTGCAGTCAAATATAGTACACTATAAAGACATGAAAATCACATTACATCATATAGTATCACAGATCGACCTAACCTAAGTCTAGGGTTTGTGACTTAATGATCTAGTGTGTGAAGGAAACAAGCTTGTGTAGCAAGACTTTGCTAGGCCATTTAGTTCAAGTTTTAATTTGGATTTTGAAGTTTTTTGATTTACTTTTGAATGATTTCAATTCAAATGATTTAATGACTTGTGATTTTATTTTTATTTATTTCATTTCATTTATTTCAAGTTCACTTTTATGTTGAAGTGAAGTTTAGGTCTTCAAGAATAAAGAGTAGAATAAATTTCACTTTGGGAAGGACCCCTTCCATTCAACATCCTAAATCCTCATAAAATAAAACCTTTATCCAAAAATGAAGATTCATCCCAAAGGCCAACTAAAATCCTTAAGTATCTTAATTAATCCTTTTAGATTTATTTAGATGATTTGGATTTGAATTCAATTTGGATTAAAGTTTCATAATTTTAATTATTTTGAAATTTGATTCTTCATTTCATTTCTTTGATTTGATTAAATCTTCTTGATTTAATCTATTTTTACTTTGATTTCATTTGTTTCATTTGATTTGAATTATTTTAACATTTGATTCATTAATGTTTAGTTTGAAGTATGTTTATGTTTATTAAATTCATTTGGTTGAATTATGTTAACCTAAGACACTTAACTTAGTGCTTTAATATATTTATATTTTACATTAATTGTGGATTAATATTTTATTAATTGTTTGATTATGAATTTATTAGCCTTAAGGTTTAATTAAACTTAATTTTTATTATTTTCCTTATCTCTTAAGTATGTAAGTGATCAACTTCTTTGGTTTATGATGTTGGAGAATTATCCAAAGTGTTATGGTGTTAATGAAGATTATTTCAAATAACTTTTTTAAATTTATGATTTATGAATTTTTTTAATTTATTATTTCATTTATATTAACCTAGAGATTTTGAAAATCAATTATTACCAATCCAAAGGTAAATTGGATTTGAAATTTTTATGGCAAGTTGGGTTCCCTGTCAATTTCATATTTTTGAAGTTTCATTTTAATCAAGTGCATAGCTTGGGTGTAATTAAGGTTTTAATTATTTTATTAAAACCCAAATAAGCTTAATTTAACGAGGATTATTTGGGGATTTTATTTTTCCTTGATTCCCCTCTAAAAAAATGCATCCATAGAGGTTCATTCATAATTTTTTTAAAACTTGGTTGATTTATTATGATATTCCTAAGTTCTAAATAATTATTTGAATTAATTAATTCATTTAATTACTAAATTAATCCATTTTGTGATTTATTAAGTTTAAGTGGATTTCATTGGCGTTTCTAAGTTCATTAGGGTTTATTATGTTGGTTTAAAGTGATTTGATTCATTTTAATGATTTATTTTATTTAATATTAATTTATTTAATTAAAATTAAAAGTTTGGAGTTTAAAATTTGATATCTCTTGAATTACTTTGCAATAATTCATGGAATTTTTTCTTACGGTGCATTTTAACCTCAATTTGAGTTCCCTAAAGTTTCATTTGAATTGAATTAATGGTTTATGATTAATTTAAGTTTAATTAATTTTATTTAAAGTCAAATCAATTAAAAATTATTCAAAATTAATGGGGATTTTGGGTTTAATGGATTCTACTCATTGAGATGAATCCATAGAGCCTTCATTTACATTTTTTGGATTTATAATTTATTTTTATGATTTGTTGAATTTTTTGGTAATTTTTAAAGATTTTCTAATAATTCAAAATGAGAAAACCATTTCAAATGGCGTCGCTGATGTGGCCCCGCTGCCACCTGGCATAGGGCCATTGGGCCACTCAGAATTCACGCGGCGGCCACGTCAATAATAATGCCATGCAGGATGGATCTCGATCGTCCGATCAAAGATCGGATGGTCTTGATTCCTTCCAAAAATTCCTATAGGGTTTAAATCAAATCATACATATTCTCGATGGTCCATTCAAAATAGAAGGAACAGATGACAGAGATCATTCCCTGATTGTCTTCAGTGAGTGACATGCATCATCCATTGAATCTAACAATTTTAGGTGATTCGAGGCCAATTTTGATGCAATTTTGATTGCAAAATAATCAAAGATTTATTTGCAATCGATCTATATGGTTTGATCCTCATAGGGATTAAATTATCTAAACAAATGACTAAAATTTTTTGCTATAGAGGTCGGTTGTGAGGCATACCTCATCGGCAGTGATCCCTTATAATCACCATGCTCTGAGCACCTTCATCTCGATGGCATCAAGCCATTGACATGATTTGGTGGCTTGCCTCCCCACCAAACACCTTGGAGACCAACTTGCTATCATTTTTAGTTAGGTTTTACCATTCTCTAGCTTGCCGGTGATGACGAGCATCGGTGAAGATTCAATTCAGGTTGCCTTGACCTCTTGAACGTGTTGGAACATTCAATTTGAGGTGAAACACTCCCCCTCTAATTTTTCTAGTGGATGCCAAGAGATATCTTTTGGCTTTGGCCAAATTTTAGCTTACCATTGGTGAGAGATTGAGGGAATGGTCTTTTTCTTCTTCACTAAACCTTATAGATGATTTGGAATGAAAAGAGGGAGAGGAGAAGGCGTCTCTCCTCTCTTTCCATACATGGCTGAGAGAGTGCTTATATGGCCTATAAGTGGCTGGATTTTGACCATCGGTGGCTGGAGGTTTAGCTAGGTGGTGGGTTTAGCCCCCCTTAGCATTGTGAGTATGTTGGGATAAGAAATTTGAGGGGAGGAAGGCATTTCTTCCTCTTTTCTTTCTTGGCCGAGAGCTAGATCTCCATGGAATTTTCCCTTCTTACTTTTCTTGCTCTCATAGTGGAAGAGTAATTTCCTTCTTTTCTTGAGGGCTGGGCACTTGATTTCAAGCCTTGGAATAATCCTCCAAGAGGTAGTCAAAGATTACTTGGAAAAAATCCATAGGATTTTGGATGACTGAGGAGGAAGAATCACAAAGCATCTTTACTTAGTAAAATTTCAACTCATATCCCCTTGACTTCACTTATGGCTTTGGCATCACCACCATAACCCTTAAGCTAGTGTTCGACTACCCAAATCAAACTCAATGTGAGTTTGAGGTTGAATCCAAATCCATTTGAATTGGATTGGACATTTGAACCCAATTCAAGTCATTTGGATTCAAAGTGTTTCAACTTTATTTATTTTGAATTAATCAATTTAATTTTGGGTTTAATTATGTCTAATTGATGATTTATTATGTTTTGATTTAATTAATTTCTTTAAGATTTGAAATAATTATTGATTTCATTTCACCTTAACCCATTTAGGCTTAAATGAGTTAAGCTTGATTTCATTTGGTTTAAAATGACACATTTGGCTTCATTAAATTTTGGTTGGACTCCAATCATGTTTAATCACATGTGTGAGATGATTTGGAGTGATTAATTTTATTTGATTTTTGATTTTAATTTGAACTCATTTAAGCAAAATTGGGCTAAATGGGTTAAGTTTGAGTTCATTTCGATAAAATGATGAATTTGGTAAAATTAGATCTAATGATTGGTTGGATTATGTTTGATTATCATTTCCAAATAATTTTGACAATCAAATTGAGTTGGTTTCAATTTGATTTGGGTTTGAACCCAATATGACCCATTTAGGTACATTTAGACTAAGTGGTCTAATTAACCTAAGTAAGGCCAAAATAAATTTAAATTTCTTTAGATTTGTGATTAAACATATTTATTTTATCATTTAAATCATTTGGAATGATTTCATTTAGTCAAATTTTAGTTGGTTGGCCTTTGACTTGGTGGGACCCACATAAAAGTCAAACTCATGTCAAAAGGGTTGATTATATTTGACTTTGATTTAGATGTGGATTCATTCATTTGATTTTATTTTGATTTATTTGGATTTTTTATTTAATTCAAGTTTAGAATTTGGGTTGAATCTACCTAAGCCCATTAGGTTAGATCAAACCCATGGAAGTTGCACTAAGTCATTAGATGTAGTGTCCTACATACTTAATTAGGAGGCTCTTAATATGGGATTAGGTATCATAATTAATAATTTTAGTGGTGATGTTACCCTCATCCAAAAATGAGGCCAACAATTGCATTGGAAACTTGAAAGATTAATGAAATTCAACCTTGGCTAAAAGCTTAAAGAGGTTTCATCTAAATTATTTTGTGCTTAACTTTTTCATCCTACCTTGCTAATCTTCTTGGTTGATTCAATTAATCATGGTTTGCATAAAAGAAGTTAAGTTGTGAATGGAAGTTTTCCTTGGCTAAAATATTTGATTTAAGTTGAATAAGGATTTGTGTTCAAAGCTTTAATTTTTTGGTCATCTTATATTTCATTTCAAATAGTATACAAGTGATTTGGAAGCTAATATTTGTAAATCATCTCATCACTTGCATATAATAAAGTAGTTTTAAAAGAGATCTAAGTTTAACTTGTTTGAATTGGTCTTTCATATCAATTTGATTATTATGAATACAAGTTTCTATACATCTTTTGTTGTGGTTTATTATTCATATCTTAATTGTATGATGTTTTAAATTATCAATTCAAATCTTTGTGCTTTCAAGCTTTCATAACTTTAAAATAAATCAAACTTATTAAAGACATACTTGCATCAAATATTTCTTTCAAGTTGTTACATTGACTTTAATCATAAAAATTAAATAAGTGAGCTATGTTTCTTTTAAATCACTTGACTTAATATTAGTATAATTGGATTGTGAGTGCAAAATTTTTTAAATTTAGAGTTAAATCTGTGTATCTCTTCTCTTCTTTGTTCTTTTCTTTGTTAAGGTTGCACTTGCCAGTATAGGAAAGTACGGTGTTGGGTTATACTGGATCATATAGAAAAGTATGGTGTTGATACTTGCCCATGAAGGAGAGTATATGAGACTTGGTGTAATCTCAACTTTGATTGAGTGAATTCCTAGCTTGGGTTGCTAGTCATGGACATAGGATTTTGGGGTTTGGCCAAACCAAGTAAATATATCTGTGTTCTCTTTTACTTTTCTGCACCTTTACTTTTACTTATTGTTGCTTGTTGTTGTTGTGATTCATTAAAGTACAAACATTTATAATTATTTTTTATGTAGATATTTAAAATTAACCTTTAATTTGAAACTATCTTAAAAACCTAATTCACCCCATCTCTTGGGTGCCATTACTTCATAATGCTACATAGTCAGCATTGATGCATTGGTCAATCTGCCAACGTACATTCAAACGTCTTTATTGACCTCAGTTTTGGATGAAGTTAATATCATTCTGAAATTAGTAATTAAGATGTCCTAATCTTAAATAGGAATCTCCTAATTCAATACTTAGGACACTATACTTAGTGACCTAGTGCACCCTCTTTGGGTTTGATCTAACCTAATAAGCTTAGGTAGACTTGATCCAATTTTCAAATTTGGATTAAATCAAATAAAATCCAAATAAATCAAATTGAAATCAAATTAAAATAAATGAACAAATTCAGAATTAAATCAAAGTCAAATCTAGTTAATCCATTTGGCATAGGTTTGACTTAAGTGGGTCCCACCAAGTCAAAGGTCAACCCACCAAGAATTTGACCAAATTAAATCATTACAAATGCTTCAAATGATCAAATAAACATGTTTGATAACAAATCTAAAAAAATTCAATTTTATTTAGGCCTTAATTAGGTTCATTAGACTAGTTAGTCAAAATGAACCTAAATGGGTCCTATTAGGTTTAAACCCAAATCAAATTGAAATCAACTCAGTTTGATTGCTCAAAATCATTTAGAAATAATAATTAAGCACAATCCAACCCATTATTTGGTCTAATTTTGTCATTTGACCTAAATGAAACCCAAGCTTAACCCATTAACCTCACTTTGGGTCAAATTGGTTCAAATTGAAATCCAACTGAAATTAAATTAAATGAATCACTCCAAATCATCTCACACATATGATTAAACATAATTAGAGTGAGAACATAATTTGATTGAGTTAAATTTGGTCATTTGACTCAACCAAATCTAACTTAACCATTTAAGGAAAAATGGGCAAGTTGACTTGGAGTTGGGCTAAACCTTCATGTGGCATGGTTATGTCAATTCCTAATCATCTAATGGACAATCAAGGATGATCCAAATCAAAATTTAAAACCAATTAAAGGTAGTTAAAGCATTTGAAACTTAAATTAAATCTAATGCTAAGGCTAATTACCAAATGGATTCAAATTGAAATGAAACCTATTGAACTTATTTAAATTCATCTTTGCATGTATTAAAAGAGTTTTCCATGTAATCTTATTTAAATTAATCAAATCTAAATCAAGGAAAAATGATAAAATTATCCAATGACAAATAGAGATCATGTGAAGCAAAGTCTACTTTGATTTCCTTAATCCCTTATCCCCTTTAAATCCTATCTCTTGGCTTCAAGATAAGAGATATGGTTGCCAATCAATTGAAGGCCACCAAAAATAAGAAATTGAATGAAAATTGGCTTTCTCCAAAGAGAAATCAAGAAGAAGCCAAGGAAAAATATATATACCAAGGAAAGAGGATAGTTAACCAAGGAAAAAAATGGAGTACTTTGCTTCCTCCCTTCCATTCCGTGATCGAAAGCTCACAAGGCCAAAGGGGATTAAATCCACCCCTTGGCCGGTCTTGCCGCCATAGGTTGCTGGAATCTGACCACCTAGACAATCAAAGAAGTGACCCTTGACCAAACATGGAAAGAGGGGAGGGAGAGCCAATTCCTTCTTTTTTATCTTAAGTTATTCACCAAGGGTAGAGAGGAAGGAGGAGACTCTTCCCCCAACTCCTCTCCGCCGACACGCTAGAAAATGAATGGAATCTGAGCCATTTTAATGGTGAAATGCAAGGGAGACTCTCCCACATCAAATTGAACATTCCAACACATTCTAGAGGTCGAGGTGACCTCAAATGATTGCTACCCCATCTCCTTACGGCCGACAAGCCGGAGAATGACTAAAGCCACCAAAAAAATCAATCTGACCTTGGTCTAGGGAGGAATCCATAAGGAGGCAAGCCACCAAATTGCATACACGCCTTTGTCACATTGAAACAAAGCTAATGGAGTCAATCCCACCATCGGTGATCGCCGAAATTAAGGTAGGCTCCACCACCATCCCTTTAAGCCTTCAGTTTTAGTCCTTTTCGAAGGAAACTTGATCCCCCAAGTGGATCAAACTGAATGGATGGGTTGTAAATCAATCACTGATCATTTTATAATCAAAATCTCTTTGAAATTCATGTGTGATCACAGGAAATTTGTTGAAAATGATGAATGGCATCCGTCTCTTGCCGAAGAATTATGGGATATAATATCCACTGTCCAATCCTCCAATTTGGAACAAATGGTCATGATTCAGTCAGACGATCTGATTTATCCCTAAAGGAAATCATGCAATGAATAGAGACCATCTGATCTTCGATCGAACGATCATGATTCATTCCATGTGGCACCACTTTTGACATGGATGCCAAGCGGGATCCACGTGGCCCACTCCTGCCTCACCATGTGGTGACAGCACCATGAAAGTTGTTATGTTAGATCGTGATTATAAAATGAATAAATCCCTTAAAAAGCATTAATAATCACAAAAAAGTCAAAAAATCATAAAACATTAAATACAAATCCAAAAAATGTAAACTACGGCTCTATGGATTCATCTTGAAGAGAGAAATCCATTAAAATTAAAATCCCCAATTAATTTGAGATATTTTAGTCTTAATTTGACTTCAAATGAAATCAATTAAACCTTAATTAATCATAAACCTTTGGGGAACTAAAATTGATATTAAAACACACCCTAGAAAAAAATTTCATGAATTATTGAAATGTAATTCATGAGAAATGAAATTTTAAATCCTAAACCTCAATTTCAATTAAATAAATTAATATAAAATGAAATAACTCATAAAAATGAATTAAATAACCTTAAATCAACTCAATAAACTCTAATGAACATAAAAATAGTAATGAAACTCATTCAAACTTAGTAAATCACAAAATTATTTAATAAGTAATTAATTGAATTAAATAATTCAAAACATTAACAAAAAATTATTTAAATCATAATAAATAAACCAAATGTCCAAAAATTATGAATAAACTGTCTTTGGAAACAGCTTTCACAGAGGAATCAATAAAAAAAAATTACTGAATGATTTGCATCAATTAGACCTAATTTGGGTTTTAATAAAATAATTAATACCTTAATTACACCCTAATTATGAATCTAATCAAGGTGAAACTTTGGAAACATGAAATTGGCATAGAACCCCACTTGCCATAAATATTTCAAACCCAATTAACCTATGAATTGGGAATTGTTGAATTTCCAAATTCCTATGTCAATAAAAATAAAATAATTAACAAAATAAAATCCATAAATTCATCAAATCACGAAATAATTTGAATTAATCTTATCAAACATCAAAAATACTTAAGATGGTTTTCCAACATCCTAAATCAAAGAACTTAATTATTTATGTACTTAAAGGTTAAAGAAACCAATAATAAAATGTTAAGTTTAATCAAATCTTAAATTTAATTAAACACCTAATTAAACCTTAAAGCCAATCAATCTAACCTAAGAATGGGTCAAACATTAACCTAAGTTCCTTAGGTTAACATAAATTAAACTAAATGAAATGAATATAATTCAAAAAACCTAAACATAACTAAAACCCAAAATAATAATGTAAACCAAATGAATCAAGTTAAATCAAATTAAAAAACTAAACCAAGAATGAAAATCAAATCAAGCCAAAATAAATGAAATGAAAATAAAATTTCCCAAAAAAAATAATTAATCCTAAAATCCAAACTAGATTCAAAATCAAATCATCTAAATAAATTGAAAGGATTAGTTAAGATACTTAAGGATCTTAGTTAGACCTTTTCATCTTAGGATGAAGGTTTAATTCCATTAGGAGTTAGGATGTTGAATAGAATAGATTTCACCCAAAAGTGGGATTCATTCTTGAAAACCTAAACTTAACTTTAACGAAATAAAAGTGAAGTAAAAATGAAAACAAATCACTAAATAATTTAAATTAAAACCATCCAAAGGTAAAATTCAAACCCAAATTAAAACTTGAACTAAAGAAACCTAGCAAAGTCCTACGACATAAGTCTATTTACTTCACACACTAGATCATTAGGTCATGAACTCTAAACTTTGGTTAGGCCATTCTGTGATTCCTTTTATGATTTTGTATGTTGTGATATGATGTGCTTCACATATCTTTATGGTGTACTATTTAATGCTACAAGTCTATGATTGTTTGCCCATTAGACTGGATGATAGGACGTTATTTTTAGATCAAACATTATCTTTTATAGGGGGCTATGCTAGAAGGGACTACTATCAAAATAAAAATTAAAAATGTTGTTTTCTTGCAGGTATGCTTAAGTCCTTAGGCATAGCTCATAGGATAGGTCAGCTTGGCAAACAGCTAATGTTAAGTCCATATGTTTATAAAATATAGTTGTTATGTGCTGTTTGTAATTTGTTAACATTTGTTTGGCTAAGCTTAGGAATAATTTTGAAATCAAAATGTAAATTTGAGCTTATACTTATGTTAGGATCTATGGGGTCTAGGATTAGTGGAGCTATTCCTACCAGAAGATAGGTGTAGTGGTCCTCTATGAAGCCCAATGGATGTCCCTGTAAAAGGAGACAATTCTGTAAAGAAGACCCATAGATTTAGATTTGTAGTTCTAGGCCAGGCTGTATAAGGGCAGAGCTTAGCCACCCATTTTTACTTTCTTCCAAGGTGTACAGTAGTACTCAGCCGCATTGACCTCTTTCTTAAATTAAATTGATTGATTTATTTTGGGTGTGTAATAAAATCAACCTTCTTTTATAGGTTTCTTTGTGTGTCGTGCTTTCCTATGATTGAATGCCTAGACAATTAGTATCATAGGAAAAATTAAATTTTATACCCAACTTAAATCTAAACAACTAAAACAAAATTATAGAAAATGGAAGCTTCACATAAACTAAAGCCTTAGATCAAACTTAAAATCAATTAGAAACCAATTAGATTTTGAAACCATGCAATCATATTACTCCGACCCTTGAATTGGGCAACTTCTCCCATTGCAAATAAGGGGCATCTGCCTTGTGAGGATTACCACCTTCTTGGGGAAGCCTACTTTCTATTATTGATTTGGCCCATGACTTTCTTCTAATTGCATACCATGTAGGCATAAAATTCATACCCAAGACCTAAAATAAATCTTGAATCAAAACATTTAAAAATCTAAAAAATGTGCATTAGTTAGATGCATTTCATACCTTATATGATCTTAGGGATTAGGGAGTGATTCTAGGTTCATAGATTCTTTTCCTAAAAGATACAATAGCTTAGCCATCTTGCATTCATGAGACTTAGCATCATGAATTTAAAATGTGCTTAGGTGGTGTTAGTTGGTAGCCCCTTTAGGTGGGTTATAAGTTTAGAAGAGTTAGGGATAGATTAGTTCTCTAGTGAGAGGAATAGTCAATAATTCCCAAAATGATACTAAGTTGAGCATCTGACATGTGTTAGAACCACTTGTAGTCCTAGGTTCTAAAGCATCCTTCTTAGGAATAAGTCTTCAACCCTAGACATTTCTACAATCTTGTGCTACTAGAATCTAAGTCCAAAGCTTCTAAGAAAATATCAACTCAAAATCTAAATTAAACTCTAAACTTTAAAGCCTAGTTATGGGATAGTTGAAATGCCTACTAGGCATCCCAGTGTCAATAGATATTTCCTATTTCATCCTATTTGGCCTCCAAAAGAACACCCCCCAATTTGGTTCAATCCCAATTGAAAATTCCAAAAACATTAATCTTTTGAAAAGCAACTTAAAAATCCTTAGAAATAATAACTTATTTCTTCAATTGAGAGTATTCTTAGAAAGAGACCCTTCTTAAGATATAATTAGCTATAGGAGATTGCCTCTGTAAGAAACTATGAACCTAATATAAATTAAACCATGTTCTACTTTTCCTGTAGTTCAAGGGAAAATCTCTGGTACACGAAAGACCTATTAGCCTTAGGAGTCTTTTATTTAATGATCGAATCCATTATAGGAAAGCATGCTTATCTTCCGAGATAATATGTTTATTCCTTAATGATGCATTTGATCACTCTAAGTTGTGTCACAAAATTTTTTCCACAGTTCTTTATGGTGCCTATAGTGCCATGGGGCTGATTTTTAAGCATTGAGCTACCATTCTAATATTGTCTAGGGACCATAATTTGCAGTGCCACAGTACCACCATTCATAGCACCTAGGCATTATACTTCCAGGGTCATGGTGTCATCCCTTAAAAGTAACTTATGCCGGCAACTTATAATTTGTTTACCATGTGAACATCTATATAATTCTAACATTCCAAAGGAAAGTAAGTCCAATCTGCTAGCTTTCTAGTCGATGTAAGTCTAAGCCATGATTGCAATGCATGCACAACCCAAAACTTAACTAGTATTATAAAGGGATGTAAGCTCAGTCTTCTATTCATTTACCACATTTACAATCCTAAATCCTATAATTCATTCATCATGTGAACATCTATATAATTCTAGTATTCCAAAGGGATGTAAGCCCAATCAATATATTTGCCATGCGAACATCCTATAATTCATTCACCATGTGAACACCTATATAATTTTAGCATTCTAAAAGAATGTAAGTCCAATCTACCAGCTTTCTAATGGATGTAAGTCTACCCTATGCTTGCAATGCAAGAATAACCTAAATCTAATACATATATTCACAATGGAAGCACCCCTACACTAAACCTCTTGTCTACTCGAGATATCACCCATGATTATTAATCAAACTCCCAAAACATTATGGCTAGCCCTCTAATGTTGGTAAACTATAATAATTTAGCCCCAAGATGATGGAACATTGGGATCTTGATTGGGACTATTCTTCTATTTCCCTAAGATGTTCATCTATGCCATACCATAATTGAATTTAAGTACTACTTCATATTAGGAAGATATGATTATTTTCAACCTTAATCAAAAGTACTCTCTAATTACGATAAGAGTGGTAATTAACTATGAAGGCTTGCATTCATAAGAAGTAGAACCCATATCTAAATAAACCTTAACATAATGTTAAGAGAAATGTTTTTGAATATATATCAATCTGCCTCATAAAAAAATATACTCCTACCCATCTCAATAAATATGGTGGAGAGCATATTCGATGGTGTTTTTTTAGCTATCAGATTTCTGGCAACTCTAATGGAGATTACTTCTGTCTCCATCTCTAGTTGAAAAATTAAAATATATGTTGTCATCATAGACTTAAATATTGATATATAATCTTTTAAAATTTCAAAATCTACGACCAGGTCTGAAAACTCCAATGGCCAATATTACAAATATGAGGACTGTTATGCTAGGAGAGGGGTCACTATTAGATTCCCTCAGGCTATAATTAATGCTAGTTTTGCTGGAGTTACTCTCTAGTTCAAAACAATTTCTGAGGTTGTCCAGTACCGTTAGCATTATTCAACTATAATGCCAAGAAGGGGGGTGGTGTGAATTGGCCTTTAAAATGTAATTTCAAAAAACATAATTTTAAATTTTTATAGAAAATTTAAATCTTTAATGATAAAGCTTTAGAGAAATAAAATAACAATTAATAATAGTAGTAAAGTAAAGTGTAAAAAATAAAGAAAGAGAACACAGAGATTTTTATGTGGTTTGGCAAACCCCAAAAATTGCCCTATGTCTATGCCTAGTCACCCAGGCTAGGAATTCACTAAATAAAAATTTAGATTACAATAATTCTCCCATACTCTCCTTCATGGGCAAGTACAAGCCAATATTGTACATTCTTTAATAGGCAAGTACAACCCAATAATGTATTTTCCTTAATGGGCAAGTACAACCCAATAATACAATAAGAAAGAGGAATATGAAAGTATCTAACTCTCAATTAAAAGTATTTTGCTCTCATAACCCAACTACAATAATATTAAGGCAAGTGAAAATAGAAGTGAGAAAGAGAGCTCATTTTAATTTCTATTTAAAATTGAAAGCAATGATTAAACATGAAAGATGTATATGATGCGAGTGAATCTTTAAAATGTTTGAAGAGAATTTAAGAACTTGAATAGATCACAACCATGATGAATTTTTACCAATCCTCCAACTTCTTTTGTGCAATCTTTAAGGCAATCACTTGTAGGCTAGAAGATGGAAGGATGATGAAGAGATTAGCACTTGATTCACCAAGAAAGATCTCCAAGAAAGTTTGCAAGAATTTGGCCAAGAGAGAAAATTCCAAAAGAGAGTTCAACCTAGAATTAAGAACAATATATGTTAGAAAAAGTGATTAGACGAAATAAAAACACTTTAGGAAATAATTTTACTTAAGCCAATCAAAATAAAAGTAATTTGCATGAGGGTAAATTCGACCAAGGTAAAGAGGAGGGAAATTCAATTTGGAAAGAAGTTTGATTTGAATCAACCAATTTGAATTTCAAGTTGCATAATAAGGAGTTCGGCCAAAGCAAAGAAGAGGAAAAATTAATTAGTAAGTGATTCAATTTAGATCAATTAAATTAAATTAATTTAGCATGACGAAGAAAACATCCAAAGGGGATACATAAGAAAAATTAATTTGGAAAGAGATACAATTTTAATCAATTCATCTCATGACATGATCTCAAATGTAATTAGAAAATTAATGAACATGAGGGTAATCCAATAGAGAGAAAAGAGAGGTGAGTTTGAAAAATTAGCAAATATATCAAGACACCATTAATTTGCAATAATAAAAAGACATTAATTCAAATTTTATTTTAATTGAATTAAGCATGTGATGGGATTAGCTAAAGAAGATTCCATGATAGGATTAAATTAGGATTAAATGCATTATCATGGAATATTCAATCAATTAATCTTGATTGAATGAAAGAAGGAAAGTTATGATACTAAAGAATCTTAAATAAAATCTAAGGGAAATTAAGAATTTCAGCTAAGCTAGTTACCAAAATAGATTAGATCTATTTTAATACATTATAATCAAATTAAATGATGATGAATCAGATTTTAGGAGATTTCAAATTTATAATCATCATGTGAATAATTTGAATTTAATTAAGTATATGGCTAGCCATGGATTGTTTCCAAAAATAAATATTTATAAAAGGAAAGAGGATAATTTCATGGCTCATGTTAATTAGATTTGAATTAACCCAAATATATTCAATTTAATTCAAATTAGCTTAATTAAAATAGCATATGGTCAGCCAAATATTCCATAGAGTTAGATTTAAATTTGCACAATTAAGCAAGAGAATATTTAATTTGAATTCAAAATAATTCAAATTAAAGATTCAAATAAATGAATTTTAAATTATGGAAAATGGATCAAATGGTAATGAAAAATTCGATCAAGAAGGACATGAGATAAAGAGAGAAAAAGGATAGAGAGAAATAGGAAATAAAAGAAAAATAATACATTAAATAATTTTTGGATAATTTAGATTTATGCATTGAATAAATGGATAATGAACATGAGCAAGAATGAAAATAATTTAATGAAATGTGAACTTAATTTAGCTTGCATGAGAGAATAATAATTGTAACAAGGTTTATGCATTTAGTTCACATTATCCAAAATAAATAATTTGAAGAATAATGAAATGTAGAATTTATGAATAATTCAAAAATAAATTATTTTGAAATGAATAAATGATTTATTTTATTTTAGCAAGCTTTTCATTTGCCTTAATATAGTTAATCCTAGAAAAATAATATGAGTATAATATGGAAAATATCCCCTTAAAATTATGCATTATAAAGAGAAAGAAAACCAATATACTATTTTCTCTCACTTTGACAACATCAAAAAGATTTAAAAAATGAACAACAATAAAATTACATGCTTGGATCTAACATGCCTAACTTGCGTCTTAGGCTACAAAATCTTTCTTCAAATAATGGCTTAGTAAAAATATCAACAATTTGCAAATCTATGCTAATAAAATTAATATTCATGTCTTCTTTACTAACATGATCCCAAATAAAGTGATGAATAATTTCTCTGTGTTTTGTTCTAGAGTGTTGGATAAGATTTTTTTTTTTGTCAAATAAATTGCACTAGTGTTATCACACTTAATAGAAATGTGATCTAGAGTAATTCAAAAATCTTCTAATTATTGCATCAGCCAAAGAACTTGAGCAACGCAGCTTCTAAAAACTATATACTCAGCTTCAGCAGTTGAAATGGTAATGAAATTCTATCTTCTAGATGACCAAGATATTAAAGATGATCATAAAAATTGGCATGTTCCTGGTAGACTTTTTCTATCTACTTTATAGCCTACAAAGTCAGCATCAGAATAAGCAATCAAGTCACATGAAGGTGAATTTTTAGGATACCTCAAAATTAACCTAAAAGTGACAATTAAAAAAAAGATATGCTTAACAACAGTTAAATGATATTCTTTCAGAGTAGCCTGAAAATGAGCACATAAACATACAACAAACATAATATTAGGCCTACTAGCAGCATGATACAAAAGAGAACCAATCATACTACTATAAAGTTTTTGATCAACTAGTTTTCCTGACTCATCTAAATCAAGTTTAGTAGTGGGGCCCATGAGTGTCTTACTAGACTTAATTTTTTTTATATCAAATCTTTCTATCAAGTCATTGGTATACTTGGTTTGACAAATCAAAGTGCATTTTTCTTGTTGCTTTACTTGAAGCCCTAAGAAAGAATTGAGTTCACCCATTATCCTCATCTCAGATTCTTTAGACATTAAAGATGAAAACTCAATGCACAAAGATTCATTTGTACTACCAAACAAAATGTCATCCACATAAATCTAAATAATGATCAAGTCATCACCTAAATTCTTAAGGAATATGGTGGTATCTACTCTACCCTTCCTAAAGCTATGATTTATAAGAAAGCTAATCAATATGTCATACCAAGCTCTAGAAGCTTGTTTCAATCCATATATATATATATATATATATATATATATATATATATATATATATATATATATATATATATATATATATATTCTTTAATCTAAAGACTTGATCAAGAAATTTTAGGTTTTCAAAATGAGGAGGTTGTTCTACAAAGAAATCTTGATTTATAAAGCCATTTAAAAATGCACTTTTACATGCATTTGAAAAAATTTAAAGACTTTATAATTGGAATAGGCAAGGAGCAATCTAATAACTTCTAATCTAGCTACAAGAATAAAGGATTCTTCAAAATCTATTCCTTTAATATGAGTGTATCCTTGTACAATCAATCTAGCCTTATTCCTAATAATTTATCCCGAGTCATCTAATTTATTCTTAAAGACCCATTTTGTTCCTATAACAATTTAATATTGGGGTCAAGGAACTAATTCCCACCACCATTTCTTACAAATTAATTTAACTCTCCTTCCATAGCTACTATTCAATAGTGATCCTCCAAAGCTTCATTTATTAACTTTGGTTCAATCTCAGATAAGAATACAAAATGATTCATCACTTTCTTAGATAGTTTTCTAGTTCAAAATCCTTAGGAAGGATCTCTAATAATAAAGTCCATAAGGTGATTCCTAATAAATTTTCATTCTTTTTGTAAAGAATCATCTACATTTTCTTCAAAACTCATTTTCTTAAAATCATCTACCTTATCTTTGATAACATCATCTTTAATAAAATCTATAGGATTTTTATCAAGTATACTATGTACTAATTCTCCAACAATCATTTTTCTTATATTATAAACTCTATATGATATACCATTTAAAGAATATCCTAAAAATGTGCCATCATCAAATTTACTATCAACTTTCCTAATGAATCTTTACCATTCTTCAAAATGAAACATTTACAACCAAAGATATGAAAATAATTAATCTTAGGTTTCTTACCAAAGAATAATTCATAAAAGGTTCTATTTAAAGTAGGTCTTAAGTAAATATGATTCATAATATAACATGCAGTGTTAACAACTTAAAAAAATTACTTAGGAAACTTATAATCTTTTAGCATAGCTCTACCTCAATTCAATTAGAATTCTATTCTTCCTTTCAACAATGCCATTTTGCTGAGTGGATCAAGGAGCAAAAAAATTGTGTTTAAACCAAAGTCATCACAAAACTTTTCAAAATTTTTATTTTCAAATTCACCACCGTGATTAGTTTGAATTCAACTAACAAGAAGACTTTTATCTTATTGAATAGCTATAATAAATTTTTTTAAATGTTCAAAAGCACCATTTTTTATGAATTGGAAACATAATCCAAGTAAATCTTGAAAAATCATCAACAATAACAAAATCATAGAATTTACTACCTAAATTAGTAGAGCTAACAAGACCAAACAAATCCATATGTTGTAATTCTGAAGGTTTAGTTGTAAAAATAATATTTTTTATTTTTGAAAGACTGTTTAGAATGTTTTTCATGAATACATGCTTCACAAACATAATCAGAATGAAAGTTCATTTTAGGTAAACCTTCAATAAGATCAAGTTTAGCAATTTTATTTAAAGAATGCATGTTAATGTGACACAACCATTTTGTACTACTTGCATTTTCAAAATCAATAAGGTAATTTTTTTTTGTATATATGACCAACAAGAGAAATAATTTTCTTATTTCTAATAGCATAGAAAGATGCATGAAATTCAACATTAATCCTTTTATCGCATAATTCACTAATGGAAATAAGATTTTGCTTTAATCCTTCAACAAAATAAACTCTATCTAAAGTAATTGAATCTTATGAAATAGAACTAACTCCAATTATCTTTCCATTTGCATTATCACCATAAACTATGAACCCTCCTTCTTAAAATTCAAAAGTAGAAATTTTTTATTTATCAATAGTCATATGTCTTGAACATCCACTATCCAAGTACAACATGCCTTCTTTGATTTTGCTTTGAAGGCATTCCTACAAAAAAATTAGGGGTCAACTTTTGAAACCCAAACAAGTTTGGGTCCATATCCTAATAAAAAGATATGCAATGAATGCTATGTAGTTTGTGTAGCTATTTTATTTTTAAGCATCCAAATAAAGTTTGAATTAGAAAATGATTGAGATTTTCTTGCATAATCAAAAGAAACATGACCTTTTTTATTGCAAAAATTACACATAATGACTTATTTCAAATGAGTGGAACATGTGAATGCAATCTACTATAAGAATAAAATTTTGCATGAAGTAATAAATTTTCCTTTTTCAACTTCTCCACAAGTATTGATTAATCTAATAAAGCATCATTCTTAGCCTTTAAATTGACACATTTTTTTTCTA
The DNA here is from genome assembly GCA_021442155.1 of Cymbidium sinense. Classification (NCBI taxonomy): domain Eukaryota; kingdom Viridiplantae; phylum Streptophyta; class Magnoliopsida; order Asparagales; family Orchidaceae; genus Cymbidium; species Cymbidium sinense. The sequence continues at coordinate 23,269,363 of CM038229.1, forward strand.
AACATGAAGCATGCATTTCTAAAGTTTTCTTTTCTTTTTCTAGAGTATTAAATTTTTTTTAGCTTTTTATATTCATATGTTAATTCATTGAAGGCATCGTCTAATTCTTTATAAGAAATATCTTCACATACCTTACTTGGAGAATCCACATCAGCCATAAAACATATTTGCTTCTTTCTCTATAGTGTCATCACCTGATTCTTCTGAATAAGAGTTTTCCCAAAGTGCTCTTTTCTTTTTCTTCTGAGGCTTTTATTTTTCCAATACTTCTTTCTTTCAGCTTTTTTTTCAACTAAGTTTGGACACTCACCTCTTTTATCTCTGGTCATTTTACAATTGAAGCATACTATTCCTTCTCTTATTTTCAATCTTTAGTAGGTAATTTATGTATTTTAGATTTTTTATACATGTCTTTTTTCTCATCATATTTCTTAGCCTTTTTGAAAGCAAAGCAATCTCATCACTATCAGCATTTGAACATGAGGAATTTTCTTCACAACTATCTTCCACCTACAAAGTAATTAATTTTCCTTTCTTTTTATTTTGAAAAAAGTCATTTTGATCCCTTTTTGTTATAACTTGTTCATATGTTATCAAGGAACCAAAAAGTTGATCAATTGTTTAAGTAGTTAGATCCTTAGCTTCACTAATAGCAATAACTTTTGCATCCCAATATTTTGGAAGGCATTTTAAAATTTTATAAACCAAGTCTTGATTTTTATACTTTCTTTTAAGTGAATGCAAGATATTTATAATTTTCATGAAGCAAGTGAACATTTCAGAAATACTTTCATTTGGTAATATGCAGAATAGTTCATATTCATGTAGTAACCTATTTATATTAGCATCTTTAACTTTGTTAGTACCTCCATAAGTAAGATTCAATTTACCCCAAATTTCTTTTGTAGTAGTAAGCATGACGATTCTCATATAATCATCAGGAAGTAATGCACAATAAAAAATATTTCAAGCCTTTACATTTAATTCATCTAATTTTCTTTCATCAGTAGACCATTCATCAAAAGGTTTATTAACTTTTAAACCATTTGTATCAATTATGGGAGTGTGATATTGATGTGTCAACATATACCACATTCTAAAATCTTGTTCACAAATAAAAGTACTAATATGGGTTTTCCAATAATAAAATGGAACATTATCAAGTAAAGATGGTCTATGTGTAGACTATCTTTTAGGTAGTGGACCTTTAGAAAAGCCTTATGCCATTGCATTCAAACTCAGGGATCTTAAGCCACAAATTAAGCCGAGGCTTTGATACCAATTGTTATTCAGCTATCACAAATTAATTTTAAAAAACTTAATTTTAAACTTTTGTAGAAAACTTAAATTTTTTAATGATAAAGCTTTAGATAAATAAAACAACAAGCAACAATAGTAGAAAAGTAAAGTGTAGAAAATAAAGAAAGAGAACATACACATTTTTACATAATTCAGCCAAACACCAAAAACTGGCTTACATCCATGCTTAGTCACCTAGGCTAGAAATTCACTAAATCAAATTTGAGATTGTAACAAATCTCTCATACTCTCCTTCATATGCAAGTACAACCCAACACCATGCTTTCCTTAACGGACAAGTACAACCCAAAAAGAAAATAAGAAAGAGGAATATGAAAGTATCTAACTCTCAATTTAAAAGTATTTTGCTCTCACAATCCAACTACAATAATATTAAGGCAAGTGAAAATAAAAGTATAAAAGAGAGCTCACTTTAAATTGTACTAAAACTGAAAGCAATGATTAAACATGAAAGATGTATATGATGCAAGTGAATCTTTAAAATGTTTGAAGAGAATTTAAGAACTTAAAATCAAAGTGATTTAGTTGATGATCTAAAGTGTGGCATAATAATGTTTTAAAAACTAAACCAATCAATTTTTATATGGAGACTTGAGTTTTGAAAAGTTCAAAAGAATATGCAATATTAACTCACATAAACTTAAATGAAGTCTTTTTAAATAAATTATCACATATGCAAAAGATGAGACAATTTAAAGGAAAATAAAACATGCTACTCACAAGAATTATATGTAAAATAATCAACACAAAATTAATCTCACTTAAGGATATGTAAGAATAAAGAAGAGAGAAGAATTTGCAAACACAAAACTTTATCCAAACATAAGCATCGGCCAACTTGAAAAGGTGTGTGAATAGATGAGTTAAGCACAATGCAAATTGACCAAATACCAAGGAATCATAAGCCAAGAAGAATTTGGATAGATGAGTTGAACGAAAAATTTATCACACTTAAGGATATGCAAGAGTAAAGAAGAGAGAAGAATTTGTAAACACAAAACTTTTTCCAAAACAAATAAAGCTTTAGGCCAATTTAAAAAGGTGTATGAATAGATGAGTTTAGCATAAAGAAATTTGACCAAATACTAATGAATCATAAGCCAAGAAAAAAAAATCAAGGTCTCACACAAGAATAACAACAAAAATAAAATTAAATGAACCTTAAATAGCTCAAGGCCAAGATGAATTTCCACCAATCCTCCAATTTCTTCTGTGCAATCTTCAAGGCAATCACTTGTAGGTTGGAAGATGCAAGGATGGTGAAGATATTAGTACTTGATTCACCAAGAAAGATCTCCAAAACATTTTGCAAGAATTCAGCCAAGAGAGAAAAGTCTAAAAGATGGTTTAACCTAGAATTAAGAACATTATATATAAGAGAAAAAGGCTAGAGGAGTTGGCCAAAGGGATGAGAATAGTAGGGAAAACACTTTAGGAATTAATTTGACTTAAGTCGATCAAAATAAATTAATTTGCTTGAGGGTAAATTCGGCTAAGGTAAAGAGGAGGGAAATTCAATTTGGAAAGAAAGTTTGATTTGAATCAACCAATTTGAATTTCAAGTTCCATGGTGAATCAATTTAGATCAATCAAATTAAATTAATTTAGCATGATGAAGAAATCAGCCAAAAGGGATATAGAGGGAAAATTAATTTAGAAAGATTCAATTTTAATCAATTCATCTCATGACAAGATCTCTAATGTAATTAGAAAATTAATGAACATGAGCCAAGAGAGAGAAAAGAGAGGTGAGTTTAAAAATTAGTAAATATATCAAGACACTAATAATTTACAAAAATAAAAAGACATTAATTCAAATATTATTTTAATTAAACTAAGCATGTGATGGGGTCGGCTAAAGAAGTTTTCATGATGGGATTCAATTAGGATTAAAAGCAATATAATAGGATATTCAATGAATTAATCTTGATTGACTGAAAAAGGAAAAGTTATGATACTAAAGCATCTTAAATAAAATCCAAGGAAAATTAAGAATTTCGGCCAAGCTAGTTACCAAAAGTAGATAAGATCTATTTTAATGCACTCAAATAAAATTAAATGATGATGAATCAAATTTTAAGAGATTTCAAATTGATAATCATCATGTGAATAATTTGAATTGAATTAAGTATATGGCCGACCATGGATTGTTTCCAAAAATAAATATTTATAAAAGGAAAGAGGATAATTCCATGGCTCATGTTAATTAAATTTTAATTAACTCAAATATATTCAAGTTAATTTAAATTAGCTTAATTAAAATATTATATGGTTTGCCACAAATATTCCATAAAGAGTTAGGTTTAAATTTTCACAGCAAGAGAATATTTAATTTGAATTCAAAATAATTCAAATTAAAGATTCAAATAAATAATTTTTTTAATTTAGAATAAGATGGAATAATTATGGAAATAATTTGAATGGCTCTCACATGATTTATTTTTCAATTAATAATGACAAATTTTGGCCAAGAAGGTTTAGGATGATAGATAAGATAGGAGAGAGAGAAAACTAGGATAATATGATAGAGAACAATAATACATTGAATAATTTTTGGATAATTTAGATTTATGCATTGAATAAATGGATAATGAATATGACTAAGTACAAAAATAATTTAATGAAATGTAAATTAAATTTAACTTGCATAAGAGCACAATAATTGGAACAAGGTTTATGCATTTAGTTCACATTATCCAAAATGGATAATTTGAAGAATAATTGTAAATATGAAATGTAGAATTTATGAATAATTCAAAAATAAGTTATTTTGAAATGAATGAATGCTTTATTTTATTTTAGTGAACTTTTTATTTGCCTTAATATAATTAATCCTAGAAAAATTCCCACCCTGTTCAAGTCCAATAGCTTTAGCATCCTTAATTGATTGAAGAACCTAAAGTTGAAGAATTTTATTGCACATTTGAATTTAACTTAATTAGTAGCATTTGAGCATGTATTTGTTTTCATCAAAACCAATCTCATATGAGGTGGGGTCATGAAGTCAACAGCTCGACTTATAACTAAGCCTCTCATTAAAGGTGCTGGAATGCTAAAGACATTCAACAAGGGAAGGAGGTCAAATGTGATCATTCCCAACAATCCCAAGCCTAAAGCCCTAACCTCCAAGTAGGGTTCTATATTTAATAGGCAATCAAAGGAAATGTTGACTACCCCTGCTAATGATAAAATGACCATTAAGCCCAAACTAAAGTCCATCATCATCAATCCACTTAACAGTGCATCAAGGGAGCCTACTATCCCACAAAAGACCACTTTTACTCCAAGCAATAATGACCATGAAGTATCTTCCTTGGGCACTAAAATGTCTAGGAGGGCTAAGAGAAAGTATAATACCTCTCGTAGAGATGTTGGATTATCCATTCATTTCGAATAGCAGTATGACCCACTTGTGGAAGCAAACAGACCCACCAATAATAATTTTTATTAGGAGCTATAAAAATGTCTTTCTTGGATGAACATTCAATCCTGTGTCACAGAATCAACTACAAAAGGAAGAGATAGTCTCCTCCAAAATTTGTAAAGTCTTGAAGGTTGTTAAAAATAGAAACCTTCAAAGAAGAATCAAGAAGTTCGTGAGCCAGGTCGCTAACTAACAAATTCCTACTTTAAGAGAGGTTGGAATATCAAAATATATCGTGCCTTCCTAGAGCAAGACTTAGGGTCTTTGGGCATTAAATTCAATGAACATTGATAATGAGCCCTTTGATACAAAGATACTAAGTGGCCAGTTGTCAAAAGGTCTTAACAACCACCATAAAAAAAGTAATATAATTCATCTACTGAACACCAAGGTGTGACATCCAGGAGACATTCCTAAAGATTCACCATTGGAAGGTCTTGATTGATTTGGATACACAAAGAATCCCAAGTCATCCATGATGAAACAACTCCATATGAGCTAGCCCCACCAGATGACAAAGGAGCTGAATCTCTTATCATCAATTGGAAATGCTAGTTTGAAAAGAGTAAGCTAGTAGATGATGAAGAAGAAAATCAACTCTTTTGGGAAGATGAGGATTTCCCAATCAATGAAGAGCAACTGATTTCGGACATCCAAAATGATGAAGATATAGAATGCATGGAAGTCAAATTTATTTGTAAGGTTGATACACATTTACAAAATAGAAATGTGGCACTTGAACAATAAAATGAGGAAGAACATTAAGAGAACCCAAGCCATCAACAACTCGATGGTGAAGCTCATGTAGAAGTTGAGGTAACTGAAGAGATAACTGACATTGTAATAAGGTTACAATGATAAATGGGTTCTCAGCTTCAAAGAAGGGACCAAGAAATCAACCAGCTCAATAATTATCTCAATGAAATGAGTGGGTGGATGAAAGAGCTATTTGGTTAACTTAACCTTATAGCAATTACAACACAGCAAGTGCCTCTGAGAAATACTCTAAAGATATTCAATCAACCATTGAAACTAGGGGCATACAAAATGCTACGCCCAATTTTCCAACAACTTTAACACAAAAGCAAGAAGCTTAAGGAGAAGCTGCACCAAATGCCCATCAAGAGGATGATATTATCACCAAATCTCAAGTAGAAGATCTCATCAGCCAAAAAGTAAAAGTAGTCTTTTCACCTTATTTTGGATGTGGTTAACATCATTTTTTGAAATTAGAAATTAGGAAACCTAATCAAGGATTAGGAATCTCTAATTAAGCACTTAGTACACTACACTTAGTGACCTTGTGCACCCTTTTGGGTTTGGTCTATACTAATGGGTTTAGGTAGACTCAACTCAAATCTCAAATACAAACATAAACAAAGAATTATAAAAAACAAACATATTTCACCTGAAACTTGAGTTTAAAGTAAAGTGATTAAGATAATTAACTTAATTACCCTATTTAAGCTCAAAATTAATTAAATCCAAAAGAAATTCAAAAAAATTCAAAATGAACCCAAAAAAGTTAAAGCAAATTCAGATCAAATCAAATAAAAAAAATCCAAATCTAAATCAAGGTAAAAAATGGCCAACCCTTTTAACATAGGTTTGACTTATGTGGGTCCAACCAAGTCAAAGGTCAACCCATCAAAATTTATCCAAATGAAATCATTCCAAATAAAAATAAACATGTTTTAATGTGAATTTAAAGAAATATAGATTTATTAAGGCTTTAATTAGGATAATTTGATCATTTGATCTAAATGGGGCTAAATGAGCCTTATTGGGTTCAAACCCAAATCAAATTGAAATCAACTCAATATGATTATTCAAAATCACTTGAAAATGATTATGAAATAGAATTTATCCATTCATTGGGTTTAATTTAATCAAATTGGTCATTCAACTCAAATGAACCCAAGCTTAACCCATTAATCCCAATTTAAACTAAATGGGTCAAAATTGTAATTAACTTCAAACCAATTGAAATCAATCATTCTAAATCACTCCATATATGTAATTAAGCATGATTGGAGTCCAAAAAAAATCAATTAAGCTAAATGGCTCATTTGAACCCAATTGAAATCAACTTAACCGATTTAAGCCTAAATGGGTTAAATTTTAATGAAATGAAAAATCAACCCAAAACCTAAAGGAAATAATCAAATTAAAACTTAATAAATTATCAAATAATAATAATTAAACCCAAAATTAAATCAATTGATCAAGGTAAACACAATTAAAACACTTTGAATTTAAGTTAAATCCAAATGACATGAATTGGGTTCAAATCTCCAATCTAACTCAAATGGACTTGGATTCAACCTAAAATTCAGATTAGGTTTGATTTGGATAGCCAAATGGCAATCTAAGGGCTATGGTGATGAGGCTAAAAGCTATAAAAAGGGAGATGAGGTGGAGTATGCAAACAAAGTTTCTCCAAGCCAAGATACCTTTGTGATTCTTTCTCCCCTCATCATCCTAATGGCCTTGGACTTTATCTAATTACTTGACCACCTCTTGGAAGATGTTTCCAAGAGTTTTGAATCAAGTAGCCATATCCTTAGCCAAAAGAGACTTGGCTTCTTCTATGGGATAGCAAGAGGGAAAGCAAGATAGAATCCAAGCAAGGAGTCTCTTGACCAAGGAGAGAAAGGGGAGGAAAATGCTTTCTCCCCTCAAACCTTTCATCCAAAAAGCCTCACAAGTCCAAGATGGACTAAACCCACCCTCTAGCCAAGCCTCTCACCACCAATGTCGAGATTCTAGCACCCAAAATCTTGAAATATTGCTTTCGATCATGTACAAAAAGAGAGGAGAGAGGCCCTCTCTTCTCCCTATTTTCATTCCAATACATCCACAAGATGTAGAGAAGCCAATTTGAAGCCTCCCTAGGGGCTTTCACCATCGGCAAGCCAAAAATCCATCATGGCCATGGCAAAGCTCTCAACCTATAATGGAAAAAGGAGAGGGAGATCATTTCATGCCAAATTTACTCTTCTGGTATGTTCCATGGATATTGGTGACATTAAACAAACCATCCCCGAGGTTCACTGCCACCAGCAAGCCAAAGAACGACTAAAACTGATGACAGATAGACAATAGATGGTCTCCATGCAGTTTAGTGGGGAGAAAAGCAAGAAATCTTTATCATGGCATTGACACATCAAGGTAAAGGTGCTCGAAAGATGGCAACCATCGGAGATCACTGCTAATGAGGGCTTTGAGTATGCTTCAAAACTGACGCCTTGAACAACTTTTTTAGGGATTTTCAAAGAGAATTTGATCTACAAGGAGATCAAACCAGGTGGATCTATTGCAAATCGATCATTGATCATTTTTCAATCAAAATTGCATTTAAATTCCCCTTAGATCGTATACAATTCATCGCATTCGATGGACGACGTTCGTTTCTCACTAGCAGGAACAAAGGAGTGATCTCTGTCGTCCATTCCTTCTATTTGGAACATACAACCTTGATCTAGTCATGCATTTGATTTAATCCCTTCTAAGACCATTCGGTCTTTGATCAAATGGTCATAGATCATCCAGCATGGCTGCCACTTTTGTTGTGGGATCTATGTGGATCCTGCATGCCCCAATGGTGCCACGCCTCATGGCAACTAGCGCCATGTCGAGCCACCATTTAAAATAAGATTTTCTAATTTTTTTCAATTAAAGAAATATTAAAAAATGTAAAAAATTTATGAAAATCATAAAAAATAAAATAAAATTTTTAAAAAATATAAATGAGGGCATTATGGATTCATCTCAGCAAGTAGAATTCATTAAACCCAAAATCCCTAATTAATTTTTGGTAATTTTGGATTAATTTTCCTTTAAATGAAAATAATTAAAATTAAATTAATCATAAACCATTAATCAAATTAATGTGATGCTTTGGAAAATTGAAAATGAGGATTAAATAAACCCTAGGAAAACTTTTCATGAATTTTTGCAGAGTAAATCAAGAGATATTGAATTTCCAATCTCAAACCCTAATTTTAATGAAATGAATTAATATTTAATTAAGAAAATTATGGAAAATTATGAAATCACCTTAAACCATAATAATAAACCCTAATAAACTTAAGGACAACATTAAAACTTATTCAAATTCAATAAATCATAAAATGGCCTAATTTTGTAATTAATTAATTTAATTAATCTAACTAATTAACCTAAACTTAGAAAACTCATAATAAATCAACCAAAATCTTAAAAAATCTAAATAAATGCTCTATGGATGCATCTTTCAGAGTAAAATCTAGAAAAAATAAAACCTGTAATTAATTCCATCAAAATTAAGCTTAATTTAAGTTTTAATAAAATATTTTAAATCTTAATTATACTATAAATGTTTATCTGTTTAAAATGAAACTTTAGGAAAATCAAACTGGCAAGGAACTCCACTGTCATAAACATTTCATGGCAGATTGATCTCTAGAGTAGAAGTTATTGAATTTCCAATCTCTAGGTTGATTTACATGAAATAATAAATAAACAATTCTAGAAATTAGAAAATTTCATAAACTGATTTGAAACATCTTCACCAACACTCGAATACTTAAGGACAATTTTCCAACACTTTAACTCAAAGAATTTAATCAATTACAAACTTAGGGTTTAATGGAAATAATTAAAAATGAAAACCTAATTAAACTTTAAAGTTAAAAAATTATTAAATTCATGATAAATCAATTAATTGAATCTTTATACATAATCAATGCAAATTGAGATTAGATTAAAACATTAACCTAAATATACTAGGTTAACATAATTCAAACTAAATAAACACAAATTAAATGGACATAGACATTAATGAAATAAATATTAAATGAATTCAAATCAAATAAGTGAAATCAAAATGAAAATAATCCAAACTTAGAAACACATAATCCAATCAAAAGAAAAGAGATGAAGAATTAAATTCCGAATACAAAATTAAAACATAGATCTAAATTAAATTCAAACTTAAATCATTTAAATGAATCGAAAAGAAGTTAATTAAGATACTTAAAGATCATAATTAGGCTTTTGGAATGAAGCTTCATCTTATGGTGAAGGCTTTATTCTATTAGGATTTAGAATGTTGGATAGAATGGGTTCTACCCAAAGTGGAATATATTTTACTCTTTATTCTTGAAAACTTAGAATTCATAAAAAAAAATCTAAAATAAAAATAGGATATACAAATTATTAATCAATTGAATTGAAACCATCCAAAGGTAAATCAAAGAAACTTCAAAACTTGAATTGAAACTTGAGTCTAAAAAGGTCTAGTAAAGTCCTGCCACACAAGCCTATGTTCTTCACACACTAGATCATTAGATCACAACCCTAGACTTAGATTAGGTCTATCTATGATATTTTATGATGTGATGTGATGTATATTTTTGTCTGGTACTAATTTAGATTGCATGTCTAGGACTATTTGCTCGTTAGATTATATGGTAAGATATTCTTTTAGAACTAATGTTGTCTCCTCTATGGGGTTGTGCTAAAAAGGACTGCCATCATAAATAAATATATAAATATTTTTTTCTTGTAGGTATACTGAAGTACCTAAGCATAGCTCAATAAAATAGGTGTGCTTAGCAAGCAGCTAATGCTAAGCCTATATGTTTATAAAATATAACTATTGTGTATTATTTATATTTTCTTGATATCTATTTTATAGGGCTTAGGATTTATTTTTAAATTTGAAATATAAATTTGAGCTTAGAATTAGGTTATGATCTATGGAGTCTAGGAATTGCAAGAGTTGACCTTACTAGCAGATAAGTGCAGAGGTCCCTTGTGAAACCCAAAGTAGGTCCTTAAAGAAAGAGACCATCTTAGAGAGGAGACCTAGAGATATAAACTTATAGTTTTAGGATGGGATGTATAAGGTCAGAGCTCAGATGCATATTTTCTCTTTCTTTCAGGGTGTATAGTTGTACCCAGCCCATTAGCCTGTTCTTTGATTTTAAAATTGGCTTGATTTACTTTGGTTGTGTAATAGAATCAACCTACTTTCTAGGTTTTTTTGTGCTATGTTTTTTGTCATGAATGTATGGATGATTAGATTCTTAAACTAAATTTTTTACCCAATTTAAATTCAAACAACTTAAAAAAAATAAAGAACTTAAAACTTCACATTAGCTAAAGCTCTAGGAATAACTTAAAATTAACTAGAAATAACTAGCTTTTGTAAATCATACTAGCATATTATTCTAACTCTATGAATTGAGCACTTCACCCATTATACATAAGGGGCATCTGACCTACAGGATGACCACCTTCCTAGGGAATTATGCCTTCTCTTCTTGAGTTGGCCCATGACCACTTCCAATTGCATATCATTTATGCATAAATTGCAAACCCAATACCTTAAATGAATCATGAGCCAAAACATCTAAAAACTAAAAAAATGTGCATTAGTTAAGTGCATATCATACTCTACATGATCTTAGGGATTACAGAGTGAGTTTAGTATCTTAGATTCTTTCTTAAAAAATATAATAACCTAGCTATCATGCATACATGAGCCTCGACATCATGGATTTAAAATTTTCTTAGGTGTTGTTAGCTATCAACCATTCCAGGTGGATTATAAGTATATAAGAGTTAGGGGTAGGTTTTCTTTCTCAAGTAAGAGAAAGAACCAATAATTCCCAAAAGTGAAACTAGGTCAAGCATCTGACTTATGTCATAAGCACTTATAAACTTAGATTTTAAAGTATCCTACCAGAGTAAGTCTTCAACCCTAGGCATTTCTATAGTCTTATGCTGTTAGAATCTAAGTCCTAGATTTTTAATAAAATATCAATTCAAAATTCTCTTTAAATTCCAAAATTTAAAGTTGAATGATAGGATAATTTAAATGTCTACTAGGCATCCCAATATCAACAGGCATTTTCTACTTAATCTTGATTGATTTCCAAAAATAAGTCTTTCCACTTTGCAATGTTCCCAATTGAAATTCCAAATTATCATTTTTTAAACCAACTTAAAAATTCATAGAACTAATATCTTATTTCTTTAATCAAGAGTATTCGTACGAAGAGATCCTTCATTCCAAAAATGTAATTAACTATGTGGGCTTGCCCTTATAGGGAACCATGAACCTAGTTTAAAATAAACCCTACTTTACTTCCCAAGTTGTTTAGGGGAAAACTCTTTAGTACATTAAAGACTCATTAGCCTTAAGAGTCATTTATTAAATGATCAAATCAATTATAGGATAACATGTTTATCCTCTGAGATAATATGTTTACTCATCGATGATGCATTTGATCATCCAAATAATAAATTCTTAAAATCCCAAGTGGTGTCACAAATTTTTCCCACATAGTCATTAGTTCAAAAGCTGATGAACAACTAATTGGAAAAGCTCGACCATACCTAGCTAAATATAGCCAAGTATAGTATCCTAACAGATATGTTATGTTGAAATTCAACACTTTCTCAGACATAGAAAATCCATGGTAACATCTAGCTCAATTTAAATCCATGTGCAGAAATACTGAAGGGAATGATGCCTTATTGCTATGACAATTCGTTAGCAGTCTTACCAACATGGCCTTCAAATAGAATGCTTAGTTACCAAATGACTCAATAAAAACTTTCATTGTACTAGAAACACTCTTCATTAAGAGATTTACAGATGCAACCAAAAAAGTAATAGTAGAAGATCTCACCTTGAAAAAGAGAAGGAAATATGAGAGTATTAAATTACATTATGAGACAAAAAAATCTAAGCATTAAATATGATTACCAGCTCAAAGAAAAATATGTAGTATAACTCATTATGGGGAATATGAATTATTAAATGACTTTCTATTTAGCCATGGCTACGATCAACACATTCCAATAATTGTTAGATCTTGTAACCAAGGTCAAAAGGCTCCTAAAGCAAAAAGGCCTTAGTACCAACTATAATAATAATCTCTTGGGAAAGAAAAATAACCAAAATCACATGATGCAAAGAAAAATGATGTGAATACAATATTCATATTCATGGTTAACAAAAAGGAAAATGGAGGTAAAGTAACCTCAAGACTAACAACAACTGCGCAACCAACAGTAAAGTTGATAGAGGATAAGAATAGGAAATCATCCCTCCAGAAGAATATGTTTAAATTGCACTCATTCAAAAGAGAATGTACTACTAAAATTTTAGGCACACCCTAAAATTGGGACTACATTTACCATATCCATAATGGCCACACCAAATAAACAAAGTTGATGATCCCAACTATTATCCATTCCATAGGTTCATAAGTCAACCAATTGAAGATTATTTTACCTTGAAGATTAGGTAGAAAAGTGCTATCAAAATAGGGAACTCAGCTAATCAGACACTATACTGGTACATCCTAAAAGGAAAAGGTTGAAGGTTATTAAAACATGCCCAATCTAGGATGAAAAAGATAAAAAATTGAGCTAGCTAGAACTCAAAATATAAATGATGATAAGGTCAAAGCCACATATACACAGGAAGAAGAAGAAAAAGAAGGTGGTTGGGAGTCCTTAATTTTAAAAAAGACTAAAAGGATGATTAACATTATTTTAGCCATAGAAGGCATCTAGTGGAAGAGTTCCTTAGAACCTAAAATAGATTCAAAAAGGCTCTTCCTGAATAGGGGATGTGGTGTTTTAATTTGGAGTAGTTTAGACACCATGTAGATTTTTGGGGGAACTTACTAAAGTGATCGGGTATGACATTAAGGTATGATGTACCATCTAAAAAGATAGAAACATCACCCTATAATAGACCTTATCAGTTAATAAAGACTGCTAAGGTAGATGAGTCTTCATATATACTAGAGATCTTTCTCCTACTTTACATGGAAAAGTAAAGTAGGGTTTATTTTATGCTAAGTTCTTTAGTTTCCTATGAAGCATGCTTCCATGGTTAATTACATCCTAGGAAATGGGGATTTCTTAAGAATACTCTCAATTAAAGTAGTCAATCAACATCTCCAAATATTTCAAGGTTAAACTATTAAAGAATTTGGTATTTTTGGAAAGTCAAGTGGGAATATTCAATTTGGAAAGACTTATTTTTTAGATTCTAAAGGAAGATAAGTAGGGAGCACTCACATTACTTAGAAGCCTAATGAGAACTCCAATATATCCTATTATAAGGCTTTATATATTTGAAAGAGAAGATTTATCTTAATTTGAGTTGAAATTTTATTAGAATGTTAGGGCTTATAGTCCATCAACACAAGATTTTGGAAATGCCTAAGAGCTGAGCACTTATGTTCATAGCTCGAAGAAAAAAAACAACCTTGGATCCTAAATCTAGATGCTTTAACACAAGGAAAAAGCACAACCTAAGTCTAATCAAAAAATGGGACATAGTGGTTTACCTCCATAAAAAAAGACAAACCCATTCCGACTCTTCTGAATTTACAACCATTTGGAGTGGCCTCCAGCTAACACCTCATATACTTCAAAACCATGTAGGTTGGTCTTATAATTAAAATCATGTAGGTTGGTCTTATATTTATGCAACATAGCTAGGCTATTATTTAATTTGGAAAGGAGACTATAGTCTTAAACTCACTCTCTAAGAGACTAGATCATGATTGGCATAAGATCATGACTTAGAATAAATGCATAATTTATAATTTTTATATCATTTTGACACATTCATTTGGACAAAACCTTGATGAAATATGATTATCCAAATCAATGCATCCACAACATTGCCCTCAAGTCGCATAAGTGAAAACCCTCCCTATTCAAGAATGAAACAATATGATATGCATGATATTAAAACATTCAGCATTCAGCTAAGGGGTTACTAAATCTTTTAATTATCTTGATTATAGCCTAAGATTTAAAGTGAGGTTATGAGTTATTTGTAAATTTAATTATGAGTTATTAGTGGGGGTAGAAAAATTAATTTTATTCTAAAGAGTCTATTGCATCCAGGACACACATTCAAACATCAAGCTTAAGAAAACTATGAAGAACATGCAATTTCTATTGCACAAATTAAACACAACAGCTAAACATCTATAGATTATCAATAAAGAATAAGAGGTCGATGTGGCTGGGTACCGTCATACACTCCAAAAAGAAGAAAAATTAGGTAGCTGAGCTCTACCCTTATACAACTTCGATTATAATAAAATTTTATAATCACAATTGAATGAATGCTATGGGGTCATCATTCTTCATCTTATATTCTTCTTCATTTGACTTGATTTTTCTCCAAGGCTTCACAAGGCCTCCGAGGACTTTGACTTTTAGCCACTGTTCATCCTAAACCCCATAGCACTAAGCCTAATTCTATTGAAAAATTATATGTTTATGGAAAAATAAAACCTAACTACACCTGCAAAATAGATGTTAGTTAAACATGAACAAAACCCAAGTAGTTATATTTTATAAATTTATACTTAACACCCTGCACATTGGTAACCAAGCCCACTTATCCTAATGTGGATTATGCAAAGGGGAATAAGCGATATGGAAGTAGAAGCATTTTTATTCATGATTATAATAGCCCCTTTAGTACAATCCCCTATAAAAAATAATATTAGGCTAATAACGACCTAACATCTAGTCTACACATAAATAATTCTAACATGTTGTCTAAAACATTACATCACAAAATAAAACACAACATCAAAATATAGACCATCCTAACATAGACCTAGAAGTGGTGACTTAGTATTCTAATGTGTGCGCTTAGGCTTACTGTGTTGTGTCTTAGCTAGGCTTTAGGATTATGATTATCTAAGTTTGGGATTGTTTAATTGAAACATGAAGGGTGGTTTTATTTCAAGTTATTATGAGGATTGATGAATTTTAATTTGCATTTTTCTTTATTTCATTTAATATTCACTTAGTATCTAAGTATTGTAAAGAGAAGAAAAAGGCTTGACCCCTTTCATACATGTTATCAGGACTTAATTTCTTTTAGTGAAAGATTTATTAAACAATTTTATTAATACTAAATTTAGGTTAATCTTAAAAATTCCTATTCAAACATGAAAGACATCTTAAGATTAATGAGATTGAATTGCTATCACATGGATAATGTTATATTATTTCTTTTCATCATCAATAACATGCATATGATTTAGAACTTAACATACCTATACATGCAATATATATTTTGGTACACTTAAATGATTATGAATGCATATAATTTTGGTAGAAAAGATGAATTTCATCCCTTAGCTAAATACACATACGCATGTATTAAAGATTTAAGCAAGTACATGTCATTGTTTAAACAAGGGAAGTGAAGTAGTCTAAGACCTCCTTGGGGCAACTTAAAGCCTCATATTCCTGGGATGTCCAGACTATATACTTGCTATCTTAAATACATATGAATATATACAAAACCATGAAAATAAAAATCACGCAAAAGATTGTATGTTAACAAATTTATTTATTCATGTAAAGTAAAGCTTTATCCAAATTCTAATGTATGTAAACACATGAATAAAATTAAGTAAGTACATGCTATTGTTAACTAGGGAAGTAAGGTAATCATATAGCTCTTTGGAGCTACTTAAAGTCTCGTATTCTTGAGATGTCCAGATTATATACTTACTAGCATTCAAACACATGTAAACATACACATGAATCATGAAAATAAAATAATACTTTAACATGTTTAAGCTATAAACAAATGTAAACCATATAGAATATTCATAGCTAACAACAATTTAAATCTTCATTATTAATTTATAATATTAAAACTAATTTTGAAATTTATTAGTGATAATAGCCACACATATAATAGTATTACTCCAACACATGCAACTTATACATATATGATTGTATTCATTTGATTCTTTTATTTGAAAACATGAGTGCATGATATCAAATGGCGTTCACATTTATAATGATTGAAAAGGAATAATTAAACATTACAACATAACACATTCAATCACATTACTTCCTAAGGATAATCAAGTTAAATAAAATCATTTAAGATCAACCAAAACTTCTTATGGGGTTTGATGTTTATGTTTGAATTATTAAACATAAAGAGGAGAAATAACATTTGTTGTTTTGCCCCATCCCACGTGAGTGACTTAATATATTTAAAGGCAACATAATTAAGTGAGTTTTATTGATTAATTAAGTTTGAATAATTAAGCAATTCATTTAATTTCCCTTTTCTAAGTCTCTTTAATTTAATTAATCATTTAACCATGAGCCTCCAATGATATGAAAATGAGAAATTTAAATTTTCAATGCTCGTAATAAGACCTAATGCAATTAAGCTCATGATTAAATATTAATTAGATTAAATAAGAATCTAATTAAGTACTTATATGGTTTTCCCACACTCATGGGTTAACCATATGTTCCTCAAACATCTTTATGTTATTAAACACATAAAGAGGAACCCATAAATTCAAATTAAATTATTTGATCTAATTATCATTTTAATTTGAATTAATTTCACCATTAATTTCTTAATTAATTCTTAATTAATCCATGCATTAATTAACTTTCCCATGGAAATTTACTTAGAAAAATAATTACGAAAAAGGTCCCAATTATTTTCCCTCATTATTCCTCACTGTTAACGATATTTAATCAAATTTAATTAATTAATTTTTACTGTTTAGAATTTTTAATAATTATTAAATCACTTAATGAAGGTAATTAAGATTTGAATTTCAAATTCTCCTAATTACCTAACCAATAAATCTCAAGAAAATTATGAGAGGTAGAGGACATCCAATGGAATCAACACATCTAATTTGAGATTAATTGGACAAGTAATTAAGGCTTAATTAAGATAATTAGGAAAAAATCAATTAAGCATTTTTCACTATTCAAGCATTAGGGATTTTATTTTTATTAAATTCTCCTTTATTTACCCTTTCTAAAATGGGGTTACTTATATTTTTAGGATGTTTCTACAAGTAGTTATGATTTTTAAAGTTATGAGTGATTAATCACATTTTAAACACTTAATCAGTGCCACACCGATGCTAATGAGATAGCACTTTCCACGTGGTGCCATGGGATAGACTATTTAAAATGTCCCCCATGGTGGCTGAGTCAGCGACGGTAGACGCAATTTCATTCCCACCATTTGATCTTGAATCGAATGGACGGGATTAATCTCATGATATCTAAAGGATTAAATTAGATTCTCTAATGGATTAAATCATGGCCATCCATTCTAATCACATGAAAAGGATGATAGATGATCCTTCATCCCCTGAGCATCAGAAGATGGACACAATCCACCTTTTACTGCTTGATACGAGCTCACCGGAGCTCGTGGAACATTGGGATCAACTCCAAAATGCAGAGGAGAATGATTTGCAAAATTTCATGAGTTCAAGGCTGATGATTGAGGTAGCCATCTTGAAGAGACAAATTTCGTGAGTTGTCTCCCCGCCAATAGCTCTATGGACCAAATGTTATTGTGAAGCTCACTAGAGTTGGTCTAAGAGTTCCTTTCAGTGATCAAATCAATTAGGAATCGATTCATTTTGGACTCATTAGAGCTTGGGAAAGGTGGGGAAGAATTAATTGAAGTTTGGTAGAGTTTAGGTGATGTTGGATGGACGAGGCTCTCAATTTCGAATGGAAGTTGGTCTCATCATTGATGGGGTGCACTAAGGGATTGAGAAGGGCTCTGGGACTACTTGGAATTGCCTAGAGATGCTCTCTATCAAGTTTGAATCAATGGGGAGGAGTATACTCTCCTCCCAAAGTGAACTAAGGGCTGAGATTGGCTCAGCCTTTAACAGTCGTCCGACCGGGGTAGGTGGCTGGAGATGGCAGGGGACTGCTAAGGTGGAGGGTCTTGAGAGGTTGAAGCGGCTGCAAGGGTTGGCATGGAGTGTACCTCCTCCCCCAAGTGAACCAATGTTAGGCTAAGGATAAGTTCACCCGCTCATGACCCAAGGCTGAACCCAATAGCTTTGGGTTAGGTTAGTTTAGGGGTCCAACTTTTCAAAATGAGCTAAGTATGGTTTTCATGGGTTGGTAAGTAGGTGAGACCATCCAAATGGGGATTTTGTCCCATTTGGGTGGGTTGGTTCATAGGTTCTAACCTAAATTGGGTTTACCATAGGTTGGGCCAATTTGGGCTGACCCATGGTGACCTAAGAATGAGTCATGCCAAGTTTGGTTGGGTTGGAGTTGGTTTGAATGGGTTTGGCTCAATTTGACCCATATGAGTTAAATTAGGTTCAATTGGGTTAGGTTGACCAATTGGTCAAATTGCAAATTGATGGTTTGGGTAAGTTCATTTGATCATTTTGACTGTATTGGTGTCATTGGTTTGGTTTAATTTGAAGTGGATTTGGATTTGGATCATATGGATTCATATGAGTCAAATGGCCTAAGTAGACCAATTTGGTCAAATCGGCCAAATTAGCTTGAGTGGAGGGTTGGTTTAGGTTCAAATGATGATTTTAGAATGAATGTAGGTGTTGATTTGAATTGATTTGAATTTGAGAATGAGTTTGGTTCAATTTGACCCTTTAGGTTAAATTGGGCTAAATGGGTCAAATAGGTTGGTCTGATTAAATTGGGTTCAATTGAAGGTTGAATCATGTTCAACAATCAATTTATAATAGATTTGAGTCATTGGTTTCAATCAATTTGATTTAGAATTTAATTTTACTTAATTTGATCCTTTAGGTAAAATTGGGTCAACTTGGGTCAGAAGGTCAAGTTGGCTTGGCTTAACCCAATTAGTGGTCAAGTCATGTTCAAAACTGAATTTATGATTGAGGAGAGTCATTCATTTCAATCAATTGAAGTTAGAATGAGATTTGGTTCATTTTGACCCATATGAGTTAATTGGGTCAACTTGATCAAATGATCAAATTGGCTTGGGTTGGCCCAAATGATTGTAATTAATCAATCGAGGATGATCATTAATCATTGTAGAGGAGATTGGATGAGTTGATTCAATCCAATTTGGGTTGGATTGAAGTTTGGATCAAATTGATCCTTTAGCACACTTTTGGGTCAAGTGGATCAAATGGGTTAATTGAGTTGAATTAGATTAGATTATGTTTGATGATAGATTTAGGATTGATTGATGGCTTTGCTTGTAATTGATTTTATTTAATTATATTTTTATCTCATTTGGACCCTTTTGGATCAAATGGGCTAACTTGGGTTGATTGGATTCAATTGGTTTGATTGGTTTGATTGCGAGTCTTAGAAGAGTTTGAAATAGAGGTTTGGATTATTGGAGTGCTTTTGTGAAAATTGATTGGATTGGTTTCAATTGAATATGCTTTGGGTTGGATACATAAGATGATGGTGGAATTGATTAAGTTTAAGGGTTGAATTGATTTGGCTTGGAGCTTGGATATGAAATGAAATCCAATTGAGGTTTTTGTTAGCTTGAGGTTGGTTTAGGATGAGTGTACAAGCATGGGTTTTGGTTCAGGCTATAGGATAGGTAGAACCTATTTACCCTAGGTATGATCTAAATTTAGGGTATGCCTTTTTAAGTCCCCAGGCTGAATTTTGTATTCCCTTAATCTCTAGAAGTGTCTTATGACTAGAGAAATCCTAGTGTCTAGAAGTTTCCTAAGTCTAAGGAAGGATGAGTCAATCCTCACTCCAAAAGTGAGGTCAATTTTATAATATAAAGAAGTAGGAAAAAATTAATCAATCTTCTTCATCAAAGCCCCATGAATCAAAGAAAAAGAAGAAATCCAGAAAGCTAAAGTCTAAAACAAAAAAATGATTGACTCTTTAGAGGAGTATGAACAACCTCCTCGAAGGCCAGTTAAGCTACAAGAATACATGACCCATTTGCAACTTGACACAAAAATAATGAAGAAGAAGTTTTGATAGAAACATGTCGTGTCAAAATTATGATTGCAACTACAACTGACTCTAAAGAAGACCTATGTTTTACTAAAGAAAAACTCTCTAAATGGAAAGTCTAGTTAGGTTCAGAGAAATTATGTCTTAAATTGGGAAATAATTCTAAGAGCACTAAAAGCTCTAAATGCTTTAAAGAAATATAGAATTCAAAAACTTCTGAAAAAGGATATCATATGGAAGAAGTAACTCAAGTCTAGTTAAGGAACTCTCCACCTCTACAACAAAAAGTCAGTGATAAAGGTAAAGAAATTCAAATTATTTAAAATGACTTACCCCCATCACCGAATAAACCTCAAAAGTCTATCAAATAGGAGTAGACTATAATGTTCAAACACATTTATGCAAGATCCCTGCTTTGCTAAGTATCTATGATGCTCTCATATTGTTCAAAAATTATATGTGAGACATTAATCAAAGCCTTGCAAAGTCTAAAACAATATGAGGCATTCTTTGTTGAAGAAAAAAATGAAAGAGGACTTAACTCTTAGAAATCAGCAACCATCATATTTAGTAAGAATGACCTATTATTAGGGAAAACTGAACATAATCGACACCTTTATGTCACATCTGAAAGCAACTCTATCCGAATAAAATTGATAATGATTGACCCAAGCACTTTGATAATCTTTTAATAGTTAAAACACTTCAAGCACTAGCCTTGGATGCTTGTTATCTAGATAAACGTAGTATTTCAATAAAGATTCAATGGATAAAGATAGAAAATCTTAGGGTACTGTGTTCTACCTATACGCTTTAGGAAACTATACACTGAAGCTAAATTTCATGTGATCAAAGCCTAAGTTTCTTATAAAGCGCTCCTTGGTAGGATGTGGATTCATGAATCCATAGTACCTTCAACTCTTCATTAATATATGAAGTATATTCAAAATGGTGAAGAACATTGAATTGATGGAGACATGAATTCATTCTTGATACATGAGATTAATATCTACGATGATGCTAATTACTTCATGCATAAGATAGTAGAGGAGGTCAAGTCCCAAAAGTAAGTGGCTCTACTTATCAAACTAATGCTGAAAGGAGATAATTCAAGGGGTAAAAGTACTAGTGAATCAAAGAAACCGAAGGTAATTCCTCACCTTGGTAGTGACACTTAGGATAATGAAGAAGAGTTAGTACTTTATCAACTCAAGAAATCCCCAACTAGCCAAAAGAAAGAAGAAGCTAGTACTAGTAAAGTGACAAAGCAATTATAGAAAATTCATGTTTCTCTTATAAGGGTACTAGAATCTCAAATTTCTAATAATGCTATGAAAATAACTAAAATCCTTAACAACTTCAAGAAGTGAGGAAATAGAACATCTAAAAACTTTTTGCATCCCTCCTAGAAGAGGCTATAATGAATGTGGGATTCTTTTCTATAAGACAGAAGAGTGAATCGTAAATCCCACATAAATGTTGTTGAAAGAAGAAAATTTTGAGGAAGAAGATATTTCAATAATGATTCCTCAATACTTTAATTAGTTTTAAAAAATCTAGTTAAAACAACATTTTGCCTATGTTGTCAAGCATTCAAGCTTGATTGTTTAGAGGCTCTAATAAGGGGATAATACCCCAAATTCTATAGGATATGGGAAGTTCACCACATGAAGATTAGGATATATTGCTTTGGCATCCTTTTAATGAGCTCATGCTATGCCATGTTAGATAAAAAAAGCCCCCATAGAAACTCTTCATAAACGAAGTGATGTTTCACAAGAAAATTAGAATGTACCTGAAGATGAATTAATAGTTGACCTCAAAGAGGAACCAAGGATATTTCAAGAAGGTAATCAAGCCACTGTTAATGAACTTCAGAAAATCAACCTAAGTACTAAAGAGGAGCCTAGGCTGACCTTTGTTAGTGCTAACCTCACATCAAAAATATTGAAGGAATTAAAAGCACAATTCTGTGAATACAAGGATTGCTTCATATGGAATTATAGTAAAATACTAGGCCTATCACTAGATGAGTTGTACATAAGCTCACCATTAAAGTTAATGTATAGCTTGTAAACCAAGCATCAAGGCAAATGCAATTAGAAATTAAAGAGCAGGTAATCACTTAAACTAAAAAGCTCATTGAAGCAAGATTCATCTGAGAAGAGAAGTATATTAACTAGATTGCTAATATTGTCCTAGTAATAAAAAGGAATGGGCAAATATGTGTTTATATTGACTTCAAGGACTTTAACAAAGCATGTCCAAATGATGATTTTTGACTACCTAACATGGTAGACAATACATCAAACTTTGATATGTTTTCCTTCATGGATGGTTCATCATGCTATAACCAAATTAAAATAGCTCCAGAAGCTAAAAAGCATACATCCTTTTCGCACACCAATTGGCATATATTGCTATAAACCGATGCCATTTAGCTTGAAAAATGCTAGTGCTACATATCAAAGGGCAATGACCTACATCTTTTATGAACTTATACATAGATATTTGGAATGTTACATTGATGATTTTATTGTCAAGAGTAAGGATCAAAGCGAGCACATAAGTGACTTAAGAGTTGTATTCGATATAATTCGAAGTTTCTACTTAAAGATGAATCCTTTAAAATATACTTTTGATGTGACTTCCATAAAGTTCATGGGCTTTATTATGTGCCATGGGGGGATTAAAATTGATTCCTCTAAAATAAAAGTAATAATAGAAATGCCAGTGTCCAAAACCCTGAAGCAATTACTTTCACTACAAGGCAAATTGCCTTATATTAGAAGGTTCATTTCTAATATTCGGGGAGATGTCAACCTTACTCCTGATTGATGAAAAAAGACACACCTTTTATATGGGATGATGCTTGTCAAGAAGCATTTGATAGTATAAAATAATATTTATTACATCTTCTAATTTTGGCAACACCAATAGCAGGAAAGCCATTGATATTGTATACAATAGCCATAGCAGATTCATTGGGTTGTTAGCTCAGAACATTGAAGAAGAAAAGAAAAATTTCCTATACTATATCATTTGACATCTAATAGGGGCTAAAATAAAATATTCTCTTATTAAAACGTAATATTTATCATTAATATTTGCTACTAAAAAATTGTGGTACTACATGTAATCACATAAATTAACTGTGATATCTAAAGTCAACCCTCTTAAATATTTAATGACTAGACCTACCCTAACTGGTCACCTAGCTAAATGGACAGTCCTATTACTTCAATTTAATATAACATTTCATCCCACAAAAGGCAATAAAAAGGCAAGCTCTGATTGACTTTCCAGCTGCTCATCCCTTACTGATAAACTCTCCACTCAACGATTAATTTCCTGATGAGCAAATCTTCTAAGTGGAAGAAGCCCAATAATCATTAGAATGAGAGCTCTACTTTGATGGAGCTTCATCAATAAAGCCAACTAAACCACCCAGTTTACCTATAATATATGTCAAAATTGGCTTAATATTTGTGACATTGCAAGGTGGTATTCTCAGATATTCACATAGTTTAATGAAACCTTGAACTAACAATGAGGCCAAATATGAAGTATTAAGTGTGGGTCTAGAGCTAGCAATTAACATGAAAAATAAAGAAGCTTCATGTCTACGAAGATTCATCAACTCATAATCTGATAAATAATTGAAACATTTAAAATAAACAAACCTGAATTGGTGCTTTATCATAAGCATATCTTGGACCTTTTCAAATAAATATCTAAAATAATAATTACAAGGGTATCACATTGGGATAATGGAAAAGAAAATACATTAGCTAAATTTTCTAAGGAAATGATAGACTCACTAAGAGAGGTAATTATAATAATAATCTAAAGTAGACTAGCTTTGGCACCAACCCTTCTACAAGCCTTTAAAGCTAAAAAAATTGAGAGATATCAATAATAATAAAAGAAGATGACTGGCGAGAACCTTTTATCACCTATCTGAAAGGTGAGAAATTTCCAAAACATAAATCAAAAGCTCATCAAATTTCTTAAAGAGAGTTATGATATGCTAATGTGAATGATATGTTATATTGGCGCACATTCAACCAAATGTGGTTGTGATGCCTAGGAGTAGATGAAGCAGAGATGGTGATGGATGAAGTACATGAAGGGTTATGTGGTGCACACCAATCTGATCTTAAAACAAAAATAGAAATAAAAATCAAAATCAAATGGATGTGATACTATTGGCTCAGTATGATTTAAGACTTCATTGAACATGCCAAAAGATGTCATCAGTGTAAAATATATACAAACATGTTGCATTGACCGCCTAATCACTTACATGAAATAGTGGTGTATTGGCCATTTGGAAGTTGGGAAACTGATATAATAAGCCTGATAGATCCTCCATCATCTGGGGGACATTGTTTCACTTTAGAAGCCACTGATTACTTCGCTAAATGAGCAAAAGCAATTCCATTAAAATAGTTCAAAGCAAACAATGTGGTGAAGTTTTTTATAGATCATATCATCTACTGATTTGGAGTACCTCAGAGAATTATATCCAATAATGTCACTACCTTCAAGAATGCTAAAATTTATCTTAGGAGAAGTCATGATGAAAAGCCTCATTAGCTCAAGAGAGAGATGATAGAGATATTTTTAGTCCTATGATAGCTAGTCAAGATATGGGAGTAGTAGGGATAGATGATCATACTTATATTTCCATCTCTCTAGTAAGCCACTAGCAAGACAAATGAATAGTGATGTCACATTGGTATTATCCATAGACACTAGTGTTGCTTCCCCAATGTTTACTTGGCCTGTTAGCAATGACCATATGCATATTTAAGAAGACCCATATATAAAGGAATCTGGCACTCTGATGATTAGCCATGAGCTACTCTTATCAAATTTGACTTAGGTGATAGTGAGTGCAACCTAAGATGGTTCCTCAGATATTGATTCCTGCACGAAGAGTCATCATATTTTCAGTTCAAGTTATATAGCTCATAGGCAATTATTTGGTCTAGAGATCTCATGATTTGTCTCAAGGATATGTCCCAAGCTTGTAGATTCATTACATTGTGGCTCTTCAAAGAGCCTATGTCATATAACAGAACATTGGGACACGATCACTATTACCTGCTAAATTGGTCCACATTATGACAATTACTTTAGAAGACATGTAGAATATAGCAGGTCTCCCTACTATAGGCATTCCCTATGAGGAGTGTGTGCTCCTAGATCATGAGATCTTTCAACGTAAGCTAGTTGGCCAACATAGGAGAGGTAATTATGTATATTTCTTAGGTCTCTGTCATGCTCTAGCTCACTATCAAAGATTGTTCAAAGAGCAAAGATCAGATCATAGGTGATGGGGTATAATTTCTCTTGATATATAGTCTGAGATTTTCCTTGATTTAGTAGTACATTTGCCTCATTTCACACAATTGGATGATCCATTTGATATGGGATTTCATTCACTGAAGAAGTCATTCAATGCTAGCTTCAAGCCAAAAGGAAGAGTCAATTTTGATTAATCTTAGTGCAAGGCAGTAATAAGGAGCTATCTTTACTAGCTTTCATTATCACTTGGCTATGCTATTTCATATTTTCAAGTCATAGCAAACTTTTTCATCCATCCACTCTTTTGATGGTTGGCTTGCTTGCTCATGGTGAGAAGATAACTCTAGCACCATCATTAGCCTACTTACACCATGGATTAGGTAGAGTGTGGTGTTTTAATTTAGAGTCATAGGGACACCATGCAGATTTTATGAGGTACTTATTGAAGTGATCGAGTGCAACATTAAGGTATGATGTATTATCTTAGATGATAGAAACATCATCCTACAATGGACCTACTCACCTAATAAGACTTCTAAGGTAGATGGGTCTACGTATATTCCAGAGATCTTTCCCCTACTTTACATGGAGAAGTAAAGCAAAGTTTATTTTTTGTCAGGTTCATTAGTTCCCTTTGGAATACAGCTTTCATAGTTACTTATATCTTAAGAAATGGGCATTTCTCAAGAACACACTTGATTAAAGTAGTCACTAAGTATCTCAAAATATTTCAAAGCTGGACTATCAGAGGATTAGGTACTTTTAGAAACCAAGTGGGAAAGTTCAAATAGAAGGACTTATTTATAGATTCCAAAATAGAATAAGTAACTACCCGACCTATAGTAACTACTATGTGAGGGTTACTGGGGGTCTTATCTAGACTCAAAGTTTCCTAAAATAATTGGATTTGTATTTAATTTATTTTTATTTTTATGCAATTTTATGTTTGTGTTGTGCCACCAAGGGATAGGATGCCGCTCAAGTTCTCTTATACCTACCCTAAACACATCGATAATTTGGTAATTGAAAATATTTTAACTTGGAGAGAAGTTTGATCAAAATGGAATTTTTATTGATGGAAAATTATTTTGGACATTATTTATGCATAGTATTTCTTTAGATAAAGCCAATTAATCAGGAGCATTGGGCGTTCACCTTTGTGATTTATAAGTTGTAAGATCTACCTTGGTAGGCCTTTTCTATGGCTAAAGGGCATTCCCAAGAAGATTCAAACTTGCCTCCTATCTTATGAAGACTAATAATTAGTCTTTTTAGAACTAAAACAAGCTCTCCTACTCAAAAAACTCTAGGATGGGCTAATTTGTTATGAGCTTGAATCATCTTTGCTCTGTATAACCCGAGATTCTAGCATGTTTGTAAGCGTCTTTCTTCTAACCATAGCTTAGTGTCTGTTTGGTAGAAATTTTTCTACCCACAGCTATCTGTAGTGATGGGATCTAGACTTCTAATAGTAGAATGGCTTTGAACCCATACACTAAGGATAATGTGGTAAATTATGTTAGAGTTTGGTAGGTAGTATGATAAGCCCATAATGCTTCAACTAACTGCTCATGCCACTATCATTTATTATCATCGAGCATCTTCTTGAGTATTTGGATGAGTGCTTTATTGAGGGCTTCTGCCAAATTGTTCGCCCGTGGGTAGTAGATGGTAGAATATCTCAATCTATGTCGTGTCTCTGGGCAAAGTTATTGATTTTGGTGCTCTTGAAAGTAGTACCATTATCGGATATGATTAAGCTGTGTACCCCAAATCTATAAATGATATGGTTTCTAAAGATTTGGAGCATATGCTGAGCTTTGACTTCCCTGAGTGGAATCGCCTCCACCCACTTGGACAAGTAGTCTTTAGCAGCTAGAATGAATCGGTGACCCTTAGACTAGGGAAGATCAATCAGACCTGCTATATCAGTGCCCCAACACTTGAATGGCCATGAGGCTAAGGTTATATGTAGAATGTTAGGTGGCTAGTGTAGGACCACTCCATTTACTTGCTATCGATGACTTCGCTTCACTATGTCCATGCAATTTATTATCATCATGGACCAGTAGTATCCATGTCTCTTAATTTTGGCTTTCATCTTGGGACTAGATTGATGAGCTCTGCATAATCCTAAGTGTACCTCGATTACAATCTTACAGGCTTCATGTTTATCCAAATAATGTAACCACATATGATCAAAAGATCGTCGATATAAGACACCATCCATGAGTGCATAGGAGAATGCCCTTTGGCTTACCTGATGTGCTTGAGATTTCTTTTAAGGTAGTTTGCCTTTATTTAGGTAATCAATGAAGGGTTTCCTCCAATCCAATTCTTCATCCTTTTTGACAACGGCAACCTCCCCTCTAAGAGAGTGTTTATTGATGAGTGCAACATCAATAAGAGGCAGGACTTGTCTATTTTGAACCTTTATTGATATAGACTCATCTTCTAGACACATCAATTCTTTGGCAAGCTTGGCTATGGCATCAGCTATGGAATTTCCTCCTTAAAGAATCTTATAGATTATGACCTCTGAGATTAGGGCTAGCAACTCCATGGTATACTTATGGTAGGGATGGAGTTTGGGCTTTAGGACCTTATAAGACCCAACAATTTGGTTGACAATTAGCTGTGAATCCCCAAAATTATAGATATTTTGAATGCCTAGTGAGATTGGTAACTACATACCAATGATTAGATCCTCATATTCAGCTTTGTTGGTGCAAGGCTTAGATAGATAATATGAAAATCTCATCATATCATGGTCTGGTGTAAGGAGGACTATCTCTACCCATACCTTACCTAGAAAAGTAAATTGTGGTTTTTCTCCTATTTGAGAAGAAGCCACACCATTCAAAGTACATCTCCCAGTGGTGAATATTTTCATCCCCTAGGTTTATGATTTATTCATTGGGGAGATCATCACTGAACGGGGAATTCATCAGAAGCGGATGTGCTGCTAGGAAATTTATGACTGCTTGTCCTTTCACCACATTGAAGGGTATGAATATGATGTCAAATTATAATAAAATCATTAACCATCCTGCCAATCATCTGGATAGGATCAGCCGTGTCATGAGATATTATAGTAGATTGATTCTTGAAATTAAGTTTACTTTATGAGAGAGCATATAATGTCATAGCTTCTGGGATGCAAATATTAAAGCTATACAATGCTTCTTAATGGGTGGATAGTTTGCCTCAATAGGTATTAGACGATGGCTGAGATAGTAGTGTGCTTTCACTTTCCCCTCATCATTAGCTTGGGCTAGTAAAGCACCAAGGGAGTCATCTAATCTAGTAGTATAGAGGATCAGAGCTTTCCTAGAGATAGGGGAAGCTAGGACTAGTGGCATCATGAGATATTGCTTAATGCTCTCAAATGCATGTTGGCACTTGTCATCCTACTTAAACTTGGCATCCTTCTTGACTAGTGCTGAAAATGGTTGACATCTGCCTGATATGTTATATATAAAGTATCTTAGATACCCAACCACCATTCGAATGATTTGAGTTAGGTTAGACTTTGAGGGGGTGGCTTTTCCAATATCATTTTAATCTTCTCTAGGTCGATTTCAAATTGGTGGTACCAGACAATGAACCCAAGAAACTTTCCTAAAGTTACTATGAATGTGCATTTTAGAGGATTCATTTTAAAGTTGTATTGCCTTAACCACTTGAAAATTACTCTCAAATCAAAGAGACGGTCTTCCTTTTCTTTACTTTTGATAATGAGATCGTTGACGTAGCATTCCACTTGGTGGTGAATTAGTTCATTGAAGATTCCGGTCATGGCCCGCTGATATGTAGTGAAAATATTTTTAAGATCGAAAAGCATGACCTATAATAATAAATTCTGATCAGGGTTCTAAAAGTAGTATTTTTTTCATCTTTAGGTGCCATCTTTATTTGGTTATATCTAGATAAACCATCCATGAAAGAAAAGACTACATGGGATGAGGCAATATCCACCATAGGTTCTAGTATTGATAGTAGAAATTCATCTTTTGGGCATGCCTTATTAAGATCCCTAAATTGATGCATATGCAAATTTGGTCATTCTTCTTTTTAACTAGAATGATGCTATCCAACCAGGTGGGGTATTTCTCCTCCTGAATGAAACCAACATCGATCACTTTCTTGACTTCAAAAATAACTTACTGTTCAATGTCCAATCATATGAGTCTAGGAGCTTGCTTGATGGGGTTAGCATCAGGTTGTATTGCTAGCTTATGAACTACTACATCAGGAGCTGATCGGGGCATCTCTTCATAACTCCATATAAAGTAGTCCTTAAACTCAGTGAGTATCCTAACTAAGTCACTGGTTTTAGATTCATTCAACAAGGAGCTAATGTATGTCAGACGCAGATTGTCTTCAGTCTCCAAGTTGATTTCTTTGAGTTCGTTGATCGTTGATTTGATTTCTTCTTCAAATTTTAGGGGTACATCTTTAACTTAGAAATCATTTGGATCATCTGAAGTTTCTAAGCACACTTCCTCATATGAGTTAATGTGATTTGAGAAGAACCTATTAGATTCTAAATAATTGGTGATGACTAGGCAATAATCATCATCGTCCACTGGGCCTACTATACCCAAGCCTTGTCTTAGTATTGATTGAGAGCTCTTACATATATTTTCCCCTAATCTTTGAAAGTACTCTGACCTGTGCTTAGGCCATGTGAGTGGGATTAAATCTTTCTTTGCCAAATTAAGAACACAAGGCGAGTACCAATCAAATGGTAATTCTATTAATTCTTTAAATTATTCATCCTCAAGCTCTACATTAACTTTTAGCTTGAAGATGCTGCTCCTGGATAAAACCTTTAGGGTTTGGTATTTTTCACATACTTTGGGGGTTTCCTTAACTACCAAACCCTCAACTTTTTATGAGGACAGTGCAGTTAGAGCTAAAGCACCCATCCGTTGTCTAATAATTTTACATAAAGAAGGATTAGATATATTCATGCTTTGCTTAGGGACCTGATCTTCATCACTATCGGGTTCTAGTGTCACCTTCAATGAGATCTGCTGATGAGAAGAGCAGGATGGCATGCTAACTACATAGAACTCATCCTCTAAACTAGATTCTAAGTCTATGTAGATAGCAGGTGTACTAGGATGTTAGGATGAATCTTCTGGTATATGGTAGGTATGGAGGTCTTCCATCTCTAGGGCTCCCTCTGGGCTTACCTCTTCCTCATCCTGGTGGAGGTCAGGTCATCCTCACCACTTGTTTGAATGGAGTAGTGAACTGAGGGAAGAATCTAATCTCATGCTTTATATCCTCCTTAAGATCTTTTTCTCGTTCCCTTTTCTTTCCTTTTTCTTTTTCTTTTTCTTTTTCTTTTCTTTCTTTTTTTTATCTTTTTTTCCTTTTTCCTTTTAATTTTGATGAAGTTCATGAGAGAAGACATTTTGTTTCTTAGGGAGGCAATAGGCTGCATCCTCATAAATCTTAACCTCGTGTACTTTAAATGGTTTGAGATCTCCTTCAACACAATACTCAATTCTATCCCTTATGAACTTGATGCACTAATGTAGGGGGGATGGAACCATGTTGTTCTCATGTACCTAAGGTTTCCCTAGAAAAGTATTGAAAGATGCATCATAATCTATTATGTGAAGCTTAGCTTATGTCTTCCAATCATCTATCTTCAAAGGTAACACTATAAAGCCTAAGGCCCTCTCGCCTTGCTCATTGAATCCTTTCAATATCATCTTCTCAGATTGGAGTTTAGAGATATCAATTCTTAAGTAGATAAGGGTTCTTAGACTCATAATATTTACTGATGCACCTGGATCAACCAACACTTTAGATAGCCTGAACTTGCCAACATCCATGGTGATGTTGAGGGGATGGTTGTGCTCTATTTTTCCTAGAAGTAGGTCTTCATCTAAGAATGTGATTCCTAGGACTTCCTTTGAAAAGCATGCCTCTTCTCTAGTTGGATTAGTAGTGGCCAACTGACTAAGCATTTTTCAGGGTCAAGCAATGCTTTGACTAGTGACTCTCTCAGCTCTTTAGATATGATAAGGGCATCATATATGCTTAACTTAGCTGACAATTTTCTAAGTTGTGTCAAGGCATTGTAGTCAACTTTGGGTCAGTCCTTCACAAGCATATCCAAGAGTGGAGCATCTTGTGGAGGGGCTATCTGCTCACTATAACCAATGACATGTTTACCCTTATCTTGAGGTGCTACCGTAAGAGGTAGAACTTTATCACTATGGAGGTTGACTTCAATGACTTCTTATGATGAGAAACTTATGGAAAGTTTTACTTGCTCATCAAGTATACCTATAGCTTCTCCTAAAGGATCATCGAAGTCAAATGACTCCAAATCAATCTCAAGTGGTGAACCCGGAAGGTTCAGAAAAGGGTAATCTATTTTTGAATCAGAGTGGAATTGATCAGAATTATTTAGATTATTATCGTTATGAATTGGAGATCTATTAATAGGAATAAAATCACTAAGATCATCAATAGTAGAAAAGATGTAAGCAGAATCATTCTTCTTCATTGATTTCTTTAATTTTGAGGTGGTACATAGTATAAATCAAGTAAAGTTAGTGGTGTGAGTGGCTTGGTGCCCTCATCTGTGGATACAATGCTCCTGCTAGTGATGGAGGAGATGGTAGAAGTAGTAACTGCAACATTGGAAGGAAGAATGCTGGAATTGAATGGTGGTGGTGCTATGGAACTATCCAAAACATGTAATGGCTACTATTGTTGATGGGCTTCTACCCTCCCGAGTTATCCCTCACAACTAGTAGACCTTTATTGGTGTTGGAGGTTTGAGTTAAGTCAGGCACCTACAAAGAAAGTTTCTTGATTTTAGAGGTATGGGATAAAGAGATATCCTAACCTTCTTTTATCTTAAAAGAATTGGATGTATCTCCAAAGACTACTTTAATAAAACTAGAAGGTTGTTCTACTAAGTATTCTTTGGGGATAACTATGGCTTTTGACTTGTTGCTACACTCAAGCCAATCCTTGAATATAAAATAATCCTTTAAGACATGGTTGAGCATGTGTGGTAGGGAAGTAGTTAGGATCATCACTCCTACCCACTTCTTGCAACTTTCTAGGCTTGGTAGCTAGAAATCAGGCTTCTTAAGAAGATTCATGAAATTCTTCCTAACCACCTCCCTCTTGAACAAGGATGGCTTGTTGAGCTTATCAGCAAGAGTAGGTGAAAAATAGCTACCTGGTGGTGAATACTGATAATGTTGCTACATAGACTATCGTGGTGGCCAAAGTAGTGATAAGGAGGTGGGAGTGGAGGCTGTTGAACTTTGGGCCTCTCAAACTATGCTTTCACTGGATGCTTCCCCTAATCCACTACCAATATCCCTAGTTTCTTCTTAAATACTTTCTTGGGCTTAGATGACTGGTCTATGAAGGGTAACTATTTGGCTTCCTCTTATAGGTTAGCCGCCTTGCTGATTAGTTTCTCAAATATCTTTATGATAAAGCCCTTGAGCATGAAGGTGGCCGGGCTATGGATATTATTGATAAAAATCTCAATGGCATGTTGTTCTTGTAGCTGTAGTTCAGATTTTATGCTTAGATTTTTCCATCTGAAAATATAATTAATAAAAGACTCATTAGGTTTTTATTTCTCTACATGAGGTAAACTATAGTTACTCTCTATTGAGCTCCTGAGAGAGTTTTAATGAAGAGCTGCTCTAACTCTACAAAGGACTTTACTTAACTATTAGGAAATTTAGCATTCCATTCAAATGCTACTCCATAAAGGCTAATGACAAACTATCAAAAGAGTAAAGCATCACTTCCACCAATGTTGCAATAACTGGCTCTAAAGTGTGTTATATGCTACCTAGGTTTCCCACTGCCATCAAATACCTTAAAGGATAGTAGCATAAAACTCTTGGGGTATTGAACTACATCAAATTCCTCTGGGTAGGGTCTACCCTTTGGAACTGATGACCTCCACTGGGCTTGCGCCAATGCTTCCTTCATTTGCTGCTCAACCATCTGCTTGATAATTTTTTATGCATTGAGGTACTATCAGTTGCCTTTCTATGTAAGCTACTGGTATCGTCATCCATAGGAGTAGTGCCCTTAGGGAGATCTAAGATGTGCACTAGCTCAGGTTTGTTGGCCTCCATAAGACTGGGTTGTGAGATAGGTGCTTAGATCTGGAATGCTAAGACCACTGCCATCAACTCCTCTACTCTTCTCTCCATCCTTTAATCTAATCATCTTTGAGATTGATTTATTGGAGAAGGAAATGAGTTGAATTATGCCTCACCTTCCTCAACTATAATGCCTTGGGCTTCCTAGCTAGGCTGCTCCCTATGCAAAGATCTTTGGGTATCTACAATATGAACTTCGATAATGTCATCCAAAAGGTCATCTTCATAGGCATTAAAATCTATCATACCCTCCTCTTAGTCATAATGGTCATCTTCAACTATCTATCTCACTGCGGCATGATAGTCTTCCAAAATCTCCTCGAAAGATCAGTCATCTGCACAACTCAAAACTACTAGGATGTATGTTGGGTGGTGACATTAAAATGGACTGTGCTCTGATGAGGTAATGCACTGGATGTTCTGGATATGAGGAGTGCTATCTCTAATTGGCTCAACAATCATGGGAGTCAACCCAGTATCTTCTCCTTGCTTCTCCTTTATCTACAGTTGTGGAGCGACAATGATGCCCTTAGGCCGCCACTTCTTCTCCATCTTTAGGATGGAAGGTTGAGTGTGGATGCTCGGCCTCATCTCAACTGGTGGAGTATATGAATGTGATCCTTGGGACGTAATCTTATCACCTAGGGGATGCTTTCTCTCCAGATGTTGACTTGTGGGACTTGGTGGTCACCTCAGATGACAGAACATGGATGGGTGATGGTGTTTGATGAGTGGAGCGGTGTAATGGAGATGATGCTGGCCGATCACCATTGAAGATCTCCTCTTATGGCTAGAAATAGTGAGTACTATCTTGTTCGAGTGATTAGCTCTATCATCTCATCGATCAGAATGGTCAATCAAAGTTAAGGCTACCGACTGTCTGGCAAACCTCCTTCTATCTTTCTTGCTCGCTTGGGCAGCAACATTGGCCTCTATGGCCCTCTCTCTATAGATCTGATCCCTAACACTCCTAGGGATCACTCATCTCTGTGGGGAAAATTTATGACACCACATAGAGTTTTGGAATTTCTTATTTGGATGATCAAATGTGACATTAAGAAATAAACATATTATCTTAAAAGATGTCTCTCTTTAATGGATTCAATCATTAAATAAAAGACTCCTAAGACTAATGGGTCTTTCATGTACTAGAGATTTTTCCCCTGAACTATATGGAAGGTAGAATAGGATCTAATTTAAACTGGGTTCATGGTTCCCTATAGAGGCAAGCCTCTATAGTTAATTACATCTTAAGATGGGTCTCTTCCTATGAATACTCTCGATTGAAGAAATGAGTAATTATTACTAAAGATTTCTAAGTTGGTTTTTAAGGGATTGATTTTTGGAATTTTTAATTGGGAGCAGCTCAAATTGGAGAGAGTTATTTTGGAGGCCCAATGGGAAAGAGTGGGAAATGCCTATTGATATTGGGAAGCCCAATAGACATTTCAAATATCCTATAATTATGCTTTAAAAGTTGGAATTTCATTTAGATTTTGAGAAAATATTTTCTTAGAAGTCTAGGACTTAGATTCTAATAGCACAAGACAGCAAAAACACCTAGGGATGAAGACCTATTCTTGAAAATGATGCTTTATAACCTAGTCTACAAGTTCTTCTAACACATGTTAAATGTTCAACCTAATTTGATTTTTGAGAATTATCAATCATTCCTCTCAATTGAGGGAATTAACCTATCCTTGACTCTTCTGGACTTACAACCCACCTGGAGTGGGCTACCAGCCAACACCACCTAAACATATGTTATATTCACGACATTAAGTCTCATGAATCCAAGATAGCTGGGTTATTGCATTTTTAAGAAATGAATTTATGAATCTAGACTCACTCTTTAATCTCTAGAATAATATGAGGTATGAAATGCATCTAACTAATGCACATTTTTCAAAATTTTAAATGTTTTGATTCAAGATTTATTTAAAGTCTTGGGTATGCATTTTTATGCCTAATGTCATGCAATTAGAAATGATTATGGAACAAATCAATAATAGAAGGTAGGCTTCCCTAAGAAGGTTGCCATCCTTATAGGTCAGATGCCCCTTTTGTGCATTGGGAGAATTTGTCCAATTCAAGGATTAGAGCAATATGATTTCATGGTTTCGAAACATGATTGTTTCTAATTGATTTTATGTTTTGCCTAATTAGTTTATGTGAGGTTTCAAGTTTTCTTTATTTTTTTTTTAGTTGTTTAAATTTAGATTAGGTATAAAATTTTGTTTTTCCTATGAGTATAATCATCTAGGCATTCATTCACAGGAAAGCACAACATAGAAAGAAACTTAGAAAAGTAGGTTGATTTTATTGTGCACCCAAAATAAATCAAGCCAATTTAATTTAAGAAAAAGACCAATGCGGCCAGGTACCATTATACACCCCTAAAGAAAAGGCAAATGAACAGCTGAGCTCTATCCCTTATATAGCCTAGCCTAGAACTACAAGTCTAGATCTATGGCTCTTCTTTCTAGGATAGTCTCCTTCCTAAGGGACATCCATTGGGATTCACAAGGGACCACTGCACCTAACTTTTGGTAGGGTCAACTCCTATTAATCCTAGACCCCATAAATCTTAACTTAATTCTAAGCTTAAATTTACATTTTGAATTTCAAAATTAATCCTAAGCCCTACCAAACAAATGTCAGTAAAATATAAATAGTAGACAATAGTTATATTTCATAAACATACAGACTTATCATTAGTTGCTTTCCAAAATCACTTATCCTATGGGCTATGCTTTAAGATTTAAGCATGCCTGTTAAAAATAACATTTTTAATTTTATTTATGATGGCAATCTTTTTTAGCATAGCCCCCAACAGAAGATAATATTAGATCTAAAAAGAACATCCTATCATCCAATCTAATAGAAAAATAATCCTAAACATGCAGTCTAAAATAATATACCACAAACATATGTGAAGCACATCATATCGCAACATAGCACAAATAATCTTAAAAGAATCACAAAATGGCCTAACCTAAGTCTAAGGTTTGTGACCTAATGATCTAGTGTGTGAAGAAGATAGGCTTATATGGTAAGACTTTACTAGGCCTCTTTAGTTTAAGTTTTAAGTTAGAGTTTGATTTTGTTTAAATTTTACCTTTAGGTGGTTTCAATTCAAATGATTTAGTGATTTAGTTTCCATTTTTAATTCCACTTTATTTAGCTAACGTGATGTTTTGGTTTTCAAGAATGAATAATAGGATGGATTCCATTTTTGGATGGAACTCACCGTATTCTACATCCTAACGCCTAATGAAAGGAAATCTTTATCCTAAGATGAAGATCCATCCCAAAGGTCTAACTAAGGTCCTTAAGTATCTTAGTTAATCATTTTGATTTCATTTAATTTATTTGATTTGGATTGATGTTTCATTTCTTTTCTTGGAAATTTAGATTTGATTTGAATGAATTATTTCATTTGATTTATTTGAATTGGTTCATTTGATTTAATTTATTTTATTTGATTTGGTGTTTTAACTTTGGTTTTTTCATTTGATTTGTATTAATGTTTTGGATTAAGTTATGTTGGTTTCATTTAGTTTGACTCATGTTAATTTAGAGTATTTAGGTTAAGGTTTGATTTCATTTTAGTTGATTTAGGTTGTTTAATTATGAATTTATTAATTTAGGGTTTAATTACTTTTAATATGATTTATAAATCTCATTAATCTTTAAGTGTGTAATTGATTAAATTCTTTGACTTAGGATGTTTGGGAACTATCCTAAGTATTTCTGATGTTTAATTGAAATTAATTCAAGTTGTTTCATGACTTAATGGATTAAGGAATTTTCTTTATTCATTATTTGATTAATATTGACAAAGAGATTTAGAAAATCAACAATCCCTAATCCAAAGATTAGTTACATTTGCAATTTTTATGGTAAGTGGGGTTACATGCTAATTGTATGTTTCCAATGCTTCATCTTGATTAGATTCACAATTAGGGTGCAATTAAAGTTTTAATTATTTCATTAAAACATAAATTAAGCCTAATTTAATGAAGGTCATTTAGGGATTTCATTTTTCATTGATTCCTCTTTGAAAGATGTTTCCAAAGAGGTTCATTCATAATTTTTGGACATTTGGTGATTTATTATGATTTAATTAAGATCTAGTTAATTATTTGAATTATGTGATTCATTTAATTCCTTAATTAAGCCAATTTTTTATTTATTAAGTTCCAATGAGTTTCATTAGTGTTTTAATTTTTATTAAGGTTCATTAAGTTGATTTAAGGTTATTAGATTTTTTTTCATTAATTAATTCATTTTATATAAATTTATTTAATTAAAATTATGGTTTAGGATTTTAAACTTCATTTCTCATGAAATATGTTGTAATAATTCATAAAACATTTTCCTAAGGTGTGTTTTAATATCAATTTTAGTTCCCAAAAGTTTTATCTCAATTGGATTAATGATTTAACATTAATTAAGGGTTCATTGATTTTAATTAAACCCAAATTAAGGCTATAATACCCAAAATTAATTAGAGATTTTAATTTTAATGGATTCCTCTCATCAAGATGAATCCATAGATCTCAAGTTTGCATTTTTTGGATTTATATTTATTTTCCTATGAATTATTAATTTTTATGACTTTTAATTAATTTTCAATTAATTTTAAAATGAATTAGTCATTTTCTAACTGCGAGCTGACATGGAAGCCACCGTGGAGCCTACGCCATGGCATGGCATGAGTGGCCCATGCGGATCTCGTGAGGCATCCGCATCAAAAGTGATGCCACATGGGATGATCCTCGACCGTCAGATCAAATATCGGATGGTCCCGACCAATCCATGGTATCCTTAAGGGATTAAATCAAACTGTCTGCCTAAATCAAGGTTGTCCATTCCTAATAGAAGGATCAGACAGTGAAAATTCAATCCCACATTTCACCGTTGAGAGATGGATGTCGTCCATCTTTTTTACCAAAGCTATAGCAATCGTCAGTGATTTACATCATGATTTTGATTGTAAATTGATCAATTATTGATTTAGGACTCATCTATATGGTTTGATCCACTTGGGGATCAAATTCCTTTAAAAAAAAAGATCAAAACGGATGGCCTAGAGGCTTGGTGAGGGAGTGTACCATGATTCTGGTGATCACCGATGATGGGATTGACTCCATTAGCTTCTTTTCGACTTGAAAAAGGTATGGCTGATGTTTGATGGCTTGCGCCCCCATGGATTGATCCCTAGACTAACACCAATTCAATTTTTTGGGGATCTCGACCATTTTTTGGCTCGCCAGCAATGAGGGGTCAGGGTGGCAATTCTTTTGAGGTTTCCTCGACCTCTTGAATGTTTTGGAAGCTTCAATTTGATGATTAAACCACTCCATTGGATTTCACCATGAATGGAGCTCAATTTCAATTTGTTCGTTAGCGTGCCAACGGTGAGTGGTTGAGGGAAGAATTCCCTCCTTCATCTTCTTCCTTGGTGGACATTTTGGAATGAAAAGGGGGAGGGAATAGGCTCTCCATCCCCTCTTTCCATGCTTGGTCGAGGGCTTGATTTTGTGAGTTCTATCCACCACTGGCAAGGCCAGCCAATGGGTGGATTTAATCCCCCTTGGCCTTGTGAGCAAGCTTGGATATATATTGGGCTGGGAGGATGGCTTTAGGCTTATTTTCTCCATTGGCCAAGCCATGTCTTTCTCCTTTTCCTTCTTTTTCTTCTCTTCTCCTTGGCTTCTTCCCTTGGAGAAAGCAAAATGCCTTTTTTGCTTGAGGACCTATCCTCTTGCATTCAACCCTTGGATCTACTCTTTTAAGAGGTGCTTAAAGTCCAAGGTTACTTAGATAAATCCAAGTCAATTTCATGATGGAAAGGAGGATGAATCTTCCTTTGGTCGAAGATTTTCATTCCTCTTCTTTTAGTTTGATTTCTTCTTTGCTTTTGGCTTTAGGCATCACTTATTAAAAATCCTTGGACTAGTATATGTCTACCCACATCAAGCTCAAATGGATTTGATTTCTATTTTAGACCCAATGTGACTTAAATTGGGAATTTGAATC
The DNA here is from genome assembly GCA_021442155.1 of Cymbidium sinense. Classification (NCBI taxonomy): domain Eukaryota; kingdom Viridiplantae; phylum Streptophyta; class Magnoliopsida; order Asparagales; family Orchidaceae; genus Cymbidium; species Cymbidium sinense. The sequence continues at coordinate 23,309,416 of CM038229.1, forward strand.
CAAACCAACTATTTGGATTCAATGTGTTTTAATTTTAAATTAATTCTTGTAATTTTGGATTCAATCATCTTTAATTGATGATCAATTAAGTTTTGATTTAATTAATTCACTTAATTTTGAATTAATTTTGAATTTCATTTCATTTCAACCCATCTAAACCAAAATGGGTTAAGTTTGATTTCAATTGAGTTCAATTGATCAATTTCACTCAATTATATTGGGTTTGTACTCTAATCATGTTTGATCACATGCGTTAGATGATTTGGAGTGATTGATTTCATTTAATTTTAATTAGATTTCAATTTGAACCCATTTGACCCAAAGTGAGCTTAATGGGTTAAGCTTGGGTTTCCATTAGGTCAAATGACCAAATTAAACCTAATGGTGAGTTGAATTGTGTTTGATTATCATTTATAAATAATTTTGAGCAATCAAATTCATTTAATTTTTATTTAATTTGGGTTTGAAACCAATAGGACCCATTTAGGTACATTTAGACTAAGTTGCCCAATTAACCCAATTAAGACCTAAATAAATTTGATTTTTTTTTAGATTTGTGATTAATCATGTTTATTTGGTCATTTGGAACATTTTGAATGATTTAATTCGGTCAAAATCTTGGTAGGTTGACCTTTGACTAGGTAGGACCCACCTATGTCAAACTTATGTCAAATGGGTTGACTAGATTTGACTTTGGATTTGGTTTACTTATTCTAATTTGATTTATTTGGATTTATTTTGGTTTAATCCAAACTAGAAGATTCTGTTGATTCCACCTAAGCCAATTAGGTCAGATCAAACCCTAAGATAATGACCTAGGTCACTAAGTATAGTGTCCTAAGCATTGAATAATGAGATTCCTATTTAAGATTAGAACATTCTAATTACTAATTTCAAAATTCAAATTAACCTCATCCAAAAATGAGATTAATAATCTAAAATCATGTAGAGTAGTGAACTCAAAGCATCCGTGGACTCTCCCTACTCTCCTAAGCACGACCTCAGACTAGCATAGAGTTTACTCCTCTCCCCATCCAGTTTCTCATACTATATGGGTCATGGGGGTGATGCTACAATCTTCCTGACATCCTCCTCTTTCTATACGGCTAAAAGGGGGTGAAACTAACTGCCACTAAGGATGGGAGAGGTCTCACAAATGGATCCCTCTTCAGCTACATGGGAGGCTTCCTCAACCTTCTTGGCTATGTGCTTGTAGTACCTCTTGATCTTCTTATTTTTATTATAGCACTGAGTCTTGGTCAAAAGTGCAAGGCAGAAGTTAGAATTGACTTCAAAGGTGGGGGAGACAATTTCAGAACCTAGAATTGACTCCCCCTTAAAGACTGGGGCTACTAAAGAGGCAGTACTAGTCCTAACTGAAGCTGTGGCAGGTATAGATGGTACTCATTGCAAGGGAACCTCTAAGGCCTTTCTCTTCAGGGATGGGAACTCAGTATCTGAATGAAGGTTAAACTACAAAAATGGCTTCTTGTCAGCCACCTCCTCCCTCCTGACTATGTTGAGGGCAGGTCCATCACATATGAATTTGAAGTGCTCAAAGCCCAAGCTAAACTTGATGATGGGAGATGAGGTGTGTATGGCCTGATCCATGGCCAAATCCACACCCGAGGTGAAATAGAAAATGAGCTTTCCAACAGACATGATGATAGGTTGCTTCTTCTTCACTATTGGGAAAGAAGGGTGTATATTATACTTCAGTTTGATTGTTGTTCTTTTGATTTGATTTTGAATTGGAACCCTCATTTAACAAATTTGATTATGTTAAGTGGGGTTCATGTGTATGTTGGAGAGATTTGTTTAGTTTTTCTTGAACTTCACAAAAAGGAGAAAAGTGAGTTCAATTGAATCTTGGAGATGTTGGATGAACCCTATTTTACCAAGCTAATTGTTAGAGGTTATTGATTTTGTTTGATTTATTATTTTTTAGGTGATTTATTTAGTTAATTTTCTTTTATCTATTGGAGACCCAATAGGGTTTTTAAGACCTACTTGGAGTGAGGTCCTAAAACTAAAGGATGTTGGTCACTCTTGCTTAAGGATGAAATAAGCGTGTCCAATGAAAAGAATGATAATATTAGACTTATATAAAATATAGGTCCACTATCGATGCTTGGAGATAATGATTGAATACTAAAAATGGAGAAATGAACTTTCCCCAGTGGAGTCGCCAGAAAAATTTGTGGTGTTTAAATTTGGAGTCATTAGACACTACGTAGATCTTAGGGGGTACTTATTGCAGTGATCAAGTACTGCATTAAGGTATGATGTGCCATCTCAAAAGATAGAAACATCACCTTACAATGGACCTAATCACCTTTTGATGCCTAAGGCAGATGGGTCTTCGTATATACTAGAGGTCTTTCCCCTACTTTATATGGAGAAGAAAAGCAGGGTTTATTTTATGCCAGGTTCTTTAGTTTCCTATGGAAGCAAGCTTCCATAGTTAATTACATCTTAGGAAATAGGAATTTACTAAGGACACTCTTGATTGAAGTAGTGAATAAATATCACCAAAGATTTCAAAGCTAAATTATCAAAGGATTAGGTTTTCATGAAAGTCAAGTGGGAGAGTTCAAGTGGAAAGACTTATTTATGGATTCCAAAGGAAGATAAGTAGGGAGCACTCTTAATATTAGAAAGCCTAGTGAGCACCCTAGTCTACCCTATAGTTAGACTTTATATATATTTAAAAGAGAGAGAAGTTAAGTTGGAATCTTTATTAGAATGCTAGGGCTTATAGTCCATCAACACAAGATTGTGAAATTTCCTAAGAGGTGAGGACTTATACTCATAGCCCAAAGAAAACAAATAGCCTCTGAACCTAAATCTAGGATGCTTTAGCACAAGCTAAAAGCACGACTTAAGTTTAATTGAAAAATGGGACATAGTGGTTTACCTCCACAAGAGAGGATAAACCCATCCTGACTCTTCTAGATTTACAACTGTCTAGAGTGGCTACCAACTAACACCTTCTATGCTTTAAAACCATGTAGGATAGTCTTAGGTAAGTGCAAGATAGCTAGGTTATTATTTAATCAAGAAGGGAAACTAGAGTCCTAAACTCACTCCCTAAGAGACTATATCATGTCTGGCATGAAAATGTGACTTAAACTAATGTAACATTTACAATCGTTTGCACCATTTTGACAAATTCATTTGGACAAAGGCTTGGGAAAATTATGCCTATATGCATGATGAAATAAGATTATGGGCTAAATCAATGGGAGGAGGTGTTCTCCACTACAGGGGATGACCTCAAACATCAAGCATTCCACTATCATGCAAGAATGGAGACCCTCCCTATTTAAGAGTGAAATAAGATGTTATGCATGATGTTATAACAACTAAGGGGTTGCTAAATCTTTTATTGATCTTGATTAAAAACCTAGTCTTTAAAGTGAGGTTGTGAGTTATATTTAAAATTTGATTATGAGTTATTTAATGGGGGTAGAAAAATTAATTTTATCCTAAAGTGCCTACTGCATCTAGGCCACACATTCAATCATCAAACTTTAAGAAACATATGAAAAATATGTCATTTCTATTGCACAAATTAAGCACAATAATCAAATATTTATAAATTTCGTGCAAGAATAAATGGTCGGTGAAAACAGGAACCGTCATACACGCCAAAAAAGAAAAGAAGTTGGGTAGCCAAGCTCTACCCTTATACAACCCAGATTACAAAAGAATATTATAATTATAATGAAATAAATGTTATGGGGGCCTTCATTCTTTATCTTCATTCCTCTTCCATCTTTTGGATTAGTCTACTCCATGATTCACTGGGCCTCCCGGGTCTTCACCTTCTAGCCATTGCTCATCCTAAACCTCATAGAACTAATCCTAATTCTATTTGCAAAAATTACATATGCATGTAAAATAAAATCTAACTACACCAGTAAAATAGATGATAACTAAATAAACATGCAAATCAAGCAACTATATTCCATATAATTGGACTTAGCACCCCGTACATGGGTAACCAAACCCACTTGTCCTAATTGGATTAAGCTTAGGGGCATAAGCAACCTGCAAGAAAGAATATTTATATTTATTTATTATTTTAGCAGCCCCTTTAGCATAATCTCCTGAAAATAATATTAGGCTAACAACGGTATAACATCCAGTCTATACATAAATAATCCTAACATCCAATATAAAACATTACATCATAAAACAAAATATAATACCACAATATACACTGGCCTAACCTAAGGCTAGAATTGGTGAGTTAGAATTATAATAAGTGTAATATGGTTTATTGTGGTATGTCTTGATTAGGCCTTAAAATTGTGATTATCTAAAGTTTGGAATGTTCAAGTTACACATTAGGGGAGGTTTGACTTCAAGTTGTTAAAAGGATTAGTGGATTTTAAATTTTTTTTTTTTTTAATTTTTTCCCTTGATATTTACTTAACATCTAGTTGTTATAAAGAGAGGAAAGAGGTTTGACCCTCTTCATCCCTATCCTAAGTTACTTTCTAAAAATATGTGTTATGGTTTTGGTTTCTCTTAGTGATTAATTTATTAAACATTCTATTAATCTTAAGCTTAGGTTAATCTTAAAATATCTTATTCAAATATGAAAGACATATTAAGATTAATCAGATTGAATCATTATCACATGGGTAACATTACATCATTCCTTTCATCATTAATAACATGCATATGCTTTCTTTTTTATTATTTGTGATATTTAATTTAGCATATCTATACATGCAATTATATATATATATATATATATATATATATATATATATATATATATATATATATATATATATATATATATATATATATATATATATATTGTTGTGTGTGTGTGTGTGTGTGTTTGGCATACTTGCATGATTGTTATTGCATGTATTTTGGTAAAAATGAGAGATTTCATTCCTTAACTAAGTATACATACACATATATTAGAGATTTAAGATAGTACATGCCGTTGTTAAACCAGGGAAGTGAGGCAATCTAAGGCCTCCTCAGGGCTACTTAAAGCCTCTTGTTCCTTGGATGTCCACTATATACTTACCATGTTAAATACATATGAATTTATACAAAAGTACATGAATGAAAATCATGCAAAGATTGTATTAAAACCAATTATTTATTCATGTGAAGTAAAGTTTTATCCAAATTCTAATACATGTACACATGTGAATGAAATTAAGCAAGTATGTGTCATTGTTAAACTTGGAAGTGAGGTAATCTAAGACCTCCTTGGGGCTACTTAAAATCTGGTATTCTCAAGATGTCCAGACTACATACTTGCTAACATTCAAACACATGCAAACATACACATGAATTATGGAAAATAGAACAATCCTTTGACATGTTTAAATTATAAGTGTAAATTTCATAGGGTATTTATAGCCAATATTTACGTATACTTACATTATTGATTTATAATTTTGAAAATAATTTAATATTTATTAGTGATAATAGCCACACTATATAATAAGATTAATTCAATGCACACAACTTACATATACATAACCATATTCACTTGATTCTTTTATCTGAAAACATGATTACATGATACAAGTGGCATGCAAATTTATACTGATCGAAAAGGAATAACTAAACATTGCCACATAATACATTCAACCATATTAATTCTTAAGGCCAATCAAGTCAAATAAATATTCCTTAAGATTAATCGAGGTTGTTTTAGGAAGTTTGATTTTGGTGTTTGAATTATTGAAACTTAAATAGGAGAAAAGACACTTGGTGTTTACCCCATCCCCCATTGAAGACTTAATGTGCTTAAAGAGAATGTTTAAGTAAATTTTATGTATTGGTTACGTTCAAATCATTAAGCAATCAATTTAATTACCCTTCCCTAAGCTTATTTAATTTAATTAACCATCTAACCATGAGCCTCCATTGATATGCTTATGAAAAATTAAGATTTGTAATGCTCCTAAGAGACCTATGCGATTAGGCTCATGCTTAAAGTTAATTAGATTAAAGGAAGAAACTATGCTAAGTACTCTCATGGTTTTCCCACACCAATGGGTTAATCAAAATTCCTTTAAGGACTTTATGTTATTAAAAACATAAAAGGAGGATTAATAAATTAGATTTGAATTATTTGAACCCATTATTTATTTTATTTTATTTTTGATTTGATCACTAATTCTTCTTAATTAGTGACTAATTATTCATGTTAATTAACCCTCTTATGGAAATACATTTAGGAACATAATTAAGAAAGGGGTCCTAATCATTTCCCCTCAACATTCCCACTATTAATCAGTGATTAATCATCATTAACCATTTAATTTTTACTACTTAGCAATTTTAATAAACATAAAATTGATTAAGGAGGGTAAATAGAATTAAAGTTTCAAATTATTTAACTTATATGGCCAATAAATTCTAAGAAAATTATAGGAGGCAGAGGACATTCCATAGAATCAACCTATGAAATTTGAGATCAATTGGCCAAGTAATTAAGCCTTAATTAGAGTAATTAACTTAAACTTTAAATCATTATCTGATCTGAGATCGGGCAGTCAGGATTAATCCCATGGTTTCCAAAGAAATAAATCAAGAAATCTAGCGTATTAAATCACAATCGTTCATTCTAATCACGCGAAATGAATGTCGATGATCCGTCGTCCCCCGAGCACTAAAAGACAGACACCGTCCACCTTCCACCACTCACTGGAGCTCATAGGACAATGAGATTGAATCCAAAATGTGTGTGGAGGAGATCTAAGAAGAACCTACAATGAAAATTATGTAAAATCATGATTTATTTCATAAAAGATCAACACTTAGGAAAATCTATGATTTTCTAGATTTTTACCTCATCGGAGCTAAAGACTAGTGGTCCATCGACTAAGATAGCTTTATCTTGAAAAGACAAAGCCCTGTTGAGAAGATCTCAAGTTGCCTCCCCTTTGATCCCACTGTGAACCAAGCACCACCACAAAGCTCATTTAGTTGGTCTTGGAGTGCCTTCTGGTGATCAAATTGATTAGGGATCAATTTTTTTTGACTCACCAGAGTGAGGGGAAGGGGTGGGAAGAGTTAATTTGGATTTGGTGAGGTTTTGGTGAGGTTGGACAGACGAGGCTTTTAATTTAGGGTTCAATTAGGTTAGGTTGATCAATTGGTCAAATTGGGTCAAATCACGGGTTTGGGTATGTTACATTGATCATTTGAAATGATCGTAGATGTTGATTTGAATTAGTTTGGATTTGGGAACAATTTGGTTCAATTGGACCCTTTAGGTCAATTTCAACTAAAGGGGTCAATTAGGTTAGGTTGACCAAATTGGGTTCAATTGAAGGTTGAATCATGTTAAATAATTAATCTATGATTGATTATAAGTATTCGTTTCAATCAATTAGAGTTGGAATGAGATTTGTCCCAATTTTCCCTTTTAGGTCAAATTGGGTCAACTTGGGTTAATTGTTCAAATTAGTTTAGTTTGTTTCAATTGATTGCAATTTGACTATCCAAGATGATCAACAATAATTATTAAAGGGATTGGGTAGATTGATTCAATCCAAATTAGGTTGAATTGAAGTTTGAGTCAATTTGGTCATTTAGGTCACTTTGGGTCAAGTGAACCAATTGGTGGAATTGGGTGATGAGAAGAGTTCAATGATTGATCTAGGGTTGATTTGTGGCCTTGATTACAATTGATTTGGGATTGATTGGATTTGGCTCATTTGGACCTTTCGGGTCAAATGGGCTAACTTGGGTTGATTGGATTTATTTAGTTTAATTGGTTTGATTGCATGTATTGGAAGAGTTTAAAATGGTAATTGAATGGTTTGAGTGCTTTTGTCAAAATCAATTGGATTTGGTTTACTTGAATGGGCTTTGAGTTGGATCAAAGGATCATGATGGAGCTAACTTAGGTTAGGGCCTAAGTCAATTTGGCTTGGAGCTTGGATGGGAAATAAAATTCAATTGAGATTGGTTGTTTTGGCTTGAGATTGGTTTTGGATGAGTGGACAAGCATGGGTTTTTTAGGCCATAGGATAGGTAAGACCTATTTGTCCTAAGGCATAAACTATGCTTAGGTTATGCCTTCCTAATTTTTTAGGCTTGGGTTTAGTGTTCTTTTAGTCACTAGAAGTATCTTATGACTAGGAAAATCCTAGTGCCTAAAAGGTTCCAATGTCTAAGATGGGAAAGATGAGTCCTCACTCCAAAAGTGAGGCCAACATGCACATAAGAGGGCATCTAACCTATGAATATGATAACCCTTCATGGGGAAGTGTACCTTCTCATTTTGATTTGCCCGATAATCATTTTCTAACTATATCTCATCTTAAGCATGAATTGCATACCCAAGGCTTTTAAAATAAATTTTGAGTCAAAATACATAAAATAAAAAATTTGTTTCATTATCTAAATGTATAACATAATAGTCATTATCTTAGGGTTAGGGAGTGAGTTTAGGCTCTTACATTGTTTCCCTAAACATAGTAGCTCAGCCATCTTGCATACATAAGACTGGGATCATAATTTTAAATTACTTATGTGGTGTTAGCTAGCAACCCTTCTAGGCGGGAAATAAGTCTAAAAGAGTCGGGAATAGTTTCATTTTCTTAGGTAAGAAGATGAATAGATAATTCTAAAAACTTAGAATAAGTTGAGTCTCTGACTTATGTTAGAAACACTTTTAAAATTAAATTCTAAAACATCTTATTGGAATAAGTCTTCAACCACTAGGCATTTCTATAGTCTTGTGTTATTAGAATCTAAATCCTTGATTTCTAATAAAATGTCAATCTCATAACTCTAATAAATTCAATCTCAAAAATATAAAGTCTAATAGTAGGATAGTTGAAATACTTACTAGGCAACAGTATCTAAAACAATTTTCTATTTAATCCATTTTGTCTTTCTAAAGAACTCTTCCTCCTCGAAGCATTCCCTTTTGAATTTCCAAATTAATCATCATTTTAAGACTAGCTTTGAAACCCATGGAGATGAAAGTTAATTTATTTAATCGAGAGTACTCTCAGAGGGACTTGTTTTTCTCTTAAGTTGTAATTAACTATAGGGGCTTACTCATATAAGGAACTGTGAACCCTGTAATAAAATAAACCATGTTCTACTTCTCCATGTAGTTCATGGGAAGAATCTCTAGTACATCAAAGACCTATCAACCTTAGGAGTCCTTATTAAGTAATCAAATCCAATATAGAGTATTATGTTTATCTTTTGAGATAATATATTTATCTTCTTAATGATGTATTAGATTACCTAAATAAGAACCCCAAACTCTGTGTAGTGTTTCAAATAAAATTCCCATAATGAGCATTAATCACTTTAGTAGATCTACTTTAGACCACTCTCTTTAGCATATTTATTGATAGTTTGATCCCTCAGCCCTACCACTCCTCATTCACATTCTTTAGAATGTGGACCCTTCATCAAGGTTTTAATGATTTTGTGAAATCTACCTAGACTGTATATAATGCTTAGAATTCATGGACTAGCCTCTCGAAGAGACACAAAATCTAAATATTATGCTTAAGAAAAGGAATTGTGTTGCTTTTGGCAATGATAGAAAGCTTGTGGAAGAAGCTAAAGAGAAAGTATGAAATCTTGAGAAATAGATTATGGATGATAATGCAATTGAGCAAAGACTTAGGCAAGAAAAACATAGCCTACATACTTTAATCAACATGGAAGAATCATGTTGGAGGAAAAAGGCTACTATAACTTCTTTTCCAGATGGTGACAGAAACTCAAGATATTTCATGCCAATTTGAATAAGGGCAGAGAAGCTAAAATAATTCTAAAAATTATAGATCATTCAAGAGGGTGGCAGACTAACTAAAAGGTCATTGTGAAGAGTTGTTTAAATTACTTCCAATAGTTATTTAGCTCAAACAATTATTTTAGTAAGTCCACTCTGATATGAATCTAAACAACACTTTATTTGATGACAACAAAGATATGATCAAATCATTAGACATTGCTTCCATCCTAAATGAATATGAAATCAAAACAACATTTGACTTTATAGATGGCTACAAAATTGCAAGTCGTGATGGCTTTTAACTCTTTTTATCAATCCACTTAGGATACTTTCAAAATAGACATCATATATGCTATCCAAGATATTTTTCCATCATAAAAAAGTGGGAGATTATTATCCCCATGAGCCTTCACATAATATTCTAAGTTTCAATAATCACAAATATTTTTGGTTGAATATTTATTTTTACTAATCAACTCTGTGTGTAAGTTGTGAAATGCTTTCAATGCAGAAACTACTACTATGCAACATAAAGAAGACTAATTGTAAGAGCATGACCAATGGATAATTTTTAAAGTTTGATCAGAAAGAGCCCATTATGGCTAAAAAGCCCATTATGGCTAAAAAGTCCATTATGGCTAAAAATAAGGAATTGTTATTACCAAAGGACCTAAGTTAAGTCAAAATATTATGATGGTGTATGTGTGTGTGTGCTATATATATATAGTATATATATATATATATATATATATATATATATATATATATATATATATAAGTATATATATATATATATATGTATATATATATATGGTATATATATATATATATATATATATATATATATATGTATATATATATATATATATATATATATATATATTTGTTCTCATGTATTTGGCATATGAATAATGAAAAATAACCAAATACACACACATACACACTTGAGAGAATATAAAACAATTTTTTTAAAAAATTAATATTTTTGGGGAATTCATATAGTGCAACTTTCATCATACTGGATGATTGTTGATATTAGCTAAACATTTTCAACAACCACAATTAAGTCAGTTCTTTTAAAATTGTGAAATTTGTCTAATCGTATTGTATGATCATGATCATACAATACAATTATACATTTTTATTAATCATTTCAACCACTAGGATTAAGTTAGTTAATTAATAATTTTACATAACTTGATTAATTATAATATAATATTAACCATATAGTATGAACTTATTATATAATTACACGACTTTAACCTAGAATTTCTGTGATCCAATATTTGAGAATTTTCTTACATATGTTCATACCATATGATGGATTTGTGTGATGAATAAATAGAGAACATATTTTTTAGTTTGTGCTATTTGAACAGTACACTCCTTAGATAAACATTACAAATAGTGATGGCTATTGGGATGATCCTATCATCTAGAGTCTTTAACCCTAGTAAAATGAATTGATTGTATTATATGATGTTGTATTATATATTACAATTAGATCAATTTTTTAAAAAGTTAACTTTTTAAATTTATTAATCAGTCCTCTTTTTTGAGGAGCCTAATCAGATTGTTGAACATGAGAAATTCTAAAGGAGGCTTTGGGAAGAGTGTTTAGCCTAAGAGAAAAGTGGTGAGATTTCTTACTTCTTCTTGTCTCTTAAGGATCTTGTGTTGGTAAGGTTGCACTTATATTTTTGTTGTTCTTTTCATTGACCTTACCTTGAGTCTTGTGTTTCAACTTGAGATTTTTTTTTAGTTGAGAGATTGTGTAAGATTTTTGTTGTAGAAAGTTTTCTTTGTATCATGGAGAGGGAGTGGAATTCCTCTTACCATAAAAGAAAAGGGTATCAGGTGTAAAAAATTTTGAATACCCATTAAAGAGAGATATCACTCTACCTTGGTTTGTTGTACCAAAGGTGAGATAGTAATTTTTCAGAAGAGATTTAGAGAGGGGATCTGAACAACTATAAATCTTTACACCCCTCTTTCTTTTCTTCATTTTATTTTTATGTACTCTCTTCATTGTGTTTGGATTGTTGGTTTTGCTCTATTAAGTCTTTCTCTCGCTAAATAATAAATATTTAATTTAATTTTTTAAGAAATATTTAAAAGCACACCAATTCAAACTCCCAACTTGGTGTGCCAATTCTTTCACATTGACTTAAAGCAAAGATAGAACCTTTGAAAGATTGGAAAATTTCTGACTAACTATGAAAGGACCAACTTCTTGCTTCACATAAGCATTAATCACCTTAGTACATTTACTTCAAAACACTCTCCTTCACTTCTTTCTATTAGTTTGATCCCTCAACCCTAACACTCCTCATATCTAGGTTTTAGTAATTGTGTGAAAGCTACTTAAATAATGCTTAGAATTCATGGACCAGGCTCTAGAAGCTACACAAAAATTTATACTTAAAAAAGAATTATGATGATTTTTGTAATGTCAAAAAGATTATGGAAAAAGTTGAAGAGAAAGTTTGTAGCCCAAATGTTGACCTCATTTTTAGAATGAGCTCTCAACACCTCCATCTTAGGCTTAGGACTTCCTCTTAGACTTTAAGAGTTCCTTAGTGTTAAGACACATCTAGTGATTAGGTGGACACTCCAACCTAGCCCTAGAAGACTTAGAAGAGTTAGCCATAGGAATAGGTCATGCCTTAGGGGTGTTAGGAAAATCTCCTACCCTTTAGCTTAAAACCATTCCTCACTTTCCTTCTTTCAAGTCAAACTCCAAATCAATTCTATTTGATTTTCTCCAAACTCAAATCAATTCTATAAATCAATTCCATGATTGAGATCCATGATTGAATTCCATGATTGAAACCCATGACCAAATTTCATCAAAAATTCCTAAGTTCAAATTTTCTAAGTCCTTAACCCTTTCTTATGGACTTAGCCAAAATCATGACTCAAACTTATTCAAATCATTGAGATTTTCTCATAATCCATATTTATATTCTAATTTATATTCTCATATATGAATGAAATATAAATTCAAATCCATCAAATCAAATTCAAAATTCCAAATCAATTCATGAAAATTTTCTTAAGTCCCTTTAATTTTCCATTAAAGGACTTAACCAAAATCAACTCTAAACCTTGATCAAATCAATTCAAACTCATGGAATTTTCTCAAAAATTATTTATATTCTCATTTATTTTCTCATATATAAATGAAATATAAATATAAATCAATCAAATCCAACTCAAAACTGAATTTCAAATTAAAAATTCTATTAAATCTTTTAAATTCCCATTAATGGATTTAACCCATATCATGATTAAACTCTTTCAAACCCTTGAAATTTTCTCATGATCAATTTATATTATCATTTATATTCACATATATAAATGAAAGATAAATTCAAACAATTAAAACCAACTCCAAAACTCAAACTCAAATCAACCCAAAATCAAATCTATGCCTTTCAAGTCAAAATCTTGAACTTAGCCAAATCACTTTCAAATCAAGCCAAACTCTTGATTTTCTCTCATGGTTCAATCAATCCTACAATCATGAGCTCATATATAAATCCAAACCTCAATCAAACAATCAAAATCCAAATCAAAAATTGAACCCAAGACTCCTTCATATTCTTCCTTTGAATATGAAATTTTTAAATGGATCAAAATCCATTTGACTTCAAACCTCTTGTAAATCGATTTACATTTTAATCATAAGTCCATATACAAGATCAATCAACTTCAAATCAAGCTTTGACCAATCCATTTGACCCACTTAGGCTCACTTGACCCAAAGTGACCTAAAGTACCCTTATGAGCCAACTTTTGATCCTAACCAAATTGGATTGAACCAAACTCATATTTATCTCTCATCATGATCAACAATTATCATGGGATGATCAATCAATCAAATTGGGTCAAACCAAGTCAAACCTAAGGGTTTACCAAGTCAACACCTAACCTAAAATGAAACCTTACATAGCCAAATACCACTATAGGCCAAATTGATTGAAACCTTTGATCTAAGTTCACTCATGACCTATGTTTGAACTTGACCAAGCCAACATTTAAGCCTAACCTAGCCCAATTGGCCTACTTGACCCAAGTTGACCCATTTTGACCTAAAGGGCCAAAATGTGTCAAAACTTGATCTAAGCCAAATTGATTGAAACCAATGGGTCAAGTCCATTCCAAATCACTTATGGAACTTGACCAAAGCCTCAATTGGCCAACTAGACTCAATCTAGCCCAATTGACCTTAGACCCAACATGACCTAAAGGGGTCATGTTGAGCCAAAATTGAACTTAACCCAAATTGATTAGAAACAAAGATATCAATCCCCTCCATATGACTAACCTAACCTAAACCTACCATTGACCTAACCCAAATAGGTCAAATGGATCAAATGGGTCAACTTGACTCATTTGACCTAAATGAGTCATATGAGCCAAAACTAAATCTATACCAAATTAAACCAAACTAAAGGCACCAAAACATTTCAAATGGTTATATGAACTTGACCCAACCTTGGTTTGACCCATTTTGACCTAAATGGGCCAACATGAGCCAAACCATATCAAATGCATTCCAAATCCATTGAAACTTGGCCAAACCCATTTTCTCAACATACCAAACAAACACAAATTGAAAACATAGCAAAATAACCATTTTACCCTTAGGGCATAAAACAAATTTTGGCTTAGTCCATGAGTATTTTGGTCATACACTCATCACAATCACTTAAGGCTTTCCTAAAAGCTCAAGGGGAGCTAGTGATGAGTTGTGCACCCAACCCAATGGGTTTGGGTCAACCCATTTGGCCCATAGACCAAACCCGACCCTTAGGCTTGAAATTCAATTTTCAAACTCCCCCCTAAGCTCAATTTGATGCACATGGGAGCTAGCATTCCACTCTTCTGGCCAAACCGACCATGTACACACTTCAAACAACCCAAACAACCCATCCAATATGGTCAATTAGATCAAAATAGCAAGCTCATTGTCGGTCGATCGATTGCCATAAGGGGAGATATACTCCCCCTAATTCATTGAAATTTTCATTCACACTTGATCGATTGGAACCTAGGAACTCTTAGAAACCACCTCAGAGCTTTCCCAAGGCCCCTAAAGAGGATTTTAATCTTGCCTTCTTCAGTTTTGCACAGTGCAAAATAGGAGAGGATCATTGAATTCCCAACTTCCTCTACACTTGATCTTAACCTAATTCCTTCTACACTCATCATCCAAGGACCATGTTGAGCCTACCCAAGCATCCACTTGAGTTCCCACAAGGAGAACTCAATTCAATCAAAGCTGCAAGAGAGATCAAGAGGAGTCGGTCCACCCATTCATCCACTCAACCTCAAGACCTAGAAACTTCAACAGGGCTTCACCTCTACTAGACGAAGCTACCTCATTGATTCTGAGTGCCAGTAATCACCTCCGGTGAGGTTAGTGATTTTTGACCACTTAGATTGATAGGTGTTGCTCCTTCGTGAAAGGAATTTTCATTGCATGTGAAATCCATCGTTGGATTGGCTGCTCTAGTCATTTCGATGGTGTGGGTTGAGTCTTGAATGAATCTATGCTAGATCGAACTCAGATCTCCCCTTGGATCATGGACGGTTCATATTAGTCCTCAGGGAAGAACTCAGCCCATCTCAGCCGTCCATCCGTACATTTTAGATGGACGGCTGAGATTTTTAGGTACATTTATATATCTATTATCCGATTTATAAACTACAGGTGTATCCTTAGTCGTCCGGACTTTGATCGGATGGCTATGGATAAAGTGCGTGCACCATCGCTATGGACGGCTATAGATTATAAACTACAGGTGTTTTAAAAGTACTTAAGCTAAAACCCCTTAGCATAATTAACTTTAAATTATGAGCCAAATTGCATTAGGCCTTTTCATTACTAGGTACATTGCAAATTTAAATACCTTGTGGGTTTTATTTCATCTCATTGGCTCATAATTACTTAGTTATTTTTCTAAGGTGGTGTAGTTAAGGGTTAATTAAGCCATTTAATTCATACCCTAATCTAATCAATGTTTAAAATTGATTTAATAATCTGAAAATTAAAAAAAAATACAAAGCACATATAGGAATGGGTTAGGAATAGCAAACTCATTTCACCTTTTCAAAATTAAATCAAACTTCAAACAAACAAAAATCATTTTTGAAATTCACTTTGATTTATTCTAAATTTTCTTATTCCTTAAGAATGTATTTAGGATTTAACTAAAGTGAGTTTGTTTACATGCTTTCATTGCTTTATATCTTTCCCAACATGCTAAGTTTTATGTCATGTGATTCATGCATTCATAATTTCATGTTTCAAAATTTTAAAACAAAAATTGTTTACTTTATGTCAAATGTGCATGTGTTGGCTAAAGTAAGATATGAATGGCTATTATCACTACTAAATCCAAAGTATTTTTAAAACCTATAAATGAAACATCAAATCTGAAAGTGTGCTATTCTTATACTTTAATTATACGCTTGCATGTGATAGATTATAAAGTAATGTTTAGTGTAGCCTTTCCTTCCTTTCTTATGTTGGCATAGTTTTGAATAAGGGTTGGTAAGATGTATGGTTCATTTTAAAATAACCCAACACTTACTTAATTCTATACCTTATTCATCCTTATGCGATCATCTAAGAAGGATTTCCTATTCTTGCATGAATAAATTGCATAAACAAAAAAATGAAACTATTAAACAACTTTTGCATATTATTTTTCCATTTCATTTCTTTATATGCATGTTAGTTCTTAAGGAAAGTGGTATATTAGTCTGGACAACCTCGAGGTTGTGAGGCATTAAGTAGCCCTAAGTAGGTCTTGTACCTTACACCTCTGGTTAACAATGGCGATGTACTCACTTATGCCTTTTCTACTTACAAAAAATCATGCATCAATCAACTTCAAAATTTTCTTAAATGGATTACTTAGCATGAATCATAAAGTGTGTTAACTACTCTCATTTGCATGTATAGATATGCTTAGGGTCCATCCATATGCATGCTATATATGTTGGGAAGAATTGAAGTAATGTGCGTTATGTGAATTTTGATTCATTTTATTTAATCTTAAAATGTCTTTCTTTTTGAATAGGTTTGTTTAGAGTTTGTCTAAACTTAGGATTGATAAAAAGATATAATCAAAACATTCACCTAAATGAAATTAAAATATGAACTTACCTTAGAAATTACTTAAGGATTAGGGAAGGAAAGAGAAGTTCTCTTCTCTTTCCCTCTTTTCAAAACTTACTAATTAATTCTAGGTTTCACTTAAACCAAATTAAAACATGAATAAAAATAAACCAAAATACTTTAAAAATTTAAATGAAACCCTCCTCTAAATTTAGCATGTCCTTCACACTTAGAAAATTTGAACCTAAAAGTCCTAAGCTAAGCATACCACACAAACCTTCAAAAAACACATATTAGCCTAAGTCACTACTTCTAGCTTTAAGTTAGGTTGGTGCATGGTTTGATGCTATGTTTTATTTTATGATGAATGTTTTAGACTAATGTTAGATTGTATGCTCGTAGAATGAATGGTAGGATGTGCTTAGTCTAACTATTCTTTTATACAGGGGATTGTGCTAAAGGGGCGCTGTCATAAATAAAAATATAAAATGCTTATTGCTTGCAGGTGCTTATACCCCTTTGCATAATCCATAGGCCAGGTGGACTTAGTCACCCATGTGTGGGTTGATAAGTCTAATATACATGCTTAGGATTTGTGTGGTGTGATTTGACTTACCTTTGTTTTATAGGTGTTAGTTAGATTTATGTTTTTTCTTTTTCATGTAAAAGTTTGTATATTTAGGATTTTAGAATAATTTGTTATGGGGGATTAGGATGAGCATTGGTCATAAGATCCTATCTTAGGCACCATGTGAGGCCTTGGAGCATCCACCTTCCAACCATCCAAAGGAGAAACCAAAGAAGAAGAATGAAAGAAGAAAGAAAGAAAGAAGAAAGAAGAATAAAGCTTGAAGACCCCCATAACAATGAATTCCTTTGCTTAAATTATAATCTAATTCATCTGTAATCTGGGTTGAATAAGGGTAGCTCTACCCCAGTTGATATTTTGGGTTTGTGGTGCCACCATAAGGCCATTTATTCTTTTTGTGATTAGCTTTATAAATTGTTTCATAATTTGTTTAGCTTTTGCATTAAGTGGCATGATTTTCCTAGTTTTTTCCTTGCTTTATGTATGGCCTGGATGTGGATTATGCTCTTTAGAAAAAATAAATCTTTTACCCAACTTAACAATTCAAACTAAAACTAAATAACTCATAACCTCACTTAAAGCTTAGGATTAAAATCAAGATAAAAGAATTAGCAACCCCTTAACTAGATGAGCATTTCTTTATAATATCATGCACAAATGTATATTATTTCACTCTTAATTTGAGGGCTTCCACCTTTACCAGATAAACCTGGCTTGACCTTTGAGGGCTGTGGTGGAAACTCACCTCCTACCTTCTCGCTGATTTTGGCCAATAATCTGATTTATCATGCATTAGTCATAAAAATCTAATTAGCCTGAGTCAAAATGATGGTCCAAAAATAAATTAAAATGAAATTTAAAATGCATTATATTTAGGTCATTTGAAGCATGCCCTTTACATGATCTAGTCTCTTTAGGGAGTGAGTTTAAGGACTTAGTCTCTTTCTAAATAAAAATAGCCTAGCTATCTTACATAAGCATAAAAACTTGCCTATATGTATTTAAAATCATAGGATGAGTTAGTTGGCAACCACCCCCAAGCAGTTGTAAGTCCAAGCTGTTGAGTGATTTGTCCTCTCTTGTGGAGGCAAACCAATTACCCATTTTCACCTTATATTTTGGTTGGGCTTTCGACCCTCACCGAAGCTCCCTAAATTTAAGTTCTGAGGTTGATTCTCTCCTTTGTGGGCCATCAGCATAATTCCTCACCTCTTAGGTATTTTCTTAATCTTATGTTAAGGAATCTTAAGTCCTAAAATTCTAACAAAAAATATAACTCAAATAATCTAAATCTATTTCTAAAATATAAAGCCCAATTTTAGGATAGTTTGAGATGCTCGCTAGTTTCCTAGCATCATGAGCATCTCCTACATATTCTCATTTTAGCTTCAATAATAACTCCTTCTTTGATCAATCCCATTTGATCTTCAAAATATAAACCAATCGATTGATAGTCCTTCCTATTAAAATCTTCAAAGAAAATGATCATTTATCTTAATTGAGAGCTTTCCTAAGGAATCCTATTCTTAGGATGTAATTAACTATGGAGACTTTCCCCCCATAAGGAACTTAACGAACCCGATTTAAAATAAACTTTACTTTACATTTCAATGTAAAGTATGGGAAGAATCTCTAGTACATATGTAGACCCATCATCCTTAGGAGTCATTATTGATGTGATTGGTTTTATTAAAGGGTAGTGACTTTTGTCTTTTGAGAGAATACACTATACCTTGATGATGTATCTGATCACCTAAATAAGTACATCTTTGGATCTACATGGCATCTTACCAAGATGAATTTCCACATATACAATTTTGCCTCTCCTTTCACCACAGATTTGAAGGTGACTCTATATGTGTGTGGGAATTTTTCTCCACATATTTTTCTTGGAACTCCGCTGGTAATGTATGATGTATGGGCCTCACAGACCCTCTCTTATCGGATCTACCTCCCTATGTTGTGGGGATAGAGATAGTAAATCAACCTGTATCACTGGCCCAAGACTTAAAGCCTCAGCCATACCACTAGTTTGGATATGCATGCCACTTTTTATGGGGGTCTTCAAGCAATGATCTCAACCTCCACAGATTCTATAATTTAAAGGTGACTCTATATGGTTTGCAGCTCCATTGTTATGGGGGTCTTTAAGCAATGATCAACTTAGGGCTACTTAAAGCCTCGCAACTCTCTATTAAGGATTGACTTGAACATAGTTTCTAGATCGGTGTTATCATTATCCCAGAGGAATACCTTGTGGAACAACCTTCCAGTTCCATTAGGGTAATCCTTGGGGATACAAGTGATCTTACTAAAACCAAAGAAGGTTGGGACATCTCTTTGTCTAAAACCTTTAAAAAAATAATTTAGAATATCAAGAAGCTTTCCTTGTTAGTGCCTGAGTCATCTCAAACCTCCAACACCAAAGGAAGTTGCCGTGCCAACTCTAGGAAAGTGGGAGCTCAAGAGAAGAAGATCATGTCGCCTAGGATAGCCTTTTAGCATAACCACCAACTGTGTCCGGACTCTAGCCTTCAGTTGCAGCTTCCACACCAGCGACTTCTTCCATTTCAGCTAGTTCTTCTATTTTTCTACTAGTAGAACTCTTTTATTCAGTGGATAAGGGCATCAAATCTCTTACTTCACTCACTCTACTTGACTTCTACTTTGTACCTCCAAATACTTTCAAGAAATTGAAGAATAAAGTTAATTTGAATTACATCTGTGCCTATTTTGATGAGTTATCTTCTCTTATTCCTAACGATAACTCTTCAAGTCTAATAGACTAAAATAATTCTAATCTTCCTCATTCTGATTTAGAGTTAGATTTTCCAACTCTAAACACTATGGATTCACCTCTTGAGATAGAATGGAATCATCCAATTCCAAGAGTCCCATAAAAAAAGATGTAGGTGAGCCTGAAGTGCAGGTAGAACTTGCCACCACCTTGCCTCCAGAGATTACCGAAGTCAACCTCCGTAGTGGCAAGGTTCTACCTCCTAGGGCAGCACCTCTAGATAAAGGGAAATAAGTCATTTGTATTGAAGATTGAGAAGCCCTTCCACAAGATGCTTCACCCTTGGATATGTTTGTGGAAGATAAGTCGAAGGTGTACTACAACATCCTTTCTCATCTCTAAAAGTTGTCATCTAAGCTAAGCATATATGATGCCCTTGTCTTATTCTAAGAGATGAGGGAGTCACTAATCAAGGCCCTCCTTGATCCTGAAATATGCTTAGCTCAGCTGACCGCTATAGGTGAGGAAGCACACTATGCAAAAGAAGCCCAAGGGATCACCTTCATAGAGGAAGACCTTCTTTGGGGGGACTTGGAGCATAACCGTGCCCTATACATTACAATCGACATGGACAGGTTCATACTCGCCAAGGTTCTTGTGGATTCAAGTGCATCAGTAAATATTATGAGTCTAAAGACCCTTGCCTCTTTGAAGATTGACATATGCACTCTCCAAGGAGATAGGATGATGTTGAGAGGATTCAATGATCAAGGTGAGTGGGCTTTAGGTTCTATAGTGTTGTCGTTGGAGATCGGTGATTGGAAGACTGAAGCCAAGTTCTACATCATTGATTTGAATACTTCATTCACTACTTTTCTTGGTAGGCCTTGGATACATCAGAACAAGATCGTTCCATCCTCCCTTCATTAGTGCATCAAGTTCAGAAAAGATGAAATTGAGCACCGTGTCAACGGGGATGAAAAGCCATTCTCAGTTAGAGAGGTTGAAATCTATGAGGATGTGACCTATTATCTTCCTCAAAATACCCTTTCTTATGAACTTGGATAAAATTCAGATGCAAAACCAAAACAAAAATAAAATGAAATAAAAGAATAGATAAAAGATAATTAAAAGAAAAAAAAAAGTCCAAGTGAGCAAGAAAGGGGAATTGAAGAAGAAGTGGATCCAGATATTCACATTCCACGCTTCATTCCATCATATGGACATGGGTAGGATTGGTCAACCTGTAGAGGTAGAAGAAAAGGGTTAGAGGTGGGAGACCCCCTAGTTGGCCTTCATCCAATAGAGGTTGTGTTCTAGTTCATAGGAGTACCCTTACTATTCAGTGACCAAAATGAGAAGATGTGATTCCAAGCAAAGAAATTATTCTCCAAGATATGAAATTGGTTTATGAGTTGGGAACCTTAGCTCTTACCTCACTTACATCTCAAAAAGTTAAAGGTTTAGTAGTTAAAGAAATCCCTAAGTCTTCCAGTGACACAAAGCATAAAAGGTTCTTTTGGGTTCATCATCCTCAAGTCCAGAGCTCGATGTAGGACTTGAGGTAGATACTTTTAAAGAATTAATGGAATTACCTTTTGACATTTACTCACCTTGTGTTCAAAATCTTATACAGAAAGGTTTAATTCCTTACACATGGTCCAAGCATAGGTCAGAATACTTTGAAAAGTTATGGAACAATACAGGCAGGGTAGCACAATCAAGAGCAAGACTAGGATTTAGTACAATGGATATGGTCGATGATAAAGATTATTGCCTAGTTGTTACCAACCATTTTGAATATGATAGGTTCTTCTCACACATCCCTAACTCTTATGAGAATGTGTGTTTAGAAACTTTAGATGATTTAGATGATCTCCAAGTCAAAGAGGTACTACCAGAGTTTGAAGAGGAGATTCATTCAACAATTGATAAGCTAAAAGAATCAACCTCCGGATAGAAGAAAATCCTCACCTGACATACATCAGTTCATTATTGAATGAAGAAGAAACCAATGACTTAGTTAGGCTATTGACTGAGTTTAAAGACTGCTTCACATGGAGTTATGAAGAAATGCCAGATTATCTCTTAAATAGTAGTCTACAAGCTAGCAATAGACCCAAATGTGACCCCTATTAAGCAAGCTCCCAGACACATGCAATTAGAATTGAACAACAAGTCATTTCTAAGTCAAGAAATTGGTCGATGCTGGTTTTATCAAGGAAGAAAAATATCCTACCTGGTTAGCTAGTGTCATCCCAGTTAAGAAGAAGAATGACCAAATTTGCATTTGTGTCAATTTTAGGAACTTAAACAAGGCATGCCCTAAGGATGAGTTTTCTCTTCTTATACTAGAATTAATGGTGGACATTACCTCATCTCATGCAGTCTTCTCTTTCATGGATGGATCATCTGGCTATAACCAAATCAAGATGTCCCTTGAAGATGAAAGAAACACAGAACCTCAAAATCTTACATCTATAGGGTCATGCCTTTTGGCCTTAAAAATCACGGTGCTACATACCAACGCCAAATGAGTCCACCATCGAGTTGAGTGCTATGTTGATGACTGAGCAAAAAGGAAGACCACCTCTTTGACTTTGATTTAGACAGTGTGCATGAAGTGATCCACGAAAAGAGATTGCTATCATAGAAATGTCACCTCCTAAGAGTTTAACTCAACTCAGATCCTTTCAAGGATGGTTGGTGTATCTAAGATGCTTTATCTCAAACTTATCAGGGAGATGCAAGCCCTTTTCAACACTTATAAAAAAGGATGCCGAATTCAAGTGAGATGATAAGTGCAAGCACCCATTCAAAGACACCAAAGAATACTTGGTGAAGCTGCCAGTTCTCACAACCCTTATCTCAGGTAGGCTGCTGATCTTCTATACTGCTGCATTGGATGACTCTCTCGGTGCTCTGTTGGCCCAAGCCAATGACGAGGGTAAGGAAAGTGCCCTCTACTACCTTAGCTATCGTCTGATTCCTACTGAAGCAAACTATCCACCTATTGAGAAACATTGCTTAGCTTTGATCTTTGTATCTCCATAGCTATGACACTACATGCTTTTTCATAAGGTGAACTTAATCTCAAGAACCAATCTACTACAGTACCTCATTACATGGCCAATGCTTTTCAAACATTTGGCTCATTAGTCCATGATACTCTCATAGTTTGATATTACATTTGTACTCCTCCGTGCGGTAAAAGGATAAGCACTAGCGGATTTCTTAGCAACACACCCACTTCCTACTGATTCACCACTTAGTGACGATCTCCCTAATGAACAAATCATGAACTTAGGGGAGGCAACTGTCGATGGGAGATATATTTTGATGGTGCTGCTTCTTTTCTTAAAGGTGAAGCACCACGATCTATTCTCCCAGGAAAGGCAGGGGTAGGAATAGTTCTTCTAACTCTAAACTATGATGTGATGAGATTCTCATACTATCTTTCCTACCCCTGCACCAACAACGAAGCTAAGTATGAGGCTTTGATTCCCAGTTTGGAGTTAGCCATCTCTATAAGCATCAAGAGCATCAACATCTTTGGAGATTCTCAATTGGTGACCAACCAGATTGTCGGGTCCTACCAGGTCCTCAAGCCCAAGCTTCATCATTACTATAAGTATACCATGAAGTTGTTGGCCCAAATTCTTGAAGTTACTATCTACAAAGTTCCCTGAGTAGAGAACGCAGTAGCAAATGCCTTGGAAAAACTTGCCAAAGAGTTGGCATATCCGAAAGATGAGCCCATTTCAAGCCCATAAGGAGAAACAGAGAGCTCTTTCCTATGCTCTTGTTTATGGCACCCTGTACCGATGGTCATTTGACCAAATGTGGTTACATTATTTAGACAAAAATGAAGCCCATGGCATTATAACTGAGGTGCATTTAGGTCTATGTAGAGCACATCAGTTCGGTTCGAAGATGAAGTTGAAGATCAAAAGATACTAATGGCCTTCTATGATCACAGATTGCATGGACGTAGGTAGGAGCTACCATTAATGTCAGGTGCACGGTGTGGTCCTCCACCAACCACCCAACAGTCTATACCCTACTTTGGCTTCATAGCCATTTGAGTGTTGGGATACCGACATTGTAGGTCCGATCGATCCTCCTTCTTCCAAAGGGCTTCGATTCATCTTTGCTGCTACCAACTACTTTTCCTAGTGGGCAGAAGCCATCCCACTCAGAGAGGTCACAGCTCACCATGTGCTTTAGTTTTTTAGGAATCATATCGTATATAGGTTCAGGGTGCCTCGATGAATTATATTCAATAATGGTACTGCATTCAAAAGAATGAAGATCAATAGCTTTACCACAAGACACAGTATAGATTGGAGATATTGCACCATATACTACCCCAGAGCTAATGGTTTAGCAAAAGCATTCAATAAAACTTTTATCCATATACTAAAGAAGACTCTTGATGATAACAAACAACAGTGGAACAAGCAGTTGGTTGAAGCCTTGTGGGCCTACCTCCCCACATACCAAACTCTGACTCAATCTACCATGTTTTCCTTACTTTATGGGTCTGAAGTAGTTCTTTCTTTAGAAGTTCAACTCTCATCACTAAGGATAGCATTAGGTGACAAGATCACTACATAGCAGAATGCAAAGTTGCAGTTGGAAGAGCTCAAAAGTTTGGAAGAAAGTCGCCTATGGGCGTGCCAGAATCTCAAGTTGTACAAGAACAAAATGATTCAAGCTCACAATAAGCTGGTCTGCCCTAGGTCTTTGAGTAGGAGAGCTTGTGTTAGTCCTAAGAAGACCAATTGTTGCCCATTGAAAGATGGGAGGTAAGTTTGAATGCAGCTGGGAAGGTCCCTATGTCATAGAGAAGGTCTACCAAGGAGGATCTTATCAACTTATTGATTGTAAAGAGGAACACCGATGCTTCCAATTAATGGGCTCTATCTAAAGAAATATGACCCATGAAATAAAACTTGTTTGAAAACTATTCATTAATAAAAAGAACAAAAATCATATTCCATTCATCAAATCTTCTCTTCTTTTGAAGTGGTGTTTGCATGTCTTGTGAATCTACCATGATGTGTTTAGGGTAGGTGTAAGAGTCCCCCAGAACATCCTATCCCTCTTTCACAACACAAACACAATCTCTCGATGCTTTTAGAATAAGATGTAAGAGAACCTGAGAGGAATCCTATTTCGATTAGCATAACTAAGTTGGGTGTGAGAGAACCCAAGCGGCATCCTTTCTTAGTGGGAATTCTTATTGCCATCCATGGCATCATTCATAATTCCCTAGTGTGTTTTAAGATAGGTGTAAGAGTCCCCGAGAGGCATCCTATTCTTTTTAGCACATACATAACAACAAACACAAATCTTTTGCCTCAAGCTATTTTGATATGGGACCAAACCCCCTGTGGCACTCACTCTCATTAGTTTTACACTTTCCCCAGAGTAGATCATGCTCTTTGTTTGAGTCATGCATCTAAAGATCATTTATTAGTATGGTAGTCTTCACTACCCTCATGTTGACTTTATTTTAAGAAGATGTGAGTCCCAATGCTTTATTCTTGAACTAGCCATCATGTTCTAACTAGGTTAAGTATTTTTGAGGTTCAGGATAAGTCCCCCAATGGCTCCTTTCCTCTTGACTACTTTTGAGTTGATATAAGTTCCCCAGTGGCATTCACTCAATAGTCACCCTAGGTCGGATAACACCTGTCAAGCCGAAGACAGACTATCCTAGTAGTCAGTTGTACTATAGGAAGATGTGAGTCCCTGAGCTTTCTTCCTAGGCTAATTGTTACAATCGATGGGCACCTTAGGTTGGTTGATGCTCATTATGCTGACAGCGACTCACCATGGTTATTAAATTAATTGGTCAAACAAGGCTCACTTGACTTAACCTAACTCAATTTGGGTTAAGATGAGTTAACTCAAATATTAACCCAAAATGAGTTCACTCACCTCCCCATACATCAAACCAAGTAAAATTTCAGCTTTAATAAAGAAAAGAGCTTGCCAAACACAAGAAAATAATGAAAGATGGAGGTGAGCATTAGGAGAAAAAATATACACTTCATTCTTCACATGTGGGGCATGGGAAAAAAAGTGGATGATAATCTACACACCTCATTTCTTTTATTCAAATCATACTAAAGAGAAAAGACACACACATCTTCTTCCAACTAGAATAAAACTCCTCTCCACACCTCTTATGCTCTCTAAGTTCAAGAGCCATCAACTTTTTTAACAACTAGCAGTGGTGCACAGTGGCCGAAGCATTCCCCAGGGAGGTAAAAAATGAGATCTGAGATCTTCTAGCATCCACTGAATGTGTGCTCCAATGAAGTAACTTTTCTAAACTTTAGATCAATCATAGGTTCTTATGTTTGGTGAAAAATTTACACGAATCTCGGATTTTCCTTTATATCCCATCACACTTTCTTGTTTTTAACTCCCCAATGCAAAATTAAGTGACTTTCGGTTAAGATCACCAGAAGATCACAAGATCTAGTGGTGTTTGTAATAGATCCCATCAATCTAACCCTATTTGGTTTGCCTCCCATGAAGGAGACAACCTTCGAGCCGTCCATCTTACTTCAAAAGAATGGATGGCTACAATTAGATCTCATCTTTGATTTATTCTACTATATATGACTCAAAACTTCAAAAAATCATAAAAAAATTAAATACTATGGATTCATCTTTTCAAGAGGAATCCAATGAACCTAAAAATCCCAAATTTGGATGTATATTTTAGGAGTAATTTCAATTTTAGTGAAATTTTTATTTTTTTTAATCTCTTAAAATACTAAACCAATTAGCTTGAAAATTTTAGAAAAGATACTTAATATTCTTGTCTACCTATCATAAAATATTTTAGTTAATTATCTTACTAGTTTGAGAGTTATTAATTTTTGAAGGTAATTAGCTATTTTAAAATAATTAATTAACTAAAATTTTATAAAAATTAAAAAAAGTTATCAAATTAATTCAAGTCACTTTAATAAACATTAGAGACCTAAAAAAATTAATTAGACCTTCTGGATCAAACTAAATTACAAAAGTAATTAAATAGGGGTTTAATTAAGTGTTAATTATTTACTTTAATTACCAGAACTTTAAAAAATCATGCTTAATTATAGAAAACTCTAAAAAATATAAATAAACTCATTTTAGAAAGGTTAATTTAATAAAAATAAAATCCCAAGTAATACTTAATGAATAGTTCTTAATTAAGGTTTGAAGCACAACCTAATTATCTTAATTAAGGTCAAATTACTCGACTAATTAATTTCAAATTTTGTGGGATAATTCTATGGTATGTCCTCTACCTCTCATAAATATCTTGGAATTATTTGCCATATAGTCTGAAGATTTTGAAATTTCAATTTTAATTACCATCTTTAATTAATGAAATGATTATTAAAATTATTGAAAAATAAAAATTAAATAATTATTAATCAATATAAATAGTGAAAGTAATGAGAGAAATAATTAGGTCCCCTTTCCTAATTATTTTTCTAAGTATACTTCCTTAAGAGGATTAATTAATACATTTAATAATTAAGGAATAATTAGAAAAATTAATGATAAAATATAAATAAAAAACTTTAAAATAAAATTTGAGTTAGATAAATCAAATATAATCCATTAATATCTCTTTATGTGTTTATTAACATAATGCCATTAAAGAAATTATGATTATCCCATTGTTGTGGGAAAATCAAAAGAGTATTTAACTTAAATTATTTTCTTCTTTAATTTATTTAACTCTTGAGCATGATCCTAATTGTATTAGACTCTCTTAAGTGCATTGTTAATTTTATTTTCTTAAAGCATATCATTGAAATCTCATGATTAAATAGTTAATTAAATTAAAGAAGCTTAGAGAAGGTAATTAAGTTGATGTGCTTAATGGATTGAACCTAATCAACTCATAAAAAACCCATTTAATTTGCTTTTTAAATATATCAAATCACCAAGGATGGGGTAAATCTTAAGTATCATTTCTACTCTTTATGTTGTAACAACTTAACATCAAAACCAAATGTTATAAGAACTTTGGTTAATGTTAAGGGATGTTTATTTAGCTTGATTGTCCTTAGGATTTATTGAAATTGAGTATGTTATATTACAACATTTAATTACCTCTTTTCAATTATTATTATTATAAATGTGCATGCCATTTGTTTCATATGTTCATGTTTCAAAAAAAAAAAGAGAATAAAAAGAATATGATTGCATTTAAGTTGTATGTGTTGGATAAATATTATTATATGGTGACACTATTATCACTAATAAATATCAAATTATTTTTAAAATTATAAGTTAATAATGAATAGAAATGTGTGAAGTTTAAGTTGATGTTGGATATAAATGCTTAACAAAGTTTCTATTTAGTTATAACTTAAAGATAGTAAAGGATTGTTTTATCTTTTTTATTTCATGTGCATGTTTACATATATTTGAGTTAGCAAGTATATAGTTTGAACATCCCGGGAACATGAGGCTTTAAGTAGCCCTAAGGAGGTCTTAGATAATATCACTTCTCTGGTTTAATAATGACACGTACTTGCTTAATTTCATTTATGTGTATGCATGTGTAAAATTTGGGATAAAAGTTTACTTTTCATGTCACTAAGCCTTACATTAACAAAAGATTTATTTTTTATATAACCTTTGCAAGGTTTTTATTTCTATGCTTGTGGATATAATTACATGTATTTAAATTGGCAAGTATATAGTCTGGACATCCCTAGAATATGAGCCTTTAAGTAGACCCAAGGAGGTCTTCCATAATCTCATTTCCCTGGTTTAACAATGGCACAAACTTACTTAAATTTCTAATACATGTTTGCATATGCTTTGCTATGAAATAAAATCTTTCTTTTCCTCCAAAACCAAGCACTAATAATCATCGAGTGTGCAAAATATGAATATGTATTGCATGTACAAATATGTATATTAAATCAAATTGAACCAAGAAGAAAATAAAAAAAATAAAGGAGTGTGTATGTTATTGTTAATGAAAAGAAGTGATGGAATGTTACTCATGTGATGGTGACTCAATTTCATTAATCCTAAGATTCCTTTCATGTTTGAATAAGATTCCTTAAAATTAATCTAAACTTAGGCTTAATAAAATGTTTATAAGTGGTTCATCAAATAAACTAAAACCATGATAATATACCTTTAAAAGATAATTTATAGTAGGGATGAAGGGGTCAAACCTCTTTCTTCTCTTTATAATAATTAGATGTTAAGTAAGTATCAAATAAAATAAGAAAGTGTAAATCTAAAACCAGCCAATTCATTACAAGATTTGAAGTGAAACCATCCATAATGGTTAATTTAAACAATTCAAGAACTTTAGACAATCATTCTTCTAAAGCTTAAGTAAGAAACACCACACTAAGCCTTAGCACACACATTAGAATGCTAAGTCACCGATTCTAGTAAGTTAGGCCAGTGTATGTTATAATGATGTGTTTTGTTTTATGATGTAATATTTTAGACTAGATGTTAGGGTTATTTGTACGTAGACTGGATGTTCGGTCGCTAGTAGCCTAATGTTATTTTATGTTGGGACTTATGCTAAAGGGGTCACTGTAATAATAAATAATTATACATGTTCTTGCTTGTAGATCTTGTATGTCCCTAAGCATAATCCAATTAGGAAAAGTAGGCTTGGTTATCCAAGTGTAGGGTGCTAAGTCCAAATATGTAAAGTATAATTGCTTGGCTTGTATGTTTGTTTAGCTAACATCTATTTTGCAGGTGTAGTTAGATTTCAATTTTCACAAATATGTATTTTTTGTAATAGGATTAGGATAAGTGCTATGGGGTTTAGGATGAATAGTGGCTAGAAGGAAAAGACCTGGCAGGCCCTATGAAGCCTGGAGCAAACTAATCTAGAAAGAAGAAAGAAAAGCACAAGATAGACCCCAATAGAATTTATTTTAATTGTAACATTTAATTATAATCTATGTTGTATAAGGGTAGAGCTTGACTACCCAATTTCTTTTCTTTTTTAAGGTGTATGGTAGTACCCGACCGCACCAGCCTTTTATTCTTTTATGAAAATCTAAATGTTTGATAATTATGTTTAGTTTCTACAATATAAATGACATGCTTTTCATAGGTTTCTTAAAGTTTAATGGTTTGATGTGTGGCCTAGATGCAGTAGGCTCTTTAGAATAAAATTAAATTTTCTATCCTCACTAAATAACTCATAACTAAATTTTAATGCAACTTATAACTTCATCTTATAGTTTAGGCTCATAATCAAGACAAATAAAAGGTTTAGCAACCCCTTAGCTGAACGTTGTATGTTATCACACATGCATATCATATTGTGTCACTCTTGAATAGGGAAGATCTCCAGTCTTGCACGATAGGTGATGTACTTGACCTTTGAGAGCAATCCCTTATAGTGGAGAACACCTCCTCTAATTAATTTGGCCAATGACTTAATTTGATCATGCATATGGGCATAATTATCCTTATCCTTGGTTCAAAATGAATGTGTCAAAATAATCCAAAATTTGTAAATTTTTAACAATAGTCTAAGTCATTCTTGTATACCAAACATTTTATAGTCTCTTAAAGAGTACGTTTAGGACCTTAGCCTCCTTCCTAATTAAATAATAGTCTAGCTATCTTACATCTACATTAGATCAGCCTATGTGGTTTTAAAGCATAGGAGCTGTTCATTGGCGACCACTCCAGGCAGTTGAATGTCCAGAAGAGTCTGGATGAATCTATTATCTCTTTTGTAGATAAATGATTATGTTCCATTTTCCTAATTAGACGTCATGCTTCTAGCTTGTGCTAGAGCATTTTAGATTTTGGTTCTAAGGCTACTTATTTCCTTAGGACTACAAGTATAAATTTTCACATCTTAGGCATTTCCACAGTCTCGTATTGTTGGATTATAAGCCCTAACATTCAAATAAGATTCCAACTTAAATAAAAGTAAATTCTCTCTTTCAAAATTATAAAGCCTCACTATAGGTTAGATTGAAGCACTAAATAGACTTCCTAGTATCATGGGTGCTTCTTACTTATTCTCTTTTGGAATCTATAAATAAGTCCTCTTATTTGAACTTTCCCACTTGGTTTCTAAATGTACCCAATCCTTTGATAGTCCAGCTTTGAAATCTTTGGAGATACTTATTGACTACTTTAATCGAGAGTGTTCTTGAGAATTGACCATTTCCTTAGATGAAATTAACTATTGAGGCTTGCTTCCATAGGGAACTAATGAACCAAATATAAAATAAACTCTATTTTACTTCTCCATGTAAAGTAGAAGAAAGATCTTTGGTATATATGTAGACCCATCTACCCTAGGAGTCCTTATTAGGTGATTAGGTCCATTATAGGATGATGTTTCTATCTTCTGAGATAGTACATCATACCTTAATGTTCTCCCGATCACTTCAATAAGTACCCCCTAAGATCTGCATGGTGTCCCTAGGACTCTAAATTAAAACACCATAAGGTTTTAATGATTGTGTAAAAGCTATTTACTATAAAAAAAATGTTCAAAATTCATGGGCAAGCCTCTATAAGCTACAAAAAAAATCTAGCTATTGTACTTAAGAAAAGAATTATGATGATTGAAAATGCTAGAAAGCTTATGGATGAAGTGGAAGAGAAAGTTTGTAGTCTTGAAAAATAGCTTATTGATGATATTTTAATTGAAATTGAGTAGTGACAAAGGCAAGAAAAATATAACTTATAACTTGATCAACTTGGAAGAACCATTTAGAGGAAAAATGCAACTGTAACTTTTATCTTAAATGGTGATAAAAAAATTAAATATTTTCATGCCTATACAAAGAAAAAATAGAAGCTAAAATAATTCTAATTATTAAACATCATTTGAGAGGGTGGGAAATTATTCAAATTGACATTTTGGATAGTTGTTTGAATTACTTCTAATAGTTATTTAGCTCTAACAGTCATTTTAGTTATGTCCACTCAATTATAGATAAACAACACTTTATTTGATATAGTAAAGATATGATCAAATCATTAAACATTACTTCCATCCTAAATGAATCTAAAATCAAATAGCATTTGACTCCATAGATGGCTATGAAATTGTTGGTCCTAATAGATTTTTAGGTCTTTTTAATCAACACTCTTGGGATACTACCAAAACAGACATCATTTGTGGCATATAACTTACATAAAAAGTTCTCTACCTCTTCAATTTCGTTTATCCCCTAGATTAATGACACTCAATAGTGGGAAAATTTTAGACCTTTCAGCCTCACATCTATCATAAAGAAAATTATTAATAAAATTCTCTCTACCATAGTCAAAAAGATCCTTCTTCTTATCATTTTTGAAAACCAAGCTACTTTTATTAATAGTTAATGTATCTCTAATAACATTATGATTGCTCAAGAACTAATCAGGGATTTAAACAAAAAGTGTATGGTTGGTAACCTACTTATCAAACGTGAAATCAAGATTTGGTTTGATCGCATTTGTCGGGATTTTATTCTTTCTATATTAGAGGATAGGGGATTCAACACTCAATTCTACATAATTAGTAAAAGACTTCTCTCTAACATTTTTTATATCTCCTTCATCAACGAAGAATCTCATGGCTTTCTCAAGGCTAATAGAGTATTAAATAAAGGTATCCATTGGCCCCACTATCTTTATTATTACCTTAGATTACTTCTCTAGATTTTTAATTATATTTTTTATGAAGGCAACTACATTTGCTTCTCTTCTTAAAGGAAAACATTCATTTCTCATCTTGCCCTTGCTAATGGCATCATTTTATTTTGTGATGGCAATAAGAATTTAGTTAAGAAAATAATCTAGGAAAATCAACATTTTAAAATATATCAAGAATGATTACTAATAAACTAAGTGTCAATTTATTGCTAGCAATGGCATCAACACAGATGGAATAAGATTGATTAAACTGAAGTCTCCAAAATGGAATTCACTCTAAATATTTGGGCATCAACCGTACAAAAATAAATTTACATCAAGCATTTTTGATGAATTGATCTATAAAGTGTATAGAAAGAATAACTCATGGGAGAATACATTCCTCTCTTTTGGTGGTCATATCACACTAGTTAATAGTATCCTCAACTCTATTCCACTTTATTTTATCCAGGCTTTAAACATGCTAATGAAAGTTTAATATAAATTTAAGAGAATTTTAATAAATTTTATTAGAATCATAAAGGTAAAGCCATTCATTGGACAAAATAGAGGAAATTCTATAAACCTAAAAATGATGGTGATTTAGGTTTTAAATCTCAAATTGATAAAATTAAGTGTAATTTCATTAAAATTTAGATCAATTTTAGATAATAAAAAATCTCCTTACGTGTTATTTTCTTATATGATAAATATTATTTAAAATCTCATCCAACACAAGTTGAATATCACATGGGTGACTCTAACACTTAGAAAGCTATGCTCTCTTATTATAATATAGTTGAAAACCACATCTTTTACAATATTGGACAAAGTAAAACAAACTTTTGGTCTGATAACTAGACCAATGATAGTTCTCTCATTGATTTTTTTAATTTCACTCACTTGATTTAATTGTATTACACTTATGAAAAAATGAGCAGTGGAATAATAATAAACTTGCCTTATTTCTCCCAAGAATATTCATTCATGATACTAGTTTCATCCCTATCAAGAAAGATAACAAAAACTACTTGGTAATCACTTCTCAATTAGATTTTTGTGTATTACTTATTCTCTTATTTCACACTGCTTAATTAGAGTTATTAAAAAATTAATCATACAATGATGATCATTGTATCATACAAATTATTTGATTTTTCTTGGATTAATCTGATTAAGAGGAGGACTATATGTTTATTCAAAATTTAAAATAACTTGACTTTAAATATAAATTAATTTTATTAATTAATATATATCAATTTTATTGGATTTCCTAAATATTATTGTGTACCATACAATACAATGTCATAACCATATAGTGTGATGTAGTATTTGTACATTATAATGTCTTGGGATAAAATTATATTAAGTAAAATTTTAAGGAAATTTTTATTTATGTCCACTAGTGTGTGTGTATATGTTAGTTATTTCACAAATTTCTTTACCAAGAACATAGATAAAAGACTTAATCATGACAAACACAATTACAATATTTGGATTGATGTAACTCTTACCCAAAATATTTATAGTTTAACTCAAACTTATATCCTACTGTGTTTTGAGTTTCATCTTAAGCTATAGTTTTTCTTAGAGTAATGAATGCCTAGAATTATGTATAATTGTTGCATCTGAAACTCCAACATGTATGCTTGTAGTTTCTAGAACTAACTCCTACACACAATTCAAATCAACCTATGATGTTTATGATCATAAAAGTAGTAAACACGAAGATCTAAGCTCATATGGTTAACACCATTTTGGTCAATTTAGATTCCATCTTAATATAAGTTTAGTAAATTACTTTATTAATTTAATTGATGTGTGTTTGATCAATTAGAATAAAGTCGAAGTGTTATGTTTAGCAAATTGAATCAATTTGGTCAAGTTGGCTCAATTCACTTAAAAATATTAAGTGAAAGTTGGGTTAAGTTAATGAGTCAATTAAGCTAACTAAATTTATCAAATGGTCACATAAGCTTAATTTGAATATAGATAATTCAATTAAAATATTAGGTTAAATTAACTTCATTAAATTGAGGGTTCAAGCTCAAATGGGCTAACTAAATTATATTTGGATCTAATTGGGTTAAGTTAAGAAAATTGGCTCTATCAAAAGTCAATTGGATTAAAAATTTTGATTCCCCACCCCACCCAATTCCTCTTATTTTCAAATGTAAAGTGTATCAATTTTCTTTACTAGTGATGATTAAAGTGTTATCTTCAAGAAGAATATTAAGTGTTAAACTCATTTGGTTGGAGCTTGGTGACTTGAAAAAGAGGATTAGGTGGTCCACATCTAACACTACTTTGGTGAGTAGTGCACATGCTTTCTTTACTTTGGTTTTGTGTACTATATTTTTCATAAAATTTTATATTATAATATGTTATTGGGATTGTGATATACTTTAAGATAAATCAAATCTCTAATTTTACTACTTAAATTCAAGTTTAATTTCCATGTGTAAGAGTCATCCTTAATCTAAGTTATATAATGCTTTGTTTGTGGCTTGCATTTGGCTGACAAAAAACTGCACCAAAAATTGCAAAGTTCTTAAGAATTTAAGCCCACTTAATCTCCTACAATCTCAATGTGTTGATTTTGGTATATTATTCAAAGTTATCTAGAGTTTAGTTTAGCTTAAGTTTAAATTTGCTCATTACAAGAGCCTATTTTCTTTGACCAGTTTAGAAACTTTATTTTTTGAAAAAATATATAATATCTTTCAAAATTTATAGAACCTTTTTAGTTCAAATCTAAATATTTTATTTTATAATTTATCTATTATTTATGTTATTTGAATCTCTTGTGAGGGACATCTAATTGACAGAAGTTGGATTTTAGATATGGGACTATTTATTAAAAGCTTGGCCAACCACTTTCCCATTAGAAACTCTAATTCGACATAAAATTAAACTCAACCACATATGTCATTGCTCTCCTAAGCATCTTCAAAGTCCTCCCAATCCACTAATTTGATTACTTTAGTGATCTAACCCCACCCTCATCACAAAAGAAATGATTCAATCCTTGAACCACCAACTTAACTATTGTGTCTAATGAGGGTTAGGCCAAGGGTTAAACCTAGCATAGAGTTATCTCTAATCAATCGTAGTTAAGAGGTAAGATTAATCTTAAGATTTAAGTAAGATAAGGTATTTTCTTATAAGTTTGAAAAACTCAAGGTAAGTCCTAAGATCATTCTTAGTCCTACTTTGCTTAGCACAAGAGTTGGGTTAGGATTTATATCTATGTTAATTTACACTCCTAAGACGAAATGTGTAAAATAGTGTAAGTAAACTCATAAAAACTTATTTTGATGATTTTTTATTCTAGTCAATTTTAAAATTTTAATAATTAAATTAAGTAAATAACATTTAAAATATGCTTAACAATTATGTAGGGGGTACAATACATAGTTAAGTGCAAATAACCTAGATTGAGCATCTCTACTTTAAACTATGAAGTGAAACCAACTTGAGCTAAATAAACTCAAAAATTAAATGACATTGAAAGTTTCTTAAATTCTTATGCCCAAAATTAATATTCCTTAATGACAATCAATATTTTAGAGAATTTAATTATTTTAATAAGAGTGCATGCTCAATTACATTGTCCATAATATTAAAGTATTTAAAAACATAATATAAAAATAGTTTTCTAAAAAACACATCTCATAATGAATATAAAATATATTTTATTAAAGAAAATAAATGAACTATTAAGCAACAAAATATTTTTATTAAAGCTTAAATATTAGTATTTAACTTGATTACTTAATTTCAACTACATGCCCTTGATGATAGTGTTACTTATATGAAAGGATATGTACAATTAAAAAGTTTTATGTGAGGTGTTTTTTATGTGAACATACTTGATTAAAACTTATTATAG
The DNA here is from genome assembly GCA_021442155.1 of Cymbidium sinense. Lineage (NCBI taxonomy): Eukaryota > Viridiplantae > Streptophyta > Magnoliopsida > Asparagales > Orchidaceae > Cymbidium > Cymbidium sinense. The sequence goes on from CM038229.1 coordinate 23,346,189, forward strand.
TGGTGTTAGTTACTTTAGGTTTTGCTTAAGATATTAGTAAGATTATTATATTGTGTGTGTGTGTGTGTGTGTGTGTGTGTGTGTGTGTGTGTGTGTGTGTGTGTCTATATATATAATTGAAATGAAGATACTTGGTAGTTTCTTAATGAGATGACAAATATTATTACATTGCCACCAATAGTGAAATTAAAGATGGCCTAACAAAAAAAATGAATAATGAAATGCAACTCTAGTGTAGTAAGTATGGGGTGAAAGGTCATGTTGCTTCCCACCATTAATTATTTAGTTCTTATATTCCTATGAGTTGTCATAATTGATATAATTTTATATATTTATCTTTTTTTATAAATGTGTGTTTTTATAATTTATGTAAGTGTTAGTAATTATTGTTAAGTATATGTAACTTTGTAATGTCACTTAATATTAATTTGTTTGCTCTTTGAAGATATTAAGTATTATGATTGATGTGGTATATGCTTGTAATGAGTATTGAAGAAATAATTAGTAAGATTTTTTTTTCAAATTTCAAACATATTATAAAGGACCACAAAATGTCATGGAAAAACACACACACACATACACACACACACGCACACACACACACACACTAATCAAGCATTACTCATTGCAATATGATATCAATTGCTTGATTTTCAGCCTTATTTAATTTTTTTCTCATTCAAGATTATAATTGATTTTGAGTTATTCTATATTGATTCTATAAGTTGAGAAACCTCATCATTTCTTCTAGTCTTTCTTTACTTTTATTTTTTTCACTAAATAGTCCTTTTACCATTAGTTACTTAATCTATTGCTTTAAATAGTTTTCATTATATCCACTTTGGAAAGGGTATTTCCTTACAATCTAGTATAAGTTGAATATATGTGGTTGTTTACTACTTTTATTATTAATTTGTAAACTTGAAAAATCTCATTTAAATATTATATTAGCTTGCTTAATGTTTTATTGCCTTAATGAAGTTCTTATATGCAATCTTAGTAGTAGGCCACATTCTCTTATGCATTCTAATGTTTGTATTAACATTTATTCTCATTGGCTAACTCATTTGGATTTTAGGATAATTCTTGTAGATACTAAAATTAATAAAAATATATAGATTCTTATTAATAATTATCTTTATATTATAATTTAACTCTATATTATCAATCCATTGACTTAATTTGTGTGTCCATTTATACATGATTGTGTTTTATAATTATTTACTCAATTGAGGCCCTCATATCTTCATCTTCTTAATTCTAAACTTTAATTAACCATAACATGTTGTGGTCAAAGAATGATTAGGGATGCCACTGCTATCGGGTACGCGAACCCTATTTTATGATTACTATTCCATTGGATTTTAGTGTAGCTACTTATGATCTTCTCTAGTTTTCTTCTTATTCTATTACTATGGAACATCCTTCTTATGCTAATGAGGTAGCCAGGGTTCCCTACCAGTTGAAGGAAACTTTGACTCAAATATTATTCTATTTTGATAAAGCTACCATGACTCTTTCATGGAGGGTAGTAGTGTTGGTTTTCTGAGGAAGGCCAACCCGAAGGGTGATAAGCTTGTTATTCTCCTTATTGAGGCAGAAACATGGAACCTAGCTGAGCTATTTAAGTTACTTTGATTTTAAAGTTCACCTACAAGCACCCAAAAATGTACTTTATCTGTAAACACTTTGAAGAGCTCAAACAAGTTAGAGATTGGAATGTTGGTCTTCTTATTGGTACATCATGATTAAACCCTCCAATGATGAAGATTATGCAAGGCTATTCTCCAAGAATCTATACCACATTAGAAATGTCCTGGTTAAGTTCCTTAAAAGGACTCATCTTTTGACTATAGCATTGAGCCTCCCATTGCACAAATCTAGATTTAACTACTAGGGCTGAAATTACACCTTTTCAACAACCAAATCCTTTACTCCATTGCTGACATCTTTGGCAGACCTGTAAAACTGCACACCCCTACCATTAACTTGACAAGACCATCTACTACAAGAATGGTGATGGACATTATAGCTAACTATAATAAGAAAATCTAGATTGGCAGTCCCTCAAATGGCTATTGGCAAAGAATGGAGATAGAACAAAAACCTTTATATTATGGGAGATGTAGAATGTTTGGTGCAAAATCTAGAGAAATGCTTTATAGCACATCCTAAATTAAGAGACAATAGAATGGAATGAGCCAAAAAAACAAGCTCTTAAGATAAATGTGTAATATTCTTCATCTTTAATGCACACTGATGGCACACTCTGTAATGCTAACATAACTCTAATTCCTTGCAGCAATCTAGAGGAAAACTTGGAAAATTCCCACAACTAGCAAGTACCTCCTAATAGTAATACTAAAGATACAGATATTCAACTAAAATAACCAAACATAAATCAGATCAATGAGACCTCCAATGGTAATGGAATTATGCCAGCCAACATATCACTATCACCCATAATATCCGCTCACAATGAACAACAAAATGTGCAAAACCCATTGAATATTATCAGCAATGAAATAAATAAGTACACTGCACCCATAGCCAAAATCAGTTCTGTAGATGACATTCCAGGACAACCTACATTTAAGCCAATGAACCAAAAGTTGCTTGAGGATAGCAACAACCCACAATAGCTGAAAACTCTAGCCCCGACCAATGGAGATGAGAATGAATTGAACTAAGAAGAAGAGCATTTAGAGGAAGAACACTATGATGATATAATCAACATAGACATGGGTGAATGGAAAACTTGCTAGACTAAAAGGTAAAATCATAAAGGAATAAGGGAGCTAAAAAATTTACTATAAAATAAAAATAAAAGGGTAGAAGAATATTTAATTGGAGTAGGATCATCCTAAAGGCTCTTTAGGGGTAAACCTCCTCCCATATGTTCAAACTCAGGATATGGAATATTAGAGGCATTGATAAGGCCAATGCCACTAATAGACTTAAAAGCCTTGTTAGATACCATAACTGTAAAATTTTTGTTATCTTAAGCCTTTAATTAGCACTAATAACTTACCCAAAATTAAGAGAAGATTTCCCACTTCACCATTCACTCAAATGTGAGCAACAAGATTTGGCTATTTTAGAAACAAAAATTTCACATTCAAGTTCTTTTAGACACCAACTAATATCTTCATATCTATGTTTTCATCTAAAAAATAGAATAAATTCAACATCCTGACTTGGGGCATTGTGGCGCTATAATAGCAATGCCTAGACACTATCGCTGCCTTACAGAATCTAGAAAATCTAACAACCTTTGACAGTTGCTTACTTAAATAATATAATGTCATGACATTATGAATTTGGTGCCAAGGTGTTGTCATGACGACTTTTAATTTTAAAAGCAAGAAAGCAAGCACTTCCTGCCCAGTAGCAATAATCTTCTAGAGGGGAGTGGGGGGGATGATTATAGAGAGAAAAACTGCCCCAATGGTGGGAACGGTTGCCTCAAAACTTTATAAAAGGAGGGAACTGCCTCCTTACCTTTTTCTTCTTCTTTTTTACTCACTCTCCATCTATCCTGCATGCTTTATTCTTACACATAGTTTCTTGTACTACAGCAATGCACTTTTTACTGCTATATGAGTGTTCTTCTCGTGCACGAGACAAAATCAAAGCCTACTACCATTAACTCTAAGTGAAAATTTTTAAAAATGCCTTTTTATAAAATTTTCACTATAAAATTTTAAAGATTTCCACCATCAATCTTGGATCGGTGAGAAATAAAGAGGATTATCTCCATTGATCTTGGATCTAGAGTAAAAAATAACACCCTCAAGGCAAAAATCCCAAAATCTTGAAATCTAAAGACCTCCACTATTGAACTTGATTCTAGCATGAGTAGAAAAACCCTCTCTTTGTCTATCTTGGATCTAGAACAAGGGAGAAGAGTGCTTTTATACTTAATAAGTAAAAATCTAGCATTACAAAAGTATTATGTCTTTAATTTTTTTTTTTTAATTATCAAATTATGTAAGAATCTGGTTCAAAAAATAGAGTTCCTGCTTCGCAGCATCACAATACTAAGGTCTAGTGCCGATTTACTAAGCTCTTGGGTTGGTATCTTGTTTATAGCAATACAGCAATGTATTTCAATGATGCAATGCAATGTCCTCGAGTTTCACTTCTTTAATGTAGCACCGTAGTGCTATATTCTCAGCCCTGAAGCGCTATAACCTAAAATCTATTCCACCATCAAACTTAGTTGTATTATGAAATAAAATTCTCTGTCCATTAATCTTGGATTCAAGGTAAGGGAGAAAAGTGCTAATGCACTAAAAATCATGAACTTTAGCACTACTAAGGTGTTATGCTACCAAAATTTCAATTTTTTCTCGTAAAAATTATTAAATTCTTAGGAATTGATGAAAAAACACCAAGACACTGATATCTCAGAGTCAAGGTGCTGAACTCTCAGGAAATTAAGCTTAAGCATGCATTCCACAACCCAAGTGCTAATGTTCTAGCACTGAGGCACTATGCTTCTGGGAAAATTTAAATTGCAATAATCATTTAATAGTGCCATGACATTAATATCTCAGTGTTGAGGCACTTCGCTCTTGGGAAATTAAGCCTTAGGCACACAATTGATAACTCCAAGGAACTCATATCATAGCGTTAAGGCACTAACCACTCCAACATTATGCTAAAGTTGCACCTACAACATCGTAGTTCTACTAATATAGCACTGAGGTGCCAAGCTCTCAGGTTTTCATCTTATATCTTTCAGCATAACGACACCAAAGCAATAGTTTGATAGTGTTGAGGCACTAAGCACCTACCATTGTCCATTTTGAACAAGAATTAAAGTGAGCACATAAGTGATTTAAGAGTTGTATTCAATAGAATTCAAAGTTTCAACTTAAAAATGAACTCGTTGAAATGTGGTTTTGGTGTGAATTTTGAAAAACTCCTTGACTTTATTGTGCACCATAGAGGGATTGAAATTAATCCCTCTAAAATAAAAGCAATAATGGAAATGCTAACACATAAGACCTTCAAGCAATTACATTCATTATAAGAGAAATTGGCTTACATTAGAAGAATTATCTCTAATCTTTTAGGGAGATGTCAACCTTTTACTTGATTTATTGAAAAGGACTCACATTTTTTATAGGATAATGCTTGTAAAGAAGTATTTGATAGCATAAAAATAAAATCTATTACATCCCCTAATTCTATCAACACTAATAATGGGAATGTCATTAATATTATATATAACAGCCTTAGAAGAATCATTAAAAGCTTTGTTAGCTCAAAATAATAAAGAAGGGAAGGAAAATGCCAAGTACTATATAAGTCAATGTTTGATAAGAGCTAAAATAAGATATTCTCCTATTGAGAAACAATGTCTAACATTGATATTTGCTACTTAAAAACTATGACATTATTTGTTATCATATAAAATAACTTTGATATCTAAAATTGACCCTCTTAAATTCTTAATGACTAGACCTACCCTAAATGGTCACTTAGCTAAATGGGAAATCCAATTACTTCAATTTGATATAACATATGTCCCACAAAAGGCTATAAAAGGGCAAGCTCTGGCTGACTTTCTAGCCGCTCATCCCTTACCAGCAAACTCTCCACTCAATGATGAATTGTCTAATGAACAAATCTTTGAACTGGAAGAAGCTTAACAATCATCAGAATGGGAACTCTATTTTGATGGGGCTTCATCAATAAAGCTAGTTAAATCACTTGGTTTACCTACAGTGCATGTCAAAATTGACTTAATATTTGTAAAACTGTAAGGTGGTATCCTCTGATATATTCAAATAATCTAACGGAACCTTGAACTAAGAACGAAGCTGAATATGAAGCATTAATTGTAAGCATAGAGCTAGAAGTTAACTTAAAAATTAAGAAGCTTCATGTTTACAAAGATTCTCAACTCATAATCTGACAAATAGTTGGGACACTCAAGATAAACAAGCATGAATTAGTGCTTTATATAAGCATGTCTTGGAGGTTCTGAAATAAATCCCTAAAGTAAGAATTATAAGAATTTTATGTCAGAATAATAACAAAGCTGACGGATTTGCTAAATTGGCTAAAAAAATGATAGACCTAGCATTGACACAAATTCTAAAAAGCCTTTAAGGCTAAAGAAAATTGAGAGATTTCCATGATAATAGAAGAAGATGACTGGCAAGAACTATTAATCACTTATCTTAAGGGCGGTGGATTACCAAAAAAATAAATCAAAAGCTCATTAAATTTCACAAAGAGCTCTACAATGTGCCCTTATAAATGACACATTATATTGGCATTCATTTGACCAAATGTGGTTGTGATGCCTAAGACCAGATGAAGCAAAGATAATAATGGCTAAAGTCCATGAAGGGTTGTGCAGTGCACACTAATCTAGTCTAAAAATGAAAATCAAAATCAAACAAATAGGATACTATTGGCCTAGTATGGTTCAAGACTACATTGAGCATGCGAAAAGATATCATCAGTTTAAATATATGCAGAAGCATTGCATCGACCACCAAATAACTTACATCCAATAGTGGCATCTTGGTCATTTGAAAATTAGGGAATCGATATAATAGGCTAATATATTCTCCATCATCTAAGGGACATCGCTTCATTTTAGCTAGCACTGATTACTTCTCCAAATGGGTAGAAGTGATTTCATAAAAAAAAGTTAAAGCATAAACTTTGGTGAAATTTTTTTGAGACCATATTGTCTACCGATTTGGAGGGCCTTAAAAAATTATATATGATAATGACACTACATTTAGGAATACCAAAACCTATCATTTCATTGAAAAATACAAAATAGATTTGTGAAATTATTCAGTATATAATCCAAGAGCCAATGGTTTTGCAAAAGCATTCAATAAAATGTTGGTTAAACTTTTAAAAAAATTCTCTCTAAAAATAAAAGAGAATGGCATTATAATTTAGTAAAATCCTTTTGGTCATACTGTACTACATACAAAACTATTATAAAAGCAACACCATACTCTTTAGTCTTTAGATTAGAAGCAATACTTTTTTTTGAAGTAGAGCTACCTTCACTCTGTATAGCAATTCAAAATGAACTTACAATGAAGGAAAGTGTTTGAATATGACTCGAAGATCTTGAAACTCTAAATTTCTTTTTCTTAAAAAGGGGAGGTTCATTGATCATTATTTGGATACAAGTAATCCAAAAATGACAAAAAAAAAGAAAAAGAAAAAAGCTACATAATTCTTGATTTGTTGTAAGGTAAGTCGATGTTATCACTGTGCACAAGTAAGTATAATTCTAAGTCCATAGTCTTAGAAATGCAGAATGATTGAGAAGTGGTTCCACATTTGGCTAACCAGTTTGCATGGTGGTTACCTTCTCTCCATATATGAGAGAAAGAGATATGCATATTTTTTAGCAAGCCTCTCAAAGTTTTTAAGGCATTAATAATAAACCAAGGAGTATAGTGGGTCATGTTCTCCTTCAATAATTGAATAAGGATCTTGGAATCTAATTCAATTCTGTACTCATAGTGAGGTTTTTCTTGAGGAAATTTTGAGTCCATAGAGGTATGCTGCCACTTCGGCTTGGAGGGGGGAGAGTGTAACATAAGGCATAAAAAATGGATTAAGTAATGACCATCTTTGTCTCTAAAAATTCCACTTTATCTAGATTTCCCAATTTTAATGTCAAAGCTTCAATAAATGTTTATTTTGATGATGCCCTAGGATGGTTTTTTTCCAGTGGACAATTTCCCATTTATGCTTGGAATTGTCTTCACATGGCCCTAATATATATGAGCAATATTGTCGCCCATTGAAGTGTGATCTTTTAATTATTCCACTACAGATTGCCTTGTGAAGATAAGCTTTAATTTTTAGTATGGTGTTCTTGTGAAGATAATAAGAGGTGTAATCAATGTGATGTTTATATTCCAACTATCTTGCATTTGCCAACTTTCAAACAATTCATATACTGATTTAGCTTTGTAATTCATGTCAACTTGTGGTACACTCTCCATATCCACATGCTAAATTTGCAATGTATAAAGCAATGTGGAATGCATTCTTTCTCTTCCTTGCATAACATACACATTGATGGCAACTGTAATCCTTCGAATTTAACTATATCATCCATTAAGATAAAACTGTGAAATAGCCTCTAACAAAAAAAATTGAAATCTATGGCTTGATTGTTGAGCTCCAAATTGCTTGCCCAAATGGAATTATTCTAGATTCTCTCCACCAGTTCCACTAGATGGTTTCTGGATGGATGAGTTCTTAGATTGTACCCTTAATAATGATCTTATCTTTCTTGTTTCCTTCTTTTGGTATATTGCTGCTCTTCTTACATATGTTGAGGGGAGGTGTTCTCTAGGTAATACTCAATTATAGCACCAATAAAATCTAGAAATATATAGAATAAGATTGTCAGAGCTCATGATTACATAATTTGCCCAAGAAGCTTCAAAGGAAGTGAACTAGTACTAGTACACAAAAAGTCTATCATTCCACATCAACGAACCGGTGCAAAGTTTGACCCAAATTAGGAAAAATCATATATCATTGAAAAAGTATACGAATGGGGAGCTTATCAGTTCATTGATGCAAAAGGAATAAGACCTATGCCCCTATAAATGGACAATATCTCCAGAGATATTATGCATAACTATTAAAGATGTTATGCTTTATAAATGCAAGAGATAAAATGAACTATAAATCAATTAATTGAAAGGATACTAATCGCTTAAGTATGAAAAGAATGTACTCATTTCAAAGGAAAATTTCCCTATCAATAGGGGTCATTTTATAAGCCTTGCAATGCATGAAAAATCTTCCATTGAAGAGAAACTCTCTCTAATTTATGCCATCTTAAAGCAGATCCATTATACCCAAAGGGTGGGATCTAAATTTAAATAAAGATCCATCATGCCTAAAATGAGTTGAATCAAATCCATCATGCCCAAAAGATCTAGATCTAAATTTAAATAAAGATCCATCATGCTGAAAGGGGCTCATCCATCATGCCCAAAGGGGCCAAATCTAAATTTTGATCAAGATGATCATGCCCAAAGGGGCCAAATCTAAATCTATATCAAGATCCATCATGCCTAAAGGGGCCGAATCTAAATTTAAACTAAGATCCATCATGCCCAAAGGCCCAGATCAAAACTATCATGCCCAAAGAGGTTAGATTAGATCTGTCATGCCCAAATGGAGGAAATCAGATCTATCATACCCAAAGGGTTCAAATAAAAATTTAAACTAAATTCCATCATGCCCAAAGGGGCTAGATCAAATCCATCAAGCCCAAAAGGGTTGAATCAAATTCATCACATCCAAATGGATCCAATTAGATCCTTTAGACCCAAAGTGACTAGATCTAAATTTAAACTAATATCCATCATGCTCAAAGGGCCTGAATCTAAATTTAAAATTAAAATTTATCATGTCCAAAGTGGCTGAATCAAATTCATTATGCCCAAAGGCGCCAGATATTAACCCAAATTTAGATTTCTTCATGTCCAAAAGGGATGGATCATTTTTGGATGAGGTTAACATACTTCTTAAATTAGTTACTAAGATATCCTAATCTCAAATAGGAATCTCCTAATTCAATCTTAGGACACTATACCTAGTGACCTAGGGAATCTTCCTTGGGTTTGATCTAACTTAATGAGCTTAAGTGAACTCAACCCAATTTCCAAATTTGGATTAAATCAAATCAAATCCATATAAATCAAATTGAGAATAAATTAAAATAAAGGAATAAATTCAAAACTAAATCAAATTCAAATCTAGTTAACACATTTGGCATATGTTTGACTTTGGTGGGTCCCACCTAGTCAATGATCAACCCACCAAGAATTTGACCAAATTAAACTATTCTAAATATTTTAAATGATAAAATAAATAAGTTTGATCATGAATCTAAAGAAATTTAAATTCATTTAGGCCTCAATTGGGTTCATTAGACCACTTAGTCTAAATAACCCAAAATGGGTCCTATTGGGTTCAAACCCAAATCAAATTGAAATCAACTTAATTTGATTGCTCAAGATCATTTAGAAATAATAACCAAACACAATCCAACACATCATTGGGTTTAATTTGGTCAAATTGGTCATTTGACCCAAATGTAACCCAAACTTAACCCATTAAGCCCACTTTAGGTCAAATGAGTTCAAATTGAAATCCAATTGAAATTAAATGAAATAAATCACTTTAAATCATTTCAAACATGTGATTAAACATAATTTGAGTGTGAACACAATTTAATTGAGTCAAATTTGGTCAATTGACTCAACCAAATCAAACTTAATCCATTTAAGGCAAAATGAGTCAAGTTGACTTGGAGTTGGACTAAACCTTCATATGGCATGGGTTAAGTCAATTCCTAATCATCCAATGGACAATCAAAAATGATCCAAATAAAATTTAAAACTAATTAATGGTGGATAAAGCATTTGTAACTTAAATTAAATCTAATGCTAAGGCTAATGGATTCAAATTAAAATGAAACCTATAGAACCAATTTAAATTGTTCTTTGAATGGATTAAAAGAGATTTCCAAGTAATCTTAATTAAATTCATCAAATTTTGATCGAGTCCAAATGACAAACTTATCCAATGGCAAAGAGTGATTATAGGAAATAAAGCCCACTTTGATTTCTTTCTACTTAAAAATTCATCTCTTAGCTAAAAGATAAATAGATATGGATGCCATCAATTGAAGGTGACCAAGAGGAAATCAAGAAGAGTTTTATTTCCTCTAAGGAAGAGCCAAGGATGAAGAAGAAGAAGAGGAAGAAAGAAGAGCTAATGGCTCGGCCAACAAGGAGTAGAGGTAGATGTCTTTTTCTCTTCCATTCTTTGATCCAAACTTGCTCATAAGGCCAAGGGGGATTGATTCCACCCCTTGGCTAGTCTTGCCACCACCGATGGTCAAAATCCGACCACCTAGAAAGTCATAAAGATGGCTCTAAGTGAAGTATGGAAAAAGGGGAGGGAGAGCCAATTCCCTCTCCCTTTTCATTCCAAAATGTTCACTAAGGCAATAGATGAAGGAGGAGACTCTTCCCCTGATTCCTCACCGCCGATACGCTGGAAAATGAATGAAATCAAGCAGCCATCGAGTTCCATCAATAGTGAAATACAAGGGGGAGTTTCTTTCATCAAATTGAACATTCCAACATATTCAAGAGGTCGAGGTGACCTCAAACGAATTGCCACCTCGACCTCTCATCTCCAGGAGGCCGGAGAACTTCCAACGTCATCAAATTTTGATCTGATGTTGGTATAGGGAGAAATCCATGGAGAGGAAAGCACCAAATTGAATACACACCTTTGTGATAATGAAATGAAGCTAATGGAGTCAATCCCACCACTGATTATTGCCATAAATAAGGTATGTTCCATCACCGATTCTTTAAGCATTCGATTTTATACTTTCTGAAACAAAATTGATCTCCAAGTGGATTAAACCACACGGATGAGTTGCAAAATGATCCATGATCATTTTGTAATCAAAATTCATCAAAAATTGCTGGTGATCACCAAAATTTGGGCAAAAATGATAGACAGTGTCCATCTCTCATCAAAGTTCTACGGGATCTAATCTCAGTCGTCTGATCCTTCTACATGGAATCGATGACAATGATTTAGTCGGATGATCCGATTTTTCTCTTAAGGAAACTATGGAATGAATCGGGACTCGATCTTCAATTGGATGGTCAAGAATCGTCGCACATGCACCACTTTTAACGTAGATGCCATGCGGGATCCACATGGCCAAATCACGCCTCACCTTGTGGCGACGGCACCATAGTGGCTGCCACATCGGCCCGCCATTTTTAAATGAGAAAATCCTTATAAAATTAATTAAAAATCACAAAAATTTAAAAATTCATAGAAAAATAAATACAAATCCCAAAAATGCAAACTTGGGCTCTATGGATTCATCTTGATGAGAGGGTTTCTTTAAAAATAAAATCACCAATTAATTCTTAGGTATTTTAGCCTTAATTTTAGTTTAAATGAAATCAATTAAACCTTAATTAATTAGAAACCATTAATTAAATGCAATGAAACTTTGGGGAACTAAAATTGATGTTAGAATACACCCTAGGAAAAATTTTCATGAATTATTACAATGTAGCTGATGAAATATAAAATTTCAAATCCTAAACTTCAATTTTAATTAAATAAATTAATATAAAATGACTTAACTCACAAAAATGAATTAAATAACCTTAAATCAACTTAATAAATGTTAATGAACATAAAAATACTAATAAAACTCATTGAAACTTAATAAATCCTAAATTGGCTTAATGAGGTAATTAGTTGAATTAAATGATTCAAATAATTAACCAAAACTTAATTAAATCATAATAAATCAACCAAATGTCCAATAATTTTGAATGAACTCTTTGGAAACATCTTTCAAAGAGGAATCAATGAAAAATTAAATCACTAAATGATTTGCACAAATTAGGCCTACTTTGGGTTTTGATGAAATAAATAAAATTTTAATTACACTCTAGTTATGAATCTAATCAAGATGAAACTTTGGAAACATGAAATTAGCATGCAACCCCACTAGCCATAAAAATTTCAAACCCAATTGACTTGGATTGAGAATACTTCAATTTCCAAATTCCTAAGTCAATATAAACCAAATAATTAATAAAGAAAATTCATAAATTCATTAAATCATGAAATAATTTGAACTAATCTTAATCAAACAATAGAAATATTTAGGATGGTTTTCCAACATTTTAAATCAAAGAACTTAATCATTTCATACTTAAGGGTTAATGAAATTAATAATGCATTTAAAAATAATTAAACCCTAAGTTAATGAAATCACAAACAAACACTTAATGAAATTTGAATACACAATCAATCGAACTTAAGAATGAATTCAAACATTAACCTAAATGCCTTAGGTTAGCAAATGAAATCAACACAACATAATTTAAAACATTAATGCAAGAAAAAAGAATCAAAATGAAACAAATGAAATAAACTAAGTCAAATTAAATAAAATAATTCAAACCAAATCAAACCAAAAAGAATAAACAAAATCAAGAATGAAAATTAAATAAAATCAAAAGAAATGAAATGGAAACAAAAAAACAAAATTCCATAAAAAAGAATTAATCCAAAAATCCAAACTAAATTCAAACCCAAATCATCTAAATGAAATCAAAATAATTAATTAAGATACTTAAGGATCCTTGTTAGATGTTTGGGATGGATCTTCCTCTTAGGATGAAGGTTTCATTCCAGTAGGAGTTAGGATGTTGAATAGAATAGATTCCACCTAAAAGTGGGATCCATTCTTTTCTTCATTCTTGAAAACCTAAACTTCACTTTAACAAAATTAAAAATAAAAATAAAATAAAAAACAAATCCCTAAATCATTTGATTTGAAACCACCCAAATGTAAAATTCAAACAAACTCAAATTATAAATTGAAACTTGAACTAAAGAGGCCTAGCAAAGTCTAGTTACACAAGCTTATTTTTTACACACACTAAATCATTAGGTCATGGACCCTAGACTTAGGTTAGGTCATTCTATGATTTCTTTTATGATTCCTTGTGATGTGTTATGATATAATGTGATTCACATGTCTTTGTGTTGTACTATTTTTGACTGCATGTCTAAGATTGTTTGTCTGTTGGACTGAATGATAGGACATTCTTCTTAGATCTAACATTATCTTCTACAGGGGCTATGCTAGAAAGGACTGCTATCATAAATAAAGTAAAATTGTTATTTTCTTGCACGTATGCTTAATTCCTTAAGCATACCCCATAGGACATGTGGGCTTCACAACCAGCTAATGCTAAGCCCTTATGTTTGTGAAATATAACCACTGTATGCTTTGTATTTTGCTAACATTTATTTGCAAGGCATAGACATTAATATTGAAATCAAAATTTAAATTTAAATTTAGAATTAGGTAAGGATCTGGGTCTAGAATTTGTAGGAGCTAACCCTACTAGAAGATAGGTGCAGTGGTCCACTATGAATCCCGATAGATGTCCCTGAAGAAGGAGACTATCATGGAGATAAGACCCATAGAACTAGACTTGTGGTTCTAGGATGGGTTATATAAGAACATAGCTCGGCTATCCATTTGCTCTTTCTTCTAAGGTGTACAACAGTACTCAGTCACATTGGCCTTTTTCCTAAATTAATCTGGCTTGATTTATTTTGTGTTCATAATATAATCAACTTACTTTTATAGATTTCTTTCTATATTGTGCTTTTCTGTGATGAATGCCTAGACGATTAGGCTCATAGAAAAAATTAAATTTTATACCCAATTTAAATCTAAACAACTAAAACAAAAATAAGAGAAAACTTGAAACTTCACATAGACTAAAGCCTTAGGCAAAATTTAAAATCAATTAGAAACCAATTAGGTTTTGAAACCATGAAATCATATTACTCCAATCCTTGAATTGGGCAACTTCTCCCATTATACATAAGGGGAATCTGACCTATGAGGATGACCACCTTCTTGGAAAAGCCTGCCTTCTAGTATTGATTTGGACTATAATAATTTCTAATTGCATGGCATGTTGGCATAAAAATGCATACCCAAGACCTCAAATAAATCTTGAGTCAAAACATTTAAAAACTCTAAAAAAATGTACATTAGTCATATGCATTTCAAACCCTACATGATCTTAAGGACTAGGGTGTGAGTCTAATTTCATAGATTACTTTCTTAAAAATGCAATAGCCCAGCCATCTTGCATTCATAAGACTTGGCATCATGAATTTAAAATATGGATAGGTGGTGTTAGTTGGCAGCCTTCTCTATGCAGGTTGTAAGTCCAGAAGATTCAGGGATAGGTTAGTTCTCTCAAGTGAGAGGAATGGTCGATAATTCCTAAAATAGAACTAGGTCCAGCATCTGACATGTGTCATAAGTACCTATAGATTAGGTTCTAAAACATTCTTTTTAGGAATAAGTCTTCAATCCTAAGCATTTCTATAGTCTTATGTTGCTAGAATTTAAATCTTAGACTTCTAAGAAAATTTTAACTCAAAATCTAAATTAAATTCAAAAATTTAAAGTCCAATTACAAGACAGTTGAAATGTCTACTAGGCATCCCAGTATCAATAGGCATTTCCTACATCATCTTGTTTGGCCTAAAAAAAACTCTCTCCAATTTGAATCAATACCAATTGAAATTCTAAAAATCAATCCTTTGAAAACCAACTTAGAAACTCCTTAAAAATAATAACTTATTTCTTTAATCGAGTGTATTCTTGGGAAAATACCCTTCTTAAGATGTAATTAACTATAGGGGCTTTCCTTTATAGGGAACCATGAACCTAGTTTAAATTAAACCTTGTCCTTGTCTTCCATGCAGTTCAAGAGAAAATCTCTAATACACAGAAAACCCATTAGCCTTAGGAGTCTTTTATTAAATGATCAAATCCATTATAGGAAAATATATTTATCTTTTGAGATAATATGTTTATTCCTTAATAATGCATTTGATCATCCAAATAAAAAATTTCTAAACTCTATATGGTGTCACAAATTTTTCCCACGGATATTTTTTGATGACTCCGCTGGGGAATGGTTCATCTCTCCATCTTTATAAATAAGTTATTATTTCTATATATCGATAGTGTACTAGTGTCACTCACATGTCAGCACTGCCTTTCTTCATTGGATACCTCTCCATTTCATTCTTGGCTGAGTCTATCCAACATCCTGAATTAAGGTTTTAGAACTCTTCGTTTGCCACAGTTAAACGGATGGATCTTAGAACTAAATTTTCAAATAAAAAGGGAAAGAAATAAATGAAACCAAGTCATTTATGTTAGACCTAAATCTAGTCAAGACGGAAAAAAAATGTTAAATTCAAAAAGTTTGAAAATTACTTCAAATTTTGAAAAGTAAATCTCAAAAATAAATATCAAAGTTAAATTTGTCATTGATCCTACTTTGGCTTTGTACTAAAGCTAAAGAGAAGGCGTACATGATCCTAAATTAGTATCCTTTGTTCTTATACAATCAAAGGTAATAAATACTTTAAAGAATATATTGAAATGAATGAGTGCCTTCAAATCCTAAGAAAATCTAAATCAAAGGATGGAGGCATAGTCATGCCTATTGCCCCTTACCACTATGATTGAAACTTGAATTTCATTTAAAGAAAGAATCATCCCAAAAATAAATTGAAAAAGGGGGATACATATAAAAATAATATCATCTCAAAAGAACATCTTATTGACCTTAGGTAGAGGTCGATTAAGGAATTAAATGTGAATCTTCTATTTGTATAAAAGAAAATTTATATGAATACAAATTAGCTTTAATCTTAATTCATCTCCATACCTCCACTTGAATTTTGAAAAATCAATTGTTCAAGCTGATTGGCCAGTTCTAGAAAGTGACTTGGAGGTAACCTTCTTTTAGACCTCTCTGAAATCTTGAATCTTTAAGAGATTAGAGAGAGTCAAAAGAAGAAGATGGCATGCCATTGTAAAATAAAAAAATGATAAATTGATTCACTTTTGCTCCTGATCAATAAAAGAAAAGAGAGGGCAGTGAAAGAGAATTCTAATTCTCCTGATAAGGTTGAAATGAATGAAAGCTATAGCTAATCAATTTCCTTAATGGGAGTTTTCTCCCATTAAATGATTGATTTTTCATAAATGTCCTTAACTAATTTTAAGGACAAATTCTAAAAAGAAAAAGAATGAAGATTTTAATCCTTATGAGAAAATCATGACCTTAGGATTGGGTCCTAAGGGTGATATTTCTATCTCTCAGAGTGAAAGTATGAAACTTCCATCTCTGATAAGTTGATAGACAAATCACTTAGGACTTTGTCAGTCCAAATTAATGATGAAAGCCTTAGTTCTCTCCACTCAGAGACTAAAGCACTATATGCTTTCAATATAAACTGAATCTAAGGAAAATCATTTGCAATGTCTTATGACCCATTTGATGTTGCCTTAATGTCTAGCATGGTGGTCAAAGATTTTATTGCAAGCTCAGATTACCTTTAATTTTTTTTTGTGCTATAAAAAAGTATAAGTCATACTCTACTTTCTAATAGCACATCATCCACCCTAGAGGGTCCTTTTTAAATAATGATCCTTCAAATGAATAGATCATGAGATCTATTAATCCAATGAGGATAGAGTTAGACCTACCTTCCCTCCATATCAAATGGAAAAATATTGAAATCAAATTCAAAATGGTAGTCATACCAACTCAAATGATGTTGAAAAGAAATGGAAAATAAGCCATCTTTAAAATATGATAATTTTCCCATTTTTGAGAAGTTGCTTGCAAAATCAAGCATCATAATGCTCTATAAAAAATAAAAGAAAATGAAATGAAATAAAAGAAATAAAATAAAAAGAAAATGAAAAGAAGCATCAAGGCATTACATAATTCTATAATTTGCCTTATTTAATTATAAGCAACTTCCTAATGTGGCATTCCACTATAAAGAAGTTCTAGGATTATCTCCTATGATGAAGATAGACTACTAAGAACTTATCAACATCTTGGTTGATGTGGAAAATTCAAAAGAAGAATATCTCTAAAATACTTGTTGATCTGGGTGCATCAGTTAACATCAATTCTAAACATGAAAGTTAATATACATAGGCCCAATTCTATCTAACCTTGATATGATGGTGCCATGTAAATTCAATCAAGTAAAGAAAAGAGTTTTTAGTTTCCTGAAAAAATAATCTTGAAAACTCAATTCAAAAGAAGAACTCAATTTCAATCACACTATTGATTGAAGATGAAAAATCAAACATTGAAAAATGAATCTTAGAAATTTAGGAACATCTTTAATACTCTTGGATGGTCCTATCTAACCCAAATAAAAGAAATAAAAAAAGTAAAAAATAATAATTATGAAAGGATGTTCATATCCATCGTGAATTCAAAAGTGTAGAGTCTTTAAGAATGTCATTTTGCCAATTCTAAATGACCTCACTAAATCTTTTGTTTCATTAAATGATGAAAAATAAATTGAAGTGTTGGATCATGCAATATGACCAATCAACCAAAATAAAGATTTGAACCACATCAAATGTTGCTTTTAGACAAATAGTCAAATACATTCAATCTTTTAATAAATCTTTTCCATGACTATATACAAGATAAAGAATTGAAATGTTATCAAAATGTTAACAAAATAAAGAAAGAATAAAAAAATAAAAAAGAAAGAAAATTAAAGGGATGGAAGGACTATATCTAAGAGCAAAAAGATGAAGTCTGAAATTTCTAAGCATATGGTATTTTTAACTTTAAACTCCTCCACATCATAATAAAGTGGTAAGGTTAGAAGTCAAGAATGGCCCCTACCTTAAAAACAATCAGATGCTTGATACTTTTTCATCATAGCCTTTTCCACGTTGGTGAGCTCATATGGCAAGCTAAAGAGATAATGGATCTTCTTTTCCATGAGTCCATATCCTTTGTATGTTAAAGATTTAATTGAGTATACTCTGATTCCATTGCAAGTGGTCTATAACCATAAACAAGAAAAGTTATGGAACCATAAAGGAATTGTAAGTTGAAATTTTTAAGTGGTTAGGGTTCAGACTTTCTCTTCAAAGGCACTCTAACATATTAAATGAATGTTGTTTAGATGTGTCTGGACATCTATATAATCTTCAAGTTTAGGATGCACCCTTATAATTTGGAGAGAAATCTAAATCCATAATTAACAAACTAAAATAAATAACTCTTAAAAATAAAAATTTATTTATAAATATTTACCAATAATCTAACTCTTTAATGAGTCAGATATTAATGACTCCATCAAGCTATCCTTTGAGTTTAAAGACAACTTTATCTGGAAATAAATTGAAATGATCTCTAGATGTAGTGGTCTATAAACTTAAGCTTAATCCCATCTCTAAGTCCCTTGATGACTACGATCAAACTAAAAAAAGCAAAATTTTGCTAAACTAAAAGTTAGTTAATGATAGCTTTACATAAGAAGAAAACATTCTTCTTCATTGGCTACATCATTAGAACAAGAATAAAAAAGGAAGAAAAAAGAAAAAGATCAAATCTGCATGACCCACATATTAGGACTAAGACAAATCTCTGCCTTGAAAATGGGTTCCTATTACCCATACTTCATTTCAAAACCAAAAGGTTTTCATGTACAAGATTATCCTCATTAAAGATAATTTATCTAAAAATTATCAAATCAAAAAAATTCTAGAAAAGAAAATTGAAACCATATGATATGATATTCAGAATCCTTACAAGAATGTTCTGTTATATAGTCGTATCATTCAGTCTAAAAAAATTATTTAGGATAATTTACCAAAGGGTCATGATCAGAATTTCATATAACCTCACTTTCAATTAAGTGGAGAGTTATATTGAAAATCTTATCAAAAAAATAATAAATTAAAAAAAGAAAAGAAAAGAGAACAAACATCAATGTGATTTGAAAATAATTATATAACTACATATAGAGTCTTGAAACATATCTTTGAGGTAATTTCAAGGTTCTTGTAGTAAAATTTAGAAGGATAAAAAATACACAAACAAGAAATTAATCAAAGAAATTTATGAAATATCATTTCATAAAACTTTTAAAGAATAATAAATCAACTTATGAAATTCAATTTCAAACTTGTCATGAGAATCTTAATTTCTCTAATAAGTTAATTCTTTCAATTCCCTTATTGATTTGGAACAAAAAAATAAAATATAAAAATGTCTCCATGAGAATCCAAGAGTTTTCTTATCTTGATTCTCATTCACTTTAGAAAGCATCAAAGGAATCTCTTGATCTTTATTAAATCTAAGATAAGGCCTTATAAGCTGTTGAGTCATGTCAACAAAATAAAACAAAATACATATACAAACAAAAACAAAAAAATTATTTAAGAAGCACTTGTTGACTTTGGTTTTTACTGCAAAAGAACTACAAAGTCACATGCAAGCTCTAAAAATAAACAATTCTCAAGTTAGTACCCTATAATGTTTTTCCTTAAAGTAAATTAGATATCTAGTATGGTTATATAGAACTTTAAGATTTAAAAAGGAAAAAATAAGAAAGAAAAATGATGAAATTTTATGCTTATGTCATATTAAGCATTGGGTCCAAAATATACCCAAATCTTCCTTCAAAAATATACTTTAAATCTTTGAAACCCTCTTCACTAAACTTCTTCATGTGTAAGAAGCATTAGTGAAACCAATAAATGGAAGCAAACCTTCCAATACTTCTCATTGATTAGACTAATCAAGTAAGGATTAAGTCCATGAGATTCTTGCTTATTAGTCCAAAAAACTTGAGGATCAGGAACTAAATCACTATGACCACTTTTCCTCACTCATACCATCCATAAGATAGGAGCAAGCCCTTTGTGGCACCTTTCCTATATATCCTTGAGTTGGGAGTAAGCCCTTTGAGGCACCTTTCTCATGTTTTTCCCATGAGTTTGGAGTAAACTTTGGTGTATCAATCTCATAAACTAGGAGTGAGCCTTTTTCATAGCATAACTCTTTGTTTCTTTAAGTTGGGGGTAAGCCCATTTATGGCACCCTTCTTATAACTTCTCATAGATTTGGAGCAAGCCTCTCTTGGTACCATTCCTATTATTCACATGATAGGATCAAGTCATTAAGACCCATTTCCTCTTCTTTAGCTACTTAAGTTGGATTAAGTCATGAAGGCACCATCATTATAGATAATCATAGGTCTTAATGATGTGATTGAGCTATTTAAGTTGGATTAAGCTATTGTAGCTCACTAGAAAAAAAATAAGTCCCTAGTAGGAATTCTTTCTAAAAAAAAAGAATAGGAACAAGTCATGAAGACCCTTTTCTTATTACAAGGCTACTTAGGTTTGGAATAAGTCATGAAGACCCCTTTTCTTATTAGCCAAAATCTGAGGTCTAGGAACAAATCATTAAGACCCCTCTTTCTCATTATGGTTACTCAAGAAGGAATGAAGTCATGAAGGCTCCTTCTTAATAGCCAATCATAAAGGAGTAAGTCCCTTAATTGGCATCCTTATAAGGATAGGATAAAGTCATTATGACCCATTTCCTTTTCAAGCTACTCAGGTTGGAATTAAGCCATTAGAGGCCCCTTCCTGTTAGTTGAACTTCATTAAAATAGGATTAAAGTCCTTGTGACTCCTTTTCTAATTAAAATAAAATAAACTAAAAAATAAAAATAAGCCATTGAAGGCCCTATTCTTATGGACTACTCAAATCAAGAATTAAGTCCATGTGACACCTGCTTAGAAGTCAAAATATTGAGGTTTAGGAAAAAGCTATTTAAGCCCCTTTTTCCCAGCTTAGCTATATAGGTTAGAATCAAGTCTTCTTAGACTGCTTCCTAATAGCTAACTAGATAAGAGTATTACTCCTAGTGGTATCTTTCCCTGGTTAAAATAATATGTAGTATGGAATAGGAGTGAGTCCACTTTGGAATACTTTCCTTCCAAATATCATCAAGACATCTTCTTTGAGCACAAATTCCTCATTAATTATCCTTTGGGTACAATGACACTTAGTGTTAAGTTCAAGATCAAGTATACATATGCCTATCTTTCACAATGAAATCCAATCAAAGATTAAACTGAAATCAAAATAAAGAATTAAGAATCAAAATTTTGAATTTTATCCCCAAGCTTATGCTTGTAGTGTTGACTAATTTGGTCAATGCAAATATGTGCAGTGTGCTCTGGCTGAACCACTGCACATATCGGGGGTCCATTTGTTGTTCTCATTTTGGATGAGGTTAACATCACATCTAAAATCAAAATTAAGATGTCTTAATCTCAAATAGGAATCTCCTAATTCAATGCTTAGGACACTATACCTAGAAACATAGGGAATCTTCCTTGGGTTTGATCTAACCTAATGAGCTTAGGTGAACTCAACCCAAAATCCAAATTTGGATTAAATCAAATCAAATCCATATAAATCAAACTGAAATCAAATTAAAATAAAGGAATAAATCCAAAACTAAATTAAAGTCAAATCTAGTCAACCCATTGGCATATGATTGATTTAGGTGGGTCCCACCTAATCAAAGGTCAACCCACCAAGAATTTGACCAAATTAAATCATTTCAAATATTTCAAATGATCAAATAAACATGCTTGATCATGAATCTAAACAAATTCAAATTCATTTAGGCTTTAATTAGGTTCATTAGACCACTTAGTCTAAATAACCTAAATGGGTCCTATTGGGTTCAAACCCAAGTCAAATTGAAATCAACTCAATTTGATTGCTCAGAATTATTTAAAAATAATAATCAAACACAATCCAACACATCATTGAGTCTAATTTAGTCAAATTGGTCATTTGACCCAAATGAAACCCAAACTTAACCCATTAAGCCCACTTGGTCAAATGGGTTCAAATTGAAATCCAATTGAAATTAAATGAAATAAATCACTTCAAATCATCTCATACATGTGATTAAACATAATTGGAGTGTGAACACAATTTAATTGAGTCAAATTTGGTCATTTGACTCAACCAAATCCAACTTAATCCATTTAAGGCAAAATGAGTCAAGTTGACTTGGAGTTGGTCTAAACCTTCATGTGGCATTAGTTAAGTCAATTCTAAATCATCCAATTGACAATTAAAAATGATCCAAATCAAAATCAAAACTAATTATTGGTGGCAAAAGTATTTGGAATTTAAATTAAATCTAATGCTAAGGTTAATGGATTCAAATTGAAATGAAACCTATGGAACCTATTTAAATTCTTCCTTACATGAATTTGAAAGAGATTACCATGTAATCTTAATTAAATTGATCAATTTTAAATCAAGCCAAAATGATAAACTTATCCAATGGCAAAAATAGATTATAGGAAACAAAGTCTACTTTGATTTCTTTAATCTTTTATCCTATTTAAAATTTCATCTCTTGGCTTAAAAATAAAGAGATTTGGCTACCACCAAGAGGAAATCAAGAAGAGTTTTGCTTACTCCAAGAAAAAGCCAAGAAGAAGAAGAATAAGAAAAAGAGCTTATGGCTTGGCCAAGAGAGGGAGTAAAGGTAGATGTCTTGATCAAAACTTGCTCACAAGGCCAAGGGGGATTGAATCCACCCCTTGGTCAGCCTTGACACCGCCGGTGGTCAGAATCAAGCACATAAAAAGCCATAAAGATGGATCTCAGCCAAGTATGGAAAGAGGAGAGGGAGAGTAAATTCCCTCCCCTTTTTCATCCCAAAATGTTCACCAAAGCAAGAGATGAAGGAGGAGACTCTTCTCTTGATTCCTTGCCATTGACCTGCCAGAAAATGCATGAAATTCGGTGGCCATCGAGCTCCATCAATGGTGAAATCTAAGGGGGAGTTTCTTTCATCAAATTGAACATTCTAGCATGTTCAAGAGGTCAAGACGACCTCAAATGAATCGCCACCCCAGCTACTCGCAATCGGGAGGCTGGAGAACGTCCAACGCTGCTAGATTTTGATCTGATGTTGGTCTAGGTATCAATCCACGAGGAGGAAAGCTACCAAATTGCATACATACCTTCATTACATCAAAATGAAGCTAATGGAGTCAATCCCACCACCAGTGATCACCAAAAATAAGGTATGCTCCACCACCAATCCTGTAGGCTTTCAATTTTGGTACTTTTTGAAATGAAATTGATCCCCAAGTGGACAAACCACACGGATGGGTTACAAAATGATCCTTGATCATTTTATAATTGAAAATGCATCAAAAATCACAGGAGATCACTAGAATTTAGGCAAAAATCATGAACGATGTCCATCTCTCATCGAAGATTTGCGGATCTAATCTCCGTCATCCAATACTTCTATTTGGAATGGACGGCCATGACTTTGTCAGACGATCCATTTTTTCCTTAATAAAATTGTGAAATGAATCAGGACCACATAATCTTCAATTGGATGGTCAAGGATCATCCAACATGGCATTGCATTTGACGTGGATTCCATGCGGGATCCGTATGGCCAAATCATGCCTCACCACTTAGCTACAGTGCCACATTGGCCCGTCATTATAAAACGAGAAAATCTTTATAAAATTAATTAAAAATCACAAAAAATTCAAAAATTCATAGAAAAATAAATACAAATCTAAAAAGTGCAAACTTGGGCTCTATGGATTCATCTTGATGAGAGGATTTCATTAAAAAATAAAATTGCCAATTAATTTTGAGTATTCTAAACTTAAATTGGGTTTCAATGAAATCAATTAAACCTTAATTAATCACAAAATATTAATTAAATTTAAATGATGGAACTAAAATTGATGTTAAAACACACTATAGCAAAATCCTTCATGAATTATTGCAATATAATTCATGAAATAAGAAATTTAAAATCCTAAACTTCAATTTTAATTAAATAAATTAATATAAAATAAATTAACTCATGAAAATGAATTAAATAAACTTAAATCATTTTAATAAACCTTAATGAACATAAAAATACTAATAAAATTTATTGGAACTTAATAAATCCTAAATTAGCTTAATTAGGAAATTAATTGAATTAAATAATTCAAATAATTAACAAAAAATAAATTAAATTATAATAAATCAACCAAATGTCCAAAAATTATGAATGAACCCTATTTGGAAACATATTTCATAGAGAAATCAATAAAAAATTAAATCACTATAAGATTTTCACTAAATTAGGCCTAATTTGGATTTTGATGAAATAATTAAAATCTTAATTGCACTCTAATTATGAATCTAATCAAGATGAAACTTTGGGAACACGAGATTGGCAGGAAACCCCACTTGTCATAAATATTTCAAACCCAATTGACCTTTGGATTTGGGAATACTTGAATTTCCAAATTCCTAAGTCAATATAAATCAAATAATTAATAAAGAAAATTCATAAATTCATTAAATCATGAAATAATTTGAACTAATCTTAATCAAACATCAAAAATATTTAGGATGGTTTTCTAACATCCTAAATCAAAGAACTTAATCGTTTCATAGTTAAGGGTTAATGAAATTAATTATGCATATTAAAAATAATTAAACCCTAAGTTAATGAAATCACAAACAAACACTTAATGAAATTTGAATACACAATCAATCTAACCTAAGATTGAATTCAAACATTAACATAAATGCCTTAGGTTATCGTACATCAAATTAAATGAAATCAACATAACTTAATCTAAAACATTAACGCAAACCCAATGAAATAAATGAAATAAACTAAATCAAATTAAATTAAATAATTCAAACCAAATCAAATAAAAAAGAATAAACAAAACCAAGAATGAAAATTAAATCAAATTAAAAGAAATGAATTGGAAAAATCAAAATTTTAAAGAAGAAAACTAATCCAAAAATCTAAACTAAATTCAAATCCAAACCATCAAAATGAAATGATAAGGAATAATTAAGATACTTAAGGATCTTAGTTAGTCCTTTAGGATGGCTTCAGCTTAGGATGAAAGTTTCATTCCATTAGGAGTTAGGAAGTTGAATAGAATATATTCCACCCAAAAGTGGGATTCATTCTACCCTTCATTCTTGAAAACCTAAACTTCACTTTAACAAACATATAAGTGGAAATAAAAATGAAAATGAATCAATAAATCATTTGAATTGAAACCATCCATAAGTAAAATTCAAACAAAATCAAATTCCCAATTGAAACTTGAACTGAAAAGGCCTAACCAAGTCTTGGTTCACAAGCCTATTTTTTTACACCCTAGATCATTAGGTCACGGACCCTAGACTTAGGTTAGGCCATTCAGTGATTCTTTTTATGATTCCATGTGATGTGTTGTGATATGATGTTCTTCACATGTCTTTGTGGTGTATTTATTTTAGATTGCATGTCTAGAATTATTTGCCTCTTATGTTGAATGATAGGATATTCTTCTTAGATCTAAATATATTTATCTCTTCTGTGGTTTAGCAATCCCAAAGTTTTTTTTGATAGGATCCAAGAAGGATCAAATGATTTTTTCCATTTTTTTTAACTCTTTCTCCCATAACATAAAAATAAGAAAGAGACTTCTGGTGTGGAAGAATAATGGTTTGTGACGCTAAAATTGACTCTTGCTTGACACATAAAATCAAATTGGGAATAACCCTTCTTTCATACTAACATTGCCTTCTACAGGGGCTATGCTAGAAATGACTACTATCATAAATAAATTAAAATACTATTTTCTTGTAGGTATGCTTAAGCCCTTAAGCATAGCCCATAGAATAGGTGGGCTTGGCAAGCAGCTAATGCTAAGCCCTTATGTCTGTGAAATATTACTATTATGTGTAATTTGTATTTTTCTAACATTTATTTTGTAGGGCTTAGGAATGAATTTTGAAATCAAAATGTAGATTTTAGCTTAGAATTAGGTTAGGATCTATGGGGATTAGTATTAGCAGTTGACCCTACTAGAAGATAGGTGTAGCAATCCATGTGAAGCCTGACGGATGTCCCTCAAGAAGGAGACTATTCTGGAGAAAAGACTCATAGATCTAGACTTGTAGTTCTAGGCTTGGATGTCTAAGGGTAGCGTTGACTTTTGTTTCTCTTTGGTGTATGGCGGATTGCATTATTCTTTTTCTTAAATTAAATTGGCTTGATTTCTTTTGGGTGCACAATAGAATCAACCTACTTTTTTAAGTTTCTTTCTGTGTTGTACTTTTCTATGATGAATGCCTGGATGATTAGGTCATAGGGAAAATTAAATTATATACCCAATTTTAATCTAAATAACTAAAATAAAAATAATAGAAAACTTGAAACTTCACATAAACTAAAGCCTTAGGAAAAACTTAAAATCAATTAGAAACTAATTAGGGTTTGAAACCATGAAATCATATTACTCCAATCCTTAAATTGGGCAACTTCTCCCATTGCACATAAGGGGCATCTGACCTATAAGGATGACCACCTTCTTGGGAATGCCTGCCTTCATTTATTGAGTTGGCCCATAACCATTTCTAATTGCATGAAATGTAGGCATAAAAATGCATACCTAAGTCCTCAAATAAATCTTGAATCAAAATATTTAAAAACTCTAAAAATTATGCATTAGTTAGGTGCATTTCATACCCTACATGATCTTAAGGATTAAGGAGTGAGTCTAGATTCATAGATTCTTTTTTAAAAAATATACAACAGCCCAGCCATCTTGCATTCATAAGACTTGGTGTCATGAATTTAAAATGCACTTAAGTGGTGTTATGTGGCTGCCCTCTCCAAGCAGGTTGTAAGTCCAGAAGGGTCAAGGATAAGTCAGTTCTCTCAAGTGAGAGGGCTGGCAGATAATTCCCAAAATAAAACTAGGTCGAGAGTCTAACTTGTGTTAGAAGTACCTATAGACTAGATTTTAAAGCATCCTTTTCAAGAATAAGTCTTCAATCCTAAGCATTTTTGTAGTATTGTGCTACTAGAATATAAGTCATATACCTCTGAAAAAAATTTCCAACTTAAAATCTAAATTAAATTTCAAATTTTAAAGCCCAATTACAAAATAGTTGAAATTTCTACTAGGAATCCCAGTATCAATAGGCATTTTCTACTTCATCCTGTTTGGCCTCCAAAAGAACTCTCTCCAATTTTAATCAATCTCAATTGAAATTACAAAAATCAATCCTTTGAAAACAAACTTAGGAACTCCTTGGAAATAATAACTTATTTCTTCAATCTAGGGTATTCTTAGGAAGAGACCCTTCTTAAGATGTAATTAACCATAAGGGCTTGCCTTATAGGAAACCATGAACCCAGTTTAAATTCAACCCTGTTCTACTCTTCCATGTAGTTCAGGGGAAAAAAACTATTGTACATGAAAGATCCATTAGCCTTAGGAGTCTTTTATAAAATGATCGAATCCATTATATGAAAATATGTTTATCTTTTGAGATAATATGTTTATTCCTTAATGATGCATTTGATCATCCAAATAAGAAATTCCTAAACTCTATGTGGTGTCATAAATTTTCCCCACAACAGTGATATTTTACTATTATTCAATTCACTTTATTCTAATTTCTTGGATAATAATTTAGATTTGTGTCTACCCAACACATCAAGAATTTCTATTCATCATTAATAATGTATTCCCCATTCTAAAAGAGTTCTTCATATTTACCTTATATAATCAAAGATAATTTATCTATAAAATTGATTAAATTATTCATAAATGATAATGATGTATATGATGAGTGGCATATCAATTCTATTATTAAGCATCATGAAGTAATAATGTGTTGCAAAAAAAAGTTAAGAATTTAGTGAGAAACAAAAAATTCAATGAGAAAATAATGTAATCACAAAGTTAAAAGGTGATTAAGGAATTAATAGATTAATAGAATAATTATTTTATTATTTAACCAAGTATTAGTGTATTTACTAATTAAAACTATGATACACTTCACTTTACACTCTAATATTCCTTTCTTTATAATTATCTATCTATTATATCATACAAATCTTTAAAAAAAAAAGATAACCTCTCTTCATTATAAGAGGGGGAGATTAATGGCACATGGATCCATTGGCTTATGTCTCTTGTTTTATGGATTGTGAAGTCTTTTATAAAATACTTTTCATTTTCCAACTTTTTAGCCTTTTTATTTATAGCTTAAATAGGTGGGTATACATGTTTGCTCTCTTTTAGCATATCATCTTTAACATCAATATTAATGATAGATCAACAATAAGGTCATCCACACTATCCTTCTTTCCTCCACTCATCTTTGTGCCATAATCTTTATCCTTCTTATGTATAAATCCCTAAACAAAGTCACTTAAAAGAAATTAATTTTTTGCAGTTTAATTGATTATTATCTAATCTAAGTTGATTGTTCTTTAATACTAATAATTATAAAAATCTCTTTTAATTGATTCATGAATGTGATGGACTCATTAGTGGGTGCATTAAATTCTCTCTCTTTTCTCTTACATGAACCATCTCTCCCATTTCATTTACATTGTGATCACCATTGTCTCCTATAATATATATGGTGGTGTTTTTATTCTCTGTAACACTAACTACGAATAGCTAATGAGAAGTGATGGTGTTGGGAGACCTTTAGTGGGATTAAAGTTGAGGAAGGATGTTTTTATAGTCTTGATAAGTGATTGAAATTTTTCATGGTACGGTGAGGGGCACATAGGGGTTTGGTAGAGGGAATGTCAAAACTAGTCTAACTTAGACTAATTTGGGTTAATTTAAAATATCAATTTATGAAATGACGTCTAACTGATGTAAATGGTTGAAATTTATGGTGAATGATTAGCTTAAGTTCTTACCTTCAAATCTAGAGTTGATGATTATATTGTAAAATAATTTGAGAGATTTTGTAGATGATAGACTAAGACTATTCCAAATTAGCCTAGTTGTCTTGATATGAAATGTCTTTTTAGATAAAAATTTAAGTATTCTAAGCAAGGAAAATAATAGTGGAACGTTATTTTAAGATGTAAAATTATGATCTAGAGTATTTGATAGATTTTGTTAAAATTTATGGTGTTGTGATGGTGAAGGGAGTAAAACTAAGCATATGTCTATGTAATTTAGGCCATGAGCTTTAATGGAAGTTTTACAATGGATTTGAAAGCTTGCGTGGTGGATAACTGAGCTTAGATAATATTTAAGATGTAAAATATTATGTAAGAGTGATTAAGGAGAGATTTGAGAGGATTAGAGAGTGGTTACAACATAAAATACCAAACCCACCAGGGAAATGTCAAGCTAGGCCATGAAGCACTCATACAAAAAAAATTAAATTCTCCAAAAAAAAAATTGTTATAATTTTTAAGCTAAAATATTTGATTTCATATTATATCTATTTATAAAGATTATAATGGCCATCATTCAAAAAATAAAATAAATTGTTTGGTGAGAAAAGGGGAGGGTGGTCATTAATGGAGTCAAGTGTCATTCTCCTTCATCAATTCATTTTATCTTTCATTATTTTAGTAATAGCAAACCAATACATGTTCCTAAAGTCAAAAATTACAAATTCTAAAATCTAAATCTAAAATTTAATTATTTCTTTGTAATTAGACTCTTATGATGGACCTTGATTAGGCTCTTACTTGGGCACCTTTCTAGGCTCTTATTTGGAACCTTGTCATTAGACCATTAGCTCTATTTTCTTGATCCATGTAATGTGCTACATAAAAAAGTATATGTAATAAACCTAATAAAATCTTCATCATCAACTCTATGTAAAGAAAATGGTTATTCTGATAGTTATTAATTAGTTTATTACATTTGGTCATCTCTTAAAATTTCTCCTTAGAAGAAAATTGACCAAACCCTAACCTAGTAATTAAGGCAAAGTCAATAACTCTAAAATTTGTGTTCTTACCTTCATTATTGAGCATAACGAATTATCCATTACGTAGTTCATCATAAACTATTCCTAATAGAAGTTAATTGGTTAGGGCTCTAAAGATTATTGGTAAGAAGAAGAGAAAAGTTACTTTAAATGGCTTTTCTTGTTAACCCTCCATAAGCTTAAATTTTCATTAATTCCATGTTAATTATATATAAAATTTATTATGATATAATACTATCTAATGAAATTAGTGCAAGTATGATCTTAAAAGGTTAAAAGAGCACATTATGAGTAAAAGATATTCCATAGTGCATGCATACTAAAATGAAGCAAGTGATCCAAGTAGCTTAACTTAACCTTAGTGATATCAAGATCAAAGCTTCTAAATGCAAACTATACTTAATTTTTGTAACTTGTATTAATATATTTTTAAGTATTAAGGATGTAAAAATGGTCATCACACACAAGTGAATAAAATGTAATTAATCATAACATCAAAATTAGATAAAAAATTATGACGAGTCATATTACAATTTGAATTGCATTATATGATCAGCTAAAACTAAAATTTTAAAGTATTAATTAGTCAATATGATCATTAATTATACTATGTGATCAAGTTTGACTTCAAATGATAGATGGGTAGAAATATTATAATTAATTAAAATTTATTTTAATATTATATTATACAAGCTATCTTATTTTAGAAAAATATTATATATATATATATATATATATGTATATATATATAAAACTTATTTTTGAATGATAGAGATCATATTGTATGATATGTCTAATAATCTCAATCAAATTTTTAGCATCAATTAACATTAATTAAGGTTACTCAAAATATTAACTAATTATTTTATATGAGTATATTAAACTATGTGATTTATTCCTAATATAAAGCTAAATATTTAGCCTCTTAACTTTAATGTTTGGTAATCAAAGTTCAACTAATCATACTTTTGAATCCAAATCTATCCATGGAGTGAAGCAGAATCTCATACTCATCTCAGAATTAAAGCTAAATAGAATAGGAAAAATATAAATGGAAAGTACAGTAAGAAAGTATGAGAAATATGAAAGATTCTACTATCTCAAAAGATAAAAGTATAGAGATCTCTCCTCTCCCTTTCTGGGAAATAATATAGAAATTAATAGAAGTACAGTAGTGCAAAAAGTCAAAAAATGCCAAAAGGTCCCCCCTCCTCAAAAGTCCTCTTTTTAGATTGATGAGTGATTACATATAGCAACTTTATGTTAGTTAGCTAAGTCAGTTACATAAGAGAAGACTTGCTCATGAGGTCGAGTGTTACTTGTTGAGTAATGAGTTCTTAAGTGTGGTCACCAGTGTTGGAGAAACAAGTTTCTTGTTGAGCATTTGGTTGAATAGATGCTCAAAGGAGGGAGAGTCTTCACATATGAGATGAGTTGGCTGATGTTGGTCACCTTATTGAGATAATCTCTCTTCATGCTCGCCTATTCTATGTGAGTCTTTATAAGTGAGTGAATTAGTTGTCTAAATTCCACCTCTTTCTATTTAAAGTTCCCATGTTAATACTTCGCAACTCATGATCACTCGCCATATCCATAAGTACTTTGTGGCTATACACATGCAACGTGATCTAGCTCATATAGTATTATCAATTAATAAATATTTTTATTTCGTTAATATTCTTAAGGTTAAATCAATGAAGCCACTTAATATCTACTTAAATGGAAAGAAATGCAAAAAAAAACATACATTCCACTACTATAAAACCCTTGAAAATGAGCTTTATAGAAAAATAAAAGTGTTAATACATAAAATCATTTTTTGTATTTCAATGCTTTTCAATTCTAATGTAAGTAAATCCACTTATTAAGAGCTTTACTTATTTTTATTGAGGACATTTTAGATTTCAAAAGTAATCATATGCATGCTTAATTACCTAATGAGTTGTGATAAGGCCAATTAGGTTTTGACTTTTGAAGATAAAAATAATATAATTTTTTATTACTGGTAAAGGATTGAGGCTTTTTCACCTGGTATAACCAAAAGAGGAGATAGGAAGTGGATGTTGGCTCATTGTGATCAAAGTACTATAGACTAGTTTTTATAATACTTTTCTTTTTATCTTAATCATTTACTACAAGCTTTTATTAAATTTAATATTTTGCTTATGATATTAAAATACATGTGTTTAATGACTTGAGAAAATGTTTTGAAAACAAAAAAGGTCTTTACTTGAAAACTTATTATTAGTTAGTGGAACTTAAATCTAAAAATCAAAATAATGTCTTTATCTCTAAATTTTTTAAAAAGAAAAATTAATTATGTTTAAATGGTAAAGTGATTTAATTTGCTTTAAAAATTTTATTTTCTTAATAAGCAATTCACCCGCTTCTTATTTGTAGCATAACCTTCAATTAGCATTAGATGTTTCATTATAAATATTTAAACTCAATGAAGATCTTTAAGGAAAACATTGATATTGAAGGTCCAATCAAAAAGTATTTTATTACTTATAGTAATGTTTTTTTATTTATCTTTTAAGAAGTTAGATTGTCTACCATCATTCGATTTATTTATCACCATATATGGAATTTAGTGCTAGTATAGATTTCTCATATCTAAAATAACTTATTAATATTATATATGTGGACATAACTATTGACTCCATAAGCCTCATGACTACATTATTTGGATTTGATGATAACAAACATATGATTGGATGATATTAATGCTTAATATCAAGTGTTTCCAAAAAAAATTACTAAACCTAATTTGATTAGTCAGCTTAGAAAAGTCAAATCAACTTAGAGTTGGGTTCTTTGAAAATTTTTTATGATTTTCATAAAATGATAAATAAAGTTCAAAAAATAATAAATTTGCTAAATTAATGTTATTTTATTTATCTTGATTTTTGAAATATTTTTTCTAAATTTATGGGGCATTATTTTTCAAAATTCATGAAATAAATTGATTGATTTGCTTTTATTTAAACTTAAATTGAGTTCAAATTTTAAACTTAAATTGAGTTCAAATTTTAAATCCTTTCTTAAATTATTTATCCATGAAATAAATTGATTGATTTGCTTTTATTTAAGGATGATTCATGGTTGGAAAATGTTTGGTCGTCCCACTCATAATATTCTTCCCTCCGCTTTTCTTGGTCGGCCACATAGAAACTAGATTTGATTTGATTCAAATTCAAGTCAAGGTATTTTGAATTTCAAAATTAAACCCTTACATATTTTATTTTTCCTCTTATTTTTTCATGTGTGGCTGACCCATAGCTTGATTATTTACTATATAATAGGTTGCATTTGTAACTTCATTCTCTCTTGCAAAAAAATTTCCTTGACTGACCTTCATTATAAAATAATTCCAAATGCTCTTTGATTCAAGTTTTCAAAGCCATCTCCACTATCTTTCCCTCACTTCTATCTTCCATTTAAGAGACTTCCACTTCTTCTTCAAGCACTCTCTTTGGTTTGGAAGAGTACTTCTCAAGATTAATTTTTCAACTTCGTACTTCTTTCAAGAGGCTTGAGTAAGATCTTTAATTTCATGTTAAGTATGCCTAATATTTCATTTTTTTTTATGTTGAGTGACAAGGATTTAAGTTTTTCTATGTTTTTGTAGTGTTTTCTCATTTTTCTTCAAAATGTGTTTAAATCTTTATAAATCATCATGGCTTTATGATTAATTTGATTGTCTTAGTTTTCTAAGTATACAACTTTCAAGTTTGATTACTTTGATTCTTAATTTCAAGGGTTTTGTGTTTCACATTTTTGCAGTGTTTTCAAGTTTGGATTTTGATTAAGTTCATTACATCAAGATCATTTTAAATTTCATATCATTTCACTAAAATTTCAAAATAAAAAATAAAAAAAATTATGATCCTTATTTTAATTATCATGTTATTGTATAATTGGGAGTGCGTGATAAAATCTTTTAAAATCTAAAGTTAGATTTGTGATCTTGTATCATTTCTCTTTTTCTTGTACCTTGAAGTTATTTGGGGTTATACTTTTTTGGTGAATGAGAGTATATGATTTTGGGTTGTACTTGTCCAGTATAGGAGAATATGTAATTTGGGTTTGTACTTGCCTTGTGTTGGAGAGTACTGATTTGATTTTGTACTTCTCAATGTAAGAAAGTATGATAGATTTTTTATATTCTTGCTAATTTAGTGAATTCATAGTATGGGTTGTTAAGCGTGGATGTAGGCTAAATTTTTGGTGTGGTCGAGTTACTCAAAAAACTTTTATGCCTATTGTCTCCTTACTTCTTAGGCATTCCTACACTTGTTTGCTAGTTCATTGTTGTGCACTTTTGAAAGATTTAAGTTATTTTAAATTAACATTTCTATAAAGTTTAAAATTAAGTTTTAAGGTAAGAAATTTTTTTAATGCCCAATTCACGCTTCAGGTTCCATAACTTCTTAACAATAACATTTGAAGAGTGCATACAAGTTGATGTGTTAGCCCTGTCAAATTTTATAAATAGATTTGACCATTTGGTTGGTTAATTTTAGTTTAGAAGTAGAGGCATGCTCATTTAGGTTTAAATTAGACACATTGAGCTACTAGATTAAATTGACCCAATGAAGTGATAAAATCAATTTGTGCTCAACTTCTTAAATAACTAGGACATCTTTAGCTATAATAATTGCTAAAGGGTTGATTTTATTATGAAAGTTATAATGGTCTAATTGAAGTGATAAGTATCATTTGATCATTTGTGGGTCAAGACCATTCTCAAGATTCTTTAGGCTCGAACTAATGGGTTGTTGGGCCAAATAAAATGCATAAATTATATGATACATCAAAAGAAATTATTTTATTAGGCCAATCAATTTTAATGTTTATGTCCATTTAGGTGTTAAAAGGCACCTACCTATGGGTTTGGGTATATGGTGAAGGCATATGGGTTCCCTTAACTCAACCCTAAGTTAAAACCCTCAAAATATTTTTGAGGTTGTCTAAGCAAAACCTCATAATCTCATGATTAGTAAGATAGATTTGACTGCTTGAAGTTCATCATGTGCATCCACTAAAAATAGGTTGAAGCTAAGAAATAAAGGATGTCTACCCTATGATTAGCTAAAGTCAAACATAAATTATATTACAAACTTACCAAATGACACTCATACATGAGCTCCTCCTGAGGCTTATTAAAGTCAAACTAATGATGTGGCTAAATTTCTACATTGATTTCTTAGAAAGATATTTAAATTTAGATCTACTAGCATTTTTTAGGATAAATATAGCTAGGATCATTTACTAGCTCAATGCCCTTGTCACTCTTCTTCCTCATTGAAGCATGAGAAGAGGCACTCGCTAGCATCCTTTTGAACTTTTTGGGAGTAGAACTTAGTCTTACTGCACTCACCTCCTTGACCAACTTCTCAAGAATAACATCAATTGGAACAGACTTACATTCATCCTCTTCACTTTTCTCAAGCTTGCGAAGAAGCTTGATGACCTCAGGATCAGTCAAGAAGTGAGTATAGATATCATCTTCTCAAAGAAGCAATCACAAAGATTAAATACATAAAATAAAAAGGAAGACAATAAATCTTTATAATGATGGGTACTTACTATGGATATGTTGGTGGATTTTGTTTACTTTAAGAAGAAGCTTGATATTGAGCATCTTATCTAACAAATTCTCTGGAATCTCAGTCTCCTATGCACTTGGTTCTAGAACCACCACTTTGTCTATGGTGAAAGGAATGGGTATAGTCAGCACTACCTATCCAATGGAACACTTGATAAAACAAAGCTTGGAAGGTCAGTTCTTTACTTTTCTTTGCAAACTAACAATTCATAAGCAGACTATTGAGAACTATATATAATCTTGTCCTTGACCCTTAATGGTGCATGCAAGGAAAAAATGGTCAACTCAAAGTCAACCTTCTTGCCTTA
The DNA here is from genome assembly GCA_021442155.1 of Cymbidium sinense. Taxonomy (NCBI): domain Eukaryota; kingdom Viridiplantae; phylum Streptophyta; class Magnoliopsida; order Asparagales; family Orchidaceae; genus Cymbidium; species Cymbidium sinense. Next base: position 23,382,416 of record CM038229.1, read on the forward strand.
AAAATAAAATAAAAGTCATAAGACTAACTATTCAATTTGACAATATTTAGGTGAGCACCACTCTATAAAATTTCAAAATCTCCACAAACTCGATGTAGAAAGGAAATCGGAGGTTACACTTGAAACAGTCAAAGGGGGCACACAACTCATCCTCCTTCAAAGTATTAACTCAATCATCTTTATGAGCAACTGTCAACAAGAAATTTGTAACCCATAGAGAATGAAAGGCTTTATTTCTGAGCTATGGACAAGAGATTCATTCACCACTACCACCACAAAATTTGCAGATGCATGCTTTATCCATTACCATAATTGAAAGAGAACTCACTGAAAGTAGAAAGAACTCATATTTTAACATAAAGTTTTACTTAGTAGTGGTCAAGAGAATTTTATATAAAAGAATAAAGAAGAAAAGAACTTGCACAAGAGAAGAACTACTCAACAACCAAAGAAATAATGCAATAAAGTTTTACCTAATAGTGGTAGAGGGAATTTATAGGCACGATAGAACTTTTTCAAGAACATGGACATAATGTTTAGCATGTAATAAAGAAATCATTATCAAATCTCATGAAAATCTCAAGTGGCTAATTTCATGACAACTTTTAAATGAGTACACCTACCACTAAACGTAATTAAATGAACTAGCATAAAATGAAATGCAAGTAAAATAAAATATTTATTTTAACAAATATTCCTTTATTATTAAAATAAAAAGTTTGCATACACTTGCCTCTATCCTAATTTTCTTACATTTTTTTTAATTGTGTGCTAATTGAAAAACTCAGAACTATTGCTTGAAGATTGGTAACAATAGGGATATCTTCTATATCATCAACTATAGATAAAGAAATCCTTATAAGCACTTGGTTAAGTCTGTAATCCTTAGGAAAAGAAGCCACTATTGAAGTAAATGAGCTCCTCATCTCTTTGATGATAGCCAAACAACTCACCTACTATGAAATGAATGATTGTCCCATATCTACATAGAGGTTCCAAAATAATTTCCATATGAACTAGTGATTAGACATCGATGCCCTTTACACACACATGAATGCTCGACTCGCTATGTTGCAACAATAAAAGGACTATGTAAAATTGTATATAAATAAAGTTGCAAAAGGCAAAATTCATCTACAACAAGATAGTCTTTTGCTACCATTAGTTGAGAAGGGGTTCTTTCCAACTTTCTCACCAAGACCTTCTTCCATCGAATAATATGGAACTCCTCTCTAGCTTCCCCTTGAACACTCACCTCAATCTTTATGCTCTTTTGAATAAGGGGGTCCATCAAAATTTGTAATATGTAGTATCATTTCCCTCAACACTCGCTTCTACTCATAAGTCATTGCCACTATGCTTGGTCTAAACAATAGTCTCACTCACAACTTGCACCACCGGCATCAAAAAACTTACTTCAACAAGAGGTACTATGACATCTTTAACCACCTTCTTTTTCTTTAAACTTGACCAAAGCTTGGTAGAATCTTTATCACCATGAGGTATTTATAAGTTCATGGTGAGTATCTACTTTATTAATAATATAACTCAACAAGGGAAGTCAAGATGCATTTTTTGAAGATCTTGGCAAAGGAAACAAGTTATAGGGCTCAAATCCTTTTTATTTCATAACCAGAAAAAACTTTAAAAGAAAGGGTCACATCAAATGTGATGTGATGTAAATATCAAAAAAAATTTGGGTCAAAATTTTTTAAGTTAAAAGCTAATAATCTAAATTTTTTAAGTTAAAAGCTAATTATTTATGTCTACTTTCATTCTTTTATTAGTTTCAACATGATTCACCTCTACAAGGAGTAGAGAATCAAGGAGGTGCATGTATGCCCAATGTAGGCATGGACCCAATAAGTACTTATAAATGACAAAGGATCAACACAAGGTCATCTAGTAGTAAGAAGTAAAATTTTGACAAGTGATTCACTTGCCACAAGAATTCACTCTAAGTGGGTGAACACTAAAAAAAACATCCCATTCAAGAAACCAACATTGAAAAACTAACCTCATACATGTATACTCGTCCACATACAGGTAAACATGCAGCTAAATACTCACATCAGACAACTCACCCCACCGATGCTGATGATCACTTAGCATATATTACTCACCTACTCTCCAAATTATGGAAAACTCATTTCTTATGTAATAGACATACTTGATGTGTACTTTCTTTATGTAGTTATCTTCCAATCCTAGAGAAGAGAGGATTATCGAGGAAGTGAAGAAAGATTTACTTTTGTACATTTTACTTTTTGGCTTTAGTATTTTTTTCTTAGAGAGGGAGAAATTCTTATAATCTAACCTTCTGCTTACACTTTTATTCTTTAAAATAGTGAAATTATCTATCCTTCCTATACTTTTTATTCTATTTTTATTCACTTTGTCCCACTTGATCTAGATCTACTTCTCATGTTCCTAAAGAAAGGTTCTTCATCACTCCACAGATAAATTTGGATTCAACAGTGGTATGTTTTCACAATGAGTCTATTTTCCTTCTCTCAGTTCCAAATAAAACTCATAACTTGTTGAAAGATAGTCAACCAATCAATTAGCAATAAAACTTAGAATAAAATAAATGTTATGAAGAGTACATAAAAAATTCAAACTTTATTAAAATCAAACTAACATAAAAGCAACCTGATCACAATCCAATTCTTAGAAGGGCAGTTTAGATCATGAAGAAAAGAAAACCATTGAAAGCTTACAAATAAACATTATTATAATGAAGAAAAAGAGAAGAAAAAAATCATATGTAAAAATGATGAGAATATCTTCTTTGTAGCCTTGGTTCCTTGCCTTTGAAATTACTCTTATGGACTTTTTAAAGTATCTTAAAGTAGCATTCATAACTCCTCCTCTTTGACCCTCTAAAAATATGAGAAGAATAGTTGAAAATAGTTATAGAAGTTCTCAATCACATCCATAAAAAATCTTGAAATAGGGTTGCATTAAGTCCTCTCCAAAATATGAGAAATTTAATAAAAATTATGGTAATTCATAATAACCACCAAGAAAATTTATAGAAGGCAAAATTAGGCATGTAGGTATCATACTCTGTGTTTATACACATTCATAAATTATCAGTCTCATGTCTAGGTGCCATAATTAGACACCTAGGCACTAGGCTCTCTGTGTTGAACTTCAGCTAGTATCAGTTATAGTTACTAAGTAGTAGGGGTCATCACTTAGGTGTAGGCTTTTACATCTAGTTTTAATAGTTAAATACCTAGGTAACTAGTAATGGCTCACCTATTTACCAGGCTAAGCTCTAAGCACCAAATGGGCTCTAGTACATGCTCATTTTCTCCCAAATCTGCTTCAGATAATTTCCAATGATTTTATGCATTGATGACTAAAATTTGCACCTTCTTTACAAATCTAAAAAATTCAAAATTTAAACCATAAAGTGCCATGAAAATCTTAAAATCGTGTAGAAACACAAGAAAAATGTAATATCTATGGCAAGAAAAATTATGTAAGTTTCACATTATCATAGTTAAGTTATTTTGATAGGCAGCTCCTTTAATGCTTGGGATAACATTACTTTAAATATGATTATAATTTGAGATAAAATGTTAAGTTTACTTTTTGATATGTTTTACTACTTTATTATCTTATTGCATTAGAATAGATATATTTTTCATAAGTACCAAATGTAGGACCATTACTTTTTCCACTATTTTTATAGGGTGTGCTTCAACATACAAATGTTATTGTGTTATTTTTAATTTTGATGTCATATTTTTAGTGAGTTGTGTTGCCTCTATATATTTTTGAAATTTCTTTTATTAAATTTAAAAAATTTATGCACAATAAACTATAAGCATGGTTTCCAATTGAGCATAAGGTTCCCACAAATAGATATAAATTTTGAGCCAAAAGAAATGACTAGGAGTAGAAAAAACTAATTTTTATATTTTTTTTATTTAAACTATCTAAGCTTGTTAAGTAGAACTTAGATGCTTCGTTTCTTTTATTATAGATATGTATAAGTAGATTACCTAGCTATATTATCTTATTACTTATTTTCTTATAAACATCAAGACATAGTGATTATTCATAATTAAGTTACTTGCTTGTTATTTATATTTTCTTATTTTAATGTGATTAACTAAGCTATAGATAACTTTATAATAGCCTTATTAAATTAAATAATTTATATTAATTTAAATAAAATAATAAATAACCTTAACAAATTAACAAAAAAATATTTTAAAATTAAAACTAAGGTTCCTACCCAAATACTTTAAATTACTTTTGCTTTCTTATATCACTTAAGAAGGTATGAGATGGAACTAGCTAGAAATCAAAACTCTTAGGTACTAGCATATTTTTTTTTAACATGCAGACACGTTTCTCACTTAAAAATAGATAACTTGCATTGCATAGCATATTTATTTGAATAGAACCTTAGTTAAACATGATTCTAATTATGCCTAAAGGGTCTTAGCATGCTAGATAGTCGTAGCCTGACCTAGCTCATATTATAAGTTGAAAGTTGAGTCACATTGATTATAAATTACTAAAAAAATTTAAAGGCATTTTTCTACCTATAAAGATTACAAGTCCTGCATATTTTCAACCCTTCTATAAAAATAATTTTCCTAAAATTATTTAATTTTTTTTCTTAGTCTAATGTAATGGGATTAACTTTGAAAGATGTAATCCATGATTATTAAAAATATATCTCACAACTAGGTTTAGTTAACTTCATTGTGTGATTAAGACTATGAGCTAAAAGATCTTGAGCTTGATAGCTTAAGATGATGGATCCATAAAACTCGACTATGATTATTTCTACACATCATGCTTCTTGTTGACTCCTTAGTGATTTAGTGATTATAATCATATAAGCATTTTGTATATTGTGTTATTATCTTAATTGGTTTTGGTGATTCACCCTCTATATTATGGTTTGACACCCAGTATATGGATTGTTTAATCAAGGTAAGAATTATTGAATCAAGAGTGTCGCTTATTCAACCTAAATAAACATAATGAACATAAAGATATTTTTTCACTTATTGAGACTTCTTTTTAAGGCGTCCTTGAGTGTATAAACTAAATGGAGTCTAATCCCTTTAGGAGATTAATAAATACACATTCTCTTGATTCCTATTATTAAGTCAATGTTATATCTTCAAGTAAATATTTGCCATGAGTTTAAATGTAAAGTGGTGACTTTATTATGATCTTGTTTTTATTTCTTCTTATAAAATATTTTAAAATAAACTTGTATCATCATATTAATATTTTTTTCCACACACCAACATAAAAAAGAAAAAAATAATAAGATCAAATATTTGATCTCAATAAAAAAATTATTGCAAAAAACTAAGCTTAAAATCTTTTAAAGTGATCTCAAAAACTTGATGATTGCTCAAAAATTTTCAATAATGGCTTTCAAATGATTTTGCTTTGTATGTGCTAAAGCTTTTGAAGATTATATGATTAGTCTTAAAATTTTTATTAAGAAATTATGTAGCTTGAAAAATAACTTGAGAGAGAAGAAGAGAAAAAGGATTTTATAAACTTTTCATTCCACTATCTCACCAAAATAACTCATATTTATAAACTCTTAAAAATTGTCAAAGTATATATACATACTCTTAAGTGCTCTCCAAATTGGTAAAAATGGCTAGTCAAAGATGCTCCAACTGCTAATCAAAATCACTCCAAATTAAATTTTAATGGCTAGCAAAATTTTAGTAAAAATAGCTAATACTTAAAAAATCATAATCAAGTCAATTTTACTCAAATGTATGTTACCTAACCTATCAAATTATAACTATAAGTATAATATAAATTAAGTTGAAATTAAATGGTTACAAAAAAATTATATAAAAACAATAAAAATTTTAAAGATATTAAATATTCTCTAAAATTTTAAAAAGATTTATATAGAAACACATACTCATCGTTAAGATTCATAAAATTTCAAATCCAAATAAAAACTTTAATTATACTAGATAGAATTTTAAAGATTCAAACCTATTGTTTTTAATTAACATGATAAAGTATCAATATATTAATTTGATAAATTTAATACTAACTATGAGTTCTATAAAATTATTTTTAAAATATTAATATAAGAATCAATTAATTAAGAAAAACTTATTTTGATATATTTAAGTTAAACTCATCATCCATAGTTGAATGATTAGTAAGTTAAATAACTCATGCTTGACTACTATACATTGAGATTATTTTCGATTGACCTAAAATATAGTGCAAATCGTTGCTACAAACATAAAAATGGATAACAATGATCCTATTATACTTCCATCAAATTTTTGATCAATTATTTCGCTTGCTTCATCTTAATCAGGTTTTATAGTTTAGGTCATAAGGGTCTTATTATGTTTAAATTTTTAATTAGCTCATTACTGTACTTGGTTTAACAAATAAATATTTCATTCTCATGTTACTTCAAAAAAAATCTTCAGAAGAAATTTGTTTCTCTCATTTAACTAATGACATAAGCATTATTTTTTACCTCCAAATAAAATATCATTCACATAGATTTGAATAATTATCATATTATCTTTTATACAATTATTAAAAGAGTTATATATACTCTACAAAATCATGACTGTATAAAAATAAAATTAATCATTATAGTATGCCCTTCATGCTTATTTTCATCTATACAATACTTCCTTCAACTTATATATGATCAAGATAACTTAAATTTTTAAAACCTGAGGGTTATCAAATGAAAATAACTTGGTTTATAAATTCATTTATGTATGCACTCTTAACATCCATTTGAAAAAATTTTAAAACCTTTAAAGTAAGTATACATAAGAGCAATATATTTATCTATAATCTTACAAAGGTGTAAATGATTCCTTAAAATCTTGGCCATATATTTGTGAGCGCTCTTATGTAACCAATCTAGCCTTTTTCAAAGAATTCAACATGAATCTCCTAGCTTCTTCCTAAAATTCCTTTTATTCTAATTATACTTTGATTGTGGTCTTGGAACTAACTCCCAAACATTATTTTCAACAAGTTTATTGAACTTATCTTATATTTGCGAGAACCTAAAATTTATGTTTTAAAGCTTCATAAATTGACTTATGTTTAACTTCTATGGGAAATGCTGAATGATTTACTATCATATTAAAGAGTTATAAATATTAGAAGTCACTATTTTAATTTTTAAAATTCATAGAAATTAGAATATTAAACAAAAATAATGAAAATTTAGGAAAATGTTTAAATGTTACTACAAGTTTATAGAAAAGAAAAATAAAATAAAAAAGATATTGAATTTTAAAAGTGTTAAGTCACAACTCAAAAATATTAAAATAATAAAGAAATTTAGAAAAAGTATGAAATTTTAAAGAATGTCTAAAATGATCATCTAAGCTCACAAGAATATTTTGATAATTTAATAATTTAAATTTACTCAATCATGAATTTCAAAAATAAATTAATGATTTTATAAAAAAATTAAAATATACCCAATAAAATTATGGAGAGATAAATATAATGATTAGAGTATCAATCTAATAATTTTATAAAAGTTTCTTAATTTTTTAAGTTGTATTAGAAGTTTTATAACTTTTTTAAAGCCATTTCAGTTGGATATAGTTTGGATAAGAAGCCAGAAGAAAAAAAGGGTCAAGGTTCAATAATTTGATTAAGAGGTTGAAACAAATGTATAACAAATATTAGTATTATTAAATATTGATCTAAATGATACAATAATATAAATATGTGATTAATATGTAATAAAAAATAGAACACACATAAATATTATTTTAATAATTAGAAATTTAAAGATTAATATATTAATTATAATTATTTGTGTATTATAAATCAAGATATATCTAAATTACATATACTTCATAATTAATATATATATATATATATATATATATATATATATATATATATATATATATATTATAGATTTATAAATATGAATATATTTAATAATATGAATATAAGTTATAAAAGGAATGTATTTTATAATAGGAATATAAAGTGTATAATATGAAATGTAATTTAAAAACATTATTAAATATAGATAATAATAAAATATAATATGTAAAATATTTATAAATTATTATTATAAATTTTGCATCTTAAAATAATTTTGTTATGTTATAAAATAGAATTTATAATGAGAATGTAAGTTAAACAATATTTTTATATTTTAAAATTTCAAAGAACAAATCATAGTTTTTTTAGTCTCACATCATAATGGAGAGTTAGTGCTATAGTCTTTTTATAAAAAAGAGCTCTAAAATGTGAGCTTGTAAGCTATTTAGGCTTGGCTTCATAGGCATGGTATAGATTAGCTTAGCTAAGCTCATGTTAAAAATAATAAGATTATTAAATTTATATATTTTTTTAAAAAACATTTAAATTAAGATGTTATCTTTAGCTTAATATAATTTTTAAAAGGAAACTTTTAATCATTTTTTAAGAATTAAAGGTGATTAAAATGATTAGATTGGACAAGGTAGTTTAATATTCGAGACTATTGACCTCATTTTTTTTAAAAGGCTAACTAACAACCATCTTCTTCGTAATGTTTAAACTGACTTCCTCACCTACACACTTAAGATACTTTCTTAGTGGATCGGTGAATCAAAACAAATGAGACTTGGAATCAAATAAAATGGAATTTAGAATTCAAAGGTAAAACAAAATTGAAATCAAATCATTGAATTAAACCTAGGTCAGGATGGTGGGTCCCACCAAGACCTAACTTGGCCTATATTGGCCAATTGACTCTTAATTAGATTAATTAGGTTACTTAACCCAAATTAACTTATGTAGGGTTCTACTGACCTAAATTCAAACCAAATCAAATTATATCAAGATCAAAATAAATTGAATCAATTTAAGAACTTAGAATTATTATTCAAGCTTAATTAAGAATAAATCTAAACTTAATTGAGGTTCCATTTGGCTAAGTAGACCATTTGACCTAAATTGACCCATGTGGGCCTAACTAAGCCTAAATTAAATTTAATCAAAACCAACTTAATTTGACTTTCTTAACATCATAAAGCCATCATTCCAACTCAACTTATACCAATTCAAGCCCAATTAAGGTAATTTGGCCAATTGGGGCACTTAACTTAAGTTGACCCAAATTGGCCCATTTAAACTAAATTAAGCTAAAATTAAAAGTGAATCAATATCAAATTAATTTGACCATCTCAAATCATTCAACACAATTAATTAGACATGATCTAACTTTCTCTAAATCTAATTTGGTCAATTTGGTCCATTAACCCAAGTAAGCTCAAATTGACTCAAATGGGCCACATTAAGTCAAATCAAAATCAACTAAAATCAATTACAACTAATTAATCATAATCATTTTAGGTAACCAAAAAAATATGATTAAGTCTTAATTATAGCTTAATTTTACCAATTGGATCATTTGACCCCACTTGATCTAATTGGGTCATTTTTGATATGATTGGGTCAACATAAGTTAACCCAAGTTCAAATTAATTTGATGAGTCAAAGTTACAAACTTTGATTCATCCAATCAAAAGAAAATGCCAGCCATCAATGAGAGAAGTCTTGTGAATTATTGGATGATTTGCTCCGTGCCCGCTAAACAATCTCATGCTGAGGGTCACACTTCACTTTATGTCTGACTTCTAGTTCTTGGCCTCATTCCATGCTCATTACACCTAAAGGGTTGTTGAATCCAAATCTAACTGTGCGATTAAGGAAAATCCTCCTTATATACCTAATAAATAAAGTTAAGTAGAGTAAAGTAGGATTGAGAGGTAAAAAGAGCACAAACATAAAATGAATTTATTTCTTGATAATCTGAAGTACAAGTGTAGTGAGAAAGCCAAAGATGAAAAAAGGTCCCCTAGGAATAAAGTTGCCACCCTCACCTCCCCCTCCCACTCCTTTTATAATGGCAAGATTTCAAGGTATCCCCCATTTATTTTTGAATCCCTTATAGCAGGACCACATTATAAGACTTCTCAAAAAATGATGTATAGAGTTATAATGAGTGTGTCATATTTTTATCCTTGTATAATAAAATTGTTATTTTCCATACTTTTTATTTGTTGATTCTCCACTATGATGCAAGTAAACATTATAAAATCAATTTTGTCATGATCTATTCTATACTTGACATTCATGGGATTGAGTAATCATTATCTTCATTAAATGTTTGGAGTACCATCTGTGCTACCACGCCTTTCTTGCTACATCAATAAATTTATTATTATCAGGAGTGGTTGAGTCATAATTACCTTTCAACTTAAAGTGAGTTATTATCCTTCTCATCAATTAAAGCTTTCTTTAAACAATCATCCTCATAATGACATTCTTGATGAAGACAACTTTATCATTTCTTCAATCACAAGCCAAAGAGGTGCCGATCTAGAGAAATCCACCACAACCTCAACCTTTTATGGCTATTGCTATCGTAGCCCAACTTCATTGTGTGAGTAATAGAGATGCATGTGTGATTCAAGCCAACTCAAGTCGATGAGTTGTGCAGCCTACTTGATCACTTTAAAAATGAGTTTTGAATTCCTATCCCCTACAAGTGAGTATGTATTCTCAATTTTTACTGATTAGTGCCAGCTTAGCTCCATCTCAACTCAATGGTGAGTATTATTAATTGCATTTCCACCTACAAGAAGAAGAAATTCCATATTGTATGAGTCTTTTTTGGTGAGTGTTCATGGTAAAGGCTGTTAGGATAAGACCGTTCAATTCTCAATGACTTTGTTCAATATTCATGGCCTAATGAACAAGATGCAATGCTCACACTCCTTTGAATGGCCAATATCAACTCTCCCCTTCCCTACATAGTCAGTAAAGAGACCAAGCTTAGTGAGCCTAATGCTCAAGAGAAGGTAGCACTGAACAACTTATAAGGCCGCTTTGTAAACATCTTTTTCTATCTTCACTTAAAAAATATTATGGCTATCCTCTGTAGTAAGATTTTTAATTCTTTACTCACAGTTTGATACTCATCTTTCTAACTCACTTCATTAATTATTTTTGCATGTTTTTTGATAGTAGAGGTAACCTCATCGCCCTTCGAGCTCAACCCCTACTTTGTTAAGTTTCTCAAAGAAGGTGAGGAGGAGTTGGGGACCATGAGCCTGGTGTCTATGGTGATGATGCACTCACTAAAAAGTAGGAAGAGGTCCTACTATGGTACTAGCAACTGATGAGGCCAAGCTGAATGCAACCCTCCAAAAGTCTAGTAAGAGATGCATGAGCTTGACTCCTCATGGTCATTAACAAAGGAGTAACTCTAAGGAGAAAGAGGTTCATAGTCACTTTACGAGAAACTACACTCCAAAGTCAGTTAAGCTAACTACTAAAGCCTATGAGCTTGGGCAGGTGATCTACTCCAAGAAGTTTGATGAGCTTCTAGAAGAGATTCTCAATGCATGACTACCTACACTATCATGACTGCCCAAGCAATGGCTTGGCAATCGACCTAGAAAGTCTACAAAGAATTTTTTGTTAAGCAAAAAAGAGGCTTATTCTGTGAAGTCCTAATTAGTGACTATAAAGAAAAATCTTTTGTCTCTAGACGCCAAGCATAGGGATCTTTAATCCAATGCTACTCAAAAAGAAGAGAAAAAAATATAATTACTCCGGAGCTTGCTCTCCTAGCCAAGGAGAATAGAGAGTTGCAGGAAGCGATCTCTTATCATATCGAGGAGTTTTAAAGGAAAGAAGTCAAGTTTATTGGGTTTTTGGATTATAATGAGTAACATAATCTTCTTCAATAAAAATTCAAGGAAAGTGCTAACTTTTTCATCGCCAAATTAGTGAAGCATAGTCAACTGGATGACAAGTTCTTGGATTTTTTTAATGTACTCACCCTTTTGGACTTGATGATGATGACGAGGGTAGAATGAGTTGAGTTTTTTGACTCTTCTTTTTAGTGAGTATAATGTGTATATGTAATTTTGACTCACTCTTTCTATATAATTTTACTTCATAAATGAAAAATACTTTTTTTTATCGAGTACAATTATTAATGTTCCTCTCTCTCCTATTGAGTATAACTATAAATATTTTTCTATCTTCTGTTGAGAGTGATTACAAATGCCTTTACCTAAGCGATAATGAAGGTTACACTTTGATAAAATTAAGAACCTGATTGCATCACTGGCATTATACTTTCTATTAAAACTCTATGAGACTTTAAGGGACATATTGATTAGTGGTTAATCTTCACTGTGTAGTCACATAACTACTACAAGTTAAAGGAATTTTTATTTTGACTTAATGGGCAAACAATTAGTATATTTTTATTTTGCATTTTAATTAACAGTCACTTGAGTGTCAGTCTTACATTGTCAACCTCAAGGGGTGTCTATCTACAATATAGTCGCCAACTACACAGAGTGTTGCTCATTTTTGTAAACATAGTTGTCGACTTCTCGAGATGTCAATCTTACACTATGATTGCCAACTTCAGGGAGTGTTGGTATTTTTTTAAATTTATTTATCAATCTCACAATATAGTCACCAACCATACAAAGTATTGGACTTTTTTTAAGTTTAGTTACTAAGCTCATAGAGAGTTAGTCTAAAACTATAGTCACAAACCACATGGAGTATTGGCCATTTTTAGTAATTTGGGTTGGCGAGTAGGCTCCATCACTCTTGTAGAAGATGACGTGCCAAGTCTCGCTCAAACATGGGCCAAAAATGACATGCTGAGTCACTTCAACCTTCAGGACACTCCCTGAGCTTGGTTCTTTTAGCTCTTAGAGATTGAAGTTATCACTCAATTAACAAGAAGTTCCATCACTCGTGTCAAAGTTGGTCGCTAAGTCTTACACAAACTTGTGCCAAAAATAACACACCAAGTAACTTTAGTTTAAAGGTAGCTCCCAAATATCATTTTTCTATCTCTTAGAGACTCGAGTCACTGTGAATAGATTTTGTCACTTAGGTAAAAGTTGGTGCACCAAGTTTTTTGTGAACATGGGCTAGAAATAGTACGTTGAGTAACTTGTATGCAACTAGCTCCCTAAGTATAGTTTTTTTTATGTTTTCATTAACTTGTATAGTCATTCCACTTCAAAAAACATATATTGAAATAAATAAATGACTTCATCATTAAGAATAACAAGATACATAGTAGAATTAGTGAGCACAGATTATAAATACTTTCTATAATGGATAAAACTTTTTCAAGTCCCTCGCACTCCACATTGATGGTACATCTTCTACCTTATTAAGATTGTAATTGGTAGGAACCTGGAATGACTGGTTCTTTTAATACAATAATTAAGGATAAGTTTGTCTAGTACATTCTATTGTGCTGCTACATCCACTTTCTTCACTACTAGGTCACACTCTTGAAGGGCTTCTCTTTCATGTGGTAATTATAGTATCTCATCATTCACTTTTTAGTCTCTTCTTGCCTTAGTGGTGCCTCGATTCTCAATTCTTTGAGCATGTCAAGTGTGTCATCCATGGCCTTGGAGTTTGCCTTTTTCCCATTTGCTTGTATATCAGGGTTTCTCAAAGTTTGCCTTAAGTATCATAGTTTCTCCATAGGAGGTTATCTTGGTGAGTAACTTTGCTTTGATCCGCTTGCTGAAGTAATCAATCATGTGAGAATAAATCTTTTTTGGGATATTAACAAGGGGCCTATTAAATCCATTACCTAAATAGCAAATGGCCAAGGACTCATGATGGGTTGTAAAGGCTATGGTGGCTATTGCTAAAGCAGTACAAATTTTTGACATTGGATGCAGATTCTCACAAATTCTTCAGTGTCTTTCCTAAGTGTCAGCCAAAAGAATATATGCCTTAAGATTTTATGGGCAAGTGTTCATTCTCAACTAACTACCATATTCACTGAGTGTATGTCTTCTTTACTCCAACTCCCGAACACATTTGAGGTTGACCGAGGTTGTTGACCTTTAAAAGACTTCAGCTCCAAGTAGCATGTACTGTGCAACCTTAATTCGAAATCCTTAATTATTTCTTCAATCTCCCAGTTTGTAAGAATTTTTTGAAAGAGTTGATCTAGCTTGGTGAATATTCACATTCAACTTGCATAAGCTCCTTTTCTTCCATGCTTGATTGAGTGCTCCTCGAGTTCTTTAGCTCAACATAATAGGTCGATGAGCTAGTTTTACTCCTTGGGTATCACTCAATCATTAAGTGCACCAATTTCTCAATCTCTTCATTCACCTTATGTATTTTTGCAATGACTCATCTCTAAATTTGTAGTCTCCATTGACCTATCTCACTATTAGATGTTAGTTAGAATAAGCTATGCCATGTGAAGCCCTAAGTCATCTAGCAAATCTCAACTAGGGCCTCATATTCAGATTAATTAATTATCACTTTAAAGTCAAATTTGATAGACTATGTGATGGTGAATCCTATTAGGATTTTCAATAAAATGCCAGCACCCATGGCCTGCTCTCCTGATGAATCATCAACATATAGTCCCTATAGTAGTTCTAGTTGATGGGGGTGTCTTGTGAGGTACTAAAGTCCAGAAAGAAATCCAACAATGCTTGGGCTTTAATCATTATTCTAGGTGAGTATATATGTCAAACTCACTCAATTTCATTGACTATTTCAAAAAGCCTTCCTAAGTGATCAAGCTTAGTAAGTACAGACTTGAATAGGTTATCAGTGATGACTTAAATAAAGTGTGCTTGAAAGTATGGTCCAATTGTTGAGTAGAAATAATAAGAGCCAGTGAAAATTTTTCCATGAGTGCTTAGTTAAACTCAACACCTCATAGAGATTTACTAACATAGTAAATGGACCACTACTTTTTACTTTCTTTCCTAATAAGATTGGAACTAATTATGTTTTCTCCCACTCTTAAGTACATTAGTAGAGTTTCATCTTTCTTTGATCTTTGAATTAAAGGAGGTGATGCGAGTAGAGTCTTAAGGTTAAAGAAAGCCATCTCTCACTTTGTGGTCCACTCAAATTTTTTTGCCCCTTTAAGAACTTTAAAGAATGATAAGCAGCCCTCCTCAGCCATAGAGATAAACCTGTTTAGCCCTACTATTTACCCTATTAGCCACTACACTTTGTTTACTATCTTAGGTGATGGCTCCTTTACTATAGACTTTACTTCATTTGGGTTCATCTTGATGCGTTCAGTGGTTATGACGAATCCTAAAAAATATTTTAATCCTACACTAAAAATATATTTTAGAGGATTAAGGTACATGTTGTATCTTTTAGAGAAGCAAATTTCTCTTTAAAGTCTTGGATGTATTGTGTTGGTGACTTACTTTGACTAGCAAGTCATCAATGTAGACTTCCACATTCTTCCATTTTTGTTCTCTGAACACTCAATTAACCAATCTCTTATAGGTCACCCCTACATTCTTGAGCTCATAGGTCATAACTCTATAATATTATAATCATTCTCTGGTAATGAAGGTTATCTTCTCCAAGTCTATGGTATTCATTTGTATTTCATGGTAACCAATGAATGAATCAAGAAAACTGATCACTGAATAGCCATCAGCCAAGTAGATAAGAGTGTCTATATTAGGGAGGTGGTACCCATCTTTAGGACATGTCATGTTCAGATTGGTGAAGTCGACACACATTCTCCACTTTATGCTCAACTTCTATACCATAACTACATTATATATCCATTTTAGTTAATTTACTTCTCTACTAAAATTTATTTCGAGCAACTTAGCAACCTCTTCTTTGATGGGCTTGGCGAGTATGGTGGTTGTCTTCCTCATCTTCTTCTTGATGGATTGTGCATCTTTTTGAATATTAAAGTGATGGCAAGCGATGTTGATGTTGATTCCTAGCATCTTCATAGTGGTCCAAACAAATACATCAAGGTTTTCCAAAAGCATTTTGGCAAGTTCTTTTATGTACTTAAGGTTAAGTTGATCTTCAAAACTCTCACTAGATCCTACTTGGTGGGACTGTATTTTATCTCCTCAAGAACTTCCATCCCAATTCTTATAATCTGTAGTTGTAATACTTCATCTTCCTTACTATACCCACCAACTACTTTTAAGTAGTAGGCTAGAAACTAGTTGAGGATTTCCTTAATAGTGATCTCCACACTTCCAACAAGAATTTGACTGCTACATGATAAGTTGATACAACTTCTTAAAAAGTGTTGAGTAAAGGTTAGCCAAAGATCAAGGTGTAAGAGATAGAAGCCTCCACGATGATAAAGTCAACCATAATTATGAATTGTTTCCTCCTTTTAGCCCAAGATCATAGGGATGGTAATCTGTTACTTAGCTATAGCACCCAAGAGGAGGGGGGAGGGCTGAATTGGGTTTTAAAAATAAATTTTAGAAAACTTAATTTTAACTTTTGTAAAAACATTAATTTAATAACAATGATTTAGTGAAATTAAATAATAGAAAAGCAATAGCAAAAAAGTAAAGTGTGAAAAAGAAAATAAAAAGAACACATAAATTGTTACGTGGTTTGGCCAAACCCCAAAACTAGCCTATGCCCACGCCTACCCACTTAGGCTAGGAATTCACTAAAATAAAGTTAAGATTACAACAAATCTCTCATACTCTCCTTCACAGGCAAATACAACCCCACAGGCACTCTCCATACAGGCACAACCCAGCACGTACTTCCTTAACGAGTAAAGACAACCCAACAAGAAATCAAGACAAGGAAAAAAAAAGATACAAATCTAATTCTCGATTTTAAAATGTTTTTCACTCACAACCCAATCTATACTAATATTAAGGCAAATAAATATTAATGAAAAAGAGAGTTCACTTTAACTTTAAATTGAAATTAAAATAAGATATTCAATCAAGTATTTAATGCAATTAAAATAAGATATTAATGCAACGTTGCTATGAATGAACTTTAAAAGATTTTAAAATGACTTGATTTTATTGAAATACAACTTAAATTAGAACATGAACCAACTTGAAATAAAATATTAAATCACACAATTTTGGTTTAAAAACTTTTTTCACAAAAGATAAGTTAACTCCAAATGATAAATGAATTTGTAGTTAAGAAAGCTTTGATAGTCACTTGAATAATAAATAGAATGATACCATAAGAAAGCTATCACATAACATATATATATATATATATATATATATATATATATATATAAACTAATTGAAGATAAGTAATCAACAAGAATAAAATAATTTATACAAGAGATGAAGTGGTCGGCCAAATAGAAAAGTAAATGAGATGAGATGTTAAACACAATTAAATTTAACCAACTTATATGAAACTTTAGGCCAAAGTGATAAACAATAGATATTTAAATGATTAAGAACTATGAAATTAAAAACTTTGTTAGAGCTTAGAGATGAAGTGGTAGGCCAAATAGAAAAGTAAATGAGATGAGATGTTAAACACAATTAAATTTAACCAACTTATATGAAACTTTAGGCCAAAGTGATAAACAATAGATATTTAAATGATTAAGAACTATGAAATTAAAAACTTTGTTAGAGCTTTCAGCCAAACAAGAAATAAATATTATTAATTGATTAAGCCCAAAATAAACTGATCTCCTTATGTTATCTTTCGGCCAAACAAGAATTCAAAGGATTATCAAGTGATTAAGCACAAAATTAATTAATCTTTTTATGTTTATTCTTGGCCAAACAAGAACTAAATGTTATGAAGTGAATAAACACAAGATAATTAAATATCCTTATAAACTTCAAAGCCAAGAAGAGATAAAAGAAGTATAAGAACTTAACACATTAGAAATTAAAGATCAAAGCTATGATGCTTTCGGTCTAAGGGGGAAACACATCAAACCTTCACTTTTCCAAATCAATCTTCAAGTGAACTAAATTTCCTAGGGAAAGATAAGAATGATGAGGAATGTTTGCACTTGAATAGCCAAAAATCTCCAAGAGTATGCTTTAGCAAGGATTAGCTAAGGTGGAGAAGATGAGCAAGACAGCAAGAGAGAATATTAAATTTTGAAAACTTTTACAAGCTGTAATAAAGTTCTTAAATAGAAGAGAGGGGGACCTAGGGTCGACCAAAGGATGATCCAATGAGAGGGAAATTGATTAGGCATCAATTTGAATTTCAAATCCAAAGGATTGACCAAGAAGATATTCAAGAGGCTCCTCTACAAATTTGATTCAAGCCAATATGGAATGTTTTCTATGTGAATCATAGCTAGAGAAAGAGGGGAATCCTATGGGAAATTTTAGCCAAGGGGTTTTGATATGAAAGATGGACTTTTGAATAAAATAAATTCATGCAAATTGACCTTAAGGAATTCGGCCAAGAGAGTTTCCATAATTAGGAAATTCTCAAATTAGTGATGAATCAATTTAGAACAAGGATAATTATATTATATAATTATTGAATGATTAAATAATATATAATTTTATTTCATTTTAAAGCAAAGTTGTCGGCCCCTAAATACTTTCCTAAAATGGATCAAATTAAAAAAATGGAATTATTTTGAAAAAGAGGGCTGAATTGAATTTAAATTTAAAAAAACTTGTAATAGTTTTTTAGGCTCTAAATAATCATAATAAATTATGCTTGGGACATTCAACATATTCCATAAAAAATTTGATTTGATTTAGCAAGTATATGTCATGAATAAAGAAGTTTGAATTCAAAATATAATTCAAAATAATTAAAATTCAAAATTTTAAATAAATAAAATTTTAAAATATGAAAAATGATGGAATATTATATGGAAATATTTTGAATGAAATTATTACATTTTATTACACAAAATGCATTAAAAATTTTACCAAAGCAATGTTAAGATGAAAATGATAATAGGAGAAAAAAGAAAGAATAATAGGAGAGAGAGAGAGAATAAGAGAAAAAAGAATAATTTTAGGATAATTTAATTTTTATGCAATATGAATAAAAATTATGAATAGCATAGAAATGATTTAATAAAGTTTAAACATAATTTATCTTACTTGAACATAAATTTAATTGATCTTATTTCATGCATTTAGTTCATACTATGCAAAATGGATAACTTAATGAATAATTTCAATATTCACATATAAAAAATATAAATAATTTTAGAATGATGAAATTAAAAATGAATGAATCATTTATTTTATCTTAGTGAGCATTTCATTTGTAATAATATAATAATTCATAGAAAAACTTTCACCTTGCCCATGTCCAATAGCTTCAGCGTTTTAATGTAGCTGAAGAACCGAGAGCTGAAGAATTTTTCTTGCACACTTGAATTTAACTTGATTAGTACCATTGGAACATGTGTTTATTATCAACAAAAATAATCTCATATGAGATGTGGCTCATGAAGTCAACATAATCATCCCTCTAGTTTCTCTTCATGCTCCCAAGAAACTATACAACAGTACCCTCATGGGGGTAAGTTTAGGGTTAGCCAATCCTCGCTTGTCAAATAATGACTTAAAGTTGATCGAGCTTCCCATGTCAATCAGGATACTTCCAGTTTGATAGTTGGTGATGAGGGTGTTGATGATTATGGCATCATTATATGGGTTACTTGTGGCAATTTTTCCTTTTCTAAAAAACTTACTAGAACTATAGAGGTAGGTGGTACTCACAATACAGCAGCTGAGTTTGCCTCTCTCGATCATAGTCTCTTCAGGCTTGCCTTTCATAAAGATTTCATGTCACCTCCAAAGATGGTGGGTACCACTCCTACTATGTGGACTACTTGTGCGGGAACAAGCTCATTGCCTCATTCAATGACTTCCTTGTATTTTCTTTAAATGAATTCCTTAAGATTTTCTACAATGACCAATTCAACAAATAGATTATTTAAGTATCTATAACTCTTAGTGCCATGCCTATGGTCATGGTGGTAAGCACAATACCTTGATCAATCACAAACTCAATCAAGTTTTTTGGAGATGGCCATTTGAAATATTTTTCATTCTGGTTGGCCTCTACTAACTCAACCATTAATTCTTTGAAAGGGGTTATTGATGTGAGTTGCAAGTATTCAGCTCCCTTATAATGAGCTTCAAGATTCCTAAAATCTTGCTCTACTCGGGGTGCCTCAGGTCACCTTCTTTTATCTACTCTTCATGTTTGATACCCACTATAATAATTTGGCAAGTTTCTTTAGTTGTTGGAGCCTGAGTGCATATCTAAAGGGCCCCTCCTTCACACCATGGGCAAGTGAAACCTAGACTATTATTTGAACATCTCTCATTGGAAATGAGTGATTCTTAATGACTCATTGGGTTCTTTCCTGATAAATTGGGAACTCTTTAGTGGTTTTTTAGCACTAGAAAATTGCATTAGTGAACATCCTCTTGAACTCAGCCAAAGAGGTGATGACCCCATTGGAAAGGGGAAGAGCCACCTAAGAGATGACTCTTTCAAGTTGATAAAGAAGAGACAGTATTTCATCACACCATCAAGATCTAGTAACAATTTTATTGATTCAAAATAAACAATGTGGTTAGTTGGATCTATATAACCGTTATATGACTCAAAAATGTGTGATCTCAAACTGGTGTGTGTGTGTGTGTGTGGGGATCTTCATGAAGAAAGTATTAGTTGGTTACAGTTGGTTCTTTTACACATCTTCTTCTTCATGTGCATCATAAGACTCGTAGTCTAGGTTGGGAGTCCTAGACAATTCTCTTCTTGCTCTATGAGCCTATCGAGTGGTTGATCCCATGGATCCTTCATTTTTTTTGACTTTTGGCTCTTCATGATGTACCTTTCTTATGTCCTCCTATACATGATGAGTAATCCTATCTTCCATGTATCACAAACCTTATTGTGTTGTTAATTAGACATTCTACTCCATGCCCACTAAGGGATCTCATGTTGAGGGTCCTGCTTCACTTTATATCTGACTTCTGGTTTATGGACTCATTCTACACTCACCGCATCTAAAGGGAAGTTCAATCTAAATCTATCCATGGACTTAGATACTTGAAAGTAGGGTTAAGTAGAGTAAAGTAAAATTGAGATGTAAAAAGACCAAAAAAAACTAAAATGAATTTTATTTCTTAATAATTCAATGCACAAGTGTTGTGAGAAAGCTAGAGAGGAACAAAGGTCCCCTAAGAATAGAGGTTCCCTTCTTTTATATCTCAAGAGGAGGTCTATACATATGGTAAGAATATATATGATAATTTGGGTACATATGAGAACTCGATATGGAGATGGACTGGACTAACTTAATGCAAGTATGTGCAAGTAAATGATCCAACAAGTATACTATCATTCTGGCTTGATTACTTGTGTTTGAGTGATTACAGTTGTCCACCTTGGGAGGAATAATCCATGGTAGGTTCTTTGGTCTCTCTCTAAGTCTTCAAGTTATATGCTTATTAGCGGGACTTTATGGTCGAGTATACTTTCCTGCAAGTTTGGTTATTTTAATAGCTTTACTTGTAGGATCATTCATGCTTATTTGCTCTTATAGGTATATTGATACCAAATAAAGTGAAAGAAGTAAGTAAATGTTAGCCAAGCAAAGAGATAAGAGCAATAAAAAAATTAGCTCAAGTGAGATGCATTAAGGATGAAAATCATAATGTATTTTTCTTAGAAAAAGATATTGAACATAGGTGGATGAGATATTTTGATAAACTTTCAATGAAGGTCGTGAGAATATGATTGACTTCAGCAACCTTAGTATCTTAAACAAAAATAAATAATTTTATTTTTATCATCGCATTAGTAAAATTAAAGTTGGAGAGGCTTTAAAAAAATTAAGTGCAAAAAAGCAATAAGACCTGATGATATTCTAATAGAAATATGGAAGTACTAAGGATATCAAAGAATTTCTTACCTTACTAATCTTTTTAATATTATTATATTAGAGGAGGAGATGTTGACTAAGTTGTTGAGCAATTTGCTCAACATTTAACTTTTCTTTATGAGCGAAACATCCATGAATAAATCAACTATAAGTACTCAAAAGTTTTCTTTAATAATATGTTCACTTTTGTAGGGCATGACATCTCTACCCCCTTCCCGACCAACCCTAAAGTACATTAGTTCTTATGTGAGTCTAAGGGAAGGAAGGATAGTGGGGCCAAGCCCATATCCACTAAAGTCATAACTAAGAAGCCAATCAAGAAAGAAAATATGGTAGGACTAAGCTCAATTACCCCATAATAGTCCAAGAAGAGGCCAATGAGTATGGTGATTTTGTAAGCTCCCCAAGTGTTATCGAGCTAGAAATGTAGTAAGGGAAAGAAACCTACCATGCATCCTCTATACATTTATCCAAGGTATAGTTATTGTCCTAACATTGTCAATTTGTCAATTCAATCTTATCCTATAGACTACCACATCTTCATAGTGGAATTGGATAATAATCGGAGGTAACTACACTATGCCAACATCATATAGGCAACGGCATAGCAGTTGACTTTAAAGCTTAGCTAAGAATATAAGTCTAGATTGTAGGTGGTGTATAACACCAAGTTGGTGAGAGACTCGCTAGAAGAACAGTTTGAGGCCATTAATTCCACGAAGGTTGAGGTCAAAGGAAGGACAAAATGCTAAAAATAAGAGAAAGATCAAGCAGCTCTAGAGCCAACTTATCATTTTGAGTTGATTAAACAAATGGAGATAAACTTACTCAATACACAAAATACTTTCAAAAAAATAAGTCCTAGATGACAGGTTTCTTCAACTCTAACAAGTATAAGGAGATCCTGAGAAAATAGTAGAAGGAAGGCACCAACCTTATCATTGAGAAGTTGGTTAGGAATTGCCAACTAGACACCAAGTTCCTTGATTTCAATAATGTGCTTGCTCTTTAGAGTTGGAGTCCAAGCAAGGTGATAAGGAGGGAAACACTAGCTAGGCTTTTCATAATTTTTTTTTCTTATACCTACATGTGAGAGGAAACGTAGTTCTAAATGTATTTTTTATACTTGCCACTTATTTTGTACTTAAATAGTTATTTCAATGAAATGAAGGTTTATTCATTTACTTGTCTTCTTATTGAATGTTGGCATTTATTCTATGCAAGCATACTAGCTTTGTTATTTACATAGTATAAATATAGTCACTTTGCATATAAGATCAAACTTGCTCAAGAGATTTTTGGTTGAATGTTCAAATGCTTGCCTTGCCTAGCTTGTTAGCATCACCTAAAACAATTATTAAGTTGCATCATCTTTTCCAACCATCTAGAGTATTGATCTTAGTTAGCAAACACATAGAGTGTTGGTCTTTAATTAGTAGTCACCAACCAAACAAAGTAATAGTCTTTAATTTATAGTCACCAATCACATGAAGTGTTACCTTTAATTTGCAAATGCCAACTACATAGTGTTAGTCTTTAGTTATAGTCACCAACCACGTGAAGTGTTCCCTTGGATAATTTGAGGTTTTTAAATAAATTTCATATATGTTAAAGTTTCCCTAAGACTATTAACCCCATTTAAGTTGAATATGTTAAAAATGTTTGTAAATGTGGACTTCCCTCTAAAGGGCCATAGCTAGTTTGAGTAGTCTTGTCACTTCTATTGTTGATAGTTTGATGACTTGTGATCTATACACTTTCAGTCAAAGTGATAAGTGTCAAATTTGTAAAAATGTCATGTATTAATAATGCCTTTATCATATTTTTTATATATATTAAAATGTATTTATCTTCAGTATATTTTATGTTGAAAGAGGAAATTTATCAAAAAAAATGAAAAAGAAGAAATTTAGGCCCAACGCCACAACGCTAATAATGGTCTGAATTGGAGTAAATAAATAATAAAGCTAGTGCCTAGGCACTATAAAAGTAGAGTCATAGTGCTAGATCATGTTCATTTTAGGATAATTTTACAACAACCTCAACTCCTAAGTGTTGCATATGTAGCACAATGGCACTATATCGAAGAAAAAAATATGAAGTACAGGCAGCAAGTATAGTGCTGCAGCACCAGATCAATAGCACCACAACACTACTTTCAGTGCCACAACACTGCATCAATAGCTCTGCTTCACTATGGCTTGACAAAATAAATTTGTAATAGTTTAGCGATGGTTTCAAGCATTTTTTTAGGCAATTTTGGTTGGAGCACATGAGTTACTAACCAAGGTTATTTTATAGCTATAAATAGAGGATATTTCTAAGTGTAAAAGACTTTTTTTAGAATTTTGGAAAGAGGGGGAGTGAGTGTAAGGTGTGTGTGTGAGATTTTTGTGTAGCACTTAGAAAGTGACACTTGAAGAGCTATGAGAGTGTTGTGAGGGTAGTGTGGTAGAGTATTTTTCTTAAGCAAGTGGTGGAGAAGAAGATCAATAATCAAGAAGTTTTAGAGGGGGATGTTGGATATTTCCATGAGGAAGAAGTAAAGGATCAAAAAGGGTGAACTTTGAAGAGTTACTTGGTGTGCTCTTTCCTTTCTTCTCTGATTATCCTACATCTTGTTTTAAATATTTAATGAGATTTTCCACTTGTCTATGAAGCACCAATCTATAAAGTGCTTTGAATTCATGTGAGTTTTTTTATGTTTATATTGTATTAGACTATATTTGTGATTAATATAAGAAAATTATTTATAATTTTTATGAGAATGGTATTAAGGTTTATGCACATGGTGTTGTAGATATTCAAGACCTAAAGATGAACAAAATTCTTAAAGTGAATGGCCAATGACTTAAGCCATATTATGGTGGAAATTGGACTCAATTTAAAGAGTCCATTAATTTAGTCGAATAAATTAAAAATTAAAAAATCTACATCGAGCTGTAAACATTAAAGTAAATAGTTGTTGGGAGGCAACCAAATAAACAAATATTTTTAATGTTTATTAGTAGTAAGTTTAATAATAGTTGAAAATATTAGGTGTTGAAGATTTATTAGAAGAAGATTGCATTGTTATCAGGATTAAGAATTAGATTAAGGGCGAAGCTCTTTCCCTTCTTCTGAGTTTCCAGAATGGTCTTGTTGACCTCATTTTTAGATGAGATTAACATCATCTCTAATTAATAAATAAGACACCTAACTCAAGATTAGGAGCTTCCTTATTAAGCACTTAAGATACTATACTCAGTGACCTATTGAATCCTTATTTCTAGGGCTTAGCCTAACCAAATAAGATTAGGTGGAGCCAAACCAAACTCAAATCTAACTAAATGATTGAATCAAATATATTATAACACTAAGGTAATTGAGATGATTAACCCAATTATCCTACATAAGCTTAAAATCACTGAACCTAAAAAAATTTAAATAAAAATAAAAATAAATTGAAATCAAATCAAATAAAAAGCATAAAGTCAATGTATGAATAAAAAATGAACCTAAACCTAAATTCAAATGAAGGTCAAAGATGGTCAACTATTTGACCTAGAGTTGACTTATATGGGTCCCACTAGGCCAAAGGTCAACCCATAAAAATTTGACAAAATGAAATCATTCCAAAGACTCAAGATTATAAAGTTAGGTGACCTCATTTTTGGTTGTACTTGCCAATGAAAATTTCCCATACACTCCTTCATAGGCAAGCTTTTTTGATAATTATAATATTGACATAAAAAATCGAGAAAGACCAAATTTCAATCCACCTTATTGACCTCATTTTTGGATATGTTAACATCATCTCTAAACTAGTAATTAGGACACTTAATCGAAGTTATGAGTCTCCTGATTAAACATGTAGGACACTATACATAGTGACATAATGAACCTGTCTAGGGTATAACCTAACCTAATAAGACTAGGTGGACTAAAATCTAAACAAATGATTGAATCAAACACATTCTAATTAAAATCTAAATCCAATTGAGCTTAGACTAAGGTAATTGGGATGGTTATCCCAATTATCCTACTTAAGCTCAAAATCATCTAAACCCAAAAACATTCAAATAAAGTCAAAATAAATTAAAATCAAAACAAAGAAAAAATTAAGCAATAAATTTAATGCATGATTAAAAATGAACATAAAACTAAATCGAAATGAAGGTCAAAGATGGTCAACCATTTGGCATAGAGTTTATTATATGGGTCCCATCAGATCAAAGGTCAACGCACCAAAATTTGACCAATTGAAGTCATTCTAAAGACTCAAATCATAAAATGAACATGTTTAAACATGAATCAAATAAATTTAAATCCAGTAAGGTCTTATTTGGCTAATTAGATCACTTGATCCAAATAAACCCAAATGAACTTTATTAAAACCAAAATCTAAATTAAATTGAAATTAATCCAAATCAAATGCCCAGAATAATTTTCAAAATTATAATTAAACATAATCCAACCAATCATTGGGTTTAATTTGACCAATTTGATCATTTAACCAAAATGAGACCAACTTAACCCATTAAGCCCAATTTAGGTAAAATATGGCAAAATTAAAATCAACTTCAATCCAAATGAAAATAATCACTCCAAATCATTCCACACATGTGATTAAAAATGATTGGATTCTAAACATACCTTAATTGAGTAAAATTGGTCATTTGACTCAATAGAACTCAATTTAACTCATTTAGGTCAAAATGGATCAATTGACTTTCAAATTATCCATTGGATAATCAATAATGATTGGAACTCCTCCAAATGACATTGAACTAAGCTCAATCATCAAATCCAACTCAAACAAATTTGAGTTTGACCTATGTTTCATCTTGGTTTGACTTGGCCAATCAACCACCAATCCAAAGGGGTGTTATGGTGGTGTCAAAAAGTCTAAAGATGCCATGTGAGATAAAATCATAAGAAATGAGGAGTAGCCATGGCAAGAAAGTTGAAAATCCATGCAGAGAAGCAAATTATATTTTTCTCTCATCGATGCTTCATATATTCCTCATTCTAAATTTATTTGGTGTGTTCCCAATCAATTAACCACCCTTTAGAGCTAGCCTCCGAGGGTGGTAATAACCATAACAAAATCCAACTTGCTCTTCTCCATGGAATGTGGCTCTCATCCAAGCACCAAGTGAGAAGAAGAGAAATCTATTGGAATATATTCTGAAGGTGAAGAGAGACCAAACTGACCCCTTACCTGGAGCTTTCATTGCCAACAGCCAGATTCTGGTCATCCTAAATCTTCTATGTATAACTCTCAAGTATACATGAAAAGAGAGTAAGAAGGCTTCCTCTAGGCATTCCAAACATATAAACACATTTAGGAGGGAAGGAGAAGGTAAATCGATATGTTACTCGAGCTTATCATCGCCAACAGGCCAAAGATTGGCCATGCTCAATGGCAAAAAAGATTAAAACTCTTAGCCAAACTTGGAAAGTTGAAAAATGAACTCCTTAAGCGTAATTGAAGCTCCCTACACATTCTTTGGATGGACGAGAACTCAAACAAACATTCACCAAAGTTCCCCACCACCGATGAGTTGGATTTTGATCAAACCTGATGGCAAGTGGTGGAGCATTGGTGTCCATAGTGATTGGCAAGGAGGCAAGCTGAGATTTTTTTCACCAAAGCTTCATCGTGTTGAGGCGAAGGTGTATGAACCATCCGTGCCACCGAGGATCCAGACGGTGAGGTACGAACTCAAATCTGCCATTCTCATCCACAATTTTGTCTTTTAAGAAGAAAAGTTGACTTCTATCAAGATCAAGCGATATAGATTAATAGAAAATCAACCCCAAATTATTTTGTAATCAAACTCATGAGAAACTATAGCCTATGTCACTAGAAATTGCACTCTAAAAGTAGACAGATCTCAGCTTCCAATGTGAGATTAGGGATGAAATCACCACCTTCCTTTTCTTTTATTTAGAATGGATGTCTGCGATCTAGCTAGACCATTTGATTTGAATCCTATAGGAATCGTGAGTTAAACCCTGACCATCGGATGGGCATAACCAATCACACATCTCTGTCACCTTTTGTTGCGGGATCCATACGGATCCTGCATGGTCTAGTGATGCTACACCATATGTAAATAGGCACCTAGTCAACATCGCTTGAATTAAATAGGAAAATTTATTTTTCTTAATTTAAAAATGTAAAAAAAATTTAGAACATCCAAAATTCATTAAAAATAAAATATTTAACCACAAAATGCAAATAAGTGCTCTACGGATTCATCCTAGTGAGAGAAATCCATTAAACTCAAAATTTCCAATTTTTACTAGGTAATTTTAGGTTAAATTGGGTTTGATTGAAATCAAACCATTAATTTAATCATTTTAAGACTTTGGGGAATTGAAATTAAGAAAAAAAATTATTAGGATTTATTGGTAAGTAAATTCAAAGATATAAATTTTCAAGCCATAGGCCTTAATTTAATAACATAAATTAATATTAAATTAAGGAAATTATGGAAATTTATGAAATTAACCAAAATTATCATAATTAATACCAATGAATCTTAAAATATCATTAAAACTCACTCAAATCTCTTAATCCCCAAAATGACCATAATTAAGGATTAAATGAGTTAATTAATTCAAAAAATTAAACTAAAATTTAAAAAACCATAATAAATCAATCAAAACTCCAAAAAATCTAATTAAACCTTTTATGGATTCATATTCCATAAAACAATTAAAAAAATTAAAACCCCTAACTAATTTCTTATAATTTAGGCTTAATTTAAGTTTTATTGAAATAATTAAAACCTTAATTAATCCTAAATTACACATTTGATTAAGATGAAACTTTAGAAAACTTAAATTGGCAAGAAACACCACTTTTCATAAAATTTCAAGGCCAAATGACTTCTGGATTAGAAGTTGTTGAATTTCCAATCCCTAAATCAATTTAAATGAAATCATAAATAAAAAATTATAGAAATTATAAATAAATAAAATCAACTTAAAACATTTTTATTTATATCATAAAACTTTAGAAAATTTTCCTAGCCCTTTGAAGTTAAAAAAATTCATTAGCTATGCACTTAGGGTTTAATGAAAAGATTAAATATATAAAATTTAATCAAATCTTAAATTATTAATTTGACAAATTCATTATAAATCAATTAAATAATTGAAATTCAAAACTAATCAACCTCTAGATTTCATACCCAAATATGGAATTCATTAATATTGAATTTCTTAAATCTATTTAAATTAATGAATAATATAATTCTAAATACAAAATAAAAATGATTCATCAAAATAATTAAATTTAAATTATCTAGCAATTTGAAATGGCCTACATTATGTTTGGTGCCCAAAGTAGCCTAAGTTTCCTAGGTTATGATTGATAAACAAAATCTCATCTTAAGATATTAAACAAAATAATTACTTTAACTTTTAAAAAAAATTAAATATTAATCAAGTCAAACCCAACTTAGGATAAACCATTCAAATGAATTTAAAGAGAATAATTAAGATACTTAAGATCTTAGTTTGAACCCCTGAATGAATTTTCATCTCATAGTGAAGAATTCATTCTAATTGAATTTAGAATGATAAATAGAATGGGTTCCACCCAAAGTGAGATTTAATTTATTCTTCATTTTTTAAAATCTAAATTCTACTTTCAATAAACTAAAAAAATGGAAATGAAGTCACAAATCAATTAAATCATTTAAATAGAAACTCAATGGTAAATTAAATAAACTTTGAAACTTAAATTAAAATTTAAACTTAAAAGGCCTAGTAAAGTCATACCACACAAATGTCTTTCTTACACACTAGATTATTAAGTCACTGACCTTAGACTTAAGTTAGGCTTATGATCTATGATGTTCTGGGATGTGAAATGTTTTTCTTGTTTTATGATGTAATATTTTAGACTAAATGGCTACGATTATTTACCCGCTAGTCTAGATGATAGAGCGTTCTTTTAGGCTAACATTATTTTCTAGAGGGAGATGTTCTTAAAGGGACAGTTGTAATAAAAAAAATATAATAAGTAATGTTTGCTTGCAGGTATGCTTAAGTCCCTAAACATAACCTAATAGGATAAGTGGGCTTAGCAATCAACTAATATTAAGGCTGTATATTTGAAATATAAGTTGTTGGTGTGTTGTGTGTATTTCCTAACATTTATTTTGCAATGATTAAAAATTTATTTTAAAACTTCAAAATGTAATTTAAGCCTAGAATTAGGTTAGGATATATGGTGTCTATGAATAACAGGAGCAGACTTTAATAGTTGGTGGTCCCCTATGAAGATCGTGTAGGTCCCTGAAGAAGGTGACAATCCTAGAAGAAGACCCCCATAGATAAAACTTTTAGTTCAAGGTTCTATGTTGAGTTGTATAAGGGCAGAGCTTTACTACCAATTTTTCTTTTTCTTCTAGGGTGTACAGCAGTACCCATCCACATTGGTCAGTTCTATTAATCAATATGGTTTGATTTATTTTAGGTGTGCAATAGAAATTGCCTAATTTTTCTATGTTTCTTTCTATGATATGCTTTATGTGATGAAATGCTTGAAATGTTAGGCTCCTAGAAAAAAATTAAATTTTCTACCTCATTAAACTTAAATAACCCAAACATAAAATTAGGAAACTCATAATTGCACATTAATTAAAGCCCTTGGTATAACTTAAAAGTAACTAGAAATAATTAGCTTTTAGGAAACTAGATAGCATATTGTTCATTCCTCTTGAATTGGGCACTTCACCCATTAAGCATAATGGGGCATCTGACCTATAAGGATAAACACCATTTTTGGGGGAAGTGTGCCTTCTCTTTTTTGATTTGACCCATGACCGCTTCTTAGTGCATATCATCATAGGCATGAATTGCATATCACAAGCTTTAAAATAAATCATGAGTCAAAATACATAAAAGAAGAAATTTGTTGTATTAGTTAGGTGCATAACATGACAAACATTATCTTAGGGTTAATGAGTGAGTTAAGCTCTTAGCTTTATTTATAAATGCAACAACCTAGGCATCTTGCATACATAAGACCAAACACATGGTTTTTAAAATCACTTAGGTGGTATTAGCTGGAAACCCTTTCAAGTGGGTTATAAGTCCAGAAGAGTTAGGGATAGGTTCATTTTCCTCTAGTAGAAAAAAAATCAATAATTTCCAAAAAAAAATTACATTAGGTCGAGCCTCTAACTTATGATAGAAGCATTTGTATACTTAGGATCTGAAGCATTCTACTACAATAAGTCTTCAACCACTAGGCATTTCTATAGTCTTATGCTACTAGAATATAAGTCCTAGATTTCTAATAAAATGTCAATTCAAAACTTTATTAAATTCAATCTCAAAAATATAATGCCCAATACTAGGTTAGTTGAAATGTTTAATTGGCTTTTTAGTATCTAAAAGCATTTCTTATTGATTCCTTATGGGCCTTTGAAAAGAACTCTTCCCCCTTTGAAGCATTCCCTATTGACTTTCCAAAGTAATCATCCTTTTATGACAAGCTTTGAAATTCATAGAAATATAAGTTTATTTCTTTAATCGAGAGTATTCTTAGGAAGAGATTCTTCATTTTTAAGATGTAATTAACTATAGGGGTTTTCACTTATATGAAACTATGAACACTGCAAAAAAATAAATCACGTTCTATTTTTTCATGCAATTCAAGGGAAGAATCTCTGGTACATTGGAGACCCATCAATCGTAGGAGTCCTTATTAAGTAATTAGATCCGTTATAACGCAATATGTTTATATTTCAAGATAATATATTTATCTATTACCTAAATAAGAACCCTAAATATCTACGTGGTGATCCAGATAAAAAATTCCCAATATGTCTCTTACAATCAAGCCTACAAATGTTCTTTCATTATTATTATTATTATTATTATTATTATTATTATTATTATTATTATTATTATATATATATATATATATATATATATATATATATATATATATATATATATATATATATATATATATATAGTAGTGCTTTAGTATTGTAGTAAAAATAGAGAAAAAGTGGGTTGACTAGTTGACCAGCACCTAGGCATTGCCAAAGTAGCAGCATGATGCCAGTCAAAAAGGTAGTTCAAAAGACTAGCAGTTGGATAGACACATTTTACATAAGAAGAGAAAATTTTATATTAGCACCACGGTGTTATAACCCAATTCCTAGGCACTACATAAATGTCTAACATGAACTTTGTACATTGTTGGTTACATAATAATGACCATAAATATACTTTTTGATGGTAATTGGTACTACCTTGACCAATTGACCAACTCCTAGCTGTTGCATGCAAAGCGCTATGACACTATAGCCTACAAACACAAATAGAAAGGATAGCACCTAGGCACTACTAAACAAGCATCGTGGCACTAGACCTCATCTATAAATGAAACCCCTAAGCAGCCAAAATTTCCATTCCAAGTCCTGTTCTTCAAATCCCCTTGCTCACTTTCTCCTTAGCATTTCTCCATTCTAAAATAGTTAAAATGTCGATCAAATTTGTAAACAAAAATAAGAAGAGAACAGCCATGAGTGACTCTAATTGTTTTATCAATGTGGAGGCAGAGGAGAAGTACTAGCATGCTCTCACCATAAATATCTCATTCCAGAGAGGGGATTCCATAATCTAGGTGAGAGCATAAAAAGAATTATGAATGAGCGAGGCTAGGAACACTTCACCTATAATAATAAAACTTGTGTTATCTCTATGGTGTGGGAGTTCTTCACCAACGTGAAGGAGCATCAGGACTACAAGACTTTTGTGAAAAGAAAATAGGTAAGTTTTGATAATATTACCATTAGTGTATATTAAAAATTATAAAATTATAGATATGAAGAATATTTTTCCTATTATAATAGTATCTAAATTTTGACAGAATTCTTAGATTCCTCACTATTAGAAATGCTAATGTCCAATGGAAATGGTGGGAAGAAAATATTATCATTTTTTCTATAACTGGCATGACCCCCAAGGCTAAAGCTTGGTATTACTTTACTTCAGCTAAGTTGATGACCATCATATTAATAAATTAACTAACGATAGAACAATTTTGAATTATTCAATTCAAAAAAAAAATTTATAGATGTAGGAAAGATAATTTATAATTTAATTTATAATATGATTAAGGGTATTACTATAGTAGGTTTCAGTCACCCCTCTCTTATTTATGATTTATATCTTTTGGATGGAGTGGCAGGAAAGCCGAATAAGGAGGTTCTTATACAAAAGACTCCCCTCAGTAAAATGATAATTGAATGATTGTGATCAAAAATAGAGGTAAGAGAAAGTTCACACACTCCCTAGTCCAATTGCCAATCCTCCAAAATTTTAAACAAACAACTCTAAGAAATTACAGAAGAAGTATCTAGCTTAAGAAAAGGATTAATGAAAGTTGCCAATGACAACAACAATCAAAAGAAAAAAAAATTATCATCATATAGGTCAGCAGTAGTAGTAGTTTTCACAAATGGTTGAGTAGAACTTAGCACTCGTTCACATGTTCAAAATATGCAACGTTAATGTTGGCCCAAACCAAATTCCTTTTCCTATAATGCCACAATGTCAACCCTATGTTAGCCACCAGCTAGAGCCTAAGGAAGAAGAAGAAGAAGAAAAGGATGAGGATTACTAAGAAAGTTTTTTTTTGTGTATATATATATATATATATATATATATATATAATGTATTTTTGAATAATTTTATTTTTATAGTTTTAAGTTTGTGTATTTATATTTGTATTTGTTCAAGTAAAAAAAATTAATGTTAAATGTTCATCTCTCACATGAGTTTTATTTAAATTTATTGTTACATCATGATAATTAGGAACACCAACATTTAATTATTATACCACTTGAAATTGATATATTTTCATTTTAAACTTGCACTTAGTTTGAAAAATATTTAAAATATATTGAAGCTAAAACTAATAAAAAAATTCAACTCAAAAATAGTAATTAACCTTTAAGGTTTTATTTAATCATTGAATTGCTTTCAAACTAATAAGAATAATATCTTAGAAAACTATGTAATTTTGTTAAGTTAAAATTTTCTTAAGCACAAACATCATACATAGGAGATTCTTAATGATTTTAATGAATTGATATTAAAATAAATAGAAATATATATAATAAGAAATAACATAATTTAAACTATTATTAATTGGAACTTATGAAACATTGTTAAGTAAATAAGGTTATATTGAATTGAATCAAGATTATAGCATATTTATCATGGATTACAAAGCCAATAAGGTGTACTTCTACTTAAAGAATATATTAAATATATATCGTAAAAAGAGAGAAAGAAGAATAATTAGAAGGTATCACTTGAGACTAAGAATTATGATTGAACTTTAAAAATTTTGTAATCTAAATCAATTCAATAAATTTATGAAATAATAATGGTCATAATTTCAATTGAGAACGTGAAATTTATGTGTATATCGATTATATGGATAACTATATATTAAAAAGTAAATTCATTCATCTTCATACGAATCAACTATGATAATATGCACTAATGAAGTTTAACTTAAGAGAAATATTTATTAATAATAAGAATTTGGGATATTTTTAGTTTTTAATAATGAAATGAAAAATAAACATTAAAATGTAATTTCAATTTTTAGTTTAAATTTGTATTTACTTGTTTTAGACTTCCAAAAAATTTATATTATTAACTAACTCAAAATGAAAATATATAGATAAATGTATCAAATTACTTGAGGACAAGCAAAAAAGAATCAATAAATCTAAAACATCATAAATGACCAATTGAACACAATTATGTTTAAACCAAAATCCAAAAATGTCCTAGTAGGTTAGGAAATCCAATTTGACTGATTCAAGTCAAATGGGTCAAACTAGCCCAAATGACATCAAACCTTCATGTGGTATGGATCAATTGAACTCCAAATTATCTATAAGATAACTAACAATGATTAAAACTCAAAATCAAGAGAAACACAATTAAAATAGTTTAAATTAATTCAAATTCAAATGGCATGAATTAGGTCTAATATTCAAATATAACTCAAATGGGCTTGAGTTTAACCTAAGATTCACCTTAGTTTGACTTGGCCAACCAACCACCAGCCCAAAGGGATGTGGTGGTGATGCCAAAAGCCAGGAAATGCCATGTGAAGTAAAGTTATAAGGAGATGAGGAATTGCCATGGAAAAAGGGTGGGGAATCCATACAAAGAAGTAAAATCCCATTTCCTCTCCTCCATACCTCATCCACCCCTTCACCATCACTAAGTTGGACTTTCTTCAATCAGTTGACCACCCCTTGGAGCTATCCTTCAATGGTGGACATCATCTTATCAAAAATTCAATTTCCTTACTCCATGGGATAGCTCACGACCAAGGCAAGAAGAGGGAGGGGGAGGCTTCCTCCCCTCAAGAAATGCATCCCAACACACTCACAAGGGAAGGAGAGACCAAACTGATCACTTAGTCATAACCCTTGCCACCAATGGCTGGAATTCGTCCACTCCAAGCCTTCCATATATGACACTCAACCATATATGAAAATAGGGGAAAGAATTTTCCTCTCATAAATCCAATATTTTCTACATGATCCATAGGTGAAGAGGGACTTATTCAGAGCCTCATCTGAGCCTCTCATCACCGATAGACTAGAAATTGGCCAAAGCCAACAACAAAAAAGAGCAAGGTTCTTAACTAAACATAGAAATGGGGAGGACCATTCCACCCCCTAAATTGGCCCTTCTTACATTTTTCTATGGCTAAAAATGAACTTAATCGTGCCATTAGCCAACCCTTTCACCACCAGCAAGTCAGAAAACCATCAAACTCAATGGCAAGGCTATGAGCTTTGGTCTCCATGATGATCCATGAGGAGGCAACACATGAAACTTCTCATAGAGCCTTGCCACATCCCCAAGAAAGTGTACGAACCATCCCCACTATCGAGGATCATGCCAATGATGTATGGGTTCAAACTGACCACCCTTACATTTTGATTGGTCCTTTTTGAAGGAAAGTTGATCTCCATTGAGTTCAAGCCATGCAGATCGATTGTAAATTGACCCTTGATCATTTTGCAATTGAAAATGCACTGAAATTCCCCTTGGATTGCCAAAATTTAGCCTTCAAATGCAGATTGTCCGTGCTTTTTTGTCGAAGATAATGGAGGAATCTCGATTATTTGCTCCTTTTGTTAGGAACAAATGGCTTAGATCTAATCAAATGATTGATTAAACTTCCTATGAGAAATGTGTGTGAAATTGTGACCATCCGATCTTCAATTGGGCGTTCATAGATCATCCCATGATCCCTGCTACTTTTGACATGAGATATGTGTGGCTCTCACATGGCCGAATGGTGCCATGCCATGTCGTAATTGGTGTCATGTTAGTGCACGTGGTGCCAATCATTTAAAAAGTTTTAAAAATAATGAATTAAATAAATGTTCAAAAAATACCATAAATTTTAAAAAATTATAGAAAATGAAATACTTATCTAAAAATAAAAAGTGCTCTATGGATTCAACTCAGTGAGAAGAATCCATTAAACCCAAAATTTCCAATTAATTTTATATAATTTTGGGTTAATTTAGATTAAATAAAATAATTAAACTTAAACTAAACTCAAACCACTCATCCAATTGATTTTAAACTTTGGGGAAATAAAATTAAGGCTAAAACACATCTTAGAAAAACATTTCATGATTTACTGTAAAGAAAATCTGAAAATATGGAATTTTTTGCTTAAAACCCTAATTTTGACAAAATAAATTAATATTAAATTATAAAAATCATGAAAATTTATGGAAATAATTTAAATCAACAAAATAAACCCTAATGAACCTAAACACTTCATTAAAACTCTTTTAAATCCAATAAACCATAAAATGGCTTAATTTGATAATTAAATAAATTAATTAATTCAATTAAAATGGTCTAAACTTAGAAAAATCATAACAAATCAACCTAAACTTAAAAAATTCTAAATAAACCCTCTATGGATGCATCTTCTAGAGAGGAATTAAACAAAAATAAAACCTCTAATTAATTTCTTTTAATTTAAGTTTAATTTAAATTTTATTGAAATACCAAAACTTTAATTAGTCTCAAATTACACATCTGATTATGATAAAACTTTAGGGAACTTAAATTAGTAAGGAACCCCACTTTCCATAAAAAATTTCAAAGTAAATTGACCTTTGGATATGAAGTTAAGCGTATCTTTCATTATTTAATTGGCACTTCTAGATTAGATTTGTGGTATCCTAAAAATTCACTATCATGTGCCTTCATTGCTTATTCTGATGCTGACTTTGTAGAATATAAAATAGAGAGGAAAAATCTATCAGAAATATGTCAATTTTTAGGTCATCTTTAGTTCTTGGTCATCTAGAAAATAGAACTCCATTACTCTTTCAACTGCTAAAGGAGTATGGAAGGTGTGTTAGTTCTTTGGTTGAAGCAACAATTAGAAGATTTTGGAATTATGCTAGATCACATTCCTATTAAGTGTGATAATACTAGTACAAATTGTTTGACTAAAAATTCTATCCAATACTCTAGAACAAAACACATAGAAGTTAGGCATCACTTCATCCGAGATTATGTGAGTAAAGGTGATGTGAATATTGATTTTATTATCACAGATTTATAAATTGCAGACATATTTACTAAACCATTACCTGAAGAATAATTTTGTACCCTAAGATGCATGTTAGGCATGTTAGATCCAAGCATATAATTATATTACTGTTCATGGTTAATCTTTTTAATGTTATCAAAAGGGGGAGAAAATAGTGTGTTGGTTTTCTTTATCTTTATGATGCATAGTTTTAGGGGGAGTTTTTTCATATTATACCAATGTCATATTCATGCTTTATTATGGTTAAAATTATTAAAAATCTTAAAATTTATTTATTTACTTGCTTTAATTTTTTAAATGCAAATTATATTTCCAAAGGTTGATGAAATGTCACTATGCATCTTCATCACTATTTAACACCAACATATGTTTATCATCATCAAAAAGGGGGAGATTGTTGACTCCATCAGCCCCATCTCATATGAGATTGATTTTGATGATAAATGTTCAAATGCTACTAATCAAGTTAAATTCAAGTGTGCGGGAAAAATTCTTCAGCTTAAGGTTCTTCAATTATATAAAATTGCTAAAGCTATTGAACATGGACTCAGTGGAAATTTTTTTAGGAATTACTATATTAAGATAAATGAAAGCTCACTAAATTAAAATAAATGATTCATTCATTTTTTAGAGTCATCATTCTAAAATTATTTATATTTTTCTATATCTTAATATTGCAATTATTCATTAAGTTATCCAATTTGGATAGTATGAACTAAATACATGATATAAGTTCCATTAAATGTGTGTTTGTGGTGTTTATTTTTGGTTATGTGTAATGCATGTGATGTGTGTGTGTATATGGGAGGTTAGACCCCACACAGATCTAAGGATGTATTGAGTATGACATCAAGGAATACTACATCATCTCGAAAGATAGAAATCACTACCCTACGATGGATCTAGTCACCTAATAAGGACTCCTAAGACATGATGGGTCTTCGAATGTACCAGAGATTTTTCACCTACTTTACTTTACATGGATGAACAAAGTAGGGTTTATTTAAACATGGTTCTAAAGTTTCCTAAGGGGGCAAGCCTCCATAGTTAATTACATCCTAAAGAAGGTGAGTTTTTTAGGAATACTCTCAATTAAAGTAGGCAATTGTTGTCTCTAAAGAATTCAAAGATAGGACTATCAATAAATTGGCTTTGTTTGGAAGATCAACAGGATAGATCAAAAGGAGAGATCTATTATCAAATCCAAAAGGAGACGAGTAGGGGATACTCATGATATTAGGAAGCCCAGTGAGCATCCCAAACTATCCTATGGTTGGGCTTTATATGTTTGAAATTGAGGAGAATTATATATTTGAGTTAAAATTTTATTAGAAATCTAGGACTTATAATTTCACAATATAAGATTATAGAAATGCCTAAGAGGTGAGGATTTATGCTTGTAGCCCCCAAAAAAAATAGTAATCTCATATCCTAAATCTAGAGAGCCTTAGCAAATTCCAAAGCACGACCTATATCTAAGGCGAAAGTGGGTAGATTATTTACCTCCACAAGAGAAGGTAAATCACCTGACTGCTAGACTTATAATCACATGGAGTAGCATCTAGCTAACTCCTCATATATTTTAAAACCATGTGATCAAGTCATATGTTTTGCAAGATGGTTAGGATGTTATTATTTAGAAAGAAAACTAAAGTCCTTAAACCCACTCCCTAAGAGACTAGAGCATGAGTGATATAAATAATGACTTATTCTAATGCAAATCTTATCAAATTTTATTAATTTTGACACTTTATTTTGATATAGGCTATAGGATTTCATATGCCTAAATGCATGATGAAATGATTTATGGGCTAAATCAAAAGCGAAAGAGGTGTTTTCCATCATAGGCTCTCAATCTGGAAAAGATGGAAACAATCTATTGGGAAGAGTAAAATAAAATGACATGCATGATATTAAGCATACAACATCCAACTAAGGGGTTACTAAATATTTTATTATCTTGATTTAATGCCTAGGCTTTATGTGAGGTTATGAATTATTTTAAAAGTTTAGTTATGAGTTATCGTTGGGGTAGAAAATTTATTTTTCCTTAAGAGCCTAAACGGATCCAGGCCACACATTAAATCATCATATATGAAAAAACTATAAAAATACATGTTATTTCTACTACGCAATGTAAATAAATCATCAAACAATTTATAACCTCAATGTGAAAGAACAACAGCCCGATGCGGTCAGATACTATCGTACAACCTAAAAAGAAAAATGTGGGTAGCCAAGCTCTACTCTTATACATCCTAGCATATGAAAGAATAATTATAAATTATAAAATGATAAGTGTTATGGGGGATCTTCAAGACTCAATGGTCCCTCCATTTATTCATTAGATTTGGTAGGCTTCTAGGCATCACATGGAACTCCAAGATTAAATCTTTTAGCCAATGTTCATGCTTAACCCCAATAACACTTAACCAAATCCCTAATGCACAATTACATTAAAAGAATGAAAAAGGTAAATCTAACTATACTTGTAAAATAAGTGTTAACTAAACACACCATATAACTCAAACAGTTATATGAATAATTTGGACATAACACCATACACATGGGTAACCAAGTCCACTTGTCCTAATATAGATTATGCTTAAGGGTTAAGCAACTTGCAAAACAGAGCATTTATATTTATTTTAGGTGCCCCTTAAGCATAATCTTCTGCAGAAAATATGATTAGTCTAATCAAGTCCTAACATCCAGCCTATGAAATATACACCCTAACATCCAGTTTACAACAGTACATCACAAAACAAGCATACATCAAACCATACACTGCCCTAACATAAAGCTAGAAGTAGTGACTTAATCTAATGTGTGTGTTAGGGCTTGTGTGGTATGTCCTAGTGCTATAGACTTAAGATTTTCTAAGTATGAGGAACATTTAATTATGAAGGGTGGTTTCACTTTAAATGGTTTAATCAATTTGTAAATTTTACTTAATGTTTTCTTTTGTTTCACTTGACCTACACTCAATAACTAAGTGTTATGAAGGGAAAGAAAGAAAGGATCACTCTCTTTTATCCTTATCTTAAGTCATTTCTAAATCCAATTAATTAATCAATTCTCTTTAGTGAATGGCTTATTATATGTTTTAATTAATCCTAATATTTGGGTTCACTTTAACTAAACTCATTCAATAAGAAAGGCATCTTAAGATTAGTTAGAATGAATTACTATCATATAACACATGTTTGTTCATTTCTATCATATAACACATGTTTGGTTTAGTTTGACTCCCTCATCTCTTTGGATAAGACAAGGGCATCATATATGCTTAGCTTAGCTGGTAACTTTCTTAATTGAGCGAGAACATTGTAGTTAATGCTGGGCTGGTCCTCCATAAGTATATCCATAGGTAGAGCATCCTGTGGAGGGGTTACTTGATCGTATAACCAATTATTTGATTACCCTTATTCTGAGGTGCTATCCTAGGAGGTAGAACTTTGCCACTACGAAGGTTGACTTCAGGGACTTCATGAGATAATTTAGTGGAAAGTTATACTTGCTCATCAAGTTCACCTACACCTTCTCCTATAGGATCATCAGAGTTAGATGACTCCAAATCAATCTCAATGGGCTAACCCGAATGATTAAGGAATGGGTAATCCATTTCTAAATCAGAAGAAGAAAAGTGATCCAAATTAAAGTTATTATTAATTAGACTTGGAGAGCTATCTATAGGAATAAACTCAAGAAGATCATCAGAAGAAACACAAATGTAAGTGGAATCAGCTTTCTTCATTGATTTCTTAGCTTTGGATGAAGGTATAAAATAGAAACCAAGTAAAGTAAGTGGAGTGAGGGATTTGGCATCCCCTCCACTGATATAATATGGCTACTAGAAGAAGAGCTGGTTGGAGGAACTGTAGCTAATTATGGTATGAGTGTTGGAACTGGTGGGTGGTTGCACTTCTATACTATCCCGGGCAAGTGGAGGTTATCGCTGCTGCTGCTGGGCTCCTACCTCCCCCAAGTTTTTCTTAGCAATTTGCAAACCTGCCTTAGAGTTGGAGGTTTGAGCTGCTTCAGGCACCTGTAAAGGTAATTTCCTGATCTTAGAAATAATTTTCTTGGAGGTTCAAGATAGGGAGATATCCCAACCTTCCTTTATCTTAAGAGGATTGCATGTATCCCTAAGGATTACTCTAACAGAACTAGAAGGTTATTCTAATAGGTATTCCTTGGGGATGACAATGGCACCCAACTTGTAGCTATGTTCAAGCCAACCCTTAAAGGTGATGCAATCTTCTAAGACATGGCCTAACATACGGTGGTAGGGGTAATAGCTTGGATCATGACTCTTGCCCACATCAGGCTTCTTTAAGAGATTCTTAAAGATCTTCTTGACTACCTTCCTCTTAAATGAATAAGGTTTATTAAATCTATCGGCAAGAGTAGGTAAGTAATAGTTACTTGGTGGCGGGTAGGAAGATTACTGCTGATAATCTTGATGAGGAGGTGGTGGTGGCTGCTGCTGTGACAACTGAGGTGGCCGGTATGACGGCCGAGGTGGTGGTATAGGAGGTGGTAGTGGAGGTGGTAGAGGAGGCTGCTAAGCTTAAGGCCTATCTGACTGAACCCTAGTTGGCTGCTTCCCCTTGTTAACTATTGTACCCTAGTCCCATTCTGCCCTCTAAGGTTTGGGCTTGGGCTGAAATGCTTGTTTGGCTTCTTCTTGTAGACTAGCCTCCTTGTTGATTAATTTCTTGAAAGTTTTGATTGTAAAACTCTTGAGCATGAAAGAAACCAGGCCATGGATGTTCTTTAGGAGAATCTCTATAGCATCCTGTTCAGATAGTTGTGGTTCGTATTTCATACTCAAGTTTTGTCACCTGAGAATGTAATCAACAAGGGACTCATTGGGGACTTAAGTAATTACAACAAGATCGCCTACAGTAACCCTTTGATGAGCGAGCTCCA
The DNA here is from genome assembly GCA_021442155.1 of Cymbidium sinense. Taxonomy (NCBI): domain Eukaryota; kingdom Viridiplantae; phylum Streptophyta; class Magnoliopsida; order Asparagales; family Orchidaceae; genus Cymbidium; species Cymbidium sinense. The sequence continues at coordinate 23,424,721 of CM038229.1, forward strand.
GCAAACCTCTTGATGAAGAGATACACCAACTCAAGAAATATCTTTACTGAATCATTGGGCAATTTGACATATCAGTCAAATGCACCAGCCGCTAAATTATTAATAAACAATCGAAAAAGAAGGGTGTCACTACCTCCAGTATTGTAGCAGTTGGCCCTGAAATGTGCAATGTGTTGGCAAGGGCTCCCACTCCCATCAAAGATTTTTAAAGAAGAAGGCACAAAACTCTTAAGATATTGGACTACATTGAATTCCTCTAGGTAGGGTCTACCTTTTGGAATAGATGAGCCACCTCGGACCTGTGCCAGTGCTTCTCTCACATGTTGCTCCACCATGTGTTTTATATCCTTCTCATGCATGGAGGTACTATCCACCACTTTTTTGTGCAAGCTGCCACTATGTTCCTCTACGGAATGCATCTAGGATGATCAGAGGTATGTGCCAACTCTGCTATATCGGTTACTATGAGAGAAGGCTGTGAAACTAGGGTTGAGTTCTGCAATGATGAAATCACTGCCATCAACACCTTAATCTTCTTCCTCATCTTGTCAATATGATCTTCTCTCTATCTAAGCTGATGGAGGAGGTGTTGAGTTGAATGGATGGCATCGTTCTCCTCAACAATATCTTCCTAACTCTACTGGTCTCTATGGAGGGAGCTCCTAGTATCAACCATGTGGACCTTGGTTGAGTCCTCCAACAAATCATCCTCATCGAGGTCAAAACTGACCTTACCCTCATCCTGATCGGAGAAAACTCCCAAAAATCTATCTCTTATCAACAAAATATTGTGCTAGAATGTCATCTAAGGAACAATCTAACTATGCTGGTACAAACACTCACGGCTAATTGGTAGTAGGACTGTCCTCACTGACATAAATACACCTAACACAGCCTACCACTAAAGTGTTATCTCTAGGAGGACCATGCTTTCTAGAAGATACATGCTCATGATTGCCCACTATTGGTGGAGTGCTATCTCTGGGGAGATCTACTGCCATAGGGACTGCGGAACTATCTCCCTCTCCCTCTACTTTTGCTACTACTACCAACTGCGATGAAAGTGTCGGAATGACTACGATGCTCTTGGGTCGCCATTCCTTCTTCACCATAGTTGAAGTAGAAAGTCGAGAAGGAGAGCTCGAACTCACCTCAATGGGTGGAGTAGATAGAACAGGATCCTGAGGTCAAAATTGAATCACCAACAGGGCTTTATTCTCCCCCGACATTGTCTTCTGTGCCTTAGCCGGTACAGGGGATGCTACAACATGTACTAGTGAAGGCGGATGATGAGCGGTGCGGTATGGTGGAGACACCGGCTGCCACTTAGTAAGAACTCTCCTCATGTGATTGACTACGCTCGTGAGTATTATATTATCAATATGGTCAGCTCGGGTAGCCTGACAACCTGGGAAATCCATAAGAGCGGAGGCTGCCGACTATCGGGCATACCTCCTCTCTCTCTCTCTCTCTTATCTGCCTACACTACCACCTGGGCCTCTGTATATCTAGCTCTATGTATCTAATTCCTAATGCTCCTAGGGATCAATGATCTCAAGTCGAATAATGCACCAAACTTCGAGCATCCGTGTGCTCTTCCAATCTGGCAAATAGTTGATCGTAATCCGACATAGGGTCTCCTCCTCTGCCTAGCCGGGTGGAGGTGATGCTGCTATCCTCTTATAGTCCTCCTCTCCATCTAAGCCTGAGAGGGGATGTAATCTACTACTAATAAATTAGGTAGAAACCTCTTAAGGTGAACCCTCCTCCATAACATGGGATGCTACATCTACCTCAGAATGCCGCTCATGGTTTCTTGACCATTCACTCTTATTGGTGTGACTATGGGTAATCGATAGGACAGAGTCGGAACCTACCAAGGTAGAGACTATCTCAGAGACCAAGATAGCCTTCCCCTTTGAGGGGACCAATGGGAAGGTGTCAGCCCTCGTCAAGGCAACAGAATGAACAACTGGTGAAACAAACAAGGGAACTACTGACACTGCTGGTGCCACCACTAAAGCTGATCATGCTGAAGCTACTGCTCTCGCTCTGGGGACCTCTACTGCCTTCCGCTTCAGTGGAGAAAACTCAAGGTCAGAAAGCGTGTCAAAATGAATAAGCGAGTCTATCCCGCCACCTCCTCCCTACTGAATGTCGTCAAGACTGTCCCCTCACATGTGACTCGCACAGCCTCAAACCCACAACCAACTGAATCAGACCCATAGTGGGTGAAGTGGGCTCAGCCTGATCCAAGGCCAAGTGAAGATCAGTCGGGAAGGAGAACACAAACTTGCCAGGAGCCATGTGTACTAAACTAGACTGGACAGGAACTGACTGATCTGAAACTCTGTATTTGTTGAAAATATAATTGAATATGTGCCTTTTTCCATGATATTCAACTTCAGAAAGAACTTCTAGATTTGATTTGGAAGTTTGAATTCACACTCAACAAATTTAATTGTATTAAGTGGGGCTTATTAGAGAGATTTTGATGATGTGAAGAGAGTCTTTGCCATTTTATTTTGATTTAGAACCCATACTCAACCAATTTTAGTAGGCTGAGCAAAGTTTAGATATTTGAAGATGTTTGTGTTGTTATCTTGTTTGAAATTTTTATTTTAAAAAAACTTTACTTAGCAAATTTAGGTATGCTAAGGAAAGGTTGTGATTGTATGTTTTAGAAATTTTGTGAAAATTTTTGCTTGTGGTGATTGATTATGTGTGTGATATATGTTGATTTGATTTGAAAGTGGGGCTTCTTACTTAACAAATTTGGTATGTTAAGTAAGAATCAAATTTGATATATATTTATTTAATTTGAAAATGAGGCTCTCCACTTAACAAATTTGGTATGTTAAGTAAGAACCAAATTTGATATGATTTTAAAATATGATTCTCACTTAACAAATTTGGTTTCAAATTGCAACTATAAAGAGAGGATAGTTGGATAAATTTTGAGAGAGCAGACTTGAGAAATAGAAGTAGCTTCGTCATGACCAAACAATGGTTTGCATGATTTTTATTTTACTTATTTATACTTTTACTTTTCAATTGTGTACTTTGTATAATTTTTTGTTAACTTATTGGATTGCATATGGTAAATGAATTCTGAAAATATTTGTTTAAATGAAAAGTAGTGTTTTACTTGTAAATCTTAAGATTACAATTATTGAAATGCTATATTTTAATCTAATAACAGAAGAATATATTATCACAAACCTTAAATAGAAGGTTAACAAAATGTTCGTTGGTGAAAAGGTTCTAGAAGGGATCAAAGTGAAGCTTTGCAGCATGCCAAACACTTAAGCTTTGAGATTAGAATCAAATTTTTTTTTTTTTTGCAATGCATTAATTGCATATAATTTGATAGTTTTAACATGCAAGGTTTTGCCCAAATTGATAAAAACTATTTAAATTTTTTGTAATAATAATTATGTTATATTATATTTTTAATGACTAAAAAATTATTATAAAAGTACTTTTGATTAACTCCATATATTTAAAAGTACTTACAAATGTGGAATAACTCAAATACATTAATTTTTTTAGAATAAATAAACTAGTTTTATTATAGATCGTTTATTTTGAAGACGAGTTCATTATTATATATATATTACATAAATCTTAAATCTTATGCATTTATTTATCTAAAACTTAAAATTTAATATTTATAAATATAACACTTTTCTTATATATTCATTTTAAAAGTTAATGATAATACTATTTTTAATGTGATATTAAAGGTCTTGCCCAAATTTATAAAAAAAAAATAAATTTTTTAAGATAATAATTATGTTATATTATATCTTTAATGACTAAAAAATTATTATAAAAGTACTTTTGATTAACTCTATATATTTAAAAATACTTACAAATATGAACTAACTCATAATACATTATTATTTTTGGCATAAATAAATTAGTTTTATTATAGATCATTTATATTTAATAATAATTTTTTATTATTTTTAACATTCTTATATAAGCTAACGTTTGGGATAATTGCATTTTTTTTAAATGAAGAGATTGAAATATATATATATATATATATATATATATATATATATATATATATATATATATATATATATATATATATATATGCATCTATATATCTAATACTTAAAATTTAATATTTATAAACATAATACTTTTCTTATATATTCACTTTAAAAGTTGATAATACTATTTTTAATATAATATTAAAGATTTATAGGTTATTTATATAAATATTAATAGTTAGATATTTGATATATAAATCTTATGCTCTTTTTAAAAAGAGTTTTACATAAATATTACATAATTCTTATGTATTGACATATCTAACACCTAAATTTTAATATTTATATACAATCACACTTTTTTTAAAGTGAAATGCATATTTTTATGCATATGAAGCTGCTATATATATATATATATATATATATAGATATATCATAATTTTGATATTAAAAATAGCTTAAATTTTATTTGTAAAAAAAATTAGATGTTAGACATATAATTACATAAAAATTAAGTGACATGTATGCAGATCTTTTTTTAATTAATGGAATAAATTGCTTGCATGTAATTATATCACTCAAAATATTAATATTTATTAAATTAATCTATTTACAAAATTTCTACCAAAGTAACGAGTTTGCGTAACTTTTGAGAAATTTTTGTAAAATTGATTGTAAAATTATAGAAAAAATAATTTTTTTAAAAATTATTATAATTTCATCTTATTTTTTAAATTATATAATATATATATATATATATTATAATCAGCATATTTTAATAGCTCTAATTTTAAAAAATAATTTTTACTCTAAACTTCTTTGATAATTAATCAAAAAGTTCCCTTTCAAAAAGTTCGCCCTGAACAAAATTCTCCCTTTCAACCGGAAGCTTCGGATCTGTCTTACTTTCACTCAGGTGGTAGAAGGCAGAGGCAGCAATGGATCAGTGGACGAAGAAGTTGACGGACGGCGGCGTCACTTACGCCTATCTCATCTTCTACATTGCCATATCTAGTGGACAAATTTTCTTCAATAAGGTCTCTTCTCAATCTCCCCCTCGATTCCTCGCCGGTTCGTAAATTGCTTTGGTTTTTATCACTAATTGCTGTTCTGCTGCTATTGATATGAATATGCCGAGCCCCGTGAAGCCGAGGTCGTGAGAGGAGATGAAAGAGCAGCTGCCGTGTCATATGCTCCAATATGTTCGGTTAATTAATAGGAATATCGAATTTTAGTTTCTTTGACGTTTTGGGGCATTATAAGATTTATTTTTTTTTTTCTTTTACTTTTGGAATAGATATATTTGGTTTCTAAGGGAACCCTGAAATGAAACTTCTTAAAATAGGTTAACGTTAGCATAGATCGCCAAATTTGAACTTGAAATTCCCTAGTTAATTGGAACATCTTCTGAAAGGCCTGGTTGTCATGAAAGCAAAGAACTCAATGGTGGTGAATATAAAATAACTTAAGGAACTGTTGGGCTACAAACAGGATTTGAGTCAAGTAGGATCTAGTACATCATGTAAATCTAGATTTAGTCAATCTTGAAAGGATTAACACCTTAAAAACTGTTTGACATATAACCTGTTAAATCTTGCTGAACCCTAATAAGCTATTTGACTATTTGTTGCAGGATTTAAAATTTTTAAAAGAGGAATCCTTATGTCCGTAAATCCTAGGAATGATGGGGTTAAAACATCTTACATTTAGCCATTAGCGACTGAAGTAAGGTTTTTAAAATAGTAGAAATTTAAGGTCCAAAAAATTATGATTGATAGGTTTAAGCTAAATCTTGCTTACTGGACACCTAAAATAGGATACCACTGCCTGTGGAGCATCATATCAAAGATCTAGGCAGTCAAATTAAAATTTAACCTTTTTTAGGGTTTAGTTTTTATGCTAGGCACAAGTCCTCGTATTTTGCAAGTTGTATAGGGGAATTTATTTAGAGTGGAAACAACTAAATCTAGAATGTTTTCTCATAATAATGCCTTTATTTTAGAGAAGCAATTTTGAAATTGTTTTAAGCTAACTTGTGAACCTATTATTACAGTGGGTGTTGTCTTCGAAGGAGATCAACTTCCCATATCCAGTGGCATTGACTTTACTGCATATGGTTTTCTCCTCTATACTATGTTTTATCCTAACGAAAGTTCTAAAGGTACTTTTTTCAGCAATTTGTTGTATATTTAACTCTTTTTCTCTAGTATTTGTAGTGGTATCATTGGATTTGATACATTTGATTTATAAGCTTTATTTCTGATGTTATTCTTCACTTTACATGCTTTTGTATTGGTCTTCATTGTTTTTTTTCTTCCCCTCAGATTATAAAGATTGAAGAGGGAGTAACATCAGAAATGTGAGTATGGAGCAATGTTGATTATGTAATTATCAAATCTCCTTGTTATCTCAAATTTAATTTAGATGTTTTTGTGAATGGAAAGTGTATCTTATAACACTAAAAATTTGGTTATGAATATTTGTTGATCTGATGCAACTTTCATTTTTTAAAACCACAATTGATCTACCATAGGGAATATCATTCTTGGTTCTTTTTATGGGAAATTGAAGCTTTGCATAAAAAGGATAAGTTTATAATAAGATACCCAATATGGATTTAGGATGTAACATGCAAAATGATATGTTAATTTAATTGTCAAAATCATTAGAATATAACTCATGGTGTTTAAAACATAAACTAACCTGGTCTAAAATGAATAATGCGCTAATGATGGTGATAGTTCCTATTTACTTGTTTCAAAAAGGTTTTGTTCAAGATTTAAAATGGATAAAGTTCATCAATTTTTTATTGCAGGCCATATTCAAATTCTTGAGGGGAATTTTGTATTTTCATATCTTTGCTTATTTCTTCTTCCTTAGATGTTATTTTTATGTTAGAAATTTATTAGCCATAAAACATATATGAATGTAACTGCACTCTTTGAATGAAGACCAATCCCTGATTAAGCTGAGGTATTTTATTATACCATATGTTTTTACAAAGTTTAGATTTTTTGGAGGGTTAACTATGACGTAATAAGCCACATTACAAATAGCTATTAATACTAGGCTTATAGTAATAAGAAATATAAGTATATTCCATTGCATTGTCAAAATCATTTTAAAGTTTACATGATGTTATATTGGTAAGAATCTTTATGATAAAATAAATTTTCTTGCTCCTCAAGTACTTGTCTGGTAGTTACATAGAACAACTTATCAATTGATTGCACCTTTAGCTAAAATAAATTTGTGTTGTAAGGTTGAGGCATCACTTATCTTTGAGGCTTCTTTATACCAGTAGTCAACTTTGTAAGTTTTTCTTTAATAATAATAGTTTGCATTTATTTGTACTCATGCATTATTAAATCTTGCTCTCGATTGATCCTTTTGTTTGTCAATTTGTGGTCTTTCTCTCTCTCTCTCTCTCTCTCTCTCTCTCTATATATATATATATATATATATATATATATATATATATATATATATATAGATAGATAGATAGATAGATAGATAGATATACCCTGTTTATGGCTTATCTTGTTTGGCTCCATTTGAGCTCGATCCAGGGAAAAAATCAATTCATTCTTCAAGCTAAACGCCTATCACTAATTTGGCATTTAACTGCTTGACAAGGCCTATTACTTCAAAAGTCTAAGGCCTTTTAGCCAAAAGTCTAGGTGCCCTAAGTAGGATGTTATTGGGATTAGAAAGATGACCATAAATTCATCAGTTGTGGTTGAATTGAAGTCCATGACATAGCAGTTCATGGTGGACCATGAGATGTAAAAACTCTTAGTATTGTGGGAAGGTAATCTTCTTACATCATGCAGCTATTAAAAACCTTTGAAACTTGCAATGTTTCCCTCTCTTATCGAAAAGTATTTTTATATATTAGCAGATATAAACTAGTTGCCTTCCTTCTTTTCGGTGACAAGTGGCTCAACTAGTTCTACAAAATTTTCTATTACTTTTGTAGAGGTTATAGGAAGTTTAATTGGCTTATTAAACACCAGATATGCTACCTCCATTATTCCAATTGGTGCAATGTTTGCAATGACCCTCTGGTTGGGAAACAGTGCATACCTGTACATCTCTGTTGCATTTGCACAGATGCTGAAAGCTGTCAGTAAGTGACGTCTTTTTTTTTAAAGCACATTGATAGTGTCTCCCATCTCTTCATCTCTTGATGTGCAAGTATGTATATTTTTTGTGTTGCATTTGCAGTGCCCGTAGCTGTTTTCATTCTTGGAACTGCAGCTGGCCTTGAAGTACTGAGTTGCAGAATGTTCTTGATAATGTTTGTTATCAGTTTTGGGGTGGTTGTTGCCTCCTATGGGGAAGTCACCGTTAGTTGGGTTGGAGTGGTATATCAGATGGGTGGGGTTGTAGGAGAAGCCCTTAGGCTTATCTTCATGGAAATTTTTGTGAAACGAAAAGGCATACGCCTGAACTCAATATCAGTGATGTACTATGTCAGTCCATGCAGGTATGTTATCTCTTACACTTTTTTAAGATGATAAATTAGTATAGTATAATGTTTTCTTTGTAAAAAAAATATTCTTTTTTTGCAGTGCATTCTGCCTCTTTATCCCATGGTTATTCCTAGACAAACCAAAAATGGATTCAGCTGGGCCTTGGAACTTTCCACGTTGATATTGTTTCTTAACTGCCTCTGCACCTTTGTGCTCAATCTCTCGGTTTTCCTTGTTATCTCAAGAACAAGTGCGCTGACTATTCGTGTTACTGGAGTTGTTAGGGACTGGGTGGTAGTTTTATTTTCTGCTGCCCTATTTTCTGATACGAAGTTGACAGTTATCAACCTGGTTGGTTATGGAATAGGTATGCTACAGCAAAATTCAAGTAGTTATGCAACGCGATTGGCCAAATTTATGAATTTTCAGAACTTTATTGCATGTATAACTTTTCAGGTTTATGGTTAATTACACATATTGCCCTACTTTCTTTTATTTACTAATTAATTTGAATATTAGATGGAAATTCATTTTGCCACAAAAACCACCTCTTTTTAAATGCTGTAGAAAGGATACATACATCAACTCCTCCTTAGATCTCGTATTAGAGTTCATTTGATTGCTTGAAGATATAAACTATGTTTTTGCAAAATGATGAACTTACTACATGGCAACCCTATCTTGATCTTGGTAGCCCATCAATAAAATCTATAACTCTCATTACACTTTCATTTTATTATTTGTAAGGCTTACAATAGTCCACTTAGATTATGATGTTTAGATTTAATCATCTGATAAGTAGAACATTTAACAATAAATTATAATATATTTCTCTTCAATCATGGCCACCCAAAATAATATTTTGAGTTCTTGATATATCTTACTTTCTAAATGAATGGAATAACCCTGAGTAATATGCTTCGCAGAAAATATATATTTTTAATTCATCAACATCAAGAATATAAATTTCGCCTCTATATCTCAATAATTCATTCTTATCAATCTCATACTCTTTTATATGATGTGCTTTCACCAAATTTAAGATTTTTTGAAAATCAACATCTTATAGTAGTCCATTACATGTCCTCTTATCTAATGCAATATTAATTGGTTTGACTTATGATAATTTTATCTGATCCATATCTTTAATCAACTCATTTTATTGAGAAATTAACTATATTGCACTTCTAATGTTTTTCTATTTTAAGCATCAACAATAATATTTATCTTTCTTGGAAGATATTATATGGCCAAGTCATAATTTTTAATGAGTTTTAATCGTCATCTTTGTCTTAAAAACTTCATGTTGAAAATATACTCCAAATATTGATGATCAGTGAAGGCTTTACACTTAACTCTATATATATCTTTCGTGTAAACACAGTTTCTAGTAACTACAAATCATACATATGACAATTTCTTTCATGATTATTTAAGGTTTAGGAGTAAGTAACCACTTTCCCATGCCTTATTAAAACACACCCCAATCCCCTTAAGAATGTATCATTGTAAATTTAAATTCCTTTTGTATTTGATGAAATACTAGTGCAATGATTAAACTAGTATTTGACTTATGAATAGATTTTTTTATCAGCTTTTGTGTAACAACTTTTCCATGCCTTTCATAATGATTATTATATTCAAAGTTTATTAGCTTTTGTGTTAATTTAGATTATGGCATGATGATACGAGAAAGTTCCTCAACAAAGTTTCTACAATATCCAACAATACTCATAAAGCTCCTTCTATTACTATGGTTGGTTTTGGCTAATTAGCTATTGCTTGATTTTTATTTTGATCCACTTAATTACCTTTACTATTAATCACATATCTAAGAAGTGCAACACTTTTCAACCAAAATTCATATTTAGAATATTTTACATATAATTCATTCCTCATAATTGTTTGTAAAATTGCATGAAATTAATTAACTTAACTATTTGAATCCTTTGAATTATACATAATATCAATTGTAAATACAATTACAAACATATCTAGAAATGGTTTGAAGAATTTTGTTCATGTGATTTATAAATATCGTTGGAGCATTTGTCATGCCGAATGACATAATTATAAATTCATAATATATATTTTTTGTACTATATGCTTTCTTTTGCTATATCTTCTTCGATTTGTAATTGATAATATCTTTCTTATAAATCAACTTTTAGAGAACATTAAAGCTCTTTTAAGTTTGGTTAAATAGATTATCAATTCTTAGTAATGGATACTTATTTACAATTATAAGCTTGTTCAATTTTTTATAATCAATGCATGATTGTAGACTTGCATCCTTCTTAATAAAAAGTATTGAAGCTCTATGTATTTGATTGAATGAAAGCCTTCTCTAATAATTTTCCTTCAATTAATTTTTTAATTCTCACAACTTTTGATCCTCATTCTATATGTGCCTTTATTATAGGTTCTGAATCTAGTACCAAATTAATAGAAAAATCTATCTTTTCAACTAGAGATAAACTAATAAATTATCTATGAAAATTTTGGCTATTCTCTCATGGTTGATATATTATATGAAATGGAAAGAAATGTTAAATTTAGGTTAAACTTCTTAAAAAGATTTGTCATAAAAATTGTCATGTCCCAGTCCAAGGATTGAAATTTTCAAGACCGTTGGATGGTGAAATTAAAATATTAATTTTTCAGATTACTAATAGTTTAAAATTTATCTAAATTCAAAATAAAATACAATTTAAAATTTTAAAACCTAGTGGAATAATTACAATTTTAAATTACAATACACAATGAAAAGAAAGTAATATGCATCATGATCTTTTCTTTTAAATTATAAAAATTCATGAGATAATCTAATATATTAATATCAATTATGACCATAAAGGATATCTAAACAAATGCATAAATTTTGAAACATTAACTTTTATTTTATTTTTCAGGATTTAAATTTTTAACTTTTAATGAACCTTTTATCTTAATTTACACATCTATCTTAGGAGCACCTTTAAGCATAACCTAATTCACCTCTAGCTGATACATATCCCCTTCAACATAGCAGAGCGTAGACAAATCCACCATTATCTAGGATGGAGAAGCTCCAACTCACTTCTAGCGATACATCCCTTGTTAGCAAGTAGGCATGAGTCTAATATCCACTATTGTTTGAGGTAAAAAAAAAAGCCATCTACGAGTGAGAGCATATTGCACATAAGTTGGTGAACTCTTTTTGTCATGCACACAAGTACACATAAAAATAATATTTTTTTATTTGCATTCATCATAACATGCTTTATCTTTCGGTACGACATTATACTTGTCTACTAACCAGTACATAATATTCTGTAGAAGATTTATGTATCATGTTGTAATGATCAAATGTTATACTAAAAGAAATTATTACGTATTCATTCTTTAAGTAATACTAATGCATGTGTTATTCTTAACAATATGATAGTTAAATTGTTGTAGAGAGTTAGTTATCAAAATCATGAATGTGAAGAACATAACTCAAACATATTAATTAAATTCGTAAAGTTCAGAAATAGGAAATAGTATTAAGATTCAAAAATGTAATTATCCATCCTAAGTCTTGACTTTTTCTTTTGACTTAAATTTAGGTTAAACTTCTTAAAAAGATTTGATATAAAAATTGTCATGTCCCAGCCCAAGGATTGAAATTTTCAAGACCGTTGGATGGTGAAATTAAAATATTAATTTTTCAGATTACTAATAGTTTAAAATTTATCTAAATTCAAAAATAAAATACAATTTAAAAATTTTAAAACCTAGTGGAATAATTACAATTTTAAATTACAATACACAATGAAAAGAAAGTAATATGCATCATGATCTTTTCTTTTAAATTATAAAAATTAATGAGATAATCTAATATATTAATATCAATTATGACCATAAAGGATATCTAAACAAATGCATAAATTTTGAAACATTAACTTTTATTTTATTTTTTAGGATTTAAATTTTTAACTTTTAATGAACCTTTTATCTTAATTTACACATCTATCTTAGGAGCACCTTTAAGTATAACCTAATTCACCTCTAGCTGATACATATTCCCTTCAACATAGCAGAGCGTAGACAAATCCACCATTATTTAGGATGGAAAAGCTCCAACTCACTTCTAGCGATACATCCCTTGTTAGCAAGTAGGCGTGAGTCTAATATCCACTATTGTTTGAGGTAAAAAAAAAAAGTCATCTACGAGTGAGAGCATATTGTACATAAGGAGGTAAACTCTTTATCATGCACAGAAGTACACATAAAAATAATATTTTTTTATTTGCATTCATCATAACATGCGTTATCTTTCGGTATGACATTATACTTGTCTACTAACCAGTACATAATATTCTGTAGAAGATTTATGTATCATGTTGTAATGATCAAATGTTATACTAAAAGAAATTATTAGATTCATTCTTTAAGTAATACTAATGCATATGTTATTCTTAACAATATGATAGTTAAATTGTTGTAGAGAGTTAGTTATCAAAAATCATGAATGTGAAGAACATAACTCAAACATATTAATTAAATTCGTAAAGTTCAGAAATAGGAAATAGTATTAAGATTCAAAACTATAATTATCCATCCTAAGTCTTGACTTTTTCTTTTGATTTAAATCTTTACCTTTTAAATCATACACCATTGTTTGCTCCTATAAATAAAAAATCACAACCAAATATAAAATACATAAATAATAAGAAAGTTAAATAAATATTTAAATCTTTTTAAATGAATTTCTCTTTTAAATACTCAATTATTATTTTTCTTTATTTTTTATAAATGATCACGTATAATCTTTCTATTCCTATTTTCCTAGGAAAAGTCAAATTTATTCTTTATTACAAAGATAACATCTTAAAAAATTCACATATTTTGTTTATTAAAATATTTTTATCTTTTTATAACTTAAACTTCAAAATAATAATTCTTTTAAATCATAAAATTAAGATAACTTCAATTTCAATTTAAAATAACCTTATATTATTTGGGATTAAATCTCAACAAAATATCTTTGCTAAATAAAATTGCATATTCTCTACTTATAAAATATTTTTACTAAATCTAGCATGTTCCAGCTTTATAACATAAAATTTCTAATGAATTATATACTTATATTTGAATATAGGCAAAAACTATGGCGTCTACTAATGTTATATTCTATTTAACTAGTTAATTATTTTTTCTTTTATTATTGTTTTAATTATTTATATTCTTAATTAATTATTGTATATATATAGGCTTTTTAAAATAAGTAAATAATAACTCTGATTTAAATAATCTTTATTATTTAAAGTATACTTAGTTTATCATATTTAATACATTTTATTAAATTTAGGTTGATATTTAAATTACATTATTTACCTAATAATAAATTTTTTTGGCATAATATTATCTCCCCCGCTATATATATATATATGACAAAAGAAGTAAGCAATCAACAAGCTATAATCCCACGATTCGGCCAAAACTACACTTCATGCATGGTCGAGTGTAGCTTGGGTAGGGTGTGACCCTCCTTACTTGACACCGACGCTTGCTATCCTCGCACAATACTCATATCATCCCCGAGCTCACCATCCTTGAGTGAGCCCTCAATCTTGCCTGACTCTCCTCCTTCATTTGCTCTTGCTCGCATGGTTGTGTTTGGTTCAAAGCCAGCGACTTCTCCCTTCTCTCACAGTTTGTCTATGCTCGCCCCTCCTTGGTCGTCTCCCTTATACCAATGAACCTTCTAATGTCGGTTCGATTCGAACCAACATTTGCTAGTTTGATTTGAACCAGCATTTGTCTGTTCAAAATTTTTTTTTTTTTTTAATGGGATATCACAAAATATTGTGCCTTTCTTTAACCTTCATGTTCGTTAAAACAAAATTATATTCAATTCCTATGATATTGATAGTTTCTTTGTTGTATTAGGATATTTTTTTTATTTTTATCTCATTGTATTATTAATAAATTATTCTTTTTTTTTAAATTGCATGCATTGCATTATGTGTTTTGCCTCATGGTTTTGTGGAACATTTTGTATTATGATGTGCTATTTATTAGTGATAAATATGCTTCTTCTTTAATGGCAATACCAAAGGAAGATATAATAGTAGGGTTTTTCTTCAATATGGACTTGTGGAATAAGTCCATCATAAGGATCTTAGCCAAGAAAAAGGTGGTTGGTATTGTCATAAAAATAGTAGCTTCAAAAACCTCATTTTTTGACAATCTCGTGTTGAAATTGGGGTTGGATATTATGGCCCATCCCAACTTTTATCTTTTGGGTTGAATTCATAAGACCAATCACCAGTGTCATCTCGGATTTCTGATCTCAAAGGATGATTATTGATGAGATGTTATATGAGATAGTTCAATTGGATGTCTGTCTGCCAAGCCTCCTTTGGTGTCCTATACCTTCATGATATACATGCAGTACTACATGAGGGACCTTATTAGTGTGCCAATTCATCAAAGATACAAGACGTTCCTGTTAAAGGTAGTTTATGACATTCTCATAGTGGACAGAATAACAGTAGGGAAAACAAAGAAGATCACCAATATCAGTTAGAAGTTCTTTTTATTACTTGTTCATTCAATTGACGAAGAAAGAAGCCATACTCTCTTTACCTTAGGAAAGATTGGTGACGTGTTGATGCAGAAGTTGGTTAGAGCTATCATCACTCTTTAAGGAAGCAACCCATTAAGCATGGAATTCAATTCATCTTAGATGTGTTGCTGTCAAATCTCTCAATGCGTTGGAATGTAATTATGAAAAATGAGATCATATAATAAATCATATAGCTGCTTGAGAATGGAGCAATCCAACCCAAAAATTAATGTAGCACATCAAATGGTATTTCAGTTCAGTTAACTGGATCCGTTTCAAGTGTAAGAGCAAAGGCTCAAGCTACCAAAATCCCATGAAAAAGAGCTGAAGTCAAAGCTATTAGCCATATAAACTTAGATCCATCTATGTAGTATTTGCTGAATGCAAATATTATTGGTTGATTTGATTTTTGAGCTAACAAAATCATTTGCACGTGTTTAAGTCCTAACAAATCCATGTGCACACTGAAAGCTCAAAAAGCAAAAGCTAGCAGCAAGTCTGGAGCACACGCTTGATGATGATTATGACTTGAAATAATACAATCAACTAAGCTAGATTGAGAACAAGTTTGTATCGGATGAGTAGCAAGCTGGACAAGGAGCTGCTCAAGTATTAGAATAGTGTTGTAATGAATCCTTATTTTCTTTTTGTTATCATCTAGGTAAATTTTGTTGTGAAACAACCGGCATATGCATGAGTGAATTTAAATTAAAATTGATTTAAAATTACTAATTATTTTGAATTGATTTTAATTGATTTTATTGTATGATATACATGATAATTTTAGAATTCCAACATATTAATTTTCTTTGATTAGGGAAAAATATGAAATTAAATTTTATGAACTAATCATATTTTACCATGTATATCATATTTGTACAATGAAGTCTATTTGAAATGTTGGACCAACATATACTCTTTTCTTAAGTAGGTTAATTCAAACTTTGAACTGTTTGTATTGTATGATAAGTTATACAATTAATATAAATAAGTAGCGAGAACCAATAGACTAATTAATTCATATCAAGGGTAATAGATCATACTATATGATCTTGATTGGATAATATAATCACTCTAATAACAACAAAAATAACAACAATAATAATAAGCCTTCATCCCACTATGTGGGTTGGCTACATGAATCTTATTTCTCCATTGTGTCCTATTATGTGTCAAATTCTCATATAATTCTAATATGAACACCCAAAACCAAATTTTTACAAAATAATGGATTGAATTATTCATAATTACAATCTATTTTTGTACATTATGATCTGCTTGAATTACTTAAAATAGTCTAATTAGGATTTGTTTTGGTTAGCACTTGATATAAATATTTTTTTACTAATTTTAGAATATATGATTATTGCTGCCAATTGAGAGAAAGAGGGGAGATGAAGGTTTTTTCAAGTTGGATATCCAACTCTTGATTTTCATACTTTCAAAGAGGGATTTTCTTGTGAGATTGTGCACATGATGGTTGTCCCTCAGATTTTTTCTTAGTCCTCTATGTTGTAAATCTTAGCTTGTTGGAGAAGCTTTTTGGATGTATTTATAAGTGATCGTTGTGATCTCGTGGAGCTTAGTCTTATTATAGTGACTTGCCAGTGGGCAAGAGTGGCTCTTTTTGTATTTAGAGTAGAAGAGGGTGTAGGGTTTCTCCATTATTTGTTAAAGAGGGAGGTCTCCCCTTCTTGCATGGAGCAAAAGGAGTGAATGGTAGAAATCTAAATTAGAGGACTCTAGGATGATGAACCATTATAAAAATTGGTTTGCAAATTCTTTTACTTCGTATCGTTACTCTTGCAACTTATTATTATTTGATATTTGTTCATGGATGTTCATGCTAATGATGATTGTTGTCTTATTTAGATCTTTAGTTTATCTCTTATAAAAATTGGTTTGCATATTCTTTTACTTTGTATCGTTACTCTTGCAACTTATTTGCTCATGGATGTTCATGCTAATGATGATGAATGGTTGTCTTATTTAGATCTCTAGTTTATCTCTTGTAGCAATTGTTTTGAAAATTGAAAAACAAATTTTGTGGTTGATTTCCTTTCATTTCTATTAATAAATCTCATCTCATTATTTAAATGAAAATAAAATTTTAATATGTTATTGTGATTTCAAAATTGTTTGTTTTAAATATTAAATGATAATTTATTTTTAGCTTTTTTGATTTTTTTAAACAAAAAATAAAAAGGTAAAATATACACCAATTAACCCCACTTGTTGATGTGTCATTCACTTCAAAAGCTTATGTTAAAACCCAATATTGAAATTCTTCAAATCTTTTTTCTCTTATTTTTGCATTTTTCAATTTCCTTGAAATCATGAAAAATGAAATTAACTGTAGAAAGTCTCATTCCACAAATTCTCTCGAGTTTGGGATATTTCATGAGCCACTTGTTACTTACAAATATGATTTGATATATTTTGAACTTTCTATTATTGAATGAAATTTTTGAGTGAAGAACTACTCTTTTATTGTACTTGTGGGGTGGCTACAAGAATGCCTATATTTTGGTGAGATAAAGTTATTATTTTATTGTAGGTTTTGCTGTTCTTGTCTCTTAAACATCTCTTAATCATCCTATCATCTCCCTCGATATCCTAAGCCTCCATTGAGATCAGCCACCACCCAACTTAAGTCTTACAACCATTTCAAACCCCCACTTGTATATCTCAACCAAATCATGCAAGATTATGATTTAGTTAACTCCTCAACACTCACTCAAACTCCACCAAATCTAACCAATATTTCTTTAATTTTTTAAAGAATTTCTTGTTATTTACCCCACCTAACACTCATCCCTCAAAATGATCTTTTAAATTAGTCGAAACTATTTCAAGCTAGACTAGTCTTAGCATTCCACCATTATATTTTATTAAACCTCATTATTCCATTAAAAATTTCAGGATCCCTTCTTAAACATCACATTAAAGATCTATAGCCTTTTCCAGCTCTTAGTCTCTTCAAAAGTTTATCTACCACTATCATATTTGTTATTAGAGCAAATTTAGGAAGAAGAATATTTGGTCATAATTTTTGGAGATCAAAGGGGAATTTTGTTGTGAAGGATTTGCCTCTAAAGATTTTAGAGCCACACTAGCTAGTTTGAGATTAGTGAATTCTTTTTATGATTGATTTATTTTATATTAATAGCTTAAACGTGTAATTTATTTCTTACAAATTTATGGTACTAGCTCCACTATATAGCTAGTCAATATCTCATGTGAACTGATCTGAGAACTTCTTGAATGAAAACTTTGATAAGAGTATTCCACTTCAAGAAAATAAATTTTTTATGCACATTATTTTTTTATAATTTTATTTATTTTTTATGCTTTATTTGTTAAATATTTGAAATTATTTTTAATTTTAAGGACTTGAAGCTTGCTAGTTTTATGCATTTATTTTCATTATATTAAAATTATATGCATAAGAATATGTGTATAAAATTTGATATGCTTGAAGCTAAAAAGGTTTCAAAAGGATTGCTTAAGAAGAGCTTGAGATGTAAGAATTTATTATACTTCTTTTTCACCTTGAAGCTTTTTTAGCTTGTAATTCATTTTATTTTTGCATCTATATTTTAATATTTACTCCCTCTCATTTATAGCCCTTTCTCTCTCTTATATTTCTTTATATATTTAAATCATATAATGATACTTAAGTTAGTTTTCAAAGATCAAATTGGAAATTTGATTGGAATGATTGATTCTTTAGATCTTAGAATTTATAAAAATGATGTTAAGACTAAAGATTTATTTGATGAAAATGGAACTCAAATGCAAGAACTTAATGATCAAATATTAGTTATAATGAATAATTTGTAAATCAATAGAAACTCTACCTCACTTTCTTCCCAAAGCCATAATGTAACCCTTAAAAAGATGATTTTTCCTACTTAGACTTAGGAGAAGACCATCTCATAAGGGATAATCCAGCCCTAAGGAGGTAGAGAAGAATACTATAAAGAAATGTTGATGACTTTAATGATTCCTTTATGATAGTTAAAGGTGAACTCTCACTTCCAAATAACATCTTAGATTGTTAGTCCAAATAGATTATTTCTTTGATTAACACGGAATGGGTGAATACCATAGTTGTAATTGCTAAAATGAAATTAACTAAATATGCTAAGATTTATTTGACAAATACTTTAACCAAGAAATATGTTTGGTCATTTTCATGGTATGCAAAAAGTGGGGTATAAATTTTTGAAAAACATTATCTCACCTTTTGGTCTATTTCAGTTACTTACCATAGAGCATATTTGTCCACTATTTTATCACCACCATCATAGGTGATGTGGTTAGAGTTGATCAAGAAGAGCATGTGGGCGCCAAAAATTCATGTCTAGCCTTTCGGTGAGGAGAGTTGATTTTGTGCATACTCAAACTTTCAAAAGACTGATGGATTGTAGATAAGATACTACCCAAAGATTTCACCATTATTTTGTGAGGGCTTTATATTTGATTTCAAGTTTCCTATAAGCGTAAGCTTATAATTAATTATCCCTCCCAATGATGAGAGATAATTTTCAATTAATACTAATTATTAGGTCGCTAATTACTTAGTGTATAATAACGACGAATGAAGTTTAAAAATTTATAAAATTCTTTATCTTCTAATTTAAACGCGGATGGTGAGGAAAATGATGATGAGCCCGATCAACATCTTATGGTTTTATCATCCCGGTAGTAGTGGTTCCTAGCTTATATAATCAGAGGAGGTAGTCGACCTAACCTGATTGAAAGATCCTTGTCAACAGTCATGCGTTGTTTCATTCAAGAGATTCTTATAGACTTGAGTTGATATTTATCTAAAGAGATAACTTTAAGTCCATCTTAGCTAATAGAGGGTTTTGTGTCCTATCAGGTGCACCTTATAGTTCACAATTTAAGGGAGTGAATCATTGGAAACATACAAGTTAAAGTCGTGACCATAATATAATAGTATCATTTCACGATAAATCACCCGGTTAGAGGGCTTTGGTTGTAATCACACTTTTATTTAGTGTCATTTGGCGGCAAAATCACACAAGCAGAAGATATGCCACATTCTTACTAACATGAGATTATTTGAGAAAATAGTAATGTATTTGATTTGACATTGACTTTTTTATGAGCTACATTTTTTTTAAATAAATTGTCATTTATGACAAACATTATGAGTGGGTGGCTGGATGTTAGTTTTAAGTTTTAGATGATTAATTTTATTTGAGCATTTTAAATTTAGCATCTTTTACATTTTCTTATTTTATTAAATTTAATTGATTTGATTTAAAATTTTAAATATAAATTGATGGTGATATTCCCTCTGATTGAGATATTCATTCAACATGACCATCATCCATGTTAGATTTTATCAACTTTGTTTGTTTGCATACAAAAGATTGAGCCTATAGTCAATTTAAAGATTAACTATCTTATAGGATTAGTCAACTCTAGCTTAGGCATAAAGGATCGAGTCTAGGGTTTGCGTTATAGGAGTTTAGATTTAAGGTGATTTAGTATTAATGTTTTGCAAATTTTAATATTGATAACCCCTTCGGTTGAAATGTATGATCATCACAGCCATCACTGAGAGTATTTAGTCATAGATAGCTATCCCATAGTCATATGATCGAGTTAGTTTCTCAAAGATTCTCTCAAGGAGAGAAGGCTATGACAATACTAATAAGTGGCTATGACAATACTAATAAGCTTTTCCTGCAATCACATGATGGATTTAGCTTCTCAAAGATTCTCTCAAGGAGAGAAGATTGTGATAACATCACTAAGTTTGTTAATTTGGACTCAACCCAAATACCCAATTGGGAATCAATCCATATTGCATCCTCAAACACTAAGTTTAGGCTTTTAACACGTGTCAGTGCATATATGGGTGTATCGTATTGGTTACAATTCATTTAAGTTTTTTATCATCGAAATTTTATCAACCATTTATTAGAAGAAAGTATTTACTATTTTTAACTTTTAGCTTGAGGGTCGATAGCACATGGTCATTGACTTATATAAAATTAGTGTTGATAGGAATGTGATATGCATGCAACATAGGATCATCATTATAATTATTGTGTTTCAAAACACTAGTTAAAATGACATCTCCTTTTGAGATTTTGTCTTGATTTTTCGATGAGAGATGCTAATTAAGGGAAGTCTGGATGCAAATCTCAATTGGGAAGCATATGGTTCGCTTTTGTTTTACAATATTAATGCAAGGAAGTCTACTAATGTGACCTAATTATACTTCTTTGAAGCAATATGCTCAAGCTTGAAACTATCTCGAGATATATGCAGAATGTCTTATTGTTTGAATGCTTGCATAAATTATAGAGTATTTGAGTTAAATACATTGTCACTCTGTAATATGTGCAATCTTTCAATCAAAGTCTCGATTAATGTCTTCTGTCAATTTGTATTAGGGTTGCAAATCAGGTGGCATAAGGAGTCATTTCATTTGTTCAGTCATTTAAAGTACCACTCAATTAGTTTGTGTTTAATTAATACTTATTTAAATTCTTAAGTTTCAATGACTTATTTCATGTTTGTCAATGAGCTTTAAATTCTTTGTGACTCTATCACATTCAACACCTTGTAAAATGAGCTATTGTATCTCTTTCAAATTCTTTTGTATGAATTTAAGTTCTTTTAAATTCTTTTGATGCAATATGCAATATTGTTTGAACATTCATTGAAGGATCATGTTCATGCTCATTAGCATTCATCTATCTCATTACAAATTCTATTTGTGCTCACTAAGGAACCACTTGGTTCATTTTTAAGTCCCTTATGAGTCATATTTAAGTTATATTAGCATTCTCAAATAGACTTTCAAGCATGCCTCGCCACCATCTCTAACTAATCGAAGCATGACATAACAGAGATGGGTAAATCTAGCTTTCTGAATATATTTCAAACATTTATTTTGAAATTTATTTGCCACAAAATAGAGTAAGAGATACATTCAATTATTTAAATTCATCCATCATAGTAAAAAAAAAAATTTTTATAAGAATAATCTACCAAAAATCAATCATTGCAAGAGGAAGCAATTTAAACTAAGATTACTAATGTTAAACAACAAAGCTTCTAAAGCATCAAATTTGAAACAGTAAACTTAAACTTTATTTAGACTTACCTTAAAACTTATTTACAATGATTTTTTGACACTTCCAAAAAAAATAGGTAAAAACCTATTCCTTAATCTTATTATTCTCTTTTCTTATTAAAATAATTATATTCATCTAATAAGTCATGCAACTTAGCAAGATAACTAAATATAATATGTAATTTAAAAATTGAAGAGTATAAATTAATATGCATGCCATTCAGGAAATTTATAACAACAAAACCATATATATATATATATATATATATATATATATATATATATATATATATATATATATATATATATATATATATATATATAATATGTCATATTGTCATGGTCATTGACTAATGTAAATTATTTCGAAAGCTACATTGAGACTATTTTATCTATATAAAGGACTCTTTTCCCCCATTTCATATTAATTGAAGACTCTTATCTTACTGGAGATCCTTTTGCCCCATTGAGGACCCTTCTGTTCTACTTGCGCAAGTAATATAAATGTCATATAACCAACTTGACTCCTATTACACGACACTTCTCAGCTTTGTATGTTTAGATAACCAAACTATTCATTAAGCATGAAATCCTTAATTTAAATCTGCAAAACAATTATAAATGCAATTGAACAACATATAATATTACATGCTTGAATTTATGAATGAATTACACAACATATGGTATATAATCAATTGCTTAATCGCAGGATTAGAATATAAAATATTGTATATGCAATTTGCACATAAATAAGAAGCTACATTTCAAAATATGAAGAGCTTTTAATGTATTACTATCATTACACTATGTCATATTCAAATACGAATGTGAAAAATAAGATGACTTTCCTTCTATATTAAAATTTGTAAATCTTAGTCAATTCAAAAATTCCCCCCGCTAATTGGGTTTCTCGAAATCTTCTCCTTATATACGCAATTTTGATGTGACTTTTTCTTATAAAAACTTATAATTTATTGCCTGATAAAAAAATCAATTAATTGAAAGTATTTTCAAAAATCCACACTTAAAGCAAACTAGACAATTTTTACCTTACGTATTTTCCTTCTTTCTCACCTCTTCTATTTCTCTTTTCTTCTCTTTCTTCCTTTTTTTTTCTTCTTCTGTCCTTTTTTTTCTTTTCTTCTTCCTTCACTTCTTTTTTTCTTCCTTTCCTTCTTCTTTTTCCTTTTTTTTCTTGACTTCTTTCTTTTCTCCTAGCCTTCCCTTTCCTCTTAGTATGGCAGCAAGTTTTCACGGATATAGGATAAAAATTAAGGGATTAATGCTTTAATCACATTTAACACACACATACACAACACGACATGGATATGAGACACTTCTATTTTTAAAAATATGGGGCATAAACACACGTTGGATACAATATTATAATAATAATTAAAATAATAAAAAAATAAGTCATTTAATTATAAAATTGAATTTAATTACTTAAGTAACACACACACACAATATATATATATATATATACATATATATATATATATATATATATATATAATTTATTTTATTATGCTTTAATAATTCTAATGAATAAAATTTATTATCAATTCTAAATTTGTAAATTTAATTATAATTTTTCATAATTTTAATTATTTATAATAAATATATCTTATTATTTTCTCTTTTTCGCTCAAATCTAATTCCCTAAATTTTCAAAACTCTCTAAAATAATTTAAAATATAACAAACTATATTTAAAAATATTTTTATATAATATTAATTCAATTATTTAGGACATACATGTCTCTTTAATTTTTTTATATTATTTTAACCAAACACTTATCTGTCATGTTTATCATGTGTCGAAGGCGTGTTAGACTCATGTCCGTGTCGGATATGTGTTAAACACTGCATACCTTATTTTTGAAAGTGTTGATGTATCATATATATATATATATATATATATATATATATATATATATATATGTACATACATATATACATATATTCGCTATGTTTCCCATAAGTAAATCATCACCATTGATTAATATCTTGGCTAATGCATGCTTTGATAAGTGAAAAAAAGATTGAAATTCATTATTGTGCTACAGTAATGTATAATAATAATGAAGAGTGATTCAAATAAAAATTGTGGAAAATTCATAAAGCAAACTAATTTCATATATATTTTATCTTTAATAATTAGTATATAGTTCTATATTTTAAAATGATTGTTTTAAAGAGGAGAATGTAATGGCATGATTTTTAATGATTTTCATGAAAGTTGAAATTTTGGTGTATAATTTATTTGGATATTTTGTAATTGTACCTTATCAAAAATTAGACATTACACTTTCAAGTCATTGCAAGTCTTGTTAAACCTCTTAACATAAATCTAGTTTGACTTTGTTCTCATATGAGGGCAAATTTTCAAGTTTATTACATATTTCATTTGTGCTTGTTGACGAGCTATCGAGTCCTCTTTATGTGTCATTTGAATTTAATTTTGCAAGTGAATTTCCATTTTAGGACTTTGCAATGCTGTATTTTTAACTTAATTTTGATTTAATTTTAAATTTGCGTTTAATAGATACTTCATTTTGTTTTTCTGTTTAAGTCTTTTATTACTGCAAATTTTTAGTAGTCTCCTAGCATCATCCTTGCATAGGAGGCTACATACTGTGTTACAAAGAGCACGTATGAGTCGTTTAAAATGCGGCCTAAGTCTTCTCTTTCTTTTCACGCTACAAAGAGTGTGTATAGGTCAACTGCATGAAAATCACAAAAATTTTCCCGCTATCACAAAGAGCATGTATAGGGCTTATTCATTGCACTGTGAGTTTTCCTCGTTATACTATAAAAAACATATACGGGTTCCACTCGTCATGCCAAACACAACGCAATCGAAAATCTAAGATTTTGTTTTGAGGGTATTTTACACATTTGCATGTAAATAGAGATGGTGGTGAGTTGCACAGATTTTCAAGGGAAAAGGAGTGAGAGTGGTCGGGTAGTGAGAGAAAGAGGGAGAAGGTTGTCAGCTTGGTAAGAAGAGAAGTGGCTTCTTTTTCTGCAACTAATAGAGAAGTAGTATGAGGATTGGATGAGGTTAGTAGGAAGGGTAGTGGTACTGGACTCGATTGAGTAGAGGAAAGAAGTGTTGGCGACCTCATGCACATAGAGAGATGAGGGGAAAATTGGGGCTTGTTGGGTGTGAGGTTGAGGAAAGGAAGATATGGGAGGATCGACCAGAGGGTTATTGAGACCTGAGATGGAGATAGTGGTGCCCCGGCTCTAATAATGGGAGAGAGGACAGTTGGAGCGCCAGGGAAATGAGGAAGGGAGAGAGGAGCGCCAGTCTGGTAAAGACTGGACGAGCTAGTGCTTGAGCATGGGTTGCTGAGGCCAAGTGAGATCATGATGCTAATGAGAAAGCAATGTGAAGAGGGGATGGGGAGATGTTGAGCAGGGACCGAAGTGGAGGTAGATTATTGGTGGGGGAGTTGTTGGTGTGGTTTGCACAATAGGGGGCAGCTGAGGAGAGATTTGGTAAGCTGTGAGCTTGGCTGTTGCGTGAGAATGTGAGTAATGGGGAGGTTGCGGGCTTGGTTGAGGTTTTTTTACGTGAGACAAGAGGTGAGAGGAAGAAAAGAGACTGGGGGCTCATGCGGTATATGGGAGAAGGGATCTGGGACTTAACGTGAAAGATTTTGAGAGTCCACTTACAATTTCACATGAAGGAGAATAGGAGTTGACGACTGGTTTAGGAGTTCAGGTGGATGGACCATATGTGGCAGTCCACTTTTGGCTATTATTTTTGGTGAGGCATGGCAAAAATTGGTTTGGGTGGCAGATTAATAAGATTGGGTAGTAGTATATGTATGGTGAAAATCATTAGAGCATTTTCTCGAAATACTTGTTGATTTTGACGAATTTTTTGTGCGATGACCCCAACAATATGGGTGTTTATTTAAGAAAATTTCATCATCCAAGGTCGTTTGAATGACTTTAGTATTGATCGAGATGATTTCAACCTCAATCATGCGATGTTGCATCAATAGCTTGCCGTTCGCACCATACTCGATTGAATTAATTGTGGAGGGTCCCGTTTGATAGATTTTAACATTTCGACAATATCACAATCAATTTTGTGAACGAAGCGCATTTAGATGTTGTCGAGGCCATCCAACTTCTATATACACGAAATTGCACCAATGGATCATCTTATCCATCTAACTGCCACCAAGTGACTTGAGGAGCCTCTCTTAGTCAATTTTAACATTCCGAATGCATTGACACAATTGGTT
Source organism: Cymbidium sinense (assembly GCA_021442155.1). Lineage (NCBI taxonomy): Eukaryota > Viridiplantae > Streptophyta > Magnoliopsida > Asparagales > Orchidaceae > Cymbidium > Cymbidium sinense. Next base: position 23,451,182 of record CM038229.1, read on the forward strand.
TTATGATTGGAGGACATTTCAATAAGGTTTGATGATGATTGAGGTGTTTCAATTTCGATCCATGTGGCATCGCACTTGTAGATCGTCTTTCTCAGCGTATTTTCATGATTCATCATGACGAATATGCATGAAGGTTAATAAATGTTACCTAACAAATATGATTCGCCAATGGAGTGGATCATGTTTGTTGCAAACTGATTAACCCGATTTTGTATTGATATTATTTCTTAGTTTAACATGTTTGATTGAAGCTCAATTGTTACTCTTTGTTGGAAAGGGATGTAGTCTTAGATTAGCTGTGAGAATTGAATATGCTTGGCTTGACTTCAATAGTTTGTGCAACTTAATTAGAGTTTTCATTAGCCTAATACTTTGTGCTTACAAAAATTTGATGACAAGATTGACCTAATTAGTTTGCTTTGACTTCTTAGATGAAGAAGAGTGCCTCGGTCCTCTACTTTCTGCTTTGACAAACCTACTAAAGGTCTTCTTTCGATGGTGTAGATTTAAGCTTCCTTTGGCTCTAGCTTTATACTTAATGAACTTGACGAAGGGACTAATTTTATTTGTTTTGGGATTTGAAATTCTTTTTGTCTTGATTTTGTGCTTCACATACTTGATGAAGGATTGACTGATTTGTTTATTTTGACTTGTCAAGAAAAGAGACATGTCTTTAGTCCTATGCTTATTGTTTTGTCAGACTTATTGAAGGATGTGTGTCGGCAACTTGGCTCTCGAGGTTTGTGTCAGGTTTATGGTGAGGAGTTGTTAATCCAATGCTAGGTACTTTTGATGAATTAGGTGGCTACAGATCTCTTGGTTCAACCTTGTCCTTTGTATTAACATTAGGATGACTTCTTTGGCCATATACTTTCTACTATATTGGACTTATTGAGGAAGTTATTTCGGTCTGTTCTTTATGCTTAATTAGACCTTCTAAACATATATTGGAATATTAGTTTTCTAGCCATACTAAACTTCATTTGAGACTATTCTGAATCAAAGGTAATTTCCTCATATTTCATCTTAATCTACCGATCACTTGAGAAGATCTATTGGATCCAGTCTACTTTTGATTGCCAAGTTGAATTTACTTTGGGGTTGAATGACTATCATAATTGGACAGACGAGTAGCGACTCTTTCACTATAGCCTTTTCTTGTAACTTGTTGAGTGATGAATGCATCAATGACTCGGTTATATTAAGACTTGTTGAGTTTGACCTTCAAAATTTGCTTGAGTGTTTGACTTAGGCTGTGGTGGATTTTATCGTCAAATTGATGAACAAGGGCATTTTCATTGTGACCTTTTCTTATAACTTAGAGTGATGAGAGCGTCGGCGATTCGACCATATTTGGACGTGTTGAGTCTGACTTTTAAAACTTGTTTGAGACCTAGACTTGAATATGTAAGGGTTGATGCTTTACCAACTTAGCTAATCATAATTTCAAAATTGAGAGTTCTTATGATATGATATTTAGGATTTGATGAATCTTGGAGATGAGTCTTTGACGTTTGGGGCTATCTCATATATGTCATAATTGAAGATGTTTTTTTTTAGTTCTTGTAGATAGCTTTAATTTTAACAATGATGTTAGATATATATTCAGAGATCTTAGCATAGAACATGATGTCAACCTAAATATATTAAAAATGCCCCTTGTTTTATAAGGGAAAATTCGACAATATTGGGTATGAAAATTTTAAAATGTCCTCTATCTAATAGGATAATTGTAGGCTAATCCAAAGATATTTTATATATATATATATATCTTGGGATCTCGACTTAATGCACGATATCAATTTAGATAAATATATAAAAAATACTCCTTATCTTGCAAGAGAGTTTTCACAGTAACTTGAAAATTCATTCTCATACTGCAAGAGAATTTTTAAGTGAAATTACACATATTTGATATGAAAAATTAAAAGTGCATTATTTATTTAGACATAATTATTTATAATTTAGTGCAATATTTTTTGAGATATTGGTCATTGATTGATGGCATTGAATTAATAAGCTAGTGGTCTCCTCTTTATCTCAACTTCTCTATATGTAGGGGCCTTCTCAATTGGCTTTGAATTTATCGCCGATTTTGCGATAATGGATTATTGGCCTTCTTAGCATTAAGATCAATTCTTCTTTTTGGAATGCTCAGGGAAGTACTATTTTTTCAAAGTTTTGGACATCTTTGTTCAATAAATTTTTAAACTTTGTTGATATTGGAGTCTAATCTTATTGAGTGCTCTAGCTTCAACATTCGTAAATGAGTATTATCATCTTAAGTGAGGTTGAATTGGAAAACTAATGAAGTAATGGTTGCTCAATCATTAATGGCAAGACGACTTCAACTTCAAATGTCAAAACATAAGGAGTGGCTTTAGTTAACATTTGTAGGTGGCTTGATATGCCTATAATGCTTCTATTATTTATTGTGTCACTCTTATTTTTCGTAAGACTCTTTTTGAGTAGCTTCAATAGTGTCTTGTTTAAAGCTTCCGCCAAGCCATTAACTTTTGAGTTGTAAATTGATGAGTATCGTTAAGCAATCCTATGTTGATCAATTAACTTATAGATATTTGCACTCTTAATAGCTAGGTTGTTGTTTGAGATAATTTGGCGTACATTGAATTTATAGACAACATTATTGGTGAAGAAATTGATCACTTGATTAGCGCTGACTACTTTAAATTGAGTGGCTTTAGTCCATTTGGAAAAATAACCTGTTGTTGCTAGGATGAAGTGATAGTGTAGATCAATTGGTCCAATTATATCCATTCCTCAATATTTGAATGACCGTGATACTATTGTTGGGTGTAATGGATTTGAAAGTTGGTGGATGATGTCTCCATGGCCCTGATATTTGTGATATTTCTTGATATGATTGATGCAATCATTCACCATCAATGGCTAATAGTAACCCATTCTCTTAATTTTAATCACCATTTTAGGGTCTGATTGGTATGCGCTACAGAGTCTATCATGAATCTCAACCATAACTTTGTTTGCTCAAAAAACTTACAATACAGAGTGTTGTTGACATAAGCATATTGTAGAATCCTCTTCTCCATTTATTCAGCCAATGAATTATTGCTTGGTAATTTGGTTTATTTGAAATTGTCGATAAAAGATTGCCTCCAACTATCAGAATCTTCCATTATAAAGGCTTCATATGGCTTTTTTGAAGTATCTTCGTACTTGTTTCTTCTCTTGAATGACTTCTTGCTGTTCTTGGTGAGAGAAGAGCAACTTGAGTTGCATCTTGTTAGCTTAAGTTTGATAACCCTTTTACCTATGGGGATTATAAATTAGTTGGCTGTAGAACTCGACGAGTGAAAATTTTCAATCATTATGAAGTCATCATTCATACTTGCTATCTCTTTAGCTAATTTGGCCAGACAATCTACTTTACTATTTTTTTATCGTGAAACTTGAGTCAAGATGACTTTTGAAATTTGATTCATAAGCTCGATCGCTCTTTTGTGATAATAGGCTAGTTCAAACTTACTAATTTTTTAGATATCAATACTTGATTGATAAGAAGTTGAAAATCTCCAAAAACATGTAGGTTTTGAATGCCTATGACGATTCCTTCTTTAAGACTCATCATCAGTGCTTCATATTCATCATCATTGTTAGTCCGAGGTTTGGTGAACCTATACAAATGTCTAATTATTTCTCTTTCAGGACTTATGAAGATAAGGTCAATTCCATCATTTATTTTTGGGAAATTTGGAGGTTGAGCATGTTTGATTGATGACGCTCCTTTAAAATACATTTCTCAAATTTGCAATTTCTCTCTTTTATGAACGAGCAAGGTTTGCTTATTAGGTAAATCATCATTTAATAAATAGTTTGTTGGGATGGCATGTATAGCAAAGAAGTTTGCCAACATCTACCCCTTCACTGTTTTTTGAGGAACATTGCATATCAAATTATAGCAACATCATTGTTCATCTGACTAAGTTACTTGTCAATGCTGGTCTTGTCATCAAGAACTTTTAGCAGATCGATCTTTAATATGTGCAGTATCTTGTGAGACATGTAATGATAAAGCTTCTGGAGAGCAAATATCAATCTAGTCAATGCTTCTCAATTAGAGAATATTGTACTTTAGCCCTTGCTAATCTTCGATTGATATAATGGAGGGCATTCTCCTTGCCTTCTTTACTATTGTGCAAGTAATGTTTCGAGGGGCACATTTAATGCTGTAGAATTCGACGAGTGAAAATTTTCAATCATTATGAGTCGTCGTTCATACTTGCTAGCTCTTTAGCTTAATTTGGCCAGACAATCTGCTTAACTATTTTCTGATCGTAAAATTTGAGTCAATATGACATTTAAAATTTGATTCATAAGCTCGACCACTCTTTTTGTGATAATAGGTTAGTCAAACTTATTAATTCTTTAGATACTCAATACTTGATTGATAAGAAGTTGAAAATCTCCAAAAACATGTAGGTTTTGAATGCTTATGGCGATTGCTTTTTTAAGACTCACCACAAGTGCTTCATATTTTGCCTCATTGTTAGTTCGAGGTTTGATGAACCTATACAAATGTCTAATTATTTCTCTTTTAGGAGTTATGAAGATAAGGTCAATTCCATCACTTATTTTTAGGAAATTTGGAGGTCGAGCATGTTTGATTGATGACGCTCCATCAAAATACATTTTTCAAACTTACAATTTCTCTCTTTTATGAACGAGTAAGGTTTGCTCATTAGGTAAATCATCATTTAATAAATAGTTTGTTGGGATAGGATGTATAGCAAAGAAGTCTACTAATATCTACCCCTTCACTATTTTTTGAGGAATATTGCAATATCAAATTGTAACAATATCATTGCCTATCTGACTAAATGACCGCCAATGTTGGTCTTGTCATCAAGAACTTTAGCGGATCGATCTTTAATATGTGCATTATCTTGTGAGACATGTAATGATAAAGCTTCTAGAGAGCAAATATCAATCCAGTCAATGCTCCTCAATCAGAGAATATTGTACTTCAGCCCTTGCTAATCTCCGATTGATATAATAGAGGGCATTCTCCTTGCCTTCTTTACTGTTGTGCAAGTAATGTTTTGAGGGGCACCTTTAATGCTGTTGTGTACAAGATAAGAAGTTTCCTCGAGATTGGTGTTGCTAAAATTGGTGGATTTAGTAGGCGCCTTTTAATACTATGGAATGCTTCCTCACATTCATTATCTCATTTAAAAAGAGTGTTTTTTTCTTCAGTTTTACAAAAGATTGACATCTGACTGACAGATTTAATATAAATCGTCGAATGAATGTAAGTTGTCCTCTCAAAGAATAAAACTGACAAAGATTCTTTAGTTAAGGCATCTAAACGATCACCTTTATTTTAGTAGGATCGTTCTCAATTCCTTTATTCCGTATCATATAGCCAAGGAACTTTCTTGGAAAAATTTCAAAAGCGTATTTGGGAGGATTTATCTTGAGATCGTATTATCTGAATCTTTTAAAACAATCTTCAGATTAGCGAGATGATCTCTGTGGTCTATGCTTTTAATGACAAGGTCATCAACATAGTATTCTTCTTTTTGATGATCAACTCATCAAAAATACTAGTCATAGCTCTCTGATAAATAGCTTTAGCATTTTTCAAACCAAAGGTCATGATCGTGTAGTAGAATATTCTAATTGATCGGCTTCTCATTTTTCGGAGTCATCTTGATTTAATTATATCTTGACGATCCATCTATAAATAAGAACATATCATAGTTTGAAGTGTTGTCAACTAGTAGTTTTGGCATTGAGAGCGAAAAGTTATCTTTTGAGCAAACTTTGTTTAAATCTTGAAAGCATTATAGATGCGGATTTGGACATTATTCTTTTTCTTCGAAATAATGTTGGCTATTTAAGTCGACATATTTTTTTTCCGGATGAAGTTTGCTTCAATAAGCTTCTTAGTTTCTGTAATCACTTATTCTTTAATATATAATCTCATTTTTCTATGAGCATGCTTGACAGGTACTACATCGGTTTAATGTTTAATCTGTGAACTGTCAATTTAGAGGATAAGCCTGACATCTCAACGTATATCTAAGTAAAGCAATTCCTAAATTCACAGAATAACGCTTTAATCACTTCAACCTTATCATTAGGCAAAAGGGCATTGACAAAGGTTGAGCAAAAATTCTTTTCACTTCCCATATTAATTTCTTTTAGTTCATCTATAGTAGTAGTCTACCCACTATCCTCTAGCTTTTCAAGTGCGAGCTTGACTTCTACATTCTAGTCACTGGCTAGATCTACTTCATAAAGATCATCTTCATTTTTAATTTTAGTTTTGATCTCATATTCCATTATTGAGTAACAAGTGCTTCTTCAACAATACCTTTGTCAGACATATCTAAGGCCTTTAGTGGTATAATTATCACCTTTTTGAGAGGCTGTGAACTCTTCAAATTCCATAGGAGTCGAAGAAGTGGGCTTGTCACTTGTCACTTCCAACATCAACTCCTTTCTTACGCATCATCTAAATCTTAGGAGATTAATATCTTCGCATTTTTGTAGGCACCATATCTTCAAATTTAGAGTATTGTATAAGCCAATTAGAGTCCTCGAGTTAACACTCCTTAGACCTATAGAATGAAGTTTCAGATTTATCACTTATGGGTAAAGAAGGTACGAAGAAGGTCTTTAATTATTTTATAGTGTGAATGCATGTGGAGTGATTTCCTTAAAATATTGAGGGACTATTGTAATCATGAACGAATCTTTTGATATTAATAGATTTGCCATTCTCTTGGAAGAGATATGTTGAACATCACTTTCATAAATATATTTAAAATCATAGTCTTAGTAGGAGAGAAATTTCAAGCGGATGGTAGGGAACTTTCTGGGTAATGAAGTTTCAAAGACCTATGAAGAACTGATTGAGGTCATTAGTCGCTAATTACTTAGGTATAATAGTAGCTGATGTGGTTTAAAAATTTATGAAATTCACCATTTTTAACTTCAAGTGGATGGTGGGGAAAATGATGACATGCCTAGTTAATATCCCATGATTCCATTGTCTTAGGTAGTGGTGGTTTACTTAAGAGTAATAATAATCTAAATTAAAGGATCACGTACGAGTTTGTTGAAGGAAATCTTGTAAAGTTGAGTTGATATTCAACAAAATCTTGTAAAGTTGAGTTGATATTTGCTTAAAGAGATAAATTTAAATTCACTTTAAATGACAGAGGATTTTGTGTCTTATCAGGTGCATCTTATGATTCAGAACTTAAGGGTAGAGCCATTGAGGAATATATATGCTACAATAGTGACTATAATATAATGGTACCATTTGACGACAAACCACTCGATCAGAGGACTCTGATCATAACTGCACTTTTATGTGGTGCTATTTGAAGGCAAAACCACATGGATGGAGGACATAGGTCATATTCTTATTGACATGAGATTGTTTGAGAGTGAATATATTTATGTATTTAATTTGATATTGATTCTTTTGTAAGTTGGAGTTTTCTTACAATGTCACTTTTAATCAAACAATTGCAGATGGGTGGATGGATATTAGCTTTAAGTTTTAGATGATAAACTTCATTTGAGCATTTTAAATTTAACATCTTTTTAAAATTTTCATATTTTGTTAAATTTAAGCTTTTGATTGATTTGATTCTAAATTTTAAATATAAATTAATGGTGATATCCCCTCTGGTTGAGATATTCATTCAATATAGCCATCATTTGGGTTAGACTTTATCAATTTTGTTTGTTTACTTATAAAGGATCGAGCTTATAGTCAATTTTAAGATTAACCATCGTACAGACCTAATCGACTCTAGCTTAGGCATATAATATTGAATCTAGGATTTACATTTTAAGAGTTTAGATTTGAAGTGATTTTAGATTAGTATTTTGAAAATTTTAATATTTATAATCCCTCTAGTTGAAATTTATGATCATTACAACCATCATTGAGGTTATTTAGTCAAAGATAGCTATCCCATAATCATATGATCGAATTAGCTTCTCAAAGATTCTCTCATTGAGGAGAGAAGACTATAACAATACTAATAGGCTTTTCCAACAATTACATGATGGAGTTAGCTTCTTAAAGATTCTCTTAAGGAGAGAAGATTGTAAGAACATCACTAGATTTTGTTAACTCGGACCTTACTTGAAGACCCAATTGGGAATCAACACGTGCAACATTCTTAGGCATTATGTTTAGACTTTTTAACACGTGTTGATGTACATATTAGTGAATTAGATTGGTTACAATTTATTTTAGTTTCATATTTACTAGAGTTGTTACTTGTGTCCAAACACATGGAGGATTGACAAAATATTTTCCTATTTCAACTGGATTACATTAAGGATCGACATTAATCCCATATTTTTGCTTTAGTTATGGATGTTTTTACTAGGCATTTACAAGAGGATGTACCTTGGTGTATGCTTTTTTGTTGATGACATTCTTGTTGATAAGAGTAGTGGGAGTCAAAGAGAAACTTGAATTATGGAGGTCAACCTTAGAGTCTAAAGGTTTTCATTTGAGTAGATCTAAAACTGAATATATGAAGTATAATTTTAGTTGTAGAAGTTCTAGGGATAGTGTTGCGATATTGGGTGATCAAGTCATTAAAAAGAGTAAGCATTTCAGATATCTTGGGTTTATTGTTCATAATGATGGTGAAATAGATGGGAATGTTATTAGTAGAATTCATGTTGGATGGTTTAAGTGGAGGAATGCATCTGGATTGTTGTGGTAGAAAAGTACCGCTTAGACTTAAGGGAAAAATTTATAAGATGGTGGTAAGTCCTGCAATGATTTATGGTGCAGAATGTTGGCTAGTAAGAGAGAAGCATAAAACTAAGTGTTGCAGTGAGGAGGATGCTTAGGTGGATGAGTGGCTTTACTCTTAGAGATAAAATGCGAAATGAATATGTTTGGAAAAAGGTTGAAGTAGCTCCAGTGGTAGATAAGATGAGAGAATCACCTTAGATGGTTTGGCCATATAAAGCATCAGTCATTTGATGACCCGATTAGGAGAGAAAGATGTATTATATTTGCCTTTTGTTATGAAAGGTAGAAGTAGACCTAAAAAGACTTGGTTAGAATGTATAAAAAATGACCTTAGTTTATTAGAATTAAATGAGAATTTAACACATAATAGGACACAATGGAAAAGAAAGATTCATGTAGTCGACCCCATATAGTGGGATAAGAAATTTATCAACCATTTCTAGGAAGAAAATTTTCATTATTTTCAATCTTCAACTTGAGGGTCAATGGCATACAGTTATAGACTTATGTAAAATTGGTATTGATAGGAATGTTGTATGCTTGCAACATAAGATCAACATCATAATTCTTGTGTTTCAAAATACTATTTAAAATGACATCCTCTTAAGGCTCTACCTTGATTTTTCAACAAGAAATACTCATTGAAGGATGTCTGGATGCAAATCTCAATTGAGAAGTATGTGGTTTGTTTGCTTACCAACATTAATGCAAGGAAGTCCACCAATTAATGATACTTCTTTGGTGCAATATGATTTCGAGATACGTGCAGAATTTCTTATTATTTGATTGTTTGCATAAATTACAAAGTGTTTGAGTTAAATACATTGTCGCTGCATAATGTGTGCAATAAGCCTCGATTAATGCCTTATATTCGCTTGTATTAGGGTTGCAGATCTGGTGGCATAAGACGTCATGACCTTTGTTCAATCATTTAAAGTAATACTCAATCATTTGTGCTTAATTTATGTTTCTTTAAAATTTTAAATTTCAACGACTCATTTCATGTTTGTCATTGAGCTTTGAATTCTTTGTGAGTCTATTACATTAAACACTTGCCCTTGTAAAATGAACTACTTTATCTCTTTCAAATTCGTTTGTATGAATTTAAGTTCTTCCCAATTCTTCTGATGCAATATGCAATATTGTTCAAACGTCCATTGACTTAGTGTGTTCATGCTCCTGAGCATTCATCGTTCTCATTACAGGTTTCATTGTGCTCATCAATGAGCCACTTGGTTCATTTTAAGTCCCTTAATGAGTCATATGTGAGTTATATTCTCATTCTCAAATAGACTTTAAAATCATTGCAAGTCTCAAATCTTTTAACATAAATCTTGTTTGAGTTTGTTCTCATATAAGGGTGAATTTTCAAGTTTATTATAGATTTTATTTGCACTTGTTGACGAGCTATCGAGTCCCCACTAAGTGTCATTTGAATTTGATTTTTGCAAGTGAAGTTCCATTTTAGGACTTTGCAATACTTTTTAACTTAATTTTGGTTTAATTATAAACTTGCGTGCAATAGATACCTCATTTTGTGCTCCTATTTAAGTCTTTTAGCACTGCAAATTTTGGTATCCTCTTAGCATCATCCCCACAAAAGGAGTTACATTGAGAGTTTGGGCTTGTTCATCATGCAACAAAGAGCGCATATGAGTGGTGTAAGCCATGGCCTAAGCCTTCTCTTTCTATCACACTATAAAGAGCGTGTACATGCCACCTACATGAAAAATCTCCGAAATTTTTCTATTGCGCTACAAAGAGCACGTACAGGTTGTGTCGCGAGTGTGGCTTACGAGTTTTTCTTGTGTTATAAATAGCACATAAGGGTTTCGCTTATCGTGCCAAATGCACCACGATCGGGACTTTGAGATTTCGGTTTGGGGCATTTTATACCTTTGCATGCAAATCGAGATGGTGGTGAGTTGCATAGATTTTTGAGGAAAAGGGAGAGAGAGTGGTCGTGTAGTGAGAGAAAGAGGTAGAAGGTTGTCAGTTGGGTAAGAGTAGAAGCTGCTTCTCTATATGCAACTAACAAAGAAGTAGTGGGGGAATTGGATGAGGTTAGTTGGAAGGGAAGTGGCACTAGCTAGGTTAAGTAGAAGAGAGAAGAAGTGTCGGTGAGCTCGGCCTTGGACCTGTTGGGTGTGAGGTTGAGGAGAGGAAGATATGGGAGGAGGAGCTTGCATGAGACGAAGATAGGCTGGTGCTCGACTTAGGAACAAGAGAGGGGTAGGTTAGTTTGTGCATTTCGGGAAATAGAGGGATGAGGGAGAGAGGAGTGTAGTGTCCGGGTTTGGGAGACAATGTGCTAGATAGTGGGGCGAGCTAGTGTGCTTGAGTGTGTGCTTGATGCCAGACAAGATTTGGGCGGTGGGGGGAAGAGAAGGAAGTGTGCAAAGAAAGGGGAGAGATAGGAGATGTTGTGCAAGGACTAGAGTGGACATAGATTATTGGTGGGGGAGTTGTTGGTGCGGTTTGCGCGGCAAGTGGGAGTCGAGGAGAGATCGGGTGAGCTACGAGCTTGGCTATGAGAACAAGAGAAAGGGGAGGTTGACAGGCTGGGTTATGAGGGATATTTTTTTGCTTAAGATAGAGGCGGGAGGAAGAAAGAAGACTAAGAGCTCGTGGCATATAGGAGAAGGGATTGGAGACTTACGTGAAAGTTCCAGGGAGCCCGCATGCAATTTCACTTGAAGGAGGAATGGGAGTGGCAACAATTTAGGAGTTCAGGTGAGTGGACCATACGTGGTAGTTCGTTATTGGCTGCTATGGGCGGTTGAGGCATGAATAAAATTGATTTGGGTGGCAAATTAATAAGATAGAGCAGCAATAAATGGATCAGGCGGAATTAATTAAAGCATTTTTTTGAAATACATGCCGAATTTGGTGATTTTTTTTGGTGCGAGTGGTAATATGGGTGTTTATTTAGGTAATTTCGACATTTCAGATGCAATGGCATAACCCATTTCATCATCAGAGACCGTTTGAATGACTTGCGTTGATCGAGATGATTTCAACTTAAATTGTGCAACGTCACATCCGTGGTTTGCCGTTTGCACCATACTCAATTGAATTGATAGCGGAGGGTCTCATTTGAATTTTAACGTTTTGACGACATCAGCATAATCAATTTTATGAACAGAGTGCATTTGGATATTGTCAAGGCCATCTAACTTCAATATGCATGAAATCGCATCGACGGTTCATTTTTTTCATCAAATGGCTATTAAGTAACATAATGAGCCTCTCTTAGTCAATTTCAGTATTTTGTATGCAGCGACAAAATCTATTTTGAGATTAGAAGATATTTTGATTGGCTTCGATGATTTTGGCGTTTCGACTTCGATCTATGCGACATCACATTTTTAGTTCGTTCATTGGACTGTATTTTCCCAATTCATCGTATGAAATATGTATGAAGGTCAACAGAGCATAGAAACTCTTAAAGGCACTTACAAAATACATATGATCCCGAAGAAGTAGCTATAGAATTAAAAGAAGCATGGAATGTATATAGTCAAAATGAGCTTCCAAGTGGCTAGTGGCTGATGTTGCATTGGTTGCACTTTATAAATAAGCCATTGGAGAAGTCAATTTTATATAAGCCATCCCAAATTATCAAGAAGATTATAAATAGGAAGATTTATATGTATACCACACAATTCTTATGCATTTACATATCTAATACTAAAAGTTAGATATTTACTTATCTAACACTTTCCTATGGTTAAAAATGTGCATTTCACTTTTAAAAAGTGAGTGATGATGATATTTTTGATGTGATATTGAAGATTGAAGTGTTATATATGTAAAAATTAAGTTTATATGTTAGATTTGTAAATACATAAGAATTGTGTGTATGTATGTAAATCCCCCTTATAAATATTGCTTGTGAAGTACAATTTTCACCATATATGAAAATGTATTTGTAGATCAATGTGAAGAAACTTAAGCCATTGGAGACTTCTTTGCTAGATGGCTAGCTGAGAGAAGTTATATTTATAATGAATGATTTATTGATGAGGCAAAAAGAATCTTTAGAGTTGAACATCCTATAAGAGATGACAACATTAACAATAGTACAAGGTATGAGCTATAGGAGACCTACGATATTGACAAAGGGATTGATTTCATGGTGTAACGAAGTGGTACAATAAGGAGGTTGGGAAATCAGGCTTCCCTCATTTAGAGTTATATAAATGGAGACTATTGATCTGGGAAGCAGATTAAGAGATTCATTAAAAATATCATTTATGATTGTGCTTTGGGCATCAAATTTTATAGTGTTCAAAATGGTCGAGATCATTGAAGTTTAAACAATCTAATGTATTGATGAAGAATACCAATGGTAGTTATTCTCAGGTTATGTTGTTGAGATTACAAAATCAATTCGGTAGGAGTTTATAGGTGAGGATGGGTTGTTGATAAGATGTTTAGTTATTAAGATCAAGAGGCAGGACATCTAAACCATTGGATGAATATTAAGAGGATAGCAAATGGCTTGGCTAGTAAGCCCAGAGATCCTTATTTGGCTAGGTAGCATCAAATTGAGATTTAGTTGAATTTTTCTTCAATCAGTTTATTTTACATTCAAAATAATGTTTTCCTTATTTTGTGGAGTTAGTTTAGGATGGATAAGATTGATTTTGAATTTTACCGTGATTGCCTATTGAAAGGCTTAATTCTTGCAATAGCCTCTCTTCTTACTGTGGCTAAAATGTTGTGAGTCTTGCCTCTATTTGTTGTTGCTAGCTTCTGTTGCGAAGGGAAAATAAGTTCTATTATAGGTAGAAAACAACTACTCATTATTGTCTCTCGACAATAAAACAAAACCAAAATAGGAGAGAATTTGCTAGAATAGCAAGGGGAGAGTCAAAAATAGGAGATGAAAGATCATCTTTAATTAGATAAACAAAGTCAATTCCATTTAATCTGATTGATAACCATTAGGATTCCTACCAAAAAAAGAATCCTATACTTTTTTACATCTGTTTTAGCTTTTTATTGTGAATTCATATCATAACTTGTAAGTGGTTATCATAAGGTTAGTAAAACATAAGTGCTATTTTATGAAAACATGCCTTGGTTTGCATAAGGCATAATGGGGATGAACTAGAAAAATAACACTCTACATGTACTTATATTGTAGTGAGCTGCATGTAACTTGCTTAGAATTTTTTTAATACGGTTAAGCAACCTAATGAGTCCAATGTAGGCTTTGAATGCCATTTAATGAAAATTCATTCTATTGCACATTTGATTTGATATCTAGCTAGAGCTTATTTTGTTCCTTCCTGCTAGCTAGAAAGAGCTTAAAAAAAATAAATAAATAAATAAATTTGTTAGAACTATCATTTGGTGTGATGTAGCTTGAAGTCAAATTTGATTTTGAACTTCACAAATCCCTTCAAAATTTCCTCAAATATAATAAGTTTCTTTTTCATATATAAAATGAGTAAAAACAACACTAACTTTAAGAATAAGTTTTCCATCTACAAGCAACCTATTGAGCTTCATATTAAACTTTGGGAATTATGTTGAATAGTTTATCATATTTCTAAACATAAAACTTCAACAAAATTGCTAAATCATCCGAACATGGACTATCCAAGTACTTAAGTCTATACTAGTGTTTGGACTGGCCCGAATTCAGAATATTTAGCATCACCCATCATTCAAATACAGGCAGCAATGAAACCATTCAATCTTGATCTACTTACTACTTTATCAAATTGGTTGCAATTCATTTTAGTTTCTTAGTGTTGAAATTTTATCAACCATTTTGAGGAAGGAAATCTTCATTATTTTCAACTTTCAACTTGAGGGTCTATAGCACATGGTCCTTGTCTTATGTAAAATTAGTGTTGATAGGAATGTTGCATGCTTGCAACATAGGATCAACATCATAATTATTGTGTTTCAAAACACTATTTAAAATGACATCTCCACTTGAGGTTTTGCCATGATTTTTTAATGAGAGATGCTCAATGAAGGAAGTCTGGATGCAAATCTCAATTGAGAAATATGTGGTTCACTTTGACTTTTCAACATTAATACAAGTCCACCGATGCGACTTCATGATACTTCTTTGATGCAATATGCTCAAGCTTGAAACTATCTCGAGATATATGTAGAATTTTCTATTGTTTAAATTGTTGCATAAATTAAGAGTGTTTGAGTTAAAATACATTGTCGCTCTGTAATTTGTGCAATCTTTCAATCAAAGTTTGGATTAATGCCTTCCGTCCGCTTGTATTAGGGTTGTGGATCTAGTGGCATAAAGCATCATGACTTTTGTTTTGTATTTAATGTAATACTCAATTGTTTGTGCTTAACTTATGTTTCTTTAAAATTTTAAATCTCAATGACTCATTTCATGTTTGTCAATGAGCTTTGAATTCTTTGTGAGTTTATTACATTCAACACTTGCCCTTACTTCTAAAATGAGCTGCTATGCCTCTTTCAAATTCGTTTGTATGAATTTAAGTTCTTCCCAATTCTTCTAATGTTATATGCAATATTAAGCAAACATCCATTGAAGGATCATGTTCATGCTTGTTAGCTTTCATTGATCCCATTATAGGTTTCATTCATGCTTATTACCGAGCCATTTGGTTCATTTTAAGTCCCTTATGAGTCATATTTGAGTTCTATTCTCATTCTTTAATAGACTTTAAAGTCATTGTAAGTCTTGTCAAATCTTTTAACATAAGTCTTATTTGAGTTTGTTCTCATAAGAGGGTGAATTTTGAAGTTTATTACAAATTTCATTCACGCTTGTTGATGAGTTATCGAGTCTCCTCTAAGTGTTATTTGAATTTGATTTTTTTCAAGTGAATTTCATTTTAGGACTTTGCAATACTTTATTTTTAACTTAGTTTTGATTTTATTCTAAACTTGCGTTCAATAGATACTCATTTTGTGTTTCTATTTCAGCCTTCTATCATGCAAATTTTGACAGCTTCTGAGCATCATCTCTACATAAGGGACCATTTCGGGAGTTTGGGCTTACTCATCACTCTGCAAAGAGCGCATATGAGTAGTGTAAACTACGGCCTAAGCCTTCTTTTTTCTACCACACTACAAAGAGAGTGTATAAGCCACTTGCATGAAAAATCACTAAAATTTTCCCGATGCGTTATAACGAGCATGTACAAGGTTTACTAGTTGCTATGAGTTTTTTACGTGTTATAAATAACTTCTAAGGGTTTCACTCATTGCACCAAAGACACTGCAATTGGGACTTTAAGATTTCAGTTTGGGAGCATTTTGTAGCTTTATGCAGATCGAGATGGTGGCGAGTTGTATGGATTTTCGTGGAAAATGGAGTGAGAGTGGTTGTGTAATGAGAGATAGAGGGAGAAGGTTATCAGTTGGGTAAGAAGAGAAGTAAAAGCGGTTTCTTTGTATGCAACTAATAGAAAAGTAGTGGGGGAATTGGATGAGGTTTGTAGGAAGGACAGTGGTGCTAAGCTAGGTTAAATGAAGGAGAGACAATGTATCGGCGAGCTTGTGCACACTAAGAGATGAAGATATGGGAGCTTGCTGGGCGTGAGGTTGAGGAGAGGAAGATATGGGAGGAGAGCCGCATCTGAGATAGGTTGGTGCCCTAACCGGGAGCAAGGGGAAAGAGGTAGTTTATGCGCGGAAAAGGGAGAGGAAGAGAGGCGTAGTGTCCCGGTGAGAGATAATATGTGAATAGTTGGTGAACTGAGTGTGGGTTACCCAACAAAACAAGTGAAGGTGGAAGAAGGTGAAAAGAGAGAGAGCAAGGAGCAGAGACCAGAGTGGAGGCAGATCATGGTGGAGGAAGCGATGTTTATTGGGGAGCGGAGTGGAGATCGGAAGAGCTTATTGTTGAGAATGGAAAGGGAGGTTGATGGGTTTGGTTGTGAGGAATTTTTATTTTTTAAAAATTTTTTGTATGAGATAGGAGGTGAGAGGAAGAAAGGAGACTGGGAGCTTGTGTGGCATATGGGAGAAGGGATCGAAGACTTATGTGAAAGATCTAGGGAGCCCGCTTGCAATTTCACGTGGAGGAATTGGAGTGGGCGGTGACTTAGAAGTTCACGTGGGTGGACCATATGTGGTAGTCCACTATTGGTTACTATGGGCAGTTGAGGCATGGGAAAAATTGGTTGGATGGCAAATTAGTAAGGTAGGGCACCAATATATGGATATGGTGAAATTAATTAGAGCATTTTCTTGAAATACATGCCAACTTTGAACATTTTTTTTGTGCAATGACCCTGACAATGAGTATCTATTTTAGATAATTTCAATGTTTCAGATGCAACTGCACAATCTATTTATCATCGGTGGTCGTTTGAATGACTTCAACGTTGATTGAGATGATTTCAATCTGAATTGTGTGACGTCACATCCGTGGCTCGTCGTTCACACCATACTCAATCGAATTAATTGTAGATGGTTCCGTTTGATAGATTTTGACGTTTTAGTGACATCGGCACAATCAATTTCGTGAATGGAGTGCATTTGGATATTGTCAAGGACATCTAATTTTAATATGCACTAAATCGCATTGACAGCTTGTCTTTTCCATCCCCCCTTAATCAGTTTCAGCATTTTGGATGCACCGACATAGTCTGTTTTGAGATTAAAGGATATTTCGAGATTTCGATGACAATCGAAGTGTTTCTAGTTCGATCTGTGTGATGTCACATCTATAGTTCGTCCATTGCACCGTATTTTTGCAATTCATCAATTGAAATTTGTGTGGAGGTCAACAGAGAATAGAAATCTCTTAAAAGGCATTCACAAAATACATATGATCTTGAAGAAGCAACTATAGATGTAAAAGAAGCACATGGAATGTGTATAGTCGAAGTTAGCTTCCGAGTGTGATATTGCATTGGTTGCACTTAATAAATGATCAACTCAAGAGAGAAGGGAAGATTCATAAGTCAATTTGATATAAGCCATTCCGAATTATCAAGAAGATTATAAATAATGCTTGTGAAGTAAAAGTTTCACCATACATGAAAATGTATTCTAAAATCAATGCGAATAAACTTAAG
This sequence comes from Cymbidium sinense, assembly GCA_021442155.1. Taxonomy (NCBI): domain Eukaryota; kingdom Viridiplantae; phylum Streptophyta; class Magnoliopsida; order Asparagales; family Orchidaceae; genus Cymbidium; species Cymbidium sinense. The sequence continues at coordinate 23,469,002 of CM038229.1, forward strand.
CCATTGGAGACTTCTTTGCTAGATGGCTAGCCGTGAGAAGTCATTAGTAATGAATGATTTATTGATGAAGCAAAAGGAATCTTTGGAGTTGAACATCCTATAGAGATGGAAATAATAACAATAGTACAAGGTATGAGCTAAAGGAGACCTACGATATTGATAAGTGGGATTGATTTCATAGTGTAATGAAGTAGTACAATAAGGAGGTTGGGAAATCAGGCTTCCTTCATTTAGAGTTATATACTTGGAGACTATTATCTGGGAAGCAGATTAAGAGGATGATTAAAAATATCATTTATGATTGTGCTTTGGGCATCAAATTTTATAGTGTTCAAAATGGTCGAGATCATTGAAGTTTAAACAATCTAATGTATTGATGAAGAATACCAATGGTAGTTATTCTCAGGTTATGTTGTTGAGATTACAAAATCAATTGGTAGGAGTTTATAGGTGAGGATGGGTTGTTGATAAGATGTTTAGTTATTAAGATCAAGAGGCAGGACATCTAAACCATTGGATGAATATTAAGAGGATAGCAAATGGCTTGGCTAGTAAGCCCAGAGATCCTTATTTGGCTAGGTAGCATCAAATTGAGATTTAGTTGAATTTTTCTTCAATCAGTTTATTTTACATTCAAAATAATGTTTTCCTTATTTTGTGGAGTTTGCGTAAGGCATAATGGGGATGAATTATAAAAATAACACTCTACATGTACTTATATTGTAATGAGCTGCATGTAATTTGCTCAAAATTTTTTAATATCTTTAAGCAACCTAATGAGTCCTTGTAGGCTTTGAACGCCATTGTTTGAAAATACATTCTATTGCATATTTGATTTGATAGCTAGCTAGAGCTTATTTGGTTCCTTGTAGCTAGAAGGAATTTGGTAGAACTATCATTTGGTGGGATGTAGCGTGAAATCAAATTTGATTTTGAACTTCACAAATCCCTTCAAAATTTCCTCAAATATAATAATTTTATTTTTCATATATAAAATGAGTAAAAACAACACTATAAATTTTAAGAGTAAGTTTTCCATCTACAACCAACCAAGTGAGTTTCAAATTAAACTTTGGGAACTATTTTGAATAGTTTATCATGTTTCTAAACATAAAACTTTCAGCAAAAATGCTAAATCATCCGAACATGGACTATCCAAGTACTCTCGGTCTATACTAGTGTTTGGACTGGCCCGAATTGGGAGTATTTATTTTGCATCACCCATCATTCAAATACAGGCAGCAGTGATGCCATTCAATCTTGATCTGCTTACTGCTTTGCTTCCGACTAGTATGAAACTGCTGTTTTCAGTGATGTTAGTATACATATGACTTTGATCAGATATCGTAATGTGATTCTCATCATAAAATACTGCTATTCGCAGCCATTGCTGGTGTTGTGGCATACAACAATCACAAGCTCAAGAAGGAAGCATCTCTGAGTAATCCAGCTGAAATCACCAATCGTAGGATTGAAGAGAGATCAGATAATATTCACTTACAGTTGGTTTCTCCAGATGAAGCAAGATAGATTTCACTTAAAAAAAAAAAAAAAAGATTTCGTTTTTTGTCTGATTCAACTTCTTTTCTGTATGTCTCTCCAGTTTCCACATACTTCCAATATTGAAACTGCAGCAGGTACATGATTTTTTTTAATAAATATATGATTCTTTCTTGCAATTCCAGATTACTGATTTGGAGAAACAAGCTGCTTTAGACTGAACAAATCGTGGCGTTCGGTGGCCTCACAGATGTCTGTTTATCCAATTTGGTTGTTAAGGCAGATAAATGTGCACCTAGCATTTTTTTTTTTTTTTTTTATTTTTGGTGGAAAAACTGCTTTCTTTAAGCAGTTCTTCAAAGTAAATTTGATTTAAGAGTTGAAGACGAATGCCTACGCAATAGCAGAGATCAATGACTTAATAAAAAAAAAAAAGCTTGATGATGCAGAGATATATATATATATATATATAATTTTTTTTTGGGAGGAATAGTTGAGTTCTATGATATCTTTTTATTAATAATTCATTTTTCATGTTAAAAAGTTACTCTAAGAAAATGAAGGATTCCATCTGTTGCCATTTCTCCGAATGCTCAGTTCGAAGAATTTGTCCTAAAGAATTATCGTCCAATTCTACTGTTTTTTCATTATTTATAACCATTTATCTATGATTAATCAAAACATTATGTATTATAAATCGCAAAAGAAATTTGTTTATTCAAATTTGAATGCAGACAATCGTTTTATGTTTGAAAATTTTAGAGGATTGTCTTTCATATTTGATACTTTGGGAATTAACATACATGCCACAATTCTCATGTGTTGACATATTTATCACCTAAAATTTAATATTAATATACTTCACATTCAAAATTCTTGACATCACATTAAAAAAAACAAATTTACTATTATTATCTTTTTAACAGTAAATATATTTTTTCATACACAATAAAAATTATAATATCAAAATTTGATGAATATATACATAAAAATTGGGTAAATCTTCATTGATAGCTTTAGATGGTTAAGGAATGAGTAGCTCAGTGATTCAATGAACAAAATCAGTAATTGTGATGCATGAAAAATTTAGTGCTCGGCTTTCAAGGTTTTTTTTTTTTTTTTGTGAATTTATATTTTGGCTCACTTGCATTAAAGTGGAATTCGGCTTTGTGAACTGCATGATATATGCCTGCGTAAGAATAAATCTTTTTTTTTTTTTTGCTTAATTTAGAAAAATGGAGCATGTTTATGCTATAATTATTTACATTTAATCTTAACGAACCAACTAAAAATTGTGGCTATCACAAAAGCCTTTTCCAAGGATTTTTCAACCTGTACCATCCTCATTGATATCATAGCTTAACTGGTGAACTAAGTTGAATCACGAAAAAGCAACTGGGTGATAGCGTATTTGAGTTATTTAATACAAAAGGGTTTAAACTGACTTTTAAACAAATCAAGAAAAACACAAAAAATCATTCGTACAAAGTAACTATTTTCAAGAGTCTCACTTGACGATTAAATACATTACAGATTTACAATTCAGTTTATTTTGCCTGCCCATCTGAATCACATACATAGTAAGAAACGAGGTTGATACTAAATTTCATAAAACATAGTTTTTTTTCCCCCAAAATTTGTACCTTTTTATCACATCAACTCGCTATTTTTCAATACATATTACTCGAGCACATTGATCGGCACAAAAAATTAGAAGAAAATATCATGACTAAAATGGCTCACCTTGAAAGCTAGAATTTTCAATTGCCTAGATAATATGTGCATTAATCTACTTCTTTATTAACCCAATTCTACCACGATGAAAATATAACTAAAAACTTAACAGGCATGTCCACTAAATAGAAAAGCAGGTAAATTAATTCATAAGCATAAGTTTTGGATGTTATTGGTCTGGAAGAAAGACAGCAAAAAGTTAAAAAAGATTTAATCATTTCACACAGCAAACAACACCAAGAATCTGAGACATTTTGGCTAACATAGTCAATAGAAGTTCGTTAAAAGATACAAGTTGATAGCATTAAAGGCCACATTAGAAAGATGATTACCCCAATCCCGCATGGTTGTCTTCGGCTCCTGTAATGCACAATTTCACAATTTGTCAGTGCTGAAACTAACAAACTGGGTGCTTCTACAAAAGCAATTGAATGCTCAACAAAATAGTAACATAAAAAAGCTGACCATAACAGGGAACCATCTTTGAAATTTACATGTTTGTATCTTGGTCAAATTTCTTCTTAAACATCATTTTTATGATAAAATTTAGAGATTCTAGTTTTTTACAATTTTATTAAAAAAAAATTGTCAATGGAACCAAAAAAAGCATTTTGCATATGTATAAAACATGTATACAATTTGAACATGAAAGTTGGACGGCCTTGCTCCTGCTAATTGAGACTTTTCTTGAACAAAACCTTGCTAATTTGTCAATAAACTATCTTCATGTCATTGCAAACTAAAGGGCCTCATTAGTGTCTAGAAGCCCTTTCTTCAAATATTTTTCCTTTAACTTCTTATTATGCATAATATATATCAAGGAGTTCATCCTCAATAATGCCAATTTATTTCTTCTTTTAGTATGCAGTTGATTGTATGTACTCTAATTTTATTTACAACCAGATGATGAACAAGATAGCCCAAATACTCTCATAGAAAATTGCTATAGATTTGTAGTATCATTAAATTGAATCCATTATTTAACTATTATCAAAAGACATAAAATTAAGAGTTAGACAATACATAATAACAGAGAATTTCTTTCTAGTTAAAAACATTGACTAAATAAACAATAAAAATCATCTAGATATCATTTTGTAGTAGTATCTTTATCTTGCTGCAATCCAAAGAAACCGTTCTTATTCTTAAAGGTAACAAGCAATTGATCTCAGGGTCACTTGACTTATTATCGACATATTAAAATTGGAGATTCAAATAATATCCACAACATGCAAATAGCGATGAAGTTTAAGATCCCATTTCTCATCAATGATCTCCCAAATTTCATTATAATTTGATTCTTCTCATCCTAAATTTTTTGCAATCATCTCCTTAGCCTCATCCATAGCATTATAAATAAATCTCATGGCTGACTTCTTCTCAGCATATACCAACCTTTGCACTTAGACTAAAAGTTTGGTTGTCATGATAGTATAACACACACTTGTCCAATATATTTTATTCGATACAATTTTTCTTATTTCTTTTCCTTCAACCATATTATCTCAAACACAGCTCAACCATTGAGTGGAGGTGAACATATCTTCCAAAGGTTGCCTTGCATCCAAAATGCTCTGCAAAGTCAAATAGGCACAAGCAAATCTAGTGGTACCAAGTTGTACTAGCTCATTCTTTGTGAACTTCCTCATTCATGCAAGTACCCAATTATGGTTATAGATAAATTTACTAATCTTCTTTGCCTTGATCATAGCATTTTTGTCTTGAGGCAAGTTACCAAGTATTTCAAGCATAAGATCATTACAATGCGTTGCACATTGTGTCCAATATATGTGCCTCCTCTTCTCCATCAATTTATTGCTAGCAGCTCTGTAGTACTAGAATTATCAGTGATAACTTACACAACTAAGTGCTCTCAATCTCCTCAATTATTCCATCAAAAATACCAATAAGATAGTTTGCATCTTTCATCTCATTTAATGTATCAACAGATTTCAAAAAGTTCTGCCATATGAGTTGTTTACTAAGATGTTAATCAAATCTCTATTTTTCAAGTCTAACCATCCATCAGACATTATGATAACACCTATCTGAGCCCATGTTCTCTTAATCTCCTTAATACTTTTTTCAGTGTTAGCCAACTCTTCTTTCACCTCAAGACCATAAGATCTAATAGAACGAACCATATTGATCTAAGTTGGAGAAGTTGCCACGTTGAATAGAATGACATTTAAAAAAAAATGTTCCAATATACATACAAACACGTCTCCTTACCTCCCTTACATGCTTAGGAGAAACATGATGGATTACCATCGTTCCATCGTCTTTATCATCAATCACATCCATCATGTACTGATCCATATAGGTCCTCATGCACCTCTACTAGATTGTGGTGATGACGATGATGAAGAATCCTTACCACTGCGCTCACTGCCAAAATACGAGCTTATATCCACCCTATCATTAACCTGTTTTGCGCTAGGTGTTTTCTCATTGTTTCCTTCATATAAGCACGAATTGCTTCTTTCATCTCCTCCAGAACATTTACACAAGGTGCAATATTTTTGTGAGATCCCGATAAATGTTCTTACCACTTTAAATGTTGCACACTATACTTCCATGATGGGTTCTTCCTATGCCCACTTGTACACTTCTCCTTTCCTCTAACCATTTTATTAAACCCTAAAAATATTTTTATATTAAAGAGATCAAAATTAAAGTAGGAAAAACCCTAAAAAAGGAACAAGAAAAAATTTGAAAGAAAAAGGAGTACCTTACTAAATCCTAATGGAAACTTAACAAAGAGGTGAAGAGAGGTGGCGGTGGCAACGGTGATGGCAAACGGCGCGGTTGTGAGGGGATCAAGCACGAGACATGAGGGAGATCGGGCACCTCTTGAAAAAGTGGGGTTGGCTAGTGAGGCATGTGCCTCACCCAAATTGCGGTGAGGCCCGCCTCAACAGTGGCGAGGCGTGTGCCTCACCGTTTTCGTATGAGGTGCACGCCTTGTGGCGCCAAGGCATTGAAAGGCATAGAAGCACACCTTGAGGCTAGCAATTTTAAACCATGACAAGAATAAAACTATTTTGTTATCTTTCAAAAACATTTTAGGCTCTTTATGTCAAACACACGCATTACCGATATACTGTTAGCTCTCTCATGACCTCTTATTCAATTCCGTAATGCTACATTAAAGTGAGCTTAAGTTTGGGATGATCAATGAAACACAAATATCATTATGAAGTATGGACACAACAAGAACCCAATACATTTATATGGTATAGCTGTAAAAACTAGGACATAACACATCATGGAAAAAAAATTTTCTTTTATAAATTATCATTATAAAATCTATAATTAAAGCACCTAAAGTAGATATATTTTTTTTGTTAGAATGCATCACATAACAAAGTACATAGCTTATAATTAATATAAAAATAAAGAGTAAATAAAAAGAAGGCATTACCCTAATATAGACCATTAAAGAAATAAAAAAAGTAGATTAGGAATGAAAAATATCTAAATCTTATTATTAAAAATAATATTGAAATCATTTTTAAGAAAACCTAAAATATGAATAATTGATGCAAAATAAAGTATTAAAGATCAAATAATTTCTACAGCAACACATGAGGGCCTCGTAGAAGATCACATAGAATTAGGGCTTATGTAAATAAGTGAGAGTGAGAAGAACTTGAACCCAAAGGAAACTGATGGGTCATGGCAGTTGAATCGGGCTTAAAGTAATATCAAATTAAACTAACAAAAAAGTGATCCAAACTTGAAAACACTAAATTAAAACACCTAAAATGTGTCAAGCATGCCTCATGAATGTTGCTTTTAAATTGTGCTTTGTCTAACCAATATTTTAATTTGATTTTGGAATATAGTAACTCGAGAATGATTATAGATGTATAAGATAGAAGCGTGTTGTAGGTGAATCCATGGTTCATAAAGGATGGTTGAGTCCCAAAAGAGGGTTCATGCTATTAAACCCTAAGACTAATGGTGTGCTAACAAATCAAAGGATAAAAAAACTTAATTTTACTTGATGATTAAGAAATTCTGCTAAAAAGCAATCCATAAGTATATGATGCTATAGAGATGTGTAATCGGACATGTTACAAAGCCTATTTCCTAAGAAGAGTAAGAAATGACTCTAAAAAAGTATCCCCTAAGCTTATAGATTGGTTTTAGTTTCTCAATAAAGAATTCAATCGATCTAATTTCCTATGGTGGAAGCATCTATCACCAATTGAAATGGCATTTAAAATTACCTATTGCAAACACAGGTGTTGTATAAAGCTTCTCCTTATTTGAAAATTTTGTTGTTGTTCTTGACCCCAATCCTAATTAATGCTATTTTTTTTTCTTCAAGCAAGTGTTACCAATGTCATGGTGATAAGACCTATAAGGATTTATGGAGCAGAATATTAGCAAATAAAAGAGAAGCATAAAATTAAGTGTTGCAAAGATGAGAATGCTTAGGTGAATGAGTGTCATTACACTTTGAGATAAAATATGAAATGAATATAAACATGAAAAGGTTGGAGTAGCTCTAGTGGTAGACAAGATTCGAGAGAGTTGCTTTAGATGGTTTGGTCACATAAAATGTCGACTATCTGATGAGCCAATTAGAAGAGTAGATGTATTAGATTTGACCTATGCTAAGAAAGGTAGATGTAGAGTAGTATAAAAAAGTGATCTTATTTTATTAGAATTAAATGAGAATTTGGTAGGACACAAGGGAGAAGAAGGATTCAGTAGCCAACTCCATGTAGTGGGATAAAGGCATGATGTTGTTGTTGTTATTATTGTTACTGTTATTGTTATTGCAAGTGTTACTAATGTGCTAAAATTCCATATGAAAAATCAATAAAAGTTGGTGAATCCTTGAAAATTGCGGGCAGGCATCAATAAGTGATGTTTGAGTAGGCCAAGATTTAATTGCTTCAACATTTCCATCATAACTCCTAATACCTTATTGGCTAACATTAAAGTCTAGAAAATGTACAACAGTAGCAAATTCACGCTCGAGAGGATTAAGGAATGTAAGGACAATTGTTCTTTTAGGTTTAGAGTATATATTGTAGAAGCTCAAAAAGAGAAGTAATGAAAACCAATATGTCACTAGAGAAAACAATGCAAAATTTGTGTAAGAAGGGTGGGTTTTAATATCTCATTCATAAATCACATAAAGGTGCTTGGGGTATTATAAAAGTTGAATGACATAACTTGCCATTTGTAGTCCTTCTGGAAGGTCTTTCAACTCATCATTAGGTCTTATGAGAATTTAATGATAATCACTACACCAATCTAACTTTGAGAAATGCATGACACCCATGAGTTTAACCAAAAGATCCTTAATTTGTGGCATAAGGATGCGACACTTCACTATAATTTTGTTAATAACCTATGTGTACACATTCCTTAACTTTTATCTTCTTTTTGGTATGATAAGGCAAGAATAGTGGACAAATGCTTGAGTTAAAGCCCAAATTGATCCCCCAACTATTTATAAAAAACTAAAATGCCAGATTAAATAAAATGACCAGTTTAATCTCTTGACTTTTGAAAAGAGATCAATTTAGTCCTACTATTCAAACTAACAATTTGGGGCGTTAAAAATAGGGACATTTTTAGAATTTTAATTTTTTAATTAATTTTTCTTTCTTGTGTGCTATAGATGAAATCATATTAAAGAAGATTGGATTAATATTATGCAGATTTTTGAGCAAATAAATTTTTTGGTATAAATTTTATATATTTTTATTATATTAAACATCATTATAATGTTAACTTATTTTATAATTTTGATATTGCCCACCTCCATTCCATATTTACTCATTTCCATCCAAATCTAAACGATGAGATTAAATTGGTCTATTTTTAAATAATCAAAAGACTAAATTAATCTTTCTATTTAGTCTGGGATTATTTTGATCCTCCATAAATAGTTGGAGGACCAATTTGATTCTGAACTCAATACTCTTGATCTAATAAGATGCTTTGTAAGCAAATCATCAATTAATTCATGTTCTATTTTTTATTCTCCTTGGGGTTCAATTTTTAACGTGGTAAATTAGGTGGTGTGGATACTAGAATGAAGTCAATCTAATATTGAATTGAATGAAATGGAGGCAACAACTTAAGAAGTTCCTTAGGCATTAGATCTTCAAATTGTAATAGGAGATTAGATAGAGCTACATGCATTTCAAGTTGTGAGCAATTAGATTCAATGGGCATGATTGCAAACATAATTTTTTCATGTTTGAAAGAAGTTGATTTCCAGGCATAGCAAGAAAAACAATATTATTGAGCAGACTAGATTTTGGAATTGGTGTTGAAGGTTTAAGGAGATCTTCTAGCCTTTCCAATCGAAGGAATAAAAAATGGCTTGAATTTCATAAATTGCCCTTGTCAAATTGCCATGGCCAGCCAAAAATGAAGTGACATCCATTTTAAGGATATCACATATGATCTCGCAAACATAGTTTTTCCCGATTGAAAATGTCGCTTCATAGGACACATTAATTAGATATATAACATTTTATAAGGGTGTTTATGGTTTTCAATTGTAAGGCTTTAATTGTGCAACTTGAAATTATATTTTTTTAGCACAACCATTATCAATAACGAGACCACAAACCTTGTCATTAATAGTTCAAAGGGTTTTAAATATTGCATGCAACTATGCATTGATAGGTTGCTTTGGAGTTAAATTGCAATAAAGAAATTCTCTTTCATCACCTTATAACTCTTCGATGATGTAGGTCTATACTGGTGTAAGATCTTCAAGCTTAACATCAATTATCCATTGTTTTTTATTTTGGCATTCATTGGACATGTGACAAGCTGAAGACACAAAAAAATATTATGATAGTCTTGTTTTTTTTTTTTTTTGGATTTAGTCTGTTAAATTGCTTGGTTCAAATCCAGAGTGGTTATAGTAGGTGAAATTGTTTGTGACCAAGATAAATTTCCTTTTGTAAAGACTGGAGGTCCCTTGGGTAACTCATTGAGTGTTTCAACATAGTTGTATGCATGGTAAGCAAAGGACTATGCTGGCATTCTGTTCAACTATAATTCAACCTTCAAGGCAAAATTTATTACTTGTGATTATGTCCAAATCACATTCACCTAAAGGAAATTCTGGATATTCTGCCTCATCCTCCTGAGTATTGGGTAATAAATTATTAATGTGATTCAATGAGGTTATTACGAGCACTTAATCTGTAAAATTCCTCAATACATAATCTAGCAATTCATGCATCCTATCTGCATTGTTGGTGTTAAAGGTACAACAATTGCTCAAAATGAGCTGGAAAGAAGTAGCTACGAAGTTATTAATTCATTCTTTGCCAAATGCGCACATTACCTTTTCCACCTCAATGACAATGTTGGTTTAATTGGACCCACCAAGATCCCACACCTCCTTTTAGCTTATAGGCCATATATTCGCTTGCTTCTCTATCGAGAATTTTCATGTATTTAAAAAACATTTCTACTAATTACTCCTAGTCCAAGTAATCTTCGATATATAATTCTCCATCAAAAATAAATATATCAATTTTGACCCTAAAGTCTTCTTCTTTCTTCTTATGATTGGTATGTGGATTGCGGAATTACCGATTGATGTGAAGTGGTTCAACATCTGAATCTGAGTCAAAAAGATTTGTTCTCTAACAAGCGTGAGAGTCTTCATCAGATTCAAGAAATAAGGGTTAACCTAGGGACTACTTGTGGAGGTTATCATTGAACTTAATTCGTCCAATCGGCTTGTCCAAATCTAGTAAGGGTTGCTAGATTAGATGGTAAGGTTGGTCGAGCGATAGTGTCATTGTGCCTAAGATTACGCAGATCTCTTCACATTTCATTCACGAAAAGTTAAAACCATGCGGAGAGATTATACAATTTACAATCAAGGATGAACTGAGCTTCACACAAAGCTTCCCAACTACGATCATCATTGCTCGCAAGAGTTTTCCTATCAATGGTCATGGGCTCTGATACCAATATGATGTAGTGGATGACAATGAATAAAAAGAAAAGAAAATAAGAAATGCTATAGAAACTTTTCTATTACTGATATTCTAAAAATCAAGTCAATTTTGTTCAACTTATATAGAAATATCTATGATAATGGAGAATGAAACCCACATGATACATGAAGAGGGTGTAAAATGTTGCAACTAAGTACTTAATATTAATAATACCATAATTAGTTACAAATAACTATAGTAAAAGTAGAGTGGTTAACAAATAAAAAATAAATAAAGTACTACGAGCTGGAATGTCCTACATCAAATTAAGAATAAGAGGGATTACCCTAATAAAGAGCCCATGACCATTGATAGGAAAACTCTTGCATGCTTACAAAATATCAGTAATTTGATGACCATTGATAGGAAAACTCTTGCTATCTTGTTCAGTTGTAGGAATGAATAATTGATATACATTATTAAAAAATATGCATGCTTACAAAATATCATTCTAACTTTAAAAAAGGCATTTTGCATCTTTAGAGCATGATATTGATTCAATTAAAAAATAATCTAATGAGAAGAACATACTTTATTCAAAGCTAGAAAATGATAACTTACAAGTAATAAAAATAGTCATGAAAAATTCATGACTTAGAAAGAGTAAATGCTATTTTCGTTCAAGGGTTTTGGATTTGATGAGAAATTTTTCTAAAAAATAACTCATGTGGTTTGTTGTAATTAGATTTGCTATAGCATACTTGGCCCTCCAAAGTATGTTAAAGCGAGACATTTTTTGAAAGCTATGTTTACTTTACATAATGAGTTGATTAAGCTAAGAAAAAAAATTAGGAGGATTATACAAGACACCTTAACCTAGTGGTTGAGAGTATCATTTGATGAGAAGTGATAACTTTAATTCACCGTCACTTGCATGTAGTTGGATATTACCTTAACCTACATTTTTAATATGCTGAGAACAAGTCAACCCATCCTATGATCAAGTTTATATCATTGCATCAATAAGTTAATAACTGATTCATTTGAGATATAACCAAAAACCTAAAGTTGATATGCAACTTGTACCATTCCAAAATAAAGAATTCATTAGACAACAAGTCAAAGATATAGTAAAAAAAAAAAACTCTCTCCAAATAATTTTTTATTTTAATTTTTTTTTTGTTTGAAATAAGTTTTTTTTTCAAATCTAGTTGAATGGTAGATTTAGTTTGCTGATGGTACATCATTTTGTAATGAAAGTATTGAGATTGACTTGTTTATCATTGGGTTGTTAGCAGATCTAAAATACCTATAATCAAGGTCATATAAAAAGAAGAAATCAATTGAGTATGTTAAAAATGAATCTATTAGTTTATATCATGTATAACAACTGATTAAAATAAAAAGTTGAAAAAATCTTTAAAGGATGAAAAAGATCTCTTATTTTGTAGTAACATGCCATCAATAAATGAATAAATTGTGAATGATGCCGCTAAAGCAACGCCATCTAACTTGCAACAAAGAAGATCTCAATGTTGATTTATTTGATGGAGATGAAAATAAAGACTAATAAGTCAAACTCAAGGCAACAAAAGATAAATAGAAGAGGTGTTTATAAAAAAAATTATATAATTGAAGATTTGATCATCAACATAATTATTATTTTGAAATTTAAAAATATTCTTATTAATTATTATTTCTTAATAAAGCAAAAGAAGATTAAAATTAAAGATGAGAAGAATGGAAGAAAATGATTACAACTGAGGATGAAGCAGCTCATTTTGTCGAAGACTCTAATGAAGACCCATTGAGAGAGAGAAGTGATAGAGGTATCTGAATTTAGAAATACTTGGTGGCATGGTGTCTAATCTTGGTACATTTTATGTAATATTATAACTTATGTTCTTACTTTTGTAAAGAACTGTGGGAGTGGAGAGGACTAAAAAATGACTTATTTTATTGAACTTATTTTGAATTGTTATATTATTATGTCTTACTTTGATATTTTATCTTTATTTGTTATTTGCATAAGTATTATCCCTTCTCGTTACTTCCTAATTTAATTGTACAATGCAAACATGTTATTTATTACATTATGCAATTTGTTACTTCTTATCAAGTTAGAATGTTAATCTATTACTTTTTAATATATTAATGTGTTAGAATATTAATATGTCGCATCTCACTCACTTCACACTTCGAATTTTTGATTTTGAGATTTACGCCTCAAAAAGCCTCTAGGCTTACACATTGCCACACAAATGAAAAATTCCTCAATACATAATTTTAAACCTTAGTTATCATAAAAAAGAGTGATATTTGTTAATCTCATGACCTTAAGTGTAAATCATAATTTTGATTATCACAAACATAATTTAGTAAGTACTAACAATTTTATTTAAGAACAGTGTCACTGCAAGTTAAGTCTATTAAACAAGAAACTCATGAAAATATATATTAAGATGCTAAAGATTACTTATGGCTCTAATTTAAGTTAATGGCCAAATAACCTTGGGCGTATCAAATTTATCATTCCAAAACTCAACTTTACCCAAAAAAATAAAAAAATTATGTTGTTTTTTAATATTTTTTAACTCATGAATTGTTATATTAAAAAGTGTTGGAGTTTAGTATATCTTGCAAGCACACATTCTTAGCAAGAACATAAAAAAGAAAAACATAACAAGTGCACTGAAAATTTCTCAACAAAAGTTATTTCTAATAGCAAACATAAATTAAAATTAAGTCTTCAATAAGAGCTTCAAGAAAACATATATCATACATGCAGAAATTTCTTAAGACTGAAATTGAAACTAATGACCAAAGAAGCTCAAGAACACAAATTTAAAAAAAAAATCAAATTTCAGCAAAAATAATTTTATTTTTGTGACAGAAATTAAAGCATTAAAAAAATATTAATAAGTTTCAAATAAATTAGAAATACACACAGAAAAAAGAAATTAACTTAATCTAAGAAGCAACTCAAAATTATAACTAATGTTATAGTTTAATATATAATTATATGGTATGATCTATGTTAAATTTAAATCAAGCAAACTAAATCAATCAAAAAAATTATATTTAATTAGAACCATTTATAGATTGCGCCATGTGATAGTGATCATAAAGTATGATTTCTAATCATGTTTTGAATCAAACTAATTAAACTATATGATCTATGTTAAAATACTATAGTAATTTGAATATTTAGTTAATTTCTTCTTTACTATTACTGATTGATATATATTTTTTCGACGGCCAATTAACATCATGAGCTTCTAATGGATGTACTAACATACATGGAAAAATTTTACTTATTAGAACTTTTTTTTTTGGACGACCAACTAGCATCAATATCTATGAGCTTTCTTGAGCATGTTTCCACGAGGCTCAAATCTAATTCCAACTCAAGGGACCTTTGAAGAAAGCTGCTTCATATTTCTACTAGGCTTATATCAAAGGGATTCCCAAGTTGGATCCTTCTACCGCGACTTCAGTATTTACAGATACCGCAGAGCAAATCCCAATTTCACCGAGCAAGTCGCCGAGAGGTCTAACATCTTAACTCGATGAGGATGCACGAGCTGTGCATTCCACTCACTCATATTAAGAACGAGTTCCGACTTCCCCTTCTGCACGAGTGGATAGACATCTTGGACTTCTTCGGAGTGGTGCCTTCCAACTTAGTGGCGAGTATCACAACCTTAATCCTCTGCTTGTGGGAAGAAAAAATATTTCGTGGAGCCTGAATCTCTTCCACCACTCGTTCATGGCGAAGGGTCACCACGATGGGCTTGTGCAATTTTCAATAACTTAGCTGAAAATTCAACCTTTAGAATAAAGTACAGAAATGACGCTAATAACTTTTGTTTGTAAAGAGCGCGACTCAATGACCAATCGGCTGTTCCCCTTCCTTACGAGCCGAGCAAAGCCACCAAGCTGGGCAAGTAGGGTGTATAGGAGGTGTAGTCCATGGAGAAGTTGTAGGGTCATAGGCTGAATGTCTCCCTCTACCTTTGCTTTAGCCAAGTTTCCACCATCCTCGGTAAATTCTCTTTTCTTTCTACTTGCTAATCCCTTTATACTTTTGGTGACTTATTCCTCTAAATTTTTCTTTTGTGTGCTTGCGGGAGATACGACTCCCAATGCCCACGAGCTTAGCCCTGAAGTGCTCCAATTCATTGAAGAAGGCAAGCACGAGATCGGCGTACAAGTGGTCGACACCGAGGAACCGACCTCTCTCGAGGTTGGCGAGGAGGAAGAGGAGGGGGAGCCAAGTCTGGCTCCTACTGAGGCTGCTGATGAGGTTGGACTAAGTACCACTCCCAGAAAGTCCAAAAAATGAGCAACGAGCTCGACTCCTCACAGTCGGCAACAGAGTAGCGAGTCTGCTAAGGAGGAAGAGGAGGAGGAAGACTATAACAACTTCTCCCTAAACCTACGTGATCCCACCCGTGAAGCCTATGAGTTGGGCTCCTCCATCTTCTCTCATGGTCTTGACAAGCACTTGTGCGACCTCCAAATGCTCGTCTGCCACATGCTGTCATGACTGCTCAGGTGATATGGTAGTCGACTCGAGAGGTGTGCTACAAGTTTCTTGAGAAGAGAAAAGAAAACTTCACGAGTACAACCTATTTGGCATGAACAAAGAAAAAATTGATAAATCTTGAAACCCAATATAGGGATCTTTATGCCAAGGCAGCTCACCAGAAATAGGAGAAGAGAGGGTGACCACAGAGCTTACTCGCCTCGCAGAGGCAAAAAGAGAATTGAAGGATGAGCTCTCCCATCAGACTAAAGAGTTTCAAAAGAGAGAAGTCGAGTTTGCTGGGTTTCTCAATTCTGACGAGTACCAAGAAATCCAACAACGGAAGTTCAAGGACAGTGTTGATGTTGTTATCGCCAAATTGGTGAAGCATGGTTATCTTGACACTATGTTCTTAGACTTCTCAAATGTGCTCGCGCTTTTGTATTTAACGACCTAACGGTTCACATTACATTCTTTCCTCATCCATGCAAGCTTTTTTTAGTGAGGGGAATGCCTGTATCCTACTCGTTTAACTGTAAAATACATTATATAAATGAAAATTATAAATACATTTCCAATTGACTATACTTATCTAAATAGCGACTTGATTCGTTTTTTGCTGAGTATTTTTAAATGAATAAGCTGATACTCGTTGGGCAATGTTCAAGTGACTCTATTTGTAACTTAAAATATTTAGGTAGTCGCTTTAGCATAGCGAGTTCACATATACTCATTAGATAAATACTCGTTCATCAATATGTGAGTAGCTCTGACTATGATACCGATCATTTGAGAAAATCATAACTATACTGTGTAGACTTGCTAGTGTGATGCTCCTTTGTTTGAATGAATCAACCAATGACTTGGAATATTTTGAGCCATTAACTCATAGAAAGTACTTCCCTAAATAGTCACTTTTATTCGCGAGTTTATGTACTCTATTAGATTTGATTTTCAACTTCCTTAGGAATTCAAAAGATTAGATTTTCAACTTCTAAGATTCAACCTCCTTAATTTGACACTTATAATAACATATAAGTAATTTGACACTTATAATAACATATAAGCCATATTAATTAATTTCTACATTAAATTGATATTTTTTATTCTAATATTATTATTAATTTTTAACTCTCTAAATGCAAAAATCTTAACATCTTCATTTCTTTTACTTTACTATTTTATATTTTAATTTATACTATAATAGTTTTAAAATCTCTTCGAGTACCATACTAATATAATTTTTAATTAAAGTTTATTGTTACTATTTTATTATTTATAAAAAATAATATGAATCATTTTATATAAACATAAAAGTTTCATAGATGAAATCTTTAGTTTAACATTATTATTTTTACAATATAATTCTCAAGTTTTTAACTTAATAAATAATTTTTATTTAACAACTTTTAGTAAAATTTCACATTTACCAATCTAAATTAATCTTATTGTTTGGTAATATTTTTTAACAATATAATTAAATTAATATTTATAATCCACCAGTATAAAATTTAACAACATATATATATATATATATATATATGTATATATTTCTTATATTATACTCCCTTGCTACAATCAAAGATTAAGATCAATTAAACATTTATACATTAAATAATTTCATTTTTTTCTCATGATTATCTTCATCATAATTAACAATTCTAACATTATTTTAGGTATTAATCAAATATAAGATTTGTGGAATTAAAATGGAAACATACTTCTTAGCCTAAGAAAAGAAAAGAGAAGAAAAACAATATTTCTAGCTCTAAAATCATACTTGAATCTAATCCTTATTATTGTGCCCTTCATCCTTCATGTATAGTTGTGCTACGGCTCGATTAGTCACGCTGGATTTCTATTCTTGTTTGGTTTGGCACGCCCAAGCCATGCACAATATGCAAACTTTGCTTGCAAGTGTGTGCTCTCACGCTTGCTTACCTCCACTTGCTGGCCTACGCTTTGCACTTCTCACCTACTCACATCCTCTCGATTTCCCTCTCTAACTCGATTACCCTTCACCTCCCTCTTTCACTCAATTTTTGTTGATCACACATGGAATATTGCCCCATCCTCTTAAAATAATGAATCAACAAATCGTTGTTCAACTGAACCAATATTAGTCAATTCAATTATATTTATTTATTATTTTTTAACGGTACGTCACAAAAGTAGAAATATTGAATGACTTCATTATTATCAAGAAGTAGTGATTGTTTGAGAGGTTTCTCAACTTGTGATTGTGAGGAAGAGTTAGTGATAAAATTTTAAAGAGGAATTTGAGAATAAACATAGTCCTTGATGTGGTCAAATCACTTTAAATCACTATAAACAAATTTGCATTATTGCTTTTACTTTCCCTTAACTGATTTTCTATCATTTGTATGATTGCAAATCATCTTATTGTAAAAAGAAAATAATAGTATCTACACTATCAGATATCATCACTAGAGTTAAATCTAAATTTATTCATAGAGTGATGCAGGACCTTACTTAGCAAGTGACAAATAAGACGAGCAAAAGGATTAGATAGAAGTAATACAAAAAATGTAAGAAATTTCACTATATTAGAATATGAGTACAAGCAATAAAGTAGAGTACAAGACTCATTGCAAATCAACTAGAAGTTCTTTGGACTGATCATTATGTTATGTTCTTATGTGTTTATTGAGGATATAACTAGTTTGTCAAGAAAGAAGTTAGATCTATATCATTACAAATCACCTTTTTCTTGTTGTGAAAGAAAAGAATTAGTTTTATTTATTTTTTAAATAATAAAACTCATCCCCCTCTTGTCTTGTACCATTACCTTTATCTAATACTGATCATGCAAACTAACCATAATCAATAGCTCTTTGATTACTCCATAGTATCATGCATAAATTTGATTACTATAAAAAATCATTGGCATGCGTCTTTTTCTTTTGTGCATTACAAATTAATTCTAAGGTGCTCAATCATATTACTTCTTAAAATGAAAAAACAACAAATATAATGGAAAATAAATACCATGTATTTAAAATACCCAAAGTTATTTGATTGGTTATAAAATAAATTCAAGGGATTATTTCTTTGTATTTAATTGAAAGTAAAATAAATCAAAATTTTTTAAAAAATTAAACTTATGGCACAATAACAAGGTTGTTGCGTGCAAGAAGAATTGGGTCGATAAAGTAGGAGAATTTGATGTCTTAACGTCAGAAAAGAAAGAGTTCAAAAGACTTGAATTTTTATAAAACCCAAGAACAAAAAAAAATCATACCTAGAAATAATTTCACTATATCAACTTTTTACAATTATCCTTTCTCCAAAGTTAAGAAGGATAACTTACAAGAGTAAGTTTTGTGCCTTCACCTGGATTAATGACGGCTGTTGGTGGTAGCTACGATCAATAAAACCATCGAAAGATGTCGATTGGCGGTGATGATGGTGAACGACGGTGACAACAGCTTGACGGCGTGATCCGGCGGTAATCCGGTACGGCGGATCGGATGCGGCTGATGACCAACAATAGTGGCCGACGGCACGGTGATGATTCGTGATGCGCCGGCCCGGTATGTCGACGGCGATATCGAGCGATGGCGTACGATAGCGCAATGGCATGCAGCGATGACGGCGGCCGGTGATGATCGGCTGGCGACCGGTGTTCGCCGACGGTGGTCGACGATGACCGACAACAAATAATTATACTTTGAGATTCTTTTAGTCTCAGAGCTCTCTCCATTCTTTAGCTTGGGGTCCCCTCATGTGGAGAATGAAGGGCTATTTATAAATTATGGGAATGATATTTTTATTAATACAGGCAAAATCCAAGCCACTCCATCAGACGACTCAAAATGATTCTTTCGATCATCTAATATATTTTAAGTATTTGAATGTTCAAATGAAGTCAAAATTAAGAGATCTTGCAAGAGGCCGTCAAGATGCTCAATTTGACTATAAATATTTCATATTTATGATTTATTTGAGATCCGACCGATATCCCAAAATTTTCAATTTACATTGATTGAGCTATCGACTAATCGAGTGTATATATCAAGATTCGTGCATCAATTAGGAGAGTTTGCAATGGCATATCAAGGGTGATGCAGCAATGCCAAAAGTATTAGCATTAAAAGGTTGACGAGCATGACTTTATAAGGGTGAAAAGAGTTGGATTTTGTGCGAAGAATAGAAGGTCAATTGCAAGGATGGTTGGTATTATGTGCAAATTTTGTGAGGCGAGTTTGGAAGTACGAAAGGTGTTGTGAGTTGAACAAGGTCACAAGGATGGCAAAGCAATAAGCAACGATTAAGCAAGTGATCAAGAGGTCACACACGATGTTCTCATGATGTGATGCATTTTAAATTCGCCCAATTTGAACAAACCAAGAAAAAACTAAAAATGAACTAAGTGGGTATTCCAAAGCTCTTAGTAATTTCCTATATATATATATATATATATATATATATATATCCTCAATCGAACACTTTAAATTTTAAAACCTTGGGATTTGATTTAATGAACAATCTGATACATTGAAATAATTAGGTCTTAAAATATTTCATTAATTAATTTTGCACAAAAATTACAATTACAGCTATGTTAGATCTTTATGACAATAAAATCAACATTTGATAGAAATGAAACTTTCCTACCTTATGCATTATTACCTCTTCCAAACTTTATTGTGAGACTAATAAATTTAATTCTTCTATATTTATTATAATCCTAAACATAATTATTTTTGAATAATATATAGTACCAAATAATTATCTGATAATTCGACATCTTCTTAATTCTCAAAATTCCATTAAAATTATATGAACACCTAACTACTTCAATATCTCACATAACTTTATAAATTACATGTCATCTCATTTGGATCAAAAGGTTACATGCATGCATCTTCTTGATACTAAAATACTTCTCTAATCATTTTGCAACTAGGCACGTCCCCATGGATTTTCTCCTATGGAAAGTTTTCCACATAAAAAAGTATCCTTCTTATTATGTATATGTGCAGGTTATTTAACTCAGAATGCGCAAAACTCTTGCATCCTACGAATAATAAAAATCTAATCCGTCACATTACAAACATAGAGCTATAGCCTTAAGTATCTTTACATGTCAACGTAAATTATATAAGGAAATATCTAAAAAAAAAGCAAAAGGAATCAACTTGAAGAAATCTTACACCAGGCAGAACATTATGCGACTTCAACCTTTACTTTCTCCCTTCAGTTCGGGATGCCTGTGTGCCTCGTTACAACAAAGTTGCAGACGACCATTAAAACTACCAGGAAACTGGTTCTCAAAGGAGCCTCCCGCTGCAGCTGAAATTGGAAGAGTGGCACTAAGGAAGAAGGGCAAGTTCGCACCATGGATAAGTTGGTGGTGATAAGATGTATTGGACTGAAGGGTCCCCCTACTATATCCAGCAAAACCTGGCGAAATGGAGACATTAAGGTTATAATCTCCTCCAGGCGCCAAAGCTGCAACAGGAATTGCATGATCCTGCATGAAAGAAAACGGCTGTATGTCCTGATGCTCTCCTGTATTGTATGCCATCATCCCAATTCCCATATGAGGATTGTTTCCAAAATGTAGAAGTGAAGAGTACCCCGGTTCAAACTGCGGTATTTTGGGTGTCTGCCCAAGGATTCCAGCTTGTCTGATATAGTCTGCGTTGGAATTACCCAGCGGCGGCCTCATCTGCTTCTGGTTAAAACCGCTACTTAAATCCACTACTTCAGCCGCAGTAGCGCTGCCGTTGCTGCTGCCACCGACCGTGAGAAGTTCAGTGAAGGAGCTTTGTTTGTTCAGATTTTGATGCTGATATGCCACGTCCTGGTCCTTCTCCTTCTCCTTCTCCTTTCCAAGGCCTTCACACCTGGAGAAGGACAGTACGGATCCCTTACTTGTCTCCGACGCGCTGCTACAACTGGACTTGGACTGCAAGAGGTGCTGCTCGCTGGGCGAGCCTCCCTGCATGGAACGAGCGGGAAGATCCATGGACGGCGGCACTGGAAATGGGCCCACGAGCTCGGGGAGTTCGACGATGGCATCAGCGGCGGCCTTGATGAGCCATTCAACAGCCTTGCTGGGCTGGTCGTAGCCGAGACGGTCTTGGAGATCGTAGAACTGGATAGCGGTGGAGACCGAGAGCCGCACGCGGCGGTCTCGAAGCCCCTTCACCGTCCACACTTTACTGTGACGGTCTTTGCCTCCGGAGATGCGGGAAACCCTAATAATTCTCGAAGAGGCATTTTGCCATGGGCGGAGGTCACCGACGCCCTCGTCGTCCTTGTCCCTCCCGAGCCGCTTGCTCGAGTGGATCCCCTCCGCTTTCATCTTGCTCTCATGCCCTCCTCCGCGGACCAAAGTGTTTTTACTTGGCTCTCTCTGCCCCTACTCTTATCCTTCTCTCTCCTATGGCTTTTCACTTTTCCTGCTGCTTTGTCTGGAAAAGGTTTGAGTGGGGTTCGGTTTTACCGTGTCCCTTTCCATATATGAGTAATTCGAAGAGAGAGTAAGAAAAAGAAGGGCTTGTTTTATACTCAATAAAGAGGTGTCAGCTACCAGCTCGCTTTTGACAGCGGCATAATCATCAGCTCAACTGTCTCAGCTTGTGCGCTGCAACTCTATCCCCACAGCGAACAGCGTTCATGCCGCTCCACTGTCTTCGTCCTGTTTTATATACTGTGAGAGACATCAAGATATTTTGAAAAGATTTTTTACATTACCTTGTTTTATTGTTATTTATTATTTACAGAAATTCCGTTCAGCGTCATTCCGTCTTTGAAAATCGCTGCAGAAATTTGCTATATAAAAAGAGTATAATTTTTCGATTATCGATCCGAACAAAGATGAAACATCTCGACATCCCCGCTTAACGAAGATGGTGCTTTTTAGCCATCAGACCAAAGCTATACTGTAGTGTTTTAAAAAACAAAAAAGGTAAAATATCTTACGATATGAAATGAGACGAGAACTAGTGCTTGGTTGCTGCGACAGCTAAAACGGAGATAACTCGTATAACTTTCAGATAAGAGTTCCAGGGTTTCAAGTTTTATTTTGAGTTTTATTTTCAAACGATGAACAGACATCTAATAAAAAACATTGGACCCAAGCTTCTCCTGATTTCTCTCCAAATGCCGGTCGTCTAGACTTGCCTCGCTCGAGATGAAGCTGAGATAAACCTGCCATCAACGGAATTCGACTGCTCCAGCGAGATCGCTGCTGCCTTCGATTTGGCGAAAATAGTATCGCGATTCTGTAATCGGGAAACCAATGATAAAACGTTAAAATGAAGTTTAAAAAAACGAGGGAGACCAGGATTCATTCTGCCGATCAAAAGATATCGCTTTGTAGATCAGAGCATTATGCCTACGAAGAAACCTAGTTAATGTAATAAATTTTTTTATTTCTATTTTCGAAAGGTGAGCTCACAGTCACCGCCCAAAAATGCCTGAGCGTGATTCAGCTATCTAGGGAGTATAAATTCGAATCTCGGCCCCAGCTAGGTCAGATTTTTCGATGAAATGCAGCTCATGTTGATTTGCACCGCCCGAGATCGAACTGAGATTAATCCGCGCTCCTCTAGCGAGATCGGTGCTGAAGATTCCATCTCTTCGAATTTCCGATTTCGGCGAGAAATTGGAGATCTGACGAGAAGGATTTCTTTTTTAATTAATGGAGGAGAGGATCGAGATTCGACCATAAAAGACGATGTGTCCGGCAAAGCAACAGCGGGCTTTTCTTGGTAACGGAGAGGAGAGCGTCGGGCGTCTCTGTGCGTTATGCAAAGTAGAAGAATACACCCCCAAGTTTGATAAAATACCAGAACTACCACCAAGTCACGTGTCGCGGTAGAACAAAGTGGCGTCATGGCTAATGCCAGCTTGTTGGGAAGGGGAACCCAAAAACAGAAGTATGATCGTTTGATAAATATAAGAGTGACAAATATAAAAAAATTATCAAATTAAAAAAATATTAATAAAAGTTGAATTAGAAATATATATATATATATATATATAAACTAGATGATTCAAAATTTCTTTCTTTAAAATTCTCTCTTTACCTGTTTCTATCAAAATTATTTACAAAATTAAAAAATATATTTACAAAATATAAAAAAATATAAATATACTTAAAAAAATTAATAGATGAATGGTTGAAATCGCTGACTACATGAATGAGGTTGCATTCTTAACCTAATGAGTTTATTGTGATACTAATGAGTTTATAATTTTTATCTTCATATTCAACCAAGCTGACATAAAGAAAGCATATAACCCAATGTCTCTTAGCTGGTGGTCGTGAACCCCAAATCGAAGTTTGAATCCTCCGCGCGGGAGGCCTATACCTAAAGGGAAAGTAAGTGGACGCACAGTGATGAATGCAAGGCGTGAGATTATTATCGACATCACCTACAAGATAAATGGGGTGATACCTATCAAAAAAAAAAAAAAAAGTACTATCGTTTGATAAATATAAGAGTGATAAATATATATATATATATATATATATCAAATTATATATATACATTATATATATATATATATATTAGATATATATATATATATATATATATACACACACTAGATGATTCAAAATTTCTTTCTTTAAAATTCTCTCTTTACCTGTTTCTATTAAAAATTATTTACAAAATTAAAAATATATATATATACTTTAAAATATGTGAAATTCTTAGTAAAAAAATATAAAAAATACATAAATAAATGACATTAAGTTGTTACTAGTGAAATCACCAACTTAATAGTTGAATTCAACATTAATTTTTTTGGTTGAAATCGCTGACTACATGAATGAGGTTGCATTCTTAACCTAATGAGTTTATTGTGATACTAATGAGTTTATAATTTTTATCTTCATATTCAACCAAACTGACATAAAGAAAGCATATATTGTTTGAAATGGACCATTAAGATATTTGGATATGATAATGTCATCATTGCCACTCCTATTTTCTTCTCGAAAATATGGTTGATTGGTTTCTTCTTTATAATTCTTTTAGGGTTAGTTTAGTGGGCATACAATAAACTTTAAAAAATCATCTTCATCAACTTTGCACAGGAACCTAAGATGATGAATTGTATGCTAGAAATAAGGTAGGAATTAATGATTCTTCGCATAAATAAAAAAATGAATTAATTAATTTAAAATAATGACAAATATTTACATTTTATTAACCATCAATGGCAAAAATCCTTGCTCAAAAGCACCATCCTTAGTGCTCTCCTCTCAAAGATTTTAACACAACTCATCTCCTGTTTTGAGATTGCATTATAAGGCCAACATGATGATATTGCATATCCATTTATACCGTATTGTACTACAATATTCTTTTTAAGGATAGAGGCCTAATAAAAAAAATCATACCTTTATTCAACCCTCTTAGCATTTTTTTTCTCATACTTATAGTCAAAATATACTTTTTTACCATTAATAAACTCAATATTTAGTACAAAATACAATTATGCTTGTCATAGTTGAGGGGGATAGTTTCTACGAAGAAATATAACATAAGCTTTCACATAATATTTTTTAGAAACTCCACAAAATATTTTTTAAGCCTAGAATTTTTTAAGATTCGTGTCCACATTTAAGCAATTTTCACATAGCCTACTTCATGTTCTCATCTTTTAAGACTTTAGATCTCAATTCTTTAAAGTTTAGCCCAATGACTAAGGTAAAAGTCAATAACCCTGAATATGATTTTCTTCTCCCAAATATCAAATATAATAGAATATCCATCATTTTCATCATCATAAATATCTTCAATAGTCATTAATGGATAAGGGCAACAAAGATTTGTAGTTCAAGAGTTCTTTAGAACAAGTACAGGGAAATCTCGCATCCATGATAATGAGATTATTAGCCTTAAATTATCTAACTAATTTTACATCACACTTCAACTCCATATATGACTTGAGCATTATAATGCCTTTTTTACAGCATAATTGGATTTGATATTTAGGAACATAGTAAAATAACTCAAATAATTAAATTTTAGGGATAATTACATACTTAGAACCCAAAACTTATGTATTTATAAAATTAGCACCCATTTCAATTTTTTTTTAATTAATAAAGTTATATATATATATATATATATATATATATATATATATATATATGTGTGTGTGTGTGTGTGTGTGTGTGTGTGTGTGTGTGTGTGTGTGTGCTACAATCAAATCATTGAGAATTTGATAAACACAAAAAATATGGGTTAAGGTTTTCAAGTGAATTTTGATATTTTGATGAGAAATTGAAAAAATAAAGTATGATGGTGCTAGTTTTATAATAGTCATGTTTTGAGTGTTATGTACATAATTGCTCCTAAATTTTATTCAAACTATGATCAAACCATCTTTGAATTATCTTTGAATTATAATCAAACTATGGTTAGATTATTTTGATTATCATTTGGACAATCTTCAAACTATAATTAAACCTCTTTAAATCATATTTGAATTATCTTTAAATCATGATTGAGTCATAATCAAACTATATTTGAATAATAATTATAATATGATCATACAATTTTTTTATTATAATTTAATAGTATTCAAATCATTATCAAATCATGTTTGAATCATAATTGAATAAAATTATGATTAATTCATAATTAAATTATTTATAGAAGTTGGTAACAAAGATTTTTCTATAAGAGCCTATCTTAAGCATATGAATTCTAAATAATACACTCTCAACATTAAAAAAGAAAAATTATCAAGAAAACTATAAGTAAATGCAAAAGAATTAAAATAATTTGTTATGAATGCATGTGAAAGAATAAAATCATTGTAGTTGCCTTTGCTAAACACTCTCAGAAAATAGGAAAAGATAATTAAGCTCTACATATACATACATAATCTTAAGGTCATATAAAAAATATAATAGCAATAAGATAAAAGTTTAGGATTCATTCTTAGGATACTTATATTTCTATAATTATACTCTATTGAGAACTTTTGCTTGTACCTTATAGTACATATAAAACATTCTTAGGCTGAAGTACACTAATACTGACAAAAGTTCTAAATGGGCCATCATAATATAACCAAAAATATGAGAGATAACTAAGAAATAGATTATATCATAGATCATTTGGCAATAATGCCTTTGTTGGTATTTTAATAATTGAATGCATGACCCTTATTAAGGGAATTTAAATATAACATCACTATACATACATCAGGTGCTTATAAGAACAATTTTTCTCTATCTTAGTATAAAAAAGTAATCAATTGTATGCATTCTAATTAGCCAATTTAAACCAACAAACAAGATCATAAGGTCTGCATCAAAAGTATTTATTAGCAAGAGATTAATCCTTGTACTATGCTAAAAGACAAAGGGTTTATGGCATAGCATTACACCTAAGTATGTGTATCAATTTTTAATATAATATTTGTCTTCCTATGTTAAAAGACTAGCCCATCTCAAAGGGATCTAATCAAACTAAGCCTTGAATTTTTAAAATTAATTATAAAATAAATTTTAATTTGAGAACAAATATATATTATATATAAATTTTTAATATATGAATTAAAGACTATTAAAAGCTCTAACCTTATGTATAGTACAAGTTTATTTTTCTTAAATTGATTAAGATGATATATCCTAAGTTGTTTGCATTCCAAAATAGTCATTTGAGTTTGGTTATAAAAAATGATTTTAATTATCAAATGAAATATTATCTAATAATGAGAAACAATTCATCAAAAATAGGTTAAGTCAAAAATATAAAGGAATTACCCAACAAATTTGTATTGATCAAACCTCATATATATGCAAATCAAATAATTTCAAAAGAGATAGCTTAAATAATTAGCTATAAGGTCAAGACATAAGTATTTGTATGGACCAAACACTTAAAAGATAGAATGGTTCTAGATAAATAAGAGAAACTCAAAATGCCATTAATGTAGTACTAGTCCACATGTATCCAAATAACATAATGATTTAGGAAAAAAAGTAGAGAAAAATTAGATGAAATATAGGAAAATATGATATTGGCTAAATTAAGAGAAGTTTTAATAGGATTGTAGTAATCAAGGAGTAATAAAAAAAGTATGAACATACTAAAGGATGACTAAGCTAACAAAAATGTCTATCGTAATTAGTAGCCTAGCCAAAAATGCATGACTAGATTAGGGATATTTAGTCAAAAAATCATAAAATGGGGTGGTGTGGCCAAAAGAGCATGGCTAGACTAGCGATGGACTTAGCTAAAACATAGTATCAGTCCAAGGGATTTCTAGTTAAAGAATATGACTAAAAGAGTAGCTAGTAAAGTTAAATGAGCATGATTATACTTAAAAGAAACTAGACTTAAATAGTATTTTTAGTTTAAGAAGAACCTTAACTAGAACAACATAGTAAAGAAGAATGAAAAGCATAATAAAACGGACATGATAATATTAAACAATGACTTAGCCAAAGTGGGGTGGCTCATTTCAAGTAAAGCATAGCTAAAAGTGTACAATTATATATTTTAAATCAATTTAAGTCAAAAATATTTGTCAAGTTGAAGAAATGCATGATGATGAAGATCATGATATTATAATATAATGTTAATAACATTTCTATAGGGGTAATGATATATGGTGTCACTTAGATCTATACAGAGCTAAGGTAAACTATCTTAAATTATTGTGTAGGTTATCCTAAGTATGTGATCTTATGCTAGTCAACCTACTAATGATGGCAAGTCAAATATCGTGATTATAAAGTGGAGTATAAGGCTTGACCCATATCAAGTAAGCTCAACAAAAGTCTTCAAATTAAGTTCACATTAATCAAACTCAAAAGTTAAAGTTCAAGCCTATCTATTATATAACCTTAGACTAATGGCTATCATATTGTATAAAGATGCATATATAACTAAGGAGTTGAATGCTAAGAAAGCCAATTAACCCAAGAGTAAACACCATATAAGGTTGAGTAGCATTTTATAAGATTAATTTTACTACAAGCAACCTATATTAAACTAAATAATATTTAATTTTTAATGTTTTAAAATTTAAATTTATTAATTTTTTTAAAAATTCAAACTTATTTGAATGATAAAAATTCAAAGTATTCAAATACTTTTGAGATATTGAAATTAAACTTTATGTTTGAAAATTAAATTTTTTGCAATTGAAGCTTTTTTAAAAGATGTCAAACTTATGTAGATAGTAAAAGCAAAATCAAATCTTATTTTTCTCAATTAAATAAATAGTTAAGAATATATGAAATAATTTAGGATGTTTGAAAAATTAATCAAATTGAAGCCAAATTGAGTTGACTAATATTTTAAACTTCTCAAATCATAGTGCACACCTAAATATTAAGAATATTTGAAAATTTATTTAATATTCACACATTTACACCTAATGAGTGAAAAATCATGTAGAATATTCAATAATTTAGAAAAATTTCTAGAATAGTTAGAGATATTAAATGTTTAATATATGTCTTTAGAAAGCCTAATTAAGTTTTGATTGATTAATTTGATTAAATTATTTATTTTTTATTATTTAAAAAAGATAATTTAAAATTTAAAAAATCTATAACATGGATGTGCATAACTAATGCCCATGATATTGTGAGCTTGCATGCTCATGCATATGATCTGATCATTTTAAAAGATACTTTTTAAATTATTTGGTATTTTCCATATGTATTGGTAAATTATAAAATTAGGAATGACGTTAAGATGTATATTAAAATCATACATAATGAGATTCCTATGGCATGAATTTTTTTAAAATTAAACTTATTTTAAAAATAAGAAAAAATATAAATTTTAAGATTGAAATATTGAAGTTCAACTTAATTACTTTAAATAAGCCTTTGAATGAATGAACCCTATCAAATAAACTAATATATTTTGTGGTGTTTATTTTTGGATGGTCCTATGGACGCAGATCATAATGGGTACTTATTGAAATGATCGGGTATGACATTAAGGTATAATGTATTATCTCAAAAGATAAAAATATCACCCTACAATAGACCTAATCACCTAATAAGGACTCCTAAGGTATAATGGGTCTTCATTTATACTAGTGATCTTTCCCCTACTTTACATAGAAAAGTAAAGCAATGTTTATTTTATGCCAGGTTCTTAAGCTCCCTATGGAGGCAGGCCTTCATAGTTAATTACATACTAGGAAATGAGATTTTCTAAGAACACTCTCGATTAAAGTAGTCAATTATTGTCTCCATAAATTTTAAGGTTAAGACTATCAAAGGATTGGTAATTTTAGAAAATCAAATGAGATTGTTCAATTAGAAGACTTATTTTGGAATCCAAAGAAAATAAGCAGGAAGTGATCATGATACTAGGAAGCCTTGTAAGCACTCTAACTTATCCTATGGTGAGGTTTATATATTTGAATGAGAGGGGATATTTTATTTGAGTTGAAATTTTATTAAATTGCTAGGACTTATAATCCACCAATACAAGATTGTAAAAATGCATAAGAGGTGAGGATTTATGCTCGTAGTCTGAAGAAAATAAGCAACCTCGGATCTTAAATCTAGGGAGCTTTAGCATGAGCTAGAGCATGACCTAAATCTAAGCGGAGAGGGGACATAATGGTCTACCTCCATAAGAGAAAGTGGCCAATCCGACTCTTCTGGTCTTACAACTGCCTGGAGTGGCCGCCAGCTAACACCTCTTATGATTTAAAATCATGTAGGCTGATCTTATATAGTTGTAAGGTGTTTTAAGCTATTATTTAATTTAGAAAGAGACTAGAGTCCTAAATTCACTCCCTAAGAGACTAGATCATGTTTGGTATCAGCATATGGCTTAGTCTAAAAAATGAAAAATCTTTTCAAATTTTATATTATTTTGACACATTTATTTGGACAAAGGCTTTGAGATTTCTTATGCCTAAATGCATGATCAAATTTGGTTATTGGCCAAATCAAGAGAGAAAGAGGGTGAAGCTCCATCATAAGGGATTGCTCTCATAGGTCAAGCAATCCATAAAGTGCTAAAATGGAGGCCCTCATGTTTACAAGAGTGATTCAATATGACATGCATGATGTGAGACATACAACATATAGCTAAATGGTTGTTAAATCTTTTAATTATCTTGGTTACAACCTAAGTTTTAAGATGAGGTTGTGAGTTATTTTAAATTTTAATTATGAGTTATTAATTGGGGCAGAAAAATTAATTTTATCCTAAGAGCCTACCGCATCTAGGTCACACATTTAATCATTAATGATTAAGAAACTATAAAAATTATGTTATTTTAGTGCGCAAACTAAACACAACAACAATCATTTTATAGACTACCATGAAAGAATAAAAGACTGGTGTGACCAGGTACCGTCGTACACCCCGAAAAGAAAAAAAGATGGGTAACCAAGCTCTACCCATATACAAACCATAATTATAAAATAATATTACAATTAAAATTGAATAGGTTCTATGGGGGTCTTCATTCTTCATTTTTTTTCTTTCTCCTTTTGATTTGTTTTACTCCAAGGCATCACAAGGCACCCCAAGACTAATTCTTCTAGCCATTACTCATCATAATCCCCACAACACTAATCTTAATTCCTATTGTAAAATTATATTTTATGAAAAGTAAATCTAACTACACATTTAAAATAAGGGTTAGTTAAACAAACATATCAAACTCAAGAAGTTATATTTCATAATTTGGACTTAGAACCCTACATATGGGTAATCAAGCCAACCTGTTATAATATGGATTATGCTTAGGGGCATAAGCAACATGCAAATAGAATATTTATATTTATTTTTGAGTGACCCCTTAAGCACAATCCCCTGCAGAAAATAATATTAGACTACCAACAGCCTAACATCCAATCACGATCTATATTCCTAACATCTAGTCTAAAGCATTACTTCATAAAATAAAACACATCATCATTACATACACCATCCTAACCTAAAGCTAGAAGTGGTGATTTAACATCTAATATGTGTGTTTAGACTTAGTTTGGTATGTCTTAACTAGGCTATTGAGTTATGATTGCTTAAAGTTTTGAATTATTTGATTTAACATGATAGGTGGTTTCATTTTAAGCTGTATAGAGACTTGTAAATTTTAATTTATATTTTTATTTTATTTCATTTGATTTACACTTAGCATCTAAGTGTTATAAAGAAAAGAAAGAGGCTTAACCTCCTTTATCCTTATCTAAGTTATTTCCTAAGCACATATTTTTATGATTTAGTTTCTTTTAGTGAATGATTTATTAAATATTATATTAATTCTAAGTTTAGGTTAACCTTAAAGAATCCTATTCAACATGAAAGGCATCTTAAGCTTAATGTGGTTGAATTACCATCACATAAAATATATTGAACAATTCCTTTTCATCACCCATAACATGCTAATGATTTAACACTTAATATACCTATACATGCAACTTATTTTTAACACACTTAAATGATTATGAATGCATTTATTTTTAATGGAATAGTGGACTTTCATTCTTTAATCAAATACACATACACATGTAAAAAAGATGTAAGCAAGTATGTGCCATTGTTTAAACTAAGGAAGTAAGATAATCAAATGACCTCTTTGGGACTACTTAAAGCCTTGTATTCCCAGGATGTCTAGACTATATACTTGCTATCTTAAATACATATGAATGTATATACAACTATAAGGATAAAAATCATGCAAAAGATTATATTTTTAGTTGAATTATTTATACATATAAAGCATAAAGCTTTATCCAAATTCTAATACAAAGATACATATGAATGAAATTAGATAAGTACATGCCTTTGTTAACTAGAAAAGTGAGATAATCAAATGATCTCCTTAGGGATACTTAAAGCCTCGTATTCTCGGGGTGTCCAGACTATATATTTATTATCATTCAAATATATGTAAATCCATACATGAACATAGGAAAGAAAAACACTACTTTCACATGCTTAAATGATAAACACATGCAAATCCTATACATATATTCATAACTACCATCACTCTAAATATTATTATCAATTTATAATTTTTGAAAAATAATTTTGAATTTATTAGTGATAATAGCCACACAAGTAATAAGATTAAGCCAACACATACAATTTTATATAAGTAAATTCCATTTGATTTTAAAAATATGGATGCATGATATCACATGGCATACAACATTTAAAGTGATTGAAAAGGAATAGCCAAACATTTTCATATAATTCACTCAACTGCACTAATTCCTAAAGACAATCACTTTAAATAAAACCATTTAAAAAAAACCAAAGCATCTTATTATTTTTGATTTTAGATTTGATTGAACTTAAAGAGGAGAGATCATTTGCTGTTATTATCCCCTTCACATGTTAGTGATCTTAATTTATTTAAGAAAAAAAATTAAATGATTTTTAAAATTTAATCAAATTGAACCATTAAATAATCCATTTAATTAACCTTCCATATGCTTCTTTAATTTAATTAATCATTTAGTCATGAGCCACAAATGATATGAAGATGAGAAAAATAAAATTGCAATGGTTCTAAAGGACCTAATGCAATTGGTTCATGACTAGAGATTAATTAGATTAAAGAATTTAATTAAGTACTTTTATAATTTTCTTACACTTATTGGCTAATCATAATTTTCTTAAGGGTCTTTATGTTATTGAACACATAAAGAGAAACTCTTAATTCAAATGTTAATTATCTGATGTGATTATTAATTTAATTTGATTTAATTTCATTATAAATTGATTAATTAATTTCTTAATTAAACCTCTCATTTAATTAACTTTCTTTATTGAAATGAATTTAGAAAAGTAATTAGGAAAGAGGTCTTAATCACCCTTCCTCATCATCTCACTCTTGATTAGTGATTAATGTAGTTAAATTATTTAATCTTTACTATTTGGAACTTTAAATAATCCTTAAGTTAATTAAAATGTTAGTTAAGATTTGAATTTCAAATTCCCTTAATTACATAGCCAATAAATCCCAAAAAAATAATGGGAGGCAAAGGTCATCCCATTAAATCAACATACCAAGTTTGAGATTAATTATCCAAGTAATTAAGGCTTAAGTAAGCTAATTAAAAAAATATTTAAACCCTAATTAAGCCTTAATCACTATTTAAAATTAAATGAAATTATTTTTATTAAATTCTCCTATATTTAACCTTTCCAAAATATATTTATTTGTATTTTTCTGATTTTTATATAATTAGTTATAATTCTAGGAGGTTTAAGCTAATTAATTACATTTTTAGACCCTAATTAATCCATAATCCCATCGGCACCATGCAGGCGACTGACATGGCAGCGCTTTCCACATGGCACCGAGGGATTGGCCACTTAAACAATCCTACGTGGCACTAACATGGTGGCAGCGGACGCACTTTTATCCATGTCGTTCGATCTAAGATCAAACGGTAGGGATTAATCCCACAGTTCCTATTAGAATTAAATCAATAAATCTAGCCGATTAAATCACACCCGTCTAATCCAATCAAGTAGAATGGATGATGTATGATCTATCATCCCCTGAGCGATGAAAGACAGATAATGTTCGCCCACCTCTGCTCGATTAGAGCTCGTCGGAGCTCGTGAGGTATTAGGATCAACTACAAAAGCTTCAGGGAGAAAATCTAAAGGGATCTTATAGCTGGAATTGCACGAAATCACACTTTCCTTCACAAAGGCCTAAAAAAAAAAATGAAATTTCTATGGTTTTCCAGAATTTACCTTACCTGAGCTCAGGACCAACGGCTAACCGACTGAGTTAGCTTCGTCTTGAAATGATGAAGCCCTGCTGAGTAGCTCGTGCCTTGCCTCCTCATCGATGACCTTGTAAACCAAATAATGTCAAAATCCTTGTCGGAGTTGGTCTATAAGTGGTCTCCGGTGCTCAAATCAATCGAGAATCAATTTGTTTCTTCTCTTTGGAGCTAGAGGAAGTTGTTGATGAAGTTAATTTAAAAATGGTGGAGTTCGGATGAGGTTGGACGGAGATAAGCTCTATCATATTTTGGGTTTGGTGTTTCTAGCGATGGGGAGGCTAGGGGAACTCGAAAAATCACTTTGGCAGTTCGTCTCGACCCTCTTATGCTCTAGGGAAAGTTTGATTATGTGTTTAAACCGAATGAGGAGGAGTATACTCTCCTCCACATCCAAACCAATGGCTTGGATCAATTCTGGCATGGGCAGATGTCCGGGCTGTGCAGGTGGCTATGGTATTTATTTTTGGATGTGGGGACACCATGCAGATCTTAGGGGGTACTTATTGAAGTGATCGGGTATGACATTAAGAAATGATGTACTATCTTGAATGATAGAAACACTATCCTACAATGGACATATTCACTTAATAATGACTCCTAAGGCAGATGAGTCTTCGAATATACCATAGATCTTTTCCCTACTTTACATGGAAAAGTAAACTAGGATTTATTTTATGCTGGGTTCTTTAGATCCCTATAGAGATAAGCCTCCATAGTTAATTACATTCTAGGAAATAAAATTTTTTAAGAATACTCTCGATTAAAGTAGACAATTATTATCTCCAAAGATTTCAAGGTTAGATTATCAAAGTATTAGTTATGTTTGGAAAATCAAGTGGGAGAGATGAAGTGGAAGACCTATTTTTGGAATTCAATGGGAGGAAGTATGAAATGCTCACGTTACTAGAAAAACTAATGAGCATTCCAATCTATCTTATGGTTGGGCTTTATATATTTGAAAGTCAAGATATTTATTTATTTGAGTTGAATTTTTATTATGCTGCTAGGGCTTATAATCCATCAACATAATATTATGGAAATGCTTAAGAGTGAGGATTAATGGTTGTAGCCCATAGGAAACAATAATCTCAGATCCTAAATCTAGGGAGCTTTAGCACAAGCTAAAAGTATGACCTGAATCCAAGCTAAAGATGGACATAAAGGTTCATCTCCACAAAAGAGGATAAACCGTCCAACTTCTAGACTTACGACCGCTAACACCTCCTACATTTTAAATCCATGTAGTCAAATCTTATGAAATTTCAAGATAGCTTGGGTAGTTATTTAATTTGGAAAAATACTAAAGTCCTAAACCCACTCCCTATGAGACTAGAGCATGAGTGGTATGAGCATATAACTTAGTCTACAAATATAATTTTTTTTAAATTTTATTTCATTTTGACACATGATGTTTTCAAATAATTTGATTCATTCAATATTTTAGTTTTCTTTTTTTGTTAAATGTTCATTTAATCTCTTATGTTTGAATTAGTTAATTTATTTTATTGTAGTTGAATTAATTTCATTCATTAATCTAATGTTTACTTTTTTTCAAATGTTTTGATTTATTCTTAGTTTAGGTTTTGATTTTATAATGTGTTAAGATTTCGTTAATTAATTGAATCCATTTAGATGAAATTTTGTTTATCAATTCATAACCTAAAAGACTTAGGTAATTTTGGGCACCAAACCTAACCTAGACCATTCCAAACTATTAGGTTATTTAAGTTTAATTGATTTGGTTAATCACTTTCTTTTATATTTGAAATTTTATTATTCATTAACTTAAATAGACTTAAGAATTTTTTCTTACGTTAATGAATTCCATAATTAAATATGAAATTCAGAGGTTAATATGTTTTTATTTCCTATTGATTAGTTGATTTATCATGAATTTAATAAGTTATTAAGTTAAGCTTTAATTTTATTTTATTTCATTTCATTAAGCCCTAAGTATATAATTAATCAAATTCTTTAACTTCAGAGGGTTGAAAAATTCTCTTTAACTGTTCTAATGTTAATGAAAATGTTTTAAGTTGATTTTCTAAATTTTTACATTTTCCATAATTTTTTGATTTATTATTTCATTTGTATTAACCTAAGGGTTGGAAATTCAATAATTTGAAATCTAAAGGTTAGTTGGTCTTGAATGTTTTGTGGTAAGCGGGATTCCTTACTAATTTTTGTTTCCTAAAGTTTCATCCTAATCAGATATCTAATTTAAGATTAATTAAGATTTTAATTATTTCAACAAAACCTAAATTAAGCCAAAATTAGGGAGAATCAATTAAGAGTTTTAATTTTCTTAAATTTCTTTCTAGAAGATGCATCCATAGAAGGTTCATTTAGAATTTTTAGAGTATTAGTTGACTTATTATGATTTTCATAAATTCACAATAATTAAGTGGAATAATTAATTCAATTAATTATCAAATTAAACCATTTTATGATTTATTTGATTTCAGAGAGTTTTAATGAAGTTTTTAGGTTCATTATGGTTAATTATGATGATTTAAATTTCTCATAAATTTTCATGATTTCTTTATTTTAATATTAATTTATTTTATTAAAATTAGGGTTTAAAGTTGGAAATTCCATATCTTTAGATTTACTTTACAATTAATCATGAAAAAATTCCCTAAGTTTTTTTAACTTTAATTTCATTTTCCCAAAGTTTCAAATTCAGTGGATGAGTGGCTTGAGTTTAATTTGAGTTTGATTATTTTCTTTTAAACTTAAATTAATCTAAAATTATCTAAAATTCACTCGGGATTTTGAATTTAATGGATTATTCTGACTAAGATGAATCTATAGAGTTCTTATGTATATATTTTTATGTTTATTTTACTTTCTATGAATTTTTTTGAATTTTCTTATATTTATTAACATTTATTTATGTCAAAAATTCCATAATTTCCCATTTTAATGGGCGGTGCCAATGTGGTGTCTCTTTACACGTGGTGGTGCCTGATTTAGCCAGCTAAATCAATAGGGATATAGCTCAGATGGCGGCGAGAACCATGAGATTCACCATAACCACCCGATCTTTGATCGAACTGTCAAAATTTCACCTGTGTTTCCTTAAGAGATTTTAATCAGATCATGCGACTAGATCTCGTCCATTCATTTCTAAGAAGGAACATAAGAGAAAGATTTCTCCCCTATCCTCTCACTAGAGAACTAAGAGCCATTGGCTCTTTGGCCTTGACTGTCGGTGATCAGAGTAGCGAGAAAGTGCAGTTTCGATTACAAATCCATCACGGATCGACTTGCAAATGATCCTCACAGTTTGATCTCAATGGAGATTGACTTCCCTTTATAAAGGACTAAACTAAAATGCTTTGGAGATCTGTTTTTAAGCATACCTCATCGGTGTCGATCCTTGACAGTGGGGACGGTTCGTACACCTTTGTGGGGATGTTGCAAGGCTCTGGGAGAAGTTTCACATGTTGCCTCCCCATGATCATAGTAGAGACCAAAGCTCGCCGTCAGGTTTGATGATTGTTTAGCTCATTGTAGTGATAGGCCTTGGGAAAGGTTCGTTTGAGTTCGCCACTATCCCTAGAATGTGTAGGGACATCCAATTTTGGGTGGAGGAATAGTGTTCTTCCATATTGACCTTTGGCCGAGAGTATGACCACTAGCTTTGACCAATTCAGGCTTGCTAGTGGCGAGAGGCTTGCGAAACACCTCGATTCTCTTTTATTCTCCTTAGGAGTGTGTGTGGATGTAAAGGTGTCCTAGAGGAAGCTCTCTTCCTCTCTTTTCACATATGGCAAAAATCCATATGTAGAAGAATTTAGGTGGCCAAAATTTGACCACCGAAGGAGAGGACCTCGACCAAGGGGTCAACTTAGTTCCTCCTTCCCTTGTGAGTTTGTTTGGATGCATTCCTTGAGGAGAGTAAGCCAACTCTTCTCTTTTCTTGCCGTGGACATGAGCTAGCTCATGATATGCATAGGATTTATTTTTTTTCATAAGAGGGAAGTCACCTATGGTTGGCTTCTTTGATTGCCACCCTTGGAGGCTAGCTTCAATGGGTGGTTAACTGATTTTAGAGAGTCTAAATTAGCTAAGGTAAAAAATGGGATAAGGTATGGAGAAGAGGAAGTGGGTTTAGAAT
Organism: Cymbidium sinense; assembly: GCA_021442155.1. Lineage (NCBI taxonomy): Eukaryota > Viridiplantae > Streptophyta > Magnoliopsida > Asparagales > Orchidaceae > Cymbidium > Cymbidium sinense. The sequence goes on from CM038229.1 coordinate 23,507,572, forward strand.
TCTTTCCATGGGATCCATATCTTCTTCTCTATTTGTTCTGCATCATCCCATAACTCTATAATTATATGGCTATATGCACTTCATTTGGACTAAAGTATGTTGGTTTGGGTTTAGTGATTGCATGTAGTTTGATGCTAAATTGACTTAATTGGTCTTCTGTTTCTCTCTTTTGATTTGAGTTTCAATCATTGTTAATTATCCTATAGATAATTTGAAGTTCAATTGGTTCATGCCATATGTGGGTTTGATATGACTTGAGCTAGGTTTGACCTTATTAATTTAAATTGGTCAAATTGAATCTTTTAGCTCAAATGGCCCTTTAGATTTAAATTTAAGTTCAATTATGTTTATTTGATGATTTATAATGTTTTAATTTGATTATTTTCCTTAGATTTTATATTAATTTTGATTTTCTTTCAACTTGACCCATTTTGACTTAAATGGGTTAAGTTAAGTTCAATTGAGTCAAATGACCAGTTTGATACAATTAAGTTACATTTAGACTCCAATCATGTTTAATCACATGTGTGAGATGATTTGGAGTGATTAATTTCATTTGATTTTAATTTTGACCCATTTGACCCAAATGGGGTTTAATAGGTTAGGTTATATTCATTTGGGTCAAATGACCAAATTAGTCAAATTAGATCCAATGATTGGTTAAATTATGTTTAGTAATCATTTCCAAATGATTTTGAACAATCAATTTGAATTTATTTCAATTTAATTTGCATTTAAACTCAATAAGGCTTATTTAACCCCATTTAGATCAAATGATCTAATTAGTCTACTCAAGGCCTTAATGAATTTATTTAGTTCATGCTTAAATATGTTTATTTTATCATTTAACTCATTTGGGATGACTTTATTTGGTCAAATTTTAGTGGGTTGACCTTTGACTTTGTGGGACCATTAAAGTCAAACCTATGTTAAATGGGTTGACTAGATTTGACCTTCATTTGGCTTTAGTTTTAAATTCATTTTTATTCTTGCATTGACTCTAATGCATTTTATTTGATTTTATTTCATTTTGATTTCATTTAAATTTTTTTATGTTTAAGTGACTTTCACCTTAAGTAGGAAAATTAGTTAGCCACTCAATCATCTTATTTTAAACCCAAATGGATTAAGATTCCAAATGAAATGTTTCAAATAGGATGTGTTTGATTTAATTCTTTCGTTTATGTTTGAGTTTTTGGTTGAGTCCACCTAATCCCATTAGGTTAGATCAAACCTAAGAAGGATGCACTAGGTCATTAGGTGTAGTATCCTAAGTGTCTAATTTGGAGGCTCTTAATCTAGATTAGATGTCATAATTCTTGGTTTTAGAAATAATGTTAACCTCATTCAAAAATGAGGTCAGCAATTATTTTTAACCAACTTCTTTAGAGCTCGTGAGAAGTATTGAGGAATCATTATTGAAATATCTTCTTCCTCAAAATCATTTTCTTCCAACAACATTTGCATGGGTTTTGCAATTTGCTCTTCTATCTTACTGAAAAGAATCTCGCATTCATTATAGCCTCTCCTAAGAAGAACATAGAAAGTTTTCAGCTATTCTATTTCTTCACTTCTTGAAGTTATTAAGGCTTTTATATGTGCCTTTAGCATTGTAATTATTTTGATAGCTATATTGGAGATTTAGGATTCGGGTACCCTTATAAGAAAAATATGAGTTTCTTCTAATTACTTTACTTAATCTCTAACTCTTCCTCTCTCCATCCTCTCAAATCAACCTTGATTGCTTACCTTGGGTTGCTTTTATTCATTGGTTCTTTTACCCTTTAAATTATCACTTTTTAGCATTAATTTGATAGGTGGAGCCACTTTCTTTTTAGGAATTTACTTCCTATATTTTTAGGCATGAAGTACTTGGCATCATTGTAAATATTGATCTCATGTATCAAGAATGGATTCATGTCACCATTTATTCATTTCTCTTCACCATTTTGAATATACTTCATACATTAATGAAGAGTTGAAGGTAGTATGCCATATTCATGAATCCACGGCCTACCAAGAAGTGCTTTGTAAGCAAATTGGGTTTTGATCACATGAAATTTAACTTATATGTACAGTTTTCTGAAGCGTTTGGGTTAAATAAGAGACCTTAAGCTTTGTTATCTCTATTCATTAAATCCTTATAGGAATACTGTACTTCTATCCAGATAGCGAGCATCCAAGTTTAGTGCTCAAAGTGTTTTAATTATTAAGAGATTTACCGAAGCACCTATGTCTATGAATATCCTTTTTATTTAGATAGAGTTGCTTTTAGTTGTAATATAAAGATTTCAATTATGTTCAATCGTCCCTAATAGTAGGCCATTCTTATTGAATGTGATGGTTGATAATTTTTGAGAGGTTAGATTTTTTTTCATCTTTTCCTCAACGAAGAATGCTTCATATTATTCTAATTTTTGTAAGATTTTAATTAATGTCTCATGTATATCTTTGGAAAATACGAGAGCATAATATATACTTATTAAAGCAAAGAGCTTACGTAAATGTGCCAGAATATTATAATCCTCCTATTTTGATAGACTTTTGAAGTTTAGTTAGCGATAGTGGTTAGGTATTAATTTGAATTTATTTGCCTTTATCACTGACTTTTCATTGTGGACACGGAGAAAATCATTTCTCACTCCTTAACTGGACTTGAGTTACTTCTTTCGTCTAATCTTCTCTATCAAAAGAAGTCTCTAAATTTTGTGTTTCTTCTCTTTTGAATGAGTACTATTTAGACATCTTCTTTTGGAGGGTTGACCCCTTTTTCGTATCCTTTGTCGGCTTTACTGCCAGTCGCAAGGTAGTAGCATGTCATGAGGTTGCCGCACCTCCATTTCCCTTTCTGTCAACCGTGAATGTGAATGTTGCATTCACATCATTTTTCTTTATGTCATGCAATTTTGGTTATTTTTATTTTCCAAAGGGATTATTATTGTAGTTAGCACTAAGACCTTTTTGCTTGGGGAGCCTTTTAAATCTGGCTACACTATCTAATAATTCTTGGAACATGTTAATCATAGATATGGCGAGATATGGAGTCATTTGATCATGGATATTCCCTATAAGGAGTTTTAGTACATGCTTTTCCATATTGATCACATTTCGTACTTAGATTTCTTCAACTTGTGATGTATTTGATAACACTCCCATCTTTCTTTTTTTTTTCTAAGGTGGGATCTACTATCTTTACTTTCTTAGTAGCTCTTGTAAATCTCTTAATGAAGTGTGTTTCCAGCTTAGCGAAAGTTTTTACTGAGTCATTATGTAACTTAGCATACCATTCTAAAGCTGTGTTGGTAAGACCGCTAGCGAATTATCGTAACAGTAAAGCATCATTCCCTCTAGTGTTTTTGAATGTGGCTTTAACCTAAGATAACTGTTGTCATGGATTTTCTGTGGTTGAAAAAGTATTGAATTTCATTGCAATGTACCCTTTAGGATACTCTATTTAGTCATATTCGCCCGTGTATGATTGACCTTCTCTGACTAGCTATTCAGCAGCTTCTGAAGTGTTGACTACTTTGACTTTTTGTCTAATGAGAACTTCTACTTTAGAATTGGTAATAGCATTAATCTCTTGACTGGCATTTGGTGTAGCTTATCGTGGAAACTTCTTTCTTTTGCATTGAAGTTGTTGCAAGTTGGGCGTAACATTTTTTGTGTTCCCAGCTTCAACTGTTAGGTTATTTATCTCTAGAGGATTTCTTAGAGACACTTACTGTGTTACAGTTACTATAAGGTTTAGTTGACCAAATAGCTCCTTCATTAGTCTGCTCATTTCATTGAGGCAGTTATTGATTTGGCTGATTTCTTTGTCTCATCTTTGGAGCACAAACCCCATTTGTTGTTGTAACCATGCTACAACATCTATTAGCTCTTTAGTTACCTCAACTTCTACTTAAGCTTCACCTCCAAGTTGTTGATGGCTTGGGTTTTCTTAAAGTTCTTTTTTATTTTGCTACTCAAATGTCACGTTTCTATTTTATAAATGTGTATCAAATGCCACGTTTCTATTTTATAAATATATATTTGAAGGTTCTAACTAATAACTAAGTGATTTTAAGATTATATAATTACATTTTAAAGGAATATCAACAAAACTAGATGAACAATGAATAATTAAGAAGCTTAGAAGATGAACAAAGAGGCATAAAAGACATTGAAGAATATATTTTAGTTTAGAGAGTTTGTAAAGTTATTTGGCTTGTAATTATAAAATATGCTCAAATTTAAGCATTTAAGGAAAAATAATAATAAAATTAAAACTATCTTAAATTATTATATATACTATTTGTTTATAAACTCATCTTAATAAGTAGAGATGATTTAAAATTTTTATAATAAATTTTATTAATTTTAAAAAAATTGAGTTATTTAATTTATTTATCATCTAATTAAGGATAATGAGCTTAAACTATATCTAAGCTTTTTAACTATGTGATTCTTAAATTGGTAAATTTAACTAATTTTATATGATTCACATATAGAATTGAATTTATCAAATTAATAAATAATATTTAAACATTTTACTTAGAAGTAAAAGTTAGTATCTTCAGAATTTAATTTTAATATATTGAATTTTTATTTTAACTTTTAAATTTTTATGACATCTTAGTAACTTGTATGTGTTTATATATAAATTATTTTCACATTTTGAAGATTATATAATACATTTATAAACTTATATAATATGTAAAACTTAATATTTTATAAAATTATTTTACAGTCATTGAATTTTGACTTAATTATTATTCTATTAGAATCACTAGGTTTTTTAATATGTGATTTAATAGATTAGATAAAATACTTGCAATTAAAATTAAGGCCTCACTTGATTCCCTATTTTCATCCCTATTTTCAGTGCATGGAGTTAATAAATTTTAAAAATCATTTGAATTTTTTATCCATTTTACAAAATATCAATTTTCTCTCTTTATAAAATGATATTTCTATACACCGTTTTAAAATAATTTTTTTAAAAAATTACTTTAATATAAATTTTTTAAATATTAAAAAGCTCAGCCAAACGAATCCTAATTCAACCTCCCTCTATTAATTGTGTGTGCCATACACTTCACTAATTTCTCTCTATCTTATTACTCAGTAGTCTTAAACATTCATCCATGTAAACTGCATCTTAAAGATTATTAGATTCAAAATTTTCTATATATAATATTAGAACATTACTAACAAGATTGGCTTAAGTAGCAAAACAAAATCTAAGGAAACAAAAAAAAAAAAAAAATTCAAGTGAGAAAAGGTTGAAGAACAGTAAAAGACTAATTTTGAGCTTGGCAGAACGGTTAAGCATTAATCTCATCAACCACACATTTCTTAAGATGGAGCAATGGAGACCTTATCTACCTGCACAACGAATTCCAACATCGCCCCCGGCAAAACCCTCACCCCCTTCCCAAAATCCGCCCCGTCATCTCCAAACCCGAGCTCTGGCGGCACCACCACCCTCCTCCTTCCGCCGGCGCGCATTGACCGCAGCATATACTCCACTCCCTCACACATCCCCCTCGTGTATGGCCTTGACCCCATCACCAATGCCAAAGGCCTCTTCCACTCCCCTAACGTATCCACAAACACCTCACCGTCTTCTAAAACCCTACCCTTCAAATCGATGACAACAAGATCGCCATATCTCGGAATCGATCCACCGCCGATTCGCATCTCGTAGTACCTGATGCCATTCGGAAGCGTGACCTCCTCTTCCTTGTCGACGTCTTTTGTATTGGATTCCTGTTGCGAGACCTCGAAGCGGGTTTTGATCTGCTCAGAGATGACACCGGCGAAGAGGAAGCCGGCCCAGGCGAGGCCGGCACCGAGGCCGAAGCGGCGGCTGAGGGAAGAAGCGATCCAGTCGGTGGAATCTGTGGATTTAGGTTTGGGGTTTAGGGGCTTGGTGGGGTTTAGTGAGAGTGGAGGCTGGGAGTGGGAGGGAGAAGAGGGAATGGGTTGAGAAGGCGGTATGGGCTGGCGTGGTGCGTTCGAGCAAGCGTATTGGGGTTTTGAAAGGGGAAGAGGGAAAGTAGCGGGAGAGAGTAGGAACAAAGCCATGGCGATCAGACGAGCGACGGCTGTCGCGGAGATGCAGGGTGGAATAATGTCAGATATTCGAGATTGATGAATCCAATTTGATTCTTATCTTACTTCGCTGGATGAAGTTATCTTTTCGGATATTTAAGTGCCAATGCTGCGAGCCTGCTATAAATCGCCTCAAAAATATATATATACTAAAAAATATAAAATATAAAATAAACAAAAATAAAAAGATATTTTTTGGGGACTCAATCTAGCAATTTAAAAAATACTTTCAATATTTTTTTTATCTAAATTTAGAACTAACATTGATAGTTTTATTTTTTATTTTAAAGTAAGAATATATTGATAATAAAAAGATCAAGTATATATAGATAAAAAAAATTTATAACTAATGAAATACCCTCTTCATATTTTAAAAATATTGAATAATTATATGATATATTTTTCTCAATATAAATGATCAAAAAATTATTTAATCATTAATTTTCAGTTTTATTTCATAGTCATTTTATATTATATTTATAACAAAAAAAGCTATTTTAACACTTATTATAGTAATTTATAAAGTCAATGCTAATTAATAATTTAAAATTAAGATGCTATAATGTGTCTTCATTTCGAACATGTTTAGTAAGCTTTATAATGCCTTATAATAATGAAATTATTTATCAAGTTGTATATTCAAAATATAAATTTTCAACTAATTATTAACTATGATGTATGGACATGAACAATGAATACATGAATACGACATGACACAATCACAAGAGGTGTATATTATTGAAAATATAGGACAGATGCATGCGTTAGACATGATATTATAAATTTTACATCTTAATAATTATAAATAATATATATAATATAAATAAAATAAATAAATTATTAAAAGCAAAAAAATGATAAGATATTTAAGTCTAATATGATGTTTGAAAAGATAAAAAGTTCATAAGTGACAAGAAACGTTATGGAGTTAATTGGTTTGTTAAAAAAGAATGTAGTGTAAAAGAAAATCAATGTAAAAAGAATGTAATGTATTTGAAATAACTTATCGTTGTTTGGATGGATATAAATCAAATTCAAAATTTTGTTATTTAACGTTTGATTTGAGTAAAGTCGAAGCTATAATGAATACATCCGATAATGCTGAGGAGGAGGCGAGAAGCGAAACCGACCGAGGGAGGTCTGAAGTTTGTAGCTAGGATGCAAAGCGGGCTATAGGATCGATAGGGGAGGCGACGACGACGGTGGTCGGCGGCGATCAACCGCTGTGGAGGTTGGTTGGTCATCCGATCGCCACGGGCGGTGGGTGGCGTCTAAAGGGCGGTAGCTACCCCCTTTACTTTACACTGATCGATGTCAAGTAAAATAGCATAAATCAAACAAAATTTTTTTCACTATATTTGAACTAAATGGTGAAAAAGGAATGCATTAAAACTTTATATTGAATTTTTTTCAGCCATCCAAACACGAATATTTTCTTTTTTTAGTGAAATGCATTCCTTTTTCACCCAACTGAGCAGCCCCTAAAAGAAAGAGTGTCGAGAAATGTGAAGACATTGACCTTCAATACCAAAAGTAAAAGTGTGATTATTAACAATACTCCATAATCACATAAGAAACTCTAGCCATACCTCACGAAGAATATGGGTAGAAGATTTGGAAGAGAGAGTTGTACGATGTTCACATCCAGAGGCTATGAGTTATAAGTTAATAAATAAGTTATAAATTTATAAATTATATTTGAAATAATTTTAATTTACTAAGACACTTGTCCAAATTTTTTTAATTGTTATTTTAATTAGACACACTAGAGAAGCATGTATGTATCGATGACGTTTGACGATTGTGATAATGCATTAATCGTACGCCATATTTGTAGGTTTATTTACATCATGATTATTAATATTCATTAAATTTAATAACTTAAAATCATTTGAATAAAAATGTGTCATTATAATTAATTTATCTTTTTAAATGCACTAAAATAAGTACTTAGATTTAAACAAATCACATATAAAAGCAAGTTTGTATTTGCATTATGAAACAACTATTTAACTCTAAGTTGCTTCTCTTCCTCGATAAACGATAAACGGAGCAAAAAAGGGAGAAGTACGAGGGCTTTGACACCCAAAACCATCCATGTTGTCGCTAGCGAGGTCTTATCACAACTTTTTATCGAGGATTTTGATAAAGCCAGATCGATGGGAGGAGTATAGTGAAAATAATATTTAAGTGAATTAATTAATATTATTTATAATTTAATTAATTGTATAATAATTATTATATTTAATTAAATTTAATAATTTATAGCCAATGATTAATTACAATATTATATTATATTTAATTCTTAATTAATAATAAATTATAATATTATATTAACTTTTATTATTTTTATTTTAATAAAAATGTTAAATAAAATTAATAAAATTTTAAATTATTATGTATTTACAATATATTAAAATCTATATAATATTTTTTTAGGAAAATATAATTTCTTATCTTTTAGTAGTCTTAATAAATAAATTCCAAAATTTTGGAGGAGGAATAATATAAAATTCATTGTTTATGAAAGAAAAAATTTAAAAAAATGCTATAACATTTAAAAATTTATGTGTGTGTGTGTGTGTGTGTGTGTGTGTGTGTGTGGAGGGGGGAGGCAAGGGAGGGCCATGTTGCCCCTGGCCCCCTTTAAATCTGCTAATGAATCTAAACATTAGTTTGAACTAATTTTAATTTAATCCAAAATAAAGTAGAAACCAATGTTTGAAACTAGTTCAATGTAGCTTAATTGCAATTTTAACCAAGGTTTGAAGGTGACATAGATTTGTGAAGATGAGATGTTTGTGCAAGTGCAACAACTTGTGAAGGAGAAGAGGAGTTTGTTCAAAGTTGCAATAGCACCAATGGGGATTGATGGTATGCAGAAAATAGACATCAACCACATGTGAAAAAGAAACGAAATTCTTGATAGCTAGAAATGGACATTGATCGACGACATGTAAAGAATAATCATAATTCATGATGACATCCCTTGCAAAAATCCAATTTAAACTAAGGTTTGAACAAGATTGAAACTTTGTTTAAACCTTAGTTGAATTTTGTTCAAACACCTATTCAATCTTGATTCAAAATTCTATTCGATCCTAGGTTAAAACAAGGTTAAAATTTGAACAACATCTAATCATTTTCAAGTACTTTTGACTTTAAATGACAACATGTAAATACAAGACATTATCTCATATTGGAAAAAATTTTGATTAAACTTTTAGGTATATATCTTTAAAAACTAAACAATAAGGATAATTGTTTAATTATACACATTATGTGGCCAATAAAGTCAAATATTTTGAGTGTAAGAGATATTGAGTAAGAAATAAGTAAAAAAAAGAAAAGAAAAAAACTATCCATATTTTTGGTTAGATAGTAGTCCTCTTAATTTACAAATAGTAAATTTTTAAAAGGGTCATATATATATATATATATATATATACATATATATATATATATATATATATATATATATATATATATATATATATATATATATATATATATATATATATATATATATATATATATATATATATATATGCATATATCTTTAGCTATTAGAAAGTGGTAGTTATTTTAATTTATTACTTTTGAAAAAAAATAAATATAATAAATGATGTTACAAGTATCCTCAACATTTTGGAAAAAATAGATACAATAATTTGTCATATGGATTAAAATTAAATAATTTGAAATTGTTTAGAAAATAAGTTACATGTATTCATGAAAAGATCACACAACATAGACTTAAAATAAACAAATTGATAACTCATAAGCAATATTTTTATGAACAAGTATACTTTCTAACAACAAATAGTCTTAAGAAGGCTTCCCTAATTCTTACATTTATGCATATATAAAAATAACATCAAAATACTATACTCCCATATTTATTTTTGTTAAGTTAAATGTAATACCATCACATACATTATCATCATATGTATCCTATTCTTATGCTTTACCGATTAGTATGATGGAAAATAGTATTTGCCAATAATGTGTTAATATATTTCTTTCAAGCTAAAAATTTGTAGTCGTGGAGTAAGATTTTTACTATTAGCAATGCATAAAGATAAGTGAACACACAAATAAAAGAAGCTCATAAGAGATTATAATTTTTAGGTGTAAATTACAAGGAAGACAAATAATACACAATGCACTCGAAAATTAAAAGCTCCCTTTCCTCTTAATTAAAGTATTTACATTAAAAATGTAAGAAAAACTTTAAATTCTTGTCCTCCTTAAGTACCACAGTCCCAACTTAACATAACCTATTAGGTTGGAATTAGTGAAATCATAAAAGGAACCATTAAAAGAGGGGGTCATTTATAATTTTTTTCTACCTTATATGTTTGAATTTAGCTAGCCTTATAGTTTAACTTGTTAGATCCAAATTTATTTATGACTGAAGTAGAACCTCAAGACATATCTAAGAAGCAAGGTTAATGCAGAGGGAACAATAGATAATGAAGAAAAATGAGAAAGAGGTCTGATATTATTATCTTTTAGATAATCTTAATATAATTGAAGAGGGAAGAAATTCTCATGTTTGAGAGAGAGAGAGATAGAGAGAGAGAGAGAGAGAGAGTGTGTTAAGATTTTCTTTGATCTAGGTCAGTCAAAATCAATTATCCAAACTCACCCCTAAATCACCAAAAAAGGGCCCCTCATCCCCCTCTTATAATGTTTGGGATGAGTGCTAATATAAGATATAAGCATAAAAAGGATCAATCAAGTACAAGGGGCTCACCTAAATCGACAGCGAGTGTTTATTAGGGAGTGAGCAGCCTTGTCGAGTGCCTGATGACTTGATCTCTTGGGTGATTGCTCTTCCTTGTTGCTGGAGGGTGCTGTGATTGAGTCACTTCGAGGTGAGCATCCTTTAATAAAAGCTCACCTTCTAAGGATGAGTTTACATCCGACTAGTCAACACCTATATGCTTGATGTGCTTGTCATGCATGCGATGAGCCATTAGTATTTTGGGGCTATCTGCTTATTTTGAGTATGCATTTAGCTCCCCAATTTTTCTACTATTTTGTAGAGACAACTCACAAAAAGAATAAAATAATAGAAAATCAAATTAACTCATAATAAATGTTAAAGAAGAAAAAAAGAATCATTCATTAAATGTTATATCACCTTCTGACTAGATTCAATCTTTTTTAGCGTGCCCTCGGACCCCTTTGGGCTATAAAAAAGGCACCAGCCTTTGGGAAGATTTATTGGGCCTTTCATTCTTAACTGAAGATACGCCTTTTCATTTTCTTATAGAATTTGTTATTTATGAGTAGATTGTATACACTCGTTATTGACACCAAGAGACCATGTGAAGATATAAATTCCTTAAAGCTATGGGCTAGCCTTCAAAAAATTTGAAATCTAAGAAGCTAGTAAATGTCATTGTTGCTACTACGATGGAGATGAGTTCTTCTAACACTCCTGTCCCCAACATTGTGGATGCTCTAGCCAAGTGTCTTGTTGTAGAGTCACAAGATGAGGCAAGTGTTCATTAATTGCGAGTAAGAGTGCACCAAAGGAGGGGATTGCTGCCCCCCTTATTCACCACAAAAAGGTAGTCTTGAAAAGGTCGATAATTACCTCTCTTATTCTTACCATCATAGGGGAGAGTCTCACCAAAGTATAATTAAACTATTTTGTTTTGCATTTATACTTTGCTATGGTAGCTAATTAATAATGACGAGTGTGTAGGAGGTGATGAAAGATGATAACAAGCACCCAACATCCCCTCAGATTATATGCTTGGATAGTCCAAGTTGTTAAGAAAGAGTGATTCATATTTCTATGGGTGAGCTACTAGGTCATATTCCAAGCAAAGAGGAAGTTCTCTTATTCGAATAGTGGCTTCCTTCTCTAAGGATCTTGCCTATAACGGATTACTTTATTGAAATCCCTTTTCTAGTTGTTGATGAGTTTATTTCTCGCCTTTCAGGGGTGATACCTGACCTATCGTGGGTCGAGGTAGTGGCTCCAAGCATCCCCTGATAAAAAGGCCAACTTCTTAAGGGGCGAAGGTCAAGATGCCTGCCTTATCTACTGTTGCCACTATCAGCTTCACCTTCACAGACATTCAAGAGATGTTGATGAGTTTTTTTCCTCACAATGGGAGGGGGTTGGGTTTTAAAAATAAATTTCATAGTGAAATGAAACAACAATAGGCAATATCAAAAAAGTATAGTTCAAATTTGCATAAGTAATCAAGAGAATATTTAATTTGGATTCAAAAATAATTAAAATTAAAGATTCAAATAAATAAATTTTTTAATTGATGGGATAATTATGAAAATAATTTGAATAAATCTCACATAATTTATTTACAAATAATCATAAAAAAATTTGGCCAAAAAAGTTTAGGATGAAAAATAGGATAGGAGAGAGAAAATTAGGATAATGGGGGAGAGAAAAATAATACAAAAGATAATTTCAAGATAAATAGATTTATGCAAACAATAAATGGATAATGAACATATTTTAGCATGGAAATAATTTAATGAGATGTGAACTTAATTTAACTTGCATGAAAGCACAATAAATGTAACATGGTTTATGCATTTAGTTCACATATCCAAAAAAAGGATAATTTTAAAGAATAAATGTAAATGTGAAATATAGTGTTTATGAATAATTTAAAATATATTATTTAAAAATGAATAAAAGATCTATTTTATTTTAGTGAGCATTTAATTTTCCTTTGATATAGTTATTCCCAGAAAAATTCCCACCCAGTCTAATGTCTAAAAGCTTTAGCATTCTCACAAAACTAAAGGCTAGGAGCTGAAGAATTTTTCTTGCAAACATGAATTTAACTTGATCAGTAGCATTTGAACATGTGTTTGTTGTCATCAAAATTAATCTTATATGAGGTAGGGCTTATGAAGTCAACAATTTCCTCCTTTTTTATGATGACAAACATATGTTGGTGTTAAATGTTAATGAAGGTGCAAAGTGACCTTACATCAACCTATTGACATATAATTTGCATCAGAGAAAATTTATAGCAAGTTTTAAACATTTTTAAGCATAAAAAAACATAAATATAATATTAGTATATAACATGAAAAAAAACTCCCCTTAAAATTATGCATCAAATGAGAAAGAAAACCAACATACCCCCTTTTGACAAGATCAAAAAGATTTAAAAATAAACATCAATAAAATTACATGCTTGGATCTAACATGCCTAACATGCATCTTAGTGTATAAAATCATTCTTCAGGTAATGGTTTAGTAAAAATGTCTGCAATTTATAAATCTGTGCTAATAAAATCAATATTCACAATTCCTTTACTCACATGCTCCCGAATAAAGTGATGTCTAACTTCTGTGTGTTTAGTTTTAGAGTATTGGATAGGATTGTTTGTAAAATAAATTGCACTAATATTATCACACTTAATAGGGATGTTATCTAGCATAATTATAAAATCTTCTAATTGTTGCTTCAACCAAAGAACCAGAGCAACATAGCTTCCAATTGCTATATACTCAGCTTTAGCAGTTGAAAGAGCAATGTAGTTCTATTTTCTAGATGGCCAAGATACTAAAGATGATCCTAAAAAATTGACATATTCCTGATATAATTTTTCTATCTACTTTACATCCTACAAAGTTAGCATTAGAATAAGCAATCTAGTCACATGAAAGTGAATTTTTAGGATATCATAAACCTAACCTAAAAGTGACAATTAAATAATGAAAGATACACTTAATAATAGTTAAATGAGATTCTTTCATAGCAGCATGAAAATGAGCACATAAACATACAACAAGCATAATATCAGGCCTACTAGTAGCAAGATACAAAAGAGAACCAATCATACTTCTACAAAAGTTTTGATCAACCAGTTTTCCTGACTCATCTAAATCAAGTTTGGTAGAGGGGCTTATGAGAGTCTTACTAGATTTAAATTTTAATCATATCAAATCTCTCTATCAAGTCATTAGTGTACTTAGTTTGATAAATAAAAGTACATTTTTCTTGTTATTTTACTTGAAGCCCTAAGAAAAAATTGAGTTCACCCATCACACTCATCTCAAATTTTTTAAGCATCAAAGTTGAAAACTCAACACATAAAGATTCATTTGTACTACCAAATAAAATGTCATCCACATAAATCTGAACAATGATCAAGTCATCACCTAAATTCTTAAAGAATATAGTGGTATGTACTCTACCCTTACTAAAATCATGATTTATAAGAAAGCTACTCAATCTATCATACCAAGCTCTAGGAGCTTATCCAAACCATACAATTCTTTCTTCAATTTAAAAACATGATCAGGTAACTTAAGATTTTCAAAACCAGGAGGCTGTTCTACAAAGACAACTTGATCTACAAAGCCATTTAAAAATGCACCTTTTACATCCATTTGAAATAATTTAAAGTCTTTGTAACAAGCATAGGCAAGGTGCAATCTAATAGCTTCTGATCTAGCTGCAAGGGCAAAGGATTCTTCAAAATCTATCCCTTCAATCTGAGTGTACCATTGTGCAACTAATTTGGCATTATTTCTAGCAATGTGTCCTGAGTCATCTAACTTATTCTTAAAGACCAATTTGGTTCTTATAACCTTTTGATCTTGAACTCTAGGAACTAATTCATATACATCATTTCTAAAAAAATGATTTAATTCTTTTTTCATAGCTACAATCTAATAGTGATCCTCCAAAGATTCATTTAATCCCCCCAAAGCTTCATTTATTAATTTTGGTTTAATCTCAAATAATAAAATAGAAGGATTTATCATTTACTTATATTATCTTCTAGTTTTGACTCCTTAAGAAGGATCTCCAATAGTCAAGTCTTTTGGATGATTTCTAAAGAATTTTCAGTCTTTAGGTAAGGAATCATCTACATTTTATGCCAAACACATTTTCTTAAATCATCTACCTCCTTTTTAATCACATGATCTTTAATAGAATATATAGGATTTTCATCAAATATGACTTGTATAGATTCTTCAACAATCAATTTTCTTTTATTATAAACTCTATAGGATGTACCATTCAATAAATATCCAAAAAGATACCATCATCATATTTACTATCAAACTTTCCTAAAGAATCTTTACCATTATTAAAAATGAAGCATTTACAACCAAAGATATGAAAATAACTAATCTTAGGTTTTTTTTAACCAAAGAACAACTCATAAAGGGTTTTAATTAAAGGAGGTCTCAAGTAAACACGATCCGTAACATAGCATGCTGTGTTAACGGTTTCTGCCCAAAAATACTTAGGCATATTTATAATCATCAAGCATAGCTCTACTTAATTTAATTACTATTTTTTTTCTTTCAACAACACCATTTTGCTAAGGAGTTCTAGGAGCAGAAAAATTTGTGTTTAATATTAAAATCATCATATAAAATTTTCAAAATTTTTATTTTCAAATTCACCACCATGATCAGATTTAATTTAACTAATAAGAAGACTTCTACCATGCTGAATATGTTTAAAAAAATTTCTAAAATGTTCAAAAACATCATTTTTATGAAATAAAAACATAACCCATGAAAATCTTGAAAAATCATCAACAAAAGAAAAATCATAGAATTTCCAAACTAATAGTGCTAACATGAGCAAATAAATCCATATACAGTAATTCTAAAGGTCTAGTTGTTGACCTCATTTTTGGATGACGTTAACATTTATTTCAAAGGCATTCATAAGGGCTCCTAATCCTAAATTGGAAGCCTTCTAACTAAACACCTAGGTCATCACACTTAGTGATCTAGTGCACTTTCCTTAGATTAATTGAACTTAATAGGTTTAGTTAGATTCAATCCAATTCTTCAACCTAAACATACACCAGTCTAAACTTAAAATTAATTAAGCCTAGGTTAGGGTTTAAGGGAATTAAACCTAATTACCTTAACTAAGCTTATTACCATATAAACCTAAAGATGTTAAACCCAAGATAAATCTAATTCAAATAAAATCAAAAACATAAAATCATGACATAAAATTAAATGAATCCAAATCCAATCTAAAGGTCAAAGGTTGGTCAACCCTTTTACATGGGTTTGACTTATGTTGGTCTCACCAAATCAAACCACCAATATTTGACCAAATAAAATCATTCCAAATGGTTGGAATGATAATATAAGCATACTTAAACATGAATTTGAAAGAATATGAATCCAATATTGCCTTAATCAAGCTAACTAGGTTATTTGACCTAAATGTCCAAAATGGGCCTTATTGGGTTCAAACCTAAATCATGCTTAAATCAACTTAAATCAATTATTCAAACTCCTTTAAAATGATTGTTGAACATAAACTAACCCATCACTGGGTCTATATTGACTAATTTGGTCATTTGACCCAAATAAACCCAAGCTTAACCCATTAAGCCCAACTTGGGTCAAGTGGGTTCAAAATGAAATAAAATTGAAATTGTTTGATCTAATGCCTTTCAAATTGCTTGGATTAACCCAATGAAAAATTAAACACATTATAATTAAGCCAAATAAATTATTTGACTTAATTAAAAGTCACCTAAATTCAATTACATCAAAAGGACTAAACCTAAATCACAGACCCCATAAATCTTAAAATCTTTGAAACTTTTTTATCAAAAGATTCATTAATGATTGAATGAACATATACTAAGCTTTAAATCAAGGCTAATCCATCAAGTGGGGTGTCTTAAATTAAACTAATGAAAAAAATGGTTTATTGAATTTATTCAAAAATATTTCAATCCATCTCCACCTAATCCAGTTAGGATGTTATTAAAATATTCCTAGACTTAACTAATGATGGTTCCTAGCCCAAATTAAATCACTTGAGCATCCTTCACATAAATCCAAAGCAAGGGATGCCATGACAAGTCAATGGAATGAAAAATCCAAATTCCATTTGCATTATCCAATTCCCTCTCCACCTCTTCATTCTAAACATGTGTGAGATGGTTGAGAAGCATGACAACTAACTCCAATGGGTTGCAATCATCTCAACCAACCAAAGGAAGGAGAAAAAAAAAAGGCTAAAAGCTCATGGTTATAAGAAAATTTACACTTTGAGCATTTACTTAGTGCAATAGACCTTTCCATTGCCTTCTTGATCTCACACGAAGTTGAAACCCATCTTCCCCAACTTTCTCACCACCGAGAGGTTGGAGAACATCCAACTCCACCAGAATTCAAATTGTGGTTGGTCTAGGGAGCAATCTAGAAGGAGGTAACCTAATTCCTTTGGCACATGAGCTTCCCATACCGTTCTGCAGCTATTAAGGTCAACCCCACCAGAAGACATCACTGGGACAGAGGTATTCCATTAACGACCATTCTTGAGCTTTTAGATTTGGTGTTTTTCAAAGAGAATTTGATCTCAAGTGAGATCAAACATTTAAAACTCCTCATTTTCATTCACTAATAGATTTGTAATCAAAACTATGCAATTCCAATGATCGGATGACCAAAAATCATGCAAAAATGATGGACGGCTCTCAGCCTCTATCGTTGGCGTAGGAGACAAAATCTTCAGCATCTATTTCTTTTAAAAGAAACAGACGGCTGAGATCTAGCCAAAACTTTGATTAAATCCAATAAGGAGAACCATGGGTCGGATCATGACCATCCCATCTTCTATCGAATGGTCCATAATGAAATCGCGTACACTGCCTTTTATATGTGGATACACATGGATCCCACCTTGCATAATGAAGGTGCCACATGGAAAGTTGCACTACATCGAATCCACATGGATCCGACGTGCTAAAATGAGAAAATCAAATTTTCTATAATTAAAAATTAAAGAAAAATATAAAACACTTTAAAAAATCATTAGAATTTAAATATAAATCTAAAATTACAAATTGGGTCTCTATGGAATTATCTTGATGAGAGAAATCTATTAAAATTAAAATACCCAAGTTATTTTTGGTATTTTGACCTTAATTTGGGATTGAATGAAAATTTTTAAACCTTAATTACTCTCAAACCAATGATCCAATTCAAATGAAACTTTGGGAGATTAAAATTATTATTAAAACACACATTATGTAAATTGTTCATAATTTATGGAGTAGTTAGTCTTAATATTGGAAATTTTAAACCCTAAACCTTAATTTTCATGAAATAAATTATTAATAAATTAAATAAATGAGGGAAATTAATCAAACCAATTTAAAACATGATGATATACCCTAATGATCATAAATAAACCAGTAAAACTCATGCGAACATAATAAGCCAATAGAACCCCAAAAATGGCTTAATTAGGCCATTAATTGAATTAATTAATTCAATTAATCAACTTGAATTAAAATTAAATATAATAAGCCAATAGAACCCCAAAAACTATAAATAAACCCTCTTTGGATTTATATTCTAGAGGGGCTTCAAGAAAAAAATATAACCCTTAAAGAATATTCATTAAATCAAGCATAATTTAGGTTTTAATGAAATAATTAAAATCTTAATTACACCTTAATTACACATATAATCAAGGAAAAATTTTAGGAAAATCAAATAGGCAAGGAACTCCACTTACTATAAAAATTTCATATCCATTTGACCTCGAGATTGGGAATATTTTAATTCCCAAGTCTCTAGGTCATTTTAAGGGAAATATAAAATCAAAAAATAACAAAAATTATAAAATTCGTAATACAAATTTAAAACATTATAATTAATATCAGAACACTTAAATTAAATATCTAAGTTAATTGAAAATAATAGAATTCAAATAACTCTAAGTTAAAGATCATAATAAAAGGAAATATGAAACTTAAATCACATTTAATTATGATAATACTTTAAATCATAATAATTTCATTTTGTAAACTGAAATATAAAAAGATCATTGATCCTTGAAATATATAAAGTGTTAATACATAAATACATTAATATCATTTACTTAAGAAAATGAAGTATTATAAATGTGAATATAAAAGGATAAGTGTGCAAACATAAGAAAATGAAATGCGAACATAAAAAAGGTTAAATGTAATTAAAACTGTAACTAGAATGAATTAAAACTTTCAAATAAAAAAGTAACAAAGCACATTTAATACACAAAGAAATAACCTTTCTTTTAATTACTTAAGTCACAAAATAAATCTACATTAAGATAAATGTTCTTTTCAAAAGATATACAAATCATTTTTTTTGTTCTAAAGTAATTAAGATAAATGGAATCCTTTCATAATGTGCAATTTGGAATCATTAAACACAACAATTTGGAATCATTCTAGAATAAAAGAATCATTAATGTAAATGAGTTATAGAATTTGAATAATCTTAAACATAATAAATTGAACATAACTTTACTTAAGTTAACAAACATTAATAAAAATGAATAAATGAAATTAACTCCAAAGTTCCATATTAATAAAAATGGAAATGAAATTAACTTAACTTTAATAAATAAAACATACCTACACTTAAAATTAATGAATAAATCATATGCATCTTATACATGAAGTTTTACCCTGAATCAAATATAGTAAAGCCAATGAACAAACATGAATATTAAATCAAAAATGGATTTAGTAAAAAAATATATAAGTCATCATAATCAACTAAGTAAAAAGGTAAAATAAATCAAAATAAAAGAATAAATCATCAATATTAATATCATAACCAAAGAAATTAAAAGAACCTAAAATCATAATGATAAATGGATTGACTTAAAAAGAAAACTAAATTGAATCATAATAATAAATAGAATGAATTAATTCAAACCAAAATCAAAATATTACTAATAAAGAAATATAAAAAAAAAGAAATAAACTGAACAAATTTAAAATCCTTTAAATTCAAATTCAACCAAAGTACTTAAGATTTCAATTTGATTTTTAGGATGAATCTTTACCTTAAAATAAAGATATCATCCTATTAAGACTTAGGATGTTGAATGGAATAGGCTTCATTTAAAATAGAACCTATTATATTCTTCATTCTTGAAAACTTAATTTAATTTTAACATAATAAAATGGACCTAAAATGAAGATAAAAATCATTAAATAATTTAAACTAAAATCATCCAAAGGTAAATAAACCAACATTAAAAACTATGGAAATAAAAATTAAAATAATAAGGCCTAGTAATGTCTTACCACACAAACCCTTTTATTCACACATTAAAATTATAGGTCACGGATCCTAGACTTATGTTAGGATGTTCTATGATTTTCTGTGCATTTCTGTGCTTATATGATGCTAATTATTTTTATTATTTTGTGGTGTACTGTTTTAGACTAGATGGCTAGTACCGATAGTCTAGATGGTAAGACATTATTTCTAGAATTAACATTGTCTTCTACAATGACTATGTTAAAGGGACTATTGTCATAAATAAAAATCATAAAGTTAATATTTGCTTGTAGGTGTTGAAAAGACCCTTAGCATAGTCCATAGGATAGGTGGGCTTGGAAAGCAACTAATGCTAAGACTATATGTTCAAAAAATATAAATGTTGTTTATTATTTTTATTTTTTGACATTTATTTTGCAGGGCTTAGGATTTATTCTTGAATTTTAAATTTTAAATTTGAGCTTAGAATTAGGTCAGAATCCATAGGGTCTAGAATTAGGACCCTATCAGAAGATGGTGCAGAGGTCCCCTATGAAGCCCAATGGAGGTCCTTGAAGAAGGAGACAATCTTGGAAAGAAGACCCATAGATCTAGACTTATTATAGGCTGGGTTGTATAAGAGTAGAGCTCGATTATCTATTTTCCTTTCTTCTAGGGTGTACAGTGGTACCCGGTCCCTTTGGCCTATTTTACAAATTTAAATTAATTTGATTTATTTTGGGTGTGCAATAGAATTAACTTGCTTTTCTAGGTTTTGTTTTGTGTTGTGCTTTTTTGTGATGAATTCCTAAATGTAGGCTCATAGGAAAAATTAAATCTTCTACCTAGTTTAATTTAATCAATTCAATCATAAAAATAATTTAATTCAAAACCTAATATAAATAAAGCTTGAGGGAATAACTTAAAATCAATTAGAAACCAATTAGCTCTTGAAAATCATGTAATCATATGGCTTCAATATTTGAATTGGGCAACTTCTCCCATTACACATAAGGGGCATCTAACCTATGAGGATGACCACCTTCTTGGGGAAGCATGCCTTCTATTATTGATTTGGCCCATTATTTTCTTCTAATGGCATATAATGTAGGCATAAATTGCATACCCATAGCCTAAAATGATTATCAAGCCAAAATTTATAAAAATATAAAAAATGTGCAGTAGTTAGATGCATTTTATACCCTACATTATTCTAGGGATTAGGGAGTAAGTCTAGGTTAATAGTTTCCTTTCTTAAAAAGATAACTTCCCAGTCATCTTGCATTTATAAAACTTGGCATTATGAATTTAAAATGCACTTAGGTGGTGTTAATTGACAGCCTCTCCAAGTAGGTTATAAGTCCAGAAGAGTGAGGGATAGGTTAGTTCCCTCAAGTGAGTGGAATGATCAATAATTCCCAAAATAAAATTAGGTCGAGCATCTGACATGTGTTAGAAGCACTTGTAGACTAGGTTATGAAGCATCACCCTTAGAGTAAGTCTTAAAAACTAGGCATTTCTATAGTCTTGTGCTTTTAGAATCTAAGTCCTAGATTTATAAGAAAATATAAACTCAAATTTTAAACTAAATTCTAAAATTTAAAGCCCAATTATAGGACAATTGAAATGCATACTAGTCATCCCATTATCAATCGACATTTCCTACATCATCCCGTTTGGATTCCAAAATTAACTCTCTTCACTTTCGACCATTTCTAGTTCAAAATTCCAAATATCAATCCTTTAAAAGCCACCTTAGAAATTTTTAGAAATAATAACTTATTTCTTCAATTAAGAGTATTCTTAGGAAGTGACCCTTCTTTAGATGTAATTAACTATAGGGGCCTGCCTTTATAAGGAACTATGAACTATGTTTAAATTAAACCCTGTTATACTTTTCATGTAGTTCAAGGGAAAAATCTCTGGTACATGAAAGATCCATTAGTCTTAGGAGTCTTTCATTAAATGATTAGATCCATTATAAGATAACATATTTATCTTCTAAGATAATATATTTATTCCTTAATGAAGTATCTAATCATCCAAATAAGAACTTCCTAAACTCTATATGGTGTCACATATTTTCCCCGCAGCATAAAGTCTATGTCTAAATGATCTTGATGCATCCGATGACTTATTTCTAATGAATGTAACATGTGGATACAATCTATTACAAGAATCTAGTTTTACATGAAGTAATGAATTTTCATTTTTCAACTTCTCCATAAGTATTGATTAATCTAATAAAGCATCATTCTTAACATTTAAATCAACACATTCTTTCTCTAAAGATGAAGCATGCATTTTTAAATTTTCTTTTCTTTTTCTAGAATATTAAATTTTCTTTTCAGCTTTTTATATTCATATGCTAATTCATTGAAACCATCATCTAATTCTTCATAAGAATTATCTTCACATACCTCACTTGTAGAATTCACATTAGCCATAAGACATATACTTGCTTCTTCCTCTATAGTGTCATCACTTGATTCTTACTGAATCGGAGTTTGCCCAAAGTACTATTTTCTTTTTCTTTTGAGCCTTTTGATTTTTTCAATACTTTTTTCTTTTTTAGCTAAGTTGATACTCTCCTCTTATATGTCCGAGACTTTTGCAATTTAAGCATATTATTCCTTCTCTTCCATTCAATCTTTTAGTAGGCAATTTATTTATTTTTGATTTTTCATACTTATGCTTTTTCTTTCTAATCATATTTTCTAGCCTTTTTGAAAGTAAATCAAACTCATCACTATCAGCATCTGAACATGAAGAATTTTTTTTACAAGTGTCTTCCACCTGCAAATCAATTAATTTTCCTTTCTCTCTTTTTTTTAAAAGATTCATTTTGATCCTTTTGTGCAATAACATGTTCATATGTTATCAAAGAACCAAGATGGTGATCAAGTGTATAAGTAATTAAATCCTTAGCTTCACTAATAATAATAACTTTTGCATCCCAATCTTTTTGAAGGCATCTTAAAATATTATAAACTAAATCTTGATTTTTATACTTTCTTCCAAGTGAATGTAAGATATTTATAATTTTCATGAAGCGAGTAAACATATCAAAAATACTTTCATTAGGTAACATGAGGAATAATTCATATTCATGTACTAACCTATTTATATGAGTATCTTTAACTTCATTAGTACCTTCATAAATAAGAATCAGTTTATCCCATATTTCTTTTGCAATAGTAAGCATGGAAATTCTCATGTATTCATTAGAAAGTAAAGCACAATAAAAAATGTTACCAGCCTTTGCATTTAATTCATCCAATTCACTTTCAGAAGTAGACCATCCATCAAAAGGTTTATCAACTTTAAAATTATTTGTATAACAATGGGTGTGTGATATTGATGTGTCAACATATGCCACATTCTAGAATCTTGTCCACGAATAAAAGTACTAATGCAGTTTTTTTTCAATAATCAAATGGAACATTGTCAAGTAAAGGTGGTCTATGTGTAGGCTTTCCTTCAAGTAGTGCACCATTAGGAAAAACTTGTGCCATAGTAGTTAAACTCATGGATTTGTGGTTGTTACTTAGCCATAACACCCAAGAGAGCGTGTTTGGGTTAATTGGGTTTTAAAAATAAAATTTAGAAGATTTAGTTTTAACTTTTGTAGAGAATTTAAATACTTAATGAAAATGCTTTAGTGAAATGAAACAAAAATAGGCAATAGCAAAAAAGTGATGATCAAATTTGCACATGTAATCAAGAGAATATTCAATTTAAATTCAAAAATAATTCAAATTAAAGATTTAAATAAATGAATTTTTTATTTAGAAAAATATAAGATAATTATAGAAATAATTTGAATAACTCTAACATAATTTGTTTAGCAAATATTCATGAAAAAATTCTCCAAAAAGGTTTAGGATCAAAAATAAGATAGGAGAAAAAAATTAGGATAATAGTAGAGAGAAAATTAATACAAAAGATAATTTCAAGATAATTAGATTTTATTCAAACAATAAATGGATATTGAATATATTTTAGCATGGAAATAATTTAATGAGATGTGAACTTAATTTAACTTGCATGGAAGCAGAATAAATGTAACATGGTTTAAGCATTTAGTTCAGATTATCCAAAAAATGAATATTTTTTTAAAGAATAATTGTAAATGTGAAATATAGTGTTTATGAATAATTTAAAATAGATTATTTAAAAATGAATGAATGATATATTTTATTTCAATGAGCATTTCATTTTCCTTAATATAGCTATTCCTAGAAAAATTCCCACCCAACCTAATGTACAAAAGCATTAGCATTATGACATAATTGAATAACTAGGAGCTGAAGAATTGTTCCTGCACACTTGAATTTAACTTGATTTGTAGCATTTAAACATGTGTTTGTTATCATCAAAATTAATATCATATGAGGCAGGGTTCATGAATCCAATAAAAAACTTATATTATGTTTAATATATTATGGTAATTTATATTTGTGTCCCATATGTTGTATTATATGGTAGAAGATGTATTTAATCATGTTTAAGTGTTGTATATGAGTACTGATTGAGATCATTAAGTGTTTAAGTGTCGATAAGTGCATTAGCAATATAGTGCCTAAGCACTAGCCTTTTGGTGCCATGGTGCTACAACTAATTCTTAATGTGGTGTTTGGATAGAGAAGTTAGTACCTACACACTAGCCTATGGCACCTCAATATTATAAATGATAGGTTCCAAATTATGATATTTTTTTAATGGTTTTCTCCTAAGGGACACAACACTTGGAGTATTGTACTTATATTCTAACTTAATAGAGACTTTTAGACTACTTTGTGTGGAAATTTAAAGTAAAAACTCTTAGATTGGAGCTTGGTGGCCAATTGTTTAGAAAATTTAGTGATTTCTCACTACCATTATACTTGGGTGAATAGAACTCCTCACATCCCTTCCACTTTGTTGAGTGAAAGATCTTGTAACACTCTGTCTCTCTCCCTCCACTCTGATGCTCCATAACCATACCATCATGTTGGTATCAGAGCAAGGTTTAGAGGCATAGAGAAAGTGCTTGTAAGTGTTTTATATTGAATCTAAGTAAGTTTAGTTTTGCATTTTAGATTTTGTGTAATTTTGTTTATGGATTTTAGTGATTTTACATGATAAACTCATACTAAACTCATGTGGTATACAATTCTATGAGCATTTATCTTACTACAAATTTGTTACCACAATTTAAAAAGCCTAGTTTTTTCTTACTTAAATCTTATCTATAAACATAATACTTAAGTGACCACTGAGTAAAGGAGGATCACCAAATAGATAGCCAAACCTAAGATACAAACTTTGCATGAAAATTGAACTCATATCCATATAGACTTTGTGATTATCTCTTTTGCATATTTACTTAATGTTATGTAGTATCCAAAAGTTAATTGTCATTAGGAGCGAGGTAGAGCTTAATGATCCCCTGACTTTAGAAGATGTCTTTCACTATGCTTTACTTCAATAGAACCATAAGAAAGCTGCATCCATATCTAAGATGAAAGCTTAAGTGTCAACTAAACCTAACCCTTCCACTCCTAGTAATCAATCTCATATAACCTCTACTAAATCTACTACTATAATGCGAGAGAGGTAGTATGCTTTAAATATCATAGGAAGGGTCATATGCAAAATCATTGTAGAGCCAAAATCATGTTCTTAGATGAATTAGAAGATTTAGAAGAAGGGTAGGATATAAATAAGATATATGATGATTCACCCCCATCAGATGAAGAAGTATACCCAAATGGAGATAATTCACTATCAATTATGATGTGTATAATTGCTTCTGAGGAAGAAGATGACTAGAGGAGGCAAAATATTTTCTTAGTGTATATCTTATTCAAGGAAAAGAGGTGTAAGCTATTAATACATGGAGGTAAAGCTATGAATGTTGTATCAACCTATACTATCACTAGAGCCAACCTTATGATTGAAACTTATCTAGAACTATTTCATGCCAGTTGGGTGAATCACCCATCCCCACCAATCACAAATAGATGTCTTGTTCTTATTAAGATAGGTAGCTATGTGGACCAAATATGGTATGATGTTCTTCCAATAGAAATCACACATGTACTATTAGGGAGACCATGGCTTATGATTTAAATGTAATTCATTATGGTCATGAAAATACTTACATATTATTGTACAATAAAAATATCATTAAGTTATTTTCCATAAAACCCACTAAAAAGAGACTATTTCCAAATAAAAGAAATGTGAAACTCCAGTTGATCGTGATATCATTCTCTAATTTTAACATGTGTGAATCTTTTGCGGTTCAAATAACATCCTTAAGGTTTAGACACTTAGTTAAAGAATTCATTTATTTTACTTCTCTGTTTATCCTCCACCATTGTAAAGTTTCCATTGATACCAAGGAATACCACATACCTTCTGTGGTCTTAGATCTACTATCTAAATTCAGTGATTTGACTCTTGATGATTTTTTTGATGAATTATGACATTTAAGGAATATACAACATGCTATAGACTTGATCCCTAAATCATAGAAACCTAATTTGCCATTAAAGGATGAATCCAATCCATCATGTAGACTTAAATGATGGTAAATGTACTCTTGAAGAAGGATTTTATCCAAGAAAGTCTTAGTCTTTATGCTCTTCTAACCCCTAAGAATGATGGAACTTAAAGAATTTGTGTTAAAAGTAAAGCAGTAAATAAGATCATAATAAAATATAAGTTTATCATACCTAGTTTGGATGACATGTTAGATTTTATTTTTGACTCATCTTTGTTTTGTAAGATTGATTTGGAAAGTGGATATCACCAAATAAGGATTAAACTAAGTGATGAGTGGAACACAACTTTCTAAACTCTTGATCATCTTTATAAATGATTAGGTGTTCCATTTGAACTTTCAAATGTACTAAGTATGGTCATGAGATTGATGAACACTATTATGAAACATTTTATTGGCCATTTTCTTGTAGTCTTTATTGATGAAATTCTTATCTATAGCCCTAACAAAGAGTCACATTTACATCATTTAAGGATACTTTTGGAGAAATTAAGAGCTATAAAATTCTATGTTAATCTTAAGAATTATTTCTTTTGTCAACTTGAAGTTATCTTTTTAGGATTTATCATATCTGTTGATGGTCTAAAGCTGACCACATAAAAATCAGAGCTATTATAGACTAGCCTGTTGTAAAATCTTTTACAGATGTTAGAAGCTTCCATGGATTAACCACCTTTTATAGGAGGCTCATTAGAGATATCAACATTGTTGTAGCTTTTATCACTAACATCTTAAAAAAAAAGATAAATTGCTTGGACTACAAATGCTGAAAGGCCATGTGGAAAATTAAAATCTTTATGACCTCTTCACTCGTGTTAAAACTCCCTAAATTTAGTAAAATATTTGAAGTCATTTGTGACACATTTGGTGTTGGAATTAGTGGAATATTAAGTCAAGAAAATCACCCTATTAATTTCTTTAATGAGAAGTTGAATGACACTAAGCTAAAATACTCTACATATGATTGAAAATTTTATACGATCATTCAATATCTTAAGCAATGAGGACAGTATCTATTACACAAGGAGTTTATTCTAAATATTGATCATTTGGCCCTAAAATTAATCAACTTTCAAAAGAAATTGAATCATAGACATCCTAATTGGATTGAATATCTTCAATAATTTTCTTTGTACTTAAACACAATCCTGGAGTAGAAAATAAGTCAGTAAATGTCATATCTAGCCTATCTCTCATCAATTCATCTTTAAAAGTTTAAATCCTACATTGAGAGGAGATTATAAAGCTTTCCCTAATTTTCATTTAATTTATCTAGAACATGAGTCCAAACCCTCAACTTTTCATAGTCCCTTTGTTATCATTGATGAATATCTTTACAACAATAATAGATTATGTATCCCTATAACATCCATGAGAGACTTCTTTATCTCTCAGCTTCATTAAGATGGTATAACTGAGCATTTTGGTAATAAAAATATGTAAGAACTCATTGAATAAAGATTTTATTGGCCATCTCTATGAAGTGATGTTGAAAGCTAGTGTTACACTTATCATTAAGCTAAAATTACTAAGCAAAAGGTAAGTCGTTACACATCATTTCCTATTGCTTCTCGACCATGGGAAGACTTAGTAATAGACTTCATTGTTAGGTTTACCTAGAATACCTCATAGACATGATAGTATTTTTATACCTTTGAATAGATTTTCTAAAATTACACATTTCTTACTTATTTCAAAATCAAATGATGCATCTTATATAACAAGGTTATTCTTTTGAGAAATTATGAGACTACATAGAGTTTTGTCAACTATAGTTTCTGATAGAGATGTTAAATTTGTATCCTATTTTTTGAAAACTCTATGAAAACTAATGGGAACATGATTGAAGTTCTCTTCTTCAATTCATCCTCAGATCGATGGTCAAATATAAGTCATCAATAGGACCTTAAGGAACTTATTAAGATGATTAGGTGGAAATAACATAGAAAATTGAGATTTGGCTTTACCTATATTTAAATTTTCTACAATAGTGTTATTTCTAGGTCGACTGATAAAATACATTTTGAAATAGCTTATGGATATAATCCTAAGATGCCTATTGATCTAATAGCACACCTACTCATGCATTTTTTTGATTCAGCATATACATTTGCATATGATTTTTATAACCTTTAAGAAGATAAAGAAACCACTGGAAATACAAAATGTTAAGTATACTAAACAAAATAACAAAAACAAAATTTTCAAGGAATATAATATAGTTGATTATGTAATGGTAGTAACCCACCATGAGAGATTTTGTTCCACCAAATATAAAAAAGTCATACCTCTTTTTGTATTTCCAGTTGTTTCTTTGGATCCCAAGTTCTTGTACTTCTCCAATATAGTCACTCTCTTGGATTCTAATGACAACGACAGTGGCTCAAGCTGGCATGCTACTTCTCTTCTTCTTTGTACACTAGTCCTCTTTTCTTATTTCAAGTCAAGGAGGAGAAGCACTCAATGTAACTCCACACTCACCTTTTTATAAATTTTATTTTAAAAAAATTTAAAAAGACTTACCTCTTTTTTGTTTAAGTACTCTTCTTTTGTTTGGATGGTTGTGCCGCTTCATACTCGCTAGTGTTTTTGCTGTATCCAATATAAAAAATGTAAGTGTTGGTCTATGAGGAAAGTTTGTTACATTTTAGTCAACGATTATTGTGGGTCAGCTTCTTGGCTATTGGTCATGGTGTGTAGGTTCTTTTAGCTCACCAACTAGGAGTTGGTTTTTCATTAGGTTTCCTCTTGGGATTTCAATATTACACCATAATCATTGACTAGAAGAGTTGGTCTTTTTTGGGTTTCTAACCTTGTAGAGTGTTAGTCTTACTCCATAATCACCAACCAAGAGTGTTAGTCTTTCATTAAGTGTCTAACCTCAGTCTTACAACATAGTCTCCAACTAGAAGAGTTGGTCCCATACTTGCCAATTGAGAGAGTTGGTCCTTCATTAGGTTGTTGACTTCACATGGTGTTGGTCTTACACCATAGTCGCCAACTAGGAGAGTTGGTCTTTCATTAGATTGACCAAAGGAGGTGTCAGTCATACACCATAATTTCCAACTTAGAGAGTTGATATTTTTAGCTTCATGAAATAAGCTT
Source organism: Cymbidium sinense (assembly GCA_021442155.1). Classification (NCBI taxonomy): domain Eukaryota; kingdom Viridiplantae; phylum Streptophyta; class Magnoliopsida; order Asparagales; family Orchidaceae; genus Cymbidium; species Cymbidium sinense. The sequence goes on from CM038229.1 coordinate 23,537,373, forward strand.
AGGCAAGTATTAATGAATTAAACTTGAGGATCAGTTTCATGACTAGCATCCTTGGGCCAAGAAGGGTGTAATAAATACTTGGATCCCTTACCCGAGACACTATGGCTTGCCGAGTGGGATCTTTTCTTTGGGCAAAAAAGCATACTAAGTATCCTAAGTTGTCATATGGCTCCCTGAGTATTTATCTTAGGATTTCATAGCTTGATGTTACTATCCTTAGCCAAGAATGGCATGCTAAGTATTTAGATCTCTTATTTGGGCCACTATGGCTTGCCGAATGGGATCCTTTCCAAAGGATAAAAATGGCACACCAAGTGTCATAAATTGATGCATAGCTCCCCAAGTATTTTATTAATACACGTCGAGTATCTTTGTTCATACTCCTTGAGTATTTTTTTGTACATATATGTACTCTTTATTTGTATACTCATTAGATATCCTTTTCCATCAAATAAAATTTAAGAAATTTTAACCTCATCAAGTGAATCTAGAAAAAACATGAAGACTGTAGTTTACATTCATTAGCAGACACTGATCACCTCAAGCCTTGACAATCAAAGTGCATGGTAGGTCTTGTCCTTTGTAGGTTTAAAGCTAGTAAGCTCCAGGGCTGACCTTTTCCTTAATAATGTATGGGTGAGTTTGCCCAAGGCATTCTACCAAGTGGTCATATCTATTTTATTGAGAACTAAGTCACCAGTCTTGAAGTACTTCTCTTTTATATAATGATCATAGTATATTTCCATTTACCTCTTTATCTCCTCTTATCTTAGCATAATCCCATTCTATAATTCCTTGAGCATGTCGAGTGTGTTTTTCATGGCTCCCAAGTTAGCCTTCCTCTCTTGATGATGTTCTCCCCAAGTTGGAAAGTCACCAACACCCTTTGCCTATGGAGTTCATACTCAACTAGTAGCACTACTTCTATCCCATGCAAGAGTGAGAAGGGTGTATGCCCAGTGGTAGTAGTGGGAGTCATCTAGAGTACGGTCAGTAGTACATCCAAACATTTAGCTTTAACACATTTTTTTCTTCTTTAATAGATTTAAGGATCATCTTATTTTTAGCTTCTACCTGGTCATTGCTCTATGGGTGGTGTACTAAAGTGACCTTTAATATTATTCTTTAAGACTCATAGAAGTCTCTTATCCCTCAGTTGGCAAATTATGACCCGTTGTTAGTGATGATATCCATAGGCATGCCGTACTTGCAAATAACATCAGTCCAGATAAAATTTCTGACTGGCAGGGAGGTTACTTTGGCAAGTGGCTTAGCTTCAATCTGTTTGCTAAATTATTCAATCATGACCAAGGTGAATCTCTTTTTCCCATTGGTTATGGGTAGCAGGTCGATTAAATCCATCCCCAAAATGGTGAATGAATGGCTAAGGACTCGTAATAGGTTTTGGAGGTAGTCGTGGTTGTTTCTGAAAAGGGTTGAATTTTTGACATTGTTTGCATCTTCTTGAGAAAGTTTATGAATTTTCCTATAGTGTGGGCCAAAAATATCCCTGTCTCAAAATTCTATGGGCAATTGTTCTCTCCTTAGAGTTACTACTATAATCGTCAGAGTGTACTTCTTCCAATATCCTTTTTAACTGTATTTTTTGCACACAAACCTTATTCAATAAACTTATTGACCTCCTGAATAGCTTGCCTTCAATAAAAATATAATAGGGGGCCTTTATTCTAAATCTCTTGATGTCCTTTGTGTTTTCATTTATTTTGTTCATCTATACATACTTTTTAATAGGGCTAGTTGGGTGAGTACTTATGATTATTTTTGCATCGACTCTTCTTCCTCGATACTAGGTCAGATGAGTAGAATAACAGAGTTTCCTTCAGGTCCATTTGTTTAGGAGAGTCGGTTGGAGAGTTGGTTTTATTTTCTAGGAATTTGCTCAATCTTAAAGCACTCCAATCGCCTGATCTTAGTTTTAACATTGAGATATTTTTGTTAGTGTTCATCTCTGACCTCATAGTCCCCATTAACTTGCTTGACCACTAATTATGAGCTTAAATAGACTGTAATGTCTAATACTCCTAGCCTTCGAATGAATCTGAGTCTAGTGAGCAAAGCTTCATATTTGGATTAGTTTTTCATTGGATTAAAGTTAAACTTAACCGACTACATTATGGTTATTCTTGTTAAAATTTTTAGCACTATGCCTATACCCATGCCATATTCACTAGAAGATCCATCAATGCCTAGTTTCCACACTAGTTCTTGGATGATTGGGATTTCCTTAGAGTTGTAGAAATCAACAAGGAAATCAATGAGTGCATGAGCCTTGATCAATGTATTAGAATTTGCTTAGTTCTACTGATCATTTTAGCAATCTTCCTAAATAATTAGGCTTGGCAAGCACTGACTTGATGAGTTATAAGTGATGACTTGATTTGAATTTGCTTAAAAATGTGGTTGTAGTCTTCTTCGCTCCCGTGAGGATCTTGAAGAATGTTGAGCGATGTTCTTCAACCATTGAAATAAATTAGTTTAGGTTGGTGACTTGTCCCGTGAGTTATTAAACTTCTTTTATCTTCTTTGGTGAAGGCATCTCAATTATGACCTTCACCTTATCTGGTTTGACCTTTATGCCTTCCAGTGTAATAAGTAACCCTAAAAATTTATGAAATCCACTGCTAGAAGTGCATTTAGTGGATTCAAGTGCATGTTGTATTTCCTTATGGTGGTGAAAGTCTCTTTAAGGTCTTGAATATACTACTGGGCCATTTGCTTTTGACCAGCAAATCATCATTGTAAACTTTAGCATTTCATCCCTTATACTCCTTGAACACTTAGTTCACCATGCATTGATAAGTCACTCTAGCATTTTTGTGGTCAAATAGTATTGCTAGGTAGCAATATAGTCCTTCCCTCGTGATAAAGATGTTTTCTTAGAGTCGGCTTGATGTATTTGGATTTGTTGGTTCCTATAGAATTCGTCAAGAAGCACGTCTATTCATGGAAGGGGATATCCATCCTTAGGGCATGTCAAGTTTAGGTTTGTGAAATTGATGCACATTTTCCTCTTTCCATTGGATTTCTGCACCATGATTATGTTAGATACCCATTCAAGATATTGGACTTCTTTGATGAAGTTAGATTCTAGTAATTGGGCTACTTCATCTTTGATAAGCTCAGTGAGTAGCATGACTGTCTTTCTTAATTTTTATTTTAGGTGGTGAGCATCCTTGCAAACATTAAGATGATGATGATCAATGTTGATATGAATGCCTAGCATCTTGGCCTCCATCTAAATGGATACATATGTATATTCTTGAAGGGTTTGAATAGGGGCTTCTTTGTGCTCGAAGCTAAAAGTCAAGTTGATCCTAAGGACTTGCTCTCTAGGGAAGGAGGTCAGGACTTCCTTAACCTCTTTGAGTACTTTAATCCTTGCACAAGCAATGTCTAATTATAGGAATTCTTTTCCAGACTCATTCACTGTCCTCATATAATAAGTTCTAGATTGATTCATGTTGTTTCAAAGGGTGATTTCTTCTCCTCATACAAGGAACTTGACGGCTACATGATAAGAGGACACCACTACCATAAATGTGTTGAGCAGCAGTCGGCCATAGATAACATTGTAGGTATCCAGAGCTTCTATGATGACAAAGTCATCCATGGCAGTGTATTGATTCTTATCCTCTACTAAGTTATAAGGAGGTGATCATTCTTACAATTCCTCTCCTTTCACTAGAAAATATAAAGAGGTCCTCTAATGAAGGCTAGCTTGAAACTAGCCAAGCTTAGCTTATTGAAGACTGACTTAAAGATGATGTTAACCAAGCTCCCCATGTTGATCAATATGCTCCAAATTTAGTAATTTATGATTAACACTGTGATGACAACCACACCATTATAGGGGTTTCCTTCAAAGGTTCTATCCTTTTGTGAAAGGTCACAAGTACATCGCTGAGTTGACCTCCCCAAGACATAGTCGCTTAAGACTAGGCCTTTATGAAGGCTCCCCATTTCTCTTAAAGATGGCTAGTATGACTCCTGTAATGTGAATGAGATATACTAGAGTGGATTCATTACCAATTTCAGTGACCTCCTTATCTTTCCTCTTTATAAACTCTGAGCTTTCCAATTTATTATTAATTCTTCAACCAAGCTTTTCAAATGTAGGCATTCCTCCATGTCATGCTCGTAATCTCTCTGGTAGGCATAATATAGAATGATCTTACACTCCATCAGGTCTTAATAATGGCAACCTTCTGAAGAAATCTTTGTTCTAAATGGTCCAGACTAACTCAGACATTAACACTCTTACTTTAGTCACCATGGTGGGCTGAGGGTGTTTGCTCTCTGGTAATGAGTTGTAGGGTTCTTGAAGTCTCATTTGGGTGCAAGTGTTTCTAATTGCCTTCTTATCTGGTTGCCAAATTTGAACCTTTCTCCAAGTGATCCTAAATGTGGTCTTTTTAGTGAGTCATTGGTGTAGATCATTATAGTCAATTGAGTGACTTCAATAAACTCTTTGGGGGTAACATGATTGCTCTCCATTTTTAGTAGTTTGGTGAGTGTCTTAGGATGTTGGGCGTACTTGTTGACCTCACTTTTAGAGTGAAATTGACCATAGCCTCCTTTGATATAGGATTCACCTAATCACCAAGGTATTCTTAAGACTATAACACTTCTAGTGGCTAGATGAACACTAACCCTAAGCCTAGGAGACTCATAGAACTTAACCCTTGTGTTAGACCTTAATTTAGGTCAAATGGGATGTACCAACCCAAAATTCAAACCAACCCTTATACGCAAATAAAGATAAAACCAAATCAATTTCTCAAAACCAAACTAATTGATTGTGAGCCAAATCTTGACCAAGTCCAATTGACTTCAAACCTAGCTTAACTCATTGGGATTAAATTTGGACAAGTAGTTAAGTTGACCTAATTTAATCCATTTGGTCTTAAGTGGGCTAAATCTAAATATAACCTAATTTCATTGCAATCAAACTCACATGAACTCACATTGAACCTTGATTTCATTCTAATTAGATCAAATTAAACTAAATTGGCCCTTAACCCAAGTTGACCCATTTGAACTCTATTAGGCCAAAATTTAATCCTACTTGATTTAGGCCAAATGGAATAAATTCAAACCTTAAGATCATTCAAAACACTCAATTGAACATCCCAATCTATCCCAATGCATCTAACTCCATCAATTGGTCCAATTAATCCATCTTGATGCATTTGACCTAAAGAGTCAAAATGAGTTAAATTTCACTCTAACTCAAATTTATTGCAATCAAAGCCATCAATCAACTCCAAATCTAACATTGGATATTTCTCAAAACCTAATTTACTTCAATTGAACCAAATCAAGCCAATTGGTTCACTTGACCCAATTTGGCCTAAAAGACCAAATTGAATCAAAACTTAATCCAACTTCAATTTGACCAAATCAATCTATCCAACCTCTTCCAAAATGATTGCTGATCATAATTGGTCATCCAATTATAACCAATTGAACTGAACCAAGCTAATTTGGCCATTTAACCCATGTTGATCCAATTTGACCTAAATGGCCAAATTGAGCCAAATCTCATTCCAATCTAAATTGATTACAACCAATGCCTTTAATCAATCATAATATGATTATTGAGCATGCTCAAAACACTAATTAAAACTAATTTAGCCAAACCAACCCAATTGACCGCGCTTAGCCATATTTGACCTAAAAGATGAAATTAAGTTAAAACCTAATCTAATCCAAATCAAATCAATTCAAAGTTCTATTCACTCTCAAATGGTCAAATAAACATGAATCAACCCCTCACCCAACCTAATTTAGTCAATTTAACCAATTTGGTCAACTTAACCTATTTAACCTAAATGAACCCATATGAGATAAATTCAAATCCATTTTAAATTGAATCAAATTCATTACACCATTACATTCTAATTGATCATTTGAACTTAATTTAATAGCCCTCTTGACTTAATTTAGCCAATTGGTCTACCGAACCCATTTGGACTCAAATTAACCTATATAGGTCAAATTGAGTAACCCAACCAAATCCAACCAAACTTGGCATGACTCATTCTTAGGTCCCCATTGACATGCTTAAGTGGACCAACTGAAGGTGAACCTGGTTTAACTCAAACCATGTGAACTAAGGGTTCTAAATATGTTAAAAACATAAAATAGGAATGTTATCTTGAGCAGCAACCTTAGCATTCCTCGAGCTCTCCCATGCTAACTAGACCTAACCCAAAGATTTTAGGCTCAACCATTAACCAAGGTGAGGTCACTCTCACCTTAGCCAACCCTTGGTTCACTCCCCATGGGATGTCCAATTCATGGTAGTCCACCAAACTCTTTGAGCCACTAGAGGACATCCACCTCATCAGTCCCTTGCAATTTTTGACCACACTAATTGGCCAGCCAGCTGTCATGGCCTAAACCAACCATTTTGGTTGGTTCATAAGGGGATTGGGATATACCCCTTGTTTCTCATTTAAACCAAATAAAGACATTCCCCAAAGCCTCAACAACACTCTTTGAGCCTCCCTCGAGTGATTTGAGCATCCCATTGTTAACAAGACCAGCTCCATCCCAACTCGAAAACCCATTCGGTCCAACCTCACCAAAGCTTCACCGAACCTTAATTAACTCTTTCCACACCTTCCTCTCACTCAAGCATGTTGAAATAAATTGACCCCCACTCAATTCAGTCACTAGAATATCAAATTAGACCAACTTCATTGGGCTTTATGGTGGCACTTAGTCTAGTGGATGAATGATGAGGAAGTAGCTCATGATCTTCTAAGCATCAGCTTTTAGTTTCAGTGAGGTAATTTCCAGCCAACCAAAGAAAACCATAATATTTTTGATCCATTGTGAAGTGAATGTGTGTCTCATGTTGATCAAATAATAGGGTCCTCATCAAAATTTCTCACTGCTTTTTTTAATCCAAATCCATCATTGAATGAGCTTCGATGAGCTCCGATCAAGCAGTGATAGGCAGATGGTGTCTATCTCTCACCACGAGTGGATGATGGATCATTGCTCATCAATTTTGTGTGATTAAAATGGATGGCCATGATTAATCACATTAAATTTATTCAATTTAATCTTTTTAAACCATGGAATTAATCTACGCATTCGATCCATGATCAGTCGACTGAGATGAAAGTGCATCCATCATTGCTAACTCAGCAGTCACATCAAATAATTTAAATAATCAATCCTATGGTTCCACATTAAAGGCACTACCACGTCAGTCGACACATTGTGCTAATTGTGTAAATGAGTTAATTAGAGATTAAAATATAATTTAATTAACTAGAACATCAAAAAATTATAAGTAATTGTAGAAAAATTCCAATAATATAAATAAATTCATTTTAGAAAGCTTAAATAGATAAGAATTAAAGAAAAATAAAATCCCCAAATTTTATTTAGTTAATAATGACTAATTAAGGTTTAAAATTTTACTTAATTGACTTAATTAAGCCTTATTTACTTAACTAATTGACTTGGAACTTAATGTGCTAATATCTTGGGTTGACCACTCCTATAATTTTCTTAATCCAATTGGCTAAGTGGATTGAGTAATTTTAATTTTTGAACATTACTTAATCATTTTATTCAGTTTAATAATTCAACATACTCATGTGTGCATATATATATATATATATATATATATATATATATATATATATATATATGCATAAAGATCAAATAACTACTTTCTATAAAGTTCATGCATCATATAGCCATAACATGTGCATTATGTCAATAATTGAGAGTATCCTACTTCAATGATGCATCAAGTATGGAATAATTAAATGAATACACATGTATAGGTTTATCAAATCTCACTAGTTAATCTTATGCATGTATTAAATAAATATTAAAAGATAATAAAGCAAGGTTAAGAGAATATCATCTGATTAACTATACTTTAGTTTTATTAGTCTTGAAGTATCTTTCACATTTAAAATAATTCCTTTAAGATAAATCAAAACATAAGTCTTAATAAAGATTATAACACTTCATTAAAATTATAAAATTTATTATTAGATTCAACCTAAAATTATGGGGTGTTAAGGTGGTTTTAGTCTCCCTCTCTCTCTCTCTATAGCTCCAAATTTGAATGGAACTCTACATAAAATCAAAAGTTTAACTCAATTGAACATTCAAAAATTTCAAACAATTTAGACTCAATTGTGACATAGCACACTAAGCCTAGCACATACATTAGAATACTAAGTCATTGATCTTATTCTTAGGTTAGGGCTGTGTCAGTTGTGATGATATGATGTTTTATTTTATGATGTAATATTCTAGATTGGATGTTAGGATTAATTATATATAGTCAAGATGTTAGGGTGATATTAGACTAATGAAATTTTTATATGGGATTATGCTTAAGGGACTTCTATAATAAAAATTATATTCCTTCTTACAAGTGCTGCTCAATCCCTAAGCATAATCCATTAGGACAAGTGGGCCTGGTTACCCAAGATGGGGTGCTAAGCATAAATTTATAGAATATAATTACTTGGCTTGAATATATGTTAAGCTAACCTCTATTTTAAAGGTATTGTAAGATTTTTATTTCATATAATATATCTTTTGTAATAGGCTTAGGATTAGAACTATGGGGTTTAGGATGAGCAATGGCTAGAACTTAGACTTGAGAGGCTTTGTAATGTCTAGAAATCCATGAAGCAAAGTGAAGATGAAGAATTGAAAACCCCACATAGCTTTATTTTAATTTATAATTTAATTATAATTAGGGTTGTATGATGGTAGAGCTTGGTCTACCCAATTTTTTGTGTCTTTTCAGGGTGTATGATGATACCCGACTGTACTTGCCTTTTATTCTTTCAATTGATATTATTTATATATTATGTTTACATTAACTATGTAATAAAAATGACATGCTCTTCATAAATTTAATAAAGATCGAGTGTTTGATGTATGGCATAGATGCATAAGGATCTTTAGAAAAAGAATAAATCTTTTATCCAAACTAACAATCTTAACTAAATATTAACCAACATAAAACCCAACTCTAAAGTTTAAGTATCTTAATCAAGAAATAAAAGATTTAGCAACCCCTTAGTTGTATGGTTTTATCTTATAACATCATGCATGCATATTATCTTACTTTTATAAATAGGGGGTCTCCACCCTTGCACAATAAGAGACAAAGTTTCACCTGTGAGAGCACTCTCTTGTAGTGGTGACAATCCCTTCCCACTGATTTATCTGACAATTTAATTTCATCATGGATTTAGGCATAAACTATTCCTAAGCCTGAGTCCAAAATTGATGAGTCAAAAATAAAATAAAATAAATCATAAATTTATTGCATTAATATTAGTCTAAATCATTATTTTTCATGCTGATCATGATCTATACTCTTAGGGAGTGAGTTTAGGATTCTAGATTCCTTCCTAAATAATAGTAACCTAACTATTTTGTATTTACATAAGACCAGCCACATGGATTTGAATCATAAGAGGTGTTAGCTAACAACCACTTCAAGTGGTTGTAAGTCCAGAGTAGGCAGGATTAGTTCAACCTCTCTAATGGAAGTGAATCAATGCATCCCACCTTCCTTGAGTAAATTTAAGTCTAGCTCTAGAACACTTTAGATATATTTATAGGCTACTTGTTTCTCTTTTTCTATGAGTATAAGTCCTCACCTTTAGGCATTATCATAATCTTATGTTGTTGGAATCTAAGTCCTAATATTCTAATGTAATATCAACTCAAATAAACATAATTTTCACTTTCAAAAATATAAAGCATCACTATAAGATAGATTAAAGCACTCAGTAGGTTTCTTAGCATCATGAGTTCTTCCTATTTATCCTCCTTCGGAATCTATTAAAAACTCTTTCTATTTGGACTTTCCATTTGATTTTCTAATAATCATCAATCCTTTGATATCCAATCCTTGAAATCTTTGGAGATATTGGTTGACTAATTTAATCAAGTGTATTCTTAGAGAACTCCTATTTCTTAAGATGTAATTAACTATGGGGGTTGCCTCTATAAGGAACTAAAGAACTCAGCTTAAATTAAATCTTACTTTACTTATCCATATAAAGTGGAGGAAAGATCTCTAATATATACGTAGACCCATCTGCCTTAGGAATCCTTATTAAATGATTGAGTCTATTGTAGGTTGATATTTCTATCTCTTAGAATAGCACATCATTCCTTTAGATAAGGGCATGTGAGCTTTTTAATGGCTTTTAAGCTCTAACAAACTGATCTGTGAATATTCTCTTAAAGTTTGAGGAAGAGGTGATGACCAGGAGCATGAGAACCACTTAAAATCTAATTTATTGAAAGTAGTAAAGGAAAGGAGACACTTCATCATGTCATCTAGGTCTAGTGCTGACATGTCAACTCAAAATAGGCCACATGGTCTTCCAGGTCAGTTTGACCTCTATTAGACTCAAAATGGAGGATTTTAAGCTTGTGCAGGGGAAAGCTTGGGAGAACTTCACAGAGAATGCATTAATAGGTGAATTGATTAGACTTGCCATCCATGCATCATCGATCCTAATGAATTTTTATGATCCACCATCTTTGGCTTATGAATAGCTCTTTCGAGAGCCTCTTGTTACTTAGGTATATCATACAAGAGGGGGGTGTAAATTGGGTTTAAAAATAATTCAAAAAAAATTAATTTTAAATTTTGTAGAAAACTTAAATATTTAATAATTATGTTTTATATAAACGAAATAACAATAAATAATAGTAGAAAAGTAAAGTGCAAAAAAGTAAAGTGTAGAAAAGTAAAGAAAGAAAACATATATTTTTATGTGGTTCAGCCAAACCCCAAAAATTGGGCTTCATCCATGTTTAGCCACCCATGCTAGGAATTCCCTAAACTAAAGTTGAGATTACCACAAATCTCCCGCACTCTCCTTCATGGGCAAGTACAACCCAACATGCACTCTCCTTAATGGACAAGTACAACCCAACATGTTCTTTCTTGACAGGCAAGTTCAACCCAACAAGAAATTAAGACAAGGAAAAGAGAAAGATACAAGTCTAACTCTCAATTTTTAAATGCTTTTGCACTCAAAACTCAATATATACTAATATTAAGGCAATTGAATATTAATGAAAAAGAGAGATCAATTTAACTTTGAATGAAATTAAAACAAGATCTTTAATCAAATATTTAGTGCAATTAAGTAACTTAATGTAGCTTGAATGATCGTTAAAAAATTTAAAATGATTTTATTGAATGGATTTGAAATGCAAACTAAAATGCAATCATAAAAAATTTACTTTGAATTCTTTTTCACACAAGCTAACTTTTATTCAAATGATAAATGTATTTGCAATTGGAATAACTCAACAATCACTTAGATAAGGATTTGAATTATATCACATGAAAGCTATCACATAGCATATGCATAAACTAATTGAATACAAGTAATAAAAAAGCACAAAATAATGTATGCAAGATGTGGTGTGGTTGGCCAAATGGAGAAAGAGATGAAATAAAATGTTAAGCACAATTAAATTTAACAAACATATATGAAACTTTAAGCTAAAGGAAAAAGCAATGGAAACTAAAATGATTATGCACTTAGGAAATTAGAAACCTTTAAAATAGACTTCAACCAAACAAGAAACCAAAGGAATATTCCATGATTAAGCATAAAATAAATTGATTTCCTTATGTTAGCTTTAGGCCAAACAAGAAATCAAAATATTATTAAGTAGTTAAGTCCACACAAATTGATCTTCTTATATGTTTTCTTGGCCAAACAAAATCTAAAGATTATGTCATGAATGAACAGAAGAAAATTTACATAACCTTCTAAACTTCAAAGCCAAGAAGAAATAAAAGAAGTTTAGGGAGGAAACACACCAAAAAATTTACATAACCCTAAAGAAATTTTCAAGGAAAGATAAGAATGATGAGGAATTCTTGCACTTGAATCACTAAAAATCTCCAAGAATTGCTTAAGTAAGGATCAGTCAAAGATGAGCAAGAGAGCAAGAAAGAGTTTTTTTTTTTTTTTTTGCTATTTGGAACCATTTTCAAGTTAAAACAAGATCTTAAATAGATGAGGGAAGAGTCTAGGGTCGTCCAAAAATTGATCCAATGAGAGTGAAATTGATTTAGCATCAGTTTGAATTTCAAATTCAAAGGAGAAGGGATCGACCAAAGAGATCTTCCTTAGGCTACTTTACAAATTTGTTTGAACCTAATAAGGAATGTTTGCTATGTGATTCATGGATAAGGATAGAGGAATTCCCATAGAAAATTCAGCCAAGGAGATTTAAACATGATGGAGGGAGTTTTGAATAGAATAATCCATGGAAAATCCATTCAAGAATTTCGGTCAAAAGGGGTTTTGTGAAATTAGAAATTCTCAAAATAATGCATGAATCAATTTAGATCATAGCTGATTGTATTCCATACTTATTGAATGTTTAGATAATTTATAAATTTATTGAATTTAAAGCAAAGTGACCTGCCTCCCTTAAACTTTCCTAAACTGGGTCAAATTGAAAAAAATGTTTTGAAGAGGGATAATTTGAATTTAAATTTAAAATACCTTGTAATAGATTAATTAGGCTCCAAGTAATTATAATTAATCATGCTTGAGATGTTCAACATAGTCCATAAAAATTTTGATTTGATTTAGTAAGTACATATCATTCATGAAGAAGTTCGAATTAAAAAATAATTCAAAAATAATTCAAATTCAAAATTTTAAATAAATGAATTTTAAAATATGAAAATTAAGAGAAAATAATATGAAAATATTTTGAATGAACTTCACATAATTTATTACACAAAATGTATTAAAATTTTTGCCAAAATAATGTTAAGATGAAAATGATAATATGAGTGAGAAGAGAGAATAATATAAGAGAGAATAAGAGGAAAAATGAATAATTTTGGAATAATTCAATTTTCATGCACTAAAAATTATGAATGGAATGGAAATGATTTAATATAATTTAAACATAATTTATCTTGCTTGAACACACATTTAATAGAACATATATTATGCACTTAGTTCATACTATCCAAAATAGATAACTTAATGAATAATTACAATATTAAGATATAGAAAAATATACATAATTTTAAAATGATGAATCTAAAACTGAGTGAATCAATTATTTTAATTTAGTGAACTTGTTATTTTTCTTAATATAGTAATTCCTAGAGAAATTCCCACCCATTCCATGTCTAGTAGCTTTAGCAATTTGATATAACTAAAGAACTAGGAGTTGAAGAATTTTTCCTACACACTTGAATTTAACATGATTAGTAGTATTTGAACATGTGTTTGTTATCATCAAAATCAATGTCCTATGATATGGGGGTCATGGAGTCACCAATCTCTCCCTTTTTGATGATGATGAACATATGTTGGTGTTAAATAGTGATGAATGTGCAAAGTGACCTTTCATCAACCTTTGGAAATATAATTTGCATTAAAGAAAATTTATAGCAGGTAAATAAAAAAGTTTAACCATTTAAACATTTTTAACCATAATAAAGCATAAATATAGCATGAGTATATAATATGAAAAGGCTCCCCCTAAAATTGCGCATCGTAAAGAGAAAGAAAACCAACATACTATTTTCTCCACCTTTTGACAACATCAAAAAGGTTTAACCATGAATAGTAATAAAATTTCATTCTTGGACCTAACATGCTTCTTAGGATACAAAAAATGTTCTTCAAGTAATGGTTTTATAAAAATGTCTACAATTTGTAAATATGTGCTAATAAAATCAATATTCACATCACCTTTACTCACATGATCCCGAATAATTTGATGTCTACCTTCCATGTGTTTAGTTCTATAGTGTTGGATAGGATTTTTTGTTAAGCAAACTGCATTAGCATTGTCACACTTAATAGGAATGTGATCTAGCGTAATTCCAAAATATTCTAATTATTACTTCAAAAGAGCAACACAACTTCCCATGACTATATAGCTTTAGCGATTGAAAGAAACAACATAGTTTTGCTTTCTAGATGACCAAGATAATAATGATGACCCTAAAATTGATATGTTCCTGATGAACTTTTTCTATATGCTTGACATCCTACAAAGTCAACATCATAATAAGAAATCAAGACATAAGAGAGTGAATTTTTAGGATACCACAAACCTAACCTAGAAGTTCCAATTAAATAATGAAAGATACACTTAACAATAGTTAAATGAGCTATTTTTAGAGCAGCTAAAAATGTGAACATAAACCTATAGCTAACATATTATCAGGCCTACTAGAAGCAAGGTACAAAGAGAACCAACCATACTCCTATATAGTTTTTGATCAACTAGATTTTTCCTGACTCGTCTAAATCAAGTTTAGTAGAGGTGCTTATGGGAATCTTATTAGATTTAAATTTTTTCATATTAAATCTCTCTATCAAGTCATTAGTATACTTGGTTTGATAATTAAAATTGCCTTCTTCTTGTTGTTTTACTTGAATTCTTAATAAAACATTGAGTTCACCCATGATACTAATCTCAAATTCTTTGGACATCAAAGATGAAAATTTAACACATAATGATTCATTTATACTACCAAATAAGATGACATCCACATAAATCTAAAGAATAATCAAATCATCACCTTGTGGTGTTTACTTTCAGATGGTTCATGTGGACACTATGTAGATTATAGGGGGTACTTATTGAAGTAATTAGGTACAACATTAAGGTATGATATATTATCTCAAAAGATAGAGACATCACCCTACAGTAAACCTAATCACCTAATAAGGACTCCTAAGGCATGATGGGTCTTCGTATGTACCAGAGATTCTTCCCCTCCTTTACATGAAAAAGTAAAGCAAGATTTATTTTATGCTGTGTTTAACTATGGAAGCAAGCCACCATAGTTAATTATATCTTAGAAAATGGGATTTCTTAAGAAAACTCTCTATTAAAGTAGTAAATCATTGTTTCCAAAGATTTTAAGGTTAAGACTATCAAAGGATTGGCTATTTTGGAAAATCAAGTAGGATTGTTCAATTGGACGACTTATTTTAGAATCCAAAAGAAAATAAGTAAGAAGTGCTCATGATACTAGGAAGTCTAGTGAGCACTCCAACCTATCTTATGGTGATGTTCTATATGTTTGAAAGAGAGAGGATTTATTTATTTGGGTTGAAATTTTATTAGATTGCTAGGGCTTATAATCCATCAACAAAAGATTGTGGAAATGCCTAAGACGTGAGGATTTATGCTTATCGCCCAAGGGAAATAAGCAACCTTGGATCCTAAATCTAGGGAACTTCAACACAAGTTAAAAGTATGACCTACATCTAAGTGAAAAGGAGACATAAAAATCTATTGCACAAGAGAAGATAAACCCATCCGACTCTGCTGGACTTACAACTGCTTGGAGTGGCTGCCAGCTAACACCTTCTACAGTTCAAAACCATGTAGACTGATCTTATGTTATTACAAAATGGTTATACTATTATTTAATTTGGAAAGGAGACTAGAGTCTTAAACTCACTCCCTAAGAAATGAGATCATGACTAGCATGAGCATCTAACTTAATATAAATGCATAAATCTTTTCAAAATTTATATTATTTTTTACATAATATTTTAGACAAAGGCTTGGGATATTTTATGCTTAAATGCATGATGAAATTTGGTTGTTGGTCAAATCAAAAGAGAAAGAGGGCGAAGCTCCATCATAAGGGGTTGCTCTCATAGGTCAAGTGGTCCTTAAAGTGCTAAAATGGAGGCCCTCATGTTTGCAAGAGTGGTATAATATGACATGCATGATGTTAGACATACAATATTCAACTAAGGGGTTGCTAAATCTTTTAGTTATCTTGATTACAATCTAAGCTTTAAAATGAGATTATAAGTTATTATAAATTTTAGTTATGGGTTGTTAATTGGGTATAAAAGTTAATTTTATCTTAAGAGCCTACCGCATTCAAGCCACACATTCAAACATCAATCATAAGGAAACTATGAAAAAGATGCAATCCTGATGCACAAATTAAACACAACATCATTCATTTTTATAAACTACCATGAAAGAATAAGAGGCTAATGTGGCCGGGTATCACCGTACACCCCAAAAAAGAGAAAAGATGGGTAGCCAAGCTCTACCCTTATACAACCCATAATTGCAAAATAATATTACAATTAAAATTGAATAAATGCTATGGGGGTCTTAACTTCTTCTTTTCTTCTTTCTTCCTTCTTTTTATTTCATTCGCTCCAAGGCATCATTGGGCACCCCAGGGCTAAGCCTTCTAGCCACTGCTCATCCTAATCTCCATAGCACTAATTCTAATTCCTACTGCAAAAATTATAATTTATGGAAAAGTAAATCTAACTACACCTACAAAATAGAGGTTAGCTAAATATACATACAAACCCAATCAGTTATAGTTTATAATTTGGACTTAACACCATGCACATAGGTAACCAAGCCCACCTATCCTAACATAGATTATGCTTAAGGACATAAGCAACCTGCAAGCAGAACATTTATATTTATTTTTATAGTGGCCCCGTTAGCACAATCCCCTGTAGAAAATAATATTAGGGTAAGAACGGCCTAACATCTAGTCTACGATCCACATTGCTAACACCCAATCTAAAACATTACATCATAAAACAAAATACAGCATCATGCATGCATCGTCCTAACATAAATCTGGAAGTGTTGACTTAGCATTCTAATGTATGTGCTTGGGCTTTATATGGTGTATCTTAGCTAGGCATTAGAGTTATGATTTTATAAATTTATGATGCTTTAGTTATCATGATGGTGGTTTGATTTCAAGTTGTTTAAGAGATTAGTGAATTTTAGCTTGAATTTTGTTTTGTTTGACTTAATTTACACTTAGCATCTAAATGTTATAAAGAGAAGAAAGTGGCTTAACCACCTTCATCCATACCTTAAGTCATTTCCTAAAAGAACATTTTTATGATTTAGTTTCTTTTAGTGAATGATTTATTAAATATTTTATTAATCCTAAGTTTGGGTTAACCTTAAGGAATCTTATTCAACATGAAAGGCATCTCAAGACTAATATAATTGAATTACCATCACATAGAATATGTTGAACCATTCTTTTTCATCACCCATGACATGCATATGATGTAACACCTAATATACCTATACATACAACATATTTTGGCACATTGAATGATCATGGAGCATACATTACGAAATTACATTCTTACTTGGTTGAATTGTTTATACATGTAAATTAAAGCTCTATCCAAATTATAATACAAATATACATTTGAATGAAATTAAATAAGTACATGTCATTATTAAACATGGGAAGTGAGGTAATCAAATGACCTCCTTGGGGCTACTTAAAGCCTCATATTTTTGGGATGTCCATACTATATGCTCATCATCATTCAAATATATGTAAATCCATATGCGAACATAAGATAGAAAGCACTACATTTACATGTAATACATTTTATATGCTTAAATGATTATGGATGCATGTGTATGTAATAGAAAATACAATTTTTATTCACTAAGTAAATACACATACACATGTATAAAAGATGTAAGCAAGTACATGCCATTGTTAAACCAGGGAAGTGAGGTAATCAAATGACCTCCTTGGGGCTACTTAAAGCCTCGTATTCCTGGGTTGTCCAGATTATATACTTGCTATCCTAAATACATATGAATGTATACATGATAAGAGGAATGAAAATAATGCAAAAAATTATATTTTATTTGATTGAATTATTTATGCATGTGGATTAAAGCTCTATCCAAATTCTAATATAAATATACATAGTAATGTAATTAAATAAGTACATGCCATTGTTAAACTAGGGAAGTGAGGTAATGAAATGACCTCCTTGGGGCTACTTAAAGTCTCGTATTCCCGGGATGTCTAGACTATATACTTATGATCATTCAAACCTATGTGAATCTGTATAAGAACTTAGAAAATAAAGCCAAAATTCAACATGCTTAAGCTATAAACACTTGTAAATCCTATGTATATTCATAACTACTATCACTTCAACTATTATTATCAATTAATAGCATTTTGAAAAATAAATATGGATTTATTAGTGATAATAGTCACACATAAAATAAAATTAAGCCAACACATGCAATTTTACATAAGTAAATTCCTTTTGATTTTTTGAAAATATGAATGTATGAAGTCACATGACATACAACATTTAAAGTGATTGAAAAGGAATATTAAACATAACCATATGATTCATTCAATTGTACTAATTCCTAAGGATAATCACATTAAATAAAACCATTTAAAGAAAAACAAAGTTTTATGTTAATTTTAATTTTGGATTTCAATTAGACTAAAAGAAGAGAGATCATTTGTTGTTTCCCATCCCATTCCCATGTTGGTAATCTTAATTTGTTTAAAGAAAGATAATTAATTAGATTTTATGATTTAATTAAGTTGAATCATTAAACAATCTAGTTAATTACCTTTCCTATTCTTCTTTATTTTTGTTAATCATTTAATCATGAGCCACAAATGATATGAACATGAAGGAAAATAAAAGTGCAATGCTCCTAAAAGACCTAATGCAATTGGTTCATGATTATAGATTAATTAAGTTAAAGAATCTAATTAAGTACTCTTATGATTTTTCCACACTTATGGATTAATCATAATTTCCTTAAGGGTTTTTCTATTATTGATGACATAAAGAGAAACTCTTAATTTAATTATTGATTATATGATATGATTAACATTTTATTTTTATTTGAATTGACCATTAACTAATTAATTAATCCCTTAATTAATTAAGCCATGTATTAATTAACTCTCTTAAAGAAATTAATTGGGAAAAGTAATTAAGAAGGTCTCTATCACTTTCCCTCATCATCCCACTATTAATTAATGATTAATGAAGTTAAATTAATTAATTTTCACAATTTCAAACCTTAATTAATCATTAAATTAATTAGAAGAGTAATTAGGATTTGAATTTCAAAATTCCCTAATTACATAGCCAATAAATCTCAATAAAATTATGGGAGGCAGACGTCATCCCATTAATTCAACATGCCAAGTTTGGGATTGATTTCCAGAGAAATTAAGTCTTAATTGAGATAATTAAAAAAATATCCAAACCCTAATTAAGCCTTAATCACTATTCAAAATCAAATGAAATCATTTTTATTAAATTCTCCTCTATTTTACCTTTTCAAAATGTATTTATTTGCATTTTTTGGCTTTATTTTATAATTAATTGTGATTTTAGGAAGTTTCAGTCAATTAATTATATTTTTAAGCCTAATTAATCCCTAATCTTGTTGGCGCCATGCAGATGGCTGACATGGAAGTGCTTTCCACGTGGCTGTGAGATTGGCCACTTAAATCATCCTATGTGGTGGCAGCGGATGCGCTTTCATCCCTATCATTCAATCTAAGATCGGATGGTGGGGATTAATCCCACAGTTCCTATAGAATTAAATCAAGATTATCTAGTAGATTTGATCATGATTGTCCATTCTAATCATATGGAACAGACGATAGAAGATCCTTCATCCCGTGAGCGATGGAAGATGGACACCGTCCGGCCTCCCCCGCTTAATCCGAGCTCACTAGAGCTCATGATATGTCAGAATCAATCCCAAAATGTTCATGGAGGGAATCTAAAGGGATCCTATCATGGGATTCTCACACAATGATACTTTTCTTTATAAAGGCCTGGAAAATTTTGGAAAAATATCAGTTTGCCAAAATTTACCTTATTGAAGCTCAAGACCAGCAGTTAATCGATTGAGGTAGCTTCTTCTTGAAGAGATGAAGCCCTGCTGAGAAGCTCATGTTTGCCTCCTTGTTGATTGCTCTGTGGATCAAACATCATTAAAAAACTCATCAGAGTTAGGCTTAGAGTGGTCTCTAGTGTTCAAATCGATCGAGAATCAATTCATTTCTCTTCGTTGGAGCTCGGTGAAGGTGTGGGTAAAGTTAATTTGAAAATGATGGAGTTTGGAGGAGGTTGGATGGAGATTGGCTTTGTCCTATTTTGGGTATGATGTTTCCAGCAATGGGGAAGCTTGGGAAAATGCTCGTGAAGGTTGCCTTGAGTTGCTAAAACTCTAAGGATGCTTAATCTATTTGTTCGAGTTGAAATCATGGGAGTATACCCCCTCCCTCCTTCAATCTGATGGTTAGGATGCTCTCTGTAATTTGTAGGTGGATGGCCAGTGCAGGTGGCCATGGGTGGCAGCGAATTATCGAGGTGGCTCTGAATGAGTGGCCAAGTGAGGGGAGAGTGACTGCTGAGGGCTAAGGTGGTTGTCCTTGGTTTCCATGTGTTCCAATGAGGAGAAGTGTATTAACTCACCTCCACTTAATTCATGGCTAACCAAATAGCTTTGGGTTAGGTGAGCTAGTGGTCCTCATGTCCATTTGAAGCTTAGGGCGGCTGTCAAGGGGAGCGGAGTGGGTTTGGCCATCCAAGAATAGGTTGTCCCATTTGGAGAGATTTACTCATTTTTGTAATGGATCAAATTGGGTTGAATTTGGGCTGACCCATGGTGACCCAAGGATGGGTCATGCCAAGTTTGAATGGGTTTGGGCTTGGTTTGAATGGGTTTGGCTCAATTTGACCCATGTAGGTCAGATTGGGCTAGGTTTGGTCAAGTTGACCAATTGGTCAAATTGGGTTAAACTAAGGCTTGAGTTAAGTTCAAATGTGTATTTGGGATGTTTTGGTTTAATTGGTTTAGTTTGGTTTACATTAGATTTGAATTTGACTCATATGGGATTATATGGGTCAAATGGGCTAGGTTGACCAATTTGGTCAAATTAGCCAAATTGGCTTAGGTTAAGTGTTGGTTTATGTTCAATTGTTCATTTGAAGATGATTGTAAGTTTTGATCTTAATCAATTTTCATTTAGGAATGATTTAGACAAATTTGATCCTTTAGGTCAATTTGGGCTAATTGAGTCAATTGGGTTCAGTTGATCAAATTGGCTCCAATGGAGCTTTAATCATGTTCAATAATTAATATGTGATGGATTTGAATCATTGGTTGCAATAAATTTGGATTAAAACTTGATTTGACCCAATTTAGCCTTTTAGGTCAAATTGGGTCAACTTGAGTCAAAGGGCCAATTGGGTTTGATTTGGCTTAATTGATGGTCAAGTTATGCTCAAGGGTTGATTTAAAGTTGGTATAAATCATTGGTTTCAACTAGATTGATGTAGGATGGGATTTGGTTCATTTGGCTCATGTAGGCTAAAAGGGTTAACTTAGGTGAAATGATCAAATTGACTTGGTTTGACACAATTGATTGTAATTGATTAATCAAGGGTGATCAATAATCATTGTAGGAGGTTTTGGATAGGTTGGTTCAATCTAATATGAGTATGATTGGAATTTAGCTAAAATGGATCATTTAGGTCACTTTGGGTCAAGTGAGCCTAATGGGTCAATTGGCTTGATTAGATTGAATTAATGGCAATTATGTTGTCTAAAATGATCAACAATCATCATGGGAGGGATTTGAGGGGTTGATCCAATCTAATTTGGGTTGGATTGGAGTTTGGTTCAATTTGGTCAAATTGGTTACTTTAGGTTCAGTGGACCAATTGTGCTAATTGAATTGGATTAGGTTTGATTTGGGTTGAATTGAGTTTGATAATTGATTTAGGATTGATTGGCGGCTTCGGTTGCAATTGATTTGTATTAAATTAGGTTTTAGCTCATTTGGACATTTTGGGTTCAAATGGGCTAACTTTGGTTAATTAAATTAATTTTGGCCAATGGATTTGATTGGTTTGATTATAGAATTTGGGAAGTTGATTGAAGGGTTTGAGAAAATCAATTAAATTTGGTTTGATCGTAGGAGGTTTGGGATCAAATCCATAGGATTGAATCATAGGGTTAAGATGGGTTTGATTTTGGCTTGGAGTTTGGATATGAGATTGGATTAATTTGGTATTGGTTTGATTTGAGGTTTGGTTTTGCATTGATTTGAAGTTCATTTTGGACTTAAGGTTAGGCATAAGTCATGGGTAGGCCATAAAATAGATAGGTCACCTTGGTCCTAAGGTATGGCCTATTCCTATGAAAAAACCTCCTAAGTCTTTAGGTTTGGGTTAAGTGTTCACTTTGTCACTAGAAGTTTCTTATAATTAAGGAAGTCTTAGTGTCTAGAAGACTCCTAGATCTAAGATGGGGAGATTGAATCCTCACTCCAAAAGTGAGGTCAACACACATAAATTCTTAAAAAATATGGTGGTATCTACTCAACCTTTCCTAAAACCATGATCTATAAAAAAAGCTACTCAATCTATCATAGCAAGCTCTAAGAGCTTGTTTCAATCCATACAATGATTTCTTCAATTTAAAAATATGATCCACAAATTCCACATTTTTAAAACCAAGAGGTTGTTAGACGAAGACATCTAGATCTATAAAGCTAAATAAAAATGCACTTTTTACATCCATTTGAAATAATTTAAAGTCTTTGTAATAGGCATAGGCAAGGAGCAATCTAATAGCTTTTAGTGTAGTTATAGGGGCAAAAGATTCCTCAAAATTGATCCCTTCAATTTGAGTATATCCTTGTGCAACTAATCTAGTATTATTTCTAACAATGTGTCCCAAGTCATCTAACTTATTATCAAAGTCCCACTTGGTTCAAATAAGATTTTGATCTTGTGGTCTAGGAACTAATTCCCACACATCATTTCTAACAAACTAATTTAATTCTTCTTCTATAGCTACAATCCAATAGTGATCCTCCAAGTCTTCATTTATTGATTTTGGTTCAATCTCAGATAAGAGCACAAAATGATTTATCATTTCTTTAGATTGTATTCTAGTTCTAGCTCCTTAAAATGGGTCTCCAATAATCAAGTCTTTTGGATAATTCCTAATAAATTTCTAATCTTTAGGTAAAGAATCATCTATATTTTATTCCAAACTCATTTTCTTAAAATCATCTGCCTCTTCTTCAATCACATCATCTTTAATAGAATTTATAGGATTTTCATCAAATATGAAATGTACTGATTCCTAAACAATCATTTTTTATTATAAACTATATAAGATCTACCATTCAAAGAATATCCTTAAAAGATAACATCATCGAATTTACTATCAAACTTTCCTAAAGAGTTGTTACCATTATTCAAATGAAGCATTTACAACCAAATATATGAAAATAACTAATCTTAGGTTTCTTATCAAAGAACAACTCATAAGTGGTCTTATTTAAAAGAGGTTTCCAATAAACATGATTCATAACATAGCATGTAGTGTTGACACCTTCTGCCCAAAAATACTTAGTCAACTTATAATCATCAAGTATAGCTCTACTCAATTCAATTAAATTATATTTTTCCTTTCAACAACAACAAGTTGTTGAGGGGTTCTAGGAGCCAAAAAAATTGTGTTTAATACCAAATTCATTACAAAAATTTTCAAATTCACCATCATGATTAGATTGAATTTTATGAAAAAGAAGATTTCTATCACACTAAATGTGTTTAACAAATTTTCTAAAATATTTAAAATAATCATTCTATAAATTAAAAATAAAACCCAATGTAAAACTTGAATAATCATCAACAATAACAAACCATAGAATTTTTCACCTTAGCAAGTAATGCTAACTGGACCAAATAAATCCATATGCATTAATTCTAATGGCCTTGTTGTAGAAACAATATTTTTATTTTTGAAAGAATGTTTATAATGTTTTCCATGAATACATGCATCACAAATATAATTATTATGAAATTTCATTTTAGGTAAACCGTCAACAAGATCAAGTTTTGCAATTTTGTTTAACGAATGCATGTTAATGTGACATAACCGTTTATGCCATAACCAAACATCATCAAGTGAACTTTTGAAACAAACTAAATTTAAAGTTATATTACTTGAATTTTCAAAATCAATAAGGTAAATGTTTTTGTATCTATGAGCAACAAGAAAAACAAATTTCTTATTTCTAATAGTACAAAAAATGCATGAAATTTGACATTTAAACCTTTATCACATAATTGACCAATGGAAATAAGATTATGCTTTAAACCTTCAACAAAGTAAACTCTATCTGAAGTAATTGAATCCTTATAAATAGAACCAACTCCAACTATCTTTCCTTTAGCATTATCACCATAAACTACACAACCTTCTTCACAAAATTCTAAAGTAAAAAATTTAGATTTATCACTTGTCATATGTCTTGAATATCTATTGTCCAAGTACCACATATCTTCTTTGATTTTGCTTTGAAGGCATTCCTACAAAATAAATCTGTGGTCAACTTTTGGAACCCAAATATGTTTGGGTCCACATCCAAATGAAATGATATGCAATCAATGTTGTGTAGTATGTGTAGCTATTTTATTTTTAGGCATCCAAATAAACTTTGAATTAGAAAATGATTGATAAATTCTTGCATGATAATTAGGAGATACATGACACTTTTTATTACAAAAGTACATGTAACATTTGTATTTGCAAAAGGTCTAAATTTGAAAGATCTTGATACATCTGATGATTTATGTCTAACAAATGGAACATAAGAATGTAATCTACTACAAGAACCCAATTTTTATGAAGTAATAAACTTTTCTTTTTCAATTTCTCCATAAGTGTTGAATGATCTAATAAAACATTATTCTTAGCCTTTAAATCAACACAATCATTTTCTAAAGATGAAGCATGCATTTCAAAAATTTTCTTTTCTTTTTCTAACATATTGAATTTTCTTTTAAGCTTTTTATATTCATGTGCTAATTCGTTGAATGCATCATCTAATTTTTAATAAGAAACATCTTCACTTAACTCACTTGCAGAATCCGCATAAACCATAAGACATATATTTGTTTCTTCCTATGTAGTGTCATCACTTGATTCTTCTGAATCGGAATTTGCCCAAAGTGATTTTTTTTGAGGCTTTTTATTTTTCCAAGACTTCTTTCTTTGAACTTATTCTTTTTCAACTAAGTCTAGACACTCACCTCTTATATGTTTGGGCTTTTTACAATTGAAACATACTATTCCTTCTCTTACATTCAATCTTTTAGTTGGCAATTTATGTAATATTTTCCATACATGTGCTTTTTTCTTTATGATCATATTTCCTAGCCTTTTTGAAAGCAAAGAAATCTCATCACTATCAACATATGAACATGAAGAAGTTTTTTCACAACTACCTTCCACCTGCAAAGCAATTAATTTTTGTTTCTCTTTCTTTTGGAAAGAGTCATTTTGATCTCTTTGTGCAATAACATGTTCATATGATATCAAAGAACCAAGAAGCTGATCAAGTGTATAAGTAGTTAAGTCCTTAGCTTTACTAATAGAAGTAACTTTTGCTTCCCAATCTTTTTTAAGGCATCTTAAAATTTTATAAACCAAATCTTGATTTTTATACTTTCTTACAAGTGAATGCAAGGTATTTATAATTTTCATGAAGCGTGTATACATATTAGAAATACTTTTATTTGGTAGCATATGAAATCATTTATATTCATGTACTAACCTATTTATGTGAGCATCTTAACTTTGTTAGTACCTTCATAAGTAAGAATCAGTTTATCCCATATTTCTTTTGTAGAAGTAACCATGAAAATTCTCATGTAGTCATCAGAAAGTAAAGCATAATAAAGAATGTTACAAGCCTTTGCAGTTAGTTCATCCAATTCTCTTTCAGAAATAGATCATTCATCAATAGGTGTATCAACTTTTAAACCATTCATATCAATAGTAGGTGTGTGATACTGGTGTGTCAACATATGCCACATTATAGAATCTTATCCACAAATAAAAGCATTAATTCAATTTTTTCAATAACCAAATGGAACATTATCAAGTAAAGGTGCTGTATGTGTAGACTGCCCTTCAGGTAGTGTACCTTTAGAAAAAACTTGTGCCATACTAATCAAACTCAGGGATGTAAAGCCACAAATTGAGCCGACACTGGGAATTCACTAAACTAAAGTTGAGATTACTTTTGTAGAACACTTAAATATTTAATAATAATAGTTTTGATAAATGAAACAATATAAAAATAATAGCAAAAAAGTAAAGTGCAAAAAAGTAAAGAAAGAGAACACATAGTTTTTTACGTGGTTCGGCCAAACCCCAAAAACTAGCCTATGTCTACACCAAGCCACCCATCCTAGGAATTCCCTAAACTAAAGTTAAGATTACAACAAATCTCCCACACTCTCCTTCATGGGAAAGTACAACCCAACATGTTCTTTCTTAACGGGCAAGTACAACCCAACAAGAAATCAAGACAGAGTAAAGAGAAAGATACAAGTCTAACTCTTAATTTTAAAATGTTTTTGCACTCAAAACTCAATATATACTAATATTAAGGTAATTGAATATTGATGAAAAAGAGAGCTCACTTTAACTTTGAATGAAATTAAAATAAGATCTTTAATCAAATATTTAGTACAATTAATTAACTTAATGTAGCTTGAATGATCTTTAAAAAATTTGAAATTATTTTCTTGAATGACTTTGAAATGCAAACTAAAATGCAATCACAAAAACTTTACTTTGAATTCTTTTTCACACAAGCTAACTTTTATTTAAATTATAAATGTATTTGCAATTGGAATAACTCAACAATCACTTAAATAAGGATTTGAATTATGTCACATGAAAGCTATCACATAGCATATGCATAAACTAATTGAATACATGTAATCAACAAGCACAAAATAATGTATGGAAGATGTGGTGTGGTCAGCCAAATGGAGAAAGAGATGAAATAAGATGTTAAGCATAATCAAATTTAACCAACCTTTATGAAACTTTAAGCCAAAGGAATAAACAATGGATATTCAAATGATTGAGCACTTAATAAATTAGAAACCTTTAAAATAGACTTCAACCAAACAAGAAACAAAAGGAATCTTCAATGATTAAGCAAAAAATAAATTGATTTCCTTTTGTTAGCTTTAGGCCAAACAAGAAATCAAAAGATTATCAAGTAGTTAAGGCCACACAAATTGATCTTCTTATGTTTACTCTTGGCCAAAAAAATCTAAAGATTACATCATGAATGAATACAAGAAAATTTACATAACCTTGTAAACTTCAAAGCCAACAAGAAATAAAAGAAGTTTAAGAACTTAGCACCTTAGAAATTCAACACCAAGGAATTGATTTTTTCGACCATGGGAGGAAACACACCAAACCTTCACTTTTTTGAATCAATCTTCAAGCCAAATAAATTTTCAAGGGAAAGATAAGAATGATGAGGAATGGTTGCACTTGAATCACCAAAAATCTCCATGAATTACTTATGTAAGGATCAGCCAAGGGTAAGCAAGAGAACAAGAAAGAGTTTTTTTTTGCATTGTGGAACCTTTTTTATTTTAAAACAAGGCTCTTAAATAGATGAGGGAGGAGTCTAGGGTCTGCCAAAATTGATATAATGATAAGGAAATTGATTTGGCATCAATTTGAATTTCAAATTCAAAATAGAAGGGATCAGCCAAAGAGATCTTCCATTGGCTCCTTTAAATATTTGTTTAAACTAAATAAGGAATGTTTATTATGTGATTCATGGCTAATGATAGAGAAATTCCCATAGGAAATTTATCCAAAGAGATTTGAACATGAAGGAGGGAGTTTTGAATAAAATAAATTCATGAAAAATTCAAACCTCCAATTAATCTAATTGACCAAGATGAATTCTTATTTAAGTTAATAGAGTTTTGAAAGTTAATAGATATTAGTGGGATAAAGTCTTGTTTCATCTAATTGACTTTATGTTAATAGGATGGAGTTTTGAAAGTCAATAGGGATAAAGTCTTATTGTTAATAGAGTTTTATCTAATTGACACATATCTAAACATAGTGGGATAATGTCTTGTTATTGTATTAATAAAAAATTTTAACTTATAGATTCATATATTAACTAATTTAGATGGTCAACTCATAGTTCAAATAATTTGGCATCAGCCTCCAACTTGAGCTTGGTTTGACTTTCATGGTCTTTGGATTGATTAGGCATATATTACAGGGTTATTATGATCATTTTATTTATGATCATGCTAAGAAAAGTTTAGAGATAAATTTGTGTCTTGGGTAATTGAATAATTTGGTTAAGAAGGATAGCCATAAAAATAAGGACTTAAATAAGATAAGAATAAGTGGGTATCTTTGAATGAGTTATGTATACCCAAAATAAACAGACAACCCTAAAATATTAAAAACTTGCCACATGCATGAAGAGCACATCAAGCACATGGCATTGACTACTTGGGTGTAGACTCACCCTCAGAAGGTGAGCCTTTAGTAAAGGATGCTCACCTCAAAAAGTGAATCAAGCATAGTGCCATCTAACAAAAGGGAAGAGCAGTCACCCAAGAGATCTTGTCACCATACACTCAGCAAGGTTGATCTTGCCTCTAGTCTGGGCGAGTCCCTTGTACCTACTCAACTAATCCTTTTTGGGCTCATTTCTGGTATCACCCTCATCCTAAACATTATAAAAGTGGGACGAGGGACCCAATTTTTGGGGGTTCAGTGGGTGAGTTTAGATAGCTCATTTTAGCTGACCTAGATCAAAGAAAACCTTAACTCTCTCTCTCTCTCTCTCTCTCTCTCTCTTACAAGAGAATTCTTTGCCTCTTTCATTGTACTAAGATTACCATAAAGATAATAGGATCAAACTTCTTTCTTAATTTTTCTTCATTATCTATTGTTCCCCTCTTCATCAATCCTACTTCTCAGATATCTTTTAAGATTTTTCCTCAGTCACAAACAGATTTGGATCCATCCAATAATATTTTAGGTATGATGATCGTGGATGAGGCCAAGAACTATGATTCAAATACATAAGGAAGCAAAACATTCAACCCAAGATCCCTTAGTAAAAATAGAATCAAACAAACAATAATTCACTACCAAATGGGACTTGAAGGATATAGAAGATAGAATTACTCACCTTATATAAGAGGTGTTGACTCTATAGCCCCATCTCATATGAGATTGATTTTGATGATAACGAACACATGTTCAAATGATACTAATCATGTTAAATTCAAGTGTGCAAGAAAAATTCTTTAGCTCTTGGTTCTTCAGTTATATCAAATTCTTAAAGCTACTGGATGTGCACTGGGTGAGAGTTTTTCTAAGAATTACTATATTAATACAAATGAAAGCTCACTAAATTAAAATAAATGTTTCATTTATTTTTAGAATAATAATAACAAGACTTTAAATTAATAGGAGGGAGTTTTGAAAGTTAATCGATGAATTCTTCTTCATTATATCCTATTATTTTTAATATTAATAATGCTAAAAAATTGAGTTAATTATATTTAAGTTAACCTATTTGACATTAATTGACTCAATTGTGCTAATTTCACTAAATTGGTCATAACCAATAAATTGATTAGACTAATTAAACATATAAAATATTATAATAACTAAACATGGTCCAAACCTTATAAAACCCAATTGATCCATGACTTGATTGCTATTAGCCAAATAAGGTAATTTACCCATTAAGGTTTATACCTGTTTTAAGTGTATGATTTGACTAAGCTAATCATGATATACAATTAATTTCTCAAGAGTGATTACAACCAATGATGCCATTAACAAATACTTAGTTTAAAAAATATTGATTTGACTCCTTTATGGTGGTAAATTTTATAAAATGAGCCAAGATAATCTTTTTCAAAGCCAAATGTGAACATCCATTTTTATATATGAATTATACCATTAAATTGATAAACTATATCAATTCCTTTAGATTAATTTTATTTAGGGAGTATTCTTAGCTCAAAAAAAATTAGTTTGGATAAAATGCTTCAATATCCCATTTAGGTCAAGTGGAGTAATTTAAGAATTTCATCAACCTAATTCCCTTAATTTAAAATAATAATTTTTTAATAATTATCATGAAATAGCTTGTTGGTCCATTAGCTCTTAGGTTAGCTTCATAGACCAATTTCTCTAAATAAGAAAGAAAGTAAATGTGAGTTAAGATGGTTAAATCTAATACAATGTGAAACCTTGCCATTTATTCCTCCTTATAGCTATTAAACCCCTTCCTTAAATTTCCCACAACCATTATAAACATTCTAGCAAGCTAGAGAAGAGTAATCATATCATAAACCATGGTGACTCTTGGTCACCATGGATATTAATAGTTATGGGCAATGTTGATCCAAAGGGAGAATGGGAACATTTGCTTTGAACTCATAAAGAAATCATTCCACTCCTTTTACCTTCTTAACTCCATAGAGTCTACTCAGCCGCCATTACCACATAAAAATGAGCTTAAGTTTTGGTCAACTTATAAGCACAAAAAGAATTAGACTAACTCTAAAGATGGTTTTGCTCACATTATCATAGTGAAGCTCTAAGATCAATCTCATCATCTGCTATCAAATCTATAGGAAACACTCTAAAACTATTTATTTTACTTCCTTAGTTCAGTATGTAGAGAGGCTTAGGTCATGGTAGGGCCAAGTAAACCAAACTATGGATTTTCTAGGACCACCTTAAGCTTTCTAATGAAGGAATTTTCATTAAGAAGCCTATAGAAAGAGGATTTGCATCATTTTAGCTAAGCTCATCTACCTAAGCTCAACTTAGTTACAATGTTTGAGCCCAACATAATGAAGATGTTTACTTAGTTGCTAGATTTAGTTAGATAAAATTTAGCAGCTCAATTGAAGGTGGACCATGGTTCAGTCCAATCCCCTAATTTCAACTAATATCATTTGCCTTTTTTATTGTAGTTTAAATATTACTCTAATTTAAATAAAATTTTAAACTTTAGAAAAACAATTCCAAACAAATCTAATAAGTAAAATCATAAGTGATAACTTTAGAAAAAAATTTCCCCCAAAATTAATTTATTTTATACTTTTAAAAAGTTATTTATTATTTATTTTAATTAATTAATATATCAATTGAATTTGCAAAAAATTCAAAACCATTAAGAAGGATTATAAAATCATTTTAGCCTTTCATTAACATACCAAACCAATTTCAATAATATCATACCACTAATGATTTTTTTTAAGTAGCATTGCTATAATTTGATAAGTTTATAAATAAAATTTCAAATTCAAAATTAAGAAAAATTAGAGAGTTTATTTAACATGATAATATACTTCTTTAACTTTTATAAAAAAAATTTAAAAATTATTTGATATCTTTATTTAGCTAAAAAGGGATTTTGTTTGTAATTTTTTTCTTAAATTTACATAATAATTTTAATTTTTTTTAATAATTTGTGAAATATTATTAAGTATAAAATGCACTTCGCTAAATTTTTTAAAGAATAAATTAAGTCATTTATATTTTATTCATAATTTTTAAGTGAAAATAATTATATTTATAAAATTATTATTTTGCCCTTCATATATCTAGTGATATGTAATGTTCCATAATGGTGTGTTATGATTTCTATTGCTAATGCAATCTATTAAGATTTATTTGGGTATGTTGCTAATTTTAATAATTGAAATACTATTATTCTAATTATTTAATTATTAAAACCTTTAATTACATTTCAAAATTTTTAAAAAATTATATAAATAGTTTATTTGATAAATATGTGTGCTCATGTAAAAATATTTAAAATTTTAAGATACCTTATAATTTATAATTTTAAAACTTTAAATTTTTGGAAAATAAGTTATTTAATGAAAAATCCATGTTATTAAAATTACTTAAATTTAACTATGCTATTATTTCATTTGATTAGGTTTAGAATTTATCCATAATAAAAAACTCATTAAAATAGTACACTAGTATGCATGTACCATTTGAGTGTATTTAGTCACTAGTCTAAAAACCCATTTTCAATGCATTTCATTATTGTTTATAATTTGATTCATTTGATTTCAATTTTTTCTAGCATAGAGTTAATTATATAAATTGACCTTATGAACATTAATATCTTTGCATATGAGTTAACTACTTAATTGAGTTAACTTGTTGAGGAATGCACAAAGTAGTCTAGAACTAGCTTACACAACATCTTAAAGCTTTAATTATGTTCTAAACTACATTATTAGTTCATATCATCAAAATTATGTAATTATTCTAACTTCTTGAGTTAATCTTTAATTTGGTATTACACTCTTAATTAAATTTTCAATATATAGTCATTTCATTTGGCTAAGTATAGTTATACCACTTGGTTAGTACATCTGCTATCCCCTTAGTAATACCCATTTGATTAAGAAATCCATATAAACTAGTCATACTTATATGACTTAGTCTATTTTTGATTTTCTTATATTTGTGTGAATGTGTTAATGTCCTTTTATTAATGTTATCACCCTTTGGATTAAATTTAATTTCAATTTAACCAAAATCAATTTGTGTCAAACTTTCATCTGAGTTAGTCAAACAATTTTGACAAAGTCATATTGTTGTTCAGTCACAACTTATAATTGATCAACTTTGTTTGTAATTATATACAAATACTTCATTCTCTTCTTTCATTTTTTTTTAAATAGATGATTTATAATTAAAACTTAATAACAACTCTAAGTGTTTTGGATACTTTTACATATATCTCAAACACTTCTATTGTCAAGTATTTGCATCACTCTTAGGCACTTGAATCCTATATCTGATAGTTCATAGTTTCAACTATCTCTATCATCTTGATGCATTTACAAGCAAATAAAGTAATGTTTGCATTATAAGTTAAGATAAGTCATATTAGTGCAAAAACATTATGATTATGATTAATTAATCATAATTATTAGATCTTTGTTCACTTAATATTGAAAATCTTTGATTATACTTATATTACATCTAATCCTTTAATATTTTTTGTTAGCCTAATTGCTTATCAGTTTGACTAATAAACAAATGCTAAGCCTTAGGATAATAAAAAATAATGTAGCTTGAAAGGCCATCAAGATCATAAGAATTACTCCTAAGATGAATAGATTTCTATACATATTTAAGTAATATAGCCCAAAACTTTTAATCACTAAACATAGGAGGATGTAGCTAGGTCAATATGATGCATAAATTCTTTTATGCTTAAGATAATGTCACTTTGAGCAAGATTAGAATTCAAGGTTGATTATTATATTTTTTTATGATGTACTATACTATTATATTATTTATCAATATTATAATTTAAGATTGATTATTATATTATTTTACTACATTAAAGTATGACTACTACTCTTGCTTTTACTTTTGTAGGAGTCATGTGTCAAAATACATATACCATATTTTTCTCTATTATGTAATATTTATGATATGATGTGATGGCTCCCTCTTATTTTAGGAATATATATATATATATATATATATATATATATATATAGATACATGTGTGTGTGTGTGTGTGCGTGTGTGTGCATGTGTGCATGTACATACATTAAAATATAAGCAAGGTTTTCCAATCTAATATAAGTAAACCATGGTTTTTGATAAATAAGTATACAATAATGAACAAGGGGAAAGGATTAGGCACAAAGTGAAACTAATACTTATACTTTATTATTTATATTGTCTAGGCCTATACGAGTAGAACTCATTATTTATTTTTAGAATTATTCTAGTATAT
Source organism: Cymbidium sinense (assembly GCA_021442155.1). NCBI lineage: Eukaryota > Viridiplantae > Streptophyta > Magnoliopsida > Asparagales > Orchidaceae > Cymbidium > Cymbidium sinense. The sequence goes on from CM038229.1 coordinate 23,570,920, forward strand.
ATAAACAGATTGTTTGTTGCACTGCCTATCATATATTATTTTATAATCATAATAACATAGTGATTATTTATATTTATTTATTTTCTTTGTTGTTCTTATTTTCTTATTATATGTCAATATTTATAGAATATGTTCTATATACTTTAATTAAATGATAAACAACCTTAAAATTAATTAGAAAATTATTTTAATATGTAAAATTATGTCTTTCACTATCTAAACATTTTACTTTATTTTTAATCTTTTGTATCTTTTAGACGATGTATAAGATGAAGGTAGCCAAAAATCAAAATTCCAAGTGCTACTACACTTTCATAACATGGCCAACTTAACTAAGTAAAATTAGTGGTTTCCCTCACTTTTGAATAGATAACTTGCATTGCATATCATATTAAGATAAATCTTTTTATTAGGCTTTATTTTTACTTATGCTTAGGATGTAATGGTAACATTAGAAATGGCAGCCTAGCTTAGATAAACTTATAAGTCCAAGGATGAGTGCTCTTATTACATATAAATGGGATAACTTATTTTCTTTCATTCAATAGACATATGTTTTTATATATATAAATTACAAGTCTTACATATTTTTATCTTTTCTTGGAAGCATTTTGTCTTAGAATCTTATGCTTTTTCCTTGATTTAGGGTTATGAGGCCAACTTTGAAATATATAATTTATGGTTGCTAATAAAGCATATTATGATTGGGTTAAGTTGCCTACCTACTTAAATTAAATGAACTCAAAGTTGACAAATTGGGGTGATGAATCAATATTATTCAGAACATTGTTGTTTCCACTTTTTTTTACTCTCCTTTCTTCTATGCATTCACTACCTTGAGCCTACAATAATTTTAAGGCCCTGTTTGGAATCATTTTTTATTTTTTTAATTTTTAAAAAAATAGAAAAAAAATAAAAAATATGTTTCTTTTTGTGTTTTATGTTTTTGTTTTTAATCAAATTTATTTTTTATTTTTAGAAGCATTAAAATAGATAAAATATATTTTTTTTTATGTTTTTAAGACATGTGATAAAATTCACTTGCACATTTCTTGTGAGCCTAATGATTCTCCTGTGAGACCTCATGACTCTCGTGATCCCTGGTCTTCTTCTTCTTTCATTATTGTTTTCCGTGAGGCCTCGCGACTCTCCCCCATTCCCTTATTGTCTCCTCATGTTCTTACCATTTGTATCTCTTCTTCAGATCTTTCACTATGTTGCTGACCTACCCTCAGTTGAACGTCGCCAGAGTAGTAACCACAATGCTTCTGTTGATCAAGCATTTTTTTTCTTGAGGAGGTATGATCTATTGAGTTTTTTGGACCTATTGATTTTTCTTTGTTGGGGATGATCGAACCTTTTATTTGAAGGGGATGACCAAACCTTAGATTTCTTTGTTGGGGATGCATAATAATACTAATAATCCAAACTTCAATCCTTTCCATTTCGTCTCCTTTCCTCAAAACTTCTCATTCGCTCCTCTCTGCATCGCCACCTTCTACAACTATACGTGAGTGTGATGAAAGGGGAGAGATTGCTACTACATTAGCCTATGAAAACTTCTTCCAAACTGCTGACAATAGTTTAGCCTGGATCCATAAACTCCAACTCCACCACTTAAGAAGATATTTTAGTGGAGATTAACTAGAGATGCCCTCCCGACCAATTGTTGACTCAACTAGAGATGCCCACAGGGATGTTTAGACATGGAAGACACAACAAATATAATTATAATAAATACAATAAATAGTATTATGTTATATACTTAGCATAATTACATCTACTTCCTCCATAAAAAACCTGATGTCTTGAACTAGTTATAATGCAATAAAAGAAATAAATTGAATATATTAAATATAATAGTTACAATGCGATAAAAGAACTAGTTACAATGCGATAAAAGAAAACATTACCTTTGCAGTTCCCAAGTTCGGATGTTAAAAGTGGAGGGTTGCAATAGATAGTCGACAGACAGTGTAAAACTTCTCAAAATAATCATGACATGAATTCTTTAAAACATTGAGTTAATGCTAGGGTGTACCCTAGAAGTGACATATTGTATGGCTTGAATACAGTGAAAAATGTGCAAGGGCTACTGCATCGGCGCCCGAGTGCAGTGTTAAATAAGCAATGGTTCTCACATTATGGTTGGATGCGGGAAAAGAAGTTAGTTCATGAAACTAGAATTAGGTTAGGAACTTGGAATATAGGTGTTTTTATAAGTAAATTAATGGAATTAAAAGATATTATGGTTCATAGAAAGATAAATATTTTATGTGTTCAACAAACTAAATGGGTTGGGGAGAAGCCAATGAGATTGATAATCTAGGTTTTAAACTTTGGTATTCAGGTAGAAGTGGAATTAGAAATGGCGTAAGTGTGATTATAGATATAAGTTTGAAGGATAATGTTATAAATATTAATAGATGTGGAGATAGAATTATAACTTTAAAGATTATTATTGATACTAAGATTATCAATGTTATATGAGTTTATGCTCCTCAAGAAGGTTTGGATGTAGGCTCAAAAGAAAAATTTTGGAATGAATTAGAGGGATTAATCCAAAAGATACCTCTTGAAGAAAAAGTATTTATTAGAGGAGATTTAAATGGATATTTTAGTAGTGTGGTATAAGATTTTAAAAGTATTCATGGTGGTTATGGACATGTTGGTAGAGTGGTAGAAAATTTAAAAAGTATTCGTGGTGGTTATGGATTTGAAGTGACTAATGAAGAATGAAGGATTATATTAGATTTTGTTTTAGCCTATGATTTTGTAATTGCTAATACTTTATTTAAGAAAAGAGATGAACATATTATTACTTATAAAAATGGATCTAGTAAAAGGCAAATTGATTATTTTTTTATAAGAAAAATATATCATTTAGATTGTAAAGATTGTAAGGTCATTCCAAGTGAAGGTTTAAGTACCCAACATTGATTGTTAGTTTTAGATTTTAAGATGAAAGATTGTAAGAGGAAAAATAAATCAAATTATTATTCTAGGAATGGGGGTGGTTAAAGATCATAAATAAAAATATTTTTAAGAGCAAGCTACAAGAGCTTTGAAATTGGGATGTTCATAAGGAAGCTAATGTTATGTGAAAAAAAGTAGCAAGTGAAATTAAGCAAGTTGCTAAAAATGTGCTTGGAGAATCAAAAGAAAAAGCTTCTTCTAAAAAAATAATTGGTGGTAAGTCAGAATGCACAAGAAAAGATAAGAAATAAGAAGAATTATCATAAAAATTGGTTTATATGTAAAAACTCAGAGAATTCTGAAAGATATAAAGTGGCCTGTAGAGATTCTAAGAAAGTAATATATGATGCAAAAAAATTAGCACTCAATGATTTATATAATAGATTAGATAGCAAAGAAGGTGAAAGATGTATGTACAAGTTAGCCAACTAAAGCGATAAGAGAAGTAAAGAACTAGTTCAAGTGAGGTGTGTTAAGGATGAAAATAATAAAGTACTTTTCTTAGAAAAGGATATGAAAATAGGTGGATGAGGTATTTTTATAAACTTTTCAATGAAGGATTTGAAAATATGATTTACTTTAGCAACTTTAATACCTTAAACAAAAATAGAGAATTTTGTTTTTATCAATGTATTAGTAAATCTAAAGTTAGAGAAGCTTTAAAGAAAATGAAATGTGAAAAAATAGTAGGACCTGATGATATTCCAATAGAAGTGTGGAAATGTTTAGGAGATCAAGAAATTTCTTGGCTTGCAAACCTTTTCAATGTTTTTTTAAAGACTAAAAAGCTGCCAAATGAGTGGAGAAAGAGTTTGTTGGTTCCTATATTTAAGAATAAAGGTGATGCATAAGATGTCCAAATTATAGAGGAATTAAGTTAATATGTCATACATTAAAATTATGGGAGAGAGTTATTGAGCATAGGTTACGATGTGATACAAAAGTTTCTCACAATCAATTTGGCTTCATGCTAGGTAGATCTACTATGTATGCTATATATTTGTTAAGAGGTTTAATGGAGAAGTATAGAGAAAGTAAGGAGGATCTATATATGATATTTATTTATTTAGAGAAAGCTTATGATAAAGTTTCAAGAGATATTCTTTGGAGAGTTCTAGAAAAGAAAGGAGTTAATATTGGTTATTGGTTATATTCAAGTCATTAACAATATGTATATTAGAGTTGTTACTTGTGCCCAAACACAAGGAGGATTGACAAAATATTTTATTATTTAAGTTGGATTACATCAAGGATCAACTTTAAGCCCTTAAATTTTTTGCTTTAGTTATGGATGTTCTTACTAGGCATTTACTGGAAGATGTACCTTGGTGTATGATTTTTGCTGATGACATTCTTCTTGTAGAAAAGACTAGTGAGGGAAACCAAGAGAAACTTGAATTATGGTGGCAAACTTTAGAGTCTAAAGGTTTTCATTTAAGTTGATCTAAAACTGAATATATGGAGTGCAATTTTAGTTGTAGAAGTTCTGGTGGTAGTGTTGTGACATTAGGTGAACAAGACATTAAAAAGAGTGAGCGATTTAGATATTAGGCTCTATTGTTCAAAATAATGGTAAAATAGATGGAGATGTTATTAGTAGAATTCAAATCGGATGGTTGCAGTGGAGTAATGCATATGGCCTGTTTTGTGGTAGAAAAGTTTCGGTTAAACTTAAGGGAAAATTATATAAGATGGTGGCAATACCTGCAATGATTTATGGTGCAGAATGTTGGCCAATAAATGAAAAGCATAAGACTAAGTTAAGTGTCACAGAGATGAGGATGCTTAGGTCGATGAGTGGCTTTACTCTTAGAGCTAAAAGGAGAAATGAGTATGTTCAAGAAAAAGTTGGAGTAGCTCTAGTGGAAGATAAGATTAGAGAGAGTTGCCTTAGATGGTTTGGCCACATAAAGCGTCGACCATACGATGACCCGGTTAGGAGAGTAGATGCATTAGATTTACCTTATGTTAAGAAAGGTAGAGGTAGAATTAAAAAGACTTGGTTTGGACTTGGTTAAGATGTATAAAAAATGACTTTAGTATACCTAAATTAAATGAGAATTTGACATATAATAGGACACAATGGAGATGAAGGATTCTTGTAGTCGACCCCACTTAGTGGGATAAAGGCTTCTTCTTGTTGTTGTTGTATATTAAATATAATAGCATTTAAATAAAATTATTAAATTAAATTTAGCTAAGTGTAACACAAAAATTAAGTAAATGCACTAGTCAAAAAAGAAATTTAATCCAAAAAAATATACGAAGAGAATAGAGTTGAATATTTGCCATGCTTTAGTTTTATTTATTTCTAATTATTTTATTGTTTTAAGTCAATATAAATTTATGGTTAGCAAATAAGGAAATTGAGATTATTGAATTCATAAAGTCAAATTATTTATGTAAGATTTACTAGAATTTAATAATAATATTAATAATAAATCTTATTATGTCATCTAATTATTAGCTAACTACTTTTGTGAGTAATGTGGGTTTTAGCTAAACTATCGAGATGTGGCCATTCTTTGCAACTTAATGATGAGCTTAAATCATGAATTTAAATATTTGAAGTTGGTGCTCCAATACTCTTGGATTTACATCTAAACATTATATGAACAAATCAAAATTATGATGCGAGAATGCTAACTTTTATTTTGAATTAATAATTTTATGAAATTATTGAATGATAATCTTATTTTTAATAATTAATATATTTTCTGAAATAGGAGAATATTATTTGGTTGATTTTGGATATGCTAACATACCAGGTTTTTATCACCATATAAAAGATTAAGATATCAATTATGTGATTATCGCGAGGGCACTAAACCATACAAACAAGGAGAACTTTTCAATTATAGACATTCTTCTTTAAGAAATGTTATTAAGCAAGTTTTGGAGTTCTAAAAGTTAGATTTTTAATTTTTTTTTAAAAAAGCCTTCTTTTGAGTTACACACACAAAGCTATATTGTAACTACTTGTTGTGCTCTACATAATTTTATTATATCACAATCTAGATCAGATAGATTATTTGAGATATATAAATATGAGAATTATATAGCAGATATAGAAGGAAGATCTACATCAACGAGTGCATCGCATAATACTATTGAGGTCAATATTACTAAATCTCAATTACAATATATGACTCTTTATCATGGCCATTTTGCAAGAGAACTATGGAATCATGCACATAATAAAGTTTAGTTCTCAAATATTTTTTGTTTATATTCATTTTATGAAATATTATACCTTTATTTTCTAATTTCATTAATGATTATTTTATTTATTTTTATTATTGAACATCTTAATTTATTATAGATTAGTTTAATTTTATGGTAATAGTGACTTTTTTTTGCTCAATCTCATTTTAGAGTGTAATAATCAATCCCATCATTCTATTTTTTTAGTTAAAAATTTTAAAAAATGATAAAGCCAAACACACTTTTTATTTTTTATTTTTAAAAATAAAAAATTTATAAGCCTAACACACTTTAGCATGATGATACAAACATGATATTCCCATTTAAATACATCACGAATAGACTAGAAAAATGGTCACAATTAGAGTTACCCTAATAGCACAAATTATTTATTAACATTCTTTTGTCTTATTAGTTCTTGTAATGTTATAGATGATCATTATATAGCTCAATTAACCCATATTCATTTGATTCATGATTTGTTTACTCCTACGATGATTGAAACAACCTTTTTCTATCATCAACATCTATTGCTACATCTATTAATATTACTCTCCATCATATCTCTCTACGATTTCTATGTTAGCTCTATGATAAAGATGACAAGGGCAATGGAAGTATGATAGGGTGAATTCCTAAGTAAAAGAAGAATAGTGTATCTTGAGGAGCATGAATTAGTCCCACATCTTATGATATTTCTTCCTCTTAACTTTACTTAATATGATGGCACTTGCAACTTAAACAACATATTTATTAGTATAGAGTTATTTGTTACAACATCAGCAATACTGATTCCCTTCTTCTACATTGTTTTGTAAAATTTCTATCAATAGTCTTCTTTGAATGGTATACAAACCTACCAAATGGATGTTTCTGAGAACTTTTGATGAATTAGATGAAGTCCTTATAAAGAGATTTGATGGCATGCATAAACAAGTTAATAGTCTTCACCTTATGACCCTTTGGAAAAAGTTCACTGAGACTTTTGTTGATTGTATTATAAGATGGAAAAAAATGACCATGAATTGTGAGCCACCATTTAACAAAAATTATGTTGTTGATTTATTGCTAGGTTGTATCATTGGGCTTATAGCTTGACTTTTGCAGTTATTCTTTATTTATATCTATAAGAAATTATTGATAAAATCAATTAACCTCCAAGGCAATGTCATGTGGCATAAGATTCGTAGGCAAAAGGATGTGGTCGCACAACTAAAGAAAGCTACTACACAATACTAAGGTCTAACTCTAAGGGCTAGAAAATACTTACAATTACATATTTAGTAGCTTTTTATTTTTGTGAACATTTTGTAAAAGATTACGTAATTATTCTGTATTTGTGTGGATAAGTATTGTCGACAAGAATTTAAAATTATAAAGTTTGTACCCATGAATTTATGAAATTTAGAATTTATTGTTAGAGGATCAATTAAACTCTTAAAAAAATTTAAATATTTTTTTATTCAAAAAATCCATATTCTCGAGACTCAATTGGCCTAAAAGCATTGAAAAGTAAGTGGGGCCTTCTACATGGGCATCCAAGTCATTAAGAAGTTATAAGGGTAGCCATGGGAAGGTAGTTGTTCGATGACTGTACCCTTCTCCTTCTCCCCACTTATTTTCAAAATTAAAATTTGTAAATATTTCAAAACTCATATGGAAAATTGGTATGGAAAAATAAATCATCATGATGATATATACTTCATATGAAGTATTTCATAGAACAAGATTAGATGAAGGATTAAGGTAAGCTCACCATCTCTCATCTAAACTAATGACAAATATTTATTTAAAGATATCATCAAGCTAATAAAAAAATTTATTAGGATGTGGGTTACATGATATCCCAATGAGACTAAACTTCATTTAGTTAATTTCTCTTGAGGACACCTCCAAGAGAAACTACCAATAAGTTGAAACATGTCTTTATTTTTATTTAACTAGATTTATAAATGTGGACTCATGGTTCAATGATAATAACCCTAAAGCATAGTCCATATATTGAGCATTAATCGATAAAGCATAAGGAAAATCACCATAATTAAGAGGATAATGGTCTAAAATATGGAAATGTAGTGTGATAATTATTATTAAATTACTAAAGACTCAATAAAAAGTATGATAGGCTCAATATGGTGAATGGATATGTGAAAGAAGTCATCAATAAACCATAAATAACCTTAGCCTAGATTTCATGGGCCTTACATGTTGTTGAGCTCAAGGTTATATAGCTTTGGAAGATTACCGATATAATTGAGATGGAACATGCTCCATCAACAATCTTGATTTACATCTTACAGAGTTGGTCTCATAATCTTGAAGTAATGAAAGAAAACATGGGATTGTCTAGATAAATTGATTTAATGAAAGTATAAAAAGATGTAGGACTTATATTCCTTACATATATAGAGAAATGGTTATGTAAAAAAAAGAAAAAGAGACAACCTAGTTATCTGTAACTAGAGCCACTCGACTTTAAACTTACAATCTTATCTATGTTAGACTACCATTTCCTTAAAAACTAAAAATTTTTAGGTGCATTTAAAATAATGTCAAACTAAGGCTTTACCCTAAAGAATATGTTATGCAATGCAAGATGTCTATCCTTAAATGAGGAAGACATTTAATTATGCATGTGTTATTTTAACCATGTCATATAAGTTCACCAATACTTAGTGGTTTTGATCATTATTTAGCTTGATCATATATCTCCTCCAAATGACATAAGAAATAAAAAGTAAATTAAAATAATTGGCTAGAGTGCCTCAATTTTAAATTTAAATTTGTCTGTTAATTTTAGAATTGTTTGCCATTTTTATTAAAGTGATATAAAACATATCATCAAATAAGCCTAAAATGGAATTATCTGGAATCCAACTAATCATATCATAATAAGAAAAAAAAATTAATAAGCAGATGGAATAAAAATAAATAACCAATATGCTATGATGGTTGTAAGAAAATAGGTAATAGGGCTGAGCAATCTACATGTACATACCCAAAATAAAAAATAAAAAAGAGTAGTCAAGCTCTACTAAATAAGCTAAGATAATTTAAATAATAAAGTTTAGACAATAGTTTCTCTTTACTGGCAATCCTTTCTCTAGGTTAAGATTATATATATATATATATATATATATATATATATATATATATATATATATATATATATATATATATATATATATATATATATATATATATATATATATTACAATAATCTTGTGAGTTATCTTGCTTTAATGTACATAATTTTTTTTAAAATGCAAAAAAAAAAACTATACTGAAGATAAATAGAAGCATCATAGCATACCAAAAATATATCATCAAATATAAAAGTAACAATTGATTTATATGTTGATGCACAACCTGTGTAAAAATAAAAAGTAATGGTTGTATATTGGGTATCAATAAAAGAGTATCTCTATCTTAATGTAACAAAATAATAGAGTGACATAACACATCATAACAATTAATCTTGAATTCTAACTGCACTTGACATAACCTTATCCCAAGTAGTAAATAGCATGCACAACAAAATGGCAAACACCGTACTCTCTATGTTAAGAAATTAAAGTGTTGTCAACTACAACACCTAAGTGTGTGTAATAATTTATATATTTTGAGGATTGACTCATGATCATTTTTTATTTTATTTTTTAATTTATTAATTTTTTTAAATTTTATTTTATTTTGACCCATGGTCTTAAAAATTTACCAAGTTAATTATAAAAAAAACCTAATATTAATTTATGGTGGCTTGATTGTTCCTATAGACTTTATATTGTATTTGAAAAGTTATTTTATCTTGTTGTCCATCAGTAATAAATTTAAGCTTTTGTCCTTATCAAGATCAAAAAGACTTCACTATAACTAATTAATTATATTCATATATACTAATTATTTTTAACATCTCCCTATATGGTTGCAAGTTCTCAAATATCATTTGTCTATGTATATTCAATGGACTTATTTGTTTCTCTCAAATTGTTCCTCCATCACTATAAGAAAATTGCAAATTTTTAGCAGGCTTTTTCATTGGAAATTACTGGCTAATTTACCAATGGATTTTTCAGCTAGAATATTTTCTACAGAAGTATCGACTGTGAAGGACATCGTGGTCAAATCACTTAAACTCGACTAATTTTCTAGCATAATTTATCAAAATGGTTTCCAAGGAAATATCTATCAAGAACCATTAATATTAGGGCTACAAAACCCAACCAACCCCCTCCCTCCCCCCACCCCACCCACCCAGTGACCTCATTTTCTCTTGATCCCTTCCTCTCTCTCTCTCTCTCTCTTGGTTGGAAATGGGAAACAAGCTAAGGCTCACTAATTTTCATCTAAAATTCATCTATTTGCTATAATTTCTCTATAAAATTAAAGGTAAATCTCAATCTCTTGCATGTACAGCTATTTTTGTTAAGATTTCATCTATTCATTTATCTGCATATCCAAATAACCTTTCCACTGGTTCTTCATGAAAAAATCTGCTAGGAACTCTTTTTCATTGGATTTTCTATCCATCGAGAATCATTTCCAACCAAGGTTATCGTTGGGGTAGAATCCATTAGAAAATATAATTATTGACAAATTTTGATTGATTTTTTATGAAACCTTTTACCAAAATCTATAGTTTTCATGTAGTGTACAACTTCTCTAATATCTCTAGATCACTCTTGATTTTAAGATTGTAATTGATCAAACTACAACAAAATTAAGCATGGAGAGTAAACACAACAACATCAAAATCATAACACAAAACTTTATTTTCAAACTTCATAATACATTATCCATAGAAATATATAGGGTTCAACAAATCTAGAGTTTAACACACTTGCTATTTATTAAAAAAAGAGAGAGCAACTATAGAATCTATAAACACTAAAAATGCTAGTACAAGAATAACCAAGAGTAAGGAAAAAAAAACCTACAAATTTGATCCTCTAATTTTGACTGGCTTTTACTCCTTGTCCTCATGCAAGCATCTTCTTATTGATCTCTTCTTTCTCGAGGACTATACACTAACACATTAACACAAGAAACACACTCACCAAAATCCTCTCTAAAGCAAATGAAAGTGTTTAATAATTTCCACATGCCTATCTCATTTAACGAACATGTCATCTCTTAACTAGTTTCAAAATTACACATGTTACTCCACAATTCAATAATTAAAACTACTTATAATAGTATTTTTTATGTCGTAACATTGAAGTGCAAAATTTTAGCTCCATAGCACTAGACTGTCTATTTTTTAGTTAAAAATGAAAGGATTTAATGTTGTAGTGCTAAGGCTCAGTGCTTACTGTTTCATGTCATCTTCTTCTAGCTTCCTTTAAAGCAAAAGTGCCACTCATTTTAGAGTCATAACATTGGTCTAAAATTTTAGTGCCTCGATATCAGTGGTCTAGTGTTGTAGCACTAGATTCCAAATTCATGTAGTCAATTTTATTAATATCAGTGTTACAATGTTATAATGCATAACACTTAGGTGTTGCCCCATCAAAACATTTGATTTTCTTCCATTTTATTTTAATTGAGATGTTCCTGCCAAAAATAATAAATTAAAGAAAATAATCATAACTTGACATTAATTAAACATACACACATAAAAATACTTCATAAATATATTTTTCTAACTGATCAAACACCCTCAAACTAAAATTATTACTTATTCTTAAGTAATCCTATGTATTTGCTTGAATTTTTAAACTTATTTGATTGTAATATTTCATTATTAAATATGAAAATAACTAAACTATAAAAGCTTAAATTCTTAAAACCAATATTTCTTTTGATTTAAGTGTCATATATGCTCCATAATAATATAGTTGATTCATTTGAATTTTAGCCAATCAATTATTATAAATAGTTATCATTTCTTATTTAGATTATCACAATATGATTCTTTTTTTTACAATGTTTATTAAATTGCTTAGATTATAGGAGAATATTAAGAACTATTGTTATACAATAGTTAGCCTCGAGTGTATTCTTCTCTATTTTATTTTTTTAAATTTTCTTTTCTTTTTTATTCTTAATTTTTTCTTTTCTATTATTTGTTTATTTACTTTCAAGAAATTTGTCTTATTAGCCAAGTATCTTTAATATTATTGATTTTTATATTTTTATGTTTTCCATGTGTATATAATGCCAATTCAAAGGAATTATTAATTTTCACTAAATATGTTGAGCTCTAATAAACACTAGTCATAATTTTCATATAAAGAATAATGATATCAAATTTATAATATAATAACTAACTAAATTTATAAAGACCTATAGTGTGTGTTTTTAAGATTATTAGCTTATTATAAATTATTAGCTTTTATAAAGAAAAGGTTTTGTTATTTAGAGTTTAGGTTATAATTCATTATTTAATGGTTTTAATGCATAGTCTATTATCTAAATTAAAATATTATTTAATTAATTTTAATTTAAAAGTTTTTTCTAATCAAATATGACTTCATGTTTTTAAAAATAATATACAAATAATACAGAAAAGTAATAATATAAGTTACACATTTTACTAATACTAAAAATTTAATACAGATTATAACGCTGCGATGTTACACACAAAAAGCATAAAATTTTAACTAAATAAAATACAATTCATCAAGACCTCGAGTGACTAGATTAACTAAGTAAAATACAATTTGATCTAGGTGTTAAGGTTCTGTTACCCTCGAGTGAGGTTGATAATCACCTTAATCTTATTAATTAGAATCTTCAATCTTATATTAAGAGCTTCATAATTAAACACTTAGGATACTACAATTTATGACTTGATATACAACCTAAGATAGTATAAATGGAAATAATAAATCAAAGTAAAATTAAAATTATAATTTGGAATCAAAACTAAATTAAAAAAAGAGTCGACACATTAAGGTGAAACCTAGGTTAGCCTAGTGGGCCCCATGAGACCTGATGTGACCCAATTAGATGCGGTGAGTCAAATCAAATCCAATTTCAGCAAAATTTAATAAAACTTAAATCAAGTAGATTTAAATTAGAATTTAAATTTAATTGAGCCTAAATTTGGTAATTGGCATGGTTGACCCAACTTACCCTATTTAGGCTCAAAAGTTATATAGGTACATAAAAATAAAATAAACTTAAATTAATTTTAAATTATATTGAACCAAAAAAAAAAAAAAAACAAAAACAAAATCAATGTGTAAACATAAATGAACATAAAACTAAATTTAGATGGGGTACAAAATGCTTAGCTAGATCATTTGACCTAAGTTGACTCATGTGGCCCCACTAAGCTCATACAAAATTTAGCTAGAATCAAATCAAAATGAACTTTCCTAAAGGCTTAAAATTATTATATTATCTCCTTCAAAATTAATTCAATTTTAATTTGAGCCCAATTTGGTCATTCGGGCCATTTGACCCAAATTGACCCATATGGACCCAACTAAACTCAAATAAATTTAATCAAAATTAAATCAAATTGAACTTATCTAAATGCTTAGAACCATTGAATAAACTCATTTATAATTAATGTAAGCTTAATTTGTGCCTAATTTGACCTTTGGACTCAATTAAAGCCAAAATGGCCAATTTGGTCATTTGACCAAATTTGACATATTTAGGTGAAATTGATTAACTTAGGATTAATTTAAATCAAATGAATTAATAATAAGTATTTTAAATGATTAATTGAACATAAGTTAAATTTAACCCTAAATTAATTGGATAAATGACTCACTTACTCAACATAACTCAATTTGGATTAACTTGAGTCAACTCAAGTCTTAATCCAAAATGAGTTCGTTCACCTCCCCATACACCAAATTAAGTAAATATTTTATCTTTAATAAATAAAATGGCATGCTAAATACAAGAGAATAAAGAAAGAGGGAGGCGAGTATAAGAAGAAAAAAAATTTTCCTTTACATAGGATGGCATGGAGAAAAAAAAGGGTGGCGTGTGTGGGGCAGATTTCTACACACCTCTTTTCTTTTTCTTCTTAACATACTAAAAATACACACATACACATATTTTTCCAACTAGAAGAAACCCCTCTCTTCCCCCTCTTGTGCTTTCTAAGTCCAAGAGCCACCAATTTCTAGCAACGGGTGATGGGGCACAACAACCGAAGCATTCCATAGGGAGGCAAAGCAAGAGATCTGAGGAAATCTTCTAGCATCCACCAAATGTGAGTTTCAATGAGGTAACTTATCTAAACTTTAGATCAACCATAGGTGTTTGTATTTTGTGAAAAATTTACATGAATCTAAAATTTTTCTTAGATCGCATTATACTTTCTTTCTTTCAAGCCCCCAAAATGAAATGAAGTGATTTTTGGCTAAGATCAAGAGAAGATCATGAGATCTTGTGAGGTTTGAGGTAGATCTGATCCATCTAACCCTCTTTGTTCTACTTGCCATAAGGAGGACAACTTACAGGGTGCCCATACAACTTGATTAGAATGGGCAGCTACAATTAGATCTCATTTTTTTAATTTATTCCATTATATCTGACTCGAAACTTCAAAAAATTATAAGAAAAATAAAATACTTAGACAAAAAATGTAAATAAGAGCTCCATGGATTTGTCTTTTCAAGAGAAATCTAATGAACCAAAAATCCCCATATTGGGCTGTATATTTTGGGAATAATTTGAGTTTTAGTCAAATTTATATTTTCTTTTTAATTAATTTTTAAATGCTAAGCCATTAAGTTGAAATTTTTTGAAAAGGACCTTAATGTTATTGCTTGCATACCATAAAAACTTCAAGTTAAATAGCCTTTTGGTTTAATAGTTACTAATTTTTGAAATCAATTAGCTAATTTTGAATAAATAATTAAAAGTTATAAAAATTATGAAAATTCATCAAAATAATTCAAATCACTTTAATAAACATCATAGATCTTAAGAAAATTAATTAGACTATTGATCACAATAAATCATAAATATAATTAAATTAGAGTTTAATTAATCATATCTTAATTACTTTAATTAAATAGAACATTAAAAAGTCATAACTAATTGTACAAAATTATAAGAAATGTAAATAAACCCTCTATATAAAGCCTAGACAAAGGAAAATTTAAGAAAAATAAATTCATAATTTTTATTAAGAGTAGAAAGTTTCCATAATTAGTGAAATTAAGCCATAATTACTTGACTAATTAACATGAAATTTTTGGTGATTATTCCATGAGGTAACTTCTATCTCCCATAACTATTTCAAGTAGATTAGTTGGGTAATTTGGGAAATCTAAATTTGCAAACCCTAAGAGGTTATTTTGTGCATTTAATAAATTTATATAATTAGGAAATTCATAAAAATTGTTATGGACTGTTAAATATATTTTAATATTTTAATGGTGACCAAAGAAATTAATTAAGGCCATTGATTCTAAT
Organism: Cymbidium sinense; assembly: GCA_021442155.1. Lineage (NCBI taxonomy): Eukaryota > Viridiplantae > Streptophyta > Magnoliopsida > Asparagales > Orchidaceae > Cymbidium > Cymbidium sinense. The sequence continues at coordinate 23,586,487 of CM038229.1, forward strand.
TATTTCTCAAAATCACCATCAAAGAGACTTTTATTAATTAATTAATATATTAATTATCTTAGGACTTAAAGAATAATAATTAGCCTAGTTCTCTAAAAACTATGACCAACCCCTCTTTATGCTCAGCTAACAAAGAGGTTTTCAATGAAATCAAAATCCTAAATTAGTTTGAGGTATTTTATGCGTAATTAATGATTTTGGGTTTTCCTCATTTATTCAATTAATCTCTAATTATGAGCCTAATTATATTAAAGATTTTAATGTATATTTATTTCATGTTTATGCATGTTCAATAATTTTCTTATGATTTTTTTTTTGCTTATATTTATGGCATAATTCAATTTTGTGGGCTCCTTTAAGCTTAATTAACTAAAATAATTAATTCATAAAAATTATTTAAATCACCTTTGAATCAATTAATGAATAGAAGTGGGTTAATGGTTAATTTTAATTATTTTATCTCCTCTGTAGGCTTAAATAATAAAAACTATAAAGAATAAAACTAAATGAATTTTATTAGGCTTAATTATGACTATCTTCCTATGAATGACCATAAGAATTAATGGCTTCAAATAGTTTTTTTGGTAATATTTAATTGATTTGCTTCAATCATTTATTATAAATTTGTATTTCATATGCTCCATGCATTCATGTTTTAAAAATAAATAAAGAATTTTTTTTAATTGCATGCTTTGAACTAATAGTGTATCTATTATCACTATCACTAGTAAATCTTAAAACTACTTTCTTCAATAAATTGGGAATATTTATTAGTGTAGATCCAAATTAATCTAAGTAATTAAAACTTAAAGTTAATTTTATATTTATGATCTAAAATTTTAGAAGGTATATAGTCTTAACATGCCAAGAACGTAAAACTTTAAGTAGTCCCAAAGGGGTCCCTGAATACCTCACTTTCCTAGTTAAAAGATAACACATACCTTGAAATTTGTAGTGAAATACACAATAAGGTGAAATTATTTTCACATATATATATATATATATATATATATATATATATATATATATATATATATATATATATATATATTTAAGCATCTAAAAAACCCTCATAATTCATTTTTATACTTATATACATGTGCATGTGCATAGAAATTAATAAGTATATAATCTAGACATCTTAGGAGTACGAGACTTTAATTAGTCCCAAGAGGATCTCAGATTACCTCACTTTCTTGGTTTAACAAAGGCACGTATTTGTACAAATTTAATATACTAATGTGTATGCATGTGTATAAAGAATAATTAAATCATATTTTCTACAAAATTTATGCATCATATGTAGTTATATCCTATATTAAATATCAATAAACAAAATACATTGATTTATTCATGCATCAATGTGTGAGATATCTAAATGATGAATATGTATATTTATTAAATTTAATCAATTATATTAAATATACTCTTCCATTAAGTGAATATTAAGATGTGATGAAGTAAAGCTATGGAAACATTACTAAATTGACCATGGATTGAATTTATTAAGCTCAAGATGTCTTTTATATTTAGATAACATCACTTAAGTCAAATATAAACACATTACTCAATAAGAAACTTTATAACATTTCATTAAGGTGATTAAAAATGATAAAGTTGAGATTAAGGTGGATCCCACTCCTCCTTTCTCTCTTTAAAATTCTAAATTTAAATAAAAATAAATGAAATGAAAATAAATTTAAATATAAAATTTATTTTAAATCATTAATCATTTAAAGTGTAATCTTCCTTTAATAAGGAATTTAAACATTCTTTTTTAGTTAAATCTAAACATTAAAGCCAAGTCATGTCATACCAATCTAAGCCATAGCACACACTTTAGAATGCTAAGTCTCTGATCCTAGTGTTAAGTTAGGCTAGTGCTTTGTTGTGGATTGAAGTTTTATTTTATGATGTAATGTTTTGGAGTGAATGTTAGGATTATTTGTGCTTACTCTAGATGTTAAGGTGACACTAGACTAATGATATTTTCTATAGAGGATTGTGCTTAAGATACCAATGTAATATGAAGATTATAAATACTTCTAGCTTGTAGGTACTGCTTAAGTCTCTAAGCATAATTCATTAGGACAGGTGGCTTTAGTGACCAAAGGCAATGTGCTAAGCCCATGTATGATATATAATTGCTTGGACTGAATGTATGTTAACCTAACCTCTATCTTGTAGGTGTAGTTAGATTTTTATTTTTATAAATTATAATTTTTGTAATAAGTTTAATTATTAGAGCTATGGGGCTTAAGAGAAGCAGTGACTAGAAGGCTTAGACTTAGGAGGCCTTGTGATGCCTAGGGCGCCCAATCCATGAAGTGAACATGAAGATAAAGAATTGAAGACCCCCATAGCTTTATTATTCTTTGTAATTAATTATAATTCAGGTTGTATAAGAGTAGAGCTTGACTACCCGACTATTTTCTTTTCTAGGGTGTACAGCGGTACCTGGCCACACTAATTTTTTTTTTCTTTCAATTGATAATGATATTTATTTGGTTTTTTTAAATTTATTGTGTAATAAAAATGGCATGATTTTTATAGGTTAAAGTTTGATTATTTGGTGTATGGCCTGGACGCGATAAACTCTTTATGAAATTAACTTCTCTACTCCAACTAAATAACTTTAACTAAATTTTAATAACTCACAGCCTTAATCAAAAGCCTAAAATTTTAATCAAAGAAATAAAATATTTAGTAACTCCTTAGTTGTATGGTTGTATATAATTTCTTTCTTGCAAATAGGGGATCTTCATTCTTGGTGATAAGGGATATGGCTTGACCTGTGAGAGCAGAACTTTATAGTGGAAACCACCCCTTCTTAATGATTTAGCCCATAATCCAATTTCATCATGCATATAGTCATAAACTTTCCCAAGCCTAAGTCCAAAATAAAGAGTCAAAATGAAATAAAATTTATAAATTCTATTGCATTAGTTTAAGTCAAAATTTATACACCAATCATGATCTAATCTCTTAAGGAATGAGTTTAGGACTCTAGATTCCTTCATAATAAATAATAATCTAACTATCTTGCATTCATGAGACTTAGCCACATGGTTTTAACTCGTAGGAGGTGTTAACTTGTGGTCACTCAAAGCAATTATAAGTCTAAAGAGTTGGGATATGCTTACTCTCTCTAGTGAAAGTGAACCAACATATTCTATTTTTTTTTAGTAGAAGTCAAGCTCTTAGTTTATGCTAGAGCACTCTAAATATAGGTTCGAAGGCCACTTATTTCTCACTTGCTATGAGCATAAGTCTACACCTGTTAAGTATTTTCACAATCTTATGTTGTTGGAATATAAATCCTAACTTTCTAATAAAGTGTCAACTTAAATAATCATAATTTTCTACTTTAAGAATATAAATCTTCACCATAAATTAGATTGAAGTGTTCACTAAGCTTCTTAGTATCATGAGCACTTCCTACTTATCCACCTTTGGATTTCGTTAAGAACTCTTCGTAATTGAGTTTTTCCCACTTGATTTTTTAATGATCTCTAATCCTTTGATACCAAACTTTGAAATCCATAGAGATGGTAACCATTCACTTTAATTGATAGTTTTCTTAGAAAATCTTATTTCTTAAGATGCAATTAACTGTGAGGGCTTGCCCCTATAGGAAACTTAAGAATCCTACTTAAAATAAATTCTATTTTACTTCACCTATATAAAGTAGGGGAAAAATCTCTGGTACATAGAACCATCAACCTTAAAAGTATTTATTAGATGATTGAGTCCATCATAATGTGATATGTCTATCTGCCGAGGTAGTATATCATTCCTTGATATCGTACTTGATCATTTTAATAAGTACCCCCTAAGATCTATAATGTGTCTCTCATCATCATAAATTTTAAACATCACACTGAATTATACTTAACCATATATGAGAACTATGAGTCTCTATAGCAACAAAGATGGGGGGTTAATTAAGTGTTATTTAAAATTTTGAAGTTAAATCTTAAATTTAAACTTTTAGTGGAGATTAATTTTTTTATTTTATAATGATAAGATACAATTCTCAATGTAAAAAAAATAAAGTACAGTAAAGTAAAGAGAGACAATAGGCACACAATTTTTACACTGTTTGACCAAACCCCAAAATAGCCTACGTCCACACTTAGCCACCCTTGGCTAAGAATTTGCTAAATATAAAATAGCTTACAAATCATACTCTCCTATGACAGGGTGAGTACAACCTTTATAGTAAGAATTTTAAAGCATGAAAAGAAAAATATAAAATAATATATAATAATAAAATATAACTTTCATTAATATACCAAGCTATCCAATTCAAAAATTGATCTCACAAATTTTAAAGGATTACTTTACAGCTTATAGATTTGACAAGGTAGAATACTCACTTAATTTTGATAAGAAATAATAAAATAAATATCTTAAAGTGATCTTATTAAGATGTTTATGTCATCACAATTTGTAGACTAATATAAAATTAATTTCAAAGTAAATTCATAGTAGTCTATTGCACAACAAAATAAATTTCAACAAGGAATAATTTTAACTTTAAGAGAAACTATAACTAGAATGTATATAATAGTGTAATAATGATTAACTCTCCACTAAAATTCTTTATTCCTTAATTATTAAAAAAATAAAAATAGCAAGCTTTAATAAATTTTAGCAAGATAAAAAACTATTTAAATAAAGGATATTAGTTGGAATAAAATGATAAATGCCAAATATAATAATTTAACTTTTTATAAATTATATTTTGATAAAGAAACTTGATATATAATATATCCAACATATATTCTAAAATTCTAACAAATAATATATTTTATTTCAACCAAAATGAGGCTTTGAATTAATGCAAATGATCACAAAATACTTAAATAAAATTAGTATATGATAGATTTAAGTCATCTAGATAAGCTTTTTAAGTAAAAAGAGAGATATAATAAATATGAAAATATTTTCAGCATTATAAATTAATTATAAATGCTTAAAATACACTTATAAAATAGATCTAAGGATAAATGATCTTTTAAATAAGACTAATGAAGAAATATTTCAAGATACTAATAGAAATTGATAGAAAGATATAAATTTCAGCAAGATAAATTAAATCTTACAAATTATCACAAGAGTTTTTCACAAATAAATAATTGAAGAAACTTTGATGTGAAAAGCTTAAACTTTGATGTCAAAAGACTAATCCTCAAAAAGTAAAAATTTGAAATAACAAATAGATGGTGAAAATAGTATGAACAACTAAAAGAGAAAAAGATCAAGAAAAATAAACTCAAGTAGTTTGAGAAAGCTTGCTTAATTGAAGATGTTGATGCTTCCAAACCAAGGATTTGATCTTGTAATATTTGAAGAACCCTTGGAAGGAAAATCTAATAAGTCTTCTCATAGATTTGCTAGAGAGATTTTGAATTTGAATGAGCAACCTTTCATGAAAATAAAAAGAGATATTTATAAGCAAAAAAGTCATTTTGAATTATTTCAAGAAAATATATTATTCTAACATCATTTTATCATATAATAATATAATTTTTAATAAAAATATAATTTATATTAAATAATTTTTAAATTCAAACAGCCAAAAAATGGTTAGTAACATGGGCAAGTAAAAAAAAGAATCAAATATGACTTTTAATATATCTCCAACATGTAGCATGCATTCATTATTAAAATTAACTAATGTTTAAAAAATTATATTAAATTTAATTTTAGTCAATAGTGGGTCATGTTACCTATAAATTAAAAGAAACAAATCCAAGGAATCCATTGGAGATGAAATAAGATCTAGATTCTTTGATTAATAAATGACTACTACTTAAAAACTAAATTTCATGTATTTTTATCAATTTTGAAATATGATATTTAAAAATTATCATATAATTATATATGATCATACATATGTTAGTTATCATAAAAATTTTAAATTAAATTAAAATTTTTAATTATTTTAAATATATAAACTAGTTACACTCAATAATCATAATTAATTATCATTTATTATTTTGAAAATTTAAATGCTATGAATATATCATATGAATTTTTTATATTTATGGAATTGAATGTTGATTAGATAAAGATTATTTATTTATATAAATTAATCTCATTATCAATAATTAAAATCAATAAAAATAATATGTTAAATTATGAGCAAATCAATTCATGCCAATGGACTCATATAAACCTTTAAGATAGTTCTAAATGCATATAACCTAAAATAATGTATCTCAAGCTCCAAGCTATCCATCTTGATTTATCTTTTATTCTTCTATACTTGTAATTACATTAAACATATTGTGAGATGTATTTAATATGTAATTAGCAATCTTATGTAACTTCAAAATCAATATATCTAAAACACTTAAAATATATCTATTTATCATCAAAATTAATAGGATTGACATGAGGCTTATAAAGCCAATAAGAACAACTACTATTGTTGCTCCATACAAGGATCAAGCTTTCTTTTAAACTCTTACTTCCACTTGTTACTTTCATTAGCCCTGTGTTGGCTGCTCACTCATGGCTTTGGAACTCTCACTGGGCTCATACTTATATCCATAAGATAAAATCCTCTATTGTAAGAGGAGCCTTAGGGACTAACTGCCCCTTATTTGGATCTCCTAAAGTTTCAACCCTAATACAATGCTAATAAATGAGAACAATATGTCAATAATCTATAATAGTTCACCATTAATCATATTAATGTTTGAATGATGAATAATCTTGCGCACACACACACACACACACACACACACACACACACACACACACACACACACACACACACACACACACACACACACACATATATATATATATCTATAAATAGACTTTTTTGAATGGCTAAGTTTAGGACGTTTCCATCCCTCTCGCTAACATTCTCACTTGGCATTAGCTTGGCTCATAGGAAATAGTGACATGCCTTTACATTAGCAACCATACTAGCAACAAGAAAGTTAATTAATTTATCTTCCATATTTTTTCACTACGTATGATCTTTTATAATAATGGGGAACCTTATAATCTCATCAAATCAAGTAGTCCATTATAGTAGGTAGTAAATTAATAAATTATTATATCTTGTAACTTAAAAATGCTATTAATGATACACCTATTAAAACTACCTTTTTCCCCTCATAATAACTCTAAGATCCTGATGGTCTCTAGCATTTGCAATAAATTTATTAACCGCATGAACAATGCAAGAATGATTGTCATAAGTTAACTTTTCCCAATCCCTTTATGTAATTGTGCAATATATCTTATCTCCAAGACTCAAGAACCCTCTCTTTGGTATCAAATGTTTATAGTTTAGAGCAGAGTTGTACTTATTCTCCTCCTCAACACTCACAAACTTCTTAGAGTTATATCCTGAAGTCTTCTTTATCTTTTAATTAAGTTAATAGGCATCTTGTAATAAAGAGGTTACTACAACAGCTAGGGACTCCAAGGATTTTATCTTAAAAGAAGAATGAATAATATAATTTTAACTTATTGTGCCTATTTATAGACTTCAGTTGCACCATAGTGTTATCTTTTCTATCGTCCATTCTGAAGATTAACACCACAGTGTTGGTCAAAAACACCTAGGGATTGGGTTAAACTGTTAAAATAGTCAAAATTCAATTAAATAGGCAATACACATATCATTAAATATGAACTGACAGCAAAAATTATAATACAAAAAATAACATCAACTATTGAATGCATTTATGGAGTGTCGTAGTACTAGTCAACATGGCCTCGAAACTCAACTTAAATTTGTGCTTATACTAAAAATTATGTTAGTTAGTTACTAAAAATTTGACCTGATCATTGGTTAATGCTATAGGTATGGTCAACCCAGCATCACGACACTCTAACATAGTCAAAGGACCCATGACAAGTTACATTAAAATTAAATTTTATCAAATTAAAACATTCCAACTATAGCACCATAACATAGTGCCGCAACATGAATCCATTAGTGCCTAAGTATTACATGCAAACTTTGTAAATTTTTAAAGTTTTTCGATCATCATACAACATACATGCAAATACATCATTAAAATAAATAAATAAACTTTGGTTTGCCTCCCAAGTAAAAATTAGTTTATAGTCCTCAACTTGATAAAGTCATTTCTTAATCAACTTTAATACTAATGAAGTTAATCAGCTCATTAAGCTGATTTACTTTACCCATAAAATAGTGCTGAAGTTAAAAATATTCTAGGTTTTCAAGTCTTAGATATCTACAACACCTTGTTGATGTGTTGTAAAAAAAAAGAAATGGTCTTGACCATAGGTTAGTAGTCACTACCAAAATATGTTTTCTTTTTACTATTAAATAATTATTTCATTGATTTACATTACCATCTCTACTCCTTGACACTCCATTTCTTTCTTTATAGAATCACAATGACTAACTCTACATATGCCAAAGTTGTTGCAAAACTCAACATCCTAATCGAGACATCTTTATAGCTTGCTAAAAACACATTTCTAATTAATCTTACTATGAAAAGTTTTCTAGTGGTTTGGAGAATAGTTTCCTAAAGAACGCAAATCATAAGAATGGAAAACCAATGCTTTTCTTATCTGAAATTGGAACAACCTTCTCTCTAAACCCCTCCAATTCACTCTAATTGTGAAGTTCACATATAAGCACCCTAAATGGATGCCATTTGGAAAGACTTAGATGAATTGAAGCTCATAAATGGATGGATAGTGGGTCTATTGTATATTTGACTCATTTATGTTAAAATAAATAGAGAAGAAGATTATGCACAAATTATTTCTAAGAAACTATATTACATAAAAAATATCTCTATGAAAATTATCAAATAGACGCCTGCTTTTGCCTATAGTGTTGAATTGGCCATTATCCTGATCTGGATTAACTTCTCAAACAAATAACAACACCACTTGAATAAACAAATCCTTAACTCTTTTGCTACCATTTTTGAAAAGTCACTCATGCTTGACTTCCTTACCTACAACTTAATATAACACTTGATTTCTCAAGTATTAACTAAATTAAATAATACTTCCCAACATGCTATTGAGATTTGAATAGGTTCTCCAACTAATGGGTATTGACAAGCTGTTGAAATTGTCCAAAACATTACTATTGTACTAAATGATTGCACTATTTAGACACCTTTTGGAAAACAAGTATATTACTTACTCCAATCTTAAAGACATGATTGCTGAAAAAAATGTTTTTAAAAACATCTTAGCTACTGGGAAACAAATTAATGATAGTTAAATGATTGTTATAAAATACATCAATAAGTCCTACATTCCCTTAACTAGCTTCTAATCTGCTGATCGAACTGCCATCTAGAATAAGATATTCTCCATAACACAATTGTCAAATATGAAGAGTAAGGTTTAATGCATACCACAATCCATAATGAGATATTTGTAAGCAATATTTTAAGAAACTAGGACTCTCCATAACTAGTTGAGGATCTAAAATCAAACATAGTTATGTATAGCCTTAATAACCATCAGAAAACTCCCAAGATAATGCCAACTCCACAATCATAAATGCACAGTGCTTGTAGCATACAATAGTAGATTTAGAAGAATATTAAGTAACTCAAAGATCAAAGAAAGCTAAATTAAAAGGCTTTATAAATCTAAAGCATATTAACTCTGCTATTGTTAAAAACCTAAAATCACCAACATAATGCCGACTACACAGTTACAAAAGCACAACACCTATAGCATACAATAGTAAAATTAGAAGAAGATTAGGTAACTCAAAGATCAAATAAAGCTAAACTAAATGGGTTTAAAAGCTGGAGCATATTAATTCTGTTGTTGTTGAAAATAAAAAATTTCCATATGTCAACTCCATAATCACAAATGCACAAAACCTACAATATACCATAGTAGATTTGGAAGAAGATTAGATAACTCTAAGATCATAGAAAGCTAAACCAGAAGGCTTTAAGAAGCTAAGGCGTATTAACTGTGCTATTGTTGAAAACCTACATAATCACTCAAGCACAAGAATTATGGCTTCTCAAGATGATAGAATCCCCAATACATTTACAACGAGTAGTCACCCTAAATTACATGAGAGCAATTGAATATTCAAATGACTCTAAATACCGTTAAACATTATAAAGAAATACAAACTTGATAGTTTGGTTATGCTTTAACCTTTGATCAACACAAACACCCCCAAAATTTTGAGAAGATTTAGCAACTTCAAGTGGATCAACAATTGCGACAACAAAATTTGACTTTTTTGGCATGGCAATACATTAATCAATATTTTAATTGAAAATACCTAATTTCTACTTATTCTCATCGCTTGTAACAACATTAGCATTCATAGAACTATAGTTTATTCTATATGCACTAAAGCCATGAGAAGATAATTAGATAATAAGATTATTTCATTTGATAATAGTATGAATGTATGTTAGTTTGTTGGCAAAAACTTCAATATGATCATTTCTTCTATAAAAAATTGTGGTATAAGACCAAGTACAATAGCTATGATAGAATTTTGTAATTCTATAATCTCTGTTGACTTCTTAGACATAAACTACCAAGGTTGCAACTTCACCTAGAATAGAGATAAAAATAATGGAATGATTCGGTAGAATCCTCTTTAATGGAGATATACATAACCTATTTCAATACAATACTATTAAAAAACTAAATAGAATGGCATCAGATCAATGTATTTTAATTATCATGGTTAGATCCATTCCTTATTCACAATTCACTTCATTTAGTTTTCAGAACATGTGTACTTTACATCCTAACTTCAAAAAAATATGTTAAAGAAGCATAGATTTTCAAGGAAACTAGCAACTCTCTAATTAAACTTTAGGAACTCCATAAACATTTGCCAACTAAAGTTAGAAAATATGGAAATGAAATAATTTTGGAGATGCACATAAGTAATTGGAGGAAGCTAAAGCTTTATTCTGGCATATCAAGAAGTTATTTTCTAAAGATAGCTCTAAAATAATTAAAATTAAACTAAAAGAAGAACAACTATCCTATAGGAATGTATTAATAGATTGGAATCCTTTAAGAGAGAAAAAGTAGCTCCAAAATCTTGTTTAGAAAGTGAACATAAATCCAAAATTTGTTATGCAAATGTATAGAAGATAAGACAAGATAATATTATTCTGTATTTTAAAGATCTAATATGAGGACAACTTAAGAACTCAACTAACATCTCATAAAGCTTCTTAAATTACTTTCAATAACTACTATGTTTAAACCACATTGCCAATTCAGATTATCAACACTTCAATAGAAACTTGTTTAATGATAATAGAAACTTTATGAAATCTCACAATTTAGTTAACACCACTGCTAAAAATGAGATTAAATATACAATCATTCTAATTGATGGATACAAAACATTAAGTCTTGATGGCTACACTACTTTTTTTTACCCACTTTCATGGTAAATAATTGAAATAAATAACATCATGCAATTTAAGATCTTTTCAAAGGAGCTCACATGCATAAATATTTTGCCTCTCCAATAATAGTTTTCATAGCCAAAAACTGTGATAATTTGAGCTGGGATAATTTTAGACGTGTCAGTCTTACTTATATCATAAGCAAAATCATGTGTAAAATTATATCAGCAAAATTTCAACCAATTCTTCTTATCATATCAGAAAAAAGTAGTATTTATCAATGATAAGAATATCACTGCCAACATACTACTACCACAAGAACTTATCAGAGATTTAGATAAGAAATGTAGAGTAGGTAATGTAGTTATCAAATTAGATATGAAATAAAACATTTGGAATCATCAATTGGGATTTTCTTTTTAAAATGCTCTATACTGTAGGATTCAATGATGAATGTTACAACCTTGTTAGGAGAATCCTATAAAACAACTACCAATCAATTTTTCTTAAAATGGATAGTGTAATAAATTTTTTTAAAGCTAGAAACAATGAGAGCCGCCTTCACACACACTCTTTATCATAAAAATGGACTATCTTTTAAGATTATTGTATGAAATCCTCAAGAAACACAACTTAATCTCCTTTGCATTCAAAGGTATGTTGCTTATGTCTCACCTAGCTTTTGTTGATGATGTCCTCATGTTATATAATAGTAGCAAAAGTACTTTTAAAAAGGATTATTTAGATTCTCCAATAATGTAAGAATCCTTTTGGACTGCACTTCAAAAGAAACAAATGTAAATTATTAATAGGAAATGACATAGATGTTGAGAAAATTAAATGGATCAAAAGATTCACCAAATTCTTTGACACTGAATTTACACTCAAATATTTTGGTATCAACATGCACAAAGGTAGACTCAAATCTTATCATCTTGATGAGTTGGTGCAAAAGGTTCAAAAGAAGATCAACACATGAGAAAATAATTTCCTTTTCTTTTATAACCTTTTTCCAAAGCATATTAAGCTCAACTCTTATATACTACACTCAAGATCTTAATATGCCTATTAAGGTACAAGATAAAGTGAAAAAAATCTTTAATAAGTTTATCATGGAAAGGAATGGAAACACTCTTTACTATACCAAATAGATTAAGTTTTACAAACCTAAAGATGAAGGTGGACTAGACATCAAATTCTTTTTAGGCACTATCAAGTGCAACTTTATTAAGCTATGGATTGTATTTAGAGAGGATAAATCTCTATGGGGTTGCTTAAATGCATGACATATATTGTAACAAAGTTAACCCTGTGAAAGTCATGAGTCACAAAGATGATTCCAACATTTAAAAAACTCTCCTCTCATATAGCCAAGTGTTGAGAACTTTATCTATAAGAAAATTAGTTATAGAAAATAATTTTTTGGTTGGATAATTGGAAACTTAAAATCCTCTCATTAAATTCTACACTAATTTATTTCTAATCGATCTTAAAGTGTCTAACTTCTAGCTTCAAGTTAATTGGATTATATATATGCTTGCTCTCTACTTGCCACAATTCATCATTCATGGCATCAAGGAAATACCCCCTTAACAAGCAACAAAAGTATTTCTTAATTAATAAACACAAGAACAAGTGCTCCTTATTAACAAATGCTATTCACTCAAAGTTGAAACCCAAGGTTACTATACAATGAGGGAAATTCATTTGGAATTAAATCCTTAAACAATTCATGTCCTTATTTCGGAGATTGTTCAACAAAATTCTTCCCACTTTTGATATCCTTAAACTCTAGGTCTTGAGATTACCTTTCAAGTGTTGCTTATGTGGAGCTGAAGAAAAAAACTACCTAACACTTTTTCCTCACATGTAATTGTTGACCTTAATTTTGGAGTTAAGTTGACTACCTTTTCCCTAGATTTAGGACTCTTCTAGACACTAAGAGTTTCTTAGTGCTAGGACACTTCTAGTGATTAAAGGAACACCAAACCGAGCCTAGAGACTCATAGGGTACAACTTTAGGACTAGAGCTTACCTTTGGAGAAGTGAAGCCTTACCTACCCTAAGACTCAACCAAAGTCCATGACAAATCAATTGAGTAAATACAAATCAAATAAGTACGACCCAAGTTCCAAACCAAATGTTAAATAGATTTAGGCTCAATTGATCCATCATAGGATCAACTTGGCTAGACAAACTAATTTGACTTAACCCAACCTAACCTATTTGGATTCTTCAAAATCAAACCAACTTGATTGAAAATAAACCTATCCAAACTCATTTAGACTCTAATTCAATATGATTAAACCTTGATTGTAATCTAATTGAATCAAGCCAAGTCAATTTGGGTCTTAACCCAAGTTGGCCCATTTGAATTCCTTAAGATCAAGACCTAATTCAATTTGAATCAAGCCAATTGAACCCAATCCAATTTCCTTGATTATTACAAGCATCCTACCATACATCATAACCTATCCCAATCCACTAAATCAAGCCAATCAACTCATTGATACAAGTTGACCCATATGACTTAAAAGGGTTTAAATGTTCCAAAATTAAATCTAACTCAAATCAATTGCAATCAAAGCCTCCAATAAACTCTAAATCCATCATTCAATATGTTCCAATCTTCGTATAGCCTTAATTACATCCAATCAACCCAATTGACCCATCTAATCCAAGTTTATCTAAATAAACCAATTGAGTTAAACTCTAATGAAACCTCAACTAGACCAAACTAACTTACCCAATATCTTCTAAAATGATTGTTGATCACCATCCATCATTCAATTGTATTTAATTGGGCTTGGCCAAGCCAATTTGACCATTTGACCTAAGTTGACCCAAAGGTCAAATTGAACCAACTCCTATTCCAACTCAAATTGGTCACAACTAATGACTTCAAGCAATCATGAATTCAATATTGAACACAATCCAACCACCAAACGGACCAATTTGATCAAATGAACCCAATTGACCCATTTGACCTAATTTGATCTAAAGAGTCACATTGAACCAAATCTCATATTATTTCAAATCAATTCAAATCAACACATGCAATCATTCTCAAATGATCATTCAAACATAAACCAACTCCCCAATCAAACCAATTTGGCCAATTTAATCAAATTGGAAAACTTAGCCCATTTGGCCTAAATGAACCCAAATGACCCAAATACAAATCTACTTCAAATTAAATCAAACCAATTGCTCCAACTCATTCCTAATATTAATTTGAACACTTTTCAAGAGCCATTTCAATCCAATTTAACCATTTGGTCAACTTAGCCCAATTGAATCCAAATTAACCTATATTGGCAAAATTGAGTCAAACTTAGCCAAACTTGACAGGACTCATCCTATTGACCTCATTGACTTGCCCAAGTTAGCTTGACCCAAGGTGGGCCCAATTTAGCCTAAACCAAGTGAACTAAGGGTCCCAAATAAGATAGAAATCCAAAATAAGAAGGCCCAACCCCTCCCTTTGCATGGGATAGCCACATTAGCATGTCTAAAGCTCTCCCAAGCTAACTAGACCTAACCCAAAGCTGTTGGGCTCAGGCTTTGGGCAAGGAAAAGTTTCTATCACTTAGGTCAAACCTTGGTTCACTCTTCATGTGATGAGCCACCAGACTTGTTGAACCACTAGGAGACCTCCATCTCATAAATCCTATGCCATTTTCGGCCACCCCTGGCCACCCCCGCTGGCTGGCAGGCTGTCACCACCTGAACTAACCATATTGGTTGGTTCACATGGGGAGGATGGTATACACCTCCTCCCTAAGTCAAATAGAACACACACACTCCATAGACAACCCCAAGCAGTCCCTAACACTCCATCAAACCCTTCATGCCCCCAGTCACCGACGAGACCAAGCCCTAGTTAAACTTGAGCCTCCTCTTAGTCCAAAGCCACCAAAACTAAATTAATTCTTCTCACACCTTCCTTTAGCCTTGACGAGCCAAAATGAATCAATTCATGGTCGATTCAAGCACCGAAAACCACCCCAAGACCAACTCTGGTGAGCTTCACGATTGAATTTTGTCCAAAGAGCAATCGGTGGAGAGGCAACTTGTGGGCTTATCAATAAGGCTTCATCTGTTCAAGACGAAGTGACCTTAGTCAACGGACTATGAATTTTGAGTTTCGGGGAGGTGAATTATAGCAAACAGTAAAAATCTCTAGGATTATTAGTCTTTTATGAAAGAAATCATGATTTCATGTGAATCCCATTGTATGATCTTCTTAGATTTCATCAGTGATCATTTTGGAAACATTTTTTTCCATTAAACAAGCTCTACAGAGCTTAAATCAAGTTGTAGAAGGTGGATAATGTCCACCTTTCAGTGCTCATGGGACGATAGATCATTGATCATCCATTTTGTGTGATTAGAATGGATGGTCATGATTAATCACATTTGATTTTCTATTTATTTCCATTAGAAACATGGGATCAATCTCGAACATTCGAGCTAAGATCGAATGATTGAAATAAACTACATCTGCCACTGAGTCAACAACCACATTAGATGGTTTAAATAACTAATCCCATGGCACCACATGGAAAGCACTAGTGCATTAGTATCCACATGGTACCGACTATGTAAATCTATTTAATTAGGGCAAAAATGTGATTAATTAGCCAAAACCTTAAAATTTTATAATTAATTGTATAAAAACTACAAAAAAATATAAATAAATCCATTCTGGAAAGCTTAACTAGAGGAAACTCTAGGAAAAATAAAATCTTAAAGTTTTATTGAGTGAATAGTGATTAATGAAGGTTTGAAAAATTTAATTATCTTAATTAAACCCTAATCACTTGGCTAATTAATCTAAGAATTGGCATGTCGAATACATGGGATGACTTCTGCCTTTCATAATTTTCTTGGATTAAATTTCCAAGTGGATTGGGAGAATCATAATTTTAAGGCCTAATTATCTCTTTTAAGCAATTTAATAATTATCAAAATTAAAAAAAATTATGAAATTAATTAGGGAAGGTTCTTTAGTCATCATAATAGTAAGGATGATCTAGAAAAATGATTAAGACCTCCCCTTCTAATTATTCTCCCAAAATCATCCTTAAGGTGTTTAATTAAATCATTAAATTATTAAATAAAATTAAAATGGAGAAAATTGAAATTAATAATAATTACTTCATTATAATTAGTCTAATCAACAAGATTAATTTAACTAATCCTCCTTATGTACTTAATTAACATAAGGCTCTTAATGAAATCATGATTTTTCATTGATTTGGAAAATTATGAAAGTAATTAGCTTAATCCTTTTAACTTAATTAATTATTAAGTATAGGACTAATTACATTAAAATCCTTAGGGCATTGCAAAAAAAAAAAATTTCAATTACATCATCATGTTTTATGAGCCCTTGCTTAATGATTAATCAAATTAATGGATTTTTAGGAGAGTAATTAAGTGATTCATTAATGGACCAAATTTAATTAAATTATAAAATCTACATAATTTCTCATTGAATTCATTAACTAACCAGCATAGGAAAATTGAATTTGCTCTGCCTTTTTAGGATTAATTAATTTAAAATATCAAACCTAAATCTTAAATAATCTTTGATTAGCCTTAAGGTGTACTTATTTAACATGATTTTTCTTAGGTTTTAATGAAGCCAAGTATGTCATTTGATGGTGTTTAATTATTTCATTTCAATTATCATAAATTGGTATGTTATGTGTTACTTACATCAATGTTTTAAACTTAAAATAAAATGTTGCATTTAATTGCATGATGTAAATAAATAAATAAACTATATGGTGTGGCTATTATTACTAGTAAATCTCAAATTATTTTTCTTCTTAAAATAAGAATCATATGCTAGTTATTGACTAAATGATTTGAAGTTAAAGTTTATATTTGCAAGTCTAATTGTAAGTAATGAAACTAAAAGAAAAAAAATCATTTGTTCTTCATGTCTTAAAAGATAATAATTTGTAATTTTTCAAGATTTCACCTTTGTATTCATATATATATATATATATATATATATATGTGTATTTGAACTTATAGGTATAAAGTCTGGACATCCCGGAATGTGAGGATTTAAGTAGCTGCAAGAAGGTCTTAGATAATCTCACTTTCCTAGTCACTTCCCTAGTTTAACAAAGGCATGTACTTGCATAATTTTCTTATATATATATATATATGTGTGTGTGTGTGTGTGTGTGTTTGGATATGGAATGAAATTTCTTTTATTACAAAATTCATGTATATCCATGTTTAAGTATGCCATAATATGTATAAGATGTATGCATATGTATTAAATTGAAGTGAAGTAAAATGAAATGAGATTGTAATGTTATTGGTAATGAGACTAAAATAATAGAACATCATGCATTTGATGGTGACTTGGTTTCATTAACCTTAAGATGTCTTTCATGTTTAAATAAAATTCATTAAGTCAAATCCAAACATAGGGTTAATTAAAATCCATGAATGATCCATTAAGAAGGTTTAAAAATTATAAAATTCACTTTTTAGAATTAACCTAAGGTAAAGGGATTCAAACCTCTTTCTTCTCTTTACAATCTCAAATTATAAGTAAAAGATGGCAAGAAAATATGTCATTTAAAGTTTAATTAAAGTCTTAAACTAATTGAAGTGTAACCACCCTTAATAAGGAATTTAAACATTCAAACATTAGAAAATCTTAATCCTAATGCCTACGTAAGTCATACCGCACTTAGCTATAGCACACACATTAGAATCCTAAGTCACCGATCTTAGTATTAGGTTAGGTTGATGATTGTTGTGATGATATGTTTTGTTTTATGATATAATATTTTAGACAAAATGTTAGGATTAATTATGCATAGATTGGATGTTAGGTTGTCATTAGCTTAATGATATTTTCTATAGGGGATTGTGCTTAATGGACCGCTGTAATAATAAAAATATATGTAATGCCTCTACTCACAGGTGCTGCTTAAGTCCCTAAGCATAATCCAATTTGGACAGGTGGGTTTGGTTGCCCAAGTGTAGAGTGATAAGTCTAAATAAGTTAAATATAACTTCTTAGCTTGTATGCTTGTTAAGCTGACCACTTATTTTATAAGTGTAGTTTAATTTTTTGTTATAACAATATAATTTTGCAATAGGATTAGGATTAGTTCTATGGGGTTTAGGATGAGCAGTGGCTAGATGGCATAAATCTAAGAGGCCCTGTGAAGCTTGAACCAAGCTAATCCAAAGAAGAAATAATAATAAAAATTGAAGACCCCCATAACATTTATTTTATTTAATCATAATCAAGGTTATATAAGGGTAAAGCTCGTCTACCTTTTTCTTCCTTCTAGGATATATGGAGGTACTTGATCGTATTTGCCTTTTATTATCTCATGTAATTTAAAATGTTTGATTATTTTGTTTACATTGTGTATTATAAATCCCATGATTTGCATAGGTTTATTAAAGTGTGATGATTTGATGTATGGCTTGGATGCAGTAGGCTCTTTAAAATAAAATTAATTTTTCTACTCTCATTAATAATTCATAACTAAAATCTTAATTAATTTATAACCTCAATTTAAAGCCAAGGTTTATAATCAAGATAAATGAAAGATTTAGCATCCCCTTCGCTCAATGTTGTATGTTATCATATCATGCATTAGATATTATACTTGATCATTTAATAAGTACCTCACTAAGATCTATTTGGTGTCCCTATGACTCCAAAATAAAATACCACAATAATTACTATAATGAAGTGTGGAATTACTTTAAAAACTTCTTTCAAATTACAAACTATAAGAACAATATCTCTACTTCATTGAGCTGATGTTGAATGGAAACCCCCAATACATCATAATTTAAAACCCATATCAAAATTATTGCTTTAACTATCATCCTTTTGTTCATTTAGATGACTATAAATAACAAAACACACACTATTGATAATATTAACTTCTCAGTAATGAAAATAGTGTTTTATATAAAAAATTTCCTATACAACACCCACACTCTTGGATGCTTATTTCATAATCACGTCAAAGGAGAAATCTCAACCACCTTTAGTTGGGCTTAAATCCCTTACCCACTTGGACATTGTCAAAAAAATTAGTTATCTAAGAGAAACTTGATAGAAACTGCATCAAACTAAACATTGATGGAAACTTTAAACAATAAAACTATGTAGTTGAAATGGAAGGGATATTTTTAGGAGTAGTTGAGGATTCCATAATGTATGCCTCCCTTCCCTTATCATTTAAGGTTACTATTACATCCATTTATGTTGCATTATTCTATTGCCATCTACCATTTGCACTCCTCAATTCCCTCTATGGTTTCCCGATCTTATGGAAAATCTTTCGTATGCCACAGCTTTGGCTGGACCTCAACCTACTGACGAATCCAATGCTAGCATTATGAATAAGCTCATTTTACCTCAATCATACCATGACAACTTTCAAGAGGTGTTGATAATAGTTTTATAAAAAAGGCAAGTATAAAAAATGAAAAGCCTGCACCTTTTCTATCAGACATTAAAATGTTCTTATTAGCTGAACCTCTGAAGTTCACTCTTATTGGAAAATTTACCTACAAGTACCCAATGATGGATATAATTTGGAAACACTTTCATGATTGGAAGCTTAATGGTAATTGGAGCATCAGTCTTTTAGATTGTAGGGACATTGTAATAAAGCTCAGTCAAGAAAAATATTAAGCCCATATCTTCTTGAAGAAACTTTATTACTTAGAGAACATTCCTATGAAGATCTTGATGTGGACTACTACCTCTGATTATAGTATTCAACCACCTATAGTTCAAATTTGGATTCAATTTCCTAATCCAATGCTTAATCTTTTCAACAAATATATTCTTTACTCTCTAGCCACAATCTTTGTAAAACTACTAATGTTGGACCTCCCTACTTTCAACTTTACTAGACCATTTGCAATAAGAGTCTTTGTAGAAATTGACATCACTTTTGCATATGTTGATAAAATCTAGATTAGGTCACCCATAAATGGGACCCATAAATGGGTATTAGAAAAAGGTGAAAATTGAGCGAAAGCCTTACTATTGTTCAAAATGCAAGATGCTTGGTTAACAATTAAAGAATTTATGCAATGCCCATCCTGAACTTAAAAAAAATAGCAAAGATAGACCAGCACAAATCCATAGAAATTTTCAGAGAGTAAATAGTATTAATTTTACAATCACTAGACAAAATGTTTTCGCTAAAGAACACCCAAGAACCTATCAAATCCCCATTGTAATGGAGTATACTAAAGTTTCCACCCAAATTCTTAATAATGGAAAAGCAAACAAACCATTATCTTCCTACTCATACTATCGATGACCCTCTTCATATTAAACATTTTAACATCTTGAACACTAAACTTATAACCCATACATATCCAAAATTATTGTAGACCATCAATCTTATACAAATTATCCAAGATCAACCGACCACTACACCACATGTTAAAGATGATAGGTAGAGAATGTCTAATCAATATGATGTAAAAAGCTCCTTGGATAAATCTAATTTAGCAACATACTAAATAAGAGGTAGCAAGAATGAGCAGTCCAAAGAAGAAAGAAACATAAACAAACAAATTTTAGAGAGCTAAGACACTTAAACCAAAATGGTTGCTAACAAAATCAGGTCTTCATCAAATGCTAAGGTCCTATTGAATTATGATGATAAGATTGCCAAGAGAGCTACTAGGAAAAATCCATATATCCAATGAAAAATCACTTTATTTAGAACATTATGGGCATTGCAAAGGCAAAGGCCTTTAACATAGTACACAACTTGATAAGGAAACACAAATTAGATGCTTTTGTTAAACTTGAACCAATGGTGAGCACTACCAATATTTTTAGAATCATAAGGAAATTCAATAGGTTTAAGCATATAATTAATTATAGAAACAAAATCTTATTTTTCTAGAAAGGGAATTTTGAAGTCAATTTGGTCTAGATGACTCCCAAATTCTACACATCTACATCAACAATGTAAATTTTAGCACCGAAGCAAGGTTCTTTTTTTCGCCACTTGTATTTGGAACATTATAAGAAAGCTATGGCACAAAATCATCTCAATTGGAGCAAAAAAATCAGGCCCTTAATTCACTGATGTGGATTTCAACATGATTTCTAGTCCAACTAAAAATAAAGAAGGAAGGAAACCAAATATAACTATTATTTAAGAATTTGTTGACTTGATTGCGAGGTTAGTCTTATTGATTACATTGGGAAACTTACACTTGGTGCAATGGTAAGACTTTTGAGTGGTTGAAAAGTATTTGATTAACTTTAATTAGAACACTACTTTTAGCACACTTGTGTAAAATAATTGTTAAGAACAACATCTAACCATGCTGTACTCATTGTAACCTCAATTTAATTAACAAACCAAAACACTTTTCCTTAAAAATTTTAAATCTATGAACCCTTCATCATAAATTCCTAATATTTGTTTTTATAATTAGGATGATAAGAATACTATTGAACCTTGGCTTAAGCTATCGAAGCTACACAAAAAGATGATCATTGCTCTTAAAAAATGGAATTATGATGTTTTTGGTAACTTAAACAAATTGTTTAAGGAAATGAAATTAAAGATCTATAATTTAGAAACAAGACTAGTAGAGACTAAATACTTGTTCTTACCTAAGCATTGCAATCTCTAAAATCTTAATGATAGAGAGAAGGCCCTATAGAGATAAAAAGCATATGTTAGCACTTTCCTTGAGTGAGATAGAAACTCAAAATTCTTTCATTCCTATGTTAAGAAAAAAAGAGAATAAAATAATAATCAAAATCAAACATAAGATAAGAGGTTGGATTCACAAAGAAAAGATATCATAGATGGCTATATTAATTATTTACAATAACTATTCCCCCCATCATCACCACAGTTAACATAAAATAACTTCATTTATTTGAAGTAGAAAGTATTCTCATTTAGGAAGTTGACTTCACTAAACAACTTGATGAAGCTAAAATTAAACCAATCTTGGATTTTATAAATGGATATAAAGCTACTGGCCTAGATGGATATTCATCCCTTTTCTCCCAACATGCTTGGCATATTCTGAAGGATGATGTTGTCAGTATTGTTGGGAACTTTTTCATAGGTGGAAAGATACATAGTTATTTTTCTACATCCTTCAATACCAAAGATAAATTATACCCAAGCTTGCCACAAGTCTAGACCAATCGGATTAATTTTTATTATCAATAATTTTATAACCAAAATTCTTGCTATCCTCATCCAATGTGTTTTCCCTTTCATTATCTCTAGAAACCAGACAACTTTTATAAAGGGCAGGCAAATAATTCATAATGTCCTTCTTGGTTGGGATGTCATCAAGTATGTTGTCAAGAACTATAAGGGTGGTAATTTGATAATAAAACAAAACATAATGAAGGCCTTTGACATAATTAGATGGGTCATTATTCATAGAATATTGAAAATGTATAATTCAACACTCATTTCTACAATATCATAAAATGGATACTCAAAGATAATCATTACACTATTCTCATCAATGGATCTTTGCATGGATTCTTTTAAGCAAATAGAGGTGTGAAACAAGGACACCTATTATCACCTTCCCTCTTCATTCTAGACTCGACTATCTCTCAAAACTCCTCAATATAGCTTATAAGGATAATAATAACCACTAAAGATCAGACTATTATCTCCCATCTTGAATATATTGATGTTATACTCTTCTTCTACAATGGCAAAAAGAATTCAATCATAAAGATCATGAATATTATCAAAGAGTTTGAAAAAGTATCAGGTATGAGCCTCAATAAAACTAAATGTTAGTTATTTGTTTTATAAAATATCACCAAAAAATAGTTGGATTAAGGACTACAATGGCTTTGTAAAAGTTGATTTTCCCTTCAAGCATCTTGGTGTGAACATGTATAAAAGAATAATTACTTGTAGTTTATATGATAACCTTATTTATTAGAAAAATGCAACTAAAAATCACATCGTGAGAAAATAGCTTCTTCTTTTTAGAAGGTAAGATCACCCTTATTAAGAGTATCCTCTAATCAATACCTCTTTACATAGCTTAAGTCTAAAAATTGAATCAAGTGTTTAGTAAAGGATAGAATGCATTTTCAACAAATTCCTATGGAATCTAAGCAGGAATACAATTCATTAGGCTAGTTAGAAGAGAATTTGTAAACCTTATGATAAAAAAATTTGCGATTCAAAATAATCATTGACAATATTAAAAGAAACCTCATTAAATTATGGCTTTGATTCAAAGCTAAGAATTCTCTCAATGCAAACTTCCTCCACCAAAACTATTATGAAAGACATCATCCAACAGAACCCACCATTTATGCTTACGATTAATACATTTGGAAGCTTATGATTTAGAATAGAGCTGAAGCTGAAGAACTCAATTTTAATGATATTGATCATAGAAATATCAATTTTTGGAAAGATCACTATATTTGGGATAGATTATTATTTGAATTTAGCATGAAATTGAACTTTGAAGGCTGCTTGGTGTCAAACCTCCGGAGAAATATGTTATGGGAACCAAAAATTTACAATTGTCATCAAAGGCCATTTGTAAAAAAATAACCATAGTTCTTATCAATTTTAATAAATTGGATAAGCTTATCATAAAGGACATAGAGAAGACCTCATCAGTCATAAAAAAGTATATATGGCAAGATGAATATAATGGATCAATCAGTTCCCTAGAGAAGGTTCATATGGACAAAGTATTAGAAACATCCAAGTCCTTTTCAACTTGTGGCTTCTACATAATTTACTCCCAATTGATGACATTTTAAAGCTGAAGGGACTAAAGGTGTCTTTAATATGTTTTCTCTATTTAGTTGAGGAAGAAATAAAAGAGTACATTTTTATAAATTGTAATTATAGTGAGAAAGTTTGAGAGAAAGT
Organism: Cymbidium sinense; assembly: GCA_021442155.1. Classification (NCBI taxonomy): domain Eukaryota; kingdom Viridiplantae; phylum Streptophyta; class Magnoliopsida; order Asparagales; family Orchidaceae; genus Cymbidium; species Cymbidium sinense. The sequence continues at coordinate 23,610,803 of CM038229.1, forward strand.
TCATGATCTATTAATCATTCATACTAACAAATCTTTTAACCATAATATTTTTGAATTCTTAATGAAATGAAAGCCTAACAATTCTCTAAAGAGGAATATGCACATTAGAACTATAACTCCTTTGATTTTTGTTTCTTTATTGGTTCATTTGGGTTACGAGGAACAATCACGAATACAATAACACAGGGCATAAACTAATGGATACCTTTAATATGATAAAGATTTACATTGGCAAAGCACTTCTTATTGGATGCCTAACAAATAACCACACTCATGGGGAACAATCACTACTTACAAATATTAATTTACCCAATCCTTTAAAAACTACTAGGTTTCTTGTCCAATCGATGAAATCACCTAGAGAATTCATCAAGTTAAATATAGATGGAAGTAACATTTTTCCATCCAATTAGGCTAGAATTAGAGGTATTTTCACAAACCATAAGTGAAGGTGTATTCTTGTATTTTCCATGCCTTGTTTAGCTCACACTACTACCCATGTTGAATTACTAACCTGCCTAAGGATTGAGATTGTTTTCAGAATTTTTTAGGGAGTCAATCCAAAGGTATACACCCTTTAAAAGTCTAGTAACCTGGATAAAAAATTTTATCCAATGGATTAGAGGATAGTTGATGTTGTTTTATTATATTTAATGGAAAACTCTCGGCTGGACCTTGGTGGATGACAAACTAGGGAGATTCAGTGATCTCTCTTTGATGCTTTACTTTGGTGAGTAAAGTTATTGTACACTTTCTCCCTTTTGACCATACCAGAATTTTGGTTTCAAAGCCAAAGTTTGGAGGCATGGAAAAAGTTCTTTTAAGTGATCTATATTGAGTCCAAGTGAGGATAGTCTATTATGTTCTTTTTTATTGATTTTAGTGATTCCTCTTTGTGAACTCATGCTAAAACTCATGTGGTAGGCAATTCTATCAAAATTTGCCTTATCACCAACTAGTTGTCTCCTTTTATAAGCCTAATTAGTCCTTACTTTAACTTATCAATAACTAATTATGTTTGAGAAGCAAATTTAGTAATGGAGTGCTCACTAAATAAGCCAAACATAGGGTGAAAACCTTGCATAGAAATTGAACTCATATTCTTAAGGTTTTATGATGGTAAAAATTATTTGGAATTGACACATTTATACTTGCATTTCATTTGCTTCAACCATGCCACCAATGGTAGCTAATTTGGATCATTTAGAAAAATTAACTAAAATGGTAGATGAAATCACCATACAAAGTGAGGAGAAGCTCATTAGGTTTGAGGACCTTATCATGAAATTAACTACCTAAGTCCAAATTTTGAGTGCTAGAAATAGAACCTCTATAGCTATCTTACATTAGAATGTCCTAGAACCATTGTTAGCCATAGTTCTTATCAATTTTATGCTAGTAGCTAAGACACATTGCACTAATCAGAAATAATAGTTAGCCAATAATTTTATCATTGGCTTAATAGAAGATATTAGGAATGAGGTAGATCCTCATGATCCCTAGACATTAGAGGATGCATTTCACTATGTTTTGCTCCTTAAAAAGCATAATAAAGTAGCCTCAACATACAAGATAAGCCAAAACTCATCTTACCACCCTTCCACATATTAAACTCAAAGCTTTACTTCTAGACTTAGTCCCATCACATCTAATGCCAAATCACACAAGACCTCGACTGAACTGCCCCTAAAATTATGAAAGATATAGTCTGCTTCAAATGTCTTAAGAAGGGAGATATGTAGAATTAGTGCAAGAAAAAAAATCATGTTTTTAGATGAGATGAATGAAGTAGAGGAAGAGGAAGATATTAAATAGATATATGATGATACATCTTTATCCGATGAAGAAGTTGAACCAATTATGGATAATCTAATGTCAGTTATAAAATTTATGATTGTATCTAAGGAAGAAAAGACTAAAGAAGGAGGAATATTTTCTCTATGTATGTTTTATCTAAAGAGAAGAGGTGTAAGCTAATATTAAATAAAGATATTGCTATGAACGCCATATCAACCAATGCTATTACTAGTGAAAGACTCAAGATTGAGCCTTATTTAGAACCATTTCAATTAGTTGGGTGGACCTATAGAAATCACACACCTCAACCTATCACTTTTAAATGTCATATTCATATTAAGATATGTAGCTATGTTGATCAAATTTAGAATGATGTCCTTCCTATAGAAATCACACATATCATACTATGAAGGCTTTGACTTTATGATTTAAATGTGATTCATTAGAGTTAAGAAAGTACAATATATTCAAATATAATGATAAGACTATTAAGCTACTCCCAATAAATCCCATTGAAAAGTGGTTAATCACATCCCCATATAGAATTTTTTCAACACCTCCATATAAGCCTATTCTGAGTTACAACCCAAACCCTGTCTAAAGAAAATACAAAAATCTAGTTAATCATGATATCCCCTCTGAGTAATATGAAGGATACTTCTTATTTACACCATAAGAGTCCTGAATCTCCTTAGATTCACATTAGAATCTTAAAGTATATAAATTTTACAAAATAATTCACTTATCCTACTTCTTTATTTATTCTACACCTTAAAGAAGTTCCCCTTGATACTAAGGAACATTACATACCTATTGGGGTCTTAGATCAATTATTTAAATTTATTGATTTGACCCCTAATGATTTACCTAATGAACTACTACCTTTAAGGAATAAGCAATATGCCATAGACTTGATTCTAGGTTCATAGATACCTAATTTACTATATTGTAGAATGAACCCAATTGAGCATTCAAAATTAAAATGAAAAGTAGATGAACTCTTAAGAAAAGGTTTCATCTAAGAAAGCTTAAGTCCTTGTGCATTGACTATGGGGCTATTGAAACTTTAAGGATGTATGCCAATGGTAAAACTATGAATAAGATCATAATAAAATATAAATTTTCTATACCTAAATGATGATATGTTATCTTTATTTCTAGCTCATCTTTTGTTTTCTCCAAGATTGACTTAAAGAGCAGGTATCACCAAATAAGGATCAAGATAGGACATGAATGAAAAACCACTATTAATACTTTGAATGGTCTTTGTGAATGGATAATTATGTCATTTGGCCTTTCAAATGCTCCAAATACATTTATGAGGTTGATGAACAATACCCTAAAATCTTTTATTAGTAATTTTCTTGTGGTCTATTTAATAACATTCTTATATATAATCCTAATGAGGAGTCTCATTTATATCACCTAATAATGATTTTGGAGAAGTTAAGATAGGCAAAATTTATATGAATTTTAAGATGTGTGTGTGTTTGCTAATATGAAGATCATTTCTTTGGTCTTAATGTGTCTACTAATGGGTTGAAGGCATATCCAAAAAAAATCAAATATGTCATAAACTAGCCTACCCAAATATCCGTTAGAATTGTTAAAAGCTTCCATGGTTTAGCCACTTTTGTAGAAGGTTCATTAAGAACTTCACTACTATATTAGCTCCAATTATTGATATTTTAAGAAAAATATAAATTTGCTTAGACTATAGTTGTTAAAAAGGAACATGGAAAAAATTAAAACTTTATGGCCTCATCACTAATATTAAAGCTCTTTTATTTTCATAAAATATCTAAAGTAACTTATTATGCGTTAGGTGTTGGGATTGGTGGAGTATTGAGTTAGGAAAACTATCATATTACTTTCTTCAATGAGAATTTGAATGTTCTTAGACAAAATATCCTATATATGATTAAAAGATTTATGCAATAAATCAAACCCTTAAGCGTTGGAGATATTATCTTTTACATTAGGAGTTTATTCTGAATACATATCTTCATGCACTAAAATTCATCAACTCCTAAAATAAACAAATTGTAGACATATTATGTGGGTCTAATACCTTTAAAAAAACTTTTTGTACTAAAATATAAACCTGTGATAGAAAATAAACTAGCAAATGCATTATCTATGGTATCTCTAGTAATTTCATCCTTAGAATGTCAAATCCCTTTATTTGAAACTTTAAGGGTAGATTTACCCTAATTCTCATATAGTTAGTCAAAGCATGAATCTAAACCTTGACTTTTGATAGCTCCTTTGTCATTATTAATGGTTATCTTAATAAAAGTAAGTGGTTATTTATCACTAGAACATCCATGAGAGAGTTCATTATCTTTGAACTTCATTCAGGGGACACAATAGAACATTTTGCAAATTAAAGACCTAAGATCTAATTGAATAAATATTTTATTTGCCATCTCTATATAGAAAATGTTGAACGTGTTATCGCCTAATGTTATACTTAAAATCAAGCTAAGGTTACAAAATAAAAAGTAGGATGTTACACATTATTACCTATCCCTTCTTTGCCTTGGGAATATATCTTCATGGTTTTCATATTAGCTTGGCTAAGGATACCTACAAGACATGATAGTATTTTTTTATTAAGGATAGCATTTTTAAGATGACAAATTATCTAATAAATAATGCATCTTCTATAGAAAGGTTATTCTTTAGAGAGATTTGATGTTACATTGGGTCCCATCTACCATAGTTTCTGATAGATATGTTAAATTAGTATCTTATTTTTCAAAGACCAAATGAGAGTTAATAGGAACATGTCTAAAGTTCTCCTCCACATTTCACCTACAAACTAATGGGAAAACAAAGTTGTTAGTAGGATCTTAAGGCACTTATTAAGATGTTTGGTTAAAAACTTAGTAAATTAGGATTAAATTTGAATTTTCCTACAATAGTATCATTTTTAGGTCACCCCACAAGTCACTGTGAATAAATTTTATGATGCCATATAAATTTTGGGGTACTTATTTAGGTAATCAAATATATTATTAAGGGATAAATATATTATCTTAAAAGTTAAACATATCACCCTATAATGGATTTGATTACTTAAAAATGACCCCTAAAGCTATTGGACATTCGATATTCTAAAGATTTTTCTCTTGAACAACATGAAAAAGTAGAACAAGGTTTCTTTTTTATTGTAGGATTCATGGTTCCCTATAAGGGTAGGCCCTTATAGTTAACTAAATCTCATAAGGAAAGGAATCCCTCCTAAGAAAACTCTTGATTAAAGAAACTAACTTTTATCTATATGGATTTCAAAGCTTATCTTAAAATGATTATTAATTTAGAAATTGAAAGGGGAACTCTCTAAGGAGAAAAAGTTCTTTTTATAAGACAATTGAGAATAAGTAAGAAATGCCTATAAATACTAGGATGCCTAATAATCATCTCAATTATTCTATCATTCAGATTTACATCTTTGAAATTTAATTTAATAACATTTTGAATTGGCATTTTATTAAAAGTCTAGGGCTTGGATTCTAATAGCACAATATTGTAGAAATACCTAGTGGTTGAAGACTTATTCTAATAAGATGCTCCAGAACCTAAGTCTACAAACACTCCTAACATAAGTCAAAAGCTTGACTTAATGTAACTCTTTGGAATTATTGGTTCTTTTTCTTTCTTAAGAAAATGAACCTATCCATGACTCTTCTAGACTTACTACCCACCTGGCATGGGTGTCAGCTAACACCACCTAAGAAATTTTAAATTCATGATTTCAATTTTTTATATACAAGATGGCTGAGCTATTATATTTAGAAAAGAAACTAGGATCCTAAATTCACTCCCTAAACTGTAGGACCATGATTTCTATGTTATGAACTTAACTAATGCAATAATTTTTATGTTTTATGTATTTTTTACTTACAAATTTATTTTAAGGTTTGTGTCTGCAGTTTCATACCTGCAATGAGATACAGTTAGAAAATGATCATGAAAAAAATCTATATAAGAAGGCACACTTTCCTAGGAAGGGTGTTCATCCTCATAGCTCAAATGTTCTCTTATGTGCAAAGGGTGAAATGCTCAATTCAAGAATGATAAATAATATGCTCACATGGTTCACAAAGTTTAATTATTTCTTGTTACTTTTAATTTATGCCTACAGCTTTATTTATGATGAGGTTATAAATTTCCATTTTATATTTAAGTTATTTAATTTCAATGGGATGGAAAATTTAGTTTTCCTAAGAGCCTAACATTTCCAAACATTTCATCACAGAGCGCATCACAAAAAGAAACTTCAAAAAATTTATATAATTGTATTGTGCACCCTAAAATGAAATGAGCTAAATTAATTAATAAAATAGGCCAATGTGGTTGGGTACTATTGTATACACTAAAAGAAACAAAATAGGCAGCCGAGCTTAACCCATATACTGCCCAGTCTAGAACTAAAAGTTTTAATCTTTGAGGGTCTTTTTCCTAGATCATCACCTTCTTTAAGGACCTCCTCGGGCTTCACAAGGGATCATCTACTAGTAAAGTCAACTCCTGTTATTCATAGACCCCATAGATCTTAACCTAATTCTAGGCTTAAATTATATTTTAAAATTCCAAAATAAATTTCTTTTTTCTTGCAAAATAAATGTCGGTACATACAGCACACTAGTAGTTTATTTAAAACATACATGCTTAGCACTAATGGTTGCCAAACCTAGCTATGGTATTAGGCTATGCTTAAGGATTTAAACAACACCTCCAAAAAATAGTATTTATTTTATATTTATTATAGTAATCCCTTTAAACATTGCCCTCTATAAAAATAGTTTTAGTCTAAAAAGAATTCCCTAATATCCTGAGTAATGAGCAAACAATTCTTAGTCATCCAGTCTAAAATATTACATCATAAAATAAGAAAAATATCATTTCACATCATATATCATTAGCCTAACCTAAATCTAGGGTCGGTGGCCTAACAATCTAATGTGTTTCTATTGTATGACTACACTAAGCCGTTTAAGTTTAAGTTTTAATTTTACTTTAAGATTTGTTCAATTTTACCCTTGGATGTTTTTAATTGAGATGATTTAATTTACTTTAGATTTTATTTCAGTTTGGGAATTATTTTTGTATTAAGGTTAAATTTCAATTTTATAAAATGAAGAATAAAATAAATTTTGCTTTGGGCAGAACCCATTCCATTCAACATTTTAGTCCTAATATAATGAAATTTTCAGCTTAAGATAAAAATTTCCATTCTAAAGATCAAACTAAGAACCTAAGTATGTTAATTAACAATATTTTGAAGTTGGATTTAGTTTGATTAATGTCTAATCCCTTCTTAAAAGTTGAAGTTTATGTTATTAAATTAATTTTAAATATTATTGGAATTCAAAGATTTTATTCCTCTTTCATTTAAATTTCATTTGATTTGATTATTGTATCTTAGTTTAACTAATTTGTGACTTTTAATTAGAATTTAAAATGGTCACTTAAAATTTAATTAAAAGTTAAATTATTTGATTAATTAATTTTAGTTTAATGATTATTTATTTCAATTTGATCTTTTAATTTGGTTTCAAGTAATTTAATTTATTTAGATTTCATGTTGGCTATTTAAGATGAATATTACTAGATATAATTTCATAATTAAGGTTTATATTCAATTTTATATTTCTTCGATTTGATTAAGGTTTAAGATAAAAATAATTATTTAATTTGACATGTTTTGGTTTAGTTCATTTTATTTTGATCTAATTAACCCTATTAACTCTTTCTAGTGTTTATTAATTTAAATGATCTAAATTGTTTTAACTTAGTTTGATTTAAATTAACTTTTTTATTTAAGTTTTCTTTAAAGGTATTAATTTTACTTATTAACTTTTACCTTTCAAATAATTCATTTTATTGAGATTTCATGACTTAAGATATTTATTGTTCTAATTATTTAATTCATTATTTAAGTTAGTTTAAGTGATATCTTATTTAAGGGTTTATAGCTAAAAATTCTTATGATGAAGTTTTATTTATTAATAGTTAGTTATTGATTATAACCTAAGAAACCTAAAGGAATGAACTACTTAGGTCCCAAAACTAATCTGGATCATCCTAAGCTTCTAGGTTGTTTAAATTAGATGATTTAATTAATTATTCATGTTTACTTTTAATTAATATCTTTCTCTTAATGTTAAGTGGGTTTGAGATAATTTCAAAGTTAATGAATTTTTTATTTATATATGACTTTAGTGAGTGATTAATTTTGATTTTCAATTGATTATTTGATTTATTATAAATTGATCACTTAAGTGATCTAGGGTTTGATTAATTTTAGGTTTCCTTTAACTATTCTTAATGATTAATTAGATTCCTTAACTTCAGATGGTCAGAAAAAATTTTAGATGGTCCTCTCATGTTGTTTAAAATGTTTTGAGTTGATTCCATGATTTTCATAATTTCTATAATTTTTCTAATTATTATTTGATTTAAACTAATCTAGAACTTCAAAATTTCGTAACTTTTGATATAGAAGTCATTTAGTTTTGAAATTTTGATGAAAAGTTGGATTCCTTGCCAATTTCATTTCCCTAAAGTTTCATCTTAATCAAATTTGTATTTTAGGACAAATGTAGATTTTAAAGAATTTAAGAAATCCTCATTTAGGATTGAATTATTGGAAATTATTTAAAGATCATTTATGGATTTTTAGTTGATTTATTATGATTATTTAAAATTTTAATGAATAAAATAAATAAATTAATTCACTTAATTACCAAATTAAGTAATTTTGAGGGTTAAAGGTTTTTGATGAGGTTTAATACTTTACTTAAGTTCATTGATCTATAATATGATGTTTTAAATTGATTCCATGATTTTTCTCAATTTTCTTAACATGTTATTAATTTATTTCATTAAATTAAGAGTTGGAGATTGAAAATTTTATATCTTTTGATTCAATCATCAATAAATCCCCAAAATTTTATCTAAGATGTGTTTTAACCTCAATTATAAATTTTTAATATTTCAAATTGATTCGATTAATATTTTGGGTTAATTTAAGTTTGATTATTTTCAATTAAACTCAGATTAACTTAAAAATACCCAATAAAATTTGGTGATTTTTAGTTTAATAGATTGCTCTCACTAAGATGAATATGTGGAACCCTTATTTGCATTTTGGTTAAGTATTTTATTTTTTATAAATTTTTTTAAGTTTTTGATAATTTTATATATTTTTAAATTAAAAAAAATCCTATTTTCGTAAATGCCACTTTACACGTGGCACGACATCACTAGGCTAGCTAAATCCATGTGGATATAGCTGAAAAGGTAGTGGGGAATGCAAGATAAGCTAGGGTCATCAGATTAATGATTAAACAGTCAAGATTTAACCCATGATTTCTATAGGATTCCAAATCACATGGTCTGGCTATATCTTGATCATCCATTCCAAATAAAAAGGAAGGATGGCTTGAATTTTGCTCATATTCTCACCAGTGAGAACTGATAGACATTGGCATTTTATAGGTGATCTTTAGCTATATAAGTAGCAAAATCATGTGATTTCATCTGCAAATCGATCAAAGATCGATTAACATCCTATCTAAATGGTTTGGTCATAATAATGATCAATTTGACTGTACAAAGTACCAAACTGAGGAAAAAGGTGGTCAGGATTGGAATATACCTCGCCCGTGTTGATCATCTATAGTGGAGTCACTTCATGCACCTTTGCCTCAACATGATTAAGCTTTGTGATATGATTTTATAGAATGCATTCCTCTGGATTAGCGTGGAGACCAAGCTCCACCACTTTGTCAGTGGGTTTGATCGAACTCTAGTTCACCGGTGGTTGCAGAGTCAAGTGAATGGTTGATTGTGCTCACCTTCACTCCTAGAACATGTGGGAAGAATCAATTTTGGGGGAGGAATGGTCCTCCCCCATATCTATGTTTGGCCAAGAGTTTAACTGCTAGCTTTGGCTGAATTTTAACTTATCGAGGAAAAGAGATCCAGGTAAGGGATCAAAATGATTCATCTTCACTTTAGGAGCATGTGGGGATAGTTGGAATGAGGAGAGGAAGATTCTTTCTTCATCTTTATGCTTGGTCATGAGCCATCTCTCCATTGATGGAGTCAATGAAGATGCCTATGATGATTACTATCCTTGGATTCTTGCTCCAAATGGTGGTTAACTAATTGGGAACAATACAAATCAGTTTAGATGAGGAGTGGTGGAGGAAGTGCATTGGATTTTGACATCATGGAAAGAATTTGAACTTTTCTTCCTTCTATGCTCTACATCACCCTCCATGGAACCTCTTGGCTTCATGGAATCACCTCAACATCCTTTTGGATTAATGGTTGACTAGCCAAGTTAAACCAAGGAGAACCATGAGTCAAACTCAAGTTCATTTGACTTGGACTTTGGTTTAAGTGTTAAGGTTTGATCCATTTGATTATATTTTGCTTTTGGATTGATTTTGATTAATTCATCTGATTGATTGGATTTATATCTAGGTTGTAATTGTGCCTAGAGGCTAATTGGTCCATGTTACACAGGATTTTAATTGGACTTAAGCTAGTTTAACCAATTTGAACAGAGATGGGTTAAATTAGGTGTACTAACTCAATTGGATACTTTCGGATTAAAATTAAATTCTAATTATGTTTTTTTTATCATTTATGATGATTCTAATTGATTGATTTTATTATATTTGGGATTGATTTTGATTTTTTTCTCAATTTGACCTATTATGACTTCAGTGGGTTAAGTTGAGTTCAATTGAGTTAAATGACCAATTTGACTCAATTAAGGTATGTTTAGACTCTAATCATGATTAATCAGATGTGGGATGATTTGGATCAATTGATTTCATTTAGTTTGAAGTTGATTTTAAATATAGACCTGCTTTTACCCAAATTAGGCTTAATGGGTCAAAATGGGTTCACTTGGGTGAAAAGACTAAATTAGTCAAATTAAACCCAATGATTGATTCAATTATGCTTAATTATGATTTTAAAATTATTTTGGATATTTGATTTAAAATAACTTTAATTTAGTTTGGATTTGAATTCAATAAGATTCATTTGGATCTATATGGATTAAGTGATCCAGTTAAGCTATTTGAACCTTATTAGATTTAGATTTATTTAAATTTATATTTAAACATGTTCATTGATGATTCTAAGTACTTCAAATGACTTAATTTGGCCAAAATTTGGTGAATTAACCTTTGACTTATTGGGGCCAACATAAATCAACCATAGGTTAAGTGGCATAATTGATCATCTTGAACCTCTTCTAGATTTATTTTTGGGTTTATTTATGTTAATGCATTAATTCTATGGTTTTTGTTTGGTTTGATTTCAATTTGTTTTGACTTTATTTTAATTTTTTAGACTTAGGTGATTTTGAGCTTAAATAGGTTAATTAGGTTAACCACCCCAATTACCTTGGTCTAAGCTCATTTGGATTTAAATTTCAATTAGGATGTGTTTGATTTAGATCTTTATTGAATTTTATTAGATTTGAATTTTCTTTGGGTTCACCTAATCCAATTGAGTTAGGTCAGGTCTTAGAGGGGTTCACTAGGATAGCTTAAGCCTTAAGGTATTAAGTTTGATTTATTTTTAATTTAGTTTGGATTTCAACTTTAAGTTTTAGTTTTAAATTATATTTTATTTGATTTGTTATTTAATTTTGATTTATTTTAAACACATGATTACTAAGTGTAGTGTCTTAAGTGCCAAATTAAGAAACTCCTAATTTAATATTAGGCATCCAAATTACTAGGATTGGAGATGATGTTAACCTAATCCAAAAATGAGGTCAAGAGTCACCTTTTGAAATAGTTTATGGGTATAATCTTAAGACGCCTATTGATCTAACTACCAGGCCTACTCATGCATTTTTTTTGATTTAGCATATACATTTACATATGATTTTCATAGCCTTTATAAAGACATAAAATATATTAGAAGTACAAGAATACTAAGTATGCTAAATAAAAAATAAAGATAAATTTTTTGAAGAATATGAAGTAGGTGAATATGTCATGGTACACATCTACCCTAAGAGATTTTCTTCTATGAAATATAAATAATTACAAGTGAGAGCATCTAGGCCATTTAAAATTATTCAAAAACTTGGTACCAATTCTTATGCTCTTAAATTACCCTCTCACATGTTTATTAATCATGTTTTTATTATGGAAGATTTAATATCTTTAAAAGAGTTACCTAACCTCCAAATTTATAAGATAACATTTGTATAGGAGGAGATAAAAATTATTTGCAGGTGCTTATCTAGGCAACATTCTTTGAAGTAGAGGATATCAACACAGCTAAAGTACCATAAGATTGTGATGTTATTCAGAGATTTTAATTTGTTGGAAAGACAAACCACAAAGTGAGGATACTTGGTTGACTTTGGATGAGCGAGAAAGTCTTTACTCTATCTACATGACAAGGCTTATAAGACTCTATATATGTGTTTTATATGTTGTAATTAAATGATGTATTTTATCTTATTTAAATGTTGTATGTGTGGTGTGGTTGGAATCATGTAATTTTATATGTTGACATGTGTACGTGTCACTTTAGTGCCTAGGCCCTATCCCTTTGGAGGCATGGTGAAGTGTTTACTATGTTTTGAGTTTAGAGACAAAAATGACAATGTTTAGGCACTAGTCTTATGCAACCTAGGTGCTGGACTTTTGACAAAAATGCCACGGTACTCCTAGTTTAGTTTTTATGATGGTTTTAAAAATTATTTAGGCAGTTAATCCAAAGGGATACACCATCTGGGAGTATAATAACTTGTATAAAATATTTTATTTGGTGTATTGAAGGATAGTCAATGTTTTTTTGTAAACTTTGAGTTGAAAACTCTTAGTTGGAGCTTAGTGGGTGACCTACTAGAAAGATTATGTGAACTCTCTTCAACACTCTACTTCAGTGAGTAGAGTTACTATGTACTTTCTCTCTTTTGACCACACTAGATAGTGACTTTACCCTTTGGTACCTGCTTTTAGATTTGTAGAAGATCAAACACCTTATAGACAGCTTTACTCTCACCACTAGTCATATTCACAGGGACGACATTAAACCCATGATTTTTTGTTCAAGGAAGGTGCTCTAAGAGAAACATTTCTTATGTCGACTTCACCAGATAGGAACCTACAATTACTATGATAGTCGAAACATCCCATTTTTTAGGAACAAATATGTGTATTTTTTTCTATTGCTCTTTCAATCTTTTAGATTACTTGTACTAATTGGTCAATAAAATCTTCTTTTGTTTCAAAAAAATTTGGAGGGATATTTTGTGATTACTAAGGGACATGCCTTCTATTCCTCTTAAGACCATGTGTTGCACAATTGGCCTTACAATTACAATCACTTGCTTTACTTATTGCATGTAAAACTCATGGATGCATTAACTACTGTCCAATTTTGGTTTGAAGCTAATTCATTTCATCTTTTGCATTTAATAGATGATTAATGCTAATCACCTTGGTACTTGAGTAACACATTCAAATTGATTAGATTCTATTTGAGGGGTTTAAATTCTAGATTTATTTACATCTTTCAAGAATAGAACCAAACTACAAACTACCTTTTAAAACTGGGTGGTGCATCTAAACTTATCTCCATTGCATTTGAACCAAATAACAGATTAGTTGAAGTAGTTAAATGTGACAAACTTAATCTACTTACACTAGGAACTTGGCCACAATGGATGAGCTACTATGGTTCTAACTAACTTTGTATTTCTTTTGAATAATACCATTTTTTGTTTATTGGGATTTATTTTGGCTTATTGAAGCCATGCAACTCACTTTTAGAAATACAACTATTTTGCCTTAAAAAAGAAATGGTCCTAATCATCTATATTTCAACTAAAAAGAATAATTTTAATGTAGAATTAAATAGTAAAACATATTATTGATGATTAAATTATTTTTTAAAGAGCTTCAAATCATCTCATCTTATGATTTGTTCTTTCTAAGTCCTATCAATTTCATAAGCTCCCATGCTAATCTTATCCAATTTATTTAATTCTTAGTGTCTTTTCACCCCTACACTCTTTATATCAAAACTTAATTTTCTAATAGCCCAGTATGTTTTATCTTCTAATTCTAAGGTATGTGATATGATTTTTAAATAGTAATCTATAAAGGGACATACTAATTAGTATCTTGAATGATGTCCTATAAGCCCATAATGCATCATCTAATCTATTTAACCAATCATTCCTAGTTATACCTATGGAAAAAATTTGTGACACCACATAGACTTTAAAAAGTTTTTGTTTAGATGATCAAATGTGTCATTAAGGAATAAATATATTATCTCAAGAAATAAACATGCTATCTTATAATGGATTTAATCACTTAAATAAGGACTCTTATGGCTAATGGGTCTTTTATATACCAAAGAGTTTTCCCATAAACTGCATAAGGAAGGAGAGCAAGGTTTATTTTAAACTGGGTTCATGGTTCCCTATAAGTGCAAGCCCCTATAGTTAATTACATCTTTGGATTGAAGGATCTCTTCCTGAGAATACTCTCGATTAAAGAAATAGACAATTATTTATATAGATTTCTAAGTTGGTTTTCAAAGAAAAATGATAGTTTAAAATTTCAAAAGGGAATGATCCAAAGTGGAAAGAGTTATTTTGGAAGTGAATCAAGATTACGTAGGAAATGCCTACATATATTTGGATGCTCAGTAAGCATTTCAACTATACTATCATTTTAATTTTTAATTTTTAATTTAATATCAAGTTAAAATTTTATTAAAAATCTATGGCTTATATTCTAATAACATAAGAATGTAGAAATACTTATGGTTGAAGACTTACTCTGAGGAGGATGCTTCAGAACCTAAGTCCATATGTGCTTCTGATACAAATCAGAGGCTCGACCTAGTTCAACTTTTGGGAATTATAGGCCATTCCTCTCATTTGAGGGAATGAACCTATTCTTGACTCTTTTAGACTTATAACCCACCTTGAAGGGCTGCCAGCTAACACCACCTAAATAAATTTTAAATCCATGATGTCAAGTCTCATGTACATAAGATGGTTTGACAATTGCATTTTAGGAAAGATTCTAAAAACCTAAACTCAATCCCTAATCCCTAAGATCATCTCTGGCATGAATTATACCTAACTAATGTAATAATTTTTATTTTTTAAAATATTTTGAATTACAATTCATTTAAGATTTTAGGGTATGAATTTTATACCTAAATGACATGCAACTAAAAGTGGTCATGGGCCAAATTAAGAAGAGAAGGCAGACTTCCCCAAGAAGGTGATCATCCTCAAAGGTAAGATGCCCTTTATATGCAATGGGCTAAGCTCCCAATTCATAGAGTTGGAATAATATGCTAGCATGGTTCATAAAAGCTAGTTAGTTCTAGTTACTTTTACATTTTTCTTAAGGTTTTAATTTATGTGAGAGGTTTTGAGTTTCTTTATTTTTTGTTTAAGTGGTTTAGATTTAGGTTTAGAAATTAAATTTAGTTTTCCTATTTGCCTACCATAGAGGCACTCATCACAGAAAGCATAAAAAGAAACCTAGAAAAGTAGATTGATTCTATTGTGCACCAAAAATAAATCAAGTCAAATTTAAATTAATGAACAGGCCATTACAGCTAGGTACTATTGTACACCTTGGAAGAAAGAGAAAAATGGGTCATCAAGCTCTGCCTTATATAGATCGACATAGAACTACAAGTCTAGATCTCTGGGTCTTCCTCCAAGATTGTCTTCTTCTTTAGGGATCCCCATTGGGCTTCATAGAGGACCTCTGCACCCATCTACTGACCTCATAGATCCTAACATAATTCTAAGCTCAAATTACATTTAAAATTCAAAAATAAATTCCTAAATTCTACAAAATAAATGTTAGTAAATGCAAATAGCATACTAATAGTTATATTTATGAACATATGGGCTTAGCATTAGTTACTTGTCAAGCCCACCTATCCTATTGGGCTATGCTAAGGGACTTAAGCATACCTGTAAGAAAACAACATTTATATATAATTTATTATGGTGGTCCCTATTAGCATAGCTCCCTACAAAAGAGAGCATTAGTTATAGAAAGAATGTCCTACCATCCAGTCTAACAACAAACAACCTTAGACATCAAATCTAAAATATTACATCACAAAAAAATAAAAATATCACATCACATCACATAACATCATAGATTGACCTAACCTAAATCTAGGGTCAATGACCTAACATTCTAGTGTGTGAAGAAAATGGGCTTGTGTGGTAGGACTTTGTTAGGACATTTTAAGTTCAAGTTTCAATTTGGGTTTCCAATATTTAATTTACTTTTATTTTCATTTTTTTTAAATTTTCATAATTTTGCTTCATAGGTACGTGTCATTATTTTACCAGAGGTTTGAGGTATCAAGACCTCCATCAGAATAGTACCTTGCGACTTCGGGTGTCCAGACTATATACCATATATTATTAATTATAAAAAAAATTTATTTTATTCTTTTCACTTCTTTTATTATTAAAATTGGTTTAATTTACTCCAGGTGATTTTAATTTAAGTGATTTAATGATTTATAATTTTATTTTCATTTTAGATGCATTTTATGTTAAGATGAAATTAAATTTTCAAGAAAGAAGAATATAATAAGTCCCTTTTAGGTGGAACCCATTCTATTCAACATCCAAAGTCCCAATAAGATGAAGTTTTCATCCTATGGTGAGGATTCATTCAAAATGGGTTTAACTAAGGCCCTAAATATCTTAACTAACCACTTTTGAATTTATTAAATGATTTATTTTAATTTGAGTTTAGTTCCATGAATGTTTTAATTTTGTTTATTTTGAATTCTTCTTTTCATTTGTTCCTTTTATTTAATGTTTGATAGATCATATTTTGATTTGTTTTTTTTTCTTTTAAGGTATGTTTCTTCAACCAAGTACAATTAAGGTCCATTCATGTTATTATAATTTGATTTAAATTGGTTTCCATTTTAAGTATAATTCATTTGTTATTATGGTTTGATTTTATTTAATTCAATTAATTAGATTCATTTCATTTAATTGATTTGTATTATTCATTTAAATTAGATTAATCATGTTTGTTTATTACATTAGCGTTTATGTTATTGTAATTTACTTTGATTTAGTTTTTATTTTGATTTCTTTATATAATATGTTTATTTTATTTAGATTTGTTATATTGTTCTTATTATGGATTTTGTTTTATTATTTTATTCTAAATCAATTCCTTATTCATTTAATTTTGGTTTTAGGATAATTTTATTTGTTGATTAATGTTTATTTTATGTCTATTATACGTTTGGTTTATATTTATGTTTTGTTTAATCCATGTTCATTGTGTATTTGTTTTATGTTTTTGTTAGGTTCAGTAAGTTAGATTAATGTTTGACATTTTAGTTTAATTTCATTACTTAAATAATTCATCACACTTTAATTTCATAATGCATTGATTTATATGTTTTCAATTAATGATTTATTTGATTTTAAGTACATTCATATAATCATTTCATTAGCATTACATTATGAAGTTTGGATTAGTATCATTGACTTTAACTTATAATTCTATTTATTAGTTTAGGTTAGTTCATTATAAGTTATGGGTCAATTTATGTAAGCATAATTAATTTATTTGATCATATTTGTTAATGCTTTAGGATTATATTGTTCACTCAAGTGGAATGAGTTGAGAGGGATTATATGTCAATGAAATTTATATTTAGATTTGAAATTTATTGACTAACTTTAATCCTAATTGGTTAAAAAGTAATTATTTAATTGAATTTCATTCCCTTAATCACTTCATTAAGCTTCTTTAAATATATAATCAATTTTTTTTCTTAACATCAGAGGGTTAGAAAATTTCCTTTGAGTGGTTTGATATTAATTAAAATGTTCTAAGCTGATTTTATAAAGTTTTATAGTTTTTTTTATAATTTTTTAATTTAATATTTCATATAAATTGACCTAGGGACTTGGAAATTCAATAACTTCTTAGAGGACAATTAGCCTAAAAATATTTATCACAAATGGGGTTCTTTACCAATTTAATTTTTTTAAAATTTCATCTTGATCAGATGTATAATTTGTGTTTAACCAAGGTTTAAATTATTTCACCAAACCCTAAATTGAGCCTATGTTAAGTAAGATTAATTAGGGATTTCAATTTTTCTATATTTTCCTTTGGAAGATGCATCCATAAAGGGTTTATTTAAGATTTTAAAATTTTGATCATTTTACTATGATTTTTCTAAGTTTACATTAATTAATTGAATTAATTACATAATTAGACTATTATAATGTTTAATATGTTTCAGAGAACTTTAATGATGTATTTAAGTTCATTATGACATATTATAATGTTCTCAATTAGTTTCATAGGTTTCTTAATTTATTTGATTTATATATATATTTTTTATGAAATTAGGGTTTAGGATTCAAATTTTCATATCTTAATATTTATTCCTCAATAAATTATGAAAACTTTACCTATCGTGTATCTTTACTCTAATTTCAATTCCCCAATGTTTCAAATCAATTTGAATATTGGTTTAAAAATAATTTGAGTTTGATTATTTTCATTCAAACTCAAATTAACTAAACATTACTAAAGGTTTAAGGGATTTTTCTTAGTAAGAGGAATACATAGAACTTTAAATCATAATTTTCTGATGTGTATTTTATTTTTTACAATATTTTGAATTTTCTAGTATTTTGAAATATTTATTTAATCCAAAAAATTGAGAACTTCTCATTTTAATGGGTTGTGCCATGCAGAGTCGACGTGCCATAACTTTAGGTGGGCGGCGACCAATTCAACCATGTGGGATCACACAACACTGACGTGGCATTGCTTTAAGCATGGCAGCACTCGATTCAGCAATATGGGATACATGTGGATGCCACACATTTTGATGGTGCACGTGGTTTCAATTCGAGTTGTCCGATCTTCGATCAGATGACTCAAGCTGTCCTGTGTATTCCTATAAAAATAAAAATTATATTGTGTAACTAAATCAATACTGCCCATTCCTAACATAAGGTTTGAACGAGATTGTTAGTCCTTCAATGGCTATTAAAGTCGTGAGCTGCCGATCGATTTGGGTGATTTTTGACAATTCACGGTGAAATCTCTCGATTTAATTTGTAAAACCATCATTAAATTGAATATAAGGCATCTACATTGTTTGATCTCTCTTGAGATTAAATCCATTTTGAAAAGCTCCAAAATTGAAAGCTTGGGAAGTTGATTTCATGGCATACCTCATCAGCGGTGATCTCTAGTGATGGGGTTGATTCGATTAGCTTCTTGGTGTCCTGGTAAACCTTTGGAAAGGAAGAATCAAATTTTCTTCTTATGGATCAACCTATGGTCCAAGATCGATCGATTTCCAATCTACTTTGGCCATTCTTTATCCTCCCGGTGGCAAGGGGATCGGGGTGTGTGTGCGCTTGACTTCGTTTGTCTCAAGGAAGATAGAGGAATGCTCAATTGTGCATGGATGATTTCTCTCTTATTTTTTCATTAGAGGTTGAGAGCTTCTTTATGCCATTTTATTTTTCTTAGTCGTTCAGGATGATTCCCCCCCTTGGAGGCTAGCTCCAAGGGGTGGTCAATTGAATGAGAAGAGTCCAAAGCTATAAGGATGAGGTGGAAAGAAGAATCAAAGAGGGCATCATGGATTAGGGAGAGATTTATTTGTACATCACTCCTCATTTCTCCATGTGGAATTCTCTCATTATGGATGCATTTGGACCTTCATAAACTTCATGATTTTGGCTGCCATTCATCCTAAACTCACTTTAGAATGTATTTAAGTGAGTTAGGATAGGTATAGTGGAGGCTTTAGGGTCAAATATCAACTTTTCATCCATTTGGGTTTGGATTAATTGTATTTCTTTGATTAATTGTTATTAAGTTTGGACTCAATTATATTTAATTTATGCTTTATTATATTTTAATTTGATTATTTACCCTAGGTTTTGACTTGAATTTGCATTTTATTTCAATTTAACACATTTAGTTTGAAATGGATTAAGTTTATTTCTATTTGGTTCAAATTACCCATTTGGCTTAATTGAATTTTATTTAGACTTCAATCATGTTTAATTACATATATGGAGTGATTTAGAATGATTGACTTCAATTGGTTTGAAGTTAATTTCAATTTTTGACCCATTTGGCCCAAATTGGGTTTACTGGGTTAAGTTGGGGTCATTTCGTTAAAATGAGAAAATTTGTCAAATTAGACCAAATGATTGATTGGATTATATTTCGTAATCATTTTCAAATGATTTGAAAAATCAATTTGGGTTGGTTTTAACTTGGTTTAGATTTGAATCCAAAAAAAGTTTATTTAAGACCATTTAGATCAATTGTTCTAATTTAGGTTAATTAAGACTTTAATGGGTTTATTTTTCTTTAACTTTATGTTTAAAGATGTTTAATTTATCATTTAGACTAATTAAATTGATTTTAGTTAGTCAAATTTTGGTTGGTTGACCTTTGAGTTGGTGGGATCCACATTAGCAAAACCTATGTCAAAAGGGTTAACCACCTTTTGACCTTGATTTGAATTTAGATTCATTCATGTTCATATTATGATTTCATGCTTTCCATTTAACTTAATTTAGATTTATTTTGATTTAATTTGAACCTTTTGGGTTTAAGTGATTGTTAGCTTAAATAAGGTAATTAGGTTAATTTCCCAAATTTAACCTTAATCTAAGCCCAATTAAGTTTAGATTTCAAGTGGTGTATGTTTTGATTTAGAGTTTTATTTTTGTTTGAGGTTTGGATTGATTTCACTTAAGCCCATTAGGTTAAACTAAACCCCAAAAAAGATGCACTCGATTACTAAGTGTAG
Organism: Cymbidium sinense; assembly: GCA_021442155.1. NCBI lineage: Eukaryota > Viridiplantae > Streptophyta > Magnoliopsida > Asparagales > Orchidaceae > Cymbidium > Cymbidium sinense. The sequence continues at coordinate 23,631,491 of CM038229.1, forward strand.
CACCCTTAGTGCCTAATTAGGAGATATCCTAATTACTAATTTCAAAAATGATGTTAACCTCATCCAAAAATGTGGTCAAGTGGACCTACATTCTTTTTAAAATTATCTTAATCTTCTTATTAAATATTTTTTCTTGACCACTTGACTTGTGGTGATAAGTTGTGGTCACTCTATTCATTACAACATATTTGTCGAAAATGATTTTAAAATTTTATTATAATAATGGGCGGTGCCTTCATCACTAATTATAATTATTTGTGTTCTAATTTTAGTAAAAATATTTATCTTTCAAAATTTTAAAAGAATTTTAAAGTCAATCTTAAGAGTACTTATTGCTTCTATCCACTTAGAAACATAATCTATAATAACCAAAATGTATTCATTTTCATAGAAGGAATAAATGGAACCATAAAATCAATTCCCCAACATCAAAGATCTCAACCTCTACTATGTAATTCAAAGGCATTTCATGACATTTTGATATGATCTCAATCCTTTGACACCTATCATAATTCATCACATATTCATTGCCATCTCTAAATAGGCTAGACTAATAAAATCCACTTTACAACACTTTAAATATTATCTTATTTCCTATAAAATGCCCCCATACTCAAAATCATGACATAATCTAAAAATCTTATTTATCTTATTATTAGGAACACATCTCGTCATAATTTAGTCAATACTTTTCTTATAAAGAAATGGATAATCACAAAAATAAAATATAACATCATGCAAAAACATGTTATTTTGATAATAATAAATCAAGATCACACTCACTAAATAATTCACTATGTTTGCATAAGCAGGAATGACTCTATATTCATATACAAACAAAAGCTCATCTAGAAATTCTTCTCTAATATCTCCACTTGACTTAAACTCTTCTTCTAATTCAAGTCTGAATAAATGATTTGCTACTTGATTGGCAATTCATCTCCTATCCTTAATCTCTAAATTAATTTCTTGTAATAGAAGAACCCATCTAATCAATCAAGATTTTAACTTCTTTTCTTTCTATAAAATATGTTATGGCTACATGAACTATATGTTGAATGGCTTTAACACCATCAAGATAAGACCTAAACTTATTAACGATAAATACTTTTGTTAGTAACTATTTTTCAATAATGAAATAATTCAATTGAGATTCATTAAGAGTTTTATTAGTATATTAAATAACATGAAAAATATTTTCATTCAATTTTTGACATACTACACATATAATATAATCAATAACACCTTGCATAAGTTTTAAAGGACAACTAAAATCAATTATCATAATAATAGGTGTAGAAATAAGTTTAGTCTTTAATAAATTACATGTCTGTAAACCCTCAAAGGTGAACTCAAATGGTGTTTCTTTCTCCAACAGGTTATATAAGGTATCAAAATTTTAGAAAAATCTTTAATAAATCACCTATTTAATCTTGCATGTCCAAGAAAACTCCTAATTTTCTTAACATGAACTAGGGGCAGCATTTTTTATATGATTTGAATCTTTGCTTTATCAACTTCAATACTAGACTTAAATATCATATAACTAAGAATACTTCCCTCTCTAATCATAAAGTGACACTTCTCCCAATTCAATAATAATTTTTCTCTTCACATCTTCTTAAGATCAACTTGAGATTTTCTAAATAATTTTTAAATGAGACTCCAAATACTAAAAAAATTTCTATAAGAATCTTAATGCAATTATCAACCAAATTTAAAAAGATAGACATCATATAATGTTGAAATTTGAAAAGATAGTTATACACTTTAAAAGACATTCTTCAAAGGTGAAAAGTATTGTATATTGATCCTCAAGTGACTATTTGAGTATACCCTAAATACCCATCTAAAGAACAAGTAATTGGATTCCTTGCCAACTTATCCAACATTTGACCTTTAAAGAAAAATGATCATTTCTCATGGCCTTATTCAATTTTCTACAATCAATATATATTCTCTAACTTATAACGTCCTTACGGGTATGATTTTATTATTTTTATTTATTATAATAGTTACCACCCTTTTTAGGCACATAATGAATATAACTTGATCATAAAATATCATAGATAAGAATATGATACATGCAACCAACTACTTCAAAATCTCTTCTTTCACTACTTTTTTCATGATAGTTCAATATCCTCAGATTATCAATAAATTACTTGCATTTCTCTTTCATCAAAATTTTATGCAAACAAATATAATGGGTAATCATTTTAATATTAAGAATAGTCCAACCAAATGCTCTCTTTTGTTCTTTGAGAAGACTCATCAATTTATCCTGTTGAATCACATCTAAATCTACAAGAGTTATAATGGGTAAGGCAAAGGACTTTTTTAGGTAAACCTATTTCAAATGACATGGAAAAGGTTTCAAATTCAACAATGGGGCTTCTAAGATAGATGGCTTAAGATTATAAATACTTTTAGTGTATCCAAGGGCTTAAACGTTTCCTTGAACATCTAGGAGTAGCCTAAGGAATGAAACATATTCATTCTCATTCTCATCCTCAGTTAAGCCTTGTATTATCAAATCTTTTAAAAGTGATATCTCCAAGTACTTAACTACACTTCCATCACAAAGCATAATATTATAGCACTCTTTATTTTTATCATTAGGGTAATTATAGAATTAAAAACATTAAAAGTAAATTCCTAATCTTATACTCACATTGTCAATTCCTCTTTATATACATATATCATAGTCTACTTATTGCTAACAAATGTATTCTTCAATTAATAGTAATCTCCTTATCTTCCTCCATGTTTAATATAATGAAATCCATAACAAATATAAATTTATCACCTTTAACAAACACATCCAATATAATATACTTATAATAAATCAAAGATCTATTTGCAAATTGAAATGCCACATTAGTTAGTTGGGCATCTCTTAATCTTAACTTTTTAATAGTAGAAAATTTCATCAAATTAATAGTAACTCCAATGTCAACTAATGCTTTTATAAAAAATATCAACCCCTACAGTACAATTTATTGTAAAACTATCAAAATCTTTAAAATTTTTCTAAGAAAACCATCTCCTATAGTGCAGGTTATAGTAAAGCTACCAAGGTGTTTCAATTTTTGTAGTAGTTTTTGAATTATAATTAATGCCATAATATCATTTTATCCTTATTTTTATCTTTTATATGGAATATCCTTCATGAATTTCACATAAGTTGGCATATATCACAAGGCTTTAGCAGATGGACTATTTATTAATAATTTTTAAACACATCCAAAAATATAAAAAATTTATGAGCAAATTATAATTTTGGAGTCTTTGAGGAAATGGTGGTGGTGGCCTCTCTCATATTCTTAAATGCTTTACTCCCAGCTTTCTCCTTATCACACATTTCAACTTTCTCTTCTTCCTTCTCATTAATTATATCTTATAAATACTCAATTTTATATTAAAACTTAGAATATGGCTTGCATTTTTTTGGCTTGTTCACATTAGTCCTTATTTTATTTTTGTGAAATGCAAGTGGTTTCCAATTTCTCCCTTTCTCAATAAGGTCATCTAGGCTCCACCTCTCCTCGATATTGAAGCATCTCTATGTTGGAGATGGAGATATTAATCTAGGAGAAGAAGATAAGCTTGTTCCTCCCTTCTTGGTAGATAGAGATATAGATCTATAATCATGTCTCTTAAAAGTTTGCTTCCTTACCTTGTTTTCTTCATTCTATTAAAGAAATTTATGTATAGTTAGGGCTTGTCTCTCTGTTTCCATAGAGGCATCGAGAACCATTTTTTTAAGCACCAAAGAATCATTTTTGGCTAAAAATCATACCTAAAAAATATTTGCTTTGTAAGAAAAAATGTTTAGCCAATAATAATGTAACTTAAACACCAATATATTACTTTTTTTTGGAGAATCCCTCTTCTACAAATTTAGCTTCTAATTTGAATTACACCATCTTTTTTTAAAAGTTCAAATACATGTCTAGCAAGGTTGAACTATACAACCTCTTTTTTTTTTCAAATCATACTTTTTTAAGTCTAGAAGAAAAATTACAAATTAAGGGAGTCTGATCAAAAGTATCAGGGACAACAAAAAGTTGTAACATATTTATGATGTAAGGTAAGTCTAATAAATCTTCATTGAGGAGAGTAAGGATTTGTGGTGTTGGTTGGTAGGAGAAGATTGTTCTTTCCAAATGAGATCCCAATTTTGCTAACATGCCTACTGGTTGATTACCTTCTCTACGGATGTGGCTAATTTTGAATTGGAGTTTCTTTAGAAAAAGTTTGATTCTCTTAAGAATATGTGTAAGGAATAATGGAGAGTCATCACAATCACCATTTATGTTGCAAAGAGGTAAAAAAAATCAATTTTAATCCATGCGTTCTTGGATGGAAAAGAAACTGCAAATTTTAGGGCTATAAGGCAATCATGGTTTTAGGGTGTAGTGCATTCATTGCATATAAAGGGAGAGCGAACATGAAGAGACAATGGCCTATATGATTTTTGAACACACCTCTAATTCCAATAGTTGTAGTATCACTTGTAAAATAGCCATCAATGTTAATTTTGATGCAATCGGCTTTTGAATTAACCCATCGAATGAGAAGAGAGTTAATCTAGCTAGAATGGTGAAGTTTTGAAGGATGGTCCATGAAAAGATCAACAACTTTAATTTTTTTTCATTATAGCTTTTAATATAGGCTATAATGTCTTTTGTTCCCACACATTGACCATCATGCTTGTTGGAGTTCCTAGCCATCCAAGTAACGCATAGCATAATTAAAGGAATGATGGATAGATGGCTTTTTTTTTTGCCAAGTGTGGAGTTATATTTCTAGGCTTGTAGATAGATCAGTTACAATTCCTTAGTTGGTTTGGTTTCTGAAATGAAGAATCAATTTTTATCCAAACTTGTTTGCTAACTAGTCATGTGATAAATAAATGAGTTATGTACTCTTCTTCATTTCTGCATAGGTGGCAGATAGATGGGATTTTAAGACCCTTAAGCTTTAGAATATCATTTGTAGGTAGTAGGTTGTGCTAGAGTCTCCGACATAAAAAAGGTCATGGATGGCTTGATTATTGCATTTCGAAGGGAGAGACTCCATTCAAGAGATCTAATGGAAGTATGTATTAATTTGAAGATGCTCTTGAACATTGTTGGTGCTTTATTATTGCATTTCAGAAGCAATTTATCCATTTAATGAGGAGATAAAGGGATGTTGATGATAGCTTTCAGCATATCTACTGGTAGATATTTTGGAAGTTTTGTAGTATTCTAATTTCCATCAACCTAGAAATCAAAAACTAATGCACTGTTTGAAACATGTTGTGTTATAAGGTTTGACATTAAATCATCAGGAAACTAGAGATCCATATTGAAGTTAAGCTTACCTTGCCCAAGTTTCCAGAAGATCATGCTTTTAGCCATATCTCTATGTTATAGTAGGCATTTCCATTATTGAGAATCTATTGCTCTTAGATTAACATCAGTTAGGTGGGATTTTCTATAGTATTTTCTATGTAGAAATTATTCTATAATAAATCAATTTTTTCTAAATTTAAACCAAAATTTCATTTGATTGATTTGAATTGATTCAACAAGGGATTTGAATCCTAAGCTACCCTTACATTTAGGCTTACAAAGATTTTTCCAAATAACCTAATGTATGGAGATTTTTTTTTCTACTCCAAAGAAATCTATTAAATATTATCTCAGTCTAAATTTGTGTAAGCATAAGCATAGTCTGAATATAATAGAGGGGGATGGAGTTTAGGATGCTTTGCATGAGCAAAAGTCTTCCACCAGTTAAAAAAAAGTGTTTTCCCATGAGCAAACTCTGATTTGAATATTGTGGATGACACTATCAAAATACTGAGTTTTCAGCCTTTATATATGTTTACACCAAGATACTTGAGAGGAAGGTGGGAATGAGTGAAACTAGTGTAATGCTTGATCCATCTCCAATCAATTTTGCAATGCTTACCCATGATTAAGAAGCATTTTATCTTGTTAAAAGTCATGATAGAGATGGTTTCAAAGGTATTGAGGATGTGTGTGATTCATTTTATTAAGTTTTTGGATCCATTATAAAAGAATAAAATTTCATGAGCAAATGTCACGTGAGATATGTTAATCTTCTCTCTAGTTTTATAATTGAGAGATCTATTGGAGTTGTAGTAGGCATCGAGCAATCTAAAATGATAATCAAAAGTAAGTATAAATAGGGAAGGAGAAATGGGACCACCTTCCTTAATACCTCTATATGCTTTGAAGAAACCACATGCTTCCCTGTTGATGAGGATGGAATAATGGTTGTTGGAAAGTAGCCACTTCACCAAGTTGTAGAAATCTTCTTGGGAACCTCTAGCCTTCAGTGTTGTCAAGATGATTTTTTCAATTTAACGTATCAAAAGATTTCTTTATGTCAAGTTTGATTATTATGTTTCCTCCCCTGCATTTTTGAGCCAGATCTTAGGTGAGTTCTTGAGCTAATAATATGTTTTCAGCTATGTTTCTCTCTTAGACAAATGTCATTTGGTTTTTGTTGATGGGCCTAGGTAGGTGTGGTTGGAGGTGATTTGGGAAGATTTTGCTTATAGTTTTTTTAATGACAGATGTAAGGCTGATAGGCCTAAAGTTTTCCCATTCATATTTGTTGTTGGATTGGGGCTTAGTGAAGAACTAAAGTATTTGTGCATGTCATGTCCAAGAAAAAAATGCTTGTATTGCCAAGATTACATCTTTCTTAATCCACTACCAAGAGTGTTGTTAGAAATGGGCTATATACCCATCAAGACCTATAGCTTTTGATGCATAAAGAGAATCAATGTTTTTTTTTTAAATTTCCTCTTCCAACAGGCTAAATGTGATGTCAGGTTGGTTTAGTTTAGCTTTACAATTATTGATCAATTCCTCTTGAAAGGGTTCCAAATTCATCTCTTTCTTTTGAAATAATGATTTGAAAGATTCAATGCCATTCTCTATCATATATTCTTGGTTGTTTAACCAAGTGTGTGAAGATTTATTCTTTATGATAGCTTTGAATTCCCTCTTCTTTTACATATAATCATGGTAGAAATTTTTGTTCCTATCTCCTTCCTTGAGATTATCTATGGTAGCTTTCTATGATAAGAAGTCTTCTTCCATGGAAATCAAATTGTTTAGTGTGGCTTGGGCTTGTTGAAGATCAGATTTAGCTTCCAAGGATGATGCATTGATGCATATTCTTTCAAGTAAGCACAACTTGTGTTCAATGGCCTCAACTTGTTGGTGAATATTACCAAAAATGTTCCAATTTCATCTTTTTAGACTAGTGGCCAATTTTTTATGAAAATTCTAAAATTTATTCTAGGGATCATATATGTTTATTTTCCATGCATCTTAAAAGCAAATGATGAAGAGGGTGTGCTTTGTACACATATTCTAGAATCTAAAGACTTTTTTTAGAAGGTTTAAGTAGAAAGTCAATAGACAAAAGGAGAAGAGCATGGTCAAAGCATGTAATGTTTAAGTGACTAATTGTAGTGTAATGAAAGTTGTTGATCTAGTTTGCATTAACTAGAATTCAATTGATCCATTCATAGGGTTTCCCTCTTTTCCAAGTGTACGGGGAGCCACTAAAACTAGAATAAATTAGATGTGCATCTATAATACATTCAGCAAATTTCCTCATTACTATTTCATTAGGCTTCCTACCTCCTTTTTTCTCAGCTGAGTTTAAGATCATGTTAAAATCACCACCAACAAGCCAGCTTTCTTGGCAAGTGAGACTGATGGCAATGATTTTAGACCATAGTTCTCTTCTTGAATCTCTAGATAAAGAGGCATAAACAATGTTGTTTCGAAGTTAAAGTTACCATAATTTATGTGGATGTGGAGGAATTGAGGATCATCAACAATGAGGTTTAGTTAAAAAGGACTTTTCTAGAAAAAAAAAGGGATTTTGTTGTTATAGTTTTGAACCATGTTGAAGTTATTAAATTTTCTTTTAACTCTATGTTGTAAGGTTGGGTGAGAAGTTCTAAGATTGTAAAAGCATGAGGTTCGTGGGATCTAATTAGGCTTTTGAGTTTATTAGAGGCATTACGGTTGGCAATGCCTCTAATATCCCAAATTAAAAAATTAGTCATGTTTGGAGTACTTAAAGCCTCTAGAGGCACTAGTAGAAATCATATCATCCTATGTGGCTAAGATCCCAGTTGTAGAAAATCTTTGTAAAGAGGAGGCTACATTTGGGTTTATATTTTTTAGCTCCCTTATCCCTTTGTGTTTGTTCCTTTTGAATTTTTGTATTAACCAATCATCCTCTATGTCTAACCTAGTTTGGCATAGATCATCATTTTTAAGGAGGGGTTGTTGGAGAGTAGGTGACAAAACATCATCAGGTTATCTATGTTGAAGCTGAATACTAGAAGTTCTTGTATTAGTAAGATTCTTATGGGCTACATTTTTATAATATGAGGGAATATGAACTAAAGGTTATTTTTCCCAAGAGGTCCTGTCAAATGATGTCTAGAGGTTACCTAATCTTCAGCTTCAACATCTGTGGTCTCTTTGTTTTGGATTGACCCATTTGTAGATTATGAATCTTCAACTTCAATAAGTATCCAAGGTTGTTTGGGATCTTTTGTGTGTTCAGGCTATATTATGTTTTCAACCATCTCATTCATGCTTGCAACATTATTCTTAGTTTCCTTAGAGTTCCTCCCTCTTAATGATTGATTAGAAGTGAAGTAATTTTCAAGTAAATGACCAAACATTCTACATTTAGGGCAATAATGTGGCTTCTGTTTAATTATATCCTGTTTCCAATAACCATCAGTAGGGGAACCAATCCAGATTTCTTCAACAAGTGAGGTGGTTATATCCATTTCCATGAGTAATCTAGTAGTAGAAGGTTTGGTGAAAATGAAGGCGGGAAGATCAAGTTTTAGGGTTTGCCAAAGTTTGCATCTAGTGAGTAGAGTATTTACTTGTTGAAGAGGTAAAGTTTAAGGCTTGGAAACTTTATCCAAATGGGGAATATGGGAGGTTCAATGTTGTAATCAAAATTAGGGGTCCATTTAAGTATTTTTATAGGCACATTTTCAATATGGTAAAGCATTTTAGAGAAGATCCTTGCATAATCCTCCTCTCTGCTAAGCTGGATAGCTATGTGCCTCCCATCGAGTAGCCCAACATTCCAATCACCAAAAGAGCTTTTACTCATCAAAGTGTTTGCTGATTGTGTCTATTTTGGAGTGTTTATAAGTAAACTTGCCAACTAAGGTGAACTTGATGGCTTAACAAGTAAAGCAGATTTAGATCCGGTGAGGAATAGTGCTAGTTTGCCATTTTTGTGATTAGAATTCTGATAAATCCATTATCACAACCTTCTTCAAATTTATCATGGTAGGATTGTGTGAAGATCAATTTGATAAATGGATCATTTGGGTCATTGGGTGGAAGGTTGTTGGAGAGAGCACCAGCATAAGATGTTCTGTCCATGGAGAGCAAGACAATGGAACAGTAAACTGTGAACATTGCCCTAGAGTGGAGGAGAATGTATATATATATATATATATATATATATATATATATATAGAATGTAGGAGTTCCAAAAATGGTATGGAACCATCTTTTGTCTTCAATTGGAGTTCCAAAAATAATGATTTAAAATACATGCATGTATAAATGCTAATTGTTTTAAATATGCATTTTTTTATTGTAGTATTGTTGAAATTGAATGGATTAAACACATGCATCATATTGATTATTTATCTATTATTTTACTAAATTGGTTTGGAACCAACAAAGATGACATCGCATTTGAGCTTAAAATATATTAAAGTGGCTTACTTGCTAGAGAGATTTTATTAATAAAATTTTGGAGAACTTGTCAATAAGAGAAAAAGTTGTAGTAAGTAATACATATTACTCTTATTTTTATTTTAATGTGATAATTATTATTGTTTTCATCTTTGACAAGTTTGTCTTGAAATTATAGAATCACTTGAGATTTTTGGACTATTCTTCCTTTCAACGTGTGACTATGACCACCATCACTCTTTCAATCCTCTCTGATTTTTCTTTAATTATTTGGTTATTTGTTGTTGATTGTGCAACTTTATATTTTCTTTAGTATGAAGTTAAGATTTTCATTGTTTACATATCTAGATTTAGTAAAATGTATATATGAACGTGGCATCTAATTATTTCTTCTATAAAGTAATTGAACTGTAGTTTTTTTATTCTTTTGTATATGCATTTACCCATCATTTTATTATAATTTTCTTATGAATCATAACTTCTAATATGATCTGAAGTCATTTTACATTTATTTACTAGTTGTAATGGGAATGCCATGAGATGATGGATTATCTGCCACATGAGAGATAGAAGTGAAATTGATTTTTGTGAAATTTGCTTGGAGGTAGGTAATCGACTGACAACCCATTTTAGCAAATAAGGCGGGCAAAATATAATAAAAATTTTTTGAGATAAAATTGGGTTAAAGTTCTTCCCTTGGTTTTATTACTTGTCATCAAGTTCCCTTTATGTTGATCCATCTGCTATGTTCATGTGCACATATTTGAGTATATACTCAGTTCACAATTTAAGTGCATTTCAAGTGATAATATGAGAGTGTCATATATACTTAATAGAGTAATATGCTTCATCAGATGTGTAATATAATAACACCTTGGGTTCTATTTTAAATTTAGCTGATGTAAGGTTTTGACTCTCGTTATCCATGTGCTCATTAATATTTTTAATAATTATATGTTTTCTTTTTTCTTTTAGTTATGTTCTTAATACTTAGGAGGACTTTTTCACTTCTTAATTGTACATAATGGATTTATACTTTGGAAGGATCAGGCGTTGATTCTTTGTTTAAATAGTCACTCTTAAGTATTAGTTGAGAAACCCTCATAGCTAGAATCAAAATGGGTTTTTCTTCAATTTCATCTTCAAAGCTACGATTCTTTTTTCAAGACGTGTGATGATTCCTCCATAAACTAAGTTGGAGATTGGCGAACGAGTATCTAATACATGATATGGTGGGTTAGCAAATAGTCAATGTTTAAGCTGACCTAGTTCATGTGCAATTTAAGCTTATTATTCCTAGAGAAGTTCCTCTTGCATATAACATACATTTAATATATGCATCTAAAAGATTGCTCATCAGAAAAGTAAGAATAAGGTTTTGATGTCAAATGTAAGCTCTTTATCTAGAAAATTTTTAAAAATACATGCAAATCTTTTATAATATTAGATTATAATCTTAAACTTGCATGGATGGCCGACTTTGCATTACAAAATGAAGCAAAAGTCTAATTATGAGAAACCAAGCAAGAGTTCAAGAAAGTGCCAAGCAAGCATAGGATTAAGGCCATCATAAAAGCTTACCCAAGAAGATATGATTAAATTTTAAATTTATGTTCTAGAAGTTTGGCTTTTTAAATTTTATTATGCATATGGGTTGGCCACTTACTGTATATTAAAGAATAAAATAAATTAATAAAAGTGATTGACAGCTTCCTATATTAATAGCCATCCTCTCCTTTCAAATTTTATCCTTCTTCTTTTTCAATGATGGTCAATATAATATTTATAAATAAAGATAGCATGTAATACTACTTTAGCTTTCAAATTACATATTACATTGGAGAACATCTTTATGACTATGTTAGTGGTTCCTCATGGTCTAATTTAATCTTTTCTTGGAGAGAGTGATTACTTATATTGTAAGTAATTTTTAAAAATTTTAAAATATATAGTTAATTAATTTCTCACATTCATTTATATCTTAAGAATGACATATTCTCAATTTTTGGAGATCAATTAATGTGACTAATAATTTTAAAAATGTTTTTTTAATTCTTAGACCTAGTTAAATGAATCTAAAAATTTTTTATGAAATTTTGGGATGATCATAAATATGATGCCAACCCCTCTAAATTTTATAAGAATTGGTTTGGCTATATGCAATTTTTTGACTTTTTAAAGCAAATTAGCCATTATTTCAAACTATTATTTTACTCTTGTGTGGACCAAAGACCTTAGTAAGCTTGTCATAGATCTATGTTACTAGTTGAACCATAACTTAGCTTTTTTAGAATTTTTTAGTTTTTATATATAAACTATTTAATTATTTAATTATTTATTTAAATAAAATATCTAAGTACCATTGAAAATTTTGAGATTGTATAAATATGTTGACCTCACTTTTGGAGTGAGGATTCGATCTTCCCATCTTAGACTTAGAAGCCTTCTAGACACTAAGACTTCCTTAGTCATAGGGCACTTCTAGTGGTTAGGTAAGAACTTAACCCAAACATAGAGGCTTAAGAGGAGTTGCCCTAGGCTATGCCTTAGAACTAAAGGAACCTACCCATCCTATAGCCCAACCAAGACCCATGCCTACCTCTTTAGCCAAAACCAAATCTCAAACCAATTCAACCAATCCCAATTGAATTCCAATTCATATACAAGTCAAATCATTGAAACCCATAACCTAAATCCATCTTAATCCTTAAAGCCAACCATATGGACTTAACCAAAATTTCTTCAATCCAAAGTAATTCAATTGATTTTCACAAAAGCACTCCAACCATTCAAACCTTCATTCCAATCTCTACAATCAAGCCAATTAACCAAAATCAATTCAATTAACTCAAGCTAGCCCATTTGAACCCAAAATATTTAAATGAGATAAAATCCAATTAAACCCAAATAAATTGCAATCAAATCCATAAACCAATCCTAAATCAATTTTAAACTCAAATAGACCTAATTCCACCCAGAAGCAACCCAATTGACCCATTGGGTTCACTTAACCCAAAGTGACCTAAAGGACCCATTTGAACCAAACTCCAATCCAACCCAAATTGGATTGAACCAACCATCCAAAACCTCCCACAATGATTGTTGATCATCATTGATTGATCAATTGCAATCAATTGGGCCAAGCCAAGTCAATTTGGTCATTTGATCAAGTTGACCCAATTAGCCTACATAAGCCCAAATTGAACAAAATTCATTCCAAACCCAATCAATTGAAACCAATGACCCTAACCAACTTCAAATTGATTCTTGAGCATGACTTGACCAGCAATTGAGCCAAATCAAATCCACTTGGCCTCTTGACCCAAGTTGACCCAAGTTGACCCAAAACTAATTGAGCCAAATCAAATCCTACTTAAAATTGATTATAACCAATGGTTCAAATCCATAACGAATTGATTATTGAATATGTTCAAACCCTTGGTTAAACCCAATTTGATCAATTGAACCCAATTGACCTATTTAGCCCAAATTGACCTAAAGGGTTAAATTAGTCATAATTATTCTTAAACCCAAATTGATTGAAATAAAAACCTACAATCATCTTCAAATAATTAATTTAACCTAAAACAACACGTAACCCAAGCCAATTTGGTCAATTTGACCAAATTGGTCAACTTAGCCCATTTGACCCATATGAACCCATATTTGTCAAATTCAAATTTAATCTAAATTAAATCGAACCATTTACTCCTAAATATCCCAAATCATCATTTAAACTTGACCCAAGACTTGGTTTAATGCAATTTGACCAATTAGTCAACCTAACCAAACCTAGCCCAACATGATCAACATGGGTCAAATTGAGCCAAACCCAACCAAATCAAGCCCAAACCCATTCAAACTTGGCATGACCCACCCTTGGGTTACCATGGGTCAGCCCAAATCCAATCCAACCCAAACCAAATCTAAATTGACCTATTCCCATTGGGTAAAGACTTCCAAATGGGACAAAACCTATTGTTGGATGGTGAAACCCACTCTCCTACCCTTAGCAGCAACCCTAAGCTCAAATTAGACATGAGGATCGCTAGCTCACCTGACCAAAAGCTGGTTGGGTCAATCATGTACCAAGTGGAGGTGAGCTAACCCACATCCCCACATTGAAACACTTGGAAACCAAGGATAAGCCACCTCAGCTTTGGAAGCCCACTCCCTTTCACTCCTCCACCAAACAGAGCCACCTCACCAATTCCCTACCTCACATCTTAGAAAGTTATCAGCTAAGTTAAGCATATATGATGCCCTTGTCTTATCTAAAGAGATGAGAGAATCTCTAATTAAAGCCTTGCTTGATCTAGAGATATACTTAGCTAGGCTGACCACTTCTGGAGAAGAAGCATGCTATTCAAAGGAGATCCTAGGAGTTATATTCACATATGAAGACCTACTTCTAAGAATGATCGAGCACAATTATGCCTTACATTATAGTGGATGTTGGCAGATTCAGGCTATCTAGAGTTTTGGCTGATCTAAGTGCATCATTCAACATTATGAGTTTAAGAACTGTGGTGAAATATTATTCTTTATGTACACTTCCATCTTCAATCTATGTGGATAAAATGAAGATAGAAATGTACTTTTCATTTGAACACCACGTAGATCCACAGATGTTCTTCTTAGGGTGATCGAGTATGACATTGAAAAATAATGTACTATCTTGAAAGATAAAAGTCACCATCCTACAATGGACCTAATCACCAAATAAGGACTCCTAATGATAATGGGTCTTCAAATGTACCAGAGATTCTTTCCCTACTTTACATGGAAAAGTAAAGTAGGGTTTATTTTAAATCAAGTTCATTAAGTTCCCTATGGAGGTAAGCCCCCATAATTAATTATATCTTAAGGAATAAGATTCCTTAAGAATACTCTCGATTAAGGTAAATGATCATTATCTCCAAAGATTTCAAAGATAGGACTATCAATCAATTGGTTATTTTTGAAAGATCAAGTGGAATTGATCAAGAGGAGGGAGAGATTATCAAAACCAAGAGGAGATGAGTAGGGGATGCTCATGATACTAGGAAGCTTAGTGAGCATCCCAAACTATTCTATGGTTGGGCTTTACATTTTTGAAATTAAGGAGAATTGTTTATTTGAGTTAAATTTTTAATAGAAATTTAGGGATTACAATTCCGTAACACAAGATCATGGAAATTTCTAAGAGGTGAGGATTTATGCTTGTAGCCTGCAAAGGGGAGAAGCAAACTTGGATCCTAAATCTAGGGAGGTTTGGCAAGGGCCAAAGCATGACCTAAATCTAAGGAAAAAATAGGTATATAGTTTACCTCCACAAGAGAGGATAAACCACTAGACTGTTTGGACTTACAACTGCCTGGGGGTTGCCGCCAACTAACTCCTCCTATAATTTTAAATACATATAGGCAAGTCATATGCTTTTGTAAGATAGCTAGGTTGTGATTTATTTAGAATAGAGGCTAAGTCTTTAAACTCACTCCCTAAGAGACTAGATCATGTAGGGCATGAACTCTTGACTTAGTCTAATGCAAATTTTGTTAAGTTTATTTTCATTCTAGATAATTAATTTGACACAAGCTATGGGATTCGTCTGCCTAATTCATGAGAAACTGGTTATGCGAAAAAATTAGCATGAAGGAGGTGTGTTTCCACCATGGCTCTTAAAGGTCAAGCCATGTTCTATGGTAATGGTGGAAGCCCTCCATAAGCAAGAGTGAAGTAAGATGATTTTATATGCATGATGTGAAACATACAACATCCATCTAAGGGGTTGCTAAATCTTTTATCTTGATTTTATATCCTAAGCTTTAGGTGAGGTTATGAGTTGTATAATTTTAATTTTGAGTTGATTAATTAGATATAAAATTTATTTTTCTCTAAGAGCCTAATTGCATCCAAGCCATTCAGCAAAGCAAGGAAGAAATTAGAGAAAACATGCCATCTTAATGCACAAGCTAAACAAACATCAAACAATTTTATAAAGCTAACATAAAAGAATAAAAGGCCTATTGTAGTCAAGCTCCACTGCACAAACCTGAAAAGAAATGGGTAGTGGAGCTCTACCCTTATACAACCCAGATTATAAATGAATAATTACAACTTAGAAGGAATTTATGTTATGGGGGTCTTCATTCTTCATTTCTTCATTTCTTCTTTCCTTTATTTCTTTCTTTCTTCCTTTCTTTCCTTCTTTTAGTTAGTTGGGGTATGGTTGCCTTAAGGCTTCACACGGTGCATAAGACTTGGTCTTATGACAAATGTTCACCATAATCCCCTATAACATTCATTCCAAATCCTAATTACAAAAATTACATGAAAATGGGAAAAGTAAATCTAACTAAACCTTGCAAAGCAGAGATTAGCTAAACACACCATATAATCCCAAGCATGCATATGAATAATTTGTACTTAGCACCCCACACATGGGTAACCAAGTCCACCTGGCCTATTTTTGGATTATGCTTAGGGGAATAAGCAACATGCATAGCAAAATAATTTATATTTTTATTACAGTGCCCCTTAAGCACAATCCCCCACAGAAGATAATGATTAGACTAAGATCGTCCTACCATTCAGTTTATACACATACACCCTAACACCCAGTCTAAAATAATACTCACAAAATAAAACATATATCAAACCATGCTAGAAGTGGTGACTTAATCTAATGTGTGTGATTTAAATCTTGTGTAGCATGTCCTAGCTAGGCTTTAGAGTTGTAATTTTCTAAGTGTAAGGGATTTAATTTATAAAGGGTGGTTTCACTTTAAGTTGTTCATTTAATTTGCAAGTTTTAATTAGTATATTCTTTCATTTCATTCGGCTTACACTTAACAACTAAGTGTTATAAAGAGAAGAAAGAAAGGGAATCTCTCTTCTATCCCTACTTTATGTCATTTCTAAAGCGAGTTAATTAGTGAATTTCTTTTAGTGAAGGGCTTATTATATATTTTACCTAATCCTAAGTTTAGGCTTAGTTTAAATAAACTTATTAAATAAGAGAGACATCTCAAGATTAATTGAGATGAATTACTACCACATACACATATTCATTTACTTCTTTTTCTCATGCATATCAAGCACATGGATAAATTCTAAGCATATCTATACATGCAATTTAGATTCCTAACATACTTGAATGATGAAGGCAAGAGAGTATAGTTATGGTTTAAATATTTCATTTTGATTGAATCATAATGCATATCTTTTGTAGAAAAAAGGGGTTTTCATCCATTAATTACAGGCACACTTAAATGTATAAATGCTTTAATTGAGTACGACGCCATTGTTCTGCACCAGGGGCATAAAGCACAAGTCCTACTTAGGGCTAATTAAAGCCTCGTAGCCCTAGGATGTCTAGACTAATATACCCCTTTGCTTAGATACATATGAGTGTAGAAACAAACATAATGATGGAAAATCCATGCAAAAATCATATTTTTGATTTATTTGATTCATGCTTTCTATTCATCAGTCATGTCAAACTTATACATATATAAGAGTTAAAAGTGAGTACGGCTCCATTGTTCTACACCAGGGTTGTAAACCATGAGTCCTACTTGGGGCTAATTAAAGCCTCGCAGCCCCGGGATGTCCATACTAATATACCACTTTTCTCAAATACAAATGAATGTGCAAAAAAAAACTATAAAATAGGAAACAATGCAAATAACCATATTGATAGGATTGCATGATTTATATATACGATGTGAAATTCTTCCTAAATCCTAACATAGAGATACATAGGGATAGATTTAGACAAATGTTATGTTCTTTTCAAATGAACTATACATTTGTGAATCCAATATGAATCTATATAAGGTAAGGAAAGAGGACTTCACATTGCATATTCTATATTACCAACACATGCAACTTATAGGTATTTGTAATTAATATCATTCTGCATATTGATTCATATATTTTTGGAACAGAAATATTGATTTAATAGTGATGATAGCCACACATATTTAATTTGAATCAACACATGCAATTTGACATAAAAGGAATCATTTCAATTTTTGTTAATTTTGAAAAGAATGCATGTATGATTACATATGACAAGCAACATTTAGCATGATAGGGAAAGAAGTAAATGAAAATAAGCAAGCAATTGCATTCATCTCACTTAATTCCTAAGGACAATCATACAAATAAAGCTATTTAAAATAAACTAAAGTTCTTTTATGGATACTTTATCTTTATGTTTGATTTGAGTTAAGTGAAATGAGAGAGGTTTGCTGATCCTAATCCCATTCATGTGTAAGTTAATTTTGGTTTAATGAGAAGGTAATTAAGTTAATTTTATGGTTTAGTTAGGTTAAGATATGAATTAAATGAATTAATTAAACCTTACCTATATCACCTTAAGTTAATTGATTAAACAATTTTGAGCAGATATGATATGCAACCATATGAAAAATAAATTTGTAATGTTCCCAAGAAATGAAAGGGGCCTAATGCAATTAGCTCAAAAATGATTAATTAATTAAGCTTAAGGAGCTCACCTAATTACTCTTATGGTTTTCTCACACATGTGAGCTAACCAAAATTTCATCATCTCTTACTTTGGGTTATTGAACACCCAAAGAGCTACCCAAGATTAGATTATAGAAATGGATTAATTAAGTTCATTAATTTGTTAATTAAATTTGAATTAGCCTTAGCCAACTAAAGCGAGATGGGCTTAGAGAAAGAGACAAAGAAGAGAGCCTAGTTTCAATCCCTAAATCCTTTCAATTAATTGATTAAGGGTCAGAAATGATTTAGGTTCTGATTAATTTTGTTGATTAATTAATTAAGAGGAGTTAATTAATTAATTATTAAGAGAGATTCGAGAAGACTTAAAGAAAAGAATGGAAGAGGGAGTCACAATCCATTTCCCTAGACTCTATCATCATTAACAGAGGTTAACAAGCTTGATTAATTGACTAATTTGTTATTCATTTGCTTAATTATCATTAATTACATTAAGAAGGTGATTAAGTCTTAATCTATTGATTTATCTAATTAAGCAAACAATAAATTCTCAAAAAATAAGGGAGGTAGAAGTCATCCCCATAAATGTACACAAAAGGTTTGAGATTAATTGGATGGTTAATTAGAGAGTAATTAGGCTAATTACATTTGCAATTAAGTATTAATTAAGCCAAATTCATTGTTCAAAATCAATTAATAATAATTTTCCTAGTTTCTACTCTGCAATATCTTTAGAATGAACCTGAGTTTATATTTTTTTTAGATTTTTCTACAATTAGTTATGAATTTAGGAAGTTTCAGTTGATTTAAGTGATTTTTATGAAGTCTGTTAATTTATTTTACTAAAATAAATCATGTGAAACTCAAAATTCATTATCTTCTAATCCAAAGGTCCTTTTGACTTGAAATGTTTATGGTAGGTGTATTTTAACTTCAGTTTTAATCTCTGGAAATTTCAACTTAATCTCACATGTATTGTAGGTTTAATTAATAAAATTTGATGTTTACTTAAACTCAAATTACACTCAAAATATTCAGTAAAATTTGGAAATTTTGAGTTTGTTGGACTCTTCTCAGAAAGATGAATCTAACGAGCTCTTGTTAATAATTTTTCATTAAGTATTTTATTTTCTATAAATTCTTGAAGTTTCAGGTGATTTAAGCAATTTTTTAAGATCAGAAAATTTGATTTTTCCACTTAGCAGCCACACGCATGCTGACATGGAAATGTCGCTCACATGGCATTGATTGAATGTGCGGTGCGCACGTGATGTTGCATAACCGGGCGCAGGTGTCGCCGCGATGGGAGTGGGAAACCGCAGGTGCATAGTGACCATGACGCGGTTTGTCTGGACCGTACGATCACATATCATATGGTCCAGATTGCATCCACCAATCCAAAGGTAGGGATCGTGCGATCTGAGCCATCTAATCCTACAAACTGCGAGATCAGATGGCTGATGCTATTTGGCTAGCAAGAATGGGCTAACTGACGGGTTTGGGAAGAAAAATGAGAAATTCTAAATGAAATCTTATCCAAATGGACTCATTTTCATATCGATTCAGAAACTTCTATTTTCTAATTGGGATGATATAAAATAAAAATACAGGATTATCTAGGGTAAATTCTTTAAATCATGCAAAAAATTATCACAAATGAAGGATCCTAAGCCGACTAAGGGTTTTTTGAAAGTTACCTCACCAGGGATGATTTCTTATGGCGGTGATGATCCGAGCATGCTGTTGAGTGGGGGAAGAGGCCATGGAATGAGCTTGGATCTTCTCCTTCATGTCGTAACAAAGTTTCCACTGGTAATCACCATTTCCTCACTGAAATCCACTTAGTTTTGGTGTATTTCTCTCCAAAATGAAGTGGGGATGATTGCTAATGGGTTTTGGGAGCTTTAGGGAGGGAAATGATGGGAATGTGTTACTTTCTTTAGCCTCTAATGCCTTTGTTTCAAAAGTGGCTGAAAATCCCATTTTTCTTTGAATTTTTGGCTCCAAAGTATTGTCATTTGGCTTGGGGTGGTTGGGAATAGAAGAGAATCATCCTAGGTGGCTCATTTTGGTTGACTAAGGCATGAAAAGTAGCTGTTATGAAGGACAAATGGGTGTCCTAGAAAAAGAGAGGTGATAGTCCTTCATGCCAAGTGTTCTAATGGGAGAGATGCGGTGATTTCACCTCCCCATGAGTCATGGTTGCCCCTACTAGTCCTTGGGTTAGAAAATCAATGTCTTTGGTGCCTATGTGGACCAATGGATGAGTGCAAAGTGGCCAAGGAAGAGAAATGACCACTTGGGCAAGTGTCTTTTCTCATGGGATGTGCTTAACCTAAGTGCAGAGTGGCCATTTAGCATTGAATTTGATTTGAGAAGATTTGAAATGAGTCAAAAGTAAGATGGACCAAATTTCATGTCATTTGAAGTTCATTTAGTTTAATTTGGGTCAATTTGACCCATTTGGGTCAAAAATTTAAAAATGGGTGAACCAATTGGTCAAATTGGGTCAAACCAATAGTTGGGTCAAGTTCAAATGACCATTTGGATTGTGTTGGTTCAATTGGTTTTAATCAATTTAGTTTAATACAGATATAATTTGGATTTTGGCCAATTTGATCCTTAAGGTTAAATTTAGGCTAAGTTGACCAATTTGACACAATTGACCAAATTGACTTGAATCATGGCTTAGTTTAGGTATGGTTGATCATTTGAAATATATTGTAGGCTTTGGTTAAGTTCAATTTAGATTTTATTGGGTTTTAGGTTGATTTGACCCTTAAGGTTAAATTAGGCTAAGTTGGGTTAGGTTGACCAATTGGTCAAATTGAGATTAGTTGAGGCTTTGGTCAAGTTCAATAATCAATTTGGAGTGAACTTGAGCCATTGGTTGCAATTAATTTGGTTTAGATTGCAATTTGGCTAGTTTGGGATCATATAGGTTAAGTGTTGACTTGGTCAAAGGCTAGGTTTGATTGGTTTAACCCAATTTGGGTGATTGATCATCCTAGGATGACTGTTGCTCACAATGCGAGGCTTAGATGGGCTTAGTTCATTCTAATTTTGGCTGGATTAGAATTTAGCTCGAAAGGGTGCTTTAGGTCACTTTGGGTCAAGTGAGCCTAAGTGGGTCAATTGGCTTGATCAAGGCTTGATTCAAGTTTGGTTGAACTCATATATGGACTTGTGATTGAAATATAAATCCATTTGCAAGTGATTTGGATTCAAATGGGTTTTGATTCATTTGACAATTTCAAGTCAAAAGGGTGAATATGGGTTTGACTTGGGTTAGCTTGATTTTGATTCGATGATTGAAGTTTGTGTTTATATTTGGTTTGTGATTGAAGGGTTGATTGAATCATGAAGAAAATCCAAGGGTTTGGTTTGATTTGAGTTTGATTTGGTTAAGTTCAAGACTTTGACTTAAAAAGGCACAAGTTGGATTTTGATTTGATTTGAATTTGGGTTTTGAATTGATTTTGATTATTTGAATTTATATTTCATTTATATTTATAAATATAAATGAGAATATAAATGGGTTATGAGAAAGTCTTTTGAATTTGGAGTGATTTGGAATTGGAATTTGGGCTAAGTCCATAAGATCAAATCAAAGGGTTTAGGAAAGATTTTGGGATTTGAATTCAATCATAAGTTTCAATCATTTGATTTAGAATTTATTGGTGATTTGGATTTGAAATTAATTTGAATTGGTTTGAATTTGGAATTGAAATTTAATTTAGAATTGATTTTAATTTGAAGTTGATTTGAATTTCAGGTTGATTTGAATTTAAAGTTGATTTCACTCTGAAGTTGATTTGAATTTGAAGTTAACTTGAGAGAAGGAAGTAAGGATTTGGTTCAAGCTAAAGGGTAGGCAAGTTTTTTTAATACCTCATAAGGCATAACCCATTCATATGGCTAACTCTTCTAAGTCTCTGAGATTAGGTTAAGTGTTCACCTAATCACTAGAAGTGTCTTAAGACTAGGAACTCTTAATGTCTAGAGGAGTCCTTATGCCTAGGATGAATACGTTGAAAGCTCACTCAAAAAGTGAGGCCAATAGGTGTGGCGTGACTGACAAGGCATACCACATGTATTGGTGTTAATCGAGATGATCAACAACGTTGAACGATCATAAGCACTAACATAAATGATCTACTCCCAAACTAGAGGTGTAGAAGGAATCAAGAGCTTAGTGCAATGTCACTATACTCATTTCAGAGACATAAGAGAGTGAAGGAGGAATCCACTAGGGATTGAGTCTCTGAACCTTCCACTAGGGAAAAAGGTTCATGTCATCCACCAAGGATAAGTGGTTTGATTTGATTTTGTCTTGCTAGAGAGAAAATTGATTTGATTTGTTGATTTACTGCTCCACTAGGGATGAAAATATGAACTTTCCATTAGGGGAGCAAGTTCAAGTCATCCACTGGGCCGAGAGGTTGTGAAATCTACTAAGGGATTAGGATTCAGAATCTACTAGGGATAGAAAATTTAAACACTCCACTAGGGAAGAAAGTTCAAGTTGGATTGAGTTGATTCCACTGGGAGAATAAAAAAGATTTGCATCTCACTAAGGAGAAGCAGA
This sequence comes from Cymbidium sinense, assembly GCA_021442155.1. Lineage (NCBI taxonomy): Eukaryota > Viridiplantae > Streptophyta > Magnoliopsida > Asparagales > Orchidaceae > Cymbidium > Cymbidium sinense. Next base: position 23,654,342 of record CM038229.1, read on the forward strand.
TTGATTTGTTTGTTTAATTTTTTTTTACTCCACTAGGGAGGAGGATTGGATTTATTTTGTTTGTTGTTTTAAATTTTTTGAGATGGACCCTATCAGTTTGCGATGGATTATACTGAGAAGGAGCTTATATTAGCCTAGACCTATCTGAGATTTACCAATCCAAAGGGGTAGTCTGCCAGCCACATGGTTGGACTACTCAACCAAAGGGGTTTCCTTTCAATTTGCAGCAGTCAATTCAGAAAAAAAAGCATGGGGACTCACATCTTCCACTACAAAAGAATGCTGGGGGTGACACATTAGCAAGGTAACATGCTTTCCCAACCTAGGGCTGACTACCGAGTGAATGCCATCGGGGGACTTAAATTAGCTCAAAGATAGTAAAAGTTAATTTCATTTTTTTTAATTACTTCTGATGGATCCCATTGGTTTGCAATGGACTACACCAAATAGGAGGCACATTGGCCTTAGCCTAACTTCAGATTTACCAATCCAAAAGGAATAGTTTCTTAGTCGAGGGGAGAACTATCCAACCAAATTGGTGTCTTTCGATTTGCAATGATTAACTTAAGAAAGAAAGCTCGGAGACTCACATCTTTCCTGAATAAGAGACCACTAGGGCCACACATTAGTAATGTAACATGTTAACCTGATCTAGGGCTACCCATCAGTTTGCGATAATCATGCTAGAAAGAATGCGTAGTAGAGTTATATCTTCCAAAGAGAATTGATTATTGGGGTAACCTATTTGTGGCAAACAGATTGAACCCGACCTAAGGGTGACTACTAAGAGAGTGCTGACCTAAGGATTTATCTCTTCTCAAGCATAGTCAAGCTACTCCTATAGGGAGTTCTGCTAACACTACCCTAAAGATAGGATGCTTTCTTGGGAAAGGGGACATTGGGGGTTTGATTTCCTAATCCACAAGCAAATTTTGTTTATTTTGTTTATTTGTTTATTTATAATTGACCCTATTTTTTTGTGAGGGATCATACTAAGAAGGATCTTATATTAGCCTAGATCTATCTCAAATTTACTGAACCAAGGGAGAACCTGTGCATCTCTTGAACAAATTCTTCAACCACAGGGGTGGCTACTAGGAAAGGGGGACTGTCCAATCCAAAAATAACCCAGGTAGTGTCTAAATGGGGTTGCAAAGTACGTGATCCAAATAGAGTTCCCATAGGGAGAGGGGCCGCTAAGGGCTTTATCCAAAACCCTGGAGAAGATAATATCTATAGGTATTCGGTGGCCAACTCAAGAAGAAAGCATGGGGACTCACATCTGCCAAGAGTGGTGTATCCTCCAGGTGAGTTGATGTCAACATAGCGAACATCAACCAACCTAAGGTGCCCATCGATTTGCGGCAATCAGCCTAAGAAGAAAGCCTCGGGGACTCACATCTTCCTTTATCGGGGATAGTCATCTTCTCTTCACAGCTATTCGACCTAGGGAAACTTGTGAGTGAATGCCTCTAGGGCACTTATTGATGTAGAACATCATGAGGATTAACAAATTAGAGCCCAAGGCCCATTTACAAGATCTCAAGCTAATCATGAGGATCAACAAATTAGAGTCCAAGGCCCATTTACAAGATCTCAAGCTAAAGCCCAAGAAAATTCAAGAAAGAAGAAGACTTAGCCCATTAGTCTGCTAAGGCCCATTTTATGATTTCATCTTTTTTATGTAATTTTTATTTTCTTCTAGAAACTCCATGTTTGAAATTTTGCATTTAAAATTCAAAGCATGACATGTGAGGTGGTTGAATCCACATAAAATAATAGCATGTGAAATGGGTGGATGGCATAAAATAATGAGGCAATTTATTGCTTCACATTAATGTGGCCACCCACCTTTCCTCCATATTTTGAATTCTTTTCTTTGAAAGATGCTTGTAATGGCTATAAATAGCCCCTCTTATTAGAATGAAGGAGATCTTTTGGCAATTACAAATTTTTGAGTTATTCTTGTGGTTTGAGAGCTTGGTGGCCAAACCTTTGGCAATCCTTGGTGGGAGAGCTAGTTATCCAACATATCTTCTTCCTTCACCTCCAATACCCACGTTCTCTCAATCTCATCAAAAGAAAGAGAGCCCACCTCCATCAAATTTGGTATCAGAGCGAAGCCTGGAAGGAGCAAATTTGGTCAAAAGTTTGCTTCAACAAAGGGAGCAACTCAAGTGTTGGACTTGTCTTCAAACTTGTGAGTTTTTCTTGGACTTGTGAGGTTAATTAATTTTCTTTTATGTGATAGTTTAAAAGCATATTAGTAGCTTGGAAAGATATATATTGCTTGCAAGTTTATGGTGATAGCATAAAATTTCAATTAGTAAGCTCCATTATATATTTTAGCCATTTTCCAATTGTGTGAATGTGCGCACCCCCTCCCCCTCCCCTCCAAAAAAAAGAGAAAAAAAATTAAGAGAGTACCTTGGTGAGGTAGTTCATCACCTAAAGCAACCTAGCCATTAGTGCAAATCAAAATCTAATTACTTGCTTTGTTATCTTTGTTATTGTTTATGGTTAATTTTAGAAGTTTCTTTGATTAACTTATGATAACTTGCTTTCTTAAAAAAAAAAAGAGGCTTGATAAATTTGAGCATTTTTATTTCATTGCATTAAAAAAATATATATATATAAAATATGCATGAATAATAATATAAGTGTGTTAAACTTGGTGATTTTGGAAGCTAAATAGAACTTTGTCAAAAAGACCTAAATTGTCTAAGGAGAGCTTGGGATTTAAGTGGTCTTGTACCCCCCTCCTCACCTGGAAGTTCTCTTAGCTTAAAATTTCACTTTGATTGCACAATTATATTATACTTATTTATTTAATTTTTTTCATTTTTTTTATTGGTCCCTTTTCATATATCTTTTTTTTTCTTCCTTAAAAAAAAAAAATCTCATGGCACTAAAATCTATCTCTCAAGATCAAGTTGAAAATTTGACTAGATTAGTTGATGCCTTAGATCTTAGGATCCAAGACAATGAACTAAAAACTCAACAAATAAAAGAAAGTAAGAATCAAATGCAAGAACTTAAACAACAAATGCAAACTCTTTAGTGCATCTACAAAATAATAGAGTACCAACTCCTCCTCCAATACCTACTCGACTGCCAATAGGGATAGATGAAGAAGATTCATATCCAAACCATAGAGAAAATCAACCACTTAGAAGACAATCAATTGCTAGAAATGGTGGAACGAGAGAAACTTATTTTAAGACTATAGAAGACTCTAATGATCCATCTCGAAGAGTTAAAGTAGAAGCCCCAACTTATGATGGTATACATGATCCAAATAAATTTCTCGATTGGTTAGTTCAAATGGATGACTTCTTTGATTGGTATAAAATGGATGATTACCAAAGGATTACTTTTGCTAAAATGAAATTGATAGGGCATGCTAAAATTTATTGGACAAATACTTTAGCTAAAGAACAAAGATTAGGAAGGACAAACCTAACTTGGATAGAAATGAAAAAATGTTAAGAGCAAATCGCCCTAGGCATCATGATAAGAAGCTACATAGCCAATTATTAACTTTGAGACAAGGTAATTATCTTGTAACTGAATACTTGAACACTTTTGAAGATCTAGTTTCTAGAACTGATTGATAATGATTGGCAATTAGCCAATAAATTTGTTATTGGACTTAGGGCTGAAATTAGAAATGAAGTTGAATTATTTGACCCACAATCTTTAGAGGAAGCATTTCATTATGCATTATTGGTTGAACAACAAAAGAAATCTACCTCCCTCTCTAAAATTAAAAGTCAAGTACCTTCCATTTCATCTAATAGATCTACTGTTAGACCAGCCCATCCAAATGGCCCATCTCATTTGCCTAAAACTTCAATTGAAGGGAGCTCTAAGAACATTAGGGAAGTAATATGTTTTAAATGTCATAAAAAGGTCATATGAAAAAATCAAAAGCTCAAATCTTATTTTTAGAAGAAGTTGAAAATCCAATAGATGATAATCTAGAAGAAGTTTATGATGACACCCCATTATCTCGATGAAGAATTGGAATTAAGCGATGACCCTCATGTTAATGTGATGAGATGTCTTCTTGTAATAAAAATGAGGCAAAAGATTGGAGGAGAAAGAACATATTTTGCATGTATGTTTTGTGTAATGGAAAGAGATGTAGGTTAGTTATAGATGGAGAGAGTGCTACGAATGTCATTTCAACACACACCTTAACTCGAGCCAACCTAAAATTTGAACCTCACCTTGAACCATTTCATGTTAGTTGGGTAAATCATACATCTCTTCCCATCACCAATCGGTGTTTAGTTCCTATTAAAATAGGAAGCTATGAGGATCAAATTTGGTGTGATGTTCTCCCTATGGACATTACTCATATTCTCTTAGGACGACTTTGGCTGTATGATATGAATGTTATTCACTATGGTAGGGAAAATACTTATGTTTTAAACATAATAATAAGACTATTAAACACCTACCAATAAAGCCAGAGAAAACACCCTCCATAACACCACACAAATAACTTCGACTCAACCTAAACCTCTATTGAAGAAAAATGCCAAACTTCAATTAATTATCATAGAAAATCCTACTTAGCTAACACTATCATTTCTGATCCTTACTTTAAAACACCTACTCTTTCTCCTTTGACCCCAAAGATAGAAATAATAAGTTTTGGCATTTTACAAAAAGAATTTTCTGATCCATTTCTTCTTCACATATTACATGTAAAAGAAGTACTCTAATGAGACTCACATACCCGTGGTCTCTTCTCTTCTTTCTGATTTTAACGATATTGCACCTGATGAGCTTCCTGATGAGCTACCTCCTCTAAGAGATATTCAACATGCTATTGAGTTCTTACCCGGTTCTCAAATTTCTAATCTTCCACATTATAGGATGAACCCTACCAAGCATGTTGAGATTAAAAGACAAGTTGAGGAATTATTAAGAAAGGGTTTTATTCAAGAGAGTCTTAGCCCTTGTGCAGTCCTAGCATTATTAACTCCAAAGAAAGATGGAACATGGCGAATGTGTGTTGATAGTCGAGCGATAAATAAAATTACTATCAAATATAGGTTTCCTATTCCCTGATTAGATGATATGTTAGATTTAATCTCAGGAGCAAATTTTTTTCAAAGATTGATCTAAAAAGTGGATATCATCAAATTCAATTAGATCGGAGATGAGTGGAAGATGGCTTTTAAGACCCCTACTGGACTTTATGAATGGCTTGTCATGCCCTTTGGACTTTCAAATGCTCCTAGCACATTTATGAGATTAATGAATCGTTCTTAAACCATATATAGGTAAATTTTTGGTGGTGTATTTTGATGATATTCGATTTTTAGTCCAAGTGAAAATGAACATCTACAACACCTACAAAAAGTCTTTGAACTACTTAGACAAGAGTAATTATACATTAATTTAAAAAAGTATTTCTTTTTGCAAGCTGAGGTAATCTTTTTAGGCTTTATTATATCCACTAATGGGCTTAAACCTGATCCATCTAAAGTGAAAGCAATCTTAGATTGGCCACCTAAAAGTTTTAAGTTAGAAGCTTCCATGGTTTAGCCACTTTTTATCGGAGATTTATTAAGAATTTTAGTACCATTGTTGCCAATAATATACTAAAATTAGATAAATTTTGTTGGACTTCTAATGCAAAAGGCATTAGAGCAAATTAAAGTTCTTATCACTTCTGCACCAATCCTTAGACTTCCGATTTTCTAAAGCCTTTGAAGTGACATGTGATGCTTGTGAATTTGGATAGGTGGAATTTTAAGTCAAGAGAATCATCCTATAACATTCTTTAGTGAAAAGTTAAATGAAGCTAAACAATGATATTCCACTTATGATGAGAGTTTTATCTAATTCAATCCTTAAGGCATTACACTATCTCTTACATTGAGAATTTATACTTAATTGATCACCATGCCTTAAAATTCATTAATACTCAACAAAAAATTAAGTCATAGGCATGCAAAATGGGTTGAATTTTTACAAGACTACTCTTTTGTTCTAAAGCATAAGCCTGGAATTGAGAATAAGCCTGCTAATGCTTTATCTAGGGTAAACCTAATGATTTCCTCTTTAGAATTGAGAATCCTAGGATTTGATAGAATTAAAGATGATTATATTGTGTGCCCTGACTTTCACCTAACTTATCTTGAACACCTAGATAAACCAATAACTTTACAAGGGACATTCTTGATAACAAATGGATATTTATATAAAGGAAAACAATTATGCATTCCTCGATCTTCTCTTAGAGAATTCCTTATCACTGAGCTACATGTTGGGGGTGTAGCTGGTCATTTTGGAAAGGATAAGACCATATGTTTATTAAAAAATAGATTTTATTGGCCTTCATTAAAATGAGATGTTCAAAAATTAGTGGCTCAATGTTTAATTTGTAAACAGGCTAAAACTATCAAACAAAGGTCTGGACAATACACCTTACCTGTTTCATAGGCCTTGGGAAGACCTATCAATGAATTTTATTCTAGGATTACCTATGACAGCTTGAGGACATGATAGTATTTTTGTTGTAGTGGATAGGTTCTCAAAATGGCTCATTTCTTACCTTGTTCAAAACAAATGATGCTTCTTATATAGCCAAATTATTTTTAAGAAAATAGTGCGACTCCATGGTCTCCTTTAACCATTATTTCTAGAGATGTTAAGTTTGTCTCATATTTTTGGAAAATATTATGGAAATTATTAGGTACCAAATTAAAATTCTCTTCTGCTTTTCACCCACAAACTGATGGACAAACTGAAGTAGTTAATTGTACCTTAGGAAATTTGCTTAGATGTTTGGTAGGTAAAAGTTTAGGAAATTGGGATTTACATTTACCAACCTCCGAATTTGCTTATAATAGTACTATATCTAGAACTACAAAAAAATCACCATTTGAGATAGTCTATGGTCAAAACCCAAGACAACCAATAGATGTAGCCAACCTACCATCTCATGTATTTTCTGATGCAGCATTCTCATTTGCTAAAGATTTTCAAAGCCTCCATGAAGATATAAGAAAGCAAATTACTATAAGTAATGATAATTATGCTTCTAAGGTAAATCATAATTGCTCAACGAAAGAATATAAAGAAGATGATTATGTATTGATTCGCATTCGGCCTGAGCGTTATCAAACTACTAAATATAAGAAATTACATGCACGAGCTTGTGGTCCATTTAAAATTCTCAAGAAAATTGGAACTAATGCTTATCACCTTGATTTGCCGATATGTTCATTCATCCGGTTATTAATATCAAGATATTCTATCATATGAAGGAATTAGAAAACCTCCACTTGTTCAGTCTAACTCTTTAGCAGGAGATATAGCACCGTACTTGCAGAAGCCCTCTTCCTTTAAAGTTGACTATATTATCACCGAGGAAGCACCCATTAATCCAGCTTCTGAACATTGTTTTCTAGTTCGTTGGAAGAATAAGCCACCAGCTGAAGACACGTGGTTGACCCATAGTGATTTGGAGACTTTAGCCCCACAATTAGTAGAAGACTTCTTAGATTTCAACTCTACGGAGCAGAGTTCAATTGAGCCCAGGGGAGTTGATGTAGAACATCATGAGGATCAACAAATTAGAGCCCAAGGCCCATTTACAAGATCTCAAGCTAATCATGAGGATCAACAAATTAGAGTCCAAGGCCCATTTACAAGATCTCAAGCTAAAGCCCAAGAAAATTCAAGAAAGAAGAAGACTTAGCCCATTAGTCTGCTAAGGCCCATTTTATGATTTCATCTTTTTTTATGTAATTTTTAATTTTCTTCTAGAAACTCCATGTTTGAAATTTTGCATTTAAAAATTCAAAGCATGACATGTGAGGTGGTTGAATCCACATAAAATAATAGCATGTGAAATGGGTGGATGGCATAAAATAATGAGGCAATTTATTGCTTCACATTAATGTGGCCACCCACCTTTCCCTCCATGTTTTGAATTCTTTTCTTTTGAAAGATGCTTGTAATGGCTATAAATAGCCCCTCTTATTAGAATGAAGGAGATCTTTTGGCAATTACAAATTTTTGAGTTATTCTTGTGGTTTGAGAGCTTGGTGGCCAAACCTTTGGCAATCCTTGGTGGGAGAGCTAGTTATCCAACATATCTTCTTCCTTCACCTCCAATACCCACGTTCTCTCAATCTCATCAAAAGAAAGAGAGCCCACCTCCATCACTTATATCAACTCAAAAGTAGTCAAGAGAAAAGGAGCCTCTAGGGGACTAATCCAAAACCTCTGATATACTCAACCTAGTTAGTTCATGATTGCTAGTTCAAGAAGAAAGAGTGTAGGCTTACATCTTCTTTAACAAAGTCAACATGAGGTAGCTTATTGGCTGCGTAATGAGGCCTACCAAACTAACAAGGTGCTCATCGGTTTACAATGTCAAGTTAGGAAGAAGGCACGGGGACTCACATCTGCTGGACAAGTGATCACTGGGGTGTCATACTAACAAGGTAGCATGTCAGCCCAACCTAGAGCAGCTAATGAGTAAGTGTCATATGGGGCTTGCTCCCACACCAAAATAGCTTGACTTGAAAGATATGTGTTTGTTGTTGCATTTGTGCTTGAGGGAATAGGATGCCTCTTGGGTTGTCTTACACCTACCCTAAACATGCTGGGGAATTTGATGAAATGGTGCCATGAATGGCAGTTGTGATCCCACTAAGAAAGGATGCCGCTTGGGTTCTCTTACACCTAACTTAGTTGTGCTCGTTGGAATAGGATGCCTCTTAGGTTCTCTTACACCTATTCTAATAGCATTGGGACATGTACTTAATTTATGTTCAGGTTGTGAAAGAAGGATAAGATGCCTCTTGGGTTCTCTTACACCTATCCTAAACACGTTGTGGCGGATTCGCAAACAAGCAAATAATGCTTCAAAAGGAGAGAATATTTTGATGAATTGGAATGAATTTGTTGAAGATAATATTATTTTCAAACATGATTTTCTTAGTAGTATTTCTTTTAATAGAGCCCATTAATTGGAAGCATCGGATGTTCTCTTTTACAATCAATAAGTTGATAAGATCCTCCTTGGTAGGCCTTCTCTATGACAAAAGGGCCTTCCCAAGTGGGTTCAAACTTGCCTCCCATCTTTCGATGTGCAACAATTGGTCTCCTTAGAACTAAGACAAGCTCTCCTACTTGAAAAACTCTAGGGCGGACCAGCTTATTCTGAGCTTGAATCATCTTGGCTTTGTACAACTCGAGGTTCTGGCATGCCCGTAGGCGTCTCTCTTCCAAACCTTCGAGCTCTTCTAACTGCAACTAGGAATTTTTCTCTTGTTGACCTCATTTTTAGGATGAGCTCTTAACCCCTCTAGACATAGGAGTCCTCTCAGACACTAAGGGTTCCTTAGTCTTAACACTTCTAGAGATTAGGTGAACACTTAACCTAACCTTAGAGACTTAGAAGAGTTAGCCATAGGGATAGGTTATGCCTTAGGGGTGTTATGAAAACTTGCCTACCCTATAACTTGAACCAAATCCTTACTCTCTTCTTCCACAGACAAACCCCAAATCATATCAAATCCAATTCAACTTCAAACTCAAACCAATTCCAAATTAAATTTCAAATTAATTCCTTGATTTCCTCAAACCAATTCCAAATCAAATTCAAATCACTTTAAACTCAAGAGATTTTCTCATAACTCATTTATATTCTCATTTATATTCACAAATATAAATGAAATATAAATTCAAATAACCCAAACTCAATTCCAAGTTCAAAAATCTTTTCTAAGCCCTTTGATTCCATCTTATGGACTTAGCTCAAATCAAATTCAAATCAATTCAAATTCAAAAAATTTTCTCATAACCCATTTATATTCTCATTTATATTCACAAATACAAATGAAATATAAATTCAAATACCCAAAATCAAATTCAAAACTCAAACCCAAAGCTACCCTAAAACCAACCTATGCTTCTTCAAGTCAAATTCTTGAACTTAGCCCAATCAAAATCAAATCAATCCAAACCCTTGGATTTTATTCATGATTCAATCAATCCTTCAATCATGAATCCAAATATAAATGTAAACTTCAATCATCAAACCAAAACAAAATTCAAAACTCAAACCCATGTTCATCCTTTGAACTTGAAATTATCAAAAGAATCAAAACCCATTTGACTCCAAATCACTTGCAAATGGATTTATATTTCAATCATAATCTCATATGTAAGTTCAACCAAACTTAAATCAAGCCTTGATCAAGTTAATTGACCCACTTAGGCTCACTTGACCTAAAGTGACCTAAAGTACCTTTTTGAGCCAAATTCTAATTCTACCTAAATTGGATTGAACCAAGACAACCTAAGCCTCACATTGTAAGCAACAATCATCATGAGATGATTAATCACTCAAATTGGGTCAAACCAAGTCAAACCTAAGGGTTGACCAAGTCAACACTTAGCCAAAATGAAACTTAAACTAGCCAAAATCCACCATAGGCCAAATTAATTGAAACCACTGATCAAAACCAATTCATGATCACTATTTGAACTTGACCAAGTCATCATTTGATCCTAACCCAGTCCAATTGGCCACTTGACCCAACTTGACCTAAAAAGTCAAAATATGTCAAATATTGATCTAAGATAAATTGATTACAACCAATGGGTCAAATTCATTCTAAACCACTTATTGAACTTGACCAAAGCCTCAATTGGCCAATTAGACCTAACCTAACCCTACTTGACCTAAAAGGTCAAATCAACTTGAAACTTAACCAAACCAAAATTGATTAAAATCAAAGCTTGCAAAACATTTTAAATGACCAACCAAGCCTAAACCAACCCATGACCTAACCCAATTAGGTCAAATGGGTCAAATTGGTCAACTTGACCCATTTGACCTAAATGAAATCAAATGAACCAAAACCAAGTACAAACCAAATTGAACTAAATCATGATGCAAACACATTTAAAATGGTCATATGAACTTGACCCAACCCTTGGTTAGACCTAATTTGACCAATTGGTCAACTTGACCCAAGTTGACCTATTTTGACCTAAATGGGTGAACATGAGCCAAATTATATTAAATATACTCCAAATTCCTTGAAATTTGGCCCAACCCAATTTCAAACTATTTTAAATCTTCCCAAAGTAAAATCAAAGTCAAATGACCATTTTACCCCTAGCTCAAGGGGTAACCTATGACCAATTCCACTTGGAATTTGGTCACATCCTTTCCATGGCCACTTGCCACACTCTTAGTGGACCAAGTGGACACTAATGAGTGTGGTGCACATGACCCAATGGGTTTTGGTCAGCTAATCCCAACCCAAGGCCAAAATCGACCACCCAATAGGAATTGCTCCACATGGAATCACTCTTTCACTCAAATGAGCACATGGAAACTCCTCCACTATTCCCCTCTGCCAAAACTGAATCACATGGCATCCAAAATGGCATAACCAACCCAATCAATCAAGTCAATTTGATCAAAATGGCAAAGCCAAGCTCGATCATCCGATCCTTATGGGTGGAGATATACTCCCCCTCATTTCACTTCAATCAAAGAGACTTATATTCGAACAAGCTAGATAGACCCAAGGCAAGCTCCCCAAGCTCTCTCTTGCATTTCTTAAGCTCTTCCCAATCTCCATTTCTCAGTTTCCTTAAGCCGAAAATAGGGGAGGCTAAGGAATTTTTCAACTCACTCAATTCAATACCAAAGCTCAATTCCTCTTGCAAGCACCTTCAGAGGACCCAATCGGGCTCACCCAAAGCTTCATCCAAGCTTCCAAGGCATGAGGAAGGAGCTAGACCAAAGACGCAAGCCTATGAGGAGAAGTTTGTCCAATTGAAAGATCTACTCAACCTCAAACTTTCATACCTTCAATAGGGGTTCATCTCCACTAGACAAAGCTACCTCGACGGTTGGGAGCACCGGTGATAGCCTCCGGTGAGGTACTATTCAAGATCAAGCTTGCATTGAATTTTCTTTGGTACTTTTTGAAGGGAATTGCAATCCCAAGTGATTTCCACTATTTGATCTTCATTTCCTTGTATGTTGATGGTGTGGGTTCAATCTTAGCTCAATCCAAGCTCAATCAAGCTCGAATCAAGCCATGGGGGATGGACGATTACCGTCTCCCACAAGCGAGCATAGGGACGAATAATGGACCATCCATCCCACATATTTTGGATGAACAATCCTAATTAATCCATGTTAGATCATCTGATTTATCCTATTAGAATTATGGATTTAATCCCGGCCATCCGATATTTGATCGGATGGTCCAAGGAGAAACCACGTAGTACCACCGGCTTACACAACATAGGATGTGACAACTTAAGTGATGAATCCCATCGTGCCACGTGGAAAGTGTGCGGTGCATCAGTGGTCCACATGGCACCAACAGGATTAGTTATATAATTAGGGATTTAATAATCTAATAATCACAGAAACTTTAAACTTACATAACTAAATAGAGAAAAATCAAAAAAATACAAACTCAAATGCATTTTGAAGATAATTCAACGGGGAATAATCTAAAATTAAGTTTAATTGATTTTGAAAGTAAATTTTCTATAATTTAGGTTTTATTGGGAATGTAATTATGTTAATTATTTCCTAATTACTTCAATAATTAATTATAAACTTCTTAGGGTTGATTAATGGGATGACCTCTGCCTCTCATGATTTTCTTGGAATTTAGTGTTCACTAAATTAGGGTATTTGCTTGATTCACTCCTAATTACTCTGTTAATAATTAAATGATTAATTAATCTATTAAATAGTGATAAATTTATTAATTAATTTTGCTAATTACCATAGAATAGTGAATGGACTTAGGGAATGAGATTAGGAGTTATTTCCCAAATCTTTTCCCCTAAGTCTATTTCATTTTGATAAAACTCTAATTAAGGTGCAAATTAATTAAATTGTTTAATCACTTTACTAAAATGGCTTAATTAATCAAAAATTTAAAATCAAATCAATTTTAATTTAATCAATTCCTTCTTGGGTAGATACTTAGGTGTTCAATAACCTAAGTAGCTTAAGAAAATCATATTTAACACATATGTGTGGGAAGGGATATGAAAGTACTTAAATTAAACCCTTTAGCTTAATTAATCATTATTTGTGAACCAAATGAATTAGGATGCTTTCTTTCTTAGGTGCATTATTGATTTAAATTCCTTGTGGTTTTATGTCATACATTGGCTCATAATTATTTGGTTAAATATGTTAAAGTGGTGTAGGAACGGGGTAATTAATGGACTTAATGTACACCTTAACCTAAAAAATATATAAAATTAATCTAATGGTTCTAAAAACAAACTAATTCAAGTCACACATGGAGGGTATGGGTTAAGACTAGCAAACCTTTTCACATTTTCCTAAATCAAATCAAATTCTAAACAAAACTAAAAATTTATTTAAACAATTTTGATTTACTTTAAATGATCTTATTCCATAGAATTTTCTTTAGGAATTAATTAAGGTGAATGAAATCACATGCTTACATCACTTTATTTCTCTCCTAGCATGCTAAACATGTGCATCATATGAAAATCATTCATTCATGCCTTTTAAACAATCAAATAGAAATGAAATATTTCCTTTATGTCAAATTGCATGTTCTGGATAAAGTAAGAATATGAATGGCTATTCTCACTATTAAATCCAAAATTATTTTCAAAACTTAGAAATCAAATATTACAAATGAAAGGTATGCTACTTATAATTACTTACAAGCTTGCATGTGAGTATAATATACAATGTACTTTATGTGACTTTTCCTTCTCTTCTCTTTTAACATAGTTTTGAATAGGATTTGCAAAGTGTATAGTTCATTTGAAAAGAACACAACACTTGCTTAAATCCATTCCTATTCATTCCTATGTTAACCTTTAGGAAGGGACTTCACATTACATGTGCAAATTAAACAACCAAAATCAAACAAACATAAACTTTTTGCATGATTCTTTTACCATTCATTTCTTTTTGTAAATGAACATATATTCAAGAAAAGTGGTATATTAGTCTGACACCCCAGGGTTGTGAGGCTTTAAGTAGCCCTAATAGGTCTTGTACCTTATACCTCTGGTGTAAAAAATAATGGTCTGTACTCACTTATGTCTTTCATACATGTAAATGTGCAACTGATTAATGGATAAAAGAATCCCTCTCTTTTATACTTAACAAAATCATGCATCATGAAGCATCCAAATTTTCTTAAGTAACATCCCTTAGCATTCATCATTAAGGTGTGCTAAATATTTCCATTTGCATGTATAGATATGCTTAGGATTCATCCATATGCATGTTACACATGTTGGAAAGAAATAAAGTGTTGTGTGTTTTGTGATGCCTCTCTCGTTGAATAGGTTGGTATAGAGTCTATATAAACTTAGGATTAATTAAAACACATAATATAATACTCTCTAAATAAAAGTCACTATTGAACTTACTTTGGAGATTACTTAAGGTAGGGGAAAAGAAAAGTTCTCTTCTCTTTTCCTCTCTTTACAACACTTAGTATTTAATTGTAGGTTTATTCAAACTAAATCAAAATCATAAAATAAAATCAACCAAGTCAACTAAATCACTTAAAAGAAATCACCCTCTAAGTTAAACTCTTCAAACTTAGAAAATTCTAACCTTAAAGTCCAACTAAGACATACCACACAAGCCTTAAATGGCACACACATTAGACTAAGTTATCATTTCTAGTCCTAGTGTTACGATGGTCCATGGTTTGATGCCTGATTTTATTTTGTGATGTGATGTTTTACTTTGGATGTTAGGGTGTATGTGTGTAGACTGAATGGTAGGACGATCTTAGTCTAACCATTATCTTCTGTAGGGAATTGTGCTTAAGGGGCACTGTAATGAAAATACACATGCTTTTTATTGTGCAGTTGCTTATACCCTTAAACATAATCCAAAAATAGGCCAGGTGGACTTGGTTACCCATGTGTGGGGTGCTAAGTCCAATTTATTCATATACATGCTTGGGATTGTGTGGTTTGTTTAGCTAATCTCTATTTTACAGATTTTAGTTAGATTTACTTTTCCCATTTAATTGTAATTTTGCAATTAAGATTTGGAATGAATATTATGGGGGATTAGAATGAACATTGGTCATAAGATTATGTCTTATATACTACCAAATTTTTTTTCGGGTTTGTGTGGTGGAGCCCAACCACAAAAGGCCTCTTATTCTTTTGTGCTAGCTTTATAAATTATTTGGTGTTTATTTAGCTTGTGTATTAAGATGGCATGTTTTCTTAGTTTCTTCCTTGATTTGATGTATGGCCTAGATGTGATTAGGCTCTTAGGAAAAAAATAATTTTTTTATCCAACTAATCAACTCAAATTTAAAAATTAAGAACTCATAACCTCACTTGAAGCCTAGTTTATAAAACAAGATAAAATATTTAGCAATCCCTTAGCTGAATGTTGTATATTTTCACATCATGCATAAAAAACATCTTGCTTCACTCTTGCTTATGGAGGGCTTCCATCCATGCCAGCAAACTTGGCTTGACCTTTGAGAGCCATGGTGGAAACACACCTTCTTCTTGCTGATTTTGGCCCATAATCTAATTTCTCATGTATTAGACATATGAATCTCAAAGCCCGTGTCAAATAAATTGTCCAAAAATAAAATAAAACATAACAAAATTTGCATTAAATTTAAGTCATTAATCATGCCTTACATGATCTAGTCTTTTAGGGAGTGTGTTTAAGGACTTAGCTTCTTTCTGAATAAACAATAGCTTAGCTATCTTGCAAAAGCATATGACTTGCCTACATGTATTTAAAATCATAGGAGGAGTTAGTTTGCGGCCACCCCCAGGCAGTTGTAAGTCCAAACAATCAGGTGGTTTATCCTCTCTTGTGGAGGTAAATCATATGCCCATTTTTGTCATAGATTTAGGTCATGCTTTGGCCCTCTCCAAAGCTCCATAGATTTAGTTCAAAGATTGCTACTTCCCTTTGGGAGCTACGAGCATAAATTCTCACCTCTTAGGCATTTTCATGATCTTGTGTTATGGAATTGTAAGCCCTAGAATTCTAATTAAAACTCAACTCAAATAAATAAATCACTTCAATTTCAAAAATATAAATTCCAACCACATGATAGTTTGAGATGCTTACTAGGCTTCCTAGTACATAAGCATCCCCTATTTATCTTCCCTTAGTTTTGATAATAACTCCCTCCTCTTGATCAATCCCATTTGACCTTCTAAAAATAAACCAATTAATTGATAGTCTTATCTTTGAAATCTTTGGAGACAATGATCATTTACCTTAATCGAGAGTATTTCTAAGGAATCTCATTCCTTAGGATGTAATTAACTATGGCAGCTTGCTTCCATAGGGAACTTAATGAACTCGATTTAAAATAAACCCTGCTTTACTTTTCCATGTAAAGTAAAGGAAGAATCTTTGGTACATACAAAGACCCATAGACCTTAGGAGTCTTAATTGTGGTGATTAGGTCCATTGTAGGGTGGTGACTTCTATCTTTCGAGATAGTACACCTTTCCTCAATGTCATACTTGATCACCCTAATAAGAACATCTACGGATCTACATGGTGTCCAAACCAAGTGGTAGTTATATTTTTATTTTCATGTATCCTTTCCAAAAAGATAGATGAAGATGGGAATAAAATTACACCATAGCTCTGTAGTAATTTTACTACCCATTGCTATCCTTAGTGATAAGAGTTGGACTTCTAATGGTAGAATAACTTTAGACCCATACACTATGGAGAATGGGGTAGATTGAGTTAGAGTTCTGTATGTGGGGCATACGCCCACAAGGCTTCAACTAGCAGCTCATGCAACTATCGCTTGATGTCCTCAAGTGTCTTCTTTAATATTTGGATGATAGTCCTATTGAATGCTTCTGCTAGACCATTTTCCCTTCAATAGTAGATGGTAGAGTATCTCTAATCTATGCTATGTCTCTGGGCAAAGCTGTTGATTTTAGTGCTCTTGAATGCAGTCCCATTATTGGATATAATTCATCGAAGCACCCCGAACTTATATGCGATATGGTTCCTGAAAAATTGGAGCACATGCTAAGATGTGACCTCTCTAAGTGGGATTGCCTCTGCCCACTTAGAAAAGTAGTCGGTGGCAGCTAGAATGAACCGATGACCCTTAGAAGAAGGAGGATCGATCAGACCCACTATGTCAATACCCCAACACTAAAATGGCCATGATGCTAATATGTGGTGTAGAATGTTGGGTTGTTGATGTAGGACCACATCGTGTACCTGACATTGCTGGAATCTCCTTGCTAAGTCCATGCAGTCTGTGATCATCGAAGGTTAGTAGTATCCAAGTCTCTTGATCTTGGCTTTCATCTTCGGACCAGATTGGTGTGCTCTACATAAACCTGAGTGTACGTTAGTCATGATCCTATGGGCTTCGTGTTTGTCTATACAACATAACCACATATGATCGAAAGATCACCGGTATAAGGTGCTGCTTACAAGAGTGTAGGAAAGGGCTCTTTACTTCACCTGGTGTGTTAGTGATTTCTCTTGAGGTAGTTTGCCTATATTTAAATAATCCATGAATGGTTGCCTCTAATCTGAGTTCTCACCCTTTTGGCAATGGTAACCTCCCCTTCAAGAGAGAACCTCTTGATGAATTCAGTGTCAATAAGGGATAAGACTTGTCTATTTTAGACCCTTATTGGAATGGACTCATCTTCCAGACATGCCAACTCTTTAGCAAGCTTGGATAATACATATGCTACTGCATTCTCTCCTCGAAGAATCTTGTAGATGGTAACCTATGGGATTTGGGCCAACAACTCCATAGTGTACTTCTGTTAATGATGGAGCTTAGCATCAAGACTTTATAGGACCCAGCGATTTGGTTGATGATGAGTTGAGAGTCCCCGAAGATGTTGATCTTTTGGATGCATAGTGTAATGACTAACTCCAAACTAACAATTAAAGCCTCATACTCAGCTTTATTGTTGGTTCATGGATTGGATAGATGATATGAGAAGCTCATTACATTACAGTCTAGAGTTAAGAGAACTATTCCTACCCCAACCTTCCCGGGAAGAGTAGATCATGGTTCTTATCCTTTTTGAAAGGAAGTCGCACCATCAAAATACATCTCCCAATGGTGATTGTCAACCTCCCCTATGTTCATGATTTGTTCATCATGAAGATCATCACTATGCAGTGAGTCAACATGAAGTGGGTGTGCTACTAAGAAATCTGCTAGTGCTTGTCATTTCATCGCACAAAGGGGTATGAATGTGATATCAAACTATGATAAAATCATGGACCATCGTGCCAACTATCTGGATAACATTCGGCTGTGTCATGAGATATTATAGTGGATTAATTCTTGAGTTCAAGTCCACCTTATGAGAAAGCATGTAGTGTCATAGCTTTTAAGATATAAAAATTAAAGCTATGCAATATTTCTTAAAAGTGGGTAGTTTGCTTCAGCAGGAATTAGATGATGACTGAGATAATAGAGAGCATTCTCCTTCTTTTCATCATTGGCTTGAGCTAACAAAGTGCCAAGGGAGTCGTCCAACGCAATAGTGTAGAGGATAAGTGTTTTGCCTGAGATAGGGGCTGCTAGAACTAGTGTCTTCACCAAATATTGTTTGATGTCTTCAAAAGCATGTTGGCACTTATCATCCTACTTGAACTTAGCATCCTTTTTGATAAGTGCTGAAAATTGGATGCATCTCCCCGATAGATTGGAGATAAAGCATCTTAAATATGCCAATTGCCCTTAGAAGGATCTGAGTTGAGTTAGGCTCTTAGGAGGTGGCATTTCTAAGATAGCTTTGATCTTTTTTGGGTCTATTTCTATTTGCCGATGTCGAACAACAAACCCAAGGAACTTCCCTGAG
This sequence comes from Cymbidium sinense, assembly GCA_021442155.1. Taxonomy (NCBI): domain Eukaryota; kingdom Viridiplantae; phylum Streptophyta; class Magnoliopsida; order Asparagales; family Orchidaceae; genus Cymbidium; species Cymbidium sinense. The sequence goes on from CM038229.1 coordinate 23,673,227, forward strand.
GCTACTCTGAATGCACACTTCATGGGGTTCATTTTGAGGTTAAATTATCTTAACCATTTGAAAACTAATCTCTAGTCAAAGAGATGGTCTTCCTTTTCTTTACTCTTGACTACTAGATCATCAACATAGCATTCCACTTGATGATGAATGAGTTTTTTGAAGACCTGAGTCATGGCTCGTTGGTATGTAGCACTAGTATTTTTAAAGATAAAAGGTATAACCTTATAACAATAGATACTGATCAGGGTTTGAAAAGTAGTGTCTCTTTTATCCTCGGAGGCCATCTTGATTTGGTTATAGCCAAAGGACCCATCCATAAAGGAGAATACTACAGGAGATGAGGCAATGTCCACCATTAACTCTAGTATAGGAAGTGAAAATTCATCCTTAGGACATGCCTTATTTAAGTCCCTGAAATCGATGCATATGCGAATTTGGCCATTCTTTTTCTTAATTGGCATGACACTGGATAACCAGATAGGGTATTTTCTTCCCTAATAAAATCAGCATTGATCAATTTCTTAGCTTTGGAAATGACCTGTTGTTCAATTTTTAATCGCATGCGTCTAGGAGCTTGCTTGATAGGCTTAGCGTTAGGGTCTATTGCTAGTTTGTGAACTGCTATGTTAGAAGATAATCCAAGAATTTCTTCATAGCTCTATGCAAAGCAGTCCTTAAACACAGTCAATAGGCTAATTAATTCATTAGTTTCTTCTTCATTTAGCAGAGAACTGATATATGTCGGGCATGGATCTTCTTCTATCCCAAGGTTGATTTCTTTAAGCTTGTCAACTGTTGAATGGATTTCCTCTTCAAATTCTAGTGGTGCATCCCTAATTTGAAGATCATCTGGATCATCTAAAGTTTCTAAACACACTTCCTCATAAGACTTAGTGTGGTTGGAGAAGAACTTATCAAACTCAGATGATTGGTGACAACTAAGCAGTAATCATCGTTGTCAACTGGACCCATTGTACCAAATCCTAGTCCTGATCTTGATTGTGCATCCCTGCTTTTATTTTTTTATAGCTTCTTAAAATATGCTAACCTGTGCCTGGACCATGTATAAGGAATCAAACCTTTCCTTGCAAGATTAAGAACACAAGGCGAGTACCAATCAAAAGGTAATTCCATTAAATCTTTATATGATTTATCCTCAAGTTCTACATCCACTTCTGGACTTAAGGATGATGATCCCAATAGGAATCTCTTTGGCTTCACATCAATGGAAGACCTTGGGGCTTCCTTAACTACTAAACCTTCAACTTTTTGAGAAGAAAGTGAGGTTAGAGCTAAGGTTCCCAACTGTTGCCTAATAGTTTTGCATAAACCTGATTCGAATACATTCATATTTTTCTTGGAGGCCTAGTCTTCATCATTGTTAGGTTCGAGTGTCACCTCTAATGAAACCCACTAAGAGGGGTTGGCTGGTATGCTAATCACATGAGTCTCATCCTCCGAGCTGCATTCTAAGTCTATGTGAATAGTCGGGGTACTCCTACGAGCTGGAATATAACCCCTGTTGGTTGGTGGCCAACCAGGGGGTCTTCCACCTCTAGAACTGCCTCTATATTTGCCTCTACCTTTATCTAGTGGAGGTCGAGTCATCCTACGCATGTGTTCGTATGGTGGAATGAACTATGGGTGGAATGTAACATGCGGCTCTACCTCTTCCTCGTTCTCTTCACGTTCACTTGTATTTTCCTTTTCCTTTTCTTTTTCTTTTTTTTCTTTTCCTTCTTTTTTCTTTTTCTTTTGTATTTGAATTTTGACCAAGTTCATGAGAAAAGGTGTTTTAAGAAAGATAGTAGGTCGCATCCTCATATATTTTGACCTCTCTAACTAAAAATGGCTTTTCATCTCCTTTGACATGATATTCGATCCCATCTTTTTAAAACTTGATGCACTGATGAAGAGAGGATGGAATCATCTTATTCTGGTGTATCCAAGACCTACCAAGCAAAGTAGAGAATGATGTATTCAAATCAATTATATAGAATTTGGCTTCAGTCTTCCAGTCACCTATTTCCAAAGGTAACACTATGGAGTCTAAAGCCTTCTCACTCTGTTCATTGAATCCTCTCAACATCATCAGATCTGCTCAGAGTGTAGATATATTGATCTTCAAATAGGTAAGGGTCTTTAGACTCATAATGTTCACCGATGCACCTAGATCAACAAAAACCCTAAAAATTCTGAATCTGCCCATGTCCATCGTGATGTAGATGGGATAGTTATGCTCAATGTCCCAAGAAGAAGGTATTCATCTATAAATGTGATTCCCTGGGCTTCTCTTGCATAATGTGCCTCCTCTTCAACAATAGTTAGCTTAGCTAAGAATATCTCTGGATCAAGAAGAGCCTTGGTTAATGACTCCTTCATCTCTTTGGATAAGACAAGGGCATCATAGATGCTTAACTTAGCTGACAACTTTCTTAGGTGAGCGAGGACATTATAATCAATTTTGTAATGATCCTCCACAAGCATATCCATGGGTGGAGCATCTTGTGGAGGATCTTATTGCTTGTTCATACCAATGACATGTTTTCCCTTATCTTGAGGTGATGCCCTAAGAGGTAGAACCTTGCCACTATGGAGGTTAACTTCAGTGATCTCTTGTGGCGATTTAGTGGAAGATTCTACCTGCTTATTAAGCTCACCTACAGCTACTCCTATAGGACCCTCAAAATCAGATGATTCCAAGTCTATCTTAAGAGGTTAACTCATATTATTCAGAGAAGGAAAGTCCATCTCTAAATCAAAAAGAGGAAGATCGAAGTTATTATTTAGACATGAAGAGCTTTCTAAAGAGTAGAATTAGACAACCCATCAGAAATGACACAGATGTAATTCAAACTAGCTTTATTCCTTTATTTCTTGAAATTTGAAGAAGGTACATAGTAGAAATCTAGTAAATTAAGTGAGGTGAGGGATTTGATGCCCTCATCCACTGATATAAGATGTCTACTAGAAGAAGAGCTAACTAAAGTAGAAGTGCTCGCTGAAGTAGTAGATGCAATAGTGGACTGGAGGCTAGGCTTGGTCGGTGGTTACGCTACTTGGCAATCCTGGGTTGGCATAGGCTGCTACTGTTGAGCTCCCCCTTTCCCTAAGTTATCTTTGGAAACTTGCAAGCCTTCCTTGATGTTGAAGGTTCGAGCTACCTCAGGCACCTGTAAGAAAAGTTTATTGATTTTTGAAATAATATTTTTAGAGGTTCGGGATAAGGAGATATCCCAACCTTCTTTTATTTTGAGAGGATCACAAGTATCCCCATGGATTATCTTAATAGAACTGGATGGTTGTTCCACTAGATATTCCTTAGGGATAACTATAGCACCTGTCTTGTGGCTATGCTCAAGCTAGTCCTTAAATGTAAAGAAATCTTCCAAAACATGGCCTAACATGCGATGGTAGGGGAAAAAGTTAGGATCATTGCTCTTGCCTACTTCCCTTGGCTTCCTAGTCTTGGGTAGCTAAAATCAAGTTTCTTTAAAAGGTTTTTAAAGATTTTTCTAAATACCTCCCTCTTAAATGAATAAGTTTTGTTTAATTTATCCAAAAGAGTAGGAGGGTGGCAGCTACCTAAGGGCAGATAGGTGTACCACTGCTGAGAATATGGTTGCGAAGGTGGTAGTGAAGGCTATGGAGGCTGTTGTGGCAGCCGATAAGATGACCTAGGTGGTGGTGAAGGAGGTGGAAGCGACGGTTGTGGAAGAAGAGGTCTCTCATACTGATCTTTGGCTAGTTACTTTCCCTTATCCAATATTGTTACTGCCCCTGGCTTCTTCTCGTATGCTTTCTACAGCTTTGACTTTAATGATTGATATTGAAAAGGAAACTGCTTGGCCTCTCCTTGTAGACTAGCTACCTTGTTGATTTGCTTCTCAAATGTATTGATGGTAAAATATTTGAGCATGAAGGCAATCGGGCCATGTGTATTCTTTAAGAGAATTTAAATGGCATGCTGTTTAGACAGCTATGGTTCGCATTTCATGGTCAAATTGTGTCATCTGAGAATATATTCAATGAGGGACTCACCTGGGTGTTGTTGTGCTACAAAGAGATCACCCATAGTTACCCTTTGCTGAGCTCCAACAAACCACTTAATGAAGAGTTGCTCCAACTTAGCAATATTCTTCATTGAATTATTGGGGAGTTCAACATATCATTCAAAGGTACGCCTGCTAAGCCTTGAAATGGATTTTTACTGAGCTTGAGCCTTCTTTCTTATTTTCCTTTAATGTCTCTTCATACACTTGCTTATTTCTTTTTTGAGCTTCTTGCACGTATTGTACAGGGTGGAGCCTTGCAGTGATTTTGATCTTTTCTCATGAGGGGATTAGTGTGTTGCTGATTTTGGCTTTTGTTTTTTTCTTTAATCTATTTTTGTAGTAGTTAGGGGAATTTTCTCTTTAGGATTATTATAGCTCTTTGGAGCATTAGCTTTGAGATTTTTCCCCTTTATGGATTGTGTATCTTCTTTTTATTGTAATAAAATTTCTATCTTTTTGTGAAAAAATATTAAGATTTGGAGTGTTATGGGTGTGAATGGTTAAAACTTGATTTCTCAAGATAATTAGGAAGGAATATGTATTTGAGAGTTTGGATAAGAGAGAGAAAGAGTAAATATATTTATAAAAATTATATATAATGTACTAATTAAACCCAATTCTCTAAATAATATTAAGCATATTAATTATTTATGTCAAAACATGCATATTAACATATTATGATGACCCTAATATTCTTTTTATTTTATTTAAATTCATCTAACATATTTTTATTTGAAAAAAAAAAGAATAAGAAGGTCAGATTCTCTTTGTAAGATGATTCTATTTTGTTAACTATGGCATCACGTAAGTTGCATGCAAGCTTATTGTAACAAGTTATCTTTATTGTACTACTTATTTCATAATTTTTATAAATAGCTTCTTAATTATCATTTTCAAATTATTTTATAATTTCACCACTCTCATATTAATATTTTTATTGCTAATATAAATTTATCTTAGGAAATATGAGTTTAAGGATCTTTACTGTCTCTAGAGGTGTATTTTGCAACTATGGTTTGCAATGTTATGTATTCACTTCATGTAGAGAAGGAAATTATGGGAGAAGATTTTTCAGGAGTCCAAGAAATAGAATAGGAGATGATTGCAACTATTTTAGGTGGGTTGATGAATATGAGGGTGACACTTCAAACAGTGATTATGCTTGGAGGGTAGCATTGGAGAAATATTTTATAAAAGTTTTGATCAATAGGATAACAAGCTTAATATTTTGATTGCACTTATTATTATACTGATAATTTTAATATTAATATTATTTATTAAGTGATGTATAATCTTTTAATCTAATTTAGTTGACTTATGACTATATATGAGTATCAATTATCCTATTTTTCTTCATTCTATTTCATATTATTCAACTCATATGCTCATAGGGATATTTTAGTCTTTCTTGCATAAATAGCTGCAGCATAACATATTCTAAACTGAGTTTTCCAAACAGAATCACAGTTTCAGCAATAATAACTTCTTGCCACTAGCTTCTTTTGCAGTAGCTTCATAGTTGCTTCTCAAACAGCAGCATCTGCACTAAATGGGGCCTTAAACTTTTACTGCTCATCGAGTGGGACCTTTCCTTAAGTTAAAAAATATCGTTATGAGTATTCTGAGACATCACATAGCACCCAATGTACAAGTATCACCTTTTAGCATTCAAGTATACTCACTTGAAAGCTTTCATTATACTATGAGCTAACTTATTTAAGGAGCAAAATCTGAAACTTTACTATCAAAAATATGATAATACATAATACTCAAAATTTGTAAAGTGAGTATAAATTAATTAGATTTTTTCTTATGGATAAAAATTCTTCAGGTCTCTCGTATTCCATGTCCTTGGTTTGTCTTTGCCAGAATAAGATTGTAGCTGGTATGCGTCAGGACTAATTTGCTCTTTGATTATGAAAGGTCCATCCCAGTTGTGGGTGAGCTTGCCCAAAATATTCTACCGCGTCATCTACTTTCTTCAGTACCACATCGCCACTTTTAAATTCTTCTATTTCACATAGTAGTTGTAGTACTTGGTCATTCTCCTCTTTATTTCCTTTTATCTTAGTGATGTCTCAATCATGAGTTCTTCAAGCATGTTAAATATGTCTTCCATGGCTTTCGAGTTCACTTAAGCCCACTCACCATCTCCATCCCCCCATTGATTCCATTATCAAGACTCTTTAACTCAAGACTTCATACTTAATTGTTCTTAGTCATGCGACAATATGAAGGGAAAATATCATGTCACATTAGTGGGAGTTGTTTTGAGTGACCAGAGCACTATGAGTAGTGTGCCTTCCCACTTAGCTTTGGCACCTTTGACCTTTTTCTTCAATAGTTAAGGATCTTTTTGTCAATGGCTTCTACTTGTCTATTGCTCTAGGGGTGATATACCGATTTAAACTTCAGCTTGATCCCTTAAGACTTTTTGAACTCCTTTAGGCCTCTCTTAATAAATTGTGTCCCGTTATTAGTATTAATCATCAATGGTAATCAATATATGCATATAATATTAGTCAAATAAAGTTTCTTATTATCTAAGAAGTGATCAGTACGAGTGGATTTACCTCAATTAATTCGTTGAAGTAGTCGATCATGACTAATATAAAATTTCTTTGCCCACTAACAGCTAACAATGGACCTATCAAGTCCATTCCCCAAATAGAAAATAGCCAAGAATGGATGATGGGTTGCAAATGTTATGATAGTTGCTGCAAGAGTGCTATTAATTTCTAGCACTGTAAACATCTCCTCATAAACTCTTTAGTATCCTTTATAAGGTTGGGCTAGAAATATCCTTACTATAGGAATTTATAGGTGAGTGTCCTTCCCCACAAGTTGCTATTGCACTTGCTAGAATGTATCTCCTTAAGGAGCTTCCTTTGTTCAGCCTCTTCAAACATTTGAGATTAAGCGAGGTTTGCTAATCTTCAGAATAACTCACCTCTTATTAACTTGTATTGGGCTGCCCTAATTTTGAACCTCCTTAAATCCTTAGTCATTTCTTCAACTTCCCTAGCATATAAGTAGTTTTTAATGGGGTGAACCCATTCTGATGAGCATTCATGGCCTTCTTGCATTAGCTCCTCTACTTCAGTACTCAGTTGTGTGAGTTGAATGATTGCGTGCGCCCTGAGTCCATGAGCTTAGGATAGTAAATTAGCTAGTTATTTTCTCCTCAGAGAATTTTCTCGATCTTAAAATAGACTAGTTGCATAATCTTTGCTTTTATTTTAAGCAAATATTTTATCAGAAACTCATCTCAAAATTCATATTCTCCATTTACTTGCTTAGCATAAGCTGTGAGTTTAAATAAGCTATCATATGTGTGTCTCTAAGTCCCTTAGCAAATCTCAACCCAATGAATAAAGTTTCATATTCAGCTTGATTATTTGTCACCTTGAAGTCAAACTTAACGGATTGTGTTATTATGTTCCCTATTGGACTCTTTAGTGTTACACCTACTCCTATAGTTGGTTCATTGAAAGAGAAATTGATGTATAGTCACCACAAGAGCTTCATGTTAACAAGAATATCATTTGAGTTGCTAAAGTCATCAAAAAATTCACAAGGGCTTGAGCTTTGATTGTGATTAAAGGTAAGTATGATATGTCAAACTCACTTAATTCTATGAACCATTTCAACAATCTTCTGAGTGATTGGGCTTAGCAAACTCAGATTTAAGTGGGTTATTAGTGACACTTATATGGAGTGTGCCTGGAAGTAATGTCATAGTCACTTTGCCAAGGTAATTAGTGTGAGTGCAGGTTTCGAGATGAGTGGGGAGTTCAACTCGAGACTTCATAGAGATTTATTGACATAGTAAATGGGTCAATGCTTCCTACCTTCTTCTCTAATTAGGACTAAGTTAATTGAGTCTTCTCCCACTCCTAAGTACAATAATAGGATTTCTCCCACTTTTAGACTCTACAATAAAGGAGGTGACACGTGTAGACTCTTCAAATCAATAAAGGCCTTTACATATTCTAGAGTCCATTTGAACTTTTTTGCCCCTTTGAGAAGTTTGAAAATGGTGAGCATCGTTCCCTTGCTTTTGAGATGAACTTTTTCAATCCTACAATTTACTGAATAAGTTGTTGTACATTTTTCACATTTCTGGGTGAGGGCTTGTTGAGTATTGCTTTCACCTTTTTTGGATTTTTCTTTATGCCTTTAAGGGAAATGAGATCCCCAAATACTTCACTGCTCCGACACCAAAAATGCATTTCAAAGGTCAACTAGTCTTTTACATTTCTCTTATTTAATTCTTTGAATACTTGGTATACTAGTCTTTGTTAGGTCAACCTTGCAATTTTGAGTCCAAATGGCATGACTTTATAACAATATAACCACATCAACACATTTCACACTTTAGAGATAGTAGTTGCAATGTAAGAGGCAGTGACACTCTTTCATTTAAGCAATTTATAAATAGCCTATTTAGGGTTGCATTTGATTTGTATGCTGAACTAATCAATAATTCAATGAAGACCATCATTGAGTTAGAGCAGCCTGCTCATCAAAAGGTTTGTAGGAGCTCAGTAAAGGACTTAGTAGTAGAGAAGAAAAAAACTCAATGAGTCCCTAATTAATTATATCTTTAGTTGGAGAAAACACAGCTTGCAATGTGACCTTGAACTTCAAGAATGCCATGCCTTGGAGATTCTTCTCAAGAACATTCATGGTTTAGTAGACAAAGGTTTCACCCTTAAAACCTTTAGGAAGTTGATAAGTAAACTAGTAAAAAATCATGAAGAATTCAAACTATTGTCCTTTCTTAGGCCAATCTTGCAAACCAAAGCTATAGAATGACTTAGAGAAGAAGCTTGGGTAGTTTCAGTAGTTGACAATGACAAGCAACTAATAAGAATTCAATCCAAGAGGCCCAAATTATAGCCATGTCCACTTTTTCCTTCTCTTATACCTATATTCCCACAACAACAACATTACTACCACTACTTTTTAGCCTCCAAGTAGCTATATACCTCCCATTCTCACTGATAAAATGAACAAGCTGTATTTATTTAAGAAGGATGTAATCAGAAAAATCTTCAAAAATCACATGAAGAAGCCAGATTTCTAGCTTCATGAACCCAAGAGGCTAGAGGAAATGGGGATGATCCTAACTATTGCCCCTATCACTATATATTTTAGAAAGTCTTAGAGAATTCCATTACCTTTAAAGATTAGTTTGAGAGAAGCTACAAATTTGGAGCCATAGTGATTCTAAATGGATACTTACTGGAACACAACTCTAGGTCCATCAAAGTTATCTCTAGAGAATCATTTGATCCTATAAAACTAAAGAAGGTTGGGACATCTTATCTTGAACACTAAAAGGATTATTTTTAAAGTGAGGAAATTTATTTGTAGATGTTTAAACTAGCTTAAAACTCCACCCCATAGGTAGGCCTATAAGTTATGATGATTAACTCAAAGAAGGTGGATACCAAGCAGGAGCCACTAGTACATACCAAGGAAGTAGTAGTCATACCACCTATCTTTTTACTAGCATTGTACCTGTGGACGGGGACATCAAGCCACTCATGCTGCTCAATTTGAATGACTTCTATTTTACCACTCTTAAAATTAAAAAATCAATGAAAGGAGATTCCACATACATCTTATCTATCTATGATGAAAATAACTCTGATGTTTTTAATAATTGTAATCCAATAATAACAACTCCCAAATCAAGATAATTCAAATAAAAATGATTTTAATTATATTCCTTTTATGATAACTTAGACTCTGATAGTGACATCCCTATCTTAAATCTTTAAGGTGCCCTCATTGATATAGATTTAGAATCTTCTAATACAAAAATTCCATAGGAGAATCTTAAAGTACCCCTACAAGCAAGTAGACTACACTATGATTATACTTTTAAGAGAGATTGTTGAAGTAAACCTTCATAGTTGTAGAGTCCACCTCTTTGTATGATACCTTAGGATACTTGTAAACAAGTCATTAGCTCTAGTGAGTAAATAATTGCTCCATAGATCCTTTCTCTATAGGATATGCCTATGGAGAATTTGCCAATGTTGACCAAAATGTTATAGTTTATTTTAGAAAGTTTCCCACTAGATTAAGCATAATGATGCCCTTGTCTTATCCAAAGAGATGAGGGAGTCTTTTGTCAAAGCTTTATTATACCCAAAAATATGTTTACCTCAATTGGCCGCTACTTTCATAGTTGAAGAAGAGGCCTGCTACTTCAAAAATGTCTTGGGAGATACATTCTTAGATGTAGACTTGCTCCTATGAACTGCCAATCTCAACCATCTTCTCTATATTTTAGTGAACATAAACAACAACAGGCTGACCAAAGTACTTATTGTCCATGATGCATCAGTCAATGTTATGAGTCTACAAACCCTCTCCTATTTGAGGATCAACATACTACTCTTAGCTTTGATAAGATGATGTGAAAAGGATTCAATAAGCATGTCAAGAGGGCTTTAGGCTCAATACCACTTTTACTAATAAATCAATGATTTGAAGACTGAGATAAAATTCAACGTCATTATTGACCTCACTTTTGGTGAGGATAATATTCACCTTCTTAGTCCTAAAATTCAATCAAGGCACTAAGGTTTTCCTCACTTAGAGTTAAGAAATTTCTAGTGGTTTGAATAACACCAACCTAAGCTTAGAGACTCATAGAGTCCAACCTTAGGGTTAGACCTTAACTTAAACTAGGTGGGACTCACCTACCCTAATTTCAAACCAAAATTCCTATATATAAAACTAATTAATCACATGATATCCAAGATTTTAATCGATCTAAATTGACCCAATTTGTTGTTCAATTTGTCCAAGTGATCAAGTTAACCTAATATGACCTATTTAGGCCTAGAGGAGTTAAATCCAAAATTAACTTAAACTATTTGATGTTGAGTATACCTAAACTTCTTGGAACCTTAATTGAACTCCATTGAGGCCTGACTCACTTTAGCCAATTGGTTTACCTAGCTCAAGTTGACCAAATTGAACCTTATAAGGCAAAAATCAAACTTAACTTGATCCAAACTAACCCAATGCTCTACAATCATCTGAATCACATATTGAAACCTCAGTTATGGCCAATTGTAACTCAATTTGGTCAATTGACTCATCCAACCCTACTTGGCCCAATTTGACCTAAATGATAAAATTAAGCTAAAAATCAATTCAATCCAAATCAAATCAAACCAAACCAATCTTTAAAATAACCTCCAAATGGATGATTGATTATAAACCAACATCCAATTGAAGCTAAGTAAGCCAATAGAGCCAATTGACCCACTAAACCTTATTTGACCAAATTTGACCTAAAAGGACAAACTCGACCAAACATTAATCTAATTTAATGTGAGATAAGCCAATTATTCCAATCAATTTTAAATTATTGTTAATAATAACTCAACACTCAATTGAGCCAAACTGAGTCAATTAAGCATATTGACCCATTTTAACATAATTTGACCTAAAGAGCCAAATTGGACCAAAATTTTGATTCAACCCAAATTAGATTAAAACAAAGCCAATAGTCATCTCCAAACTGATTACCAAACATGTGCCAACCTCCAATATCACCCAATTTGGCCAAATTTGCCAAAATGGCTAACTTGACCTATTTGACTTATTGAACCCATATGAGTCAAACCAAAGTCCATTTAAATTGAATCAAATAAATTGTACTAAAGTATTTCAAATCATCATTTGGACAAAACCTATTAGCCCCTTGATCCAATTTGATCTATTGGCCAACTTAACTCAATTGAACCCAAATTGACATGTAAGATTCTAGAGAGCCAAACCAAACCAAACTTGACATGACTCATCCTTAGACCACCCTAAAGCTGCCTAAGTAGACCCAACTTATGATTAGCATGGTTTAACTCAAACCAAGTTAATTGAGGTCTCCATATATGGTAATGTCTAGGAATAACAAACTTCAACCATGTCTTGAGCTCACCCTAGCTAACCAAGGCTAACCCAAGGTTGTTTGGTCAAGCCATTGGCCAAGTAAAGGCCACCCTCACCATGGCCAACCCTTGGTTAAGTTACCATGGCTTGTCCATTTCACTTCTGACCACCAAACTCCCTCAACCACTAAGGGAGGTCCAACACATCAGTCTTATGGCCAAACTAACCCTACCCACTGCTTTGATGGTTACCATGTGCTGAACCCTCTAGAAATAGTGATTCACATAGAGAGAAAGATATATACCTCCTTATCCATTCAAACTTCAAAGAGACCTTAAGCTCAAGCGTCTCTCATACTAATATAAAAAAAACTCCACCCTAGCCTAATTAGCTCTTCCAACACCTTTACTACACTCAGGAAAACTCAAACAAGAACCACTCGATTCAAGCATGAAGAAGCTATCCCAAACCAACTTTGATGAGCTCATGGTGATGCATGGTCTTTGGAGCAAATAATGAGAAAGCAAAGAGGGTCCTCAATATAAGGGCTTCATCTCCACTTGACGAGGATACTTTGATCAAATAATTTGATTATTTTTTTGAATGGCCTAGAGCAAAATTGTGTTTACTGGCACCCAATTAGCTACCATGTAATATTGGTTTAATAACCAATCCTATGGCACCACGTGTAAAGAGTGATTAAGTCAGCCTCTGAGTTTGTAAACTAGTTTTAATTAGAATTAATTAACCAAACCTTTAGAAAAATATAATTGATTATAGAAAAATTCAAAAACATGTAAATAAATACAATCTAGAAAGCTTAGATAGAGAAGAATTCAAGAAAAATAAAAGTCCTAATTTTTGTAAGCATATAGAGTCTAGTTAAAGCCTGAATGATTTCATTAATGTTGAAATTAAGCCCTAATTACTTGGCCAAAGGGCTTAAAATATTGGGTGAATATTCCATTAGATGACCTCTACCTCTTATAATTATTTCAAGTCAATTGGGAGAGTACATTAAGAGATCCATATTTTCAAACACAAATTAGCCATTTTGGCTATATAATAAATCTAATTAACTATAAAAATTATGAAAATTATTTTGGGAGTCTAAATATGTTTTAGGAACTTAATGATAATTAGAAATAATTACTAGGCTTTTTAATCTTGATCATTCTAAAAATCATTATTAAGGGGCTTTTATTAATTAAACAAATCCATTAATCGCCCTAGGACTTAGAAAATTCATAATGAATTATCAAGATTTCTAAAAATTATGATTAAACCCTTTTTGTGCTCAATTGATAGAGAGGTTTCTAATAAAATCAAAAGCTCTAATTAGTTTAGGGCATTTTTAGAGTAATTGATAATTTTGTGTTTTCCTCATTCATTTATTTAGTCATAAAATATAAGCCAATTTGCATAGAACTTTTATGACATGTTTATTCATGTTTATCTAAATTTAGTAATTTTTTCATAATTTTTGGGCTTATATTAGATTCTTTATTGAGTTTTGGGTGCATATTGGGCTTAATTGTGTTAAATAATTTGTAAGTCTTAATTAAATCATAAAATGCCCTTAAATTACTTTTAAATCACTTAATGAATATTGAAGGTTATGAAATAGCTCAGAATATTATTCAACTCAAAAGATTTAATCAATTTAAATTTAAATGTATTAGTTAAAATTTTTTGATTATGTTTAGGTAATGTTATTTTCATGTGATTAGCCTTAAAGTTTAATGGTTTAAGTAGATTGCTTTATGATATCCATGTAGCACTCATTATTAACTTATAAATGTGTGCTTAATTCATGGTTCATTTGCATTCATGTTTAAAATAAAAATCCTTAAATTTATATTATGTGAATAGTGTGGCTATTATCACTAGTAAATCTCAAAATATTTTTCTCTTACATATTGGAATATATGTATACATTTATGAACATAAGTTTACCAAAAAAAAATCATACATATGATTCATGTGTATAATATACACCTCTTGAAGGTATATACTCTAGACACTCTAGGTGAAATGCTATTGGTTCAAAAGAGATCTTAGATATCTCATCTCCTTGGTTTAACAATGACACATACCTAAAAAGTTGTGTATAAAATGCATATGAAGTTTAAATTATTTTAAACTCTTTATTATAGAAAATTGAAATATTAATTCTATACCTGTTTAAACATACATACATATGGCTAACAAGCATATAGTTTAGACACCTGAGATCACAGGACTGTTATTTTGGAAGAGAGTCTCACCTCACATTTATAGTTTAAAAATTGCACGTACTTGTAAAGATCCTAATGTATTTGTATGGCTACTCATGTGTATGAATTCATAGTTATTATCCATAAAATACATGTATATATTAGTGTATGAAAATTGTAAATGATATATATATATATATATATATATATATATATATATATATATATATATATATATATATATATATATATATATATATATATATATATTGAAATGAAGTATTAATATCTAATATTTTCTTAATAAAAATAGATAATTATTTTGAAATAAAGTATTAAAGTGATATGAATAGTTGAAGGATATCACTAAGTAAATCATAACTTATATTTATTAATCCTCATATGTCTTTCAGGTGATTGTAATGTTATTTATACTTCGTCCAAACTTAAAAATAAATGAAAGTCTTAATGCTTCATTAAGAAGGCTTAAAAGTTATAAAATCATTCTTTAGATCAAACCTAAAGGTAGGGAGTGAACTTATAAATTTTCACACTTATTAAAACACTAAGTCTAACCTAAATAAAATTGAGTTTTTAATCTAAAATTCACTTCTTAAATTGTTATTCACTTAAATCAAAATCACTCTTTGGTTAATTATTTAAACTTATTGTTCAAATTATAATTCAAACATAACATCCTTGCCATATATAACCACACTATCCTTCACACACATGATGGAATGATAGGTCACTAATTCTAAATCTAGGTTAGGTCAATGCTTGATTATTATGGAGTAATTTTCTATTTTATGATATAATTTCTTAGACTCGATGTTAGGATTTTTTGTGCATATTCTAGATGATAGGATGATATATATTAGACTAATAATGTTTCTTCCTAGGGTTGTGCCTAATAAAAGGGCCCTCTATAAAAAATAATAATTAAGTAAAATGAGTTTGCTAGCAGGTGTCACTTGCCCCTTTAAACATAGCTCATTAGGATATGAGGGCTTAGCGTCTGCTTGCGTTAAGTTCAATGATGTGAATTATAACTTCTTGATGTGAATGTGTGTTATAGTTAACATCTATTTTATAGGTTTAATTAGGATTTTTTGTTTTGGGAAATTTAAATGTAATTTTTGTAATATGATTGGGATTAGGGCAATTAGGTTTAGGAGGAGTAGTGGCTAGAGGGATTTGACTTAGGAGCCACGGTGGCACTTAGAGGATCCAACACCTTTGAGATGAAGAAAAGATGAAGACCCCTATATGCCTCTTTAAATTGTAGTAAGATCTATTATAATTTAGTTTTTATAAGAATTAAACTCAACAACCCACTTTCTTTACTTTTCAAGGGTGTGTAGTAGAACTTATCCTCACCGGACTCTTTATTATTCTATTAATTTGATTGATTATTTGGTGTGTTTACATTATTTGTGCAATTAAAAATGGCATGCTTTATTTAGTTTACTTAAAGTGTGGTGATTATTGTATGGCCTAAATATCAGTAACCACTTTGGGATTTAAATTTTTTACCCCAACTTAAAATTAATTTGAATTAAAATTAATACCACTAATAGCCTTATTTTAAAGCTTAGAAATTAATCAACAAAGTTATTTATAAACCATAAGTTTGTGATGGATGTAAGATCATCTCATAATCATCTTATTTTCCTCTCATTGAGCATTGGGGATCATCACTTATTGCATAATAAAGGAGAGTGCAGGACCACTGACAACAACACCCTTGAGTGAAGAACACTTTTCTCACAAATTGACCCATAACCTTATTTCGTCAAGCATGTAGATATAATTTCCCACCTAAGCTTGAGCCAAAATGTAAGAGTCTATGGATTCATAAAGATGAAATTTTATTAAATTAGCTAAGACATAGCTCATACATACCAAGATCTAGAATCTAAGGGGCGAGTATAGATTCTTAGATCTCTATTCCTAATAAACAATAGTCTAGTTGTATACCTAAAGTAGTGGGTGTTATAAATGAGCCAATAAGTTAAAATAAAATGCTTACATGAAGAGTGCTTAACAAAATAAAATAAGAATATTCACCGAAAGGAGCTCTCGATGAAATAAGAAACGTCGAACCCAATTAGAAAAGAACTTAGAGTGACCCAAAGTTAAGAGTTAGTTTTACTGACTGACATCTGGCAACTACGTTGAGGGACAATGCGACTACTCTCCTTTGCACCATCCTCACCCACATGAATCTTAGTCTCACTGGGATCAGCTTAGGCAAACATCTTATTAAAATTACCTTATATGGTTTTCTTATATATGACTATCCCTTGATGTTATAAAGGGGGTATTTTTTTCTTATAGGGTGACCTTTTTGGCTTTTACTCCAAACCCATATACTTTGTACTTACATTTTGAACAATATGCACAATAAAAATTATTTTTCCTATAGGTTTCCTACTTTCCTATCTTGTGATCAATCCTTTTGCTTAGCCTTATTTCTCAGGTATTTTAGAAGGCCCTTTCTCCATCTATGAATAAATTTGAATTAAACATTCATTTAGGTGTGATGAGTGTGGGTAAAGATGAGCACTAGAAGTTAGACCTGCCACACAAGATTTATATGCAATCATGTAGCAAAACATTTAGTAATTTGTAACCCAACAAGATTTACCTGACATGGAGGACAAGATCACTTGCCTGGTGTAGGTCGCTGTCACAAAATAACACCATGAAGTGGCTAAGACAAAGGAGAATGAAGGATCCACAAGATCATTTACTCATTAAGCTCAGTGAGAGAGAAGACACTAGTCTAAGGTCATAGTGCTCATCGACCCAAATTCTCAGATTCTGAAGATGATGCTTATAACACTAGTGAAGAAGGTTTGTCAAAGAAATAGCCAAAGCATACAAATGTTTTCTCCATGAGGATTGTAGAAGATCACCCTCCTCATAAGTTCAAGATCCCACATCTTGAATTTGATAAATGTCAGATGGACCCCATAGACCACATAACCTACTTCAAATTGACCACGTCACTACTAAACTTAGATGACATGATGAAATGCTATCTTTTCTTCACCACCTTCATAGAGTTAGCCCATAAGTGGTTCTCATGCCTTCTACTAAGAGTCATTATATTATTCACTAATTTCAAGAGAATCCACACAAATTGCTAGTGCTTAGAAGCCACTGAAGAGTTATCATGCTCTCCTACATATGAGGCAGTAGCCTGGTGAGTCATTGAGGAAGCTCATCACTTATTTTTCAATGAGAAATGCTAGAAGTAAAAGATCTATAGCCCACACTCTCCCAGAGTATGGAAAGGGGCCTTTCAAGTATGCCTTCGGGCTCCAACAACCAAAGATGCTCGTTGAACTATTGGAGCTAGCTAATAACTATGTCAATACTAAAGAGTACATTAAAATGGTCTAGCCAACATCATAAATGTGATCAAAGGACTCATTAAAAAGAACTTTGTAGAGACTATCTAAAGAATGATATCAAAGTTAAAAAGTGGAGAAAATGAGGTGACCAGAAGTAGTTATGCAAGGCATCAAAATCTAGCTAATTACTACCTTGGTGGCGACTATGCATAGCCTACCTTAGCAACTACTCTAAGGGAATCTATGGCAGAGCTTGTAGAGACTATCTAGAATAAAGACTATTTCAAGTGACTGCCACCCATGAAGGTTGATAGAGCACATGACCAATCAAGGTATTGCACTTATCACAATGATCATAGCCTCAACATCAAAAAGTGTTACCATTTGAAAAGCTTAATGGAAGAACTGATAAAAATGAGAATCATTAAGCGTTTGT
Source organism: Cymbidium sinense (assembly GCA_021442155.1). Classification (NCBI taxonomy): domain Eukaryota; kingdom Viridiplantae; phylum Streptophyta; class Magnoliopsida; order Asparagales; family Orchidaceae; genus Cymbidium; species Cymbidium sinense. Next base: position 23,691,213 of record CM038229.1, read on the forward strand.
TAGAAGAAATGATAAAGAGGTCATCAAAGCTAATAATGAACCTATGCCCATGCATACAGTTCATATTGCAAGAGGCATACCCACTATTTCTGAGGGTGACAAAGAGTCTTCTAGAAAAAGATTATAATCTAGAGAAGTAAAATTAGCCACTTTAATGTTAGCACCCTCTACTACTATCACAACAATAAGTTTTTTTAGAAAGGGATTGACCTACTATTGGGAATCCCTATAATGACACTTTTGTAGTGATTACCCTGATTCCAACTATCAGCATCCTAATTGATGCAGGGAGCTCAGAGAATATTATTTTTAAATTAATTTTTGATAAACTAGTTCTAGAAATCTCTAAACTTGTGCACACTTGAGTACCACTGTATGGTTTCGTAGGATTACATAGAGAAAAATAAGGGAATGATAACTCTTCCCATCACTTGGGGAGAAGGTAAGAAATGAATCATAGCCATAGAAGACTTCATCATAGTGGAAACCCTTGCTAGATGTATAAACAAGTCAGAATAAAATAAAAACCTTAAATCAAAAATTAAATTTGAAACTAAACTTAATTCAAAAGCAAATTAAATTCTGTGCCCTAAGGTGAAGGACTAAATCTTCCTAGTCCCCTTCCAGGACTTGAACTGACTCAATTTGATTAAGTGAACCCAATCAAACCTCAAAATTTAGTAGGAATCCAAAACAAATGTATTTAAATTGAAATCTAAATTTAATTGAGCTTAGACTGAGGTAGTTTGGATGGTTGTCCTAATTTACCCATTTAAGCTAAAAATCAACTAAGTTTAAAGGAATTCAAATAAAATCAAAATAAATTTAAATCAAATCAAATCAAAAGCTTGGAATCAATGCAAAAACATAAATAAACCTAAAAATAAATCTAGATGAGGTTCAAAGTGGTCAACGAGATCATTTAATCTAGAGTTGACTCATGTGGAACCCACTAATTCAAAAGTTAACTCATCAAAATTTGACCATCACTCGAAAGACTCAAAATTATCAGATGAACATGTTTGGACATAAATATAAATAAATTTAAATTCCATAAGGTCTCAAATGGGTTAATTGAATCATTTGATCCAAATAGACCCAAAAGGACCTAATGAACCCAAATTAAAATTAAATTGAAATTAATTCAAGTAAAATATATAAAATCATTTAAAAATCATTATTAAACATAATTCAATCAATAATTGGGTTTAATTTGACTAATTAGGTTGTTTGACTCAAATGAACCAATTTGACCCATTAAGCCCAATTTGGGTCAATTAGGTCAAAATAAAAATCAAGCCCAAATCCTATATAATCAATCAAATTAGAAACATAATAAATGATCAAACAAATAAATATGGAACTTAATATAAATCCTAAAGTTTCCAATTAAACTAGGAGCCCTAATTTGACTCATCTTTGATCAAATGGGTCAAACTAGCTTAAGTTAAATTTAAATCTTATGTAACATGGATCAATTAACCTCTAAGCTTTCCATGAGGAAATTAGGAACAATTATAATATATATATATATATATATATATATATATATAAATTTAATTAATCAAATTAATTAACCAAAATCAATATAAGAGCAAAAGATAATAAAATAGATCAAACCTAAACACTTAAACCTAAGTCTAACTCACAAGAACTTGAGTTTGACTCATGGTTCGCCTTTGTTTAACTTGGACAGTCAAACCATCAATTCCATGAGGTGTTTTGGTAATGCCTTAAAGCCAAGAGATGTCATGGAGAGTGAGTTGTGTCCATGGGAAGAGGGAAGACCAAGTTTCGTACATAAGAAGCCCAAATGCATCCTCTCTTCGTCCATACCTTCTCCACTCATCTAAACTAATTTGGCTTATTCCTAATTTGTTAACCACCCTTGAAGCTAGCCTCTAAAGATGGAAATCACCATGGATAATATCCATTAGATTTCTCCATGGAAAGCTCTCAACCAAAAAAAAAAAAAGTAAAAGAAGCTAAATTAAGGACTTTTTCTCCCCCCACTACCTTCCTTGAGTGACAACAAACAACAATAAACCTTCTCCCTCCTCTAAACCTTTTCGATCATCCTCCACACCAAGCACTATAGAGCGATGATGGGTGTTGACCTCCACATAAAACAAAGGGAGGTTTACCATGAAAACATCCTTGAAGCTTCGCCTAAGGTCTTTGAACGGTTTCAAAATAAGAAATAGTATCGAGGATCAACACCGGTAAGGTATCTTCAAATCTGCCCTCCCCTTTAAGTTGGTTTGATCACTTGTGAAGTGAACTTGGTCTTGGGTTAGATCAATCCATTTAGATCCCTTTTAGATCACTTCTTGATCCTTTTTCAATTGAAATCCTATGCTTTCTCCATGTAGATCAGTAGTGATTAGCCCTAAAAAATCAATGATCCTAGGTTTCCACCACAAATGAGGGAGATAAAATCTCAACCATCCATTCCTTTTATTTGGAATAGACGGCTCTTATTTAGCCAAATTGATTGATTTAAGATTGTAAGGAAACTACGAATCAATCCTAGACGATCCGATCTTTGATCAAAAACTGCATCCCTACCACCATTTTAATGCAAGATCAATGTGTATTCTACATGGCCCAATCATCCTATCTTTAATCAATCTTTAGATTTGACATTTAAATAAGAATTCATAAATCTTGAAATCATCTTAAACCCATCCAAAATTAAGTAAAATAAGTTAATTATTATTTAATATAAATAGTTAATTATAACACTTAATTTAAATAACCTAAATGATTAGGATGGCCTAGATTAGGATTGGGTCTTTAAATACTTTATCTCTCTGGTTTCCTTAAATTAAGGTCAATAATTAAGTATTAAGAAGTTAAATTTTACCATGGGATGTTTAATGAAACAAACCTTAATCATAAGACATTCCTTATATCAACTTAAATAGTGAATTGAATAGCTAAATTAATAAAAATCCAAAATCATGAAATATGAAAAAGAGAAAGTGTCTACATAATAAAATTAAAAGACATTTCAATCATGCTTAAATTAAAATTAAGTTTTGATCATTAATTTAAATTAACCAAGTTAACTAATTTAAAACATTTAAGAAATATTATCATTAATTAAATGAAAAATGAATTGTAAGTAAACATAAGATAGACTTAAAATATTATCAATTCGAAGTTCTTCTAGCATTTCAAGTGTAACCAAATCAAACTCTAAAGATATAAAAGATACACTTGAAATGCTAGAACACCTTCGAATTGAGGCACCATTAAGCCAAGCAGAAACAAAAAGGTAAATGGCCAAGTATTACAACCTTTATATGGAAGAGAAACAATTTAAAAGTGGTGACCTCATGCTGAAGAAAGAAAATTATACTACTTAGCAGAATGCCTTAAGCAAGCTCGCCCACAATAAGGATGAGGCTTTTATAGTCAAAGAGTGAGTTGGTATCGATGCATACCGATTAGAATCCTATTATAGTAAGGGAATATCATGGACATGGAATGCTAGGGACTTGAAGAAGTTCTACCATTAAGAGAAATTTCTATCATTTATACTCATTTCATTGATTTCAAGTATCATGTATCTTCCCATTCTCAATAATAATGTTTTACATATTTTTCTTCTTAAATGAGTTCATTGGCTTGATCATAATTGTTTCCAAAGAAGCTTACTCGAATGAAGAAAGGTGAAACTTATAGCCGGGGAGCTGCATGATGACTCAAGATACTTGGCAAGTCATTTTTTGCTCAAGAGATGTCCCACTTGAGGAGCGATGAAAGCCCAAGTAGGAGACCCGATTACTTGGTGTACCATAAATGGCCTAAATAACCTATTATCAAGAAACGTTACCCATTAACACTCAAGGAGTTACATGGTGACTCAAGATACTTGCTGTCAGCATTTAGCCCAAGGAATCGTCCCACTCGGTGAGTAGAAAATGCTCAAGTAGGAGACTAGACTTGGCTCGAGAAGACTAATCTAGCCAGCCATCCTCAAAGCTTAGTGTAAGACCGACACCTCATGAGGTCAGCATCTAAAACTAAAAAAGACCATCACTCATGTAAGATCGACACCCCATGAGGTCAGTAACTAAAACTAAAAAAGGGTCCAATAGTTTATGCAGTTGTGACTACACTATAAGACTGACACCCCATGACGTTGGTAACTAAAATAAAAAAATACCAACACTCCATGCGGTTAGAAACTACAGTGTAAGACCAACACCTCATGAGGCCAGCAATAAATACTTAAAAAAAGACCAATAGTCCATGTAATTGGTGACTACAGTGTAAGACTAACACCCCTAGAGGTCGATAACTAAAACTAAAAAAAGACTAACACTCTGTGCAGTTGGCAACTACAGAGTAAGACTAGCACCCCATGAGGTCAATAATTAAAACTAAAAAAGGACCAACACTCCATGGAATTGGTGACTATAATGTAATACTGACACCCCATGAGTTTAGTAATTAAAAGAAAAGGAGATACCAACACTCCATGTAGATGGTGACTATAATGTAAGATTAACACCACGTGAGGTCAACTAGTAAATATAAAAGACCAACTCTTCTAGTTGGCAACTAAAAGGTGAACACCTCATACTGTTGGTGACTATTGATAAGGGTTTCCATCCATAAAGTCAATGACAAAGAAAAGATTAATTTTCTTAATCAACAAGTCAAGGTAAAAAGAGGGGGGGTGGGGGTCGACTAATAAAGAATGCAAACACATAAGGTATCTAAAGTTGAATAGAGCATCTTGTTTATTCTGTAAGCTATTAACTCATGATATTAATAGAATCTCTTAGGAAAACACCTCTATATTAATAGATTAATTCTTAAGTCATGAACCTATTCATTCAAATAAATGAGCATCACATCATCAAGCCTATACCAGATAGTGAGGTAGTGATGATACTCCCATGGTTAGCACCATGATCAATTGTTACTCACACATTGATAAATGAGTAAATGCGAACTCACCATGTACAAATACTAGAAGATTACTTAGTGTTCAGTGACTTGAATGGCCTAAGTTAAATGCAAGAGCCATTCACACATCATTCCATGAGTATTAGTTCATCCATTCAAAAATACTCTATAAAAAATAGCTTAACTCATCATCTAGATATGTATGTTTGATTAAAAATGTATCTATAGCTTTTATTTTGAAATGTATGTTTACAGTTAAGCAAACAAGATTTGTTTGCCATAAAAAGAAAGTCTTTTTTACAAAAATGAAGGAAAATGATATCAACTCAAACTCACCTCATCATCATTGTTCGAGTCTGAAAGCACAAGTATATTAGAGAAGTCTAAGAACTTAGCATCTAGATGACCATGTTTCACTAATTTGGCAATGATAAAGTTAGTGTCATCCTTGAACTTTTTCTATAGAATCTCTTGGTACTTGTAAAAGTTGAGAAACATAGTGAACTATGCTTCTCTCCTTTAAAACCCTTTAGTTCTACGAGAGAGCTCCTATTACAACTCCTTCTTTGTCTCCACAAGGTGAGTGAACTCCAAGATCACCCTGTCCTTCTCCTCCTAGCGAGTTGCCTCAATGTGCAGGCCCTTGTGTTTGGCTTCAAGAGTGGCTAATTTATTTTTGGTTCATGCTAGTTGGGTCCCACTCATGAAGGCCTCCTTCCTCTTCCTAATAAGCTTGTGGAAAACACACCCAAGTTGATTACCACGGTATTGCCTGAGTGGTCATAACAACATGTAGAAGGTGAGAATTTAAAATGTCACCTAAGATCTTATCGAGGTCACACGAGAAGATGGAAGAGCCCAACTCAAAGGTGTTACAAGAGGGATCACACAAGTTTGGGGAGAAGTTGTCCTCCAGTCCTTCCTCTTCATCTTCTTCCTCTTTAAAGTTGTTACTTTGTTGGCGACTATGAGGAGTGGAGCTTGTTGCTCACTTATTAGACTTTTTTTGGAGTGGAACTTAGGCTGGCCTCATCACCAGTCTTTATGGGAGCCATGCTTGAATCCCCTTCAACTTCTTCTTCATTGACCTTCAGAATGGGCAGTTCCTCATCACCACTCACTCACCCACTAATATCAGTCTCCCCTTCCTCAATGAAGTGGAACACATTAGGGCTATGTTTAAGAGCAATAGGAGTAGGCCCTCCTATGAACTTAAAGGAAAAAAAAAATAAAACTAATTATTAAGGTCATAAAGAAACTAGCGAGTAGAGATATAGATCAAATTTATTGAGGGCAGTGGAGAATTACCCAAAGCGAAGCTAATGTGAGATGTTGAGGGTTCAACCCTATAACGTGTTCATTACCTCCACTAATTGTACACTCAACTTGCCGAGTTTGGTGTCCTTGCTTGGTTGATAATGGAGGGGCACAGTCGACATAGGCCATAGGGTCTTGCTCTTCTTGAACAAAAGTTATGAACATCACTTCTATACTTTATTAGGGAGGTCGTGAATCTTCAATAATGTTATTGAAAATTGCATGATCCCATCTTCGTGACCCTTCACCATGAATGAGTGGCAAAAGTGATCCAAACTCCATTGAATACCTTCTTCCCATAGGAATATGATAAATGTTTGTGATGCTCGCTACCAAATTGGGTACGATGTAAGGCAAGCACCACTATGAAAAAGTTAGAGTTGTGAATCCACTTGTGCGTGTAGAAAAAAATTGTGACACCATTTAGATTTTAAGAATTTCTTATTTAGGTAATCAAATTCGTCATTAAGGAATCAACATATTATCTCGGAAGATAAATATGTTATACTATAATGGATTTAATCACTTAAACAAGGACTCCTAAAGCTAATGGGCCTTTTTAATATTCCAGAATTCTTCTCTTGAATTATTTGGAAAAGTAGCACAAGGATTATTTTATACTGGGATCATAGTTCCCTATAAGGGCAAGCCTTTATAGTTAATTACATCTTAGGAATGAGGATCTCTTCCTAAGAATACTCTCGATTAAAAAATAGGCTTTTATTTCTATGGATTTTAAAGTTGGTTCCAAAGGATGGTTAAATTGGAATTTCAAAAGGGAACACTTCAAAGGGGGAAGAGTTCTTTTCATGGCCAATTAAGATAAAGTAGAAAATGCCTATAGATATTAGGATACCCAATAGGCATTTGAACTATCCTACCATCAGACTTTTTATTTTTGAGATAAAATTTATTGAGATTTGATTTGACATTTTACTAGAAATATAGGGCCTATATTCTAACAACACAAGACTGTAAAAATGCTTAGGGTTGAAGACTTATTCTTAGAAGAATGCTACAAAACCTAAGTCTATAATTACTTCTAGCACACATCAAAGGCTTGACCTAGTTTTACTTTGGAAAATTTGGGCTCTTTCTCTCACTTGAGGAAAAGAACCAATCCCTGACTCATTTAGACTTACAACCCATCTAGAAGGGCTGACAGCTAACACCACCTAAGTGAATTTTAAATCTATGATATCGATCTCTATATTATGCAAGATGCTAGGCTGTTATATTTTAGGAAAACATCTATGAACCTAAACTCACTCCCTAATCCCTGGAATTATGTCAGGTATTATATGCATCTAATTAATGCAATATATTTCATTTTTTATCTTGAGTTACAATTCATTAAAGGCTTTTGGGATATGCAATTTATGCTTACACTGAGATACAATTAGAATTGGCCATGAGAAAAATTAAAATTAGAAAGCACACTTCCCTAAGAAGGTGGTCATTCTCAAAGGTCAGATGCCCCTTATATGCAATGAGTGAAGCACCCAATTCAAGGAGTTGAAACAAAATGCTAGCATGGTTAGCAAAAGCTAATTTTTTCTAGTTGATTTTAAGTTATTTCTAGGGCTTTAATTTATGTGAGAAGTTTCATATTTTTTATTTTTTTAAAGTTATTTAGGTTTAAGTTTGGTAGAAAATTTATTTTCCTAAGAGCCTAACGTCTAGGTATTCATCATAGAAAGCACAACATAGAAAGAAATCTAAAAAAGTATGATGATTTTATTAGACAGCCAAAGTGAATGAAGTCAAATTTAAATTAAAAGAGCAGGCCAATGTGGTCATGTACAGCTGTACACCCCAAAAGAAAGAGAAAAATTAGCAACTGAGCTCTACCTTTATACAACCAGGCCTAGAACTACAAGACTAGATCTATAGGGGTTTTCTCTTTAGGATCATCTCCTTCTTTAGAGACCTCTTTTGAGCATCACAGGGGACCTCTGCACCCATCTGCTTGTAGGGTTAGTTCATGTTATTCTTAGACCCCATAGAACCTAACTTAATTCTAAGCTTAAATTACATTTAAAATTTCAAAAATAAAATTCTTAAACCCTACAAAATAGATGTTAGGAAATACAAACAACATTACATTAGTTATATGTGTAAACATATGGGCTTACCGTTAGTTGTTTGCCAAGCCCACTTGTCCTATTAGGCTATGATTAAGGACTTAAGCATACCTACAAGAAAATATCATTTATTTATTTTTTATTATAATATTCCTTTTTAACATACCCCCTTATAGAAATAATGTTAGCCAAAAAAGAACATCTTAACATCCAGACTAGCTGGCAAAAAATTCTAGCCATTTAGTCTAAAACATTACACCGCAAAATAAGAGAAACATATCATAGAGTATCAAGAACATCAACCTAACCTAATTCTAGAGTCGGTGACCTAATATTCTAGTGTATGAAGAAAAATGGGTTTGTGTGGTATGACTTTATTAGGCATTATAAGTTTATGTTTTAAATTGGATTTCCAAAATTTAATTTAATTTGATTTTGATATTTTATCTTTTCATAATTTCACTTTATAAGTATGTGTCATTATTAAACTAGAGGTTTGAAGTATCAAGATCTCTTTCGGACTAGTAACCTTGCAACCTCAGGTGTCTATACCATATGTTTGCTAATTATGAATAATTTTATTTTTATTATTTTAAAATTTTTTATTCTTAAAATTTGTTTAATTTACCATGAGTGGTTTAAATTTAAATGGTTTTATAATTTACAATTTCATTCCCATTTTTAGATCATTTCATATTAAAATGAAATTTAAGTCTTCAAGAATGAAGAATATGATAAGTTTCATTTTAGGTGGGACCTATTATATTCAACATCCTAAATCCTAATAGAATGAAGTCTTCACCCTAAGTTGAGGATTCGTTCTAAAGGGTTTACTAAGATTTTAGGTATCTTAATTTACTCTTTTGGATTCATTTGAATTTGATTTAATTTGATTAATGTTTTAATTTTATTTTGGAATTAGGATTTGTTCTTCTTTTCATTCGTTTGATTTGGTTAAAAACTTCTTGATTGTGGTTTATAAGTTTTTGATTTATAATATTTGATCAAAATTTAATATGTTTCTTTAAATCTTAATTAAGGATTTAATGTTCATGTTATTTTGGTTTAATTTGAATTAGTTTTCATTTTAAGTTTAATTCATTTGTTATTTTAGTTTTTTTGTAACTTGAGTTCATATTTAATCCATTTGATTTGGTCCATTTTATCTATTTAATTTGTTTTGTTTATTTATTTAACTTAGACTGATTATGTTTATTTATTACATTAATGTTTATGTTATTTTGGTTTGACTTGATTTAGTTTTCATTTTGATTCATTTATGTGATATGTTTATTTAGTTTATTTTACTAGGATTTAATGTATAATTTCCTTTTATTATGACTTATGCTTTATATATATATATATATATATATATATATATATATATATATATATATATATATATATATATATATATATATATATATATATATATATATATATATATGTTTTAATTCAATTCATTTGATTTTAATTTTTGGATTGATCTTAATTATTGATTAATGTTCAATTTGTGTTAATCTTATGTTTATTAGATTAATGTCTTAATTCAAATTTCAGATTGATTTCATCACTTAATTAATTTATTACATTTTAATTTCATATTGAATTAATTTATATATTTTCAATCTATCATTTAAGTTTACTTGATTTTAATTATATTCACACATTCATATTATTAGTTTTATGTTAATGGATTGAAATTAACTTTATTTAATTCAACTTATTTCTTCATTCCTGGTTTAGGTTGGCTTATTACATGTTAAAGTTTAATCTCTTAAAATGAAATTTTATCAATCTTAACCTAGACCATTTCAGTTGTTTAGGTTATTTAAGTGTAATTAATTTATTTAGTCACCTTTATTTATGCTTTAGGATTATGTGACTTTCGAAGTTAAACAAATTTTGGAAAATTTCATACAAATGAGTTTGATATTTAAGTGTGGATTTCATAGGTTAATTAGTTTTGATTTTAATTGATTAATTAGTTTATTTTGAATTTCCTAAATTGATTATTTAATATTTGATCAAATTTTATGTTCTTAATTATTTCATTAAGCTCTAAGTGCATAGTTATTTGAATTTCTTAACTTTAGATGGTTAGAAATTTTTTTTTTAAAAGTGTTTTGTTGTTAATTTAAATATTTCAATTGATCTTATGAATTTTTTAAATTTTTATAATTTTGTGATTTAATATTTTTTGTAAATTAACTTAGAGATTAGAAATTTAATAACTTCCAATCAAGAGATTGATTTCCTTGAAATTTTTATGGCAAGAGGGGTTCCTTGCTAGTTTAATTTCCCAAAAGTTTTACTTCAATAATATGTGTATTTTAAGACTATTTGAGATTTTAAATATTCTTCTAAAATCTAAACTAAGTCTAAATTAGGAAAAATTAATTGGGGATTTTAATTTTCCTATATTACTTTTTAAATGATGAATACCTAGAGGATTTATTTGAAAATTTTAAGAATTTGGTTGATTTATTATGATTTTTCTAAGTTCAGATTTATTAATTCAATTAATTACTTAATTAGAATATTTTATGGTTATTAGATTTCAAAAAGTTTTAGTGAAGTTTTTAGGTTTATTATGGTTTATTATGATGATTTAAATTTATTTCATAAAATTTTAGGATTTTTCTTATTTCATAAAATTAAGGTTTAAGATTGGAAATTTCATATCTTTTTATTTACTTTGTAATAAATTATGAAAACTTTATCTAAGATGTGTTCTAAACCTAATTTCATTTTCCCAAAATTTCAAATTAATAGGAATAGTGGTTTGAGATTAATTTTAGTTTGATTATTTTTATTTAAACCTAAATTATCTCAAAATTAATTGGGGATTTTTAGTTTTATGGATTCCTCTCACTTAGGGGAATCCATAGAACCTTTATTTAGATATTTTTATAATATTTTATTTTTTATAATTTTTAAAAAAATATTGGAATTTTTTATTATTTATTTATCTTAGAAAATCAGGAATTTTTCATTTTAATGGTCGGCGCCACGTGGTGCTACTTTACACGTGGAGGTGCTCGATTCGACCACGTGAGATCCATGTGGATCCTGTGTTATTTTGACGGTTTACACGGTCTGATCCCCGCCAAGTTTGGATGGCTCAAATCATCCTCCAATTTTCTATAGGGATAAAATTGATTCGTTCGGCTAGATCTGGACCATGCATTCCTAATGAAAGAAATGGGTGGTGGAGCTTATATCTCATATAATGCCTGCAAAAGCTACAAGATATCCATTGAATTAAGAAGATTTTCAGCAATGTAGCTAATGAGATCTCTAAATTTTAATTAAAAAACCATTAGTGAATCAAATGGAATGCATTTATAAATAGGTTAGTTTGACGATCTACCTCATCAATGGCAGTCTTCGATGGTGAGGATGATTCAAAGCTCCAAAATTATGTGTCGAGTCTTTGGAAGGAAGGAATTGGACTATCACCTCTCTAATCACTCTATGGACCAAGGTCCATGCATTTTCTGGAGGCTCTAATTATTCTTCAGCTTGCTGGCAGTGTGGGGATTAGAGGAAAGGTGCGGTCATCTTCATTTAGCTTAGGGAAGGTGATGGGATGCTCAATTGGGTGTGAGAGTAACTCTCTTCTCTTTAGCCATGAGAGGCCTAGAGCTTTATGCCATGGAGAGCTTACCATGGTCAGCTAAGGTGATTGCCACCCTTGGAGGCTTACTCCAAGGGGTAGGTTAGTTAACTGAGATCAGTCTAAGGCAACGATGTTGAAGTGGGGAGGAAGAATCAAAGAGGCTTCTTGGATTAGAGAGGATTTTATTTGCATACTCCACTTTATTTCTCCATATGATGTTTTCCTTTTTTGGATGTACATACGCCTTCCTAATTTACTTAACTTTGGTGTCAATTACCCTAAGCTCATCTTAGAATGAGTTTATGTACATGCCAAGGTGATTAGTCTAGGTTTGAATTCAAATGCTTTGAATTATGGAATTTAGGTATTTTTTATTTTAGCTTGATTTAGCTTGTTCCATTTGATGGACTAATATTGGATTTAAGTTTTAATTATGTCCACTTGACCAGATTTGCCCTTGATTTGGATTTGATTCCATTTATGTTTATCTTATGATTTCATGGTTTCCTTTGATTTTAATTTGTATTTTGTTATTTAATTTGGGATTTTTTAGGTTTAACTAATTTTAGGGTTAAATAAGATAACTAGGTTAATTACTCCATTCATCTTAATTTAAGTTCAACTAAATTCATATTTTAATTATTTTAGATATTGATTTAAATTTGGTCTAGGTTCATCCAATCTTATTAGTATAGGTCACACCCTAGAAAGGTGCACTAGGTCATTAAGTGAAGTGTCTTAAGTGCTTAATTAGGCAATTTCTAATCTAGGATTAGGTATCCTAATTACTAGTCTTGGAAATGGTTTTAAATTCATCCAAAAATGACGTCAACAGTGCAAAAGGAGAAGTCAAAACTCATTCCTAAAGTGGGTGAATGGGATGCAAAGCTTATCTATCCTTTTAAAGTTAAGATGCTAGATCCTCTTTGTCGCTTACACAGTAAAGTTGTCTACCTGAAAAGTATTGAGGTCTCGGTGGAGAAATCCAACTTGGGGATCTCTTTCATTTGAGTTTAGTAGATGGAAGAACTTGTTTTCCTAAGTCAATTCAAATTCTATACTAATGAAACAATGATTAAGATTTGCTTCCAAAGAAGTTATACCCGTACAGCTTAAGGAGAACAATAAAATTTCCAATTACCCAGACCAAAGAGAATTTATAGGTGTGGTAAGATAGATGCAGTGGCACGAACATCAAATCTAGCATTCAGTGAAGAGATGATTACCCAAATTTTACAAATATCTCAAATGATAAGAGCTATAGAAAAAATAATCAATGTATAATAGTAAAAACCTCACTATACTCATGAGCAAAAAATTATAAATTTTTTTTATTCAAGATAAAGAAGTGTAATGCACTCGCTGTAATCCTAAATACATTATTTTTTTAGTAATTATGTTACAGGGTCTAAATGCTAGTCTTCAATGAGTTCACCTTTGTCACACATATAGTCAAATAAGAAATTCACACCAGAAAAAGAAGTGAAGTATTTCATGACTTGATGGAATTCTACAACAATAATATCTCATCCTTCATATTCTATAAGTTACCCTAGTACTCTGCCTCTAAGTATTGCCATCACTATAACTCTAGCTCAAGCTGTGCTCGTAACTCACCCATGTCTCTCTAGGATGTGTCTAATGCCTTCTTCATGGAAGTGAGCTCCCACCACAAAACCTCAATCTTAGAGAAGTCCATGAATACTCAGAGTTCCTCTACCTTATTCTTCATTCAACTGATAGACATGCCCCTCACAGACTCATCGTTATCTCTACGAATGGGAGAGGGCATGTTGATCATCATTTCCTTGATTTTAGTAGAAGTGAAACTATTCTTGGGGAGAGGAACATTGAGGATCACCCCATGCAAAGGAGAAATCTCCACCATGTCCACCTGTGATGCCAAAGGGGTCAGTGGAAAAGCTGAAGTCATAACTAGTCAACGAGAAAGGAATTCATCAAAAATCATAAAGATAATTTTAATAAGAAGATTTTATATAGGTCTAATCCTTGGGAAGGGAAACCATCTTTTGATTAAATAGAATTCTTCTTTACTTAGAAAGTCGCCTAGCAAATCCTCCATGAAAAAGTGAAGCATCTTTTTAAATTTATCTAGACTAGTGAAGGAAGTAACTGGGTGAGCAGATGAGTGCTCCTCACCATCTACTGAAGCATGAACACTAGATATGCTCAGTTATGGCCAGAGAAGGGGATAAGAGATTCATATTAAGGGATTTCATAATACATGACAATATCCTATAGACACTTCCTTAGTGGCCCGTTAAACTAATCAGCTCGCCATCACCATTCTACTCTAAACCAACAGTGCATCCACCCCTTCTTCCTCTTCTTAAAAAAGTGTCATTGGATGCTCACTCACCATAGTAGCTTGCTCCTCTGATGGGCTAGTGCTTAATTCTCCTACTTGTCAGAAGGAATAGTGAAGTTAATGGTCATCAGGATTGGAGTAGCTAAAATACTCAGTTTAGCCATAAGAATGGTGGCAACCTCTTCTGAGTTCTTCACTTTCTTGGTCTTCTTATGAAGGCCTGCCAAAAACTACTAGATTAATGTCATTGTGAGACCTCTTTGTGCCATGGTGATTATGTTTTAATATGTTTTATTGAGTCAACTAAGCTCCTACCTAAGTGTATAGTAGAGGAATACTGAGTGCATAAAAGAAGGAAGAAAATGATCCATTTATTGCCTCTAGAGTGCTAAATAATCATACTAGTCCAAAGACCTCTAAAAAATTACATGAATTTTCTTAGGACATTAATGGTTTAATAGCTAATCATTTTTAATCTTCTATCATTTTTCGAAGTACCTCTACAAGGAGTAGAAAAATGGATGAGCTAGAATGTATATCCAAAGCAGCAGGTAGGACAAAATGAGCCTGTGAGTCTTATTAAAGATGCTTGCCATGAAGAGTAGATAAACTAAAATAAGAACATTTGACAAAAATAGCACTCAATAGGAGAAGAAATGTCTATCCCAAAGAGCAAAAAACATAAAGTGTGATAACCTAAAGATAAGAGCTAATTCTACTTGTTGGCATCTGGTGACTAGGCTAAGGGACAATGTGGCTCTCTTTCTCCTGAATATTTAGCCGCATGAATCTTACTCACTCATCGCCATCAACTTAGGCGAGACTTTTTTTTATATTAAACTTACCTTGTATGTTCTTTCTATGTATGATAATTCCTTGATGTTATAAAAGGATATTTCTTTCTTATAGGGGGATCTTTTAGCTCTTACTCTAGATCCTTATACTGTATTTGCATTCTAAGCATTCTGCATAATAAAATATTATTTTTCCTCTACTTTTCTTACTTTCATATCTTGTATAAATACTTTTGCTTAGCCTTATTTTTTAAGTATTTCAGAAGGTTCTTCCTTTATCTATAAATAAATTTGGATTCAACACTAGTCATTTTACATTCATGAGACTTGGTCATCTGATTCTAACTCATAGGAGATGTTAGCTGGTAGCCATTTCAAATGATTGTAAGACTAGAAGAGTAGGGATGGATTCACATCCTTAGGTAATGATGTGCCATTAAAACTGTGGTGTTTTAATTTGGAGTCGTAGGGACTCCACACAGATCTTATGGGGTACTTATTGAAATGATCAAGTAGGACATTTAATGAATAATGTAATATCTCAAAAGATAGAAATATCATCCTATAATGGACTCAATCAACTAATAAGGACTCTTAAGGCATATGGATTTCTATATACACCAGAGATCTTTCCCCTACTTTACATGGATAGTTAAAGTAGGGTTTATTTTATGCTGAGTTATATAGTTCCCTATGGAAGCCAGCTTACATAGTTAAATAAATCCTAAGAAATGAGAATTTTTTAAGAACACTCTTGATTAAAGTAGTTAACTAATGTCTCCAAAGATTTTAAATATAGATAATAAAAGAATTGGTCATTTTGGAAAGCAATCGGGAAGAGCTCAAATAAAAAGAGTTCTTAGTAGATTCCAAAGGATAATGAGTAGGAAGCACACATGATACTAGGAAGCTTAGAGAGTGCTTCAATTTATCTTATATTAAGGCTTTACTTTTTTGAAAGAAAAAAAATATTTATTTGAGTTGAAATTTTATTAAAATACTATAACTTAGATTCCAATAATACAAGATGATGAAAATGCTAAAGAGGTGAGGACTTATACTTGTAGCAAAAAGGAAATAAGAAGCCTCTAAACCTATATCTAGAGTGCTTTAGCATAAGCTAAGAGCTTGACCTATGTCTACTCAGGGGAATGAGATATATTGGTTCACTTCCACTAGGGAGAGTAGTGCAATCTTGACTCTTCTGGACTTACAACCTCCTAGAGTGACTACAAACTAACACCTCCTACAATTTTAAAACCATGTGGGTCAGTCATATGTAAATGCAAGATAAGTGGGTTATTTTTAATTATGAACTAATCTAAAGTCTTATAGTCACTCCCTAAGATATTAGATTATGATTGATATGCAAATTATGACCTAACCATATGTAATAAAATTTACATATTTTTATTTCATTCTTCACTAATCATTTTAGACTCAGGCTTAGGAGGATTTATACCTAAATGCATGATGAAAGTAGATTATGGGCTAAATCAAATAGAAGGGATGTTCTCCACTATAAAGGACTACCCTCAGATGTCAATCCTATACCATATCTTCAATAATTAGATAATATTCATATGTATGATGTTAGAAAAGACAACATCCAGCTAAAGAGTTACTAAATCTTTTATTATCTTAATTAAAAGCCTAGGCTTTAATATGAAGTTATAAGTTAATTAAAATTTAGTTAAAGTTATTAATGAGGGTAGAAAATTTAATTTTATCCTAAAGAGCTTAACATATCTAGGCCACAAATCAAACATACACACTTCAAGAAACCTATGAAAAATATGCCACTTCTATTGTACAATGTAAACACAACAATCAAATATTTGAATTTCATAAAATAATAAAAGGCCATTGTGGCTGGGTATCACCTTACACCTGACTAAAGAAAAGAAATTAGGTAGCCTAGCTCTACCATCATAGAACCCATATATAATTAAACTTACAATAAAAGGAAAAGCTAAGAGGGTCTTCAATTCATCTTCATCTTTACTTCTTGGGTTTGAATTCTCCAAGCTTCATAGAGCATCTTAGGTCTATACCTTCTAAGCACTACTCATCTTAAACCTCATAGCACTAATCCTAGCCCTATTGCAAAAGTTACATTTTATATAAATGAAAATCTAATTACACCTAGAAAGTAGAGATTAGTATAATACATGTTCAAACCAAGCAGTTATATTTCATATATTTGGACTTAGCACCCTACCCTTGGGTAACCAAACTCACATGTATTAATGAATCATTCTTAGGGACTTAACAACACCTATAAGAAAAAAAGGCATTTATAAATTTTTTTATTATTATAGTGATCCCTTAAGCACGACCCCTATAAAAAACATCATTAATCTATTGTTTTCCTAACATCTAGACTATGCCCAAAAAATCCTAACATCCAGTATAAAATAATACATCATAAAATAAAGTATTACATCATCACAATACTCACTTACCTATCCTAGCACTAAGATTAGTGACATAGTATTCTAATGTATGTGCAAAGGCCAAGTGTGGTATGTCTTAATTAGACTTTAGAGTTAGGATTTGCTAATGACGGAATGTTTAAATCCCTTATTAATGGAGGTTATTCCTTAGGTTACCTAAAATTTAGATAAGAGTTTAAATTATATGCTTTTTATTATTTATTTTATAATTGTAATTTAATATTATAAAGAGAAGAAATAGAGTTGATTATCTTTAGTCCCTACCTTAGGTTGATTTTAAGGAATGGATATTTATGAATTTTAAGCCTTTTAATGAAACCTTTATAAAGTTTAATTAGACCTATATTTGGATTTGATTTAGTGAACTTTATTTAAACATGAAAGACATCTTAAGATTAATGAAGCCAAATCATAATAAAATGGGCAATGTTTTGTTATTTTAGCCTCATTATCAATATACATCACTATTATTTTTTGCATCATTTTTTGATTTCATATATATACATATACATGCACACACACACACACACACACACACACATATATATATATATATATATATATATATGTACGTATGTATGTATGTATATATGTGCATATATTTGAACACACTTGAAGTATGAATATGCATGAATTTTATAACAAAAAGAGTTTCACTTTATATTTTTACACATGTATAATTGAATAAAGAACTATATAAGTACATGCATTTGTTAACCAGGGAAGCCAGATTATTTAGGACCTCCCTGGGGCTACTTAAAGTCTCGTGTTCTCAAGATGTCCAGACTTAAATACACACATACACATATATAAATGCAAATATAAACTCATGAAAATTCATAAGTTATTATCCTTTTAAGCATGAAAGATAAATAAACTTTACTTTCTTTTATCATTTATAATTAAAACCTACTAATATTAAGCTTAGATTTAAATTATTTAATTAATAATTAACATATGATTATTGATTAGAGAGGAAAAATAATTTGAGATTTATTATTGATAATAACCACTCCATATATTTACACCTTTCTACATCATGCAATTGTATGCAACATATTCTTTTTAAATTTAAAACATGTGTGTATGGAGCATATGGCATGCAAATTTATAATAATTGATGAAAAATATTTATTCATTATCAAATGATATATTTGGTTGCATTGAAACCTAAGGACAATCATATTAAATAAGCAAACCTTAAGCCTAATCAAAGTCTTTTTTGGATTTTTAATTTTTAAGATTATGAGTTATTTAATATTTAAAGAGGAGAAGTGAAACTTAGTGTTCAACCCATCTCCATACTTGTTTATTGATAAATTTAAAGAGAAATTATGTGTCTTTTAAGAATTGATTAAGTTTGGCCCATTAATAATTCATTTAATTACCCTCCCAAAGGAAAATTCCTTAATTTGATTAATTAATAAGTAAAAGCCCATGAATCATGATGATATGCTTGGAAAATAAAATTTGCAATGTCCTAAGGGTTCTAATGAAATTAGGCCCATGCTTAATAATTAATTAAGTTAAGAGAAATAAGCTAATTACTTTCGAAATCCTCCATACCCATGGGGTGTCATGATTTCCTTAAAGATCCATAGATTAATTAAGTACATGAGAAAAATTCAATTGTACATCTAGATTAATTAAATTGATTATGATTATTTCATAATTATGAATTTCATTTTAAACATTTAACTAATTTATTAAATATGACCACTAAGCAGAATTTTGAAAAATGATTAGAATGAGGGGTCCTAATTATTTCTCATGGTCATTTTTACTGTCTTAGTGATTAATTAACCTTCTCTAATCAATTTTATAATTTTCTTAATTTTGAATTATTAAGTACATAAAAGAGGCAATTAGGACCTAAATTTTTGATTATCCTAATCGACTTGAGAAATTAACCCAAGAAAATTACGGGAGGCAAGGTCAACCCATATATTCAACATGCCAAATCTAAAGTTAATTAACCAAGTGATTTGGGCATAATTAAGGTAATTAATTAAAACTTTAAACCCTATTGATTATTGTTCATTAGATAACACTTTGGAATTTTTTTCTTGGATTTTTCTCTATCTAATATTTTTGATTTTTCTTCGATTAGTTATAAATTTTTGAAGTGTTAGTTATTTAAAATATAATTTAATTCTCAATTAATCCATTTACACAATCGGTCCCACTCAGACGCTAATGCAATAGTGCTTTCCATGTGGCACCATTGGATTGATTATTTAAACCATCCAACAGGGCTATTGGCTCAATGGTAGGCCTTCCAAATGGGAATTTTATTTTATTTGGAAATTTTGGTTCACTTGATTTGACCAAAATTAAGTTCACCATGGGTTTGGTTCACTTGGGTAGGTCAATGGGGACTTAAGGATGAGTCATGCCAAGTTTGATTGAATTTGGACTTAGTTTGGTTTGGTTTGGTTTGGCTCAAGTTAACTCACATAGATCAATTTGGGTTTATTTGGGCTAGGTTGACCAATTGACCAAATTATGTCAAGAGGACTATTAGATAATGTTTGTTTGGATATTTAGAATGCATAGGTGCAATTGGTTTGATCCAATTTGAAGTGGATTTGAATTTGGATCATATAGGTTCATTAAGGCCAAATGGATCAAGTTGGCCAATTTGGTCAGATTGGTTAAATTTGATTGAAGGGTTGGTACATGTTTGATTGATCATCTATGATTGATTGTAGGTGTTGGTTTGATAGATTTGGATTAGATTGAGTTTTAGTTCAATTTGACCCTTTAGGTAAAATTGGGTTAAATGGGTCAATTGGGTTAGCTTGATTTAATTGGCTTCAATTGAAGATTGAAGTTTGTTCAATGCTTAATTGGTGATTGATTAGAGACATTGGTTGTCATTAATTTGAAGTGGAATGAAATTTGGCCCAAATTGGCCTTTTAGGTCAAATTGAGTCAACTTGGGTCAATTAGGTTAATTGGCTTGGTTTAGATCAATTGATTACAAGTGGATGGTCAATGTTGAATAATACTCACTTTGGAATGGATTGAATGAATTGATTTGGCCAATTTGTGTTGAATTAGGATTTGACTCAATTTGGTCATTTAGGCCAAATTGGGTCAAATAGACAAATCATCTTGATTGGGTTCAATTGGAGGTATATGATGGTTGGAATATTTTTAATGATGATTCTGAAGTGGATTGGTGATTTTGAATGTAATCAATTTGGGTTAGGTTGAGTTTTGACTCACTTGAACCCTTTAGGCCAAATGGGTCAACTTGGGTTAATTAGGTTAATTAAATGGTTTGGAATGAATTGTAGCATATAATTAAGAACTTAGGACAATCATAAGGCTTAAATTAATTTGGGTTGGCATGAATAAGATTGAATAGGATTTTGGCTCTATACGGTCCAAGTGGGTCGGGTTAGGTCCACTTAGCCCTTTTTAACCAAATTGAATCAAAATGAGTCACATTGAGCCCATGTTAAGTTGGCATTTGGCTTAGAGCTTGGTTTGTAATCATTAGGTTTAGGTTTGAGTAATTGAGTAGGGATGGGATTTGGTTAGGCCATAGGGTCAATAAGATTCATCTTATCCTAAAGTAAGCTCTAACCCTAAGGTTGCACTTTATGGGTAAGTTTGGGCTTGGTGCTTCTTGGTCACTAGAAGTATCCTAGCACTAAGGAAGACTTAGTGATAAGAAGAATCTAGGCCTAAGATAAGGGTAGTCAACCTCACTCTAAAAGTGAGGTCAACAATATCCCATTTCTCCTGTATATTTAAATTGAGCTTCTAGCTTATGCAAAATCACTATTTGACATAGTATTAGAAGTTGCTTATTTCTCGTGATACAAGTGAAAGTCTTTACCTCTTAGACATATCCACAATCTTATGTTGTGATATTATAAGACTTAACAAGCTAATAAAATATTAAGTAAATAATAACAACCATCAAATTTTAAAAATATAAAATCTAACCATAAGATAGACTGGAGTGCTCACTAAGCTTCTTAGTATCATAAGTGCCTCTTGCTTATCTTTCTATGGGCTCTATTAAGAAATCTTCTTAATTGAGCTTATCCACTTGACTTCTAAAGATTACCAATTCCTTAATCTCTAACTTTGAAATCCATATTGTTGTTAGATGACCACCTTAATAGAGAGTTTTCTTAAGAGATTCAAATCTCCAAAGATGTAATTAACTATAGGGGCTTTCCCTTATAAGAAACTTAAGAACTCAACTTAAATAAACCATCTTACTTAATCTATCTAAGGCTAGAAAAATTTCTAGTACATATTGACCCATTAGCCCTATGAGTCCTTATTAGATGATTAAGTTTATTTTGAGTGATATCTCTATTTTTTGAGGTAGTATATCATTTATTGATGTCATTCTTGATCATTTTAATAAGTACCTCCTAGGATCTGTGATGTGTCCTCTGTTGACCTCATTTTTGGATGAGGTTGATAACACTCCCAAACACAATAATTAAGACTCATAATCCTAAATTAGAACCCTTCTAATTAAGCACCTAGGACACTACACTTAGTGACCTACTGCATGCTCCTTAGATTAATCTGACTTAATGGGTTTAGTTAGATTCAATCCAAATCTCCAACCTAAACATAACCACTCCAAATTTGAAATTAATTAAGCTTAGATTAAGGTTATATTAGGGAACTAAACTTAATTATCTTAATTAAGCTAAGAATCATATAAACCTAAAGTAATTTAAATTAAATCCAAACAAACCCAAATGAAATAAAATCAAAAACATGAAACCATGACATGAAATTGAATAAATCTAAATCCAAACCAAAGGTTAAAAATTGGCCAGCCCTTTTGACATGGGTTTGACTTATGTGGAACCCACCAAGTAAAAGCTTAACCCACCAAAATTTGACCAACTATAATTATCATAAATGGTCCAAATGATAATATATTCATGTTTAAACATTAATCTAAATAAAAATGAACCCAATAATACCTTAATTAGGCTAAATAAGTCACTTGACCTAAATGCTTATATTGTGTTAAAATTCAAATTAAGCTAAAATTAATTCAAATTAATTACATGAAATCACTTAGGATTGATTAGTAAACATTGATTAACTAATCATTTGGTCCAATTTACCTAAAATAGACATTTGACCAACCTGGATTCAAACTTAACCCAAATTTAACCCATAAGACAAACACGGGCCAAATTGAATATCAAGCCTTAAATAAATAAACTGATTTGATCCAATGCATTCCGAAGTGCTTGGATGACCTTAATTAAAAGCTAAATACAATATAATTTAGTCAAATAAATTATTTGAATCAATTAGGTTCAACCCAAATTTATTTGAATCAAAATGGGTTAAGACACAAAGTAAGCAATCCATGAACTTTATAATCTTTAAAACCTTGGTTAAGGAGTTCATTAATGATTGAATGAACATAACCCAAGCATCAAATTAAGGCTAATCTATCAAAAAAAATAATTCAAATCAAGCTAATTGAATAGATCTTGAAGAGCATAATCCTAAAGGGATTTGAACTTAATTTACAACTAATCCACTTGGAAGGCACTTAAATCTCTTCCAAATAGATTAATGATTGATTTCCAGCTGAAATTAATCCATGTAATCAAACCCAAATAACGCCAAAGCCAAGGAATATTCCATTGAAAATCAAAAGCACATGGAGATAAAACTAACCATGCCTAATCTTATTCCCCATTCCTTACTTGACCTCTCTAGCTTAAGACATATGTTAGATAGGTAGCTAGCCATGGAGCTAGCTTCCAAAAGCCTTGATCACCCATAGTCACACAATAGAAGAAAACATGAGCATATAGCTCTCAGCACTAATGGCAAAATCACCAATACCCATTCTAAAGCAAAATTAGCTTTGCCATCACCTTTCCCAATTCAAGTGAAGCGACACCCAAACTTCCCTGATCCTCTCACTACCGGGAAGCCAGTGAATGGTCAACAAAATCCTAGTCGAGGTTGGTCTAGAAGCTAATCCACAAGGAGATAGCATAATTCCTTTCAGATATGCGTTCCCCATGTCATTTCGAAGCTAGTGAAGTCGATTGCACCATTGAAGATTGCTGTGATTAAGGTGTGTTATTAATGACCTCTTGAAGCTTTTGGTTTTGACACATTTTAAAGGGAATTTGATCTTAAGTGTGATCAAACTATTTAGATCATTAGGATTTCATCCACTTATGGATTTGGCATCCAAAATCATGTAATTTCGATGGTTGGATGGATGGAAATCATGCAGAATCGATAGACGGCCCTTGACTTCCATCTCTATTAAATGAGAAACAATCTTCACCATCTGTTCCTTCTGTTAAGAATGGACAGCTCCGATCTAGTTGCATCCCTAATTGAATCTGGTAAGGAGATATGTGAGTCGAGTCACGATCTTCCGATCAAAGATCGGAGTCCGATTAAACCAATATGAGCCACCAACTTAACGTGGGATACATGTGGATCACGCTTGGAATAATATTGTGGAACTGCTTGTAAAGCAGTGCCACATCGGATCCACGTGGATTAGAGTGATTAAAATAGAAATCCCAAATTTTCTTAATAAAAAAAAGGGAAATGCCTAAAAATTCATAAAAAATTAAATATAAATCCAAAAATTACAAACTTGGGCTCTATGGATCCCTCTTGATGAGAGGAATCCGTTAAACTTAAAATCACCAGATTATGTGTGTGTGTGTGTGTGTGTTGTGGTGGTGGTTATTTTGGCCTTAATTTATGTTTGAATGAAAATTTTAAAACCATAATTAATCCCAAACTATTGATCAAAATAAAATGAAACTTCGGGGAGTTGAAATTAATGTTGAGATACACATAAGGTGAATTGTTCATAATTTAGTGAGTAATAAATATTAATATTTAAAATTTTAAACTCTAAACCCTAATTTTTATAAAATAAAATAATAATAAATAAAATAAATTGTAGAAACTGATCAAATCAACTTAAAAAATGATAACACATCCTAACAAACATGAATAAATCATTGAAACTCACTAAAACTTAATGAATCATAAAATCACTTAATTTGGCCTTTAGTTGAATTAATTAATTTAATTAATCAACCTGAACATAAATAACATATAATAAATCAATTAGAAGTACAAAAATTATGAATAAACCCTTTTTGGATGCATATTCTAGAGGAGAATCAAGAAAAAAAATAAAACCCCTAAATGATCCTCACTAAATTAGGCTTAATTTAGGTTTTAATGAAAAAATTAAAACTTTAATTACTCCCAAACTATACATCTAGCTAAAGTGAACATTTAGGGAAATTAAATTGGCTAGGAGCCCCACTTGCCATAAAAAATTTAAACCCAATTGACTTATAAAATAGGAATTATCAAATTTCTAAGTCTCTGGGTCAATTTAAATAAATAATAAATAAGAAAATTACAATAAACAATAAAAATTCATAAACTAGTTTAAAACACTCATATCAAGATTAGAATACTTAAATATAAAATTTCCCAGCACCCTAAGTCAAATATTTGATTAATTATAAGCCAAGGGTTTAATAAAGATAATAATGAAATGAAGCTTAAGTAAACTTTAATACTAATGCATTCATAGGTAAATAAATTAATAAATTTTTAGTATACAATCAATTCAAACTAAGAAATGAATCAAATATTAACCTAAATGTATTAGGTTAATATGATTTAAATTAATTCAAATTAAATATAAATGAATTAAATGAACATAATGAAATGCATAAGTTATATAATTAGAAGTTTAGAAAGCTAAGTCCTTAGCAAGAAATGGATTCAATAGACTTTAGAAAAATTAAACTTAAAAAGAAATGAAAAAGTTAGCATAAAAAGAGAATCTCTCCTAAATTCCTTAAGTCATAACCAAGATGAATATATATTAAATCAAAGGACGAAAGGGAAATTTTTCTAAAATAATAAAATTATCATTTCAATTAAAGGTAATTAAAAATAATTAGATTTTATTATTTGAATTCAAAATGCATAAATGGTAATAGAATCATCATGCACTAACTTAAGTTAATAGAGGAAATAATAAGTTAAGGATAATTGATTCATTCTAAATTCATAATAAAGTAACCATATTAACATGATTGAAACTTATAAGTTACATAAGCATAAAATTAAATAAAAATATTAACATCATAAATGAATTAAACTTAAATCAAATAAATGAAATGAGTTTAATGAAAAAGAATATTAAACTAAAAATGTATTCAAACAACATAAACATTAAAACCTAATCAATCTAAATTATAAAAGTAAGACAAATTTTATAAACCAACGTAATTAGTAAAGAAAACACATAAGTAATGGAATAATGAATCAAATTAAGAAAAGATTGAATATAAAATAAATGATAAAATATAAAATATAAAAAACACAATATTAAGCCAAAGGAATTAAATGATCATAATAATGAATGAATTAAACTTATAGAGAAAACCAAACTAAATTAGAATAACAAACGAATTAAACTTCAAGTGAAAATTAGTTCAAATAAAAGCACAATAATAATATTATTAATAAAGAAACATACCATAAGAAATCAAACACAAAACACTAAGTGAAAAAGAATAAATAAATTTAAAATAAAATGATATAAACTATACTAATTCAAATTATTATGTTATTAATAAAGAAACATACTATCCAACTTAAATCTAATCAGCTTAAACATAAAAATAATAAAATTCAAAATCTCACATAAACTAAAGTCGTAGGAATAACTTAAAATCAATTAGAAATAATCAACTCTCAAAAATCACCCAATCATATTGCTCTCAACTCTTGAATAAGGCACTTCACCCATTGCACATAGGGGGCATCTAACCTATGAGGATGACCACCTTCTTGGGGAAGTCTACCTTTTGTTATTGATTTCTCCCATGACTTTCTTCTAATTATATACCATGTAGGTATAAATTATATACCCATAGCCTAAAATGATTGTTGAGTCACAATATAAAAAATCTAGAAAAGATGCATAAATCAGTGCATTTCATACCCTACATGATCTTAAGGATTAGAGATCAAGTCTAAGATTCATAGATTCTTCTAAAAAGATAACAACATAGCCTTCTTGCATACATGAGACTTGGGGTCATGAATTTAAAATGTATTTATGTGGTGTTAGCTGGCAGCCCCTCCAAGAGGGTTGTAAGTCGAAAAGAGTCAGGGATAGGTTTGTTCCCTCACATGAAAGAAATGGCCAATAATTCCCAAAATGAAACTAGGTTGAGCATCTAACTTGTGTTAGAAGCACATATAGACTTAGGATCTAAAACATCCTCCTTAGAGTAAGTCTTCAACCCAAGGCATCTCTACAGTTTTGTGACTAGAAGCTAAGCCCTAGATTTCTAAAAAAATGTCAACTCAAAATCTAAATTAAACTCCAAAATATAAAGCCCAATGATATGATAGTTGAAATGCCTACTAAGCTTCCCAATATCAACAAGCATTTCTTACTTCATCCTGTTTGGCTTCCAAAAAGAACTCTTTTCACTTTGGATCAATCCTAATTAAAATTCCAAATATCATTCCCTTGAAAACCAACTTGGGGCTTGCCTTTATAGCGAACCATGAAACCAATTTAAAATAAAGCCTATTCTACTTGCCATGTAGTTCAAGGGAATAATCTTTAATACATTAAAGACTCATTAGCCTTAGGAGTCTTTAATCAAATGATCGAATGCATTATAGAATAACATGTTTATCTTTCAAGTTAATATGTTTACTTCTTAATGACACATTTGATCATCCAAATAAGAAATTCCTAAACTTTATGTAGTGTTATAAATTTTTCTCACAGCCTCATCACATTATTAAACAACACAATAATATTTTTAGATACTTCCTTCAGTACTTTATTAGGGAAACCTTGGTTACATGAAAATATGATGGTACCATCCATCAGTGCATCAAGTTCATATGTAATGGCTTGGAATGCTGCATTAAGGGAAATCTAAAGCTATTCTTAATGGATGAACTTGGATATGTGAAGATGTAGCCACTACCTCCCCATGAAGCAAATTGTGTTTTCCTATGATATCCAAAATAATATTAATAAAAAAGATGAGAAATGCTAAAAAAGAAGATGAGGGAAAAGAAAAAGAGAATATTAAAAAAATGAAAAAGAGAGAAAAAAAAAGAAAGACTTAATGAAAGAAGTAGAGTTTAACATCACCTACAAATGACATACCTCTCCTTCCAAATGAGTATGTGAGATGTCCAGAGCTCCCATAGAACAAGGATGAGGTAGACTTTGAGAAGGTATGAAAGGATGAAGACTAATCTATGCAGCACAAGCTTGAGCCCCCAACACCGCACCCCCCGCCCCTTGCCACACACACTCACACACACACACCCCGCCACATACACTTGGAAGACTATTCTAGAGGTGGCATTAGAGCTAGATAGCAATGAGGTCAAAGTCTACAAATAGAGTAGTGGTGAGCAGATCAATAACATAATATGTTTGAGTTGTCTTTGTATGAGAGACTCAATCAATATGTGAGCACTGTAACTCTACCCTCACCGTCTTCATAGAATTTTAAGGGTTTGATAATTAAAGCTACACCATAATTGAACAAAGATGTTAAGCCTCAATAGTTTTATCTAAGACCATCCTCCTCAAGTTGAAAACTATAAGTAAAACTTAAGGATAAAACTTTTAAATAAATAATAAAATTTCATTTTGACTACTACTCACCATATGTTCAAAAGTTAGCAAAATAAGAATTAATACTTCATATATAATGTAAACATAAATAAATCCACTTTGAATAATTATAAAAGAATAAAAGCAAGAAGGCCCAGTCAATACCAAGGCTAGGATTTAGCAAAATTGAGATAGTAGATGATGACGAATACTGCTTAGTCATCACTAAACATTTAGAGTTTCATAGGATCTTTGTAGATGATATCAATTCCTTTGAAGAAAACTATGTAGCAACTTTAGACAATCAAGATAATTTTCAAGTTAAGGATGTACCCCCAGAACTAGAAGAAGAAATAAAGTCAACCAATGACGAGCTAAAAGAAATTAAATTTGGCAATAAAGATAACCCACGTTCTACATTTATAATTTCACTATTGATTGAATGAGAGGCCAATGACCTAATTAGGCTACTTTAGGAGTTTAAGGTTTATTTCACTTGGAGTTTTAAAGAAATGTCTAGATTAGCTGCTGATGTTGCATTCTATAAGCTAGAAATATGACTTGATGCAATCCCCATAAAGCAAGTTCCTCAGAAATTCAATTATACATAGAATAATAAGTTGATTTAGAAGTAAAGAAACTAATCAATGTTGGTTTTATCTAAGAAGACAAAAATCTTACTTGGTTAGCCAGTGTCATCCTAGTTAAAAGAAAAATGGTCAAATTAGTAAATGCATTGACTTTAGGGATTTGAGTAAGGCATGTCCCTAGGATGAGTTCCCATTATTATGTATCATTATTGATGATAGACATAACCTCAACATATGTAATGTTTTCATTCATGAATGGGTCATCTAGTTATAACCAAATTATGATGACACATGAGAATGAAAAGAACGTGTTCTGAACTTTGATCAAAATATATTTGTATACTCAAAATAAGTAAGATGTATAAGTGTTAAAGACTCATCATGCACAAGATGAGGATAGGAAGAAAGTCAGAGGAAGGAGCATGGATGCTAATCACATATACAAAGAAAAGGCCATAGAGTGTAAGTATTTAAGGAGAACCACCATCCCAGAATAACTCAAATTTAGTATCTCCACTAAAGTAGAGAGAACATCCCATATAAATCAAGTTGGTGGCCACTCAAGAATGAGCAGCCACTTGAAGTCAAGGTGAGTCTCTATTTGTATTCAATTGGATTTATTTATACTCATCTTCCATACTATTCCTCCCCCTAAACATTATAAAGGGGGGTAAGGGGATCCACAATGAGGTAATACTCTCATCTAATATTAAGATCACATAAAAAATAACCTTGGGCCTTCTTATCATATTTTTTCCTTTACTTGCTTTACCTCTCCTCACTAACTCAACTTCTTAAGTATCTCCAGAGGTTCTTCTTCAGCCCATGGATAGATTTGGATTCAACATCTTTCTAGGTTTGGTGAGCATGGATGAGAACCAATAAATCAAAATCAAATACAAAGTGAATAAAAACATTCAAAAATGAATCACCCACTAAAAATGGAGCTAAATACCCAACACTCAACAAGACTTAAGATATATGGAAAATAGAATTACTCACCTGGTTCAAGTGGCCATGAAGAGAACCAATTATAAGCCAAGAGAAGTAGAGAATGAAGGATAATTAAGATCGGTGACACACTAAACTAACCAAGCAAAAAGAGAATTATCTATAACTCCCAGCTTGGATGATGAATCTTATCACTCGAGTGAAAAAGAAGACACTCCTAAAGAATGGGCGACTCTTACAA
Source organism: Cymbidium sinense (assembly GCA_021442155.1). Lineage (NCBI taxonomy): Eukaryota > Viridiplantae > Streptophyta > Magnoliopsida > Asparagales > Orchidaceae > Cymbidium > Cymbidium sinense. The sequence continues at coordinate 23,721,198 of CM038229.1, forward strand.
ATTCCTTCTCTATCAAGATCACTCAAGCTCGCTCTCCACACAAGTTCAAAATCCTACATTTGGAATCATATCGAGGTCGAATAGACCTAATGAACCACATTGCTTATTTTGAGTTGACAACATCATTGTTGGACCTAGAAAATGTGATGAAATGTCACCTTTACTTTATCACCTTCAAAGAATTGACCCTTAGATGGTTCTTGTGTCACTCACAAGAGATCATAATCTCATTCTTTAACTTCAAAAGATGTTCACCACACAATTCTCTATTGCTCAAAAGTCATTGAAGTGTTCCCAAGCTATCCTTCAAATGAGGCAAGAGCATGTTGAGTCCTTGAAAAGGTTTATCACTCGCTTTCATCATGAGATGCTAGAAGTTAAAGAATTGAAACTCATGGTGGCTTAGATCGCACTCAATCAAGGTTTGAATAAGGATAATTTAAGTATGCCATTGGGCTCCAACAGCACAAATCAGTCACTGAATTACTTAAGATGGCTAACAATCTTGTAAATATTGAAGAGCATAATGATGTCACTTAGCTTACTTAGTTGGCTAGCAAAAATGACTCATCAAAGAGACCACATTTGGAATTGTTACTAGGAGACAAACTTCGAGTATGGAGGCCAGATAAGAGAAGGTGGCCAGAAACACTTGCACTATGAAGGGACTTCAGGAACCCCACAACTTGTTACTATGAAAATGAGTACTCGCAACTCACCATAGTGACTCCAATAAGGGTGTCAATGGTCGAGTTGGTGGAAGCCATCCAAAATAAAGATTTTTTAAAATACCATCAATGAAGATTATCGATGTCTACAATTGCTCTAGATATTATGCTTACCATAATGACCATAAGAATGACATGAATGAATGCTACCATTTAAGAAGCTTAGTCAAGAAATTGATGTAAGCCAGAAAGATCAAAGAGTTTATTAGGAATAATGATAAAGAAGTCACCGCAATGGGTAACAAACTTGCCCTAAGGTGCCATTCCAATAGCATAAGTAGTACCCGCTATCTTCGAGGGAGACGGAAGAGTCATCATGATGGGTGAGTCTCAAACGACTATGGTTTGGAGAGATCAACTCAATGGCCATGGAACGTTTGCCACACACCACCATAGTCATTATAACTTTCTTAGAAAGAGTAAGATTCTCCATGGGCAACCCATATAATGAAGCATGTGGTGTTTATATTTGGAGTCATAGGGACACCATGAAGATCTTATGGGGTACTTATTAAAATGATTGAGTATGACATTAAGAAATGATGTACCACCTCAAAAAGTAAAAAAATATTACTCTATGATAAACTCAATCACCTAATAAGGACTCATAAGGCAGATGGATCTACATATACGAGAGATTTTCTCCTACATTATATTAAGAGAGTGAAGTAGAGTTTATTTTATAATGGTTTCTTAAGTTCCCTATGGAGGTAAGGCCCCATAGCCCCATAGTTAATTACATCTTAGAAAATGAGTATTTCTTAAGAGTACTTTGGATTAAAGTAATCAATTAATATCTCCAAAGATTTTAGATATCAAAGATTTAGTGATTATTGGAAATCATATGGGAAGTCTTAAATAAAGGAGTTCTTTATAGATTCTAAAGGATGATAACTAGAAAGCGCTCATGAAACTAAGAAGCCTACTGAGTGCTTTAGTCTATCCTATAATGATGCTTTATATTTTCAAGAAAAAGAATTATGTTTACTTGAGTAGATATTTCATTAGAAGTCTAGGACATAGATTTTAACAACACAAGATTATGAAAATACCTAAGAAATAAAGACTTAGACTCATATTAAATAAAAAATAAGTTACTTGTAAACTTACATCTAAAGTGCTCTAGAACAAGCTAAAAGATTGAACTAATTCTACTCAGTCTGAAAATAGGACGTGCTGATTCACTTTTATGAAAGAGAGTGTACTGATATTAACTCTTTTGACTAACAACTACTTGGAGTGGCTGCCAACTAACACCTCCTATAATTTAAAATCATGTAGGACAGTTTTGTGTAAATGCAAGATGGCTAAAATGTTACTCGTCCGAAATGAATCTAGAGTCCTAAACTCACTCTCTAAAAGAATAGCTCATGACTGGTATGAAAATCATATCTTAGACTAATTCAACAAAATTTATAAATTTTTATTCTATTTTGACTCATCATTTTAGACTTAGGCTTGAGAAGGTTTTATGCTTGCATAATGAAGTAGAGTCTTGGACTAAATCAGAGAGAAGTTGTGTTTTCCATTACAAGAAAATTGTTCTCATAGGTCAAGCCCTATCCCTTATCATGCAAGAGAGGAGACCCCCTATTTATAATGAAGTAAATAAGATGAATGCATAATGTTGTAACAAACAACCAAACAACTAAGGGGATACTAAATCTTTTATTTCTTTAATTAATTTCTTATGCTTTAGAGTGAGGTTATGAGTTATTTAAATTTTAATTAAAGTTGATTAATTGTGGTAGAAAAATTAAGTTTCTAAAGAGCCTCCTCATCCAGGCCACACATCAAATAATCATAATGTAAGAAACCTTTGAAAAGAAATGCATTTCTATTATGAAATTAATGTAAAAAAAATTAAATAAACATTATTGATTAAAATCATAATAGGCCATTGTGGGTGCGTACAACCATACATCCTAGGAAAAAAAATAAGATGGGTAGGCGAGCTCTACCCTTATAAAACTAAGATTTCAATTAATTTAATAATGAAAATAAAGCTATGATTGTCTTCAATTTTCATCTTATTGATCACTTCACTTCATGGATTGGCACTCTAGGCATTATTGGGCCTCCTAAGTCTAAACATTTAGCCACCGCTCATCGTGAACCTCATAGCTCTAACCCTAAGCCTTTTACTAAAATTACATCTTTTTGAAAATATAAATCTAACTACACCTACAAAATAGAGGTATATTAACATACATGTACACCAAGTCATTACATTCCATACATTGGGGCTTAACACTCTACCTTAGGTCACCAAGCCCACCTCTCCTAATGAATTATGCTTAGGGACTTAAGCATCATTTACAAAGAAGATCATTTATGATGAATTAAGTATTATAATGGTCCCCTAAGCATAATCCCCATATAGAAAAAATCATTAGTATAATGTTGTCCTAACATCCAGATAATGACATACACCCTAACATCTAGTCTAAAAATATTACATCATAAAATAAAACATCAATCCATAATAAAACATTATCTTAACGTAAGTCTAAGATCGATGACTTAATATTCTAAGTGTGTGTTAGGGCATATTGTGGTACAATAAGACTAGGATTTGATGTTTGAATTACTATAAAGGTGAGTGTTTTACCATTAAGGATGATTTTAGTTGAAGTAATTAATGATTTCTTAAAGTGAATTTTGGATTCTAATTTAATTCTTTTTGTTCTATTTGAGTCTAAAATTCTAAAGAGATAGGAGGAATGAAATCCGCATCAATTCCTAACCTTAAGTTGAATCCAAGAGATGAATTTTAAGCATCTTAATAAAGTGTTATTATTTTCTTATTAAATCATATGTTTAGATTTGACTTAAGTATTCTTATCTAAGTACAAAAGACATCCCAAGATTAATGGATTCAATCCATAGTTAATGTAGCAATATTTCCTTATCTTTGCTTCATCAACTCCTAAAATCAATTTGATAAGTAAACTAGTGGGATTTAATAAGTGTATGTATATAACATTTGAAGTTCTCACACATTGATGCATGAATAAATCAATATATATTTTACTTATTAATTTTTGATTTAAGATTTAAGAGTATAAATATATACTCTTACATAATTTTATAGAAAAAGTAATTTGATAATCCCTTATACATATACACATAAACTTGTATATTGAATTTATACAACTATGTGCCATTATAAAACTAGAAAAGTGTATGTATAAAATTTACTAGTGATAATAGCCACATTATTAATTCAAAGCATGTATTTAATTGAAATTTTATTTATTTTGAAATATGAATGCATGAAATATATGAAACAAAAATTCATAGGATAATTGATGCAAAGAAATTAAACATTACCAAATAACCTATTTGAAGCCAATAACTCTTAAAGACATTCATATGAAGACAACTGACACTTAAGCCTAATCAAATTTAGTAAGGGTTGCTTTTGGAATTTGATTTATTTGAGCCTAATGAGAAGAAAAAATATTTCAAACTAACACTCAACTCATCTCTATTCATTAAGTGATTCAAAAGTAGTTTAAATCAATTTTATGAATTAATTAAGATTAAATTATTATTTTAACCAATAAAGCCCAAAAGTGCCCAAAATTTCAATTATTATTTAAATGTAAGCCCAAAAATTATAAGAAAATTATTGAATATGAATAAACATGAAATAAGCATGTCCTAAAAGTTCTAATGCAATTGGGCTTATACTTAGGGGTAAATTGAGGAAATGGAAAAAAAAAACTCAAAATCAATAATTATACTCAAAATACCTTAAATTAATTAGAGATTTTGATTTTATTGGAAACCTCTTTACTAGCTAAGCACAAATAGGGATTGTTCATAATTTTTGAAGAATCAGGCTAATTATTATGATTTTTCTAAATGCTAGGGTAATTAATGATTTAATTAATTAATAGAACTCCATTAATAGTGATTTTAAGAAATAATTAGGATCAATGCTCAAAAATAATTTTTTTGGTTAGCAATATTGCTCTAAAATATATTTAAGCTCCCATAATTAATTTCATAAATTTTATAATTATATAAATTTATTAATATAAATCTATTAAATGTATAAAATTGCCATTTAGGGTTAGAAAATTTGGATATTTCAATTTACACAACCAATTGACTTAAAATAATTAAGGGAGGCAGAGGTCATCCCATGGGACAATCACCCAAAGTTTCAAGCAATTTAGCTAAGTAATTAAGGTTTAATTTCACTAATTACATAAAATTCAAACCCTAATTAGTTAGTATACAGTTAAGAAGATTTGGGGCTTTTATTTTTTTTCTAGATTCTCCTTTGTCTAAGCTTTCTATAGAGGGATTATTTATATTTTTTAAATTTTTCTATAATCAAATATGATTTTCTTTGAAGTTCTAGCTATTTAATTATATTTTAAACTTAATTAATTGATTTACACAGTCATCACCATGTTAACACTAATACTACTTTCCACGTAGCATTTCATGATTTGTTACTTAAAACATCTTCTGTGGTATGCTGGCTTAGAAGAGGCTGACATGGTTTGTTCTCCATTTTCAATCCATCAAGATTAATCATGAAAATTAAAACACAATTATAACATGATTAGTCATGATCATCTGCTCTAATCACATAAAACAAATAGTGGATCATCCATCATGAACCTCCTGTGAGAGACGAACATCATTTATCTTTTTCCATTTATTCAAACTCTTCAGAGCTCATTTTAAGGTGGAATCAACTCCAAAATGATCAAGAAATGAATCTAAATAGATTATATAGTTGAATTAATGCCAAATGCAAAATCACTTTATAAAATACCAACAATCCTATAATGTTTTATGATTTTCTAGAATTTACCTCACAAGAGGTAAAGACTTGAGGCCTAATGACTGAGATAACTTCGTCTAGTAGAGATAAAGCCATACTGAAGAAGTTGTAAGTTGTCTCCCCATTGACCATTCTATGAAATAAATGACATCATGAACATTTCTAGAGTTGGTCAAAGGATTTCTTTCGATGCTCAAATTGGGTGGTTCTTGATTTATTTTAACTCGCCAGAGCTAGGGAAAGTTGTGGGAAGAATTAATTTGGGTTTAATAGAGTTTTAGTTGAGCTGTGTGTGAGAGGCATTTGGGTTTGAGGTGGTGTTATTCTCTCTAATGATGGGGTGCTCGAGGAGCTTTAAAAACTTGGGGGTTTGGCTCAATTGGACCTATATAGGTCAATTTGGGTTCAATTGTGTTAAGTTGACTAATTGACCAAATTGGGTCAAGAGGGCTATTGAGTTAAGTTCAAATTATGATTTGAAACTCATTGGTATAATTGATTTGATTTTATTTAGGTTAAATTTGAGTTTAGCTCATATGAGTTCATATGGGTCAAATGAGTTAAGTTGACAAATTTGGTCAAATTGGCTAAATTGGGTTGGATGGGAGGTTTATTCATGTTTAATTGATCATTTGAGAATAATTGAAGGCTTTGAATTGAATTAATTTGGTTTAAATTGAGTTTTAATTCAGTTTGACCTTTTAGGTCAAACTGGATAAATAAATTAATAGGGTTAGGTTGATCAAATTCATATCATTCAATGATTGAAAATTGGTGATTGTAGGCATTGGTTCAATCTAATTTGGCTCCGGTCAAGTTTTGGCTCAATTTAACCCTTTAAGTTAAATTAGTACAACCTAGTGAATGGGCCCAATTGTTTTTTTAATTAAATTTAATTATTTACAATTGTGTGATTGGTCATGACTGATAATCATTTTGGTAGAGATTGGATGAATTGATTTGGTCCAATTTGGATTAAATTAAGATTTGACTTAAGTTGGGCTTTTAGGACAAATTTTGTCGAGTGAATCAATTTCTTGTTTAGGTAAATTAGGATTAATTGGGGTTTGGAATATGGTTAGTGATTAATTTAGAGGTTATTAACGATTTTGATTGAATCAAATTTGGATTGAATTAGGTTTTGGTATAATTTGGATTTCTAGTATAAATCAGGTCAAGTTGGGTTAGGTAGATTAATTAGTCAAATTAGACTGATTGGAATCAAATGTAATGTTTAATGAAGTGATTGGGATGGTCATGAGGCTTAGATTAATTCAATTTGGCCTAAATCAAGTTGCATCAAATTTTTGCCTTTTAGGGTTAAATTGGGTCAACTTGGGTCAAGGTCTAAATTAGATCATAATAAGCTTCATTCAAGTTCAATTGAGTTTTAGGAGGGTTTAAGTAGTTAAATTTCAAATGGATTTGATTAATTTTGGGTTTATCCCCTTTAAGCCCAAATGGGTCATATTAGGTCAACTTAGCCAATTGGCCAAATTGAGCCCAATTAGGTTAAATTAGGTTTGAAATCATTTTGTCTTTGTTCAAGTTTGATTTGTAGTTAATTGGTTTTGATTTGAAGGATTGGCTTAGGTGTAGGAGTTGGTTTGGGGTTTAGGGTGGGTAAGTTTTGCTTAACCTAAGTTGGGGTCTAACCATAGGGGTTGAACTCTAATAGTTTTCTAAGCTTAGGATTGGTGTTCACCTATCCATTAGAAGTGTCTTAATTCTAAGAGAGCCTAAGTGCTTAGATTAAATCCTAGGCCTATAGGGATGACTGTCAACCTCACTCAAAACTGAGGTCAACAAAAGGACCCCCAATAAGTGTGGTGTAACTAGCAAGGAACATCACACATATTGGTGTTGATTTAATTGGCCAAACATGTCCAAAAGGTTGCAAGAAAATGATGCTTGCACCTAGATTAGAAGGACAAGTGAACTTGGTGGAAGTCACTGAATGAGTCCATCTAAGAGATGGAAATCTCTAGATGTCGATGATTGTAGAGCAAGTATTTAAGATACTTAGAGTAGATTATGGGTGTTGAGAAAATTTATGACACCACATAGATTTTGGGATACCTTTTTAGGCAATCAAATATGTCATTAAGAGATAAAAATATTAACTTGTAAGATAAATATATTACCTTATAATGTATTCAATTACTTAATAAGGACTTCTAAAACTAATGGGTCTTTGATATTCCAGAGAACATAATAAACCTTAATGAACTTAAGATTATCAATGAAACTCATTAAAACAAAATAAATCACAAAATGACTTAATTAGGTAATTAATTATATTAAATAATCCAAATAATTAACTAGAAATTATTTAAATCACAATAAATCAACCAAATTTTCAAGAAATTATGAATGAACCCGCTTTGGAAACATCTTTCAGAGAGGAATCAATGAAAATTAAAATCTCTAAATGATTTGCATCAAATTAGGCCTAATTTAGATTTTAATAAAATAATTAAAACCTTAATTACACCCTAATTATAAATCTAGTCAAGCTGAAACTTTAGAAATATGAATTTGGCATGGAACTCCACTTGCCATAAAAATTTTTAACCCAATTGACCTTCACATTGGGAATTGTAGAATTTCCAAATTCCTAAGTCAATATGAATCAAATAATTAATAAAAAAAATTCATAAATTCATCAAATCATGAATAATGTGAACTAATCTTAATCAAACATAAAAAATATTTAGCATGGTTTTCCAACAACCTAAATCAAAGAACTTAATCAATTTCATACTTAAGGGTTAAGGAAATTAATAATACATATTAAAAGTAATTAAACCTTAAGTTAATGAAATCACAAAAAAAAACACTTAATGAAACTTTAATCTATAATCAAGGTAACTTAAGAATGGGTCAAATATTAACCTAAGTGACTTAGGTTAACATAAATTATACTAAATGAAATGAACATAATTCAACAAACCTAAATATAACTTAAACCTAAAATATTAATGCAAATTTAATGGAATAATATAAATAAAAATCAAATAAAATAAAATAAACCAAATTGAAAATAAACCAAACTAAATTGAAAACTAAACTGAGAATGAAAATCAAATAAAATCAAAAGAGATGAAATAAGGAATCAAATTTCAAAAGAATTGAAACATTAATCCAAAAATCCAAATTGAACTCAAATCCAAACCATTTAAATGAAACTAAAGATATTAATAAAGATACTTAAGGATCCTAGTTAGACCTTCGAGATAAATCTTCATCTTAGGATGTTGAATAGAATGGGATTCACCCAAAAGTGGGATCCATTCAACTCTTAATTCTTGAAAAGCTAAACTTCACTTTAACCAAATAAAAGTGAAATGAGAATGAAAACAAATCAGTAAATTATTTGAATTGAAACCATCCAAAGGTAAAGTTCAAACCAACTTAAAAACTTCAAATTGAAACTTGACTTAAAGAAGCCAAGGAAAGTCATGCTACACAAGCCTATTTACTTCAAACACTAGATCATTAGGTCATGGACCCTAGGTTAGGTAGCTCTATGGTTTTTTTTTTTGATTTTTTGTATTGTGATATGGTGTGCTTCATATGTCTTTATAGTGTACTATTTTAGACTGCATGTCTAGGATTGTTTGCCCATTATACTGGATGGTTGGACGTTCCTTTTAGATCAAACATTATCATCTATAGGGGGCTATGCTAGAAAGGACTGCTATCATAAATAAAAATTAAAATGCTATTTTTCTTGTAGGTTTGCTTAAGTCCTTAATCATAGCCCATAGGATAGGTGGGCTTGGCAAGCAATTAATGCTAAGCCCGTATGTTTGTGAAATATAACTATTGCATGTCATTTGTATTTCGCTGACATTTATTTTGCAGGGCTTAGGATTCATTTTTGAAATTTAAAATATAAATTTAGGCTTAGAATTTGGTTAATATTTAGGATTAGCAAGAGTTGACCCTACTTGAAGATAGGAGTAGTGGTCCCCTATGAAGCTTGATAAATGTCCCAGAAGAAGGAGACAATCCTGGAAAGAGAACACATAGATCTAGATTCACAGTTCTAGGCTAGGCTATATAAGGATAGAGCTCGGCTGCCTATTTTCTCTTTCTTCTGAGGTGAATAGTGGTACTCAGCAACATCATCCTTTTTCTTAAATTAAATTGTCTTGATTTATTTTGGGCATGCAATAAAATCAACCTGCTTTTCTATGTTTCTTTCTGTATTGTACTTTCCTATGATTAAATGCTTGGAAGATTAGGCTCACAGGAAAAATTAAATTTTATACTTAATTTAAATCTAAATAATTGAAACAAAAAACATTGAAACTTTATATAAACTAAAGCCTTAGGAAAAACTTAAAATTAATTATAAAATAATCAGGTCTTTAAACCATAAAATCATATTGCTCTAATTCCTTGAATAGGGCAAATTCTCCCATTGCACATAAGGGGCATATGACTTATGAGGATGATCGCCTTCTTGGGGAAGCCTACCTTCTATTATTGATTTTTCTTATAATCATTTCTAATTTCATGGCATTAGACATTAAATTGCATACCCAAGACCTTAAATGAATCTTGAATTAAAACACTTAAAAATCTAAAAAAAAATGTGCATTTGTTATATGCATTTCATACCTTACATTATCTTAGGGATTAAGAAATTAGTCTAGGTTCATAGATTCCTTTTCTAAAAATACAACAGCCCAGCCATCTTACATTCATGAGATTTAACATCATGAATTTAAAATATGCATATGTGATGTTAGCTGGTAGCCCCTCCAGGTAGGTTGTAAGTCCAGAAGAGTCATAGATAAGTTAATTCCAATAAATGAGAGGAATTATCGATAGTTCCTAAAATAAAATTAAGTCAAGCATCTGAATTGAGTCAGAAGCACTTGTAAACTAGGCTCTAAAGCATCTTATCAAGAATAAATCTTCAAACCTAGGCATTTCTGTAGTCTTGTGCTATTAGAATCTAAGCTCTAAACTTTTAAGAAACTTTCAACTCAAAATCTAAATTAAATCCCAAAATTTAAAGCCCAATAATAGAATAATTGAAGTTCCTACTAGGCATCTTAGTATCAATAGGCATTTCCTACTTCATCCTATTTGGATTCTAAAAATAACTCTCTCTATTTTGGATCAATCCCAATTGAAACTCCAAAAGAAAAATCAATTCTTTGAAAACCAACTTAGAAATCCTTAGAAATAACAACTTATTTTTTTAATCGAAAGTATTCTTTGGAAGAGACCCTTCTTAAGATGTAATAAACTATGAGGGCTTGCATCTATAGGGAACTGGGAACTTAGCTTAAATTAAATTATGTTCTAGTTTTCATGTAGTTCATGGAAAAAACCTTTGGTAGCCTTAGGAATCTTTTATTAAATGATCGAATCCATTATAAGATAACATATTTATCTTTAGAGATAATATGTTTATTTCTTAATGATGCATTTGATCATCTAAATAAAAAATTTCTAAACTCTAATTGGTGTCATAAATTTTGTCAACAGACCTACTATATTATTGGAAATTATTGGTTCTTTTTCTAGTTAAGAAAATGAACCAAGCCTTGATTCTTTTGCACTTACTACCTGCCTGGAAGGGTTACCCTAACACCACTTAAATGATTTAAATCCATGATTCTAGTTATTTGTATTCAAGATAGATGGGTTATTATATTTAGAGAAGATGTTAAGAACCTAAACTCACTCCCTAAACCCTATGATGATTATTGGTATGTTATGAACATAACTAATACAAAAAATTTTCTATTTTATGTATTTTGACTCATAATTTTATTTTTAAGGTTTGGGTATGCAATTTTATGCATACAATGAGATGAAATTAAAAAATGGTCATGAGTCAAATCAATATAAGAAGACACACTTTCTTAGGAAGGGTGGTTATCCTCACAAGTCACATGCCCCCTTATGTGTAATGGGTAAAATGACCAATTCAAGATGAACAATATGTTAGCATGGTTCACAAAGTCTAATTATTTCTAGTTGCTTTTAAGTTATTCCTATGGCTTTATTTATGGCAAGGTTATGAATTTTTATTTTATGTTTGAGTTATTTAATTTTAATGGGGTAAAAGATTTAGTTTTTCAAAGAGTCTAATATTTCCAAGCTTTTCATCATAGAACACATCACCAAAAATAAACCTAGAAAAAATATGCCCCAATATAAATCAAGCCAAATTAAATTAATAAAATAGGCCAATGCATTAGGTGCAACTATACACCCTAGAAGAAAAGAAAAAAAATGGCCAGTTGAGCTCGACTCTTATATAGTCTATCTTAGAACTAAAAGTCTTGATTTATGGGGGTCTTCATGTAGAATCATCACATTCTTCAGGGATCTCCACGAGCTTTATAGGTGGCTACTAGCTAGCAATGTGAACTCCTGCTATTCCTAAACCCCATAGATCCTAACATACTTCTAAGAAAAAAAATTACATTTTAAACTTTTAAATAAATTTCTAACCTTGTAAAACAAATGTCAAGAAATGCATACAAAATGCCATCAATTTATATTTCAAACATATGGGCTTACAAAACTGGTTGCCAAGCCCACCTATCCTATTAGGCTATGCTTAGGGATTTAAGCAGCACCTACAAGAAAATGACATTTATTTTATATTTATTATGACAATCCCTTTAAGCATAGTTCCCTATAGAAAATAATGTTAGCCTAAAAAATGCCCTAACATCCAAACAAGAGAGCAAATAATTATTAGCCATCTAGTCTAAACTATTACATCATAAAATAAAAAAAATCATTTCACATCATAAAACATCATAGATCATCGACCTAGCCTAAATCTATGATCGATGACTTAACAATCTAGTTTGTGAGGAGAAATTTTGTTTGGTATGACTGCACTATGTCATTTAAGATTAAATTTTAATTTGGGTTTCACGTTTGTTCAATTTTACCCTTGGCTGGTTTTGATTCAAATGATTTAATTAATTTTAGATTTGGTTTTAATTTGGGATTTATTTTGTGTTAAAGTCAAATTTAAGTTTTAAAGAATGAAGAATAAAATAAATTCTGCTTTGAGCATAGCCCATTCCATTCAACATCCTAATTCTAGTAGAATGGAGTTTTCATCTTAAGATATAAATCAATTCTATGGGTCAAACTAAGAACCTAAGTATCTTACCTTTTTTTGAATTTATTTGAATGGTTTATTTAAGCTGGATTTAATTTGACTAATGTCTAAGTCCTTCTTTAAGGTTGAAGTTTATGTTATTTAATTAATTTTAAATGTTGTTGGAATATAAAGAATGCATTCTTCTTTGATTTAATTTTTATTTGATTTAAGTAATATATCTTAGTTTAACTAATTTGTTACTTTTATTTAAAATTTAAAATGGTCTTTTAAAGTTTAATTGAAAGTTTAATCATTTGGTTTATTGATTTTAGTTTATTGACAATTTAGTTATTTTAGTTTTATTTTTTGATTTGGTTTCAAGTAACTAAATTTGTTTAGATTTCATGTTAGTTGTTTAAGATGAATTTTATTGGTTGTAAAGCTTATATTCAATTGTATATTTCTTTGATATGATTAGGTTTAAGATAAAAATTATTATTTAATTTCACATGTTTCGGTTTAGTTCATTTGATTTTGATTTAATTAACCTTATTCACTAATGTTAGTGTTTATTAACTGAAATGATCTATGTTGTTTTAACTTAGTTTGGTTTAAATTAATTTTAAATTTAAGCTTGCTTGAAAGGCATTAATTTCATTATTCAAATGGTTCATTTCATTTAAACTTCATGACTTAGTATTTTTTATTTTTTATTTAATTCTTTGTTTAGAATAATTTTTATGGATATCTTATGTTTAAGGGTTCATTATTTAATTAAATTTCTTATGATGAAATTTTATTTATTAATATTTAATTATTGATTATAACTTAAGAAACCTAAAGGAATGAACTACTTAGGTTTCAAACCTAATCTAGGCTATTCTAATTTTAGATTGTTTAAGTTAGATGATTTAATTAATTATTCATTTTTATTTATAATTAATATCTCTCATTTGATGTTAAGAGAATATAAGATGAATTCGATGTTAATGCATTTTTAACTAAACATTGAATTTAGAGATTGATGAATTTTAATTTTCAACTAAGTGTTTATTTTATTTCAAATTTATTAATTTAATAATCTAGGGTTTAATTAACATCTCTTTCTTAATTGATTTCTGAAAGCCTACATGTATGATTGATTAAAATCATTAATTTCAGAGATATGCAATTTTCCCAAGGTCTTTTGATGTTGTTTAAATTGTTTTGAGTTGATTCCTTTAATTTTCATAATTTCCATAATTTTTCTAATTGATTATTTGATTTAAATTAACCTTAGACATGAAAATTTCATAATTTCTAATCTAGAAGTCATTTGACTTTCAAATGTTTATGGCAAGTGGAGTTCCTTGCCAATTTTATTTCTCTAAAATTTTATCATAATAAGATATGTATTTAGAATTAAATATTATTTTAATGATTTTAGTAAAACCTAAATTAAGCTTAAACTACTAGAAATTATTTATGAGTGTCAATTTTTTTTAATTCTTCTCTAGAAGACGAATCTAGAGATGCTTTGTTTATAATTTTTGGATTATTGGTTGAATTACTATGAGTTTTGATTAATTCATTTAATTACCTAATTAGGTTATTTTAAGGATTAATAGATTTCAATGAAGTTTAATACTTTTCTTGGGTTCGTTAATGTGTATTATGATGTTTTAAATTAATTCCATAATTTTCCTCAATTTTTTTAATTTGTTATTAATTTATTTCACTAAATTAATGTTTGAATATTAAAAATTTTGCATATTATGATTTAATCACCAATAATCCCTAATAATTTTATTTGAAGTATTTTTTGACCTCAATTTCACTTCCTCGATGTCATAGGCTAATTGGATTGATAATTTGGGCGTAATTAAAGTTTAATTGATTTTAATTTAACCCAAATTAACCTAAAAAAACCAACAAAAATTAGGGATTTAGGTTTAATGGATTTCTCTCATGAAGATGAATCTATAGAGCCATTATTTATATTTTTATGGGATATTTTATTCTTTATGAATTTTTAAAGTTTATGATATTATTTAACATTTTTAATTAAAAAGATTAGATTTTACCACATAAACTAGTTAGCGTCATATGGTGCTGATGTGGCACCGCTTTACATGTGACACTATGCGATTGGACCACGCGAGATCTACATGGTTCCCATGTTAAATTGTGAGTAGGGATGCAATTTTGTTGGGACCATCCAATCAAAGATCAAACAGCCTAGGATCAACCTACGATTTTCTTAAGGGATTCCATCGATCAGTTTGATTAAATCATAATCGTTCATTCTAATAGAAGAAACAGATGACTATGATTTTCTCTCCTTCTTCAACAATGGTGATCAAGCACCATCAAATTTTTGGGGATAATCACCAATGATCTACGTGACAAAATCACAAGATTTTGATTCCAAAATGATTAAGGCATGATTTCAAAGTAATTTATAGGGTTTGATCATTATTAAAACTAAATTTATTTTTGAAATGACAAATGTGAATTTGAAAGGTAATCAATTTTAGCCATGCCTCATTGGCATTTGGGTCTCAGTTGTGGTTTGAGTTTCAAAAACACTTAAGGAGGTTGGATGAAGCTTTTGGAGAAGGAATCACGCTTTGCCTCCCTTAGAATTGATGCAGAGATGAATGTTTGCCATTGCTCATTGAAGTTTGGTGTTCGAAATAATCGTAGGAGCTTGGAAGGAGGGGGAAGGTATGCTCATGCTTGATTTCACTCAAGGAATGAGCAAAACTTTTTAATTTGGCTTCTCTATGAGTATTTATGGTTGGTTGAGAGCTACTACATTGGTTTGGAAGGGAAGTCACCAGCCATGGGAATTTGAAACCCATAATAGCTCTAAAGGGGATTGAAAGATCAGGGAGCATGTTTGTGATGGCTAAAGGTAAATACATGAGGTGGAATATGGTCACCTCACCTCTCCTATGGCTTCCACCTTATCTCCCAACTCCTTAGTAAGTTGTTGGATGCCTTTTTTAATCAAGCTAAGATGAGCCATGAATTAGGTTAGAGCTTAAATAGATTGGATTGGAGTTAAGGAATCAAATCGGGTTCCTTTTGTTTTGGATTTCCTTAAGTGGGTTTGATTGTATTCCCCTTAATAAATAAGATTTAGATTTAGGTTACAATCAATATTGATTGTCTTCCATATGATTTATAAGCTAATTTATCTAAACTATACTTGAATTTGGATTGGTTTAGGCTAACTTGACTCCTTGACCAAAATAGGCCAAGTTGGTTTTCCTAGCCTATCTTGTCATCTTAGGATTAGAATTTAAGTTTAGTTATTATCAAATGACTTTTTGTGAGATTTTGAATAATTAATTTCATTGAATTTACATTAGATTTTGATTTGAACCCAAATGGACCCATTTTAGATTAAGTTGGGTTTAATTAAGTCAAATGACTAATTTAACCTAATAAAAATTTATTTAGCTTTTCATTGTGTTCGATTGAGTATGTAAAATTATTTAGATTAATTAATTTTATTTCATTTAAAGTTGATTCTAAATTTAGACTCACTTTGACCCAAATTGGGCTTAATGCATCAACATAATTTTATTTGGGTTAAATTACCAAATTGGTCAAATTAAACCTAA
Organism: Cymbidium sinense; assembly: GCA_021442155.1. NCBI lineage: Eukaryota > Viridiplantae > Streptophyta > Magnoliopsida > Asparagales > Orchidaceae > Cymbidium > Cymbidium sinense. Next base: position 23,737,437 of record CM038229.1, read on the forward strand.
CGATTGATTATAATTTAAATTTTTTTGGATATTTTATTTTAATTAATTTTAATTTAATTCCGTTTTAAATTCAATAAGGATCATTTGGATCTATTTGGATTAAGTGATTTAATTAACTTATTTGAGACTTTATTGGACTTATATTTATTTAGATTTATGTTTAAACATGTTCATTTGATGACTCTATGTCCTTGGAATGACTTAATTTGGTCAAATTCTAGTGAATTGACCTATTACTTGGTGGGGTCCACGTAGGTCAACCCTAGGTTATGTGACTTAATTGATCATCTTGAACCTCATTTAGATTTTTTTTTAGGTTCACTTTTGTTTGTTTATAGATTATATTCTTTTTGTTTGATTTGATTTCAATTGTTTTGAATTTCTTTGGACTACAATGATTTTGAGCTTAAATAGGTTAATTAGGTCAACCACCCCGATTACCTTGGTCTAAACATAATTGGATTTAGATTTCAATTAGTATGTGTTTGATTTAGATCTTTGTTAAATTTTATGATATTTGGATTTTCTTTTGGTTCACCTAATTCAATTGGGTTAGGTCAAGTCCTCAAGGGGTTCACTAAATAACCTAAGCCTTAAGGTATTGAGTTTGGTTTCCTTTCTTAAATTTAGTTTTGATTTCAAATTTATTTTTAAATTCTAAATTTGTATTCAATTTGATTTATTATTTAATTTTAATTTATTCTATACACTTGGTCACTATGTTGAATGTTTTAAGTACTTAATTAAGAAACTCTTAGTCTAAGATTAAGTGTTCTAATTACTAGGATAGAAGATGATGTTAACATCATCCAAAAAATGAGGTCAACAAATAGACCCCCAATATGTGTGGTCGATTAACAAGAGTACACCACACATATTGGTGTTGACCAAACTAATAAATATATCTTATAAGGACTACAAGCATAAACTTTGAAGAGTTTGAATTTGGTTTTAAAGTTGGAATTTGAATTTAATTTTGGTTTTGATTTTAAATTTAATTTTGAGTTTGATTGTGAAAGATAGGCATAAACATGCCTTAGGTTATTTTTAATTAGAATGATTTAATCTTAGAAAATCGAGATCACTAGTCTATAAGAAGACTAGAGATGTTCTTAAGACAAGACTCACCAAGGAATCTAGTCCAAACACAGTCATGATAGCCAGAAAAGATGTCTTTAAGGGACTTACTCTTATCTTGACTACAATAGAGTTTGGTTTTTTTTAAGTTTTTAATGCCTAACATAGAAAGAAAATACTAGGAATCATATCTTTCTAAGTGGGATTAACTAAGATGTAGTCTAAACGACTAACCAATCCTAGAGAGAGAATCTATAGTTAAACCCAAAAGTTTTCTTTTTCCTAGAAAGGATGCCACTATAGGCACTTACTCTTACCTAGAGGTTATAGTTGGAGAGGATGCCACTATGGATACTCACTCCTAACCAAACTACATAAATTTTGACCATAAAAGAATTCCATTGTGGGATTTTATCCTATATAGTTAGGTATTAGGATGAGGTCTTCAATGGCTTAATTTTAACATAAATAGATAGATTAAAGAAATGGGTCTTCTATGGCTTAGTTCCTAATCCTCAAGATTATGACTAATAGGCAGGGGTCACATGGACTTAGTTTCTAACCTAAATAGTCTACAGGAATGGGACCTTGGTGTGGCTTTTTTCCATCCCTAAATTTCTTTTATTGTGAACTAGCAAGGGGTGAAAATGACTTAAATCCTCATCTAGTAAAATTCAACTAATAGGAAAGGGTCTTCAATGGCTTAATTCCAATTTGAATAACTTGAAAAAAGGGGTTATAATAACTTAATCCTATCAGTATTTTCTAGGAAGGATGACTACTAAAGGACTTATTACTATCTTTTAGCTATTAAGAAGGGGTATTTAATGACTTAATTCCAACTTAAATAGCTAAAGTGAGGGATGTGGTATTGATGAATTAATTCTAATCTTCAAATTTTGACTACTAGGAATGAGGTCTTGGTGACTTAATCCTAACCTAAGTATTCTATGTGACAGGAAGGGTTCTTAGTGACTTAATCATATTCTTGTCTTTTAGAAAGGAAAGTTACTAAGGGACTTAATCTAATTTAGTTAACTATTAAGAAGGGGTCTTCAATGTCTTTATTCTAACTTAGATAGCTAAAGTGAGGAAAGGGGTCTTAATGACTTAGTCCTAACCATCAAATTTTAACTAAGAGGAAAGGGGTCTTGGTGACTTAATCCAAACATGGATAGTTTATTGAACTAGGGCCCTCAACAGCTTGAATCAATTTCCAAAAGATTTGAAAGATAAAGTTGAAGGACTCTATTCGAAGTTAATTGTTACACAAAATAATATTGTTGATAAAATTTAACTTGAAATAATTACAAAAAGTAAACTTTATTCATACATAATACTTTTCTAGGTAATGTCTATTAATATGTGGCATTAAACTTTCACCACTATAAGTTATTAACTAAAATGAACCTCCTTCATAGACTTTGTCCATAATGAATGATTCTTCCCACGTGGGCTCAAATTTACTGCCTATCCTATGATTAGCTAAAATTGGCCTTAAAAAAACCAAGACCAAGTCTCCTACTTGGAAATTTCTAGGATGGACCAATTTATCATGAGTTTGAACCATATATAATTGGTAAAGTTCAAGATCTTATTGAACTTTTATGCATCTTCCTTCAAGACCTTCAAGTTCTTTTAGTCAAAGTTTATGATTCTGATTTGTTGTAATCTTATTGTTGACTGTGATCCTCAGAGAAGGTAGTTGTACTTCTAATGAAAGAATAACTTTAGTTCCATAAACCAAAGCATATGGTGTAGATTGAGTTGGTGTTCTAAATGTAGTCTGGTAGGCCTATAAGGATTTTCATGCCACTGACATTTATTTTCTTCAAGAATTTATTTCAAAATTTGAACAACTATTTTTATTAAAAGCCTTGATAGATCCATTTTCCTAGATAATCGATTTCCTCTAATTAATGTTATGTTTTTCCACGAAGTAATTTATTTTAGTGGATTTAAATTATGGGTCATTATTAGATATGATTCAATGAGGGATGCCAAATTGATATATGATATTTTTGAAGAAGAACTTAAGTATATGCCATTTTTAACTTCATTTAATTGGATTCCCTTAGCTCATTTAGAATTGTGGTCAATTGCAACTAGTATAAAATGATGCCCCTTTGATGAAAGAGGATCAATAGGCCCTATGATGTCAATACCTAACTCTCAAAAGGCCAAGATGCAATTATTGGATGTAATACATTAGGTGGCTGATGTAAGATCACTCCATGTATTTGGCATTGGTGGTAGTAATGTGTAATTTCCATATAGTCATCTAACATCAAAGGCCAATAATACCCAAGTATTTTAAACTTTAATTTCATTCTGGGTCTAGATTGGTGAACACCACACAATCTAGAATGTACTTCAGTCACAATCTTGTGGGCTTCTTATTTATCTAAATAACATGGCCATATTTGATTGAATGACCAACGATACAATACATTATTGATTAATGAATAAGAGAAGGAAAATTCTTTTAATTTGATTTGCTAATAGCTTATCCTCTGGGATCCTTCCCGCATTTAAATAGTCAATAAATGGTTGCCTCTAATCACATTATTCTTTACCTTTAGTATGTGTAGCTATCCTTTGCAATTCTATTTTTTTATTCATATAATCTAAATCTATAAGAGATATAATTTATTGATTTTAAAATTTTATAGATATAGATTCCTTTTCTAGACATATGATTTCTTATGCAAGCTTAGCCAGAGCATCAACTATGGCATTATCTTTGCATGATATCCTATACAGAGTCATAAAATGAATCTATTCAAGCAATTTCATTATATATTGATAATAACTGAAAAGTTTTAGGGGTAAAACTTATAGATCTTGCTCACTTGATTAATAATAAGTAGGGAATCCCCAAAGATTTTAATTTTTTGAATATCCATAATGATTACTAACTTCAACTGAGTTATAAGAGCTTCATATTCAACTTCATTATTTTTAGAAGGTTTAGACAAATGATAGGAATATTGTATCATTCCTTTGTTTAGGGTTATTAAAATTAATTCAATCATCACCTTCCCTGGGATAGATAAATTTAACTCTTTATCTTTCTTTCAAAATTCTTATTGGCCTCACTTCTAATAAGGTTGACAACCCTCCTTCTAGACCTAGGATTTAATCTAGGCACTACGGTTCTATTAACCTCAAGTGAGGTTAATAATCACCATAATCTCAGTGAATTAAGATATCCAACCTTAGATTAGGAGCTTCTTAATTAGGCACTTAGGATATAGTGAATAGTGGCTAAGTGCACAACCTTAGCTAAAGAAAAAATTAAAATAATAAATTAAAATTAATTTGAATTTAGGTAAACCTGAATTAAGGTAATTAAGTTTGATTAACTCAATTAAACCATTTGGGCTCAAAATCGGATAAATTCAAGAAAACCTTATAAAATGAAAATTAAATCAAATTAAATCAAATTAAACCAAACTAAAATCACAGAATCAATACATAAGTATAAATGAACCCAAAATAAATACATATGGGGTTCAAATTATTAATTAGGTTGTCTGACCTAGAGTTGACCCATATGGGCTCCACCAAGTCAAAAATCAAACTAATCAAAATTTGATCAACTTAAGTCATCCTAAACACTTATATTTATCAAATTAATATAATAAAATATTAAACTAATTCTTAATCTAGCAATGATTCAAATGGCCTAATTAGGCCACCTAATCTAAATGAACTTGAACTAATCCTATTGAACCTAGACTCAAAATAAATTAAAATTAATTTAAATTAAATGTTCAAAAATACTTTAAAATTATATTTTTAATATAATTTAAACTTATCTTGGGACAGATTTGACCAAATTGATCATTTAACCCAAGTAAATTTTGATTTAACCCACTAAGCCCAAAATTGGCCCAAAGTAGGTTTAAATCAAAATCAAATTCAATGTAATTAAAATCAATTAATTTAGGTCATTTTAAACACTCAATCAAACATAAATTAAGCTTGAACACACTTTAGTTTGGGTCATATTAGATATTTAATCCACATGAATGCAATTTGACCCATTAAGCCAAATTTGGATAAAAAATGGGCTTAAATCAAAACATAACTCAACCTAAATAAAATCAAATCAATGCTCAAAATTATTCTTAAGTTGATTATTGCATATGACTCAACTCTCAATGGCACCCAATTTAGTCAATTTGGTCAATTAGTCAATCTAGCCGGAATTGACCCAAATTGCCCTATATGAGCTTATCAAGCCAAAATAAAAATAAATAAAAATTAATCAAATTAATTACTTTAGATCACTTTATTAACTTAATTAAACTCAATTGAACTCTCATTTGGGTCCAAGTTGTCAAGTTTGGACAATTTGGCCCATGGACCTAAGTGAACCCAAATTGCCCTAATTTAACTTATTTAGGTTAAATTATGTTAATTTAAGCTTAAGTTAAATCACATTAATTAATCATAAGTATTATAAATAATTAGTTTAATATATTTTAAAGTTAACTTAAATCAATTAGGCAAATAAGACTGATTTGACTCATCATAACGTAATTTGAGTTAAGTTGAGTCAACTCAAATCATAACCCAAAATGAGTTCACTCACCTCCCCATACATGAAATTCATTCAAAATTTTAGATTTAATAAAGAAAATGGCGTGCCAAACACAAGGGACTAAAGAGAGGAATGTGAACATGAGAAGATAAAAATATATATTTATTTTCTTCACATTGGAGGGCATGAAGGAAAAAGAGGGAGTTTTCTACACACCCTTTCTTGTCATGATAACATACAAAAAAACACACACACACACACCTCCTCCTAACTAGAATAAAACCCCTCTCCCCACCTCTTGTGCTCTCTAAGTCCAAGACCCACCAATTTCTAGCAACAGGTGGTGGTGCATGGCGATCAGAGCATTGGAAAGGGAGGCCAAGGTGGAAATCTGAGTAGATCTTCTAGTATCCACTGAATATGGGATTTTATGAGGTAACTTTCTAAACTTTAGATCAACCATAGGTGTTTGTGTTTGGTGAAAATTTCACACAAATCTAGGATTTTTCTTTAGATCCTATTGCACTTTCTTTCTTTCAATTCCCCTACGTGAAATAAAGCAATTTTTGATTTAGATCATCAGAAGATCACAATGATGTTTTGGGTAGATCCCATCTATCTAATCCTTATTGGTTTGGCTCCCATCAGGAAGACAACCTTCAGGCCATTCATCTCACTCAGATAGAATGGATGGTCACAATTAGTTCTCCTTTTGATTTATTTCATTAGATTTGACTCAAAGCTTCAAAAAATCATAAAAAATAAAATACTAAACCAAAAAATGCAAATAAATCTCTATGGATTCGCCCTTTCAAGAGGAATTAAATGAACCTAAAAATCTTAAATTTGAATGTGTATTTTAGGAGTAATTTGAGTTTTAGTAAAATTTATATTTCTTTAATTACTCTTAAAATACTAAACCAATCAATTTTAAAATTTTAAAAAGGAAATATAATATTCTTGCCTACCTACCATAAAATTTTCAAGTTAATTAAATTTTTTTTAAGAGTTATTAATTTTTGAAGGCAATTGGCTATTTTTAAATAAATAATTAATTAAAAATTATAAAATTATGAAAATTTTTCAAAACAATTCAAATCACTTTAATAAACATTAGAGATCTTACAAAAATTAAGTAGATCTTTTAGATCACAATAAATTAGAAAAGTAATTAAATTAGGATTTAATTAAGCATTAATTAATTACTTTAATAACAAATAACTTTAAATTATCATAACTAATTATAGAAAAAATAAAAAAAATATATAAATATACCCTTTATGGAAAGCTTATACATAAGAGAATACAAGAAAAACAAAAATTCCTAGGTTTCATCTAATGAATAGTGACTAATTAGGGTTTGTATAATACCCTAGCATATCATCATGATTTATGGGCTCTTGCTTAATAATTAATCAAATTAAAAGATTTTTAAGAGGGTAATTAAATGGGTTATTAACGGGCCAAACTTAATTAATTCATGAAAGCCACTTAAAATCTCTTTAAATTTATTAACAAACAAACATGGATATGGGCTTAACACTAACTTTTGTTTCTCCTCTTTATGATTAAATAACACAAAACCATAAAACTAAAATCCTAAAAAGACTTTGATTAGGCTTAAGGTATGATTATTTAATGTGCCAAATGAATCATTTGATAATGTAGTTATTTTGCTTCAATTATGTATTCCATTTGTTTCATACATTCATGTTTTAAATTAAAAAAAATTATTGCATTTAATTTCATGATGTGGAAAGATATAAATATATGGTGTGCTATTATCTCTAATAAATTTTAAATTATTTTCTCTCTCTAATAAATATTCATATGCTAGCTGTTAATCAAATAGCTTAGATCCAAGCTTTATATTTGCAAATTTTATTATAACTGATAAAGCAAAATAAGTTTACTTATCTTTCATGCTTAAAAGAATAATAACATGCAACTTTTCATAATTTCATTCTTATATTGACATATGTGTATTTGAGCTAATAAGTATATAGTCTAGACATCCCAAGAACATGAGGCTTCAAGTAGCCCCGAAGATGGTCCTAGATAACCCCCCTTCCCTAGTTTAATAAAGGCACATACTTGTATAGTTTCATACATCCCTATACATGTGTATAAATGTGAAATAAAATTCCTTTTGATATAAAATTCATGCATATTCATACTTCAAGTATGTTTAAAAGAAATATAGATATATAGGATATATGTATATGCATTCAATCAAAATGAAGCAAAGTAAAATAATGATGCATATTGATAATGAAGTAAATATAACAAAACATTACTCATTTGACTATGATTTGGCTTCATTAATCTTAAGATATCTTTCATGTTTAAATAACACTCATTAAGTCAAATCTAAACATAAGTCTAATTAAAATTCATGAATGTTTCATTAAAACACTTAAAAGTTATGAAAATTATTCATTTAGAAGCAACCTAAGGTAGAGATTAAAGAAAATAAACTCTCTTTCTTTTTTTTATAATATTAAATTATAATTAAGAAACAAATAATAAAGAATATTATTTAAAAATTTTTCTAAACTTTAAACAACTTAAAGTATAACCACCATTGATAAGGAATTTGAACATTCAATCTTTAGAAAATCCTAACTCTAAAGTCTAATTAAGACATACCACACTTGGTCTTAGCAAACACATTAGCATACTAAGTCACTGATCTTAGTATTAGGTTAGGCTGATGATTATTAGGATGATGTCTTTTATTTGTGATGTAATATTTTAGACTAAATGTTAGGATTATTTGTGCATAAATAGGATGTTCGGGCGATATTAGACTAATGATGTCTTTCACAGGGGATTATACTTAAGGGGCAATTGTAATAATAATAAAACATAAATTCTTTTTCTTACATGTTCTCCTTAAGTCCCTAAGGATGATCCATTAGGATAGGCTGGCTTGATTACCCATGGATATGGTGATAAATCCAAATGTATGTAATATAATTGCTTAATTTGCATGCTTCTTAAGTTAATCTTTATTTTGAAGGTATAGTTAGATTTTTCTTTTTCCAAACTATAATTTTGTAATAGGATTATGATTAGTATTATGGGTTTAGAATGAGGAGTGGCTAGAAGGGACAAACCTATGAGGTTTTGTGAAGCCTGGAGTATTCCAACCCAAGAAGCAAAGATAAAAAAAAAAGATTTGAAGATCCCCATAGTCTATTTTTATTATGAATTAGAATCTGATATAAATAAGGGTAGAGTTTGGCTACCCAACATTTTTTTATTCGAGGTGTACGATGGTACCCGGTCATATTCTTTTACGTGATTAATATTTGATTATTGCGTTTACATTGATTGCCTAATAGGAATGACATACTTTTTATATGTTTCTTAAAGTGTGATTATTTACTATGTGGCCTAGATACGGTAGGCTCTTTAGAAAAAAATTAAATTTTCTACCCTAATTTAACAACTCTAACTAATAAAAATAATTATGTAACTCACAACTTCATCTTAAAGCTTAAGAAGTTAATCAAGAGAAAAAAAAATTTAGTAACCCCTTAGCTATATGGTTGTATGTTATAACAACATTCATTCATATTATTTCACTCTTGCAAATAGGAATCTCCACTCTTGCATGATAGGAGATAGGCTTGATCTATGAGAGCAGTCCCTTGTAGTGGAGAACACCCTTTCTCTTTGATTTACCCCATAACCAATTTTTTGTCATGCTAGGAATAAACTCTCCCAAGCTTGAGTCCTAAAATGATGAATCAAAATAAAATAAAATATATATAATTTTTTGCATTAGTTTAGATCATAATTTGCACACCCATCATGATCTAGTCTCTTAGGGAGTGAGTTTAAGACTCTAGATTCTTTTCTAATTAATAACATCCTAAACATCCTGCACTTGCAGAAGAATGGATCACATAGTTTTGAATCATAAGAGGAGTTAGTTGGCAGCCACTATAGGTGATTGTAAGTTCAAAAGAGTCTAGATTGGTTCATTCTCTCTAGTGGAAATGAACCAACTTATCCCATTTTCTTCGTGCAGATTTAGGTCAAGCCACTATTAGCTTATGCAAGAGTACTTTAGATGTAGGTTCATAGGTGACTTATTTCTCTTTAATTATGGGTGTAAATTATGACTGCTTAGGCATTTCCATAATCTTATTTTATTAGAATTTAAGTCCAAATTTTCTAATAAAATGTTAACTTAAATAATTATAATTCTCTACTTCAAAAATGTAAAGCCCAATAAAAGGATAATTGGAATGCTTATTGGGTTTTCCAGTCTCTAAATGCATTCTCTTCTTACTCCTGATTAGATTCTATTAAGAACTCTTCCTAATTGAGTCTTCCCACTTGATTCCCAAAATTACTAAACCTTTGAAATCTATGGAGATGTTAGCCAATCACTTTAATCGAGAGTATTCTTAGGAGATTCACACCTCCCAAGAAATAATTAACTATAAAGGCTCACCTCTATAGAGAACTTAATAACCTAGCTTAAAATAAACTCTGCTTTACCCCATCCATATGAAGTAGGGGAAAAATCTCTGATATATCAAAGATCCATCAACCTTAAGAGTCCTTATTAAGTAATCAAATTCATAATGGGAAAATATGTTTATATTTCAAGATAATATATTTATCCCTCAATGATTTATTTGATTTTCTAAATATGTACCCCAAGATTTGCATGGTGTTCCAAATAAAATTTTCACAATGCTGTGCCATCAAAATATAGCTCCCATGTGTCATTAGTTTTATCCTTTAAATTCATGATATATTCATCTAGGAGATTATCATTTAAAAAATAACCCTCTGGGAGAGGATGTGTAATTATGAAGCTAGCTAAAACTTGACCCTTTACAGCACGAAGAGGAATAAATATAATCTAAAATTATAATAAAATTAGAGACCAACATGCTAGGCATCCAGACAATGTCAGGTGGGTCATAAGACATTACAAAGGATTTACTCTTGAAATCAAATTCAATTTATGTGAAAGTCTACTTTAGTCTTTTAGTGGTTAAAACCAAAGCTAAATAGTGCTTTTCAATAGGTAGATAATTCATCTTTGCTAGGATGAGTCTATGACTTAGATAATAAAGTGCATTTTCTTTGCATTCTTCATTAATTTAAGCTAATAAGGCTCCAAAGGAATCATCTAAAGCTTCAGAATACATAATTAGTGGCTTCTCTAGGATTGGAGTAGCTAGTACATGAAGATTTATTAAATATTATTTTAATTTTCAGATGCACTTTGCATTTTCATCCTAATAAAATTTAGAATCCTTTTTTGTTAATGCCAAAAAAGGTTGGCATGTTCTAGATAAATTTGATATGAATCTTCTTAAGTATGCAAGCTTATCTTAAAATAAGCTTAATTGCATAAGACTAATGATGGTGGTATTTCTTTGATAGCTTTAAGTTTTTCAAAATCAATTTTTATTCCATGGTGCCTCACTACAAACCCCAAAAATTTTACGTAAGTTACTCCAAAGGCACACTTTAAAGGATTCATTTTTAGGTTAAAATGATGCAACCATTAAAAAATAATCTATAAATCATATATATATATATATATATATATATATATATATATATATATATATATATATATATATATATATATATATATATATATATATATATATATATATATATATATATATATATAATTTTTTATTTACTTTTAATGTCTAGATCATTGATGTAACATTTAACCTAGTAATGAATCAGATCATCAAATATTCTAGTCGTTGCCTTTTGATAAGTAGCTCTGATTTTTTGGAGACCAAGTGGATTGACTGTGTATCAGAATATCCCAATCAGAGTTTTGAACGTTGTATGTTTCTCATCCTAAAGGGACATTTTTGTCTAGTTATACCTAGATGAACCATCCATAAATGAGAAAATTTCATGTGATGAGGCTATATCTATCATAAGTTCTAGTATCAACAATGGGAACTCATATTTGAGAAAAGCCTTATTTAAGTATCTAAAATTTATACATATGCATATTTAATTGTTCTTTTTCTTTACTAGGATAATACTTGCTAACTAAGAAGGATACTTTTCTTCTCATATGAAAATGGCCTCAATCAACTTCTTCACTTTAGCAATTACTTATTGTTCAATTTCTAGCCTCATGCATCTAAAATCTTATTTATTAAATTTACGTTAGGTTTAATCTCAAATCTATGAATTATAATGTCTAGAGATAAACCTAGAATTTCATCATAATTTCATGCAAATTAATCTCTATATTCAAAAAGTAAATTAATCAAGTCATCATAATCTTCTAGACTAAATAGTGAACTAATAAAAGTTGGTTGTGGGTCTTCCTCAATTCCTAAGTTGATCTCATTTAGTTCATCAATGGTGGATTTTATTTCTTCTTTAAATTCTTAAGGTGAACTTTGAATTAAACAATCATTTGGATTGTCTAATGTTTTAAAACAAAATTTTTCCAAAGAATTAGATTTACTTTCAAAAAGTTGATCAGACTCCATATAATTAATTATCATTAAATAATGTTCATCATCACTTAAAGTTCTAATGGTACCAAACCTAATGCCAGCCTTGAATTTTTAAGTTTTTATTTTTGGTATTCCTTAAGCTCTTAATACATTAAGCTTTATGTTAGGGTAAGGGATTAAACCATGTTTTATAGCATTCTTAACACAATCAAGATACCAGTTATAAGGAAGTTCTATTATTTAATTAGAAGATTAATCCTCAAGCTTTACATCTACTTCTAAGCATAAGGATCTAGGTATAGAATAAAACTTTGTTCACCTCCCAATCTCTCTTGAAAGGTCAGGGGCAACCTTGACTTCTAGCTATGAAATTTTATTTTTAGATAAAGGAGTCAAAGTCAAAGTGTGTACATTCCTTTTTAATTTTTATAAGTAGATAATTCAAGTTCATCTTTTAATGCTCAGATCCATTCTTCATTGATATTTGATTCTAATGAGATCTCAAACTTGATCAAGGCATACTTTTGATTGGATTCTTCGTCAGAGATATATTCTAAATCAATCTGAATTGTAGGAGGCTCTTTTTTTTCTTCATGTTTTTTTTTTCTTTTCTTCTTTTTCATTTGTTTTGATATCTTCTTTCATTTTCTTTAATGCCTCAATGATGCAAAATTTCATAGAATTAGTATTTTCCTTTTAGACATGTATTAAGTAGCATCTTCATAGAGCTTAATTTCATGAATAGAAAATAGTTGTATATCACCTTTTATATTGTATTTCACTTCATCCCTTGTGAATTTAATACATTGGTGGAGTGACGAAGGAACCATTCTATATTCCTGTATCCATGGCTTACCTAAGAGAGCATTAAAATGTGTCTGAATCAATAATATAGAATTTTACTTTGATTTTCATCCCATCTATTTCTAATAATATAATGATTGAACCCAAAGCCTTCTCTCCCATTTTTGTTAAACCCCCTTAATAACAACTTATCAGAACCAAGTCTTTGTATGTTGATCTTCAAAAATGATAATGTTTTGGAGTTCATGATGTTGACTGAAGCACCATGATCGATAAGAACTCTAGATAGCCTGATATTTTCTAGCTTGACTGGAATATAAAGGGTCTGGTTATGATCAGTGGTCCCATAAGTAAAATTTCATAAGGGAAAGTTACTCTAAGGACTTTGTTATAGTAGCAAGCCTCATTTGAGGAAGTTGTTGCTAATTGGCCAAGCATATTTGTAGATCGACTAATGCTTAAACTAATGATTCCCTCATTTCATTGGACAGAATAAGAGCATCATAAATGTTTAGTCTAGTAGGTAGCTTCTTAAGATGGTCTAAGACATTGTACCCATCCTTGGGAATAGCTGTCTCAACTAGTGGCTTTTTCTATAAGGGCTCAGGACATTGGTCAATGATTTGTTTACTTTTATCCTTAAAAGGTGGTAGGACTTTCCCACTATGGAGACTGACTTCAGTAATGTCTCCTAAATTAGAAGTAGTGATCATCTTAGCATGTTCCTCATCACCGATATTCTTTTCCAAAGATTGATCAGAATCTAAGAATTCTACCTCTAAGTTAATAGGGTTTTCCTCCAAATATGCCATAGAACTATCATTCTCTAACCCTAATCCATAAAGTGTATCACAATCAATATGAGAAGGCTCTTTCCTACTTTATTGTTTTTCTTCATTGATAACACAATCATCAAAGATAGAAATAATATAACAAATGCCTTTTGTGGCAAAATTTTTATTCATATTTTTAAAATGAGTACACAAGGATAAAATGACATAGGGCTTAACCTCTCCATTCTTATCATACAAAACTCTATATAATACAGAAGTTATTTCTCTCTTACCACTCTCTTCAGACATCTAGGCATCTCATGGTGCTAAATGGTGTCGAGGAGGAATTGCTTCTGATGTTAGTGGATCAATCCATATGATATTCTTGCAGGTCTTCATACAATCCTGCATGAAATTTTTAAAATTTTTCATCAAATATTTCTTAGAAGAATGGGATAAAGCTATATTCTAATCATTTGAAGGATATTTTATTGACCTCATTTTTGAATGAGGTTAACATCATTTCTGAAACTAATAATTAAGAAACCTAATCCTAGATTAGGAATCTCATAATTAAGCAATTAGAACACTACACCTAGTGACCTAGTACATCCTCCTTGGGTTTGATCTAACCTAATGGTTTTAGGTGAACTCAACCCAAATTTCAAACATAAATTAAGTCAAACACATTTCACTTGAAACTTGAATTCATTGAGCTTAAAATAAGGTGATTAAGGTGATTAACCAAATTACCCTATTTAAGAGCATAATTAGTGAATCCAAAAAAATTTAAATAAAGTCAAAGTAAATCTAAATAAACTAAAACAAAATCATGTTAAATCAATTGAAATAAATCAAATCTAAATTAAGGTCAAATAGTGGTCAACCCTTTTTCCATGGGTTTGATTTATGTGGGTCCTATCAAACCAAAGGTCAACCCACCAAAATTTGACCCAATAAAATCATTTCAAATGGTTTAAATGATAATATATTTATGTTTAAACATGAATTTAAAAGAATATAAATCCAATGAGGACTTAATTAGGCTAAATAGGTCATTTTACCTAAATGAGTCTAAATGGACCCTATTGGGTTCAAACTCAAATCAAACCAAAACCAACTCAATTTAATTACCCAAAATAACTTGAACATGATAATCAAACATAATTCAATCCATCATTAGGTCCAATTTGACCAATTTGGTCATTTGAGCCAATGAACCCAAACTTAACCCATTAAGCCTAATTTGGGTCATATGAGTCAAATTTGAAATCAATTTAAAATTAAATGAAATTAATCACTCCAAGTCATCTCTCATATGTGATTAAATATAATTGGAGTTCAAATATCATTTAATTGAGTCAAAATTGGTCATTTAACTCAATCAAATCCAACTTAACCCACTTAAGTCATCCAATTAAATCCTCATGTCACATAGGCTAATTGAATTCTAAATTATCCAATTATCAATCAATGATGATTTAAACTTTAACCTAAAATAAATCAATCAAAAGAAACATGATTAAGTTTGAATCATATCCAAATGGCATATTTAAACACCAAATGAACCTAAGCTTGAATCAAACCTATTTGACCCATATAAACTCATTCAAACATATCCTAAGATGGGTAAGGGGTAATTGATAGCAAGTTTATACAACTAAACAAATCCCAACTAAAATCCAAAATGAACGACTATGCCATGGCAAGCCATTGGAGCATGAAGCAAAATCAAACTTCTTTAATCCCTCATTCCTTTTGTCCATCCACTACAACACCTCTACATAGGTGTGAAATAGATGATCATCCTTAGAGCTAGCCTCCAAGGATAGCAATCAACCTTGTCGACCAAGAGGAAGGACGAAAACCATGAGAGGCTCTTGGCCTCTAACGAAAAACCAAGGGAGAGCATTCTATCACCTTCCATGAGTGAAATGAAGTTGATCACACCTATACCTCGATCCCCTTACCTCCGGGAGGCCATAGAGTGACAAAGCTCACTGGAATCCATTGGTTCCTTGGTCTATATACTAATCAGTAAGGAGAGAATCCAATTTCTCTTTCCCACAACCTCACTGCATCATTCTGAAGTTATTTGAATCAATCCCTCCACCAGAGATCATCATTGACGAGATACACCATTAATCGACCCCTTTAAGCTTTTAGTTGTGATCCTTTGTAAAGGAAACTTGATCTTAAGTGAGATCAAGTCATATAAATGTGATCCTCATGATGTCTTGATGTTTTTGGAAGTGAAATCGAGTGATTTAAATGGTTGGATCACCAGAAATCATCTCAAATTGATAGATGGTTCTCAACTTATACCATCACTGAAGGAGGTGGAATCTCTGCCATCAGTTCCTTTTATTAGAAATGGACAGTCAAGATCTACTCAAACCGTTGGATTAAAACCTCAACAGGGAACCCACAGACACATCGAAGGATCGAATAGCCCAAAATAAAATCGTATGCACCACTATTTTAATGCAGGATCCACATGGATCTAGCATGGATGAATGATGCAGCATTGCATGTAAAGCAACGTCGTGTGGCACCGATGTGTTTAAAGAGGAAAATTGGGTTTTCTGATTTTAAAAATTGCAAAAAAAAAGTAGGAAAAAAATTAAAAAAATCATAATAAATCAAACATTAAGCCAAAAAAACCCAAATAAAAGCTCAATGGATTCATCTTAGTCAAAGAAATTCATTAAAATTAAAATTCCCAAATTTTGTGGTGTCAATTTTTTATTAATTTGGGTTTACATGTCATACCTAAATTAATCTTAATTCATTAATCTAAATGATTTGAAACTTTGGAGGATTAAAATTAATGTTAAAATATACCTCAGAGAAAATTTTCATCATTTATTTTATACCAAATTAGGAGATAATGTATTTTCAATCCCAAAACCCAATTTTAATAAAATAATTAAATATTAATTAAAGATAATTATTAAAAATCATGGAAATAGCTTAAGCAATCATAACACACCCTAATAAATTTAATTACGTCATTGAACCTCCCTAAAACTTAATAAAATACAAACTAACTTAATTTAACATTTAATTGAATTAATTAATTCAGATAGTCAAATTGAATTTAGAAAAATCATCATAAATCAACCAAGTTTCCAAAAATTATGAATAAACTCTTTATGGAAACATCTTCTAGAGAGGAATCTAGGAAACTTAAAACCCTTAAGTAATTTCTTCTAAATTAAGCTTAATTTAAGTTTTAATAAAATAATTTAAATCTTAATTAAACTCAAATTACATATCTAGTCATGGTTAAATTTTTGAAAATCAAATTATCAAGGAACCCTACTTGCCATAAAAATTTTATACCCAATTGACCTTTGGATTTAGAATTATTAAAATTTCTGTCTCTAGGTCAATATAAGTTAAATAATAAACCATAAAATTATAAAATTTTATAAAATTAATGATATAAGTTTAAAACATTATAAAATATATCAGAATACTTGAAGAAAACTTCCAAATAATCTGAAAGCAAAGGGACTTAATTAAACATAAACTTAAGTCTAATATTAAGGATAAAACAAAAAATCCAATTAAACTTCAAAATTAATAATTCAATAATTAATCATAAACTCACTAATAAAATTGAAATGTAAAAATTATGAATCTCTGAGCTTATGAACTTATTAAGGTCATTTAATAAGGTTGAATTGAATTAGTTAAACTTATGAACCTATTAAGATTTTTTAAATCAAAAGAACAAAATAAATAAAAATACAAATAAACTTGATAAGGATGAATTGATTAAACCTAAATGACATAAAGCATTAAAATGAATTAGGATGGGTTAATATACAAGAACATCTCTTCTTAGACTAATAATAATAATCACACTAAATCAAATCATGAGAAGAACCTTCTTAAAATAGTGAAATCATAACATATAAATGTTAATGAAATCATAATACATAAATGTTAATAAAATCATAACTTGAAATGAACCATTTAAATTCATTAATAAATATAAAAATATTAATGGAACAAATAAATAAAAATAAAAAAATCAAGATAAAACTTAAGCATACCAATTGGAACATAAAAGAAACACTAATCAACAAATTAAGTTAATCTAAAATAAAAATTAAATGGATAAGGAAATAAAATGAAAGCTAAATTAAAGTAAATTACAGTAACATAAATACTAATACAATAAATAAATCTGCTGAATAATACAAATAAAATAAATGAAATGAATCTAATCAAATGAATTAAATAAAATCAAATTATAAAACTCAAAATTATAACAATAAATGAATTAAATTTAAAGTGAAAACTAATTCAAATTTAATTACAACAACATAAATAAACTTTAATTGAACTTAATTAAAAGAAAAATAAAATAAAATCAAAACGTGATCAATCAAATAAAAGAAACAACAAATGGATGAAGAAAAGAATTATAAACAAAAATTAAGTCACTCATTGATTTATACTTAAATTAAACAAATCATCTAAATAAAAAAAAGGATTAATTAGGATACTTAGGATCCTAATTAGATCTTTGGAATGAATCCTCACTTTAGGGTGAAGATTTCATTCTATTAGAGCTTGGATGTTGAATAGAATAGGTTCACCCAAAATGGAATTTATTGTATTCTTCATTCTTGAAAACCTAACTTCACCTTAACATAAAATACACCTAAAATGAAAATGATACTGTAAATCATTAAATCACTTAACTTAAATCCACCATTGATAAATTAAACCAATTTTAAAAATCAAAGAAGTTAAAAGCATAAAAATAATAATTTTTATAATTAGCAGCATATGGTATATTGTCTGAACACCCAAGATCGCATGGCTACTAGTCTGGAAGAGGTCCTGATACTTGGAATCTCTGTGATAACAACAACACATATCTATGAAGCAAAGTTATAAAAATTTAAAAGTTTAAAAATCAAATTAAATTAAAATTGAAAACCTAGATTGAAACTTGAATCTAATATGGCCTAGCAAAGTCTTGGCAAATAAACCCAATTCCTTCACACATTAGATTATTAGATCACGGATCCAAGACTTAGGTTAGGTCGATCTATGATATTTTGTGATGTGAAGTAATATATTTTTCTTATTTTTTGGTGTACTATTTCAGACTAGATGTCTAGGATTATTTTCCCGTTAGATTGGATGGTAGGACATTCTTTTAGAATTGATTTTGTCTTTTATAAGGGGCTGTGCTACAAGGGACTAAAATCATAAATAAATATATAAATGTTGTTTTCTTGGAGGTGCTGAATAATTCCATTAGCATAGCCCAATATGACAGGTGGACTTGGCAAGCAACTAATGTTAGGCCCATATGTTTTCAAAATTATAACTACTGGTGCGTTGTTTGCATTTTTCTAACTTTTGATTTACAGGGCTTAGGATTTCTTTTTAAATTTTAAAATATAATTTGAGCTTAGAATTAAGTTAGGATCTATGGGGTCTAGGAATAGTAAGAGCTAACCCTACCAGCAGATAAGTGTAGAGGTCCCATGTGAAGTCTGATGAAGGTCCTTAAAGAAGGAGACGAACCTAGAAAGAAGACCCCCATAGATCTAAACTTATAGTTCTAGGCTGGGTTGTATAAGAGCAAAACTTGGCTACCCATTTTCTCTTTCTTCCTATTCTTTAATTTAAATTGGATTGATTTACTTTAGGTACACAATAGAATCAACCTGCTTTTCTAGGTTATCTTTCTATGCTATATTTTCCATGATGAATGCCTGAACGATTAGGCTTTTAAGAAAATTAAATTTTCTACCCAAATTAAATCTAAACAACTTAAATAAAAATAAAGAAACTTAAAACTTCACATTAATAAATCCCTAAAAATAACTTAAAATCAATTAGAAATAAGTAGCTTTTGTGAATCATGCTAACATATTATTCTAACTCGATGAATTGGGCACTTCGCCCATTGCACATAAGGGGCATTTGACCTTTGAGGATGACCACCTTCTTGGGGAAGTTAGCCTTCTCTTATTGATTTGGCCCATGACCACTTATAATTGTATGTCATTTAGGCATAAAATACCTTAAGACCTTAAATAAATCATGAGTTAAAACATCTGAAACTTGAAAAATGTACATTAGTTAAGTGCATATTATACCCGATATGATCCTAGGGATTAGGGAGTAAGTTTAAGTTCTTAGATTCTTCCCTAAAATATAATTTCCTAACCATATTGCATACATGAGACTTGGCAACATGAATTTAAAATGTGCTTAGGTGGTGTTAGCTGACAGCCCTTCCAGGTTATAAATCCAGAAGAGTTAGGGATAGGTTTCCTTTCTCAAGTAAGAGAAAGGGCCGATAATTCCCAATAGTGGAACTAAGTTGAGCTTGTGATTTATGTTAAAAGCACTTATAGACTTAGGTTCTAAAGCATCCTATTGGAGTAAGTCTTCAACCCTAGGCATTTTTGTAGTCTTGTGATATTAGAATCAGAGTCCTAAATTTCTAATGAAATGTCAACCCAAAATTCTATTTAAATTCCAAAATTTAAATCTTAATAATAGATAGTTGAAATGCCTACTAGGCATCCCAATATCAATAGGTATTTCTTACTTAATCTCGATTGGCTTTCAAAAATAAGTTTTTCCATTTTGTAGTGTTCCTAATTGAAATTCCAAATTATCATTTTCTTTGGAAACCAGCTTAGAAATCCATAAAATTAATAACTAATTTCTTTAATTGAAAGTATTATTAGGAAAAGATCATTTGTTACTAAGATGTAATTAAGTATAATGGCTTGCCCTTATAAGGAACAATGAACCTTATTTAAAATAAACCCTGATCTACTTCCTCATGTAGTTTAGGAAAAACCTCTCTAGTATATTAAAAACCCATTAGCCTTAGCAGTCTTTTAATAAATGATCAAATGTATTATAGGATAACATGTATCTTTTAAGAAAATATGTTTACTCTTTAATTAAGCTTTTGATCATCCAAATAAAAAAAATCCTAAATTTTATGTGGTGTCATAAAATTTTCCCATAGATGTATAAGAAGATGTGGAGGAATCACCTCTGATCACCTTAATAGACCATTATCCATAGTCCATAAGGTATTCTTTAGGGATAATCACCAACCCTTTCATATAGTTTCTTCGAAGCCAATTTTTGAAAGTGAAGCAATCCTTGATGGTATGAACTAACTTTTGATGATATGGACAATAATTTGAGTCATTGACCATGTTGACTTCTTCCGGGCTTTTAAGATTAGGTAGCTTGAAATATGGATTTTTCTTTATATTTTTGAATATTTTTTCACTACCTCTCCATGAAAGAATAAGTTTGGTTCATTCTTTCACTAAAAGGGTTAGTGGAGGTTTTCTTAGGTGGTGGTGATAACTATTATTATGATGGCTTATAAGGTGAAGGCTGCTCTACTTGGACCTGAATTGTAACTTTTCCTTTATCAACTATAGATACATTGCTTGCCTTCTTCTTTAGCACTTTCCAAGGTTTTGAAGGTTCCATAATGGACTGATCTCTTAGGAATGACATCCTAGGGATTTTTCTTGAAGACTAAAAGCTTTACTCATTAAATTTTTAAAAGTTTTAATAGTAAAACATTTTAATAGGAAGGCAATAGGGCCATGAATATTTCTAAAGAGAATTTTTATAGTATGCTGAGAATTCTCCATATCAAAATATAATCTGCAAGAGATTCACTTTGTTTTTGTTTCTTGATGACTAAGTCACTTATAGTAACATTATGCTATGTACCGGTAGATCATTTCATAAATAGGTTTTCAAGTTTAGTGAATGTGCTCACTGAATCATTTGGTATTTCAACATACCAATCAAAGGCAACTCTAGTCAAACTACTAACAAACAACCTAAAGAATAAGGCATCTCTTACTATGCAATTACAACAACTTGCACAAAAGTGTGCTAAATGTTGTTTGGGATTGCCTATCCAATCCAAAACGTTGAAAGATGGGGGAAAAATCCTTTTGGGTAAGGTACATAATCATATTCCTCAGGGTAGGTCATACCTTTTAGAATCAAAGTCGTACCCTAAGATTGAGCCAACAACTCTTTTACCTATTATTCCATTAGAGACTTTAAGTCAATTTTGGGAAATCCATGTCTATTATTTTATGCTTTTGGTGATGTTCTTAAAAACCAAAATTCTTCTCATCAGTGGGATGGGAATCTTCTGATTGTTCTAAGGAATGAGGCTGAAAAGAGGTGGGAATTAGACTTTGGAGTAATTGCATCATAGCAATCATTTCTTCCATCTTATTTTCCATCCTCAAAACTTGGTCATCCATTTTTTGCAATTGATGGATTAACTGCTAAGTCAGATCAGGCATAAGACTATCTTTCACTTGATTTTCTCTTCTTGATTTTCTACTCGCAACATGTAGCTTTGAGTCTTCATCTACATCATTGAATCTTATTTTATTTTCCTTTTTTCATCCTTCCTCATAATGGTTTCCATTTCTTCTTCTGTTAAATGAAGAAGAACACCATTACTATCTAGGATGGCTTTGGATTCTTCTACATCCATAAGTTTTAATTCAGATGTTTCTCCTTTTGATTTTCTTGAATGGTGGAGATTTCCTCTATAATAAGAGTGACTCCCAAACTATGGTGTCTATCATCTAAGATTTCTCTATTGTAAATTGATAGAGAAAAAGGTTCTATCTCTCTATTGGATGTATAAGATAAGGACATCCCCTCAGTTTGGGCCCTAGATAAAAGTGATAAAGGCCTTACTCTAACAAACTGAATAATAGATGATCCCTTTACTGTGATAGTGAGTGTATCATTGACTCAATAGCCAATGGTATTTCCTTACATAAACCCTCATGGTTTCTTTTCTAGGGATAATTCTATCCCTTCTTACACTACTAGACTTACCCTTATGCCAAGTTAGTACCCTCCTTGGGTGATGATACTAGTTGGTATAATAGGCATGGGTTACTAGGGTTTTATCTTATCTTGAAAGACTACCTCTCCTTTTCCTTTATTTTGGGTAGTCATGTGCTTCCCTAAGATTTCTCTCTCAAGCTCTCTAGAGACCTATCCCTTCATAACCCTGAGTAGCTCTTCCTTAGCATAAGAAGAGAACCTATAGGTTTTGTGAAGGTTTTGTTATAGTTAACCTTGAGTTTCTCTATTCACTAGTCAAAAACTCTTCTTATTATCATAAGCAAAAGGGCCAGGTCGAGAACTCACAATTCTAGATATATCTTCCTGTCCCTAGGCTACAAAAAGATGATGAATATTCCTACCTCTTAGAAGAGGAGAAGTATCCAAAAGGATATACCCCTCCCCCACCCTAGTGTGCTCAATTTCTAACATCTCATTTTATTTTTTTTCTTAAGGGCCTGCCTCTTAAGCCTACTATCTCTATTTTTCTTCTAACCTTTAATCATTAGTGGAGACTCAGAAGTGGAACCTACCTTGAAAGTGCTGGGAAAGAAAAAAGAGCAAGTGTATTTTAGTAAGTAATTTAATTTTCATTAACACATGACATATTTGGGCCCTCTAAGTGGGCATTATAGCTACCTCATTACCAATGGAAGGGGTACCATGAGGCACTCGAAAGAAATCCGCATCACTTTTATTTTAAGTAGTGAAAGCTAGCTCCAAATCTGATGATAGAGCCATCAAACAGCCTATGATTATCAACAAAAAGGTACATTATAGAAGTAGTAATGTAAATGAGCTGTCCAATCATTTTCTATTTTTAAATAAGAAATTTATAAAAGTTATAACAGGCTTTAAACAATATAATGAAGTCCAAAATATTTTTGACTTATTAGAAGAATTCAACCATCTTTATTATGGTTAAAATTTCTAAAATAAAATTTTTTGAGATTTGAAAATGAACAAATTATTGGACCCACCTATTTAACATAAAGAAATAAAGAGGTTATGTAATTCATTTTGTAGATGTTGAATATTCTTTGCCAAGGATGAAATTGAGAGGTACTTAATGGGATGAAAGGCAATCTTGACCCATGAATAACATGAGTATATTGCCAATGAATAAAGATAAAAGTCTATTTCTAAAGATGGAGGGAGGAACTACTCCCCAGCAGAGTCACTAGAAAAATCTATTAAAAAACTTTATGACACCACATAGATTTTGGGTTACTTATTTAAGTAATCAAATACATCATTAAGAGATAAATATATTATCTCAAAAGATAAATATATCATTATATGATGGATTTTATTAATTAATAAAGGCTTCTAATGTTAATGGGCCTTCAATATACTAGAGATTTTTTCCTTGAACTACATGAAATAGTAGAAAAAGATTTATTTATTGCAGGTGTTGTAGTTTCCTATAAGGGCAAGCCCCTATAGTTAATTATATCTCAGAAGGAAAGGAATTCTTCCTAAGAATGTTCTCAATTAAAAAAGCTAAAATTTATTTCTATGGATTTCAAAGCTAGTCTTAAAAAGATTATTAATTTAGAAATTCAAAGGGGAATGCTCCAAGGAGAAAGATTTTTTTTTTTCAGAAGAAGCCAAACAAAAATAGGTAAAAAATGCTTATAAATACTAGGATGCTTAGTAAGCATTTCAACTATCCTATCAATAGGCTTTACATCTTTGAAATTGAATTTAATAAAACTTTGAATTAGGATTTTATTAGAAGTCAAGGGCTTACATTAAGATGGCACAAGATTATAGAAATGCTTAATGGTTGAAGAATTATTTAAATAGAATGCTTTAGAACCTAGGTCTACAAACACTTTTGAGATAAGTCAAAAGCTTGTCCTAATATAATTTTTGGAGATTGTTGGTTTTTTTCTTACTTGAGAAAATGAACCTATCCCTGAATCTTCTAGACTTACTACCCACCAGGAAGGGTTGCCAGCTAACACCCCTATGTGATTTTAAATCTATGATCCTGATTTTTTTATATGAAAGATAGATAGGTTTTTGCATTTAGTGAAGAGGCTAAGAACCTAAACTTACTCCCTAAACCCTAAGTTCATGATTGGTATGTTATGAACCTAAGTAATGTAAAAATTTTCATGTTTTATGTATTTTGACTCACAATTTTATTTTTAAGGGTTGGGTAGGCAATTTCATGCCTATAAAGAGATGTAGTTAGAAAATGGTCATGGGCCAAATCAATATAAGAATACACACTTTCCTAGAAAGCGTGGTCATCCTCATAAGTCAGATGTCCCCTAATGTACAATTTGTGAAGCACAAAATTCAAGAATGATAAATAATATACTCGTATGATTCACAAAGTTTAATTATTTCTAGTTTCTTTTAAGTTATTCCTATAGCTTTATTTATGGTGTGGTTATAAATTTGTATTTTTATGTTTGAGTTAATTAATTTTAATGGAGTAGATTTAGTTTTCTTAAGAGTCTAATATTTCTAGGATTTTCAACATAGAGAACTCACAAAAATAAACCTAGAAAAAAATGAATTTCTATTATGCACCCCAAAATAAATCAAGGAAAATTAAATTAATAAAATAGGCTAATGTAGCCTAGTACCGCTATACACCCTGAAAGAAAAGAAAAAAATAGGCAAACAAGCTCTACCCTTGTACAACCTAACCTCGAACTAAAAGTCTCGATCTATGGGGGTCTTCATCCATGATTGACAGCTTCTTCAAGGATCTCTATAAGCTTCACAGGGGGCTATGGGCTTGTAAAGTAAGCTCCTACTATTCCTAGACCTCATATATCCTAACTTGATTTTAGGCTCAATTTAAAATTTAAAATTTAAAATAAATTCTTAAGCCCTGAAAAATAGACATTAGAAATTACATGTAGCATGCCAACAATTTATATTTCAAACATATGGGCAAAGCACCAATGGTTGCCAAGCCCACCTATCCTACTGGACTATGCTTTGAGATTTATGTAGCACCTATAAGCAAATAATATTTATTTTTTATTTATTATGAAAATCCCCTTAAGCACAGCCCCATGCAAAAAATAGTATTGGCTTAAAAAGAATGCTCTAACATTCAGATTAGAGAGCAAACAATTCCTAGCCATCCAGTCTAAAAGATTACACCACAATATAAAATATCATCATTTCACATCACAAAATATTACATATCATAAACCTAACCTAAATCTAGGGTCTATGACCTAACAATCTAGTATATGAAAAAGAATGTTTGTGTGGTATGACTACACTAGGTTGTTTAAGTTTAAATTTTAATTTGAGTTTTAGGTTTATTAAAATTTATCCTTGATGGTTTTGATTCATGATTTAATTGATTTTAGATTTGGTTTCAATTTATGATTTTTTTTTGTGGTAAGGTTAAATTTAATTTTTAAAGAATGAAGAATAAAATAAATTTTGTTTTGGGCAAAACCCATTCCATTCAAGAACCTAATTCTGGTAGAATGGAATTTCATCTTAAAATAAAATCCATTATAAGGGTAAAACTAAGAACCTAAGTATATTAATTTACTCTTTTCTGAATTTATTTGAATGGTTTATTTAAGTTGGATTTAATTTGATTATTGTTTAATCCCTTCTTTAAGGTTGAAGTTTATTTTATTCAATTAATTTTAAGTGTTGCTGGAATTTAAATATTTCATTCTTATTTCATTTAAATTTCAATTCATTTGATTAATGTTTCTTAGTTTATCTAATTTGTAACTTTATTTATAATTTAAAATGGTCCCTTAAATTTTAATTGAAAGTTTAATAATTTGTTTGATTGATTTTAGTTTAATGATTATTTATTTATCTTAATCTAATATTTTAATTAGAATTTAAGTAACTTAATTTCTTTAGATTTTATGTTGGTTGTTTGAGATGGATATTATTGGATGTAATTTCTTAATATAAGTTTATATTCAATTTTTTATTTCTTTGCTATGATTAATGTTTAAGATAGAAATGATTTTTTAATTTCACATGTCTTAGTTTCTTCATTTGATTTTGATTTGATTAACCTTATTCACTAATGTTAGTATTTATTAACTTAAATGATCTATGTTCTTTTAACTTAATTTGATTTAAATTTATTTTAAATTTAAGCATGCTTTAAAGGCATTAATTTCATTATTCAAATGGTTCATTTCATTTATACTTCATGACTTAGGATTTTTTTATTGATTTGTTTAATTCTTTGTTTAGATTAATTTTAAGGGATATCTTATGTTTAAGGGTTCATTACTTAATTAGATTTCTTATGATGAAATTTTATTTATTAGTATTTAATTATAGATTATAACCTTAAAAACCTAATAGAAAGGACTACTTAGGTTTTAAACCTAATCTGGGCCATCCTAATTTTTAGGATATTTAGGTTAGATGATTTAATTAATTATTCAATTTTATTTATAATTAAAATCTCTCATTTGATGTTGAGTGAATTTAAGATGACTTCAATGTTAATAATTTTTTATGTAAACATTGAATTTAGAGATTGATCAATTTTAATTTTCAACTAAGTGTTTATTTTATTCCAAATTTATTAACTAGTGCTTAATAAAGTTTTTTCTCTTAATTGACTCCATAAACCCTATTTGTAGGATTCCTTAAATGTCTTATATTAAGAAGGCTATGAAATTTTTCTATGTACTTCGATGTTGTTTAAAATGTTTTGAGTTGATTCCATTAATTTTCATAATTTTTTTAAATTTTTTTCTTTATTATTTGGTTTAAATTAACTGAAGAATTAAAGATTTCATAACTTTTGATCTAGAAGTCATTTGGAAGTGGGGTTCCTTGCTAATTTCATATCTCTAAAATTTCATCTTAATTAGATATGTATTTTATGATTAATTATAATTTTAATAATTTTAATATAGCCTAAATTAAGGTTAAATTCTATGAATTATTTAGGGGTGTTAACTTTCTTTAATTCTTCTTCGAATGATGAATATAGAGAGAGTTTATTTGAAAAATTTTCATTATTGGTTAATTTACTATGACTTTTTAAAGATTAGATCAATTATATAAATTAAATAATTAATTTGATTACCTAATTAGGTCATTTTTAGAATTAATAGGTTTCAATGAGGTTGAATACTTTTGTTAGGTTCATTATTATTTATTATGATGTTTTAAATTAATACCATGGTTTTTCTCAAATTTCTTAATTTGTTATAAATTTATTCCATTAAATTAATGTTTGACGATTCAAAATTTTGCATAATATGATTTAATCAACAATAAATCCTAAGAATTTTTTTAAGTATCTTTTAACCTCAATTTCACTTCCCCAATATCTTAGGTTCGATTGATAATTTGGGCTTAATTAAAGTTTAACTGATTGCAATTAAACTTAAATTAACTTAAAATTACCTATCAAAAATTGGAGATTTTAGGTTTAGTGGATTCCTCTTACTATGATGAATCCATAGAGCTCTTATTTGTATTTATTTGGTTGGATATTTTATTTTCTATGAATTTTTGAAGTTTTTAATATTTTTTGTATTTTTAAATTAGAAAAATTATATTTTCCCACTTAAGTCTACAGATGCAGTGCCACTTTACGTGTGGCACAACACAGTTGGGACACAAAATTGGCGGCTTGGATGCGGTCTTGTCATGAACATTCAATCAAATATTGGATGATCCAAGATCAAACCACGATTTCATTAAGGGATTCAATCAATCGGTTTGACTAAATCATATACGTTCATTCCAAATAGAAGGATCAAATGACTATGATTTAGTCTCCTTCGTTCATGGTGGTGACCAAGTGACATAAGATTCTCAGGGCTAATCACCGACAATCTATGTGGTGAAATCACAGGATTTCAATTGCAAAGTAATCAAGGTTTGATTTTGAAGGGATCTATATAGTTTGATATGTCTTAAAATGAAGTTTGCTTGACAAATGATGTGAATTTAAAGAGGAGTTAGTTTTGACCATACCTCGCTTGCATTGGGTCTTGGTGGTGGTTTGGGTTTCAAAAACACTCAAGGAGGTTGGATGAAGCTTTTGGAGAAGAAATCATGCTTTGCTTCCTTTTGAATCAGTGTAGAGATGAAATTCTATTGCTGCTCACCAGAGCTTGCTATTGGGAATGATCTGAGAAGCTTGAGAGGAGGGAGAAGGTACGCTCATGCTCAATTTCACTCAAGGAGGGTGATGGAATGCTCAAAAGTCTCTAATTTGGCTTCTCTATGGGTTTTTATGATTGTCCAAGAGTGACTCCATTAGGTTGGAAGGGAGGTTGTCGACCATTTGTGATGATTTTAGATAGTTAAATAAAATCTTAGAATTTAAATTTGTGTTTAGTTATTCTCAAATGACCATTTGTGATGATTTTGAATAATTAATTTCATTTAATTTCGGTTAAATTTTGATTTGAACTGAAATGTACCAATATTGGATTAAGTTGGGTTTAATTAAATCGAATGGTTAATTTAGCATAATTAAAATGTATTTGGCTTTCTACTATGTTCAATTGAGTATTTGAAATGATTTAGATCAATTAATTTTATTATATCTAAAATTGATTTTGAATTTAGATCCACTTTGACCTAAATTGGGCTTAATGCATCAACACAATTTTATTTGAGTTAAATGACCACATTGATCAAATTAAACCTAATGATTAATTGAATTATGCTTAATTATGATTTAAAATGATTTTGGATATTTGATTTTAATTAATTTCAATTTGCTCAATTGGATTTAGATTTCAAATATGATGTGCTTGATTTAAATCTTTGTTAAATTTTATCAAATTTGTGTTTGCTTTAGGTTCACCTAATCTAATTGAGTTTGGTCAAGTCCTAGAGGGGTTCACTAGGATAATCTAAGGCTTAGAGTATTGAGTTTGATTTCATTTCTTAAATTTAGTTATGAACTTAAATTTAATTTAAGTTTTAAATTTATATTTAATTTGATTTGTTATTTGATTTTGATTTATTCTAAACACTTGGTCAGTAAGTCTAGTGTCTTAAGTGCCTAATTAGGAAACTCCAAGTTCAAGATTGAGGATCTTATTTACTAGGATTGGAGGTGATGTTAACCTCATCCAAAAAATAAGGCCAAGAATGGGTTTGGAGAGATTCGTGATCAGAATTTGTCAAAGCTCGAGTGGAGGAGAAAAAGCACTTGCACAAAAGGTCAATGCTTTATTTCATTGGTTTATAGGTTGATCCATGTGAAGGGTATGAATGAGAATCTATTAAATGTTGATGCAATTTGATTGAGCTTATTTTGATTTGATTTGATTTTCTTAATTAGTTTTGATTTTGTATTAGTTTATTAAGTAGATGTGGACCTTATCAGTTTGCAATTGGCCATACTAAGGAGTCGCTACAAGAGCCTAGACCCGCCTTACATTCACTAGCATAAAGGGGTAGTCTACTTATCTACATAACGATGCTACCCAACCTAAAGGGGAAACTACTTGGAGAGGTGTAGTAGTGGATTGATCCAAATCTAAAGCAGCTACTTATGAAATGAGCCCTGAAGGCATCATCTTGACCATAAATATATTAACAAATGGACCCAATCAATTTATGATGTGTTGCACTAAGAAAAGGCTATAGGAGCATGGACTGGCCTTAGAATTATTGACTTAAAAGAATAGTCCCTCTATCGTATAGTGGAGGCTAATCAACTTAAGGGTTTCACATTAGTTTGCAATGGCTGAGCTAGGAAGAAAGCATGAGGACTCACACCGTTCTATGTAGAATTAACAACCAGGGTGCCCTACTGATTAAGAAATAAGCCAAACTGGACTTAGGGTGACTACCAAGTGGGAGGCCAAAAGAGACCTGACCTGAGCTTTAAGTAGTCAAAAGAGAATGTAGTCATTGGGGGTCTTATCTTTACTTTAAGTAGTCTGGAGCAAATTATGTTTTTGTCCATGTTTTGTGTTGTGCTAACCACAATGTGGTGCTATTTGGGTTCTCTTACACCTATCCACATTGTACGAAGAACAGACTTTGAAGATGACTCCATTGTTCCAATTTGAAAAGAAATGGTTTTAAGGGAGAAAAATAATTTGATTAACAAATATGTATTTTATTGATAAAAATTTGATTTAAATAGAATCTTGCATAATATTTCTTCAAGTAAAGCCCATTTCTTGGAAGCATTGGACGTTTTCCTTTGTGGTTGATCAGTTGGTATGACCCACCATGGTAGGCCTTTTCTATAATAAAATGACTTTCCCATATTAGTTCATACTTGCCTCCCATCTTGTGAGTAATAATTGGTCTTAAAATGAGCTCTCCAACATGAAAATCTCTTAGATGAACTAACTTATTATGATCTTAAGCCATCTCTGCTTTATACAACTCAAGGTTTTGACATGCTTAAAAGCATCTCTCCTCAAGATCTTTGAGTTATAGTAGTTGTAGCTTATCATTTTGGTTGATTGTGATTTTGTTGCTTAATGTAATTCTTAGTGATGGGAGTTAGACTTCTAAAGGGAGGATGACATCAGGCCCATATACTAAAGAGAAAGGAGTGGACTACATTAGAGTCCTATGAGTGGTATGGTAAGTGCATAAGGCTTTAACTAACTACTCATCCCATTATCATTTGTTATCATCAAGTGTTTTATTTAAGATTTTGATGAGAGTTTTGTTGAAGGCCTCAACTAACCCATTTGCTTAAGAATAGTAAATTGTCGAGTATCTCCAATCTATGTCATGTTATCTAGTGAAGCTATTAATCTTTGTATTCTTGAATGCAGTATAATTATCAGATATGAGTCACTAGGGTGCTCTGAATCAATATATGATATGATTCTTTAAAAATTGAAGAACATGGTGAGCTTTAACCTCTCTCAATGGAATCACTTCTGCCCACTTGAAGAAGTAGTTTGTAGGAGCCAGAATCAATGACCCTTAAATGAAGGAGGGACCTACTATGTCTACACTCTAACACTCGAATGGCTAAGAAGCTATAGTCGAATGAAGGATGTTAAGCAGCTGATGTAGGACCACTCTATGTACCTAACACTAGTGGCAATGACGTTCCATGTCTATGCATCTATGATCATCATTGGCCAATAATATCCAAGTCTTTTTATTTTTACCTTCATCTTTGAACCAGATTGGTGAGCTCCATATAATCTTGAATATACCTCGATCATAATTTTTTAGACTTCATGTTTGCCTAATAAAGGTAACCACATTTGATCAAAAGACCACCAATATAAGGTTCCATCATTGAGATCCTAGGATAATTCTCTTTATTTAACTTGATGGGATTGAGACTTCTCTTGAGGTAGTTTGCCTCTATTCAAATAATCAATGAAAGGTTGTCTTTAGTATAACTCCTCATCCTTTTAAGAGGTGGCAACCTCCCCTTGAAGAGCTTGTTTGTCAATGACTTTGCATTCATAAGAGATAGAACTTTATGGTTGAATACCTCTATCAATATGAACTCATCATCTATATAGGCCATCTGTTTAGTGACTTTAGCTAGAGCATTGACTATGACATTTTTTTTCTCGAGGTATCTAATAAATAGTAACCTTCAGAATTTATGCCAACAACTCCATAGTTTACTTACGGTAGTGATGGAGTTTAGGTTTGAGAACTTTGTTATATCCAAAATTCCTAAACTCTATGTGTTGTCCCCCATAGAGATATTTTAATTCCATGGGGGTGGGGTGGGGTGGGGTGGGTGGGCTTGGTTCCACTCTCCTTCTTTAGAAATAAGTTATTATTTATATAATCAGCAATGTACTTGTGTTTACATAGGCCAAGATTTCCTTTTGTCTCATTGAATATCTCCTTATTTCACTCTTGGTAGAGTATATTCAACTCCTATATTTTTTTTAAACAAAAAAAATATTTTTCTGAAATCCTAGCCATAAAATGGGCCAAAATCCCCTAATTGGTCAAAAGACTTTCTTTTGACTACATTCTAGTTATTTTAAATTATTATCCAATAATTCTCTTTTAAAATTATTTTTATAAACATAAATGGTTGGACAACTAATCTTTGCCGCTACATCTAGGTTAAACTTCTCTGTGGATAGTAGCCAACTGGTTGATGGCTCCATCATTAAATTTGGAGGTGGTTTTGAAAATTTGAATATCACTACAAATGGAGTGACTCTTTCTCCTATTGCTGAGGCAGCACTGAAAGACAAGAAACCAATCCTAGAATTTTATAGTACACCTCTTCTTACTTCTTCTAAAAGAAGGAAGGTTACTAATCAAGTTACTGAGAGGATCTAGCATGGTCCTATTCAGAAGAAAGTAAAGCTTCCCACTTCATTGATTTTGCCTGCTCCTTTCCCACCTAGCACTTTTGAGATAGGTTCCACCTCTGAGCCACCCGAGATGACAAAGAGTCAAAAAAAAGGGGTAGAAGGCTTAGGAGGGTATCCCTCAGGGAATGAAAACTAAAAGAAATCCTAGATATGGAATTAGCTAGGGTGAGAAA
This sequence comes from Cymbidium sinense, assembly GCA_021442155.1. Classification (NCBI taxonomy): domain Eukaryota; kingdom Viridiplantae; phylum Streptophyta; class Magnoliopsida; order Asparagales; family Orchidaceae; genus Cymbidium; species Cymbidium sinense. The sequence goes on from CM038229.1 coordinate 23,770,476, forward strand.
TGGTTTTACCATCCCAGACACTTCCCCTCTCTTAGGTGGAAGCATATATCTTTTCTTGTCTACTTCCCAGGGGGAGGACATGCCTAGGACTGCGAGTTCTCCACCTCGCCCCTTTGAGTATAAAAAAATGAAAAATTTTCAAGTTATTAAATAGACAATCTCATGGTAGGCTACGTCAGATCCTTCATAAGATCCCTGGACCCTCCTCATACACTAATTAGAAGTTATTAAGGGAAGGATAATGCATCAAGAAGTCTATGAAAGAAGTCTTGGGTAAATCTGCTACTTCCCATTACAAAGGGAAGGGGAAGGCATTCATTCCTGATAGAAAGAGGTTTTCTTATCCTGTGCCTATAGTACCAGAGCGATACCATCACCCTGGACACTCATTGACACGGCATAGAGATCAGTCTATTAGCTTAGGGAGAGATAAGGTCCTTCCATGAAAACAAAATAAGAGAGTTTATGTCAGGAAAGTTCCACTAGCTCTTGAGCCTAAAGTGCCTTCACCATCTTTGCCATATACATCTCTAGAAAGACTTGTCTCTAGGCCTACTCTAGATAGGCCTCTATGATTTTCACCTGGGCCATGAGCTGAAGGGCCCTCATCATTTTATGTTTCCAGTAAGGAAATAGATTTTCCTCATATGTCTCCTTATGTTAGGAAGACTATTGATGAGTGTCACCTTGGCTTAGTAGCTACTCCTGAGGAAGTTTTTGTTCCTCAAGAGGATGTAAAAGGTGAAGGATCCAAAATGAGACCCATGGAAATGGGTGATGAATCAGATATCATTCTTGACAATAGTGGTACTCCATTTCATTTGTCCAAAAGAAGAAATGGAGACTATTATCAAAGAGGATGAAGGAAAAAAAAAAAAGAATGCATGAGCATTATAATTTAGAGTAAGATGTCTTGTTAGATGATGATCCAGGGATACCTGTAGCTCACATCTACATGGTAGACACTAGATCATCGAAGAGTAGCAGGATGAAACACCAGAAACCATGCTTTAGATCCTACTAAGCAACTCATCCTTCAAATTCAAAAGAAGGATGTGTGAGGAAAATTTGTGACACCACAAAGAGTTTAGAAATATTTTATTTGGATGATCAAATGCATCATTAAAGAATAAACATATTATCTTGAAAGATAAACATGTTTTCCTAAAATGGATTTGATCATTAAATAAAAGACTCCTAAGGCTAATGGATCATTTGTGTACCAGAGGTTTTTCCCTTGAACTTCATGGAAAGTAGAATAAGGTTTAGTTTAACAAGATGATCAAATTGGATAAATGGAAAAAAGGATGGAGCAGATGATTTCCATTATGCAATCACTTCAAAGCATGATCCCCTCCTCTTAGATTGAGCAGTTTGACCTACCACATCCCACTGATGACTTGAGGTTTGGTTTAGAGGAGTACAGCCAAGAGTCAAAACCTATCGATGATGTTCCCTCCATAACTGAACTAAAATCATTAATGGAATAAAAAATAAAAGAAGCCCTCACAAAGTCACGAGGAACAACCTTGGCTCTGAACGGTAGACCCTACCCTGAGGAATATGATTATGTTCCATACCCCAAAGGATTTGTATCACCTTCCTTTAAAGTATTTGATGGGACTGGAAAGCCCAAACAGCATTTGGCTCATTTTCATGCAAGTTGTTACAATGTCAGAGGGAGTGATGCATTATTATTTAGGTAGTTCATTAGCAGCTTGAGTAGAGTTGCTTTCGATTAGTATGTTGATTTACCCAATGGTTCAGTGCACACTTTCACCAAACTGGAGGGTATATTTGTAAAGAGATTCATAGGCACTCAACACCACATCACTATAAATGATTTGGTGGTAGAAAAACAAAGCCTGGTGAATCACTCATGGATTATATCTTGAGATGGATAATCCTCAGTCTCAAGTATGAGCTCCAATTGTAGGAGTAGCCCGCCATTGAGATTCTCCATAGGAATATCCATTGTCCTGTTGCTTTCTTATTAAAAGGCTTTACAATCAATACTTCTAAAAAACTTTTAAACAAAGCCTCGAGCCTACAAGAAGAAGCCCCTAGGATGATCTTCCTAAAATATCATTCTTCTATAGAACAATCCAAACTTAGGAAGCTTCTAGAGAAGAGAGCAGAAAATGTCTCTACGGTGGATTGAGGAAAAGCTCCTATGTAGATACAGTTAGCAGCCTTTATCTTTCAAGCCACCATAACAGTAAATGTCACTATCCCCTAAGAAAATTCCAACCATCCCTTTTTCAAAAAAAAAAAAAAAATAACCATACTTATTCTTTCAAAAAAGAGGCAGTGATGAAAATTTTCAAAAATTTAAAAAAGAAGCCATATTTTAAACTCCCCAACCCAAAAAGACCCGAGGAAGTTGGAAAGGTAAATGATCTTAACTACTGCCCATATCATCAGATGTTATGACATACCATTGAAGATTGTTTTACATTTAAATACTAGCTTGAAAGAAACTTGAAGAAGGGGTTGGTGATTATTCTGAAGGAATACCTTATGGACCCTAGACAAGGGTCCATTAAGGTCATTACAGGTAACTCTTCTTATAGTTTTCTTTCTACATATGAATGGGATGAAGCATTATCCCGTTCTTCAAAAAAAATATATGTTGAAAAATTTGAAAATTTCTATGCAAGATCAGATGAAGACATGGAGGAAGATCATCTAGATTGATCTACTATAGTTTGAAGTAAAAGTTCCACTAGTTTGAAGTAAAAGTTCCACCTCTACCCAACTTAGCATCTTCAACTGAACAGAAAATTGGGGAGTGTGGTGAGTTAAGGACATCTATTTTATCTAATAGAATCTTGTATGATAAAGATAGAAAGTAGAAGCTTTATATGCCTTTATCATTTTGTACTCATTTTGAAAAGATAGATAAAAGTCTGCCTCTAAAGGCGTTTCGTACATTCATGTTAGTTCTGAAGAACATATTACTTAAAATGTTGAAAAAGAAAGTGATGAAAAAGAAGAATCTCATGATGTGTTGTATGAATCAGGATCATATATTGATATTCATATTGAGGACCTATAAGGCGATCCTCTCAGCATAGACTTAGAAGTAATGAATTCTGATCAATCTCTAGAGAATGATGTTTGAGATGAGAATCAGGTTAACCCAACTCTTGGAGATATTACTAAAGTAAATATTCATAGTAGAAGAGTCCTACCACCTCACCTGCCTTCTCCCCCTAAGGATAAAGGAAAAAACTATGGATTAGAGCTTAAATCTAGAACATTTACCTAAAGAAATAGCAGTCGATACAAAAGTTTTGAAGGTAGACTGCAACATTTTAGCTCATCCAGGAAACTTCTAGTTAGGTTAAGTATTTATGACACTCTTATTCTTTCAAAAGAAACGAGAGAGTCACTAGTACATGCATTACCTGATCCTGAAATATGCCTAACCAAACTAGAAGCAACTTTCTCAGATAAGGCTTCCTGCTTTAAAGAAATCCTAGGAGTTTCTTTCTCTGATGAGGATCTACTTTTGGGGACCACTGATCATAACTGTCCCCTCTACATCTCTATAAAAATAAAAAAAATATCATATTATCAACAATTTTGGTAGATCTTGGTGCATCAATCAATATTATAAACTATAGAACATTGTCATTCTTAAAGATTGATACTAGAAGGCTCAATTCAAATAAAATGTTACTAAGGGGCTCTGATGAAACTAGTGAAAATGCTTTAGGTTCAATCACTCTATTGTTAGCAATAGAAGGATTGAAGACTAAAGCTAAGTTTCATATCATAGATTCAAAAACATCCTTTAATACCCTCTTAGGTAGACCCTAGATTCATAAGTACATAATGGTTCCATCTTCAGTCCTGCAGTGTATTAAATACACTAGGGATGGAGTGAAATACAATATAAAAGGTGACATACAACCATTCTCTATTCATGAGGTTGAACTATATGAAGATGCAGCTTACTACATGCCTAATAAGCTAAATATGATTCTATAGAATCTAGCATTATTGAACACAAAATAATATAATAAATGTAAAAGAGAAAAAGAAAGAAAAGGAGGAAAAAGAAAAAGGAAAAGAAAAAGGAAAATAACCTATAGTGATTCATATTGATTTGGAATGTAGTTCTGATGAAGATTCCAACTAGAAAAATTCCTCAATAAGGTTTGAGATTACTTTAGAATTAGATACTAATAAAGAAGAAATTAAGGAAATAAAGGATGAGCCAGAGCTTTAAGTTGAAAAAAATATGTGGACACTTTGACTTTAACACCTTTTGTTTAAAAAAAAATCTCAAATAAAAGTCAAAGTTGCCCCTAACTTGTTAGGAGAATTGTGGAAGTTGCCAAATTTTATCCTGTACCAAGATCTTCAAGCTCAGAAGTAGATTTAAAGCTTGAAGATCCTATTTTTAATGAAATAATAGAACTCCCTGACTCGTATTCTAATTGTGTAAATAATTATGTGAAATGTGGCATTATAACAAATGCTTGGCCTAAAGACAAAGCCCAATGCATGGAAAGCTTATGGAATACAAAACATATAAATTCACATTCCAAAGCTAGCATTGGGCTTGGTGTGATTAAACCATTTAATGATTCATAACACTACTTGATGATAAGCAATCACCAATTGAATCAACTATTTAAAATACCTTCTAATTTTTTTGATGAATTATCCATAGAAATAATGAATGAATCTGATGATTGCTTGATTCAGAATGCTCCTCCTGGGTATGAGGAAAAAAATAAAATCTACTATTGATGAGTTAAAGGTGATTATCCTAGGAACTCTTGAAGACCCAAAGTTAACTTTCATTAGTACCTTGTTGGGTCCAGAAGATTCTAAAGAGTTAATCACATTATTCCTTGAATATAAAAGCTAATTTGCTTAGAGTTATGATGAAATGCTAGGTTTATCTCCAGATGTTGTACACAAACTAGATATTAAAATTGATGTCATTCTAGTAAAGCAAGCTCCTAGTTGAATGAGCCTAGAAATTGAATAGCAAGTAATTTCTCAAGTAAAGAAATTAATTGAAGCTAGAAGAATAACATCCTGATTGGCAAGCCAGCATAGTCCTTGTTAAGAAAAAGAATGGTCAAATATGCATTTGTGTTGACTTTAGAGACTTGAATAAGGCTTGTCCTAAAGATGAGTTCTAGTTACCAATACTAGAACTTATGGCTGTCATAGCCTCTTCGCATGAGATCTTTTCATTCATGGATGGATCATCTAGATATAACTAGATAAAGATGTTCTAGAGGATAAAAAGCATACAACATTCAAAACTCCTATATGGATTTTCTATTATACGGTCATGCCATTTGGTCTCAAAAATGTTGGGGCTACATATCATAGAGCTATAACTAGAATATTCGATGGCTTGATTCATAATCAAGTTGTGTGTTATATTGATGATCTAGTCATCAAAAGTAAAATAAAAGAAGACCATTTATATAATTTACATATCATTTTTGAATGATTGTGCCGCTACGACATGAAAATGAACCCATTGAAGTGTGCTTTTGGATTAACTTCAAGAAAGTTCTTAGGGTTTGTAGTATGGCTTCATGAAATAGAAATCGATTAAAAAAAGCCATTATAGAAATGCGCCACCTAGAAGTCTTACACAATTAAGATCATTCCAGGAAGGGTCGCATATTTAAGGAGGTTAATATGAAACTTATCATTGTGATGTCAACCATTTGTGACATAATTAAAGAAAGATTCCAAATTCATTTGGGATAAAAAAATGCCAAAATGCATTTGAAAACTTGATATAATACTTAATGAATCCTACTATTTTGGCTACTCCAATTCGAAGAAAGCCATTGATTTTATATGTTGCGACATTAAATGAGTCACTTGGAGCTTTATTGGCCTAAGTAAATGAAGAACGTAAAGAAAATGCCCTTTATTATCTAAGTCATAGGCTTATCCCAATAGGAAAGAATTATTTGTTTATTAAGAAACATTGTTTGGCCTTAGTCTTCGCCGCTCAGAAGCTAAGACATTGCATGCTTTCTCATAAGGTTAAATTAATTTCAAGAGTGAATCCTTTGCAATACCTTATGACCCGCCCAATGTTGTTTGAACGTCTAACATGATGGTGAATGATTCTATTGCAATTTGAGATCACTTACATTCCTCTTCATGTTATAAAGGACAAGTAGTAGCTGATTTCTTAGCAGCGTAGCCAATACTTGAGAGGTCTCCTTTAAATGATGATCTTTGAGATGAGCTGATCATGATATTAAAAGGTGAACCTAATGCCACTTGGGAATTATACTTTGATTGTGCGTCATCATTAAAGAAAGATAAAGAATTAAATTTATTTATCCTAGGGAAGGCAGGAATTGGGTTAACTTTTATAACCCCAGAGAAAGGAATGATGAGATATTCCTATCATCTGGCTAAGCCTTATACAAATAATGAAGCTAAATATGAGGCTCTTATCATTGGAATATGAGTCTTGTATTGGTTATAAACCAAGTGAGTGGGGTCTACAAGGTTTTGCATTCAAAGCTCTTTAATTATTATCATTATACCATGAAGATACTTAAGAAAATTCCATATGTGACTCTGTATAGAATATATCGTAAAGATAATTCTATAGCAAATGCTTTGGCTAAACTTGCCAAAAAAAAATCATATGTCTAGAAAAAGAATCTATTTCTATAGAAGTTCATAATCAACATGTTTTATCTCTTATAGATTTATATTACTTAAATAGGCAATAAAAAATACAAAGGATAGCCACTCTTACTGAAAGTTAAGTAGAATGTGATTGGAGGTATCCATTTATTGACTACATGAGTAAGGGGAGGCTTCTTGAAGAAAATTCACTGCTAAAGCAAATAAAGAAATGTGCTTATTTTATGCATTGATTAATGATGTATTATATCGTAAGTCATTTGATCAAATGTGGCTCCGCTACTTAGATAAACAGGAAACCCATAAGATTGTGACTGAAGTACACTCTAGATTATGTGGGGCTCACCAATTTGGACCCAAGATGAAATTGAAGATCAAAAGACTCAAATATTATTGGCCATTGATGTTGAATGACTATGTGGGAATTGCACATCATTTCCATCAATGCCAGATGCATGGTATAATTTTACATCAACTGCCTAATATACTATACCCTACGATTTCCTCTTGACCCTTTGAGAGTTGGGGTACCAACATCATAGGGCCTATTGACCCTCCTTCATCAAAAGGACATCATTTTATATTAGCTGCATAGCTTACTTATCTAAATCGGCTGAAGTGGTACCACTGAAAGAAGTAAAAGCATATCTTGTGTTAAAATTCTTTCAGGAAAATGTTGTATATCGATTTGGTGTTCCTTGCCGAATCATATCTGACAATGGTCCATCATTTAAGTCCACAAAATTAAATCATTTTGTAGCTAAAAACATTATTGATTAGAGATATTCAACCATCTATTACTCATAGCAAATGGATTGGCTGAAGCATTCAACAAAATATTAGTAACAATTCTGAAAAAAAATACTTGATGAAAATAAATGCCAATGGCATGAAAAGTTAGTTGAAGCCTTATAGGCCTACAAGATCATATATAGGACACCAACTAAGTCTACACCATATGCTTTGGTTTATGGAACTAAGGTAGTTCTTCCATTAGAAGTGCAATTGCCTTCATTGAGAATATCAGTCAACAATAATATTACGATAGATCAAAATCATAAAATTCATTTGGAAGAACTTGAAAGTCTTGATGGAACATGCTTAAAAGCTTAATAAGATCTTGAAGTGTACCAATCACATATGGTTCAAGCACATAATAAATTGGCCAGTCCTAGAACTTTCCAAGTAGGAGACTTGGTCTTGGTTCTTAAATGGCCAATTTTAGCCCATCGCATGATCGGCAGTAAGTTCGAACCAACCTGGGAAGGACCATTCGTAGTGAAAAATGACTATGAAGGAGGTTCTTACCAGCTCATTGCTTGTAATGGTGAATGTCCAATGTAACCAATCAATGGACATTACCTAAAGAAATACTGTGTAAATTGTAATTTGTTCTAAAAAAATGATGATTAATAAAAAGTTTTATTTCTATTTATTTCTTCTGCAACTTTGTATTATTTTTCTTAAATTCTGTGTAATAATTTGAAAACATGTTTAACTTATATGGAAATATAAAATGCAATCACTTTAGGATAGGAATAAGTCTTTGTAAGCCACCTTTTGTACATTAACTTTAAGCTTGGATAAAGCTTTTTCACAACACCTTTCTCATATATCTTACATGGGTTTGGAGTAAGCGCTTAATGGAGCCATTCCTATTATCTATAGGTTAGGATTAAGTCATCAAAGACACTTTTCCAATTAAATTTACCATTTAGACTAGGAATAAGTTATTAAGACCCCTTGTCCTATTGGTCAAACTATTAAGGTTGGATTAAGTTATGAAAACCCCATTCCTCTCCTTTAGCTATGTAAGTTGGATTAAGCCATTGAAGGCCCCACCATAATAGCTAATCACATTGGCGTAAGTTCCATAGAAGGCATCCTTTCACATAGCAAGATAAGGATAAAGTCATCAAAGACTACTTTCTTGTTATCTAGACTTTTTAGGTAGGGGAATAAGTCATGAACACCTTCTTTCCTATTTATCAAAATTTGAGTACTGGATTAAGTCATTAAGACCTCTTTCCTCCTTCTTAGCTAACTAATTTGGATTAAGCCATTAAAGGCCCTATCTTAATATCTATTTACATAGGAATAAGTCCCATAGTAGGCATCCTATGAAGTGATAAAGTTATGATAAATTCTTTACGACACCTACTTTATTAGTCAAAATTTAGAGGAATAGGATTAAGTCATTATGGTTCCTTTCTTTTTCATGCTACCAAGGTTGGAATCAAGCCACTGAAGGCCCCTTCATATTAGCTAAACTTCATAGGATCCATGTTTTTGTGATCCTTTCTCCTAATAAAAAATAATTGAAAATAAGAAATGGAAACAAGCCATTGAAATCTTCATTCCTTATCAACTACTCATACCAGGAATCAAGTCTAAATGACCCCTATTTAGTAGTTAAAATATTGAGGTTTAGGATTAAGTAATTCAAGCCCCTTCTCCTCAGACTAACTATATAGGTTAAAATCAAATCTCAAAAGAGCCTAATAGCTAACCAAAAATAAATAAATCCTCTAGTGGTACCAAACTAAAAGCCTGTATAGGTATATTTATGCCTATCTTTCACAACCAAATCTAAATATAAACCCAAACTTATGACTAAAAATAAAACCTCTACAAATTTATGTTGTAGTGTTGATTAAACTAGTCAACACCAATATGTGGAGTGTACTTTGAATAATCCACTACACATATTGAGGGTCCATTTATTGACCTCATTTTTGGATGAGTTTAACACTTCTTCCAAAGGGATTAATTAGGACACCTTGACTTAATCCTAAATTAAAAGCCTTTTAACTAAGTACTTAGGTCATTACATTTAGTGATCTAGTGCACTTTCATTAGATTAATCTAACTTAATGAGTTTAGTTAGATCCAATCCAGATCAATCTAAACATACATAATTAACTAAGCTTAGGTTAGGGTCTAATTAGGGAACTAAATGTAGTTACCTCAATTAAGATTTTTACCAGATAAAAAAATTAAAATTAAACTAAAAAAAATCCAAATTAAGTCAAATCAAAAAATAAAATCAAGTAATAAAATAAAATGAACCCAAATCCAATTCAAAGTCAAAGGTTGGTCAACCTTTGTACATGGGTTTGACTTATGTGGGTCCCACCAAGTCAAAGGTCAACCCACCAAATTTGACCAAATAAAATCATTCCAAATGGTTGGAATGATAATATAAACACACCTAAACATGAATTTGAAAGAATATAAGTACAATGTGATCTTCATTATAATAATTAAGTAAACTCACTAGTTTAACCTAAATAGGCATAAATGGGTCGTATTGTGTTTAAACTCAAATTAACCTCAAGTAAACTCAAATTAACTATTAAAAATCATTTAAATATGATTATTAAACATAAATCAATCCATCATTGAATTCAATTTGGCCAATTTGGTCACATAATCGACATGAGCATAAATTTAATCGATTAAACGCAACTTGGATGAAATGTGTTCAAAATTAAATAAAAATTGAATTGTTTAATCCAATGCATTTCAAATTGGTTGGATTAACCTAATGAAAAATTAAACACATCTTAATTAAGCCATATAAACTATTTGACTTAATTAAAACCAATCCAAATTCAATGACATTAAATGGACTAATCCTAGATCAAAAAAATCATAAACCTTAAAGTCTTTGAAACTCTTTTATCCTAAGGTCCATTAATGATGAAATGTACACATGTTAAACATTGAACTAAGGTTAATTCATTAGTTGGAATGACTAAAATTAAACTGATGCAAAGGATAGTTAAGCACCTTAATCTAAAAATTTTCAATCCTCTCTTCTAGCAATCCATCCAAGATATTAATGAAACATTCTCAGACTTTTCTAATGAGGATTCTAAGCCTTAATCAAGTCATTTAATTACTCGCTACATAAATTGAAACTAAAAGAAGCCAAACTAGTCAAATGGATGACTAGCTAAATTCTTTTTGCATAACTTAATTCCTTCTCCATCTCTTCATCTTAAACAGGTGTAAGATGGTTGAGGGTCATGGTAGCTAACTTCCAAAGATTGTGGTTAGCTCAGCCAAGCAAGAAGAGGGAATATATAAGAGGAGACCTCACTACCAAGAGCCATTACATTCATAGAGCAACCCCCAAGCAAAAATAACCTTTTGATCACCTTTACCACCTCAAATGAAGTTAAAACAAACTTTCTCCCACTTCCCTCACCGCCGGGAGGGCGGAGAACGTCCAACGCCAGTGGAATTCAAATTGAGCTTGGTCTAGGAAGAGATCTAGAAGGAGGAAATCCAATTCCTTTGTCACATGAGCTCCTTGTGTCATTCTGTAGCTACTGGAGTTGACCCCAATGCCGAATATCGCTGGGACTGAGGTATGTCGTTAACAACATCCTCTAACCTTTTAAATTTGGTGTTTTTTGAAGAAAGTTTGATCTGAAGTGATTTCAATGGATGGATGGCCTGAAATCATGAGAAAATGATGGATGGCTCTTGGCCTCCCCTGTCAGCGTAAGAGACATAATCTCCATCATTCGTTCCTTTTAAAAGGAATGGGTGGTTGAGATCTAGTTGGATCTCTGATTAAACCCCTTAATGAACCACAAAATTGATCAGGACCATTCGATCTTCGATCAGATGATTGAGGATCATCTCATGTGGCACTGCTTTTGGCACAGATGTCACACAGGATCCATGTGACCCACTCACACTGTGCCACATGGCGGTAGTGCCATGGCGATGCCACGTTGGCCCACCATCTTAAAACGGGAAAATCCTATATTTAAATAATTAAAATTAAATTTAAAATCACAGAAAGTTTAAAATCTCATTAAAAAAAATATAAATCCAAAAATTATAAACTTAGGCTCTATGGATCCATCATGATGAGAGGAATCCAAGAAAATTAAAATCCCTAAATTATTTTGGGTATTTTTACCTTAATTTAGGTTTGAATGTAAAACTTCAAATCTTAATTACTCCAAAATTAATAATCCAATCCAATTGAAACTTTGGGGGATTAAAATTGATATTATGACACACATCATGTAAATTTTTATAATTTATTGATCAATGAATTTTAATATTGAAAATTTTAAACCTTAAACCTTAATTTTCATGAAATTAAGTATTAATAAATGAAGTAAATGATAGAAATTAATCAAAATGATTTAAAACATCTTAATATACTCTAATGATCATAATAAACTATTAAAACTTATGAGAACATGATAATTCATAAAATGGTCTAATTAGCATATTTATTGAATCAATGAATTCAATTAATCATCTTGAACTTAAATAAAATGTAATAAATCAACTAGAGCATAAAAAATTAGGAGTGAACCCTATTTGTACATATATTTTAGAGGGGGTTCAAGGAAAAATAAAACTCTTATATAATTCTCATTAAATTAAGCCTAATTTAAGATTTAATTAAATAATTTAATCTTTAATTACACCTTAATCACAACTATGATCAAAGTGAAACATTAGGGAAACTAAATAGGCAAGGAACCCCAATTGCCATAAAATTTTTAGATTTATTTGACCTCTGGAGTGGGAGTATTTGAATTTCTAAGCCTCTAAGTTAATTTAGAAGAAAATATTAAATCAAAAATTTTATAAAAATTATAAAATTCATAATACAAATTTAAAACACTATAGTAAATATCAAAACACTTAAATAAAATATATAAGTCAACTAAAAATAATAGAATTCAAATAACTCTAAGTTAAAAATCATAATTAAAGAAAATATGAAACTTAAATCATATTTCATTATGATTAATCTTTAAATCATGATGATTTCATGAACATAAATATAAAAAGACCATTGATTTCTGAAAAAATGTAAAATATTAATACATAAATACATTAGTATCATTTGCATATGAAAATAGAATGGTATAAATGTGAACATAAAAAGGTTAAATAAAATTAGAACAATAAACTAGAATGAATTAAAATTTTAACATGACAAAGTAATAAAACATATTTTAATCAATCAAGTCATAGAATAAATCTACATTAAGATAAATGTTATTTTCAAAAGGACATAAAGATGATTCTTTTTATTTTAAATTAATTAAGATAAATGGAATCCTTTCATAATGTTTACAATTTAAAACTATTAATGAAACATAATTTTGGAAGTATTAAATACAACAACTTAGAACTATTCCATAATGAAAGAATGAATAAATTATAAAAGTGGAATGTAATAATTGAATAATATTAAATACAATAAATCAAAAATAACTTTATTTAGGTTAATGAATATTAATGAAAATAAACAAATGAATTTTACTTTAAAAGTTTTATATTAATGAAAATCACATTAACTTAACTTGAATAAAGAAAATGCCTACATTTAAATTCTACCCTAAATCAAATATAGTTAAGTTAATGAACAAACACAAATATTTAATCAAACATAAATTCAATACAAATAAAAGTCATCATAATCAACTAAGTAAATATGTCAAAGTAAAGGAATAAGTGATTAATATCAATATAACAACGACAAACCAAAGAAACTAAAAAAACTCAAATTATAATGAAATTTATTAACTTAAAGGAAAAAAATTAAAATAATCATACTAAGCAAGATAATAGCTTAATCTAGACAAAAATCATAAAATACCTAAATAAAAAAACATAAAATAAAATGAAATAAACTAAATTAAGTTAGACCCTCTAAATGCAAGTTTAGATCAGAATACTTAGGAATTTAGTTTGATATTTAGGATGAATCTTTACCTTAGAATAAAGATATCATCCTATTAAGATTTAGGGTCTTGAATGGAATGGGCTTCATTTAAAATGAAACCTATTTTATTCTTCACTCTTGAAAATCTAATTTAAATTTAAAATATAATAAAATGTACCTAAAATGAATATAAATTCTTAAATAATTTGAATTGAAATCTTCCAAAGGTAAACAAACCAACATACAGAACTAATAAAAATAAAAATAAAATCATAAGGCCTAGTAATGTCTTGCCACACAAACCCGTTTCTTCACACACTAGAATTATAGGTCACAAATCCTAGAATTGGGTTTGGATGTTATGTGATTTTTTGTGATTTTGTGATGAGAATTATTTTGTGGTGTACTATTTTAGACTAAATGGATAGAATTGATTGCTGATAGTCTGGATGGTAGGACATTATTTCTAGAACTAAATTATCTTTTATAGGGGATTATGTTAAAGGGATTGTTGTTATAAATAAAAATTATAGAATTATTGTTTGCTTGTAGGCACTGAAAAGTCCCTTAACATAGTCCATAAGATAGGTGGGCTTGGCAAGCAAATAATGCTAAGCCTGGATGTTTGAAAACTATAACAACTACATGTTATTTGTATTTGCTGACATTTATTCTACAAGGCTTAGGATTTATAATTGAATTTAAAAATGTAAATTTAAGCTTAGAATTAGGATAGGATCTATGAGGATTAAGATGAGCAGGAGCTGACCCTACTAGGAGGTGGTGCAGAGGTCCTCTATAATGCCCAAAGGATGTCACTAGAAAAAGGAGATGATCCTGGAGAGAAGACACCTAGATCTAGACTTGACCGGTAAGCCGAGGCGAGCTCGCGCCATTTTTCTTTCCATGGTGTATACTACCCGCATTGATTGAAAATTTAAATTAGCTTGATTTTTTTGTGTGCAATAGAATCAACCTACTTTTCTAGGTTTCTTTCTATGTTATGCTTTTCTGTTATGAATGACGGACGTAAGCTCATAGGAAAAAACTAAATTTTCTACCCAATTAATTTTAATCAATTCAAACATAAAAATAATTGTAATTCAAAACTAAATATAAATAAAGCCCTAAGAAATAATTTAAAATTGATTAGAAATTAATTATCTCTTGGAAATCATTCAATCATATTATTCTAATCCTTGAATTGGACAACTTTTCCCATTGCACATAAGGGGCATTTGACCAGTGAGGATGACTGCCTTCTTGGGGAAGCCTGCCTTCTATTTATTTATTTGGCCCATATTTCTATTTCTAATTACATACCATGTAGACATAACTTGCATACCCATGGCCTAAAATGATTATCGAATCAAAATTTATAAAATTCTAAAAAATGTGCATTAGTTAGATGCATTTCATACCCTACATTATCTTAGGGATTAAGGAGTGAGTCTAGGTTCATAGATTCCTTTCTTAAAATATAACAACCCAGGCATCTTGCATTCATAAGACTTGGCATCATGAATTTAAAATGCGCTTAAGTGGTGTTAGCTGACAGCCCTCTCCAAGTGGGTTGTAAGTTAAGAAAAGTTAGGGATAGGTTAATTCCCTAAAGTGAGAGGAATGATTGATAATTCCTAAAATTGAAATTAGATCGATCATCTGACATGTTTTAGTTTTAAGGAAGCATCCCAGGAATAAGTCCTAGCATTCTGAAAATCAACTAGAAAATGTCAACTCAAAATCTAAATTAAATTTCAAAATTTAAATCCTAATTACAAGATAGTTGAAATGTCTACTAAGCTTCCCAATATCAATAGGCATTTCCAACTTCATCCCGTTTGCCCTCCAAAATAACTCTTTCCAATTTGAACCAATCCCAATTAAAATTCCAAATATCAATCCTTCAAAAAATTAACCTTAGAAATCTTTAAAAATAACAACTCATTTCTTTAATCAAGAATATTCTTAGGAAGAGTCCCTTCTTAAGATGTAATTAACTATAGAGGCTTGCTTCCATAGGGAACCATGAACCCAATTTAAATAAAACCTTGTTCTTCCTTCCATGTTGTTCAGGGGAAAAATCTCTGGTGTATGAAAGACCCATTAGTCTTAAGAGTCTTTTATTTAATCATCAAATCCATTAAAGGGAGGCATGTTTATCTTCTGAGATAATATGTTTATTTCTTAATGATGCATTTGATCATCTAAATAAGAAATTCCTAAACTCTTTGTGGTGCCACAAATTTTTTGCACAAGTGCTAGTAAGACTTATATGTTTAAACTTATCCCATGAAATTGGAGATTTCTTCTTGGGGATGGGGATGATAATAGAAAAAAAGATGTATTTTGGCACATAAGAGCTAGTGAAGAACTCCCGAATGGCTTGGATAGCTTCCTTCTTGATAACTGACCATGCCGCTTGGTAGAATTCAACATTAAATCCATCAGGGCCTGGAGCATTATTAATGGGGAATGAGAAGATATCTTGTCTTATCTCCTCTTCATTTGGAACATTTCTTAAGTTGATAGGTCTCTTGGTGGGAAATAGGACAGCTTAAATTCTACTGGATGTCAATCTATCAGGTGCTAATAACCTCGTATAGTACTCAGCAAAGTTGGCATGAATCTTAGAAGGTTCTAAAAGCCATATATTGTTAGAGTTTTTTATTTTAGAAATGGTTATCTACTCTTTCCTTTTCCTAAGTAGTGCATGAAAGAATTTAATGTTTCTTTCCCCTACAAGAAAGCACTTACCAATAGATTTTTGGGCCCACATGAGTTCCTCCACTTTCAGATTTTGCTCAAGATTCTTTAAAGATTTATTAAGTGTCTCATTAGATTCCTCATTAAAGTTAGATATGATTTGGTTTCTAGCTTTTTAACTAGTTCCTCAACTTAATTTAGTTGAGCATGCACATTGAGGAATGAGTCTCTATTCCACTTCTTAAGCTTTATAACACTTAGTTTATGAAGCCTATGGAGCTTGATCTAGCCACAACTATCTTCATAGTTTGTCAGCACCTTTGGATGAATGGAATAAAGTTTGGATGAAGTACCCACATGTTATAAAACTTGAAGAAAGATGTTTTAGATCACTGAGATTTTGATGTATGGACAAGTTAAAGTGAATGATCTGAGGTGACCCATAAAAGGTGGGTGATGTAAGCGTCTTGCATTTGCAATTTCCATGGGGTATTAAGGAGTACCTTATCCAGTCGTTCGTGTGTTCTACCTCTTCTCAAAGTGTACCATTGTATCGTGCATCAGTTAAATTGTTTTGGGGGATATGTTCCAAAAATTTAGACATTAATGAGGGGTTCAGTGGTCTTCCTCCACTCTTTTCTTTAGCCTAAGCCAACATATTAAAGTCCCCACCAACAAGGCCAGGTGATGCGAGAGTGCTGCTAATTTGAATTAAGTAATTCCAATGTTCACTTCTTCCTCTGTTGGTGCAAGCAGCATATACTATTGTGGGAAAAACTAAAGTGTTTCCCATAGTCACATTAGTATGGATGAATTGGGGATGATCAATGAGGATGCCCACTTGAAATGGTGCTTTCCACAACAATCAAATTTAATTGTTGGAGTTATAATACAAATGTTTGATTATAAAATTAAGGAGCATATCCTTCTCTAATAAGTTGCACAGTGGTTTTGATATTTTTGAAAAGTCTTTGATAAATCTTTAACAAAATCTAGCGTGTCATAGAAAACTTCTAACTCCTTTTTCGTTAGTTGGTGGTGGATGTTTTTATATTATTTGCACTTTTTTCTTATCCACTTCTTTTAAAAAATGTTTTTTTATGACATAGTACTATTTCTTCTTTAACCAAAAATGACATTTTTTTCTAGTTAAGTATTAAGTTTTTCTCTTCACATCTTCTAAGAATACTTTCTAGGTTTTCTAAGTATTATTCAAATGTCAAACCAAAAATTGAAAAAATTATCCATAAATGCTTCAATGTAGTTTCCAATTAAATTAAAAATATACCCATCATACAATGTTGAAAAGTAATAGGCGCATTACATAAACCAAAGGGCATTCCTCTAAAGCTAAAGTACCAAAAGGACAGGAATGTTATGTTTTTTTATTGTTAGGTGCCATGGTAATTTGATTATATCCATAATACCCATCTAAAAAGTAATAATACAAATGGCCTGCTAACTTATCTAACACTTCATCAATGAAACGTAAAGAAAAATAATATTTTCTAGTGACTTTGTTTAATTTCTTATAATCAATGCAAATCCTCCATCTTGTGACTGTTCTAGTAGGAATGATTTCTTTATTTGCATTAGTAATAATAGTTATTCCTCTTATCTGAGACAAAGTGGATTATACTTTCCCATATATTATCAGATAGAAGATATATAATTATTGCATCCAACCAGTTTAAAATTTCTTTTTTGCAACTTTTTTCATGATAGATTTAGTCCCTTTTGGCTTTCTATGACTAGTTTACTATTTTCTTTTATTAGAATTTAATGCATACATATTGATGGACTAATTCATTTAGTATCTATTATTTCCATCCAAATGCTTTTTATATGTCTTTTTAGAACTTCAATGAATTTATCTTCTTGATTTTCTTCTAAATTCACTAAGATGATTTTTGGTAATGTTGATTCTTTCCCTAAAAAAGCATATTTCAAATGACTTGGTAATGGTTTGAACTCAAGTTGTTCTTATAGAAAGTTCTAATGGTTCAATGTTTTTTAATCTAATTGGGTGTAACTCTAAAGAATTGGATATCTTCATATTCTTCTTTCATCATTTTTCATTTTTGTTATATACAATCATTTATGATATAAGAATCCAATTATTTTTATATTCTACTTTCACTTAATCCAAACCTATAACATTCTTTATTTCTATCTTTAGGAAATTCAATAGAGTTGAGCACATAAATTTTTATTTCTTGATCATTTACTCTCCTTGTTAATTCCCCTTTTTGAACATCTATCATAGTTCTTCTAATAGCTAAGAAAGGTCTCCCAAAAATGATAGATATTTTCTTGTCATCCTACATATCTAATATTATAAAATATATAAGGAATATAAATTAATCTATCTTAACTAAAACATATTCAATTATACCCTTAGGATAAGTCAAAGATTTATCTCCTAATTATAGAGTCACACTTGTAGGTTCTACTCTCCTAATCCAATTTTTTGAGCATTGATGAAGACATTAAATTTATGCTAGCTCCTAAATCAGACAATGCTTTTCTATAACAATTATTCCCTATAATGTAATGAATTGTAAAAGTCCCTAGATCTTTAATTTTTAGGTAATTTTCTTTGAATTATTGCACTACATTCTTCAGTAAAGGATATTGTTTCATTTTCTTCTAATTATATATATATATATATATATATATATATATATATATATATATATATATATATATATATATATATAATGTACTTTTAAATTTAACACACAAAGGCATTTGTTCTAAGGCTTTAACAAACATCATATTTTTGAATAATTTCTTAAATAACTCTAAGTGTTTTAAAAATTGATTATCCACATTTTGTTTTTGAAATTGTTAGGGAATGGAGGTGGCGGTCTTTTTTTTCATTTTCCTTAATTCTTCTCTTTTTGATTTAATTTTTTTTTTAATTTCGTTATTTTTTTATTAACTAATATTTCATTTTCTTCATTTTTATCTTTTAATTCTACTTCTTTTAATTTTCTTTCTCTTTTTAATTCAATTATTTTATACTATTCCTTACTTTTATCTTGAGGATTTACATTCATATTACTAGGTAAATTCCCTTGAGGTATATTTGTAGAGTTATTAGCCAATTGACATAATTGAATTTTAAAATTTCTATTTTTTTTAGAAACCCCATATAGGGGGAATTTTATTGCCACAAAAAAGAAGGTTATAAGGTCCTTAAAAAGTGATAAACTCTAAAACTACTGCTCGAAGAGCTACAACCAGCCTAGAGAGAAAATCCCCTATCTAATTACATCCAAAAAGTAAGTAAAGGCAAAAGAATAGTAAAAGATACATAGAGATCAGCAATGGAAGATCTGGGCCAAAGCAAAACCATATGCAGAATCAACAGGAAATGAACCTGCAATGCACCTGCAAAAATAAAGGAAAGCTGCATCTGCAAATATGAAAAGGGAAGAATTAGTACAGATGCAATAAGAGGGCAGCAGAGTAATGATTGAAGTGAAAGTTTGAGGGAGAGGGCTGAAGATATTCACACCAAATTGGGGCAGATGCAAATGTGTGCATCCAAGCAACCATTGTATAGATACAACACAAGAGTTACTACCAAACCAATAAGGGGTGAAGCCATCATAGCCCATAAACCTGTGCTTGGATAGCAGCCAAAGGATGAAGGATTTGTGTTCCTTAGTACCTACAAATCTAAATAAAGCCAAATACAATGTATATGAAAAATTCAAGCCATTATCCCAAATAGGATAACCATCAGCCATTATATGCACCATAGCATCAGAATCCCTACCCAACACATGATAGAAAAACCAACAGCAGCAGGCCCGCAGGACGTCTTGGAATCCATGCTTGAATCAACTGAAACACAAGCACTTGATCTAGCCATGATCATAACTGAAATTATACTAGTAAAGCCAATTGCAAGACAAAACCAACTGATGAAAAAAATCACCACACCAATCAGCCCACCTCTACACAGCAGGCCAAACAGCAGACCAAACCACAGGCCAAAAGAAGGAACCATGACAACCAAGTATTGATGGGAGCAAAAAACACAAAGTGTCCAACAATTCCAAAAAATAGCACATTCCAGCAGGCTGGAGGAACAGAAAAAATATTCCCAGCCTATTGGAGAAAACTAGTAAAACCAATTGCAAGAGTTAGCCAGCTGATGGAAATAAACTAGCATACAAATCAGCCCAAAGCTACACAGCAGGCCAAATAGCAGACCTAACAGTAGGCCAAAAAAAGGGCCCATGTCAGCAAATATTGATGGGAGCAACAAACACATTGAAACCAGAAACTGCACAAACAGCATATTCCAGTAGTCTGGAGAAACTAGAAAAACCACTTGCTCTAGTAGAACAAAAAATGAATCAGCACATGCTAGCCTATTTGAGAAATAAAAAAACACTCCCAGAAAATGAGGGAACAACAAACTAAATATACCAATGAAATCTTTAACTTCAATGAACACATATGTATTCCTGTAGTTCAAAGCCATGAGCAACACTTGCCTAGAAGGAGAGGAGATTTATTCAGCCTGATGGACAGACCATTGCAAAAAGGCCCCCAACATATCTACCAGAGCAGGAATAAAAAATTCCTAGAAAGGAGCATATTGTTGACATATATTGTGATAACAAACATAGCAAAAAATAAGATTTGGAAAGAAACAACATTCATTTAGCCTATCACCATTAGTCTGGTGAAATATATAACGAAAATAAATCCATAAAAAAAAAGGCCAACGTAAAATAGGCCCACGAAAGAAAAGACATAAGTGAAAATTTTGTCAATACAGATAGAGAGATAAGCATTTCCAACTAGTAGCTTAAAGAGATAAGAAACGTCATACCCTTCAAAATGAGACACAACATTATCAAAAAAAACTGCCAAAGTGGTGAGAAAGGCTCGGGTCAAAAGCACAAGAGAAGCAGAAAAAATAATTATAGGAATGCATCAGAGAATAAGAAATAATAAATAGTAAGAAAAGAGAGGGGGGCTAATTTCTAAGGTATGGTAGGCCAGTATTATCCAAATTAACTAAGCCACACAGGTGTCCAGGTAAATTAGATTGATCAAAGAAAATTTGATCATATAATTTAGCACCCAGATTAGCAAGATAATCAACACATGCATTTCCTTCCCGCCAAACATGAGTGATTCTGTAACAAACTTGAGATAGAAGTGTTCTAGTTTGATTGAGAAGATAATACAATTCAGTGTTACCCATTTTATTAGAGGTTAATAGATCAATCAGAAGAAGGGCATCTACTTCAATCCAAATGTTAAGCCAATTTTTCTACAAATTGATCTCAACAACTTTATTAACGACCATTAATTCAACAAAAATAACAGAGCATGCAGGTAAAGGATAGGAAAAAGCACAAGTTACCATGCCTTTAAAGTTTCTGAAAATGCCACCACATCCAAAATTATTTTGAGAAATAGAACCATAAGTGTTAATCTTGATAATATTATCATGGGGCTTAATCCAATCGACAATCTTATCATCTTTACAATTCAAATGCCCAAGCAAGGTAAGACCCAGTTTATTAGTTACAAATTTGCAACCTTTAAATTGATTGTTAGTAATTAAATTGGCATTGAATAAGACACGAATTTTATCTTTGATTCTCGTAATAATTCTTTTATGATTCATAGGAATCCCACGATGTTTAGCATCATTTCTATCCATCCATATAAACCATATGAGAGTGGTGGCAGTTATCACTTTAATATGACCTTTTAGTTCTTTGAAAATAAGCCTAAGTTGGTATAAAGATAGAGTTCCATTAAAAAGATTAATATTGAAAAGATCATCATACCAAACCCATAATTTAGAGGCAATAGCTCCATTAACAAAGACATGATTCACATCCTCAATGTGATAAGAGCAATAGCATTTAGAGGGTAAGTAAAATCCTTTTCTCCACATAAGAGAGTCCACAGGGATGAAATTTTTAAGAATTCTCCAAGTAAGGATAGAATAAGAGATAGGTATAGTGTTATTCCAAAGTTTAAAAAATACATTAGAGAAGTCATGAGTTTCTTTAATATGAAACCAAACATCTTTAAGATTAAAATCTCCATTGTGAGAGAGCTTAAAGAGGATTTGATCAGGCTTGTTAGAATTGATATATATGTTGGTGAGATTATGTATAAAAGGAGTAGGAATGTAGTCAATAAGCATTGTATCATTCCAATTGTTATTCAGCCAGAAGGTGCTGACTTTAATATCAGTAGTGGAATGAGTATTTAATAAATTATCAATGGAACCATTGCCAGTCCAGTTGTCTTGCTAAAAGAAGGAAGAGCCAGTGTTTACCCCCCCAAGAAATAAGGGATTCAACTTCCCATTTGATGTTACAAAGTCTTTTCCATACATGTGAGTTACCCACTTTGTAAGAACAAGAGATGCTTACCCTAGCGATTTGGCAGTCATAAATTTAGCCCAAAGACTATGCTTCTAAAGTTCCATCAAAGTTTATGAGAAAATAATAGTTTCATGATCTTACCAGCCACCTTAAGGGTGCCACAACTTTTATACCAATAATTCCAATGCATCCTTTTAAATGAGTTGTTAGATCCCCAAAAAATTTTATTAAGGAGGCGCTCGATTCTATTAAGGGTAGAATTAGTAGGGATAATGGTTTGAATAAGATATAAAGGCATGGAGTCTAGGGTACTCTTAAGCAAAGTAAGTCTACCACCAAAAGAGAGTAAATGAAATTTCCAAATAGAAATTTTATTTGAGATTTTTTGGATAAGTTCATCAAAGAGATGAGATCTTTTTCGACCTTTATAAAGAGGGGCACCAAGATTTTTAATGGGAAGGTGATGCTGTTGAAAATTGGTGATTCTCAAGATTTGGTCAATTCTGTTACTAAGAATTTTAGATGAAGGAATGAAACAACTTTTGCCTTCATTAATAGAAAGACCACTTTCCTTCCCAAATTTAACAAATAATTTCATTATTTTTTGATGTGATGAATGGAAGCATCGGAAAAATGATGAAGTCATCAAAAGCTCAAATGAGAGATAGGGATGCCACCCGTGGTTCTAAAGTACATGCTAGATTATTGTTGAATAGGTCATTAAGACTCCTAGAAAGATATTCCACTCAATGATAAAAGAGAAGGAGATAATGGGTCTCCTTGTCTCAAGCCATGGGATGAAGGGAAGAAACCTAAGGCCTCTCCATTTAAAATGATAGAAAACCAAGCATTAGTAATATAATTTTTAATAAGAGATATGAATTTATCAGAAAACCCAAACAATTGAAGAATATGAAAGAGAAATTTCCAAGAAATATTGTCAAAGAATTTAGAAATGTCTAATTTAAAAAGGATATTGCCACCTCTGATAGGGGCATCCAAGTCATGAATTAACTCTTAGGCTAGAAGAATATTATCGAATATAGCTCTGCCTCTGATGAAGCCAGTTTGATTAGGAGAGATAATTTTTTGAAGCAAAGGAGTAAGTCTATTGTCAAGTAATTTAGCAATAAGTTTTTGAAAGAAGGTGGAAAGACTGATAGGTATGAAGTCACCCTAGTATTATGGATTATCAATTTTTGGTATTAGGACAATGGAGGTGCAAGAAAAATATCTAGGTATAGAGTTACCATTAAAGAAGTCAATGATTGCTTCAACTAAGTCTTATTTAATAATAGTCCAATAATGTTGAAAGAAGTGAGTAGTATATTTTTCAGGGCCAGCAACTGAATCAGTGTTCATGTTATTAACAATTTTGATAATCTCATCTTCTGTAGGAATCATAGTTAGTAAATGGTTTTCTTCACTAGAAATAAATGTGGGAATCAAATGAGTGTTGGAGATAGCATCTAAAGTATGGCTCTTATTAGCAAATTTTTGAAATGATTATACAGATTCTTTAATTTCATTATTTTCAGTGATCCAGTTGCCATTGGTACTTCTAATTTTTTGGATATAATTGAAAGCTCTCTTTTTTTAAAAAAGAGCATGAAAGTATCTGGTATTTCTGTCCCCATCAGCAATGAGTTTACTGGCCGCCTTTTGCCTCCAGTAAGTTTCTTCCATATTTTGATAGGTAACAAGGTTATCTTTGGTTTCATTTAAATCCTTCAATTTAGAAGAATCAGTTAAAACAACATTTTCAAGATTGAAAACCAATTATTCCATGTTTTTGATGTTAGCAAAAAGGTTTTTAAAGCGATGTTTGTTCCACCAAACAAGGTTTTGCTTGAGTCTTTTAAGTTTAAACTAGAGGCGAATCATACCCTTGACCGAATTGTCAGGGTGGAGGGGGGCAGCCCAGTTAGTGGTGACAACATTTAAAAAATCAATATATTGAATCCACATATTCTGAAATTTTAAAGATGTACTGTGGGAGAGCCGATTTAATGGATTTTTAATAGAAATCAAGAGAGGAGCATGATCTAACAAGGTTCTACTTAAATGTTCAACAAAAATATGGGGCCATTGATTTATCCATATGGAGTCAAAGAGAGTTCTGTCTAGCCGTTGCCAGAGTCTAGAGTTGTGCCAAGTGTAATCCGATCCCGAGTAGCCAATGTCAATAAGGTTACAATCAAGAATCATATTAGAAAAATATTCCATAGAATGCATGTTAGGAGAGCATCCCTCCCTTCTTTCCGAAGAGAAAAGGATGGTGTTAAAATCACCCCCGACCAACCAAGGTTTGTTGACAGTGGCGGCAAAGGATCTTAAATTGTCCCAAAGGATGTTCCTACCAGCCCTATTGCAAGATGCATACACAAATGAGCCTAGAGCAGAGAAATCACCCAAAGAAATGTTAACATTGACCACTGAAGATCATCAAGGATAGAAATAGAGACCGTTATTCCAAAACAGAGATCTTATTACTAATATTGTAAAAGAAGTTATTAAAGCCAAGCATTCTAGCCACATTATTGATCTTAGAAGAGTGAATTAAAGTTTCGATAATAACAAGTAAGGCGATATTATTAACATGATAGAGATTTCTAACACAGTTACAAATAGTGAGGGTCCCAATCCCTCGAATATTCCAAATAAGAGAATTAAACATAAAGGCTATCAAATTTGAAATAAAAGCAGAGTAGTTGTCTAAAGAAAATAGATAAAAGGAAGAGCAGCTATTTATGAGATGAGGATCCAGATCTAGTAGATCTAGTAGAGTTATTAGGAAACATTTTTGCTTTAAGTGATTTCTTTTTTAGAACAGTTTGAAATGGTCAATTTTTGTCCAATGAGTCTCCATCCGAGAGAGACTGGCTGGTTATATTAAGAATACGGTTAGAATCAGTCAAAGAATTTCTAATGGTGACTTCCCCTTCCTCAATTTTAGTATCAGTATGCAAAGAATGATTAGGTTGTATGTCAATATCAGGAATAAGAGAAGGGGAGGTTGCACTTTCAGTGTTAAGAGAGGGGGATATATTGAAAGCATCATGAACACAAATTTGAGGGTCACTTTCAGGATATTGTTTCAATTTTTCCTCCATCCCTTTTAGATTTTCCTCCTCATGTTCAGCATTCAAGGAAGTCAAGATAGCTGGAGTAGGGGCATTATCTTTAGCATCCAAATTATTATGCAAGGAATGACAGGTATCCAAGACATCATAATGAGCCTTAGGATCAACATCAGCATCCTCCTTATCTACGTCATAAACATCTTTTAGATTAGCATCATTCAACATTTCATTCGGCAAATTTGTGGGTTCCACAGAAGTAGAAATAGAATTTCCTTTTAGAGTAGCTTTAGACACATACATAGATTTACCAATTTTATCAATTGAAGGATTAGGGTTGGCCTCATTCATATTTTTCTTTTTAAGATGCGGGTGTAACACAAAACATTCTGAATTATCGTACCCATGGATTTTGCAATGAAGCAGAACATAGGAAAATTCTCAAATTCAATTTTTTGATTGTAACCATACTTTTCAAAGCCAAACCAAACTTCTTTAGGATGTTTTTTTTGGATATATCAATTTCTACTAAAATACGCACAACCAATGGTTGGGATCTTATAGTGGTGGCTCGATCAATTTGAAGAGGCCAGCAAGAGAGCTCCCACAGCAAAAAGTACTTAGTGCATCACATAATGAATTCGCATATTAGGTAGAGCCAACCAAACTAGAACAATTGGTGATTCCTCCTTTATATCAAAAAGGAGTCCATTTTTGAAGACGCATTTGGCAATTGAAAATGACATAAGAACGTCAAGCAAAAACCCTTGAATAATCTAGGTCATTATTAAGCTGAATTAAGACATGCCTTAGATCAATCAAGCCAATAGAAAAAGCACCCGAAAGTTTTAGATTATGAAAAATTGATCGAATTTCATCTAGATTTGGCTGACGTAATGAAAATTTATCGACTAAAGAGAATTCATAGGGCTTAGCCAACAATTCGACCTCCTTATCAGAGCACATGATCACCGGAATACCACAAGAACAAGTCGATACTAAATTCACCGAAGCATTAGATGAAAAACTCTTACCAGAGAGCGCATCCTTAAAGGATTTAACCACATTCAAGTTCAACAGGGCATTTGAATCCAAAGAGCCCGAGAAATCTGATGCCCTAGCCACCGCTTGCACGACGGAGCCATTCAACAATGTGGCTAGAGAAAGTGAATCCATAAGCATAGCTATAGGAGCATCACGTGCGCGATCCACTGCGACAATCATGTAGAGAATCGATGAGAATCAAGAAAACCAAAGGAAAATCGAAGGGAAGATGAAATCACCAGAGAGCGCTGCCAAAGGGTTTAGGTTTTAGGGTTTAGGCGAGCAATTTTAAAATTTCTACTTGAATCTCCTTGTCTTTATAATTAAGTTCCCATTTGTATCACTAATTCTTCTAAAGAAGGTTTCTTTCCCTTAGTTTGATTTGTTAGAGGATATCCCAGTGGAATGATAGGACTAAAGTTAGAGTTTTGAGGGTTATAATTCCTATTATTTCCTTTTTGTTTAAATATTGCATTATTATTTTGGGAAAGTTAAGATGATTCCTCCAACCCTGATTGAATATATTTGAATAAAGATCATTTGGTTTATTTAAGATATAGTTAAGCATTACCAATCATTGATTAGTTTATTTTTCCATTTCACATATTTCACCAATTTTCTCCCACTTGATTCATATTATTTATATTTTGATTAATTTTAAAACTATCTAATTTCTTAGATAAAAAAAGATACTTAACATTGCGGTCACATCATTATTATTAATAATGGCTACTTTCTTAGGGTTTAATTTATCAGAAGCCCATTGAATCTTAATACTTGTCATTTCCTATATAAAGTATAAGCTTTCCCAAAAGGTTTTGACATTATGCTACCTCCTATTGCTGTATATATGATAGTTCTTAGAGATCCTACTAAGCCATTATAAAATAATTGAATGATAAGCCAATCAGGTAATGAATGATGAAGATATTTCCTTAATAATTTTGTATACCTCCCCTAAGCCTCATATATAGATTCATTATCTAATTGTATAAATGATGTAATATCATTTCTTAGTAATTGGTGTATTTATGTTAGGTAGTAATGATTTATGTTTTATGTATTATGTTATGTAGTAATCTGTGTATTTTACCATGTGTAAGTGTTGCATTAGAGTTGTTGTTGAAAACATGTGAGTTCATATGTTAAATTTTATAGGTGTGGATCTAATTACTTGTCATTTCCTATAGAAACATGTGAGTTCATGTGAGTTCATATGTTAAATTTTATAGGTTAACACTCATCCCCTTAGCACATAGGATTCCATTCCTAGACTAAGGAACTTTCCACCTAAACACTTAAGACACCTCCTTAGTGCTTAAGTGAACCAAATTAAATTTGAATTCATTAAAATTTAGTCCAAACCAAATCCAAATATATCTAAATTAAAATTTAAACTCATTTGAGCCCAAATTTAGGATAATTAGGGAGGTTGACCCAATTAACTCACTTAATCTCAAAATCACTTAAATAAAAAAATCAAATAAAAACATTGAATCGAAACATAAACAAATCCAAAACTAAATTTAAATGGGGTACAAAGTGGTCATATAGATCATATGACCTAAGTTGACCCATGTGGACCCCACCAAATCATAAAATCAACCCTTCAAGATTCAGTCAAATTAAATCATTCCAAAGGTTCAAAATCATCAAATGAATATGTTCGAACATTAATCTAAATAAATTTGAATCTAATGGGATTCCAAATGAGTTAATTTGGGTCACTTAACCCAAATAAGCCCAAATGAATCCTATTAAATCCAAACTAAAATTAAATTGAAAAATTAATTTAAATTAAACATTCAAAATCATTTTAAATTCATACTTGAACACAATTAAACCTTTTATTAGGTTTACTTTGACAATTTAGTCATTTGATCTAAGGGGATCCATGTGAAGCCATTAAGCCTAATTTCAATCAAAATGGCTCAAACTCAAAATTAATTTCAAATTAAATGAAATCAATTGCTCCAAATCATTCTAACAAAAAACATATTAATTTAAGTCAAATTGATTATTTGACTCAAATAAATCTATATAAACCCATTTGAGCTAAAGTAAGCAAATTTGGGTTAAACTCAAAATTTAACTTAAATTCAATAAAATTAACCAATCATAGATATCACAAATCATCAAATAAACATAATCAAATTGAAATCTAAATCCTCAGATGAATAATTAGGTTAAGAGAATCAACTTGATTCATATGGATCAAATGAATCAAATCTAGCTTAAACAAAATTAAATCTATATGACCAAAAACCAATTGATGTATAATTTATCTAATAAGAAATTAAGCATGACTACAATATTTATTCAATGCTAATTTAAGCAAATAAATTTAACATAGATTAATTCAACTCAATCCAAGTTAAGTCAAATTCAAATTAACTAAGTACAAGAACTCAACCTAATTCCAAACCAAATGAGCTTGACAACAACCTATGACTGATGTTAACTTGGCTTGGGCAGTCAACTAGTAACTCATAGCCATGACAGGTGGCCATGGAGAAAGGTGGAAGCCATTTATAGCTCAAACCAAGCCACATAGCTAATCACACCAAAATTCTTCCATACTCCTCCATATTAATTTAATTAGCCACTTCAAACATGTGCTCTGACCTCCACACCAACTTTAAGAGCTGACTTAGGTGCACAATTTTGATTCAAATCCTTTTAGGAATTTTGGGATGACTCTAAACCATATGATCTTTGATTAGATAGCCCTAATCAAACCACATCCCTACCCTAGTCACACTAACATCCACATGGACCAATAGCTCACAACCGCACATAAAGTAGTACCTAGTCATTGATGCATAGGCACCGATTGGGTTAAATAGAAAATCCAAGTTTTTTGGATTTAAAAATTGCTTAGAATAGCCTTAAAATTAAAAAATTCATAGAAATAAAAACACTTAACAAGAAATTGCAATTAAGAGCTCTATAGATTCCTCTGAGTGAGAGGAATCTTTTGAACCCAAAAGCCATAATTTTTCTTAAATAATTTCTTTTGGATGTAATTAAAATTAATTAGATCTTAATTAAACTCAAAATATTGACCCAATCAATTCAAAATTAGAAGAACTAAAATTAAGGATAAAACACACCTTACATAAAAATTCAAGGAATTTTGAGGATTGAAATGAAACTTATGATTTTTTTGATCTACCAATTCTAATTTAATAAAATAAATTAATATTAATTCATAAAAATTAAGAAAAAAATGAAAGCAACTTAAATCATCATAATGAAGATCAATGAACATAAAAATACCATGAAAGCTCCTTGAAACTTAATAAATCTCAAAATCACAAAATTTAGAGATTAATTAAATTAATTAATTCTATTAATTAATTTAAAGTTTGATAAATCATAATTAATCAACAAAAATTCTAAAAATTATAAATAATACAAATGAACCCTCTCTCGATTCATATTATTGAGGGAATCAAAAATTAATAAATAAATAAACCCTAATTATTCATGTATAATTTTAGCTTAATTTAGGTTTAAATAAAAATAATCAAATAATAATTAAGCTTAAGAGAAGCGTCTAATTAATGTGAATTGAAAGTTAAATACATCATATAAAAAGAATTCAAGAATTAAAGTTTAGTGGATTAAAAGATCTAAAATTTTCAAATTTAAATTTCTAATTTAAACAAATAATTAATTTTAGAATTATAAGAATTAAGAAAAATTAGGAGAATGATTCAAAACATCTTCATAAACATCAATGAACTAAAAAAATGTTAAGGACCACTAAAATTCATTAAACTTCAAAATGACTTAATTAAAGGATTAGTTGAACTAATTATTAACTTATATTGGTTGAACTTAAAAAATCATAGTAAACCAAATAAGAATCCAAAAAATTATAAATATACCCTCCTTGGATTCTATTTTCAGAGGAGAATCAAAGAAAATTAAAAATCCCAATCAATTATTAATATTATAAGCTTAATTTAGATTTTTTTTAGATATATTAAGACCTTTAGTCTTAAAATACATCTCAGATTGATATAAAATTTTAGGCAAATAAATTGATATGAAATCACACCTACCATATAAATTTCAAATTAAAATAACTTTTGGATCAAAAGTTATAGATTGTTTAAGTTCTATGGTAATTTAAATTTAATAATAAATAAAAATCACAAAAATTAGAAAAATTCACAAAATTACTTTAACATATTTCTAATAATATCAGAGGATTCTAAAATAATTTTTTAGGCCTCTAGAGTTTGTAAACTTGTATTTACACATTTAAGGAATAATAAATAAAAAAATGGATTAAGTAAATCAATAAATAATGAAATTAATCTTAATATGCAAATTGATTATGCCTTAGGAACTTAAAATGACTCAATCTAGATTTGATAATTTCGGTAACTTATTTTTATAAGTTTCCTAAGTTAAAATGACTTAAATAAACAAATTATATAAACCTTAATCATAAGAATTTTTATTAAATAACAAATTCAAAATTATAAAAACACCCTTTTAACTAAAACATAATATAATTGAATCAAATCTAAAATTATTAAATCCTAATTAAACATTAGTTAAATCATAAGTCAATTAAGAAAATATTAAGAAATTTAATCTAATCCATACATGAAACTAATAAATTCAAATAACTATAAAACTAGTTTAATCAAAATGCACAACATAAATCATTGAAATTTAACAGATTTAATAAATTGTTATAAAAACTTATACAAAAAAGTATTAAACATTGATTAAACTTTACATTAGAATGAACCCAAACAATATCCAAATTGAATTCGAAATAAATAATTATAATAAACTTAACATGAATCAGTAATCAAACATCTAAATTAAATCAAAACATTTCATAATAAGCAATCATAAAGCATATTGTCTAGGCACCCAAAGTCATAGGGCTATTGGTCTGAAGGAGGTCTTGTGACCTCAAACCAGTGGTTTCATAATGGCACAAACCTATAAAAGTAAAAGTATGAAAATTAAAATAAAAACATAAAATCAAATTAAATTTAATAAAAGTTTAATCAAAATTCATTAGGCATAAAAAAATTAGATTCTAAGGTGACTTTGTTTCATTTGATAAAAGATTTACTTTGTTAAGCATAGGGCGCTAAGTGGGTCGAGCCTTGCCACAAGCAAGACTTCATTCCCTATTTCACTCTGTAAACCCTAAATGCAACTTTCACATTAAAACTAAACTAAAATTGGAAATAAAATTTTAAAATCAATTAAATAACTTAAATTGGAATCATCTGATGGTAAATTAAACAACTTTAAAACCTAAATCAAACTCAAACTTAAATGACCTAGTACAATCCTACCACATAAATTCTTCCTTTCACATACTAGATTACTAAGCCGCCGACCCTAGATTTAGGTTAGGATGGTGATGTGATGTGATGTTTTTATTATTTTATGGTGTAGTATTTTAAACTGGATGCCTAAAAATTATTTGCTCACTAGTTTAGATGTTCAGATGCTCTTTTTAGACTCACATTATTTTCCATAAAGGCTATGTTTAAAGAGACCACTGTAATAAAATATAACAAATATTATTTGCTTATTGAAGTCTAAGCACAGCCTAATAGGATAGGTGGGCTAGGTAACCATTGGTGATAATTTCATATGTTTGCATTATAATTACTAGTGTGTTGTGTATTTTTCATAGCATTTACTTTTTAGGGATTATTACTTATTTTTTATTTTAAAAATGTAATTTGATCTTAGAATTAGGTTAGGATCTATGGGGTCTAAGATTAATAGAAGCTGATTGTACCTATTGGTGGGTCCCCTATAAAGCCTAAGGAGGTCCCTAAAGAAGGTGACAATCATGAATGAAGATTTTCATAAATTAAGACTTTAGTTCTAGGCTGGGTAGTATAAAGGCAAAGCTTAGCTGCTCAATTGTTTCTTTTCTTTTAGGGTGTACAATGGTACCTGGCTATACTGGTTTGTTTAATTTAATTTATTTGGCTTGATTTATTTTGGGATGCATAATATAAATAACATTCTTTTCATAAGTTTATTTTTATGTTTCGATATATTGTGATGAAGCTTGGGTGTGTTAGGCTCCTATAACAAAAAATTAATATTTTTAATCAACTTAATTATATAACTCAAATATAAAATAAAAAACTCATAACCTCATTAGTGAAAGCCTTAGAGATAAATAAATAAATAAATAAATATATAAATATATATATATATATATATATATATATATATATATATATATATATATATATATATATATATAACAACTAGAAACCCTAGAAATGTGAACCATGATGGCATATTTATTCTTAAAATTTTGAATCAAGCCCTTCTTCTATTACACATAAGGGAGGATGGTGAACTTCTATGGAAGTCTACCATATCTTTTGATTTGGCAATGACTCATTTTTAATTTCATCTCATTTTACACATGATTTGCATACCCAAAGCCTTCAAATGAAATTAAGAGTGAAAAATGT
This sequence comes from Cymbidium sinense, assembly GCA_021442155.1. NCBI lineage: Eukaryota > Viridiplantae > Streptophyta > Magnoliopsida > Asparagales > Orchidaceae > Cymbidium > Cymbidium sinense. Next base: position 23,803,540 of record CM038229.1, read on the forward strand.
ATAAAAATAAAAAATTATTACATTACTAGAAGCATAGCATGGTAATCATGATCTTAAGGTTAGAGAGTGAGTTCAGGTTCTTAACTTTCTTTTCCAAAATATAATAGCCAGCTACCTTACTTTCAAAATACTAGACTTAAGGATTTAAAATCATTTAGGAGGTGTTAGTTGGCAACCCTGCTAGGTGAGAAGTAAGTCTAGATGAGTTAAGATAGGTTCTTTTCTCAAATGAATAATAATCAATGATTTCCAAATTCTTGATATTAGACTACAATAATTTTTTGAATTATGACAAAAGTAGTTTTTTAACTTAGGATCTGAAGCATCTTATTAGAATAAATCTTCACTTATTAAGCATTTCTATAGTTTTGTGTTGTTAGAATCTTTGTCCTAAATTTCTAATAAAATATCAATTGAAATCCATATAAATTCAAATTTCAAATTATAAAGCCTAATTATAGGATAGGTTGAAATGCTTACTAGGCTTTCCAGTAACTGAAGCATTTCTTACTTAATCCTATTTAGCATTTAAAAAGAACTGCTCCCCCAGAAGCATTCCCTTTTGAACCTCCTAAATAAACATTTTTTGGATCGTAGCTTTATAATCCATATAGAGGTAAAAGTTAAATTTTTAATCGAGAGTTTTCTTAAAAAAGTTTCATTTTCTTATGATGTAATTAACTATAAAGGCTTGCCCTTATAGGAAATTAAGAACCTTATAATAAAATAAACCCTATTTTCTCTTACCATATAGTTTCATGAGAAGAATCTTTAGAATATTAGAGACCCATCTATTTTAGGCGACTTTTATTAAGTGATCGAATCTATTATATGGTGATATTTTCATCTCTTGAGATTATGTATTATCATTTAGTTTTGTATTTGATCCTTTAAATAAGAAACTCTTAAGATTTGCATGGTGTCATAAAATTTTCCCTACAATTTTTTCTAATGACTCCTTTGAGGATTAGTTTCTCTCTCCATCTCTAGGAATTAACTTTTACATATATATATATATATATATATATATATATATATATATATATATATATATATATATATATATATATATATATATATATATATCGATAGTTAAGACTATCTTTCTTTCCGTGGTAATGCTTGCCTAACATCTATAAAATAAATTGTGGAACCTCCATATTTATCAAAGTGAAATGAGTGCATCTTATAATTTATACAACTTAACTTTTAAAATAAAATTTTAAATTCTAACCATATTAAAAATGTCTAAAAGAAATCTTTTAAGAAGTCAAAATTTTTTTTTCTTCATCTCTTTAGTCAAATTTTGTTATAACTAATATAATTCTTCATTTTGAAACCAAAACATTGTTGGATAACTTATCTTTGCTATGAATTATGAAATTAATTTCTCTACCAATAGTGGCAAATTACCCGATGGATCCATAATAAAGTTTGGAGTTCGTTTTGAAGATTTGAACATCATTACTGATGGGGTGACTTTGGCTCCTGTTAGCAATATCATTGTTAAGGGCAGGAAGCCTATCTTAGAATTTCTTAAAGCACCCTATAGCACTCCTATTATTAGTGGGAAGGCAGTTGTGGAAACCACTGATAGAGTTGACATGGGTATGATCTAAACAAAGTTAAATTGCTTGTTGAAAGGCACCTTTCTCTTTTTTCCTAGCACTTTTAAGTTTGGCTACACTTTTGAGCTTCCTCTAATTACTAAAAGTCAAAATAAAAATAGGAACATGAGGCTTAAGAGAATAGACCTAAATTACAGGAAATAAAATGATCTTCCAATGAATAAACAAGCTAGGGTGAATAGGGGTATACCCTTTCAGACACTTCTCGACTTTTGAGTGGAAATAGGTTTCATCCTCTTTCTATAGCCCAGGAAAAGAAAGACATGTTTAGAATAGTGAGTTCTCCACCTTTCCCTTTCCTTTATAGAAGTAAGAAGAGTTTTAGGCTATTGAATAGAGAAACCCATGATAGGTTGGAACAAGTCCTTCATAGAACTACTGGGTCCTTCTGCTACACCAAAGAGGAATTAGTCAAGATCATAAAAGCAATCATTTATAAAGAACTATAGAAAGAAATTTGAGGAGAGGTCATGACTACCCAGAATAAAAGAAAAGAAAAGGTAGTCTTCCAAGATAGAATATGACCTTATTGACTCATACTTATTATATCTAACTAGTATCATTAGCCAAGAAGATCTCTGAGTTGGCATAAAAATGAACCAGTTGATATAAAGATAGATATACATATTCCTAAGAGGGAGCCTAGTAGATTCTTTGTTCTTATAAGAAAAACCCCATTGGCCATAAAGCCAAAGCCACACTCACCACCTCTAGCACCACCACCACACTCAAAATAATCTACAACTATTAGGCCTCAGATTGAGAGGCCACCATCACCACTATCTAGGCCCTAAACTAAAGGTTTGCTATCACCTTCTCATTCTTCCAAAGAAGAAATGAATTTTCTTAATTTATCCCCTTATGATAGAGAGATCTAGATGATAGGCACTTTGGTTTAGGAACCACAACTACTAAGGAAAAATATCTTCTTACTTAAGAAAGTCATAAAATAGAGACATCTAAACTTAAACCAATGGATATATAAAATAATAAAGAGTCTAAAGTAGTCCTTGATAATAATGTTAAACTTATTCAAGTAACTAAAGAAGAAATGGAGACCATTATGAAAGAGAATAAAGAAAAAAAGAATGATGGGAATTCAAGAGGGTTTTGACTTAGATCAAGATGACCTCTTAGATGAGAATACTAAGCTAGCTAACGTCCATATCTTCATGGTAGATACATGAGCATCCAAGAAAAAAAAAAGAGGACCCTCAAGTTATTTTAAGAAAGAAAGGGTCTTTCATCTAATTTGGCCCAACAATTAATCCTTTAGTTACAAAAGAAGAATGATCAAATCTTGAGAATGGAAAAGGAAATGGAACAGATGATGGCTACATTGTTCTCACTCTATAGCAAAATAACTACCACTTTCCACCCTCATTCTTTAGAAGAACTAGAAGATTCTCACCTAACAAATAATAAGAAGCGTAGTCTGGGTGATCATAATTAAGAACATAAAATGGTAGAAGATGTATCACCCAAGGCTGACTTAAAATATTTTGTTGGACAACAACTGAAGGAGGTGTTGGCATAGTCTAAGGGTATGACAATAATTCCAAATGGTAGACCATATCCTAAGGAATATGATCATGTACTTTATCATAAGGGATTTGTGCCCACAATTGTTAAGGTATTTGATGAAATGGGAAATCCTAAACAACATTTAGCTCACTTATAGGCAAGTTGTAATGCTAGATGGAGTGATGCTTTATTGTTTAGGCAATTTGTGAATAGTCTAGTTGAAGTTGCCTTTGATTGCTACGTAGAATTTCTAACAGTTCATTTTACACATTTACTAAACTCAAAATTTTATTTGTGAAATGATTTGCCAGTGCCCTGCATCATGTGATAGTAGGCGACTTGGTCATTGTAAAATAAAAACTTGATGAATCTCTTGTGGATTGTATTCTAAAATGGAGGATTCTTAACCTTAAATACAAACCTCAATTACAAGAATAGCACGTTGTGGTGATCCTTCAGAAGAATATTCATGGTCCCATAACAATTTTTTTTGAAAGGATTCACTATTAAGACCATTGATAAGCTATTAAGCAAAGCCTCTAGTCTTTAAGAGAAATCCTTTAGGATGTCATTCTTAAAAGACCAATCTACAACTGAGTCTTCTGGACTAAGGAAAGTGCTAGAAAAGAGAATATCGATTGTCTCTACAATAGACAGGGGAAAGGCTCTAATCCAAGTCCAGGTGGAGCAACCTCCACCTCAAAGGTCATAACAATAGCAGTTAGCACTGCCTAAGAAACACCTTATACACCTTTTCATTGAAAGAATGAATCATACTTATTCTTTCAAGAGATTGGTTGTAAGAAAAGCATTTAAAATTTTGATGAAAAGCTTGATTTTAAGCTTCTTGATTTGAAGAAGCCAGAAAAAGTCAACAAGGTTAATGACCCAAACCATCCATATCATCAAATGTTAGGTCATACCATTGAAGACTACTTCACATTTAAAGATTAGCTTGAAAAGAATTTCAAGAAAGGGATGGTGGTTATTGCCAAATAATGCCTTATGGACTTTAAGCAAGGATCCATTAAGATGATTTCATGTGAATATTCCCTCTCTTCTTTAGAAGATATGTCTCTTTTAGATGATTGGAAAATAGCTTTATCCTATTCTTCCAAAAACATTTGATAAGGAAATTTAAAAGTTTCATGCCGGATTATTTAAAGACTTGAAAGATGATCGTCTTAGTTGATCTACCACTACTAGAGATGATTTCTCTTTAACCCCATTCAACACAATCAAATGTTCAAAAGTCTAAAGAGAGTGGTGAGAGAAGAATAAAATCTATATTAGATTGGGTGTTGTATAATAGGATGGAAAGGTTAGCTCCTACATTTCCTAATGTACTTATTTTAAGAATTTGAATAAAAAAATCTGCTAAAAAAGATATTTCATATGTTTTTATTATTTCTATTGATTATAATTCACAAGAATGTGAAAAGAAAGAAAATTATGTAGATCATTCTCATAGTATTAATTAACACATGTTCTATGAATTAGGATTAAAAATAATGTTTCTATAAATGATTTATAGGGGGATCCTATTAACATAGAAATAGAGTTCTAAAATTATGATCAATCCTTGGGAAAGCACATTAGTGACAATAAGGGATAGGTTGACATGGACCTTATTTCCAACTTAAGAAATGTTACTAAAATTAATCTCCATAGTAGGAAAGTGCTACCACATCTCTTGCTTTTTTTTCTAAAGACAAAGAAAAAGAAATACTGATCAATCTCTTGATCCTACACAAAATGATTTAGTAGTAAAAGCAACTACTCATAAATTTGACTACAATAATTTATCTTAGGAAGTTGCTTGTTAAGTAAAGCATTTAATGCCCTTATGTTATCTAAGAAAATATGAGAATCATTAATCAAAGCATTTCTCGACCTAGAGATATTCCTAACACAAGTACCAACAATCTCCTCTAATGAGGCTTGTTATTTTAAAGAAGTTCTTTGGTTAACTTTGTTTGATGAAGTTTTACTTTTGGGGACTATAGATAATAATCGACCTCTCTACATCAAAGTGGAAAACTTTAGATTATCTAGAGTCCATGTTGATCATGGCACTTTAGTCAACATTATGAATTTTAATACATTATCATTTTTAAAGATTGACATGTGAAGTATTAATTCTAATAAGATGTTATAACAAGGGTTTAATGAAACAGGAAAAAAGTTTGGGTTCAATCACTCTATTATTATAAATAAATGGATTGAAAACTAAAGTGAAAATTCATATTATTGATTCAAAGACATCTTTTAATATTCTTTTAGGTAGACTTTGGATACATGAGTATAAAATGGCTCCTTCATCACTATATCAATTTCTTAAGTACACAAGAGATGGAGTAGAATATACTATAAAAGGACACATACAACTATTTTTATTCATGAAATTGAGCTCTATGAGGATGTTGCTTGTTATATGCTTAAAAGGCAAATGACTACCGTTGACCACATTTTTGGATGAGGTTTATTTGAACTCTAAAACTAGTAATTAGGATGTCTTAATCTCAAATAGGATTCTCCTAATTTAATGCTTATACTTAGTAACCTTGGGCATCATCTTTGGGTCTGAGCTAACCTAATTGGCTTTAGTGGAATCAACCCAATCTTCCAATTTAGATTAAACCAAAATCCAAATAAACCAAATTGAAATCAAATTAAAATAAATAAAAGATTCCAAAACCAAATTAAAGTCAAATCTAGTCAACTTACTTAACTTAGGTTTGACTTAAGTGGGTCCCACTAAGTTAATGGTCAACCCACCAAGAATTTGACCAATTAAATCATTCAAAATGTTCCAAATGATCAAATAAACATGATTAATCATAAATATAAAGAAATTCAAATTCATTTAGATCTTAATTGGGTTAATTAGACCACTTAGTCTAAATAAAGTCCATGGGTTCAAACCTAAATCAAATTGAAATCAACTCAATTTGATTGCTCAAAATCATTTGGAAATGATAATCAAAAATAATCTAACCCTCCATTAGGTCTAATTTGGTCAAATTGGTCATTTGACCCAAATGAAACCCAAGCTTAACCCATTAAGCCCACTTTGGGTAAAATGGGTTTAAATTAAAATCCAATTAAAATTAATTGAAATCAATCACTTTAATCTCACACATGTGATGAAGCATAAGAGTCCAAACCTAATTCAATTGTGTCAAATTGGTCATTTGAATCCAATTGGAACCAAACATAACCCATCTAGGCTAAATGGGTTAAAATGAAATGAAATTCAAAATTAAATGAATTAATCAAATCAAAACTCAATCAATCATCAATTAAAGATGATTGAATTCAAAATTAAAATCAAACACTTTGAATCGAAGCACTTGGTTTGGATTCAATTTTCCAATCCAAGTCAAATTGGGTTTAGATTTGAACTCAAATTCATTTAAGTTTGATGTAGGCAACCACTTGCTAGCTTAAATAGCCTTGATAGTGATGCCTAAAGCCAAAAGCAAAGAAGAAATCCAACCAAAAGAAGAGGAATGGAAATCTTTGACCAAAGGAGATTCCTCGCTCTTTTCATCATGAAAAAGACTTGGATTTATCCAAGTAACCTTGGACTTTGACCACCTCTTAGGAGAGCAGATCTAAGAGGTTGAATGCAAGAGTATAGGTCCTCAACCAAAAAGTCATTTTGCTTTTTTCAAAAGGAAGAAGCTAAGGAGAAGGAGGAAGGCAAGAGGCTCTACCAAGGGAAGAAATCAAGCAAGAAGTCTTCCTCCCTTCCATGTGATCATTCAAGCATGTTGGCAAGGCCAAGGGGGTTGAATCCACCCCTTGGCTAGTCTTGCCACCGCTGGTGGCTAGAGTCCAGCCACTAAGAAACCCAAAAAAGGGATCTTGACCAAATATGGAAAAGGGGGAAGGAGAGCCTATTCCCTCCCCCTTTTCATTCCAAATTGTCCAATGTGGAAAGAGATGAAGGAGGGGACTCTTCCCCCAGCCTCTCGCCACTAGCACATCGATGAATAGATGGAAACCTAGCCTCTCTAATGGTGAAATCCAAAGGTGATTATCTTTCATCAAATTGAGGTTCCATACCTTCTAGAGGTCGAGGCAACCTCAAACGAATCGCCACCCTGACCCCTTATCATCGGCCAGCCGAAAAATGATCGAGACTGCCAAAAAATTGAGTTGATGTTAGACTAAGGATCAATTCATGGGGAGGCAAGTTGTCGAACTTCACCCACACCTTTGTTGAGTCGAAACAAAGCTAATGGAATTGATCTAATTGCCGGTGATCACCAGAATCAAGGTATGCTCCCTCACCACCTCCCTAGGCCAATAGTTTTTGTCTTGTTTGAAAGAAATTTGATCCCCAATTAGAACAAACTGTATAAATGAGTTATAAATTGATCACTGATCATTTTATAATTGAAATCGAGTTAAAAATCACTAAAAATATGGTGAAAATGATGGATGGTGTCCGTCTTCTTTTTGTGGATCGTGGGATCTAATCTCTGTCCTTGATACTTCTATTAGGAACATACAACCTTGATTTAAGTGGACGGTTGGATTTAAGAACTTAAGGATGTTGTGAATCAATCGAGGCCATCTGATATTTGAACGAACGGTCAAGGATCATGCCGCATGGCACCGCTTTTGATGCGGATGCCACACGGGATCTGCATGGCCCACTTGCACTACACCACATGTCAGAGGTGCCACGGCGGCTGCCACATCATCCCGTCATTATGAAACGACTAAATCCCTTTTAAAATTGATTAAAATTTAAGTAAAAATAACAAAAAATTCAAAAATTCATAGAAAAATAAATATAAATCCAAAAATGCAAACTTGGGCTCTATGGATTCATCTTAATGAGGGGAACCCATAAAAATTAAAATCTCAAATTTGGATATTTCAGCCTTAATTTTGGTTTAATTAAAATAATTAAATCTTAATTAATCTCAAACCATTAATCTATTTGAAATGAAACTTTGGGGAAGTGAAATTAATGTTAAAACACATCTTAAAAAAATTTCATGAATTATTGCAATGTAATCCATGAGAAATAAAATTTTAAATCCTAAACCTCAATTTTAATTAAATAAATTAATATAATATAAAATAATTAAAGTTAAGCAACCTTAAATCAACTTAATGAATCTTGATAAACTATAAAGCACTAACGAAACTCATTTAAACTTAATAAATCATAAATTGGCTTAATTAAGTAATTAAATGAATTAAATAATTTAAATAATTAACTAGAACTTAATTAAATCATAATAAATTAACCAAATGTCTAAAAATTATGAATGAACCCTCTTTGGAAACATCTTTCAGAGAGGAAACAATAAAAAATGAATAATGTGCATCAAATTAGGCTTAATTTGGGTATTAATGAAGTGATTAAAATTTAATTACATCCTAATTATGAATCTAATCAAGATGAAACCTTGGAAACATGAAATTGGCATGGAACCCCACTTGCCATAAAAATTTCAAAATCATTTGATCTTTGGATTAGGAATTGTTGAATTTCCAAATTCCTAAGTCAATATTAATCAAATAATGAATAAATCAAATTCCTTAATTCATTAAATAATGAAATAACTTGTAATAATCTTCATTAAGCATCAAAAATATTTAGCATAATCCTCCACACATAAGTCAAAGAATTTAATCAATTACATACTTAAGGATAAATGAAATTAATAAATCATATTAAGAGTAATTAAACCTTAAGTTAATCAATTCAAAATTAAACAACCTGAACCAAATCAAATGAATTCAAACCTTAACCTAAATACTCTAAGTGAATCAAACTAAATGAAACCAACATAACTTAATCCAAAACATTAATACAAATGAAACAAACTAAAGTCAAAACACAAAATTAAACTAAATCAAATAAAATAAATGAAAGAAATTAAATCAAATGAACCAATTCAAATAAAATCCAATGAAATAATTCAATCAAACAAAACTAAATTTGAAATAATTCAATCAAATAAAATTAAATTTCTAAAGAAAGGAATCAATCCAAATTCAAATAAACTAAATAAAATCAAAAAGATTAATTAAGATACTTAAGGATCTTAGTTAGACCTTTGGGATGGATCTTCATCTTAGGATGTAGATTTTATTTCATTAAGAGTTAGGATGTAGAATAAGGTGAGTTCCATCCAAAAATGAAATACATTATACTCTTCATTCTTGAAAACCTAACCATCACTATAATCAAAGAAAAGTGAGCCTAAAAATGGAAATAAATCACTAAACCATTCAAATTGAAACCACCTAAAGGTAAAATTCAAACAAACTCAAACTCCAACTTGAAACTTAAACTAAAGAGGCCTAGTAAAGTCTTCCTACACAAGCCTATTTACTTAACACACTAGATCATTAGGTCACGGACCCTAGACTTAGGTTAGGCCATTCTATGATTCTTTATGATTCATTATGATGTGTTTTGATATAAGGTTCTTCATATGTCCTTGTGGTGTACTATTTTAGACTGCATGTCAAGGATTGTTTGCTTGCTAGACTGGATGGTAGGACATTCTTTCTATCTAACATTATCTTCTGCAGGTGATTATGTTAGAAAGGATTACTATCATAAATAAAATTAAAAATGTTGTTTCTTATAGGTATGCTTAAATCCTTAAGCATAGTCCATAGGATAGGTGGGCTTCACAAGCAAGTAATGCTAAACCTATATATTTGTGAAATATAACTATTGTGTATTATTTGTATTTTCTAACATTTGTTTTACAAGGCTTAGGGATTAATTTTAAATTCAAAATATAAATTTGAGCTTAGAATTAAGTTAAGATCTATGGGATCTAGGATTAGCAGGAGCTGACCCTATTAGAAGATAGGTGCAGTGGTCCCTTATGAAGCCTAATGGATGTCCTTAAAGAAGGACTATCCTAGAAAGAAGACTAATAGATCTAGACTTATAGTTCTAGGCCAGACTATATAAGGGCAGAGCTAGGCTATCATAAATAAAATTAAAAATGTTATTTCTTACAGGTATGCTTAAATCCTTAAGCATAGCCCATATGATAGATGGTGTTCGCAAGAAACTAATGTTATGCCCGTATATTTATGAAATATAACTATTGTGTGTTGTTTGTATTTTCTAATATTTGTTTAGCAGGGCTTAGAGATTAATTTTAAATTTAAAATGTAAATTGAGCTTAGAATTATGTTTGGATCTATGAGGTCTGGGATTAGCAGAAGTTGGCCCTACTAGAAAATAGGTGTAGTGGTCCCCTATGAAGCCCAATAGATATCCTTGAAGAAGGGGACTATCTTGGAAAGATGACCCATAGATATAGACTTGTAGTTCTAGGCCAGGCTATATAAGGGCAGAGCTAGGCTGCCCATTTGTTAATTCTTTTGAGGTGTATAGTAGTACCCGACTGCATTGGCCTTTTTCTTAAATTAAATTGGCTTAATTTATTTTGGGTGCGTAATAGAATCAACCTATTTTTCTTGGTTTCTTTCTATGTAATGCTTTCTTGAGATTGAATGCTTGGACGATTAAGCTCATAAGAAAAACTAAATTTTATACCCAATCTAAATCTAAACAACTAAAATAAAATTAAATAAAATTTGAAACTTCACATAAATGGAAGCCTTAGGAAAAACATAAAATCAATTAAAAATAATCAATTTTTGAAAATATGAAATCATATTGCTCCAATCCTTGAATTGGGCAACTTCTCCCATTGCACATAAGCAACATCTGACCTGTGAGGATGAGCATCATCTTGGGGAAGCCTACCTTCTATTATTGATTTGGCCCAAAACTATTTCTAATTGCATGGCATTAGGCATACAAATGCATACCCAAGACCTCAAATATATCTTCAATCAAAATATTTAAAAATGTGAAAAATGTGCATTAGTTAGATGCATTTCATACCTTACATGATTCTAGGGATTAAGGAGTGAGTCTAGGTTCATAGATTCTTTCTTAAAAGTATAACAGCCCATCCATCTTGCATTCATAAGACTCGATGTCCTGAATTTAAAATATGCTTAGTTGGTGTTTTTTAGCATCCCTCTCCAGGTGGGTTGTAAGTCCAGAAGAGTCAGGTATAGGTTAATTCCCTCAAGTGAGAGGAATAACTGATAATTTCCATAAATAAAATTAGGTCAAGCATTTGACATATGTTAGAAGCACCTATATACTAGGTTTTGAAGCATCCTTTTAAGGAATAAGTCTTTAACCCTAGACATTTCTATAGTCTTGTGCTACTAGAATCTAAGTCTCAGACTTCTAAGAAAATGTAAACACAAAATCTAAATTAAATTTCAAAACTTAAAACCCAATTATGGGATAGTTGAAATGTCTAATAGACATCCCAATATCAATAGGAATTTCCTACTACTTCCCATTTGGCCTCCAAAATAACTCTCCAATTTAAATCAATCATAATTTAAATTCAAAAAATCAATCCTTTGAAAACCAACTTAGAAATCTTTAGAAATAACAACTAGTTTTTTTAATCGATAGCATTCTTAGAAAGAGACTCTTCTTAATATGCAATTAACTATTTGGACTTTCCTTTATAGGGAACCATGAACCTAGTTTAAATTAAACCCTGTTCTACCTTCCATGTAGTTCAGGGAAAAAATCTCCGATACACGAAAGACCCATTAGCCTTATGAGTCTTTTATTAAATTATCAAATCCATTATAGGAAGACATGTTTATATTTCAAGAAAATTGTTTATTCTTTAATAATGCATTTGATCATCCAAATATAAAATTCCTAAACTCTATGTGGTATCATAAATTTTCTCTAGAACTGCTTCTATGAGATCTATCATTATCAAGGCATCAAAGGAAATAAAGCAAGACATCAAAACAAAATAAAAAAAAAGCGAAAGAAAAGAAGGAAAAATAAAAATGAACCTCTAGTAATTCAAACAGAATTAAAATCTAGCTCTGATGAAAATTTAAATTAAAATGATGCCTTAATAATGTATGAGATCTCATTAAAACTAGATAATGATGAAGACTAGGTATAAGAGTCCAAAGATGAACTTGAGTTGTCTACATATGAGAGAATAAAAAGGTTTGTGGACCTTTTTACTCTAACTCCCTTATCTCAATATAAGATTTCATATTTAGAAGTCAAAGTAGCCCTTAACCTTTTAGGAGAGCTTCAAAAGTTATAATAATTTTATTTTGTACCCAAATCTTCAAGCTCAAAAGTAGATGTAAAGCTTAAAGATTCATCTTCTAATAAAATAATAGAACTTACTTTTGACTAGTATATTGATTGTGTTAAAATTGCAATTTAATATGGATTAATTTCTCTTGCTTGGTCCAAAGGTACAACTCAATGCAAGAAAAGCATATGGGTGACCAAATATTAAAAAATTAAGTCTAAAGCTGGCATTGGGTTTGGAATTATTAGACCTTTTAATGATGATGAATAATATTTAATGATAAATAATCATGTGGAATTTGATCAATTTTTTGAGACTTCATCTAATTTAATGGAATAACTTTTTCCTGAAACATTTGGTAATTTGTATTATCATTTAATTCAATATGTACCTAAGAACTTGAAGAAGAAATAAAATCTAGCACTGATTAATTGATAAAAATCAACTTAGGAACTGAGGAAAACTCACAACCTATTTTTATAAGCTCTCTATTAGGTCTAGAAGATTCCTATGAGCTGATTATTTTACTTTCTAAATATAGAGATTTACTTGCTTGAACTTAAGATGAAATATTCTATTTATCTCCTGATGTTGTAGTCCATAACTTAGAAATTAAATGAGATGTCATTCTAGTAAAATATGCCCCTATACGCATGTGTTTACAAATTGAATAGCTAGTGATTTCTAAAGCTAATTTTATTTGAGAAAAAAAATATTCTTCTTGGTTAGCCAATATTGAACTGGTAAAGAAAATGAATTATCAAATATGCACATACATAGATTTTAGAGACTTAAATAATTCTTGTCCCAAAGATGAGTTTCAATTATTGATACCGAACCATACAGTGGATATAGCCTAATCATATAATTTTTTTTTAATTATGGATGGGTCATCTAGATATAAAAAAACTAAAGTGCTCATCAGAGATGAGAAACATATGGTGTTTAGTGCTTCAATTAGGATATTCTATTACACAATTATGTCATTCAATCTCAAAAATGGCAAGACTACCCATTTGAGAGCTATGATTAGGATCTTTGATGATTTAAATCATAATGAGTGCTACATCGATGACCTATAATAAAAAACAAAGAGAAAGAAAGTCATCTCTATGATCTCAAAATTATTTCTGAACTAGTTTATCATTATAACCTAAAAATGAATCCTTTTAATTGTGCCTTTTGGGTGGTGACTTCACTGAAACTTTTAGGATTTGTAATGAGACACCATGGAATAGAAATTAATCTTGAAAAAATTTAGGCCATTATAAAAATGTCACCACCTAAAATCTTAACATAATTAAGATCATTTCAAGGTAGGCTTACATATTTAAAAGGTTCATATCGAATCTATCTAGAAGATGCCAAACATTTGAGGTACTAAAAAAATGATTCTAAATTTATTAAGGATGAAAAATGTTAAAATACATTTGAGAATTTAAAATAAAATTTAGTGAATTATTTTGTCTTGTTACCCTAATTCTAGGGAAGCCATTGATTTTATACATTATAATTTTAGATGAATCCCTCAAGGCCTTACTAGCTCAAGTTTACAGGGAGGCAAAGAAAATGACATTTATTATTTGAGTCGTACACTAATCCTAACAAAAATAAATTACTCACCTATGAAAAAGAATTATCTAGCTTTAGTTTTTGCTACTGAAAAATTAAGGCATTATATGCTTTCACATAAAGTGAATTTAATTTCAAGACTAAATCCTTTGTAATGTCTCATGATCCACCTGACATTATTTGGATGTTTGGTTTGTTGGTCCATGATTTTTTTAAAATTTGAAATTACATTCATTCTTCTTCATACTATAAAAGGTAGGGTCATCACTAATTTCTTAGTAGCACACCCACTCCCTTAGGGTTGACCTTTGAATGATGAACTCATTAATGAGCAGATCATGATTTTAAAAGAAGAAAATAATGCCACCTAGGAGCTATATTTTGATGGTGTAGCCTCTTCTCAAAAGGGAAATGGCTTCAATTCTTTCTATCTCAGGGAAAGTAGAGATTGTGATGATTTTTATAACTCTATATAATGGAATGATACGATATTCCAATAATTTATCTGAGCCTTGTACAAATAATGAATCTGAGTATAAAGCCCTCATAACTAGTTTAGAATTACTCATTCTTATGGATTTGTAAGAAATTAAAATCTTTTGTGATTCCCAACTGGTTAATAACCTAGAGATGCAATGAAACTACTTGAACAAATTCCTTTTGTAACTTTGTATAAGATATCACGTAAAGGTAATTTCATAGTTGATGCCTTAGCAAAGCTTGCAATAGAAATTGTATACCCAAAGAAAAAAATAATATCTATAAAAGTTCAGAATCAACAGATTTTACCTCTTATAGATTTAGACTACATGAAAATAATAATAAAGATTGAAGAAATAACCACTTTTATTGAAGGAAAAGAGATAAATGACTGGAGACAACCGTTTATTGGCTATTTAAGTAAAGGGAGGTTCCTAGAAGACAAATCATTAGCAAGTCAAATTAGAAAATGAGCTTCATCTTATTCATTGATCAATGGTGTGTTGGGCCGTCAGTTGTTTGATCAAATATGGTTACACTATTTAGATAAACAAGATGCCCATAAGATTTTAACTAAAGTACATTATGGATTGTGTGGTACTCACCAATATGATCCACAAATTAAATTATAAATCAAAGGCATGGATATTATTGACTTTCAATGATTAATGATTGCTTGGAAACTACACATTGTTCTCATCAAAGCCAAGTACATGGTATAGTTTTACATCCACCTTCTAATATATTATATCCAACGATTATCTCTTGGCTCTTTGAGAGTTGGGGTACTAACATCATAGGGCCTATTAATCCTCCATCATCAAATGGCCATCATTATTTATTGGTTGCAACTAATTAGTTTTCTAAATAAGCTAAAGCAATTCCATTAAAAAAATTTAAAGCATACCATGCACTTAAATTTTTTCAGGAACATATCGTATATTGACTCAGCATTTCTCATTGAATTATATCTAATGAAGGTGCAGCATTTATGTCTACTAAATTAATTATTTGTGAATAAATATAACATTGATTGGAGGTATTCAACCATCTATTACCCTAGGGAAAATAGATTAGCCAAAGCTTTTAATAAGATGCTCATGGAATTTTGAAGAAAGCCCTTGATCATAATAAACATCAATGGCACAAGAAGTTAAATGAATCCATATGGGCCTATCATACAACATATAATATACCAACTCAGCATACACCTTCTGCTTTAGTTTATGGAACTAAAACTATTCTCCCATTAGAAGTGCAACTTTCTTCTTTGAAGATCCTAGTTAATAATCACATTACATTAGAACAAAACTATAAGCTTCAATTAGAAGAACATGAAAGCTTTGAAGAAAAGCTTTTAAAAGTTCAACAAGACCTTAAACTTTACCAATCATGTGTGGTCCAACCTCATAATAAACTGGTCCATCCTACAACCTTTCAAGTAAGAGACTTGCATTTGGTTCTTTGAAGGCCAATTTTGACTCATAGGATAAAAAGTAAATTTGAACCACCATGGGAAGGACCAATCATCTTAAAAAAAATACTATGAAGGAGGTTCTTATCAGCTGAAAACTTCTGATGGTAAATGTCTAATATTTCTTGTTAACAGATGTTACTTGAGAAGGTATTATGTATAAGTTGTACTCCAAATTTGAAATAATAAAAAAGTCATAATTTCTATTAAGTTTTTCTTTATGTAATTTTGTTTGGGAACAAATGTTGGTCTTTAGTAGACACATAAATTTTTTTGGGTCTAAACTTCTATTTATGATATCTCTTTTAATCATGTAAGACTAGGAATGGATAATTTTAGAAATAATAATAATTTGGTTGTTAGGAATAATTCCTCTAGTAGTATCCTTTCTAGGAAAACATTGAGGATTAGGATTCAAGACACTTAAGGACCATTTCCTCAATCTAGCTATTCATGATAGGATAGAGTCTATACAACCCCTTTATATTAGCTAAAGTATGCTAGTTAGGAATAAGTTTCCTAGCAATCCTTCCTAAGAAAAGTTTAAGGATTAAGATCTAAGCCATCAAAGACCTCTTTCCTCTTTCTAGCTATTTAGCTTAGGATTAAGCCACTAAAGCCCCTTTCTAATAGCTAATCGAACTAGTAAATAGTAAATTCCACTTGTGGTATCTTTTCTAAGAAACTTTTTGGGAATGGAATTAATCCATCAAGACCCATTCTTATAGACTATTTAGGATAGGATAAAGTCAAAAAAAAACCCCTTTTTTTAATCAAAATTTGAGGATAATGATCTAAACCATCACGGTACCCTTTCCTTATTTTTGAGTTTAAGCTAAATTGATCAATGCCCCTTTCTGATAACTAAATCTACGAGTTATGAATAAGTCCCTTAAAGTCTTCCTTTCTAGGAAAATTTGAGGTTTAGGAGTGAAGCCAATTTAAGGCCTCTTTCTTCAATTTAACTTTTAGGAGTAGGATTAAGCCATCAAGGCCCCTTCCTATTACTTAGGTCATCTACATTTAGGAGTAAGTTCCTATGACACCTTTCTAATAAGCCAAAGTAATAGAAGTGGATAAAGTTAATCAACCCTGTATACCCAAAGTGGCAGGTAGATCCAAGCAAGCTGATATGTCAAGATAAGTGTACTCGCATTTAGGGTACTCAATGACCCAGAATAAATATACTCATAGGAGGGAGCATCCAACAAAAAAAAGACAAATCTAACCTAGTGAGTTAAAGGACTAATGTAATGGTTCTAGCAAAGCATAACCCAACTTGCCAATGTCTAGAGACTATGTAGTGGAACAAAGCAACTACTCTCCTCTGTCCCAACCTCACTCACACACTCGCTAAATAATGGGCTACTTGTCCCCATTGGCGGATGGACCGATACTCACTCACCACCATCGGCTTAGTTAAAAATTTATTATATTTCTATGCATGGTCACACCTTGATATTGTAAAAGGGGACTTCTTACATATGGGGGACATTTTGGCTTTCACTCTAGAACCCTATATTTAGTACTCACATTCTAAGCATTTTGAGTAATAATGATCATTATTTTTTTTCACTTTTTCTACTTTCCTATCTTCTTGTTAGCAATCTTTCTACCTAGTCCTATTTTTCAGGTATCTCAAAAGGTTCTTCCTCATCCATGGACAGATTGGAATTTAATATCCTTTTAGGTGTAGTGAGCATGGATGTTAATCATAATCAGAAGCCTGATACAAAGTGAAGTAGGAACTTTGATGTGCAATTGATCAACAAACATAGAGCAGTCATCCAACAATTTGCAACTCAGAAGAATTTACATGACTTGGAGAACAGGATTACTTGCCATGTGCAAGTGGTCATCAAAACACCATGTAATAAAGAGCCCAAATCAAAGGAGAATGAAGTATCCATGAGATCAACTAATTATTGAGCTCGATAAAGAATAAGACACCCATCTATGGTCCCCAATTCAAATTCACCTAAATTTTATAATTCTGTGGAATCCTATGATAATAGTGAAGAAGAGGGTATGTCAAAGAAGTAGCTATAGCCTACCAACACTTTCTCTATAAAAAAATGTAAAAGCATGCTGACCTCATAGGTTCAAGATCCCATATATTGAATCCTATAAAAGTCAGACAGATCCCACCGACCATATAGCTTACTTCGAGTCAACCATAACGCTACTAGACTTAGATGATGTAATGAAGTGTTGACTCTTGTTTGCTACTTTTAAAGAGTAGATCCTCAGGTTATTTTCATGCCTTCTTTTAAAAGTTATCACATTAGTTGCCAACATTAAGAGGATGTTTGCCACATGATTTGCTAGTGCTTAGAAGCCACTAAAGAGTTTTTAAGCTCTCTTACAGATGAAGCAGAAACCTACTGAGTTCCTAAGAAAGTTTATCACTCATTTCCATTGAGAGATGTTGGAATTCAAAGATTTAGAACTCACAGTTGCTCAAGTAGCACTAGATAAAGGCTTCAAGAAAGGGCTTTCAGGTATGCCTTGGGGCTCCAACAACCTATGAAACGTGTCAAACTACTTGAGCTGGTGAAAAGTCACATTAATGTCAAAAAGTATAATGAGGTAGTCTAACCAGTATCGCTGGCCAAGATAAAAGACTCTCTGAAGAGGCCTTAAGAGTGACTACCCAAGGAAGGATATGAAAACATGACTACTTGCAACATTAGAGCCAATTATGCACAACCTACTCTAACTACTCCTCCAAGAGTATCCATGGAAAAGCTTGTAGAAGCAATCCAAAATAAAGATTATTTCAAGTGGTCACCATCGATGAAGGCCTATAGAGTGTGTGAATGGACGAGGTATTGTGCTTATCATCGTGATCATAACCACAACATTCAAGAGTGTCACCATTTGATGAATTTAGTGGATGACTTGATAAAGGTTTCTATTCAAGGAGTTCATTAGGATGAAAGACAAAGAAGTCATTAAAGCAGTATACTCGCACATACTTGTTGAATTTATTTTTGGATGAGGTTGATATCATCCTTGATCCTAGTAATTAGAACCTTTAATCTTATATTAGAAGTTCTATAATTAGGCACCCAAGATAATACACTTAGTGACTAGATGAACAAATCAAAATAAAATAATAAATTAAATGAAATACTAATCTGAAATAAAAATTAAATTTAAAATTAAATAAAGCTCAACACTCTGAAGGGAAAGCCTAGGTCATCCAATTAAATCCTTCTAAGACTTTACTTAACTCAATTGGATTAGGTGAACCCAATCAAACCAAAATTTGCAAAAATCTAAACTAAACACATTTGAATTAAAATCTAAATTCAATTAAGCCTAGATCAAAGTAGTTGGGATGGTTGACCTAATTGACTCATTTATGCTCAAAATCACCTAAGTCTGAGAAATATCAAATAAAGTAAGAAATCAAAATTAAATCAAACAAAATACATAGAATCAATGCACATATATAGATGAACCCAAAAATAAATCCATGTAAGGTTCAAAGTGTTCAACTAAGTAATTTGACCTAGAATTGACCCATATTTTTTCCATGAAGTGAAAGATCAATCAATCAAAATCTATTCAAATTGAGTTATCTTAAATGCTCAAAATTATTAAATGAACACTTTTAAATAAACAATCAAACAAAGATAAACTTAATTAAGGCTTAAAGTGGCTAAAAGGCCCACTTGATCCAAATAGATCCAAATGGACCCTACTAAACTTAAATTCAAATTAAATTGAAATTAGTTCAAATTGAACATCCAAAATAATTCAAAAATTATAAATTAACATAATGCAACTAAACAATAATTTGACAAGTTTGGTCATTTAACCTAAGTGAACCTGTCTAGATCTATTAAGCCTAATTTGAGTCAAAAGTAAAATCAATTTCAAATCAATTTAAATTAATAGCTCCAAATCATCCTAAATAATTAATTAAACATGAGTAGAGCTTAAACATACCTCCATTGAATCCAATTGGTCACTTGACTTAAATAAACCCAACTTAACACATTTAAGTCAAAAGGTACAAATTTGGGTTAAAATCAAAATCTAATTAAAACTAAATAAAATTATTCAGTAGTAATCAACATAAACGATTAATTAAACATAAAAAATCAAATAAGCTAGAAGATCTAACATGATCCATTTTGATTAAGTGAGTCAAACTAGTCTAAATTTAATCCAACCTAAATATAGCTTAGATCAATTAATCCATAAATCAATCAAGTGATAATTATGAGCAATTGTAACTTAAATTTAAAGTTAATTTATCAAGGTGAGTGTTATGAATCCAACTCAAAGCAACATAATCCTAAATGATCCCAATCAAAGCACTTGAATCTAAACCCAATCTAATTGAACTAAAACCCAACACCTAGCCTATATATAGCCATATATGGGGCTAGTGCCATGGAGTAAGGTGGAAGACATGTATAGCTAATCCCACCAAAAAATCTTTCATACATCTTTTTATCAATCCAATTAACCACTTTGAACATGTGCTATGACCTCCTCACTGCCTTTAACATCATCATGAGGCCCCCATCCCAATGGTCGACCACCTCCCATATCCTCCAAAGGGGTAACCTCATGGCAAAGTATAAACAAGGGAAGAGAGGCCAAATTCTGGACCTTTAGTAATTCTTACACCTTCCCTAAGTCAAACAAAAACTCAAACAAACCTTTCACCTCCTCAACCTCTATGATCACTCCCCACACCAAACTACAGTGAGTAGCGACATACATTGATCTCCACACAAATATAGAGGGAGGCAAGCTATAAAACATTTTCTAAAGCTTTGTCTCAATCCCTTGAAGGAATTTAAAATGAGAAACACCACCAATATTTGACAACCGTGAGGTACCTTCAACCTTGGCCCCTATTTGAATTTGATTTGGTCCTTTATAAAGTCAATTTGACTTAGAATAAAATCAAGTAGTATAGATCGATTGTAAATTGATCCGTGATCATTTTGCAATCAAAATCCCACATTTTTCCACTTAGATCACCATATATCAGACTTTAATGGTGGATGGCTCTTTGTTCTCTAGCATTAGGTTAGGGATGGAATCACCACCATCTGTTTCTTTTATTTAGATCAAACGAGTATGATCAAGGTAGATTGCATGATTTAATCCCCTTAAGAAAATCATGATCAAATTTTCCCCATTCAATCCACGATCAGATAGCTCCAATTGATCCTTTGTGTCTACTGCTATTTAACGTGGGATCCATGTGGCCCAATCACACATCAAAATAAGTAAAGCGGTGCCTAGTTAGTGCTAATTGGGTTAAAGGGGAAAATAGAATTTGTTGAATTTAAAAAATGCTAAAAATTCTTTAAAAATTTAAAAAATATATACAAAAATAAAATACTCTACTGAAAGATATAAAAAACGGGGTCAATAGATTTAGGTTAGTGAGAGCAATCCATTAAACTCAAAATTCCTAATTTTTATTAGGTATTTTTGGGCTAACATAAGTTTAATTAAAATTAATTAAACTTTAATTAAACCAAAAAATATTAACCTAATCACTTTGAAACTTTAGAGAATTGAAACTAAGGTTAAAATAAACCTTAGATAAAAATTTGGGGATTTATTGGTGATTAAAATAAAAGATATGAAATCACTCCAAATTGTTTAACATTGAATGAATAATTGAAGAATAATTAAAGATGAATAACATGGTTAAATTATTCAAAATCATAAAAAAAACTTTTAAATGCCTAAAGAATTTATAGTGTCCTAGTTTAGGTATTGGCACCCTAACCACTTAGTCTTTATAAATTTCTTAGACTATGATTATTGTTCAAATAAAATTGTAAATAAAATTTTAACTATAAAGAGCTGAATCAAACAACAAATTTTAAAAATTCCCTTCTAAATCAACTTAAACATATTAATTGAACTGAATAAAACATAAAGTTATGGAACTCAAATAGTGTTGACATAAATTATTTACCTTTACGAATGTAACAAATCTCTAATCCAACCTAATAAAAACATTAAATATGGAATTAATGTTAAGTATGAATTAATTAATTAAATTATACATAATGAAATAAGCCATGTCAACAATTAGAAAAAATGTAATTGAATTCTAAAAATTGAAATTAAATTAAATAAATCAAGTAAACTAAATTTAAATATTAATTAAATTAAATTCAATTAAATAATCATACAAACTTAAATAACTAAATTTAATAAATATAATGAATAATATAAACCCTTAATTGATATTAAAATAAAAAAAATCAAATTAAAATCATTTAAATCATAAGCTAATCAAGATACATTAATTAATTTGAATATAAAAAATGTAAAAATTCTAAATGCAAATAATAGCAAACAAGCTTAATCAACATAAGCCACATAAATTAATTAAATTTAAAGAATTTTTTAGAATGAAATTTAAAGAAGAAAATCAAATCTTTACTAAATAATGAAATGAAATGACAAATTCTATTAAATTAAAACCCAATAATAAATCCAAAGTTAAGAACACCAATAAATTTAATCTTTAGCTAAATCAAATAATAACCAAATTAAATTCAACTAAATAATTTAAACAAACTAAAAGGGTTAATTAAAACAAGTAGGTTCTTAGTTTAACCATGGATTTTGATCTTAGAGTGGAGATTGCATTCTACTAAGATTAAGATGTTGAATAAAATGGGTTCTGCTTCAAGAAGAAATTATTTTATTCTTCATTCTTTAAAACCTAAATTCAACTTAAACATTAAAGTAAACCTAAAATTGAAATAAAATTTAAAATCAACTTAATCACTTAACTTGTAACCATCCAATGGTAAAATGGAATAAATTATAAATTTGAATTAAAACTTAAACCTAAAAAAAGGCTAGCATAGTTATACCACACAAGCCCATCCTTACACATAAGATTATTAAGTCACTAATCCTAGATTTAGATTAGGCTAATGATCTAACATAATTTGTGATGTGATGTGATTTTTTTCTTATTTTGTGGTGCACTATATTAGACTATATGGTTTTGTATTATTTGCTTGCCTGTGTGGATGTTAGGACATTCATTTTAGGCTAACATTATTTTCTATTGAGACTTTGCTAAGAGGGTCTATTGTAATAAAATATAATAAATATTATTTACTTGTAGGTGTTCGTAAGTCCCTAAGTATAGCCTAATAGGATAAGTGGGCTTGGTAACTATTGGTGTTAAGCTTATTATTTGCATTATAACTATTAGTGTGCTACATATTTTTCTTGACATCTATTTTGCAATTTAAAAATTAATTTTAGAATGTTTATATATTAGCCTAAAATTAGGTTGGGATTAGTAGAAGCTAACTATACCCATTTGGTAGTCCCTTATGGTGCCTTAAGAGGTCCATGAGGAAGGCGTTAATCCTAAATGAAGACCCCATAGATCAAACATCTACTTCTAGGGTGGGCTATATAAAGGCAAAACTTGGCTATCCATTTTTTTCTTTTCTTCTAGGGTGCACAGTAGTACCCAACCACACTGGCCTATTTTATTTAATTAATTTACATTTATTTATTTATAGTGTGTAATCAAACTACATGTTTTATACATTTCTTTCTGTGATTACTGTGTTCTATGCTAAGCCTTAATACGTTTGACTCTTAGAAAAATTAATATTTGTACCCTATTAAATTAATTTAACTCAAACATAAAAATAACTCATAACCTCATTATAAATAAAGTCCTAGGCATAAACAACTAAACAAGTACAAAATAAATAAACTTTATCAACCATGTAAGCATATTCCTTCGTACTTCTTGAATTGGGTGCTTCACCCATTGCACATAAAGGGGCATCTGACCTATAAGGATGACCACTCTTTCTAGGGAAGTGTGTCTTCTCTTATTAAATTAGCCCATTACTCTTTTTAAACTATATGTAGCCTTAGGCATTATTTGCATATAGGAAATCTTAATCAAAATAATGGTAAAAAAAAGTGAAAGTTGTTGTATTAGTTAGGTGCATAACATATTTGTCATATTTAGGGTTAGCGAGTGAGTTTAGGCTTTTAGATTCTTTCCATAAATACAACAACTCAACCATGTTTCTTCACATAAGACTAAACTCATAGATTTAAAATCACATAGGTAGTCTTAACTGGCAATCCTTCTAGGCAGAAATTAAGTACAGAAGAGTCAGGGATAGATTTTTTTCTCAAGTGAGAAAAAGAACATATAATTCTTAAACATATGACTAGATTAGGTCAAGCTTCTAACCTATGTTAGAAGAACTTTTAGATTTAGGGTTTGAAGCATACTATTAGAATAAGTCCTCAACTCCTAAGCATTTCTACAATCTTATGCTGTTAGAATCTAGGTCCTAGATTTTCAATAAAATATTAACTCAAAATTTCAATAATTTTAATTTTAAAAATGTAAAGCACAATAATAGGCTAGTTGAAATGCTTATTTGGATTCTTATTATTTAGAAGTATTTATTACTTATTTATAATTGACTTATAAAAATAACTCTTCCTCCTTAGAATGTTCCCTTTTGAATTTCTAAATGAACTATCCTTATAAGAGAAGCTTTGAAATCCATAGAGATAAAAGATAGATTCTCTAAGCAAGAGTCTTTTTAAAGGCATTCATTTTCTATTATGATGTAATTAACTATAGGGGTTTTCCCTTATAAGGAACTACATACCCTATTATAAAATAAATATTATTCTACTTCTTCATGTAGTTCAAAAAAAAAATCTCTAGTACATCAAAGGCCCATCAGTCAAATATCTTAGGAGACATTAATGTGTAATATCTTTATCTTTCAAATAATATATTTATCTCTTAATGATGTATTTGATTACCTAAATAAGTACCCCAAGATATGTGTGGTATTTCAAATAAATTTTCTATATAATATTGTACATATTGCTAGAGTCGTACCTATTATCTTTGGGGACGATGATAAGTACTCTAAGAAGGAATTTTTGAAAGACTATAATCTAGAGAAGTGAACTAAGCAACCATGATGCAAGCACCTTCTACAACTGTTGTGCTTGTGAGTTTTACAAAAAGTGATAAAATCACTATTGGGAATCCCTATAATGATGTAGTTGTGAAGACAACCTGATTGCTAACTATCAGGTAGGAAGCATTTTGATTGACACAAGGAGCTCATTCTATATTATTTTTAAATCAATCTTTGATAAACTTGGCCTAGTGAATTCTAAACTCGTGCCTATAGGAGGACTATTATATGACTTTTTAGGAGAATGTAGATAAAGTGAGGAATATTTACTCTCCCTATAACATGGGGGAAATGCAAGAAGTTGTTCATAACTATGGTTGACTTCAACGTAGTAGAGGCCTTTGCAACCTATAATGTTATCTTCGATCAACCTCTTCTCAATACATTCAGAGTATTGGTGTTGACGTGTCATGTAGCTACCAAATTCTATGCTTGAAGAGAAGAGATTACCATTATAGGGAACCTCAACCAATCTCACATGTGCTACTTAAAAGCTGTTGGCAGGTTGAGTAGAGAAGAGTAAGCACAGCAATTGAACATAACAAGAATAAGAATTGAAGTTCTTGGGAGATAAAAGTAAATTTGATTGTATAAGGTAATGGATGAGCACTCAAGGTCAGCTCAGCTTTCTATTTCGATCACATGGAAGCCCTTATTCAAACTTTAATGGATAATAAAAATGTGCTCACTTGGATAGCATTGGAGATGGCAGACATTGATGTTAATATCTCTTATCATTGCTTCAATGTTTGTGTGGATGTGTAACCAATCATGAAGAAAATAATAAAAATAGTAGCCATACTTGCCGATCCCATCAACAAAGAGGTCATTAAACTTTTTGAAGCCAATTTCATTTCAGAAGTTCAATACCCTAAATGGGTGTCCAATATAGTAATGGTGCAAAAGTCGGGTGGAAAATCGAGGATGTGTGTCTAAAAGATGAATACCCCCTCCTGAGAATAGATGAGCTTGTGGACTTAGTGGCCAGATTCTCAGTGATGAGTTCTCTAGATGCATTCTCGGGATATCATCAAATTCATATGTATCCTACAGATTCTAGGATGATTTTTATTACCACTGAAGAACTATATTCCTATAGAGTTATGCCATTTAGTCTCATGAATGTAAGGGGGCCTTCTAGAGACTCATGGATTGAGGGTTCAAAGAGTATAAGAGAAGAAATATAGAAGTTTATGATGACGGCCTGCTAGTCAAGAACAAGTCACCATTGTAGCACATCTAAGAGCTCGAGGAGATATTCACCGCACTTAAAAAGTACAACTTGTGCATTAACCCTCTAAAATGTATCTTTGGTACTAGTGCAGGAAAGTTCTTACGATTCCTCATTACCCTTGAAGGAATAAAGGTGAAGCCTATAGTCGGCATGCCCTCACCCAAAAATGAAAGATGTACAATGACTTATCGGAAGAGTACCAGGACTAAACAATTCATCTTGAAACTAAGAGAATGATGCTCAATATTTTTCATTATTCCAAAGGGGCAAAGATGTTTAAGTGGACCCTAGAATATGAAAGGCCTTTAATGATTTGAAGACTGTACTCTTATCTCCTCCTTTATTATAAATCCCAAAAAAGTGGAAGTCCTATTACTATACTTGAGAGGGGGAGAAGACTTGATCAACTTAGTCCTAATCAAAGAAGAAGGTGAGAAACAATGGTCCATCTATCATATTAATAAATCTTTGTGAGGTGCTGAGTTGGGCTACACACTAATGGAGAAACTTTCAATCACATTAGTCACCATGTCTAGGCAATTGTAACCTTATTTCCAAGCACACTCCATACAAGTCATCACGAATAACCTGCTTAAATCCATGATTACTAAGCCTACATATCATACTTGCCTCAGACCATAATCAAAGCTCAAGAACTAAAATATTTTCTTATTGACTGCAACAACTCCCAAGATATTCTTGTCAACTTGGAACCTTTATGGCGACTATAAGTCGATGGCTCTTCTAGTGAACCAACTATGCGAGTAGATAAAGTACTAAAGTGTCTAAAGAGGATCACCATTACATAATTAGTTAAATTTAGTTTTAAAGTGATAAATAATCAAGTTGAGTATGAAGCTTTGCTATTGGGTTAAGATTTGCTAGAGGACTTAGAGTCACACATTTGACAGCCTACTCAAACTTATAGCTTATGGAGAAGATAAAGTTTAAGATGAGTCTTTGGTGAAATATTTAATGAAAGTAGAAGCAGATATTAGGTAGTTAGAAGTATACAAGATTAAATAAATTTTCAAAGAAGAAAACCAACTCATTGACATGCTCTCCAGGGCTATCGGACTCGGGGAGCACCCAGTCATTCAACTCACCCAGCCTAGTACCAATGAAGAAGATCTAATACAAATAGATCATGAATAGTCAATATGTTAAATCAACTGCATCAAAAACTAATTATTGAATAAGGATATTAGAGAAATGTCAAAGGACTTAAGGAGGTTCAAAATAAATGCAGCCCAATACCTATTGATAGGAGGCGAGCTATTTTGAAGGTCAGCTACCCTGCTCAATCTTAGATGGTTAAAATAGGCATAGCGAAAGAAAGTCCTTGAGGAAATCCATTCTAGTGAGTGGGATAGTCACTCAGGAGGAAGAATGCTTGCCAACATAATTTTTAAGCAAGGGTATTTTTGGCCCACACTAAGAAGGATATTGAAGAGTTTGTGAGAAGATGTATATAATGCTAGAAATTCAGAGCACTCTAATAGCAGCCATCACAACCTTTGTAACCCATCACTAGTCATTGGCAATTATTATTTAGGGAATGAATATGATAGGCCCATTGCTAATGGCTACTAGAAAAAAAAAATTCATCCTATTCATGATCCACTATTTTAGCATGAGGATCAAATCTAAGACACTTATAAAAATCACTTATCATGTATTAAAAAATTTTATTTGAACTAACATTGTTTACATGTATGAGTTTCCACTAGAAATCATCACTAATAATGGACCTCAATTCACTAAGAGAGGCCTAAAAGGATTCTACGAGAATCAAAGAATCAGGCTAAAATTTACATCAGTACATTACCAGCAAAGACTCAATTTGTTCAAGAAAAAGGTTAAAGACACAAAGACTAATTAGGTAGGCACACTACCTACAGTACCTTAGGTGCTAAAAAACACCCAATAATGCCACTGGACACTCACCCTTTTACATTATCGTATGGCATATAAGCCATCCTATCGGTTGAGTATGAAGTACAAAGTTAAAGAGTCTTATAATGGAAAAAAATTGGAGATGGAGATGGCGAGTGGATTCAAGCAAACTTAGAGGCTATTGAAGACACACTCGACATGCTCAAGGAGCTCAGAATTATGGCATCACTAAACCAAGAAGGAAAAAAAAGGTGGATGGCCAAGTATTATAACTACTATATGAAGGAGAAGCATTCTCAAAGTAATGATTTTGTGATGAAGAAAGTAGATGCAGTTGCTCAACAGAACGTTCCGGGCAAACTCACCCATAATTAG
Source organism: Cymbidium sinense (assembly GCA_021442155.1). Lineage (NCBI taxonomy): Eukaryota > Viridiplantae > Streptophyta > Magnoliopsida > Asparagales > Orchidaceae > Cymbidium > Cymbidium sinense. The sequence continues at coordinate 23,831,880 of CM038229.1, forward strand.
GATGGACCTTTCATAATCAAAGTGCAAGTCAGTTCTAGTGCATATTGACTATAATCTCATTCTGGGGAAAACTTACCAAAAACATGGAATGTCAGAGATCTGAAGAAGTTTTATCCTTAAGAAAAAATTTCTACTATTTATACTCATTCTATTAATTTCAAGTATTATCTATCTTCTAATTTTAAATAATATAGTTTTTTATATTCTTTTTGTCCTTACACAAGTTCACTAGAAAGATAATGATAGTTTCCAAAGGTGCCTACTTTAGCACTGAAAATAACACTTATGCTCAAGGAGCTGGGTGATGACTCAGGATACTTAGTGCACCATTTTTATCCAAAGAAAAAGTTCCACTTAGTGAGCAATGAAAGCTCGAGTATGGAATCTGACTACTTGGCACGTCACTATTGACTCGAGAAAAATAAATGTAAAGTGAAGCAAACCTTTAATGCAAGAATACTCAAGGAGCTATATGATGACTTAGGATACTCGGTGTGCCATTTTAGGCCCAAGAAAAGGTCCCACTTGGCGAGTGGTAAAAGCTTGAGTATGAAACCCTATGGGGATATTATTTGGAAAACCACAGATCTTAGGGATACTTATTTAGGTGGTAAAACATATCATTAAAAGATAAAAAGTTATTTTGAAAGATTAACTTACTCTTTATTGAATTTAATCACTTAATAAGGACTCTTAAGATTGACGGCTCATTGATGTAACAGAGATTTTTCCCTTGAACTATTTGGAGAAATAGAATAAGGTTTATTTTAGTGCAGGGTTCATAGTTCCATATAGGGGCAAGCCCGTATAGTTAATTACATCTTAGAAGAAAAGAGAATTTCTTCTAAGAGTAATCTTAATTAAATAATTAATAAACCTTAATTAATACATAAAAATCATCTAAACCAATTTTAAATCACTTAATGTATAAAGATGGGTCAAGGGATAACTTTAATAATTTTCTATCTTCATTAAGATTAAATGATTTGTATTTCAAAAATCAACCCTAATGAATTCAATTAGGCTTAATGGTGCTTATCTTCATGTAAATAACCTTAAGAATTAATAACTCCAAATAGGTCATGTGGTAATATTTAATTGATTTTCATTTATTCATTCATATATTTCATGCACTCATGTTTCTAAAATAAATAAATAAATAATTTATTTAATTTTATATTTTGAATTAAATAGTGTGGCTATTATCACTAGTAAATCTTAATTATTTTCTTAATTAATAAATAAATATCTATTAATATAAATTAAATTGAATAATTAAAATTTAAATTTAAAATCCTATATGTATGAACTACAATAAATAAGATATATAGTTTGTAAACTTGAGGTCACAGGGCTACTGGTCCAAAGGAGGCCTTGATACCTCATATCTCGGATATAACAACAAAATGTATCTTAAGATTTGTAGTGAATTACATATTAATGTTAAATTATTTTATTAATATATATATATATATATATATATATATATATATATATATATATATATATATATATATATATATATATATATATATATATATATATATATATATATATATATGAATTAACAAGTATATAGTGTGGACATCCCGTGAGTACAAGACTTTTGTCCCAATGGGGTCTTTGAATACCTCATTTTTTTGGTTCAGCAGTTGCATATACTTGTATAAATTAAATCTACTAATGTGTATGTATATGTATAAGGTATAATTAAATCATTCTCTTCTACAAAATTCTTGCATCATATCTCATATATTAATTATTAATGAAAATTCATTAATTAATTCATGTATTAAGCATGAAATAATTTAATAATATATACATGTATTCATTTAATCTACTTATTTAATTAAGTATGTTATCTAATTAAATGAATATTATGGGATGATGAAGCAAGGTCAAGAAAATGTCATTAAATTAGCCATTTTTTTGGTTTATTAATCTTAAGATGTCTTTCATGTTTAGATAAAATCACTTAAGCCAAATCCAAACACATATCTCAATAAAACAATTCATAACACTTCACTAAGATGAATAGAAGTCATAAAATTCATCTTTAGATTCAACCTAAGGTTAAGGATTAAGGTGGATCTCACTCCTTCTTTCTCTCTTTAAAATTCTAAGTTTAAATGGAAATAAAAAAAAATTAAAAATAAATAAATAAAATAAAGAAATTAAGAGTTAAGTTTAAAATTCATCTTAAATCATTAATCATTTTTTCACATGACACTAAGCCATAGCACACATTAGAATGCTATGTCACCCAATCATAGTTTTAGGGTAGGCTAGTGCTTTATTATGGTGGATTGTTATTTTATTTAGTGATGTAATATTTTAGACTAATTGTTAGGATTATTTATACATAATCTAGATGTTAGGGTGATATTAGACTAATAATCTTTTCTACAAAGCATTGTGCTTAAGGGACCGCTATAATAAAAATTATAAATGCCTCTTACTTATAGGTGCTTCTTAAGTCCCTAAGAATATTCTATTAAAATATGTGGGCTTGGCGACCTGAGGTAGGGTGCTAAGCCCCAATGTATGAAGCATAACTACTTGGTGTATGTGTATGGGGTTTAGAATGAGCAATGGCTAGAAAGCCTAGACTTGGTAGGCATTGGAATGCCAAGAGTGCCTAATCCATGAAGTGAAGAATAAGAATTGAAGACCCCCATAACTTTATTTTCATTTGTATACTTAATTATAATCCGGGCTATATAAGGGTAAAACTCAGCTACTAAAGCCTTTTTTTTTCCAAGATGTATGACAGTACCTACCTGAACTAGCCTTTTATTCTTTTAATCGATAATATTTATTTGGCTTGTTTACATTGATTATGCAATAAAAATGGAATGCTTTTCATATGTTTCTTAAAGATTAATTATTTTTTGTATGGCTTATATATGGTAGGCTTTTTCAAACTAATTATTTTTCTCCAACTAACTACCTTTAACTAAATTTTAATTATTCATAATCTCATCTTAAAGCTTAGGAGTTTAATCAAAGAAATAAAAGATTTAGTAACCCCTCAGTTGTATGTTGTATGTTATAACACCATGCATACATCTTGCTTTCTTCCTTGCAAATGGGGGTCTCCATTCTTGCATGATAAGGGATAGGGCTTGAGTGAGAGTTGTTCTCTTATAATAGAGAACACCCTTTCTCTCTGATTTATCCCATGACTGTATTTCTTCATGCATGTAGGCATAAGACTTTCACAAACTTTTATCCAAAATGATGAATCAAAATGGATTAAAAATCTATAAAATTTTGTTGCATTAGTCTAAGGCATAATTTTCTTACAAGTCATAGTCTAGTCTCTTAAGGAATGAGTTTAGGACTTTACAGTTATTCTTAATAAATTACAGTTTATCCATCTGCATTTACATAAGATAGGCCACATGGTTTTGTTGACATCATTTTTGGATGAGGTTAGCATTTCTTCCAAAGGCATTCATTAGGATTCCTAATCCTAAATTAGAAGCCTTCTAACTAAGCACGAAGGTCATCGCACTTAGTGATCTAGTGAACTTTCTTTGGATAATCTATCTTAATGGGTTTAATTATATTTAATCCAAATCTTCAACCTAAACATACACCACACTAAATATAAAGTTAATTAAGCTTAGGTTAGGGCTTAATTAGAAAACTAAACCTAATTACTTTAAATAAACTTATTACCATATAAACCTAAAGAAATTAAAATCAAACCCAAGACAAATCCAAATCAAATGAAATCAAAAACATAAAATCATGACATAAAATTAAATGGATACAAATCCAATCCAAAGGTCAAAGGTTGGTCAACTCATTTACATGGGTTTGACTTATGTGGGTCCCACCAAGTCAAAGGTCAACCCACTAAATTTTGACCAAATAAAATAATTCCAAATGATTGGAATGATAAAATGAGCATACGTAAACATGAATTTGAAATAATATCAGTCCAATATGGCCTTAATCAAGTTAATTAGGTAATTTGTCCTAAATGTGCCTAAATGGGCCTTGTTGGGTTCAAACCACAAATCAAGCTTAAATCAACTTAAATCAATTATTGAAACTCATTTCAAAATGATTTTTGAACATAAACCAACCTATCATTGGTTCTACATTGACCAAATTGGTCATTTAACCCAAATTAACCCAAACTTAACCCATTAATTCCAACTTGGGTCAAGTGAGTTCAAAATGAAATAAAATTGGAATTGTTTAATCCAATGCCTTTAAAATTGCTTGGATTAACCCAACGAAAAATTAAACACATTTTAATTAAGAAAAATAAAATTATTTGTCTTAATTAAAATAACCTAAATTTAATTACATTAAATGGACTAAACCTAAATCAAATACTCCATAAATCATGAAATCTTCAAAACATTTTTATTAAAATGGTCATTAGTGATAAAATGGACATATACTAAGCATTAAACCAAAGTTAATTTATCAAATGGGGTGACTTAATTCAAATTAATAAAAAAATGGTTAATTGAATTAATTCAAAAAGATTTCAATTCCATCTCCATCTAATTCACTTAGGATGTTACTAAAACATTCCTAGACTTAATTAATGATGTTTATCAGCATAAGTTAAATCACTTAAGCATCCTTCACATAAATCCAAAGCAAGGAATGCCATGACAAGTCAAAGGAATGAAAGGCCAAATTCCATTTGCATAACCCAATTCCCTCTCCACCTCTTCATCCTAGATAGGTGTGAGATGGCTGAGAAGCATAGAAAATAACTCTTAAGGGTTTTAATTAGCTCAGCCGACTAAAGGAAGAAAAAAACAAGCTAAAAACACATGGCTAAGAGGGAATTCACACATTGAGCATTTCCCAAGTACAAAAGACCTTTCCATCACCTTCCTGATCTCACAAAAAGTTGAAACCTACTTTCCCCCACTTCCCTCACCATAGAGAATATCCAACACTGCTAGAATTAAAACTAAGGTTGGTCTAGGGAGCAATCCAAAGGGAGGCAATCCAATTCCTTTAGCACACGAGCTTCCCACACTGTGCCATAGCTATTGGAGTCAACCCCACTACCGAAGATCATTGGGACCGAGGTATGCCATTAACGACCTCCTTTGGGCTTTCAGCTTTGGTGTTTTTTGAAGAAAATTTGATCTCAAGTGAGATCAAACCATTTATATCTCCCCATTTTCATTCACTGATGGATTTATAATCAAGATCATGCAATTTTAACAGTCGGTTGGCCGAAAATCACCACAAAAATGATGAATGGCTCTCGGCCTTCACCGTCGGAGTAGGAGACATAATCTCCACTATTCATTCCTTTTAAAAGTAATGGAAGGTCAAGATCTAGTTGGATCTTTGATTAATCCTGATAAGGAGAGCCATGGGTAGGATCATGGCCGTCCAATCTTTAATCAGTTGGTCTGTAATTAAACTGCATATGTCACCCTTTATACACGGATCCATGTGGATCCCACGTGGTGCAATGACATGGCACTTCATGGAAAGTGGTGCCACGTTGGATCCACATGGATCTGATGCGCCAAAATAGAAAATTTGGGTTTTCTTTAATTAAAAATTAAGGAAAATACATAAAACTTCAAAAAATCATAAGAAATTAAATATAAATCCAAAAATTATAAACTTGGGCTCTATGGATTCATCTTGGCAAGAGGAATCCATTAAAGTTAAAATCCATAAATTATTTTTGGGTATTTTGACCTTAATTTGGGTTTGAATGAAAAATTTTAAACATTAATTACTCTCAAACCAATGATTTGATTCAAATGAAACTTTGGGGAATTAAAATTGGTATTAAGAGACATATCATGTAAATTGTTCATAATTTATTGAGTAGTGAATCTTAATATTAGAAATTTTAAACCCTAAACCTTAATTCTCATGAAATAAATTAATAATAAATTAAATAAATGAATGGAATTAATCAAACCAAGTCAAAACATCATGATATACCCTAATGATCAAAAATATACCATTAAGCTCATGAAAACATAATAAATTGAATATAACTTTATTTAGGTTAATGAACGTTAATAGAAATAAATAAACTCCAAAGTTTCACATTAATGAAAATGAAATTAGCTTGACTATAATAGCGAAAATACCTACACTTAAATTTTTTCTTGAATCATATATAGTAAAGTCAATGAACAAACATAAATATTAAATCAAAGATGAACTCAATATAAGATATAAGTCATCATATTCAACTAAGTAAACATATAAAGTAAATCAAACTAAAGGAATAAATGATAAATATCAATATCACAATCCATCTTAAATCAAAGAAATTAGAACAACCTCAAATCATAATGATAAATGGATTAACTTAAAAGAAAAATTAAATTAAATCATAATAATAAATAGAATGACTTAATCCGAGCAAAAATCTTAAAATTCCTACTAAAGAAATATAAAACAAAATGAGATAAACTAAACTAATTCAAAATTCTTTAAATTCAAATTCAAACAAAATAATTTGGAATTTAATTATATTTTAAAGATGAATCTTCACCTTAGAATAAAGATATCATCCTAGTAGGATTTAAGTTGTTGAATGGAATGGGCTACATTTAAAATGGAACCTATTATATTCTTCATTCTTGAAAGCTTAATTTAATTTTAACATGATAAAATGTAACTAAAGTGAAGATAAAAATGAGTAAATAATTTGAATTGAAATCATCTAAAGGTAAATAAACCAACATTCAAAACTAATGAAAAAAAATCAAAATCATAAAGCCTAGTAATGTCTTGCCACACAAACCCTTTTCTTCATACACTAGAATTATAAGTCATGGATCATAGACTTAAGTTGGGACATTCTATGACTTTCTATGATTTTCTATGATTATGTTACGCAAATTATTTGTATTTTTTATGGCATATTATTTTAGACTAGATGGCTATGATTGATTTCCAATAGTTTGGATGGTAGGATGTTATTTCTAGAACTAACATTCTCTTCTATAGGTGTCTGTGTTAAAAGAGCTATTTTCTTAAATAAAAATTATAAAATTTATGTTAGCTTGCACGTGTTGAAAAGTCCCTTAGCATAGTCCATAGAATAAGTGGGCTCACCAGGGAACTAATGCTAAGCCTACATGTTTGAAAAATATTATTGTTATGTGATGTTTGCATTTTCTAACATTTATTTTATAGGGCTTAGGATTTATTTTTAAATTTAAAAATATAAGTTTGAGCTTAGAATTAGGTTAGAATTTATGGGGTCTAGGATTAATAGGAGTTAACCCTACTAGGAGATGGTGTAGAGGTCCCATGTGATGCCCAATGGAGGTCCCTAAAGAAGGAGACAATCTTGGAAAGAAGACCCATAGATTTAAACTTGTAGTTCTAGGCCGGGCTGTATAAGAGCATAACTTGGCTACTTATTTTCCTTTCTTCTAGGGTGTACAGCAGTACCCGCCACATTAGCCAATTTTATAAATTTAAATTGGTTTGATTTATTTTGGGTGTGCAATAGAATTAACCTACTTTTATAGGTTTCTTTTTGTGTTGTGCTTTTCTGTGATGAATGCCTGGATGTAAGCTCATAAGAAAAAACTAAATTTTTTACCTAATTAAATTTAATCATTTCAAATATAAAAATAATACAATTCAAAACCTCACATGAATTAAAGTCTCAAGGAATAACTTAAAATCAATTAGAAACAAATTAGTTCTTGGAAGTCATACAATCATATTGCTTCAATCCTTGAATTGGGCAATTTCTCCCATTTCACATAAGGGGCATCTAACTTGTGAGGCTGACCACCTTTTTGGGAAAGCATGCCTTCTATTATTGATTTGGCCATTACTTTCTTCTAATTGCATACCATGTAGGCATAAATTGCATACCCATGGCCTAAAATAATTATCGAGTCAAAATTTATAAAATTATGAAAAATGTGCATTAGTTAGATGCATTTCATACCCTACATTATCTTAGGGATTAGGGAGTTAGTCTACATTTATAAATTCATTTTTTAAAAATGCAATAGCCCAACCATCTTGCATTCATAAGACTTAGCATCATGAATTTTAAAATGCGCTTAGGTGGTGTTATCTCGCAGCCTCTCCAAACTAATTATAAGTCTAGAAGTGTTAGGGATAGGTTAATTACCTTAAGTGAGAGGAATGGTCGATAATTCCTAAAAAAAAACTAGGTTGAGCATCTGACATGTGTTAGAAGCACTTGTAGACAAGATTCTTAAGCATCTCCCTCAGAATAAGTCTTCAACCCTAGGCATTTCTATAATTTTACACTATTAGAATCTAGGTCCTAGATTTTAAAAAAATATCAACTCAAGTTTAAAATAAAATCCAAAATTTAAAGCCCAATTATAGGATAGTTGAAATGCCTACTGGGCATCTCAATATTAACAAAAATTTCTTACTTTATCCTGTTTGAATTTAAAAATTAACTCTCTCCACTATGGACCATTCCCAATTAAAAATCGTAGATATCAATCCTTTGAAAACCACCTTAGAAATCTTTATAAATAACAACTTATTTCTTTAATCAAGAGTATTCTTAAGATGAGACCCTTCTTAAGATGTAATTAACTATAGGGGCCTATCTCTATAAGGATCCATGAACCTAGTTTAAATAAACCTTGTTCTACTCTCCAAGTAAGACAAGTGAAAAATCTCTAGTACTTAAGCCTTAAAAGTCTTTTATTAAATGATCAAATTCATTATATGATAACATGTTTATCTTTTAAGATAATATGTTTATTCCTTAATGATGTATTTGATCATCTAAATAAGAAATTTTTAAACTCTATGTGATGTCATTAAAATTTTCTCCACAATTTTTGATTTGTAGGAGGTGTTAATTACCGACCATTCCAGGCAATTGTAAGTCCAAAAGAGTCAGGATCGGTTCACTCTATCTAGTGGAAGTAAACTAATATATTCTACTTTCTTAAGTAGAATCAGGTCAAGCTCTTAACTTATGTTAGGGCACTTTAGATATAGGTTCAGAGGCTACTTGTTTCTCTTTTACTATGAATGTAAGTCCTCACCTCTTAGGCATTTTCATAATATTGTGTTATTAGAATATCTGTCCTAGATTTATAATAAAATGTTAACTTAAATAATCATAATTCTTTACTTCAAAAATGTAAAGCCCAATGATATGATAGTTGGAATTCTTAATGGGCTTCCCATTATCTAAAGGCATTTCTTACTTATTTACCAACTTGATTCTATTAAGAACTCTTTAAAATTAAGTCCTCCCATTTGATTCCCAAAATTACCAAACCTTTGAAATCAAGCTTTGAAATCCATAGAGATGTCAATCAATCACTTTAATCAATAATATTCTTAAGATATTTATATATCCTAAGATGTAATTAACTATGGGGGCTTGCCCCTATAGGGAACTTAATGACCTAGCTTAAAATAAACTCTGCTTTACTTCATTAATATGAAGTAAGGGAATTATCTCTACTATTCATAGACCCATCGGCCTTAGGAATCCTTATTAGGTGATTGACTCCATTAAAGGGTGATATCTTTACTTCTTGAGGTAGTATATCATTCTTTGATGTTATACTCAATCATTTCAATAAGTACCCCCTAAGATCTATGTGGTGTTACTTGTTCAAATTTTAAAGACCCCAATGAGTTTGAATAATTTTTAGTCTAAATAAGTCAATAGGGTCAACTAAACCAATTTTTCCTATCTAGGCTCAATAAATTTGAATTTGAATTAAGATATGTTCAATTTTATGTTGAATTTTAGTAAGTTTATTTGGATTTATTTCTCTATCTAATTTAGTTTAGGTCTTATTGAGGTCCATTGGGTTGACCTAATTTTCACCCTAGGGTATTGAGTTTAATTTGATTTCAAATTTGATTTTGGTTTATTTATACATCTAGTCACTAAGTATAATGTCCTAAGTGCCTAATTAAGAAGCTCATAATTTAAGAATAAAGTTATAAATTACTAGGATCAAGGACAATGTTAATTACAAGCAATAATAAGGTCAATAAATAGAGCCCCAATTTATGTGGTGGACTAATTAAAGTACACCAAGCATATTAGCAATGACCGAACTAATCAATAGATTCTATAGAAATTACAAGTAATAATGCTTGCAAAGGTTTTAATTTTGGCTTGAAATTTTAATTTTAGATTGTAGTTTGATTTTGATTTTAAAATTTATTTTGAATTTGAGTGTGAATGATTGGCATGAACTACCTTAGGTTGTTTTGATTCATTCTTAAGAGAATCTAAATTCAATAGCCTCTAAGAAGAATAGAGATGTTATTAGGAAGAGACTCATCAAGGAATCTAATCCTAACATAGTCATGATAGCCAGAAAAGATTCCACCAAGCGACTTATTCTTATCTTGACTATAACATATTTTAATTCCCATCAGTCTTCATTGGCTATCCTAGGTAAAAAGCATGGGGACTCACATCTTTCTAGGTGGGACTAGCCAAGGGGGTAGGTAGTCTAAATGACTAATCAACCTAAAGAATGGTTCTATAAATGTTTACACTAAGATAAACTAGATCTTAAGATTTTCTTTCACATCTATTTTCAATGACTTACCTTAGAGAAAAGCACGGAAACTCACATCTTCCTAGGTAAAAGTAGTCAATGGGATAGTCTTAACACTAACTAGCCTAAGGAGTATATTAGGATAAACTAGATCCTAAAATTTTTCTTTTTAGTGATGATGCCACTAGGGGGCTTATTCCTAACTAAATCTACAAGTGAGGTAGGATACCAGTGTGGAAACTTACTCCTACTCTCATTATACTAATCCCTAAGGAATTCCACTATGAATACTTACTTTTTTTTTAGGAGTTCGGTTGACAGGCAGGGACCTTATGGTTGTTTAGTTCTTGGCCTAGTAAAAATCAGCTAATAGGAAGGGGACTTAAATGGCTTAATTCCAACTTGAGTAGCTTACATGAGGAAAGAGGTCTTCAATGGCTTAGTTCCTAATCCTCAAGTTTTTACTAAAGGATATGGGTGCTTGGACTTAGTTCCTAACCCAAATAGTTTATAGAAATAGGGCTTTAGAGTGGCTTAATTCCATCTCTAAATTTTCTTAAAAAGGGTACCATTAGGGAATTTACTTAGTTGGTTTTGCTATTAGAAAGAGGCCTTTAAGTGGTTTAGTTCTTATTTTAAATAGCTGGAATGAAGAAAGGAGCCTTTAATGGCTTAGTTCTTTATCTTCAAGTTTTGACTAATAGGTAGGGGTTGTATGGACTTGGTTACTAACCTAAATAGTCTATAGGAATGGGGCCTTAGAGTGGCTTTCTTCTATTCCAAAATTTTCTTAGAAAGGATGCCACTAGGGGATTTACTTCTAACTAGTTGGTTTTAACTATTAGAAAAGGTGCCTTAAAGTGGCTTAAATCCTAATCTAAATAGCTAAGAAAAATGTTGTAAATACTTGCTTTCTAAATATTTTTTTCAAAAATTTTTAAAATGAAATGATTTTTAATAAAAGAAATTTGATAAATTTGTTAAGAAAATATTTATACCTCAATCAATTAGATAGATGAGAACCATTAGGCATTCACCATTAAAGTCTATAAACTAATAAGAATCACCATTTTAAACTCTTTCTACAACAATGGGCCCTTCCCATGTTGGTTCAAACTTGCTATTAATTCTACGAATAATCGGTCTTCAAAGAACCAAGACTAAGTCCTCTACTCGAAAAGTTCTAGGATAGACTAATTTATCAAGGGCTTGAACTATACATGATTGGTAAAGTTCAAAGTTATGTTGAGCATGTAAACACTTCTCTTCAAGACTCTCAAGCTTTTCTAGATGAAGTTTGGTGTTTTGTTCTGTCATAATTTGACTAATGATTATGATTCTTAAAGATGGTAGTTCCACTTGTAAAGGGAGAACCACCTACAATTTGTGGACTAAGATAAATGGAATAGACTGTGTCGATGTCATATAAATAGCCTGATAGTCTCATAAGACTTCAATCAATTTTTCATGCCATTGGTGTTTATTATCATCCAAAACTTTCTTTTAGATTCAAACTAGTGTCTTATCAAAAGCTTTTGCCCATCCATTTTCCTTAGGGTAATACATAGTCGAATATCTTTAACCAATGTAGTACTATTGTACAAAATTATTTATTCTAATAGAGTTGAAAGAAAAATCATTATCAAATATGATTTAACAAGGAACATTGAATCAATATAAAATATTTTCTCAAAAGAAGTTTAATACATGGTGTGCTTCAACTTCTTGTAATGGGATTGCTTCAGCCCACTTTGAGAAAGAATTAGTTGTGACTAATATAAAGCGATGCCCTTTAGATGATGGAGGATCAATAAGCCCTATAATGTTGATTCCCCTAACTCTCAAATGGCCATGAGGCAATCATAGGTGCAATATGTTAGGGCCTAATGTAGGATGACATAATGTCCCTAGCACCACACAATGATGTGCATTTTCCATGCAGTCATTAGTCATTATAGCTAATAGTATCCAAGTCTCATAGTTTTTATTTTCATTTTGGGGCTAGATTAGTGAGCACCACACAATCTAGCACGTACCTCAATACAATCTTATGGGCTTCCTATTTATCCCAACAACATAACCACATTTGATCAAATGGCCAGTGATAAAACACACCATTAATTAATGAATAAGATAAATCTCATTTCTTAATTTGGTTTTCTAATGATTTATCTTTCGGGAGCCTCCCCACATAGAAATAGTTAATGAAGGTTGTCTCCATTCTATTTTCTTACGACCTTCAGTAAGAGTGGCCACTTTTTTAATTTCCATTTTTATGTTTACATAGTCTAAATCTATAGTAGACAAAACCTATTGATTTTAAACTTATATAGGGATTAACTCTTCTTTTGGGAAAGTGATATCATTTGCAAACTTTGCTAAGGAGTTAGTTATGCAATTACCTTTATATGGAATCTTATATGGAATTATAAAAGGGATCTGCTCAAGTAATTTCATTATGTATTAATAATAATTAAATTTTTTTGGGTTTAATACATTGTAGATTCCACCCACTTGGTTAACCACTAGTTAGGAATTTCCAAAGATTTTAAATTTTTTAATCTGCATAAGAATGGCTAATTCTAGTCCAGTTATAGGAGCTTCATATTCAACTTCATTATTTGTACATGGTTCAGATAAATGGTAGGAATATCACATAATTTATTTTTTCTGAAGTTATATCTATTAATACAATCCTGACATTCCTTGGAGTAGATATATCTAAATCTTTACCTTTATTAGAGGATGCTGCTCCATCAAAATATAGCACCTAAGTGACACTTTTTTATTCTTTCAAACTCATGATTTATTCATTTGGAAGATCATCATTCAAAGGGGAACTTTCATGGATCAGATGTGCTACTAAGAGGTCAACAATAGATTCTCTTTATAGCATATAAGGGAATAAAGGTTCTTTCAAATTTCAATAAAATCATTGACCATATTGTGAGATATCCAGATAATGTTGGACAGGTCATAAGATATTGCAAGGAATTTATTTTGATATTAACTTTATTTTGTGCAAAAGCATGTAATGCCTTAGTGTCTAGGAAATGAAAATTAAGGCTAAACAATGCTTTTTTACTTCATCTCTACCAAAATAAGTTTGTGGATTAATTAGTACAGACCTTGTTTTTTACCTTCCTCATTAACTTGAGCTAACAAGGTGCTGAGGGATTCATCTAAGGCCATAGTATAAAAGATTAGTGGCTTTCTTGGAATTGGGGTAGCCAAAATTTAAGGATTCATTAAATATCATCTTAAATTTTCAAATACATTTTAACACTTTTCATCCTAAACAAATTTAGAGTACTTTTTTAGTTAGAGTTGCAAATGGCTAGCATCTTCAAAACAAATTCGATATAAACCTTCTTAAATATGCTACCTACCCTGAGAAGACATTAATTATGTAAATTTTTTGGATGGAGACAGTTGTAGAATGGCCATGATTATTTCTAGATCAATTTTTATATCATTATCTTACTACAACACCTAAATTTTTCTTTGAAGTGACCCTAAAGGCTCATTTTAAAGGGTTCATTTTTAGGTTATAGTGGTGCAACCAAGAATCATCCTTCTAGTCACTGCTCTTTGATATGTAGCTCCAACAACCTTAAGACTGAACATCATGACTGTGTAATTAAACACTCCTATTGGAATTTTAAATACCATATATTTCTCACCCTCGAATGTCATCTTAATTTAATTATTTCAAGATGATCCATCCATGAACGAGAAATTTTTATGCTTTGAGGCTATGTCTACCATGAGTTCTTGTATGGGTATTGAGTACACATCTTTGGGATAAGCCTTATTTAAGTCTCTAAAATCCATGGAAATGTGAATTTTATCATTCTTTTTCTTAACTAGAATAAGGTTGGACTACCAAGAAGGATATTTCTCTTCTTGGATAAAGCCAACTTCAATTAATTTTTTACTTCAGCGATCACTTATTATTCAATTTCTAGTCTAATATGCCTTAAAGATCACTTTATGGGAGCATTGTTTGGCTTAATTTCAAGTTTATGGGCCAGTACTTCTGGAGAAAGACCTAAAATTTCATCATAACTCTAGTGATGTAATCCTTATATTTTGTATGCAAATGCACTAACTTATTAGTATCTTTAGGATTCATTGATGAACTTATAAAAGTTGGTCTCAGATTTTCTTTTGTTCGTAAGTAAGCCTCTTTTAATTTATTAGTCATGGATTTTATTTTTCCTTTGAACTCAAGAGGTGCATCTTGTATTATGAAATCATCCTGATTGTCTCATACTTTTGAGCAATACTCATTATTTAAATTAGATGAGCTCAAGTTAATCAGATTCTAGATGATTACTTACTATTAAATAGTATTCATAATCATGTAATGATCTAATAGTATTGAAGCCAACACTAACTTTATATTTTAATTTTTTTTATATTTAGTTTTCCAAAGCTTCTCTTCACATTGTGCTACATCTTTAACAATGTTTGAGGAATCATGCCATGTTCAATAGAATTTTTTACACATTCATGTTACCAGTCATAAAATAGGTTTTATTATTTTATTATAACAAGTATCCTCAAGCTCTACACATGCTTCTGAGCTTAAGGATTGAGATACAGAATAAACCATCTGGTTTTTTTTACTTCTCCTCAAAGGTTAGGAGCAACTTTAACTATCAACCCTGTAACTCTATTTTAGGATAGTAGGGGTCAAAGTTAAATTATTCACATACCTTTTCAGTCTTTCACAAGTCATCTATGCAGATTCATCTTCTAATGTTTAGACTCAAACCTCTTCACAATCAGATGACTCCAATGGAATCTCAAATTTTGCCAATCAATATTGTACACTTGACTCATCATCTAAACTAGAATCCAAATCAATGTATCTTATAGGAGGTATGCTTTCTTTTTCTACTTTTTATTTGTTCTCTACTTCCTTTTCCTTTTTCTTTCTTTTCACTCTTCTTTCTCATTTTTTTTTGTTTTTCTTTTTCATTCTTCTATCCCTTACCAAAATTGGATTATGTTGTGTCAATAATTTTCTTTTTTGGTGAATAATAGGCAACATCCTCACAAATCCTGATTTCATGAATTAAGAATGGTTGCACATCTATTTTTATATCATATTCAACTTGATCCCTTGTATATTTAATTCATTGGTGGAGTGAGAAGGAAATGGTTCTATATTCATGTATCTAAGGTCTACCTAGAAGAGCATTAAAAGATGTACTTGCATTTATAATATGAAATTTGGCTTTAGTCTTCAATCCATCTATTTGCAATAGCAATGCGACTGACTCTATAGCCATTTCTCCTTTTTCAATAAAACCATTCAAAAGCATTCTATTAAACTAAGTCTATGAGAATCGATGCTGAAATATGCAAAAGTTTTGACATTCATGATGTTTACTGAAGCTCCTAGGTCAACGAAGACACTAGATAATTTGAAACTTTTTATGTTGAATATAATATAAAGATGTTGATTATAAATAGTAAATCTTCATTAAAAAAAAGTAACTCCAAGGACTTCTTTAAAGTAGTAAGCCTCATCAAAAGTGGTTGTTTCTAGTTAAGCTAAACAAATTTCTAGATCAAGCAATGCTTTAAGTAATGATTCTCTCATTTCTTTGAAAAGAATGAGAACATCATAAAAGCTCACCCTAGTAGAAAACTTCTTAAGATAGGCTAAGACATTGTAATCATCCTTAAAAATAGATGTTTTAATAGTTAGATTATCTTAAGTATAGATAGAGGGCTGACTACCATTGATGACTTATTTTTCTTTATCCTTGGGGTTTGTCAAAGTGATAAGACTTTTCCACTTTAAAGGTTGGCTTCAGTAATTTCTTCTAGATTACAAATAAGGTCCATGTCAACTTGACCCTCAATATTTATTATTTGTTCCTCCAAGGTATTGGTCAAAGTTGAATAGCTTTATTTCTATGTCAATAGTGATTCTTTACAAATCAACCTTAGAAACATCATCTTCTGATCGTAACTCATAAGATGAATAAGAATTGATGCTAAGTGATTGAGTTTGATAATCATCATCAAAATTATCTTAATCTTTATTATCATTACTTTTAGGTTTGCTTATATTGTATTTCCTAGAAGAATTAAGCACATATGCAATGCCATCTTCGATAAACTTTTTATTAAGAGTTTTCAAAATAAGTACATAAAATTACGGATGTAAAGCCTAGCCTTTCCATCATCAACAATCGAAACCCTTTCTGATGCAATTTTATTCTCTCTCACTCTCTCTCATCACTATCTCTACATCTCTATACAACTCTAAATTTTGTAAGGGGCTGAGGAGTGGCTTCCTTCAAGTCATTGATTGGACCAACCGAGTCAACATAGATGATTAGCCTTCGAACTCTCTGGGGGCTTGAAAGGAATTTTTAAAAGCTCTTGTTAAATATTTTTTAGATGAATAGGATAAAGCTTAGGGACTTCAGCCTATAAACTAGAGGATTTATTTAATAGCTTTTCAAAGTTTTAACAATGAAACCCTTTAATAGAAAAGCTATTGGTTCATGAATAATTTTTAAAAAAATTTCAACAGCATGTTGTTCTTAAAGCTGAGGTTCACACCTCATGCTAAGATTTCTCCACCTAAGGATATATTCCACCAAAGACTCATAGTGATATAGTGCTGAGCACCATGAACCTTTTAAAAATAAGTTCTCAAGTTCTATGTAGGTTTGAACAAGCCAAATGGTAACTCAACTACTAATCAAATGCTACTCTAGCCATGCTACTAACAAATTGTCTAAATAAGAGGGCATCAATACCCCCGACATTATAACAACTAGTTTTAAAGTGGACTAAGTGGGCTAAATGTTACCTAGGGTTTCTTGCACCATCAAACACTACAAAGGAGGGGGCATGAATCTCTTGTGGTAAGGTACTGTATCGAAGTCTTTGGGGGTATAGTCTATATTTAAGAATTAATATAGTGCTCTAAGATTGGCTCAACGCCTCTCTAACTTGGTGTTTGATTTAATAATTTAAATCTTTTTAAAGCAAATCATCCTTTATTTTATTTTCTTTGCTTTGGTCTCCTCAATTTGTTTTCTTAGTTTTTGCTAAGTGAGTGACATCCAACTCCTCTATAGGTTGTGATTGTGAGGATGTATGGCCTTTACTTTAAAATAATAACATTGTAGCTATCAATTCCTTCATCCTCTTTTCCATTCGAAGGATTTAATCATCCTTTTCTAGATTTGAAGAAGTAGCTGCTAAGCTAAGTCAAATAAATGACTTTCCACTATAGAAGCCTCCTAAGCTTCTTAGGGCTCCTTCAAGAAAATCTAAGTTTCCAGCTAAAAGGTCATCTTTATTTAAATCAAAATCTCCTTTCACTTCTCTTCTTCTATCTTCTTCTTCCTCCTTGTATCATGCTTTAATTTCTTCTAGATGCTCTTTAACAATTTTATTCTTGAGGAAGGATGAGTGGAGTATCAGGAGAATACTCTTCATCATCTAAAGTCATGTCTTTCCTTTAAGCACATCATAAAATTTTTCTTTCTCTAATGTTTCAATTTTCTCCATAATGGGCTGGGCCTCCTCTTAAGGAGTGGCTTTAAGACTAGGCCATTTATGATCAGATTCCTCCCTAGTATAAGGAGATGGCTTTGGACTCTTTTAGTACATAAGGAGATAGATATATTCCCTTTGTTTGAGGCCTTTTAATTAAAAGTGGTGCAATAGATGTGTTGACTCATGTGATAGGATGAGAGGTGGGTAGATCTATTTTAAGGCAAGCTTGATCCTGTTAACATATAATTTTTCTTTCTTTGCTTTGAGTTTAGTGAAATTATTCATTTTTCTTAACTCTATCAGAGTAATCACATCAATGTGCCTAGTTCTAGGCCTTCAATTTTGGTACTATCCATCAGTGATGATGGATAAAGCCATATTTGAGTATGCTTTACCCATAGAAATAACTTTTTCTTTACCCTTCTATCAGGCAGATTAAGTCTTTCCTAGTAGAATTCTTTTTAAGTCTTTAGAGACCTTTCCTTTCATGACTCTGAGCACATCCTCCAAAGTTTTCCAAGTAGTTCAGTGACACTTTAGAAGATCATGTGTAGCCTAATTTGTGCATCTTTGCTAGTTTGTTTACTAACTTTGTGCTAGAAGGGGTGAGGTAGAGAACATGCTATCCTTGCCCCTAAAAGAGGGAGGTATCTGCTTCCCTTGAATTGAGGAGAAGTATAAGGAAAGGTACATCCTTCCTCAGCCCCTATCTTGCTCCAACATGAAGGACACAACTTGTTTTCTCTCCTTGAGTGTTCTCATTCTAAGTCTCTTATTTTTGCTCCTTTTTATGTCTTAATCATTTTAGAGGCCTATATGTAGATCCCACCTTAAAGGTGCTAGGAATAAATAAGGGATAGTTTCCATAATTGATAATTTAATTTTCTTAGTAGAAGGTTCCATCTCAAGTCTTCTAGTAATCTTGATAGTCTCCTTCTTTTTAATAGTAGAAGTGGCATGTGAAACTCTAGAGAATTCAAGAATCAATTTTTTTTCTTTAGTATTAGCTTTGTTTAAAGGTGTTAGGGTCACATCATTGAAGGTGATGTTCATGTCTTTAAATCCAGTACATAACTTGATTATAGAAACCATTAGGCAAGTTTCCACTATCAATGGAAAAGTTAATGTGAACTCCATTAAAAAAAATTAGATAAGAAAGAATTTATGATTGATTTTTTTACAATTATAATGAAATGATTGATTTATTTTAAAGAACCTATCATCACCTTCTTTAGCCATTTCTAAAGCTAAGGAAATTCGAGGATACGAAGGAATTTATGATTTTTTTTTTAAATTCAAAATTTCTTTTGAAGATAACTTTAAAAATTTTCAAAGATGAATCTATTTTTTTATCTCAAAAAAAGGCCAGATCTATTTTGACCAAGGTTGGGTCTAAAGGAAATGGCTTTTGTTTGAATTTTAAATTGTTTAAATTTTATTAAAAATTATAATGTAGAGGATCTTGGACCCACTCTTTTGGGTGTGATAAACGAGGAGTTCTTGAACAAAAATTAAGGATGTTGGATGGGCTCTACTCAGCATAAAATGGAGAGGCACTGAATGAAAAGAAAGATAGTCTTGACCTATGAGTGGTACAAATACACTTCCATTGTATAAGGATAAAAGTCAATTTTCAAAGAAGAAGAAGAAGAGAGGAGTTACTCCCTAATAGAGTGATAAAAAAAATCTATGGGGATTTTATTTGGAACACCACACAAATCTTGCGGGTAATTATTTAAGTGATCAAATAAGTCTTTAAGGAAAAAAATATATTATCTTGAAATATAAACATATTACTTGATAATAAATTTAATTACTTAATAAAGACTCTTAAGATTGATTGATCATTAATGTACTAGAGATTTTCTACTAAACTATATTTAGGGGTAGAAAAAAATTTATTTTAGTGTAGGGTTCGTAGTTCCCTAAAATGGAAAGCCCTTATAGCTAATTACATCTTAGAAGAAAGGTAATTTCTTCTAAGAATACTCTCGATTAAAGAAACTAACTTTCACCTCTATAGATTTTAAAGTTGGTATTTGAAAGATAATTAATTTGGAAATTTAAAAATTGAATGCTCCAAGGAGGAAGAGTTTTATTTGGAAGCCAAAAGAGATTATGTAAGAAATACTTTTAGATGTTGGGAAACTAGTAAGCATTTTAGTTATTCTATCATCAGGTCTACATTTTTGAAATTGAAGTTATTAAGATTTTGAGTTGACCTTTAATTAGAAATGTAGGACTTAGATTTTGATAAAACAAGACTGTAGAAATGCCTGAAGACTTATTCTCATGGTAACTAAGATGCTTTAGAACCTACCACTAAAGTTCTTCTAACATAAGTTGGAAGCTCTAATCCTTGTAAATTATGGGTCTTCACCTCACTTGAGAATGAAAATCTATCCTTGTCTCTTCTGGAATTACTTCCTGCTTGGAAGGGTTGATAGCTAACACCTCCTAAATGACTTTAAATCCATGAGTCTAGTCTTATGAATACAGTATAGTTAGGCTATTATATTTAGGAAAAGAAAGCTAAGATCCTATATTGATTCTTTAACCATAAGATCAAGATTAGCATGTTATGGTTCTAGATAATGCAATAATTTAAAATTTTTATGCATTTTGTACTCATAATTTTATTTGAAAGGTTTTAAGTATGCAAATCATGCTTAAGACAAGATGTAGTTAGAAACAACTCATGGGCCAAATCAAAATAGAAGGAAAACTTCTCAAGGAAGGGTGGTCATCTTCACAGGTCAGATGCCCTCTTATGTCAACGGGTAAAGTGTCCAATTCAAGAAGTTGAAAAAAAACTATGCAATCATGGTTAAGAAAGTCTAACTATTTCTAGTTTTTTTAATTATTAATGCCTATGGCTTTAGCTAAATGGGGGTTATGAGTTGCTTATTTATATTTGAGTTATTTTAATTTAATTAGGGAGAAAAATTAATTTTCATAAGAGCTTAACACATCTAAGCTTCATCACAGAACATATCAATCACATAAAGAAACTGGTGAAAATCATGTTATTTCTATTTCACACCCAAAATAAATCATGCTAAATAAATTAAATTAAATAGGCTAGTGTGACCAGGTACCATTATACACCCTAAAAAAATGGGCAATAAAGCTTTGACCTCATGCATTTTTTCTTAGAACTAAAAAATTGATATATGATGTCTTTACTCAATATTGTGACCTTCTTCAAGGATCTCCTTAAGCTCCACAGGGGACCACCAAACAAGTAGAATCATCTTTTGCAAATCCTAAACTCTATAAATCCTAACCTAATTCTAAGTTCAAATTACATTTTAAAATTCTAAAATAAATGCCTACTCCCTACAAAAAATGTTAAAAAATCACACATCACACCAGCAGTCATAATGCAAACATACATGCTCAGCACTAATGGTTACTAAGCTCACCTATCTTATTGAGATATGTTTAGGAACTTAAGCAATACCTACAAGCAAACAATATTTATTATATTTAATTACAATAGTACTTTAAGCACATCCCCTTATAAAAGAATAATGCTAGTTTAAAAGAATGTCCTAACATCCAAACTTGTCAGCAAATAATTTTGAGCCATCCATTCTAAAATAATACACCAAAAAATAAAAAAAAATCATCACATCACAACAAAAATCATCATAGATCATTGGCCTAACCTAAGTCAATGGTCGGTGACCTAGAATCTAATGTATGAAAAGAGAGGCATGTGTGGTATGACTCCATTAGGCCTTTTTTGGGGTTTAAGTTTTAATTTTAATTCAAGCTTTGTTTAATTTTACCCTTAGATGGTTTTAATTTAATTGATCTTAAAATTTTATTTTAATTTGAGATTTATTTTTTTGGTATGTTAAAGTTGAATTTTTATTTTAGAAATTGATGAATTAAATAAATTCTATAGGGCAGAACCCATTATATTCAACATCGTAATCCTAGTAGAATGGAATATTCATTCTAAGATGAAAATTAATTCTAGGGGTCAAACTAAGGGCCAACATATCTCAATTAATCCTTTTTTGAATTGTTTGTTTGATATAGTCGAAGTGGGTTTAATTTGATTGATGTTAATATGATTCAATTAAGAGTTCAAAGGTCAAATATGTTTGAGATTATTTAATTTTATGTATTTTAATTATTGATATTGATTTTAGATTAATTATTAGGTTTAGTTTAATTGAATTTGTCATTTTTTATTCAATTAATATTAGATTCTCTCCTTTAAATTTTATTAATTTATATGGTTTATGTTGATTAAGTTTGTTTTGCTATTATTTGAATTTAGAGGTTTCACATTTTCATTATATTCAACATGATTAATGTATTTTAATTATTTTATGATTTGAATAATTTTTATTTTGATCCTTTGATTTGAATTTCAATTAAAGGTTTGGTCATTTATTAAATTTATTAAATTTGGTTATTTGAAGTTTGCATGCTCTTTAATTTAGCTTAATGATTGTTTAGTTTAATTTATTTGATCTTTTGATTTTGTTTAGTTCATTTGTTTATTGTAGTTAAAGTTTAAATTTAATATATAATTTTAATTTAAAGTTCAATTGATTTGTTCTGTAATTGTTGGCACAACCAATTTTATTAGGGTTTAATTCAATTAATTATTTTAATCAATATTCATTTCATATTTAATGTTTTTATTTGAGTTAAGATTTATTAAACTCATGAAGTTAAAAGATTTATGTTGACATTATCTGAGTTTCATGATTTTATGTTTTGTTAAGTTTAGTTGATTTAATTGATTAATTATTATGCTTAAGTTAGTTTAAAAGGTATTTTGCAATTTGTTGTTTAATTAAGTTTCCTATAATTAAGATTTTTTTAAACTTTTCCTTGACCACTAATCCTAACTGAAGAAATTTATAAAGATTAAATACCTAGGATGTCAATACCAAAACTAGGTCATTATAAGTTCATATGGCATTTGAATTATTCATGTTATTAATTATTCATTATTCATTTTAATTACAATTCAATTATTCATTCAATATTAAATAAGCTTAAAATGAATTCAAATTTAATAGATTCTTATTTAAATATTGAATTAAAAAAATGTAATCAAGTGAAATTTTTAATAAATTATATGATCTACTGTGGATTTCTTAATTTGAACCTTAAGATTTAACTAATTTTATGTCTTTAATTATTCATTAAATCCTAAGCATAAGATCTTTAGGATTCTTCAACTTTAGAGAGCTGAGAATTATTCTTAAGTCTTCTGATGTTAATATAAGTGTTTTGAATTAGTTTTGTAAATTTTTTACAATTTGTATAATTTTCCATAGTTATTATTTGATTTAATTGCTTTAAATACTCACAAATTTCACAACTTCTAATTCTAATGTTATTTTTATTTGAAATTTTTATGGCAAGTGGGTTTTTATACCAATTTCATTTCTCTAAAATTTCATTATGATCTAAGATGTATTTTAAGACTAATCAATATTTTAGTTCTTTCAATAAAGCTAAAATTACACCTAAAATATTGGGAACTAATTTTAATTTGATTCTTCTCTAAAAGATGAATTGAGAGAGGGTTTATTTAAAATTTTTTATGATTTTTCTTAAATTTGCCTAATTAATTGAATTATTTAATTCAATTAATTTCTAATTACATCATTTTGGGGTATAATGTTTTTATTAAGTTTACTAATACTTCTGAAGTTATTTTAAATCATTTTCATAATTTCTTTAAATTAATAATAATTTATTTCATTAAATTACGGTTTGTAAGTTAAAATTTTTAATAACTTTCATTTTATTCATCAATAATTCTCCAAATTTTTTTGAGGTGTGTCTTAACCCTAATTTCATATATTCAAAGTTTCAAATTAATTAGGTTTTTATTTTAAGATAATTAGGGTTTAATTGATTTAAATTAAACTTAAATTAATTTAGATTACCCAATAAAATTGGAGTTTCTAGGCTTAAAAGATTCCTCTCACTGAGAGGAATCCATATAGCCTTTAATTTTAATTTTTTAGTTATGTATTTATTAGTTCTATGAACTTTTGAATTTTAGGGTTATTTTTAACAATTTTTAAATTCATACACTCAAATTATTTATTTAACTCAATTAGCACCTATATGATGCTGACTACATGTAGCAGTGAGTCATTCATCCATATGGATGCTGGATTGGCTAGAGGTAGAAATGCTATTTGATTAGGGTCATCAAATCAAAGATCATATGGTACGTAGCCATTCATAATTTCTAATGGGATTTAAATCAAGATCGTATGGCTAAATCACAACCATCTATTTTGAATAAAAGGAATTAACGACTGTGATTTCTTCCCCAACCTCTTGATGAGAACCAATAGCTATCCATCCATAGAAGATTAATTCTAGTGAACTATGTGACATGACTTAGAGATTTTGACTACAAATTAATCATGGAGTGATTTAAAATTAATCTCCAAGATTTCATCTCATTGTAGATCAATTTAATTTTAGAAAACACCAAACCAAAATGAAAAGATGGTCGAAGGTAAGGAATACCTCACTGACATTGAACTTTGGCAATGTTCTCATTTTGAAAACCTTTAATGGACTGAAATTAAGCTTTGCAAAGAATTTGATGGCTTGCCTCCCTCTAGATTGATGTGGAGACCACCATGCACCATCGCTCACCAGAGCTCAATCGAACTATGGGTTAGAAAGGTCATGGAGTGGCAAAAATGGCTCATTTTAGTTTATTTTATGATAGGTAGGTGTAAGAAGCATCAAAGATCCAAATCAAGGCTTCTTTCCTCTCCTTTCTACTTTATCGAGCTTCACTTTTTGAGAGAGTGTGAGGTGTCTGATCTTAGTGAATTAGAGCCTAGGTCAGCTCTTGAAGGTAGTGGAGAGATAAAAGCACATGGTTCAAGTGATTAATTCAAGAGATAAGGGCTAATATGAAGGAATTTTGGGTGATTGGGTTAGGTGGCTTTATTTCCCTTCTCCATAGCTCCACCTCACCCTGTCGCAACACCTTACCACATCTTGGTTGGGTGTTGTCTACCTTGATCAAGCTCAAAGTGAATCATAGGTCAGTTTGAGTTTCATTAAGTTAGTTTTGTGTTAGGGCTTGAGTTAACCTACTTAGATTGATTTGAATTGGGATGAATTAGGTTAGGAGCATTAAATTAGTTGATTAGCCTTTGAGATTAATTTTCAATTACTCTTACTTATCACTTTAATGAATTAAGTAATAATTAGTCTAAGCTTTTTGGAGTTTTGATTTTGTTTAGGTTTGGCTTAACCTATTTCCCTAAATGGATTAAATTGTTTTTCTTAGCCTATTTAGCTACTTTAGGATTTTGATTTAGATTTACTTATGTTTAATTGATCATTTACATTATTTTTAATTGATTGATTTTTTTTATTTTGGCTTGAACTTAATTTTATCCAAAATTAACCAATTTTGACCTAAATGAATTAAGTTTGATTCATTTAAGTCAAATGACCAATTGACTCAATTTAAGTGTCTTTAAACTTTAATTTTACTTCATTTAGAATGATTTAGGGAAGCTGATTTCATTTGTTTTGAGGTTATTTTGGTTTTGACTCAATTTGGTCATAATAGGTCAAGATGGGTTCACTTGGGTCAAATGACCAAATTGGATAAATTAAGCCCATAGATTGATTGATATATGTTTGATTATGAATTTAAAATGATTTTAGATATTTCATCTGAATTAATTTAATTTAATTTTGATTTAGGTTCAATAGTGACTCAATTAACCCATTTGATACCTTATTTGATTTAGATTTGTTTAGATTTAAGTTTAAATATGTTCGTTTGATAATTCTGAGCCTTCGGACTGACTTTGTTTGGTTGAATTTGTTGTGTTCACTTTGTGACTTGGTGGAGCCTATATAGCTGAACTTTAGTCAAATAACCTAAATGGCCACTTTATATCCCTCTTGAATTCAGTTTATGTTCATTTATGTTTATGTATTAATTATAAGATTTTTGTTTGATTTAATTTTAATTTTTTTTGATTTTATTTACTTTTTATGAGTTTAAGTAATTCTGGATCCAAATAGGTCAAATGGGTCAACCAATCCAATTATCCATATCTAGGCTCAATTGAATTTGAATTTGAAATCAGATATGTTTGATTTTATGTTGAATTTTAATAAGTTTGTTTGATTTGATTTCCCTATCTAATTGAATTAGTTCAGGTTATAGTGAGGTCCACTAGATTGACCTAAATTTTCACGCTAAGGTATTAAGTTTGATTTGATTTCAAATTTAATTTTGGTTTTAGATTTATATTTGATTTTGATTTATTTATACACCTAATAACTAAGTGTAATATCTTAAGTGCCTAAGTAGAAAGCCCCTAATCTAAGATTAAAAGTCCTAATTATTAGGATTTGGGGTAATGTTAACCTCATCCAAAAATAAGTTCAATAGACCCAAATACTTTGTGTGCCATTCTTGTGTCAAGAAAACTAGTCTAACAATTTATCCTTAAAACTTACTATAAGACTGACACCTTATGAGGTCGGCAACTAAAGTCAAAATAGAACTACACTCCATGCGGTTAGCAACTATAGTGTAAGATTGACACTCAGTGAGGTCAGTAATCAAACTCAAAAAGGACCAACACTTCATGCTGTTGGCGATTGTAGTGTAAGACTGATGCCCCATGAGCTTAGCAACTAAACTCAAAATAATCAATACTCAATGTGGTTGGTGACTATAATGTAAGACCAACACCTTGTGAAGTCAACAACTAAACTCAAAAAAGACCAACACTCTGTGTAGTTGGTGACTATAGTATAAGATTGCACCCCTTGAGGTTAGCAACTAAATTAAAAAAAAAAAACCAACACTCTGTGTGGTTGGAAACTATAGTGTAACACCGACACACCATGAGATTGATAATTAAATTCAAAAGACCAACATTCTGTGTGGTTAGCAACTATCTTGTAAGGTCGACACCTCATGAGATTGATGACTAAGAAAAGACCAATTCTCTTAATTACCAAGTCAACGATAAACCCTTGATAAGAGAAACTAATGTATAATGTGACTACATAAAGAATCTTAAGTCAAATAGAGCTATTAATAAGTGAGCATCATTGAATGAGTATTCATGAACTCACTATGCTAAATCAACTACCCAAATCAACTACCCAAAAAAACCACTATTAATCAGTAATCCATATATTCTTAAGCTAAAAATAGAGCCATTCACACATCGACCGGTGAGTATCAAATTAATAAAAGAACATTCATTTAAAAATACTCAAGGAAAAATAAATCCAATCAGCATCGTCCTTGATTATTTGTTGTAAGATTCTTTGGTACTCTTTAAATTAAGAAACCCAGCAAACTTAGCTTCTCTCTTATGCAACTCTTTAGTCTGATGTAAGAATTCCTCATCCAATTTTCTCTTCACCTCAGCAAGGTGAGTAAGCTCTATGGTCTTCCTCTCCTTCTCCTCTTCTTGGTGAACAACCTCAACTTGAGACTTCTAGAGTTATCAATTTCTTTATTGTACTCACCAGCTAGGACCCACTCACAAAGGCCTCCTTCCTCTTCTCAAGAAATTTTTGACTACCCTCCCAAGTTGACTACAACACTATCACCTGAGCAGTCATGATAGCATGTGATAGATGAGCATTGGGGAGGTCACATAAAGAATAATCAAGATCTCATGAGATGATGGAAGTTTCGAGCTCATAAGCTTTACAAGTACGCTTGTACAACTTTGGAATGAATTTATCCTCCAAACCTTCTTCCTCCTCTTCCTCTTCTGTAGACTCAATGATCTGTTGATGACTACAAGGAGTCAAGCCAATTGCTCACTTTTTGGACTTTCTTGGATTTGTACTCAACCTTGCCTCGTCAACCACCCTAGTAAGAGCTATACTCACCCCCAACTACACCCCCCCCTTCCCCACCACCTCTTCCTTCTCACCGACCACTCACTTATCAATCTTATAGGAGAAGTCAGTTCATTATTGCTAATCACTCATTCATTGATCTCACACTCACCTTCCTCAAGGAATTAGACAACTTCAAAGCTAAGATTAGGGGTAAGAGGAGTCACCTCTCTTATGAGTAAACAAGAAAGAAAAAATTTTGAAAAATGTGTCACCAAAGGAATAAAAGGACTATATATAGAGAAAATTTATGACACCACCTAGATTTCAAGAATTTCTTATTTAGTTAATCAAATATGTCATTAAAGAATAAACATATTATCTTGAAAGATAAATATGTTATCCTATAATATATTTAATTACTTAATAAGGACTTCTAAAGCTAATGAGTCTTTTTATATTCTAGAGATTTTTTCCTTAAACTACATGAAAATGTAAGACGAGGTTCATTTTAAACTAGGTTTGTAGTTCCCTATAATGGTAAGCCATTATAGTTAATTACATCCTATGAATGAAGAATCTCTTTCTAAAAATACTCTCGATTAAAGGAATAGACTTTTATTTCTATGGATTTCAAAGCTTGTCTTAAAAAGTTGTTTAATTTGGAATTTTAATAGGAAACACTTCAAAGAGGAAGAGTTCTTTTCATAGGCCAATTAGGATTAAGTTGGAAATGCAGATAAGTACTGGGATTCCTAGTAAGCATTTCAACTATTCTATCATTGAGTTTTACATTTTGAGATCAAATTTAATAAAATCTTGAATTGACATTTTATTAGAAATCTAAGACTTAGATTCTAGTAGCACAAGATAACAAAAATGCCTAGTGGATAAAGACATATTTCAATATGATAATTCAGACCCTAAGTCTACAAATGCTTCTAACATAAGTCAGAGGCTTGACTTAATATAAAATTTATGGGAATTATCAATTCTTTTTCTACCAAAAAAATTAACATATCCCTCACTATTCTTGACTTATAACCTAGAAGGGTTATTAGCTAACACCACCTAAAGGATTTTTTAAAACCATATGTCCTGTCTTATGTATGCAAGATGGCTACTATTACATTTAAATAAGAAGCTCAGAACTTAACTCACTCTCTAACCCTAAGATAATGTTTGGCATGTTATGCACCTAACTAATGCAATAAATTTCATCTTATATATACTTTGACTCATAATTCATTTTCAAGCCCTTGGGTAAAATTCATGCCTACAATGAGATGTCATTATAAATGGTCATAGGCCAAATCAAAATAAGAAGGCACACTTCCCTAGGAAGGGTGGCCATCCCAAAAGCTCAGATACCCCCTTATTTGCAATAGGTAAAGTGCCCAATTGAAGAAGAATGAAGGATATGCTCTCATGATTCACAAAAGGTAATCTACTTTAAAGTTATTCTTAGGGCCTTTATTAAAGTGAGGATATGAATTTTTATTTCATGTTTGAGTTGTTTAAATTTTAGTAGGGTAGAAATTTTAATTTTTCTAAGAGTTTAACGTGCTTGGCATTTCATCACAGAGCACATCATAGAAAGAAACCTAAAAAAAGCATACATTTCTATTATGGAGTCGAAATAAATTATGCCATATTAAATTAATAAAATAGACTAATGTGGTCGAGTACTATGGTACACACTAGAAGATAGAGAAAATGGGCATTTGAGCTCTACCCATATATAGCCTAGCCTAGAACTAAAAGTTTTGATCTATTGAGTTCTTCTTTCAAGATCATCACCTTCTTTAGGGACCTCCATGGGCTTCATAGGGGACCACCAACTAGTAAAATCAGTTCCTACTATTCTTAGACCCCATAGATCCTAACTTAATTTCAAGCTCAAATTACATTTTAAAATTCTTAAAAAAATTTTAAATCCTTGCAAAATTGATGTCAAGAAATGCATACAATACACAAGTAATTTATATTTTTTTTTGCAAAAAAAAAAAAGAAATAAATGTAACATCTCTACTTGGGGTTCCACGGTGCTATCACCGCCTTACAGATTCTAGAAATGCAAATCATTCCTGATAGTTATCTACTTAAGTAACACAATGTCGTGGAGCTATAATCCTAATGCCTAAGTGTTGTTGCAACGACCTTCAGTTTAAAAGCAAGAAAACTAACCCTTCCCACCAACTACTTCCCAGCAGTGATAACTGCCTAAAGAGGAGTAGGGATAACATTTATAGGTCAGAAAACCTCCTAAGAAGTAGGAATGGTTATCCAAAATCTCTGTAAAAGAGGGGGAACTACCTAATCCCCCCTCTTCTTCTTTGTCTTTTTTCCACTACTCCATCTCTTGTTCCTGGTCTAAAGTCTAAGCATTGCAATGCTCTGTACTCTCCACAATGTATTTCTTACTACTGTATGAGGGTGTCTTCTTCTCACATGAGACAAGATTGAAGCCAAGTGTTACTAACTCCAAGTAAAAGTTCTTAAAAAAGTCATTTTATGTAATTTTCCCTTAAATAAAAATTCAGAAGTTTTCCATCATCAATTTGGGGTTTAGTGAGAAATAAAGTCTCCCGCCATTAATCTTAGATCCAAAGTAAGGAAGAAGAATTCAAAATTTTTTTAAAATATTTTGCACAAGAATCTCAAGAATATAAGTTTGAAGACCTCCACCATTCAACTTAGTTCTAGCATGAGATAAAAATCCTCCCTCCAATGATCTTAGATTTAGTACAAGGGAGAAGAGTCCTTTTTACTCTGAAACACTATAAAATCTAGCATTGTTAAAGTATTATGCCATCAAATTTTTTTGAAGTTATTAAATTCTCTAAGAAACTAGTTCAAAATAGGGTTCTTGCTCTGAAACATCAAGGTGCTGACCATTTGGGAAAGATAGTTTTGATTCTCTACCTCGTAGGGCTAAAGTGCCAAAAAATTCAGCACCGTGGTGCTAATTTCTCTTTAGTGTCTTACTTATAGACCACAATGCTAATATTTTAGTACCATAGCACTGCCCTCTTGGGTTACGAAGTTAAGAAACCTATTAGAATAGTGCCTAAGCGCTATCTTTCCAGTGATGAGGCACTACATCTTCAAATCCATTCCACCATTGAACTTCATTTCAATGTGGAACAAAATCCTCCTTTTAATCTTGGATCCAGAATAAGGGAGAAGAGTTCTTTGCACTAAAAATCATGAAAACTACAATTACTAAGGTGTAATGCTACCAAAATTTTAAATTTCACCAAAAGTATTGAATCGTAGGCATTGACGAAATAGTTCCTAAGCATTGAGGTTCCAACACTGAGGCACTAAGTCCTCAAGAATCTTGAACTTTAGATGCACATTCCATAATGCCAAGGTGTTGATGTTCTATGGCTGAGGCACTGATCTCTTAGAAATATTAAACTTTAACATTCATCTAGCAGTGCCATGGTGTTGATGTTTTGACGTTGAGGCACTGTGTTATTGAAAAAAATAAACTTTAACACTCATCTGATAGCGCCATGGTGTTGAAGTTCAAGTGATGAGGCACTAATGCTCTTAAGAAATTAAACCTTAGTGACCTAACTGATAGCACCAAGGTGCTGATCTTATAGTGTTGAGTCACTGATCTCTCTAATATTAAACCTATGTCATATCTATAGTGCCACAATGCTATCCATTTTGCACCGAGGTGTTGAGTTCTCAAGTTTTGAACTTATGGCTTCCAGCTAACGATGCCAAGGCACTAATTTTGCAATTCCGAGGCACTGAGCCCCTACCATTGTTAATTTATTTGAACTAAAAATTTTATTATTAAACTTTTAAATCATGGAGCAACCATAGAAATAAACACAAAGTATAGAAAAATATCTTTATTAACATAAAAAATTATAACAATAAGTTTTTACAATAAATAAAAGAGAAAAAGAAAAATATAAATAGTAATAAAAAAGAAGGGGAAAATTAATAATCATATTTACTATCATCCTCCTCCTCCTCTTCTTCTTCTGGCTATGGTGCGGTGCTCACATAAGGTTGATAATGTGGCACTGCTAAAAAAGAAGCTTGACCCAGTCCCTCATGAAAGCCATAGGTTTTAAACATATACATAAGTGCTGAGTTAAACTCAACCATGTATGAAAACTGCTGCTGTTGCTGACTCATATGGTGGTCAAATTTTATCCTCAGTTCCTGCTGTTGTCGACTGATTTCACCAACCCTTTTTATTTAATCTGAGACTTGTCCTCTAATTTTTTCAGAGTTTCTTATTTAAGGTCTTCGAGTATTTGAGTATAGACTGAGGAGCGTGTGACATTTCTTTCACCTCAGTCCTCAAGCAAAGTCCTTCAATTGTTCTTTTAGTTAGGGGAGCCCTTTCAATTAAGACTTCTTGATCAGGCTCCCCTTGTGCACCCGTCATAACACACAAGAATGAATTAAAGAAGAATGATCATACCCTATAGTAATACTACCTCAAATCATATTACAAATAGAATTATAAATATTCCTCCCTATATCCATAGTAAGGCCCTTTTGAATTATAAAATTTAAAATGGCTCTATCCCTAGTCACCTCACTAATATTATTATTGGGTATTAACTTAATAAAAATGAAATAATGCCAAGCTTAGGCCTCAATAGTAAGAATAGTGACAAGAATTTGATAATCTTATATTCCTGCCTTTCCACTAAATATTAGAATTTTTAACAGTGAGGAACTTAATAATTTCATCAAAATCGGTATAATCATTATGAAAGAAGAGATACCGATCATACACTACATCTTATAAATTATAATATACATTAATAGTACTACTATCAAAACTTACTTATTTTCTCTGGACAAAAACTCTATTATTTTGGTGCTCCTTCATCTTGGCAAAGAGTTCTCACATCACTGGAATGACGTAGGAGTTATTATCATAAGCTAGCTTCTCCTAGCCTCATTCATTGATAATTCTATCTAAGCTCCTACCCAAATTAAAGAAACTCCTCTCCAACATTAGATGTTTGTTTAGAGCATGGTTGTATCGTTCCTCAGCTTCTACACTAATGAACCTGTTAGTGTCATTGATAGTTATCATATACTTAGCATTGTTGATGTACTTTATCGGCATGATGGCTTTACTAAAGTGGAGTAAAGACTAAAGAGAGGAAAATGTATAGGGACTCTAAAACCAAACTAAAGATTTAGAATTTAAAATAAGTAGCAAAAGGGGTCCTTCTAATAGAGTAGACCCAACACCACAGTGCTTTATTGACAGTGCCGAGGCGCTAGCCTCTCGATTTCTAAAACATGGGGCCAATGATCTGGTGCTAAGCTTGCATCACTGAGGTGAATGTCAGCATACTAGAATGATCACCACACCAATCAAAAAGGCATATTTATTGTATTTATAATAATTAATTTTGTAACCAATGCCATGTAGGAAATGAGACTGACCAATGATTTAACGTTGTGTGCTACGACATAGTGCCATAATGCTAGTCAAAAAGTTTATCCTTTGTCATTAAAAACGTTTGTATGTCTAGAAACCTATCTAAACTGACCTTTGACTGGCATTATGGTGCTATATTGTTAGCACCTATGTGACAGCCAACTAGTCAACCTGATCAAATTATTCCAATCTGATTGCAACTTTTGTGTTGCGGCACTATCCTTATAGCACCAAGGTGCTAAACCCTCGAGTTGAAGACACAAATTTCTGCATTATAATGCTATAGTGTTAATTATTCAATCCTAAGGTGTTGTGTTAATAGTGTCAAAGTGCTACCATGATAGCACTTAGGTGTCATATTCGTAGCACCAAAGCATTGCTCCCTAGAACCATGAATTAATATTCGCCATGTGAATACCTAAATAAATATGACACTCCTAAAGAATGTAAGTCCAATCTACTTATTTTCTATATGAACATCCTATAAATTTGGCATTTTAAAGTGTTGTAAGTTCAATCTATACGTTTGTCATGCAAATACCCATATGACATTCCAAAAGGATTTAAGTTGAATCTATTCGTTCGCCATATGAACACCCAACATTTTAGCATTCCAAGGGATGTAAGTCTAATCTATGTTCATCATGTGAACACCCTAATAACATTCCAAAAGGATGTAAGTCCAACTTATATGTTCACCATCCGAGCACCCTATTGGGTTTTTAATAGATGTAAGCCCAGTCCTATGTTTGTCATGTGAATGTCCCTATACTAAACCTCTAGCCTATTCAGAATATCTGAGATAAGGCAACCCATGCTTGCTAATCAGACTCCCTAGACATTACGACTAGCCCTATGATATTGCTAGACTAGAATAATGTAGTCTCGAGATGACATAACCATAGAATCTTGTCATGTGAACATCCCTATACTAAACCTTTGGTATACATAGAATATCTGAGATGAGGCAACCCATGCTTGCTAATCAGACTCCCTAGACATTACAACTAGCCCTATGATGTTGCTAGACTAGAATAATGTAGTCTCAAGATGACATAACCATGGGATCTTGATCAATACTACCCTTCTATTTCTTTTAAATAATCATCCACACCACACCATTATACACCAATTTTATATCAGGAATTGATATTATTTCTAGCCTTAATCGAGAGTACTCTCTTTCTATGGAAAGAGGGGTAATTAACTATAAATTCTTATATTGATAGGAAGTAGAATCCATTTTTAAATAAACCATAACTTAATGTTATGAAAAATCTAGTTGAATATATATCAATCTACCTCATAAAAAATATACTACTACCTATCCTAATAAAGATGGTGGAGGGTTTTCAAAAAGATTTTTTTTAATGAATAAAGTTTTGGCAACTCCACTAAGGATTACTTCTCTCTCCACTT
This sequence comes from Cymbidium sinense, assembly GCA_021442155.1. NCBI lineage: Eukaryota > Viridiplantae > Streptophyta > Magnoliopsida > Asparagales > Orchidaceae > Cymbidium > Cymbidium sinense. The sequence continues at coordinate 23,866,635 of CM038229.1, forward strand.
TTTATTGGAAAAATTAAAATATATAGTGTCATCATATACTTAAATATCAAGTTATATTCTTATAAAAAGTTTAGATCTATGACCAGGTTTGAAACCACTATTGGAAAATTTCACACATGATGGCTGTCAAGTTTGGAGAGGGGTCCACTTTTAGATTCCCTCAAGCTATAATTAACATTAATTCTACTGGAGCTACTCTCTAGTTTAAAATAATTTCTAAGGTCATTCAATTTCTACCTACTGGACATATAACTGACCCTATCATTAAGAGTATTGAAATGCCAAAGGCATTCAATAAAGGAAGAAGGTTGAATGTAATCATTCCTAATGAGCCTAAACCTAAAGCCTTAACCTCAATGAGTCTATTAAAGGCAATTCCAAAAATGCCTGCTAAGGATAAAATGGCCATTAAGCCAAAGCTAAAGTGTATCATCGTCAATCCATTTAGCAATGCGTCAAGAGAGCCTGTTATCCCACAAGATGCTAATTTTACTCCAGGCAAGCATGATCATGAAGTATCTTTCTCAGGCACCAAAATGTCAATGAGATCTCGAAGAAGGTACAATGCTTCTTGCAGAGCTGTTGGATTGCCTGTTCATCTTGAATAGCAGTATGCACCACTAGTGGAAGCAAACATACCCACCAATAATAACTTTGACCCACTCTTATGGGTCAAGAAGAATAGCTCTAAAGGAGCTATAAAAAAGTTTTTTGGGATGAACATACACATCCCATGTCACAGAATTAACCATAGAAAGAGGAGATCATCTCCTCCAAAATCTATAAAGTTCTAAAGGCTATTAAAAATAGAAACCATCAAAGAAAAATTAAAAAGTTGGCAAGCTAGGTCGCCAACCAAACCAATTCCTACTCTATGAGAGGTGAAAATATTGAAAAATATTGTACCTAGCTTGAGTAAAACTCAATGCCTAGGGTTTAATGTTTGATGAAAACCAAAAATGAGCCCTTAAGTACAAGGGTACTCGGTGGCTAGTTGTTGGAAAGTCTCGACAACCCCCATAAAAAAAGGAGAATATCATATATCTAGTGAACACTAGGGTGTGACATCTAGGATGCATTTCTAGAGATTCACCACTAGAATGTCTTAATCAATTTGAGTACCTAAAGAGTTCTAAGTCATCAAAGACGAAACAACTCAAAATCAACTAGCCCCACCAAATGACAAAAGGGTTGAATCTATTATCATCAACTGGAAATGCCGGTCTGAAAAAATTCGCCTAGTGGATGATGAGGTAGATAATCAACTCTTCTAGGAAGATGAAGATTTTCTAATTAATCAAGAGCAATAAATCCAAAACTTCCAAAATATTGAAGATATGGATTTTATGAAAGTCAAAGTTCTTCATGTGGTCGATACATGTTTCCAAATAGAAATGTGGTACTCAAGCAATAAAATGAAGAAGAATGTGAGAAGAACCGAAATCATTAAGAAGCTAGAGGTGAAACTCAAGTAGAAGTTGAAGTAGTTGAAGAGCTAACTGATGTTCTAACAAGGTTACAATGACAAATGGGTTCTCAACTCCAATGAAGAGACTGAGAAATCAACCAACTCAGCAACCACCTCACTGAGATGAATGGGCTAAAGAAAGAGTTGGTTGGTCAACTTATCCTTATAGCAACTACAACATTGTAAATACCTCCAAGAAATCCTCCAAAGATAATCAATCCAACAACTGAAACTGGGGCATGCAAAATGCTGCACTCAACTTGCCAACAACTTCAATGCAAAGGCAAGAAGCCTTATGAGAAGTTACATTAAATATCCATCAAGAAGCTGCTATTATTACCAAGTCCCAATTACAAGATCACGTTAACCAGAAAGTCAAAGCAGTCATTGCTTCAAAGATTGTTAAACAACTTGTTGGAAAAGGTAGACCATATCCAGCTGAATACAACCAAGTACAGTATCTTAAAGGATACACTGTGATGAAACTTACTACATTTTTAGGCATAAAATTCAAGATAGAATTTAGCCAGCCACTTGTAGAAATACCAGAGAGAATGACACATTACTGCTATGACAGTTTGTTAGTAGCCTTACCAACACAACCTTCAAGTGGTATGTTGAGTTACCAAATAACTTAGTAAAAACCTTTGTTAAGTTGGAAACACTCTTCGTTAAGAGATTTGTATGTACAATCAAGAAACCAATGATAGTAAATCTTAGCTTGGAAAAGAGAAGAAAAGATGAATGTGTTACAAAATATATTACAAGATGGAGGAATCTAAGCATGAAATATAATCAACAGCATGCAAAAAAGCATATAGTAGAACTCCTCATAGGGAACAATAATGATCAAATGGCCCCATATCTAGCTATGGCTACAACTAATACTTTCCAAGAATTATTGGATCATGTAGCCAAGTTCAAAAGGCTCCCAAAGCTAAAATGACTTAACACCAACTATAATAATAATCCCTTCAAAAAAAAGAAAGAAATCTATGTTGCATGATTCAAAGAAGAATTATGTGAATACAACATTCACATTCACAGTTGACAACAAGGGGAATAGGGGTGTGGCAACCTCGTGACTAATAGAAAAGCTGATAGAGGATAAAAAAGGGGGCTAACCCTCCAAGAGAAGATGGCTAAATAGTACTCATTATAAAAAGAATGTACTGCCAAGATCTTTAAACTCTCCCAAAAATTGGGATTACAATTGCGAGAATCACATCAGTGAAATCAAGTAGACAAAGTTGATGATCTCAACTATTGTCCATTCCAAAAACTTATAAGTCACGTAATTGAAGATTATTTTGTCTTCAAAGATTGGGTAGAAAAGAGTTATCAAAATAGGTAACTCACCTTATCAGATAGTGTACTGGTACTTCCTAAAAATGAAAATAGTGATTGTTGTTACAACACACCCAATCCAGGTCTAGGATGCAAAAAGACAAATATTGAGCTAGTTGGAACTCAAAATATAAATAATGATAAAGGAAAAGCTTCACAAACATATGAAAAAGAAGAAGGTGGTTGGAAGACATTCATCTCAAATAAAAAGAAAACTAAAATGATGATTAACATTCTTTTAGCTATAGAAGGAATCCAATGGAAGAATTCCTTAGAGCGTGAAATAGATCCAAGAAGGCTCTTTCCCAATTAGGGGAAATTTTTATATAATATAAAGAAGTAGACAAAAAATAATCAATATTTTTTAGTAAGGCCCCAAAAATCAAAGAAAATGAGAAAATCTAGAAAAATAAAGTCTGAAACACAAAAATGATTGACTCTTTAGAGGAGTATAAGCAACATTCTCGAATGTCAATTAATTTGGAGGAATATATGCATCACTTATAACTTGACATGAGAAATTTTGAAGTAGAGGTTTCAAAAGAATGTTGAGTCATAAACATGCATGAAAATTTTAATCTTCAAACCCAAAGATAATTATGTTATGTGATTACAACTTCAACTGACTTTGAAGAAGAACCATGCTTTCTTAGTGAAAAGATTTTAAAATGGAAGGCCAAGTCATGCTCAAAGAAATTATATCTTAAGCTAGTAGTAGTTCTGAGAGTACTAAAAACACTAAAATTTCTAAAGAAACACAGAATTTAGAGACTTCTTTAGATAAAGAAAACCGGACTGAAGAATTAACTCAAGTCTAGCTAAGGAATGAAAAAAGAATTTCTCCACCTCCACAATGGAAAGCTAGTTATAAAGACAGAGATAGTCAATTTAATGAAAATGCCCACCACCGACTAAACCCCAAAAGTTTACCAAAATAGGGGTAGACTATAATGTTTTGGTACATTTATGCAGGCTCCCTGCTTTACTAAGTATTTATGATGCTCTCATATTATCCAAAGATATATGTGGACATTAATTAAAGCATTGCAAAATCTAGAATAATACGAAATATTATTCATTGAAGAGAGGATGAAATAAGACTTAACCTCTCAAAAATTAGCAACCATCCCATTAAGTGATGATGACCTATTGCTAAAGACAATTGAACACTATCAACCCTTTTATGTCATAGCTAAAAGAAATTCTACCCAAATAAAAAAGATATTGATCAACTTAGAGCTTTGAACAATCTCTTAACAACTAAAATGCTTCGAGCACTTGCCTTGGATACTCGTTATCTATAAAAAATCATAGTATTCCTACAAGGATTCAATGAATATGGACAACAAATTCTATATGATCAAAGCAAAAGTTGCTTACAAAGTACTCTTTGGTAGGCTGTGGATTCATGAATACAATATAGTTCCTTCAACTTTCCATCAGTGTATGAAATATATTCAAAATGGTGAAGAACATCAAATTGATGGTGACATTAATCCATTCTTAATACATGAGATCAAGATCTACAATGATGCCAAGTACTTCATGCATAATAAAGTACATGAAGTTAATTCCCGAAGCAAGTGGCTCCACCTATCATGTTAATGCTTAAAGGTGATAATTCAATGGGTAGAAATATCAATGAATTAAAGCAACCCATGGTAACTCCACACCTTGGTAGGGATATTTAAGATGATGAAAAGGAGTTAGTACTTTATCAACCTAAGAAAGCCTCAGCTAGCAAAACGAAAGAAGAAGTTATATTAATAATATGACAAAAAAATTAGAGAAAACTCATGTTTTGCTAATAAAGATATTTGAGTCTCAAATATTCAATAAAGTTATGAAAATAATTATAGTACCAAGGGCATATATAAAATTCTTAACAACTTTAGAAAATGTGGAAATAAAATAGTTGAAAACTTTCTATATCCTTCCCAGAAGAGGTTATAATGAATGTGGGATCCTTTTCTACAAGATAGAAGAGAAAATCATATATCCCACACAAATGTTATTTGAAGAGGATGATTTTAATGAAGAAGATATTTCAATTATTATTCATCAATATTTTTCATCTATCCTAAAGAAGCTGGTTAAAAGCAACATTCAACCTATGCAATCAAACATTCAAGCTTGGTTACTTAAGAGGCTCTACCAAAGGGATAATACTCAAAGTTTCATAGGACATGGGAAGTTCACTACATGGGGATTAAGATATATTTCTTTGACATCTCCTTCAATGAGTGCATGCTATGCCATATAAAAAAAGACTCTTTTGAGGCTATGAATAAACAAAGGGATGTTTTACATGAAAATATCTTTGAAGATGAATTAATAATTGACCACAAAGAGGCCCCAAAGAAATTTTAAGAAGGCAATCAAGCCAACCTTTATGAGTGCTATCCTTAAATCAAAAAGTTTGGCGGAATTAAAAGCACTACTCTATGAATACAAAGATTGCTTCACATAGAATTACAACAAAATGCCAAGCCTATCACTAGACATAGCTGTACATAAGCTTGCCATTAAACCTAATGTACATCTTGTAAATAAAACATCAAAGAGAATGTAATTAGAAATTAAAGAGTAAGTATTCGCTAAAACCAAAAAGCTTATTGAAGTAGGATTCATCTGGGAAGAGAAGTATGATGACTAGATTATCAATATTATTCCAATAAGGAAAAAGAATGGATGAATATGTGTCTACATTGACTTAGGAATTTAAACAAAGCATGCCCAAAAGATGACTTTCCACTACCCAATGCAGAACTCATGGTAGATAACACATCAAACTATGATATATTCTCGTTCATGGATGGTTCATTAGGAAATAACCAAATTAAAATGGCTCTAAAAAATGAAAAGCATATGTCCTTTTGCATACCAATTGGCATATATTGCTAAAAAGTAATGTCATTTGTCTTGAAAAATGTCAACACTACATACCAATGGGCAATGACCCGCCTCTTCAATGAATTCATACATAAGTATGTGGAATATTATATCGATGATTTGGTTGTCAAGAGAAAAAATAAAAGTGAGCACATAAGTGATTTAAAAGTTGTTTTCCATAGAATTCAAAGTTTCAACTTAAAAATAAATCCATTGAAATAAATTGTTGGTGTGGCTTCTAAAAAATTCCTAGGCTTCATGATGCGCTTTAGAGGGATTGAAATTAATCCTTAGCAATAATAGAAATGCCATTGTCTAAGACCTTGAGGAAACTACATTTACTATAAGGTAAATTAGCTTACATTAAAAGGTTCACTTCTAATCTTTCATGAAGATGTTAACCTTTGATTCGATTGATGAAAAAGTATGCACCTTTTACATGGGATGATGATTTTTAAGAAGCATTTAATAGCCTAAAATAATATTTGTTACATTTGACAGCACCAATAACTAGTAAGCCATTGATAGTATATATAGTAGCCTTAGAAGAATCATTAGAAGCATTGTTACCTTAAAATAATGAAGAACGAAAGGAAAATTCCCTATACTATATAAGTTGACATTTGATAGAAGCCAAATAAATATTCTTCCATTATGAAGAAATATCTAGCATTGATATTTGCTGCTAAAAAATTATGGCACTATAAGTTATCATATAAAATAACTTTGATATATAAAGTCAACCATCTTAAATTCTTAATGACTAGACTTACCCTAACTAATCACTTAGCTAAATCGGCAATCCTATTACTTCAATTTGATGTAACATATGTCCCATAAAAAGCTATAAATGGGCAAGCTCTAACTGACTTTCCAGTTGCTCATCCCTTGTCGATAAACTCTCTACTCAATGATGAATTGTCGGATGAACAAATCTTTGAAGTGGAAGAAGATCAACAATCATCAGAATATGAGCTCAACTTTGATGAATCCTCATCAATAAAGCTAACTAAACTACCTAGTTTACTTATAGTACATGTCAAAATTGTCTAAATATTTGTGACACTACAAGGTATTTTTCTTCCATATTCATATAGTCTGACCGAACCTCAAACCAACAATAAAGTTAAATACGTAGCATTAATCATGTGTCTAGACTAGCAATTATCATGAAAAATACATATTTATGTAAATTCTCAACTCATGTTTTGACAAATAATTAGGACTTTCAAGATAAACAAGCTTGAATTGGTGCTTTATAAAATGCAGATATTGGAGCTTTTAAAACAAATCCATAAAGTAACAATTACATGTGTCATGTTAGGATAATGGCAAATCTTATACATTAGCTAAATTTCTTAAATAAATGGTAGATCCTCAGGGAGAGTCAATTATAATAATAATCCAATGTAGGCCAGCATTGACACTAATCCTTCTACAAGCCTTTAAAGCTAAAGAAAATTAAGAGATTTCAATGATAATAAAAGAATATGATTGACAAGAACCATTCATCACCTATCTTAAAGGTGGAAGATTACTCAAGGATAAATCAAAGGCTCATTAAATTACACAAAGAGCATTATGATATGCTCTTATGAATGATACATTATATCAATGTTCATTTGACCAATTATTGTTGAGATGCCTAGAACTAGATGAAGCTAAGATGATGATGACAGAAGTCCATAGAGGATTATGCAGTGCACACCATTATGGTCTAAAAATGAGAATCAAAATTAAGCGAATGAGATACTATTGGCCTAGTATGGTTCAATACTGCATTGAACATTCCAAAAGATGTCATCAATGTCAAATATATGTAGATGTTGCATCGACCACCTAATCACTTACATACAACGATGGCATCTTAGCTATTTAAAAGTTGGGGAACTAATATAATTGGCCAAATAGGTCCTCCATCATCTAAGGGATATCATTTCATTTTAGCTACCATTGATTACTTCTCCAAATAGGTAGAAGTAATTCCATTAAAAGAAGTTAAAGCGAATAATGTAGTGAAATATTTTTGAGATCATATCATCTACTAATTTCGAGTACCTTAAAAAATTATATTTGATAATAGCACTACCTTCAAGAATGCCAAAATTTATCACTTTATTGAGAAATATGAGATTGACGATATTCTTCAATATACAATCCAAGGGCTAATAGTCTTGCAGAAGTATTCAAAAAAATGTTGGTTAAACTTCTTAAGAAAATTCTCTCTAAAAATAAAAGAGTATGGAAGTCTTTTGGCCATACCATACTACAAACAAAACTACTACACAAGAAACATTGTACTCATCAGTCTTCAGATTAGAAGTAATACTTCCTCTTGAAGTAAAGCTACCTTCACTTGGTGTAATAGTTCAAAATGAACTCACAATAGAGGAAAATGTTTAAATGAAACTCAATTATAGGCTCAATAAAATCCAAAGATATATAGAGTAAGGATAATTTGGGCTCATGACCGCATGGATTGCCCAAGAAGCTTCAAAGTAAGAGAACTAGTACTAGCACACAGAAGGCCTATCATTTATCATCAACAAGCTAGTGGAAAGTTTGACCAAATTGAGAAGGGCCATATATCATTGAAAAAGTATATGAAGGGGGAACTTATCAATTCATTGATGCAAAAGAGATAAGACTTATGCACCTGTAAATGGATAATATCTCAATAAATGTTATGCATAATTATTTAAAGTATTATACTTTCCAAATGCAAGAGTCAAAATCAACTCTAAATTGATCAATTAAAGGATACTCTTCACATAAGTACAAGACAAATATTTTCATCTCAAAGAAAAATGCACCTTTCAATATGGGACACTTATAAGCCTTACAATGTAAGGAAAATTTTTCATCAAAGAGAAACATTCTACAATTGAAGTTGTCCTAAACAGAGACCCATCATGCATGAAGGAGTTGGATATAAATTAAAACTAAGACTCATCATGCTTATAGGAGCCAGATTAGATCAATCATACCCAAAGAGGTCGAATCTAAATTTAAACTAAAAATTCAACGTGCTCAAAGGGGTCAGATCAGATCCATTATTCTCGAATAGGTTGGATCTAAATTTAAACTAAAATCTAATATGCCTAAAGGGGCTAGATTAGATCCATCATGTCTAAAGGGACGAGATCTAAATTTAAACTAGGAAACATCATGCCCAAAGGGGCTAGATTAGATCCATCATGCCCAAAGAGGTTTGATCTAGATTTAAACCAAGGGGGCCAGATCAGGTCCATCATGCTTGAAGGGGGCGGATCTAAAACTTAAATTTAGATTTCATCATGCCCAAAGCAATTGGATTTAAAACTTAAATTTAGATTTTATCATGCCTAAAGAGCTAAATCTAAACCCAAAGTTAGATTCTACCATGCCCAAAAGGGCTGCATCTAAATATAAATTGTAGATCTTTCAAGCCTAAAAGTACTAGTTCTAAAACCATAATTTAGATTCCACCATGCTTAAAAGGGATAGATCTAAATCCAAACCATAGATCTATCATGTTCAAAAGGGTATCAAATCTAAATCTAAACTTAAATCCAACATATCCATAAGGACTTGATTTAAGTCAAAGTATAACTAATATTCCCAAAGGGGTGAGTCTAAATATAAATTTGGATTCAATATGTTCAAAGGAGAATTAAATCCAAATATAAATTTAAACTCTTTGAAATAAAAGAATATTGAATCAAAGCTTACAAGCGTAGGTCATTACAAATTTAGATTTTTTTAGTTTTATAATGCTAATAAAATTATATGCTTCTCTTGTCCAGATTTAATCCAAATTGGCTATAATATTTAACTAGAAAAAGCCATATGGTATACCTCCTATTGAGCCCACTAAGGAGCATTGTGGATCACTATTAAAGCCCATGATCCATATTGTTTAACTAGATTGCATGACCGCTATCATGGCATGAGGATATGTTAAAGGGTAGGGATATTTTTTAGGATTAATTTTCTCAATCATCATGCATTCTACCTCTTGATTTATAGTCCATCAAGTCATGATCCGGTTGATTGGGTTATCAATTTAAAGTTGAGGCACATTCTTGATGTTCCTTTAAAGTGGGTCATAGATCACTTTAGCTTTGGATATAAGGAAATACTTAAGCTAGTCCTGCAGGCTATGAGAAAAATTTGTGACACCACATAGATTTTAAGAATTTCTTATTTAAGTAATCAAATTCATCATTAAGGAATAAACATATTATCTTGAAAGATAATCATGTTAACTTGTAATGGATTTGATCACTTAAACACGGACTCATAAAACTCATGAGTCTTTTTAATATTCTAGAGATTCTTCCCTTGTATTACATGGAAAAGTAGAACAAGGTTTATTTTATATTAGAATCATAAACTCATATAAGGGCAAGCCCTTATAGTTAATTACATCTTAGAAATGAGGATCTCTTCCTAAGAATACTCTCAATTAAAGAAATAGTCTCCTATTTCTATGAGTTTTAAAACTGGTTCCAAAAGATGATTAAATTAGAACTTTAAAAGGGAGCATTTCAAAGGGGATCATGTCAGGTATGATATGCACCTAACTAATGTAACATATTATATTTTTTTTTACATATTGACTCATAATTTATTTAAGACTTTTGGGGTTTGCAATTTATGCTAACAATGAGATGCAATTAGAAGTGATCAAGGACCAAATCAAATCAAGAAGGAACACTTCCCCAAGAAGGTGGTCATCCTCAAAGGTTAAATTCCCTTTATGTGCAATGGGCGAAGCTCCTAATTCAAGAAGTTAAAATAATATGCTAGCATTGTTCACAAAAGCTAATTATTTTGAGTTACTTTTAAGTTGTTCCTAATGCTTTAATTTATGTGTGAAGTTATGAATTTATTTATTTTTGTTTCAGTTATTTAGATTTAAGTTTGGTAGAAAATTTAATATTTCCTAAGAGCCTAACACCCAGACATTTCATCACAGAAACACAACACAAAAAGAAACATATAAATGTAGGCAATTTTTATTGTGCATCAAAAATAAATTACATCAAATTTAATTTAAAAGAATAGGGCAGTGCAGCTAGGTACTATTGTACACCCTAGAAGAAAGAAAAAAATGGCCAACTAAGCTCTGCCTTTATACAACCCAACCTATAACTCAAAGTTTAGATCTTTGGGTTTTTCTTTAGGATCATCTTCTTCTATAAGGACCTCCACAGGCTTCATAATGAACCACTATCCAGTAGGGTCAGCTCCTGTTATTCTTAGACTGCATAGATCTTAACTTAATTCTAAGCATAAATGACATTTCAATTTTAAAAAGAAATTTCTAATCCCTACAAAATAGGCATTATGAAATATAAACATCATTCTAGTAGCTATATTTGCAAACATACTAGCTTAAGATTAGTTGTTTGCCAAGCCCACCTATCCTATTAGGCTATACTTAGGGACTTAAGGGTACCTACAAGAATATATCATCTATTTATTCTTATTACAATAGTACTTTTTGGCTTATCCCCTATAGAAAATAGTGTTATCCTAAAAAGAACATCCAAGCATCCAAACTAGCGGGTAAATAATCCTAGCAATTCATTCTAAAGTAACACACCAAAAAATAATAAAAATATTTTACATCACATCATAGAGTATGAGAACATCGAACTAACCTAAGTCTAGGGTTAGTGCCCTAATAATCTAGTGTGTGAAGAAAAATCAATTTGTGTGGCATGACTTTACAAGATATTTAAAGTTCAAGTTTCAGTTTGGGTTTCCAAAATTAATTTAATTTGATTTTGAGATTTTCACTTATCATAATTTTCTTCATAGGTACAAGTCATTGTTGAACTAGAGGCTTGAGATATTCTTCATAGGGTTTAAATGGATTTTCATATTCTTTAAATGTTTCATTTAACCTTATGTTTATGATTAATTAAATCCTTTAACTTTAGAGGATTGGGTAAAATTTTATTAATGGTAATAATAATATTTTAGATTATGAATTTTCATAATTTTAATGATTTTTTTGATTTATTATTTCAATTATATTGACCTAAGGATTCGAAAGTCAATAACTTCATATCAAAAGGATAATTAATCTTGAAAGTTTTATGGCAAGTGGGATAATTTAAATTCTTTGAAGTTTCATCCTAATTAGATATATAATTTAGGTTTAATGAAAGTTTTAATTATTTCAATAAAAATTAGATTAAGCCTAAATTAAGATGAATTAATTAAGGGTTTTATTTTTCTTAACTTCCTCTCTAGAAGATGAATCCCTAGAGGGTTTGTTTGAAATTTTTGAAGTTTTGGTTAATTTAATATGATTTTCCTAAGTTCAAATTTACTAAGTAAATTAATTAATTCAATTAATTAGTTAATTTGGTTATTTTATGTTTTATTGGATTTTAGAGAGTTTTTATGAAGTGTTCAGGTTCATTATGGTTTGTGGTAATGATTTGAACTATTTTCATAAATTTTCATGATTTTTCTAATTTAAAGTTAATTTATTTCATTAAAATTAGATTTTATGGTTGGAAATTCCATACCTTTTTATTTACTTTACAATAAATTATGAAAATTTACCTAATGTGTGTCTTTACACTAATGTTATTTCCTCAAAGTTTCAAATCAATTGGAGTAGTTGTTAAAGATAAATTTAAGTTTGACTATTTTCATTTAAACTCAAATTAACTCAAAATTATCAAATAAAAATTAGGGATTTTGTGTTTAATGGATTATTCTCACTAAGATGAATCCATAGAACCTTTATTTAGATTTTTTATTAGCATTTTATTTTTAATAATTTTTAAAATTATTTGGTATTTTTTACTTTTATTTAACACAAAAAATTAGGAATTTCCCATTTTAAACGGTTGTTGCCATGTGGTGCAGATGTGGCACTGCTTTATGCATGACAGCATCTGATTAGGCCACATAGGATCTTTTGTTATTTTGGCGGGGTATGGAATTTGATTCATTCGATTGGACAACTTTGATCATCCCATAACTTTCTATAAGGATTAAATCATTTCATGTGGGTAGATTGGAACCGTCCATTCCTAACAAAAGAAATAGATGACAGCTTATATTTCTTTTGGCTGTGATGAAAGCCAAATGCAATCCATCAATTTGAGGTGATTTTTGGTGATCTAGCCAATGAAATCACTTGATTGCAATTACAACTTCATCAAGGGCTCAAATAAAATACATCTATGTGGCTTGATCTCATTTGAGATCAAGTTTGTTTTAAAAAAGACCAATGTCACATAAAAAAGGGGTAGGTTTGATTGAGTACCTCATCGGTGATAATCTCTGGCAGTGGGGATGATTCGAAAAGCTTCGTGGGAGCTCCATGAACCTCTAGGAAGAAGGAATTGGATTGCCTCCCTGTGGCTTCACCCATTTTTTGATAGCATTGGTCATTCTCCAGCTTGTCAATGGTGTGGTGATCGGGGGAAAAGTGAGCTTGTCTTCGTCTTGCTTAAGGAAGGTGATAGGAAGCTTAGATAGACTCAAGAATCATTCTCTTCTCTTTTACCATTATTGGTTGAAAAGTTTATTGCATGGAGAGCTCACCATGGTGTACCAAGGTGATTGTCACCCTTGGAGGCTAGCTCCAAGGGGTGGTCAGTTAATTGAGGTCAGTCCAAAGCCATGAAGATGAAGTGAGGAGAAGGAATCAAAGAGGCATCTTGGAGTGGGGAGGGTTTTGTTTGCATGCTACACCTCATTTCTCCATGAGATATTTTCCTCTTTTGGATGGATTTTAGCATCTATTTTACACCTAACCTTGGCTTCTAATCATCCTTAGCTCACCTTAAGATGAGTTTAGATGACTGAAAATGTGATTAGTAAAAGCTTTAAATTTACATTCTCACCTTTAATGCAATTAGGTTCAAATCAATTTAAAGTGAATCAAATGCATTTCTTTTGATTAATTGATTTTGGATGTAAGTACTAATCATTATTGATTGTCTAATGACTGATTTATGAATTAATTGATCTATACTACATGAAGGTTTGATGTCATTTAAGTTAGTTAGACCCATTTAGCTTGAATGAATAAAATTGGATTTTCTAACCTATTAGGACATTTTAGGATTTTGGTTTGAGCTTAATTTCGTTCAATTTTTCATTTATGATGTTTTATATTTATTGATTCCTTTGGATTTTAAATTTATTTTGATATGATTTCAACTTGACCCATATAAGCTTTAATGAGTTAAGTTGAGTTCAATTGAGTCAAATGATGAATTTGACTCAAGTAAGTTATATTTGGACTCCAATCATGTTTAATCACATGTGCAAGATGATTTGGAGTGATTAATTTCATTTGATTTAGAGTTGATTTCAATTTTGGCCCAATTTGACCCAAATTGGTCTTAATGGGTTAGGTTGGATTCATTTGGGTCAAATGACCAAATTGATCAAATAAGACTTAGTTGGATTGTGTTTAATAATCATTTCCAACTAATTTTGAGCAATTAATTTGGATTTAAACTCAATAAGGCTCATGTAAGCCCATTTAGACCAAACGATCTAATTAGTCTAATTAATGCCTTAATCAAATTATATTTATTTAATTCATGTTCAAATATGTTTATTTTATCATTTAACTCAATTGGAAGAATTTTATTTGGTCAAATTTTGGTGGGTTGGCCTTTAACTTGGTGTGGCCCACATAAGTAAAACCTATGTTAAAAGGGTATACCAAATTTGACCTTCATTTGGGTTTGACTCCATTTATGTTCATGTTATGATTTCATGGTTTCATTTTATTTTAATTTGGATTTATTTTGATTTAAATTAGATTTCATTTGGATTCAAATTTAAGCTAAAATGGATTAAAATTTCAAGTGGAATATGTTTGTTTACTTTTTGTTTATGTTTGAGATTTTGGTTGAGTCCACCTAAACCCATTAGATTAGATCAAACCCTAGAAAGATGCACTAGGTTACTTATGTGGTGTCCTAGGTGTAATTAAGAAGCTTCTAAATCTAAGATTAAGTATCACAATTACTAATTTTAAAAATAATGTTAACCTCATCCAAAAATGAGGTCAACAATTGGAACCCCAATATATGTGGTGGACTAACTAGAGTACACCGCACATATTGGTTTGATTGAATTAGTCAATGCTACAAGCATAAGCTTGAAAGAATTTGAGTTTAGCTTTAGAATTTAGAATTTCAAATTTGGTTTTGATTTTAGATTTTACTTTGTGTTTGATTGTGAAAGATAGGCATAAATACATCTAAATTTATTTTAATCTAAAATGTTTTATTCTAAGAAACTTAGATCCATTAAGTTTCAAGAATGGTAGGGTTGCTATTAGGAAAAAGCTCAATAAGGAATCTAATCCTAACACAAAATCATAGATGCCACAATGGATACTTATTCCCAACTTCACTATGTAAATTTTAATTAGAAAAGATACCACTAAGGGATTTATTCTTATCTAGTTAAATATTATGAAGGCTTCTTTAAGGACTTAATTCCAACTAAAATAACTAAGGTTAGGAAGAGGGGCTTTCAATAGCTTAATTCCTAATCTTTAAAATTTTGACTAATAGGTAGGGGTCACATGGACTTAATTCCTAACCTAAGTAGTTTATAGGAATGGGGTGTTTAATGACATATTTTCACTCCTTAATTTCTTTTAGTTTGAGCTACAAAAGTTGTCACGAAGACTTAAATTCTAACATAGTGAAGTTCCGCTAACATGAAGGGGCCTTTAATGGCTTAATTCTAACTTGAATGAGCTTGAAAAGGAAAGTGGTCTTCATCATTTAATCCTATCCCAAATTTTCTTGCTAGGATGCCTACTAAAGGACCTAATCCTATTTGATTAGATATTAAGAAGGGGCCTTCAATGGCTTAATTTTTTCTTAAGTAGTTATAATGAGGAAGAGGGGACTTAATGACTTATTCCTAAACCTCAAAACTTTGTTTTGCTAGGATGCCTACTAAGGTGCTTACTCCTCTTTGGTAAACTATTAAGATGGGGATATTTAATGGCTTAATCCAACTTAAATAGTTGAAAGGAAGGAAATGGATCTTCATGACTTAATCATAACAATGTAGTCTATTTAATAGGTAAGGGTCTTAGTGACTTAATCCTATCCTTATCTTTTAGAAAGAGTGCCTACTGAGGGAGTTACATCTCTCTAATTATATATTAGGAAGTGGCCTTCAATGGCTTATTCCAACCTAGATAGCTTAGGTTGAGGAAAAGGGGGTCTTGATGATCTGATCCTAAACCTCAGATTTTGACTAATAGGAAAGGGGTCTTAATGACTTTATCCTATCCTAAAGAGTTTAACTCATAGGAAAGGGGTTTTAGTGACTTAATCCTATCTTATGAATAATAGGAATGGTGCCATGAAAATCTTATTCCAAACTTAAAAAAAGTTTATAATAAGGGTGCCATGGATGGGCTTACTCTTAACTTATAGAAATGTACAAGTTTTTCATTAAAGAATTTAAGAAGATCGACAAAAATTTAAAAGTCATTACATAGAATTTAAAAATGGAATGGTATTTGTATTTAGATAATTTGTAAAAGATACAAAATTTTTATTGATGACCACTCTTGAAACTAAAGTACAATTTCTACATAATATTTCTTTAGTTAACATCTATTTATAGGTGGCAATGGATGTTCACCATTATAAGTACACAATTGATAAGAGCCTCCTTTATAAGCTTTATCCACCATGAACGGTCCTTCCTAGGTTGGATTGAATTTATTGCCTATTCTATAATGAGCTAAAATTGGTCGTTTAAGAACCAAGACCAAGTCTCCTACTGAGAAAGTTTTAGGATGGACCAAGTTATCATGTGTTTGAACTATACGGGATTAGTATATTTCAAGAACTTGTTGAGCTTTCAAACACTTTCCTTCAAGGATTTCAGGTTCTTCTAATCAAAGTTTATGATTGTGATCTATTATAATGTTGTTATTAATGGTGATCTCTCAAAAAAATACCTTCGAGGATTTGCTTCACCATCTTTGGAAAGATGTGTGGAAGTATATTTTTATATGAGGAAGATTGACATATATTCAACTAGATTTCCCCTAAAATCATATTAAAGTTTCTTTAGATCTAGGTTCCACTTCTTATGGACACAAGCCTCCATAGTTAATTTCCCCTCTTATCACAATAAGAGAGCACTATTGATTAAGGTTAGAAACAAAAATACCTATATGATATGCATTTGGTGTCTTAGAGGTGTGTGTGGCGTGGATGATTATCATGTAAAATTTGCATAACAAATAAAGAGATTGAGCTTACATCCTTTTGGAATGCCAGAATATAAATTAAATATTTGCATAATAAAAAATACAAGTTGCCAATGTATAGCATACATCAAATAATGAGTGAAGTTATTATTTAACTTAAAGCATATATTAGGGGGAAGATGACATGCCCGATCAATATCCCATGGTTCCATCATCCCAGGATATCGTTGTCCCTAGTCTACTTAGTAAAAGAATTTATTCTTGACTGAAGAATCTTTGTTAGTAGCCATGGGTTGTGTCGTCCAAGGTGTTCTTATAGACTTGGGATGTATTTATCTAAAGAGACAAATTTAAGTCAACCTTAGCCAACAGAAGGCTTTTTGCTTATTAAATATGTTTCATGATTCATAGATCAAGAAGTGAAGCCATTTAAGGAACATATGGGATATTATCATGTCAAAAATATAGTGGAGCTATATAGATGTCAAGCCACTCGGTCAAAGGGTTCTAGTCATATCCATATTTCATGTGGCACCCTTAGGTGGCAAAACCACGCAGATAGAAGTCATAAGCCACATCTTTACTAGCATAAGATTATTTGAGTGTGGATATAAATATATTTATTTGACATGGGCTCTTTGTGATCAAATGTTTTCTTAGCTTGTTATCCTTGATAAATGATGATGGATGGATAAATGATTATTTTCATTAAGTTATATTTAATGATGAACTTCATTTAATGTATACATATTCCCTCCAGTTGAATTTTACAATTGGCATGGCCATCATCGGGGAAAGATTATTTTTTGGTAACCCAAACTCAATCATAAGACCCAATCAGAGAATTAACCCTTGAAGTATCCTCAAGTAGTAAAATTAGGCAATTATTATTGTGTCGGTGGCCATGTAGGTGATTCATTTTATGTTATTCTCAGCACCTCGACATTGAGAATATGGTACCTAGGTGTTATATTGCACCATGGAGCTACATGGTTGGCGTCATGGCATTACAATTATTTATCATGTTGACCATTTGAGTGACACCCTTGGTGCTAGTCACATAGTGCCAAAGTGCTATGAGACATCTACCTAAGTCTCTTTTTCTCTAGGACGTAATAGTTCGGTGCTATAATATTAGCGTCGTAATGATATTTCATCAGTGCCTTATAATATGATCTTTTATAACTTTTTTTCATGCATTAACACCCATCTCCCTTGTTCTTGATCTAAGACCAACGAAATGAGAATTTTGTTTCACACTAGAACTAAGTTCAATGGTGGAACAGGTTCCCAGGCATGGTACCTCGACATAGTGGTAATGGTGCTGCAGCTCTGTGTTAAATAAATAAAACCCGATAGCATAGTGCTTTGGCATCAAGTATCTGGTGCCCTGACACTATGAGGCAAGGCTCCAAGGACTTTATTCTCGAGAGCTTAGCGCTATAGTGCCATAGAAATACACATATTGAATAGGAATTCTTGAGTATCTAGAAATTTTCATAAAAAATTTTGGCAGTGTAACACTTTAGTAATGTTGAGTTCTCATATTTTTAGTTCAATTCACCCTTATTATGGATCTAATACTAATGGAAGAAGGTTTCTTTTTTTTTCTCACACCAAAAACTAAGTTCAACAGCAAAGGTTCTTTCTAAATTCTAGGATTTTACAAGTATGGAAGGATTCTTTTTTACTCTGAATTCAAGGTCAACAGATATATGCCATATGATTGGTCACTAGATCTAAAGTTTGTAGTAATGGACTTGGCTTTAATCTTGTGTGGGAGAAAAGCAACCTTAGAAATCTCCTTATAATTCTAGTAAGAGAGTAGTGAAGAATTAAGAGTTAAAGGAAGAAGAAGCTTAGGGGAACAATCCCTCCCTTCCCTTTTATAGGATTGTATTTTTAGTTGGGCAGTTTTCTCTCCATAATTGTTCCACCCCACTCCCTTGGGTAGTTGTTATTGTTGGGGTGGGAACAATGGTTTTTCTAACTTTTTTAAAATTGTAGATTGTCATCGTAGTGCCATGTCACTGTAATGGCAGTGCCGTCATGCTAAATTATCGACTTACCAATTGGACTAGAAGTTAGCTTTCTAGAAGAATTATAGTTGCACCTTGGTGCCAAGGTCATAGTACCATGATGCCATGGGAAAAAAATATTTTACTTAATTTTTTGATGCAAATAAAATTGCCCCCCAACAAATGTGTCATGTTGATTGGACATGATGCATTCTTTATTCTCTTTCTTTTACTTATATTTAGAATCTGCCCTTTTAGGTATGTTGAATATATTTAGGAATTTAAATCCAGCCCCTTTATCATAGATCTAGCCCTTTAGGAATGATGGATCATGATTTAAATTTAGATTCTCTCCTTTTGGGCATGACGGATCTGATCCAATCCCTTTAAGCATGATGGATCTGATTTAAACTTAGATTCAATCCTTTTAGACATGATGGATCTGATCCAACCCCTTTGGTCATGATGGATTTAATCTAACTCATTTGGGCATCATCAATCTGATTTAAACTTATATTTAGTCCTTTTGGACATGATGGATCTAATCTGGCCCCTTTGGGCATGATAGAACTGATCATGCCTTTGGGCAAAGTGGATCTTTTATTTAAATTTAGATCTAGTCCCTTTAGACATGATGGATTTGACCTAGGCCTGTTGGGCATGATGGATCCATTTGTACATGATGGATATGATCCAGCCCCCTTAAGCATTATAGATCTAATTTAAATTTAGATCCAGTCCCTTTTGACATGATGGATTAGATCTGGCCCATTTAGGCATGATGGATTTTGATTTAAATATAACCAGGGCCCTTTGGGCATGATAGATATTGATTTGAATTTGCTTGATTAGACAACATTTCCCTTTGATATGGGGTCTTACTTTGCAAGATATATAAAATTTCCCCATATTAATAAGGAAATTTATCATTAAAATGAGAATATTTCCTTCATAGTTATGGATAATATTTTGAGATATTTTCCATTTATAGAGGGCACAGGCCTAATGCCTTTTGCATCAATAAGCTGATAAACTCCATATTCATATACTTTTTCAATTATGTAAGGTCCTTCCTAATTTGGATTAGATTTTCCACTAACTTGTTGAAGTGGAATGATGGGCCTTCTTCGTACCAGTACTAGTTCACTTACTTTGAAGCTTCTAGGGCAAGCCATATGGTCATGAACATGGGTCATTCTTGTTCTCTATGTCTCTGGACTTGTTTGGCTTGTAGTCGCATTTCATCTAAAGTTTCAATCTCTTCAAGTCATATTTGGACATTTTCATCCACTGTAAGCTCATTTTGGACTGCTATGAAGAGTGAAGGTAGCTCTGCTTCAAGAGGCAGTATTGCTTCTACTCTAAAGACAAAAGAGTATGGCATTGCTTGTGTTGCAATTTTGTATGTAGTACGATATGCCTATAATGCTTCCATCAATTTATCATGCCACTCATTATTATTTTTAGAGAGAATTCTTTTGAGAAGTTTTGCCAATGTTTTGTTGAATGCTTCTACAAGACCACTTGCTCTTGAATTGTATATTAAAGAATACCACAAATTTATCTTATATTTCTCAATAAAGCAATAAATTTTGGCCTTCTTGAAGGTTATACCATTATCTGATATAATTCTTCGAGGTACTCTAAATGATGTGATCTCAGAAATATTTTACCAAATTGTCAGCTTTTACGTCTCTTAATGGGATTTCTTCTGCCCATTTTGAGAAGTAATCAGTAGTGGCAAGAATAAAATGATGTTCCATAGATGATGGAGGATCTATCAGGCATGCTATATAAGTTCCCCAACTTTTGAATGGTTAAGATGCTACTATTAGGTGTAAAACATTAGGTGGTCGGTGTAGTGTGTCTGCATGTATTTGACATTAATAACACTTTTAGCATGCTCCATGCAGTCTTGAACCATGTTGGGCTAGTAATAACCTATTCATTTAATTTTCATTTTCATTTTATGTCCAAATTAGTGTGCACCACATAATCCTTCATAGACTTTACCCATTACTATCCTCGCCTCATCTAGTCACAAGCATCACAACCATATTAAATCGAAAGAGCATCGATATAATACATCATTTATAAGAGTATATCATAATGCTTTTTGTGAAATTTGATTAGCTTTCAATTTATCCTTTGATAGTCCACCTTCTTTAAGATAAGTGATAAATGGTTCTCTCCAGTCTTCTTCTTCTATTATAATGAAGGTTTCTTGTCTTTATTTAGCTTTAAAAGCTTGCAGGAGGGTTGGTGCCAATGTTATCCTACTTTGGACTATTATTATGATTGGCTCTCTCTGAGGGTCAATCATTTCTTTAGCTAATTTAGCTAATGTGTCAGCTTTTTCATTATCTTGATATGACACCCTTGTAATTATTACTTCAGAGATTTATTTTAGAAGATCTAGGACATACTTCTGATAAAGTGCTAGCTCAAGCTTGTTTATCTTGGAAGACCCGATTATTTGTCAGATTATGAGTTGGGAATCTCTAGACCCACAACTAATGCTTTATATTCAGACTCATTATGAGTTTGAGGTTCTGTCAAACTATATGAATATCAGAGAATACCTCCTTGTGGTGTTATAAATATTAAACCAATTCTGACATATATTATAGCTAAACCATGCAGTTTAGCTAGCTTTATTGATGAAGCTCCATCAAAGTACAATTCTCATTCTTATAGTCAACTTCTTCCACTTCAAAGATTTGCATATCAGGTAATTGATAGCTGAGTGGAGAATTTTTCTGTAAAGGATGCGCAGCTAAAAAGTCAGCCAAAGCTTATCCTTATATAACTTTTTGTGGGACATATGTTATATTGAATTAAAGTAACAGTACTACCCATTTACCTAAACAACCAGTTAAGGTAGGTCTAGTCATTAGGAATTTAATAGGGTTGACTTTAGATATCAATGTTATTTTATGTGATAACATATAGTGCCACAGTTTCTGAGTAGCAAATATCAATGTTAGGCACTACTTCTCAAATAGAGAATATTTTATTTCAGCTCTTATTAGACCTCATCTTATATAGTATAGGTCATTTACCTTTGCTTTTTCATTATTTTGTGCTAGCAAAGCTCCTAATGACTCTTCTAAGGCTATCGTATATAGTATCAATGACTTTCTCATTATTAATGCTGCCAGAATTGGGGGATGTAACAAATATAATTTTATTTTTATCAAATGCTTCTTGATAGGCATCATCTTATATAAAAGGTGCATCTTTTTTCAATAGTTTAGTGAAAGGTTAGCATCTCTCCTACATATTAGAAATGAACCTTCTGATGTAAGCTAATTTGCCTTGTAATGAGCGTAGCTGCATTAAGGTCTTAGGTACTAGAATTTTTATTATTGCATTAAGATCAATTTAAATCGCTTTGTGATGCACAATAATGCTTAAAAATTTTTTTGTATGTCACTCCAAAAAAGCACATTCCAACGGATTCATTTTTAAGTTGAAACTTTGAATCCTTTTGAATACAACCTTGAGATCACTTATATGCTTGCTTTGATTTTTTGCATTTTATGACTAGATCATCAACATAATATTCCACATACTTATGTATAAATTCATCGAAGATATGAGTCATTGCCCTTTGGTATGTGGCACCGACATTCTTCAAGCGAAATGACATCACTCAGTAGCAATATGATAATTGGTGTGTGGAAGGACGTATGCTTTTCATCTTTCAGAGCCATTTTAATTTGGTTATAGCCTAATGAACTCTCTAAGAAGGAGAACATATCATAGTTTGATATGTTATTAACCATGAGTTATGCATTAGGTAATGGAATCCATATTTTGGGCATACTTTGTTTAAGTCTATGAAGTTGATGAAAACATGGATTTGCTCATTCTTCTTCTTTACTAGAACAATATTGGCAATCTAGGTAGCATATTTTTTTTCCTGGATGAATTCTACTTTGAAGACTTTTTTGGTTTCAACAATTACTTGATCTTCGATTACTAATCACATTTGCATTAATGCTTATTTTATAGGTGGTACATCATGCTTAATGGTAAGTTTATGTATGACCACATTTGGTGATAATCCTAGCATTTCATTGTAGTTTCATGTGAAGAAATCTTTGTGCTCATAGAGTAGTGCTTTTATTTCCTCTAATCTTTTTGATGTGAGGCTAGCACTAAAAAAGGTCAGCCTAGACTCTTCTTTAGTACCTAGGTTAATTTTATGGAGTTCATCAATTGTGGCCTGATATCCTTCCTTGAATTCCTTTGGGGCCTCTTTGAGGTCATCGATTAGCTCTTCTTCGAGTATATCATCACTTTTATGTCCAACATCCCTTTGTTCATCTATATTTTCTATATTGATTTCTTCTTTATGGGATATGACATAGCATAAGCTAACTGTGTGGGGTGCTAGGGAAATATATCATAATCCCCATGTATTGAATTTTTTTTAATCTAAGGGATTTTGGGCATTATCTCCTTACTAGAGCTTTTTAAAGAACTAAGCTTGAATGCATGATTATATAAGCTGAATGTTGTTCTTGACCAACTTCATTAGATCCAATGAGTAGTATTGAGAGATTATTATTCAAATATCTTCTTCCTCAAAATTGTTATCTTCCAATAACAATTGTGTGGGATTTAGAGTTTTCACTTCTATTTTATAAAAAAGAATCCCATATTCATCATAGCCTTTTCTAGGAGAAATATAGAAGGTTTTTAGTTATTCTATTTCTTCATCCCAGAAGCAGTTAAGGCTTTTATGTGTGCCTTTGGCATTGTAATTATCTTTATAGCCTTAATGGAGACTTGGGATTCATGTACCCTTATTAAAGAAACATGAATTTTCTCTATTATTTTGTCACCTCACTGGTACTAGCTTCTTCTATCTTTTGGCTAGTTGAGTCTTTCTTAGGTTGATAAAGTACTAATTCATCTTTATCATCCTCAGTATCATTGCTTAGGTGAGGCACTATCATGGGCTACTTTAATTCATTTTTATTTTTACCATTTGAATTATTACATTTCAGCATTAGTTTTTTAGGCAGAGCCATTTGCTTCTGAGATTTTACTTCTACTGTTTTAGGCATGAAGTATTTGGCATCATCATCAATCTTTATTTCATGTATCAAGAACAAATTCATGTCACCCTCAATTCAGTGCTCTTCACCATTTTGTATATATTTCACACATTAATGATTGGTTGAAGGTACAATGCCATATTCATGAATCCACGGCCTACCAAGAAGTGCTTTGCAAGCAACTTGGGCTTCGATTATATGGAACCTAACTTTTGTGTACAGTTTCCTAAAGCATATAGGTAGACCAAGAGATCCCAAAGTTTGTTGTCCTTGTTCATTAAACCCATGTAGGAATATTGTACCTTTATCCAAGTAGTAAGCATTTAAAGCTAGCACTCATAGCATTATAGCTATTATGAGATTGGTTGAGGCACCAGGATCAATCAACATCCTTTCTATGCAGACAGGGTTACTCTTAGGTGTGACATAAAGGGGTCGATTATGTGTGATCATTCATAATAATAAGTCATTCTCACCAAATGTGATGGTTGCTAATTTTTGAGAGGTTAAATCTTTTTTTATTTTCTCTTCTATGAAGAATGCCTCATATTATTCTGGATTTTGCAAGGCCTTGACTAATGTCTCACATATATCTTTAGAAAATATGAGAGCATCATAAATGATTAGCAAAGTGGGGAGCTTGTGTAAATGAGCTATAACATTATAGTCAACCCTTATCTTGGTAAATTATTGAGGTTTAACTGGGGGTGGAGGTGCAGGAATTCTTTTTTCACTCCTTAACTAGACTTGGGTCGCATTTTTTGTCTGATTTCCTTTATCAGAAGAAGTTTCTAAATTCTATATTTTTTAGTGTTGTTAGAGTTTTCATTACTCTTAGTGTTGCTACCAAGTTTTGGATGTAATTTCTTCGAACCTGACTTAACCCTCCTTTCGGTAGGTTTTTTGAAAGCATAGTTCTTCCTTAGAGTCAGTCAAAGTAACAACCACATTTATGACACGATAGGTTTCTATCGAAGCTTCTTCTTTTGAATTTTTGTGCTAAGTTTTAAATGAGCGATATATTCCTCCAACTTAACAGGCCTTTGAGGAGGTTGTTGGTACTCCTTTAAAGAGTCAATTATTTTTTGTGTTTCAAATTTTGATTTTTTTGATTTCCTCTCTTTTTTTAATTTACGGGGCTTTGAAGAAGAAGCTTGCTCTATTTTTTTTTGCTTCTTCTTATCATAAAAAAATTTCCCTCTGTTGGGGAAGAACCTTCTTGGATCTACTACAAGCTCTAAGAAATTTTTCCATCGAATTTCTTCTATAGCTGCAAAAATGTTTATCATCCATTTGGTCTTTTATGAGATGAAAGTTTCCCAACCACCTTCTTCTTCTTCTTCTTCTTCTTCTTCTTCTTCTTCTGTTTGGGGAGCCTTTCCCTTATCATAAGTTGCAGTTTGAATCCCAGCTGACTTAGTGATTTTTTCCTTCAACATCCTGAATTAGGCGAGCTATAATAACCTTCACCTATTCCTTTTTATGATGTATCAGTAAAGTGTCTAATAAGGTGAGTTCTCCATTTTGATTACTCTTTTCTACTCAATATTTAATGATGAAATAGTCTTCAATTGGGTGGCTTATGAATATGTGGAATTGACAATAGTTGGGATCATCAATTTTTGTCCACTTGGTATGGCCGTTGTGACTCTTGTAATTATAATCCCAACTTCAAGGCATGTCTAAAGATCTTAGCAGTACACTATCTTTTGAACGAGTACTAGTTAAATATTTTCTCTTGAAGAGTCAGCCCTTTTTTCTTATTTTCAATCAGCTTTGGTGCTTGTTGCGAGGCTACCACTCATTGTGAGGTTATCGCACCTCCATTTCCCTTTTTATCAACAATGAAGGTGAATGTTATATTTTCATTATTCTTCTTCATGTCATTCAACCTTAGTTATTTATTTTTTCCAAAGGGATTATTATTAAATTGGCACTGAGGCCTTTCGTTTGGGTAACCTCTCAAATTTGGCTACACGATCTAATAGTTCTTAGAATGTATTAATCATGGCCATGGCTAGATATGGGGCCATTTGATCATCAATATCTCCCATGAGGAGTACTACTGCATGCTTTTCTGTGAGATGTTGATCACATCTCATGCTTAAATTTTGCTATCTAGTAATATACTTGGTAACACTCATCTTTCCTTCTCTTTTCCAAGGTAAGATCTGCAATTATTGCTTTCTATACTGCCCCTACGAATCTCTTGATGAAAAGTGTTTCTAACTCGGCGAAGGTTTTTGCTGAGTCATTAGGTAATTATTCCCCCCTTCCCACTCCCGTGCATTGGGAAGCAATTTTCTTACTTCTTTACATTACAAATCATCATCGCAGTGTCGTGGCACTATCATGGCAACACCGTGGCACCATGCCATGAACTCATCAACTAGATTAATAGCTATCCTTCTAGAAGGATTATCATAGCATCTCGGCACTAAGATCACAACATTGTGGCACTGTGGAAAAAAATTTATTTAATTTTTTTATGCAAACAAAATTCCCTCCTAATGAATATTTCATGCCGAGTAGACATGATGCATTTAGTGAATATTCATTTAATTTTTTATGATTTTATTCAGCCAAATAATGAAAAGAAAGATAACATGAGCTTTAATTATTTTCATTGATGATGTAAGACAATGATATAATTAAAGTTACATCTTCAAATGATTGGCCTGAATCTGCTTAAGCTCTATAGGCCATAGTAGACTATCTTTCTCTTACTTCATGGAGATCTTAGATAGTAACTTTATGGCCATGGGCCAACGAGGAAAGGACCGGCTCCAGTTTATTTATTTCAGCATCTACCTACAAATAATCCTTATTTATAGCTAAAATAGCCTGCCTAATCATAGCTCTTCTTTTTAGTAGATATTATCTCCTTAGTTCTTGATTTAGATGATATATCGAGGAGCTCAATCTGTGCTCTAGAAAGCTCCTGCTAAAAGGATCTCAAGGCTATGAGGTTGTGCTCGAGATCTTGATGAATTAGAGAGACCTGATGTGAAGTAGTGCTAAGTGAGGCCTTCGTAATAGTAATGGTATCTAACATAACTATGGTAAAATTTTATGACACCACATAGGATTTTGGGAATTTTGTTATTTGGATGATCAAATATGTTATTAAGGAGTAAACATATTATCTTGGAAGATAAACATGTTATCTTATATAAGATTCAATCATTTAATAAAAGACTCCTAGGTCTAATGGGTCTTTAATATACTAGAGAGTTTTTCCCTGAACTACATGGGAAGTAGAACAAGGCTTATTTTAAACTAGGTTCAAGGTTCCCTATAAGGGAAAGCCCTTATAGTTAATTATATTATACGAATGAAGGATCTTTTCAAATACTCTCGATTAAAGAAATAAAGTATATTTCTATGGATTTCTAAGCTGTATTTTAAAGGAAATGATATGTTAAAATTTTAATTGGGAATGATCTAAAGTGGCAAGACTTATTTTTGGAAACCAATCAGGATAAAGTAGGAAATATCTATTGATACTAGGATGCCTTGTAGATATTTAAACTATCTTATCATTTAGCCTTAAATTTTAGAATTTAAATAGGATTTCTAGTTGACATTTTATTAGAAATCTAGGACATAGATTTCAGTAGCATAAGGCTGCAGAAATGCCTAGAGTTGAAGGCTTAACTTCAATAGGACACTTCAGAGCCTAAGTCTATAGTGCTTCTGAAAAAAATCAGAGGCTCGACCTTATTCCAATTTTAGCAATTATTGGCTCTTTCTCTTACTCGAGAAAGGAAATCTATCCTTGACTCTTCTAGACTTATAACCTACATGAAAGGGCTACCAACTAACATCACCTAAGCGCATTTTAATCCATGATGCCAAATCTCATGTATGTAATATGGTTGGGTTGTTGTATTTTAGGAAAGAATCTAAGAACCCAGACTCACAGCCTAATCCCTAGGATCATGTAAGGTATGAAATGGACCAAACTAATGCAAATTTTGTAGCTTTTAAATATTTTGACTCATGATTCATTTAAGGTCTTGGGTATGCATTTTGTCTAAATGACATGAAATTAGAAGTGTTCATGGGCCTAATCAATAAGAGATGGAAGGCTATGCCAAGAAGGTTGTCATCATCATAGGTTAGATACCCCTTATGTGTAATGGGTGAAGTACCCAATTCACCAAGTTAGAATAATATGATAGCATGGATTGTAAATGCTAATTATTTCTAGTTGATTTTAAGTTTTTCCTAGGGCTTTAATTTATATGAAGTTTCAGGTTTCTTTATTTTTGATTTTGAGTTGATTAGATTTAGATTTGGTAGAAAAATTAGTTTCCATATGAGCCAAATCGTCTAGGCACCCATCATACAAAACATAATATAAAAAAAGCTGGAAAAGTAGGTTGGCTCTATTACGCACCCAACATAAATCAAACCAATTTTAAATTAAAGAATAGGCTAATGAGGCTAGGTACCGTTGTACACCATGGAAGAAAGAGAAAATGAGTAACCGACTATACAACCTAGCCTATAACTATAAGTTTAGATCTATGCATTTTCATTCCAGGATCATCTCCTTCTTCAGGGACCTTCATTAAGCTTCATAGGGGACCTCTACACCCATCTACTGGTAGGGCCAGCTCTTGCTAATCCTCGACCCCATATATTATAACCTAATTCTAAGCTTAAATTTATATTTTAAAATTAGAAATAAATCGTATGCCTTGCAAAACAGATGTCTGGAAAATACAAATAGCATACAATAATTATATTTACACACATACGGGCTTAGCATTAGCTACTTGCCAAGCCTACCTATTCTATTGGGCTATGCTATGTGATTATTTAGCACCTATAAGAAAATAACATTTATATATTTATTTATGATGGTTGTCTCTTCTAACTCAGCCCCCTACAGAAGACAATGTAAATCCTAAAAATAACATCCAACCATCTAGACTAACAAAAATTAATCCTAACCATCAAATCTAAAATAGGACACCATAAAATAATAAAAAAGGCATTTCACATCACATTATTAGAATATCACAGAATATCATAGAATAACCTAACATAAGTCTAGGGTCCATGACCTAACGATATAGTGTGTGAAGAAAGGGTGTTTGTGTGACAAGACATTGCTAGGCTTCTTAAGTTCAAGTTTCAAATTTAGTTTCCATATTTTAATTTAATTTAATTTCTATACTTTTTGTAATTTTTATAATTTTTCTTCATAGGTGTGTTTCAATGTAGCCCCATGATCTTGGCTGTCCAGACTATATACCATATGATGCTGATTATGAAAATTTTTATTTTTATTCTTTTAACTTCTTTTAGTTTTAGTTTAGTTTATCACGTGTGGTTTCTCTTTAAGTGATTTAATGATTAAATGATCAAATGATTTTATTTTCATTTTAGGTGCATATTATGTTAAAGTATGAATAAGTTTTTAAGAATGAAGAATAAAATAAATTCCATTTTGGGTGGAACCCATTCTACTCAACATCCTAAATCCTTATAGAATGAAACCTTCATCCTATGATGAAGATTCATTCTAAAGGTCTAACTAAGATCCTAAATATCTTAATTAATTCCTTATAGATTCATTTAGATGATTTGATTAAGTTTGTAATTTTTATTCTTTTGAAATTTGATTCTTCTTTTAAGTTCTTTTTGATTTGATTTAATCTTCATTCCTTTTGTTAATGTTAATATTTGATATTTAATGTTTGTTCATTATGTCAACCAAACATATTTAATTAATTTGTTTCACTCTTTTCCATTTTTGTTCATTAGTATTGCTATGTTTTAGTTTGGGTTAAACCTTTATGTTTTATTTTACTTAACCTTATGTTTTATCTTTCATTGTTAGGTTTCATTAAGGTATATTCATTTTATTTGTTTATTTTTTTCATTTAATTTTAGGATGATTTGGTTTACTTGTTACATTTTGATCTATTTATCATGTTTATTTTTGAAGTTAATTTCATTTGTTCATTTTGTTATTGTTTATTAACTTGAGTGAACTTACATTCAATCTTAAGTTTAATATTATTCAATTTACCCATTTGTATTATTTGTATCATCTTGAATTGATTATTCAAATTTAATTATTGTTTGATCTCTTTTATTTCAATAATTTTTCTAATGCTTATTATTGAACTTAGATTAAGATGGTTGATTCCAAGTTATATATTATGGAATAGTTCAAATCATTTCAATTAACTTAAAGAGAATGACAATTATGTTATTTAAAAAAAATTTTTTATTATTTGATATAATGTGATTTCCCTTATTCATCCCAACCTAAGAAGTTTAAGGAAGGGTTATTATTATGATATGTGAAATAAACATAATCAATTAAACCATGATAAACCCATTAATAAACTAAAATATAAAGTGCTTTAACTTTTGAACCCTATAATCTATCAACATATGAATACATTAAAGCCATTTAGATTAAGGAATAAAGTGGCTATAAATGTAAATGTAAAAGATTAAGTTTAATTTAACTTAAAATGACATAAAAGTTAAAGTAAATTTTGCAGTGTAATTAAATTCTACATTTTCAATTATTCTTAATCCTTAACTTATGTTTAATCAAGTTCCTCAACCTTAAAATTTCTTAAACATTTTTATTTAAGAGTTCTCATGTTAATTATGATATCTTAACTTTACGCTATGGATTTTGTAAATTTTGCGATTTTTCTGATTTATTATTTCCTTTAAATTTACCTAGAAATTTGAAATTCAAGATTTCCCAATCTATTGGTTAATTGGGTTTGAAATTATTACGGAAAGTGAGGTTCCATGCCAGTTTTATTTCCCTAAAATTTCACGTTGATCGGATGTGTAATATAGGATTAATTAAGATTTTAATTATTTTATTAAAACTTAAACTGAGCCTAATTTAGTGAGGATTATTTAAGGATTTTATTTTTCTTTCATTCCCCTTTAGAAGATGCATCAAAGGAGGATTTATTTATAATTTTTTGAGTTCTTAATGATTTATTATGATTTATTTAACTTCAAGTTTATTATTTGAATTAATTAATTTAATTAATTGCTAAATTAGGTTATTTTATGATTTGGTAAGTTTCAGTGGGTTCAAATAGTTTATTTAAGTTCATGAGGGTGTGTTATGATGTTTTGGATTATTTCCATGCTTTTCCTAATTTATTTTATTCATATTTAATTTATTTTTATTAAAATCAAGCTTTGAGATTAAAAATTTCATATATTTAAATTTATTATACAATAATTATGAAAAATTCACTTAATGTGTATCTTAACACCAATTTCAATTCTCCCAAGTTTCAAATCATTTTGATCAATTGGTTGGTATTAATTTAGGTTTGAAAATTTTCATTTAAATTCAAATTAATATAAAAATACCTAAAATTAATTAGGGTTTTTAATTTTAATGGATTCCTCTCATCAAGAGGAGTCCATAGAGTCCTCATTTACATTTTTTGAATTTACATTTTTTGAATTTATATTTTATCTTTTATGATGTTTTAAATTTTTTGGTATTTTTCTTTAGTTTTTAAATTAAAAAAATCTCAAATTTTCTCTTTAACTACGTTGGATCCACGAGGATCTGACTTGGCACCACTTTACATGCAGCATCACAGTATTAGTCCACGTGAGATGGATCCTGTGTTAAAATGGTGACATACGCGGGTTTCTTACGGGTTGTTCGATCTTCATGGATTCGACATGGAAACATTTTACACACAACATCTCGGTATTAGTCCATGCACGATCCATGTAGATCCCGTATTAAAATGACAATGCACATGCATTTCTTATGGGCCATCTGATCGAAGATTGGATAACTCTAATCAATCTATGATTTCCTTAATGGATTAAATCAAATGAACTGCCTAAATCTTGATTGTCCATTCCTGATAGAAAGAATGAACAGAGGATATTATCTCTCTTTCAATGGAGATGAATGCCGAGGATGTCTATCGATTCGAGGTAATTTTTGTGATCCAACAGTTAAAATCGCTCGATTTTAATTCCAAAATAATCAGTAAAGTAAATAGAAGAGATCTGTACGGTTTGATCTGCCTTGAGATCAAACTCATTTTGAAAAGCCTCAAAATTGAAAACTTAAGAGGTGGCTTTAGTGGAGTACATCAATTCTGCTGATCTCCGACGATGGGGTTGACCCTAATAGCTTTTGAATGGTGCGATGAGGCTATGGAAAGGAGAAATTGGTTCCTCTTCACATGGATTGCCTTATAGACCAAGCTCAGCTTCTTTTTGAACAACTTTGGTCTTTCTTCGACCTCCGATCATGGGGGAATCGGGGAAAAGTTTTGATCAGCTTCATATGAGGTGGGGAAGGTAATGGAATAGTCCATTTGACTCAAGATGCTCTCTATCTCCTTTTACCATTAAAAGCCGAGAGCCTCTTATGCATTTTTTTCTTCTTCTTTGTTAGCCATACTTAATTGTTGTCCTTGGAGGCTAGCTCCAAGGATCATCAGCTATTTAACAACTATCTATATGTGATAAGGTGGCAAAGAAAAGAGGATGAGGAATTGGGAAATTAGATTTGGCTTCTTAGTCTCTTTGCTTGCCATGGCATATTCCATTATTTTAGATTTTAGTTAGGATTGGATTAGTTTCCTAAGCTTGTTGTCAATCCCTCATAACCCATCTTAGGATGGGTTTTGATGAGTTTATACGAATTTGAATGAGTTTGGTTCTAGCTTGGGTTCATTTGGTGGTTAATTACGCCATTGGATTTAATTTTAATTTTAATTTTTTTAATCACATTTCTTTTTCATTGATTGGTTTTAGATTTGAGTTTAAATTATTATTGATTTTCTATTGGATAATTAAGAATCCAATTAACCCATGCTACATGAGGATTTAATTCAATTCCAAGTAAACCTGATCCATTTTACCTTAAAGGGGTTAAGTTGAATTTGATTGAGTCAAATGACCAATTTTGGTCCAATTAAATTATGTTTGGACTCCAAGAATGTTTAAGAACATGTGTGAGATGATTTGGAGTGATTTATTTCAATTAGTCTGAAGTTAATTTCAATTTTCACCCATTTGGCTCAAATTGGGTTTAATGGGTTAAGTTTGGGTTCATTTGAGTAAAATGACCAAATTGGTCAAATTAAACCCAACGATGGGTTGAATTATGTTTTATTATCATTTCCAAATGACATTTCACAATTAATTTGGGTTGATTTTGGTTTGATTTGAATTTAAATCCAATATGGTCTACTTAGGCCCATTTAGGTTAAATGACATTTAGCCTAATTAAGGCCTCATTGGATTCATATTCTCTTAAATTCATGTTTAAACAAGAAAATATTGTCATTCAGACCATTTGAAATGATTTTATTTGGTCAAATTTTGGTGAGTGGACATTTGACTTTATGGGACCCATTTAAGTCAAACCTATGGCAAATGGGTTGACCAATTTTTGACCTTAATTTGGATTTAGATTTATTCACACTTTTAATTTAATTTCATAGTATTATTTTATTTTGATTTGCATTTGTTTTAGCTTGGTTTGAGTTTCTTTATGTTTAAATAGCTTTAAGGGATAAATAAGATAATTAGATTAACTACCCTATTCACTTTTATTTAATTCAAGTGTCTTTAGATTTAAATTTCTTTAGGCTTAAATTTGAATTTGGTATGGGTTTATCCAATCTTTTTGAGTTAGATTAGATCCTAGAAAGGTGCATTAGGCCACTAAGTGAAGTATCATAAGTATCTAATTAAGAGATTTTTGATCTAGGATGAGGTATCCTAATTACCATTTTGGAAGTAATGTTAACCTCATCCAAAAATGAGGTCAACAATAACCTCCTGATAGGTAGTGCATAATAAGAATATTCTAAATTTAACATCTTTGTATAAGGATTCCTAAAGTTGTAGTTCTCTTGCTTCAAGACCCAAGGCAACCGTACAATCTAATAAAGAGTTTGCCTCTACACATAATATATGAAGATCAGGTAAAACCTCTGTGTTAATGCTTAGTAGTAGGTGACATAGTACCATCACTATATGATATAGACTCTTTAAAGAGCCACACTGTAATGGATTTGAATGCCTATGATGTATCTTGGAGACAAAGCATGAGATCTCCAGGCCAGATAACTGCTTCTAAACTGTATAGCTTGGACTAGGCATAGGATGACTCTCTACACAAGAGTCATTATCGAAGGAATGACATTGAGTGACACTCACTATTACCCAAGTTGAGTCAGATAAGAGTGGTTCATGACTAGTCGCTAGAGTGTCGGATTCCTCTGTACATAAGTCTTCTCCCGTATGTAGAAGATCATCACTAGTGGGCTAAGTAGAAGTTGGGGAGGCTGCATTGGCATTTGTTGATAGTACCAGTGTGACATCACTTTCCCTTCATTCTGTTATTGGTCAAACTGACATTGGTGGGATGGGACCACGAGTGATGTTATATGTCTCTGCTATCCCCATATCATGATCAACTTGTAGAGGACTACAAATATTTCTATCTTCCCTCTCTTAAGCAGATAAAGTCTTTCATCATTGTTTCCTACCACTGCCCTGCTCGTCTAATGATCTTTTGAGGGCATGAGTTGTATGTTAGGATGAATGTAAAATTTGAGCTAGATTAGCTCTCCCCCAATCTACGATTATATATGTAGAAACCTAACATCAAGAAGGAAGAGAAAGTACAGAGAATCCACAATAACCATATATGACTAATCTCTGTGTAAGCCTCATGTAGGGCCACACATAAACTATAATTAGTCCTTAAACAGAGTGAGAAAGTCCATGTTATAGAGGCTACTGCTAGATGAACAAATAGTGGCAATGTCCCTTGAGAATGAGTATCTACTACATTCAGTATCTGTGGTAGTCCATATATAGGTCTAGCCTGTGTGAAGCCGTACTACCTAGACACTCTGTTGGGGGTAATACCCCTCCAAGATCATAGACTCATGGTGGTGATAACAAAGCCAAGCAGGCCTTAGCCCAATGAGATATTATTCTATACATTTTCATTATGGCTTTGATAACAGCAAGGGTGCCTCTCCATTGATAGGAG
The DNA here is from genome assembly GCA_021442155.1 of Cymbidium sinense. Lineage (NCBI taxonomy): Eukaryota > Viridiplantae > Streptophyta > Magnoliopsida > Asparagales > Orchidaceae > Cymbidium > Cymbidium sinense. Next base: position 23,901,706 of record CM038229.1, read on the forward strand.
AGTCTATGAATCTTTGTCCCGGGCTTTGAGTAGGTATGCTATGAAAAGCTGATCTATGGATTATCTGAAAGTGATCCACTATGCATGATAGAGCAAACATGAATGTCTGGATTTGATCCCTATCCAAAGCAACTGTAGCTTTGCTCAGTTGTATGATCAAAGGGAAATGATGTTCTCTGAAATGCAATGGGACAGCTAAATGCTCTTGAATATGTAAGTGAATCCACCCATGTAAATAATGCCAAGAAGCATCCATATTGTAACATCGTGAATCGGTCATGACGCTTACTCAACCCAATCCAAGGTATAAGTAAGCTAGTGTTACAGGTTTGTTGACCTCACTTTTTGGAGTGAGGATTAACATTTCTCATCTTAAACTTAGGAACATTCTAGACAGTTAGATTTTCTTAGTGCTAAGACACTTCTAATGACTAAGGAAACACTAAACCTAAGCTTAGAGACTTAGAGAACATAACCTTAAGCTAAAAAATTTACCTTTGGACAAATAGGTTATACCTATCCTATGGCCTAAATCAAGATCCATGATAATTCACTCATCTAAATATAAACTCATGTAAATGAAATATGACCGACTTCAAACCTATTCAATTAATCATAATTGAATTTGGATTTTCAATCTAAGCTCCAAGCCAAATTAACCACAACCTTAACCCAAGTTAGCCCATTTGACCTAAAGAGTTCAAATGAGCCAAAACCTAATTGAACCCAAAATAATTGCGAACAAAACCACTAATCAACTCTAAATCCACCATTGAACCCCTCCCAACACCTAATTGACACCAACTCAACCCAATTGGTTCAATTGACCCAATGAGACTTAAATGACTAATTTGATTCAAACTTTAATCTAATCCAAATTAGAATAAACCAACTCATCCAATCCCTCCCATAATGGTTGTTGATCATCTTTGATTACCCAATTCCAATCAATTAGGTCAAGTCAAGCCAATTTGCCCACTTAACCCAAGTTGACCCAATTGACCTAAAAGGCTAAATTGGGCCAAATCTTATTTCAATCCTAAATGATTACAACCAATGCATATGATCAATCATAAATTGATTGTTGACCACCCTACAATCATCAATTGAAGCTAATTTGACTAAGCCAACCTAATTGACCTACTTAGCTTAAATTAACCTAAAAAGTCTAATTTAACGAAATCATTCCCTAATCCAAATCATATCAAACCAACACCTATAATCATTTCCAAATGATCAATTGAACATAAACATAACCCTTGCCTAAGCCAATTTGGCCAATTTGGTCAAATTTGTCAACATGACCCATTTTACCCAAATTGAACCATATGAGTCAAACTTAAATCCAACCCAAATTGAATCAAACTAATGACACTCACTCATTCCAAATGACCAAGTGAACTTACCAAAGCCATCACTTGGACTCAATTTAGTCAATTTGGTCCACTTAACTCAATTGAATCCATTTGACCCATATGGATCAAATTGAGCCAAACCCAACCAAATCAAGCTCAAACCCAACCAAACTTGGCATGACTCATCTTTGGGTCACCATGGGCTTGCCCAAGTGGACCCAGCCCATGGTAAACCTGATTTGGATCAAACCCATTGAACCAAGCCCTTTAAATGAAACAAAATCCCCATTTGGATGGGTTCTCCAACTCCCCACCCTATGGCAGCCACCTTTGGCTTATCTTGGAAAAGAGGACCACTGACCTAACCTAACCCAAAGCTATTGAGTTCAGCCTTTGTCCATGAGAGGGTGAGTTCACCCATGGTAACCCAGTGGCCCACATAAGGGAGCTTGAACACCCCATGCCAAACCACTACACTTTTCCAGCCTCTCACCTTAGCCACCTCAACATTCTCATGCCACCTCTGGCCACCTACCACAGCTAGACGGCTGCCAAAAGATGAACTAATCTCAGCCCTTGGTTTAGCTAGAGAAGAGAGTATACTCCTCCCCATGGATTCAAACTCAACACACACCTTCCTCAGAGCCTTCCACACAGTCTCATAACCTTTCTCGAGCTCTTCGTGTGCTCCACCACTGGTGAGACCAACCAACGATCGAACCAAGAGCTCCATCAATCCAAGCTTCCAAAATCTCCACCAAACCCAAATTAACTCTTCCCACACCTTCACCTCAGTCCGATGAACCAAACTGAATCATTTCCTAAGTGATTCAAACACCGAAAGACATCCCTTTGACCATGATGGATATGATCTAGCCTTTTTGGGCATGATGGATCTCAATTTAAATATAGATTCGATATCTTTGTACATGATGGATCTAACTTAGCCCATTTGAGCATGATGGATTTTATTTAAAATTATGTATGACCCTTTTGGGCATGATGGATCTAATTTAAATTTAAATCTAGTCCCTTTCGACATGAAGGATTTGATCTAATCTCTTTGGGCATGATGGATCTTGCTTTCAATTATAATTTATTTAGATTTGAGTTCTACTTCTTATGGATGCAAGCCTCCATAGTTAATTACCCCTCTTATCAGAAGAGAGCACTCTTGATTAAGGTTGGAAATAAACATATTTATTTGATATACATTTTGTGTCTCAGTGGTTTGTGCGGCATGGATGACTATCAAATAGAATTTGCATAGCGAATAAACAGATTGTGCATACATCCCTTTCAAATGCTAGAATATAACTTAAATATTAACATAACAAAAAATACAAGTTGCCAATATATAACATACAACGAATAATGAGTGAAGTTATCATTTAACTTAAAGCATATATTGGGGGGATGAAAACACACCTGATCGAAATCACATGGTTCCATCATCCCAGGTGATCATGTTTCTTAGTCTACTTAGTTAGGAAAATTATTCTTGACTAAAGAATCCTTGTCAGTAGCCATAGGCTATGTCATCTAAGGTGTTCTTGTAGACCTAGGGTGGTACTTATCCAAGGAGACAAATTTAAGCTAAGGAAAGTCAACCTTAGCCAATAGAAGCCTTGTTTTCTCTTAAATATATTCCATGATTCATATCTCAAGAAGTAAAGTCATTGAAAGAATATATGGGTTATTGCCATGACTGATATATAATGGAGCTATATAGATGCCAATGCACTCGATCAGATGGTCCTAGTCATATCCACATTTTATGTGGTTCCGTTAAGTGGAAAAACCACACAGACAGAGGACACAAGCCATGTGTTTATCGGAATGAGATTCTTTGAGTTTGGACATAAATATATTTTTTTGACATGGGCTCTTTCATGAGCAAAGGTTTTCTTAGCTTATCATTCTTAATAAACAATAATGAATGGAACCCGAGAGCATAGATCTTTGGTGCCAAGTATACGACACCTCAGCGTGCCTAACATCGAGGTGACATGAGACAAAAATGCACATATCAAATGGGAATTCTTCAATATTCTAGCAATTTTCATGAAATTTTGGAAGATTAACACTTTAGTAATGTTGGGTTCTTATAGTTTTAGTGCAATTCTCCCTTGTTTTGGATCTAAGATCAATGCAGGGAGGTTTCTTTTTATTCTCACGCTAGAACTAAGTTCAACGGTGGAGATTCTTTCTAAATTCTAAGATTTTAGGGATATGGAGGCATTCTTTATACTTTGGATTGAGGGTTGACGAAGATACACCATTTGATTTGTCACCATATATGGAGTTCATAGTAATGGACTTGGCTTTGACCTTGTGTAAGAGGAAAGCATCCTTGAACAACCATTAGCCATCCACTATTGGAAATCTCTTTACAGTTCTAGTAAGAGAGTAGTGAAGAATTAAGAGTCAGAGGTAGAAGAAGCCTAGAAGGAAAATCCCCACATTTTCATGGGATTTTTTTCCTAGTGGGGTGATTTTCAACCCCACTCCCTTGGGCGGTTATCATCATTGGGGAGGAAACAATAGTTTTTCTTGCTTCTTTAAATTGCAAATCGTCATCACAACACATCACTGCTATCATAGTGATGCCAGGGCACCATATTGTCGACTGCCAACTAGACTACCAGTTATCTTTCTAGAATAATTGTAGTAGCACCTCGACCTAAGGTCCCAACATCATGGCGAAAATTCTTTTACTTAATTTTTCTATGTGAACAAATTGGTATTCTTAGAGAAGGTAGTTGTGCTTCTAATGGAAGAAAATCTTCAGTTCCATAAACCAAAGTATATGGTGTAGATTGAGTTGGTGTCCTTTATGTGGTCCGATAGGCCTATAAGGCTTCAACTAATGTTTCATGCCATTGATGCTTATTTTCATTAAGTATCTTTTCAAAATTCTCGCAAGAGTTTTTTTAAATGCTCCGACCAATCCATTTACCATAGGGTAATAGATGGTCGAATATCTCTAATCAATTTTATGCATAGCCATAAAATAATTTAATTTAGTTAAATGATGAACCATTAACATATATAATTCGGTGAGGAATGCCAAATCAATATACTATATTTTCTTGATGGCATGCTTTTACTTCTTTTAGTGGAACCTCTTTATACAACTTATAAAAATAATTAGTTATGTCTAATATTAAATGATGTACCTTCAATGAAAGAGGATCAATATGTTTTATGATGTTAGAACCCCAACTCTTAAAGGGCCAAGAAGCAATATTTTGGTGTAATACATTAGGAGGCTAATGTAGTACCACACCTTGTATTTGGCATTGATGATAATGATGTTCAAATTCCATATAGTCATTTCACATCAAAGGCCAATAATATCCAAGTCTTTTTATTTTTAATTTCATTTTGGGTCCAAATTGGTGAGCACCGCATAATCTAGAATGTGCCTCAGTTACAATCTTATGGGCTTCTTATTTGCCTAAATAACGTAGCCAAATTTGATCAAATGACCTACGATATGATACATTATTAATCAATGCATAAGATAAGGCATGTTTTCTTTATTTAATTTAATTTTCTGGTGACTTGTCATTACGGAGCCTCCCCTCACTTAGATAGTCAATAAATGGTTGCCTCCAATCAGTCTCTTCTTAACCTTCAACAAGGGTGGCTATCCTTTGCATTTTTAATTTTTTATTCTTATAATCTAAATCTATAAGGGATAGAACTTGTTGATTATGAACTTCTATAGATATAGATTCTCTTTTAGGACATGCAATTTCTTTAGCAAGTTTAGCCAAACCATTTGATATGGAATTATCTCAACAAAAGATTGTATACAAAGTTACAAATAGAATCTTTTCAAATAATTTCATCGTGTATTAATAATAACTGAAAAGCTTATGGTGAAAAATCTTATAGATAAAGCTCACTTGGTTAAAAACTAATTGGGAGTCCATGAAGATCTTAATATTTTTAGCATCCATAAAGATTAATAACTCTAGCCTAGTTATAAAAGCCTCATATTCAGCTTCATTATTCGTACAGGGCTCAGACAAATGATAGAAATATTGCATCAATCTTTTTTTTGAAGTTATGAAAATCAATCCAATCCCTACTTTCTCTAGGATTAAAAAAATTTAATTCTTTATTTTTCCTTGATGATGCTGCACCATCAAAATATAATTCCCAAGTGGCATTAGGTTCCTCCTCTAAAGCCATGATATGCAAATCTAGAGATCATCATTTAAAGGAGATCAGGTAGAGGATGTGCTATGAAGAAGTCAACTACAACTTGACCCTTTACAACATGGAGAGGAATAAAGGTGATCTCAAATTGCAAAAACATCATAGACCAATATGCTAGACATCTAGACAATGTTGGATGGATCATGAGATATTGCAAAGGATTCACTTTAGAAATTAATTTTACTTTATGAGAAATCATGTAATGCCTTAGTTTCTAAGCGGTGAAAACATAAGCTAAACAATGCTTTTCAATAAGTGGATAGTTTATTTCTAGTGGGATGAGTCTGTAGCTTAGATAATAAAGGGCATTTTCTTTCCCTTCTTCATTAACTTAGGCTAGTAAAGCTCCAAGTAATTCATCTAAAGCTACAATATGCAAGATTAATGGATTTCCTAGAATAAAAAAAACCAAAATAAGAGGGTTCATCAAGTATTGCTTGAGGCTTTCAAATGCACTTTCTCACTTCTCATTCCAAATAATTTTTAAATCTTTTTTAGTTAATGCTGCAAATGGTTAGCATCTTTCGAATAAGTTTGATATGAATCTTCATAAATATGCTAGCCTTCCCAAGAAGGATCTTAGTTATGTAAAACTTCTAGGTGGAGACATTTCTATAATGGATTTAATTTTCTTAAGTTCAATTTCAATCCCACAATGGCTCACTACAAATCCTAAAAACTTTTCTAAGGTTACCCCAAAGGCGCACTTCAAAGGGTTCATTTTTAGGTTGTAACAATGCAACCGTTCAAAAATAATCTTAAAATCATAAAAATGATTATCTTTTACTTTACTTTCAATAACTAAATCTTTGATATAACATTCAACTTGATTTTCAATTAAGTCATTGAAGATTCTAGTCATGGCTATTTGGTAGGTAGCCCCAACATTTTTGAGACTAAATGGCATGACCGTGTAATTGAATATCTCAATAGGGGTTCTGAACACCATATGCTTTTCATCATTTGGAGGCATCTTTATTTGGTTATACCGAGATGATCCATCCATGAATGAAAAGATTTCATGCAAAGAGGCTATGTCCACTATGAGTTCTGGTATCTGCAATTGGAATTCATTTTTATAACAAGCCTTATTCAAGTCTCAAAAATCAACGCAAATACGTATTTGACCATTCTTGACAATACTTGCTACCCAAGTAGGGTCTTCTCATATGAACTCAACTTCAATTAGTTTTTTGACTTCAATAATGACTTGCCATTCAATTTTTACGTGCATGTGCCTAGGAACTTGCTTTATTGGGATAACATCAGGTTTAATCTCTATCATGTGAATGAAAATATCCGGAGATAAACCTAGCATCTCATCATAAATTCATGCAAAGCAATATTTATAATCATAAAGTAAACTAATCAACTCTTCAAAATATTTTGAACCTAATAATGACTAATAAATGTTGGTACTAGGTCTTCATCAATTTCTAGGTTGATCTCATTCGTCAATGGTGGATTTTATTTCTTCTTCAAATTCAGGGGGAACATTCAAAGGTAACCAATCATCTAGATCCCTATCATTTAATGTTTGAAAATAGAATTCCTCTAAAATGTTAGAAGGAATCCTAAAAATTTGATTGAATTCCATGTGATTTATTATCAATAAAAAATGTTCCACATTATCTAAAGGTCCAATGTTACAAACTCAATGCAAGCTTTGTATTTTAAATTTTTATTTTTAGTACTCCATAAATTTTTCATGCGTTGAGCTGTATCTTTTGGCCAAGAATTTGAAATCAAACCATGTCTTATAGAACTTATAGCACAATCAGGATACAAATTAAACAAAAGTTCTATTATTTCATTTGATGATGGTTCTTCAAGCTTTACATATACTTTTGAGCATGAAGGCCTGGGTACAAATTAAAACTTAGACAATCTACCCTTTTCCCCTAAAAGGTTTGGGTGCGAAATTTTATTTAAAAAAAAAAGGAGTTAGAGTCAAAGTGTCCATATATTTCATTAATCTTTCATAAGTAGATAGCTCAGATTCATCCTTTAATGCCTAGATTTTTTTTCTTCATTACTATCTGATTCTACTAAAAATTTAAATTTTATTGAGATATCTTTTTGATTGGAATCTTCATCGAAAATAGATTCCAAATCAATTTGTATTATTAGAGGTTCTTCTTATTTTTCCTCCTTTTCTTTCTTTCTTCTTTTTCATTTGATATGATAATTTCTTTTCTTTGATGCCTCAATAATACTAAATTTCATAACATCAGATACTTACCTTTTAAGCATATAATAGATAGCATCTTCATTAAGTTCAATCTCATGGATAGAGAATGGTTGTATATCACCTTTTATGGTGTATTCTACTCCAACCCTAGTGTACTTAATGCACTGGTGGAATGATGAAGGAACCATTCTATATTCATGTATCCAAGGTCTACCTAAAAGGGCATTAAAGGATGCTTTTAGTCAATAATGTAAAATTTTGCTTCAGTCTTCAATCGTTCTATTTCTAATAATAGAGTGAATGAACCTAAAGCTTTCTCCCCAATTTTGATAAACCCCCTTAATAACGTTTTATCTGAAATGAGTCTTCTAGTGTGAAGCTTTAAGAAAGAAAATGTTATGGAGTTCATAATGTTGACTGAAGTGCCAATATTAATCAGAACTCTTAATAACTTGATGTTTTCCACTTTAACAGAAATATTAAGGCACCAATTGTGGTCTATGGTCAATAGAAGTAAATCCCAATCAAACAAAACTGACTCCAGGGATCTCCTTGAAGTAATAAGCCTTATTTGAGGAAGATGTTGCTAGTTGCATTAGGCATACCTCTGGATCGAGTAATGCTTATATGAATGATTCCCTCATTTCTTTTGATAGAGCAAGGGAATCATACATACTTAGCTTAGAAGGAAGTTTCCTAAGATGGGCTAAAATGTTGTAGTCAACCTTGGGAACAATGGGCTCAACTACTAGATCTTGTTGCAATGTTTTTGAATTTTGATCAACAATTTGTATACCTTTATCTTTTCGAGAAGGCAAACAATGTGGTAAAACATTCCCACTACTAAGATTAACCTTGATAATATCTCTGGGGTTGGCATGAACCTGTCCATCATCAACAGTATCCTTTTATAAGGATTGGTCAGAATCTGACAGCTCTATCACTATGCTAACAAGGCTACCTTGCAAATCATCCATAGGACTATCAGTGTCTGGCCCTAATTCAAAAAATGCATCAATATGAAGAAAATTTTCATCTTTTTATTTTTCTTTATTTTCAACGCATTCATCAGAAATGGCAAGAATATAAGAAATGCCTTTAAAGGAAAACTTTTTATTAATATCTTTAAAGTGTGTACATAAAGATAAAGAAATGTAAGGCCTAGGGCTTCCATCCTTATCATTCAAAACACTATTAGATATAATATGTGTCCCTCCCTCACCTCTCCTTTTAGTTGTCTGAAAATCTAACTATGCTGAACATGATCAAGGTGGAACTGAATGTCTTGACTCTGATGGATCAATCTAAATGATCTTCTTCTAGGACTTCATTGATCCTACATTGAAGGTTTAAAATTTCTCATTAAATATTTGTTAAAGGAATGAGATAAGGCTATATCCCATTCAATTGAAGGAGAAGAACTAAAAGAAGTAGAAGAGTCACTTGTAATTACTTTAATGGACCCTTGTCCATGGTCCAGGAAGTACTCCATAAGGATTATCACCAGACCTTTCTTAAAGTTTCTTTCAAGCCCGTCCTTGAAAGTGAAGCAGTCTTCAATAGTGTGGCCCAACATCTAATGATATGGATAGTCGTTTACGGCATTTTCTTTGCCAACTTTTTCTAGTCTTTTTGGGTCAGGTAATTTAAAATCTGGCTTCTTTTTTAAGTTTTTGAAAAATTTTCTCACTACCTCTTTCTTGAAAGAATAAGTCCGGCTCATTCTCTTTCTAAAAGGGCTAGTGGGAGCCTTCTTAAGGGGAGGTGATAAATGTTGTTGTGATGGCCTAAAAGATCAAGGTCACTCTACTTGCACCTAGATGGGAGTCTTTCCATTATCTACTATTGCAATATTGTCTGCCTTCTTTTGTAATACCTTCTTAGGCTTTGACAGTTCTATAGTAGAGTACTCTTTCAAGAATGACACTTTAGGGGCTTCTTCTTGAAAGCTAGAGGATTTATTTAGCAATTTTTAAAAAGTCTTAATATCACAGTTCTTTAATAGGAAAGCCAATGAACCATAAATATTTCTTAGGTGTATTTCTATAGTGTGCTTCTCTTACAATTGTGGCTCACACTTTGAGCTGAGGATCCTCCATCTCAAGAAGTAATCAATTACATATTCACTTTGATTTTATTTTTCAACCACTATTTTACCCACAATGATGTGGTGTTGAGTGCTAGTGAATCTCTTTATAAACATATTCTCTAGTTCAATAAAAGTATGAATTGAACTATTTAGTATTTTAGTATACCAATCAAAGGCAACCCAGTTAAACTAGTGATGAATTGCCTAAACAACAAGGCATCACTTCCTTCGACATTGCAATAACTTGTTTAGAAATGTGGCAAATGTAGTTTGGGATTACCAGACCCATCAAAAACCATAAATAAAGGTGATACAAATCCTTTAGGATAGGGTATAGAGTCATATTCTTCAGGGCAAGGTCTACCCTTTGGAACTAACATTGTACCACAAGATTCTAATGCTTCCTTTACTTGCTGCTCCATAAAAGACCTTAGGTTAGTTTTAGGAGTTACATCATCCATTGTTTTATGATTTTTTGATGATGTTCTTCCAAATTGGACCTCTTCTTATTTGTGGGATGGGATTCTTCTAGATGTTCTAAATAATGAGGCTAAGAAGGACTAGGAATCATATTTTGGAGTGAATGCATGGTAGCAATCATTTCCTCCATATTCCTCTCCATCCTCAAAATTTGGACATCTTTTTTCTATAATTGAAGGATCAACTATTGTGTATGATCAAATATAAGATTGTCATGTGTGCCCTCCTAATATCTTTTTGACGACCTCATGTCAACTATGAAGATATGTGTTATGGGTATCTTTGGGTCATCATCTAGCAAATCATCTTGATCTAAGTAAAAGTGATCTTAAACTTTAATTATTACTTCTTTACCTTATCCTCTCTAACAATAGTCTCTACTTCTTCTTTTATAAGATAAAGTGGAACACCATTATTATCAAGGATAGCTTCTCATTCTTCTTCAACATCCATGGGTCTCATTTTAAATGTTTCTTTTTCATAAGTCCCATGGATGGTGGGAACCTCCTCTAAACTAAGAGTGATACCCAAACAAGGTGTCCCTCATTAGTAACATCTCTATTTTAAGGAGATAGATAAAGTTTCTCTATCTCTCAACTAAAGACATGAGATGAGGATGACCCTTCAGTTTGAAGCCTAAGCATAGATGATGATGGCCTTTCCTCAAAATGCCTAGTACTAAGTACTCTCTCTAGTGGTGGTGTGGAAGGAATGTTTAGCTCTGGGGCCAATGGAATTTTTCTAACATAAACTTTTTTATTTTATTTTCTAGGAAAAACTCTCTCTTTTCCAAAGCTAATAGGTTACTCCCTATACTGAGTCAGTGACCTTCCCGAGTAGTGATGTCTGCCATGGGTTAATAGGATTTTATTTTGGTAGGGAATATAACTTTTCTCTTCTTTTTATTCTAGAAAGTGGTAGGTCTCCCTAAAATATCTCTCTCAAGACTTTTAAGCATTTAATCCTTCATGAAGAATCTCCATTTTATTGTAAGAGGATTACCTAGAAGTCTTATGAACAATTTGGTGAAACCTACCATGTGTATCCCTATTCACCATTTTTAAATTTTCATATTTTCATAAGCAAAAGGGAGAGGTGGAGAACTCATAATCTGGGACACATCCTTTTCTTCTTAGGCTACAGATAGATGGTGGAATCTAATACTCTTCAAAAGAGGGGAAGTACTAGGAAGAGTATATCCATTCCTTGCCCTAGCCAACTCTATTTTTACCATCTCTTTTTTCTTTCTTTTCTTTAGAGGCTGCCTCCTGAGTCTCCTTCCTCAATTATTTTTTTTTTCTTTTTGGTCATTTGTGGAGCCTCAAAAGTGGAACCTACTTCAAAGGTACTAGGGAAGAAGGAAGCAGGTAACGTCTCTATAGTAGGTAATTTAATCTTCCTTGGGATAAGACCTGCCTAGACCCTCTCAGTGACCTCAGTAGTGACTTTTCCACCTATGGCAGGAGTAATAGAGGGTACACTAGAGAACTCTAGAATGTGCTATTTATCCTTAACAACCACTTCACTGACAGGGACAAGAGTTACTCCATTAGCTGTGATGTTCAAGTTTTTAAATCCAGCTTCAAACTTAATGACAGAGCCATTAACTAATCTGCTATTTTTAATAAAGAAACTGATTCAGATGTGGCAACAAAAATAAGTTTCCTAACCATTTTCTATAATAAGAGAATTAAATAAATTTTAAATAACATTTAATTAATGTAATTAGTAAAAAAAAGCTTTTGACTTATTAGGAAAACGTAGCCATATCATTATGGCTAGGATATTTTTAAAAGAGATTTCTTTTATTTCTTTGAAAATGAAGAATTATAGAACCGTCTCATTTGATTTTAACAAATAAGATACTTTTATAACCTATGTAATGGATGTTGAGTATGGTCTATCAATGATGAAATGAAGAGAAACCCAACAGAAACAAAGGTAATCTTAACCCATAAAAACACAAGTACATTGCTGATATACAGAAATAAGAGCATATTTCTAAAGATGGAGAGAGAAATTACTCCATGGCAAAGTTGCCAGAAAATATCTCTGTGGAGAAAATTTGTGACATCACATAGATTTTAGAAATTCTTATTTAGGTAATCAAATTCATTATTAAGGAACAAACATATTGTTCTATAATGGATTTGATCACTAAAATAAAGACTTCTAAGGCCAATGGGTCTTTCTAATATTCTAGGGATTCTTCCCTTGAACTACATGGAAAAGTAGAACAAGGTTTATTTTATACTGGCATCGTAGTTCCCTATAAGGGCAAGCCCCTATAGTTAACTACATTTTAAGAATGGGGATCTCTTCTTAAGAATACTCTTGATTAAAAAAATAAGTTCTTATTTTTATGGATTTCAAACTTGGTGTTGACCACTTTTAGAGTGAGGACTCATCCTTCCTGTCTTAGACTTAGGAACCTTCTAGGCACTCAGATTTCCCTAGTCATAGGACACTTCTAGTGATTAAGGGAACACTATACCAAAGCCTAGAGAATTAGGAAGGCATACCCTAAGCTTAGGTTGTACCCTAAGGCAAATAAGTTCCACCTATCTTATGGTCTAAACCAAAACCTATGCTTGTCCACTCGCCCAAACCAACCTTAAGCCCATACAACCAACCTCCAATTGGATTTTGTTTTATATCCAGGCTCCAAGCCAAATTAACTCAACCTCTAACCTAAGATAATTCCATCATGATCCTTGGATCCAACCCAAAATCCATTCAAGTAAATATAATCTAATTAATTTTTTACAAAAGCACTCAATCATTCAATACTCTATTCGAAACCCCTCCAACTTTTACAATCAAACTAATTAAACCAAATGAATCCAATTAACCCAAGTTAGCCCATTTGACCAAAAAAGGTTCAAGTGAGCCAAAATCCAATCAAACCAAAATCAATTTCAATCAAAACCATCAATCAACCCTAAATCCATAATTGAACTATTCTCAACACCCAATTGCACCAAATTCAACCCATTTGGTCCACTTGACCCAAAATGGCCTAAATGACCAAATTGATTCAAACTTCAATCCAACCCAATTTGGATTGAATCAACCCATCCAATCTCTTCTACAATAACTGTTAATCATCCTGGATTGTCCAATTGCGATCAATTGGATCAAGCAAAACTAATTTGATCACTTGATCCTAGTTGACCCAATTAAATCATAAGGACCAAAATGATCCATCCAACCTCAATTGATTGAAATCAATGGCTCCCATCAATCATAAATTAATTGTTGAACATGGCTCAACCATAAATTGATCTAAACCAAGCCAACTTGGTCTCTTGACCCAACCTAACTTGTTCTCTTGACCCAGGTTGACCCAATTTGACCTAAAAGGCCAAATTGAGTCAAATAAAATTCTAAACCCAATTTATTGAAACCAATGCCTATAATAAATCACAAATTTATTATTAAATATGTTCCAACCTTCAATTGAACCCAATTTGGTCAAACCAATCTAATTGACCCACTTAGCCCAATTTGACCTAAATGGTAAAATTAAAATAAATCCTACCCAAATCCAAATTGATTCAAACCAACACCTACAGTCATCCTCAAATGTTCAATTAAACCTAAACCAACCCTCCACCTAAGCTAATTTTGCCAATTTGACTAAATTGGTCAACTTAGTCTATTTGACCCAAGTGAACTCATATGAGACAAAATCAAATCCACTCCAAATTAAACCAAACCAATTACACTAATACATTCCAAATGATCATTTGAACACACCCAAACCCTTAGTTTGACCAAATTTGACCAATTGGTCAACCTAACCAAATTGAACCCCCATTTGACCCATATGGGTCAAATTGAGCCAAATCATAGCAAACCAATTCCAAACCAAACTAAACTTGGTATGATTAATCCTTGGGTTACCATGGGTCAGGCCAAGTAGACCTAACCCATGATGAACTTGGGTTGGGTCAAAACCCTTGATCCAACCCACCCAAATTCAACAAAATCCCCATTTGGAGGGGCTCAACTACTATCCAAGCCTTTATAGCCACCTTTGGCCATTCTTGGATACTAGGACCACTGTCCTAACTTGGCCCAGGGCTATTGGGTTTAGCATTGGGTCATGAGAGGGTGAACTCATCCGTAGCCTTCCATTGGTTCACTTGGAGGAGGAGGTAAACCCCATGCCAGCCCAAGCTACTACCTCAGCCTCTTATGCACCTCCACCTCAACAATCCATTCCATCTCTGAACACCTACCCCAGTCTGCCAAAGGCTGACCTAATCTTAGCACACAGTTCACTTAGGGAGGAGAGTATACTCTTCCCCATCCGTTAAAACATTATAGAGAGCTTCCTCATAGTGTTCTCAGTAGTCCTAAATCTTTTCCTGATTCCCTCATGCTCTCCATCATCGGCGAGTCCAACCACCATTTGAAATTGAGAGCCCCATCTATCCAACCTCATCTAAACTCTACCAAACTCAAATTAACTCTTCCCACAACTTCCCATCACTCTAGCGAGTCAAAATAAATAGATCCTTGATCGGTTTGATTACCAAAAGGCACTCTAAGACTAACTCCAGCAAGCTTAGTGGCGGCGCTTGGTCCATAGAGGCATCGACAGGGAGGAAACTTGAGTTCTTCTTAACAGGGCTTCTTATCTTCAATATGAAGCTACCTCAATCGATGGACCACTGGTCTTTAGCTCCAGTAAGGTAAGATTTGGCAAATCATGGATTTTCTCCTAGGTGTTGGTCTTTTGGTTGTGATTGCAAAAAATTTCTACCATAGGATCCTCTTAGATCTCTTCCTTGGACATTTTGGAGTCAATTTGGATGTCTTGTGAGCTTCGATGAGCTTAGATCAAGCGGCGAAAGGTAGCCGGTGTCCATATTCCAGTGCTTGGGGGACAACAGATCATCAGCCCTCCATTCTACATGGTTAAAATGGACGATCGTGGTTTAATCCATTAGATAATTCGATTTAATCTAATAAGAAAAATGAGATTAATCTCCTCTGAGTTCAAACGGTGGGGATGAAATCAGTTCCATCGTTGCTGAGTCAGTTGTCGTGTCAGACATTTTAAGTAACTTATCCTATGGCACCATGTGGAAAGAACTGCTATGTCAGCTCCCGCATGGCACTGACAATTTAGGGGAATAACTAGGTGATTAAAATGTCATTAACTAGCTAGAACTTTAAAAATTCATAACTAATCATAGAAAAATCAAAAAATTAAGAGTAAACCCATTTTGGAAAGGGTAAACATAGGTAAATTTAATAAAAAAAATATCCTTAATGTTTGATTGGTGAATAGTTCTTAATTAATGTTTGATGTTTAGGCTAAATTTCTTAACTAAGGCCTATTTACTTGGTCAATTGATCTCAAAATTGGTGGGTTGATAGTATGGGATGTCCTCTACCTTCCATAATTTTCTTGGGATTTATTGGCCATGTAATATGGAGAATTTGAAATTTCAATCCTAATTACCCTTCTTAATCAGTTTTATAATTATTAAAAATGCTAAATAGTAAAATTAAAATAATTAATAATGGCAATCACTATAAACAATGGGAATGATGAGGGAAAAATAAATAGGACCTCTTTCCTAGTTATTTTCCTAATTAAATTTCCATAGGAGTGTTAATTAATGCATCTAATTAATTAAAAGCTACTTAAGTAAATTAATAATAAAATTAATCCAAATTAAAATGATAATTATTTTAGATGATTCAAATTGAATTCATGGGTTCCCCTTTATGTTTTTGATAACATAAAGAGTCTTAAGGAATTTATGGTTAATCCATGGGTGTGGGAAAACCATAAGTGTTCTTAACTTAGTTCTTTCCTTATTCTAATCAACTCTTAAACATGAGCCTAATTGCATTAGGTCCTTTTAGGAGAATTTCAATTTTTAATTTCTCATAAGCATATCATTGGAGGCTCATGATTAAGTAGTTAATTAAATTAAGGAGACTTAGGAAAGGTAGATTAAATTAAATGCCTAATGATTTAAACTTAATCAATCCATAAAATTTACTTAATTATCTTTCCTTAAACACATTAAAACACTAATGTGGGATGGGATAAAATAATAGCATTTCTCTTTTTTAAGGTTTAATAAT
Organism: Cymbidium sinense; assembly: GCA_021442155.1. Taxonomy (NCBI): domain Eukaryota; kingdom Viridiplantae; phylum Streptophyta; class Magnoliopsida; order Asparagales; family Orchidaceae; genus Cymbidium; species Cymbidium sinense. Next base: position 23,918,162 of record CM038229.1, read on the forward strand.
TTCAAATCCAAAATTTAAACTTCATAACAACTTTGGTAAATTTTAAAGAATTTTATTTGACTTGATTGTCCTTAGGAATTAATTTGATTGAATGTTTTAGGTGGCAATGTTTAATTATTCTTATTCAATCATTATAAATTTGTATGCCATTTGGTATCATGTATTCATATTTTCAAATGAAAGAATCAATTGAATATGATTATATATGTGTAAGTTGCATGTGTTGACTTAATCATATTATATGACATGGCTATTATCACTAATAATCTCAAATTATTTTCAAAATTATAAATTAATGATGAAGATTTAAATTGTTGTTAGCTATGAATAATCTATGTGATTTACATTTTCTTATAGTTAAAACATGCTAAATGATTATTCTATTTTCTTGTTTCATGTGTATGTTTACATGTGTTTGAATGTTAGTAAGTATATTATCTAGACATCCTCAGAACACGAGGCTTTAAGTAGCCCCAAAGAGGTCTTAGATTACCTCACTTCTCTGGTTAAACAATGGCATGTACTTACTTGATTTCATTCATATGTGTACATGTACTAGAATTTGGATAGAGATTACTTTGTATGAGTAAATAATTTGCTAATATATAATATTTTGCATGATTTTCATTTTTATGCTTATGTATGTGTGTATGCATATTTAAGATAGTAAGTATATAGTCTGGACATCTCAGGAAAATAAAGCTTTAAGTAGCCCCAAGGAGGTCTTAGCTTACCTCACTTCCCTGGTTTAACAACGGCATGTACTTTCTTATATCTTTAATGCATGTGTATGTATACTTAGCTAAGAAATGAAATCTCTCTTTTCTACAAAAAATATATGCTTCAACAATCATTCAAGTGTGCAAAAATACATATATGTACATTTCATGTATAGGTATGTTATGTTCAATATCATATTCATGTTATTGGTGATGAAAGGGAATGATGTAATATTATCCATGTAACAGTAATTCAATCTCATTAATCTTAAGATGCCTTTTATGTTTGAATAGGGTTCTTTAAGATTAACCCAAACCAAGGATTAATAAAATGTTTAATAAATCATTCATTAAACGAAACCAAAAATCATAATAACATGCCTTTAGAAAATAACTTAGGATAGGGATGAATAGGGTCAAACCTCTTTCCTATCTTTATAACAAATAGATGTTAAGTGAATATTGAGTGAAGCAAAAGAAAATATAAGCTAAAAAGCCATTAATCCTTTTAATAACTTGAACTGAAACATTCCCTCATGTGTAACTTGAACATCCCAAATTTAGGTGATCATAATCTTAAAGCCTAGTTAAGACATACCACACTAAGCCTTAGCACACACATTAGAATACTAAGTCACCACTTCTAGTTTTAAATTAGGACGGTGTAAATTGTGATGTTGTGTTTTGTTTATGATGTAATATTTTAGACTGGATGTTAGGATTATTTAAGTCTAGACTAAATGTTAGGCTACTATTAGTCAAATGATATTTTTCTATAGGGGGTAATGCTAAAGGGGCTGCTAAGATAGTAAGTGAATATAAATACTTTTGCTTGCATGTTGCTTATGCCCTTTTGCATGATCCACATTATGGTAGGTGGGCTTGGTTATCCATGTGTAGGGTGCCAAGTCCAAATTTATGGAATATAACTGCTTGTTTTGTATGGTTGTTTAGATAATACCTATTTTGTAGGTGTAGTTAGATTTCATTTTTCATAAACATAAAAATTTACAATAGCAATTAGGCTTAGTGCTATGGCATTTAGAATGAGTAGTTGCTAGAAGATAATGACCTAGGAGGCCCTGTGAAGCCTTGAGTAAATCCAACCAAAGGAAGGGGGAAAGAAAAACAAAGAATGAAGACTCCCATAGCATTTATTATAATTGTAATTGTAATGCTCTTTTGTAATCCAGGTTGTATATGGGTAGAGCTTGGCTACCCAATTTTTTTATTTTTTGAGGTGTACAGTGATATCCGACTGCACAGGCCTCTTATTCTTTTATTAAGATCTATGAATTTTTTATTGTTATGTTTAGCATGTGCAATAGAAATGGCATATTTTTTATAGGTTTCTTAAAGGTTGATGATTGAATGTGTGGCCTGGATGCGATAGGCTCTTCTTTAGGATAAAATTAATTTTTCTCCCCCCCCCCCCCCCAAACCCCTCCTATAAAACACTCATAACTAAATTTTAAATATAACTCATAACCTCACTTTAAAGCCTAGGTTATAATCAAGAAAATTAAAAGATTTAACAACCCCTTAGCTGAATGTTTAATGTTATAACAACATGCATAACATCTTGATTCACTCTTGAATAAGGAGGGTCACCATTCTTGTATGATAGGGGAATGCTTGACTTTAGAGGGCATCCCTTATAGTGGAGAACACATCCTTTCGCTAATTTAGCCCATAATCTAATTTCATCATGCATTTAGGCATAATTATCTCAAGCCTTTGTCCAAATGAATGTGTCAAATTATATAAAGAATTATAAAATTTTGCATAGTCTAAATCATATCTTCATGTCAGTCATGATCTAGTCTCTTAGGGAGTGCGTTTAGGATTTTAGTCTCCTTCCTAATTAAAAAATAGCTTAGCTATCATGCACTTACATAAGACTGGGCCATATGGTTTTAGAGTAGGAGGTGTTAGCTGGTGGCCACTCCAAGTGGTTGTAAGACCAGAAGTGTCGAGGTGAGTTTATCCTCTCTTGTGGAGGTAAACCATTATGCCCCCATTTTTTTTATTAGACTTAGGTCATGCTTTTAGCTTGTTCTAGAGTGTCCTAGATTTAAGATTTGAGGCTACTTATTTTCTTTTGATTACGAGTATAACTCCTCATCTCTTACGCATTTCCACAATCTTGTGCTGATGGACTATAAGCCTAGCATTCTTATAAAATTTCTACTCAAACAAAAATAAACTTTCTCTTTCAAACATATAAAGTCTCACTATAGGGTAGACTAGAGTGCTCACTAGGCTTCCTACTATCATGAGTGCTCCCTGCTTATCTTCCTTTCAAATATGAAAATAATTCTTCCAAATTGAACTCTCCCACTTGATTTTTAAAAATACATAATGCTTTGATAGTCTAACTTTGAAGTCTTTGGAGATATTTATTAACTACTTTAATCAAGAGCATGCTTAGGAAATTCTTTTTCCTTAAGATGTAATTAACTATGAGAGATTACTTCTATAGGGAATTAAGGAATCTGACATAAAATAAACCTTGCTTTACTTTTCCATGTAAAGTAGGGGAAAGATATTTGGTATATACGAAGACCATCTGCCTTAGGTGTCCTTATTAAGTGATTAAGTCCATTGTAGGGTGATTCTTCCATCTTTTGAGATGATACATCATACCTTAATGTCATACCCGATCACTTCAATAAGTAATCCCTAAGATCTGTGGTGTCCCAATGACTCCAAATTAAAATACCATAGGTGGTTCCAAAAGATGATTAAATTAGAATTTCAAATGGAACATTTCAAAGGGAAAGGAGTTCTTTCATGGCCAATTAGGATAAAGTAAGAAATACCTATAGATACTGGAATACCCAATAAAATTTTTGGCTATCTTATTAATAGACTTTATATTTTTGAGATTAAATTTATTAAGATTTGAATTGATATTTTATTAAAAATCTAGGGTTTAGACTCTAGCAACATAAGATTGTACAAATGCTTAAGGTTAAAGACTTATTCTTAGAATAATATTTTAGAACCTAAGTCTACAATTTCTTTTGACACATATCAAAGGCTCAACCTAGTTTGACTTTGGAAATTATTGGCTCTTTCTCTCACTTAAGGAAAAGAACCTATACCTGACTCTTCTAGACTTATAACCTGCCTAGAAGTGCTATCAACTAACACCTCTTAAGTGAATTTTTAAATCCATGATACTAGTCTTTATGTTACACAAGATGCTAGGTTATTTTATTTTAAGAAAGATTCTAGGAAACTAAACTCACTCCCTAGTCTCTAGGATATGCACCTAACTAATGCAACATATTTCATTTTTTTTATATCTTGACTCACAATTCATTTAAGGCTTTTATGGTATGCAATTTATGCCTACAATGAAATGCTGTTAGAAGAGGTCACGGGCTAAATCAAATTAAGAAGACACACTTCCCCAAGAAGGTTATCAACCTGAAAGGTTAGATGCCTATTGTGTATAACGGGTGAAGCACCTAATTCAAGAAGTTAAAAATAATATGGTAGTATGGTTTGCAAATGCTAATTATTTCTAGTTACTTTTAAGTCATTCCTAAGGCTTAATTTTTGTGTGAAGTTATGAATTTCTTTTTTTTAAAGTTATTTATATTTAAGTTGGGTAGAAAATTTAATTTTTTTTCTAGGAGCCTAACGTCTAGATCACAGAAACACAGCATATAAAGAAACATAGAAAACTTGGCAATTTCTATTGTGCACCCAAAATAAATCATACTAAATTTAATTAAAACAAATAGGCCAGTGTGGCCAGATACCATGGTACACCCTAAAAAAAAGAGAAAAATGAGTAGCTGAGCTTTACCCTTATATAACTCGGTCTAGAACTATAAGTCTAGATCTTTGGTTCTTTCTTCAGGATCGTCTCCTTCTTAAGAGACCTCCATAGGCTTCACCGATGACCACCAACTAGTAGGGTCAGGTCCTGCTATTCCCAGACCCCATAAATCCTGACCTAATTCTAAGCTCAAATTACATTTAATTTCAAAAATAAATTTCTAAACCCTAAAAAATATATGTTAAGAAATACAAATAGCATTCTAGTAATTATATGTGCAAACTTACAGGCTTATCATTAGGTGCTCGATAATTATATGTGAAAACATACCAACTAATTATGTGAAAATGAAATGTTCATTTATTTATAATCAAAAGATGACAATTGATGGTTTTATTCCTATGTTGATACTTATGTATTCATGTATTTGAATTAGCAAGTATATAGTCTGGACATCCTGAGAATATGAGACTTTAAGTAGCCCAAAGGAGATCTTAGATAATCTCACTTCTTTGGTTTAACAATGACACGTACTTTCTTAATTTCATTTATATGCATGCATATATTAGAATATAAAGTGAAATCCACTTTTTTCCATTAAGCTATACATAAGTAAAAGATATTTATATAACCTTTTTCATGATTTTATTTCTATGTGTATGTATATGTTTATGTGCATTTGAATTGGCAAGTATATAGTTTGAACATCCTAGGAACACGAGGTTTAAGTAGCCCTAAGGAGGTCTTAGATAATCTCACTTCCATGGTTTAACAACGTCATGTACTTGCTTAAATTCCTTATACATCTTTGTATATGCTTAAATATGAGATAAAATCCCTTTTTTCTATGAAATCCTTGCATCAACATTCATTAAGTGTGTAAAAAAATATGAGTACATTGCATGTATATATATATATACTAAATCAAATATTGAAGAAACTAAAATGGAAAGAATGTGGATGTTATTGATAATGAAAGAAAGTATTAGAGTATTATTCATATGATGGTGGCTTAATTTTATTGGTCTTAAGATGCCTTTCATGTCTATATAAGATTCATTAAGATTAATCTAAACTTAGGCTAAAACAAAATTCATAAATGGTCAATTAAAAAAGTTAAAGCAATAATAATCTATTTTTGGAAATCAACATAGGTTAGGGATGAAACAGTTAAGTCTCTTTCTTCTCTTCATAATGATTAGATCTTAAGTAAGAAGTGAACTAAATAAATAAAACTCAATCAAGTTACTAAAAGTCATAAAGTGAAACCACCCTTAATGGCTAATTTAAACAATCCTAAACTTTAGAAATCCTAGTTCTAAAGCCCAATTAAGACATACCACACTAAGACTTAGCACACACATTAGAATACTAAATCACTAATCTTAGTATTAGGTTTGCCAAGTGTATGTCGTGGTGATATATTTTATTTTGTAATGTAATATATTAGACTGGATGTTAGGATTTTTTATGCATAGACTGAATGTCAGGTCATTATTAACCTAATAATATTTTATGTTGGGGATTATGCTTGAGGGACCGATGTTATAATAAATGAATATAAAAATACTTTTGCTTGCAAGTGTTGCTTATGTCCATAAGCATAATCCAATTAGGGCAGCTGAGCTTAGTTACCCAAGTGCTGGGTGTTAAGCCGAACATGTCAAATATAACTATTTGGTTTGTATTTTTGTTTTTCTAATATCTATTTTGCAGGTGTAGTTAATTTTTATTTTTATTTAGAAAGATGTAGTTTTTGTAATATGACTATGATTAGTGTTATGGGATTTAAGATGAGCAGTGGCTAGAAGGAAAAGACCTGAGAGGCCTATGAAGCATAGAGTATTCAAATCCAAGAAGTGAGGATAAAGAAGAATTGAAGACCCCCCATAGCTTTTCCTTTTATTTTAATTGTAATCTGGGTTGTATAAGGGTAGAGCTCAGTTACCCAATTTATTTTTTTTTCTAGGGTGTACGACGGTACCCGACTGCACCGGCCTTTATTCTTTTATCATAATCTAAATGTTTGATTATTATGTTTAGATTATGCAATAGAAACGCTAAGCTTTTATAGCTTTCTTAAAGTGTATATGTTTAATGTGTGATCTGGACATGGTTAGTTCTTTAGAATAAAATTAAAATTTCTATCCTCACTAAATAACTCATAACTAAACTCTAATACAACTCACAACCTCACTCTAAAGCCTAGGTATATAAAGGATTTCCACTCTTGCACAATAGGGGACAAGTTTGGCCTTTGATAGTAGTCCCTTGTAGTAGAGAACACTTCATCTAACTGATTTAGCCCATAATTGAACTTCATCATGCATGTAGGCATATTTATTTTAAGCCTTGGTCCAAAATAAATGTATTAAAATGATCTAAAAACTTGTAAATTTTTAGCATTAGACTAAGTCATGTTTGCATACCAAATATTATCTAATATCTTATGGAGTGAGTTTAGGAGTTTAACTTCCTTCCTAATTAAATAACAGCTTAACTATCTTGCATCTACATAAGACTAGCATGTATTATTTTAAAGTGTAAGAGGTATTAGTTTATTGCCACTCCAAGAGGTTATAATTCTAGAAGAGTCAGGATGTGTTCACTCTCTCTTGTGGAGGTGAACCAATATATCTCATTCTCCCTGATTAGATTTTAACTTGTGCTTCTAGCTTATCCTAAAGAATTTTAGATTTAGGTTTTGAGGCAGCTTGTTTCTCTTTTGCTACAAGTATAAGTCCTCATCTCTTAGGCATTCCCACAACCTTGTGTTGTTGAGACATAAGTCCTAACATTCTAATAAAATTCTAATTAAACAAAAATAAATCCTCCTCTTCAAAAATATAAAGTCTCATCAAAGGGTAGATTGGAGTATTCACTAGACTTCCTAGTGTCTTGGATACTCTCTACTTATGCTCTGATGGAATCTATAAATAAGTCTTCCCATTTGAACTCTTCCCAATTGATTTCCAAAATAACCAATCCTTTGATAATTTAGCCTTCAAATCTTTGGAAACATTTATTGACTACTTTAATCGAGAGTGCTCTTAGAAAATTCCCATTTCTTAGGATGTAACTAACTATGGAAGCTTGCTTCCATAGGGAACTAAAGAACCTGGCTTAAAATAAACCCTGCTTTACTTTATCCATGTAAAGTGGAAAAAAACTATCTGGTAAATATTAAGACTCATCTACCTTAAGAGTCCTTATTAGGTGATTAAGTACATTGTAGGGTGATGGTATCTATCTTTTGGGATAGTACATCATACCTCAATGAAGCACTCAATCACTTCAATAAGTACCCCTAAGATCTTTGTGGTGTCCCTACGACTCCAAATTAAAAGATCACATCCTTTGATTATGCAGTTAAGCATGGCTATAGTCACCTTAAATAGGGATCGAACCTAAACTCTCATGTTTGCTCCATCAAGCATGATGGATCATTTTTAGATCATTCATAAATCATCTTTACATAGCCTGTCTATTCAGAGTTTGGGACAAAGATTCACATATTCTCTTAATAACAAAGAGGCACATTCACTATTATCAATGCTAAGATATAAATGTATACCAGAATACCTCATTGGGTTGAAACCTACTTGGATTTGTTACTGACATCATGAGTCCATGATCTTGGAGGGATACAGTCCCAACAAAGTGGCTAGGTAGTATGGATTCACTCAGGCTACACCCATATATGGATTACAATAGATATTAAACATAGTAGTTACTCATTCTCTAGGGAAACTTTCACTATCTATTTGTTTAATAGCAGCTTCGATAGCATGGGATTTCTTACATCACCTTGGGATTGATTCTGGTTTCTATGTTGCCCCACATGAGACATACATAAGAGTTAGTCACCTATGGTTATTGTGGATCCGCCATAACTCCTCTTCACTTTTGGAGCTAGGCTTTCACATATAAAGTCATAGATTGGGGAGAGCAAGATCGACATGACATTTTTATTCTAATTGACATGCGACTCATGTTCCTAAAAGATCATCAGATGAGTGGCATAGTAGTAGGAAGTGATAATGAGAGGCTTCACCCACTCATGAGAGAGCTAAAAGAGATATTCATAACTCTTTCCTAGATATTTATGACATGGAAGTAGTAGGGGCAATTGACTCTATTTATATTCCCTCCTCAAGAGCAATAATTGAGCCACTAGTAGGATAGATAGAGAGTAATGTCACTTTAGTATTATCAATGGATACTAGTGTGGCTTCGCCAGTGTTTACGTAGCCTACCAACAATGATCAGTGCATATTGAAGAGGACCCACATATAGAATAATCAGACACTTTGATGACTAACCATGAGCCACTATTATTAAACTCAACTTCGATGATAATGAGTGCCACCAAGGATGATTCCTCAGATGTTGACTCTTGTGTAGAAAGCCACCCTATTCTTTATTGTTATTTTTAATTTTGGAACACCATGCAGTGATCATGTGCATATTTAGATAATCAAATACATCATTAAGAAATAAATATATTATTCAAAAGATAAACATATTACCCTATAATATATTTGATTACTTAATAAGGACTCCTAGAGCAGATAGGTCTTCGATGTACTAGAGATTTTTCTCCTGAACTATATGAAGAACTAAAATAGAGTTTATTTTATTAAAGGGTTCACAATTCCCTATATGGTCACATCTTAGGAATGAAAGATCTCTTCCTAAGAATACTCTCCATTAAAGAAATAGATTTTTATTTCTATGGATTTCTAAGCTTGTCTTAAAAAGATGATAAATTAAAAATTCATTAGGGAATGCTCTTACATAAGAAAGAGTTTTCTTTGGAGATCAATTAGGATTAAATAGGAAATGCCTATATATATAGGATGCCAGTAAGCATTTTGACTAACTTACCATTATGCTTTATAATTTTAAGATTAAATTTAGTAAGCTTTTGAAATGATATTTTATTAGAAATCTAGGACTTAGATTCTTGTATCACAATATTGTAGAAATGCCTAGAGTTGAAGACTTATTCCTAGAAGGATGTTCAAAACCTAAGTCTACAAGTGTTTTTAATATAAAATAGAGGCTCAACCTAGTTCAACTTTTGGAAATTATTAGCTCTTTCTCTCACTTGAAGAAATAAACATATCCCTGACTCTTCTAGACTTATCACCGCTTAGAAGGGCTGCCAGCTAACACCACCTAAGAACTTTTAAATCCATGAGTTCAGTTTTCATGTTATGCAAGATGGTTTTGCTACTATATTTAGGAAAAATACTAACAGCCTAAACTCACTCCTTATCTCTAAGATCATGTTAGATATCATATGCACCTAACTAATGCAAGTTTCATCTTTTATGTTTTGACTCATAATTCATTTAAGGTCATGGGTATACAGTTTATACATACAATGATATATAGTTAGAAGTGTTCATGGGCCAAATCAAAAAGAGAAGGAACACTTTTCCAAGAAGTCATATGCACCTAACTAATGCAAGTTTCATCTTTTATGTTTTGAGTCATAATTCATTTAAGGTCATCGGTATACAATTTATACATACAATGATATACAGTTAGAAGTGTTCATGTGCCAAATCAAAAAGAGAAGGAACACTTTTCCAAGAAGGGTGGTCATTCTTGAAGGTCAGATGTCCCCTTATGTGCAATGGGTGAAGCACCCAATTAAAGGAGTATAAATAATATGTTGTCATGTTTTGCAAATGCTAATTATTTATAGTATCTTTTAAGTTGTGCCTAGGGCTTAAATTAACATAAGGTTTTGAGATTATTTATTTTTATGTTTAAGTTAATTAGATTTAGGTTGGGTAGAAAATTTTATTTTCCTAGGAGTCTAATGTTCAAAGCATTTCATCACATAAACATAATCATGAAAAGAAACTTAGAAAAGTAGTTATTTTTATTGCACACCCAAAATAAATCAAACTAATTTAATTAAAATAGACCACTAAGGCTAGTACCATTATACACCCTAGAAGAAAGAGAAAAATGGGCAGTCAAGCTCTGCCCTTATATATTCGGGCTTAGAACTAAATGTTTGATCTATGGGAGTCTTCTTACAATATCATCACCATCTTTAGGGACCTCCACGAGCTTGACACATGACCATTGAGACAATGAACTAGTAGGGTAAGCTCTTGCTATTCGTAGAACCCTTAGGTCCTAACCTAATTTTGGTCTCAAATTACACTTAAAATTTTAAAATAAATTCCTAAACCTTGCAAAATAGATGTTAGAAAATATAAATAGCACTCCATTAGTTATATTGACAAATATACGGGCTTAGCATTAGTTTCTTTCTAAGCCTTCTTGTCTTATTATGGTTTTGTGTGGTATGACTATGCTGGGTATTTTTATTTGAATTTTCATATTTCAAGGTTTGTTTAATTTACCATTTGGTGGTTTCAATTTAAATGATTTGTAATTTCACTTCCATTTTAAGTTAAAGTGGAATTTAAGTTTTCAAGAATGAAGAATAAAATAAATTTCACATTAAGTGGAACCCATTTTATTCAACATCCTAAATTCTAGTAAAATGAGATTTTCATTCTAAGGGTCAAACTAAGATCATAAGTATCTTAATTAATCTATTTTGGATTCATTTGAGTGAGACAAATTTATGTTTTTTTTCTCTTAAGCAGAGAGTTTTATGTTAATGAATTGGGGATTTCATTTCTATTTCACTTCTTTTGCTTTAATAAATGTTTCTTTAGTTTGATTTAAAATCTTTAGTTAAGATTCAATATGCTTCTTTAAATCTTAATTTAAAGTCCATGTTACCATGATTTAGTTTGACTTGATTCATTTATATTTGATGTTATTTAGTTTATATTATTTTTATAACTTAGCTTCATATTTGATCTTATGTTTCTTTTAATTTAATTATATGTTCATTTGATCTTATTTATTTTTATTTTTTGTTTATTTGATTTTGATTGATCTTATTTATTTATTTCATTAATGTTTATATTTTTGTTTATTAATGTTTATTAGCTTCAATGAACTAACTTAACTTGATATCTTAATTCAAACTTGGTTTTGATTTTATCATTTAAAAGAACCATTATGTTTCAATTTCATGATTTATTCATTTATGTATTCTTAATTTATCATATAGGCTTATTTGATTTTAATTAATTTCATTTATTCATTTCATTAATGTTATGTTGGTGAATTTTGATAAGTTAATTAATTTCAAGTGATGATTTCATTTATTCATTTCATTAATGTTCATGTATATTAATTTAAATAAGTTAATTCAAATAGTTTCAATCAATCTTTAGGACGTCTTGATTTTATCATTCAAGGAATTCAATATCTTAAGCTTTCTAATTTCTTATTCAAATTAAGATTAATGTAGCATTATATGTTAAAGTTTTCATTTCTTGGTTTAATTTATTAAGATAGAGTTTTATTTACTAATCATAACTTAGGAAGCTTAAGAAATGAACTACTTTGGGCTTCCAACTTAATCTTAAGCTATTTCATGTTATTTGATAAATTTGATTAATTAATTTCACTATATTTTGGAATAACTTGTTTATTAACCCAAACGGATTCAATAGATTTAATGAATTCCAAATTTTGGTATGAAATTAAGAGATTAATTAATTTTGTATTTCAATAGATTAATTGATTCATTATGAATTTAATAAATCATTAACTTATGGTTTGATTCAATTTTATATTCTTAATTATTTCTTTAAACCCTAAGTGCATGATTAATTAAATTCAATGACTTCAGAGGGTTGAAAAATTTTTCTTTAAGTGTTATGATGTTAATAATAATATTATAAATTGATTCTATGAATTTTTATAATTTCTGAAATTTTTTTACTTATTATTCCATATATATTGAACTAGGGATTAAAAGTTCAACAAGTTCAAATCGAGAGGTCATTTGACCTTGAAATTTTTATGGCAACTAGGGTTCCTGCCATTAAGTTCCCTAAAGTTTCATCCGAATTAGACTTGTAATTTAAAAGTAATTAGAGTTTTAATTATTTTAATAAAATTTAAATTAAGCCTTTTGGAAAAGAAAATTAAAAGAAATTAAATAAGTATTTTAATTTTCTTAAATTCTCCTTTGGAAGATGAATCCATAGAGGGTTTATTTAGATTTTTTTGAAAATTTGATTGATTTATTATGATTTTTGAAGTTTGGATTAATTAATTCAATTATTTATCAATTTAGCTCATTTTAGGGTTCACTAGATTCCAAACAGTTCCAATGATGTATTTAGGTTCATTAATGTTTATTATGATGATTCAAATTAATTTTATAATTTTCAATGATTTTCTTAATTTACTATTAATTTATATCTTTAAATTAATAATTTAGGGTTAAAATTTACATATCTATTGATTTACTTTCCAATAAATCATGAAAAATATATCTAAGATAGGTTTTAACCTTAATTTCAATTCCCCAAAATTTCAAATTAATTGGATTAATGGTTTGAATTTAATTTAGTTTTAATTATTTTTATTTAAACTCAATTTAATAAGACATTACCTAATAAAAATTGGAGATTTTAAATTTATTGGATTCTCCTCAATGAGATGAATCCATAAAGCCCTATTTGCATTTTTTTTGGTTAAATTTTTTTATTTTCTATAATTTTTGGAAGATCTGGTAATTTTTTTGTAAATTTTAAATCAAAAAACCCAAAATTTTCTACTTACCTGCATCGGCGCCATGTGGAGCTATTGTAGAGCAGCTTTACATGTGACAGCATGTGATTCAACCACATGCGGGATCCATGTGAATTTCTTGTTATTTTGGGAGTGGGATGTAGTTTGATCCAGGCCATTCGATCGATCGGATGGCTCATATTCATCTCAAGTTTTCCTATAATATTTAAATCGAAGATTCAACTAGATCTCGATCGTCCATTCCTAATAGAAGGAATGGATGATGGAGATTACATCTCTTCTATCGACGGCAAGATCTGAGCATCATCCATTGAATCTAAGTGATTCCTGCCAATCTAGTGGATGAAATCACTCAATTTTTTTTACAAATTCAAAAAGGCTTCATTTGGAATGCAACTATATGGCTTGATCTCAATTAAGATCAAGTTTTTTTTTCAAAAAGGACCAACACCGAATGCTTAAGTGGTTGGTTTGAATCCATAGCTTGTCGGTGGTGATCTCTGGTGGTGGAAATTATTCGAAAAACTTTGTAGGGATGTGATGAGCCTTTTGGTGCAAGGAATTGAATTGCCTTCTCATGGATTGTGCTATAGGCCAAGCTTCACTCATTTTCTTGGCTAGTCTAGTTGAACTCTGGTTTGCCAACAGTGTGGCGATAGAGTGAAGGGTGCACTCTCCTTCATTTTGCTTAAGGAAGGTGATGGAATACTATGAACCACTTAAGAAAAGCTCTCTAACCTTTTTCCATGAGAGATTGAGAGCTATATGGGGAGGAAAGTCCACCATGGTCAGCCAAGGTGATAACCACCCTTGGAGGCTAGCTCCAAGGGGTGATCAATTGATTGGGGTTAGTTCAAGGCAATTAAGATGAGGAATGGAGGAAGAAAAATGGATTGATAAAAAAGTTTATCTTCATGCTTCATTCTCTTTCTCCATGGCATATTACCCTTTTTGGATGGATTTGAACCTTCTTAATTTGCTTAAACTTAGCTTCTAATTACTCTAAACTCATTTTTAGATGAGTTTAGATGCATTGGAATGTGATTAGTATAAGTTTAAGCTCACACTATGACATTTGATTCATTTGAATTTAACTTGATTTGGATTATGCTAAGTATAATTAGTGTTTATTATTCATTGATTTGAATTAGCAATTAATTATTCAAATCATATTTAAGATGATTCATGAGTAACAAACTCATTTCAATTTGCTTTAGGGACAAATACGTTATGTTAATTCACTTAAGCATTTGTTCTCTTTGTTTTAGCTTGGTTTGTTCCATTTCATGGATTTAATCTAAGTTTAGGCTTTAATTATGTTTATTTAAGCATTTGAGGTGATTTGGGTTAATCAATTTTATTTTAAAATTAAATTTGAATTCAAACTTACTAAAGCCAAATTGGGTTAAATTGGTCACCATGGATTTAATTGGGTCAAATAATGAAATTAAACCTTATAATTGGTTAAATTATGTTTAAATATGATTTCCAAATGATTTTGAAAATTTTATTTGAATTAATTCCAATTTAATTTGAGTGGAAATCCAATAAGATCCATTTAGGCCTATTTAGAACAAATGATCTAATTAGCCCATTTAAGGCCATATTAGTTTTAGATTCATTTGACTCATATTTAAACATGTTTATTTAATAATTTTAAGCCTTTGGAATACTTTTATTTGGTCAAATTAGGGAGGGTTGACCTTTGACATGGTGGGACCCACATAAGTCAACCTTATGTTCAATGGTTGACTTTCATTTGACTTTCATTTGGATTTGACTCTATTCATATTCATGTAATGATTTTATCCCTTATATTTTATTTTATTTGAGTTTTTTTATTTCATTTGAATTTCTTTGGATTTGATTAATTTTGAGCTTAAATAGGATAATTAGGTTAATCACCCAAATTACTTTAGTCTAAGCTCAATTAGATTTAATTTTTAATTTGGATGTTTTTGATTCCATCATTTATATCTATTTAATTTTAGTTTGGTTCCATCTAATGCTATTATGTTAGGTCATATCCAAGAAGATGTAGCATCCTAAGTGCCTAATTAGGAGGCTTCTAATCTAGGATTAGATGTCCTAATTACTAATTTAGAGATGATGTTAACCTTATCCAAAAATGAGGTCAACAAATGGACCCCTAGTATGTGTGATGGACTAATTAGAGTACACCACACATATTGACATTAACGGAACTAGTGAACAAAATCACAAGCATAAGCTTCGAAGAGTTTGAATTTGGCTTTAGAGTTTGAAATTTAAGTTTGATTTTGGTTTTGATTTCAAAATTTAAATTTAATTATGAAAGGTAGGCAAAATTATGCTTGAATTTATTTTAAGTTAGAATTATATATGCTTAAAAACTTAGATCCATTAAGTTCTAAGAAGGGTAGGGATGTTATTAGGAAAAGACTCAAAGAGGAATTTAATCCTAACATAGTCATAGCAAATGCTTCCAAGGGACTTATTGTCAAACTAACCACAATAGATTTTCTATGGCTAACTTAGAAATAAAGGACTAGGACTCATATCTTTCTAAGTTAGATTAGCTAGCAGGTTAACTACATGACTACCCAATTCTAAAGAAACGGTCTATAGGAAGACCCTAAGGTTTTCTTTTCTTAGAAAGGATGCCACTATGGATACTTAGTTCTATCTAGAAATAATAATTGGAGAGGATGCCAACATGGATACTTATTACCAACCAAAATATGTAAATTTTAACTAGAGAAAAATACCACTAAGGGATTTACTCTTATCTAGTTAGCTATTAAAAAAAGGGTCTTTTTAGGACTTTGTTCCAACCTAAATAGTTGAGCTTAAGAAAAAGGGCTTTCAACAGCTTAATTCTTAATCCTCAAGATTTTGAATAATAGGTAGGAGTCACATAGACTTAATTCCTAACTTGAATAGTCTATAAGAATGGGGCCTTCAATGACTTATTTCCACTCCTAAATTTATTTTGCTTTGCATTAGAACTAGAAATTTAATTAACAGGAAGTGGCCTTCAATTGCTTAGTTCCAACTTGAATAGCTTGAAAAGGAAAAGTGATCATAATGACTTAATCCTATCCTAATTTTTTTAAAAGGATGCCTACTAAGAGACTTACTTCTATTTGATTAGCTATAAAGAAAGGGCCTTCAATGGATTATTTCTTTCTTGAAAAGCTATAATGATGAAAAGGGGCCTTAATGACTTTTTCTTAAACCTCAAATTTTTAACTGGCAGGAAAGCATCTTAATATCTTAATCTTAACCATGTAGTTCATTTGACATGAAAGGGGTCCTGATGACTTAATACTATCCTTGTCATTGGAAAGTATGCCTACCTAAGTAGTTACTCCTATTTTGTTAGCTATTAATATGGGGCTTTTAATGGCTTAATCCAACTTAGATAGCTTTGGTTGAGGAAAGGAGTCTTGATGATTAATCCTAGTCCTTAAATTTTTGACAAATAGGAAAGGGGTCTTAGCAGCTTATTCCTAACCTAAATAGTCTATTTGATAGGAAAAGAGTTTTAATGACTTAATTCAATCTTGTGAAAAGTAGGAGTGATGCCATAAAGGGCTCACACCAAACCTATGGGAATGGTGCACAAAGGCTTACTCCAAAACAAAGAGATTTATAAGAAGGGTGTCATAAATGGGTGGCTCTCATCCTATAAGAATGTAAATATTGTGCATCAAAAGGATTTAAGAAAATTTGTAAAAGTTTACAAGTCATTACATGAAATTTTAAAAATAAAATGCTTGGATCAAAATAAATTGCAAAAGATACAAAGATCACATAATTTTATTGATTAGCACTTTTGAAATGAAAGTACATTTTAAACATAATATTTTTTTAAGTAACATCCATTTATAGGTGGCATTGGACATTCACAATTACAAGTAATTAATTTAGGCCACTATGAACTAGAAATTTAACTAATAGGAAAAGCCTCATTCATTGTCTTTTTTCACTATGAACGATCCTTCCCAAGTTAGCTTGAATTTATTTCTTATCCTGTGATGAACTAAAATTGGTCATTTAAGAACCAAGATAAAGTGTCCTACTTGAAAAGTTTTAAGACAGGCCAACTTATCATGTGCTTGAACCATATGAGATTAGTAAAGTTCAAGGTCTTGTTGAGATTTTAGATGTTTTCCTTCAAGGCTTTCAAGTTCTTTCAGCCTGAAGTTTGTGATTCTAATCTATTGTAATATTGTTATTAATTGCTAATCTCCATGAAGGTAGTTGTACTTCAATGAAATAATAACTTCAATTCCATAAACCAAA
The DNA here is from genome assembly GCA_021442155.1 of Cymbidium sinense. NCBI lineage: Eukaryota > Viridiplantae > Streptophyta > Magnoliopsida > Asparagales > Orchidaceae > Cymbidium > Cymbidium sinense. The sequence continues at coordinate 23,935,613 of CM038229.1, forward strand.
GCATATGATGTAGATTGAGTTGGTGTCCTATATGTGGTCTGATAGACCCATAAGGCTTCAACCAACTTTTCATGCCATTGATGCTTATTTTTATCAAGTGTCTTTTTCAAAAATTCATACAAGAGTGTAATTAAATGCTTTGGCCAATCCATCCCTAGGGTAATAGATGGTTGAATATCTCCAATCAATTTTATGTTAAGCCACAAAATGATTCAATGTAGTGAACTTAAATGACAAACCATTATCGAATATGATTCGATGAGGAATGGTAAATCGATATACATTATTTTCATGAAAGAATTTAATCATGTGGTATGTTTTCACTACTTTTAGTAGAACCACTTCAACCCACTTAGAAAGATAATCAATTGCAACTAATATAAAATGTTGTCCCTTTGATGAAGGAGGATCAATAAGCCCTATGATGTCAATACCCCAACTCTCAAAGGGCCAAGAGGCAATAGTTGGGTGTAGTACATTAAGAGGTTGATGTAGTACCACACCATGTACTTGGCATTGATGATAATGAAGTGTAATTTCCACACAGTCATTTAACATTGAAGGTCAAAAATATCCATGTTATTTAGTTTTTTTTTTTTTGTTTTAGGTCTAGATTGATGAGTGACATATAATAAAGAATCTATCTCAATCACAATTATATGGGCTTTTTGTTTATCTAAACATAATAGCCACATTTTATCAAATGACCTATGATACAACATATTTTTTATTAATGCATAAGACAAGGCATGTTCTTTAATCTGATTTGCTAATGACATGTCTTTAGGGAGCCTCCCTGACTCAATAAGTCAATAAATGGCTATCTCTAGTCACACACTTTATGACCTTCAGTAAGGGTGGCTACCCATTGCATTTCTTATTTTCTGTTCATGTAATCTAAATCTATAAGAGATAGAATTTGCTAATGACTTGTCTTTAGGGAGCCTCCTCTGATTCAAATAGTCAATAAATGGCTGCTTCTAGTCGCACTCTTAATGACCTTCAGTAAGGCCGGCTACCTATTGCATTTCATATTTTCTGTTCATGTAATCTAAATCTATAAGGGATAGAATTTGTTGATTTTGAATCTCTATAGATATAGACTCTTTTTCTATACATACAATTTCTGTAGCGAGTTTAGCTAAAGCATCTACTATATAATAATCTTTACATGATATTCTACATAGAGTTATAAAAGGAGTCTTTTCAAACAATTTCATTATATACTAGTAATAACTGAAAAAGTTTTGGATGCAAATCCTTAGATATTCCACTCATTTGGTTAATAATTAGTTGGGAAACCCTAAATATTTTAATATTTTTAATATCCATAAAAATTGCTAAACCTAGCCCAATTATAAGAGCCCCATATTTGGCTTCATTATTCATGTAGGGTTTAGAAAAATGATAGGAATATCTCATCATTCCCTTATCTAGAGTTGTAAAAATCAATCTAATCCCTTCCTTCCCTAAGAAAGAATAATTTAACTTTTTATTTTTCTTTGATGATGTTGCATGATCAAAGAAGCATTAGTTCCATCATTTAAAGCCATGACTTATTCATATTGAAGATCATCATTTAAAGGAGAACCTTGTAGATGGTGGGTTGCTAAGAAGTTAGCTACAACTTGACCTTTTTACAGCTCAAACGATGAATAAATGTAATCTCAAATTGCAGTAAAACTATAGACCAACATGATAAATATTAAGACAACGTGAGGTGAGTCATAAGATATTTCAAAGGGTTTACTCTTGAAATTAAATTCACTTTATGCAGACACATGTAATGCCTTAGTTTTTGAGAGGCAAAAACTAAAGCTAAACAATGCTTCTTAAGAGGTGGATAATTCATCTCTATTGGGATGAGTCTTCAGCTTAGATAATAAAGGGCATTTTCTATTCCTTCTTCATTTACTTGAGCTAATAAAGATCCAAGTAATTCATCTAAAATAATAATATACAAAATTAATGGCCTCCCTAGGATCATGGAAGCCAAAACACAAGGATTCATTAGATATTATTTTAAACTCTCAAATATGCTATGCATTTTCCATCCAAAATAAATTTAGAATCCTTCTTCATCTCATATATGGTTGGTCTTCTGAATAAGTTTGATATAAATCTTCTTAGATATGCAAGCCTTCCCTAGAATGATCTTAACTATGAAAGATTTGTAAGTGGCAGAATTTCCATGATATCTTTTCTTCTTTTCAAGATCAATTTCAATCTCGTGGTGCCTCACTATGAATCCTAACAACTTCCCTAATGTTACCCCAAAGCACCATTTATGGGGTTCATTTTAAGGTTGTAATGGTGCAACAGTTAAAAAATAATTCATAGATTATACAAATAATTTTCACTTTTTTTTACTTCATATGAATATATCATCAATGTAACATTTGACTTGATTATCAATTAAATCATTGAATATTTTAGTCATTGCTCTTTGATAGGTAGCCCTGACATTTTTCTAACATAATATCCCAATAGGAGTTCTAAACATCCTATGTTTTTCATCTTAGGACATCTTTATTTAGTTATACCCAAAGGATTCATCCATGAATGAAAAGATTTCATGTGATGTGTCTATATCTGCCATTAGTTTAGGTATTGGCAATGGAAACTCATCTTTGGGACAAGCTTTATTCAAGTCTCTGAAATCTACACAAATGTGTATTTTGTCATTCTTTTTCTTTACTAGGACAATGCTTGCTAACCAAGAATGGTACTATTCTTCTTGTATAAAACTAGCTCACTGTCTTTTTTTTAATTACCAAAATTACAGTTTGTGAACTACAACATCTTGAGATAAACGACATTTCTCTTTAAAAACTTAATCATCTAACTAAAAGTTGGCATTGGGTCTTCTTAAGTTCTTAAGTTGATCTCCTTTAATTCATCAACAGTGAATTTTATTTCTTCTTCAATTTTTGGGGGTGTGTTTTGAATTAAGCAATCATCTAAATTATTTGATGTTTTAAGATAAAAATATTCTAAAAGGTTAGATAGAATTATAAAAGTTGATCATATTCTATATGATTGCTTATCATTATGTAGTGTTTATCATTATCTAAAGGTCCAACAATACCGAATCTAATGCTAGTTTTGGATTTTAGGTTTTTAATTTTAGTATTCCATAAACTTTCTATGCATTGAGTTATATCTTTGGGCCAAGAATAAGGAATCAAACCATATTTTATAGCATTCTTAACACAGTCATAATACTAGTCAAACATATTATTTCATTTGAAGATGGATCTTTAAGCTCTTCATCTACTTTTGAACTTGAAGGTCTAGGTATAGAATAAAACTTTGACAACATCCCAACCTCTCCTGATAGCTTAGGGGACACTTTGACTTCAAACTGTGAAATTTTATCTTGAGATAAATTAATGATAGTCAAAGTGTCCACATACCTTTCAATTTTTTATAAGTGGATAATTCAAGTTCATCCTTTGATGCTTGTATTTATTCTTCATATCTATCTAATTCTAATGAGATCTTGAACTTTATTGAGGCTTCCTTTTGACTGAATTCTATATCAAAGCTAGATTCCAAATCAATTTGAATTATTGGAGAATCATGTTTTTTTTTTTTTATTTGTTATGATATCTTCTTCCATTTTCTTTACTACTCAATAATGCTGGATTTCATAGAATCAAGTATTTTCCTTTTAGGCATATAATAGGCAGCATCTTCATAAAGTTCTATCTCATGAATAGAGAATGATTGTATATCACTTTTTATAGTATATTTTATTCCATCTCTTATGTTCTTAATACACTTGTGTAATGATGAAGGAACCATTCTATACTCATGTATCCATGGCCTACCTAAGAGAGCATAAAAGGATGTCTTTGAATCAACAATATGAAAATTTTCTTTTATTTTTAACCAATCTATTTCCAATAATATGGTGATTGAACCCAAAGACTTCTCTCCCATTTCATTAAACCCCCTCAATAACATTTTATCAGAACTAAGCCTTCTTGTATCAATCCATAAAGATGATAATATTTTGGAATTCATGATATCGACTGAAGTGCCATGATCAACAAGAACTCTTTATAGTTTGATATTTTCCACCTTGATAAAAATGTAAATGTGTCTATTATGATCTATGGTTCCAAAAGTAAATCTTCACCGGAGAAAGTTACTTTAGGAATCTCTTTGAAATAGTAAGCCTCATATAAGGAAGTTGCTAGTAGCTATGTCAGGCAGATCTCTGGGTTGAGCAATGCTTGAACTAATGATTCTCTAATTTTTTTAGATAAAATAAGAGCATCAAAAAGCTTAGTTTAACAAAAAGTTTCCTAGGATGGGCTAGAACATTATAGTCAATCTTGGGGATAGTTGGTTCAGCTATTGGGTTTTTTTGTGGATGTTTAGGACATTGGTCAACAATTTGTTTGTATTTGTCCTTAGGTAGTGGTAGGAGAGGTGGTAGAACCTTCCCATTGTGGAGGTTAACTACATTGATATCTCCTAAATCAGATGTAGGGGTCATGTCAACTTGTCCCTCATCACTAATATCTTATTTTAAAGACTGGTTATAATCTAAAAGTTCTACTTTTATATTAACAAATTTTCCTTGCAAATTAGCCATAGAACTCTCACCTCTAACCCTGATTCACAAAGTACATCACAATCAGTAAGAAAAGTTTCTTTTTTTATCTTCTTAATTTTCCTTCATTCACAACATGATCATCAAAAACCGTAAGAACATAAGAAATGCCTTTAGCGGTTGACTTTTTATTCATATTTTCAAAATGAGTACATAAAGATAAAAGGATGTAAGGCCTAGCCATTCCATTCTTATCATACAAAATCCTCTCTAATAAAATAGACATTATTCTCTCTGAGCACTCTCTCCAAACATCGAGACATCTAGTGGTGTTGAATGGGGTTGAGGAGGAACTAAGTCTTCTAACACTAGTGGATCAATTTGAATAATCTTCTTTCTAGTCTTCATTTGATCCTGCATGGAATTTTTAAATTTTTTTGTCAAAAAATTTTAGAGGAGTGGGATAAGACTATATCCCAATCATTTGAAGGAAAAGAGCAATAAGAGTTGTCACTTGTGATTATCTTAATGGACCCTTATCCAGGGTTCACAAGGTATTCCTTGAGAAGTATCACCACCCATTTTTTTTAATTTCTTTCAAGGCAATCCTTGAAAGTGAAGCAGTCTTCAATGGTATATAACATAGCATCTAAAGATATGCATAATAATTTGGGTCATTGACCTTGCTGACTTCTTTTGGCCTTTTTGGATTAGGCAGCTTTAAATCTGGCTTTTTCTTCAAATTCTTTAATATCTTTCTCACTACATTTCTCTAGAAAAATTAAGTCTAGTTCATTCTTCCATTGAAAGGGGTACTGGGAGCTTTCATAGGTGATGGTGATCATTGTTGTTGTGATGGCCTCCTATAAGGTGGAGGCCATCTACCTGGACTTGAATTGGAGCTTTTCATTTGTCCACTATACAGACATTGCTTACCTTCTTTTCTAGCACTTACTTAGGTTTTGATGGTTTCATAGTGGACTGATCTCTTAGGAATGACATTCTATGGGCTTCTTCTTGAAAGTAAGAAGCCTTATTTTATAATTTTCAAAGGTTTTAATAGTAAAACATTTTAACAAAAAGGACACTAGAGCTTGGATATTTCGTAGCTAAATTTCTATAGTGTGCTACTCTTGTAGTTGAGGCACACATTTAAGGTTGGGAATCCACCATATTAAGATGTAATCTACAAGGGATTCACCTAGCTTTTGCTTTTCAACAATTAAGTCACTTACAATAACGTGGTGCTATGTGCTAGTAAATCATTTTACAAATATATTTTCTAGTTCAGTGAAAGTACACACTGAAGTATTTAGTATCTCTTCATACTAATCAAAGCCAACCACTGTTAAACTACAAATGAATTATCTAAACAACAAGGAATCACTGCCTCCAGCATTGCTGTAACTTGCCCAAAAATATGCCAAATGTTGTTTGGGATTGCCTGTTCCATCAAAAATTTTGAGAGAAGGAGGTACAAATCCCTTTAGGTATGATACAAAATAATATTCCTCGAGGTAGAATCTACCCTTTAGAATTAGAGTTATACTATGGGATTGTGCCAATACTTCTTTTGCCTGCTGTTCTACTAAAGACTTTAAGTCAATTTTGGGAGATGCATCATCCATTATTTTATAATCTTGGTGATACTCTCTTAAACCAAGCTTCTTCTCTTCTATAAGATGGGACTCTTCCAGTTGTTTTAGATAATGTGGTTGAGAAGAGGTAGGAATCAAACTTTGGAGTGATTGAATAGTGTTAATCATCTTCTCCATCTTCTTCTCCATCATCAGAATTTGATTATCTTTCTTTTGCAACTGAAGAATCAACTATTGTGTGGGATCAGATACTAGACCATCTTTTATGATATCTTGTATTTCCTCTTCTTATTTCTTACATTCCCTCATGTCTACCATGAAGACATGTGCTATAAGTATCTTAGATTCATCATCTAACAGGTTGTCTTCATTTAAGTCAAAGAGTTCTTGAATCATACACTTTTTTTCTTTCTTCTCATCCTCTCTTACAATGGTTTCCGCTACTTCTTTTGTTACATGAAGTGGAACACCATTGCTATCAATGATGGCTTCAGATTTTTCTTCTATATCCATAGGTTTCACTTTTGATGTCTCTCTCTCTCTCTCTCATGCTTTCCCTGAGTGATGCTGACTTCCTCTATAACTAGAGTGGCTCCCAAATTGAGGTGTCACTGATCAAAAATCTCTTTATTATAAGCAGATAGATGAAGATATTTTATCCCCTAGTAGAGGTAGGAGATAAAGATGACCCTTCAGTTGAAGGCCTAAGTAAAGGTGATGATGGCCTTCCTTTAGTAAGCCGGATGATAGGTGTTTTTTTTTTGCTATGATGATGATTGAGTCTTTGGCTCAGATGCTAATGGGACCTTCCTAACATCAACCTTTCTAGGTTCTTTTTTAGAGATAACTTTATCTCCCATCAACCTAGCTGGCTTATCCTTATACCAGGTTAGTGACCTCCCTAGGTGGTGATACCGGCTTAGTATAATAAGCATGGGCAGTTAAGATCTTATTATATCAGGGAAGACTACTTTTCTCTTCCTTTATTTTTGGTATTCATATGTCTCTCTAAGATCTCTCTGTTAATCTCTCTAGAGACTTATCCCTTCATGACCCTAAGTAAATCCTCCTTAATGTAAGAAAAAAAAACCCAGGAGTTCTATGAAGGCTTTACTACAATCTACCATTGGTTTCTCTATTCACTAATCTAAAGCTCTTTATACTTTCATAAGAAAAGGGGATAGGTGGAGAACTCATAATTTTAAATATATCTTCCTCTTCTTGGGCTATAGAAAGAGGATGGAATCTACTACCTCCTAAGACAGAAGAAGTAACTCGAAGGGTATACCCCTTCCTTGCCCTAGCTTGCACAATCTTTAACATCTCTTTTTATTTTCTCTCATTAAAGGCTTTCCTTTTAAGCCTTCTATCTCTAATTTTATTATGAATTTTAGTCATTAGTGAAGGCTTAGATGTCGAGCCTATCTTTAAAGTGCTAGAAAAGAGAAGAGCAAGTGTCTCTTCAACTGGCAATTTTGCTTTCTTTAACACATGGCTTATTTGGATCTTCTCAGAGGTCTCCATAATCACTCCATTATTAATGGTAGAAATACTACAAAGCATTCTAGAAAACTCCAAAATAGGCTTTTTGTCTTTAACAAACATGTTACTAATAGGAGTAAGAGTCACTCCATTAGTGATGATGTTCAAATCTTCAAAGTTGGCTCCAAATTTGATGATGGAGCCATTAGGTAATGTGTTACTATCAACAAATAAGCTAATTCTAGATGTTGTAGCGAAAATGAGCTATCCAACCATTTTTTGTATTTCAAACAAAAAAATTGAATAAATTAAATTAAACTTTAATTAACTTAATGTAGTCAAAAGAAAAGTTTTTTGATCCATTAAAAAATTAAGCCTTTTTTATTATGGTCGAACTTTTTAAAAGAAGTATTTTATTTTTAAAATCTAAGATTTATAGAATCATCTTATATGATTTTAACAAATATGAAAGTTCTATAATCCATTTAGGGGATGTTGAGTAAACTCTACCTATGATGAAATGAAGAGGTACTAATTGGAACAAAAGTCAATCTTGACCCGCGAAACACAAGTACATTGTTGATGTATATAAATAAAAGTTATTTCTTAAGATGGAGAGAGGAACTACTCCTTAGTAGAGTCACCAGAAAATATCTCAGTGGGGAAAATTTATGACACCACATGAATTTTATGAATTTCTTATTTAGGTAATTGAATACATTATTAAGAAATAAATAAATTATCTTGAAAGATAAACATGTTATCCTAAAATGAATTTAATTACTTAATAAAGACTCCTAAAGCTAATGGGTCTTTTAATATTCTATTTTTTCCTTGAACTACATGGAAAAGTAAGACAATGTTTTGTGGAGAAAATTTATGACACACATAGAGTTTAGAAATTTCTTATTTTGATGATCAAATGTGTCATTAAGAAATAAACATATTATCTTGAAAGATAAACATGTTTTCTTATAATGGAATTGATCATTTAATAAAAGACTCCTAAGGCTAATGGGTCTTTCGTGTACCAAAGATTTTTCCCCTGAACTACATGGAAGATAGAATAGGGTTTAATTTAAATTGGGTTCATGGTTCTATATATAGGCAAGTCTCTATAGTTAATTAAATCTTAAGAAGGGTCACTTCCTAAAAATACTCTCGATTAAAGAAATGAGTTGTTATTTCTAAGGATTTCAAAGTTTATTTTTAAAGGATTGATTTTTGTAATTTTAGTTGGGATTGGTTCAAATTGGAGAGAGTTCTTTTGGATGACAAACAATAAGAAATGCCTATTGATATTGGGATTCCCAATAGACATTTCAGCTCTCTTATAATTGGGATTTAAGTTTTGTAATTTAATTTAGATTTTGCATTTTCATTTTTTAAAAAAAATTTAGGACTTAAATTCTAGCAGCACAAGACTATAGAAATGCCTATGGTTGAAGACTTATTCCTGAAAAGGATACTTCAGAAGCTAGTCTGTAGGTGCTTTTAACCCATTTCAGATACTCGACCTAGTTCTATTTTGGGAATTATCGGCCATTCCTCTCACTTGAGGGAACTAACCTATCCCTGACTTTTCTAGACTTACAACTAGCCTAGAGAGGGCTACTAACTAACATCACCTAACTGCATTTTAAATTCATGATGCTAAGTCTCATGAATGCAAGATGGCTAGGTTGTTGTAATTTTAAGAATGGAATCTATGAACCTAGACTCACTCTTTAACCCCTAAGATAATGTAGGGTATCAAATTCATCTAACTAATGCACATTTTTTTAATTTTTAAATATTTGATTCAAGATTTATTTAAGATCTTGGGTATGCATTTTTATGCATAATGCCATGCAATTAGAAATGGTTATGGGCCAAATCAATATATAAGAAAAGCTTCCCCATGAAGGTGGTCATCCTCATAGGTTAGATGCCCCTTATATGCAATAGGAAAAGTTGCACAATTCAAGGATTGGAGCAATATGATTTTATGGATTCAAAACCTTATTATTTTTAATTGAGTTTATGTTTTGCATAAGGCTTTAGTTTATGTGAGTTTTCAAGTTTTCTTTAATTTTATTTCAGTTGTTTAGATTTAAGTTGGGTGTAAAATTTAATTATTTCTATGAGCCTAATCGTCCAAGCATTCAATCACAAGAAAGCACAACATAGAAAGAAACCTAGAAAAGTAGGTTGACTCTATTACACACCTAAAATAAATCAAGCCAATTTAATTTAAGAAAAAGGCCAATGGGCACCATTGTATATCTTATAAAAAAATTAGAACTACAAGTCTAGATCTATGGGTCTTTCTTCCAAGATAGTCTCCCTCCTTAGGGACATCCATTGGGCTTCACAGGGGACCACTACACCTATCTTATGGTAGGGTCAGCTTCTACTAATCCAAGACCCCATAGATCCTAAAATAATTCTAAGCTCAAATTTACATTTTGATTTTAAAATTAATTCCTAAGCCTTGCAAAATAAATGTTAGAAAATATAAATAGCACACAACAATTATATTTCACAAACATATAGGCTCAGCATTAGTTTCTTGCCAAAGCCCACCTATCATGTGGGCTATGCTTAAGGACTTAAGAATACCTACAAGAAATAACATTTTAAATTTTATTTATGATAGCAATCTTTTCTAGCATAGCCCCCTGCAGAAGACAATGTTAAATCTTGAAAGAATGTCATACCATCTAGTCTAATGGGCAAATAATCCTAGACATGTAGTTTAAAATAGTACGGCAGAAAGAAACGTGATGCATATCATATCACAACACATCACAAAGAATCATAAAGAATCACAGAATGGCCTAACCTAAGTCTAGGGTATGTGACCTAATGATCTAGTGTGTGAAATAAATAGGCTTGTGTAGCAAGACTTTGCTAGGCCTCTTTAGTTTAAGTTTCAATTTGGAGCTTGAATTTGTTTGAATTTTACATTTGGATGGTTTCAATTCAAATGATTTAATAATTTAGTTTCATTTTTATTTCCCCTTTATTTATTTAAAGTGATGTTTACGTTTTCAAGAATGAAGAGTAGAATGAATTCCACATTTGGATGGAACTCACCCTATTCTACATCCTAACCTCTAATGAAATGAAATCTTCATCCTAAAATAAAGATTCATCCTAAAGGTTTAACTAAGATCCTTAAGTATCTTAAATAATCCTTTTGATTTCAATTAGTTTGTTTGAATTTCAATTGATTCTTTCTTTGGGAATTTAATTTGATTTTCATTCTTGGTTTAGTTTTCAGTTTAGTTTGGTTTGAATTATTTTATTTTATTTTATTTTTATTTGGTTCATTTCATTTAATCTATTTCATTTATTTTATTTGATTTAGTTTGATTTAGTGTTTTGACTTCGGTTTGTTTCATTTGTATTAATATTTTGGATTAATTTATGTTGGTCTTATTTAGTTTGACTCATGTTAATTGAGAGTATTTAGGTTAAGGTTTGATTTCATTTGATTTAGTTTAGGTTGTTTAATTATGAATTTATTAACTTAAGGTTTCATTACTCATAATATGGTTTATTAATTCATTATACTTTAAGCATTAAATTTGATTAAGTTCTTTTACTTAGGATGTTTCAAGAACCTTCCTAAGTATTTCTGATGTTCGATTGAGATTAGTTCAATTTATTTCATGATTTAATGAATTAAGGAATTTTCTTTATTTATTGTTTGATTAATATTGACTTAGAAATTTGGAAATTCAATAATTCCCAATCCAAAGATCAATTGAGTTTGAAAGTTTTATGTTAAGTGGGGATACATGCCAATTTCATGTTTCCAAAGTTTCATCTTGATTAGATTCATATTTAGGATGTAATTAAGGTTTTAGTTATTTCATTAAAACCCAAATTAAGCCTAATTTAATGAAGTTAATTTAGGGATTTTATTTTTCATTGATGCCTTTCTGAAAGATGTTTCAAAGAGGGTTCATTTATTATTTTTGGACATTTGGTTGATTTATTATGATTTAATGAATTTCTAGTTAATTATTTGATTTACTTAATTCATTTAATTGCTTAATTGAGCCAATTTATGATTTATTAAATTCTAATGAGTTTCATTAGTGTTTTAATATTCTTTAAGGTTCATTAAGTTGATTTAAGGTTGTTTGATTTATTTTCATTAATTAATTCATTTTATGTTAATTAATTTATTTAAAATTAAGGTTTAGCATTTGAAATTTAATTTCTCATGGCATACATTGCAATAATTCATGAAACATTTTCCTAAGGTGTGCGTTAACATAAATTTTAGTTCCCCAAAGTTTCATTTCAGTTGAACTAATGCTTTGCGATTAATTAAGGTTTAATGGATTTCCATTAAACCCAAAGTCCTAATTATCCAAAATTTATTAGGGATTTTAATTTTTATGGATTCCTCTCAACAAGATGAATCCATAGAACCTAAGTTTGCATTTTCTTTCCAATTTATATTTATTTTTTTTATAAATTGTGGAATTTTTTCTAATTTTTAATTAATTTTTAATCAATTTTCAAAGGTGATTAGACGTTTTCTAATAGCAGACTAACATGGTAGCTAGTGTGGTGCCTTTGCCACGTGGCGTGGTGCGAGTGGGCCAAGCGAATCCAATGTGGCATCTGCATCAAAAGTGGTGCCACACGAAATGATCCTTGACCATCTGATTGAAGATCGGATGGTCCGGATCTATTCTGTGATTTATTAAGGGCTTAAATCAATCATTTACCTAGATCAAGGCCATCCAATCCTAATAGAAGGATCGGATAGCGAGAATTTAATCCCACAATTCGCTTCTGAGAGACGGATGTCGTTCATATTTTTTCCTAATTGGTGGGGATCGCTAGCAAATTGCACCATGATTTCAATTCCAAACTGATTAGTGATCGATTCAGGACCCATTTATATGGTTAGATCCAATTAGGGATCAAATTCCCTTTGAAAAGGTCTAAAATCGATGGCCTAGAGGCTTGGTGAGGGAGCGTACCCTGATTTCAGCGATCACCAGTGATGTGATCGACTCCATTAGCTTCATTTTGCCTCACTAAAGGTGTGGATGAAGTTTGATGGCTTTCCTTCCCATTAATTAATCCCTAGACCAACATTGGACCTATTTTCTGGCTTGTCAATAGTAAGGGGTCAAGGTGGTGATTTATTTGAGGTTGCTCCAACCTCTAGAATGTGTTGGAAGCTTCAATTTGATGAGAAAGCCTCTATTTTGGATTTCACCATTAAAAGGGCTCAATTTTTGTCCGTTCACAGGTGTGCCGATGGTGAGAGGCTGGGGCAAGGGTCTAGATCTTCATCTCTTGCTTTGGTGGACGTTTTGAAATGAAAAAGGGGGAGGAAGTAAGCTCCCCCTCCCCTCTTTCCATAGTTGGTCGAAACCTCTATTTTGGGATTTTTGGTGGTTAGAATCAGCCACTGGTGGTAGCAAGGCTGGCCAATGGGTGGATTCAATCCCCCTAGCCTTGTGAACATGCTTGGATGAAGATTAGGCAGGGAGGATGGCTTTAAGCCTCTTTTCTTGCTTTGGTCGAGCCCCTCTTCTTTCTTTTTTTCTTCTTCCTTTTTTTTTCTTCTTTCTTCTTTTTCTTCTTCTTCTTCATCGCATTTCTTCCCTTGGAGAAGGAGAAAGCAAAATTTGTTTTCTTTGGCTTGGTTTGATGGCCTTCAATTGATGACAACCATCTCCTCTCTCTTGGACAAGAGGTGGGATAAAGCTCCAAGCTTAATTAGATAAATCTAGTTATTTTTATGATGGAAGGAGGAGGAATCTTTTTTTGGTAAAAGAATTCCACTCCCTCCCTTGGTTTGATTTTTTCTTTGCTTTTGGCTTTAGGCATCACTTATTAAAATCCTTAGATTAATATGTGGCTGCCTACATCAAACTCAAATGTATTTGAGTTCAAATTTAAACCCAATTTGTCTTGGATTGGAAAATTGGATCCAAACCAAATTACTTTGATTCAAAGTGTTTGATTATAATTTAATTCTTTTTAATTTTGGATTCAATCATCTTTAACTGATGAATGATTGAATTTTGATTTAATTAATTCATTTAATTTTGAAATTCTTTTGAATTTCATTTCATTTTAACCCATTTAGCATAAATGGGTTAAGTTTGGTTCCAATTGAGTTCAAATGACCAATTTGACTTAATTGGGTTAGGTTTGGACTCCAATCATGCTTGATCACATGTGTGGATGATTTGGAATAATTGATTTTATTTAATTTTAATTGGATTTTAGTTTGAACCCATTTGACCCAAAGTGGGCTTAATGGGTCTAGTTTGGGTTCCATTTATGTCAAATGATAAATTTGACCAAATTTAACCCAATGGTGGGTGCTTTATTATCATTTCCAAATTATTTTGAATAATCAAATTGAATTAATTTCAATTTGATTTGGGTTTGAACCCAATAGGACCCATTTATGTTCATTTTAGACAAAGTGGTCCAATTAACCTAATTAAAGCCTAAATAAATTTGAAATTTTTTAGATTCATTATCAAATATGTTTATTTGATCATTTGAGACATTTGAATGATTTAATTTGGTTAAATTCTTTAGGGGTTGACCTTTGACCAGGTGGGACCCACCTAAGTCAAACTTATGTCAAATGAGTTGACTAGATTTGACTTTGGATTTGGTTTTCTTATTTTAATTTTATTTTATTTTGATTTATTTGTATTTGATTTGAGTTAATCAAAATTTGAAATTTGGGTTGATTCCACTTAAGCCAATTAGGTTAGCTCAAACCTAAAGATGATGCCCTAGGTCACTAAGTATAGCATCCTAAGCACTAAATTAGGAGATTCCTATTTGACATTAGGACGTCCTAATTACTAATTTTAGAGTTCAAATTAACCTCATCCAAAAATGAGTTCAATAGGTTTATTTTATTCTGAGTTCATAGTTTTTTTATAAGGGCAAGCCTTTATAGTTAATTACATCATAGGAATGAGGAATCTCTTCCTAGGAATACTCTCGATTAAAGAAATAGACTTTTATTTCTATGAATTTCAAAGCTTGTCTTAAAAGGATATTTAATTTGAAATTTCAATAGGAAACATTTCAAAGCTGAAGAGTTCTTTTTAGAAGCCAATCAGGATTGAGCAGGAAATGCTTATAGATACTAGGCTGTCTAATAAGCATTTCAATTATCATATCATTTGGCTTTACATTTTGAGAACAAATTTATTAAAATATTGAATTGACATTTTATTAGAAATATAAGACTTAGATTCTAGTAGCACAAGACTGTAAAAATGTTCAGTGGTTGAAGACTCATTCCAATAGGATGCTTTAGACCCTAAGTTTACAAATAATTCTAACATAAATTAAAGGCTCGACTTAATGTAAATTTTTTGGGAATTATCAATTCTTTTTCTGCTAGAGAAAAATGGACCTATCTTTGACTCTTCTGGACTAATACCCAGAGTGAAAGGGTTGTGAGCTAACACCACCTAAAGGATTTTTTGAAACCATTAGTCTGGTCTTATGTATACAAGATGGTTGTGCTATTACATTTAGGAAAGAAGCTAAGAACCTAACTCACTCTAAAACTCTAAGATAATGTTTGGCATGCTATACACCTAACTAATGCAATAAATTTTATTTTTATATACTTTGACTCATAATTCATTTTAAAGGCCTTGGGTATGCAATTCATGCTTCTAATTAGATGCAATTAGAAACAGTCATGGGCCAAATCAAAATAAGAAGGCACACTTCCCTAAGAAGGTAGTCATCCTCAAAAGTTAGATACTTAGAAGAATAGATAATAAGCTCTCATGGTTCACAAAAGTGAGGAGTTGAAGGAATACTGAGAACATAAAAAAAGAAAGAAAAGATTTATTTATAGCTTCTATAGCATTCAACAATTTGATCAGTCTAATGGTGATGTGGCCTCTTAGTAAGTATAAGATTTTTCTTAGATCATTAAATGTTTATTGCTAATTATTCTATTGTCCATTTTGTGAGGTACCTCTATAAGAAATAATAAAATTAGGGAGCTAAAATATAGTCAAAGTAGTGAGTAGGCCCAAGGCCCAAGTGACCCTATATGTCAAGACAAGTGTACTCACATAAAGGCTACTCGATGACCAAGAAAAAATATACTCACTAGATGGAGTGTTCGACAAAGGAAGATAGATCTAACCCAACAAGTCAAAGGACTTAAGGAATAGTGAACCAATGATGAAGCATAATCCAACTCTCTAGTATCTAGTAGCTATATAGTGGACCAAGGCAACTACTCTACTCCCCCCAACCTTACTCACAATCCTAGTGAGCCCCACCTAGTCAAAAGTAAACCTTTTAGGATTTAATAAATTGAATCATTCTAAATGATGAAAAATCATCAAATGAACATTTTCAAACATGAATCTAAACAAACTTGGATTCAATGGTAGTTAATTGGGTCACCTAACCTAAATAAGCCCAAATGAACCCTATTAAATGGAAAGTCAAATTAAATTGAAAAATTAATCCAAATAAACTTTAAAAATCATTTTAAATTTATACTTGAACACTATTAAACCTTTTCTTGGTTTTAATTTGACCAAATTGATCATTTGATCCAAGGAAATCCATCTTAACCCATTAATCCCAATTTGGGTCAAAAAGGGTCAAACTCAAAATTAATTTCAAATTAAATAAAATCAATTGCCCCAAATCATTCTAGATACTCAATCAAATATAATTGAATTCCAAACACACCTTGATTTGAGTTAAATTTATTATTTAACTCAAGTAAACCTAACTTAACCCATTTGAGCCAAAGTATGCTAATTTGGGCTAAATTCAAAATCTAATTTAAATTAAATGAAATTAATCAATCATCAATATCACAAATCATCAAATAAACATAAATTAATCTAAATTTAAGTCCTCACATGACTAATTAGGTTAAGAGAATCAACTTGATTCATATGGACCAAATGGATCAATTCTAACCTAAACCAAATCAAAATTCATATGAACCTAAAACCAATTGATGTATAATTTATCTAATGAGCAAGTGTGACTACAATCATTATTCAGTGCTAATTTAAGCAAATGAATTTAACATAATGCAATTCAACTCAATCCAAGTTAAGTCAAATTTAAATGCACCAAGTCCAAGCACTCTACTTGAATACAAACTAAATGAGCTTGAGTACAACCAACAACTCATGTTAACTTGGCTTGGGCAGTTAACCAGCAACTCATAGCCATGAGAAGTGACCATGGAGTGAGGTGGAAACCATGTATAGGACAAACTAAGCCACATAGCTAATCCCACCAAAATTCTTCCATACCCCTCATAATTAATTCAATTAGCCAATTCAAGCATGTGCTCTGACTTTTTCACCACCTTCAAGAGCAAACCTAAGCTCTAATTTCCTAAGGCCAACCACCTCCCACTACCTCCAAAAGGGTTAGGCTATGTCATATAAAAAATCTAATTCCAAGCCTATAATTCCCATTTTTTTTCATCCTCACACCTTCCCCAGGAAAAATTAAATCAAAATGAAACTCCTCCCCCCTTTAAAGATTTCTCCAACTACCTTTTTCAGAAAACTCAAGCTAGCGGTGGTGGTGATTATTCTCCGCATTAGGTCAAAGAAAGACAAGGCATCTAAATGTTCCCAGAGCTTTTTCTCGATAGCCCAAACCTTTTCAAAATGATTTCACTATTGAAGATCAACGTCGATGAGGTATCCATAAATTTGACAACTTCTTTATTATGATTTGGTTCTTTGTGAAGAGGAATTGACCTCTAGTGAGATCATACCATTCAAATCAATTGCAAATCGACCCTTGATTGATTTGTAATCAAAATCCCCAAGTTTCATCGCCTAAATCATCAAAAATTAACCCAAATGCATTTATAATTTACAATTTTTGCCGGGAGGTCAAGGATCAAATCACCTCCATCTATTCCTTTTATTCATAATGGATGGCAGTGATTTAGGTACATGATTTTTATTTAAACCTCTTTAAGAACCAAGGGATGTCTTTATACTATCTAATCTTTGATCAGACGACCCTAATCAAATTGCATCCCAGCTCAGTCACATTTATGTGCACGTGGACCAATGGCCAACTTTCATGTGTAAAATAGAGCCTAGTCAACACTACATAGGCATTGACTGGCTTAAATAATAGATTCAGGTTTTGTGGATTTAAAAATGCTAAAAATAGTATTGAACTTTAAAAATTAATAAAAATAAAACTACTTAACCAAAAATTACATTTTAGGGCTTTATGGATTCCTCTTAGTGAGAGGAATCTTTTGAACCCCATAGCCCAAATTTTTATTAGGTGATTAAGACATATTTTGAGTTTAATTGAAATCAATTAAACCTAGAATATTGATCTAGTTAATTTGAAACTTTGGGAACTTAAAATTAAGGTTTATACACACCTTATAAAAAAATTTAGGAATATATTAAACACTGAAATGAAATTTATGAATTTTTTCAATCTACAAACTCTAATTTAATGAAATAAATTAATATTAATTGATGAAATAAAAGGAAAAAAAATATGAAAACAACTTAAATCATCATAATGGACATCAATGAACTCAAAAATTCCATCAAAGCTCTCTAAAATTTAATAAACCCTAAAATAAAATTATTAGAGATTAATTGAATTAATTAATTCAATTAATTAATCTAAACTTTGATAAATCATAAGAAATCAATCAAAAATCTAAAAATTATAAATGAACCCTCTCTGGATTCATATTTCATAGGGGAATCAAACAAAAATAAAAAAACCTAATTATTCATGAATAATTTTAGCTTAATTTTGGTTTACAAGAAAATAATCAAACATTAATTAAGCTTAAGAGAAGTGTCTAATTAATGTGTGATTTTCATATGATAAACTTTAAGATTAAATACATCTTATAAAAAATTTCAAGAATTAAAGTAAAATCAACTAAAGGATCTAAAATTTTCAAGCTTAAACTTCTAATTTAATTAAAATAATTAATTTATGAATTACTAAAATCAAGAAAAATTAGGAGAATCATTCAAAACATCTTCAAAAACATTAACAGACTCAAGAAAAATGTTAAGGCCCACTAGAATTCATTAAACTTTAAAATGACTTAATTAAAGAATTAACTAAATTAATTAATTAGTTTAAATGGGATGAAGTTAGAAAAAAATCACATTAAATTAAACAAGAATTCAAATTCTTTAAATAAACCCTCTCTAGATTCCACTTTCAGATGAAAATCAAAGAAAATTAAAAATCCCAATCAATTCTTAATATTTTATTCTTAATTTAAGATTTATTAAAAATAATAAAACTTTATGTAGTCTTGGAATACATCTCTATTTGAGATGAAATTTTAGAAAAATGAAATTAACATGAAACCACACTTACCATAAAACTTTCAAATCTAAATAACTTTAAGATCAAAAGTTTGAATTTTAAAATTTTAGAGTAATTCAAATTAAATAATAAATAATAAATCAAAAAAATTATAAAAATTCACAAGATTACTTTAGAATGTTTTTAATGATATTAAAGGATTCAAAAAAATTCCTTTAGGCCTTTAGAGTTTTTAAAACTTAAATTTACAAGTTTAAGGATTTATAAATGATTAGAGAAATTAGATTGAATAAATAGACAATTAATGGAATTAATCTTGATATCAAATTCATTATGCCTTAGAAACTTGAAATTACTCAATCTATGTTTGAAAATTTGAGTAACTATTTTTTAAAAGTTTCTTAACTTAAAATAACTTAATATATAAACCTTAATCATAAGAATCTCGTTAAATAATAAATTCAAAATTACAAAAATACCCTTTTAACTAAAACTTAATATAATTGAATCAAATCTAAAATCATGAAACCAAAATGAAATGTTAATTAAATTTTAAGTCAATTTAAAAAAGTATTGATCAATTTAATCTAATCAAAACATGAAACCAATAAATTTAAATAATAATATAAACTAGTTTAATGAAAATAAGCAACATAAATCATTGAAATTCAATAGATTTAATATATTGGTATAAAAACCTAAACAAAAAAGGGTTAAACGTTGATTGAACTTTACATTAAAATGAACCTAAGAAAACTAAACAATCAAACTATAATTGAATAATAAAATGTTGATAAGCTCCAAATTGAATTCAAATTAAATAATTATAACAAACTTAACTTGAATCATTAATCAAAAATCTAAATTAAATCAAAACTTTGTATGATAAGTAATCACAAGATATATAGTATGGACACTCGAGATCACAGGATTGTTGGTCTGAAGAAGGTCTTGATACCTTAAATAACTAGTTTAATAATGGCACATACCTATGAAAGTAAAATTATAAAAGTAAAATAAATAAGTGAAATAAAATTAAATTTAATCAAAAGTCATTAGGTTTAGAAAATTTAGATTCTAGGGTGACTTTATGTCATTTGATAAAAGATTTACATTATTAAGATTTAGATGTTAAGTGGATTGAGCCTTGCCACAAGTTGACAAAATCCCATGTTCACTGTTTAAAACCTAAAATCAACTTTGACATTAAAAATAAACTAAAGTTGGAAATAAGATTTAAAAATCAATTAAATCACTTAAATTGAAACATTAACATTTAAAAATCAATTAAGATGGTGATCTTTCTATGTTTTCATGTGATGTGATACTTTTATTACTTTTTGGTGTATTATTTTACAAGATGGCTAGCAATTATTTGTTGCTAGTCCAGATGTTAGGATGCTCTTTTCAGACTAATATTATTTTTTACAAAGTGATATGCTTAAGGAGATTGTCATAATAAAAATATAATAAATGTTATTTATTTATAAGTGTCCTTTAAGTCTCTAAGCATAGCCCAATAGGATAGGTGGGCTTGGTAACCATTGGTGCTAAGCTCATATATTTGCATTATAACTATTGGTGTGTTGTGTGTTTTTCCTAATAATAGCTTTGCAGGGATTAAAATTTATTTTGGAATTTTACACTATAATTTGGTCCTATAATTAAGTTAATATCTATGAGGTCTAGGATTAGCAAGATCTAACTATACCTGTTGGTGGCACCCTATTGAGCCTAAGGAGGTTCCTAAAGAAGGCGATGATCTTGGATGAAGACCCCCATAGATCAAGAATTTAGTTCTAGACCAGTATAAGGGTGGAGCTCAGCTATCCATTTATTCTTTTTTGTAGGGTGTAGAGTTGTACCCAGCCACACCAAGTTGATTTATTTTTAGGTGTGTAATAGAAACAATATATTTGTATAGGTTTATTTTGTTTTGATATGTTGTGATTAAGCCTAGATACTTTAGGCTTCTATGATATAAATTAATTTTTCTAACCAACTTAATTAAATAACTAAAATATAAAATAAATAACTCAAAACCTCATTAATTAAAGCCTTAGGGTTAAAAAATTAAAAATATCTACAAAGCCTAAAAATGTGAACCATAATTATAAATTTATTCATAAATCTTTAAATCAAGCCCTTCACCCACTACACATAACATGGAATTTAACCTGTGAGGATGACCACCCTTCTGAGAGAAGTCAACCTTCTCTTTTCATATGACTAATGACTCATTTCTAACCACATCTCATTTTAGGCATGATTTTCATTCACAAAACCTTCAAATGAAATTATAATTAAAACAGTATATAAATAGAAATTTTTTTGCATTAGCTATAGAAGCATAGCTTTCCAATCATGATCTTAGGGGTTAGAGAGTGACTTTAGGCTCTTAACTTTCTTTTTCTAAATTTAATAACCTAGTTATCTTGCATTCATAAGACCTGACTCATTAACTTAAAAATCAGAGGTGTTAGCTAGAAACCCTTCTAAGTGGGAAGTATGTCTAGAAGAGTCAAGCTAGGTTCTTTTTCTCAAATGAGAAAGAGCCAATGATTCTCAAATTCTTCTGATTATATTAGGATGAGCTTCTAAATTATGTTAAAAGTAGTGTTTAGATTCAGGGTCTGAAGCATCCTATTACAATAAGTTTTTACTTATTACACATTTCTATAATTTTATGCTGCTAGAATCTAAGTCCTAAATTTTTAATAAAATATCAATTGAAATTAAAATAAGTTCAATTTCCAAATTATAAAGCCTAATTATAGGGTATGTTGAAATTCTTACTAGACTTCCCAATATCTAAGGCATTTCTTACTCAATCCCATTTAGCATTTGAAAAGAGCTTCTCCCCTTGAAGCATTCCCTTTTAAATCTTCTAAATAAACTTTCTCCTGATCTTAGTCTTGAAATCAATATAAAGGTAAAAATTAATTAGTTTAATTGAAAGTTTTCTTAAGAAAAGTGAAAAGTAGAGGGTTGTGATAGGTAGTCGACAACCAGTATAAAACTTGTCATAATCATGACATGAATCTTTTAAAATATTGTGTTAATGCTTGGGTGCCCCTTAGAAGTGCATGCTAAATTTCCAAAATATAGTGAAAAGTGTGCAAGGACTACTGCATCGGCTCCCGGGTGCGTTGTTAAATAAGCAAGGGTTCCCACATTATGGACAGATGCAGGCAAAGAAGTTAGTCCATGAAACTAGAATTAGGTTAGGAATTTGGAATATAAATACTCTTACTAGTAAATTAATGGAATTAATAGATATTATGGTTTATAAGAAGATAAATATTTTATGTATTCAAGAAACTAAATGGGTTGGGGAGAAGGCCAAGGAGATTGATAGTTTAGGTTTTAAACTTTAGTATTCAGGTAGTAGTCAAATTAGAAATGGCATAGGTGTGATTATAGATAAAAATTTGAAGGATAATGTTATAAATATTAATATATTTGGAGATAGAATTAGAGCATTAAAGATTATTGTTGATACTAAGATTATCAATATTATAAGTGTTTATGCTCCTCAAGTAGGTTTGGATGTAGGCCCAAAAGAAAAAAATTTGAATGAATTAGAGGGATTAACACAAAAGATACCTCTTGAAGAAAAAGTATTTATTAGAGGAGATTTAAATGGACATGTTGGTAGAGTGGTAGAAGATTTTAAGAGTATGCATGGACGCAGTGGCTTTAGAGTGATGAATGAAGAAGGTAGGACTATATTAGATTTTGCTTAAGCCTATGATTTTGTAGGTGCTAATAATTTATTTAACAAAAGAGATAAGCATATTATTATGTATAAAAATGGATCTAGTAAAACACAGATTGATTATTTTCTAATAAGAAAAATAGATCTTTTAAATTGTAAAGATTGTAAGGTCATTCTAAGTGAAAGTCTAAGTACCCAACATCGACTATTAATTTTAGATTTTAAGATGAAATATTGAAAGATAAAAAAATAAATAAAATTATTATCCTAGGATTAGATGGGGACACTTAGTGAACACTAATAAAAATATTTTTAAGAAGAAGCTATAAAAGCTTAGAATTGGGATGTTCATAAGGAAGCTAATGTTATGTGGAAAAAAGTAGCAAGTGAAATTAAGTAAATTGCAAAAAATGTACCTGGAGAATCAAAAGAAAAAGCTTCTTCTAGTAAAGATAGTTGATGGTGGAGTCAAAATATGTAAGAAAAGATAAGAAATAAGAAGCATTGTTATAAAACTTGGTTTATATATAAAAACTCAGAGAATTGGGAAAGATATAAAGTGCCCATAAAGATTCTAAGAAAGTAATAAATGATGCAAAAAATTTAGCTTTTAGTGATTTATACAATAGATTGGATACCAAAGAAGGTAAAAGATATGTATAAGTTAGCCAACCAAAAAGATAGGTGAAGACAAGATCTAGTGCAAGTGAGGTGTATTAAGGATGAAAATCATAAAGTGCTTTTCTTAGAAAAGGATATTAAAAATAGGTGGATGAGGTATTTTGATAAACTTTTCAATGAAGGATCTGAAAATACGATTGATTTTAGCAACCTTAATACCCTAAACAAAAATAAAGAATTTATTTTTATCATCATATTAGTAAATTTGAAGTTAGAGAAGCTTTAAGGAAAATGAAGAGCGGAAAAAATAGTAGGACTTGATGATATTCCAATCGAAGTGTGGAAATGTTTAAGAGATCAAAAAATTTCTTGGCTTACAAACCTTTTTAATGTTATTTAAAGACTAAAAAGATGCTAGATGAGTGGAGAAAGTGTTTGTTGGTTGCTATATTTAAGAATAAAGGTGATGCACAAGAGTGTGCAAATTATAAAAGAATTAAGTTAATGTGTCATACATTAAAATTATGGGAGAGAGTAATTGAGCATAGGTTATGATGTGATACAAAAGTTTCTCACAATCAATTTGGTTTCATGCCAGGTAGATCTACTATGGATATTATATATTTGTTAAGAGGTTTGATGGAGAAGTATAGAGAAAGTAAGAAAGATCTACATCTGAAATTTACTAATTTAAAGAAAGCTTATGATAAAGTTTCAAGAGATGTTCTTTGGAGATTTCTAGAAAAAAAAGGAGTTAATATTGGTTATATTTTAGTCATTAAGGATATGTATACTATAGCTATTACTTGTGTCCAAACACAAGGAGGATTGACAAAATATTTTTCTATTTTAGTTGGGATACATCAAGGATTAGCTTTAAGCCCATATATATTTGCTCTAATTATGGATGTTCTTACTAGGCATTTGCTGGAAGATGTACCTTGGTGTATGCTTTTTATTGATGACATTCTTCTTGTTGATAAGACTAGAGAGGAAGTCCAAGAGAAACTTGAATTATGGAAGTCAACCTTAGAGTCTAAGGGTTTTCATTTAACTAGATCTAAAATTGATTATATAGAGTGTAATTTTAGTTGTAGAAGTTCTAGTAGTAGTGTTGTGATAATTGATAAAAAGAGTGAGTGATTTAGATATATAGTCTCTATTCAAAATAATGGTGAAATATATGGAGATGTTATTAGTAGAATCAGAGTGGGATGGTTGAAGTGGAGGAATACATCTGCCCTGTAGTGTGATAGAAAAGTACCATTTAAACTTCAGGGAAAATTTTTTAAGATGGTGGTGAGACCTACAATGATTTATTATGCAAAATGTTGGCTAATAAAATAGAAGCATAAGACTAAATTAAGTGTTGCAGAGATGAGGATGCTTAGGTGGATGAGTTGCTTTACTCTTAAAGATAAAATGCAAAATGATTTTGTTCAGAAAAAATTTGGAGTATCTCCAGTAGAAAATAAGATTAGAGAGTCACCTTAGATGGTTTGGCCACAATAAGCGTCGACTGTCCGATGACCCGGCTAGGAGAGTAGATGCATTAGGTTTTCCTTATGTTAAGAAAGGTAGAGGCAGGCCTAAAAAGACTTGGTTAAGATGTATAAAAAATGACCTTAGTATACTTCAATTAAATGAGAATTTGACACATAATATGACATAATAGAGAAGAAGGATTCATATTGCCGACCCCACATAGTGTGATAAAGGCTAGTTGTTGTTGTTGAAATTTTTCTTAAGTAAGTTTCACTTTCTTAAGATTTTGTTAACTATAAGATCTTTCTCTAATAAGGAACTGAGAACCTTGCAATAAAATAAACCTTATTCCATCTTACAATATAGTTCAAGGGAAGAATCTCCGAAACATTGCAGACCCATCTATTTTTAGAGTCATTTCTTAAGTGATTGAATCCATTATAAGGTCATATTTTTATCTCTTGAGATGATGTATTATCTTTTAATGCCATATTAAATCTTCTAAATAAGAAACTCTTGAGACCTACATGGTGTCATAAAATTTTTCTCACACCAGTGGATGTTCAAGCCCACCAGTCATAATGGGCTTTACTTAAGGGCAAGCAACACCTACAAGTGAAAAAGATTAAGCTTAATTTTTGTTATAGCGAGCCATTTTATTAAGCTCAAACTCCTATAAAAAATATTGTTAGTCTAATTAAATAGCACTCTAACATCCAATCTATGAGCAAACAATCTTAATATATAGTTTAAAATTATACACCACAAAACAAGAAGAACAACACATCACAAACAAAGCATTGGCCTAGCCTAAATCTAAAGCCGGTGACCTAATAGCCAAGCATGTATAAAAGGAGTCTAGTATGGTAAAGCTGTACTAGGCTTTAAGGGTTTAATTTTATTTTGGGTTCAGGGTTCAATTTAATTTACCATTAAGGGGTTTTAGTTTAAGTATTTAGAGGATTTTTAACATGAATTTTAGGACTTGATTTGATTTAAGTTATAGTCATATTTAAAATTTTAACGAGCAAAGAGAGTAATGGGCCTCACTTGAAGTGAGGTTCAACTTTCTCATCACCCTAATCCTAGTAGAATAAATAGTTCATTAAGAAAGAAAAATTAATTCTTATAATCCAAGGCAAGTGCCTTTTATGGATTTTAAGGTTAACTTAGGTTGCGACACTACATTCTTAAATAAATTCAACTGTATCTATCTTCATATTCAAAGGAAATAAGTATTTATTTATCTTTTTGCATCTACAGGCATGTTTTATTATTGTACTAGAGATATGAAGTAAAGACCTTCAACTTAGTTTTCCTATGATCTTAGATTTCCAAACTATATACTATTAACTTATTCATCTTGATTGATATTAATCAATTGCTAATTAAATGTGAAATGATTAAATTGATTAAGTTAACTAATGTTTAATTAATTATAATTGAGATATGTAATTTAATTAAAGTTTATCAAGTTTATTGTGTTTACTTTAAGTAGATAATCAACTTAATTAAAAATTAACTAGAAATTGTTTAAATTTTACATGATTAAATAATCAAGTGTTGAAACTTAATTAATGATTAGTTCAATTCTAGTCAAATTAATGATTGATTGAACTTAATTAAAATGATTAGATTAATTAAGTGATTAATCCAATTAAAGCTTAGTTAATAATTATTTATAATCTTACTAATTAAGATTTGATTAATGGTTCATCACAACTTAACGTGATTTGAGTTAATTAATTAATGCTTCATTTGGTTCCATATGATTAATTTAATTAAGTTCCAACTAATGATTCATTTAATTTGTTAAGACTATTTGGTTTAAATTATTAATTAAGCTTATTTAACTTAATTTAGGGTTTAGTTAGTGATTACTTAAGTTTAATTTGTCTACAATTTTGACCGAGTATTCAATTTCTTTAATATTTATTAAAATATCTTTGCATTTGTTTTAATGAAAGTATTTAATTTAGGTTGATTATGGTTTGGGGTTTCATAATCTTATATATTAATTTAGTTCAGAGGGTTTAATTATTTTATTTAAGCCTTCGTTTATTTTTTAAAAAAATTTCAAATTAATTAATGTTATTTTGGTAATAGATTGTAATTGATTATTCGATTAAATTGTTTTGAAAAGATTAAAAATAAATATCTTCTAATCTAATTACCCAAATGCCTTGAAAATTTTATGAAAAATAAATGTTGATATTATGAACTTACCTGAAAAACTTTAAGTTAATTAAGCATGTATTTTAGAAATAATTATAAAATTATCATTTTTAGTAATTTTTAAAATAATCCTAAAATATATAGCAAGGTTTAGTGTTTTCAATATCATTGATTTACTATACATTTTTAAAGTTCTAGTTCAATTAAATTATTTAATTAAAATCTAACCCTTTATTAAACCTTAATGTAAGTGATTTTGAGATTTAATCAAATCTAATGAATTTATTTAATTTTGTTGTGACCTCTAATCTTAGTAAGATGTTTTACATTATTTTTGGAGCATTTCCATAAATTTTCTAATTTTATATTAATTATTTTTCTTGAAATTACTTTAATATATTTCAAAAATCACAACTCTTAATCTAAAGTTCCGATTAATCTAAAATTCATATAATAAGTAGATCTTGGCATTATATTTCTATCTTGAAATTTTTAGTCTAATCAGGTTTGTATTTTGGGAGCAATTGAAGAATAATTATTTTAAATAATTTTTAAGTTAACCCTAAAATATTTTCTAAAATTTAAAGTTTTCATTTTGTTAAATTTATGTCTAAAATATAAATCTTAAAAAGGTTATCAATAATTTTTATATTAGCGATTAGTTTATTAAAATTGTTTGAAATTTAGCTTAACTAAGTTAATTAATTAACAATAAATTAAGCCATAAGTTAATGATATTGAGATTTTGAATGATTCAGAGTGCATAAATATTTTTTTCTAAGTTCTTTGTTATTTATTAGAGTGATTCGAGCTATTTTGATGAATTTTTATATTTCTAATAATTTTTAATTAATTATTATTTAAAATTAGCCAATAAACTTTAAAAATTAATAACTCCTAAACTAGAAGCCTATTTGACTTGAAATTTTATGGTAAGTAGAGATTAACATTAATTTTAATCTTAAAAAAATATAGCTTAATTGAAATAATATTTTGAGATTAATTAAAGAATTAGTATTTTTGATAATATTCAAATTAATCTCAAAATACTCAACAAGTTTTAGAAATTTTGGGATCATTGGATTATTTTTAAAAATACAAATCCTTGGTGGTCAATTTACAATTTTGAGATAAGTATTTTTTATGATTTATTTGAAGTTTCAACTATTTTTTAGCATTTTTAATCTAAAATTCTCCTATTTGTCTACTTAAACTAATCAACATTGATATGACACATACTTATGTGTCAACATGCTTTTAAACAATGTGGAGCTAACATAGATTAGGTGGGAAATAATTAGATTTGGACTATCAGATATTTAGATTGGATGATTTAAATTAAATCTGAAATACTTAAGGTTTTAGAATCGAGTTTTTAGAGTTTTAATTGTGGCCATTCATCCTAATCAAGTTGGATGGATGGAACAAAAGTCATCTTGTCCATTAACAGAGAGCAAAGAGGCTAGGGACAAAGGTATTTTTCCATAAGTGGGGGTTTTCTGATGAATATCACAGGAAAGCTCCTTTTTAACACCCGAATTACTTGAAATTGAAAGAGCAAGTGGGATCTATGGAACTTTCCTAAGTTTGTGCAAGTTTTCTTCATAACATACCAACACCTAGGGCTTGGCTATGAGATTTTGGAAATTACCTCACTCATGTTAATGTTAAGTGGACTTTTTTATTTAAAATTACTTCTTAGGCCAAGACAATGCTTTGGAATTAATTTTCCCACTTGCCTCCCTATAGATTGCTCCAAGCACAAAGTGCCACCACCCCTCACTGGAGTTTGATCAATTAGTTGGTTGAGTGATTAAGATCACCCCACAGTCAAGTAAGTGGAATGATAGGAGGAGATGTGAAGATATTTTGATTTTTGGAAGTTTGCATATTTTTTTTATTCTCATTCTATTTCTATGACATATCTTCCCATATTTTAATGATGAAGCAATAGCTCATGTGTAAGACAATTGGAAAACATTTGGCCTTCCAAAATCTAGTTTGGTGTTTGAACAAAATCATAACCTTAGGTTGACTCAATTTGACTCAATTGAGTTGGGTTGGGTCAAATGTTTGGGTTGATAAATTAATGGTTTTATTTTATTTTAATTATATCTAATGAGTTGGTTAGGGTGACTTGGTTATGTTGATTTCAATTGATTTGGGTTAATTTTAGGTTTAGCCTAAAATGACTTGATTGGGTCAATTTGGGTTCACTTAGGTCCATTGGTCAAATTGGTCAAATTAGACCAGAAGAGAGATTGAATTAAGTTCAATTATGTGTTTAAAGTGATTTGAAATATTTAACTAAGTTAAATTTCAATTTAACTAGATTTTGGCTTAATAGGGCCCATTTGAATTAAGTGGCCCAATTAACCAAATTTGGCCTCAATTGAATTCAGTTTTGGGCATGTTTGAGTTAATATAATGATTTTAAGTCTTTTGGAGAGTTCAATTTGATTTAAATTTTAGTTGGATTTTATTTGAGCTTAGTGGGGCCCATATGGGATAATTTAGGTTAAATGGATTGATTATCCAACTTAAACACAATTGAATTTAGTTTTGTGTTTAATTGTGTTCGAATAGCAATCCTAAGATTTTGGATTGATTCAATTTGAATTAATTTTGGCTTATTTGTTGAATTTATGTTAAATAGGGCCTAAATGGGTTGGGGTTAATAAACTCGATTAACCTACTTAGGAGTCAATTGAATTTAGATTTTGGCTTAAATGTGCCTCACCTTGAGTTTTGGTTCAATTCATTGCATTTGGAAGTGCCTGAATCCATTTAATCTACTTGAGTGAGGTTTGGTTTTAGTGGGGCCCACTAGCTTAACTAAACTAGCCTTAGGATTTAGTTGGTTTAAGTTTAATGTTTGAATCTCATTTGAATTTCTTTGAAGTTACATTTGTCTCAAATTTTAATTTGGTGGTTCCCTTAGTCATTAGGGAGGTGTCCTAAGTGTCTAAGTGAAGGGTTCATGGCAAGGATTGAAAATCCTATGTATGAAAATGAGGAAGGAAGGTAACCTCATTAAAAATGAAGTCATCAAATGGACCCCAATATGTGTGATGGACTACCAGAGTACATCGCATACATTAGCATTGGCATAACTAACCTGTAGATCCAGGAAGACCGTAAATAATAGTACTTCCAAATTTCCAAAATTTTATTTATGATTTAATTTTGTATTTGGCTTTGATTTTGATATGAAGCATTTGAATTACAAGTTTGATTATAGAACATAAGATGAGTTACCTCAATTGCTTTGAGGTTAAAGTGGGTAAGCCAAAATAAGGTTAATGAACACCACTCTAGTGTGAACTTCTTTAACTGATTGGATATAAGTTAGAAGTACTCCATTCGACCTTTAAGATTTGGTGTCAACCCTCATAAAGGAGTCATGAAAAAGGTCTAAAGCATATGTGAACTAATTTTGTTGAGTTAACCTACACAAGAGATCTACCAAAGAGATTCCAAGCTAAGAAAAATGAATTTGATTGAGTTAACCTACATAAGGTATCTAAGGAGGAGATTTCAAGCTGAATAAAATTAATTTAATTAAGTTAACCTACACAAAGAATCTAAGGAAGATATTCTAAGTTGAGGAAAATAAAATTTTATTGAGTTATCTTACATAAACAATCTACGAAAAAAGAATCCAAGCTAAGAAAATTGAATTTGTTTGAGTTTACCTACAAAAAGAATGCATGAAAGAGATTCTAAGATGAGAAAACAAATTTGATTGAGTTAACCTACCCAAAGAATCTATGGAGGATATTTCAAGCTGAGGAAAATGTATTTGATTGAGTTAACACACAAGGAATCTACGAAGAAGATTCTAAGTTGACAAAAATGAATTTGATTGAGTTAAAATGGCCAAAGAATCTATGAAAGAGAGTTTAAGATGAGCATAATGAATTTCATGCATTCAATTATTAAGAGGCTATGGCACACAAGAGGAGGGGTGAATTGGGCTTTTAAAAAATAATTTCAAAAAACATAATTTTAATATTTTGTAGAAGACCAAAACTTTTAATGGTTATGCTTTAATGAAATATAGCAACAACAAACTACAATATAGAAAAATGAAGTGAAGAAAAATAAAGAAAGAGAACATAGAGATTTTTATGTGGTTTAGCCAAACCCCAAAACTGGCTTATATCCACGCCTAGCCACCGAGGCTAGGAATTCACTATATCAATGTTGAGATTATAATAAATCTCATGTGCTCTCCTTCAAAGGAAAGTACAACCCAACACCATACTTTTCTTAATATGCAAGTACAACCCAACACCGTACTTTCCTTAATGGGCAAGTACAACCCATAAAGAAAATAATAAATAAAATATGTAAGTATATAACTCTCAATTTTAAAATTATTTTGCTCTTATAACCCAACTACAATAATATTAAGGCAAGTGAAAACAAATGTAAGAAAGATAGCTCACTTTAATTGATGATTAAATTTAAATGCAATGAATAAGCTTGGAAGTGTTTATGATGTGAAATAAAATTTAAAATGATTTAAAAAGAAATTAATAACATGAAATGAAAGTGATTTAATTAATGATTTAAAATATAGCACAATGAAGATTTGAAAACTAGATCAATTACTTTTATAAAAAATACTTTGAGTTTTCAAAAGATCAAATGTAAAATGAAATCTTAAATCACATAAACTCAATTTGAAAACTCTCTTCAACAAGGAATATCACTTGTGCAAAGATGAAACTATTTAATAGGAAAAAAACCTGTAACTTAAAAGTTCTCTTTTTGAACTGATTTTAATAACATAAGTTTTACTTTAGCATATGTAAAAATAAAGAGAAGATAAGAGTTTGCAAACATGAAACTTTAATTAAAATCAAATAAAGCTTTCGACCAACTTGAGAAAGTGTATGAATAGATGTGTTAAGCATAAATCAAATTGACCAAATACCAATGAATCTTAGCCCAAGAAAGAAATAAAGGTCTCACACAAAAGGAGCAATGAAATAAATTAAAAGAACCTTAAGTGCTTTTGGCCAAGAAGAATTTCCACCAATTCACCAACTTCTTTTATGCAATATTCAAGCCAATCACTTGTAGGTTGGAAGTTGGAAGAAGGATGCAAAATTACCACTTGATTCACCAAAAAAAAATCAACAAAAAAAAAGAGTTTTTCCAAGAATTGACTAAGAGACAGTTTTCCTAAGAGGGATTTTTCCAGGAGAGATTAACCTTAGTCTAAGGAACATTATTTATAAGACAAGGGGTCATGAGGTTCAGCCAAGAGAAGGAAAACTAAGAGGCAAACTCATTTGGAATTTAAAATGGAAGGTCTGTTAAATTAAAAATCAATTTATATAAGAGGGATTTTGGCCAAGGCAAGGAAGAGGAAAAGTTTAATTAGTAAGTGATTACATTTGAATCAATTAAATTAGTTTAGTTTAGCATGATGAAGAAAATTGACAAAAAGAGGACGTGGAGGAAAAATTAATTTGGAAAGAGATTTAAATTGAATCAATTCATTATATGCCCTGATTTCTAATGCAATTAAGAAGTTAATTCTTATGTGGGTCAGCAAAGAGAGAGAGAGAGAGAGAGAGAGAGAGAGAGAGAGAGAGAGAGAGAGAGGAGAGAAAGAGTTTGAATTATTACCAGACAAATCCTGATACATTTAATTGTCTAAGTGAAAAGGGGAATAATTCAAATTTTGATTAATTTAAATTAAACATGATATATGGTCGACAAAAAGAAAGTTTCCATGATGGGATTCAATTAGTGTTTAATGCAATATCATGGAATATTTAATTAATTTATCTTGATTGAATGATGGAGGGAAATATATAATTGTAGAAAATTTTAAATTAAATCCAAGGAATTATTAAAATTTGGCCAAGCTACATTCGTAAAATAGATTAGATTTATTTTGACATACTTAATTCAAATAAAATAATGATGAATCAGATCTTAGGAGAGTTTAAATCAATATTATCATGAGATTAATTTGAATACAATTAAGGGTATAGTTGGCCATTGGAAGTTTTCAAAAATAGAAATTATATAAAACGAAAGAGGATAATTTCATAGCTTATTTTAATTGAATTTGAATTAACTCAAATAAATTTAAATTAATTTAAATTAAATCAACTAAATTAGTATATGATTATCCACATAACATTCCATAAAGAGAGGAGTTCAAATTTGTAAATGTAACCAAAGGAATATTCAATCTGAATTCAAATATAATCAATTAAAGATTCAAATAAATGAATTATTTAATTTAGAAAAATATGGGATAATTTTGAAAATGATTTGAATGACTCTCACATAATTTATTTTGCAAATAATCATGAAAAATATTTGGCCAAAAAGGCTTAGTATGAAAAATAGGATAGGAGAGAGAAAATTAGGATAATAGAATAGAGAAAAATAATATAAAGAATAATTTCAAGATAATTAAATTTTATGCATGTAATAAATGGATAATGAATATATTTTAGCATGAAAATAGTTTAATGAGATGTGAATTTAATTTAACTTGCATGGAAGTACAATAAATGTTACATGGTTTATGCATTTAGTTTACATTATCCAAAAATGAATAATTATAAAGAATAATTATATATATAATATATAGTTTATGAAAATTTTAAAATAGATTGTTGTAAAATAAATGAATGATATAATTATTTTAGTGAGCATTTCATAATATAATTATTCCTAGAAAAATTCTCACCTAGTCCATGTCCAAAAGCTTCAGCATTTTGATTTAACTGAAGAACCAAGAGCTGAAGAATTTTTTCTGCACACTTGAATTTAACCTGATTAGTAGCATAAAAAATATATACTTATCATCAATATAAATCTAAATTAAGAATTACATTCATAATGATTAATGTGAATAATTTATCCTACAAAAAAATAGTTAGTTCTTATTACACAAGGTTTATTATCATCAAATCAAATGGTGAGATACACAAGGTGTATAATCAACAATCTCCCCCTATTTGATGATGAAAAATTGATATTAGTGTGAAGGGTAATTATAATGATAAAAAGATATTTTCCCTTCTCACTAAATGCTTATGTGGGAAATTAGAAGTCCAACCAACATCACTTACACCAACATCGATATTTCTCCCCCTTTTGACATCATCAAAAGGTTCACAATAAAAATACAAGTTGGTTATATCAATAATCTTCTCTCCCTTAATCAAGTACGAAAGTAAATTAAGCATGTGATGATAAAAAAAAATTAGAGGTTAACATGCTTGATATTCTCCCCTTATTTAATATAATCTAATATATAATTTTTTTATATGAAACTTACTTGATTAAACATGTAAAATGAGACAAATATCATATGTGATGAAAATATACAATTAAACATATGAATGATACAAACATGTCCCTAAAATAAAACTTTAGCAATATTTGAAGAAATTTTATATTCCACATTTATTCATTCAAAATGAACAATAGTTTGAAAGAAATGACAACTTAAGATACAAACTAAAATTATCTTATCATCAAATCAAATGTAATTGTATCAAATGTTAATAGAAGCATAAAGGCTAAAAAATTATATACTAGCATGAATAATAAAGATAGATATTACAAGAGAATTTCTAATCATGCAAAATAATTCATAAATCTAATTTCATATTTATTCCAAATTAATGCATACAAGCTAATTTATTAATCATATCCCTTTTTTATAATAACAACTAAGGAAAATTAATAATCATGGACAATATAGAGAAATCATGAGTTTCAGATTAAGCATATTAAGTTATGGATAACAAAACATATGTTGAAAAAGCATGATTGTAATCAATACATTAACAAAAATTAGAAATTATTAAAGGGGGTAAATGAAATCAAATCAAGTATAAAGTTATGCTAATGTTAATTATATAAATTAATTGATCTACAAAATTAGAATACTAAATAAGTTTATGATTGTTAAAATGTATGCATGGTGTATTTTGAATTTACTTATCATGAATTTTAAGGAATTTTAAATTATGAATACAAATCATGATAAATAAAAATATCCATTTGCAAAACATTATAAAACTCAAAAAATCTATGAAAATGTTAAATCCACAATAAACTAAATAATATGTGAAATTTATAGAGTTTACATGAATATTTTCATGTTATGTTATGAAACAATTCATTCATAAAAAATAGAACATGAAGCTTATATAGATTAGCTTTTTTTACATAAAGGTGAAGATATTATTGATTACTCAAAGTATAGTAATCCAAAAAAATAACAAAGAAAAAAATGTGATTACAGAAAATCACATCTGATGTATGGTAATCTCAACTTGTCACTTAGAATAAGTGAGTTTAACTCTCTATCAGGGTACTTGGAATAAGAAAAAAGCTAGAGATTCGAACCTCTTCTGGCCAAGAAACCAGCAAGTTTTTTCCCTTCCCTCCAAATATGGGAGCAAGATACCTAATGATTTCTCGTGAGTTTTCTAATAATTTTGAGTAGATTGATGATGAGCCTCGAAGGATGCTACATTTATTTTTCCTAGAGGGGTCTAGATGAGTAGTAGGGAACAAGATTCAACCCCATAATTTAGATGAGGCTTCCTTGAAGCAAAAAGTAGAGCATAAAATAATGAAGCAGTTTCAGTCTTAAGTGCAGAAGAAGCACCATATGGCATAGAGAAAAAGAAAATGCAATCACCCTCACAATTCTTGAATATGCCTCCAATTCTAGCTTTCATAGTATTGGTGTTGAATCTGCCATCAATGTTAATTTTGATAGTGTTTTGGGAAGGTTTGTTCTAGAATACAAGGTTCTATTTCAAAGGTCTACTAGTGGCTAAAAAGTTTCTATTGTAGTTCAGCTCCTGATGTTTTCCATTGTTCATCAACTACAAGTGGGATCTGATTCTAAGTGCAGTGGTGTCAGCTGTGGTGTTGGAGTCATTACATTTGATATCATTTCTTGTAGTCCAGATAAACTAAAGTATGATAAAGATGGCATTCAATGATTTGGTGGAAACCTTGCAGTCTACTTTTTGAGAATCATCCAATATGAGGAGTAAGGTAGATAGACCATCTCCATTTTGCCCATTTATCTGGTGAAATACTTGTTCCAAATTGATTTGTTGAATTTACATTGGATGAAAGTATGAAGGAGTCCTTCTTCTTCTACTTTGCATAAGGGACACCTTGAGGGAAGTCTAAGACCCTTGCATTTGAGGAGGTCATCAAGAGGTAGGAAGTGATGGAAGAGTCTCCAACAGAAGAAGGTAATCGAAGGTTTGATGTCCTGATTCTAGATAGTTGTACCCTAGGGGACTGTTCTGGTAATTTTCCACTAGGTGAGATATAATATCTTATGTAAGGACTTGTAGGGGGTTTTCCCTTTCACTACCAACCTATCTTTTCTCGCCACATCCATTGGAAGAATGTAGATCTAACTACAAATATGGGGAAGAAAAATGAAATGCAGCTTCTCATTAGCCAAATGAGTTTCTATCTAGAATTCTTTAATGTGGTAGGTTTGTAGGGGTCTGGTTCCAGCAAATTCTGGATAAAGGGGTTCATCTCCAAGCCAATGGTCATTCCAAATATCAGTATGGCCATCACCTAGGTCCAAAAGATCAGATCTTCAGTAGCCTCCCTATGTTGAAGGTTTTTTTTTCAGATTGCAGAATTATTCAGTTTGCTATTCATAGTCATTCAGTGTGAGGCTTTGTAATATTTCCCTAGCATATACTTAGACCAAAGTGAATTTTTTTCTCTCAGTTTTATCGAGATCTTGTTAGTATTGCATTTTATGTTTTCCTCAATAGTTTTGAAGCCCAGCCCTCCTTTATTGGTCAGTTTGCATAATTTCTTCTAGCTAGACCAATGAATGGACTTATGGTTGTGGCTCCAACTTAATCTATTTAACATTATTTCAATCCTCAATTGGATCATTTTTGGGATGTGTTATACTTGAGTGGCATATAATGGGATTGAATTAAGGATGCTTTTGATTATGGTTATTCTCCCACTAAAAGAGAGGAAAAAGTTCTTCTATATGCTGCTCTTATATTGAATTTTAGTAATGAGCTCATAGAAGAGGGAGGATGTGATCTTCCCCTTATAAAGTTTGATTCCAAGATAGGGGAGGGGGAATTTAGAATAAGTAAATCCTATTTTATCAATGATCCATCTGATTTTGGATTTATTGATTTGCTTTCTTGTGACAAAAAGATATTTATTAGTGTTTAAATATATGCCATATAGATTCAGGAAGATCATGATGATTTCCATATAAGAGTTGATAGCTCTCTTTTTTCCATTGCTAAAAAGGATAAGGCCATCAGCAAAAGCCAATTGGGTTATGTTAGTGTTCCTAGCGGAGTGGAAGTTGATATTCACTTTTGAGTTTGAGTTGTTATTCAGTTTTCTAGAGAGGATTTCCAATTCCAAAATGAAGAGAGTGGGGGAGAGTGGATCACCTTGTTTCACTCCCATGTTAGCTTGGAAAAGCCCACTAGTTTTCCCATTGAGTATGAGTTTGTAATAGTTATTGTAAATAAGAGTTTCCACCATCTTAAAAAAATTTTTTAGAGAAACCTCTTTCTTTTAGAGAATTGAGTAAGAACTTCTAGCTAAGATTGTCAATTTCTTTTTTATATCAATCATCATTATTAAATTTCCCCCTATACCTTTTTGTCAATATCTTTAATCAACACTTGGGCTAGTAAGATGTTATCCACAATGTTCCTACCTTTATGAATGCAGTTTGGTTTGTAGAGATGAGATCTGGGAGGATCTTTTAGAGTCTAGTGGCTATGACTTTGCTAATAATCTTGTTGATGATAGGGGTTAAACAGATAAGTCTAAGTTTGTCCCAGGTATGGCAATTTTTTATCTTTAAGGATTGGGATTATGGCTGAAGTGGTGAAGTATTTGCGATAACTTAAGTCTATAAAGAAGGATTGAATGGCCTTTATGACTTCCACCTTGATGACATCCCAAGTTTTTTGGTAGAAGAGAGTAGTGAATCCATCAAGCCTAGTTGTTTTATATCCATCCATTGAATTAAGAGCATTCCAAATCTCCTCCTCCTTAAGGATTGAGGCAAGGAGATCATTGTTTATAGGAGCTTTTTCAAAAATCAAAGAAATCTCTGGTTTGGTAGGAAGTTCTATTCTAATTTTGGGATTAGCATATAGTATTGGTCAAGTAGTTAGTGCAATCCTCCATAATTCCTTCTTGTTGAATGATCTAATTTCATGAATATCTTTGATTTTATTAACCGACTTCTCTTCTCTCTTCTTTCTTATGCAAGCATGAAACATTTTGGAATTTTTGTCACCATGTAAGAAGTTCTGCATAGCTGATTTTTGGCTAAAGAAGTCCTCTTCTCTGTTAATGAAGTTTTGGAGGTCCTGTTGAAGAGTAACCAATTATTCTTAAAAGAGGGAAGTATCACCATCTATCATGTGAGTCAATTCTTGTTGAAGGTTGTCAATTTTATCTTCAATTGTTTCTACCTGGTGATGGATGTTTCTAAATACCTCTTTATTCCAATTTTTCTAATCCTTGAGTAGTGTTTTTGTGAAGTGCCCATAGCTTAATCCAAGGGCTATCATGATTAGCATTTTTCCATAACCTTATAATGCAATTGATAAAGTCAGGATGAGAGGTCCACATATTGAGGAACTTGAAAGGATTGTGCTTCGGTTTAGTAGTGTGGTTGAAGCTGACCAATAAAGGGGAGTGGTCTGAAGCAATTTTAGTTAGATGTTGAACCTCCAAAGTGCAGATAAAATTATGCATTTTGGATTTGTGAGGATCTGATCCAATATTTCTCATGTTTTCCCCCTCCTCCAAGTGAATGGTTTACCTTTAAAACCAACATCAAATAAGTTAACTCCTTTTATACATTCAGCAATTTCAAACATAGTGGAAAGATTAGGTTTTCTTCCTCCTTTTTTCAATTGGGCTTGAAATCATATTAAGATCTCCTCCTACCAACCTTGGTCGTGATGTGTGCAAAATGATCTATTTTATATCATTCCATAGTTTTAGTCTATCATAACAGTTGCATGAGGCATATAGAATAGTGGCAAAGATGTTGAAGTGAGTATCTTGCACTTGAAAGTGAAGGAATTTGTTAGAGTCAATTAGGATTTGGATTTGGAATTTTGGCTTGTAGAAATGCCATATCTTGTTGCTGATATTTGCTATGATATTAAATCTAAGAAATCTTCTATTGATTCTCTGAAGATTTTGGGTTTGGACAAGAGATTCAAGATGGAAAAACGTTCAATAGAGTGTGATCTAGCAAGGGTTTTAAGTCTATTAGAGGCATTGGCCTTGTCAATGCCCTAATGTTCCAAATAATGAAATTAGTCATTTTGGTGTGGAGTTACTTCTAATGGGTCTTCTAGAAGTTCCTTCATCCCATGAGTTGATTCTTTCAATCTGAATTCTATTAGCTAATAACTGTTTGAGCTATGTGGATCTTCTTTGCATATATTTTCTAATTTTAATTGTGTGCCATTCATCGATAGCTATGTTTAGGATATCTTCTTAGTGTATCTCTTCATGTGGGCTAGTTTGAGTGTGAGGATTAGTTTCTTGTTCCTGGCCCTGATCAAGCACTGCTTGCTAATCTGGGAAACAACCATGATCAGATGGTACATTTAGTCTTTCAAAGGTAGTGACCTCCATGTTCAGATATTGGTTATACCTTCAATAGGGAGTGTGTTGCTAGATCTTGGATCAAGGTAATCTTCCATATTATCCTGAGTGGGGGATGACAACTCTATTCTATTTACATTAGTCATTAGACAAATTTCTTTTTGGGAAATCTCTAATTAGATTATTTTTAGGTTCTATAGTAGCCTATTGCAGATCATGGATACCTTCTTGAAAATGATGTGATTATGCCATGTTTCTCAATCCAAAAGGATGAAGGTCTGTGCTATAGGTTTTTCTGATCTGAGTTTCGATGGCATCTAAATTGTCTTGGGTGGGAGTATACAAAGGTTGCTTACTCTTAACAACTTCATTGTTTTTCAGTTCTGGGTGGGTAATGATACATTTTTCCAAGCTATGTCCAAATATCCTACATTTCTATAATACAAAGGCTTTTGTTCAATTTCCACTCTTTTCCAATACCCATTTGAATGAGTTCCAATCCAAATTTTCTCATTAAAGGGGGTTGTTATGTCCATTTCCACCAAGATCCTTACTTCTGAAGGCCTTGTGAGCTTGAATGTAGGGGTATCCAATTTTAAAGGTCTTCCATAATTAATAGCTATGGAGTAGAGAATCTATTGGTTGATGAGGTGTAACTTGAGTCCAGGTAACTTTATCCAAATGGGGGTAATGGGAGGCTCAATGCTATAGTCAAAAGAGGGAGTCCATTTTAGAAACTTGATTGGAACATTCTCAGTATGGTAAAGCTTTTTTTAAAATATTCTAGCATAATCCTCCTCCTTGGAGAGTTTGATCAAGATGTGCCTTCCATGAACCAGTCCAATTGTCCATTCCCCAACAAGTTTCAGGTCATTAAAATGGTTCTTAATGTATCCATCTTTGGGTTCTTATAAGTGAATTTACCAACCAGTATAAATCTGAAATGCTGAGCTAAGTTCTAGGTTTTAGATTCAAAAAGTAAGAGAGCTAGTTTTTCATTCTTTCTTACAACCTTTCTCAAAAGAGATGAGCTGGAGCCTTCCGAGAAAGAGTCATGGTAAGACTGAGGGAATAGGAGCTAGTTCGTGCCAAAAGAAGTTCTATCAACTAGGGAGCTACCAACCATCACGTGAGCATAAGATGGGGGGTCCATGAATGAAGAATAGAAGAAAGAAGAACCAGCATAGAAGAGTTAGGAAGCAAGAAAATCAATGGAATAGTAGATTGGGTCTGAGAGAAGACGTGCTAGGTCACAGCACCATCCCTGTTGATTTCATTTTGCTTATATAGATTAGTTAAGCATGAATGAAACATAACTAATCTAAGGAACTAAATATATGTATGGAAGGTATTAATGAACAATACAGAATACTTTATCTCATACCATTCCTTCTTGTATACCTTTGTAAGTTAATTTTGCTTTTTTATATATATGAATTGATGACTTGCCTTCATCGGCCCTTCATGAAGATGAACCTACAATATAATCTCATTTTCTAGATTTTGGTATCTATGCAAGCTTGGATCCTTTAAATTTAGTAGCATTATAAATTCTTGCATAAGTAGATGATGGGCAATGCAAAATAGTTCCCTTAGAAATCCAAATGTATGAAGATAAAGCATTTAATTGCATGGATCTCCTAAATGAACAAACATATGAAACATGACCTTGCTTATAACAATAAGTACAAGTAACATTGGCCAAAGCATGCATAAGTGGATTATAACTTCTAGGTTTAATAGAGAATGAACTAACATGCTTGTGAGATGTACAATTATTTAAAGCATGTGAATAACATGAATATTGCTTGCAAGACATGGATGGATTTGGATGTAAAGCATGTGAGAAACTAAAACATGTAAAAGATAAAGATATGCCATTTAATTTACTTCTAATATTTGCATTCTCACCTTTTAAATTTTCAATCTTAATATGTAAATCATGTTCAACTTTATTTCTAGAACATAACTCATTTTGCAATACTTTATTTTCATCTTCTACAATTTTTATTTTGGAAATAAACTCATCATGATAATAGGATGTAGAGGTGCTAGATAATTCACTTGGAAAATCATTTACTTTGACATTCAATGAAGACACTTCATTTTCAAGAAAACAAATCATATCATGAGATTTTTGAGCATCTATTAAAAGTGACACATTTTCTTTCATCAAAGTATTAAGATTTACTTTAAAACTTATAGATTTTCTTTTAGTGGTTTGTCAATTTATTATAAACATCCACTAATTCATAAAAGACATTGGATAACTCTTCATAAGATAAATTGTTTACCTTAGGGCCATCCTCAGAATCAGTTTGAGAATTGAAATTTTATGTGGCTGCCTTGAGGGATGTAGATGGAAGCACTTTTTCTTCTTTTTCTATAAGCACTATAAGACTTTGTTTAAAATCTTTTTTAATCTCCTTTTCTTTGTTTTTCTTATTTTTGTCTTACTCTTTTTAGAACCAAAGGCATGCATTTGGGGCTTTAAATTTAATTTTATGAAATTCTTAATAAGAATATTATTTTCATGTAAAGAATTCTTCTCACCTATCTTACAATCATAACTATATAGCAAAGTGAGAACATCAAGTATATCTTTTCTAGATTTAAGAGATAATAAATATTAAACCTCATCAGGAGAGATATCTTATAAAAATATAAAAATAAAATTTCATTTAAAATAATCAAATCACTTTCTAAAATAAAAGATAAGCTACCATTTAAATAGATATACCACATTCTGGAACCAATACTTTGTAAAAACCACAAGAATCTAACTTTCCATATATCAAAATTAGTTTTTATCAAAAATAGGTGCATAATAAATTTTATAATCAAAATAATAAGAAATCATTTAAAGTGTCATAGTGATCAACTCAAGGATGTTAAGCCACTAAATGAGCCTAGGCTCTGATACCAATTATTAAGAGGCTATGACACCCAGGGGAAAGGGTGTGTGTGTGTGTGTGTTTGAATCGGGTCTTTAATGGTTATGCTTCAATGAAATATACAAACAATCAACTATAATATAGAAAAGTAAAGTGCAAAAAAATAAAGAAAGAGAACACAGAGATTTTAACGTAGTTCGGCCAAACCCCAAAACTGACCTACGTCCACGCCTAGCCACCTAGGCTAGGAATTTACTAAATCAAAGTTGATATTTTTAATAAATCTCTCATACTCTCATTCACGGGCAAGTACAACCCAACACCATATTTTTCTTAATGGGCATGTATAACCCAACACCATACTTTATTTAATGAGCAAGTACAACCTAACCACGTACTTTCTTTAACTTGCAAGTACAACCCAACATGGAAATAAGAAAGAGGAATATGAAAGTATCTAACGCTCAATTTTAAAATTATTTTTCTCTCATAACCCAACTACAATAATATAAAGGCAAGTGAAAATAAAAGTAAGCAAGATAGCTCACTTTAATTGATGCTTAAATTTAAATGCAATGATTAAGCTTGAAAGTGTTTATGATGTGAAATAAACTTTAAAATGATTTGAAAAAGAAAGAAATAACTTGAAATGAAAGTGATTTAATTAGTTATTTAAAATGTCACACAATGAAGATTTGAAAACTAGATCAATTACTTTTACAAAAAAGACATTGAGTTTTCAAAAGATCAAATGTAAAATAAAATCTTAAATCACATGAACTCAATTTGAAAACTCTTTTCAACAAGGAATATCACTTGTGCAAAGTATGAAACTATTTAATAGTAAAGAAAACTTGTAACTTAAAAGTGTTCTTTATGAACTAACTTTCATGACATAAATTTCACTTTAGCATATGTAAAAATAAAGAGAAGAGAAGAGTTTGCAAACACAAAACTTTAATCAAAATCAAATAAAGCTTTCGGCCAACTTGAGAAAATGTATGAATATATGTGTTAAAAATAAATCACTTTGACCAAATACGTCCAAGAAAGAAATCAAGGTCTCACACAAGAGGAGCAATGAAATAAATTAAAAGGAGCTTAATAGCTTTCCGCCAAAAAAAATATCCACCAATACACCAACTTCTTTTATGCAATCTTCAAGCCAAACACTTTTAGGTTGAAAGATAGAAGAAGGATGAACAAATTAGTACTTGATTCATAAAGATAATATCTCTAAGATTTTTTGCAAGAATTCGGCCAAGAGAGGATTTTTCTAAGAGAGATTTTCCCAAAAGAGATTAACCTTAGTCTAAGGAATATTATTTATAAAATAAGGGGTCATGTGGTTCACCCAAGTAAAATTATGAGGGAAACTAGTTTCAAATTAATTTAAACATAAACTAATCAAAATAAAAATAAATGGCATGAGATAAAAAATCATCCAAAGGAAATTAAAAGAAAATTTAATATGGAAGGTTGGTTTAATTAAAAATCATTTTGAAATTCAAATTATATAAGAGGGATTTCAGCCAAGGAAATGAAGAGAGAAATTTTAATTAGTAAGTGATTCAATTTGAATCAATTAAATTAATTTAATTTAGCATGATGAAGAAAACCGACAAAAAGGGGATGTGGAGGGAAAATTAATTTGGAAAGAGATTTAAATTGAATCAATTCATCATAAGACTTGATTTCTAATGTAATTAAGAAGTTAATGCTTATGTTGGTTAGACAAG
Organism: Cymbidium sinense; assembly: GCA_021442155.1. NCBI lineage: Eukaryota > Viridiplantae > Streptophyta > Magnoliopsida > Asparagales > Orchidaceae > Cymbidium > Cymbidium sinense. The sequence goes on from CM038229.1 coordinate 23,979,886, forward strand.
AGAGAGAGAGAGAGAGAGAGAGAGAGAGAGAGAGAGAGAGAGAGAGAAAGAAGAGTTTGAATTGTTATCAAACAAGTCATGTTATAATCAATTGTCCAAGTGAAAAGGGAATAACTTAAATTTTGATTAATTTAAATTAAGCATAAAATATAGTTGGCCAAGGGCCAAACGGAAGATTCCATGATGGGATTCAATTAATATTTAATGCAATATCATGGAATATTTAATCAATTCATCTTGATTCAATAAATGAGAGAAAGATATAATGTAGAACATTTAAAATTAAATCCAAGGAATTATTAAAATTCAGCCAAGCTTCTTTCCTAAAATATATTAGATTTATTTTAATGTACTCAATTCAAATTAAATGATGATGGATCATATTTTAAGAGATTTTAAATCAATATTCATCATGAGATTAATTTGAATACAATTAAGGGTATAGTTGGCCATGGGATGTTTCGAGATATAGAAATTATATAAAAGGAAAGAAGATAATTTCATGGCTTATTTTAATTGAAATTGAATTAACACAAATAAACTCAAGTTAAATCATTTAGATTAGTGTATGATCATCCACATAACATTCCATAAAAAGGGGAGTTTAAATTTGTATATGTAATCGAAGGAATATTCAATTTAAATTAAAAAAGAATTCAAATTGAAGATTCAAATAAATAAATTATTTAATTCAAAAAAATATGAGATAATTATGAAAATTATTTGAATAACTCTCACATAATTTATTAAGCCAATAATCATGAAAAAGTTCTGCCAAATAGGATGAAAAATAGGATAGGAGAAAGAAAAATAATATAAAGAATAATTTCAAGATAATTTGATTTTATGCATGTAATAAATGGATGATGAATATATTTTAGCATGGAAATAGTTTAATGAGATGTGAACTTAATTTAAGTTGCATGGAAGCACAATAAATGTAATGTGGTTTATGTATATAGTTCACATTATTTAAAAATTAATAATTTTAAAAAATAATTATAATTATGAATTATAATGTTTATGAATAATTTAAAATGATTATTTTAAAATGAATGAATGATATTTTTATTTTAGATAACATTTCATTTGTTTTAATATAGTTAATCCTAGAAAAATTCTCACCTAGTCCATGTCCAAAAGTATTAGCATTCTGATATAACTAAAGAACAAAGAGCTGAAGAATTTTTCCAGCACACTTGAAATTAACCTGATTAGTAGCATCAAAAATATATACTTATCGTCAATATAAATCTAAAATAAGAATGGCATTCATAATAATTAATGTGAATAATTTGTCCTGCAAAGAAATAATAAGTTCTTATTACACAAAGTTTATTATCATCAAATTAAATGGTGAGATACACAAGCTATATAGTCAACATATCTAACGCAAAGATTGATGGAAGAGATCTTAAGTGAGGTTAATAAATTTAATTTGTTCACCATCCCAAAAAAAATTTATAGAAGAGATATTAAGATGAGGCTATTGAATTTGATTATTTTAGCCAACCAAAGGATCTAGAGAAGAGATCCTAAGATAAGGATCATGAATTTGACTGTATTAACCAATCTAAAGGATATACAAGAGAGATTATAAGATGATGTTAATGAACTTAATGAATTAACCAACCCAAAGGATCTACAAGTAAGATCTTAAGGTCAGGAAAATGAATTTGAAGTATCAACTAACCCAAAGGCTCTATAAAAGTGATCTTAATATAAGGCTAATGAATTTGATTATATTAACCATCCCAAAGGATCTATAAGAGAGATCCTATGATGAGGATAGTAAATTTGATGTATTAACCAACCCAACAAATCTATGAAAGTGATCCTAAGATGAGACTAATAAATTTAATTGTATTAACAAACTGATTAGAGACAACCATTCATTGATTACTTATGCAAAGGAAAACTACTGCAAAAGAAAGTTCAGGCCCATTAAATCAAATAAAGGGCATTATCCTTGATGAGTGCAACATTTCTTTTAGAGAGTTTCTTGCTGATGTGTTCGATGTCAATAGAAGATAAAACCTTATGGTTATGTACTTTTATTAAGACGAAATCATCATCTAGATAGGCCATTTCCTTCGTGAGTTTTGTTATGACATCTACCACAAAATTCTCTCTTCAAGGAATTCAATTTAGAGTCACATCTGGAATTCATTTTAATTACTCAATTATATACTTATGGTATTGATGAAGCTTGAGCATGAAGACTTTGTACATTTCAGTAATTTGATTCACCACTAATTATGAACCAAAAATTGATGTTAACCCTAATGTCCCTTATTATTTATGCATGGCTATAATAAATTATATGAGAATTGTATCATCTTATAGTTAGGGGCTATGAAGATCAACCCAGTTATTGCTTCGCCCGAGAGAGTAAATTTTGGTTCATCTCCCCTTTGAGAAATGTTGCACCATCAAAATACAACCCAATGATAGTCATTTGCATCACTTAACTCAATAATTTCTTATAGGTCATCATTTAAAGAAGAATCTACAAGAAGGGGGTTTGTTGCTAAGAAGTCAGCAACTACTTGGCCTTTTACAACATGAATGGGAATGAAGGTGATGTTGAATTATAATAAAATCATGGACCAATGTGCCAATCATCTGGATAGTGTTGTCCATATTATGAAATATTATAATGAGTTAACTCTCAAAATCAAGTTAACTTAATAAGAAAGTAAATAATGCTTTAGCTTTTGTGTTATGAATATTAAAGCTAGGCAATGCTTCTCAGTAAGATGATACTTTGATTCTACAGGTATGAGTCTATTACTTTAACTAATCGAGTGCATTATCCTTTCTTTCCTCATTGACATAGGTTGTTAATGTGCCATAAGAGTTTTCTAGAGATGTAGTGTAGAGGATGAGCAATCTACTTGGGATAGGAGCATCTAACACAAGAGCTGTCATAAGGTATTATTTGATAATTTTAAATGCATGCTAATAATTACCATCCCATTAAAATTTGGCATCTTTCTTTCTAAGAGTATCAAAAGGTTGACACCTATTAAAGAGGTTTGATATAAAGCTTCTTTGATACGGCAACCTCCCTTGGAATGATCTAAGCTAAGTTAGACTTTTTGAGGGTGGTAATTCTAATATCGCTTTCATCTTCTTCTGATAAATTTCAATCCCACAATATCTTAATATGAACCCTAAAAATTTTTGAGGTTACCCCAAAAGCACACTTTAAGAGATTCATTTTCAATTCATAGCATCTCAATCACTCAAAGGCAATCCTTAACTTATATAAGTGGCCTTCCTTTTCTTTGATTTTAACCATTAGATCATCGACATAGCACTTAATATGGTGATGGATGAGTTCATCAATAATCTTAGTCATAGCTTGGTAGTATGTAACACCAACATTCTCAAGAATTAAAGGCATGACCTTATAAAAATAGATTTTAATTGGAGTCTTAAATGCAATGTTCTTCTCATCCTCAGGTGTCATCTTGATTTGGTTATAACCAGATGACCCATACATGGCTATGAAAATCAAAATGATATGAGTAATGGAAACTCATCTTTGGTACATGATTCATTTAATTCCCTAAATTTTATGCATATGCAAATTTGACCATTTTTCTTCTTAATTGAATTGACAAAGGCCAAGAAAGTAGAAAATTTTCCTTCTCGGATAAAGCCAACAATGATCAATTTCTTAATTTTAGCGATGAGTTGTTGTTCAATGTCTAATCACATGTCTTAAAGAGCTTGATTTACTATAATTACTTTAGAATAAATTTCTAGCTTATGTAGTACAACATAAGGAGCTAATCCAAACATTTCTTCATAACTCTAGCCAAACCTTTTTAAACTCTGAAAGTATCCTAACTAGGTAATTAACTTCGGGTTCACTTTAGAGTGAACTTATGAATATTGGTCATGAGTTTTCTTCATCATCTATATTAATTTATTTTAGCTCATTTATAGTTAACTTTATTTCTTCTTCTAGTTAAAGAGGTGCATCCTAACTTTGAAAGTCATCTGAGTCATCTAAATTGTTTTAGCAGATTCCTTCAAGTGAAGAAATATCATATGATAAGACCACCCCATGAAACTCTAGGTTATTGGTGATGACCAAATAGTATTCATCATCATCTATTGGCCCAACTATATTAAATTCTAGTTTTGGTCTTGATTAAACTTTCTTGTATTTATTTTTCTAAAGTATTTTAAGTAGTTAGATTTATGTTTTGACAAAGCATATGGGATCAATCCCTGCTTAGTTAATTTTGGAACATAAGGTGAGTACCAGTCTAAAGATAATTCTACTAATTCTTTAAATGATTCATCCTCAAGTTCTATATCAACTCTTAAACTAAGGAATATGCTCCTAAATAGAAATTTTGAGGCTTATAGTCAGTGGAATTTAACTACTAAACCCTCAATAATCTCTATGAGAGTTTGTTTAGAATTAGAGTGCTTACATACTGATTGATCCTCTCAAATAGTGACAACTCAGACACATCACTACTTTATTTTAGGACTTCATCTTAATCACTATCTAATTCCACTACCACCTTTACCTAAGTCGTATAGTGTGGAGAGGAGACTAGTGTTTTGAATATAGAAGACTCATCCTTTGAACTAGATGCTAAGTTTATATAGACTATAACAAGATTTTGAACTAGTGGTATATATATGATCTTTCTCTCATGCCTCCTCGGAGTCTTCCTCATCTTCAGCCTATGGGAGGTTAAGATATCTCACCTACATGTTGGGAAAGAGAAGTAAGATGTAATCAAAAAGTGATGCCCAAGTCTACTTCATATCTTGTGTGGGAACATCCTATAGTGGGTTTATCTATTTACTTCAACTAACGACCTATTTTTCCTTATCTTTAGGTGCCATCCTAAGAGGTGAAACTTTGACAATATGAATGTTAACTTCTATGATCTCTATTGATGGAAGAGTTATAGTGGTGTCTACCACATCTTTGGGGGTGCCTGAAGCTTCCTCTAATGGAGCTTTTGATTTTGAGGACTATAACTATATTTTAATGGGAGCACTTTGAAGAGTTAAATAGAGAGATCACCATCAGAGACATAGTCATCATGGAAAGAATATGGATCAAAATAATTTTATTTGTTAAAATAAGAAAAGCTATTAGAATTATCCTTGATTAAAGGTTGATTATTTGAATTATCTAGATTATTCTAATCAAAAAGAGACAAAATGTACATGGAATTATTCTTCATTTCTTTTCCATTCCTCTGGGGGATAAAATAAAAGTCATGTAGAAAGAATAAGATGAGTTGCTTGACACCCCCATCTATAGAAATAATGCTCCTAGTGTCAATAGTTGAACTAATTGCTCCATCTTGGGCTTCAAGTAAAAGTCCCAGCTCAATATCCTCATTCTCTAATGATCACTCAAGAAAAGTACCTTTGAAAATCTCTGCCATCTTTATAGGATGTTTGGGTTTTTTCTCTTCTTAAGGTAGACTGATTTATATTTAAGCAGATTTCCCCTAACATTATAGTTTATTTAGATATGGGTTCAACTTCCTATCAATGCAAGCATTCTTACTTAATTACCCTTCTTATCATAGTAAGCGAGCACTCTTGAATATGGTTAGAAATAAATATATATCTAATATGAATCAGTGTTTAATAGTGTGGTGTAGATGATTGTCTAATAGATAAACAAGGGTTGTGATGAACAAGATCCCATGGTTTTGTCATCTTGAGATTGTCATTATTCTAGTATACCAATATCAGAGGGCTATTAGTCATAATGTCTAGGAAGTTTGATTAGCAACCATGGTTTTCCCATTTTAGATTTTTTGAGTAGATCAAAGTTTTAGTGTAGGTGTTGTGGTGCAAGTATTTATTAAATTAAGACTAAACTTAATTTATAAGTTTATCTAATAATTCAATGAAGTCTACATTGCAGATATATCTAGGGCTTACATCCATTAGAATGTTAGTTAGAATTTTGGTTGGACTTACATTGATTAGAAAGCTGATAAATTTGACTTACATGTCACAAAAAGCTAGTAGGATGATATTAGAATAGCAAGCATATAATAGATTAGACTTAAATCCCTTTGGAATGCTAGATAGATTAGATGTTTGCATAGCGAATGAAAAGATTAGACTTACATCCCTTTGAAATGCTAGAAGATTTAAGTGTTTAGATGTTGGCAAAGTGAACAAAAAGATTGGAATTGCATCCATTTGGAATGCCATAATTATAGATGTGTTCCTATAGTGAACATATGGATTGGACATACATCCCATTAAAATGCTAGGAAGATTAGATGTCATATGATGAATGAAAAGACTGGACTTACATCCCTTTGGAATACTAAATAGATTAGATGTTCACATAACAAACAAAAAGATTAGACTTACATCCCTTTAGAATGCTAGATATATTAAATGTTCACATGGCGAATGAAAAGATTGAACGTACATCTTTTTAGAATGCTAGAATTATAGGTTTTCGTATAGCGAGCACATGGATTAGACTTACATCCATTTAGAATACTAAATAGATTAGATATTCATATAGTGAATGAAAAGATTGGACTTACATCCCTTTAAAATGCAAGCATTATTGGTGTTTGCCTAGTGAACATATGTATAAGTGTTTACCTTTTATTCCTAAGAGACAGGACCTCGATGCATAAAAATAAGCACCATAGCACTAAGGAATCAGTGCCATGGCACTAAGAAGTGAGTGCCCTAGCTCTAGGATGTTAGCACCCTAGTGTTGGCAGGAAGAAATACATGTCTTAACAATAAAAAGGGTAGCACTTCGACACTAGAAACAAGTACTTAGGTGTCATAAAGAATAACAAAAAGTAAATTGATTGGTTGGCCAGTACCTAGACACTACTAAAGTGATGTTGCAATGCCAATCAAAAAGCTGTTCAAAGGGCTGACAGGCTGGCAGACACATTTAACAGAAAAGGATGGAACTTTTGACCAGTATCGCAGTGCTATGTCAAAATGCCTAGGCACTACGTCAAAGCTACCGGGCGATCCATCAATACTTGACGTACGCATAAATTATTTTATGGATTCTATTAGTTGCATAATTAATAGTAATAAATATCATAAATGATCTTTTTGACAGGCATTATAACCATCTTGACTGGTTGACCAATGCCTACACTGCATGTGGAGTGTTGCAGTGCTAGGTCCAGTATAAAACCCTTGAGTTGTTCATTTTTCATTCAAAACTCTTTATTCTCTTAGGAGTTCTTACAACCCTTTCTCTTCTCAACTTTGCTCATATTTAGGATAATAAATATGTCACTCAAACACATCTAGAAGGACAAGAAGAGGGCATCTTGGAGTGATGCTCACTGATTTATCAACATAGATGTGGAGGAGAGGTACTAGTATGCTCTTATCAACAAGCATCTCATTCTAGAGAGGAGCATCCACAATCTGGGTGGAAGCATGGAGAAGATCACAAATGAGTGAGGCTGAGAGCATTTTGCCTAGGATAACATAGCTTGCATCGTCCCTATGGTGCCGGAGTTCTTCACCAATGTGAAGGAGTGCTAAGATAATAATGTTTTGTATAGAGGAAATGGGTGTGTTTTGATAGTGCTACCATTAATGCATATTATAATTAATAAAATTTTGTATATAATCAATATCTTTCTTACTACAATAATCATTCTAATTTTGTAGAAATTCTTGGTTTCCTTTTTATTAAAAATTCAAATGTTTAGTAAAAATGGTGAAAGAAAAAGATTATCAATTTTTTGGCCCAGCCTAACTACTAAGGCTAGAGCTTGGCATTATTTTATTTTAGCCAAGTTGATTCCCACTAGTAATATATGTGAGGCGATTAAAGATAGAGCTATTTTGAATTATGCAATTTAAAAGGAATTTACTATAGATGTAGGGAAGATTATTTATAATTTAATTTATAATTTGCTTAAGGATGGTATTACCCTAGGTTATGGTCATCCTTCTCTTATTTATTCTTTGTGTGTTATGGTTGGTGCATCAAGGGAGCCTGATGAAGAAATGTTTACACAAAGGGCTCCATTAACTAAAAGAATAATTTAAGGATTTGGATTGAGAATAAAAGTAGGAGAAAGCTCACGTGCTTCTTAATCTAGGTCCAAATTCTCAAAGATTTTAAATAAGAAACCCCAAGAAATTAGAGGAGAAGTCTCAAAATTAAGAGAAAGGGTGGGTGAAAGCAGCCAACGATAGTAGAAATTAGAAAAAAAATTTGATCATCATATGGATTCACAGCAGCAGTAATTTTCTTGCATGACTGAGTTTAGCTGAACCCTTATTCAGATGTTCGAAAGTTGTAACTTTCATGTTGGCCCGAGTAGAGTTCATTTTTCTATAGTGTCTCATTATCACCCTTATGTTAGGACTCCACTAAAGCCAAAAGAAGAAGACGAGGATGACTATGACTACTAAGATAGTTTTCCCTTATTTTATTTTTTTATTTTTCTATTTATATTTTCATCTCTTTTTTATATCTTTTTATAATTTTATTTGGCTCATTTTTGTAATAAAATTTTAATTTTGCAATAAAATTTTTATTTAATATTATTTATTTATCATTTCACATATTGGTTGGAAATCCTAAGAATTTAATTATAATCTAGATCTTTATTATAAGTTAGAAATTTAATTGGATAAACATTCTAACTTAAAAAATACCTAAACTAAGAAGTCAGTGCCTCGACACTAAAAAGTTAGCTCTTCGATGCTGAAAAGTTAGTGCCTTGGCACAAGAAGATTAGTGCTTTGATGCTAAAAGGCCAACGCCTCAATGCTAGATGGTGGGACTTGGGCTTAAAATCATAGAAGGCAGTGCTAAGGTGCCTGAAACATGGCATTGTGGTTCTAACACAATGCCTCGATGCATTTTAGATAGCACCATAGAGCTAAAAGTGAGAATTTTGACCTTACAACACAAGAATACAGTGTTATGGCACCAGGAAGCTTTTCTATGGCATTGGTATCAGCACCTCAATACTTTTTGGATAGCACAGTTGCACTGTAATTGAGCATTTTTATGCTTACAACTTGAGAAGGCAGCTCCATGGTGCTAGAGGTAGTGCAACGAAGCTGGTCATAGTGCCTCAGCACCATTAGGATAGTGTTGCAACACTACAAAGTAGAATCTAGAGGTCTACATTCCTGAGAGCTTAGTCCCTTTGCACTAGGTTGCAACACTGCAGTGCTACGAGTCGAGAGACTCTGTTCTAAGGCAATTTTCTTGAACAAAAATTTGATGATTCCCATAAAATTTTGGTAGCATAACGGCTTAGCGGTGTTATGTTTAAAAATATTTTTTAGTACAACACATGCTCTTCACCCTTGTTTTGGATTCAAGATCAATGAAGGGAGGATTTTCATCTCATGCTAAAACCATGTTCAACGATAGAGGCCTTCAAATTTTAAATTTATGATTTAGTGAATTAAATTTCAAGTTAATCTTGATTTTGATAGAATTTTGTCTTGGTAACTAATTATTTTTGTAACAAGTGTTATCTCACTCTTCTCCCTTACCTTAGATCAAATATAAATGGAGGGAGAATTATCATTTCACACTATATCCAAGATCAATAGTGGAAGGCTTCTAAATTTTTCTATGGAGCGAGGAATTACATACAGGAAACTTTTTATTTTGAATTTTACCTAGAATTAGCGAGGGCTTGGTTTCAATCATCTCGTGTGAGAAGGAGACTCTACATGTGAGAGAAAGGACCTTGTGGTGACCAGAGGGAGTGTGAAGTAGAGCGAAGTGTGTAGCATAGAGAAAAGAGTGTGTAGAGAGTTAGAATAATTAGAAGAGAGTGAAGTGGAGTAGCCCCTCCCTTCTTATAAGAATCAATTCATAAGCACTCTCACTCTCCCCTTTGACAGTTATCACTGATAGGGATAGCTATTGGTAGGAGTGGTTAAGGTTTCTAGATTCTCCAAACTTAGGGGGAGCGTCACCAAGATTGCAGTACCATGGTGCTTTCGGTCAAGATGCTTATGTCTCTTTTTTTATTTTTAAACATCTAAGTCACCATTTGAAACTTCTAAACTTACTAAAGAGGTGGAGGTTTGAGCTTGTTCAAGTACCTCAGAGAAAACTTTTTAATTTTAAAGAATACTTTTTGGCATATTTTGGATAAATAAATATTCCAACCTTTTTTCCATCTTCAAGAGATCAAATGATTCCTCAAAGACTACTTTAATGAAACCTATTGCAGGTTCTACTTAGTATTCTTTGGGAATCATTATGGTTCTAGTCCTATGGTTCCTTTGTATCCAATCTTTAAAGGTCATTCAATCTTCTATGGTATGCCCAAGAAGCTAGTAAATAAGAGCAATAGTTAGGATCATCACTTTTCTCCACTTCCTCTAGCTTTTTGGATTTATGTAGCTAAAAATCTAACCGCTTGACCAAATTTTTGGGATTTTCTTAATATCCTCTCTCTTTTGAAGGAATAAGATATATTTAATTTTTAATGAAGATAGGATAAGTGTAGCAATCTAGTGGCGAGTGTTGATAATGTGGGTGCTACTATTATGGGTGTAGAGATGGAAGTGGAGATTACTAAAATCAGGGCTTCTCTGACGGGATCCTCATAGGCTATTTTTTCTTCTCTACTATTGATGCTAACCCTAACATCTTCTGAAACACTTTCTAGGGCTTCGACATATACTGATGATGTAGGAATGATAGTTTTTTGGCTTCCACTTGAAGGCTAGCTACTTTGTAGATGAGCTTCTCAAAGGTTTTGATGGTCAACCCCTTGAGCATGAACACCACTAGACCATGGATGTTCCTAAGTAGGATTTCATTGGCATATTGCTCTTGGAATTTTGGTTCACATTTCATGCTAAGATTCCTCCACCTAAAAAAGTGCTATACTAGGGATACATAGGCTTCTACTTTTCCATAATTAGATCCCCAATAGCAACTTCTGCTGTGCCCTTGTCAACCATTTAAGGAATAGTTACTCCAACTCTACTAATACCTTCACATAATTATTAGGCAATTCAACATACCAGTTAAATGCAATTTCTGGAAAACTACTAACAAATTGCCTAAATAATAGTGTGTCACTGCCCTTGACATTATAATAATTAACATGAAAGTGTGCTATACACTTTCTTGAGTTCCCACTGCTATCAAGTACCTTAAAGGATGGTGGTACAAACCTTTTAGGATATTAAACTGCATCAAATTCCTCCTGGTATGGTCTAGCCCTTACAACTAATAAGATCCCTTAATCATGGGCCAATGCTTTCATTACCTATTGTTCCACCTATTATTTAATGTCACGCTCTTGTAATACTATGTTGTTCATATCCTTCGTATGCAAGCTGCCTATGTCCTCATCAATGGGACTAGCATATTTGTTTCTCTCAAATGTGTGTACCACCTCTAGTCTATCTTCCTTCATTAAGGTGACTTGGGATACTAATGTGTGGCCCTAAAAAGCCAGTACAACCTACATGAGCTTATCTACCTTCCATTCCATATGACTTATCTGATCTTCCTTTTATTTTAACTGATGCAACAACTATTGGGTTAAGTTCAATGCTTCACCCTCCTTAAATGTAATGTTGTGTGCATCATCCGCATGATGTTGTTCCCCACATGAAGATTCCCTAGTGTTAACCATATGGATCTCCATGGATTCCTGTAATAGATCGTCATCATCAAAATCAAAGTTTACCATTTCACTGGCTTGATCCTGATGATCATCTCCCACTATTTGTCAAACTTAGATCCAATAATCTTCCAAAATATTTTCTAATGAGTGATCATCTATCCTTTTAGGATCAACAAAGATGTATTCAGGGCACTCAATGTCCTCCTCTATCTCCTCCACATCAATCTTATCCATTTACTATACATTTTATATGCTAACTACCTCTAGAGATACATGTAGTGGCTGATCTTCTTTCTCTTTATCTTTGGTGCTAATACTACATTCTTAGGCTGCCACACCTATCCTAGTACTTGTAGTCATCCTCCTCCTCCTCTTCTTCTAGCTCCAGTGGGGTGCTAACATAAGAGTGATAATGAGGCTCTACAGAAAAAGAAACTCTACTCTGGTCAGCATTAAAGTTACAATTTAAAACATTTAAATGAGTGCTAAGTTAAACTCATTCATATCAAAAAAAATTTATTATTGCTGCTGACCCATATGATAGTCAAAAATTTTCTCTAGTTCCTCCTACTGCCAACTACTTTGCTTTTTCTTAATTCTGAGACTTCTCCTCCAAAATCTTAGAGTTGCTCAGTTAATGTCTTGGAGGATTTGGATTTGGACTGAGGAGCACATGATCTTTCTTCTACTTCTATTTTTTATCCAAACCCTTCAATCATTCTTTTAGTTATGGGAGCCCTTTGTAAAAGGACTTCTTCATCTGGATCTCCTGATGCACCAGCCACAACACATAAAGAATAAATGAGAGAAGTGTGACCATACCCTAGGACAATACTACCCTTAAGCATATTACAAATTAAATTATAAATAATCTTTCCAACATCTATAGAAAATCCCTTTTAAATTGCATAATTCAAAATGGCTTTATCCTTGGTTACTTCATTGATATTACCAATAGGCATCAAATCAGTATAAATAAAATAATGCCAAGTTTTAGCCTTGACTGTTAGGCAAGAAGTAGGAAAATTAATAATCTTTTACTCATGTCATTTCCACTGGACAGTTGAATTTCTAAAAGTGAAGGAACTAAGTAATTCATTATAATCAGTATGATTATTATAGTAGGAAAGATATTGATTGTATATAAAATTTTAGAAATTGTAATATGCATTAATGAATTTACTATCAAAATGTACCCATTTCCCGTGTATAAAACTTGGTTATCCCAGTGATCCTTTGCATTGGCGAAGAACTCCCTCACCATAGGGCTGATGCAAGTGATGTTTTCATAGGTGACACGCTCGCAATCTTGCTCAATGATAACCCTCTCCATGCTCCCATCTGGATTACGGAAGCTCCTCTACAAAATTAGGAGTTTATTGATGAGGGTATGCAGGTACCACCCCTTCATGTCCACATTGATGAATCTGCTAATGTCACTTGAGGATGCCAACTTCTTTCCCTTTTGGACAATCTTGAGTGCCATGTTTGCTATTTTAAGGCTGAGGAAACTCTAAGATGCAAGAACTCTTGAAAAAATAAAGGCTTTAGAATGAAACTTTTGGTAGCATAGGGGTTCTATTTATAAGCTAGACCTAGCACCATGATGCTACTTCTACATCACTGCAGTGCTGACCTCTCAATTTATGAGATATGGCACCAACACTATGGTGCTCCACATGCAATGCCTAGGCACCGATCAACTAATCAATATGGTTACTATGCCAATAAAAATAGAGCATTTATTAAATTTTATTACTTTAATTTCATAATTGATTGGATCTGAAAAAGTGAGTTAGACATTGAGAGAGTGTTGCGACGCTCTAATGCAATGCCATAGTGCTAGTCAAAAATTCCATCCTTTTCTATTAATTGTGTCTGCCAGCCTATCAGCCTTTGAACAACTTTTTGACTAGCACCGGCATTAGTACTTTGGCAGCGCCATAGCGCTGATCAAATAGTCAACCTTTTTTAATTATTCTTTATGATGCCACTACATTGTGGTGTTGGGTTTATAGCATCGAAGTGCTGCCCTCTCTAGTTTTGAGACTTGTGTTACTGCCTAACGATACTGGGGCACTAGCTAGCCCACACTGAGGCACTGAGCTTTAGGTACTGAAGTGCCAACTTTCCAGACCCATGGCACAAAATCTTTAGCGCTATAGTGTTGTCCCCTAGAAATTAAAAGAATCAAATTAAACAGATTTTTGTTTGCCAAGCTAACACCCTTATAAACTTGTTGGCATTCTAAAGGGATGTAAGCCCAATATATATGTTCTCCATGTGAACTTCAAAAATATAACTAGCATTCCAAAGAGATGTAAGACTAATCTATATGTTCACCATGCTAACTTCTAAAATATAACTAGCATTCCCAAAGGATGTAAGCTAAATTCATATGTTCACAATGCAAACTTTTAAATTTACTAGCATTCCCAAGAGATGTGAGTCCAATCTATTCGTTTGCCATATGAACATTTCTAATTTATTGCATTCCAAAGAAATGTAAGCCTAATTTGTATGTTTTCCATGTAAACTTTTAAATATACATTAAAACTCTGGTCTACATGGGATATCTGAGATGAGGCAACCCATGGATGCTAATCAGCTCCTTGGACATTACAGCTAATAACACTATAATGTTGGTACATTGGAATAATTGTAGTCCTGGGATGATGCAACCATGGGATTTTGATTAGGACTACCCTCTTATTTCTCTTAGACAATTATCCACACAACACCACTAAATAGAGATTCATATTAGAGAGATATGTTTATTTCCAACCTTAATCGAGAGTGCTCTCTTACTGTAATAAGAGAGGTAATTAACCATGAATGCTTGCATTCATAGAAAGTTTAACCTAGAACAAAATTAACCTTAACGAGAAATTTGGTTGAATATATATCAATCTACCTCTTAAAGAACAAACTCTTTAAACATCCTAAAAAAGATGGCCTAGTGGTTTGCAAAAGCATTTTTATGACCGATTAGATTTATGGTAACTCTGCTAGGGATTACTTCTTTCTCTACCTTTGGCTAGAAAATTAAAATATATGGTGTCAATATAGATTTTAATATATATATATAAGTTTAGGTTCTTGAAATATAGTAGAACCTAATTTCAAATCTATGACTAGGTGTTAAATTTTTGATGACAAATCTAATGAATGTCAAGATAGGAGAGGGATCTACAGTTAGATTTCCTCAAACCATGATCAATGTCGGTTCTACTAGAGTTGCTCTCTAGTTTGGGATAATATTTAAGATTGTACAGTTTGTGCTGGCTTAACATATGACTGTTGACCTCACTTTTGGAGTGAGGACTCATCCCTCCTATCTTAGACTTAGAAGTCTTCTAAGCACTAGGATCCCCTTAGTCATAAGAGACTTCTAGTGATTAAAGGAAACACTAAATCACTAAATCCAAGCCTATGGAGTTAGGAAGGTATACCCTGAGTTTAGGATGTGCCTTAGAATAAATTGGTCCTACCTATCCTATGGCCTAAACCATAACCCATTCTTATCCACTTATCCAAAACCAACCGCAACCCAATACAACCAACCTTAATTGGATTTTGTTTTACATCCAAGCTCCAAGCCAAAAGTAACCTAACTATTAATCTAAACCTATTCCACCATCATCATCCAACCCAAGTCCATTCAATTGAAGCCAATCCAATTGATTTTCACAAAAGCACTCCAACCATTCAATGCTATATTTCCAACCACTCCAAGACTCATAACCAAACCAATCCAATCAGCCCAAGTTAGCCCATTTGATCAAAATGAAACAAAATTCAATTAAATCCAAATCAATTGTAGTCAAAGCCATCAGTCAATCATAACCCAATCATTAACCTCAACTCAACTCAATCCAATTGAATCCAACTCAATTAACCCGTTTGGTTCACTTGACCTAAAATGACCTGAAGGACCAATTTGATCCAAACTTCAATTCAACCCAAATTGGATTGAATCAACCCATTCAATATTTTATACAATGATTGTTGATCATCCTTGATTGTCCAATTGCAATGAATTTGGTCAAACTAAGCCAATTTGATCATTTGATCAAGTTGACCCAATTAACCCATGAACCAAAATGAACCAAATCTCACTCCAAATCAAATCAATTGAAACCAGTGATTCCTATCAACCATAAATTGATCATGGAACACATGAATCTAACCAAAACTTGTTATTTGACCTAAAGGGCCAAATTGGGCCAAATCTCATTCAAAACTAAATTGGCTAAAAGTAATGCCTCTAATCAATCATAAATTTATTATTGAACATGATCCAACATCCAATTGCATCCAATTTGGTCAAACTAACCCATATAGCCCAAATTGTCCTAAAGGGTCAAATTGAATAAAATCATTCCCAAATCCAAATTGATTTAAACCAACACCTACAATCATTCTCAAATGATCAATTGAACCTAAACTAACCCTCCACCCAAGCCAATTTGGTCAATTTGACTAAATTGGTCAACTTAGCCCATTTGACCCATATGAACCCATATTAGCAAAAATCAAATCTACTTCAAATTAAACCAAACTAATTAAACCAAAACATTCCAAATCATCATTTGAACCTACCTAAGCTATCAATTTGACCTAATTTGACCAATTGTTCAACCTAACCCAAATAAACCCAATTTGACCCATTTGGGTCAAATTGAGCCAAACCCAACCAAACTTGGCATGACCCATCCTTAGGTCACCATGGGTCAGCCCACATGAACCCAACCTATGGTGGACCCAGTTTGGGTCAAAACCCATTGGAACAACCCATCCAAATGAGATAAAATCTCCATTTAGATGGTCTCACCCACTCACCAAGCCATGGTAGCCACCTTTAGCTCATTTTGGACACTAGGAACACTAACCCACCTGACCTAAGGCTATTGGGTTTAACCTTAGGTCAAGAGAGGGTGAGTTCACCTATGTCTCCCAATTAGAACACTTGGAAGAGGAGGTACACACCTTGTCAACCCTTGCCACTACCTCAGTCCCACAAGAGCCTCCACCTCAGCCCCTCATTGACATTTCTGGCCACCTACCCCAGACAGACGACTACCAAAATATGAAACCATCCCATCCATCAGATCACTTAGGGAGGAGGGCATACTCCTCCCCACCCAATTCAAATGACATAGAGAGTTTTCTAGAGTGATTGTGAGCATCCCCAGAGCTTCTCCTAGTCCCCTCGTGCTCCCTATCGCAAGAGAGACCTAAGGCGAATGAAACTGAGTGCCCTATTTGTTCAACCTCACCTAAACTCTATAAAACTCAAAGTAAATTAACTCTTTTGACACCTTCCTAAAGCTCCAACTAGTTAAAATTAATCAATTCCCAATCGATTTGATCATTGGAAGGCACTCTTAGACCAACTCCGGCGAGCTTCGCAGTGGCATTTGGTCCAGAGAGCTATCAACGAGGAGGCAACTCAAGAGCTTCATAACAGGGCTTCATCTCTTCAAGATGAAGCTACCTCTATTGATGATTTGCCAATCTTGAGCTCTGGTAAGGTAAATTCTAGCAGACCATAGAAAATCCCCTAGGTATTGGTCCTTTGTAAAAGATTTTATGATTTCATGTGAGTTCCACCATAGGATTTTTAGATCTCTTCCTCGCACATTTTGGAGTCAATCTTGACATCCTACGAGCTCTAGTGAGCTCAGATCAAGTGGCAGAAGGCAGACGGTGTCTGTCTTCCAACGTTCAGGGAACAAAGGATCATTCATCATCCATTTTGCGTGATTATAACAGACGATCGTGATTTAATATGTTAAAATTTTTTTATTTCATCCAATAGGAACCATGGAATTATTCTACATCGTCCGATCCGAGATCGAACGACAGGGATGAAACCACATCTACCGCCACTAACTCAGCTGCCAGGATGTTTTAAATAATCGATTCCATGGCACCACATGGAAAGCATTGCCAGCTCCTGTGTGGCGCCAATGATTTAATGGGATAATTAGGTGTTTAAAATGTGATTAATTAGCCAATACTTCAAAAATTCATAACTAATTGTAGAAAACTCCAACAAATATAAATAAATCAATTTTGGAAAGGGGTAAACAGAAGAGAATTTAATAAAAATGATATCCCTAATATTTGAATAGTGAATAAAGCTTAATTATAGTTTGAAGTTTGGGCTAATTACCTTAATTAAGGCTTAATTACTTGGCCAATTGACCTCAAATTTGTTGGGTTAGTTCTATGGGATGTCCTCTGCCTCGCATAATTCTTGGGATTTATTGGCCATGCAATTTGAAGAATTTGAAATTCAAATCTTAATTACCCTCTTTAAGTAATTTAATAATTATTAAAAATGTCAAATAGTAAAAATTAAGTAATTAAGGATGATTAATCATTGTTAACAATGAAATAATAAGGGAGAATGATTAGGAATTCTTTCTTAATTATTTTCCTAAATCTATTTCTTTAGGAGGGTAAATTAATTCATAGCTTGATTAAGAGTTGATTAAGTAATTTAATGATATAATTAAATCAAATTGAAATGATAATTGTTCTAGATAATTTAAATTAAATGCATGGGTTCCTCTTTAAGTGTTTAATGACATAAAGACTCTTAAGGAACATATAGTTAACCCATGGGTGTGGGAAAACCATATAAGTACTTAATTAGTCCTTTCCTTAATCTAATTAACTTTTAAGCATGAGCCTAATTGGATTAGGTCCCTTTAGAAGCATTGCAAACTTTAATTTCTCATTTGCATATCATTGGAGGCTCATGATTAAGCAGCTAATTAAATTAAGAAAACATAGGAAAGGGAAATTAAATGAATTGCTTAATGGAATGAACTTCATTAATCCATAAAATTCACTTAATTACTTTTCCTTAAACACATTAAGTCACTAATGTGGGATGGGGTTAAAGTAGAAAATATTAGCTCTCCTCTTTGAGTTTAATAATTTAAAACCAAAATCCAATCTCATAACAACTTTGGTTAACCTTTAATGATTTTATTTAACTTAATTTTCCTTAGGAATTAATGAAATTAAATGTTTTATGTGGAAATCTTCAACTATTCCCTTTAAGTAGCTATAATTTTGTATGCCATTTGATATCATTCATTCATGATTTCAAATAAAAGAATCAATTGAATTATATTATGTGTAAGTTGCATGTGTTGGATTAATCCTATTATATGTTTGCTTTTATCACTAATAAATTTCAAAATTATTTTCAATGTTATAAATTAATAATGAAGATTTAAATTGATGTTGGATATGAATATTATATATGATTTACATTTGTTTATAGCTTAAACATGATAAAGTATTATTTTATTTTCATTATTCATGTGTATGTTTATATGTATTTGAATGTTAGTTAGTATATAGTCTAGAAATCCTAAGAATATGAGGCTTTAAGTACCCCAAGGAGGTCTTAGATTACCTCACTTCCTTGGTTTAAACAACGACACATACTTACTTAATTTCATTCACATGTTTACATTCATTAGAATCTGGGTAAAGCTTTACTTTACATAAATAAATAAATTAGTTAACATACAATCTTTGGCATGATTTTATTTTCATGGTTGTGTATACATTTATATGTATTTAATATATCAAGTATATAGTCTGGACATCCCAAAAATATGAGGCTTTAAGTAACCCCAAGGAGGTCTTAGATTATCTCACTTCCTAGGTTTAAACAATGGCACGCACTTGCTTAAATCTTTAATACATGTGTATGTGTACTTAGCTAAAAAATGGAGTCCCTCTTTTCTACCAAAAACATAAGCATTCATAATCATTTAAGTGTGCCAAAAATACTTTGCATGTATAGGTATGTTAAGTCCAAAATTATATGCATGCTATTGATGATGAAAAGGAATAATATAACATTATCCATGTGATAGTAATTCAATTTCATTAATCTTAAGATGCCT
The DNA here is from genome assembly GCA_021442155.1 of Cymbidium sinense. Classification (NCBI taxonomy): domain Eukaryota; kingdom Viridiplantae; phylum Streptophyta; class Magnoliopsida; order Asparagales; family Orchidaceae; genus Cymbidium; species Cymbidium sinense. The sequence goes on from CM038229.1 coordinate 23,999,459, forward strand.
CTCATATTTGAATAGGATTCTTTAAGATTAACCCAAATTTAATATTAATAAATATTTAATAAATCATTCACAAAAGAAACTAAAATCATAATAACATGCCTTTAGAAAATAACTTAGGATAGAGATAAATGGAGTTAAATCCCTTTTCCTCTCTTTAATATAATTAGATGTTAAGTAAATATCAAATGAAACAAAACAAAATATAAAATAAAATCCACAAATCTTTTAATAATATGAAGTGAAACCACCCTCATATATAACTTGAATATTCCAAAAGTTTAGACAATCACAATTCTAAAAGCCTAGCTAAGACATACCATACTAAGCTTATGCAGACACATTAGAATGCTAAGTCACCACCCCTAGCTCTAAGTTAGGATGGTGTATGTTGTGATGTTGTGTTTTTATTTTATGATGTAATGCTTTAGACTGTATATTAGGATTATTTATGAATAGACTAGATGTTAGGCCACTATTAGCCTAATGATATTTTCTACAGGGGATTATGTTAAATGGGTTGCTGAAATAAAATAAATATAAATGTTTTTGCTTGCAGGTTGCTTATAACCCTTTACATAATCCATATTAGGATAGATGGGCTTTGTTACCTATGTGCAGGGTGCTAAGTCCAAATTATAGAATATAATTGGTTGGGTTTGTATGGATGTTTAGCTAACATCTATTGTGCAAGTATAGTTAGATTTCATTTTTTCAAAAATATGTAACTTTGCAATAGGAATTAGGATTAGTGCTATGGGGTTTAGGATGAGCAATGGCTAGAAGGCAAAGTCCTAAGGGCCCTACAAAGCCTTAAAGCAAAACAAAATCCAAAGAAGGAAGAAAGAAGATGAGGAATGAAGACCCCCATAGCATCTAATTTCAATTATAATTATAAACTTTTATTGTAATCTGGGTTCTATAAGGGTAGAGCTCGGCTACCCAATTTTTCTCTTTTTTGGGGTGCACGGAGGTACTCGACTGCACCAGCCTTTCATTCTTTCATAATAATCTATAAATGTTTGATTGTTGTGTTTAAATTGCATATTATAATTTGCATATTTTTATAGGTTTCTTAAATTTGATGTTTGAATGTGTGGCCTGAATGTGGTAGGCTCTTTATGAAAAAATTATTTTTCTACCCTCATTAAGAACTCATAACTAAAATTTAAATCAACTCATAATCTTACCTTAAAGGTTAGGTTATAATCAAGATAATTAAATGATTTAACAACTCCTTAGCTGAATGATCTATGTTCTAATTTATTGCATAACATCTTGCTTCGCTCTTGAATAGGGAGGGTCTCCACTCTTGCATAATAGGGGAATGCTTGACTTATGAGGCCATCCCTTATAATGGAGAATGCCTCTTCTCACTGATTTAGCCAACAATCTAATTTTTTTTCATGCATTTAGGCATAATTTTCCTAAGCCTTTGTCCAAATGAATGTGTCAAAAATGATATAAAATTTGTAAAGATTTGCATTAGTCTAAGTCATGCCCTCATTGCCAGTCATGATCTAGTCTTTTAGGGAGTGAGTTTAGGACTCTAGTCTCCTTCTTAATTAAATAATAGCCTAACTATCATGCACATACATAAGACCGACCTACATAGTTTTGAATCATAGGAGTTGTTAGTTGGCGGCCACCCCAGGTGGTTGTAAGTCTAGAAGAGTCGAGACATGTTTACTCTCTCTTGTGGAGGTAAACCACTATGTCCCATTTTTCACTTAGATTTAGGTCATACTTTTGTCTTGTGCTAAAGCATCCTAGATTTAGGATCCAAGTTTGCTTATTTCTATTGGGCTATGCATATATGTCCTCATCTCTTAGATATTTCCATAATCTCATGTTGGTGGACTATAAGCCCTAGCATTCTAATAAAATTTCAACTCAAACTAAAATGAACTTTCTCTTTCAAACATATAAAGCCTCATTATAAGGTAGATTAGAGCACTTACTATGCTTCCTAGTATCATGAGTGATCCCTACTTATCTTCCTTTGGAATTTAAAAATAAGTCTTCCAAATTGAACTCCCACTTGATCTTTTTCTAAAAATACATAATTCTTTGATAGTCTAACTTTGAAATCTTTAGAGATATTTATTGACTACTTTAATCAAGAGTGTTCTCAGGAAATTCCCATTTTCTAAGATGTAATTAACTATAGGAGCTTGCTTCCATAGGGAATTAAAGAACCCAACATAAAATAAACCATGGTTTACTTTTCCATGTAAAGTAGAGGAAAGATCTCTGCTATATACGAAGACACATCTACCTTAGGAGTCCTTATTAGGTGATTAGGTCCATTGTATATTGATTTCTCCTTCTTTCAGGATGGCACATCATACTTTAATGTCAGACCTGATCACTTTAATAAGTAACTCCTAAAATCTGCATGGTGTCCACAATGACTCCAAATTAAAACACCACAATGACCACCATCACTGAAGGCACCGAAATGTAAAACATATTTAAGAGGCTTTCATGCAAGGGAGAAAGATTGAATGTAATCATTCTTAATGAACCTAAGTAGTTGAATGCAAAGGTATTTAATTGAAGAAAAAACTCAGCTTCCAAGAGGGGATTTATGTTTGATGGACTATCAAAGGCAACTCCAACAGTTCTTATAAAGGAGGAGATGGCTACTTAGCCTAAACTGAAATATATCATTATTAATCCATGCAATACTCTATTGGATAAGGCTGCACTCCACAAGGTACTACCTTTGCTCTAGGAAATAATGACCATAAAGCCTCTTTCATGGGTACCAAAATGTACAAGAGAGCAAGGAGAAAGTACAACACTTTTCACAAAGTTGTTGGATTAGCTGTATAAACTGAACAACAATATGAACCACTAATGGAAGCAAACATACCCACCAATAACAATTTTAAGCTGCTCAGCTAGGTCAAGAGAAATAGATCTAGAGGATCTATAAAGATGTCTTTCTAGGATAAACACTGGAAAAATTTGTGACACCACCTAAAATTTAGGAATTTTCTATTTGGATGATCAAACTCATCATTAAGGAATAAACATATTATTCTGAAAGATAAACATGTTATCCTATAATGGGTTGGATCATTTAATAGAAGACTCATAAGAAAAATGGGTCTTTAATATACCAGAGAATTTTCCCTATAACTGCATAAGGAAGTAGAGTAGGGTTTATTTTCAACGGGGTTCATGGTTCCCTATAAGAGCCCTTATAGTTAATTACATCTTAAGGGAGTTTGGTGTTTATTTTTGGATGTGTATGGGAGGGACACCATGCAAATCATAGGGGGTACTTATTGAAGTGATCGGACATGATATTGAGGTATGATGTACTACCTAGAAAGATAGAGGCATCACCCTTCAATGGACTTAATAAGGACTCATAAGCAATGATGGGTCTTCAAATGTACCAGAGATTATTCCCTTGCTTTACATAGATGAATAAAGTGAGGTTTATATTAAATTGGATTTTAAAGTTCCCTATAGAGGCAAGCCACCATAGTTAATTACATCATAAGGAAGGTGAATTCTATAGGAATACTCTCGATTAAAGTAGGTAATTAGGGTCTCCAAAGATTTCAAGGTTAGACTATCAAAGGATTGGCTATATTTGGAAAATTAATTGGGATAGATCAAATGGAGAGACTTATTTTGGAATCCGAAGGAGATGAGTAAGGAATGCTCATGATACTAGGAAGCCTAATGAGCATTCTAATCTATCCTATAATTGGGCTTTATGTAATTGAAGTTGAAGAAAATTATTTTATTTGAGTTGAAATTTCATTAGATTACTATGGCTTGTAATCCACCAACACAAGGTTGTTAAAATGCCTAAGAGTTAAGCATTTATGCTTGTAGCCTGAAGGAAATAGCTACCTCAGATCCTAAATCTAGGGAGCTTTAGCATAACCTAAAGCATAACTTAAATCTAAGCAAAGATGGGCATAAGGTTTGCCCCCACAAGAGAGGATAAACCACCTGACTGTTGGGCTTACAATCACCTTGAGTGGTCGCCAGCTAACTCCTACACTTTTAAAACCAAGTGGTCTGGTCATATAAGTTTGCAAGATAGTTGGGCTATTATTTATTTAGAAAGAGACTATAATCCTAAACCCACTTCCTAAGAGACTAGAGCATGAGTGGTATGAGCAATAACTTAGTCTAATGAAAAATCTTTTCAAAATTTATTTCATTTTTTATACTTCATTTCGACAAAGGCTTTAGGATTTTGATGTCTGCAAGCATGATTAAAATAGGTTATAGGATAAATCGACTAGAAGAAGGTCTTCTCCACCGCAAGGGATGCCCTCATAGGTCATGCTTACCCCTATCGTGCAATGATGGAGATCTTCCATGTTTAAGAGAGGAAGAATATGCATGCATGATGTAAAATATACAACCATACAACTAAGGGGTTGCTAAATCTTTTAGCTATCTTATTTAATGCCTAGGCTTTATTATGAGGTTATGAATTATTTAAAACATTAGTTATGAGTTGTGGTTGGGTAGAAAATTTATTTTTATCCTAAGAGCCTAATCACATCCAGGCCACACATTAAAGCATCAATCATAAGAAACTATAAAAAGTATATTATTTCTCATGCACACTTTAAACATAATATCAAATAATTTTGTTGTTATCGCTAAAGAATAACAGGATGGTGCAGTTGGGTGCCACCGTAGAACTCAAAAAGAAAAGATGGGTAGCCAAGCTTTACCCTTATAAACCCAAAATTACAAAATAATAATAATAATTTATAAATGAATAAGTGCTATGGGGGACCTTCAGTCTTCATGTCTCCTTCATTTCTTCTTTTCCCTTTGATTTGGTAGACTTCAAGGCATCACATGGCACCCCAAGAGAAAGCCTTCTAGCTAATGCTCATCCTAATCTCCCATAGCACTAATCCTAATTCCTAATGCAAGATAGTTTTAAAAATAAGGAAAGTATATATAACTACACCTACAAAATAAGGGTTAGGTAATTATACATACACTCTCAAATAGTTATACTTATAATTTGAACTTAGCACCCTGCACATGGGTAACCAAACCCACCTGTCCTAGCTTGGATTATGCTTAGGGGTTTAAACAACCTACAAAGAGAGCATTTATAATTATTTTAAGCACCCACATAAGCACAATCCCCTGTAGAAAATTTGATTAGGCTAATATTAGCCTAATATCTAGTCTACAAAGCATACACCCTAACATCCTGTCTAAAATAATTCATCATAAAATGAAACATACATCACATCATGCACTGTCCTAACATAGACCTAGAAGTTGTGACTTAATTCTAATGTGTGTGTTAAAGCTTGTGTGGTATGTCTTGCTAAGCATTAGAGATGTAGTTTTCTAAGTGTAGAAAGATTTAATTTAACGTGAAGGGTTGATTTCACTTAAAGTTATTTAATTGATTTGGGAATTTTAATTTGTATTTTATTTTATTTCATTTGATTACACTTAATAACTAAGCATTGTAAAGAGAAGAAAGAGGATTACCCTTTTTCATTCCTACCTTAAGTCACTTTTTAAAGCACATTAATTTGATTTAGTCCTCTTTAATGAATGGCTTATTAAATGATTTTATTAATCCTAAGTTTTGATTCACTTTAAATAATTCTATCTAATGTGAAAGGCATCTTAAGATTAATTTAGTTGAATTACTATCACATGAGACTTGTTAAATCAATCCTTTCCATCACATGTAACATGCATACACTTTAATTCTAAGTGTATCTATACATACAATATGTTTTAGCATGCTTAAATGATGAATGTGTGTGTATGTGAAGTTTACAACATTTTGTGTGATTGAATTATTTAATCATATTGGTTTAAAGCTCTATCTAAATTCTTATACCAAAATACATAGGGATGAAATTAAATAGGTACGTGCCATTATTAACCAGGGAACTGAGATCATCAAATGACCTCCTTGGGCCTAACTAAAGCCACGTATTCCCAAAATGTCCAAATTATATACCCATTTGCATTCAAACATATGTAAATTTGTATGCATGAATGTAAGAAAGAAAGCTCCAAATCTCATGACCAACTATTTCAATCACCTAGCCAATTATAGATGCATGTATCTTTGATAAAAGAAAAGGGGTTCTAATTACATAATTAAATGCACACACACATATATAAGAGACATAAGCTAGTACATGCCATTGTTAACCAGGGAAGTGAGGTAATCAAATGGCCTCTTTGGGGCTACTTAAAGGTTAATATTCCCAGGATGTCTAGACTAAATATTTTCTTTTCTCAAATACATATCGATGTTTACATAAATAAAGGAAGGAAAACCATGCGAAGGTTGTATTTTTAGTTGATTAAAACATTTATGCATATGGAGTAAAGTTCTATCCAAATTCTAATGTAAGAACACATTTAAATGAACTCAAACAAATATGTATCATTATTAACCAGAGATGTGAGGTAATCAAATGACCTCCTTAGGGCTACTTAAAGCCTCATATTCTTAGGATGTCTGGACTATATACACATTAACATTCAAATACATGTAAAATTACATATGAATTAAGGCAAATAAAGATTTACCTCACATGTCTAAGCTATAAGCACATGCAAACCTATGTATATGTTCATAACTACTATCACTCTAATCAATGTAATTGATTCATAAACTTTGGCAAAAATAATTTGAATTTACCAATGATAATAGCCACACATATTATAAATTAATCCACCACATCCAAGCTTGTATATGAGAAAACAATTTGATTTAATTAACTTTGAAAAGATGAATGTGTGATTTCAATTGACATACTATATTTAACATGATTTGGAAGGAATAAATAAACATAAACACATGATTTCATTCAATCAAATTAATTCTGAAAGATAATCATATCAAATAAAATTCTTTAAAATAAATCAAAGTTTCTTTAATGTTATTTTTAATTTTGTGTTTTGATTTGATTTAATGATGTGAGAGGGACTTTGTTGATCCTAGCCCATTCCCATGTTTGTGAATTAATTTGGTTTAATGAAAAGTGATTAAGTTGATTTTATAGATTAATTAAATTATAATTTGCATTAAATCCATTAATTAACCCTTACCTATGTTACTTTAACATAATTATCCAAATAATTATGAGCTAACATGATATACAAATGAATTAAAAAGTAAATTAACAATGATCCTAGGAAATGAAAGGGCTTAATGCAATTAGCTCCCAATTATTGGTTAATTAGATTAAGGAACTTAATTAAGTACTCTTTTGGTTTCCCCATGCATGTGGATTAATCATAATTTCCTTAATTTCCTTTAGGTTATTAAACACCTAAAGCTCTACCCTTTAATTAATTAATCAAAATCAGATGTGATTGTAGTTTTTTTAAATTTGGTTAAGGAAATCATTAATTAATGAATTAAACTCTTACTTAATTGCCAAATTGATTAATTATCCTTCAAATGAAATGGGCTTAAGGAACAGATTAGGAAAGAGGTCCCAATCTAATTCCATAAGTCCATCCACTATTCGATAATGATTAATGAGTCCAATTTATTAATTAGTTTATTATGCACATGATTAATTAACCCTACATTCAATTAAGAAAGTAATTAAGGCTTAATTGGCTAATTTTCCTATTTAATTAACTAATAAATCCCAAGAAAATTAAGAAAGGCAAAGGTCATCCCCTTAAATAATCTCAAGAAGTTTGGGGTTAATTAATTAATTAATTATGGAGTAATTATGCTAATTAATTTTTTAATTAAGCCCTAATTAAGCTTTAAATACTATTAAAAATGAATTAATAATATTTTTAATAAATTTTTCTCTCAAATTCCTTCAAAATGAGTATTTATTTATAATTTTTAGATATTTCTGCAATTTGTTATAATTATTATAAGTTTCAGCCATTAATTCTAATTATTTAAACCTAATCCGATTGACACCATGTGGCACGCTAACGTAGCGTGCTTTCCATGTGGCATAACGAGATAGGCTATTAAAGCACATCCAAATCAGCACTGACGTAGCTAATGGTGAATGTGCTTTCAATCTCTATCGTTCAATCTCAGATTGAATGGCACAAATCGATCCCATAATTAATAAAGAATAAAATGAGATAAATCTAATGGATCTAATTACAACCATCCATTCCTATCATGTAGAATGGATGACATGTGATCTATCCTTTCACGGGCGATGAAGGACGAAAGCCATCCTCCATTGCAAGCACGATCTGAGCTCACCCGAGCTCAGATCTACTCCAAATGGATCCCACACTTTCATGATAATGATCAGAGGGGATCCAATGGTCAAGATCGTGCAACAATCAACTTTTCTTCAAAAAGCTCTAAAAAAAATTTCAAAGAAGCTCAATTTTAATGGAATTACCTCACCAGAGCTAAGATCGGTGGCTCGCATGCTTGAGGTAGCTTCATCTAGTTGAGATGAGGCCCTGTTGAGCTACAATTGGGTTGATTCCAAGTGGTTCATTCGGGAGGCCAAGGCTCATCCTTTGGAGGCTTGGTCTTGATTGAAGTGGCACCTCTGGTGGGCTTGGAGCTCTGGGAAAGATTCGTTTAGCTTCGATGGGTCGTGGGGTTGGTGTGTGCGAGAGGAATTTAGATTAGGTGAAGTATTAAATAAGTTGGAAGCAAAAGATGGATGTCTTATTTTAGATGTGCTCGAGAATGAGAAATCTAGCATGGGGCAGCCTTGGGAATGCTTAGAAGCTTGCTAGGGAGTTCGAAAATGTCTTAGAAAGCTCTCATGATTTGAATCAATGTCTTTGTCATGCGAATTGAGGGAGTATATCCCTCATTTCCTTGTCATGGATGAATGAGATTATCTCCCATTTTTTAGCTAGCCAGCTACCGCCAGAGCACTGGAGTGGTCGCCATCACCTCCACATGGCATGACTTGGTTTGTATCCATTGGGTTCTGCTTATGAGGGAGGTGAGTTAACTCACCTCCGTTTGGTCCATGGAAAGCCTAGCCCACTTAGGGTGGGTTAGGTGGCTAGGTTAGACCCCAAAATGAAGTGTTTGATGGATACCAAGGGTGATAGAAGAGTGGACTTTGCTATTTTTGGGAGAATCCTATGTGAGGTGTCATATCAAAGAGATATTGCATTGGGTTTGGCTCCATTTGGGTTTGAGTTTATGTTGGGCTAACCTAAGATGGGTTTGGGTCGGGATTGGTCAGGTTCCAAGTAGTCAAGGCTTGGTTCACATGGGTTTGGCTCAATTTGCCCTTATAGTTCAAATAGGGCTAGGTTGGGTTAGTTTTACCAATTGGTCAAATTGGGTCAAACCAAAGCTTAGGTTAGGTTAAAAAGATGATTTCAAGAGTTTTGGTTCAAGTGGTTTCAATCAATTTGGCCTAGGTTTGATTTTAGCTCACTTGGATTCATATAGGTCAAATGGGCCAAGTTGATCAATTTGACCAAATGGCTTGAGTTGGGTGTAGATTCATGTTCAATTGGCTAATTGAAGATCAATGTAGGCTTTGGTTTGATTCAATTTAGATTTAATTTGTTTTTAGGCCAATATGAGCTAAGTTGGTCAATTGGGTCCAATTGGTCAAATTAGGCTCAATTATGGCTTTGGTCAAGTTCAATAATTAATTTCGAATGAACTTGAACCATTGGTTGCAATCAATTTAGGTTGGATCATGATTTGACCTATTTTAGCCTTTTAGGTTAATTTGGGTCAACTTGGGTCAAATGGCCAATTGGGTTTGGTTTAGCTCAATTGATGGTCAAGTCATGTTCAATCATTGATCATGGGTTGGTGTGAAGCCATGGTTTCAAATTATTTGGTGTAGGGTAGGTTTTGGCTAGTTAAGTTCATATGGGTTAAAGGGTTGACTTGGTCAAATGACCAAGTTGACTTGGTTTGACCCAATTTAAGATAATTGATCATCCTAGAGTGATCAATGATCATAGTATGAGGTTTGGATGAGCTTGGTTCAATCCAATTTGGGTTGGATTAGAACATGGTTCAAATGGGTTCTTTAGGTAACTTTAGGTCAAGTGAACCTAAATGGGTCAATTGGCATGATTTTAGTTTGATTAAGGTTTAGTTGAATTTATATATGAGTTTAGGATTGAAATATAAATTCAACTGCAATCAATTTGAGCTATAATAGGTTTTGGTTCATTTGAAATTTTCAAGTTAGAAGAGCTAAGTTGGGCTTGACTTGGGTTGATTTTAATTTGGCTTGATGATTGTAGATTTCATTTATATTTAGATAGATGGTTGAAGGAATGATTGATTCAAGAGAAAATATATTGATTTTGGCTTGACTTAGATAGGATTTGGCTAAGTCCAAGGAATTAGCTCAAAGAGTTTAGATTGGGATTTGATTTGATTTGGGATATGGTTTTGGTCATTTGAATGTATATTTTATTTATATTTGGGAAGATAATTGAATAAATAATTGATTTATAAGAAAACTAATTGAATCTTAAGTGATTTGAAGGCAAATTTGGCTAAACTCATGAAGGTAGGTCCAAAGGGCTTAGAAGAGAATTTGATTTAGTTTGATTTAATTTTTATCATTGAAGTGTGGATTTCATTTATATTTGTGAACATGATTGAATATATAATTAATTTATAAGAAAATCAATTAATTTTGGGTTGATTTGGATTAAGATTTGGCTAAGCTCATGGAGGTAGGTCCATATGGTTTGGGAAGGGTCTTGACTTGACTTGATTTAGTTTTGATCATTTGAATATAGATTTAATCTATATTTAGAAATATAATTGATGGAATAATTGATTTATAAAAAAAATCAATTGAGTTTGACTTGATTTGAATGGGATTTTGGCTAAGCTTATGAGAGTGGATAACATGGCTTAGGAGGGACTTGGAGCTTGGATTTGATCTTGGGTTTCAATCATTTGGAGTCGAACTTGGATTTGAATTTCATAAATGATTGCTGGATTGGATTGATCTTGGATAAAATAAATTGAATTTGAATTGAATTGGATTTGGGTAAGGCTAAGTCCATGGAATTCAATCATAAGGCTTAGGAAGGGTTTTGAGCTTGGATTTGAGATTGAGATTGACTGTTGGTTCTAGAAATTTGATTTTGAATTTGAATTTGGGATTTGGTTTGAGAAGGTGAACATGGATTGGGTTTAGGCCATAGGATAGGTAAATCTCCCTAAATCCGTAAGGCATAACCTACCCCTATGGCTAACCCTTCTAAGTCTCTAGGCTTAGGTTAAGTGTTCACCTAATCACTAGAATTGTCTTAAGACTAAGAAACTCTTAATGTCTATAAGAGTCCTAGATCTATGATGAGAAGATTGAGAACTCACTCAAAAAGTGAGGTCAATAAAAGGACCCCTAATATGTGTGGTGTAACTGACAAGACACACCGTATATATTGGCATTGACCGAGATGATCAACAATGTCCAAACGATTGCAAGTACTACCAGAAATGATCTATACCTAAATCTGAGAGGTAGATAGAATCATGATTTTAGTGCAATGCAGCTCAACTTCTACCAAGGGCATAAGAGAGGAAGGAGGAATCCTTTGAGGGATTGAGTGTACGAACCTTCCAGTAGAGAAGCAAGTTTGAGCTATCCGCTAGGAATAAGGGTTTCAGTTTGATTTTGAATATGATTCATTGGAAGAAGATGCATTGGGGATAAGAATATGTAATTCATTGAAGATCAAGATCAGATTGATTTTAATTTATTTTGTCTTAATTGATGTGGAGGCATATCCGCTAGGGATGCAGGCTCGAATCCACTAGGGATTGGAAATATGAACCTTCCACTAGGGAAGAAGGTTTGGGCTATTCACTGGAGATAAGGGTTTGATTTCAAATATTTGTTTGGAGATGTATATGCTAGGAATAAGAATTTGGTCAGATTTGTTTAATTAGTTCTGCTAGGGAGAGATGGATTTGATTTATTTCAATTTAGACTCCACTACGGGAGTCAATTCAATTTATTATGGCTACACCAGGGAGGATGGTTTTGAATTGAGGGCATATCCGCTGGGGATGTGAACTAAGTTAGATTTGATGGGTTTTAATTTTGATTTGGCTTATGGACCCAGTCAGTGTGCGATGGACCCACTAAGGAGGGGTCACACAAGTCCAAAGGGGTAGTCTACCAGCCACAAGGTAGGACTATCCAACTTAAGGGTTGCCTTTCGATGTGCAATGGGTGTACAAGGAAGAAGGTGTGACAGACTTACATCTTTGAAGGCAGACAACTGCGGGGTGACCTTTTAGATGCGCAACAAATAAAATCTGACCTAAGATGACTACTGAGTGAATGCCGCTGGGGGCTTATATCAATTCAAGAGTAATCAAGATTAATTTAATTTTATTTTAATGGACCCTATCGATGTGCAATGGATTGCACTAAGAAGGGGCTATGTTGGCGAAAGATTATCTTAGATTTACATATCCAAAGGTGTAGTCGACCGAACAAAAGGTAGGACTATTCAACCTAAGGGGTGCCTTTCGGTGTGCAGCGACTATACTAGGAACAAGGCATAGCAAACTTATATCTTCTAAAGCAAAGAATAGCCAATGGGGTGATCCATTGGTAGCATAATAAATCAAACCTGACCTAAGGCTGCCCACTAGTGTACAATAGTCATGCTGGAAAGAATGCATAGCAAACTTACATCTTCCAAATTAAGGATGACTACCAGGGTGACCTGTTGGTGGCACAACAAGTCGAACCTGACCTAAGGGTGACTACTAAGAGAGTGTCTCTGGGGACTTATCTCAACTCAAGAGTAGTCAGGCGATTACTATAAGGAGTTTTCCTGACACTGCTCTAAAGATAGGATGCCTGCTTGGGGAAGGTACCACTGGGGGCGTTCTCTTAATCCACAAGCGAATATATATATATATATATTTTTTGTTTGTTATTATGGACCCTGTTAGTGTGCGAGGGACCACACTGAAAGGGGATATGTCATCCTAGGCTTTTCTTAGATTTACCGATCCAAAGGGAGAATTTGCACATCCACGGAATAGAATCTCCAACCACAGGGGTGGTCACTAGGAAAGGGGGACTGTCCAATCCAGTAGTAACTCGGGTAGTGTCTAAATCAGATTGCAAAGGATGTGATCCAAATAGAGTGCCAATAGGGGAGGTGCCACTCGGGGAGTTAAACTAGACCTTGTAAATAAGAAAGCCTGTAAGTGTATGATGGCCAAGTCAAGGAGAAAGCATAGCAGACTTACATCTATCATGAGTGGTGTACCCACCCGGTTGGTCGCTGTCAGCATAGAGAACACCAACCAACCTATGGTGCCCATCGGTGTGCGACGATCAGTCTAGAAAGAACACGTGTAGACTTATATATCCCTAAAATAGAGCTGATCACTGAGATAGCCTATCGTCAGCTTGACAGGTGCTATCTGACCTAGAGCTAATTTTTGGTGTGCAACGGCTATGCTAGGAAGAATGCGTAGTAGACTTACATCTTCCAAAGTAAGGAATAACCACTAGGGTGACCCATTGTTGCCATAACAGATCGACTCGACCTAAGGGCGACTACTAAGTAGGGAGTCACAAAGAATGATTGGACCAAGACCTGAAGTTGTCAGGAGGAAAGGAGCCACAGGAGGACTTACCCTCAACCTCAAATATACTCGACCCAATCAATGCACGATGGCTAGTTTAAGAAGAAAGCATAGTAGACTTATATCTTCTTAAACGAAGTCATCATGGGGTAGCTTACTGACCGTGCAATAAGGCCTACCAAACTAACAGGGAGCTCGTTAGTGTGCAATGTCCAAGTAAAGAAAGAAAGTGTAGCAGACTTACATCATCCAAAGCAAGAAAACCACTGTGGTAACGCACTAGCATGGTAGTGCATCAACCTGACCTAAAGTAGCTACTAAGTGAGTACCACTGGTTGCATTATCCCAACTCGAAGTAGCCTGAGACAAAATATTTGTGTTTTTGTTCGATATGTCTGTGAGTATTTTTGTGTTTATGTTGTGTTGATGTAGGATAGGATGCCACTTAGGTTTCTTACATCTACCCTAAAAATGTCATGGCGAATTCATGAACAAAATATTTTCAGTTTGGAAGAGAAAGAATTTGAAACATAATTTATTGATGATAATTATTTTCAAACATGATATCATGGATAATATTTCTTTAAATAAAGCTCGTTGATCGAAAGCATTGGGTGCTGTCCCTTATGATTGATAAGTTGATAAGATCCTCCTTGGTAAGCCTTCTCTATGGAAAAAGGGCCTTCCCAAGTGAGTTCAAACTTGCCTCCCATCTTGTGACAGGCCACAATTGGTCTCCTTAAAACTAAAACAAGCTCTCCTACTTGAAAAGCTCTAGGATGGGCCAACTTGTTATGAGATTTAATCATTTTGGCTTTATAGAACTTGAGGTTTTGGCATGCCCATAGTGCCCTCCTCCAAACCTTTGAGCTCTTCTAATCGCAACTTGGCATTCTGCTCCATTGTGATCTTACTGTCCACAACTATCTTTAGTGATGGGAGTTGGACTTCTAATGGTAGAACGGCTTCGGACCCATACACTAAGGAGAAAGGGGTAGATTGAGTTGGAGTTATGTAGGTGGTGCGGTATTCCCACAAGGCTTCAACTAACGGTTCATGCCACTTTCTCTTATTATCATCAAATGACTTCATTAGTATTTGGATGATAGTTTTGTTGATGGATTCTTCCAAGCTGTTTGCCCTCGAGTAGTAGATGGTAGAATATCTCCCATCTATGCTATGTCTCTAGGAAAAGCTGCTGATCTTGGTGCTTTTGAATACAATACTATTATCGAATATAATTTATTGAGACACCCCAAACCTATATATGATATAGTTTCTGAAAAATTGGAGCACATCTTTGAGGACCTCGGCGAGAATGACCTCCACTTGGAAAAGTAGTCAGTAGCAGCAAGGATGAACCAATGACCCTTATAAGAAGGGGGGTCTGTCGGGCCCACTATGTCGATACCCCAACACTCGAATGGTCATAAGGCCAATCTTGTGTAGAATGTTGGGTTGCTGGTGTAGGACCATATCGTGTACCTGATATTGGTGGCATCGCTTAGCTACATCCATGCAATCTGTGATCATCGAAGGCCAGTAGTATCCTAGTCTCTTGATCTTGGCTTTCATCTTCTGACTTGATTGGTGAACTCCACATAATCTTAAGTGTACCATGATCATAATCTTATGGGCTTCATGTTTGTCTAAATAGCATAACCATATATGATTGAAAGATCACCGGTATAAGGTGCCATCCACGAGAGCATAGGAAAGTTCCCTTTGCTTCATCTAATGTGCTAGTGACTATATTTAGGTAACCCATGAATGGTTGCCTCCAATCTAACTCATCATCTTTTTTGGAAACAATAACCTCCCCTTCAAGAGAGTATTTCTTGATGAGTTCAGTATCAATAAAGGATAAAACTTGTCTATTTTGGACCCTTATCGATATGGACTCATCTTCTAGACATGCTAACTCCTTGGCGAATTTGGCCAAAGCATCCATTATGATATTATTTTCTCGAGGAGTTTTATAAATAGTAACCTTTAGGATTTGGTCCAACAACTCCATGGCGTACTTGGGGTAGTGATGGAGCTTAGGCTTTAGAACCTTGTAGGACCAAGCAATTTGGTTGATGACTAATTAAAAATCCCCAAAGATGTCAATATTCTAGATGCTTGGAGTAATGGCTAACTCCAAACTAGAAATCAAAGCCCCATATTCAGCTTTGTTGTTGGTGCAAGGATTAGATAAGTGATATGAGAATCTCAACATCATGGTCTGAAGTTAGGAGAACTATTCCTACCCTGCCTTCCTTGAGATAGCAGATCATGGTTCTTCTCCTCTTTGAGAGGAAGCTGCACCATCAAAGTACATCTCCCAGTGATGAATGCTAGTGTTCCCTAAGTTCATGATTTGTTCATTGGGGAGGTCATCACTAAGTGGAGCATCATCAGGAAGTGGGTTTGTTGTTAAGAAATCCACTAGTGCTTGTCCTTTCAGCATACGGAGGGGTACAAAGTAATGTCAAACTATGATTAAATCATGGACTAATGTGCCAATTGTCTGGATAGTGTCAGCCATGTCATGATATATTGTAGTGGATTGATCCTGGAGATCAAGTCCATCTTATAAGAAAGCATGAAATGTTATAGCTTTAGGGATGCAAAGATTAAAGCATAGTTTGCTTTTAGAGGGGATTAGATGATGGCTGAGGTAGTAGAGCATGTATTCCTTCCCATCTTCATTGGCTTGAGCCAACAAAGTGCCAAGGGAGTTGTTTAATGCAATAGTGTAGAGAATCAGCAGCTTGCCTAGGATAGGGGCTGCTAGAACTGACAGCGTCATCAAGTAGTGCTTGATATATTCGAAGGCATGCTGGCACTTATCATCCGACTTCAACTTGACATCCTTTTTAACAAGTGCTGAGAATGGATGGCACCTTCTTGATAGGTTGGATATAAAGCATCTTAGATACACCAACCGCCCTTGAAATGATCTCAGTTGAGTTAAACTTTTGAGGGGTGGCATTTCTGATATTTCCTTGATCTTCTCTAGATTGATTCAATTCAATGGTGTTGGACAAAAAACCCAAGAAATTTCCCTAAAGCTACTCTGAATGCACACTTCAAGGGGTTGAGGTTAAACTATGTTAACCATTTGAAAACTACTCTCAAGTCAAAGAGGTGGTCTTCCTTTTCTTTACTTCTGACTAAGAGATCATCAACATAGCATTCGACTTGATGATGAATGAGTTCATCAAAGATTTGAGTCATGGCCCGCTAGTAAGTAGCATTAGCATTTTTAAGGCTGAAAGGCATGACCTTATAGCAATAGATTTTGATCGGTGTTCAAAAAGTAGTACTGTTCTCATCTTCAAGGGCCATCTTAATTTGGTTATATCTAGATGAGCCATCCATGAAGGAGAAGACTGCATGAGATGAGGCAATGTCCACCATCAATTCTGGTATTAGTAGTAGAAATTCATCTTTTGTACATGCCTTATTTAAGTCCCTAAAATTAACACATATGTAAATTTGACCATTCTTCTTCTTAACTAGCTAGGTTGGGTATTTTTCTTCCCGGATGAAACCAGCATCGATCAATTTCTTGACTTCAAAAATGACCTATTGTTCAATGTGTAATTGTATGTGTCTAGGAGCATACTTGATAGGGTTAGCATCAGGCTCTATTGCTAGTTTGTGGACTACTATCTCAAGTGGTAAAGCAAGCATCTTTTCATAACTCCATGCAAAGCAATCCTTAAACACAGTCAATAGCCTAACTAAGTCATTGGTTTCAGTTTCATTCAACAAAGAACTAATGTATGTCGGGCGTGGATTCTCTTCAATTCCTAAGCTGATTTCCTAGAACTCATCCATGGTTGACCTGATCTCTTCTTCAAACTTTGGCAGTGCATCTTTGACTTCAAAATCATCTGAACCATCTAAAGTTTCTAAGCACACCTCCATATATGAGTTAATGTGATTTGAAAAAAGTCTATTAGATTCAAAATGATTGGTGATGACTAGGCAGCAATCATCATCACCAATTGGACCCACTGTATCGACTCCTAGTCTTAATCTTGATTGAGAGCTTTTTCATTTATTCTTCCATATTCTTTCAAAGTAGTCTGAATTGTGTTTTGACCAAGTATTTGGGATTAACTCTTTCTTTGCTAGATTATGAACACATGGAGAGTACCAATCAGAAGGTAATTCTATTAAATTTTTATATAAATCATCCTCAAGTTCTACATCAACTTCTTGACTTGAGGATGATGCTCCTAGAAAGAACCTCTGAGTCTTCACTTCTGTGGATGACTTAGGGGCTTCCTTAATTACCAAACCATTAACTTTTTGTGAGAAAAGTAGGGTTTGAGCTAAGGTTCCCAACTGATGCCTAACTATTTTACATATAGACTTGGATACACTTATGCTTTGCTTTAGAGGACGATCTTCATTGCTATCTTGCTTAAGTGTCATGTCCAAGAGAATCAGTTACTGAGAAAAGCTAGTTGGCATGCTAACCATATAAGACTCATCCTATGAACTAGATTCTAAGTCTATATGGATAATAGGTGTGCTGATAGTTGGGACATATCTCTTACTAGGTGGCCAATAAGAAGATTTTCCACCCCAAGGACTACCTCTGAACTGGCCTCTTCCTCTGCCTTATGGAGGTCTGGTCATCCTACCCATATGTTTGAATGGAGTAATGAACTGTGGGTAGAATCCAATGTCAAGCTCCACTTCCACCTCCAAGTCTATTTCTCACTCTCTTTTATTTTCTTTTTCATTTCCTTTTTCCTTTTCTTTTTCTTGTTCTTTCTTTTTTTTCTTTCTCTTATTTTTGTTTTTGAACTTTGACCAAGTTTGTAAAAATATACTTGTTGATTTTGAGGGAGGTAGTAGGTTGCATCCTCATATATGCCGACCTCGTGAACTGAAAATGGTTGTGAGCTCTTTTGACATAGTAGGCGATCCCACCTCTCACAAACTTCATACACTAATGTAGAGAGGATGGGACCATGTTATTTTCATGTATCCATGGTCTTCCAAGCAAAGCATTGAAAGACGTATCTGAGTCTATAATGTGAAACTTAGTTTTAGTCTTTCAATCATCTATCTCCAAAAGCAACACTATGAAGCCTAAGGCCCTCTTGCCTTGTTCATTGAATCCTCTCAACATCATCCTTTTTTTATTTTGGAGTTTAGAGATGTCGATCCTCAAGCAGGCAAGGGTTCTTAAACTCATAATATTGATTGATGTAACTAGATCAACCAACACTCTTGATAGCCTCTATCTGCCAACATCCACCGTAATGTAAAAAGGACGGTTGTGCTCGGTCATCCTTAGAAGTAAGTTTTAATCACTAAAAGTAACTCCCAAGGTGTCCTTTGAGTGGCATGCCTCCTCTTCAGTAGTAGTCAGCAAAGCCAAGCATATCTCTGGATCAAGTAAGTCCTCGATTATAGATTCCCTCATCTCTTTAGATAAGTTAAGGGCGTCGTATATGCTTAACTTAGCTGGCAACTTTCTAAGATGAGCTAGGACATTGTAATCAACTCTGGCTTGGTACTCCATAAGCATATCCATAGGTGAAGCATCTTGTGCAGGGAAGCTCACTAGAACCAATGACTTATTTACCCTTATCCTAAGGTGCTACCCCAGGAGGTAGAACTTTGTCATTACATAGGTTGACTTCAGTGACTTCATGTGGCAGGTTGGAGGAAAGTCCTACTTGCTCATTGGACATACTTTTAGCTTCTCCTAAGGGACCCTTAGAGTCGGTTAACTCCAAGTCAATCTCAATGGGTGAACTCGATTGATTCAGAAAAGGAAAGTCTAATTCTGAATCAGAAGAGAAAGGATCAGAATTACAAGAGCTATTATTACTATTTAGACTTGGAGAGTTTTCAACATGAATAAAATCAAGTGCATTAGAAGTGGACAATATGTAAGTAGAATTTGCTTTCTTCATTGAATTCTTTTTGGGTGGAGGTACATGATAGAAATCAAATAAAGTAAGCAGAGTAAGGGATTTAATGCCCTTGTCTGCTGATACAACACTCCTGCTAGAAGAACAGCTGGATGAAGTGGTAACTACAATGGTGGAGGGAATGCCAGACTTGGACGATGCTTGCACTACTGGACTATCCCGGGTAAGTGTGGACTGCTGCTGCTACTGCTGAGCTCCCACCTTCCCTGAGTTGTCTTTAGCAACATGCAAACCTTCCTTAATATTAGAAGTTTGAGCTACCTCAAGCACCTGCAAGGAGATTTTTTTTATCTTAGAAATAATATTTTTAGAGGTTCAAGATAAAGTAATATCCCAACCTTCTTTTGGCTTAATAGGATCATAAGTATCCCCAAGGATTACCCTAACAGAACTAGATGGTTGTTCTAATAAGTATTCCTTAGGGATAACTATGGCGCCCAACTTGTAGTTGTGCTCAACCCAATCCTTGAAGGTGATGTAATCCTCTAAAACATGGCTGAACATACGAAGGTTGGGGAAATAGTTAGGATCATCGATCTTGCCCACTACTTATAGCCTCTTAGGCTCTGGTAGCTAGAAATCGGGTTTCTTTATGAGAATTTTAAAGATTTTTTTGACTACCTCCCTCTTGAATGAGTAGGGCTCGTTTAATTTATCTAGAAGAATAGGTGGATAATAGCTACCTGGTAGCATATATGAGTACTGCTGCTAAATATACTACTGTGGAGGCAATAGCAATATCCATTGAGGCAGTTGTGGTGGCCGATATGATGATCGAGGTGGCAGTAAAGGAGGTGGTAGTGGAGGCTGCTAAGCTTGAGGTCTCTCAAATTGGACTCTCGCTAGTAGCTTCCCCTTGTCTACTGACACCACTACCCCTAGCTTCTTTTCAAATACTTTTTGTGGCTTGGGCTTGGATGGCTGGTCTTGATAAGGAAAATGTTTGGCTTCTTCCTACAAACTAGCCACCTTGTTGACTAATTTCTCAAAGATTTTGATTATAAATCCCTTGAGCATGAAAGCAACCAAGCCATGGATATTCTTAAGAAGAATTTCTATGGAATGCTCTTCAGATAGTTATAGTTCACATTTCATACTCAAGTTACACCACCTGAGAATGTAATAAATGAGGGACTCATTGGGATTTTCCTTTGCTATAATGAGGTCACCCATAATTCTACTAGGCTCCAACAAACCTCTTGATAAAGAGTTGCTCTAACTCAGTAAATATCTTCACCAAATCATTGGGCAGTTTGATGTACTAATCAAATGCAACCCATGATAGATTGCTGACAAAGAGGCAAAAAGGAAGCACATTGCTACCACCAACATTGCAACAGCCAGCTCTAAATGTACCATGTGTTGCCGTGGGTTCCTACTACCATCAAAAATCTTGAAGGAAGGTTTCACGAACTCCTTGGGGCATTGGAATACTTCAAACTCCTACAAGTAAGTCCTACCCTTTGGAACGAATGAACTACCTCAGGCTTGCACCAACGCTTCCCTCACTTGTTATTCCACCATCTGCTTGATGTCTTTTTCATGCACGGAGGTACTTTCTACGACCTTCCTATGCAAACTACCACTATCCTGATCCACGAGAGAGGTACTCTTGGGAGGTTCCAAGACATGAAAAAGCTCAGGACGCTCGGCCTCCATGGGACTAGGCTATAATACTGGAGTTTGGTTCTGAAGAGCTAGAACCATAGCTAATAAATCTTCCACCCTCTTCTCCATCCTATGGATATGATCATCCTTATGCTGAGCCACTGGAGAAGGTGTTGGGATGACTGAATGGAATAATCGTCCTCAACCACAACACCTTCTTGACTCTGATGGTCTCGGTGGAGGGATCCTTGGGTATCGAACATATATATTTATGTTGAATCCTTAAATAGGTCATCCTCATTGGGGTCAAAATCTACTTTACCCTCTTCCTAATTCGAATGATCACTCCCAAGAAGTTATTCTTCTCGGCAAAGTAGTCTTCTAGGATATCATCTAATGAATCATCTCCTACTCTACTTGGCTGAACTAGTACAAATACCTACTGGCGACTGACTGTAAGACTATTTTCATTTGAACCTATGTATTGGACACTACCTACTGATAGGATTCTCTTAATGGGAGGATCAACTACCATGGGGATTGCACTGGTATCCACTCCTTCTTCTGCTACTACTGATGGTTGTGGTGGTGGCACGACCATGACACTTTTGGGTCACCACTCCCTCTTTGCCACAGTTGAAGTGGGAGGTCGAATGGAGAGCTCAACTTCACCTCAACTGGTGGAATAGATGGAGTGGGATTCTTAGGTCATAGTCAGATCACCAATGGTGATTTCCTCTCCCTAGATGTGGACTTCTAGACTTTGGTAGGGACTATGGAAGGAGGGACTTGGATGGGTAATGGTGGACAAAGAATGGAGTGGTGTGGGTGTGGACGAGCAATTGAGCAGTGTAGCTGTGGAGACACCAACTTCCCACCCGCCAGAACCCTCCTCCTATGGCTAGTGGTGCCTGTCAACATTATTCTATCGATGTGATCGGCTCTAGTGGCCCATCGATCTGAAAAATCAACAAGAGCGTAGGCTACTGACTGCTTGGCGTACCTCCTCTCCCTCTTGCCCACTTAGGCTGCAACTCAGGACTTAGTGGCTCAATCCCTATGGATCTGGTCACTAAAACTCTTGGGAATTATAGATCTCAAATCAAATAATGCACCAGACTCTAAGCATTCATAGGCTCTAGCAACCTAGCAAAGAATTATCCTAAGACCAACATAGGGCCTCCTCCACTCCCTAGCCAGTACCTCAAAGTGTACTGGTGGTGGAGGCAATGCAACAATCCTCCTATAGTCCTCCTCTCCATCTGAGGCTGAGAGGGGGTGGAACTCTGCTACCACTCAAGTGTGGAGAGGTCTCACGAGGAGAACCCTCCTCAACAACATAGGAGGCAACATCATTCTTTCTGGTTGCTTGCTCATGGTGCTGCTTGATCTCCTATTCTTGTTGTGGCATTGAGTGCTGGTGAGTAGGGTAGAGTGAGAGCTGGAACCTACCTTAAAGGTAGGGGAAACTATCTTGGAAGCCAAGATAGCCTTCTCCTTCAAAGTGGGGGAAACTAGTGAGGAGGTACTAGCTCGCACCGAGGCTGCAATAGGGACAACAACAGACTGAACTGGCCTAGGAACCCCTAACACTGACACTACTAAGGCTGTAGTTGGCTAAAATGGAATTAATACCATTGTAGGAACCTCGATAGCCTTCCTCTTTAGAGAGGAAAACTCAAACTCAGATTGTAGGTTGAGACAGAGGAGTGGCTTCTGTCCTGCCACCTCCTCTCTGTTGACAATCGTGAGGGATAATCCCTCACAAGTAACCCTGATGGCCTCAAAGCCATGGCCAAACTTTAGGTGAGTGGTGGTCATGGTGTGTATGGCTTGATTCAAGACCAGATCAAAACCTGATGGGAAGGAGAAGATGAACTTATCGGAAGCCATAGTAACTGAACTGAAGATAGAGAAGGAACTGATTGTGTTGATACCTCTACATTTATTGAAACATAACTGAGTCAGACCCTTGCTTTGATATTTGTCTTCAAATATTAACTTCTGATATAGATTTGGAATTTTTAACTCACACTTAACAAATTTATCTATACTAAGAAGGGATCATTGGAGAGATTTTAGAGGTGAGGAAATACTTTTCCATAGAATTTGATTTTGATTTGGAACTCTCATTCAACAAATTTAGGTATGTTGAGTGGGGTTCGTTCATTTCAAGAGACTTTGGAGATGAATTTATTTTGTTTTATTCTTTGTTTAAAAATTTTGATTTTGGAATCTTTATTTAGCAAATTTAGGTATGTTAAATAAGATCAAATGTATGCTTAAAAATAATTTTGAAAACATTTTTTTGTGAGGGATGTTGTTCCCATGTTTGATTTGTTTGACTTAATTTTAATTTGAAAATGAAATCCTTAACAAGTTTAGGTATGTTAAGTAGATTCCAAATGTATTTGATTTTTTTTATTTGAAAAATGAAATCCTTACTTAACAAATTTAGGTATGTTAAGTAGGTTTCAAGTGTGTTTGATATTTTTGTTTTGATTTGAAAAAGGAAAACTTTTATTTAACAAATGTGGGTATGTTAAATAGAGTCTAATTTGTTTTATGTGTTGTTTGGTGATGGAATTCCCATTTGACAAATTTGGGTATGTCAAATGTGTTTTGGTGTTTTCTATTTTCAATTTTGGAAAATGGGAACCTATTTAACAAATTTAGGTATGTTAAATAGAGTTCAATTTGTTTTAATTTTCAAAAATGAAACTATCATTTGATAAATTTGAGTATGTCAATTGGAGTTCAAATATGTTTTGATTTTGTGTGTGATATTTTGCTTTTGAAAAGAGGGAACTATCAGTTAACAAATTTGGGTATGTTAAGTGAGGTTCAATGATATGTTGATTTTGAATTTATTTTTATTTTGAAAATGGATCTCCATTTAACAAATTTAGGCTAGTTAAGTGGAGTTGGTTAATTTTTTTTTTTAAAATGTGTTTGGAATATTTTGAAGATCTCTCATTTAACAAGTTTAGGTATGTTAAATGGAGTTGGTTGATTGATTGATTTTATTTTGAAAAGAAGTGCTTTTGGAAAAGGATTTTGATGATGCATATTTCATTTTTTTTTAAAAAGGACCCTCATTTAACAAATTTAGGTAAGTTAAATGAGACTCAATTATTTTTTATTACTTAAAAGTGGTTTGAAATTTTATGTTTTGCAAACTTTATATGAAGTGTATTTCAAAAAAAAATGAATTTTATTTAGAAAGAGTGCTTTTTGAAAATTTTTTGCAAAAGATTTATCTTCTTAAGTATGAGATGAACCTTGCCTCACCAAGAAGATTGTAAAGAGGTTCTAAATTTTTAGACATCTCCTTTCTTTGATTAATTTATTTTTTACCTATTGGGGGATCCAATAGGGGTTTCAAGACCTACCTTGAGTGAGGTCCTAAAACCTAAAAGATGTTGGCTAGCTTTGCTTAACAATGAAATAAGCTAAGTACAAATGGAAAGAAAGATAGTCTCGAGCTTATATAAATTATAAATCCACTATTGATGCTTGGAGACAATAGTTATCTACTAAAGATGGAGAGAGGAACCATCCTAGGTAGAGTCGCTAGAAAAATTTGTGGTATTTATTTTTGGTCGTGTGTGTATGTAGGGGGGACCACACAAATCGTAGACGGTACGTATTGAAGTGACTGGGTATGACATTGAGGTATGATGTACTATCTCGAAAGATAAAGGCATCACCCTTCAATGGACTTAATCACCTAAGGCATGATGGGTATTCTAATGTACTAGAGATTTTTTTCCTACTTTACATGGATGAATAAAGTAGGGTTTATATCGAACCGAGTTATAAAGTTCCCTATATAGGTAATCCTCCATAGTTAATTACATCCTAATAAAGGTGAATTCCTTAGGAATACTCTTGATTAAAGTATACAATTAGGGTCTCCAAAGATTTCAAGGTTAGACTATCAAAGGATTGGCTATATTTGGAAAATCAATCAGGATAGATCAAATAGAGAGACTTATTTTGGAAGCAAAAGGAGATGAGTAGGGAATGCTCATGATACCAAGAAGCCTGGTGAGCATTCTAATCTATCTTATGATGGGATTTATGAATTTAAAGTTAAAGATAATTATTTTGTTTGAGTTGAATTTTTATTAGATTACTAGGGCTTATAATCCACCAACACAAGGTTGTGAAATTCCTAAGAGGTGAGGATTTATCTTTGTAGCCTGAAATAAAATAGCTACCTTAGATCCTAAATCTAGGGAGCTTTAGCATAAGCTAAAGCATGACCTAAATCTAAGCAAAGATGAGCATAAGGTTTACCTCTACGAGAGAAGATAAAACACCTGACTGCTAGGCTTATAACCACCTAGAGTGGCCACCAATTAACTCCTCCTACGATTTTAAAATCATATGGTCTGATCATATGAATTTACAACATAGTTGGGTTATTATTTATTTAGAAAGAGACTAAAGTCCTAAACCCACTCCCTAAGAGATTAGAGCATGAGTGGTATGAACAATGACTTAGTCTAATGAAAAAATCTTTTCAAATTTAATTTCATTTTTGATACTTCTTATGTACAAAGGCTTTAGGATTTTGGTGTCGACATGCATGATGAAAATAGGTTATGGGCCAAATCAGCTAGAAGAAGGAGTTCTCCACCATAAGGAATGCCCTCATAGGTCAAGCATTCCTCTATCATGCAAGGATGGAGATCATTCATTTTCTAGAGAGAAAGATTACACATGCAAGATGTGAAGCATACAACTATATAGCTAAGGGGTTACCAAATCTTTTAATTATCTTATTTAATGACTAGGCTTTATTGTGAGGTTATGAATTATTTAAAACTTTAGTTATAAGTTGTAGTTGGGTAGAAAATTTATTTTTATCCTAAGAGCTTAATCACATCCAGGCCACACATTAAAGAATCAATCATAAGAAACTATGAAAAGCATGTTGTTTTTAATGCATAATTTAAATATAACATCAAACAATTTTATATCTACCGTAAAGAATAATAGGTCGGTGCAGTTGAGTGCCACCATACAACCCAAAAAGAAAAGATGGGTAGCCGAGCTCTACCCTTATATAACCCAGAATTACAAAATAATAATTACAATTTATAAATGAATAAGTGTTATCGGGGATCTTCAAGTCTTCATGTCTCCTTCATTTCTTTTTTTTCCCTTTGATGTGGACTTCAAGGCATCACATGGAACCCCAGTACAAAGCCTTCTAGCCAATGTTTATCCTAATCCCCCATAGTACTAATCCTAATTCTTAATTCAAAATTATATTAAAAATAGGGAAAGTAAATCTAACTACACCTGTAAAATAGGGGTTAGTTAAGCATCCATACACTCTCAAGTAGTTATACATATAATTAAGACTTAGCACCCTACACATGGGTAACCAAGCCCACCTATTCTAGCTTGGACTATGCTTAGGGGTTTAAGCAACATGCAATGAGAGCATTTATATATATTTTAAACACCCCCTTAAGCATAATCCCCTACAGGATACATGATTAGGCTAATATAGGCCTAACATCTAGTCTACGAAGCATACACCCTAACATCCAATCAAAAATAATATATCACAAAATGAAATATACATTACATCATGCACCATGCTAACATAGAACTAGAAGTGATGACTTAATTCTAATGTGTGTGTTAAAGCTTATGTGGTATGCCTTGCTAAGCGTTAGAGTTGTAGTTTTCTAAGTGTAGAAAAATTTAATTTAACATGAAGGGCTGATTTCAATTGAAGTTATTTAATCGATTTAAGAATTTTAATTTGTGTTTTTTTTTCATTTTATTACGCTTAACAACTAAGTATTGTAAAGAGTAGAAAGAGGATTTCCCTCTTTCATCCCTACCTTAAGTCACTTTCTAAAGCACATTAATTTGATTTAGTCCTCTTTATTGAATGGCTTATTAAATGATTTAATTAATCTTAAGTTTATATTCACATTAAATAATTCTATCCAATGTGAAAGGCATCTTAAGATTAATTTAGTTGAATTACAATCACATGACACGTGTTAAATCATTCATTTCCATCACATGTAACATTATTACACTTTTAATTCTAAGTGTATCTATACATACAATATGTTTTTAGCATACTTAAATGATGAATGTGTGTGTATGTGAAGTTTACATCATTTTGTTTGATTGAATTATTTAATCATATTAGTTTAAAGCTCTATCTAAATTCTTATACAAAAATACATAGGATGAAATTAAATAGGTATGTGTCATTATTAACTAGGGAAGTGAGGTAATCAAATGACCTCCTAGGGGCTAACTAAAGCCTCGTATTCAGATTGTCCAAACTATATACCCATTTTCATTCAAACATATGTAAATTTGTATGCATGAATGTAAGAAAGAAAGCTCCAAATCTCATGACCAACTATTTTAATTACTAATGGATGCTTGTATCTTTGATAAATGAAAAGGGGTTCTAATTCCATAATTAAATACACACACACATATATAAGAGAAAAAAGCTAGTACATGTCATTCTTAACCAAGAAGGTGAGGTAATCAAATGACCTCCTTGGGGCTACATAAAGCCTCGTATTCTCAGGATGTCCAGACTAAATATTTCTTTTTCTCAAATACATATGGGTATACATAAATAAAGGAAGGAAACCATGCAAAGGTTCTATTTTTATTTGATTAAAACATTTATGCATATGGAGTAAAGTTCTATCCAAATTCTAATGTTGTAACACATGTAAATGAAATGAAATAAGTACGTGTCACTATTAACCAGGGAAGTGAGGTAATCAAATGACCTTCTTGAGGCCACTTAAAGCCTCATATTCCTAAGATGTCCAAACTATATACTCATTAACATTCAAATACAAGTAAAACTATATATGAATTAAGGAAAAGAAAGCTTTACTTCACATGTTTAAGCTATAAACACATGCAAACCTATGTATATGTTCATAACTTCTATCACTCTAATCAATGTAATTGATTCATAAACTTTGGCAAAAAAATTTTGAATTTACTATAGATAATAGCCACAAATATTATAAATTAATCCAACACATTCAAGCTTGCAAAAAGGAATATCTTTTGATTTAATTAATTATGAAAAGATGAATGAGTGATTTCAAATGACATACAATATTTAATATGATTGAAAAGGAATAAATAAATATAAACATATGACTTCATTTAACCAAATTAATTCCTAAAGATAATCATATCAAATAAAATTGTTTAAAATAAATCAAACTTTCTTTAATGTTATTTTTAATTTCATGTTTTGATTTGATTTAATGATGTGAGAGGGAGTTTGCTTACCCTAGTCCCTTCCCCTGTTTGTGAATTAATTCGGTTTAATGAAAAGTGAATAAGATGAATTCATGGATTAATTAAATTATAATATGCATTAAATCCATTAATTAACCCTTACCTATGTTACTTTAACATAATTATCCAAATAATTATGAGCTAACATGATATGCAAATTAATTGAAAAGTAAATTAAATTATCCTAGGAAAAGAAAGGGCCTAATGCAATTATCTCACAATTATTAGTTAATTAGATTAAGAAACTTAATTAAGTACTCTTATGGCCTCCCCACATATGTGGATTAACCATAATTTTTTTAATTTCCTTTAGGTTATTAAACACCTAAAGCTCTACCCTTCAATTAATTAATCAAAATCAGATGTGATTATAATTTTTTTTTAATTTGGTTAAGGAAATCATTAATTAATTAATTAAACTCTTACTTAATTGCCAAATTGATTAATTATCCTTCAAACGAAATGGGCTTAAGGAAAAGATTAGGAAAGAAGTCCCAATCTAATTCAATAAGTCCATCCACTGTTGGAAAATGATTAATGAGTCCAATTTATTAATTAGTTTACTATTCACATGATAAATTAACCCTTAAATAAATTAATAAAGTAATTAAGGCTTAGTTGGCTAATTTCCCTAATTAATTAACCAATAAATCCCAAGTAAATTAAGGGAGACAAAGGTCATCCCCTTAAACAATCTCAAGAAGTTTAGGGTTAATTAATTAATTAATTAGGGAGTAATTAGGATAATTAAATTTTATAATTAAGCCCTAATTAAGCTCTAATTATAGTTCAAAATTAATTAAGAATATTTTTAATAAACTCTGGACTGAAATACCTTCAAAATGTGTATTTATTTGTAATTTTTGGATTTTTCTACAATTTATTATAATTATTACAAGTTTTAGCCATTAATTCTAATTATTTAAGCCTAATTAAGCCTAATCCCATCAGCACCAAGTGGCTTGCTTACGTGGCGTGTTTTCCTGTTGTGTCATGGGATTGTCTATTAAAGTGCATTCGAGTTAGTACTGACGTGGCTAACGGCAAATGCACTTTCGATCAGAAGTTCAATCTCGAATTGAATAGCGTAGATCAATCTCACGATTAATAAAGCATAAAATGGGATAAATCTAACAGATCTAATCACAGCCATCTATTTCAATCATGTGGAACGGATGACGCATAATCTATCATTCCACGGGCGATGAAGGATGAAAACCATCTGCCATTACCCACACAATTCGAGCACACCTGAGCTTAGATCAACTCTAAATGGATCCCACACCTTCACGGTAATAATCGGAGGGGATCCATCGGTCAAGATCACAAGTGGTTCACTCGGGAGGCCAAGGTTCCTCCTTTGGAGGATCGATCTTGATCGAAGTGGCACCTTTGGGGGGCTTGGAGCTCAGGGGAAGATTCATTTAGCTTTGATGAGTCGGGGGGATGGGAAAGATTCATTTAGCTTTGACGGGTCGAGGGGATGGTGTGTGTAAGTGGAATTTGGTTTAGGTGAAGTATTGAGGAAGTTGGGATCAGACGATGGCTATCCTATTTCAGATGCGCTCGAGAATGAGAAATCTGGCCAGGGGCAGCCTTGGGAATTCTCAGGAGCTCGTTAGGGGGTTCGAAAATGTCTTAAGAAGCTCTCATGATTTAAATCGATTTCTTCATCATGGAAATTGAGGTGGTTATATCCCTCATTTCCTTGTGATGGATGGATGGGATTGTCTCCTATTCTTTTGGCCAGCCAGCTATCGCCAGAGCACCAGAGTGGTCACCATCACCTCCACATAGCATGACTTGAGTGGAGAAAGGCTTAGGAGGTGGCTCAAGGTAGATGTGGCTTGGTTTGTATCTATTGGTTTCTCAGTTTATGAGGGTGGTGAGTTAACTCACCTTCTTTTGGTCTATGTCAAGCCTAACCCACTTAAGGTGGGCTAGGTGGCTAGGTCACACCCAAAAATGGTGTGTTTGATGGCTGCCAAGGGTGATAGAAAAGTGGACTTGATAATTTTGGGGAGAATCCTATGTGACGTGGCATATCCAAGAGAGATTGCCTTAGGTTTAGCTCCATTTGGGTTTGGGATGGTTTTGGGCTGACACAAAATGGGTTTGGGTTGGGTTTGGTCAAGGCTTGGTTCAAAGGGGTTTAGCTCAATTTAATCCTTATAGGTCAAATTGGGCTAGGTTGGGTTAGGTTGACCAATTGGTCAAATTGGGTCAAACTAAAGGTTGGGTAAGGTTTAAATGATGATTTGAAGAGTTTTAGTTCAAGTGGTTTCAATCAATTTGGCCTTAGTTTGATTTTAGCTCACTTGATAATTCATATAAGTTAAATGGGTCAACTTAACAAATTTGACCAAATTGGTCAAATTGGCTTACGTTGGGTGTAGATTCATGTTCAATTGGTTAATTGAAGATGAATGTAGGCTTTAGTTTGAATCAATTTATATTTAATATGGTTTTAGCCCAATTTGAGCTAAGTTGGTCAATTGGGCTCATTATGGCTTTGGTCTAGTGCTATAAATAATTAGGAATGAACTTAAGCCATTGGTTGCAATCAATTTAGGTTGGATCATGATTTAACCTATTTTAGCCTTTTAGGTCAATTTTTGTTAACTTGGGTCAAATGGCCAATTAGGTTTGGTTTGGCTCAATAGATGGTCAAGTCATGTTCAATCATTGATCATGGGTTGGTGTGAAGCCATGGTTTCAGATGATTTGGTGTAGGGTCGGTTTTTGGCTAGTTTAGGTTCATATGGGTTAAAGAGTTGACTTGGTCAAATGATCAAGTTGACTTGGTTTTACTAAATTTAAGGCAATTGAACATCATATGGTGATCAATGATCATGGTATAAGGTTTGGATGGGCTTGGTTCAATCCAATTTGGGTTGGATTAGAACTTGGTTCAAATGGGTTCCTTATGTCATTTTTGGTCAAGTGAACCTAAATGGGTCAATTGGCATGATATTAGTTTGGTTAAAGTTTAGTTGAATTTTTATATGAGTTTAGGATTGAAATATAAATTCTAGTGCAATCAATTCGGGCTATAATAAGTTTTGGTTCATTTAAAATTTTAAGTCAAAATGGGCTAAGTTGGGCTTAACTTGGGTTGATTTTAATTTGGCTTGATGATTATATATTTCATTTAAATTTGGATATATGGTTGAAGGGATGATTGATTCAAGAGAATATACATTGATTTTGGCTTGACTTAGATAGGATTTGGCTAAGTCCAAGGAATTAGCTTAAAAGGTTTAGATTGGGATTTTATTTGATTTTGGATTAAATTTTTAGAATTTGAATGTATATTTCATTTATATTTGGGAATATAATTGAAGGAATAATTGATTTATAAGAAAACCAATTGAATTTGAAGTAATTTGAAAGCAAATTTGGCTAAGCTCATGAAGGTAGGTCCAAAGGGCTTAGAAGAGAATTTGATTTAGTTTGATTTAATTTTTATCATTGGAGTATGGATTTCATTTATATTTGTGAACATGATTGAATATATATTTGATTTATGAGAAATTCAATTGATTTTGGGTTTATTTGGGTTTATATTTGGCTAAGCTCATGGGAGTAGGTCCATATGGCTTAGGACGGGTCTTGACTTATTTTATTTAGTTTTGATCATTTGAATGTAGATTTAATTTATATTGGGGAAGATAATTCATGGAATAATTGATTTATAATAAAATCAATTGAGTTTGACTTCATTTGAATGTGATTTTGGCTAAGCTTATGATAGTGGATCACATGGCTTAGGAGGGATTTGGAGCTTGGATTTGATCTCAGGTTTCAATCATTTAGAGTTGAATTCAGATTTGAATTTGATAAATTATTGAGGGATTGAATTAATCTTGGAGAAAATCAATTGAATTTGAATTGAATTGGATTTGTCTAGGGCTAAGTCCATGGAATTCAATCATAAGGCTTAGGAAGAGTTTTGAGCTTGGATTTGAGGTTGAGATTGATTATAGGTTTTAGAAATTTGATTTTGAATTTAAATTTATGGTTTGGTTTGAGATGGTGGACATGGATTGGGTTTAAGCCTTAGGATAGGTAAATCTCCCTAAGTCCCTAAGGCATAACCTACCCATATGGCTAACCCTTCTATGTCTCTAGGCTTAGGTTAAGTGTTCACCTAATCACTAGAAGTGTCTTAAGACTAAGGAACTCTTAGTCCTAGATCTATGATGAGGAGATTGAGAACTCACTCCAAAAGTGAGGCAAATAGAGAGAAGGATCTCTTCCCAAGAATACTCTTGATTAAAGAAATAGGCTATTTCTTTATAGATTTCTAAGCTAGTTTTCAAACTCAAATGATAATTTAGAATTTCAAAAGGGCATGATTCAAAGTGGAAAGAGATCTTTTGGAAGTAAATTGAGATTAAATAAGAAATATCTACAAGGAGGTCCTAGTAGGCATTTCAATAATCCTATCATTGGGCTTAAATTTTAGAATTTAATTTAATATAATTTTTAGTTGACATTTTATTAGAAATCTAGGACTTAAATTCTAGCAGCACAAACTACAGAAATGCTTAAGGATGATGACTTACTCTAAGGAGGATGCTTCAAAACCTAAGTCTATGTGTGCTTCTAATAAAAATCAAAGGCTCTACCTAGTTCAACTTTTGGGAATTATTGACTATTCCTCTCATTTGAGGGAATGAACCTATCCCTACTTCTTCTGGACTTCTAACACACCTAGGAAAGCTGCCAACTAACATCACCTAAGAGTTTTTAAATCCATGATGCCAAGTCTCATGTATGTAAGATGGTTAGGCTGTTACATTTTTATGAAGAAATCTAAGAACATAGACTCACTCACTAATCCTTAGGATCATGTTAGGCAAGAAATGCACCTAACTAATCCAATAATTTTTATTTTCAAAAATAATTTGGCTTACAATTCATTTAAGGCTTTGCGGTATGCATTTTATGCATAAATGACATGATCAAGAAGACAAGCTAGACTTTCCCAAGAAGGTGATCATCCTCAAAGGTCAGATGTCACTTATGTGCAATGGATGAAGTGCCTAATTCACAGAGTTCGAATAATATTCTAGTATGGTTCATAAAAGCTAGTTGTTTCTAGTTGATTTTATGTTTTTCTTAGGGCTTTAATTAATTTGAAGTTTTGACTTTTTTATTTTTGTTTAACTTATTTTGATTTAGGTTGGGTAAAAAATTTAGTTTTCCTAAGAGCATAATGTACAAGCATCTATCACATAAATAAACCTAGAAAAGCAGGCTAATTCTATTACTCACCCAAAGTAAATCAAGCTAATTTAAATTAAAATAATAGGCCATTGCAGTTGTGTACCACTATACATCCCAGAAAAAAGATAAAATGGGATGTTGAGCTCTGCCCTCATACAGCCTAGCTTAGAACTAAAGTCTTGATTTATGAGGGTCTTTTCTCTATGATCGTATCTTTCTTCAAGAGCCTCCATTGGACTTCATAGGGGACCTCTGCACCAACTTATTGGTAGGGTCAGCTCCTGTTATTCTTTTACTCCATAGATCCTAATCTAATTATTAGCTCAAATTATATTTTAAAATTTAAAAATAAATTCCTAAGCTTTGCAAAAAAAATGTCAGGAAATGGAAACAACACACTAGTAGTTATATTTACAAACATACGAGCTTAGCATTAATTTCTTGACGAGCCCACCTATCCTATTAGGTTGTGCTAAATGACTTATTCAGCACCTATAAGTAAACAACAATTTTTATACTTTTATTATAGTTGCCCCTTTTAGCACAACCCCTCTAGAAAATAGCATTAGTTTTAAAAAAACACATCCTACCATCCAGACTAACAGTAAACAATCCTAGCCATCCAGTCTAAAATAGTACACAATAAAATAATAAAAACACATCACATCATAGAATATCACATAATGACTTAACTTAAATCTAAGGTCCGTGACCTAATAATCTAATGTGTGAAGAAAATGAGCTTGTGTGGTAAGACTTTGCTAAGCCTTTTTAGGTTCATGTTTCAATTTAAGTTTTAAGGTTTGTTTGATTTCCCTTTGGATGGTTTCAATTCAAATGATTTAATGATTTTTTTTATTCTTATTTTCATTTTTAAATTCATTTTTATGTTAAAATGAATTCTACATTTTCAAGAATGAAGAGTAAAATAGATTACACTTTGGATGGAACTCATTCTATTCAACATCTTAAATCTTAATAGAATGAAGCATTCACCCTAAGTAAATGATGATTTATGGTGTAACTAAGATCCTAAGTATCTTAATTAACCTCCTTCGGATCCATTTAAATGATTTTGTTTGAGTTTAATTTAGATAAATATTTTAAGTTTGTTTTGGAATTAAAATTTTATTCTTCTTTTCTGCTACTTTTGATCTAATTAAATGTTTCTCAATTTGATTTATTTTCAATTTGATCTAACTTATTTGATTTAAATTGATCTTATTATTTATTTTATTAATGTTTATATACATTTAATTTGTGTTTAGTTAATTCAAGTTACGTTAACCTAATACATTTATGTTAATGTTTTAATCCAATATTAATCTGAATTGATTATATATTAAGATTCCATTAATTTATTTATCATGAATTTAATAATTTATTAACTTTAAGGTTTAATTAGATTTTATATTTTTAATGGTTTGCATTAAACTCTAAGTTTGTAATTAATCAAATTCTTTGACTTAGAGTGTTGGAAAATTATCCTTAGGTGTTCTGATGTTGATGAAGATGTTTCAAATTAATTTATGAATTTTTATAATTTGTTGTAACTTTTTTATTTATTATTTCATGTAAATCAACCTAGAGATTGGAAATTCAATAATTCCAATCGAGAGGTCAATTAACCTTGAAATTTTTATGGCAAGTGGAATTCTATGCCAATGTAAGTTTCCTAAAGTTACATTTTAATCAAATACATGATTTAAGATTAAGTAAGGTCTTAATTATTTCATTAAAACTAAAATTAAGCTTACTTTAGAATGAATTACTTAGGGATTTGATTTTTCTTAGATTCCTCTCTAGAAGATGCATCCATAGAGAGTTGATTTGGAATTTTTGGATTTTGGTTGATTTGTTATGGTTTTCCTAAGTTTAAGTTGATTAATTAGATTAATTAATTTAATTAAATGCCAAATTAGATCATTTTATGATTTATTAGGTTTCATTGAGTTTTAGTGGTGTCTTATGTTTATTAAAGTTTATAATGATGATTTAAGGTGACTTTATCATTTTTTATCATTTTTTTAATTTAATATTAATTTATCTAATTAAAATTATGGTTTGAGATTAGAAATTCAATATCTTTTGATTTACTTTGCAATAAATTATGAAAATGATTCCTATGGTGTATGTTAACCCCAATTTTAGTTCCCCGAAATTTTATATTGATTGGATTAATGCTTTGTGATTAATTTAAGTTTGTTTATTTCCATTTAAACCCAAAATTATCCAATAAAAATTAAGGATTTTGAGTTTAATGGATTCCTCGCACTGAGAAAAGTCTATAGAGCCCTTAATTGCATTTTTTTAGTATGTTATTTTTTTTTTATGATTTTTTAAGTTTTTGTTAATTTTCTTTATTTTTTTAAATAAAAAATTTTTTATTTTTCATTTTAAATGTGCGGCACCATGTGGTAGTGCTTTATGAATGGTTGTGCTTAATTCGTATAATTAGATCCATGCGGATCAAGCTCGGATTATGGTGGGGGACATAGGATTCGTCCCAACCAATGGTCAGAATCTTGCCCACATTTTCATTAAGGTGTTTAATCATATCATGTGATTAGATCAAGACTGTCCATTCCTAATAGATGGAATGGATGGCGAAGATTGCTCCCCTTTTCTCGCCACTGAGAAGCTAAAGTTGTCCATCAAATCTAGCCGATTTCTAGCGATCTAAGCAGAGTTTCAATGCAATTTTGATTTCAAAATGATAGAAGATCGATTTGTAATCAATCCATATGTTTTAATCTCCTTGTATATCAAATTCACTTCACAAAAGATCAAATAAAATTTCTTAAGGGGTTGGTTTAGGTCCATACCTCGTTAACGGTGATCCCCAATAGCTACCGTGCTTTAAGCACTTCGCCTTGCTTAGTCAAAGCCATGGTGAAGATTTCTTGGTTTGCCTCCCCACCAGATGCCATGGATATGAACTCTTGGCCTTTTGCCATCAGTTTTGATGGTTTTCTGACTCACCGGTGGCGATGGACCTTGGGGAGGGTTCATTTGAGGTTGCCTTCATCCATGGAAGGTGTAGGGAAGGCCAATTGATAATGAGAAATCCCCTATCTTCTTTTGCCATAGATGCCCGATAGCTTTCTTCTTCAATGCCACTAACTTTGGCCAATCTCTAGCCTGCTAGCGGTGAGAGGCTCGGGGAAGGCTTTGACTTGATTTCC
The DNA here is from genome assembly GCA_021442155.1 of Cymbidium sinense. Lineage (NCBI taxonomy): Eukaryota > Viridiplantae > Streptophyta > Magnoliopsida > Asparagales > Orchidaceae > Cymbidium > Cymbidium sinense. The sequence continues at coordinate 24,036,307 of CM038229.1, forward strand.
CTTCATCTTGTGAATGTGTTGGAGTAAAAATATTGGTAAAAGAAATCATTTCTCCCCTTCTTCCATGCATAACTGAGAGCCATGTCTATAAGACTTTAGGTGGCCAGAATCTAGCCATCAGTGATGAGGGTGTTGACCTCATTTTGAATGAGATTAACATCAATTCTAGAATCAATAATTAGGACACCTAATCTTAGATTAACAACCTTCTAATTAAGTGCTCAAGACACTATACCTAGTGACCTAGTACACCCTCTTTAGCTTTTATCTAACCTAATAAGCTCAGTTGGACTTAACCCAAATTCTAAATTTAGATTAAATCAAAATAAATCCAAATAATTTAAATCAAATTTAAATAAATCAAGATGAATGAATCTACATCCAAATCAAAGTCAAACCTAGTCAACCCATTTGACATATATTTGACTTAAGTGTATTCCACCAAGAATTTGACTAAATGAAATCATTCCAAATGATCCAAATGATAAAATAAACATGTTTAATCATGAATATAAAGAAGTTTAAATTTATTTAGGGCTTAATTAGGTTAATTAGATCACTTAGTCTAAATACGTAAATGGGTCCTATTGGGTTCAAACCCAAATCAAATTGGAATCAACTCAATTTGATTGCCCAAAATAATTTATAAATTATAATAAAACATAATCCAAGTCATCATTGGGTTTAATTTGGTCAAATAGGTCATTTGACCCAAATGAAACCCAAGCTTAACCCATTAAGCCCATTTTGGGTCAAATGGGTTCAAATTGAAATAAAATTGAAATCAATCACTCCAAATCATCTCATATATATGATCAAGCATGATTGGAGTCCAAAAAAAATCCATTAAGTCAAATGGGTCATTTGAACCCAATTGGAATCAAACTTAAACCATTAAACCCATTTTTGGACAAATGGGTTCAAATTGAAATCCACTTGAAATTAAAAGAAATTAATCATTACAAATTATTTCCCACATGTGATTAAGCATAATTGGAGTGTGAACATATTTTAATTGAGTTAAATTTGGTCATTTGACTCAACCAAATCCAACTTAACCCATTTAGGGAAAAATGATTCAAGTTGACTTGGAATTTGAGTAAACCCTCATGTGGCATGGGTTAAGTCAATTCCTAGTCATCCAATGGATAATCAAGGATGATTTAAACTATAAGTAAAACTAAAAGGAAATGAGTGGACGTTTGGACCAAGTAAAGATGCTTGATTGATTCCTCTCCTTCCTTTAATCCAAATTCCTTGGATTTTATCCAACATTTGACCACCTCTGAGAGGATGGTTCCAAAGCTTGGGAATAAATTAACCAGACTAGCTTAAACAAACTAATCATGTCTAAGTCAAGCCAAAATGATGGATTATACCATGGCAAAGAGGGATTGCATGAAGACAAATTCAATATGCCCAATCCCTTATCCCCTTCATATTCCACCTCTTGGCTTCAAGAAAATTGGCTTCATTCCAATTAATTGAAGGCCACCAAAAATGAAGTCAAGAGAGAATTGCTTTTCTTCCATGAAGAAGAGCAAGAAGAGGAGCATGGAGAAAAGGGGAAGATAATCCAAGCCCATGGCCAAGGGAAGAAAGGGGAGGAAATGAATTCCACTCCTCTAATTCTTTATCTCAAGATGATCATAATGCCAAGGGGGATTAAATCCACCCTTTGGCCAATGCTCCCGCCGCTGGTGGCTGACATTCGACTACCTAGAAAGCCAAATACATGGTTCTCAACCATGTATGGAAGGAGGGGAAAGAGACCCTCTTTCTCCCCTCATTTCATCCCAAATCACTCACAAAGGAAAAAAGAAGAAAAATTATATTGTTCCACCGGCCTCTCGCCGTCGGCACGTCAGAATTTGACCAAATTCAGAGTCGACCGAGCATCCTTTAATGGAAAAATTCTAGGGAGAGTGTTCAACCTCTAATTGAACATTCCAACACATTCTAGAGGTTGAGGTGACCTCAAATAATTCTCCACCGTGACTCCTCTCCACCAGCTAGTCAGAGAATGGCCAAACCCGATGAAAAATGGCCATAAGTTGGTCTCCAAGGCATTGGGCAGGGTAGCAAGCTACCAAATCATGTCCATGACTTCATCACATCGAGGCAAAGGTGTTCAAGTTGATCCCACCACTAGAGATTGCCATAATTGAGGTATCCCTCACCACCAACCTATTGAGCATTAAATTTTGGTCTTTTGTGAAGAAAAATTGATCCCCATGAGAATCAAATTGTGTAGAATAACTGCAAATCGATCCTTGATCATTTTGCAATCAAAATTATGTCAAAATCTTCCAGAGATCATAAAAAAATCATCAAAATAGATGGATGACATCCGTCTCTCACTAGAGATGTTCAGGAAATGATCTTCACCGTCTGATCCTTCTATTTGGAATGGATGGTCGTGAGCTAGCTGGATAATCTAATTAATCACCTTATGGAGACCACAAAATGAATTAGGATCATCCGATCTTGGATCGAACGCTCAAGATCCATCCCGCATGGCATCGATTTTGATGTGGCCGCCACACAGAATTTACGTGCTCCAATGGTGTCACGCCATGTGGGAAAGATGGCACATCGGCACCGTTGTTTTAAAATGGTAAATTTCATTTTAATTTATCAAAAAAATAATAATAAATGCTAAAAAATTAAAAAAATTCATAGAAATAAAATATAAATCCAAAAAAATAGAAATTTGGGCTTTATGGATTCCGCTTGATGAGAGGAATCTATTAAAATTAAAATACACAAATTATGTGGGGTATTTTGGCCTTAATTTGGGTTTGAATAAAATCAATTAAATCTTAATTAATCACAAACCATTAATCCAATTGAAATGAAACTTTGGGGAACTAAAATTGACGTTAAAACACACCTTAAGAAACATTTTCATGAATTATGGCAAAGTAATTCAAAAAATATTAAATTTCAAATTCTAAACCTCAATTTTAATTAAATAATTTAATATAAAATAAATAAATAATCAAAATTGATCAAATAACTTCAAATCAACTTAACAAACCCTATTGAACTTAAATATAATAATGAAACTCATTGGAACTTGACAAATCATAAAATGATTTAATTTGGTAATTAAGTTAATTAAATAATTCAAATAATTAACTAGAATTTATAAAAATCATAATAAATCAGCCAAATTCAAAAAAATTGAATTGACCCTATTTGTAAGCATCTTTTAGAGAGGAATCATAGAAAAATGAAATTCTCAACTAATCCTTATTAAATTAGGCTTAATTTAGATTTTAATTAAATAATTAAAACCTTAATTACACCTTAATTATGAATCTAATTAAAATTTTGTAAATTTTGGAAATAGGAAATTAGCCTGAAACCCTACTTGCCATAAATATATCTAACCCAATTGACCTTTGGATTGGGAATTGTTAAATTTGCAAATCTCTAAGTTAGTATAAATCAAATAATAAATTAAAAATTTCACAAAATCATAAAATTAATAAAGTAACTTGAAATAATCCTAATTAACCCCATAACACTTAGGATAGTTCTCCAGCATCCTAAATCAAAGAACTTGATCAATTTCATACTTAAGGGTTAATGAAACTAATGATGCATATTATGTTTAATTAAACCTTATGCTAATAAACTCAAAATCAAACAACTTAATGAAACCTTAATCCATAATCAATGCAATCTAAGAATGAATTTAAACATTAACCTTAGTGCCTTAAGTTAGCACAACTCAGACCAAATAAAATAAATATAAATTCAACAAACTTAAACATAACTTAGACTAAAACATTAATCCATACTTAACCAATTCAAATTAAATGAAAAAAATCAAACCAAATTGAAAGTAAACTAAATCAATAATGAAAAATAAATCAAATCAAAGAAAGAAATTGAAGAATTAAATTTCAAAAGAATTGAAGAATTAAACTAAACTAAATTCAAACCCAAATCATCTAAATGAAACTAAAAGTATTAATTAAGATACTTAAGGATATTAGTTAGCCTTTGGGATGAATCTTTATCTTAAAATGAAGGTTTCATTCCACTATGGTTTAAGATGTTGAATAGAATGGATTTCACCCAAAGTGGAATATATTCTACTCTTCATTCTTGAAAACCTAAACTTCACTTTAACAAAATAAAAGTGAAAATAAAAATAAAAACAAATCATTAAATCATTTGAATTGAAACCAACCAAATATAAAATTCAAACAAACTCAAAAATCCAAATTGAAACTTGAACTAAAAAAGCCTAGCTACACAAGCCTATTCCCTTCACACACTAGATCATTTGGTCATGAACCCTAAACTTAGCTTAGGTCATTCTATGATTCTTTTTTATGATACTCTATATTGTGATGTGATATGCTTCACATGTCTTTATGGTGTACTATTTTAGACTATATGTTTAGGATTGTTTGCCTGTTAGACTGGATGATAGGACATTCTTTTTAGAATAAACATTGTCTTCTACAGGGGGCAATGCTAGAAAGGGCTGTTATCATAAATAAATTAAAATGTTATTTTCTTACAGGTGTGCTTAAGTCCTTAAGCATAGCCTAATAGGATAGGTGGGCTTGGAAAGTAGATAATGCTAAGCCCATATGTTTTTAAAATAAAACTGTTATTGGTTGCTCGTATTTTGCTGACATTTATTTTGCAGGGCTTAGAATTTATTTTTGAATTTAAAATATAAATTTTGAGCTTAGAACTAAGTTAGGATTTATAGGGTCTAAGATTAGTAGGAGCTGACCCTACCATGAGATGGTGCAAATGTCCCCTGTGAAGCTCAATGGAGTTCCCTAAAGAAAGAGATGATCTTAGAAAGAAAACATATAGATCTAAACTATAGTTCTAGGTTGGGCTGTATAAGGGCAGAGCTTGGCTGCCCATTTGCTCTTTCTTCTAGGATATACAATGGTACCTAACCAAATTGGTCTTTCTTTAATTAAATTAGCTTGATTTATTTTGGGTGCGCAATAGAATCAACCTATTTTTTTTAGGTTTTTTTTGTGTTGTGCTTTCCTGTGATGAATTTCTGGATGATTAGGCTTTTAGAAAAATTAAAATTTTCACCAAATTTAAATCTAAACAATTGAAAAATAAAAAAGGAAACTTGAAACCTCATATAAATTAAAGCCTTAGGTAAAACTTAAATTCAGTTAGAAACAAATTAGCTCTTAAAAATCATGTAATCATATTATTCTCTAGCTCTTGAAATGGGCACTTCACCCATTGTACATAAGGGGAATTTGACTTATGAGGATGACCATCTTCTTAGGGAAGCATGCCTTCTTTTATTCATTTGGCCCATATCCTTTTCTAATTGCATGGAAATTAGAAAAAAAATGCATCACATGACCTCAAATGAGTCATGAATCAAAACTATAAAATTAAAAAAAAGTGCATTAGTTAAATGCACTTCATACCCTACATGATTCTAGGGATTAGGGAGTGAGTCTAGGATTCTTAGATTCCTTTCCTAAAAGTCAACAGCCTAGCCATCTTGTATACATAAGACTTGGCATCATAAATTTAAAATGTGCATAGGTGGTGTTAGCTGACAACCCCTCTTGGTGGGTTTTAAATCTAGAAGAGTTAGGGATATGCTTATTTCCAAAAGTAAGAGGAATGGTCGATAATTCTTAAAATGAAATTAGGTTGAGCATCTAACTTGTGTCAGAAGCACTTGTAGACTTAGGCTCTGAAGTATCTCCTCGAAGTAAGTCTTCAACCTTAGACATTTCAACAGTTTTGTGCTGCAAGAATTTAAGCTGTAGACTTCGAAGAAATTGTCAAGTCAAAATTTAAATTAAATTTCAAAATTTGAAACCCAATGATAAAATAGTTGGAATGCCTACTAGGAATCCCAATATTAATAGGAATTTCCTACTTCATCCCATTTGGCTTCCAAAATAACACTTTCTGCATTGGATCATTTCCAATTAAAATTCCAAAGATCATTCCTTTGAAAACTAATTTAGAAATAATAACTTATTTCTTTAATCAAGAGTATTCTTAGGAAGTGACTCTTCTTGAGATGTAATTAACTATAGGGTTTTGCCCTTATAAGGAACCATGAACCTAGTTTAAAATAAACCTTATTCTACTTTCAATGTAGTTTAGGGAAAAAAAATCTTTGGTACATGAATGACCCATATCCTTAAGAGTCTTCTTTTTTTTCTTGGGAGGGGGGGAGGGGGGGACCCCATGTAAGGGAGGAATTTTATTGCTACAAAAAGGAGGGTTACAAGATCTTTAAGAGGGGATAAACTCAAGAACTACTGCTCAAAGAGCTACAATCAACCTAAAGAGTGAATCCCCTATCTAAGTACAACCAAAAAAAGGAAGGAAAAAGAAAAGTGAAATGAAAACAGCAAGTGATACAAAAGAGCAAAATAAAAAAGAAGCCAGAGGATAGCCTCAGCAAAAGCTTGAGAAAATGAGAGAAGTAATTACCACCTCCAAAGAAAGAACTTGCAAGGAAAAACACTAAACCTGCAAACAGCTAGAATTAGCACAGGTAAAGAGATACAAATAAAAATTAACTTAAAAATGAGTGAAGGTGTGAGAAATTTAGAGAAGTGTGTGAAAGAAGGCTTAGGCTTAGTCACAGTAGAATGGGGCAGCTACAAATATGAGCATCCAAACTTCAAAGGAAGGTTACATCACAAGTGCTACTACCAGCTAAAATAAGAGTGAAGTCATCCCTGCCATCATCGCCTACAAACCTAGGGGAAGGAAGCTACCACTAGAGGAAAATCTTATGATCTTTAATACCTGCATACCAAGCAATAACAAAATACACTCTATAATGAAAGAAAACACTATTCAGCATGGAAAAGGGATGCCACCCATCCCTTGAAAAAGAAGCATCACCTAAGTATTCCACCATAGCATGAGAATGAACAGCCAACAAAAAACCCCTACCCATATTAGGCATCAAGGCAAGGAAAAAACCTCATAGTGATGAAAGCCAATCAGGAATAACAACCACCTAGTAATAACTAGAATAGGACAGTAATTAAGCAGGTCTAAGAGAGGCAAGAGTAACCTTAGCCAGTAGATAAACACATACAACAAAGCACAAGTAATGAGGCTAACCAAACGACAAATGATAGAAACAAAAATAGGCAAGATTCCACCAGAGATAATCAGCCTGCTGAACATAATAACTCGCTAATCCATTCAGCCAATATACAATACAACAAACCAAATAATGTAGCCAACAGAGGATAAGGTAGGCTGTGTCATTCTAGAAACAAACCATGTTAAGATTCAAAAAAAGACCAGCCGAGAAATCCACCATATTAAGAGAAAATAGCTGAAATGCTAAGAAAACAACAACATCAAATATAGTTTGAGAAGGAGACCAAAAGAAGTCCCAACCATGCAGGGAAGTGCAGTAATCATCAAAATAAGAAGAAACTGAGAAATAGTGAGCATAATCAACAAAATAACTAATCCATCCATGAGAGTTAAGAAAAAGAGCGCAGCATAACCCAGTCCAGAGAAATAGAAAAACCCATAGAACGGCCAACCTGAAAATGGGAAGCATCAAAAAAGGATTGCAAAAAGATCCAACCGAAAAAGGACACACCCAGAATTGGACAAGCAGGTCCCAACAACCTCCATGTACAACAACCACCTGTATTAGCATAGTAGAGAATGCAAAATAAAAAGTAGAAGGGATAAAAGCAGTAAACATCATAGAAATGAAGACTAGTCCAAACCACCAGAGGATGAAGATGATAACTAATAGATCCCAAAGCTTAGGAAAAATCCATATCTCCACAGAAAAAAGAATCATAAAAAGCTTAAAAATTTCTAACATAAGGCAATCAAGTTTTAACAAGATTCACAAGCCGCCTTCAAAGTAAAGGAATATCATCATTAGAGAACAGATTCAAATAGGAGGACTTGGCTCCCCAATTAGCAAGAAAATCAGCACAAGAATTACCTTCTCGATAAATATGAGAAATTTGATAATCTAGGTTGGCAAGAAGTCTCCTAGTCAGGTTAAGTAAATAATACACTTCAGCATTTCCATGAGCTCCTGAATTTAATAATTCAAGAAGAAGGAGAGCATCAAATTCAAACCAGATCTTCTAAAATCCTTTCTGTAAGCAGACATAAATCCCATAGTGCAGACCTTTAAGCTCAACAAATAATACAGAATAGGGTTCTAAAGGAGTAGCAAACGCAGAGATAACCTGACCACTATAATCTCTCGAAAACCCCCCCCCCCCACAATCATAAAAAGCCATTAGAAATTGAGCCATCGGTGTTAACCTTAATGACATGATAATTGGCTTCATCCAAGATATATAATTTTATGGTTAGAGCAATACCATAAGAAGGAAGATTAATCCCAAAGTTCAAGGCCATATATTTGTACCCTTTGAAACTAAAGGAAGTAAGAAGGTCAGCTTTATAAAGAGACATAATTTTACATTTGGCTCTAGCAATAATACAATGATAGTTCATAGGTATATCATGATACTTAACATCATTTCTTTCCAACCAGATATACCACAAAAGAGTAGTGGCTAGAACAACTTTCACATGGCCTTTAGGAGTATAAGAGAAAAAACTTTCAAGATGTTGCATAATAGAAAATGAGCTATCAAAATAAAAACTATTAAACATACTATCATACCAGCTCCAAACCTTAATAGTAATAGGGCCATTCATAAACACATGATCCATAGTTTTAATGTGAAAGCGCATTGGCATCTAGAGGGGAGGTGGAAACCTTTTTTTAAAAGGGTAGCATCAACATGAATGTAGTGCTTTAGAAAGTGCCAAGTTAAAACTTAAAAGGAGGTAGGGATAGAGATATTCCAGATTTTAGTGAAAATAAAGGACTCTTGAGTTTTAAGTCTGAAAGAGTGCCAAACATCCTCAAAAACAAATTCTCCAGAGGAGGAATTATTGAAGAGGATTTGGTCAGATTTATTAACTAGTTGACAAATTGTAAGGATTTTGTCAACTATCACCTTAGGGACAATGGAGATTAATTGATCAACATCCCAATTATTCTGAGTAATGAAATGATTTACCTTAAGCCTCACAATAGAATGAGTATTAAGCAAAGAATCAATAGAACTTTATCCCAGCCAATTGTCTTGCCAAAAGAAAGAGGAGCCTGAATTCACACCCCAAGAGATAAGATTCTCAGTATTCCACTTGATGTTACAAAGTCTTTTCCACACTGGCGAGTCACCAGTTTTGAAAGTACAAATGAGGGGGTGTTTCCCCTTACAATATTTAGCAAGCATAAATTGAGACCAGTAACTATGGTTGTTTCTTAAATTCCAACACATTTTGTGTGAAAACATTTAAGGGAGTCTTCTAAAGTTTTGTAACCCAAACCACCTTCATTAAAAGGCTCACAACAGTTATGCCAACTAGCCCAGTGAACTATCTTGGAAGAAGAGGTAGAATCGCAAAAAAATTTGTTAATAAGTTTATTTATCCCTTTAATAATAGAGCAGGTAGGCATAATAGTGGACAAAAGATACAAAGGCAAAGAGCAAAGGGTACTTTTGATCAGGATAAGTCTAGCACCAAAGGAAAGTTAGTGGAAGTCCTAAGAGAAAATTTTCATATTTATTTTCTGAATAACTTCATCAAATAAGGAAGATCTTTTTGTTCCTCGATATAAAGGAGTGCCTAGATACTTGATAGGCAGGGTTTGATGTGTAAAGCCCATAATATTCTTAATAGCATTAATCCTAGATAAAGAAATAGAAGAGCTAGAGATAAAACAACTTTTATCATGATTAATCTTCAAAACTACTTTCCCTACCAAATAGAGTAAGGAACTTACATAACTTTTTAATGTAGAGAGTAGAACCATTGAAAAATATGATGAAATCATCAGCAAAGCTTAGGTGGGAAATGGGAAAGCCACCCCTAATTTTGTAATACATGTTAGGCATTTTACAAAGCATCTGCTCAATACTTTTAGAGAGATATTCCAAAACAAAGATGAAAAGAGCAGAAGAAAGAGGATCCCCTTGCCTTAGCTCGTGAGAAGAAGAGAACAATCCATGAACTTCACCATTAATAAGTAAAGAAAACCAAGAATTCTCAATACCATTCTTAAATAAAGTAATAAATTGACTTGAAAATTCAAATAGAGCCAAAATTTTATATAGGAAAGCCCAACCAATGTTATTATAAGCTTTGGAAATGTCTAGCTTAAAGAGCAGGTTACCACTACGAACTTTGGCATTTAAATCATGGATCATCTCTTGAGCTAAAAGAATATTATCAGAAATAGAATGCCCTTTAACAAAACCTGTTTGGTTGGGGGAGATAATTTTAGGAAGCAGAATACTTAATATTTTAGCCAGAATCTTAGAGATGAGTTTAGTAAGAAAGGAATAGAGGCTAATTGGCCTAAAATGACTCCAAAGTTTAAGATTTTCTATTTTAGGGATTAAAATAATGGAAGTGATAGAAAAATATTTGGGGAGGATACTTCCCTTGAAAAAATCAAGAACAACATTAACCAAATCTTCTTAAATGATATACCAACATTTTTGAAAAATAAGATGGTAAATCTATCAGGACCAGCCACAGAATCTTTATTCATATTTTGCAAAATGTTAGCAATTTCGGATTCAGAGGGTAATGAGATAAGCATATTGTTATTTTCATCAGAAATGAGATTAGGAATAACTTCAGGCAAGGAAATCACATCATAAGTCACATTTTTATTAAGTAGCTCAGTAAGAAAAGAAATGCCAGAATCAGCAAGCTCCTTGTTATCAGTACACCAGATATCACCATTAGTTTTTATTTTTCTAATGTGATTTAAAACCTTTTTCTTTTTAACCATGGCATGAAATATTTGGTATTTCGATCACCATCAGATATCCATTTTATAGATGCTTTTTTCCTCCAATAGGTCTCCTCCATGTCCTGGAAACATGCTAACCTATTTTTGTCTTGAGTTAATAAGGAGTTTTTAGATGGATCATTAACAGTAGCATCTTCTAAAGCTATAACCTCATGTTCTAATTCTTTTATATTAATAAAAGGTTTTGAAACAGTGTTTGTTCCACTAATTAAGGAATTATTTAAGCCTTTTTAATTTGAACCATAATCTCATCATCCCGAAAATAGAATCATCAGGATGGAGAGGTTCACTCTAATTGCTAGCAACCACATCCATAAATCTAACATCCATAAGCCACATATTTTGAAATTAGATTCGGATATGAGAGGAGGGTTTAGTAGCATTAACATTTACAAGGATCAGCAAGGGAGAATGGTCTGATAGGGTTCTACTGAGATGCTCAACAGAAGTAATAGGGAAAAGGTTGATCCAAATATAGTTAAAAAGGACCCATCTAATTTTTTCCAAAGTCTGTGATTATTCCAAGTGAAGTGAGACCCAGTAAATCCAATATCAATAAGTTGTCAATCAAGGATCATGTTATTGAATTCCTCCATGGAAAATATGTTTGGAGCATTACCACCAACTCGTTCAAAAGAGGAAGATATAATGTTAAAGTCCCCACCCACAAACCAAGGCGCATTCACAGAGGAAAAGAAACTAACAAGATCTTCCCATAGAAGCCTTCTACCATTCCTATTACAAGAGACATAAACAAAAGACCCAAAGCAACACCAATTTTTGTAACATATTTTAACATTTACAACCTGGGGTAAATCTTGCATAACTTGTAAAACAAATGGACTATTCTAAAAAATCCAAATTCTATTGCTCAAATTAGTAAAAAAATTACCAAAGCCAATCATTCTAGCAACAGAGGCAATGTTAGAGGGAAGAATAAAGGGTTCCAAAATAGCCAAAAAGGAAATTTTATGAGAGCGAACTAAATTACTGATTCTATTTCTAACAGAGAGGGTACCAATCCCTATCGCATTCCAGATAAGAAATGAGACCATTTATTTTTGGGCTGAGGAGCTAGATCTAGTAAATTTGGCAAAGTTAGGAAGTCTAGTTTTAGAAGTTTTATTTTTTTTTCTAAAAACTGTCTGAAATTTATTGGCCATATCCACAGCATCACCATCTGATAGGTATTGATTAGAGAATTGCTTGGAAAAAGGAGGCACATTGAAAATAGCATTACAGGCCAGTTCACCTTCTTCCAATTCATTATTTTATTGTAAAATTGGAATAAGAATCAATTCAAAGTTGGATGAAGAAGCACAAGAAGGATTAGAGCCGGCTAATGCACATGTACCTAAAACAGGAGTAGAAGCTTTGTCCAAATTTTGCACACCAGCCAATCCTTCATGAGGAATCACATTTTCTTTAACAAAAGGTGGCAAAGAGGCTGGAGTAGAGTCATTTGATAGAGGGTCATCATCCATAAATTTAGCAAAATTATTATTTGTTACATTTTTACCTTTATTATTGTGGTTCAAATGGGAAATCTCATTCGAAGGGATAGCATCCTTGTTAGCTAGTGTGCCATCCTACAGTTGAACAGGCAGAGCCGCAGTAATATTAGATTGAGGAATAGGAAGCTCAAGGCAATGGCCCTCATATTCAGGTAAGGAGATATCAGATAAAATAGCATTTTATAGTTTCACCAAGGGAGCATTAAGAGAGGGATCTGACTTAGGAGAAAAACATTTCTTAAGGTGTGGATGGACCACAAAGCAATATGAAATCCCATGGCCATGAATTTTGCAATGAGAACAAAAAATAGGGAAATTCTTGAAATCCATTTTTTGCATATATTTGTATTTCTATGATCCTAGCCAAATTTCCTTTGGGTATTTTTTTTGATATATCCAACTCAACTAGTATCCGAGCAATAGATGGCCTGGAGTTAGAAGCAGTCGCCTGGTCCACTTGGAGAGGCCGACCGAACAAACCACCCACAGCAAAGAGGAATTCAGGATTAAATAAATGAACACGTAAATTGGGAAGAAAAATCCATAGAGGAATAATAGGAGACTCCTCCTTAATATCAAAAAAATGCATCCATTTCAACAAACGCATCTGACATTTGAACACAAAATACGATCGTCTAGAGAAAACTCAAGAATAATCTAAATTGTTTGAAAGCTGAATCAAAACATGGTGAGAGTCTATCAATCCAATAGAAAAAAAATACCAGAGAGCTTCAAATTATGAAAAAATGATCTAATATTCTCCATAATGGGACGACGCAGTGCAAATTTGCCCACCAAAGTAAATTCAAATGGTTTTGCAAGCCTTTCCACCACTGAATCAGCACACATAACTGCAAGTACACCCTAGAAGGAAGTAGAGATAAGATCAAGTGACTCACCCGTGCAGTTGGCCTAACCCGCAACAACATCTTTAAAGGATTTAGAAGGCAGCGAGGGGTTGGAGCCAGTGACCCCCAAGGGGTCAGGAACTTTAACAGTCGTAACAGAAGTAGCCGGGTTTCCCCAAGGGGAAATAGATAACGTAGCCATGATCAACAGAAGCTCATATTAAGCAATAGCGAAAGCCAAGCAAGGCCGTTGAGACAGAAGAGGGGCCAAGAAAACCACAGGACTAGAGCACCGCCGCTAAGGGGAAAAGGAAATCGCCTTAGCACGGCTAGGGTTCAAGTGATATTCCTCTAAAGAGTTGAGTTATTTAGAGATTATTTTTGACTTAGGAGTCTTCTATTAAATGATTAAATCCATTATAAGAAAACATGCTTATCTTCAGAGATAATATGTTTATTCCTTAATGACATATTTAATCATCTAAATAAGAAATTTCTAAATTCTAGGTGGTGTCATAAATTTTACCATTAGATGGTCTCAGCCAAATGGTCAGTTGGGTTCCTATTGACTTTGGTAGTGTATTGGAATGAAATCCATGAGGGGAGGAAGCCTCCTCCTCTATTTTCACATCTTGGCTGTGAGCCATCATCCATGGGAGATTCTCTCTTCCTTGCTTCCATGTTGATAGCCATTGTCCCTTTCATCCCCTTGGAAGTTTCCTCGAAGAGGCAGTCAACTAAATGGAAAGAATCTAATTTATTTGAGTTGAAGAGGTCGATGGATAAGGGGAAATAGAATTTGAATTCTTATATTTTATTTTTTTACATACCTTTTTTATCATTCTACTTCACCTATAATCCAAGGATTATGGGTTGTATTTACCTAATTTGAATTGAGGTACGATCACTCTTAACCAATTTAAAAAATAGTCTTTGAGTTAGGCTAACTCAAAGTAGATTTGGGTTTGATTGTTGTAGTTAGCTTGATGCCAAATTGATTAAAGTTGTTTGATTGAACTCCTTCTGATTAATTGACATTTGATTTGGATTTTAATTAATGTTAATTATTCCATGGATAATTTGAAGTTCAATTATCCATGCCATGTGAGGGTTCATTTTAGTTTTAACTTAATTTTACCCATTTTTTAAATAAATGTGTTAAATTAAGTTTAATTAAGTCAAATGACCAATTTAACTCAATCAAAGTATGTTTGGACTCCAATAATGTATAATCACATGTGTGAAATGATTTGGAGCAATTAATTTCATTTGATTTGAAGTTCATTTCAATTTTCACCCATTTGACCCAAATTGGGCTTAATGGGTTAAGTTGGATTCATTTGGGTCAAATGACCAAATTGGTCAAACTAGGCTCAATGATTAATTGAATTAAATTTAATTATCATTTACAAATGATTTTGGACAATCAAATTAAACTTATTTGAATTTGATTTGGGTTTGAACCCAATAGGCTCATTAAGGCCCATTTAGATCAAATGATCTAATTAGTCTAACTAAGGCCTAAATAAAATTATTTTTTTTTAAATTCTTATTTAAATATGTTTATTCTATCATTTCAATCATTTGGAATAATTTTATTTGGTCAAATTTTGGTGGGTCGACCTTTGACTTTATGGGACCCACATAAGTCAAACCCAAGTCAAAAGGGTTGACCATTTTTTTACCTTCATTTAACTTTCTTTTATTTGATTTGATTTAAATTTTTTTTGATTTATATGAGTTTATTTTTATTTTATTTGAATTTATTTTATATTTAATTAATTTTGAGCTTAAATAAGGTAATTAAGTTAATCACTTTACTTTAAACTCAAATGAATTCATGTTTCAAGTGAAATGTGTTTGATTAAATTTATGTTTGATCAAACCCAAGGAGGATGCAATAGGTCACTAGGTGTAGTGTTCTAAGTGCTTAATTAAGAGGCTCCTAATTTAGGATTAGGGATGATGTTAACCACATCCAAAATTGAGGTCAATGAACACATGCAACCCATTTCACCAGATCAACCAAGGAAAAAGGAAACTATGTCCTCCAAAATCTACAAAGTTCCCAAGGATATTAAAAATAGAAACCTTCACATAAAAATTAAGAAATTGGTGAGCCAGGTTGCTAACCTAACAAAATCCTACTCTAAAAGAGGGTAGAAATATCAAGGATATCAATCCTACTTATTGGAGAACTCAATACCTAAGAGTCTAACGTATAGTGAGCACTGACAATGATCCCTTTAGTACAAAGGTTCTAAGTGGCCAATTGTTGGAAGGTCCTGAAAACCCTCACAAAAAAGAGAATATCAATTGTTGGAATTTTTATTTGGAACATCACACAAATCTTGGGGGCACTTATTTAGGTAATCAAATACATCATCAAGAGATAAATATATTATTTTGAAAGATAATCATATAAACTTATATGGATTCTATTACTTAATAAGGACTCCTGAGACTGATGGGTCTTCAATGTACCATAAATTTTTCCTTTGAACTACATAAAGAAGTAGACTAGTGTTTATTTTATTAGGGAAAGCCCCTATAGTTAGTTACATCTTAGGAATAAAGGATTTCCTCTTAAGAGTACTCTCTATTAAATAAATAGGCTTTTATTTCTATGAGTTTTAAAGCTTGTTTTAAAAAGAATGGTTAATTTGAAAATTCAACAAAGAATGCTTCAAATAGGGAAGAGTTATTCAAAATCCATTTGTAATGAAGTAGGAAATGCTCATTAATACTAGGATGCCTAGTAAGCATTTCAACTAACCTCCCATTGAGATTTATAATTTTAAGATTGAATTTATAAAGTTTTGAATTGGCATTTTATTAGAAATCAAGACTTAGTTTCTAGCAGCACAAGACTATAGAAATTCCTTTTGATTGAAGACTTACTCTAAAAGGATGCTTCATAACCTAAATCTGCAAGTGCTTCTGATATAAATCAGAGGCTCAACATAATTTAATTTTTGAGAATTATTTGTTCTTTCTCTCACCTGAGGAAAAGAACATATCCCTGACTCTTCTAGACTTATCACCCACATAGAAGGGTTGTCAGCTAACACTGCCTAATCAATTTTAAATCCATGAATTCAGTCTTAATGTTATGCAAGTAAGTTAGGCTATTTCATTTTAAGAAGGTTTTTAAGGACATAAACACATTCCCTATCCCTAAGATAGTGTTGGGTATGATATGCATCTAACTAATACAACAAATTTTATTATTTATATTTTTTACTCATGATTCTTTTTAGAGCCTTGGGTATGCAATTTATGCCTATAATGATAAGTAGTTAGAAGCAATCATGGGCTAAATCAAAAAGAGAAGGCACATTTCCCCCAAGAAGGGTGATAATCCTCAAAGGTTAGATGCCCCCTTATATGCAATGGGTGAAGTACCCAATTCAAGAGGAACGAATAATATGCTATCATGTTTCACAAAAGCTAATTATTTCTAATTGTACCTAGGGAATTTATTAAAGTGTGATTATGAGTTTCTTTATTTTATGTTTGAGTTGTTTAAGTTTAATGGGGTAGAAAATTTAATTTTTCCTTGGAGTCAAACGTTCTAGGCATTTCATCACATAAAGTTTATTGTAGAAAGAAACCTAGAAAAATAAGCAATTTTTATTGTGCACCCTAAATAAATCAAACCAAATTAATTAATAGACCAGGTCAATGCAGTTAGGTACCATTGTACTCACTAAAAGAAAGAGAAATGGGCACCCAAGCTCTACCCTTATACTGCCCAGTCTAGAACTAAAAGTTTGATCTATGGTGGTCTTCTTCCAAGATTGCCACCTTCTTCAGGGACTCCACGAGCTTCACAGAAAACCACCAACTATTAAAGTTAGCTCCTGCTATTCCTAGACCCCATGGATCCTAACCTAATTCTAGGCTTAAATTACATTTTCAAATTTTAAAATAAATTCCTAATCTCTACAAAATAAATGGTAGGAAATGTAAACAGCACATCACTAGTTTATATTTCAACATATGGGCTTAACATTAGTTGCTTACCAAGACCACCTATTATGTTGGGCAATATGTAGGAACCTAAGAATAGCTAGAAGCAAACAATATTTATTATGTTCTTCTTATTATAATAGTCCCTTTAAGGAGAGGCCCCATTTTATTGTTGTTAGCTTGAAAAAAATGCCCTATCATCCTCACTAAGGGCAAATAATCCAAGCCATCCTAGTCTAAAATAATACACCAAAAAATTAAGAAAATATCACATCACATCACAAAATATCATAGATCATCGGTTTAACCAAACACTAGCATCAATGGCTTAAAAATCTAGTGTGTGAATGAGGGGTTTGTATGGTATGATTATATTAGGCCTTTTAAGTTCAAATTTTAATTTAAGTTTTAATGTATGTTTAATTTACCATTGGGTTATTTCAGTTTAAATAATTTAATTGATTTGCCACTTCATTTCCATTTTTTTAATTTTATTGAAAGCAAAATTTAAAATTAAAGAATGAAGAATAAAATAAATCCCACTTTAAGTGGAACCCATTATATTCATCATCCTAAATCATATTAGTATAAAATCTTCACCCTAAGGTGAAAATTTATTCTATGGGTTAAACTAAGAACTTAATGTTGACCTACAAATATATATAGAATAATTTTTGTTCTTTTGGCTGTAGCATCGTAGTGCTATTTTCATGGCACCAAGACACTACCCTAGCTTTCTAGAAGGATAGCTGCTCAGAGCCAGATTCCAAAACTACGATAAAGTGTCGCACTATGATCTTGGCACTGAGGTGCTTCATTGACTATTATGACGGAATAGTTACAAGGAACACTATTATAAGTAAGAATAGTCTAGTCCACTACCTTTTCTTCTTCTTTCTCTCTCTAGATTCTACTCTCACTACACTGTGCTCCTGGCGATCTTCTTTTATTCCAAGATCCTCAATTCACTTTAGGTAAAAGATTTATTCCATTTCATATTTAAAAGAGTAAGTTTAAATTATAATCCCACCATTGATCTTGGATCCGATGTGGAAAAGAAGATTGGAGATTTGAAGACCTACGTCATTGAATTTCATACTAGTATGAGATGAAAACCTCTCCCTTCTGTCAATCATAGATCTAGAATAAGGGAGAAGAGTGCTTCATACTATGATTTTGAAATCTAGCACTACTAACATGAAATTCTATCAAAAAATTCTAAAAAAATTTCTAAAATCTCACAAGAAACTCAATTTTTGACTCATAGCGCCTCAGCGTCATAGCGCTGTGCTCTTGGGATTTTTTATTATAAAGGTCAGGGCCACAACGCCTAGGAACCATCACTTTAGCATCTTACCAAATCACCTTAGTACCACAATGCCATAGCAACAGTGTTGTGGCGCCATGCTTATTTAGCCCTGGAAATATGACTTAGAATATTTTTTGATAAAAAATGCATAATGTCTCCTAGTGTTGTAGCGCCATAAGACCAGCATGTCAGTGCTATTTCTTTCTAACACAAGTAAAAAGGGCTTAAAATTTTTTTTTGCTAAAGGGCACAATATCACCCCAGCATCACATCACCATAGAGTCAGCATCATAGAGCCAAGCTCTCAAGTTTTTCATTCTGTTACAGCATCGACGCATTATCACTCAGATTTCATATTTTTATAAATATGTTTGAATATTTTTAATTTTAATCCTAAAGCAATAAATCAATAAAACTAATCATATACAAGTATAAAACACAAAATAATAAAAAGATAAATCTTATTTATCACTTCAAAAGATAATTACAAATTACAAATGGAAATTAGTACAAAAATAAGAGAAAATTCATCGCCCTCGTCTTCCTCTTCTTCTTCAGCCTCCACGCTTGATACATGTAGGGTAATTACACAATGTTGATACTGTGGTGCCATAAGGAAGGAGTCCTAATTCGGATCTGCAAGATTGCAACTCTATAACATGTTGACTAGTACAGCGTTAAACTGGGCCATGCAAGAGAATTGCATCTGCTGTTGTTCCATATGATAATCAAACTTACGTTGCAAAATCATCTACTCGTGACTACTCTTGTCCAACCTTTTCTTAAGTATATGACCTAACTATCAATTTCTTATATTTGCTCGACCATAGACTTAGAAGATTGGGGTTGAAGCCATGGGGCACAAGAACTCTCCCCCACTTTGAACATTGATCCAAATCCCCCAATTACCCTCTTTATTAGAGGATCTGTCTAAGTGAGTATTTCTTTATCAGGCCCTCCTACTGCTCCCGCCGTGCTGTAAAAACCATAAATCAAAGAAGGGTGATCATACTTGATAGTAGTACTCACCTTCAGCATATTACAAATAGAATTATAAATAATCTTTCTAATATTGATTGAAAATCCCCTCTGGATAGCAAAATTTAAAATAGCCCTATCTTTGGCAACCTCACTAATGTTACCAGTGGGAATATGCTTAGTGGAAATGAAATAGTGTCAAGCCTTATATTCATCAGTGAGACCGATGGTAGGAAAGTTAATAATTCTTTTCTCCTATTATTTTAATTGCACATTTGCATTTCTATCAAAAAGATAATTGAGGATCTCACCAAAATCAAAATGATCATTATAATAAGCAAGATATTGATCGTAATCAATATCTTGATGATTGTAATATGCATTTATAGCACTACTATCATAACATACTAGTTTCCCCACTACTCCTCAGTTTAGTATCAACATTGATGAATATGTTGGCATCTCTAGATGCTCTCTTCTTGCTCACTACCTTTGTAAGAGGCATGATGAAAATGTTAATTAGAGAGAGAGAAAGGAAATGTTAAGGATATTGACAGTTGAATGAAAATTCTCAACATCCATGGGTCTTATTTATAAATCAAACCTAGAGCTGTGGCGCCAAAACATGGCACCAAAGTACTAGCCTCACGGGTTGTAAAACACAACACTAGTGCTGTGGTGCCCACATGTAGTGCTGAGGTGCTAGTCAGCTCATCCTATCAATTATTGTGCAGTCAATAGTATAAATTTAA
Organism: Cymbidium sinense; assembly: GCA_021442155.1. Taxonomy (NCBI): domain Eukaryota; kingdom Viridiplantae; phylum Streptophyta; class Magnoliopsida; order Asparagales; family Orchidaceae; genus Cymbidium; species Cymbidium sinense. The sequence continues at coordinate 24,056,559 of CM038229.1, forward strand.
TTATAATAAATCTCCTAATTGACCCATACAAAAAGTGTTGCAGCACTGCCAAGGTAGAACCCGCTCAAGTGCCCTAACCGCCCTCGGTGATTTCTCCCCCTTTTTTTTTCGGCGATCGGCCGGTTACTTTTTCTCGAGTCTATGGATTCTTTCTTTCTCCTTTCTCTCTTGCTATTTCTGATTCTACCATATTGTATCATCGACCCTTTTCGGTGATCGGATTGATTTCGTCGACCCTTATCGACTATTTCTTCGGTATATGTCTGCTTGGGATACCATTTAAAATGGATTCATCGGTTACTCCCACATGAGAATCCCACTTGCATCTCGTCCGCCACGAGATTTGGATGACAAAAAATGGTAATATTCCTATCCGATCTTCAATATCATTTAAGGATGTGCTTGCTGGTAAAGCAAATAACGGCGGTGAGTCTTTAGATTTCATTTCTACTATTTTTTGGGGTGTACCTGTTGTTATGTGCTCTGATGTTGTGGTGGAAAAATTGGCTAAGCCTTATGAGTTTGCTTTAGTGGATAAATTTTTCTCTTCGATGCCCGACTATGGAAAATATTCAAAGTTTTTTTCATTCGCTGAAATTGATAGGTGTTTTTTCGGTGGGTTTAATCGATTGTTGACATGTTTTGATTCAATTGGCTAACAATTTGAATTACTATCATGTTTTTGCAAGACATTCTTATTATGTATTCAACTGTCAAATGTGTTTATTAAAATGGACCCCCTTTTTTGACATTAAAGAGGAATCCCCTATTGTTCCAGTTTGGTTGTCAATCCCCAATCTTCGTGTGCATTTTTTAACCTGAATTTCTTTATGCGGTGGCCGTCTATTGGTCGTCTCCAATTGGATCAAGCTACTACTTGTAGTATTCATTTGCGGTTCTAGTGTGGAAGTGGATATTACTAAAAAATATCCTAAGGAAATTTGGATAGGATTAGAAAAATATTGATATTTGCAAAAAATAGAATTTGAAAATTTTCCTATATTTTGTTCACATTGCAAAATTCATGGACATGGCTTTGTTGTTTTATAGCTCACCCACATTTAAAAAAGAATTCTTTGGTCTCCAAATCTACCCTTGGTACTAAGGATAATGTGCAAGAAACATCAAAGGAGAGAGCCTCAATAACTAATAAAAATGAGCCCCAAATTCTTAGGCATAAAACTGATCCAAAGTTGAATATGGCAAATCAATCCCTCATAGGCATAAACCTAATGAAGGATCAATTTCCTCATGGTGGAGCCAAATCCCAAATATAAAATAACGATATTAATGTGCCAAATTTTGATTCAGGATCTCCTCTTGTTTCTGATTCTCTAAATAAAGCTAATTGTATTGCATTGTCATCTCCTGTAGTTAAAGATCAATTAAATGAGAAGGTTGGTTCGGAGGAGGTACAGTATCTAGAGATAACTTCCACCCCGGATCTAGGGGTTTGTGTTCTACCCCATTCTAACCCATCCACCACCTCTTCTGCTAACATGGACCAAAATTCAAAATATAAGATGCATTAGGAGAGGAACAATGAGTTGGAAGAGGGGGAATTGCTATTAAGCTTCAAGAATCTATAGGCAATAAACAATTAATTGGAATCTCCTTATCAGATGGTGAGGCTGCTGGTTTGGAAAATTATTTTCATATTGTCTCAAAAAGGAAAAAGAAATCACATAAATCTAAATACCCTATCTTTGCCAGAATTACTAGATCTGACACTTCTCGTCCTAAGTAATGGTCTCTTTCTTGATTTGGAATGCGAGAGGGATAGGCTCCCTCTCTATCCGTAATAGACTTAGCAACTTAGTTCATAATCATAACAATTCTTTTATGGCAATTTTGGAACCCTTTATTCTTCCTTCTCACATCCAAACTATTGCTAGAATGATTGGCTTTAGTAGTTCTTTTGCTAATTCAAGTAATAAAATTTGGATATTTTGGAAAAATTCTTTTGTTTTACATATTATTCAAGACCTCCACCAAGTTGTGAATACTCAAATCACTTTTGGCAATTGGTCCTGCTTTGGATCCTTTGTCTATGCTTCTTCAATAGGTATGGTAGAAGGATCCTATGGAATGATCTGATTAATTTCTCAACCTCGATTAATGCTCCCTGGTTCGTAGGTGGGGATTTTAATAGTATTTCTTCCTCGACAAAATGAAGGGGTGGAAACCCTCCTAACCCTTTATCTATGGAAGAATTTAATAATATGGCTCTGGATTTTCATTTGATGGATCTGGGTTTTCGTGGCTCCCAATTCACCTAGAATAATCATAGAATGTGGCAAATACTTGATAGGATCCTATTTAATGATTTATGGATAAACTCTTTTCTGAATACATCGGTTGAACATCTTAGTAGAACCCAATCAGATCACTCTCCTTTGCTTATTTCCGTTAAGGCTAATACAACATCCCCTCCTCTCTGTACTCCTTTTCATTTTCAGAATGTTGTTGGATACCAGATTTAAGGAGGTGGTGGCTATTAATTGGGATGATCCTATTTACCCTGACTACTCTATTTCAGGGATGAAGAGACTTTGGCTAAAATTAAAAAGGCTTAAATAATTGCTCAAATGGTGGAATAAAAATTGCTTCAAAAATATTTTCACTAACGTAAAAGAATTAGAATAAGAGGTCATATCATTAGAGGAAGAGGTTATTCTGGATCCTTCTAAGACTCTTTTATTAAACCAAGCCAAGGATAAATTGTCCAAATATCAAGATATGGAGGAAACTTACTGGAGACAAAAGGCTTCTGCTAAGAAACTATTTGAAGGTGATAAGAATACCAAATATTTTCATGCATTATTCAATAAGAAAAAAACCTTAAATTGCATTAAGAAAATTAAAAACTCTGATAATAATTAGATTTCTGATGAAAATGAACTTGCTGAGTCGGGGTTTCTTATTTCAATAACATGCTTAATAATCAGGTGAGTGAGGAGAATTTGGCTAGTCCTGAGGTTATCCCCAAAATCATAACTGAAAATGACAACATAATGCTTACATCCTTACCTTCTGAAGATGAAATTACATCGATAATTCAGAATATGAATACAAATTTTGTGGTCGGCCCTGATGGATTCACTCCTCTCTTCTTTCAAAAATGTTGGAATGTTATCAAAGATGATGTGGTTAAAGCGATTTTTGATTTTTTTTAGAGGGACCACCCTCCCCAAATTCTTCTCTAGTACTTCCATTGTACTAATTCCTAAAATCAAAAACCCTGAACATTGGAATCAATTTAGGCCCATAAGTCTTTGTACATTCTTCAATAAGCTCATATCCAAGATCCTTGCTAAAAGATTGGGTATGCTACTTCCCAAAATCATTTCTCCAAATCAAACTAGCTTTGTTAAAGGGCGTTCTATTTCTGATAATGTATTATTAGCTCAAGAAATTGTTCATGATTTAAACACTAAAGTACGATGTGGGAACCTCGTCCTTAAGTTAGACATATCGAAAGCATATGATAACATTAGTTGGTCATTTATCTACAAAATTTTATCTTTATTTGGCTTCTTTGACTCCTTCATTAATTTAATTAAGAATGATATTGAAAATTCTGGGTTTTCCTTACTTATAAATGGTAAGATCCATAGTTTCTTTGGATCATCGCATGGTATCAGGCAAGGGGATCCCCTTTCTTCGACCCTTTTCATTATTGCAGTGGAATATCTTTCTCGTAACCTTAAACATATGTTTTTCAGAATGCCCAACATGTGCTACAAGACTAGGGGTGGTTTTCTTATCTCTCACCTTTGCTTTGCGGATGATTTCATTATCTTCTGCAATGGGTCTATCTATTACATTAAGAAATTATATAAATTTCTTATGCATTTTGGGAGGGAGAGTGGCCTAAAAATTAATCCTGACATAAGTGGCTTCATTGCTAGTAACTTGATCACTATTCCTAGTATTAACAATATCAAGAATATTATAGGCTTTGCCCAATATACTCTCCCTATTAAATATCTGGGTACGCCTTTATATCGTGGTGCTAAAAGATCTTTCCGTTTTGATGATGTCATTCAAAAAATCTATAAGAAAATCTCCTCATGGGAATTTCACCTTCTTTCTTTTGGAGCTAGATTAGTCCTCATTAAAAGTATTCTTTGCTCCTTACCCTTCTATCTGCTTTCCACTATTGTCCCTACCACAGCTAATATTAATAAGATAAACCAGATTTTTAATAAATTCTTCTGGGGTTCAAACCCATCATCTAAAAAAGCTCATTGGGCTAGTTGGGATAAGTGTTGTGGCCCTTTGAATGAAGGTGGCCTAGGTTGTAAAACTTTACAAGATTCCATCAAATGTTTTTCACATTAAATGTGGTGGAACCTTACAAGTAATCACAACTTATGGTCAAATTTTATGCTTGCTAAATAATGTAAGGGTAAACATCCATTAATTTGCAACTTCAAAATGGGAGACTCTCCTCGGTGGAAAAGACTTTGTAACATTAAGTGGGAGGTTGAAGAGCTTATATCCTTGGGTGTTAATTCCAGTTCATCCTTTTTTTGGCAAGATAATTGGCTGGGTGAGGGTTCTATAGATGCACTTCTTAACACCCATTCAATCAAAAGGATCAAAGTCAGTTACTTCATTAATCAAAATTCTTGGAATATTTCTCAACTGAGAGCTTATGTCCCTAATACTATCATCAAAAAAGTTCTGAATATCATCCCTAGAGCTAATGACATGGATCAAATTCTATTTAACAAATCGGCTATTGGAGAGTTTGTTTTTAGGGATGTATGGTGGACCATTAGATCTAACAATCAAGAATCTCCAATATTTTCCAAAATATTGTGTAACGATATTCCAACCTCCTTTTTGATTCTCACTTGGCATATTCTTAAATAATATCTTCCTGTGGATGCCATTCTCTAGAAAAAAGGTTTCCACCTCCCTTCTAAATGTCAATGTTGTTTCCACATAGAAATGTTGGATCATGTTTTTGTTAATGGCCCCATCACTGCTAAAGTTTGGCACTGGTATGATAGCTTGTTGAACACTCTACTATTTGATGGATCCCTTTCTATCACACATCTATTAAATAACTTCTTATTATATGCCCCAAAAGGTCATGTTTAATGTGTGCCTATTACCCTATTGTGGTATATCTGGATGGAAAGAAATGAAGCTAAACATAATGATATTCCCATGAATTTTCAACGCATCATTGCTAAAGCTAAAGAAAAAATTTCCTCCCTTTATAAAGCTAAACTTCTCCAGCCATCGAGTTTCAAAGATGTTAAACACTTGGCTCATATTCTTGGGATTTTTCTCCGTTGACTGAATTTGATTATGTTTGTAAAACTATTTATTGGACTAAACCTCTAAACCATACTATTAAGGTGAACACAAATGGTTAGGTTGCTAATGGTTTCTATGGATGTGGGGGAATCTTAAGAGATTTTAAAGGTAAGATGATTGCCGCTTTTGTTATTCCTTTAAGACCTTGTTCTTTTTTGAACTCTATGGCCTTCACTATGGGATATTATTATGCATTGAAAGGTTTTAAAAAATATATGGCTTCGCTCTTGAATTTATTAAAATCTAGAGCTCATGGTAATGCTGAAGTTTATTATACTCTCAATCATACAAGAAGGCTTCTTGCTTCCCTGGACTATCACATCTCTCATATTCATCGAGAAGGGAATTCTTGTGCAAATTTTCTGGCTAATCTGGGTGCAACAACCTCTATGATTTAAATATTTTTCAATGATAATATTCCCCCCTATTAAGGGGTTTTGTGAACTTAGATAGAACTGCTCTCCCCTATGTTAGGAAAATGTAACTTCTGTAACTTGGATATGGTCTTTTTGGAGATTATCCATTTTTTTCCCATCTCTTTTTGCAATTTTATGGTGCTAGATTCACTCTATTTTTTGTTTTCACTCAATTTTTAGAGGAACTTCTTCCTCGATGTTTTAAAAAGATGGTTTTGATGGTTGGAGAGGAAATTTACTTCATGCTGGGTGGACTGTGGCAGGTTGTTTATCATCCTTTGCTGCTGATTGGAGTGCTACCTAAGACTCCTTTGGGCGACATAAAAATTACTACAGCATCCCAAGTATAGAATTATTTTTCTCTAGGCAATGGGGAAATAGTTTGTATGCTATCATCCTTTTTGTTATTAATTGGAATATGGATATCATTGGTTAATTGGTGAAGAGGTGGTGTTTGATTCGATCACATAAGAATTTTTGCCTTGGTCCAGGAAGTACTGTTGATTGCCTTTTGACATTTGTCTTTCTGTTTCTTTTCTGTTTCTGCTTCTGTTTCCTTTTGGCTGTTTGGTGTCTACTCTTAGCATATATTTCCTGGATTGGTTGGTACGTTTTATTATTGATAAAAGAGGGAAATGTTTGTTTCTTTGGTGTTGGATATGTCTCCCTTTGGATGGGGATTGTGTGGCTGCCTAAAAGGATGTATTTCGGTTAGAAGAATGCATTTCCAGATAAAAGTATTTGGCTTTTCAATTTTATTCATGCAGATTATGGGTGATTGGGTGGGTTTGATTATTGAGAGAATTTGAGAGAGGAGGAATTTTGGTATTATGTTTGTCTCCCTTGGGATTGGGAGCTACAAGTTGTTGGCTGCATGTTGCAATTTCGGAATAGAGGGTTGATAGTAAAATGTCTAACTATATATTCAACGGAGATTTCGTATGCCTATCCTGGGTTTATTTCATGGCGGTTGTCGGTTTTCTATTATTACCTCCTTGCTTTCTCTCATGTTGGTTATGCTATGATCTATAAACATAAGTTGATGGCTCTGAGTTGTAAGGTGATTTGATTTCATCCAATGGATAGCAACTACTTTCTATTTACTGATTATATCATGGTCGTGAGCTTTATAATTTTCTTCAATGGATGGTCGTCTCAGGTACTTACTGGCATTCAAGATATTTGTAGGTGTCTTCTTTTATTGCAGGTTCTTGCTAATTTTTTGTTGGATCAAAGCTCCTTTACTCCCCACAAGAGGATGGTAGCAGATATGGCTGCATGCAAAGGTTTGCTACTTTGTTTATTGGGGTTTGTATTTGCTTTTGTTGCGTGAGTTTTGTCGAGATAGGGTTTTACTCTTTAGGTTGATTGTAGCTCTTTGAGTGGTAGTCTTAGAGTTTAACCCCTTTAAGGATCTTGTAACATTTTTGTTTGAGCAATAAAATTCCCCTATATGGGGTTCCCTAAAAAAAGTGTTGCAACACTACGGCACCAGTTAAAATGAGATTATTGTTTCTTATTCAATTGACTGTACACCTATCACAAATCTTGACTAGCACCAGTGTTATAATGCAGCACTGTGTTGTTGTTCAAATGATCAAAAAGGCCAATAATGTTAGCATCCAGGCATTGGGCCTCACAGCTCACATGTGCACTTGTCATATAGACTACCACCTTTGCAGCGGCGCATAGCAGCTACCCCATTAAATAAAATATAATTATAATAAAAAGAATATAATCCTAATTCTAGCATTCCAAAAGGAATGTAAGTCTAGTATTTTGTTGGTTCACCTTGTGAACACATCATAATTTCTTCATCACGTGAATAAATTTATATCTATCCACCAAGTGGACAACCTTAATTCTGGCATGCTAGAAGGTATGTAAGTCCAGTCTTATGTTCCATCACCATGTGAACATCCCATAATTCATTCATCATGTGAACAAATTTATATCCATTCACCATGTGGACAACCCTAATTTTGGCATTCAAAAGAAATGCAAGTCCAGCCTCCCATTCGTTCACCATCTGAATATCTGCCCATTCGCCATGTGAACACCTTATAATCTATTCATCACATGAACACTCTTACATTACTTATACTAAAAATTTTAAGTCTATTCGGGATACCTGAAATGAGGCAACCCATGGCTACTAATCAAATTCTTTGGACATTACAACTATGTCCCTCTGACATTGGCTGGCTGGAATAACATAATCCCGGGATGACAAAACCATGGAATTTAGATCAGGATTACACTTTTATTTTCTATTAGACGATCATTTAAACCATATCTGAGACACTAGTACATATTAATTAAATATGTATATTTCCAACCTTAATCGAGAGTGCTCCCTTAGTGCGGTAAGAAGGGTAATTAACTCTAAAGGCTTTCATCTATAGGAAGTAGAGCCCAAATCCAAATAATAACCCTATCATGATGTTAGAGGAAATTTGGTTGAACATATGTCAATTTGCCTCATGAAAAAATATACTCCCACAAATCTCATCCAAAGATGGCGGAGCGCATTCTCGAAGGTATTTTTTTAGTGATCAAATTTTTGGCTACTCTATTAGGGATTACTTCTCTCTCCATCTTTGGTTGGAAAATTATAAATAAATCATGTCTTAATAATATTTTGGGTTATATTCCTTAGATTTCTTGATTCTAGTAGAACCTGATTATAGATTTACACTCAGGTTCAAAATTATCCATGGAGAGCTCAACAAATAGAATTAATATCAGATTAGGGGAAATATCAACTATCAAATTCCCCCCAAGCTATAATTAACACCAATTCTGTTGGAGCCACTATTAGTTTGGAATAATTTTTGAAGTTGACAACTTTCTACAAACTACACCCCTAAATGAGTTCATACCTAAGGTATCTAGCAAAAAAATGGCAACCCCGAATGGGCCTAGCATGATATAACCTCAAAGAGAATATCTGTCTTCGATAAGTTATCAAAGAAAACCCCAATAATGTATGCTAAGGATAAAATGACTACCCAGCCTAAATTGAAATCTATCATTATCAACCAGCTTAGCATCACATATGAGGAATAAATCCCAATACAAACCACTATACTAGCTTCGAGTGATAAAAGTAACCATGAAGCATTTCCTTCAGCCACTGAGATGTCCAGAAGAGCTTGAAGGAAATACAATACCTCCCATAGAGCTGTCAAACTTTCTATTCCTATCAAGCAGCAACTTTACCCATACGTAGAGGCTAATATGCCTTCTAATAATAACTTTAACCTATTGAGATGAGTCAAAAGAAATAACTCTGAAGAAGTTAAAAAAGAAATCTTTTTAGGACAAACCTACAAGTCCCATGTTACAAAATTAGTCATGGCAAAGGAAACCTATTTCTTTCTGAATTTACAAGGTCCTAAAAATTTTCTTCAAGGAAGGATCAAGAAATTGGTGAGCCAAGTCACCAAACCAATATATTCCTACTTTAAGACAAGTAGTAATATCATGAAATATCATCTTGCTTGTCTTGAGCATAAATCAAGACCAAAAACTTTTATGATCTGTAAACACTGACAATAGACCATCCAATCCAAAATAAACAAGTGGTCAGAAGGTCCCACAACAATATCGAAGAAAGCCAAATCACCCAGGCCATTCCATCCCAGCTAGTGAACACCAAGCAGTGGCATCAGGGACTCATTCTCAGAGATCCATCACTGGGAGGTCTCGACTGATATGGATGGCCAAAGAATCAAAAGATCTAGAAGATGAGAGAGCTCTATATAAATTGGCCCCCGTCTGAATTTACAAGGACCTGAAAATTTTCAAGAAAAGAGATCTTCAAGGAAGGATCAAGAAATTGGTGAGCCATGTCACCAAACCAATATATTCCTACTTTAAGAGAAGTAGTAATATCATGAAGTATCATCTTGCTTATCTTGAGCAAAAATCAAGACCAAAAAATTTTATGATAAAAAAACACTGACAACAGGCCATCCAATCCAATATAAACAACTGGTCAGAAGGTCCCACAATAATATTGAAGAAAGCCAAATCACCCAAGCCATTCCATCCCAGCCGGTGAACACCAAGCTGTGACATCAGGGACTCATTCTCAGAGATCCATCACTAGGAAGCCTCGATTGATATGGATGGCCAAAGAGTCAAAAGATCTCAAAGATGAGAGAGCTCAGTATAAATTAGCGCACCCCATTACCAAGATAATGAAGAAGCTGACTCTCCTATCATCATATGGAAGCATTGGTCTAAAAAAAACCAACCAATGGATGATGACATGGATGATCAACTTTTCTAAGAAGATAAAGATCTCTTAACCAGTGAAGAACTACAAAGTTTAGATCTCCAAAATAATGAAGATGTTGATCACATGGAGGTCGAGATCATTCATATGGTTGACACTCGCCTACGATACAAAGGTGTGGTGTTTGAACTACAAAATGAGGTGGATCAACATGGAAACCCAAGTCACCAAGAGCCTTCAAGAAGAAGTGACTAAAGAACTCATAGATATTGTAGTAAGGTTACAATAACAGATGGGCTCCCAACTCCAAAGGAGAGACCAAGAAACTAGTCATCTCAATAATCGCCTTAATGAAATGAGTGGATTGATGAAGGACTGATTTGGTTAGGTTAACCTTATATAAATAACAACACAATGGACTCCAAGGAATCCACCAGAGATAAATAATCCAGCGGTTAAGAATGAGGGTGTACAAAATGCTCCACCCAATTTACCAACATCTTCAGCATAGAGACAAGAACCTCCATGGTAAGCTATACCAAATCTTTATCTCGAAGGTGATATTATCACCAAATCCCAAGTGGAAAACCTCATAAGACAAAATATTAAAGTAGTTTTTGCCTTAGAGATTGTCGAACAGTTGGTTCAAAAAGGATGACCATATCTAGCCGAGTACAATCAAGTACAAGATCCTAAAGGATATGTAGAAGCAAAGTTTAATACTTTTTAGGCACAAAAAATTCATGATAATCATCAACAGTCTTACTCATACGGCCTTTGAATGGTATGCTGAGTTACCTAAAGACTCAATAAAAATATTCACTAAGCTAGAAGCACTCTTCATCAAGAGATTTGTTTGTGCAATAAAAAAATAACAATTACAAATCTTGCCTTAAAAAATGAGAAAATATGACTGTGTTACTAAATATATTACCAGATGGAAAAACATAAGCATGAGTTGTGATCAGCAGCTCACAAAAAAGCATGCAGTGGAACTCCTCATGGGAAATATTGATAATTAAATGGCCCATACCTTGCCATGGCTACAATCAATACCTTTAAAAAAATTATTAGATCATGTAGTCAAATTTGGAAGGTTGCCCAAACAAGAAGGCTTAATTTAGGATATAGTAATAACTTTATCAGAAGAGGAAAGTAACACAAGCTACAAGAGTCCAAAAATAATAATGATGTGAATACAACATTCACATTCATAGTAAACAAAAAAGGAAATGGAGGAGTGATAACCTAGCGACTGATAGCAAAGCCGAGAAAGGAAAAGAACAGAGTACCAACCCTCCAAGAGAAGATAGTTAAGTAGTATTCATTTAATAGAGAATGTACTGCTAAGATCTTCAATCATGCCCTAAAGTTGAGGTTACGATTGCCAGAGACACATTAACTAGATCAAGTAGACAAGGTCGATGATCCCAATTATTGTCCCTTCCATAGGCTTATAAGTCACCCGATTGAAGATTGTTTTATTTTTCAAAGACTGGGTTCTGAAGAGCTATCACAATGGAGGACTTAACTTGTTAGATAGTGTCTTAGTTAATCCAAAAAAGGAAAAGGTAAGCATTGTTATGACACGATCAAACCTAAAGCACAAAATGAGATGGCTGAGTTTAGGAAGACTCGGGATACAAAAAATAATAAAGAAAAAACTCCACAAGTACAAGCAAAAGAAGAAGGTTGCTAGGAAACCTTCATCTCAAAGAAGACTAAAATAATGATCAATATTCTTCTAGATATATAACTCATTCAGTGGAGGAATGCCTTATAACTTGAAATCAATCTTAGAATACTTCCCTAAATAGGGGGTAATTTTTATACAAAATGAAGGAACAGATGAAAAATGATAAGCCTTCTACGTCAAAGCATCATAAGTCAAGAAAAAAATAAGAAAGCTCAAAAACAAAAATCTGAGACACAAAAATGATAGATTCTCTAGAGCAGTATGAACATCCTCCTTAAAGACTGGTTAAGTTGGAGGAATATATGCATGATTTATAGCTCGACATAGAAGAGCTTGAAGAAGAAGATGTAAAAGAAACATGTCAAATTATAAATGTGGTTACAACTTCAGTTGATTTTGAAGAAGAGCTATGTTTTCCCAAGGAAAAGCCTGTCAAATAAAAAAACAAGCCAAGCTCCAAGAAACTATGCCTTCAATCAAGCATTAGTTCTAAGAGTCATGAAAACTCTAAAGAACCCAAAAAGTTACAAAGCTTAGAAACTTCTTCTGATGAGGAAATCTAGGCAGAAGAAGTAATATAGGTGCAATTAAGGAGTGAAAAAAAAAAGATTCCTCCACCTCGATAATAGAAAGCCAATGAATAAGATAAAGAAATTCAAATTAATGAGGATGTCTTACCTCCACCATTGGCTAAACCACAAAAGTATACCCAAAGTAGAATAATTAAAAATGTTCTAGGTCCCTTCTAGAAGGGGTTACAATGATTGTGGAGTCCTCTTTTACAAAGTTGAAGTGCGAACTACAAATTCAACACAAGAACTATTTGATGAAAGTACTTTTGAGGAAGAAAACATTTCAATAATCATTCTTCAATACTTCTCATCAACTCTAAAGAGGCTAGTTAGAAACATTGTTCAGCTCTCACAATCGAATGGATAGACTCGATTATTCAAAAGGCTCTAGTGAGGGGATAATATTCAAAGTTCCATAGGATATGAAAAATTCACTACATGGGGATTAGAATATATTCCTTAATCAAATTCCTTAAAAAGCTCATGCTATTCCATATAAGATAAAGAAGCAATCCCCTTCAAAACCACAAATCTGGAAGGGGGTACCTATGGGGAATGAAAATGTGCCTAAAGAGAAACTAATAATCAACCTCAAAAAAGCCCTGAAAGAATTTGAACAAGGCAATCAAGCCACAACTGATGAACTTTAAGAAATTAACCTAGGTATTGAAGAAAATCCTAGGCCAACTTATGTTAGTGTTAACCTCACATCATAAAGATTGGAAAAATTATGTGCAATACTCTATGAATATAAAGACTGCTTTGCATGGAGTTATAGTAAAATTCCATGTTTATCGCTAGATGCAGCTGTACATAAACTGGCTTTTAAATTTGATGTACAACCAGTAAAGCAAGCATCAAGGCAAATGTGATTAAAAATTGAAGAACAAGTAATAGTTGAACCAAAAAGCTCATCAAAGAAAAATTCATCCAAGAAGAAAAATATGCTAACTGGATTGCTAATATTATCTCGATAAGAAAGAAAAATGGGCAAATTCGAGTCTGCATCAATTTTCAAGAGTTAGATAAATCATGCCCAAAAGATGACTTACCATTACCTAACGCAAAACTCATGGTGTATAATATGTCAAATTATGATATGTTCTCCTTCATGGATGGATCATTAGGCTATAATCAAATTAAAATGGCTCCATAAGATGATAAGCATGCATCTTTTTGCACGCCAATTGGCATATATTGCTATAAAGTAATGTCATTTGGATTGAAAAATGTGGGTGCCACTTATCAGAGGGCAATGACCTGCATCTTCAATGATCTCATACACAAGTATGTAGAGTGTTATGTCGATAATTTAGTCATTAAAATAAAAACACAAAGTGAGCATATAAGTGATCTAAGGATCATATTCAATAAGATTTAGAGTTTTAATCTAAAATAAATCCTCTATAGTGCGCTTTTGGTGTGACCTCTGAAAACTTTTTTTGGCTTTATTGTACACCATAGAGGGATTGAAATCAATCCCTCTAAAATAAAAGAAATAATGAAAATGCAACCACCTAAAACTTTGAAGCAATTGATCTCTCTACAAGGCAAACGGGCTTATATTAGAAGATTTATTTGTAATCTCTAAGGATGCACCCTTTATATAAGATAACACTTGTCAAGAAGCATTTTACAGTATAAACTAACATTTATTACATCCCCCAATCTTGGTAGCTCCAATTATAGGGAAACCATTGATATTATATAGAGTAGCCCAATAAGAATCACTAGGAGATCTGCTAGCACAAAATAATAAAATGAGAAAGGAAAGCACTCTATATTATATAAGTTGATGTCTAATAGAAGATAAAATAAAGTATGCTTCTATTGAAAAGTAGTGTTTAGCATTAATATTTACTACTCAAAAACTACATCACTACATGTTATCCCATGAGATAACCATAATATACAAAGTCGATCCAATCAAATTTCTGATGACAAGGCTTACCTTAATAGGTCACTTGGCTAAATGGACTGTCCTATTGTTATAATTTAATATAACATATGTCCCGTAAAAGGTTATAAAAGGGCAAGCTTTGGCTTATTTCTTAGCCGCTCATCCTTTACCGATAGACTCTCTACTTAATAATGAGTTTCCTGATGAATAGATTTTTGAAGTTAAAAAAGCTTAGTAGTGATTAGAATGGGAGCTTTATTTTGATGCAGCTTCATCTTTAAAATTAGCTAAGCTGCCTAGCTTACCTATAGTGCAAGTTGGAATTGGCCTAATATTCGTAACACTATAAATGGGTCTACTATGATATTCTTATAATCTTACTGAGCCTCAAACTTATAATTAAGCTGAATATGAAGCATTAATTGTAGGCCTAGAGCTCGTAATTAATATGAAAATTAAGAAGCTTCATAATTATGGAGATTCTCAACTCATAATCTAACAAATAATTAGGACTTTTAAGGTATATAAGCTAAAATTATTGCATTACCATAAGTCGAGCTTTTAAAATAAATCTATAAAGTAACCATCACAAGAGTGTCATGTTGAGATAATGGCAAGGCCAACATATTAGCTAAATTAGCTAAAAAAAATGATAGGACCCTCAGAGAAATCCAATTATAATAATAGTCCTAAATAGGCTAGAACTAGCGCTAACTCTCTTGCAAGTATTTAAAGTTAAAGAAAGTCAAGAAATCATGACCATAATAGCAGAAAATGACTAGCAGGAACCGTTCATCAGCTATCTCACGGTGGTGGATTGCCAAAAGATAAATCAAATGCTCATCAAATTTTACAAAAAACATTATAATACACTCTTATAAATGCACATTATATCAGTGCATGTTTGACCAAATGTGACTGTGATGCCTGAGACTAGATGAAGCCAAGATAGTAATGGCTAAAGATTATTTAGGATTGTATGAAGCACACCTATCTAACCCTAAAATAAAAATCAATAGTAAATGAAAGGGATATTACTGTCCTAGCATGGTTTAAGACTGCAGCGAATATGCTAAAAGACATCATCAGTGTCAAATACATGTAGATACACTATATTGACCACCCAATACCCTACACCCAACAATAGTGTCATGGACATTTGAAAGCTAGGAAATGGATATAATAAGTCAAATAGATCTTCCATCATCTAGAGCACATCACTTTATTTTGGCTGTTATTGATTATTTCTCAAAATGGGCAGAAGCAATTGCATTAAGAAATTTAAAGCAGATGATGTAGTAAAGTTCTTTCAAGGCCATACTATTTATAGATTTGGAATACCTAGACAAATTATATTAGATAATGACACTACTTTCAAGAATACCAAAGTCTATCATTTTATTGAAAATATATAAGATAGATTGGCGATATTCCTCAATATACAATCCAAGAGCCAATGTTTTGGTAGAGGCATTTAGCAAAATGCTAATTAGTTGCTTAAGAAAATTATTTTTAAAAATAAAAGAGAATGGCATGATAAATTGATGGAAGCATTATAGGCATATCATACCACATATAAAACTGCTACACAAGCAACACCATGCTCTTTAGTCTTTGGAGCAGAAGCAATACTTACCCTCGAAGTAGAATTACCTCCACTTCACATAGTAGTTCAAAGCGTACTTTAAACAGAAAAAATATTTGAATACATTATGAAGAGCATGAAGCCTTAGATGACTACAAGCCCAACAAAGTTTAGGAACATATAGAGCAAGAATGATCCAAGCACATGATCATATGATTCACCTAAGAAGCTTCAAAACATGTGAAGCGGTATTGGAACAAAGAAGGGCCATTGTTCCACATCAACGAGTTGGTGGAAACTTCAGTCCAAATTAGGAGGGGTCATATATCATAAAAAAATTTTATGAAGGTGGAGCTTATCATCTTATTGATACAAAAGGCCTCATCCTTATTCCCCCTATAAATGGAAAATATCTAAAAAGATATTATTCATAATTATGAATTAAATATGCTCATTTAAATAATAAATTCCTTTGTTAATATGGGGCAATTTTATAAATCTTATAGAGCAAGATGTCTTGTAAAGCAGGATCTTTTATCAAATGGAAACAAAAAATTAAACTAAGACCCACTATGCACAAAGGGGTTGGATATAGAAACTTCAATTTAAATTTCATCACACCCAAAGGGGTTAGATCTAGATTAAAATAAGATCTATCATGCCCAAAGGAGCAGGATCAAATCCACCATGCCTAAATGGGCCAGATCCCAAACCTTAATTTAGATTCCATCATACCCAAAGGGGTTAGATCTAAATTAAAATAAGATCCATCATGCTCCTAGGGGCAGGATCAGATCCACCATGCCCAAAGGGGCTAGATCCAAAACCTCAATTTATTCCATCATATCCAAAGGGGTTAGATCTAAATTAAAATATGATCCATCATGCTCATAGGGGCTGGATCAGATCTGCCATGCCCAAAGGGGCCAGATCCAAAACAACAATTTATATTCCATTATACCCAAAAGGGTCGAATCTAAATTAAACTAAGATCCATCATGCCGAAAGGGGCTAGATCAGATCCACCATGCCCAAAAGAGCTAGATTTAAAACCATAATTTAGATTTCATTATACCGATATGGGCAAATCTAAATTAAACTAAGATCCATCATGCCTAAAAGGGATGGATCATATCCATCATGCCCAAAAAGGGTCGGATTAAATCTACTATATGGAAAGGGGATGAATCTAAATCTAAATTTAGATTCCCATATAGTCAAAAAGAATGAGTTTAAATATAAATCTGCATAAAAGACTAAAATTCAAAAAGCTCACACACATAGCTCATGTATAAATTTAGATATTACTGTTGATTTATAAAACTCTTAAAAGTTGTATGCTTCTTTGTTCCTTATATATTACAGGTTGATATAATGTTTATCCAAAAAAGACCAAATGATATGCCATCCACTGAGCCTAATGAAGAGTAGATATGGGCTATTATTGAGTCTCATGATCCATGTGGTATAGCTAGAATATTGGATAGGTTATCATGGCACCAAGCTCTGTTAAAAGTCAGAAAAAATTTTTAACACTCATTTATTTGATCATCACATCACCCACTATCTTATTCATAGTCTCTAGCTGATTATGAACAAAATGACTAGATAACTAGTTTAAAATTGAGACATATTCATGACATCCCTTTAGAACAAGTTGCGAATAACCTTAACTTTGGTGCTCAAAATGTGCTCCAACTAGCTGAAGACACTACTCCGCCTCCAAGCATAGTTAGGCTGCTAAGTTACCGTATATTACATCATGAAATAAAAGATTAAGACCCAAAATCAGTTTTTGGCACTCCATTATTAGCTATCAATGGATACATATACTGAGCTCGACATCATTCACAAATGCATGGTGATGTTCTTAAAAAAGCTGGTATATATAGGGCAGTCTACACATCACTCTTTGATTGTAGTCACCTTCCTATTACATTGATAGAAGTATTACAATACATTGGGATAGAGCTACCAATACTTGTTGGATTGGTCCACATGAATTGACAACAACCATGGCAGATATGCAGGATATAATAGGACTACCAATTATAAGAACTCCTTATGAAAAATGTGTTCCACCAGATCATGAGCATTTTTAATGCCAACTAGATGGCCAATGTAGAAGAGGCAATTACATATATTCTTTAGGACTACATCATGCCTTCGCTAATTATTAGAGACTATCCAAAGAGCGGAGGATAGATTGTAGACGTTGAAATATGATCACTCTGAATACGTGGCCAGAAAGATTTCTCCATTTAGGGATGCACCTGCCACATTTTGCATGGATTGAAGATCCATTCAATAATGGAGCCCATACATCGCTAAGGCCAACTTTGAGTCAACAAGAAAAGTCAAATTCTGTCAGATACTAGTTCAGAACATTGACAAGGAACTATCTTTAGTGGCTTTCACTGCCACTTGGCTATGCAATTTTATAATTCTCTAGGCATAATAAACTATTCCATCCTTCTACATTACTGATGGTTAGCCTGCTTGCTTGTGGTGAAAGGATATCATTAGAGCTTGTAGCACTGACCTACTTATATCATGAATTAGGCAGAGTAAGTGTCATGATCGATTCATGATTCTATGATGTGGATGCACCTTAGCACTATCTACATGGATGGATTCATGCCCATATTTTAGGAGCCTTCAGTTATCCGGAGGTACTATCCTATTTAAGAGAGCATAATTTCCTCATGATTATGCAACTAAATAGAGCTATAGTCTTTATAGATAAGAATCAAATAAGGACCTTCATGTCCGCCCTAGTGTGCATGACAAAGCATTTCAGATTATTCATTGATCATCCTTCTAGAGTTTGTATATTCAAAATATGGGGCAGAAATTCATAGACTCTCTTATTGATAGAGGCACTCCCTATTATCATCAAAGTCAAAATAGAGATAAATAAAAAAATATCTTATTGGACTAAGACCCACTTGGCTATGATATCGTCACCACGAATCTATAATCTTGAAAGGTTACAACCCTAATAGGGTGGCTAGGCAGTTTGGATTTACTTAAGATACACCTATATATAAGTTAGCAATAATAATGGATATATTAGACACTCACACTAGCAGTCCATTTACCGACAGCCTCTATAGCATGGACCTTTACACTTTACTTGGGGACCCATTCTAATTTCTATATAGCTACATAGGAGACTCATATAGGGGTCAGTCATTTATGGTTAACGTGGATCTGCCACACCCTTTCTTCTTTCTTGGAGCTAGGCTTTCACATATACAATCATAAAATGTTAAAGATTAGACTGATCCAATCTATCCCACATATGGCTTAAACTTTTAAAAGATCATTAGACGACCAAAAAAGTAGTAGGAAATGATGGCATTGAAATTTAGCTTCTCAAGAGAAAGATGATAGGGACCATTACAACCCCCCACCAACTAATTCTAATATACAAGCTATAAATATAAACAAATATATTCATATTCTTACCTTGCCAATAGAAGCTAAACCACCAGCATAGTAGAAGGAGGGTGATGTCACACTGGTATTATTAATAGATACTATTATAGTTTCTTTAGTGTTCATCCAACCAATTAGTATTGATCATATACATACTATAGAAAATGCACATATAGAGGAGTCTAGCACTATGGCTACTAGTCTTGAGTCACTTTTATCAAATTTAACTTAGGTGATGGAGAGTGTGACCCAAGATGACTCCTCATACATGGATTCTTTTGCCAAGAGTTATCCTATTTCAAGTTCAAAATATATAGTTTAAAGGTAGTTATCTAGCTTAGAAATATCATGTTTTATTTCTAGAATGTGCCCTAGGGCTTCAACTCCATTGCATTGTTGTCCTTTTAAAAATATTATACCAAATAATATCAGCCTTATGCCTACTGCTTCTAAGTGTTGACTTAGAAGTTTTGTCTAATCTTTCTAACTTATGTATAGAGGAAAATTCTTTCCTAGAATGCACTACCTGTCTAAGTCTCAAAGTGGGAGAATTATAATTATGGGAATCCCTTTATAGAGATATTAAATTCAGACTATTCTCTTTGTGTGCTACCTACGAGGAGGTCTTGTTAAATACACTTAATATTATAGAATTATCAGCTAACACTATTTCACATCAAGCCTCACTAATTCACCAAGATCTACAACATAGTCTTAGAGCCTTGAGATCATTCCAAAGGGAGCTTTCTAGAGCTCAGATGGAACTCCTCGATATCACTACTAAATTGAGAGAACTACAACAGAGAAGATAATATTTGCTAAAAAGGATATCTATGATTAGACAAGATATCATAGTCATAGATGAAGATTATTCATAGCTGAGCAAACTCTTTCTTCATTGGAATGTGATAAAGAGGTTGCTCTTCAATATCTCCATGAAGCATAAGAGAGACAGGCTACTATGGTCTATAGAGCTCAAATAGCTTCTGTTTGCATTAGAGAAATCCAGGCTAACTATTGCAGCTAAAATTTTATCATTTAAAATGTCTCTCTATTATTGTGTAACATGTGAAAATATATGAGTAATAGATCAGAGGCTTCAATTATTTTCTTAATTATATCTATATATGTGTGTAGGAACTAATAGAGTACGATAACAAATGCATCAAGTCCTAATGACATGACACATTCATTTGAGGGCAATTTTGTTCACCTAAAAAATATATAAAAAATATAATATTTTTTAATCTTCTAGCTATAGCATTGTAGCCCTGTATTCATGACGCCAAGGCACTACCCTAGCTTTCTAGAAAGATGACTGCTCAGAACTAGCTATCAAAATTATGGTACAGTGCTACGACAATGTGATCTTTGTGCTGAGGCATTGCATCAACTATTGAGAGGGAATAATAATAAGAAACACTGTTATAAATAGGTGTGTCAAGTCCACAACTTTTCCTTCTTCTTTCTCTCTCAAACCACTCCTACTCTTAATGCACTCCAACCCTACACTCGTGCTCTCAACGATCTTATTTTGTTCCAAGATCCTTTGTTCACTTCAAATAAAAGATTTAAGCCATTTTATCTTTAATAAAGCATGTTAAACCATAATCCCATCATTGATCTTGGATTCGATGAGGAAAAGAAGATTGGACATTTGAAGACCTCAGGTATTGAACTTCATTTTGGCATGAGATGAAAACCCCTCCCCTCCATCTATCTTAGATCTAAAATAAGGGAGAAGAGTAATTTGCACTATGATTTTAAAATCTAGCACTACTAAGGGAAAATGATGCCAAATTTTCTTAAAACTTCCCTAAAATCTCACAAGAAACTCAATTTCTAACTCACAGTGCTTGGCTCTGAATAACAGTGATGTCATGTTATCCTCTCAAGTATTCTTATTATAAAGGGCAACACCACTACGCCTAAGAACTAGTGCTTTAGCACCTTACCAAATCACCCTAGTGCGACAATGCCATAGCAATAGTGCTATAGTGTCATGCTTACTTGGCAATAGAAATATGACATAGAATATTCTTTTGGTATGTATAATGTATAATGTCTATGACTCCATAGGATCGGTACCGATACTATATCTCCCCAGCGCTATAGCACCATAAGATCATCACCGTAGTGCCAAGCTCTTGGGTTTTTCATTTTGTTCATAGCACCGAGGCACTATCACTCAAATTACATTTTTTAAATGTGTTCAGATATTTTTTATTTAAATCATGGAGTTATAAATCAACAAAATTAATTACATACAAGCAAATAACATAAAATAATACAAAGAGAAATTTTATTTATAAACTTAAAAGAAAATTATAAATTACAAAAGGATAAAAGTACAAAAATGGGGAAACTAAAAATCATACTCGTCACCTCTTCTTCTTGTTCTTCCTCCTCCATGTCTGATAGCTGCGGGGTAATTACACGAGAATGATACTGAGGTGCTGTAGGGAAGGAGACATGATTCGAATATACGAGATTACAACATTGGAACATGTTGACCAATGCAGTGTTGAACTGGGTCATGTAAGATAATTGCATCTGTAGTTGATCCATATGATGATTAAACTTATGCTTTAAAATCTATTCCCTACGACTAGTCATGTCCACCCTTTTTCTTTAGTCTATGACCTAACTATCAATTTCTTGGATTGGCCAGGGACTTTGACGATTGGGATCGAGTCCTTGGGGCATATGAACTCTCCCCCACTTCAAACCTTGACCTAAATTCCCCAATTACCTTCTTTGTTAAAAGAGCCTTCTGAATGAGTATTTCTTCATCAGACCCCCTACCACTCTAATTGTGGTACATTAATCATAAATCAAAAAAGGGTGACCATACCCGATAGTGGTACTCCCCTTTAACATATTACAAATAAAATTATAAATAACCCTTCTAATATCAATTATAAATCCACTTTATAGCGCATTTAAAATAGCTCTATCTTTGGCAACCATGCTAATGTTACTAGTGGGCATATGCTTGGCAAAAAAGAAATAATGCCAAGCCTTAGACAGAACTGTGAAACCGGATATAGAAAAGTTAATAATTCCTTCCTCCCATCATTTCCATTGCACATATACATTTCTGCCATAAAGAAAATAAACATCTCATCAAAATCATGATGATCATTATAATAAGAAAGATATTGATGTAATCAATATCTTGAAGATTGTAATATGAATTTATAGCACTACTATCATAATTTACTATTTTCCCCCAAATATATGCTTTGTTTTCATGGCTCTCCCATGTGTTCATGAAGAACTCGTACACCACCAGGATAACCACAAGCTGTTATCGTAGGCCTACTTGACTTAGCCACATCTTACGATCACCCCTTCGACACTACCGCCATGATCATGGAAGCTCCTCAATAGGATCAAGTGTTTGTGGATGAAGGCATGTTGATACAGCTCCTCGGCATCAACATTGATGAATTTGTTAGCATCAATTGATGCCCTCTTCCTGCTCACTACCCTTTTAAGAGGCATGGTAAAAGTGTTAACTAGAAAGAAGAATACAGTTGAGAGAGAGAAAGAAAATCTTTAAGAAGAGAGACCACTAAATGAAAATTTTTAATAGCCCTAGGTCCTATTTATAAATCAAACCCAGCACTACGGTGCCCAAATATGGCACCAAGGTACTGGCCTCTCAGGTTATAGAACATGACACTAGCACCGCGGTGCCCACATGTAGTGCTGAGGCATTGATCAATCAATCTTATTAGTTACTGGGCAGTCAAAATGTGATTTAATTTGAATAAATCTTATAATTGATACGTACAAAAGCATTGTAGTGCCACGACGCTATAACTCATCATCGTGGTGCTAAATTAAATGAAGTTGTCATTTTCTCTTTAATCACTACACCACCTATCAAAAATCTTCACTGGCACTATTGCCTTTGCCGGACGACAAAAAAAAATGAATAATGCCGATCTGTATCATGCTACTCATGTAGCATGAGGGTCAGCCACATGTACACTTGTCATATAGACTGCCACCTAAGCAGCGGTGCCTAGGCACCGTATTACAGTGTCGAGGCACTGTCCCTTAACAAAATTTACTAAAAAAGACTTCAACTCTAATTTTGGCATTTCAAAAGGATGTAAGCCCAACCTTTTATTCATTCTCCATGTGAACATCTGCCCATTCGCAATGCGAATGCACCATAATTTTTTTGCCACGTTAATAAATTTATATCTATCTATAATAACCCTAAATCTAGCATTACAAAAAGTTATGTAAGTTCAGTCTTCTATTCATTTGCAATGCAAACACCCCATAATTTGTTCACCATGTGAATAAATTCATATATATCCACCATGTGGATAATCCTAATTTTGGCATTTTAGAAGGTATGGAAGGCTAGCCTTCTATCCGTTCGCCATATGAACACCCCATAATTCATTCATCATGCTAATAAATTCATATATATCCACCAATATGGACAACCCTAATTCTAGCATTCACAAAGGTATGTAAGTTCAGTCTTTTAGCCATTCGTCATGTGAACAGCCCATAATTCATTCACCACGTGAATAAATTTATATCCGTACACCATATGGACAACCTTAATTTTGGCATTCTAAAGTGATGTAAGCCCATCCTCGTATTCATTCATCATGATAACATTTGCCCATTTTCCATGTAAACACCTTATAATCTACTCACTACATGAACACTCTTACACCACTTACACTAAAATTTGGGATACCTGAAATGAGGCAGCCCATGGTTGCTAATCAGATTCTCTGGACATTATGACCATGTCCCTTTAAAATTGGTAGGCTAGAATAACATAATCCCAAGATGATAGAACCATGGGATATTGATCAGGATTACTTAGAAAATCATTTAAACCATCTTATACCTCTAAGACACCAAATGCATATTAGATAGATAATTTTCTTTCCAACCTTAGTCGAGAGTGCTCTCTTGCTGTGGTAAGAGAAGTAATTAACTATGGAGGCTTGCATATATAAGAAGTAGAACCCATATCTAAATAAACTTAATGTGATGTTAGGGGAAATCTAGTCAAATATATGTTAATCAGACTCATGCAAAAATATACACGTACCCATCTCATCCAAAAATGGTAGAGCACATCCTTGAAGGTGTTTTTCTTGAGCGATCACTTAAGTATCTTAATTAACCTCTTTAAATTCATTTGAATGGTTTATCTTAAATTAATCTTGATTTGATTAAATTTTAAAATTTTCTTTTAAAGTTAAAATCTCATTATTTTATTTAATCTCTTAAGGTGAGATTTTGTTTATCAATCATAACCTCAAAAATTTAGGCTACTTTGGGCACCAAACATAACCTAGGCCATTTCAAAATTAAAGATTATTTAAATTTAATTATTTTGATTAATCATTTTTATTTGTATTTAGAATTATGCTATCCATTAATTTAAATGGATTTAAAAATTTTTAATATTAATGAATTCCATATTTGGGTACAAAATTCAGAAGTTGATTAGTTTTGAATTTCAATTGATTAATTGACTTCTTATTAATTTATCAAATTAATAACTTAAATTTTGATTAAATTTTATATTCTTAATCATTTCATTAAATCCAATGTGCATAATTAATTAAATTTATTAACTGAAAAGGGTTAAAAATTTGATTTTTAAGTGTTATGATATTAATGAAAATATTTTAAGTTGATTTTATAAATTTTTATAATTTATGTAATTTTTGACTTATAATGTCATTTAAATTGATTTAAGAATTGGAAATTCAACAACTTCTAATCGATAGATCATTTGTCTTTGAACTCTTTATGGAAAGACGAGTTCTTTGCAAATTTAAGTTCCCCAAGGTTTGATCTTAATCAAATGTGTAATTTAGGAGTAATTAAGGTTCTAATTATCTCAATAAAACCTAAATTAAGCCTTCATCACTAGGAATTAATTAGAAGTTTTAATTTTCTTATATCTCTTTCTAAAAGATTAATCCATTGAGTGTTTATTTAGAATTTCTAGAGTTTTGGTTTATTTATTATGATTTTTTAAATTTCACTTCAATTAATTGAATTAATTAAGTCATTTAATCCTTAATTAAAGTTATTTTAGGATTATGTGGTTTCAATGAGTTTTAATTATATTTTAAGATTCAATGGTGTTCATTATAATGATTTAGGTTAATTCTAGAATTTTTCATAATTTTCTTGATTTAATATTAATTTATTTTATTAAATTAAGGCTTATCACTTGAAAATTTTATATCTTCGAATTTACTTACCAATAAATCATAATGAATTTATCTCAAGTTTATTTTAGCCTTAATTTCAATTTTCCAATGTTTCGAAATGATTGATTTAATGGCTTAAGTTTAATTTAAGTTTTATTATTTTTAATCAAACTCAAATTAACCTTAAATTACCCAATAAAAATTAGGGATTTTGGGATTAATGGATTCCTCTCACTCAAATGAATCCATAGAGCCCTTATTTGTATTTTTGGTTGAATATTTATTAAATTTGGAAGTTCTTAACATTTTAATATATTTTCTAAATTAGGAAATTTTGATTTTTCCTATTTAATCTAGTTAGTGCCTATGCGACACTAACTAGGTGCCCTTTTACACATGATGTAGTACCATTGGTCCATGTGGGATCCACACGGATCACACGTCAAAAGGTTGCAGAGACCTGGGATTGGCTACAACCATCCTATCAAAGATTAGATGGTTAGGATTTTACCCATAATTTCTATAAAATTTAAATCAAAAGGTCTGACTAGATCATAGTCGTCCATTCCAAATAAAAGGAATGAATGGTTGTGGTTTCATTCCTTATCTCTCACTAGAAGATGAGATTCGTCCACCCTTAGATGGCAATTTTCAGTGATTTAAGTTGTAGTTTCTTATTATTTTGATTAAGAAATGATCAGGGGTTGATTTCTTATCAATCTATTTGACTTAATCTTGATAGAAGTCAAATTGCTTTCATAAAATACCAAACCATTGACGGGAAGTGGTGGAGTTGTGAGTGACTATAGCACCCAAGTGCGGTGAATTATGATATTAAAATTTTAAAACTTAAATCATAAATTTTAAGTTTTAGTAGAAAATTAATTTTGAATTTATAATGACAAGATACAATTCTTAATGCAAAGAAAAATAAAGAAGAAAGTAGAGAGACACAATAGGCACTTTTTTTCGGTTTGTGAAATCGCTACATCCACGCCTAGCCACCCCTAGCTAGGAATCCACTAAACGTAAAAATAGTTTACAAATAGTACTCTCCTATAACGGGGTGAGTACAACCCCTATAATAATATGTACTCTCCTATCAAGGGGCAAGTACAATCCCAATATAAATTTTACAACACAAAAAGAAAAATACAAAATAATAAATTTTGATAAAATAAATCTCTCAAAAATATACCATGCTATCCAATTCAAATAATGATCTCACAACTTACAAATGATCACTTAAAAAATTTTGGCAAGATAAAATGCTCACTTCATATTGATAAGAAATAATAAAATAAATATCTTAAAGTGATCTTACTAAGATGTTTATGTTATTACAATTTGTAGACTAATATAAAAATTATTTCAAAATAAATTCACAATATTCTTTTGCACAATAAAATAAATTTTAGCAAGAAATAATTTGTTTTATTTTAACCAAAAATATTCTTTCTATTAAAGATAATGATCACAAAATACTTAAATAAAATGAGTATATGATAGATCTAAGTAGGCTAGCAAGCTTTTAATTAAAAAGAGAGATCTAGCAAATATGAAAATAATTTCAGCATAATAATTTAATTTAAAATGCTTAAAATATACTTCTAAAATAGATCTAAGAATAAATGATATTTTAAATGAGATTAATGAAGAAATATTTCAAGAAACCAAAAGAAATTTGTAGTAAGTTAAAAATTTCAACAAGTTGAAATAGATCTTACAAACTATCACAAGAGTTTTTCACAAAAAGATGATTGAGAAAATTTGATGTGAAAAATAATGTCCAAAGACTAATCCATCAAAAAATATAAATTGGAAAGAATAAATAGATGGTGGAGATAGCATGAACAACTAAAAAAGATTAAGATCAAGAAAAAAAACTCAAGTAATTTGAGAAAGCTTACTTAGGTGAAGATGTTGAAACTTCCAAACCAAGGATTTGATCTTACAATATTTGGAGAACACTTGGAAGGAAAATCTAAGATATTTTCTCTTAGATTTGCTAGAGGGATTTTAAATTTGAAATGAGGAATACTTTCATGAAGAGAATGAGGGCTATTTATAGGCAAGAAGGTCATTTTAAATTATTTCAAAAAATATATATTATTCTAACCTCATGCTATCATCTAATAATTTAATATTCAGTAAAAATATAATTTATATTAAATAAATATTAAATTTAAGCAGCCAAAATTTGGCTATTCACATAGGCAACTAAAAAATAATCAAATATGGCTCTTAATATATTCAAAGCATGTAGCATGCATTCATTATTAAAATCAGTTAATGTTTCAAAAGTCATAATAAATTCAATTTTAATCAAACGTGGGTCATGTGACCTATCAAATTAAATGAAAAAAAATCCAAGGAATCCATTGGAGATGAAATCAGATATAAATTCCTTTATTATAAAATGATTTTGGCTAAAATACAAAATTTCATATATTTTTGTTAATTTTGACATGTGATATTTAAATATTATGATATAATTTATATATAATCATATATATATTAGTTATCATATAACCTTCAAATTATATTAAAATATTTAATTATATTAAGTAAATAAAATAATTACACTTAATAGTCATCATCATTTATTATTTTGACAATTCAAATGCTATGTATGAAATATATAATTGAATGTAAATTAGATTGAGATTTATAAAAATTAACCTCATTAAATTAATATGTTAAGTTGTGAGCAAATTAATTCATGCCAATGAATTTCTAAGATAGTTATGAATGCATATAACCTAAAATATTGTATCTTGAGCTTCACATTATCCATTTTGATCTATCTTTTATTCTTCTACTCTTGTAATTTCCTCAAACATATTGTGAGATGTATAGGATATGTACTTAGCAATTGATATATCTAAAACACATAAAAACATTCATTAGAACATCCAAACATTCATTTGTTATCATTAAATTGATCAGATTGAACATAAGGCTCATTAAGCCAACAATCTCTCCCTTTTTTATGATGACAAACTAATGTTGGGTATTGATTTCGATGAAGGGGCAAATTGACCTTACATCATAGTTTTTGAAAAATATTCTCTTCTAAATAAAATTTATGCACAAGAGATGAATAATGTTGCTCCTCCTAAATGTATGCATAAAATAGACTTAATACTAACCAACATTTTACTCTTCTCCCCCTTTTGACAACATCAAAACTTGAGAATAAGCTACATACAATTTTAAATATTAGGATCTAACATTCCAAGCATCTTAAAGTAGAAAATGTTCTTCTAGTATGGATTTTGTAAAAATATCTACAATTTGTAAATCGGTACTAATGAAATTAATATTAACATCACATTTCAAAACATGATCCCTAATAAAATGATGTCTAATTTCTATATGCTTGGTTCTGAGTCTTTGGATAAGATTTTAGTCAAACTAATAGCACTAGTATTGTCACGAACTAGAATGTGATCTTGCTTAATACCAAAATCTTCTAATTGTTGATTTAACCAAAGGACCTAAGCAACACAACTACCGATAGCTATGTACTCAGCCTCAGCAGTGGATAAAGCTACATAATTTTATTTCCAAGATGACCAAGACACAAGTGATGATCCTAAAAAATGACATGTGACTGATGTGCTTTGTTTATCTACTTTGCATCCCGCAAAATTAGCATCAGAATAAGCAACCAAATCACATGATAAAGAATTTTTAGGATACCATAGACTAACTAGTAATGCTACTACTAAAGATACACTTTTGCTATTAAATGAGATTCTTTTGGTATTTACGAACACATAAACAAACAATGAACATAATATTAGGCCTACTAGCAGCAAAGTATAAAAGTGAACCTATCATACTCCTATAAAGTTTTTGATCAACAGATTTTCCTAATTCATCTAAATCCAATTTTGTAGATGGGCTTATAGGATTTTTAATAGATTTAAATCTTTTCATGTCAAACCTCTCAAGCAATTCATTTTTGTACTAAGTTTGATAGATGAATATTCCTTTTTCTTGTTGCTTAACTTGAAGATCTAAGAAAAAATTAAGTTCTCCCATCATACTCATTTCAAACTCTTTAGACATGAAAGATGAGAACTCATGGCATAAAGATTCATTTGTACTTCCAAATAATATATCATCTACATACACTTGTACCACAATCAAATCATCATCTATGCTTTTAAGAAATAAGGTGGTATCTACTCTACCCTTTCTAAATCCATGATCTATCAAAAAGTTACGTAACCTATCATACCAAGCACGAGGAGCATGTTTTAAAACATATAAGGCTTTCTTTAATTTATACACATGATTTGGACAATCAAGGCTCTCAAATCCAGGTGGTTGTTCTACGAATACATCTTGGTCAATAAATCCATTCCAAAATGCACTCTTGACATCCATTTGGAAAAGTTTAAAATCCCTAAAATAAGCATAAGCAAGGAGTAACTTGATAGCTTCTAGTCTTGCTACGGGTGCGAAAGATTCTTCAAAATATATACCTTCAACTTATGTGTACCCTTGTGCAACTAACGTAGCTTTATTTCTAACAATACAACCTGAATCATCTAGATTTATTTCTAATAATACAAGTGGCAAAACCCATGGAGGATAAGAAAAAAAGTCCTTCCCTCTAAAGGAAAATGACAAAACAATATTCATTTATAAAAGAATGTACTGCTAAAATTTTCAAATATTTCCTAATGTTGGGATTGTTATTTCCAGAACCATGTCAACCTAACGAAGTAGACAAAGTCAATGATCCCAACTATTATTTATTCCACAGTTTTATAAGTCACCCAATCTAAGACTATTTTGTCTTTGAATACTAGGTAGAAAGGAGTTATCAAAATAGGGAGCTCACTCTTTCTGACAGCATATCGGTGCATCCTAAGAAGGAAAAGATGAATGTTATCATAGTACCCCTGAATCAAAATACAAAGATAAAGAGGTCAAGCCAATCAAAATACAAAATATAAATAATAATAAAGCAAATCCCCATTGATAGAAGAAGAAGGTGGGTGGGAGACCTTCATCTCAAAGAAGACTAAAAGAATGATCAACATCCTTCTAGCCATAGAAAGTATTCGATGGAAGAACTCCATGGAACATAAAATAAATCCAAGAATACTCTTGCCCAATAGTGGACAATTTTTATATAATACAAAAAGCAGAAGAAAATCAAACAAGCTTCTTCGTCAAAACCTTATAAATCAAACAAAAGAAGAAAACTTTTAAAACTAAGGTCTGAAACACAAAAGATAATTTCTAGAAGAGGTTATAATGAATGGGGGAGCATTTTCTATAAAATAGAAAAATGAGCTGCTAATCTTGTCCAAGAATTGCTTCAAGAGGATGATTTTGAGGAAGAAGATATTTCAATAATAATTTCTTAATACTTCTTATCAGCTCTAAAGAAACTAGTTAAGAATAATATTCAACCTATGTAATCAAATATTCAAGCTCGGTTGTTCAAGAGGCTCTGGCAAAGGGATAATGCCCAAAATTCCATAGGATATAGAAAATTCACATAGGGATTAGGATATATTGCTTTAGTATCTCTTTAAATGAGCTCATGCTATGTCGTATCTGAAAAAGAAGAAGTTTCTTTTGAAGTTACTAATGAATAAAAGGATGTTTCACACAAAAATGAGAATATACTCGAAGATGAATTAATAATTAGCCTTAAAGAGACCCTAAAGAATTTGAAGAAGGAAATCAAGCTATTGTTGATGAACTTTAGATAATCAACTTAGGTACTAAAGAAGAGTATAGGTTAACTTTTGTTAGTGCTAATCTCACATCAAACAAATTGGAGGAATTACAAGCACTACTTTGTGAATACAAAAATTATTTCGAATGGAATTATAGTAAAATGTTGGGCTTATCACTAGATGTAGTTGTACATAAACTTGTCATTAAATTGTACCCCCTCTCCATATAAAATAAGCATCAAAGAAAATGCAATTAGAAAAAGCTTATTGAAGCTGGATTCATATGAGAAGAAAAGTATGTTGATTGGATCGCCAATATCATCCCAATAATGAAGAAAAATTGACAATTTCACATTTGCATCGACTTCAGAGACTTAAATAATGCATGCCCAAAAGATAACTTTTCCTTACGTAATGTAGTACTCATGATGAATAATACATCAAACTATGACATGTTCCCTTTCATGAATGGTTCATCAGGCCACAACTAAATTAAAATGGCTCTAGAGGATAAAAAATATGCAACCTTTTGTACATCGATTGGCATTTTTTGTTACAAAGTAATGTCATTTAGTTTGAAAAATGCTAACATTACATACCAAAAGGTAATGACCCACGTCTTTTATGATCATATATATAAATATGTAAAATACTACGTTGATGATTTGGTTATCAAAAGTAAAGCACAAGATGAGCACAAAAGAAATTTAAGGGTTGTATTTGATAGAATACAAAATTTTAACTTAAACATGAATCCTTTAAAATGTGTTTTAGCATTGTGGAGAAAATTTATGACAACACATAGAGTTTTAGAAATTTCTTATTTGGATGATCCAATATGCCATTAGGAAATAAACATATTTTCTTGGAAAATAAAAATGTTATCCTATAATGAATTCAATCATTTAATAAAAGACTCCTAAGGCTAATGGGTATTTTGTGTACCAGAGATTTTTCCCTTGAACTACATAGAAAGTAGAACAGTTTAATTTTAAATTGGGTTCATGGTTCCCTATAGAGGTAAGCCCCTATAGTTAATTACATCTTAAGAAGGGTTTCTTCTTAAGAATAATCTCAATTAAAGAAATGAGTTATTATTTCTAAGGATTTCAAAGTATTGATTTTTTGAATTGCAATTGGGATTGATCCAAACTATGGAGAGTTCTTTTAGAGACCAAATGGGATGAAGTCTGAAATGCCTATTGATACTGGGATGCCTAGTAGGAATTTCAACTATCTTGTAATTGGTCTTTAAGTTTTGGAATTTAATTTAGATTTTGAGTTGATATTTTCTTAAAAGTCTAGGACTTAAATTCTAGTAGCACAATATTATAGAAATACCGAGGGTTGAAGACTTATTCCTAAAAAGGATGCTTCAGAACCTAGTCTTCAGGTGCTTCTGACACATATCAAATGCTCAACCTAATTTTATTTTTTAGAATTATTTACCACTCCTCTCACTTGAAGGAATTAACCTATCCCTGACTATTTTGGACTTACAACCTGCTTGGAGGGGGCTTCCAGCTAACACCACTTAAGAGCATTTTAAATTTATGATACTAAGTCTCGTGAATGAAAGATGGTTGGGCTGTTGTATTTTTAAGAAAGTAATCTATGAAGACTCACTCCTTAATCCCTAGACTCATATAAGGTATGAAATGCATATAATTAATGCATATTCTTTAGATTTTTAAATATTTTGATTCAAAATTTATTTGAGCTCTTAGGTATGCATTTTTATGCCTAATGCCTATAATTAGAAATGGTTATGGGCCAAATAAATAAAAAAGGCAGGCTTCCCCAAGAAGGAAGTCATCTTCATAAGTCAGATTCCCTTTATGTGCAATGGGTTAAGAACCCATTCAAGAATTAAAAGCAATATGATTTCATAGTTTCAAAACCTGATTGTTTCTAGTTGATTTTGAGTTTTGCTTAAGGCTTTAGTTTATGTGAAATTTTAAATTTCTTTTATTTTTTTTCAATTATTTAGATTTAAGTTGGGTATAAAATTTATTTTTTTTTCTATGAGCCTAATCATCTAGGCATTCAATCACATGAAGGCACAACATAGAATGAAACCTACAAAGGCATGTTGACTCTATTGCACCCCCAAAATATATCTAGCCAATTTAAATTTATAAAAAAGGCAATGCGGTTGGGTACCGTTGTACATCCTAAAAGAAAAGGCAAATGGGCAGCCGAGCTCTGCAATTATACAACCCAGCCTAGACCCACAAGTCTAGATCTATGGGTATTCTTTGCAAGATAGTCTCCTTCTTCAGGGACATCCAGGATAGTCTCCTTCTTTAGGGACATTCCATTATTCTATAAAACTCAGCCTAGAAAATAGCATTTTTAATTTTTATTTTTGATAGCAATCCTTTCTAGTATAGCCCTCTACAGAAGACGAAGTTAGATCTAAAAAAAACATCCTGTTTTCCAGTCTAACAAGCAAATAATCCTAGACATGCAGTCTAAAATAATACACTACAAAGACATGTGAAGCACATTATATCACAACACATCACAAGGAATCTTAAAAGAATCACAGAATGGCCAAACATAAGTCTAGGGTCTGTGACTTAATGATCTAGTGTGTGAAAAAGATAGGCTTGTGTAACAAGACTTTGCTAGGCATCTTTAGTTTAAGTTTCAATTTGGAGTTTTATCTTTTTTTTAAACTTTACCTTTGGGTGGTTTGAATTCAAATGATTTAGTGATTTGTTTTCATTTTTATTTTTACTTTATTTGGTTAAAGTTTTAGGTTTTCAAGAATGTGGAGTAGAATGGATTCCATTTTTGGATGGAACTCATCCTATTCAACATCCTAACTCCTAATATAATGAAACCCTCATTTGGCATCTGAGATAGTCTTTCTTACCTTCAAAGTAAGTTTTAGCTCTCATTCTGACCCACTTACTAAGACTCATGACCACAACAAGAATCGTAAGATCAAGTGACAACATGAGTGTGGTGTTTATTTTTGACATGTGTATAGGGGACACCATGTAGATCTGAGGGTGTACTTATTAAAGTGATTGAGTATGACATTCAAGTATGATGTACTATCTCGAAAGATAGAGGCATCACCCTTCAATGGACCTAATCACCTAATAAGGACTCCTATGGCATGACGGGTCTTCGAATATACTAAAGATTTTTCCCCTACTTTACATGGATGAATAAAGTATGATTTATATAAAATTGAGTTCTAAAATTATCTATGGGGGCAAGCCCCCATAGTTAATTACATCCCAAGGAAGGTGAGTTTCTTAAGAATAATATCGATTAAAGTAGGCAATTATTATCTCCAAAGATTTTAAAGATAAAACTATCAATAAATTGGTTATATTAGAAAATCAAATGAGTTAGATCAAAAAAAGAGACTTATTATCAAAACTAAGGGGGATGAGTAGGAAATGCTTATGTTACTAGGAAACCTATTGAACATCCTAATCTATCCTATTATTGGTCTTTATGTATTTGAAATTGAAGAGAGTTATTTGTTTGAGTTGAATTTTTATTAGATTGCTAGGGCTTATAATCCCACAATACAATATTATGGAAATGCCTAAGAGGTGAGGATTTATGCTTGTAGCTTGAAGGAAACAACAACCTCAGAACCTAAATCTAGGGACCTTTAGCAAGGGCTAAAGCACGTATTAAATCTAAGCGAAGATGGGTATATGGTTTACTTCCACAAGAGAGAGTAAACCACCTGACTACTGGATTTATAATTGCCTGGAGTGGCAGCCAGCTAACTCCTCCTACACTTTAAATCCAAGTAGGCAAGTTGTATGATTTTTCAAGATAGTTGGGTTATTATTATTTAGAAAGAGACTAAAATCCTTAAACTCAATCCCTAAGAGATAAGAGCATGAGTGGTACAAGCAATGACTTATCCTAATGCAAATCTTTTCAAATTATATTTGATTTTGGACTCTTCATTTTGACAAAGGCCATAGGATTATAATATGTCTAAATGCATGATAAAATAAGGTTATTGGCTAAATCAAAGAGAAAGAAGTATTATCTACCATAAAGGAGACCCTCAAAGGTCAAGTCTTCCCCTATCATGCAAGGATGGAAACCCTCTCTTAGCAAGAGTGAAATAACATGAATGCATGATATTAGACATACAACATTCAACTAAGGGGTTGCTAAATCTTTTAATTATCTTGATTTAATGCTTTGGATTTATATGAGGTTATGAGTTATTTAGAAAATTTAGTTATGAATTATAGTTGGGGTTGAAAAATTAATTTTTCCTTAAGAGCCTAATCGGATATAGGCCACACATTAAATCATCATCATGAAGAAACTAGAAAGAGGAATGTTGTTTCTAGTGTGTAGTTTAAACATAACATCAAGTATTTTATAAATATAACGCAAAAGAATAAAAGGCTGGTGAGATCGGGTGCCACCATACAACCCCAAAAGAGCAAATGGGTAGCCGAGATATACCCTTATACAACATGGTATATGAAAGAATAATTATAATTTATAAATGAATGAAATTCTATGGGGGGTCTTCTTATCTTCATTCTTCATATCTCCTTCATTTCTCCATTTAGATGTGCTTGCTTCAAAGGCATCATAGGGCCTCCCAAGACAGCCTTCTAGCCATTGCTCATCTTAATCGCCCATAACACTAATCCTAATTCCTAATATAAAATTACATTATAGGTGGGAAAAATAAATCTAACTACACCTACAAAATAAATATTAGCTAAACACACCATACAACCTAAGCAGTTATATGAATAATTTGGAATTATCACCCTACACATAGGTAACCAAGCCCACCTGTCCTAATTTAGACTATGCTTAGGGGTAAGCAACCTACAAAAGAGAGCATTTATGTTTATTTGAAACACTCCTTAAGCACAATCTCCTACAACAAAATATGATTAGGCTAATCACGACCTGCCATCTAGTCTACAAAGCATACACCCTAACATCCAATCTAAAATAATACATCATAAAACCAAACATACATCACTCCATGCACCACCCTAACATAAAGCTAGAAATAATTACTTAATTCTAAAGTGTGTGTGTATTAAGGCTTCTGTGGTATGCCTTAACTAAGTATTTTTATGATTTTCTAAGTATGAAAGTGTTTAATTATAAAGAATGGTTTCACTTTAAGTGGTTTAATTGAATTTGCAAGTTTTCCTTTGTACTTTTTTTGTTCCATTTGGCTTACACCTAACAATTAAGTGTTATAAAGAAAAGAAAAGAGAGGATTACTCTCTTTTATCCCTACCTTAAGTCACTTCTAAAGCATATTAATTATTCAATTTCCTTTAGTGAATGGCTTATTATATGTATTAATTAATCCTACATTTAGGTTCACTTTAAATGACCTCATTTAATAAGAAAGGCATCCTAGGATTAATTGGAGTTAATTACTATCATATGACACATGTGCATTCATTTCTTTCCATCATATGTAACATGCACATACTAAAATCCTAAGCATACCTATACATGCAATATGTTTTAGCACACTTAAATGATGGATGTAAACATGTACTTTTGGAATTTTGATGTTTCATTTGATTGAATCATTTTATCATATTAATTTAAAGCTCTATCTAAATTCTTATATAAAAATACATAGGAATAAAATTGAATAGGTACATGTCATTGTTAACTAGAGAAGTGAGTTAATCAAATGACCTCCTTAGGGCTAGCTAAAGCCTCATATTTATGTGATGTCCAAACTATATACCCATTACATTCAAATATATGTAAGCTTATACACATGAACATAAGAAAAGAAGGCTTTAAACTATGTGATTTAATCAATTCAATCACTTAAACAAATATGAATGCTTGTCTTTCTTAGTATAAAAAGGGGATTTTCATTCATTAGCTAAAGACACATTCAAATGCATAAACATTTTAAGTGGGTACATTGCCATTGATAAACTCATGGAGTGAGATAAAGACCTCCTTAGGGCTACTTAAAGCCTTGCGTCCCCAGAATGTCTAGACTAGATATACCCATTACTCTTAAATACACATGAATGTATGAACAACCACAAGAATGGAAAAATCATGCTAAGGTTAAACCCTTACCTATGTTACTTTAAGATAATTAATTAAATGATTATGAGACAATGTAATATGAAAATGAATTAAAAAGTAAATAGCAATGTTCCTCTGAAATGAAAAGGGGCCTAATGTAATTAGCTCATTATCACTAATTAATTATGCTTAAGGAACTCAGTTAATTACTTTTATGGTTTTCTCACACATGTGAGCTAACCATAATTTCATTAACTCTCTTTAGGTTATCAAACACCTAAAGCTCTACCCTTGGATTAATTAAGGGAAATTAGATGCAATGCTCATTTAATTAGGTTAATCAAGACATTAATCCATTAATCCATTTCTCTTTTCTTAATTACCAATTTTAATTGATTATTCTTTGAAATGAAATGGGCATAAGGGGGAAAAGGTTGGGAAAGAGGTCCCAACCTAATTCCATAAGCCCTCTCATTAAATTAAACATCATTCAACATGATTTGAGTTTAAATTTAACTAATTAAGCCTTTAATTAGTTAATTAATACTTAATTAGTATTTTGGTTGAAAAAGAAAAGGAAACTTAAGGGAAAGATTAGGAGGGAGGCCCCAATGCAATTCCCTAAATATCCCCACTATTCAATAGTGATTAAGGGTTTCAATTTGTTGATTAATTACTATTCAAAATGCTTAATTATCACTTAATTAAGTTAAGAAGATAATTAGGGCTTAAGCAATCAATTTTCCTAATTAATCAACTAATAAATTCTAACAAAAATAGAGGAGGTAGAGGTCATCCCCTTAAACATTCTCAGAATATTTGAAATTGATTGGCTAACTAATTAAGGAGTAATTAAGCTAATTTAAATTTTAATTAAATCTTAATTAAGCTAAAATTACTATTCAAAATTAATTAAGGATAATTTTAATGGATTCCCCTCTGAAATATCTTTAAATAAGCCATTATTTATATTATTTGGATTTTTTTTTCTACAATTAGTTATAAATTATGGAAGTTTTAGCCTTAAAAACATATTAATTAGCCTTAATTAACCTTAATCCCATCAGCACCACATGGCATGCTGATGTGGCACACTTTCCATGTGGCACTGTGGGATTGGCTATTTAAGTAGTCATATCAGTGTTGAGTCGCTGGCGGTGGACCTAATATTGATCTTTGCCATTCGATCTCAAATCGGATGGTGTAGATCAATCTCGCACCATAGAGGGAGAAAATATATGGAACTAGTGTGATCTGATTATATCTGTTTATTCCATCATGTGGAGCAAATGGCCTGTGATCCTCCTTCCCATGAGTGATGAACGATGGAGTCCATCCACCATGGATCGCTCGATCCGAGCTCACCCGAGCTCAGATTCACTTTAAAATTAACCCATACCTTTGCACAAGGGATCCAAAATGATCCAACAGCTAGGATGGGCTCACATGTGAATTATCTTTACAAAGGACCAAGGAAAATTTTCTATATCTACAATTTTGAGAAATTATCTCATCGGAGCTAAAGACTGATAGTGGGATCAACGGAGGTAGCTTCATCTAGTAAAGATGAGAACTTGTTGAGTAGCACACAAGCCAATTCCTCTTGGTTCACTCGATGGATCAACTTCCATTATTGTGGAGCTTGGTGGTGATCGAAGTCCCTCATCTGATGGCTTTGGAGCTTGGGAAATGACTTGGGTAGCTTTGATGACGTGCATGGAAGGTGTGTGTAAGATGAATTTAATTTTTGATGAGAGATGAGCAAGCTTGGATCTGGATTGATCTCCCCTATTTTGATTTTGCACAAAATAGGAAATGCTAAAGGAGGGAAGCTTGTAATCACTTTGGGGATTGCAAGGAAGTTCAAATTTTCCCTGGAAGCTCTCATGATTCAAATTGATGCATTTACCATGTGAATTGAGGGGGTAAACCCCTCAATTTGTTGAGGTGGATGGATAAGATTTCTTCCAATTATTTGGCCCTACCAGCCGCCACTAGACTACCAGAGTGGTGGCCATCAAGTCCACATGGCTCAGTCTGGTTAGAGCAAGGAGTGGGAGGTGGCTCAAGGCTTGATTTGGGCATCTTTTTGATCCTTTGGTGCTCGGTTGCAAGGGAGGTGAGTTGGCTCACCTCCCTTTGGTCCATGGAAAGTCCTAGTCCTTTAGGATGGGCTTGGAAGCTTAGGTGATCCCCCATTTAGAAGTTTGATGGCTGCCAAGGGTGAGAGGAGAGTGGACTTTGCCATATAAGGAAAGAATCCAATGGGAGAGGATCCATGGAGGATTTACATTAGACTTGGTACCAAATGGGTTTGGGCTAATTTTAGGTTGATCCAAGATGGGTTTGGGTCAAGTTTGGTTAGCCTCTAATGGGTCATGGGTTTTGGCTTCATTTGGCCAAATGGGTTCATGTTGGGTTGGGTTGACCAATTGGTCAAATTGGGTCAAACCAAGTCATGGGTTAGGTTCAAATGATGATTTAAAGAGTTTTAGTTCAAGTGGTTTCAATCGATTTGGCCTAGGTTTGATTTTGGATCATTTGAATTCATATAGGTCAAATGGGCTAAGTTAATCAATTTGACCAAATTGACCAAATTGGCTTGGGTTGGGTGTTGGTTCATATTCAATTGGTTAATTGAAAATAATTGCAGGCTTTAGTTTGAATCAATTTAAATTTAATTTAGATTTTGGCCAATTTAACCCTTTAGTTCAAGTTGGGCTAGGTTGGGTCAAGTTGACCAATTGGTCCAATTGAGCTTAATTATGGCTTTGGTCAAGTTCAATAATCAATTTGGATTGAACTTGAGTCATTGGTTGCAATCAATTTGGGTCAGGTTATGATTTGACCCATTTTAGCTTTTTAGGCCAATTTGGGTCAACTTGGATCAAATGGCCAATTAGACTTGGTTTGGCTCGATTGAGGGTCAAGTTATATTTAATCATTGATCTTGAGTTGGTTTGAATCAATGGTTTCAATCAATTTGATGTATGGTGGGTTTTGGCTAGTTTAGGTTTCATTTGGCTAAAGGTTGACTTGTTCAAAGGGCCAAGTTGACTTGGTTTGACCCAAATCAAGGTGATTGACCATCCTAGGGTGATTATTGATCATGATATGAGGCTTGGATGGGCTTGGTTTAATCTAATTTGGGTTGGATTAGAACTTGACAAAAGGTCCTTTGGTCAAGTAACTTGGGTCAATTGTTGGCTTGGTTTTGGCTTGATTCAAGTTTAGTTGAACTTATATATGAGCCAATAATTGAAATATAAATCCAACTGCAATCAATTTGTAGTCCAATGACTTTGGCTCATTTGAAGTTTTCAAGCTAAAAGGGTAAACTTGGGCTTGACTTGGGTTTACTTGAGTTTGGTTTGATAATTGTAGGTTTCATTTATATTTGGATAGATGATTGAGGGAGTTATTGATTCAAGAGAAAATCTATTGGTTTTAGCTAGGTTTAGGTGATTTTTAATTAAGTCCAAGAAATTATCTTAAAAGGCATAAATTGGATTTTGGTTTTATTTTGGATTTAGTTTTGGCTATTTGGATTTATATTTTATTTATATTTATTAATATAAATGAAGATATAATTGATTTGTGAGAAAATCACTTGAGTTTGGTGTGATTTGGAAGTAAATTTGAGCAAGCTTAAGGATGTAGGTCAAAAGGGCTAAGAAGGAAATCAATTTATTTTGATTTATTTTTGGTCATTTTAAGGTGGGTTTCATTTATATTTATGAATATAAATGAAGGAGTAATTGATTTATAAAGAAATCAATTGATTTTGGTTTGATTTTGGGGTTAAGCTATGGAGGTAGGTCCTTATGGCTTATAAGGGTCTTGGCTTGATTTGATTTAGTTTGATTTGGTTTGTCATTTCATTTATATTTGTGCAAAATGTAGGAATAATTTATAAAGAAATCAATCAAGTTTGGGATAGCTTAGCTGGAGATTTGACTACACACGCATGAGAATGGGTCATATGGCTTAGGAAGGAATTTTGGAACTTGGATTTGATTTTGGGATTGAATTATTTAACGTTGGATTGGAATTGGAATTTGATAGTTATATTGAAGGATTGAATTGGTATTTGATAAAAATCAAATGAATTGGGATTGAATTGGATTTGGTTAAGGCTAAGTCCATAGGATGAAATCAAAGGGCTTAGAAAGGGTTATGAATTCAATCATAAAGTTCATGGAAAATTTTGAGTTTGGATTTGATCATGGGATTGATTATGAGTCTTGGAAATTTGGTTTGGATTTGGCATGAATTTGAGGTTTGGTTTGAGAAGGAAAGCATGGATTGGGTTTAGGCTATAGGATAGACAATTTCCCTAAGTCCTTAAGGTATGACCTATCTCTATGGATAACCCATCTAAGTCTCTAGGCTTAGGATAAGTGTTCACTTAATCACTAGAAGTGTCTTAAGACTAAAGAGTTCTTAGTGTCAATAAGAGTCCTAGATCTATGATGAGGAAGTTGAGAACTCACTCCAAAGTTGAGGTCAACAAAAGGACCCCTAATAAGTGTGGTGTAACTAACAAGGCGCACCACACGTATTGGCATTGATCGAGATGATCAATAACATCCAAAGGATTGGAAACGCTAATGGAAATTATCTATCCCTAAACCTGAGATATAGACAGAATCACGATCTTAGTGCAATGCAACTTAACTTATGCCAAGGGAATAAGAGAGGGAGGAGGAATCTACTAAAGGATTGATTATGTGAATCTTCCACTAGAGAAGCAGGTTCGGGTTATCCACAGAGGATAAGGGTTTGAGTTTGATTACAAATATGATTTAGGGTGAGAAGATCCGCTGGGTATTAAGATTTATAATCTGCCGGGGATGGGTGTATGATCCTTCCACTATGAAAGCAGATTCAGATTATCTGCTAGGGATAAGAATTTGATTTGTGATTATGGAGCTTCGCTGGGGAGAGGATATAATTTGGTTTAAGGTGCAGTCGAGAGTGTATCTACTGGAGATATAAGCTTGGATCTGCTTGGGAATGAGGTGGATTTGATTTATGGATTTCTTTAGTTTACTTGGGAAAGTATCCGCTAGGGATAAAAATGAATTTAATACATGGACCCTATCGGTGTGCAATGGATCCACTAAGAAGGGGCTTATATCACCCTCAACCTATCTCAGATTTATAAATCCAAAGGAAAAGTCTACTAGCCATCAGGTAGGATTATCCAACCTAAGGGTGACTATTGAGAGGGTTCCACTAGGGACATATCTCAACTCAAAAATAGTCAAAAATATCATTTTAATTTAATAGACTATATCGGGGTGCGATGGATCAACTAAGAAGGGGTTATATCAGCCTCGTCCTATCTTAGATTTACAAATCCAAAGGGATAGTCTGCCGGCCGTGGGATAGAGCTAACCAACCTATGAGGTGCCTTTCAGTGTGGACTATGCTAGGAAGAATGCATGTAGACTTACATCTTCCAAAAAGGGGAGCAACTACTGGGGTGATCGGTTGGTAGAATAAAAAATTGAACTCGAACTAAGGCCACTCATCAGTATGCAATGGTCACGCTAGAAAGAATGCGTAATAGACTTACATCTTTCAAAGAAAGGATGACCACCAGGGTGACCTGTTGGCGGCATAATAAGTCAAACCTAACCTAAGGGTGACTATTGAGAGAGTGTCGCTTGGGACATATCTCAACTCAAGAGTAGTCAGGCCATTCCTATAAGGAATTTTGCTAGTACTACCCTAAAGATAGGATGTCTGCTTAGGAAAAGGTACCGCTATGGGTGTCCTCCTATTTCACAAGCAAAAATATATTTTTTGTTTATATGTTTGTGTTCACCCTATTGGTGTATGAGGGACCACACTGAGAAGGGGCTTATATCAGTCTAGTCCTATCTCAAACTTACTAGACTAAGGGATAATCTGCATATCCCCAAGACAAGTTCTCCAACCATAGGGGTGGCTACTAAGAAAGGGGGACAATCCAATCCAAGAGTAACCCGGGTACTGTCTAAATGGGGTCACTAAGGATGTGATCCAAATAGAGTGCCCATAGGGGAGGTGTCGCTAGGAGCTTTATCATGGACCCTGTAAATAAAAGCCTATAAGTATATAATGGCCAACTCTGGGAGAAAGCTTGTAGACTTACATCCACCATGAGTGGTGTATCCACTGGGTGGGTCGCTATCAGCATAGCGAGAACCAACTAACCTAAAGTGCCCATTAGTGTGTGATGATCAATATGAGAAGAAGGCTTGTAGACTTACATCTTCATAAATAAAAATGATCACCGTGGTCTACCATCGTGGGGATGCTATTCGACTAGGCAACTAAGTGGGAGTCTGTATGAGGACTAGATCCAGACTTAAAGTAGTCAGGCAGAAAGGATCCATTGGGGGACTTACCCTAAGCCTCAAATATACTCTCAACGGTGTATGATGGCTCAAGAAGCATGTGGGCTTACATCCTCTTAAACAAAAGTAACATGAGGAGTAGCTTAAGCATTAAGGCTACCAAACTAACAAGGGTCGGATTTGTAATGCCAAGTTAAAAAGAAAGCTTGTAGACTTACATCCTCTAAATAAGGAACCATTGGGGTGATACACTAGCAGGGTAGCATGTCAGCCCGACCTAGAGCAGTTAATGAGTGAGTGCCACAGGGGGCTTTATCCCACATCAAACTAGCCCGAGATAAAAGATATGTGTTTATTTTATGTGGTTGTGTGTAGTTTATGTTGGTGTTGTGTTTGATAAAGGATAGGACACCGCTCAAGTTTCTTACACCTACCCTAAACACATCATGGTAGATTCGCAAACAAAGATGCTTCTCAACATAGAAGAGATGGAATTTGAGATGAAAATTTTCATTGATAATTATTTTTAAACAAGATTTATGGATAATATTTCTTTAGGTAGAGCTCATTGATTGGAAGCTTTGAGTGCTCTCCCTTATAATTTATAAGCTTATAAGGTCCTCCTTGGTAGGCCTTCTCTATGGCAAAAGAGCCTTCCTAAGTGGGTTCAAACTTGCCTCCCATCTTTTGATGGGTAATAATTGGTCTCCTTAGAACTAAAACAAGCCTCCTACTTGGAAAGCTTAAGGAAAGACCAACTTGTTATAAGCTTGAATCATTTTGGCTTTGTACAACTCAAGATTTTGGCATGCCCGAAGGCATCTCTCCTCCAAACCTTCGAGCCCTTCTAACCATAACTTGGCATTCTGCTCTATTATAATCTTGTTACACACAACTATTCTTAGAAATGGGAATTGGACTTCTAATGGTTGAACGACTTCAGACCCATGCACTAAAGAGAAAGGGGTAGATTAAATTGGTGTTCTATATGTGGTGTGGTAAGCCCATAAGGCTTCAACCAACAGCTCATGCAACTATTACTTGTTGTCATTGAGTGTCTTCTATAATATCTAGATGAGAGTTTTGTTGAAGGCTTTTGCTAAGTCATTTGCCCTTGAGTAGTAGAAGGTAGAATATCTCTAATCTATGTCGTGTCTTCTAGCAAAGTTGATGATTTTGATGCTTTTAAATGCAATACCATTATCGGATATAATTTGTCGAGGCACCATGAACCTATATACGATATGATTCCTAAAAAATTGGAGCATATGCTGAGTTGTGATCTCTTTGTGTGGGATTGCCTTCTCCCACTTGGAAAATTAGTTGGTGTTAGCTAGAATGAATCGATG
The DNA here is from genome assembly GCA_021442155.1 of Cymbidium sinense. Classification (NCBI taxonomy): domain Eukaryota; kingdom Viridiplantae; phylum Streptophyta; class Magnoliopsida; order Asparagales; family Orchidaceae; genus Cymbidium; species Cymbidium sinense. The sequence goes on from CM038229.1 coordinate 24,101,401, forward strand.
ACCCTTGGAAGAAAGAGGATCAATAGGACCCACTATGTTGGTACCCCAACACTCAAATGACCATGAGGCCAAGGTAGGATGTAGAATGTTGGGTGGTTGGTGTAAGACCACATGCACGGCATTGTGGCATCTCTAGCTTCATTCATACATGTGATCATCGAGGCCGAGTATCCTAGTCTCTTGATCTTGGCTTTCATCTTCAGATCGGATTGATGTGCTCCACATAAACTTAAGTGTACCTTAGTCATGATCTTATGGGCTTCATGTTTGGAAAAATAACATAACCACATGTGATCAAAGGACAGACAGTACAAGGTTCCATCTACGGGCTCTCTACTTCACCTGATGTGCTAGTTACTTCTCTTGAGGTAGTTTGCCAATATTTAGATAATCCATGAATGGATGCCTCCAATCTGACTTATCATCCTTTTTGGCAACGGTAACCTCCACTTCAAGAGAGAGTCTCTCAATGAGTTCAACGTCAACAAGGGATAGGACTTGTCTATTTTTTTACCCTTATTAGTATGGACTCATCTTCTAGACATGCCAACTCTTTGGCAAGCTTGGCTAAAGCATCTGCTATAATGTTCCTCCTTGAGGAATCTTGTAAATGGTAATCTTTAGGATTTAGGCCAATAACTCCATAGTGTACTCATGGTAATGATGGAGCTTAGGCTTTAAAACTTTATAAGATATAGTGATTTGGTTGATGATTAACTGAGAATCCTCGAAGATGTTGATATTCTAGATGCATAGCATAATAGCTAACTCCAAACTAAAAACCAGAGCCTCATATTCGGCTCGTTGTTGGTGCATGGATTAGATAGATGATATGAGAATCTCATCACATCGCGGTCCAAAGTTAGGAGAACTATTCCTACCCCAACCTATCCTAGAAGAGTAGATCATGGTTCTTCTCCCTTTTGAAAGAAAGCCACACCATCAAAATACATCTCCCAACTGTGATTGTTAGTGTCCCCTAAGTTCATGATTTGTTCATCAAGGAGGTCATCACTAAGTGAGGAATCAGTAAGAAGTGGGTGTGTTGCTAAGTAATCTGCTAGTGCTTATCCTTTCACCACAAGGAGGGGTACGAAAGTAATATCAAACTTGGACAAAATCATGGACCATCATGCCAACTGTCCGAATAGCGTTGGCCATATCATGAGATATTGCAGTGGATTGATCCTAGAGATTAAGTTCACCTTATGAGAAAGCATGTACTGATGTAACTTTTGGGATGCAAAGATTAAAGTTATGCAGTGCTTTTCAATAGGTGAATAATTTGCCTTAGCAGGATTTAGATGATGATTGAGATAGTATAGTGCATTCTCTTTCCCTTCATCATTGGTTTGGGTCAACAAAGCACCAAGGGAGTCATCTAATGCAGCATTATATAGTATCAATGGCTTGCCTGGATAGGGGCTGCTAGAACTGGTAGCATCATCAAGTAGTGCTTAATGTTTTTGAAAGCATGTTTACACTTATTAACCCACTTGAACTTGGCATTTTTTTTGACAAGTTTTGAAAATGGTTGGCATCTTTCTGATAGGTTGGATATGCAGCATCTTTGATATGCCAACCACCCTTGGAATGATCTGAGTTGAGTTAGACTTTTAGGGGGTGGCATTTCTAATATTGTCTTGATCTTCTCTAGATCAATTTCTATTCCATGGTGCCAGACAACAAACCCAAGGAATTTCCTTGAAGCTACTCCGAATGCACATCAGGGGATTCATTTTGAGGTTAAATTATCTTAACCATTTCAAAACTACCCTCAAGTCAAAGAGATGGTCTTTCTTTTCTTTTTACTTTTGATTATGAGATCATCAACATAGCACTTGACTTGATGATGAATGAGTTCATCAAAGATTCGAATCATGTCCCGTTGGTATGTAGCACCGACATTTTTAAAGTCAAAAAGCATGACCCTATAATAAAAGATTTCGATTGGGGTTCAAAATATTGTTTTTATTTCATCTTTAGAGGCCATTTTTATTTAGTTATATCCAAATGAGCCATCAATGAAAGGAAGACTGCATGAGATGAGGCAAGTTCACCATCAGCTAAGAGATTGATAGTGGAAATTCATCTTTCGGACATGCCTTATTTAGATCCCTCAAATCAATGTATATGTGAATTTGGCCACTCTTTTTCTTAACTTGGATGACACTGGCCAACCAAGTAGGATATTTTTCTTCCCTGATGAAGCTAGTATCGATCAATTTCTTGACATTAGAAATGACCTGTTGTTCAATGTCTAATCGCATGTGTCTAGGAGCTTGCTTGATACAGTTAGCACTAAGCTCTATTACTAGTTTTTGGACTGCTATGTCAGGAGATAAACCAGTTATCTCTTCATAACTCCATGCAAAGTAATCCTTAAACTAAGTCAATAGCATAACTAAGTCATTAATTTCAGTATCATTCAATAAAGAATTGATGTATGTCAGATGTGGATTATCTTCAGTTCCTAAGTTAATTTTTTTGGGCTCATCAATGGTTAATTTGATCTCCTCTTCAAACAGTGGTGGTGCATCCTTAACTTCAAAGTCATTTGGATCACTTGAAGTTTCCAAACACACCTCCTCATATGAGTTAGCATGATTTGAAAAGAACCTATCAGATTCTAAATGATTGGTGATGACTAGGTAATATGTCATCATCACTAGACCCATCTAGTCACAGTCTTGATTGATGATATCTTCTTTGGTTGTCCTATAACCTTTCAAAGTAGTCTGACCTATGTTTAGACTAAGTGTGCAGGATTAATCTCTTCTTTGTTAGATTAAGAACACAAGGCGAGTACCAATCAAAAGGCAATTGTATTAAATCTTTATATAAATCATCCCCAAATTCTACATCAGCTTTTTGACTTGAGGATGATGCTCCCAAAAAGAATCTCTGAGTCTTCCCATCTATAGATGACTTAGGGGCTTCCTTAACTACCAAACCCTCAATTCTTTGTGAAGAAAGTGAGGTTAGAGCTAAGGTTCCCTGTTGATGCCTGACTATCTCATATGCAGACTTGGATACAATTATTCTTTGCTTTGGAGCCTGGTCTTCATCACTATCTTGCTCAAGCATCACCACAAAATGAGTATGTTATTGAGAAGAGCTAGTGTCTTTAACCACATAAGACTCATCCCGATTCTAAGTCTATGTGGATAGCGGTGTACTCTTGGTGGGACATACCTCTATTGGCCAATAGGAGGCTTTCCATCTTGGGGGATGCCTCTGAACTATCCTATAACTCTACCTAGTGGAGTTCAGGTCATCCTACCCATATGTTCAAATGGGATAACAAATTATGGGTGGAATCTAATGTCAGGCTCTATATCTTCCCTTGAGTCCATGTCTCCCTCTCTTTTATTTTCTTTTTCTTTCTCTTTTTTATTTTCTTTTTCTATATTCTTTCCTTTTCTATTCTTTCTTTTTTCTCTCATGGGGATCTTGACTAGATTCACGAGAATGGACTTATTGGTTTTAGGGAAGTAAATAGGTTGCATCCTCATATATCTTGACCTCATGAACTGTGGATGGTTTGAGATCTCCTTTAATGCAGTACTCAATTCCACCTCTTATGAACTTCATGCACTGATGTAGAGAGGATGGAACTGTGTTGTTTTCATGTATCCACGATCTCCCAAGCAAAGCATTGAAATATGTATCTGATTCTATGATATGAATCTTGGCTTCAATCTTCAAATCATCTATCTCCAATGGAAACACTATGGAGCCTAAGGCCCTCTCACCTTGTTCATTGAATCCTCTCAACATCATCCTCTCTCTTTGGAGTTTGGAGATGTTGATCCTCAAGTAGGCAAGGGTTCTTAGACTCATAATGTTGATTGATGCACCTTGGTCCACCATAACTCTTAATAACTTGTATCTGCCAACATCCACTATGATGTAAAGATGGTGATTATGCTTGGTCATCTTTAGAAGCAAGTCTTCATCACTGAATGTAACTCCTAAGATTTCCTTTGAGCTGTGTGCCTCCTCTTTAGTAGCGGTCAGTTGAGCTAAGCATATCTCTGGATCAAGTAGAGCCTTCATTAGCAATTCCTTCATCTCTTTGGATAAGATAAGGGCATCATATATACTTAACTTAGCTGACAACTTTCTAAGTTACTCTAGGACATTATAATCAACTTTGATTTGGTCCTCCACAAGAATATCCAAAAGTGGAGCATCTGTGGAGGGGCTATCTACTCACTGGAATCATTGACTTATTTACCCTCATCCTGAGATGCTACCCTAGGAGGTAGAACTTTGCCTATCTGTTAGGTTGACTTCAGTGACTTCAGTGACTTCTTCAAATGATGAACTTATAGAAAGTTCTACCTTCTCATCAGGTATACCTAAAGCTTCTCCTATGGGATCCTCGGAGTTAGTTGACTCTAAGTTAATCTCAAGAGGTGAACCCAATTAAGGAAAGTCACAATTAGAGAGGGATCATGAGATATTTCTAGACTTGGAGCATTTCAAGAGGAATAAAATCTAGAGTATCAGAAGTGGACAAGATGTAAGTAAAAGCTTTCTTCATTGATTTTTTTTTGGGTGGAGATACATGATAGAAATCCAACAAAGCGGATTAAGGGATTTAATGCCCTTATCCATTCATGATCACTGTAGAAGAGCTAGTAAAGGAAGAAGTAGTGTACAACTATGGATGGAGTGCTAGACTGGTGGTTACACCTAATAATCTCGGCAAGGTGAGATGCTACCGCTTCTTGTCACTTTCTTCTTGACAACTTACAAACCTTCCTTGATGTTGGAGGTTTGAGTTACCTCAAGAACCTATAAAGAGAGTTTCATGATTTTAGAAACTGCTTTTTTAGAGGTTCAGGATAATACAATATCCCAACCTTATTTTATCTTAAGAGGATCGCAAGTATCCTCAAGAATTACTCAAATAAAATTGAATGGTTGTCCTAATAAGTATTCCCTGGGGATAACTATAATGTCAGACTTGTAGCTACGCTCAAGCTAGTCTTTAAAAGTAATACAATCCTCTAAGACATGACATATCATGTGGTGGTAGGGCAATAGTTAGGATCATTATTCTTTCCCACTTCTTCTATCCTCTTGAGCTTTGGTAACTGAAAGTCAGATTTCTTTAAGAGATTCTTAAAGAATTTTCTAACTACCTCTCTTTGAATGAATATGGCTTATTCATTCTATCTGCAAAGAAGGTGGGTAATAGCTACCTAGCAGTTAACAGGAGTACCACTGCTAGGTATGCTGCTGAGGTGGTGGGAATGACCATTATGGCAATTATGGCGGTTGATATCACAATTGAGGTGGCGAGGAAGTAGAAAAGAGGTTGCTGAGCTCAGAGTCTCTCATGTTGGACTCTGGCTGGCAGCTTCCCTCTATCCACTGACACAACTATCCCTGGCTTCTTTGTGAACACCTTCTATGGCTTAGGCTGAAATGATTAATTAGGAAAGGGCTACTATTGGCTTCCTCTTGTAGGCTAGCCACCTTATTGAGGTCGGACAGTTGCAGGTGACCAATCCCTTAATATTCTTAAGAAGAATCTCAATGGCATGTTGTTCGGACAGTTGCAGCTCGCATTTCATGCTCAAGTTGCATCACCTAAGAATATAATTAATAAAGGACTCATTGGGAAATTGCTTTGTTATAATGAGGTTGCCTACAATCACTCTTTGGTAAGCTCCAGCAAACCTCTTGACAAAGAGGTGCTCCAACTCAACAAAAGTCCAAATCGAACTATTGAGCAGTTTGGCATACCAATCAAATGCAACCCCACTAGGCTACTAACAAAGATTCTGAACAAGAGTGCATCACTGCCAACAACATTGCAATAACTGGCTCTAAAATGTGCAATATGCTGATGCAGGTTCCCACTACCATCAAAGATCTTGAAGGAAGGTGACCCAAAACCCTTGGGGTATTGAACTACATCAAATTCCTTCGAGTATGATCTACCCTTTAGAATAGATGAGATCCCCCTGGCTTGCGCCATCACTTCCCTCACTTGCTGCTCTACCATATGCTTGATATCATTTTCATGCATGGAGGTGCCATCTTTAACTTTCCTATGCATGCTACTAGCATCGTCCTCTGCAAAAGTGCACTTAGGACAGTCTAAAGTATGTACCAACTTCAATTTTTTTACTACCATAGGAGAAGGTTGTGAAACTAGGGCTGAGGTCTCCAATGCTAGAACCATTGCCATCAACTCCTCTACTTTCTTCTCCATCTTGTCAATGTGATCATCCCTCTACTTGAGCTGGTGGATATCATTTTCATGCATGGAGGTGCCATCTGTAACTTTCTTATGCATGCTACTAGCATCATCCTCTGCAAAAGTGCACTTAGGACAGTCTAAAGTATGCACCAACTTTAGTTTTTTTACTACCATAAGAGAAGGTTGTGAAACTAGGGCTGAGGTCTCTAATGCTAGAACCACTGCCATCAACTCCTCTACTTTCTTCTCCATCTTGTCAATATGATCATCCCTCTACTTGAGCTGGTGGAGGAGGTGCTGAGTTGAGTGAGAAGTGTCACCTTCCTTGAGCCTAGCACCTTCCTAGCTAAGCTGATCCAAATGTAAGGACCCCCGTGTATCAACCATGTGGACCTCAGCTGTGTCATCCTCATCAGGATCAAAGCTGACTCTATCCTCTTCCTGATATGAATGGCTACTCCCAAGAATTCTTCTTTTCTCTGCAAAGTAGTCTACTAATATGTCGTATATCAATCAGTCTACTATGCCTGGCTGGACCAACATGAATACTCCTGATGACTAGCCTTAGAACTGTGCTCATCTACCTCTATGCACCAGATGCTGCCTACTATTAAGACATCCTCACTAGGAGGATTAACTATCATGGGGACTATTTCTATGTCCCCTCCCCTCTATTCCTCTATTTATGGTGGTGGTGATGCGACGATGAATCTCTTGGGTCACCTCTCCTTCTTGACCATAGTTGAGGTAGAGGGTCGAGTAGGGGAGCTCGATCTCACCTCAATAGATGGAGTAGATGGAGTGGGATCCTTGGGCCGTAGCTAGATCACCAGTGGAGATGGTCTTTCCTGATGGCGCCTTAAAGTGGGAGTGGTGGATGCCGTAAGTCAACAGTGATGGTGGACTGGGAGTGATGGCAACGCTGACTACCTCTCAATTGAAGATCTCCTCCTGCATCAGACTGCACTAGTAAGAATAATATTATATGAATGATCAATCTTGATAGGGTGACAATTAGAGAAATCCATCAGGACGGAGGCTACCGACTACCTGGCATACCTCCGTCGCTCCCTCTTGCCCTCCTGGGTTGATACTCAAGCCTCCATGACTCTCTCCCTATGGATTTGACCCCTAACATTCTAGGGATTATGGATCTTAGATCAAATAAGGTACCAAACTCTGAGCATCCGTAAGCGCCCACCAAGAAGAACGCCTTAAGTCCTATAGGCCTCCTGCCAAATCCTTCTATAATCCTCTTCTCCATCTAAGGTTGAGAGGGGTTGAAACCTACTGCCACTCAAAAGTGAAAAGGTCTCAAGGGGAGAACCCTCCTCAGCTATGTGGGAAGCGACTTCGAGCTCCCTTACTGCATGGTGATGGTCTTGCTTGACCTTCCTATTTTTATTATGGAATTGGGTGCAGGTGAGCGAAGCGGAGCGAGAGCTAGAACCTACCTCGAAGATAGCGAGACTATCTCAGAGGCCAAGATAACCTTCCCCTTTGGGGTGACCAAAGAGGAGGTAGTAGCTCTCACTGGGGCTATGGCATGGGCAACTGACTAAACCTATGCTAAAGCAGCTGGTACTGACACTAACATTTAACGGGTGTGGGAACCACGGCAGCCTTCCTCCTCAATGAGGGGAACTCAGAGTCAGACGATATATCAAAGAGGATAAGTGGTGTCTGTCCCGCCACCTCCTCCCTACTAACAGTTCTAAAGGTTTTCCCCTCATAAGTAATCTAGACTCCCTCAAAACCACTGCCAAAGTAAATCAAATGTGTCGTGTCAATCGGGGTGAGATTGGCCTAATCCAAGGCCATATCTACACCTGAAGGGAAGGAGAAAACAAACTTTCCAAAAGCCATGATCACTACACTAATTGAAGGGTGAAAAGACTGATTATGCTGAAATGACTACATTTGTTTGAAATGTAACTGAGTCAGACCCTTGCTTTAATATTGATCTTCAATCATTGACTTCTAAACTTGATTTTGAATTTGAACCCACACTTAACAAACTTAGGTTTGCTAAGTGCGGTTCATTGAATTTTTGAAGAGATTTTGACGATTGGAGGAGAGACTTGGCCATATAATTTTTATTTAGATCCCATACTCAACAAATTTAAGTATGTTGAGCAGGGTTCAAATATTTGGAGAGACTTTTGAAGATATATATGTTGTATGTCTTGTTTGAAAATTTGATTTGGAAAACCTTTACTTAGAAAATTTAGGTATGCTGAAAAGGTTTTCAATTATGTGTTCGAAAATTTTGTGAAAACATCTTTGTTTGTGATGATTGGTTATGTGTGTGATATATGTTGACTTGATTTGAAAGTGGAACTTTTACTTAACAAATTTGGTATGTTAAGTAGAGGCCAAATGATTTCTGAAAATTAGGCTCTTAATTAACCAATTTTGTATGTTAAGTAGCAGTCAAGTGTGTTGAATATGTGTTAATTTATTTTCAAAATGAGGTTCTCACTTAACAAATATGGTATGTTAAGTAGGAGTCAAGTATATTTATGATTTGGAAATGAGACTCTTACTTAACAAATTTGGTATGTTAAGTAGGAGTCAAGTGTATTTATTATTTGAAAATGAGACTCTTACTTAACAAATTTGGTATGTTAAGTAGGAGTCAAGTGTATTATGATTTGAAAAATGAGGCTCGCACTTAACAAATTTGGTACGTCAAGTAGGAGCCAAATGAATTTATGATTTGCTCTCTCTTTTTGGAAAAAGAGGGGAACTCTTTGTTTGACAAATATGGTATGCCAAATAGAGTTCAAAATGTGTTGTGATTTTAAAAGAGGGAAATCTATTTAACAAATTTAGGTATGTTAAATAGAGTTCAATTTGTTTCTGTGATTTTTGAAAATGGGACTCTTATTTGACAAATTTGGGTATGTCAAATGGAGTCTAAATGTGTTTTGATGTTCAATACTTTAGAAAAGAGAAATTCTATTTGACAAATATAAGTGTGTTAAATAGAATTCAATTTGCTTTGATTTTCCAAAAGAAAGGGAATTATCATTTGACAAATTTGGGTATGTCAAATGGAGTTTAAATATGTCTTCATTTTGTGTGTGATTTCTTGCTTTTGAAAAGAGGGAAACTCCAACTCTAGCACGTATGAAATATGCTAAGTGGAGTTTTAATTTTATGTCTTGATTTTATTTGAAAACAAAATCTTCATTTAACAAATTTGGGTATGTTGAATGGTGATAGCCATTTTCAAAAAAGTGCTTTTTGAAAAAGGGATTTTAAAAAAATTGATTTTGACTTTGAAAAGAACCTCCATGTAACAATTAGAGGAATTGTTAAATGAGGTTTGGTTATATGAATTTTGTGATTTTTTTTTAAAAAAAAATTCTTATGAATTTTGTACAAAAATCTTTTGTTATGTGTATTTTGAAAAAGCATTTTTGGAAAGTGGCATTTTGCAAAAGAGTTTTATTTTATTAAATATATGATGAATCTTACTTAACCAAGCTAGTGGTAAAGAGGTTCTAAGTTTTAGTCATCTCCTTTCATTAGTTAATTTCATCTTTCACCTGTTGGGAGACCTAATAGGGTTTTCAAGACCTACAAGGAGTGAGGTCCTAAAACTTAGAGGATGTTGGCTAGCTTTGCTTAAGAGTAAAATAAGCTAAGTGTCAAAGGAAGGAATTATAGTCTCAGACTCATACGAAATACAAATCCACTATCGATGCTTGGAGACAATAATTTTCTACTAGAGATGGAGAGAGAAACCATCCCTAGTGGAGTTACCAAAAAAATCTGTGGTGTTTATTTTTTGAGATGTGTATGAGGGACACCATGCAGATATGAGGGTGTACTTACTAAAGTGATCGGGTATGAAATTGAGATATGATGTACTATCTCAAAAGATAGAGGCATCACCCTTCAATGGACCTAATCACCAAATAAAAACTCCTAAGGCATGATGGGTCTTCAAATATACCAAAGATTTTTCACCTACTTTACATGGATGAATAAAGTAGGGTTTATATTAAACTGGGTTCTAAAGTTCCCTATGGGGGCAAGTCCCCATAATTAATTACAACCTACGGAAGGTGAGTTCCTTAGGAATACTCTTGATCAAGTAGGCAATTATTATCTCCAAATATTTTAAAGATAAGACTATTGATAAATTAGTTATATTGGAAAATCAAATGGGATAGATCAAAAGGGGAGACTTATTATCAAAGCCAAGGGACATGAGTAGGGAATGCTCATGATACTAGGAAACCTAATGAACATCCTAATTTATCGTATGGTAGGGCTTTATGTATTTTGAAATTGAAGAGAGTTATTTATTTGAGTTGAATTTTCATTAAATTGCTAGGGCTTATAATCCCACAATACAAGATTATGGAAATGCCTAAGAGGTGAGGATTTATGCTTGTAGCATGAAGAAAACAACAACCTCATATCTTAAATTTAGGGAGCTTTAACAAGGTCTAAAGCACATCTTAAATCTAAGCAAAGATGGGTATATGATTTACTTCCACAAGAGAGAGTAAACCACCCGACTATTGGACCTATAATCGCCTGGATTTGCAATCAACTAATTCCTCCTATGCTTTAAATTCATGTAGACAAGTCATATGATTTTGCAACATAGTTGGGTTGTTATTATTTAGAAAGAGATTAAACTACTTAAACCCACTCCTTAAGACACTAGAGCATGAGTGGTATGAACAATGACTTAGTCTGATGCAAATCTTTTTAAATTTTATTTGATTTTGGACTCTTCATTTTTTTCAAAGGCCATAGGATTTTTATATGTGTAAATGAATGATGAAATAAGGTTATTGGTTAAATCAAAGAGAAAGAGGTCTTTTCCACCACAAAGGAGACCCTCAAAGGTCAAGCCTTCCCCTATCATGCAAGGATGGAAACTCTTTCTTAGCAAGAGTGAACCAATATGAATGCATGATATTAGACATACAACATTCAGCTAAAGGGTTGCTAAATCTTTTATTTATCTCAATTTAATGCTTAGGTTTTATATGAGGTTATGAGTTATTTAGAAAATTTAGTTATGAGTTATATTTAGGGTAGTAAAATTATTTTTTCTCTAAGAGCCTGATTGGATTTAGGCCACACATTAAATCATCATTCATGAAGAAAATAGAAAGAGGCATGCTATTTTTATTGTGCAATTAAATATAACATCAAGCATTTTATAAATATAATGCAAAAGAATAAAAGGTTAGTGTGGTAGGTTGCCGCTGTACAACCTAAAAAGAGAAAATGGGTAGCCGAGCTGTACCCTTATACAACCCGGTATGTGATAGAATAATTAGAATTTATAAATGAATAAATGCTATGGGGGTCTTCTTATCTTCATTCTTCATATCTCCTTCATTTATCCATTTAAATGTGCTTGTCTTAAAGGCATCACAAGGCCTCCTAGGACAAAGCCTTCTAGCCACTCCTCATCCTAATCCCCCATAACACTAATCCTAATTCCTAATACAAAATTATATTAAAGGTAGGAAAAATAAATCTAACTACACCTGTAAAATAAGTGTTAGCTAAACACACCATACAACCCAAGCAGTTATATGAATAATTTGGACTTAGCACCCTGCACATGGGTAACCAAACCCATCTGTCCTCATTTAGATTATACTAAGGGGTTAAGCAACCTGCAAAAGAGAGCATTTATCTTTATGTTAAGCACCCCTTAAGCATAATCTCTTGCATAAAATATGATTAGGATAATCACAGCCTACCATTCAGTCTACAAAGCATACACCCTAACATTCAGTTTAAAACAATACATCATAAAATCAAACATACATCACTCCATGCATCACCCTAACATAAAGCTAGAAATGGTGACTTAATTCTAAAGTGTGTGTGTATTAGGGCTTGTGTGGTATGCCTTAACTAAGCATTGTCATTATTTTCTAAGATGAAAGGGTTTAATTATAAAGCATGGTTTCACTTTAAGTGGTTTAATTGATTTGTAAGTTTTATTTAGTGCTTTCTTTTGTTCAATTTGGCTTACACCTAACAACTAAGTGTTATAAAGAGAAGAAGAGAGAGGATTACTCTCTTTTATCCCTACCTTAAGTCACTTCTAAAGCATATTAATTAGTTAATTCTCTTTAATGAATGGCTTATTATATGTTTTAATAAATCCTGGATTTAGGTTCACTTTAAATGACCTCATTCAATAAGAAAGGAATCATGATTAATTGGAGTTAATTACTATCATATGACACATGTGCATTCATTTCTTTCTATCATATGTAACATGCACATGAATAAATCCTAAGCATACCTATACATGCAATATATTTTAGCATACTTAAATGATGGATGTAAACATATACTTTTGGAATTTTGATGTTTCATTTGATTGAATAATTTTATCATATTATTTAAAGCTTTATCTAAATTCTTATATAAAAATACATAGGAATGAAATTAAATAGGTATGTGTCATTTTTAATTAGGAAAGTGAGGTAATCAAATGACCTCCTTAGGGCTAGCTAAAGTCTCGTGTTCCTGAGATGTCCAAACTATATACCCATTACATTCAAACATATGTAAGCTTATACACATGAACATAAGAAAGAAGGCTTTAAACTATGTGATTTAATCAATTCAATCACTTGAACAAATATGAATGCATGTCTTTCTTAGTATAAAATTGAGATTTTCCTTCATTAGCTAAATACACATTCAAATGTATACAAGTTTTAAGTAGGTACTTTGTCATTGTTAAACCAGGGGAGTGAGGTAAAGTCCTCCTTAGGCATACTTAAAGCCTTGTGTCCCCGAAATGTTCAGACTAGATATACCCACTACTCTTAAATACACATGAATGTATGAACAACCACAAGAATGGAAAAATCATGCTAAGGTTATAATTTTTTTTGTTTTAAATATTTATGCATATGGAGCAAAGTCTTATCTAAATTCTAGTATTGAAGCAAGTAAAAAAATGAAATTAAATGGAGTACGTGTCATTGTTAAACCAGGGAAGTGAGGTATTCAAATGACCTCCTTGGGGCTAACTAAAGTCTCATATTTTTGGGATGTCCAAGCTATATACCAATTTAACATTCTTACGTACATAAACCAATACATGAATGAAGGAAAAGAAACTTCATTTCATACACATAACCTATAATCACATACATCTCCTATGTATTTATAACTAGCATTCATAGCATATATAATCATTCATTTATAAGTTTGGAAAATAGATTTGAATTTAATAATGATAATAGCCACACATATATTAATTTAAATCAACACATGGTAGCTTGACATAAAGTAAACCATTTATTTTTAATTAATTTTGCAAGAGATGAATGCAAGAATCAAGTGATGTACAACATTTAATATGATTAGAAAGAAATAAAGGGACATAAGCACATGATTTCAATCAATCCAATTAACTCTTAAGGACAATCATATTAAATAAGCTCATTTAAAATAAACAAAAATTTCTTAATGTCATTTTTTTTTAATTTCATGATTGATTTGCTTTAAGAAATGTGAGAAAGGTTTGTTAATCCTAATCCCATTCCATGTGTGAGTTAATTTGATTTAAAGGGAAGCAATTAGATTGATTTTATGGATTAATTAGGTTATGGTGTGAATTAAATCAATTAATTAAACCCTTACCTATGTTACCTTAAGATAATTAATTAAATGATTATGAGCCAATGTAATATGCAAATGAATTAAAAAGTAAATAGCAATGCCCCTATGAAATGAAAGGCGCCTAATCCAATTAGCTCATTATCACTAATTAATTAAGCTTAAGGAACTCACTTAATTACTTTTATAATTTTCTCACACATGTGAGCTAACCATAATTTCATTAACTCTCTTTAGGTTATTAAACACCTAAAGCTCTACCCATGGATTAATTAAGGAAAATCAGATGCAATTATCCTTTAATTAGGTTAATCAAGACATTAATCCATTAATCCATTTCTCTTTTCTTAATTACCAAATTTAATTGATTATTCTTTGAAATGAAATGGGCTTAAGGGGGAAAAGGTTTGGAAAGAGGTCCCAACCTAATTCCATAAGCCCTCTCATTCAATTAAACATCATTTTGCATGATTTGAGTTTAAATTTAAATAATTAAGTCATTAATTAGTTAATTAATCCTTAATTAGCATTTTTGTTGAAAAAGAGAAGGAAACTTAGGGGAAAGATTAAGAGGGAGGCCCCAACCTAATTCCCTAAATATCCCCACTGATCAACAGTGATTAAGGGGTCCAATTTGCTGACTAATTACAAATCAAAATACTTAATTATCACTTAATTAAGTTAAGAAGGTAATTAGGGCTTAAGCAATCAATTTCCATAATTAATCAACCAAAAAATTCCAAGAAAAATTAGGGAAGCAGAGGTCATCCTCCTAAACATTCTTAGAAAGTTTAAAATTGATTGGCTAATTAGAGAGTAATTAGGCTAATTTAAATTTTTGTTAAACCCTAATTAATCCAAAATTAATGTTCAAAAGTAATTAGGATAATTTTAATGGATTCCCCTCTAAAATACCTTTGAAATGAGCCATTATTTATATATTTTGGATTTTTCTACAATTAGGTATGTATTATGGAAGTTTCAGCCTTAAAAATACATTAATTAGCCTTAATTAAGCCTAATCCCATTTGCACCACATGGCGTGCTGACGCAACGGACTTTCCACATGGCGCGCTGATGCAACGCGCTTTCCACATGGTATCGCGGGATTGGATATTTAAGTAGTCACATCTGTGCACTGAGTTAGCCGGTGGCAGATGCGGTATTGATCTCCATTGTCCGATCTCAGATCAAATGATGTAGATCAATCTAGTGGCATAGAGAGAGAAAATAGACTGATCTAGTGTGATCTGATTAGAGCCATCCATTCTAATCACATGGCATGAATGGCCCATGATCCTCCTTCCCATGAGTGATGAACTATGGAGGTAACTTCGATAGAAAATTTCCTATATCTACATTTTTGAGAAATTACCTCACTAGAGCTCAAGATCGATAGTAGGATTGATGGAGGTAGCTTTATCTAGTAAAGACAAGGCCCTAGGGAGTAGCACGTAAGCTAATTCCTCTTGATTCACTCGATGGATCAACTTCCATCACTGTGGAGCTCGGTGGTGATCGAAGTCCCTCCTCTGGTGGCTTTGGAGCTTAGGAAATGACTTGGGTAGGTTCAAGGATGTTCGTGGAAGGTATGTGTAAGAGGAATTTAATTTTGGTTGAGAGATGAGACAGCTTGGATCAGGATTAGCCTCCCCTATTTTGGTTTCATACAGGAAGAGAAAATGTTGAAGAAGGGAAGCTTGGAATCGCTCTGGTGATTGCAAGGAGGTTCGAATTCACCCATGGAAGCTCTTACGATTCATTTTGATGCATTTCCCATGTGAATTGAGGGGGTATACCCCTCAGTTTACTGAGGTTGATGGATGGGATTACTTCTTATTTTTTGGCCAGCCAGCCAATGCCAGAGCATCGGAGTGGTCACAATCAAGTTCACATGGCTCAGTTTGGTTGGAGGAAGGAGTGGGAGGTGGCTTGAGGCTTGATCTTAGCTGATCTCTTGGCCTGGATCCTTTGGTTGCTCAGTTTGCAAGGTAGGTGAGTTAGCTCACCTCCCTCTAGTCCATGGCAAGTCCTAGTCCTTTAGGGTAGGCTAGGAAGCTTAGGTGATCCCCTATTTAGAAGTTTGATGGCTCCCAAGGGTGGGAGGAGAGTGGACTTTGCCATATGAGGAAAGAATCCAATGTGGGAGAGGATCCATGAAGGATTTGCATTAGACTTGGTTCCAAATGGGTTTGGGCTGATTTTAGTATGTTCTAAGATAGGTTTGGGTAGGGTTTGGTCAGCCTCCATGAGTCATGGGATGGTTTCATAGGTTTTGGCTTCATTTGGTCAAATGGGTTCATGTTGGGTCATGTTGGGTCATGTTGGATTGGGTTGACCAATTGGTCACATTGGGTCAAACCAAGACTTGGGTTAGGTTCAAATGATGATTTGAAGAGTTTTATTTCAACTGGTTTCAATCAATTTGGCCTAGGTTTGATTTTAGCTCATTTGGATTCATATAAGTCAAATGGGCAAAGTTGACCAATTTGACCAAATTGGCCAAATTGGCTTAGGTTGGGTGTTGGTTCAAGTTATATTGATTAATTGAAAATGATTGTAGGCTTTTGTTTCAATTAATTTGGATTTTAGCTAATTTAACCCTTTAGGTCAAATTGGCCTATGTTGGGTCAAGTTGACCAATTGGTCAAATTGGGCTCAATTATATCTTTGGTCAAGTTCAATAATCAATATGAATTAAATTTGAGCCATTGGCTGCAATCAATTTGGGTAAGGTTGTGATTTGACCCATTTTGACTTTTAGACCAATTTGGGTCAACTTGGGTCAAATGGCCAATTAGACTTGGTTTGGCTCAATTGAGGGTCAAGTTATGTTCAATCATTGATCATGAGTTGGTATGAATCAATGGTTTCAATCAATTTAGTATATGGTGGGTTTTGGTTAGTTTAGGTTTCATTTTGACTAAAGGTTGACTTGGTCAAAGGACCAAGTTGACTTGGTTTGACCCAACTCAAGGTGATTGATCATCCTAGGGTGATTGTTGATCATGATATGAGGATTGGATGGGCTTGGTTCAATCTAATTTGGGTTAGATTAGAACTTGGCTCAAAAGGGTCCTTTAGGCCACTTTGGGTCAAGTGGACTTAAGTGGGTTAATTGGCTAGGTTTCGGCTTGATTCAAGTTTAGTTGAACTTATACTTGAGCCTATGATTGAAATATAAATCCAACTGTAATTAATTTGGAGTCCAATGGACTTTGGTTCACTTAAAGTTTTCAAGCTAAAAGGGATAACTTGGGCTTGACTTAAGTTGACTTGAGTTTGATTTGATAATTGTAGATTTCATTTATATTTGGATAGATGATTGATGGAATGATTGATTCATGGGAAAATTCATTGGTTTTGGCTTGGTTTTGGAGGATTTTGGTTAAGTCCAAGAAATTAGCTTAAAAGGCATAAATTAGATTTTGGTTTGATTTTGGATTTGGTTTTGGCTATTTGGATTTATATTTCATTTATATCTATGAATATAAATGAAGATATAAATGATTTATGAGAAAATCACTTGAGTTTGGAGTGATTTGGAAGCAAATTTGACCAAGTTTAATAATGTAAGTCAAATAAACTAAGAAGAAAATCAATTTAGTTTGATTTATTTTTGGTCATTTGAAAGTGGGTTTCATTTATACTTATGAATATAAATGAAGGATAATTGATTTATAAAGAAATCAATTAATTTTGGGTTGATTTGAGTTAAGATTTGGTTAAGCCTATGGAGCTAGGTCCATATGGCTTAAGAAGGGTCTTGGCTTGGTTTGATTTAGTTTGATTTGGTTTTGGTCATTTAAGTATGGAATTCATTTATATTTGTGAATATAAATGAAGGAATTATTGATTTATAAAGAAATCAATCAAGTTTGGGATAACTTAGGTGGAGATTTGACTAAGCTCATGAGAATGGGTCATATGGCTTAGGAAGGAATTTTGGAACTTGGATTTGATTTTGGGAATGAATTATTTGAAGTTGGATTTGAATTGGAATTTGATAGTTTGATTGAAGGACTAAATTGATATTTGAGAAAATCAAATGAATTGGGATTGAATTGGATTTGGTTAAGGTTAAATTCATAAAATGAGATCAAACGGCTTAGAAAGGGTTTTCAATTCAATCATAAGGTTCATGGAAAATTATGAGCTTGGATTTGATGGGATTGATTATGAGTCTTAAAAATTTGGTTTGAATTTGGCATGAATTTAAGGTTTGGTTTGAGAAGGAAAGCATGTATTGGGTTTAACCTATAGGGTAGGCAAGTTTTCCTAAGTCCCTAAGGTATGACTTATGCCTATGGCTAACCCTTCTAAGTCTCTAGGCTTTGGTTAAGTGTTCACCTAATCACTAGAAGTGTCATAAGACTAAGGAGCTCTTAATGTCTATAAGAGTCATAGATCAATGATTAGAAAGTTAAGAACTCACTCCAAAAGCGAGATCAACAATGAGCATGAGGCGAGGCAAATAGATGATGCCTCTCATGTTGCTGAAGAGGGTTCCTCTTGTGAGACCTCTCCATTCTGGGGTGGTAGTACATTCCACCTCCTCTCAGCATCAGAGGGAGAGGAGGATTATAGTAAGATTACTGCATTACCCCTATCACGTGAAGAGTCTGAGATACCAGATAGCGATAAGAGGAAGCTCTACACTAGCCTGCAATATGTTCTTTATCAAGTCGGCAGTATCCATAGATGCTCGAAGTCTAGTACTTTACATGATCTGAGGAGCCTGATCCCTAGGAGCATTAGGGAATAGATACATAAAGAGAGGGCCTCTGAGACCAGAGTTACTGCCCAAGCAGTCAAGCGTGAGAGGAGGAGGTTTACTAGACAATTGATGGCCTCCGCTTTGATGGATTTCCCTGATCAGTGAGTTATTAGAGCTAATGATTCTAACTGTATAGTCCTTACTAGTACCATCAGTTGCAGGAGGAGATCTCTAGCAAAAAAGCAGTTGGTGTTCCCCATACTACACTGCTCCACTCGTCGTTCACCTTTGCCAGTTCAAGTTCTAGCATCCACCATCCCCATGAAGTTCCAGAAGCCCTCTTCTGGAGAGGGAACTTCTCCACTAGTGATCCAGCTATGGCCTAAGGATCCCACTCCATCTATTCCACCCGTTGAGGTGAGGCCGAGCTCCCATGCTCGACCTTCCACTTCAACTATGGTAAAGAAGGAGTGGCAACCCAAAAGCATCGTGGTCCCTCCACCTTCATAGCAGTTGGAGGAAGAGAGGGGAAGGATACCAACATGGTCCCCATGTCAGTTGAGCCAGCCAGGGAGTGCACCTCGCCTTCTCAAAGTATTCAATGCATAGAGTTTACAGAGCTTAGTCCAGTGGTCAGTTGTCCACCAGCCTATCTTCCGATAGAGCAGGGCAGAGTAGATGATCATTCATTAGATGACATTCTAGAAGACTACCACGCAGAGAGATAGGGAGTGATCATTACCTAAAGAGGGTAGGGTTTATTTTGACTAACATGTTGGATGACCAACGTAAGTCCACATGGTTGATATCGAGCATGTGATAGCAGTATATCCGAAGGTGAGTTAAGGAAGGTGACACCTCTCACTCAACTCAACACCTCCTCCAACAAATCAAATAGAAGGATGATTAGATTGGTAAGATGGAGAAGAAGATAGAGGAGTTGATGGCAGCAGTTCTAGCCTTACAGAACCAAGCCCCAGTCTTACACCTTCCCCATTATGGCCGATTGTCCAGAGCTCGTACATTCTCTAGATCATCCTAAGTGCACTCCCATGGATGATGATGTTGGTAGCTTGCATAAGAAGGTCACGGATAGCACCTCCATGCATGAAAAAGATATATATAAGATGGTAGAGCAATAGATGAAGGAAGCATTGGCGCAAGCCTGGGAGAGCTCATCTGTTCCAAAGGGTAGACCCTACCTAGAGGAATTTTATGTAGTTAAATACCCTAATGGTTTTGTGTCACCATCCTTCAAGAGTTTTCATGGCAGTGGGAATCCAAGGAAGCATATTACACACTTTAGAGCCAATTATTGCAACGTCAGCGGCAATGATGCACTTCTTTTTTTGCCTCTTTATCAGTAGCTTAGCAGGTGCCTCATTTAATTGGTATGCTAAACTATCAATGGTTCTGTGAAGACCTTTTGCCAATATAGCATCTCTTCATCAAGTAATTTGTAGGCGCTCAGCAAAGGGTAATTGTAGGTGACCTCGTTGTAGAGAACCAAAAACTCAATGAGTCCCTGATTGATTATATTCTTAGATGGTGCAGCCTAAGTATGAAATGTAAACCACAATTATTTGAACAACCTGCCATTGAGTTAAGAATATCCATGGCCCAGTCACCTTCATGCTTAAGGACTTCACCATTATAATATTTGAGAAGCTAATCAGCAAGGCAGTTAACCTACAAAAGGAAGCCAAATAGTTACCCTTTTCAGACCAATCTAAGCCCAAGCCTCAGAAGATATTTTAGAAGAACCATGGAATAGTTGTATGTTAGTGGATAAGGGGAAGTAGCCAGCTAGAGTTCAATTTGAGAGGCCCAGATTTTAGTAGCCTCAACTACCACCTCCTCTTTCACCACCTCAACCACTATACCGGCTACTACCACTACCACAATAGCCTACTCAACAGCGGTATCCATACCCATCGCTAGGTAGCTATTTTCCACCTACTCTTGCTAAAAAATTAAGTAAGCCATACTCTTTCAAAAGAGAGGTAGTTAGGAAAATCTTCAAGAATCTCTTGAAGAAACCTGATTTCCAACTACCCGAGCCTAAGAGGCCGGAGGAAGTGGGCAACGATGATCTTAGATATTGCCCCTAGCACCACATGTTAGGCCATCTCTTAGAGGATTGCATCACTTCCGAAGACTGGCTTGAGCATAGCTACAAGTCATGAGCTATAGTTATCCCTAAGGAATACTTATTAAAACAACCATCTGGTTCTATTAGATTAATCCTTGTGAATACTTTCGATCCTCTTAAGACCAAATAAAGTTGGGATATTTCTTTATCCTGAACCTCTAAGAATATAATCTCTAAAATCAAGAAACTTTCTCTGTAGGTGCCTGAAGCAGCTCAAACTTTCAATACCAAGGAAGGTTTGCTAGCTATGAAGGACAACTCAGGGAGGGTGGAAGCCCAGTAGCATCATATGTCTACCACACTTGCCCGAGATAGATCTGTAGCGCAACCACCATCTAAGTCCAACACTTCTTCCATAGTTGCACCTACTACTGCCTCTACTAGCTCTTCTTCTACTGGCAAGAGAATTATATCTATGGATGAGGTCACCAAACCCCTCACTCTACTTACTTTACTTGATTTCTATCATGTACCTCCACCCAAATTAAACAAATCAATCAAAAAAGCTGATTCCACTTACATTCTTTCTACTTCTGATGCTCCTAGTTTTATTCTTATTGAAAGATCTTTGAGTCAAAATAACAATAGTAGCATAAATAATTCTGATTCTTTCCCCTCTAATTCAGAATCATATTTTCCTTCTTTGAATTAATTGGGTTCACTTCTTGATATTGACTTGGAGTCAACTGACTCTGAGGTTCCCGTAGGTATACTCGATGAGCAGGTAGAACTTTTCATAAACTCATCATTCCAAGATGTCATTGAAGTCAACCTACATAGTGGCAAAGTTCTACCTCCTTGGGTAGTACTTCAGGATAAGGGTAAACAGGTCATTAGTTTCAGTGAGCAGATAGCCTCTCTACAAGATGCTCCACCTCACAGATATACTTGTGCGACCAACCTAGAGTTGATTACAACATCCTAGCTCATCTTAGAAAGTTTCCAGCTAAGCTAAGCATATATGATGCCCTTATCTTATCCAAAGAAATGAGGGAACCTCTTATCAAGGCCTTACTTGCTCCAGAGATATGCTTAGCTCAGTTGACCACTACTAGAGAGGAAGCGCACTACTCAATGGACATCTTAGGAGTTACATTCAATGATAAAGACCTACTTCTAGGGATGATCGAGCACAACCATTCTCTCTACATTATAGTAGATGTTGGAAATTTTAGGCTATCTAGAGTTCTGGTTGACCCGGGTGCATCAATCAACATTATGAGTCTAAGAACCCTTGATTACTTGAGGATCGACATCTCTAAACTTTAAAAGGAGAGGTTGATGTGGAAAGGATTCAATGAACAAGGCAAGAGGGCCTTAGGCTCTATAGTGTTGTCATTAGAGATAGATGATTGGAAGACTGAAGCCAAGTTACATATAATAGACTTTGATATATCTTTAAACACTTTGCTTGGGAGACCGTGGATACATGAGAATGACATGGTTCCATCCTCTTTACATTAGTGCATCAAGTTCATTAAAGGTGGAATCAAGTATTGTGTCAAAGGAGATCTCAAACCCTTTTCATTTCATGTGGTCGAGATATATGGGGATGCAGCCTACTACATCCGCCAAAACCAAAAAGTATATTCTCATGAACTTAGTTAAAAACCCCATGTGGGAGAAAAAGAAAGAAAAGAAAAAGAAAAAAATATGAAAATGAAATTAAAAAGAAGAGGGAGCGAGAAATAAACTCAGGGGATGAAGTAAAGCTTAAGATTAGATTCTACCCATAATTCGTTACTCCCTTCAAACATGTGGGGAAGATGACCTGACCTCCACTAGAATGAGGAAGAGGCAAGTCCAAAGGCAGTCCCAGGGGTGGAAGACCTCCATACTTACCACCCACCAAGAGATTTATCTCAGCTACCAAGAGTACACCTGCTATCCATATAGACTTAGAGTCTAGTTCAGAGGATGAGTCCTATATGGTTAGCACACCGGCCAGCTCTTTTTAATAGCAGATCATATTAGAGGCGACACTCGAGCTAGACAATGATGAAGATCAAATTTCCAAGAAAAGAATAAGTGTATCCAAGTCATCTTTATGTGAAACTGTTAAGCATCAGTTGGGACCTTTAGCTCTAACCCCACTTTCCTCACAAAAAGTTGAGTGTTTGGTGGTTAAGGAAGCCCCTAAATCATCCATAGTTGTGAAGATTTAGAGGTTCTTTGTTGGAGCATCATCCTCAAGTCAAGAAGTTGATGTAGAACTTGAGGATGATTCAAATAAATATTTAATAGAATTGCCTTTTGATTAGTACTCACCTTTTGTTCATAATTTAGCAAACAAAGGGTAAATTCCACATACATGGTCCAAGAATAGGTCAAATTACTTAAAAGGTTATGAAACAATAAATGCAAAAGCTCTCAATCAACAACAGGATTAGGCTTTGGCCTGATAGGCCCAGTCGATGATGACGATTACCACCTAGTCATCACCAATTATTTAGAATCTGATAGGTTCTTTTTAGATCACATTAACTGATATGAGGAGGTGTGCTTAGAAATTTTAGATGATCTAGATGATTTCTAAGTCAAAGATGCACCTCCAGAGTTTGAAGAAGAAATCAAGTCAACCATCAATGAGCTCAAAGAAATCTATGTAGAAACTCATGAAAATCCACGCCCAACATACATCAATTCCTTGTTGAATGAAACTGAAACCAATGACTTAGTTTGGCTACTTACTGAATTTAAGGTCTGCTTTATATGGAGTTATGAAGAGATGCCCATATTGGCTCCTAACATAGCGTTTATAAGCTAGCAATACTGCCTGATGTTAATCCTATTAAGCAAGCTCCTAGATGCATTCGATTAGACATCAACAACAAGTCATTTCTAAAGTCAAGAAATTGATCGATGTTGGTTTCATCCTCAAGGAATAATACTCCACCTAGTTGGCTAGTGTCATCCCAATTAGGAAGAAGAATGGCCAAATTTGCATATGCATTGATTTTAGGGCTCTAAATAAGGTATGTCCAAAAGATGAATTTCCACTACCAATACTAGAATTGATGGTGGACACTGCCTCATCACATGCAATTTTCTCTTTCATGAATGGCTCATCTGGATACAACCAAATAAAGATGGCCCCTGAAGATGCAAAAAAATACTACTTTTAAAACCTTGATCAGAATCTATTCCTATAAGGTCATGCCACATACCTTGAAGTGGGATCAAAAGCAAAGAAAATGAAGACCATTCTTTGACTTGAGAGTAGTTTCAAATGATTAAGATAATTTAACCTCAAAATGAATCCCTTAAAGTGTGTATTTGGAGTAGCTTCAGGGAAGTTTCTTAGGTTTATTGTATAACACCGTGGAATCAAAATTGACTCAGTGAATATTAAAGTGATATTGGAAATGTCACTTCCTAAAAGTTTAACTCAACTCAGATCATTCCAAAGGAAGTTGGAGTATCTGAGATGCTTTATATCCAACTTATTAGGTAGATGCCAACTATTTTCAGCACTTATTAAGAAGGATGCCAAGTTCAAGTGTGATGATAAGTGCCAACATCCCTTTGAAGATGTCAAGAAGTACCTGATGTCACCGCCAGTTTGAGCAGCCCCTATATTAGGCAAGCATTTGATACTCTACACTACTACATTAGATGACTCCCTCGGCTCTTTGTTGGCCCAAGCCAATGATGAAGGGAAGGAAAATGTGCTCTGCTATCTCAGCCGTCGTCTAATCCATGTTGAAGCAAACTTGATTTGTAAAATCAATATAGTATCTCATGACACGATCGACGTTATCCATACGGTTGGCAGACTGGTCCATGATTTTATCACAGTTTGATTTCACCTTCATACCCCTCCATGCAGTGGAAGGACAATCACTCACAGATTTCTTAGTAGCACACCCACTTCTTGTTGATTCTCTGCTTAATGATGATCTCCCCGATGAACAAATCATGAACTTAGGGGATATTAACATTCGCCACTGGGAAATGTATTTTGATGGTGTGACTTCCTCTCAAAGAAGAGAAGTACCATAATCTACTCTTCCAGGAAAAGCAGGGGTAGGAATAGTTCTCCTAACACTGGATTGTGATATAATGAGATTCTCATACCATCTATGTGATCCTTGCACCAATAATAAAGCTGAATATGAGGCTCTGATTGCTAGTCTGGAGTTAGCCATTTTTCTAAGCATCCAAAACATCAACATCTATGGAGATTCCTAACTAGTAGTTAACCAAATCACTGGGTCCTACAAGTTTCTCAATCCTGGACTCGATCACTACCATAAATACACCATGGAGTTGCTGGCCCTAATCCTAAAGATTACCATCTACAAGATTCCTCAAGGAGAAAATTCCATAGCATATGATTTAGCTAAACTTTCCAAGGAGTTGGCATGTTTAAAAGATGAGTCCATATCAATAGAGATCCAAAACAAATAAATCCTATCTCTTATTGATACTGAACTCATCAAAAAATAATATCTTGAAGGGGAGGTTACCGTTGCCAAAAAGGATGAGGAGCTGGATTGAGGGCAACCATTCATAGATTACCTAAATAAAGGAAAACTACCTCAAGAGAACTGACAAACACATCAAATGAAGTAAAGGGCACATTCCTATGCATTTGTGGATGGTTTCTTATACTGGCAGTCCTTTGATCATATGTGATTATGTTGCTTAGACAAGCACGAAGCCTGTAAAATCATGATCAAGGTTCATTCAGGATTATGCGGAGCTCACCAATCTGGTCCCAAGATGAAAGCCAAAATCAAGAGATTTGGATACTATTGGCCATCGATGATCATAGATTGCATGGATGTAGCTAGGTGATGCCATCAATGTCAAGTACACAGCATGGTTCTGCACCAACCACCCAACGTTGGCCTCGCGGCCATTCGAGTGTTGGGGTACTGGCATAGTGGGTCCGATCGATCCTCCTCTTCCAAGGGCCATCGATTTATTTTAATTGCTACTGACTACTTTTTCAAGTGGGCAAAAGCAATTCCTCTTAGGGAGGTTAAAGCTCAGCATGTGCTCCAGTTATTCAGGAACCATATCGTATATATTTGGGTTGCTCACCAAATTATATTCGATAATAGTACTACATTCAAGAGCACCAAAATTAATAACTTTGCCCAGAGACACAACATAGATTACAGATACTTTACCATCTATTATCTGAGAGCGAATAGTTTAGCATAAGTCTTCAATAAAACTCTCATCCAAATACTAACGAAGGAACTTGATGACAATAAGGGACAGTGGCATGAGCAGTTAGTTGAAGCTTTGAGGGCTTACAGCACAACCTACAGAACTCCAACTCAGTCCACTATTTTCTCTTTAGTGGATGGGTTCAAAACTATTCTACCATTAGAAGTCCAACTCCCATCACTAAGGATAGCTATGGGTATCAAAGTCACAATGGAGTAGAACGCCAAGTTATGGTTAGAAGAGCTCAAAGGTTTGGAGGAGAGACACCTACGGGTATGTCAAAACCTCAAGTTGTACAAAGCCAAAATGATTCAAGCTCACAACAAGTTAGTCCGCCTAAAGCTTTCCAAGTAGGAGAGCTTGTTTTAGTTCTAAGGAGTCTAATTATTGCACGTCGTAAGATGGGAGGCAAGTTTGAATCCACTTGGAAAGGTCTTTTTACCATAGAGAAAGCCTACCAAGCAGGATCATATCAGCTTATTAACCATAAAGAAGAGTGTCTGATGCTTCTGATCAATGAGCTCTACTTAAAGAAATATTATCCATATAAATAATGTTTGAAAGCAATTATCATCAATGAAAAATTCATTTCAAATTCAATCTCTTCAAATTGAATGCATTTCTATCTATGAATCCTCCATGATGTGTTTAGGATAGGTGTAAGTGAACCCAAGTGGCATCTCATCCTTCATCAACACAGCACAAACATAAATTACACACAAAACATAAATAAATAAAAACTTATCTTTTATCTCAAGCTACTTTGAGTTGAGATAACGCCCCCAACAGCCCTCACTCAGTAGCTGCTTTAGGCCGGGTTGATTCGCTACCTAGCTAGTGTTTCATTCTAGTAGTCTTTCTACTTAGGAGGATGTAAGTCTCTCATGCTTTATTCCTGGCTTAACCGCTGCACACCAATGAAAGCCTTGTTAGTATGGTAGGCCTCACTTTGCAACTGGTAAGCTACCTCATGTTGGTTCTACTTTGGAAGATGTAAGCCTCCTATGCTTTCTTCTTGGACTAGCCTTCATACACTGACTGGGTCAAGTATATTTAAGGATTAGGGAAAGTCCCTCGGTGGCTCCTTTACTCCTAACTACTTCAAGTTTGGGTCTAGTCCTTCTTTGGGACTCCCCGCTTAGTAGTCGCCCTATGTCAGATAACATCTATCCTGCCAACAATAGACTATCTCGATGATTATTTACATCTATGAAGATGTAAGTCTCCTACGCCTTCTTTCTAGATTGATCGTGGCACATCGACGAGCACCTTAGGTTGGCTGGTGTTCTTTATGCTCATAGCAACCCACCGGTGGATGACACCGCTCATAGTAGATGTAAGTCCCTATGCTTTCTCCATGAGTTGGCCATCGTACACCTATAGGCTTTCTTTTTCAGGGACCAGGATAACGCACCTAGTGGTACCTCTCCTAGGGACACTCTATCTAGATCATGTTCTTGGACCCCATCTAGACACTACTCAGGTTACTATTAGATTGGGCAGTCCCCTTGTCCTAGTAGCCACTCCTGTGGTTGGAAGGTTTGTCTTGAGGATGTGCAGACTCTCCCTTTGGATGGGAAAACCTAAGACAGGTCTAGGCCAACATAACCCCTTCTCCATGTGGTCCATTGCACACCAACAGGGTCCATGCAAACATATAAACAAACAAAATATATTTTCTCTTATGGATTAGGAGAACAACCAAGTGGTACCTTTTCCCAAGCAGACACCCTATATTTAGGGCAGTGTCAGCAAAACTCCCTATAGGAAT
Source organism: Cymbidium sinense (assembly GCA_021442155.1). NCBI lineage: Eukaryota > Viridiplantae > Streptophyta > Magnoliopsida > Asparagales > Orchidaceae > Cymbidium > Cymbidium sinense. The sequence goes on from CM038229.1 coordinate 24,129,071, forward strand.
CGCCTGGCTACTCTTGAGTTGAGATAAGATCCCCAATGCCACTCACTCAGTAGTTTTCCTAGGTCAGGTTCAATTTATTATGCATCCAACAGGTCACCCCAATGGCTATTTTTTCTTTAGAAGAAGTAATTCCTTGCACTTTCTTCGTTGCACGATCGCTTCACACCGAAAGGCAATCCTTAGGTTGAATAGTCTCACCCTATGACTGGTCGACTATCCCTTTAGATTGGTAAATCTGAGGCAGGTCTAGGCTGACATAGCCCCTTCTCAGTGGGACCATCGCACACCAACAGCCATAACATGACACATCAAATTAAATTAAATCAAATCAAATCAAATCAAACTAATTCTAACTACTTTTGAGTTGAGATAAGATCCCCAATGACACTCACTCAATAGTCACCCTAACTCGAGTCTGATTTGTTGTGCATCCAACAAGTCACCCCAGCAATTATTTCTGCTTTGGAAGATGTAAGTCCTCATGCTTTCTTCCTAGCGCAGCTGCTGCATACCGAAAGACAACCCTTAGGTCAGATAATCTCACCCTTATGACTGATAGACTATCCCTTTAGATTGGTAAATCTAAGATAGGTCAAGGCCAACATAGTCCCTTCTCAGTGGGTCCATCGCACACCGATAAGATCCATAACATAACACATCAAATTAAATCAGATCAATCAAATTAAATCAAATTAAATTAATTCTGACTACTTTTGAGTTGAGATAAGATCCCCAGCAGCACACACTCAGTAGTCACCGTAAGTTGGGTCCGATTTGTTGCACATCCAACAAGTCACCCCAGTGATTATTTCTACTTTGGAAATGTAATTCCTTGCACTTTCTTCCCTGTAAAGTAGTTGCACACCGAAAGAAAACCCTTAGGTCAGATAGTCTCACCTTACGGCTCGTAGACTACTACTTTGGATCGATAAATCGGAGATAGACCAAGGCTGACATAGCCCCTTCTCAGTGCGGTCCGTCGCACAATGACAGGGTCCATACTCAAAATTAAATTAATCAAATCCAATCAAACTCATGCCCCCAATAGGTATGCCCTCAGAATAAATCGTATTAAATCCAAACCAACCTCATAGTGGAGCTCAAAACACAAATTAAACCAAATAAATCCATTTAGGCTTATATCTCCAATGGATAAGCCCCAAATTTAACCAACAAAATAAATCAAACCTAATTTTGTATCCCCTGTGGATTCCCTCCTTATGCCCTTAGCATAAGTTTATATTACATCCAATGCATGTGCAATTCCCCAATGGATCCCTCTTCATGTCCTTGACATGAAATCACTCAATTCAAATCAAATTTTCTTTGACTCTCTTATGCTTTTGGCTTGAGATGAGTTTCATTACATTAAGATCATAATTCTATCTACCCCTGGGTTTAGGTATAGGTGGTCTCCATTAGTGTTAGCAATCCTTTTTGGATGTTGTTGATCACCTCGATCAATGCCAATACATGTAGTGTGCCCTTCGCCACACCACGAATTGGGGTCCTTTGTTGACCTCACTTTTGGAGTGAGGATTCAATCTTCCCATCATAGACCTAGGAGTCTTCTAGACACTAAGAGCTCCTTAGTTCTAAGAAACTTCTAGCGATTAGGCGAACACTTAACCAAAGCCTAAAGACCTAGATGGGTTAATCATAATATTAGGCTATGCCTTAGGACTATGGAAACTCACTTACCCTATAACCTAACCAATCCATGCCTACCTCTTTAGCCTAAACCAAATCACAATTTTAATTTTTCCAAACTCAATCCAACCTTAAATCCATATAACTGAATGCCAAATCAAACCAAGATCAAATCAATTCAATCAAACCAAATTAGGATGAGTAGTGGCTAGAAGGCTTAGTCCTAGGGTGCCCTGTGATGCCTATGAAGCAAATATAACTAAATAAAAGAAGGAATAATTCAAATCAAAGGAAGGAAGAATGAAGACATAGAGATAGAAGAAAAAAGAAGTGAAGACCCCCGTAGCATGTATTTATTTATAATTATAATTATTCTTTTATATTCTGAGTTGTATAAGGGTTGAGCTCGACTACCCATCTTTTCTCTTTTCAGGGAACACAGCTGAACCTGACTGTACCGGCCTCTTATTGTTGCATGTTAGTTTATAAAATTGTTTGATGTCATGTTTAAATTATGCATTAGAATTACATCTTTTTCATAATTTCTTTATGTCTGATGCTTTAATCTATGGCCTGGATACAGTAGGCTCATAGAACAAAGTTAATTTTTCTATCTAACTAATAACTCATAATTAAGTTTTAAAGTAATTCATAACCTCACCATAAAGCCTAGGAGTTAGGTAAGGTAATTAAAAGATTTAGTAACCCTTTAGATGAATGTTTTATGTCTCACATCATGCATGCATATTCCTTCTACCATGAATATGGGGGATCTCCATCCTTACACGATAGGGGAACGCTTGACATGTGAGGGCATCCCTTATGGTGGAGAACACCCTCTTCTTACTGATTTAGCCAATAACACCATTTCATCATGCATTTAGGTAATAAAAATCTCAAAGTTATTGTCCAAATGAATAAGTCAAAATGAAATAAAAATTTGTAAAATTTTGCATTTGTAGACTAAGTCAAATGCTCTTACCACTCATGCTCTAATCTCTTATGGAGTGGGTTCAGGACTTTTTGTCTCTTTCTAATTGAATAACTACCCTAACTATCTTACAAATCATAAGACCGAACAACATGGTTTTAAATTATAAGAGGTATTAGCTAGCAACCACTCCAGGAAGTTATACATCTAGAAGTCAGACCGGTTTATCCTGTCTTATGGAGATGAACCCTTATGTCCACCTGTCACTTAGATTTAGGTCATGATTTAGCCTATGCTAAAACTATCTAGATTTAGAATCTGAGGTAGCTAGTTTCCTTCAGGCTATAAGCATAAATCCTCACCTCTTATGCATTTTCATAACTTGTGTTGGTGAATCATAAGCCCTAGCAATCCAATGAGAAGTCAACTCAGATAAATAAATCTCTTTAATTTCAAATATATAAAGTCCCACCATAAGATAGATTGGAATGCTCACTAGGTTTCCTAGTATCATGAGCATTTTCTACTTCCTCTCTTTGGATTCCAAAAATAAGTCTTCCACTTGGTCTCTCTCACTTGATTTTCCAAACATAACCAATTTCTTGATAGTGTAACCTTGAAATATTTGGAGATAATAATTGACTACTTTAATTAAGAGTATTCTTAGGACATTTTATTTCCTAAGATGTAAATAACTATGGAGGCTTGCCTCCATAAAAAACTTAAGAACTTGGCTTAATATAAAACCTGCTTTTACTTTTCAATATAAAATGGGCGAAAAATCTTTGGTATATTTAAAGACACATCATGTCTTAGGAGTCCTTATTAGATAATTTGGTCCATTATAGGGTGATGCCTCTATCTTTTGAGATAATACATCATACCTTAATGTTTTACCTGATCACTTCAATAAGTACCCTCTATAATCTACGTGGTGTCCCCCCCCCCCCAACACACACACACATCCAAAAATAAACACCATAATATCTCGAAGAGCTTGAAACTCTAGATGAAACTCGATTACAGGCCTAACAAAATCTAGAAATTTTTAGAGTAAGGATTACCCCAGCTCATCACAACATGGTTTGGCCAAGAAACCTCAAAGTAGATGAACTAGTACTGATACACAGAAAGCCTATCAATCCACATCAATGAGCCAATAAAAAGTTTGACTCAAATTAGGAAGGATCATTTATCATGAAAAAGTATACAAAGGGGGAGCTTATCAGCTCATTAATGCAAAATGGTTAAGACCTATCCCCATATAAATGGACAATATCTCAAGAGATATTATGCATAATAATTAAAGATGTTATGCTTTACAAATGCAAGAGTAAAAATTAACTTTAAATCAATCAACTAAAGGGACACTTTTCACTTAACTATTGTGTTTGGTATTATTAAGCTCAAAGAGATTAAGTTGAATCATGTTACCCTCTTTAGATAAGTTGAGCCAAGATAGATTAAATAGAGCCTATATGGAATTGGTATTTTGAGTTAGAACTTGGATTGTAATCATTTGGTTTGGATTAGGTTAGTTAGTTGACCATGAACTTTAGTTGAGTCTTAGGTATGTGAGGCTTCACTCCTCCTAAAGTAACTTCTAGTCCTAGGGTTGTACCCTTTGAGTCTCTAGGCTCAAGTTTAGTGTTCTATTAATCACTAAAAGTGTCCCAGTAGTACCAAAGTCTTAGTGCTTAAAAGAGTCCTAAGTCTAGGATGAGGGTAGTCAACCTCACTCCAAAAGTGAGGTTAACTAAAGGACCCCTAATAGGTTTGGTGTAACTAACAAGGAACACCGCATGTATTGGTGTTGATTGAGATGATCAAAATTTCCAAGAAGGTAATGAATGTAAGGAGGAATGCCTATACCTCAATGGAGAGGTATCAGAAGCTTAGTGGAAGTCACTCAGTCGAACTCATTTGATATGTCTGGTTGAATTTATTTGAAGAGTAGTTTCATCCTAGGAACAAGAGAATGAATCTGCTGGAGATTGAATCATGCCAAGGGCATGAAGGGAGGATTCACTAAATTTAGTTTAATTTATTGAGAATTGGTTTTGTGCTAAGGACACGAAGAGGGATTCACTAGGAATTGCACATGAATTTGATTGGATTATATATTGATTCATGCCAAGGGCATGAATAGGAATTTGCTAGGGATTAACAAGATATGGTCTGATTCAGTTATGTTGATTAATTTATTTGATTTTAGTGATTTATGTTGGTTTTAATTTTATATTGATTTTTTGAATGAGTGTAGACCCTATCAGTTTGTGATGGACCACACTAAGGAGGGGATACGGGAGCTTAAGCATGCTTTAGATTTACTAGCCCAAAGGAGTAGCTCGCTTATCCACTAGACAATGCTACCCAACCTAAAAGGAAAACTACTCGGAGAGGGGCCATAACTGCTTAATCTAATTCTAAAGTAGTCACTCAGGAAAGGGGCATCGAGAGCATAATCCTAACCTTAAATATATACAAAACTTAATTGGTGTGTGATGAATCACACTGAAGAAGGGCTCTAGAAACCAGCATTTACCTTAAATTTATTGACTCAAAGGGATAATCTACTGATAGCACAATCGAAGCATTCCAACCTAAGGGTTGCCTGTTAGTGTGTGATGTTGAACTAAAATGAAAGCTTAGGGACTCACATCTTCCAAAGTAGAATCAACCACCAGGGTGACCTACTGATTATGTAGTACCCTATTAGTTAGTGAAGGGCCACACTAAAGAGGGGCCACGAGAGCCTTGACCCACCTTAGATTGGGTGGGTGTTCAGTCGTTCCGCTTGGTGTAGGCCCACACGCTCAAGGATATATGACCATAGAAACATGAGCTTGTGATATAGCTACACCTAATTCCGGACCGATTAATGCGAGAACTAGAAAGAAAGGACCAAGATCTCCTATGAAATAGATCGATTATTCATTAATAGCAGTCCCAAGCAAACCCACCGATAATCTTTCTTGAACTATGACCGCCATCATATTAGCAAATAAACGTATCCCTGAGCTTAATGCACGAAAACAATGAGGGATTAGCTCAAGGAGTACTAAAAAGGGTGCTAATGGTAGTGGGACTCCTGCGGGTAATGAGAAGCTAAAAACATGAGCTTGTGATATAGCTACACCTGATAGAGACCCCTTCGAATTCCACTTTATTTCTCCCATAGATGCCAACAGATGAAAATAGGTAGAACAACTGAAACCATAAGCCGACTTCATGTTCCCATCGTAATCCACTGTAACACCCTAGTGAGGATTGTCTTTCCCCATAATATGTACAGTCCAATAGTGCAAATGAAATGACTGCATCGCCTGAATGAGAAGATGGTCTTCGCCTCAATGATGTAGGTGAACTTCCCCTTGGCCCTATGCCCTATGGAAAACATAGAAATAGAAGAAAGCAAATTGACTAACTTAGAAGATCCTGAGAGCTAAGACCCTGCCAATGCCCTTACGCTTCACCTGCGGCATCAAGAACTCGCCGGGTGCTTTTGAAATGGAAACTCCCCATATTCTTCATCTCTTCTCTCTCATGTTCAAGTAGAAACTGACAGGTGAGCTTGATGAATTGACCCAATCTTCAAGGATCCATCCAAGCAAGAAGTCAAGTTCAGGTCCACCCTCTGGCAACAATCAAACTTACTAGCCCAAAGGGGTAGTCCATGCATCAGTAGAATGATGATACCCAACCAAAGTGATGGTTACTAAGAAGGGAGAACTATCTAATCCAATAATAACTTGGGTCATGTCTAGATGAGATCAGAAAGATGTTATGCAAATAGAATGCCTATATAGAAAAGGTCTCACTAGGGGTGCTATCCTAATCCCTAAAATATATGAAGCCTATAGGTACATGGTGGCAGATTCAAGAAGAAAGTGTAGGGATTCACATCTACTTGAATGGTGCTATCCACTTAGTGGATTACCATTAGCAAAGCAAACACCAACCAACCTAAGGTGCCCATAGATGTACTATGATCAATCTAGGAAGAAAGTATCTGGGACTTATATTTTCCTAAGAGAAACTGATCATCGAAATAGTCTGTCGTCAACTAGTAAACTACTATCTGACTTAGGGCTACTACTAAGTAAGAGCCATTGGGGTTCTACTTTGACTTAGTCGAGAGAAAGAGGAGCCACAGGGGATCTTACCTTAATCATTAGATATATATACTCGGACCTAGTCAGTATGCAATGGTCAACTCAAGAAGAAAGCTCAAAGACTCACATCTTTTGAAATATAATTGACCACATTAAGATATTCTATTGATTATGAAATAAGACTTACCAAACTGACATGGCACTCATCAATGTGCAACAACCACACTAGGAAGAACTCAAAGGGACTCACATCTTCTTAAGTAAAAATAACTATTAGGGTGACTGACAAGCCAAGTAGTGAATCGAACCCGACCTAGAGCAGCTACTAAGTGAGAGATGTTGAGGGTCCCATCTCAAATTGAAGTAGCCTAAAATAATTGGATTTGTATTTAATTATTTTACATTTATGTATGGTTTTGTGTTTGTGCTGTGCAAACTAAGATTAAGATGCAGTTTGGGTTCTCTTACACCTATTTTGATGGACTAGGAGACAAGACATGTTTCTAAGCATTGATAATTGGATAATGTGATTTTAATTTGAAGAGAGATATTTTATTGATGAAATTTTATTTTAAACATGGTCATGTATAATATTTATTTAGGTAAATTCCATTGATCAATTGATATGATCCACCTTAGTAGGCTTTTTCTATACCGAAAGGATCTTCTCATGCTAGTTAAAACTTTCCTCCCATCTTGCGATGGACCATAATTAGTTTCTTTAAAACTAAAATGAGCTCTCCAGCATAAAAATTTCTTGGGCACACCAACTTATTATGAGCTTGAACCATCTTAGCTTTATATAACTAGAGGTTTTTGCATGCATGTAGGCGTCTCTCCTCTAGACCTTTGAGTTCTTCCACTATAACTTAGCATTTTTCTTAGTTGTGATCTTTCTACCCATGGCTATCCTTAATGATGGGAGTTGGACCTCCAAGGAAAGAATGGCTCAGACCCATACACTAAGGAGAAAGGGGTGGATTATGTTGCAGTTCTATATGTTGTGTAGTAAGCCCACAAAACTTCAATTAACTACTCATGCCACTGTCATTTGTTATCATCGAGCATTTTCTTAAGGATCTACATGAGGGTTTTGTTGAAGGCTTCTACTAATCCATTTTTCTGTGGGTAGTAGATAGTAGAGTACCTCTAATCTATGTTATGTCTTTTGGAGAAATTGTTGATCTTGGTACTCCTGAATGCAGTGACATTATCGAATATAATTAGACTGGGTATTCCAAATCTATATATGATATGGTTCCTGAAAAATTGAAAGACATGCTAAGCCCTGACTTCCCTAAGTGGAATCGCTTCTACCCACTAGGAGAAATAATCAGTGGCTGCTAATATGAATCGGTGACCCTTTGATGAAGGGGGATCAATTGGACTTGCTATGTCAGTGCCCAACATTTGAATGGCCAAGAGGCTACAATAAGATGCAGAATATTGGGTGGTTGGTGTAGGGCTACCCCATGCACTTGGCACTGATGATAGCGTTTGGTCATACCTATGTAGTCTGTAATCATTGATGATAAATAGTATCCAAGTCTTTTGGTTTTGGCCTTCATCTTGGGACCTGATTGATGAGCTTTAGATAATTCTGAGTGTACCTTGATCATAATCTTATGGGATTTGTGTTTGCCTAAATAGCATAACCACATATGATCGAATGACTATTGGTATAAGACAACATCAATGAGAGCATAAGAGAGTGTTCTTTGTTTGATCTGATGGGACTAAGATTTCTCTTGAGGTAGTTTTCCTTTATTTAGGTAGGTCAATGAATGGTTGCCTCCAATCTAACTCCTCATCTTTTTTGGCAATGGCAACCTCCCCTTCAATAAGAGAGAGGGCTTGGCTGTTGTGAACCTCTATTGATATGGACTCATATTTCAAACGTGCCAACTCATTAGCGAGCTTAGCTAAGGCATCAACTATGGTATTCTCTCCTTGAGGGGTCCAATAGATAGAGACCACTGGGATCTGGGCCAATAACTTCATGGTGTATTTATTATAGTGATGGAGTTTAGGTTTGAAAACTTTATAGGACCCAACGATTTGGTTAACCACTAATTGTGAATCCCCAAATATGTTGATGCTTCGGATGCCTAAAAAGAAGGCTAACTCTAGATTGGCAATCAGATCCTCAAACCTAGCTTCAATATTGGTGTAAGGTTCAGATATATTGTGAAAGAATCTCATCATACTATAGTGTAGTGTTAGGAGGACTATTCCTATCACTGCCTTACTTGAGAAGGTAGATTATGGTTCTCCTCCTCTATGAGAGGAAGCCGCACTATCAAAATACATTTTCCATTGATGGACAGTTGTATCCCCTAGACTCATGATTTGCTCATTGAGAAGAGCATCACTGAGAGAGAAATCTGTAGGGAGAGGGTGCATTACTCGAAAGTCAATTAGTGCTTATCCTTTGACTACACAAAGGAGTATGAATGTGATGTCAAACTATGATAAAATCATGGACCATTGCCAACCATTTGGATTGCATCAGTCATGTCATACGATATTGTAGTGGATTGATTCAAGAAATCAAGTTTACTTTATGAGAAAGCATATAATGCTGTAGTTTTGGGCTGCAAAGATTAGAGCTAAGTAATGCTCTCAATGGGTGGATAGTTCACCTCAATAGGTATTAAACATCGACTAAGATACTAAAGTGCATATTCTTTCCCTTTATCATTAGCTTGTGTCAACAAAGCACCGATGGAATCATCAAATACAGTAGTGTAGAGTATGAGGGGCATGCCCTGAATATGAGTGGCTAAAACTGGTGATGTCATAAGATACTGCTTGACGCTTTCAAATGCATGTTGGCACATATAATCCCACTTGAACTTAGCATCTTCTAGACTAGTGCTAAGAATTGTTGACATTTGCCAGATAAGTTGGATATGAAGCATCTTATATATGTCAACCTCCCTTGGAATAATCTAAGTTGGGTTAGACTTTTAGGGGGTGACATCTCTAATATCAAATTGATCTCCTCAGGGTCGATCTCAATCCCATGGTGTCAGGCAACGAACCCTAGGAACTTCCATGAAGTTACCCCAAATGCACACTTAAGAGGGATTGGATAGACCTAAACCAAATTCAAATCCAAGCCTAAAGAAATTGAAATCTAAAGACACTTGAATTTAAATCAAAGTGAATAGGGTAATTAATCTAATTATTCTATTTAACCTTAAATCCATTTACACTTATAGAAACTCAAACCAAACTAAAATAAATGCAAATCAAAATCAAATTAAAAGCATGAATAAATTTAATCTAAATCAAGGTTAAGAAGTAGTAAACCCTTTTGCCATAGGTTTGACTTATGTGGGTCCACCAAGTTAAAGGTCAACCAACAAAAAAATTGATCAAATAAAATCATTCAAAATGGTCTAAATGATAATAAATTCACATTTAAACATAAATTTAAGAGAATATAAATCTAATAAGCTTTAATTAGGCTAAATAGGTCATTTGACCAAAATAGCCTAAATGGACCACGTGGGATTCAAATCCAGACCAAATCAAAACTAACCAAAATTAATTGTCCAAAATCATTTGGAAATGACAATCAAAACACAATTCAACACATCATTGGGTCTACTTTGAACAATTTGGTCATTTGACCCAAATGGACCCAAACTTAACTTATTTGACTCAATCAAATTCAACTTAACCCATTTAGGATAAAATGGTCAAGTTGACTTTGAATTGAATTAAATCTTCCTGTGGCATAGGTTAATTGGATTCTAAATTATTTAATAGATAATTAATAATGATTTAAACTAAAATCTAAAACCAATCAATGAAAAGAAATGTGATTAAAGCATTTGAAATTAAATTAAATCTAATGGCATAATTAACCACCAAATGAACTAAAGCTTGAACCAAACCCATTCAAATCCACCTCAACTCATCCGAACCCATCCTAAGATGGGTTAAGAGAGAATGACAGCAAGCTTAAGCAAATGAACCAATCCTAACTAAAATCCAAAAGGATGGAATATGCCATGGAAAGTAAAGAGAGTATGAAGCTAAATTCAAATTCTCTAATCCCTCATCCTCTTTGCTTTCCCACCTCATCACCTCTACACAATTGTTAAACAACTGATGATCTTTGGAGCTAGCCTCCCAACATAAAAATTAAGCATGGCTGACTAAGAAGAAGGGAAAATGCATAATAGGCTCTCGGCCTATAATGGCAAAGAGAGATAGAGAGCATCTTGAATCAAATTGACTATTCCATTACCTTTCCCACCTCATACAAAACTGATCGCAACCTTTCCCCAATTCCCTCACCTCTGGGAGATTGAAGAACAACCAAAGCTAGTGGGAAAGAGGCCAAGCTTGCTTTATAGGGCAATCAATGATGAGAGGATCCAATTTCTTCTTCCCATAGCCTTGTCGCACCATTCAGAAGCTATTGGAGTCAACCCCATCACTGGAGATCACCAGAATTGAGGTATGCCATTAAAGTCACCTCTGAAGCTTTCATTTTTTGAGCTTTTCAAAATGAGTTTGATCTAAAGAAAGATCAAACTATACAGATCCCTTCTATTTCATTCACTTATGGTTTTGGAGTTGAAATCGAGTGATTTTAACTATTGGATCACCAAAAATCACCTTGAATCGATGATGGCTCTTAGTATTTATGTCTATTGAAGGATAGATAATCTCCATTATTCATTCCTTTTGTTAGGAACAGATGGCCAAGATTTAGGAAGATCATTTGATTAAATCCCTTAAGGAAATCATAGATTGATCGGATAGCCCATAAGAATCCTGCATGCACCGCCACCTCAACATGTGATCCATGTGGATCCCTTATGGACTGAAATCATAGCACTGTGTGTAAAGCTGTGCCACATCGGATCTATGTGGATCTGATGCGGTTTAAGATGAAATTCAACATTTTTTAATTAAATAATTATAAAAACTGAGTAAAACTTTAAAAAATCATAATAAATTATATATTAAGAAAATAATCAAAATAAAAGCTCTATGGATTCATCTTAGTGAGAGGAATTAAAATTAAAATTTCTAATTAGTTTTTGGGTATTTTTACATTAATTTGGGTTTAAATGAAAATTTTTAAACCTATATTAATCCCAAATCATTGATCAAAATGATTTGAAACTTTGGGGAATTTAAATTGGAGTTAAGATACACATTAAGTGAATTTTTCATAATTAATTCAATAATAAATCTAAATATATGAACTTTTCAATCATAAACCTTAATTTTAATAAAAATAAATTGAGAAAAGCATAAAAATAATCTAAAACAACATAACACACCCTAATGAATTTACATAAACCATTGAAACCCACTGAAACTTAGTAAACAAAATAACCTAATTTAGTAATTAATTTAATTAATTAATTCAAATAATTAACCTTAACTTATAGAAATCATAATAAATTAACCAGAACTCCCAAAATTATAAATAAATCTTCATTGGATGCATCTTTCAAAGGGAAATCAAGGAAAAATAAAACCTCTAATTAGTCATCATTAAATTAGGCATAATTTAGCTTTTAATAATTAAAATCTTAATTAATCTCAAATTACACTTATGATATAGGTAAACTTTATGGGAATTCAAATTGGCAAGGAACCACACTTGCTATAAAAATTTCATACCCAATTGACTTCTCGATTGGGAATTCTTGAATTTTCAAATTTCTTGGTCAATTTAAAGAAAATAATAAATAAAAAAATCATAAAAATTATAAAATCCATAATACAAACTTAAAACACCATAATTAATATCAAAACACATAAATAAAAATGTCCAAGCAATTTGAAAGTAAAGGAACTTAATTAAACTTGAGTTAAGGATTAAGAATAATTGATGAAATGGAATTTAATTACATTCCAAAATTAATAATCAATTAAACCATGATAAACCCACTAATAAATCGAAATAAAAAATTCACTAACCTTTGAACTTTATAACCTATCAACATATGAATACATTAAGGTTATTTAGATTAAGGATTAAAGTTGCTACAAATGTAAATGTGAAAGATTTAGTATAATTGAACTTAAAATGACATAAAAGTTAAAGTAACATAAGGTAAGTTTAATTCACATAACATAATAATAACCCTTCCTTAAACTTCTTTGGTCATGATGAATAAGGGAAATCACATTATACTAAATGATAAAAAAAAACTTTTTAAATAACATAATTGTCATTCCCTTTAAGTTAATTGAAATGATTTGAACTATTTCAGAATACATAACTTGGTATCAACCATCTTAATCTAAGTTCATTAATAAGCATTGAAAAAATTAATGAAATAAATAAATTGAAATAAGAGAGATCAAACAAAAAAAAATAAATTTTGAATAATCAATTCAAGATGATAAAAATTATGCAAATGGGTAAATTGAATAATATTAAACTTAAGATTGAATGTAAGTTTTTTTAAGTTAATAAATACCAACTAAATGAATAAATGAAATTAACTTGGAAAAAAATATGATTAATACATCCAATTGTAATAAGCAAACTAAATCATCCTAAAATTAGATAACCAAAAAGTAAACAAAAAATAATAAATTTAACTTAATGAAAGATAAAGAAGAAAGATAAAACATAAGGATAAATAAAATCAAACATAAAGGTTTAACCTAAACTAAACATAACAATGCTAATGAACAGAAATAGAAAAGAGTGAAACACATTAACTTAAATATGCTTGGTTGACAAAATGAACACACATTAAAATAAATAAATATCAAATATGAACATCAATAAAAAAGAATGAAAATAAATCAAATCAAAAGAAATTAAAAGAAGAATCAAATTTCAAAAGATTGAAAATTAGAATTGTATTCATCTAAATGAATCTAAGAGGAATACATTAAGATACTTAGGAGCTTAGTTAGACCTTTAGAATGAATCTTCATCTTACAATGAAGGTTTCATTCTATTAGGATTTAACATGTTGAATAGAATGTGTTCCACATAAAATGGAACTTATTGTATCCTTCATTCTTGAAAACCTAATCTCACCATAAGGTAAAATGTACCTAACATGAAAATGAAATTTCAAATCTTTAAATCAGTTAAATTGAACCACATGTGGTGAATTAAACCCATTTAAAACTAAATAAAGTTAAAAGAATTAAAATAATATTTTCATAATCCACGTTATATGGTTTATAGTCTTGATAGCCGAGATCACAGAGTACTGGTCCGAAGGAAGTCTTGATATTTCAAATCTCTGGTATAACAATTACATGTACCTATGAAGTAAGATTATGAAAATTACAAGTATAAAAAATAAAATAAAATTAAAAGTTAGAAACATAAATTGAAACTGAAACTAAAAAGGTCTAGCAATGCCTTCTTGTATAAACCCCCATTCTTCACATATTAAATCATTAGGTCACAGACCCTAAATGTATCATTCTATGATATTCAATGATGTTGTCATGTGAAATGCTTTTTTTTTGTGGTATACTATTTTAGACTGGATGGCTAGGATTGATTATCGTTAGTTTGGATGGAAGGACATTATTTTTAGAACTAATGTTATCTTCTATAGGGGGCTGTGCTAAAAAAGGATTGTTGTCATAAATAAATTATAAATGTTGTTTTCTTGCATGTATGCTTAAGTCCATTAGCATAGCCAAATAAGACAAGCGGGCTTAGCAAGCAGCTAATGCTAAGCCCATATGTTTGTAAACTATAACTGTTGTATGTTGTTTATATTTTTCTAACATCAGTTTTGTAGGGCTTAGAATTTACTTTTAAATTTCAAATAAAATTTTGAGCTTAGAATTAGGTTAGGATCTATGGGGTCTAGGATTAGCAAGAGCTAACCCTACTATCAGATAGGTGCAGAGGTCCCTGAAGAAGGAGATGATCCTAGAAAGAAGACCCATAGATCTAAACTGTAGTTCTAGGCTGGGCTCTATAAGGGTAGAGCTCGGTTGCTCATTTTCCCTTTCTTCTAGGTTGTATAGCAGTACCTGGCAACATTGGTCTATTCATTAATTTAAATTGTCTTACTTTATTTTGGGTGCACAATAGAATCAACCTACTTTTCTATATTTATTTCTATGTTGTGTTTTTGTGATGGATGTCTCGATGATTAGGCTCTTAGAAAAACTAAATTTTCTACCCAGTTTAAATCTAATCAACTCAAACACAAAAATAAAGAAACATGAAACTTCATATAAATTATAGCCCTAGGAAAAAAAATATAAAATCAACTAAAAACAATTAGCTTTTGCGAACCATGCTAGCATATTGTTCTAACTCCATGAATTGGGCAGTTGACCCATTGCACATAAGGGACATTTGACCTTTGAGGATGGTCACCTTCTTGGGGAAGTCTGTCTTATCTTATTGATTTGGCCCATGACCACTTCTAATTGCATGAAATTTAGGCATAAAATGTATATTGCAAGACCTTAAATGAATCATCTGACAAAACATCTAAAAGTTGAAAAATGTGCATTAATTAGGTGCATAACATATCTTACATGATCCTAGCGATTGGGGAGTGAGTCTAAATTCTTAGAATCTTTTCTAAGAAGATAACAGCCTAACCATCTTGCATTCATGAGACATGGTGTCATGAATTTAAATATGTTTAGGTGGTGTTAGTTGGCTGCCCTTCTAAGAGGGTTATAAGTCCAGAAAAGTTAGGGATAGGTTTATTCCCTCAAATGAGAGGAATGGCCAATAATTCTCTAAAGTGAAATTAGGTCGAGCATTTGACTTATGTTTGTAGCACTTATAGACTTATGTTCTAAAGAATCCTCACTGGAGTAAGTCTTCAATTTTAGGCATTTCTACAGTCTTATGTTGTTAGAATCTAAGCCTTATATTTTTGACAAAATGTCAACTCTAAATTAAATTAAATTTCAAAATTTATAGCCCAATGGTAGGATAGTTGAAATGCTTACTGGACATCCTAGTATTAATAGGTATTTCTTACTTAATTCCAATTTTCTTCCAAAAATAAATCTATCTACTTTGGATCATTCCCAATTGAAATTCCAAAATATCATTTCCTTTGAAAACCAGCATAGAAATTCTTAAAAATAATAACTTATTTCTTTAATAGAGACCATTATTAAGAAAGGATCCTTCATTCCTAAGATGTAATTAACTATAAGGGCTTGCCCTTATATGGAACTATGAACTTAGTTTAAAATAAACCATGCTATACTTCTCATGTAATTCAGGGGAAAACGCATTAGTACATTAAAGACCCATTATCCTTAGGAGTCTTTTATCAAATGATCAAATCCATTATAGGATAACATGTTTACCTTTCGAGATAATATGCTTACTCTTTAATGACACATTTGATCATCTAAATAAGAAATTCCTAAAATCCTCTGTGGTGTCATAAATTTTCCCACAAGTACACCTATCATTTAAAATGTCACCTAAAAAGAATTGAGCTTCAGAATAAGAGTGTATAGCACTGCATTTTGATGCCTAAGCATTGGTCCATTAAATTTTAAATTTATTAAATTTCAAACAAATGTCTTTGTTCATTTTCCATATGAACAAGTTCATATCTATCCACCATGTGGAAAACCCTAATTTTGGTATTCCGAAAAAGGTATGTAAGTCCAATATTTTATTTATTTGTCATGAGAACACCTCATAATTTGTTCGCCATATGAACAAATTCATATCCATCCTCCATGTGGAAAACCCTAATTTTGGTATTCCAAAGGGATGTAAGCCTAACTTCTAATTCATTCACCATATGAACATCTGCCTGTTCTCCACGCAAACACCTTATAATATGTTCACCATGTGAACACTCTTACACTACTTACACTAAAATTCTAAGTTTACTCAGGATACTTGAAGAGAGGCAACCCATGCTTGCTAATTAGATTTTATAGATATTATAGCTATGTCTCTCTCATGTTGGTAGGCTAGAATAACATAATCTTGGGATGATGGAATTATGGGATCTTGATCGGGAGTACACTCTTATCTCCTTTAGATGATCATCTGAACCACACCATACCTCTAAGACACTAATGCATATCAGATAAATATGTTTATTTCTAATCTTAATCGAGAGTGCTCACTTGTTGTGATAAAATGGGTGATTAACTATAGAGGCTTGCATCCATAGGAAGCAGAATGCAAATCTAAATAAACCTTAACATGATGTTATGGAAAATCTAGTTGAATATATGTCAATCTACCTCATGAAACAATATACTCTTACCCATCTCATCCAAAGATTATGAAGCGATCTTCAATGGTGTTTTTTTAACGATCAGATTTTTGACAACTCCACTAAGGATTACTTTTCTCTCCATCTTTGGTTAAAAAAGTAAAAATAAATGGTGTCCTAGCAATATCATAGGTTATATTCTTTAGATTCTTTGATTCTAATAGAACTTGACTTTAGATTTGCACTCAGGTTTGAATAATCCATGGCGAGCTCAATAAACATAATGACTATTAAATTAGGGGAGGGATGCACTGTCAGATTCCCCTAAGCTATAATCAACACCAGTTCCCTAGAGCCACTATCCAGTTCAGAATAATCTTTGAGGTTGTTCAGTTTCTACCAGTTGAATCCATAAATGAATTCATACCTAAGGTATCCAACAAAGAAAATAGTTCAAACCTAATCAACTAGAACAAGCCCACGCCTAACACAACCTCTAAGAGAATATTTATCCTTGATAGGTTATCAAAGATAGCTCTCATAATGTATGCTAAGGATAAAATGACTTCCAAGGATAAATTGAAATTTATCATCGTCAACCCAATTAGTAGTGTGTCTGAGGAATAGAGCCGACACAAAACACTATCCTAGCTCCCAGTGGAAAAAATGACCACGAAGAATCTTCTTCGGGACTAAGATATCCAAATGAATCAAAGAAAATACAATGCCTCTCGTAGAGCTACTAGATTACCTATTCATACCGAGCAATAATCTGATCCATAAGTTGAGGCTAATATACCAACTAGTGACAACTTTGACCAACTAAGATGGGACAAAAGAATCAATTCTGAAGGAGTTATGAGAAATCTTTCTAGGGCTAACCTGCAAGTCTCATGTCACAAAATCAACCACTGCAAAGGGAAACTATTTCTTCCTAAATTTATAAGGTCTTGAAGATTGTCAAGAATACAGGTC
Source organism: Cymbidium sinense (assembly GCA_021442155.1). Taxonomy (NCBI): domain Eukaryota; kingdom Viridiplantae; phylum Streptophyta; class Magnoliopsida; order Asparagales; family Orchidaceae; genus Cymbidium; species Cymbidium sinense. The sequence continues at coordinate 24,146,926 of CM038229.1, forward strand.
TTCAAAGAAGGATCAAGAAATTGGTGAGCTAGGTCACCAAACTAATAAATTCCTACTTTAAGAGAAGTAGGAATATCATGAAGTATCATCTTGCACTTCTTGAACAAAAATTAAGACAAACAAATTTGATGATCAATGAGCACCGACAATAAGCCATCCAATCTAAAATAAACAAATGGCTAGTTATCGGGAGGTCTTGACAATAATATCAAAGAAAGTGATATCACCCAAGCTGTTCCAGCCTAATTGGTGAGCACCAAGGTGTAACATCTGAGACTCATTCTCAGAGATCCATCACAGGGAGGTTCCTACTGATATAGAGGGCCAAAGGATCAAATGATGTTAAAGATAAGTGAGCTCAATATGAATCAACTCCCCTAGATAATGAATAAGCTTACTCTTCTATCATCAGCTAGAAGCATCAATTTGAAAAGAACCGTCCAATGCATGATGACATAGATGATCAACTTTTTCGGGAAGATGAAGATCTCCCAACCAATGAAGAACTACAAAGTTTAGACCTCCAAAATAATAAAGATACTGATTACATGGAGGTCGAGATCATTCATATGGTTGACACTCACCAAAAAAATAAAGTGTGGCATTTGAACAACAAAGCGAGGAGGATCAACAGAGAAATCCAAGTCACAGATAGCCTAGAGGTGAGGCTCAAGTAGAAGTGGAAGTGACTCAAGAAGAACTCATGGACCAAAAAATCAGTCAGCTCAACAACTGCCTTAATGAAATGAACAAGTTGATGAATGAATTATTTAGTCAACTAAACTTCATAGCAACGACAACATAATGGATACCTCAAAAAAATCCACTAGAGATAGATAATCTAATAGTGGAGAATGAGAGTGTACAAACTGCTCCACCCAATTTACCAGCAGTTATAACACAAAGACAAGAACTTCTAAGGGAAGCCATATTGAACCCTAATCATGAAGTTAATGTTATCACAAAATCCCAAGTGGAAGACCTCATTAGCCAAAAGCGCAAAGCAGTGATAGCCTCAGAAACTACTGAACAACTTATAGGAAAAGAATGACCATATCTAGCTGAGTATGATCAAGTATGATACGTTAAAAGATACATCATGTTGAAGTTTAATACTTTCTCAGGCACAAAAGACTATGATAACACTTAGCTTCATTTAAAGCATCATGCAAAAAATACTGATAAAAATGACGCTTTAATGCTACCCCAAATCATTAGTAGTCTCACCCATTCGACCTCTGAATGGTATGCTGAGTTATGTAATGACTCAGTAAAAACATTTGCTAAGCTAGAGGCACTCTTCATCAAGAGATTTGTAGGCACAATAAAGAAAGTACCAATTATAGATCTTATCTTGGAAAAAAAGGAGAAAAGATGAGAGTGTCACTTAATATATCATTAGATGGAGGAACCTAAGCATGAGATATGATCAGTAACTCATAGAAAAGTATGTTGTGGAACTCCGCATAGGAAATATTGATGATCAAATGGCCTCATACCTTGCCATGGCTACAATCAATACATTCCAAGAAATATTAGATCATGTAGCCAAGTTTGAAAGGTTGCTTAAATAAAAAGGGATTAATTTGGGCTATAATAATAACTTTGCTGGAAGAGGAAAGCAACCCAAGCTATAAGAGTCCAAAAAAAATTATCTGAATTCAACATTCACATTTATAGTGGACAAAAAGGAAAATGGAGGAGCATTAACTTCTCGACGGGTCACAAAGCCAACAGAGAAAATAATAGAGTACCAACTATCCAGGAGAAGATGGTTAAGTATTACTCATTTAATAGAATGTATTGCTAAGATTTTTAAACATGCCTTAAAGTTAGGATTACAGCTGCTTGAGCTGCATCAATAGATCAAGTAGACAAGGTTGATGATCCCAACTATTGTACCTTCCATAAGATTATAATTCACCCAATTAAAGATTATTTTATTTTCAAAGATTGGGTTGAGAAGAGCTATCACAATGGAGAACTTACCTTGTTAGACAGTATCTTAGTAAATCCTAAAAAGACAAAGGTAAGCGTTGTTATGGCATAGTTGAATCCTAAAGCACAAAATGAGAAGGCCAAGTCAAGCAAGACTCAAGATACAAATAAAGTTAAAAAAAACACTCCAAAAATACATATAGAAGAAGAAGCCGGCTGGGAAACCTTCATCTCAAAGAAGACTAAAAGAATAATTAATATTCTTCCAGTTATATAAGGCATTTAGTGTAGGAATGCCCTAGAACCTGAAATTGATTCTAGGATACTTTCCCTAAAAAGGGGGCAATGTTTATACAAAATGAAGGAATAACTGAAAAATGATAAGCCTTCTACATTAAAGCCTTGCAAGTCAAGAAAAAATAAGAAAGCTCAAAAATAAAATCTTAAGGAACATGAAATGATAGATTCTCTAGAGGAGTATGAACAAGCTTAAAGGAATATATGCACCATTTATAGCTCGACACAAAAGATCCTAGAAAAGAAGTTGTAAAAGAAATATGTTGAATTATAAATGTGGTTACAACTTCAACTAATTCTGAAGAAGAACTATGCTTTCCCAAAGAAAATCCTATCAAATGAAAAAATAAGCCAGGCTCCAAGAAACTATGCCCTAAATCAAATAGTAGTTCTGAGAGTCATGAAAACTCTAGAAACTACAAAGAGTTATAGAGCTCGGGAAAGCCAAGCAGAAGAAGTAATACAAGTGCATTAAAGAGTGGAAAAATGATTCCTCCACCTCAACAATAGAAAGACAACAAAAAAGGCAAAAAAAAAATAAAATTAATGAGGATGGCTTACCTCTACCACCAATTAAACCCCAAAAGTCTACCAAAATAGGAGTAGAATAAAACATTCTAGCACACTAAAGCAAACTTCCAGCTCTATTAAATATATATGATGCCCTTTTACTATCCCAAGATATATGAGAGACCTTAATAAAAGCCTTGTAAAGCTCAGAATAATATGAAGCCTTTTTCATTAAAGAGAGGATGAAAGAAGATGTTGCCTTTCAAAATCCAGTTGCTATCACCTTCAATGATAAAGATTTACTACTCAGAATAATTGAACATAATCAACCTCTCTATGTTATGGCTAAAATTAATTCTACACATGTAAAGAGGTGTTGATTGACCCAGGTGCTTCAGTCAATCTCCTAACAGCCAAGACACTTAAGACACTAACTTTGGATGCTCGATACCTCGGTATGAGCTTGATATGTTTACATGGTTTCAATGAATAAAGGAAGCAAACCTTAGGGTCCATTGTCCTGCCCATATGCTTCTGGGAATTATATACATAAGCTAAAGTCCATGTAATCGAGGCCAGAGATGCATATAAGGACTCCTTGGTTAGCCATAGATTCATGAGTATGGCATAATACCCTTGACTCTTCATCAATGTATGAAATATATCCAAAATGGTGAAGAGCATTGAATTGATGGGGACATGAATCCATTTTTGATACATAAAAGCAAGATCTATGCTAATGCTAAATACTTTATCCCTAAGTAGGTAGAAGGGGTTAATTCTGAAAAGTAAGATGCTCCACCTATCAAATTATGTTAAAGAGTGGTAATTCAAAAGGTAAAATTATCAATGAATCAAAACAACCCAAGGTAAATCCCCATCTTGGTAGTGATACTATAGAGGAGGAAGAAGAACTAGTACCTAGGAGGCTCTCAACAAGTCAATGTTGATCTCATTTTGGATGAGGTTAATATCACTTCTGAAATCAATAATTAGGACACCTAATATTATATTAGGAAACTTTTAATTAAGTGCTCAAGACACTATACCTAGTGACCTAGTGCACCATCCTAGGGTTTGATCTAACCAAATAGGCTTAGGTAGACTTGACCCAAAGTCCAAATTTGGATTAAATCAAATCAAATCAAAATAAATCAAATTGAAATCAAATTAAAACAAATGAATGAATCCAAAACTAAACCAAAGTCAAATCTAGTCAATCCATTTAGCATAGGTTTGAGTAGGTGGGTCCCACCAAGTCAAAGGTCAACCCACCAAAATTTCACCAAATTAAATTATTCCAAATATTTCAAATAAACATGTTTAATCAAGAATCTAAAGAAATTTGAATTTATTTAGATTTTAATTGGGTTAATTAGACTACTTAGTCTAAAGGAACCTAAATGGATCCTATTGGATTCAAACCCAAATCAAATTGAAATCAGTTCAATTTGATTGATCAAAATCATTTGGAAATGATAAAAAAGCACAATCCAACCCATCATTGGGTCTAATTTGGTCAAATTGGTCATTTGACCCAAATGAAACCCAAGTTTAACCCATTAGGCTCACTTTCAGTCAAATGGGTTCAAATTAAAATCCAGTTGAAATTAATGAAATCAATTACTGCAAATCATCTCACACACATGATCAAGTATGATTGGAGTCTAAAATAAATCATATTGAGTCAAATTGGTCATTTGAACCCATTTGGAACAAAACTTAACCCATTTAGAGTTAAATGAGTTGAAATGAAATGAAATTCAAAATTAATTCAAATCTAAATGAATTAATTAAATCAAAACTTAATCAATCATCAATTAAAGATGATTAAACTCAAAATTAAAGGAATTAAATCCAAATCAATTGCTTGGAATCCAAATGCTTAGATAGGATTCAAATTTCCAATCCAATTCAAATGGATTTAAACTTGACCTTAAGCTCATATTGAGTTTGATTTGGGCAGCCAGACATTAGTTTAAAGGCTTTAATAGTGATGTTGAAATCCAAAGAAAATGAAGCCAAAGGAAGTGGGTGGAGATCTTTGACCAAATAGTGATACTTGGTAAATTCCTCCCCTTTCCATTATCAATTCATTAGATTTTATTCAAATAAGGCTTTGACCCTTGACCACCTCTTAGGAGAATGATTCCAAGTGCTAAAAATAAGGGGATTAGCCATCAAGCCAAACGGGACTTTACTTCTTCCAAGTGGAAAGCAAGAGAAAAAGAAAAAAAAGCTAAGGGAGAATAAAGGGGATGCAAGGCTCTGCCAAGCAAAAAAAGGGGCAGAAATTCCCTCCTCCCTTCCAAATCTCTCATCCAAACTTAATCACAAGGCTAAGGGGGATCGAATCCACCTCTTAGCCAACCTTACCGCCACAAGTGGCCAGAATCTGGCCACTTAGAAGGCCAAAGATATGGCTATTGACCATGTATGGAAAAGGGAGAAAGAGAGCTTATTTCTCCCTTCTTTTCATTAGAAAATGTTCATCAAGGAAGGAGATCAAGAATTGGATTGATTTCCCATCCCTCGTTGTCGGCATGCCAAAAAATGAGCAAATATGGCAGCCACCGAGCCTTCTTTAATGGTGAAATGCAAGGGAGAGCCTCCTACCTTCGATTAAATGTTCCAACACAAGCTAGAGGTTGAGATGACCTCAAACGAATCGCCACTACAACCCCTCGATGTCAATGAGCCGAAAAATGACTGAACCCAACAGAATCAAAGACTAGCTTAGTCTAGGAGGTAATCCATAGGGAGGCAAGCCACCAAATCATATCCATGGAATCATCACATCAAGGGGAAGCTATTGGAGTTGATCCCACCATTAGTGATCGCTAGAATCAAGGTACGCTCCATCAGTGTTCTCCCTAGCATTCAGATTTGATCCTTTTTGAAGGAAATTTTATTCGCATGAGGATCAAACTATACAGATTGGATGTAAAGCAATCACTGATCATTTTACAATCAAAATCATGTTGAAATGCATCAATGATTGCTAGAAATTCATCAAAAATGATGGACGTCATCCGTCTCTCGCAAGAGACACTCGAGATTTGATCTCTACCATCCATTCCTTCTAATTAGAATGGACGATCGAGATCCAACTAGATGATTCAATTAATTTCTTTAAGGAGATTGCAGAATAAATCGAGACCATATGATCGAAGATTGGACGGTTGAGATTTATCCTACATGGCACTACTTTTGATGCAGATGCCACGCAGGATCCACGTGGCCCAATACCATCGTGTCATGTCGTGAAGGCACCACATTGGCCACCACATCAGCCTGCGACTTTAAAATAATAAATCTCCTTTTATTTAATTAAAAAATCATTAAAAATAACAAAAAAATAAAAAAATCATAGATAATTAAATACAAATCCAAAAAATACTAACTTGGGCTCTATAAATTTATCTTGATGAGAGGAATCTATTAAAATTAAATGTCCAATTAATTTTAGGTATTTTGGCCTTAATTTGACTTGGAATGAAATTAATTAAATCTTAATTAATCACAAACCACAAATCCAATTGAAACGAAACTTGGGGAATTGAAATTAAGGTTAAAACACTTCTCAGAAAAAAAATTCATGAATTATTTGAATATAATTTGAGAGATATTAAATTTCAAATCCTAAACCTCAATTTTAATTAAATAAATTAATATAAAATAAAATAAATAATGAAAATGGATTAAATAACCTCAAATCAACTTAATAAAACCTAATGAATATAAAAACACCAATGAAACTCATTGGAACTTAAATCATAAAATGGCTTAGCTAGGTAATTAATTGAATAAAATAATTCAAATAATTAACGAGAATTTAATTAAATCACAATAAATCAACCAATTTTTCAAAAAATTTAAATGAACCCTCTTTGGAAACATCTCTTAGAGAGGAATCAAAGAAAAATAAAATCCCCAAATGATCTTTACTAAATCAGGCTTAATTTAGGTTTTAATAAAATAATTAAAGCCTTAATTACACCCTAATCACGCATCTAATCAAGATGAAACTTTGGAATTATAAATTTTGCATGAAACCCCACTTGCCATAAAACTTTCAAACTTAATTGACATTTGTATTGGGAATTATTAAATTTCCAAATCTCTAGGCCAATATAAATAAAGTAATGAATAAAAAAATTCATAAAATCATGAAGTAATTTGAACAAATCTTCATCAACATCAAAAACACTTAGGATAACTCTTCCAACATCCTAATTCAAAGAAACTTAATCATTTTCATACTTAAGGACTAATGAAATTAATAAGACATATTAAGAGTAATTAAACCTTAAGTTAATAAACTCATCATTAAATAAACCAGTGAAACTTTAATCTTTAATCAATCTAACCTAAGAATGAATTCAAGCATTAACCTAAGTATCTTAGAATAACATAATTCAAATCAAATCAAATAAACATAATTCAATAAACCTAAACATAACTCAAACCAAAACAGTAATTCAAACCATTTCAAATTAAAAGAATAAATTAAATCAAGAATGAAAGTCAAATCAAATAGAAAGAATGAAAAGAAGAATCAAATTCCAAAAGAAAAATTGAAACATTAATCCAAAATCTAAATTGAATTCAAACCCAAATCATCTAAATGAAACTAAAAGGATTAATTAAGATACTTAGGGATATTAGTTAGACCTTTGGGATCGATCTTCATCTTAAGATGAAGGTTTTATTCGACTAGGAGTTAGGATGTTGAATAGAATGGGTTCCACCTAAAGTGGAATTTCTTCTACTCTTCATTCTTGAAAATTTAAACTTCACATTAACAAAATAAAAGTGAAAATGAAATTGAAAACAAATCATTAAATCATTTGAATTGAAACCACCTAAAGGTGGAATTTAAACAAACTCAAAGTCCAAATTGAAACTTAAACTAAAGAGTCCTAACAAAGTATTGCTACACAAGCCAATTTCCTTCACACATTATATCATTAGGTCACGGACCCTAAACTTAGGTTAGGCCATTCTGTGATTTCTTTTTATGATTTTTTATGTTGTGTTGTAATGTACTTCACATGTCTTTCTGGTGAAGTGTTTTAGATTGCATGTCTAAGATTGTTTGCCCATTAGACTGGATGCTAGGACATTCTTTTTAGATATAATATTGTCTTTTGTAAGGGGTTATGCTAGAATGGATAACTATCATAAATAAGATTATAAAATTGCTATTTATTTGCAGCTGTGCATAGTCCTTAAGCATAGCCCATATGTCGGGTTGGCTTGGCAAATAGCAAATGCTAGCCCGTATGTTTGTAAAATATAACTGTTGTGTTTTATTTGTATTTTTCTAACATTTGTTTTGTAGGGCTTAGGTTCATTTTTAAATTTAAAATGTAAATTTGAGCTTATAATTAGGTTAAAATCCATGGGGTCTAGAATTAGCAAGAGGTGACCCTACAATAAGATAGGTGTAGTGGTCCCGTTTGAAGCCCAAAGGATATCCCTAAATAAGAAGACAATATAGGAAAGAAGACCCATAGATCTAGACTTATAGTTCTAATTTTATTTTCTTCTAGGGTGTACAGTGGTATTCTGCTGCATTGGCTTTTTTTCTTAAATTAAATTAGCTTGATTTATTTTCGGTGTGCAATAGAATCAACCTATATTTCTATGTTTCTTTTTGTGTTGTGCTTTCCTGTGATGAATGCCTGGATGATTAGGCTCATAAGGAAAATTAAAATTTTCTACCCAATCTAAATCTAAACAACTTAAATAAAAATAAACAAACTTGATACATCACTTAAATTAAAGCCTTAGGGTAAAACTTAAAATCAATTAGAAACACTTAAGTATTGAAAATCATAAAATCATATTGCTCTAATCTTTGAGTGGGCACTTCAACCATTGCACAGAAAGGGCATCTGACCTGTGATGATGACCACCTTCTCGGTGAAGTCTGCCTTCTATAAATGATTTAGCCATAACCATTTCTAATTATATGACATTATGAATAAAAATACATACCCAAGATCAAATGAATCATAAATCAAAATACTTAAAATTTAAAAAAAATACATTAGTCAAATGCATTTCATACCTTACATGATCCTAGAGATTAGAGAGTGAGTTTAGGATTCATAGATTCCTTTCTTAAAAAGACAGCAGCCCAGCTATCTTGTATACATGAGACTTGGCATCATGGATTTAAAGTATGCTTAAGTTGTGTTAACTAGTAGCCCCTCTAGGTAGGTTGTATGTCCAAAAGAGTTGGGGATAGGTTAGTTCCCTCAAATAAGAGGAAAGGCCTATAATTCTTAAAATGAAACTAGGTTGAGCATCTGCCATGTGTCAGAAGCACTTGTAGACTTAGATTCTGAGGAATCCTCCTTGGAGTAAGTCTTCAACCCTAGGTATTTCTGCAATCTTGTATTGCTAGAATCTAAGCCCTAGATTTCTAAGAATTGTAAATTCAAAATCTAAATAAAATTCCATAATTTAAATCTAAATGATAAGATAGTTGAAGTTCCTACTGGGCATCTAATATCAATAGGCATTTCCTACTTTATCCCATTTGGATTCCAAGAATAACTCTCTCCACTTTGGACCAATTCCAATTGAAATTCAAAAAATCAATCCTCTGAAAACCAACTTAGAATTCCTTAGAATTAATAACTTATTTCTTCAATCAACAGTATTCATAAGAAGAGACCCTTCTTGAGATGTAATTAACTATAGGGGCTTGCCTCTATAGGGAACTATGAACCCAGTTTAAAATAAACCCTATTCTACCTTCCATGTAGATAGGAAAAAAAATTTTGGTGCACGAAAGACCAATTAGCCTTAGGAGTCTTTAATTAAATGATCAAACCCATTATACGATAGCATGTTTATCTTCTAAGATAATATATTTATTCCTTAATGATGTACTTTATCATCTAAATAAGGAATTCTTAAACTCTACGTGGTGTCATAAATTTTTACTCATCAGTCAAAAGAAAGAAGAGGCTAGTACTAGTAGTGTGACCAAACAACTAGAAAAACATGCATTTCTCTAAAAGAACATCTGAATCCCAGGTCTCTGATAAGGCTATGAAAATAATGTTAATACCAAAAGCACATATAAAAGCCTTATCCAGTCCAAGGAGAGAAGAAATTGAATAATTAAAAATATTTGATGTCCTTCTTAGAAGGATCGTTGAATCCTCTTCTATAATGTTGAAGAGCGAAGCAAAAATTCCATGTGAGAATTATTTGAAGAAGATGATTTTGAGGAAGAAGATGTTACCCTAATCATTCCTCAATACTTCTCATCAGCTCTAAAGAAGCTAGTCAGAATAATGTCCAACTCTCATAATTGAATGCACAGGCTCGATTGTTCAGAAGGTTACGACAAGGGGATAATGTTTTGAGTTCCATAGGATATAGAAACTTCACTACATGCATATTAGGATATATTCCTTCATCAAATTCCTCAACAAGCTCATGCTATACCATATTCGATAGAAAAGCAATCTCTTTAAAAAACATAAATCTACAAAAGTTTACCTCATAAGGGAACAAAAATGTGCTTGAAGATGAATTAATAATCGATCTCAAAGTAGCCCCAAAAGAATTTGAAGAAGGAAATCAAGCCACGACTGATGAACTTCAAGAAATTAACTTAAGTACTAGAGAAGAGCTCGAACCCACTTTTGTTAGTGCCAACCTCACATCAGAAAGAATGGAAAAATTAAAAGCACTAACTCTATGAATATAAAGAATGCTTCACATGGAATTATGTTGAAATGCTAGGTTTATCGCCAGATGCAGTTAAACATAAACTAGCTATTAAATCTGATGTACAACCAATAAAGCAAGCATCAAGGTGAATGCGATTAAATATTAAAGAATAGGTAATCACTGAAACCAAAAATATTATCGAAGTATGGTTCATCCGAAAAGAAAAATATGCTGACTGTAGTGCTAATATTATTCTAGTGAAAAAGAAAAATGAGCAAATCTAAGTTTGCATCAATTTTTGAGACTTAAATAAAGCATGCCTAAAAGAGGCAAGCCCATTACACAATGCGAAACTCACGGTGGATAATATGTCCAATTATGGTTTGTTCTCCTTCATGAATGGATCATTGGGCTATAATCAAATTAAAATGGCTCTAGAAGATAAGAATCATACATCTTTTTGCACGCTAATTAGCATATATTACTACAAAGTAATGCCATTTGGCTTGGAAAATATGGGTGCCACTTACCAGAGAGTGATGACCCGCATATTTGATGATCTCATACATAAGTATGTATAGTATTATGTTGATGATTTGGTCATTAAAAGCAAAACATAAAGTGAACATATATGTGATCTAAGGATCATATTTGATAGGATTCAAAGTTTCAAAAGTGCACTTTTGGTGTGACCTCTAGAAAATTTCTAGGCTTTGTTGTACTCCACAAAGGGATTAAAATCGATCCATCTAAAATAAATTAATAATAAAAATGTCACCGCCTGAGACTTTGAAATAATTGTTCTCCCTACATGACAGACTGTGTTATATTAGAAGATTTATTTCTACTCTTTCAGACAGATGTCAGTCTTTTGCTTGATTAATGAAAAAGATGCACCTTTTAAATGGGATGATGCTTATCAATAAATATTTGATAGTATAAAGCAATATTTATTGCATCCCCTAATCTTGGTAGCACCAATTATAGGGAAACCATTGATATTATATACAACAGCTCTAGAAGAATTAGTAGAAGCTTTGTTAGCATAAAATAAGGAAGAGGAAAGGAAAATTCCCTATATTATATAAGTTAACATCTAATAGAAGCTAAAATAAAGTATTCTCTTATTGAAAAGCAGTGTTTACCATTATTTTTTGTTACTTAGAAACTCTAGCATTATATGTTATCCCATATGATAATATTAATTTCCAAAGTTGACCCAATCAAATTTCTAAGGAGGAGGCCTACCTTAACAGGTTGCTTGGCTAAATGGACTATCCTATTGCTACAATTTGATATAACATTCACCTTGCAAAAGATTATAAAAGGGCAAGTCATGCATGATTTTTTTACTGCTCATCCTTTACCAATAGACTCCCCACTTAATTATGAGTTGCTTGATGAATAGATTTTTGAACTTGAAAAAGCTCAACAACCATCAGGATGGGAGCTTTATTTTGATGGAGCTTCATCCATGAAATCAGCTAAACCGTTTAACTTAACTATACTATAAGTCAGAATCAGTTTGATATTCATGACACCGTAAGGGGGTACATTAAGATATTCCTATAGTCTTACTAAGCCTCAAATTAATAATGAGGCTAAATAAGAAGCATAAATTGTAGGCCAAGAGGTAGCAATTAATATGAAAATTAACAAGCTTCATATTTATGGAGATTTCCAACTTATAATCTAACAAATAATTTGGACTTTTAAAATAAATAAGCCAAAATTAGTGCTTTACCATAAACATGTCTTAGAGCTTTTAAAACAAATCCTTGAAGTAACCATCACAAGGGTGTTGCATCGAGATAATGGCAAGGCTGACACATCAGCTAAATTAGCTAAAGAAATGGCAGGCCCCCAAGGAAATCCAATTACAATAACAATTCAAAATTGGCTAGAACTGGCACCAACCCTCCTGCAAGCCTTTAAAGCTAAAGATAGTCAAGAAGTCAAGACTTTAATAGAAGATAACGACTGGCGAGAACCATTCATCACCTATCACAAAGGTGGCGGGATACTAAAAGATAAAATAAAGGCTCAACAAATTTCACAAAGATTGTTATGATACACTCTTATAAATGACACATTATATCGATGCACATTTGACTAAATATGGCTATGATGCTTGAGACTAGATGAAGACAAGACAGTAATGGTTGAAGTTCATGAAGGATTATGTGGAGCACACCAATCTGGCCCTAAAATGAAAATCAAAGTTAAACAAATGGGATTATTGGCCTAGCATGATTCAAGACTACATTAAATATGCTAAAAGATGTCATCAGTGTCAAATACATGCAAATATATTACATCAGCCACCTAATACCCTACACCCAACAATAGATCATGGCCATTTGAAAGCTTGGGAATTGATATAATAGGTCCAATAAATCCTCCATCATCTAGAGGACATCAATTTATCCTAGCTACTATCAATTATTTATAAAAATGGGCAGAAGCAATCCCATTAAGAAAAGTTAAAGCAGATGATGTAGTAAAGTTCTTATGGGGCCATATTATCTATAGATTCAGAGTACCTCGAAGAATTATATCCAATAATGACACTACCTTCAAGAATATCAAATTCTATCATTTTATCAAAATGTATAAGATAGATTGGCAATATTCCTCAATATATAATTCAAGAGCCAATGGTTTGGTAGAGCCATTTAACAAAATTCTAATTAAGCTGCTTAAGAAAATTCTTTCCAAAAATAAAAGAGTGTGGCATAATAAATTAATAGAAAAATTATGGGCATACCATACCACTTATAAAATTGCTACACAAGCAACACCATACTCTTTATTCTTCTTTGTAGAAACAATACTTCACCCTGAAGTAAAATACCTTCACTCCACATAATAGTTCAAAACAAACTTTCAATGAAAGAAAATATTCAATTACGATACAAAAATCTTAAAGCTTAGATGAAATTTGACTACAAGCTCAACAAAATCTAAAATATGTAGATCAAGAATGACTTGAGTTCATGATCACATGGTCCACCCTAGAAGCATCAAAGTAGGCAAACTTGTGTTGGTACGAAGAAGGGCTATAATTCCACACCAACGAATTGGTGGAAAATTCATCCCAAATTGGGAAGAGCCATATATCATTGAAAAGTGTATGAAGGCAAAGCTTATCAACTCATTGATGCAAAAGGCATCAGACATATGCTACATATAAATAGATAATATCTTAAAAGATATTATGTATAAATATAAAAGAAGTACTCTCCCTATTGAAGAGAGATGCCCCTGTTGATAGGGGAAATTTTATATATATGCCTTGCATTGCAAGAAGAAATTTTTAATGCAAAGAAATTCTGTCTAATAAAATTTTAATTTAAACCTAAATTTTGATTTTTTTTTTTATCATACCCAAAGGGGGTTAGATATAAAATTAAACTAAGATCCACCATGCCCAAAAGGCCTGATCAGATCCACTTGCCCAAAGGGGACTAATCTAAAACCTAAATTTAGATTACATCATACCCAAAGGGGTCAAATCTAAGTCAAACTATGATCCATCATGCCCAAAGGGGTCATATCTAAATTAAACTAAGATCCATCTTGTCCAAAGGGGTGGATCAGATTTACCATGTCCAAAGGGGCTAGATGCAAAACCTAAATTTATATTCCATCATACCTAAAAGGGTCATATCTAAATTAAACTAAGATCCATCATGCCTAAAGGGGCCAGATTAGATCCACCATACTCAAAAGGCCTTGATCCGAACAAAAAATTTAGATTCCATCACACCCAAATGGGTTAGATCTAAATTAAAACAAGATTCATCATGCTCAAAAGGGTTGAATCTAAATTTAAATCAGGATCCATTGTGCCCAGAGGGGTTGGGTCAGATCTATCATGTTAAAAAAAATTGAATCTAAATTTAAACTCTGATCCATCATGCCCAAAGGTGTTGAATCAAATCCATCATGCCTAAAGGGACTAGATCTAAATTTAAACTAAGATTCATCATGCTTAAAAGGACTAGATCATATCTAACATACCCAAAAGGGGATGGATCTAAATTTAAACCAAGATTCATCATGCCCAAAGGGACCAAATTAAAGTTCAAAATATGTCTAATATGCCTAAAAGGGCCAGATCTAAATTTAAGTAAAAGAAAGAATGAAATGAATGCATCATGTCAAATCAACATGACACATTTATTGGGGGTCAATTTTGTTCACATCAAAAAAAATTTCTGTCTCATAGCGTCGTGATGTTGTAATCTTGGTGTCGAGGCACTTCCACAACCTTATTGAAAAACAACTATCAATCCAACTATCTAAACTATAGTAGAGCATCGAGGTGATGTAATCCCAGTGTCGAGGTGGTACAATGATGATATGTAGTTTAAAGAAGCAAGAAAACTACTGTTTTAGCCCCAATGATTACAACCACCCATAGGAGTGGGGGAAATAATTATAAAAAAAAACTCTTATAAAAAGGGGGAGTTGCCCCTCTAAGAGTTATCTTCTAGGATGGAGGGTACCTATTTTTCTTAACCCTTTCTCTTCTCTTGCCTGAGCTCAATCAAAATCTACAAATGCATCTCCCAATAATAAATTTCTCATTATCATATGAGAATGCTCTCATTCTACATAAAATAAGATTGAAACCCACCACTATAAATTTCAAGCATATCTCCATTAATCTTATATCTAAAGTAAAAAAAGAATGCCCAAAATTCCCAAAAAAAAAATTCTAAAATTCTGAAGCCAGAAGATGTCCATCGTTGAACTTAATTCCGACATGAGAAGAAAATAAATCTCCCTCCATTGATCTCAGATCGGGGACATGGAAGGATTACACTAAAAAAATATAAAAATCTAGCATTACTAAAGTGTTACTCTGTGAACTTCTTATAACTCGTTTGTCATACGAACACCTATAACTAGTTCATCAATTGAACACCCTATAGCCTGACATTCCGAAGGCATGTAAGCCCAGTCTCCTATATGTTCATCATGCGAACATCTTATAACTCATTTGTCATATGAACGCCTATAACTAGTTCATCATGTGAACACCCTATGTCTTGGTGTTCTAAAGGGATGTATGCCCCACCTTCCATTCATTCACCATGCAAACAAACCATATAAATTTGCAATTTCAAAGAATTGTAAGTCTCCATGTGAACATCTATCTATTCACCATGCGAACTCCTATAATATGTTCACCACGTGGATGCTCTTGCAATCTTTATTGGGTCCTATGATTATGTTTGGGTTACCAAAACTTAATCTTTCCCTGATAATGACCATGTTTATTAGAAAATTCATCCTAAGGGGATACATGTAAATTGAATGAAGCTTATCATTTAATATAGCTTATAGTAAATAATCATCCACCCATCCATCATTATTTATCAGGGAGGATAAATTTAAAAAACATTCTAGCACATAAAAGAGCTAATATCAAATAAATATACATATATTCATACTCAAATAATCTCACGCTAGTAAAGACATGCCATGTGTCCTCTGCTACACAATTTTATCTTAAATGACTCCACATGAAATGTGGATATGACCAAAACTTTCTGACCAGGTGGCTTGGTATCTATACCACTCCACTATATTTTAGTCATGGCAATAGACCGTATGTTTCCTAATGGCTTTGCTCCTTGAGCTATGAATCATGAAATATATTTAATAGAAAAAAAGCCTTTTGTTAACTAAGGTTGACTTAAATTTATCCCCTTAGACAAATGGCACACAAGTCTATAGAAATACCTTGGATGACGTAACCCATGGCTACTGGTAAGGATTCTTTGGTCAGGGATAACTTTCTAAACTAAGTAGACCAGAGACTGTGACAGCCTTGGATGACAAAACCATGAGATCTTGATCAGAATTACACTCTTATTTCTTTTTAGATGATCATCTGAACCATAATATACCTCTAAGACACCAATGCATATTAGATAGATATGTGTATTTTTAACTCTTACTGCAGTAAGAGGGGTAATTAACTATAGAGGCTTACAACCATAGGAAGTAAAACCCAAAGCTAAATAAACCCTAACATGATGTTAGGGAAAATATGGTTGAACATATGTCAATCTACCTCATGAAAAAATATACACCTACCCATCTAATCTAAAGATAGCGGAGCACATCCTCAGTGTTTTTTCTGAGTGATAAGATTTCTCAACCAGGATCGTAGTTCCCTATAAAGGCAAGCCCCTATAGTTAATTACATCTTAGGAATGAGGATATCTTCCTAAGAATACTCTCAATTAAGGAAATAAACTCTTATTTTTATGGATTTTAAAGTTGGTTCCAAAGGATGGTTAAATTGGAATTTCAAAAGGGAACACTTTAAAGGGAAAGAGTTCTTTCTAAGCCTAATTAGGATAAATTAAAAAAAATGCCTATAGATATTGGGATGCCCAATAGACATTTCAATTGTCCTACCATTGTGCTTTATATTTTGAGATAGAATTTATTGAGATTTGAATTGACATTTTATTAGAAATCTAAGACTTAGATTCTAACAACACAAGACTACAGAAATGCTTAGGGTTAAAGACATATTCCTAGAAGGATGCTTCAGAATCTAAGTCTATAATTCATTCTAACACACATTAAAGGCTCGACCTACTTTGACTTTTGGGAATTATTATCTCTTTCTCTCACTTAAAAAATGAACCTATTCCGGACTCTTCTGGACTTATAACCAACTTAGAAAAGCTACTAGCTATGGCCACTTTAGAGAATTTAATCTCCATGATGCCAGTCTTTATGTTATGCAAGATGATTGGCTATTACATTTTAGGAAATAATCTAGGAACCTAACTCACTCCCTAATCTCCAAGATTATGTCAGGTATGATATGTATCTAACTAATGCAATATATTTTAGATTTTTTAAACATTTTGGCTCACAATTCATTTATGACTTTTTGGGTATGTAATTTATTCTTATAATGAGATGTAGTTAGAAAATTTCATGGTCCAAATCAAAAAAGAAGGCACACTTCCCCAAGAAGGTGGTCATCCTTAAAGGTTAGATGCTCCTTATGTGAAATGGGTGAAGCACCAAATTCAAGAAGTTAGAATTATATACTAGCATGATTCACAAAAGCTAGTTATTTCTAATTACTTTTAAGTCATTTCTAACGCTTTAATTTATGTCTGAAGTTTCAAATTTCTTTATTTTTGTTTAATTTATTAAAATTTAAGTTTGCTAAAAATTTTAGTTTTCCTAAGAACCTAATGTCCACACATTTCATCATAGAAACACAACACATAAATAAACCTAGAAAAGCAGGTTGATTCTATTGTGCACCCAAAATAAATCATACCAAAGTTAATTTACAAGAATAGGCTAAGGTAGCTGAGTACCATTGTACACTCTGAAAGAAAGAAAAATGGGCAATCAAACTCTGCCCTCATACAGCCTGGCCTAGAACTAAAAGTCTAAATCTATAGGGTTCTTTCTCCAAGATCGTCTTCTTCTCTAGGGACCTCCATGGGCTTCATATTGGACTACCAACTAGTAGGGTTAGCTCCTGCTATTTCCAGACCACATAGATCCTAACCTAATTCTAAGATCAAATTTTAAAATAAATTCCTAAACCCTATAAAATAGATGTTAGGAAATACAAATAGCATTCCAGTAGTTATATTTGAAACATACAGGATTAGCATTAGTTGCTTGGCAAGCCCACCTATCCTATTGTGCTATGCATAAGGACTTAAGCATACCTGCAGGAAAATAGCATTTATTTATTATTTATTTCAACAATCCTCTTTAGCACAACCCTCAACAGAAAATCATATTAGGATAAAAAGAACATCCTAGCATCTAGACTTGTGGGCAAATAATCTTAGTTATCCTGTCTTAAATAGTATACCCTAAAATAAAAAGAATACTTCACATCACAAAACAGGACATCATAAAACATCAACCTAACCTAAATGTATGGTCAGTGACTTAATGATCCAGTGTGTGAAGAAAAATTAGCTTATGTGGTATGATTTTACTAGGCATTTTAGATTTGAGTTTTCATGCTTCAAGGTTTATTTAATTTACCATTTGTTGGTTTCAATTTAAGTAGTTTAATTGATTTCATTTCCATTTTTAAGTTCATTTTATGTTGAAGTGAAATTCAAGTTTTCAAGAATGAAAAATAAAATAAATTCCACTTTGGGTGGAACCCAATCTATTCAACATCCTAAATTCTAATAGAATGAAATATTCACCCAAAGTTAAAGATTCATTCTAAGGGTCAAGCTAAGATCCTAAGTATCTTTAAATTTATTTGAGTTTGATTTGATTTTTGACAAAGGATTAGGATTTTTATTGCCTAAATGCATAATGAAATAAGTTATAATGGAAATAAGGGTCAATTAGTACTAAGCCTTCTAGCCACTGCTCATCCTAAATCCCATAGTACTAATCCTAATTCCTATTGCAAAATTACATTTTCTATGAGAAAGTAAATCTAGCTACATATGCAAAATATATGTTAACTAAACACACATACAATCCCAAGCAGTTATATTTATAATTTAAACTTAGCACCCTACACATGGGTAACCAAACCAACCTATCCTAACTTAGATTATGCTTAGGGGCATAAACAACCTGCAAGCAAAACATTTATATTTATTTTTACACCGGCCCTTTATGCACAATCCCTTGTAGAAAATAATGTTAGACTATCAATGACCTAACATCTAGTTGACGATCCACATTCCTAACATCCATTCTAAAATATTGCATCATAAAATAAAACACAACGTCATTACATACACTGTCCTAACCTAAAGCTATAAGTGGTGACTTAGTATTCTAATGTGTATGCAAAGAAGGCTTGTGTGGCAAGTCTGTTCTAGGTGTTGTTTCCTTTGATTTGAATTCAAAGTTTATTCAATTTTACCATTGGATGGTTTCAATTTAAATAATTTAATTAATTTTTTTATTTTAATTTAAAGTTCATTTTTATATTTAAGTTGAATTTAGGTTTTAAAGAATGAAGAATAAGATAAATTTTGCTTAAAACAAAATCCATTTCATTCAACATCCTAATCCTAATAGAATGAAACTTTTATCCTAGGATGAAAGTTTATTCTAAGTGTCAAACTAAGAACCTAAGTATCTTAATTAGCCTATTTGATTTCTATAAATGATTCAACTAGATTGATTTGATTTGATTTAGATTTTAAAGTTTAAGTTTATTTAACTTCATGTATTTTAAATGAATAATTTTGGATTAGATGTTTAGATTTAATTAAATTTTGATAATTCAATATCCTTTAAATTAATGTTTAATTCTTTTCTCTTGAGTTTTAATTTAAGATTTCAATTTATATGATTAATATTGATTGGATTATTTTAATGTAATTTAAGTTTAATGATTTCATCTTTTTTCATTTAAGTTTGATTTGATTTAGACTTTACAGTTTAAGTTTGTTTAACTTTGCGTATTTTGATTGATTAATTTTTGGATTAGATATTTTGATTTAAATAAATTTTGATAATTCAATATCCTTTGAATTAATGTTTAATTCTTTTCTCTTGAGTTTCAATTTAAGATTTCAATTTATATGATTAATCTTGATTGGATTATTTCAATGTTATTTAAGTTTAATGATTTTATCTTTTCATTTAAGTTTGATTTGATTTAGTTAAAATATTTTAGTTTAATTAACTTCTTATTTGATTAAGGTTCAAAGTAACTTCTTATTTGGATTCTAGTTAAGAGTTTGATCATTTGTTTTATTGAATTTGGTGATTTGATTTATATATTGGTTTTAGTTTAAGGATTGTTTGATTTAATTTAATCTTTTGATTTGACTTAATTGATTTGATTTGTTGAGTTTTATTAGTTTATGGATTTGCTTAGCTTAAGTGAACTAAATGTTTATTTTGAGTTCAATTAAATTTGATTGTTTGTATTTAGAGTTAGATTTATTTCATTCATCTATAATGTTCATTGAATTTCATTTAATACTTTAATTATGAGTTCATGTCTAATTTAGTTATTAAATTTATGTATTTAATGATTAATTAGTTATCTTATTCAAATGGATTAAATTAGATCTAATTTAGTTGTATATTGAATTGATTAGGTTTACCTTAACTTCATTTGATTTAATTTGATTAATATTAAATGATTAGCTAAGATGAGCTTGATTTATGGTCAATTTGATTTAGATTTTAATGCTTAATCAATATTCAATTTAGTTTAAGTTATTAAGTGGTTTTATATGGTTAAGATTAAATGCTTGATATAGGTTTAATTAGCTTAGTTTGATTTGTATAGTTAACTAAGTTGATTATTTATAGATGGTAACATGAACTTATGTAATTAGGAGTTTGATTAGTTTCATCCCAAACTAAATGATTTAGTGATAAACCTAGCTAATGCTTAGTTAAGATTTGATAAATAATTGTTGAATGTTCTTGATTAAATTTTTTTAAGTTTATTTGAAGATTAATTGATTATATTGTAGGGTCGATTTGATTAATTTGTATTTATCTGAATTTAATTAAGGTATGATGGATGATTAATTTTATGTCAATGATTATATGAATTAATTGATCTAAATAATTGGGGTTTGGTTCTTGGTTGCCTTAGTCTACTTTGTTTGAATTATTTTATCTAAATTAAATTTAATTTTCTTTAAGTCTTTTCTTAATTTCTTTAATTTAATTTAGTTTTCTTTAAATAATTAACTTAATGTGACATTTCACTATGAGTTTGATTAAAGATCTACCTTAGTCGAAGAATTAAGCAAGTTTAATTTGATTGGATGATTAATCCAATTAACATAAGATTGATGATTAATTAAGTCTTTATCTTATTAAGCGATTAATTTGGTTAAGGTCTTAATTAATGTGCTTAATTTATTGAATGATCAATTAAATTAACCCAAATTAAATAGTTATTTATTGACTTAATTCGATGTCTATCTTGCCTAATTGATTAACATAAACAAAATCTAATTAATGATTAGTTGTCATGAGTGATTTGATTAAAAAGGTTGATTCATTTAAGATTAGTTTAGTGATTGATTAATTTTTAATTTATTCAATAGTTAATTTTAATTAAGGCTTTAACTAACTGTATATTTAATCTATTGTAATTGATTTTATTAAATGTTTAGCTTAGATGACTAACCTAATTAAAGATCAATCATAATTGATTTAGTTTAAGCCAAATAAAAAGGATAATCAAATATTAATTAAATTTACTAATGATTGATTTTTTTAGCTCTCTTTTGTTAATTAAAGTGTTTTAAGCCATTTTGATAATTTTTCATAATTTATATAAAGTTTATTAATTTATTTTACTAAAATAGACTATTTGAGCTTCAAAATTTAATATCTCCAAATCCAAAAATGCTTTTGACTTGAAATTCTTATGCTTGGTGTATTTTAACCTCAATTTTATTCCCTAAATATTTCAAATAAATTTGATTAATATTTTTAGATTAATTAATGAAATATATTTTTATAATAAAACTTAAATTAAGCTCAAAATACCTAATAGAAATTGGGGATTTTGGGTTTATTTGATTCCTCTCGAAAAGATGAACTCAATGAGCCCTTATTTGCATTTTTATGAGTATTTCATTTTTTATAAATTTTTAAAATTTCAGGCAATTTTAAGTATTTTTTAAATTGAAAATTCCCTATTTTTCTACTTAAACCAGTCAGCACCACGCTGCGTTGACTGGATCACACGTTACGCGTGTCGGTGGCTCATTGAGCCATGTGGCTCCATGTGGCAATTAAGAGAGAAAACCACAATTCGATCGGATCATCCAATCAAAGATCAGACAGTGTAGATCAAATGACCTGATCTAAGGGACAAAATTAGAGCTTCTAGCATTCTAATCTCAACTGTCCATCCCAATTATTGGGAGATCGGATGGCTGCCGGCTCAACTTCCCCCTTGATGATGAACTAGAGAACTGCGAATGAGAATTCCACGTCGAGGGTCCATCCGGGCTCAATTTTCTGGTGAATCTCATCGAAAAATGCCCTCTCTTGCATTAGGATCAACTAAAATAGAAAGTGCAAGGTCTATCTAATGGATATTCCTAAAATCATGCGAGCATTATCACAAACAAAAGAACCTATGGCTGGCAAAAGATTGGAAAAATTACCTCACTCAAACCACTGTTGAGTGGTCGAATTAATTCAAAAATGCTCCCGAATGTGAGACGAAGCTTTAGAGTGAATATGGGCTCTTGCCTCCCCTTAGAACATTGTAGCCATCGGCGGTTGCCACCTCTTTGCCAGAATTCGCTCGATTTGGGTGGTTTCATGTTGAAAAGGAGTGGGGAATGGGTTGATTCTATTCAGTGGAGCTTCTGAAGGATTACCAATGTCAAAAACTTGGACTTTGAAGCCTCTTTTCTTCTCCTCTTAATGGTGGCCAAAAATCACCATTAATGGTGATTGGAGGTGGGGTGGTTGGCCGGATTTTGTCAAAATTTGGTGGTTTATTTATTATAGACCACCTTAGTGCCAGCTAAGTGAGGAATAGGGAGATGCATGAGGGGATTTTATTGTCTTTTGGCAATTTTTGATTTTCTCCCTCTCTCTCTCTCTCTCTCTCTCTCTCTCCACTTGGTTTCACTAAGCCACAAAAGTTGCAGTTCAACTCTTGCATTAGGGTTTAGGTTGCCAAAATTGAATTTGGAGTTAGATTTTGAATTGGGTCAACTAATATTGATGAAAATAAGTTAGATTGGGTTTAAGTAACCCAAATTGACTTATTACCTTTGGGTGTAAGGTTTGATCATAACTAATTGATCATTTCATCCATATGAGTTTAATTAATTTAATTTGATTTGATCCCAAAATGATTTAAGCAATTCTGACCCACTTTGACCAAAGTGGATCTAATTGGGTTCATATGGCCTAATTGGTCATTTTGGGTTTGGATTAGACTTTAATTATGTTTGATTAATCATTTATGATATTTTGATTGATTAATTTTATGTAGTTTGGATTAATTTTGAATTTGACCCAAGTTTGACTAAGGCTTGACCAACTTTGACCAAAATTGGTTAAGTTGATTTATGTAATTCAATATATTATTTTATGTTTAGATTATATTTCAATCATGTTTTATGAATTATTTGGAATGCTTTTAGTGAATTAATTGGTTTAATTTGGCTCATGTAGGTTAATTGGGTTAATTAGTTCAAATGACCGAATTAACTTGGTTTGACCCAAATGATTACAATTGATCAATAGAGGATGATCAACAATCATCATGGAAGGGTTTGTATAGGTTGGTTCACTATAATTTGGGTTGGATTGAAGGTTGGCTCAAATAGAGGTCACTTTGGGTTAAGTGAACCTAATGGGTCAAATGACTTTGTTTTGTGTTGAATTGAGTTTAGTTGATTTTAGATATTGGTTTGGGATTGGTTTATAGATGTGGTTGTAATTCATTTGCATTTAATTGAGTTTTAACTCATTTGGACATTTGGGTTCAAATGTTCTAGGTTGGGTTGGTTGAATTGATGTTGGTTTTATTTGGAGAAATTTGGCTAAGTCTATGGGATTAAATCATAGGCTTAGGTTTAGATTATGTTGGATTTGATCATGGGTCTCAATCATTTGATTTAGAGTTTGGATATTAGGATATGAATTGAGATTCAATTGGTATTATGTACATTTATTTGAGGTTTGATTTTGGCTAAGGGGGTAGACATGAGCTTGGTTAAGCCATAGGATGGGTAACTCACCTTAGGTCCTAAAGCTTAGCCTAATCCTATGGCAAACCCTCTTAAGGTCTCTAGGTTTAGCTTGAGTGCTCACTTAGCCATTAGAAGTGTCCTATGACTAAGGAGCTCTTCGTGTCTAGAAGATTCCTAGACTTATGATGGGAAGATTGAATCATCACTCCAAAAGTGAGGTCAACAGCGGCCATGGATGGCTGTGATGATGAATTAGTTAATGGAGGAGTAAAGAGGCGCCAAAGGCGGTGGCTTGTCCTTGGTTTTCAACTGTTCCAATGGGGGGAAGTGGGTCAGCTCACCTCCACTTAGCTCATGGTTGACCCAAGCAGCTTTGGGTCAAGTGAGCCAGTGGTCCTCATGTCCAATTTGAGCTTAGGGTTGTTTCCAAGGGTAGGAAAGTGGGTTTGACCATCCAAGAATAGGTTTTATCCCATTTGAAAGTCTTTACTCAATGGGTAATGGGTTAATTTAGGTTTAGTTTGGG
This sequence comes from Cymbidium sinense, assembly GCA_021442155.1. Lineage (NCBI taxonomy): Eukaryota > Viridiplantae > Streptophyta > Magnoliopsida > Asparagales > Orchidaceae > Cymbidium > Cymbidium sinense. Next base: position 24,171,586 of record CM038229.1, read on the forward strand.
TTGAGTTGGATTTGACCTGACCCATAGTGACCCAAGGATGGGTCATGCCAAGTTTGAATGGGTTTGGGATTGATTTGGTTGGATTTGGCTCAATTTAACCCATGTAGGTCAAATTGGGCTAGGTTGGATTAGGTTGACCAATTGGTCAAATTAGGTCAAACTAAGGCTTGGAGCAAGTTTAAATAATCATTTGGGATATTTAGGAGCAAATTGTTTGATTTAATTTGGATTAAATTTGAATTTGACATATATGGGTTAAATGGGCTAAACTGATCAATTTGGTCAAATTGACCAAATTGGCTTGAGTTAGGTGTTGGTTTAGATTCAATTGATCATTTGAAGATGATTGTAGATTTTGATTACAATTATTTTGGGTTTAAGAATGATTTAGACTAATTTGATCCTTTAGGTCAATTTGAGCTGAATGGGTCAATTGGGTTTAATCAAGGGTTTGATCATGTTCAATAATCAATTTCTAATAGATTTGAACCATTGATTACAATCAATTTGATGTAAGATTTGATTTGGCCCAATTTGGCCTTTTAAGCCAAATTGGGTCAACTTGGGTCAAGAGGCCAATTGGATTTGGTTCAGCTTAATTGATGGTCAAGTCATGCTCAAGGATCAATTTCAAGTTGGTTAAGGTCATTAGTTTCAATTGATTGGGTTTGGAATGAAGTTTGGTACAATTTAGCTTATGTAGGCTAATTGGGTCAACTTGATCAAATGACTAAATTGACTTGGCTTGGCCCAATTAATTACAATTGATCAATCAAAGATGATCAATAATCATTGTGGGAGGTTTTGGATGATTTGGTTCAATCCAATTTGGGTTAGATTGGAGTTTGGTTTAAATGGATCATTTAGGTCACTTTAGGTCTAGTGAACCTAATGGGTAAATTAAGTTGGTTTTGGGTAGAATTAGGTTGAATTGAGTTTGATAATTGATTTAGGATTGGTTGATGGTTTTTATTGCAATTGATTTGGGTTTAATTGGATTTTGGCTCATTTGGATATTTTGGGTTCAAATGGGCTAGCTTGGGTTAATTGAATTGATTTTGGTCAATTGGCTTGATTGGCTTGAATGTAGAGTTTGGAATGAAGGTTTGAATGGTTGGAGTACTTTTGTGAAAATCAATTGAATTAGTTTGGATTGAAGGAATTTTGGCTAAGTCTATAGGGTTGGCTTAAAGGATTAAGATGGATTTAGGTTATGGGTTTCATTGATTTGACTTAGAGCTTGGAAATGAATTAGAATTTAATTGGGATTGCTTGAATTGGTTTGAGGTTTGGTTTTGGCTAAGGAGGTAGGAATGGGTCTTGGTTGGGCTATAGGATAAGTAGGTTCCATTAGACCTAAGGCATAGCCTAGGGTAACTCCTCTTAAGCTTCTAGGTTTGAGTTAAGTGTTCACCTGACCACTAGAAGTGTCCTATGACTAAGGAAGTCTTAGTGTCTAGAAGACTTCTAGGTCTAAAATGAGAAGATTTAATCCTCACTCCAAAAGTGAGGTTAATAAAAGGAACCCCAATAGGTGTGGTGTAATTGATAAGGCACGCCGCACGTATTGATGTTGACTGAGATGATCAACAGTGCCCAAAAGGATTGCAAGCGCTAATGAAGACTATCTTTACCTAAACTAAGAAGCGAATAGAATCACAATCTTAGTGTAATGCAACTCATCTCATACCAAGGGCGTAAGAGAGCCAAGAATATTTGGTTTGAATTAGTTGATTTCATGTCAAGGACATGAAGGGAGATCCATTAGGGAATCACACATGAATTGGATTAGATTTAGAGATTGATTTATGCTAAGGGCATAAATGGGGAAATCTGCTAGGGATTAAAGTTTGATTGGGTTTATTTGATTTAGTTTGGCAGGAATCCACTGGGAGATATAGATTTGATTGAATTGATTTTACTTTGCTTGATTTGATTTGATTTGATTTATGGAAGGGAGATCCACTGGGGATATAAGCTTGAATCCACTAAGGATCATGATTGGATTTATTTTAATTTGATTGGATTGATTTGATTTGTTTGATTTGGCTCCACTAGAGAGATTAATTTGGTTGATTTGACTTGATTTTATTTAGTTTGATTCATTTTGATTTAATTTGATTTAGACCCTATCGATTTGTGATGGATCGCACTAAGAAGGGGCTATGTAAGCCTGGGCCTATCCTAGATTTACCAATCTAAATGGGTAGTTTACCAGCTGAAGGGTAGGACTATCCGACCTAGGGTTTGCCTTTTGGTATGCAATGATTATGCTAGAAAGAAAACACGGGGACATCTTCCAAAGTGGAATCAGACACTCAGGTGACTTGTTGATGGCACAACAAATCAAACTAGACCTATGGTGACAATTGAGTGAGTGTCACTGCGGTCTTATCTCAACCAAAGAGTAGTCAAGGCAATTCTTATAGGGAGTTTTGCTAACACTGCCTAAAAGATAGGATGTCTGCTTGGGAAAAGGTGTTTATGGGGTGTTATCCTGATCCACAAGAAATTTTGTTTTATTTTGTTTGTTAGTTTGGCTTGGACCCTGTTGGTTTGTGAGGGACCACACTAAGAAGGAGACACGGGGGCTTTGACCTATCTTAAATTTGCTGGCCCAAGGGAGAGTCAATGCATCCGTAGTACATGACTTCCAACCACAGGGGTGGCTACTAAGAAAGGAGAACTATCCAATCTAGTAGTAACTTGGGTAGTGTCTAGATGGGGTCATGAAGACATAATCCAAATAGAATGCCCACAGGGGAGGTGCCTTTGGGGGCATTATCCTGATCCCTAAAAAAGAAAGTCTATAGGCATACAGTGGCAAACTCAAGGAGAAAGTGTAAGGACTTACATTTTCCTGAGTGATATTATCCACTAGGTGGGTCATCAACAAAGAAAACACCAACCAACCTAAAGTACCCATCAGTGTGTGACAATCAATCTAGGAAGAATGCATCGAAGACTTACATCTTCTTAAGCAGAACTAATCATCGGGACAGTCTGTCATAGGCCAGATAGCTACTATCCAACCTAGGGCAACTACTAAGTGGGAACTCATAAAGAAGGACTAGACCAATACTTGAAGTAGTCAGGAGGAAATGGAGCCACTATGGATCTTACCCTAATCCTCAAAGTTAAACTCGGACCCAATTAGTGCACGATGGCTAGTGCAAGAAGAAAGCGTGAGGACTCTCACATTCTTAAACAAAGCCAACATGATGGTAGCTTATCAGTTATACAATAAGACATACCATACTGATAGGGCATTCATCAGTGTGCAGTGGTTATGCCAAGAAGAAGGGACAGGGACTTACATCCGCCTGAGCAAGAGGCCATTAGGAACACACACTAGCTAGGTAGTTAGTCAAACCCGACGTAGAGCAGCTATTGAGCAAGGGCTGTTGGGGGAGTTATCTCAACTCAAAGTAACCCGAAACAAAAGATTTGTGTTTGTTTTATTTGTATTTGTGTGTAGTTTTGTGTTTGTGTTGTGCTAATGAAAGATAGGACACTGCTGAGGTTCTCTTACACCTACCCTAAACACATCATGGAAGATTCGCAAATGAAAATTATTTTAAATTGAAAAAATTTGTGATTTGAAATGGAGTCTTATAGATGAAAATTAATTTTAAACATTACTTTATGGGTAATATTTCTTAAGGTAGAGCCCGTTTATTAGAAGCATTTGGAGCTCTCCTTTATGGTTGATAAGTTGATAGGATCCTCAATGGTAGGCTTTCTCTATAATGAAAGGGCCTTCCCAAGTGAGTTCAAACTCGCCTCCAATTTTTTGATGGGCAACAATTAGTCTCCTTACAACTAAAATTAGCTCTCCTACTTGAAAAGTTCTAGGGCGGACTAGCTTGTTGTTAGCTTGAATCTTTTTTGCTTTGTATAACTCAAGGTTCTAGCATGCTCGTAAGTATTTATCCTCCAAATATTCGAGTTCTTCTAGCGACATCCTGTTGTTATGTTCGATTATAATCTTAGTACCCACAACTATCCTTAATGATGGGAGTTAGACTTCTAATGATAGAATGACGTCAGACCCATCACTAAAGAGAATAGGGTAGATTGAGTAGGAGTTCTGTAGGTAGTGCGGTAGATCCACACAACTTCAACTAGCTGCTCATGCCATTATCATTTATTATTATTGAACATCTTCTTGAGTATTTGGATGAGAGTTTTATTGAAGGCTTATGCTAAACCGTTTGCCCGTAGGTAATAGATGGTAGAATATCTCTAATATATATTGTGTCTCCAGATGAAGCTGTTGATTTTGGTGCTTTTGAATGCAGTACCATTATCAGATATAATTCGGTGGGGTACCCAAAATATATATATTATATGGTTACTAAAAAACTAGAGCACATGTTGAGCTTTGACTTCTCTGAGCAGAATCACCTCTGCCCACTTAGAAAAGTAGTCTATAGTAGCAAGGATGAACCAATGACCCTTAGAAGAAGGAGGATTAGTTGGACCTACTATGTTAGTACCCCAACACTTGGATGGCCATGAGGCCAAAGTTGGATGTAGAATGTTGTGTGGTTGGTGTAGGACCACTTCATGTACTTGACATTAGTGGCATCGCTTAGCTACATCCATGCAATCGGTCATCATTGACGGCCAATAGTATCCAAGTCTCTTGATTTTAGCTTTCATCTTGGGTCTGAATTGGTTTGCTCTATATAATCCTGAATGAACCTCGATCACAATCTTACAGGATTTTTGCTTGTCTAAACATCCTAATCACATATGATTGAAAGACCACCAGTATAAGACACCATCCGTGAGGGCGTAGGAAAGTGCCATTTGCTTCGCTTGATGTGCTTGATACTTCTTTTGAGGTAGTTTGTCTTTGTTTAGGAAATCAATGAAGGGTTGCCTCTAGTCCAATTCTTTGTCCTTTTTGGCAACGACAACATTCCCTTCAAGAGAGTATTTTTTTGATGAGTTCAGTATCAATAAGAGGCAGAACTTGCCTATTTTTGGACTTCTATTAATATGGACTCATCTTTTGGACATACCAACTCCTTGGAAAGTTTAGCTAAGGCATCTGCTATGGCATTTTCTTCTCGAGGGATCTTGTAGATGGTAACTTCTAGAATGTGAGCCAATATCTCCATGGTATATTTGTGGTAGTGGTGGAGACTGGGCTTTATGACCTTATAGGACCTAGTGATTTGGTTGACCACTAATTAGGAATCCCCAAAAACATTGATGTTCTAGATGCCTAGGGAAATAGCTAACTCCAAATTGATAATCAGAGCCTAATATTCAGCTTCATTATTGGTGCAAAGATCGTATATATGATATGAAAATCTCATCATATCGTTGTCTAGAGTTAGGAGAACTATTCTTATCTTTGCCTTTACTAGAAGAGTATATTGTAGTTCTTCTCTTTTTTGAGAAGAATTCACACCATCAAAGTACATCTCCCAGCGGTGAATGTTAGTATCTCCTAAGTTCATGATTTATTCATTGGGAAGATCATCACTAAGAAGAGAGTCAGCAGAAAATGGGTGTACTGCTAAGAAGTCTGTGAGTGCTTGTCCTTTCACCACACAGAGGGGTACGAAAGTGATATCAAACTGTGACAAAATCATGGACCATCATGCCAACCATCTAGATAGCATTGGCCATATAAGTTTACTGCAATGGAGATATTGCAGTGGATTGATTCTAGAAATTAAGTTTATTTTATAAGAAAGCATATAATGTCATAGCTTTTGGGATGCAAAGATTAAAGCTAGGCAATGCTTCTCAATGAGTGGATAGTTTGCTTCAGCAGAGATTATATGATGATTGAGATAGTAAAGTGCGTTCTCCTTTCTTTTGTCATTGGCTTGGGCCAACAAAGCACCAAGGGAGTCAGCTAATGTAGTAGTGTAGAGTATAAGCAGCTTGCTCGGGATAGGGGCGACTACAATTGGCAATGTCATCAAGTACTACTTGATGTTCTCGAAGGCATGCTCGCACTAGTCGTCCCACTTGAACTTGGTGTCCTTTTTGACTAGTGCTAAAAATGGTTGGCATTTTCTTGATAGGTTGGATATAAAGCATCTTAAATACACCAACTGTTCTTGGAATGATCTAAGTTGAGTCAGACTTTTAGGGGTTGGCATTTATAATATTGCTTTAATCTTCTCCGGGGATTTTTATTCTGCTATGTCAGACAACAAATCTAAGAAATTTCCCTGAAGCTACTCCATATGCACACTTTAGAGGGTTCATTTTGAGGTTTTATTATCTTAACCATTCAAAAAGTACTTCAAGTCAAAGAGATGGTCTTCCTTTTCTTTGCTTTTGACCATGAGATCATTGACGTAGCATTCTATTTGGTGATGAATGAGCTCATTGAAGATTCGAGCATGGCCTGCTGGTATGTGGAACCGACATTTTTAAGGTCAAAAGGCTTGACCTTGTAGTAATAAATTATGATCGAGGTTCTAAAGGCAGTGTTTCTTTCATCTTCAGGTGCCATCTTTATTTGGTTATATCTAGATGAACCATCCATGAAAGAGAAGACTATATGAGATAAGGCAATGCCCACCATTAATTCTAGTATTTGTAGTGAAAATTCATCTTTTGGACATGCCTTATTAAGATCCTTAAAATTGACGCCTATACAAATTTAGTCATTCTTTTTCTTAACTGGGACGGTAATAGCTAACCAGGTGGGATATTTTCCTCCCAGATGAAACCAACATCAATCAATTTCTTGACTTCAGAAATGACATGTTGTTCAATGTCTAAACACATGCGTCTAAGAGCTTGCTTGATAGGATTAACATCAAGCTGTACAACTAGCTTATAGACAGCTATGTCAAGAGCCAATCCATGCATTTCTTCATAACTCCATGCAAAACAATCTTTAAACTCAATGAGTAACCTAACTAAGTCATTGGTTTCCATTTTTTGTTCAACAAGGAACTGATTTACGTTAAGTGTGGATTGTCTTCAGTTCCCAAGTTGATTTCTTTGAGTTTGTCGATAGTTGATTTAATTTCTTCTTCGAACTTCAGAGGTGCATCCTTAACTTGGAAATTATATGGATCATCTAAAGTTTTTAAGCACACCTCGTCATATGAGTTAATATGATTTGAAAGGAGCCTATTAGAAATTCCAAATGATTGGTGATAACCAAACAGTAATCATCATCATCGATTGGGCCTACTATACCGAAGCCTAGTCCTGGTCTTGATTGTGAGTTTTTGCATTTGTTGTTATATAGCCTTTTGAAGTAATCCGATCTGTGCTTAGACCATGTATGTAGAATTAAACATTTCTTTACTATGTTATGAACACAAGGCGAGTACCAATCAAAAGATAATTTTATTAATTCTTTATATGAATCATCTTAAAGTTCTACATCAACTTCTTGACTTGAGGATGATGCTCCAGGATAAAACTTCTAAATTTTTATTATTGTAAATGATTTAGGGGCTTCCTTAACTACCAAACCCTCAACTTTTTGTGAGGAATGTGGGGTCAGAAACAGTTTCACATAATGAGGACTTGGATACACTTATGATTTGCTTGATGTTGACCTCACTTTTGGAGTGAGTTCTCAATCTTCCCATCGTAGATTTAAAAGTCCTCTAGACACTAGGACTTCCTTAGTCATAAGACACCTCTAGCACTTAGGTGACACTTAACCTAAGCCTAGAGACTTTGAAGGGTTAATCATAGGATTAGGCCATGCCTTAAGACTTAGGGAGATCCACATACCCTATAGCCTAACCCAATCCATGTTCACCTTCTTAAGCTAAAACCAAACCTCAAATTTAAATAAAATCCAAATCCAAACTCCAAGTCAAATGAATGAAGCCCATGATCAAATCCAAATCCAAATTCAAATTTTAAGTGAAATGATTGAAGCCCATGATTAAATCAAATCCAAATCTAAATCCAAATTCTAAGCCAAATGATTGAAGCCTATGATCAAATCCAAATCCAAATCCAAATTTTAAGCCAAATGATTTAAGCCCATGATTAAATCAAATCCAAATCCAAATTCCAAACCAAATGATTGAAGCCCATGATCAAATCCAAATCCAAATCCAAATTCCAAGCCAAATGATTGAAGCTTTGATCAAATCCAAATTCAAAATCAACCCAAGTCGTATGATTTTATCTTATGGACTTAGCCCTATCCAAATTCAAATCAATCCAAACTCAATTGATTTTCTCAAATATCAATTCAACCCTTTAATCACTCTATTATGCAATCAGTCTCAATTATAAATTCAAGATTTAAATCAAATCAAATCCAAACGAAAGTCCTTTGATCCAATTCAAATCAAATCAAACTCAATTGATCCTCTCATGGTCTATTATTCCACCAATTATCTTCCTAAGTATAAATCAAATCTACATTTAAATGATCAAAGCTAAATCAAACTAAATCAAATGAAATCAAAACCCTTCCTAAGCCATATGAATCAACCTTCATGAGCTTAGCCAAATTTGCCTTCAAATCACTTCAAATTTAACTGATTTTCTCATGAATCAATTATATCTTCAATCAACTGCACAAATATAAATGAAATGTACCTTTAAATCATCAAAACTAAATCAAAATCCAAACCTAAGCCACATTACCCAACTCCATGGACTTAGCCAAATTCCTTCATTCCAAAACCCAAATTCAATTGATTTTCCAATAAATCAATTATTCCTTCAATCATCATTCCAAATATAAATGAAATCTACAATCATCAAACTAAGCCAAAATAAATCCAAGTCAAACTCAACTTAGCCCATTTGACTTGAAATATCCAAATGAACAAAAACCCATCCAAACTCAAACTAATTATAATTGAATTTATATATCAATCCCAAATCCATATTTAAACTCAACTAAAAAAAGTCAACCCAAAATCAAGCCAACTAAACCCAATTGGTCCACTTGACCCAAAGTGGCCAATTTGACCTACTTGAGCCAAGTTCCAATCCAACCCAAATTGGATTGAACCAAGCCCACCAAAACCTCCTATCATGATTGTTGATCACCCTAGGTTGATAAATTATCATAAATTGGGTAAAAACCAAGCCAACTTAATTCTTCGACCAAGTCAACCCCTTAACCCATATGAACTTAAACTTGCCAAATTGTAATCTAAGATAAATTAATTGAAACCAATGACCCATACCCATCCAAAACCAACATTTGAATATGACTTGACCTTCAATTGAGCCAAACTTAACCCAATTGGCCCTCTTGACCCAAATTGACCCAATTTGACCTAAATGGCTAAAATGGGTCAAATCATGATACAATCCAAATTGATTACAACCAATTGCTCAAATTCATTCCAAATTAATTATTGAACTTGACCAAAGTCTCAATTAAACCCAATTGACCCAATAGACCCAAGTGACCTATTGAACCTAACTTGACCTAAAGGGTCTAGCCATCCTAAAACCCAATCAAATCCAAATTAAACTCAACCAAAGCCTACAACATATTCCAAATAATCAGCCAAAGCCAAACTAAGCCATGACCCAAACCAATTTGGTTAATTGGGTCAAATTGGTCAACTTGACCTATTTGACCCAAATGAACTCAAATGAATGAAAACTAAATCTAAACCAAATTGAAACAAACCAATGACACCAATACACTCAAAATTATCATATGAAATTGAACCAACCCTTGGTTTGACTAAATTTGATCAATTGGTCAACTTGGCCGAACCTAACCCAATTTGACTCAAATGAGTCAAATTGAACCAAATGAAACCAAATGAACTCTAAATGAAATGAAATTTAGCCAAACCTACTTTTAACTCATTTCAAATCTTCCTAAATCAAATTCAATGTCAAATGAACATTCTATCCTTGGGCTAAGTGATCATTTCCATTTTGTGGCCACTTGACACTCCCTCATTGGTCCACTTAGGCTCCTAGGACACTGCCCAACCTGACCCAAAGGTGGTTGGGTCAGCCACCACCTATGGAGAGATGAAATCACCTCATCTCTCCCATTGGAGCACTTGAAACACCAAGGACACCCACTACCCTCATTGACAGCCACCTCCACCCTTCACCCAACCAAACTAAGCCACTTCATCCACTCCCTGCCACCCACAAAACTTTGAGGTGGCCGGATGATCACAAAAATCCAAACTCAGCCTATTGGTCTAATCCAACGTATGGGGTATACACTCCTTCATTTCCACTCAAGCACACACAAATTCATTCCTTAGAGCCCTAGCTACCCAAGACGAGCTGCCATAACCATTTTCCCAAGCTCTCCCAAGCTCATTCCTCAATCCCCATTCTCGATTTTTCTCAAGCCAAAATAAGGCACTCCCCCATTCACTCCCATTTGCTCAAGGTTCAACCAAAGTGCAATTAACTTTGTACACACCATCCTTAGAGATAGTCTAGCAAGAATGAATCATTCCCTAAGCTTCCTAATGACCAGAGGGTGGATTTCGATCAACACCGACCATCAACGCTTTAGGTATTGGCCTTCCAAGCAAACCACCTAAAATTGGAGCTCATGTTGATTAGTAGAGCTTCATCTCCACTAGACGAAGCTTCCTCAATTAATATTTCCACCAATCATTAGCTCTGATGGGGTATGCCATTGAAACCAACCTTTGTATAAAAATTTTGTTGGAGCTTTTTGAAGAAAACTTTCATATCATGTGATCTTAGCCATTAGATCCCCATGGATCATTTTCGTGAAGGTATGGGATCCGTTTAGATTTGATTCGAGCTCAGGTGAGCTTGAATCACATGACCAATGACAGATAGACTCCATTCCCCTTGCTCACATGACAATGGATCATACACCGTCCATTTCGTGTGATCGAAACAGACGATCATGATTAGATCTAATAGATCTATTATATTAAATCCTGTAGTACTGCGAGATTAATCATAGTCATCCGATCTTAGATCGATGACACACGAGAAAGCACGTCAGCTACCATCATGCAAGCACTAACAAAAATTATGTTTAACTAACCAATTTCACGGTGCCATGTGGAAAGCTTGCTGCATCAGTGCGCCACATGGCGTCGATGGGATTAAGGGTCAATTAGGCTTAATTAATGTGTTTTAATGTATAAAAGTTATAAAAATAATAACTAATTGTAGAAAAATTAGAAAATATAAATAAATACTCATTTTAAAGATATTTCAGAGAGGAATTTATTAAAAATATCCTTAATATATTTTGAACAATAGTTAGGGCTTAATTATGCTTTAATTAGAAAATTAATTAGCTTAATTACTTAATTAACCCCTAACTTTTTGAGATTATTTAAGGGGATGACCTCTGCCTCCTCTAATTTTCTTGGGATTTATTGCTTAAATAATTAGGAAAATTAGTTAATTAATCCCTAATTACTTTCTTAATTTAATTAATGGTTAATTAATTGCATGAACAGTGATTAATTAATTAATTGAGCTTATTAATCATTGTCTAATAGTGAGGGGACTTATGGAAAAGGATTGGGACCTCTTTCCTAATCTCTTTCCCTAAGTTCATCCCATTTTTCAAGAAAAATTAATTAAGGATTAATTGGCTAATTAATTACTTGATTAGTCTAATTAAAATCTAAAATGTATCCAATCCTAATTAACTAAGGGGTAGATCTTTAGGTGTTCAATAACCTAAAGACATTTAAGGAAATTATGGTTAACCCACATGTGTGGAAATACCATAAAAGTACTTAATCAAGTTCCTTAAGCTAATTAATTATTAATTATGAGTCAATTACATTAGGCCCTTTCATTTCTTAAGATCATTGCAAATTTATTTTCCATGCATATCATGTTGGCTCATAATTATTTAGTTAATTACTTTAAGATAACATATGTAAGGTTTAATTAATGGATTTAATGCATATTACAACTTAATCATATTTCGTTAAACCAAATGAATTAAAAAAATATGAGAATGGGTTAGGATTAGCAAACCTTTTCTCACATCCTTAAATCAAATCAAAACATGAAACTAAAAATGACACTAAGAAAGCTTTGGTTTACTTTGAATAATTTTATTTGATTTGATTATCCTTAGTAATTAATTTGATTGAATGAAATCATATGTTTATGTTTATTTATTCCTTTCAATCATGTTAAATGTTGTATGCCAGTTGAAATCATGCATTCATCTTTTCAAAATTAAATAAAATCAAATGATTTTTCTTTATGTAAGCTTGCATGTGTTAGATTAATTTATAATATGCGTGGCTATTATCACCAATAAATTCAAATTACTTTCCAAAGTTTATAAATCAATTACATTGGTTAAAGTGATAGTAGTTATGAACATATATAGGTTCACATGTGCTTATAGCTTAGATATATGAAGTAAAGCTTTTTTTTCTTTAATTCATATGTAGTCTTACATGTATTTGAATGTTAATAAGTATATAGTCCGGAAATCCTGAGAATACTAGGTTTTAGGTAGCCATAATGAGGTCATTTGATTACCTCACTTCCCTGGTTAACAGGGACATGTACTTATTTTATTTCATTTATAGGTGTTCCTACATCAGAATTTGGATAGAACTTTACTCCACATGTACAAATGTTTCAATCAAATAAAAATACAATCTTTTTATGGTTTTCCTTCCTTTATTTATGTATACATCTATATGTATTTGAGAAAAATAAGTGTTTAGTCTAGACATCCCCAGAATACAAGGCTTTAAGTAGCCCCAAGGAGGTCATTTGATTACCTCACTTCCCTAATTAACAATGGCGTGTACTTGCGTATGTCTCTTATACATGTGTGTGTGTATTTACTTATGGAATTATAACCCTTTTCTTATCAAGAGTACATGCATTCAATAATCATCTAAATAATCAACCTGTGTCACATATAAGTTAATGCTCTCTTTCTTATGATTCACCATACAAATTTACATATGTTTGAATGTGAATGGGTATATAGTTTGGACATCCTAGGAACACAAGGCTTTAGTTAGGCCCAAGGAGGTCATTTGATTTCCTCACTTCCTTAGTTAACAATGACATGTACCTTTTAATTTCATCCCTATGTGTTTTTGTATAAGAATTTAGATAGAGCTTTAAATTAATATGATTAAATAATTCAATCAGAAATGAGAATATAAACTTCAAATACATATCTACATCCATCATACAAGTATGCTAAAATGTATTGCAAATATAGATACTTAGGATTAAATCACATGCATGTTACATGTGATGGAAAGGAATGATTGATATATGTCATGTGAAAGTAATTCAATTAGATTAATCTTAAGATGCCTTTCACATTGAATAAAATTATTTAAAGTGAACCTAAACATATAATTAATTTTAAAATGTGTAATAAGCCATTCACTCAAGAGAACAAAATCAAATTAGCATGCTTTAGAAGGTGACTTATGGTAGGGATAAGAGAGGGCAATCCTCTTTTCTTCTATTTATAACACTTAGTTGCTAAGTGTATTAAAATAAAATAAAACAAAACATAAATTAAAATTCTCAAATCAATTAAACAACTTCAAGTGAAATCAACCTTTCATGTTAAATTAAATCTTTTTACACTTATAAAATATAACATTAATGCTTAGTTGAGACAGACTACATAAGCCTTAACACACACATTAGAATTAAGTCACTACTTCTAGTCCTAAGTTTGGATGGTGCATGATGTGATGAATGTTTTAGTTTGTGATGTATTATTTTAGACTAGATGTTAGGGTGTATGTTTTGTACATTGGATATTAGGTCATTGTTAGCCTAATGCTATTTTTGTAGGGGATGCTTAAAAATAAATATAAATGCTCTCTTTGCAAGTTGCTTAAACCCCTAAGCATAATCTAAGTTAGGATAGGCGGGCTTAGTTACCCATGTACAGAGTGCTAAGCCCAAACTATACATATAACTACTTGAGATTGTATGTATATTTAGATAACCTCTATCTTGCAGGTGTAGTTAGATTTACTTTTCCTATTTTTAATATAAATTTGTATTAGAAATTAGGATTGGCACTATTGGGGATTAGGATGAGCATTGGCTAAAAGGCTTTGTCCTGGGGGGCCATGTGATGCCTTGAAGTCCACCAAATTAGAGGGGAAGGAAGATACATGAAGACATGAAGAATGAAGAAAGGAAGACCCCCATAGCATTTAATAAATTCTAATTATTATTTTTTAATTCAGGGTTATATAAAGGTAGAGCTCGGCTATCCATCTTTCTTTTTCAGGTTGTACGGTGACACCCGACCACACCAGCCCTTTTATTCTTTTACATTAGTTTTATAAAATTGATTGATGTTACATTTAAATTGTGTATTAGAATGATATACTTTTCATAGTTTCTTATATTTGATGCTTTAATGTGTGGCCTAGATGCAATTAGGCTCTTAAGAAAAAAATTAATTTTTTTAACCCAATTGATCACTCATAATTAAATTCTAAATAACTCATAACCTCACCATAAATCCTGGGATATAAATCAAGATAATTAAAAGATTTAGCAACCCCTTAGCTATATGGTTGTATGTCTCACATCATGCATACATCTTGAATCAATCTTGTAAAATGAGGGCATCATCCTTACGCATAAGGGGCTTGACCAGCAACCTCGATGGAGCTTCACCCTCTTTCTCTTTTGATTTGGCTAATAATCTACTTCATCATGCATTTAAGCATATAAAATCCTAAAGCCATTTTCCAAATGGAGTGTCAAAAAAGAAATAAAATTTAAAGAGATTTTACATTTATAGATTAAGTCATATGCTTATACCACTCATGCTCTAATCTTCTAAGGAATAGGTTTAAGGACTTTAGTCTATTTTCTAAATTAATAATAGCCTAACTATCTTGCAATTTCATATGACCGAACCACACATTTTAAAATCGTAAGAGGAGTTAGCTGGCGGTACTCTAGGCGATTGTAAGCCCAACAGTCAAGAGGTTTATCCTCCCTTATGGAGGTAAACCTTATGCACATCTTCTCTTAGATTTAGGTCATGCTTTGGCATTGTGCTCAAGCTCCCTAGATTTTGGATCTGAGGTAGTTTTGTTTCTTCAGGCTATGAGCATAAATCCTCACCTCTTAGGCATTTTTAACCTTGTGTTCATTGATTATAAGCCCTAACAATCAAATAAAATTCAACTCTAACAAATAAATCTCTTCACTCTCAAACATACAAAGCCCAATTATAGGATAGGTTGGAATGCTCACTAGGCTTCCTATTATCATGAGTATTCCCTACTTCCTCCCTTTGGCTTCCAAAATAAGTCTCATTTGAACTTTCCCAATTAATTTTATAAATATAGCCAATCTTTTGATAGTCTAACTTTGAAATCTTTCGAGAAAAATTATTTACTTTAATCGAGAGTATTCTTAAGGAACTCACCTTCCTTAGGATGTAATTAACTATGAAAGCTTGCCTCCATAGGAAACTTTAGAATCTGATTTAATATAAATATTTCTTTATTTATCCATGTAAATAAGGGGGAAAATCTCTAGTACATTCGAAGACCCATCATGCCTTAAGAGTCCTTATTAGGTGATTAGGTCCCTTGAAGGATGATGCCTCTATCTTTCGAGATAATACATCATACCTCAATGTTGTACTTGATCACTTCAATAAGTACCTCCCACGATCTACATAGTGTCCCCCCATACATCCAAAAATAAACACCACATTTGAGAATCTAGTTTTCATCGCTGTCTGGCTCGAGTGTCAGCTCTAATGGGATATGTGGCTAACATGCTAACCACATAAGACTCATCATCTAAACTAGATTCTAAGTTTATCTAGGTAGCAGGTGTACTCCTAGAAGCAGGAACAAATCTCATGGTGGGTGGTAAGTATGGAGACCTTCCACCTCGGGAACTCCCTCTGGACTTGCCTCTTCCTCGTCCTGGAGGTCAGGTCATCCTCCCCATTGTTCGAATGGAGTATCAAATTGTGGGTGGAATATAATCTCAGGCTCCACTTCCTCCTTGAGGTCTATTTCTCGCTCCCTTTTCTTTTCCTTTTCATTATCTTTTTCCTTTTCTTTTTCTTTTCTTTCTTTTGCACTTTATTTTTCTTTTTCACATTCAGATTTTGAATAAAGTTATGAGAATAGACATTTTGTTTTTAGGGAGGTAGTAGGCCACATCCTCATATATCCATACCTCATGAACTGCAAAGGGCTTGAGGTCTCCTTTGACACAATACTCGATTCCACCTCTTAGGAACTTGATGCACTAATGTAAAGGGGATGGAACTATGTTGTTCTCATGTATCCACAGTCTCCCAAGCAAAGCTTTAAAAGATGTATCCAAGTCTATTATGTGAAACTTGGCTTCAGTCTTCTAATCATCTATCTCTAAGGGAAACACTATAAAGCCTAATGCCCTCTAGCCTTGTTCATTGAATCCTTTCAACATTATCCTCTCTGTATGGAGTTTAGATATGTCAATCCTCAAGTAGGTAAGGGTTCTTGTTGATCTCACTTTTGGAGTGAGCTTTCAACTTCTTCATCCTAGGCATAAGGACTCGTCTAGACATTAAGAGTTCCTTAGTCTTAAGACACTTCTAGTGATTATGTGAACACTTAACCTAACCCTAGAGACTTAGAAGAGTTAGCCATAGGAATGGTTTATGCCTTATGGGGTATTAGGAAGACTTGCCTACCCTTTAGCTTGAACCAAATCCTTAATTCCTTCTCTCAAGTCAACTTCAAATTCAAATCAACTTCAGATTCAAATCAACTTCAGATTCAAATCAACTTCAGATTCAAATCAACTTCAAATTCAAATCAATGTCAAATTCAAATCAATTCCAAATTCAATTTCAATTCCAAATTCAAATCAATTCCAAATTTAAACCAATTCAAATCAATTTCAAATCCAAATCATCAATCAATTCTAAATCAATTGATTGAAACCTATAATTGAATTCAAATCCTAAAATCTTTTCTAAACTTGTTGATTTGATCTTATGGACTTATCCCAAATTCCAAATCCAAATCACTCCAAATTCAAAATATTTTCTCATAACCCATTTATATTCTTATTTATATTCACAAATATAAATGAAATATAAATTCAAATAATCAAAATCAATTGAAAACCCAAATCCAACTTGTGCCTTTTCAAGTCAAAGTCTTGAACTTAACCAAATCAAACTCAAATCAATCCAAACCCTTAGATTTTTTTCATGATTCAATCAACCCTTCAATCACAAGCCTAATATAAACACAAACTTCAATCATCGAATCAAAATAAGTCAAACCCATATTCACTCTTTTGACTTGAAATTGTCAAATGAAACAAAACTCATTTGAATCCAAATCACTTGCAAATAAATTTATATTTCAATCATAAGTCCATATGTGAGTTCAATCAAACTTGAATCAAGCCTTGATCAAACCAATTGACCCACTTAGGCTCACTTGACCCAAAGTGACCTAAAGCACCCTTTTGAGCCAAATTCTAATCCAACCCAAATTGGATTGAACTAAGCCCATCTAAGCCTCACATTATGAGCAATAATCATCCTAGGATGATCAATCACCCAAATTTGCTCAAACCAAGTCAAACCTAGCCTTTGACCAAGTCAACACTTAACCCATATGAACCCAAACTAGCCAAATTGCAATCTAAACCAAATTGATTGCAACCAATATCTCAAGTTTACTACAAATTGATTATTGAACTTGACCAAAGGCTCAATTAAACCCAATTTGACCAATTGGTCAACCTAACCCAACTTACCCCAATTTAACCTTAAGGGTCAAATTAACCTAAAACCCAATTAAATCCAAATTAAACTTAACCAAAGCCTACAATATATTTCAAATGATCAACCAAACCCAAACCAAGCCATGATTCAAGTTAATTTGGTCAATTGGGTCAAATTGGTCAACTTAGCCCAAATTAAACCTTAAGGATCAAATTAGCCAATCCAAATTAAATCCAAATTAAAGCAAATTGATTGAAACCAATTGAACTAATGCAATCCAAATAGTCATTTGAACTTGACCCAACTATTGGTTTGACCCAATTTGACTAATTGGTCAACCTAACCCATTTTGATCCAAGTTGACCCAAATGGGTCAAATTGACCCAAATTAAACCAAATGAACTTCAAATGACATGAAATTTGGTCCAACTTACTTTTGACTCATTTCAAATCTGTTCAATTCAAATTCAATGCTAAATGACCACTTTGCTCTTGGGTCAAGTGCATCCCTTGAGAAAAGACACTTGCCCAAGTAGTCATTTCTCTTCCCTGGCCACTTGGCACTCATCCATTGGTCCACATAGGTACCAAGGACATTGATTTTCTGATCCAAGGAATGGTTGGGGCAGCCATTACTCATGGTGAGGTGAAATCTCCTCACCTCTCCCATTAGAACACTTGGCATGAAGGACTCTCACATTTCCTTTGCTATGACACCCATTTGTCCTTCATAGCAGCCACTTTCCATGCCTTAGCCAACCAAAATGAGCCACCTAGAATGATTCTCTTCCATTCCCAACCACCCCAAGCCAAATGACAATACTTTGAAGATAAAAATTTAAAGAAAAGAGGAATTTTAATCACTTTTGAAACAAAGGCATTAGAGGATGAAGAAATTAACACATTCCCATCATTTTCCTTATGAGAGCTCCCAAAATCCATTAGCAATCATCCCCACTTCATTTTAGAGAGACATACACAAAAATTAAGTGGATTTCTATGAGGAAACAGTGATACAAGTGGAAACTTTATTACGACGTGAAGGCGAAGATCCAAGCTCATTCCAAGGCCTCTTACCCCACTCAATAGCATGCTCGAATCATCACCGTCATCGGAAATCATCCCCGGTGAGGTAACTTTCAAAAAAACATAGCCAGCCTTAGGATCCTTCATTTGTGATGATTTTTATGAAATTTTAGAAATTTAACCTAGATAATCTTGCATTTTTAATTTATATAATCTCAATTAGAAAGTAGAAGTTTTTCGATGTGAATCAACACAAAAATGAGTCCATTTGGACAAATTTTCACTTAGAATTTCTCATTTTTCTTCCCAAACCCGCCGGTTAGCCCATTTTCGTCGGCCGGATAGCAACAACCGTTGGCTCGGATCGTGTGTTGTCGATCCGATATCGAGGATTTGATCGTGATTTGAGCGGTCCATATCAAATTGCGCATCGCGGTTATTAGGCACCCTCGGTTTCCCGCTTGCGTGCTGACGCGGCACTACGCCAGCCAATCGCGCGATGCACGGCATGCCATGTGGCATCGCACATCGAATCGCGCAGCGCCATATGGTGCTACATTGCCACGTCAGTGCCGCGTGCAGTGCTGACTATGCTAAGTGGAAAAATCGAATTTTCTGATCTTAAAAAATTACTTAAATCACCTGAAACTTCAAAAATTTATAGAAAATAAAATACTTAATGAAAAATTACAAACAAGAGCTCGTTGGATTCATCTTTCTGAGTGGAGTCCAACAAAGCCAAAATTTTCAAAATTT
Source organism: Cymbidium sinense (assembly GCA_021442155.1). Lineage (NCBI taxonomy): Eukaryota > Viridiplantae > Streptophyta > Magnoliopsida > Asparagales > Orchidaceae > Cymbidium > Cymbidium sinense. The sequence continues at coordinate 24,191,051 of CM038229.1, forward strand.
ACTGAATATTTTAAGCTTAATTTGAGTTTTAGTAAAAATAAAATTTTATTAATTAAATCAATAATACAAGTAAGATTAAGTTTAAATTTTTAGAGATTAAAACTGAAGTTAAAATACAGATACCATAAAAATTTCAAGTTAAAAGGACTATTGAATTAGATGATATTGAATTTTGAGTTTCAAATGATTTATTTTAATAAAATAAATTAACAGACTTCTTAAAAATCACTTAAAACAACTGAAATTTCCTAAATTCATAACTAATTGTAGAAAATCTAAAAAATATATATGCAAGTTCACTTTAAAAATATTACAGAGTAGAATCTAGAAAAATTATTATTAATTGATTTTGAACAGTGAATTTGGATTAATTAAGGCATAATTGGAAATATAATTAGCCTAATTACTCCCTAATTAATCATCCAATTAATCTCAAAATTTTTATGTATATTTATGGGGATGACTTCTACCTCCCCTATTTTTCTGAGATTTTATTGTATGCTTGATTTGATAAATCAATGGATTAAGCCCTAATCACCTTCTTAATATAATTAGTGATAATTAAGCAAATGAACAGCAAATTAGTCAATCAATCGAGCCCATCTCACTTTAGTTGGCTAAGGTTAATTCAAATTTAATTAACTAATTAATGAACTTAATTAGTCTATTTCTCTAATCTAATCTTGGGTAGCTCTTTGGGTGTTCAATAACCTAAAGTAAGAGATAATAAAATTATGGTTAGCTCACATGTGTGAGAAAACCATTAGAGTAATTAGGTGAGCTTCTTAAGCTTAATTAATTAATCATTTATGAACTAGTTGCATTAGGCCCCTTTCATTTCTTAGGAACATTGCAAATTTATTTTTCATGTGGTTGCATATCATATCAGCTCATAATTGTTTAATCAATTAACTTAAGGTCATATAGGTAATGTTTAATAAATTCATTTAATTCATACCTTAACCTAACTAAATCATAAAATCAACTTAATTACCTTCTCATCAAACCAAAATTAACTTACACATGGAGAATGGGACTAGGACCACCAAACCTCTCTCATTTCACTTAACTCAAATCAAACATAAAGATAAAGTATACTTAAAATAACTTTGGTTTGTTTTAAATAGCTTTATTTAGTGTGATTGTCCTTAGAAATTAAGTGAGATGAATGAAAATGTATGCTTATTTTCATTTAATTCTTTCCCTATCATGCTAAATGTTGCTTGTCATATGAATCATACATGCATTCTTTTCAAAATTAACAAAAATTGAAATGATTTCTTTTATGTCAAATTACATGTGTTGGTTTAAATTAAATGTGTGACTATTATCACTATTAAATCAACATTTATGTTCCAAAAATCATATGAATCAATATGTGGAGTGATATTAATTACAAATAGTTATAAGTTGCATGTGTTGGTAATATAGAATATGCAATGTGAAGTCCTCTTTTCTCACCTTATATAGATTCATATGGGATTCAAAAATGTATAGTTCATTTGAAAAGAACATAACATTTGTCTAAATCTATCCCTATGTATCTCGATGTTAGGATTTAGGAGGAATTTCACATCATATATAAAAATCATGTAATCAAACCAATATGCTTGTTTGCATTGTTTCCTATTCTTATAGTATCTTTTTGAACATTCATTTGTATTTGAGAAAAGTGGTATATTAGTCTGGACATCCCGGGGCTACGAGGCTTTAATTATCCCCAAGTAAGACTCGTGCCTTACGCCCCTGGTGTAGAACAATGGCACCATACTCAATTATAACTTTTATACAAGTGTATGTGATATGATTGATGAATAAAAAGCATGAATCAAATAAATCAAAATATAATTTTTGCATGGATTTTCCATCCTTATGATTGTTTTTACATTCATATGTATTTAAGCAAAGTGGTATATTAGTCTGAACATCCAAGGGCTGTGAGGCTTTAATTAGCCCTAAGTAGGACTTGTGCCTTACACCCCTGGTATAGAATAATGGCATCGTACTCACTTAAAGCTTTTATACATTTAAGTGTGCATGTAATTAATGGATGAAAACCCCCCTTTTCTACAAAAGACATTTCATGATTCAACAAAAATGGAATATTTAAACCATAAGTATACTCCCTTGCATTCATCATTCAAGTATGTTAGAAATCTAAATTGCATGCATAAATATGCTTAGGATTTATCCATGTGCTTGATATGTATGATGGAAAGAAGTAAATGAATATTTGTATGTGATAGTAATTCATCTCAAATAATCTTGAGAAGTCTCTCTTATTTAATAAGTTTATTTAAACTAAGCCTAAACTTAGGATTAATTAAAATATATAATAAGCCCTTCACTAATTAACTTGCTTTAGAAATGACTTAAGGTAGGGATGGAAGAGAGATTCCCTCTCTTTATTCTCTTTATAACACTTAGTTGTTAAGTGTAAGCTAAATGAAATAAAAGAAAACACTAATTAAAACTTGCAAATTAAATGAATAAGTAAAGTAAAACCACCCTTTGTAAATTAAATCACTCACACTTAGCAAATTATTACTCAAAAGCTTAGCTAGGACATGCTACACAAGCTTTAAATCACACACATTAGATTAAGTCACCACTTCTAGCTTTATGTGAAAGCGGTGCATTATGTGATATATGTTTTGTTTTGTGATGCATTATTTTAGACTGGATATTAGGGTGTATGTGTGTAGACTGAATGGTAGGGCGATCTTAGTCTTATCATTATCTTCTGTAGGGGATTGTGCTTAAGGGGTGTTGTAATAAAAATATAAATGCTTTTGCTATGCAAGTTGATTATGCCCCTAAGCATAATCCAAAAATAGGCTAGGTGGACTTAGTTACCCATGTGTGGGGTGCTAAGTCCAAATTATTTATATACATGCTTGGGATTGTGTGGTGTGTTTAGCTAATCTCTACTTTTCAAGTTTTAGTTAGATTTACTTTTCCCATTTTCATGTAATTTTTGTAATTAGGATTTGGAATGAATGTTATGGGGGATTAGGATGAACATTGGTCATAAGACCAAGTCTTATGCACCATGTGAATCCTTGGAGCAACCATACCCCAACAAACCAAAAGAAGGAAAGAAAGGAAGAAAGAAAGAAATGAAGGAAAGAAGAAATGAAGAATGAAAAATGAAGACCCCCATAACATAAATTCCTTCTAAGTTGTAATTATTCATTTGTGATCCAGGTTGTATAAGGGTAGAGCTCGACTACCCATTTCTCTTTGGATTTGTGCGGTGGAGCCCGACCATAATAGGTTTTTTATTCTTTTGCACTAGCTTTATAAAATTGTTTGATGTCTGTTTAGCTTGTGCATTAAGATGACATGTTTTCCCCAATTTCTTCCTTAATTTGTTGAATGGCCTGGATGCAATTAGGCTCTTAGAAAAGTAATAAATTTTCTGTCCAATTAATCAAATCAAAATTAAAATTAAACAACTCATAACCTCACCTAAAGCCTAGGACCTAAAATCAAGATAAAGGATTTAGCAACCCCTTAGTTGGATGTGTATGTTTCACATCATGCATATGATTAGAACATGGCTTGACCTTTGAGAGCCATGGTGGAAACACACCTTCTTCTTATTGATTTTGGCCCATAACCAATTTCTCATGCAGTAGGCATATGAATCCCATAGCTTGTGTCAAATTAATTATCCAAAAATGAAAATAAACTTAACAAAATTTACATTAGACTAAGTCATGAGTTCATGCCCTACATGATCTAGTCTCTTAGGGAGTGAGTTTAAAGACTTAGCCTCTTTTCTAAATAAATAACAACCTAGTTATCTTGCAAAAGCATATGACTTACCTACATGTATTTAAAGTTATAGGAGGTATTAGTTGGCGCCCACCCCTAAGCGATTGTAAGTCCAAATAGTCGGGTGGTTTATCCTCTCTTATGGAGGTAAACCATATACTCATTTTCACCTTAGATTTAGGTCATTCTTTGGCCCTTACCAATAGTTAGGATGAGGTTGTTTTCCCCTTCACCGCATAAATCACCTCTTAGGCATTTCCATGATCTTGTGTTGTGGAATTATAAGCCCTAAATTTCTAATTAAAATTCAACTCAAATAAACAATTCTCCTCAATTTCAAAAATATAAAGCCCAACCATATGATAGTTTGGGATGCTCACTAGGCTTCCTAGTATCATGAGCTTCCCTACTCATCTCCTCTTGGTTTCAATAATAACTCCCTCCTCTCGATCAATCTCACTTGATCTTTCAAAAATAACCAATTGATTGATAATCCTATCTTTGAAATCTTTGGAGGCAATGGTCATTTACCTTAATCGAGAGTATTTTTAAGGAATCTTATTATTTAAGATGTAATTAAGTATTGAAGACAACAATCTTGTAAAATAAATCCTACTTTACTTTTTCATATAAATAGGGGAAGAATCTCTAGTATATGCGAAGACCATTATCCTTAAGAGTCCTTATTAAGTGATTAGGTCCATTGTAGAATGGCGCTTCTATCTTTTGAGATAGTACACTATTCTTCAATGTCATACCTGATCATCCTAACAACAAAATCTACGGATCTACGTGGTGTCCAAATGATAAGTATATTTCTATCTTCATTTTATCCATATATATCGAAGATGGAAGTGTACATAAAGAATAATATTTCATCGTAAATTTTTCTAGTGACTCCACTGGGGATTGTTCCTCTCTCCATCTTTGGTAAATGATTGTTGTCTCCAAGTATCGATAGTGGATTTATATTTCATACGAGTCCAAGACTATCCTTCTTTTCCATTAGAACTTAGTTTATTTCATTCTTAAGCTAGCCAACATCTTTTAGGTTTTAGGACCTCATTTCATGTAGGTCTTAAAACCCCTATTGGGTTCCCCCAATAGGTGAAAATAAAAAATTTAACAAATAGAAATAACTAAAGACTTCCTCCTTACCATTTCTATGATAAGGAAAGGTTCATTCCAAGAATAAAGAAAAAATGAATCCTTTATAAGAAGCATCATCTTTCCAAACAGCACTTTTTTCAAAATGCATATAATAAAATATTTCAACCTCATCTAACAATCTTCATGATTGTTATATGTAGGATCTTTTCAAAAATCAAAATTAAGAAATCATCATTTTCAAAAAAAGCACTTATGAACATCTCCATTCAATATACCCCCCCCCCCCCCCCCCCCCCCCAAATTTATTGAATGAAGGTTTTTATTTCCAAATAAAATCAACAATCATATTTTCAAAAAGCACAAATGAACATCCTTATTCAATATACCTAAATTTACTGAATGAATATTTCATTTCCATATAAAATCACATCACAAAATTTTAACTTCATTTCAATATATCTTACATATGTTGAAGTTGGAGTTTCTCCCCTTTTCAAAAACTTCAAATTTGAAGATAGGTCTCTTTATTCCATATGTCCAAACTTTTCGGATGAAAGCTTTACCTTCAAATAAAACCACACCATTTGAAACTCCACTCAACACATTCCATATTTGTTAAGTTGGAATTTCCATCTTTTCAAAAAAAAAGTAATAAATCACACACAAAATTTCATCTTTGAAAAAGTAAAACATAATTGACTCTTATTTGACATACCCAAATTTGCCAAGAGTTTCTTTTGTTCAAAACACATTTGGATTCTTTATTTAGCATACCCAAAATTGCTAACCAAATAATCCTCTTTTCAAAAATCAAAGCAAATCACATTTGGATTTTCTATTTAGCATACCTAAATTTGGTAAGTAGAAAGACTCTTTTCAAAATCAAAAACATCAAAACATGAAACACATTTGGATTTCTTTAGCATACCTAAATTTTCTAAGAATCCTCTTTTCAAAATCATCAAAACAAAACACATTTGGGTCCCTTATTCAACATACCCAAATTTGATAAGTAAGGGTCCTCTTTTTAACAAAACAAAAACATTTGGACTTTAATTAGCATACCCAAATTTGCTAAGTAAAGATTTCATTTCCAAAGTCACACATGATTCACATCATGAGCAAACAAGCAAAAGAAGAAAATTATTTTCAAACAACTCATTTAGCATACCCAAATTTGCTAAGTGAGCAATCCAAAATAAAAGCAATTGACTATTTACTTTAACATACTCAAATTTATTTAATAAAGGGTCCTCAAGCACAAAAATCAAATTCAAATTTGAACCAATGGAAGCATCAATCTCTTCAAAAATATTTGAATCCATTTTCAACACACACAAATTTGTTGAAAATGGATTCTATATTCAAAAAAAATCTCTTCTTCAATCCAAACTCAAAATCTCTCTCGAAAATCAAAGAGCCCCATTTAACATATTCAACTTGTTGAGTGTGCATTCAAATTCTAAAAAACAAATTAAAATAGAAATCTGATTCAAACTTATTTTCAAAATTGCAGAAGTTTAATCCAGTTTTAGTCAGTTTATCAAGTTCAGTTTGATAAGAAATGGCAGCTCAGAAGTATGTCTTCACATTTCAGATGGATTTGGCCTTGATCGCCGCCCTCTAATCGACTTTGCCCACCTCATTCATTTTGGCTGAGGTTTCGAGGGGGCTAGGATCACTTATGAGGGGCCCACCCTCACAACCGTTAGCAGGAGTATGATGACCAGGCAGAAGCCGGTCATCTAGGTTGAGATGCCATCAGACATATAGTTTCCCTCATTGAAGAGGAAGGCTATGCCAGTTCCCGTAGCAGTTGCAGTTCTAGCGCCAGTTCACTTAGTGGTTCCCCTTTTTGCCCTAGTACAGGCTATCACCCGCTCGTTAGCTTCCTCCAAGGGGAAGGCTCCCCTATCTTCAAGGATAGTCTTCCTCACCTACAAGGTTGGGTCTAATTTTCATGCTACTCCTCCTAGCAGGACTCAACATCGCAACCAATGCCATAAGATCAAGCGGCATCATGACCGCATAGCTAAGAAGCTACATATAGTTTCTTAGGATGTAATAGAGGAGTTACCTAGGATGGTTTCCCCACTGATCATAGAAAACAAGTTTCATCCTCTCTCTAGATCTGATGGAGAAGAAGAGATTAAGAGGATCTCAATTTTATCTCCACCAGCAGTACAGCATGAGGCTCCTATCAAAGAAAGGAGAAGGTCGTATGCGGCCTTAGATCAGTTCTGCACTGAGTAGGAGGGGCTTTCGGACGATCAGAGTATGGGGCCCAATTTGATTTATGTTCAGCCATCCCTCGTAGCATAGGGGAGCACATTATGTAGGAAAGGGCCAGGGAGGCCCGTGTATCAATACAGATTACTAGTCAAGAGAGGCAGAGCTATAACAGGCAGTCAGTAGCCTCAGCCCTCGTGGACTTTCTAGATCGGCGTGCTACCCGCGCCAGTCATATTGATAGCATTTTACTGATGGGTACTACCCACCATAGGAGAGGAGCTCCTACCCAAAGAGAGTCGATGGTGCCTCCACCACTGCTCTGCTCTATGCCCACCATCAGTACAAGTCCCATCATTCACAGTTCCATCAAAGGCCATGAAGGCAACATTCGAGAAAAAGAGGTCCCCATTGGTGATCCGGCTACGACCAAGAGATCCCATTCCATCTACACCACCGACTGAGGCGAGGCTGAGCTCTCCTGCTCGACCTCCTGCCATAGTTGTTGTGAAGAGGGAATGACAACCTCAGAACATAGTAGTTGTTCCATCACCACCACCACCACAGCAGGCTACGGAGGTACCAGTCGTAGAGAAGGAAAAAGATAGTACCATCATCCCTATGGCCATATATCCTCCTAGTAGTACTACTACACCCAGATCTAGTGATAGTCAGGAACATGTATTCTCCAATGAACGTAGTCCTCACAAGATCAATTCTCCAACAGCAGGGGAGGTTAGATGTCTCTCTGTACATGACAGTGATCCCACCACCGGTCAGCTGAGATCATTTTTACTTGCGTAGTTGGATCGCTCCCTAGATGATATTATAGCATAGTATCTCGTGGAGAAAGAGGAGATTCTAGGGTATGCCTGCTCTGACTTAGAGGGGGAGAAGGTCAGCTTTGATCTTAATGAAAGATGACATGTTGGAGGACTCAGTAGAGGCACATATGGCTGACACTAGGGGTTCCCTCATTCGGGATCAATAGAGTTTGGAAGGTGCTATGATCGAGCATGATGATACAGCCTACTCGACCCAACACCTCCTACAATAACTAAAATAAAAGGATGAACAAATTGATAAGATGGGAAAGAGGCTTGAATATTTGCTAGCATTAGTTTTCGCACTTCAAAATCAAGCTCCAATAATGCATCCTACTATTATAGAGACCCGTCAGCCGAGTTGTTGCATGTCTTAGATCAAGCCAAGACTTCACCTCCAATAGAGCATGGCAGCACTAGCTTGTATAGGAAGGTAGTAGATAGTACCTCTGTTCAAGTAAAGGATATCAAAATTATGGTTGAGCAGCAGATGAGAGAAGCGTTGGCACAAGCCCGAGAAGGATCATCGGTTCCAAAGGGTAGACCCTACCTGGAGGAATTTGATGCCATCCAATATCCTAAGGGTTTTATGCCTCCTTCTTTCAAAAGCTTTGATCGCAGTGGGAACCAATGCCAGCACATCGTGTACTTCAGGGCCAGCTATTGCAACACTGGTGGTAGCGATGCATTACTATTCCATCTTTTTTTAGAAGGAGCAACACCATATGTGAGCATCAAAACTTCAAAAAGAAGGGTTACAAGCACATAAAATGTTAATAGCCCTGAAGATAGAAAGAAAAACATCAATGTCATCATAGCCAAAACACCCACCAAAGAGAAACAACCACCAAGCACCAAGACTAAATACCACATAATAGGACATAGGGCTAGCATAGCCAACCAGAGACAAACCACCACCACAATCAGTAAAGCAATAAGCCCAAGCACTAAAATAAGAGAACACCAACACTAGACTAGAGTAAACAAGCCAGGGAAAAAAAACAACACCCAAAGCCAAACCAATAACCAAAGATCACCAGCACGAGCACTAGAAAAGAGCAAAAGTCACCAAGAAAAACCTTTATAGGAAATGTATTTATTTGGCTAGTTCATACTTTTGGATCAATATGTAATAAAAAAACTTTACTAATTAAAAACATTTCTAGTTAAAGCATATAACTAATAGAGTTTGTAGGATATAGCTACAATTTGAACAATGAAAGTGATGGAATGATATCAACATTAATTTTTAATATTAATTACTGCAATGTTCTATCATATATAAATGATTAAAATTTTTGAAAAAAACCATTTCAAATAATCTGGAGCATATTACATGATTTACTTCAAGGTGATTTGAACTACACCTTTTATTGAATGGTAAACCATAAGAACATAAGCATACATAAAAAGCAATAGTAAAATCTCAACTAGAGCCCATTTAGGGGTGGGGTATTGTTTGTAAAAGTAGTCATATAATTATTGTGATAAAAGCAAATTTCTCAAAAGCTTCTGTTTGTACTATTTCATTGTTGCATTGAAAAAGTCGAACAATAGTTTTCTTATATGTACGCCAGTCTGGAAGATTTGGATGCAAATACCTACTTTTCATAACAATTTTTTTTAAAACAGTTGGAAAATTATACAAAATAACCCCAAATAGACCATAGGATAACATGGCTCTTCAAATTTGATTACCCCATCAAATTTGGTTCGGTCCAGAAATCCTAGCAGCAAAACAACCATCTACACTCTCAAATCCCAAATTTTTTTCCACTAATGCACTTGGAAGTAAGATGCAGTTGTTTTGTACAAATAGGTAAAACATTTATGTTGAACAAATTTCTTATATATGGAGCATCTATTCATTTTTCAATAATATTTCAACCTCAAGGAGCAAGTAAGCATCACTATCATACGTCCTACCTAAACTTTTTTAGGCTAAATTTGTTAATTTCATTCCCCATTCATCTATGGTGAGTGCTGTAACAAGTATCTAAACTATTTTACAGAAATTCTATTAATACTATTAGTGCATTTCCTAATCTTTTTCACTTAGTATCACAGAATAGTATATTGATCAATTACACAGGACGGGATAGATGAATCACCAACTACAAATACCAAGAAAATATGAGGATGGGAAGGAGATAAAATAGGAGGCGGCCAATACAGATAAGAGAATGAGGAAGCTGTAGTGGAAATCAAAGATGGGTGAAGCGACGGTGAGCTAACTACTGTTGGTGAGAACACAAACAAAGTAATAGAATCTCAAAAGAGTGTTCAATAGATAGCTAAATGAACAATAGACTACCTCTAGAAGTTGTACCTTTGAGGGATAAATCTGTAGTTGAGGAGCAAAACTGCAGGCTTCGTGCGACGAGTGGAATAGGCTCCGTCCTAGGAGTTTCAAACAACTGAAGTTAAAACAAGAAGCACTAGCAACAGCTACTATTGACTTGCGAGGGAGTCCTATGGTTGCAGTCGAGTGACTGTGAGCAAGAAAAGTCCGACGATCGAGGGTTTCCCATGAAGAAGGCACAAAATAAGAGTGGTGTATGAGGGTTTCTCATGAAATTAGCCCATGATTGTGAATTTAATGGAGTATAGAATGTATTTTGTGGATAGTAGTTTCCTCCCCAAGGTTCCTGCTTTGCATCTGATTTCTGAACTGTAGCAAATAAGTTACAAAGCAAATAGTCTTGCATCGTAGTTTGCACCATGACACAGGTTCACGGTTGTACTAAATTGACCCTAAGTGGGAGATCTGAATACATGGCACGTCATTCTTAGTCTGAGAAGTATTAATGTCGAGCAAAGCAAACCCTTAATATGCAAGAATACTCGAGTAGCTGTGTGATGCCTCAGGATACTCGGTGCACCATTTTTGGCCTGTGGAAATGTCCCACTCAGTGAGTAATGAAAGCCTAAGTAGGAGATCTAAATAATTGGTGTGCCACACTTGGCTTAAGAAATTGATTCAGATAACCTACCCTTGAGTTTGATCGATACTACAAGATTTATAGTGTAAGACCATCACCCCGTGAGGTCAACAACCATACTCAAAAAGTGCAACTCTCCTAGTTGGAAACTAAAAAGGCCAACACTACATGCGGTTAGTGATTATCATGTAATACTAACACCCCATAAAGTCAGGGATTAAACGCAAAAAGACTAGCTCTTTTAATCAGCAACTAGAAAGACCAAACATCGTGCAATTAGTGGTAATAGTTTAAGACCGACACCCTGTGAGGTCGATGATTAATAAAAAGACAAATTCTCATAATTAACATGTTAGGGTTAATTCTTTAAAGAAGACTAACATACAACACAACTATGTATGAAAGTTACTCTTTATGACAAGATATTCTAAGTCACGAGCACAATTATTCATTCATCAACATATGAGTATCGATCTAGCAATTATATATATACTCACAATTCTTAAGCGACTACCCAAGAAGATTCTTTCTATTGACTGATGTCTTAAAATATTCAAAGTCATAAGCTAATTTATTCAAATAAGTGAACATAATCTTAGCGAGTATACACAGATTAGCTATACTATAGCGACTATCTAGGGAAGACTTCACATCACAAGTGGAGTTCTTCATATATCAATTAACAAGTTTTAATTTGACAAGTATACATTAACTTGCAATGCTAAATCAACCACACAATGAAGTTCTTTCTATTGATCAATAATCCAAATATTCAAAGTTAGGAATAAAGTTATTTGTGCATCAAATAGTGAGTACCAACTTAATGAGCATTCATTCAGAAATATTCAATAAGGAAATAAATCTAGTTATTACTCAAATAACAATATTCAATTAAAAATAAACTTATGATTACCATTTTATGTAAAATAATTTTATAATTAAGTGAGTAAGGTATAAACATAAAGGAAGAAAAGATATGTCAACATAAACTGCCCTCATCGTCATCATCATCCAATCCATGAGTGTGAGTATATTTGAGATGTCCAAAAACTTGGCACAAAGTGGCCATATTTCACTAACTCAGTGTCATCCTTGAACTTCTAATATAAGAGCTCTTAGTACTCATTAGAATTGAAAAAACTCAGTGAACTCAATTTCTCTTTGTTTTAACTCTTTAGTTCGACACAAGAGTTCCTCCTCTAATTCTCTCTTCACCTCCGCAAGGCATTTAAGCTCCAAAGTCACCCTCTTCTTCTTCTCTTCTTGGTGAGCAGACACGGCCTAAAGGTCAATGTGCTTGGCTTTGAGAGATGTTAGCTTTTTTCTTTATACTCACCACCTATGATTTACTCTCAAAGGTCTCCTTCCTCTTCTCAAGAAATTTGTGGCAGACGTCCAACATCAAATATCACACCATCGCCTGAGCAGTCATGACATCATGCCATAGGCAAGCATTAAGAAGGTCACCTAAAAGAAGATGGAAGAGCCTATCAGCAAGCTTCATGACTGGGCTCGTGTAAGTTTGGAGTGTAGTTATTCTTCAAGCCCTCATCTTTCCCCTCCTCCTCCACAAATTTGTTTCTCTACTAGTGAATGTGAGAATTTGAGCTCATGGCTCTTTTCTTAGACTTTTTAGGAGCTATACTCAATCCTGCTTCATCAGTGGCCTTAGTGGGAGTCATATTTGACTCTCACTCCTCTTCTTCCTCCTCACTAATATCAAGAGTGGATCACCGCCACTTGCCTACCAATCTCGAGGAGGAATAGGAGCTGTCAAGGCTAAGTGGGGGTCGCCCCTCCTACATGTAAGAAAGTAAATCATTGAAGGAATGTTCGACAAAGATATAAAATAATCAGTGAGTAGAAAGGAGAAGTATTTATTGAGAATGGTGGAAACCATGTTGAAGTGAATGTAGAGGGAGACACTCAGGCTACGACCCTACAACCTTGCCATAACTTCTTTCTCCTACACACTTGGCTTACCGAGCTTGGTGGCCCTACTCAACTGATGAAGAATAGGGACAGTCGACATCGACCACTAAGATATGCTCTTCATAAACATAAGCTGAGAATGCCACTTATACACCTTATTCTACAGACCGTGAATTTTCAGCAAAGTCATTGAAAATTGCATGGTCCCATCTTGTTGGCATTTCACCATGAATGCTCAGCATAAGAGGTTTAGGCTCCATGGAATGTCCTCTTCTCAAAGGCATAAGACAAAAGATGTGATGCTTGCCATTGAGTTTGGAAGGACTTGGTCGGGCACCACTCTGAAGAAATCAAGGATGTCAATTCACTCGCATTGAAGAAAAAGTTAACCCCCATTTCAAAAATGGGTGAGTGGAAAGAATAACTCAAGCACCTTGATCATTTGAGGTACTCTCCCCTCTCAACCACTCCCACCATGAAGTTAGGGTAGCCACTATAACATCCATAAAACATGGAAGTCATAGTGAAGAAGTCGAGCTCAAGAACCTCCTTGATTTAGGCTTGATGGAAAGTTGAAGCAGCCTTCTTCTGCAAAGTCATACTTACCATAGATGAAAATGTGGTCAAGATCTACTCATAAAGAGGTTCTACTTGTGCATCTTGAGGAGAGCAATAAAGTCTCAACTACTCAGGTCTGAGAGAATTTATAGACATGGTAAGAATGGTATAGTAATATGGGTGTCACATCGAGCATTAAGTGAAAAATGATCACCTAAATCTCATGAATATCTCAAGTGACAAGGGCTACAAAAATTAATTAGGCACAACAGTAAAAAATCAAATAGTATTCATGAGTAGAGATAATACAAAATATTTATTATCTTTATTCATGGGTAAATGTACAACACACTCTCATAACCCTAATACATTCTTTCTTCGACAATTTTATTATAGGGTCTGAATGCCAATCCTCTACAAGTCCACCTTTTCTGCATATATAATTGAATAAAAAGTTCATGCTATAAAGGAGAAGTGAAGTACATTATGATTTTATTGAGTTGTGAAGTAATGCAACCTCAGCCTTTAAGGTCGTGAATTTGCATTGGTTCTCCACCTCTGAGAACTACTACCACTACAACTTTAACTCTAACTGTGATTGTAACTCACCTATATCTTGCTTGGATTAGTTTAGGGCTTCTCTCATGAAGGTGACCTCCTCTCATAGAGTGATGATCTTGGAGGAATCTATAAATGATTGTTATTCTTCCTTCATATTATCCCCAATCATCAAGTAGACTCACCCTTCATGAACTCACTACTATATCTGTGAGTAGAAGGGAAACCAACTATCATTTTTATAATATTAGCATAGGTGAAGCTTGTATAGTAATGAGAGTTTTAATGATATTTTTTGTAGGACATGAACTCTCCATACCAAAAGTAAGTTTGATCTATCAACCCAACCGATGAAAGTATATGTTAACTTAAAAATTATGATACATGCCATTAAAGTAACTCCAATACTTAAAAATAAAGTGAAAATATTAAAATTATACGTTTAAGAATAATTTAAAGAGTTTGAAATTAAAAATAAAATTAACTTTATTTTTCTAATTTTGCAATTTGACTAAGTCAAAAAGAAATTTAATCTATCCGAGTGGACAACATTGACTTTAAGGCTTTAGTGGATTTACTTTGAAGCAAAGAAAACACATATAAGTCACTTGGATATAGTAGACGAGTGTTTATAGACTATTTTTAAGTTTTTAAAAATTTTATAAGGATTTAAAACAACAAATAAGGTTTAAAACTAGATTAGGCTTGATTCCTCCATATTAGTTGGCCTCCCTTATAAGATTTTGATGGCAATTTTTTAGGGATGCTAAAATTTATAAGATGAGGAAGATATGTAAGAAAACTTTTATGGCAATAATTCACAATAAAAAAGATCCACACAAATTATCATTCATTAAAGTTACTTGGGTAAGAAAGATCATCAAATCTCTCCTTGTAATGGCTAGCTACCAAGCCTTACCACACTTAAAAATTACTCCACTTCTTGATCAAATAGCAAACAAAAGCTTTACTTCACAACAAATAAAAACATATAGTAGTTCTTACAATTTTAAATTTTGAAAATGAGAGACCGAGGAACCAACCATGTTACTTGTAATAGTTGTTCATGAATGTATGCATGTATCCATATATGTAATATGAAGTTGTTAATTTGATGAAAAGGCTAACATTTAGCAACTCATTATGCTTTATATGATGCCTTTAAATAGCAATATATTATTATTATTATACCAAATGTCTTTTTTTGGTGATTATAAATCAAGCATATATGAATAAATATATCACCAATATATATTCACACTTCCAGTATTCAAGCTTCTAAGTTAGATCACTACAACTCTAATTAAGGCTTCATTTAGGGTAGCTTCCTAATTGTAGTGCGATCTGAACTGCATCACAAGTGATATTTGAAAAACTACATTTTGGATGTATTTTGAAGAAGTTGTGATAATAAAGCTGTATTTTTTAACCTAACTTGATATAATGTGATGGTTTCCAAAAAGATATAGTCTTAACTTTTTAAATTAAAAAATTTTATAAGACCCACCACAACTTATTTTGCAACAACTTCATCTTTATATTTTTCATATTACTGCAACTATTCCAAATAGACCATAAACCTTAATGGACTATATTAGACTTATATAGTATCAATTTGATCAAAACAACATAGAAATCAAATTTAATATATTTAATTTGGATGTAATATAATGAGCTTATAATTAACTGAACAACATGTAGCTTAATTAAGGTCTATACAACCCAAGCCCAACTCTATTGAACTAATTAAATCCATTTAAGTGCCTCAAAATAGAGCTTTAAGACTTAGGCTAACCAAAGTCAACATCATCCTAAATGGTGTAATTAGGTAGGTGAGCCTTCGACTAATATATTGACTATATTCTCCCAATCAACTGGCAAATTATTGAGATTCTCTAGCATGTATTAAGACTAATATTGTTCTAATCAAGCATAAATTTACAATCCATTGCTATAGGAATCCAAATAGAGATGGCAATCTAGAAAATCTCCTAACTAATAGAAGCAAAAATGCAACCTCATATGCATCAAATAAGTTTTGTTACCCATTGGTTGAGCTAGATAAAGCTAAGCTAGCTTTGTGCGTTTGTTCTTATGGCCACATGCTCGTCCCAATTTAGTTGAGCCTCTAATAACATTAACCACTTAATATGACCTCCTCAACTAACAATTGTTCAATCCATATAATAAACTCTAAGAAACTCTTAACAACCTACAATGGCTATAAATACCCTCTCTAAATCTTCAAGAAAATTATAAAAATACAAGTGCTAATAAATTTCTTCGAAAGTTATTACTCATCCCTATCCCTTAGAATGATTCAGAGGCTCCATTCTAAGTATATGTGCTTGGGTTATCAATTCCTTTATGGGTATAGATTCATCCATAATCCTCTAATTTTAATCCTCACTCGCAATCATCCCAAAATGCAAATACTTGGAGTTGCATAGGGTTACTTTATTGATAAGGACTCAACCATCAAGGGTGCCAACCTTATTAACACTCTATGCACTTCAATATCTACAAACATTAAGAGGTTTCATTAGCATCTAGTTGCCACTAAAGTCAATTCCTAAGCAACGCTAGCATCAAAATCATAAGCCATAATCCATCTAATCCCATGTAACCAAATTCCTATAATAACCTTACCAAATATAGAGACATAAGCCTGCTCTCATAAAATCTTAATCATTCTTCTAAACTCAAGTCAAACCAAATACATGTACACCAAAAGTCTCAAGTTTTCCTCACCAAATACAAAGGTATAAGCCCCAATTTTCAAAGTATATTTAACGAGAATTTGTACCAATACACAAGTATTATGTCTCTCTTGAGTCATCTCTATCATATATAGATGTGCATATGTCTATCATATGCATGTTTATTCCATTAGATCATTCTTGTGCTTGTTTAAAAGATACAAGGTACAAATTTTCCAAAATGAAAACCTATTTACTTCATGAGAACCATATTCACATGCATTAGATCAACCAAACTACAGTTCTTTGTGCATATTCTTAAAGTAAATCGCATTCCAACTCGAAGCTCAAGCAAACTCAAAATTACTTAAGGCACTTTATGAGCACACCAAAATGTCCTCATTGATAAACTCAATAAAATGTCTTTGAGAAAGCTTTGAGTTCAATGATTAATATAGATCAGAATATTAAGGAGAATTCACATCACTCAAATCATTATATCTACCTCATCATTTTGTAGGTATATTAGAAATTGAAATAAAAATTAAAATTATTTAACTAACCATAACATATCTTTAAATTAAGTTTATTAGAATGAATCAATCAAATTGAATGCACATCTAATGATCATGTAATGATATCTCTAAATCACCAATAGTTATAATGGTGTTATTGTATCCAATTCAATCAAATTTGAATCTCCATATCTTACCATTAAACGATGAGCATCCCTAAGCATATCATCACTCTACTCAGTTTGAGATATCAACAAACATGCAACTCATGATTCTTAATTAAATTCTCTGGAAAATATCTCCCTTATTATTAGTGAATTCAATTCACTAGTTTGACCCCAACATTATCAAACTATATGATTAACAATTTATTCATATCCATATCATTCAAGCATGAATCCAAATTCCACCCAAAAATAGAGTACAATAATATCCTTAAATAATAGTATTCTAGAAGATCCAATTAATTTAAGATGTGTAAATTCCATCAAAAATTATTTTGATCAAATAGCAATTTATATAACCACATCATAAATTACAAAATAAAGATTCCAATGAAGCTGTACCAATATCAGACATCCACCAAGGTAGGATAATATTGAATCTGAGTTTGTGAGGACTAACATCAATACAAAATTAAAAATTTAAATTTTGATTTTGACACAATTCAGGTCTGAAATAAGTTAAAATATTCTATCCTAGTTAAATTGAACTAATTTCAAGCATGATCCACGAGTCAAAGCAAATTAGCTTTGATTTCATATCCATCAAAACCCAAATCTAGAGCAAATTTCAAATATCAAACATCCAGCCCTCCACTATCAGGTAGATTACCAGGTCATTACCATCAGGTATATGTTAATAAGTACAAGGAATTGAAAGCAGTGCTGTGCTGTTCGATGCCCTATGAACCATGTATTAGGATTTTATGAAGCTTCGACTGCTTCACTAAGGCTCCTAGAATATAAAAAACATCAAGTGCTCAAAAGCGTACAAAGTCGGCTTAGGATTACCCTTTCTAAACTAATGGACAAATAATATGCCTGCTATCTGTAATGGGCACTGGTGCTTGGTATATACTAGTTTGTCTGTCATAGTTCAAAAGTCTCAATTATTTGTTTCCACTAAAATTCAAAAAAAAAATATTTTAAAAAAGGTAAACCCTCAGATATATATTAAAATAAAATCATAAATGACAAAAATAGCAACTTCAGTAAAGTGGAACTGAGTTTTATGATGTGTTGCTTTTGATAATAAGCTGTGACGTTTATAAAAAAGTAGATACCTGTGCAATTTATGCAAATAATTAAGTTTCGAGTTCATTTTTCTTTTAAAAATAAGTAGCAACATGACCCTTATTTCTTTTATCTTTTCCAAAACCTTTATAAAAATGTTCATCACAGCATCCTTACATTTTCACACAACAGACAGGCTTTACACATTAACATCCTTGAGCTAAACTTCATCGCATAAACCAGCACCCATAAGCTGAAATATTCATCTCCATCGTTTTAGCTTCAAGAAGGAAAATACTTTTCTCCCAAAATGACAGCCCGAAACTCCACCTATTTTCTTGAAGTCACGAAGGAGAAGCCTTGAAACTTGTATTTCTTTCTTTTTTTTTTCTTTTTTTCTTTTTGTTTGAAGCCAGACAATATGTACATGTGTGGGGGTAGCGGGGAATGCAATAAACCTTTCAAATAATTGAAAAGCAAAAAAAAGCAAACAATCAAAATGGAAGCAAAATAAGCTACAAGCAAAATGTTCACAATAAATTATACAAAATAAAAGGAGAAATAAAAAGAATTCAAATAGAGAGATAAAACAATATATTACACAAAACAGTAGGATCAAAGATTATAGTACTGAAGCAGGACAAGAAAGCAGTTAGTGAACCTGACCAAGTTAGTCACACATCATTCCCTTGTCTGACTTCAACTAGAACAACCAGAGCTCCATTGAAATTATAAAAAAGTATCATCTTTCTAACAAGAATATCTAAAAAAGCTGAGGCTTAAGGGAATATTTGCAAATAAAATAGTGGTAAGACCTGCAATGATTTATAGTGTAAAATATTAACCAATAAAAGAGATACATAAAAGTGAGTGTTGAAGAGATGAGGATGCTCAAGTGGATGAGAGGTTTCACACTTCAGACAAAAGGCGGAACAAATATATATGTGAAAAGGTTGGAGTACCACCAATGGCAGATAAGATTCGAGAGAGTCACTTTAGATGGTTTGGTCACATAAAACGTCAGCCATCCGATGACCCAATTAGAAAAGTAGATGTATTAGATTTGACTATGTTAAGAAAGGTAAAAGTAGACCTAAGAAGACTTGGTCAAGTAGTATAAAAAATGATTTTATTTTATTAGAATTAAATGAGAATATAACACTTAATAAAAAATAATGAAAAAGAAAAATTCATGTAGCCGACCCCATGTAGTGGGATAAAGGCTTGTTGTTGTTGTTGTTTCAACCAAGAATATCTAAAAAAGCTGAGGCTTTCAGTATTCAGTTTTCAAAGGTATGTCTCAATATAATTTTGCTGCAGTAAGCAGCATTCTTATTATCCTCATCATCATCCAAAACAAGAACTATAACTAATAAATCCCACAAAATCGAGGCCTTCAAGAGCAAAGATATTTTGCAGGTTTCAGGTTTTAATAAAACAAACTAAATATTAAAATCGTTCGATCAACTCAATTTGCTCCAATAATCAATAATGTTCTGATAAATGAGTCGCATGTTATAAGGATTTGAACGTTCTAAATAAAGATACATTATGACTCTAAAATAACTCAAAGTATTTAGTTCACCACAATCACCAACATTGTGTTACTAAATTATCATTTAAAACTCTGCATGAAAGACAAAAGACAAGTAAAATTGTTACAGTAATCAATAAGGTTATAATAGATGATATTCACATATTAATATCGACTTGGAACGGTCTAAATCAAAATATATTAGGACTCCAAAATAGAACATAGCATAGTTTGTTCACCACTATAACCAACATTGTATGACTAAATTATTATTCTAAAATATGCAAAGAAGCCTAAAGGACAAGTTAACTTGATCCGGTAAGCAAAAAGGCTCTAATAGATGGTATTCACATATTTATAAGTTTAGCGCTTGAACATTCTAGACCAAGATATATTAGAACTCCATACTAGTTCACTGTATATTTAGTTTACCATCACCAACACTGCAAAACTAAAGTATAATTTCAAACTATGCATTAAAACCGAAAAGATAAAACAATTTGTTCAAGTAATCAATAAAGTTTTCATAGATAATATTCACATATTCATACAGACATGATCATTCTAAAGTGAATATATTGAGACTCCAAAATAGTTCATAGTATATGTAGTTATCCATCACATATGGAACATCAACACTTCCAAATGGGTTTTGTACCAATGTCAGACATGGACACGGCTTCAACACACCCCAACACATATCTGACACTTCAAAAAGATGTCAAGGCATAAGAATGAGTATGACACGGACTGGACAAAAAATATAATATGGGAGATAGAAATATAAACTGCCGCATGTAACACTACATGTTCATCAAAGCCACCTTTGCCCCTATTTGTCGAAGCCCAAGTTGATCAAACCCAAACGGTAGCCTCAACCCTGTTCGCAAAATACTACCTATTCATCAAAGTAGAACCCTTGTAGCATTAGCAGCGTCACCTATTGCATTAGCAGTTGTAGTCGATGTAGAAGCCGAACTTTTTCAAAGTTGGCGCCATACCCATAGCCGCAACTATGCTCTCCTATGCTCGTTAACGTCGAAACAGCATAAATGAATACTTTGTAGCCTTCTCTGCCACCATGAGTTCGATTAATCTCGCATCAATTGTAAGTATTGTTTTTCAATTTTTAATGAAACTACTATAATTTATATCACTTTTTAGAAATTTATAGTTAGATTACTACAATAATTATAAAAATAAATTGTATAGCTTTTTTCATAATAATATGCATGTTTGTTCCAGGTATAGCTATTTTCATAAACATATTGTTCATTAACGCTCTAAAGCTTATGAAAATTCTATTTGATACAAAGTAAAGCTAGGAGGATAAGCTCAAATCTTGCTGTTTTGCAGTAGTATAGATAGAGAGGAGCAGGGAGGGAGGGTGAGAGAGAGAGAGAGAGAGAGAGAGATGGAGTGAAGTTAGGGAATGGATAGACTTGGGAATCTTAAAAGCACTTAATGCCAATAAGTCTTATTGTGAATTGCAATAGAAAGTTAAATTGTATGGTATATTGATCCAGTGTTAGGGGGTATTATAAGACAAGACTGTCTTATTATATAAAATTATGAATTATGAATCCATGATTACAATTTTACTTTGTTTAACCACCCCACCCACCAAAGTTTTTGTGATGGATATTTACTCGGTCATTTTTCCAGTAAACTTTTGAAGATCAATTTACTTGGTGAGTCTTTGTGTACTTTTCATGAGCAATAATTCAACAAATCTTTTAGTATTACAACATTTCTTTTATGATATTATACTTTATTTTATTGTGTATTAGGTAGAGAATTAATAAGATTGCACATTTAATGTTAATACTTTATTAAGTATAACTGACATGCCAATGGCGTGTCGTGTCTTACTTTTTGCAACCATGTTGAGTTGTCGTGTCATGTCTCTGTGTTTATACTTCATAATCATCACCAATATTGAATGACTAAATTATCATTTCAAAGTATGCATGGAAGCCAAAAAGATAAGTCAATTCGCTCTAGTTATCAAAAAGGTTATGATAGATGTTGACATATTTATAACGACTTCAGTACTTTGCCAAAGCAAGATATATTAGGACTCTAAAATAGTTCATGGTATATTTAGTTCTCCAACATCACCAACATGGAATGACTAAATTATCATTTCAAAATATAAATGGAAGCAAAAAAGATAAGTCATTTTTTCAAGTAATCAATAAGGTTCTACTAGAAGATATTCACATGTTTATAATGATTTAATCATTCTAAATCAAGATATATTAAGAATGAAAAATAGTTCATAATATATTTAGCTCTTCGCCATCACCAATATTGCATAACTAAATTTACCATTTCGAAAAATGCATGTAAGCCAAAAAGTCAAGCCAACTTATTCCAATAATTAGTAAGGTTTTGATAAATGATATTCACATATTTATAAGGACTTGAATGTTCTAACCAAAATATATTAGGAATCCAACATAGTTCATAGTATATTTAGTTCTCCACCATTGCCAACATTGCAAGACTAAATTATCACTTCAAAATAAACACAAAACCAAAGAAGACAAGTCAATTTGGTCCAGTAGTCAATATAGTCAATAAGGTTTCAATATATAATATTCACATAATTATAAGGACTTGATCATGTTAAGTCAATATATATATGGGATCTAAAATAGTTCATAGTATATTTAACTCTCCAACATCACCAATATCACATGACTGAAGTTATCGTTTCAAATATGAATGGCAGCTAAAAAGTCAAGTCAATTTGTTCTAATAATCAATAAAATTCTGATAAAGAGAATTCACATATTTACAAGGACTTGCATACCTATACATACTCCAAAATTGTTCATATTAATTTAGTTCACCACCATCACAAAAATTGCACAACTACACTATTATTTCACAAATGCAAGGAAGCCAAAAAGATAAGTCATTCAATTCAAAAACAGAGCATAGATCAAGAAGACAAACCATTTCATCACAAATTACAATTACTATATTTCACACATCTTTTACAAAATTATCTAACCAAAAACATCCAATGCCTGAGACCTAGATGAGTACAAGTTAGAACTTTTGAATACAACCATCTCAATGGTTTTGAATACACCCATTCTTAGTAAGAATATAGACAAAGAATAGAATTTTGTGAATGCCTTTGGATGATTGAAGGCATAGAATAAAAAATTAAGAGCAATAAGTAGAGACAAATATCAATGCAAGACATCCAAAATTCCCTAGTAATTAAAAAAGAAATTCTCATTGATTTTCTGAGAATGCCCAATATATTGACCAAGTCAACCAAAACCATTTATTCAATTTTGAAGAGATCCTTTAGAAATGATTTGAGAATTACACACACTATCGAATTCTTGCTTTGTTTGCAATATAATTACCAAGTATTTCTGTAGCTACATGTACAACTGTGTTATGAGTATGCTTGATATGAAACAAATAAAATAGAATTTTTAAGTGCTAAAATATGCAACTATGCCAAGTTCTAATATATTAGAACATACATAACTAAACGCAATGCTAGTGATAAATCAATAGATACATCATCTAAAGGTACTAAATACTTATAAAAATATAACATTAGGGTTTCATATCATATGGCTTGCAATAATGATTGGTCTTCTTCATCAGACAAACCTAAACAAATCAGATGCATGAATGAAAATCTTAAAGGGTATATACTGATACCTAGAATTTATATGTTTCTATTGAAATTCCAAAAAATTGAGATATGCTTGGATTCAATTTGTTTAAGCACCAAACTATGTCCAGATCTAAGATAGGCAAATTTCATTTATAATAACACTTCCTTTTCAAGCTTCTTGTTATCTAAGACTGCACTCACCTTGAATTCATGAAAGAATAGGCAAAGAAAAAACATGCATATTGCCAATTTTTCTCAAAAATGACAAGCACTTAAAGAGTTTCCAAATGAAGTGAACAGGTAGGCATCAGAAGTCAATAAACGAAAGCATATAGTAACATAAACTGAAGCAAAATGTAACTTAAGGATTGATACATAACATAATTTACCGCAGATTCCAATCTACCTCGAGAGTTCATAGTCAGTAGACCTGGTACTAAAATCAAGGAGTAAAAAAAATATACATGACAGAAGTGAAGGTAATATAAATAAAAAGCAAAAAGAGACAGGTTTAATCAAACTCTGAGAAAAAACTTAACAATATCAGATCTGCGTTGCTTTCTGTTCAATAACCAACCTCCACCTCTGCGCTAACAATTCCAGCTCAGCAAGCCGATGCTCTTGCCATCTTTTCGACATGCCCTTCATCTCTGACCCTTGTTCCGAAGCACTGTCAGATATAATACTACCTTGAACAACAAGCGTAGAACGCACCTCATTTAAGGCCCCATCAAGTACATCCAATACGGACTTGATGGCAAGATGTTTAGATCCCGTCTTCTTAACCCCAGAACTGCTTACTAGAGGAGTAGGTAGCTTCTCCTTGGGGATTGCCTCTGAAGATGCAGCAGCATCAGTACCATCTATAGATCCATTGTGTCCAGTGGGAGCAGGAGGATCTAGGCATTCTTTGTTGTCTTCAACAGGAGTAGCAGGCGAAGGAAGGGCAAGGGGAAAATTTGGCAGTGGAAAAGAAGCGCTCTCTAAAGCAACGATAACCTGAGGAGGTGAGGAAGAGGCTCTGGACCTGCTAGTCGAACCCTTAGGGTTAGGCCGGCGGCGCTTATTTCCTGCGCTCCCCGCTGCCACAGCGTCGGGGGTGGAGAATGGGGACGTTGAAGCATAGGAAGGATCCCAAAGGCGGGTAGAGAGGTGTAGTAAGTCTCGATCGTGCTGGGAGAGTCGGGACGGATCCTGCCCACGCGCGATGCGACCGGCCATAGTCCTGTACTTCTTCCTCAGTCGCCTTAGCTTCTCAGATAGCTGTGAGCGGGTGTAGGGCTGCGACATAGACTCAGAAAAACGATCGTAAAAGACGTTCAGATCCCTGGGGAAGACCAAACCCTGAGACCAGCAGCCGAGTAGGCCCTGCAAGAAGCGGATCTCGTCGGATTCTGGCCAGATCCGGTGAAACTTGAAAGGTGGCTGCTTTGAGTCACCACCCTCGTCCTCGGGGTCCTCGTCCTCATACTCGGCGTCGGGATCGTCGTCGTCGTATGTGTTTTGAGAAGAAGGAAGAGTGGGGGCATAAGAGGAGAGGGAGATGGGATTAGGGTTAGGGTTAGGATTGGGGATCGAGATGGGAATAGGATGGGAGTTGGATAGATGTTGAGCTTGGGGTTGTGAGGGATTCTTGCGCTTGATAGGGAGTTTGCGCGCGGCGGACTTGATGTTGAGAGGGGTTAGGGTGGCCATGGCGATGGGCGCGGACCTGCGAGCGCAGGGCAAGAGATCGGAGTCCAGAAGGAGGCTGTATTCGGTACGACGGGGTGGGGTTCGATCGACAGAGGGCAGGCACTGAGCGAGATGGGGAGATAATGGCTGGGCGGAGTTAATAGAGGTTGGGATGGTCAACATTGAGAATGGCTCAATAAATTAAAATTTTCAAATTATAATAAGATTATATCCGAATTCAATTTAAATGTTTTATTTTTAATTAAATCATATTTAAATAAACACAAATTTGACAATCTCTTAAAAATATTTTTTATTTTAAAGTAAAATGATTATTTTTAACTTATGAAAACATCCATACACTAGCTTTAATTAGTTAGATTATTTATGCTACCTATAAATTAGATAATTAAATGTAAAATAATTAATTGAAATGATTTATCACTAATGATATTTTTAGAGAATAATTATGTTGTAATTATTATTAATAATTATAATTTTATCTAATTACAGTAATTAATCCTGTTATAATAAATGAAGTTAATATATAAATAGATTGAGTAAAAATTAACTTGCTTAAGAATACTTATGGACTTATGAAATTTTTATTTATATAATTAAAATATTACATTTGTATTTAATTACGATAATATTACTTAATCGCTAATCATATTGGTACTTATTGAGATATTTGGACTACTTATGGACTCATTAGCAACTAAATTTGGAAATTGATATTTTTTTTAAAATTAAATTATTATTATTTTGTCTGAGATGATTAAGGCATGCATAATTGATTATAATAAGCAATTATTAAAATTTTATTTGAATTTATTATAAAATAATTAAGATTCTCAATAAGATCATTGAAATTTGATCAATATTTAATAACGATGACTAAGCATTAAATGATTATTTAGTCATATAAATTCAGTATGATAATTATACAGTAATAAATTATGTCAATTAAAGCTTAAAATTTTAATTAAGATCATGATGATTTTAAATTTAAGTAGTGTTAACTAATAAGTACTAAAAAAGTAAAAAAAAAAAAAAAGTTTCATCTTAGTTAAAATGTAAACCATTTAGTTATTGTTGCTAAATATTTAATAGAATATTTATTTTGAGCAATTAAATGTTTATACAAAGTTAATATAGGTGTTAATCTAAGAAGATATTAATTAATTAATTAATTAATTAGTTTTATCATTGTAGCATAATCTACTTAGTACTTAGATAATATTTAGCTAGAATAAGTGATGATTATATGTGAATAATTATGAAATACATGTTGCAAGATTATGATAACTAGATATAACTGTTTATGATTTTCAGTATTATATATATATATATATATATATATATATATATATATATATATATATATATATATATATATATATATATATATATATATATATATATATATATATGTTTCCATGATAAAAGGGAAACTTGACTTCATATGCCTCATACTGCACATACCTTTTTATTTTCTTAGAGAAATTAATCTTAAATGCTTATTTCAAACCATTATGTAGTATGTTGACTTCAAAATGTTAGTAGAACTATAAAAATATTCCCTTATCAAATATCAAATTCTTCGCTTAAAATATTAAGGTTAGTCTGGACTTAGCAAAATCATAAGAGAAACTAATATGAGAAGTTTATTTGCAGATCTTTTATACTTCATTGGATTGAATCTGGCCAGCTCTAGATCAGACCTCTTTCATTATAATAGTTCAATTATTCCCTAGTGAATGTAAAAATTCAATGTATACAATTAATCTATCTTATTTATTCAAGTGTTCCTATAATTTGGTCATGAGACTCTGAGAATTAGCTTGACCATTCTCAAATTTAATTTAGGAAATTTAACTTTTGGCTAAGTCAAAAGTGCCCATATATTCTTTTCCTATTAGATCCCTCACAACTTTACCTAGCCAAATTAGTTAATCATTCTAGATATTCAACTTTGGGCTATTCATAGTAGGATTATGAGATAAATGACTACTAGAACATTTTAATAATATTTGGTTGACCCAAAAATCAGGAAGGTCAATCCAAAGTTGATTTAACCCTAGACCCAAGTTTAAGTCAAAGTATGTAGACCTTATATTAACCATCCTAAATTAGTCAAATAACATGCCTATATGTTAAAAAATATTCTAATATAAATATTATCTTAATTGTGAGTCAACCAAATTAACTCAGATTGACCCAGTTGGACTAATTTGATCAAATTAGACATAACCATTAACATAATTAGACTAATTTGACATATAAACTCTTCTAAATATCGAAAATATGGTTTATACCTAAGGGAATTTGGCCCATGAACTAAACACAATTAATCAAAATAAGACAATTCATTCATTAAGGCCAGCACTAATAATTAATAGTTGATTGAACCAAACTAATTGATATATTCAATCAAACTATTGAAAGTGATCATAGCTAAGAATGTTATTAAAAATTACTTAGTTCAACCAATATTGATTTGAGCCTCTAAAGTGGTCAATTTGACCAAATGGGCTAACATGGCCCTTTTTGGGTCCAAATAAGAATATTCACTTTTCTTGAAAGATTAAACTCATCAAATGACTAAATCATTCTGAACCTTTGAGAGTGATTTTAGCTATTAACCACTCTAAATATATCAAATTGACTAAATGTGTCAATGTATCCTATTTGGGTCAAATGAGGTGAAATGGGATTTAACCTATACACATTATGAAACTTTTTGAAATTCACTTTTATCATATTTATCCACAAATGTCAAGTATACTTCCCTTAACCAATAGGCCAACTTATAAGTTAATAATCTTGGATATGGCCAAATTGAAGAGAAGTTATAGAAGTTATGCAAAGACCAATAAGATCAAGCCATACATCCCCATCTATTTTCTTTTATGATGTTCCCCAACTACCTACAAATTCTCTAAATGCTTTGTCTAGTTGGAGTAGCAACCAACCATAAATTATAATTGTGAACCAAGTAGTTCATGACCAAATGCCCATTTAATACCACAATTATTTCCATTACCCATAGAGAGTAAATTAAAAAAATTTATTATGAGAGAACAAAAGTCTAACCCTTTTCCACATTCTCACAACTCTTAATTGAGCTTAGCCATCAATGTCACCTTAATGGTGGTCGAGCATGATAAAAGCACAATCTAGACTAATTTAAGCCAATCTTGTGAGGGTTTTCTCAATTCTCCTTGTTGATGGTGTATAAAGTAATAAATCCAATTTTTCTACCCCACATAGTTGAGAATTTCAAACCCTCTCTCCTCATCATCAACCTTGGTCATCCCAACAATGTAAGTCATAGCCAAAAGGCTAGTAACCTTTAAATTCTAAAACTTTTTGCATTTGGGTTTAACTTAATTTGATCATTATGGAGAGAGAAATAAACTCTAGCCTGTGTGGCATCTTTAGGTTTCTAGAGGAAGAAATTAAAATTAAGGTTTTTATTCATGAATCAATGGCTATATTCCCATTAGATCATAATTTTATCCAACCCCCGCAATTTCTAAGTATTTTCTTTTATTTTTATTCTAGATAAACTATTAAATCAAACTAAGGAAAATTTCAGACATAAGAATGCTTTAAATGAAAAATTAAGAAATATAATATTTATTAATAATGCATGCATTTTTTATTTTAAAAAATCTTTGTTGACTAGTTTAATTAGTTGATGGCTTAAATGGATTTTAAAAATTGACATATTCATAACGAAAGTTTAAAATCACCTTGTAAGCCATTCATAAAAATCCCAAGTCTAATTGTATTTTAATATGTAATTTATAATTTTCTAAGTAATATCTTTGTTATTTAGAATTACTAAACTTAAGGAAATTTATAAAATTTAAAAACATTAGGGGATGATCTTAATATATTTTATGATTCTCTAAATTTTATCAAAATGGCTAAATCAAAATTTATTCATGGAGTGAATCAGAACATCTTAGGCACCTGAGAGAAGGTGCTACATCGAGTAGGATGGTAGTAAAGGAATAAGCTAGGGAAAGAAAAGTGCAAGTATGAGAAGATTCATTATGTCAATGATTTTGATTACAAGGATCTCTTCCTCTCACTCTTAGAGAAAGTACAAAGAGTTGGAAATCAAGAAAAACCAAAAAAGATCACCCTTTCTCAAAATCTCCCCTTTTTATAAGGTTGAGGGGCGATTACATGAAAGAAAGGGACTCGCCCGTGAGAGCTGAATCGAACATGTCAAGTAGTGAGTCCTACAAGCATAGTTACTAAATATTGAGATTTGGTATGATGTGTATCCGACAGTGGCCTCATGTATGTGAATGAGTCTTAATGTGAGAAGCGGATGTTCGATGAGGATTAATGAACTTAATCATTATTTCATCATCTTTGCTCGACTAGAGGCAAGTTGTTGAGCCTTAGATATATATATATATATATATATATATATATAATCAAATAATTTATATTTAGTTTGAATTTCATAAATTTAATAATCATACTTTTAATTTTTAAAGGAAAATACAATTCAATAAACAAAATTATCTAATTTTCACATCAATATTTTCATCACTTCGGGTTTTTAATGATCATTTCATTTTGTTGAGGTAAGATTTATTCAAAATAGAAATCTCATTAGAATGTTACAATACAACAATATGCTTGTATTCCATGACTACATTTATTAATGCATTAGATTAAGAGCATATGGTTTGGTTTGCTATATTATCACAATGATATTTAACTTGATTAATTTGATTTCAACCTAATATTTCATAGGGTCAATTATATCAATTAATACACACACACACACACACACACACACACACAAGTTGGTTTCTTATTTAGGTAACTAGCTTGCTAGGGAAACACTTTACTCTAGGGTTAATTCACATAACTTCCTAAGGCTTTAATTAATTTATTAACATTATCAATAGTGCATCATTAGCATCATGCATAATGTTATATTTTCTCTCAACCAATACTTTTTTTATCTCCTCAATCATACCTGTTTGACTGAGAAAATCTCATAAGCTAGTCATATTGACATGACTTGATCTGTTTTATGGTATGGTCGTACCCATCTAACTACATTAATAGTCTATTATTAACTTAGTTATCTTTTGGATTAAGTTCAATTAGAGGTTGACTAATACCATATTTGGTCAAACTCTTATTTTATTGAGTCATATTAGTTTGATGAAATCACTCTGTGGTTCAGTCATACCCTATGATTAAGCACATTTACTTCTAAGTATACACATATACTTAGTTTCATTTCTTCCTTTAATGGATAAACAATTTTTGTTTAAAACTCTACCTTGTGTTATAAGTATATTTGGATATTTCTCTATATATCTAAGATATTTTTATCTTCAATATTCATACCTAGTTAAACACTTGAATTATACACTTAAGAGTTAATGGTTTCAATTATTTTCATCATATTGATGCATTGAGAAGCATATAAAGTGATGCCAATACTTTAAATTAGAATAAGTCCCATTAAACTAATAAAGCGGTTGCGGAGAGAACGTCACAGTGGATGAAGGAAGAAGAAGTGCTTCAAGGTCTTTCCACTAACCAAAGTGGAAGAGATGCAAAAAGTTCTACTCACCAAAGTAGAACTGCAACAAAGGATCACCAACAATCAAGCTCCAACTAAAGAATTTTCACTCAAAATAAGTCTAATCTCCTCTGTTAAGTTAGAATAAAATTTTATATAAGTTATAACAATCCAGGGAATGTGTCCCATAAAAATACCACTAAAAATAGAAACAAAATTGGAACCTATCATTTCGTAATCCCGAGGCATCGCAAGTCAGTGATTAGGCATTGACTACTCCATTCGAAAACCATATAAGGAATTAGCCATAGTGCCAAGGTGCAAGAAAGCTATTGCCTAGGCGTTATGCTGTTGATGGACTTTTGACATTAAAAAAACTAATTGATTTTAATCATAACTCTCATACAATACTTAAACATGATCAAATACATCCACAACTACATAACATAATACATGAGGCATAAACATAAAATACAATAACACATAAAGTATAAAAATTGTCATAAGCTTAAGCTTTTGGTTTGGGACCTTATTACAAGTCATTTCCCTTTTTGATGTGTTACATTAACTTCGTCATACCCTAAAGAACTCTTCTCCAAAGAGTTAGGATTCTAAAAGTCTTTAAGAAGTTTGGGGGCAAAGCTTTGTAGTTCTTCTAAGGTTATCCAAGTATTCTCATTTGGTGGCTTATCTTTCTACCAAATGAAGAATCTCTGACCGGTGCTATCATCGGTTGGTGTTTCAGTTGTAATGATGTTTTTCTCTTCAAATAATATTGGATGGATAGGTACTTGCAAATAATTTCTATCTCCTCCTACAAAAGTTTCATTCAATAAATTTGAAGGTTGGATAACATCTTTAAAAGATATTAGATCTTCCACATTGAAAATATGGCTAATAAATATGTGAGGGGCCAATTCAAGAATATAAGCATTAGTACCAATTTTCTTAAAAATTTAAAATGACTCATATGCTTTTACTTGTAACTTCTTATATTTTTTGGAAGGAAATATCTCAAGATGGATATGAACCAATAAATAATTATCTATCTCATATTCTTTAAAATTTTTATATTTATTCAGTGTGGTTAGCATTTTGAATTTCTAATTGTTTCTTTATGTCTTCATAAAGGCCATATAAATTACATGCAAATATATATATATATATATATACTAAATTAGAAAATGCATGAGTAGGTGTATCAGTTAGACCTAGACATTTTTAGGTTATATCAATAAACTACCTCGAAAGGTGATTTGTGGGTTGATGAAAAAAATGAAACTATTGTACATAAATTCAGATGTAGACAATGTTAAATCTTAATTTCTTAAGTTTTTTCTAACTAAATATCTTAGTAAATTTCTTAATATCCTACTAATGACATATGTCTATCGTGGATGAAATGCAAATAAGAATTTAGTTGTGTTCCCATTATTTTTCATAAAGTTTTTTTAAAAATAAGATATAAATTTGACATCTCTATTAGGAATTATTGTGGATGAGACTTCCTATAACCTGATAATTTTCTTAAGGAATAATCTTACTATATGAGATGCATCAGTTGATTTTGAATAAGGTATGAAAGGTGTCATCTTAGAAAATTTATCTACAATGATAAACATACTATCACGCCCACGAGGTAACTTGATGTAGCACATTAGAGAAGTAAAAAACCTATCATAAGGTCCCAAATCAATGCTTGAACTTATGAGGACTTTTATCAGACCTTATGTGTTATAGTATTTTAATATTAATGTTCCTTGTATTGTATTAAAGAGTAGTGGATGTGTTTGATTATATTTAAGTATTGTATACGAGTTATGATTGAAATCATGTATAGGTGTTAGCCTGGCACCTAGGCATTGGTCTTCTGACACTTGGCACTGTATTATATGGTATTTAGTATTTAAGGATAGAGAAGCTAGTGCCTTAGTGCTAGCCTTTAGTGCCTTGACACTTATTTGTGGTGCCTCAGCACTAGCCTATGGCTCCTTAATGCTGTGAAATGCTAGGTCTTGACTTTTTAAATTTGTTTAGTGGTTTTTTCTTAAGGGACAAATCCCTTGAAGTATTGTAATTATATAAACAGTTATTATGACCTAATAGGATATTTGTGTGTGAAAACTTGAGTGAAAAACTCTTTGGTTGGAGCTTGGTGGCTGACCATTAGGAGGATTCGGTGATCCTTCACTATTGTTCTACTTGATTGAGTAAAACTTTTTTGTATCCCATCCACTTTGTTGAGTTGAAAACCTTGGAGCATTTCTTCTTACTCCATCCACTACAACATCTTCTCTATGACCCCCCATCACATCTAAAGTAAACCTAATGTGAAATTTATGGATAGGTCTTCTCATGGTCTAGAAGGAATAAATAATAATGTATAACAACCCACTTTTTGTTTGATAATTTTAGGTTGAAAATAAGTGTAATAGTGAGGTTGAAAATAAGTGTAATAGTGAGCTACGATAAGAATATCATTGAAATAGACTACAAAGAATTGACTAATAAAAGGTTTTAATATAGTATTCATTAGTCTCATAAATGTTCTAGATGCATTTGAAAGATCAAATGACATGACTGATTATTCATAAAGACTATCAAAAGTTTTGAACGTTATCTTCCATTCATCACTTGTTCTAATCCTTATCTAATGGTATCCACTTCTCAAATCAAATTTATAAAATAAAGATGAATTTAAAATAAGATCTAACATGTCATCCAACCTAGGTATATAAAATTTGTAGTTTATTGTGATGTTATTTATTGATATGCTATTAATACACATCCTCAATGTTTCATCTTTCTTAGGAGTTAAAAAAAAAAATATAACACAAAGACTGAGGTTTTCTTGGATAAAACCTTTTTTCAGGAGTTCATCTACTTATTATTTTAATTCTGCATGCTCAGTTGGATTCATTCTATAATAAGGTAAGATTGGTATTTGTAAACTAGGAATCAGGTTTATAGCATGTTGTATATCCTTTAATAATAGTAGCTCATTTGATAAGTCATCAACAATTAAATTAGAAAATCTAGATAATAGATTTAAGACCATAAAATGTATGCGGTGATTTTTAATATAAATGTAGACTTCTCAAAGGTGTAAGATAAATAAAGTAGTAGGATCAATGAGCTCTCTAACTAAGTTTTAAAATCTAAGGTTGTAATTCAAATTTTAGGAGATTTGTATGTATTAAAATGTATATCAGAAGTATTTTCCCTATTAGTGGATGGTGATATCACTATCAACTAGAGTTTCCCAAAAAAATTTTTTTTTTGGTTGGGTTTAGGTTGTAGTTTAGAATTGGGTTTGTCAGAAAGAATTTTATAAGATGGTGTAATTGATCTCTTTTCATTAAGGGTTATGGGGAATATTTTTTTTTCTTATTATACTTGAATATATAAGTGTTTACATGATCATAATAGATTATATTCAAATCATAAAGCCATGGTCTTCTTAATAAGATATGAGTTATTTCCATTGAAAGAACATCACACAAAATTTGATAAATATAACTATCTATCTTAATTGGAACAAGACATTTCTTTATAAGATGGTGTAATTGACCTCTTTTCATTAAGTGTTATGGGGAATATTTTTTTTCTTATTATGCTTGAATATATAAGTGTTTACATGATCATAATAGATTATATTCAAATCATAAAGCCATGGTCTTCTTAATAAGATATGAGCTATTTCCATTGAAAGAACATCACACAAAATTTGATAAATATAACTATCTATCTTAATTGGAACAAGACATTTGTTTATGATAGGAAAAGATGTGTGATTTACCCAACTGAGTTGAAATGAATCTGGGTGACGTTCAGTCGTAACATGGGCTTTAGTAATAGCATGGGCTGATATGATATTCATAGCACTACCTTCATCTCTTATAAGATTATATCTCTTTTCCTTACATAAGATATACATTGAAAAATATTTCTTCTTCTCTAGTCTTCTTCTTCCCTAGAAGCAATCATACACCTCATAACTAACACTAAATTACTTTTATTTGGATCCACTTCTTCATTTAATAATGGTGTATTATCATATATCTTTTTAATATCATCTTCTTCTCTTAAATCTTCTAATTCATTTAGAAACATGATTTTTGCTCTATATTGATTTTATATATGACCCTTTTTATGATATTTAAAGAAACTATTTCTCTCACTTTTTTAGA
Source organism: Cymbidium sinense (assembly GCA_021442155.1). NCBI lineage: Eukaryota > Viridiplantae > Streptophyta > Magnoliopsida > Asparagales > Orchidaceae > Cymbidium > Cymbidium sinense. The sequence goes on from CM038229.1 coordinate 24,226,052, forward strand.
AGTAGATTCGGTTTAAGTAGTATTAGAAAGGTTGTTTGAAGTCGAAGGATTAGGTCTAATGATAGACTTTTGAGGTTGGAAAGTAGTTAAATATTTAGAGGATATTTGAGCTTTCATCTTGGATGTGAATGTAGCTTTCATCTTGGATGAGAGGTGTCTGATCGCTTAGAAAAAAATACCCTTGAGGATGCTCTCTGTCACTTTTATTGAGATGGGTAGGAGTATGTTTTCTCATAAGGTAGATTGATATATATTCAACCAAATTTTTCCTAACATTACATTAGGATTTATTTAGATCTAGGTTCACTTGCTGTGAGTGCAAACATTCATAGTTAATTACCCCTTTACTGTAGTAAGAGAGCACTCTCTATTAAGGTTAGAAAATTGTTGACCTCACTTTTGGTGTGAAGATTAACCCCTCCCATCTTAGATCTAGGAGCCTTCTAGACACTTGGACTTCCTTAGTGCTAGGACACTTCTAGTGATTAAGGGAACCTAAACCCAAGCTTAGAGACTTGTAGGGCATGACCCTAGGCCTAGAGATTACCTTAGGATAAGTGAGATTCACCTACCCTAAGTCCTAAATTGACACTCATATCCATCAATTAATTTAAACCTAAACCAAATGATTGTGACCTCAACCCTAAACCAATCAATTGACCTTGATTGAATTTGATTTCCAATCCAACCTCCAACCAAAATCAACTTAGACCTTAACCCAAGTTAACCCACCATAATCATATAACTCCATTCAAACCCATTCAAGTAATCCAATTTGATTTTCTCAATCACTCTAATTATTTAATAGATCATTTCAAGTCACTCCAACAAATCAAGCCAAATATGCCAAAGTAATTTGATCAACCTAAGTTAGACCATTTGACCTAAAAGGCTCAAATGAGCCAAAACCTAATCAAGATCAAATCAATTGCAATAAAAACCATCAATCAACCTCAAATTCATCATTGAACACATCTTAACCATCCATAACTCTAATTGGTCCAAGATGACTTGACCAAGCCACTTGACCCAAAGTGACCTAAAAGGGGTAATTGAGCCAAACTCTAATCAAACTCTCATTTGATCAAATCAAGCCATAAAATCCCTTCATTGATGATTATATGTCACTATTGAACCCTCCACTACAATCAATTGAACCTAATCAAGCTAATTTGGCCAATTTGGTCAAATTGGTCAACATTGTCCATTTGACCTAAATTGAACCATATGAATCAAATCCAAATATAACCCAAATTGAATAAAACCAATTGCACTTATTCACTCCAAATGACTAATTGAGCTTACCCAACTCATCACTTTGACCTAATTTGGTCAAAATGGTCAACTTAAGCTCAACTTTACTCATTTGGCCTATATGGGTCAAATTGAGCCAACCAAACCAAACATGGCATGACTAATCCTTGGGTCACCATGGGCCTGGCCAAGTGAGCCCAACCCATGGTGAACTTGGTTTGGGTCAAACTCATTAAACCAAGCCACCCAAATGGGACAAAATCCTCATTTGGGTGGGTTCTCCAACCCCTTGGCAACCACCTTTGGCTCTTCTTGGATCGAGGACCACTAACCCAACCTAACCCAAAGTTATTGGACAGCCTCTGGCCAAGAGAGGGTGAGTTATCCCATGGGTAACCATTGGTCCACCTAAGGGAGAGCGTACACCTTATGGCAGCCCACTTCACTCCCTCAGCCTCTCTAGCCACCTACTCCGGCCAGATAACTGCCAAAGCCTGAACCAGTCCCAGCTGTTAGTTTAGCTCAGGAAAAGAGTACACTCCTCTACATCTATTCAAACTCAACAGAAAGCTTCTCTCGAGCATTCTGCACAGTCTCATACCCTCTCCCAAGCTCCTCGTGCACTCCACCACTGGAGAGACCATCTCTTGATCAAACCTGAGAGCTCCATCCGTCCAAACTCCTCAAATCTTCACCAAACTCAAATTAACTCTTCCCACACCTTCCCCTCACTCTGGCGAGCTAAAATGAATCATTTTTCAAGTGATTCAACCACCGGAAGATGTCCCTAGACCAACTCTGGTGAGCTTTGTGAAGATGTTTGACCCATAGATTGATCAGCGGGGAGGCAGCTCGAGATCTTCTCAGCAAGGCTTCATCTCTTCAAGACGAAGTTACCTTTATCGACAGACTATTGGTCTATAGCTCCGATGAGGTAAAAATTGAGCAACCATAGTCTTGGCCTCCAAGTGTTGGCCTTTTTTGAAGTGAATCATGTTTTCATGCGATCTCCACCATAGGATCTCCCTAAATTCATTCCCTGATCATTTTGGAGTTGACTCCATAATCAAACGAGCTCGAATCTAGCAGTGGAAGGTGGACAGTGTCCATCTTCTGGTGCTAGTGTGATGATGGATCACCAGTCGTCCATTCCGCATGATTAGAATGGACGGCTGTGATTAACCACATTAAAAATCTCAATTTAATCCTTTTGAAATCATGGGATTTATCTCGACTGTCTAATCTAAGATCAGATGGTGGAGGTGAAATCACGTCTATCATCGTTGAGTCAGCTGCCGCATCAAATGATTTAAGTGGCCAATACCGTAGCAGTATGTGGAAAGTCCTACCCTATCAGCATCCGCATGACACTGATGATTTAAAGATTAATTAATGCATAAAAATATAATTAAATGGTCAGAACTTCAAAAAACTCTAACTAATTATAGAAAAATCTAAAAATAAAAACAAACTCATTTTGGAAAGGTTTGATAGAGGAGAATTTAATAAAAATAAAATCCTTGATTAACAGCTGATGAACAATGCTTAATTAAAATTTGAAGCTCAGGCTAATTACCTTAATTCAAGTCAAATTACTCGGCTAATTATTTCCAAATCTGGTAGGATGATTCTATGGGATGTCCACTGCCTCTTATAATTTTCTTGGAATTATTTATCATGTAGTTTAAAGATTTTATAATTTTAACTCTAACTACCCTATTTAATTAATTAAATAATTATTAAAATTGGTGAATAGTAAAAATTAAATAATTAGTGTTAATTAATCAATGTAAATAGGGGGTATAACTAGATAAATAATTAGGATCCATTTCCTAATTATTTTTCCAAAATAATTCCTTAAGAGAGTTAATTAATATGTTTAATAATTAAGAAATAATTAAGAAAAATAAATCATAAAATTAAAATAAAAATAAATTTGATTTAGATAACTCAAATATAACCCATTAATTCTTTTTTGTGTTTAATAGCATAAAGTCATTAAAGAAATTATGATTATCCCATAGGTGTGGGGAAATAATAAAAGTATTTAACTTAAATATTTTTCTCCTTTAATTTAATTAACTCTTAAGCATGAGCCTAATTGCATTAGACTCCTTTAGGTGCATTGCTAATTTTATTTTTCCAAAGCATATCTTTGAAGTCTCATGATCAAGTAGTTGATTAAGTTAAACATGCTTGGGGAAGGGTAATAAAGTTGATGTCATTAATGGCTTGAACCTAATCAACTCATAAAATCTATTTAATTTCCTTTTTTAAATATATCAAATCACCAACATGGGCATGGGGTAAATCATAAGTATTATTTCTCCTCTTTAGGTTTTAACAACTTAAACATCAAATCAAACTTTGTAAAAACTTTGGCTAGCATTAGGAAATGCTTATTTTCCTTGATTTTCCTTTGGATTCAATGTAATTGAGTATGTTACAACATTCAATTACTTTCTTTCCATTATTATAAATATGCATGCCTTTTGTTTCATAGGTTCTTATTTTCAAAACAAAAAAGAGAATTACAAGAATAAGATTGCATTTAAGTTGCATGTGTTGGATAAATATTATTATATGGTGTGGTTATTATCACTAATAAATCTCAAATTATATTTGAAATTATAGGTTAGTAATGACTTATTCTTAGTCATCTGCATTCTCAGTAGTGTGCTTCCTTCTGCTATGAGAGCGAGCTTCTCATGCAAGAAATAAGATCAAGACTTACTCTCATCAATTCTAGGTAAAAAAAATATTTGGAAATACTTTATTTACATGATTTTCTATATGAAAAATAAAATTTAACCAAATTTTCACCATTGATTATGAATACAATGAGAATTAAAAGTGTGTATTTTGTTGGTCTTAGATCCAGAGTAAAAAAAGAAAGCTTCCTAAGACTTAAAATATTCTAGAATCTTGAATGTTAAATGTATAAGTCCTCCACCATTGAACTTGGTTCCGGTGTAAGAAGAATACCTTCCCTCGATCGATCTTGGATCTAGAACAAGGGAGAAGAGTGTGCTTGCACTAAAATATGTAAAAACTTATCACTGTTAAGGCATTATACTGTCAAATTTTTATAAAAAACCTATTAAAATCTTCAAGAATTTGCTCAATATAGATGTCTCTGTCCCGTAGCATTGTGCCATCAAGCTATCAAGAATGAAAACTTCAACACTCTATCTAGAGTGCTGAGGTGCTAAGAATTGGGTGCCACAATGCTATCATTCAGTGCCACTGAGCTAATGTCTCAATATCCCTTTTTCTTTAATACGGTGTCGCAACACTATCCATTCAGCGCTAAGGCGCTATAGCTTCTACTATTGAACTTGGTTCTTATGTGAAATAAAACCCTCCCTCTATAGATCTCGACACTAGAATAAGGGAGAAGAGTGTTTTGCACTAAAATTATAAAATTTAGCATTGCTAAAATATTATGGTACCAAAATTTTTGAAATTTAGATATTAGTAAAGTAGTGCCACGCCTTTGTAGGCCCAGCGTCAAGGCACTATGTCCTTGAAAAATAAGCTTATCTAGTCATCTTATAGCACCAAGGTGTTAATATCCTAGCGCTGAGGCACTGTAATCTTAGGATTGAATCCTAGTAACAATGTAAAGGCTTTTTATATGATGATTTTAGATATACCTATAGCACCATGGTGCTACAATTATAGCATTGAGGTGTTAACTTCTCGAGAATTAAACTTGTCAGGCAACTTATAACACCATGGCGCCGACATCCCAGTGTCGAGATGTTGTGTTTCTACACTTAAAATAATAGTATTGGGACATTCATGATGTAATACAAATCATACTCCACAGTGTCATAGCAATATAAATATAGCGCTGAGGTGCTGAGTTCTAAGATTTTAAGCAAATGTCATGTAAACTAGTAGCACCTAGGTGTTGCATTCTCAATGCCAAGGTGCTACTACTGTAATGCCATTTTTAAGATAGAAATTTTTTTTTTAAATCCTAGAGCTTTCAAATCCCAAATAGAAAGACATGTACACAAAATACATAAAAGCATTAAAATAAAAATATATTTATTAAAATAATAACTTTATTATAAGAAGTTCTACAATAAAATAATGAAAATAAAAAATTAAAAAGAGGGGGAAAGCAATAATCATAATCATCCTCCTCCTCCTCTCCGTCTGGCTCTGGTAAGGTAGCTACATAAGGGGGATATTAAGGTGCTGCAGGAAAAGAAGCCTGACCTAGATCCCTAAAACCATAATTTTTGAACATATGGACTAGTGTCATAATGAACTAGGTCATATAAGAAAACTATTTTTGATGTTGATCCATATGGTAATCAAATTTCTTTACCAAAGCTCACTGACTGAGGCTGCTCTCACTTATCTCTCTCTTTAAATCTGAGGCTTTCTCATTTAAGGATTGAGAAGATTAGGGTCAAGGTCGTGGGGCATGTGAACTCTCCCTCACTATGAACATCAGGCCAAATCCCTTAATAAGCCTTTTGTTAGAGGAGCCTTCTGAATAAGAACTTATTCATTGTGCTCCCCTAATGAACTCGACGTAGTGCACAAACCATAAAATAAGAGAGGGATAACCATACACTACTATGCATATTATAAATGAAATTATAAATAATCTTCCATATATCAATTGTAAAGCCCTTTTGAATTATAAAATTCAAAATGGGCCTATCATTGGTTACCTCACTGATATTACTAGTGGGCATCAACTTAATAGAAATAAAATAATGCCAAGCTTTTGATTCTATCGTTAGGCTGGTGGTAGGAAAGTTAATAATTCTTTCCTCCCATTATTTTCAATGAACATTGACATTTCCACCTGTACGAAAACCAAGAATTTCATCAAAATCAAGGTGCTTACTATAATAGGAAAGATGTTGATCATAAGCCTCATTCAGTAATCTGTAATATACATTTATGGTAGTGGTATTGAAATTATCAATTTTACTTGAATGAAAACTTTATTGTTCTGGTGCTCCTTTGCATTGTCAAAGAACGCTTGCACCACGGAGATGACATAGGAATTGTTTTCATAGGCCAGCTTAACTCAACCATGTTCATTGATCAAACTTTTTACTTTCTCAACTGGGTTGTAGAAGCTCCTTTCTGGAATGAGATGCTTGTGAGTGAGAGTATATTGATACCTTTCTTCACCCTTTGCGTTAACGAATTTGCTAGATTCTCTTATTGATGAGCTTCTTGGCATGATCCCTTTTTTAGAAGGAGAGAAAGCTGAGGAAATGGAAGAGAGAGAGCTCTAAGGAATAAAAAGTTCATAATAAAAAAATGAGCAGTCCAAGGGATCTATTTATAAATCTAGCCTAACGTCGTTATGCTACAATGTCAGTATCGAGGCACTAACCTCTCGAGTTCTGAAATAATAACATAACACTGTAGTGCTAACATATAGCATTGTGGTGCTGGTTATCTAGTCTAGTTGGTTGCTGTGGTGGTGAAAAAAACATTCATTACCATTAATTTTGTAAGAAAAAATGTGTTAGACATTGATGTAGTGTTGTAGTGCTAGTAAAGAAGTTTATCTTTTCCATTTAAAGTGTTTGTCCAACTGCCAACTTTTCTGAATCGACCTTTGATTGATGTCGTAGTGTCATATGATCAGTGCCTAGGTGCTAGTCAGTTGGTCAAAACAAATATATCCCTAGAATGCTATAGTACTAAGCACCTGATGCCATGACGCCAATTTGATAGCGCCACAACACTATGCCCTTAGTGTCAAGGTGTTACCTAAATAACATATTTCTTTTTATTGAACTTAATAAAAAAAGACTTAAATTATCCACATGGACCCTAACACAATAATAATTGCCTAAGTTTAGTGTCTGAGGATGCTTCACAGGTTAAGAAACAATAAATTTGGATTGCCTGCATGTGTACAGAATTAAACATCTAGGATATAATACTAATGTCTAAATAAGTTGCACAAGCTGAATCTGAATATTAAATTAAAAATGCAAAATCAATCTTCCAATTTTAATAAAAAATTATAAAAATATCTACATGTTCCCTAGAATATGTATATAAAATCTAAACTAAATGTCTGAAGATGCTGTGCGGGTAAATTTTCTAGTTAGATCTCTGATTAGGTATGGGTCAACAAAACTTAATCATTCCTTGATAATGGTTGTGTTAATTATAAAATTTATTCAGAGGGGATATAATTAAATTAGATGAAGTTCATCATCGAAAATAACTTAACGTAAATAATTATCCACCTATCCATCATTATTTGTCAATGATGATTGCTATGAAAATCTCTGCTCATTAATAGATAATGTTAAATTAAATATATAACTATTATGCTTCGTTCAGTTACGTATTGCTCTTCATTACTTTTAAAACTCCAAACTTATTGTGATTATTTTGCCAAATGGCCATGAAATGTAGATACGACCAAAACCCTCTAATAGTGTGTCTTGGCTTCCATATAACTACACTATATTTTGATCATGGTAGTAGCCTGTATATTCTCTAAATGGCTTTGCTTCTTGCACCATAAACTATAGAATATAATTAATAAGCAAAAATCCTTCTATTTGCTAAGATCAACATAAATTTATCACCTTAGACAAATATCACCCAAGATCTATGAGAACAACTTGGACGATGCAAGCCATGGATATTAATAAGAATTCTTCAGTCAGGAACTAGTTCCCCTGGCTAAGTAGTGTAGAGAAAATTTATGACACCACATAGAGTTTAGAAATTTCATATTTGGATGATCAAATGCATCATTAAAGAATAAATATATTATCTCAAAAGATAAACATGTTTTCCTATAAGATTCGATCATTTAATAAAAGACTCTTAAGGCTAATGGGTCTTTCGTGTACCAGAATTTTTCCCCTAAACTACATGGAAGGTATAACAGGGTTTAATTTGAAATTGGGTTCATGGTTCCCTATAGAGGCAATTCCCTATAGTTAATTACATCTTAAGAAGGGTCTCTTCTTAAGAATACTCTTGATTAAAGAAATGAGTTATTATTTCTAAAGATTTCTAAGTTGATTTTCAAAGGATTGATTTTTTGGAGTTTCAATTAGGATTGGTTCAAATTGGAGAGAGTTCTTTTAGAGGCCAAACGAGATAAAGAAAGAAAAGCTTATTGATATTGGGAAACCTAGTAGACATTTCAACTATCCTGTAATTGGGGTTTATGTAATTAGACATTTAATTTAGATTTTGAGTTGACATTTTCTTAGAAGTCTAGGACATAGATTCTAGTAGCATAAGATTGCAGAAACACCTAAGGTTGAAGACTTATTCTTGAAAATGATGCTTCATAACCTAGTCTATAGGTGCTTTTGACACATGTCAGATGCTTGACCTAATTTTATTTATGGGAATTATTGGCCACTCCTCTCACTTGAGGAAATTAACCTATCTCTGACTCTTCTGGACTTATAACCCATCTAGAGAGGGCTACCAACTAACACCAACTAAGTGCATTTTAAACTCATGACTCCATGCCTTATGAATGCAAGATGGCCGGACTATTATATGTTTGAGAAATGAATCTTGAACCTAAACTCACTCCTTAATCCCTTGAATCATGTAGGGTATGGAATTCATCTAAGTAATGCACATCTTTCAGATTTTTAAATGTTTTAATTCAAGATTTAGTTAAGGTCTTGGGTATGCATTTTCATGCCTAATGCCATGCAATTAGAAATGGTTGTGGGCCAAATCAATAATAGAAGGTAGGCTTCCCCAAGAAGGTTGTCATCCTCACAGGTCAAATGCCCCTTATGTTTAATAGGTGAAGTTGCCCAATTCAAGGATTGGAGCAATATGATTTCAATGTTTCAAAACCAAATTGTTTTTAATTTATTTTATGTTTTTCCTAAGGCTTTAATTTATGTGAGGTTTCAAATTTTATTTAGTTTTTGTTTTAGTTGTTTAGATTTAAGTTGGGTATAAAATTTAGTTTTTCCTATGAGGCTAATCATCTAGGCATTCAATCATAGGAAAGCACAACAAAAAAGAAACCTAGAAAAGCAGGTTGATTCTATTGCGCACCCAAAGTAAATCAAGCCATTTTAAATTTATAGAAAGGCCAATACTGCTTGCTATACACCACGAAGAAAAGGAAAATGGAAAGCGAGCTCGCCCTTATCTGACGACCTAGAACTACAAGTCTAGATCTATGGATCTTCTTTTAGGATAGTCTCCTTCTTGGGGACATCCATTGGGCTTCCACAGGGACCACCACCATCTCTCCGGGGTCAACTCCTACTAATCCTAGACCCCATAGATCCTAACCTAATACTAAGATCAAATTTACATTTTGATTTCAAAATTAATTCTTAAGCCCTGCAAAACAAATGTTAGTAAAATATACAACATATAATAGTTATATTTCACAAACATAAGGGCTTAGCATTAATTGCTCGCTAAGCCCACCTGTCATATGGGCTATGCTCAAGGATTTAAGCATACATGTAAGAAATAGTATTTTTAGTTTTATTTATGATAGTGATCCTTTCTAACATAGCCCCCTGCAGAAGATAATGTTAGATCTAGAAAGAATGTCCTACCATCCAGTCAAATGGGCAAACAATCCTAGACATGTAGTCTAAAATAGTACACCACAAAGATATGTGAAGCACATCATATCAAAATACATGTCAAGGAATCATAAAGAATCACAGAATGACCTAACCTATGTCTAGGGTTTGTGAGCTAATGATCTAGTGTGTGAAGAGAATAGGCTTGCATAGCAAGACTTTGCTAGGCCCCTTTAGTTTAAGTTTTAATTTGAGTTTGAGTTTGTTTGAATTTTACCTTTAGGTGGTTTAAATTCAAATAATTTAGTGATTTATTTTCATTTTTATTTCACTTTTATTTGGTTAAAGTGAAGTTTAGATTTTCAAGAATGAAGAGTAGAATGAATTCCATTTTTGGATGGAACCTATTCTATTCAACATCCTAACTCCTAATGAAATGAAGTCTTCATCCTAAGATTAAATTCAATCTCAAAGGTCTAACTAAATCCTTAAGTATCTTAATTAATCCTTTTTGATTTCATTTAGTTAGTTTGAATTTGGATTGATTTTTCATTTCTTTTCTTTGAAATTTATTTTGATTTTCATTCTTGGTTTTAATTTTCAGTATTTCATTTGATTTTATTTTTATTTTGTTCATTTGATTTTATTTTGAATTTGTTCATTTGATTTAATTTATTTCATTTATTTTAGTTTGATTTGGTGTTTTGACTTTGGTTTATTTCATTTGATTTAATGTTTTGGAATAAGTTATGTTGATTTCATTTGATTTAGTTTAGGTTAAGGTTAGGATTCATTCTTAGATTAAATTGATTGGAAATGTAAGGATTCATTAAATATTTGCATTAATCTAATTAACTTAAGGTTTAATTACTCTTAATATGATTTATTAATTTCATTAATCCTTAAGTATGCAATTGATTAAGTTCTTTGACTTAGGATGTTTGGAGAACTATCTTAAGTATTTCTGTTGTTTGATTGAAATTAATTAATCCAAGTTATTTTATGATTTAATAGATTAATGAATTTTCTTTATTCATTATTTGATTAATATTGATTTAGGAATTTGAAAATTCAACAATTCCCAATCCAAAGATCAATTGAGTTTGAAATTTTTCTGGAAAGTGGGGTTACATGCCAATTTCATGTTTCTGGAAAGTGGGGTTACATGCCAATTTCATGTTTGCAAAGTTTCATCTTGATTGGATTCATAATTAAGGTGTAATTAAGGTCTCAATCATTTTATTAAAGCCAAAATTAAGCTTAATTTAATGAAGGTCATTTAGGAATTTTATTTTTCATTGATTCCTCTCTAAAAGAAGTTTATAAATAGGGTTTATTCATAATTTTTGGATATTTGGTTGATTTATTATGATTTAATTAAGTTTAAGTTAATTATTTGAATTTTTAATTTAATTAATTGCTTAATTAAGCTAATTTATGATTTATTAAATTTGGATGAGTTTCATTAGTGTTTTAATGTACATTAATGTTCATTAAGTTGATTTAATGTTGTTTGATTCTTTTTCATTAATTAATTCATTTAATATTAATTTATTTAACTAAAATTAAGGTTTAGGATTTGAAATTTCATTTCTCATGAATTACATTGGCATAATTCACGAAAAATTTTCATAAAGTGTGTTTTAACATTAATTTTAGTTCCCCAAAGTTTCATTTCAATTTGATTAATTGTTTATAATTAATTAAGGTTTAAATTATTTCTATTTAACCTAAATTAAGGCTAAAATATCCAAAATTAATTGGGAATTTTAATATTTATGGATTCCTCTCATCGAGATGAATCCATATAGCCCAAGTTTATATTTTTGGATTTATACTTATTTTTTGTGAATTTTAAAAATTTTCTATTAATTTTAATCACTTTCTAAAGGGGGATTAACCGTTATGGGATGGCGGGCTAATGTGGCTCCACCGCAGCGCCATCGCCACATGGCACGATGCGTGTGGGCCATGAGGGATCCTGCGTGGCATCCACATCAAAAGCGGTGCCATGCAGAATGATCCTAGGCCGTCTGATCAAAGATCAGGCAGTCTGGATCAATCATGCGGTTCCTTAAGGGAATTAAATCAATCCGTTTTCCTAGATCAGAGCTGTCTGTTCCTGTTAAAAGAAATAAATGATGGAGATTACATCTCTTTCATCGACGAAGAGGATGGAGAGCCGTCCATCAATTTCACTTGATTTATGGTGATCCAACCATTGAAGCCTCACATTTTCAATTGAAAAATCACTAGTGAATGCAATCTAACAAATCTAACTAGTTTGATCTCACTTGAAATCAAACTTCTTTACAAAGCTTCAAAATTGATAGCTTGGAGAGAGCGTTAATGGAATACCTCCATTCCGGTGATCTTCGGTGGCAGGGTCAACTCCAATAGTTACGGAATAACATGAGGAGCTTGTGTGCCAAAGGAATTGGATCCTCTCCGTCTAGATTGCTCCCTAGACCAAGCTCATTTGAACTCTGATGGTGTTGATCATTCTTCGACTTTCTGACGATGAGGGAAGTGGGGGAGAGATCATTTCTTCTTCATTTGTGATGGTGAAGGTGATGGGAGAGGCTATTTGGCTTGAGGATCATTATATATGTGTCTCCCTCTATGGTTGTGAGCTCTCCCTTTTATGGACTTTTTGGTGGCCAAAATTCAGCCACTGGCAGTGACAAGGTTAGCCAAGGGGTGGACTCAACCCCCTCCCCCCCCCCCTTCCTTGGCCTTGTGAACAAGGTTGGATGTTCACTTCGGAGGGAGGAAGGCATTTAGCCTCTTTTCCATGCTTGACTGAGCCATCCCTTGCCTTCTTTTTTTTTTTCTTCTTCATTCTTCTTCTCTTCTCTTCTTGGAGGAGAAAGCCATTTCCTCTTTGGCTTGATGGCCTACAATTGAAGGCAACCATCTCCTATAAGAGGTGGGATGGCATGAGATAGGAAGAGGGTAATTGATATTTCCCTTCTTCCCTCTTTTCTTTTTATGAATTTTCAAATTCTATATTTTTTATTTTTCTTTTATTATTTCATGGTTGATTACATCACCATCAAAGTGGACTGATGTATAGCCCACCTCAAATTTAATGTGGATTTGAGGTCAAGTGTGAATCTAATTTAACTGGAATTAGAAAATTGAATCCAAACCAAACATTTGGATTCAAAGTGTTTGGGATTTAATTTAATTCTTGTGAATTTGGATTCAATCATATTTAATTAATGATCAATTGAGTTTTGATTTAATTAATTCATTTAATTTTGAATTATTTTTGAATTTCATTTCATTTTAACCCATTTAGTCTAAATGGGTTATGTTTGGTTCCAATTGAGCTCAAATGACCAATTTGACTCTATTGGATTGGGTTTGGACTCTAATCATTCTTGATCACATGTTTGAGATGATTTGGAGTAACTGATTTTTTTTTTAATTTCAATTTGAACCCATTTGACTCAAAGTGGGCTTAATGAGTTAAGCTTGAGTTTCAATTGAGCCAAATCACCAATTTGACCAAATTAGACCCAATGGTGGGTTTAATTGTCTTTGATTATCATTTTCAAATGATTTTGAATGATCAAATTGAATTAATTTCAATTTGATTTTGGTTTGAACCCAATAGGACCCATTTAGGTTATTTTAGACTAATTGGTATAATTAACCAAATTAAGGCCTAAATGAATTTGAATTTCATTAGATTCATGATCAAACTTGTTTATTTGATCATTTAGAATATTTTGCAATGGTTTAATTTGGTCAAATTCTTAGAGGGTTGACCTTTGACTTAGTTGGGTCCCACCTAAGTCAAACCTATGCCAAATTAGTTGACTAGGTTTGACTTTGGATTTGGTTATCTAGTTTTAATTTGAATTCATTTTGATTTATTTGGATTTGATTTGAGTTAATCCAAATTTGAAATTTGGGTTAATTTCACCTAAGCCAATTAGGTTAGCTCAAACTCGAGGAAGATTCCCTAGGTCACTAGGTATAGTGTCTTAAGCATTGAATTAGAAGATTCCTATTTGAGGTTAGGATATCCTAATACTAATTTTAGAGTTTAAATTAACCTCATCCTAAAATGAGGTCAACAAATGGACCCCCAATATGGGTAGTGGATTGGCCAGAGCACACATCACATATTGGCGTTCACCGAATTGATCAACATTACAAGCATATGCTTGGGGTTCAAATTCAGAATTTTGATTTTGATTGTAATTTATGTTCTGATTGGAATTGATTATGAAATATAGGCATATGTATGCCTATACTTATTTCAATTTGATTCACTCTTATAAACTTAACTTCACTAAGTTCTCAGATGAATAGGGATGCCATTAGGAATGGACTCAAAGGATGGTCTAATCCTAATACAATCACTATGTTCAAAGAAGATACCTTCAAGGGACTCACTCTTGTTTGAGAATAGTAGTTGGAAAGGATGCCAATGTGGACACTTACTTCTATTCCAAACTACATGATAAATTAACCAGGGAAAGATAACACTTTGAGATTTACTCTTATTTGGTTAGCTATTAGGAAGGGATCTTTAGAGACTTGATTCCAACCCAAATAGCTAAGTTGGGGAAAAGGGGGCTTGAATAAATTAATCCAAATCTTCAATATTTTGACTACTAAGTAGGGGCCACATGGACTTAATTTCTATTTGAGTAGTCCATAGGAATGAGGCCTTCAATGGCTTAATTTCATTCCATAGTTTCTTTTGTTTTCATTAGAAAAGGAATCACAAAAACAAGGATCTTATTCTAACTAAAGTAAGTTAACAGGAAGAGGCCTTCAATGGCTTAATTATAACATTTATAGATTCAGAAAGGAAAGGGGCATAATGACTTTATCCTATCCTGATAAGGATGCCTACTAAAGGACTAACTCCTTTATGATTGGCTAATAGAATGAGTCTTAATGACTTCATTCCTTCTTGAATAACCATAATGAGGAAGAGGGATCTTCATGACTTGTTCCAAGACCTCAAATTTTGGCTAATAGGAAAGGGGTCTTCATGACATGTCCCTAACGTAAGTAGCCTCTTTGACAATAATGGGGTCTTCATGACTTATTCCTATTTTTTATCTTTTAGAAAGAATACCTACTAGGGGACTTATTTCTTTCTAGCTAGCTATTAGTAAGGGGCCTTCAATGGCTTAATCCAACCTAAATAGCTTGGGTGGAGGAAAGGGGTCTTTAATGACTTGATCCTAAACCTTACATTTTTTATTTTTACTTAAAGATAAGGGTCTTAATGACTTTATCCTAACCTTGGTCATTTTAATAAGATGCCTACTGAGGGACTTACTCCTATGTCATTAGCTATTAAGATGGGGCTTTTAATGGCTTAATCCATCTTAAATAGCTAAAGAGAGGAAAGGGGTCTTTGATGACTTAATCCAATTCTCAAAAGTTTGGCTAATAGGAAAGGGCTCTTAATGACTTGTTCTTATCCAAATTAGCCTATGTGACATGAAAGGGGTTTTAGTTACTTAATCCTATCATGTAAATAATAGGAATGGTGCCATAAAAGGCTTGCTCCATAGTTATGGTAGGTTATAAGAAAGGTGCCACACATGAGGCTTACTCTAAGTTTATGAGAATGGTGCATAAAGGCTTTCTCCAAACACATAAGAAAAACATGAGAAGGGTGGCATAAAAGGCTTACTCTAAATTTATGAGAATGGTGAACGAAAGCTTACTCCAAACTCATAAAGAAATATAAGAGAAAGGTGCCACAAAGGGCTTGCTCCCAACTCAGGATATATATAGGAAAGGTTCCATAAAGGGCTTGCTCCTATCCTATGGATTATATGAGTGAGGAAAAGGGATCAAAGTGACTTAATTCCTAATCCTCAAATGACTAATAAGTAAAAGTCAAATGGATTTGATCTTTACTTGATTAGTCTATCTTCATGAAAGGCACTGGAAGGTTTGCTTCCATTTCTTAGTTGCACTAATGATTCTTACACATGAAGAAGTTTAATGAAGAAGGTTTAAAGGTTTGATGTGTATTTTTGAAGGAGAATTTGGATATATTTTGGACCCAATGCATTAACATGCATAAGCATAGAAGTTCATTATTTTTTCATTTCTTTTCTCTTTTTTTTTTATCTCAAAGTTACAATGAACTATGCTAGATGTCTAATTCACTCTAAGAAAGTCATCATTGGATACTAACTTAAGAATTCCACTTTTTTGATCTTGCATGTGACTATGTAGTTCTTTAGGCAATAAAATCCAAAGTCAACCACTTCTCAAATGACATTTCTTTTTCTTTTTATTTGGACATGTATTTTATTTTTATTTTGTTGATATGAATTAACAGCTTATAACGCCTTCTCTTAGATTTAATAAAGATCAAGAGATTCTTTTGAAGCTTTCTAAAATGAATCAGAATCAAGATAAGCAAACTCTTGGATTCCTAAGGATATTTTTTATTTTATTTTACTCTTTTGTCCCTAATCAATAAGGGAATTGAAAGGATTAACTTATTAGAGAAATTAAGATTCTCCTGATAAGTTTGAAATTGAATTTCTTAAGTTGATATATTGTTCTTTAAAGGTTTTATGAAATGATATTTCATAAATGGCTTTGATTAATTTCTTGTTTTTGTATTTTTGATCCTTCTAAATTTTACTACAAGGTCCTTGAAATTACTTTAAAGGTATATTTGAAGACTCTATATGTAGTGTTATGATTGCTTTTGACATCATAATGAAGTTTATTTTATTTTATTTTCTTCTTTTCATTTATTCATTATTCATTTTTTGGCAAGATTTTCAATATAACTCTCCACTTAATTGGAAGTGAGGTTATAAGAAATCTTGATCATGACCTTTTTGCTAAATTCTCCCAATATTTTGAGACTGAATGATATGACTATACAACAGAACATTCTTGTAAGGATTTTGAATGTCATATCATATGCTTTCAATTCTTCTTTTTCTAGAATTACCTTGATTTGAAAATTTTTAGATAAGTTATCCTTAATGAGGATAATCTTATGCATGAAAGCCTTTTTGATTTTGCATTGAAGTGTGGGTATATGAACCCATTTTCAAGGTAAAGATTTTATCCGAGTCCTAAGATGTGGGTCACATGGATTTGGTCTTTTTCTTTTCTTTTTATTTTTCATTTTCATTTTTTTTATGATGTTATCTAACCAAGAAGATTGTTTTCTTCTCATGTAAAGCCAAAATTTTCTAGCTTTTAATTTAGCATAAATTTTCTTTTCTTTTAGAGTTTTGACCGCAAGTGTCAAGGGACTTAGTTTATTAAAATGACATCAAGCTTAAGTTTATAGACTACTGCATCTGTAGATCATTTCAATTTATTTCTAGATAAAGTAGTCTTTAAACTCAAAGTATAGCTTGATCAAGTAATCAATATTTGACTCATTAAAGAGATAGGCTATTGATATCAGTTGTAAATTAACTTTTCTTATTTTTTAGGTTTATTTCTTTTAGTTTGACAATTGTGGATTTAGATTCCTCTTCAAATTCTAGGGGTGCATTTTGAACTTGAAGATTATATAGATCTCTAGACACATCTGAACAACATTCATTCAATATGTTAGAGTGCCTTTAAAGAGAAAGTTAGGACCCTGACTACTTAGTAATTTTCAACTTACAATAGCTCTATAGTTCAATAACTTTTCTTGTTTATGGTTATAAGCCACCTATTATGGAATCAGAATATACTCAATTGAGTCTTTAGCATACAAAAGATAGGGAACCCTGGAAAAGAAGATCCATTATCTCTTTTAACCTGCCAAGCGAGCTCACCCAATATGGCAAAGGCTATGATGAAAGTATCAAGCATCTGATTATTTTTAATGTAGGAAAATTCTTGACTTCTAACCCTACCACTTTATTTTGATGTGGAGAAATTTAAAGTCAAAATGTCCACTTACTTAGAAATTTCAGGCTCCATCCTTTTACACTTGGATATAATCCTTCCATCCCTTTAATTTTCTTTCTTTCTTTTATTCTTTCATTCATTCTTTTTTTTGTTAACATTTTGATAGCATTTCAATTCTTTGAGAAATGTTACCTTTGGCAATTTTCTTAGTTACAACATTTACTAGGAGATTGGATGTATTCAACTTATTTGCATAACATTTCATTCTTTGAGGAATGTTACACCAAGCATCTTTCCTAGTTACAAGATTCACTAGGAAATTAGATGTATTTGAATTTTCTATTCAAATACAATATTGATTGATTGACTTTCGATATGATTCAATTCTTTGTTTTGATTGGTTGATCATATAGTATGATTCAACACTTTAATTTCTTTTTTATCATTTAATGGAACAACAAATTTAATGAAGTCATTTAGGATTGGAAAATGACTTAAAACTTTACACTTCTAAATTCAGAATCATTTACTAGAACCAAATATTTAGTGAGGTCATTTATGATTAGCAGAATGATATTCCTAAAGACTCTACACTTTCAATTTAGGATGAATATGAACATCCTTCCATAATCAATATTTTTCTTCTTTTATTTGGTTTTTTGATTTTTTTTCTAATTTTTTTTTTATTTGGGCTAGATAGGATCATCCAAGAGTATTAAAGATGTTCTTGAATTCCTAAGTTTCTTTTTTAATGTTTGAATTTTTATATTCAATCAACTATGTGATTGAGATTAAGTTTTTTTAGTTAAGTTTTCAAGATTAAATTTTCATGAAATTGAAAACTCCTTTCTTTATTTGATTTAATTTACATGGAACCATTTTATCAAAGTTTGATTAGAATTGGGCATATATCAATTCACTTTCATGTTTACAATTTATGTTGACTGATGCACCCGGATCAACAAGTATTTTAGAGATTTTCTTTTTTTAAATTTTCCACATCAACTAAGATGTTAATAAGTTCTTAGTAGTCTATCTTCATCATAGAAGATAACCCTAGAACCTTTTTATAGTTGAATGCCACATTAAGAAGTTGCTTATAGTTAAAGAAGGCAAATTACATGATTATGTAATGTCTTTCTTAATGGTAATTTATTTTTTATTCCTTTTCATTTTTTATTTCTTTTATTTCTTTTTCTTTTTTTCTTTATTTTTTTTACAGGGCATTATGATACTTGATTTTGCAAGCAACTTTTCTAAGATGGGCAAAATTATCATATTTTGAAGATGACTTATTTGCCATTTCTTTTCAATGTCATTTGAGGTGGTATGACTCTACCATTTTTAATTTGATTTCAAAAATTTCCCTTTTGATATGGAGGGAAGGTAAGTCTAACTATATGCTCAATAGATCAATAGACCTCATGATTTATTCATTTGGAGAATCATTATTTAAAAGAGAACCTTATAGGGCAGCTGATGTGCTATTAGAAAGTCAAGTTTGACTTGTACTTTTTCATAGCGTAAACAAGATTAAAGGTAATCTCAACTTGCAATGGAATCTTTGACCACCACACTAGACATGAACACAATGTCAAGCAGGTCATAAGACATTACAAAGGATTCTCTTTAGAGCACTTTGTATTGAAAGCATATAATGTCTTAATCTTTGAACGAAGAAAACTAAGGCTTTCTTCATTCATTTGGACTGACAAAGTCCTAAGTGATTTATCTATCAACTTACCAAAGATAGAAGCTTCATACTTTCACTCTAAGAGATAGAAATATCATCCTTAGGATCCAATCCTAAGGTCATGATTTCTTTAGAAGAATTAAAGTCTTCATTTATTTTTTATTTTTAGGATTTGCCCTTAAAATTAATTAAATCCATTCATGAAATATCATTTCATTCAAGGGGAGAAAACTCCCATTAAAGTTTATTTAAATTTATTGGGTTTAAATTTCATTCATTTCAACTTTATCAGAAGGTTCAGAATTCTCTTTTGCTAACCTCTCTTTTCTTTTATTGATTAGGAGCAAAAATGAATCCTATCACATTTTTTTATTTATGTCATGTCATCTTCCTCTTTTGACTCTCTCCTAAGCTCTTAAGAATTTAAGGTTTTGGAAAGGTCTAAAAGAGGGTTACCTCCAAGCCACTCTCTAGAATTGGCCAATCAGCTTGAGTAGTTGATTTTCTAATATTCCAGCGGACATGTGGAGATCAATTAAGATTAAAGTTGATTTGCATTTATGAAAAATTTTCTTCTATAAAAATAGAAGGTTTACATTTAATTCCTTAATCAACCTCTGTCTAAGGTCAATAAGGCAATCTTGTGGGATGATTTTTTTATCTATCTTTTTATTTTCTTTTGACTTGATTCTTCTTTAAATGTAATTCAAACTTTAATCATGGTGGTAAGGGGCAATAGGAACAGCTATGCCTCCTTCCTTTGAATTAGATTTTCTCAAGAATTGAAGGAACTTCTTCATTTCAATCTACATCCTTAGGTATTTTCCACCTTTGAATGTAGTAGAACAAAGGGTACCCACTTAGGACCTTTTCCTCATTCTATTTTACTTTAGTATGAAGCCAAAGTAAGATCAAGGACAAGTTTAACTTTGAGATTTTATTCTTGAGATTTACTTTTCAAAGTTTGAAGTACTTCTCAAATATTTTTGAATTTAACAATTCTTTTCCATATTGGAATGGTTTCAAATTCATTTTGACTAGATTTAGGTCATAACATAACTGACTTGGTTTTCATTTATTTCTCCCCTCTTATTTTTTTGGATTTGGTTCTAGGACCCAATCGCTTAACTGTGGCAAATGAAGAGTTCTAGAACCTTAGTTCAGGATGTTGGATAAGCTCAACCAAGAATGAAATGGAGAGGTATACAACAGAAATAAAGGCAGTCTTAACTTATGAGTGGCACTAGTACACTGCCGATATATAGAAATAATCACTTCTTTCTAATGATGGAGTGAGGAACCATTCCTTAGTGGAGTCGCCAGAAAATAATCTCTGTGGAGAAAATTTACAACACCACATAGAGTTTACGAATTTCTTATTTGGATGATTAAATTCATCATTAAGGAATAAATATATTATCTTGAAAGATAAATATATTTTCTTATAATAGATTCAATCATTTAATAAAAGACTCTTAAGGCTAATGGGTCTTTCGTGTACTAGAGCATTTCCCCTGAACTACATGGAAGGTAGAATAGGGTTTAATTTTAAAATGGGTTCATGGTTTCTTATAGAGGAAAACCTCTATAGTTAATTTAATCTTAAGAAAGTTATCTTCCTAAGAATACTCTCGATTAAAGAAATGAGTTATTATTTCTAAAGATTTCTACATTGGTTTTCAAATGTTTTGATTTTTTGGAATTTTAATTGGGATTGGTTTAAATTGGAGAATGTTCTTTTGGAGGCCAAATGGAATAAAGTAGCACATGCCTATTAATACTGGGAAGCCAGGTAGGCATTTCAACTATCCTGTATTTGGGCTTTATGTAATTAGGCATTTAATTTAGATTTTGAGTTGATATTTTCTTCTAGGACTTAGATTCTAGCAGCACAAGACTACAAAAATGCCTAGGGTTGAAGACTTATTCCTATAAAGAATGCTTCAGAACCTAGTGCTTCTGACACATGTCGGATGCTCGCCTAATTTTATTTTTGGAAATTATTGGCCACTCCTCTCACTTGAGGGAATTAACCTATCCCTGACTCTTCTGGACTTTCAACTCGCCTTGATAGGGCTATCAGCTAACACCACCTAAGTGCATTTTAAATTCATGACTTAAAGTCTCATGAATGGAAGATGGTTGGGCTATTATATTTTTAAGAAATGAATCTATGAACCTAGACTCACTCCTTAATCCCTTGAATCATGTAGGGTATGGAATGCATCTAACTAATGCACATCTTTCAGATTTTTAAATGTTTTAGTTTAATATTTATTTAAGATCTTAGGCATGTATTTTTATGCCTAATGCTATGCAATTAGAAATGGTTATGGGCCAAATCAATAATAAAAACTAGGCTTCCTGAAGAAGGTGGTCATCCTCACAAGTCAGATGCCCCTTATGTGCAATGGGTGAAGTTGCCCAATTCAAGGATTAGAGCAATATGATTTCATGGTTTCAAAACCTGATTGTTTCTAATTTATTTTATGTTTTGCATAAGACTTTAATTTATGTGAGGTTTCAAATTTTATTTAGTTTTTGTTTCAATTGTTTAGATTTAAGTTGGGTATAAAATTTAGTTTTTCCTATGAGCTTAATCATCCAGCATTCAATCACAAGAAAGTGCAACACAGAAAGAAGCCTAGAAAAGCAAGTTGATTCTATTTCACACCCAAAATAAATCAATTCAATTTAAATTTATAAAAAGGCCAATGCGGCTAGGTACCTCTGTACACCCCGAAAGAAAAGGCAAATGGGCAGCCAAGCTCTGCCCTTATACAACCAGGTTTAGAACTACAAGCCTAGATCTATGAGACTTCTTTCCAGGATAGTCTTCTTTTTCAGGGACATCCATTGGGCTTCACAGGGGACCACTGCACTATCTCCTGGTAGGGTCATCTTCTACTAATCCTAGACCCCATAGATCCTAACCAAATTCTAAGCTCAAATTTACATTTTGATTTCAAAATTAATTTTTAAGCCCTGCAAAATAAATGATAGCAAAATACAAACAACACATAACAATTATATTTCACAAACATATGGGCTTAGCATTAGCTGCTTGCCAAGACTACCTATCCTATGGGCTATGCTTAAGGATTTAAGCATACCTGCAAGAAACATCATTTTTAATTTTCTTTATGATAGTGATCCTTGCTAGCATAGTCCCCTGTACAAGATAATATTAGATCTAGAAAGAACATCCTACCATCTAATCTAATGGGCGAATAATCCTAGACATGTAGTCTAAAATAGTACACCACAAAGACATGTGAAGCACATCATATCAAAACACATCACAAAGAATTCTAAAGAATCACAGATTGGCCTAACCTAAGTCTAGGGTCCATGACCTAATGATCTAGTGTGTGAAGAGAATAGACTTGGGTAGCATGACTTTGCTAGGCCTCTTTAGTTTAAGTTTTAATTTGAGTTTGAGTTTGTTTAAATTTTACCTTTAGGAGATTTCAATTCAAATAATTTAGTGATTTATTTTCATTTTTTATTTCACTTTTATTTGGTTAACGTGAAGTTTAGATTTCCAAGAATGAAGAGTATAATGAGTTCCATTTTTGGATGGAACCTATTCTATTCGACATCTTAACTTCTAATGAATTGAAGTCTTCATCCAAAGATGAAAATCCATCTCAAAGGTCTAATTAAGATCCTTAAGTATCTTAATTAATCTTTTTGATTTCATTTAGTTTGTTTGAATTTGGATTGATTTTTAAATTCTTTTATTTGAAATTTAGTTTGATTTTCATTCTTGGTTTTAATTTTAGTTTAGTTTGGTTTAAATTATTTCATTTGATTTTATTTTGATTTTGTTCATTTAATTTAATTTATTTAATTTATTTTAGTTGATTTAGTTTGATTTGGTGTTTTGACTTTGGTTTGTTTCATTTTATTTAATGTTTTGGATTAAGTTATGTTGATTTCATTTGATTTAGTTTAGGTTAACCTAAGGCACTTAGGTTAAGGTTCAGATTCATTCTTAGATTAGATTGATTGTAAATGTAAGGATACATTAAATATTTGCATTAATCCAATTAACTTAAGGTTTAATTACTCTTAATATGATTTATTAATTTCATTAATCCTTAAATATGCAATTGATTAACTTCTTTGACTTAAGATGTTTAGAGAACTATCCTTAGTATTTTTGATGTTTGATTGAAATTAATTAATTCAAGTTGTTTCACGATTTAATAGATTAATGAGTTTTCTTTATTCATTATTTGATTAATATTGACTTAGGAATTTGGAAATTCAATAATTCCCACTCTAAAGATCAATTGAGTTTGAAATTTTTATGAAAAGTGAGGTTACATGCCAATTTCATGTTTGCAAAGTTTCATCTTAATTAGATTCATAATTAGGGTGTAATTAAGGTCTTAATTATTTCATTAAAACTACAATTAAGCCTAATTTAATGGTCATTTAGGGATTTCATTTTTCATTGATTCCTCTCTGAAAGATGTTTCTAAAGAGGGTTCATTCATAATTTTTGGACATTTTGTTGATTAATTATAATTTAATTAAATTTTGGTTAATTATTTGAATTATTTAATTTAATTAATTATTTAGTTAAGCCAATTGGTGATTTATTAAGTTTGAATGAGTTTCATTAGTGTTTTAATGTTCATTGAGTTGATTTAAGGTTATTTGATTTATTTTCATTATTTAATTCATTTAATATTAATTTATTTAATTGAAATTAAGGTTTAGGATTTGAAATTTCATTTTTTATAAATTACATCAGCATAATTCATGAAAAGTTTTCATAAGGTGTGTTTTAACATCAATTTTAGTTCCCCAAAGTTTCATTTCAATTTGATTAATGGTTCATGATTAATTAAGGTTTAATTTATTTCCATTAAACCCAAATTAAGGCTAAACTACCCAAAATTATTTGGGGATTTTAATTTTTATTGATTCCTCTCATCAAGATGAATCTATAGAGCCCAAGTTTACATGTTTTGGATTTATATTTATTTTTATGTGAATTTTGAAATTTTCTATTATTTTTATTAAATTTAATGACTTTTTTAAAGGGGGATTAACCATTTTGGGATGACGGGCTAACGTGGCGCCACTATGGCTCCATCGCCACATGGTGCGACACATGTGGGCCACACGGGATCCCGTGTGGCATCCGTGTTAAAAGTGACGCCACACGAGATGATCCTAGGCCACCTAGATCAATCCTGCGGTTCCTTAAGGGGATCAAATATATCCATTCGCCTAGATCAGAGCCATCTATTCCTTTTAAAAGGAACAGATGGTGGAGATTACATCTCCTTCATCGATGATAAGGATCGAGAGCAATCCATCAATTTAACTTGATTTTGGTGATCCAACCTTCGAAACCTTATGTTTTTAATTGGAAAATCATCAGTGAATGCAATCTAACTAATCTAAACGGTTTGATCTCAATTGAGATCAAACTTTCTTCACAAAGCTTCAAAACTGAAAGCTTGGAGGGGGCGCTAATGGCACACCTTCGTTCTGGTAATCTCTGGTGGTGGGGTCAACTCCAATAACTATGAAATAACATGAGGAGCTTGTGTGCCAAAGGAATTGGATCCTCTCCCTCTGGATTACTCCATAGACCAAGCTCATTTGAACTCTAGTGGCATTGATTGTTCTCGGGCCTCTCGATAGCGAGGGAGGTGGGTGGGGAAGGGAGTTCGTTTCTTCTTCGATTGTGATGGTGAAGGTGATGGGAGAGTCTATTTGGCTTGAGGATCATTCCATGCATGTCCCCCTCTTTGGCTGTGAGCTCTCCCTTTCATGCACTTTTTGGTGGACAAAATCTAGCCATTGACAACTACAAGGCCAACCAAGGGGTGGATTCAACCCCCCTTGGCCTTATGAACAAGGCTGGATGTTTACATTGGAGGGAGAAAGGCATTTAGCCTCTTTTCCATGCTTGGTTGAGCCATCCCTTGCCTTCTTTTTTTTCCTTCTCCTTCCTTCTTCTCTTCTCTTCTTGGAGGAGAAAGCCAATTCCTCTTTGGCTTGCTTGATGGCCTTCAATTGAAGGCATCTATCTCCCACAAGAGGTGGGATGGCATGCGATGGGAAGAGGGGAATTGATATTTCCCTTATTCCCTCTTTTTTATGAATTTTCAAATTATATATTTTTTTAATTTTCTTTTATTGTTTCATGGTTGATTACATCACCAACAAAGTGGACTGATGTATGGCTGCCCACCTCAAATTTAATGTGAATTGGAGGTGAAGTGTGAATCCAATTTAACTTGAATAAGAAAATTGAATCCAAACCAAACATTTGGATTCAAAGTGTTTGGGTTTTAATTTAATTCTTGTGAATTTGGATTCAATCATCTTTAATTGATGATCAATTGAGTTTTGATTTAATTGATTTTGAATTTCATTTCATTTTAATCCATTTAGTCTAAATGGGTTAAGTTTGGTTCCAATTGAGTTAAAATGACCAAATTAACTTAATTGCATTGGGTTTGGACTCCAATCATGCTTGATCACATGTGTGAGATGTTTTGGAGTAATTGAATTCATTTGATTTCAATTTGAACCCATTTGACCCAAAGTGGGCTTAATGGGTTAAGCTTGGGTTTCATTTGGGTCAAATTACCAATTTGATCAAATTAGACCCAATGGTGGGTTGAATTGTGTTTGATTATCATTTCCAAATGATTTTGAATGATCAAATTTAATTAATTCAATTTGATTTGGGTTTGAACCCAATAGGACTCATTTAGGTTATTTTAGACTAAGTGTTCTAATTAACTGAATTAAGGCCTAAATGAATTTGAATTTCATTAGATTCATGATAAAAATTGTTTATTTGATAATTTGGAATATTTGGAATAATTTAATTTGGTCAAATTCTTGGAGGGTTGACCTTCGACTTAGGTGGTCCCACCTAAGTAAAACCTATGCCAATTGAGTTGACAAGATTTGGCTTTGGATTTGGTTTTTTTGTTTTAATTTGATTTCATTTTGATTTATTTTGATTTTATTTTAGTTAATCAAAATTTAAAATTTGGGTTGATTCCACTTAAGCCAATTCAGTTAGCTCAAACCCAAGGAAGATTCCCATGGTCATTAGGTATACTATCCTAAGCATTGAATTAGAAGATTCCTTTTTGAGGTATGGATATACTAATTTCAGAGTTTAAAATAACCTCATCCAAAAATGAGGTCAACAAGTAGATTAGAGACCATGACAGTAATTTGGGATCATGCTCGACATTATTTAGAGTAATTGATTTCATTTAATTTCAATTTGAACCCATTTAACCCAAAGTGGGCTTAATTTGTTAAGCTTGGGTTTCATTTAGGTTAAATTATCAATTTGATCAAATTAGACCCAATGGTGGGTTGAATTGTGTTTGATTATCATTTCCAAATAATTTTGAATGATCAAATTTAATTAATTTCAATTTGATTTGGGTTTGAACCCAATAGGACCCATTTATGTTATTTTAGACTAAGTGTTATAATTAATCGAATTAATGTCTAAATTAATTTGAATTTCATTAGATTCATGATCAAACATGTTTACTTGATCATTTGGAATATTTGGAATGATTTAATTTGGTCAAATTCTTAGAGGGTTGACCTTTGACTTAGGTGGGTCCCACCTAAGTTAAACCTATGCCAAATGAGTTGACTAGATTTGACTTTGGAATTAGTTTTCTTATTTTTTAATTTGATTTTGTTTTGATTTATTTAGATTTTATTTGAGTTAATCTAAATTTGAAATTTGTGTTGATTCCACCTAAGTCAATTCGGTTAGCTCAAACCTAAGGAAGATTCCCTAGGTCAATAGGTATACTATCCTAAGCATTGAATTAGGAGATTCCTATTTGAGGTATGGATATCCTAATTACAAATTTCAAAGTTTAAAATAACATCATCCAAAAATGAGGTCAACAAGTAGATTAAGGACCATGACAGTAAGGGATGACAGTAATTTAGGATCATGTTGGGCATTATTTAGAGTAATTGATTTCATTTAATTTCAATTTGAACCAATTTAACTCAGAGTGGGCTTAATTTGTTAAACTTGGGTTTCATTTAGGTTAAATTACCAATTTGATCAAATTAGACCTAATGGTGGGTTGAATTGTGTTTGAGTATCATTTCTAGATAATTTTGAATGATCAAATTGAATTAATTTCAATTTGATTTGGGTTTGAACCCAATAGGACCCATTTATGTTATTTTAGACTAAGTGTTCTAATTAACCAAATTAAGGTCTAAATAAATTTGAATTTCAGTAGATTCATGATCAAACATGTTTATTTGATCATTTGTAATATTTGGAATTATTTAATTTGGTCAAATTCTTGGAGGGTTGACCTTTGACTTAGGTGGGTCCCACCTAAGTTAAACCTATGCCAAATGAGTTGACTAGATTTGACTTTGGAATTGGTTTTCTTATTTTAATTTGATTTCATTTTGATTTATTTAGATTTTATTTGAGTTAATCCAAATTTAAAATTTGGGTTGATTCCACTTAAACCAATTAGGTTAGCTCAAACCCAAGGAAGATTCCCTAGGTCATTAGGTGTACAATCCTAAGTGTTGAATTAGGAGATTCCTATTTGAGGTTAGGATATCCTAGTTACTAATTTCAGAGTTTAAAATAACCTCATCAAAAAATGAGGTCAACAAGTAGATTAGGGACCATGACAAGAGGGATGTAACTATGGGATCTTATGGGCATGATAACACCCCACCCTTGCCCCAATACATGCTTTAAGTTAAATGATAATATTTACTACTAGACACCAATTCATAAATGATAATATGTTTATTTTTTGTGGTGTTTTAATTTGGAGTCATAGGGACACCACATAGATCTTAGGGGTACTTATTGAAGTGTTCTGGTGCATCATTAAGGTATGATGTACTACCTCAGAAGATAAAAATATCACTCTACAATACACATAACCACCTAATAAGGACTCCTAGGGCAAATGGGTCTTCATATATACCTAAGATCTTTTTCCTACTTTACATATATAAGTAAAGTAGGCTTTATTTTATGTCAGGTTCTTTAGTTCCCTATGAAAGCAAGCTTTCATAGTTAATTACATCTTAGGAAATAGAAATTTCCTAAGAACACTCTTGATTGAAGTATTTAATAATTATCTCTGAATATTTCAACTTTAGAGTATCAAAGAATTGGTTGTAATAGGAAATCAAATGGGATTATTCAAATAGGAAGACTTCTTGATAGATTCTAAATGAGATTAATTAGGAAGCACCCATGATATTAAGAAGCCTAGTGAGTGCTTCAATCTACCATATAATGAGACTTTTTATATTCTTGAAATGGAGAATTTACTTTTATTTTAAGTTGACATCTTATTAGAATGCTAGGGCTTATAGTGCAACAACACTTGATTATGGGAATACATAATAGGTGATGACTCATGCTCATAGCCTGAAGGAAATAAGTAGCCTCAAAGCCTAAATCTAATATGCTTTAGCACAAGCTAGAAGCATGACCTAAGTTTAATAGGGAAAAATAAATATAATGATTTACCTCCAACAACAACAACAATAATAACAAGACTTTATCCCACTAAGTGGGTTGGCTACATGAATCCTTCATCTCCATTGTGTCCTATTATGTGTCAAATTCTCATTAATTCAAGTATATTAAGGTCATTTTTTATACATCATAACCATTTCTTTTTAGGTTTACCTCTATCTTTCTTAGCATAAGGCAAATGTAATGCATCTACTCTCCTAACCGGGTCATTGGATGGCCGATGCTTTATGTGGCCAAAACATCTAAGGCGACTCTCTCTAATCTTATCTACCACTAGAGCTACTCCAACTTTTTCCCGAACATAATCATTTCGCATTTTATCTCTAAGAGTAAAGCCACTCATCCACCTGAGCATCCTCATCTCTGCAACACTTAACTTAGTCTCATGCTTCTCTATTGTTGGCTCTACACCATAAATCATTGCAGGTCTTACCACCATCTTATAAAATTTTCTCTTAAGT
Source organism: Cymbidium sinense (assembly GCA_021442155.1). Taxonomy (NCBI): domain Eukaryota; kingdom Viridiplantae; phylum Streptophyta; class Magnoliopsida; order Asparagales; family Orchidaceae; genus Cymbidium; species Cymbidium sinense. The sequence goes on from CM038229.1 coordinate 24,255,419, forward strand.
TTAAACGATGCTTTTCTATCACACAACAGGCCAGATGCGTTCCTCCACTTCAACCATCCAACTTGAATTCTACTAATAACATTTCCATCTATTTCACCATCATTTTTGAACAATAGAGCCTAACTATCTAAATCGCTCACTCTTTTTAATGACTTGTTCACCTAATGTTTCAACACTACCACTATAACTTCTACAACTAAAATTACACTCCATGTATTCAGTTTTAGATCTACTTAAATGAAAACCTTTAGACTCTAAGGTTGACCTCCATAATTCAAGTTTCTCTTGGACTACCTCTCTAGTCTTATCAACAAGAAGAATGTCATTAGCAAAAAGCATACATCAAGGTACATCTCCTTGTAAATGCATAGTAAGAACATCCATAACTAAAGAAAAAAATGATAAGGGCTTAAAGTTAATCTTTGATGTAATCCAACTAAAATAGGAAAATAATTTGTAGATCCTCCTTATGTTTGGACACAAGTGACAGCTCTAGAATACATATCCTTAATGACTTGAATATAACCAATATTAACTCCTTTATTTTCCAGAACTCTCTAAAGAACATCTCTTGAAACTTTATCATAAGCTTTCTCTAAATCAATAAATTGCATATATAGATCCTCCTTGTTTTCTCTATACTTCTCCATCAAACCTCGTAACAAATATATAACATCCATGGTAGTTCTACCTGGCATGAAACAAAACTGATTGTGAGAAACTTTTGTATCACATCATAACCTATGCTCAATTACTCTCTCCCATAATTTTAATGGAACATTAACTTAATTCCTCTATAATTTGCACAAGAGAAAATAGACACATGCTAACTCTTTTAGGCTTATAACAGCCTGGAGTGGCTGCTAGATAACACCTCCTATGCTTTAAAATCATGTAGGCCAGTCTTATGTAGATACAATATAATTAGGCTGTTATTTAATTAGGTAGGAAGCTAAAGTCCTAAACTCACTCCCTAAGAGATTAGATAATATTTGGTATGCAAGCATAACTTAGACTAATGTTAAAAATTTACAAGTTTTTTAGAATTATTTGACAGATTTATTTTCGGACCAAGGCTTAGGATAATTATGCTTATATGCATGTTGAAATTAAGTTATGGGCTAAATCAATTAGAAGAGGTGCTCTCCACTACAAGGGATTGCTCTCAAAGGTCAAGCATATCCTTTATCGTGCAAAAGTGGAGACCCTCCCTATTCAAGAGTGACATAATTTGATATATATGTTGTTGGAGCATACATTCATTCAACTAAGGGGTTACTAAATCTTTTATTATCTTGATTAAGAACCTAGGCTTTAAAATGAGGTTATGAGTTATTTAGTGTGGATATAAAATTTAATTTTGTCCTAAAGAGCCTATAACATCTAGGTGACACATCAATCATCAAATTTTAAGAAACCTATAAAAAGCATGTCATTCCTATTACACAAACTAAACACAACAATCAAACATTTGAATTTCATAAAAGAATAAGAGGCCAATGTGGCCGCATACCGTCGTATACCCCAGAAAAGAGAAAAAGTTGGGTAGTCGAGCTCTACCTTTATACAATCAAGATTATAATTAAATCTTACAAATGAAATAAATACTATGGCAATCTTTAATTCTTGTTCTTCTTTCCTACTTTGGATTAGTTTGCTCCAAGCATCACATGGCTTCCCAAGTCTTTAACTTTTAGCCACTGCTCATCCTAAACCCTATAGCACTAATCTTAATCCTATTACAAAAATTACATATTTATGAAATATGAAATCTAACTATACTTGCAAAAATAAATGTTAGCTAAATAAGCATACAAGCCAAGCAAATATATTTCACATATTTGGACCCTACACTTAGGTGGCCAAGCCAACCTGTCCTAATTGGATTATGCTTAGGGGCATAAGCAGCATCTGCAAGCAAGAGTATTGATGTTTATTTATTATTACAGCTAGCATAATCCCCTACATAAAACATCATTAGGCTACTAACAACCTAAGATCCAATATACGCACAAACAATCCTAACATCTAATCTAAAATATTTCATCATAAAACAAAACACATCATTATAACATACATCAGCCAAACATAAAACAAAGATTGGTGACTTTTAGCATTCTATTGTGTGTGCTAGGGCTTGGTGTGGTGTGTCTTGATTAAGCTTTAGAAGTATGATTGTCTAAAGTTTTAGAATTGTTTAAATTAACCATTAAGAATAGTTTCACTTCAAATCTTTTAAAAATTTGATTGATTTTAATTTACACTTTCTTATTTTATTTGATACTTACTTAACATCTAATTGTTATAAAGAGAAGAAAGAGGTTTGACCCCTTTATCCCTACCTTAAGTTATTTTTCTAAAGATATATTGTCATGGCTTTGGTTTCCTTAATGAACCACTTATGAATATTTTATTAAGCCTAAGTTTAGAATAGTGTTAAGGAATCTTTTTCAATCATGAAAGGCATCTTAGGATTAATGAAATTAAGTCACCATCACATAAATAACATTCTGCTACTTCTTCTCATTATCAATAACATACAGACTCTTTCATTTTTTTTCATTATGTTTTATATTTGATTTAATTTATACTTGTACATGCAATGTATAGTCATATTTTGCACACTCAGTGATCATTAATGCATGAATTTAATAGGAGATAAAGATTTCATCTCTTAGCTAAACATATGCAAACATGTATTAGAGTTTAAGAAAGAACGTGCCTTTGTTAAACCAGGGAAGTGAGATTATCTAAGACCTCCTTGGGGTTACTTAAAGCCTCGTATTCCCGGGATATCCAGACTGTATACTTTTTAGTTTAAATACATCTAAATATATCCATAAGCATAGAAATAAAATCATGAAAAGGTTATAAGAATATTTTGTTCATATAAAGTTTAATGACATAAAAAGTGAGTTTTATCCCAAATTCTAGCACATGTGTACACATAAATGATATTAAGAAAGTACGTGCCATTGTTAAACCAAGGAAGTGAGATTATATAAGATCTTCTTGGGGCAACTTAAACCACACCCCTTAGGAAATTATTTTTATTAGGGAGGGGATGGTGGCTTTCTTGATTTTAAAAAATTGAAGATACATGACACCGTCATGGTGGCGCTGTGCCATTTTATCAAGCAACCATCAGAAATGATTTAAGCTTTTAGGTTTTTTTAAGGCGGTAACAATGCCTAGGCACTACAATTGCAACGTTATGGCACCATAAAGCTGAGATGTATACATTTGTCATCATCATTTTTTTATTTCATTTTTTTATTCATTTTATTCATCATTATTTTTAGATGCAAACAAAATCCCCACCCCCCAAATGAATGTATCATGTTGATTGGACATGATGTATTCATTGCTTCCCTATTTATTTATTTGTGATTTTATGTAGCATAGTAAATAGAGAAAACATGAGCTTTAATTATTTTCATTTGTCATGTAAAACATTGACATAGTAGAGGTTACAACTATAGGTGATTGGCTTGAGTTTCTCTAATACAAACAGAGGCTGTATGAGTTCTATAATCCATAATAGACTACTTCTCTCTAGCTTCATGGAGATGCTGATCAACAACCTCCTGGTCATGGACCAACAAGAAAAGAACCTTCTCAAGTTAAGTTACTTGGGCATCTATTTATGAATAGTTTTCTTCTATAGCTATGATAGCCTACCTGATCATAGTTCTTCTTTCTAATAGATATTATCTCGTAATATGTAACTCTCTCAATTTAGTTGATATGTCGAGGAGCTCAATCTGTGCTCTAGAATGCTCTCTCTGATAGGATCTCAAAGCTCTAAGACTATGCTCCAAGGCTTGGCAAACTAGAGAGACTTGATATGAAATGATGCTGAGTGAGGTTTCTGCAATAGTGATTGTATCAGATAAAACCTCTTAATAAGTATTACGTAATGAGAATATCCTAAACTAAATATTTTTGCATAGGATTCTCAAAGCTGTAGCTTTTATGCTTTAAGACCCAAAGCAGCAACATAATCCAATAGAGAGTTTGCTTCCATGCAAAAGCTAGAAATCTTAGGTAAGACTTCTAGACCAACACGCAGAAGTAGATGGTGTAATGTTTTCACTATGTGACATAGGCTTAAGAGCCATGATGTAATGAGTTTGAAGGCTTATAGCATATTCTGGAGATAAAACATGAAATCTATAGACCAGCTAGCCTCTGAGACGTGTCTTTCAAGCTAGGAATATGTTGAATCTCTACATAAGAATTAATATTTATAGAATCATCCTGAGTGGCTCTAACTATCACCCAAGTCAAATATGATAAGAGCAGCTCATAGCTAATCATCAGAGTGCCAGATTCTTTTGTGTGTAATATGCATATGCTCACTACTAATAGGTTGAGTAGACATTATGGAAGTAGCACTAGTGTCTATTGATAATACCAACATGACATTACTACCCATCTATCCCAAGGGTGGCTTAGCTGCTACTAGTGGAACAGAAATATAAGTAGGTTCGTCTATTTCTACTACTCCCATATCATGGCTAGCTATCATGAGACTATGAATATCTCTATCATCTCTCTCTTGAGTCGATGAAGTCTTTCATTATTGTTTCCTACTATTATCCAATTCATCTGATGATCTCTTAGGAGCATGAGTTATGTCTTTGGGGGAATGGAGATGGTGTGTTGGTCTAGATCTCTCAAATCTATGATTATATAGAAGCCTAGCTCCAAAAGGGAAGAGTATATATGATAGATCCATAGTAGCCATAGATGACTAAATCCTATGTAATTCTCCTATGGGGTTATATAGAAGCCCAAATAGGTCCCTAGGCAAATTAAGAAAGCCCATGCTATAGAAGCTGCTGCTAATCAAAACAGATAATGGGAGTGTCCCTAGGGAATGAGTATCTGCTATGTTTACTCTATGTGGTAGTCTATATATAGGTGTAGCTTGAGTGAAACCATACTATCTAGCCACTCTATTGGGATTGTATTCCTCTAATATCATAGACTCATGACATTTGTAGTAAAGCTAGGTAGGTCTTTACCTATTGATATATTCTACTATGCATTTGTATCATGGATTTGATAATAACACTTATGTCTCTCTATATATAAGAGAGTCTATGAATCTCTGTCCTAAGCTTTGATCAAGTAGGTTATGAAAAGCTAATCTATGGATGATTTGAAAGCAATCTATCATGAATGGTGAAGCAAACATGAAGGTCCATATCTGACATCTATCTCTAAGGCAACTATATCTCTGCATAATTGCATGATCATGGAGAAATGATACTCTTTGAAATAGGATGGCATCTCAGGATAACTGAAAGCTCCTAATATATGTATATGAATCCATCCATGTAAGTAGTGCCAAGGAGAATCTATGTCATAGCAATATGAGTTAGTCATCACGCTCACTCTACCCAGTCCATAGTATAGGTAGGCTTATGATGTTGGCGCTAGTGCTATCCTCTCACCCTGAGCAAACAAGCTAGCCAACAAGAGAGTGGAAGGACTAAAAAATCTCATGTGTCCTAGAAATATGAAATATCATAGCCAAGTGATAATAAAAGCCACTAATGATAGCTCTTCATTAATATATTGTGCTAAGATTTGCCAAAAATTGACTCTTCCTATTTAGCTTGAATCTGGAATTGAATAACTCTTAAGCTGAATGAGATTTTATATCAAATGGATCCTCTAATCGTGAGAAGTGGGGAAAACATACTATTGCATCAAGGAAGCTCTCAGATAATGTGTCTAAAATAATTGTTCCCCATCGCCTACGACTTGATCTCTGCTCTATAAATAATCTATGGTGATGATTTAGAGCACGATGGAGACTTGAGGAATATACATGATGGCCTCTTATGCTGAACAACTAGCTGACACAGAAAGAGCTCATGATCTGGAGGTACACACTCCCCGTAAGGAATACCTATGACAGGGAACCTATTATATCCTACATGTTAGCCAAAGTAATCATCATCTCATGTGGACCAATCCAGCAAGTGTTGGTGATATTGTCCCAATGCTCTGCTATACTCCAGATCCAAGTAAATGGGATGCAGCTATAATCAAAAAGTGATGCATATACTACATGATATATACTAGACTTCCTGAGGATGTCACCATGCATCTATAGGTGATGATGTGCCTAGTATATATAGCCACTAACATCTGATAATGGTGTGCCAAATATCGACCATGGGTCCCAATCTACTGCCTCATGGTGTAATATGTGATAATGTAAAAGCTTGTAGAGGGAGATGCATTTGCAACTGGCTGAAGCACATCTTGGTCTCCAAAATTTAAGATAGTCTATAATCCACTTTAAAGGAACATCATGATTGTGTCTTAACTTTAGATTAATTGCCCAATTCATATGATCATGGCTTGATGGAAGCTCTAAATTAACATATATGATGTGTGATGATTGAGATAATGAATAATAAAAAATATCCCTTCCCATCAACATATCCTGATGCTATGAGAGTCACTCCTACAACTCGACTATGCCATGTGGATCATGGCTTCAATATTGGCCCATATGTTCTCCTCAGTAGGCTCTGTAGGAGGCATATCATCTAGCCTTCTGTAGATAAATATCGTAGTTAATCTGTAGCAAATTAGGATAAGAGAAATGTATAAATTTCACAGTCATTATGAAAAGTATTTATAGTTAAATTTGTAAATGTGTTGTGCTTATAGGATTTTGAGCAAATCTTCTCTAGTTTCATAGGGTTTGAATGGAATTTCTTGAATCCAGATTTATATTTAGGCCATCCCGTTTAGGTATATTTAGATTTAAATCATATGTTTAATTTAAGCTTAGATTTAGATCCATCTCTTTTGGACATGATGAAAACTAAATTTGGGTTAAGATCTAGCCTTTTGGATATGATAGATCTAATCTGCACCCTTCGGGCAAGATGGATTCTTTATTTAAATATAGATTCCCTTTTGGGCATAATGGATTTAATCTAGGCCCTTTGGGCATGATTAATTTTTTATTTAAATTTAGATCCAACCTCTTTGGGCATGATGGATCTAGTTTAATCCCTTTTTTCATTGAAGAGAGTTTCTTTTTGATGGAGTATTTTTTTGCATTGCAAGGCTTATAAAATTACCCCTATTGATAAGGGAGTTTTTCTTTGAGATGAGTACTTTCTTCTCATACTTTTATTGAAGAGTATCTCTTCGATTGTTCATTACTAGAGTTGATTTCAACTCTTGCATTGTAAAGCATAACATTTTTTAATAGTTATGTATAATATTTTTTAAGATTTTGTCCATTTATGGGGGACATTGGTCTTATCCCTTTTGCATCAATGAGCTGATAAGCTCTGCCTTTGTATATTTTTTTTAATAGAATATGTCCCATTGCAGTTTGGGTCAAATTTTCTACTGCTTGTTGGTATGGAACAATAGGCCTTCTGCATACCAACACGAGTTCACCTACTTTAAAGCTTCTTGGGTGAACCATGCGGTCATGAGCTCAGGTCATTCTTGCTCTGTATATTTCTAAATTTTATTAGGCGTATTCATACATTTTTCTCCGTTATAAGTTTATTTTGAGCTGCTATACGGAGTGAAGGTATCTCTACATCAAGAGGAAGTATTGCTTCTACTCCAAAGAGTACGGAATATGTTGTTTCTTTTGTAGTCATTTTATATATTGTTTGACATGGCCACAAGGTCTATTAATTTATCATGCCATTCTTTTTTATTTCTAGAGAGAATTTTCTTAAGGAGTTTGACCAACATTTTGTTGAGTGCTTCTATAAGACCATTGGCTCTTAGATTGTATACTAAAGAATATCACCAATCTATCTTGTATTTTTTAATGAAATGATAGACTTTAATATTCTTGAAGGTAGTGCCATTATCAAATAAAATTCTTTGAGGTACTCTGAATTGATAAATGATATGGTCTCAAAAAAATTTCACTACATTATTTATTTTAGCTTTTCTTAATGGAATTGGTTCTACCTATTTGGAGAATTAATAAGTGGCAACTAATATGCAACGATGTACCCTAGAAGATGGAAGGTTTATTGGACCTATTATATCAATTCTCCAACTTTCAAATGGCCAAGATGTGCCACTATTGGATGTAAATTATTAGGTGGTCGATGCAATCTGTCTACATGTATTTAACATTGATGATATTTTCTAGCATGTTCAATGTAGTCTTAAACCATACTAGGCCAATAGTATCCCATTCATTTGATTTCAAGTTTCATTTTAAGACCATATTGGTGTGCATCACACAACCCTTCATGGACTTCAGCCATCACCATTTTTTCTTCATCTAGTCCTAGGCATTGTAACCACATTTGGTCAAATGAGCATCGATATAAGGGTTCTCACCAAAGGCATATCATAGAGCTCTTTGTAAAAATTGATAAGCCTTTGATTTGTCTTTTGGTAATCCGCCATCTTTAAGGTAAGTGATGAATGGTTCTCACCAATCATCTTCCTTACTATTGTTGAGATCTTTTGATTTTCTTTAACTTTAATGGCTTGCAGAAGGGTTAATGCTAAGGCCATTCTACTTTGTGCTATTGTTGTAATTGGCTCCCCTTAAGGGTTTGTCATTTCTTTAGCTAATTTTCTTTAAGGTCTTAGGCACTGGCATTTCTGTTATTACTTTTATTTTGAAAGATTCAATTTTAATCCCTCTATGGCGCACAATAAAGTCTAGGAATTTTTTTGAAATTCACACTAAAAGTACATTTCATTAGATTCTTCTTTAAGTTGAAACTTCAAATTCTATTGAATATAACTCTTAAGTCATTTATGTGCTTGCTTTAATTTTTTCTTTTAACAACCAAATCATCGACATAATATTTTGTACATCTATGTATAAGGTCACCGAAGATGTGGGTCATTGCCCTTTGGTTTGTAGCAACAACATTTTTCAAGCCAAATGACATCACTTTATAGCAATATATGCTAATTGGTGTGAAAGGATGTATGCTTTCCAATTTTTGGAGCCATTTTAATGTGGTTATAGCTTGATGAATCGTCCATGAATGAGAACATGTCATAGTTGGATGTGTTGTCAAACATAAGTTCTACATTGGGCAGTGGAAGTTATCTTTTGGGTATGCTTTGTTTAAATCCCTAGAATCAATGCATACATGAATTTGTCCATTCTTTTTCTTTACTATGATAATTTTGGCAATTCAGTAAGCATATTTTTCCTCCCAGATGAATCTTACTTTGATGAGTTTTTTGGTTTCAATGATTACTTGATTTTTGACTTTTAATTGCATTCTCCTTGGTGCTTTTTTATAGTTTAAATATCAGGCTTAATGGAAAGTTTATGTATGGTCACATCTGGTGATAGGCCTGGCATTTCATTATAATTCCATGTGAAGCAATCCTTATATTCACAAAGTAGTGATTTTAATTCCTCTAATCTTTTTTTATGTGAGTTTAACACTAATAAAGGTTGGCCTAGGTTCTTCTTCAGTACCCAAGTTAATTTCCTAGAGTTCATCAATGGTAGCTTGATTGCATTCTTCAAATTCTTTTTGGGCCTCTTTGAGGTCAATGATTAATTTTCTTTAAATATGTTCTAATTTGAAATATTCTTTTATTTCTTTGTAGTTTCCATAAGGGTTTCTTCTTTGTAGAATATGACATAGCATAAGTTCATTGAGGGAGATACTGAAGCAATATATCTTAATCCCCATGTGGTGAATTTTCCATATCTTATGGGATTAGACATTATCCCCTTTCTAGATCCTCTTAAACAAATGAGCTTGAACACTTGCTTATATAGAATAAATATTCTTTTTAACCAATTTCTTTAGAGCTGGTGAGAATTCTTGAGGAATTATTATTGAAATATCTTCTTCCTCAAAATCATCCTCTTCTAACAACATTTGTGTGGGTTTTAGGGTTCGCTCTTCTATGTTGTAAAAAAGGATCCCTCATTCATTATAGCCACTTCTAGGAGGGACATAGAAAGTTTTTAGCTGTTATATTTCCTCATTGTTTAAATTTATTAAGGCTTTATTTTTGCCTTTGGCAATGTAGTTATTTTTATGGCTTTGTTAGAGACTTGGGATTCATGTACTTTTACTAGAGAAACATGAGTTTCCTGTAATTGCTTTGTCACCTTACTAGTGCTAGCTTATTCTATCCTTTGGTTAGCTGAGGCATTCTTGGATTGATATTGTACTACTTCCTCTTCATTATCCTCAGTATTAGTACCAAGGTGGGGAATTATCTTGGGTTGCTTTGACTCATTGGTGTCATTGACATTTTTATTCTTTGTACTTTGCCTTTCAGTATTAGTTTGATAGGTGGAGCCACTTAGTTTTGAGCTTTGACTTCCTGTACCTTCTTAGGCATGAAGTACTTGGCATTATCATAGATTTTGATCTCATTTATTAGGAATGGATTCATGTCACCATCAATTCAATGCTCTTCATCATTTTGAATATACTTCATGCATTGATGAAGAGTTGAAGATACAATGCCATATTCACGAATCCACAACCTACCGAGTGTTTTGTAAGCAACTTGGGCTTCAATCACATGGAATTTAGCTTTTGTGTTTAATTTTTTGAAGCATATGGGTTGAACAAGAGACCCCAAGGTTCGTTGTCCTTGTTCATTAAATCCTTATTGGAATAATGCAACTTAATCTAAGTAGTGAGCATCTAAAGCTAGTGCTTATAGCATTTTAACTATTATAAGATTGTCAGAAGAGCCTGAATTAATCAATACCCCTTTTATTCAAATAATATTACTTTCAGCTGTAATATAAAGGGGTCGATTATGTTTGGTCATCCATAATAGCAGGTCATTCTTACTGAATGTGATTGTTGTTGAATTTTGAGAGGTTACATCCTCTTTCATCTATTCTTTAATAAAAAGTGCTTTATATTATTCTAAGTTTTGCAAAGCTTTGATTAATGTCTCACGTATATCTTTGGATGACTTGAGAAAATCATAAATAGTTAGCAAAGTGGGAAGTTTGCATAAATATTCTAGAACATTATAGTCTACTCTTATTTTGGTAGGCTTTTGAGGTTTAAGTGATGATTGGGGTAAGACATTTTCATTAACTTGAACTTCTTTGCCTTTATCATTAACTTTCCATTATAGAGGAGGCAAGATTCATTTTTCACTGCTTAACTGGACTTATGTCACTTCTTCTATTAGACTTCCCCTGATCAGAATATGTCTCTAAATTCTATGTTTCTTTAGAGCTTTACAAGTTTTTAATACTCTCAGAATTACTACCTATTATAGGATATTATTTTTTTGAGCATGACTTGACCTTTCATTTATTAGGCTTTTCTCTAGGAAAGCATAATTCTTTCTCAGAGTTAGTTGAAGTTGTAGCCACATTCATAACATGACACATTCCTGTCAGAACTTATGCTTCAAAATTTTTAGTGTCAAGTTTCAAATTGGCTATGTATTCTCCTAGCTTAACTGGCCTTCAAAGAGGTTGCTCATATTCCTCTAAAGAGTCAATCATTTTTTGTGTTTTAGATTTTTATTTTCTAGATTTCCTCTTTTTCTTGGATTTATGGGGCTTCGAGGAAGAATATTGATTATTTTTCATCTACGTCTTCACATTATATAAAAATTGCCCCTTATCGGGGAAGATTTTTTTAGGATCTATTTTGGGTTTTAAGGCATTCTTCCACTGGGTACTTTCAATGGCTAAGAGAATACTAATCATTATTTTAGTCTTTTCTGAGATGAAGGTCTCCCAACCACCTTCTTCTTCTTATGCTTGCAGGGCTTTGCCCTTATCCCCTATACTTTGAGTTTAAGTTAACTCAGTATTTTTGTCTTTTCCATCCTAAATTAGGCGTGTTGTAATAACTTTCACCTTTTCCTTGTTAAGGTTTATCAATATAGTGTATGATAATGTAAGTTCTCCATTTTGATAGAACTTTTCTATCCAATCCTTGAAGATAAAATAATCTTCAATTGGATGACTTATGAGAATATAGAATGGATTATAATTGGGATCATAAATCTTGTCTGCTTGGTCTAGCCGTCATGGCTCTAGCAATTATAATCTTAATTTTAGGGCATATCCAAAGATTTTAGTAGTGCATTCTCTTTTAAATGAGTGTTGCTTTGACATCTTCTCTTGAAGGGTTTAGTCTTTTTTCTTATCTTTTGTTAGCTTTGGCACAATCGTGAAGTTGTTGCTGGTCGCAAAGTTGCCGCACCTCCATTTCCCTTTAAATTAATCGTGAATGTGAATGTTGTATTCACATCATTCTTTTTACATCGTGCAATTTTGGTTGCTTTCCTTTTCTAAAAGGATTATTATTACAGTTTGCATTGAGGCCTTTTTGCTATGGCAACCTTTCAAATTTGTCTACACAATCCAGTAATTCATGGAATGTGTTAATTGTAGGCATGGCTACATATGGAGCCATTTGATCGTTAATATTGCCCACGAGGAGTTCTACTGCATGCTTTTCTGTGAGTTGTTGGTCATACTTCATGCTTATTTTTCTCCATCTTGTGATGTATTTTATGACACTTTCATCTTTCCTTCTCTTTCTAAGGCGAGATCTACTATCGTTACCTTCTTGGTTGCTCTTATAAATTTCTTAATAAATAGTGTTTACAATTCGGCCAAAGTTTTTACTATATTGTTCGATAACTCAATATATCATTCGAAAGTTGTGTTGGTTAGACTGCTAATGAATTATTATAGCAACAAAGCATCATTGCCTTTGATATTTCCACACATGGCTTTGAATTAGTCTAAATATTGCCATGGATTTTCTATGCCTAAAAAATGTTTAATTTTGATACAACATATCCTTTAGGATATGGTACTTGGTCATATTCAGCCGAATATGATCTGCCTCTTTTTTTGTCTAGATATTCAGTTGCTTATGAAGCAATAAGTACTTTAACTTTCTAGTTGATGAGATATTCTACTTGAGATATAGTGATAATGTCAGCCTCTTGATAGGTATATGGTGTAACTTCTCTCAGAGCTTCTTGCCTTTGTGTTGAAGTTGTAGGCAAGTTGGGCATAGTATTTTGCATACCCACAATTTTAGCTATTGGATTGACTATCTCTGAAGAATTTCTTAGAGGTATTTGCTATATTGCAGTTTCTATCAAATTAAGCTAATCAAATAGCTCTATCATTAGTCTGCTTAGGTCATTAAGGCGATTATTGAGCTGGCTAATTTCTTGGTCTCTTTGTTGGAGCTGAGAACCTATTTATCATTGTCTAATTCTTCAATTACATCAACCTCCACTTGAGTTCCAGTTCTCAGTTTTTGATGATTTGGGTTATTTTGGTGTTCCCCTTCATTTTATTATTTGGGTTCCACTTTTTATTTCATTAATGTGTGTCAACCATACAAACCACTTTGACTTTCATGTGACTGATATCATCATTATTTTGGAGGTCTAAGATTGATTGCTCTTCATTAATTGATAAATCTTCATCTTTCTAGAAGGGATGATTATCTTCCTCATCATCTGTTGGTTGACTCTTTTTAGATCGATGTTTCTAGTCGATGATAGGAGATTTCGTTCCTTCATCGTCTGGTGGAGTTGGCTTATGTTGAGCTACCTCATCGTCGATGATTTGGGATTCTTTTGGTACCCAAATCAACCTGGACCTTATAGAAGTGGATCTCTGGGAACACGCCCTAGATGTCACACCTTGTGTTCACTGAATGAATGATATCCTTTTTTATGGGGGTTGCAGGGACCTTCCAACAACTAAGTTGTATCTAAGGTCTTGTTGTCAGTGCTCACCAACTATAGTGCTTATAGCCTTTAAGTCTTCCTATAAATGGGCATGATATTTTGGAATATTCCCACCTCTTTTAAGATAGGCATTTGTTAGGTTGGCAACCTAGCTGACCAACCTTTTGATTCTTCTCTGAAGGTTTATGTTCTTAATGACCTTTAGAACTTTGTAGATTTTGGAGGAAATGGTTTTCTCCTTTTGTGGTTGATTCCATAGAATGGGATGTGTATGTCTATCCCATAATGATTTCTTTATAGCTCTTCCTGAGCTATTCCTTTTGACCCATCAGAGAAAATTAAAGTTATTATTGGTAGGTATATTTGCCTCCACCAGTGTTTCTTATTATTATTCAACATAAACATGCAGTCTGGTAACCCTGTGACTAGCATTATATTTCTTATGAGCCCTTATGAACATTTTAGTGCTAGGAGTAAAGGTAGCATCTTCTGTGGTAGTATGATCCCATGATATGTTGCTAAGTAGATTGACTATGATAGATTTCAATTTAGGCTTAACATCCACCCAGTCTTTATAAAGTGTAATTGACATTACCTTTAAAAGCTTATGAAAGACAAAACCTTTCATGGAGGCTAGAGCTTTAGGGTTGGGCTCATTTGAAATAATCACATTCAACCTCTTTCCCTCATTGAATGCTTTTGGCATTCCAATGGATTTGATGAGATGCTTAGTGATAGATCTAGCGGGTAAAAATTGGACAACTTCTGAAATCGTTCCGAACTATAGAGTAGCTCTAGCGGAACTAGCATTGTTTATGGATTGAGGAATTCTTACGGTGGATTCCTTACTGAGCTTGACAGTCATCCTATTCTTGATGTTTACCATTTGATGAACCTAGTTGTAGATCTTAAGATTTTAAAAGATTATAACACTTTATTTAAGTCTATGACAACACCTAATATTTTAATCTTCTCCAACCAGAGATGGAGAGAGAAGTGATCCCCTTCAAAGTTGCTAGAAATTTGATCACTAAAAAAACATGTTTGAGAATGCTCTCTGCCACCCTTATTGAGATAGGTAGAAGTATGTTTTTTCAGGAGGTAGATTGATATATATTTGTTGACCTCATTTTTAGATGAGGTTAATTTGAACTCTGAAATCAGTAATTAGAATGTCCTAATCTCAAATAGTAATCTTCTAATTCAGTGCTTAGGATACTATACCTAGTGACCCAGGACACCTTCCTTGGGTTTAATCTAGCCTAATTGGCTTAGGTGGAATCAACAAAAATTTCAAATTTAGATTAAATAAAATCAAATCCAAATAAATCACAATGAAATCAAATTAAAATAAGAAAACCAAATCAAAGTCAAATTTAGTCAACTCACTTAACATAAGTTTGACTTAGGTGGGTCCCACAAAGTCAAAGGTCAACACACTAAGAATTTGACCAAATTAAATCATTCAAAATGTTCCAAATGATAAAATAAACATGATTAATCACAAATCTAAAAAAATTCAAATTCATTTAGGTCTTAACTGTGTTAATTACACTACTTAGACTAAATGAACCTAATTGGGTCCTCTTGGGTTCAAACCCAAATCAAATTGAAATTAATTTAATATGATTATTCAAAATCATTTGGGAATGATAATCAAACATGATCCAACCCACCATTTGGTCTAGTTTGGTCAAATTGGCCATTTGACCCTAATGAAACCCAAGCTTAACCCATTAAGCCCACTTTGGGTCAAATAAGTTTGAATTGAAATTTAATTGAAATTAAATGAAATCAACCACTTCAAATCATCTCACACATGTGATCAAGCATGATTGGAATCTCAAATGGTCATTTGAATTTGAACTACATAACCCATTTAGGCTAAATGGGTTAAAATGAAATGAAATTCAAAATCAATTCAAAATTAAATAAATTAATCAAATCAAAACTCAATCAATAATCAATCAAAGATGAATATACTTAAAATGATAAGAATTAAATAAAAACAAAACACTTTGAATTAAAATACTTAGTTTGGATTCAATTTTCCAATCTAAGTCAAATGGGTTAAAACTTGACCTTAAATCCAAATTAAGTTTAAGGTGGGCAATCATACATTATTCTAAGGACTATGGTGATGATGCCATAAATTACATAAAAAAAGAAGAAGAAGAAGAAGAAGAATGGAATTCAAAAGAGGAAATATTTGAAAATGCATAAGAAGATGGCAAGTCTCACTTCCGCTCTTGCATATGCCTCATCCCATCTCTTGACTTCAAGAGATTGGATGGACGCTATCAATTGAAGGCCACCAAGCCAAAGCAAAAGGAGACTTTGCTTTCTCCAAGGGAAGAAGCCAAAGAGAGGAGAATAAAAAGAAGAAGGAAGAAGAAAGAAAGAATAAAAGGAGCTCACCCAAGGGAAGA
This sequence comes from Cymbidium sinense, assembly GCA_021442155.1. Lineage (NCBI taxonomy): Eukaryota > Viridiplantae > Streptophyta > Magnoliopsida > Asparagales > Orchidaceae > Cymbidium > Cymbidium sinense. The sequence goes on from CM038229.1 coordinate 24,271,564, forward strand.
AAAGAAGCAAGAAGCCTTCCTCCCTTCCATGTGACCATCCAAGCATGCTCACAAGGCCAATGAGGGATTGAATCCACCCCTTGGCTAGCCTTGCCACTATCGGTGGCCAGATTTCATCCACTAAGAAACCAAAGAAAGAGGCTCACTGAAACAAGGAAAGAAGGGAGGGAGAGCCTATTCCCTCCCCCTTTTCATTCCAAAATGTCCACCAAGGTAAGATATGAAGGAGGGGACACTTCCCCTGGCCTCTCGCTACTGGCATGCTAGTGAACGAATGAAAATTGAGCCTCTCTAATGGTGAAATAAAATGGGGGAGTCTCTTTCATCAAATTGAATGCTCCAACACATTCTAGAGGTCGGGGCAACCTCAAACAAATCACCACCCTGACCCCTCATCACTGGCGAGCCAGAAATTGACCAACACCGCCAGAAAATTGAGTTAATTGTTGGTCTAGAGATCAATCTATGGGGAGGCAAGCCGTCATACTTCACCCACACCTTTATCAAGTCAAAATGAAGCTAATAGAGTCGATCCCATCACCGGTGATCATCAGAATCAAGGTACGCTCCCTTACCAAGCCTCTAGGTTGTCAATTTCGGTTCTTTTCAAAAGGGATTTGATCCTTAAGTGGATCAATCCATATAGATAGGTCATAAATTGATCACAGGTCGATTTGCAATCGACATCACAATGCAAATCGCCAGCGATCGCTAAAGATTAGGAAAAAAAGATGGACGACGTCCATCTCTCACCGGAGAAATACGATTGAATCGGGACTGTATGATCCTTCTGTTAGGGACAGATGACCTTAATTTAGGTGGATGGTTCGATTTGAGCCCTTAAGGATGCTGTAGATAGATCGGGACCATCTGATCTTTGATTGGATGGTCGAGAATCATCCCGCGTGGCACCGCTTTTGAAATGGATTCCACGTGAGATCCACGTGGTCCACTTGCACCGAGCCACATGGCAGAGACGCCATGGAGGTACCACGTCAGCTTGTCATTACCAAACATAATTCCCTATAAAAATGATTAAAAATTATTTAAAAATCATAGAAAATTTAAAAATTCATAGAAAAATAAAAATTAATCCAAAAAAAGAAAATTTGGGCTCTATGGATTCATCTTCATGAGAGGAATCCATAAAAAATTAAAATCCCTAATCAATTTTTATATATTTTAGCCTAATTTGGATTTAGTTAAAATCAATTAACCCTTAATTAATCTCAAATCTCAAACCATTAATCCAATTGAAATGAAACTTTGGGGAACTAAATTTGATGTTAAAACACACCATAAGAAAAATTTTCATGAATTATTGCAATGTTATTCATGAGAAATGCAATTTCAAATCCTAAACCTCCATTTTAATTAAATAAATTAATATTAAATAATATAATTAATGAAAAAGAATCAACTAACCTTAAATCAACTTAATGAACCTTAATGAACATTAAAACACCAATGAAACTCATCCAAACTTAATACATCACTAATTGGATTAATTAAGCAATTAATTCAATTAAATAATTCAAATAATTAACCAAAAATTATTTAAATCATAGTAGATCAATCAAATGTCCAATAATTATGAATAAACACTCTTTGGAAACATCTTTCAAAGAGGAATTAATTAAAAATAAAACCCTCAAATAATTTGCATCAAATTAGGATTAATTTGTGTTTTAATGAAATGATTAAAATTATAATTACACCATAATTATGAATTTAATCAAGATGAAACTTTGGAAACACGAAACTGGCATGTAGCCCCACTTGCCATTAAAATTTCAAACCCAATTGATTTTTGGATTGGGAATTATTGATTTTCCAAATCTCTAGGTCAATATTAATCAAATAATGAATAAAAAAAATTCATTAATCCATTAAATATTGAACCAACTTGAACTAATTTCAATTAAACATCAAAAATATTTAGGATGGTTTTCCAACATCCTTAGCTGAAGAACTTAATCAATTACATACTTAAATATTAATGAAATTAATAAATCATATTAAGAGTAATTAAACCTTAAATTATTAAATTTATAATTAAACAACCTGAATCAAATCAAATGAAATCAAACCTTAACCTAAATACTCTAAGTTAACATGAATCAAATAAAACCAACATAACTTAATCCAAAATAATAATACAAATCAAATGAATCAAACAAATGTAAAAACACCAAATCAAACTAAATAAAACAAAATAAATAAAATAAATTAAATCAAATAAACTAATTCAAATAAAATCAAATGAAATAATTCAAACCAAACCAAATTGTAAACTAAACTAAGAATGAATATAAAATTAAATTTCCAAAGAAAAGTATCAATCCAAATTCAAACAAATAAATGAAATCAAAATGATATATTAAGATACTTAAGGATCTTAGTTAGACCTTTGGGATGGATCTTCATCTTAGGATGAAGATTTCATTTCATTAGGAGTTAGGATGTAGAATAGGGTGAGTTCCATCCAAAAATGGAATCTATTCTACTCTTCATTCTTGAAAACATAAACATCACTTTAACTAAATAAAAGTAAAGTAAAAATGGAAAATATATCACTAAATCATTTGAATTGCAATCACCCAAAAGTAAAATTCAAACAAACTCAAACGCCAACTTGAAACTTAAACTAAAGAAGCTTAGCAAAGTCTTGCTACACAAGCCTATTCTCTTCACACACTAGATCATTAGGACATGGACCCTAGACTTAGGTTAGGTCATTCTGTGATTCTTTATGATTCCTTGTGATGTGTTTTGATATGATGTGCTTCACATGTCTTTGTGGTGTACTATTTTAGAGTACATGTTTAGGATTATTTGTTTGCTAGACTGGATGATAGAACATTCTTTCTAGATCTAACATTATTTTTTGCAAGGGGCCTATGCGTGAAAGGATAATTATCATAAAAAAATTAAAAATGTTTTTTCTTATAGCAATGCTTAAATTCTTAAGCATGGCCCATAGAACAGGTGGGCTTGGCAAGCAACTAATGATAAGACCGTATATTTGTGAAATATAACTACTATGTGCTATTTGTATTTTACTAACATTTGTTTTGTAAGGCTTAAGAATTAATTTTGAAATTAAAATGTAAATTTGAGCTTAGAATTAGGTTAGGATCTATAGGGTCTAGGATTAGCAGGAGTTAACCTTCCTAGAAGATAGGTGCAGAGGTCTCTTGTGAAGCCCAATGGATGCCCCTGAGGAAGGAGACTATCATAAAAGAAGACCCATAGATCTAGACTTGTAGTTCTAGGCCAGGCTATATAAGAGAAGAGCTTGGCTACACATTTTCCTTTTCTTTTGCGGTGTACAATAGTACCCAACCGCATTGAACTTTTTTATAAATTTAAATTGGTCTGATTTATTTTGGGTGCATAATAGAATCAACCTAATTTTTCTAGGTTTCTTTCTATGTTTTGCTTTCCCATGATTGAATGCCTAGATGATTAGGCTCATAGAAAAAAAATTAAGTTTTATACCCAACTTAAATCTAAACAACTAAAATAAAATTAAAGAAAACTTAAAACCTCACATAAACTAAAGCGTTAGGCAAAACATAAAATTAATTAGAAATAATCTAGTTTTGAAACCATGAAATCATATTACTAAAATCCTTGAATTGGGTAACTTCTCCCATTACACATAAGTGGCATCTAACCTGTGAGGATGACAACCTTTTTGGGGAAGCATGCCTTCTATATTGATTTGGCCCATAAATCTTAAGCATCAAAACATTTATATAAATAAATCTTGAATCAAAACATTTAATAATATAAATAATGTGTATTAGTTAAATGCATTCCATACCCTACATTATCTTAGGGATTAAGGAGTGAGTCTAAGTTCATAGATTCCTTTCCTAAAATGCAATGACCAAGCCATCTTCCATTGATGAAACTTAGTGTCATAAATTTAAAATGCACTTAGGTGGTGTTAGCTGGTAGCCCTCTCCAGGTGGGTTGTAAGTCTAGAAGAGTCAAGGATAGGTTATTTCTCTCATGTGAGGGGAATGACTGACAATTCCAAAAAATGGAACTAGGTCGAGCATCAAATCTGTGTTAGAAGCACTGTGGACTAGGTTATGAGCATTCTTTTCAGGAATAAGTCTTCAACCTTAGGTATTTTTGCAATCTTGTGCTGCTAAAATCTAAGCCCTAGACTTTTAAAAAAATGTCAACTCAAAATCTAAACTAAATTCCAAACCTTACAGCCCAATTACAGGATAGTTAAAATGCCTACTAGGTATCCAAATATCAATAGGCATTTCTTACATCATTCCATTTGGTCTCCAAAAGAACTCTCTCCAATTAAAATCAATCCCAATTGAAATTCCAAAATTTAATCCTTTGAAAATGAACTGAAAAACTTTTAGAAATAAAAATTCATTTCTTTAATCGAGAGTATTCTTAGGAAGAGACCCTTCTTAAGATGTAATTAGCTATAAAGGCTTGCCTCTACAGGGAACCATGAACCCAGTTTAAATTAAACCATGTTCTACCTCCCAAGTAGTTTACGAGAAAAATCTCTAGTACATAAAAGATCAATTAACCTTAGGAGTCTTTTATTAAATGATCGAATCCATTATGAGACAACATGTTTATCTTCTAAGATAATATGTTTTTTCCTTAATACCACATTTGATCATCCAAATAAGAAATTCCTAAACTCTATGTGATGTCATAAATTTTTCCCATAATATTCAATCAGATTTTCCCTAACTTTGTGTTTGGGTTTATTTAGATCTAGATTCCACTTCTTATGAATGTAAGCCTTCATAATTAATTACCCCTCTTACCCAAGTTAGAGATCACTCTTGATTAAGGTTGGATATTATTTACATTAAGTTATTTTGCATTATGAACTTCATCCAATTTAAACATATCCACTCTGAACAAATTTTACAATCAACACAACCGTCATCGAGGAATGATTATGCTTTGTTGACTCAGACTCAATCATGAGATATAACTGGGAAATTTAACCTGCGCACATCCTCATACATTTAAATTTGATTTTTATACATGTGCTGGGGCACATGCGAGTTTTCTTATAATTTTTTATTAAAATTAAAAGATTGATTTTGCATTTTTAATTTAATTTTTAAATTTAGCCTACATAGTATATTAAAATATTAGGATTGTATCTTGGATCTTTATGTTTGTGCACATATGGACAATTCAAATTTATTTTATGTTAACATGCGAAGCATACTTAAACACTAAAATTAGGCAATTATTACTATGGAATGGTTCTTGTGGGTAATTTAGATATATTTTTATTAAATTTCACAAAAATATGTTATTTAGGGTAGCACCTCAGTGTTAAGGAAATAACACTATGGTGTATGGTCCTTAGTACTATAGCATTCTATAGTAGATATTCATGCTGACCAACTAACTAGCACCTAGGTACTGATCATATGGCACTGCGATGCCAGTCAAAGTTTAGTTTAGCAAAACTGGTAGACGGACAAGCGCTTTAAATGGAAAGAATACTTTTTTGGCTAGCGCCGTGGTGCTGCGTGAGAGTGCTATGGCGCTACATCAATGTCTGACACATTTTCAATTACAAAATTAATGATAATGAACGTTCTTTTTGACTGGTACAGTAACCGACTTGACTAGATGACTAGCACTATATTACTATTTCAAGACCTGAGAGGTTAGCACAATGATGCATTAACATTGTAGTGCCATGATGCTAGGCTGGGTTTTTAAATAGACCCCTTGGGCTACTCATTTTTCTATTATAAAATTTCTATTCTCTAGAGCTTTATCTTTTTCATTTTCTCAACTTTCTCTCCTTCTGAGAAAGTGATCATGTTGCTCAAGAAGCTCATTATTAAGAGGAGGGTGACTTCAAGAAAATGTAGTAGATTCATTAGTGCAGAGGCTGAAGAGAAGTGTCAATACACTCTCACTCATAAGCATCTCATTCCGAAAAGGAGCTCCTATAACCCGGGTGGGAGAGTAGAAGGTTTGATCAATGAACGCGACTGGGCTAAGCTGGCCAACTAAAATATCTTCTATGCCATCCCTGTGGTGTGAGCATTCTTCACCAACGTGAAGGAATACTAGAATAGTAAAGTTTTCATTCGGGGGAAACTAGTAAGTTTCGATAGCACTACCATAATTTCCTATTACGAATTATCGAATGTGGCTTACGATTAATATCTTTCCTATTATAATAAACATCCTAATTTTGATGAAATTCTTGGTTTTCTTATAGATATAATGCCAAAATCAAGTGAAAATGGTGGGAGGAAAGAATTATTAATTATTTTGCTGCTGACGTAATGATAAAATCAAAAGCTTAGCATTGCTTTATTTCTACTAAGTTGATGTCCACTAGTAATATCAATGAAGTAACTAAGGATAGAGACATTTTGAATTTTATAATTCAAAAGGGCATTGCAATTGATATAGAGAAGATTATTTATAATTCCATTTGTAATATGCATAGTAGGGTATGGTTATCCCTCTCTTATTTATGGATTGTGCTTTGCGTTGGGTGCGTTAGGGGAGCCCAATGAATAAGTTCTTATTCAAAAAGCTCATCTAACAAAAAGACTTATTGAGGGGTTTGGCTTAAGGTTCGAAGTGGGGGAGAGCTCACGTGTCCCATGACCTCGACCCCAATCTTCTCAATTCTTAAACGAACAAGTTAGGATTTAAAGAGGGAGGTAGGTGAGAGAAGCCTCAGGCAGTGAGCTTTGACAAAGAAATTTGATTATCATATGGATCAACATCAAAAGCAATTTTCTTATATAACCCAGTTCAATAAGACACTATTCATTATGTTCAAAAGGTGAGGTTTTAGGGATCCAAGTTAGGCTTCTTTTCCTGTGGTGCCTCAATATTCCCCTTATGTAGCTACTTTGCTAGATCCAAATGTAGTGGAGGAGGAGGATGATTATGACTATTAGTTTCCCCATCTTTTTTATTTTTATTTTTTCTTTTCTTTATTATATTATAAAACTTCATGTAATAAAGTTTTTGTATTAATTAATATATTTTTATTTTAATGATTTTGTGTATTTTTTTGTATATGTCTTTCTATTTGGAATTTGAAAGCTCTAGGATTTAAAATAAAAATTTTCTAACTTAAAAATGGCATTATAGTACTAGCGGCTTAACGTTGAGAATGTGGTGCCTAGCTTGCAGGATATAAGCTTAAAACCTAAGAGTTCAACACCTCGACACCGTATTATAGCTCCTCGATCCTATGGAGTATGGTTTGGATTACACCCTGAATGACCTAATATTATTATTTTAAATGTAGAAACCCAATACCTTGGTTCTCGGATGCTGGTGCCATGTCATTATAAGGTGTCCAATAGGTTTAATTTTTGAGGAGTTAGTGCCTCAACGCTATATTGCAGTGCCATGACACTATAGGTATAACTTAAATCATCATATAAGTAGCCTTAACATTGACACTCAAATTCAGTTTTATGAGTACAATGCTTCAGGGCTAGGATAGCAACACCATGGTGTTGTAAGATGGTGACCTAAGCTTAATTTTCTAGAGGACACAACACCTTGGAGCTGGGCCTATAGCACCGTGGTGCATCTTTATTGATATCTAAAATTTAATATTTTGACAACATAATAATTTAGGAATGCTAGTTTTTATGATTTTAGTGCAAAACATTCTTCTTCTTTATTCCAGATCCAAAATCTACAAAGGGAGGGTTTTATTTCACACCGAAACTAGGTTCAACGGTAGAAGCTATAGCACCTCGGCACCGAATGGATAGTGCTACTACATCGTATTAGAGATAAGGGGAACCAAAGACTTAAGCATAGTTGCATCGATTAACAACACCTTAGCACTAATAGAATTACTCTATGCCCGAGAGCTTAGAGCTGTGGAGCCCAATTCTTGGCACCTCAGTACTCTAGATAGAGTGTTGAAGGTTCATTCAAAAGCTTAGCAACTTGATGCTAGGCCTTGGAATCATGATGCTATCGGATGAAGACATTTGTATTGAACCAAATTCTTGAAGATTTTAATAGATTTTTTAATGAAAATTAGATGTAACTCCTTAGCAGTGCTATGTTTTTACATATTTTAGTGCAAGCACACTCTTTTCCCTTGTTCCAAATTCAAGATCAATGAGGGAGAGTATTCTTCTCATGCTAGAACTAAGTTCAACAAAAGTGGAGTTAAACATTTTACATTCAAGATTTTGGAATATTTTAAGTCTTAGGGAGCTTTCTTTTTTACTCTGGATTCAAGATCGATGGAGATACACTCTTTATTTCTCACTAGATCTAAGATCGATGTGGAAATTTGGTTAAATTTTATTTTTTAGAAAGGAAATCGTGTAAATAAAAGATTTATAGAAGTTTTTACTTGGAATTGATGAGACCAAGTCCCGATCTTGTTTCTTACATGAGGAGATTGCTCTCGTTGTAGAGGGAAGCACGCTATTAAGAACATAGACAACTGGGAGCAAGAACAGTGAAGGGATTTAAAGTGAGAGTGAGGGAGGAAGGAAGGAAGGATAAGAGAGGGGCTTCTCTCCCCTTTTAATAGTGAATTTTCCCATATTTGAGGTATTTTTACACTATAAATGTTTCCCCTCTTCCCCTTAGGAAATTATTTCTAATAGGGTGGGGACGATGGCTTTCTTGTTTTAAAAAAATTGAAGATACATGACAGTGCCTTAACACTAGGATCATAGCCCCACGATGCTGTGCCATTTTGTCAGGAAACCATCAAGGGTAGTTTGAGCTTCTAGGATTTTTTAAGGCTGCAACAGCACCTAGGCACTGCAATTGCAACATCGCGGTGCACCAAAGCTGGGATGTGTAAATATTTGGCATCATCATTTTTTATTTAAAATTTGTATTCATTTTATTTCATCATGAATTTTTTAGATGCAAACAACATCCTTTAAGGTCAAGAGATCGTGAAGCTCTATCTTATTTCTAATATCTCCTCTTAAGTCAATGACAAATTTATTAGCTACTTGTAACTGTTGATCAGTGCATTGTGTTGTAGATAGTAAGTCCTGAAATGTATTCATGTATTCCACTACTAGCTTATTCCCTTGTTTAAGAGTAGTCAATTATTCATGGAGCCTTTTATTATGATTTATGGGATAATATTTATCCCTTTAAATTTTTCATTTCTACCCATGTTATGTGGTTTCTACTGAATCTTTCTTATTTAGCTAAAATATTATTTCAATTAATTTTCCATGACCTACTAATTTTATTTTAGCAAACATAGTCCACTGATAATCATCCATATGATATCAATTCAAGAAACCATCCATTTCGGTTAACTAATCTAAAAATTTATTGGGGTCATAAACACCATCATATGGTGGAGCTTTTATCTTAACTTGTTTCGTAGGTTTATGTAAGGTTCAATGGACCCTAAGATGGTCTTGTATAAGTGTGTTCCTTAGGTTTGGCCTTCTCATAGGATAGTCATCTCTAGAAAGTTCAATATTTTCCTTTTCCACAGGTTCTACATCATCCAGACATGGGATAGTTGGTGGGGTTTGGAGCCTAGTACTCAATGTTTAAAGTTGTGTGACTAGGTACATGAGAAAGTCTTCTAACCTAGTGAGTTTTTCTTCACTTCACATAGTGATATCATTTTCCATTCTAGTTAAGTATTCTAGTTGGTCCAACTTAATGAATTTTGGTGGCATGATGTAATGAAAGGAATACAAATATGTCACTCCAAATGAAATTTTAAATATGCGTTAAGTGGAATAGATTTAAAATAATGCGATGCACAATTTTGAAAATGACTAGCCTTAAGTAAAAACAAAGTAACTTATGGATACTATAAAATATTAAGTAAACATATAAAGAAACAAATAAAAGATCTTTAAATATATGCATTTGATTTTAATGTAAGGTTTGTGTACTAGGTCTAATAATTTTAGTGAACTCTCCCTCACTCATGTTGTTACTTAAGTATTATGACTTGTAGTTAGGTTAAGTAGGGAAAGGCAAGGCTTTATGAATGAAGATAATTAGTTGGTAGTAAAACAACTTTTCATAGTATTGCCTACCATATGAATTTAGCATGAGTTCCTAAGCGAAATAACTAAATTTATAAAAGAAATTACACAAAATCCAAAATATATAACTAACCTTGCATGGATTTGATATGGATTATTTATGAGCACTTCCTCCAATCCTCTAACTCTTGGGTTCTGATATTAAAATTAATGGAGCAGTTATGGAGAGAACATCACAGCGAATGGAGGAAGAAGAAGTGTTTCAAGGTCTTCCACTCTCCAAAGTGGAATAGTATTGAGAAGTTCTACTCACCCTAGTAGAACTACAATGAAGGATCACTAAATCATCTGGACACTTAGTAGCTAAGATCCAGCTAAAGAGTCTTCACTTAAAATTTTCACACAAAGTAAGTATAATCTTGCCCATTTAGTCAGAATTAGAGCTTATATAAATTATAACAACCAAAGGGATGTGTCCCTTTGGAAAAACCATTAAAAAACAAAAAAGACCCTATCATTTCACAACATTGAGGTGCCACAGGCCAGTGCCTGGGCACTAACTTCTCTGTTCAGACAACATATAAAGAATTAACCATATCATCAAAGTGTCATAAAGCTAACACTTAGGCGCTATACTATTGATGCACTTTTGACACTAAAATATTAAATATTTTCAATCACAACTCTCATACAACACTTAAATGTGATCAAATACATTTACTACTACATAATACATCATATGAGACATAAACAAAATATACCATGACACATAAAGTATAAACATACTCATAAGTTTAAGCTTTTGGTTTAGGACCTTGTGATAGATCCTTTCCTCCTTTGATGTACTATATAGCCAAGACTCAACCATGATTATGATTAAATAAGAATTATTTAATAATTTTGCAAGTATGACTAAACTAAAGCCCATCACTTTGATTGATAATAAAATATAAGCTTTAAAATATTCATACTCTTATAAATAATTTAATTTGGTAAGTCAACATAATTATATTAGTTAAACCTAGGATATACTAACTTTTATGCACACTTAGATATTTTGATAGTTTAGAACCCATTAGACCCTTAACATAGGGAGGATGTATTTAGTCATTTTGATGGGCAAATCTTTTGATGCATAGGATAAGATTGTTTTAACTATAATTAGATTTTGAGATTGAATGCTATGTTTATTATGGGATGTACTACATTGTTATGTTATTTCACTACTTGAAGGTAGAGGTATTTTTCTACAAGTACTTAACATACAACTATTGCTTATATTTTTTATATTTATAGGGACAAATGTCAATATATAAATGCTGCAATATTAATTATGATTTTATATGATGTTTATGTTTTTTTTATGCTGTGATAGCTCCATTCAGGATTGGGATATTGTTACTAAATTTTTAGAAATTTTATTTGTTTAATAAAGTATAAGCAAAAATTTTTTGACCTAGTATAAAGATTCCAATAAATAGTTATATAATCTAAATAGGAGAAAGGACAAAGAGTAGAGAAAATTCGATTCATATGCTTTCTCATTTAAATTATCTAAGTTTATTACATAAGACTCAACCACTCCTTTTTATTTTTATTTTGGGTATGTTATGTATATGTAAATTCCCTGGCTACATCAGGTTATTGCTTATTCTTTTATAGTCAACATTGCATAGTGATTATTCATGTTTCTTCTATATTTTTATTTTTTATTAGAATATAATTATCTAAGCTATGAATAATTTTATGTTAGGCTCATAGGATAAAATTTTATCTACTAAGTTTAATAAAATGATAAAGAAAACCATAAATTAATTATAAATTTTTTTTTTCAAGTTTAATTTAAAGTTCACTCTAGCTAAATATTTTAAATAACTTTTACACTTTTATATCATTTGGAAGAGGAATGAGATGGATCTAGCTAGCAATCAAATCTTTCAAGCACTAGTGCACTTTCAAAACTTGGCTAAGTTAAGCATACATTAAAGGTCTTATTGTTGTTACTTAAGAACATATAAAATTAACTATATATCTTATTCCTTTGGATAGAGCTTTAGTTAGACATGATTTAAATTATAACTACAGAGTCTTAATACATTAAAAAGTGGTTAATTGCAAAGTTGAGTAACTTTGGATGCATATAACTAGGCTATCTTCTTTATTTTTAATTTATAGGCATTTCTTTATCTATAAAGAGATTATAAACCCTACATGTTTTCAACTTTTTATTGAAATTATTAGTCTAAGAAATCCTAAATTTTGGTTTCTTTATTTGAGGTTTTGTGATTAACTTTGAAATATATGATTAAGGGTCATTGATAAAGCATCTTGTAGCTAAGTTGTGTTTACTAACTTCCCTAACTACATGACCTTGAGTTTGATAGCCTAAGATGATGGATTAATGAAATCTAAACTAAGGTTGTTTCTATCCTTTTCTAGATTTTTTTTACTTGTTACTTTTATTCCATCGCCTTTTATTGAGCCTTTGGTAATTCAATGATTATTGTTGTAATGGGTTTCTATATTTTGGATTAGCATATCACCTATTTATAGTGATCCATCATCTACTTTATGGATCAAAACCTAATATATAAATTATTTTATCAAGATAATAATTATTGAATCATGAGTCCTCTAAATATTTTATGTGATGTCTATAGCATCATGCTAATATTTTTTCCTAAACTAAACAACATTGATAGACTTGATGGGATGCGATTTTTCTCTCCATACATAAAAACATGTCAAAATTTTAATTTGTACCTATATTCATTCTTTCAACCTTTTAAATTTTAACATGATTTGTTAGCATTCGTATCATATCGGTATACCATTCAACGCACATGAACCCAACGAGCCTTCATAAATAGTGAAGGATTAACACAAATGTATTCAACAATGAAAAGTAAGATTCAAATAAGTAATGAAATCGCCCAGAAGGACTAACATTAAAAAGGCAAGCTTGGGAAAAAAATCCATCCAACTAGCCAACTAGAATCAAATGACTCATCTTATATACAAAGATTCTCGCTTGCTTGGGTGAATACACAACCAAACATTCAAATCAGATAGCTCAGCCCACCGGCATTTGTGACTACACTAAAGAACCCATCACTTAGCATACATCAGTCGCCCTCATAGGCAAGCCCTATCTATGTAACTAACATAGCTGATGTGTATATTTATTACATATACTTTTCATATGTAGTTTTCCCTTTTATAAAATGGGGAACTCTTGAAAGGGTGGAATCTTTCCTTTCTTTAGTAGTTCTAAAACTATAGAGAGAGATTCTTGTACTATGACCCCTAAATTGCACTTATATTCTTTGGCATAGTAGACTTTTTATACTTTCTTGCAATTTCTTATTTTATTTTTTGTTTACTTTGTCCATTTTGAACTAGCCATGATTTCTACATGCCTAAGTATGTTCCTTTATCCTTCCATAGATATAATATCCTTTTAGGTTTTATGATCACGAAAGATGATAATGACTATGTGTTAGGTACCAAATGAAGTAGGCCCATAAACATGAGATAACTCGACAGTCTTAGGGGTGAATACACATTAGTTTGTCATACAATTACACTTAAAAGATATGGATGATAGGATCACTCACATGGTTTAAGTGGCTATGGAGCAAGTGAAGAACAAAAGTCTAAGGGTCAAGAAAAATGAAGGATCCTCTAATTTGGTGGTTTGTCAAACTCGGTGTAAGAGAGAACTATCAAGGGAATCCATCCTCAATGATGAGTTTTAGCAGGTGATCAAAAAAGAAGTCATTAGGGATTAGTTAAATATAGGTCCCACCAACACCTTTTTTTAAGAAGATCATGGAGGCTAAACCTCCACCAAAGTTTGAGATTCCATAATTGGACTCTAATAAAGTTTGCATCAATCTTGCAAATCATGTTGCACACTTTGAGTCTGCTATATTACTACTAAACATAGGTGATGCAATAAAATTCCAATTGTTCTTTACTACAAAAAATTAGCTCTTAGATGGTTGTCACGTCTACTAGTGGTAGTCATTACTTTTTTAGAAAGCTAAAAAAAAATTCTTAACATAGTTCACCAATGCTTAGAAGCCCTTAAAGATCTTGCAAACGCTTTACAAATAAGGTAAAAGATATACGAGTTCTTAAGAAAGTTTATCACTTGCTTATAAAGGAAAATGTTTGAAGTGAAAGATTTGGAACCAACAATTGCATATGTTGAACTCAATAAAGACCTTAAGGGTCATTCAACTATGCTCATAGGCTTCAGTAGCCCAAAACGCTCACTGAGTTGTTGGAGTTAGCCAATAGACATGTGAATGTGAGGAAATACAATGAAGTGGCTAATCAGTAATGGTGACTTATGGAAAAAAAATTTAATGAAGAGGTCACCATTGGAGGTCACTGAACCATGCACGAACACACCCTATCTTACGAGATCCATGTTCGAGGAGTGGAAACCATAATTTTTGGTAGAGATAAAAAGTCACCCAAACTAGAAATTATTAAGTGACTACGCTCAAAAGAAGTTAACTTGTGGTCATGATGCTAGCACTTAGTACAATCATTTCCTCAGTTAGTTTCTCTAGAAAGATCAACCAATGGTCGATAACCTATATAATGATGCACTAGTCATCATGACAGTAGTTGTCAATTACGAAATAGAGAGAATTTCAATTGACATATGGAGTTTAGGGAACATCATCTCTAGCTCCATGTTGGACAAAATGAACTTGATGAGTTCAAAACATGCTTCAGCAAGAGGTCCCCTCTATGGATTTTTTGGAGGAAGGGGAGAGATAGAATGAATAGTCACTCTCTTAGTGAGTTGGGGAGAAGAAAAAGAAGTAGTTCTTGACTATGGACAACTTCATTCTTGTGGACAAATTCACCTTGTATGATGTTATTTTTAAGTGATCATTGCTCAACATAGTTTATGTAGTGTTAGATTATAAGGTAAAGATCAAGTTCCTAGCTAAAGGATAAGAAATCATTATCATGGTAAATGTACAAATCTAAAGGCCACTACTTATGATTAGTCAACTACTCACATAGAGTATAAGAGGTGTTACAATTAGAAGTCTCATGCACTTAAGTAGAGAAGACCAAGGAAATTGAGGAGATGTTAACTACAGAGAACCTGGAGCAAGTACGATGGATGATCACATCCTTTAGAGGAAAGCATAAAGTGGCACTCATGTAAGGTCTCATGGACAGCATAAATATTCTTCTGGATATTAGTTGAGATGTTAGGAATTGACATTAATGTCTCTTCCCTCAAGCATTACATCTAGAAGGACATTTGGCTGATTAAGTAGAAAATAATAAAAATGGCAGCTTTACTTGTATAGAAAAAGAAGAAGAAGTCACCGATTTCATTAGAGAAGTTTAATATCTAGAGTGAATGTCAATGTCATGATTGTGAAAAAGTTTAATGACAAGTGAAGGATGTGCACAGATATTACAAATTTGAATTGAGCATGTCCTATTGATGATTACCCACTTCCGAAGATAAACAAACTCATTGATTCTGTGATGGGTTATTTAGTGCTGAGTTTTTTTTGGATTTTTTTAGGATACCACCAAATTTTGATGCATCCTGCCAACTTAGAGATAATAATATATATCACTAGGGAAGATATATATTGTTATAAAGTAATGCCCTTTAGAATGAAAAATGTAAGAGCAACTTATTAGAGGATTGTAGACTTAATTTTGAAAGAGCAGAAAGGAAGGAATGTAGAAGTCCTTATGGATGACTTGCTTGTCAAAAGTAAGTTATCTGAGCAACACATTTAGGACCCAATGGAGGCATTTGCCACCTTGAAAAAATACCACATGCACCTCAACTCTTGAAGTGCACATTGGATGTAGAATCAGACAAGTTCATAAGATTATTGATCACCCCTAATGAAAAAAAGGTTAGCCTAACAAAGAAAAAGATTTACTTAACATGTCTTCATTGAAAATGACAAAAGAGGTGTAGGGACTCATTGGGGGAGTTGCAAGGTTAAATAGGTTTATTTCCAAGGCAAGAGAATATTGCTTACCATTCTTCAAAGTATTAAGAGGCACATAGAACTTTGATTATTCAATAGTGTGTGAGAAGGTCTTCTATAATCTTAAAAGCTCGCTAGCCTCACCACCCTTATAGTAAATGCCAAAAGGGGGTGATACACTATTATCATATTTAAGAGTTGAAGAAGACTCAATAAGTTTTATTTTTATAAGAGAAGAAGGTGGATGATAGTGGCCCATATATTATGTTAGTAAGTCATTAAGAGGTGTTGAGTTACACTACCTAATTATGGAAAAGCTCACACTCAAACTTATTGTATCAATATGATGACATCAACCTTATTTTCACACTCATTCACTCTAAGCCATTACTAATAATCCACTTAAAATGGTGCTTTCCAAGCCTAATCACTCAAGGAGACTACTAAAATGGTTTGTTGAGTTGAGTGTGTTTGATATATCATACTCGCTTAGGATGGCGATGAAGGCACAAGCACTCACCAATGTTTTATGGAATTCAATAACTCACACATTGTCCTAGTCAACCAAAATCCTTTATGGAACTTATATGTGGACGGTTCTTAAGGTAAGAAAGTTATAAAAGGGGGTGTTGTGCATAAGAGTCCAACAAGAATTACCATAACCTAGTTGGTAAAGTTTAATTTTTAAGTGATGAATAATCAATCCAAGTATGAAGCTTTAATCGCTAGATAATGATTCACTCAAGGGATAAGCGTCAGACATATCATGGCCCACTTAGATTTATAGCTCATAGCAAATCAAGTCAAGAGGGCATATGAAGTACATGATGAGTCACTACAAAAATACTCGCTTAACATAAAAATTGATTTATAAAATTAAATATTTTAAGGTTGAATAAGTTTTAAGAAGATAAAATCAACTTTTTGACTTATTGTTAAGAGCATGAGCTCGAGGAGCAACTACTCACCAACTCATCCAACCGGCCATAGAATAATTTGAGTCTATGCAAATTGATAGCGAACATTCACCTAGTTGGATCAACCCTATCATGCAGTAATTGTAAATTATAGACCTTGAGGAAGGAATCAAATATTCAAGAAGGTTCAAAATCAAAGCTGTCTAACATCTACTAATTGGTGTTGAGTTATTTTAAAGATTAGTGACTATATTAAACATGAGGTGTGAAGAAAAAAATGATCAAAGTAAAGTACTTAGTGAAGTACATTCACATGAGTGTGAGAGCTATTCTAAAGGAAGAACAATTTGGTGAGTAAAAATTTGTTTGACATCATGTAGACTTTAGGAATTTTTTATTGGATGATCAAATGCATCATCAAGAAATAAGCATATTATCTCAGAAGATAAACATGTTATCCTATAATGGATTCGATCATTTAATAAGAGATTCTTAATGCTAATGGGTCTTTCATGTGCCAAAAGTTTTTTCCCTAAACTATATGGAAGGTAGAGCGTGGTTTATTTTAAACTGGGTTCATGGTTCTTTATAAAGGCAAGCTTCTATAGTTAATTATATCTTAAGAAGGGTCTCTTCCTAGAATACTCTTGATTAAAGAAATAAGTTGATATTTCTAGAGATTTTTAAGCTGGTTTTCAAAGGATTGATATTTGGGATTTTCAATTGAGAGTGGTCCAAAGTGAAAAGATTTATTTTAGAATCCAAATGGGACAAAACAAGAAATTCCTGTTGATATTAGGATGCCCAGTAGGCATCTCAACTATGCTATCATTGGGATTTGAATTTTGAATCTTAATTTAGATTTTAAATTGATATTTTCTTAGAAATCTAGGGCTTAGATTCTAGCAGCACAAGATTATAGAAATTCCTAGGGTTAAAGATTTACTCCAAGAAAGATGCTTCAGAACTTAGTCTACAAGTGCTTCTAACACATGTGAGATGCTCAACCTAGTTTTATTTTGGGAATTATCAATCATTCCTTTCACTTGAGGGAACTAACCTATCCCTGACTCTTTTAGACTTATAACCAGCTTAGAGGGACTACCAGTTAACACCACCTAAGCACATTTAAATTCATGATGCCAAGTCTTGTGAATGTAAGATGGCTAGGCTATTGCATTTTTAAGAAAGGAATCTAAAAATCCTAGACTCACTCCCTAATCCCTAAGATCATGTATGGTATGAAATGCATCTAGCTAATGCACATTTTTAAAATTTTAAGTGTTATGATTTATGATTCATTTGAGGTCTTGGGTATGCATTGTTATGCCTAATTCCATGCAATTAAAAATGGTTATAGGACAAATCATTAAGAGAAAGCAGGCTTCCCTAAGATGGTGGTCATCCTCACAGGTTAGATGCCCCTTATGTGCAATAGGAGATGTGCTCGTTCAAGGATTAGAATGATATGATTTCATTATTTCAATACCTAATTATTTCTATTTGATTTGAAGTTTTGCCTAAGGATTTAATTTAAGTAAGGTTCCAATTTCATTTTATTTTTTTTTAGTTGTTTATATTTAAATTGGATAGAAAATTTTAATTTTTCTTATGAGCCTAATCGTCTAGGCATTCATCACAGGATATTAGAACATAAAAAGAAACCTAAAAAAGCAGGTTGATTCTATTGCGCACCCAAAATAAATCAAGCCAATTTAATTTAAGAAAAAGGCCAATGTGGTCAGGTACCACTGTACACCCCAAAAAAAAAGCAAACTGGTAGCCGAGCTCTGCCCTTATATAGCCTGGCCTATAACTAGAAGTCTAGATCTATGGGTCTTCTTTTCAGGTCGCCACTTTCTTCAGGGACATCCATTGTGCTTCACAGGGGACCTTTATACCATCTCCTAGTAGGGTAAGCTCCTGCTAATCCTAGATCCCATAGATCCTAACCTAATTCTAAGCTCAAATTTTTTATTTTGAATTTAAAGATGAATCTTAAGCCCTACAAAATAGATGTTAGAAAAATACAAACAACACACAACATTTATATTTCACAAACATACGGGCTTAATATTAGCTGCTTGCTAAGCCCACCTGTCCTATAGGCTTTGCTTAAAGACTTAACCACACCTGCAAGAAAATATCATTTTAATTTTATTTTATGATAGAAGTTTTTCCTAGCATATCCCCCTATAGAAGATAATGTTAGATCTAAAAAGAACATCATATCATCTGGTTTAACGGGCAAAAAGTACTAGACATGCAGTCAAAATAGTACACCATAAAGACATGTGAAGCACATCATATCACAACATACAAAATCATAAAAGGTATCACATAATGGCCTAACCAAAGCATAAGGTCCATGACCTAATGATCTAGTGTGTGAAGGAAATAGGCTGTGTAGCAAGACTTTGCTAGGTCTTTTTAGTTCAAGTTTCAATTTGAGTTTTAAGTTTGTTTGAATTTTATCTTTGGGTAGTTTCAGTTCAATTGATTTAATGATTTATTTTCATTTTTATTTTTCACTTTTATTTTGTTAAAGTGAAGTTTAGGTTTTCAAGAATGAAGAGTAGAATAGATTCCACTTTTAGGTAGAACCTATTTTATTCTACATCCTAACCCCTAGTGGAATGGAACCTTCAGCCTAAGATAAAGATTTATCTAAAAGGTCTAATAAAGATCCTTAAATATTTTAATTAATCCTTTTAATTTCATTTAGATGCTTTGGATTTGAATTTAACTTAGTTTGGAATTTGGATTAATGTTTCATTTCTTTTCTTTGGAATTTAATTCTTCATTTTATTCTTTTAATTTGATTTGACTTTCATTCATGATTTAATTTTTTCTTTTTAATTTTATTTGGTTTGAATTATTTCATTCGATTTAGTTTGAATTGTTTCATTTGATTTGGTTTAAATAAATATTTTGGTTTATTAAATTATATTTATTTTACTTGGTTTGATTATGGTAACCTAAAGCAATTAGGTTAAAGTTGGAATTCACCTTTAGATTTGATTGATTGTAGATTAAAGTTTCATTAAATTGTTTGATTATGATTTCTTTAGCTTAAGGTTCAATTAAGCCTAACATGCATTATTAATTTCATTAATCCTTAAGTATGGAAATGATTAATTCATTTGACTTAGTTTGGATTTGAATTTAACTTAGTTTGGAATTTGGATTAATGTTTCATTTCTTTTCTTTGGAATTTAATTCTTCATTTTATTCTTTTAATTTGATTTGACTTTCATTCATGATTTAGTTTTTTCTTTTTAATTTTATTTGGTTTGAATTATTTCATTCGATTTAGTTTGAATTGTTTCATTTGATTTGGTTTAAATAAATATTTTGGTTTATTGAATTATATTTATTTCACTTGGTTTGATTATGGTAACCTAAAGCAATTAGGTTAAAGTTTGAATTCACCTTTAGATTTGATTGATTGTAGATTAAAGTTTCATTAAATTGTTTGATTATGATTTCTTTAGCTTAAGGTTCAATTAAGCCTAACATGCATTATTAATTTCATTAATCCTTAAGTATGGAAATGATTAATTCATTTGACTTAGGATGTTGGAGAATTATCCTAACTCTTTTTGATGAATTGCACTGTTAATGAAGATTAATTCAAATTGCTTTATGAAATTTTATGATTTTATGAATTTTCTTTTACTAATTATTTGATTTATATTGACCTAGAGATTTGAAAATTTAACAATTCCCAATCCAAAGGTCAATTGGATTTGAAATTTTTTTGGTAAGTGGGGTTTCATGCCAATTTCATATTTCAAAAGTTTCATCTTGATCAGATTCATAATTAGGGTGTAATTAAGGTTTTAATTATTTCATTAAAATCTAAATTACGCCTAATTTACTGAAGATCATTTGGGGATTTTATTTTTTATTTATTCCTCTCTAAAAATGTTTCCAAATAAGGTTCATTTATAATTTTTGGGGATTTTGTAGATTTATTGCTATTTAATTAGGTTCTTGTAAATTATTTGAATTATTTAATTCAATTACTTACCTAATTAAGCCATTTTATGATTTATTGAGTTTGAATGGGTTTCATTGATGATTTTAAGTTCATTAGAATTTATTAAGTTTATTTGAGGTTATTTAATCTATTTTGATTAATTAGTTCATTTTATATTAATTTATTTAATTGAAATTGTGGTTTATGATTTGAAATTTAATATCTCATGAATTACATTGAAATAATTCATGAAATTTTTTCCTAAGGTGTGTTTCAACTTCAATTTCAATTCTCCAAAGTTTCATTTCAATTAGATTAAATATTTATGATTAATTAAAGTCTAATTAATTTTATTCAAATCAAAATTAAGGCCAAAATACACAAAATTAATTGGGAATTTTAATTTAATGGATTCCTCTCATCAAGATGTATCCATAGATCCCAAGTTTGCATTTTTGTATTTGTGTATGATAATTCTATGATATATTGAATTTTGTGTAATTTTTAATTAATTTTTTAATTAATTTATGAGGGACTTGCTATTTTATGCGAGTCGACGTTGCACCTTCGCCACATGGCACGGCGGCATTAGCATCGATGTTAAAAATGATGCCACACGGGATGAATCTTGATCATTCGATCAAAGATAGGATGATCCTAATTTATTTCATAGTATCCGTAAGAGAATTAATTGGATCATCTGGCTAGATCTCGGCCATCCGTTCCAAATAGAATGATCGGACGACAGAGATCATCTCCCGCATGTCAAAGGTGAGAGATGGACACCGTCCATCATTTTTGCCAAAATTTTGGCAATCATCGATGAATTTCAACTTGATTTCAATTGCAAAATGATCAAGGATCATTTTGCAACCAATCCATGTGGTTTGAGCCTCATGGGTATCAAACTCTTTTTGAAAAGTGCTAAAATCGAATGCTTAGGAGGACAATGGTGGAGTGTACCTCAATTCCAGCAATCACTAGTGGTGGGATCGAGTCCATTAACTTTGCCTTGATGTGATGATGCTGAGCATGTATGGTGGTTTTGCCTCCCTATGGATCTCTTCCTAGGCTGAGCTCAGCTCAGATTCCATCTGGTTTGGTCATTCTCTGACTTACCAATGGTGAGGGGATGGGGGTGGCGAATCATTTGAGGTTGCCTCGACCTCTAAAACATGTTGGAATTTTTAATTGGAGGTGAGAGGCTCTCTCTTGCATTTCACCATTGAAGAGAGCTCGGAGGCTGCTAGATTCATTCATTTTTTGGCATGCCAATGACGAGGGGATGGGGGAATTGTTCCTTTCTTCATCTCCTCCCTCGGTGAATGATTTGAGATGAAAAGAGAGAGGGAAGAAGCTCTCCCTCCCCTCTTTCCATATATGGCCAAGATCCATATCCTTCACCTTCTAGGTGGCTAGATTCTAGCCACTAGCGATAGCAAGGTCAACTAAGGGGTGGATTCAATCCCCCTTGGCCTCATGAGCAAGTTTGGATGAGAAATTCCAAAAGAGGAGTGTATTTGCCCCCTTTTTCTTACTTGGACAAGCCCCCTTCCTCTTTCTTGGCTCTGTCTTTTTTTTTTCTCTTGCTTCTCCCTTGGAGGAAGCAAATTTCATTTTGTTTCTTCTTGATGGCCTTCAATTGATTAAATGAATTCAATCTTTTTGAAGTTAAGAGGTGGAATGAGAAATATGGAAGAGAAGAAATGATATTTGTCTTTATTTTAGGAATTTTCAAGTCCTCTCCTCTCACATTCCACCTCTTTCATTTCTTTATGATTCATGGCATCACCACCAAAGTGCTTAGGTTGATATGTGGCTGCCTAACTCAAGCTCAAGACAAATTTGATGTCAAGTCCAAATTTATTTGGATTGGATTGTAAATTTGAATCCAATCCAAGTATTTGGATTCAAAGTGTTTTATTTTTATTTAATTATTTTAATTTTGAATTTAATCATCTTAATTGATGATTGATTAATTTTTAATTAATTAATTCATTTATATTTAATTTAATTTTGAATTTCATTTCATTTCAACTCATTTAAACATAATTGGGTTAAGTTTGATTCTAATTGAGTTCAAATGACCAAATTGACTCAATTGGATTTGGTTTGGGCTCCAATTATGCTTGATCACATGTGTGAGATGATTTGGAGTGATTATTTCATTTAATTTCAAGTGGTTTCAATTTGAACCCATTTGATCCAAAGTGGGCTTAATAGGTTAAGCTTGGGTTTCATTTGGGTCAAATGAATAATTTGACAAAATT
This sequence comes from Cymbidium sinense, assembly GCA_021442155.1. NCBI lineage: Eukaryota > Viridiplantae > Streptophyta > Magnoliopsida > Asparagales > Orchidaceae > Cymbidium > Cymbidium sinense. The sequence goes on from CM038229.1 coordinate 24,294,736, forward strand.
GAACCTAATAATGAGTTGGATTGGGTTCAATTATCATTTCCAAATGAATTTGAGCAATCAAATTGGATTGATTTCAATTTGATTTGGGTTTGGACCCAATAGGACCCATTTAAGTTCATTTAGACTAAGTGGTCTAATTAACCTAATTGAGTCTTAAATAGATTTAAATTTCTTAAGATTCATGATCAAACATGTTTACTTGATCTTTTGGAATATTTGTAATGATTTCATTTGGTCAAATTTTTTTGGTGAGTTGACCTTTGACTTGGTGGGACCCACCTAAGTCAAACCTATGCCAAATGGATTGGCTAGATTGGACTTTGGTTTAGTTTTGGATTCATTCATTTATTTTAATTTGATTTCAACTTAATTTATTTTGATTTGATTTGAATTTGGGTCAAGTTTACCTATGCCCATTAGGCTAGATCAAGCCCAAGGAAGGTGTACTAGGTCATTAGGTATAGTGTTAGGAGCATTTAATTAGGGAGTTCCTAATCTAAGATTAGGTGTCATAATTATTAATTTTAGAGGTGATATTATCCTCATTCAAAAATGCGATCAACACACTTGCCCATGAATTTTGCAACATGGATATTTTTGGTCAATGCTAAGAAAAGGCACTAAGGAAGTCACCTAGTGGGATTAAGGCTTGTTGTTGTTGTTGTTGTTGTTGCTAAGAAAAGGCACTAAGGAAGTCACCAAGTGGTTTGAGCAATTTCAAAAGTTCATGCCCTTATAGTAGCAACCACCATAACCTCTACTGCCTATCATAAGTTCTTGCCTCTTCATAATTTAAGGAATTGACTTGATAGGATGCTTGCTGACCACCATTGAATAAAGAAAGTTCATACTTATGGTCAATTAATTGAAGCCAAGCCACTCACCAAAATAATGGCCCAAGTAGTTCAAAATTTTATTTAGACTGACATTTATACGTACGGATTTCCTATGCAGATCATCATAGGTAATGGCCCGTAATTTGTTGATAAGTGATTTAAGGAATTTTATGAGGAATTCACCCCAAGTATGCCTCAGTGCATCATCCTCAAAGTAACAAACAACTAAAAGCAGTGAATAATAATATTATTAATTTATTGAAGAAAAATGCAGAAGGAGAAAAAGCTAAGTGGGTGGATGCCTTACTAAAGATATTATAGACCTTAGAATGACTCCAACATTATCCTGATCACATAGGATAGAGGTTGTACTTCCTATCAAGTATGAACTCCACATTCAAAGAGTTATGGTGGCATCTGAGTTAGATTAGCCAAAACTAACTAAAACTAAAACAATAACTAAATAACTAAACTCAGCCGAATGAACCACATTCATAAGCCATATATGAACCATATTCATAAGCTTAGCCAAAACTCCATTAAGACTAAATCAAACTCAATTTATTTCTTTATAAATCAATTATTCCTTCATTTATATTCACAAATATAAATGAAATCGAAATTTAAATGACAAAAACTATATTGAAAATCAAATCCAAACCCAATCTTAGCCCTTTAAGCTAATTCTTTGGACTTAGCCAAATTCTATCCAGATCAAGTCAAAACCAATGGATTTTCTCTTGAATCAATCTTTACTTCAATCATCTATCCAAATATACATGAAACCTACAATCATCAAACACAAAATTTTGCATGACTTCTTCTTCTTATGGTTAATGGTACATTCATATGTATATAAGAAGAGTGGTATATTAGTGTGGACATCCCGGGGATGCACGACTTTAAGTAACCCTAAGGAGGACTTTACCTCACTCCCCTGGTGTGAAACAATGGTGCCGCATTTACTCATATTTCTTGGACATATGTATGTGCAATGTGACTAATGAATAAAAATTAATAATTCAATCAAATTAATTTCTTCTTTTGCATGACTCTTCATCATTCTATTTGTGTATACATTTATATGTATATGAGAATAACGGATATATTAGTCTGGACATCCCAGGAACATATGACTTTAAGTATCCCTAAGGAGGTCTTTACCTCACTCCCCTGGTGCAAAACAATGGCTTCATACCCACTTAAAACTTTTATACATTTGAGTGTACATGTAGCTAATGGATTGAAGTCTCATTTTTTCTATTAAAAAAGATATACATTCATATTAATCCAATTAAATGAAATATAAAATTCAAATATACTTCATTACATTCATGATCTAAGTGTGCTAAGACATATTGTATGCGTAGGTATACTTAGGATCCAATCATGTGCATGCTATATGTGATGGAAAGAAATGAATGAACATGTGTCATGTGATAGTAATTTATTCAATTATTCTTAAGAAGCCTTTCACATTGAATAAGGTTATTTAAGGTGAACCCAAACCTAGGATTGATTAAAACATGTAATAAGCCATTCACTAATAGAAAATAAGTTATAATATTATGCTTTAGAGAATGACTTAAGGTAGAGATGAAAGAGGGAAATCCTCTTTCTTCTCTCTATAACACTTAGAGGTTAAGTGTAGGGTCTTATGGAACCATCACAAATTAAAACTCGCTAAATCAACTAAACAACTTAAAGTGAAACCAACATTCCATGTTAAATTGAATTCTTTACACTTAGAAAACTTCAACATTAATGCTTAATTAAGACATACCACACAAGCCTTAAGCACACACATTAGAATACTAAGTCACCACTTCTAGCGCTAAGTTAGGGTAGTGTATGTGTGATGGATGTTTTATTTTGTGATGTAATATTTTAGACTGGATGTTAGGGTGTATATTTCATAGACTGGATGTTAGGCTGTTAGTAGCCTAATCATATTTTCTATAGAGGGTTGTGCTTAAGGGGCCGCTATAATAAAAATATAAATGCTTTTGTTGTGCAAGTTGCTTAGCCCTTAAGTGTAACCCACATTAGGATAGGTGGGCTTGGTTACCCCTATGTAGGGTGCTAAGTCCAAATTATTCAAACATAATTTATTATAAAATTAAAAGAATTATATCAAAAGCAAACACTTTCAATCCAAATCCTTGGATTGGATTCAAATTTCCAATCAAATTCAAATAGATTTGGACTTGACCTCAAACTCACATTGAGTTTGATATGGGCAGCCGCACACTAGCCTAAAGGTTGTGGTAGTGATGCCTAAAGCCAAAAAAAAAAAAAAATGAAACCAAGGGAAATGGGTTAAGGCGTGGACCAAGTAATGATGCTTAGTAGATTCCTCCCCTTTTCATCATCAAAAACTCCTTGGATTTTATCCAAGTAACTTTTGACCCTTGACCACCTCTTAGGAGAATAGTTTCAAGGCTGAAAAATGGAGGGATTAGCCATCAAACAAAATAGAACTTGGCTTCCAAGAGAGAAAGTAAGAGAGAATTTGGCAGGGAGGCAAGGCACCAAATCATGTCCACAACTTCGTTACATAGGGGCGAAGCAATTATAATTAATCCCATAATCGGAGATCGCAGAATTGAGGTATGCTCCACCACTGACCTCCATAGTATTTGAATTTTGCCTTTTGTGAAACAAAATTGATCTCCATGAGGATCAAACTATAAAGATTGATTACAAATCGATGATCATTTTGCAATCAAAATTGTATCGAAATCCATCAGAGATCATTAGAAATTTGTTAAAATTGATGAACAACATTCATTTCTCACCAGAGACATTTGGGAGATGATCTCCACCGTATATTCCTTCTATTTGGAATGGATGGCCGAGATCTAGCCAGACGATCAGATTAATTCCCATAAAGAGTCCGCTGAATGAATCAGGACAGTCTAATCTTGGATTAGATTGATGAGATCTATCATGCGTGGTGCCACTTTTAACGTGGCCACCATGCGGGATCCAAGTGGCCCAATGGCACTATGCCACGTGGCATAGGTGCAACATCGACGCCGTCATTTTAAATGGTAAATATCCTTTTAAATTCATTACAAAATCATTAAAAATACCAAAAAAATTAAATATAAATTTAAAAAATTGATGAGAGTATTCTATTAAAATTAAAATTCCTAATTAATTTTGGGTAAATTTTGCTTAATTTGACTTCTAATGAAGTCAATTAAACTCTAATTAATGACAAACCACTAATCCAATTGTAATAAAACTTTGGGGAATTGAAATTGAGGTTCAAACACAGTTTAGGAAAAGTTTCATGAATTATCTCAAAGTAATTCAACAAATATTAAATTTCAAACTTTAAACATCAATTTTAATTAAATAAATTAATATAAAATGAAATAAATAATTAAATTTGGTCAAATAAATTAAAATCAACTTAACAAAACTTAATGAACTTAAATACACTAATGAAATTCATTGGAACTTAATAAATCATAAAAATTACTTAATTAGGTAATTATTTGAATTAAATAATTCATATAATTAATTTAAACTAAAATAAATCACAATTAATCAACCAAATTTCGAAAATTTATTAATAAACCCTCTTTGGAAACATCTTTCCAAGAGGAATCAAGGGAAAATAAAATCCATGAATAATATTCATTAAATTAAACTTAATTTAGGTTTTAATTCTATAATAAAAACATTAATTATAACTTAATTATGCATCTAATCAAGATAAAACTTTACAAATATGAAATTGTCATGAGACACAACTTACCATAAAATTTCAACCCCAATTGACCTTTGGATTGGGAATTATTGAATTTTCAAATCTCTACAACAATAAAAACAACAACAACAAGCCTTTATCCCACTAAGTGGGGTTGGCTACATGAATTCTTTAATCTCTATTGTGTCCTATTATATGTCAAATTCTCATTAAATTCAAATCTATAGGTCAATATAAATTAAATAATAAATTAAAAATAATTCATAAATCATAAATTCATAAATAATTTGAAATAGTCTTAATTAACACCACAACACTTAGGTTAATTTTATAACATCTTAAATCAAAGGATTAATAAAATTAATAATGCATATTTAGAGTAACTAAATATCAAGTTAATGAACTCATAATTAAACAAACACTTAAAGAAACCTTAATCCATAATCAATGTAATTTGAGAATGGATTAAACATTAACCTAAGTACCTTAGGATAGCATAAATCAAACTAAATGAAATGAAGATAATTCAATAATCCTAAACATAACTCAAACCAAAATAGTAATTCAAACTAAATCAAATGAAATAATTCAAACTGAATTAAATTAAAAGAATAAATTAAATCAAGAATGAAAGTCAAATCAAATGAAAAGAAATTAATTGAAGAATCAAATTCCAAAGAGAAGAATTAAAAAATTAATCCAAAATTCAAATTAAATTCAAACCCAAATTATCTAAATGAAACTAAAAGGATTAATTAAGATACTCAAGGATCATAGTTAGACCTTTAGGATGAATCCTTATCTTAGGATGCAGGTTTCATTTTGTCAGAGGTTAGGAAGTTGAATAGAATGGGTTTCACCTAAAAGTGGAATCTATTCTACTCTTCATCCTTGAGAACCTAAACTTTACTTTAATAAAATAAAAGTGAAAATGAATACAAATCATTAAATCATTTGAATTGAAACCATCCAAAGGTAAAATTCAAACAAACTCAAACTCCAAATTAAAACTTGAACTAAAATGGCCTAGTAAAGTCTTTCTACATAAGCTTATTTCATTCACACACTAGATCATTAGATCACGGACCCTAGACTTAGGTTAGGTAATTCTGTGATTCCTTTTTATGATACTCTATGCTGTGTTGTGATGTGCTTCATATGTCTTTATAGTGTACTATTTTAGACAGCATTTCTAGGATTCTTTGCCCGTTAGACTAGATAATATGACATTCTTTTTAGAACTAACATTGTTTTTTGCAGGGGGCTATGATAGAAAGGACTACTATCATAAATAAATTAAAATATTATTTTCTTGCAGGTGTGCTTAAGTCCTTAAGCATAGCCAATGGGACAGGTGGGCTAGGAAAGCAATTAATGCTAAGCCCATATGTTTATAAAATATAACTATTGTGTGTTATTTTTATTTCACTGACATCTATTTTGCAGGGCTTATGATTCATTTTTAAATTCAAAATGTAAATTTGAGCTTAAAATTAGGTTAGGTAGGATTAACAAGAGTTGACCCTACCAAAAGATAGGTGTATTAGTCCCCTATGAAGCCCAATGGATGTCCTTGAAGAAGGAGATGATCCTAGAAAGAAGAGCTATATTTCTAAACTTGTAATTCTAGGCTAGGCTATATAAGAAAAGAGCCCAGCTATTTTTTTGCTGTTTCTTTTGAGGTGTACAGCAGTACCTAATGACATTGACCTTTTTCTTAAATTAAATTGGCTTGATTTATTTTGGGTGCATAATAGAATCAACTTGATTTTCTAATTTTATTTTTATGTTATGTTATTCTGTGATGAATGCTTGAGCGATTTGGCTTATAGGGGAAATTAAAATTTTTATGCAATCTAAATTTAAACAATTAAAACAAAAATAAAGATGTTTTGAAACCTCAGATAAATTAAAGATTTAGGCTAAACTTAAAATCAATTATATATAATTAGGTCTTCAAAATCCCATATTTCTATTGATTATTAAATTGAGCACTTCAACCATTGCACATTAGGGGCATCTGACCTATGAAGATGACTACCTTCTTGGAGAAGTCTGTCTTCTCTTAATGATTTAGCCTATAACCATTTCTAATTCCATGGAATTTAGGCATAAAAATGCATACCCAAGACCTCAAATGAATCATGAATCAAAATAATAAAAATCTGAAATGTGTATTAGTTAGATGCATTTCTTATGCTACATTATCTTAGGAATTAGGGAGTGAGTCTAGGATTCGTATATTCCTTTTTCAAAAGTACAATAGTCCAGCCATCTTGCATACATGAGACTTAGCATCTTGGATTTAAATCTCACTTAGGTGGTGTTAGCTGGCAGCCTCTCTAGGCGGGTTGTAAGTCTAGAAGAGTTAAGGATAGGTTGGTTCCATCAAGTGAGAGAAATAATTGATCATTCCCAAAAAGTAAAACTAGGTCGAGCATCTCACTTATGGTTGAAGCACTTGTACACTTAGGTTCTGAAGCATCCTCCTTGGAGTAAGTCTTCAACCATAAGCATTTTTGTAGTCTTGTGCTATTAGAAGAAGACCTAGACTTCTATAAAAATATTAACTCAAAATCTAAATTAATTTTCAAATTTTAAAGCCTAATTATTGGATAGTTGAAGTACTTATTGGGCATACCAGTATCAATGGGCATTACATACTTCATCCTATTTTCTTCCAAAAATAAACCTTTCCACTTTGCTTCATTCCCAATTGAAAATTCCAAAGATCATTCCTTAAAAAAATAATGACTTATTTCTTTAATCAAGAGTATTCTTAAAAAGAGATCCTTCTTAAGATATAATTAACTATAAGGGCTTGCCTTTATAGAGAACCATGAACCAAAGTTTAAAATAAACCCTGCTCTACTTTCCAATGTAGTTTAGGAGAAAACACTATGGTACTTGAAAGATCCATTAGCATTAGGAGTCTTTAATTAAATGATTGAATCCATTATAAGAAAACATGTTTATCTTTTGAAATGATATGTTTATTCCTTAATGTCACATTTGATCATCCAAATAAGAAATTCCTAAACTCTACGTGGTGCTACAAATTTTTACCAGCACTTAGAATTCAGTTCGAATCTATGAGGTTTAAGCTTAGCAGGAGTTGACCCTACTAGTAGATAGGTGTAGAGATCCCATATGAAGCCCAATAGAGATCCCCATAGAAGGAGATGATCTTAGAAAGAAGACCCTTATAGATCTAAAATTGTACTTCTAGGCTGAGTTGTATAAGGGTAGAGTTTGGCTGCCTTTTTTCTTTTTCTTTTGGGGTGTACAACAGTCACATTGGCCCATTCTTTAATTTAAATTGGCTTGATTTTTTTTAGGTGTGCAATAAGTTTCTTTCTATGCTGTGCTTTTTGTGATGAAAGCATGGATGATTAAGCTTTAGAAAATAAAATTTTCTAATCAATCTAATTATAAGAAATTGAACAAAAAATAAAGAAACTCAAAACTTCACATTAATTAAAACCTTAAGAATAAATTTAAATGAACTAAAAATAACTAGCTTTTGTGAATCATGCTAGCATATCATTTTAACTCCATGAATCAGACACTTCACCCATTGCACATAAGGGGCATCTAACCTTTGAGGATGACCACCTTCTTGGGGAAGTCTACCTATTCTTCTTGATTTGGCCAATGGTTACTTCTAATTGCATGTCATTTAGGCATAAAATGCATACCCTAAAACCTTAAATGAATCATGAGTTAAAATGTATTAAATCTAGAAAATGTGCATTAGTTAAGTGCATTTGATATACAAACATAATCCTAGGGATTAGAGAGTCAGTCTAGGTTCTTAAATTCTTTCCTAAAATACAATAACCCAACTATATTGCATTCATAAGACTTGAAATCATGGATTTAAAATTCACTTAGGTGGTGTTAGCTGGCAGCCCTTCTAGACAGGTTATAAGTCTAGAAGAGTCGGGGATAGGTTTTCTTTCTCAAGTAGCATAAAGAACCAATAATTCTCAAAAGTGAAACTAGGTTGAGCATCTGACTTATGTTCGAAGTAATTATAGACTTAAGTTCTAAAGAATCATCCTCAGAGTAAGTCTCCAACGATAGTCATTTTTACAGTCTTATGTTGTTAGAATATGAGACCTAGATTCCTAATAAAATTTTAACTTAATGCCTAATAATTGGATAGTTGAAATGCCTATTGGGAATCCTGGTATCAATAGGAATTTTCTACTTAATCCATATTTACTTCTAGAAGAATATTTCCACTTTGGAGTGTTCCCTATTGAATTATTCAAAAACCATTTCCTTTGGAAACCACCTTAAAAATCCATAGAAATAATAGCTTATTTCTTTAATTGAGAGTAATCTTAGGAAGAAATTATTCATTCTTAGGATATAATTAACTATAAGGGATTGCCCTTATAGGGAACCATGAACCTAGTTTAAAATAAACCCTATTCTACTTCCCATGTAGTTCAGGGGAAAACTCTCTAGTACAGTAAGGACTCATTAGCCTTAGGAGTCTTTTATTACATGATCAAATCAATTATATGATAATATGTTTATCTTCCAAGATAATATGTTTATTTCTTAATGATGTATTTGATCATGCAAATAAGATATTCTTAAATTTTATGTGGTGTCACAAATTTTTTCCACAAGATCAATCTAAGATATTTAAGAGATCAAATAGAATTGAGAATTTATTTGGTTTAAACACAATTTATAAACTGACCCTTCAAATGATTACCTTTTTATTATGGAACATCAGGGATATTATTGAACTCTAATCCAAATTTATATTAATTCATCTAATCAAGGACCATGAACTAAGAGGAATTTTTGAACTTATGACATCCATTAACCATAATCACAAACTCCTTAAATATTTTAATTTACCATAAATTTACTCTAAATATAATACTAAAATATGTATTTTTTTTGGAATGAGACCTTTCACATAGACATCATCCTTGAATATTCTCAGTTTCTCCATATTAGAATCACATAAGGCGGCATACCTACACTAGCTGCCATCGTCTATGCTTCTTATTCATAATAAAGTAGAAGGGAACTCTGGGACCACATTGCCAATTTTGGATCTTTAATTTATGTTTCTTGAATGGTTGTTGGTGACATTAATGTGATAGCCATTAAAGAGAAGAAGAAGGTTAGATTGAGTGAATCCATTTTGAAGCTTATGGTAGAGTTTGTTGAATCCATTTTGAAGTCTAAATTAAGTGATGCTAGTTTCACTATATGCAGGTTTACATGGAAGAGAGGCAAGGTTCATCAAATGTTTGATAAAAACTTATTTAATGCTAAATGGAAGCTCGAAATTCATATTATAATTGTTCACCACATATTTAAGTCCACCTTCAATCCTTCTCGACTACTACTTACTCTTTAAGTCTTCCCAAGAATAATACAATATAATTTTATGTTCTTCAATATGTGGACTCGGCATAAGGAATTCATACCTTTTGCAATTATAATTGGGAAGCTTGATTGTTCTAAAATAACTAGTTTAGGATGTTGAAATTACACAAGATATAACTAAAGAAGTGAAAGTTTGGAATAAAGAAGTTAGTTGACAACAATCCATAATGGACAATACTCAAAGTATGGTCCTTAGTTTTGAATCCCTACAAGTTGACTAATATAGTGAACCCATTGAACTCAAGTTGAGACAAGTAATGACAAACCAGAATGAAAACCAATGAACAAGAGAATTCATTATGTTAGAAAAAGCACTAAACTATGTTTTATGGAAGGGGAAACAAACACATAATATTTCCATGACTTTGTCAAATGAAAGAGGGAGTATCTCACATTAATGAAGATAAAGAATAAACAAGAATAATGAATTATTGACAAAAAATAAAATAAAATAAATGTGTTGTTAGATCTTTTAGCAACATGATGGCACCTCATGCCTACAATAATAACTTGTATGTGGATCCTAAAGTGTTTACTTGTAAACTACACCACCCAATTGGCATTTGCAACATTTTAGGTCATGAAAAAAATTAAATAGGAAATGTTCTCCAATAGTAAAGACAAGGTAGCTAACCATGATGGCTTCTCAGCTTGTTTTTATCAAATGGCTTAGGATATTATTGGCAATTATTTGGCTAATACTATATAAGTCTTATTTAAAGGGGATCATATACCAAACTATTTTAGTTAATTTGCAATCATTATAATATTAAGACATGCACCACCTTCTAGTTGGAGCTCCATCAAACCAATAAGCTTATCCACCACTATTAGTTAGATTGTAAATAAGATTATTAATAATATGTTGTAACACTTACATCATAATCTCTTTTAATCAAAGTGCATTTATGGTATGGATGTACATATATTAGAATGTCTGACTTGCTTAAGAAATCTTAAGGGATATTGACAACAAATGTAGGGAAATAATGATGTTATCAATTTGGATTTGTAAAAGACCTTTAACACCATTAATTGGGAATTCATCAATAAAGTTTTTCTTGACAAAAATTTAAATCATAAGTCATGTTGCCCTCATCATGAGAATCATATTAAACAATAGTTATTTAGTTCTTATTAATGGAACCAAAGCTAATTTATTTAGTTGACCCCCTATGCCCCACTATATTCATCATTATTATTGATTAATTCATAGACCTCTTGAAACAAGTTATGTAGGCCAACCATTATATTAGATTATATGCAAAAGGTGGCATCCCAATCTCTTATCTGATGCTAGTAGATGACATCCTAATCTATTCCATTGGATCTAAGAACTCAGTGAAGATAATTTATTATGTGATCAAGTGAATTGAAGCCACGACTAGTATGCACTATAATATGGACAAATCCACCCTATTTTTAAGTAATAAAATGCCACCTACAAATTAAAGGTTGAACCAATAGTTCACAAGTTATAAGCTTGCCAATTTTTCCATAAATTACCTTGGAAACTCTCTTTTTTATTTGATGGGTAAAGGAAATATACTTTGAAGATATAATCACCAAGATTCAAAATAGTGTCTTGTCTTATGATAACCAGCTATTTTCATTTAGAGACAGATTAACACCTATCAAAAGTATACTTATTTCAATCCCATTACATGACTTTCAATTAATTAACATGCCCATTAGCACAAAAATAAGGATTTAATTATTATTTAACACATCATATATAATGAAAACAACAAAGGCTATTACTAGAGTACATGGAGGAAGTTATGTAAGCCAAAAGTTGAGAGAAGATTAGGTTTTAAATCACAATAGTGCATCCTCAATTATAAAGACAAATTTAAGGAGCAAGGTGGGAAAGTTCATGAAAAAAAAAATATTTCAAAAAACATCAATCATATTCTAATGTAACCACACAAAAATGACTCCACTTACTAAAGATTCATTTTAAAATCATGGAGTGTAGCTAAACATTCAATTAGATGGCAAGAGAGCGAAGTGAATATAACTTATTTACATAACATTTAGATGATAAATGAGCAACTGTCTTCCTATAAGCTGGAGTAAAATAATAATTTACTTAAACAAAACTTGTTATAATAGTATGAAGCTTCAAATGGATGGAATAAAAGGGAGCCAACCAAATTTTTTACTTACTAAAATAGTACTTGATATTCTACAAATCATTATTGAATGAAGCACTAAAGGAAAACATATACACTATTGCCAATCACTAATAAATTCTCTTAAAGAATTTTTATAATTCCATTAAAACTTATGCAGCCTATATTATGGGTAATCTAATTGAGTAAAGAAGCTATAAACCCTTTATATCCTTCTTCTGAGAGTGACTTTCCCCAAGTCAATTCTTACTTATGATAGACCAAAGGAGAAAGGTATCATGCTAGCCTATAAATGTTAGCACTATCAGAATTTTGAATCCATTAGATACATTTTTCTCCATTCCATCACAATCTGAAACATGCTAGAAGATATTTGATATTAAAAAATTAAAGATAACACCATGACTAATCTAATCCATGTCCTATTAGCTTGGAAGAATATAATGAATTTTACTCCTAATAACCATATAATTGTGCTGACTTTTATTATCCTTTAATTTCCTAAATCTTTTTTATAGTTTTGTGTTTTATTATTGTATCCTACTCAAGGAAATTATAAATTCTAATTATTTCATGAAAATCTATTCCATAATGCACTTATAAAGGTAGGCCAAATTATAGTTTTATAGGGCCTTGACCATATTTTCTTAGTATTTGGCCAACCAAATATTACATAGATATTACAAATTCTCCATTTAATTATTAAACTAAATTCTCTACAATATTCTTATGTTTTTGGATCATTTAATTCAAAGTTATTTGTAGTTAAATCCACCTAATGTTCAAACCTACTAGTAGTGAGATCCAATTTTCACTATAAATAGAGTAGAGAAAAATTATTGAAATAATATTAAAACCACTCTAAAATTTTTAAAACTTTATATTTCATGTCTAATCTTCTACCCCTAGAAGTTATATTTTATTTCACATGATTTAGAGCACTAGTAAGGATGATCTAGTTGAAAGATTTCTATCTTTTGTTTGGTCAACCACTTTCCCTTTAATTCTACTTGAAATTACATAGTTTTACACTCCTAAGCATCTTAGGTGATCACTTTAGCTATCTTACATGGGATCCTCACCATTTTAGCTTACTTAAAATTAGTCAGGATAAAGTAGAAATATGTTTTAAATATTGTTCCCTAGCTTCCATCAAAATTTTGTTAGATAATTTACCCATTTGGTCACTTAATTTAAATTCTAAGGGAGGTATGTCCTTTGGAGTTTAATTAAAGAACTTTGACCCTTATTTATGACATATTTTCTACAATGGATTTCAAAGGTGTGATTAAATATTGGGAATAGGTTAATCAAATTTAATGCTAAAGTTAAATGTAAAGTTAATGCACTTCTTATGATTAATTAAGCTTAGACTCATGCATCATGCCAATAAAAGTTTAATGATAAGTGTTAAATTTGCAAACATTTCTTATAATTATAATGTATTTGCCATATTTAAATATGTTACAATGTGCTAATTTTAAGTATTTTTTGTGTTGTAACACAAAATTATTTAAAAATATGAATAAGAATAAATTTAGGCCTAGTGCTTAAGTATTGTGAAACTAGTGTCGCAATGCTAAAAATGGCCTAAATTGGAGCAAATAAATAATAAGGCCAATGATTAGGTAGCATCGTGGCATTAGATCAAGCTCATTTTAGGACATTTTAACAACAAGCTTAGCACATAGGTACTGCAAAAGTAGTATTATGCTACTGCACTAAAGGCAAAAATATGAAGCAAAGAATTTAAGCACAACATTGCGCTCTGGATTAATAACACCGTAGCCACTATGACCCTACAAAATAAATTTATGATGGTCAATGATGATTTTAAACTATTTTTAAGGAAATTTTGATAGGAGCTGAGAGATAACTGATTAGGGCTACTTCTAGGCTATAAGTAAGGGACTTTTCTTACTGTTAAGAACTTTTTTAAATTTTTTGGCAAAGGGTCAGTGTAGTGTAAGAGTGTGTGAGTTTTTACAAAGAAGTTAGAGAATGACACTCCAAGTGTTGTGAAAGTGTTGTGTGGGTAGTGTGTTAGTGTGTTCTTCTTGAGCAAGTGGTAAAGAAGAAGATCAAAAATCAAAGATTTTTAGTAGGGGATGTTGGATATTTCTATAAGGAAGTAGTAGAGGATCATGGAGAGTGGACTTAGAAGACTTACTCGGTGTGCTCTTTCCTAACTTATTATTCTACATCTTATTTTATAATATTTAATGAGTTTTACTACTTATCTACTATGAATCACTAGTCCTATAAAGTGCTCTAAATTGATGTGAGTTTTTACATGTTTGAATTATATTAAATAATGTTGGTGGGTTAATATAAAAAAATTATTCATTCTTTTCATGAAAATGGTGTTTTTCTTTTCTCCATACTTTATTTACTTGTGATATGGCCAAATGCAAAGCTAAAATCAAGTGTAAGCTAGAGATATCAATGGAGTCCTAGAAGAACAATTAGGAACAAATGTACTAAATAGTAATTACTGTGTTGAATAGTCCTGAACTGCTAAATAACCATTAAAATTTGTCTATTTTTAGGATTTATAAACATATTAAGGGAAATATTGGGAATATAATAGATCAAAAGTTATTCGGCACTACACACATAACCGGTTAAAGGGATTGGCTTGGTTGTACTTGTCTAGACATAGAGTGCATAATATTTCGCTCCTGATTGGCACTATAAGCTTAAAATTATATCAACTACTTTGTTTAATATAATCCACAATCTAAAAGTTCCACAAATTCATAGTAATATTTTTAAAATTAATAACAACACTTATATTTGTTATAAAAACATAAAAATAAGACTTTTTAATAAAATCTATTGTTTACAAAATAGTATATAGTTATTTGGCTTAAGCACTCTATATTTTGTTGGAGAAAAATCAAATTTTAAAAAATTAATATTTAAAATAAGATAAATTTAGTAAAAATATTGTGCACTAATTCTCATGGGAATGATACTCTACTCATTTTATATTACTTCATGTCACACATGCACTTGTGTATAAGGTAAATTACCAATCAAGTTTTTGGCATCGTTGCTAGGGATTAGAAGTAAAATAGTAATTTTTAATAAATTAATATTAGTTTCATTGAACTACTTTTAATTTAACATTTTTGTTATGTTTATGTGTGTTATGTATTAAGTGTGAAATATCTTTCATATATACATCTTTGCACTTGTTTTGTGTTCCACCTTTTTTTAGTTTTAAACCAAAGTTATGATTTCTAAATTATTCTTGCATAGAGACAAAACTATGGAATTATTTCCATGGAACATAGAAATGAAACAACTTTACATGATAATTAGAAAAGGAAAGATAAGTTATGTGAGAACAAGCTCTCCCACCAGGTACACTCTTCCCTCATCTTGGGAACTGTTCAATATAAACTATTTCATTGGTTTTCTCTCCACGGAAGGACTTTCTTATGCTAGTGCTCTTTTAAATAAAATTCCCTCAAATGACCCTTATGATCCCTCCATTAAGCTTATCTTCTCTCAATCCTATCACATTAAATTCTACGAAGGAGGCGATATTGGCTACATCAAAAAGACAAGTTAGAAGAATGGCAAGCCTGACCTTTTTCTAATCAAAGAAGAGTCTGCTTAACTAGCAAAACCCCTTATGTTTACCTAGGTTGGCAAGTTTACTTATAAACATCCTAAGATGGATATCATCCGTAAGCACTTCGATGAATTTCAACTCTTTGGCAATTAGAATGTTGGGCTACTATATGGAAGACATATCCCTATTAGGCTTAGCATGAAGGCGAACTTTGGATATCTCTTCATTGAAAGCTCTATCATATTGACAATGTGCCTATGAAGATTCTAAAATGGACCCCCGTTATTTGATTAAAGTATCAAATCACTAATAGTTCTCATATGGATTAGATTCCTAGCTTGATACTCCCTCTCTTCAATAAGCAAATTTTGTACTCCCTAGCTGCAAACTTTGGCAAACCACTCAAACTTGATCTGCCTACTTTAAACTTAACTAGACCATCTACTTGGGTCCTTATGGAAATGGATATAACAATTACTTGTGCTAATGAAATTTGGATAGGCACACTAACTAGTGGATATTGGCGACAAGTGGTGATTGAACAAAAGCCATATTGTTGTCCTAAATGTAGAATGTTTGGACATCTCCTTGAAAACTATTACATTGCTAATCCTAAACTGAGGGCAATGGAGACCAAATTAAATGGGAACATGGATGAAAACGTTGATGCAATCCCTAACCCACCTGGCAAAAAGGAGATGGAAAACATTGCAACCCCAACCAGAACACATTATAGACCCAATACAATATGAAATACCTATAGAAAAAGGAGGAAAATCAAAAAAAATAATTGTAATAGAAAATTTAGCCATAGAAGTAGAAGACCAAACAAACAATGCAAACCTCTTAACTAACCATCTGAACATTAAAACTCTTGCCCACCCATAGTCAAAAATTGAACAGATAGCCAACATAGAAAAAGAGGATTTCATATTCTAGCCATAATAGACCTAGCCAGATAATGTATTTTTTTCTAATAACTCAACAGTATACCCATGTTGAGGAATTAGCTCAAACTATACATGATATAAAGGAAGAATAGTTAATATAAAAATCTTAAAGGAATAAGAAAAAAGGAATTATGGAACTAAGGAACATCAACCCAAATACAGCATCCTGTATAGGGAAAACATCTACAATAGACATATTAGCCAATGGGATGATAGGATTACTACTAGAGCCTATAGGGGCTCTAAGTATGCCACATATTACTAAATTTATGATTTGGAATATTAGAGGCATTTTCAATAGTTTTTTTTTTTTTTTTTTTTTTTTTTATTTTGGTAGAATTAAAAGAAAATTCAGTAGCTTCAACATAGTTCACAACTGAAACCATAAATTATATTATTTTGGAATAAGCCATCTCATATATACATCATGGTGGATGACCCTCAGTTCCTACATGTTCATATCAGTTGTTCTAATTACAATCTTCAAGAATCCATTGTATATGTTGCCTGCTTTAGAGACTTAAGAAAAGATCTTTGGATGAAAATTATTGCCATCAGCATGGCGTATCAGCTAAGCTAGCTAGTAGGAGGTGATTTCAATATGATCAAGAAATCAAGTGAGAAAAAAGGTGGAAATAAACCAAATGAAACAATGATAGGGGAATTTGCTAATTACATAGAAGAAGCACATCAAATTGATCCTGATTTTAGTGGCTCACCTCACACCTGGAATAGAGGCAAAGTATTTGAATTACTTGATTGAATCCTAGTTAATACAAATTGGTTTAGATAGTTCCAACACTCTAAAATAAGGCATCTCAGTGGAACTTGCTCTGACCACAATCCCATCCTCCTTTCTATTGACTACCTCCCTAAACCCTCTAAGATAGGTTTTAGATTCTAGAACATGTGGATGAATAATGACTTGTATATAAATTTCCTCCAAGATGCTTAGCATTCAAACAAAATTGACCCTTAGATTAGACTTTAGAATTTACATAGAAAGCTAACCTCAAGTCTCAAGAAATGGAATTGGAATATTTTTGGTGACATCCATCAACAAGTTGAGGCAAATGAATAGAAGGTTTTTATACTTGAAAACATTTGAATCAATGATTCATCACTCGAAGCAGAAGAAAAACTTGCACAAGCCCAAGTAACACTAAACAATTTGATTGCCATGGAGGAAGACTTTTAAAATTAGAAAGTAGCATTGGTCAATCTAAAAGAGGGAGATAGAAACACAAAATTCTATCATGCCTGCATCAAGAAAAAGACGGAACACAAAACCATTATAAAAATAAGATCCTAGCACTCTTGGTTGCAAAATAAAGAAGCCATAATTTAGGATGGAATTTCTTATTTCAAGTTATGGTTTCAAGAGCATGAGGTTAACTTAAACTATTTTTATGGTGATCTGATCAGCAACAGCACAACTAATGTGAACCAGCTGGATCTAGCATTCAATCCAATGGAGGATGAAATAATGACAAGACTCTTTCTATGGATCTAAAGTCATAGGCCCAGATGCTTACACAGCCCACTTTTATCAACACTCCTGGAATTGAATTACAAGATGTAATCTCAGGTATATAAGCTTTCTTTATAGGGAAAGACATGCAAAGTATTTCAACTCCTCAACCATCACTCTCATCCCCAAATCCAACAACAAACATAGCTAGAAGAACTTTAGACCCATCAGCCTTGCATCTATCATTAGCAAAATATTTAGAAAAATTATCTCCAACTGCCTTCAACCACACATCCCAAAACTCATTTCCAAACATCAAATAACTTTTGTACAAGAAAGAAGCATAGCTAAAGAGATCTTGTCAGCACAAGAACTAACCTAAGACTTTGATAGGAAGTGTAGAGGAGGGAACTTAATCATCAAACTAGATATAAAGAAAGCTTTTGATATACTCAATTGGAATTTCATTATGGCAACTCTAAAAGCTTGAAGATCTCAGGAAGAACTTTGCACACTAGTTAATAGATTACTCTCAAATAACTCCTATTTTTATCATTATAACTAGATTCGTACATGGTTTCTTTAAAACATTCAAAAACATAAAGTAAGGTGACCCTATATCACCATCCCTCTTTATACTAACATTTGACTATCTCTCTAGATTACTAGATGATAACCACAACTCTAATAGATCACTTAACTGCAAATCAAAGGCGAGAATCAACATATATCACTTGTCATTTGTTGATGATCCTTTTCTATTCTACAATGGATCAAAAATATCAACACAAAGAATCATGGCCATTGTAAACACCTTTGAAGTTATCTCTAGAATGACCATTAACAAACCAAAATGTTTGTTTATCTCAGGCAGACACTGTAAAATTGATCGAAAATGGATCAGAGAATACATAAGCTTCACACACTCCCAACTACCACTAAAATATCTTGGTATTAATAAATAAAAAGGAATGTAAAAAATCTCAATATTTTGATGATGGAATTAACAACATTCTAGTCAGAATTAGTTCCTAGAAAAAACACATTTCTCTTGACTGGAGGAAGAATTACCATATTGTAAAGTATACTCAACTCCATTCCACTCTATGCATTACAAAAGATGTTAATGCCAAGCATAACACAAAGTAAAATTGAAAGAATTTTTAACCATTTCCTTTGGAGTAAAGAGAAAGAATCTATACATTGGGTGTACTGGAAAAAGGTTTGTAAATCAAAACATGAAGAGGGTTTTGGTTTTTGTTCTCTTGATGAATCAATTCAAATAAACTAGATAAAACTATGGATTAAATTTAAACAAAAAGACTCATTATGGGCACAATTTCTCCTCAAAAAATGCTGCTGAAAACACCATCCAGCTGATGTTCAACAAAGGAAAATAGACTCCCAACACTTGAAAAGCTTATTGCAATATAGAGAAATAACTAAAAAAATAATCTTTTTACAGTTGGGAAAAGGATAATTAAGCTTTAATGGGGACCATTGGTTTCCTAAGGGTTTAATGATAGATTACACAATGCAATCCATATCACACTAGGTTTTAGTTTTAGAATTCTGGAATAATGGTAATTAGAATCTTCCTAAGCTAAAAGAACATTTCCCTAAGGAGGCCCTAAAAGTTGTAATGAATATTCCTCCATCTCCACACAAAAAAGATAAATTGATACTAAAATGTAATATTAGACTACTCTTAATAATCATGATCCTCTCCTATGCTATGCATCAACCCAATAGAAATCCTGAATGGAGTCTTTTTTTTTTAGTGTAGTAATCAAGCCTTTAATGTCTTTTTTTATTGGAGGCTATGGTATAGTTTGATCCATACATATGATATATTAAAACTTAAAGGTTTAAAAGTTGCCTCTATATGTCACTTGTGTAGAAGTGAAGAAGAAAGCATAGCTCATCTATTTATCACATGTCAAACTAGTAAAGAAGTATGGGATGAAATACATTCAACATTTCATATTGAAAAATCAAATGAGAATTCAATCCAAGGCTTTATGAAAGTCTGGACCAATTCCAATCAATGCAGCAAGAAGGATCAATTTTTAATCATCCCTCTTATCGTGTTCTGGTTTATCTGGATGATTAGAAACTCCAACAAAAATGAAAGTCAATGAACAAGAGCAAAGGACATGATATTATATATCATGATCTGCATTGGAAAAATTAAAGCTGTAAATCTTGTCAAAGATCCCTCAACATCCCCTAGAATAACTAGACCATTTAACACGCCTCTCATTCAATTGAGTAAACCAAAAGCTAACTGCATTAAGATAAACATTGATGAAAGTTTCAGGAATGACTACTCACTTGTGGATATTCACAGTATTTTCTAAAATCACACAGGTGAGTGCATCTTCTTATTTTCAGTTCCTTGTTATACACTAAATGCTCATCACATTGAAGCAAAGGCCTGTCTAACAACTCTTCAACTTGTGAGCTCCTTCCATTTCTAGAAAAATTGGGTTGAATCAAATTTCTTATCTCTATGCAATTTAGTTATTGATGATGCTAATTGCCCCTGGTTCATAACCTATACTCTTAAGAGTATTAAGTTGTTATCATAGCAGTACCAGATTACATTCAACCACATATGTAGGGAAGGAAATCAACTAGTAAATAAATTGACAAGGATGGGATCACTTAATGTAGAGCAATATTCTTACATGGACCAATACATCAAATACTTCCAACACTCAATAGTGACTTACTTTATTTAGCTAATATAAGAAAAATATAAGTCTTGATTTACTTTAATTCTTTTGTTAGACTTTGATTGTACTTCTTATTTTAATATATAAAAAATAAAAGTTAAGTGAGAACATTACAAATTGATAATCAACCAGTAGAAGAACCATCCAGATCTTTTAAAGATTATGCTACACCTAGGGGGAAAGTCTATAACACCACATAGAGGTTAGAAATTTCTTATTTAAATGATCAAATAAGTCATTAAGGAGTAAACATATTATGTCAGAAGATAAACATATTATCCTCTAATTGATTCAATCATTTAATAAAAGACTTCTAAGAATAATGGGTCTTTCATGTACCAGAGAGTTTTCCCATGAACTACATAAAAAGTAGCACAAGATTTATTTTGAACTAGGTTCATAGTTCCTTATAAGGGCAAGCCCCTCATAGTTAAATACATCTCAAGAAGGGTGTCCTCCCAAAATACTCTCGATTAAAGAAATAAGATATTATTTCTATGGAGTTCTAAGTTGGTTTTCAAAGGAATGATATTTAGAATTTTAATTGGGATAGAACCAAAGTGGAAAGAGTTCCTTTAGGGGCCAAACGGGATGAAGTAGGAAATGCCCATTTATACTAGGATATCAAGTTGGTAATTCAACAATCTTATCATTGGGCATTAAATTTTGAAATTTAATTTAGATTTTTGGTTGATATTTTCTTATAAGTCTAGGGCTTAGATTCTAGCAGCACATGACTATATAAATGTGTATGGTTGAAGACTTACTCTGAGGAGGATGCTTTAGAACCTAAGTCTATAAGTACTTTTGACATAAGTTAGATACTCAACCTACTTTTATTTTGGGAATTATTGGCCATTCATCTCACTTGAGGGAACAAACCTATCCCTGACTCTTCTTGACTTATAACCCATATGGATAGGCTACCAACTAACAATACTTAAGTGCATTTTAAATTCATGATGCCAAGTCTCACATATGCAAGATGGCTAGGTTGTTGTCTTTTTAGGAAAAAATCTAAGAACCTAGACTCGCTCCCTAATCCATATGATCATGCAAGGTATGAAATGCACTAACTAATACACATTTTCAACTTTTAAATGTTTTAACTCAAAGGGTTTTTTTAATGTCTTGGGTATGCATTTTATGCCTCAATACCATGCAATTAGAATTGGTTATGGACCAAATCAATAAGATAAAAGCAAACTTCTCCAAGAAGGCAGTCATCTTCACAAGTCAGATGCCCCTTATGTGCAATAGGTGAAGTGGACAATTCAAGAGTTGAAAGTAATATTATTGCATGATCTTTGAGAGTTAATTATTTCTAATTGATTTTAAGTTTTCCCCAGGGCTTTAATTTATGTGAGGTTTTAAGTTTCATTATTTTTGTGTTTGAGTTATTTAGATTTAGAGTGGGTAGAAAATTTAATTTTTTCTTTGAACCTACATCTAGGTATTCACCACATAAAAGACAACATAGAAAGAAACCTAGAAAAGCAGGTTGGTTCTATTATGCACCAAAAATAAATCAAGCTAATTTTAATTTAATAATAAAGCTAATGCGGTCGGGTACCACTGTACACCCCAAAAAAAGAAAAATGGGCCACCAAGCTCTTCCCTTATATAGCCTGGCCTAGAACTACAAGTTTAGAACTATTGGCCTTCTTTCCAGGATTGTCTCCTTCTTCAGGGACCTCCATTAGGCATCAAAGGGGACCTCTTCACCCATATTTTGGTAGTATTAGCCTACTAATTCTAGACCCCATAGATCCTAACCTAATTCTAAGCTCAAATTTACATTATAAATTTAAAAAGTATATTCTAAGACTTGCAAAATAGATGTCAAAAAAATATAAAAAACACACAGCAGTTATATTTTACAAACATACAAGCTTAACATTAATTGCTTACCAAGCCCACTTGTCATATTGGGTTAAGCTAAAAGACTATTTAGCACTTATAAATAAACAACAATTTTATTGATTTATTTATGACGACAGTCCCTTCTTAGCACAGGCCCCTACATAAGATAATGTTAATTCAAAAAAGAATGTCGTACTATCCAGACTAACGATAGTAAATCCTATCCATCCAGTCTAAAATAATACACAAAAAATAATAAAAAGACATTCCACAACATCATAACATCACAGAATATTACAAAAATTTACAAAATGACTTAACTTAAGTCTAAGGTTCGTGATCGAATGATCTAGTGTGTGAAAGAAATGAACTTATGTGGTAAGACTTTGCTAGGCCCCTTTATAAATCAAGTTTCAATTTGAATTTTTAAATTTTTTTATCTTTACCTTTTGGTGGTTTCAATTTAAATGATTTAATGATTTGCAATTTCATTTCCATTTTAGGTACATTTTATGTTAAAGTTAGATTAGGATTTCAAGAATGAAGAGTATAATAAGTTCCATTTTGGGTGGAACCCATTCTATTCAACATCCTAAGTCCTAATAGGATAAAGTCTTCTTCCTAACAGTTTAACTTAGTTCCTTAAGTATTGTAGTTAATCCTTTTGGGTTCATTTAGATGATTTTGATATAAATTTGTAATCTTCATTCGCTTAAAATTTGATTCTTCTTTAAATTTCTTTTTGATTTGATTTATTTTATATTATTTTTATTAATGTTCATATTTAATATTTATTTTTATTTAATTTGTATTCATTATATTAACCCAACATATTTAAGTTAATATAGTTTTTACTCTTTAATTTTGTTTATTAGTCTTATTGTACTTAATTTAGGGTAGATCTTTATGTTTAATTTCATTTAACTTAATATTTCATTAAATTATATTCTTATGTTTCATTTAAATTGTATTCATTTTATTTGTTCACTTAATTTTGAAATGATTTAGTTTAGTTATTACATTTAGGTGTATGTATCTTATTCATTTATTCATTTTCATTAATGTTTATTAACTTAAATAAATTTGCATTTAGTATTATTCAATTTATTTTATTTTCTTTTTATAACCCATTTGCATTATTTTTATTATCTTGAATTGATTATTCATTAGTTATAACTCATTTGCATCAATGATTCCTTCTTATTTCAATTTTTCAATTCATGAAATTTTATAAGGTTTATTAATGAATTTAGACTCAGATGATTTATTCCAAGTTATATACTTCAAAATTCAAATTGAAACTTGAATTAAAAAGAGGCCTCGTAAAGTTTTGCCACACAAGCTGATTTCTTTTGCACACTAGATCATCAGGTCATGGACCTTAAACTTAAGTTAGGTCGTTCTATGATTTCCTATAATATTTTGTGATACTGTGATATTGTGGAATGTCTTTTTATTATTTTATAGTATACTATTTTAGACTGGATGACTAGGATTGATTATCATTAGTATAGATGGTAGGCTATTATTTTTAGAATTAACATTATCTTTTGCAAGGGACTGTGCTAAGAAGAGATTGTCATCATAAATAAAGCGATAAAATTATTGTTTACTTGTAGGTGCTGAATAGTCTTTTAGCATAGCTCAATAAGATAGGTAGGCTTGGCAAGCAACTAATGCTAAGCCCGTATGTTCATAAAATATAACTACTGTGTGCTATTTATATTTTTCTGGCATCTATTTTCCAAGGCTTAGGATTTGTTTTTTAATTTAAAATGTAAATTTGAGCTTAGAATTAAGTTAAGATCTATGGGGTCTAGGATTAGTAGGAGCTGACCCTACCAGAACATGGGTGTAGAGGTCCCCTGTGAAGCCCAATGGAAGTCCCTAAAGAAGGAGATGATTTTGGAAAGAAGACCCATAGATCTAAACTTGTAGTTCTAGGTCAGGCTATATAAGGGTAGAGCTTGGTTGTCCAGTTTTCTTTCTTTTGGGTGTATAGAAGTACCCAGCTACATTAGCCTTTTTCTTAAATTAAAGTTATCTTGATTTGTTCTAGTTATACAATAGAATCAACCTATTTTTTTAGGTTTCTTTCTATGATGAATGCCTAGATGTAGGATTATAGGAAAAATTAAATTTCCCACCCAATCTAAATCTAAATAACTCAAACATAAAAATAATGAAATTCAAAATCTCACATAAATTAAAGCCCTAGGGAAAACATGATATCAATTAAAACTAATTAGCTCTCGAAGATCATCAATCATATTACTTTCAACTTTTGAATTGGGCACTTCACCCATTGCACATAAGGGACATCTGACCTGTAAAGATGACTACCTTATTGGGGAAGTCTGCCTTTCTCTTATTAATTTGGTCCATAACCAATTCTAATTGCATGACATTTAGGCATAAAAATTCATACAAATTCATACCCTTGAAATGAAAAAAATCAAATTGTGTCAAAACATTTAGAAGCTAAAAAAGTGCATTAATTAGTGCATTTCATACCCTACATGATCATAGGGATTAGGGAGTGAGTCTAGATTCTTAGATTCTTTCTTAAAAAGATAACAGCTTAGCCATCTTGCATACATGAGACTTGACATCATAAATTTAAAATGTGCATAGCTGGTGTTAGTTGGCAGCCCTTTTAGGGGGGTTGTAAGTCCAGAAGGGTTAGGGATAGGTTTATTCCCTCAAGTGAGAGGAATGATCAATAATTCCCAAAATAAAATTAGGTCAATCATCTGACTTGTGTTAAAAGCACTTTTAGACTTAGGTTCTGAAGCATCCTACTCGGAGTAAGTCTTCAACTCTAGCATTTCTATAGCCTAAAGTTGCTAGAATCTAAGTCCTAGATTTAAAAAAAAAATCAACTCAAAATCTAAATTTCTAAATTTAAAGACTAATGATAGGATAGTTGAAATGCATACTAGGCAGCCTAGTATCAACAAGCATTTTTTACTTCATCTCATTTGGCCTCCTAAAAGACCTCTTTTTTACTTTGGATCATTCCTAATTAAAATTCCAAATAGCATTCCTTTGAAAACCAACTTAGAACTCCATAGAAATAATATCTTATTTCCTTAATCAAGAGTATTCTTAGAAGGAGACCCTTCTTGAGATGTAATTAACTATGAGAGAACCTAGTTTAAAATTAACCCAATGTTACTTTCCATGTAGTTTAGGGAAAAACTCTTTTGTGCATGAAAGTTTGATTAGCCTTAGGAGTTTTTTTTTTATTAAATGATCAATTCTATTAGAGGATAACATGTTTAGATGCAATGTTTGTTCCTTAATGATGCATTTGATCATCCAAATAAGAAATTCCTAAACTCTATGTGGTGTCATAAATTTTCCCCACAAAACCAATAGTAGATGGAAAACATCAAAGTATTGTTAGACATATTATTCAAGCTAATAATTTTGAACTAAAACCATCTATAATTCAAATGATGCAAAACTCTTAGTTTGGAGGTTCACCTTTTGAAGATCCCAATATGCATATTGCTAAATTTTAAAATTTGTACAACATTTAAGTAAAATGAGGTAAGTAATGATGCTATTAGATTAAGATTTTTCTCTATCTCATGAACAGAAAAGGATAAAATGTGGTTAAATTAACTACCTCAAGAATTTATGACAACTTAAAATGAATTAGATCAAATATTTATACCAAAAATGTTTTCCACCATCAAAAAATGCTATACTAAGAAATGATATATGAGCCTTGGGAGAGGTATAAGGAATTATTAAGAAAATTTCCTCATCATTTGTTACCTAATTGGCTTATCATTCAATCATTTTACAATAGGTTGGTAGGATCTCTAAGAACTATCATAGATACAGCACCAAAAGGTAGCCTCATGCCAAAACCTTTTTAGGAAGCTTATGCTTTAATAGAGGAAATCATAATTAATAATTTTTAATAGCCTTCTCATAGATTAAATCCTAAAAATGTATCTAATGTTAACAACAATGATATGATTCAATGTTGACATAACAAGTAGCTTTACAATCTAAGAAATTAGATAGTCCTATCTAAGAAATTAGACAGTTTAGGAATTAATCAAAATATCAATAATATGAATCAAGGGAGAGAAAATGCTGAAATATGTGTACTAAAAATGCCTAAATATATCTCAAATAAACCAATTAGTCTTTATTAAAATACATTGAATCGGGGTTGGAGGAATCACCTAATTTTTTCTGGAATAATAATATAAATATAGAAAGTTTGAACAATAGGAATTATAACCCTCATAATTCTAATTTTAGACTTATCAATCCACCAGGATATCCTACATAAAATCAAACTAAGGAAAAGAAACTGATTTTAACAGAATGAGGGATTCAAATGGGAACTTAATTACAAAGCTAAGAAGATTCAATTAAAAATTAGAAATTCAATTAGGGTGATTGGCTTATAACCTTGGAAATAGACCTTAAGGAAATTTACCTAGTAACATGAAAGTAAATCCTAAAGATAAATGTATAGAAAAATGTAAAATAATTGAATTAAAAACTAGAAAACAAATTAAAAGAGATATGACTAGCAGATGAAAATGAGGAAAAAGATATATTATGTAAAGAAAAAGAAAAAGAAGAAAATGAAAATATACAAAAATTTTAAAAAGAAAAAAAGAATCAGAAAAAGAAGCCTGTAGGAAAATGAGAGATATACAAGCACCACCATTTCCCTAAATACTTCAAAAATAAATTATGGATAATCAATTTTCTAAATTCTTAAAAGTATTTAAAAAATTATCCATAAATATACCATTTGCTAAGGACTTAGAATAAATGCCTTCATATGTATAATTTATCAAAGACATTCTATATAAAAGAAGAAACTTAGGACAAAATAAAATAATATCCCTTACTAAAGAATGTAGTGTAATTACTCAAAGAAAATTACTTTAAAAACATAAAGATCCATTGAGTTTTTTTATTCCTTGTATTATTGGGGATAAATTTTTTTGGGAAAGCATTATGTGATTTGGGAGTTAGTATAAATTTAATTCCTTTATTCATTTTCAGGAAATTAGGATTAGAAGAAGTACAACCTACAAGTGTGACTCTATAATTAGCAGATAAATCTTTGACTTATCCTATGGGTATAATAGAAGAAGTTTTAGTTAAGGAAGATAAATTCATATTTACTGTATATTTTATAATATTATATATTGAGAAAGATAAGAAAATACCTCTCATTTTAGGGAGACCTTTTTTAGTAATTGAAAGAACTATGATAGATGTTTAGAAAAGAGAATTAACTATGAGAGTACATGATCAAGAAACTAAATTTAATGTGTTCAAATATATTATATTTTTTGATGATAGAAATGAAGAATGTTATAGGATTGGGTTAAGTGAAAGTAAAATAGAAAAAAATTGGATTCATATATAATAAATAATTTTAAGAACAAAAATTGAAACTGATGCTAGAAGAATAAGAAGATATTCAATTCCTTAGAGCTACACCCAATTAGTTTAAAGGAAAATTTGAACCATTAGAAATGTCTTTAGAAAGAAAGAATCTTAAACCATATAAAATAGAAGCACTAAAACTAGAGTTAAAACCATAACCAAGACATTTGAAATATGTTTACCTGGGGAAAGAATCAACCTTACCAATAATTATCTAAAGCGATTTAGATGTAAATCAAGAAGATAAATTAATTAAAATTCTAAAAGGGCATATAAAAGCATTTGGATAAACAATAGAAAATATTAAAAGAATTAGTTCTCTAATATGTATGCATAGAATTTAATGGAAGAAAATCATAAGCCATTCATAAAAAGCCAAAGGAGATTGAATCTTATCATGACAAAAGTAGTAAAAAAAGAAAATCTTATCATGATTGGATCTTGGAATTATATATCATATATCTAATAGTACATGGTTCGGAAAAAAGTTGGAGTAGCTCCAGTGGTAGATAAGACTGGGAGAGTCTCCTTAGATGGTTTGGCCACATAAAGCGTCACCGTCCATGATTAGAGAGTAGATGCATTAGATTTGCCTTATGTTAAGAAAGGTAGAGGTAGACCTAAAAGACTTGGTTAAGATGTATAAAAATGATCTTAGTATACTTGATTTAAATGAGAATTTGACACATAATAGGACACAATGGAGATGAAGGATTCATGTAGCAGACCCCACCTAGTGGAATTAAGGCTTGTTGTTGTTATTGTTGTTGTATATCTAATAGTACATGGGCAAGTCCAATCCATTGTATGCCTAAAAAGGGAGGCATGACTATAATTATTAATGCAAATAATGAAATCATTATTACTAGAATAGTTACAGGATGGAGGATTTATATTGATTATAAGAAGTTAAATAAAGCCACTAAAAAAGATTATTTTGATAAAATGTTAGATAAGTTAGAAAATCATTCATATTATTGCTTTTTACATCAGTCTTCTACATATAATCAAATCATCATAGCACCTTGGGATCAAGAAAAAATAACATTTACTTGTCCTTATGGTACATTTGCTTTTAGAAGAATGCCCTTTAGTTTATGTAAAACACCTGCTATTTTTCAACGTTGTATGATGGCCATATTTTTTTAATTAAATTGAAAAATACATTGAAGTATTTATGGATGATTTTTTCTATTTTTGGTTTGACATTTGAATTTGCTTAGAAAACCTTGAAATCATTCTTTAGAGATGCGAAGAAAAAAACTTAGTACTTAACTGAGAAAAATGTCATTTTATAGTTAGAGAAGGAATAGTACTTGGTCATAAAATTTTAAAAAATGGAATAAAAGTGGTTAAACAAAAGTGCAAATAATATAAAAACTTCAACCACCAATTAATGTTAGAGTTCAAAGTTTTCTCGGACATACTAGATTTTATAAAAGATTTATCAAAAACTTTTCAAAAGTATCAACACCACTGTGAAACTTATTAGAGAAGGACACACCCTCTATTTTTACAAAGGAATGTTAAGAAAGGTTTAAACTAATAAAAGTAAAATTAAGTTCATCATCGATTATTATAACACCTAACTAGAACCTTCCTTTTGAGTTAATGTGCAATGCAAGAAATTTTGCAATAGGGGCAATATTATAATAAAAAAAGACAAAAATTTACATGTAATATACTTTTCTAGTAAAACTCTAAATGAAAATTATTTAAATTATTCAACAACTGAAAAAGAATTACTTACTGCTTTTTTTACCATTCATAAATTTAGATCATATCTAGTTGGAATGAAAGTTAAAGAATATACCAATCATGCAACTGTTAAATACCTATTAAAAAATAAAGATGTTAAACTTAGATTAATTAGATGGGTGTTATTATTGCAAGAGTTTGATCTAAAAATTAAAGATACAAAGGTTCTAAAAATCAAGTAGTTGATCATTTATCTAGATTAATAGTTAATGAAGAATTGAGAGTTAGTGGAGATATTAAGAAAGAATTCTTAGATGAATAATTATTTACATTTCAACATAAAGTTATTCTATGGTATATAGATATTGTGAATTACTTAGTAAGTAAAATTATACTTTATAAAATCAATTATCATCAAGAAAGAAAATTTTTACATGGTGTAAAATTCTACTTTTGGGATGAACCTATCTCTATAAAAAGTGTCCAATTCATATTCTAAGAAGATGCATACTTGATAATGAAATTTTAAAAATTATAACACCATGTCAAGATTTTGAATATAAAGGAAATTTTGGGAGTAATAAAATAGCTGCTGAAATTTTAAGTAAAGAGATAAAAAAAATTAAAAAAAGAAATTGTAGGGTCTATTATAAAGGACTAGTCATTGAAATTAGATGATGTATTATGGGCTTATAGGGCAACATACAAAACTCTTATTAAAATGTCACCTTATAGACTAGTATTTGGGATGGCTAGTAACTTACCATTGGAATTGAAGCACAAAGCATTTTGGCAATTAAGAAATTAAATTTTGATATGAAAATAAGTGAAGAAAAGTGACTCATAAATATAAATGAGTTGGAAGAAATAAGATAGAAAGCATATGAAAATTTGAGAATATATAAAGAACAAATAAAATTTGAGAAAATTTACAAATTAAATAAAATTGGCATGATAGGAAATTCATTAAAAAGTAGTTTAAGCTTAGATAATAAATATTTCTTTAATTCAAAATTAAAATTATTTCCAAGAAAAGTAAGATATGAATGGTGAGGTCTTTCTTAATTATCAATGCATATGCACATGGTGCTATTGATATTCAAGACCTAAAGATGGAGGAGATTTTTAAAGTGAATGGTTAATGACTTAAGACATACTATGGTGGAAATTGCACTCAATTTAAAGAGCCTATTAACTTAGTTGAAGACCTTAAAATTTTGAAAAACTACATTGAGCTGAGGATATTAAAGTAAGTGCTTGTTGGGAGGAAATCCAATGTAGATGTCTATTTTTTATTAGTAGTAAGTTTAGTATGTAATGCAAAATAATAGGAGTTGAAGATCCATTAGAAAGAGATTGCATTGCTAGGAGGTTTAAGAATTGGATTAAGGGAAAAGCTCTTTCCCTTCTTTTGAGTTTCCAGAATGGTCTCATGCAATGAAGCCTACAAATGTTATTTTCTCTTATATATATAAAGACTTATTAAAATATAAAGAAACATAGGTGATAGAGCCTAGGTGTTGCAAAATCAATGCCATTATGATGTAGTAGTAAAAAGGAGAGAATAAAGAAATGAAGAAAATTGGGTTGTCTTGCTGATCAATGCCTAGGCACTGCTCAAATAGAACCACAACACCAATCAAAAATGTACTTAAGAAGCTTGTAGGTGGATAAACACATTTAACATAAGGAAATACAAAATTGTACTAGTGTCTCACCTCTATACCCCAACACCCTAGGCGCTAAGTAAATACTTAACAAGATTTGTGTACCTTATTAGTTACATAATAATGATTATAAATACACTTTTTGATGGGGATAGAAGCCACCTTGACTAGTTGACTAGCGCCTAGGCACTGCATGCAAAGCTACATGGCACTATACCCCATAAATTAAGACATTATAGCCAGTGCCGTGGTGCTAGACCCTATCTATAAATAAGACCCTTTGGCAGCTAAAATTTTCATTCGAAGCCCTGTTCTTCAAATTTAGAAATTCTCCTACTCTCTTCCTCTTAGAATTTCCCCACTCTAAGAAAATCAAATGTCAGTCAAATTCATAAACAAGAGTAAGAAGAGAGTAACAACTAGCGACTCTGATCACTTTATCAATTTTGAGGTGGAGTAAAGGTACCAGAAGCTCTCATTCATATATACCTCATTCCAAAGAGAGGAATCCATAATTCAAGTGGGAGCATAGAGAGATTCATCAATGAGTGAGGTTGGGAACACTTCACCTAAGACAATAAAGCATGTGTCATTCCTACAGTGCATGAATTCTTAAAATGAAGGAGCATAAGGATAATAAAGTTTTTGTGAGGAGAAAAAGGGTAAGTTGTGATAGTATTAATATTAATGCATGTTAAAAATTACAAAATTATGCATACGATGAATTCCTTTCTTACTATAATAGTTATCCTAATTTTGATGAAATTCTTAGATTTCTCACTATTATAAATTTTAATGTCCAGTGGAAATGGCAAGAGGAAAAGATTATAAATTTTTTTATCATCGGCATAACCACAGAGGCTAAAGCTTGATATTACATTATTTCTATCAAGTTGATGCTCACTGGTAATATTAGTAAGGTAACTAAAGATTGAGTCATTTTGACTTATGCAATTCAAAATGTAGGAAGGATAATTTTTAATTCAATTTATTTGATTAAGGGTAGTACTATAATAGATTTTTGTCACCACTCTCTTACTTATGCATTATGTCTTTTGGATAGTGCGGTGAGGGAGCCTGATGAGAAAGTTCTTATACAAAGGGCTCCCATCACTAAAAGGTCAATTGAAGGGTTGGTATCAAAATGAAAGTAGGAGGGATTTATGCGCTCCTCAATCCAAATCCTAATCCATTAACCATTTTTTGACCTTCAAAAAAGGGTTAATGAAAGTAACAGACGACATCAGGAATTAAAAAGAAAATTTATCATCATTTGGGTCAATACCAATTGCAATTTTCATATATGGCTAAGTATAACTCAACACTCATTCGCATGTTTGAGAATTACAACTTTAATATTGCCTCAAACCAAATTTTATTTCATGTAGCACCTTAAAATCAACCTTATGTTAGCCAATAGCTAGAGCGAGAAGAAGA
Organism: Cymbidium sinense; assembly: GCA_021442155.1. NCBI lineage: Eukaryota > Viridiplantae > Streptophyta > Magnoliopsida > Asparagales > Orchidaceae > Cymbidium > Cymbidium sinense. Next base: position 24,327,692 of record CM038229.1, read on the forward strand.
GGGAGGAGGAGGAGGAGGATTACTAAAAAAATTTCTTTATTTTCATGTATTTTTATTTATTTTGGTTTATTTTTATAATTTTTTGTTTTTGTATTTTTATTTGTATTAGTTTAGTCAAATTAATGTTAAAATTTTGTTCTCTATATCTGCTTTATTTAATTTGATGTTTACATAATGTTAGTTAGTAATCCTAAATTTAAATTATTATAATTCTTGAGATTGATATATTTGCATTTTAAACTTGAGGTTATTTACTAAAACTAATTAAACAAAATTTTAACTCAAAAATAAAAATTTATATTTATGGTTTATTTAATCATTAAATTTCTTTCAAACTAATAATAACCAAATATCTTAGAAAAACTAATAATTTTGTTAAGTTAAATATTTCCTTAAGCACACACATCACACATAAGAGAATATTAATGGATATAGTGAATTGATATTAAAATAAATAGAAATACATATAATAAGAAATAACCTAATTTAAGTTATTATATTAATTGGGACTTATGAAATGTTATTAAGTAAATAAAGTCTTATTATATTGAGTCAAGATTATAGCATATTTTTCATGGGTTACAAAGCCAATATGATGTACTTCTAAATAATACATGCATGCATACATACATACATACATATATATATATATATATATATATATATATATATATATATATATATATATATATATATATATATATATGAAAAATAGAGAAAAAATTTAAATGGTGTCACTTGAAGCTGAGTATCATGATTGAACTTTAACCTATTGTAATATAAACTAATTCAATGAAATTATGAAATAATTACAATCATAATTTTAATTGGGAAAGTAAAAAATTATGCTTATTTCTATTATGATGAAAACTATTTATTAGAAGTCAACTCATTCATCTTCATAAGAATTAGCCATGATAATATGCACTAAGGAATTTCAACTTAAGATAAATATTAGGTAATAATAAGAATTTTGGATATTTATGATTGAAATGATAAAATGAAGAATATACATTAAAAATGTACTTTCTATTTTCAATTAAAATTTTTATTTAATTATCTTAGACTTCCAAATTTTTTATTATCAACTAACTCAAGATGGCAATATATGGACAAATGTATCAAATTACTTGGGGACAAGTAATAGTTTGAGTTAGGGGCTATTTGGAAAGTGTTAAATTTGTGAAACTTTTATATAATTATAATGTCTTTACCATATTGTTATAAGTTAAAATGTGTTAATTTTAAGTATATTTTATGTTGTAACAAGAAAATTCTCAAATATATGGAAAAGAATAAATTTAGGCTCAGCATGTAGGTGCTGAAAAAGGCCTAAATTAGAGCAAATTGATAGAAAGACCAGTGTCTAGGGGCCATAATAGTAGCACCATGTCACTGGATTAGTCTCATTATGTGATATTTTGATAACATGCTTAACACTTAGGCACTACATAAGTAGAACCGCGGTGTACTAGAGACAAAAATATGTAGCAAAGGAAGCAATCATAATGCCACAATGCTGTATCAATAGTGTCGCAGCACCGCATCAATAGTGCCATAGCGCTATGGCCTAATATACTAGATTTATAATGGTTTTGCGATGGTTTTGAGCAAATTTTGAGGCAATTTCAATAGGAATAAAGAGATAACTCATCAAGGTTGCTTCTAGGCTATAAATAGAAGACTTTTTTTTTTTTAATATTAAGAGCTTGTTTAGAATTTTTGGCAAAAGGTTGAGTGTAGTGTATGAGTGTGTAAGCTTTTGTGAAGCACTTTAAGTGTGATACTCCAAGTGATGTGAGAGTGTTGTGTGGGTTGTGTGTTCTTCTTAAGCATATGGAGAAAAAATATCAAAAATTAAGAATTTTCAATGCGGGTTGCTGGATATTCCCATGAGGAAGCAGTAGAGAATCATGAAGATTGGACTTAAAGGATTTACTTGATGTGTCTTTCCTTTCATCTCTGATTATCCTACATCTTATTTTATAATATTTAATAAGTTTTCCTTCTTCTTTACTATGAAGCACTAATCCTATAAAGTGTTTTGAATTCATGTGAATTTTAAATGTTTGAATTTTACTAAACTATGTTGCAGATTAATATAGAAAAATTATTTGTGCTTTTCATGAAAATAGTGTTTTGATTTTTTTCTCCACATTTTATTTACTTATGATTTGGCCAATTGTAAAGTTGAAATGAAGTGTGATCTAGAGATATCAACGGAGTCTAACAAGAACAAAAAGAAGAAATGCAAATAAATGTGCTAAATGGCCATTTATGTACTAAATAGCCTTGAAGTGTTAAATAGCCATTAAACATATGTCTACTTTTAGGATTTGCAATTCTTTCAAGGTAAATATGAGCAATGCTACCAATCAAAATTTACTTGGCACTAAACGAAAAATTAGCTAAGAGATTGTGTTGGTTATACTTGTTTAGACATAGAGGGTATTACTTTCTCTCTTGATTGACACTACAAACTTCAAATTAATTGTACTGCCTAGTTAAATATAGATTATTATCTCAAAATTTCATAAATTTTGAGTGTTATTTATAAAATTGAGAATAACACCTACATTTAATATAAAAATATAAAAATTGTTCTTTTTAATAAATAATATTTTCTTTACAAAATAGTAGATATTTATTTGACTTAAGCACTCTATATTTTATTTGATAAAAATTTAGTTTTAAAATATTAGTATTTAACTTAATATTTAATTAATTTAAAATTATTTTTCCCAAATACTTGTAGGAACGATACTGCACTCTTTTTATATTACTTGATGCAACATGTGCACTTGTGTATAAGATAAAATATCATTCATTTAAATATTATATAAAATTAGAAAAAAGTGCTTTATGTCAATTGCATCAATTAGTTTAGTGCTTAAATATATTTTGGTATATTAACTTAATTAGGTTAATTTTGGTCAAATGAGTCAATTAAACTGATTACAATAGCATGTTAGTTAGTAGATCCATATTGTATTTTATTTTAAATATGTTCCTTGGATGATTTTTAATGAGTATTCTAATGTTTATCAAGAATAGTTTAATACTGAGACTACTATTGACTTAGGTTTCCCTTCAGTTTATGTAGTGATCCTAAGTCAACTCAACAAATAGTCATGTATCATGCTAGTCAAGAAGCTCATAGGAAATGCTTAAAATTTAGGATTAAGGATAATCATTTATTAGGTTGATAAAGCAGCCACTTAATTAAGGGTTTAACATAGAACAAATGTAGATGGTAACTTTGATTCATTCTTAGGTTAAAAATTTCAAATTAATTTTAAGGATAATCAAGCCAATCCTTGTATTCTTAAAACTAATTGCATGGTCAATTATGTTAATGAGATAGATAGATTTCTTAAACTCAACACTTACATACACCAAGGAATGGATGAATACATTAATACAAAATATCTACCTTAGGGCCGACTATAGACTTAGACCTATAGTGCAAGAATGAATAATAATTGAGGCTCTTATATGGGCATCTTCTATAGCTCAGCAAAGCTAACATAATATTGTTGATTTGGTTTAGGCTATTGATTCTTGAGGAGGGCATATTGCTTAGTATCCATTGACATTTTTTATGTCAAAAAATATCTCCATAGTTCTTGATATTATCGGCCTCGTATGCTTGGAGCATCTCTTTTTATTTAAGGTTTGGTTGATTGTACTTATACTAAGGTATTATTCAAGCAATCATGTTTCTAGTCAATGGACATTTTAGATAGACCACCTCTAATGATACACTTATTAGTATTGCCTTCTATAAGCATAATCCATGATAAAAAGTGATATCTCAAACCTCTAGTGGTCATGGATCTCATTGTATGAGGTATGTTGGAGTGAATAAGTGCATCAATATTGATCTTCATGTTGTCCTGAATTCTAAATCTTTATGCAGCCTAGTCTTTAATGACATCACTTAGGAGGCTATTATGTAGTAGATTGGTTTAAATGAATATGAGCTAAGACTTAGATTTAGCGGTGAGGCTTAAGACAAAAAAAGTTCATGATGTTTTCATTGCACCTTTTCCACTAGGTTCCCTACACTATTAAGTGAATAATTTAATCATAGTCTATATTATTTTTCATGAAATCGAAGAACATATCATCTAGAGTTTCTATTAAATAATAAAAAGTCTTTATCCAGTTGTTGTTGAAGAGTACAAGTTTACTTCAAATAAAGCATTTATTACACAAGTGTTATATAATGTTATCATAAAACTATCATACTACTAAAACAAAAGTGGAGCCTAGTAATCTTCTAAAGATTTACTATTTTCTCATAGAAATTTTTTGCTTAATGTAATCACGAGGTATGTCAAGTCATTATTCTAGGATGTAAGTCTAGGAGGGAAAAAAAAATCTTTTCATACCCTTTTGTCATAACATGCGAGTTGAACATCCTTGCATTGTTGGATCTAAAGGATGTGTGAAAGAGGAGACACCCTTTGCTCTCTTTATTGTCATTTTGATGATCATGACTTCTAATAGAAGAGCGGGAAGATAAAAATTTATGGGGAGGTTAAGGAGGTTGGGAATGGTTTTAGGATCCTTCATTTTAGTTCTATTTATAATCTTTATCAAAAAATATGTAGTTCCCATCATGACTTAAAAGTACTTTTGTATTTATAGGCTTGATGTGCTTTGGAATAATAATTATTTTTTTTATTTTGACCCACCTTTAAGAATCACACTAAATCGTGCTTCCTTTCCTGCACAAAATACCAAAACATTAATTAATTAGTAGGTCAAATCTCACCTCGTCACCAAGTAAAAAATGATTAAAATATAAGGAATTTGGCTCATATAGGTGTCAACCTTAGGCCCCTGGGTCAATGCCTAAGCTCTAAGTAGTAATTCATTTTGGCTTGCTCTTTAGGTTTAATTAGGATGGCTGTTGCTTGTCCCCATGTCCAACGCATTCGCACTAGTCACAATTTTTTAGATAAATAAAAAGAAGGTGATCTAATGTAGAGAATGAAAAGTTAAATGAAATAAAAAATAATGGAAAGAAAATTAGGTTGCCAACCAATAAGTACTTTATTTAATATCCTCATGTTGATGCTTATATAACTCTTTTTAATATGTTTTGAAGTAGCAATTGTTGATGATACTAATGCAAATATATTGAAGCTTTCTTTAAATATGTTTTTATGGGAAGTCTTCTATTTCATATTTTTAGAGGCTTTGTCTTCCCTCTATTTCTTCTACTTCACAGCCTCACCCTCTTTCCTTTTTCAGTGTTTCTCTTGTATTGTTCTTTTTTACTTATAATTAAGGCATTATAGCTTTCCTTCTTAGGTAAGTAATTATTATTTTCATACACATTAAAGATTTGTGTCTTATTCTTTATTCTGAGTTGTAGTCCTCCTTCATAAATATCAATTTGATGCTACCTTATAAGTAAAAAAATGTCTTCCAAAATAATTAGTACATAAGCTTTTCTTCATCCATGGATAATATCAAAAAATTAATAGGGAAAATAAATTTATTAACCTTTATGATTACATCCACCATAATTCTTTTTGGTGGCTAGATTGAGAGATTGATGAGCAATATAAATAATGTGATGGACTTCACTACTTAAATATTAAAAGTGACACTAAGCTAATGCCAGCTCTAAGGTCATCATTTATTTTCAAATAGCTCCCCTCTTATAGCACAAGGGTTGGTAAAGGTACCTTGATGTGATGCTTCTTTTTCAACATGATAGTAAAATCTTTACATAAAGCTACCATCTCATTATTTTTTAATCTCCTCTTCTTGGATAGGACTTCTTTGTTAAACTCCACATAGCTAGGCATTTCTTATAAAGAATTAGTAATAGAAATGTTAATATGATGAATATTGAATACTTCTAGAAATTTTAAGAATTGATGATCCAACTTATTTTAAAACCTTTGGTGGTACATAAGGTGATAAAATAGCTTTAACTTTAGTCACCCTTCATGCTCCTCATTTGTCCCTTATTGTGCCTTATTATACTATTTTATGGGCCTCTCTTAGTCCAACTACTTCTTCATTTAATTTGTTGGCTTGGTCCTTCCTTGTCTAATAAGATCCTTTAATTTTTTCCCACTTCTTAATGATATATATTTTATTTTCTATCTAAGGTTCACCTTAGTACTGCATGGGAGTTCTTTTGGTTGGCTACTTCACTATTATAAAATCTTGTTGATCTAGAACTAAATGTTCTTAATGGTTATCTCTTGTCTCTAAATTTAGGCTTCATGCCTCTGAGGTGAGGCATCTATATTGACCATAGACTGAGTGAGGGTAGTAGTTAATTGAATTAAGTCTTCTTTTAGAGATGATTCATCTAAACTCTATTGATATGTTCCTTACTGTGAAGTGAAAGTAGGTGGCTGGTATCCTCCTTTTGATAAAAACTAAATAGATGTTGGAAATCACTTACCGTTGCCTTGTTTTAGTGTTCTTCTAAAAACATTATAATGATTCCTTCACCCTAGATTATATGCATTAGAGTTAGTGTTATTATTGGGTTATTTATTTCTAAAAAAATTCATTGACTCTAAGCATGGTTATGAGAAGGGCTTGGTGGTATGATAATAAATGTTTTCATTCTTTCCTCAATACTGATCATAGTAAAAGATGTGTGAATGCATTATAGGTGTTGTACAAGAACTAAGTTGTTTTACCAATGAAGCTACTTGAATGGTGATGGTTATAACAAAATTTGACTCCTATGTTATAACAACAAGCTTATCTAGCATAAGTATTTTAGGTGGCCATTGGTAGTCAATCTATCATACCAAGCCTTAAGAGCCTATTTTAACCCATACAAGGTTTTCTTCACTTTAAAAACATGATAAAAACAATCTAAGCTTTCAAAACTAAGGGTTGTTCTACAAAGACATCCTAATCTATAAAACCATCTAATAAGGCACTTGTGGCATACATTTGAAAAAGTATAAAGTCTATGTAACAAGCATAGGCGATGAGCAATATAATAGCTTTTAGTCTAGCTATGGGGCCAAAAGATTCCTCAAAGTCTATTCCCTCAACCTGAGTGTACGCTTGTGCAGCTAATCTAGCTTTATTTCTATTAATGTTTTCAAAGTCATCTAACTTGTTTTCTAGAAATCCATTTAGTTCCTATAACATTATGGTCTTGAGTTCTAAGGACAAATTCCTAAACATCATTCCTAACAAACTGATTCGATTCCTCTTCCATAGCTATAATATTTTTAAATGATTAAACTATTGACTTTATATTATTGAGCTCTTATTTGGCTTATTATTGTAAGTCCTAAAAAATTTCCAACTAGTCCCATTGCAATAACTTTGACTTTCCCAATTTGAATAAAGAATCTAGGTTTGAAGAATTTCTTACATCATTTAAATTAAACAAATTAGTATAACTTGAGCATATGTTTGTTAGTATCAAAATCAATCTTAAATAAAATGGGACTCATGGAGTCAACATAAACTAATCTACTTATCTTCTCTCTATAAGTCTCCTTAGTCAGATTCTCTCAATCTCTAGATCTTCAAGCAACAAAGGTTCACTAGTATTCTTATGCATACAAAATGATCATCCTATAAAATAGAGTATACAAAAAGAAAGAAAATTAAAAAAAGTAAGGAAAGAAAATATGTTAAAAGTAACAAAAATTAACTTCGCATCAAAATTAGTATTGCAATCTCTAACAAAACACCAAAAACTTGATGGAGTGTAGAGCCATACATGCAGGAGTACATAATCATGTCAAGTAATAAAATGTGAGTTGAGTATTTTCTCATGAAGATTAAACCCCAAGTATCAAAATTGAGTTAATTGTGTGGTGATCTTATTATCATTAAGTCGAGGGATTGGGTTCCACCAATGTTTAATTATGATGTTAAGATTTTAATAAAGTAAGACTTGATTTTTATCGAAGTATAATCAAGAAGGCTATGACTTTTCTCTTGAATGCCCAAAGTCTGCATCTTTTCATACAACCTATCTATTTCTTGGTGATAAATTCAATGCAAGAAAAATCCATCCATGCTTTTTAGATATTGGAAAGGAATACATGATTTCATCTTAGGTAAGTTTAATCTACAACCAATTACCATGGTATTTTGTCCATGGTTAGTTCAGAGATTTTGTTTTCTTCTTAGTTCCAAGAAATCCTCCTAATTTATTGAAAATCATGGAAAATCAATTTAATAAGCATTAAATTTTAAAAAAGTGATAAGTCAGAAAAGTAATACTCTAAACTTTTATTAAAATAACGTCAATAGAAATAGAACATGACTACACCCAATGCTTAGAAAAGTGAGTTTAGCTCATGGTAGAAGAAAAACAAATGAAGGATCAATACATGAACAAAATTACAATGAATAAAAGAAAAAAAAAGAAAGAAAGAAAAAAATTAAGTGCTTCATGTTGAGAATGCCATCCTCTTATCCTTGTATCCTTGGCCATAAGATCTCTTTGATTATCTCTCCAAGAATCTTGAAGAATAACACCCTCCTTTGGACTCTTTAAAGGCCTTAAAAAACCTTATAAATTTAGGCGAAGAAGTCTACAAATTTGTTTCAATGATTAGCTTAAATAAAGATGCACCAAATCTCCCCAAAGAAGAAAATAATTTATGAAGATCTACAGGAGGCCAACACCAAGGTGCTATGATATAGTGCCTAAGAATTATATTGTTTTATCTTACATGCAATAAACCAAATCTTAATTTAGTGTTGAAAGGTCAAGTTCTTTGTATTGGACTACTCTTAGAATTGAGTTTTGGTGCCTAGACATTAGTTTCTTTATCAAGTTCTTGTTGTTGGGCACTTAGGCACCTTGTGTCTAGCAAGTAAGTGCTAGCTTAGGTGCTTAGCTTAAATCTAAGTGTTAATTAAGCCCTAAATTACATCATTCACTCTTAGATATACTCTAGAAAGTTTTCTAAATAAATATATGCATTAATGATGGATTATTTTTTCTTCTTCATTACAAATCAATAAAAATTTAATATTGAAATAATAAGTGGCACAAAAGTTTTAAGAATAAGAAAATTCTTATGGTAAATCCATAGTAAAAATCAGGTAAGTCTTACATTTATCAAACAAAAATTAGGGAGTAGGCTTAAAGAATGTAAGAGATAAAGAATTTTGTACCACTTGAGTCAAATGAGACACAATGGCCCATTTGTTAATGCGACCCTTTTAAATTGGTCAAATTGTCTTGGATTCAATTAAGAATAAATTTCCAAGGTTGACGGCTAAAATTACTCTTAAGTATTTGATGTGATTTATCCATTTGATAAGTTTAACTCCTTCATAAATATGATGCGTCCCATTTGGCTAGATTGACCACCTTAAATTGATCAAATCAATGAGTTAACTAAATATTTCTTAATAAGGCCATTAGTTATAATTATTTTTAAGAAATTAGTTGGATATCATGGTTAGCTTAGTTTAATCACCCAACCTAAAAAGTGTTACCCTTAACTAGGTAAATGAACTAGTTTGGCCAATTAGGCTTAAGCTATGGAGAAATTGGGCTTTATAAGGTTAAAATTATGTTTAGGGCATTTAAAGAATCTAATATTTTTATTTTTCTTCAATCAAAATGATTATTATGGCCAATTAATCAACATGATTACATATGGAGCCGTCTCCTCCTTACCAAGTATGCTCAATTCTCCTCTATGGTTCCTTTTCCCAGTTGCTATTACATTACCTTGTTCGCGATTGAAGATTCAACTTATGTTGTAGCTCTCTCCAATAACCTCCCCACTAATGATTCTATTGATCCCTCTAACAAGCTCATCTTTCCATAATCATATCATGATAAAGTTTGTGATGGCAGTGATAATGGCTTTATAAAAAATCTAGTTGTAAGAATGGTAAACCAACTTTCTTCCTCACTGGATTTGAATCAGCTCAACTGGCAGAGGAACTGAAGTTTACCTTGGTTGGCAAGTTCACTTATAGACATCCTAAGATAGACACTATTTGGAAGAATTTTGATGAACTCAAGCTCCTTGGTGATTGGAATGTAGGACTTCTTGATGGTGGCCACATTATTATAAGATTCAATCGGGAGGAAGACTATGCACATTTATTTTCAAAGAAGCACTACCACATTGACAAGGTACCAATGAAAATATTAAAATGGACTCTTACTTTTGATTACAGCATATAACCACCCATTGTCCTGATTGGCTGAAGTTTCCAAGTCTAAAACTTGACTTTTTTAACAAGCAAATCCTTTATTCCATTATCACATCTTTTGGTAAACCACTTAAACTTGACTTACCTACTTTTAACCTAATTAGGCCATTTTTTACTTGTGTACATGTAAAAATGGATATAACAACCCATGTTGATGAAATTTGGATAGGAACTCCAACCAATGTTTATTTGTAGTGGGTCGTGATTGACCAGAGGCCACATTACTGTCCTAAATATAGAATGTTTGGCCACCTTCTTTAGAACTGTTACCCTAAATGTAGAATGTTTGGGCACCTTCTTGAGAACTGTTACATTGCTAATCTAAAGCTAAGAGTAAAAAACTCTAAGCCAAATGGAACTAGAGAAAGAAATACTGCAGAAATATATAATATACCTCTTAGAAACCAGATAAATACAATTATAACTCAGCCTGATCATGCTTTTATTCTAGAGTAACTTGGAAAAATTACAAAGGAAAATAGACCACTAATCATAGCTCATGTATAGAACACAAATATGATATTAGATGACCATACACATAGTCCAATTCAACAGTTAGGTCAAGCTAAAAATGATACACAAGTTCAAATAATTTTGGAGTCATACACAAACAAAGAATGTACCCATGAAGAGACTTTTAGATGCCAACTCCAACGAACTCAAACTAGTGATGTTTTCTCTCCAGCACTTCACCAACACATGACCAATTATGAAGAATTAGCCAATACAATATAGAACATTAAGGAGGAATGGATGATATAGAAAACTAGAAGAAACAAGCATAAAGGAATTAGAGAATTAAGGAACATAAACCCAAATGTAGCATCATCCATAGGGAATACTTCCATTGCTAGAATACAAGCCAATTGGAATGATAGGATGGATATAATTGCTACTAGAGCCTTTAGGGGCTCTAAGTATTCTAAACATGACTAATTTTTTGATTTAGAATACTAGAGGCATTATCAACATTGTAGCCTCTAATAGACTCAAAAGATTAATAACAACACACAATCTCCACATCTTTGCCATCCTAGAGCCACTCATACAACCTAAAAGCTTTGAGAAACTTAGAAGGAAGTTCAACAACTTTAACATCATTCAAAACTGCAATAACATGATTCTACTCTTTAGAAAAAGCAAATTTCAAGCAGTAATTATACTATACAAGCAACCATTATATACATGACCTGTACTAGGAAATCAAAAAGGGATCTTTGTACAAAAATTATTGCCATTGTCATAGCTATCAACATGGCTGGCTGGTAGGGAGTGACTTCAATATGATCAAAAATGCAACTGAGAAAAGAGCAGGAAGAAAACCAAATGAAACTATTATGACAGAATTTGCTAACTACATACAAGATGCTCAATTAGTTGATCTTGGATTCAATGGTTCTCCTTATACCTGGAATAAAGGTAGGGTCTTCAAATGGCTTGATTGAATTCCGCTCAACATACATTGGCTTACTCACTTTTAGCATTTTATAGTAAGACACTTAAACATGACTTGTTCTGATTAGCCTCCCTTATAATTATTTGTTCAATATCTACATAAATCCCTTAAACAAGTCTTTAAAACATGTGGACTAAGCATAACACATTTACCAATTGTCTCCAAAATGTTAGGCAATCAACAGCAACTGACCCGTGGATCAGGCTATAGAATCTACAGAAGAACTTGCCAAAACAGTTGAGCAGTGGAACTGGAATGTTTTTGGTGACACCCATAAAAAAATTGAGGCCCATGAATGAAAGGTTTTTCTACTTGAAAGCAACTATATTGATGATTCATCTATAGAAGCTGAAAAATATCTCAAATAAAGGTGAATTATTCTTAACAATTTAATTGCTATGGAGGAAGATTTTTTGGCATAGAAAGCTATTGTGACTAATCTCAGAGAAGGGGATACAAATACCAAATATTTCCATGCTAGCACTAAAAAGAGAAAGGAATATAAAGCTATCACAAAAATCAAAGCTCAACATACTTGGCTGCACACAAAATAAGACATAATTGAGGATGGAATTAAGTACTTCAAAGCATTATTTCAAGAGCAAGAGGTAAAGCTTAACTTATTTTGTGAAGATATATTCAATACAAATAGTTTTATCTAACCCAATTGGATATGACATATATTCCAATGGAGGATGAAATTTGGAATAGCCTTGACTTTTTTGTGGATCTAAAGCTACTGGACCTGACAGATACACGTCTCACTTCTATCAACACTCTTTGCAATGGACTAAATAAGATATAATAACAGTTATCCAAGCATTTTTTAAGGGCAAGGACATTTATAAATTCTTTAGTGCCTCAACCATTATCATCATACCCAAATCTAACAACACATACAAATGAGAAGACTTCAGGCCTATAAGTCTCTCATTAGTCATTAGCAAAATCATCAACAAAGTCATAGGAAACTAACTTCAATTAAACCTCCCAAACCTCATTCAAAAAAAATCAGGCAGCTTTTGTTAAGGGAAGGAACATAGCCGAGAATATTTTATTATCACAAGAAATCATCTTAGATCTTAATAAGAAATGTAGAGGGGGGAAAATGATTATCAAATTTGATATAAAGAAAGCCTTTGATACAATTAATTAGAAATTTATTTTGGAAATTTTTGAAAGCTAGAGGGTTTCAATAGGAATTTTGTTCAATTTTTAATAGAAAACTCTCCAATAACTACTAAAAATCTTTATTGATGGGGAGGCACATGGATTCTTCAAGGCATCAAGAGGCATCAAACAAGGTGACAACTTTCTCCATCTCTTTTCATACTAGTTTTTATCTATCTCTCTAGAATGTTGGATGTAAATCATATCTCTATTAAGGAAATCAATAACAAAGGGAAGATCAATATTTCTCATTTAGCTTTTGTTGATGATCTTCTACTATCTTGCAATAGATCTAAAAGATCAATTAAAAGAATCATGCACATACTAAATACCTTGGAATCTATTTTTGGGATGACTTTCAATAAAATAAAGTGTTTATTTATCCTAGGAAAATTTGTAGAATGGACTAGAAATGGATTAATGACTATACTGGTTTCACACATTCCCACCTTCCACTCAAATACCTTGGCGTTAATGCATACAAAGGAAGAAACAAAGCATAATATTTTGATATGGAGTCATCACTTCTAATCAAGCCAAAATAAATTCATGGAAAAATACTTTCCTATCAACTGGTGGAAGAATCACCTTACTACAAAGATTTTTAGTTCAATTCCACTATACTCAATACAAATAATGGTTATACCAAACCTAATACAAACCAAGATTGAAAGAATCTTTAACAGATTTCTATGGAGTAGGCATAAGGACTCTATTCATTGGGTGAGATGGAAAATGATGTGCAAACCAAAAATTAAAGAAAGCCTGGGATTTTGATCCATTTCTGATTTAGTCTAAATAAACTAGTTAAAATTATGGATTAATTTAAGACAAAATGATTTGTTATGGAACCAATTTCTTCTCAGCAAATATTTCCTAAAAAATCCACCCAACTATGGTTCAACAAAGGAACATAGATTCAAAATAATGGAAAAACCTATAAAAACATAAAGAAGCAGTCAAAAATTTGATCTTCTAGTAGTTGAGTAAAGGAGAACTTAGTTTCTCTAGGGATCACTAGTTTCATGATGTCTTATTATCTATATTCACAAAACAAACTACTTCTGATCAGGTATTAGATTCTAAGTTTTGGACTAAAGATAATTGGGATATCCCTAAACTAAGAGAATACCTTAATGAAGACATAATAAAAGAAGTAACTAGCATTCCAATTCTCTTGCAAATAAAGGAAGTCCTCCATGAATAAAATCTTTTTCCATACTATAAACCATCCCAACAAGAACATCGAATGGCAGCCTATCTTTTGGACTACAATAATCAAATAATCAATTTCCTTTCAATGTTGGAGGTTATGGTACATTCTACTACCAACTGATGATATATTGAAAGTAAAGGGCCTTAAAATCACTTCCATATGCCATCTATGTAGAAGCGATGAAGATAATATAAATCATTTATTCATCACTTGTCAAATCAGCAACCAAGTTTGGGAAGAAATGATTCAACATTCCAAATAAACAAATTAAAGGAGAACTTTATACAGATTTACTTGAAGGCCTAAAACCATTTCAATATTTATAGCCAGAAAGATAACATTTATATTATTCTTCCTATTATTTTATGGTTCATTTGGATGGATAGAAACTTAAATAAATAGGAAAGTCATCGAGTAAGAGTGAATAACATATTGTCATATATCAATAATGATATTGCTAAATTAAGAGATGCTAACCCTTTCAAGGTTCCCTCAAGGAATATGGTGAAATCAAGATAGCTCCAATCCTTTCTAGTACACTGGAACAAACCAAAAATTGAATCCATAAAGGTAAATGTTGATGGTAGCTACAAGACTAACAACAGATCTGCACGTATTAGATGTGTTTTCAGGACACACACAAGCCAATGCATATCCTAATTCTCCATTCCTTGTTATACACTAAATGCACTCCATGGATAATCCATAGCCTATCTTATGGCTTTAAAATTAGCAAGCTCCCTCCATTTATAGAATAATTAGATTGAAATAGACTCTTTGAATCTCTATAATTACATTTCTACTAGTGAACAATGCCCTTGGTACCTTACTTACATCCTAAAGAGAATCATTCTTCAATCACAACAATGCCTCTTCTGAATCAGTCACACTTATAAAGAGGGAAACCAACTCGTAAATTGGCAAGGATGGGATCACTTATGGAAAGGCCTCTCTTCTCACATAACCCTTTAGCTCAATTTCATACAACACTCAAAGATGACTTACTTAATTTGCCATATATTAGAAGCTCGTAATGGTCTTTACTTTTCTTTTACTCAAGCATGGATTGTACTCCTCATCTTAATTTTACAGTAAATGTTTTCTTGCTGAAAAAATGGTTAATTGATCAAATTTGCATGATTGAATCAACTTTGTGTTGATTGTGTTAACTTGAGTCTAATTGGCCTAATTGATGAATCAAATTATGTTCAAACAAAATTAACATATGGACTCATCTATTAGTTAATATGGTTGTTCAATTCAAAGTCCATAGGGTTTGGATTCATCTTAGTTCTTGAGTTTACCAATCATTTATGAAAGTGGTTTTGGTAGTCATTTTATTCAAGAATATGCTAATAACATCTTAGGGTTGAATGTCTGGGCTTATTGGGTAATTTGGTTGAGGAAAATAGTCACTTGATTAAGAAATTGAATAAGATAAGGATGAGTCTTTAACTTAGCTACAATTTAAGCTCCCTAAGTTTATTTTGAGGATGATAAATCTAAATTTTACAAACTTATAATCAATTATGCAAAATAAATGAATTATTTAGGTAGATTAATCTCTTGAATCAAGACTTATATCTATTAAGGAATGATTGTAATCAAGTAGTAACACAGAAGTATTCTAGAGCTAATAGAGTTAAACCCATAAGGTAGAAAAATTCAACAAGGCATACTCCTATATTGATTTCTCTTATGGTATCACTAAGTACAACTTAATGGGCTCGATGAAGTTGGGGATATGCTATTTAAGAAGGATATGAGTTTGAAGTATTATTCATATTTTTTGAAATCAATAATCTTCATATAAGTAATTATATATTATGGTGTTTTTGTTTAGAGTCATAAGGACATCACACAAATCTTAGGGGGTACTTATTAAAATGATTGAGTACGACATTAAAGGATGATGTACTATCTTGAAAGATAGAAATATCACCTTACAATAGACTTCATCACCAAAGAAGAACTCCTAATATAGATTATTATAAATATATACCAAAGATATTTCCCTTACTTTATATGAATAAAAAAAATTAAGGTTTATTTCACATCATGTTCCTTAGTTCCTAATGAAAGCAAGCTTTCATAGTTAATTACATCTAAGGAAATAGGAATTTCTTAAGAATACTCTCAATTAAAGTATTTAATTTAGGTCTCCAAAGATTTCAATGTTTGGTTACAAAGGATTGGTAACCTTTAGCAATCAATTTAGAAGGTTCAAAAATGGGAAGACTTCTTTTCAAATTCTAAGGGAGAATAAGTAAGAAGCACTCAAGATATTGGGAGGCCTAGTGAGTACTCTAATCTATAGTGAAGCTTTATATTTTTTTGAAGGAGAAAAATAATATTAATTTTATATTGAAATTTTATTAGAATGTTAGGACTTACATTTCAATAACACAATATTATGGAAATGCCTAAGTAATGAGAACTTATACTTATAGCCAAGGAGAAACAAGCAACCTCTAAACATACATCTAGGGTACTCTAACAAAAACTATGAGCTTAACATAAATCTACTTGAGGAAGGTGGGACATATTGGTTCACTTTCATTAGAGACAATGCACCCATCCTGACTCTTCAAGACTTACAACCACCTAGAGTGAGTGCCAGCTAATACCACCTATAATTTAAAACCATGTGGGCCAGTCATATATAAATTTAAAATAGTTGGGAATCTAAAACCCTAAACTCACTCCCTAAAAGATTAAATCATGATTGGTACGAAAATGATGACTTAGACTAACATGATAAAACTTATAATTTTTTATTTTTATTTTGACTCATCTGTTTAGACTCAAGCTTGAGAGAGCTTATGCTTAAATGCATGATGAAGATAAGTTATGGGCTAAATCAGAGGGAAGGGGTGTTCTCCACTACAAGGGACTACCCTCATAGGTCAAGCCAATCCCTTTTCATATAAGAATGGAGACCCCCTATTTTTAAGAGTGAAATAATATGTATGCATGATATTGAAACATATAAGCATATAACTAAGGGGTTTCTAAATCTATTATTTCTTGATTAAGATCCTAGGCTTCATGGTTGGTTATAAGTTGATTAAATTATTGTTAAAATTATTAAGTTGGGGTAGAAAGATTAATTTTTTCTAAAGAGCCTAATGTATCTAGGCCACATATCAAACATACATACTTTAAGATTCTTAAGAAAAGTATGTCATTTCTACTACATAATCAATATAAACATAATAATCAAATATGAATTGATTAAAAGAATAAGAGGCTGATGCGGCCGGGTATCATCATACACCCTAAAAAAGAAAAGAAATTAGGTAGCCGAGCTTTACCCTTATATAGCCCAGATTATACTTAAATTACAAATAAAAGAATTCTATGGGGGTCTTCAATTTTTTGTCTTCACCTTCTCTTTTATTTGGACTGGAAAACTATAAGCTTCATAGGGCCTCCCAGGTCTATGCCTTCTAGCCACTGCCCATCATAAACTCTATAACACTAATCCTATTTTTATTAAAAAAAATACATTTTTATAAATGGAAAATCAAACTACACCTGCAAAATAGAAGTTAGAGCAACATACATGCAAACTAAGCAGTTTATTTTTCACACATTTAGACTTAGCACCCTATCTTGAGTAGCCATGCCCACTTTTCCTATTTAATTATGCTTAGGAGTTAACATCACTTGCAAGCAAAAACATTTATATTTTTATTTTTACAATAACAATCCCTTAAGCACAATCCCCTGCATAAGATATCATTAGTCTAATATTGCCCTAACATCTAGACTACACATAATCAATCCTAACTTCCAATCTATAATATTACTTCACAAAATAAAATATCACATCATCACAACAATCACCGGCCAAACCTAACACTAGGATTGATGACTTAATATTTTAATGTGTGTGCATAATTTGGTGTAGTGTGTCTTTATTGGACAATAAGGTTATGAATTCTTTTAATGTTGGATCATTTCAATTCTTTATTAAAGGTGGTTATACTTTATGTAGTTGTAAAGAGATGAAAGAAAGAGATTTCTTTCATCCATATCCTTAATTTGAATCTAAGATGTAAATTTTATGACTTTTAATTTTTTTTTTTTTTGTACATATGTTTTGACTTAGCTTAGAGAACTCATTCTGAATTGCACAAGACAACCTAAGATCACTAAAACCAAGATGAATTTGGTAATAAAGCACCATTGCTTTATATGTTTAAGTTTTATCTAATCATATTGTGCTTAATGCATGCATGAATGGACATCAATTTGATTGTTAATTAGTTAACATAAGTTGAGATCACATGATGCATGGATTTTATTTTGAAAGAAGATAATATCTTTTATTTACATATTTTTAGCCTTATGTCAACATATGTGCATATATATATATATATATATATATATATATATATATATATATAATGAATATTTGCAAGTATGTGCTGTTGTTGAACTAGGGAAGTGCGTAATCCGAGACCCCCTTGGGATTACTTAAAGTCTCGTGTTCTTAGGATGTTCATATTATATACTTGCTAATTCATACATACATGTAAACACACATAAACATAAATGATAGACTTAAAATATTTCTCTAATTAATGAAGTTCATTTATCCCTATCATATAATTTATCATAAATCTCAAGGTATGTGCTGTTATTGAATTAGGAAAGTGAAGTAATAAAAGACTCCCTTGAGACTAAATGTTCCAGTGATGTTCATACTATATATCTTTCAAACTTTTGGTTCATACATGCAGGGAATTAAGATCAATGATTCAATTCATTTGTATACAATGGATTGATTATCTCTTAATTGCTAGAGGAAAAATAACTTAAAATTTACTAGGGATAATAGCCACACTATTTACTTAAAATGCATGTAATTAACACAATTTCTTTTACATGATTTTTTATTTAGGGAAAAAAGCCTTAAGATTTATTAGTGATAATAACCACATTATTTACTTCAAATGCATGCAATTGGTACAATTCTTTTACATGATGTTTATTTTAAAAATATGAAAGCAAGTACACATGGGGTATGTAACTTTATAAATAAACTCAATAAAACAAATGGAGCTTCACCAAATATCATACTTTGATTCATTAATTCTTAAGGACATCATATCCACATGAATGCTCTAAACATTATCAAATTCATTAAGTTTGGATTTCAAAGTTTGAATTACCTAAACCTAAAGGAATATAAATATGATTTAAATCACCCTTTCTTATATTTGTTCATTAATTTGTTTAAAGAGAACTTAGATATATTTTTATAGCTAAATTAACTTTCAATTAATTACTTAACATTTTAATTCCTGAAAGAGCCTCATAATTTAATTAATTCTTACTTATGAGCCTACAAACCATGATGGAAAGATTGAAAATAAACAAACATAGGATTAGCAAGGCCCTAAAGACTCTAATGCAATTAGGCTCATTAAGACCATAGGCTCTAATTATTTTTCTTGATTAAACATGTCTAATTAATTCCATAATTTTCTTAATTTTTAATAATTATTAAATGCATAAAATGAGCAATTAAGATTTAAAGAATTGATTCTCCTAATCCATTAAGAAAATTGACCCAAGAGAATTATGAGAGGCAGAAATTGTCCAAAGAATTAATCACAAAAAATCTAAAGTTAATTAGCCAAGTAATTATGGCCTAATTAAAATAATTAGATAAAATTTCAAACCCTAATTAATCATAGTTCATTGAATAAAATTTTGATATTTTATTTTTTTCCCTAATTCTTCTTTATTTAAGCTTTTACATTTTTATGAATTTTCTAAAATGAATTATAAAATTTTGAAGTTATGGTTAATTAAATCATATTTTAAACCCTAACTAATCTATTTACACAGTTGGTGCCACATGATAGCTGACATGGCATCGCTTTCAACGTGACATCGTGGGATTCATCATTTAAATCATCCGACATGGCTGCTGACTCACTGGCAGTGGATGCACTTAAATCTCAATTGTTCAATCATGGATTGGATGGTGGAGATTAATCTCGTGATTCTAAAGAAAAAAATCAAAAAATTTTAATGTGATTAATCATGGTCATCCATTTAAATCATACAGAATGAATGACCGATGATCCATTATCAACCCACGATGAGAGATAAACACCGTATGCCTTTCACCGCCTAATCTGAGCTTGCTAGAGCTCATTTGATGATGAATTTGACTCTAAAATGATCAGAGGAGAGTTCTAGGGAGATCCTATGGTGGGAATTGCATGAAATAAAAAAGTTTTCCACAAAAGACCAGCAATCTTAAGGTTTTCTATGATTAACTAGAAATTACCTCGCTAGAGCTCAAGACTAGTGGTCCATCGATTGAGGTAGATTTGCCTATGAATAGGCAAAGTACTATTAAAAAGCTCATAAGTTGCCTCCCCACCGATCATCCTATAGACCAAATATCTCCATGAAGCTTGTCAAATTTGATCAAACTCAATCTTCTAGTGGTTGAATCAATCAGGAATCAATTTGTTTTATTTTTTCAAAGCTAAAGGAAGGAGTGGGAGCATTTAATTTAATTTTGGTAGAGTTTAGGTGGAGTTGGATGGAGTGAGGGCTCAGACTGAGGGAGGAGATTATCTCACCGGTGGCCAGGGGCACGCGAAGATTAAAGAAGACTTGAAGCCTATTATAGGCTCCTTGAGAAATGTTTGATGAGTTTGAGTGGGAGAGGAGGTCTATACCCTCATCACCATATGAACCAACCAAAGTGGTTGGTTCACGTTGTGGAAGTTGACTGGCTAGTGGGGGTGGCCGAAAATGGCATGGGACTGATGAGGTGGAGGTCCTCTAGTGGCTGTGAAAGTTTGGTGTCTAATGGCAAGAGGGACAAGTTTTTTAGGGTGAACAAAGGGTCGGTCAAGGTGAAAGGGTTCTCACCTTGGTCCATGGTTGAGCCCAACAACTTTGGGTCAGGTCTAGTCTATATAGGGAAGCTCAAGGCATGCTAAAGTGGTTGCCTAAGAAAAAGGGAGGGGTTGGACCTTCCTATTTTATGTTTTTTCCTTATTAGAAACCCTTAGTTTACTCAGTTTTGGCTAAACCAAGTTCACCAAGGGTTGGGTCCACTTGGGGAGGTCAATGAGGACCTAATGGTGAGTCATGCCAAGTTTGGTTGGATTTGGACTTAATTTGGTTGGGTTTGTCTCAATTTGACCCATATAGGTCAATTTGGGTTCAAATCTATTAGGTTGACCAATTAGCCAAATTGGGTCAAGCGAGCTATTAGGTTAAGTTCAAATGATCATTTGGAATGCATTGGTACAACTGGTTTGATTCAATTTGAAACGAATTTGAGTTTTGTTCAAATGGGTTTATTTAGGCTAAATAGGTCAATTTGATCAATTTGGTCAAATTTGGTTGGATGAAGGGTTTGCTTATGTTAGATTGATCATTTGAAAATGATTGGAGGCATTGACATGATTTAATTTGAATTAAAATATGTTTTGGTTCAATTTGATCCTTTAGGTCAAATTTGGATAAATGGGTCAACTTGGCTGATTTGACTAAATAGGCTTCAATTGATGGTTGAATAGTGTTTAATACTCAATTTATGATTGATTAGGGGCATTGGTTGCAATCAATTTGGATTGGAATTGGTATTTGGCCCAATTTGGCCCTTTAGTTCAAAGTGGGTTAACTTGGGTCAAATGGCTAAATTAGCTTGGCTAAGTTTAATTGATTGCAATTAGGTGATAAAAGATGATCAACAATCATTTTGGAAGAGGTTGGATGGATTGATTTGGTCAAAAAGTTGAATTAGGTTTTGATCCAATTTGGTCTTTTAGGCTAAACTAGGAAAAGTTAACCAATTAGCTTGATTAGGTTCAATTAAGATCAATTGGATGTCAGGAGGTACTCAATGATGAACTTGGAGTTGATTGATGGCTTTCATTGCAATCAATTTGAGTTAAATTGAATTTTGACTCATTTGGACCTTTTAAGTCAGATGGGTCAAGTTGGGTAAATTGGACCACTTGGTGAAATTAGATGGGTTAGATTGAATAGAAATATTTAATTGAGTGTTTGAAATGATCATGAGGCTTGGATTGATTTAATTGGGATAAAATCAAATTGAATTGAATTCTATCCCTATAAGGTTCAAAAGGGCTAACTTGGGTTATAAACCAATTGGATTGCAACCAAGGCTCGATCAAGTTCAATCAAGTTTTAAATAAGTTTGGGTAAGTTCAATTCAATTGGATTGGGCTAGTTTTGAATTATCCCCCTTTAGGTCTAAATGGATAAATTGGGTCAACCCACCCATTAAACAAAGTTGGATCTTAATGGGTCAACATAGGGCTTGCAATCATTTGGCTATAGGCTTGAGTTTGGTTTATAATCAATTGTTTTGGATTTGAAGAGTTTGTTCGGAATGAAGTTCAATTAGGTTTAGTGTAAGTGGTCCCATTCATCTTAGGTTGAGGTCTAATCCTATGGCTAGATTATATAAGTCTTCTATATTTGGGATTAGTGTTCACCTAACAACTAGAAGTGTTTTAGCCTAAAGAATGCCATAGTGTCTAGATGAGTCCTAGGTCTAAGGAGATGATGCTCAATCTCACTAAAAGTGAGGTCAAATATAAGTAGTTATAACAAAAATATATATAATTAAATTTTATTAACCAAGATCTAAAATAAGAAATATTTTCTCCTAAATAAATTATTAATCTACCATAAAATATTTTTGAAATTTACATGTTTAGTATGGAATAAAATAAATTTTATAGATCTATGGGATCAAATTAAAATGTTAGAGATATAAGAAATAACATGCATATTGAAACTAAGAAATCCATCTATTATTAATTATAATGAAGGTCTAGTATTTTTATTTAAGAAAATTCAAATGGGGAATTCTACAAGAAAAAAAAAACAAATTGAAGCTAGTTGGTGGTAAAGGTGATTTAACATTAAATTTATAGAAGAATCAAAGAAATCAAGCTAATGAAATGGCTTTAAGTGGAAATAAAGTGAGATGAAGAAAGGTTCAAATTTCTCAAATATAAGTAGCACGGGTGATATTTTTAACAAAAAGTCCATTAACATTTATCATTTACATCTAATAAATTTTATAGCAAATTTTATCAAAATTTTCTCATGAATTTTTATCAACAAAAATTCTTGCTAACTCTCATAGATTTCTTTCTTAAAGCAATACTTTCTAATAATGTTATGATTTATTGTAGGACTTTAAATTTGGTACAAACTCCATTTACCTAACCACTGAAGTTATGTTTTCTATCACCATCACCAACTACTTAATATTTATAAACTTGTTGCTTATCCACATAATATATTTCTTATGATAATGGAGCATGGTGTTGAATATCATCCATAACTAAAAATATATTGAAATATATGAGAGAAAAAAATAGAGTGTGCTAACTTAGAGAGAACATAGTCACTCAAGTGCTTATAAGAGGGTTGTTTACTTTCTGAAGAAGGTGTTAATTTCTTTAAATATATTGAAATGATGTGCTTTTGATTGCACTCATATAATAAAAAAAATAAATAGTAGCAAAATTAACATATCCATTTCTATGATCAAACTTCATCTTAGTAGAACAATGCATTCTCATTTAGTAAGTGACATAAATTAAGTTGAACCTTTATACTTACTTATAAAAAAAAGGTATAATCTATCCAAGCACTCTTTTTGAAATAAAGTATACTATTCAATCATTCTATTGCTAGTAAATAATTGTACTAAATCATAGAAACTTATGTATTTTGATTATTGTCTCTAATAATTTTAACTATCACTTCAATTCATTTGTTTCAATATTTTATAACAAATTATTTTTATAATATAAATTCAACTATTCAAACTTATCTGTTTTACTTTTTTTGGGCATATATTTTAATACAGCTAAGAGCTATAGTTACATCAAATATATATATATATATATATATATATATATATATATATATATATATATATATTGAACTGTATATATTTTTTTAAATAAATGAAAATATCCATCCCATAGGTTTGAGGTTATTACCTCCTCCATCATTTCATAATTATAATTAATTTTGTTGAAAGAAAGGTATTTTTGCACAAGAATAATGGTTGATGATCTTTTCTTTTACATTTTAAGAAGAACCATATATCAATTACCTCACTTTGAGACCTATATAATCATTTACAAATCACACAATAACTTTTTCATAGACTCTCACAAAACTGAATGAGCACTAAATATTTGTATAGTTCATATGTTGTGTTGATTCCCAAAGGTCTTTACCTAAATCTTGAAATGAATTTTTTTCCTATTAGTTTAAATACTACATTTTACAAATTAAGTCCTATAATTTTGGGAAACAAGCTAGCATGTATCTTACCTGAAATCATCTCAATTAATCAAACTAATTTTATTATAGTTGAAAATATTAATCTTGCTCATAAATTAATTCATGAATTAATGTTTAATCTAGAGGCCATAATATTGTTTTAAAATTTGATATCTCCAAAGCCTATGACAATTTGATCTACAATTTTATTTTAAGTATAGTCAATTGTTTTATATTGTTGACAAGATTCTAAGCCTTATGAGCAATTACATAAATAATTTTTGATTCTCTATCTTTATAAATGGTACTACTCATGTCTTTTGTAAGTCTATTCATGGAATAGGATAAGCTAGGCCTATATTCCTAGCTTTTTGCATTTTAGTTGCTGAATATTTATCCAGAAGGTTGGATAAATTATTTTGATCATTACCATCTCAACTTTATTTTAATCACAGTGGTTTATATTTTTCTCACTTATGTTTCATTGATGATATTATTATTTTTAGCAATGGTTCCATGAATAATATTAAAATTTGAAAAAAAAAATTTGTCATATAGAAACCTTAATATTATTGAAGATATAATAAATTTTAGAAATTAAAACCTTTTATTAAATACTTCAGTATTCCTCTATCTAAAGGTAATAAAATATGATTTTTATTTGAGGATATTATCTCAAGCATTAACAAAAAAAATTATTTTGTTGGGAGTTTAACTTTTTTTTTCATTTGGTGATAAGCTTATTCTTATTAAGAGTGTGCTAAATGCTTTTCCTATCAACTTAATGCAAGCATTAATCCTCCAAAAAAATTTCTCATAGACTAGAAAAATTGTTCAAAAAATTCTTTTGGTAATATAAAGTGTGGTTTAATATGACTCATTGTAAATCATAATTGATTTCTTGAAAAAGGTGGGCTTAATTGTAAAGTATTTTAAAGTTTAATACTACTATTTCTATTAAATTATTGTGGCCCTTTAAAAAGGGAGATAGCATGTAGGTTGAATCCATGAAAAGAAGTAAGGAGATTTACATACATACCACTCAAAACATCTTTATTTTCTTATCTAGCACATCAAAATTTTTATTTACATCCGTACCACCTAAAACCCTTTAATAACTCTATTTTACCACACCATAACCCTACCATAAGTTGTCTTTTGCTAGGGGATGCCAGAGACGAGTGTGAGTCGAGAGCCATTAGCAATGTTAATGACTCCCTATCACTATAGCCACCGTTGTTACCAAAGGTTAATCCATCACACATCCTCCCACCCTCCTCCTTGATCCCACACAAAGTCAATCAAAATAGACTTGACAAAAGATAAACAAACTAGAAATTGATAAGCCATACTTTCATCATATAACTGATAGAAAAAAATAAGATTTCCCCAAGGATATCATTATTACTTTTGGACTATGAAGATGCATATATACAACAAGTTGTTAATAAATTCTTGTGCAATGAAAGGAATAGGAGGCTAAGCACAACCATTAATAGCTTATTCAGTACAACTATGTAGGCTTACAACAAATTCAATGAAACTAAAGCTAAAATCAACATCACATCATAAAATATCATAGATCATCAGCCTAACCTAAGTCTATGGTTGATGACTTTACTAGGCCTTTTAAGTTCAAATTTTGGTTTAAATTAAAATTTAATCTTTTATTTTTCATAATTTTGCTTCATAGGTATGTGTCATTGCAAAACTATAAGTTTGAGATATCAAGACCTCCTTACTAGTAGCCCTACAACCTCGGGTATCTAGACTATATACCATATGATCGCTAATTATGAAAAGTTTTATTTTTATTTATTTAATTTCTTTTATTTTATTCTTAGAATTTTTTTCAATTTTCCATTCGGTGGTTTCAATTTAAGTGATTTAATTGATTTTTGAGTTTATTTTCATTTTTATGTTTACTTTATGTTTAAAGTTAAAATTTAGGTTTTAAAGAATGAAGAATAAAATTTATTCCTCTTTGGGGAGAATCCATTCTATTCAATCACCTTAAATCCTAGTAAAATAAAATTTTCATCGATTCTAAAGGTCAACTAAGATCTTAAGTATCTTACTTAGACTCTTTTGAATTGATTTGAATGGTTTGTTTTAATATGGGCTTGATGTGATTAATATTTTAATTTCCTTTTTAAAGATTTAGTGTATATGATATCTAATCTTATTATGATTTTATGGACTTCATTCTTATTATATTTCTTATGTTTTGATGAATATTACCTTTAATTTAAAATTCAATATGATTTTTTAGTTTGATTTATTATTTTTAAATAAAATTTAAAATGTTTCCTTAAACTTTAATTAAAAGTTAATATCATCCTGATTGAGTAATTAAGTTTAATTTAATTTTTATTTTCATTTAGTTTACTTTCAGTGCTTAAATTCATTTTATGTTATTAAATTTATGTTTTACTCATTTATTCTTTATAACTTAGTTTTATATTTGATTTAATATTTCTTTTGATTAAATGTTCATTTAATCTTACGTGTTTGAATTGTTTAGTTTATTTAATTGAATTAATTTCACTCATTAGTTTTATCAATGTTAAGTGTTTGCTAATTTAAATGAGTTAACATAGTTAATTTAAATTTATTTTTAATTCAAACTTGGTTTAGAAGTTGTGATTTCATCATTTAAGTGATTCATTATACCTCAAATCTGTAACTTAAGATGACTTTTTAACTTATATGTTTATACTTCATCTTTTGGGTTAAGTTTGATGAAATATTATAGGTTAAAGCTTCATTATTTAATTTAATCTCTTTAGATGAGATTTTGTTTATCAGTCATAACCTTGGAAACTTAGGCTTCTTTGGGCACCAAACATAACCTAGGTATTTCAACTTTAGGTTATTTAGATTAAATAATTTGATTAATCATCATCTACTTTCATTTGAAATTATCAATATTCCTTAACAATAAAATTGACTTAAAGTAATTTTAATATTAATAATTTTTTTTTGATTTGGGTATAAAGTTTAGAAGTTGATTATTAATTTTTATTTTAATTGAGCAATTGATTTGTTATAAATTTGACAAATTAGATTACTTAAAATTTGATGGAATTTTTCTATTCATAATCATTTTATCATTCCTTAAAAAATTCTTTTAAGGTTTTATGATGTTAATGAAATTATTTTAAATTGGTTTTAAAAATTTTTATAATTTTTGTAATTTTCCAATTTATAATTTCAATTAAATTAATCTAGGGATTGGAAATTTGACAACTTCTAATCCAGATTTCATTTGGATTTAAACGTTTTATGACAAGTTGGTTCCTTGTTAATTTAAGTTCTCTAAAGTTTCACCTTAATCAGATGTATAATTTAGAATTAATTAGGGTTTTAATTATTTTCATAAAACCCAAATTAAGCCTAAAATATATAAAATTAATTAGGGGTTTTAATTTTCTCAACTTCCTTTTTGGAAGATGAATCCATTGAGGGTTTGTTTAGATTTTTTTTAGAGTTATGCTTAATTTATTATGATTTTTTAAAGTTCAAATCAATTAATTAAATTAATTAATTCATTTAATCCCTAATTAAGGTCATTTTGGGGATTATGTGGTTTTAATGATGTTTTAAGATTCATTAGTGTTCATTATGATTAATTAGGGTAATTCCATTTTTTGCATTTTTTTATTTAATATTAATTTAATTCACAAAATTAAGGGTTATGGGCCTAAAAATTTTATATGTTTGGATTTAGTTTCCAATAAATCCTGAGAAATTTATCTAAAGTGTATTTTAACCTTAATTTTAATTCCTTAAAGTTTCAAATTGATTGGATTAATGGTTTGAGCTTAATTTAGGTTTGATTATTTGTAATTAAACTTAAATTTACATAAAAATATTCAATTCAATTAGGGATTGTGGGTTTAATGGATTCTTCTCACTAAGATGAATCTATATAGCCATTATTTGCATTTTTTTGGTTGAGTATTTTACTTTTTATAATTTTCTTATTATTTTAGGATTTTCTATAATTTTTAATGTACAAAAATTAGAAAATCTATTTTAAAATGGTAGGCACTAAATGGTGCTGACGCGGCACTATTTATCACATGGTGTGGCACCATTGGACAAGCTGGATCCAGCTCAAAGTGGTAGAGATTGTTGGTTTATTTATGGCCGTTTGACCAAAGGTAGGATGGTCAAAAGTTAATCCACCGTTCCTTAAGAGATATAAATTATATCATGTGGCTAGATCAAAGTCGTCCATTCCAAATAGAAGGAATAGATGTTATAGATTATGTCCTTACTCTCGCCTATGAGAATTGCAGATCGTCCATATTTCAAGGCCAAAATTTGGCAATCTGGGGAAGATTTCAATACATTTTCAATTGCAAAATGATCAAGAATCCATTTTAAACACATCTATATGGTTTAATATTATGTGAGACAAAACTTTCTTCACAAAGTACCAAACTGAATTCAATATGAGGTCAAGTTTTAGCGATACCTCATCGACATTGATCCTTAGCCTGGAAACATTTTGAGTAGCTTTGTGGTGGTGTGGAAAGCCTCTAGGTGTAAAAAATTAGATTGTCTCCACACTGATTGCTCAATAGGACATGCTCCTCCCATTTGTTAGTGACTTTGGCCAAAAGCTGGCTTGTCGATGATGTGGGAATCACGAAAAGAGTGGTTTTTTCTTAGTTTTAATTGAGGAAGGTGTGTGAATGCTCAGAATATCTTAAGAAAATTTCTCTCTCCTTTTCTCGCGAGTGGCCGAGAGCTATATGGGGAATAAGTTAGTTTTGATTTTTCCATGGTCATTGCCACCCTTGAAGGCTAGCTCCATAGGGTGGTCAAGTAATTGGGGTCACTCCAAATTAATTAGGATGATGAGTTGAGGAGGAATGGAGGAAGTGTCTTGGATTGGAGATTATTTGTCTTCATGTTCCACATCACTTTCCCAACTCATATTCCTTTCCTTTCAGATTGATTTGAGACCTTCAAGTTCTCTCAAATTTGGTTGCCAATCCTTTTAGACTTATCCTAGAATGAGTCTAGGTGTATTACAATGTAATTAGTGTAGGTTTAAGCTTACATGCTCACATTTGATTCATTTGAGTTTACTTTGATTTGAACTAGTCTAAGCATGAACAATTTTTATTATTCACTCATTCAAATTAGCAATTAATTATTCAAATCATATTTAGTATTATTCTTGAGTTAAACAAACTCATTTCAATTGAGTTTAGGCACAAACATTTTAAGTTAGTTCATTTAAGCATTTATTACATTTAGTTTAGTTTGATTTATTCAATTTGATGGATTTGATCTTAGTTTAAGCTTTAATTATGTTTAATTAAGTATTTTAGATTATTTAAATTAATTAATTTTATTTTATTTGAAAGTAATTTTGAATTTAAACCCACTTTAAATCAAATTTGGCTAAATGGGTAAACATGGGTTCAATTGGGTCAAATGACCAATTAATCAAATTAAACCCCATAATTGGTTGAATTATGTTCAATGAAGATTTCCAAATGATTTTAGTTTTGATTGAGTTTAAATTTAAGTTCCATAAGGTCCATTTAGGCTTATTTTGATTAAGTGATCTAATTAACTTAATTAAGGGTTTATTAGATTTATATTTGTTTAAATTCATATTTAAACCAGTTAATTTGATGATTTTGAGTCTTTAGAATAATTTATTTTTTTCAAATTTTGGTGGGTTGACTTCTCACTTGGTAGGACCCACATAAGTCAACTCTTCATCAAATGGTTGACCATCTTTGACTTTCATTTGGATTTAGTTTTAAATCTATTTATGTTTATGTAATGAATTTATGTTTTTTATTTAATTCTATTTGAATTTTTTTAGGTTTAAGAGATTTTGAGCTTAAGTAGGTTAGTTGGGTTTACCACCTTAATTACATTAGTCTTAGGTTTCAATTAGAATGTGTTTGATTTAATCATTTGTTTAGATTTGAGTTTGGTTTCGGTCCACCAAATCTTATTAGGTTAAGCTTTATGAAATCCCTAATCTAAGATTAGGTATTCTAATTAATATGATTGAAAATGATGTTAAATCTCATCCAAAAATAAAGTCAATAAATGAACTCCGAATATGTGTGGTTGACTAACTAGAGTACACCGCACATATTGGCATTGATCGAACTAATCAATAGATCCTATAAGGATTATCAGCATAAGCTTAAAAAAATTTGAATTTGGTTTTGAAGTTTGGAATTTGAATTTTAGTTTTGGTTTTGATTTCAAATTTTATTTTAAATTTGATTGTGAAAGATAGGAATAAATATGCTTGAATTTATTTTAATTTTAAAGTTTTTCATTCTTAGAGACTTAGATTTTTGTAATTTCTAAGAAGAATAGAGATGTCATTAGGAAAAGATGCAATGCTAATCTAATCCTAACACAATCATGGTGGTCAAATAAAATGTCTTTTAAGGGACTTATTTTTTTCTAGCTTTTATAGATTTTCATTTGCTAACTAAAAACATTGCACTAGGAATTTATCTCTTTCTGAGTGAAACTAGCCAAAAGGTAGTCTAAATGACTAGCTAATTTTAAAGAAAGGGTGTACAAGTAGATCCTAAGGTTTTGTTTTCCTAGAAAGTATGTCACTAGGGATACTTACTCCTATCTAGATCCAATAGTTAAAGATGATGCCAATATGGGTACTTACTCTTATCCAAATTGTATGAATTTTAATTAGAGAAAGATACCACTTGGGGATTTATTCTTATCTTAGTTAGCTATTAGGAAGGGATCTTTAAGGACTTGATTCCAACCTAAATAGTTGATCTTGAAGAAAAGGGGCCTTTAATGAATTAATTCCTAAACCTCTAGAATTTGACTAATAGGTAGGGGCCACATGGACTTAATTCTAATTCTAAGTAGTCTATAAGAATGGGGCCTTCAATAATTTATTTCCACTCCTTAATTTCTTTTATTTTGAGCTAGAAAAGGGGTCTTCAATGACTTAAATCCTAATCTATTGAAATTCATCTTAACAGGAAGGGGCCTTCAAATACTTAATATCGACTTAAATAGCTTTAAAGTAATGTGGTCATAATGACTTAATCCTATTTTAATTTCCTTATAAGGATGCATGCTAAGGGGATTACTTTTATCTAATTAGTTATTAAGAAGGTGCCTTCAATGGCTTAATTCCATCTTGAATAACTACCATGATGAAAAGGGGTCGTATTGACTTAATCCTAAACCTTAAAATTTTGACTTGTAGGAAAGGGGTATTGATTGCGTAATCCTAACCAACTAGTCTATTTGATAAGAAAGGGTCTTCAATGACTTAATCATATCTTTGTCTTTTAAACATTTTCTTTCAAGACTTCCAAGTTCTTCTAATTAAAGGTTATAATTTTGATCTGATGTGATATAAATATTGATTACTATCCTTAAAGAAGGTAATTGTACTTCCAACAAAAGAATAGCTTTAGTTCCATAAACCAAAGCATACATTGTAGATTGAGTTGGTGTCCTATGTGCGGTTTAATAGGCTCATAAGGCTTTAATCAACTTTTCATTCCATTGACATTTATCTTCATCAAGTACTTTTTTTAGAATTCATACCTGAGTTTTATTGAATGCTTCAACCAATCCATCTGCTCTAGTGTAATAGATGGTCGAATATCTCCAATCAAATGTCTTGCCATAATGTTATTTAATTTAGTGGATTTAAAAGATGGACCATTATCAGATATGTTTCAGCGAGGAATGCCAAAATGATATATGATATTTTCTTAAGAGAATTTAACTACATGATATGCTTTCACTTCTTTTAGTGGAACTACTTCAGCCCACTTAGAAAAGTAATCAGTTGTGGCTAAGATAAAACGATGCCCTTTCGATGAGAGAGGGTCAATAGGCCCCATGATGTTAGTTCCCCAACTCTCAAAGGGATAAGAGGCAATCATTGGTTGTAATATATTAGGTGTTTAATGTAATTCTACACCATGTGCTTAGCATTGATGATAATAATGTGCTATTTCTATGTTGTCATTCAACATTGAAGGCTAGTAATATCCAAGTCTTTTAATTTTAAATTTCATCTTAGGTTCATATTGGTCAGCACCACATAATCAAGAGTGTACCTCAGTCACAATCTTATGGGCTTATTGTTTATCTAAATAACATAGCTACATTTGATCAAATGATCTATGGTATGACACATGATTAATTAATGCATAAGATAAGGCATATTTCTTAATTTGACTTGCTAGCGACTTATCTTCAGGGAGCCGCCCCTCACTTAAATAATCAATGAAAGGCTATCTCCAATCATATTCTTCTTGACCTTCAGAAAGAGTGGCTACTCTTTGCATTTTAGTTTTTTTTATTTATATAATTTAAATTTATAGGGGAAATAATTTGTTGATTTTAAACTTGTACATATATATATATTCTTTTTCTGGACATACAATTTCATTAGAAAATTTATCCAAAGCATCTGCTATAGAATTATCTTTGCATGATAATCTAAACATAGTCATAAAAGGAATCTTTTCATGCAATTTCATTGTATACTAATAATAATTAAAAATCTATTTGCAAAACCTCATATATTCTACTCACTTGGTTAATAAGTAGTTGAGAATCTCCAAAGATTTTAATATTTTTAATATCTATAAGGATTGTTAACTCTAGCCCATTTATAAGAGCCTCATATTCAGCTTCATTACTTATACAAAGTTTAGACAAATTATAGGAATATCACATCATTCATTTGTTTGAAGTTATACAAATCAATACAATCACTGCCTTCCCTTGGATAAAAGAAATGAATTTTTTTTACTTTTCTTTGATGATGCTGCACCATCAAAGTATAACTCCCAAGTGGCATTAGTTTTATCCTTAAATTCATGATCTACTCATTTAGAATATCATCATTTAAAGGAGAACCTTTGGGTAGAAGATGTGCTGGTAAAATGGCAGCTATAACTTGACCCTTTATAGCACGTAGAGGAATAAATGTGATCTCAAATTGCAATAAAATCATAGACCAATTTGTTATACATATAGACAATGTCGGGTGGGTCATAAGATATTGCACAAGATTCACTTTTGAAATCAAATCTACTTTATGTGAAAACATATAGTGCCTTGGTTTTTGAGCGGTGAAAACTAAATCTAAATAATGCTTTTTGATAGGTGGATAATTCATTTATACTCGAATGAGTTGGTGGCTTAAATAATAATGGGCATTTTCTTTTCCTTCTTCATTAACTTGGGCTAAGAGTGCTTTAAGCGATTCTTCTAAAGCTATAGTATACAAAATTAATGGCTTCCTTGGAATTAGAGCAACTAAAGTAGGAGGATTCTTCAAATATTGTTTTAAAATTTTAAATATTCATTGGCATTTCTCATTCCAAATAAATTTGGAATCCTTCTTCATCAATGTTGCAAATGGTTGGAATCTTCCCGATAGGTTTGATAGTAATATTCTTAAATATGCTAGCCTTCCCTAGAATGATCTTAACTATGTAAGAATTTTAGGTGGTAGAATTTCCATGATAGATTTTATCTTTTTAATATCAATTTTGATTCCACAATGCATCACTAAAAATCATAAAAACCTTGCCAAAGTTTCTCCAAATGCACACTTCAAGGGATTCATGTTTAGGTTTTAATAGTGCAACCACTTCAAGGGATTTATTTTTAGGTTGTAGTAGAACAAACATTTGAAAATAATCTATAAGTCGTATAAATGATTTTTTTCTTACTCTTAATGACTAGATCGTCGATATAGCATTCAAATTGATTATGAATTAGGTCATCAAATATTTTAGTCATTGCTCTTTGATAAGTAGCCCCAGTATTTTTGAGACCGAATGACATAACCATGCAATAAAATATCCCAATAGGAGTTATGAAAATTGTATGCTTTTCATTGTCTAGGGCCATCTTTATTTGGTTATACCAAGATGATCCATCCATGAATGAAAAGATTTCATGTGATGAGGCTATATCTAGCATAAGTTTCAGTATTAGTGATGGGAATTCATTTTTGGGGCAGGACATATTCAAGTCTCTAAAATCTATGCAAATGCATATTTAACAATTTCTTTTTTTTTGGATGATACTACTAACCAAGAGGGGTATTGTTCTTCTTGCACAAAACCAACCTCAACTATTATTTTAACTTCAGTAATCACTTATTGTTCAATCTCTAGACATATGCATCTATGAGCTTACTTTACTAGAATTGCAATGGGTTTAATCTTTAGTTAGTGAAATCTAACATCTAAAGATAAACTTATCATTTAATTATAATTTCATACAAAGCATTCTTTATATTCAAAAAGTAAGTCAATCAACTAATCAAAATATTTTTGACCCAAATGTGAACTAATAAAAGTTGGCCTTGGGTCTTCCTGAGTTCCTAGGTTGATTTTTTTTAATTCATCAAAGGTAGATTTTATTTTTTTTCTTCAAATTATGGTGGCACATTTGAATTAAGTAATCCTCTAGATTATTTGATGTTTTAAAATAGAGTCCCTTTAAAGGGTTAGATACATCTCCAAAGAGTTGATCAGATTCCATATGATTACTTATCATTAAATAATGTTCATCATTGTCCAAAGGTCTAATGCCATCAAACCTAATGCCAGCTTTAGATTTCAAATTTTTATTTTTAGTATTCCATAAGCTTTCCATACGTTAAGTTATATCCTTGGGCCAAACATTAGGAATCAAATCATATTTTATAGCATTTTTAACATTGTTAGGATACCAGTCAAATAAGAGTTATATTATTTCATTGAAAATGGATCTTCAAGCTTTACATCTCCTTCTAAGCTTAAATTTCTGAGTACAAAATAAAAGTTTGACAACTTTTCAACTTCCCTTGAAAGGTTAGGGGCCACTTTAACTTCCAAATGTGAAATTTTATTTTGAGAAGAAGAAGTTAAAGTCAAAGTATCCACATACCTTTTCAATTTCTCATAGGTAGATAGCTCAGGTTCATTATTTAATGTTTGTATTGTTTCTTCATCACTATCTCACTCTAATGAAATCTCAAATTTTATTAAGGCATTCTTTTGATTGGAATCTTTGTCAGAGCTAGATTCCAAGTCAATTTGTATTATTGGAGGTTCTTTTTCTTTTCTTTTTTCTTTCTCTATTCCCTCCTTTTTCTTTTCTTTCTTTCTTCTTCATTTGACTAAATTTCTTTTCTTATTTTCTTGGATGCTTTAATAATGCTTGATTTCATAGAATTTGACACTTTCCTTTTGGAAATATAATAGGTAGCATCTTTATAAAGTTCAATCTTATTAATAGAGAATGGTTGTATATCATCTTTTATGATGTATTTTACCCCATCTCAAATGTACTTAATACACTAGTGGAGTGATGAAGGAACCATTCCATACTCATGTATCCATGGCTTGCCTAAGATAGTATTAAAGGATGTCTCTGAGTCAATAATATGAATTTTTCTTTAGTTTTCAATCCTTTTATTTTCAACAATAGAGTGATTATGTATCAAATCTCAAAAATGATAAATTCTTAGAGTTCAAGATATTGATAGATGTACCAAGGTCAACCAAAACTCTTGATAATTTGATGTTCTCCACCTTAACAGAGATATAAAGTGGCCGATTATGATATGTGGTTCCTAGGACTAAATCTTTATCTGAGAAGGTAAAATTATAGATCTCTTTGGGGTACCAAACCTCATCTAAAGAAGTTTCTACTAGCTAATTCAAGCATATCTTGAAGTCGAGTAATGCTCGGACTAATGATTCCCTCATTTCTTTTAATAAAACAAATACATCATAAATGCTGAGTCTAGTAGGAAGTTTCCCAAGTTGGGATAAAATGTTCTAGATGACCTTGGGAATAAGTGGCCCAAGTAATGGATCTTTATCTTTCTATGGAGGTTCAGGACATTGATCAACAATCTATTTGTCTTAGTATTTAAGAGATGATTATCGAGGTGGTAGGACATTCCCACTGTAGAGATTAACTTTAATGATATCTTCTAAATCATATGTAGGAGTCATGTTAACTTGTCCTTCATCACTAATGTCTTTTTCCAAAGATTGAATAGAATTTGAAAGTTCTACTTCTATATTCACATGAATTCCTTGCAAATCAACCATAAAACTCTCACTCTCTAACCATGATTCATAAAGTACATCAGATTCAATATGAAAA
Organism: Cymbidium sinense; assembly: GCA_021442155.1. NCBI lineage: Eukaryota > Viridiplantae > Streptophyta > Magnoliopsida > Asparagales > Orchidaceae > Cymbidium > Cymbidium sinense. The sequence continues at coordinate 24,364,231 of CM038229.1, forward strand.
GTTTCTTTTTTATCTTTTTATTTTTTATTTTTCTTCATTTACAACATGATTACTAGAAATAGGAAGAACATATGAAATGCCTTTAGAGCCAAGCTTTTTATTCATATTTTCAAAATGAGTACATAAAGATGTAGGAGTATAAAGCTTAGCCTTTCCATCCTTATCATATAAAATCCTCTCAGATACAATAAATATTCCTCTCTCACCACTCTCTTTAAACATTTGGACATCTGATAATGTTGAATGGGGTTACGGAGGAACTAACTTTCATGATGTCGGTGGATCAATCTAGATTATCTTCTTCTGAGTCTTCATCTGATCCTGCATTGATGTTTAAATTTTTTTCATCAAATATTTTTTAGAAGAATGAGAAAATACAAATATCCCATTTATTTGAAGAAGAAGAACTAGAAGAGTTAGAAGATTCATCTATGATTACCTTAATGGACCCTTGCCCAAGGTCCACTAGGTATTCCATGGGAATTATCACCAAACCCTTCTTATAGTTTCTTTTAAGCAAATCCTTGAAAGTGAAGTAGTCTTCAATGGTATGACCTAGCATCTAATAATATGGGAAATAATTTGGGTCATTCACTTTGCTAACTTTTTCTGTTCTTTTCAGATCAGGTAGCTTGAAATCTAGCTTTTTCTTTAAATTTTTGAAAATCTTCTTCACTGTCTCTCTCTTGAAAGAATAAGTCTGGTTCATTTTTTTCATTGAACGGGATAGTGGGAGCTTTCTTGGGAGGTGCTGATAATTACTACCGTGATGGCCTACAAGGTGGTGCACACTCTACTTGGACTTCAATTGGTAATTTTCCTTTGTCCATTACAAAAACATTACTTGTCCTCTTTTCCAATAGTTTCATAAGTTTTGTTGTTTCCATAGTAGATTGATCTCTAAGTAATGACATCATAGGGGCTTCTTCTTATAAGCTAAATGCTTTACTTAATAGTTTTTTTAGAAGTTTTAATAGTAAAACCGTTCAACAAGAATGCAACAGGGCCATGAATATTTTAGAGAAGTATTTCAACAACGTGCTGCTCTTATAGCTGAGGCTAGCACTTGATACTGAGAATCATCCATCTCAGGATATAATCACCAAGGGATTCACCTGGCTTTTGTTTTTCAAGTGTATACTGAAACATTTGGTATCTCTACATACCAATCAAATCAAAACCAAGTCAGACTACTAATGAACTACCTAAACAATAGGGCATCACTACTTCTGACATTATTGAAACTTGTATTAGAAATATGCCAAATGTTGTTTGGGATTGCCTATCCCATCAAAAACTTTAAAAGAAGGAGGCACAAATCCCTTTGGATATGGTATAGAATCATATTCCTTAGGGTAGGGTATACCCTTTGGAATAAGAGTCATACCACAAGATTCAGTTAAGCTAAAGCTTTCTTCACCTGTTGTTCCACTAAAGACTTCAAGTTGGTTTTAGGAGATATATCATCCATTGATTTAGGTTCTTGGTGATACTCTCCTAACCTAAGCTTTGCCTCATCTATGGGACAATACTCTTCTAATCACCCTAATGAATGTGGCTAAGAAGAGGTGGGAACTAGACTTTGGAGTGATCACATAGTGGCAATCATCTCCTCCAACTTATTTTTCATCCTCAAAATATGATCATCCTTCTTCTTTAACTAAAAGATTAACTACTGAGTATGATCAGGCATAAGATCCTTGTGTGTTTCTTCTTGTTCTTATTTAGATTCCCTTGTATCTACCATAAAAATATATGCTATGGGTAGCCTAGGGTCATCATCCAACAAGTCATCCTAATCTAAATAAAAGTGATCTTGGACCTACTCATCTTTTCTTTTCATCATCCTCTCTAATAATAATATCTAATTCTTTTGTAAAATGAAGTGGAACACCATTGCTTAGCTTCGAATTCTTCCTTTACATACATGGGTTTCACTTCAGATATCTCTCTTTTGGTTTCCCTAAATGGTGGAAACTTCTCTCTAGTTAGAGTGGCTCCCAAACCATATTGTCCCTCATCTATAATATATTTGTTATAAGGAGATAGATGAAGTGACTCAATCTCTCTAATAGAGGTATGAAATGAGGATGACCCTTCATTTTGGGGTCTAAACACAGATGATGATGGCCTTTCTTTAATAGGTCAAGTGATAGATGGTACTTTTGACCATGATAATGGGTGAGACTTTAGCTTAGAGGTGACTGTAACTTTCCTAACATAAACATTTTTAGTTTCTTTTCCAAGGATAACCCTAACTCTCCATGAGTTAGCTGATTCACCCCTATGCCAGATTAGTGACCTCCTCGAGTGGTGATACCAATTTGGTTTGGAAGGCATGGGGTGATAGGATCTTCTTCTATTAGAGAAGAACATCTTTTCTTTTCTTTTACTTTGGATGGTCATAGATCTCTCTAAGATTTCTTTCTCTAGATCTCTAGAAACTTGTCCCTTCATAATCCTAAGTAACTCTTCTTCAGTGTATGAAGAGGAACCAAGAGTTCTATGAAGGATATGGTGTAATCTATTATGAACTATATATATATATATATATATATATATATATATATATATATATATATATATATATATATATATATATATATATATATATATATATATATATATATATATATATATATATATATATATATATATATATATATATATCCTCCTTTCTCTAGGCTATAAAAAGATGGTGGAATCTGCTACTACCTAGGCAAGAAGTGTAATCCCCTACCTCACCCTAGCTAATTAAATTTCTATTATGTCCTTCTATTTCCTCTTCATAATGGCTTACTTTCTAAGCCTTCTACCTCTGTATTTCTTTTGGCTTTTAGTCATCAGTAAAAGCTCAAAATTAAAACATATTTTAAAAGTTCTGGGAAAGAGGGAATCAAGTGTCTCTACAATAGGAAATTTTACTTTTCATAAATGCAAGGCCTATTTGAATCTCTCTAGTGACCTCCATTGCCATCTCCCTACCAGTGGCAAGAGTACTATGGGGTCACTCTAAAAAACTCTAAAACAAGCTTCTTATCCGTAATAGCCAAATCACTAATAGGAGCAAAAGTCACTCCATTAGTAGTAATGTTCAAATCTTCAACTAGTTTAGAACTTCATGACATATCCATCAAGTAATCTACCACTATCCATAAAAAAGCTAATCCCAAATGTAGCAGCAAAAATAAGTTGTCCAAACATTATATATTTTTTAATTAAGAAAATTTATGAAATTATAATGAGCTTTTAATTAATGTAATTTAGTCAAAAGATAACAACTTTTGACCCCTTAAGAAAATTTTTCCATTTTTGTTATGGCCAGAGTTTTAAAAAGAAAAATTTTAGTTTTAAAAATATAAGAGTTATAGAACCTTCTTATTTGATTTCAACACATAGGGAAGTTTGATACTCCATTTAGTTGATGTTGAATATACTTTACCAAGAATGTATTGGAGAGATACTCAATGGAATGAAAGGAAATCCTGACCTTTGAAAAACATAAGTACAATATTGATGTAAAGATGGAGAGAGAAATTATTCTCCATTAGAGTCTTTAGAAAATCTATGTGAATTTATCTCTAAATATAATTGTATTATTCTATAATGAATTCAATTACTTAAGAAGAACTTGTAAGGCTGATGGGTTTTCAATATAATAAAGATTTTTTCCCTTGAACTAAATGGAGAGGTAGAACAAGATTTATTTTATTATAGGGTTTAGAGTCCCCTACAAGGGCAAGCCCCTATAGTTAATTACACTTTAGTAATGAAGGATCTCTTTCTAAAAATACTCTTAATTAAAAAATATATTTTTATTTTTATGGATTTCAAAGTTTCTTTTAAAAGAATAGTAATTTAGAAATTCAATAGGGAACACTTTTAAAGGGGAAAGAGTTCTTTGGAGATAAATTAAGATTAAGTAAGAAATGCCTATAAATAATGGGATGTCAAATAAGGATTTCAACTAAACTACCATTAGTCTTTATAATTTTGAGTTCAAAATTATTAGTGTTGTCGCATTGTTTATACAATGTTAAGACATTGTACCCTAAAAATAAATAAAAAATCATAAAAATAAAATTTAACAGCTTTCCGTTCACCATGCGAACCTGTACACCCTAATGGAAATCCAAAGGGATGTAAATCCAATTTATTCGTTCGCCATGCAAACATCTAAATTTTATATTGGCTTTCCAATAGATATAATCCTAGTCATTTGTTTGCCACACAAACTTCTCTATAATTAATGGCATTCCCTGTTGGCTTAATGAGCCTCATGTTCAATCCGATCAATTTTGATGATAACAAACAAATGCTTGGATGTTCTAATGAATGTTTTTATGTGTTTCAGATATATCAATTCCTAATTACATATCCAATACATCTCATAATATGTTTGAGGAAATTGCAAGAGTAGAAGAATGAAAGATAGATCAAATTGGATAATGTGAAGCTCAAAATATAATATTTTAGGTTATATGCATTTATTCATTAGCATGAATCAATTTTCTCACAACTTAACATATTATTTTAATGAGGTTAATTTATATAAATCTCTATCTAATTAACCTTCAATTATATGTTTCATACATAGCATTTTAATTGTCAAAATAATAAATGATAATGACTATTAAGTGTAATTATTTTATTTACTTAATATAATTAAATATTTTAATATAATTTGATGGTTTTATGATAACTAACATATGTATGATTATATATAAATTATATCATAATATTTAAATGTCACATGTCAAAATTAACAAAAATATATGAAATTTTGTATTTTAGCTAAAGTCATTTTATAATCAAGGAATTTATATCTGATTTCATCTCCAATAAATTCCTTGAATTTTTTCCTTTAATTTGATAGGTCACATGACCCACGTTTGATTAAAATTGAATTTATTATGACTTCTCAAATATTAGCTGATTTTAATAATGAATGCATGCTACATGCTTTCAATATATTAAGAGCCATATTTGATTATTTTTTACTTTCCCATGTGAATAGCTGAATTTTGGCTATTTAAATTTAATATTTATTTAATATAAATTATATTTTTATTGAATATTAAATTATTAGATGATAGCATGAGGTTACAAAAAAATATATTTTTTTGAAATAATTCAAAATGACCTTCTTGCTTATAAATAGCCCTCATTCTCTTCATGAAAGTATTCCTCATTCAAAATTCAAAATCTCTCTAGCAAATTTAAGAGAAAAGTTCTTAGATTTTTCTTCCAAGTGTTCTCCAAATATTGCAAGATCAAATCCTTAGTTTGGAAGCTTCAACATCTTCAACTAAGCAAGCTTTCTCAAATTACTTGAGTTTGTTTTCTTGATCTTAATCCTTTTTAGTTGTTCATGCTATTTAAACCATTTATTTATTCTTTCCAATTTATACTTTTTGGTTAGTCTTTGGACATTATTTTTCACAACAAAGTTTCTCAATCATCTTTTTGTGAAAAACTCTTGTGATAGTTTGTAGAATCTATTTCAACTTGTTGAAATTTTTTAACTTCCTACAAATTTCTTTTGGTTTCATCAAATATTTCATCATTAATCTCATTTTGAAAGATCATTTATTCTTAGATCTATTTTAGAAGTATATTTTAAGCATTTTAAATTAAATTATTATGCTAAAATTATTTTCATATTTGCTAGATCTCTCTTTTTAATTAAAAGCTTAGCCTACTTATTTATCATATACTCATTTTATTTAAGTATTTTGTGATCATTAGCTTTAATTAAAAGAATCTTTTTGGTTAAAATAAAACAAATTATTCCTTATTGAAATTTATTTTATTGTGCAAAAGAACATTGTGAATTTATTTTGAAATAATTTTTATATTAGTCTACAAATTGTAATAACATAAACATCTTAGTAAGATCACTTTAAGATATTTATTTTATTATTTCTTATCAATATTAAGTGAGCATTTTATCTTGCCAAAATTTTTAAGTTGTAAGTGATCATTTATAAGTTGTGAGATCATTTTTTGAATTGGATAGCTTTGTATATTTGTGAGAGATTTATTTTATTAAAATTTATTATTTTGTATTTTTATTTTTGTGCTATAAAATTTATATTGGGGTTATACTCGCCCTTTGTAGGAGAGTACATATTATTGTAGGGGTTGTACTCGCCCCGTTATAGGAGATTACTATTGTAAGCTATTTTTGCGTTTAGTGGATTCCTAGCCAGGGGTGGCTAGGCGTGGATGTAGGCTAGTTTTGGGGTTTGGCCGAACCACGTAAAATTGTCTATTCTCTCTTTACTTTCTTGTACTTTTATTTTTGTTGTATTAAGAATTGTATCTTGTCATTATAAAATAAAAAATTAATTTTCTGCTAAAACTTAAAATTTAAGATTTAAGTTTTAAAATTTTTAATATCACCTAGTTTTATGGAGTCTATTCTAAAGGCTAAATTGAGAGATGTTAGGTTTATAAGCTACAACTTCCCTTGGAGGAGAGGTAAGATTCAAGAGAGATTGGATAGAATTTTATTGAACTCAATTTGGAGAAGCACCTTTTTTTAATATTACCATCCAATATCTATCAAGAACATTCTCAGACCATGCTCCTCTTCTAATTAATATTGATCTACTCTCTAGAACTCCACACCTACACTTTAAGTTTCTTAACATGTGGACTAAGCATGCTAATTTCTTTCACCTCATTCAAAGAATCTAGAAATAGACTATTCCAAGAATATCTAGGTTAAACTATGGATTTAACACAAATTTGTAGCAAGGGATTGAAACATTGGAATAAATCAACCTTTGTAAATCTTCATATTTTAATTACTAAACCTTAGGCTGACGTAATCAAATAGAAATCTATTCTAGAAAAATAATTATGAGGTATTAAGTGAGGAAAACATGAACTCAACCATATCAATTCTATAAGAAAGATTACAAATGGAAGCAATGTACTAAGATGAAAAAATTGTTGGCTTGAGTTTTGTTGATGGTGATAGGAACACTAAGTATTACCATGCTTTGATTAAGAGTAGAAGAGACTAGGTACTATCACAGAAATTCAAAATTAGTTTGAACATTGGCTCACTAATCTTACTGATATTGAGGACTTTACAATCTCCCACTTTATTACCCTCCATGCTTTGTGTTACAGAAATCCACATCAAATTTTATTCCATATGTATTTGACAACTCACAGTCTATTGATTATAAGCTTCATCCCCTTATTGGATGAGATTAAGGATGTTTTCTTCTCCTTGAATCCAGACAAAGCAGCTGGATTTGATGGTTTTTCTCAACCTTTTATCAGTCTGCATTGAGTTACATCAAACATGACCTATTTGCAGCCATTCAAGACTTCTTCAAGGGGGACTTAATTCATACATACTTCACTTCCAATACTATTTTACCCATTCCCAAATAGCCATCTTACACTAGATGGAATTCTTTTAGGCCTATTAGACTAACTACCACAATCAGCAAGATTATTTTTGATAGAATTCAGACATTTCTTCTTGATATAATAACCCTAAATCAAAGTGCTTTTGTAAAGGGAAGGAGCATAGTGATAATATGCTGCTTGCCAAGAAAGTTCTAAGGGATTTAAATTAGAAGTGTCATGGATAGAATGTAGCAATTAACTTGGACATCCATAAAGCATTCGACACCATGAATTGAGATTTTATCATCCAAACCCTTCAAGCTAATGGTTTTAATCAAGAATCATGTAATTTGATTAGAAAATTTATCTCAAATAATAATTACTCTATATTGGTGAAAGACAAGAAGGTGGGATTCTTCAAATCTAGTAGGGGACTCAAACAAGGGGACTGCCTCTCACATACTTTATTTATCATTGATATGGATTATTTTTCAGCTCTTCTAAATAAAGTATCCATTACTAAGCCTTCCACCCAATTCAAGAACAAAGGAGGACTCCTTATTTCACATATGTTGTTTGCTGATTATATATTACTCTTTTGTAATGGATCAAAATCATTTATAAAAAAAATTCTCAGCCCCATCAAGGATTTTGAAATCTATGTTCGTATGACCTTCAACAAGAGAAAGTCCAACATCTTGCTTAGCAAGCATACCACTAAACCACAAGCACGATAAATTCAACATCTTCCACTGCATTTTATCTAAAGTATTGTTGACCTCATTTTTAAAATGAGCTCTCAACCCCTCCATCTTAGACATAAGACTTCTCTTAGACTTTAAGAGTTCCTTAGTCTTAAGACACATCTAGTGATTAGGTGGGCACTCAACCTAGCCCTAGAGACCTAGAAGAGTTAGTCATAGGAATAGGTCATTGCTTAGGGGTGTTAAGAAAATTTTCCTACCCTTAGCTTGAACCACTCCTCACCTTTCTTCCTTCAAGTCAAACTCCAAATCAATCTTATTTTATTTTCTCCAAATTCAAATCAACTCCATGTGATTGAAATCTATGATTGAAATTCATGATTGAAACCCATGAATGAAATTCCTAAGTCCAAATTTTTTCTAAGTCCTTAATTTCCTTCTTAAGGACTTAGCCTAAATCATGATCAAACCAAATCAAATCCTTGAGATTTTCTCATGACCCATTTATATTCTCATTTATATTCACATAGAAATATAAATTCAAACCAATCAAACTAAATTCAAAAGTCAAAATCAATTCATGAAATTTCTTAAGTCCCTTAATTTCCTTCTTATGGACTTGTCCAAAATCAAATCTAAATCAATTCAAACTCATGATATTTTCTCATAACTTATTTATATTCTCATTTATATTCACATATATAAATGAAATATAAATACAAATCAATCAAATCAAATCCAAAAATTAAATTCCAAATTTAAAATCCTTCTTAAGTCCTTAATTTCCCTCTTAAGGACTTATCCAAAATCATCTTCAAATCCATTCAAATTCATGGGATTTTCTCAAACTCATTTATATTCTTATTTATATTCATATATATAAATGAAATAAAAATATAAATCAATCAACCAAACTCAAAAATTCAAATCCCTACTCCAAAATTTCTGAAGTCCTTTAAAAATCACTTTTAAAAGACTTAGCTTAGATCATGATCAAATCACTTCAAATCCTTGAAATTTTCTCATGACCCATTTATATTCTCATTTATATTCACATATAAATTCAAATAATCAAAACTAATTCCAAAAATTAAACTCAAATCCACTCAAAATTCAACCTAAGCCTTTCAAGTCAAAATCTTGAACTTAGCCAAATCAACTTCAAATAAAGCCAAACTCTTGATTTTCCTTCATGATTAAATCAATCCTACAATCTTGAATCCAAATGTAAATACAAACTTCAATCACCAAATCAAAATCCAATTCAAAAATCAAACCCCAAATCCAATCATATTCTTCCTTTGAATATGGATCAAGACCCATTTGACTTCAAACCACTTGCAAATGGATTTATATTTCAATCATAAGTCCATATACAAGTTCAATCAAACTTATATCAAGCTTTGACCAAGCCATTTGACCCTCACTTGACCCAAAGTGACCTAAAACCTTATGAGCCAAATTCTAATCCTAACCAAATTGGATTGAATCAAACTCACCTATGCCTCTCATCATGATCAACAATCATCATGAGATGATCAATCAATCAAATTGGGTCAAACCAAGTCAAACCTAAGGGTTGACCAAGTCAACACTTAGCCAAAATGAAACCTAACATAGCCAAAATCTACCATAGGCCAAATTGATTGAAACTAATGATCTAAGCTCATTCATGAACTATGTTTGAACTTGACCAAGGTAACATTTGAGCCTAACCTAGCCCAATTGGCCACTTGACCCAAGTTGACCCAACTTGACCTAAAGCATCAAAATGTGTGAAAACTTGATCTTAGCCAAATTGACTCAAACCAATGGGTCAAGTTCATTCCAAATCACTTGTTGAACTTGACCAAAGCCTCAATTGGCCAACTAGACCTAACTGCCCAATTGACCTCCAACTTGACTAAAGGGGTCATGTTGAGCTAAATTCAAACTTAACCAAAATTGATTGGAAACAAAGATACCAATCCACTTCATATGACTAACCAAGCCTAAACCTACCCATGACCTAGCTCAAATAGGTCAAATGGGTCAAATTGGTCAGCTTGACCCATTTGACCTAAATGAAGTCATATGAGCCAAACTCAAAACTAAACCAAATTGAATCAAACCAAAGCCACCAAAACATTTCAAATGGTCATATGAACTTGAACCAACCCTTGGTTTGACCCAATTAGACCAATTGGTCAACTTGACCCAAGTTGACCCATTTTGACCTAAATGGGTCAACATGAGCCAAACCATATCAAATGAACTCTAAATCCAATGAAACTTGGCCAAACCCATTTTCTCAACATACCCAACATATTCAAATTCAAAAATCAGCCAAATATTTATTCTACCCTAGGCCATAGAATAGAACAAATCATGGAGAATTTGGTCAAAATCCTCTTCATATCAACTTGATACCTTCTAATAGGTCAAGTAGACCTATGGAGGGTGGTGTACCCAACCCAATGGGTTTGGTCCAAATGGACCCAAGGCTAAAACCTACCATATGGCTCAAATTGGCCATGTGTGAAACCTCCCTCCACCCTATTTGATACACATGGGAGGTTACCAATCCACTCCTTAGCTCAAACTGACCATGTGGAAACCTCTAATAACTCAAACAGACCTTTCCATATTGGCAATTGGATCAAAATGGTAAACCATGCTTTGGTCGTCTGATTTCCATAAGGGGAGATATACTCCCCCTAATCCAAATCAATTCAATTCACACATGCTCATTGTCGATTGAGTAAGGGAGAGTGTTAGGAGCCATCAGAGAGCAATCCTAAGCTTCCTAGATGAGAATTGAAATCTGCCATTCTCAGTTTTCTTCAAGAGAAAATAGGGGAGCTCCATTGATTTCCAAATTTCCTCTATACTCCAAATCACTTCAATTCTCTTTGTACACTCCACCAGAGGATCAAGTTGAGTCTACTCAACATTTTCCCAAGCTCCAAAGGCAAGGAAAGGCTCGCCTAGATCAAAATCGAGCTCACAAAAAGGAGGGATTGGCCCATAGAGCAAACTACTCAAACTCAGGAGCTAATTATGTCAACATAGCTTCATCTCAACCAGATGAAGCTCCTCCAAAGAAATCGAGCATCGGTGAGGTATGGCATTTTTCGACCACTAGACTTAAGGTGTGTTGGTCCTTCATAAAAGAAAGTTTAATGGCATGAAGTTTCAACTATTGGATGTGATCTTCTATGCTTTGTGATGGTGTGTGCAACATTTTATCTCAATCTAAGCTCAATCGAGCTCGGATCAGGGCTTAGATCATGGACGGTTCCTATGATTCACAAGCTTTGGTAAGGATGGATCTCTGAACATCCATCCACGCATTTTGGTTAGACGATCGAGATTAAATGCATGTTTTAAATCTGATTTATTCTTTTAAAACCACGGGGTTATTCTTGGCATTCGATCTTTGATAGAATGACGGTGGCTAAACTGCGGATCGCCACCACATGTCGTGTCGTGAGGTGACGTTTAAGTGATGGCTCACCGCACGATGCATGGAAAGTGCACTGACTACCACCGTTGCATGTCGTGCAAGGATTAAGGGTTTTAATTAGGTTTTAATTAATTCTAATTAATCCTCAAAGCTTTAAAAATTCATATCTCCCTAAATAAAAATAATAAAAATATGAGGTAAATTTTCACTGAAAGATAATTCAATCTAGAATATTCTAAAATTAGTCTTAATGAATTTTGAATTGTATCTTTCTCTGATTTTCCCTTTTAATGGAAATATTAATTTTCTAATTACTCCTTAATTAATCCTCTAATTAATCTCAAACTTCTTGGGTATATTTTGGGGGATGAATTCTGCCTCCCCGAATTTTCTTGGGATTTATTGGTAGTTTAATTGGGGGAATTGCAAATTCATTTCCTAATTACCCCTTAATATAATTAAGGATAATTAAGGGTTGGATTAGTATTTTAACCCCTTATTGAAGTTAATTAAGATTTGATTCAGTGAATAGGAGGTTTAGGGAAAAATTTTGGGGCATCTCCCTTAAGCTATTCCCTAAACCCCATTTTCTTTCCTAATCTTCTCTTAATTAAGGGTTAATTCACTAATTACCCTCTTATTTAATTTCTTAAAATCTATAAAACATTCCAAAACTTAATTAATCTACATTGGGTAGATGCTTAGGTGTTCAAAAACCTAAGTTCAATTAAGGAAATCAAAAATCAACTTACATGTGTGAGGGGTGTTTTGAAATTACTTAAGTTAAACCCCTTAGCTTAATTAACCATTAATCATGAGCCAAATTGCATTAGGTCCTTTTATTCCTAGGTGCATTAAAATTTAAATTCCTTGTGAGGTTTTATGTCATCTCATTGGCTCATAATTACTTAGTTAACTATGCTAAGGTGGTGTAGGTAAGGGTTAATTAACATGTTTAATTCATATCTTAACCTAATAAAAATATAAAATGGATATAATCATTTAAAAATTAAAAAAAATCTAAAACACATGTGGGAATGGGTTAGGAATAGTAAACACAATCCACATTTTCAAAATTGAATCAAATTCAAAATGAAACAAAAATCACATTGAATAAACTTTGGTTTACTTTAAGCTTTCTTATTTCATAAGATTGTCTTTATGATTTAATTAAAGTGAATGTGTTTACATGTTGTAATTACTTTAGTTCTTTACAAAACATGGTAAATATGTATGTCATGTGGTTTCATGCATCCATATTTTTCAAAAATCAAGTTTAAAATGAAAATGTTTACTTTAAGTCATATTGCATGTGTTGGCTAAAGTAAGAATATGAGTGGCTATTATCACTATTAAATTCAAATTATTTTTAAAACATATGAATCAATTATCAAAACTAAAAGTGTGTTACTTATATCTTAATTATAAGTTTTCATGTGAGTAAGATATAAGGATGTGCTTAGTATAGGTTTTCCTTCTCTTCTCTTTTAGTATAGTTTTGAATAGGATTTGGTAAGGTGCATGGTTCATTTGAAAAGAACCTAATACTTGCCTAATTCCATATCCTATTCATTCCTATACTATCACTTAAGAAGGATACTTATGCTTGCACATATAAATTCATTAACAAACCAAATCAACTAATACAAATTTTTGCATTCCTTCTTTTCCATTCATTTCTTTTGTACACATATTTGTATTTAAGGAAAGTGGTATATTAGTCTGGACAACCCTGAGGCTGCAAGGCTTTAAGTAGCTCTAAGTATGTCTTGTACCTTACACCTCTGGTTAATAATGTTGCTATACTCACTTATGCATTTCTTATTTTCATGTGTGCATGTGAAAATTGGATAAGAAATCCTTCCTACTTAATGAAAATCATGCATCATAAACTTTCAAATTTCTTTAAATGAATCACTTAGCATGCATCATAAAGTATGTTAAACATTCTCATTTGTGTGTATAGATATGCTTAGGATTCATTCATATGCATGTTATACATGTTGGGAACCTAAAATATGAATCCACTTTAGAAATTATGTAGGTTTAGGAAGGAAAGAGAAGTTCTCTTCTCTTTTTCTCTCTTCATAATTTAGTAATTAATTGTAGGATTCACTTGAACCTAATCAAAACATAAAATAAAATCAACTCGAAATAATTAAATCACTTAAATGAAACCCTTCTCTAAGTTGAACATGCTTCACACTTAGAAAATTCTTACTTAAAGCCATAGCTAAGCATACCACACAAACCTCCAAAGCACACACATTAGGCTAAGTCACCACCTCTAGCTTTAGATTAGGATGGTGCATAGTTTGATGCTTGCTTTTATTTTCTGATATATGTTTTACTCTAGATGTTAGGATGTATATGTGTAGAATAAATGGTAGGGCGATCTTAGTCTAACCATTATCTTCTACAGGGGATTGCGCTTAAGGGGCATTATAATAAATAAAAATATAAATGCATTTGTTGTGTAGGTGCTTATACCCCTAAGCATAATCCAATAGGCCAGGTGGACTTAGTCACCCATGTGTGGGGTGATAAGTCCAATATACATGCTTGAGATTTGGTGGTTTGTTTAGCTAACATTTGTTTCGCAGGTGTTAGCTAGATTTATTTTTTATTTTCATGTAAATTTTGTAATTAGGATTTTGGAATGATTGTTATGGGGATTAGGATGAACATTGGTCATAAGTTCTTATCTTATGCACCATGTGAAGCCTTTGGAGCATCCACCTTCCAACCATCCAAAAGAAGGAACCAAAGAAGAAAGAAGAAAAAAAGAAGAAAGAAGAAAAGAAGAATGAAGAAATGAAGCTTGAAGGCCCCCAAAACAATGAATTCCTTACTAAATTATATTTAATTCATTTGTAATCTAGGTTGTATAAAGGTAGAGCTCGGCTCCCTAATTTATTTTTTTGGTTTGTATAGTGATAGCTGACCATAACATCCTCTTATTCTTTTGAGATTAGCATTATAAATTGATTGATGATTTGTTTTGGTTGTGCATTAAGTGACATACTTTTCCAAGTTTTTTTCTTACTTTATGTATGGCCTAGATGTGGATTAGGCTCTTAGAGAAAAATAAATATTTTTCCAAACTAAACAACTCAAAACTAAAAATAAAGAACTCATAACCTCACCTAAAGCTTAAGTTAAAAATCAAGATAAAAGAATTAGCAATCCCTTAGCTGGATGAGTACTTATTTTATAACATCATGCACAAATGCGTCTTATTTCATTCTTGATTAGAGGGCTTCCACCTATGCCAGAGAAACTTGACTTGACCTTTGAGAGCCATGGTGGAAACACACCTCCTCCCTTCTCGCTGATTTTGGCTGGTAACTTTATTTCTCATGCATTAGGCATATGAATCCTATTAGCCTGAGTCAAAATAATTATCCAAAAATAAAAATAAAATGAAATCTGAATTGCATTAGATTTAGGTCATTTGAAGCATGTCCTTACATGATCTAGTCTCTTTAGGGAGTGAGTTTAAGGACTTAGTCTCTTTCTAAATAAAAATAGCCTAGCTATCTTGCATAAAACATATGACTTGCCATATTTAAAATTAGGAGTTAGTTAGCGACCACCCCTAGGGTTGTAAGTCCAAGCTCGTGGTTTGTCCTCTCTTATGGAGGTAAACCAAATACCCATTTTTCCTTAGATTTAGGTTGTGCTTTCGGCCCTCACCAAAGCTCTCTAGATTTAAGTTATGAGGTTACTTCTCCCCTTTGTGGGCAATAAGCTTAAATCCTCACCTCTTAGGCATTTCCTTATTCTTGTGTTATGGAATCATAAGTCCTAAATTTCTAATGAAAAATTCAACTCAAAAAATTAAATCAATTTCAAAAATGTAAAGCCCAATCATAGGATAGTTTGAGATGCTTGCTAAGTTTCCTGGCATCGTGAGTATCTCCTACTTATCTTTCTTTTGGCTTCGATAATAAATCCCTCTCTTTGATCAATCCCATTTGATCTTCCAAAATAAACTAATCAATTGATAGTTCTTTCATATTGAAATCTTTGAAGAACAATGATCATTTTTACCTTGAGAGTATTCTTAAGGGATCTATCCCTTAGGATGTAATTAACTATGGGGCTTGCCCACAGAGAACAATAAACCCAAATTAAAATAAACCCTACTTTACTTTTCTATGTAAAGTAGTGGAAGAATCTCTTATACATATGTAGGCCCATTATCCTTAGGAGTCCTTATTGAGGTGATTAGGTCCATTAAAGGGTAGTGACTTCTATCTCTCAAGATAGTATACTATTCCTTGATGATGTACCCAATCACCTGAATAAGCACATCTATGGATCTGCATGGCATCCAAAAAAGATGAATTTTTATATTCTTGCTTTTCACCCACAGATTGAAAGCGACTATATAGAAATTTTCTTCACCAACAGATTTTTCTAGCAATTCCGATGGGGATGGCTCATCTCTCCATCTTTGGTAACTGATCGTTGTCTTCAAGTATCGATAGTGGGTTTGTACTTTAGTATGAATCTGAGACTATCTTTCTTTTCATTGGAACTTAGCTTATTTCATCCTTAAGTTAAGTTAACCAACATCCTTAGGTTTTAGGACCTCACCCCGTCTTAGTCTTAAAACCCCCATTGGGTTCTCTAATGGATAAAAATAAAAAAGATCTAAATAAAAAGAAAACATTTAAACACTTCCTTCTTATCATTTTTATAATAAGGAAAGGTTCATTCCAAAATGATAAAAATAAAATAAATTTTTTATAAAAGTCTTACTTTTCAAAAAAGCACCGTTTCCAAAAATGCACATAATAAAATATTTTCCACAAAAATTTTAACACGCTCATTTAACAATTCTCATAATTGTTACATGTAGGAATTTTTAAAAATAAAACTAACAATATTTTCCAAAAGCACAAATGAACATCTTCCTTCAATCCATTTTGATGAAGATTTCAATTTCAAAATAAAATGAACAATCATCTTTCGAAAAATCATAATTAAAAATAAAACTTTCAAAAAGCACATATGAACCTTTGCATTCAATAAACTCACACCTATTTGTATGAAAGTTTCATTTTTCAAACAAAAATTAAAATTTTCAAAAGCACATATGAACATCTTCATTTAATATACTCAAATTTATTGAATGAAGATTTCATTCCCAACTGAAAAATGATATCATTTAGAAATCCCGCTTAAACATATCCCACATATGATTGAGTTGGAATTCCCTTTTTCAAAAAGCAATAATCACACACAAAACAAATTTTTTACATTTCAAAAATAAGATTGGTCTCCATTCCTACATACCCAAATTTGTTGAATGGAAGTCCTCTTTTCAAAAATTAAAACTTAATAATCATATTTTCAAAATTTAAACACATTTTGGAACTTCATTTAGCATACTCAAATTTGTTAAGTGAAGTCTCCAAACTTCAACACTAAAAATTTTCAAGCACATTTGGAATTTCATTTAGCATACACAAATTTGCTGAATGAAGTCTCTAAATTCAAAACAAAAAAAATTTTAAGCACCTTTGGAACTTTATTCTTTAGCATACCAAATTTGCTAAGGAAAAGTTTCCATTTTCAAAACCAAAACACAAAAATTTTGAACACATCTTTTAGAATTTCATTTAACATACTCAAATTTTCTAAGTAAAATTTCTATTTCACAAAACTAAGTGAGGCTTCATCTTTAGCATACCATATTTGCTAAAGTAAAGCCTCCACTTTTAAAAAAATAAATCAAAATAAAAAAATGAAACACGTTAGGATCTTCTTAGCATACCCAAATTTTCTAAGAATCCTATTTTCAAAAATCAAACAAAAAACACTTGGATTCTTCACTTAGCATACCTAAATTCACTAAGAGGGAACTCCAATTCTTAAAATAAAAATAATAATTCAACTGAAAAGAAATAATCATTTTCAAACACTTCACTTAGCATACCCAAATTTGCTAAGTGAGTAAAATTCCAAAATCATCAAACAAAACCAAAATCAATTGACCCTTACTTTAATATACCCAAATTTGTTAAAGGAAAGGGTCCTCAAATAAAAATCTCTAAATTCAAACAAACATGAACCTATGGAAGCATCCTTCTCAAAATATTTGAATCCACTTTTCAACATACCCAAATTTGTTGAAGTTGGATTCATATTCAAAAAATTCCTCTTTCAATCAAATTTCTAAATCTTCTCTAATTCATTTGAACCCCACTTAACATTTCCAAGATGTTGGGTGTGGGTTCAAATTTCCAATTCAAATTCAAAAAAAATCAATAAAGATAGAAATCTAATACAAACTCATTTTCTATTGCAGATTCTTACCATCAGTTACAATGTAGTGATAGTTCAATTTTTGAGTCTTTACAGTTGATCTGAGATGGCAGGCTCACAAAAATTTATTTTCACTTTCCCTCATGGCATGGATTTGGCTTTGGACCAAGCCTACTTCCCCTGATTGGATCATACACATCTTATCCACTTTGGTAGGGGATTTGAGGGAGCAAGGATTACATGTGAGGGCACTCATCACAAGAGACCATGACCGCAGAAGCTTGTCATCCGATTGATCTACCTTCCATCTCGACATCTCCTCATTGAAGAGGAAAGTAGTGGCAATCCCACAAGCTTTAGTAGTCTGAAGGCGTTAGCCCAATTTAGTCCAGGTTTCTAGTGCTCAGAGGGCTAGCACCCTCATCGCACCTTCTAAGGGTAAGGCTCCTTTGATTTCAGGGATTGCCTCCCCTACTTTTGAGTATGGGTCTAGCTCTCACTCCTCTTATCCTACCAGGATATAGTGTAGGAACAAAAATTGCATGATCAAGCAGAATCATACTAGGATTGCCAGAGAGATGGAGGCAGCCGCTCATTTAGCTGTTGAGGAGTTTCCTATTTTTACTTCACCACTGATTACAACAAACCAGTTTCATCCTCTCTCTTGGTTAGACAGAGAGAATGTCAGGAGGATTTGATCATCTCCATCAGTGGCCTAGCATCATCCATCAGTTACTAGGAGCAGGAGGTTGTATGCCAGCCTCTGATCAGCCTTTGCACTAGGTGAGCTTATGCATGTTTAGAGTCCGCAGCTCAATTTGATCAAAGATCCATTATCCTTCGTAGTGTGGGAAAACATAACTGTCAGGAGAGGGCTAGGGAGGCCCATACATCTGCTCTCATTACTAGTAGCGAGAAGGTTCAATCACCGATTTCTTATTGATTTTCGGCTGCTACACACAACCATACACAAGATCTTACTTACTGGGACCAGTCATCACAGGACGATAGCTCCTATTCATAGAGAGTCAGTGGTGTCTCCACCACACCACTCTACCCCCCATTTTCCATCACCAGTCCAGGTCATAGCATCTCCAATTCCATTAAAGGTCATGAAGGGCCATATCTAGGGAGAAGCACACTGGTTATCCGGATCCAAGGGATCCTACTATACACCATCTGTGGCGAGATGAGCTTTTCGCTCAACCTTCTACCCAATGGTGGTAGAAGAGTGGTAACCCAAGCATAGTGGTTGTCCCTTCACCAACTCACTACAGGATGTGGAGATGGTGGTGAGGTCGAGATGATGTCAGCATGGGATTATGGAACTCCTAGAATGTCACCTGCTCATACCTAGTGACAATCAGGAGTGTCTCTCATCTAGTGAGTATAGTCCTCATAGAATTGACTCCCAAGAGGTGATGTGATGTCATTAAGAGCAGTGATCACATCACCAAGATATTTAGTGTGATTGATTATACTTTAGATGAGATAGTGGCTCATTATTTCATGGAAAAGAAGGAAATTCTAGGGTACGATTGCTCAGATGAGGAGAAGGTTAGCTTCGATCCCAATGAAGAGGACTTGTTGGGAGACTCAGCTGGAGTTTGAATGGTAGATACTAGAGGATCTCTTCTTAGGGAGCAGTAGGCCATGGAACGTGATGAGGTTGATCAAGAAGACACAGCCCAAAACCTTTGATATCAGTTGAAATAAAAAGATGAGCAGATAGATAGAATGGCATAGTAGTTAAAGGACTTGTTAGTAGTAGTTTGACTTGAAACAAGCCCATTCATCTACTACGGACATTAGTCACTGAAGTCTTGGACCCAACCAATACCTTACCTCCCATTGAACAAGGTAGCACTAGCATGTATAGGGAGGTAGTGGACCTCCATACAAGGAAAAGACATAAAATCCATGGTTGAGCAGCAAGTGAAGGAAGCGTTGGCTCAAGCCCGGGGAGGATCATCTGTTCCAAAGGGTAGACCCTACCCGGAGGAATTTGATGTTATCTAATATCCTAAGAGTTTTGTGCCACCTTCCATCAAAATATTTGATGATAGTGGAAACCCAAGGCAGCACATAGCACACTTCATGGCCAATTATTACAATGCTTGTGGTAGCGATGCTTTGCTTTTTTTGCCTTTTTGTTAGTAGCCTAGCAGGGATTTCTTTCGATTGGTATGTTGAACTGCCCAACAATTTAGTAAAGGAATTTACTGAGTTAGAGCAACTCTTTATCAAGAGGTTTGCTAGATCTCAGTAAAGAGTTACTATAAGTGATCTCGTTTCAGCACAATAACACCCAAGTGAGTCCCTTGTTGATTATATTCTCTGATGGCATAACCTGTGTATGAAATGCAAGCCACAGCTATCTGAGCAGCATATCATTGAGATTCTTTTGAAGAATATCCATGGCTTGATTGCCTTCATGCTTAAGGGCTTCACCATCAAGACATTTGAGAAGCTAATTAATAAGGTGACTAGTCTATAAGGAGAGGCCAAATAGTTTCCTTTTCGAAATCAGTTGTCTAAAGCAAAGCCACAAAAGGTCTATGAGAAAAAACCAAATGTAGTGATAGCAGTAGATAAGGGGAAGTAGCCAACTAGAGATCAGTCTGAGAGACCATGACCTTAGTAGCCTCCACCTCCTTTGTCACCACTGAGACAGCCCTACTGTCCTCCATAACAACCTCTATGGCCAGCACCGCCGCCTCCTCAACCATACCACCAGCAACAGTGGCGTGCATACCCACCGCCAGGTAGCTGTGGTCCACCTACTCTTTTAGATAAGCTTAACAAAACTTATTCATTTAAGAGGGAGGTAATCCGAAATATCTTTAAGAATCTCTTAAAGAAGCCAGATTTTTAGCTTCCCGAGCCTAAGAGACTGGAGGAAGTAGGCAAAAGTAATGATCCAAACTTTTGCCCCTACCACTATATGCTAGGCCATATTTTCGAGGATTGCTTCACATTCAAGGACTAGCTTGAACATAGTTTCAAGATCGGTGCTATAGTTATCCTAAAGGAATACCTTGTGGAACAACCATCCAACTCCATTAGGGTAATCCTTGGGGATACTTGTGATCCTTCCACAACCAAAGAAGGTTGGGATATTTCTTTATACAAAACCTCTAAGAAGATTGTCCAAAAGATCAAGAAGCTTTTCTTATAGGTGCCTGAGTCAGCTCAAACCTCCAACATCAAGGAAGGTTTGTAAGTTTCCAATGCCAACTCAAGGAAAGGAGGAGCTCAGCAGCAATAGCAGCATGTGTCAGCTCAGGATAGCCCATTAGCGCAACCACTGACTAAGTCCAGCCTCCAGCCTACAGTTGCAGCTTTCACACTAGCAACTTCTTCCACTTCAGCTAGCTCATCTTCTTCTGCTAGTAGAACTCTAGTATCAGTGAATAAGGGCATCAAATCTCTCACCCCCTCACTTTATTTGACTTTTTACTTTGTACCTTCAAACAAATCCAAGAAATTGAAGAATAAAGAATCTATCACTTCTGATGGGTTGACCTCTTCTATTCCTAATTATAACTCTTCAAGTAAAAATAACTATAACAATTCCGATCTTCCTCTTTCTGAATCAGAGTTAGACTTTCCTACTCGGAATACCATAGATTTTCCTCTTGAGATAGACTTAGAATCATCCAATTTTGAGGGTCCTATAGGAGAAGCTGTAGGTGAGCCTGATATGCAGGTAGAACCTTCCATTACCCTGCCATAAGAGATCACCGAAGTCAACCTCCGAAGTGGAAAGGTTCTACCTCCTAGGGCAGCACCTCAAGATAGAGAGAAATAAGTCATTAGTACATAAGATCGAGAAGCCCCTCCACAGGATGCTCCACCCTTGGACATGCTTATGGAGGATCAGGCCAAGGTGGACTATAATGTCCTTTTTCATCTAAGAAAGTTATCATTTAAGCTAAACATATACGATGCCCTTATCTTATCCAAAGAGATGAGGGAATCACTAATCAAGGCTCTCCTTGATCCTAAAATATGCTTAGCTCAGCTGACCGGTATAGGTGAGGAAGCACATTACACAAAAGAAGCTCAGGGGATCACCTTCACAAATGAAGACCTTCTTCTAGGAGACTTAGAGCACAACCGTCCCTCCACATCATAGTTGACATGGACAGGTTCAGACTTGCCAGAGTTCTTATGGATCCAGGTGCATCGATGAACATTATGAGTCTAAAGACCCTTGCTTATTTAAGGATCAACATCTCTACACTTCGAAGAGATTAGATAATATTGAGAGGATTCAATGAACAAGGTGAGCAAGCTTTAGGTTCTATAGTGTTACCGTTGGAGATAGGTGACTGGAAGACTAAAGCTAAATTTTACATCATTGATTTGAATACTTCATTCACTACTTTGCTTGGTAGTCCTTGGATACATTAGAACAAGATCATTCCATCCTCCCTCCATAAGTGCATCAAGTTTAGAAAAGATGGGATTAAATATCGGGTCAATGGAGATGAAAAGCCATTTCCAATTAGAGAGGATGAGATTTATGAAGATGCGACTTCCTCAAGACACCCTTTCTCATGAACTTGGATAAAATTCAAACTCAAAATTAAAAGAAAATGAAGAAAAAGAAAAGATAAAAGAGAAGATAAGAAGAATGAAAGTCTAAGTGAACAAGGAAGGGGAACTGAAGAAGAAATAGATCCGCATATTACATTCCACCCACAGTTCATTCCATCATATGGACATGTGGGTAGGAGGGCTCAACCTCCACCGTAAAGAGGAGGTAGAAGAGGCGTTCTAGAGGTGGAGACCCTAGTTGGCCATCAGCCAACAAAGGTCATGTTCCAGTTCATAGGAGTACCCCTACTATTCACATAGACTTGGAATTCAACTCAGAGGACGTGTATAATGTGATTAGTATACCAACCAACCCTTCTCAGTGGGTTCCATTGGAGGTGACTTTCTCTCCAGATAGAGACGAAGACCAGGCCTCCAGGCAAAGCAAAGTATTCGAATCTGGATTATATGAAACTATTAGACAGTAGTAGGGAACCTTAGCTCTAACCTCACTTACATCTTAAAAAGTTGAAGGTTTGATAGTTAAGGAAATACCTAAGTCTTCCAAAGGACAAGCGAGGTTCTTTTGGGATCATCATCCTCAAGTCCTGAAGTTGATATAAAACTTGAGGAGGATTCATTTAAAGAATTAATGGAATTACCATTTGACTTTTACTCGCCTTGTATTCATAATCTTATACAAAAAGTTTTAGTTCCTCATACATGGTCCAAGCACATATCAGAGTACTTTGAAAAGCTATGGAACAATATAGGCAGGGAAGCACAATCAAGAGCAGGACTAGGATTCAGTACAGTGGGTCTAGTTGATGATGATGATTACTGCTTATTTGTTACCAATCATGTGGAGTCTAATAGGTTCTTCTCACACAACACCAACTCTTATAAGAATGTGTGTTTAGAAGCCTTAAATGATCCTGATGATATCAAATCAAAGAGGCACCACCAGAATTTGAAGAGGAGATACATTCAATAATTGACAAGCATAAAGAAATCAACCTCGGGATAGAAGAAAATCCACGCCCGATGTAAATCAATTCATTTCGGAATGAAGAAGAAGTCAATGACTTAGTTAGGCTATTGACTAAGTTTGAAGACTACTTCACATGTAGTTATAAAGAGATGCCCAAATTATCTATTGATGTTGCAGTCCACAAGCTAGCAATAGATCCTAACGCTACTCCTATTAAGCAAGCTCCTAGATGCATGCGATTAGAAATTTAACAATAGGTCATTTATGAAGTCAAGAAATTGATCGATGCTGTTTTCATCTAAAAAGAAAAATATCCTACCTAGTTAGTCAGTGTTGTCCGAGTTAAGATGAAGAATGGACAAATTCACATATGCATCGATTTTAGGGACTTAAATAAGGCATGTCCTAAGGGTGAGTTTCCTCTTCCTATACCAAAAATAATGGTAGACATTGCCTCATCTCATGCAATTTTCTCCTTCATGGATGGGTCATCTGGC
Organism: Cymbidium sinense; assembly: GCA_021442155.1. Lineage (NCBI taxonomy): Eukaryota > Viridiplantae > Streptophyta > Magnoliopsida > Asparagales > Orchidaceae > Cymbidium > Cymbidium sinense. Next base: position 24,388,057 of record CM038229.1, read on the forward strand.
AATAACCAAATCAAGAAGTCTCTTGAAGATGAAAGAAACACTACTTTTCTAACCCTGATTGTAATCTTCTGTTATAGGGGTGCCTTTCAGCCTTAAAAATGCTGGTGCTACATACCAATGGGCCATGACTCAAATCTTCAATGAACTCTTCCATCATCAGATTGAGTGCTACATTGATGATATAGTAATCAAGAGTAGAGAAAAGGAAGACCATCTCTTTGACTTGAGAGTAGTTTTCAAATAGTTAAGACAATTTAACCTCAAAATGAATCCCCTGAAGTGTGCATTTGGAGTAGCTCTAGGGAAATTCCTTGGGTTTGTAGTCTGACACTGGGGAATATAAATAGATCCAGAAAAGATCAACGCTATCTTAAAAATGCCACCTCCTAAGAGTTTAACTCAACTCAGATTCTTTCAAGGATGGCTGGCATATCTAAGATGCTTTATTTCCATCCTATCAGGGAGATGCATGCCATTTTCAGCACTTATTAAAAAGGATGCCAAGTTCAAGTGGGATGATAAATGTCAGCATACCTTCGAAGACATCAAGCAGTATTTTTTAAAGCTGCCAATTCTAGTAACCCCTATCCTGGATATGCCACTTATCCTCTACACTGCTGCATTGGATGACTCTCTCGGTGCTTTGTCGGCTGAAGCCAATGATGAAGGGAAGGAGAATGCTCTACTACCTCAGTCGTCATCTGATTTCTGCTGAAGCAAACTATCCACCTATTGAGAAACATTGCCTAGCTTTGATCTTTACTTCCCAAAAGCTATGACAATACATGCTTTCTTATAAAGTCAACTTGATCTCCAGAACAAATTCACTATAATATCTCATGACATGACCAACGCTATCCAGATGTTTGGCACTATGGTCCATGATCCTTTCACAGTTTGACATCACATTCTTACCCCTCTGTGCGATAAAAGGACATGCATTAGCAGATTTCTTAGCAGCACACCCACTTCCTGTTGATTCTCTGCTTAGTGATAATCTCCCCGATGAACAAATAATGAACTTAGGAGAGGCCCGCAACCAGCGATGGGAGATGTATTTTGATGGTGCAGCTTCTTTTCATAAATGAGAAGCACCACGATCTATTCTCCCAGGAAAGACAAGGGTAGGAATAGTTCTTCTAACTCCAGATCACGATGTGATGAGATTCTCATACTATCTTTCCAACCCCTGCATCAACAATGAAGTCTAGTATGAGGCTTTGATTGCTAGTCTGAAGTTAGTCATCACTATCAGTGTCAAGAGCATCAACAACTTTGGGGATTCTCAGTTAGTCATCAATCAGATTGTTGGGTCCTACAAGGTTCCCAAACCCAAGCTTCGTCATTACTACGAGTATACCATGAAGTTGTTGGTCCAAATTTTTGAAGTCACCGTCTACAAGGTTCCCCGAGTAGAGAACGTAGTAGCAGATGCTTTGGCCAAACTTGCCAAAGAATTGGCATGTCCAAAAGATGAGACCATTTCAAAAAAGTTCCAAAATCGACAAGTCTTATCCCTTATTGATGTTGAACTCATCGAGAGAATTTCTCTTGAAGCGAAGGTTGCGGTTGCCAAAATGGACAATGAGCTAGATTGGAGACAACCATTCATAGATTACTTGAACACCAGTAAACTATCTCAAGGAAAGTCACAAGCCCATCAGGAGAAATAGAGAGCTCTCTCCTACACTCTTGTTGATAGCACCTTATACCACTAGTCCTTTGACCAAATGTGGGTATACTATTTAGACAAACACGAAGCCCATGAGATTATAACTGAGGTACATTCAGGTCTATGTGGAGCACATCAATCCAGTCTGATGATGAAGATGAAGATCAAACAACTATGATACTACTAGCCTTCGATGATTATAGACTGCATGGACATAGCAAGGAGATGCCATCAGTGTCAGGTACATGGTGTGGTCCTCCACCAACCACCCAACATTATACACCCTACATTGGCTTCATGGTCATTTGAGTGTTGGGGTACCGATATTATGGGTCCGATCAATCCTCCTTCTTCCCAAGGGGCATCAATTCATCTTAGCTGCCACTAACTACTTTTCTAAATGGGAAAAAGCCATCCCACTCAGAGAGGTCACTGCTCAGCATGTGCTTCAATTTTTTAGGAACCATATCATATATAGGTTTGGGGTGCCTCGATGAATTATATTCGATAATGGTACTACATTCAAAAGCATGAAGATCAATAGCTTTGCTAGAAGACATGGTATAGATTGGAGATACTCCACCATCTACTACCCTAGAGCAAATGGCTTAGTAGAAGCATTCAATAAAACTCTCATCCAGATACTAAAGAAGACTCTTGATGATAATAAATGACAGTGGAACGAGCAATTGGTTGAAGCCTTATGGGCCTACCGCACCATATACCGAACTCTAACTCAATCTATCCCATTTTCCTTAGTGTATGGGTCTGAAGCCGTTCTACCTTTAGAAGTTTAACTCCCATCACTAAGGATAGCATTGAGTAGCCAGGTCACTACAGAGAAGAATACAAAATTAGGGTTAGAAGAGCTTGAAGATTTGGAGGAGAGTCACCTATGAGCATGCTAGAACCTCGAATTGTATAAAGTCAAAATGATTCAAGCTCACAACAAGCTGGTTTGTCCTAGGTCTTTTCGAGTAGGAGAACTTATGTAAGTCCTAAGGAGACCAATTGTTGCCTATCAAAAGATGGGAGGCAAGTTTGAACCCACTTGGGAAGGCCCCTATGTCATAGAGAAGGCCTACCAAGGAGGATCTTATCAGCTTATTGATTGTAAAGGGGAACACTCGATGCTTCCAATTAATGGGCTCTATCTAAAGAAATATTACCCATGAAATAAATTATGTTTGAAAATAATTATTAATAAAAATAACCAAAATTAGATTCCATGGCTTAAATCTACTCTTCTTTTGAAGCGTTGTTTGCTTGCCTTGCGAATCCACCGTGACGTGTCTAGGGTAGGTGTAAGAGTCCCCCAATGGCATCCTATCCATCTTTCATGACACAAACACAATCTCCTGATGCTATTAGAATAGGTGTAAGAGAACTAGAGAGGTATCCTATTTCGGTTAGCACAACTAAGATATGTGTGAGAGAACCCAAGCGCCATCTTTTCTTAGTGGGAATCTTATTTGCCATCAGTGACACTATTTCATCAAAACTCCTAACATGTTTAAGGTAGTTGTAAAAGTCCCACAGAGGCATCCTATTCCCTTTAACACAACCACAAAATTAAACACAAATCTTTTGTCTTGAGCTATTTTGATGTGGGAGCAAGCCCTGTGGCACTCACTCATTAGCTGCTCTAGGTCGGGTCTACATGCTACCTTGCTAGTATGTCACCCCAGTGGTCACTTATTTGGAAGATGTGAGTCCCCATATTTTCTTCCTAACCTGACCATTGTAAACCAACAAGTGCCTTGTTAGTTTGGTAGTCTACACTGCCCAGCTAGTAAGCTACCTCATGTTGACTTTACTAAAGAAGATGTGAGTCCCCATGCTTTCTTCTTGAACTAATCCTCATGATCTAACAAGGTTGAGTATATTTGAGGTCTGGGATTCCACTAGAGGCTCCTTTCCTCCTGACTATGTTTGAACCGATATAAGTCCCCCAATGGCATTCACTCAAGAGCCCTAGGTCGAGATACCCTGCCAAGACAAACTATCCCAAAGAATCGCCTGCTATAGGAGGATGTGAGTCCCCAAGCTTTCTTCCTACGCTGATTGTGGAAAACTGACATGCACCGTAGGTTGGTTGATGTTCGCTATGTTGATATCGACTCACCCAGTGGATACACCACTCTTGGCAGATATGAGTCTCCGCACTTTCTCCTTGAGTTGGCCACCAAATATCTATTGGATATATGACTAGCCATGTCATGTTCTCCAAGGTTTTAGATTAAGTCCTTAGAGGCCCATTCCTTGCGGGCACTCTATTTGGATCACATCCTTTGCGACCCCATTTAGACACTACCCGGGATACTATTGGATTGGACTGTTCCCCTTTCCTAGTAATCACCCCTGTGGTCAGAGAATTTCTTTAGCAGAAGTGTAGATTCTCCCTTGGTTTAGTAAATCTGAGATAGTTCTAGGCTAATATGAGCTCCTTCTCAGTTTGATCCCTAGCAAACTAATAGGGTCCATGATAAAAAAAACTAAATAAATAAATAAAATTAATTTTCTTATTGATTTGGAATTCAAGCCCCCCAAGGGCCCCTTTTCCCAAGCAGGCATCCTATCTTTAGGGCAGTGTCAGCATAACTCCCTATAAGAATTGTCTGACTACCTGAGTTGAGATAAATCCCCGAGTCGATACTCACTCCGTAGTAACCCTTAGGTTAGGTTCAATCTATTTTTCCAAAAGCAGGTTACCCATTAGGTGGGGTTGGCTACATGAATCCTTTGCTCCATTGTGTCCTATTATGTGTCAAATTCTCATTTAATTCAAGTATACTAAGATCATTTTTTATACATCTTAACCAAGTCTTTTTAGGTCTACCTCTACCTTTCTTAACATAAGGTAAATCTAATGCATCTACTCTCCTAATTGGGTCATCGGACGGCCGACGCTTTATGTGGCCAAACCATCTAAGGCGACTCTCCCTAATCTTATCTACCACTGGAGCTACTCCAACTTTTTCCCGAACATACTCATTTTGCATTCTATCTCTAAGAGTAAAGCCACTCATCCACCTGAGCATCCTCATCTCTGTAACACTTAACTTAGTCTTATGCTTCTCTTTTATTGGCCAACATTCTGCACCATAAGACATTGCAGGTCTTACCACCATCTTATAAAATTTTCCCTTAAGTTTAAGTGGAACTTTTCTATCACATAATAGGCCAGATGCATTCCTCCACTTCAACTATCCAACTTAAATTCTACTAATAACATCTCCATCTATTTCACCATCATTTTGAACAATAGAACCTAAATATCTGAATCGCTCACTCTTATTAATGACTTGATCACCTAAAGTCACAACACTACCACTAAAACTTCTACAACTAAAATTACACTCCATATATTCAGTTTAGATCTACTTAAACAAAACCTTTAGACTCTAAAGTTGACCTCCATAATTCAAGTTTCTGTTGAACTCCCTCTCTAGTCTTATCAACAAGAAGAATGTCATCAAGAAAAAGCATACACTAAGGTACATCTTCTTGTAAATGCCTCGTAAGAACATCCATAAATAAAGTAAAAAAAGATAAGGGCTTAATGTTGATCCTTGATGTAATCCAACCGAAATAGGAAAATATTTTTTCAATCCTCCTTGTGTTTGGACATAAGTAACAGCTCTAGTATACATATCCTTAATGACTTGAATATAACCAATATTAACTCCTTTCTATTCTAGAACTCTCCAAAGAACATCTCTTGAGACTTTATCATAAGCTTTCTCTAAATCAATAAATATCATATGTAGATCCTTCTTACTTTCTCTATGCTTCTCCATCAAACCTCTTAACAAATGTATAGCATCCATAGTAGATCTACGGCATGAAACCAAAGATTGTGAGAAACTTCTGTATCACATCGTAACCTATGCTCAATTACTCTCTCCCATAATTTTAATGTATGGCACATTAACTTAATTCCTCTATAATTTGCACACTCTTGTGCATCACCTTTATTCTTAAATATAGCAACCAACAAACTCTTTCTCCACTCATCTGGCATCTTTTTAGTCTTTAAAGTAACATTAAAAAAATTTGTAAGCCAAGAAATTCCTTGATCTCCTAAACATTTCCACACTTCTATATGAAAACTATCCATTCCTACTGCTTTTCCACATTTCATTTTTTTTAAAGCTTCACTAACTTCAGATTTACTAATACGACGATAAAAATGAAATTCTCTATTTTGTTTAGGGTATTAAGGTTGCTAAAATCAATCTTACTTTCAGATCCTCATTGAAAAGTTTATCAAAATACCTCATCCACCTATTTTCAATATCTTTTCTAAGAAAAGCACTTTATTATTTTCATCCTTAATACCCTCACTTGAACAATGTCTTTACTTCTCCTATCTCTTTGGTTGGCTAACTTATACATACATCTTTCACCTTCTTTGGTATCTAATCTATTGTATAAATCACTAAAAGCTAAATTTTTTGCATCACATATTGCATTCTTAGAATCTCTAGCCACTTTATATCTTTCCCAATTCTGAATTTTTACATCTAAACCAAGTTTTATAACAATGCTTCTTATTTCTTATCTTTTCTTGCATACTCTGACTCCACCACCAACTATTCTTATTAAAAGAAGTTTTTCCTTTTGATTCTCCAAGCACATCTTTAGCAACTTGCTTAATTTCACTTGATATTTTTTCCCACATAACGTTAGCTTCCTTATGAACATCCCAAATTCTAATTTCTTGTAGCTTGCTCTTAAAAATATTTTTATTTGTGTTCTTTAAGTGTCCCCATCTAATCCTAGGACAATAATTTAATTTATTTTTTCTCTTAAAACCTTTCATCTTAAAATCTAAAACTAATAGTCGATGTTGGGTACTTAAAATTTTACTTGGAATGACCTTACAATCTTTACAATCTAAATGATCTATTTTTCTTATCAAAAATAATCAATCTGTATTTTACTAGATCCATTTTTATAAGTAATAATATGTTCATCTCTTTTCTTAAATAAAGTATTAACAACTACAAAATCATAAGCTAAGGCAAAATCTAATATAGTCTTACCTTCTTCATTAGTCACTCCAAATCCATAACCATCATGAATACTTTTAAAATTTTCTACCACTCTACCAACATGTCCATTTAAATCTCCCCAATAAATACTTTTTCTTCAAGAGGTATCTTTTGTATTAATCCCTCTAATTCATTCCAAAATTTTTCTTTTGAGTTTACCTCCAAACCTACTTGAGGAGCATAGACACTTATAACATTGATAATTTTAGTATCAACAATAATCTTTAAAGCTATAATTCTATCTCCACATCTATTAATACTTATAACATTATCCTTCAAACTTTTATCTACAATCACACCTACACCATTTCTAATTCGACTTTTACCTGAATACCAAAGTTTAAAACCTAAACTATCAATCTCCTTGGCCTTCTCACCAACCCATTTAGTTTCTTGAACACAAAATATTTATCTTTCTATGAACCATAATATCTATTAATTCCATTAATTTACCTGTAAGAGTACCTATATTCCAAGATCCTAACCTAATTCTAGTTTCATGGACTAACTTCTTTGCCCACACCCTAAATCCTCCAAAATAAAAAAATTAAAAAATTAAATTAATCTTGACTACCTTTGAGTTGATCTAAGTTCCCCAATGGCATTCACTTAATAGTCAGCCCTAGGTTGGGTTCAATTTATTTTCTTGCCAAAAGATTACCCCAGCAACTGGTCTCCACGTTGGAGGATGTAAGCCTACTACACTTTCTTCCTAGTACAGCAGCTACATACCAAAAGGAATCCCTTTGGTTGGTTAGTCCTACTTCATGTTTACTAGACTACCCCTTTCGATTGGTAATTCTGAGTTAGGTTTTGGCCTCCGTGGATCCTACCTAGTGTAGTCCATCACAAATAAATAAGGTCCATCTCAAAATCCAAATCTAACAATTGAAACAAATTCAGCCTTCTACCCTTGTGAAAACTTCTCCTCAGTGAGACTTAAATCAAATCAAACCTCTCATCCCCTTGTAGATGACCTGATCCTGCTTCCCTAGTGGAAGGTTCACACTCCATCCCTTAGTGGATTCCTCCCTCTCTCTTATGTCTTGGACATAAGTAGAGGCACATTGCACTAATCTCTGGATTCTTTCTACACTTTGTGTTATGGATAGATTGTTTCTATTAGTGCTTGTGATCTCTGTTGATCATTTGATCATTGATCAATGTTCCTTATCAATCACACCACACCTATTGGACGCCATTTATTGACCTCATTTTTAGAATGAGCTCTCAACCCCTCTATCTTAGACATAGGACTTCTCTTAGACTTTACTAGTTCCTTAGTCTTAAGACACATCTAGTGATTAGGTGGACACTCAACCTAGCCCGAGAGGCTTAGAAGAGTTAGCCATAGCAATAGGTCTTGCTTTAGGGGTATTAGGAAAATTTGCCTACCCTCAGCTTGAACCACTCCTCACCTTTCTTCCTTAAAGTAAAACTCCAAATTAATCTTATTTGATTTTCTCCAAATTCAAATCAACTCCATGTGATTGAAATCCATGATTGAAATCCATGATTGAAACCCAAGAATGAAATTTCTTAGTCCAAATCTTTTCTAAGTCCTTAATTTCTTTCTTTAGGACTTAGCCTAAATCATGATCAAACCAAACCAAATCCTTGAGATTTTCTCATGACCCATTTATATTCTCATTTATATTCACATATATAAATGAAATATAAATTCAAACAAATCAAACTAAATTCTAAATTCAAAATCAATTCATGAAATTTCCTAAGTCCCTTAATTTCCTTCCTAAGGACTTGTCCAAAATCAAATCTAAATCAATTAAAACTCATGATATTTTCTCATAACTCATATATATTCTCATTTATATTCACATATATAAATGAAATATAAATATAAATCAATCAAACCAAATTCAAAAATTCAAATCCCTACTCCAAAATTTCCAAAGTCCTTTAAAATTTCCTTTTAAAAGACTTAGCTTAGATCATGATCAAATCACTTCAAATCCTTGAAATTTTCTCATGACCCATTTATATTCTCATTTATATTCACATATATAAATGAAATATAAATTCAAATAAGCAAAAAAATTTCCAAAAATCAAACTCAAATCCACTCAAAATCCAACCTAGGCCTTTCAAGTTAAAATCTTGAACTTAGCCAAATAAACTTCAAATCAAGCCAAACTCTTGATTTTCTTTCATGATTCAATCAACCCTACAATCATGAATCTAAATATAAATACAAACTTCAATCCTCAAATCAAAATCCAATTCAAAAATCAAACCCCAAATCCATTCATATTCTTCCTTTGAATATGAAATTATCAAATGTATCAAAACCCATTTGACTTCAAATCACTTGCAAATGGATTTATATTTCAATCATAAGTCCATATACAAGTTCAATCAAAATCAAATCAAGCTTTCACTAAGCCATTTGACCCACTTAAGCTTACTTGACCCAAAGTGACCTAAAGTACCCTTATGAGCCAAATTCTAATCCAAACCAAATTAGATTGAATCAAACACACCTATGCCTCTCATCATGATCAACAATCATCATGGGATGATCAATCAATCAAATTGGGTCAAACCAAGTCAAACCTAAGGGTTGACCAAGTCAACACTTAGCCAAAATGAAGCTTAACATACCAAAATCCACCATAGGCCGAATTGATTGAAACCATTGAACTAAGTTCATTCATGAACTATGTTTGAACTTGACCAAGTCAACATTTGAGCCTAACCTAGCCCAATTGGCCACTTGACCCAAGTTGACCCAACCTGACCTAAAGGGTCAAAATGTGTCAAAACTTAATCTAAGCCAAATTGACCCAAACCAATGGGTCAAGTTCATTCCAAGTTGAACTTGACCAAAGCCTCAATTGGCCAACTAGACCTAACCAAGCCCAATTGACCTTGAACCCAACTTGACCTAAAGGGGTCATGTTGAGCCAAATTATAACTTAACCAAAATTAATTGGAAACAAAGATACCAATCCACTTCATATGACTAACCAAGCCAAAACCTACCCATGACCTAGCTCAAATAGGTCAAATGGGTCAAATTGGCCAACTTCACTCATTTGACCTAAATGAAGTCATATGAGCGAAACACAAAACTGAACCAACTTGAATAAAACCAAAGCCACCAAAATACTTCAAATGGTCATATGAACTTGACCCAACCCTTGGTTTGACAAAATTTGACCAATTGGTCAACTTAACCCAAGTTGACCCATTTTGACCTAAATGGGTCAACATGAGCCAAACCATATAAAATAAACTCCAAATCAAATGAAATTTGGCAAACCCATTTTCTCAACATACCCAACATATTCAAATTAAAAAATTAGCCAAATGACCATCCTACCCCTAAGCCATAGAACAAATTTTGGTCAAATCGATGGGGAATTTGGTCAAGCCCTCTTCATATCAACTTGATACCTTCCTAATAGGTCAAGTGAACCCTATGGAGGGTGGTGCACCCAACCCAATGGGTATGGGTCAGCCCAAATGGACCCAAGGCCAAAACTGACCACATGGCTCAAATTGGCTATGTGTGAAACCTCCCTCCAGCCCATTTGAACCACATGGGAGGTTACCAATCCACTCCTTAGCTCAAACTGACCATGATCCAACCTCTAACAGCTCAAGTAGACCTTTCTATATTGGCAATTGGATCAAAATGGTAAACCATGCTTCGATCATCTGATTTCCATAGGGGGAGATATACTCTCCCTAATTTAATTCAATTCACACATGCTCATAGTCGATTGAGTAAGAGAGAGTGTTAGGAGCCATTAGAGAGCAATACTAAGCTTCTTAGAAGGGAATTGAAATCAACCATTCTCAGTTTTCTTCTAGGGAAAATAGGGGAGCTCCATTGATTTCCAAATTTCCTTTATACTCCAAATCACTTCAATTCTTTTTGCCCACTCCACCATAGGATCAAGTCGAGTCTACTCAACATTTTTCCTAAGCTCCAAGGGCAAGGATAGGCTCACTAAGATCAAAATTGAGCTCACAAGAAGGAGGGGTTGGTCCATAGAGCAAATTTCTCAACCTCAAGAGCTAATTCTTTCACGTTAGCTTCATCTCAACCAGATGAAGCTCCTCCAAGGGAATTGAGCATCGGTGATCAACTTTGGTGAGCTATGGGATTTTCTAACCACTAGACTTAAAGTGTGTTGGTCTTTTGTGAAAGAAAGTTTAATGGCATGAAGTTTCAATTGTTGGATGTGATCTTTTATGTTTTGTGATGGTGTGTGCAAAATTTTATCCCAATCCGAGCTCAATTGAGCTTGAATCAGGGCTTAGATCATGCACGATTCCTATGATTCACAAACTTTAGCAGGGATGGAGCTCTGGCCATCCATCCGCATGTTTTTGATGGACGATCAAGATCAAACGCACATTTTATACTGATTTATGCTTTTAAAACCATGGGGTTATTTCTAGCTGTTCAATCTTTGATCGAATGGCGGAGGCTAAACCACGTACCGCCACCATGTGTCGTGCCGTGAGGTGGCATTTAAGTGACCTCAACGCGCCGATTAATGCGGAAAGAATACGCCACGCATGTCGTGCTATGGATTATGGGATTTAATTAGGTTTTAATTAATTCTAATTAATCATCTAAGCTTTAAAAATTCATATCTCCCTAAATAAAAATCAAGAAAATATGAGGTAAATTACCACTAAAAGATAATACAATCTAGAATATTCTAAAATTGGTTTTAATGGATTTTGAATTGTATCTTTCTCTGATTTTGCCTTTCAATGGAAATCATAATTTTCTAATTACTCCTTAGTTTATCCTCTAATTAATCTCAAACTTCTTAGGTATATTTTGGAGGATGACTTCTACCTCCCCTAATTTTCTTGGGATTTATTGGTGATTTAATTGTGGGAATTGTAAAATCATTTCCTAATTACCCTTAATGTAATTAATGATAATTAAGGGTTTGATTAGCATTTTAACCCCTTATTAAAGTTGATTAAGGTTTGATCTAGTGAATAGGAGGTTCAAGGAAAACTTTTGGGGCATCTTCTCTAAGCTATTCCCTAAACCCCCTTTTCTTTCTTAATCTTCTCTTAATTAAGGGTTAATTCACTAATTACTTCTTAATTAATTTCTTAAAATTCTAAAACTTTTCATAACTTAATTAATCTATTTTGGGTAGATGCTTAGGTCTTCAAGAGCCTAAGTTCAATTAAGGAATCAAAACCCAACTCATATGTGTGAGGGTGTTTTGAAATTACTTAAGTTAAACCCCTTAGCTTAATTAACCATTAATCATGAGCCAAATTGCATTAGGCTCTTTTCCTAGGTGCATTGCAAATTTAAATTCCTTGTGAGATTTTATGTCATCTCATTGGCTCATAATTATTGGTTAACTATGCTAAGGTGGTAGGTAAGGGTTAATTAACATGTTTAATTCATACCTTAACCTAATCAAAATATAAAATGAATCTAATCATCTAAAAATTAAACAAAAATATCAAACACATGTGGGAATGGGTTAGGAATAGCAAACTCAATCCACATTTTCAAAATTAAATCAAATTCAAAATCAAACAAAAACCACATTAAATAAACTTTGATTTAATTTAAGCTTTCTTATTTCATAAGATTGTCTTTAGGATTTAATTAAAGTGAATGTGTTTACAAGTTTTCATTGCTTTACTTCTTTTCCCAACATGTTAAATATGTATGCCATGTGGTTTCATGCATCCATGCTTTTCAAAAGTCAAGTTTAAAATGGAAATGTATACTTTATGTCAAATTGCATGTGTTGGCTAAAGTAATAATATGAGTGGCTATCATCATTATTAAATTCAAATTATTATCAAAACTAAAAGTGTGTTACTTATATCTTAATTATAAGCTTTCATGTGAGTAAGATATAAGGATGTGCTTAGTATAGGTTTTCCTTCTCTTCTTTTTTAGTATAGTTTTGAATAGGATTTGGTAAGATGTATGGTTCATTTGAAAAGAACCTAACACTTGCCTAATTCCATATCCTATTCATTCCTATACTATCACTTAAGAAGGATACCTATGCTTGCACATATAAATTGCATAAACAAAAATAAATCAACTAATATAAATTTTTGCATTCTTTCTTTTCCATTCATTTCTTTTGTACACATGTTTGTATTTAAGGAAAGTGGTATATTAGTCTGGACAACCCTGAGGTTGCAAGGTTTTAAGTAGCCCTAAGTAGGTCTTGTACCTTACACCTCTGGTTAACAATGGCACTGTACTCACTTATGCCTTTCTTACTTTCATGTGTAGTGAAAATTGGATAAGAAATCTTTTCTACTTAATGAAAATCATGCATCATAAACTTCAAATTTCCTTAAATGAATTACTTAGCATGCATCATAAAGTGTGTTAAACATTCTCATTTGTGTATAGATATGCTTAGATTCATTCATATGCATGTTATGTTGGGAAAGAAATGAAGTGATGTATGTTTGTGAATTTAGTTCATTTTATTTAATCTTAAAATGCCTTTCTTTTGAATGGTTTGTTTAGAGTTCATCTAAACTTAGATTAATTAAAACACTTAATCAAAACATTCACTAAAAAAACTAAAATATGAACTAATTTTAGAAATTACTTAGGTTAGGAAGGAAAGAGAAGTTCTCTTCTCTTTCCTCTCTTTATAACTTAGTAATTAATTATAAGATTCACTTAAATCTAATCAAAACATGAAATAAATTCAACCTCATAATAATTAAATCACTTAAATGAACCCTCCTCTAAGTTTAACATGCATCATACTTAGAGAATTCTAACTTAAAGCCATTGCTAAGCATACCCCACAAACCTCCAAAGCACACACATTAGGCTAAGTCACCACTTCTAGCTTTAGGTTAGGGAAATGCATGGTTTGATGCTTGCTTTTATTTTATGATATATGTTTTAGTTTTGATGTTAGGATGTATGTGTGTAGAATGAATGGTAGGGCAATCTTAGTCTAACCATTATCTTCTGCAGGGGATTGTGCTTAAGGGATGTTGTAATAAATAAAAATATAAATGCTTTTGTTGTGCAGGTGCTTATACCCTAAGCATAATCCAATAGGCCAGGTGGACTTAGTCACCCATGTGTGGGGTGATAAGTCCAATATACATGCTTGATTTTTTTTGTGGTTTGTTTAGTTAATCTCTATTTTTTTGGTGTTAGCTAGATTTATTTTTTTCATGTAAATTTTACAATTAGATTTTGGAATGATTGTTATGGGGATTAGATGAACATTGGTCATAAGATCTCATCTTATGCACCATGTGAAGCCTTTGGAGCATCCACCTTCCAACCATCCAAAAGAAGGAACCAAAGAAGAAAGAAGAAAAAAGAAGAAAGAAGAAAAGAAGAATGAAGAAATGAAGAAGACCCCATAATAATGAATTCCTTGCTTAATTGTATTTAATTCATTTGTAATCTGTTGTATAAGGGTAGAGCTTGGCTACCCAATTTATTTTTGGGTTTGTGTGGTGGTACCCACCATATGGCCTCTTATTCTTTTGATTAGCTTTATAAATTGATTGATGATTTGTTTAGCTTGTACATTAAGGGCATCCTTTTTCTAGTTTCTTCCTTGCTTTATGTATGGCCTAGATGTGGATTAGCTCTTAGGAAAAAATAAATCTTTACCAAACTTTAACAACTAAAAAAAATAAAGAACTCATAACCTCACCTAAAGCTTAGGTTTAAAATCAAGATAAAAGAATTAGCAACCTCTTAGGATGAGTACTTTTTATAACATCATGCACAAATGCATCTTATTTCACTCTTGATTGAGGGCTTCCACCTTTGAGAGAAACTTGCTTGACCTTTGAGAGCCATGGTGGAAACACCTCCTCCCTTCTCACGATTTTGGCCAATAACTTTATTTCATGCATTAGGCATATGAATCCTCTCAAATAAAAATAATTATCCAAAAATGAAAATAAAATAAAATTTGAATTGCATTAAATTTAGGTCATTTGAAGCATCTCCTTACAGGATCTAGTCTCTTTAGGAAGTGAGTTTAAGGACTTAGTCTCTTTCTAAATAAATAACAACTAGCTATCTTGCATAAAGCATATGACTTGCCTACATGTATTTAAAATCATAGGAGAGTTAGTTGGCTCACCCCCTGTAGTTGTAAGTCCAAGGGTGGTTTTGTCCTCTTGTGGAGGCAAACCAAATACCCATTTTCATCTTAGATTAGGTTTGCCCCGCCAAAGCTCTAGATTTAGATTGCTTCTCCAGGGCCATAAGCTTAAATCCTCACCTATTAGGCATTTCCTTAATCTTTTATTATGGAATCAAAAGTCCTAAATTTCTAATGAAAAATTCAACTCAAAAAAATTAAATCAATTTCAAACCCAATCATGGGATAGTTTGAGATGCTCGCTAGATTTCCTAGCATCGTGGGTATCTCCTACTTATCTTTTTTTGGCTTCGATAATAACTCTCTATCTCTCTCTCTCTCTCGCTTTGATTAATCCCATTTGATATTCTAAAATAAACTAATCAATTGAAAGTCCTTTCATACTGAAATCTTTGAACGATTATTTTACCTTAATCAGTATTCTAAGGGATCCCATCCCTTAGATGTAATTAACTATGGGCTTGCCCCTATGGGAACTTAAAACCCAATTTAAAATAAACTCTTTACTTTTCCATATAAAGTAGGGGAAGAATCTCTGGTACATATATAGACCCATTTTCCTTAGGAGTCCTTATTGAGGTGATTAGGTTTATTAAAGGGTAGTGACTTCTATCTTTCGAGATAGTATACTATTCCTTGATGATGTATCCGATCACTTGAATAAGCACATCAGTGGATCTACGCGGCATCCCAAAAAGATGAATTTTTATATTCTAGCTTTTCACCCACATATTGAAGGCAACTATATAGAAACTTTTTTCACGAACAGATTTTTTTGGCGGCTCCGCTAGGGATGGTTCCTCTCTCCATCTTTAGTAAATGATCATTGTCTCATCGAGTGGGTTTACTTTGGTATGAATGAGACATTTTTTTCCATTGGCACTTAGCTTATTTCATTCTTAAGTTGAGTTAGCCAACATCTTGGGTTTAGGACCTCACCTGTTGGTCTTAAAACCCCATTAATTCTCCAATGGGTAAAAAATAAAAAAAGATCTAAATAAAAACATTTAAAGACTTCCTCCTTATCATTTTATACAAGGAAAGGTTCATTCAAAATATAAAAAATAAAATAAATTTTTTCATAAAAATTCTTGCTTTTCAAAAAAAGCACTCTTTCAAAATGCACATAATAAAATATTTCCACATAAATCCCCTCATTTAACAATTCTCATAATTGTTACATGTAGAAATTTTCAAAATTAAAACTAACAATCTTTTCCAAAAGCACAAATGAAGATCTTCCTTCAATCCATGATGATGACGATTTCATTTTCAAAATAAAATGAACATTGATCTTTCCAAAAAATCACAATTAAAAATAAAACTTTCAAAAAACACATATGAACCTTTCCATTCAATACACTCAAACCTATTTGAATGAAAGTTTTATTTTTCAAACAAAAATTAAATTTTTCAAAAGCACATATGAACATCTTCATTTAATATACTCAAATTTATTAAATTAAGATTTCATTCCCAACTAAAAAATGATTTCATTTGGAAATCCCACTTATACATATTCCACATATGATTGAGTTGGAATTCCCTTTTTCAAAAAGCAATAATCACACATAAAACAAATTTGTTACATTTCAAAAATAAGATTGATCTCCATTCTTACATACCCAA
This sequence comes from Cymbidium sinense, assembly GCA_021442155.1. Taxonomy (NCBI): domain Eukaryota; kingdom Viridiplantae; phylum Streptophyta; class Magnoliopsida; order Asparagales; family Orchidaceae; genus Cymbidium; species Cymbidium sinense. The sequence continues at coordinate 24,404,553 of CM038229.1, forward strand.
ATTTGTTGAATGGAAGTCCTCTTTTCGAAAATTGAAACTTAACAATCATATTTTCAAAATTCAAACACATTTTGGAACTTCATTTAGCATACTCAAATTTGTTAAGTGAAGTCTCCAAACTCTAAAACCAAAAATTTTCAAACACATTTGGAATTTCATTTAGCATACCCAAATTTGTTAAGTGAAGTCTCTAAATTCAAAACAAACAAAAAAATTTAAGAACTTTTGGAACTTTATTCTTTAGAATACCAAGTTTGCTTAGGAAAAGTTTTCATTTTCAAAACAAAAACACAAAAATTTTGAACACATCTTTTGGATTTTCATTTAGCATACTCAAATTTGCTAAGTGAAATTCCCATTTCACAAAACTAAGTGAGACGCCATCTTTAGCATACCATATTTGCTAAAGTAAAGTCTCCACTTTCAAAAAAACAAATCAAAACAAAAAAATGAAACACATTAGGATCTTTTTATCGTACTAAAATTTGTTAGGAATCCTATTTTCAAAAATCAAACAAAACACACTTGGATTCTTCACTTAGCATACCTAATGCTAAGAGGGAACTCAGATTCTCAAAATCAAAACAACAATTCAACAAAAAAAGAAATAATCATTTTCAAAAACTTCACTTAGCATACCCAAATTTCCTAAGTGAATAAAATTCCAAAATCATCAAACAAAAAAAAAATCAATTGACCCTTACTTTAACATACCCAAATTTATTAAAGGAAAGGGTCCTCAAATCAAAATCTCTAAATTTAAATAAATATGAACCTATGGAAGCATCCTTCTCAAAATATTTGAATCCACTTTACAACGTACCCAAGTTTATTGAAGTTAGATTCATATTCAAAAAATTCCTCTTTCAATCAAATTTCAAAATCTTCTCAAATGCATTTGAACCCCACATAACACTTCCAAATGTTGGATGTGGGTTCAAATTTTCAATTCAAATTCAAAAAAATCAATAAAGATAAATCAATCAATCATTTCCCATTGGCATTCTTACATGATTGATACAACATTTCAATTTTTTAATCTTTTGATTGATGGCAAGTTCAAAATTTGTTTTCACTTTCCCTCATGGCATGGATTGGCTTTGGACCAAGCCAACTTCCGATTGGATCATACACCTTATCCATTTGGTGGGATTTGAGGGAGGATTACATGGGCACTAATCATTAGGGACCACGATGAGCGGTGATTCATCCAAATTGATCTACCTTCTAATTCTGACATCTCTCTCAAGAAGAAAGCAATCCACCGCCTTCAGTGATAGTGCCAACCAATTTCGCACTGTGGTTTCTTATTGCCCTGAGGGATAGCACCCTCTCATGTAAGCACCCTAAGGTAAGGCTCTGATCTCGTGATTACCTCCCACTTTGAGTGGGTTTAGCTCTCACTCCTCCCATCCTACCAGAACACATCGTAGGAACAAAAACTACATAATCAAGTGGTATCACATTAGGATTGCCTAAGAGATGGAGGCATCTACTCATTCAACTACTGAGGAGTTTCCTATTTTTACTTCACTATTGGATATAGAAAACTAGTTTCATCCTCTATCTAGGTCAGACAGAGAGGATGTTAGGAGGATTCGCACATCACCTCCACCACTGTCCAGACGCCTCCATTACTGAGTAGAGGTCTATGGCCTCTCAATCTTGCGCTAGTGTGTGGAGCTACTATATTCAAAGTCCGAGCTCAATTTGATGAGATCCATTATCCCTCAGGTGGGGAAACATATCCATCAAGAGAGGGCTGAGGCCCATAACTACTCACATTACCAGGAGATGTGAAGGTTCTGTCCCACTCACTTGTTGATTTTCCAGCTCGGCACCTACCCGCACCGACCATACTGACAGCATCTTACTTACTAGGGCTAGTCATCACAAAAGGATAGCTCCTGTTTATAGAGAGTCAGTGGTGTCTCCACCACACCGCTCTACCCTGCATCTGCCATCACCAGTCCATGTCACAACATCTCCAGTTCCATCAAAGGCCATGAAGAAGCCACCGGGAGGTGGTGATCCTTCGAGGATCTACCCCATCTACACGCCTATTATAAGCTCTCTTTGACCTTTTACCCGGTGGTGTGGGAGTGGTGACCCTAGTGATCATCCCTTCACCAACTCGCTTAGAACATGGAGATGGTGGCAGTTATTTCAAAGGTTGTAGATGATAGCCCAGCTGCACCAAGGATAATGAAACATCCTAAGAATGTCACCTCTAGTAGTGGTGTGTCTCATCTTGAGTACGGTCTTGATTGATCAATGGGTGAGGTCGATGCCTCTAGGTTGCGGTGATCCTGGTCGAGAGATATTTGTACTTGCATAGATTGATCATTCTTTAGATGAGATAGTGGCTCATTATTTCATGGAAAAGATGGAAATTCTAAGGTATGATTGGTCAGATGAAGAGAAGGTTAGCTTTAACCCCAACGAAGATGACCTATTGGGAGACTCAACTGGAGTCTGCAAGGTAAATACTAGAGGATCTCTTCTTAGGGACCAGCAGGCCATGGAAGATGATGAGGTTGATCAAGAAGACACATGATCTCAACACCTGATATTAGTTGAAACAAAAAGATGAACAGATAGATAGGATGACACGACAGTTAGAGGACTTGTTAGCAGCAATTTCAGTACTTCAGAAATAAGCCCTAGTAGTTCATCCTACTATAACTGACATTAGTCAGCCTGAGTTAGTGCATGTCTTGGACCCAGCTAAGACCTTACCTCTCATTGATCAAGGTAGTACTAGAATGTATTGGAAAGTAGTAGAAAGTTCCTCCATACAAGCAAAAGACATAAAATTCATGGTTGAGCAACAAGTGGAGGAAGTGTTGGCTGAAGCCCGGGGAGGATCATCAATTCCAAAGGGTAGACCCTACCTAGAGGAATTTGATGTTATCTAATATCCCAAGGGTTTTGTGCCACATTCCTTTAAAAGCTTTGATGGCAGTGGAAACCCAATGCAACACATAACATACTTCAGGGCCAGTTGTTGCAATGTTGGTGTTAGCGATGCTTTATTTTTTTGCCTCTTCGTTAGTAGCCTAGCAGGGATTAAGTTCGATTGGTATATTGCCCTTCCCAACAATTCAGTAAAGATATTTGCTGAGTTAGAGCAACTCTTTATCAAGAGGTTTACTGGAGCTCAGCAAAGGGTTACTATAGGTGATCTCGTTGTAGCACAACAACACCTGCGTGAGTCCCTTATTGATTATATTCTCTGATGGCGTAACCTGACTGTGAAATGTGAGATGCAGCTATCTGAGTTACATGCCATTGAGATTCTTTTAAAGAATATCCACGGCCCAGTCGCCTTCATGCTTAAGGGCTTCACTATCAAGACATTTGAAAAGCTAATCAACAAGGTGGCTAGTCTACAAGGAGAGGCCAAACAGTTGCCTTTTCAAGATTAGTTGCCTAAAGCAAAGCCACAAAAGGTCTATGAGAAAAAAAAGCATATAGTGATAGATAAAGGGAAGTAGCCACCTATAGATTAGTCTAAGAGACCAAGACCTCAGTAGCCACCACCTCCTTTGCCATCACCAAGGAAGCCCTACCGGTCTCCATAGTAGCCTCCACGACCAGCACCACCTCCTCCTTAGCCATACCACCAGCAGCAGCGACATGCATACCCACTGCCAGGTTGCTATGGTCCACCTATTCTTTTAGATAAGCTTAACAAACCTTATTCATTTTAGAGGGAGGTAATCAGGAAGATCTTTAAGATTATGTTAAAGAAGTCTAATTTTTAGCTAGTCAAGCGTAGGAGATTGGAGGAAGTAAGAAAATTTCATGATCCAAACTTTTGTCCAACCACTGTATACTAGGCCATGTTTTGGAGGATTGCTTCACATTCATGGACTGGCTTGAATACAGTTTCAAGACCAGTGTTGTAGTTATTCTAAAGGAATACCTTGTGGAACAACCATCCAATTCCATTAGGGTAATCCTTGAGGATACATGTGATCCTTCCAAAACCAAAGAATGTTGGGATATTTTTTTATCCAAAACCTCTAAGAGGACCGTCCAATAGATCAAGAAGCTTTCCTTGCAGGTGCCAGAGTCAGTTCAAACTTCCAACATCAAGGAAGGTTTGCAAGTTTCCAGTGCCAACTCAAGGAAAGGACTAGCTCGAGCAAGCAGTGTGAGCGTGCGGGATAGCCATTAGCAACCAAGGTCCGACCTCAGCCTGGTTGGAGCTTCCATGACTTCTTCCACTTCAACTAGCTCTTTTCTTACTAGTAGAACTCTTGTATCGATGGATAAGGCATCAAATCCCTTACCCCCTCACTTTACTTGATTTCTACTTTGTACCTCCAAAAAAATCCAAGAAATTGAAGAATAAAGCTAGTTTGAATTACATCTATGTCACTTCTGATGGGTTGCCTTCTTCTATTCCTAATGATAACTCTTCAAGTCAAAATAACTATAACAATTCTGATCTTCCTCTTTCTGATTCAGAGTTGAACTTTCCTACCATGAATACTACAAGTTTGCCACTTGAGATAGACTTGGAATCATCCAATTCTAAGAGTCCCATAGGAGAAGTTGTAGGTGAGCCTGATGTGCAGGTAGAACCTTTCATTACCCTGCCACAAGAGATCACCAAAGTCAACCTCTGTAGTGGCAAGTTTCTACCTCCTAGGGCAGCACCTCAAGATAGAGGAAAATAAGTCATTGGTATAGAAAATTGAGAAGCGCCTCCACAGGATGCTCCACTCTTGGATATGCTTGTGGAGGATCAGCCCAAGGTGGACTAAAATGTCCCTTCTCATCTAAGAAAGTTGCCATCTACACTAAGCATACATGATGCCCTTGTCTTATCCAAAGAGATGAGGGAATCACTAATCAACACTCTCCTTGATCTTAAAATATGCTTAGCTCAGTTGACTGCTATTGGTGAGGAGACACATTACATAAAAGAAGCTCAGAGGATCACCTTCACAGATGAATACCTTCTTTTGGGGGACTTGGAGCACAATCATCCCCTCAACATCACAGTTGACATAGATAGGTTAAGACTTGCTAGAGTTCTTATGGATCCACGTGCATCAGTGAACATTATCAGTCTAAAGACTCTTGATTATTTGAGGATTGACATCTGTACACTCTGAGGAGATCAGATGATGTTGAGATGATTCAATGAATAAGGTGAGCAGGCTTTTAGTTCTATAGTGTTACCTTTGGAGATAGGTGATTGGAATACTAAAGCCACATTTTACATCATTGATTTGAACACTTCATTCACTACTTTGCATGGTAGGCCTTGGATACATCAGAATAAGATCATTCCAACCTCCCTCCATCAGTGCATCAAGTTCAAAAAAGATGGAATTTAATACCGTGTCAATGGAGATGAAAAGCCATTTTTAGTTAGAGAGGTTGAGATTTACGAAGATGTGACCTACTATCTTCCTCAAAATACCCTTTCTCATGAACTTGGACAAAATTCAAACTCAAAATCAAAAGAAAGAGAAAATGAAGAAAAAGAAAAGATAAAAGAAAAAGAAAAAAATATTGAAAGTCCAAGTAAACAAGAAAAGGGAATTGAAGAAGAAATAGATCTGCATATTACATACCACCCATAGTTCATTCCTTCATATGGGAATGTGGGTAGGATTGCTCAAACTCCACCAGGTAGAGGTAGAGGCAGAAACAGAGGTAATCCCAGAGGTGGGAGACCCCCTAGTTGGCCATCAGCCAATAGAGGTCATGTTCTAGTTCATAGGAGTACCCCTACTATTCACATAGACTTGGAACCTAGCTTAGAAGATGAGTATAATGTGATTAGTATACCATCCAACCCTTTTCAGTGGGTTCCATTAGAGATGACTTTCGATCCAGATAGAGACGAAGACCAGGCCTCCAGACAAAGCAAAGTATTCAAATCTAGTTTATGTGAAACTATTAGTGAGAAGTTGGGAACTTTAGCTCTAACCTCACTTAAATCTCAGAAAGTTGAAGGTTTGATATTTAAGGAAATCCCTAAGTCTTCTAGTGACATGAAGCAGAAGAAGTACTTTTTGAGATCATCATCCTCAAGTCCTAAAGTTGATATAGAACTCGAGGAGGATTCATTTAAAGAATTAGTGGAATTACCATTTGAATTTTACTTGCCTTGTGTTCATAATCTTATACAGAAAGGCTTAGTTCCTCATACATGGTCCAAGCATAGGTCAGAGCACTTTGAAAAGTTGTGGAACAATATAAGCAAGGAAGCATAATCAGGAACAGGACTAGGATTTGGTATAGTGGGTCCAATCGAAGATGATGATTACTACTTAGTTATTACCAATCATTTAGAGTCTGATAAGTTCTTCGCATACAACACCAACTCTTATGAGAATATGTGTTTAGAAATCACAGATGATCTAGATGATCTCCAAATCAAAGAGGAACCACCAAAATTTGAAGAGGAGATACATTCAATAATTATTAAGCTTAAATAAATCAACCTCAGGATAGAAGAAATCCACACTGGATGTACATCAATTCATTGTTGAATTAAGAAGAAACCAATAACTTAGTTAGTATTATTGGTAGTTTAAAGCGCTTCATGGAGTTATGAAATGCCTTATCTCGACATAGCGAGTCCACAAGCTATAGACCCTAACATTACCCCTATTAAGCAAGCTCCTAGATGCATGCGATTATAATTGAACAATAGGTCATTTCTAAAGTCAAGAAACTAATCAATGCTGGTTTCATCAAGGAAGAAAAATATCCTATCTGGTTAGCTAGTGTCATCCCAATTAAGATGAAGAATGGCCAAATTCACATATGCGTCGATTTTAGGGAATTAAATAAGGCATGTCATAAGGATGTGTTTCCTCTTCCTATACCAGAATTAATGGTGGACATTGCCTCACCTCATGCAATTTTCTCCTTCATGGATGGGTCATCTGGCTATAATAAAATCAAGATGTGTCTTAAAGATGAAAGAAACACTACTTTTTTGAACCCTGATCAGAATCTTCTATTATAGGGTCATGCCTTTCGATCTTAAAATGTTGGTGCTACATACCAATGGGCCACGACTCAGATCTTCAACAAACTCATCCATCATCAGGTTGAGTGCTACGTTGATGATTTAGTAATCAAGAGTAGAGAAAAGAAAGACCATCGCTTTGACTTGAGAGTAAGTTTTAAATGGTTAAAACAATATGACCTCAAAAGGAATCCCCTGAAGTGTGCATTCGGAGTAGCTTCAGGGAAATTTCTTAGGTTTGTTGTCCAATATTGGGGAATAGAAATAGATCCAGAAAAGATCAAAGCTATCTTAGAAATATCATCTCATAAGAGTTTAACTCAACTCAGATCCTTTGAAGGATGGCTGGCATATCTAAGATGCTTTATTTCTAACCTATCGGGGAAATACACGCTATTTTCAGCACTTATCAAAAAGGATGTCAAGTTCAAGTGGGATGATAAGTGTTAGCATGCCTTCAAATACATCAAGTGGTATTTGGTGAAGCTGCTAGTTTTAGCAGCCCCTATCCTAGGCAAGCCACTCATCCTCTACACTGATGCATTGGATGACACTCTTGATGCTTTGTTGGCCCAATATAATTACAAAGAGAAGGAGAACACTCTCTACTACCTCAATCATCGTCTGATTCCTGCTGAAGCAAACTATCCACCTATTAAGAAACATTACCTAGCTTTGATCTTTGCTTTTGAAAAGCTATGACATTACATGCTTTCTCAAAAGGTGAACTTGATCTCCAGAACAAATCCACTGCAGTATCTCATAACATGGCCAAAGCTATCTAGACATTTGGCATAATGGTTCATGATCCTCTGTCAATGTTATATTACATTCGTACCCTTCTATGTGGTAAAAGGATAGGCACTAGCAGATTTCTTATCAGCACACCCACTTCCTACTGACTCTCCACTTAGTGATGATCTCCCTGATGAATAATCATGAACTTAGGCCAGAAACCTCTGATGGGAGATGTATTTTGATGGTGCAGCTTCTTTTCACAAAGGGGAAGCACCATGATCTATTCTCCCAAGAAAGGTAGGGGTAGGAATAGTTCTTCTAACTCTAGACCATGATGTGATGAGATTCTCATACTATCTTTGCAACCCCTACACCAATAATGAAGCTGACTATGAGGCTTTGATTGCCAGTCTAAAGTTAGTCATCACTATCAGTGTTAAAAGTATTAACATCTTTGGGGATTCTCAGTTGGTCATCAACCAGATTGCTGGTTCCATGAAGATGTTGGCCCAAATTTCTGAAGTCACCATCTACAAGGTTCCTTGAGTAGAGAATGCAGTGGGAGATGCTTTGGCCAAACTCTCCAAAGAATTGGCATGTCCGAAAGATGAGTCCATTTCAATAAGGGTCCAAAATAGACAAGTCCTATCCCTTTTGATGTTGAACTCATCAAGAGATTTTCTCTAGAAGGGAGGTTGTCATTGCCAAAATGGACAAGGAGCTGGATTGGAGGTAACTGTTCATAGATTACTTGAACACTGACAAAGTACCTCAAGAAAAATCACAAGCCCATTAGGTGAAATAGAGAGCTCTCTCCTACACTCTTGTTGATGGCACCCTGTATCGCCGGTCCTTTGACTAAATGTGGTTATGCTATTTAGACAAACATAAAGCCCGTGGCATTATAACCAAGGTACATTCGTCTATGTGAGCACATCAATCTGGTCCATAGATAAAGATGAAGATCAAGCGACTAGGATACTACTGGCCTTCGATGATTACAGACTACATGGATGTAGCTAGGAGATGCCATCAATGTTAGGTACACAGTGTGGTCCTCTACCAACCACCCAACATTCTACACCCTACATTGGCTTCATGACCATTTGAGTGTTGGGGTACCAACATTATAGGTTTGATTGATCCTCTTTCTTTCAAGGGGCATCGATTCATCTCAGCTGCCACCGATTAGTTTTCTAAGTGGGCAGAAGCCATCCCACTCAAAGAGGTCACAACTCAGCATATGGTTTAGTTTTTCTGGAACCATATCATATATAAGTTTGGGGGTGCCTCAATAAATTATATCTGATAATGGTACTGCATTCAAAAGCATGAAGATCAATAGCTTCGCTAGAAGACACGATATAGATTGGAGATACTCCACTATCTTTACCCTAGAGCAAATGGCTTAGCAAAAGCATTCAATAAAACTTTCATCCATATACTAAAGAAGACTCTTGATGATAATAAATGACAGTAGAACGAGCAGTTGGTTGAAGCCTGTGGGCCTACCGAACTCCAACTCAATCTACCCCAATTTCTTTAGTGTATGTGTCTGAAGCTGTTCTACCTTTAGAAGTTCAACTCCCATCATGAAGAATAGCATTGGGTAGCAAGATCACTACAGAGCAGAATGCAAAATTACGGTTAGAAGAGCTCGAAGGTTTGGAGGAGAGTCGCCCATGGGCATTCCAGAACCTTGAGTTGTACAAAGCTAGAATGATTCAAGCTCACAACAAGCTAGTCCTCCCTAGGTCTTTTTGAGTAGGAGAACTTGTGTTAGTCTTAAGGTGACCAATTATTGCTCGTCAAAATATGGGAGGCAAGTTTGAACCCATTAGGAAGGACCCTATGTCATAGAGAAGGCTTACCACGGTGTATCTTATCAGCTTATTGATTGTAAAAGGGAACACCCGATGCTTCCAATTGTTGGGCTCTATCTAAAGAAATATTACCCATGAAATAAATCATGTTTAAAAATAACTATTAATAAAAAGAGCCTAATTCAAATTCCACACCTCAAATCTTCTCTTCTTTTAAATCGTTGTTTGCTTGCCTTGAAAATTCCCCATGATGTGTCTAGGGTAGGTGTAAGAGTCCCCCAGTGGCATCCTATCCCTCTTTTAAAACACAAACATAATCTCCCAACACTATTAGAATAGGTGTAAGAGAACCTAAGAAGCATCCTATTTTGATTAGCACAACTAAGATAGGTGTGAGAGAACCCAAGCGGCATCCTTTCATTGTGGGAATCCTGTTTGCCATCTGTGGAATTATTTCATCAAAACCTCTAGTATGTTTAAGGTAGTTGTAAGAGTCCCCCACAGATGTCATATTCCCTTTAAAATAAGCACAAAGACAAACACAAGTCTTTTGTCTCGAGCTATTTTGATGTGGGAGCAAGCCCCTGTGGCACTCACTCATTAGCTGCTCTAGGTCAGGTCTACATGCTACCTCCCTAGTATGTCACCCTAGTGGTCACTTGTTCGAAAGATGTGAGTCCCTACACTTTCTTTCTAACTTGACCATTATAAACCAACAAGTGCCTTGTTAATATGGTAGTCTTCACTACCCAACCAGTAAGCTACTTTTGTTGACTTTACATAAAAATATGTGAGTCCTCATACTTTCTTCTTAAACTAATCATCATGATCTAACTAGGTCAAGTGTATTTGAGGTCTAGGAGAAGTCCCCGAGAGGCAACTTTCCTCCTGACTACATTTGAACATATATTAGTCCCCTAGTGGCATTCACTCAGTAGTCACCCTAGGTCGGATTGCACTTGTCGAGCTGAAGATGGACTATCCCAGCAATCAATTCCACTATAGGAGGATGTGAGTCCTCGAGCTTTCTTCCTATGCTAATTCGCAAGAGCACCTTAGGTTGGTTGATGTTCTATGCGACTCACCCGATATACACCACTCTTGGCAGATATGAGTCCCCGCGCTTTCTCCTTAAGTTGGCCACTGAATACCTGTTGGATATATGACTAGTCATGTCATCTTCTCTAGGGTTTTGGATTAAGTCTTTAGTGGCCCCATTCCCTACAGGCACTCTATTTGGATCACACCCCATTTAGACACTACCCAGGTTACTCTTGGATTGGATAGTTCCCCTTTTCTAGTAACCACCACTGTGATTGGAGAATTTATTTAGCGGAAGCACAGATTCTCCCTTAGTTCAGTAAATCTGTGATAGGTCTAGGCTGATATAAGCTCCTTCTCAATTTGATCCCTATAAACTAACAGGGTCCACGATAAATAAACTAAACAAACAAACAAAATTAATTCACTTATGGATTAGGAATTCAAGCCCCCAAATGGCCCATTTTCCCAAGTAGACATCCTATCTTCAGGGCAGTTTTAGCATAACTCTTTATAGGAATTGCCTTATTACCTGAATTGAGATAAATCCCTAGGTCGATACTCACTCCGTAGTCACCCATAAGTTGGGTACAATCTATTTTTCCATAAGCAGGTTACCATGGTAGTCATTCCACTTTGGAAGATGTAAAACTATGATGCATTCTTTCTAGCATAATTGTCGCTAACCGACGGGCAGCCTTAGATCGGGTTTTATTTATTGCCCAAAGCAACCGATCACCCTAGTGGTCTTTTGTAGTGGAAGATGCAAGTCCCCGAGCTTTCTTCCCTTCAATTCATCATTGTAAACCACAAGGCACTCCTTTGGTCAGAGAGTTCTCCCATCAGCTGGGAAGCTACTCCCTTTGGTTCAATAAATCTGAGATAAGTCAAGGCTGATATGAGCTCCTTCTCTGTGTGATCCATCACAAACCAATGGAATCCATCATAATAAACAAATTAAAAAAAATGAAATTAATCTTGACTGCCTTTGAGTTGATCTAAGTCCCTCAGTGGCATTCACTCAATAGTCAACCCTAGGTTAGGTTCAATCTGTTGCCTTGCCAATAGATTTCCCTGACAATTGGTCCCTACTTTGAAGGATGTAAGTTTACTACGCTTTCTTCCTAGTACAGCTGCTACATACTGAAAGGCATCCCTTTGGTTGGCTAGTCCTACTACGTGTTTAGTAGACTACCCCTTTGGATTGGTAAATCTAAGTTTGGTTTTGGCATTCGTGGCTCTTACTTAGTACAGTCCATCGCAAACCAATAAGGTCTATCTCAAAAACCAAATCTAAACATTGAAACAAATTCAACCCTCTCCCCCAGTGAAAATTCCCCTCAGTGAGACTTAAATCAAATCAAACCTCCCATCCCTTTGAGGATGACCTGAACCTGCTTCCCTAGTGGAAGGTTCAAACTCCATCCCTTAGTAGATTCCTCCCTCTCTCTTATGTCTTGGACATAAATAGAGCCATATTGCACTAAGCTCTGGATTCTTTCTACACTTTGGGTTAAGGATAAATTGTTTCTATTTGTACTTATGATCTCTCGGTGTTGTTGATCATTTTGGTCAACACCAATACATGCAGTGTTCCTTGTCAGTCACACCACACCTATTGGGCTCCCTTTGTTTACCTCATTTTTAGAATGAGCACCCAACCCCTCTATCTTATACATTGGACTTCTCTTAGACTTTAATAGTTCCTTGGTCTTAAGACACATCTAGTGATTAGGTGGACACTCAACCTAGCCCTAGAGACTTAGAAGAGTTAGCCATAGGAATAGGTCATGCCTTAAGGGTGTTAGAAAAATTTGCCTACCCTTAGATTGAACCACTCCTCACCTTTCTTCCTTCAAGTCAAACTCCAAATCAATCTTATTTGATTTTCTCCAAATTCAAATCAACTCCATGTGATTGAAATCTATGATAGAAACCTATGAATGAAAATCCCAAGTCCAAATCTTTTTTAAGTCCTTAATTTCCTTCTTAAGGACTTAGCCTAAATCATGAACCAACTAAATCAAATCCTAGAGATTTTCTCATGACCCATTTATATTCTCATTTATATTCACATATATAAATGAAATATAAATTCAAACCAATCAAACTAAATTCAAAATCAATTCATGAAATTTCTTAAGTCCTTAATTTCGTTCTTAAGGACTTATCCAAAATCAAATCTAAATCAATTCAAACTTATGATATTTTCTCATAACTTATTTATATTCTCATTTATATTTACATATATAAATGAAATATAAATACAGATCAATCAAATCAAATCCAAAAATTAAATTCCAAATGTAAAATCCTTCTTAAGTCCTTAATTTCCCTCTTAAGCACTTATCCAAAATCATCTTCAAATCAATTCAAATTCATTGGATTTTCTCATAACTCATTCATATTCTCATTTATATTCACATATATAAATGAAATATAAGTATAAATCAATCAAACCAAATTCAAAAATTCAAATCCCTACACCAAAATTTCTTAAGTCCTTTAAAAGTCCCTTTTAAAAGACTTAGCTTAGATCATGATCAAATCACTTCAAATCCTTGAAATTTTCTCATGAACCATTTATATTCTCATTTATATTCATATATATAAATGAAATATAAATTCAAATAATCAAAACCAATTCCAAAAATCAAACTCAAATCCACTCAAAATCCAACCTAAGGCTTTCAAGTCAAAATCTTGAACTTAGCCAAATCAACTTCAAATCAAGCCAAACTCTTGATTTTCCTTCATGATTCAATCAACTCTACAATTATGAATCCAAATATAAATACAAACTTCAATCACCAAATCAAAATCTAATTCAAAAATCAAAACCCAAATCCATTCATATTCTTCCTTTGAATATGAAATTATCAAATGGATCAAAACCCATTTGACTTCAAACCACTTGTAAATAGATTTATATTTCAATCATAAGTCCATATACAAGTTCAATCAAACTCAAATCAAGCTTTGACCAAGCCATTTGACCCACTTAGGCTCATTTGACCCAAAGTGACCTAAAGTACTCTTATGAGCCAAATTCTAATCCTAACCAAATTGGATTGAATCAAACTCACCTATACCTCTCATCATGATCAACCATCATCATGAGATGATCAATCAATCAAATTGGGTCAAACCAAGTCAAACCTAAGAATTGACCAAGTCAACACTTAGCCAAAATGAAACCTAGCATAGCCAAAATCCACTATAGGCCAAATTGATTGAAACCAATGATCTAAGTTCATTCATGAACTATGTTTGAACTTGACCAAGTCAACATTTGAGCCTAACCTAGCCCAATTGGCCACTTGACCCAACTTGACCCAGCTTGACCTAAATGGTCAAAATGTGTCAAAACTTTATCTAAGCCAAATTGACTCAAACCGATGGGTCAAGTTCATTCCAAATCACTTGTTGAACTTAACCCAGCCTCAATTGTCCAACTAGACCTAACCTAGCCCAATTGAACTTGAACCTAACTTGACTTAAAGGGGACGTGCTGAGCCAAATTCAAACTTAACTAAATTTGATTGTAAATAAAGATATCAATCCACTTCATATGACTAACCAAGCCTAAACCTACCCATGACCTAGCTCAAATAGGTCAAATGGGTCAAATTGGTCAAATTGACCCATTTGACCTAAATGAAGTCATATGAGCCAAACTCAAAAATAAATCAAATTGAATCAAACCAAAGCTACCAAAACATTTCAAATGGTCATATGAACTTCACCCAACCCTATGTTTGACCCAATTTGACCAATTGGTCGACTTGACCTAAATGGGTCAACATGAGCCAAACCATATCAAATGAACTCCAAATCCAATGAAACTTGGCCAAACCCATTTTCTCAGCATACCCAACATATTCAAATTCTAAAATCAACTAAATGACCAATCTACCCTTAGACCATAGAACAAATTTTGGTCAAATCCATGGGGAATTTGGTCAAGCCCTCTTCATTTCAACTTGATACCTTTCTAATAGGTCAAGTGAACCCTATGGAGGGTGGTGCACCCAACCCACTAGGTTTGGGTCAGCCTAAATGGACAAGGCCAAAATCGGCCACATGGCCCAAATTGGCCATGTGTGAAACCTCCCTCCACCCTATTTGAAACACATGGGAAGCTACCAATCCACTCCTTAGTCAAACCAACCATGTGCCAACCTCTAACAGCTCAAATAGATCTTTTCATATTTGCAATTGGATCAAAATGGCAAACCATGCTTCAGTCGCCCGATTGTCATAGGGGGAGATATACTCCCCCTATTTCAATTCAATTCACGGAGGCTCATTATCAATTGAGTAAGTGAGAGTGTTAGGTTCCATCAGAGAGAAATCTTAAGCTTCCTAGAAGGAAATTAAAATTAGCCATTCTCAATTTTCTTCAAGAGAAAACAAAGGAGCTCCATTGATTTCCAAATTTTCTTTATAGTCCAAATCACTTCAATTCTCTTTGCACACTCCACCAGAGGATCAAGTCGAGTACATCTTTCCCAAGCTCCAAGGGCAAGGAAAGGCACTTAGATTAAAGTCGAGCTCACAAGAAGGAGCGGTTGGTCTATAGAGCAAACTACTCAACCTCAAGCGCTAATTCTTTCACCAAAGCTTCATCTCAACCAGACAAAGCTCCTCCAAAGGAATTGAGCACCGGTGATCATCTCCGGCAAGGTATGGCATTTTCTAACCACTAGACTTAAGGTGTGTTAGTCTTTTATGAAATAAAGTTTAATGGCATGAAGTTTCAACCATTGGATGTGATCATCTATACTTTGTGATGGTGTGTGCAAAATTTTATCCCAATTTGAGCTCAATCAAGCTCGCACTAGGGCTTAGATCATGGACGGTTCATATAATTCACAAGCTTTGGCGGGGATGAATCTCTAGCCATCCATCTGTGCATTTTGGATGGACGGCTGAGATTAAATGCACATTTTATATCTAAATTATCCTTTTAAAATTGTGGGGTTATTCCTAGTCATTTGATCTTTGATCGAACGGCAAGCTTGCGTACCGCTATGTGTGCCATGAGGTGACGCGTTTATGATGCTCACGCGGCGCATGGAAAGTGTACCGCCATCACCGTGTCGTGCTATGGATTAAGGGATTTAATTAGGTTTTAATTAATTCAAATTAATCCTATAAGCTTTCAAAATTCATATGTCCCTAAATAAAAATTAAAAAAAATATGAGGTAAATTGCCACTCAAAGATAATTCAATCTAGAATATTTTAAAATTGGTTTTAATGGATTTTGAATTGTATCTTTTGTTCTGATTTTTCTTTTTAATGGAAATATTAATTTAATAATTACTCCATAATTAATCCTCTGATTAATCTCAAACTTATTGGGTATATTTTGGGGGATGACTTTGCCTCCCCTAATTTTCTTGGGATTTATTGGTGGTTTAATTGGGGGGATTGCAAATTCATTTCCTAATTATCCCCTTAACATAATTAAGGATAATTAAGGGTTTGATTAGTGTTTTAATCCTTTTTTGAAGTTGATTAAGGTTTGATCCAGTGAATAAGAGATTTAGGTAATAATTTTGGGGCATCTCTCCTAAGCTAGTCCCTAAACCCCCTTTTCTTTCCTAATCTTCTCTCAAGTAAGGGTTAATTCACTAATTACCCTCTTCATTAATTTCTTAAAATATCTTAAACTTTTCAGAACTTAATTAATCTACTTTGGGTATATGCTTAGGTGTTCAAGAGCCTAGGTTCAATTAAGGAAATCAAATCTCAACTCACATGTGTGAGGGGTGTATTGAAATTACTTAAGTTAAACACCTTAGCTTAATTAATCATTAATCATGAGCCAAATTGCATTAAGGTCTTTTTTTCCTAGGTGCATTGCAAATTTAAATTTTTTTTGAGGTTATATGCCATCTCATTGGCTCATAATTACTTGGTTAACTATGCTAAGGTGGTGTAGGTAAGGGTGAATTTACATGTTTAATTCATACATTAACCTAATCAAAATATAAAATGAATCTAATCATATAAGAATTAAACAAAATTGCCAAATATATGTGGGAATGGGTTAGGAATAGCAAACTCAATCCGCATTTTCAAAATTAAATTAAATTTAAAATCAAACAAAAATCACATTAAATAAACTTTGATTTACTTTAAGCTTTCTTATTTCATAAGATTGTCTTTGGGATTTAATTAAAGTGAATGTGTTTACATGTTTTCATTGCTTTAGTTCTTTCCTCAACATGTTAAATATGTTTGTCATGTGGTTTCATGCATCCATGCTTTTCAAAAATCAAGTTTAAAATGAAAATGTTTACTTTATGTCAAATTGCATGTGATGGCTAAAGTAAGAATATGAGTGGCTATTATCACTTTTAAATTCAAATTATTTTCAAAAAATATGAATGAATTATCAAAACTAAAAGTTTGTTACTTATATCTTAATTATAAGCTTGCATGTGAGTAAGATATAAGGATGTGCTTAGTATAGGTTTTCCTTCTATTCCTTTTAGTATAATTTTGAATAAGATTTGGTAAGATGTATGGTTCATTTGAAAAGAACCTAATACTTGCCTAATTCCATATGCTATTCATTCCTATACTATCACTTAAGAAGGATACTTATGCTTGCACATAAAAATTGCATAAACAAAATAAATTAACTAATAAAATTTTGCATTCCTTCTTTTCCATTCATTTCTTTTATACACATATTTGTATTTAAGGAAAGTGGTATATTAATCTGGACAACCCCAAGGTTGTGAGGCTTTATGTAGCCCTAAGTAGGTCTTGTATCTTACATCTCTAGTTAAGAATGACATTGCACTTACTTATACCTTTCTTACTTTCATGTGTGCATGTAAAAATTGGATAAAAAATCCCTTTTCTACTTAATGAAAATCATGCTTCATAAACTTTCAAATTTCCTTAAATGAATCACTTAGCATGCAGCATAAAGTGTGTTAAATATTCTCATTTTTATGTGTAGATATGCTTAGGATTCATTCATATGCATGTGACCTTAAAACCTAAGGAACCATCCCTATATGACCTTGAACCCAACTTAACATAAAGGGGTCATGTTGAGCCAAACTCAAAACTAAACCAAATTGAATCAAACCAAAGTTGCCAAAATATTTCAAATGGTCATATGAACTTGACCCAACCCTTGGTTTCACCCAATTTGACCAGTTGGTCAACTTGACCCATTTTGACCTAAATAGGTCAACATGAGCCAAACCATATCAAATGAACTCCAAATCTAATGAAACTTAGCCAAACCCATTTTCTCAACATCCCAACATATTCAAATTCTAAAATTAACCAAATGACCATTCTACCCTAGGCCATAGAATAAATTTTGGTCAAATCCATGGGGAGTTTGGTCAAGCCCTCTTCATATCAACTTGATGCCTTCCTAATAGGTCTAGTGAACCCTATGGAGGATGGTGTATGCAACCCAATGGGTTTGGGTCAGCCCAAATGGACCCAAGGACAAAACTGATCACATGGCTCAAATTGGCCATGTGTGAAACCTCCCTCCACCCTATTTGAAGCACATGGGAGGTTACCAATCCACTCCTTAGCTCAAACTGATCATGTACCAACATCTAATAGCTCAAACAGACCTTTCCATATTGGCAATTGGATCAAAATGATAAACCATGCTTCGGCCGTCTGATTGCCATAGCGGGAGATATACTCCCCCTAATTTAATTCAATTCACACATGCTCATTATCGATTGAGTAAGGGAGAGTATTAGGAGCTGTCAGCGGTCAATCCTAAGCTTCCTTGAAGGGAATTTAAATCAGCCATTCTCAGTTTTCTTTAAGAGAAAATAGGGGAGCTCCATTGATTTCCAAATTTCCTCTTACTCCAAATCACTTCAATTCTCTTTACACGCTCCACCAGAGGATCAAGTCGAGTCTACTCAACATCTTTCCCAAGCTCCAAGGGCAAGGAAAGGCTCACTTAGATCAAAATAGAGCTCACAAGGAGGAGGGGTTGGTCCATAGAGAAAGCTACTCAACCTTAGAAGCTAATTCTTTTACCATAACTTTGTCTAAACCAGACAAAGCTCCTCCAAGGGAATCGAGCTCTGGTGAGGTATGGCATTTTCTGACCACTAGACTTAAGATGTGTTGGTATTTTGTGAAAGAAAGTTTAATGGCATGAAGTTTCAATAGTTGGATGTGATATTACATGCTTTGTGATGGTGTGTGCAAAATTTTATCCTAATCCGTGCTCAATCGATCTCAGATCAGGGCTTAGATCATGGATGGTTCCTATGATATAAAGAAATGAATTTAGTTCATTTTATTTAATCTTAAAATGCCTTTTTTTTTGAATAGATCCTAAAATGGCTACTTAGGGCCTATGAGTTTTAAGACCGACCCGGGGACTTATTACAACTCAGGTAGTCAGGCAATTCCTATAGGGAGTTCTGCTGACACTGCCCTAAAGATAGGATGCCTACTTGGAAAAAGGGGCCCTTCGGGGGCTTGAATTCCTAATCCACAAGAGAATATTTTTATTTGTTTATTTAGTTTGTTTATCGTGAGCCCTTTTAGTTTGTGAGGGATCAAACTAAGAAGGAGCTTATATCAGCCTAAACCTATCTCAGATTTACTGAACCAAGGGAGAATCTGCACATCCACTGAATAAATTCTCCAACCACAGGGGCGATTACTAGCAAAGGGGGACTGTCCAATCCAAAAGTAACTTAAGTAGTGTCTAATTGGAGTTGCAAAGGATGTGATCCAAATAGAGTGCACACAAGGGATGGGGCTGCTAAGGGCTTAATCCAAAACCCTCAAGAAGATGTTATGGTTAATCATAAATCCAATAGGAATTCAGTGTCCAGCTCAAGGAGAAAGCCTGGGGACTCACATCGACCAAGAGTGGTGTATCCACTGGGTGAATCACTGTCAGCATAGCAAACATCAACCAATCTAAGTTGTCTGTTGGTTTGCAATAATCAGCCTACAAAGAAAGCTGTGGGACTCACATCCTCTTATAGCAGAACTGATTATTGGGATAGTCTGCCTTTGGCTCGATAGGTGTTGTATGACCTAGGGCGACTACTAAGTGAATGCCACTAAGAGACTTATATCAGCTCAAAAGTAGTCAAGAGGAAAGGAACCTCTAAGGGACTTATCCTATACCTAAAATATACTAGACCTAGTTAGATCATGATGATTAGTCCAAGAAGAAACACGAGGACTCACATCTTCTTAAGCAAAGTCAACATGAGGTAGCTTACTGGCTGGGCAGTGAAGTCTAACATACTAACAAGGCGCTCATTGGTTTGCAATGGTCAAGTTAGAAAGAAAGCTCAGGGACTCACATCTTCTAAACAAATGACCACTCGGGTAACATACTAGCAAGGTAGCATGTAGACCCAACCTAAAATAGCTAATGAGTGAGTGCCATAGGGGGCTTGCTCCCACATCAAAATAGCTTGAGATAAAAGATTTGTGTTTATTATTATGCATGTGTCAAAGAAATAGGATGCCTCTGGGGGACTCTTACACCTACCTTAAACACACTAGGGGTTTTGATGAAATAATACCATGGATGGAAAAAAAGATTCCCACTAAGAAAGGATGTCGCATGGGTTCTCTTACACCCAACTTAGTTGTGGTAATGGAAATAGGGTGCCACTTGGGTTCTCTCACACCTATTCTAATAGCATCAGGAGATTGTGTTCATGTTGTGTTAGAGGGATAGGATGCCACTAGTGGACTCTTATACCTACCTTAGACATATCACGATGGATTCGCAAGACAAGCAAATAACGATTCAAAAGAAGAGAAGATTTGATGAATGGAATCAAATTTTTGTTATTTTTATTAATAATTATTTTCAAACATGATTTATTTCATGGGTAATATTTCTTTAGATAGAGCCCATTAATTAGAAGCATCAGGTGTTCCCTTTTACAATCAGTAAGCTAATAATACCTTCCTTAGTAGGCCTTCTCTATGACATAGGGGCCCTCCCAAGTGAGTTCAAACTTGCCTCCCATCTTTCGATGGGCAGCAAATGGTCTCCTTAGGACTAACACAAGTTCTCCTACTCTGAAAGACCTAGGGAGGACAAGCTTGTTGTGAGATTGAATCATTTTGGATTTGTACAACTCGAGTTTCTAGCATGCCCATAGGTGACTCTCCTCCAAACCTTCAATCTCTTTTAATAGCAACTTTGCATTCTACTCTGTAGTGATCTTTCTACCCAATGCTATCCTTAGTGATGGGAATTGAACTTCTAAAGGTGGAATGGCTTCGGACCCATACACTAAGGAAAATGGGGTAGATTGAGTTGGAGTTCAGTATGTTATGCGGTAGGCCCACAAAGCTTTAATGAATTGCTCATTCCACTATCGTTTATTATCATCGTGAGTTTTCTTCAATATCTGGATGAGAGTTTTATTGAATGCTTATGCTAAGCCATTTGCTCTAGGGTAATAGATGGTGGAGTATCACCAATCTATACCATGTCTTCTGGCGAAGCTGTAGATCTTTGTGATGCAGTACCAATCTATACCATGACTTCTGGCCAACAGCTTCATGGAGTACTTGTAGTAATGACGAAGCTTGGGTTTGAGGACTGGTAGGAGCCGGCAATCTAGTTGATGACCAACTAAGAATCCCTAAAGATTTTGATGCTCTTGACACTAATAGTGATGGCTAACTCCAAATCGACAATCAAATGCTCATACTCAGCTTCATTATTGGTGCAGAGGTTGGAAGGATAGTATGAGAATCTCATCACATTGTAGTTTAGAGTTAGAAGAATTATTTTTACCCCTGCCTTTCCTGGAAGAGTAGATCATGATGCTTTCCCTTTGTGAAAAGAAACTGCCTCATTAAAATATATATCCCATTCACAGTTGCTAGCCTCCCCTAAGTTCATGATCTATTCATCAAGGAGATCATCACTAAGCAGAGAATCAGTGTGAAGTGGGTGTGCTGCTAAGAAATCCACTAGTGCATATCCTTTTACCTCATGGAGGGGTATGAACCTGATATCAAACTGTGAGAGGATCATGGACTAGCATGCCAAATGTCTAGATAGTGTTGGCTGTGTCATGAAATATGGTAGTGGATTTGTTCAGGAGATCAAGTTCACCTTATGAGAAAGCATATAGTGTCATAGCTTTTGAGAAGCAAAGATCAAAGCTAGGCAATGTTTCTCAATAGGTGGATAGTTTGCTTCATCAGGAATCAGACGGTGGTTGAGGTAGTAGAGAGCATTCTCCTTCCCTTCATCATTAGCTTGGGCCAATAGAACACCAAGTGAGTCATCCAATATAGCAGTGTAGAGGATGAGTGGCCTACTGAGATAGGGGCTACTAGAACTGGCGGCGTTACCAAATACTACTTGATGTCTTCGAAGTCATGTTGGCACTTATCATCCCACTTAAACTTGGCATCCTTTTTGACAGGTGCTGAAAATGGCTTGCATCTCCCTGATAGGTTGGAGATAAAGCATCTTAGCTATGCCAGCTATCCTTGGAAGGATCTGAGTTGAGTTAAACTCTTAGAAGGTGGAATTTCTAAGATAGCTTTAATCTTTTTAGGATCTATTTCTTCTCTCCAATATTGGACAACAAACCCAAAGAATTTCCCTGAAGCTACTCCGAATGCACACTTCAGGGGATTCATTTTGAGGTTAAATTGCATTAACCATTCAAAAACTACTCTCAAGTCAAAGAGATGGTCTTCCTTTTCTCTTCTCTTGACTACTAGATCATCAACGTAGCACTCAACCTGATGATGGATGAGTTCATTGAAGATCTGAGTCATGACCCATTAGTATGTAGCACCAGTATTTTTAAGGCTGAAAGGCATGACCCTATAATAAAAGATTCCGATCGGGGTTTGAAAAGCACTGTTTCTTTCATCTTTAAGAGACATCTTGATTTGGTTATAACCAGATGACCCATCCATTAAAGAGAAAACTACATGAGATGAGGCGATGTCCACCATTAACTTTGGTATAAGAAGAGGAAACTCATCCTTAAGACATGCCTTGTTTAGGTCCCTAAAATCGATGCATATGCAAATTTTACCAGGTAGGATATTTTTCTTCTCTGATGAAACCAACATCGATCAATTTCTTGACTTCAGAAATGACCTGTTGTTCAAATTTTTATCGCATGCATCTAGAAACTTGCTTAATAGGAATAGTGTTAGGATCTACTGCTAGCTTATGGACTGCTACGTTAGGAGATAATATGGGCATCTCTTCATAACTCCATGTGAAGCAGTCTTTAAACTCAGTCAATAGCCTAACTAAGTCATTGGTTTCTTCTTCATTCAATAATGAACTGATGTATGTCAGACATGGATTTTCTTCTGTCCTGAGGTTAATTTTTTTTAGCTTGTCAATTGTTCAATGTATCTCCTCTTCAAATTATGGTGGTGCCTCTTTGTTTGGAGATCATCTGGATCATCTGAGGTTTCTAAATAAATATTCTTATAAGAGTTGGTGTTGTGTGAGAAGAACCTATCAGAACCCAAATGATTGGTAACAACTAAGCAGTAAGCATCGTCATCGACTGGACCCACTGTATCGCATCCTAGTCCTACTCTTGATTATGCTTCCCTGCCTGTATTATTCCACAGCTTTTCAAAGTAGTCTGACCTATGCTTGGACCATGTAAGTGGAACTAAACTTTTCTGTATATGATTATGAACACAAGGCGAGTAAAATTCAAATGGTAATTCCATTAGTTCTTTAAATGAATCCTCCTCAAGTTCTACATCAACTTCAGGACTCAAGGATGATGATCCCAAAAAGAACCACTTCTACTTCATGTCACTAGAAGACTTAGGGATTTCCTTAATTATCAAACCTTCAGCTTTCTAAAATGTAAGTGAGGTTAGAGCTAAGGTTCTAAACTATTATCTAATAGTTTCACATAAACTATATTCGAATACTTTACTTTGTCTAGAGGCCTGATCTTCATTTCTGTCTAGATCAAAAGTCACCTCCAATGGAACCAGCTGAGAAGGTTGGCTGTAATCACATTAGACTCATCCTCTGAGCAAGATTTCAAGTCTATGTGAATAGCAGGGGTACTCCTATGAACTGGAACACAACCTCTATTGGTTGATGGCCAACTAGGAGGTCTCCCACCTCTGGAACTGCCTCTGTTTCTTCCTCTACCTCTACCTGGTGGAGGTTGAGCCATCCTACCCACATGTCCATATGATGGAATGAACTATGAGTGGAATATAATATGCGGATCTATTTCTTCTTCAATTCCCCTTTCTTGTTCACTTGGACTTCCATTCTTATTTTCTTTTTCTTCATTTTCTCTTTCTTTTGATTTTGAGTTTGAATTTTATCTGAGTTCATGAGAAAGGGTATGTTGAGTAAGATAGTAGGTCTCATCTTCATAAATCTCAATCTCTCTAACTAAAAATGACTTTTCATCTCCATTGGCATGGTATTCAATCCCATCTTTTCTGAACTTGATGCACTGATGGAGGGATAATAGAATGATCTTGTTCTGATGTATCCAAGGCCTATGAAGCAAAGAAGTGAACAAAGTATTCGAATCAATGATGTAAAACTAGGCTTCAATCTTCTAGTCACCTATCTCCAAAGGTAAAACTATAGAACCTAAAGCCTACACACCTTGTTCATTGAATCCTCTCAATATCATCCGATCTCCTTGGAGTGTAGAGATGTCAATTCTTAAATAGGCAAGGATCTTTAGACTCATAATGTTCACTGATGTACCTAGATTCATGAGAACTCTGGCAAGTCTGAACCTGTCCATGTCAATTATGATGTAGATAGGACGGTTGTGCTCCATGTCTCCCAGAAGAAGGTCTTCATCTATGAAGGTGATCCCCTGAGCTTCTTTTATGTAATGTGCCTCCTCACCTATTGCAGTCAACTGAGCTAAGCATATTTCATGAGCAAGGAAAGCCTTGATTAGTGATTCCCTCATTTCTTTGGATAAAACAAGGGCATCGTATATGCTTAGCTTAGATGGCAAGTTTCTTAGATGAGAAAGAACATTGTAGTCCACCTTGGCCTGATCCTCCACAAGCATATCCAAGGGTGGAGCATTCTGTGGAGGGGCTTCTCAATCTTCTGTACTAATGACTTGTTTCCCTTTATCTTGAGGTGTTGCCCTAGGAGGTAGAACCATGCCACTACGGAGGTTAACTTCGGTGATATATTGTGGCAGGGTAATGGAAGGTTTTACCTGCACATCAGGCTCACCTACAACTTCTCCTATGGGACCCTCAAAATCAGATGATTCCAAGTCTATCTCAAGAGGTAAACCCATAGTATTTAGAGTAGGAAAGTCCAACTCTGAATTAGAAAGAGGAAGATCAGAATTGTTATAGTTATTTTGACTTGAAGAGTTATCATTTGGAATAGAAGAAGACAACCCATCAGAGGTAACATAGATTTAATTCAAACTAGCTTTATTTTTCAATCTCTTAGATTTGTTTGGAGGTACAAAGAGAGTGGGGTAAGGGATTTGATGCCCTTATCCATCGATATAAGAGTTTTACTAATAGAAGAGGAAGAGTTAGCTGAAGTGGAAGAAGTTATCGGTGTGGAGGCTGCAACTATAAGTTGGAGGCTGGACTCAATCGGTGGTTGTGCTAATGGGCTATCCCGGGCTGACATATGTTGTCGTTGCTACTACTGTTGAGTTCCCCCTTTCTTTGAGTTATTACTGGCAACTTGCAAACCTTCCTTAATGTTAGAGGTTTTAGTTGACTCAGGAACCTGCAAGGAAAGCTTCTTGATCTTCTAGAGGATCTTCTTAGAGGTTTTGGATAAAAAATATCCCAACCTTCTTTACTTTTAGAAGGATCACATGTATCCCCAAGGATTACCCTTATAGAACTGGATGGTTGTTCTACAAGGTATTCCTTTAGGATAACTACAGCACCGGTCTTGAAGTTATGTTCAAGCCAGTCCTTGAATGTGAATCAATCCTCCAAAACATGGCCTAGCATATAATGGTAGGGGCAAAAGTTTGGAACATGACTTTTTTCCTACTTCCTCAATCCTTGTAGCTAAAAATCGGTTCTTTAAGAGATTAAAATCTTCTGTTAAATTTTGTGGTATATCTAGAGTAGGTGGACATAGTCTTTGGCGTGAAAAGGTGGTGAGGTAGGTAGGGCTACCGATAATGACAAAGGAGGTGGTGGTTTGTTGGTCGTCTCTCAAGCCCGATCTCTAGCTGCTTCTTATGTCGTTGTCCCCGCTTCTTCTCATAGACTTTTATAGCTTTGCTTTAGGCAACTGATCTTGAAAATGCAACTGTTTAGCCTATCCTTGTAGACTAGCTGCCTTATTGATTAGCTTCTCAAATGTCTTGATAGTGAAGCCCTTAAGCATGAAGGTGACCAGGCCATGGATATTCTTCAAAAAAATCTCAATGGCATGCTCCTCAGATAGTTATGGCTCATATTTCATACTCAGGTTATGCCATCAGAGAATGTAATCAACAAAGGACTCACCTAGGTGTTGTTGTGCTGTAATGAGATCACCTACAATAACCCTTTGCTGAGATCCAACAAATCACTTGATAAAAAATTGCTCTAACTCAGCAAATGTCCTTACTGAACCAATGGATAGTTCAGCATACCAATCGAAAGCAACCCCTGTTAGGCTACTAATGAAGAGGCCAAAAAGCAAAGTGTCACTCCCACAGACATTGCAATAAGCGAAGTGTGCTATCTATCTTTGCCAGGTTTCCATCAAAGCATTTGAAGGAAGGTGGCATGAAACCATTGGGATATTGGATAGCATAAAATTCTTTCGGGTAGGGTCTACCCTTTGGAACTGATGATCCTTCCCAGGCTTAAACCAACGCTTCCTTCACTTGCTGCTCAACCATGGATCAGATGTCTTTTCTTGTATGCAGGTACTTTTCACTACCTTTCTATACATGCTAGTGCTACCTTACTCAATGAGAGGTAAGGTCTTGGCTGGGTCCAAGACATGCACTAACTCAAGCTGACTAATGTCGGCTGTTGTAGGATGAACTATTGGGGCTTGTTTCTGGAGTACTAAAATTGCTGCTAACAAGTCCTCTAGCTACCATGCCATCCTATCTATCTACTTATCTTCTGCCTCAACTGATGTCAGAGGTGTTGGGCTGATTGGGCAATGTCTTCCTGATCAACCTCATCACCTTCCATGGCCCGCTGCTGCATGAGAAGAGATCATCTGGTATCTACCATACAGACTCCAGTTGAGTCTCCCAACAAGTCATCTTCATTAGGATCGAAGCTAACCTTCTCCTCATCTGACCAATTGTATTCTAAAATCTCCTTCTTTTCCATGAAATAATGAGCCACTATCTCATCTGAAGAATGACCAATCTGAGCAAGTACAAATAATTTTGGCTGACCGGTGTGATCACTATCGTGCACTGAGAGGCACCCAGACCTCGCTTCCTATTGGAGAGTCAATCCTATGAGGATTGTACTCACTAGAGGAGAGACACTCCTGACTGTCACTAGCTATGAGAGGGGTGACATTTCTAGGATGTTCCACAATCCTTGGTGCAGCTGGGCTATCATCTGTTACCTCTGAAATGACTGCTACCATCTCCACATCCTGTTGAACTAGCGGAGTTGGTGAGGGGACGATCACTATACTTCAGTGTCGCCACTTTTTCCACACCACCACTAGGGCAGAAGGCTGAGTAGGAGAGCTTGGCCTTCCCACAATAGGAGGAGTAGATGGGGTAGGATCCCTCGACCGCAACCAGATCACCAATGAGGTGCGCTTCTCCCTAGATATGGCCTTCATGGCCTTTGATGGAACTAAAGATGATGTGACCTGGATAGGTGATGGCGGACGGGGGTAGAGTGGTATGGTGGAGGAACCACCGACTCTCTATGAATAGGAGCTATCCTCCTGTGATGACTAGTCCTAATAAGTAATATGTAGTTTATATGGTTGGCGCGGGTAGCGCACTGAGTTGGAAATCAACAAGTGTGGAAGTTGCCAACTGGTGATTGAACCTCCACCTCTCCCTACTGGTAATGTGAGTAGATTTATGTGCCTTCCTGGCCCTCTCCTAATGGATATGTTTCCCCACATTATGGGGTATGATGGATCTCTAATCAAATTGAGCTTTAGACTATGAACATTTGTAAGCTCTCACTACCTCAAAGGCGATCGAGGTAGGTGAGCACCTCCCTCTAGTAATGCTAACGATGTTGGACCCGGTGGAGGTGATGTGTGAATCCTCTAACATCCTCTCTGTCACCCAGAGAGAGAGGATGGGTTTTAAGTGGTGAAATAAAAATAGGAAACTCCTCAACAGCTGAACGGACGGTTGCCTCCATCTCTCTAAGAATCCTAGTGTGATATCGCTTGATCATGCAGTTTTTATTCCTACGTTGTGTCCTGGTAGGATGGAAGGAGTGAGAGCTCAACTCGTACTCAAAACTAGGGGAGGCAAGCCTTGAGATCAGGGGAGCCTTACCCTTAGAGGGTACTGATGAGAGGGTGTTAGCTCTCACTAGGGCAGCACGAGAAACCACAGGGCGCACTGAAACTGGGGTTGGCACTGCTGGTACTATAACTACTAAAGCTGGTGGGGATGCCACTACTTTCCTCTTTAGCAAGGAGATGTCAGATTCAGAAGGTAGATCAATCTGGATGATTGGCTTCTGCCCAGTAACTATGGTCTTACTAACTATCGTGAGGGAGTGCCCTCACATGTAATCCTCACTCCCTCAAATCCCTTACTGAAGTGGATAAGATGTGTATAATCCAATCGGGGGAAGTTGGCTTGGTCCAAAGCCAAATCCATGCTATGAGGGAAAGTGAAAACAAATTTCTATAAGCCTGCCATTTTAGATCATCTACAAAGACTGAGAAACTGAACTGTAGTTGTACTGTAAGTGATGGTGAGAATCTACAATAGGAAACAAGCTTGGATCAGATTTCTATCTTTGTTGATTTTTTTAATTTAAATTGAAAATTTGAACCCATATCCAACATCTTGGAAGTGTTACGTGGGGTTCAAATGGATTTGAGAAGATTTAGAAATTTGATTGAAAGAAGAATATTGAATATGAATCCAACTTCAACAAATTTGGGTATGTTGAAAAGTGGATTCAAATATTTTGAGAATGATGCTTCCATAGGTTCATGTTTGTTATAATTTTGATTTTTGATTTGAGGATCCTTTCCTTTAACAAATTTGGGTATGGTAAAGTAAGGGTTAATTGATCTTTTTGTTTTGATTTGGAATTTTACTTAGCAAATTTGGGTATGCTAAGTGAAGTGTTTGAAAATGATTGTTTCTTTTTGTGGATTGTTGATTGATTTTGAAAATTGGAATTCCCACTTAGCAAATTTAGGTATGCTAAGTGAAGAACCCAAGTATATTTTGTTTGGTTTTTTTGAAAATAGGATTTTTAGCAAATTTGGGTATGCTAAGAAAATCCTAAGGTGTTTCATTTTTATTTTGGATTTATTTTTGATTAAAAGTGGAGACTTTACTTTAGCAAATATGGTATGCTAAAGATGAAGCCCCACTTAGTTTTGTGAAATTGAAATTTCACTTAGCAAATTTGAGTATGCTAGATGAAATTCCAAAAGATGTGTTAAAAATTTTTGATGTTTTGGTATTATTTTGAAAATGAAAACTTTGCTTTAGCAAAAGGAAACTGCTTGGACTTACAACTGCCTGGGGGTCACTACCAATTAACTCCTCCTACAGTTTTAAATACATGTAGGCAAGTCATATGTTTTATGCAAGATAGCTAGGCTGTTATTTATTTATAAAGAGACTAAGTCTTTAAACTCACTCCCTAAAGAGACTAGATCATGTAAGGACATGCTTCAAATGACCTAAATCTAATGCAATTCATATTTCATTTTATTCTCATTTTTGGACAATTATTTTTGACTCAGGCTAATAGGATTCATATGCCTACTGCATGAGAAATAAAGTTATTGGCCAAAATCAGTGAGAAGGGAGGAGGTGTGTTTCCACAATGTCTCTCAAAGGTCAAGCCAAGTTTCTCTGGCAAAAGTGAAAGCCCTCCAATCAAGAGTGAAATAAGATGCATTTGTGCATGATGTTATAAAATAAGTACTCATCCGACTAAGGAGTTGATAATTCTTTTATCTTAATTTTTAACCTAAGCTTTAGGAGAGGTTATGAGTTCTTTATTTTTAGTTTTGAGTTGTTATGTTTGGTAAAAGATTTATTTTTTCCAAAGAGCCTAATTCACATCCAGGCCATACATAAAGCAAGGAAGAAACTAGGAAAAGGATGCCACTTAATGCACAAGCTAAACAAATCATCAATCAATTTATAAAGCTAATCGTAAAAGAATAAGAGGTCATTGTGGTCAGGTACCACCGTTCAAACCAGGAAAATAAATTGAGAAGCTGAGCTCTACCCTTATACAACCCAGATTATAAATGAATTAAATACAATTAAGCAAGGAATTCATTATTATGGGAGTCTTCAAGCTTCATTTCTTCATTCTTCTTTTCTTCTTTCTTCTTCTTTTCTTCTTTCTTCTTTGGTTCCTTCTTTTGGATGGTTGGAAGGTGGATGCTCCAATGGCTTCACATGGTTCATAAGATAAGATCTTATGACCAATGTTCATCTTAATCATCATAACAATCATTCCAAAATCTTAATTGCAAAATTTACATGAAAAGGAAAAATTAATCTCGTTAACACCTGCAAAACAAAGGTTTGCTAAACAAACCACCAAATCCCAAGCATGTATATTGGACTTATCACCCCACACATGGGTGACTAAGTCCACCCTATTATTATGCTTAAGGGTAAAGCAACACAAAAAAATATTTATATTTTTATTTACTGACATGCTTAAACAATCCCTACAGTAGATAATTATCAGACTAAAATCACCCTACCATTCATTCTATGCACATACATCCTAACATCCATATGAAATCATGTATCACAAAATAAATATAAGCATCAAACCATGCACCGCCCTAACGTAAAGCTAGAAGTGGTGATTTAGCCTATTGTGTGTGCTTTGGAGGTTTGTGTGGTCTACTTAACTATGGCTTTAAGTTAGAATTTTCTAAGTGTGAAGCATGTTCAACTTAGAGGAGGGTTTCATTTAAGTGATTTAATTATTTTGGGTAGATTTTATTTCATGTTTTGATTAGGTTCAAGAAAATCCTATAATTAATTACTAAGTTATGAAGATAGGGAAAGAGAAGAGAACTTCTCTTTCCTTCCCTAACCTAAGTAATTTCTAAAGTGGATTCATCTTTTAGTTTTGTTTAGTGAATATTTTGATTAATTATTTTAATTAATCTTAAGTTTAGATGAACTCTAAACAAATCTATTCAAAAAGAAAGGCATTTTAAGTTTAAATAAAATGAACTAAATTCACAAAACATACATGACTTCATTTCTTTTCTAACATGTATAACATGCATATGAATGAATCCTAAGCACATCTATATACATAAATGAGAATGTTTAACACACTTCATGATGCATGATAAGTGATTCATTTAAGGAAATTTTATAGTTTATGATGCATGATTTTCATTAAGTAGAAAAGAGATTTCTTATCCAATTTTCACATGCACACATGAAAGTAAGAAAGGCAAAAGTGAGTACAGCACCATTGTCAACCAGATGTGTAACATAAAATACCTACTTAGGGCTACTTAAAGCCTCACAACCTCAGGATTATCCAGACTAATATACAACTTTCCTTAAATACAAACATGTGTACAAAAGAAATGAATGGAAAAGAAGGAATGCAAAAATTTGTATTAGTTGATTTATTTTGTTTATGCAATTTATATGTGCAAGCATAAGTATCCTTCTTAAGTGATAGTATAAGAATGAATAGGATATGGAATTAGGCAAGTATTAGGCTCTTTTCAAATGAACTATACATCTTACCAAATCCTATTCAAAATATACTAAAAGAGAAGGAAAACCTATACAAAGCACATCCTTATATCTTACTCACATGCAAGCTTATAATTAAGATATAAGTAACACCCTTTTAGTTTTGATAATTTATTCATATGTTTTAAAAATAATTTGAATTTAATAGTGATAATAACCACTCATATTCTTACTTTAGCCAACACATAAAATTTGACATAAAGTAAACATTTTCATTTTAAACTTGATTTTTGAAAAGCATGGATGCATGAAACCACATGACATGCATATTTAACATGTTGATGAAAGAACTAAAGCAAGGAGAATATGTAAACACATTCACTTTAATTAAATCCTAAAAATAATCTTATGAAATAAGAAAGGTTAAAGTAAATCAAAGTTTATTTAATGTGATTTTTGTTTGATTTTGAATTTAATTTAATTTTAAAAATGTGGATTGAGTTTTCTATTCCTAACCCTTTCCCACATGTGTTTGACATTTTTGTTTAATTTTTAGATGATTAGATTCATTTTATATTTTTATTAGGTTAAGGAATGAATTAAACATCCTAATTAACCCTTACCTACACCACCTTAGCATAGTGAACCAAGTAATTATGAGCCAATGAGATGACATTAAACCTCACAAGGAATTTAAATTTTCAATGCACCTAGGAAGAAAAGGGTCTAATGCAATTTGGCTCATGATTAATGGTTAATTAAGCTAAGGGGTTTAACTTAAGCAATTTCAAAACACCCCTCCACACATGTGAGTTGAGTTTGGATTTTCTTAACTGAACTTAGGCTCTTAAACACCTAAGAATCTACCCAAAGTAGATTAATTAAGTTTTGAAAACTTTTAAAAATTTTAAGAAATTAATTAAGAGGGTAATTAGTGAATTAACCCTTAATTAAGAGAAGATTAGGAAAGAAAAGGGGGTTTTGGGAATAGCTTAGTGGAGATGGC
Source organism: Cymbidium sinense (assembly GCA_021442155.1). Lineage (NCBI taxonomy): Eukaryota > Viridiplantae > Streptophyta > Magnoliopsida > Asparagales > Orchidaceae > Cymbidium > Cymbidium sinense. The sequence goes on from CM038229.1 coordinate 24,437,033, forward strand.
CCAAAATCATTCCCTAAATCTTCTATTCACTGGATCAAACCTTAATCAACTTCAATAAGGGCTTAAAACACTAATCAAACCCTTAATTATCCTTAATTACATTAAGGGGTAATTAGGAAATGAATTTGCAATTCCCCCAATTAAACCACCAATAAATCCCATGAAAATTAAGGGAGGTAGATGTCATCCCCCAAAATATACTTAAGAAGTTTAAGATTAATCAGAAGATTAATTAAGGAGTGATTAACAAATTAAGATTTCCATTAAAAGGCAAAATCTTAGAATGATTCAATTTAAAATCCATTAAAACTAATTTTAGAATATTCTAGATTGAATTATCTTTCAGTTGCAATTTACCTCATATTTTTTTTTTATTTTCATTTAGGGAGATATAAATTTTTAAAGCTTAGAGGACTAATTAGAATTAATTAAAACCTAATTAACTATCTTAATCCACAGCACGACACGCATCGGTGGCAGTCAATGCACTTTCCACGCGTTATGCGGTGAGCCATCACTTAAATGTCACCTCACGGCATGGCACGCGGCGATGGTATGTGGTTTAGCCTTTGGCATTCGATCAAAGATTGAATGACCAGGAATAACCTTGCAGTTTTAAAAGGATAAATTGGATATAAAATGTGTGTTTAATCTTGGCCATCCATCCCAAATGTACGGAGGGATGGACAGAGATCCATCCCTGCTAAAGCTTGTGAATCATAGGAACCATTCATGATCTAAGCCCTGATCCAAGCTCGATTGAGCTCGAATTGGGATAAACTTTTGCACACACCATCATAAAGCATGGAAGATCACATGCAACGGTTGAAACTTCATGCCATTAAAATTTCTTTCACAAACGACCAACACACCATAAGTCTAGTGGTTGAAAAGTGTCATACCTCACTGGAGGAGATCATCGGTGCTCAATTCCCTTAGAGGAGCTTCGTTTGGTTGAGACGAAGCTGTGGTGAAAGAATTAGCTCTTGAGGTTGAGTAGTTTGCTCTATGGACTAACCCCTCCTCATTGTGAGCTCGATTTTGATCTAGATGAGCCTTTCCTTGCCCTTGGAGCTTGGGAAAGATGTTGAGTAGACTCGACTTGATCCTCTGGTGGAGTGTGCAAAGAGAACTGAAGTTATTTGGAGTATAAAAGAAATTTGGAAATCAATGGAGCTCCCCAATTTTCTCTTGAAGAAAACCGAAAATGGATAATTTCAATTCTCTTTTAGGAAGCTTAGGATTGCTCTTTGATGGCTCCTAACACTCTCCCTTACTCAATCAACAATGAGAATGTGCAAATTGAATTAAATTAGGGGGAGTATATCTCCCTTTATAGCAATCGAACGGCCGAAGCATGGTTTGCCATTTTGATCTAATTACTAATATGGAAAGGTCTGTTTGAGTTGTTAGAGGTTAGCACATGGTTGGTTTAAGCTAAGGAGTGGATTGGTAACCTTCAATGTGCTTTAAATAGGGTGGAGCGAGGTTTCACACATGGCCAATTTGAGCCATGTGTTTAGTTTTGGCCTTGGGTCCATTTGGGCTGACCCAAACCCATTAGGTTGGGTGCACCACCCTCCATAGGGTTCACTTGACCTATTAGGAAGGTACCAAGTTGATATGAAGAGGGATTGATCATTCTCTACTCTTAACTACTAGATCATCAACGTAGCACTCAACCTGATGATGGATGAGTTCATTGAAGATCTGAGTCATGGCCCGTTGGTATGTAGCGCCAGCAATTTTAAGGGTGAAAGGCATGACCCTATAATAGAAGATTCTGATTGAGGTTCAAAAAGTAGTGTTTCTTTCACCTTTGGGAGACATCTTGATTTAGTTATAGCCAGATGACCCATCCATGAAGGAGAAAACTGCATGAGATGAGATAATGTCCACCATTAATTATGGTATAGGAAGAGGAAAGTCATCCTTAGGACATGCCTTGTTTAAGTCCCTAAAATTAACGCATATATAAATTTAGCCATTCTTCTTCTTAATTGGGATGGCACTGGCTAACCAGGTGGGATATTTTTCTTCCCTGATGAAACCATCATCGATCAGTTTCTTGACTTCAGAAATGACCTATTGTTCAATTTCTAATTGCATGCATCTAGGAGCTTGATTAATAGGGGTTATGTTAGGATCTATTGCTAGCTTATGGACAGCTATGTTAGGAGATAATTTGAGCATCTCTTCATAACTCCATGTGAAGCAGTCTTTAAACTCAGTCAATAGCCTAACTAAGTCATTGGTTTCTTCTTCATTCAGCACGAACTGATGTACATCGGGCGTGGATTTTCTTTTGTCCCGGGGTTGATTTTTTTAAGCTTGTCAATTATTGAATGTATCTCCTCTTAAAATTTTGGTGGTGCCTCTTTGATTTGGAGAACATCTGGATCATCTAAGATTTCTAAACACACATTCTCATAAGAGTTGGTGTTGTGTGAGAAGAACCTATCAGACTCTAAATGATTGGTAACAACTAAGCAGTAATCATCATCAACGACTCCACCCACTGTATTGAATCCTAGTCTTGTACTTGATTGTGCTTCCCTGCCTATATTGTTCCAGAGCTTTTCAAAGTTCTCTAACCTGTGCTTGGACCATGTATGAGGAACTAAACCTTTTTGTATAAGATTATGAACACAAGGCGAGTAAAAGTGAAATGTTAATTCCATTAATTCATTAATTGAATCATCCTCAAGTTCTACATCAACTTTAGGACTTGAGGATGATGATCCCAAAAAGAACCTCTTCTCCTTCATATCACTGTAAGACTTAGGGATTTTCTTAACTATCAAACCTTCAACTTTGTGAGATATAAGTGAGGTTAGAGCTAAGGTTCCCAACTACTGCCTAATAGTTTCACATAAACCAAATTTCAATACTTAGCTTTGTCTGGAGGCCTGGTCTTCGTCTCTACCTGAATTGAAATTCACCTCCAATGGACCCTGCTAAGAAGGGTTAGCTGGTATACTAATGACATTAGACTCATCCTCCGAGCTAGATTCTATGTCTATGAGAATAGTAGGGGTACTCCTATGAAATAGAACATGACCTCTATTGGCTGATGGCCTACTATGGGGTCTCCCACCTCTAGAACTGCCTCTATTTCTGCCTCTTCCTCTACCTAGTAGAGGTTGAGACATCTTATCCATGTGTCCATATGATGGAATGAACTGTGGGTGGAATGTAATATGCGGATCTATTTCTTCTTCAATTCTCCTTTTTTGTTCACTTGGACTTTCATTCTTCTTTTCTTTTTTCTTTTATCTTTTCTTTTTCTTCATTTTCTCTTTCTTTTGATTTTGAGTTTGAATTTTTTCCAAATTCACAAGAAAGGGTGTTTTGAGGAAGATAGTAGGTTGTATCTTCATAAATCTTAATCTCTCTAACCGAAAATGACTTTTCATCTCCATTATCATAGTATTTAATCCCATCTTTTTTGAACTTGATGCACTGATGGAGGGAGGATGGAATGATCTTATTCCGATGTTTTTAAGTCCTACCAAGGAAATTAGTGAATGAAGTATTCAAATCAATGATGTAAAACTTGGCTTCAGTCTTCCAGTCACCTATCTCCAAAAGGTAACACTGTAGAACCTAAATCCTGCTCACTGTGTTCATTGAATCCTCTCAACATCATCTGATCTCATTGAAGTTTAGAGATCTCGATCCTCAAATAGGCAAGGGTCTTTAGACTCATACTATTCACCTATGCACCTGGATCCATGAGAACCATGGAAAGTCTGAACCTGTCCATGTCAACTGTGATGTAGAGGGGACGGTTGTGCTCCAAGTCCCTCAATAGAAGGTCTTCATCTGTGAAGGTGATCCCCCTGAGATTCTTTTATGTAATGTGCCTCCTCACCTATAGCGGTTAGCTGAGCTAAGCATATTTCAGGATTAAGGAGAGCCTTGATTAGTGATTCACTCATCTCTTTGGATAAGGAAAGGACATCGTATATACTTAGCTTAGATGGAAACTTTGTTAGGTTAGAAAGAACATTATAGTCCACCTTAGGCTGATCCTCCATAAGCATATCTAAAGTTGGAGCATCCTATGGAGGGGCTTCTCGATCTTCTGTACCAATGATTTTTTCCCTCTATCTTGAGGTGCTACCCTAGGAGATAGAACCTTGCCACTACGGAGGTTGACTTCGGTGATCTCTTGTGGCAAGGTAATGGAAGGTTCTACCTGCACATTAGGTTCACCTACAGCTTCTTCTATGGGACCCTTGAAATCAGATTATTCCAAGTCTATCTCGAGAGGCGAACTCATAGTATTCAAAGTAGAAAAGTCCAACTCTGAATCAGAAAGAAGAAGATCAGAATTGTTATAGTTATTTTATCTTGAAGAGTTATCATTAGGAATAGAAGAAGAAAACCCATCAGAAGTGACACAGATGTAATTCAAACTAGATTTATTCTTCAATTTCTTGAATTTGTTTGCAGGTACAAAGTAGAAATCAAGTAAATTGAAGGGGTATGGGATTTGATGCCCTTATTCGCCAATATAAGAGTTCTACTAATAGAAGAAGAAGAGCTAGCTAAAGTAGAAGAAGTCATCGGTGTGAAAGCTGCAACTATAGGCTGGAGGCTGGACTTGGTTAGTGGTTGCACTAATGGCTATCCCGGGCTGACACATGCTGCTGCTGCTGCTGAGCTCCTCCTTTCCTCGAGTTGGCACTAGCAACTTGCAAACCTTCCTTGATGTTGGAGGTTTGACCTAACTTAGGCACATACAAGGAAAGCTTCTTGATCTTTTGGATGATCTTCTTAGAGATTTTGGATAAAGAAATATCCCAACATTCTTTGGTTTTGGAAAGATCACATGTATCCCCAAGGATTACCCTAATGGAACTGGATGGTTATTCCACAAGGTATTCCTTTGGGATATCTACAGCACCAATCTTGAAACTTTGTTTAAACCAGCCCTTGAATCTGAAGCAATCCTCTAAAACATAGCCTAGCATACGGTGGTAGGGGAAAAAGTTTGGATCATGACTTTTGCTTACTTCCTCCGATCTCCTAGGCTCAAGTAGCTGAAAATTAGGCTTCTTTAAAATATTCTTAAAGATCTTCCTGATTACCTCCCTCTTAAATGAGTAAGGTTTGTTAAGCTCATCTGGACCATGGACCATTGAGTATGCATGCCATGCCACTATTGCTAGTATGAGGAGGCTAGTGTCGGTGGAGGCTGTGGAAGCTAGTAGGGCTGCCTCGATGGTGGCAAAGGAGGTGGAGGCTGCTGAAGTCGTAGTCTCTCAAATAGATCTCTAACTGGCTGCTTCCCCTTATCTACCACTATCACTGCTCTAGATTTCTTCTTATAGACCTTTTGTGGCTTTACTTTTGCCAACTGATCTTAAAAAGGTAACTGTTTGGCCTCTCCTTGTAGACTAGTTGCCTTGTTGATTAGCTTCTCAAATGTCTTGATAGTGAAACCCTTAAGAATGAAAGCAACCGGGCCATGGATATTCTTTAAAAGAATCTCAATGGCATGCTGCTCAAACACCTGTGACTTGCATTTCATAGTCAAGTTATGCCATCAGAGAATATAATCAACAAGGGACTCACTTGGGTGCTGTTGTGCTACAACGAGATCACTTACAGTAACCCTTTGCTAAGCTTCAGTAAACCTCTTGATAAAGAGTTGCTCTAACTTAGCAAATATCTTTACTGAACCATTGGGCACTTCAGCATACCAATCAAAAGCAATCCCCGCTAGGCTACTAATGAAGAGGCAGAAAAGCAAATCGTCATAGCCACCGACATTGCAATAACTGCCCCTGAAGTGTGCTATGTGTTGCCTTGGGTTTCTACTGCCATCAAAACTTTTGAAAGAAGGTGGCATAAAAACCTTGGGATATTAGATTGCATCAAATTCCCTTAGGTAGGGTCTACCCTTTGGAATTGATGATCCTCCCTGGGCTTCAGCCAACTCTTCCTTTAATTGCTCCTCAACCATGGATTTTATGTCTTTTTTTGTATGGAGGTACTTTTCACTACCTTCCAATACATGCTAGTGCTACCTTGCTCAACAAGAGGTAAGGTCTTGGCTGGGTCTAAGACATGCACTAACTCAGGTTGACTAATGTCGGCTATAGTAGGATGAACTACTGGGGCTTATTTTTGAAGTGCTTTAACTGCTACTAAAAAGTCCTTTAACTGTTGTGCCATCCTATCTATCTACTCATTTTTTTGTTTCAACTGATATCAGAGGTGTTGGGCTGGTTGGGCTATTCTTTCTTGATCAAGCTCATCACCTTCCATGGCCTGTTTCTCCCTAAGAAGAGATCCTCTAGTATCTACCATGCAGATCCAACTGAGTCTACCAACAAGTCATCTTCATTGAAATCGAAGCTAACCTTGTCCTCATCTGACCAATCATACCCTACAATTTCTTTCTTTTCTATGAAATAATGAGCCACTATCTTGTCTAAAGAATGATCAATATGTGCAGGTACAAATATCTTTGACTGACCGATGTGATCACTATTGTGCACTAAGAGGCACCGAACCTAGCATGTTGCTGGGGAGTCAATCCTATGAGGACTGTACTCACTAGATGAGAGACACTCCTGACTGTCACTAAGTATGAGAGGGGTGACATTCCTAAGAGGTTCCACTATCGTTGGTGTAGCTAGGCTATCATCTGCAACCTTTGAAATAACTGCTACCATCACCACATCCTTCTAAACTGGCAAAGTTGATGAAGGGATGACCACTATGCTTCAGGGTCGCCACTCCTTTTGCACCATCACTAGGGCAGAAGGTTGAGCAGGAGAGCTTGGCCTCACCATAATAGGTAGTGTAGATGGGGTAGGATCTCTCAGCCATAGTCAGATCACCAACAAGGTGCGCTTCTCCCTAGATATGGCCTTCATGGTCTTTGATGGAACTGGAGATGTTGTGACCTAGACTGGTGATGGTGGATGGAGGGTAGAGCATTATGGTGGAGACACCAACAACTCTCTATGAACAGGAGCTATCCTCCTGTGATGACTGGTCCCAGTAAATAAGATGATGTTGGTATGGTCAATGAGGGTAATGCGCCGAGCTGGAAAATCAACAAGTGCGGAAGCTGCTAACTGGCGACTGAAACTCTATCACTCTTTACTTGTAATGTGAGTAGATGTATGTGCCTCCCTGGTCCTCTCCTGATAGATATCTTTACCCACACTATGGGGGATAATAGATCTCAGATCAAATTGAGCTCCAGACTCTAAACGTCCGTAAGCTTCGCTTACCTAGCAAGACGATCGTGGTGGCGCATCACCTCCGCCTAGTAGCCGCCTGGCCGACCACTGGTGGAGGTGATATGTGAATCTTCCTAACATCTTCTCTGTCTAACCTAGAGAGAGGATGAAACTAGTTTGTTGTAACCATTGGTGAAGTAAAATAGGAAACTCCTCAACAGTTGAATGGGTGGCTGCCTCCATCTCTCTAGCAATCCTAGTGTGATACCATTTGATCATGCAATTTTCATTTCTACACCATGTCCTGGTAGGATGGGAGGAGTGAGAGCAAGACCCATATTTAAAAGTAGGGGAAGGAATCCCTGAGATCAGGGGAGCCTTACCCTTAGAGGGTTTTTATGAGAGGGTGCTAGCCCTCACTGGGGCAGCATAAGAAACCACAGTAGACCAAAACTCGGCACTGGCATCATTCCGCGTGGGGCCACGCTTTCCTCTTAAGTGAGGAGATGTTAGAATCTGAAGGTAGATCAATCTAAATGACTGACTTCTTCCCAGTCACCATGGTCCTACTGACTATCATGAGGGGAGTTCCCTCACATGTAAACCTTACTCCCTCAAATCCCCTACTGAAGTGGATAAGATGTGTATGATCCAATCGATAGAAGTTGGCTTGGTCCAAAGCCAAATCCATGCCATGAGGGAAAGTGAAAACAAATTTCTATGAGTCCTTCTTGATCAATCAAAAGACCAAAAAACCGAACTTTCACTATCAGAATCGATGGTAACAATCTGTAATAGGAAATGAGTTTGTATCAGATTTTTATCTTTGTTGATTTTTTTGAATTTGAATTAAAAATTTGAACCCACATCCAACATCTTGGAAGTGTTAAGTGGGGTTCAAATGGATTTGAGAAGATTTAGAAATTTGATTGAAAGAGGAATTTTTTGAATATGAATCCAAATTTAATAAATTTGGGTATGTTGAAAAGTGAATTCAAATATTTTGAGAAGGACACTTCCATAGGTTCATGTTTGTTTGAATTTAAAGATTTTGATTAGAGGACCCTTTCCTTTAACAAATTTGGGTATGTTAAAGTAAGGGTCAATTGATTTTGTTTTTATTTGATGATTTTGAAATTTTAATCACTTAGCAATTTTGGGTATGCTAAGTGAAGGGCTTGAAAATGATTATTTCTTTTTTGTTGAATTGTTATTTTGATTTTGAGAATTGGAGTTCCCTCTTAGCAAATCTAGGTATGCTAAGTGAAGAATCCAAGTGTGTTTTTTTTTATTTTTGAAAATAGGATTCTTACCAATTTGGGTATGCTAAGAAGATCCTAATATATTTATTTTTTTATTTTGATTTGTTTTTTGAAAGTGGAGACTTTACTTTAGCAAATATGGTATGCTAAAGATGAAGTCTCACTTACTTTTGTGAAATGGAAATTTCACTTAGCAAATTTTAGTATGCTAAATGAAATTCCAAAATATGTGTCCAAAATTTTTGTGTTTTTGGTTTTGAAAATGGAAACTTTTTCTTAGAAAATTTGGTATGCTGAAGATTAAAGTTCCAAAGTTGCTTAAAAAAATTTTTTTGTTTTGGATTTAGAGTATGCTAAAGATTAAAGTTCCAAAATGTATTTGAATTTTGAAAATATGATTGTTAAATTTCAATTTTTGAAAAGAGGACTTCCATTCAACAAATTTGGGTATGTCGGAATGGAGATCAATCTTATTTTTGAAATGTTAAAAATTTGTTTTGTACGTGATTATTGCTTTTTGAAAAAGGGAATTCCAACTCAATCATATGTGGGATATGTTTAAGTGGGATTTCCAAATGATATCATTTTTTAGTTGGGAATGAAATCTTCATTCAATAAATTTGAGTATATTAAATGAAGATGCTCATATGTGTTTTTGAAAAAAAAAATTTTTGTTTGAAAAATGAAATTGTCATTCAAATAAGTGTGAGTGTACTGAATGGAAAGGTTTATATGTGCATTTTGAAAGTTTTATTTTTAATTGTTATTTTTGGAAAGATGATTGTTCATTTTATTTTGAAAATGAAATCTTCATCAGAATGGATTGAAGGAAGATGTTCATTTGTGCTTTTGGGAAAGGTTGTTAATTATATTTTTGAAATTTCCTACAGGTAACAATTATGAGAATTGTTAAATGAGGGTGATAAAATTTTTGTGGAAAATATTTTATTATGTGCATTTTTGGAAAGGGTGTTTTTTTGAAAGCAAGACTTTTTATGAAAAATTTATTTTATTTTTATCATTTTGGAATGAACCTTTCCTTATTATAAAAATGATAAGGAGGGAAGTCTTTAAATATTTTCTTTTTATTTAGATCTTTTTTATTTTTACACATTGGAGAACCCAACAGGGGTTTTAAGACTAATATGGGGTGAGATCCTAAAACCTAAGGATGTTGGCTAACTCAACTTAAGGATGAAATAAGCTAAGTGCCAACGGAAAGAAAGATAGTCTCGGATTCACACCAAAGTACAAACCCACTATCGATACTTGAAGATAATAATCATCTACCAAAGATGGAGAGAGGAACCATCCCCAGTGGAGTTGCCAGAAAAATCTGTTGGTTAAAAAAATTTCTATATAATCACCTTCAATTTGTGGGTGAAAAGCAAGAATATAAAAATTCATCTTTTTGGGATGCCACGCAAATCCATAGATGTGCTTATTCAGGTGATCAGGTACATCATCAAGGAATAGTATACAATCTCTAGAGATAGAAGTCACTACCCTTTAATGGACCTAATCACCTTAATAAGGACTCCTAAGGACAATGGGTCTATATATATACCAGAGATTCTTTCCCTACTTTACATAGAAAAGTAATGCGGGGTTTATTTTAAACCGGGTTCATTAAGTTCCCTATAAGGGCAAGCTCCCATATTTAATTACATCCTAAGGGATAGGATCCCTTAAGAATACTCTCAATTAAGGTAAATGATCGTTATCTTCAAAGATTTCAATAGGAAAAGACTATCAATTGATTAGTTTATTTTGGAAGAAAAAATGGAATTGATCAAAGAGAGGGAGTTATTATTAAAGCAAAAGAGAGAAAAGTATGAGATACCCACGATGCTAGGAAACCCAACGAGCATCTCAAACTATCCTATGATTGGGCTTTATATTTTTAAAATTGATTTAATTTATCTGACTTGAACTTTTTATTAGAAATTTAGGACTTATGATTCCATAACACAAGATTAAGAAAATTCCTAATATGTGAGGATTTAAGCTTATGGTCCATGAAGGGGAGAAGTAACCTCAGAATCTAAATCTAGAGAGCTTTGGAAAGCGCCAAAAACATAACCAAAATCTAAGGTGAAAATGAGTATTTGGTTTGCCATCATAAGAGAGGACAAACCACCGGACTACTTGGACATACAATCACCTAGGGGTGGCTGCTAACTAATTGCAAAAGAATAAGATGCCGTTGTGGTCGGGTACCACTGCACAAACTCAAAAAATAAATTGGGTAGCCAAGCTCTACCCTTATACAACCTGGATTACAAATGAATTAAATACAATTAAGCAAGGAATTCATTGTTATGGGGGTCTTCAAGCTTCATTTCTTTATTCTTATTTTCTTCTTTCTTCTTCTTTTCTTCTTTCTTCTTTGGTTCCTTCTTTTGGATGGTTGGAAGGTGGATGCTCCAAAGGCTTCACATGGTGCATAAGATAAGATCTTATGACCAATGTTCATCCTTATCCCTATAATAATCATTCCAAAATCCTAATTGCGAAATATACATGAAAAGGAAAAGTAAATCTAACTAACACCTGCAAGAAAAAGGTTAGCTAAACAAACCACCAAATCCCAAGCATGTATATTGGACTTATCACCCCACACATGAGTGACTAAGTCCACCTGGCCTATTGGATTATGCTTAGGGGTATAAGCACCTACACAGCGAAGGTATTTATAATTTTATTTATTACAGTGCCCCTTAAGCACAATCCCCTGCAGAAGATAATGGTTAGACTAAGATCGACCGACCATTCATTTTACAAATATACATCCTAACATCCAGACTAAAACATATATCAAAAAATAAAAAAAGCATCAAACCATGCACCGCCCTAATCTAAAGCTAGAAGTGGTGACATAGCCTAATGTGTGTGCTTTGGAGGTTTGTGTGGTATGCATAGCTATGGCTTTAAGTTATAATTTTCTAAGTGTGAAGCATGTTCAACTTAGAGGAGGGTTTAATTTAAGTGATTTAATTATTTTGTGTTGATTTTATTTCATGTTTTGATTAGGTTCAAGTGAATCCAACAATTAATTACTAAGTTATGAAGATAGGGAAAGAGAAGAGAACTTCTCTTTTCTTCCCTAACCTAAGTAATTTCTAAGATGGATTCATTTTTTGTTGTTTTTGATTAAGTGTTTTAATTAATCTTAAGTTTAGATGAACTCTAAACAAACCTATTCAAAAAGAAAGGCATTTTAAGATTAAATAAAATGAACTAAATTCACAAAACATACATCAGTTTATTTCTTTCCCAACATGTATAACATGTATATGAATGAATCCTAAGCTTATCTATACACACAAATGAGAATTTTTAACACACTTTATGATGCATGCTAAGTTATTCTTTTAAGGAAATTTGAAAGTTTATGATGCATTATCTTCATTAAGTAGAAAAGGGATTGCTTATCCAATTTTCACATGCATACATCAAAGTAAGAAAGGCATAAGTGAGAACAGTGCCATTGTTAACCAGAGGTGTAAGGTACAACACCTATTTAGAGCTAGTTAAAGCCTCACAACCTCAGGGTTTTCTAGACTAATATACCACTTTCCTTAAATACAAACATGTGTACAAAAGAAATGAATGGAAAAGAAGGAATGCAAAAATTTGTATTAGTTGATTTATTTTGTTTATGCAATTTATATGTGCAAGCATAACTATCCTTCTTAAGTGATAGAATAAGAATGAATAGGATATAGAATTAGGCAAGTATTAGGTTCTTTTCAAATGAACCATACATCTTACCAAATCCTATTCAAAACTATACTAAAAGATGTCTAGACTATATACTCTCATCATTCAAACATATGAAAACCTGTACTTGAATGTGGGAAATAAAGCAACACTTAAACATGCTTAGACTATAAACACATGCAAATCCTATATACACATTCATAGCTAATATAACTCTAAATTTTATTATCAATTTCTAACTTTTTAAAAATAATTTTGAGATTTATTAGTGATAATAGTCACACTATAATAGGATTAAGCCAACACATGCAACTTACAAATAAATAAATTTCATTGGATCATTTTATTTTTGAAAGAATGAATGCATGATATCACATGACATACAATATTTATGGTAATTGAAAAGGAATAGCGAAACATTTCCACAAAATTTATTCAACTACATTAATTCCTAAGAACACTCACATTAAATAAAATCATTTAAAGAAAAATAAAAGCTTCTTATTAAATTTTATTTTGGATTTTAATTGAAGTTAAAGAAGAGGAATCATCTATCATTTTTATCGCATCCTGTGTTGATGCTTTGGCGTGTTAAAAGTAGAGTAATTAAATGAATTTTTTAAATTAATTAAGTTGGAATCATTAAGCAGTCCATTTAGTTACCCTTTTTCTATGCTTCTTTAATTTAATTAACAACTTATTCATGAGCCTAAAATGATATCCAAATGAGAAATTAAAATTGCAATGCTCCTAAAGAACCTAATGCAAGAGGCTCATGCTTAAGTGTTAATTAGATTAAGGAATTTAATTAAGTACTTTTATGATTTCCCCATACCGATGGGTTAATCATAATTTACTTAAGGGTCTTTTTTTTATTGAACACATAAAGAGGAACCCATGAATCAATATTAGATTATCTGATTTGATTATCAATTCAATTTGATTAATTTTTAGTAATCATTACTTAATTAATCTCTTAATGAACCCATACATTAATGAACTCTTTGTAATGAAATGAGTTTGGCAAAGTAATTAGGAAGGAGGTCTTAATCACTCTTCCTCATCATCTCATTATAAATTAGTGATTAATGAAGTTTAATTAATCAATTTTTTCTATTTAGAATTTTAAATAATCATTAAATCACTTAATGAGGGTAATTAAAATTAGAATTTCAAATTCCCTAATTACCTACCCAATAAATCCAAAGAAAAATATGAGAGACAGAGGTCATCCCATTAAATAAATATGTCAAATTTGAGATTAATTGCCCAAGTGATTTAGGCTTAATTAAGCTAATTAAAAAAACATTCAAACCCAAATTAAGCTATGTTTACTATTGAAAATTTAATAAAATTATCTTTTTATAGAATCTCCTCTATTTAACCATTCTAAAATAGACTTATTTGTATTTTTCTAATTTTTCTACAAATAGTTATGATTTTATAAGTTCATGATGATTAAAACACATTTTAATCCCTAATCCCATCAATGCCACATGGAAGCTGAACTGGTAGCGCTTTCCTAGTGGAGTCCCAGGATTGGCCACTTAAACTATCTAATGTGGCATGCTAAATCAGCAGTGATGGATGCACTTTCATCCTTGTTGCCCGATCTCAGATCAGTTAGTGGGGATTAATCCCATGATTCTTAAGGATTAAATTGAAGAAATCTAATCAGATTAATTATAATCATCCGTTCCAATCACGTGGAACAAAAGGTGGATGATTTTTTATCCCTCGAGTGATGGAAGATTAACAACTTCTGCACTCCCCCGCTCGATTTGAGCTCACCAGAGCTCATGAGGCATCGATATCAACTCCAAAAGCTTCAAGGAAGAGATCTAATGAGATCCTACGATGGAAAATGCACGAAATTGAGATTTCCTTCACAAAGGTCAAATAACTTAATGGATTTCTAAGGTTTACTGGAATTTACCTCGCTTGAGCTCAACACTAGTGGTCTAAAGACCTGTTGTGAAGCTCACGAGTTGCCTCCCCGCTGGTGGCTCTGTGGTTCAAACATCATTGGAATCCTCATCGAAGTTATCCTAGAAGTGGTCTTTGGTGCTCAAATTGATCTGGAATCAATTTGTTTAGATCATCAAATCTCGGTGAAGGTATGGGTAAAGTTAATTTGGATTTGGTATATTTTAGGTGAAGTTATATGGAGTGGAGGCTCTATTTTATTCAGGTTTAATGTCACCAGTGATGGGGAGGCTAAGGAGAATCGAGAAAGCACTAGGGAGACTCATTTTCTCACTCTGAAGCTCTTTGATTTCCATATTTTCTATAGGAATGAGATGGGGAGGAGTATACTCCCCAACCCCTCAAATTAGACGGCTTGGATGGCTTTTGAAATTGGTAGTCGTTTGGCCGGCGTAGGTGGTCGGGGATGTTAGAGGGGTGCTGAGGTGGAGCTCTTTGAATGGGTGAGGGTCTGGGATGGGTTGCCAAGGCTTGTCCTCCTTCTCCTAGGTGTGCCAATGAGAGTGGAAGGGTTAGCTCACCCCCTTTGACCCATGGCTGACCTAACCAGCTTTGGGTCAAGTTAACTAGTGGGTTAAAGGTCTAAACTAATCTATGGGGTTATCAAGTGCAAAGGTAGGTAAGACCACCCAAATGTGGGTTTTGTCCCATTTAGAGAGCTTTACCCAATGAATATTAGGTCAATTCAGGTTTGAAATGGGTTGGGTTTGATTTAGGGTGACCCATGGTAACCCAAGTATGGGTCATGCCAAATTTTATTTGGTTTGGAGTTGGTTTGGTTGGGTTTGGCACAATTTGACCCATGTAGGTCAAATTGGGCTTTGAGTCATTGGTTTCAATCAATTTGATTTGACATAATTTGGTTATTTAAATCAAATTTGGTCAACTTAGGTCAAAGGTCCAATTGGACTTGGTTTGGCTCAATTGATGGTCAAGTGATATTCAATACTTAATTTATGATTGAATAGATGTAATGGTTTCAATCAATTGTGTTTGGAATAAAGTTTGGTTGAATTTGGTTCATGTAGGCTAATTGGGTCAACTTGGGTCAAGTGATCAAATTAACATGGTTTAATCCAATTGATTGTGATTGATCAATCAATGATGATCAATAATCATTGTAGGAGATTTTAAATACGTTGGTTCAATCCAATTTGGGTTGGATTGAAGTTTGGTTCAAAATGGGTCCTTTAGGTCACTTTGGGTCAAGTGAGCCCAATGAGTCAATTGACTTGATTTTAGGTTGAATTATGTTGAGCTGAGTTTGATGATTGATTTAGGATTGATTTATGGCTTTTATTGCAATTGATTTAGGTTTATTTTGACTTTGGCTCATTTGGACATTTTGGGTTCAAATAGGCTTGCTTGGGTTAATTGAATTGATTTGATCAATTGGCTTGATTGTAGGTTTTGGGAGAGTTTGGAATGATTATTTGAAGGGTTGGAGTGCTTTTGTGAAGATCAATCTAGTTTGGTTTGATTGAAAGAATTTGGGTTAAGTCCATAGGATTAGTTTATGTTATGGGAAAATTGTAGGATTGGGTTTAGGTTTGAATCATTTGGCTTGGAGCTTGGTTATGAAACAAATTCATTTAGGTTTGGATGCATTTATTTAAGGTTTGGTTTTTCATTGATTAGATAATCATAGGTTTGGGTTAGGCCATGGGGTAGCTAGGTTTTCTTAGTCACTAAGGAATAGTCTAAGCCTAATGCTTACCCTCCTAAGTCTCTAAGCTTGAGTTTAGTGTTCCCTTACACTAGAAGTGTCCTATGACTAGGAAAATCTAAGTGTCTAGAAGACTCCTAAGTCTAAGGTAGGATGAGTTAATCCTCACTCTAAAAGTGAGGTCAACACTCTCAAAATCATGTTGGCACTTATCATCCCATCAAAGCTTGGCATCTTTCTTTGTAAGTGCATCGAATGGTTGACACCTATCAAATAAATTTAATATAAAGAATCTTATATATGCCAACCTTCCTTGAAAGGACCTAAGTTTGCTTAAGATTTTAGGAGGTGGCATAACCAATATTTTTTTGATTTTCTTTGGATCTATTTCAATCTCACGGTGTCGTACTACAAACCTTAGAAACTTCCTTGAGGTTACCCCAAAGGCACACTTCAAAGAGTTCATTTTTTGAGGTGGCTCATCCATGAATGAGGAGATCGCGTGAGAGGAGGCTATGTTTACCATCAGCTCTCATATGGGTAATGAGAATCATCTTTGGGACATGCCTTATTTAGATCTCTAAAATTGACACATAAGCAAATTTGGTCATTTTTTTCTTAACTAGATTAATGCTGGCTAACCAAGTAGGATATTTTTCCTCTCGGATAAAACCAGCCTCAATCAGCTTCTTTACTTCAAAAATGATATGTTGTTTAACATCTAGTCGCATACGTCTAGGAGCTTCCTTAATAGGAATTACATCTAGCTAAATTTCTAGTTTATAAAATGCAACATCAGGAGATAATCTAAGCATTTCTTCATAACTCCAAGCAAAATAATCCTTGAACTCTAAAAGTAGCCCAACCAAGTCATTAGTTTCAGATTTTCTTAGGAAAGAACTAATAAATGTTGGACATGGATTATTTTTGGTACCCAAGTTGATTTCTTTCACTTCATCAATGGCTGACTTTATTTCTTCTTCCAATTATGGGGGTGCATCCATTACTTGGAGGGCATCTAGATCATCTAAAGTTCTAGATAAACTTGTTCATATGAAATGGTGTAGTTTAAAAAGAACCTATCAGACTCGAGATTATTGTTGATGACTAAATACTATTCATCATCATTTATAGGGCCAATTGTATCAAATCTTAGCCCTAGTCTTGATAGTACTTTCTTGTATTTATTTTTCATATTTTCTCAAAGTAATCTAACTAATGCTTAGACCATGCATGTGGTATCAATCCCTGTTTTACTAAATTTTGAACACAAGGAGAGTACCAGTCAAAAGATAATTCCATTATTTCTTTATAAGATTCATCCTTAAGTTCTACATCAACTCCTTAACTTAAGGATGATGCTCCTAAATAAAACTTTTGAGGCTTGGAGTTATCTAGTTGTGGGGTAGCTTTAATTACTAAACCCTCAACAATCATTGAGGAGAGTGAAATCGCTCACATACTGGCTTATCCTGTCTACAAAGATAATTTAGATACATCATCGCTCTGCATGGGGGCCCTTGCATCATCATTATTTGGCTCTACCATTACCTCTAATTGAGTTTGTAGATGTGGGGAGGCAACTGGTACACTAACTACATAGAACTCATCTTTTGAGCTAAATTCTAAGTCTATGTAGATGGTGGAAAAGTCTTGAGCTGGTTGTGAAGGATTTTGAGCTAGGGGTGTGTATATAGATCTTCCTCCTCTCCTACCTCCTCTGAGCTTGCCTCTCCCTTGTTCCATGAGAGGTTGGGACATCTCACCTGCTCATTGGAAAGGAGAGGTAAGATGTGAATGGAAGGTGATATTGAACTTTACTTTCTTCTCCTCCAAGTTTTCTTCATTTTCTTTTTCATACTCTCTTTCTTTTTCTTTTTCTTTTTGTTTTTGTTTTTCTTTTTCTTTTTTTTTTTGATTTATATTATTTTATACATCACAAGAGTATATATTTTGCTGTTTGTGGAGGTAGTAGGCTACATCTTCATATATCCTGACCTTGTGCATTGAAAATGGATTCAAAGCATCCTTAATGAAGTATTCTAAGTCGTTGCCCATGAACTTAATGCATTGATGGAGTGTGGATGGCCCCATGTTATTTTCATGTATCCCGGGTCTCCCTAGTAAAGTATTGAATGATGTATCTGAATCTATAATCTAGAACTTTGCCTCAATCTTCAAGTCACCAATTTGTAATAGCAGTGTGATTGATCCTAAGGCCCTCTCTCCATATTCATTGAATCCTATCAACATCATCTTATTAGAGCTAAGCTTAGTGATGTCAATCTCAAGTAGGTAAGGGTTCTTTAACTCATGATGTTGACTGATGCACCCGGGTCAACAAGTGCTCTGGACAATTTAAAGTTGTCTATGTTTGCTGATATATATAGTGGGCGGTTATGATTAGTAGTCCCTATGAGTAGATCTTCATCTGAGAAGGTAACTTCTAAAACCTCTTTGAAGTATCAAGCCTCTTCTTCCATTGTAGAAGTAGCAGTCAGCTGGGCTAAGCATATCTTAGAATCTAAAAGAGTCTTAATTGAAGACTCCCTCATGTCTTTGGATAAGATGAAGGCATCATATATTCTTAGCCTAACTGGCAACTTTCTAAGATGGGCTAGGACATTATAGTCAATTTTGCATTGATTATCCACAAGCATATCCTATACTAGAGCAACTTATGAAAGGTCTATTTGTTCACTGAAACTAATGGCTTATTTTCTCTTATCTTAAGGCACTATCCTAGCAGGTAGAATTCTGCCACTATGGAGGCTAATTTCTATGATCTCTTCTATGGAGGGAATCATAGTGGAATCTACCTACTCATCAGGGGTGCCCAAAGCTTCTCTTAATGGATCTTTAGAGTCAAATTAATCCAACTCTATCTCAATAAGGTCTCCATGAAGATTTAAGATAGGGATGTCATTATCAGAGTGAAAGTCATCATATAAAAAATACTTGATCAGAATCATTTTGATTATTGAGATTTGGAGAGTTATTATTGGGATTAAGATTATAAGAATCATTTTCACCACAAAGAGACAAGAAATAACCATAATTCTTTTTTATTACTTTATTTTCCTTTCACGGTACAAAATAAAATTCATACAAAGTAAGTGACATGAGTGGCTTGATGCTCCCATCCGTAAACACTATGCTCCTAAAAGTAGAGGTAGGAGGAGTGATAGGAGAGGCTACTACTGATGTATCCCAGGTCTATATGGGTTATTTTTGCTCATCATTTCTCATCTCTAAGTTGGCCTTCATAATTTATCGACCTACCAGTAGTGTGGAAGTCTGAGTTGGTTCAGGTACCTATAAAGGGAGTTTTGTTACTTTAGAAATAATTTTATGAGAGGTTTGAGGTAAAGAAATATCCTAACCTTCTTTAATCTTGAGAGGATCAAGTGATTCCACAAAGATTACTTTGATAGAACTAGTGGTATGTTATTTTAATTATTTTTTGGGTATCACTATGGCTCCAGATTTATAACATCACTCAAGCTAATCTTTAAGGCAATACAATCTTCTAAAATATGTCCAAGCATGCAATGGTAGGGGAAAATTTAGGATCATCACTCTTGCCCACTTCCTCTATCCTCTTGGTTCAAGTAAATGGAAATCAGGCTTCTTGATGAGATTCTTGAAAATTTTCTTGATTAACTTTTCAGTAAGAGTAAGTGGAATGTAGCTACCTGACTATTGGTAAGGGTACTGGTATCATTGGGGTTGTTGTGGGAGTGGAGGTGGAAGTGGTAGTGGTAGTGGTTCGGACTTAGGTCTCTCGAGTTGGACCCGCATGGGTTGTTTCCCTATGTTAACTGTAGAGACCATTCCATGTCTTTCATCTAACACCTTCTATGGCTTTGGCTTGCAGCACTGGCCTAAAAATAATAATTACTTAGCTTCTTCCTGAAGGTTGGCTAGTTTACTAATCAATTTCTCAAAAGTTTTGATGGTGAAACCTTTAAGCATGAATGCCACTAGGTCATGGATATTCTTGAGTAGAATTTCAATGCCATACTTCTCTTGAAGTTGAGGTTCACACTTCATAGTAAGGTTCCTCTATCTAAGAATATAATCAACCAAGGACTCATTGGATTTTTATTTTTGAACTACTAAGTCCCCTACAGTCACCTTTTGTTAAACTCTTGCAAACCTCTTGATGAATAGTTGCTCAAACTCGATAAAAGTTTTCACTAAACCATTGTGTAGTTCGACATATTAATCAAATGTTAAACATACTAGGCTACTAACAAACTATCTAAATAGAAGAGCTTAACTACCTACAGCATTATAACAACTAACTCTGAAATGGGCAATGTGTTGCCGTGGGTTCTCACTACCATAAAAAAATTTAAAGGATGGTGGCACAAACCCCTTAGGATATTGCACTGCATCTAATTCCTCTTGGTAAGGTCTCCCCTTTGGAAGTGATGAGGCCCCTTGGGTTTGACCAATTCCTCCTTAACTTGTTTGTTCCATTAACTGTTTGATATCTTGCTTGTGAAGAGTTGCACTTTCTATACCCTTCCTATGGAAATTGACTATGTCCTTAGCTAACGGAAAAGTGCTTTTTTTCTATCCATTATATGCACTAGCTCAAGCTTATTTTCTTCCATCGGTGTGACTTGGGGGACTGGAGTTTATCCTTGAATAGATAAGACTATTGACCTCAACTCTTCCACCCTTTGCTCCATACGACAAAGTTGGTCATCTTTCTGTCTTAGTTGATGCATCACTTGTTGAGTTAAATCCGGCATCTTGCCTTCCTCAATTGAAACATCTTGTACATGCTAGGGTGTTGTTGTTCTCTATGTGGGGACCCCCAAGTTTCAACCATATGTATCCTTTTTATGACATTTAGAAGATCATCCTCATCAACATTTAGGTCTACCATGCCACTATCTCGATCAAAGTGATCTTCTCTGACTATCTACTTAACTGCGGCATGATAGTCCACCAATATGTCATATAAAGATGGATCATATACTTGACCTGGGACTATTGGAACATGCACTGCGTGATTACTACAAGTAACCATATCCTTTATATGCATCAGATCTCTCTTCTAAACTACTTGTTCATTTACTGGTCTAGGTTGTGTGCAAATTAGTTGCTCCTCTTCTATTTCCTCTCCTCCATCAAGTGATCATGGTGGGGCCATGACTACACTCTTAGGCTGCCACACCCTCTTCCTTACTGGTAAAATATGAGGCCAAATGGGAGAACCGCACCTCGTACCACCAGCAGAAGAAGAGGAAGGTATGCCCTCGAGTTGTAGTCTAATCACTATAAGTAGGGCGTTTCTTCCCTAGACTACTTCTATTACTTTGAGGGGGCTTCAGATGTTGTCACTTGGACAAGAGAAGGAAGACTATGAACATAGTGATGCGGTGGTGACCACACTAATTGTGGTTCCATAGATTCCCACCTCTCTAGGTCGGACCCAGTGAGTACAATCCAGTCAGATTCACCTACACGGTTAGACTGTTGTAAACTATGGTGTCTATCCATTAATATAGAGGCCACCGACTACCTGGAAAACCTCCTCCTTTCACTTATAGTAGCCTGAACTACCCTTTTCTCATTTTATCCTGCACACTTCTCTGGATGGCTGTTCTCAAACTTCTCACTACTTCAGACTCGAACCATTTGTGCTTCATTCCCAAACATTTAAAAACTGACCTATGACTAGCATAGGTTGTTCCTTTCCTATTCCTAGTTGGTGTCTCATTCTTAAATGAATGTGGGTGTGATGACACATCGAATGTCTTCCTCTCCCTCGGATGCAGAGAGCGGGTGAAACTTACTTTCCCAAAGAAAAGGAGAGGTCTCGTATGAAGACCCATCCTTAGCCATTTAAGATGAGGTACCTACCTCCTGTGACATCATCTCATATAGCTTTTTCAACTTTCTATTCTTGTTCTCCATTGAGTCTTGGTGAGGGGAACATGATGAGAGGAAAAACCTACTTCAAAGATAGATGGGACAATTACTAGCTCAATTTTCTCCTCCCCTTTAGAGGTTGAGGCTATTTTGGGTGTTGCCTCAATCCTTGACATTTTACTAATGGTGGAAATAATAGATGTTAGTGGTAAAGTGGGAACCTCAACAGACTTCTTTCTTAATGAGGGAAATTCTACTTCTGAACTCAAGTCAAACTATAGAACTGGTTTCTTATCTGCTACATCTTCATGATTAACTATAGTAAGGGCTAGGGCATCACATGTGACCTTGAAATTATTAAATTCCAGCCCAAACTTAATGATAGGGGAATTGGTGAGCAAATCCTGATCTACGGCCAAGTCCACACTAGTGGAAAATGAGAAAATGAGCTTGCTAGATGACATAGTATCTTGATGTAAGTTAGTTGTTATTATAAAGTTGTCTGATCCTGTTGAAAGATAGAAACATTGATTATCTATATGAAGCTCATAGATTTAGTATTTTAGACCCACACTCATTAAATAGAGTTATGATGGGTGGGGTCTGAAAGATTAGGAGAGACTCTTATTTGTGCTTCAAACCACAACATTGAGTGGGTTTGGAAGATTTTATGAAGATTCATGATTCTAGTTTGTCATGTTTGAGCATGGAAGTTAGTTTAAGGAGATGATCAAGTATTTTGCTGGCTTTAGTGATTAATCATAATTCCATGGAATTGACCAGTTGGGGAATCAATGGAAAGTTCTAGAACTTACTCATTATCTAGTGATTAATAATAGATTTTAGACCTAAGAAAGGATGTTAGCAACACTCTCCCAATGAAGAAATGGACAATAAATTTAATGGAATGAATGATATTCTAAGCCTATAAGTGGCATAAGCATACTACTGATATTTAGAGATAATGACTACTAGAGATGGAAAGAGAAACATTACCCAGTGGAGTCACCAGAAAAATTTATGGTATTTTAATTTGGAGTCATAAGGACCCACACAGATTTTAGTGGGTACTTATTGAAGTTATTGAGAGCAATATAGAGGTATGATGTACTATCTCAAAAGATATAAAATATTACCCTACAATGGACTTAAGCACCTAATAAAGACTCCTAAAGCAGATGGTTCTTAATATATACTAGAGGTTTTTTACCCCACTTTACATGGATAAAGTAGAGCAGGGTTTATTTTAAGTTGGGTTCTTTAGTTACCTATGAAAGAAGGTTCAATAGTTAATTACATCCTAGGAAATGAAAATTTCTTAAGAACACTCTCGATTAAAGTAGTCAATAAATGTCTCCAAAGATTTCAAGGCTAAACTATCAAATGATTGGTTATTTTGGAAATCAATTAGGAAGAGCTCAAATGGGAAGATTTATTTACGAATTCCATAGGATGATAAGTAGGGAGTATCTAAGACACTAAGAAGCCTAGTGAATATTCCAATCTATGCTATGATGAGGCTTTATATTTTTAGAGAGGAGGATTTTTTTTTGAGTTAAAATTTTATTAGAATGCTAGGACTTATGTCCCAACAACACAAGGTTGTGGGAATGCCTAAGAGATGATAATTTATACTTGTACCAAATGAGAATTTATACTTGTACTAAAAGAGAAATAAGTTGTCTCATAACCTTGGTCTGAAATTCTTTAGTGCAAGCTAGAAGCATGACTTAAAATCTAATCAGGGAGAATGGCATATAGTGGTTCACCTCCACAAAAGAGAGTAAACACATCCCAACTCTTCTGGACTTACAACCTCCTAGAGTGACTGCCAACTAACACCTCTTATGCTTTAAAACCATAGGTCAGTCTTATGTAGATGCAAGATAGTTAGGCTATTATTTAATTAGGAAGGAAACTAAAAGCCTAAGCTCACTCCATAAGAGACTAGATAATCTTTGGTATGCAAACATGACTTTGTCTAATGCTAAAAACTTACAAGTTTTTGGGTCATTTTGACACATTTATTTTGTACCAAGACTTAGGAAAAATATGCCTAAATGCATGACGAAGTTCAGTTATGGGCCAAATCAGCTAGAAGAGATGTTCTCCACTACCAGGGATCACTCTCAAAGGCCAAGCTTATCCCCTATCATACAAGAGTGGAAATCCTCTATATTCAAGAATGGAGCAATATGACATCCACGTTGTTATAACATACAACCATTTAGATATAGGGTTTCTAAAACTTTTATTATCTTATTTATACACCTAGGCTTTAGAGTGAGGTTATGAGTTGTATTAAAGTTTAGTTATGAGTTATTTAGTGAGGATAGAGAATTTAATTTTATCGCAAAGAGCCTATCACATCCTGGCCACACATCAAACATAAACACTTTCAAAAACCTATAAAAGCATGTCATTTCTATTACACAATCTAAACATAATAATCAAATATTTAGATTTTCATAAAATAATAAAAGTCGGTGTGGCCAGGTATTGTCGTACACCCCAAAAATGAAAAAAAATTGGGTAGCCGAGCTCTACCCTTATACAACCTGGATTATAATTACAATAAAGGGTAATGCTATGGGGGTCTTCAATTCTTCTCTATTCTCACTTCTTGGATTGGAATACTCTAGGCTTCACAAACCTTCCAAGTCTTTGCCTGCTAGCCACTGCTCATCCTAAACCCCATAACACTAATCCTAGTCCTATTACAAAAATTACATCCTTCTAAGAAAAAATATATAACTATGCCTGCAAAATAGATATTAGCTAAACAATTATGCAAACCAAGTAGTTATATTTCATATATTCAGACTTAGCTCTCTGTAGTTGGGTAACCAAGCCCACTTACCCTAATTGGATTATGCTTAGGGATATAAGTAGCACCTACAAATAAAAGCATTTTTATATTCATTTATTATTACAATGGTCTCTCAAGCATAATCCCCTACACAAAATATTGTTAAGCTAATAAAGGCCTAATATTCAATGTACAAACAAGCAATCCTAACATCTAATCTAAAATATTACATTATAAAATAAAACATATCACCACAACGTACACTAGCTTAACCTAATACTAAGATAGGTGACATAGTATTTGAATGTGTGTGCTAAGGTATAGTGTGGTATGTCTTAATTGGGCTTTAGAATTAAGATTTTCAAAAGTTTAGGATTATTTAAATCACCTATTAAGGATGGTTTCACTTTAAGTCTTTTAGTACTTGATTGAGTTTTAACTTATGTATTTATATTGTTCACTTCTTACTTAAGATCTAATCTTTATGCAGAGAAGAAAGAGATTTAACTCTTTCATCCCTAACCTAAGTTGATTTTCAAAGATAGATTATTCTTGCGTTAACTTTATTAATAAACTATTTATGAATTTTAGTTTATCATAAGTTTAGATTAATCTTAATGAATCTTATCCAGACATGAACGACATCTTAAGACTAATGAAATTAACCTAACATCACATGAATAATACTCCAATACTTCCTTTCATTATCAATAACATCCACATTATTTTTTTTTCAATATTTAATTTAGTATATATATATACAATCAATGTAATCAAATTTTTTGCACACTCAATGAATGTTGATGCATGGATTTGATAGAAAAAAGGGATTTCATCTCATATTTAAGCATATGCAAACATATATAAGGAATTAAGAAAATACGTACTGTTGTTAAACTAGGGAAGTGAGATTATCTAAGACCTCATTGGGCTACTTAAAGCCTCATGTTCTCGAGATATCTAGAGTATATACTTTCCAATTCAAATACACATAAACATATACATAAACATAGAAATAAATTCATGAAAGGGTTGTATATATATCTTTTACTTATGTATAGCTTAAAGGAAAAAAGAGTATTTCACTTTATATTCTAATATATGCATGCACATAAATGAAACTAAGCAAGTACACGCCAATATTAAACCAAAAAAGCGAGATTATCTAAGACCAGCATTAGGGCTACTTAAAGCCTCGTATTCTCGGGATGTCCAAACTATATACTTTCCAATCCAAATACATGGATACATAAGTATGAATAAAACCATCACTTGTCATATTTTGATTATTAGTAAATGAAATTTTCATTTTTCACATAATTAGTTATTTATAATAAGCATTGATTCATAATTAGCATATAGTTTCAAAATAGTTTGAGATTTACTAATGATAATAGCCACACCATATAATAACATTTATCCAACTCATACAATTTAAATGCAATCATATTCTTTTAACTTCAAATTATGAATACATGAAGCACATGGCATGCACATTTATTATAATTGAAAGGAAATAATTGAATACCACCACAAAACATATTTGATTTCATTAGAACCTAAATACAATCAAGTTAGATAAATATCCCTTCAATCTAATCAAAGTTTCTTTAATGTTTAATTTTAATATTCAAGTTATTGAAACCTAAAGAGGAGAAACAATAGTTAGTGTTCAACCCATATCCATATTTGTTTGTTCATAAATTTAAAGAGAATTTAAGTGGCTTTTATGAATTAATTAAGTTTGGCCCATTAATAATCCACTTAATTACCCTCTCAAAAATCTCTTAATTTGATGAATTATTAAGCAAGTGCTCACAAATCATGATGATATGCTTGAAAAATAAAATTTGCAATGTCATATGGATTCTAATGTAAGTAAGCTCATGTTAAATAAATAATTGAATTAAGAAGATTAAACTAATTACTTTTATAATTCCCCACACTAATGAATAATCATAATTTCATTAAAAAAACCTTATACTAACTAAGCACATGAAGAGGGTCTATTAAATATGATTATATTAAATGAGTTAATTATGATGGTTTCATATTTAAATTTCATCTAACCATTTAATTAATTAATTAATTACCTTAAGGGTAATCTTGAAAAATAATTAGGAAGAGGGTTCTAATTATTGTTTTTATTATCCTTACTATTATAATAATAATTAATTAACACCCTTTAATCAATTTTATAATTTTTTTAATCTTAATAATTACTTAATTTACATTAGGTAGTCGACAGCCAGCGTAAAACTTGTCGAAATAATCATGACAATAATTACTTAATTGCATAAGAAAGATAATTTGGGTTTAAAATTTTGATTATTTTAATCCACTCGAGACATTAGCCTAAGAAATTTATAGGAAGCAGAGATCATCTCATAAATTCAACATGTCAAATCTAAAGTTACTTAACTAAGTGATTATGTCTTAATTAAAGTAATTGGTTAAACTTTTAAACTTTAATTAGGCACTTTTCATTGGTTGAAATCTGCAGATTTTATTTTTCGCAGATTCTCATCTATCTAAGCATTTCATAGAGAGTTTATTTACATTTTGTTTTTTTTTTTTATAATTAGTTATGATTTTTCTTAAGTTTTGTGTAATTAAAGTAATTAATTAATGTATAATTAAACCTTAACTTAATTACTTTTGTAATTTAGTGTGATTCAGAAGTTCTAATTAATTAATTAAGATCTTCGATATTTATTAAAGTGATCTCAATTATTTTGGTAAATTTTCATAATTTTTATAATTTTTTAATTAATTAATTATTTTAAAATAGTAAATTGCCTTCAAAAATTAATAACTCTTAAACCAGAAAGCTAATTAACTTAACATTTTTCTTATAAGTAGACAAGAACATTAAGTTTATTATTTAAAATTTTCAAGTTGATTGGTTAATTATTTTAAGAGTAATTAAAGAAATATAGTCTTCACTAAAACTCAAATTACATCTAAATATACATCCAAATTTGGGGTTTTTAGGTTCATTGGATTCCTCTTGAAAAAATGAATCCATAGAGCCGTTATTTGTAATTTATTATTTAGTATTTTATTTTTTATAATTTTTTGAAGTTTTGGGTCATATCAAATAGAATAAATCAAAGATGAGATCTAATCATAGTCGTCCATTCTATCGAAGTAAGATGGATAGCCCGAAGGTTGTCTCCCTCATGGGAGGTAGACCAAATAGGGTTTGATTGATTGGATCTATCACAACATCACTGGATCTCATGATCTTGCAGTGATCTAAACTAGAAGTCACTTTATTTTGCGTTAGGGAGTTGAAAGAAAGAAAGTGCAATGGGATCTAAAGGAAAATCTTAGATTCATGCAAATTTTTCACTAAACACAAATACCTAAGGTTGATCTAAAGTTTATAAAAGTTACCTCACTGAAGCACATGTTTAGTAGATGATAGAAGATCTCGGATCTGCTCTTTTTCCTCCCAGTGGAATGCTTCAACCACCGTGCACCACCGCCCATTGCTAAAAAATTTGATGGCTCTTGGACTTAGAGAGCATAAGAGGTGGGGGAGGAGTTTTCTTCTGGTTGGAAGAAGATGTGTGTGTGTTTTCTTCTTAGTATGTTAAGGTAAGAAATGAGGTGTGTCCCCCTCCCCGCCCATGTGAAGAAAGAAATGTATATTTTTTTTCCCCTCATGCTCTCCTCCCTCTTTTTTTATTTTCTTGTGTTTGACATACTCTTTTCTTTATTAAAGCTGAAATTTTACTTGGTTTTATGTATGGGGAGGTGAGTGGATTCATTTTGGGTTAAGATTTGATTTGGCTCTTCTTAACCCAAATTGAGTTAGTTGAGTCAAGTGAGTCTTGTTTGCCCAATTAATTTAGGATTAAATTTTACTTATTTTAAAATAATTATTTTGTAATATCTATGATTAATTAATATAATTTAACTTAATCCTAAATTAACTCAATTTAACATTAATAAGTTAAATTGGGCCAATTTGGATTAACTTGGGTCCATGGGCCAAACTGACCAATTAGATAAATTGGACCCAAATGAGATTTAAATTGAATTTAATTAAGTTTTAAAAGTGATTTATAAGAATTTTTTTATTTTATCTTTATTTTAGCTTGATATGCTTATATGAGTTAATTTAGGTCAATTTGGGTTAGATTGACTAATTGACCAAATTGGCTACATTGGGTGCTATTGAGAGTTGAGTCATATTCAATAATCAGCTTAAGAATAATTTTAATCATTTATTTGGTTTAATTTGGGTTGAGTTAAGTTTTGATTTAAACCCATTTTTTATCCAAATTAGGCTTAATGGGTCAAAGTGGGTTCACGTGGGTTAAATGACCAATATGACCCAAAATAAAGTGTGTTGAATCTTCAATTATATTTGATTGAGTATTTCAAATAATCTAGAGTAATTAATTTTCATTAATTTGGATTTGATCTTGATTTAGACCTATTTTGGGCAATTTGGGCATAATGGGTTAAATCGAGGATTACTTAGGTCAAGTGACCAATTTGATCAAATCAAACCCAAGAAAAGTTTAAATTATATTCAAATATAAATTTAAAGTATTTTGAAACATTTAATTTAAGTTAGTGCTAATTTACTTTTAATTTAGGTTCAATATGGCTTGTTTAGGTGCATTTAGACTGGGTGACCCTATTAAACCATTTGAGTCATCACTAGATTAAGAATTAATTTGTTTAGTGCTCTATTATATTTATTTAATAAATGTAAGTATTTAAGATGACTTAAATTGATCAAATTTTGATTAGCTTGATTTTTAGGTTGGTGGGGCCTACATGGGTCAGCTCTAGGTCAAACAACCTGATTGACCACTTTGAACCCCATCCGGATTTATTTGTTGGGTTCATTTATACTTGTGCATTGATTATATACCTTTTTTTTAGTCTCATTTGATTTAGTTTTGATTTTACAGGATTTTTTTGAATCAAGGTAATTTTAAGCCCAAATGGTTTAATTGAGTTAATCAAACTTAATTTCCTTAATCTGGGTTTAGTTGAATTTAAATTTTATTTAAATTTATTATTTTCACTTTTGCTTTAGTTAAGGTTGTGCACTTAGCCACTAATCTTAGTATCTTAAGTGCCTGATTAGGAAGCTCCTAGTTTGAGGTTGGAGATCCTAATTTATTTAGATTATGGTGTTATTAACCTCACTTGAGGTTAACAGAATCTTAGTGCCTAGATTAAATCCTAGGTTTAAGAGGAGGGTTCTCATCCTCACTAAAAGTGAGGTCAACATGAATCAAGTGCAACCTAGATGACTCCTTTGGAAGCACCGCCATCCTTGGTGGTTATGGTCGTATCTTTAGAGATTGGAAGGGCAGAATCATACGTTATTTCTTCAAACCATGCCTGCCTACTAGCTCTCTATGTTTTGAAGTAGATGATCTATTATTTATCTTGAAGTTGGTTGTTGTATTTCCAAACACACCAATCCGGTTTGAGACCAACTCCCTCTCTTTGGTGCAGCTATTCCACCACAAAGCATCCCCATCCTGGAAGCTGAATCATATCATCATAACCATCTTGAGCTTATGCTCACAACAAACCATACAAATTTCTCACATTTTTAGAGAAGGGAATAGAGCTACGGATCATTTTACAAGGCTTGGACAGCAGCTTCAATCAACTTCTATTTTGTTTTGCCTCGATCATAATGATAAGTTTCTAGCCTTTAGTGATAATTTGGGCATACCTCGCTTGAGGAGTAAATATTGGATTCCCTGATTTTACATTAATGAAACCCCATTGTTTATTAAAAATAAGTTGACAAAAAGACTAGCTAATAGTCATGTGGACATTTACACAGGTAGCTAACTCTAAGGTTAACCACATAATCATAACACCCTTTATGCTTAATTAAGACTTTCACTAAAAACATCTTAATTTGTGTGACTTAGGACTATATTTGAAGATTAAACACTCTAAAATTATCCTGCAATCCCTCTTTGTTCATTTAGTGATTTAAAAATAAAACATGTGATTTTTATGATTTACTTAAGGTTTAATAATTATTAAAATAATTAATCTCGATGAAACTCAAATTTTTAATTAGATATACAATATAAGCCCAACAATTATAAAATAATTACATAATATGGATAAACATAAATAAAAAAATCCTAAATATTTTAATACATGTGGGTTTAGATTCAATGATTAATTAAATATATGGAAAAAATAGCAAATTATCAATTACACTCAAAATATCCTAAGCTAATTGGTGCTTCTTATTTTATTGAAAATATCTCTACTAGCTGAACAAAAAGATGGGTTGATCATAATTTTTGGAAACCTACACAATCAGTTATAAATATTTTAATTCTTAATCCTCTTAATAAATAATTAATGATTAATTAACCCAATTAGTATAACTTTTGAGATTTAATTAGGACCAAAAGTCTCAATTATTTTCTCTAAGGGCTCTGATGTTAAGAAATTGTGCCTAAATACTAAAACACTTTATAAGAATTTCTATAATTTTTAATTTGAGAAATTACATTAATCACATCATTAAGCATTCAAAAAATTACACCTCTTAAAACATTTAGTCAAATGACATAAGAAAATTAAAGGTGATAGAGAACGTCTTGAGGAATTCTCCCTAAAAATTTCATGCCATTTAAATAAGCAATTTAAATTAATTTCAAAAATACACTTTTTAATCAAATCTTAATTACTCTCTATTTAATGGAAAAAAATTAGGGCTTTTATTTTTCATTAAATTCTACTATTTATTCATTCAAGCTAGTATTTTTTATATTTTTTATATTTTCATAATTAGTTATAATTTTGTAATGTTTTAGCCACTTAATCCTAAATTACTCTTTAAGCCCTAAATTGACTAATTTTGTGATTTGATCGTATTTAGTGAACTTGATTAGATTATTTATTATCTTTGATGTTAATGGAGAGGTTTTAAACTAATATGGTACATTTAGATATTTTTCATAATTTAATCTTAGCTATTTTACCTATATTATCCTACTTATAGTTCAAAAATCATATCTTCTAATCTAGAGCTCAAATGAGTTTCGAATTTTTATAGTAGTTGAGCCATAGCATTAGATTTTTACTCTAAAAATTTAAACTTGATCACACATGTAATTTTGGATTTATTAGAGAATTACTATTTTTAATATAACTATAATTAACCCTAAAATACTTAGCAAATTATGAGGGTTTTTATATTATTAGAGTCCTCCCTAAAATGTGAATCTATAGAGGAGTTATTTGCACTTTTTTCTTAATGGTGAATTATGTGTATTTTTGAAGTTCAAACTAGTTAAGATAATTAACTGATATTTAATTACACCTCGATTTAGTGATGTGGGTATTTGGTGTAATTCAAAGTGTTTGAATATAGCTTTCTTGGTTTCTTAATATTTGTCAAATTGGTTTGGACCTGCTCCACCTCAATTTCTATAAATTTTTTTAATTAATTATTTATTCAAAATTGGCCAATAAACGTAAACAATCCATAACTTCTAAACCAAAATTCTATTTGACTAAAACATTTTATGATTCATAGGGAATCTCATCAAGTTCATTCTTCAAAAAATTTAGCTTTTTTGGGTTAGTATTTTAAAAATAATTAAAGAACTTTAGTTTACACTAATAACTTAATTTTCTCCCAAAATACTCAATAAAATTTAAGGGTTTAGGTCCATTAGATTTATCTTGAAAATATAAAGCCATTGAGAGATTATCTATAGTTTTTTGTTGAGTATTTTATTTTTTATGGTTTTTTAAAAATTTGGATCAAATTTGAGGGATTTCAATCATGGTCATCCATTTTAGTCAAATAGGATGGATGGCTAAGGAGTTGTCCTGCTCATGGCCAATGAAATTAGAAAGGGGTGGTTTTCCACCCCCAAAGCCCAACTTTTTTGAGAACTTAGTCCAAAATTGAGTTTTTCGCACAAAACAATTTAGAAATTGAAAAAAAAATTGAGGTTAATTCATAATTTCATGCAAATTTCTTTCAAAAAATATAGACACCTATAGCTATTCCAACGTTTGGAGGGGTTACCTCACTGAAGCCCGCGTTCGATGGATGTTAAAAAACTTCCTTGAGTTGAGGTGAATTCATAGTGCAGATCTCTTCCCATGCCTATTTATGGAATACCCCAGATGCCCTGCACCCCACTTACTACTAGAAATTGGTTGAACTTAGACTTAGAAAGTACAAGAAGAGAAGGTAGATATTTTGGCTCAAGTTAAGAAGATATGTGTAGTGATTTTAGTGTGCTGAAAAAAAAAAGATGTGTATAAGAATGTTTTTCCATACCTTCCTATATGAAAAAAAAGTTATTTTTTCTTCTCATGCTCATCTCACTTTTTATTATTTTGTGTTTGACATGCCTCTTTTTACATTAAAACTGAAATTTTGGTTGGATTTAAAGTATGGGGAGGTGAGAGAATTCATTTTGAGTTAGGACTTTTAAGTTGACTTAACTTAACCCAAATTGAGTTGAGTTAGGTCAAGTGAATCTTATTATCGCATGATTTAGGATTAGTTTAAATTGTATTAAATTAATCATTTATAGTGCTTATGATTAATTACTTGATTTAATTTGGCATATGCCTACGTCAACTAAATTTCACCTAAAAAATCAAATTAAGACAAATAACTCAATTATTCTTTTTGGGTTCAATCGAGTCGAATGGCTGAATCAAACCTAAATTGAGCTTTGTTTAATTCTGAATTACTTAATAAAATGATTTTAAGCTATTTGGTAAGTTCAATTTTATGTGATTATGATTAGATTTAATTTGGGCTTGGTGAAGCTTATATGGGCCAAATTGGGTCAAATGACCCATTTGACCAAATTAGTCTTAAATTGAGCTTGGATTAATTTTGAATGAGTTGATATAATGATTTTAAGCTCTTAGGAAAGTCCAATTTGATTTTGTTTGAGTTTGGTGGGTTCACGTGAGTCAATTTGGGTCAAATGGCCCAATTGTCTAAATTATACTTAAATTAGACATGGATAAATTTTGAATAAGTTGACACAATGATTTTAAGCTATATTCAAGTTCAATTTGATTTTATTTTGATTAAATTTAATACTTTATGTCTATTTTTTGAACTTCTTACTATTTATTTTGTTTTCCTTTAAGATTATTTATATTCTTTGATATTATTGGAGATGTTTTAAACTAATATGGTGCATTTAAATATTTTTCATAATTTAATATTTGTTATTTTACCTAGATTATCCTACTTATAGTTCCAAAATCATATCTTCTAATCTAGAGCTCAAATGAGTTTCAAATTTTTATAGTAGTTGAGCCATAGCATTAGATTATTACTCTAAATATTTAAACTTGATCACACATGTAATTTTGGATTTATTAGAGAATTACTATTTTTAATATAACTATAATTAACCCTAAAATACTTAGCAAATTATGAGGGTTTTTTATTATATTGGAGTCCTCCCTAAAATGTGAATCTATAGAGGAGTTATTTGAACTTTTTTTCTTAATGGTGAATTTTGTGTATTTTTGAAGTTCAAACTAGTTAAGATAATTAACTGATATTTAATTGCACCTCAATTTAGTGTTGTGGGTATTTGGTGTGATTCAAAGTGTTTGAATATAGTTTTTTAGGTTTCTTAATATTTGTCAAAATGGTTTGGACTTGCTCCACCTCAGTTTCTATAAAATTTTTTAATTAATTATTTACTCAAAATTAGCCAATTAACATAAACAATCCATAACTTGTAAACCAAAACTCTATTTGACTAAAAATTTTTATGGTGGGTAGGAAATCTCATCAAGTTCCTTCCTTGAAAATTTTAGCTTTTTTGGGTTAGTATTTTAAATGTAATTAAAGAACTTTAGTTTACACTAAAACTTAATTTTCACCTAAAATACTCAATAAAACTTAGGGCTTTAGGTCCACTAGATTTATCTTGAAAATATAAATTCATAGAGAGATTACCTATAATTTTTTTGTTAAGTATTTTATTTTTTTTATGATTTTTTTAAATTTTGGATCAAATTTGAGGGATTTCAATCATGGTCATCCATTTTAATCAAATAGGATGGATGGCTAAGGAGTTGTCCTCCTCATGGCCAATGAAACTAGAGAGGGGTGGTTTTCCACCCCTAAAGCCCAACTTTTTTGAGAACATAATCAAAAATTGAGTTTTTTGCACAAGACAATTTTAAAATAAAAATAAAAATAAAAATCAAATCTATAAATTCATGAAAATTTCTTTCAAAAAAATATAGACATCTATGGCTAATCTAAAGTTTGGAGGGGTTACCTCACTGAAGCTCGCGTTCGATGGATGTTAAAAAACTTCCTTGAGTTGAGTTGAATTCCTAGTGCAGATCTCTTCCCATGCCTATTTATGGAACACCCTAGATACCCTGCACCCCACTTACTACTAGAAATTGGTTGAACTTAGACTTAGAAAGTACAAGAAGAGAAGGTAGATATTTTGGTTCAAGTTAAGAATATATGTGCAGTTATTGTAGTGTGCTAAAAAGAAAAAAATATGCTTATAAGAAGGTATTTCCATACCTTCTCATATGAAAAAAAAATTTATTTTTTCTTCTCATGCTCATCTCACTTTTTATTATTTTGTGTTTGACATGCCTCTTTTTACATTAAAACTGAAATTTTGGTTGCATTTAAAGTATGGGGAGGTGAGAAAATTCATTTTGAGTTTAGACTTTTAAGTAGACTTAACCCAAATTGAGTTAAGTCAAGTGAGTCTTATTGTCACATGATTTAAGATTAGATTTAAATTGTATTAAATTAATCATTTATAATGCTTATGATTAATTACTTGATTTAATTTGGCATATGCCTACGTCAGCTCAATTTCACTTAAAAAGTCAAATTAAGACAAATAACTTAATTATTCATTCTGAGTTCAATCGGGTTGAATGGTTGAATCAAGCCTAAATTGAGCTTGGTTTAATTTTCAATGATTTGATAAAATGATTTTAAGCTGTTTGGCAAGTACAATTTTATGTGATTATGATTATATTTAATTTGGGCTTGGTGAAGCTCATATGGGTCAAATTGGGTCAAATGACCCAATTGGCCAAATTAGACTTAAATTGTGCTTGGATTAATTTTGAATGAGTTGATATAATGATTTTAAGCTCTTAGGAAAGTCCAATTTGATTTAATTTTGATTTGAATTGGTTTGAGTTTGGTGGGTTCATGTGAGTCAATTTGGGTCAAATGACCCAATTGTCTAAATTATACTTAAATTAGACATGGATAAATTTTGAATAAGTTGACACAATGATTTTAAGCTTATATTCAAGTTCAATTTGATTTTATTTTGATTAAATTTAATATTTTATGTCAATTTTTTGAACTTCTTACTATTTATTTTGTTTTCCTTTTAGGGCATCTTAATGTGGTTTTGCTCCTTTTGAACTTACTTTTTGAGAGATTTGTTGAACAGGCTTGCCCTTTTGGTTTTTGAATCTATGTGCTTCTTTTATTTATCAACGAAGTATTAGTATTTTTGTGTAAAGCAAATTCATTTTCATTTGTTTGGGCAGTTCGAAGACAAAGCCAAGCTACAGTAACATGATCAAATGCTCTGCCTCCTGTGCATTACCAAAACGCATGGAAAAAACTCCTTAAAATAAATCTGATTTTTAAAAAAATTATTAAGATTTCAAGGAAAGAGGGGAATCATAAACTAACACCCCGAACGGCTATCCAAAAGTAATTATTGATTCATTTTTAATTTCGGTGTCCGCATGAAATAAACATTTAATCCTATAAAAAATAAAACATTTATATAATAATAGTTATAAAAGCAATTATATTGTACCTAAAATGATACTCAAATTCATTACTTAATGATAAATATAAATTAATTTTCATTTAAGATCAAATGATTTTAAATTGTATTCTTAGCACAACTGTGTTGTTTTCAGCAAATTCGTCTTTATATTTTAAAAAAAAACTAAAATTAATATTTAATTTAGCGTCATTCAGTAATGAAGAATATTATTTAGAATATACAATGTCACCACTAATTAATAGTAATTTCTAGTACATTAAATATTAAATTGAGGTATGCTGAAAATTTTCTCACTTCTGAGACTAATTAAGGCCTATCCATGGTCAGTCACCTCAGCAGGACGCCGCCATCTCTGCGGCTGAAACGTTGGCCAACGGCGAGGATGTTCAAACAATAGCTGAAGGGCAACTTGCGCTCGCTCGTCAGCTTCTTGACGTAGCGCTCCGAGCTCAAAACCACCCGGCAGCACCGCCAGCAGTAGCGACAATGAGAGTAGAAGCGGGACGAAGTAGGAGAGCATCGCCATCAATAGATCCAATAGGAACATCCACAATAGTTAACAGATCAGAATGTGAGACACGGTCTAGCTCTCATTTCACCATTTGTAAGGCAAACATAAAGGGAAAAGCTGACCATTACTTGCTTTCTCGTGGGGTGAACGTGCATTACGTGAGATAAGGCTCACAAGATTTGCCCTGCATCAAGGGAAAGAAGGACAACTATATATGTAAGACATTCGTAATTGAATCCTAATATTACAATTACAGAGGATGCTCCAATGCCGTCTTGGTGAAAAAAATGAAACCTTACTCCCATCATGTAATGAATTCATCACATCATCAGATTTTTGAATCGCCATCAAAAGCTTTAAATAATCCAAAGAATTATTCTCATCAAATCTTCATACTGAATTTATCTCTACGCGTATAAATGTCAGAATAACAGAATCTACTCATGGATGGAACTCAATGATAGAAGTCATGTCGCATAAAGCTATTCACCCATCCGGATTCTTTTTAATCCAAAGCTAAATATATTTCATTCAATCGGAAAATTTTGAAAATACAAAAGAGAAAGAGAGGTGAAAAAAAATTACAAAATTTCACCTCTAATGTAAGAAATTCCTAATTTGTTAAAATGCAAAAAATTGAGAAGCCGACCATGAGGACTTTAAGACAACAAAATCCCTTTAGATATGGCCCCTTGTTTTCTAAGAAGTCTGTTGGTTGGTTAACCTCTCTGAATATGGCTCCGCTTGATATTCTTGTTCTTCATTTGGTTTCTAATCTGTTTGAAGATATTTATCAGGTTCCAAGGATTATTATTCTCCTCACACATATACTTATTAAGGGAAATTGAATCCAATTCTACTCATAAGTTATCAAGTAAACATCCCTTATCTATTTTAACATCAATTAGTAATGCTAGAGCTTTTGAGTGTAAAGATGATGTAGAATAACAAGGCAAAGACAAAAATAGTAAGCATTGTCCTATCTCATTCCCTAACACTGCCCCACTACCTGAGTTACTCAGAAAATTATAATTTCCATCTATGTTGATCTTTGTCCATGGTTTGTTTGGTTTGAGCCAAGAAATCATCCACCAACATAGTTTTGCTGCTGGGTGTGGAAATAAACCCAAAGTATCCAGTTCGGATGAATGCTCTTTAAACATATACAACTTGATGCCACCACCTCTGTCAATTTTCTAAATATATAATTTAATTTGGATAATAATCTTCTTTGGCTGAGCAATCAAACCTTCATGTTTCATGTTATTTCTAGCCATCAGAATAAACCAACATGTGATAATTGGAATTTTTTGTTTTATTATAAATAGATAATTTCTACTTATTATGAGGATTCCTATCCTTTAAGCAATGAATGTGAGAGGAATTGCCCATATCAAGAATCTGAATGTTGAAGACATTGTCCATATATTTCCAAATAATCAGGATAAACTTGCAACTAAAGTACAAATGTGTATTACCCTTCTCCTCCTCAACACACAATTAACATGTGGATGGGAGACGAATGTCTTTCAACGAAAGGATGTCATCAGTAGGTAAAAGCTCATGAAATGTTTTCCATATGCAAAAGGATAGTGAGGGCTTAATCATGCTATTCCAAATCATTTCCCATTCAAACTCTATCCTAGTTCTCAGCATTTTGTAAATGATTTGGAAACAAACTGATTAGAATTACCTTTCAAAACCATTGTATCTTTATTATTGAGTGTAATGGAAAATTTTCTTACCTCATTTTCCAAAAAGATTGGAATAAATTATTATAACTTATCAATATCCCACTCATCATTAATCTAATAATTTAAAATCAACACATTTGGATTCTGATGAGATTCAAGACACTCCATCAGGGAGCTCTTTTGAAGCCAGTTTTCCATCCAAAAATTAATTTATCCTCTACCAAGTTCCAAAAGATCAAATACTTAGCCATGCCATTGTGTTCTAACTTTATTCTCTAGGTAGTAAAGTCCCCACTATGAATATTGACTTAATTAGGATGACGCTTCAAGTAATATTTGTTGTGCATGTACTTAGCACTGAGAGAGTTGTAAACTCCAAAACTAATCCAGAGCTTTATATTATTTATTAGCATAGACTCTACCAATGATGTAAACTGAAGACCACTTTTTTTATTAGGA
This sequence comes from Cymbidium sinense, assembly GCA_021442155.1. NCBI lineage: Eukaryota > Viridiplantae > Streptophyta > Magnoliopsida > Asparagales > Orchidaceae > Cymbidium > Cymbidium sinense. The sequence goes on from CM038229.1 coordinate 24,476,047, forward strand.
ATACAAATCATCTTCCAACCCTTCCCACTCCTCCAGCTTACATTGCACTTTTAGTGGCATGTTTAGCACCTAAAAAAGGGAATGGCATTTAATATACATTATCAAAAAAAGTGACCACCCTACCACCAAATGATAGAAAGGCATTATCCTAAGAATTGATTTTTTGTTGAACCCTTGCTAAGACCTCATCATAGATACAAGATTTCATTTTCCCTTTGTATAGATTGATGCCTAGGTATTTGAGAAGCAGTTCAATTCTTGCAAAGTCTATAGATTCTTTGATCATTCTATTTTTTTCCAAAGTATAAACTAACATTTGGCTATGATCAACTATATTCCTAAAACTATTTCAAAATCCAAAATAGTGTTCATGATCTTCTCACCAAGTTTTAACTAGCATTGTAGAAAATGAGGACATCATTAGAGAAGCCAATTAAGAAATGGGCACTCTTCTCTTTGTAGAAATATGAGTTTAGGGATCATCTTCTTGAAGTTTATTAATCACTCTTGTTAGGTAGTCCAATGCAATTATAAAGAGAGAAGTTGAGAGAGGATATCCTTGCTTGAATACCCTATGTGACATAAAAAATCCATGAACCTCCTAATTAATAATGATTGAATAGAAATTATTATCTAGTAATCTTATGATAATATTGCAAAAGGCTAAATTGAAATCTCGTGATTCCCAAATAGACAAAATAAACTCTTAACATATACTATCATAGTTCTTCTAAAGAACTAGCTTGAAATCTCTCCAAAAAAAAAGAAAATCCTTGGGTAAATTCTTTCTGAATGATTTGTCTCCTATTTACAAATAATCTAGAGTTTTTAAGTATTCATGAAACTATCAGCAACAAAATTTTCACATTAAAAAAAATTATAACTCGCTATGTAAGTTTTCTTGTATTAGTTCAATTTTAGTTTTTTGGTAATGCAAAATCCCTCCATAAATATGAATAAAGAGAGAAAAGATAAGCCTGCCATTTGACATTCTAGTTAACTTAAGTGCCTTCTCATACTCTTTAACAATAATCAAATTAAAATTCTTAGAGCTTCTCTTTCTTCTTCTTTTTAGGCAGAAATGATAATATTTTGCATCACTTACAAATAAATTTTGATCTAACATCATTTAAACTGTGATCAACATGAAAAATATATGGACCAAGAAGCAATGATATAGAGCATCTTGAAGAATATGAGTGATCTCTATAATTAAAAAAGATTTCTTCACTTATAGTTTCTAAGGACTAGTCTTTATCTCATAAATCCTAGGAATAAAAAATCTTTAGATTCTCATATTCATAGAAAAAAAAATCAAAGTAAAGAGAAATTCCCTCTACTTTGATAATTTATAAGACCTAGCCTCGAAAAACTTGTCATTATATTATGAAGCACCCACTTCAATAATTAAATGTTTTATTCATTGAGATTATAGAGGTACCACTTTGACCAAAGTTCAAAATCACCCACTTTCTCCCAATTAAGTTAAGTACTTATCTTTGAAGTATCAATGATGCACTTTTGTAAGGACTTTTATTTACTACCTTCATAGGCATGCCATTAAGATAATTCTCATGTCTCACACCACAGACTATCAATTATTATTATGACTTCAAGACATGTTTATGATCTAATTAGCTAGTAACAAATAGACATTATAGAACTCTCATACTTAATGAATATAAGGCATGCTTAAGGTTAGTCATTATACAACACAATGTTAAATTATAATGTGATTTGCTAGAAGTCAAGTACATGGAACTAGTATTAGTCCATGCTCTATTACCTTAAGTATTATGAGAAGTTTTTTAGACATAAACATGTGTTATAGTAATCAAGAATATTTGATGAGTTGCTTGAACTCACCAAATCATATAAATGATAATGAGCCTTAAAAGCTAAGATTATGGTAAAAAAGTCACAACATTAGTGACATTAGCTTCATCAATAATGATTAAAAAATCATGCTTACTAGCAAAGAAGTGAGATAATGATATAAGAAACTATAATGCCAAATTGTCAGAGAAATATCCACAACCTCATTAATGTCTTTTTCTTATCTTCATGCTTCTCTTTTTAAATTATGGTCATATTTTGTGATAAAGGGTGGGAATTTCTGACAACTAGTGTTAATAAGGGCCAACAAACTAGACTAAAATATCTAAAAGTATTACATTTTTATAAATATTAGAGGTTTGGCATGAAGGATTATTGATAGCTACATCATCTCATTGATGCATTAATTTATATTAAAATTATAAAATAATTCTTTATAATAAAGTATAAAATTAAAAATTGACCTTAGTTTATTAGAATTAAATGAGAATTTTAGACTTTATAGAACATAATGGAATAGAAGGATTCATGTAATCTACCCCACATAGTGGGATAAAGGCTTCTTGTTGTTGTTGTTGTTGTTGTTGTTGTTGTTGTTGTTGTTGTTGTTGTTGTGTATGGATGGCATCCCAAAAAGGCACCTTCATGAGAATACAATATTTAGAGTATCCTACTTTCACATGATTCACAAACCCAACCTACTACAAATATACCTAGAGCTAGGAAGCAAGGATAAATAAATTACACACTTTAAAATATTATATTTTTTTTAATCAAATACTACATAGAGAATAGCATATCATTTCAAAAGACAAAAAAAATTATTTTCTATAATTTTGAAGACAAAAATAAAAACATTATTTTAATGATTAAAAATGATATAAAGAATGACATATTAACTAAAGAGATAGAAATTTTATTATATAATAGATTTAAAGAATACATCTACTCTCGAAGAACATTAATTCAAAAATAGTGATTTTTTAGTGCCCATAAGGTATGCTCTCCTCGTTCCATCTAGGGTTATTACTCCATTATCGCATTTACTATTTCATTGGTTTAGGGAGTGGTTAGTTTGATGTTTCATTTATTGCTCATAGATAACCCTTCTTATGTGGGGGTGCTCATTAATAATTGCTTAATAAATGAGAATACATTAGATATTACCAACAAGTAGATTTACCCTTAGGCTTATCATGAGAAGTTTGAAGAAGGGGTGGATAATGGTTTCATAAAATATGCTAATAAGGAAAATAGAAAGCCAACTCAGTTTCCATCTGATTCTTAAACCATATGATACACTTGTTTAACAAACATGTTTGTCGCATTATTTTTGGGTGAGGTTAACATTATCCTCAATCCAAGTAATTAGGACTCAAAATCTTAAATTAGGAGCTTGCTAATTAGGCACTTGAGACACTACAGTTAGTGACTTGGTGAGCAAATCAAATCAAATAATAAATCAAATTGAATTCTAAATTTAAATCAAAACTAAATTTAAAATTAAAACCAAGCTCAATACTCTAAAGTGAAAGCCTAAGTCATCCTAGTGAATCCATCTAGGGCTTGACCTATTCTAATTCGATTAGGTGAACCTAATCAAATTTCATATAATAAAACTTAATAGAAATCTAAATCAAACACATTAGAATTAAATTGTAAATTCAATTAAGCCTACATTGAGGTAGTTAGGATGGTTCACCCAATATACCCATTTAAGCTAAATCACCTAAGCCCAAGAAAAATCAAATAAAATCAAACAAATCAATATCAAATTAAACAAAAAGAACAAAATCAATGCACATATATAAATAATACTCTAAAACAAATTCGGGTGAGGTTCAAAATGGTCAACCAAGTCATTTGAACTAGAATTAACCCATGTGGGCCCCACCAAGTCAAATATCAATCAATCAAAATTTGGCCAAATTGAGTTAGTCCGAAGACTCAAAATTATCAAATGAACAATTTTAAACATAAAACTAAATCTAAATTCAATGAGGATTAAGTGGGTTGATTTTGCCACTTAACCCACATAAACCGAGATGGACCTCATTAAGTTAAATCCAAATTAATTATTTCAAACACATTAAAATCATTATTAAATATAATTCAACCAATGATTGGGTTTAATTTGACTAAATTGATCATTTGACCCTAGTGAACCCATCTTGACAAATTAAGGCTAATTTGGGTAAAAATTGAGTCTAAATCAAAATCAACTTCAAATTAATCAAAACTAACTGCTCTAATTCTTATCAAACACTTGATCAAACATGGTTAGAGCCTAAACACATCTTGAATGAGTCAAATCAATTATTTGGCTCACTTGAATCCAACTTAACCCATTTTAATCAAAATGGGTCAATTTGAGTCAAAATCAAAATGCAATTCAATTTAAATGAAATTAATTTAAACATCATAACTTGGTTAATTTGGGTCAAATGTGTCCAAAGGACTTAAACCATGCCAAAGCTACATAAAGCTTTGGTCAATTGGTTTAATAAACATTCAAAAGATAATTATCTATTATGATCTAAAATCTAAATGTCAATTAATCAAATAAACTCAATACAAACTAACCTAAATCAATCCAAAGCAAGTTAAGTTCAAGTGACATGAAACTCAAAGAAATTTAAAACCAAATTAATTGAACATAATATAGCCTCTAACCCATCTTGGGCTTAACCTAAGTAGAAGGAAGTAAGCCATAAGATGGTGAAATAAGATTAAAAAATGATGTGGAAACCATGCGAGAAGAGAAGAAACCAAAACCCATGCACAAAGTAAAACCCACTCTCTTTACCTCCAAACCATATATAATGATCATTTAATTAATTTTGACTCATGCCAATCAGTAAACCACCTCTTGAGAAAGCTTCCAAGGGTGGCAATCCCCCCATGGCCAACATTTTTTTTTAATTTCTCTATGGGGTAAGCTCACGGCCAAGAAGAAAAAGAGGAGAGGTGGGGTTGGTCTCTACAAGCCAAACATTTCTACACCATCTAAAAGCTGAGAGGAGAGAATTTAAACCCTCCCTGAGGTCCCTTTCTATCGACGAGTAAGAGTTTGTCATAGCCGATAGCAAGGTTCTCAACCAAATATAGAGAAAAGAAAGAGGAGCTTCTCTTCCCATTCAAAGTATTCTTACACGCACCAGAGGGGAAGAAGAGCTAAGCCTTTCCAAGACTCCCTAACTATCGACAAGCTAGAATTTGGCCTTAGATGATATCAAACCTCACGACCAAATATGAAAATGAGGGATAAGTGATCCGCCTCCTCAATTGGATGTCCCTACATGTTATATGGGTAAAGCAAAAGTGAGCAAGCCTTCATCCGAGTCTCCCATCATTGGTGAGTTGGAGTTCAATCAAACCTGATAGAGGAAGGGCGATGCTCAGCCTCCACGGTGATCGATAGTGAGGCATCTCAATCCCACTTCTTTGGAGGCTCGTCCCAATCCTATGAATGTTTTCAAATCAAGAAAATCTATTGATGATAGACGTCTGCGAGGTATTGATTCAATGCCACCACTTCCCCTCCACAGTTTGATTTTTTTGAAATAAAATTAATCTTTATTGAGATCAAGCCATATATATTGATAAAAAATCAATCCTTAATTATTTTGCAATCAAATTCATGAGAACTATGGCCTTGATCATCAAAAATTGGCATCTAAAGGCGGACAGCTCTTGGCTCTCAGGGATGAAATCACCGTTGTTTGTTCCTTTTATTTGGAATAAATGATTGTGATCTAGGCAGACTGATTAATTTACTCACTTAAGGAAACTGTAAATAAATCATAGGCTATTTGAGCATTGATCATACTGTCCTTATACAAAATACATCCTTGTTGTCATTCAATGTGAGATCCACATGGATCCCGCATGGACCAATCTACAGTCGAAACATGGAAAGGCTTGCCTAGTTAATGCAAAGTTAGTGCTTGTTGACCACTTTTTTGGATGAGATAAATCTCATCTCTAAACTAATGATTAAGACACCTAAACTTATATTATAAGCCTCTTAATTAGACACTTAGGATATTATACATGTGAACTAGTACATCTTCCTAGGGTTAGACCTAACCCAATAGGATTAGATAGACCCAAACAAAACTCAAATATAAATAAATGATTGAATCAAACATATTCTAACTGAAATTCAAATGAGCTTAGACTAAGGTAAATTGGGTGATTAACCTACTTATCCTATTTAAGCTTAAAATTAATCAAATCCAAAAAAATTCAAATAAAACCAAAATAAATTCAAATCAAATCAAATAAAAAACATAAAATCATTACATGAACATGAATGGAGTTAAATCTAAACGAAAGTCAAATGAAGATCAACCATTGGACATAGAGCGGCCTTATGTGGGTCCCACTAAGTTAAAGGTCAACCTACCATAATTTGACCAAATTAAATTATTTCAAAAGCTTGAAATGATAAATTGAACATGTTTAAACCTGAATCTAAAAAAAATTAAATCTAATAAGGCCATAATTAAGTTAATTAGATCAATTGATCTAAATTTTCCTAAATGGACCTTATTGAATTTAAACTCAAATTAAATTAAAATTAACCCAAATTAAATATCCAAAATCATTTCTAAATCATCATTAAAAATAATTAAGAAATAATTTAGTTTAATTTAACTAATATGGTCATTTGACCCAATTAAGTCCATGTCAACCCATTAAACCCAATTTAAGTTAAAGTGGGTTTTGAATTTAAATTCAACATCAAATAAATGAAGTTAACTAATCCAAATCATCTCAAATTTGATTTGGAAAGTTATTTACCAATGTAATTATCAAATAATGAACATCACCCATGTTTAGCCTAACCCAAATCAAACCAAAAGCAAATGGAACTAAGGGGGATATTTGAACTCAAACCCAAACTAATTGCATTGGATTGCATCTAAACTCATCCTAAGAGTTATTGCCAGCCAAATTTAAGAAAATATAAAAGCTCCAAGTCCATCCAAATAAAGGGAATATGCCATGGAAGGGTAAGGTCAAGCATACAAACAAATTCTCCCCAATCCACTTCCTCTCCTCCATTCCTCATCCCAGTTGCTTTAGACTGACCCGAATCAATTAACTACGGCTTGGAGCTAGCCTCCAAATGTGTCAATCATGATGGACAAAAAGAGATTGACCTCCCTCTTCTTATATCTTTTAACCATCAATGGAAAGAGAGGATAAAGTCTTTCTCAAGCCATCCTGAGCACACACACCTTCCTCAAGCAAAATAAAGAAGAAACCGCCCTTCCCCTGATTCCCACGTTGCCAGAAAGCTGGACTTTGATCAAAGCTATCAGAAAATAAAAGGAGTTCAACCTATAGAGCAATTGATAGGGAGGCATTCCAATTCCTTGCACCAAATGTCTTGTCACATCCCTATAAAGCTGTTCAAATCATTTCCACTGTCAGAGATTGCTGCCAACAAGGTATGTCTTGAACTGACCACTTTAGCATTCAATGTTGGCCCTTCTTGAAATGAACTTGATCTCAACTAAGATCAAGCTATATAGATGTATTTCAAATGAAGTCTTGATGGATTTGAATTGAAATTGATCGATTTTACTACCTAAATCCCTAAAAATCACTTCGATTTAATGGAAGGTGCTAGGTTCTCACCATTGATGGGGAAGAAATAATCTCTATCATCCATTCCTTCTTTTAGGAATGAATGACTGAGATCTAGATGAATTTTTGATATAAAACTTATATAGAAAATTGTGGGATGAATCTAAGCCATTCGATCCTTGGTCAAATTACTCGGATCAATCCACCTCTCACCGCTATTTTAACATGGAATCTATGTGGATACCAGTGGACCAATCATTGACAAACATGCAAAAAAATGGTGTCCCATCAGTGCCACATGGTGCTAATAAAGATAAATAGAAAATTTTGTATTTTCTGAATAAAAAATTCTAAAAATCACAAAAAAATAAAAAATGATAAAAAAATACTCATCCTAAACATACAAATAAGGGCTATATGGATTCTTCTTAGTGAAAGGAATCTATTAAACTTAAAATCCTCAATTTTTATTAAGTACTTTTGGGTTAATTTGAGTTTAATTATAAATAATTAAACCTATAAATAATTAAACCCAAATTAAACATAAACCATTAATCTAATTAATTTTAATCTATAGAGAATTAAAATTAAGGTTAAAATACACTTTATATAATATTATGAGGAGTTATTATCAAGTAAATCTTAAAATATAAAATTCTTAGGACATAGGCCTTAATTTAGTAAAATAAATTAATATTAAATTAAGAAAATCATGAAAAATTATAAAATCAACTTGAGTCATCATAATAAATCTTAATAAATCTAAATGCATCATTAGAACTCTCTTGAATCTAATAATCTTAAAATGACCTAATTTATTAATAAATTTAATTAATTAATTCAACTAATTAATGTGAACTTAAAAAATCATGATAAATAAATCAAATTTTCAAAAATTTTAATTGAACCTTTATGGATGCATTTTCTAGAGAGGAATTCAAGAAAATTAAAAATCCTAATTAATTCTATCTAATTTAGGTTTAATTTAGGTTTTATTAACATAATTAAAAATTTAATTAACCCTAAATTACACATTTGATTAAGGTGAAATTTTAGGGAGTTTAAATTAGCAAAGATCCCCACTTGCCATAAAATTTTTAAAATCAACTCACTTATGAATTAGGAATTATTGAATTTCTAATCCCTACATTAATTTGAATGAAATTTAAAATTAAAAAATTATGAATATTATAAAAATTCATAAAATTCACCTAGGATATTTTTATTAAATTCATAATATTTAAGGAGAATCTCTTAATCCTCTAAAGTTAAAGATTTTGATTAATTACATACTTAGGGTTAATAAAATAATTAATAAAATGAAAAATTGATTAAACCCTAAATCATTACATTGATGAATTTGCATTTAATCAACTAAATTAATTTAAATAAAAGATAATTAAACTTTGAAACTCTATACTCAAATAATAAAAAGTATTAATATTAAAATTATTTTTACGTCATTTTAATGTTAATAAATAATATCAATTTCAAATGGAAATAAAAATTGAATAATTAAATCATTCAATTTAAATGACTTAGAAAGTTGGAAATGTATTAGGGTAAATTTGGTGTCCAAAGCCTAAGTTTATTTTAAGGTTATGAATAATAAATAAACTTTAAGAAATCCTATTAAATAATGAAACCTTTAAAAGGAAAATCTTATTAACTTAAAGAATGAATTAAAAATGTATAAATTGATGAATTTTCTTATGTTCCAAAATGAAAACATAATAAGCCATTTAAATGATGAAATTAAAACCTTCTAAACTAAGTTTGAATTACAATATCAACTTAAATGAATTAAGTGGATTCATTCAAGCTAATGAACATAAACACTAATAAACATAAACATTAATGAAATAAACAAATAAAATCAATTAAAATTCAAATAAATCAAGTAAGTAAAAATCAAAATAATCAAAGTTATCTAATCAAGTTAACTCATCCAAATTCATAAACTTTAATGAAATGAATAAGTAATATCAAATCAAATGAACAATTAATTAAATCAAAGGAAACATAAGATTAAATATAAAGCTAAGTTATAGAAATAAATAACATAAAACATAAATGAATGAAATCATTTGATAATCAAAATTTAAAAGAACATCTTAAATTTTAATAAACCAAACTAAAGAAACATTAATCAAAGTAAAAAAAGTGAAATAAGAATGAAATCTTCAAATCTTAATAAGGTTAGATTAAATAAACTCTAAACTTGAAAAAACTAAAATATTAATCATATCAAACTCAAATTAAAATAAATCACTTAAATGAATTCAAAAGAAGCTAATTAAGATACTTAGGATATCAGCTTGACCTTCTAGGATGGATGAAAGTCCATTTTATTAGGATTTAGGATGTTGAATAGAATGGGTTCCACCAAAAGTGTGACTTATTTCATTTTTCATTCTTTAAGACCTAAATTCCACCTTAATATAAAAGCAAACTTAAAATGGAAATAAATATATAAATCAATTAAGTCACTTAAATTGAAACTACCAACAATAAATTAAATAACCTTTGAAAACCAAATCAAAGCTTAAACATAAAATGCCTAGTACAATCATACCACACAAACCCCACCCATTTTCACACACACTAGATTATTCGATCACTTACCCTAAACTTATGTTAGGTTGATGTTTTGTGATGTGATGTGAAATATTTTTTTTATTTTGTGGTATAATATTTTAGACTGGATGGCCAAGATTGTTTGTAGTTAAAATGGATAGTTGGATGTTCTTTTTTAGACTAACATTATTTTCTACAGGGAGGCTATGCTAAAAGGGAATGTTGTAATAGGATATATATATATATATATATATATATATATATATATATATATATATATATATATATATATATATATATATATATATATTGTTTACTTGTAGAGGATGTATAAGTCCCTAAGCATCTCTTTATATGATAGGTGGGCATGACAAGAAACTAATGATGAGTCTATATGTTTACATTATAATTGCTAATGTGCTATGTGTATTACCTAATGCTTATTTTGCAGGGTTTGAAAATTTATTTTTGGAATCTTAAATGCAATTTGAGCCTAGAACTAAGTTAGTATCTATGGGGTCTAAGAATAATAGGAGTTGACCTTACCAATGCGTGGTCTCAGTGGTCCCCTGTGAATCCCTTGGAGGTCCTTAAAGAAAGTGATGATCTTGGAAGAAGACCCTCATAGATTAAACATTAAGTTCTAGGTCGAGTTGTATAAGGGTAGGGCTCGGCTAACCATTTGTCTCTTTTTTTTTGGGTTGTATAGTAGTACCTGATTGCATTGGCTTATTTTAATTAAATTAGTTTGAGTTACTTTAGGTGTGTAATGTAAACAACCTACTTTTCTAAGTGTCTTTATGTGGGGTGTTTCTCTGATGAAATGCCTGCAACATTAGGCTCTTAGAAAAACTAAATTTTCTACTCCACCTAAATCTAAACAAATTGAACATAAAAGTAAAAACTTGTAACGTCACATAAATTAAAGTCTTTTGAACAACTTAAAACAAACTATAAGTAATTAGCTTTGCAAAACATGACAACATATTATTTATTCTCCTTGAATTGGGTGATTCACCCATTACACATAAGGGTGTGTGCCTTCTCTTTCTGATTTGACCCACAATCGCTTCTAGCTGCATCTCAGTTTAGGCATGAATTGCATATCCACCTTAAAATAAATTATGAGTCAAAAAAAAAACTTGTTGCATTAGTTAGGTGCATAACATACCCAACACTATCTTAGGACTAGAGATTGAGTTTAGTTTCTTAGATCCATTTCTAAAAAATATTAGCCCAACCATCTTGCATAATATAAAGACTGAACTCATCGATTTAAAAGAGCTTAGGTGGAGTTAGCTGGCAACCCTTCTAAATAGGTGATAAGTCCAAAAGAGTCAAGCATAGGTTAATTTTTTATGAATGAGAGAAAGAACCCATAATTCCCATAAATTGCATTTGGTTGAGCCTCAAATTTATATTATAAGTATTTGTAGAATTATGTTCCAAATCATCCTTCTAGGAATAAGTCTTCAACACTAGGCATCTCTGCAGTCTTGTACTGCTAGAATCTAACTCCTAGATTTTTGAAAAAAAATGTCAATTCAAACTTTAGTAAATCCATTCTCAAAATTATAAAGCCTAATTGTTGGTCAGTCGAAATGCCTACAAGCTATCTCAGTGTTTATTGTTATTATCTACTTAATCCTAATTGGTCTCCAAAAGAACTCTTTCCCCTTTGAAAGTTTTTTCTATTAACCTACGAAAGTGTTTGCTATGGAATTTTCGACTAACCATCCTTTAAGACAAGCTTTGTAATCCATATAAATAAGAGTCTTTTTTTAATCAAGAGTATTATTAGGAAAAGATCATTCATTCCTAAGTTGTAATTAATTATAGAGGCTTACCCTTATAGAAAACTATGAACTCGACATAAAATAAACCTTATCATACTTTTCCATGTAGTTCAAGAGAAAAATCTCTAGAATAGTAAAAAACCCATTAGCCTTAAGAGTCCTTATTAAAGTAATCAAATCGATTACAATATAATATATTTATCTTTTGAGATAATATGTTTATTTTTTAATGAAAAATTTGATTATCTAAATGAAAAATTCCTAAAATCTATGTGGTGTCATAAATTTTCTATACATAGATATTTTTCTCGTGACTCTATTAGGGAATAGTTTCTCTCTCCATATTTAGAAATGGACCTTTATTTCTATATATTGACAGTGTACTTTTACCTCTCACGTGTCAAGATTGCCTTTCTTTTCATTGGGTATCTCTCTATTTCATCTTTGATAGAGCATAGACATCTGCTAAATGGAGTATAAAACTTCTTTATTTGTTAAAAATCAAATAAGAGGGATCTATTACTTCTATATTTTTTTAAAAAATACTTTCAAAGAAAAACTTTATCCATGATAAAAAAATGGCTAAAATTTTCTAATGGGTCAATAGTGTGTTTATTTTGACTATATTATGTTAATTAAGGCCTATTTTAATGTGATTAATTTTCTTGTTTGAAAAATAAAATGGTTGACAACTCATTTTTGCTGCCAAATCTGAGATTAACTTTTATGTTGATTGTACCAGACAAGGTAATGGCTCTGTCATCAAGTTTGGAGTTGGATTTGAAAATTTGAACATCACAGCTAATAGAGTAACTCTTGCCCATGGAAGTGAAGTAGTTGTTAAAGACAAACAACCTATTCTAGAGTTTTTAAGTATACCAAATAGTACCTCGGCCACCAGTAGGGAATTTACTACTAAGGTCACTAAAATTGTCCAAATGGGCCTTGTGACAAAGAAGATCAAACTGCCTATTACAGAGATATTACTTGCTTCCTTCTTTCCTAGTGCTTTTGAGGTAGGGTTCACTTTTGAGCTTCCCCAAATTACTAAAATTCAAAAAAAGAAAAGATGGAGAAGACCTAGAAGATAAGCCCTGAAAGAGAGGAAACAAAAAATGGATAGAAATAGAATTAGCTATGGAAAGAGATGGACATTGTCTGGATTTCTAACATGTTGGTCTATGATCTTATTGCAATTTGAGATCAAGTTTATGCCTCTCTGTGTTGTAAAGGGTCAAGTTATAGATGACTTCCTAGCATCACATCCTTTACGTAAGGGTTCTCCTTTAAATGTTGATCTTTTAGATGAATAGATCATGACTTTAGAGGAAGAACATAATGCCACTTGATAATTATATTTTGATGGTGCAGCATTATCAAAGAAAAATAAAGAATTAAATTCTTTTATCCTTCGGAAGGTAGAGATTAGATTAGTTTAAATAACAATAGATAAATGAATGATATGATATTCCTATCATTTGTCTGAGCCTTGTATGGAAAATGAAGTTAAATATGAAGCTCTTATAATTGGGCTATAGTTTTAGCCATCCTTATGGATATTAAGAATACAAAGATCTTTGGAAATTCTCAATTAGTTATTAATCAAATGAGTGGAATCTATAAGGTTTTTCACTCTAATCATTTTAGTTATTACCATTACACAATGAAATTGCTTGAAAAGATTACTTTCATAACTTTGTATAGAATATTGCATAAAGATAATTCTATAGGAGATGCTTTAACTAAGCTTGCTAAAGAAATTGTATGCCCAAAAAAAGAATCTATATTTGTAGAAGTTCAAAATCAATAAATTCTATCTCTTATAGATTTATATTACATGAATAAAAAAATAGAAATGCAAAGGGTAGCCACTCTTACTAAGATCAAGAAGAATGTGATTGGAGATAACTATTCATCGACTATTTAATTGAGGGGAGTGTTTGTATCTAAAAATGATGAAAATAAAATAAAAAAAAGTTAAATGTCTCAGCTTATAGAACCATGCTGCTACCAACCACCTTATGACATCCATAAGCCCAAACTGCTCCCAACAATTGCTTGATCAAATAAGATAATGTTGTGGTGCTGAAATCATAACACCGAGGTGCTAGGATGATGCCTTTTAGTTTTAAAAGAAAGGAAACTACTGTTCCCACTCCATGAGCACTAACAACCCAAATGGAGCAAGGGGGGAAGAGGAACAGTTATGGGGTGAAAAATATCCCCATTAGTGGACAAATCTTTATAAAAAGGGGAAAGTAGTCCCTCTTCTTCTTCTACTTGTTTTCCTCTCTCACTCTAACTCTAACTACCTTGATTGTTCTTGCTCCCAGTCATCTGCATTCTCAATTGTGTGCTTCCCTTAGCGATGAGAGTGATCTCCATATCCAAGACACAAAATCAAGACTTACTCTCATCAATTCTAGGTAAAAAGCTTATGGAAATGCTTTCTTTACGCTATTTTCTTCCTGGAAAAGAAATTTAACTAAATTTCTACCATCAATCTTAGATTCAGTGAGAAATAAAAGTGCTCATCTCCCCTAATCTTAGATCTAGAGTAAAAAGAATGCTCCCTAAGACTTAAAAATTGTCAATCTTGAATGTTGAAGGTCTCTACCATTGAACTTTGTTCTAATGTGAGAAGAATACCCTCTGTCCATTGATCATAGATGTAGAATAAGAGAAAAGAATACTTAGCACTGAAATATGTAAAAATCTAGCACTGTTAAGGCATTATGCCACAAAAGTTTTATAAAATTATGTTAAAATATTTAAGAATTTGGTTTGAAACATGCATTTTCATCCCACAACATTGCGTCCCCAAGGCCTGATGTAGAGGCTCCAAGCTCTCAAAAAAGAAATCTTGAATGCTATGTCCATAGCACCGAGGCACTATAAATAAAGTGTCATAGTGCCAAGCTCTCAAGGAAACACAGTCTCTTAGCACTGAGGTGCTCGACATCGGGAGCCGCAATGCTGAGCTTTTAGGTTCACTATTTTTTATATAGTGCTGCAATGCTATACATTCAGTGCAAAGGCATCATACCTTCCACCATTGAACTTAGTTTCAATGTGAAAGAAAACCCTCCCTCCGTCGATCTTAGATCAAGAACAAGGGAGAAGAGTGCTTTACAGTGACATAAGTGGTAATATAGCATTACTATGGCTTCATGCTACCAAAATCTTGTATTTTAGGTACTAATGAATAGTGCCTAGGCATTGTGATTGTAGTGTTGAGGCACCATGCTCTTGGGTTGATAAAAGAAAGTCATCTAGGAGTTCCCAACACTGTTCCTTAAGCATCGTAGTGCTGGAGTTATTTCATAATTTTTTTTTCAAAACACCTAGAACATTGAGCTTGAAAATTATAAGTTTGAGTCTTGTTCATAATCGCATCACATCACCTCATCTTAAGCCCCAAGGTGCTGAAATCTTGGGTAGAATGACAGAAATAACGGTCTTAAGAGTGCTACATATTAAGCGTAGAGGTGCTGACCCCTCGAGTAAAAGGGATAAAATAACTACAACATAGCAGCACCGCATATTAAGTGTTGAGGTGTTGGACTCTTAGGTTTTAAGTTTATGGTATGCAAGCTAGGAGCGCCTATGTGCTGCTTGCACAGGGCTGAGGCACTACCTCTCTGATGTCATTTTATGTTGGGAAATTTTATAATTTTAATCTTGAAGTTTCCAAATGATAAATAGAATATCACATACACAACAATACACGAATGCATAAAAAAATCAAAGTATTTATTAAAATAAAAAAATGATTACATAAGATACATAAAAAAAGAAGAAGAAAATACCAAAAGAAAAGGAGGCAAAACTAATAATCGTAGTCGTCATCATTGTCCTCCTCTACTTATTTTGGCTTTGGCAGGGTGCTCACGTAATACTAATAATGAGGCATCACAAGAAAAGAAGCCGAACCTAGACCCACATAAAAGCCATAGTTTTTAAATAAGTGAACAAGTGTTGTATTAAACTCAGTTATGTATGAAAATTGTTGTAGTTGTTGACCCATATGATGGTCAAATTTTCTCTCCAGTTCCTGCTAGTGCTGACTAGTCTCACCAATCTTTTTTCTTAATTCTAAGTCTTTTCCTCCTATTTTTTGGAGTTGCTCATTTATGGTCTTGAAGGATTTTGGCCTAGATTGAGGGGCACGTGAGCTTTTCCCCACCTCAGTCCTCGAGCCAAATCTCTCAATAACTCTTTTAGTCAGGGGAGCATTTTGTATAAAGAGTTCCTCATCAGAATCCCTTGATGTGCCTGCCACAACACATAAAGTATAAAGAAGAGAAGGATGACCAAACCCTACAGTAGTACTACCCTTAAGCATATTATATATAAATAATCCTCCAAACATCCATAGTAAATCCCTTTTGAATTGCAAATTTTAAAATAGTTCAATTCCTAGTTACTTCACTGATATTTCTGGTGGACATTAGCTTGGCACAAATGAAATAATGCTAAGTTTTGGCCTTAATAATGAGGACGATGGTAAGAAAATCGATAATTTTCTCTTCCTGCCTTTTCCACTTCATGTTAGAATTTTAATAGTGAGAAAATCAAGGATTTCATCAAAGTCAGGATGATCATTATAATAAAAAAGATATTGATCGTAATATACATTCAGTAAACCATAATATGTGTTAATAGTAGTATTACCAAAACTTATTAGTTTTTCCTGAATGAAAACTTGATTATTCTAATGCTCCTTTGCGTTAGCAAAGAACTCCCGCACCATGGAGATGACACCAGATTTATGGTCATAGGCCAACTTCTCCAAACTTCGCTCATTAATGATACTCTCCATGCACCCACCTAGATAGAAAAAACTCCACTATAGGATTAGATGCTAGTGTATGAGGGCGTGGTGGTACCTCTCCTCAACTTCTAAACTAACAAATCTATTAGTGTCACTAACAGCTACCCTCTTCTTGCCCTTGTTGATAAAGTTTACCAGCATGATGGATTTTCTAAAGAGAAAAATGCAAGCTAGAAGAGTTAAAGAGAGAGAGAGAGAGAGAGAGAGAGAGAGAGAGAGAGAGAGAGAGAGAGAGCTGAGATTGCAAAATAAAAATGAACAGCCTAAGGGGTCTATTTTTGAATTCAGCTTAGCATCATGGTGCTCTAATATCAGCACTGAGGTGCTAGCCTTTCTAGTTCTAGAATAGTAGCCAAGCACTACGACATTCATATGCAGCACAACGATGTTAGTCAACTGGTCATGTTGCTTATTGTGCTAGTCAAAAGAGCAATTCATTACCATTAATTTCAAAATTGAAAAGTGCATCAGTTTAGTGCTGCGATGCTTTGATGTAATGCTAGTAAAAAAAGCTTGTCTAAAGGGTCAGTCTATCTACCAACCTTTTTTGAACTAACCTTTGACTAGCATTGCAGTGCCAAATGATTGGCACCAAGGCAGTGGTCAGCGAGTCAACCTGAATAAATTATAATAAATAAAGTCTAATCGCAAATGTTGTATGTATAGTGTCGAGATGCTAATCCTTTGCTCTTAAGACAATATCCATTGACCATATTTTTAGATGAGGTTAATATCATTTCTAAAATTAGTAATTTGGACACCTAATCTTATCATCAAGAGCCTCCTAAATAAGTTCTTAGGGCACTACACTTATTGACCTAGTACATCTTCCTTTGGTTTCATCTAACCTAATTGGTTTAGGTACACTCAACCCAAATTCCAAACTTGAATTAAATCAAAATAAATCTAAATAAACCAAAATGAATTCAAATTAAATCAAATGAAAGAAATCCAAATCAAGATCAGAATTGTCAACCCTTTTAACACAAGTTTGACTAATGTAGGTCCCACCAAGTCACAGGTCAACCCACCAAAATTTGACCAAATGAAATCATTCCAAATGTTCCAAATAATAAAATAAGCATGTTTAATCATTAATGTAAGGAAATTTAAATTTATTTAGGCCTTACTTAGGCTAATTAGATAACATGGTCTAAATGAAACTAAAAGAGTCTTATTGGGTTCAAACCCAAATCAAATTGAAATAAAATTAATTTGATTACTAAAAATCATTTAAAAAGGATAATAAAATATAATCCAACCAATAATTTGTCTAATTTGGTCAAATTTATCATTTGACCCAAATGAACCCATGCTTAACCCATTAAACCTAAATTGGGTCAAATGGGTCAAAATTGAAATTAACCTCAAACTAATTGAAATCAAAATTCTAAATCACTCCGTATATGTAGTCAAGCCTATTGATGAGAGAGTAGAATTCTTCATTGAAACCCCTCACCTTTAGATTTTCCATGATAAAATTCTAATTGATAGTGTCAAAAGCTCTTTGAATATCCAATTTGATGATGAGATTCCCACCTCTACACTTCTTATCAAGATCATGTATGAGCTCTTGGGCTAGGAGAATGTTTCTAGTAATGATTCTTCCCTTGACAAAGGTAGTTCGATTAGGATGGATAAGGTTTGGTAGGAATGGCTACAATCTATTGGCAATGAGTTTGCTTATAATTTTGCTAATAATAGTAGAGAGGCTTATGGGTGGGTCTAAAATTTTCCCAATTTTGTTTGATATTGAATTTGGGAATGAGTGTAATGGTGGATGTGCTAAAGAATTTATGTATCTCCTTTCCATTATAAAAGGCTTGAATGGTTGCAATCATGTCTTTCTTGATCTAATTCCAAGAATGCTGATAGAAGTGAGCTGTAAAACCATCTGGTCCAGCCGCTTTAGATCCATTGAAGGAAGTAAGGCACTCCCAAATTTCATCCTCCTTTAGAAGGTAAGTAAGGTTCAAGTGACCAGCTCCTATAACATTGGCATTTAGTAAGATCTCATTGAATAACTTCAAATTTACACCTTGTTCTTGAAAAAGAGATCAAAAGTAATTAATCCCATCTTCAATATTGTCCTCCTTAGTGTGCAGCCAAGTGTTGTTTGTTTTGATTTTTGTGATGGCTTTGTATACTCTCTTTTTCTTGATGTAGGCATGATAAAATTTGGAATTCTTATCCACTTCTTTCAGATTAGTCACAACAGCTTTTTGAGCAAGAAAGTCCTCTTCCATGTCAAAGTTGATTAAGAGTGATCTGGGCAAGCTTAAGATCTTCTTTAGCTTGAATTGAGGAGTCTTCGATGTAGTTGTTTTTCAGGAGAGAAACTTTAAGTTCATGTGCCCTAATTTGGTTATGAATATCACTAAACACAATCTAGTTCCATTATTTCAAAGCTTTGATTAAATTCTTATGAAGGGATAATAATCTAATCTAAGGATCTGATGCATTAGACTTCCAGGCATCCAAAAGGTAGTTATTAAAGAGGTTATGTTGGAACAACATGTTCCAATATCTGAAGGCATGTTTAGATGGTTTGGGGATGTGATGGATGGTTAAAAGAAAGGGAGCATGATTGGATCCAGTTCTATTCAAGTTCCTTACAACAATGTTGTGAAAAATGCTATACCATTAAGAATTAAGTAGAATTCTATCTAGCCTTTCAAATACTCTACTCCTATTCCAAGTAAAAGTGGAGCCAATGTAACCTGAATCAATAAGTAATGCATCATCAATGTAATCAACAAATTTCCTCATAATATATTCATTTGGTTTCTTACCTATTTTCTTCTCTAGTGCATTGGTAATCATATTAAAATCACCACCAACCAACCAGCCATGAAGGCAGCTTTGGCCAATGTTAATGACGTTAGACCAAACCTGTCTTCTTGAATCTCTAGTGCATGCTGCATAAACAAAGGTCACATATATTGAATAATTACTACATGTAAAATAGGAATGGGGAAATTGAGGATCTTCCAGCAAAAGATCAACATGGAAGGGTTGTTTCCAAAAGAGAAAAATCATATTATTGCAGTTTTATAAGATGTGGAATTTTTTGAACTTCCTTTTAAGTTTATCAAAAAGGTTCAAGGATGGCAAAGATGTTAAGATTGTATGTCTTAATAAGACTATTAAGTCTCTTAAGGTATGCTTGATTAGCAATACCTCTAATATTTCAAATGAGAAGGTTAGTCATGTTTGGAATGTTAAGGGCCCCTAGAGGCTCTTATAATAATCCTATCTAGGTAGCCATCCCAATTTACTAAGATTCTAGCAATGGAGGTGCTACCTAAGTGGGATGTAACATTTAGATTTATATGTTTTAGTTTTCTTATATCTTTATGCTTATTCATTTTGAATTTTTGGATCAACCATTCCTCTTCAATTTATTGAATTGTCTTATCAAGAGCCTCAACATTAGTTTTTTTACTATTGGAATGGTAAGGAGAGAACATCTTCAGGTTGGGTCTAAACTAGAAGGCCATAGTCTTCAGCAATCTGCTCAGGATGCTTTTCCACTAAGGTTAGTGTTTCAATTGCTAATGAAAAGAGTTGTTGGATAGGAGGAGGCATAGTTTCTTTAAGTATCACATTACCAACTTGAAAAGTATCCTTTACTATATTTTTAGCAAGTGCTACATTTTTGACTTGATCATTAGATGCAAAAAATAGTTTTAGCTAGCACAGCATGGCGAACTTGATCTTGAAGTGCAGAGATAGTATCATCAGGTCTGTTGGAGGGATCTTTTGCATTGACATCATCATTTCCAAATGACTTTGGCTTTCTAGTTTTAAGCTCAAGGTTAGCAGTTTTCAAGGCACCCAAACATCCTACACCTTGGGCAATAATGTGGCTTTTGCGCAATAATAACCTGCTATCAATAGTCATTAGTTGGGTTACCAATACAAATCTCATTAGAGTGAGGGGATGTGTTGTCCATTTCAACCAAAACCTGAGTAGCAGTGGGTCATGTAAGGTTGAATGTGGGTAAATCCAACATTAAGGGTTTGAAGAAGGATGCAACAAGAGAGTATAAAACTTGCTTGTTGAAGAGGTGGAGTTTTAAGTTTAGGAACCTTAGGCATATTGGGATAATAGGAGGTTTTATGCTGAAATCAAATGTGGGAGTCCATTTAAGAATTTTCATGGGAGTGTTATCAATATGGTAAATTTTTTTTGAAAACAACCTAGCATAATCTTCTTCCCTGTTGAGCTTGATTACAATGTGTTTATTATCTACCAAACCAACATTCCATTCTCCAATCAGCTTGAGCTCATCAAAATGTTTATGAAAAATTTGCATCTTAGGGTGTTTATAGGTGAACTTGCCAACCAAAGTAAACTTAAGAGGTTCAGCCAATAAAGTAAATTCAATCTCAATTAAGAAGAGGGCTGGTTTGCCATATTTCTAATAAGCCTTTTTGAAAAAAACAGCATCACAACCAATGTAAAAATTTTCATGATAAGATTGAGGGAAGATAAGCTTGATAGAGGGATCATTAGACTCATTAGGAGGAAGGTTGATGGAGAGGACACCAACATAAGAGAGGTCTTCCATGAGAAGCACAACAATGAAACAGTAACTTAGCATGGGGAAAACCTAGAGGGATGGAAAACATACCAGAGAGATGGCACCATCCCTCATTTGTGTTCTTTTGCTTTTAAAGAGATCTAAGTCATGAAGACCTTTCCTGGCACATAGGCTACTTAGGTTAGGGACAAATCATGAAGACTCCTTTCTCATTAGCCAAACTTTTGAGGATTAGATTAAGTCACTAAGACCCCTTTCTTCTTCTTTAGCTATCTAAGTTGGATTAAGCCATTGAAGGCCCCATCTTAATATCTAATTATATAGGCATAAGTCTTAGAGAAGGCATCCTTTCAGATTACGAGGTTAGGATAAAGTCACCATGACCCCTTTCCCTATCATACTAACTATTTATATTAGGAATAACTCATGATGACCACTCTTTTATTAGCCAAAATATTAAGGATTTGATTAATTCATGAATACCCCTTTCCTCTTCCTTAGATATCTAAGTTGGATTAAGCCATTGAAGGCCCCATCGTAATAGTTAATCACATAGGAGAAAGTCCCATAGTAGGTATCCTTTTAAAATGACAAGGTTAGGATAAAGTCATTAAGATCCCTATCCTATTAATTAAAATAAAAGAATGTGAGGTTTAGGATCAAGTCATCAAAGAGCCCTTCCTTAAACCCAAGCTATTAAGGTTGGATTAAGCCATTAAAGGTCCTTCCTTATTAGCTATCTAGAAAGAAATAAGTCTCTCAAGCATTCATTCTGAAAGCAAGGATAGGATCAAGTCATGAAGACCCCTTTCCTGTCAAATATGATACTTAGGTTAAGAATAAGTCATGAATACCCCTTTCTTATTAGGAAAAAATTTGAGGTTTAGAAATAAGTTATTAAGACCCCTCATCCTCATTGTGGCTACTCAAGTTGGATTAAGCCCTTGAAGGCCCCTTCTTAATAGCCAATCATAAAGGAGTAAGTCTCTAATAAGGATAGGATAAATTCATTATGACCCCTTTCCTTTTTAAGTTACCCAGGTTAGAATTAAGCCATTGAAGCCCCCTTCCTATTAGCTAAACTTCATTAGAATAGGATTCATGTCCTTATGACTCTTTTTCTAGTATAAAATAAAAGAAACTAATGAATAGAAATAACCCATTGAGGCCCCATTCCTATGGACTATACAGACCAAAAATTAAGTCCATGTGCCTAGTAATCAAAATATTGAGTAGAATTAAGCTATTAAAGCTCCTCCTCCCCAGGTTAGCTATGTAGGTTGGAATTGAGTCTTCAAAGACTCCTTCTTAGTAGCTAACTAGATAAGAGTAAATCCCCTAGTGGTATCTCTCCCTGGTTATAATTTCATGATGTTTAGATTAGGAGTAAGTGTTCATATTGGCATCCTCTATAACTACTATTATCATATAAGAGTAAATCCATTGAAGACATCCTCTCTAAGTACAATGATTGTGTTAGGATTATTCCCTTCATTGAGTTTTCTCTAAATGATATCTTTCTTCTTTATAGAACTTAGTGTATTTAAGTTCTTAAGAATGAATCATTCCAAACTAAAATAAATATAGGAATGTATATGCCTATCTTTCACAAACAAATCTAAAACACAATTGGAAATCAAAATTAAAAATTAAAATTCTAAATTTCATAACCAAATTTGAACTCCTTTAAGCTTATGCTTGTAGTGTTACTAGTTCGATTAACACCAATATATGTAGTGTACTATGGTTAGTCCACTACACATATTGGGGGTCCATTTGTTGACCTCATTTTTGGATGAGGTTAATATCATTTTTGAAATTAATAATTAGGACAACTAATCTTAGCATTAGGAGCCTCCTAATTAAGTTCTTAGGACACTACACTTAGTGACCTAGTCTATCTTCCTTGGGTTTCAACTAACCTAATTGGTTTAGGTAGACTCAACCCAAATTCTAAACTTGAATTAAATAAAAACAAATCCAAATAAACCAAAAAGAATTCAAATTAAATCAAATGAAAGAAATCCAAATCTAAGTCAACGTCAAAATGGTCAACCCTTTTAACATGTGTTTGACTTTTGTGGGTCCCACCAAGTCAAAGGTCAACCCACCAAAATTTGATCAAATGAAATCATTATAATTATTCTAAACAATAAAATAAAAATGTTTAATCACGAATCAATAAAAAATAAATTTATTTAGGCCTTACTTAGGCTAATTAGACCACATGGTCTAAATGAACATAAATGAGTCTTATTAGGTTCTAACCTAAATCAAATTGAGATCAACTCAATTTGATTGTTCAAAATAATTTGAAAATGATAATCGAACATAACCCAACCAATCATTAGTTCTAATTTGGTAAAATTGGTCATTTGACCCAAATGAACCCAAGCTTAACCCATTAAACCCAATTTGGGTCAAATCAGTCAAAATTGAAATAAACCTCAAACTAAATGAAATCAAATATTCTAAATTACTCCATATATGTAATCAAGTGTGATTGAAGTCCAAAAAGAAATCCAATTAAGCCAAATTGGTTTGGAATCAAGCTTAATCCATTTAATCCTAAATGGGTTAAAGTGAAATGAAATCCAAAATTAATTCAAAACCTAAAGAAATAAATCAAATTAAATCATAATAAATCATCAATTAAACATAATTTCCCCAAAATTAAATGAATTAAATCAAAATAAACAAAGTTAAAGTACTTTGAATCCAAATGGCATGAATTGGGTTCAAACCTCTAATCCAACTCAAATGGATTTGGATTTAACCCCAAACTCACATTGAGTTTGATTTGGGCAGCCAAACACTAGCCTAAGGGCTGTGGTGGTGATGCCAAAGGATATAAATGAAAAGTCAAAGGGAGAAGAGGTTGAGTATGCAAGCAAGGTTCCTCCAATCCAAGATGCCTTATGGATTCTTCCTCCTCCCATCATCCAAAATCCCTTGGATTTTATCCAATTGTTTGACCACCTCTTCAAAGATTACTCCTAGGGTTAATATTAAGTGGCCAGCCCATTAGTAAAAGAGGATTTGGCTTCCTCCATGAGAGATAGCAAGAAGGAGAAAGCAAGAGAGAATTCCATGAAGGACTATCCCGGCCAAGAAGGAAAAGGCGAAGAAATAACCTCTTCCCTTCAAATCCTTCATTCAAACACATTCACAAGTTCAAGAGGGACTAAACTCACCCTTTGACCAAGCCCCTTGCCACTGGTGGCTAGATTTTGGCCACCTAAACTCCATATGCATGGCTCTCGGCAATTGTATAGAAAAAGGTGAGAAAGACCCTCTTCTCTCCATATTTTCATTCCAAAACATTCACAATATGAAGAAAAGGCAATTTGAAGCATTTCTTTGATCTCTCACCACTAGCAAGCCAGAATTTGGCTAAAGCTGGTGGCAAACCTCTTGGCCTCCAATGAAAACAAGGAGAGAGAGAGCATTTAACACCCAATTGGCATTCTTGACATGTTTTAGAGGCCATGACAACCTCAAATGAACCTTCACCGAGGTTTGTTGTCTCCGATGAGCCAAAGAATGGTCAAATACGATAGGAAACTACAGATTCTTGGTCTCCGCAGAAATCCACGGGGAGGCAAAGCATGAATCTCCTTCTAGAGCTTTTCCAGGACACCACGAAGATGTACGAACTACCACCGCCGCCAAAACCCCATGCCAGTGAGGTATGCTTCAAACGGACCTCTATAGCATCCTAGTTTGGTCCTTTGTGAAGGGAATTTGATCCCTCAAGAGGATCAAACCATATAGATCAATTGCATATCGATCATTGATCATTTTTCAATCAAAATCACATTAAACTTCCTCACAGATTGCCAAAAATCAGTCAAATTTGATGGACAACCAAGTTCTAGTTGGACGGATTGATTAAATCACTATAGAAAACTGCGGGCAAAATCAGTTCGAGATCAATCCCGCATAATCCCAACTTTTGACGTGGATTCGCGTGGATCTCGTGTGGCCCAACAACGCCACCCCATGTGGCAATGGTGCCATATTGGCGCCACCATTTAAAATGAATTTCTCTTATTTTAAATTACTAAAAATTATTTTAAAATGTCAAAAACTTTAAAAAATTATAATAAATAAAATATAAATCCAAAATAATGCAAATGAGGGCTTTATGGACTTATTTCAATGAGTAGAATCCATTAAACCCAAAATCCCCAATTAATTTTTGGTAAATTTGGATTAATTTAACTTTAAATAAAATTAATCAAACTCAAATTAATCACAAACCATTAATCCATTTGAAATGAAACTTTGGGGAACTTAAATTGAGGTTAAAATGCACCTTAGGAAAAATTTCATGATATATCTCAAAGTAAATCAAAATGTATTAAATTTCAAACTCCAAACTTAAATTTTAATAAAATAAATTAATATTAAATAATGTAAATAACTAAAATTGATCAAATCATGTTAAATCATCATAATAAATACTAATGAACTTAGAAACGCCAAGGAAACCCACTAAAATTTAACAAATCACAAAATAGACTAATTTGATAATTAATTAACCTAAATTAAAACAAAAATCATAATAAGTCAATCAAAACTCAAAAAATTTTAAATGAACCCTCCATGGATGCATTTTTTAGAGAGGAATCAAGGAAAAATAAAATCCATAAGTAATACATTCTAAATTAAGCTTAATTTAATTTTTAATGAGATAATTAAAACTTTAATTACAACCTAATCATGCATCGAATTAAAATAAAAATTTGAAAATATCAAATTATCAAGGAACCCTACTTTCTATAAAAATTTCAAACTCAATTGACATCTGGATTGGGAATTGTTTAATTTCCAAGTCCCCAAGTCAATATAAATCAAATAATAAAAAAGTACAAAATCATAAAATTTATAAAAGTAATTTAAAATATCTTCATCAACACTAGAACATTTAAGGATAGTTTTCCAACATTTTAAATCAAAGAAGTTGATCACTTACATACTTAAGGTTTAATGAAAATAATAATGAATTAAGTTTAATTAAATCTTAAGACAAATAAATTCATAATCAAATAATTAATGAAATCTTAATCCATAATCAATTTAAGCTAAGATTGGATTAAAACACTAACCCAAGTGTCTTATGTTAACATAATTCAACCAAACTATATTAGCATAAATTCAATAAATAAACATGAAAAAATAAATTTAGCCAATCAAAATCAACTAAATCAAATCAAATTAAAAACTAATTAAATCAAGAAGATTTAATCAAATCAAAGAAATGAAATGAAGAATTAAATTCTAAAAACAAATTAAAACATTAAACCAAATTGAACTCAAACTAAATGAATCTAAATGAATTTAAAAGAATTAATTAAGATACTTAAGGATCATAATTAGGCATTTGGAATGAATTTTCATCTTAGGATGAATATTTCATTCTATTAGGGTTTATGATGTTAAATAGAATGGGTTCTACTTAAAAGTGGAATCTATTTTATTCTTCATTCTTAAAAACATAAACTTCACTTTAACATAAAAATGAATTTGAAAATGAAAATAAAATTACAAATTATTAAATCATTTGAATGAAACCATCCAAAAAAGTAAATCAAATAAACTTCAAAATTCAAATTAAAACTTGAACTAAAAAGGGCCTAGCAAAGTCTTGCCACACAAGCCTATTTTCTTCACACACTAGATCATTAGGCCATGGGTCCTAGACTTAGGTTAGGTGGATCTATGGTATTTTGTGATACTATGTGTTATGATGTGATGTATGTCTTTGTGGTGTACTATTCTAGACTCTATGTCTAAGATTATTTGCCCATTAAATTGGATAATAGGATGTTTATTTTTAGAATTAATGTTGTCTTCTACAGGGGTTGTGCTAAAAGGTACATCCATCATAAATAAATAATAAAATTATTATTTTCTTGCAATTATTGAATAGTCTCTTAGCATAGCCTAATATGATAGGTGGGATTGGGAAGCAACTAATGTTAAGCCCGTATGTTTGTCAAATATAAGTAATATGTGATGTTTGTATTTTCATGATATCTATTTTACAGGGTTTAGAATTTATTTTTGAATTTGAAATGTAAATTTCAACTTAGAATTAGGTTAAGATCTATGAGATCTAGGATTAGTAGGAGCTAACCCTACTAATAGATGAGTGTAGAGGTCCCCTGTGAAACCTAATGGAAGTCCCTAAATAAAGAGATGATCCTAGAAAAAAGACCCATAGATTTAAACTTTAGTTCTAGGCCAGGTTGTATAAGGGCAACGCTCGACTGCCCATTTTCTCTTTCTTCTGGGGTGTACATCAATACCCAGCCACATTGGCCTTTCTTTAATCTAAAATTAGCTTGATTTATTTTTGGTGCGTAATAGAATTAACCTACTTTTCTAGGTTTTTTCTGTATTATGTTTTCTATGATGAATGCTTGATCAATTAGGCTTTTAGGGAAAACTAAATTTTCTACCCAACTTAAATCTAATCAACTTAAACACAAAAATATAGAAACTTGAAACTTCATATAAATTAAAGCTCTAGGAATAACTTAAAATCAACTATAAATAATTAGTTCTTGCGAACCATAGAATAATATTACTCTAAACTCTTGAAATCAGCACTTAAGCATAAAATGATTTGGCCCATAACTACTTCTAATTGCATGGAATTTAAGCATAAAATGCATACCTAAGACCTTAAATGAATCATGAGTCAAAGCATTTAAAATGTAGAAAATGTGCATTAGTTAGGTGCATTTCATACCCTACATGATCCTAGGGAATAGGAAGTGAGTCTAAGTTCTTAAATTCTTTCCTAAAAATACAATAACCTTGCCATCTTACATACATGAGACTTGGCATTATGGATTTAAAATGCACTTAGGTGGTAATAGATGACAGCCCTTCTAGACAAGTTAGAAATCTAGAAGAGTCAAGGATAAGTTTGTTCCCTTAAGTGAGAGGAATGACACATAATTCCCAAAAATGGAATTATATCGAGCATCTGACTTATGTTAGAAGCACTTGTAGACTTAGGATCTGAAGCATCCTCTTTAGAGTAAGCCTTTAACCCTATTCATTTATGTAGTCTTGTGCTGCTAAAATCTAAGTCCAAGATTTCTAAGAAAATATCAACTCAAAACTAAATTAAATTCTAAAACTTAAAGTGCAATGATAGGATAGTTGAAATGCTTATTGGGCATCCTAGTATTAACTAGAATTTCTTATGTAATCCTGACTAGCTCCTAAAAGAACTCTTTCGATTTTGGATTATTCCCAACTGAAATTCCAAATCTTCACTTCCATTGGAAACCAACTTAGAAATCCATAGAAATAATAACTTATTTCTTTCATCGAGAGTATTCTTAGGAAGAGACCCTTCATTCCTAAAATATAATTAACTATAATGGCTTTCCATTTTAAGGAATTAAGAAAAAAATTTAAAATAAACCCTGGTCTAATTCACATGTAGTTCAGTGGAAAACTCTCTGGTACATGAAAGACTCGTTAACCTTAGGAGTCATTTATTAATTGATGGAATCAATTATAGGATAACATGTTTATCTTCAAGATAATATGTTTACTCTTTGATGACACATTTGATCATCCAAATAAGAAATTCCTAAATCTTATGTGATGTCATAAATTTTTTCCACAATCTACTCGATGATAGCTATAGTGCTACCCATGATAGAGCCATGGCACTACATGTTCAACACCATAATGTTATCCTAAAAGTGATATAAATTTGAATTTTTTTCATGGGCCACAAGACAAATAACAATTGTCTAAGTCTACTGTTAGAGGTTGCTTCATGGGTTATTTTCCCGTCGGGTCTTATGATTAGGTCTAGATCAACAAAACCTAATCATACCCCAATGATGTCCAGGTTGATTATAAAATTCATCTAGAGGGATATGTTCAAATTGAATGAAGCTAATCATTCAAAATAACTTAAAGTAAATAATCATCCACCCATCCATCATTATTTGTTAAGGATGATAAGCTAAGAAAATATTTTCTTACAAAAGAGCTAATGTTAAATAAATATATTTATGCTTATACTCAAATAATCTCATGAAGGTTGACTTAAATTTTTCAACTTAGACAAATATCACCCCAAGTCTACATAACTCATGGCTGCTGATAAGGATTCTTCAATCAGGAACTAGTTCCCATGGAAAAGTAGACAAGGGACCATAATAGCCTCGGACGATGGAACCATGGGATCTTGACCAAGCATTCCATCATACCCCTTCCTCTTAAATTCTTTCCTAAAAATACAACAACCTTGCCATCTTACATACATGAGACTTGGCGTCATGGATTTAAAATGCACTTAGGTGGTATTAGATGACAGCCCTTCTAGACAAGTTATAAATCTAGAAGAGTCAGGGATAAGTCTGTTCCCTCAAGTGAGAGGAATGACACATAATTCCCAAAAATGGAATTATATCAAGCATTTGACTTTTATTAGAAGCACTTATAGACTTAGGATCTGAAGCATCTTCCTCAGAGTAAGTCTTTAACCCTATTCATTTATGTAGTCTTGTGGTGCTAGAATCTAAGTCCAAGATTTCTAAGAAAATATCAACTCAAAACTAAATTAAATTCCAAAATTTAAAGTGCAATGATAGGATAGTTGAAATGCTTATTGGGCATCCTAGTATTAACTAGCATTTCTTATGTAATCCCGACTAGCTCCCAAAAGAACTCTTTCCATTTTGGATTATTCCCAACTAAAATTCCAAATCATCACTTCCATTGGAAACCAGCTTAGAAATCCATAGAAATAATAGCTTATTTCTTTAATCGAGAGAATTCTTAGGAAGAGACCCTTCATTCCTAAAATATAATTAACTATAAGGGCTTTCCATTATAAGGAACTATGAACCAAATTTAAAATAAACCCTAGTCTACTTCACATGTAGTTCAGTGGAAAACTCTCTGGTACATGAAAGACTCGTTAACCTTAGGAGTCATTTATTAAATGATGGAATCAATTATAGGATAACATGTTTATCTTCAAGATAATATGTTTACTCTTTGAGGACACATTTGATCATCCAAATAAGAAATCCCTAAATCTTATGTGATGTCATAAATTTTCTCCATAATCTACTCGATGATAGCTATAGTGTTACCCATGATAGCGCCATGGTGCTACATGTTCAACACCCTAATGTTATCCTAAAAGGGATATAAATTTGAATTTTTTTGCATGGGCCACAAGACAATAACAATTGTCTAAGTCTATTGTTAGAGGTTGCTTCATGGGTTATTTTCTCGTTGGGTCTTATGATTAGGTCTAGATTAATAAAACCTAATCATACCCCAATGATGACCTGGTTGATTATAAAATTCATCTAAAATAATATGTTCAAATTGAATGAAGTTAATCATTCAAAATAGCTTAAAGTAAATAATCATCCACCCATCCATCATTATTTATTAAGGATGATAAGCTAAGAAAATATTTGCTTACAAAAGAGCTCATGTTAAATAAATATATATATGCTTATACTCAAATAATCTCATGAAGGTTGACTTAAATTTGTCAACTTAGACAAATATCACCCCAAGTCTACATAACCCATGGCTGTTGATAAGGATTCTTCAATCAGGAACTAGTTCCCCTGACAAAGTAGACAAGGGACCATAATAGCCTCAAATGATGGAACCATGGGATCTTGACCAGGCATGCCATCATACCCTCTCCTCCCCTGCACCCCCGCCCCGCAAATATACACTTTAAGTTAAATGAGAATCATTTATGCCATAGTATGACTGCTAGACACTAATTCATATCAGATAAGATTGTTAACCTCATTTTTAAATGAGATTAATATTACTTCCAAAACTAGTAATTAGGATACCTAATCTTAGGAATCTCTTAATTATATACTTTGGAAACTTCACTTAATGGCCTGTTACACTTTTCTGGAATCTAATCCAACTTAGTAAAATTGGATAGATCTAAACCAAATTCAAATCCAAGCCTAAGGAAATTGAAATCTAAAGACACTTTAATTTAAATTAAAATAAATAGGGTAATTAATAAAATTATCCTATTTAACCCTTAAAGCCATTTAAGATTCAAGAAATTCAAATTAAACTAAAACAAATGAAATAAAATTAAAATCATAAAAAAAATCAAAATATAAACTAAGGTCAAAAAGTGGTCAACCCATTTAACATAAGTTTGACTTTAAGTGGGTCCCACCAAGTCAAAGGTCAACCCACCAAAATTTGACCAAATAAAATCATCCCAAATGATCTAAATAATAATATATTCATGTTTAAACATGAATTTAAAATAATATAAATCCAATAGGGCCTTAATTAGGCTAAATAAGTCATTTGACCTAAATGGGCCTAAATGGACCATTTGGGATTCAAATCCAAATTAAAACAAAACAAACCCAAATTAATTGATCAAAATCATTTCAAAATGATAATAAAACATAATTCAACCCATCCTTGGGTCTATTTTGACCAATTTTGTCATTTGACCCAAATGAACCCAAACATAACCCATTAAGTCCAATGTGAGCCAAATAGGTCAAAATTGAAATTAAATTTAAACTACAATCACTCCAAATCATCTCACACATGTGCTTAAGCATGATTAGAGTCCAAACATAATCTAATTTGGTCAAAGTTGGTCATTTGACTCATTAAATCCAAACCTAACCCAAGCTTAACCCATAAGACCAAGACCAAATTAGGTTTTAGACCTTAAGTAAATAAAATTGATTGAACTAAATAAGCCATTTGACTCAATAATTGAAAAGAAACTACATTAATTGAACTAAATAAGCCATTTGACTCAATCCAATCTAACCTGAGTTCACTTGAACTATAATGGATATAACATAGAATAAACTAATAAAAATTTGCAAATTCTATGTAATCCTTTAATTGGGAACATCACAAAGAGCTAAATTGATTTAATTAAAGCATTAATCTAATGTTAATCAATTCAATTGGGAACATCACCAAGTCAAACGTCAACCTACCATAATTTGACTGAATTAAATTATTCCAAAAGCTTGAAATAATAAAATGAACATGTTTAAATGCGAGTATAAAGAAATTTAAATCTAATAAGGCCTTAATTGGGTTAATTAGATCATTTGATCTAAATTGGCCTAAATGGACCTTATTGAACTCAAACTTAAATTAAATTAAAATTAACCCAAATTGAATATCCAAATTCATTTGAAAATCATCATTAAATATAATTAAATCAATAATTGAGTTTAAACTCATCCTAAGATAAGCTTATAGTGATTTGCTACGAAATTTAAGAAAATAAAAAGCTTCAGGTTCATCTTAAAATAGGGAATATGCCATGGAAGGGTAAGGTTAAGCATACAAATAAAATCTCCCCAATCCACTTCCTCTCCACAGTCATTACCCTAGTTGCTTTGGACTGACCCTAAACAATTGACCACCCCATGGAGCTAGCCTCCAAGGGTGTCAATCACCATGGCCAAAAGAAGATTGACCTCCCTCTTCTTATAGCTTTCAGCCATTAATGGAAAGAGAGGAGAAAGCCTTTCTCAAGCCATTTTGAGCACACACACAGCTTCCACAAGAAAAATGAAGAAGAAACCACCCTTCCCCAGATCCCCATGTTGCTAGCAAGCCGGACTTTGATCAAAGCTGCCAAAGAATAGGAGGATCCTGGCCTATAGAGAAATCAATATGGAGGCCTTCTTATTCCTTGCACCCAAAGTCTCATCACATCCCTATGAAGTTGTTCGAATCATTTCCAACGTCGGAGATCACCGTCGATGAGGTATGCATAGAATCTACCACTTTAGCACTTGATGTTGGTATGTTTTGAAATGAACTTGATCTCAAGTGAGATCAAGCTGTATAAATGCATTTCAAATGAAGTCTTAATGGATTTACAATTGAAATCAAGTGATTTTTCCATCTAGGTCACCATAAATTGCTTCAATTTAATGGATGGTGCTCGGTTCTCACCGTCGATGGGGAAGACATAATCTATGCCATCCATTCCTTCTATTAAGAATGGACAGCTGAGATCTAGATGAATTTCTAATTAAAACCTATATAAGAAACCACTGGATGATTCTAAGCCATTTGATCCTCGATCGGACTACCCAGATCAAATCGCATAGACCAATCTACGATTAACATGCAAAAAAGTGGTGTTGTGTTAGTGCCACATGGAGCTGATGCAGATTAATAGAAAAATCAATATTTTCTAAAGTAAAAAATGCCAAAAATTACTAAAAACTTTAAAAAATTATAAATAAAATAAAATACTCAGCCAAAAAATACAAATAAGGGCTCTATAGATTCCTCTTAATGAGAAGAATCTATTAAACTCAAAAATCCAATTTTTATTCAAAAATTTTAGGTTAATTTGAGTATAATTGAAAATCAATAAACATAAACCATTAATCTAACAAATTTCAAACTTTTGGGAATTAAAATTAAGGTTAAAATACACTTTAGAGGATTTTATTAGGATCTATTGACAAGTAAATCTTAAAATACTAAAAACTTTAAGCCATATGCCATAATTTAATAAAAATAAATTTTATATTAAATTAGAAAAAAAACATGGAAAATTATAAAATCAACTTGAGTCATCATAATAACCTTAATGAATCGAAACACATCATAACTCTTTGGAATTTAATAAATTTTAAAATGACCTAATTTGTTAATTGATTGAATAAATTGATCTGAAGTTTAAAAAATCATAATAAATAAACCAAAATTTCAAAAATTCTAAATGAAAGGAATTCAATAAAATTAAAAACCCTAATTAAATGTATTTAATGTAGTCTTAATTTAAGTTTTATTAAAATACTTAAACTCTTAATTAACCATAAATTATGCATTTGATTAAGGTAAAATTTTAAAGAGTTTAAATAAGCAAAGAACCCCACTTGTCATAAAAAGATCAAGATCAACTGACATCTAACTTAAAAGTTATTGAATTTCTAATCCTTAGGTCAATGTGAATGAAAATTAGAATTAGAAAATTATAAAAATTATAAAAAATTATAAAATTCATTTATGATATTTTTATTAAATTCATAATATTTAATGAAAATTTCTTAATCCTCTATGATTAATTACATACTTAGGATTAATAAAATAATTAAGAAAATATAAAATTGATTAAACCTTAAATCATTACATTGATGAATTTGCTTTAAATTAACTAAATTAATTTAAATCAAAGATATTTAACCTCTAAAACATTATACTCAAATAAAGAAACTTATTAATATTAAAATTACTTTAAGTCATTTTAATGTTAATAAATGATAACAATTTCAAATGGAAATAAAAAAATGAATAATTAAATCATTCAATTTAAATGACTTAGAAAATAGGAAATGTATTAGGGTAAGTGTGGTGTCCAAAGTAGCGTAAGTTTTGTTTTAAGGTTATGAATAATAAATAAACTTTAAGAAATTCTATGAAATAATGAAACCCTTATAAGGAAAATTTCATGAACTTAAAGAATGAAGAATGTATAAATTGATGAATTTTCTTAAGTTCTAAAATGAAAACATAATAAATCATTTAAATGATGAAATTAAATCATTTTAAACTAAGCTTGAATTACATTATCGACTTAAATGAATTAAGTAGATTCATTCAAGCTAATTAACATAAACACTAATAAACATAAACATTAATGGAATAAATGAATAAAATCAAGTAAAATTCAAATAAATCAAGTAATTAAAATTCAAAATAATCAAGGTTATCTAATCAAGTTAACTCATCTAAATTCGTAAGGTTTAATGAAATGAATAAGTAAGATCAAATCAAATAAACATTTAATTAAATGAAAGGAAACATAAAATTAAATATAAAGCTAAGTTATAAAATAAAATATAAAACATAAATGAATGAAATCATTTGATAATCAAGATTTAAAAGAGCATCTTAAATTTTAATAAACCAAACCAAAAAAATATTAATTAAAGCAAAAGAAGTAAAACTAGAATGAAATCTTCAAATATTAATAAGGTTAAATTACATAAACACTAAACATTAAAAGAAAATTAAAATATTGACCAAATCAAACTCAAATTAAAATAAATCACTTAAATGAATTCAAAAGAAGCTAATTAAGATACTTAAGATACTAACATGAGCTTCTAGAATGGATGAAAGTCCATTCTATTAAGATTTAGGATGTTGAATACAATAGGTTCCACCAATAGTGGGACTTATTTCATTCTTCATTCTTTAAAACCTAAATTCCACTTGAATATAAAAGAAAACTTAATAAAGAAATGAATTTAAAAATTAATTAAGTCACTTAAATTAAAACTACCCAATAGTAAATTAAACAAAAATTGAAAATTAAATCAAAACTTGAACCTAAAATGCCTAGTGCAGTCATACCTCACAAACCTATTTTCGCACACACTAGATTATTAGGTCATCGACCCTAGGCTTAGGTTAGGTCAATGTTCTATGATATTCTGTGATGTGATGTGAAATATTTTTCTTATTTTATTATGTGATATTTTAAACTAGATGGATATGATTGTTTACCATTAGACTAAATGGTAGAACATTCTTTTTTAGACTAACACTATTTTTTATAGGGAGGTAGTGCTAAAAGGAACTGTTGTAATAAAAAAACATATAAATATTATTTTTATGCAGGTGTTGTATAAGTCCCTAAGCATAGCCCAATAGGATAATTGGGCATGAAAAACAACTAATCCTATGTCTGTATGGTTGCATTATAACTACTGATGTGTTGTGTGTATTTCTTAATGCCTATTTTGTAGGATTTAAAAGTTTATTTTTAAAATTTTAAATGTAATTAGAGCATAGAATTATGTTTATGTGGTCTAGGAATAATAGGAGTTGGCCTTACTAGTGTGTGATCTCTGTGGTTTTCTTTGATGCTTGTCGAGGTCATTGAAGATGGTGATGATCCTGGATGAAGACCCCCCTAAATGAAATTTTTAGTTCTAGGCTATGTTGTATAAGGACAGGGCTCGGCTGCCTATTTATCTTTTTCTTCCACAGTGTACAGCATTTCCCAATTACATTGGCCTATTTTAATTAAATTGGTTTGATTTATTTTAGGTGTGAGTTTTTTAGGTGTGATGAAATGCTTAGAACGATAGGCTCCTAGAAAAACAAAATTTTTACCACCTAAATCTGAACAAATTGAACATTAAAGTAAAAGCTCATAACCTCACATAAATTAAAGTCTTAGGAACAACTTAAAATAAACTAGAAATAATTAGCTTTTGCAATACATAATAACATATTGTTCATGCTCCTTGAATTGGGCACTTCACCCATTACAAATAAGGGGGCATCTAGCTTTTAAGGATTACCACCCTTCTTGGGGGAAGTGTGCTTTCTCTTTCTGATTTGTCCCATGACTGCTTCTAACTACATCTCTTTTTAAGCATGAATTACATAGCCCAGCCTTAAAATAAATTGTGAGTCAAAAATATAAAAAATGATATTTTTTGCATTAGCTAGGTGCATATCATACACAACATTATCTTAGGGGTAGGGAGTGGTTTTAGGTTCTTAGATTTATTCCTAAAATATAACAAGCCAGCCATCTAGTATAACAATGAAGATTGAACTCATGGTTTTAAAAGCACTTAAGTGGTGTTAGCTGGCAACCTTTCTAGGCAGGTGATAATTCTAGAAGAGTTAGGGATATGTTCATTTCTTCAAATGCGAGAAAGAAAACCCATAATTTCCATAAATTGTATTAGGTCGAGCCTCTAATTTATATGTAAAGCATTTGAGAATTAGGTTGTGAAGTTCATTTCTACAATGTGAGAAAGAAAACACATAATTTCCATAAATTTTATTAGGTCAAGCCTTTAATTTATATGTGAAGCATTTAAGAGTTAGGTTCTGAAGCATCCTTCTTGGAATAAGTCTTCAACTCTAAGCATCCCTACAGTCTTGTGCTACTAAAATCTAAGTCCTAGATTTCTAATAAAATATTAATTCAAAATTTACTAAATCCAATATAAAAATTGTAAAGCCTAATGGTAGGTTAGTTGAAATGCCTACTAGACATCCTAGTATCTATAGACATTTCTTACTTAATCCTAATTAGTCTCTAAAAGAACTCTTTCTCCTTTGAAAGTGCTTCCTATTGAATTTCCAACTAACCATCCTTTTAAGACAAGCTTTGAAATCCATAGAAATAAGAGTCTATTTCTTTAATCGAGAGTATTCTTAGGAAGAGATCCTTCATTCTTAAGATGTAATTAACTATAGAGGCTTTCCCCTATAGGGTACTATGAACCTAGTTTAAAATAAATCTTGTCCTACTTTTCATGTTAGAGAAAAATCACTTGAATAGTAAAAACCCATTATCAGCAAGAGTTATTATTTAAGTAATCAAATCTATTAGAGGATAAGATGTTTATCTTTTAAGATAATATGTTTATTTCTTAATGATGAATTTAATTATTTAAATAACAAATTATTTAAAATCTATGTGGTGACATAAATTCTCTATACAACACTAACTGGGTTAAACAAGAAATTCATAATTTATGAATTTACTAGATATAGAAAAATACTAGAAACTTCAAAACTTCTTAAAATTTAAAATACTCAACGAAAAAAAGCCAATAAAGGCTTTATCGATTCATCTTAGTGAGAGTATTCCACTAAACCCTAAATCTTCAATTTTTATTAAGTATTTTTGGGTTACTTTGAGTTTAATTAAAATCAATCAAACTTTAATTAAACTCAAAATATTAATCCAACTATTTTGAAACTTTAGGGGATTAAAATTAAAGTTAAAATATACTTAAATAAAAATTTGGGGAATAATTGGCAATTAAAATGAATGATATGTAATTTTCAAGTCATAAGCCTTAATTTAATGAAATAAACTAATACTAATCTAATAAAATTAAGAAGGAAATATGAAATCAATTCAAACAACCATAAGTGATGTTAATGAATCCAGAAACATCATTAAAACTCTCTAGAGTTAATAAACACCAAAATGACCTAATTAGTGAATTAAATGAATTAATTTATTTATTTAATTAATCTAAACTTTGAAAATCATAATAAATCAACCAAAAATAATATTCTAAATAAACTCACTCTAGATTTATCATTTATATAGAAATCAGGAAAATTAAAAAGTCCTAATTAATCCCAATAATTTAGGCTTAATTTAGGTTCTACTGAAAAAACTAAAACTCTAATTAATATTAAAATAGATCTCTATTGAAAT
Source organism: Cymbidium sinense (assembly GCA_021442155.1). NCBI lineage: Eukaryota > Viridiplantae > Streptophyta > Magnoliopsida > Asparagales > Orchidaceae > Cymbidium > Cymbidium sinense. Next base: position 24,514,492 of record CM038229.1, read on the forward strand.
TAGGATGGAGTTCAAAGAGAAATGATTTCTAGAGCAAAAGTTTACAAATTTTCAAGTTATAGGTAATTTAAAAACAAATAATATATAAAAAAATTACAAAATTTATAAAATTCACAAAATCAACTTAAAATAATTTTAATAACATCAGAGGACTTAAGAAACATTTCTCAACCCTCTAAAGTTAAGAAATCTTAAAAATCTTATATTTGAGGTTTAAGAAATAATTAAAGCAATGAAATTAATTAAACTCTAAATTTTTAAATTGATAAATTCATAATAAATCAAATAATTAATTAAAAAGTATGATTAATCAATCTCTAAAATTCGCATTTAAATAAGAATTCATTAGAATTGAAATCATCCTAGGTTCACTTGTATTAACTGAATAATTGAAGTATGATTAAAGATAAATAATTTATCAAATTATCCATAAAATAGGCAATTTAAATAACCAGATAGCCTAGGATAGCTTGAATTAGGTTTGGAAGCTTAAGTATTTCATTTGTTTAGATTCCTTAGGATAAGATCAAACATGAACAAAACTTAATCATAAGAACTTCAATTATGTAATAAACCTTTAACTACAAAATATCTCTTAAATCGAACACATGGATTAAGCAATTAAATCAAATGAACTTAATAAAGACCAAAAATCATGAAATCTAAATAATATATTAGAACTAAAGAAATCAACATAAATTATTTGAATAATAGAATTATTAAATCTTTAAATCAAATTTAATGAAAGAATAAGTTTAAATAAATGAACCTTAAATTGAAATTAATCTTGGACATTAACTTAATTAAGCAAACTAAATCAATCAAATTTAGGCATTTAAATTTAGCAAATACTCAAATCAAATAAATGTAAATTGAACTTTAAAGGAATAAATGAGATTAATCAAATTAAAATCTAATAATCAACCTAAAATATACGAAATTAAATAACTATAGTAAATTTATTATAAACTTTAATCAAATCAAAAAAGATAAAGTCAACAATAACTCAAAATAATTAAAACATATTGAATTGCAATCAACTTCACACAACAAAAGTAAAATTACTCAACATAAACTTAAATAAATGATCAAAGTTAAAATTTTAACATATCATAAAATTATTAATTGAGATTTAAAAATAAAATCCAATATTAATAAAATTTCAAGCTAATCAAATTCAAATAAATGATTAAACAACTTAAATTTGATAAAATTTAATGAAAATATAAAACCATTGAAATGATAATAAAATTAATTCAATCAAAAATAAATTATATTAATAAAACTTTAAAGACTTAAAGTAAAGGAATTAACATTAATTCATAGAAAAATGTTAAACATTAATTGAATTATCAAAATTAAATTAAATCAAACTAAAATCAAATTAATCTATAATTATTATCAGCTATCAAAATGCTTAAATTTACAATAATCTCAACAAACTTAATCTTTGAAGTCTTAACTAAATGAAATAAACATTAATCAAATTAAACCTAATTCGATTAAATTCTTCAAATAAATTCAAAAGGGTTAACTAAGATACTTAGGTTCTTAGTTTGACCCCTAGAGAGAAGTTTCATCTTAGGAGGAAGATTCCATTCTATTAGGATTAGGGTATTGAATAAAATGAATTCTAACATAGGTAAAATTTATTTTATTCTTCATTCTTTAAAATCAAAATTCAACATCAATATAAACTAAACCTAAAATTAAAATAAAATTTGATTAAATTACTTAAAATGGAACCATCCAATGGTAAAATTGAACAAACTTTGAATTTAAGTTAAAACTTTAATCTAAAAATGCTTAGTGCAGTCATACCACCAAAGCTCTTCTTTTCACACATTAGATTTTTAGGTCACCAACACTAGACTTAGATTAGGTTAATCATCTATCATGATTTATGAAGTGATGTGATACTTTTCTTATTTTCATGATGTATTATTTTAAACTGAGTGGCTATGGAATATTTGCTCACTAGTCTGGATGTTGGGGCACTTTTTTTAGGCTAACTTTATTTCTTACATGGGGCTATATCTAAAGGGACTACTGTCAATAAATATAATAAATGTTGTTTGTTTACAGGTGTTGCTTAAATTTCTAAGCATAGCCCAATAGGATAGGTGGATTTGGTAATCATTGGTACTAATCCTGTATGTTTGAAATATAAATAACTCGTGTGCTATATGTTTTTCTTGATATCTATTCCATAAGATTTAAGAATTTATTTTGGAATTTTAAAATATAATTTGAGCTAGAATAAGGTTAGGATCTATGAAGTTTAGCAAGAGTTGAATGTACATATTTAGCGGTCCCTTATGGAGCCTACGGAGGTCTTTAATGAATGCAATGATCTTGGATGAAGACCTTATAGATCAAACTTTTAATTCTATGCTGAGCTATATAAGAGCAGAGCTTAGTTGCCCACTTTATCTTTTTTTGGGGTGTACAACAGTACTCGACCACACTAGTTTATTTTATTTAATTAATATAGGCTTGATTTATTTTAGGGTTCATAATAGAACTGTGTAATTTTCATAAGTTTCTTTGCATGATTGTTGTGTTTTGTGATGAAATGTGGATATACTAGGTAGGGGTGTGCACTAGTTGGTTAAAACTGAAAATCGAAACTGAACCGATGTTATTTGATCAGTTTGGTTCGATTTTAAATCTCACAGTTCGATTTTTGGTTGTAAATGTCTAGTTATTCGATTTTCGATTTTCGGTTCAATTTTTTTTAAAAAAGATTGGATAAACCGAATAAACTGAATAAACCAAAATTAGTTAAAAAGTTAAATATAAATATGTAATTTTGATTGTAAATGCTAAATTATTTGTATAGATTTATAGATTTTTAATTGACTAAGAAATTTTTAATATATGAAATTTATTAGATTGTTTTAATTAATTAGTTCATTAAAAAATATTTTTATTTTTATTTTTATATGCTATTCGATTTAATCGAAAATCGAACCAAATAAACCAAATTATAATTCAGTTTGGTTAGTTCAATTTTAATTGTTATTTGGATGGTTCAGTTATTTCAAATTATTTGGTTCGGTTTGTTCGGTTTAACAAAAAATTCAACCGAACCGACCAAATCAACCAAATGCTCACCCCTAATACTAGGCTCTCAAAAAAAAAATTTCTACCCCATTAAATTAAAATAACTCAAAAATAAATGAAAATTTTATAACCTAACTCAATAAAATCCTTAGGCATGAACAATTAAAAACAACTAGAAATAATTAGATTTTGTGAATCGTACGAGCATATTCCCTTATACTTCTTAAATTGGGCAGTTTACCCATTACACATAAGGGGGCATCTAACTTGTGAGGATGACCACCCTTCTTGGAGAACTATGCAATCTCTTATTGATTTGGCCCATAATCTTTTTCTACCAACATCTCATCATAGGCATGATTGCTTACCCTAAACTTTAAATGAAATCATGAGTAAAAAAAAACATAAAAAATGAAAATTATTATATTATTTAGTACATAACATATCATTCATTGTCTTAGAATTATGGAGTGAGTTTAAGCTCTTAATTTTCTATTCTAAATATAGTACCTTAGCCATCTTACATTCATAAGACTAGAATCATGGTTTTAAACTACTAGGAAGTGTTAGCTGGCAACTCTTCATGGTAGGAAGTAAGTCTAGAATAGTCAATGTTAGGTCTATTTTCTTAAGTGCAAAGAAGAATCTATAATTCCCAAATTCATAAAATTAAACTAAGTCAAACCTCTAATTTTTGTTAGAAGTACTTTTAGAATTAGGGTTCTAAAGAATCTCATTTGATATGAGAATATGTCTTCCACTTCTATGCATTTCTACAATCTTGTGTAATCAAAATCTAAGTCTTAGTATAATAAAATGTCAACTTAAAATATCAATAATTTAAATTTCAAAAATTAAAAGTCCAATAGTAGGATAGTTGAAATACTTACTTGGCCTTCCAATATCTGAAAGCGTTTCCTAATTATTTTCATTGGCTTTCAAAAAAAAAAATCTTCCTCCTGAGGGAATTCCCTTTTTTAATTTCTAAATTAACTATCCATTTAAGACAAGCTTTTAAATCCATAGAGATAAAAGTTATTTTATTTATTTGAGAGTCTTCATAGAAGAAATTTATTTTCTTCTATGATGTAATTAACTATAGGGGCTTTCCCTTATAGAGAACTATGAACCCTAAAATAAAATAAACCATGTTCTACCTTCCCATGAAGTTTAGGGGAAAAATCTTTAGTACATCAAAGACCCATCAGCGTTGGGAGTCCTTATTAAGTAATTAAATCGAGTGTATGGTAATATGTTTATCTTTCAAGATAATATATTTATACCTTAATTATATATTTGATTTCCTGAATAAGTATTCCAAAAATCTTTATGGAATTCCAAATAAAAATCCCACAATGTTCACTACTCCAACATAGCCATTTTTGGGATGCCTTCAAAACTAGACATTTTCTACCTTTATTATTTGCAAGACCTGAGTAGCTAGGATGATTGTGGAGATGTATATCATTACTTATTATGCCAAGGAGTTTTGGATAAGCTTACCTTCTAATGGTTATTAGTAACAAGATGTTATTTAATAGTATATCAAATGCAAAATGTTTGGTCACTATTTAAATAATTGCTTTATGGTTCAACTTGAACTACAACCTAAACAAACTAATATGGAGTTGGAGAATTGAAGCTTGGCTAATTCTACTCAAATAAATAGTAGAGAACCTGAAGCCCTATTTTAGATGTTCAAGTCTAATTGGTAATGTTAGGAGCTTAAAGTACAACACCTCAAAATAATAATATAGTTTAAAGAACTGATGTAGTAAACTTACCAATCATGTAAGATTTAATCCTAGAATGGGAAAATACTGAGCTGAGAGAACATAATCACAGAGCAATGTTGTATTAATTGTAGTTGAAGTAGAAGATGTTTAGGTGGAATAGATTAATGTGAATCTTACAAATGACAACAAAACCATTTCTAATGAGGATGTGATTAATCAAATCTTTCATAAGATGGAAGAGGAATGACTAGTACAAAAATATATAAATAAAAACATAAACAAAATACAATAAGGGAGCATAAGTATGTGAATCTTATTACTACAACTAATCTCTAGAGCTCATCCTCTCCAAGTATACTAGCAACATATGATGACAGCCTTCTCTCTAAGATCACTAGGGATAGTCATCATCAAATCCATAGCTAATGTTATGATTTAAAATATTAGAGGAATTATTAAATCTAATGCCTCAAATTACCAAAAAAAATCTTATTAGAAATCTTAAATTGGAGTTATTTTCTATCTTAGAATATATAGTTCAGATTAATAAAGCATCAAGGATTTTGAGAAGGTTTGGCAATTTTAATTAGGTGGCTAGTTATAGCTGTAAAACATGGTTCTTTTGGAACAATAAAATTTAGGTGGATGTCATTAGTGATGATGATCAGTTCTTGCATCTCTTTATAAGTTATTGCAATTTTGACATATAAGCCACTATAGTGTATACTTCTTATTCATGTGATGTCAGGCATGACTTGTGGAATAAAATTTGTTTGATAAGTCTAACATGTCAAGGATGTTGGTTATTAGGAGGTAACTTCAACATGATCACAAGTGTAGTGGAAAAAAAAAGAGGTAGGAAACCTAATCAATCAATAATTAAGAGTTTGTTGGTTCCATTTAGGATGCAGATTTCTATGGTTATTTAAATGGTCAGAAGGGAGAATATTTGAGTGATTGGATAGAAACCCAGTTAACACTAATTGGAATATAATTTTCCAGCGTATATTAATTAAACATTTGGGCATAATAAGTTCAGATAATGCTCCTTTATTAATTTCTATTGATATATTGCCAAAGGCCATCTCCTTCAACCTTTAGATATCTAAATATGTGGATTCATCATGAGAAAAATTTTGACTATATAAAGGACACTTGACAAGTTGAAGGAGTTTGTCTGTGTTTGGAAATTGGAACATTTGGTAACATCATAAAATAGGTAGCAATGGTAGAACAAAGGGTATATAGGCTAAAAGGGGTTAACTATGATATAACCTCAAAGAAAAGTGAATTTCAACTTCAACAAGACCAAGATAATTTACAAAAGTATATTTATATGGAGGATAGCTTTTTGAAATAAAAAGTGGTTATAACTAACTTCATTAAAGGTGATAGAAATTGTATGTACTTTCATGCATGTATAAAATGTAAAAGACAAAGTAAGGCCATCTTAAAAGTAAAAGATGATAGGGTGGGGTGGATCAACAACCAAAAGGAGTTAGGAAGCAATTATATTAATTATTTTCAATATCTATTTACATCAAAATATGTATCTTTGATTTATTTCAAGAGTGAACTATTGGAGGATAGTAGGACCTCTATCAACAGGATTGACCTAGTCTTTGTTCTAGAATAATAGAAGATTAAGCAAGCTCCAGACTCCAAAGATGGTAGTAAAATAGCCTTCTTCTACAAAAATACTTGTTTAATTATCAATGGAGTTTTTCATAGGACATGATATGTATAGGTATTTCAAATTATCTACCACATCCTTGATACCTAAATCAAATGTCAAATAAAATTGGGAGAACTTTCGACCAATAAGTCTTATAACTATCATTAATAAAATTATCAATAAAATAATAACCAATAAGTAACAACTACACTTTCTTAATATTATTTTGGAGAACCAAGCTACATTTATTATGGGGAAATACATAATAGATAAAATCCTATTGGCTCAAGAATTAGTGATGGATCTTAATAGAAAGAGTAATGGGAACTCTAATATTAAAATTAAACATAAAGGAAGCTTATAATAGTATCAGTTGATGTTTCATCTTGGCTATGATGGAAGCTAAAGGGTTTAACTCTAATTTTTGTCTTATTACTAAAGATTAATTGATAATAACTTTTATCGTGTATAATTACTGGGGAGCCACATGGATTTTTCAAATCACAAAGGGGAATTAAGTAAGGAGATTAATTTTGACAATCTCTTTTCATTATTGCATTGGATTATTTGTCAAGGATACTTAAAATTGAACTCACACTTAGTTTGCTACTAGAGGGAGAGTTACAATCTCCCATTTGGCCTTTGTAGATGATGTGTTGATGTTCTATAATGCTAGTAAAAACTCTAATTCTCTTCATTCAGTGCAAATATGACACTCATTTGAAGGATCATGCATATAATTTAACATTTTAAAAATGTTTTTTATGACTTTGAAGAATCCTAAATGTCAATTTATGGTTGAGAATAGATCTAGCTTGGAATCAGGTGGATCTAAGACTTTACTAGGTTTATTAAAACTAAGCTACTTATCAAATATATAGGTAATAATTTTTTTAAGGGAAGGATAAATTCCTATCTTTTTGATGAAATCATAACCATTGTATAAGAATAAATCAATTAATGGGAGAATTCTTTCCTCTCATTTGGTGAAAGAGTTACCTTTGTGTAAGGTTTGTTCAATTCCATGCCTCTTTACTCATTAAAGAAATTAGCATGCCATTGAATGTGTAAAATAAACTTGATAAGATGTTCAATATGTTCATATAGTAGAAATGGTAAATCAAGTCATTGGGCTAATTGGAAGAAAACTTGTAACCCTAAGAAGTTAATAGGGTAGGGTTTTAGATCATTAGCAAATTCTATCCAATTTAACCAGATTAAATTATGGTTGACATTTAGAGCTAACAACTCCTAATGGGCCAAATAAATGCACAACAAATATTGTTCAAGAATCTACCCATATCAGGCTAGCTTCTATAGTGTAGAATCTACTATAGGGAAAATGATATTAAGGCACAAAAGAAAAGGTTGAGGACCTAATATTTTATAATTTAGGAGATGGAAAGATAAACTTCAATGGGATAACTGGGTTCATAACGTATTATGCAAAAATCTTTTCTATAGTCATTGTGATCCAAATATGTCAATAACATCTTTTTTGATAAATGATCTTTAGGATCTTATTAAACTACAATAATTTATACCATCTATCATAGTGAAAGAAATTATGAAGATTCACATTAATATTACCAATAAAAATTCCATCATTTTGAAATGTAATTTGAATTAGTTAATATCTAAATCCATTTATAATTCATCTAGAAATGGAGATAATATTGAATGAAGTAAAATGACTTGGAATAGTATGTTTAAACTTTCTATATTATTTTCTATATGAAGAATTATTTTATAATTCGATACTAATTTAAAGCTTAAAGGTTGTGTCTTCCATCTAAATGTTGGTTATGCAATGAGGAGGATGGGTGTAATAATCTTTTCTTTAAATGTAGGCTTAACATGTTTATTTGGAATAAAATGGGCAACATTTTCAATATTCAGATACTTACAACTAGTTACTCATCTCTTATAGATTATCTGATGATGTGGAAATTTCCTAATATGCAAAACATTTCTACTCATATTATGACAACCATTCATTTGGTTACAAGCTAGTATATTTGGATGAGTAGAAACATTCCAGTTGGTTTTGAGTTTTTGACTCTGAGTTCAAGATTAGCTATGTAATAATTCTCAAGGAGCTACCAAAACATCTTACATTTTAGCAATAATGTGACTTTTGCTCAATGATAAACTATTGCAAATAGCCATTGGTTGGGGTACCAATCCAAATTTCATCAGAGTGGGGAGCTGTGATGTTTATTTCAATGAGTACATGAGTAGTAGAAGGCCTTGAGAGGTTGAAAGTAGGTAAATCAAACTTAAGAGGTTTGCCAAAAGATGTAGTTAGGGAGTAAGGATTTGCTTATTGAATTTGTGGAATTCTAAGTTTGCAAACTTCAGCCAGATTGGAATAATTAGTGGCTCAATGTTGTAATCAAAGTCTATTTAACTATCTTCATGAGGATGTTATCTATGTGGTAAAGCTTCTTGGAAAATAGCCTTGCAGAGACTTCTACCCCATTAAGTCTAATTGCAATGTGCCTACCTTTGAGAAGTCCTACATTCCAATCACCATGAAGCTTAAGTTCATCAAAGTGTTTCTGAATGATGTCCATCTTTGGGTGTCTAGAGATGAACTTTCCAAACATGGTAAATTTGAGAGGTTCAACCAACTGTGCAGATTCAGATTTAAAAATGAAAAGAGTAGGTTTGCCATTTTTCTAACTTGCTTTTTTGATAAAACCTACCTCACCACCTTCACAAAATTTTTCATGATATGACTGTGGGAAGATGAGCTTGATGGACGGATTAGTAGAGTCATTGGTGGGGAGGTTATTGGAGAGGGAACCAACATATGAGGGGTCTTCCATGGGTAGCATGATAATGGAATAGTAACTGAAAGGAGAAAACCTAGAGAAGGGAAAGGAGTACTTAGGAAGGAGGGCATGATGGCATCCATGTATCCGCCTTAGCATTACTTGTTGCTACCAAAGTTTCCAACAAATGTATGCTTGATAACCTATAGTTGGAATCTATCCTGTATTCCCACATCAAGCTTCTTAATGATATAAATTACACTCTTTAGTATCTAATCAATAAACAAAGGTCAATATTTATTAAAAAAATAGGTCTATCAAGTGAAGTCACATGCATAGGGATGAGAACCAACCTACTGATAGCTTAGCTAAATGAGGAGTCCAATTTGAAAAGGTTCATATAACATCTAAGCCAGACAACAACCTTCACAAATAGTTACATAGTGATAGAATAAGATTTCCTTACAATAGGGGCAAGCTTTTGTAATTTTTTATGTTTCACTTCAATTTCTTTTAGTACTACAAGTTTATAATTAAATGAATCTACTTTTAAAAAAAATTATATAAGGGATTTAAAGATAAAAATAAAAAACTTTTAGGAGGTACATTGTTGACATTTTTTAAGATCTTTTCCATTCTTAATGTGAGTATTATAGAACTTTTTTTATTATAGGTCATAGGTCTTCTATAAAGGTGAGCTTTTATTTTAAATTTAATCTTAAGAGAGGTGATTGCTAACATAAAAAATGTCAATATAACCTTATCATATGTCCTTGAACACCAAAGCTTAGCCTAACTTAAGATAACCAATTATGTTAAAATTAGTGATGCTTTAGAAGGAACTATAGAGTTCATTTGGAAATTTTTATTACATCATAAGTTTGAGTCTCACCAACCCTATGGTAAACTTCCTTGACTACTTAAGTTCAGTCATTCCTTAATGAATGTAAAGGTTTGATTTGAGTAATTAATTTATTTTTTAATACATTTATTTAAATAATTGATAAAGTGACTTTTCAAATTGGCTAGACTATACTAAAAATTAATTTGAAAATTTTGACTTTTGACTAAGTAAAATACTAACTTGAATCCTTTTTAGTTCCTTAAGCAGGTGACTATCCCGCTTAGCTAAATTTATCAATCATGCTAAGCACTCAAACTTGAAATGTTCCTTATATGGCCATGCTCAAATTTCCACTAGAAACATTTGATAAAGCTTGTCAAACTCCAAGAGCAATAAAGTCAAACTATGGCCAACATGGGACAACCTCAAGCCTCGATTGATGTTTAATTGCATGGACCTTTTATTTCTTTTCTAAATCAATCAATTTGATTAAATTGACCATAACCATGAAATTTGTTTTGACATAATGGACATATAAGTTCCTCTAATTGTCTAAAATGTAGTCCATGCTCTCATTGATGAAAATTAACCTATGACCATACTCCAACTAGACAAATAAATTATCTATTTATCACCATTAAAGCCTACACTCTCATTTTATGGTTGATTGAACCGAGCTAATTATGATATCTAGCCAAATCCTTGAGAGTGCTTGTAGCCAATAATATTATCAATGAATACTTAGTTCAAACCAAATTAATTTAACCACTTTAATGATTGATTTGACCAAATATATTATCTCTTTCATGCCCAAATAGTAACAATGATGTTTATATTTTAACCACTCTATAAAAATTATTGAATCACCTCAAACTCTTTAAAGATATTTTAGGCATGGATCTTTAAAATTATTCTATAATTCAATTCAAATCTATTTGACCTCCCTAAGTTGATCAATTTAACAAAATATGTCTACATGTGCCATTTGGGCCCATATGAGTTTTAATAAAAATTTTCCTAAAGAATTATAATTTTTTTAAAAAATGTTTCATGATTATACTTGAAATAGACAACCAATTCATAGCCCAATAGAATAGAAAAAGAATAGGTTAATATGGATAAAGAATGCAGTTAAGGATTTAATGATAATGCCACATACATAATTGAGATTGGCTATGTTCCTTGCTCCATAATAGGCTAAAATTTCTCTAGGTATTCTACTTGGCTAAGAGAATGACATAACCAAGTTTTAGCAATTATTTTACCATTGATGCTCTTAGCCAATTGGTCCTTTAAGATCATGGCTATTTCCATTATTAAAGGAAAAAAAATTAGCTTCTCTTGGTAGTGAGATTTTCTATTTATATTTCTCCGTACTTCCATGCTCAATAAGTAACTCTTGCCATCATAGTCAACCAAGAGAGCATGAGCTCAAGCTAATACAGACACTCATGTGGAGTGAAGCCAATTCAAGCTAAAGGATTACTCAGTTGAGCTACATAAAGCTTCTAATCAAGTTTCATTATCGAAATCATCTCTTTAGGTTACTTTTTGAAACCTCATAAATTTTCATCATATCTTATTCTATGAGCTATTGTAGGTCATGATAAGGTCAAATGAGCCATGCATCTAATCCCTCTAACCTCCTTTAAACTTTCAAGTGAAGAAATTTTTCTAGCGAAGCTTAGAATAAAAAAAGAATGAGTTAGGCATAGTTTGCATTGACTCAAGCATAGCCCATGATGAGTCAAAATTTGTTTGACAACACATAGTGTTTAGGAATTTCTTATTTGGATGATCGAATGGGTCATTAAGGAATAAACATATTATGTTAGAAGATAAATATATTTTTCTATAATGGATTTGATCATTTAATAGAAAACTCCTAAGGCTAATGGGTCTTTCATGCAATAGAGATTTTTCCCTAAACTACATGGAAAGTAGAACATGGTGTATTTTAAACTAGGTTCATGGTTCATTATAGAGGCAAGCCCCTTATAGTTAATTACATCTTAATAAGGGTGTCTTCCTAAGATACTCTCGATTGAAGAAATAAGTCACTATTTCTAAAGATTTCTAAGTTGGTTTTCAAAGGATTGATATTTGGGATTTTCAATTTGGAACAATCCAAAGTGGAAAGAGTTATGCTTGGAACCCAAATGGGATGAAGTAGGAAATGCCTGTTGATATTGGGATTCCTAGTATGCACTTCAACTATCCTATAATTGGGCTTTAAATTTTGGAATTTAATTTAAATTTTTAGTTGATATTTTTTTAGAAATCTTGGACTTAGATTCTAGCAGTACAAAACTACATAAATGCCTGGGGTTAAAGTCTTACTACATAAAGGTTGCTTCATAACCTAATATATAATTGCTTCTGATACATGTCAAATGCTTAACTTAATTTCATTTTGGGAATTATCGGCCATTCCTCTCACTTGAGGGAACTAACTTATCCCTAAATCTTTTGGGCTCGTGGAGGTGGAGGGGCTGCTAGATAACACCACTTAAGCACATTTTAAATTCATGATGCCAAATCTTATGAATGCAAGATGGTCGGGTTGTTGTTTTTTTAAGAAAAAAAATCTAAGAATTCTAAACTCACACCTTAATCCCTAAGATAATGTAGGGTATGAAATGTACTAACTAATGCACATTTTTTGTATTTTTAATATTTTGACTCGATGATCATTTTAGGCCATGGGTATGCAATTTATACTTACATGGTATGCAATTAGAAGAAAGTCATGGGAAAAATCAATAATAGAAGGTAGGCTTTCCCAAGAAGGCAGTCATTCAAACCAGCCAGATGCCCCTTATGAGCAATAGGAGAAGTTCCCCAATTCAAGGATTGAAGCAATATGATCACATGATTTTCAAGAGCTAATTAGTTTCTAATTGATTTTAAGTTGTTCCCTAGGGTTTTAATTTATATAAGGTTTAGAATTTCACTATTTTTATGTTTGAATTGATTAAATTTAATTAGGTAGAAAATTTAATTTTTCTTATGAGCTTATGTCCATGCATTCATCATAGAAAAAGAAACCTAAAAAAATAGGTTAATTCTATTGCACGCCAAAAATAAGTCAAACCAATTTAAATTTATAAAATAGGTCAATATGGTTGGCTACCACTGTACACCCTAGAAAAAAAAAGGAAAATGGTTAGTCGAGCTCTATCCTTATACAACCCGACCTAGAACTACAAGTCTAGATCTATGGGTCTTCTTTCTAGGATCGTCTCCTTCTTCAGGGACATCCATTGGGCATCACAAGGGACCTCTGCACCATCTCCTGGTAGCGTTAGCTCCTATTAATCTTAGGCCCCATAGATCCTTGCTGAATTCTAAGTTCAATTTTACATTTTAAATTTAAAAATAAATCTTAAGCCCTACAAAACAAATGTTAGAAGATTACATACAGCATACAACAGCTATATTTTTCAAACATACGGTAGCATTAGTTGCTTGCCAAGTCCACCTATCCTATGGGCTATGCTAAAGGATTACTCAACACCTACAAACAAATAACAAATTTATAGTTTTTATTTCTGATAGTAGACCTTTTAACACAGTCCCCAATAGAAGATAATGTTAATTCTGGAAATAATATCCTACCATCTAGACTAATAGCAATCAATCCTAGCAATCTATTCTAAAATAGTACACCATAAAATAATAAAAGTAATTCTCATCACAACATCACAAAAAATTATAAAAAATCAAAAAATGACCTAATCTAAGTCTAGGGTCTGTGACCTATAATTCTAGTGTGTGAAGAAAAAGGGTTTGTGTGGCAAGACCTTGATAGGCTTTTAGGTTTAAATTTTTGATTTTGAGTATTTATTTATTTGCCTTTGGGTGATTTCATTTCAAATGATTTACTGATTTAATAAATTTTGACTTCAATTTAACTACATTTTATTAAGTTAAAATTAGATTAGGATTTTAGGAACGATGAATACAATAGGTTCCATTTTGGGTGAAGCCCATTCCATTCAACATCCTAAGTCCTAAGAGAATGATATATTTATTCTAAGGTAAAGATTCATCCTAAAAGTCTAATTAAAATTTTAATTAAACTTTTCTTTAAGTTTAGTGGGTTTGAATGAGTTTAGTTTATTTTATTTTGTTTTAAATTTCTTTAATCTTTTTTATTTAATGGTTTATGTTTTGATTTCTTTACCAATAATGTTATGATTTCTTTTGAATTAATTTTAAGTTGAGGTTTAATTCATTAGTTATTATAATTTAATTTGGTTTTCACTTTAAGTAAATTCACTTGTTATTATGATTTTAATTTCATTTAATTCCTTTGGCTTAATATTGTGATATTGATATTTATCATATATTCTTTTAATTTGATTTATTTTTTACTTTACATGTTTGCTTTATTGATTATTATGACTTACACCTTTTCAAATTTAATTTATTAAATTTACTTTACTTGTATATTAAATTTTTTTTACTTGAATTTCTTTAGATTGATTAGGTTTTAATGTTTATATTCTTTGATTTAATATTCATCTTTGTTTATTGGTTTTTTTAATTTTGATTTAGGGTAAAGCTTTATATATAATTTCATTTTATTTTTATTTCATTTATTTTTTTTAATTTTAGGATGCATATAGTTTACTCATTATACTTTGGTGTAGGTGTTTCATTTATTCAATTCAAGTTAATTTCATTTATTCATTTTCATTAATGTTCATTAACCTAAGTAAATTTATATTCAATTTGTTGTGTTTATTATTATTCAATTTATTATATTTCAATTTTATAACTCATTTGCATTAGCAATTCATTCTTGTTTCGATTTATTCTTATCAAGAAATTCTCTAAGGTTTGTTGATGAATTTAGGCTATGATGATTAATCCAAAATTGTATATTTCACACATTATGGAATGGTTCAATTCATTTTAATTAATTTAAGGGGAGTGATCATTATGTCATTTGAAAGGTTCTTTTAGCATTTGACATAATATAATTTCCATTTTCTTCATGACTTAAGGAATATAAAGAAAGGTTATTCCCCTGTGTATTAAATTTACCTTATGTTACTTTGTCATTTTAAGTTTACTTCAACCTAGCTTAAAGTTTAATTACACTTAACCTTTCATATTTGCATTTATACCATTTCACTCCTTAAGCTAAATGGTTTTAATGTATTTATACGTTGATAACATATAAATTTTAGAGGTTGTTGGCCTCACTTTTGGAGTGAGGACTCATCCTTCCCATCTTAGACTTATGAGTTTTTCAAGCACTAGGATCTCTCTAGTTATAGGACACTTCTAGTAAGGGAACACTAAGCTCAAGCCTAGAGACTTAGGGAGGTATGCCCTAAGCTTAGGATGTGCCTTAGGACAAATAGGTTCTACCTATCCCATGGCCTAAACCATAACCTATGCTTAACCACTTATCCAAAATCAACCTCAAGCCAACATAACCAACCCCAAATTGAGTTTGATTCCTAACCAATCTCCAAGGCAAATTAACTTAACCCTTAACCTAAACAAAGTCTACCATCATCTTTTGGATCCAACCCAAAGCCCATTCAATTGAACCAAATTCAATTAATTTTCACAAAAGCAGTCCAACCATTCAAAACTCTATTTCAAACCCTTCCAAAACTCATAACCAAACCAATCCAATCAACCCAAGTAACCCATTTGACCTAAAGGGTCAAAATGAGCCAAAATCTAATTATCAAAATCAATTACAATAAAAGCCATGAATCAATCCTAAATCAATCATCAAACTCAATTCAACTCAATTCAACTTAATCCAACTCAATTTAGCCATTTGGTCCACTTGACCCAAAGTGACCTAAAGGAGCAATGTAATCCAAACTTCAATCCAACCCAAATTGGATTGAATCAACCCATCTAATCTCTTCTACAATGATTGTTGATTATCCTTGATTATCCAATTTCAATCAATTGAGTCAAACTAAGCTAATTTAATTATTAGACCAAGTTGACTCAATTAACTCATATGGACCAAAATGAACCAAACCTCATTCCAACCTCAATTGATTGAAACCAATGATTCCTATCAACCATAAGTTGATCATTGAACATAACTCAACCACTAATTGAATCAAACCAAGCCAAATTGGCCTCTTGACCCAAGTTGACCCAATTTGGCCTAAAGGGAAAAATTGGCCCAAATCTCATTCTAAACCAAATTAATTGAAATCAATGCCTCTAATCAATCATAAATTGATTACTGAACATGATCCAACCTTCAATTGAACCCAATTTGATCAAATCGACCCAATTGACCGATTTAGCCCCAAATTGACCTAAAGCATTAAATTGATTTAAACCAACACCTATAATCATTCTCAAATGATCAATTGAACCCAAACCAACCTTCACCCAAGCCAATTTTGTCAATTTGACCAAATTGGTTAACTTAACTCATTTTCCATATGAGCCAAATCAACTTCAAATTAAACCAAACTAATGACACCAATACACTCCAAATGACCAAATGAACTTACCCAAGCCATCAATTTGACCCAATTTGACCAATTGGTCAACCTAACCCAAATGAACCCAATTTGACCAATATGGGTCATATTGAGCCGAACCCATCCAAACTGAGTCCAAACCCAACCAAACTTGGCATCACCATGGGTCATCCCAATTGAACCCAACCCATGGTGGACTTGGTTTGGGTCAAAACCAATTGGACCAACCCAACCAAATGAGATAAAATCTCCATTTGGATGGTCTCACCCACTCACCAAGCCATGGTAGCCACCCTAAGCTCATTTTGGACACTATGACCACTAACCCACCTAACCTAAGGCTGATGGGTTCGATTTTGGGTCAAGAGAGGCTAACTTCACCCATGGCTCCCCATTGGAACACTTATAGGAGGAGGTACACACCATGTTAGCCCTTGTAGCTACCTCAACCCCTCAAGAGCCTCCACCTCAGCCCCTCATTGACATCTTCGACCACCTACCCCTGGTCGGATGACTGCTAAAAGCCAAAATCATCCCAACTATAAGATCACATGGGGAGGAGGGTATACTTCTCTCCATCCAATTCAAATGAGACAGAGAGTTTCCTTGAGTGATTGCAATCATCCCTAGAGGTTCTCTAGATTCCCTCATGCTCCCTATCATCGGTGAGACCTAAGCAGAATGAAACTGACCCCCTGTCTGTCCAAACTCACATAAACTCCATCAAACTAAAATTAACTCTTCCTACACCTTCCCTAAGCTCTGACGAGTTGAAACAAATCGATTCCCAATCGATTTGATCACCGGAAGGCACTCCTAGACCAACTCCGATGAGCTTCGCAATGGCGTTTGGTCCACAGAGCTATTGGTGGAGAGGCAACTCAAGAGCTTCCCAACAGGGCTTCATCTCTTCAAGATAAAGCTACCTCAATCAACAAACCACCGATCTTGAGCTTCGATGAGATAAATTCTAGAAAAATTATAAAAAGTTCATTAGGTGTTCATCTTTTGTGAAAGATTTTGTGATTTCATGCGATTTCCATCGTAGGATCCTCTTAGATATTTTCCCTGCATGTTCTAGAGTCTATCCTGATGTCCCATAACCTTCGGTGAGCTTAGATCGAGCGGTGGAAGAAAAATGGTGTCCGTCTTTTAGCGCTCGAGGGACAAAAGATCATCCACCATCCATTCCACGTGAATAAAATAAAAAACCATGATTTAATCTATTAGATTTTTTAATTTAATCCAATAGGAACCACGGGATTGATCTCCATCATTTGATCTAAGATCAAATGGCGGGGACGAAACCGCGTCAGCCTTCACTAACTCAGATGCCACGAGGGACATTTTAAGTAGCCTATCCTATGGCTCCATGTGGAAAGCATCGCCACATCAACTTTCATGTGGCATCGATGGGTTAAGAGGCTAATTAGGTGTTTAAAATGTGATTAATTAGCAAAAACTTCAAAAAATTATAACTAATTGTAGAAACATCCTAAAAATATGAGTAAACCCATTGTGGAAATGGTAACGGAGGAGAATTTAATAAAAATGATATCCCTAATATTTGAATAGTGAATAGTGCTTAATTAGGGTTTGTAGTTTAGGCCAATTATCCTCATTAAGGCTATATTACTTGGCCAGTTGACCCTAAATTTGGTGGGGTTACTTCTATGGGATGTCTTTTACCTCCCATAGTTTTCTTGTGATTTATTGGCCATGTGATTGGAAGAATTTGAAATTCAAATCTTAATTACCCTCTTTAAGTAATTTAATAATAATTAAAAATGCCAAATAGTAAAAATTAAGTAATTAAGGATGATTAATCATTATTAATAATGAAATGATAGGGGAGAATGATTATGACCTCTTTCATAATTGCTTTTCTAAATCCATTTCATTGGAGGATTAATTAATGCATGGATTATTTAAGGGTTAATTAAGTAAATTAATGGTGAAATTAATTCAAATTAAAATAATAATTAGATCAAATAACTTAAATTGAATTCATGGGTTCCTCTTTATGTGTTTAATAGCATAAAGACTCTTAAGGAACATATGGTTAACCCATGGGTATGGAAAAATTATATAAGTATTTAATTAGTCTTTTCCTTAATCTAAGTAACTCTTAAGCATGAGTTTAATTAAGTCCTTTAGGAGCATTGTAAATTTTAATTCATCATTTGCATATTATTCGAGGCTCATGATTTAGTTAATTAAATTAAGGAAGCATAGGAAAGAGAAATTAAATGGATTGCTTAATGGTTTGAACTTAATTAAGTCATAAAATTTACTTAATTACTTTTCTTTAAACACATTAAGTCACTAATGTGGAATGGGGGGTAGAAACAACAAACATTAGCTCTCTTCTTTAAGTTTAATAATTCAAATCCAAAATCCAATGTCATAACAACTTTGGTTAACCTTAAATAATTTTATTCAACTTGATTATCCTTAGAAATTAATGAGATTGAATGTGTTATGTGGAAATGTTCAATTATTACCTTTCAATCATTATAAATTTATGTCTTTTGATATCATGCTTTCATGTTTTTCAAATAAAATAATCAATTGAATTTAATTATGTGTAAGTTGCATGTGTTAGATTAATCCTATTATATGTGTGGCTATTATCACTAATAAATTTCAAAATTATTTTTAAAGTTATAAATTAATAATGAAGATTTAAATTGATGTTAGCTATGAATATGTTATATGATTTACATTTTTTATAGCTTAAACATGTTAAAGTATTATTTTATTTTCATGATTCATGTGTATGTTTGCATGTATTCGAATATTAGTATGTATATAATCTAGACATGCTAGGAATATGAGGCTTTATGTAGCCCTAAGGAGGTTTGAATTTTTAATACATATGTATATGTATTTAGTTACAAAATGGAGTCTCTCTTTTCTACCAAAAATATATGCATTCATAAATATTTAAGTGTGTCAAAAATACATTGCATGTATAGGTATTTAAGTTCAAAATCATATGCGTGCAATTGATGATGGAAAGGAAAATATAACATTATTCATGTGAAAGTAATTATATTTCATTAATCTTAAGATGTCTTTCATTAATCTTAAGATTAATCCAAATTTAGGATTAATAATTTTTTTAATAAATCATTCACCAAAAGAAATGAAATTATAACAACAATCTTAAGAAAATAACTTAAGATAGGGATGAATGGGGTTAAATGTCTTTTCCTCACTTTACAATAATTAGATGTTGAGTAAGTATTGAATGAAACAAAAGAAGATACAAATTCAAATTCATTAATCCTCTTAATAACTTAAAGTGAAACCACCTCTCATGTTTAACTTAAATCATTCTAAACTTAGATGATTTTAATCCTAAAGCCTAGTAAGATATACCACACTAAGCTTAGACACACACATTAGAATGCTAAGACACCACTTTTAGCTCTAAGTTAGGATGGTGTATGTTATGATGTTGTGTTTTATTTTGTGATGTAATGTTTTAGACTAGATGTTAGGATTATTTATGCATAGACTGGATGTTAGGCCGCTATTAATCTAATGATGTTCTCTACAGGGATTATGTCAAAGGGGTTGCTAAAATAAAAATAAATATAAATGGTTTTGTTTGAAGGTTATTTATACCACTTTACATAATCCACATTAAGACATGTGGGCTTCATTACTCATGTGTAGGGTGTTAATTCCAAGTTATAGAATATAATGCTTAAGTTTGTATGGATGTTTAGCTAACATCTATTTTGTAGGTGTAGTTAAATTTTATTTTCCATAAAAAATGTAATGTTTTCAATAGGAATTAAGATTAGTGCTATGAGGTTTCGGATGAACAGTGACTAGAAGGAAAAGTCATGGGAGGACCTGTGAAGCCTTGGAGCAAATCAAATCAATCCAAGGAAGGAAAAGAAGATGAGGAATGAAGACCCCCATAACATCTAATTTTAATTATAATTGTAAAATTTTATTGTAAACCGGGTTGTATAAGGGTAGAGCTCAGCTACCCAATTTTTCTCTTTTTTGAGGTGTACGGCAGTACTCAGTGGCACCAACCTCTTATTCTTTCATGATAATTCATAAATGTTTGGTTGTTGTGTATATCCTACGCAATAGAAATTGTATGTTCTTCATAGGTTTCTTAAGCTTGATGTTTGAATATGTGGCCTGGATGCGATAGGCTCTTTAGGGTAAAATTATTGTTTTCTACCCCCATTAAACAACTCATAATTCAATTTTAAAATAACTCATAACCTCACTTTAAATCTTAGGCTATAATCAAGATAATTAAAAGATTTAGCAACCCCTTAGCTGAATGTTGAATTTTTAACATCTTGCTTCACTCTTGAATAGGGAGAGTCTACACTCTTGCATGATAGGGGAATGCTTTACCTATGAGGACATCCCTTGTAGTGTAGAACACCTCCTCTCACTGATTTAGCCAATAACTATATTTCATCATGCATTTAGGCATAATTACCCAAGCCTTTATCCAAATGAATGTGTCAAAATGATATAAAAATTTGTAAAATTTTGCATTAGTCTAAGTCATGTCTCCATGGCAGTCATGATCTAGTCTCTTAGGGAGTGAGTTTAGGACTCTAGTCTCCTTCCTAATTAAATAACAACCTAACTATCTTACACATATAAGATCGGCCTACATGGTTTGAAATTGTAAGAGGTGTTAGCTGGCGGCCACTCCAGGCGGTTGTTAGTCTAGAAGAGTCAAGATGGGTTTATTCTCTCTTGTGGGGGTGAACCATTATGTCCCATTTTTCTCTTAGACTTAGGTCATTCTCTAAGCTTGTGCTAAAGCATCCTAGACTTAGGATCTGAGGCCATTTATTTTTTTTGGGTTATGAACATATGTTCTCAACTCTTAGACA
This sequence comes from Cymbidium sinense, assembly GCA_021442155.1. Taxonomy (NCBI): domain Eukaryota; kingdom Viridiplantae; phylum Streptophyta; class Magnoliopsida; order Asparagales; family Orchidaceae; genus Cymbidium; species Cymbidium sinense. Next base: position 24,535,955 of record CM038229.1, read on the forward strand.
TTTTTGTAATCTTGTGTTGATGGATTATAAGCCCTAGCATTCTAATGAAATTTCAACTCAAACAAAAATAAACTTCGCCTTTCAAATACATAAAGCCTTACTGTAAGGTAAATTAGAGTGCTCACTAGGCTTCCTAGCATGATAAGTGCTCGCTACTTATCCTCTTTTGGAATATGAAAATAAGTCTTTCAAATCAAACTTTCCCACTTGATTTTCCAAAAAATCTAATCTTTTGATAGTCTAAACTTCAAATCTTTGGAGATGTTGATTGACTACTTTAATTGAGAGTATTCTTCAGAAATTATCATTTCCTAAGATGTAATTAATTATAGAAGCTTGCTTCCATAGGGAACTAAAGAACCCAACATAAAATAAACCCTACTTTACTTTTCCATGTAAAGTGGGGGAAAAAATCTAATATATATGAAGACCCATTTGCCTTAGGAGTCCTTATTAGGTGATTAGGTCCATTGTAGGGTGATGTCTCCATCTTTCAAGATGGTTTATCATAGCTTAATGTCATACCCGATCATTTCAATAAGTACCACCTAAGATCTATGTGGTGTCCACAACGACCCTAAATTACACCATGGATGTTAACGAACTTTATATTTTAGATTTTAAATGGAATTATTACGGTTCAAGGGATTATTATTGTTAAATATGATTAAATTTCATATTTTTATTTAATCATGATCCTTAACTTAGGATTACTTAGCTTCTTTTGCTTTTAGTTGGTTTGGGTATTTTTATTTAAGTGTTCTGATGTAAATTATGATATTTTAAATTTATATTATAGGTTTTATATTTTTTGTGATTTTTCTAATTTAATATTTTCTTTAAATTGACCTAAAGAGTTGAAAATTCTAATACTCCCAAACCAGAGGTCAATTGGATTTGAAATACTTATGGAAAGTAGGGTTCTTTGCCAATTTGATTTTTCTAAAGTTTCACTTCAATCAGATGTGTAATTAAAGTGTAATTAAGGTTTTAATTATATTATTAAAACATTAATTAAGCCTAGTTTAGTGAAAATTATTTAGGGGTTTTATTTTTTCCTTTATTCCCCTCTTGAATATGCATCCAAAAAGGGGTCATTCATAATTTTAGGGGTTCTCATTGATTTATTATGTTTTATTTAATTTTAGGTTGATTAATTAAATTAATTTATTCAATTACTGGCTTAATTAGGCCATTTTGTGATTTATTAAGTTCTAATAAATTTCAATGGCTTATTTATGTTTATCAGAAAATATTATGATGTTTTGAATTGATTTGACTAATTTACATCATTTATTTTGTTTATTATTAATTTATTTCATGAAAATGAAGATTTAGGGTTTGAAATTCTCAATATTAAAATTAATTTATCAATATATCATGAAGAATTTACCTAATGTGTGTTTTAACATTAATTTCAATTCCCATAATTTTCATTTGAATTAGTTTATTGGTTTGGGATTTATTACGGTTTAAAAATTTTCATTCAAACCCAAATTAAAGTCAAAATACCCAAAATAATATGAGGAATTTAATTTTAATGGATTCCTCTCATCAAGAGGAATCCATAGAGCTCAAGTTCACTTTTTTTGGATTTATATTTAATTTCCTATGATTTCTTATTTTTTTATTCAAAAAACCCAAATTTGTTATTTATGTGGCTAAGATCCACGTGGATCTGACGTGGTGCCACTTTCCACATAGTGTCACGTCATCACACCACGTGGATCTGCATTAAAATAATAGTGCATATGGGTTAATTGTGGGCCGTCTGATCTTGATCAGATAATCGTGATTCAACCCACGATTCCTCTTATTGGTTTTAATCATAGATCCAACTAGATCTTGACCGGATGATTGTGATTTGACCCATTGTTCCTCTTATTAGTTTTAATCAATGATCCGACTATATCTCAACTGTCTATTCCTTTTATAAGGAATGGACGATGGAGATTATGTCTCCTATGGTGATGTTAGAGGCCAAGAGCCATCTATCATTTTTGCATGATTTCTGGCCATCCAACTGTTGAAATCATATGATTATAATGCCAAATCCATCAGTGGGTAAAACCATGGAGATCTAAATGATTTGATCTCACTTAAGATCAAATTCCCTTTGAAAAGTACCAAACCCGAAAACTTAAAGGAGGTCGTTAATGGCATACTTTAGTCTCAGCTATCTCCGATGGTGGAATTGACTCTAATAGCTGCGGAATGGTGTGAGAAGCTCATGTGCCAAAGGATTTGAGTTACCTCCCTCTAGATCACCTCTTAGATCAAGCTCAACTTTGATTCTATCAGCTTTGGTCATTCTCTAGCCTCCTAGTGGGGAGAGGATCAGGGGAAGATGGGTTTCAACTTTGTGCAAACTAAAGAAGGTGATGGGTTGGTCTATTTCACTTGGGAATAGCTCTTGGTGATGATGACATTGAAGTCATAAAACTTTTAGCTAGGTTTATTCTCCTCTTGGTCAGTTGAGGGTGATTACAATCCTTGGAAACTAGTTACATTGCTTACTAGCCATGTAATACCTGCCTAATCTAAAGAGGTGGAATAGGAATGAGGTTATGGGATTGGATTTGGCTTTACATGCCTTTGACTTTCCATAGCATCTTCTTTGCCTTTGGATTTATTTGAAGTTGATTAAGTGGTTTAATGTTGGCTGGGAATCAAAATTAATTAGGTTTGGGAAAGGTTTGGTTGCATCCCAAGGGGATTAGTTGAAGATTAGGTTAAAATTCTTTTTAATTATGCCATTTAATGATTTTTTTTTATCTAAGTTTCTTCACTTGATTGATTAGCCTTAGATCAATGCTTGGATTGTGTCCATTTAACTATTAATGAACATCTTAATCAAAGGGTTTTAAGGATTTTAAAATTTAAGGAGTGCTTGCTTTAGGTTTAGTTCATTTTGATGTAATTGGATTTTGGTTCATTTTAATTAAGTCAAATGGTTTATTTGACTCATTTATAATGTGGTTAGTTTTTAATTAGGTTAATCCAAGCAATTTGGAATGCATTGGATCAAATAATTCCAATTTTATTTCATTTTAAATTAATTTGACCCAAGTTGGGCTTAATGGGTTAAGTTTGGGTTCATTTGGATCAAATGACTAAATTGGCCAAATTGGACCCAATGATCACTTCGTTTATGTTTAATAATCATTTTCAAATGATTTTGGACAATTGATTTGGTTTTGAACCCAATAAGACTCATTTAGGGCTATTTAGGTCAAATGACCTAATCAGCCTAATTAAGGCCACATTGGACTTATATTGTTTTAATTCATGTTTACATATGTTCATATCATCATCCCAATCATTTAGACTAATTTTATTTGGTCAAATTTTGGTGGGTTAACCTTTGACTTGGTGGGACCCACATAGTCAAATCCATGTAAAAGGGTTGACCAATCTTTGACCTTTAATTTTGATTTGGATTTATTCAATTTCATGTTATGATTTCATGCATTTAATTTCATTTGATTTTAGTTTGTTTGGATTTAATTTGAATTTCCTTAGGTTTATATGGTTCTAGCTTAATTAAGGTAATCAAGTTTAATTCCCTAATTAAACCCTAATCTAAGCTTAATCAATTTCAAATTTAGAGTGGTGCATGTTTAAGTTGAATATTTGGGTTGAATCTAACTAAACCCATTAAGTTAGATTAATCCAAGGAGGGATCATTAAGTGCAATGTTTTAGGTTTTTAGTTAGGAGTTTCATAATCTAGGATTAGGTATCCTAATTATTATCTTAAAAAAATATTATCCTCATCAAAAAATGAGGTCAATAGCCCATTTCATTGGATTGAGTGCAACTTGAGGTATAATATGGTTACATGACTATTAGATTTGTTTAGAATATTTCTAACAGTCTAGATTGCATCAGAGCATGGCTACGCCTAACCACCATATAATTTTTCTACATTTTTTTTAAATTTTTTTCTTTGGATGAGACAATAGATTAATCTAATTAAATTTTAAGCATTAAAAGATAAATTTAAAAAAAAAATTTACTAATAATTCAATTATGTTTTTTAAATTTATTATTAATGCTTCAAATAGATTGAGAAAATTCTTATATTTATTTTGATTATTTTAAATGACCTCTTAAACATCATATTATAATTTTATGTCTATTTGAATCCAAACATAGTATTATGCCTTTTCTAAATAGATTATACATAATTTAAATAATAAAAATAACTATAATAAAATTCTATGATTTTTTGACAATTTAAAAAATATTTATGACATGTTTTTTAACCATTAGGAATTTAATGGGAACTTTAGAGATTATCTTACCATTAAATTTACTTATAAAATTTTATTATTTTAGAATTTTCATTATTATATAATAATTTCTACAAAATTTGAATAAATTATAAGTGATCCCAAAGGCGAGAGGTATCTCTTAAATATTCTTAGAATTTAATCAAATCATTTATGCATTATCTATAATTATTATATAAAACATATAATATATGTAACAATTCATAATTTTCCCCTTGTAGGCATATAGTCATATAATGCTCCCTAAAATCGCAATATGTCATTTGTAACATAACCTGATTTCTTAAAAATTATTTTGTACATCTAACTATTTTTAATAAAAGAAATAATAATTTTTGAAATTATTTAATCATCAACAACAACAAGCCTTTATCCCACTGAGTGGGGTCGGCTACATGAAAATCACTCACTCTTTTTAATGACTTGTTCACCCAATGTCACAACACTACCACTAGAACTTCTACAACTAAAATTACACTCCATATATTCAGTTTTAGATCTACTTAAATGAAAACCTTTAGACTCTAACCTCCATAATTCAAGTTTTTCTTGGACTCCCTCTCTAGTCTTATCAACAAGAAGGATGTCATTAGCAAAAAGCATACACCAAGGCACATCTTCTTATCAATGCCTAGTATGAACATCCATAACTAAAGCAAAAAAGATAAGGGCTTAAAGCTAATCCTTGATGTAATCCAATTAATATTGGAAAATATTTTGTCAACCCTCCTTATGTTTGGACACAACTAACAGCTCTAGTATACATATCCTTAATGACTTGAATATAACCAATATTCTTTCCTTTTCCAGAACTTTTCAAAGAACATCTCTTGAAACTTTATCATAAGTTTTCTCTAAATCAATAAATATCCTATGTAGATCCTCCATACTTTCTCAATACTTCTCCATCAAACCCCTTAACAAATTTATAGCATCCATAGTAGATCTACCTTGCAAGAAACCAAACTGATTGTGAGAAACTTTTGCATCACATCGTAACCTATGCTAAAATACTCGCTCCCATAATTTTAATGTATGACACATTAACTTAATTCCTCTATAATTTGTACACTCTTGTGCATCACCTTTATTCTTAAATATAGGAACCAACATACCGTTTCTCCACTCATCTAGCATCTTTTGAGTCTTTAAAATCCACTCATCTAGCATCTTTTGAGTCTTTAAAATAACATTAAAAAGATTTATAAGCCAAGAAATTCTTTAATCTCCTAAACATTTCTACACCTCTATTGGAATATCATCAGGTCCTATTTTTTCGCATTTCATTTTCTTTAAAGATTATATAATTTCAAATTTACTAATACGACTATAAAAACAAAATTCTTTATTTTTGTTTAGGTTATTAAGGTTACTAAAATCAATCATATTTTCATATCCTTCATTAAAAAGTTTATCAAAATACCTCATCCACCTATTTTCAATATCCTTTTCTAAGAAAAGCAATTTATGATTTTCATCCTTAATACACCTTTTTTTATTAACATTTTAAAATTTTTTAAATCTTTCATTTTTAGTATATTGTCATTAATAACTAAAGAAAATAAAATTAGTAAAAAATACTAATATTGATAATGACATTATTACAATAATAATATTAATTAAATTAAATTTATTTTAAATATTCATAAATTTAATTTCTTAATGACTTTATGAAGTTCTACATTTATTCGAAGAAAATTCCTTAGTAAGCTTCTTGATCATATTCCTAAAATAGATTATGAGACATGTAATTCATTACGTTATCATAAAAGTTTCTAATCTAATTTATTTGATTTCAATCTATTCTAGTATCATTTTAGTTATATAAGGCCTATGCATACTAATATATATGAACAAAATGTAGCTCTGTCTAACCAGCTTGTAATTTTTAAGCATTTTCTTACAATTTTATTTTGGATGAACCATTATGACAATCATGTTAAAATTTTAATTCTAGATAAAGCCTTAAAAATGAAATTTAAAGAAAATAACATCAACTAATTATTGTTGAATTTTTTATTTTTTCAAATTATTCACTATTTTAATAGCTTGTCCAAAGAATACTGCAAAAATTCTCATATTTATTTTGATGGTTTTAAATGACCTCATGAACATCCTATAAAATATTCAAATTATCTAATTTCAAACATAATATCTAAGAATTTTCTAAATTGATAATTCTTTATTTTAAAAAATAATTATTATTTTATAAAATTTTAAAATGTTTAGAAAATTTAAGATCATTTCTAACATGTTTCCATACCTCTAAGAATTTAATGAGAATATTTAAAAATATTTGATCTATAAATTTATTTTAAAGTTTAAATTTAATTTTTTTAAACTTACTTAGTAATTTCAAAAAATATTTAGATAAATTATATGTGGTCCTAAAACCAGAGGTATCCCATGGAGTTTTCATAAAATTTAATCAACTCATTTATATATATTATTTATAATTTTTTTACAAAAAATTTTCTTTTTCACCTAGTTGACCTATAGTTAAAAAATATTTCCTAAAAGTGTAATTTGTTATTTGTAATATAGACTAAATTATTTGAAATTATTTTAAATAATTAAATTCTTATTTTTTTTATTCTTTAGTCTTTAAAATATATTAAATATAAAAAGATGATTTAAAAATTTCTTGCTTAAGTATATTGATAAAAATAACTAAAGAAAATAATTTAAATAAAAATAGTTATAAGATTAGTTATATTATTAAAATAATAACAATAAAGTGATTTAAATTTATTTTAATTATTCAAAAAATAAAATTTTTGCTTATAATAAAAGGTATGTATTATTGACTTTATCCTTATCAACATATGTTCTACATATATCCAAAGAAAAATCCTCAATAAAACACGGTATGAGTATGCTTGCACTCCTTAATATTATTCATACACTAGATTATAAAACATGTAATTTTTTGCACTATCATAAAAGTTTCTAGTTTAATTTATTTGATTTCATATGCTTAATTATATCAATTAATACATACATACACATATATATATATATATATATATATATATATATATATATATATATATATATATATATATATATATATATATATATATATATATATATATATATATATATATATATATATACTCGACTTCTAGTGCACAAGTAAGTTTCCTAGGTATGTATCTATCATTGAGAGGAACATACCTTCTAAGATCAGCTAACTCAATATTCTAGAATTGTGATTACATTCTTATCTATTTTATTAGCTTGTGTCATCAACATTATGTATACTATTATATTTTCTTGAGCCAATCTCATATCTTGGTATTTCATTATATAACAAATTTCCAATAGTTATCAAGTTATGTTGCTTAGTATCTTTACTTGCAATAGCTTAATTCTATCATTCATTTCTTATCCTATAATTGAGAAAATATAATAAATTTGTTATTCCTATATGAAAAATGATATTCATCATATAGTTGGACTCCTAAAAATATAGTAATACTCTTTTACAAGTTTGATTTTCCTTGGGATCAGGCTTAATTCAAGTTTTGCCAACACCAACTTTGGTCAAACTTCTTCCCAACTAAATCACACCAATTTCATGCAGTGAAATTATATTACGATCGCATCATTGAATTAAAAAATGTTGGTTTTAAGCATATATCTATATTTGTTTTCATTCATTCCTTTCCTAAATAGATAGTTTCTATTTAGCATTATCCTACATTGTAGATATTCAGAATATTTTCTTATTTATCCAAAACCTGACCATCCTCAAATGTTCATGCCCCTCTTAAATATTTGGGACATATACAAGAAAATTAATGATTTCAAGTATTCTTATCATAATTACTAATTTGCAAGCATATAAAGTAATGTTAGAACTTTAGGTGAGAATACAACTAGTTGAAATAAATACTTAACTTTGACTGTGGTTAATTGTTTATTATTGGATATTATTACATCAAATAATAAAAAAAATTTAATCATAATCATATATCATATGATCATTTTATGAGTTTGAATTGCCAAAAATTGATAATTATTTTATTTGCTAGTGTTGTGTTGCTTTATTCTTTTTATTTCATTAGGATTGATATATTCTTTTATAAGTATTTAACATATCATAATTTCTTTTACATTTATTTTTATAAGGGTCATGCAATAATTTATGAATAGTATAATATTGTATGTTATTTTTTATTTATCATGTTATACTTCTAATGTGTTGTTACAGATCCATTTAGCCTTAGGATATTTTTATTACTACACTTCTATCATTTTATAAGTACATTAAAATATAAGAAAATTTTCTTGATTGAATACAAAATGATCAATTCTTGATAAACAAACATATGATCTAAACTAGTAGAAATGACTAGGAGTGAAAAGAAAGTAATACTTTATTATTTTTATTATCATAGCTTGTTGAGTAAAACTAAACTACTTTTTGTTATTTTATTCTATATATGTAGAAGTAGATTATCCAATCATACCAATTTGTTGCCTATTCTTTTATAGCCATCACAATGAAGTGAATATTTCTATTTATTTTATTTATTTATTATTTTTAGTTTCTTATTATAATGTGATTGTCCAAACTATATATAATTCTATGTGAAATTCATAAGAAAAATAATTTTCTATTAACTTTAACAAAATGATAAGTAACTTCAAAATCAACTAGAAAAATATTTTATTTTATGGATCTCTTTAGTCAAGATTTCTAGTTTCTCTTTGCTCCCTTATAATTTCTAATGAGGTAATAAATTAAGCCAACTAATAATCAAAACCATCAAGTACTAGTGTATTTTTATAATATGGGAAAGTTAAACATATACTGGAGGACTTTATCATTTAAATATAGATATCCTACTTTACATATAAAATACCTTATGATAGAGCTTTAGGTATGCATAGTTTTAATTACACTTAGAAGTATAGCTTGACCACGATAAGATTATAAATCAAAGTCAAGTACTCTGAATTCATATAACTCAGCTAACTCGTCATCTTTATTTTAAAAGGCATCTCTACTTATATAGAGACTGTAGGTCTTGTATTTCTTTAACCTTTCATAAAATTTTGTGTTTAGAAAATCATTAATTTTACTTTTTTGGTTTGAGCCCATGAAATAAACTTTGAAAGATATAATTTATTATTACGGATGAGCTAAATGGTTTTGAGTTTGATAGCTTGGAATGATGGATACATGAAATCTATACTAATGCAACTTCTACCCATTCCTTGAATTTTTCCCTTTAACCACTTTCCACCTTGCAATGTACACTATATTGTGTCCTTAGTAATCATTTCTTTGATTTATGATGATTCACACTTTATCTTGTAGATTGGCATCTAGTTTATGGATAATTATATTAGGGTAATGATTATTGAATCAATGGTCCACTTTGGTGAACATAGAAAATAAAATCAAAATAAAGGCATGTTTTCAATTATCAATAGTTTAACAAAGAGGTTTCTTCGAGTGTAATTAATTGAAGGGAGCCAAGTCTCAATAGGAGATCATGTAACTCAAATTTTCTTAATTTATTTTATTAACTTTATGATATATCTTTAAATAAATATTTACTATGAGTTTGGAAGACAAGTGGTGACCTTTCCTTAATCCTCTTCTTTTATTCACATATAAAATATTTTATATGAAGGTTGATACATCATTTAAATATATTTTACCTACACTAATGGTCTCTTGAAAAAGAATTCTTGAATTAAATAGTGAAAAATTATTTTAAGATTTTAAAGTTTAGATTAAATATGTTCATTTAAAGTTTGAAAGTAGATTGATTTGAATATACAACAATTCTTTTCAAGAAGAAAAGGGAAATAAAGTATGGAGTATTTGATACTAATAAGCTCAAAAATAATTTAAACCAACTTAAATTAGCTTTGATATTTTAGAAGTTTGAATTTTAAAGTTTAAGTTTTTTATTTTATTAAAAATGTGAGGCTTATATCTCTGAAACATAAGATTGGGAAAATGAACAAAAAATGAGGACTTATAATGTAAAAATAAAAAAATTATTTGCCTTAAATTCTATGAGAACCACCATTAAGATATCAAGTCAAACTGAAGTCTTATAACATACAATGGGATTTAGAGTAGTTGTCTCATTTCTTTTCCCCATTACAATGCCTTAAAATTTAGAAAATAGTCAAAATACTACATATCATAAGTTCATATCTTAAACTAACCCTCCACCATCATTTTTCCTTATTCAAACCATTATAAGCCTTTTGCCAAATGAGACATTTAGGATTAGCCCAAATTAGCATGATTTGGACTAAATTTCATCATATCTCTATTGAATCGCATAAAAGGCTCATCTCTCTACTAAAATATTCAAATCACAAGTTAATATATTAAGCTAATTGTATACCAGAATCTCTAGCCATTTAGACCACTTAAAAGTCTTTTCATAAAGTGATCCTTCTAATTATCCCAAACTAGGCTAGGCTTGACTAGTCTTTCCATATTATTCATTAAATCCATTTAATACCATCATTAAAAACTTTAGTTCTTATCTTTAGATATTACTCTAAATATTCAAAATATTTTTTATATCTTAATCTCACCTAAAGGCCACCCAACAACATCACTTATTAATTGTGAGTTTCTACAGGCCACTTTAAGACTAATGTTAGAACACTAATAACAAATATCATGTCTAAATACCTTTTATTCAATTGTTATATAGTTAAAGAAATCATTAAGCTTAAATTTATAGTTCATTAAGATTATCTTATTTTTCTAAGTGAAGCCAAATGTTTTATTGATCTATAAATTTAGTGCTAATAATGATATTCAAATATGGTGGTTCTACTTTCATAAGAAGCACAATTTTTTACTCAAAGGTTAGTGCAAAATGTGAGGTCAATGTTACCACACCTTTCTTACCACATCTATAAATTCTTCCTAACTAAAGTAGTTGAGACTTTATTTCTCTCCTTAGGATGTGAGAGTAGAATCTCTCTATAAGTAGATTTTGATTGCATTTTAATCACTAGTGAGTATGGCATTGCTGAGGAAGGCTACTTCAACATTTTATCAAGCCCAAATCAAAGAGGCTCTCAAGCTAGACTCCTACGTCATAACCTCTATGTTATATGGATATTACAATGACAACCTTAACTTCATAGTGTGAGTGGTTGAGAAGAGTGAGTGCCCTAACTTTTTCAGGATGCACGAGTTATGTATTCCACTCACCCATTTAAAGAATGGGTTCTAATTATTAGCTTAATGAGCCTCATGTTCAATCTTATTAATTTTGATAATAACAAATGTATGATTGAATGTTCTAATGTATGTTTTAAGTGTTTCAGATATATTGATTTTGAAGTTGCACAAGAGTGCTAATTACATATCCAATACATCTCACAACATGTTTGATGCAATTCTAAGTACAAAAGAATGAAAAATAGACCAAAATAAATAGCTTAAAGCTTAAGATACAAAATTTTAGTTTATATGCATTTATAACTATCTTAGAGGTTCAAGTGAGTTCATTGGCATGAATTGATTTGCTTATAATTTAGCATATTATTTTTATTTATTTTAATTTTTGACAATGAGATAATTTATATAAATAAATAATATATATCAAATTAACATTCAATTCCATAAATTTAAAAAAGTTATATGCTTCATAAAAATAAATAAATGATTATTAATTATGATTATTAAGTGTAATTACTTTATATATTTAATATAGTTAAACATTTTAATTTTATTTAATAGTTTTATGATAACTAACATATGTATGATTATATATAAATTATATCATTAAATGTCATATTTCAAAATTGACAAAAATACATGAAATTTATTATTTTATCTAAAGTCATTTTATAATCAAGGAATTTAGATCTGATTTCATCACCAATGGATTCCTTAGATTTGTTTTCTATAATTTTATTGGTCACCTAACCCAAGTTTGATTAAAATTGAATTTATTATGATTTCTTAAATATTCACTGATTTTAATAATGAATGCATGCTACATATTTCGAATATATTAAGAGCCATATTTGATTATGTTTGACTTGTCCATGTGACTAGCCATTTTTTGGCTATTTGAATTTAATATTAATTTAATATAAATAATATTTTTATTGAATATTACATTATTATATGATAAAAAGATGTTGGAATAATATATTTTTTTGAAATAATTCAAAATTACCTTCTTGCTTATAAATAACCCTTATTCTATTCTTAGAAGGGTTGCTCATGCAAATTCAAAATCTCTCTAGCAAATCTAAGAGAAAACTTATTTGATTTCTCTTCCAAGTGTTCTCCAAATATTGTAAAATCAAATCATTTATTCGAAAGCTTCAACATCTTCAACTAAGCAAGCTTTTTCAAATTACTTGAGTTTGCTTTTTCTTGATTTTAATCTCCTTTAATTGTTCATACTATTTTTACCATCTATTTGTTCTTTTAGTTTTTCACTTTTTTGGTGGATTAGCCTTTGGACATCAAAGTTTATGTTTTTCACATCAATGTTTCATTAATCTCTCTTATTTTTTTTTGTGAAAAACTCTTGTGTTAATTTATAGGATTTATTTCATCTTGGATTTTTGAAATATTTCTTCATTAGTCTTATTTGAAAGATCATTTATCCTTAGATATATTTTAGAAGTGTATTATAAGCATTTAAAATTAATTTATTATGTTGAAAATACTTTCATATTTGCGAGATCTCCCATTTTATTTAAAAGCATATTTAGTTTACTTAGAAATATTATATACTAATTATATTTAAGTATTTTATTATCATTTGCATTAATTCAAAGCATCATTTTGGTTGAAAAAAATAAACTATTTTCTAGAATTTAAGAGTATACCCTAGATCTATTATATATCATGTTTCTTTATCAATATAAAATTTATAAAAAGTTAAATTATTTTATTTTGCACTTATCATTAAATTCCAACTAATATCCTTTGTTTAAATATTTTTTTATCTTATTGAAATTTAGTAAAGCTTACTAATTTTATTTTTTAATAATTAAGGAAAAAGAATTTTAGTATAGAATTAATCATTCTTACAATATTATATACATACTAGTTATAGTATCTCTTAAACTTAAAATCATTCCTTGCTAAAATTTATTTTATTGTGCAATAGACTATTGTGAATTTCTTTTAAAATTATTTTTATATTTGTCTACAAATTGTAATAACATAAACATCATAGTAAGATCACTTTAAGATATTTATTTTATTATTTCTTATCAAAATTAAATGAGCATTCTATCTTGTCAAAATTGTAAGTTATAAAGTGATCATTTATAAGTTGTGAGATCACTTTTTGAATTAGATAGCTTGGTATTTTTGTGAAATATTTATTTAATCAAAATTTATTAATTTTTTATTTTTCTTTTTGTATTGTAAAAATTTTATTAGGGTTGTACTCACCCCATTATAGGAAAGTACATGTTATTATAGGAGTTGTACCCACCTTGTTATAGGAGAGGATGGTTTGTAAGCTATTTTATATTTAGTGGATTCCTAACTAAGGGTGGCTAGGGGTGGACATAAGCCATTTTTGGGGTTTGGTCGAACCACATAGAAATTGTGTACCTATTATCTCTCTTTATTTTACTATACTTTTTTTTGCATTTAGAATTTTATTTGGTCAAAATAAAGTCTAAAATTAATTTTCTACTAAAAATTAAAATTTAACTTTTAACTTTTAAATTTTAATAATGCCCAATTCACCCCCACTTCTTGGGTGTTATAGACTCACATTAACTTTCTTTGTCCATGAGTGGATTGACATTTTTGATTTATTTTGAGTGCTGCCCACCCAAGTCCTCCCTAACTCAATTGCGAGCATCACTACATTCATCCTATATTTGTTAGAAGAGGGCCTTCCATGGAGCTTAGACCTCTTCCATTGAGCCTTCATGGTGAAAGGCCACCAAGATGGGACCATGCAATTTTCAATGACTTTGTTGAAAGCTCACACACTACGAAATAAGATGTAGAAGTGACACTCACAATATTTATTCATGAAGAGCACATCTCAGTGGCCGATTACGACCATCCCTCTTTCCTACCAACTAAGTAGGGCGACCAAGCTCAGTTAGTCAATTGTGTAGGAGGAAGAATTTTTGATGAGGTTGCAGGGTTGCATCCTAAACATCTCTCTCTACCTTAATTTGGTAAGATTTCTCACATTCTCGATAAATACTTCCCTTTTCTACTCACCAATAATTATATTCCTTAGTAGAGTTGTTCTTCAAAATTTTCCACATTTTATTTTCTTACAAGAGAGGTGACTCCCATTGTCCCTGACCTTAGCTCTAATATAGTCTAATTCTTTGAGGATGGTGAGCATGAGATTGGCAAGTGAGTGGTCGGTTGAAAAGACCCAACTTCTCTCAAGGTTAGCGAGGAGGAAGAGGAGGAAGCGGAGTTGAGTGTGGCACCCATGGAGGTGGCTAATGAAGTAAGGTTGAGTATAACTATCAAAAAGTCAAAGAAAAAAGCCTCAAGCTTGGCTCCTCATAATCACCAGTAGAGCAGTGAGACTGTGGAAGAGGAGGAGGAAGAAAAAGGCTTGGAGAATAATTACACTCAAAACTTTCCCGAGCCCACCCTATAGCCTGTGAGCTCTGCTTTTCTATCTTCTTATAGGACCTCGATGATCTCTTGGGTGACCTTCATAATGCTTACTGACCACATGCTATCATGACAACTCAAGTGATGGTGTGGTAGTCAACATGAGAGGTTTGCCATAACTTTTTTGAGAAGAGAAAAGAGACCTATGCGAGTAAGTCCCAATTGGTGAGTATAAAAAGGAGATAGCTCTTAAAGCCAAGCATGGGGATCTTCAGGCCAAGAATACTCACTAAGAAGAGGATAAGGAGAGAGTGACTCTGGAGCTTACTTTTCTTGTGGATAAAAAGAATAAATTAAAGGAGAAGCTCTCGTGTATAACTAAAGAATTTTAGAAGAAAAAAGTTGAGTTCACTAGGTTTCTTGATTCTGATGAGTACTAAGAGCTATTATAGTAGAAGTTCAAGGTTGACACCCACTTTATTATTACAAATTTGGTTAAACATGATTATCTTGATGCTAAATTTTTTGACTTCTCAAATGTACTCACACTCACAGACTTGGATGATGCTGATGAAAAGGGTAGTTTAAGTTGACATATCTTTCCCTCCTTCATTCTCTATGTAATTTATTTTGATGAGTATGATGCTTATATCTCACTCAATTATAAAAATTATTTAAATGAAATATAAACCGCAAGTATATTTTTAGTTGAGTATAGTTTTTTGGGTAACGACTGGATATATTTTCTCGCTAAATATTTTTGAATAAAAGTTTTATCATTGAGTTAATACTCACTGATCGATGAGTAAATAGCCCTATTCATAACTTAGAATATTTGGATCACTAATCAATAGGAAGAACTTCCTTGGGTTGTCACTTTAGCATTCTGAGTTTATGTATACTCATCATATGGATGCTTGTTCATTAATATGCGAATAACTCTGCCTATGACATCAAATATTTGCGAGAATCTTCCAGGGATAGTTGTTCGTGAATAGTTAATTTGTGTATACTTAATAAGATGATGTTCGTTAATTTGAATAAATAAGCTTATGCTTTAGAATATTTAGATCCATCAATTAATAGAAAGAATCTTTGTCGGTGGTCACATTAGTATAACAAATTTATATGTACTCGCTAAATTGATACTCATTCATTGATGCATGAATACCTCTACCTATGACTTAGAATGTTTATCACTAATCACATGAGAGAACCTTATATATGGTCACATTAGAATGGCAAGTTTGATATACTTCTTTGAGTAAGTACTTGCTTTCGTTGTATGAATACTTTTATTCATGACTTAGACTACCTTAAGTCACTGATCACATGTGAACTCATTCTCTATATAGTTGCATTCATTGTTAGTCACCCTTTTTAAGGGTTTAAGTGGCAACCTAATTAAGAGAATTGATCTTTTCTTAGTCGCTAACCTCACAGGGTGTAAGTCTTATATTATAGTCACCAATCACACAAAGTGTTGGTCTTTTTAGTCACCAACTAGAAGAGTTGGTCTTTTATGTTTAGTTGAAAATCTCACAGAGTGTCAGTTTTATCCTAAAGTCACCAATCATATGGAGTGTTAGTCTTTTTAGCTGCCAACTAGGAGAGTTGATCTTTTGAGTTTTGTTTTCAACCTCATGAGATGTCGGTCTTACCCTTTAGTCACCAACAGCATGGAGTGTTGGTCTTTTTAGTTTCCAACTATGAAAGTTTGTCTCTTGAGTTTAGTTGCTGACCTTATATGGTGTTGGTCTTAAACTATAGTCAACAACCTCATAGAGTGTTGGTCTTTTTAGTTTCCAACTAGGAGAGTTGGTCTTTTGAGTTTAGTTACCAATTGCATGGGGTGTTGGTCCTACACTATAGATCTCAAGGATAGCCTGTCAGACTAGTCTTTTCGGGCCAAGAGTGGCACACCAAGTATTTAGATCTCTTACTTAGGCTTTCGCTACTCATAGAGTGGGACATTTTGTTAGACCAAAAATGGCTCTCCAAGTATTCTAAGTCATCACGCACCTCACTTATGGTTTGCTTTGCTCGACATTAGTATTTCTCAGACCAGGAATGGCATGCCAAGTACTTAGATCTCCTACTTAGGCTTCCACCGCTCATCGAGTGGAACCCTTCCTTGGACCAAAAATTGCACACCGAGTATCCATGGCCATCACATAACTAATGGAATATAAGTTTAACATTTCAACATTTGAGTATGTTTCTTTGGAAGCTATGATTATCTTATGAGTTAACTTGTTTAAGGAACAAAATAAAAAACTATATTAATAAAAGTAAAAAAATACATGATATTTGAAATTAGTTGAGCTCAAATAAGGGGAACTTTCCCTTAAGGATAAAACTTTTTCAAATCTTTAGAATTTCATGCCCTTTGTATGTCTTTGTCAGAATGAGATTGAAGTAGGTATGCACCAACACCGACTTGCTCTTTGATTATGAAGGTTTCATCCTAATTATGGATGACCTTGCCCAAAATATTTTGTCTAGCAGAGACATCTAGTTTCTTTAGTATTAGGTCGCCACCATTGAAACATTTCTCCTTCATATAATGGTTGTAGTACTTGGTCATTCTCCTTTTTGTTTCCTCTAGTATGAGTGATGCCTCAATCCTGAGTTCTTTAAGTATGTCACACGTGCCTTCCATAGCTTCTTAGTTTTCTTGAACCCACTCGCTATCTTCATCTCTTATTCTTTCCATTGTGAAGAGTCTTTGACTCTAGACTTCATACTGGACTGATAGGATAACTTTTGTGCCATGGGACAATATGAAGGGCAAGTTCCCAGAGTGTTGTAGGGTAATGTGTATATCCATTTAGTTTTGGCACCTTTGACCTTTTTCTTCAATAAGATGGGGATCCTTTTGTTGGTGGCTTCTACTTTTCCATTATTCTTGGGGTGATGCACTAAAATGAACTCCAGCTTGATCATTTGAGACTCACAAAACTCCCTTATTCCTTTCTTAGTGAATTGAGGCACAATATCAATGTTTATCACCATTTGTAACCCATACTTTTAGATAATGTCAATCTAAATAAAAATTCTAAATATGGGAAGTAATTTTTGTGAGTGCATTGCTTCGATCCATTGGCTGACATAATTAATCATGATTATGATGAAGTTTCTCTAGTCACTGGCAACTGGAATAGGACCTATCAGATCCATCCCCCAAATTTCAAATGGCCACAAACCAGTAATGTGTACAAAGGTTGTGATGGTTGTTGCTAGAGTTCTGTGAATTTCTGGCACTGTATACATCTCCTCACATAATCATTCACATCATTTCTAAGTGTGGTCTAGAAATATCTTTGCCTAAGAATTTTATGGACTAGTTTCCTTTTTTCTTGAGTAGCTAGAACACTCACCATAATGTATTTTCATAAGGACCTTCCTTATTCAGCCTCTTTCAATAGCTGAGGTTGAGTGAGTAGCTAACCTTCAAAATAGTTTGCATCTTATCAACATGTATTGGGCTGCCCTAATTTTGAACCTCTTTAAATCCTTAATCATTTCTTTTTTTACTAGTCTATAAGTATTTTTTTATGCCAGCTTAATGAGTATTCATGATGTATTTACATTAGTTCTTCTGCTTCAGTACTCAAATGAGTGAGTGGAATGACCATGTGCTCCTCGAGTTCAGTAGCATGGGATAATATGTTAATGAGTTGATTTTCATCTCTAGGGATTTGATCAATCTAAAAATATTCTAATTACCCAACCTCTGCATTTACTTTAAATAAATATTTTATTAAAGGCTTATCACAAACATCATATTCTCCATTTACTTGTCTTATAATAAGCTATGAGTTTGAATAAGTTGCCACATGTGCGGCTCCATGCCCGTAAGTAAATCTCATCCTAGTGAGTAAAGCTTCGTATTTAGCTTGAATATTTACCACCTTGAAGTCAAATTTAACTGATTGTGTTATTATGATCCTTACTGGACTTTTTAACACTATGCATGTGCCTATGGTTAGTTCAATGGAAAAAGCATCGATGTATAGTCACCACAAAGGCTCCAAGAATATTTTGTGAGCTATTGAAGTCAACAAGAAAATCTATGAGTACTTGAATGTGATCGTGATTCGAGGTGAGTATGATATGTCAAACTCGCTCAATTCTATGGGCCATTTCAACAATCTCCCTAATTGGTCAAGCTTAGCGAGTTTAGATTTAAGTGGGTTATTAGTGACAACTTGATTGGAGTGTGTTCAAAAATAAGGTCACAATCACCTGACTGAGGTGATTAATATGAGTGCAAGTTTGTTTATGAGTGGGTACTTCAAATCATCTCCTTAAAAATATTACTAAGATCATAGATGGGTCGTAGCTTCCCACCTTCTTCTTTGATCAAGACTAAACTAATCAAATCTTCTCCCACTCGCAAGTAGAGCTACAAGACCTCTCCCTCCTTTGGGCTCTACAACAAAGGAGGGGATGTGAGTAAAGTCCTCAAATCATTAAAGGTTTTTTTAGATTCTTCTTTCCATTAGAACGTCATCCCTCTTTTGAGAACCTTAAGAAAAGGTGAGCATCACTCCCATGAATTTTAGATGAATTTGTTCAATTCTACTACTCACTCAAAAAGTCAGCTTCATTTACATTTCTAGGCGAGCGCATGTTGAGCATTTCCTTCACTATATCTGGATTCAGGGGTAATGAGATACCTCAAAAAATTCTCTGCTCTTACAACAAAAATGCCTTTCAGAGGGTTAAGGTGTATGTTGTACCTTTTTAAATGAGTTGAAAGTCTCTTCAAAGTCTCAAATATGCTGAATTGGCAACTTACTTTTGACTAGCATGTCATCAACAAAGACTTCTATAAGCTCCATGAGCTCATGGACTCCTAATTTGAATTTTTATGATAACAAATATATGAGTAAAATTACTAATATTTTATTTTTAAATGTTCAAGAAAATTATAAGGCTTAACAAGATTGAATAGTTAAGAGAAACTCAAGTGCTATTTCTTATAGGTTTATCTAAGTTTTGAGTCTTGCTTTGTATATCTTATACAAGTCAAATTAAATATTTATCATCATTTGATAATCACATTAATCATAATTTCTTTTCAATAATATATGAATTATTATTTAACTTAATCATATTCACATTACTTGATGTAAATTATTTCAATTCAAAATTAACAATTAAAGAATTTCCTTTTTGATTTGTTAAAAATAAATATTGCAAAATCATAAATTGAGTCATTTCATTTTGTGCTTAATTTATATTATTTTTTATTAATTTTATTAATGCTTGAATTTTTAGTATTTGTAATTTTCTTATTTAATTAGATTAATGAAAATTCACCTCACTAAATGTCATTTAAATTAAATATAAATTCACAAAAATTCATGGCTACATATGTTTATTTGAAATCTTATTTTATTTTGTTTTATATGAGTTTCTTTTGGGAATTTAAACATGCATTTATAATTTATTTATTCATGTGTATATACATTAACCTATATTTTGTATATATGACCCAATCCTTTGACCCTACATGTTTGGCAAAATTTTTGAAGTTTTGTTCTAAGTTTAATTTATAATTTACTTTTCTTATTCACTCTAATTTAAAAACATAGATTTCGAATAATTATCTCTTAGTCATTTAGAGCTTTATGGGTTAGATACTTTCCATTTTCAGTTTATTTCATGGGGCCGGGAAATATATCTATGCAAAATAATTTAATTAATACTATTTCATGATTTCCCTTCTTTTAGTGGCTAAAGGAACATTGCAAAGCAAAAACATAATTTCTAATTATGGAAACATCCATAATTCCTCTCAAAATCGAGCCATTGCTAAGAGACTTTTGATTTCAGATTTTTGGAGAATTGTTAGTGTGCTTCCTATTGCTAAAATTTCATTGCTCTTTCAAGAATCCATTGCAAGGAGGCTTGTGCAAGATCTGAAAAGGTTAATTCCAAGATTCTTTTTAAGTTGGTTTAGATTTCCAATGCCTTGAGTGAGATCTTCATTCTTCTAATTTTCTCTTATATATTTCATTACAAATATTTGTATCATCTGTTTGATTTAATTAATTATAATCAAATTGATCATAATTTTAATTTCTAATTTTTTTCATAGAATTTCCTTTTATGATCCTTATGTATTGTCAAGTTTTTTTTTAATTTTTTTATTTCTATGCTTGGATTAATTTTCAACACTCATACATTAATATTACTTACGAAAACTCTCTTGATTTACCTTGACATTATCATGATAGGTTTCATTTGAATCTACATCAAATTATATTTTTGAGAAAACTTTTGAGACATCTTGTAGAAAATTATTCTATATTTCCAAAATTTTTGTTCTCCTATAAAAAAACACTTGTATACTCAAAATTATGTAACCCAAGATTTATTTGAAAAGTCCTTTATCATTAAAATCTTTTTAAAATTTATTTTTAGTGAAATAAAAGTTTATTATTGTTTAAAATATTTTTCTTAGCTGAAATTTTCTTTCATCACAAAAGCTCTTAGTTTACTTAATATCATTTCACCATAGCATTAATTGAAACCCTCATCATCAATTGAATCACATTGGTGCATAATATTGGTTTGGATAAAAGTGTATTTTTGCTAGAATTATTTTCCATTTGGTGAATTTATTAAAGTCATCATAAAAACTATAGGTTTGTTAAGATTTAAGTCGTACAAATTATATTTGATCTTCTATTCACTAATCTTTACATTGTAGACTTTACACCTCACTTGAATTTAAATTATATCTTGCTAAAATTTACTTTACTTTTTTGTTTTTATTGTCTTATATTAAAAGAAAAATCAATTTAGTGGAAAATCAACCATTGTTACCTTTCTTCATTAAAACTAGTTATAATTGTTTGTGAAAATAAAGTTGGCATTGGTTGAAATTAATTTATGGAAGAATAGACATTTGTACATTTATTTTTAAATTATTTTATATTATTCTATTATTTGCATTAATCTAAACTATATTTAAATATTAATTTTTAAAAGATAAATTTTCTATTTCTCATTAAAAAGAAAAAATTTGTTAGGTATTTACTTTGTCAAACTTGTTGTAAGTTGATGTTTTGTAAGGTGATCACTTTGCTTTATAAGGTCATCATTTTGTTTGAATAAATTTCCTGATACTTTGGTTTTTATTGTGTCAAATTGTATCGTTTATAATCTTTCTTTGTACTTTAAAATTATTTTTTGGTTGGGGTTGTACTGCACACATTATAGGAGTGTATGGAGTTTTGTTGGGGTTATACTGACCCCATTGTAGGAGAGTATGATTATAATATTTTTTATAAGGAGAGTTGATTCCTAGTTATGATGGCTAGGCATGGGCATACACCTATTTTGGGGTTTTTGGCTGAACTATGTAAAAACTCTTATGTCTATTGTCTCTCTTTTCTTCTATGCATTTTTTTTGCATTATAATATTTATTTATTTATTATTATTATTAATTAAATTTCAAGCTTTAAATATATAAGTTTTTTTAAACACCCAATTCGTCCCCCTCTTTGGTTACATAGTTACTCTCAATTAGTATCAAGGCTTAGGCTCTTTTATTAGCTTAACATCCAAGAGTAGGCAATTTTGTTTACTATGGCACAATATTCTGTTAAGGGTTCACTACCTGAGGGATAGTATACTTATAGACCTCCACTATTTGGTGGTGTACATTTTAATTATTGGAAGAATATAATCAATACTTTTTAAGAGGTCAACAGAAGTATAGTGCATGAAAGTAAAAAATTTTGTTAAGGAATGGATAGTAGCTAAAAGAGAACTTGATGAATTAAATGCCAAGGCTTATAACACATTACATTGTGCTTTATCACCTGATGATTACATAAGAATTTCTATGTTGAATAGAACTAAAGAGATTTGGGGCAAGCTGATTGTTACTTGTGAATGAACTAGTGAGGTAAAATATGCACATATTAATAAACTATTTAATGAATATGAATTATTTTGTATGCTTCCAAATGAATCCAAATCTAACATGTATATTGGATTCATGAAAATCTTAAATGTATTGCATTCTCTTGGAAGAACATATAAAAATCAAGAAATAGTACATAAAATATCAAGATGTCTTTCAAAAAAATGGGATGCTAAAGTTACTACAATTAGTGAAGCTAGAGATTTGACTTCATATCTACTTCATCAACTTTTTTGTTCTCTTATAACAAATGAATAGGTAGTTGCTTAAAGGGAGGTAAATGAAAGCACCCAAAAGAAATAGAAAAAATAATTGCCTTGTAGGTAGATGACATTAGTGATGGCACGACTTATAGTTCAAAAGTAGATAGTGATGAAGTGGAAATGCTTACAATGATAGAAAAAGAAACAAAAGGTATGAAAAATCCAAAATTCACAAAATACATAGTAAAAAAATTTTCTATAGGTAATGGGATTATTTGATATTATTGTTAATATCTTGGACATGTTAAAGGAGAGTGTTCAAAGTTTAGTAAAAAAAAGAAGGAGAAGGATCATGTAAAGAAGAAGGATAGGAAAGAGAAGAAGTTCCATAAGAAGAAGAAAAAGGAACTTTGGCTAAATCTAGATTTAAATGATACAATTGTTAGCTCAATGGAAGAGGAGATCAACCTATGTCTCATGGCTATTATAGAGGTCACTTCTGACCCTCTTGAGGTAAGTGATGATATTTTATATAAAGAATTGAATGATGCTTTTAATGAATTAGCTCATAAATATAAAAAACTAAAATGAAAATATAAAACCTTAGAGAGAGAGCACAATAACCTAAACATGCATTTTTCTAGCTTGAAAATTAAATGTGATGAGCTTAAAAGTAAGAATAAATTTTTAATAGAACAATCTATGCTTATTAGGAAATTACAAAAAGAAAATATAATTTTACAAGCTAAACTGAATCTACAATGTCACTTGTTAACACATCTCAAAATAGAATGGATAAAAAAGGACAAAGCTCTTTCACACATATATCACATCAAACACATGTTTAAACAACATGCAAATACAAATGTTTAGTGTCATTATTACTGAAAGAAAGGTCATATTTTTATTGTTATGTAAATAATTTAAAATCTAATGTAAGATCATCTTTCATATGGGTACCAAAAGGTGCTAATTGTACACTCATAGCATAAAGCATTTTTCTCTTCTATAGAATGTGGACCCAAACATGATTGGGTTCTAAAAGTTGACATTTTAATTTCTCTTGTAGGAATGCCTTCAAAGCAAGCTCAAAAAATGCATGTGGTACTTCAACAACGGATGTTTAAGATATATGACAAGAGATAAGGAAACATTCACAACAATAGAGCCAAATGATGGTGGATTCATTATTTATGGAGATAATTCCAAGGGAAAAATATCGGTATTGGATCCATTTGTATGAATTTAATAATTTAGATAGTGTTTTTCTTGTAGAAGGATTGAAGCATAATTTAACTTGCAATAGTCATTTATGTGATAAAGGCTTAAATTATCATTTGATGCATCTTAGCATGTTATTAAAAATGATTAAAATGTTTTGTTAGTAGGACATAAACATAAAAATATTTACTTAGTTGATTTAGATAGTCCTTGTGATGTGAACTTGAATTTACTTTATTTTAAAAGCACTCATGATGATGTTTGGCTATGGCATAAGAGATTATCATATTAGCATGCACACACTCAATAAAATTATAAAACTTGATTTTGTTGTTGGTTTGCCTAAATTAAGTTTTCATTCTAACTATGTAATTGATTCTTGTATTCATGGTAAGCATTTAAAAAACATTTTTAAAGCAAAAATATTATTTCCACATCTAGAACATTAGAGTTATTGCACACGAATTTGTTCCCTCGTATTAGCAATACTAGTTTTGGTGATAAGAATTATGGATTTATGATTGTTAATGATTTTTATAGATATACTTAGGTCTTGTTCTTAGCTAATAAAGATGATGCATTTAAGAAATTTAGGAAGTTTGCTAAACACATTCGAAAGAACAAAAATATTTGATTAATAGAATTAAAATTAATCATGGTGGAGAATTCAAAAATAAATTAATTGAGGATTATTATGATGAGCATACAATTAGACATATTTTTTCACACCTAGAACTCCCTAGCAGAATGGAGTGGTTGAAAGGAAAAATAGAGTATTAATTAAATTAAGTTTATCTATGCTTGATGAGTTTAAATTGCCTAAATACATTTGGGCTAAAGCTATAAACATTGTGTATTTTGTGATGAATAGGATTTATTTAATACTAATTTGAAATAATACCCCATATGAATTATTATTTGAAAAGAAGCTTAAGATTAAACATTTTCATGTTTTTGTATGGAAATGTTCTATCTTAAATAATGGAAAAGAATTTTTGGGTAAGTTTGATTGTAAGTTTGATGATAGTATCTTCTTAGGATATTCTATTTTTAGAAGAGCTTATAGAGTTTTTAGTGAAAGAAAATTGATCGTAGAACAATTATTTCATGTTATTTTAGATAAAATTTTAATTGATCCCATTAGAAATGAAGTGATTGATAAAGAAATACATGACTTTAAGAAAATAATTTTAGAAGATTAAGTTGATGATTTATTGCCTAAAGAATAAAAAATATAATAAAAATCATCTAAAAGAATTATTAAAGGAGATCCTACTAAATGTGTTATGACTAGAAGATAAAATAGTGAGGTTGTTAATCATTCTACATTTTTATTTGAAATTGAACCAACAAATATAGAAGAAGCATTAAAAGATATTTTTTGGATTATTTCTATGGAAGAAGATTTAAATCAATTTATAAGAAATGAGGTTTGAGAATTAGTCCCAAGACCCCAAGATCAAAATGTTATTTGAAGTAGATGGGCTTTTAGAAATAAGTAACATGACTCAAGTTGTATTATTAGAAATAATGCTAGGTTAGTCGCACAAGGGTACTCATAAACTGAAGGTATAGATTTTGAAAAGTCATTTGCACCCTAACAAGATTAGTCGTCATTATCTTGCTCCTTGTGTATGCTTGTTATAAGGATTTTAAACTCTTTCAAATGGATGTTAAGAATGCATTTCTAAATGGTTTTAGTGACAAAGATGTCTTTATAGAGCAACCCTTATGATTTGAAAGCCTTAATTATCTTGATATTGTATATAAATTTAAGAAATCTTTATATGGTTTGAAACAGGCTCCTTGTGCTTGGTATGACAGGTTTCGTAATTCTTAAAATCCCATAGAATTAAAAATGGTAGAGTAGATACAACCTTATTTTTTAAAAATTTAGCTGTTGATTTAACTATAGTAAAAATTTATGTAGATGATATATTATTTGAAAGTATTAATGAATCTTTATACCAAAAGTTATTATCTTTGATTTTTTAATAAGTTTAAAATGACTATAATGGGAAACCTTAATTTTTTTCTTGGGTATTCAAGTGAAGCAATATAAAAATGGCACCTTCATTTGTCAAACCATGTAGACAAATGAATTGAATGAAAGGTTTAGCATGAAGATATTTAAATCAAGTAAAATACCCATGAGACCATTAAGTAAATTAGATTTAAATGAGTAAGGAAAATTACTTAATCAAAAGTTTTTGTAGGAGTATGATAGGTTCACTGGTATACCATGCTACTAGTAGGCTTGATAGTATATTTGTTGTTTGTTTGTGTGCCCAATTTCATGCAAACCCTAAAGAATCTCATTTAATAGTAGTTAAGCATATATTTCATTATTTGATAGGTACATTTAGGTTAGAATTGTGGAATCCTAAAAATTTATTTTCAAGTGATTTTATTGCTTTATCTGATGCTAATTTTGTAGGTTGCAAAATAGATAGGAAAAGTATATTTGGTACATGTCAATTTTTAGGATCATCACTTATATTTAGGTACTCTAGGAAATAAAACTCTATGGCTTTATCCACTATAAATGCTGAGTATGTAACTGTAGGTAGTTGTGTTTCTCAGATCTTTTAGTTAAAGCAATAATTAAAAGACTTTGAAACTAATCTAGTTCACATCTCAATTAACTGTGACAATACTAGTGCCATCAGTTTAATAAAAAAATCCTATCCAACACTCATGGTCCAAGCATAAAAAAATTAGACACCATTTTATTATGGATCTATTGATCTCATTTTTGAATGACATTAACATGATCTCTAATTTTAATAATTAGAACACCTAATCTTTATATTAGGAGCTTCTTAATTAGCCACTTAAGACACTATACTAGGCTATCCTAGTGAACCCCTTTAGGATTTGTCCTAACCCAACAAGATTCAGTGAACATAAATTAGACTCAAAAAAAGAAATAAATTTTAATTCATTCAAACGCATTTTAATTGAAATTTGAAATCCAACTGAGCTTAAACTAAGGTGGTTAACCTAATTAACCTACTTAAGCTCAAATTTATCAGAAGCCAAAGAAATTCAAATAAAATTAAAATAAATTAAAATCAAACCAAACAAAAAGTATAAAATCAATGCATGAACATAAATGAACCTAAAAATAAATACGAATGAGATTCAAGATGGTTAATCATGCAATTTGACTTATGGTTGAACTATGTGGGTCCCACCAAGTCAAAGTCTAATTCACTGAAATTTAACCAAAATAAAATCTCTCTAAAAAACTAATAATTATCTAGTTAGCATGATTAAACATAATTAAGAATCTAAATATGCCTTAATTGAATCAAATTTATCATCTGATTCAATTAAATTTAACTTAACCCATGTAAATCAAAATGGGTCAAATTGAAACAAAAATTAAAATTAAACCAAATATTGTGAAACTCATTAATTAAAAACATCATAATTATTAAATAAAAATAATTAAAACCTAAACTTAGATCCAATCCATCAAATGGAACAAAATAAACTAAACTTAGAAAAAATTATATCTAAGTGAGCTAACTTAAGGAATTTCAACATAAACCTAATCTAAATGAGTTTGTTAACTCATGAATCATCTTGAATTTGATTTAGATAGCTAATTAATAATCTAAATGAATGAATAATAAGCATTGATCACACTTAACCTAATCTAAATAAAGCTAAACCCAAATGAACCAAATCTGAACATTTGGGCTCAAACTTAAACTAATTATATTGGAATGCACTTAGACTCATTCTAAGGTGGATCTAAAGTAATTAATAGTCAATATTAAGGTCTCAAGTTAGTCATAAGGTAAGGGAATATGCCATGGATGGAGAAGAGGCTAAACAGAGCTTAATCCTTTTCAATCCCTCCAATAATCTTTCCATGTGTGCAATTTCAGTGGCTCTATGGATTCAAAAAGAAAATTTTGAGTTGCTCACAGCCTTTAGTCTTATGATTAGAGTGAAATTCCCTATGTCTGACAGCCTCCATGGAAACCAATAGGATGAGCTCTCGACCAACTTTGAAAATGCAAGGAAACATCAAATTCTCCCCTTCGCTCAACTCCATCACCTTCACCAAGTGAAATTGAACCCGAACATACATTCCCCCACCTTCCAAGCTATCTTGATTGCTCCCGACATCAAATTATAGCAAACTATGCTAGACATCCATCTCCACATTGATCAAAAGGAATGCAAAGCTTGATTCTTCCTCCAAAAGTTTTGTATCACCTCCTTGAACATTTTTAAAATGCAAAATACCACTAAGACCCATGCCAGTAAGGTATGGAAAAAACTAACCCCATTGTCATTTGGTGTTGGTCGTTTATGAAGTGAAGTAAATCTTAGGATTGATCAAACTATATAGATCTCTTCAAAACTATTCCCTGATCATTTTTGCAATCTAAATCATGTAATTTCATTATGTAGATCACTGACGATTATCTACGATAAGCGGACGACATTTCCATGCATGGAGAAGATGAAATGGTGATCATCCATTCTTTTTATTTAGAATGAACCACATGATCTAGCTGAGCTATTTGATTAATCCCCTTAAGAAAACCACAAGATGATCCAAAGACATTTGATCTTTGATTGGATGGCCCAGATCAAATTGCATCTCCTACATCAAAATAACATTGGATCCACATGGATCCCACATGATTGAATCATGTTGCACCTTTTGTAAAGTAGCATAACATTAGCACCATGTGGCACTAACTATTTTAAAAAGGAAAATCTAATTTTTTTTTTGAATTAAAAATATAAAAGAAATTCATAAAACTTTAGAAAATAAAAATAAAAATAAAATAAAATACTCAATAAAAAAAATCTTAATAAGGGCTCTATGGATTCATCTCACTGAGAAGAATTCTTAAACCCAAAATAGCTAATTTTTATTGGGTATATTTGGGTTAATTTTAGTTTAATTAAAAATAATTAAACCTAAATTAAGCAAAAAATAATAATAATCCAATTAATGTAAAACTTTGGAGAAGTAATATTAAGATTTAGATAAATTTATTAAGATTTATTGGTGAGTAAATCCCAAGATGTAAAATTTTCAACCCTAAATCCTTAATTTGATGAAATAAATTAATAATAATTTAAAATAATTTAAAAATATATGAAATTAGTTTAAAACATCATAATTCATAAAAGTAGACCTTAGGAGAATATAAAACCTCATAATCTCCAAAATTACCTAATTAAGTAATTAAATGAAATAATTAATTCAATTCATTGGTTTAAACTTTAAACAAATTACAATAAATTGACCAAAACTTCTAAATTCTAAATGAACTTTTTATGGATGCATCTTAAAGAGGGAAATCAAAGAAAATTAAAATGCCTAATTAATTTTTTCTAATTAAGGCTTAATTTAGATTATATTGAAATAATTAAGATTTTAATTAGTCTTAAAATATGTATTAATATAAGATGAAATTTTAGAGAGATTAAATTGGCAAGGAACCCCACTTTCCATAAAAATTTCAAAGCCTAATAGCTTCAAGATAAGTCAATTTAAATGAAAAATAAATCAAAAAATAACATAAATTACAAAATTCTATGGAACCAATTTAAAACATCTTCATCAACATCATAATACTTAAGAAAAATTTCTTAACCCTCTGAAGTTAAGAAATTTAATTAGTCATACCTTTAAACTTATGGAATAATCAAGAATATTAAAAATTAACTAAATTTTGAATTATGAAATTAATAAGATTATAATAAACCAAATATTTAATTGAAAATCACAGTTAATCAACTTCTAAATTCCATACCCAAATAAAAAATTCATTAATATTTAAATTAGTTGAATTTATTTAATATTAATGAATAACATAAGTTCAAATATAAATAAAATGATGGTGACTAATCAAATTAATCTTATCTAAATAACCTAGAAGATTAAAATGGCTTAGGTTAGGTTTGGTGCCCAAAGTAGTTCATTTTCTAAGATTATGATTAATAAAAAATTTATTTTAAAATATTCAATTAAATAATATAACATTAATGTATAATAGTCTATTGAAACCAAATTAAATGATGAATTAAAAATTCAAAGGTTGATGAATTCTCTTAAAGTTATGAACTTGAATTATGCTGGATTACTTAAATGGTAAGTCATGATATCAAAACATCAAAATTAAGTATCAATTAAAGATCAAGTTATATGAACATAAATATTAATGAAATAAATAAATTAAACCAACTTCAATCAAATAAATTAAATAACATATGCAATTAAAAAAATATTCAACAAAAAAAAGAAACCTTAGTTATAAAACTATATACATTTTAAGCAACACATAATAAAAAATTATAATTAATTAAAGACAAAATAAACATAAGTGAATGAAATTACTCGAAATTAAAAGGAACTTAAAAGTAAACATGAAATTAAATTTAATCATGATATATGATCAAGAATAAAATAACATATAATATAAATGAATCAATATATTTGATATCAAATTAAACTAAAATAATAATTAAATAAAATTATAATAACATAAACTTTTAATTAAGATTTAAAGAAATTTTTTTAATTTTAATTAGATGTAATATATTAAACTAAAGAAACATTAATCAAAATAAATGTAATGTAATAAGAATGAAGTCTTCAAATCTTAATAACATTACATTACATAAAAAGGAAATTAAAACATTAATCAAATCAAATCCAACTTAGAATAAATTATTCAAATAAATTTAAAAGAGGTTAGTTCAGATATTTAGGATTTTAGTTTGACCTTTAGAATAGATGAAAATCTCATTCTACTAGGACTTAGGATGTTGAATAGAATGGTTTATGCCCAAAGCAAAAAAATTTTATTTATTTTTCATTTTTTAAAACCTAAATTTCAACCTTAACACATAAAGTAAATATAAAAAAGAAAATAAACTCATAAACCAATTAAATCACTTAAATTGAAACCATTTAATGGATAATTAAATAAATTCTAAAAATAAAATAAAAGAAACCAAATAAAAAGAAATACTTTTCATAATTTCTATCATATGGTATGTAGTTTAGACACCCGAGATTGCAAGGCTACTAGTCCGAAAGAGGTCTTGATACCTCAAACCTCTAGTTTAACAATGGCACAAACCTACGAAACTAGATTATGAAAAGTAAAAGATTAAATTTTAAACTAAACCAAAAACTTGAACTTAAAAAAGGCCTAGTAAAGTTACCTCATAACCCATTTGAGAGGTTAACTTGAGGCCAGTGATAAAGTTTTCATACTCAATCTTATTATTTGTATGAGGATCAACTAAAGGATGCATATATCTAACAATTCCTCCACTAAGGTTTATAATGATCAATCTTCTTTCTAATTTTACTAGATAAATGTTTTTAGAGGTATCCATCTTAATGGGTGAAGCACCTTCAAATTTTAATTTTAATTCTTAAATTTTTATTGATTGAATTTACTCATCTAATACCATTTTACCAAAATATGATGTGCTAGTAAGAAATTAGCTATGGCTTATTCTTTCATTACATTTTGAGGGACATAAAACTAATTATTAATTATTAATGCAATAATCTTAAAAAGGTTATTCTAGTCGTTTGATTCAACATTAGATTTGTAAGAATTAGCACACTCTGGATAGGTGAATAGGTGTGCTTTCAAAATTTCCTAATTGAAAAATCAATTCAAACCATTTTTGAATTAGTGAGAGAAACCTTTAACATAATAAAACCAACTATCCTAACTTGGAGAAAAGAGCTATAGAAGGATAAAAGTAAAAAAAAAAAGAAAAGGAGCACAAAAATTTATAGTGGTTTGGTCCAACTAACCTACATATGCTATCTGGATCTTCTCTAAAAACCCACTAACTCTCTTTTGGCAAAATAGGTCAAGGTACAGATGTATCTTTACTTATTCTGTTATTAAGCTATGGCACCGAAGAAGGGGATTGAATTGGATTTTTAAAATATTTTTAAATTAAAATTTAACTTTAATGCTTTGTAGAAAAGTTAATATTAAATGATTATGCTTTTATGAATCACAATAATAGTGAGCAATAATAAAAAAGTAAAGGTGCAAAAAATAAAAAGAGAACATAGAGATTTTTACGTGGTTTAGTCAAACCTCAATAATCGGCCTATGTCCACACCTTGCAACCCAAGCTAAGAATTCACTATATAAAAATGATATTATATCAAATCTTTCATACTCTCCTTAAAGAGAAAGTATAACCCAATAACATACTTTTCTACTCAGGAAACTACAACCCAACATTGTACTTTCCTACACAGGCAAGTAAATCCCTAACAAAGAACAAGAAGAGAGAAGAGAAGAGATACAAATATCTAACTCCCAATTCAAAAATATTTTGCACTCACAACCCAACTATAATAGTATTAAGGCAACTAATAAAAGAGAGAGCTCACTTTTTATTTATTTAATATTGAATGTAAGTTCAAACACTTGTATGGAATGTTGAATGTAAATAAGAAAAGATGCTTGAATTATTTTAAAAGAACTAACAACTTAGTATCAAAGTAACTTGAAATGATGTATTAAAAAATCATACAATATTGATTTGAATATATGAATGATAAACTAAAACCAATGATGTGTGTAATCATATGTTATATAATAATCAAGTTGATATGAAAGACCAAATAAAATAAATTCACTTATGATCTTTTTCACAAGAATTATATCGCATGAAGTTTGAAATATAATACAAGATCTCTTCCACTTGATGATTTATAAAAATAAGAAGAGTCATAGAGAGCTATAAGCTCAAATCCTTTTTTAAATATTTCAAATAAATCAGCTAAAAATAGAACTTCAATCACACATTAACTTCATTCATGCAAACCATAATCATATGAATTGGCCAAGGAGAAAAGTAAGGTAGGATGAAGAATTAAGCACAAAATAAATTAAATGAACCTCTTAATCCTTTTGGCCAAGGGTTGTTTCCACCAATTCTTCAAGTTTCCCAAGCAATCTTCAATGCAATATTTTGTCCAAGGGAAGAGGAAAGATGATGAAAATGTTGTAGCACTTAAATATAAAAATCTCCAAGAGTATGATGTAGCAAAGGATTAACATAGAGTGGAGAATTAGCTAAGAAGCTTTTCCCTAGAATCAAAGCCACTTTAAATAAAAAAGTGAGGCCACAAGGGTTGGTTAAGCATGATAGAATCGGAGGGAAAATTTCTTTAGGAAAAGATATGATTTAGATTTTATATTTGCAATCATTCAATTAATAATTCTATCTCTAATAATTTCCATGAGAAAAGGAGAGGGAAAGCTTAATTAGGTAGCAGATTGAATTTTAAATCTTGTGAAATAAGGATGATAGGTTGGATAGGCCAAAGCATGAGAGGGAAAATCCAAATAAGAAAATTATTAAAATTTAAATGAAATATTTCAATCACACAATGAAAAACCCAATGAGTGGATTTTGGCCAAGAATGAAAGTTGGTGTGATAAAAAGAGTTATGCAATTAATCATATCATTCAAATAAGATCTAATTCAAGCAATCAGATTTTTGCCTAAAGATAGCAATGAGAGAGAAATACTTTTGGAAGAAATTTGAACTTTTAAGCATTCAACATATGATTAAAAAAAAATCTAATATTTGAACATGAAAGGTTGGTCAAATCAATAAGAGGAATTAATGAGAAAAGCAAATTAATTTACCTTCATATGATAATTAATTTGAAACTTTGATTTTCAAATGAGATGGTCGATCGAAGGTAGATTCCATGTAAGAATTCAATGCATGATATGATGAATCTATAATTTTTTTAATTAGATCAAGATTTAATATGGAAATAGCATGAATTAATTTGAATAAAATCAAATATGAAAAAATCCATATAATTTTTTCCCAAATACAAGTCTCCATAAATAGGATGATCTCAAATCAATGCATTTAATTAATTCAAATGCAAGATGATTAATTAGGATATTCTTAAGTAATAAACATTATTTCTTAAATTAGTTTTAATAAAAAAAAGAAAGAATATTATATCCCCATACAACCCTTCTTTGCATAACTATTTTCCTCCTTTTTGTCTTTTGAAATAGAGTTCTGATTAAAGGACATACCAATTTGATGAGACCTATTTTTTTACATTCATAGAAAATGAGATCAATACCATTCAAGTACTTCATAGTTTTACCTTTGCCTTTTAATTGACAAAAATTCTTCTTTTTATCTTTTAGGAAGTTTTAAACTTTTTAGTTATAAGAATGGCATCATCCTCCTCAGTGTTGCTATCTACTTTGATATAATAGAAAGTGTTAGCTTTAAAGGAAATGGTCTTCTTCTTTTTCTATCACCTATGTTAGTTCTTCTTTACATAATTTTTTGTTCATAAGTAATAAGAAAACCAATCAAGTGATCAATATAATAAATAGATAAATCTTTAGATTCAAAGATAGCAGTTACTTTGGCATGATAGATTTTGAGTTGAGAGAAAATATTTATATCCAGATCATGCCTTTGGTCCTAAAAAGAGTTACAAAAGAAATAAGAAAGGTGAAGGAAAGTAAAATAAAGAAGATTTTAATCAAAACCTTATAGTGCTTACTGAAAGAGAAGATAAAGAGCTTCCAACTACATCCATCAAGGTATGTACACAAAGCTCCCAATTATAATATGATTTTTAGGATGATCCTGAGGTAAACAATCTATCTTATTCAGAGATATCTATTATCTTTGATGAATTAGTGGATAATTATAATAAATTAAAAAATAAATACATTTCCACTAAAAGAAAGTCTAGAAGATCTTAAGTAAATCTTGGCACTTTGATGAAAGAGAATGAGTCACTTTATTAGATGTTTAGAAATCTCATGATATAATTTGCTTCATTGAAAATAAAGTATCTACATTGAATACCAAAGTAATTGATTTGCTAAGTGATTTATCTAACACCTCTACATCTTACTATCATGATGAGTTTATTTTAAAAATTAAAATTTTAGAAGCTAAAAATAAAGTATTGCAAAATGAGTTACTATCTAGAAGTAACTTTTAACATTATTTAAATATTAAGATTGAATGTTTAAAAAGGTGAGAATACTAATATTAGAAGTAAATTATATTTCAATGTTTTATCTTCTATAAGTTTTAGTTGCTCACATACTTTACATTCAAATCCATCCATGTCTTGCAAGTAATATTCAAATTATTCACATACTTTAAATAATTGTACATCTCACAAGCATGTTAGTTCATTCTATAAAATTAATCCTAGAAGTTATAACTCATTTATGCATGCTTTGCCAAAAGTTACCTGTACTTGTTGTTGTAAACAATGTCATGTTTTATATTTTTGTTCATTTAAGAGATCCATGCAATTAATTGCTTCATCTTCATATATTTGGATTTTTAAGGGAACTAGTTTGCCTTGCCCATCATCTACTAATTCTAATATTTATATTTCTACTAATGTTATAGGATCCAAGCTTGCTAGGATACCAAAATCTTGAAAATGAGACTGAATTACAGGTTCGTCTTCATAAAGGACCAAAAATGGCAAGTGATACATGTATACTAATGCAATATTAAAATGCCTAAAGGTATATATTCAAATTAATATAAAAAAGGAATGGTATGAGATAACACATTTTATATTTTTAATTTATCCCTTCCCTATATGTTTTAAATTCCTTAGATTAGTTAAGTTTCATTCATGCTTAACAAATCTATATAAGCTTCATGTTCTATCTTTTTAAACGAATGAAAAGTTTCGAAACATAATTTGAAAATTTTTTTATAAATTCTATGAATTTCAAATATTGTTTAGTTTATTGTAACTTTATCATTTTTATAGATTTTATGAGGTTTATAATATTTTTTCCAATGAGTGTTTTCATTTATCATGTTTATATTCATATTTTAAAATTCTTTAAAATTCATGATATGTAAATTTAGTTTCTCATCCTATGTACATTTTTTTAATCTTTAAACTAGATTAGTTTCTAGGGTTGAAGATAAAATGCTTTAATAAATTTGATCTCTTATGCCCCCTTCAATAAATTATGATTTTTTATTAGTTTATTAATTTCATAAAAATTATTGAACATATATTTTGTGATCCATAGCTCAATATGCTTAATTTGAAACTCATCATTTCCTTATATAGTTCATGAGTATTAATTTTCTTTAGTTGATGTTAAAAAAATGGATATGATTTAAAAATTAGCTTGTATGCATCAATTTTGAATAAATTTGAAACTAGTTTTGTGACTCATTTTGCATGATTAGAAATTCTTTTTGTAATATATATATATATATATATATATATATATATATATATATATATATATATATATATATATATATATATATATATATATATATATATATATATATATATTTAAAAAAAGAAATACCACTATATGATAAGAGTTCTAGGTCCACAAGGTAGAAAAGAATATTACAAACTTCTAATGTATGCCAAATCATGGTCTCCATGATGAGCATTTGTAATGATGCTACTTAGAGTTGATGAGAAGAGAGGCTCATCTAGGGAGGTCCCCAATTCTCTTGT
Source organism: Cymbidium sinense (assembly GCA_021442155.1). NCBI lineage: Eukaryota > Viridiplantae > Streptophyta > Magnoliopsida > Asparagales > Orchidaceae > Cymbidium > Cymbidium sinense. The sequence continues at coordinate 24,572,737 of CM038229.1, forward strand.
ATTATCTATATTCAATGTTCATGAAATTTATAATTTTTATTCGTTATTCATTAATTAACATTTGATACAATTACATTTGATTTGATCATAAGATATTTTTATTGGTATTTTATGTTGTCATTATCTTCAAAAATATTATCATTTGACTGATTAAATGTAGGATATCAAATTTCTTCAAATTTTACTAAAATTTTATTTTAGAGGCATGTTTGTATCTATCTTATCCTTAATTATATATATATTAAAAGTTAGTTTCATATAAAAACAATTTATATGTTGGTTTAAATTAAATAATGGGAGAATATCAAACATCTTAATCTTTAATAATTTTAATTTTTATCATCACATGCTTAATTTACTTTTATACATTATTAAGGGGGAGAATTTTCTTGATATAACCAGCTTCTATTTTATTATGAACCTTTTGTTGTTGTCAAAAGGGGGAGAATATTGATGTTGGTGTATATCATAGGTAATGCTGGTTTGACTTTTAATTTCTCATATATGCATTTAGTTAGGGGAGAAACATCTTTTTATTATTATAATTACCCTTCACATCAACATCGATTTGTCATCATCAAATAGTGGGAGATTGTTGACCACACACCTTATGTATCTCACCATTTGATTTGATGATAACAAACCTTATGTAATAAGAACTAATTATTTCTTTACAGGATAAATTTACCACATTAATCATTATAAATGTTATTCTTCATTTAGATCTATATTGATGATAAATATATATTCTTGAAGCTACTAATTATTTATTTCTAGTGTTTCAAGAAATTAACTAGACTCAACTTACTTAGTCAAATTGGAAAAGTCATATCGTGTGGACTAGAATAGTTTACAATACTAAGGAAGGTAAAGAGATCCTTATTACTTTTGGAAGTCCTTTCTTTGTAATAGAGTGAACTATGATATATGTGAAAAAAAAAAAGAATTTATAATGAGAGTTTAAAATCATACAATTGCATTTTATATTTTTAATTTTATAAAATTCACTAATGATAAAAATAAAGGTGTTCATGTTTTGTATGTTTGTTCATTTAAGAGGTAGCAACTATCTTTATTGTTCCAAAGTTACTTCAAACCTTAGATTCAGAGATTCATGTATGGTCGGTTGCTACTAAGCTCCTCTTGCTCCATGCACATGTCCATGTGGTTCTTAAGCATATTAATGTCCTCTAATCAAAACTCTAATCCATACATGAACTTTGGGTTGTTCTATCGAAGTAGAACTAAATGGGCTATTTCAAACCTTAGATTTAGAAATAGTAATTACTTTGGCATGACTTCTTTTATTATGTCAGATATCTTCTTCTCTTTACCTTAGGAATGTGTAAGGATGCTTATATTGGAAATAGCTCCTCTCCTTGCTCTATTTACCTTTGATACCCGAAAGCTTCCTCTCGAGAATATTTTTGTTTTATTTCTTCCATTATTCCACATCACTTATGAACCTCTGGTTTTGGGCTATCTTTACCTCACTTGAACTAAGCTATGATTAGTCCTAATCAATTTGAATGTAGCCTGTGAGTTAGGCTAACTCAACATTAATTTGGGTTCGATGGTTCTAATTAGTTTGAAACTAAATTGATTTAAATTGATTAAAGTGATTCGATTAAATTTTTTTTTAATTAATTAACTTTTGATTTGGATTTCAATCAATGTCGAATATTTAACAAACAATTTGGAAGCCAATTGATTCATATTATATGAGGGTTGGATATGGTTTGAACTAGGTTTAGCTCAAATGTTCACATTTGGTACATTTCAGTTTAGCTTGATTTTGATTAGGCTAAGCATGATAAATATTTATTATTCATTCATTTTATTAATAATTAGCTATCCAAATCAAATTTAAGATGATTCATGAATTAAACAAACTCATTTAAATTAGGTTTAGGCACAAACACCTTATTTTAATTCACTTAAGTATTTGGTTCCTTTGGTTTAGCTTGGTTTGTTCTATTTAATGGACTGGATATAAGTTTAGGCTTTAATTGATTTAGCTAAGTATTTAGGATGATTTAGATCAATGAATTTCATTTTATTTGAGGTTAAATTTGAATGCAAACCCATTTTGACCCAAATTGGGCTTAATGGGTCAACATGGATTTAATTGGGTCAAATGATCAAATTGATCATTTGGTTGAATTATGTTTAATGATGATTTCCAAATGATTTTGGATTTTAGTTTGAGTTGTTTAATTTAAATTTAAGTTCACTAGGGTCCATTTAGGCCTATTTAGATCAAGTGATCTAATTAACCCAATTAAGACCTTATTTGATTTAGATTTGTTTTGATTCATTTTTAAACAAGTTCATTTGATGATTTTGAACTTTTGAAATGATTTAATTTAGTCAAATTTTGGTTGGCTAATCTTTGACCTAATGGGACAAACATAAGTCAACTATATATCAAATGGTTGACTATTATTTACTTATATTTGGATTTAGTTTTAGGTTCATTCATGTTCATATAGTGATTTCATGCTTTTTTATTTAAATCAACTTTCAGTTGTTTTGATTTTATTTGAATTTCTTTGAACTTAGGTGGTTTTGAGCTTAGGTAGGTTAATTACGTTGACCACATCAATTATTTTGTTCTAAGCTTAGTTAAATTTAGATTCAACTAAGATATATTTAACTTATTTATTTCTTTAAATTTGAGTTTATTTTGGGTTCATTTTAATTCAATTAGGTTATCTCAAATCCCAGAGAGAATCACTAGGATAGCCTAAGCTTTAAGGTATTGAGATTTGTTTTTAAATTTAGTTTTGATTTGTTTATACACTTGGTAACCAAGTGTAGTGTCCTAAGTGCCTAAATAAGAAATCCCTAATCTAAGATTAGGTATCCTAATCAATAGGATTGAAGATGATGTTAAACCTCATACAAAAATGAGGTCAATAATGATGCTCCTTCTTTGAATTATTTTTCATATGTTTGCCAAGATTAACCATTGAGTGGTATGCAAATTGAGTCTCTTAAAACATTTAATGAATTGAATTAAGTTTTTATAATGAGATTTGTTGGCATGCATAAACAAGTTTGTGTGCATGACTTCATGACTTTGCAGCAAAAGTTTATTATGAATTTAGCTTAATTGGTTGTAAGATGGAAAAATATGGCAATATAATTTAATCCACCACCTTAAGAAAGTCATAAGCCTTTAACATTACTATTAAAATCATAACTATCTATTATTTTGAAAAGTTGTTGATGAAGGCATCTAGGTTCCAAAGCAAGTATCTTTTTAATTTAGAAAGAAGAAAATATTTGGGATGAAATAAAAAAATGTTTAACAATATACTTCTAAAAAGATTGGAGAGATAATTGTAATCTCTGCTCTACCCTAAAAAGTACATCAAAATGAGGGATAATTAACACTAAATTAAGCAAATTAACTATTTTTTTTCAAAATCTAAAAAATTTTATTAATTCTAGGAATGACTTGATAAAATTTATTTTTTGAAGAAGGGTATTATAGCCAAACTCTTCAAGATGTATCTCTAATCATGGGTGAAACTCCTAACTAAAGCTTGAAGAAGTTAATAAAACTAGCAATCCATCTTGTCATCCTTTACATAGATATTTGTAACACATTATTAAAAATTATATTCCATTCAAGGATTGACTTGAATGTTAATGTAAAATTGAAAAAATTAAGATAATAATTAATTTCTTAGTAAAAAAGCTTTTATTAAATACATTTCTATATCTTTTGTACTCTTAGATCAAGATTTATTATGTTATAAAGACTCTAGCTCTACAATCATTTATTATGTATGCTTTGAAGATATATTAAATTATCAAAAAATTTAATACTTTTCACATAGCTATCTTTTATAGTTTTTATTAATGAAGAAATAGATGAAGTACCAGCTCACAAGCATTTTCAGGAGGAAGAAGAAGATTATGTCCCTACTTTTTCTTTGAGCCCTTGCAATGAAGCTTCCTCAGACCACTTAGGTATGTTTCTTCTTTTCCAAAGTTACTATTTCAATGGATTTTCTTTCATGGAAGGACCTTCCTATGTTAGTGTGCTCTCCTCCAATCTCCCCTCAGTTGAGACTATCGAACCTTCCATAGAACTCATTTTCCATCAATCCTATCATGAAAATTTTTGCTCTAGAAGTGATTCAAGTTTCCCAAACAAAATTGGTAGAAAGAATGGCAAGCGTGTATTGTTTATCTTTGATTTTGAAATTGCACTTCTTGCTGACCCCCTCAAGTTCACTTTTGTTAGCAAGTTTACTTATAAACGCCCCATGATTCACATCATTAGAAAGCACTTTGATGATCTAAAGTTGTTGGGTGAATTGGGCTTCTGGACAGTAGGCATATTGCAATCTGGTTAAGCAAGGAAAAAGACAATGCTTAATTATTTTCCAAAAACAAATTTTCATATAGAAAATATCCCAATGAAAATATTGAAATGGACACCTTCATTTAATTATAGTGTCAAGCCTCCTATTGTTCCCGTTTGGCTAAAGTTTCCAAATCTGAAATTGCATCTATTTAACAAATAAGTGTTGTATTCCTTTGCTTCCCCATTTGGAAAACCACTCAAATTGGACTTACCCACCTTCAACCTCTCTAGAGCATTTGCTACAAGAGTCCTTATTGAAATGGACATCATATCCCCTCATTCTAAGGAAATAAGGATTGGAATACTTACAAATGGATACTGCCAGCAAGGAATCATTGAACAAAAGCCTGATAACTAACCCAAATGTAGAATGTTTGACCATACTTTGGATGTTTGCTATGTGGATAATCCTTAGCTAAGAACCAAAGTACCTAAAATTGCTGGAGAATCTAAATCTAATCTAAATGTTGCCTCAAAGCCAGCCATTGTTACATCAAAACCCTCTAACTGAAATAAGAGATACTAATTTTAATGACACACCTGCTGAAATCCTTTCTCCCAGAAATGCTAATTCTAATGCACAGATGAATCTGTGCTTTTTTGATCCTCCTCCTTCTAGAAATTAGATGCTAAACAACTCACATAGGACAAGGATGCAAGATCGCAGAACATCCCTGAAACTGAATCTAAAATTTAGCAATCAGAACACACTCAACTTAAGGAACACTTTTCATTCCAAGCACAGCAGCATATAAACACTCAATAGCAACTTACTAACACCATTCATGATCTTGAGGATGAGTGGTTGATTCAAAAAATAAAGAAGAACAAGTATAAGGGCATAAGAGAGTTGAAACAAATAAGCTCAATGTTGCCAATCACATTGCAGGGTCTTCAACAACTGGAATTCTTGCCAATTGGAATGATGGGATTGATAGGATGACTACAAGAGCTTCTAAGGGCTCTAAGTTTTCCAAACATGACTAACCTCCTCACTTGGAACATTAGAGGTATTATTGATAAAGCATTCTCTAAGAGGCTACATTGCCTCATCAGAAACCACAAGCTCAACCTATTTGCTATTCTTGAGCCCCTTATTCGCATAGTTTGGAAAACTTCGGCAATATCCATAACATCCCTTTCAAGTTGATCTCATTTTGGATGACCCCAAATTCTTACATACTAGAATCACTTGCAACAATTATTCCATCCTAACCACCATAGTCAATGCAACTTCCACAAGAGTCTAGAAGAATGATTTGGTCCAATATCCATAACATCAGCAGAACCTGTTCTAATAGTTGCATTGTTGGTGAGGATTTCAATATGATCACTTGCACCAATGAAAATAAAGGAGGCAAAAAAACCAAATTCTACTATTTTGAATGAATTTGTTGAATGCATTGAGGATACTCAATGCTTTTATGCTGAATTTATTGGATCTCCTTTTACTTGGAATAGGGGGGTGAGTTTTTGAAAGATTGGATTGAATCCTTCTTAACACTCATTGGTTTAACACCTTCTAGAAAAATACTATTTTGCATCTTAATAGATCTTGTTTTGACCATGCTCCTCTCCTCTTTACTATCCACCAGCTTCAAAAACCAAAAAACTAGCCTTTTAGGTTTTGGAGCATATGGACCCAACATGGGCTGTTCACTTATTGCCTTCAGGATGCTTGGAAGTTTGTTATTGTTGACCCTTGGATAATGCAATGGAATCTCCACAAAAACCTGATAAACGCACTAAAACATTAGAACTGGAACGTGTTTGGTGATATTCACAAATTGGTGAGCAACTAAGATCTCAAAGTTATTGATTTAGAATTGAAGCACATTGACAACTCCTCACCCCTTCTTGAAAAAGATCTTCAAGAAGACGGAATTAAGCTAAACCTTTTAATTGCTATGGAGGAGGATTTCCTAGCTCAAAAAGCTACCACTATAATTCTAAAGGAAGGAGATAGAAATACAAGATACTACCATGCTTAAATTAAACATAAAAGGGAAACCAAGGCTATATAACCAAAATCAAATTCAATCAAAATTGGCTAATTAGGATGGATGGCATATTCAATGATCGTATTAACTACTTCAAAGCACTTTTTCAAGCATAGCAAGTGAATCTTGATTCATTCAAGGAGGACCACTTAAAGTCCCAAGTCTTGGGGATCGATTTTCCTAATCCTACTCAGCTTCATCTAGAAATTGAAATTTTGGATTTTCTCAACTCATTAAATGGATTTAAAGTAGCAGGCTCTGATGGTTTTACATCACATTTTTATCAATTCTCTTAGAATTGGATTAAATATGATATCATAACTGCTATTTAAGCTTTCTTCAATGGCAAGGACATGCATAAATTCTTCAACTCTACTACTCTCACCTTTATTCCCAAGGATATTAACAAATTTGATTGGGATGGGTTTAAGCCTATTAGCCTATCAAGTGTTATCAATAAGATCATCAGTAAATCCTAACCATTAGAATTCAGCCCATTCTTTCAAATCAAACTACTTTTGTGAAAGATAGAAATATTGCTAAAAATATCTTATTGGGCCATGAGCTACTCCTAGACATTGATAAGAAATGCAGGGGGGAAACCTAATTATCAAACTTGACATAAGGAAGGCTTTTAACACCGTAAATTAGAGCTTTATCTTGGCCAATCTTAAAGCAAGAGGATATTCTAATGATTCTTATTCTCTCATCCAAAGAGTGTTATCCAACTATTCTCTTCTCATTAATTGTGAATCACATGGCTTCTTTCAAGCCTCTAGAGGAATCAAACAAGGGGACCCTCTCTCACCTTATCTCTTCATCCTTGCCATTAACTACCATTCCAGAATGGTGGAAGATGCACACTCTAAAAGGAAATCATTAAGATACCACACCAAAAGAAAAGTTAATGTAAGCCATCTTGCATTTGTAGATGATTTAATTCTTTTTAGTAATGGATCTAAAACTTTCATCGAATGCATCAAGAAAATCTTGGATAAATTTGAATCCATCTCTAGACTGACCTTCAACAATGCCAAATGCCTTTTCATTAAAGAAATATTCTGTAGCTCTAAACCTAATTGGATCAAAGTTACTACAAGTTTCACTCCCTCTCAACTTCTTCTTCACCACCTTGGAGTCCAAATCTTCAAAGGTCAATCCAAGGCTTTCTATTTTGATAGGATGATCAACAAAATTTAGAATAAAATATCCTCTTGGAATAATTCATTTTTATCTACTGGTGGCAAAATCGCATTGCTTAAAAGAATTCATGGCTCTATTGAACTTTTCAAATTACAAACCATAAGTATTCTAACCATTGTGCAAAAGAAAATTGAAAGAATTTTCAACAGATTTCTTTGGAGTGGTCACAAGAGGATGGTTCATTAGCTTAGCTAGAAGAAAATCTATAAGTTGAAATCTGATGGTGGTCTGCGACTTAGATCCATTTCTAAAACCTTTACTATCAACCAAATAAAGCTATGGATTAAGGTTAGAAAAAAAAATTCTCTTTGGGAAAATTACCTTCACAGCAAATACTATAAAAATAACCAACCTTCCAGGGTGCTAGCAAAGCAGTTGGACTCTAATCACTAGAAACTCTTGCTAAATAATAAAGATGTTGCTAAGGACAAAATTTTTTGGAATTTTGGAGCAAAGAATATCAGCTTTACCTATGACAAATGGCTTCCCTCTGGTATTTTATCTAAACTTTGCTCTTTCCCCCATCACTCACTCTCTTACCATTTTAGATTTTTGGGAGGAACACAAGTGGAACTTACCAGAGCTAAAGAGACACCTCAATGATGGTATTGTCAAAGAAATTAGTAGGATCCCAATTTGCCAAGATGAATTTAATGTGCTTTATATAAAATTCCATAAGGGAATCTCTTCCATCTCTAAATGTCTATCAACCTGTATTAGACCACCCTAAACAGATTCAACAAAATTGCCTACTTTTTGGAGTTCTACCATAAAACTAAGCATTTCCTTCCATTGCTAGAGAGCATGGAATTATCTCCTTCCACATATGATATCTTAAAGCTAAAAGGTTTAAGATTAGCATCCATCTACCATCTATGCAAACTTGAAGAAGAGAGCATTCATCATTTGTTCATTACCTACAAAACTAGTTTCTCTATATGGATGGATCTCTAAGCTACATATAAGATTGCACCTCCTTATTATGAAGCACTAAAGGACTATTTAAAACCTTGGGAAAACATCTGGAAGCACAAATCTGATTCAAATTTTTTGACCTAATTTTTGGATGAGGTTAATTTAAATTATGAAATCAGTAATTATGATGTTATAATTCTAAATAGGAATCTCCTAATTCAATGATTAGGCCACTATACCTAGTGGCCTAGGGAATCTTCCTTGGGTTTAATCTAACCTAATTGGCTTAGGTGGACTCAACCCAAATTTAAATTTTGGATTAAATCAAATCAAATCCAAATAAATCAAATTAAAATTAAACTAAAAAAATGAACCAATTCAAAACTAGACTAAAATCAAAAGTAGTTAATCCATTTGGCATAGGTTTGACTTAGGTGAGTCCCACCAAGTCAAAGGTAAACCCACCAAGAATTTGGCCAAATTAAATCATTCCAAATGTTTCAACTGATCAAATAAACATGTTTTCTTATGAATCTAAAAAAATTCAAATTCATTTGGACCTTAATTGGGTTCATTAGACCACTTAGTCTAAATAACCCTAAATGGGTCCTATTGGGTACAAACCCAAATTAAATTAAAATCAACTCAATTTAATTATTCAAAATCATTTGGAAATGATAATTAAACACAATCCAACCCATCATTAGGTCTAATTTGGTCAAATTGGTCATTTTACCCAAATGAAACCCAAACTTAACCCATTAAGCCCACTTTGGGTCAAATGTGTTCAAATTGAAATCCAAATGAAATTAAATGAAACCAATCCCTCCAAATAATTTCACACATGTGATCAAGTATGATTGGAGTCCAAACCCAATCCAATTGAGTCAAATTGATCATTTGAACCCAATTGGAATCAAACTCAACTCATTTAGGTTTAAATGGTTTGAAATGAAATGAAATCCAAATTAATTGACATATAAATGAATTAATTAAATCAACACACAATCAATCATCAATTAAAGATGATTGAACTCAAAATTACATGAATTAAATTAAAATTAAACACTTTGAATCCAAATATTTGGTTCGAATTCAAATTTCCAATCCAAGTCAAATCGGTTTAAACTTGAACTCAAACTCATAAAGAGTTTGATGTATGAAGGCACATATTAGTCTAAGAGATTTAAAAGTGATTCCAAAAGTAAAAGAAAATGAAACAAAGAAAATGAATGGAGATTTTTTACCAAGAGAAGATTCCTCCCCTTTTTCTTCATGAAAATGACTTGAATTTATCCATGTAGCCTTGGACTTTGATTACTTCTTAAGATAATAATTCTAAAGGAAGAAGATATAGGTTAAGGCTCAAGCCAAAGAGAATTTGGCTTCCTCCAAGAAGAAAATAAAGGAGAAGCCAAGAAAAAAAAAAAGAAGAGCCAATGGCTCTGCCAAGGAGAAAAAAAGGGTAATTGCCTTCCTCCACTGGATTCCATCATCCAAACTTGATCACAAGGCTAAGGGGGATCGAATCCACCCCCTGGCCAACCTTTCTATCATTAGTGGATGGAATCCAGCCACCTAGAAAGCCAAAAAGATGCCCTTCAGCCATACATGGAAAGAGTGGAGGGAAAGCCAATTCCCTCCCTCTTTTCATCCTAAATTGTTCACTAAGGCAAGAGATGAAGGACGAGACCCTTCCCCTAACTCCTTACTACCCGCATGCTAGAAAACTAATGGAATCCGAGATCCATTAATGGTGAAATCTAAGGGAGGGATTTGTTCATCAAATTGAACATTCCAACATGTTCTAAAGGTTGAGGTGACCTCAAACGAATCACCACCTCATCCCCTCATAGCTAGGAGGGCGAAGAACATCTAACGCTGCCAGATTTTGATCTAATGTTGGTCTAGGGAGAAATCCATGGGGAAGTAAGCTGTGAAATTGCATACACACCTTCATCACATCGAGGTGAAACTAATGGAGTTGATTCCACCAATGGTGATCATCATAAATGAGGTACGCACCACCACCAATCCTTCAAGTCTTCAATTTTGGCACTTTTTGAAACAAAATTGATCCCCAAGTAGATCAAACTACATGGATGGGTTGTAAAATGATCGTTGACCATTTTGCAATTGAAAATGAATCAAAAATTACTGACGATCACTTGAATTTTGGTGAAAATGACGGACGATGTCCACCTTTCATCGGTGATCTGTCAGATCTAATCTCCTCCATTTGATTCATCTATTTGAAATGGACAGCCATAATTTAGTTAGATGATCCAATTTTATCATTTAAAGACTCCACAGATCGAATCGGGACTGTCTGATCTTCGATTGGATGGTCAAGATTCATCCCACATGGCACCAATTTTGACGTAGATGCCACACAGGATCCATGTGGCCAAATCATGCCTCACCATGTGGCGATGGCGTCTTGGTGGCTGCCATGTCAGTCCACTATTATAAAATGAAAAACCCCCTATTTAATTAAGTAAAAATTAATTAAAAATCATAAAAAATTTAAAAATTCATAGAAAAGCAAATACAAATCCAAAAATTACAAACTTGGGCTCTATTGATTCATCTTGACTAGAGGAATCCATTAAAATAAAATCCCCAATTAATTTTGGATATTTTAGCCTTAATTTGGGTTTAAATGATCATTAAACTATAATTAATCACAAACCATTAATTAAATTGAAATGAAACTTTGGGGAACTAATATTGATGTTAAAACACACATTAAGAAAAGTTTTCATGAATTATTGTAATGTAATTGATGAGAAATAAAATTTCAAATCATAGACCTCAATTTGAATTAAATAAATTATTGTAAAATAAATTAACTCATGGAAATGAATTAAATAACTTTAAATCAACTTAATGAACCCTAATGAACATAAAAACACTAATAAAATTCATTGGAACTTACTAAATCACAAAATGGCTTAATTATGTAATTAATTGAATTAAATGATTTAAATATTTAATCAACAAATAATTAAATAATAATAAATAAATCAAATGTCCAAAAGTTATGAATAAATTTTTTTGGAAAAATCTTTCAGAGAGAAATCAATGAAAAATAAAACCCCTAAATGACCTTCACTAAATTAGGCCTAATTTAGGTTTTAATGAAATAATTAAAACCTTAATTACACTTTAATTATGAATCTAATCAAGGTGAAACTTTAGAAACATGAAATTGGCATGGAACCCCACTTTCCATAAAAATTTCAAACCTAATTAACCTTTGGATTGGGAATACCTGAATTTCCAAATTCCTAAATCAATATGAATTAAATAATTAATAAAGAAAATTCATAAATTCATCAAATCATGAAGTAATTTGAACTAATCTTAATCAAACATAAAAAAATATTTAGAATCATTTTCCAACATTCTAAATGAAAGAATTTAATCAACTTTGATACTTAAGAACTAATGAAATTAATAAATCATATTAAGAGTAATTAAACCTTAAGTTAATAAATTCACAATCAAACAAACATTTAATGAAATCTTTAATTTACAATAAATCTACCCTAAGAATGAATTCAAACATTAACCTAAATGCCTTAGGTTAACATAGATCAAATCAAATGAAATCAACATAACTTAATCTAAAACACTAATGCAAACCAAATGAAACAAAATCAAATAAAATAATTCAATTAAATAAAAAAGAATAAACTAAATCAAAAATGAAAATTAAATCAAATTAAAAGAAATGAAATGGAAAATCAAATTTCCAAAGAAAAGAATTAATCCAAAATCCAAATTGAATTCATACCCAAGCCATCTAAATGAATTCAAAAGGATTAATTATGATATTAAGGATCTTAGTTAGACCTTAGGGATGGATCTTCATCATAGGATGAAGGTTTCATTCCATTGGAAGTTAGGATGTTGAATAGAATAGATTTCACCCAAATGTGGGATTCATTATACTCTTCATTCTTGAAAACCTAAACTTCAATTTAACCAAATAAAAGTGAAATAAAAATGAAAATAAATCACTAAATAATTTGAATTAAAACCATCCAAAGGTAAAACTCAAACAAACTCAAAAACTCCAAATAGAAACTTGAACTAAAGAGGCCTAGCAAAGTCTTTTTATACAAGTCTATTTACTTCACACACTAGATCATTAAGTCACGGACTCTAGACTTAGGTTAGGTCATTCTATGATTCTTTATGATTCCATGAAATGTGTTGTGATATGATATGCTTCACATGTCTTTGTGGTAGTGGTATGCCATTTGCATGTGAAGATTGACTTTCTTTAGATGATAAGACTTTCTTTTAGATCTCATTTTCATATATAAAAATGTTATCCTTAAGCGATAGATGTGGGCTTGATAAACCTAATGCTAGATATTTATAAAATATAATTGATGTGTGCTATTTGTATTTTGCTAACATTTGTTTTGCAGGGCTTAAGAGTTAATTTTGAAATCAAAATGTAAAATTAAGCTTAGAATTAGGTTAAGATCTATGGGGTCTTGGATTAACAAGAGCTGACCTTACTAGAAGATAGGTGCAGTGGCCCCCTGTGAATCTCAATAGATGTCCCTAAAGAAGGAGACTATCCTGAAAGAAAACTGATAGATCTAGACTTATAGTTCTAGGCTGAGCTATATAAGGGCAAAGCTCGGGTGACCATTTGCTCTTTCTTCCAAAATTTACAATGGTACTCGTCCGCATTAACCTTTTTATTAAATTAAATTGGCTTAATTTATTTTGGGTGCACAATAGAATCAACCTGCTTTCCTAAGTTTCTTTCTATATTGTTCTTTCTTATGATTGAATACTTGGACAATTAGCCTCATAGAGAAAATTAAAGTTCATACCCAACTTAAATTTAAACAACTGAAACAAAAATAAATAAAAATTTGAAACTTCATATAAATTAAATCCTTAGGAAAAACATAAAATCAATTAAAAATAATTAGGTCTTGAAACCATAAAATCATATTACTCTAAATCTTTGAATGGGCACCTCAAGCATTGCACATAAGGAGCATTTGATTTGTGAGGATGACCACCTTCTTGGGAAAGCCTATCTTCTATTATTGATTTGGCCCATAACCATTTATAATTAAATGGAATGTAGGCATAAAAATGCATACCTAAGACCTTAAATGAATCTTGAATCAAAATATTTAAAATCTAAAAATCTGCATTAGTTAGAAGCATTTTATACTCTATTATTGATTAGGGAGTGAGTCTAGGATCTTCAGATTTCTTCCCTAAAATGTAACAATCCAGCCATATTGCATTCATAAGACTTGGCATCATGAATTTAAAATTCACTTAGGTGGTGTTAGCTAGCAACCCTGTCTATTGTAAGTCCAAAAGAGTCAGGGATATGCAAGTTCCCTCAAGTGAGAGGAATGGCTGATAATTCCTAAAATGAAACTAAGTCCAACATCTGACATGTGTTAGAAGCGCTTGTAGACTAGGTTCTGAAGCATCCTTCTTGGAATAAGTCTTCAACCCTAGGCATTTCTACAGTCTTGTGCTGCTAGAATCTAAGCCCTAAATTTTTATGGAAATATCAACTCAATATCTAAATTAAAATTCCAAATTTTAAAGACTAATGATAGGATATTTAAAGTGCTTACTAGGCATCCCAGTATCAATAGGCATTTTCTACTTCTTCCCATTTGGCTTCTGAAAATAACTTTCTCCACTTTGGAACAATCCCAATTGAAATTCCAAAATTTAATCCTTTGCAAACCAACTTAGAATCCTATAGAAATAATAACTTATTTCTTTAATCAAGAGTATTCTTAGGAAGAAACCGTTATTCAGATGTAATTAACTATAGGGGCTTGCCTCTATAGGGAACCATGAACCTAGTTTAAAATAAACCTTATTCTACCTTCCATGTAGTTCAAGGAAAAATTCTATGATACACAAAAGACCAATTAGCCTTAGGAGTCTTTTATTAAATGATCAAATCCATTATAGGATAACTTGTTTATCTTCTGAGATAATATTTGTATTCTTTAATGATGCATTTGATCATCCAAATAAAAAATTTCTAAACTCTATATGGTATCACAAATTTTTTCCACAAAAGTGTGCCCTTCTTCTCATTATTTTGTCTTTTATTTGGATGGCTAAAAACATAATTAAACATGAAGGCAAGGATTTCAACCCAAAGAAGATTTTATCTCACATTAAAAGCCATATATCCAAGCTATTTACAGCTCAACTTCTCTGCAATTCACCCATCAATGCTTCTAAGGTTACTTCCATATATTGGAAAAAGCCTGAGCAGGGATCCATCAAGTTCAACATTGATGGGAGTTACACATCTCAAATGGCAGCTCGCATTGGTGCCATTTTTAGGGAATGTCAAGACAACTGCATTTATAACTTCTCCTCTCAAACATTAGTGGATAATTCCATCTGTGCTAAAACCCAAGCTTACCTCACTGCTCTCAAAATTGTTATTGCCTTGGATATCACTAATATATAGATAGAAATAGACTACGTAAACATTTGTAAGTATGTTAATAAAGAAATATCATCCTTTTTGGCATCTTACTTACGTTATTAGACATATTCACCTTTTGGTATAGCAGATGAATTTACAAATCAATCATATTAAAAGAGAAGGAAACATACCTGCAAATTACATAGCTAAATTGGGGGCTTCCCTGGAAGAGCATCTCTTCTCATCAACTCCATTCAGAACCATTGCAAATTCTCTTCATGGAGACCTCCTTGATTTGCCTTACATTAGTAGTTTGTAATTTTCTTTTCCCACCATTTGGGTTTTTAACTCTTATCATATAGTGGAATTTATTTTATTAAAAAAAAGATGAAGTACGAACTCAAGTCCATGTTGATGGTGTATGTTATCTAAGGTTTGAGTGAAGAATCCTTACATTTATTTACAAAAGAAATGTTAAAGGACATTAAAGGAAAAGAGCATTCTGAATAAATTTAGAAGGTATAATTCAGGAGTGATAAAACATTCCATTATTTAATGATTATGGCTAAAGATAAAAAACATATCATTTTTAAAATTCTTGATAAAAATTCAACAAGTGACAATCAAAATCTTAATAAAAATATGACAAATCCTAAATTATCAAAATCATCACTAAGAGTTCAATACTAACAACACAATGTTGACTACAAAGTCTTATCACATTTAAAGTAATGTTTTGCATTTTGAAGTATTTATTATGTTGTAATTTATCACCTCTAATGCATTAGATCCTAATTAAGACCTTAATTAAACCAAAAGTATTTTAATATTCTTTTATTGAATAAAAATTAAAAGATTGTGCCCCCTTAAAAGGCATCCTCACTATTGCCTTTGTAGATAATGATCTTTGTCAAAAACCATAAGTCATGTTAAGCCTTTGAATGTGATAGCATTGGTCGATGATAATACTTTTTATAGGATCTTAGTAGACCTTAGTCATCAACAAATGACATGATAGTTTGAACTTTATACCTGTATCACTATATAAAAAAATTTAAGTTGAGAGATAAATTAATACTTTAAAAACTTTAATAAAAATGCTAGAAGACTCTCCATTCTATTATTTTACCATTACATTATAGTGAATTTAAAATTGAAGCAAAATTCTTTATGAGTTATGCAATTACCTCTATTTATGTTTTATTAGGATGACCATGGCTTTATGAGAATGAGATACTGCCACATAATCTTTGCCATTGCATCAAATATACTCATGGAGAAGAACTTTTATTAAGGGTAATTTTAAACCTACTTTTGATTGAGATTATTTTATATTATGATGTTGAGTATTTTATTCCTAAAAAGAAATTAGTGCACATTATAACACTTCAACCAATGTTGATTATAAGCTAGATTCTCTATCTTGTATTTTTTATGTCCTCAAAATAAGTAAAATAGTAAATTTCTCAAAGACAAGGTCAAGAATTGGTATTTCATATTTTAGAAGATAATTTCATTCCAACACTCCCTTCTAGGAATTTTTTTTATGATAGTTCCTCTTATGATTCATATAGGGAAGTCAACATGCCAAAAATTAGCATGACTTTTTGGAGATACTTTGTAATCTAAAAGAGATTCAAAGAATGAAATGCTTCTTGGTGTCAATGTATTACCCTGATTTCAAGCACCACAACTTTGCATGCATCATTTATTAGAATAAGCTTTAGATATTACTCTTTATTTTATGCATTTTTATTAAGATATTTCAACTATTAAGATATATATTTTGTATTTTGAATGACAATTTACATACACTCTAAAGAATAATAGAAATAAAAAACTATTATTTTATACTATCTTAGATGACAAATGGAAATCTTATTCAAGTTTGAACCAAGTTATTTAAATCAAATGGAGAATATTTTTTTTCATTTTGCACATCTCCTTTAGTGATAAGATTTTTTTTATGGGAAATTAGGGAAATTTTCTTGCCACAAAAAAGAATACAAAGTCCTTAGAAGGGAAAAATCTCTAAGCTAATGCTCAAAGAGCTACAAAAAGACCTAAGGAGATAAGCCCCCTAGCTAATACATTTGAAAAAGAAATAAAGCTAAACACAAAGGATATAGAGGTCCATAATATAAATTCCTTGAGATTAGTAGCAACCTCCCTCTGCTCCTTATAAAACCAGCACAAACTAGCAGTAAAGGTCTCCCAACCTACACCAGGAATCATCCTATGTTCCTGAAGAAGCCAGCACAATCCAGTAGCAAAAGTCTCCCAACCTGTATAAGGGATCTGCAACTCCTTTAGTGATAAGATGTTTATAGAATAAAATGCTTCTTTGAAGGAGGTACAAATACCATGCAAGAATATGCCTTAGATTATGGCAACTAGCATTCAATAAAGATAAACAAGGTCTCAAGTTTCATGGCAAACTCTTGTCTCATGAAAATTGTAGCATCATTTTATTATTATTTTTTTCATAAATGATGATAGCGAGGACCTTAAAAAAGTAAATGATGATCAATGTGCTCTTAAATTAAGAGAAGGCACACCCTCCACTATTGATGAGTCAGTTGAAGTAAATTGAGGCACTAATGACAAGCCTCATCCTATTTTTATTAAAAAATTAACATCAAATGAGCTAAGATAATAAATTTTCTTAATTTAAAAAAAAAACACTATGATTGGTTTAGATGAAATTATTCTAAAAGGCTAGGCTTTTCCCCTGAATAGAATTTCATAAATTGTTAATTAATCTTAATGTTTCATCTATAAAGTAAGCTTCAAAGAAGATATGACCCAAAATTGTAAATAAAGTTATTTAAGTAATAGAAAAACTTGTATAAGTTTGGTTTATTTGGGAAGACCAATATCTTAGCTAGATAGCCAATATTATCATTATTTTAAGAAAGAGTGAACAGATGTGAGTCTATGTTGATTATAAGGATTTAATTATGCTTGACTTGAAGTTGAATTTTTTTATGTATTTCTAAAATAATAATGGACATAGCACTTACTAATTCACTATTATCTTTCATGGATAGCTTATATGAATACAATAAAATCAAAATGGTCCTTGATGATGACTGTTATATAGCTTACAAAACTTTAATATGAATTTATTTTTATAAAGTTATGTTTATTGAATCTAAAAGGGTATGTGTGAATATTAATGTTTAATGACTTAAATATTTGAATAACGACTGCATCATGAAGTAGAATGCAACATTGAAGATATTATTATTCAAAGTAAAAGTATCAATGATCATATATTCAATCTTTCACCTATTTTAAAATAAATTTAAAGATTTGGTTTAAAAATGAATCTATTAAAGTGTGTCTTCAAAGTTTTATCTAAAAAAATCCTTGGGTTATTGTTTATCATCAAAAAAACTAAAATAGGCCTCATAAAAATAAAATCTATTCTCAAAATGGTACTTCTTAATTTTCCTACTAAATTTATATCTTTAGAAGAAAAATACATATTCTTAAGAAATTCTTCTTAATATCTTTAGCAGACGTATCTATTTGCTACTTTAGCTAAAAAAGAATATCCATGTTCATTCAGACTAGTGTTGTCAGGATGCTTTTAAATGTATTAAATAATATCTTTTACATCTTATAATAGTAACATTTTAAACACTTGAGCAACTTTTAATTTTTGTAGAAGGTAGCTTTTTTCTAATCAATTGGGGCATTACTTACACCACATAATAAGAAACAAATATATCATTCTTTTTACTATCTTTGTCATTGATTCAGCTTTATAAGAGAAATTATTATCATATTAATAAACATTGGCATGCATTTACCTAAGTAATTTAAAAATAATGCCATTACATGTTATCTCATAATTTTTTTTAAATTTATTAAGTTAATATTATTATCTCTATGAGCCTTCACATAATATTCTAAGTTTTGATGATCATAAATATTTCTAGTTGAAAAATTATTTTCACAAATCAGTTGTGTGTGAAGATTATGGTAAACTTTCAATGTAGGAACTACATATAAGCAACCTAATAAATATTCACTATGAAAGCATGAACAATGGTTTATTTTCTAAAGCTTGATCAAGAAAGAGGTCATGAAGACTACAAACAAGGAATGGTTGATGTTAGAAGACCCAAATGAAGTTTAAATGTTGTGTGTTCATGTCCAGTATTCATATTTTGTCTTCATGTATTTTGGCATGTGAGTTATAAAAAATTACTGAGCTCACACACATCAAAGAGAATATAAACTAAAATTATAAAATTAAAATTTTCATAAAAATAATATGGTATGATATAAATTATACTAGATGGATGCCACTCTGATAGATTATAACATAATTTGTATATGATTAATCAAGTAAGATGAATTCAAAACAAAAATCTCTAAACCTTTGGGTAGTTTTATCTGATAGATTATATCTAGTTATGGTATCTAATCAGGAAAGAAGGATGCCACTCTCTCTCCAAGGTATTAAATAAAATTTTTGCAACAAAAATCATATACAAATTCTTAACTAGAATAAAATATCAAGTTAAACCACAAGATTCAAAAGTAAGGTGAAAGAAAAGAACAACCAATATGAAAGTGCAACCTTACCAACACACAAGTTTTTAAGGAAAAAGAGAAGGAGAGAAATATTCCCACTTTTCTCTTAAGCTAAGCTCTGTTCTCTAAGTCTCCTATAATATTTCTCATTTTCAAGATATTGGCCATTCTCCTCACAAGGGCTATTTATAAGGAGAGAGCTGAATAAAAAATTAGAAAATTTAATTTTAGAAAAGTTGATCAAATCATATTATATGATCAGTTCATTTCTCAAGGATTAGAAACAATAGATGATGTGATTTTCCCAATAACTATCACTATTTGTACTATAAGATCAAGGGTCATTTTATATGAATTGTACAAACTATAATTTTAGCTTTTTATTTGCTTGTCTAGTACATCCACATCATATAATACAAACATAATAAGAAAACATTATTGATAAATGTGGTAAATTATGCTTGTATATAGGTATAAATGATTGTTATCAAAACATTAAAGTGTCCTTTGGCCTATTGGCATGCAATCATAACTTAATTTTCTTGTATCTTGATAAATATGGTGAATTATGCTTCTATATAGATCTAAATGCATGTTATCAAAACATTTATGTGTCCTTAAACACACATCCATCATTTAAGTCATTAAACCCACTACAAAGTTTTCTTTATGGCTTACAATGCAAAAGTCGTTGGCTCTTAGGGTTTCTTCTTATGCTTCGAAGCATTACCTCACCTAAGCCCATGTCCAGTACATTTGATGATCCAAGAAGTTTCTTGGATTTATTTGACCATTTAGCCAACTTCTTGGTTGCCTCCTTATTGATTGCTCTGAAGTCCAAATCACCATCCCTTTCATCAGAGCATGGCCAAACATGGGCATCTCAAGCTCAAAAGGGAGGGGGATCGTTCGATTATGATCCTTAAATTGTGATGAAGCTTTTGAGTGGAATAATTTTATTCTTTAGTGGTCTAGTAGGTTGGGATGGGCAAGGTAGTGCAAAATCAAACATGATATAACCTATGGGATAGATGACCAAAGTACCTCTCCTCGAATTCTGAAATTGAATCAATTAATTTCACCATATTCATCAAAATAATAACAATCATTTACCATATTTATCAACACAATTCATTGTGTGTGAGCTTAATAGTCTCATTATGCCCAAGCTTAAGGAATTCTAGGACTATTTCATACCTCTAAATATTCTAGTTTATAAGGTTAAAATTGGTTTATTCATAAAAAATTAACACTAACTCACTTGAATTAAAAGTGATTAGAAAGGTTTATATTGAATAGGGATTATATTGCAATGAATAAATTATTTGATCTCTTGCAAGTGTAATTCATTAAACATATTTTCTATTATTTATCACTATGAGATGAGTTATATCAATAGGACTCGACCTGACCTAATTGGATTAGGTGAACATAAAGTTGAAAATGTAATAGTATAATAAGGAGGAATGTGTAAGGATGCTTGGATTGGAAAGTACATGGCTGCCCAAAAATTGCCATTAACTAAAGATGATCATGCATAGTTACATAGGATGATAGCTCCTAAGCTCAAACGAAAAGAAGAGTGGCAGTTTAATATTCATAACTATCCATTAAACAAGATGTTCCTCAACACTACGCCCTTCTTTGCAAAACTATTTTCTTTCTTTTTGTCTTTTGGAATAGAGTTTTGATTAGAGGACAAACTGATTTGATGAGACCTATTTTTTACATTCATAGAAAATTAGATCAATACCATTTAAGGACTTCATTTTTTTACCTTTACCTTCTAATTGATAAAATTTCTTCTTTTTATATTTTAAGAAGTTTTGAACTTTCGAGTTATAAGTCTGATGTCATCATCCTTAGTTACTTTGTCGTGATAGAATCTGAGTTTGGAGCAATCTTTATATCTAGATCATGCCTTTGGTCCTAGAAAGAGTAATAAGAGAAATAAGAAAGGTGAAGAAAAGGAAATTATAAAAGATTTTAAACAAAGCCTTATAGTTCTTACTAAAAGAGAAGGAAAAGTGCTTCCAACTACATACATCAAGGTATCTACATGAAGCTTCCAATTACAATATGAAGTAAAGAATCTATCTTATGAAGACTTAACTTTGAAGAATTAGTGGATGTTTATAATAAATTGAAAAATAAATACATTTCCACTAAAAGAAAGTCTATAAGTTTTAAAGTAAATCTTGATACTTTCATGAAAGAAAATGTGTCACTTTTATTAGATGCTCAAAAATCTCATGATATGAATTATTTTCTTGAAAATAAAGTACCTTCATTAAATACCAAAAAAAATGATTTTTTAAGTGACTTATCTAGCACCACTACGTCCTGCAATCATGATGAGTTTATTTTTAAAATTAAAACTTTAGAAGATGAAAATAAAGTATTGCAAAATGAGTTACTATATAGAAGTAAAGCTTAACATGATTTAAATACTGAGATTGAAAGTTTAAAAAGCTGAGAATACTAATATTAGAGGTAAATTAAATGACATAGCTTTATCTTCTGCATGTTTTAGTTGCTCATATGCTTTACATTCAAATCCATCCATGTCTTGCATGAAATATTCAAATTATTCACATACTTTAAATAATTGTACATCTCACAAGCATGTTAGTTCATTTTCTAAAGTTAAACCTAAAAGTTATAATTCATTTATGCATGCTTTGACCAAAGGTACTTGTACTTATTATTATAGGCAATGTCAGGTTTCATATGTTTGTTCATTTAAGAGATTCATGCAATTAAATGCTTCATCATCATATATTTGGATTCCTAAGAGAACTAGTTTGCATTTCCCATCATCTATTTATTCTAAATTTTATATTGCTTTTAATGTTATAGTATCCAAGCTTGCTTGGATACCAAAATATAGAAAATGAGATTGAATTACAAGTTTGTCTTCATAAAGGACTAATGAAGACAAGTGATATAGGTATACAAAAGCAATATTAAAATGCCCAAAGGTATATATTCAAATTAATATAAAAAAAAGAATGGTATGAGGTAACACAATTTCTATTGCTAATTTATCCCTTCCTTATATGTTTTAAGGCCCTTACATTAGTTATGTTTCATTCTTTCTTAACAAATCTATATAAGCTTCATGTTCTTTCTTTTTAAATGAATGAATAGTTTCAAAACATAATTTGAAAGTACTTTTATAAATTCTATGAATTTCACATATTCTTTAGCTTTTGTGGCTTTAACATTTTCATAGATTTTATGTGTTTTATAATGTTTTTCCAATGAATGTTTTCATTTTTTGTGATTTAGATTCATATTTTAAAATTCTCTAAAATTCATGTTATGACATTTAGTTTCTCACCCTATGTACATCTTTTAATCTTTAAACTAGTTTAATTTCTAGTTTTGAAGATAAAGTGCTTTACATAATTGATATTTTTAATTTTATATCTAATTTGATATCTTATGCCCCCTTTAATAAATTATGATTTTTATTATTTTATTAATTTTATAAAACTTTTTGAACATATATTTTGTGATCCATTGCTCAATATTATTAATTTGGAAATATTAATTTTTTTATATAGTTCATGAGTATTAATTTTCATTAGCTCATATTAAAAATAATGTATTGATTCAGAAATTAGCTTGTATGCATTAATTTGGAATTAATATGAAATTAGTTTTATGACTCATTTTGCATGATTAGAAATTGTCTTGTAATATCTATATTCATTGTTCATGTGACTTTATATTTCTTATCATTTATTCATCAATTAACGTTTGATACAATTACATTTGATTTGATGATAGGATATTTTTATAGGTATTTTATGTTGTCATTACCTTCAAAAATATTGTTCATTTTGAATGGTTAAAATATGCGATATCAAATTTCTTCAAATTTTACTAAATTTTATTTTAGAGACATGTTTGTATCTATCTTATCCTTAATTGTATATTTTCATTTCATAAGATATAACATTGTTTTTCATATATATATATATATATATATTAAAACCTAGTTTAATATAAAAGTATTTTTTATGTTGGTTTACATTAAATAATGAGAGAATATCAAACATGTTATTTTTTAATAGCTAAAGTGATGTATTTCAGACCAACCCAGTCCTATGAAGTTTCTATCTGCATGGCCCATAATTAAGCAAGCCCCTAAGTTTGGATGACCACATCAAACACATGGAAAATTCCTTTCAAGTGGAGAAACATTGTGGGAAACATTTTTCTAATATATAAGAGAACTTCAAGAACACACCACCCTTCTCACTATGACATGGGATAAAGTTTGAATCTATAGTTGTCAGGACATTTTTGTTAGAGCCCATACCTCATACTCAACTGACAACATAACCTCTATCCCATGTGATAGTGAGAAGGGTGTATGCTCAATGGAAGTAATAGGAGTCATCTTGAGGGCCCAAAGCATGACAGGTAGTGTGTCGACCCA
Source organism: Cymbidium sinense (assembly GCA_021442155.1). Taxonomy (NCBI): domain Eukaryota; kingdom Viridiplantae; phylum Streptophyta; class Magnoliopsida; order Asparagales; family Orchidaceae; genus Cymbidium; species Cymbidium sinense. The sequence continues at coordinate 24,596,688 of CM038229.1, forward strand.
TTTAACTTTGGCTCTATTTGCTTTCTTCTTTAATAGATTAAGGATCTTGTTATTTGTAGCTTCAACTTCTTCTTTACTCTGTGGTCAATGTACTATAATAAGCTTCAATTTATTTTTTGAGACTCGTAGAAGTCACCTAACTCATTGTTTATGATGATAGCCATAGGCAATCCATACTTGTAAATGATGTCAGTCTAGATAAAGTTTCTAACTACCTAGACAATTACTTTGGTGAGCCAATTTTTTTTAATCTACTTGCTAAAATTATAGTTCATAATAATGATTAATTTTATTTGTCTGCCAACTACCAATAATGGGTCGATTAAGCTCACCCCCTAAATGGCAAAAGGCCAAGGTCTTGTAATAGGTTGCAAAGGTTGTAGCATGGGCTAGAAATTTTCCTTGGCATTGCTTGCATCTTCTTGTAATTCTTTCACATCCTTCCATAGGGTGGGCTAGAAATATCTCTGCTCAAAAATTCTAGAAGCAAGTATTCTTTCTCCTTAGTGGCTGCCATAGAAACCAGAGTGTATCTCTTCCAACACTTTCCTTTGCTCTGTTTCCCATACACACCTCATGTTTAGTGGTGAAGTCACTGACCTTCTAAATAACTTTTCCCTAATCAGTATGTACTAGGCCACCTTTATCATGAATCTCCTCACATCTTTTGTGGTTTTCTCTATCTCTTTAGTCTATAGGTATTTTTGATAGGATCAATTCAACTTATCAAGCGCTAACTATTTATTTGAATTAATTATTTTTCTTCAGTACTTGATCAAGTGAGTTGAAAATTGGACTGTCCTTTGAGCCCACTTTCTCCAAATAGTTAGTTGGTGAGTAGGTTCTGTTCTCTAAAAATCTACTCGACTTTGAAGTACTCTAGTCATAATCTTTATTTTGACTTTGAGTAAATATTTTTGTAAGAGTGCATCTCTAACCTAATAATCCTAATTAACTTGACTCATCACCAATTAAGAGTTTGAATAAGCCATGATGTGCAATTCCTTGAACCCTCGGGCAAATTGGAGTATGATAAGTAAAGCTTTGTACTCTGATTTATAATTCATTAACTTGAAGTTGAACTTAATTGATAATGTTATAGTGATTCCTAATGGGCTTTTTAGTACTATGCCTACACTCTTTCTATGTTTGCTAGATGACCCATCCACATATAGCTACTAAAGTGGTTCTTCTATAGAAATCAACAAGGAAACTAATAAGTGCCTGAGTTTTAATTAATATTAGGCGAGTAGGATATATTGAATTTTCTCAATTTCATCGACCATTTCAGCAACCTCCCAAAATGATTAGGTTTGGAAAGTAAATATTTGAGTGGATTATCAATGATGACTTGGATTAAGTGAGTGTCAAAATATGGTCAAAGTTGTCTCGATAAAATTATGAGTGCGAGTGTAAGTTTTTCCATTATTGGATAGTTTAATTGGGCTCCTATTAAAGATTTGCTAATGTAGTAGATAGGCCATTATTTTCTTCCCTCTTCCCTAAGGAGAATGGAACTAAGAATCTTTTCTAACATCAAGGAATAATAATAGGGTTTCCCCTTCTTTTAAACTTTGTAATAGAGGCGGTGAGCCAAACAGACTCTTCATGTCATAGAAAGCCTTCTCAAACTATGAATTCCACTAAAATTTCTTAGTGCACTTAAAAACTATGATAAATTGCAAGTAATGTTCTTCAACTTTAGAAATGAATTCATTTAATCCATATTATGGACTTCACTTTATTTAGATTAACCTTTATGCTCTCAAGTGTAAATCCTAAAAATTTATCTAACTCAATGATGAAGTTACACTGACAAAGAATTAAGTGCTTGTTATATTTTTTTATAGTGGCAAAAGTCATCTTATGGTCTTTAATATGTTGCATAGATGATTTGCTTTTGACTAGCAAATCATCAAAATAGAATTAAACTTTCCTCCTTTTTTGCTCCTTGAACACTCAATCTACCAACCTTTGATAAGTCTCCCCAACAATTTTGTGCCCAAACAGCATTACCCTATAAAGTTAAAGTTCTTCCCCTATGATAAAGAATATTTTTTTAGAATCGATCGTATGCATCTGGCTCTGGTGATTCCTAGAAAATGCATCAAGAAAACTCATCATGGAGTAACATGTTCTAGAGTTGATGAGTGTGTCTATTCGGGGAAGGGGATATCCATCTTTTGGACATGCTGGATTTAAAATGGCGAAGTCAACACACATACTTTATTTCCCATTAGACTTTTGCACAATGACCACATTATACCCATTCATGGTATTGAACCTCTTTGATGAAGTCAACTTCTAAATTCTTGACAACTTCTTTTTTAATAATTTTGATGAGTATGTCGATGCCTAACATCTTGGCTCTAGTATGTCTATACTTTTATGGAGGGTTTGAATGACAGCTTCATGTGCTCGAGGTTAAAAGCTAAGCTAATCTTAAAGACTCGCTTGTAATTTAAAGTGGTTGGCACTTCCTCTATCTTCTCAATGACTTTGATTCCAATTTGTGAAATATTCAATTACAAAACTTCATCCTCGTTATAAGAATTGCTCACTCCTCTAAGAAAGCATATTTTGGATTGATTTAGATTACCTCTGACAATAATTTCTTCTTCTCCTATGGGGAGCCTAATAGATAAATGGTAAGTAAATATCACTGCCCTGAACCTGTTGAGCAATGACAAGTAAAAAATGGCATTTTAAGTAGTTGATGCTTCCATTATGATGAAGTCAGCCATCGCCATATATTGATTCTCATTCTCCCTCTAGGTCATAGGGAGAGTAATGATCCTTTGATTTCTCTCCTTTCTCCTAATAATTTGAATAGTGATCATCCCTTAGCGGCATGTTTGAAACTCGAAAAACCCAATTTAGCAGAAATTAATTTGAAGATGATATTGACTGAGCTATCCATGTAGATCAATATACTTCCAATTTAGTAATTGGAAATTGGAGACGTGATGATGATTGCATCATTATTAGGGTTGCCCATGGTGGCCCTATCCCTTTCCAAGGAGTTACAGGGACTATGGAGTGTGTGGCATGCGCACCATAGTCACTGAGTTGACGTCTCTAGACCATAGTCATTTGAGACTCACCATTCATGAAGACTCTGTGTCTCCCATGAATATGGCAGGTGTTACTCCTATGATGTGGGTGGCATATGTTAGGGTGGGTTCATTACCTATCTCTATGAATTCTTTGTCTTTCCTTTTAGTAAACTCTTTGAGCTTCCTAGCATTTATCAACTATTTAACTAAGCTTCTTAAATGTTGGTATTCCTCTGTATCATGCCCATGGTCTCTATGATAGGCACAATATTTGGAGTGATCATGGACACCATCACCCACAACGATGGTGGCCTTCTTATGAAATTCTTATTTTGGATGGCTTCTACCAACTTGAACATCGACACCTTCATGGAAGTCACATTGAGGGATTGTGATGGAAAGTAATTATTTGAAGATTAAGATTAAGTCCTCAAAAACCCTTTCCTCACTTTAACTATTGAAGTTGGAATCAAGCCATTAATAACCCTTTCCTACTTGAAGGTGGGCAAAGTTTAAGCAGGTTCATAAGCTTTGATTTATAATATTGATGTAGACATAACCTCATCGCATGAGTTCCAAATGTGATGTTTGACATGGAATAATGGTGCTTACTCCCCCAATAATGGTTTTTGGTAATTTCTTCTTTTATTTTACTCCATATTTTCTTAGTTTCAGGGATTTTATACCATTGAAATGGTTTTATAGATCTCTAAATCTCCAATATTAACATATCACTATTGTTTGGGAGATTAACTTGCATTATATTTTTATACATAATTTCTTTAAATGTTTAGAGATAAAAGGTTGGATTTTAGAAAATTAAATTTATTGGAATAAGTTTTTCATCCCAAATTACTAGTCATGTATGAACTTTAGTGGTGCATGCTAAGTCCAAATGCCTGAATGTGAGCCAATCATTCTCCATGCTATCTTTTTTATTACTTTATGAACCTACTTAAACTATCCATATTAATTATTATTTCTATATGAATATTGGTGGAAATCTCTGGAGGTTAAATGCATCTAAAGTTTATGGAGTTTTATGTTATTATATCCACTCTCTATTTATCTTTCTCTCCCCCTCTCTGATTTCTTCTCCCTTTGGCTATCTCACTATTTTGTTCAGATAATGCATTAGGATGCCTTCATGCATATGTTTCCATCTGCATTAAGAGGCATTTAAAGGTTGGGTTTATTTTAACAAGTGCTTTTGTTGCATTTTGAATTGTCTTAGTTACAAAATGTGATGTGTGATATATAGAGTAATTCATACAATGTGAATGAAGATCTGAGTCACATTTTGTCAATTCAATTCTTCATTTTTCCAAGAAAGTATCTTTGGAATTACAATTTAATCTTCTTCTTTTTTTTCTTTTTTCTTTTTTTTTTTTTTGCATCTAACTTCATGCTGTCATATTACAAGAGAGTTTCTAATCATGCAAAAGGATTCATAAAACTAATTTCATATTTATTTTAAATTAATGCATACAAGCTAATTTTTAAATCATATCTATTTTTTTAACATCAACTAAAGAAAATTAATACTCATGAACTATATAGAGAAATGACGAGTTTAAAATTAAGCCTATTGAGCTATGGATCATAAATTATATGTTGAATAAGTTTTATAAAGTTAATAAACTAATTAAATTTATAATTTATTGAAAGGCCGCATAATAGATCAAATTACATATAAGACTATAAATATCAATTATGTAAAGCATTTTATCTTGAAAACCAAAAACTAATCTAGTTTAAAGATTAAAAGATGTACATTGGCTGAGCTAATTGATAATTAATTGACTTAATCTTAGCAGTTGAGATGATTAACAAAAATCGATAATGATATAGTATGATCATAGTCGTCCTATACATTTAGATCAAATTTGGCAAATTTTAGATAAATAACTTAATTATGATGGCTGAAATTAATTAACAAATATGGAAAATTGCCTAGTGCAACATGGATCATATAGTATGATTTTAGGGAAATCTATTAGTCATTGGAGATAAATTCGCAAAAAGAGCCACTCTAATTCAATTGCTCACAAGCAAGCGAACAACTTTCACAGACCTTTTTTTTTGAAACATTTTCGATAGTTTTGGCATGAAGATAGGCTCAAAAGGCATAAAATTAAATTTTAAAATTAAATTTAATATTCTCTCAGATCACTTGATTGGTTGATCATTAGATCATGCAATATTTATATTTTGATGTTATGAATATAATGGCAAAGTCCATTTGTCAATCGGAGATCATTTTGGACTGATTTTAGCAATGACTAATATATTCAAGCCAAAGGGCAACACTTTATAGCAATAGAGCCCTTTTTCCACTAATAAAGGTTGTCTACTCTGAGTAATGGAGATGAGTGTCCTTTTTTGATTAGATTGAAAGAATTAAATGGCCATGAGTCTTTGATTGATATCTAAATATATGTTTTAATTTTTTTGTGAGATAACGAAGAGTGTTAGATAATATGATATTGGGAATACCTAAACAAGTCTAGTTTTGGCTTGATTAGGCAAATTAGAAATATAACCTTATGGAATGAGCATTTAGTGTGGTAAACGGATGAAAATTCTAATGTAGATATAAGATAAGATATATATTTATGATCTAGAGTAGTTGATTAGGAATTATAGTGTCTAAAAGTTTATTTTGGTGTAAAGCTTGAGACTAGGTTGTAATTAGTAAAGTAGATGTATTATTGAGTGGAAGGAATGTGTAGGCTTATGGAGGAGAGTAGAAGGATTAAAATATGGTTCAAGATGATGTTAAGAAGTATGAAAATTATTAAAATAAGTTATGTTGGGAGTTGGGGTGAGAAGAGAATGATATATTGGATAACAAGCACTCCAACCATGGATTGCCAATATTTGGCCAGCAAGCTCTCAAACCACAAGAATAACATAAATAATTTATAATTGTCATAGGATCTCTTTTCATGCTAGTATTAAAACTATTTATATCCATTTCAATCATCTTTTAAAAGAAAAAAATTCAAAGCATGGAGGAAAAGTTGTGTGGCAACATTAATGCAAAGCTTTAAGTTGCATATTATTTTATGTCATCCACCCATTTCACATGCTATTATTTTATGTGAATTCAACCACTTCACATGTCATGCTTTAAATTTTTAAATTCAAAGTTTCAAACCTTGAGCTTCTAGAAAGAAATTAAAAACATAATTATAAAAAAAAATGAAATCATAAAATGGGTCATGGCTAGCTAATGGGCTAAGCCTTCTTCTTTATTAATTTTTCTTAAGCTTTAGCTTGAGATCTAGAAAATAGACCTTGATAGATAATTTTTTGATCCACATGATTTTGTGAATTAGCTCCCTTAGCTTCAATTGAACTATAATCTATAGAGTTGAAATCTAAGAAGTCTTCTACTAATTATGGGGATAAAGTCTCTAATTCAGTGTGGATTAACCATATGTCTTCAGCAAGTGTCTTCAGTGTAGGTCAACCATGTTTATGAATGGGATCCTCTTTGGTAATGATATAAACAACTACAAAGAATGAAGGATTTTGCAAGTTTAGAGCTATATCTTCTGCTTGAGAGTTAGATTGAACAAGTGAAAGTTTGCTAACTCTTTTATATGATAAAATATTTTCAATATTAGTGATTGGATGAATAACCATACCAATAAGCAAATCAAAGTGATAAGCATTAGATCCATTTTTCTTTAAAATTTTAAAAGGACCACAAGCTTTTGAATGTAATTTCTTATATTTAGTGGTTTGATAAAGGTTAGGGTGAACACAAATCAAACTATAATTACCTTCTTTATATTCTTTCATTAAAGGATTATGATTTACCTTATGAGCATAGTTTTTATTACTTATAGTAATTTTCTTTCTTTTATCTTCATGGAGGCTTTGAAAGTCTTTATAAAATGAGAATGTTGCATTAAAAATGCATGAGATGGTAAATTTGCTACATCTATTAGTCATCTTAGTTTTTGACCATAGACTATCTCACAAGATGATTTACTTATAGTTCTAGAGATAATAATATTATAAAGAAATTTTAAGATTGGTAAATGTAAATCTTAATTTTCTAAACTTTTACCTACCAAACACCTAAGCAAGTTTCCTATGGTGTAGTTGATTGTTTTAGTTTGTCCATTAGTTTATGGCTAAAAGGCAAAAGAAATATTAATTTGGTGCTTAATAATTGATGTTTTTCAAAAAATATGAGACAATCTAACATCTCTATTAGAAATAATGGTTAAGAGGAGAGCATAGAGTCACACTATTTGTTTAAAGAATAATAGGCTATGTGGGTTGCATCATTTGCTTTGAAACAAGGCCAAAAATGAGCTATTTTAAGAACCTGTCTACGATAATAAAAGTACTATCATGTCCTCAAGCTATGCTGGGTTATCCTAAAATAAAATCCATTAATAAGTCTTTCTAAGGTTTACTAGGAATGGGTGAGGCAATGTATTGTCTAGACCTTTACTTGGTAGTTTTAGCATGTTTATAAATTAATCATTAAACTACTAATTTTAAACATCCCATTTTAATGAAGGCCATTGAAATCTATTTTCTAATAAACATATGGTATTATCCTTTCCAAAATGACTAGCTACACCTATAGCATGTAACTCAGTAATAAAGAATTCTCTAAGGGAAGATCATGAAATATATTATTATTTTCTCTTATATAAATATCAATTTATTATGAGGAATGCTCTTTATAAATTTATTGGTTTATCTAGGTTCTTAAGATAAATTAGGTGAAATGCTGAGAATACCATGTAATCATCTTTAATTTGATCAAATCCTAAGATTCTTAGTTTTAAAGAAGAAAACATTAAGTTTATTCTAGATAAAGCATCAGTAGGTTTATTCTCAACTTGAAGCTTATGCTTCATAATAAAAGAGTCTAGTAAAAATTCAACCCATTTGGCATGCCTATGACTCAATTTTTGTTGAGTATTAATGAATTTTAAGACATGATGATTAGAGTTAAGTAAAAATTTTCTATGCATAAATAGTGTCGTCAATGTCTTAAGGATTATATAACCACATAAAACTCTCTATCAAAAGTGGAATATGTTTGACTTCATCTAATTTTTTACTAAAAAATGCTAACTGATGATTCTCTTGACTCAAAGTTTCACCCATCCTAATTCCTGAAGCATCATATGTCACTTTAAGGACTTTAAAAAAAATATGGAAGCATAAGGACTAGTGCAGAAGTAATTAGAACTTTAATTTTCTCTAAGGATTTTTGTACATTATGAGTCTAACAAAATTTATCCAATTTTAGTGTATAAATTATCATAGCAATAATGGTACTAAAATTCTTCATGAATCTTCTATAAAAAGTAGCTAAACTATAGAAGCTTCTAACATCAGTAAAACTTTTAGGTGATGGTCAATCTAAGATTGATTTCACTTTGGAAGGATTATGTTTGAGTCCAACAGTGGATACAATAAAGCCTAAAAATTACCTCAATTTGTAAAAAAAAATACTTTTTAACTTAATATATAATTACTCCTATCTAGGTATTTCAAAGACTTTTTGTTGGTATTGTAGATACTCATTCTCACTTGGACTAAAAATTATAATATTATCAGAATAGACCACCAAAAGTTACTTATATATGATTTAAGAATAATATTCATTAATCTTATAAATATACTAGGAGCACTTAAAAGTCCAAATGGCATGACAAGCCAGTCAGAAAGTCCACCAGGAGTCTTAAAGACAGTCTTACAATCATCTCCAAATCTAACTCAAATTTGATTATATTTAATTTTTTGGTCAATCTTTGAAAAGGAATTTGCACTTAAGATTAAATCTAACATATCATCTAATCGTGGTACAGAAAATATATACTTGATAGTAATTTTATTTATTACTCTACTATCAATATATATTCATCATGTTTCATCTTTCATTATAATCAATAAAGTTAGAATTGGACATAGGCTAAGACACTCCTAAATAAAATCTTTTTTAGAAATTCTTCAACTTGCCTTTTAATCTTAACATGTTTGATAGGGTTCATCCTATAATGTGGAAGGTTAAGAAGTTGAGAACTAGGTAAGAAGTCGATAGTATATTGAATGTCTCTTCGAAGAGGTAATTCATTGGAAAGCCTATCGAGGTGCAGTATCATTAAAATCAAAAACAAGGGAAGAGACCAAAGTAGGTATGTGAGTCTTATTAGAGTATAGTGTGGTTTCTTTTACATGTAACAAGTGAAGGAGAAATGGATTAGAAATTTCTTTTCATAAGTTCCAAAACCTATTTATTATCTTTAACTTTGGGGGTCAAAAAAGGAAGAATAGATGTTTCAAAGAAAAAAATAGAAATGAAAGTAGTATCCCTAACAGTAGGATTTCCTATGATAATTAATTGGAGTTTTGTATTTCTCATCAATATAGGCTTAGGATGCAAGTGAGAAGTTATCTTGTGCGGTGCTATGGAGGGTGTCCTTTCTACCTGCTTTATTGGAAGAAATTTAATAGTCTTATTATTATGTTTATAAATATAAATATTTTATTCTACTATAATGAATGACTTTCATATCATACAACCAAGGTCTTCATAATAGAATATGAGCAATGTCCATGTGGAATACATCATAATAAATTTGATCCTCATAGCCTCATATTTTAATTGAAACTAAGCATCGATTATTGATTAAAACAGATGTTTGATTTACCCAATTAACATGAAATTGCTTAGGGTGAGGTTCAAAATTTAGGTTGGCTCGAGCCAAGGTGCATGTTAAAATGACATTTATAAAACTTCACTCATCTATAACTAACTTACAACTCTTTTCATTACACAAAACATACATGCTAAAAATGTTCTCTCTTTTATGATCTTCTACATCATTTTTAATTATAGTATGGTACCTTATCACATTAACATGAGGGTCATCAGTCAATTCCAATTCTTAATCAGATAGTAGCATATCATAAACTTCTTTCAAATTATTATCTATTAGGTTTTTAAGCTCTTCTCAACGTAAAATTTAAGCTTTATATTGATTTTGCATATGACATATTTTTGTGACATTTGAAGCATATTACTAACATGGTGTTCTTAGCGTTCCCTTCAGTAGGAGTTTTAGGCATATTAGTTGGGCCAATTGAATGGGTTGGTCTAATAATATATCTATGGGATGAAGTGGAAGGTACTTGACTTTTAAATTTAGAGATGGACGCATATTTCTTTTGTTAATCATTCAATAAGACATAGTGAAAGGCTTCTTTTTAAGGATTGTGGGTCAGATAAGTCAACTTCATTTCTAATATCAATCCTAAGTCTAATAACAAATTTATTGGCTAATTTTTATTCATTGTTAGCATAATCAGTTCTAAAATTAAATCTTTAAAAGTATTCAAGTATTCAATTATAAAAAGGCTACCTTATCTCAAAGTTAATAGTTGACTATGTTGTTTCATATCATATGCCTAGGATAATACTTTGCTTTTAACATTTTTTCTTTTTTTTTATCCAAGTGAGATTTATCCTTCTTAATCTTTGCTCTTTAGCTAAAGTATTTGTCTATTAAATTTTTGCATGTCCTACCAATTTTATTTTAGAAAACATAACTCTTTGATAACCATCCATTTTATACCAATTAATAAAGTCATCCATTTGAACTAAGCAACCAAGAAATTTATTTAGGTCATGTACGCCATCATTAGTTGGAGCTTCAACTTTACACTATAAACTCACTCAAGTTTACTTCTCTTGATATGCCTTTATACTCACTCACTGTGATGACTCATCATCTCCATCAAAGATGAAAGATACCACTCTTGTGATATGAATTGTGCGAGCTGAAGTGGGTTCATTGCTTTGCTTTACTGCTCCTCTTTCCCTAGTCTTCTCATGAAGTTCTTTAACATTTCCATCTTAATGAGCTCATTGCCCAAACTCTTAAAATGGTGACACTCCTCACTATCATGGTTGTGATCACAATAATAAGAACAACACCTTGATGAATATTGTGGTGCTACATTGATCTTCATTGGAGCTAGTCTTCTGAAATACTCTTTATTTTGGTGGCCTTAACTAACTCAACCATTGATACCCATAGAGGATGACTATTGGTGGGTTGTTTGATTAATACTTAGCCTAATAAGGGCAAGTATGTTGTGGGGTATGAAAAGTATGTGGAATTTTATATACCTATGCCTCTACATCAGTGCTCTTTGAGGTTGCACGCATTGATTTCTATCTCTTCTTCGCAGCCTATATAGTCTCTCCTTCAATAGTCACTTACATTGAGATTTCTTAGTTAAGCTGCTTTTGTAATTAGCCTTGGAGCTTTGGATGATTTCATAATACTCCTTATCATTTACATGACTATTAGTAAGTTATAATAGCTCTACAAATGTGTTTGGCTATTGAAAATTGACCTTCTTCAAGGCCTTGGTTAGTGCATCTTGTGTTACTAGTAGCTCCGAGTTATTCACCTCCAACATCTCATTTTAGAAACCAGAAATGAACTTTGTAAGAGACTCTCTTGGCTCTTACCTCATTTGAAGAGGATCCTATAAACTTTTCAATGGCTTTTGGGCACTATTGAATTAAGTAGTGACCATCTTTTTGAATACTAGAAAGGATATGATAATTCACATAAGAAGATGTGAGAACCATCTTAAAGCCAATAATTTGAAAATAGTAAAGAAGAGTTAACACTTGAAAGCATCATTTAAATCTAGTAATGAGGTGAAATACTTAAAATAGGGAACATTGTTAGTAGGATTAATCCAACCCTCATAGAATTCCTAGTGCAACTCCTTAAACTTTAGTGGTGGATGAGCTTTGACAATCTCTTTAGAGAATGAATTTTTTAGCTTAACATTGTCAACTCACTCTTCCATGGCATCCTCATCACTCGGGCAATTGGAGTCATCATCAATATTAAATGTTATTGTTATTTTTCTCCTTTGATGATGAGTGTAGCGAGTAGCTGAATCTAATGATCCTTTTATTTTTCTTGCTCTCAGCGCTTCATGTTGCATCATTTTCGTGGCATAGTAGAACAAGTGAGTCATGAGATCCTTCATATCCTTTAGATCCTATTGTGTGGCAAAGTTTAGTGGACTTGGCTGCATGGAGACCGAGTTATCTTATGCAGGTTATGCCACTTAATTTAGTCCTCGACTCTTTGTTCTCGACTATGATCTATGCTCATTACACCTAAAAAATATGTTGAATCCAAATATGTCCATGGAGATGATGTTGGACCTTACTAGAGAACATTGAGAGTAGGACTAGAAAAGAAAAGACAAATGATGCAACAAATAATAAATAATAAGAAGTAACATAAAATAAAGCCCTAGTAGAGTATTTAATAAATATCTTCTAAATTAAAACTAGTACAGAGAATAATACATAAAAGCTCATATGAAGAGAATGAAGATCTTTCAAGAAGATGATGCCCGCTTTTTTATAGGGTTTAAGGGATAGCTATAAGTATGGAAACTACAAATTGGTTACAAATATGGAAGTTAAAATTAATATGAAAAGTGCATCAATGGTCTATGTTGTTATTGTTGCAGTGTAAGGTAGTCACCATAGCTACTGGGTTGGGTGAGTATGTAATGCCAATTGGTGAGTCCTTTGAGAGTGGTTGTTTATGTGAGGTGTGTGATACTGTTGTAGTCACCTACATGAGGTGAGTTTTTTGCGATTCTCTAAGCTAGCTTAGGGCATTTAGTGGTGGTCAAAAGCAATGAGGCCTTCCAAGTGGCGATCAAGTATGAATAAATCTAGTCACTCCATATTTGAACTCTATAACTTGATGCTCGCTTACCTCTTATACTTGCCTTTTGTTCCTTAGCGAGTGACTTCATAGACTCTGGGGTATACAATTCACATATTACATTATGTGCCATTTAAACTAATTTTTTTCAGAAAATTCAAATAAATATTTTTCTTTTCTTCTTTATATGTATAAATTTTTTTTAAAAAAATATTTTTAAGTAATATTTCTATTAAAAAAGTATATTATCCTTATAATTTTTTTGGGAAATTTACATACATACCACACAATTCTTATGCATTTATATATTTCACACCCAAACTTTAATATTTACAAAAATAACACTTTTCCTATGCATTAAAAGATGCATTTCACTTAAAAAAAGTAAAAAGAGTGATATTTTTGATGTAATAATAAAGATTTAAGTGCTATTTAAGTAAAAATTAAAATTTAGGTGTGAAATATGTAAATGCATAAGAATTGTGTGGTATGTATGTAAATCCCCCAATTTTTTACTACCAGTACACTCTAGAAAAAGTTGACAAGAAGTTATTAAGAGTTTGCTTTGCAAATAGATCTATTAAAATGTGGGGAATGAAATATTTTTTTACCGAATAATCTAACCTGATATTGATTTAACTTGGCTTGTATGTAATTATGAATTTGTTTACAAGATCACGTCGTCTCTCTTTTCTTAATCTCTTTGTTTTTATATGCAATCTGGGACTCCTTTCTTAATTTCTTTTGTTTTTCTTTTTATATGTAGTCTGGGGTAATCTTCGGTCCAACAGTCATGGGCAGGATATTCAAAAATGCAAGCAAACTATTCTTCCCCCTTAGAAACGTCTACCTCCTGAAAATATCAGCTGACAAGTTTCTCTTCTCTACTTTGTCTTAATCATTGGCCTCGAACAGGCACATCCATCTTCCACCATATAGGCCGTAGGGCACTCTCAGTTGCCACCACCGGCATCATCCTCCCCTTCTATGTCACCATCTCCATGTCTACATCTTTCGCAAACACTTACTCTAAGAACGCGATTACAACCACCCTTTCGACATCTATCTTCGCATTAAAAAGGCATCTATTGTTTGGTAACGACTAAATGCAGTACAACTAACTTTTAACTTTAATTTAAATTTCATCTAAATTCAATCAAAGATCTTAAAAAAATTGGACTACTGCATCACCAAATAAGATGTCATCTTTGCATTTAGAAATAAATTTTGTATCAAAATATTTTACAAAAAAATTATGATGAAGTGTCTTAAAATTATTGATTTTAGTTTCAGAATAATATAATATGTGAAAATTTAATTAAAATTTATATTATACTCCTTTCGCAACAAATATTATAAATTAATTAAAATTTAGTTCAACTTTTTCCGAAAAACAATAGATAGGACATTCTTGATCATATTTTTTATAAGAATGCATTTTAAATTTATTAAATTTGGTTGAAAATAAATATAATTTTAAAACTTTGATTGATAAATCATAAATTACAATTACTTTAAAATAAATTTACTAATTCTTAGACTCATCATAACAAATTTAACATCACATATCTTAATACTAAATTTCCTTTAAGTGAGATTGTATAAATTAAATTTATTTTAAGATGAGTGAAATATGTATACTTTATATAATGCATATCTTACAAAAATTTAAGAGGTTTACATTATATTATAATTAAAATTTGATGAAGTATTCTGACTATTGTACATTCGTATTCCTTTCACAGAGAACTTTGGCAACTCTATCTCTCTCTCGGAAATGAACTGGACACTAAGGGTGTGCTTGGCGCTGAGGTGCAGTGCCTCACTGCAACGCAATTCTATATGGATGGCCGTGTTCCTCCTGCATTTGAAGAATCTATGGTGAGAAAGCTGTATTTTTCAACCTTACTTGGCTCCCTACTATGGTGGCCACCAAGATGCAGTTTGACTTTTTTAAAAAAAAAAAAAAATTATAGGCCCCACTACAGCATTCTAAATAACATATTCTTCTGCAACACCTCTATCACTATTTTTTTTAGACAGCTATAGCTATCCCAAATAGAGACTATCTAACAATCTAAAAGTATAAAATAGTCAATGTATTCTAGGATTGACTCATATGATCAAGGTGAATCATTAAGCTATGTTATTTACGAGGGTATATTACCCCAAGACTTATCACATTATTATCAATTAAATTGATAGGATTTAAGTTAAATAAATTCATTGAATGATAATTTGATGTATGATTAACATTAAAAAATTTTATTATTAAATAAAATATTATACAATAATGATAATCTAATAGGATGTATTTTAACCTAAAGTACTGATATCTGTTTATATTCTTCCAAATGCATCAATATGATAAACATATTTGAAAGTATCAATTATCAAGTACAAAATTAAAGTGTTTAACTAGGGTATGGATACTTGAGGATATATATGTTCTAGATAAGTAAAACAAATTCTAAATATCCAGAGTATATAGTGCCATTGAATAGAAACTATCTATTCAAAAGAGAATGGAATGCAATCACTCATAATTCTATAATTAGAACCAAAAATGTTCAGTCATACTATATGACTGAATTGTATAATGACTTTGTCAAGCTAGTATGACTCATTCAAGTAAGAATTTACAATATACAAAAACTGCAGATTTTAACTGGTATTTTTGGCAAACTTTTTCGTTGGAAATTATCGGCTGATTTACTAATGAATGTTTCAGCCAAAAATATTTCTAGCAGAACTATCAACTACTGAGGATGTTGTGCTCAAATCACTTAAACTTGACTTTTCCAGTGAATAATCCATCATAATGGCTTTCGACAAATTTTCTAGCAAAAAATCTATCGAAACCATTAATAATAAAGGCAACGCCCCAACACCTCCCCCAACCTCATTTTCTCATGATCTCTCTCAAGAATGAGATAGGACCTAGGGCTCACAGATTTGCTTCCGAAATGCGTCAATTTTCTCCATAGAATTGAAGGTAAATCTCGGTCTCTTTCATTTATTGCTATTTTTTCAGGATTTCATCCGTTGGACTATGAGAAATATGAATTTTAACTTATGAGGGATTTTAATTATTTTTAGGTTAAATCTTATCCAAATTTATTTAAATTTGCTAAATCTTAGTTTAAAATATCTATTTATGTGTAGATTTACAATTACATATGTTAGGTTTTGTATTTTTTGTATATTTTATTTTAGGATTTTTCGGTTATGTATGTTCCAATTAATTTAATATGTAAAATTGTTAATTATATGATTAACAAATTTTTGATGAATTTATATAAATTTCACAATGTGTGTCGGGTTCCAGTTTTGTAAAAAAAATGATTATGGGATTATAGATTACTACTACTAACTACCTAAAAGTTGTAAAAATATTCGTAGCGAATGACTTAGACACTTTGGGCGTTACATAAAACTAAGTATTAATTATGCAATCATTACAACTTATATAACTAAGATAAAATGTTAATTGAATTTGCACACTTTTTAATTTACTCAACTAATGATATCCGTAGTGACCGATTATGAATATACAATAGATTGCTTCCGGTCAAAAAAGGATTAACTGCTAAATTCTTGAGTGGTGTTTAGCAGTTCACACACATGGCATCTCAACTTCCTTCTTACATTTCTGAAAGAAAGTTTTGATGTCCATGTGTGAGACATAAGAATCAGACTTTCTTAATGCTTGATTAAGTCAGAGTAGGCTTATATCATAGGAGTTTCCAATCAAATTATTGGTTCTGGACTTCACATGGTGATTTTGAGCCATATGTTGATACTGATAGTGGTGCCTCAATGAGTCATGCATACCCCTCAAGTAAATATGATTCTAGCCAAACTTATAAAGAAATGGCATATGATGACGCTTGAGCAAAGTACCCTGCAGAGGAGGAGCTACCTAATAGAAAAAACAAAAAGTTCTATGACTTGTTAAAGGCAGCACAACAACCGATATGGGAAGGACATGAACAAGAATGAGGTGTTTGTGACCATAAGAATACTAAGTATTCAAATTTAATTTAATATTTCACATGAATATTTTAACCTATTTGTAGGGTTGTTGAAAGAGACAAATCCACAGGAAAACTTAGTTCTTAAAGACCTATATAAAACAAAAAAGTTGGTATCAAAGTTAAGTGTAAGCTCATAAAATTTTAACTACTATCTCAATGATTATATACAATACTACAAGAATAGCGCACAGAATCTTAAATGCAAATTTTGCAATGCACCTAGGTTCAAGCCACGCAGTAGAAAATAATGCAAATAAAAGGATGTATTGCACAAGCGTTTGTACTACTTGCCGATAACTCCGTGATTGTAGAGACTATATGATTCCATATGTTCAGCCAAACACATGGAATGACATCACAACTGTGCAAGTGTATCACATATCTTGAGTCATTCATTGGATGAAGAAGCATGAAGTCATTTCAATCATACTCATCCTAATTTTATAGTTGAGCCACAAAATATCAAACTTAGACTTTGCATTGATGATTTCACACTATTTATTCAGCCTGTGTCGCCCTATTCATGTTGGTTTGTGATGGTCACTCCTTATAATTTATTACTAGAGATGTGCATGATAACTCCTTATATGTTCTTGACTTTGATTATTCTTAGGCCACATAATTCTAAAGTAAAGATTTTTGTCTTCTTGCAACCATTAATAGATGAGCTAAAAATTTTATGGGACATTAGTGTACTGACATATGATATTACAGCAAAGCAAAACTTTCAAATGAAAGCAACACTGATGTGGACTATCAATGACTTTCCTGCATGTGAAATGTTATTAGGGTGGAGCACTGCTAGAAAGTTATCTTATCCATACTGCATAGATTTAAAAAAGGCATTCGTAATTAAAAATAATCAAAAAAATTCTTGGTTAGATAGTCATCTTATGTTTCTCCCTGCTAATCATCCTTTCAGAAGAAATAAAGATATTTTTATAAAAAAAATCAAGTTAAGAAAGCTAAGCCACCTCCAAGACTGAGTGGGGATGATTTATAGCATATTTTTAGTTCTATCCCAATTATAAATGATTCTCTTATGTTATCATCTAATAGTCATATTCCGAGTTATGGTGTAACTCATAACTGGACAAAGAGGAGTATTTTCTGAGATCTATCCTATTGGAAGTTTAATCTGTTAAGGCATAATCTTGTTGTGATGCACATAGAAAAAAAAACTTTTTTGACAATATTTTCAACATAATGGTGGATGTTAAGGATAAAACTAAAGATAATGTGAAGGCAAAGTTGGACTTGAAAGAATATTGTTGTAGAAGAGAGTTAAAATTTGTTAAGATATTGTGGGTGGGGGGTGTTTGTTGAATTGGGTGTTTTAAAAATTTTCAAGTTAAAATTAATTTTTAAGATTTGTAGAAAGTTTAGTTGAAAATGATTAAATTTAATCAATGAAAGAGTAATGCAACAAATAATCAAAGTAAAGTGCATAAAAGGAAACCAGAGGACACAATGATTTTTACATGGTTCGGCCAAACCTAAAAATTGGCCTATGTCTACACTTACCAATCCAACCTAGGAATTCACTAAGTCAAAATGAGATTAGAACAAATATATTGTACTCTTCTTCATAAGCAAGAACAACCCAATACCATACTTTCTTACACCAGGCAAGTACAACCCCAACACTGTACTTTTCTATAATGGGCAAGTATAACCCCAACTAAGTATAAGAGAATAAAAGAAGAAAAGATATAATACAATAATCTAACTCTCAATTTAAATTAATTTTGTTTTCAAGTCCTAATAAAAATAAGATTAAGACAAATAATAAAGAAAGCTCAAAGTGGATATATTTCATATTGAATTAATGTTAAAAGTAATGATCAGATTGTTATATAAAGCACATGAAGTAAATAAATCTTTGAAAAATATTTGACATCAAAAGAAGTAAAGATTTGAAAAATAAATGAATATAAAAAAATAATACGATATGGAATTTGGATTTTTTTTAGACTTTAAAATATTTGCATGAATATATAATCCAAAGAACCAGTGCAATGAATACTTTCAAATAAACAAGCTAATGTGAATTCCTTAGTTGTGAAATTACTCTCAAACAATAAAGCAAGAATCCATTTAAGAATCAATGTAGCCTTATAAAAATCTTTTTTTGATATGAAAGCTATAACACATGCAAGACAATAATGATTCCAATATAATAAAAATAAATTATTTTTAAAATTACCTAAGTTGAGAATGAAAAAGCTTAAGACAAAAAACTTTAACAATAATTCATAAAAGTCCTTTTCATCTAAATCATAAAAAAAATGAAAAACTAAAATCGAAAGCATATAATGGATTGAAAAAACTTACCCAAATTTTTATATATGTAACCAATGAGGGCAAGAGTTGAATTAATCTTTTCAAATTTTGAAGAAGCACCAAAGTGAGTTTCGACAAATGAAGAATTCAATCAGAATTGTTAACTTGTTAGCACTTTGAATCCACCAAAAAATTTGTGAGGCTTTGGCCTAAGGATTATAATGAGAAAGGAAAGAGATTTAGCATATAATCTTCAAGAGAGATTTCAAGAAATAACTTTGTAAGGGTTTGGCTTTGAAAAAGGAAGCAAGAGAACTAAAAACCATGGGAAAACCTCTTTAAATAGAAGAGAGAGTTGGCTAAGCATGAAGTAAGTAGAAGAAAAAAATGTATTATGAACTTATTTGATTTTGATTTGAAGATCTCAATCAAATAATCCAAAATTTTCAAATTGAAATTTTTGACCAAGTATGATTGGAATGAGAGAGAAAGAGAGAAAGATATATATATATATTTATTTATTTATTTATTTATTTATTTAAGGAAGAGTATTAATCAATCCTATCAAATAAAAAAAATCAATAAATCAATGATTTTCGGCCAAACATGGATAAAGAGAGGGAAATTTGATAACAAAGGGAACACGAATGTGGTCTCTAAGGTTTCCTCTCTAGGTATGAACTTTCTCCCCTTAGGGCACTGTTCATTACTATTGTTTTGCTCTTCCATGGATAAGCCTTTCTATGTTAGTGCTCTCTCTTCCAACAACACATACTATGACTCTAATGATCCCTCCATCAAACTCATTTTTTCACAATCCTATCATGATAAATCTATGGAAGGAAATGACTCTAGTTCCTCAAGAGATCTAGTTGAAAAATGATAAATCTACCATTTTCATTACTAAAATTGAAACTACACAGCTAGAAGAACCCCTCAAATTTAGTTTGATTGGCAAATTTACTTACAAGCATCCCAAGATGGATATAATCCATTAACAGTTTGATGAGCTTTGACTCCTTGGAAACTAGAACGTTGGGCTTCTAGATGGTCAACACATAGCCATTTGGCTTAGCAAAGAAGAAGACTATGCAAGGCTCTTCACAAAGAAACTTTATCATCATTTGATTACAACATCGTGCCATCCATTGTCCTCATTTGGATCAAACTACCAAACCTGAAACTTCATCTCTTTAAGAAACAGATTTTGTATTCCATGGTAACTACTTTTGGAAAACTACTCAAACTTGATTTGCCCACCTTCAACCTTATTAGTCCCTCAACTGCTTAAGTTCTAGTGAAAATGGACATAACAAAAACCTATGTTGATGATATATGGATTGGAACTTCAACTAATGGCTACTAGCAATAACTTATTATAGGACAAAAGCCACAATACTATCCTAAATGTCAAATGTTTGGCCACCTAATTGAAAACTACTTAATTACCAATCATGAATTAAGAACAAGTCACTCCAAGACTGTTGGAAAAAAAAAATTTTAATTTTGTTGTGCCACCACCCTCTCAAGGTCCAACTGAATTGGAAAATAACATAACAATACCTGAACAAATTGTTGATCCAACAGAGCCAAGGCTGATAGAGATTGGAGAAATTTCAAAGCATGCTGCTGATTTAATCCATAATCCAGAAAACATAGCAATGGAAGCACCTTCCGACCAAATAACTAGACAACTTGTACAGGCAAAAAATGCATATCCTATTTTCACCAATGACTTAATCTTTCAGCTCCAACAAACCCAACCATATGATGTATTATCACCAACTACTCAACATCATGCCTCTCATTATGATGATCTAGCCCTAACCATGCATGACATTAAAGAGGAATGGCAATTTTAGAAGTCCAAAGGAAACAAACACAAAGAAATAAGAGAACTTAGACACATAAATCCAACAGCAGCAACAACTATAGAAAGTGTCTCTACAGCTGGTGTAATTCTAATTGGGATGATTGGATTACCACTAGAGCCTCTAAAGGCTCTACGTACTCCAAACATGACTAATTTTATGATTTAGAATATTAGAGGCATTGCTTATCCAAATACCTCTAATAGAATCAACAATCTCATTCAATCTCACAACCTTTATTCTTTTGCAATATTAGAACCTTTAATTCAACCCAGCAATATTGAGAGAGTTAAAAAGAAATTAATAATTTCAGTTTACTCCAAAACTATAGCAAAAAATTCTTCTTTTTTTTGCAAAAGTCCCTATTAGGCTTATCTTATGATTGATGACCCTCAATTCATCCACATCCACATTATTTGTAGCAATTACAGCTTCCAAGTAACCATTGTTCATGCTTCATGCTCCAGGGAGGCAAGAAAGGACTTATGGACTAAGATATTCCATCAGCCTCAATTTCCAACATAGTTGGCTTGTGGGGGAAGATTTCAACATGATTACAAATACAAATAAGAAAAAAGGAGGTAGAAAATCCAATGACACAATAATGAAGAAACTTGCTAATTACATTGATGATGCATAATTGGTTGACCCTGATTTCATAGGTTTCCCATACACATGGAATAGAGCCCGGGTCTTTGAAAAACTTGACATGATCTTACTAAATGTCACTTGGTTCAATAGCTTTCTTCATACAAAAGTTATCCACTTGAACAGAACATGCTCAAACCATGCTCCTCTTCTTCTATCAGTGGATTTCATACCAAAGCCAACTAAAAAAAAATATTCAAATTTTGGAACATGTGGACTAAACATGGTCTCTTCATCAATTGACTTCAGGATGCATGGACTTCTAGTACAACTGACCATTGGATTAGACTTTGGAATTTGCATAAGAGCCTCACTAAATGTCTCAAGAAATGGAATTGGGAGGTCTTTGGTGACATTCACTAATAGGTTGAAGCCATTGAACAAAAAGTTGATTTACTTGAAACTATGTAGATCAATGATACATCTTTGGCAGCTAAAACTAAACTTAATAAAGCTCGGATGGACCTAAACAATCTAATCACCATGGAAGAAGATTTCTTATCTCAAAAAGTAGATATTACCAAAAAGAAGGAGATAGGAGCACAAAATATTATCAAACTTGTATAAGAGGGAGCATAAAGCCATCATCAAAGTCAAAGTTCAAGATAGATGGATATATCAAAGAGAAGACATCATTGAGAGTGGAATCAGTGATTTTAAATTAGTTTTCCAAGAGGGAGAGGTTTATCTAAATTTATTTTAAGAGGAACTACTGAATCCTAATCAAGTCATTATAAACTGCCTTGCTCTTGCTCAGATCCCAATGGAAGATGAAATCAAGGAGAATCTGGACTTTCTTAATGGTTCCAAAGATGCTGGGCCTGATGGTTTCACTACCCATTTTTACCAACATGCATGGCATTGCATCAAAATGGAAGTAACTATAGCTATACATGTTTTCTTCCTAGGCGAGGATATGCATAAATACTTCATTTCTACCTCTATTACTCTAATACCCCAAACCAATAATAAATACACTTGGGACAATTTCATACTCCTAAGTCTTTCTTATGTCATTAGCAAAATTATTAGTAAAATTATCTCCAATCAGCATCAACCACTTCTTCTGGATCTCATCTACAAAAACCAAATTGCATTTATCAAAGGGAGGAACATAACTAAAAATATATTACTTGCCCAAGGACTGATGCAAGACCTGGACTTGAAATGTAGAAGAGGGAATATGATTATCAAACTAGAAATAAAGAAGGCCTTTGATACACTAAATTGGAACTTCATTTTGGCATCCATGAAAGAAAGAGGGTTTTAAGATGATTTTTATGTCTTGACTAAGTGGCTTCTCTTTAATAGTTATTACTCCATTCCCATCAATGGGGAGACCTATGGTTTCTTCCAAGCATCTAGAGTCATCAAACAAGGTGACCCTTTTTCCCCTTCTCTCTTTATACTAACCTTTGACTACCATTCTAGGTTACTTGAATCCAATCATACTTCCAATAGATCTCTTCAATATAAAATCAGAGGAAGGATAAACATATCTTAGTTGGTCTTTGTTGATGATGTATTAATTTTTTGCATTGAATCAAAAAATTCCATAAGGAGAATTATGAATTTGCTCAACACTTTTGAAATCATTTTGGACTTCACTTTTAATAAAGTCGAATGCTTGTTCATCTTGGGTAAGCATTGCAACATCAATTGAAAATGGATTACTGATTTTACTAGTTTCACTCATTCTCATACTCCACTCAATTATCTTGGAGTTAATATATACAAATAGAAAATGAAATCATAGTATTTTGAAGATGTCACTAACAGCATCTGAAACAAAATCAATTCTTAGGAAAACAAATTCCTCTCGACTGGTGGTAGAATCACTCTTTTGCATAGTATACTTTGCTCCATTCCTCTTTATTTAATCTAGATAATGTTGATGCCCAAAAAGGTACAAATCCAAATTGAGTGTATATTCAATAAATTCCTTTAGAGTGGGCAAAGAGATTCCCTTCACTTGGTTAGCTGGAATAAAGTATGTAAACCAAAATAAGATGGTGGTTTGGGACTCTGGGCTCTTACGATTCTATTCAAATCATCCAAACGAAACTCTGGGTCAAATTTAAACAAAATGATTCACTTTGGCCTCAATTCCTATCCAGTAAGTTCTGTTCTAAACTCCACCCAACAAAGGCATAGCCAAAAGTAACTGATTCCTAGCAATGACAAAAATTATTGCATTTTTGAGAGGTTACTGATAATTTAAATCTTTTGGCACCTAAGACAGTAATTTAAGCCTTAAAAATAATCACTAATTTTATGAAGGCCTAACGACCAGCTACATTATACAACCTATTTTAGACAAGGTTGTTGTTTCTAATTTTTGGTATGATGGCAATTGGAATACCCTTAAGCTCAGTCAATATCTTCCTGAAGGCATAATGAAAGAGGTAATTAATACTCCTCCATCTATACAGCATAAGGATAAACTGATCCTGGAAACTTCTAATATAAATTTTTCATTATCTAAGATCATGCTTCAGAATATAGCTCAGCCATCTACATGTAATAGCTGGCTTCCCTCCTTTTGGTGCACTGCAATTAAACCTTCCATATCTTCTTCTTTTTCTTTTTAGCTTGAGACTTTAGCATAAACTGATCCCCACTGATGTTATCTTGAAGCTTAAAGGATTGAAAATCCCATCCATTTATCTCTTGTGTTGTAGTGAGGAAGAAAGCCTTAAACATGTGTTTATCCTTTGTCCATTTCTAAACAAATTCAGGATGCAATGTCTTCAATGTTTTAGGTTGAAAAGTCAATGAATGAATCCATCTCTACCTACTTCAAAGCCTGGCACTCCACTCCAACTCATAAAGGCAGAAATACCTCTACTCATATTATTCTTTCAACCATCTTTTGGTTTATTTAGATGGCTAGAAATTCTTGAAAGCATAATGATCAATGGGTGAATGTTTGGATATACTCATCTAGATTAAAAATCATTTAAACAAACTTAGAGCTACAAATTTATTCTGAGACTCAATAACATACACCTGTTCCAGAAGGTCCAACACATCATTCATTAGATGGATTAAACCAGCTAACGATTGCATTAATATTAATATTAATGGAAGTTAAAAATATGACTCCACCACCACTGTTGGCCTCGTGGGTGTTTTCATGAACAACAATGGCCACTACATCTTATTATTTTCTATCCCATGTTATGCATGAAATGCACTTCAAACTGAAATAATGGCTTGTCTTGTGGCTTTGAGGATTGTAGCTTCTATATCAATCAAGAATATTTGGATTGGGGTTGACCCACTTCCTCTTTGTAAATTAATTGCTAATGGAGATAGCTACCCATGGTTCATCATCTACATACTTAAAAGGATTAACTTACTTCTCCATTTCATTATAAATTCACCCACATTTTCATAAAAGGGAACCAACCAACAAATTTTTTAGCTAAATTAGGATCTTGATCCAACAAGCCTTTATTCTCCATCCAGTCATTGCCTATCATTCGTCCAGCTCTAAAAGGAATTTACTTGACTCACCTCACATTGGATTAAAGTAATTTTTCTATTCTTGGCTTCCCTTTCCTCTACTTATTATCTTTACTTTCCCACTTAGTTTTGCTCACTTGTTAGAAATTGTAATTTTCTTTCTTACTTATATCAATGAAATCATATTAGCTTAAAAAAGAAGAAAATTTGATTTGGTAAGAATTTAAACTTAAATAATTAAGCACAAGATTTAAAATTTAAATCTAATTCAGTTCAAACTTAATGATGTCGGCCATACAAGGGTGGAGGGAATTATACTAAATCCACTTAACATAAATAAGTTCTCCTTAATTAATTAAGGACTTAATTTGGGATGTGATTCAAAATAATTAGAATTAAAAATATATTGATGATCAAATAGCATGGGATGGCCAAGGCATTTATAAAAGGATTTCAATCATGATTTAATGCAACAAATATGAGAGATCAATTAACTAATATAGATTTGAAACATTAAGGCAAGTCTGAAATAAAATTACTAAAATAAATCAAGGAAAATCAACTTGGATTTTAGACACAATGTTTCCAAGTATGGATTCAATCTCCATTCAATTCAATTGATCATGAATAATTTATGGGAGATCAAATTAGAAGAGATTAGAATTAATTTAAATAAATCAAGTTACTCCAAATCAAATACAAGAAGGGGCCGACCATATATTTCCATAAATAATAAAATTAAAAATGGAAAGTGTATAAATACATGGCCAATTTTAATTAACTTAATTAATTCAAATAAATTCAAATTAACTTAATTAAAGTATGATAGGCATGGCCACAATAATCCATAAAAGGATAAAAATTAATTTGGCAACTTATGGCAAGAACAATTTATTTTAAATTCAAAACTTGTTTGAATTTCAAAATTCAAATAAAATAAATTTAAAAATTCAAAAACTAAAAGAAATATTATGACAATAATTTCCATAAATCAAATAACATTTATCATGCCAAAAACCATAAATAAATTCGCTCAAAATTAAATTAGGATGATAATTATGATATGAGGGACAAACTAAAAGAATATGAGAGAGAAAAAGAATAATATGGATAATTTATGATTTATTTCACTCTCATGCAAAACTAAATGGATAATTAATAAGTCCAAGTATAGAAATAATTAAATGAAGTGTAAAATAAATTCAACTCACTTTAAAATATAATGGATAGGGCTCAATCTCATGGGAGTACTTAAATTATCCAAAAAGGATAATTTAAGGAATAACTGAAAATATCATGCAAATAAAATATGAAAAAATATGCAAAAATTCAAAGAATATCATGAAATTATTTAAACACTTATTTTTATATTATATTGCTCTTATTTATCTTATTATTGCATAACCCAGGAATATCCTCAAACTACCCTAGTCTAGATGATATGACTTTCCCAATCTAAGTAAGCTGAGTCTGGTGAATTTCTTGAAACACTTGAAATAAATAATTAGAAAGCCTCAAGAATATATATTTATCATCAATAAAAATCTAAATTAAGAATGCTAATCATAATTATTAATGTGGATAATTTATCCTACAAAAAAATTATTAGTTCTTATTATACAAAATTTCTTATCATCAAATTAAATGGTGAGATAAAAAGGTGTATACTCAACAATCTCCCCTTATTTGATGATAACAAATCAATGTTGGGGTGAAGGGTAACTATAATGATAAAATGATATTTCTCCCTATCACTAAATGCATATGTGAGAAATTAAAAGTCAAACTAACATCACTTGTGATATACACTAACATCAATATTTATCCCCTTTTTGACATCAAAAGGTTCATAATAAAATAGAAGTTGTTTATATCAATAAAATTCTCCCTCTTAATTCAGTGTAAGAGTAAATATAAGAATGAGAGGAAAAAATAATTAAAGATTAACATGCTTGATATTCTCCTCTTATTTAATGTAAGTAAACCAATATATAATTTTTTGATATGAAATTGACTTTGAATAAACATGTAAATGAAGATAAATATCATATGTGATGGAAATATACAATTAAGCATAAGAAAGATACCAACATGTCTTTAAAATAAAACATTAGCAAAACTTAAAGCAATATGATGTTCCACATCTTAACCATTTAAAATAAAAAATATTTTTGAAGGTAATGACAATATAAAATATCAACAAAAAATATCTTATCATCAAATCAAATGTAATTGTATGAAATATTAATTGATAAATAAGGGATAAAAATCATAAATTTGCATGAACATTAAAGATAGATATACAAGAGATATTTTAATCCTGCTAAATGATTCATAGAACCTAATTACATATTTATTCTAAATTAATGCATACAAGCCAATTTATGAATCATATCTAATTTTTAACATAAGCTAAGGGAAATTAATAATCATGAGCTACATATAGTAATAATGAGTTTCAAATAATGCATACTAAGCTACGTTTCACATAACATATGCTAAATAAGCATGATTATAATCAATACACTAATAAAAATCATAATTTATTTAAGGGGAGTAAATGAGATCAAATTTGGTATAAAGCTATGCTAATTTTAATTATATAAATTATTTAATTTCCAAAATACAAAACAAAATAAGTTTATGATTGTTAAATGTATATAAGGTGTATATTGAATTCAGTTATCATGAATTTAAAGAAATTTTAAAATATGAATACAATACATGATAAATAAAAATATTCATTGGCAAAATATTATAAAACTCATAATGTCTATGAAAATGTTAATCCCACAATAAACCAAAAAATATGTAAAATTCTTAGAATTTACAAAAATATTTTCAAATTATGTTTTGAAACTATTCATTCATTTAAAAAAATAGAACATGGAGCTTATATAGATTAGTTAAACAAAAATGAAACATAACTAATCTATGGAGCTTAAAACATATAAGAAAGGGATAAATTCAAAATATAAAGTGTGTTATCTCATACAATTCCTTTTGTATATTAATTTAAATATATACCTTTGGGCATTTTCATATTGCATTTGTATGCCTATATCATTTGTCTTCATCGATCCTTCATGAAGAAAAACCTATAATTCAATCTCATTTCCTAGATTTTGGTATCCAAGCAAGCTTGGATCCTTTAACATTAGTAGCATTATAAATATTTCAATAAGTAGATGATGGGCAATGCAAGCTAGTTCCCTTAGGAATCAAAATATATGAAGATGAAGCATTTAATTGCATGGATCTCTTAAAAGAACAAATATACAAAACATGACCTCGCTTGCAACAATAAATTCAAGTAACTTTGGGCAAACAATGCATAAATGAATTCTAACTTCTAGGTTTATTTTTAGAAAATGAACTAACATTCTTATGAGATATAAATTTATTTGATGTATATGAATAGCAAAAATATTGCTTGCAAGACATGGATGAATTTGAATGTAATGCATGTGAGCAACTAAAACTTATAGAAGATAAATATATGACTTTTAATTTACTTCTAATATTAGTATTCTAACCTTTTAAACTTTAAATCTCAATATGTAAATCATGTTCAACTTTACTTCTAGATAATAACTTATTTAGCACTACTTTATTTTCATCTTCTAAAATTTTAATTTTGGAAATAAACTCATTATGATAGCAGGATGTAGAAGTGCTAGATAAATCACAAAGAAAATCATTTACTTTGGTATTCAATGAAGATACTTCATTTTCAAGCAAACAAATCCCATCATGAGATTTTTTTAGCATCTAATAAAAGTAACTCTCTTTTTTTCATCAAAGTTTCAACATTTACCTTAAGACTTCTAGACTTCCTTTTAGTGGAAATGTATTTCTTTTAAAATTTATTATAAACATCCACTAATTAAGATAAATTTCAAAGATACTAGATAACTCTTCATGAGATAAATTGTTTACCTCAAGGTCATCCTCAAAATCAATTTGAGAATTGAAGCTTTGGGTTGCTAACTTGAGGGATGTAGTTGGATTTTTCTTCTTTCTCTATTAGCACTATAAGGCTCTATTTAGATTTATCTTCATTCTCTATTCTTTTGCCTTTCTTATTTCTCTTCTTACTCCTTTTAAGACTAAAGGCATGCACTTGGGGATTTTATTTTATTTTTTTGGAATTTTCAATAAGGATGCCCTATCCCTATAAGGACTCCTCACCTATCTTACAATCACAACAATATAACAAAGTGAGAGCATCAAATATATCTTTTTAAGATTTTAAAGATAATAAAGAAAAAAGCTCATCGAGAAGAGATATCTTATAAAAATATAAAATTATCTTTCCATTTAAAAGAATTAAATTACTTTCTAAAATATAAGATAAGATACCATTTTTTTATTAAACTTTTACTAATAGCAAAAGGATTACAAAGCATGAAAAGAAAGTCTAACATCATTTCAACTTTCTAATGTAAGGTAAACCCAATTGATCCCCATGTAGAGCATTCAAGATAAAAAAGCAGGAGCTTTCTAATGTAAGGTAAACCCAATTGATCTTTCTTTTTAATTGAAGATTCACCTTGCTAGGCCATCATGGCAACTTTCACTTGCATCTCCACCATTGATCTAATGTGAGCATCAGATAATTGTGCAATTAAAGTCATAGCAACAAGTACAAAAATGATTGGGTTTTTAGTTGTATAATATGGTTTGGTTTTATTGATCAGACATATGTTGAGGCATGAAAATAGCACTGCTATGAGATTCCTTAAGGGGAAAGGTTGATTTCTAATCTATGAACTAAGGGTTGCAATGGCAATAGCCATTTGGCCAATTTATTCTTGTAATTATTCGCCTCCTTTTGTGCATCCATCTTATTTCATTTTAAATATTCTCTATTCTCAAATGCTCTCTTCACCAAGGTTACTACATCACCCCTATCTAATGACAAATGAGTGAGGATAATGATGGGATTAGTGAAAGAAAAATAAAAGAAAAAAAAATAAAAGAGACAAGTAAACATAATGAGTGTGGAGGGTCCTCATGAAATACATTTTATAAGATAAGTCAAGAAACAAATGTCTGAAAAAAAATCAGACTAACATAACCTAAACTTATTTATAAAAAGAAACCTATGATGATTCCCCACATATAACTAAGAAATCAACTTTATTTTATTCTAAGGTTAAAAGTAACTATTAGGAAGACATGTCCTACCAAGTTAATTATATCTTAATGGATATACAAAAATACTATCAATTAGAAGAATATTGCTTATGTTTTAAAGATCATCATAGTATCAATTAAAGAGATTGTTTTCATTTTAATATGGAATACCTCATGTTGACAAGGCTAAACCAAGCCACTATGTAGAGGGTGCATCAAAGTAACCTAAAGAAAGATTACCTCTTAACAATGAAGGTTGCAAAATGTCATGAAATGATATATCAAATAATAAAATGAGATTAAGCGGGGTTCAAAAAATAGGTAAGAAATTCCTTAAGACTCTAGACATAATGCAATAAAATTTTTATGAATCTATTATCCTAGGTTATCAACCCTAGGTCTATTTAGCCATCAAGGTAATTGACCCAGCAAAGCTAAGAATTCCACATCAATAATCCAAGCATTATGTCATCCAAAATAATTCCATAGACCTAAAGCCAAGGATAGAAACTAACCTAGAACAATATAACTCAAACTATGTATGAAAGGAAGAATAGTGCTTGTACACCTTAGAATGGAGGAGAATCCCATGGAAGGTATAAAGAGAGAGTAGCCCTACCTCTATAGTTAAACTAACCAACATGGGATAACGATCATATCTAAGTCAGGGTGGCAACAACACCTTGGAGAGCTCTAGATGACAATCTAAGCAAATATAAATCATGAGTCTAGTAAGTGGAGGGAAGTAAGTATAGTCTTCAGAGACATGCAAATATGCAATGTTATATATCCCTAATGTGGAGGTTCTATTAGTTATGCAAGGGTTAAGACCATGAAATACAATCATTTTAATGATTGCAAATAAGCCATTCATATAAATTAAATTTTATTATGAAAAAATATATTTTATTTTTAAATCTTAGAATTGAATTTTAAATTATTAACCTTTGTACCAAAAGATTTTGTCCGTAGTGCCTAGCATAAACATGAGCCTAGATAATAACAATATAGAAAGAAAGCAACCAAAGCTTCACATGTGCACACTTAAAATAAGCACATCACATGATAGAATAAATATAAAGAAAGCTCAATTATAGTTGGGTTTTGTAATAAACTCCATTAAAAAAGAGGCAGTCAAGTCTGCCACATATATACATGTCCAATCCTAAATATATGCAACAATGAGAATTTTGAATCTAAGGTATGAGGCATTAATTAACTGCTCTTAGTCATTATCTCCATAAGGCTTTAGCTTTGGTGCTCTTTAAGAACTCATGCTCATACCTTAGCTTCAATAAAGACTCTTCTTAGACTTTAAAAACTACATAAGGAAAGAAAAAAATTACAAACTTGATTTTCTACAAAAGAAAATAATAGTTATCATTCACAATTATGATATGACATGCAATATGAAATAGACTATGTTCGACTAGAGGAGTAAGCTAGCAAGCACCCACAAAAAAGTATTATTAGAAGAATGCATAAATTTCTAATCTTGCATGTGTGCATCACACCAAATAAACATCATGTGAAAGAACAAATATAAAATGTACGACTAGTACAAACAAAGCAAAACATAATGTCCACATAATAAAAAAAATCCAAACTACACCATACCCTAGACTAGGCAAACATTTATGAGTGTGCTTATCACAACACCTAATACATGCAAGTTAGTGTAGCTTGGACATACCTATATGATCTTGATAAGACTACCAAGCCTAATCTCATCCTAAAAATCTAACTAAGCTAAAATATGTCATTTTAATTTGGTAATTTTAAAATATGGTTTGAAATATTTACATTTATATCAATTTTGTATAAAATATAAGATAGCAATTTTTTTAAAAAAAATGAACTTATATATGGTCCAAAAATCTAAGAAAACATTGCATAAGCTATTTATATTTTTAGCACTATCATATGGGATCTTATTATAATATATTAATTTATTATTACATATTAGAGATGTGCACTAATAATAAAAATTAATATATCATTATTATGGGTTAAGTCCTAAGTCTAATAACATTCTCATTAACTGGTTTATGTTATGACTAGTGACTACTGATATAGATGCACCCTAATCAATATGAAAGATCAAATGAATTAATGATAAAGGGATTTCAACAATAATTTAATCAAGACTCATCTAAACTTAAAACTATCCTAAGCAAACATACATTCCCAAAATGTGAAGAGATAATATAAGATGTGATATCTACTAATCAAATATGACCCAAGAAAAGGTGGATTCACTTGAACAAGATTGAGCCAAAAGATTGAAATATGATCTAAATTTCTCAAGCTAGGAGCAATTCATGTGATGAACCAAAACCAAATCTATATACTAATCACTTTAAGTTATTTTAAGAGTAAACAAAAGTCAATACTTAATTAAATATGCATAGAATATGAGTGTTCTAATATATAATGTTTGATATATAATGATCAAACTATGACTTATAACTCTAAAGGGTGTGAACAAGCTAAGTACAATGGATTTGAATCATGCTCTTAATATTTTAGCATGGGATAATGCTGACGTACGTGCATGCTATGACTAAGATAAGATGACGTCTAACTTAATGAAAATTTAAGCATCATCAAGCCAACCCTAAGAACTAGTTTGGGTCATCCTGAAGAAACCAAACCAATGTATTAATGTTTCTATAGACACTTACTTAACTCTAAACAAAAATAGCGAATGATGAAGGTTATTAAGGAAAACCTAAGGCTTTACAGCCATATGATTATGCACACACCAAACTAACATGATTTAGAAAAATATCATTAATAAAACATGGCTTATATTCTCTCAAGATAAATGCATAAAATAATATAATTATACTTGTTAAGAAAATGATTGTAAAATATGTAAATATATATAATTTAGGTTAATAGTTTTTATTTATATATAATGGAAAACATAAAATAATGAAGCATCTAGTATACAATAATATACAAAATATATGACATGTAGAATATCTTTGAATGATAAATGAGTATAAGACATGTAAAACAATTTTAAATGATGTATATATATATATATATATATGACTCTCCTTTTTCCAACACTGGGGTACTCTACAAGACTCAGTGGAAGTCTAAAGTATGAGAAATCAAAAAAAGACAAAATAAAGACCTCTCCCCCTTAAAAACTCCACCGAGTCCTGTAAAGTAAACATAAGATAAGTCGATGACATAAGAGAAGGCATTCACCAATAAGAGGCAAATATTATCGGGTGGTGAGTTCTCTTATTGAAGTTCTCGAAATTGGCAAAATGAGCTATCTGATGTGTATCTGGAAGTATAATCATGTCGAAGGTGGGTTGTTGAACATTAGTCATCTGGTTTGAATAGTCTTTTATATTCATTCACCCAACTTAAGGAAAATCTTCATTTATGAGGTCAATCATCGTGCCTAATCCATCTTGATTGAGATCATCCTCTTTCTCACTCACATCATCCATGATGAGTCTTTATGGGTAAAATATACACTTACATGAATTTAATCTTTCATTGGTGGTCATTCTCTTGAGTGTTCGTTAGGTCAACTTGCTCTAGATAGTAAGTCAATGACCTATTTTTTCTCTTTAAGTACTTGCTCAATTTTGAAGTATTCCAATCTCCTAATTTTCATTTTTACTACGAGTAGATATCTTTATAATGACTCATCTATGACTTCATAATCTCAGTTTATTTGTCTTAACATAAGTTGAAAGTCTAAGAATGTGATGATGTGTAGAGCACCTTAGTTAGTAGAGCTTCGTACTCATGTTGGTTGCTCATCACCTTGAAATTAAATTTAGCCAACTGATTTATAATGACCCATGCTAAACTTTTTAGGACAATGCTCCAATGCTTTGCTCATTGAAGAACCTTTCTTTATTGGCTAGCCACCAAGCCCCAACCATGAAGAGTCCTCTTTATATTTTGATTCAACCATCAACTAAACTTTATTTCGTAGCAAACAAAGGTTGGATACAACACCAATTTAATTTAGAAGTGAGGGGGAAGGGGTGTGTGTGTAAAAGGGAAGGGGCATGGGGGAGGGGGGGTCGCACATAATAGTAACCACTCCCTCCTCACTTAGCCATAAACCCCATGGGTTAATTAATTATAATTAATTTTTTTAATTATTTATTTATATTTTAATACATGACACAAAACTATATAAAAATTACATAAGCATGACATAAAGTAAACACAAATTACATGGTTTTCATAAACATTGAAAAATGACATTTAATTAATATAAAATGAAATGGGCTAAACATTTTTAATGTCTTCAAGCCACATTCTCCTCTACCTTCTACTCCATGTAATAGGCCCTCCATGTTTAGTCTTCAATTTTTTTTTCATAAGCTTTTACAATTGGATCTCCTTGTGCTCTTTATGTTACACTAATTACTTAAGAGAATTTCTTTTTCTTTGTTAGTTCTTGGTGCCCTAGCTTAACTTTTACTTGGTGTGATTGATCTTTATCTTATAAGTGCTCATCTTCTTTTACATTCTAATTAACCTCTATGCTAAGTCATCCATCATTCAAGCCCTCAAATCTATTTTAAAACCTTTCTTATGGCTCACAAGCCCAAACTAGATGGACATCTATCTAGTCTTATTCTTTTCACCATTACAATATTTAATACCTCACCAAACTCCACAAAATACTCCAAAATAGAAGTTCACCTTTTACACTAACTCTTTACTACCATTTTCTCTCATTTTAACTACCTTAAATCTATTTTTAAATGAGATATTTTAAATCACCCTAAACTAACCTGATTATGACTAATTTTAGTCTTATTCTAACTAGATTAATAAAAAAAAGGCCTAATCTTTCTACCAAAAACTTTAGATCACAACTTAACACCTAAGCTAACAATTATTTAAAAACTCTAGCCATTTACACTACTTAAAAACTATTTCCTAAAGTGATCTTCTAAATCAACCCAAACTAGCCTAAGTTAGGCTAGTCTTATGATCTGTTTCACTAAATTCATCTATATTGATCACCTCTCTACTACAAACTCTCAATCACTCTTCAAAACTTTAAACTAGAACCTCACATCTATTTTTATCTATTAATCCCACAAAATTAGTCTTCTAGCACCATCACTAGACTTTCAAGAGAAAAGTAGTGGTCACTTTGACTAGAATTCAATAAAAACTCATTATTTATTTACTTCAAATCGTAATTGCACAAAATAACATTGAAAAAACTCAATCTCTAGGTTCAATCATATTAAGATCTGCCATAAAAAGATATGCTCTTGTTAGTTAGTTAAATTTCTTTGTAGATTTAGCACCATATTTTAGTTTTTGCATTAGTACTTTAATTTATTGTCCAAATCATAGTTAATCAATCTAATTTTAGTAATTAGCATGCAATCCTCATGGGTTGATGTTCTACTTACACTTTATTACTTGAGACAATCATGTACTCTTGTACATATGGTTAATGTCGATTGAACACAAGGCATTCAACCACTTCGATGTGGTAAACAAGGGACCTCTGTTCACAAGGAACCACCTTTTTAATATAATTTCTTACCAGAGAAACCTCATTCACATGAAAGTAAGGCAGGGCCACCTTAGTAGGTGTGCCACTCATTTTGTGGCCACCTAAATAAGGTGGCCACTCATCACCTCTAAGGTTGACTTGACCTTTGATCCTTGGCTTAAGCATTCACTACCTTAGGCTTCCATAACAACGACTTCTATAGTTGATGATTGTCAATGGTGCCTATAAACTTAGGAAGCTAAGTCATCTCAAGATGTGAACACTCACCAATAACCATAAAAATTTCCAACCTCTCGCCAATGGTGCAACCCAACCAAAGCTCACTTAATGAACTCATCTCTTACTCTAAGATGGGCAATTTATTTTATATGTAAGGTCACATCAGCAGAGGATCACCTTCACTATCATATTAGACGTTTATACACCTGTCTATAATAAAATTGTCCACCATGTCTATATCAATCTTTGTATAATTTGAATGTGTTGTTGTACCTTTCAAATTCTATAAATGAGAGATTAGGAGACCTACTTAGGGCCTTGATACTTTTTACATTTCACATGATTTTACTCTTAATTATTTTTTCAGCTCTTCATTTGCTTTTTTTGAGTGATCATTCATAAAATTTTTTGTAAATTTTCTTAATTTTTATTTTTTAAAGTACTCAATCAAACATTATATTTGTTTTCACTTCTTCACTCTTCATCTAGCTAAATTAATCTCAAAACAAAGTTCTAATGTCATTAACGGATCCATTTGATAAAATTAAAAAGGGGGATTTACATACATAACATTTAAATCTCTCATATTTATACATTTAATACCAGAAACGTACTATTTACTTATATAACACCCAAAAGTATTCAATACATCAAAATTAACACTCAGTTTATCCCCTTCTAAAACTTCTATCTCTTTCTTTGCCAAAAACAAATTGAAAAGCAACTCTTCCTCCTCCTTCGACTAACCTAAAGCTCTTGCTCACTTGCTTTCCTTAAGGAGAAAAAGAGAAATAGCATGCAATGATTCTGAGATAGCTGCTACAATTGGGTCCACATCTCATATGCATAACTAAAAGAGATCAACTATTTTCTTACATACAACCATCTCATATGAAGTGTTGTAATTAAGCACCTATTTTAATAGATTTATATAGGTCATACCTTCAAATTTCTTCACAAAATATATGTTGATACAAAAGAGATGAATTAGAGACTCAAGAAGGGAAGTTTATTCACTAGGTGCACAACATCTTGTTTGAGCTTGTTTCATCTTCTCCCAGGGAATGCGTTGCTTCTATTGGGGCTATTTGGTTGTGTATTTGAGTGCATCAGATTAATGCACACATTTTAACTTTTGAGTGTTTGGTCTGAATGTAAATTTCCATGTAATGTAATGTATTCCAAATACATTAAAAGGTATTTTCGTAGATGGAATTACCATTTGGTAATTCCAAATACACCCCATAAGTGATGCGGCCGCCGCTCACGCTCCCGCCACCCCTCGCCAATCGCCACACCACGGCTGCCGCTACGGCCACCGGCCGACATCAAACCTTCAAATTACTTTATATTTTTTCAACCAAACAGAAAAAAAAAAGAGTCATGAATTTGTAAAACTCTTAACCAAGCAACTGTAAAGTAATCCTTTTACACTGAATTTATTTTACATTGCATTTCTTTTACACTACATTCTAAATGCAGGCAACCAAACAGTCCCATAGTGGGAGTGTCTTTTAGGCATAAATGTAGAAAATGTTGTTGTTAGCAAACAATAGAATTGATAAACTACAATGAAAAAGCTTTAATCCTTTCCGGTTCTTCTCTAACAATAATATTGTTTCTCTTACCATCGGTAAAGACGTCTCACAAAAAATTCTACAATTAAGAAGATGAAGATAACTCAATATAGCAGAAAAATATGAATTTTTTTTTACTTAATCAGAGCATTAAACGGAAATAAATTAAATTTTAATTTTGATGTATTAAATAGCTTTTTAAGTGTTGTATAAATAAATAATAAATTTTAGACATTAAATATATAAATATGAGAGTTTTAAACGCTATCTATGTAAATCCTCAATAAAAAAAAATTTTCACACTGGGATTTCTGGGATTTCGTAAAGAGTCAGCATTGTCATATTCTCGTCATTTGTTTTCTTGGTAAAGCTTTCCCCTCTCACAATCTGCCGAGTAGGAAACCTAATTCGCCACCTCTCAGCTCAGTTGCCTCATTTCTTTTGATTTTGTGATGCCAACTTTTGTCGCTAACTCAAATTTCCCAATTTCTTTGTCCGACCTAGGCTTCTCAAGTAAGTTACATCGGTACTGGATCATCTCCCTGCAAAATTGCTTTCTTTACGACAATCTTATTTTTTTGTTTTATTTTGTCTAAGAACAGGGAGATTTTTCTAGTGCTCTACTTTCAGAATCAGCTCTTTGTTTCTGGGTAGTTAAGAACTCTGAGCTTACGATTTGTGGCTACGTGCAGATCGCATGGAGCTTTTCTTCAGGAAAGCCGTTTAGATCTGAAGTTTCAGTTATCTTCGTGATGAAATTTACAGAGTTTTACTTTTTGCTACTGAACCCTAACTTCCTGCTAGCTCGGAAAGGTTTGCGTTTGAGGAAACTCTTGTGAATAGCATTATAATCATATCGCTATATTTGAAATTCTTACTTGCATATTCTCACAAAGCTAAAGCCTGTGATTCCTCCAGTATTCGAAGGGGAGGCTTTGGCTCTGCTGTCGAATGCCTTTGATTCTCATAGATGTTTTTGGTGCCTCCCTGGAGAAGTTGAAACGTTGGCTATTACTTGTGAGAAGATTAGTTGATTACTTTGAGGATTTTGGAACTTTGAAGAAGTATGAGGAAGAATGGACTTGCCCACTCAGGAAGGCCTTTTAGTGATAGAAGATGGCTTCTTCCTTTCTTGGCAAGCTTGTTAGTCTCTGTTACTTTATTTTTGGCAACAGTATTTGGGCTTTTCTCCCCTTATAGTGTGGATTCACAGACTCCAGATATTGCATTGTTCACTCGTATGGATGATTCTGATGGGCATTCATTTGATTTGGAAAATAATAAAGAAGCAGTGGGGCATTCTCTTGTTGAAATTGAAGCTCCACAGATAGCTTATCTTCTCACTGGAACAAAGGGTGACAGTCAACGAATGAGGAGGACACTACAAGCTATATATCATCCAAGAAATCAGTATATTCTTCATCTAGATCTTGAGGCTCCTCCCCGCGAAAGGATTGATTTGGCAATGTATGTTAAAGGTGATCCAGTGTTCAGTGTGGTCGAAAATGTTCGTGTTATTGCAAAAGGTAACCTAGTGACTTACAGGGGTCCAACAATGATTGCATGTACTCTTCATGCCATTGCAATCTTATTGAAAGAGAGCTTGAAATGGGATTGGTTCATAAACCTTAGTGCTTCTGATTATCCCCTAATGACACAAGATGGTGGGTACTGATCTCCACTTCTCTATTTTTTTATTTCTAATCTAATGATGCGCTTGATAATATAAATTTTTATGCATTTGTTTCTCAAATGGATTGATGAGTAGTATCAGCCATGTGGCCTTTCACATGTCTATCGCTAGAAAAATTTTATTTGATTGTTATTATTGGATTTGGAATTCTTCTGATGACAAACATGCAAGTATCAAATTTTCTTTGTATTTTTTTTTGGAAAAAGGTCTACTTTATTATCATGTTGTCTTCTGGGCTATATATACAAGTAGGTTCATTATCGTTAGCCTTATCCCCAGCTGTTGGGCTTCAACATTTACAGACAAACTTTGTTTGCATTAAGGAATAGCATAAACATCTTGTACTTTCTTATTGCAAATGTCCCATCAACCATTAAATATGCCCTTATTGTGTATTGCATGCTTGGATACAAGGCCTCTATTGAAATTGAATTAACTGATGGCATACAAAATAAATTTTTTTTTTTTTTACTATATAACAGTAAGTTTTTAATTTTGTGAGCTTAGATAAGATTTCCAGATTATTATTATTTTTTATATTGTGTTGCATGATTGAGGTTTCAGTTCGCATTGCAAACAACACAGAAGTTTAATGTGGAGTCTGCCTGAAGTTTCTATTTGAATCCACCAAAATAGATGATTAATAGTTCAAGCTTTTAAACATGTCATCTTGAACTTGGTTTATATAGATTGAATAAAATTGTATGTGTCATCTTGTTATTTTTTTTCTTTGTCAATTTGTTTCTTTATGTGCTGATTTGGCTGGTCTATATAATTGAAGCTCACGCATTGGCAAACTGTGGATCTGAAACATAACTATAATTGGCTAATCCTGCAGAATCTTTTCCTCCTCTTTTTTTTTCTTTGCAACAAATTTTATTTTATTTTATTTTATTTGCAGATATACTCCATGTTTTTTCTTCTGTGCCTAGAGACCTCAATTTTATTGAGCACACTCAGTGCACAGGCTGGAAAGTGTAAGTGGATAGCTTTTTGTTAAATGATTTTTGGAGGTGTTTTCTATTATATTGAAGATCAATAATACTAATATAATCTATTGTAATGCAGGAACCAGAGGGCAAAGCCCATCATCATTGATCCGGGTTTATACTTGTCAAAGAAGTTTGATGTTGTTGTCACTAGTGAACGACGAGAGCTACCAACATCTTTCAAATTATTCACAGGTAGGTAGATTTGGTTTCACTGATATTTCGATGTCTCTGTTGCATTAAATTTTGCTTATAATATATTAAACTCTTGATCTTTTACGTTACTGAATTTTTGATCTTCCCTTTTCTTTGGTATGTTGGGGTAATTAGTACTCTGTATTTTTTGGAGGGACTAGTATATGGACAATGTTTGCTTAGCATTATCTTCAATTGCTTGCATTATCTATAAATATGATAGGAGGCACTTGAGATCAATACTTATGCAGTTGAAGGTCAACTAGGTGAATGCTTTGAGCTTTAAACTACAACAACAATAAGCCTTTATCCTACTACATGGGGTCAGCTACATGAATCCTCTTTCTACATTATGTCTTATTAAATGTCATTCTCATTTAATTCTAATAAAATATTATTACTTTTATACTTCCTAACGAAATCTTTTTTCTTTCTTAACATAGGCTAAATCTAATACATCTACTCTTCTGTGTCATTGGGCAGTCTACATTTTATGTGAGCAAACCATTTATAAGATGACTCTCTCTAATCTTATATGCAGTTGGAGCTACTCCAACCTTTTCGCATAAATATTCATTTCACAATTTGTCTCAAAGCATAATACCACTCATCCACTTGAGCATCATCATCTCTGCCTAACTTAATTTTATGCTTCTCTTTTACCGGTCAATATTCTATGACATAAAGCATTGTAGGTCTCACCACCATCTTATAATTGTTTTCCTTAAATTAAGTGATACTTTTCTTTCACACAACAAGCTCGATGCATTATTCTACTTCAACCATCCAACTTGAATTCTACTAATGATATCCCTATCTATTTCACCATCACTTTGAACAATAGACCTAAGATATTTAAAACGTTCACTTTTTTTAGTGACTTGACCACCCATTGTCACAACCCTGCCATTAGATCTATTACTACTAAAATTACACTCCATGTAATTGGTTCTATGAAAGCCTTTAGACTCTAAGATTCACCTCTATAACTCAAGTTTTTCTTAAATTCCCTCTCTAGTCCTATCAACAAGAAGAATATCATTAGCAAAAACCATACACCAAGGTGCATCCTCTTGTAAATGTCTAGTAAGAACATCCATAACTAAGTCAAAAAGATATGGGCTTAAAGTCGATCCTTGATATAATCTAACTAAAATAGTTAAATACTCAGTCAATCCTCCTTATGTTTGAATACAAGTAACAACTCCAGTATACCTATCCTTAATGACTTGATTATATGCAATATTAACTCCTTTTCATATAAAACTCTCCAAAGCATGTCTCATGTCACTTTATTATATACTTTCTCTAAATCAACAAATATGATTGTAGATCCTCCTTATTCTTCCTATACTTATCCATCAAACTTTTCAACAAATGTCTAACATCCATAATAGACCTACCCAGCATGAATATAAATTGATTTTGATAAGTTTTTGTATCAAATCGTAATTTATGTTTAATTACTTTCTTCCATAAGTTTTAATATATGATACACAACTTAATTTCTCTATAATTTGCACTCTCATGTGTATTATCTTTATTATTAAAAATAAGAACCACAAACTATTTTTCTACTCGTTAACATAAAGTTTAGTATGTTAAGAAATTCTTTGATCTCCTAAGCATTTTCACACTTCTATTGGAATATCATCAAGTCTTACTACTTTACCACACTTAATTTTTTCAAGTATCCCTTACTTGATTTCTTAATATGATAAAAATAGAAATCTCTATATTCATTGAGAATACTAAAGTTGATAAAGTCATCCATATTCTCACCAGCTTCATTGAAAAGTTTATTAAAATATTATATCTACCTATATTGAATATCCTCTGAAAAGAAAAGTACATTTTGA
The DNA here is from genome assembly GCA_021442155.1 of Cymbidium sinense. Classification (NCBI taxonomy): domain Eukaryota; kingdom Viridiplantae; phylum Streptophyta; class Magnoliopsida; order Asparagales; family Orchidaceae; genus Cymbidium; species Cymbidium sinense. The sequence continues at coordinate 24,639,004 of CM038229.1, forward strand.
TTCTCATTCTTAATGAACTTCATATGAACTAAATCTTTACTTCTTTTTATCTCTTTACGTGACTAACTTATATATGCATCTTTCACTCTTTTTGATATCTAATACATTATTTAAGTCATTAAATATTGAATTCTTTACATTATAGATTGATTTCTTAAATTTTTATGAGCCACTGTATCTTTCCCCATTCAGTGAATTTTTACATCTAAATCAATTTTTACAACGAATTTGTTTGGTTTTGATCATTTCTCGCACATTTTAACTCAACCACCAACCATTTTTACTAATGCAAGTTTTCCTCTTGATTTTTAAGCACATTTTTTATAATTTGCTTAATATCACTTGTTACTTTTTCTTACAACATTAACTTCCTCATTAATATTTCAAATTCTAAGATCTTATAACTTACTCATAAAAATATTTTTATTATCATTCTTTAAGTGCCACCATCCAATCTCAAGATAATATTTTGTATTATTTTCGATCTTCCAACCTTTCATCTTTAAATGTAAAGTTTGTAGTCGATACGAGTATTGAAACTTTTGCCCTAAATAATCTTATAATCTTTACAACCTAAACTATTTATTTGTTTATAAGAAAATAATCAATTTGCATTTTATTAGGTTCATTTTTATAAATGATAATATATTACTATTTTTTCTCAAATAAAGTATCAATAACTATAAAATCATAATTTAAAGTAAGTTCTAATATGATCTTGCCTTCTTCATTAGTCACACCAAACTTAAGGCTATCATGAATGCATTTAAAATCTTTTGTTTACTAATATGTCCATTTAAATTTTCTCCGATAAATATTTTTTCTTCAAGGGTATCCTTTGTAGTAGTTCTTCTAAGTCATTCTATTTATTTATTTATTTATTTATTTTAATATGCATATAAACCTATTTGAGGAGTTTAAACACTTATTATATTAATAATATTAACATCAATAATAATCTTTAAAGCTATAATTATATCTTCAATTCTATTAAATTTTAAAACATCATCCTTTGAATTTTTATCCATAATCACACTTACATCATTTTTAATGAGTCATATTTGAATACCAAAGTTTAAAATTTAACTATCAATTTGATTAGCCTTTTTACCATCTCATTAAGTTTCTTGAATATATATGATATTTATCTTCTTATAAAAGATAATATCTATTAGTTCTATTAATTTACTTGTAGAAGTATCTATATTCCAAGTTTTTATTCTAATTCTAATTTCATGGACTAGCTTCTTTCTCCGCATCTATTCATAATGTGGGAAACCTTGTTATTTAACATTGCGCTCTCAGGTGCCGATGCAGCAGTCCTTGCACGATTTTCTTGTATTCAAGTCAATAGCACATTGCTTTCAAAGAATGCTCTAGCATACAATGTATTAAAAGATTCATGTCATTATTTATCAATATGTTTTGCGCTGACTATCAACTACCTAATGTAACCCACCACTTTTCTCATTCAAGGCTTCGAACTCAATAACGGCAGTGTTGGATTGAGCTTTAAACTATTCTCCAAAAAGTTGAGACCACAGAATTAGGATAAAAGTCAAATATATGACCAAATAGGTCTTCCTGTTTGTTATTTATATCCCATTTCTGTGTAGTCACCTTTACTATGCTTGTTGTACAGGGTTAGAAATGAGCCTCTAGTGGGATCATCTCCCTCTCCTTACGCTTCAATGTTGACTAATGAATTTTGTACTTTCATATGAGTCTATCTCTATTATCTTTTCCAAAACCCATTTTTTGCTTCTGGAATTATGCTCTACATGATCTTGCACTTTCTGCTTTAAATATTTTTTCTCACAATTCATGCCAGGTTTCTGCATACTTGATAAAATAATCTAATTAATCTTTGCAAGTTCAAGTTATAAAATATGATCTGATATACAAGATGCCTTTAGCCTCAAAATGCTTTGATTACTGTGAAATCATATAGCATGGCTTTTATGTGATTTCCCTTAATGTGCATTCAAGTCATCAAAACACTGAATGATATACATTTGAAACACACAACAAAGAAACTGTCTTCGTTTTTTGTGCCTTCGTCTCTCCCCCCATCTCTCTTTTTCTGTTTTTATTTTTTTCAGAGAAAAAAGGTATTAAGTGGTCTCTGGATGGGAGTCATTCTCTTCCCAGACTATTTAATATATATATATATATAATTTTGTCTCTTAACTAATCAAATTAGATCTAAAAGAATCAGATTATTTTGAGTCATATTTGAGGGATCAAGAGACTAAATTAAACACATTTATAGTTTGAATTTAACATGGCCGCATATAGATAATCTAGGGACTACTTTAAAATTTTTCTCCTTTGTTTTTATATGACAAAAACACTTTGCATGGCCAAAGACAATGTATTAAATTTGCTAACAATATATACGACCATATGAAGAAAAGTAATATATGGAAAAAAAAAATTCGATCAGCAGCTCAAAGAGTTCCGTTGATGGTGTTTAAATGTTTTTTTCCCTTATTACTAACTTTTTCATGAGATTTCCATTCCAGAAAAAAGGGATAAGCTTACTACTCCTTGCTGTTATTACACAATAATGGGGATATGTGGCGAGTCTCCTGCTGCGACTCTGTCAAAAGCTCTTTATATTTTATTTTAAAAGTATTTATCCCCTCGACCACCGACTTTATTATATACTTTTTTGTCCTTAGAAATTCAAAAACTTTAATAGTGAGTCCTTTTGATTCTCTTTTAATTGTGTCATAAATTTATCTCATTGAAGAACAGAAATATTTGTTGAATGGTGCAATGATGAATGTTCCTTCTGAATCTTGCTAACTAGTATTTTATGCAGCTTTAAGCTTCACCTGAAACTTTGGAGGCTCGCTTTATCTTGTTTGATCACGCTCCTAGAACAAATACTTGTTTACATTTTTAATTTAGGTTCATTATTATCAATTATCACCATTCTGTGTATAGGATCTGCATGGGTGATGCTTTCCCGGGCCTTCCTCGAGTATTGCATATGGGGTTGGGAAAACCTCCCTAGAACCATCCTCATGTATTACGTCAACTTTATCTCTTCCCCAGAGGGTTATTTCCACACTGTCATCTGCAATTCTGATGGCTTCCGTAACACCACAGTTGGCCACGACCTTCATTACATTGCGTGGGACAACCCTCCAAAGCAGCACCCTCGCACCCTCTCCAGGAAGGATTTTAACGAAATGGTGAAGAGTGGTGCTCCCTTCGCTAGAAAATTCCCCAAGGATGACCCAGTCCTTGACAAGATTGATCGTGAGCTTCTCGGACGATCTGAAGGCCAGTTCACGCCTGGCGCATGGTGCATTGGCAATCCAGATGGTGGAGAGGATCCTTGCTTATCAAGGGGGAATGATTCTTTTTTTCAGTCTGGGCCAGGTTCTGAGAGGTTAAGGGAATTAATTAACAAGATAACATCAAAAGAATTTAGAAGCGGAAGCTGCTCTTCTTTGAGATATGATCAGAGTAAGAGGGAATGGCATGGTACTTGATGTGATTGGAGCAAGTTGCTTGCAGTTTTGTTACAGGAATTATTATGATACTGGTTACACCGCATTCTATGTGATAAATAATCTTGCTAATGAAAAGCTTTTTGGTTCTTTTGATAATTATTGGTCCGCTCAATGTTTCAAGTGATCAGAGAAGGTTATTTATTAAGTCATAAATTTTAATTATATATTTTATTACTTATTATTCATCATTTTAAAAAAGTGTGGTGTGAGATTTTATGGCAAGACAAGCGGTTTACACCAAAATTATTGCTATGATACTTATATTTATTGTGAAGCAGGATACAAAGAGATTTTGGATAGAAAATTGAAAAGACAATATAATAAAATGATGAAAAATATTTATTTCTTAAGTTCTTAATGTCGACAACTGCAGTTATTGAGTTGTTGAACTCTCAAGATAAGAAAATTGAGAAATCAAAGAAAGATTTGAGAAATTTTAATAATTTGTATAATTTAATTTTTTTTTTAATGTTATTTTAAAAAATAATAAGATGTTAGATGAGTGAAAAAAAGAGTTTGTTAGTTTTTATATTTAAGAATAAAGATGATACATAATAGTGTGTAAATTATAGAGTAATTAAGTTAATGTGTTTTATATTAAAATTATGGCAGAGTAATTGAGCATAGGTTATGGTGTGATATAAAAATTTTTTAAAATCAATTTGGTTTCATGCCGAGTTAATCTATTATAAATGTTATATATTTGTTGAGAGATTTAATAGAGAAGTATAGAAAAAATAAGGTGGATTTACATATAATATTTGTTGATTTAGAGAAAGTTTATGATACAGTTTTAAGAGAAGTCCTTTGGAGAGTTTTAGAAAAAAAAAGAGTTAATATTAATTATATTCAAGTCATTAAGGATATGTATATTAGAGCTATTACTTGTGTCAAAACACAATGATTGATAAAATATTTTTCTATTTCATTTGGATTACATCAAGGATCGACTTTAAGCCCTTATCTTTTTTTTTTTTTTTTTTACTTTAGTTATGATATTCTTACTAGGCATTTATAGAAAGATGTACCTTGGTGTATACTTTTTGCTGATGACATTCTTTTGTTGATAAAACTAGAGAGGGAGTCCAAGAGAAACATGAATTATGGAGATCAACCTTAGAGTCTAAAGGTTTTCATTTGAGTAGATCTAAAACAAAATATATATAGTGTAATTTTAGTTGTAGAAATTCTAGTGGTGGTGTTGTGGAATTAGGTGATCAAGTCATTAAAAAGAATTAGTGTTTCAGATATCTAAGTTCTATTGTTCAAAATGATGGTGAAATAGATGGAGATGCTATTGGTAGAATTCAAATTGGATGGTTGAAGTGGAGGAATGCATCTGGCCTATTTTGTGATAGAAAAGTACAACTTAGACTTAAGGGAAAATTTTATAAGATGGTGGTTAAGACTTGCAATAATTTATGATGCAAAATATTGACTAGTAAAACAAAAGTATAAGACTAAGTTAAGTGTTGTAGAGATGAGGATGCTTAGGTGGATGAGTGGCTTTGCTCTTAGAGATAAAATGTGAAATAAGTATCTTTGGAAAAATGTTGGAATAACTCCAGTAGCATATAAGATTAGAGAGAGTCGCCTTAGATGGTATGACCATATAAAGTGTCGGCCGTCTGATGACCCGATGAAGAGAATAGATATATTAGATTTGTCTTATGTTAAGAAAGGTAGAGGTAGACCTAAAAAAGACTTGGTTAAGAAGCATAAAAAAATAACCTTACTTTATTATAATTAACTAAGAATCTAACATATAATAGGACACAATAGAGAAGAAGGATTTGTGTAGCCGATCCTACATAGTGGGATAAAGGCTTGTTATTCTTGTTGTATAACCCAATGGTAATTTTAGAAGTTAATACATATGATTTTATTTATAGAAAAATTAAACTATAATCAATGAAAGAAATTTTTATTTTTAATTATAATGAAATTAATTTTAAAATTAAATAAATAAAAATTCATCCAAAAGTTTATCAACCGTTGGTCCAATCCATTTTTGTTAGTCTGATCAACTTATGAGAAATCGAGTCCATGTAAACTAAGGTTGTTGTATCGCATTAGTTTTATAACGTCGAGAGAACTCTCCTTATTGTGGAAGCAGTTGATTTATCATATCAGATAGTGGCTGTAGCATTTCTTTATGCTTAAATGGAAGTGTGTGGTGCAAAGCACCTTTATAGTTGAGTTTTGCTTTCAAGAGTCTTTGGTTAAGCTGCGTGTGTGTATATGAGTTTGCAATTAAATTCGCTTAAATGCCCAAAAAAAAAAAAGGAAGTGTGTGTGATAGAAATAGAAGCACGCTCTCACCATTTATGAACTCCAGGTATAGAATTGGAGGCTTGTTTGTGCTCTGAATTGATCACCACATACCTATGATTGCGTACAACATATTTGAAAACTCCTAGAATTAATGTAAATGCTCAATACAATAATTCACAAAATTATCAAATATATGCGTCGCGAATGCCTACAGGCAGATTAATAGCTAGATTTTGAAAATGCAACGAATCACTATAAAAGCTAGTACGAGTTTTTATATTTAGCTTTAGTATCATATTTTTGTTAGGAATTTTTGAATGTGAGCTCACATATGAATTAAATTATATATTATGCGTTATTTTATTTTTAAGTCTATTAATTTTTATGATCAAATAAAGATTAATTAATTTTAGACTTTTGAGACATCTTATTAATTTTGTATGAAATTATCATGTGTAGAGTCTTTTTTTATTTTAATGATCTGAAATAAAATGGAATGCGCTCAAGTATAAATAAATAATAGTCATTCCCCAAAATGAAGTTATCATTTTACTCATATCATCTTGAGTGAAAATAATTCTCTCTCTCTCGAACACCCTTTAGAAGTGGAAGGCCAAGATCCCGCATTTGCTCTTCCATGGATTCAGGTACGCTTCCGATTACATCTTCTTGATGATTTGACATGAGATCTCGGATAGAAAAATTTATTATTATCTTTACACGTTTCCAACCATTTTTAGATTCAAATTTGTATTCCAATTATGTTTCATATACAAATTCATCAATAAAGAAATACAACAAATCAAATAGCGTGTTATCATATTATATTGTACTTATGTTTAAATTATCAATAAGAAGTGGCGCATTATGCTTAAATTCATTAAATTTTTCAATATTAGGTTTTGAAAGTTCAGTAGTTTCTTACAATGGAGGAATAGTTTTATAAGACCCTCAAATCATGCCTTCCATCAAAAGGGGGCAATCAACCAAACTTAAATATAGAGATCAAATATCTCATATTGCATTAACTCACACTTAAATTGAAATAAGATTAATTTTATTGTTCTTAAAGCATTAAACTATTTATGATATTCAACTTGTGATTGAACAAAAGAAAATACTCAAATTAAAATGGCAATGTTGCCTTATTTTTATAACCCTTGACTACTTTTGTCATGGGATACAAAAAGATTATGGTAAGAAGAAGATTTGTTTCCTACTTGGATAGCTCTTTTATGACTCTAATCATAGAATATATGGTGACCTTTTACCATTTTATAAAATAATTTATTTTATTTGAATATATATAGTAGAGAGCTACATCCAATCTTTATTTATGCATTAGTTCCAAGTTGTTCAACTTAGAGTAAGGAAGTTTAATGGTTTAAACCTCTTAACCTTATGTTTATGGTTCAAATTCTCCTTCAAATCTACTTTTATTTTATAAAAAATAATGACTATTTTTGTTTTTTGAAAACATGATAAAGAGAAAATTAGAATTAACATATGATTGTTAACAATACCAAACCTTCTCAAATGGTAAGAAATTAGTCTAAGGGATTTAAATTATTAAATAGTTTAATAATATATTTAATTTAGATAATTCAAATAAATTTTATTTGGGAGATTTACATACATACCCCACAAGCATTATATATTTTCATATATAACTCCTAAACTTTAGTACTTACATAAATACAACCTAAATTTTTTATATCACATCAAAAATATCACTATCACTTGATTTTTTGAAGTGAAATGCACCTTCTCTTTTATAGGAAAGTATTATTTATGCAAATATTCATTTTTTTGGTGTTAGATATGTAAATTCATAAGAATTATGTCATATGTATGTAAATTTTTCAATTTATTTTAAGCAAGAAAAAAATATAAATTGTAATATTTTTTAAATATTTTTTTTAATTCTTAATTTTAAATTTAAAATAATTTAATGATAATTTTCTTCTTTTATGCTTAAGAAGTGGATTTTAATTAATTTATCTTAAGATACAATTCAAATTATAGAAAAAGGTTTAATTATTATCAAATTATATTGATCATTATATTACTTCAAATCAAATATTTACTTTCCTAATACTATATAATAACACAATGAATTTAAAAATAGGAAAAATAAGATTTTAATTAAAATAATAATTTGATGATTAGTTTAAGATCATATCTTCTTTTTTTATTTACATTGTAATTTCAAAGCATAAAATTTTTAATGCTCTTATAATTTGATTATTTGAGTCCTAGACTAAGTTAATTTTAAAAATATTAATAAATTATGGTTAAAGCTATTAAATCAAATAAAATTTATTCAAAAAGTTGAATCAATAAATACTATAGGTAAGTTAAATCCATAGTTTTCTTAATTTAAAAAATAATTTAAATTTTATATAAAATTAGCACCTTTTGACATTTTTTTTCATTTCCTTAATTTTATGAATTTTTAATTTATTTCATATGTTTAGAATTTTTATTATAGATTATCATCAGTGGGAAATAAAACCTAGACATCATATAATGCACTTAAATATTGGTTTAACATTTATACATAGCTTGACACATTAGACTTTATACTACATTAGTTAGGATCTCAGTGAATATGTGCACATCCATGACATTAGAATTTTGCACACTTTGGATGATTTATCAAAGGATAAGATTTAGGATAGGATCCATGACCTAACAATTAGAGCAAGTTGTTTCTCTAAGATCATCTGTGCAAGTTATATATTTTTATGATTTTTGGCTGACTGCTTTAAAAGGATAAGATTTTATATAATTATAAAACTTGTACTAACAAATAACAATATGTGGCACTTTATAAACATGCTTTTATGCTCCTATATTTTTTTGAACGTGTATTTGTGGTGATTTAATTTGGAGTCGTATGGACACTACGCAGATCTTAGAGGGTACATATTTAAGTGATCGGGTGCGTCATTAAGGTATGATGTACTATCTCAGAAGATAGAAATATCACCCTACAATAGACCTAATCATCTAATAAAGACTCCTAAGGCAGATAGGTCTACTTATATATTGGAGATCTTTCCCCTACTTTACATGGAGAAGTAAAGTAATGTTTATTTTATGCTGAGTTTTATAGTTCCCTATGGAAGCAAGCTTCCATAGTTAATTACATCTTAAAAAATGGGCATTTCCTAAGAACACTCTAGATTAAAGTAGTCAATAAGTATATCTAAAGATTTCAAAGCTGGATTATCAGAGGATTGGGTACTTTTAGAAACTAGGTGATAAAGTTCAAATAGGAGGATTTATTTACAGATTCTAAAAGAGAATAAGTAGGAACCACCCATGATACTAGAAAGTCTAGTGAGTGTTTCAATCTATCATATCGTGAGGCTTTTTATTTTTGAAAGAGAGAATTTACTTTTATCTAAGTTGGAATCTTATTAGAATGTTAGGGCTTATAGTCCAACAACACTTGATTATAGAAATGCTTAAGAGGTGAAGACTTATACTTGTAGTCTGAAGAAAATAAGTAGCCTCAAAACATAAATCTAAAATGCTCTAGCACAAGCTAGAAGCACAACTTAAGTCTAATCGAGAAAATGAGACATATTGGTTTACCTCCAAAAGAGAGAATAGACTCATCCTGACTCTTTTAGACTTACAAATTTCTAGAGTGGCTAACATCTAATATCTCCTACGCTTTAAAATCATGTAGTCGATCTTATGTAAATGCAAGATAGCTAGGTTGATATTTAATTAAGAAGGAGGCTAAAGTCCTAAACTTACTCCCTAAGAGACTAGATAATGTTTGGTATGCAACCATGAATTAGACTAATGTTAAAAATTTATAAATTTTGGATTATTTTGACACGTTCATTTTGAACCAAGGCTTAGGATAATTATGCTTATATTCGTAATGAAATTAAGTCATGGGCCAAATAAATTAGAGGAGGTGTTCTCTGCTGCAAGAGATTGCTCTCAAAGGTCAAGCACATCCCCTATTGTACAAGAGTGAAAATCCTCCCTATTCAAGAGTGACACAATATGATATGTGTGGTGTGATAATAAATAACATTCAGCTAAGAGGTTGCTAAATCTTTTATTTATCTTGATTATGAACCTAGGTTTTAAGATGAAGTTATGAGTTATATTAAAATTTAGTTATGAGTTATTTAGTGAGGATAGAAAACTTAATTTTATCCTAAAGAGCCTACCGCATCTAGGCCACACAACAAACCATCACACTTTAAGAAACCTATGAAAAGCATACCATTTCTATTGTACAAACTAAACATAACAATCAAACATTTAGATTTTTGTAAAAGAATAAAAGGCTGGTATAGCCGAGTACTGTCATACACTCTAGAAAAGAAAAAAAATGGGTAGCCGAGCTCTACCCTTATATAACCTGGATTATAATTAAATGTTACAATTAAAATAAATGCTATGGGGGTCTTCAATCTTGTGATTTTCTTTCTTCTCCTTAGATTAGTTTGTTCCAGGCTTCACAGGGCTTCTCAGGTCTTTGCCTTCTAGCCATTATTCATCCTAAACCTCATAGCACTAATCCTAATCCTCTTACAAAAATACATATTTTTGAAAATTGAAATCTAACTACACCTGCAAAACTAATGTTAGCTAAACAAATATAGAAGCCAATCAATTATACTTTACATATGCACTTGAGTAGTTAAGCCCACCTACCCTAATTGGATTATGCTTAGGGGTATAAGCAGCACCGGTAAGCAAGAACATGTAAATTTATTTATTATTACAGTAGCCCCTTTAGCACAATCCTCTATAAACAAATATCATTAGGCTACTAACGACCTAACATCTAGTTTATGCACAAACAATCCTAACATCTAGTCTAAAATATTACATCATAAAATAAAACACATCATCATAACATACATCGGCCTAACTTAAAACTAGAATCGGTGACTTAGCATTCTAATGTGTTTGCTAAGGCTTAGTGTGGTGTTTCTTAATTAAGCTTTAGGAGTATGATTGTCTAATGTTCTAGAATTGTTTAAATTAACCTTTGGGGATGGTTTCACTTCAAATCTTTTAATGAATTGACTAGTTTTAAATTTACACTTTCTTATTTTATTTGATACTTACTTAACATCTAATTATTATAAAGAGAAGAAAAAGATTTGACCTCTTCATCCCCGCCCTAAGTTATCTTTTAAAGGTATACTATCATGGCTTTAATTTATTTGATGAACCACTTATAAACATTTTATTAAGCTTAAGTTTAGATTAATTTTAAGGAATCTTATTCAAACATGAAAGGCATCATAGGATTAATGAAATTGAGTCACTATCACATGAGTAACATTCTACTACTTCTTTTCATTATCAATAACATACACACTCCTTCATTTTTTTTCTTTTATTTTCTTCTTTGTTCATAATATTTGATTTAATATACATATTTATACATGCAATACATATTCATATTTTGCACACTTGATGATCATTAATGCATGAATTTGGTAGAAAAGAAAGATCTTATTTCATAGCTGAGCATATGCAAACATGTATTAAAAATTTAAGAAAGTATGTGTCATTGTTAAACTAGAGAAGTAAGATGATCTAAGACCTCCTTGGTGCTACTTAAAGCCTCATGTTCCCGGGATGTCCAGACTATATGCTTGCAAATTTAAATACATGTAAATATATCCACAAACATAGAAATGGAAACCATGCAGATGTTATATAAAAACAAATATTTTATTCATGTAAGGCTAAAAGTTTTATCCCAAAATCTAGCACATGCATACACGTAAATGAAATTAAGCAAGCATGTGTCATTGTTAAATCATGAAAGTGAGATTATCTAATACCTCCTCGGGCTACTTAAAACCTCGTGTTCCTGTGATGTCCAGATTATATACTTGCTAACTCAAATATATGTAAACATGCACATGAATCATAAAGATAAATTAATCCCTTACTATCTTTAAGTTATAACTAAATGGAAACTTTATTAAGCATTTATAGCCAACATCAACTTAAACTTCACACATTTTTATTTGTTATTAACTTATAGTTTCAAAATTAATTTGAGATTTATTAGTGATAATAGACACACCATATAATAACATTTATCCAACACATACAACTTAAATGCAATCATATTTTTTTATTCTCATTTTTTAAGTATGAACATATAAAACAAATGGCACACAAATTTATAATAATAGTTTAAAAGAGGAAATTAAATGTTGCAACATAACATACTCACTTATGTTAAATCCTAAGGACAATCAAGCCAAATAAACATTCCTTAATACTAACCAAAGTTCTTAGAAGAATTGGTTTTGATGTTTAAGTTGTTACAACCTAAAGAGAAGAAATGATACTTAAGATTAACCCCATCCCATGTTGGTGATTTGATATATTTAAAGAAATAAATTAAATGGATTTTTATGATTTGATTAGGTTCAAGTCATTAGGAATATCAACTTAATTACCCTTCCCTAAGCTTTTTTAATTTAATTAACTATTTAATCATGAGCCTTCAATGATATATTTTGAGAAAATAAAATTATCAATGCACCTAATAGAGTCTAATACAATTAGGCTCATGCTCAAGAGTTAATTAAATTAAAGAAGAAAATAATCTAAGTTAAATACTCTTATGATTTTCCAACACTTATGGGATAATCATAATTTCTTTAATGACTTTATGCTATTAAACACATAAAGAGATATTAGTGTATTATATTTGATTTATCTAAATCAAAAAAATTTTAATCTTTGTTCATATTTTATCATTAATTTTGCTAATTATTCCCTAATTACTAAATGTCTTAATTAATCCTCTTAAGGAAAGATATTTGGAAAAATAATTAAGAAAGGGGACCCTAATTATTTCTCTCATCTTTTCCACTATTCATATTGATTAATTAACATTTATTATTTAATTTTTGTTGTTCATCAATTTTAATAATTATTTAATTAATTAAAGTGGGTAATTAGGATTGAATTTTCAAAAATCTTCAAACTATATGGAAAACAATTCCAAGAAATTTATGGGAGGCAGAGGATATCTCATAGAATTATCCCATGAAAATTGGAATTAATTAGCCAAGTAATTTGGCCTTAATTAAGGTAATTAGGCTGACCTTCAAACCTTAATTAAGTATTGTTCATTATATATTGATTAAAGATTTTATTTTTTAGTAAATTCTACTCTGTCTATCCTTTCCAAAATAAGTTTATTTTTATTTTCAAATTTTTCTACAATTAGTTATGATTTTTTTAGTTATGTGTTATTAATGTAATTAATTCACACTTAATTAAACCCTAATTTAATTACTTTTGTAATTTAGTGTGATCGAGAAGGTCTCATTAATTAATTCTTTTTAGATCTCTGATGTTAATTAAAGTTATTTAAATTAATTTGATGACTTTTTATAATTTTTAATTAATTGTTTATTTAAAAAAAAAGCTAATTACCTTAACAAAATTAATAACTCTCAAACGAGAAAGCTAATTAACTTAAATTTTTGATGATAGGTAGACAAGTGCATTAAGTATCTTTTCTAAAATTTTTAAGTTAACTGGTTTAGTATTTTAAGAGTAATTAAAAAATATAGATTTCACTAAAATTTAAATTGCTCCTAAAATATACATCCAAATTTGGGATTTTTAGGTTCATTGGATTTCTCTTGAAGAGACGAATCCATAGAGCCTTTATTTGCATTTTTTGGTTTAGCATTTAATTTTTTATGATTTTTTTAAGTTTTGGGTCAGATCTAGTAGAATAAATCAAGGATGAGATCTAATCATAGCCATCCAATCTATTAAAGTAAGATGGACGGCTCAGAGGTTGTCTCCTTCATGGGAGGCAGACCAAATAGGGTTAAATTGATGGGATCTATCACAAACATCACCATATCTCGTGATCTTCCGGTGATCTTAATCGGAAGTCAATTTATTTTGTGTTCGGGGCAGTTTAAAAAAAAGGTGCGATTGGATCTAAAGGAAATTGCTAGATTCGTGCAAACTTTTCACAAACACAAACATCTATGGTTGATCTAAAGTTTAGAAAAGTTACCTCACCGAAGCACACATTTGGTGGATGCTAGAAGATCTCAAACTCAGATATCCTCTTTTGCCTCCCTATGGAATGCTCTGGCCATCATGCACCACCGCCTATTGCTAAAATAATTGGTGGCTCTTGGACTTAGAAGGCACAAGAGGTGGGGAGAGGAGTTTTCTTTTGTTTAAAAGAAGATGTGTGTTTCTTTTCTTTTTAGTATGCTTTGAATAAAATGAATGAGGTGTGTATATTATCATATTTTTTTTCCATGCCATCCCCCCATATGAAGAAAGAAATGTATATATTTTTCTCCTCATGCTCACCTCCCTCTTTCTTTATTTACTTGTGTTTGGCATGCTCTTTTCTTTATTAAATATGAAGTTTTACTTGGTTTGATGTATAGGTAGGTGAACTCATTTTGGGTTAAGATTTGAGTTGACTCATCTAAACCCAAATTGAGTTAGGTTGAATCAAGAGAGTCTTATTTGCCCAATTAATTTAGTATTAAAATTAAATTATATTAAACTAATTATTTAAAATATCTATGATTAATTAATATAATTTAACTTTAGCCTAAATGAACTCAATTTAACCTAAGAAGTCAAATTTGGCCAATTTGGGTTCACTTGGGTCTATGTGTCAAATTGATAAAATTAGATAAATTGGACTCAAATGAGAGTTAAATTAAGTTTTAAAAGTGATTTATAATAATTAATTTGATTTAATTTTAATTTATTTTAAGCTTATTTTACTTTTATTTTAATTTCTTTTGATTTTGGCTTAATATGCTCATATAAGTCAATTTAGGTCAATTCGGGATAGATTGACCAATTGACCAAATTGTCTAAATTGGGTGCCATTGAGAGTTGAGTCAAATTCAATGATCAACTTAATAATAATTTTAAGTATTGATTTGATTTAATTTTGGGTTGAGTTAAGTTTTGATTTAAGCCCTTTTTTAATCCAAATTAGGCTTAATGGGTCAAATTGGGTTCATGTGGGTTAAATGGCCAATATAACCGAAATTGAACTGTGTTCAAGCTTCAATTATATTTTATTGCGTATTTGAAATTATTTAGAGTAATTAATTTTAATTCATTTGGATTTGATTTTGATTTGGACTTATTTTGGGTCAATTTAGGCTTAATGGGCTAAATCAGAGTTTACTTAGGTAAAATGGCAAATTTGGTCAAATCAAACCTAAGAAAAGTTCAAATTATGTTCAAATATAATTTTAAAGTATTTTATAACATTTAATTTAAATTAATTTTAATTTATTTTGATTTTAGGTTCAAAAGGATCGGTTCAGGTTCATTTAGACTAAGAGACCCAATTAGGTCATTTGAGTCATCACAAGATTAAGAATTAATTAATCTAGTGCCCTATTATATTAATTTGATAAATATTAGCATCTAGGATGACTTAAATTGATTAATTTTTGATTGGTTTGATTTTTGGCTTGATGGGGCTCACATGGGTCAACTCTAAGTTAGATGACCTAATTAACCAATTTAAAACCTATCTGGATTTATTTATTTATTTTTTGGGTTCATTTATACTTGTTTATTGATTATGTGCCTTTTGTTTGGTTTGATTTGATTTAGTTTTGATTTTACAGGATTTTCTTGAATTTAATTGATTTTGAACCCAAATGGTTTAATTAAGTTAATCAAACTTAATTACCATAATCTGGGCTCAGTTGAATTCAAAGTTCATTTTAATTTATTATTTTAAATTTTTCTTTAGTTGAGGTTGTGCACTTAGCCACTAATCATAATATCCTAAGTATCTAATTAGAAAGTTCTTAATATAAGGTCAGAGATCCTAATTCAGTGAGACTATAGTGTTGTTAACCTCACTTGAGGTTAATAGAATCTTAATGTCTAGATTAAATCTTAGGTCTAAGAGAAGGGTTTTCAACCTCAGTAAAAGTGAGGTCAACAATGAAAAATGATTAGATAATTATTTTTATTAATTATATTTTAAAATCACTTTTGCTCATTAAACAAATTATTATTAATTTAAATATATATATATATATATATATATATATATATATATATATATATATATATATATATATATATATATATATATATATATATATATATATATATATATATATAATACATGATTTAGATGCGAGTATAGATTATGTACCATTGCACTAGATATTAGACTAATTAATGGCATTTCTATATCATACTAGAATCATTTCTAAAATTAAAGAAAAAATTAAAGCCTTATATAATGCTAAAATGCTCACTCCAAAAAAAAACTTTAGTAGACATAGCAGATTTATTGTGTAAAATTTTGGTTATCTCTTTGGAATTAAATACTATGAACATACAACATAGTTTTGTTATTTAGAAAAACTAATGAAGGGCTTTTTTTAAATTAATATGTATGGGTTTGTGGCTAATCAAAACTATAATTGTGATTATTTAGTTAGAAACAACTATGATAATGTGATTATGGCTTTTATTGGGACTTTTACCTCATGTTTAGTGTTATATGTTGAACATACAATTTTAAACTAAGCATTAATCTATGTGCTACAATGAATTTTAAAAATATATAGATTGATATGGATGCTCTCATGCTCATATCTTTTATCAATTCTAATGAAAAAGGAAATGCTAAAATGTATTATCTATTAAACAATAATAGAAAACTCTTTTCCAATCTAACTACAAAATATCTCATATTTATTATGAAGGAAATGTTTGTGCTGATTTATTTGGCCATATTGGGAGCTAATTTACCTTCTTTTATAGAATTTAGTGGTAATAATCTACCAACTTATTCACGTGTTTTAACTAATCATGACAAATCAGCTCTCACATATGCTAGAATGAAATAACAAGTATCATAGTTGTTTCTCATTAATCATTCTATGCATATATCCTATTAGAATAATTTTATTTTCTCATAAAATAAATAATATTAGCCTTTTGTTGTTTATAAAGTGTAGATGGTTAGCAGCTGGTAATGAGGGCTATGATGAGTACTCTAAGATAATCTTTAATGGGCATTAGAACATACTTGAGTAATGAAGAGTATTTCTTTTATAATGAATGATTGCTCTCTCAATGTAGCTTTCACTGGGAATTTATGAGTTTAAATTTCTTCATAGAAAGATATGAATAGATGTTGTATTATATTCACTAAATATGGATTGGATTTGTCTGAACCTATTATAGCTATAATGTTAAACATTCCTTTATGGTTCAACTAAAGCCTCTATATGAATGTGTATTAATAATGATTAGAAATCATTCTTCAAGTTTAGTATTAATGTTTTTATTTCTAATGAAAATACTATTATCAAATATCTTATGTATTGGCTCGATTTTATAAGTCTAGTGATTTTTTATCTTGGTTTATGTTTATTTGTTTCAAAGATTAGTGACCTAGCTCCTAATTACAATTGTAAGAATAGATTTTTAAGATACTAGATACTTTTACTTTAGGAATTAAAGAGCTTACCTTGGAGAACTTATCCTGTGGTCATTGTTGAATTGAGCACTCATAATATTCTGCATGCTCACAAACTACATCAATCCATGATAGTTGTTTTAACAAAATTTTCCCAGTTATGCTAATATCTTTTATGGTTTAAATATCTTTCTAACACTTTCTTATGTGCTTTCAACTTTATTTCAACGCACATTATTAAATCGTTTGTCCTTAATATTCATTGTAACTTTTCTACTCATGTTATAAATATTGTCTATCATGTCTCTTACTATATGTATTATACGTACAATGACATAATTTTACCTATTGGTATTTGATTTTCATAATGGATAATTATATTATTTTATGTTTGGTTTCTTTATTCTTCTCAAACCATTTTTATTAAAAGATCTTTTTAATCATGACTACCCCAAGAAGGATGGATGTATTCTTTATGGCATGTTTTGGCATTTGATAGAAAAATAGATCATATGGTATAAGTGTCTTTTTCCATGTTTATTAAAGCTTAATCTATTTTGGTTCTCTACATCAAGTGCTTTTCATTCCTATTTTTATTTGGAGTCTTTGAGTTGAAGTATTGTTCCTTAGTACCATGCTAAATTTTTCACTAATATCATTGGTTGTTTTTCCATTAAGTGGGATAATGTTTGGATTACTACATTCATTAGTCCTGAACTATTTTGCAGTAGTATTTATCGAAAAATTCTATTTTTTAGGCTTTGTTGTGGCTATTTGGAAATCTTTCTTATTACCTTATTGAATACAACTATTGTTTTATCTTGTTATGGCCTTTTAGGCCTTGCATGGATTGGACTCTTTCTAAACTCAATCTTAGACTCTTATGTTATAATTCATTGGAAAATTTTATACTATTTTGAGCTAATTTATTTTATAATATATTGCATCATAGTGGTGAACATCGCTCCTTTGCTATCCTATATATGCAATGAAGGCTATGAAAAAAAGGTGAATTTTGTTTCCCCATATATATATACATATATATATATATATATATATGGATCGCATTTCTTTAATACCACACTTTAATTTTGCCAATGTTTCTTGTTCTTATACTAAGCTTGAGCTTATAATTTCATTTAATTTTTGGCCAACCTTCTCTCATTTCTTCTAGCTTTCAGCGTTCATGAGAAAGATTTCAAAAATCTTGTGTACAAAATAATGAAAGTAGTAACAAAATAAGGCAAGTAATTTCATTATGTGTACAAGCATGAGAATGAATAGATTGAAATAAGTATTATTCAAGTTCTTGATCAATTATCTTATTCTATGGCCATTTTGTTTTAAGCCATGAATGTTATCAAGAGATTAAAAAAATACTAAGGCAAGAAGTCCCAAACATATATATGATATTGATGTGATTACAAGGAGTAATAAAGGATCTTTTACTTATCTAAGTCTATATAATATAAGTTGATGTTTTCATATACCTCTTTATTTTTGGTATAATGATATTGTTGACTTCAATTTTTGGTAGGTTGACAATCACTTCTCTTGACCTAAGATTTGTTCTAGGCACTCAGGCACTCCTAGACCTAAGACACTTCTAATAGCTAGGAAAATACCAATCCTAAGCTTAGAAGCATAGGACTCAACCATACCAACTTAGACTAGGCAGGACCTACCTACCCTAAATTTAACCCAACTCTTATACCCAAATCAAATTGAAACCAAATCAATCCTAACACAAAATATAACCAAATTTGATTACCAAAGCCAAGTGCCCACTCCTAGTGAACTAGTGGACCCCCATTAAGCCTAATTAGCATCTTGACTCATACATGACACCTGGGCCCAAATTAAACCAAAGTTGAATTGATTTCTAGAAAATGACCTTTTGAAACAAAAGATCTTAACCCTATCGGGCTAAATTTGGCCAATTGGTTAAGTTGACATAATATGCCACATTTATGCTTAAAAGTGCTAAACCCAAAATTAATCAAATCAATTTGAAATTGAACTCACCTAAACTCTCTTAAACCTTAATTGAACTTGAATGAAGCCCAATTACAATCCAATTGATTCACTTAGGCCAACTTGACCCAAGTTGGCCTAAAAGCTTAATTTGAGCTAAAACTCAATTCAACCCAAATTAAATCCAATCAAGGATATTAATAACCTCTAAATTAATGATTGATCATATTCCAACCTTCAATTGATTCTAATTGATCCAACCAAGCCAATTGACTCACTTAACCCAATTTGATTTAAAAGCATGGATTAAGGCAAGCCTTGATTTAACCCAAATTCGATCAAATCAATCACTCTAATCACTTCCAAAGTGATTATTGATCATGATCAATCACCTAATTGTAAACAATCGAACTCAATTACAGATAGTTGAACTCATTTAAGCCAATTTAGCCCTTTCACCTAATTTGACCTAAAGGGTCAAATTGAGCAAAAACTAGATCTAAGCCAAACTGGATTGAACCAATGCCTATAATCATTTCTAAATTTATGATTGAACACTTTTCAATCATCAATTAAAGCTAATTTGACTAACTAAACCCAATTGACCTATTTAGCCCAATTTAACAATTTGACCTAAAGGGTTAAATTGAATTAAAACTCAACTTAAAATAAATCAATTCAAATCAAAGCCGAAAATTATCAGCAAATGTCAATCAAACATGACTCAACCCTCCATTCAACTTAATTTGGCCAATTTGATCAAATTAGTCAAGTTAACCCATTTGACCCATATGAACCCATACAATCTAAATTCAATCTAATCCAAATTAAATCAAATCAATTGCATAAATAGATTCTAAATCATCATTTGAACCTAATTCAATAGCCCCTTTGACCCAATTTTTTTGATTGATTAACCTAACCCAATTAGACCCAAATTGATCTATATGGGTCTAATTTAGCCAAACCCAACAAAACTAAGTTTAAACCCAACCAAACTTGTATGAATCATCCTTAGGCTCCCTTCGACTAGCCCAAGTGAACCCAAACTAAGGTGGACCCAGTTCAAGACAAATCAAGTGAACCAAGTCACCCATATAGAACACAATCCCCATTTAAAAGGTCCACTAACCACCTTTGGCCATGGTAGCCCCCCTTAACACTCCTTAAGCATAGACCCACTGACCCAAGCTAGCCTTTCCTAGCCATTAACTAAGGAGAGGTTACCCTCACCTTGACTGAACCTTAGTTCAACTCAAAGGACAAGTCCCTCTCACCACTGGCCAGAACTCTTCCCATCCACTCTGGGATGTCCACCTAAGCAATCACCATGCCATTTCTAACCACCCCCATTGCCTGATCAGCTGACGAGGCCTAAGCCAACCCCTTTGGTTAGTTCACTTAGGGAGGAGGGCATACATCTCCTACCCCATTTGAACTTAGCATACATCTTTTCACGACCCAAAAGTTAGTCTCTCGAGTTCTTAGAGCCTCTTAGGCACCCCATCATCGGTGAGACCAAGCTCTCCCTTTGCCCGAATGCCTCTCACACCCAACTACACCCAAACTCCACCAAACCTTAATTAACTCTTTTCATACATTCCCTTAACTCAGGTGAATCAAAATGAATCAAGAACTATTTGATTCAAACACGGGAAGGTGGTCCTAGATCAACTCCGATGACGTTCACTATGGTGTTTGATCCACAAACCAATCAACATGAGGAAACATGAAACTTCATCAACAGGGTTTCATCTCTATTAGAATAAGCTATCTCAGTTGTTGAGCCACCGGTCCTTAGCTCCGGTGAGCTAAATTCCTTCAAACTATAGAAAACCATAAGATCATTAGTCTTTTGCGAAGTGTTTTTATGTTTGGCACAAATTGAGCTATAGGATTCCCCTTATAATCATATCCTTATCATTTTAGAATATTTTCACAGTCAGTTCAAGCTCTGATGAGCTTGTATCAAGCGATGAGAGATGAATGACATTCGTCTCTCATTTGAGGTTGATGGTGAATCATCAGCCATCCTTCCACATGATTATAATGGATGGCTGTGATTAATCATGATAGTTATTTTTTAATTTATCCTATTTAAACCTCGAGATTAATCTTGACCATTTGATATGTGGTCGATCGATCGTGATAAAACTATGTCTACCATCACTGAGTTAGTGTGCCATGTGGGACATTTTAAGCCGTGAACCGTGTGATGCCATGTGTAAAGCACTATCGCGTCAGCGCTGACGTGGCACTAACTATGCAAATCAGTTAATTATGTTTAAAAATCTAATTAAATGGTCAGAACTTCAAAAAAATTATAACTAATTAGAAAAATATTTAAAAACTATAATTGAACCCTCTATGAAAAGCTTAGATAGTAGAGAATCTATAAAAAAATAAAAGCACTAATATTTGTTAAGTATTTAGTAACAAATTAGGTTTGAAGATTTTTTAAATTAGTAAAAGTAAGCTCTAATTCCTTAGATAATTAATTCAAAATTCTAGGTGGTTGTTCTATGGGATGATCTCTATCTCCCATAATTATTTCAACTTAATTGGTTGAGAAATTTGAGAAATCTAAATTTTTAAACCCAAAAGGAGCAGTTTGTGCATTTAATATATATATATATATATATATATATATATATATATATATATATATATATATATATATATATAATTAAAAAATAATGAAAATTATTATAAAGATTTAAATATATTTTAAAATATTAATGATGGCCGAAGAAATAAATTAGAACTGTTAGTTCTAATTAATTCTCAAAAATCACCACCATTAAGAGGGATTTTTTTAATTAATTAAATCATTAATTTTCTTAAGATTTAGAAAATTCATAATTAATAGCTTTGTACTTAGTTAGCAAAAAAATTTTTTAAAGAACTCAAAATCCCTAATTAGTTTGGGCTATTATGAGTGTAATTGATGATTTTGAGTTTTTTCCTATTTCTTTAATTAACCTTTAAATATAAGCCCGATTACAATAGAATTTTTAGGACATGTTTATTTCATGCTCATTTATTTTTGAAATTTTATCATGATTTTTGGGCTTATATCTAAAGTATAATTAAATTTTTGGACTCTTTTGGGATTAACATAAATTAATTCATAAAAATCACCTAAACTAATGCTAAATCACTTAATGAACATAAGTGGGTTAAGAGATAATTTTAGATTCTTTGTCTTCTCATTAGGCTTAAACAAGTTGAATTTCAAATTAATATTTGATAAATTTGATTAGGCTTAAATGTGATTATCTTCATATGAATAGCTGGACTTAAAAGCTTTAAATAAGTTGTTTGGCAATGTTTAATTATTTTGCTTCAATCATTCCATAAATATTTGTTTCATATATTTTACGCATTAATGTTTTCTAAAAAATAGAAGGCTTCATTAATTGCATGCTTTTGCACTAATAGTATAGCTATTATCACTAGTAAATCTTAAATTATTTCTTTAATATGTATGAAGTATCTATTTGATGCAAATATTAATTAATCATGATAATTAAAATATAAATCTATGCTTACATCTATGATCTATATATTTGAAAGGTATATAATCGGGGCATCCTAGGATCACGAGACTGTAAGTAGTCTCAAGGTCTTATATTACTTAACTTTTCTGGTTTAACAATGACACAAATTTGTATGAGTTTAATATACTCATGTGTGTATTTATGTACAAAATTCATGCATGCATCTCATGCGTGCGTGTGCATATGTAGCCTTGACACACACACACACACATATATATATATATATATATATATATATATATATATATATATATATATAATCTAAATAAACCACACCTTTAAGTGAATATTAAGAAGTGATGTAACAAAGTTAAGAAAATATTGACAAATTAACTATAGCTTAAATCCATTAATCTTAAGATGACTTTTGTATTTTTATAATGACATTTAAGTTAAATAAAAACATAAGTCATAGTAGGAAAAATCCCATAATATTTCATTAAGATGATTAAAAATCATAAAATTCATTCTTAAGTTTAACTTAAGGTTGGGGTTTGAAGTGGACTCCATTCCTCTTCTTTCTCTTTAAAAGTATAAATTCAAGTAAAATCAAAAGAAAAAAAATTGGAATATAAAATCTAGTTTAAGAAATCACTAATCACTTACATTCTAATCATCCTTAATAGTAAAATAGAAAAAAAAATTAAACAATCATTCCTACATTATAATTCAAACATCAAACCCTTGTTTTATCATACCACACCTGCTCTAACACACACTTTGAATGCTTAGTCATCAAACTAAATTTAGGTTAGGATGATGCTTTATTATGATGTATTAATTTTTCTTATTTTATGATGTAATTATTTAGAATGGATGTTAGGCTGTGTGTGTGTAGTCTTGATGTTAAAGCAACATTAAGTTGAAGAACTTCTGTAATAAAATTAAAATTTTTATAAATGTCTTTACTTGCAAGTGCTGCTTAAGTCCCTAAGCTTGATCCATTAGGATAGGTGGGTTTGGTGACCTAAGATATGGTGCTAAGTCTCAATGTATGAAATATAATTTCCTAGTGTGTATGTATGCTTTGTTTATTTATATTTTATAAGTGTAGTTAAATTTAATTTTTATAAAAATATAATTTTTATAATAGACTAAGGATTAGAACTATTGGGTTTAGGATGAGCCGTGACTAGAAGGCATTGACCTGGGAGTCCTTGTGATGCTTGGAGTACCAAATTCACAAAGATGAAGATGAAGATTGAAGACTCGTAGTTTTATTTTCATTGTAAATTACCTATAATATGGTTGTATAGGGGTAGAGATCGGCTACCCATATTTTTTTTCTTTTGCGAAGGTACACAGCCACACTAACCGCTTGCACTTTTAGTCGATGATGATTATTTGATTTGTTTGCATTGATTGCATAATAAAAATGATATGCTTTTCCTAAGTTTCTTAAATTTTGAATGTTTTGCTATGTAGCCTAAATACAATAGGCTTTTTAAAGACTTAAATTTTCTACCTGATTAATCAACTTTGATTAAAATTTTAATTACTCATAACCTCAGTTTAAAGCTTAGTTATTTAATTAAGATAAAAGATTTAGCAATCCCTTAGCTATTTATTATATGCTATAATATCATGCATACATATTATTTTATATCTTGCAAATAGAGGGTCTCCACTCTTTCACGATAAAGGATAGGACTCGACATGTGAGAGCAGTTCTCTTATAATAAAAAACACACCTTCTCTCTAATTTGACCCATGACTTAATTTCATCATGCATATAGACATAAACCTTCCCAAGTCTCAAGTCAAAAGTTACTGAGTCAAAATTAAATAAAACTTATAAATTTTATTACATTAGTCGAGGGCATTATTTTCACATCAATCATTATCTAATCTCTTAGGAAGTGAGTATATGCTTTTAGATTCATTCCTACTAAATAACAGCCCAACCATCTCACATTTATATAAGATTGAACCGCATGATTTTGAATTGTAAGAGGTGTTAGCTAACAGTTACTTCACGTGATTGTAAGTCCAGAAGAGTCGAGATTGGTCCACTCTTTCTAGTGGGAGTGAACCAACATAATTCATCTTTTCTTGAATAGAATTAAGTCGAGATCTTGGCTTGTGCTAGAGCACTTTAGATATAAGTTTAGAGGCAACTTATTTCTCTTTTGCAATAAGTGTAAGTCCTCACCTCTTAGATATTTTCATAATTTTGTGTTGTTGGAATCTAAGCCTAGCTTTCTAATGAAATAATAACTCAAATAACTATAATTCTTCACTTCAAAAATATAAAACCTCACCTTATGATAGACAAAAGTGCTTACTTGGTTTCTTAGTGTCATGAGCACTTCCTACTTATCCTCCTTTGGACTCTAAAAAAAATTATTCTTATTTGAGCCTTCCCATTTGATTTTCAATGATTCTTAAGCACCACAGAGATATGCTTTTATTTACCATTCCTATATAAGATTGAGGTAGGTAGATTTCTTATTATGAAGTGAAGTTCATTTTGATCACACAATATGGAAGGAGAAATTTAAGCAAGGTGGCAGCTTAAAGAATCATAAAGCTATACTTCAAGAATTACAAATATGGAGCTTAAAGAAACTCTATTAAAAAATTGAAATCAATAAACATGAAGAGAAGAACAAAATTTTTAAAGAATACTAGAACATACACATTTTCACTTGTTTTATGTTTTTTATTTTTATTACCTCATGGTAATTCGAGACATCTAATTATATTTTTTTCTTATTTTGAACTATCCCAAGTTTACATTAACTTTGAATATAGTTTTGTTTATATTCTAATTCCTTTTAGGATTTTTTGGTAATACTCTCTTCAAGCCTTTCATTTTATTTTCTAAGGATTGGTGTTTTTTCTTCTCTTTTAGAAGTTTGGTGGTCAAACCTTTGACTTTGTACTACTCTTTATTATTATCAATGAAATGTTAGTTTTACTTAAAAAAAGACCGTCTTATGTGAACTTCTCAAAAATCTTACCATGGATAACCTAATGGGATGATTAGGTTTAATTTTTTAGTTGCTTAGGGAGTGTGAGAATTTTATTGGAACACCATGGAAATCTGGGGGATACTTATTTAGGTAATTAAATATGTCATTAAGGAATAAATCTATCATCTCAAAAGATAAACATATTACGATTTAATTACTTAATAAAGACACCTAAAGCTGATGGTTCTTCGATGTACCAGAGATTTTTCTCCTAAATTATATAGTGAAGTAGAACAAAGTTTATTTTAGTGCATGATTCACAATTCTCTATAAGGGAAATCACCTATAGTTAATTAGATCTTAGAAATGAAGGACCTGTTCCTAATAATACTCTCAACTAAATAAATAGATTTATTTTTATGGATTTCAAAGCTTGTCTTAAAATGATGGTGACTTGGAAATTCAATAAGAACCCCTCCAAAGGGGAAGAGTTCTTTTTAGGATCCAATTGGAAATAAGTAAGAAATGCTAGATACTGGGAATCTTAATAAGAATTTCAACTAACCTACTATTGGTCTCTATAATTTTGAGATTGAATTTAATAAAGTTTTGAATTGACATTTTATTAGAAATCTAAGACTTATGTTCTAGTGACATATGACTATAGAAATGCTTAGTTGTCAAAGACTTATTCCAATAGGATGCTTCAGATCTTAATCTACAAATGCTTCAAACATAAGTTAGAGGCTCGACCTAATATAATTTTTTTCCTTTTCTATCAAAGAAAAATGAACCTATCCCTGACTCTTCTAGACTTATAACCTGCCTAGAAGAGTTTCTAACTAACACTACCTAAGCAATTTTGAAAACCATGAATCATGCAAGATGGCTAGGCTACTACATTTAGGAAGAAAGTTATGAGCCTAACTCACCCCTTAACCCTATGATAATGTTTGGCATGTTATGCACCTAACTAATGCAACAAATTTCATCTTTTATATTTTTGACTCATGATTCCTTTTAAGATCTAGGGTATGTAATTTATGCTTATAATAATATGAAGTTAGAAGCGATCATGGGTCAAATAAAAAAGAGAAGGCACACTTCCCCTAAGAAGGGTGGTCATCCTCACAGGTCATATGCCTGCTTATGTATAATGGGTGAAGCACCTAATTCAAGAGAAACAAATAATATGCTATCATGTATCACAAAAGCTAATTATTTCTAGTTGTTTTTAAGTTGTACCTAGGGCTTTTATTAAAGTGTGGTTATGAGTTTCTTTATTTTAAGTTTGAGTTGTTTAAGTTTAATGGGATAAAAAATTTAATTTTTTCAAGGAGCCTAATATTCCATGCATTTCATCATAGAAAGCATATCATATAAAGAAACCTAGGAAAAGCATGTTGTTCTATTGTGCATCTCAAAATAAATCTAGCCAAATTCAAATTAAATTAAATAAGTCGGTGTGTCAGAGTATTATTGTACAACTCAGAAGAAAGAAAAAGATGGGAAGCCAAGATCTGTCCTTATATAGCATGGCCTAAAACTAAAAGTTTTGATCTATAGGAGTCTTTCTCTAAAATTGTCACTTCTTTGGCTTCACAGGGGACTTTTAGTTGGTTGAGTTAAGACCCCAATGATCCTAACCTAATTCTAGAATTAAATTACATTTTAAATCAAATTCTAAACACTGCAAAATAAACGTTAAAAAATACATGCAACATACCCGCAGTTTATATTTTAATATATAGACATAGTATTAGTTGCTTATCAAGCCCATTTATTCTATTGTGCTATGCTTAGGGACTTATATAGCACATACAAAATACTTATTTATATTTTTATTATGGCGGTCCCTTTTAGCACAGCATCGTGTAGAAAATAACATTAGTCTAAAAACAATGTCCTACCATCCAGACTAGCATGCAAATAATCCTAGCCATCCAGTATAAAATATTACACCATAAAATAAGAAACAACATCACATCACAAAATATTATAGTTCATCTGCCCAACCTAAGTCTAGAGTCCATGACCTAATAAACTAGTGTGTGAGAAAGGGGCTTGTGCGGTAAGCACTTACTAGCCCTTTGAAATTCTAGTTTTAGTTTAGTTTAATCTTTAACTTTTCATAATTATGTTTCATAGGTATGTGTCATTGCTAAACTAGAAGTTTGAAGTATCAAGACCTCCTTCGGACCAGTAGCCTGAAGAGCCGGGTGTCTAGACTATATACCATATGATAGTCGGTTATGAAAAGTTTTGTTTTCATTTGATTTCATTTATTTTAGAATTTGTTCAATTTGCCATTAGGGAATTCCAATTTAAATGGTTTAAAATTTTTTCAATTTATTTCTATTTTTAGGTTTATTTTAAGTTAAGATAGAATTTAGATTTTTAAAATGAAGAATAAAATAAACATTGTTTTGGGCCAAACCTATTTTATTCAACATTCTAATTTAAATAGAATGACATTTTCATCCATTCGAATGGTCAAACTAAGATTTTAAATATCTTAATTAATCTCGTTTGAATTCATTTAAATGATTTATTTCAAGTTGGGTTTGATTTGATATCAAATGATTTGATTCATTTATATTTTATGTTATTTACTTTTTTTTTTATTTTTTTAAGATTTATATAGTTTCACAATTTAAACTTATATTCAACCTTATGTTTAATTTGATTTGATTTAAGTTTCTTAGTTTGATTTAGGGTCTTTTGATTTATAACCTTTAATTAAGATTTATAGTGTTTCTTTAAACCTTAACTAAGAGTTTAATTATATATCATGATTAAATTTAATATGATGTTTACTTTTAAGTTCTTTTTGGTTTCAAGTGATGACATTTATTTATTTTATGCCATTAACCTTTTAAGTTATGTAAGATGTATATAGTTTTATAACTTGATTTTTTTATTAAATATTCATTTAATTTCATATATTATAATAGTCAACCTATTTAATTTGATTTGATTTAAATTGATCTTATTCATTTGAATCATTAATGCTTATGTTTATTAATGTCTATGTTTATTAGCTTAAATGAATTAACTTAATTCACTTAAGTTGATTTTTTTAATTCAAACTTAATTTAAATATTTTTCTTGTTGACGTCCTAAGCCCCAACTCATTTGAGATTGATTTTGATGATAATAAACATATGTTCAAATGCCACTAATTAGTTTAAATTCAAGTGTGCACAAAAATTTTTCAACTCTAGATTTTTCAGTCAATTTGGAAAGCTAAAGCTGCAAGGCTTGAACTAGGTGAGAATTTTCTAGGAATCACAATATTAAGGTAAATGAAGAGCTCAATAAAATAAATAAATGATTCATTCATTTCAAAATACTTCATTCTAAAAGTATTCATATTTTCTACATTTCATATTTGCAATTTTTCCTTGAATTATCCATTTTGGATAATATGAACTAAGTGCATGAGTTAAGTTCCATTTAATATGTTTTCAAGTAAGATAAACTAAGTTAATACTTTGTTAAATCATTTTTATGATAAATCATAATTTTTCTACATATATTTATTGCATGAAAATTAAATTATTCTAGAATATTTCTAATTATTTTTTCTCTCTCCTATTATTCTATTTTCTCTCTCCTATCATCTTATCATCCAATAATTTTTTGGCCGAATTTTTCATTAACTTTTGGTGAATAAATCATGTGAGATTTATTCAAATCATTTCCATGATAATCCCATCATTTTTCAAATTTAAAAAATTCATTCATTTGAATATTTTGAATTTAAACTGAATAATCCATGCCATATCAATGTAAAATTGATTCTAATCATTTATGGAATGATTTGGCCAACCCTAGCATGATTTATTTCAGCTAATTAGAGTTTAATTAATTTCTTTTAAGTTAATTTAAATTTGAATTCAAATCTACTTCAATTTAATATTGTTTCTTTTTTTTTATTAAATCCAATTTAGGAAAGTACATGGTCGGCCCCTATTAAGTTAAAATTATATTATTTTAAATAATGTTTATTGCTTAAAAAATAGTATAATTAATCATCTTGGATATGAATTAATTAATTAAATTGATTTGAGATAATCCTATTTATCGAATCTAGCTTTGGTCAAAAATTCCTATTATTTTCCTAGAAATTATTTTATTCAAATTAATTCACAATTTTCCTTATTCATTCATGCTTCATTTAATTCATTATATTTGCATTATATCATGCACCTAATTTGTGTAAATCCTTGAATAGAAATTTATCCTTGGCCGACCACCTCATGTGGATTCAATTATTTTTGACATTTGTCTTGTTTAGGTAAATCTCAAAGTTATTAAATTTTATCTTGGATTTTATTGAATTCTCTCTCTCTCTCTCTCTCTCTCTCTCTCTCTCTCTCTCTCTCTCTCTCTCTCTCTCCTCCTCTTCCTATAGAGCATTATTGGCTAAAGTCTTTATTGGACCTTTCATCATATGTTTGAAACGTATCCATTCAAATTTGAATAATTGCCTTGCTTGGACTCCCTCTCATGCTTGAGTCGTGGGCCACCTTAATATCCTTCAAATTTGGCTTAATGTTTAATATTCTTAGGAGCCTAATTCATTTACTTATCTTTCTATCTTGGCTAATCAGTTTCATCAAAATTCAAGTTATTGCCAAATTAATTTTTCTGCCTATAGATCCTTGCTTGGCCAAACCTCATCATCCCTTTTTCTATATATTTGAGTTGTGCTTTATTGGAAAAGGTTCCATAACTCAATTCTCTTCTCTTGGCTAAATTTTGCTACATCATTCTCTTGGAGAGTTTTATGATTGAAGTGATAATTTCTTCATCATTGTTCCTCTTCCTTCTTACAAAGAGATTGCTTTGAAGTTGTCTTGGGAAAGACTTGAAGGATTAATGAATACTCCCTCATTGAAAGCTACATAAGGTTCATTTAATTTGTACTGTGCTTAATCTCTTTACATGATCTTGATTCCTACCTTGGCCAAAAGTTTTATGTATGTTACTCAAGTTTTATTTGTGCTTAACATTATACTTCATCCTGTTCTAGAGTTGGCTGAAATATTGGTTTTATTTGAATTAAAATTTATGCTTTTAGTTCTCCTTTTTTCACACTATTTTCATCTATCCTTAAGTGAAATTCATCTTGTGTTGTTACTTTAAACAGTATATAAGGGATTAGCAAGTTTTCTTATTTCCAAATCATTTTAACACTTATATATATGATAGCTATTGTGAAAGAGAATTCAAGTTAACTTGTGTGATTTAACTTTTCATATCAATTAGTTCATTATTTAATTCAAGTTTCCATACAACATTTGCTATGATTTATCATTAAATTCATTATTGTGTTGTATTTTAAATTAACAACTTAAATTATTTTGATTTCAATCTTTCATATCCTAATATTAAATCAGATCTCATAAAGACATGCTTGCATCAAATTATTGTTACATTTACTTCAACTTTACATATTAAGTAACTAAGCTCTCTTTCTTTTATTTCACTAGCCTTAATATTGGTATAATTAGGTCATGAGTGAATTTTTTTTTAAATTGAGAGTTAGATCCTTGTATCTCTTCTCTTCTTTGTCCTTGTTCTTTGTTGGGGTTGTACTTGCCCGTGTAAAAAAGTACGGTGTTGGGTTATACTTTCTTATGTAGAAAAGTACGGTGTTGGATTGTACGAACCCATCAAAGAGAGTATGGGAGATTTATTATAATCTCAACTTTGAATTAGTGAATTCCTAGCTTAGGTTGCTAAGCGTGGATGTAGGCCGATTTTTGGGGTTTGGTTGAACCACGTAAAATCTCTTTGTTCTCTTTTTACTTTCCCAACACCTTTACTTTTCTTTATTGTTGTATATTAATTATTGTGAATCTTTAAAGTAAACTCATATATAATTAACTTTTCTACAAATCATTAAAATTAACTTTTAATTTGAAGATAGTTTTAAAAAGCCAATTCATCCCCCCTCTTCGGTGCCACAACTTTGTGACTTTGGTTTTATCATTTGAATGATTTATTATATTTAAATTTCATAACTTAAGATGATTCATTAATTTATGCATTTTTAGTTCATCATTTAGATTAATCATAATAAAATTTTATATGCTAAAATATCATAATTTAATTAAATCTCTTAAAGAGAAGTTTTATTTATCAACTTCAACCTAATAAAC
Organism: Cymbidium sinense; assembly: GCA_021442155.1. Lineage (NCBI taxonomy): Eukaryota > Viridiplantae > Streptophyta > Magnoliopsida > Asparagales > Orchidaceae > Cymbidium > Cymbidium sinense. Next base: position 24,670,903 of record CM038229.1, read on the forward strand.
ATAGAAAATGAACTACTTTAGGCACCAAACATAGCCTATGACATTCCAAACCTTTAGATTATTTAAGTTTAATTGATTTGATTAATCATTTTTTTATTTATATATTTGGAACTATGTTATTCATTAACTTAAATGGGTTTAAAGAATTTCCATATTAATGAATTCCATATTGGGGTATGAAATTCAGAGGTTGATTAGTTTTGAATTTTAATTGATTAATTGATTTATTATGAATCTATCAAATTAATGACTTAAGATTTGATTAAATTTTATATTCTTAATCATTTCATTAAGCCCTAAGTGCATAATTAATTAAATCCTTTAAGTTTAAAGGGCCAAATTTGTTTTTTAAGTGTTATGATGTTAATGAAAATGATTTAGATAAATTTTGTAATTTTTTATTTATAATTTCATTTAAATTGACGCATGGATTGAAAATTCAACAATTTCTAATCTAGAGATTATTTAGCCTTGAAATTTTTATGGCAAGTGGGGTTCCTAAAATTAAGCATTAAAATTCAACAATTTAAGTTTTCTAAATTTTTATTTTAAGGAGATGTGTAATTTAGGATTAATTAAGATTTTAATAATTTAAGTAAAATCTAAATTAAGCCCAAATTAAATAAAATTAATTAAGTGTTTTAATTTTTTTAAAATTTCTCTCTATAAGATGAATCCATAGAGGTTTTATTTAGATTTTTAGGATTTTTTGGTTAATTTAATAAGATTTTTTAAAGTTCACATCAATTAATCAGATTAATTAATTCAATTAATTATCTGATTAGGTCATTTTGGGATTTATTACGTTTTAGAGAGTTCTAATGACATTTCAAAGTTCATTAAGGTTCATTATAATGTTTTGAGTTTATTTATTTTTTTCATAATTTTTTAATTTATTATAAATTTATTTCATTAATTTAAGGCTTTATGATTGAAATTTTCAAATCTTTGAATTTATTTCCCAATAAATCCTGAAAAATTTATCTGAGGTGTGTTTTAACCTTAATTTCAATTCCCCGTAGTTTGAAATTGATTAAATTAATAGTTTGAGTTTAATTTGGGTTTGATTTTTTTTTAATTAAACCAAAATTAACCCCAAAAATACTTAATAAAAATTAGCTATTTTGGGTTTAATAGATTCTTCTTACAAAGATAAATTCATAGAGCCTTTATTTATATTTTTTTGGTTAAGTATTTTATTTTCTTTAATTTTTTGAAGTTTTTTTGGGTTTTCTATAACTTTAAAATCCAAAAAAATTGAGATTTTCATTTTAAAATGGTCAGCACCATGTGGCACTAACGCGATGCCGCTTTACACATGGCGATGTGTGATTCATCCACAAAAGATCCATGTGGATCCCATTTTATAAAATGGGGCACACAGGATTCATCAATTGAACAGTCACGATTTCACTCATGGTTCCCATATAGATTTTAATCAAATTATTCGACTAGATCTCAGTTGTCCATTCAAAATAGAAGGAACAGATGGTAGAGATTACGTCGCCTCCATCAATGGAGAAAGTTGAGTGTCGTCCATTGAATCAAAGTGATTTCTAGAGATCTAGTAGGCGAATCACTCCATTTTAATTGCAAATCTACCAAGACCTCATCTAAAGGGCATCTAAATGGTTTGATCTCACTTGAGATCAAATTCCCTTCACAAAAGAACAAATCAAAATGCAAGAGTGGTCATCTTTAGGGAATACCTCACTGGCATTGATCTTTGATGGTGGAAATACTTTGAACAAGTTCGTTGGGATGTGGTGAACCTCTAGGAGAGAGGAATTGAGCTACCTCCGCTCCAAACACTGTAAAGGCCAAGCTCCACTCGTTCTCCAGTGTGTCTGGCCAAATTTCATCTTAGCGGTGGCATGGGAATCAGGAAAGGGGTTGATTCTCCTTCATTTTAGCTCGGGAAGGTATATGAGATACTAGATTGCCGAGAGAAGGTCTGTCTTCTTCTTTTCCTGAGTGGTCGAGAGCTTTTTATGTGAGGAGAGGACAATTGAAATTTTCCATGGTGATTTCTACCCTTGGAGGCTAGTTCCAAGGGTGGTAAACTGATTGGGATGAGCCCATATCAGTTTAGAATGAATAGATGTATGAGGCATGGAGGAGGGAAATGGGATTTGGCTTCTTTGAAAGGACTCCCAACTTTCTTGCCATGCTTACACCTCATCTCTTATTATTTCACCCCACATGGCATCTCTTGGCCTTTTGGCACCACCACAACACCATTTTAGATTGGTGGTTGATTGGTCAAATTAAACCAAGATGAATCATGGATCAAACTCAAATCCATTTGAGTAGGATTTGATTATTGAGCTTAGTTCAATGCCATTTGGATTGAGATTAATTAAAGTGATTTGATTGTATTTATTTTGATTAATTGATTTTATATTTGAGTTTCAATCATTGTTAATTATTCTATAAATAACTTGGAGGTCAATTGATTCATGCCATGTGAGGGTTTGATGTGATTTAAGCTAGATTTGACCCTTTTGATCTAAATTGGTTAAATTGGATCTCCTAGCTCAAATGATTTTTTAAGATTTAAATTTAGGTTCAATTATGTTTATTTGATGATTTATGATGTTTTAAATTGATTGACTTCCTTGGATTTGGAGTTGATTTTGATTTTGATTTTGTTTCAACTTAACCCATTTTGACTAAAATGGGTTAAGTTGAGTTCAACTGAGTCAAATGACCAATTTGACTCAATTATGATATGTTTAGACTCCAATATTGTTTAATCACATGTGTGGAATGATTTGGAGTGATTAGTTTTATTTGGTTTGAAGTTGATTTTAATTTTGACTCATTTGACCCAAATTAGGCTTAATGGGTTATGTTGGACTCATTTGGGTCAAATGGCCAAATTGGTCAAATTAAACCCGATGGTTGGTTGGATTATGTTTGATTATGATTTTTAAATGTTTTTGGGTATTTGATTTGGATTCATTTTAATTTAATTTGGATTTTAGTTTTAATAAGGTTCATTTGGGTTTATTTAGATCAAGTGATCTAATTAGCCCAAATGAGATCTTATTGGATTTAAATTTATTTGATTCATGTTTAAACATATTCATTTTATAATTTTGAGTCTTTGTAATAATTTTATCTGGTAAATTTTTGGTGGGTTGACCTCTGACCTAGTGGGACCTACACAAATCAACTCTATTTCAAAATGGTTGACCATCTTTGACCTTCATTTGGATTTAGTTTTATGTTCATTTTTAGTCATGCATTAACTTTATGCTTCTTCTTTTATTTGATTTTATTTTAAATTTATTTTATTTTATTTGAATTTCTTTGGATTTAGGTGATTTTGAGCTTAAGTAGGTTAATTGGGTTAACCATCCCAACTAACTTAGTCTAAGCTCAGTTGGATTTAAATTTTAATTATAATGTTTTCAATTCAATCATTTGTTTAGATTTTAGTTTGACTTGAGTCCATTTAAGTTAGGTTATAGAAGGGTTCACTAGGTAACTAAGTATTATCCTAAATGTTTAATCAAGAGACTCCTAATCAAGAATTAAATGTCCTAATTACTAGTTTAGTGATGATGTTAACCTCATCCAAAAATAAAGTCAATAGGGTGGATTTGAATTTTGGTCTTGCTGATAATTTTTATGTCAACACTATAATTATAAAAAAAATTTCTTCCTCACTAAATTCATGATATAAAATTACATAGAAAATATATAGATCTTACATATACATTGAAACATAACATGCAACTAACATAAATATAAATGGCTAAATATATTCATTGTTTTTAGGCCTAATTTAAAAATTAAAATTAAACATAATTCAAACAATCATGGGGTTTAATTTGACTAATTTGGTCATTTGACCCGAATGGGTATAACCTAACCCATTAAGCCCAATTTGGGTCAAATGGGGTTGAAATTGAAATCAACTTAAAATCAGATGAAATATATCACTTCAAATCATTCCACACATGTGATTAAAGATCATTGGAGTCTAAACATACTTTAATTGAGTCAAATTGGTCATTACACTCAATTGAACTTAATTTAAACCATTTAAGTTAAAATGGGTCAAATTAAGATAAAATCAAATTAAACCCTCACACGACATAAATCAATTGACCTCCAAATTATCCATTGGATAATCAACACTAATTGAAACTAAAATCTAAATCAATTAATCAAAAGAAATATAATCAAACCACTTTAATCAATGTGAATCAAAAATGACATTAAATTAAGTCTAATCACCAAATCCAACTCAAATGGACTTGGGTTTGACCATGATTCATCTTGGTTTGCTTTGGATAATCAACCACCAATCCAAATGATGTTGTGATGGCACAAAAAAGTTAAAAAAAAATGGCATGTGAGGTGAGATAATAAGAGATGAGGTGTAGCCATGGAAGAAAGTGGAAAACCACTATAAAGATGTAAAATCTCGCTTCCCTTCCTCCTTGCCTCATCCACCTCTTTATTCTAACTGATTTGAACTGGTCATAATCAGTTGACCAACCCTTGGAGGGATGAAGAAGCCAACAATTGTTGGCCTTCCTTCCATGAAGAAGTTCATGAGTAAGAAGAAAAAGAGAGGAAGGAGACTTCCTATCATTATTCCAACTATCCCCTTAGACCCTTGAGGTGGAGAGAAATCGAGCTGACCCCTTTTCTTGGAGCTCATATCGCTTATGGTTGAATTCTAGCTACCCCAAGTTCCTCCCATGATTGTAGATCTTAGCCAAATAAAAGGAAAGAAAGAGAGAGATTCTCTCTCTATTCTATACATCCCTACACACTCTAAAGAGCAAGTGGAGAAGAGTTTACCCCTTCCCTAAGCTTTCACCATCGGTAACCCAGAGTTTGGCCATGGCTGACAGAAATGAGCTAATATGGAAATGGGGTGGGAACAATACTTCCCCTTAAGTGACCCTTCCAACACATTCCTTGGATGGAGGCAAACTCAAATGAACATTTACCAGAGTTCCCCACCATTAGCGAGCTGGAGAACGTCTAACACTAATGATAAATGAGCAGAGCTTGGTCTCCATAGTGATCCACAAAGAGGAAAGCTGAGATTTCTTCACCAAAGCTTCATTATGTTAAGGTGAAGGTGTACGAACTATACCTATCTCCAAGGATCAAAGCTGTCCCTGTCACCAAGGATCAAAGCTGGAGAGGTATGGGTTCAAACCGACCACCCCTCTATTATGTGTTGGTCCTTTATGAAACAAACTTGATCCCCATTAAGATCAATTCATATGGATCGATTCCAAATTGATCCTTGATCATTTTACAATCAATACCGTATGCCTCCACCACTTAGATTGCCAAAAATAGTGAGGATTTGACGGACGGTGCTCGGCTTCTGCCGTTAACAGTGGAGACAGAATCTCCACCATCTATTCCATCTATTAAGAATGGATGGCTGATATTTAGCCACACAAATTGATTAAATATAGGAGGAATAGTGGCCATCCGATTGAAGATCAAATGACCTTGACGAATCCCACATCCCCGCTGCCATTTGTGCTAGATCTGCGGATCTAGTTGGCCAAATCATGCATCGCCATGTGTAAAGTGGTCCCACATGGGGCAACTGGATTACACAAAAAGTAAAAATTTTCTTAATTTAAATAAATGATGAAAAATGTCTAAAACTTTAAAAAATCATAAAAATAAAATACTCAACCAAAAAAATGCAAATAAGGGCTCAATGGATTCACCTCAATGAGGAATCCATTATACACAAAATATCCAATTTTATTAGGTATTTTTAAGTTAATTTGAGTTTAATTAAAAATAATTAAACCTAAATTAAACCCAAATCATTAATTCATTCATTTTGAAACTTGGGGAACATAAATTAAGGTTAAAACACACCTTAGATACATTTTGCAGGATTTATTGGAAAGTAAAATATAAATTTTCAAACCATAGGTCTTAAGTCAATGAAATAAATTAATATTAAATCAAGAAAAATATACAAAAATTATGAAATTAGCTTAAATATTCATAATAAACACCAATGAATCTCAAAACATCACTAAAACTCATTGAAGCATCATAATCCCCAAAATGTCTTTAATTATAGATAAAATTAATTAATAATTTAATTAATTGATCTTTACTTTAAGAAATCATAATAAATTAAGAAAAATTTTAAAAATCTAAATGAACCCTCTATGGATTCATCCTCTAGAGTAAAATTTATGAAAATTAAAACTCCTAATTAATTCCTTCTAATTTATATTTAATTAAGGTTTCATTAAATTAATTAAAACCCCAATTAGTTCTAAATTACACATTTGATTAAGATGAGACTTTAGGAAACTTAAATGGGAAAGGAACCCCACTTGCCATAAAAATTTCATGGTCAAATGACCTATGGATCAAAAGTTATCAATTTTTTAATCCTAGGTCAATTTAAATGAAATAAAATTAAGAATTACAAAATTTATAAAAAAATTATAAAATCAACATAAATCATTCCCATTAACACCATAACACTTAAGAAAAATCTTAGAATCCTCTAAAGTTAAGGAATTTAATTAATTACCAACTTAGGGTTTAATGAAATGACCAAGAATATAAAATCTAATCAAATCTTAAGTTATCAATCTAATAAATTTATAATAAATCAGTTAATCAATTGAAATTCAAAACTAATCAACCTCTAAATTTGATACCCAAATATGGAATTCATTAATATGAAAATTTTATAAATCTATTTAAATTAATGGATAACATAATTCTAAATGTAAATTAAAAATGACTAATCAAAATAATTAATTAAATTTAAATAATCTACAAATTTGAAATGGCCTAGGCTATGTTTGATGCCCAAAGAAGCCTAAGTTTCTTAGGTTATGATTAATAAATAAAATTTCACCTTAAGATATTAAATAAAATAATAAAACTTTAACTTTAAAAGGAAAATTAAAATATTAATCAAATCAAACCCAACTTAAGATAAACCATTCAAATGAATTCAAAAGAGATTAATTAAGATACTTAGGATCTTAGTTTGACTCTTTAAAATGGATGATAATTCTCAATCTACTAGGATTTAGGATGTTGGATTGAATGGGTTCCACTGAAAATAAAATTTATTTTATTCTTCATTCTTGAAAACTTAAATTCTACTTTAACATAAAATGAGCTTAAAATAGAATAAAATCACAAATCAATCAAATCATTTAAATTAAAACCACCTGATGTTAAATTAAATAAATTTTGAATAAAAATTAAATTCAAATTAAAATAAACCCTAGTTTAGTCCCTCTTTTACACACTAGATTGTTATGTTAGGTCACTAACCTTACTCTTAGGTTAGGCTAATGATCTATGATATTTTGTGATATGAAATATTTTTCTTATTTTATGGTGTAATGTTTTAAATTGAATGGTTAGGATTATTTGCCCGTTAGTCTTGATGATAGGGCATTCTTTTTTAGGCTAATACTATTTTCTACATGGAGCTTTGCTATGCTTAAAGGGACTGTTGTAATATTATTTAAGTATAGGATCTAATAGCCACTCAAAATAGATAGCTCTCTCTTTTACCTCATAACCCTAAACAAAGTTTTTATAAAAATGAGGAAAAGGTCACCAAGCTATTGGCTGAGCTCATCGATTTAAATGAGGAGAAAAAGAAATTTAGAGTTGAGCTCACACATTATGATAAAGAAATTTGTCAGAAAGAGGAAGAGTTGAAGTAAAAGGAGTCATTAAAGGCCAATTATCTTAAGATTGAGGAGTATAAAGAGCTATTGATGTACAAGTTTTGTTAGGCACAAAATTTGCTATTTATAAAGTGGTTGAGCATGGATAACTTAACAACAAGTTCTCTAATGACAATAACATTCTCATTTTGTTGGACTTTGAAGACTGTCGAATTGAAAGCTAGTTAGCTTCTTTTTTTTTGTTCCTATGTGCGAGGAGAGGTCAATTGTATCTTTTGCATTTTTAATATCATATACATTTTCAACATGTAACTTTTTGATATTAATAAAAGGGAATTATATTAATAAAAGGGAATTCTCATTCTTAGCTAGCCTATGGCCCTATTCTCTTTTTTTAGCAATAGTTGGTTTAGTGATATATTAATGATTTAATATATTATCAAGATAAAATTGCCATTTGTTGTTTCTTATTCTTACAAATACTATACTTGTTTTCCCAACTTGTGGGTTGTTGTAGTATTTGTTAAGGGTGAGAGCTTGGATAATTTGGAATAGTTATTTGTGACATCTCACATAACACTTGGGTGCATGGAAGATGTTAGCGGGATTATATAGTTTGGGTAGTTGTTTGTGATGTCTCACGTGACACTTGGGATGTTGGCCAGTTTAGATAATTTAGGATAATTATTTGTTATTTCTCAAGATACACTTAGGTTTATGAAAGACATTAACATGTTTAGATTGGGTAATTATTCATGACATCTCATGCTACACTTAGGTCATGGAAGATGCTAGCATGTTTAGATAATTTGGAATAATTATTTGTGGCATCTCATGTGACACATGGTTATGTGGAGGATGTTGGCGGGTTTAGATTGCCTAGTTTCTTGTGATGTCTCACTTCACACTTAGCTGTATGGAAGATGTTGACAAGTTTAGATAATTTTGGATAATTATTTGAACATCTCATATGACACTTAGGTGTGTGAAAGATGTTCATCTAAACTTGTTGGTAAGAGTTACCCATATAACTCTCACTATAGAGCTCATCGTAGAAAGGGGTTCACTCTTTGTGGTTGTGATTTTTTCCTTAGGTGCACTTTGATTAGACTCTTGGGTCTATAGGGGCAAACACCAAAACTTCACAACTAGAATGGACTTGCATGTTATGTGTGGAGTTTGTCACATCGGCGAGTCAGCTCACTAGGGCTTAGCTATTCTCCTTGCTCAATTTTTTTTTATGATGGTGTTCTCTTAAATAGTTATAGTTGACATATATTCCTTTTATTTTCTATTAGTAAGATTCTTTAATTAATTGAGTAGGACTATAAGTGAGAGGTGATATCATTAAACTTGCATTTTTTTGCTTGGGACCTTTTGCTATCCTATAAGTCTTGTGCCTCGGGGTTGTTGCTTGCTTTTAATGAGTAGTTTCATTATGTAAGTGCATTGGATAGAACTTGATTTGTCTTTAAATTAATCTCTTTGTACTTCTAGCCTAACAACTTTGATTTAGTTGTTTAATTCTTAGTTGTCCTACTACTAATGAAGTTGGCCATCTTCATAGATAGTTGACATTCACAATCATTTATATTTTTTTTATTTTTCTTGCTTCATTAAGAGTTCCCTAAACATGATAAATTGGGTGAGTTTACTTGGAGATAAGGGAGAGTAGACAAAAACCTCATTGCCCTATGATGGCGAGTTGCTTAGAGAGACAGATGAGTCTTTGACTCTTCCTTTTCTTTTTTAAAATGAATAAGCATAGATCTTAATGCATGATAACCAATTCTTTTAAAGAAATGATGGGTACAAAAAGACTAATACTCTCCATAAGGATATAACTTTTCAAGTCACATGCATTCCACATTTTGGGCACATTCTTGCTTGAGCGAGTCTACAAATGGTATGTGCCTCATCCTACCTATTACTTAATGAGGTATGGTCCATCCCAAGTAAAAATGAGTTTGTTGAGTGGCTTCTAATGAGCAATGACATCAAGTTTTTTTACTACCAAGTCACCAAGTCAAAAGTGCTTCTCTTTGACATTACTATTGTAATATTTTTCCATTTTTATCTTTATCTCTTTTTTCTTCAAGAATGCTTGTGTTTAGAGTTCTTATAGCAAATTTGGGTTCATCTTCAAAACTTCCCTATTCAACTTCTCCCATTCAACAGTTTGCTAATTAAGATCTACGATTGTCATAACTCTTTGGTTATGCAGTTCATACTCGATAACCAATAAGGCTTTTGTTAACTCTATAAGCCCCATCACATTTGAGATTGATTTTGATGATAACAAACATATATTGAAGTGCTACTAATTTGTTTAATTCAAGTGATGCTGGAAATGCTTTAAAACCTAATTTTCAGTCAAAATTTTAAAGCTAAAGCTACTAGACTTGAACTAATTGAAATTTTCTATGACTTATAAAATTAAAGAAAATAAGAGCTCAAATAGAATAAAGTTAATGGCTTAATCATTTCAAAATATTTTATTTAAATTTCTTCAAAGTTATCTACATTTTAAAATTGCACGATTCTTTAATTATTCCTTGAATTATCCTTTTTGTATAATCTAAATCACTTACATGAGTTTAATTATCATATTTTTTTTCAAGTAAGAAGAATTTATTTCATTATTTATTTAAATATTTTCATGCAAACTTACATTTACTATTCATTTATTTTTGCATAAGAACAAAACTATTCTAGAATTATCTTAATTATTCTTTTTCTCTCTCCTTTCCTTTTACTTTCTCTCTCAAACCAGTCTTATTATTTGTTGATATTTTGCTAATTTAAAAAAGAAATTGGAATGATTAATCATGTAATATTTATTCAAATTATTTTCACAATATTTCTCTTATTTATTCAAAATTCAAAAATCCTTTTATTTGAATATTGATTTTAAATTGTCTTGAATCTTAATTAATTAATCATTGCCATATTAATGCTAATTTGGATTTATTCCTTTATGGCATGATTTGGCCGATACTAACATGTTTTAATTAATATAATTTGTTTTTATTTAAATTACTTTAAGTTAATTGAATTTTGAATTCAAATGAGCCATGAATTTGTACACTTTTCTTTTTTTAATTATTGTATTTATTTTTTGGTCAGTGCCTATTTAAATTAATTTGAATTATTTTAAACTATGCTTAATGTACCAAAAACCTATTAATTACTCCTTATTAATTTTAATTTATTTATTGAATTGATTGTAGTTCATTTTAATTAAGGGAAGTCCCTTTGGCCGAAAATCCCATATGGATTTTTCCTATTTATTTTATTTGAAAATCATCGAGTCAAAAGTGCTTCTCTTTGACATTACTATTGTAATGTTTTTCCATTTTTCTCTTCATCTCTTTTTTTCTCAAGGATGCTTGTGTTTAGAGTTCTCTAGCAAATTTGGGGTCATCTTCAAAACTTCCCTCTTCAGCTTCTCCCATTCAACAGTTTGTTAATTAAGATCTACTAATCTCATAGCTCTTTGGTTATGTAGTTCATACTCGATAGCCAATAAGTATTTTGTAAACTCTATGAGCCCCATTGCATTTGAGATTGATTTTTATGAAAACAAACATATGTTGAAGTGTTACTAATTGGTTTAATTCAAGTGATGCAAGAAATGCTTTAAACCTAGATTTTCAATCAAATTTGGAAAGCTAAACTGTTAGACATGAACTAATTGAAAATTTTCTATGACTTACAATATTTGAGAAAATAAGAGCTTAAATAAAATAAAGTTAATGGCTTAATCATTTAAAAATATTTTATTTAAATTTTTCCAGAGTTTTCTACATCTTAAAATTGCACTATTCTTTAATTATTCCTTAAATTATCCTTTTTGGATAATCTAAATCACTTACATGAGTTTAATTATCATCTATTTTGCTTTCAAGTAAGATGAATTTATTTCATTCTTTATTTAACTATTTTCATGTTAACTTACATTAACTATTCATTTATTTTTGCATAAGAACAAAACTATTTTAGAATTATCTTAAGTATTCTTTTTTTTCTTTCCTTTACTTTTATTTTATCTCTCAAACTAGTCTTATTATTTGTTGATATTTTTGCTGAATTTTTTAAAAAATTTTCACTGATAAATTATGTGAGATTTATTCAAATTATTTGCATAATATTTATCTTATTTATTCAAATTTCAAAAATCCATTTATTTGAATATTGATTTTAAAATGTCTTGAATCTTAATTAATTAATCATTGCCATATTAATGCTAATTTGGATTTGTTTCTTTATGGCATGATTTGGCCGACTCTAACATGTTTAATTAATCTAATTTGATTTTATTTAAATTACTTTAAGTTAATTCAAATCTGAACTCAAATGAGCCATGAATTTATACACTTTTCTTTTTTACATTATTGTATTTTTGGAAATTTTATGGTCGTCCATATTTAATTTAATTTGAATTATTTTAAACTATGCTTAATGTTCAAAAAACCTCTTAATTACTCATCCTTGATTTAAATTTATTGACTAAATTGATTGGAGGTCATTTTAATTAAGGGAAATCCTTTGGGCCTAAAATCCCATATGGATTTTTCCTATTTATTTTATTTGAATTAATTCATGTACTTTCATCTTTGATCTCTCTCTAATTAATTCATTAAATATTTTATGTATCATGCATTAAACTTAATTGAATCCATGTTTGGAAATTGGCTTGGCTGACCAAATCAATTAGTTATTTTAAAATATTAAATTAATTCAAAAAATTCCCTCTTCAAATAAATTTTTTTATGGACCTTGCTTAATTTGTTAATTTTTTTATTACTCCCTCTCTTTTTTTTCTCTTGGCCGACCCACATGCAAATGAATTTCAATTGAATTCAATTTTACATCATGTGCTAAGTAATTCAAAGTTCAAACCCTTGTTTAATTTGCTTTTCCCTCCTTTCTGATTATCTTAATTTAACTTCTCCAAATTTAATTTATCTTGATTGATATCTTCTTCCTCTTTCATTCTATCTCTCTCTCTCTCTCTCTCTCTCTCTCTCTCTCTCTCTCTCTCTCTCTCTCTCTCTATCTTCCTTGGCCAAAATCTTCAATATGGGATCCTTAATTATTTAATTAAGATTATCAATTTAAAATTGAATAATTTTCCTAATTAATTTTCCCTCCAATTCTTCTCTCTTGCTTGGCCAACCCCTCCTTCTTTTTCTATATAATGTGGTTTAGACTTAGGTTAATCCCTCTTAGCTCTTCTCCATCTTGGCCAAACTCTTGTAATTTGATTTCTTAGAGATATTAGTGATTCAAAGTGTAAAATTTTGTCTTAACCCTCTCTTAATTTCTCTTGGCCAAAATCCTCTCTCTCTTTTGAATTTTTCATTTGGCCAAATAGCTCCCAAATCAAGAAAAACTTTCCAAGATTGGTGAGAATCCTTCCTTGGTCGTTCCTCCTTTGGGATTACTTGAAGCTTGGAGATAAGAAGTCCTCTCCCTCCTTGTAAATTATCTTCAATCATTAAGTGGAGATCCTTATCATTTTCTTTCAAGTTATGCTCTAGACTTTATATGGTTTGAATTCACTAATCATTCCTAATTCTCATACATTGAAGGCTTTGTGAAAAAGGTTTTCAAATTCATTTCACGTATAAGAAATCAACATTGGTTTATTTTTTGAATTTATTTATTTCATAACATACTTTGGTTACACTTTCTTGCGAGTGTTTTAATCATCCTTGTATTGTGGTTTTTAATATCATTTCAAGAAATTTTGTTTTTCGAGTCTTCATCTCTTTTAAAGTAAAATAATTTCTTTTAAGACTTGTTTGCTTTAATTAGTCCATATAAAGTTCATGTTTTAATTTTAACTTTAAATCAACAAGAAAGTTTTTTTTTTTGTTTTTTTGTTTTTGAAGAACAACAACATTTCATTAGATTAGCAAAAGGATTACAAAATCATGAGAAAAAAATTTTTCATCATTATAGTTGTCTAATGTAAGGTAAACACAATTGATCCCCATGTAGAGCATTAAAAGTAAAAGGAGGGGGTTCTTTGTAGATAAGGGGGTGTTCCAAATGTGATCCAGATCTTGCAAGATAGTTGGTTGATTGATTTCTTTCCCTTGGAATATAGCTAACTTTGAATTTATAATGATTTAAAAAGAGGCAATGATCCTCATAGAGTAGATGTTGTGCTAACGACAAAGAATTTTCACCTGAATGATTCTATAAAGGTCCATCGAATCAGTTTTAATCTAGATATTATACATTTTCATGGAAGCTACAAGCTTGAGAGCTGTAAGGCAAGCTAAGATCTCATAGTGAAGAGGATTAATTGCAAAGCAATGGATGGAGAATAAGAGTACACAAACGCTAGCATGAGTCTGAAAAACTCCTCCAATTCTAGCAGTATGACTATCAAAATTAAAATTACTATTAATATTAATTTTAATACACCCAACATCAGGTGGTTTCTAGTACATAAGGATAGGGGACTTCTTAGCCTTCATCTTGTTTTGAATTGGGTTTCCAAGCATGTTAGCATTCTCCAAACTTTAGAGGTGTTTCTGAATACTGGTTATAATCTTATCCTTACCAAAGTGTTGGTTGTCAAGTTTGTTGGAATTCCTTATCATCCAAATGAACCAAAAAGTGATGAAGGGAATAATGGTTTTATAGTTTTGTGTGCTATATATATTGGATAAGAACCAATCTTGAAGAATACCTTGAATTATATTAACCTCACATCTAGTTATATGGAATTTATTATAAAGTTTTCTCCACACTTGATTACTAATTGGCAAGTAACAAAAAAATGTGTAATGCTTTCTTGTTCTTGTCCACATAAATAGAAAAAGGATGTGAGTTTGAGGATATCATCAGTCGGTATAAAATTATACCAAAGCCAATAACATAAATAGGATATGGATGGTTTAAGAGCAACATGCCAAAGAACAGGATGCCATTTTATATGACTGTTAGGAGGGTGTAATACATGGTATAAAAATTTAGATAAAGAGGAGTTACCCTTTGTACATTTTAGAATAAGTTGATCCTTGGAATGTGCTTCAATAGGAACTCATGTGATTTCCTTCACCAAATTATCATGAAGGTATAGAAAAAGCATTGGAAAGTTCCAGCTACCATTACGCCAGAATTTAGAAACTAGGATTTCCTCATGAATGGGTTGGGTTGTGCATTCAGCTAATAGACTACTGGTGAACTACAGATCCTTAGAGAAGCTTATGGAACCTTCCCCTAGCTACTAGAAGATTTGGCTTTCAGCAAGGCTCCTAGATTTTAGCATGTTCCTCCAAATGTTAGACTCAAAATCCTTAGGAGTTACCATAGTTCAATGATTCTTTTTTGCAGTATTTATTAAAGATGAATTGAGCCCACAATGATTCTTTTTGCCTGAATTTGATCCACAATTTTAGCATGTTAATTTATGTAGTATTAGAAAATGAGTGGAATCCCAGGCCGCCAATAATCTTCGACTTACAAAACTTCCTCCAGCTAACCCAAGGTGGTGTGTCCTTTTACCAACTCTAAAGGAACTTGTTAAGCAATCTTTCAACCTTTGTTTGTGTAGTGGAAGGTAATGACATTATTTGGAGTGTATAAAGTGAAAGAGAGCAATGGATACTTTGTAATATGGTGATTCTTCCCCTAGTAATAAAAATTTTTTTTCCTAAGAGTTGATCCTATCTTCCACTAATTTGATGATTCCATCATAATACTTAGTCATATTCCTCCCTTTATAAATGTTGACCCCCAAATATTTGAAAAGAAGTTGAGAGGATGAGAACCCTGCATATTATTTGATCCAATTTATATCAATTTTTCATGCTTTGTCCATGATGAACATGCATTTGGATCTATTAAATGTCAACCCTAAAATCTCCTCAAAGGTGGATAGTGTTTGCATAACTCATCTGATAAATCTTTTGGATCCATTGCAAAAAAGGAGAAGGTCATCAACAAAGGCCAAATGAGTAATGGGAATATTTCCTTTGGATTTATATAAAATAGCAGGAGAATTAGCATATTTAATGTCCAAAATTTGGATATGTAATCAAAGGCAAGTATAAATAGGGATGGGGAGAGGGGATCACCTTGCTTTATGCCTCTAGTAACCTGAAAAAAACCATGGGATTCCCCATTGATGAGAATGGAATAATGATTGTTGGAAAGAAGCCTAGATACCAATTCACAGAAACTTTTTTGGAAATCTCTTGCTCTTAATGTTGCCAATTTATGGTATCAAATGCCTTCTTTATGTCAAGCTTAATGATCATGTTGTCGCCTCTACAATTCCTATCAATGTCTTGGGTAAGCTCTTGGGTTAATAAGATATTATCAATTATATTCCTCCCTTTAATGAATACAATTTGGTTAGTTTGGATGAGGCATGATTGTATTCGACTGGCAATAACTTTACTGATTAGTTTACTGATGATGATAGAGAGACTGATTGGCCCAAAACCCACCCATTTGAAGCTATTATGGGATTTGGGAATGAGGGTAATGGATAATGAGCTAAAAATTTGTGGATATATTTGCCCAGAAAGAAAGCTTGTATGGCTCTAGTAATATCTTATTTAATCCAATCCCAATAATTTTGGTAGAAGTGTACAGTATACCCATAAGGTCCTGCAGCTTTGGTTCCATTCATTGAGTTAAGGCAAATCCAGATTTCCTATTCATCAAGGATGTAGGCTAGATCTAGGTGATTAGTATGATTTCTATTGGAGATGAAAAGGTCACTATTAAAGAGCTCTAGATGAATATCTACTTTCAGAAAGAGATTTTTGAAAAAGCTGATGACATTATTAATGATATTTTCTTTTGTAATTAACCAGCCTTGCTGACCTTTAATCTTTGCAATAGTTTTGAACTCCCTTCTCTTTTTGATGCATGCATGATAATATTTAGTATTCTATCTCCTTCTTTAAGGTTGGTAACCACAACCCTTTGTGCTAAGAAGTCTTCTTCCATATGTTTGAGTTTGCTTAAGGTGAATCATGCATGGTGGCGCTCTTCCTCATTATTCTTGGTTGAATTGGCAATGCAGGTGTTCTCAAGACTACTTACCCTTTGTTCTTGAAAGTTAATCTATTGATGAATGTTACTAAAGACATCCCAATTCCATTTCTTGATTGCTTTAGTGAGGCTTTTATGAAGTAACCACAATCTACTCTAAGGGTCACTAACATTAGTTTTCCAAGCTTCTTGAAGTCACTCAATAAATTGAAGGTGTTTAGTCCATATGTTCAAAAATCTAAAACTATGGTTGGCAGGCTTTTGAATTTGTTGAATTGTAACATGTAAAGGAGCATGGTCAAAGCAAGTTCGAGAAAGGTGTTGTACAACAGTATGATGGAATTGAGTGAACTAGTTAGTTTTGAGGAGAATTCGGTCATGGCATTAAATTAACAAGAAAGTTATTCAACTTGAGCTCTCTTAATATTTGTCCTAATATTATTTTAGTTGTGTTGTGAGTGAAAAATATTTTTAAATTGAGAGTTATATACTTTGTGTCCTTTTCTTTTCTCCTGTACTTTATTGGGGTTGTACTTACCCATGTAGGAAAGTATGTTATTGGGCTATACTTGCTTGTGTAGGAAAGTACATTACTAAGTTGTACTTACCCATGAAAGAGAGTACGAGAGATTTGTTGTAATCTCAACTTTGATTTTGTGAATTCCTAGCTTGGGTTTCTAGGTGTGGACGTTGTCCAACTTTTTGGGTTTGGCCAAATCACATAAAAATCTCTATGTTCTCTACTTTACTTTTTTCTACCCCTTACTTTACTTTTATTGTTTATTGCTTTGCTCTCTTAAATATAATATTTTGTAGTTAAACTTTTTATAAAGTTTTAAAATTAATTTTTAATCAAAAAATCTTTTGAATGCCCAATTCACACTCCCCCCCTCTTTGGTTCCATAGCCTCATAATAGCTTTTGCTCCATAGAACAAGGAAAATAGTGTTTGCTCCATCATTAAAGATGGTGTTGCCCTGAAAGTCCAAGGAACCATCTAAATAAATTTAGTCTTTTTGCCTTCAATCTTCTTCTTAAATAGATTGAGGATTTGTTTCTTGTTAGTCTCAACTTAACTATTCATCTATGGGTGGTGGGAAGAAGCAAATTTGAGTAAATTCATTAGAACCCATAAAATTTCATTAAGGCTTTATTGATAATCTTAGAGTCATTTCTACAATAATAATCATAAGCAAACTATACTAACAAATAATACTAGTCCATATAAAATTTTTAATTATATTGGAAGTGACTTTGGAGAGCACTTTAGCTTCAATCCACTTAGTAAAATAATTTATCATGACTAAGATGAATTTTGTTGGCCATTAGTAAGTGATAATGGGTCAATAAGAGTCATTTCGCATGCGACAAATCACCAAAGGCTTGTGTTTGGCTTCAGTGGTTGTGATGGTTGCACCAACAAAAGTGTAAATTTCTAAGACTACTTATACCTTTTGGGGAAGTCCTCTACACCATTTCATAGAGTTGACCAAAAATATCCTTACTTGAGAATTTAGTGGGCAAGTGTTTTCCCTCAAGAGTATGTATCGTATTCTCATAAGTGTATCACTTTGAGCACTTTCTTCTACTCATGTTCTTTAATGCACCTCAAGTTCAATGAAGTAATGGACCCTTTAAACAAATATACCCATTAATTAAGATGTATTATGCTACCTTTATCTTGAACCACTTAGGATCTTCGATGTTTACTTCAAGCTCTCCTGACTTTAATTATTTTATGAAAGGATCTACCTAACTTGACGAGATAATATCCTCAATTTATAGTGAATTTTCTTCTTTAATACTTGGCTTGATGTATTCAAGAGGTGACTAATCTTCCAAACCTCTAATTTCTTTGAGTAGATTGGTGAGCTAGTTTTCTATATAAGTATTTATAAAATCTTGAAATATTTGAGGTTGCCAACATTTTTCATTACCTTGTACAAGCACCTCTGCATCTTTTTGTCTCAAACCATGAAATCATCACTAACTTGATTCACCATTATATGGGAGTCTGAATACATCATCAATTATTTAGCACCAGCTCCTAAGGCAAACCTTAATCTATTGAGCAGAGATTTGTATATAGCTTGATTATTTGTTCCCTTAAACATGATCTTTTTGGACTGAGTAACTGTAATATTTGTTTAGCTCTTCATTATAATACTCACCCCCATTCTATGTTCCTAGGAGGCCCTGGCAATATAAAAGAATCATGGTGGTCAGAGCTTACTACCTCATAATGCGAGTCATTGAAATCTACCAAGAACTCAACAAGGGGGATATATCAAACTCACTTATTTCAATTAACCACCTTAATAATATGCCAAATTAGTTAGGCTTGATTAACACTAACATGATAAGTAATATGTGATTATTTGCATAAAATGGGATTGAAAATAGTGTCAAAATTTTCATACTGTGACAATGTAAGAGACCTTTCCTTCATATGATTGGATATCATAGCTCAATAACTCTTAGAGATCTATTGACATAGTTGATCACCCACAACCTTTTTCTTCTTCCTTAATTAATACTGACCTTATCGATCCATCTCTTACTCTTAGGTATATTACTAATGTTTTTCCCATTTTTGGGCTTTAAAGTAAGGGTGGCGAAGTGAGTAGTGACTTTAATTCTAAGAAGGTTGCTTCACATTCTATAGTCCACTTTAATGTTGTTGCACTCATAAGGATTTTGAAGAGTGGGGGAGGAGAGCTCTCCAACCTTAGAGATAAAATAACTCAAGTTTGCGACTTGCCAACTTAGTCAATGAACCTCCTTAGTTATTTTAGGGGATGGCATTTCTAGAACTACTTTAATTATATCAAGTTTGACCTTTATGCCTTCACGGGTGAGGAGGTATCCCAAGAACTTGCTTAAGCCAACACAGAATTTACATTTTAAAGGGTTGAGACACATGTCATACTTTTGTTAGTGTGAAGAAGGTTTCTTTTAGGTCTCATATGTGTTGCTCTAAAAACTTAATATTAATTATCAAGTCATTTATGTACACTTTCATGTTCTTTATTTTTTGCTCATTAAAGACTTGAGCTATCATTTTTTAATAAGTTCCTACAATATTCTTCAAGCCAAAGAGCATGATTTCATAATAGTACAATCCTTCCTAATGATAAAAAAATTTCCTTAAGTTCATTGGGCATCTTGATTTAGCAATAGCCTGAGAAAGTGTCTAGAAAACTTGTAAGTGAATATCTGACTCTTGAGTCAAAAAACATGTTGATTCATGCAAATGGTTACCTATATTTCAGACATGGTAAGTTCTAGTTGGTGAAGTCCACACACATATTCCACTTTCTACTATCCTTCTGGACAATCATGACATTAGAGATCAATTCTAGATATTGGACCTCTTTAATGAAATCCACCTCAAGTAGCTTATTAACTTATACTCTAATTAGCTCCACTAGTATCATTATCATCTTCATTTTTTGCTTGATAGATTGGGCATCCTTTTTAAAATTGAGTTGATGAAAGTAGACACATATCAATCCTTAAAATTTCTATTATTATTCATGCAAACACGTCCATTATCCCTAAAATTAAGTTGATTGAGATCTATAAGTGGAGCTAATTCTTAAGACTTCCTTTAGATCAATAGCTGCATATATCTCTTCTATAATCTCAGTGTTTTTAATCCCATTCAGGTAACTTCTAACTACAATACCTCATCTACTTTTTAATAACTCATGAATTGCTTATAATTAGCATGCTCTAGACTACTTAAAGTCTTCACACACAATAATATCATGGCCTCTGGCTAGAAATATTACTACTGGGTGGTAGGTGGATACCATTGCGTAGAAGGTATTCATTAGAAATTAACTTAAGAAGGCATTGTAAGCGACTAGTACGTCCACAATGATAAATCTTCTATGGTTATGAGCTATTTTTCTTCTTCTCCCCAGGTATAGGGAAGGTGATCGCTCTTTAAGTTTCCCTCTTCACCCTTAAGAAATCATAAATTGGCCTAGAAGTAGATGTGAGCTTCAATCTCACTAAGTTTATTTTCTTAAAAAATGACTTGAAGATGATGTTAATTGAACTACCTGTATATATTAGTATGATTCTAATATTATAATTGATGATCAGTTTTATTCTTATATGAATTCACAATCATTTGTTGGTCTCTTTCTACAAAGCCGATATGGTCGATCTCAATGGTAAGATCCTAAGCTACTACCATTGAGTTTACCGCTCTGAACCTTTGTCGCTTGAAGTTGGCTCATTAGATAGACTCATCATCTCTAATGAAGATTGTTGGTAATTTTTTTTCTTTTTTTTTTTGCATAAAGAAGAAAATTTTATTGATTACTAGAATATTACAGTAATCTAAAAGACATAAAAAAGGGGATGGTTACAAGTATTTTGTTCTAATGTATAGGAGGCACAACTTATCACTATGTACAAGTAAGCTTAGTTCTTTGTCAAGGTGCTTGAAAGATGAGAGGGTTTGATGTTGTGCTCCACGCTTTGCAAGTAGATTTGTTGGTCTATTGCCTTCCCTCCATATATGGGAATAAGAGACTTTGAGGATTATTCTTACATTTTTGATAGCCTTGAAGATGTTGATGATGAACTAAAGGTTGCTGCAACCGATCTTCTTGCAGCATTTGGATGAGAGGTAATGAATCTGATTCAATCCAATAGTTAAGATGGGGTCTTCTTGAAGCAAGGAGGAGTGCAAAGTGAAGTGTTGTGGTTTCAGCATGAAGAGCTAAAAGGGCAGCATAGGGCATTGAGTAGAAGTAGATGCAATCACCTTTGTAGTTCTTGAAGATGCCACCAATTCTAACACTATTATTTTGGTGTTGTAGCTGCCATCTATATTAATTTTGATGTAGTATTGGGTCAATTTCTTCTAGAAAATAATGTTGTAGGTTGGAGGTTTGTAACTGGTTGTATTCACATAGTTGTTTTTTAGGTTCAGAGCCTCTCCTTTTTCCACCAACTAGAAGTGGGATTTGATCTTAAGAGCAATGGATTCAACATTGATGATGGAAGCATTATGCTTGAGGTCATTCTTAGTAATCCAAATGAACCAAAAGATGATCAAGATTTCATTTAAATTTTTGGTGGGCTGCATGTATGTTGCTTGATTTGATTTATCCAAGAGTTGAACCAAGTTGAAGAGACCATCTCCATTATGGTAATTTGTTTGTTCAAAAAAAATGTTCCATAATGTTTTGTTGTATTTGCAATGGATGAAGGTATGAAGGAGACCTTCTTCTTCTTCTTTGCATAGATAGCATCTTGAGGGAAGTTTAAGGCCTTTGAGTTTGAGGATATCATCAAGGGGAAGAAAGTGATGAAAGAGTCTCCAACAAAGAAGGCTATTGAGGGTCAGATATTTGCATTCCAAATGTCTTTTATTCATGATACAAAATTTGTTTCTTTCCACCAAATTGAGAGGAGAATCTTTTAAATTGAATTATGTGTGTATTTGCCCTTGATAATTAGTGTGTCTTTTCTTTTAGTGTTGATAGGTAGACTGCAAATTTTGTTATAGATTTGGGGAGGCAAAATAGGTTGTAATTTTTTGTAAATCCTAATCAGCATTTAACCAAAAATCCTTTATGAAGCAAGTTTTAAAAGGCCTAGAATCAACAAATTCTAAATAGAGGGGTTCCTCCCCAATTTAATAGTCATTCCAAATGTCAATGCATCCATCCCCCAAGTCTGAAAAGATGAGGTCTTTGGCTTCTTCTCTATGCTGCAGCAAAGTCCTCCATATGGTTGAATTAGATGCCTTTTTTATAGTTTTCATTGGATGAGAATCTTTGCAATACATTCCTAACATGTACTTGGCCCATAATG
Organism: Cymbidium sinense; assembly: GCA_021442155.1. Lineage (NCBI taxonomy): Eukaryota > Viridiplantae > Streptophyta > Magnoliopsida > Asparagales > Orchidaceae > Cymbidium > Cymbidium sinense. The sequence goes on from CM038229.1 coordinate 24,693,443, forward strand.
ATTTGTTCTCCTAGAAGTTTATCCATAGTTTGCATATGCTAGCTTTGATATTATCTTCAATAATTTTGAATCACAAACCACCTTTAGTGGTCGGTTTACAAAACTTTTTCTAGCTAGTCTAATGGGTGGACTTGTGGTTGTGACTGCATATAAATCTATTAAGCATTCTTTCAATTCTCCTTTGGATCATTTTTGGAATGTGTTGGACTTGGAGTAGTATATAAAGGAATTAAGTTGAGGATGATTTTGGCAATGGTAATTCTTCCACTAAAGGAGAGAAAGGAGTTCTCCCAAGAGTTGATTCTATGTTGGATTTTGTCAATTATATCAAAAAAGAGAGATGATGTGGCTTTTCCTTTGTAAAGTTTGATTCCAAGGTAAGGGAGGGGGAGCTTTGTGTGAGTGAAACAAGTCCTCTCAATGTTCAATCTAATTTTAGATTTGTTGATTTGCTTCCTTGTGACAAAGAGACATTTGTTAGTATTTAAAGACAAACTAGAGAGGGTCATGAAGTCCTTGATGATTTCCAAATGTGTGTTGATTACTCTTTTATTTCCATTGCTAAAGAGGAAGAGGTCATCAGCAAAGGCCAGATGAGAGATGTTGATGTTCCCAGTGTAGTGGTATTTGATGTTCTCTAGTAAGGAAGAGATTTTATTCAGTTCTCTAGAGAGGATGTCCAAAGCCAAAATGAAGAGTGTGGGGGATAGGGGATCACCTTGTTTAACACTTTTGTTTGCATGGAAGAGGCCACTAGCTTTACCAATGAGAAGAATTTTTTAGTGGTTATTGGAGAGGAGGGTTTCAATTATCATGCAAAATTTGTGAGAAAAATCTCTCACTTTTAGGGAGTTGAGAAGGAATTCTTAGCTAAGAGTGTCAAAGGCTTTCTTTATGTCAATCTTCATCAAAACATGGCCTCCTCTACATTTTATGTTAATTTCTTTAATCAGTTCTTGGGCTATAAGAATGTTATCAGCAATATTTCTCCCTTTCATGAAGGAAGTTTGGCTTTGGGAGGATCTTTTGAAGTCTGATGGTAATGATTTTACTGATGATTTTGTTGATAATAGGTGTTAGGCAGATAGGTCTGAACTTGTCCCAAGTGTGGCAAATTTTCTTCTTGGGAATTAAAATAATGGTCAAAGTGGTGAAATATTTATGACATCTCAGGTTAGTGAAGAATGCTTGAATAGCTTTTATTACTTTAACCTTTATAACTTCCCAAGAATTCTAATAAAATAAAGTAGTAAATCCATCAAGACCAGCTTTTTTATATCCATCCATGGAGTTAAGTGCATTCCAGATCTCTTCCTCATTTGGGATGGAGGTAAGTTCATCAATGTTGATAGAGACCTTGTCAAAGTCAAAAAAATTCCTGTTAAGAAGAGGAGGACAAAGTTGATTCTAGGGTTTGCAAAAGTTTTTGGAGAAGTGGCTAAAACACTCTTCCATAATACCCTCTTAGTGAATGATCCAATTACCATCAACATTTTTGATTTTGTTCACCCATGTTGCTTCTCTTTTCTTTTAAATGTAAGCATGGAAAATTCTGTAGTTTCTATCCCCTTGTAAGAAGTTTTGAATAGTTGCTTTTTGTCTAAGATAATCTTCTTCTCTATTGATAAAGTGTTAGAGCTCAAGATGAAGATTATTCAGTTGGTCTTCAAGAGTAAAGGTACCATTATCTTTCATGTGGGAAATCTCTTGTTCAAGTTTGTCTATCTTCTCTTCAGTTGTTTTGACCTGATGGTGGATGTTTCCAAAAGTCTCCTTGTTCCATTTTTTAGTCCATGAGTAACATTCTTATGAAGGATCCAAAGGTGAATCCTAGGGCTGTTGTTTTCAGCACGCTGTCAAAGTATAGTAATACATTGGATAAAGCCTAGGTGGGAAGTACACTTGAGGAATCTAAAAGGGTTGTATTTTAGTCTAGAGGTGAAATTGAAGCTAACCAATAAGGAGAGTAATCTAAAGTAATTCTAACATGGTGAAGAACTTCAAAATTGTAGAAGAAGGAGTGCCATTCAGGGTTAGTGAAGACCTTATCTAATCTTTCCCAAGTTCTCCCTCTTTTCCAAGTGAAAGGTTTGCCTTTGAAACTGACATAAAAAGGTTAGCATCTTCTATGCATTCAACAAATTCTAAAATAATTGATAGGTTTGGTTTTCTGCCTTCCTTTTTTTTAGCTGGGCTTTAGATCATGTTGAGGTCACCTCCAACAAGCCAAGAGTTTTTCAAACTAATTTATTTCATATCCTCCAAAAGTTCCAATCTCTGTTGACGGTTACAAGAAGCATAAATCATATTGACAAAGAAATTGAAGTTAGAATAATGTAGGTGGAAGGAATTGGCTTGAGTCAATGAGTATTTGGATTTGGAATCTTGGTTTGAAGAAGATCCAAATTTTGTTGCTAGAGTTAGCAATGATGTTGAAATTAGGGAAGCGTCTACTGATTTTTTGTTAGTTGTGGCTTTGGACAAGAGGTCCAAGTATGAAAAATAGATCAAGAGAGTGGGTAACAAGGCTATTAAGCCTGTTAGAGGTATTAGCCTTATCAATGCCTATAATGTTCCATATCAAGAGGTTATACATCTAGGAGTGGAGTTACTTCTAGTCGGTCTCCTAGAAGTACCTTCTTTTCAATTGTAGCCTCCATCATATTGGTTTTTGTTGGCAAGGAGATGTTTTAGTTCTCTGGAACCTTTATGCACCTTTTTCTTATTCTTGATTGTGTATCACTCATCCATCATAATGCACCTGATCATGAGGAGGGAGCTAGTTATGGGTGTCAATTTCTAGTTTCTGGTCTTGATCAAAAGGTTGTTGTTCTGCTATAGGAAAAGGTTGTCCCTCATAAGGTTCAGGAATTCTGCTAGGGAATGAAGAGGTTGCTGCTGCCTATTATTGTTCTTCAAATTGGATAGAGTTTAGGTTGTGGTTTATGTTCAATATATTGTGATTAGTTGTGGTATGAATAGAATGTTATTGTTCAAAGTCTCGGTAAGGATTTGGTTGGTCTGCTGTAGCAATAAGTTGTCCATCAGATTGTTTAGGATTTCTACTAGGGATTGAAGAGGTTGTTGCTGCCTTTTGCTATTCTTCAGCTTGGATAGAGTTTAGGTTGGGATTTCTATCTAGGATATGGTAGTTTGTTGTGGCGTGGAGGGTTGGCATCAAGTTTTGATCACAAGGTTGTTGAGCCAGAATTCTGATAAACTGTAGGTTGGATGGAGGTTCGCTTCAAAGTATGATGAGGGATTATGGAAGTATTTGTGGAATCAAATCTAGATTCAAGGAGGTCTAATGTAAAGTTATGGGAAGGTGGTATGAGTCCCCTAGTCAAGTTTTGTCCAGGTGATTGAAGCATAAGAGTTCTGCCATAATCTAAAATGATTTTAACAGAATTCTGAAATTCAGCAAGATGGATGGAGTTTTGTTTCAAAGTATGATGAGTGATTGTGTAAGTAGTTGTGGAATCTTATTTGAAGTCAAGGTGATCTATTGTAATGCTTTGGGAAAGAGGTGGCAATCTCCTAATGATGTTATCAGTTTTGGGACTGTTGTGAGTTGGATTTTCAGACTAAAGAATGGTTTCAGTTTCATGTTCTTTGGTTAAAAAAGATCAGTGGTTTCCTTGTGGCTGGTGTAACTCAGTGGAATTTAAGTTACTATTAGGAATCAATTATGTTGGTCCTCCTCTCTAGGAGTATCAATCAGGTTGAGCAAATGTTCATAATATGGTTGTCTTCTATCAGAATTATCTTCAAGCAGCTGAAAGTTATTTCCATGTATCATATGTTCAGTGTGGTTTGTGCTATTATTTAAGGGAACTTTAGACTAAATTTGAGTTGGATCTCAATCTTTCTGAATGATAATTCCAATTTACTATTTTCCCTTATCAAATTTGTTATTTTTTAGTTCTGGTTGTGTAATGAAGCAATTGTCCAAAGAGTGTCCAAACATTTTACATTTGCTGCAATACAAAGGTTTTTGTTCAATCTCCACCCTTTGCTAATACCCATTAGGTTGTGTTCCTATCCAAATTTCTTCATTGAAAGGTGTTATTATGTCCATCTCCTCCAAGATTCTAGTAGCTGATGGCCTAGTTAGGTTGAATGTAGGAGTGTCCAGCTTATGGGGTCTTCCAAATATTGCAACTATGGAGCAGAGGATTTGCATATTAAATAAGTGGAGTTTTAGGCTAGGTATTTAAGTCCAAATAAGAGCAATGGGGGGTTATACGCTAAAGTCAAAAGAGGGAGTCCATTTCAAAAATATCACAGAAACATTATCAATGTGGTAAAACTTCTTAAAAAAAAGTCTTGCACAATCTTCCTCTATAGAAAGCTTGATCATTATATGCCTCCCATCAAGGAGACCCACCTTCCAATTTCCAGTCAATTTTAGATCATTAAAATGGTTCTTGATTGATCCATTTTTGGGTTCCTATAAGTGAACTTTCCAATGAGGGTGAACCTGAAAGATTCAGCCAAAGTCCATTTCTTAAAAGGGAGGAGGAGGTGCCTTCAGCAAAAGTATCATGGTAATACTGAAGAAACAAGAGCAAGTTAGGGTCGGGTGGGAGAGGTTCAGCATGGGAGCCACCAGTCAACACATTTGCATAGGAAGGGGGATCCATGGGTAGCAAAGGGGGAGAAGCACCAGGGAAGAATCAGACACGGCCACGAGGAAATCAATGGAATAATAAACATTGACGGGGAGGAAGAATACCAGGGAGTGGCGCCAAAGAAGCTAGGTCAAGTTGCTCCATCAATATGATGGGTTTATGACATATGAAGATTGTTGGTATGAATCTCACAATGTGGATTGCTTTTGGTGAGTGTGGGTTTATTATCTTGATCAGTGTTTTCTTTTTAAGTCTCTTTTAGAATTCTTTCAACTTTCTTGCATTGATGATTTATTTGGCAATGGTCCTCAAGTGTTGGCACTCTTCAATATCATGGACATGATCCCAATGATATGCATAGTACCATGTTGGTTCACGTAGTGGTCCGTTATCACTTAAGGGACTTGGATACTTAAATTACTCTATATTCTATATGGCCTTTACTAGCTTGATCATTGATACCCGCCAAGATGTGACTACTGGAAAGTTATGTTGTTGATATTCAGCTTGGTATGGATGAGCATGTTGTGACATTTGGTAAGTCAATACTACATTCATATGTGTGCTCTTTTGTATAGTTGTTCCTAAGGGGTGGGCTCTTAATGCTCATAATCTTCTCTCCATGTTTGTCACTTGCAACCTTTCCTTCTAATGTTAGTCAAGGGATGACTTCCTAGTAGGATTCTCCTTATGACTCTTCCGAGATGATTGGGTGACTTTATAATATTTTTTGAAATTTATGTGGCTATTTATGAGCTCCAATAATTCTGCTAATGTCCTTGGTTACTATAGACCAAGAGCATGCCTAATGGTCCTTCTCTAAATCCTTGACGAATGCTACATTAGTGACTACACATCCTTGGTGTTTTATCCCTAACATCTCTATTCAAAAATGAATGACAAACCTCTTTAATAATTCTTATGGCCCTTGTCACATCTATAATAGGGTTAGAGAGCTTTCAAAGGCTTTTGTGCACATGTGAATTAAGTCGTAAACATTTTTTTGAACTCAACAAAGGATGTGATGATCTCCACAAGCAAGCATGAGAACCACCTTAGAGCTAATTCTTTGAATGTTGTGAAGGTGAGATGGCACTTAAGAGTAGCAATGTGATAGATTTTATATAAGCATTATGTTTAGTTGGGTTGGTTTTTTGCTAATAAGGCTTTAGATATGGTACCTTTAGATAGTGGACAAGCATTTATGATCTCTATAAAGAACTTATTGGTTAATGCTTTATCTTATAGCTTCTCTATCATTTCTTTGTCACTAGTTAGATATGACTCATCATCGATACTAAGTGTATAAGCAAAGGCTCTCCTACGGTGAATGATATGTAGGACTACCAAACTAGAGGACCCCTCTAATTATCACATCCTCGAGGCTCCTCATTATATTCTTTTTATGGAACCTTGAATTAGGAATGTGATGTAATTTTTTATGTCATTTAAATTTTGTAGTGTGGAAAAGTGTTGTCAGTTAGTTCCATGGTCACTAAATTGTCTTGGGTTTGGCTATCCTACTATATGAAGAGCTCATATTTTTTTCTATGGCGTCTTTCTTGCTCATTGGACCAAAAAAAATTTTGGATCCAAATTTATCGATGAAGAAATTTCAAACCTTACTAATGAGTCTAGTTGAGAGTTGAAAGGGGGTCAAAAAGTAGGTGTGAATAGATGGCGCATGGTGAGTATTGTGATGAATTAAGTTATAGTTGAATCTAATAAAAACACAATAATCCCCTTGAAATATAAGCGCAATTCCATAAATTTAAATCTAGTATAAAAGCCAGTAGATTTAGAGAAAAAATGAGAGCCATATATATATATTTTTTAAGAAAAAAGAAGAATCCTAAATAAGACTTTAACCTCATATTTATAAGGTCAGAAGGATACATACATCACTATGTGATACTCAAAGGTAAATAAAAATGTATACAAACATTCATAACAAATAATATAAAAAGCACATGTACATCATGTAACTACTGTATGGTCACTAGAGGACTCTCTAACAATGAATGGTGTGAGGAAGGTGTCGTGAACTTGCATTAATTGATAGGCTACTAGCGAGTCACCTTATAGTGGTCGTCCAAGTATGATGATCTTGGCTAATCATCTGAGGGTGACATCCTATTCCAGACTCTAGTTCTCCCTTGAGCAAGTGTCCACCACTTTTAATGTACTCAGAGTAAACACTAATATAACTATAACAGTTAAGTATGCAACATATAACTCAAGTAGATTATTTTACAAGTGATTAGCTTAATAACATTACAATAACAATTTTAATTTCAAAGCTTCATATTTATGTAGAAATAAGAAAATATATTTTATAGCATTGATCATAGATTACATGAAATGTTTTTACAGCCTTACCCTCACCACACACCAAAATTGAAATTGAAAGCTAGAGATTGAAAGCTAAACATAACAAATAATGAAAAATTGAAAACTAACCAAAAAAATAGAATAATGATTGCTACAAATCAAACAAAGATTTTTAAAACAACATACTAAATATGATAGCATAATATAAATAAGACCTATTCAAGAGTACATTCAAGCATATGTAAAAAACTAAGCTACTTCCCACATAATTAAACCATGCATTATCTCCAATGCATCAAAATAAAAAATAAAAAAAACAAAGTAAAAGAGAATGTAGGGACATAAACTTCGTAATATGGTGTAGCTAATAGTCATCTTTTCTTTGTTCTTCTTCTTTTTCTTCCTGATCATGCTCTTTTTTTTAATTCTTACTATCACCTAAAACAAATAAATCATCACTGGAACTAACAAATCAATATTAATAGATAAATAACTACTAAGATTGAAATTCTATGTTGACTCCCAATGAGTGTTTGGTTTAATGTCTTTAGCTCAATGCCTTGAACCTTCTAACCTAGATATTTTAAGAAAAAATTGAGATATGTTTTTGAGTGTCCATTTTAATGTTTGGATTTAACCTTTGACCAATGAATTTGAAGCATTTATTCTATTTATGTCATATTTTCTCGACTTCATATGGGGAACATCTTTCTCATAGTGATTAAAATAAATAATTTTTGTCTTAGTGTAAATTCTTTTTTTATAATACATTTGTTATGCCAAGTTTTGATTCTTTATTTATATATTTTGACATTTTTTATATGATGCTACCTTGAATTCATCCATTCATTCAATTTAAGAAGCCTATTTTCTCAAGAGACCTTCAAATCAAAGTTAAGCTTATTGATCTCTTATAATGCCTTATGCTAAAGTTCCCTTGGCAGATTGCAAGCCTTTACAAATACCAAATAATATGTTGACATGCCAAAAGAAGTTCATATGCTATCCTGTAAGCCTATAGTGCATCATCTACTCTGAATAACTAGTCTTTTTATTATTGCTCATTATTTTCTCTAGTATCCACTTCACCTCTCTATTAGATATCTCAACCAACTCACTAGTTTAAGGATGATATGATGTGGATATTTTATGCTTTCCCCTATTCATGTTCAATAATCGATTCATCTGTTTATTACAGAAGCGTTTATTTTCATCATTGATTATCACTCTAGGTATTCTAAATCTCGTGAATATATTCTTCTTTAAAAATTATACTACAACTTTGACATCATGGATTAATTTCAATTTAATTTGAATTTTGGTTTTAGGATTTAGGGTTTAGGGTTTAGCATACCTAGAGTGATAATCATAAAAATTATACACACACACACTTCACTGCTTTGGGGATTTTTTAATTTGGCTTTTATCCCAATTTGAACATCTCAGCCTCACTATTGTTGTTTCTTGATTAATTTTATAATTGAAAATAACATATACATCCATACTAATATTTATGCACTAAATATTTTGTTATAAAATATAAAAAAATAGAAAAGCAAAAAAGAAAAAGAAAGATGTGATTTACTCAAGAAAATTCATATTTTAAATAGATATGTGCATCATCATAGAAAATTTTTTGGATGTTTACGTTAAGTTAATTATGCATACTTTAACTATACAAATTCTAAATATTACTTGATTATAGAAGAAATGTGAAAAATAAAATTTTTAAAAATATATCATAATTATTTTAAATCCATAACTCACAAATTAGTAAACCAGTAAAACACAACAGATTTTAATAAAAACTACAACATATCAAATGCTAACTAATGCAACTAGCATGAAGTAGATAACACATGACAACTAAAAAAACAAGGATAACAAGTACATTTGATGTTGAAAGACAAACTAACACATGCTACATTACATAAGAAAAGAAAGAGAAAATCTAAAAATTAGAAGGTCCCTTGTCAGGTGGTGATGGTCAGGAAATGTCATGTAGAGCATAAAACTTAGCTTGAAACCAAGCTTAGTTCTCTACACGCTACTAATGGTCGCTATAATGAGCTGAAGGTTCCTCCTGTCAAGCTACTTCCTCCTTTTTGGCCTCTACTATAATCTGAGCTGGTTGCCACTTCTCACTATAAAATGTGTGAAATGAGTGATCTGTGAAATGAGAAGAAATGTGGTTTGACTTCTCATTGTAGAAAAGGTTATATTTAACCTCAAGTATATAAGAAATCACATATCTTAAAGCCAAATTATTCTTTTTTTTATTCTGAGTTTTTAACTATGGTGTGATTTTCAATATAACGGATCAAAAGATGTGCAACATTGAATTGAGTGTGAGTCGTGTAAAAATAGGTGAAGATAGAAAGAAGGAGTGTGATGTTGATACAATCGCTTATCTTAGGAATGACATTATATCTTAACACATATTGGAAAACAAAGGCATTTAGCACAATGACATTAACTAAGGGTTGGTGTTGAGGAAGGGGTGAATTTTAATGATAGTGTTAATAGTGTTCTACTTATAGGTGGAATCATTTAATTTTTATGAGAAAATAGGTTGGAGCTTGAGATGTGGAGACAGTCATGCAAATAAACATCAATGATAGAAATTTTCCTACCTTATACTTGAGATTAAAGGATAGTGCGATCATAAATTATGGTAAGATTCACAAAAAAAATTAAAAAAGATTAAAATGAAAAGGGTAGGCTAGAGAGCTAAGAAATAGAAGCCATGTATTAGAAATAAGATCATAGATAGAAAATGACAACTTATCTTGAATGAGTGGCTTAGAATCATTAATGCCACATTCTTTATATATTATATAAGCCACTTCTTCATCATTAGATCAAAAGCAATTCTCCTACTTATTATTGTTCTCTTGATTTCCATTTGAACTACACTGGTATGCAAAAGGTTCAAGAAAGAAATGTTAGTTTGAGGAGGGAAGAGGAATGTGTTAGAAGAAATGGTAAGAGAAGCCAATTTATAGAATTTATGTTTAATCATATAATAGGAACAAAGGTTCGTATAGTATGATTGTGATCGTCTTAACTGTTTGTTGAACAACTATATTTGATTGAGTAAATCATACAATACGATTTAGATCATCCCAACGATCAACTAAATGGCTATATTTAACTAAGTCAATCGTATAGTATGATTGGAACATCGTACAGTATGATTAATTATCATTAATCATCCTAATGTTTAAAATAATAGTTACTTTGATTGGGTAAATCACACCATTATAAAATATCATACAATATGATCATTGATCATCTAGTATGATCTATTTTACGGTGCAATCATTCAGTTGATAATCCTAGTCTATTTTGATTATCTAAACAAACCAATCGAATAGTATGATGATTATTATACATTATAATGGTAGAAGAACATGCAAAAAAAATAGAAGAGCTAAAATAAAATAAAAATAAAATAAAAAAGAAACACATACACAAAAAAATCCTAATCACAAAAGTTTATAAGGCCTAGTTGTGTCCTAATATAACTAAATATATTAAAATTTATGGGTTTTGTGAAGATGTCTACTAATTGATTTTCTATGTTAATGAATTGGATATCAACACCCCCTTTCAAAATATGATCCCTAATGAAGTGATGACAAACATCCACATGTTTGGTGCATGAGTGTTGAATGGAATTCTTAGATATGCAAATAATACTAGTGTAATCACATAGAAATAGTACTAACATGTAAACCAAGCTTTAGAAGCTGTTGCTTCATTCATAAGACTTAGGTAACACAACAACTTGCAATAATATACTCAAATTTAGTGGTTGATAAGAAAACAAAATTTTGTTTTCTACTGAACCAAGATATTAGTGAGTGTCATACAAACTGACACATTCCTAAAATGCTTTTTCTATCAACTTTGCACCCTATAAAATTAGAATCAAACTATCCAACAAGATCAAAGGTTGTGGTATCATGAGGATACCAAAAGTCTCAAATTAGGTGTACCAATCAAGTATTGAAAAATCCTTTTTACAGCTTTCAAATGTGATTCTTTTGGGTTAGCTTGAAATCGTGAATAAAGACAAGAACTAAATATAATATCAGGTCTTCTATCAATCAAGTAAAGTAACAAGCCAATAAACTCTTGAAATTCTTTAGGTTCAATTGATTTACCTACAGAATCTTTGTATAATTGAGTGCTAGGGCTCAAGGCGTGTTGATGCTCTCATAACCTTTCAATCCAAATTTTTTGATCAACTCTCTTGTGCACTTAGTTTGTCTTAGAAATGTACCTTTTATCCTTGTTTAACATTAAATCCTAAGAAGTAAGTAAGCTCACCCATCATGCTCATCTCAAATTTTTTGCTCATTAGTCTTGGAAAATCTTTGAACAACAAAGAGTCAGTAGATCCAAACAATATATCATCAACATAAATCTGAACAAAATGGATATCAAATTTTATTCTTTTGATAAATAAAATAATGTCAACAAAACCTTTCATAAGAGAATTTTTCAATAAAAAATAGATAAGTCTATCATACTAAGCACGAGGCGCTTGTTTCAAACAATATAAGGCCTATTTCAATTTATAAACATAATCAAGGTGTATTAAGCTTTCAAATTTGGGTGGCTATTCAAACAAAATATCTTCTTCTATAACTCCATTTAAAAATGCACTTTTGACATCCATCTAAAATAATTTAAAATCTTTAAAACAAGCAAAAGCAAGTAATAATTTAATGGCTTCCAAATTAATAATAGGTGCAAAAGCTCCCTTAAAATCAATACTTTCTATTTGATTAGATCCTTTAGCCACATGTCCTACTTTGTTCCTAACAATAACTCCTAAATCATTTAATTTATTTTTATAAATCTACTTTGTTCTAATCACACTTTAAGGTGAGGGGTCTAGCCACAAGCCCTACTTTAACATCATTTTTAATGAATTGATTCAATTCTTCCTGCAGTACCATAGCCCAAAATTCATCAAAAATTACTTCTTCTAAGCTATTGGGTTCAATCATAAAAATAAAGGTTGTATGGCTAACCTTTTTTCTAAGACTATTCCTAGTCTTGACTCTTATAGATGGATCTCTTAAGATGAAATCTTGGGGATGAATCAATGCATATCTCCACTCTCTAGGTAGTCTCCCACTAACTTCCTCATTTTCTCCATAACCCAAATTTTCAATTTCAAGCACTAAATTATCTTCATTTATAGGTTTTATAGAAGAACAAGGGACAATAGATTCATCAAAAATAATATGGATTGACTCCTCTACTAATACAATTCTCCTATTGAAGATTTTATAAGCTTTTCTCATAGAAGAGTATCCTAGAAAAATCCCCTCATCAGATTTAGAATCAAAATTTCCCAAATTATTCTTTCCATTATTAAGCATAAAATATCTACATCCAAAAATAAGCAAATGTGATAGCTTTATAGTCTTACCTATCAGAAGCTCATAAGGAGTTTTATTTAGCTTGGGCCTAATGTTTACTCTGTTCAACACATAACAAGCAGTGTTAATAGCTTCAACCTAGAAATATCTTGAAAGCTTATATTCATTAAGCATGAATTTAGTGGCTTCTATAACCTTATGTTCACAAAGCTTATATTTTTTTGTTAAGCTATTCCATTTTATTATAGAGTTCTATAGCTAAAAAATTATGCTCTATTCCTATCTCATCATAAAAAGTTTCAAGTTTATTATTTCAAATTCACCATTAAGATCATTATAAATAAAATCGATGCTACAACCAACTTTTTTAATATCCAAATAGGCAAAGATCTTAAATTCAAAAAAAAAAAGATTCATTTTTAAGTTTTAAAAATTTCACCCAATAAATCTAATAAATCATCAATAATAACAAATCTATATGACTTTTACCCCAAACAAAAGGTGCTAATAAGTCTAAATAAATCCATGTGAAGAATTTCTAAAGGTCGAGAAGTAATAATGTCTAATGTAGATTTAATGGAGAATTTAGTTTGCTTACCAGATAGGCTTCACACAAATGATCATAAAAATGTCTAACTTAGGTACACCTTTAACCAAATTAGCTTGTGTAATTTTCTAAGTGCATGTATGCTAGCAAGACATAGCCTCCTATTCTATAACTAGGACTCATCTTGTGTGGACTTCAAATAAATAGTCAAAGAATAATATAAGTTATTAAGATTAATAATATAAATGTTGTTAGTCTCAACACCCTTTAAAATAAATTTTCCACTTAGATCTAACAAACATTTATCATTTAAAAATTCTACATTAAAGCTCTTATTACATAACTGACTAATCCTAAGTAGCTTGTATTTTTAGCCATCAACAAAAATAAACTTTTCAACATATAAGAATTTTTTAATACCAATGGTACCTGACCTGAGTATTTTGCAAGTTGTGTTGTCTCCAAGAGTAACATTTTCCTCAATTTTTAAGTTTCAATGAGATAAATTTACTTTTGTCTCCAATCATATGGCTCAAGCGCCAGCTATCCAAGTACCACATGCCTCTATTGGCCTCTAAGTGAAGCCATATCTACAAAATAGATTTAAGCTAGAATTTTGGGAACCCAAACTTGCTTGAGTTTCTTATATTTTGAATTAAGTGATTTAGAAGAGTTTTTGGAATACATGCATATGCTGGGTTGGAATGTAATTGATTTATGCAGAGATGAGTAATGTGACCAAACTTGCTACAAAAAAAAATTAATGAGTATTAAAGAATGAATGCATGGTCTTTTGGTTTTAATTTTTTTTATGGATGTATGTATTCCTTTTATAATTCTCAAACGGTTTTTTCAGATTCTCATTTGCACATTCAAGTAAAGCAACTTTTTTAGATAGATCTTGTCCTTTCTGATCTTTTCAATTTCAAGCACATTTATTTCTTAATTTTTTATGTTTAACTAATAATGTGATCATTTTTTTTTAAATATTTTTAAAGATGAATATTTTATTTTTAATGATTTGAATGCAGCATGTAATTTCTTATAGAGGCTCATCATAACTAAGATTACTTACCTATTCATCACCAGAATTATACAAATCTTCTTTAGCCATCAAATAAAGATTTGTGGCTTTCTCTACAACTTTTTCTTCTAAAGAGTTTGAATCAAAGTTAATCTATAAGGCATGGTGAGTAATTCTCTTGTCTTTCTTTGTTTCGCCTTTTTCCTTATTTTTGTCCTTCTAATTAGAGTTCTTAAATAATGGGCATTATAATGTGAGGTTATAGAGTTATTAACATTCATAACATATTATATCAATAACCTTTGAGGAGTTTTTAGGTTTACCATTGCCTTTTTTTATTAAATCTTTTCATATTGTCTCTCAGAAAACTGTTGAATTTTTTAGTCATAAGCGCAATGTATTCTTCCTTAGTACTGCTATCTTCTTTATTGTAATATAAGTATTAGCTTTAAGGGCAATCATCTTCTCTTTTTTTCTTATCACCTGTATTTGTAGAATTTTTTGTTCATAAGCAATAAGTGAGCCAAGAAAGTGATCAATTAAGTAAATAGAAAAATCTTTAGATTCAGAGATGGCAATAACCTTGGCATCTCAAGATTCTAGTAAGTAATAGAAGATTTTGCTAATTTTTTTAGCATTAATAAATTCTCTTCCAAAGTATGTAATGAAGTAATGATTTTAGCAAAACTTGTAAATATATCAAAAATAGATCCATGAGGTAACATATGAAACAACTCATAATCATGTAAGAGCATGATGATATGGGATTGTTTAACTTCATTAGTCCTTCCTTAAGTTACACATAACTTTTTCTCAAATTTCCTTACTAGTTTTACAAGTAGAAACCTGCTTATAATCTTCAAATTTTAAAGCACATAAAAAGTAATTTAAACATTTGGAATTAAATTGTGCTAGTTTCCTCTTTTATAATGACCAAGAATTGAAAGGAATTTCAATTCGTTTTCCATTAACATTATCATGTGGAGGTGAATATCCTACTTCAATCATATTTTACATATGAAATCAATTGATTGAACAAAAGTAGACATGAAAATCTTCCAAAAGTTAAAAGAAATATCATCAAAAAGAGGTAGTCAGATAATAGAGTACCCTTCCATGATAATTTTATTCCATAGATGATTCATTGGTAGATCTGCTTGTAGTTGTTAGACCATAAAACAAACAAGCAACCCTCTTTGATACCACTTGTAAGTATTGGCACACCCATGGAGACACAAAGATTTATAGTGGTTTGGTTACTTAACCTACACCCACTCTCTAAATTTCCTCCAAAATTTGCTCTCTCTCCTTTAGCATAACTAGCCAAGGCAGAGAACCTCTCTCTTTCATGAGTAATGGAGAAATCTTATGCCAACTCTCTTTCTCTTTCAAGACAAGAAGGGTGCCTCTCTAAAGAAAATCTTTTACAATACAAATTTCATACAAGCTCTTAAATAAAACAAAGTCTCCAGTTAAAGCATAAGACTCAAGATATGATGAAAGAAAAAAACAACCAAGAGAAAGTGCAACCTTATTAATGCACAAGTCCTTAAGAGAAAAGAAGAAGAGAGCGGTCTTCCCACCATTCTCTTAAACTAAACAATCTTTCCTAAGCCTCCTTTTAAGATTTTTTATGTTCTAAATTATTGAAGTTAGACCCCCCAAGGGAGTATTTGTTAGAAGGAAGCTAAATAAAAAAAAATATTGAAATTATTTTCTTAAAAGGTAGTTCAATCATACTTTGAGATCTAAATCATATAGTCTAATCAATTCATTTTATTATGATTAGGCATTATGGATGATACAACCGTCCAATCAGCCACTATTATTCATACTGTATGATCAATGATTGTATTATATGAATAGTACAAAGTAAAAAAAGTTATCTCTCTATTTGTTTGTCCTATACGATTCCATCATACAGTACAAACAATAAAAGAAAAAATTCTCAAAAATCTAATCACTGAAACTCAAGAATTAAATCAGTAATTATCAAAATCAAATCATATTATACAATCAACATCATACTTTATGATAAGCTAACTTTAGAATTATTTATAATTAACTGACTTAATCTTGGTAGTTGAGATAATTAATAAAACAAGTATCATATAGTACGACTAGTATCCCTGTTCGATTAGAACAATTTTGGCAAATTCTTTTGTGATAACCAACCTAATTATGTCAGCTAAAAAAATTAACAAAAATGAGTAATCATATAGTATGATTAATATCATTTTATACAATTAGTATAATTTTGGCAAATTTTCTCTTTAATTGACTTGATTTTTATGGCATAAAAAATAAAAAAATTTGGTAAATCATATAGTAGATACATATTGTACAGTATGATTTTCTTGAAAAGAAAATTATTATTGAAACTTTATTTTTATACTCTCGCAAGTGTGTGTGTGTGTGCTTGGTTGTTATTTATCATTCACATACCAAATATATAAAGACTAAATAAAACATAAATACTAGGACCAATGATAAAAAATTCGAGCTTGACTTGGATTTCTAGAATTACTCGTTTCTTAATTGTAGTATTCATAGAATGATACTTGGATGGCCTCTCATTATTCATGCTCTCTCTATGAAATTTGATTAGGCTGCATAATTGTAAATCCTGCATTGAAGGATTAAACATAACCTATGCACATAACTAATCAGTAACAATAATTGTTCAATAAAAAATATTTGTAATCATCAGAACTTAGAATATCACATGAAGGCTCATAGGGTTAACAACATCTTGGCACCCAACCTTGGGTGTCCAGGTGTCGTGCTCTCTATTTGCACATGTTCATGAATTTTAGGTTTGATGCCTAGGTATTGAGTTTTATGTCTTGGACACCTGCTAAAATATAAATCTAGCACCTTGGCTTCAGACTCTCTTTCTTAAATTGTTATTGGGATTAGGTCTAGACCTTGGGAGTTAGGGTCGACGCTTAGGCACCTATTTCTCTGCCTTGTATTTACAGATAGGCACCTAGGTGCCTATGTGCCAGGCTCAGCTCCAAGCAACAATTGAGTAGTTGGTTGTGTCATTTTTTTTATAAATTTAGGCCAAACAGCTCTCCACTTGATTTTACACATTAACAATTGAATTTTACTCCTTTCTTATAGATCTAGAATTTTTTTAAAAAAATTTAGATCTTAAGTGTCGTGAAATCCTTAAAATTATGAAGAAACATGTTGCTAATGAATAGTCCAGGGCATAAATAAATGACTATTGGGTTCCTACAAAAGAAACATAGTTAAACTCTTTGTCACTCAATACAAGTGAAGAAGCATTTTGCATCTCTCTTCCTTTTGGGTAATCATGTCTTTCATCTTACTTATAAGCAAGGGTGCTCTAAGCCTTTCTATAAAAGTCACTTAACAACAATAATATTATATTGTTCTAAAGAAAAGTACAAAATTAGTACAATCTTAACAATAATAAAGTTCTGTGAAGATGTTGAGCATGGTTGATAAAAAACTAAAGATGCAGTTAATGATATAACAAACTATTTGCTCTTCTTCAACCTTTTATTTTTTTATAAAATGGCTAAAACTAATGTTATGTAGAGTTTTCACAACTAATAATTTTGCCTTATGGTCATCTCGAAAAAAGTATTAGATTTTTGGATATTTTGTTAACATAATTATATAATAAACTAAAGCTGCTTACCAAGGTTTCAAAATAACAAAAAAATTTTAATCAAGTCAATATTTTTTAAAATTATTTTGTAAAAGCACTCCAATCTAGTGCTTATTAAAATAGATCATTTTCATGCAAAAAAATATTTTTAATATTCAAGCTTATGAATACTCAATAAAGTTTATAAATTGTTGCAAAGAGATTGTAGATGCCTAGTCATAATTATTTTTCATAGAATTCTACTTTTTGATGGAGTGCGTGTAAAAGTTTATGGTATTACCTATTTATGGTGATCTATAAAGGGTTTGTAGGTGTCCATAAATAAAATTAAATTTAAAACATCTTAAAATCTTTTAGCACTAATTCTCAAAATTCAATTAATTTACACTGTAAAAATAACTTTTTTATATATATTCTCATCAAAATAATCTATAATGTAGTTTATAGTGAGATATATATATATATATATATATATATATATAATTAATAATTTTTAAATGATTTTAGGTTGCTTGTACTCTTTCCATCTTTGATATTTTATTATTGAAACTCTTATACATGAAGAAATAAAAAATATTTATAATATATAGCTTAGTGATGCAACACATTATGAAGATGAGCCATGTATAAAAGAGACTCAAAAGAATGAAATTAGGTAGCTATCCATCTAATTTGAACGATGAGCTTTAAATGTTTAGAAGTGGGTTTGGAGGCGTTAGCGGTGAGTGGCTAGGCATAGTTGATAATAGGATGTAGGAAATGATGTAAGGGTGATTAGAGAGGGATTTTGAGAAAACAAGAGATCACTTAGAAAGGTAATCAAAAAATTTCATCAAGAAAAAGTCAAGCTAGATGATCAAGTGCTAACATAAAGAGAAATAAATTCTCCAATAATAATTTTATCATTTTAAAAGCTTAAACATTTTATTAGCCCTATTTATAACGATTATAATAACCATCATACAAAAAAAAAGAAAAATTTTGGCAGGAAAGGTGGGTTAGTGTTGATGATTAAGGAAGGTTCCAACTACATTCATCAATTTATTTTATTTTCTATTATTATTAATGGCTAGCCCATACATTATCACAAATTAAAGAAATTAAACTTTAGAATCTAAATCTAAAGGTTAAATAATAAATTTTAAAACTTAATTATTTTTTTCTTGATTGGCCTCTTATAATGGGCCTTGGTTAGGCTCTTATTCTAAAACTTTCTTAGCTTTTATAATTAGACCCCCTTTTGCTTGAGTATCTTGATGTACTTAGACTCGTACTTAGATTTTTATAAATGTGCCTTTCATATCTTGACCACATCTTATTATATCTTATTACACCACTCAAATATTTTTATATAAAAATTAATCTCTATTAATATAAATAATCATATATTGTTTTGCATCATGATCATTTATAGATGCTAAACTAACTATTGAGGTCCTAAAATTAAAGATAAATAATGTTTGAATTTAAAGAATCAAAAGTATCAATCAATAAGCTTATTCCTTGATCAATGGATGTTCTATGGTGATAAAAAATATTGCCTTGGACATCCTAGTTTGAGATGAAATCTATCTAGTAGATCTTGCTCTAGCATGAAGATGCAAACATATTAGGTGCTTGATTCGTCAGTGCAAGCTAGCATAACACATGCTTGTTTGTGATGGAAATCATGCTAATATGCAAAGTTTTAAGATTATATATGGATCATCTTAATAAAAGAAGATGTAAATTATCTCAATTGCTACTATTTTGATAGTTCATTTAACAACATTTCCCATTGTTTTAAGCAAGATGTTTAGCCTTCCATCTCTAGGAATTAGGGAACCTCTTTTTATTTATACTAAATTATAAGCCCTTTCATAAGCAGAAGAAGATGAAGATAGAAATTTTATTTAATAAGGCTTGAGATAAAAAAAAAAAAAAACAAAAGATAAGAGCCATAAGAGAGTTAAAACAATAAGGGAGCCACATGAATCCATCCTTTACAAATTATAACATTGTCAAAATTGTCAAGCGGAAAGACTTAGGAGAGAAGGCAAAAAGATTAGCTCTCATTGTGGTGGTTGATGTTAAAAAATATATCATTGAGATAATATGTGACGTATGATATATTTTATAGCTGTCACATATTATAGTTTTGAATTAGAATTTAAATATTTTTTACAAATTACATCTACTTTACTTAATACTTATTTATCAGATGATCATATAAATGCTTTGACATTTGATTATGATATCAGACATAAAATTTGATTTTAAAAATTATAACTATTTTATATAACATTTAAATATCACATTATATATGTTATTATTTAAAATTAGAATTTAAATTAAAAATTATAATAATTTTTGTAAAGTTTATGCAATCAATTTTTAAATTGAATTCAAATTTAGTTATTTTAATTACTAATATCTAGTTATGTTATTTAATCATTAGATACATATGATTATATTTTTAACAATAGATTTGTATTCTAATAATTCCTTAATGATCACTCAAATCATGATATATTTTAATAATCTAATTTTATTTTTTTACTATATCTAATATATTGATAAATGCAATCATGTTCAATTATAATCTATAATGCACCAATACTTTTAAAAATTAGATGTGTGTCAGACACGAACACGACATGTGTCATACACGGCAAAAAAGTGATCGATTAAAAAAATATTTAAAAATTAAAGGGGGTGTATCCTAAATAATTGAATTAAAATTATATAAAAAGTATTGCAAATATAGTTTGTTATATTTTAAATTATTGTAGAGAGTTTTACAAATTTAGAGAATGATATTTGAGCTAAAAAGAGATAATAATAAGATATATTTATTACAAATAATTAAATTTATTAAAAATTATAATTAAAATTAAAAATTTAGAATTGATAATAAATTTTATTCATTAAAATTGTTAAAATATAATAACATAAAAATAAAAATATCTTATATTGATATTATATCATATTTGTATTTTGTGTTTATATCTATGTATCATAGATTATAATTAAAAAAAAATGAAGATCATATAAATGAATATCCATTTAAGAAACAAGTCGTAACTTAATGCGGACGTTAAATATTTGTCCTCATCTGCTTCAATCATGAAACTTCTGTCCAATTTTTCTGTTTTTTATATCCACTCAGGCAGTTGAATGACGCTGTAAACATGAAGAAGCGAAGTTCACCGCTTCACCTCCACGGTATCGGACGGCAACTTTCCTTAGTTGCCGTCGGGGCTGTCGTCCTTATCATTTTGGTGGTCACGGCTTGCCCTCCCTCGAAGTCCACTTACCACTCCTTCTTTCTTCGCCTCTCCTCCAACGACACTGCTGCCCGCCACCTCCTCGCCCTGACACGCCGTCCCCACGTTGCTGGCTCCGAAGCCAACGCTGCCGCCGCAACTTACGTCCTTGAAACCCTTTCTTCCGCCTCCATCCCCACTCACATCGTCTCCTATGACGTTCTTCTATCGTACCCTGTTTTTCGCTACCTTTCCCTTTCGTCAGAGGCGTCAGCCACTTCCGTCTCCTTTGATCTCACCCAGGAAATCTACCCCGGTGATCCCTACGCCGATGTTTCTGCTGAGGTACTCCCGACGTTCCACGCCTACGCCCGCTCCGGCACCGCTGCCGGCCAAGTAGTCTACGTCAACTACGGCCGTGTCGAGGATTTTGCTAAGCTAAGGCTGGCTGGGGTGGACGTCGCAGGGAACGTGGTCCTCGCGCGGTACGGTGAGATTTTTCGCGGGGACATCATTAGGAACGCACAGCTCGCTGGCGCCATAGCTGCAATTGTGTACACTGACGCGAAGGACTACGGTGGCGGTCGCCGAGGGAAGTGGTTCCCGAACGACCGGTGGATGCCGCCGAGCGGCGTGCAGGTGGGAAGTGTATTTCGCGGTCTTGGGGATCCGACCACGCCGGGGTGGGCCAGCATCGGTGATTGCGAGCGGGTGAGCGTCGAGGAGGTGGTGAGTAAAGGGCTCATGCCAGGGATTCCGTCGCTGCCGGTGTCGTCTAGAGATGGTGAAGCGATTCTGAGGACGATTGGAGGAGAAGTGGCGGCAGCCGATTGGCAAGGCGAAGAAGGAGCTCCCGTATACCGACTTGGCCCGGGGCCAGGGTTCGTTAATCTGAGCTATCTGGTGAGCTTCGAATTTCACCGAACAATAATGGATGGGGTTTATGATGATGTACAGTGAATGGTTTATTCCATTATTTCAAGCTCGCTGCGTTTTCCCCCCGTTTTAGAGTTCTGTATAATTTTTAGGAAAGTTTTGTTTTAATGCAGTGGAATGGAGCAAATGAAATAAAATGAGATATAAGCAATTTATTTGTTGATTATGGATTAAAACCATAGATTTGAGATTTGCAAAATTTTTTTGCTTTTCTTTCACTTGAATTTCCAGCATCCAACAGAGCCATTTGAGCATGAAAACTGAGAATTTCTCCTTTTCCTGTCATTGCTTCAGGGTAATGAAACCATAATGACGATCCAGAACGTGATAGCTGTGATAAAAGGCAAGGAAGAGCCAGACCGGTTAGTAAATGCACTTTACCTTTTTGTTGTGTTCCTTGGAATTCTGTGTTTTGGAATTAATTGGTATTTTATTTATAATAATGGGCATTGATAATTCCGGATTTTGTACTCTTGTTAATTTCGAACCCTGGAATTTAGATTATTAAAATCCAAAAGCTGTTTTGGTTGTCAATATTCAAATTGTTTAGTTTTTGATAGTTGGTTGGTAATGTTTTTATGTGTTAAAAGATTGAAGGATTAGCTTAATTATTGCATGCCCTGATTTTGATTAATTTGGTGGATGATGTTAATCAAGTATGATGTCAGCGTCAATTAGTTCAGTTGGAATGGGTCTTGAAAATTCTTGCTAAAGTCTTGGTTTGAAATCCTATTTACACTATAATTAAGTCCTACCTAATGGATTTAAGTGGGGAAAAATTGTTGATTGAGTAGGATATGCATTTGATACGGAGGAGGTTTTGTTGTAACTTGCCATTGACCCACTTCCACATGATATATGGAGATCACTCAGGTTGTTAGACAATTGCCGAGGTTGTAGAGGCATTGATGTGACATAAATGCCCTCTCACGTCCATTTGTGTATATTAATGCGAGGCATTACATTATGAGATTTTGTGATAAGGCACAAAGAGTGCAAGGAGGGACAACTTGATTAGTCACAAGACTCTACAAGAAGGAAGTTGTTGCTAAATAAGGACCACACAAGATATAAAATAAAGATTTTTAATTAGGACTTTTATTTTTATGTGTTATGATTGTTGTGAAAGACATGTATTATAAGTGACATGTTTTGAATATTTGAAATTTTATTTCGCATTTTAAATCTGATATAAAAGAATCTGTAAAAGGAATCACGATGTAAAATGATTCTTTATAGTTGGTTGAGAGTTTTACAAATTCATGGCTTTCTTTTTTTATTTGGTTGACAAAAATGTAATGTAAGTAAAGCGAAGGTTTTGACATAAGTATTTGGCGGCCACGACGACCGGTAGCGTAGCCGGTAAAGGAGGTGTCCCTGCAAACCGGTGGCGAGGCTGGTAAGGCGACGGCAACCGGCGCAGCGGTGGGCTGCCGGCCGGCCGAGGTGTCTGATTGGCGAATGCGGCGGTAGCATGCACATACGATAGCCGGTGTATTTGGAATTCCTTCATCGCAAATTCCAAATACAAATATATGTTGATGTATTTGAATATCTGAAATTTTACTTTACTTTGACCAAACGCGAAATGTTGAAAAGAGTCGTTGGAATCAAATGCAAATCTGAACCAAAATACTTACTAAAATTTGTAATTCAAAATTTGTATGCTTGAATTTTGAATTTTTGATTTTGGAGGGATCACATGGAGGATTTGATTAATTAAATTCAAATAAAAATTGATGGTTAAAAAAAGAGAGAAATAACTAATTTCCATACTTTTGCAGCTAGGCTCTTTAATACATAGTTACAATTTTTTTTTAAATGGTGCCCCTTGACATGTCTTCACTTGGTTGGTCCCCAACCTCTACCTCCCTCTTTTGTATTTTGAATTTTTCTTTTCTAATGTAAACACTATAAATATTCTATATTAATGAGTAGAAAGGATTGATGATACTTTGATAAAAAAATAAAAAATAAACTTAACTCTAAAAGAGGATGGTTGGTGGTTGCCTTAGGTTTATAGGAGTTTGGTGATTTTTCCATTGCTTAGTACTTTTATGAGTAGTAAGTTGTTATTTTTCCATAAATGTAATAGCTTTTTTTAGTTTTCTTCTTTTATCTCCCTATTGAACTCCCATAACAATTTCCTAATCTATTCTATCCCAAAACCTACACAAATCCTTCATCAAAGCTCTTGGCCAATGTATACTTCAACAAGATCTAATCTTATTCTAATCCATATTTATCATTTTAAAACCTTCAAAAAATTATGAAATGCTCTAAAATATTACTTAGCATTATTTTTCAAGCTATTGCAAGTGTTTTTAACCCTTGAAGCTTTCTACTTTCTCCACTCTAAAAACTAAACCTTGACTAGGGTTCTTGGTCAAACCCTCCACCTAGCCTTAGCCAACCACAATTTCTTTGACCACTTTGCATTCATCATGCCACCATCAAATCCAATACTTTCCTAACTTCCTTAACCCTTCATACAATATATTCAAGCCTTGGTGGATCTCCTTTAAAGGCGCACACTAAGGTTCACACCAATTTATTTTAGACTCTCAAATTGGCAAAACTTAAGGTTACATATGATGGTTTAGGTGTGAGCATAGGCAGCATACTCAGTCAATAAAATCATTAAGTAGCATTCTATAGTAAGAAGTTGAATGATTCATGGCAATGATATTTCACATATGACAAAAAGTTTTAGGCATTCATTAAATCTATTAAGCATGGGAGACATTTATTACTACATAGAGAGTATATCCTCGATACTGTCACACCCCAATTTGACCGTCACAGTTAAAATGATATATGACAGATGTGAATGATATGGTTAAACTTATCTCTCAGTAGTCATCAGATGAGTAGGAAACAATTTGCTCAGATTGTTACAAAACTTTCAATTTTATTTTAAATCCAATTATAAAATCATAAAAAAGATATAGAATTGTACAATACTAAGCATCAATTAAAATTCAAAGCTATTAAAAGAGCTCCAAAATAAATTTATACGTACCAAGTCTTTAATTTACATTAGGCATATTTGTAGTCTATAATAGAATCAAAATTGTATAATCAAAATGAAGCATGATCTATCACAAGTCTAGTGCTCTAGAGGATCCTTTTCCTTTCTTGAAAACACAATTTGGAGCTTAATGAAATAAAAAATTCTAATATAAGATTAGGCAAAGAAAATTAGATAAATACGGAATTGAAATTAACATGAATATTGTTATTACCTAGCATAACTAGCTAATTGTAGTAATAGCATTGAAAAAAAATTATTTGCAATATTAGAAATGAAAAGTTGAAACTAATTATGAATAGTAAAACAAGTATTAAGCTTCATAATTTTTATAACTATTCAATAGTTTTTTGTACTTTCAACTACTTATTTTAACTATTCATAATCATCAAAATGTTATACCAATTTTTAAACTTTGGCATATTTACCTTTCAATTTTCATTTATTATCAGTCTCTCTTTGATCCAAGATTGCACTATATTATCCCAGCTTTTTAGAAATAGAAGTTTTTTCTCTCGATTCAAAATTGAATTGGATCATACTAGCTTTTTAGAATTGCTTTTGAATTCAAGGTGGGATCGTGTCATACCAGCTTTTTAGAATTCAAAAAATGGAAATTTTGGTATTTCCTGAGCATCCATTTAAAATCTGTCAACCTATCTCACTATGACAATCCATGCAATTCACTTTTAGTATCAATATCGTTAACTTTTTAAACATTCATAACTTTAACATACAAGTGTGAACCACCTTTATAAACACATGTAAAGAGTTATATGCTTCTAATCTTTAAGTTAGACAAATTATAATACTCGCAAAGATGTATAAGAATTAAACAATTTAGCTTTGTTTGCACCATTTTCTTTAAATGTAACCATGTATGAGAACATTAAGTTTTTTTAGTCAAAATAGTAATAAAAAAGTTACCTTAATTGTCTCTTATATTAGAGATTGAATATCTCACCTCATTTTCTTGAGTGATGACATTAGAAATTTTCTCCTTTTGCTCACCTCAAACTTGTTTTTTTTATGTAATCTAATAAAACATAAAATTCATTATTCAATTCATGATTTGAAATTATACTTATAGTTTATAATATCACATTAGTCTTTTTACCTTAAAATGCTTTCTCATCATTCAATATCTAATCTCGAGTCAACTCTTAATGTGAATTCACATGATAATGTGAAATATAGGAATTTTCCACTAATTTTCTTTTCTTCTTCTTAAAATTTTTTCTTTTTTTTGTTTCTAATCTTCTCTTAACACTATAAATCCATTGCATATAAGGAAATTCATCATAAGATGATTAATACAAGTTCTTAAATGAATTTCTTAATTTAAACTACTAATTTGTATTATACATACATACATACATACATACATACATACATACATGTATATATATATATATATCAATCATCATCAATTTACTTTTATTTTTCTATCAAAATTTTCTTCTAGTCAACCAGCACTTAGTTCCTCTCAGTTGTTGTAGCTACTAAGTTTAATTTTTTGCTTAATAAAATTCTTAGATTTGGGCAATTAAAACTAATTATCTAAATTATACACATAAATTTATCTATTTTACGTGAGTTTTTTTTGAATTCATTCAATTTCTAGCTCTAGACACGCCCAACTGCGGCAATTCTAGCTCTCCACTCCTTACTCTCACATCTCGAGTTGGAACGACGTGACACAAGAAACATGCAAAAGGAAAAAGGCAAAAGGCAAAAGGCAGAAATCAGATTCAAAATAAGTGGTAATAGGGTATTAATTAATATTTAACTAATATCTGTTCAATTTTTTCCCTTAATCCTAGCTATCCACTAGCCCTACATGTGATGTTTAGTGGAAAATCTTAGTTGCTACAATGCATTAATAAGAAACACAAAAATTTAAATAAAACTTATTTAATTTGAAACTTAATTTAATTTTTAATAAATTATATACTTATATTTTCAATAAGCTTCTGTATATCAAAATGATCAAAATGGAGAAAAGAATTTTATAAAAATGTTTATGATGATTTCAAGATGTGTGAAAAAAATGGGGTGTAGATTAAAAGCACCAATTTATATAACTTTTATCATTTTATGTATTACAAGTACTAACTACAATACTCTAAACTTTATAAATATTTAGAGGAAATTGAACTATAGACATGCTAAGTGGGTAATGCACCTCCAAAATTTTTCTTTTGTCCTAAATATAAACATGTGGTGAAGAACAAGTCTACAAAAAAATTGACTTTGTAGAGTTTCTTTCATAGTCACATCTTTAGAATTTTAAATTCTTGAATTTATAATGTTAAATGATGATTGTCAAATATATTTAAATTTTTATTTGACATGTTTAGAGCATGCTCAAAAAGTTGTATCTTTTGATAGCTCTTCTATGGTGCTTGATACATAACTTTATAAAGGGAGAAGATTATGTATTCCTAGGGCATTTATGAGACATTTTGTTATCATGGAGTTACATTTTGGGGGAGTAGCAAGATACATCGGAATGTTTAAAATTATACACCTATTGGAATATTAAATTGTCTAGCTACCTCTTCTGAGAGATTAATCACCTAGTTCTATACACGTAGGCAAGAAAAAAAAATATCAAATAAAAAATATGTAAAGATTTTACTTTGCCTGTTACTTATAGATCATGTGAGGATATTTCTATGGATTTTATATTTGGCCTTCCTATAACATCTAGAGGGCATAATATCATTTTTGATGTTGTAGATTGATTCTCGGAGATGTCTCACTTTCTATCTTGGTTAGAACCTTATGGTACATCTCATATAGCAAGATTTTTTTTTTTTCAATTAGATTGTTAGATTCTATGGACTTCTATTCACAATAATTCTTAATAAGGATGTTAAGTTTGTAACGTTTATGGAAAACTTTGTCGAAGCTAATAAGTGTAAGATAAAGAATGATTGGCAGATTGAAATAACAAACAAGACTTTTAGGAAGCCTTTTCTGCAATAGAATTTGCATTCAGTGACATTATTTCAAGAGCCACAAATAAAATCCCATTTGAAAGTCTATCGATACAATCTAAAAAAGCCAATTGATCTTGCCAATATACATTCAAGTGCTTTTTCTAGCTTGATATTTACTTTGCATAATATTTCAAAGCATTCATGTTAATGTTAAACAATAATAAGAAATGAGTAATACAAATTATGTTGAAATAAGAAATAAAGATAAACCTTGAAATAATATAATATCATAGATCACATGTTGATTATCGTCAACAAAATATAGAAAATTATAAGCTAGAGCATTTGGATCATTCAAGGTAATTAAGAAAATTGGCATTGAGATATATGTTTTTGAATTACCAAATGACATTTATTATCTTTATTTTTAATATAAATGATTTACTATCATATAATTATCAAACTTCATATTTTTCTGTAAGAGGACAATTATTATTTGTACCTAACATTCTTTCTTTAATGCTGACTATATTATCTTAGATAAAGTGCCAAAAATTCAGCTAAGTGATCATAGGTTTTTAGTGAGGTAAAAGTACAAATCACCAATAGAAGACGCATGATTTATTAAAGATGATTTAGAGAAGCTTACACTAGAACTTACGGTAGTTATATTGGTTTTAATTCATTAGAGAAGAGTTTTTGAGGTCTAGGTAAAATGATGTGGCATATGGAGCTCAAGGAAGAAGATATGGACCAACCACAAAAGCTTAAGGAAAGAAGGAAGCTGGTACTTGATAATGATCCATAATGTTGACTTCATGAGCCCCATCTCATATAAGATTGATTTTGATGATAACAAATATATGTTCAAAGTTAAATTCAAGTTAAGTAAAAAAATTCTTGACTCTAGTTCTTGGTTATATCAAATTGCTAAAGCTACTAGATATGGACTGGGTGAGAATTTTTTTAGGAATTTTTATATTAAGGCAAATGGAAAGCACACTAAGTTAAAATAAATGATTCATTCATTTGTAGATTCATCATTCTTAAATTATTTATATTTTTCTATATTACAATTATTCATTTTGGATAGTATGAATTAAATGCATGAAATAAGTTCCATTAAATGTGTGTTTAAGTAAGATAAATTATGTTTAAATTTTATTAAATCATGTTTATGCCATTCATAACATTTATTCATATTTTTAGTGCATGAAAATTGAATAATCCTAAAATTCTCCTTTTTTTCTTTTATTCTCTCTCCTATTATTCTTTCTTCTCTCTCCTATTATCATATTCATCTTAATATTATTTTGGCCGAATTTTTTAATGCATTTTGTGTAATAATGTGTGAAGTTCATTCAAAACATTTCCATATTATATTCCCTAATTTTTCATATTTTAAAAATTAATTTATTTGAATTTCTAAATTTGAATTATTTTGAATTATTCTTTAATTCAAACTTCTTTATGCATGATATATACTTTCTAAATCAAATCAAATCTTTTATGGAATATGTTGAATGTCTCAAGTATGATTAATTATGATTATCTAGAGCCTAATTAATTTATTACAAGTTATTTTAAATTTAAATTCAAATCAATCATCTTTTTCAAAATAATTCCTTTTTCTAGTTTGATCTATTTTAGGAAAGTTTTAGGGGGCCGGCCACTTTTCTTTAAATTTAATAAATTTATATATTATGTAAACATTCAATAAGTATATAATACAATCGGCCTTGATCTAAATTGATTCATTTATATTGTCTAGTCCACCTGTTACCTTGCTAACTTATTGTCCATTAAACCCAAAATGTTTTTATGAATTTACAGAGAAACTATAAAGCACAGACAAACTATTTGAGAAGCTTTTTGTATCTATATACATACATACATATATACATACATACATATATATATATCAAAAATTTGAGTCAAATAAGTGTTAAGTCACCTTGATACTGTCTTGATGCACTATGATGAAGTGCAGTTTTTTATTAGGTAAGGTAGCAAAATATATTTTCTTTGATGTTGGTGAAGGTTTTATTGAAGAGGATAGAAGTGATATTGATCTTGATGTAAAGTTTGGTTGGTCAATTAGTGATACATCAATATTACTATACTTTTTTTTGGCATTTTGAAGTTCTTATTTTTTCTATTTTAGCATGCTATTTATATATAATATAATGTTGATATTGACAAAAGTCATTTACAATGATTGAGATTAATGGTGGTGTCTTGTTGACAGTCAAGTACATTTGATAAAAATAAATTAAAATTGATGAAATATTGAATTTTAATTGTAATTAGATTAATACTTTTTGTTGTTTCTTAAACTTTTTATGTGATACATATGATATTATATTTTATTTTGTTATATTTTTGGATAGAAAATATGGATGATATGTATTTTGATTATACATCAATGTTGACAATTTATTAAAAAATGTTATGTCCATAATGCATCATGTCCTATTTTTTATAGTTATATCATGTTCACGTGTCAATGCATCACATTGGTATTTGTGCTTCGTATTGATATTTTTTTTATTCTTATCAGAAAATATGGTTGAATGCAATCTATAGTCCTTCCAATATATTGTAAAACACTTTATACCCTCCTCTCATGATAGTCTTTCGACACAAAATTAAGCTCACCAGCTAATTGAAATGATCAATCATAATGAATAATAACTAAGCCCTCATTATTTCTTTGATAATCCTCACAAGAAGTTCATCAAAATGGACTCTTATTGCTAATGGAGCACTAACAAAGGCAAGTTGAATGAATCTTCCAGTTGAATCAAAATTTGTCTATAGAGTGATACAATATCATACAAAGCAATTTTGGAAGTAGGGCTAAAACAGATAAGACTAGGAAAAAAGAATATAAAGACTTTTTTATATTAAAATATGAATACAATCAAAAGATTATAGTACAAAAGTTTGCTGTCCTCTATTAGGAATAGTGAAAAAGCCATGCAAAAGGTCTTTAGTCCCTTGAGATTCATTTTCTTTTATAGGATTGAGAGTTGATTATAAAAGGAAATTATATGCCAGATTTTAGGAACTATATGCTAGTTATAATACAATATAATAATGGTGATAGCTGTCTGTGTAATCTCATAGAGCTTGCCCTTGCTCTAGAGGTTTGGCGAGTGTTATATGTTGAGTTGTAATTTCTTTAGTGTGATCACTTATGTGAGATGAGAAGCTTGGATCTGCATTGATAATTATAATTTTTTTTTGAAAACTTTAAACAAAAGGATAAAATTTATCGATGTAGAGTTTACAATTGACAACATCTCATATTCTGATAATATTGAATACTAACTTCATTATCAATATTATCAAAAATATTCTTTTCAATGTATGTAACTAAAATATCATTCATTCACTGATCTCCAATTCTGTTTCTTAGTCTAGTTTTTATAATATTCATAGCAGAAAAAGCTCTCTCAACACTTGCTATTGCAACAGGTAAAACTAGTGTTAGTTTTAACTTAAAAATAAGTTGATATAAAGTGGCATTCTTCTCAATCATTTTCTGAACAAGACTTTCAATATCTTTTAAAGTTAAAAACTGCTCATCCAAACGCATATCTGTGATATAAGTTTCTAACTGATTATCAAGCACCATTAAGTCAACTGAAGTAAAATTATTCGGATAAAGATGTGACATTCTGATTAATTTAACTTTATTGAATGCACTGAATGAGTTATTTGGATTCAAGCATGATATAGATAAAAGTAACTCAGTGATGACTTTTGTAAAATGATTATTCAATTCTTCAAGTTGCATGCCAATAACTATATAGAATATCTCAACTCGAAAATGATGTAAATTTGTTATAACTTGAAGCCATTGATGAGGGCGTCCACGAGCTACCCAATTATCATCCATGTTTGGAATAACAAATTTATGTTTCTCACAAAATGAAGTTGTTCCATTCGTTATCTCTCATATCCCGGAGTCTCATTTTTTGATATTTGAATCAAAGATATAGCATTTAAAATATCTTGATCTTTCTTTTGTAATGCATGTGATAATTCAACGATAATTCTGAGTACATCTTTTATTAAATGAAGACAAAATACAAATTCAAAAGATTGTAAAGATTCCAATAAGGCACAGGTTACACCTTTTTTTTAAGAACTTATATCATCCTCCATCACAATTTCAGATACATCAATTACTGAGGAAAACATTACGATTAATCTTATCAATGATTCATAATGTGAACCCCTTCATGTATTTCCATTATGTTTTAGTGATGTTTTTTGAATTAGACCTTGTCCTGTAACAAGCTCCCCTTCTTTTATCTCAATTAGTAGCTTCTCTTGATATTTTTCTCTTAGTTGATCACACCTTTTACATGAAGCACTAATGATATTCATCAAATTGGAAAGTATGTTAAATAATAAGGAAATTTGATCAAGATTTTTTTGCAATGGATATTGATGCTAGTTGTAATTGCTGAACAAATCAATGAATATAATATGCTGAGTTATTCTTATTCAAGAATAGTGCTTTTCGCCCATTTAACTCTCCTCTCATATTAATATCACCATCATAACCTTGACCACGCATTCTTGAAATGCTCAAATAATTTGTGGAGAACACTTGATCAATTGCTTTTTTTTAGAGATCTAGCTGTTGTATCTGAAACATGTATAATACCAAGAAAGCGTTCAATAACTTGACCTCGTTCATTTAGATATCATAATACAATAGCCATCCGCTTTTTAGCAGATAAACCATGAGATTCATCAACTAAAATTGAAAATAAATCTTCTCTCATTTCATTGATTGTAACATCTATTATTGCATTAGATGTTGCCCTACAACTATCTCTTTGAATATCAGGCGATGATAACATTAAATTTTCTGGAGAATTTTTCAAAACAATATTGTTTATATCTTCATTATGTGCTGCCAAAAAAAATGTAAAAACTCTAAAAAATTCCTTTAATTTTTGGATGCAATAGATTTATCATCCCATCGAAATGCTAATCCTTGCCTCAACAAAAATCTGACTCAATCAATTGAATCATTTAGCCGAGCACAATATTCCATTT
The DNA here is from genome assembly GCA_021442155.1 of Cymbidium sinense. NCBI lineage: Eukaryota > Viridiplantae > Streptophyta > Magnoliopsida > Asparagales > Orchidaceae > Cymbidium > Cymbidium sinense. Next base: position 24,726,254 of record CM038229.1, read on the forward strand.
TAGCATGATCATATTGTTTTTGGATTATCATTCAAATATGTTAATTTTGTTTCATTAAATCTTTAGAACTTCATTGTGCATAATTATGTGTGCTATTAGGACTTTCAATGTGACGTTCAAAATGATCTGCCTTTTTCTAATTTGAAAACCTATTTTTAGTAAAAGCTTCATCCTCCTCTTTCATCCGACCTTCAATTTTAAAAAGATTGTATCACAAATAATATGCTTTATTTTGAGATATACTATACTTGAAGCATCATTCTTTATTTCTCTCAATCTCCTAGGAAATGCATGATTGCAGGGCTGACAAGCTCCTCTCAGTAAATATAATTTTCGAACTTGATCTTGGATATTAGGATGATATTCAAAAATTGAAATACACAATACTGGATCAGATGGAAGATTTTCTAAATCTATTTTGAAACTAACCAATGACTCATTTTTCACATGAATTTGTTTCTTATTTTGTTCTTTATTTCTCTCAATCTTTTCAACAAAATTTGATATTTCATCTGATTTTGATTACTTCTTAAAAAGTCTTTCCATATATGTTCCAAAATTCAAGAATCAATAATAATCTAAAAATTCTGATAGATCAAATCTTGAAATAGAATTTAATTAAACAAATGATATCTTATAAATATGGATAAATGGATAATGATCTTTTTATTCTAACTGTAGATGTTAAAAAGTAAGCAAGCTCTTTTCTATACTATAGACTTTTGCATAACTTTATTTTATAAAGCTAGCTTATTATAATCATTTTATGTACCAAAAAATTAAATGCATGTTGTCATTTAAGTATCCGTCCATTAGATAAACTTTAATATTGCAAATATAAGTAGCAATTCATACCAGATAGTTTCTTCACCTTTTTTAATTTGTGGTCTAACTTGACGCCTTAAACAACACGGATTCTTGAATTAGCAGATGTAATAAGTAGTTCAAAGTTACTCCCTGGAGTGAACTGTCAGATTTAAAAGATTAATACATGCAATAAATTCTCACTGGATAGTAGCAGATTAAACATAAGCATATAAAGGAATCAAAATGATTTTAAATGTCTTCATGATGACTAGATACCTGGAATCTACCGAGGGATTGTTGAGTGGATGCGGCTGCGAAGGAGCTGGTGAGCCGCGATGGATGAGGGATGATCTAAGCAATCAAGCGACTTGCCGACTGTGAACAGAGGTCGAACTAAGCGCCGAGCTCGTGTGGAGGTGAAAGTTGCATAATGAAGGAGCTTTGGCGACCTCGGGTACAGAATGCATGACCTAGGGGAATTTAGGGATTAGGTATTTAGGTTTATATATATAGATGATGATAATAATGATTCATTTAATTTTTTGATTGTGCATCCATCATAAGATTTTTTGATAAATTATAAATAAATGCTTTTAATGGCGCTGACAATTTCAAATCTATATATGTAGGTATGTGATCATTGGTAATCATCGTGATGCATGGACATTTGGAGCAGTTGACCCAAACAGCGGAACTGCTGCTTTGCTTGAGGTAGTTTATTTCCATTTAAGTTGATGCTTCATGCTTTAAAGCATTATATTTTTGATATAGAGATTGAGATGAAATGTACACAATGGTTCTGCAAAAGTTTTCGAACATGATTCATGCAAATGAAGGGAACATGAAAATTATAACATAATTCATTAATTTGGGATTTTAAGGTTTTCTAACATGAATCATGCAAAAGTTTAGATATTTTATCAAACATTCATGGAAGCAGTTTGCACAAAATTAAAAACTGTAACTATATTGAAGGGATATAAGTTAGCTCCGTCAATGTTTAGGATTATTCAAGGAACCCTAATTAAAAATAAAGAAATTTGAAAGAGATTGGATTGATTTATATTCTTACAATTTCTCAATTGATGATGATTTTTGATTATTAGTTATAGTTTCATCAAAACAAAACATCTTTACTTTGCAAACACAATAGAGAAAATGAAGAGATCATGGATCAAAATAAATAACCAACGAGATGAACTAAATCACTGGAGTGATCCTGTTAATTTCTTTAAGCTTCATAACCGTGAGAGCAAAGGTTTCATTCAAAAAATATGTTTTGGGCTTCCGTATAATATCCAAAAAGAAGAAAGCTACTAGGCTACTCCTACATACTGTAAAATTAGGCTAACTAGAATTCTAGGATACCCTGGAACATAATAGGTAAAGACCATTTGATCATGCTAGCAAAAGCAAAATGCATAGTCATGGGAGATTGTATAGTACAATCTATCAAATATATTATATTATTATTGTTCCTACATACTTTAGCGGTTGAGCCAAGGTACTGTATGTTGGTTTTTCTTCTAGAAAAATGGTTTTACGAAATGGTAGCCACAAATGTGAAGAACATGCCTTACATCCTTATTATGCCTCATGTTGAAAAAGAACTACTTTCTGTTCTTATAAAACAGTCATCCCTCATATTTTGATGCGCAAAATCTAGTTATCTATTTAGACTCATATATCTATTGACAACTTTCATGCTCATAGTAAAGAAGTGAAACAAATATACATGAGTGCTCACCTTAAATGACAAAATCAAAATAAATATAATTTTTTTATAAAAAAATGTTGGCGTAGTATGAGCTTCACATTAGCCATTCATCTAATTTGTAGTTTTCATGATGTTACTGTGATATTAAAGATTCTATAGTTTATACATATTAATTTTGTCAATTAACATTTTCAATTATTATAATATCAAAATTTTTTTGGTAAAAAGGTGGAAATTGACCATTTGAATTTTTTTGCTGTAGTTAAAATTTTTTTCCTACTATGATATGACTCTAAATCTTCTAATTGCCAAATTATAACATACATCCATCATTTACAAAGTATAGTCTGAAGGAAACTAGAATCTGACTCAATTGAATGCTAAAATACAAGTCTAGTAACACAAGTTCCTTACAGAGAATTAATAATAACAGAAGCCAGAGATCAGTCAGAAGATAATATTATAACATCATAGAAGCTAGATAATAAGAAGCAAAGGACTTCCAGAACTAATCTTGCATTAACACCAAAGACAGAGATCAGTTAGAAGACAATCAGACAAAATAAAGGGAAAACAAGAAACAAGAAGAATTTTTACAGGACAGTTGTAATAGAATAGAAGAAGTAGAACAAAATACCAGAAATCAAGAAACCAAGAAAGGATCTTGACAAGAGAATAACCACCAAGTATTCAGGAGAACGAGCAAGATAAGAGGCAAGAAGCTTCGATAGTAGCGAGCGTTACAAAAGTGTCTGAAATTTCAACCCTTGTAAAAAAGTATAGATCTCAGGATAGGAGAAAAAGCAGTATAAATGGGATAAAGAAATCAAACAGATGTAATGATATATTCTAAAAGAAACACTTCTTCTCTCTCAGATTTCTTCTTCTTTTCTTCCGAAACATCAGTTCTCAGGCGAAACCCAGGGTTTCTCTCGTCTCCAGCCTTTCCCCTTCTTTGGAGTGTTACTCGAGCTGAAAAGAAAACAAAAAATAGGGTTAAAGCAAGCTTCACGAAGATTCATCGACGGCGAAGCCTCAGACCTCCATCAACAATCCATTCCAAGGAGCGGTTATCCGGACAATCATATCAAGCTTCAGTGCGCAGCGTGTATATGTGAAGGATCGTGTGCAATTGGCTAATAAAGTAAATCCAAGTGCGATCCAAGCAGGAGGAATACATCGATCCTACGGCCAGAGGGAAGCGTAGTTGAACCAAAACCCATTCTTGCTCAGTGGTTCATTCCACTCACGGTCCAATTAACCCCAGGACCTATCATTGGTGCTCTTGTTGATTACCACAACCGGTAATGTGAAGGAACAAACCAGCAAAGGCATTAGAAGAATGTGTGACAAGACTGATAAAACAGGAAGGAATCTTGAATGAAGTTTTAAGAAGATTAAGCTATAGAAGACAATTGGAAAAAATTCTCAAGAGCAGCAACAATCTCAATCCGGTATGTAATTCAACTTCATGCACATAATTTAACTACAACGACCATATACACTTGAGACAATAGACATTAAGGTAGATATGCCAGATTTAATGGAGAAAACTCCTAGAAATTTGGCAGACCAATTCTTCAATACTATAACATCGAGAAGACCAAAGTTTATTATAGCCTCGGTTTACATGGATGGACACATATCGATGGATGCACTTAAACAATCAATTGCATTTATGGACACGGTTTAAAGAACAGTTATTGAGATTTGGACCCTCTACATGCAGAGATTTGAGAGGAGAATTAGCTAAGTTACTGAGAAAATTACAGTTCAAGATTTCTGATGAATTTGAGGAATTTAATCAAATTTGGTATTACAATTTCTACAAAGTTGTTTTGAATCGAGGCTTAGACAAGATATTAAGAGAAGTGAGAGCCTACGACCCAATTCTTTTAGCTTTCAATTAGCTAAGCTAATGGAAGATAGACTAGGCGATGAAATTTCCATGGCCGAGAAATTACAGTCAACCAATCTCTGATAAAACAACCACGGATATATCAATACCTCCTACTCCCACTCAAATACCACAGCGATCATGATAAACAAGCAATATCAATTGAGTGACACTACAGTTGGAAGAAAGAAGAAAGAAAGGACTTTGCTTCAACTGTGATGAAAAATATCATAAAGGACATACCTGTCAGTCCAAATTGTTTGCTTTCATGATGGTCATTGATGACCAAGAGTATCAACTACAGCAAGATACTCAACCAGAAAAATAATTTGTACAAGAAGAACTATCGAAATAAGCTTTAATTACCGACCATTCAATCAGAAGAAAGATATCTAAAGTATGCATAATTATCAACCTTCCAAATAGTTATAGCCTTACATAGCTTATATTTTATTTTGGATATAGCCAACTACATAGAATACCATAGGCATAGTTGCAAGAGATCAGATTTATAAGTAAATTTTGGGCACAACAATCTTACCATCCTCAAATAGATGGCGAATTCTCATAGAATACGACCTCGCCACACCATTGTAATCTGATGTGATACTGATTTACATTATAATTGTAATCTGAGAGGTAGAAGCGATCTACAACAGGGACATGATCTTCCATGGTAAGAACCATCAATCATTAGAACAAAGGACACTTCTTGTGGAAAAAAAATCAAATTCTTGAACTAGTAGTTAGTTGGTGGAAGGAATACTATCCACGAGGATTCTTGGGTATAAATTGAGAAATCACAGACAATTCATGATTGTGACCTTGAGGACAAGGTTGGTGTGGGGAGGAGTAATGATATGACTCCAAATTCTAATTGCCAAATTATAACATACATTCATCATTTACAACGGAAGAACTATAGTCTGAGAGGAAACTACAGAATACAACTCAATTGAATGCTAAAATACAAGTCTAGTAACACAAGTTTCCTATAGAGAATTAATAAGAACAGAAGCCAGAAATCAGTCAGAAGACAATATTATAACATCACAGAAGCTAGATAATAAGAAGCAAGGACCGAGAACTAATCGCATCAACACCAAAGGCAGATCGGTTAGAAGACAATCAGACAAAATAAAGGAAAACAAGAAACAAGAAGAATAGGACGGTTATAGAATGGAAGAAGTAGAACAAAAGACCAATCAAGAAACCAAGAAAGGATCTTGGGTAAAACAGAATAACCATCAAATATTCAGGAAGAGCAAGATAAAAAGGCAAGAAATTCAACCAAGCAGAAAATAGTTACAAAAGTGTACAGAATTTCAACCCTTGTAAAACAAAGCATAGATCTAGGCTATAGGAGAAAAACAGAAAGTATAAATAGGGTAAAGAAACCAAACAGAGATGTAATGATATATTCTGAAAAGAAACACTTCCTTCTCTCTGCATCTTCCTCTGAGTTCTTCCTTTGCTTTTCTCATCGGAAACATCTAGTTCTCCGGCCAGGAAACCCTAGGGTTTCTCCTCCTCTCCCCCGCCTTTCCCCCTTCTTTGGGTGTTTTGACTCGCTCGAAAAGAAAACAAAAATAGGGTTAAAGCAAGCTTCTCACGGAAGATTCATCAGACGGCCAGAAAGCCGCCTCAGCAACCTCCATCAACGGCTCAAATCCATTCCAAGGGAGCAGTTATCCAGACAATCACATCAACCGCTCAGGTAGTAGCTGCGTGTATTCCACTATCGGCAGAAGGATCAGACGGTGCAATTCAAGGCTAATAAAGTAAATCCAAGTGCTAGATCCAACGGCAAGGAGGAATATAGCGCGATCCTACGGCTCAGGAGGCAACCGTTGAACCAAAACCCTATTCCTTGCTCAAGCCGGGTTCATTCCACTCAGACCGGTCCAATTAACCCCAAACCGGACCCTATCATACTACTACAATCCTGCTTATATGATATAATTTTGCTCGCATTGCTAAGATAATATTACATTTTCTTACAATATGTTACTTTGGAGACTTATCAATCTTTAATTTTTAGAGACTTGTACTGTCTAATGACTCCTGAAGACTTAACATTTCTTTGAATTTGATTATTATTGTACTCCCCATATTTTTAGATGGTGGATATTACTCTCTTTCTTTGCCTCTTACTTCTCATAGCAAAACTCACTAGTAAAATTTGGTGTATTCTACATACATAGTGAGCAATACGGCATCGGTGTGTTTTCGCACTACATCGCTCTCTCGTTTGACAACTACATTTTAATGACTGTTTTGACTATATTTTGAGGAATCTGTGGTGAGAAAGTTGCATTTTTTAACTTGACTTGGCTACCTACGGTGGTGGCTAGAAATTTGTGGTTTGACTTTTGTAAAAAAAAAATAACTTCTTCATACAATAGCTTCTTCTACAACAGTTCTGTCATTGTTTTTTCAGACGGCTACAACTATCCCAAACACGCTCTAAGATTAATTAATCAGATAAAGTCAGCCTGCAAAATATAAAAAATTGGCTATAATTGATTCTATAAAATAATAAGCAATATCCCATTTCAGCAACTCCTAAATAAGGAAACAACTAATATTTTAGAAAATTATTATAAATTCATTTCTTATTAATATATCATATAATCTATAAAATCATATCTATAAAATTCAATTAATCCAATAGAATATAACTTTTGTCTGAATTTCGATAGTATAAGTTCTTGATTAATGAAAATTTTGACATTCTTATTAATTTTAAATTTTAAATTTATTAAATTAGCTCTAAAAAGGCTTAAGTATGAACACACACACTCACAATAAGCTACATAAAATTTTTTTAAAAAAAGATACAAAGTCTAAATCTATGTACAAATTAATAAAATATATGGACTCTCCTTAATATAATTAAGTTAAATTAGCGTGTCGATAATAAATTTAGTGATATAATTATAAAGCTGAAATATACTTTATTATAATAGTAGTCATACTTTCAAGATGAAATAAAAATGTTAACAAATGACTATAATTATTATAATTTATGCAAATAATTAATACTAATAAATTAATTAAATAGAAAGTAAATTCAAATAAGTTATCAAAAAAATATAAATGAATATAGAAAAAATTATTAAAATTTTCTATTTGTACTGTATATCCAGTTATAAAAGCTCCAAATGCCTCGTGAAATATGTCATCTTTTTATGTTTAGCTAATATGTGTAACATGTAGAGCATTTAGCAAACTATTAGATGATGTCACACAGAATTATTAACATTAAATCATTAATAAACCACTCATGTGTATCGCACATGCATCAATAACTTGTGCCTGAATTGCACCACCACTGGAAAGTAGTATGGTATGCATCATAATAAAAGAAGCTCCATGTTTGCTGGTTCTACTTAAATGCTTAATTTCCCCTCTAATTAATGCTCTAATTCCGAGAACACCCTCGTTTTTTAATGCTACTGGATTTGCATTTTTTTAAAGTAAAGGTTGGAGTTTTTATTTTTGGTTCAGCAATGATGAGTTCCTGATATCATATGTTCACTATACAATGCCAGTGCAATCACTTTCGTTGCCTAAAGCAATATCTTGAAGGAAGGAGATATAAGCACTGAAAAATTTGGAGTACATTCATGAAAACAAAGAAATCTAACCTGCTAGATTGGGACTCTGCCAGTGTTTTTCCTATGTCATGTTTCTTAGGACCTTCTAATTGTTCATTGTTATAAGTTGACAACTTCAGGTGGCCCAAAGATTGCAAAAGTTGCAAAATAGAGGCTGGAAACCACGAAGAACCATTGTCCTGTGTAATTGGGATGCAGAGGAGTATCACTTGGTTAGTCTCATTCTCTATTTTCAGTTTCCTTTTCGTTTAAATGTAGTTTTATCACTGAGACTAGAATCTTTGTTTCATCCTATGTACTATTTCTGTAGCTAGGTTCAACTGAATGGGTTGAAGATAACAGAGAGATGTTAGCCTCAAGGGCTGTAGCATATTTAAACGTAGACAGTGGGGTATCTGGTCCTGGGTTTCATGCCTCTTCAACCCCACAACTTGATAAACTGCTCAAAGAGGCATCCAAGAAGGTCTTAATATGTTCTTTTTGTTCAAAGAATAACCTTTCAGCATTTAGTATCATTACGCTAAAAAAGTTCACCATTCTGTTTAAATTTGTTGATTTAAATGGTCATATGCCTGTTAGAAGTCCTTTTTTTTCATTGATTCTACATGGTAGGTAAGATTAGAGAGATTCAGATGATTTCGTCACATAAAATGTTGGCCGCCCGGTGATCTAGTTAGGAGAGTAGGTGTTTTTGATTTTGCTATATTAAGAAAAGTAAAGATAGCTCTAAAAAAATCTGGTTAGAAAGTATAAAAAATGGTCTTATTTTGTTAGATACAATGAGAAAAAGGATTCATGTAGCTGACCCCACGTAGTGGGATATAGGTTTGTTGTTGTTGATGTTGATTCTATGCGGTAGGTAGTTTGGCATGAAAATCAATAAGGCAGTGTGCTCACTAGTTCTCAGGTAAAAGTCTCAAGTTCAAGTCAAGCTATCTTCCTGTTTTTAACGGCATGAATTGTAGTTTATTTACTGGATCCCTACATGGACCCCGTGAAGTTTATAACCACATTTGTGCTGAATTTTTTATAAATACAATAAGTGGGATGGATATCTATCCTTAAAAAAAAAATAGTTTGGAATGAAAAGTCTCAAGTTCAAGTCAAGCTATCTGCCTGTTTTTAACGGCATGAATTGTAGTTTATTTACTGGATCCCCATGAAGTTTATAACGACATTTGTACTGAATTTTTTATAAATACAATAAGTAGGATGGATATCTATCCTTAAAAAAAATAGTTTGGAATGAAAAGCATTTGTGATAACTGTTCTCTAGAAAATATTTATGGTGCAATTTTATTATGTTTGTAACTGTAACTGCCACCTTACAATTTCTTTTTGAAGGTTCAAGATCCTGAAAACTCATCTCAGACTCTGTACGAGTCATGGGTCTCTTCTGATTCTCCTCTTGTGAGTTCACGACTGTCCAGTTCATTCAAGCATTAAATGATGTTTTGCATGATCTAGATAGGTAAATTTTTATGAGTTTTCCTCCTTGATTTAGTTGATGGAAGGTAATAATTGAATGCTGTATCTTTCTTCAACTCATGAGCTTGTAAAAAGAAATAATCATATATTTTAACTGAAGATAAATTTGCTGAACTTCCTATTGAAGATAGGAAGGTTAGGTGGTGGTGGAACTGATTTTGCAGCTTTTGTTCAACATATTGGCGTCCCTTCAATTGACATGAGGTTTGGACGAGGTATCCCTAATTTTCTCTTATTATTTTAATTATTATTGTAACGTAGGATGAGCAAGAGTTAGAGTTAAGGTTTGTTTATAAAACTAATATGATGCATGGTATGAATTCATAACGGAATTTGAAGATTCATAAATCACAACCCATGAACTAAATCAACAGCTTGCTTTTGTAATATAAACATTCAATGTTAGAATTAGAACTCAAAAGGTGATGAAATGATTTTAATATTTTAATGATATCAACAAAAATTTTAAATTTCATTAACTTAACCAGTAATTGTAATTGAATTTCTCATGAAATTTCAATTGTGCCAAATTTAAAATTAGTATCAAATTATGTAGATGAAATAAGAATATAGAATGATAGTGCCAAAGTAAGAAAAATTAAGACTAATGATGGTGTAAGGATATGACTTCCTGAAAGTAGTTAGTTGCAATTGTACTGCATTCTAAAAATTTATATATCCAACTTATATTCATAAGATTAAAAATTGTAAAGAGATCTTACTATGTTAGTTATTTTTATGTCTCAAATTATCTATTTATAGACTACTAGTCCCCTTGGATTAATAATATGATGGCATAGAAGCAACTCAATACGAGCTTAAATTAATCCTAATAGATAATTGATAACTCAGCTTTTAATTTAAAATTTTAAATTCTTATCCTGTTAACCAAACAGCTTAACTGGGACGCTACAACCACAAATTGTGTACAGGTAACAAGAGTACGATATTACTGTTTTTACGGGAATCATAAGCTGTTGGGAGATAGGATAAACTACAATTACCTGCATAACAGAGCATGCAGAATTTAGACAAAAGAGAAAGAACTGCTATAGCAAGACTAAGTTGAATAATTCCAAGCACAACCACGTAATGCAAATCTCAAGTAAATCCTTGAAGCAACCATTCCTCAAAGCCAACAAATTCACAAACTGATAAGCCCAAAAGCTATCGCCTAGAAGCACTAATCTAAATTTCACCGCCTAAAACAAAGTCCAAAGGTTGCGCTGCTTCCCACTCCTAACACCAGCCCACAAATAAACTAAGGACCTCTAACCAACAACTTTGTAGCCTCATTAACCCTTTAGGAAAAGTAATTTGAACTGATTTAAGATTGAAATGATGGCAAGTTATATAAACTAATTTAATGTTAGGAAATTGAATACATTCCTCTTTGAATATTATTATTATCACGACTTGGCCCAAAAGTTAGGAATGTCCAAGGTGAAAATAGATGGTCGAACAAAAATTTTCAGTTTCAATCATATATTAATGTTCACTAATCTCAAAAAAACTACAAAACTAATAACTTTCAATACAACAAAAGTGCCATGAATTGTTCTACTCAAAACTAAAACAATTCTAAGACATTTACCTTTTTCTTATAGCACCAAGTCTGTGTCAAACTTTTTTTTCATTTTTCACTCATTTCTATTCAAAATTTTATCTTGAAAAATGTTAATTTAATATTTAGCTAGTTACTAACAACTCAGTGGATACTCATACCTCTAAAATCATAGTAACATAAATGAAATAAGAAACAATATGGATGATTGTTAAATTTAGTTAATCAGTATAAAATTAATTGGTATTTTATTCATTCAAAAATGATTATTTAATAAGCTTTCAAAACATTCCTATTATGCAATATGAACAATACGATATCATCTATATTATTTTATATAATACATCTGTCAAATGAGCCGCCGTCTAAAATATATACTATTCAAGATACTGCATATCAATATCTTTTTCAATATCATTTTTCATTTATAAATACGAGTACTTTAGTATCTACAACTAATACTATAAGGGGATTCCATCAGTACAAGCATTTCTATATAATTTATTTCATTTATATTTTACATGACATTTAATGTATTATTATATTAAATAGTATAAGAAAAAATTATTGACATTATAAGACAATCTTTAACATTCCTTTCAATATGATCAATAATTATTTAGTAAAGATAAATCAAAATCAAATTTACACTACTATCGACTGAACATATATCAATAACAGTCAATGTGATTGATTTAGAAGAAAATGAAATCATTGCTATGATTTAGAAATAAAAGTACCTTAAGGTCTTGACCTTTGAAGATCTAGTTTGTCTTCTCATTAAATTATCTGCACACTCTACATATTCAACCTATAAATTCAATATAGTCTTAAAACACATAACTTGTTTATAATTAAGTAATTTAAAACATATGCTTTATCTTGCAAAACATCTACATTTTTAACTACATTAATAATTTATGTAATTATAGTTATTACAGAACTATGTATCCATAGCACCTATATCCTCTCCTATAATTAATTTATTTTAATTGAATAACTAAAATTGTTCATTAATTCTTCTTATGTAACCTTATATTTAACTTTGTTGAATATTATGTCTCATGTTCTAATTAGAGAAAATTCATGCCATTTTACTTAATACTAATCATAAAGTAAAAATCTATTAATCCTCTCTTATATATTATGATAAACCATATAATTATGCATGTAAATACTTTATGTATTAATCAATTATTTCAAGAGAAGATAATATCAAAGTATATAATAGTGATTTAATATTTAAAGCTTTTTAATTAACTAAATAAAAAAAAATCATTAGTCACTTTAATTAAAAATATAGAACTTGAAACTTAAGATTTATCTGAAGTAAAAGAAGATGCATAAGTCCCAAAAACCTTTTTTCAAAGAAAAATTTCACATTTTCTTAACAACAATCAAAATTTCAGCTAATAAAGTCCATTATGAATTTGCATGCATACATTAACATTTTAAAGCTAACCTATAAGAATACATACCAATTAGAACCACCTTCATTTTGAGCTTAATTTCAAATTTATTGGTTTTTTTGTGATGGATTTGGTTTTATGAGCAAATAGAAAACCTAGCATCAAGTTATAGCCTTCATCGTTTTCCAAAAAAATTGTAAACTAATATTAAGATTTTACCTTCTAATAGAGAAATGGAGAAGAGCACTTCATACTCGAGGCCAATACCCCTTGGGCCTTCTCCTTGAGGTTGCAAGCCTCGTTGAGCTCAGGCTCCCTTTGACATCACTAGCCCACAAGCCCCATCGAGCTACTCCCTCGATGTTCCCACTACTCTCCCTTGTGTGAATTCTCTTGCTCTATTGATGGCTCATATTTGTTCAGCTGTTCCTTGTCAATCGTAGTGCTTCCCTTTGTATCCAACTCTTACTCTTCGTTAAGCACGAGAAATGCCCCAATCTCCCCTTTATAAAAAAGAATTGACTAGTGTCTGTTCCATTGAACTAGCACTAGGCGGTTAAAATTCTCTTTTTTTACTAAAATTTCATAAATGTTGCCATTTTTTTTACTCACATAAATAAATGAAGAAAAACGGACCAACAAATGAAAAAAATAACAAACCAACTAGTGAAAAAGAAATAAATAAGTTTTGCACAAATAGTTGTTTGATGTGACACTTTTGATGAGTCTAAGCATGAAAGTATTCTTCAAATATTCTCACATTATACAAATTCGTCTTTAATGAACTTAGTTTTTGATATTCATTACACAAATCATGAGCTAAATACTTTTACAATGTAATGCATGAATTGTCACAAATATTCTTTTTTTTATAATGAACATGTTATCTTTAGGTTCCACTATTAGTAGTGGTCACAATCTCACCATCAAGAATAACCTAGAAATAAGTTTCGTGTAAGTATTTTGTAGAAGATTGGGTGTAGATTCATGAGGGAGATATTAAAAGAGTGCATAATTGATAATAATCTTATGAATTGAGGTCAAATTAGACACATTTAAAATTAGATTAATGCTAACATTTTTGAAATTTTCAATATGTAGGCATTAATTCAAATGCGTTGGAAAATCATAATAGATTTTACCTTTCCCACATTTAGGTTCTTGATGAAATCCTTTCTTGATTTAAATTCCCCATGACTTTATCACTAAATTTAAATTTGATCTACTATCAACAGAAGGCTTTAAATATTTTAATTAGCCACTTTTTTCTAATTGTGCTTACGGAAATCATTCATAAGTTGTGTGGTTAATTATGAAAATGCAAATTGTCTAAACATAATAGGAAGGTCAAGAAGATCTATAAGCTTTTCAGGTTGATATCATGTGACAATCTCAAATGAGCTCATTGTTAGTAGATCCATTGATAGATGAATTGTATGCAAATTCAACTATTGACAATATTAGATCTTACTCACATGTATGATCTTTTATTATGTAATGTAATAAATATCCTAAGCTTTTGTTTGTTATGTTAATTTGTCATAAATTTGCTAATGATAATCAATTGATATTTTATGTTTCGTTTATATATTATTTTGAAGAGTTTTTTTTGAAAATAATTCATAAATTTTATATCTTAATATGAAATAATTATTTTAGGTTAGTTATATAATTCAACCAATTTATCATACCAAAATTTAGCAATGTGAGACATATATCAATAGTTTTATATATGATATGAAATGTATCATTTTTGAAAAAAGACATGCCACTATGAAAAATAGAATCATGCTTTCTTGGTGTTCACATTAAATATATTATAAAGTCAATACTTATGTCCACCCATAGTTTATGTGGTAGTGGCGAAGGGGCATGCAACCCTTTTCTAATGTTTCCTACCTTCAGCAAATTGACATGCCTATTGTAAAACAATGCATTTTAAATCTCTTTTTATACTTGGCTATAAATATTTATCCTCAATCATTATAATGATTTTATCTCTTTCAAAGTGTCTAGCCATAGCATGTGATTCTAAATTAGAAAATCTTTTATTCTCCTAGATAGATTCACATTTTCTCAGTCATAGATTGATTTAAGTTTCTCCTTACAGTAATCTCTTCTTCTCCTACTGATAACTTGACAATAACATGGTATGTCTATACCATTGATTTGAAAGTGTTTAATATTGGTTGGCTAAAGATGAAGTTGTCAGTGGCAGATGCTTCCAGTATAATAAAGTTTTCCATTGTTGTAAGCTATTTTTCTTCTTCCCCTCAAGTTATTGAGAAAGTTATTATTCCTTTCGTCGTTCTTCTTTCTCCAAAAAATTCATAAAGAAGACCTGTCATGGGCACAAGATTTGAACTTGCCAGGTACAATTTATCAAATGCGGATTTGAATATAATATTGACCAAGCTCCTCGTGTCGATAAATATGCTCTTGATTTGATACTTGATGATTATCGTCATAACGAATGTCACATCGTTATATGGATTACTAACTGTTGGTTGGTCTTTCTCCATAAAGCATTTTTGGAAAAATTTCTATACTCAGTGCCTACACCATAGTTACCAAGTTTACTTCATCGTCAACGTCTTGAATGGCCCTTCTCTAAGGCCTTCAATGACTGCATACTAACATCTCCCTTTGGATGCAAGTAACAAACTTCTAAGGGATTCATCTGACTATTATCTCATATGTAAAAGAGTTTATGGGCTCTTTAGAGGTTTTTGAGCACTCACAAATTAAGTAGTAAATATTTTTTAGAATTCTGCAAAAGAGATGATAACTCCCACAAGAAGGTTTGAGAATCATTTGAAAAAAATTCCTTGAAAGTAATGATGAATAATTAGCACTTCATCGTGTCATCAAGGCCCAACAACGATATGATAGATTCAAAATATGCAATGTGGTCTGTCGGGTCGGTGCGACCTTTGTAGGACTGCAAGTGTATAGTTTTAAACATTAGCGAGAGATGTGCTTCCGTAATCTCTTTAGAAAAAGCATTATTGGGACTGGTGTTTTCCATTTGCTTCTCATTAATCTTCTCATCACTTGTGTGATAGGACTTATCATCGATCCTGGGTGACCTCGAAGATGTTCTCTTATGATGGTGAGTTTAGCGAGTTGCTGAGCTTGAGGCCCCTTTGTTCTCATTGGCCCTCATAACTTCATTCTTCACTTTCTCTATATTTGTCTAGATTATGGAAGTGATCATGGCTCCATATTTTTTAAGTTTTATTGTGTGATGAATTGTTAAATGGTCGATCCCATGGAGGCTGAGTTAACTTCTGATGATGGTCCTATTTCATTGGGGCTTGACTCCTAGTCTTTAGCATCTTCCACGCTAACCGCACCAAAGAGGATGTTGAATTTAAATTTATTCGTGGAGTGATGCAAGACTCTACCCAGGCACGTTAGAAGTAGGGTGAGAGAAACATGATTAGATTAAGCAAAAAGATTATAAAAATCCGAGAATCTCTACTATATCATGGAATGAGTACAAGTAGAGGAGGCAGAGTACAAGAATTAGCTCTCTCCTCAAGAATAGTAAAATAGCTGGAAAAAAGATTCTCACCTCTCAAAATCCCAACATTTTAGAAGATTCGAGTGGTTACAAAAGGAAAATACATATCTATTTCTAGAAGTTATATGCCGGTTATAGTATGAAGAAACTCTTCCATGCTTCTGATGATTGGGTGAGTGCAGTATGCCATGTGTCGAGTTTTTTGTTATGGCCGCTCGTGCAAGTTAGGCAGTCCGACACCAATCTACCTGAGGTAGACTTCTTCATGTACTAGCCCATAAGTAGGTGAGTCTTCTTGGGTGATTGGCGAGTGAGTTCTTCCTTGAGTTTTGGTGCTAGCCACACTTCATCTTCATGGTCTATCCATTCCTTTTGAGCTTATTTGGGGTACAATCTCAAAAAAATAAAAAGAAATTGTGTTGATGTAGATTGTTAAGATGGTGACAACAATAAACATACAAAAATCTAGTACTAAAAATTAAAATTAACTACAAATTACATACAAGATAATCCATAGAATAGCGAGATGATAGCAATGATCTCATGGATCATTTAAGAGGCAATAGAGAGAATAAGATGTCAGGTTGAAACCATTTGTGTTGATGTGGAATAGTTGGTGGGAGCCAGCTAAGGTGGAAGTCATGGCATGGGGTGATTGTGATGAGGTACAAGGAGCAAATAAAGTTTAGGAAGGGGTTTATCACTAGAGTTTATGGCAAGCTGGATGTTACAACTTGCTAAGAATTAATAACCTGAAGCAAAATGAAGACTATTAGGAATTTTTTATTTCATGAATATTATATGCAAAATATATATTTGCAATTTTGTTTGTAGAAAATTTGAATTTTAAAATGTTAATTTAAAATTTTGAAATTTTGAAAATTGATTTTTTTTTAAATATATGAGAGGAAAATTATGTAAATTTCATAGAAAATAATTAATTAATAATTAAAGTTATCAATTAATAATTTTATACTCAAGAGTGACCAAACACCTCTCATTTGGAGGTGATTTTGGATGGTATTTTTAACCACCCCTTCCTCATCCATACACTTCATAGCTCTCTCATTCTACCTATTTTTTTATTTTAAGATTTCCTTTTTGTTAAAAACTTATATATTTGTTGGACGTAGAATGAATATTGAATCAAATTTGTAGTGGTATTCTAAGAGCTAGTAAGGCTTGGTGGTCAGCCAAAGTGTGAAGGAATTTTGTGATTCTTTTGGACGAAGTCACTTAGGTGAGTGATTTGAAATTTCATATATTTAATTTATTGTTTTCTATGTGAAGTTTCTCTTCTATACTTTCTCCATCATATAAAAATGTCTCCTTAAATTTCTCCACAAAATAACCCTTCAAAACTTTATAGTGGCTATTAGCTAATATCTATTAAAATTAGGGCATTGTCTTCTTCGATAGGCCTTTAATATCCCTTAAAATTCTTTAAAAATTGTGCCAATTTCTAGATTCCATATATAAACATCACGTAACATTCTATACATGCCTCCCTAGTTTTCCACTAACTAAAAGCTAGTTCGCTAAAGCCCTAAACTTTTGTCCATTCATCTAGGCTACTAATTTGGGATCTACTCACTTCGGAAAATATTGAAAAATTACCTCCTCAATTTCAAAATTCTTGAAATTTGAAAGAAATAATCTAGACACATTTTGCTAACATTCTCAAGTGGTTTCAAGGCCTAGAGTTGTCTCATTTTTCCATACTAAAATTTTGAAGTGAACCTAGGTGATCTCGATTTAGGCAGACTTGTAGCCTAGACAGACCCTTATATTGCTTAAATCCTAAACTACACACCAAATCTAACCCCACCAAACCATTCACTACCTTTATAAGCCTCTTAGATAGGGTTTTCAATTAAATTTAAGTCGCTCTAAGTTATCTAACCTCAGGCTACATTAGGATTGGTATCAAAACAAATCATCGATTGTCAGGAATTTTCAAGTTGGTAATTCAAAATTGGAAGAGGTAGTAAGTTGTTAATTTTATGCTATGAAATTTTCATATTTTTATATAACTATTAAATATTTTCTATAAATTTAATTATAAGGGATGCAAATAAAAATGCTTCATTTTGTTGATAATACCTCTTCATGTTATGATATAATGGCACAATTGGGTAATATGAAAGAAGTAATTGTTGGTGCAAGAGAGAAGAATTTAAAATTTTATGAGAAAATAAGAAATGTTAGAAATGTTTAAATAATGAAAGGGAGAATTATAATTCTTATGAGTCACTTAAAAATTATACTAAATCTAGGCTAGAAGAAATTACCCCTAAAGTCTTTATCAAAGTTGACTCCTCCATTACATTCTAATGCCCTTTCACTCAACTTTAATTGCTTTTCAATAATTTCAAATAGTCAACATGCTACTATTAAAACTTTAATAATATTAATATTTGCAAATATTTTTATGCTAATCCATTTGTAGGAAGTAGAGTACTTTTATAAGTCGTACCACATGATGATATCCCTATACCTATAGACACTCCACTATCTATTATATGTCACTTCAACTTTTCAAAAAACAATTCTTTGAGGTCCAAAAGAATTGATATGACACAAGGAGCACATGATGAAAGAAACAGACTTATCATTAGAGGTCATGGCAAGATGAATGCAACAACCCACCAAAAATTAATAACTTGGAGCAAAATGAAGACTATTACTTAGCAATTTTTATTTTATGAATTGTATAGGAAAAATATGTATTTGTAATTTTCAATGTATTGAAATTCAATATTTTTGTTAATTTGAAAATATACTTTTCAAATATATGAGAAAAAATTATATAAATTTCACATAAATAATTAATTTATAATTAAAATTATCAATTAATTAGTTCCCACTTAAGAGTGCTTGGCCATTACTCATTTGTAGATGGCCTCCTTATCCATGCACTTAGCAACCCTATCCTTTCGTCTTTTTTTTTTTTAAAAATTACCTCTTTATAAATACCTTATTATGTTGGATGTGGAATAAATATTGGTGTTGTTAAATCAAATTTGGAGTGATATTCAAAGAGTTGTTGAGGCTTGGTTGCTTACCAAAGTGTGAAAGAATTTGATAATTCCTAGACCAAGTCACTTAGGTGGTCGATTTGAAATTTTATGAATTCAATATACTTGTTTTTTGTGTGAAGTTCTTCCATCCTTTCTCCATCTTATAAAATATTTCTCTATATATTTCCCCACAAAATAAACTCTTGGAAACTCTATAGAGACTATCAGCTAAGATCTATTAAAGTCAAGACAATATCTTGTTCTATAGGCCTTTAGTATTCTTTAAACTCCTTTAAAAATGTGTTAATATTCATATCCCATCTATAAATATCTCTTAACATTCTATAAGTGTTTCCCTTTTCTTCCATTCATTAAAAGCATAGTTCACTAAAGCTATAAACCCTACTTTGTCTATTCATATTCATCCAAATTATGATTATTTAGGACTTAAGTCATTTTGGAAAATCTAGAAAAAATACCTCATCATTTTCAAAATTTTTGAAATTTTACAAAGATTATCTATACACATTTTACAACATTTTCAAGTGTTTTGAAGGCCTGGAGTTGTCTCATTTTTCTATACTAAAATTTTGAAATGAAACTAAGTACTCTCAGGTTAGATATACTTCTAGCCTAGGGTGACCCATCTAGTGCTTAAATCCTCAAATACACAACAAATCTAACATCACTAAATCATTCATTAACTTTCTAAGCCTCTCTTTAGAAAGAGTTTTCAACCAAATTTGAGCCACTCCAAGTTATCTAATCTCAGGCCACATTACATAGAGAGCCAAGTGTTTGTTATTTGGGAGCCAGTTAAGATGAATTCTTAGAGATTTTTCACACCACCAAATCAAGATTCACTTAGTCAATGAAGTGAAGGCAAACATCATCATTTAGGAGGGTACATTGTACCACACTATCATGCTCTTCAAATTGGAGAATATAGGAGCCACATACCAAAAGGCTTATTGATATCATATTCTAGCAATATGGAACTAGAAATTTTACATTAACGATTTTGTGTTGAAGAGCAAGTCACCCGTTAATCACTTGTAAGATCTTGTGTTAAATTTGATGAAGTGCATCTTTGTGGGCAGCTTAGGGAAATTTTATGGATTCATTATAACCCTTAATGAAATTCAACTGAATCCAGAGAAACTTTAGTTGATAATGGAGGCACAATTTGTTGGGTTAGTGATAGATGTTTGAAAACTTGCCAGAACAATTGCAAGTCTCAATTGATTCATCACATGGTCAAGTGAATGGTGCACCCAATTTTTCAAAGCAAGAAAATCATAAATTCTAGATCAAACTCACCATTTAATTTAATAGGGAAATCATCAATTTGATCATTTTCAATAAGTTTTAACAAGAGCTCCACTTTGCTACATTTCATTTGGATACTATGATAATGACTCATATGTTGTCATATGTATTATAATAGATTGGGATATTTTGTGATGGATCATTTTCCTTACATTATGGATAATATTTTGGTTTTGACTTCATAGATTTGTATAGCATCATGTACTTTTAGAATACGTTTGATCTATCATATCTCATATTTATTTTATTGAATAAAGGAATCTATGTGTATCACTTATCTTAGAAATCATAGAGTGACAAGGTGCTGCCGTCATCACATAAGAAAGGAACGTCAAATAAAGGCACTGATAAGAACATAGAAGTTAATGAAAAATATCATTCTCAAAGATCCAAAGAAGAAGTCTAGCATGGATAAATGAATCAATTACAACATCCTGTCGTACCTGAGGAAGATCTCTGCATAATTGAGTGTGTATGAGACCCTTTTGATGTTGCAGGATCTCAGTGAAACTTTAATTCAGGCTCTTAAGAATCCGAAGAAATATGAGCGTACTTCACCGAGCTGTGTATGACTGAAGTATTATAATCTCAAGACCTTCTGACAATCACCTTCTTTGAGGAGGATCTTATGCTCGGAACATCAGAATACAATCGCTCGCTATATATCTCTGCAGAGAGCGATGTTGTCATAATCAATCGAATTCTAATTGATCTAGGTTTATTTGTCAATCTCATGAGTCTGAAAGCATTGAAGGGATTGTCTCTCGACATTCAACATCTAGGAAGAGACAAATTAATGATCCACGACTTCAATGAAAAATGGCAAAAGACTCTCAGATCGTTTACCTTGTCATTTAGATTCTGGGAACTTTACACAGAAGTCAAATTTCACGTCATTGATGCTGACACCTCGTTCAGAGCCTTGTTGGGTCGCCTTTGGCTACATGAGTATAGAATAGTCCCGTCTATTTTGCATCAATGGATGAAATACATAAGAGATGAGGAAGAACACATAATTTTTAGCAATCTTCAGTCATTTGCAGTCCATGAAGCTAAAATCTATGAAGATGCGAAATACTATTTGTGGAAGGAACCCAAACCTCAACAATCCAAAGCTTCTACCTCGAAGTTTGCAAAACAACACAAAGAAGTGAAGAAGGAAAAGGAAGAAAGAAGGCGACGCCGACTCTTCCTAAAGCAGTTAGTGCATCACATAAGTTGAAAAGGCTAGTCTCTTATCTGGGCAGTGACACAGAAGAATAAGAGGATGATCCTCCCGTTGGGCCTAAGGGAGCTAACAAGTCTTTGGTGAAAGGAAAGAAAATTATGGAATACTCAGATTCTGAGTATGATTCTGAACCTACTTATGAAAGTGAAGTTCTGTGTATCTCTTCAAGAAGGACGGTATACCTGTTGATATCAGAAGAATCATTAGTGATCGTGCTAGTTCCTTTTTAACATTTTAAAGAAATCACTCCACGTGAAGTCCACATTGTTGAAGAGTTAAAGACTTTCTATGTGCCTCCTTTACCTAGAAGTGATGAACGTGGAATTTCATTTTACAAGTTCAAGGAGTGCTATCACCAGGATTCTGATTGACTCATGCAATTTGATGAATTTGATGATATAATTCTGATAAGAATGTGAAAATATTATCCTCAAAGGATTCGTAAGATGATGCACAAATTGAGAGTCGATATTGAAACAGACAAATGGTGAACCCACTTCTTTGATACCATATGGGGTCTAAAAAGTCCGCAGACCTCGCGAAAGTGTGATAATCATACATCTAAAGGTCTTGGATACATCCGATGTAAATACTGTCGAAGAAAAACCTATTATGCGATAACAAAAGAAGAGATTGATACTCAGACCGAATACGAAGATGATCCTTATGAAGTCAATCTTACAAATGATGAGGAGGTAGAAGCCAAGCCAACGCCTGAAGAGCTTGAAGATGATGGACAATCAGCTATCATAAATGAGTTGAAGGAAATCAACTTGGGAACAGAGGATGATCCTCGCCCAACTTTCGTCAGTGCCCTTCTGCCTGATGAAAATGTTGAAGAAATGAAAGCTCTACTATGTCAATTCAGGGAATGCTTTACTTGGACATGCTCTGAAATGCCAGGCTTATCCCCTGAGATGACAGTTCATAAACTTGCCATTAAATCAAATGTAACGCCTGTTAAGCAAGCTTCTAGGCGGATGATATTGGAGATTGAAGAACAGGTAATTGCAGAAACTAAGAAGCTGATCGAAGTAGGCTTCATCCGGGAGAAGTATACAGATTGGATAACCAACATTACCCCAATTAGGAAGAAAAATGACCAAATCCGTGTCTACATTGATTTCCAAGACCTAAATAAGGCGTGCCCAAAAGATGATTTTTCGCTTACGATATTGGAACTACTAGTAGACAATACTTCCAACTATGATATGCTCTCATTTATGGATGGATCATCGAGATACAATCAAATCAAGATGGCTTCTGAAGACGAGAAGCACATATCATTTAGGACGCCAATTGGTATATACTGTTACACAGTCATGCCCTTTGGATTAAAGAATGCTGGAGCTACATATCAGAGGGCTATGACACGCATCTTCAACGAGTTGATTCATCAGAAAGTAGAATGCTACGTGGATGACCTCATCGTCAAGAGCATAAATCGAGAAGATCATTTTGATGACCTAAGGATGGGCTTCGAAAGAATTAAGCAGTATGATCTCACGATGAATTCTCTCAAATGTGCATTTGGGGTTTCGTTTAGAAAGTTTCTTGGCTACGTGGTATGACATAGAGGAATTGAGATCGACTCTAATAAAATTGAGCGAAGGATATGTCACAGAAGAATCTTCCTGCTTCCGTAAGGACATTTGACATTCATCTGACGCTTCATATCAAATATGTTGGGCAGGTGTCAACCATTTGCTAAATTGATAAAGAAGAATGCATCATTTAAGTGGGACGACGAATGTCAAGAAGCATTCGACAGCATCAAGAGATACCTATTAAATCCACCAATTCTGGCGGCGCCAATCCCGGGAAAGCCTCTCATTTTGTTTACAGATAAGAATCCTTGAACATTGCTTACACAATGAAGAAGACAAAGAAAATGCGCTATACTATATCAGTCGAAGATTGATAGGAGCCGAGACAAAGTACTCTCCGATCGAGAAGCACTGTCTTGCACTGATCTTCGTTGCCCTGAAGCTTCGATATTACATGTCATATAAGATAACACTCATCTTAAAGATCGATTCGCTGAAGTTCTTGATGACAAGACCAGTATTGACATGTTGTTTGACATGATGAGCAATACTCCTGTTACAGTTCGATATTACATATGTATCTCAGAAAGCTGTTAAAAGGAAAATATTAGCAGATTTTTTGGCTGCGCACCCTATCCCAACAGATTCAACAATCAATGATGATTTACCTGATAAACAAATTCTGCTTATTCACGAAAGAGAAAGGTTGCAGATCTGGGAAATGTATTTCGTCGGTGCATCATCTATTAATTATGCTCAGCCCCCAATTCTACCAAAAGCAAGAGCTGGCGTTGACCTTGTCTTCATAACACCGGAAGGTGGCATAATGAGGCGTTCATATAGGTTGACTGAGCCAAGAACAACAATGAAGCTGAATACGAGGCATTGGTGACAAGTCTCGAAGAAGCTGTTGTTATCGGCATCCAAAATTTAAGAATCTTAGGAGACTCTCAATTGACAATCAACTAAGTGTTGTGTCTCTATAAGATTAACAAGTTTGAATTGACGTACTATCATAGGCGAGTGCTTGAGCTCATGAAGCAAATTCCAAACATTAAATTAGCTAGAGTTTTTCGATCAAATAATAGTAAAGCAGATTGCCTGCCCAAGCTAGCAAAAGAAATGACGAACATGGACGACGACAATGTGTTGATTGAAGTGTCCACTTGTCGGGTTCTTCAACCAGTAAATCCATATTCCCCGCAGGTAGAGGGGACATCAAACTCAAGCCAACAGGAAGAAATTCAAATTGCTCTTCACTCTTCCAAAGAGCGACAAGTACAAGAGAGAGGAAAACTTAAAAGCACTACAAAGAAATCATGTGAAGCTTTCACAGTGGAAGAGCTTGATGATTGGAGATAACCTTTCATCGATTATTTCAAAGAAAGCAAATTGTCGAACAATAAATCATTAGTCACGCAAATTACAAAAAGGATCCTACGATATGCCTATGTTAATGATACATTGTACTGTAGATTCTTTGAACAAATATGGCTGCGATGCTTAGGGACGGATGAAGCCAACAAAATTATGTCTGAAATTCATGAAGGATTTTGTGGGGCACATCAGTTAGGTCCCAAAATGGCAACAAAAATTAAAAGGATGGGTTACTATTGGCCTTCAATGGTGAAAGACTGCATAGATCATACCAAGAGATGTCATGAATGCCAAGTCCACGGGATCTCATTCATCAACCTTCGAATTCTCTGCACCCAACAATAGCATCCTAGCCGTTCGAAAGTTGGGGCACAGATATAATTGGACCGATTGATCCTCTATCATCATCCGACCATCGGTTCATTCTAGGAATCGACTATTTCTCCAAGTGGTCAAGTCGCTTCTATGAAGTCACCGATCGAAGTCGACTTCTTCACCAATAATATTGTCTATAGATTCGGGGTGCCACGACGAATCATTTGAGACAACGCCCCGGCTTTCAAGAGTACAAAGATATACATATTCGCTGATCAGTACAAAATCGATTAGCGGTACTCATCAATCTACAATCTAATGGTCAATGGTTTGGCAGAGGCTTTCAATAAAACCTTAGTGAAGTTGCTCAAAAAAATTTTCACGAAGAATAAAAGAGTGACACATTGAAATGATGGAAGCACTCTGGGCATATAAAACAACTTATAAAACGCCAACCAAGGCACTCCTTATACTCTAACATTTGGAGTTGAAGCTGCTTTGCCACTAAAAGCCGATAGCTGTCCAATTCAATCTTACTCAAGACGAGCACGCTCGTCTCCGAATGGAAGAGTTGGATGCGCTTGACGGAGTTAGACTCCAAGCTCAACAAAGTTTAGAAGTCTACTGAGGGAGGATGTCTAAAGCATTCAATAGTTCAGTACGTCTTTTGACATTTCTAGAAAGGTGAATTAGTTCTGGTGCTGAGAAGGCCAATCATCCTTCATCGCAAGATCGGTGGTAAATTTGAAGCTAACTGGGATGGTCCTTATATCATAGAGAAGGTGTATGAAGGAGGAGCCTACCAGTTTATTGACAAGAATGGTCAACGATCGATGCCACTAATTAATAGTTGATATCTCAAGAAATATCACAACTAACTGTGGATAAGTATAGAAATACTTAAAAGAATCTTGCACTAGTAAGGCTTTCATGTTAAATACACATGTAATGTCACTTGAAGATTCTCTCGTAAAACGAGAAAGCATTTTCAGGTTATTGCGAAAGCCTCCCCCTATCAGACATGGGACATTTTTATATATTTAGCTAAGTTGACATCATGCTTCAAGCCGAGATCTTTAGATAAATAGATATAATAATTAGAATGAGCTTCATTTATTTATATTAAAGAAGTTCAAATTTTGTAATATATTTTTGAACTAGTCTGTAATTCCTCTGTTAGATGGGGCATTTTTTTAGTTTTTTATAAATCAAAGCTGTTCAATCCTTTTTTGTGAAACAGGAGAGCTTTTTCTATATGCATTCAGGTTGACATCGAGCTTTATGCCGAGATCCCTAAATATATCTATAACTGTTATTGTTAAAGTTGCAGGTCATACAAGAACAAAAAGAATTTACTTCAATGCACGAAAAGACAGTCCTAAATGTCAAAAGTTTTCCTCCAAGGCTTGTCAAATGTCGAAGATCAAGTCAGAAGAACTCCTAATTTTGGAAGTTTCAATCAACTAAGTTGGAAAAACATCAGCCTCTACATTTTCAAGTCTAGGACACGGATGGGTTCTAAAAGCCGAACTCAACAAGTCCACAAGTGGCCGAGTTGCTGACGCTCTTCTCACTCAACAAGCCGCAAGAAAAGGCCGCAGTGAAAGAGCCCCCATTCGTCAGTCTAATGACAAGACCTCCAAGCCATCACAGCTTAAGTCAAAGACTCTAGTAGGTTCTAAATGTCGGACTTAACAAGCCTACAAATGGTCGAGTTACTGACACTTTCCTCACTCAACAAGCCACAAGAAAAGACCGCAGTGAAAGAACCCCCGTTTCGTACCCAATGATGATGCTCAATCTCAAACCGATCCAAAGATAAGTGACTACAAGCAACCAAAATCCAAGAGATCTTTCCACTGATCGACCACCAAGACAACCCGAGAAAACTCAATTGAGTCGCTTTAAATCAATCTATATATTGTCTGCAAGGTGATATTTTAATCTCTTTTCAAATGATCTGATTAAGCATAAAACACAGATCAAATCCAATTCCCTCATCAAGTCCGCAAAAGCAGAAAGCAGAGGACCGAGGAAGCGATTCCATAGTTCACACAAAGGCAATGGCCGAACTAAACAGTTTTCGTGGTTATTCATTCTATTAAAGCATACATTGCTAGACCGTAACTCAATATTGACCTAATATGAGCCGGAAGGTTGGGTCAACTATATGCACCCTTCAACGAGTCCACAAAGCAAAGAAGACTTAACTGCGCATACACTTCCCGACAATTCAATATGACAAATCAGTCAATCCTTCATCAAGTCACAAGCTTAAAGCTGTGACGTAAGAATTTCAAATCTCAAAGCAAACAAATCGATTCCTCCATCCAACCCAGTCAAGCATGAAGCTAGGGTCGGAGGAAATCCAAATCTGTGAAGACACAAAAGGAAGAGACTTTCAGCGAACCCATCGAAGCGAAGAGTGGATGGTGGAAGAAGCTCTTCACTAAATCCATGGAAGTTGAAAGCTGAAGTGATCCAAGACCCATGGCCAGCCCAAAGGGTCAACCAGCTTTCAACAAACATGACTCACTCCATGCGCGAATCATATTTGTTGGGGGGCATTTGTTGACCTCCATGCACGCATAAGTCAAGTCGAAGCTCGGTGAATTCGACGAAGCCGCGCACAAATCAAAATGCACTCACGGTCGAAAATCAAATGATCTCCGTCGACCAACGGACTCGCCATCGCGTTGAGCGCCAAAACCGAATATGCATCTTGCATACCGACTAATCGAAAGGAGGGCTACTGACCGACACGCATATTGAGATTGGGAAGCCGCGACGATGCCCAAATGACCTCCATTCGCAAAATTAATTGCGTCGTTAGCGACAAAACATCAAAACCTATCGAATGAAACTATTCACACTCAATTCGGATGAGTATGCGTGA
The DNA here is from genome assembly GCA_021442155.1 of Cymbidium sinense. NCBI lineage: Eukaryota > Viridiplantae > Streptophyta > Magnoliopsida > Asparagales > Orchidaceae > Cymbidium > Cymbidium sinense. The sequence goes on from CM038229.1 coordinate 24,753,994, forward strand.
ATATCGAGCAATCAGATATAACGTGCAATCAGAGCTGAAATACATTCGACGACAACAAAAATCAGTCGAAACAACCTTCGATCGACGAACGGACTACGCCATCGCATTCAGAACGTTGAAATTGATCAAAATATGCATCTTGCATAATTTGACAGTTGACCGATCAAGGAGGGCTGCCGATGCGTTGACACCTATATCGAGGTCAGGAAGTCGCGACGATGCCTAAATGACATCCATTCGTGAAATTGATCATGCCGTTAGTGTCGAAATATCGAAATCTATCAAACAAGACTATCCGCGATTCGACAGTCATGCGAGTCGAGCTGGGAAGCAATGCGCATTAACCGAAGTGACCCAATTGGATGCTAACTTGAACGAAACAGCCTCCGATTGCAAAATGGACCGTGCTATTTCGTCCGGAATGTCGAAATTACCTAGAATAGACATCCAATTTAACTAAAGTTGTTGCACTTAAAATTCCATTGAAATTAGCTCGCATTTCGAGATAAATCCTTCCAATTATCTCCTAATTGCGCCCAATCAATGTCTCAAAACTTGCAGCCGCCCATTCCCATGCCTTCACCTCCAATTCAGCTAATAATGTGTTGCCACATCACCCATCCCACGTGATTAAGCCCTCTTGGTTTGTCTTCATGTGGGACGCCATGTATGTGGCTGCCTCCTCTCTTCCTTCTCCAAGTAGCTACGACACTCAACAGAGGAAACCAAGCTTCCTCTTCTCTCTCTCTTTCACTGCGTTAATCTACCACTAACCGGCCTTCTCCGATCTTTTCTAAACCATTGAAAGGCTTAGCAATGATGAGCCGGTGTCATTTTCATGCATTTCACTATTCTTATTCTCGTCCCGACAAGATGTTTGATGTCTGCATGTTTCTTGTGACATATACAGGAGAACAAACCACCCTACATATAACTACAATTGCTTCATTTGTGGATCTTTTATCATTCCGTGCATTGCAGTGATATTTCGCTGACCTCCATGTATCACCGAGTCAGTTCTCAACCGATATGTGTGGGAAATATGTGTTTCAAGAGGTACCTTAGACCATATATGCCTTTCTTGGTGAGATGGATTCAAGCGTGGTTTATACCATCACGCCTTTCTTGGCGTGCAAGCCCAAAGATACTCAAGTAGCCTCTATGGACGATGCGGATGTCAAAATGTCGCCAAACTTCACACCGATAGGAGGACCTACACAACTTGACATAAAGCTATGCTGTAATATAAAATTGTTATTTAAACTAACATTACAGGTGTATAAGTACCTGTACACGCTTTTCATGGCGTGGCAAGGAAATCTCTTTCAGCAGTTACCTTAGAGCTCCATACATGCATTTCTTCATGGTGTGCGATTCAAGTTATACCACCCATACACTGTTTCTTGGCGATGTGCATGCCAAGATACCCGCTTTATATGGACGATGGATGTCAAATGTCAAATTTGTAATCGATAGAGGCATAAATAGCTTAATAAAAATTTAACTACAAAGCTAAAATTAATGTTTTAACTTGACATCGCAAGTATATATATATGTACTGCACACTTTTCTGGCGTGAAAATCAGCATACATGGTCGAGACTCATACATGTCTTTCTTGCGGATGACGATTCTAGTAGTGACACCACTCATACATGCTTTTCTTGGCATGGTAGGTAAGCCCAACTCCCGTTGTAGCCCCCTATGTGGTTACGACGCCGGGAGGTTGCTAAAATGCTGTCAATATTTACCTGAAATTATAAACTTGCAATAAAACTCAATAAAAATAGACAACAATATTCAAATCTTTAAAGTTAAATCAATTTAAAATTAAATAACCCGCATGGGCCTCGACACTATGCTGAATGCTTAAACTTAGTGTTTGGATGTCAGGTTGATTCTCGCCAGTCTTGACCAGGTTAACAAAATCTAAAAATCTAATGTTGTTATTATAATATCTTCAACCTAATAAAACATCTGAGAAGCTAATTCTGTCAGATGACAACAGATCTGATCCTCTATTATTAAATTAATATAATCGACATGATCTGAAATAGCGAAATAATACACCACCCCGATGATGGTTGTGTTGAATGAAGATTTCAACCGGAGGGGATACTTCCATCTAATGTGATTGCAATTTCAAATCAAATTAGCTCAAATTAAGTATCAATCTAAATGTAAAAAATTAACATATCATTAAGTATTAAATGCTTAAATGAAATTAAATTTTTTAAGAATTTAAAGCTAAAACTCAATCCACATTTCGCAATTGTTTGTTGAAGGTGATAAATTAAGAAAACTCTAGCTCACAAAAGAGCTAAAGTCAAATCAAGTACACAACTATATTTTCTCTCAAATAATCTCATGCCAACAAGGACGTGGCGTGTCATCCGATGTGCCAAGAGGCTCATGATGCGCTACGACTGATTCCTTTGACCGGATGGTTGTCGCCAAATGACTCCATTATATCACAGTCACGATTGTAGCCCATATGCTCTCTAATAGCTTTGCCCTTTGAATTGTGAACCATAGGGTATACTTGATAATTCTCTCATTAGAAAGATGTCTCCTCGATAAATATCACCCCGTCTACAAGAATTTCTTGACGACGAACCCATATGTTGTCGATAAGGATCCTTTGGTCCGTTGGTCGACCATCCTCCGACCAAGTAGACTTGACGCTGAGCTGAGATGACGAAACCATGAGATCTAGATCGGGCGCGTCATCGTTCTCCCAACCATTCGCTTTAAGTTAAATATAATGAATTTTATAAATCTAAATTTCAAAACTCCACATGCTGCTATTATATGCTACGCACTAGGCAACCTAACGACTAGCCTTAATTGAAGGTTCTCTCTCAGCACTGAGAGGGGTAATTAACTATAGTGCTTGTGCCTACAGGAAACCTGGAACCAGATCTAAAGTCCTCACAAAATGAGGCCAAAATCTCCGGGTAGTGTCTTTTTTACTATTTCATCTGTCTTTTGAAAATTTCACTGACATTCAAATTACTCTCTTTATCGAGTGGTCGGTGGCGAATTTTCGGAGCCCACAAAAAGCAAAAGAATGGGAGCACCAACTAGCTTTCTTTTGTGAATTTTTTTTTTTGTTTGCGCTTGTGAGTTAGAAGTTTATTTTTAAATTTTTGTAAATTCTCTACTTGTCTTTGTACTTAGAATTTTTTTTTAATGAATAGAAATTTTTTTTATATTATCCATCGTTTTATTATTGTACTTATGAATGCACTCGCTAAATGAATGTACTCATTGAACTTATTATGCTTTAATAAGACATTCAGGCCAGTGTAGATTGCCATGCTAATTAGCTGAGTGTACTTCATGTTTTAATGATATTATGTCGCATTTGGCGACTTGGGCTATGGTAGCCTGCTGAATAAGTTGGGCTAGATATTGCTCAGCAAGTTACTTGGGTATGTGTAGCTCACCAAATCATTTGAATGGGCATGATTTGTCGAGTATGTATGCTTAGGCTCGCCAAGAATTTCTTGTTCCATATTTAAACTCTTTGTTGCTATTTTTTGAATACTATATTTTGCAAATACAAAAAACCATTTGACTAATGAGAATAAAATGATTTATTTAATATATTCAAGTCATCAAAAAGTTTTGCCTGCGTAAGTAACTTGAAAATAATAACATATTTTAAAGAAAACAAACACAAAGATCTTCTTGTAAGGTAGTATTCTTGTGTTGTTTATCACACTAGCTGGTGCTAGTTCGTGGTTTTTTTGGGGATTGTTTATTTTTTTTTTCAGGTCTTCTTACGAGTTCGTTGAGCTTCCCCGCTTTGAGAAGTTTTTCAATCAGGCTCCTGAGGTGTTGACATTCTTCAGCGTCACATCTGTGGTCGCGATGATAGGCAATATCTTGATTGATCACGAAATTCATCAACCTTCAGAGGTGGTGGTTACTTGAAATATTCCTTGTTTTGAATGGCCTACATTAGCGTGGCTATTGGCATCTTTAGCGGTGTGATTGTATTCGGTTGTAAATACTCACCGCGTTAGTGGCAAGTGCATAGGCGCTTCTCTTTGAATATGCTGCCTTCTCCCTTTGTCATGTTGCCAAACTCAGAGTTTGTCCTCGGAGAGTTGCTCTAGATGCAACCTCTTTGCCAAGTCCCTTGGGTGAGTTGTCTTAGCGGACTGGGCGATCTCGTTGCACTCTTCGGCAGTTATGTGACTGTTGGCCAATTCCAATAACAGCGTGAGTGTTTTGGACTGCTGAAGCTCAAGAGCATACCTGAATGAACCTTCTTTGAGACCATGGGAGAGTGTAACCTATTCAATTACGGGTTCCAAAATTTTCATTTTTAACATTTCTCTTTGGAAGCAAGTAATGAAATTGAGGGACTTACCGTACTCTTGTTTCATCTGTAAGAGAGCTTGTGAACTCTTCAATAGTTTCTGGACACTGGTGAATTATGCTAGGAATATTTTCTTAAACTTTCTGAAGGAAGTGACGACTTCCACTAGTAGATATGAGAACCACCTAAGTTGATTTTTTAAAAGTGATGAAGAGCAGTCGACACTTCAGTGCATCATCCAGGTTCAATAGTAATGTAGTAGATTTGAAATACGCTATATGGTCGTTAGGATTAGTGCGATTTTTATAAGATTCCAAGTCCTGGGGATTTTAACTTTGGTAGGTGGTGAGCCTCTATAATCCTCCTAGGGTAGACATTAGTGGGATTAGCATTTGTCTGTTTTTTGGTGACTTCCTCTTTACTCGCTTGATAAGACTCATCATTAATGCTCGATGTCTCAAATAATTCCATCTGTGGTGTTGAGTTCGATGAGTCATTGAACTAGAACCTTCATTATTTCTAACTCTTGAATTTTTGTTCTTCACTCTCTCCATAGTTGCCTGGACTATGTGAGTAATCATATCTTTCATATAATTCAAATGTTGTCGTGTAATGAATTGTTGTGCATTCGCCCTCATGCTTGCTTGCTTGTCTCGAGCTGATCGGTCTACTTTGTTGAGCACTTGACTTCTTGTCTTAGGCATCATCCACATTTACCACACCTTAAAGGATGTTGAATTCAAATTTATTTGTGGAGAGATGCAGGACTTTACTTTAGGCATCTATGGAGTATGGCTAGTTCAGGTGGAACAAGATGAGTAAAAAACAGAGTAGAATAGTGCAGAAAAGTATGAGAAAATCCACTTTCTCTGAGAATGCCAATATAAGTGAGAGAAATAGTGCTGAAAAAAATAAAATCTAGAAGTCCCATGCCTTGTGAAGGATTTCTCTTTTTATAGGATTGTAAGGCAAGCACATAAAAAAAATATATATCAGTTAGGTTGGTTGCATAATGGACGTGTCAATGATCTGGAGAGTGGATTAGTGATATTTGCTGAGCAATGAGCTTCTGATTTTGGTTGCCCGAACTTGTGGGACAAGTTGTCTGATGTGAGTGCTTAATTATGTAGTCGCTCGTATATGGGCGAGTCTTCATATGTGAGGTGAGTTACTTGGTGTTCGCCACCTAACAACGATTGTCTTTTCTTTACGCTCGGCAAGTGAATTACTGTTTGAATTCTATTTCTCATTGCTGAGTAATCCTATGTCGATCCTTTGCTATTCATGAATACTCACTGGCCCCTTGTGCACCTCATAGTTTGATATATTTATATAGATATTTTTTAATTCTCTTATTAGTTTTGGATTTCATTTTTATCGTCGTATTAGTAAATCTGAAGTTAGTGAAGCTTTAAAGAAAATGAAATGTGGAAAAGCAGTAGGACCGGATAATATTCCAATAGAACCATGGAAATGTTTAGGAGATCAAGGAATTTGGCTTACAAATCTTTTTAATGTTATTTTAAAGACTAAAAAGATGCCAGATGAGTGGAGAAAGAGTTTGTTGGTTCCTATATTTAAGAATAAAGGTGATGCACAAGAGTGTGCAAATTATAGAGGAATTAAGTTAATGTGCCATACATTAAAATTATGGGAGAGAGTAATTGAGCATAGGTTACGATGTGATACAAAAGTTTCTCACAATCAGTTTGATTTTTATGCCAGGTAGATCTACTATGGATGCTATACATTTGTTAAGAGGTTTGATGGAGAAGCATAGAGAAAATAAGAAGGATCTACATATGATATTTATTGATTTAGAGAAAGCTTATGATAAAGTCTCAAGAGATGTTCTTTGGAGAGTTCTAGAACGAAAGAAGTTAATATTGGTTATATTCAAGTCATTAAGGATATGTATACTAGAAGCATTTTGTGTCCAAACACAAGGAGGATTGATAAAATATTTTCCTATTTCGCTTGGATTACATCAAGGATCAACATTAAGCCCTTATCTTTTTACTTTAGTTATGGATGTTCTTACGAGGCATTTACAAGAAGATGTACCTTGGTATATGCTTTTTGCTGATGACATTCTTCTTGTTGATAAGACTAGCGAGGGAGTCCAACAGAAACTTGAAGTATGGAGGTCAACTTTAGAGTCTAAAGGTTTTCGTTTAAGTAGATCTAAAACTGAATATATGGAGTGTAATTTTAGTGGTAGAAGTTTTAGTGGTAATGTTATGACTTTAGGTGATCAAGTCATTAATAAGAGTGATTATCTTATATTTAGGCTCTATTGTTCAAAATGATGGTGAAATAGATGGAGATGTTATTAGTAGAATTCAAGTTGGATGGTTGAAGTGGAGGAATGCATCCGCCTATTATGTGATAGAAAAGTTCCACTTAAACTTAAGGAAAATTTTATAAGATGGTGGTAAGACCCGCAATTACTTATGGTGAATGTTGGCCAATAAAAGAGAAACATAAGACTAAGTTAAGTGTGAGAGATGAGGATGCGTGTGGATGAGTGGCTTTACCCTGAGATAGAATGCAAAATGAGTATGTTTGGGAAAAAGTTGGCTCAGTGGTAGATAAGATTAGGGAGAGTCGCCTTAGATTGGCCACATAAAGCGTCGATATGATTGAGAGAGATGCATTAGATTTACCTTATGTTAAGGAAGGTAGAGGTAGACCTAAAAGACTTGGTTAAGATGTAAAAAATGATCTTAGTATACTTGAATTAAATGAGAATTTGATACATAATAGGACACAATGGAGATGAAGGATTCATGTAGCCGACCCCACCTAGTGGGATTAAGGCTTGTTGTTGTTGTATTAGTTTTGGATTTTTATTTTCTTCAGTTCTAAAGGTACCAAAGATCAAAAGAACATGGGTATTATTTCTATCTTTGGAGAAATAAACTACAATAGTAATTAGTTTTAAGTAAGAAAGATAAAATGACTGCAACAATGAAGTCTGCAAGATTGCTGCAATATAATAATGCTGGTTGTAGCTATGAGGAAAATTAAAAGGAAAGGTAGACAATGCAATAGTGATGGTTAAAAGATTGTGGCAATGCAACGATTGAGGTTGCAGTTATGTGAAAACAAAACTGCTGCACATAGGCTAAGTAAAAGAAAAGTTAAATTCTCTAATACCATGACAAAAAAGCAAAATTAGTTATAAAATTTATAAAATTCCAAGAAAGCTTTTAAGTGGAAGACATACAAAATCACTGGATAAAAAATAACTACATAATTAATTACAATAGGACAACCCAATAAATATTTTCTTGTATCCAATAGCACACATAGATTGGTGAGGTGGCAAAATGAATCTCACGGATCTTTAAGGAGATATTGTTGTTCTAAGAGTCAAGGATGGAGTTGGAATTTTAGGGCTAGTTGAGGTGGAATTTTGGGATAGTAGGGGTGGATGTTTGGGGTGTTTCATTTTCATATTTTCTTAATACAACTAATATTATGTATAATATACATTTATATAAAACAATTTGAAAATTAATAGAGGACAAGTCACCAATTAAATCATCAACTTATTTTGTTTTTTTATAAACAAACAATATTAGAATTATAACTCAAATGATAAAGAAAGAATTGAAGGACCACCTAAAATTAGTGAGAAATTATAATTTATTTTTCTTACATAGAAATTTAGTTGTACCAAATTTGAATAAAGGAATATTTATATTCATGCCACATAATTCTTATTTGCTTACATATCTAACTCCTAAATTTTCATATTTATATAAATAGCATTTTATTATGCATGTGAATGTGTACTTCACTTTTTAAAAGTAGGTGATAGTGGTATTTATGATGTGATATTAGTGTAAATATTAAAAGTTTTGTGTTAGGCATGTAAATGTATAAGAATTGTGTGGTGTGTATGTAAATCCAAATCCCCCTTGAATTAACTTAAGAATGCTAATAAGTGAATATCAAATTATGTAGATCTAACAGGAAAACAAGGAACAAAAGTACTAAGATCCCCCAAGTCAGTACAAAGAAATGACTTCATTCAAAATTATGTAGCATCACTTTTTCTCCACTTGAAGGAATTCTCCTTTATAAACCTGAACTTACTTGAAAAGAGAAATTTTTATTAAGAAAAGTTATTTTTTGCATGCCTTAAAACTTCTAGCTATATGCTTTTTATTTCCTAAGCTACTAGATACGTATTGCACAGGATCAAACAATTTAAATTTAAGTTAATTCTGATGGGATAATCAATAGTTTAGCTTGAACTAATGGTTATATTGCCTCCTAAACATCACACATCATTCATCAAACAAATTAAATATCAGCTCAAACTTAGGATATATTTATATGGATACATAAACATAGACAGGATATAACACGGATATGACGTAAGCTTATTTTTGATATTTCTCTCTCATTTTCTGATACAATGGCTCTTTTAAACATCTTGACCCTTTACTAGTTAACTTGGCACCGCATGGATGATTGTTTCATTTATCTATCTTTTCTGAGTAATCTTTTATTATTATTATTTTAATTATTTGGTGTAAATCCTGGGTGGCAGTAAAAGGTGTCTAACCCCGTGAATGATTTGTAGGCTATCCTGTTTACCACTCCTTGTATGATGACTTTGTGTGGATGCAAAAGTTTGGAGACCCACTCTTCCATAGACATATTGCTGGTAATTTTTTATATACTCATCACTGAGAATATTGCACCTAGCTGAAAATCATGTGTCAACAGAAAATCCCTCTGACTTGCGATTTATTTTCAAGTTATTTACCTTGTATGACACAACATGTATTTTGATTTTTAATGCCCTAATTTTGTTGGAATTCCTCTACTATAAAAGCTAGTCAAGATGAAAGTGGCTCCAACAAAAAATACGACATCTGTCAAATTTCTTTTATTATTGAAAAGAGCATGAAACTGCTGGAAATGTTGTGATTTAGTTGGAACTAGCCTCATTTTTTTAATATTTTGTGAGGTTATTTTGAAAAATATCCTGTAAATTTTTTTTTTTCTTTTTGTATATACATGAAAATTGTTGAGATTGACAAACTTACAAGTCTAATAATGGCTACTGATAATGTTAGCATTTGATTGTCAATTACGTATACTTATTGAAATATAATTAAAACTAATATTATGGTTTGGTAGTTGGTACATATATTTAAATTTATGTGATCTTTTTAAAGATAAATGCTTATACAAGGTGTTTTAATGCATATTTTATAACTGAAACAAATAGATTCACTCCCCAAAGAAATCTACACAAAAAAATTAAACTGAATTCCACTTTGCATGGGTGATCCAATACTGCAATCTCTCTTGCTTTTATCCGGCCGCATAAGCAAAATAATCCCCTTTTTTAGATTTCCTTGAGAAGTGTAGTAGCACTGAAAAAAAAAATCGTGGCATGCCATGCCTTTTTTATAGTAATGCTGTCCCTGGGTGTATATATATATATATATATATACATATATATCATATCATATCCACGACTAATATTGGTTTTCAGGCTTCATGTTCTTTACAAATTGCCTTTTCATGTATATATAACTTATCTACATACCAATGATCATTGTAAGATCCATCTACTCACTGACACTAATGGCTATAATTATATGAAATAGATATTGTCTAAGTATAATTTGCAATTTTTTTCCTTACAGCTGCAAGCATTTTAGGACTGGTTGCTTTAAAACTAGCAGATGAGGAGTTCTTACCTTTTGATTATATGTCTTATGCTTCTGAGCTCCAGGTAAATTTCCTATAGCTTCCAAATCTCGGTGTAGGTTCATCCAAAAATTTTTTGTGCGACAAACTGGCACTCAAAATTTTTTTCTTAAGAGAAAATTGCATTTGTCTTATATTTATGATCAGTTGTCCTCTCCTTAGTCCATTTACCTTTAACTTCGAATGCAAATATTTTTAAGGAGCATTTGATGCAATTTTTTTTTATTTTCAAATTTTTTGTCAATTTTAAGCATGAACCAGGATGAGCGTGTCTGACATTATTTGCATCCATGCGTGTTTTCTAGTTTTTTTATATCTATTCAGTTTTTTTTTCCCAAACAGAAAAGCACGAAGGTGCTGGAAAACGAATTGTTTGGAAAACCTGTGAGTTTTACTCCTTTGTCCAAGTCTATAGAAGATTTCAGAAAGGAAGCTTCCAAAGTTGAGAGCCAAAGGAAGGTACCTCAATGGTTTCTTGTTTTAAAAACTAAATTGGATAGTTTCTGTAGCAGGTTAAAAGTTTCATTGCCTGAAAACTTGATACTTGAAGGAATTAGAAAGCAAGGATTGCTTGTCAAAATGGAAGAAAGATCCAGTTAAAGTTCGGGAGCTTAATGATCGGCTAATGATGACAGAGAGGGCATTTACTGATCGAGAAGGCCTGTTTGGAAGGCCTTGGTACAAGCATCTGGTACAATGAGTATATTGCATACTTTAGAAGCATTTAGGATTACTTGGAAGAGATATTCTAATAGAATTAATTCTCAGATTTATGGGCCATCACAGAGCAATGGGTATGGATCAAAATCTTTTCCTGGTATAGATGATGCCATTGAGAAGGCGGAAACGTCAAACACATCATATTCTTGGCATTCTGTACAGCACGAAATTTGGAGAGTTGCTAGAGTAATCACTCAGGCTTCCCATGTTCTTAAGGGGGAGCTCACATGATTACAATTCATACATAACGTGCGAGCTCTTTTTGTCCTATAATGGTAAACCTATTTTAATACTTTCTTGTATCATGTGTCATTATTTGGTGTGCTGAGAGATTTCTAGAAACTATAGCATTTGCGAACATTGTTTTTCATTGCTCATAGCTTCTCAATACAGAATTTTAAAAAAAAAAAGTGGGGTGGAACATAATAGATCCTTCCCAATTGCAAAGACTCGTAATTTTGTTAAAAAATATGGTACCCAAGTGGCCCACCTCCAAGAAATATGGAGGGGCATAAAAAGGTATGTTTTTGGACAGTTAAAAGTGGTGGCATCCGAGTGTCCCAAGATTGATTCTCATATTCACTAGTTATATGTCGCTGAGGCATGTAACAGTAAAACTAGTTTGGTTCTTAGTGTGAATAAATTGACTTAGAGATGATATTAACATGGATGGACTCATTGAGATATACAGATTGCCGTCTTGAATGTTGATATTTAGATGATTGGTGGTATTATCAAATCCATTGTATGTGACATGTTTGATATAGTTATCTGACCTCATTTTAAACGAGTTTAATTACGTTCAAATTGTGAAAAGCCAAGGTTAACCTTACTACCTGTCTCTTGCCATAATGGATTCAGGCATTCTTAGGTTTTATCAGGTGAGCATATTAGGAGATTTTGATATAGAGCAAACTTAAATTACCTCTACGAAACCCTAGATCATATTGGAATTTTACTTGTGTTTTTTGGTTCCTCAAGACTACATTAGGTTAATCTTATCTTGCTTAGCGGCCTCTCCTATCGGCCTTTAACTTATCGTTGTGCTACCTTAATAGGAAATCCAGACATTTGATTAGCCTTATACAATTGTAGCCTAGGGTGGACACATTGTAGTGGACTTGGCATTCTCTTTAATTAGAGTTTGATTCAATCCTAAGTCATTCAAATGACCTAGATTACCCTTGGACCAAGCCTAGAGCTTCTAATAGTGTAGCCCTAAGTAGCATGTCTATTATAATAGCCTTTAGGTTTATTCAAACTTAAGATTATATACATAAAATAAGTTGTTCAAATACTAAAGATTTGTTGAAGATATGATGTGCAAAAAAAGAAAATTAGAATATATAATATTATTACTTAGCTATAGCATCCAAGAGGGAGGTGGGGGTGAATTGGGTTTTAAAAATAAATTTTAAAAAATTTAATTTTATTTTTTTGTAGAAGACTTAAATATTTAATAATAATGCTTTAGTGAAATGAAATAATAGAAAAGTAATCGTAGAAAAGTAAAGTGCAGAAAAATAAAGAAAAGAAGAAAGATTTTTATGTAGTTTGGTTGAACCTTAAAAATCGACTTATGTAAATCAAAGTTGAGATTATAATAAATCTCTCGTACTCTCCTTCACGGGCAATCACGAACAAGTATAATCTAACAAAAAATCAAGATAAGGTAAAGAGAAAGATATATGTTTAACTCTCAATTTTAAAATATTTTTACATTCATAACCCAAGTTATATTAGTATTAAGACAATTGAATATTAATGAAAAAGAGAGTTGACTTTAACTTTAAATGAAATTAAAACAAGATCTTCAATCAAATATTTAATTCAATTAAGTTATTTAATGTTGCTTGAATGATCTTTAAAAAGTTTGAAATGATTTTCTTGAATGATTTTGAAATGCAAATTAAAATATAATCACAAGAATTTTACTTTGAATTTTTTTTTCACAAGTTAATTTTTATTCAAATGATAAATGTATATGCAATTGGAATAACTAAATAATCACTAGAATAAATGTTTGAATGATACCACAAGAAAGCTATCACATAATATATACATAAATCAATTGAAGACAAGTAATCAACAAGCACAAAATAACTTATGCAAGAGGCGGAGTGGTCAGCCAAATAGAATATGAAATGAAATCAGATATTAAGCACAATCATATTTAATTAATCTATATGAAACTTTAAGCTAATGTGATAAACAATGGATATTCAAATGATTAAGCACTAGGAATTCAAAAATCTTTGAAAGAGATTTAAGCCAAACAAGAAACAAAAGGATTATCTAATGATCAAACACAAAATAAATTGATCTCCTTATGTTAGCTTTAGGCCAAATAAGAAATCAAAGGATTATCAAGTAGTTAACTTTAAAACAAATTGATCCTCTTATGTTTCTTTTTCTCCAAACAAGAGCTAAAGGCTATGAGGTGAATGAACACAAGATAATTTAAATAACCTTGTAAACTTCAAAGCCAAGAAGAAAGAAAATAAGTATAAGAATTTAACACCTTAGAATTTCAAGACCAAAGCTATGATGCTTTCAGCCAAAGTAGGAAACACACCAAACCTTTACTTTTCCTAATCAATCTTCAAGCCAACTAAATGTCCAAGGAAAAGAGAAGAATGATGAGGAATGCCTGTACTTGAATCCCCAAGAATCTCCAAGTATTTGCTTATGCAAGGATCGGCCAAAGTGGAGAAGATGAGCAAGAGAGCAAGAGAGAATATTAGCTTTTTTGGAACCTAATTTAAGTTGAAACAAGGCTCTTAAATAAAGGAGGGAGGAGTCTGGGGTCAGTCAAAACCTGATCCAATGAGAGGAAAATTGATTATGCATCAATTTGAATTTCAAATCCAAGGAATGAAGGATCAGCCAAGGAGATCTTTAATGGGCTCCTTTACAAATTTGTTTCAAGCCAATATAGAATATTTGTTATGTGATTCACGGCTAAAGAGAGAGGGGATCCAATAGGAAATCTGGCCAAGGAGATTTTAACACGGAGGAGGGAGTTTTAAATAAAATAAATCAATGAAAAATCAGGTCAATAATTTCAGCCAAAGGAGTTTCCAAAAAATAGGAAATTCTCAAAGTAATGCATGAATCAATTTAGATCAAGGTTGATTATATTATATACTTAGTGAATGTTTAAGTAATATATAAATTTATTAAATTTAAAGAAAGTGACCGGCCCCCTAAAATTTTTCTAAAATAGATCAAATTAAAAAGGAATTATTTTGAAAAAGAGGGTTGATTTGAATTTAAATTTAAAATAACTTGTAATATATTAATTTGAATCTAAATAATTATAATTAATCATGCTTGGGACGTTCAATATATTCCATAAAATAATTGATTTGATTTAGCAAGTATATGCTATACATAAAGAAGTTTGAATTAAAGAATAATTTAAAATAATTCAAATTCAGAAATTTAAATAAATACAATTTTATAATATGAAAAATGAGAGAATATAATATGAAAATATTTTGAATGAACTTCACACATTTTATTACATAAAATACATTAAAAAATTTGAACAAAATAATCTTAAGATGAAAATGATAATGAGAGAGAAGGAAGTATAATAGGAGAGAGAATAAGAGGAAAAAGGATAATTTTAGGATAATTCAATTTTCATACACTAAAAATATAAATTAATATTATGAATGGCATGGAAATGATTTAATAAAGTTTAAATATAATTAATCTTGCTTGATCATATATTTAATATAATTTATTCATGAATTTCGTTTATACTATCCAAAATTAATAACATAATAAATAATTGCAACATAAAAAAAATAATTTTAGAATGATGAATCTAAAAATAAATGAATCATTTATTTTAATTTAGTGAGCTTTTTATTTGCCTTAATATACTAATTCCTAGAAAAATTCTCACCCAGTCTATGTCCAATAGCTTTAGCATTCTCATATAACTGAAGAATCAGGAGCTGAAGAATTTTTCCTGCATACTTGAATTTAACTTGGTTAGTAGCATTTAAACATGTGTTTTTATCATCAAAATCAATCTCATATGAGATGGGGCTCATCGAGTCAACAAATATAGGTGTCAACCATACAGACACAAACTCGCCCATAGAAGGTGGGTATTCAGGGTAGAACTCAAGCCTAACACCCCCTATAGCAGGGAGATACAAGACACTTGTTACAGGTCTCATTGCTCTCCATTGTATACTCACTTTAGGTTAAGGTGAGTTTCTTTTGTACACAATTGATATTTTTTTGTGCTCACCTTGTATCCCCTTTTCCCATATATATTATAAAAAGAGCATGGGGGAGGGGGAGGGAGGGGGGGAGGTTCCTTTTTAGGATTTGGTTGGCTTAGTTCAACGAGGACCTAAGTGAACTCTCATCCCAAAGCTCTCTCTCTCCTGCAAAGCTTTGTTCTCTCTTTCTCTCTAAGAATATAATAAAAATCTCCCATATTGTATTAAGACTACTTGAAAAAATAGTACTCATTCTCCCCATTACCTGCTATTCCTCTTTTCAGTAATCCTGCTTCCCAGGTGTCTCCTGAGGTTCTACTTTAGCCATAGATAGATTTGGATCTAACAATCTTTTAGGTGTGATGAGCGTGAATGAGGCCAAAAATTATGAGTCAAATACAATGCAAATCTAGACTTTCAATCCAATATCCTTCATATAAATGGAGTCAAATACCTAATTTGGTCACCTTGTCAAGATAGTTATTGTGCTGGTTAAAAAGAGCAGTTATTAATATTTTTTACTATTAATTTCGTAATTGGTTGGAACTAAAAAGCATGTTAGACATTGATGGAGCACTGTGGCACTCTAATGCACTGTCGTGTCAGTGGTCAAAAGTTCTATCCTTTTTTATTAAATGCATTTGCCAGCCTGTCGGTCTTTGAATAATTTTTTGACTGGCATCTTGGTGCCACTTTAGCAGCACTTTGGCATTGGTCAATCCATTTATATTATTCTTTATGTCACCTCAACATTGCGACTCTAGGCTTATAGTGCCAAAGTGCTGCCCTCTCTAGTTTTGAGACTCATGTTCCTACCTGATGGCGTTGAGGGGATGTCTCACCTACGTCTAGACCCTGAGCTTCAGGCGCCTAAGCGCCAACTTCTCGGTGCCATGGCATTGTACCTTTAGCATTAAGGTACTTCTTTTATAGTATCAAGGTGTTGTACCCTAAAAAAATATTTTTAAAAAAATTGAATAAAACACCTATATGTTCGCCATAAGAACACCATAATGGCATTCCGAGGGATGTAAGCCTAATCTCTATGTTCATGATGGGAACTTCTAAATATACTAACCTTCAAAGGGATGTAAGTCCAATTCGTATATTTCTCCATGAGAACCTCTACACCATAATGGCCTTCTAAGGGATATAAGTTCAACCCATGTGTTGTCCATGCAAGCACCCTAATAGCCTTCTAAAGGATGTAAGTCCAGTCTATATGTTCATCATGCAAACATCATAATGACATTCCAAAGGGATGTAAGTCTAACCCATGTGTTCGCCATGAGAGGACCTAACAACATTTCAATGGATGTAAGCCCTATATATGTTTGCAATGTAGACTTTGTTGAATTAATGTATAAACTTATAAATGTAGTTTATCCTTAATTCACCAAACACTTACACAACACCTCTAGTCTACTCGTGATATCTGAGATGAAACAACCCATGGCTTCTAATCAAACACTTTGAACATTACGGCTAATAGCCCTCTGATGTTTATGGATTGGAATAACGATAGTCCAGGGATGATGAAACCATGGGATCTTGATCGAGACTATCCTTTTATTTCTTTTAGACTGTCATTCACATCACACCTCTAGACACAAATTCATATCGGAGAGATATGTCTATTTCCAATATTAATTGAGAATACTCTCTTACCACTGTAAGAGGGGTACTTAACTATGAATGCTTGCGTTCATAAGAAGTAGAACTGAGATCTAAATAAATCATAATATTATATATATATATATATATATATATATATATATATATATATATATATATATATATATATATATATATATATATATATATATATATATATATATATATATATATATATATATGCCTCATGAAGAATGAAGTCCTTGAACATCCTACAAAGACAGCGCAAAGATTTGCATATGAATTTTTCTTGAGCAAACAGATTTCTACTTCTCTCCCCATATCTGGTTGGAAAAATTAAAATGTATAGTGCCATCATAGATTTAAATATTGGGTTATATTCTTGTTTAGAAGTTTAGGTTCTTGAAACCTAGTAGAACCTAACTTTAAATCTACAACTAGGTGTGAAAATATCAAATGGCCAACATGATGAATTTGATGACTATTAGGCTAGGAGAGGGATCCACTGTTAGGTTACCTCAAGCTATAATCAACGCTAATTTTGCTGGAGCCACTCTCTAGTTTGGAACAATTTCCAAAATCATCCAGTTTCTACCTGTTGGACTTATAACTGAGCCCATCACTAAGGTCATTGAAATGCCAAAGGAATTCAAGAGGCTACTGTATAAGGGAAAAGATTGAATATGATCATTCATAACGAGCCTAAGCACTTGAATGCTACGATACTCAATTGAGGATAAAACATAGCTTCTAAGAGGGGTTCTATTTTTTATAGACTGTCAAAGAAAGCTCCAACCGTGCTTGCTTAGGAGAAAATTGTACTCAGCCTAAACTAAAATTTGTCACTCCATCGGAGGAGCCTATCATCCCACAAGTTAATGCCTTTGCTCCAGGAAATAATGATCACAAAGCATCTTCCTCGGGCATCAAAATGTCTTGGAGAGCTTTGAGAAGGTACAATGCTTCTTGTATATGTGCTAGATTAATGCTTCTTGTATATGTGCTAGATTACCTGCACAAACTAAACAATAGTATGAACCATTGGTAGAAGTAAACATATTCACCAATAATAATTTCAAGCTATGCCAATGGTTCAAGAGAAATAGCTCTAGAGGAGCTTAAAGTATTCTTTCTGAGATACACATAAGTATCCCATTTCATAGGATCAACCACTAAAATAAGAGATCATCTCCTCTAAAATCTATAAAGTTTTAAAGGTAGTTAAAAACAGGAACCTTCAAAAAAAGAATCAAGGAGTTGGTGAGCCAAGTCGCAAACCTAACAAATTCCTACTCTGAAAAGAGAGGAATATTGAAAAATATTGTGCTCGCCTTGAGCAGAACTCAAGACCTCAAGGTTTATTGTTCGATGAACACTCACAACGAGCCCTTCAGTACAAAAGTATTAAATGGCCAATTGTTGGAAGGTCCCAATATTGACCTTACTTTTGGAGTGAGGACTCATCCCCCTCATCTTAGGCTTAGGAACCTTCTAGGCACTTAGATTTCTCTAGTCATAGGATACTTATAGTGATTAAGGGATCACTAAACCCAAGCCTAAAGACTTAGGAAGCATACCTTAAGCTTAGGTTATACCTTAGGACAAATAAGTCTTACCTATCCTATGGCCTAAATCAAAACCCATGCTTGTCCACTCATCCAAAACCAACCTCAAGCCAACACAACTAACCTAAATTGAATTTTGTCTCCTATCCAAGCTTTAAGCCAAATTAACTTAGCGCCTAACCTTAGTTAATTCCACCATGATCTATGGATCCAACCCAAAACCCATTCAAACAAAGACAAACCCAAATTGGTTTTCACAAAAGCACTCTAACTATTCGATAGATCATTTCAAACTCTTTCAATACTTATAATCAAACCAGTCAAATCAAATGAATCCAATTAACCCAAGTTAGCTCATTTGACCCAAAAGGTCCAAATGAGCCAAAATCTAATCAAACCCAAATCAATTACAATCAAGGCCACCAATCAACCCTAAATCCATCATTGAACCATTCTCAACATCCAATTCAATCTAATTCAACTCAATTAATCCAATTAGTCCACTTAACCCAAAGTGGCATAAATGACCAAATTTATTCAAACTTCAATATAACCCAAATTAGATTTAATCAACCTATTCAATCTCCTCTACAATGATTGTTGATCATCCTTGATTGCCTAATTGTAATCAATTGGGTCAAACTAAACGAATATGATCACTTGATCCAAGTTGACCCAATTAATTTATATGAACCAAAATGAACCAAATCTCATTCCAACTCTAATTGTTTGCAATCAATGACTCCCACCAATCATAAATTGAGTAGTGAACATGACTCAACTATCAAATGATCCTAACCAAGCCAATTTGGTCTCTTGACCTAAGTTGACCCAATTTAACCTAAAGGGCCAAATTCAGTCAAATCAAATTTTAAACCCAATTGATTGAAACCAATGCCTCTAATAAATCACAAATTGATTATTGAACATAATCCAACTTTCAATTAAACCCAATTGACCCCTTTAGCCCAAATTGACCTAAAGGGGCCGATTGAACCAAATCTTTCCCAAATCCAAATTGATTCAAACCAACACATACAATTATTCTGAAATGATCAATTGAACCTAAACCAACCCTCCACCCAATCCAATTTGGCCAATTTGACCAAATTGGTCAACTTAGCCCATTTGACCCAAATGAACTCATATGAGTAAAAATCAAATCTACTTCAAATTGAACCAAACCAATTGAACCAGTACATTCCAAATGATCATTTGAACATACCCAAAACCTTTGTTTGGCCTAATTTGACCAATTGTTCAATGTAGCCCAATTGAACCCCATTTGACCCATATGGGTCAAATTGAGCCAAACCCAACTAAACTTGGCATGACTAATCCTTGGGTCACCATGGGCTAGCCCAAGTGGACCCAACCCATGGTGAACCTGGTTTGGGTCAAAACCCTTGAACCAAGCTACCCAAATAGGATTGAATCTCCATTTGGATGGGTTCACCCACTCCGCAAGCCTTGGCAACCACTCTTAGCACTTCTTGGACACTAGGACCACTAACCCAACCTGGCCCAAGGTTGTTGGGTTCATCCTTTGGCCATGAGAGGGTGAACTCACCCATGGCTCTCCATTGGTTCACTTGGAGGAGGAGGTACGCCCTATGCGAGCCCATGCCATTGCCTCAGCCTCTCAAGCACCTCCACCTCAGCAGTCCACTACCACTTTGTGGTGTTTTATTTTTGTGTTGTGTGTTTGTGTGAGGGGATACCACGCAGATCCGTAGATGTATTCGTTAGGGTGATTGGGTATGACATTAAGGAATAACGCACTATCTCAAGAGATATAAATTACTTCTCTATAATGGACCTAATCACCTAATGATGACTCCTAAGGCATAATGGGTCTTCGGATATACCAGAGATTTTTCCCCTACTCTATATGAAAAAGTAAAGTAGGGTTTATTTAAACTGAGTTCGTTAAGTTCCTTATGGAGGTAAGCCTCCATAGTTAATTACATCCTAAGAAAAATAATCCCTTAAGAATACTCTCGATTAAAATAGATGATTGTTGTCTCCAAAGAATTCAAATATATGACTATCAAAGGATTAGTTGTATTTTTGAAAATCAAGTGGGGGAGATTAAAAGGGGAAGAGTTCTTATCGAAACCAAGGGAGATAAGTAGAGAGTGCTAATGATACTAGGAAGCCTTGTGGACACTCTAATCTATCCTATGGTTGGGCTTTATACATTTGAATTTGAGAAAGTTTATTTATTTAAATTGAATTTTTATTAAAAATCTAGGACTTATAATTCCGCCACACAAGATTGTGGAAATGCTTAAGAGATGAGGATTTATGCTTGTATCCTGCAAGGAAAAATAATGACCTTAGATCCTAAATCTAGGGAGCTTCGATGAGGGCCAAAATATGACCTAAATCTAAGGCGAAAATAGGTATTACCTCCACAAGAGAGGATAAACTACCTACCTGCTGGACTTATTACCGCATGGAGTGACAATCAGCTAACTTCTCCCACGCTTTAAATCTATGTAGATAATTCATATGCTTTGCAAGACTATTATTTATTTAGAAAAGAAATTAAGTCCTTAAACACACTCCCTAAGAGACTAGATCATGAAGGGCATGAGTCATGACTTAAATATAATGCAAATTTTGTCAAGTTTTATTTAATTTTTAGACTTTTATCTTGACACAGGCTGTAGGCTTTTGTATGCCTAAATGCATGAGAAATTAGTTGTGGGCTAAATCAGGAGAGAAAGAGGTATTTTTTCATCAAAGGCTCTTACATGTTAAGCCTTTATTCTTTGACACAGATGGTAACCTTCTCTTAGCAAAAGTGAAAGAATATGACATGCGTGATATTATACATTCAATCATCCAGCTAAGGGGTTGCTAAAAATTTTGTTATCTTGATTTAATTCCTAGGCTTTTATGTGAGATTATGAATTATTTTAAAATTTTAGTTATGAGTTGTTAATGAGATTGAAAATTTATTTTAATCCTAGGAGCCTAATCATATCCAGGCCACACAGCAATCACCAATCATAAAGAAACTATGAAAAGACATATTATTTCTAATACACAAGCTAAACAAAACATCACACAATTTTATAAAGTTATCGTAAGAGAATAAAAGGCTGATGCGATCGGGTATCGTTGTACAACCCAAAAAGAAAAGTGGGTTGTCGAGTTCTACCCTTATACATCCTAGTATAATGAAAGAATAATTACAATTATAAAATGATAAGTGTTATGGGGGTCTTCATTCTTCATCCTCCATTCTTCACTCTTCATCTTTCATTCCTTCATCTTGATTTGCTTCATTTCCTTCTTTCTTTTGGCTTTGATTGGGATGTAACTTGTTTCAAAGGTATCACATGGTATATAAGACATGATCTTATAACCAATGTTCACCCTTAATCCACATAACACTTATCCTAATCCTAATGCAAAAGTATATTAAAAGAGAAGTAAAGTAAATCTAGCTACACCTGCAAAATAAATATTAGCTGAACACACCATACAACCAAAGCAGTTATAGGAATGATTTGGACTTAGCGCCCCACACATGGGTAACCAAGTCCACCTGTCCTAACTTGGGCTATGCTTAGGGGCTAAGCATCCTGAATAGCGAAAAGCATTTATATTTTGATTACGACGACCCCTTTAAGCACAGTCCCCTGCATAAAATATGATTAGGTTAATAGTGGCCTAACATTCAGGCTACACACATACATCCTAACATCCAGTCTAAAATAATACATCAAAAAACTAAACATTCATCAAATCATGCACCGCCCTAACATAAAACTGGAAATGGTGACTTAGCCTAATGTGCATGTGTTAGAGCTTGTGTGGTATGTCCTAACTAGGCTTTAGAGTTATGTTTTGCTAAGTATGAGGGATTTAATTTATAAAGGGTTGGTTTCTCTTTAAATGGTTTAATTGGTTTGCATATTTTTTTTATTCAGTGTTTTCTTTTGTTTCATATGACCTACACTTGGCAATTAAATGTTATGAAGGGAAGAAAGAGAGGGAGAGTCTCTCTTTTATCCATACCTTAAGTAGTTTCTAAGGTAAATTGATTAATGAATTTCTTTTAGTGAATGATTCATTAGGTGTTTTAATTAACCCTAAGATTAGATTCACTATAAATAGCCATATTCAATGAGAAATGCATCTTAAGATTAATTAAAATGGATTAATATCACATAACACACACTCATCTATTTCTTTCCATTATGTATTCCATGCATATAAATAGTCCTAAGCATACCTATACATGCAATATGAATTTTAGCACACTTTGATGAATGCAAAGAAGTGTATTTTTGAATTTGGATATTTCATTTGTTAATTGAATCATGAATGCATATTTTTGTTATGTAGAAAAGAGGGATTTTTCATCCATTAGCTAAACACACATTTACATGATGTAGTGTGCTGGGATTGGTTATTTAAGTTGTCACATCCGCGTGTTGACTCAGTAGCGGCAGACACATTTTCTCTGTGGACCGTCTAATCTAAGATCGGACGACTGGGATTAAACACACGGTTTAAGCTAAGAATCACAGCGGATCTAGCTTGACCTGATCATAGCCCTCCGTTCTAATCACGATGAACGGATGATGCATGATCCTTATCCTTCGCGAGCGATGAGAGACAAACACCGTTCATCTTTCCTCGTTCAATCTGAGCTCGCCCGAGCTCGGATTGGGATCAAAACAATCTCACACCTTCGGAAGGAGGGGGGATGCGAATCCAACGGTCAAAATTGCATGGGATGAAAATTCCCTTTGAAAAAGACCAACTGAAAATTGTCTATAGCTATGGTTTTGAACAATTACCTCACCGGAGGCTATCATCGACGCTTCCAACGATAGAGGTAGCTTCGTCTAGTAGAGACGATGCCTTGTTGAAGAAATTCGGCCTTGAATTGAAGTGGGTTGCTTGGTCGACCAAGCTCCTCTTCAATGACGATCAGTCTAGATCGAAGTTGCATCTCCCATGGCTTGGAGGCTTGGGAAACGGTTCAATTGAGCTCAACGAGGTGTGGTGAGGGTGTGGGTCAAAGGAGTTAGGGTTTGATGAAGTGAGGAAGGAGTATTGCTTGAGGGAAGGTTGTCATGTTTTGGCTTGCTCACGGGAATGGTGATGGCCAAACGGAGAGGGCTTGGGGATTCTTGGATTTGCTTTGAGGGAGTTCAGAATATGCTTAGGGACTTACACCAGTTGATTCTTTATGAAATTGGCTTTGAATTGAGGGGGGTATACCCCTCAATTTATCATCATTGATGGACGGGAGTGTGCACACATTTTTCCCTGGCTCGCCGCCGCCCGGCTGCCAGAGTTGTTTCCATCATGGTCAGTCCGCACGCAAGGGATGGGAGGAGTCATGGGGAGCTGCCATGGATCCATTGTGCCAAGTTCCCATGGGTTTGATCCAAAGGGTTCTCGATTTGGGTTGGAGGTGAGTCAACTCACCTCCTAAGGGTGGATTAGGTGGGCTAGGTGTGTCATGGGAAGGCTCCTTTGAGTGAAAAGGAGCTGTCATGGGGATGGGCAAGTTGACTTTAGCCTTGATCCATTGGGTTTAAGGTTCAAATCCTATGGTTTGATGGCTAATTCCCTTGGTGGGGTCCACATGGATTTTAGGCTGATTTGGGAGTGAAGTAGGGCATGCTTGGGTCAAGTTTGACTAAGCCCTAGGGTCCCATAAGTTGTTTTGGAGGGATTTGTCTTTATTTGGTCAAAATGAGTTTATTTGGGTTAGGTTAGGTTGGGTTGACCAATTGGACAAATTGGGTCAAACCAAGGCTTGGGTTGGGTTCATGTGATGATTTGGGATGTTTTGGTTTAATTAATTTGGATTGGTTTGGCTTAAGTTTGAATTTGACTCATTTGGATTCAAAAGGGTCAAATTGGTCAAGTTGACCAATTTCACCAAATTAGGTTAGGTTAGGTGTTGAGTCAAGTTTAATTGATTAATTAAAAATGATTGTAGACTTTGGTTTGGTTTAATTTGGAATTAATTTGAATTTTGGTCAATTTGACCTTTTAGGCCAATTTGGGCTAGGTTAGGTCAAGTTGACCAATTGGTCAACTTGGGCTCAATCATGGCTTTGGTCAAGTTCAATAAGTGATTTGGAATGAACTTGAGCCATTGGTTGCAATCAATTTGGATTAAATTATGATTTGACTCATTTTGGCTTTTTAGGCCAATTTGGGTCAACTTAGGTCAAGTGACCAATTAGGCTTGGTTTGGCTCAATTGATGACTTGGTCATGTTCAATCATTGATTATGAATGGGTTTGGATCAATAGTTTCAATCAATTTGGCATATGGTGGATTTTGGCTAGTTTGAGTTTCATTTAGGCTAAGTGTTGACTTGGTCAAAGGTTAGGTTTGACTTGGTTTGACCCAATTCAAGATGGTTGATCACCCCATGATGATTGTTGATCATGATTGAGATTTAGATGGGCTTGGTTCAATCTAATTTGGGTTGTATTAGAACTTGGCTCAAAAAGATTCTTTAGGTTAATTGGTTTGATCAAGGCTTGATTCAAGTTTGGTTGAACTCACATATGTGTTTAGGATTGAAATATAATTCCAATTGTACTTGGTTTGGAGCCAAATGGGTTTTGGATCATATGACAATTTCAAGTCATAAGGGTCAATTTAGGTTTGATTTGGGTTGACTTGGTTTTGGCTTGATAATGGTGGTTTATGTTTATATTTGGATTCATGATTGTGAGAATGATTGAATCATGAAGAAATCCATAGGTTTTGAGTTGATTTGGGTTTCATTTAGCCAAGTCCAAAAGTTTAGCTAAAAGGGTTAAAATTGTGAATTTTGTTTGATTTGAGTTTGGTTTTGGTCATTTGTTACGTATTACTATTTATATTTGTGAATATAATAATTGAAGAATAAATTTAAAAAATCATTAACGTTTGGAAGCTTAAGGATGTAGGTTGAAAAAGGCTAATTTGGGTTTTGATTTAGTTTGATTTATTTTTGGTCATTGGAGGGTGGGTTTCATTTATATTTATGTATATAAATGGAGGAATGATTGATTTATAAAGAAAACAACCATGTTTGAGTTGGATTGAAGGAATTTTGGCTAAACATATGAAGGTGGCTCATATGGCTTAGGAAGAGATTTTTTTTTTAGAATTTGGAATTTAGGGTTGATCATGGATTTTAATCATTTGCAATCTAGAATTGACTTGTGATTTGGAATTTGATTTGAGTTTGGTTTTGATAATTTGATAAAATCAATTGGGTTGGGGTTGATTTGGATTTGGTTAAGGATAAAATCAAAAGGGCTTATGAAGAGATTTTGGGGTTTAAATTTGGTGATGGATTTCAATCATTGGATAGTTGGATTTTATTTTGGAATTTGAATTTGAATTTGAGATTTGGTTTTGAAAGAAGGAAGCAAGGATCGAGTTTAGGCTATAGGGTAGGCATGTTTTCCTAAATCCCTAAGGCACAACCTATTCCTATGGATAACTCTTTTAAGTCTCTAGGGTTAGGTTAAGTGTTCACCTAATCACTAAAAGTGTCTTAAGGCTAAGGAACTCTTAGTGTCTATAAGAGTCCTAGACCTATGATGAGGAAGTTGAAAGCTCACACCAAAAGTGAGGTCAACACACCTCCGACCACCTACCCCGACCGGACGACTATCAAAGGTCGAGCCAATCTCATCCCTTGGTTTACTTGGGGAGGAGAGTATACTCCTCCCCATCCATCCAAACTTCATAGAGAGCTTCCTCAGAGTATTCCGAGCAGTCCTAGACCCTTCCTTGAATTCGTAGTTCTCTCCATCGCTAGTGAGACCAATCATCGATCGAAATCGAGAACCCCATCCATTCAACCTCACCAAAACTCCATCATACTCAAATTAACTCTTCCCACACCTTCCCCTCACTCCGACAAGATGAAACGAATCGATCCCCGATCGATTTGATCACCAGAAGGCACTCCAAGACCAACTCCGGTGAGCTTTGCAGTGGCGCTTGGTCCATAGAGGAATCGTCGGGGAGACAGCTCAAGTTCTTCTCAACAGGGCTTAGTCTCTTCAAGACGAAGCTACCTTAGTCGATGGACTATCGGCCTCTAGCTCCGACGAGGTAAAAATCTAGCAAATTGTAGATTTTTCCCTAGGTGTTGGTCTTTTGTGAAGTAAATTATGATTGCACGTGATTTCCACCATATGATCTCCTTAGATCTCCTCCCCGCACATTTTGAAGTTGATCCCATCATCTTACGAGCTTCGGCGAGCTCAGATCAAGCGGTAGAAGGCGGACGGTGTTCATCTTCCGACGCTCAGGGGACGACGGATCATAAGTCGTCTGTTTCATGTGATTAGAATGGACAGCTGTGATTTAATCCATTAGATTTTTTTTATTTAATCCATTAAGAACCATAGGATTAATCTCCGCTGTCCAATCCGAGATCGGATGGCGGGGGCAGCGCATGGCGACTTCCCGCGTCAGACATTTTAAATAACCTATCTCATGTCGTCACGTGGAAAGCACTGCCACATCAGCTTTCGCGTGGCGCCGATGGTTTAGGATGTTAATTAAGTGATTAAAATGTGATTAAATTGCCAAAACTTTAAAAATTCATAACTAATTATCAAAAAATCTAAACAATATGAATAAACCCATTTTGGAAAGGGTAAATAGAGGAGAATTTAATAAAAATAAAATCTCCAATATTTGGTTAATGAATCGTATTTAATTATGGTTTGAAGTTTAGGCTAATTATCATAATTAAGGTTTAATTATTCGGCCAATTAATCTTAAATTTGATTAGTTGATTCTATGCGATGTTCTTTGCCTTTCATAATTTTCTTGGGATTTATTGGCCATGTAATTTGAAGAATTTGAAATTTTAATCCTAATTGCCCTCAATTAATTTAATGTTTACTAAAATTGTAAACAGTAAATAATTAAATGGTTAATGATGATTAATCATTATTAATAGTGGCAATGATGAAGAGAAATAATTAGGACCTCTATCTTAATTATTTTCCTAAATTTATTTCCATAGGAGGATTAATTAATGCATATGTGAATTAAAAAAAAATAAGTAAATTAATGGTAAAATCAAATCAAATAAAAATGATGATTGGTTCAGATAATTCAAACTCAATTCATGGGTTTTCCTTTATGTGTTTAATAACATAAAGATTATTAAGGGAATTTTGGTTAACCCATGGGTGTGAGAAAATCATAAGAGTACTTAGTTTAGATTCTTTCTTAATCTAATTAACCTTAAGCATGAGCCTAATTACATTAGGTCCCTTTAGGAGCATTGAAAATTTTAATTTTTCATAAGCATATCATTAGAGGCTCATGATTAAGTAGTTAATTAAATTAAAGAGGCATAGGGAAGGGTAATTAAATTGATTGCTTAATGACTTGAACTTAATCAATCTATAAAATTTACTTAATTATTCTTCTTTAAACATAATAATTTACCAACATGGGATGGGGACAATAGTAATTGTCTTTCTCCTCTTTAGGTTTTAATGACTTAAAACATCAAAATCAAATTCCATAAGAAACATTGGTTATTCTTAAAGGATATTATTTGACTTGATTGTCTTTAGGAATTAATGTGATTGAATGTATTATATGGTAATGTTTAATCATTCCTTTTCAATCATTTTAAATTTGTATGCCATTTGTAACATGTATTCATATTTTCAAATAAAAGAATCAAATGAATATAGTTATATATGTATAAGTTGCATGTGTTGAATTAATCCTATTATATGGCATGACTATTATCACAAATAAATCTCAAATTATTTTTAAAATTATAAACTAATGATAAAAATTTAAATTGATTTTGGCCATGAATATTCTATATGATTTACATTCACTTATAGTTTAAACATATTAAAGGATTATTTATTTTCATGATTCATGTGTGTTTTTACATGTGTTTGAATGTTAGTAAGTATATAATCTGGACATCTCAGGAACACGAGGCTTTAAGTAGCCCAAAGAGATCTTAGATTATCTCACTTTCCTGGTTTAATAATGACACATACTTACTTAGTTTCATTCATATGTGTACATGTGCTAGAATTTGGATAGAGCTTTACTTTACATGAGTGAATAATTTGCTAATATACAATCTTTTGCATGATTTTCATCCCAATGTTAGTGTATACAATTATATGTATTTAAGATAGCAAGTATATAGTTTGGATATCTTGAAAATATGAGGCTTTAAGTAGCCCCAAGGAGGTCTTAGATTACCTCACTTCCTTGATTTAATAATGACACGTACTTGCTTAAACCTCTAATACATGTGAATGTATACTTAGCTAGAGAATAGAATCTCTATTTTCTATCAAAAATACATACATTAACAATCATTCAAGTGTGCTAAAAATACACATATTTACATTACATGTGTAAGTATGTTAAATTCAATAGCATATGCATATTATTGATGATGAAAAGAAATAATGTAATATTATCCATGTGATATTAATTTAATCTCATTAATCTTAAGATGTCTTTCATATTTGAATAAGATTCTTTAAGATTAACCCAAATTTAGGATTAATAAAATATTTAATAAATCACTCACTAAAAGAAACCAAAAATCATAACAACATGCTTTTAGGAAATAACTTATGGTAGAGATGAAGAGGGTCAAACCTCTTTCTTCTCTTTATAACAACTTAATGCTAAGTAAATATTAAGTGAAACAAAAGAAGACATGAATTAAAATCCGCCAATCCTTTTAATAACTTGAAGTGAAACTTCCCCTCATGTGTAATTTGAACATTCCAAAATCCTTAAATAATCATAAACTTAAAGCTTAGCTAAGACATACCACACCAAACCTTGACACACACATTAGAATACTAAGTTACCACTTCTAGCTCTAAGTTAGGATGGTGTATATTATGATGTTATGCTTTATTTTGTGATGTAATATTTTAGAATGAATGTTAGAATTATTTATTTGTAGATTGAATGTTAGGCGACTATTAGCCTAATGATATTTTTTTATAGGGGATTATGTTAAAGGGGCTGCTGAAATAATGAAAACTAAATATAAATGCTATTGCTTGTAGGTTTCTTATGACCCTAAGCATAATCCATATTAGGACAGGTGGGCTTAGTTACCCATGTGTAGGGTGTTAAGTCTAAATTTATAGAATATAACTGCTTAGTTTATATGTTTATTTAGCTAACATTTATTTTTTAGGTGTATTTAGATTTTAATTTTCATAAACATGCAATTTTGTAATTGGAATTAATATTAGTGTTATAGGGTTTAGGATGAAAAGTGGCTAGAAGGCAAAGACATGGGAGGCCCTATGAAGCCTTGAGTAAATCAAACTAAAGGAAGAAGAGTGAAGGAAAGATGAAGAATGAAGACCCCATAGCATCTATTTAATTTTAATTATAATATTTTTTCATAATCCAGGTTGTACAAGGGTAGAGCTTGGCTACCCAATTTCTTTCTTTTTTGGGGTGTACGATGGTACCCAGCTGCACTAGCCTTTTATTCTTTCATGAAATCTATGAATGTTTGATTAATGTGTTTAACTTGTGCAGTAGAAATGACATGTCTTTCATAGGTTTCTTAAAGCTTGATGATTGAATGTGTGGTTCGGATGCGGTAGGCTTTTTAGGATAAAATTAATTTTTCTACTCCTACTAATAAACTCCAAACTAAATTATAAATATAATTTATAACCTCACTTTAAAGCCTAGGTTATAATCGAGATAATTAAAAGATTTAGCAATCTCTTATCTAAATGAGGTATGTTATAACAATCATGAATATCATCTTATTTTGCTCTTGAATACGGAGGGTCTCCATTCTTTCACGATAGGGGAATGGTTGACCTTTGAGGGCATCCCTTGTAGTGGAGAACACCTCTTCCCTCTGATTTAGCCCATAATCTAATTTCATCATGTATTAGGCATAATTATCCCAAGCCTTTGCCCAAATGAATGTGTCAAAATGGTGTAAAAGATTGCAAATTTTGCATTAGTCTAAGTTATGCTTTCATGCCAATCATGATCTAGTCTCTTAGGGAGTAAGTTTATGAATCTAGTTTCCCTTCCTAATTAAATAATAGCATAGCTATCTTGCACTTATATAAGATCATCCTACATATATAGTTTTAAAGCGTAGGAGGAGTTAGCTGACAGCCACTCTGGGCAATTGTAAGCCCAGAAGACTCAGGATGGGTTTATCCTCTCTTTTGAAGATAAAGCAATATTTATCATTTTATGATTAGACTTAGGTCGATCTTTTAGCTTGTGCTAAAACATCCTAGATTTATGATCTGAGGCTATTCATTTCCTTCGGGCTATGAGTATAAGTCTTCACCTTTTAGGCATTTTCATAATCTTGTGTTGATGGATTATAAACCCTATCATTCTAATAAAATTTCAACTAAAATACAAATAAACTCTCTCTTTCAAATATATAAAGCCTTATTATAGGATAGACTGGAGCACTTACTAGGCTTTCTAGTATCATGAGGGCTTCCTACTCATCTTCTTTTGGAATTTGTGATTAAGTCTTTCCACTTGAACTTTCCAACTTGATTTCCAAAAATGTCAAACCCTTTGATAGTCTAGCCTTGAAATCTTTGGAGATATTTATTGATGACTTTAATCGAGAGTTTTCTTAAGAAATTCCTATCTTCTAGGAAGTAATTAACTATGGAAGCTTGCTTCCATAGGGAACTAAAGAACCCATCATAAAATAAACTCTATTTTACTTTTTCATGTAAAGTGGGGGGAAATATCTCTGGTATATACGAAGATTCATCTGCCTTAGGAGTCCTTATTAGGTGATTAGGTTTATTATAGGGTGATGCTTCCATCTTTCGAGATGGTACATCATATCTTAATATTGTATCCGATCACTTCAATAAGTACCTCCTAAGATCTACGTGGTGTCCCAACGACTCCAAATTAAAAAATCACACCCAACAACCTTTAACGAAAAGGAATATCAATCATCTCATCTTAATCCATATAGTGAAAACTAGGGTGTCACATCTAGGATGTGTTCCTAGAGATCCATCACTAGGAGGTCCCGATCAATCTGGGTAGCTAAAGAACCCTAGGTCATCAAGAACAAAATAATCCAAGCTCAAGAAATGATGAAAATGATAAATCACCTATCATCAATTGGAAGCATCGATCCAAAAATGGCTATCCAATAGTCAATGATGTGGATAATCAACTCTTTTGGGAAGGGGATGAATTCTTGATTAATGAAGAACAGGAAGCTCCTAATTCCTAAAATAATGATAATATCGACTACATATGAGTTGAGGTTGTTCACATGCTTGATACACATTTATGAAATAGAAACTTTATACCTAAACATCTAAATGAGGAACAACATTAGGAGGGCCTAAGTAACCAAGTGCCTAAAAGTGAAATTCGATTGGAGATTGAAGAAACTGAAGAACGAACTGATGTTGTAACGAGATTACAATGACAGATGGGTTCTCAACTCCAAAGAAGAGACTAAAAAATCAGTAATCATCTTGATGAGATGAGTGGGCTAATTAAAGAGCTATTCAATTAGCTTAACTTAATAACAACTACAACACAATAAGTAACTCCAATAAATCCTTTAAAGGCGATCAACCCAAAGGCTTAAACTTGGGGTATGCAAAATGCTTCACCCATTTTGTCAATGGATTCAATGCAAAGGAAAGAACCTGCAGGAGAAGTTATATTAAATGCTCACCAAGAGATTGATACCATCACAAAATCCCAAGTAGAGGATCTCATTCAAGCAGTCATTGCTTTAGAGATTGCTGAACAATTAGTTGGAAAAGGGCGACCATATCTGACTGAATATGACCAAGTACAATATCCCAAAGAGTATAAAATTCAACGCCTTTTTAGGCATGAAAAATCCATGATAACATCTAGCTCAATTCAAGGCTACAAGTGGGAACACGGGATGAAATGATGCTTTACTACTCCGACAATTCGTCAGCAGTCTTATCATTACAACATATGAATTGTATGCTGAGTTGCCTAATGACTAAGTAAAAAAAATTTACACTCTTTGTCAAGAGATTTATAGGAGCAACTAAGAAGGGAATGATTACAGACCTCGATCTAGAAAAGAGAAGAAATTTTGAGAGTGATATAAAGTATATTATAAGATGGAGGAATCTAAGTTGAAATATGGTTAACGACTCACAAAAAATTATGTAGTAGAGCTCTTGATAAGGAATATTGATGATCAGATGGCTCGATACTTAGCCATGGCCATGACAAATATATTATAAGAATTGTTGGATCATGTAGCCAAGTTTGAGAGGCTTTCCAAGCAAAAGGGCCTTAGCATAGGCTATAACAATAATTTATCTGTGAAAGGAAATCAACCTAAGTCCTATGATTTAAAGAAAAATGATGCGAATACAACATTCGCATTTATAGTTGATAAAAAAGAAAATGGAGGCGAAACAAACTCGTGACAAGTGGCAAAACCCTTGGAGGATAAGAAAAAAGGTCTTACCCTCCAAGAGAATACGACTAAGTATTATTCACTTAAAAGAGAATGTACTACTAAAATCTTCAAACATGCTTTCAAGTTTGGATTGCAATTGCCAGAACCATGTTGACCGGATCAAGTAGACAAAGTCAACGATCCCAACTATTACCAATTCCACAAACTTATAAGTCACCCAATTGAAGACGGTTTCATCTTCAAAGATTGGGTAGAAAAGATTTATCAAAATGGGGAGCTCACTCTATCTAACTGTGTATTTGTACATCCTAAAAAGAAAAAAGTGAATATTTTCATAGTACCCACGAATTAGAATACAAAAAATAAAGATATCGAGCCAATCGAAATGTAGAATGTAGATAATAATAGAGGCAAAGCCCCACTAGCAAGAGAAGAAGGTGGTTGGGAGACCTTCATCTCAAAGAAGACTAAAAGAATTATCAACACATTTTAGCCATATAGGGCATTCGACAGAAAAATTTAGTGAAACATGAAATAGATCCGAGAATATTCTTGCTCAATAGGGGCCAATTTTTATATAATGTAAAGAAGTAGATGAAAACTAACAAGGCTTCTTTGTTAAAACCTCATAAATCTAAGGTGATGTGAAAACCTCAAAAACTAAAGTTTGAGACATAAAATATGATTTACTCTTTGGATGAATATGAGCAACCTCTATGAAAACCAATTAAGTTGGAGGAGTACATGACTCACTTGCAACTTGACATGAGAAATCCTGGAGAAGAGGTTTCAAAAAAAATGTGTGAGGTCATAAGCGTACATGAAAATTCTAATTTTTGAAACTAAAGAGAGGCATGTCACTTGAGTACAATGGAGACTGATTCTGAGGAAGATCTATGCATTCCCAAAGCAAAGCCTGTCAAAAGAAAGTTTAAATCAGGCTCAAAGAAGCTGTGTCCTCAGCTAGGTAGCAGTTCTATGAATCTTGAAATCTCTAAAATTCTAGAGAAGCATAGAGTTTAGAAACTTTTTTTGATAAAGAAGATTTCACAGAAGAAGTAACTCAAATCCAATTAAGGAGTGGAAAGCGAATGTCTCCACCAGCATAGAGAAAAGCTAGGGATAAAGGAAAAGAAATTCAAATTAATGAAGATATCTTACCCCCACCACTAGCTAAACCTCAAAAGATTACCAAAATGGGAGTAGAATATAATGTTCTGGCCCATTTACATAAGATATAAGCTTTATTAAATATCTATGATCCTCTCATATTATCCAAAGATATACGCGAGACATTAATTAAAGCCTTGCAAAATCTAGAATAGTTTGAAACTTTCTTTGTTGAAGAGAGGATGAAAGAGGACTTAACCTCTGAAAACTCAGTAACCAAGCCATTTAGTGATGATGACCTATTGTTAGGGACGATCGAACACAATCGACCCCTTTATGTTACAGCTAAAAGTAATTCCACCTGTATAAAAAGAATATTAATTAACTCAGGTGCTTCAAGCAATCTCTTAACAGTTAAGACACTTAGAACATTAGCTTTAGATGCTCTCTATTTGAATAAAAGTACAATATTTCTACAAGGATTCCTTGAACAAGTGTAAAAAAACCTTAGGACCTATCATCTTGCCCACACACTTCAAGAAACTATATACATAAGTTAAATTTCATGTGATTGAAGTTAGTGTCTCATACAAAACACTCCTCGATAGGTTGTAGATTCATGAATACAATATTGTACCTTTAACACTCCATCAATTCATGAAATGCATTCAAAATGGTGAAGAGTGTAGAATTGATGGTGATATGAATTCTTTCTTAATACATGAAATCAAGATCTATGATGATGCCAAGTATTTTATGCCTAAGAAAGTAAGAGATGGCAACTTTCAAAAGCAAATGACACTACCTATTAAAACAATATTTTAGGATGATGATTTGAAGAGCAAAAATACTAATGAATCAAACTAACACATGGTAATTCCCCACCTTGGTAGTGATATTGAGGATGATGAAGAAAAGTTGGTACTTTATTAACCTAAGAAAGCCTCAGCTAGTCAATAGAAAGGAGAGATAATACTAATGAAATAGCAAAATAATTAGAGAAAACTCATGTTTCTCTAATAAGGGTACCTAAATCTCAAATTTCTAAAAAGGCTATGAAAATAACTACAATACCAAGGGCACATATAAAATCTTTAATAACTTCAAGGAAAAAGGAAATAGAACAGTTGAAAACTTTCCATCCCTTTTAGAAAAGGTTACAATAAATGTGGGATCTTTTCTACAAAATTGAAGAGAGAATTGTAAATCCCACACAAGAACTATTTGAGGAAGATGATTTTGAAGAAGAAAATATTTCAATAATTATTCCTCAGCACTTCTCACTAGCTCTAAAAAGGCTGATTGAGAACAATGTTCAAATTATACAATCAAGTATACAAGTTTGAGTGTTTAAGAAGCTTTGGCGAGGGGACAATGTCCAAAATTCTATAGAATATGTAAAGTTCACTACATGGGGATTGTGATATATTCCTTCGACATCTCTCTCAACAAGCTCATGCTATGTTGTATCCAAAAAAGAAGAAGTTTTTTTTGAAGCTACAAAAGTGCAAAAGAATATTTCATATGAAAATGAAAATGTTCCTGAAGATTAATTAATAATTGAACTCAAAGAGCCCCCGAAAGAATTCAAAGAAGGAAATCAAGCTATTATCGATGAACTTTAGGAAATTAATCTCGGTACCGAAGAAGAGCCTAGGCCAACCTTTATTAGTGTTAATCTCACTTCATAAAAATTAGAGGAATTAAAGGCACTACTTTGCAAATACACAGGCTATTTCACATAGAATTATAGTGAAATGCTTGGCTTATCGCCAGACATGACTATACATAAACTTGCCATTAATCCTAATATATCATCTATAAAGCAAGCACAACGATGAATGCGATTAAAAATTGAAGAGAAAGTAAATGCTAAAACTAAGAAGCTTATCAAAGCTGGATTCATCAAGGAAGAGAAATATGCTGACTGGATCGCCAATATTATTCCAGTAAGAAAAAAGAATGGGCAAATTTGTGTCTATATTGACTTCAGAGATTTAAATAATGCATGCCTTAAGGATGTCTTCCCCTTACCCAATGCAAAACTCATGATATATAACACATCAAACTATGATATGTTATCCTTTATGGATGATTCATCAGGCTACAACTAGATTAAGATGGCTCCAAAGGATAAAAGCATACTTCCTTCCATACTTCAATTGGCATTTATTGCTATAAAGTGATGTCATTTAGCTTGAAAAATGCTAGAGCTACATACCAAAAGGTAATGACCACTTTGATGATTTGATACATAATTATGTAGAGTGCTACTTTGTCAAAAGAAAGACTCAAAGTGAGCACATAAATGACTTAAGAGTTGCATTTGAGAGGATTTGAAATATCAACTTAAATATGAATTCTTTAAAATGTTCATTTGGCATTGCTTTTGGAAAATTTCTATGCTTTATTGTGTGCTATAGAGGAATTGAAATTGATTCCTCTAAGATCAAAACAATAATAGAAATGCCATCGCCTAAAATCTTGAAGCAATTATGATCACTACAAGGCAAGTTGGCTTACATTAGAAGGTTCATTTCGAATCTTTTAGGGTGATGTTAACCTTTCACTCGATTGATGAAAAAAGAATGTACCAATTTATATGGGATGATACTTGTCAAGAAGCATTCGATAGAATAAAATAATATCTATTACATCACCCAATTTTAGTGACACCATTAACAAGAAGACCGTTTATATTATATATAATAGCACTAGAAGAATTGCTTGGAGCACTGCTAGCTCAAAACAATAAAGAATGGAAGGAGAACACCCTCTACTATATAAGTCGACATTTAATTAGAGCTAAAATATAATACTCTCCTATTGAGAATCAATGTTTGGCATTGATATTTGTTTCTGACAAACTGCATCACTACATGTTATTACACAATATAACTTTGATATCCAAAGTTGATCCTCACAAATTCTTGATGACTAGGCCTACCCTAACAGATCTCTTAGCTAAATGGGTAGTCTTACTACTCCAATTTGACATAACATATGTCCCATAGAAGGTTATAAAAAGGCAAGTTCTAACTGACTTTCTAGCTGCTCATCCTCTACTGATAGATTCACCACTGAATGATGAATTACCTAATGAGCAGATCTTTAAAGTAGAAGAAGTACAACAATCATCAGAATGAAAGCTTTACTTTGATGGGCTTCATCAATAAAGTTAGTTAAACCACCTAGTTTACCTACAATATATGTTAGAATTGGCTTAATATTTGTGACACCGCAAGATGGTATACTTCGATATTCATATAGCCTCATTGAACCTCAAACTAATAATGAGGCCAAATATGAAGCATTAATTGCAGGTCTAGAGCTAACAATTAACAATAAAATTATGAAGCTTCATGTTTATCGAGATTTTTAACTTATAATCTGACAAATAATTAAGACTTTCAGAATAAACAAACCTAAATTAGTGCTCTATAATAATCACATTTTAGAGTTTCTAAAATAAATCCCTAAAGTAATAATGATAAGGGTGTCACATCGGGATAATGGTAAGGTTGACGCATTAGTTTAAATTAGCTAAAACAATGATTAACCCTCAAGAATAGCCATTTATAATAATAGTCCAAAGCACGCTAGCATTAGCACTAGCCTTCCTACAAGCTTTTAGAGCTAAAGAAAAGTGATATATTTCAATAATAATAAGTTAAGATGACTGATGGTAACCATTCATCATCTATCTTAAAGAAGGTGGATTACCAAAAGATAAATCAAAGGTTTATGAAATTTCATAAATAGTGTTATGATATACTTTTGTAAATGACACTGTATATCGATGATCATTTAACCAAATATGGATGCGATGCTTACCATCAGATGAGGCCAAGATGGCAATGGCTGAAGTTCATGAAATGTTATGTGGTGCACATCAATTTGGTCCTAAGATGAAAATAAAAATTAAGTGAATGGGTTATTACTAGACTAGCATTATTTAAGATTGCATTGAACATGCTACAAGATATCATCAGTGTCAAATACATGTAGACACATTGCATAGACCACCTAATGTCTTCCACCAACAATGACATCATAAAAAATTGAAAGTTAGGAAGCTAATATAATTAGTCTAATAGACCCTCCATTATCTAGTGGACATCATTTCATTTTGGTTGCACTGATTACTTTTTAAAATGGGTAGAAGCAATTCTATTAAGAGAAGTTAAACCAAACAATATTATAAAATTCTTTCAAGACCACATCGTCTACCAGTTCGGAGTATCTCAAAGAATTATATCTAATAATGGCACTAGCTTTAAGAATGCCAAAATCTATCATTTCATTGAGAAATATAAGATAAATTGGTGATATTCTTCCATATATAATTTAAATGCCAATGGCCTCCTAGAGGCATTCAATAAAATGTTGGTTAAACTCCTCAAGAAAAATCTATCTAAAAATAAAAGGGAATGACATGATAAATTTATATAAGCTTATGAGCATATCACACTACATAGAAAACTACCACGCAAGCAACACCATACTCATTAGTTTTTGGAGTACAAGCAATACTTTCACTTGATGTAGAAATACCTTCACTCCATATACCAGTCAAGAATGGACTTATAGTGGAAGAAAATATTTGAATATGACTTGAACAGTCGGAAGCTCTAGATGAAGTTCGACTACAAGCTCAATAAAATCTAGGAACATATAGAGCAAGGATGATCGTATGGTTCATCCAAGAAGTTTCAAAATAGTTGAATTAGTGCTAGTGCATAGAAGGTCTATCATTTTCCATCAATGAGTCAGTGGAAAGTTTGATCTGAATTGGGAAAGACCATATATTATTGAAAAAGTGTATGGAAGGGGAGTTATCAACTCATTGATGCAAAAGGCGTGATACTTATGCCCCCTATAAATGGATAATATCTCAAAAGATATTATGCATAACTATTGAAGATGTTATTCCTTATAAAAATAATAGTCAAAATTGACTCTAAATTTATCGATCAAAATGATTAAATACTATCAGTATTTGAGATCGAGAAGAAGACTTCCATACTAAACAGAAATTCCCCTATAAATAGGGACAATTTTATATTTCTTACAAAGTAAATAAAATTTTCCATCAAAGAGAAACCCCATCGATTCAAGGGAATCTTAGATCTATCATGTCTAAAGGGATCAGATCTAAACCTAATTTATATCTATTATGTCCAAAGAGAATAGATCTAAACATGAATTTGGATCTACCATGTCTAAAGGGACTATATCTAAATCAAAATTTAGATTTATCATGTCCAAAGGGATCGGATCTAAACCTAATTTAGATCTATCATGTCCAAAAGGGCAGATCTAAACATAAAATTTAGGTCTATCATGTCCAAAGGGACTTGATCTAAATACAATTTAGATCTATCATGTCCAAAAGGTCTAGATCTAAATATAAAATTTAGATCTATCATGTCTAAAGGGATTGAATCTAAACCTAAAACTTAGATCTATCATGTCTAAACAAATTAGATCCAAACCTAAATTTAGATCTACCATATCCAAAGGGGTCAGATCTAAACTTAAACTTAAATCTATCATGTCCAAATGGATTGAATCTAAACCTAATTTAGATTTATCATGTCTAAAGAGACTAGATCTAAACATGAATTAGATCTACCATATCCAAAAGGGCTAGATCTAAACCAAAATTTAGATCTATCATGTCCAAAGAGATCGAATCTAAACATGAATTTGGGTCTATCATGTCTAAAAGGACCAGATCTAAACCTAAAATTTAGATCTATCATGTCTAAAGGGACCAAATGAAAACCTAAAATTAAGGTCTGTCATGTTTAAAGGGGCCAAATCTAAGCCTGAATTTAGATCTACCATGATCAATGGGACCAGATCTAAACCTTAATTTAGATCCACCATGTCCAAAGGGACCAAATCCAAAATTCAAACATAAATCCAATATGTCCAAAGGGATCAAATCTAATATGCCTAAAAGGGCTGAGTTTAAATATAAATCTAGATTCAACATGTTCAAAATGAACTGAATCTAAAAACAAATCTAAATCTTTCAAGTCTAAAAAGGATTGAAAATATATGTAAAACAGAGACATTATGAAAGCCCAAAAGACTAAAGAAAAGCTCATAACCACATCTCACTCACAG
The DNA here is from genome assembly GCA_021442155.1 of Cymbidium sinense. Classification (NCBI taxonomy): domain Eukaryota; kingdom Viridiplantae; phylum Streptophyta; class Magnoliopsida; order Asparagales; family Orchidaceae; genus Cymbidium; species Cymbidium sinense. The sequence continues at coordinate 24,793,941 of CM038229.1, forward strand.
ATTCGGATATTATTGTCTTTCTATAAGGTCTATAAGATTTATATGCTTCCATTTTTTAGATTTGATACAATATTTGTGTGAAAAAGGCTAGATGATATGTCTCCTAATGATCCCACTAAGGAGCATATATGGGCCATTATTGAAGTTTATGATCCACACTGTTCAACAAGACTACGGGATCATCTTCATGGCATCAAGATATGTTGATGGGCAAAGACATTTATGAGGATTCATTTGCTTGATCATCCGACATTCTGCTCTTTGATTCACAACTCCCATCAGAGTATGATCCTGGTGATTGAGTGATTAATTTAAAGTTGAGACACAATCACGATGTCCCTCTAGAGCGAGTCACATATCAACTTAGCTGAAGGGATCAAGATGTACTTAGCTGCCACAAATAATGCTCCTTTATAGTGTACCATCCAACTGATACTACATAAAGATGCATAAGATTGGGACCCAAAGTTAATATTTAGACACCCCGCCTATCAGCTATAGGGGTCATAATTTATAGATGCATGGTGATATTCTTAAGAGAGCTGGGATATATTATGCCATTTATGCATCACTCTTTGACTATATCCATCTTCCTTTGACCTGGATCTGTGGCATAGTAGAGCATTGGGATAGGACCACCACTACTTGCTGAATTGGTCCACATGAGATGACAATTACTTTGGTAGATATGTAGGATATGGAAGGACTCCCTATTTTAGGCATTCCATGTGAAGAGTGCATCCCTCCAGATCATGAGCTCTTTCAGCGTTAGTTAGTTGGTCAGCAGAGGAGAGGAGGTCATGTATATTGTTCCATCCTTCATCATGTTCTAGCTCACTACTAGATGTTGTTCAGAGAGTGGAGAGTGTGCCATAGACAACATGGTACTATTACTCTCAATGTATGGCTTGAGAGTTTTTTTGTCTAGCAGTATGCTTGCCTCATTCTAAATGATTGATTGATCCATTTGATATTAGCTTTCATTCATCTGAGGAGTCCTCCTGCACTAGATTTGAGCCCAAAGGGAGAGTCAATTTTTGACATATTTTAGCATGAGACATCGATGAGGGAGTTGCTGGGCTCATTACATATTACGTTAATTTATATTCCTGTGGTGATATTCTTCCACCATTATACTCTCTTGATGGATAATTTCTCATGGTGAGAGGATTGCACTAGCACCAGTAGTATGAGCGTACCTATATCATGGATTAGGTAGAGTGAGTGTCATGTCTGACTCACGTCACTATGATGTGAAGGCTCCTTAGCATTATGTACATGGATCCATTCACGCATATTTCTAGAGCCTTTAGCTATCCCAAAACACCTTTTTACATCAGAGAGCAACACTTTTCATTGATTATGCAGTTGAGCAAGGCGATAGTTGCTTTTAATAGAGATCAAATATAGAAATTTATGTTTATGCTAGCATGCATGACAGGTCAATTTTAAATTATTCATAGATCATATTTCTATAGCTTACCCGATTAGAGCTTAGGATAGAAATTCGTGGATTCTGTTGTTGATAGAGGCATACCCTTACTATTATCAAATCTAGGGTATAGATGTACTGCATAATACCTCATTGGGCTAATACTTGTTTGGCTTTGCTATCACCTTCATGCATTTATGATTTTAGAAGGATATAATCTCAATATAGTAGCCAGACAATATGGCTTTACTTAGGCTACACCTATATACAGACTACCACATATACTTGATATAGCAGATACTCATTCCCTTGGATGTTATCACTGTTTGTTCTCTTAGAGTCAGCTTCTATGGCTTGGGATTTTCTGCTTCTCCTAGGATTGGATCTTATTTTTGTGTGGCTCCATAGGAAGTTAACATAGGAGTCAACCACCTATGGTTGTTATGGATTTGTCACACTTTTTCTTCCTTTTTGGAGCCAAAATTCTGTATATGCAGTTGTATACTTGGGAAAGCCAAATTGACATGACTTTTACATTCTTCTTGACACACAGCTCATGCTTCTAAGGAATCATGAAGCATGTGAGATAGTGGTAGAAAGTATCATCGAGAGCCTTCACTATTCTCACAAGAACCAAAAGGAATACTCGAAGCCCTCTTCTAGCTAATTACGGTATGGGAGTAACAGGAACATTTGACCCTATTCACGCTCCACCTCCACCAGTAGAGGTTGAACTACCAATAGAACTGGTAAAGAGTGAGGTCACTCTAGTATTATTAATAGATGCTAGTAGAACTTCCTCAGTCTCTCATTTTATTGAGCCTGTCAGTGATGACCATATGCATGTCGAAGAAGATCCAAGTGCAGAGGACTCTAGTGCTTTAAAAATTAATGGTGAATTATTCCTATCAAGCTCAACTTGGGAGATAATGAGCACCACTTAGGATGATTCCTCAATAGATCTTGACTCTTGTGTAAAGAGCCACCCTACTTCCGGTCTAAGGAATATACATCATATGTGCTTATCTCGTATACAACTTTCATGCTTCATATCTAGGAGTCACTGTAGACGTTTAGGAAAATCACGATGTGGCTCTTCAAAGAGCTTATATCATATATTGACGACACTATATCACCTACTTCTAGGTGCTGACTTAGAAGTTTTGCCTAAGCTTTCTTTCTTTTGTGCAGAGACAAACTCTTTGCAATATTGTGTTGCTATTTTGGGCCTTGAAGTAAGAGAGCTACAACTCTGGGAGTCTCTATGCCAAGATGTTGAGTTTAGACTATTCTCGCTATAAACTACTTACCAGGGACTCTTATCAAACACAATCACTGAGGCAAAAAATTTGCTCAACATTACTTCACATCAAGCTTTTCTAGTCTGTCAAGATCTTGAGCATAGCCTCAGAGCCTTGAGATCATTTCAAAGAAAAATCTCTAGAGCACAAATCAAGCTTCTCATTATATCTGCTGAATTGACAGAGTTACAACAGTGAAGATAATATTTATTTAAAAGAAGGTCTATGGTAAAATAAGTTATCACAATTATAGAAGAAGATTGCTCATAGATAGATGCTCAGGTGTCTGAACTTGAGCAAGTTCTCTCTACATTAGTCAATGACCAAAAAACCACCTTTAGCATCTCCACAAAACTCAGGAGAGATAGGCTATAATGGCCTATCGAGCCCATACTGCTTCTATTTGTATTAGAGAAATTCAGACTAATTAGTTGTAGCTAAAATTTATTTTATACCATTATTTCTTCGGTATTACATGATACATGAATATTATGATTAGTGACTTCTCAAAACTATGTTCTCTCTCCTTGTTTATGTTATTACAAATAATCATTGATAGATAGATAAGAAAGCAATGAGTGGCCCATGTCCAATTGACATGACACATTCATTGGGAATTGTTTGCAACCAAATAAATAAATAATTTTGAAAAAAAATGACATCCCAACTACAGAGCTGTGGTGCCATAGACCCAACACCTAGGCGCTCGCCCATAATAATGAAAAAAATGAACATCCCGACTCTAGTGCCATGATGTCGTAAACCTAGTGCCTAGGTCTTGGCTCCACTACTTATTAGTTTAAAAGGCCTAGAAAACTCCAACCATTCCTAATAACAGCCATCCCCTTAGCGATAATCACCCAAGGGGAGAGTAGGAGCGATTTTGGACAAGTGGGAGTAGTTGGTAGAGGAGTGGGAATAGTCTTGATAGGGGAGTGGGAGCGGTTGAAGATCAACTCTTATAAGAAAGGGAGGGCTAACCCTTCTCTTCTTCTTCTTCTTCTTCTTCTTCTTCTTCTTCTTCTTCTTCTTCTTCTTCTTCTAATTTCTACCCACTTTCTCTTCCCTCTCTCTACTATAGATTCCATTGCAAGTGCCTACCCACTGTACACTTTCTTCCTTGCAAAAGGCATGATTCAAGGTAAAACTCTAAATAAAAAGCCACTTTTATATGATTCCTCGCTTTATAAGAAAAATCTTGAAGAATTCCACCATTGATCTTGGATTCGGTGGGAAAAAAGATCCTCCCTCCATCAATCTTGGGTCCGGAGCAAAGGAAAGGAATGGAGTTATGTTAGTACAAAATTTTATGCATTGCCAAGATGAAATTCTACTAAAATTAAAATTTAATCAGAACCCAACTCAATAAAATACAAATTTAAAAGTCCAAGACCTCAGCTGTTGAACTTGGTTCTGGCGTGAGATGAAAAAAATCCTCTCACCATTGATTTTGGATCTAAAGTAAGGGAGAATAGCACATTTTATACTAAAATATCTAGTATTGCTAAGTTGTTATGTTGCCAAAATTTCTAAAAAAATTATCAAATCATATAGGAAAATCACCCTAAAATGGAGTCTTCTAACTCATGGCATTGTAGTGTTGATACCCATCATTGCGATGCTGAGGTCTCATAATTTTGAACCTTGGTGCTCCACTTCGTAGTGCCACAACACTATTGAATGGCACCGAGGTGCTATTACCAATGCTATAGCACTAAATCTTGGCACTACGGTGCTACCATCTCGGGTTATAGAGGCAAAATGTCCCTTACATAGCAATGCGATGTTGAATCTTGGTATTGCAGCATCACCTTCTTGGGTTGTAGAGTCAAGATGCCTTACATGTCAAGAAGGTTATCCTTAAAAAGTTAACTGCAAAGACTTTAGCATTACCTCATATAATTTTCTAAGCATAAGTCCCATCACTTAGCGCCAAAGCATTGATCATTTGGTTCCACGGTGCTACAATCTAGGCACCATAATATTGCTTTCTTAGGTTGTAAGAATAAAGAATGTCCACTCACATGACCACAACACTATCCATGCAATGTTGAGGTGCTGATCTCTCTAATTTTAAGTGTGAGTTCCATTTACAATGCTACAGTGCTAGCTAGATAGTGTCGAGGCACTAATCTCTTAAAGTCATCAATTTTGGGATAAATCTTATTATTTGATTGGATTTTAACCTTAAATCCTTGAACAACCAAATAATAATTATAATGATAAAATACAAAAATATGAAATGAAAGTATTTTTATTACAAAATAATGGGGGAGCGGGGTGGGGGTAAACTAACCTAAAAATCGCAGTCATCCTCCTCCTTTTCTTCTTCTTCTTTTTTTTGCCTCCCATGGGTGCTAACATAGTGTTGGTAGTGAGGCACTGCAGGGAAGAAGAAAGAGTGCTAAGTTGAACTTATTTATGTAAGAAAACTGACGCTGCTGCTAACTCATATGATAATAAAAAATTTTCTCCAGTTCTTGCTGTTGCAGGCTGCTTTCGCCTACCTTTTCTTTAATTCTGAGACTTCTCCTCCAATATCTTAGAGTTGCTTAGTTAACCTCTTGGAGGATTTGAATCTAGAATAAGAAGCGCATGAACTCTTTCCTACTTCCATTCTTAATCCAAACCCTTCAATTATACTTTTCGTTAGAGGAGCCCTTTGTATAAAGACTTCTTCATCTGGGTCCCCTGATGCACTGACCTCAGCATATAAAGCATAAATGAGGGAAGGATGACCAAATCCTATAGTAGTACTACCCATAAGTATATTAGAAATTGAATTGTAAGTAATCTTTCCTACATCTACAGTAAAGCCCTTTTGAATCATAAAATTCAAAATGACCCTATCCTTATTTATCTCACTGATTTTACTAGTGGGCATCAGCTTGACAAATATAACATTATGTCAAGCTTTAGCCTTAGTAGTAAAGCTGGCAGCAGAAAAGTTGATAATCTTTTCCTCCTGTCATTTCCACTGGACATTTGTATTTCTAACAATGAGAAAAGTAAGATATCATCAAAATCAGGATGATCATTATAGTGGAAAAGATATTGATCATACATAACATCTTACAAATTGTAATATGCATTAATTATAGTATTATAAAAATTGATTAGTGTCTCACGTACAAAAATTATATTATTTTGGTGCTCTTCGCGTTGTTGAAGAACTCCCGCACCACGGGGACGACGCAAGATATGTTGTCGTAGGCTAGCTTCTCCTAGCCTTGCTCATTGATGATTCTCTTTACACTCCCACTTAGATTGTAAAACCTCGTCTATAGAATGAGATTCTTATAGATGAGAGCATGCTGAAATCTCTCCTTCACTTCCACACTGATGGATTGGTTATCATCACTTGAAATGGTCCTCTTTTTACCCATATGGAAGTACTTAATTGACATATTTATTGTCCTAAAATGAACAAAAGTTGAGAAGAGAAAGAGGGCAAGGAATTCCAAATAGAACCAAGGCTTTAGAATAAAACATTTGTAGCCTAAGGTTCCTATTTACAGACTGGACTCAGCACCACGATGCTACTTTTGATGGTGCCGAGGCCATGGCCTTTCAGTTTCTAAGATTTAAGACCAACGTCGTAGTGCTCCACATGCGGTGCCTAGGCGTTGGTTACCCACTCAAGATGATTACTATGCCGGTCAAAAAGAGCACTTATTAATATTTAATCATTAATTTCATAACTGACTAGAACTGAAAATCATATTAAACATGGATGAAACACTGCGACATTGGTCAAAAGTTCTGTCCATTTTGGTAATTGTGCCTTCCAACCTGCCAACCTTTAAATGGCTTCTTGACTGGTGCCAGATGCTACTTTGGTCGTGGCACTAGTCAACCCATTTATATTATTCTTTATGGTGCCTCAGCGCTACGACATTAAGTTTACTGCGCTAAAGTGTTGCCCTCTCTGGTTTTGAGACTCATGTTCCTACTTGACGGCACTAAGGTGTTGTCTCACCTGTGTCGAGGCACTAAGAATTAGCCACCGAAACATCAACTTTTCAGCACCATAGCGCTGTATCCTTAGAGCTGTGACGCTTATTCTACAACACTAAGATGTATATATATATATATATATATATAATTGAATCAAACACCTACATATTCGCCATGCGAACACCATAATGACATTCCAAGGTATATAAGCCAAATCTTTATGTTCCCCATGCAAACTTCTAAAATATACTAGCTTTCCAAGGGATGTAATCCCAATTCATATATTTTGTCATGCAAACCTCTACACCATAATGGACATCCAAGAGATATAAGTCCAACCCATGTGTTTTCCATGTAAGCACTCTAATGGCCTTCCAAGGGATGTAAGTCCAATCTATATATTCGCCATGCAAACACCATAATGGCATTCCAATGGGATGTAAGTCTAACCCATATGTTCATTATGCAAGCACCCTAATGACATTCTAATGGATGTAAGCCCTACATATGTCTACAACGTAGACTTCATTGAATTATTAGATAAACTTATAAATTTAGTTTTCCCTTAATTTACTAACCATCTACATACCACCTTTACTCACTCTAGATATCTGAGACTAGGCAACCCATGGCTGTTAATTAGACTCCTTGGACATTACAGCTAAGAACCCTTTGATGTTGGCGGATTGGAATAATGGTAATCTCAAAATGATAAAACTATGGGATCTTGATCGGTACTACTCTCCTATTTCTTTTAGACAGCCATTCACATCACACCTCTAGATACTGATTCATATCAGTGAGATATGTCTATTTTCAACTTTAATCGAGAGTGTTCTCTTACTAAAGTAAGAGGGGTAATTAACTGTGAATGCTTGCATTCACAAGAAGTAGAACCTAGATCTAAGTAAACCCTAACATAATGTTAGGGGAAATCTTGTTAAATATATATTTCAATCTACTTCATGAAGAACAAACTCCACAAACATCTTATAAACATAACATGGAGGCTTGCAAGGATATTTTTCTTGAGGGAACAATGACCCCTACCTATTTGTCAATAACTTGAGGATTAGAAACTAAGCCACATCAAGGCCCTTTTCCTCATTTAAGCTACTCAAGTTGGAACTAAGCTATTGAATGCTCCTTCCTATTAACTAAATCTTATTAGGTTAGGAACTAAACCACCATAAGACCCCTACCTATCAACCAAACCACTTGATTAGAGTAAGTATCCATAATGACATCCTTCTAGGAATAGAAAATAAAACTTATAATAAGATGAGGTTAAGATAAGTCTCTAGTGGCATTCAATCTTTTTGGTATGGCTATATTATGACTAAGTCTCCTAGTGGCATTCTTCTCTAGTTGAAAGCAGCATAATTTGCTTAGGACTAAGTCCCCTAGTACCACCCCCTAGTTAGGAGTATGTATCCATATTAACATCCTTTCTTAGAAAATAAAACTTTAGGACCTAGTCTATCTTAGTTTAAATATTTATCGATTCTCCCCTTATGTTGGTTAGCCATCAAGGCTATCCCTCTGTCATGTTCTACCTAGGAAGACATGAGTCCACATGCTTTCTTCCTAGGTTAACCATCGCAAACTGACAGGAACCCCTTAGGTTGGTTAGTCATAAGGGCTATCCTCTTGACTAGTTCCAACTAGAAAGATGTGAGTCCCCATGATTTTTTTATGTTAGTCATTGAAAATCGATGGGAAAGATAATCTTAGGATATAGTCTATCTTAGTGTATACATCTGCTGATCTACTCCTTAGGGTAGTTAGTCATTTAGACAACCCCCTTGGCTAGTCCCACATAGAAATGTGTGAGTCCCCATTCTTTCTTCTTAGGATAGCCATTAAAAACCAATGAAAATAAAATTTGTTGCAATCAAGACAAGAATAAGTCTCCTAGTGACATCTTTTCTAGCTATCATATAACTACGTTAGGATTAGATTCTCTAGTAAGTCTCTTCTTATAAATATTTTCATTTTTCTCATAGACTAGTACATTTACATTCCTCTAAGGATAAATTTTCTATATCAAAACAACATAAGGTAGCTCATTTCTATATTTTACAATCAAATTTAAAATCAAAATCAAAGTTAAATCAAAAACTCAAATTTCAAACCAAATTCAAACCTTTCCAATCATTGTTGCTTCAAAACCTTCATAGGATATGTTGATTAGTTCATTGATCATGATTTTATGAGAAACATATGATGATGGCACTTCGAGAATCTTCCTAGATTATATAATAATATGATAAATAAGAGCTCAAACATATGAAAATAATGACTTAAATGACTTCATATTATTTTTTTTGAATTTTTACATAATTTTTCATATTTTATTTGCATGATATTTTCAAATATTAAATTATCTTTTTTAAATAATTTGAGAACTTACATGAGTTTAAGCTTTATTCATTAATTTTTAAAGTGTGTTGGATTTATTTCATAGTTCATTTAATTATTTCCATACTTGGTCTTATTAATTATCAATTTATTTTTGCATGAGGGTGAAATTATTCATGAATTATCCATATTATTCTTTTTCTCTATCCTATCAAAATTATAATCCCAATTTAATTTTGGAATTTTTGATGATTTTTTGATGAGAAATTTAATGTGATTTATTTAATTTAGTACCATATTATTTTCGCTCATTTTATGGAAATTCAAATTTTAAAATTATTTGAAATTTCAATTTGAATACTTTGAATTTCAAATTTCAAATTGCCATTATTTGTTTCCAAAAATGATGTATCTCTTTTTTCAATGCTTGGCTGACCCTACCGTACTTTAATTAAGTTAATTTTAGTTTTTAAATCAATTTAAGTTAATTCAAATTAAAATTCAAATGAGCCATGTATTTATACGCATTCCATTTTAATTTTCTTCTTTTTGGAAAGTTCATGGCCGACCCATCTTTTATTTTATTTGGAGTAATTTTATTTGTTTAAATTAACTCAAATCTCTTCTAAATTGATCTAAAAAAATTGATTATTGATCAAATGCATTTAATGGAGATTGAATTCTTTTTGGAAACCCCTTGGTTGATTCAAGTTAGATTTTGCTTTAATTTATTTTATTATTTTAATTACATGACTTGCCTTATCTAAATCAATTTAGTTAAGTTTTTATCTCTCATATTGCTTTTAAATTGATCAAATCCTTATTTGGTACATGTTTGTCAAGTCCTATATTTAAAAATTTTAAATTCAATTTTCTTTTAAATCAATTCAAATTATTTATTTGTTTCATCATTTCCTTAAAAGGATTTAATTTATTTATGCAAATTGTATGGATCCTTTCTTCTTATTTGATTTGTCTGACCACCTTATTGCTTAATTTAAATTGAATTCAATTTTTTTGTCATGTGATTTATTATATTGAATTCAAATAATCTTTCTTATTTATTTTTCTCCAATTGAATTTTTCTTGGTCGAAATTCTCATGAGAATTAATTGCCTTGAGATTACTTAATTAACCTAAGTGATCTCTCTCTCTCTCTCTCTCTCTCTCTCTCTCTTTTCTCTTTTGATTGGCCAACCCTATGCAATTGAATTTAAAATTTATTTCAAATTATTTGCATGTGCCAATCTTCAAAAAAAAAATCAAATTCCTTTCTTGTATGGATTTATATCCCATTCTCTTTCCCTCCTATTTTTCTTAAGCTTTGCCGACCCTTTCATCTATTTAATGAGGTTAAGACTTAATTATTCTCCTTCTTGTTTTCCTCCAATCTTGCTAAACTATTGCAAATTGAATACATGGAGAATTCCTCTTGATTAAAGTGCTAAACTCCCTTCTCACCATTGATCTTTTTCTTTGGCAGAAACCTTACCTAAGGTTTTGGATCATTCAAGGTGAAAATTATCACTTCTTCCCATTGATTTCTTTTTGGCTAAGACCTTCCTTAAGATAAGAAAAGTGCAACTTCTTTTATCCTTTTCTTGCTTCCATCTTGGCCGAGACATAGCTTGATGATCTTTGAAGGTTTTATGTTTGAGAAAATCTTCTCTCTTCTCATTTCAATCAATCATCAAGTGGAGACTCTCTTCAATCTCTTTCAAGTTCTATTCAAGAAATTGAAAGGTTCAAGATCAAGTCAACTTCTTCTTTGATCATACATTAAGACTTAAGTAAGAACTTTAATTTCATTTCAATGCTTTGAATTTGTGATTCCATTGGCTTGCCTTTGAATTAAAAAGTTTCATATGCCTTAAAGTTTCTACTCTTCCTGAGTCTCTTTTCATTCCTAAGTCAAGTAAATTGAAAAGATTATTTTGATCTATTATTTTTTATTTGATGATTGCTTTGTTTAAATATTTTTTTTTATTCTATGCAAGTGATTTGAAAATTATTATTCACTCTTTTTATGCAAGCTTTCACAATGTTATGATAAAGGCTATAATATTGAACTAAAGTTTGAATTTCTCTTTGCATATTTATAAAGCATTTATAAATAATACATAAATCTTGAGTTGTTCTCTTTATTTATCTTATCATTATGTAGTATTGGACTGAGAGCAAAAATCTTTTTTTAAAGTGAGAGTTAGACATATAAATTGTTTTTTTTTTTTTTGTTGCTTTTATTGTAATGTTGGGGTTGTATTTTCTCATTATAAGAAAGTATGAAGTTGGGGTTGTGCTTGCCCAATGTAGGAAAGTATGAAAGATTGGTTGTAATATTATTTTATTTAGTAAATTCTTAGTCAAGGTGGCTAGGTATGGACGTAGGCTGAATTTTGGGTTTGGTAGAACCATGTAAAATCTTCTTGTCTCCAACTTTTACTTTTCTATAGTTTACTTTATTATTCTTGGTTACTTGGTGCTATGATCTTTCATTAAAAATTCTCTTATCCTTCTTTTGCAACTATGTTTTTTATAAAAATCAAAATTGTATGGATCCTTTCTTCTTTTTTGATTTGTCTGATCACCTTATTTCTTAATTTACATTGAATTCAATTTTTTTGTCATGTGATTTATTATATTGAATTTAAATAATCTTTCTTATTTATTTTTCCTCCAATTGAATTTTTCTTGGCCGAAATTCTCATGAGAATTAATTTCCTTAAGATTACTTAATTAACCTAAGTGATCTCTCTCTCTCTCTCTCTCTCTCCTCTTTTGATTAGCCAACCCTATGCAATTGAATTTAAAATTCATTTCAAATTATTTTCATGTGCTAATCTTCAAAAAATCAAATTCCTTTCTTGTATGGATTTCCCTCTCATTCTCTTTCCCTCCTATTTTTCTCATGCTTGGCTGACCCTTTCATCTATTTAATGAGGTTATAACTTTACTATTATCCTTCTTGTTTTCCTTCAATCTTGCTAAACTATTGCAAAACGAATTCATGGAGAATTCCTCTTGATTCAAGTACTAAACTCCTTTCTCACCATTGATCTTTCTCTTTGGCTAAAAGCTTACCTAAGGTTTTGGATCATTCAAGGTGAGAATTATCACTTCTTCCCATTGATTTCTTTTTGGCTAAGACCTTCCTTAAGATAAGAAAAGTGCAACTTCTTTTATCCTTTTCTTGCTTCCATCTTGGCCGAGACATAGCTTGATGATCTTTGATGGTTTTATGTTTGAGAAAATCTCCTCTCTTCTCATTTCAATCAATCATCAAGTGGAGACTCTCTTCAATCTCTTTCAAGTTCTATTCAAGAAATTGAAAAATTCAAGATCAAGTCATCTTCTTCTTTGATCATTAAGACTTAAGTAAGAACTTTAATTTCATTTCAATGCTTTGAATTTGTGATTCCACTGGCTTGCCTTTGAATTAAAAAGTTTCATATGCCTTAAGTTTCTACTCTTCCTAAGTCTCTTTTCATTCCTAAGTCAAGTAAATTGAAAATATTATTTTGATCTATTATTTTTTATTTGATGATTGCTTTGTTTAAATATTTTTTATTCTATGCAAGTGATTTGAAAATTATTATTCACTTTTTTTATGCAATCTTTCACAATGCTATAATAAAGGCTATAATATTGAACTAAAGTTTGAATTTCTTGTTGCATATTTATAAAGCATTTATAAATAATACATAAATCTTGAGTTGTTCTCTTTATTTATAATTATCATTATGTAGTATTAGGCTGATAGCAAAAATCTTTTTTTTAAGTGAGAGTTAGACATATAAATTGTATTTTTTTTGTTACTTTTATTGTAATATTGGGGTTGTATTTGCTCATTATAAGAAAGTATGAAGTTGGGGTTGTGCTTGCCCAATGTAGGAAAGTATGAAAGATTCGTTGTAATATTATTTTATTTAGTAAATTCTTAGTCAAGGTGGCTAGGCATGGACGTAGGCTGAATTTTGGATTTGGTAGAACCATGTAAAAATCTTCTTGTCTCTAACTTTTACTTTTCTATAGTTTACTTTATTATTCTTGGTTACTTGGTGCTATGATCTTTCATTAAAAATTCTCTTATCCTTCTTTTGCAACTATGTTTTTTTATAAAAATCAAAATTAAGTTTTAACTTGCAATAATTTTTAAAATCACCCAATTCACCACTACTTCCCCCATCCCCCTTCTTCTTCTTGGGTGCCATATCTTCTTTATGAAAGCCAATATGTGTGATGTGCTCTAGCATGTCCACCATACATAGGGGGGTCCATTTGTTGACCTCATTTTTGGATTGACTTAATGGATCTTAATCAGGATCTTTAATAGAAACTTCCTAATTAAATACTTAAGACATTATACTTAGTGGCTAGGTGTATCTCCAACATTAAATCAAACAATAAATTGAACGAAACCAAAATTTGAAACCAAAACTAAATTTGAAAGAGTCAAACACTTTAGGGTGAGTATAAAAGTGAAGAGAGCTGACCAAACCCAATTGGATTAGGTGAGTCTAATCAAATTTAAATTCAATAAAATTTAATAGAAATATAAAATAAACTTATCTAAATTGAAATTTAAATTCATTTTAGGTTAGATCAAGGTAATTGGGATGGTTGACCTAATTGATCCATTTAAACTCAAAATCAACTAAGTTCAAGAAAAATCAAATAAAATGAAAATAAATCAAACCAAAAGCACAAAATTAAAATATAAACATAAATGAACATTAAAAAAATTAAGATGGGTTTAAAGTGGCTAATCATGTCATTTGACTAGAGTTGATTCATATGTGCTCTATCAAGTCTAAATTCAATACAATCAAAACTGTAAAGAGTTTGGGATATAGAGAGAGGATGTCATAACAGATAGTGGAGAAGAAATAATCCAAGTTTCTTTCACTCACCAAAGTGGAAGAGGTACAAAGAGCATCATGGCCTTCCACTCACTTAAGTGGAAGGGGCGCAAATAAATTCTACTCACCAAAGTAGAATGGTAGCAAGAGATCACCGAAGTCCTTGGATGGCTGGCCACCAAGCTCCAACCAAAAGAGTATTTCACTTAATTTTTTCATACAAAAGTCAAAATTCATTTATTAGGTTGAAAATTGTGTTTAAATAAGTATAGTACTCCAAGGGATGTGTCCTTTGCGGAGAAAATTACCCAAAAAAAAACTCAAAACAATCATCTCGTAGCACCGAAGCGATGCCATAGTCCAATGTAGAGGTACAATAAACTAGTGCAAAGGTACTAGCTTCTCTATACCCAAACACTAAAATCCATGGAATGCAATGCCAAGAAGAAAGAAAGGTAGCACTTAGGCCCCAAACCAACATCTTTATAGTTTAACATAGGAACTCACATGTTTTCAACCACAACTTTGATACAACATCTAAACATGATTAAATACACTTATTACTACATAATACAACACATAAAAGATAAATCTATAATACATAAAGTCTACTAATGTTTTCTTATGTTCAAACTTTAGTTTGAAACCTTTTAATAAGTCTTTTCCATCTTTTATGTGCTACTTCAACTCCCTCGGGCCTCAAAGAGCTCTTCGCTGTAGAGTTAAGATTTTGAAAGCTTTCAAGAAGTTTGGAGGTGAAGCTTTGTAGTTCTTCCAAAGTCATTCAAGTATCCTAAGAATATCTGATTGGTACTATCATATTTGGGTGTCTCAGTTATGAAGATGTTCTCCACCTCAAAGATTGTTGGTTGCATAGGTACCGATAAATAATTTATTTCCCTTCCTGCAAAACTATCATCTACAAATTTGGAGGTTCGACAACTCTTTTAAAAAATATTAGATCTTACACATTGAAAATAGGGCCAATAAGCATTTGTGGGGACATTCAAGAACATAAATATTAGTACAAAATTTTGTAATAATTTTAAATGGCTCACATGCTCTCACTTATAACTTCTTATATTTGGTAGAAGGAAATCTCTCAAGACGGATATGAATAAATACATAATCACCTCTCATATTCCTTAAGAATTTTATCATTATTATTTTGTTCAGCATACTTAGCACTTTGTTTCCAATTATCTCTTTATGTCTTCATGAAGGCTAAATCACATGCAAATGTATATGCCAAATTAGAAAATGCATGAGCAGGTGTATTTACTATCTCAATAGGTATTTAGGGTTATATCCAAAAAAACTATGTCAAAAGGTGAATTTTGGGTTGTTCTAGAAATGAAACTATTGTATACATATTTAGATGTATGTAATGTTAAATCTCAATTTCCTAAAATTTTCCTAACTAAGCACCTTAGTATATTTCCTAATATTCTATTGACTACTTCCATTTGTCCGCCTATTTATGAACGAAATGTAGAAGAGAATTTTAGTTTTATTTTAATTAATTTCCATAAGAATTTCCAAAAATAAGATATAAATTTGATATCTTTATCAAAAACTATAGTGGATGGGACTCCATGCAACCTAATAAATTTTGTTTTTAAAATCTGGCTATATGAGATGCATCATTTGATTTTGAACTAGGTATGAAATGTGCCATCTTAGAAAATTGAGTTACATGGATGAATATATTATCATGTCCATGAGGTGTTCTAGGTAAACCTAATATGAAATACCTATAGATATGTTTCCTATGGTCTAGAAGAAATAGGTCATAAAGTTTAACAACTTACCCTTTGTTTGATAGTTTTAGCTTTATGACAAGTGTAACATTAGTTTATGATACGTTTAACACCATTTCATAGGGATGACCAATAAATCCTTTGCTCAACTAAAGTTTGGGTCTTTAATTTACTGAAATATCTTTATATGCCTCCTGGATATAATTCAGAGATAAAGAAGTTCCAAAGAGATGTTTTAGAAAATTATAATTACTTGCTTTTGTAAAGATATCCATCTAGAATGATAAAAGAACTATCAAACTTTAAGGGTTTAGATTCATGTTCTAAGTATATCATTTAGAAATTATGGCAAAGTTTGTAATCTTCCATTAAAGTTTTAAATCTAGAGATTTGAAATTCAAAGGATGAAATCATAAGAGATACTCTAGATAGAGCATCCATTAGTTTATTTTTTTATCCCAAGTTTATATTTAAGCACAAAGAAAAAGTCTTGAAGGTATTTGACCCACTTAGCGTGTCTATGATTTAGTTTCTTTTGAATAGTTAATAAACTTCAGGGCTTGATGATCAGTATTTAGAATGAAATCTTTATGCAATAGGTAATGCTTCCAGTGCTTAAGAATTTAAATTATCATATAAAAATCTATATTATATGTAGAATATTTTTATTTAGTATCATTTAATTTCTCATTGAAAAAAGTAATTGGATGGTTTTTCTTGACTTAATATTTCACTAATTTCAATACCTGTTGCATCATGAGTCATTTCAAATACTTTATTGATGTTAGAAAATTTTTAGGTGAGGATGTTAAAAGAGTTTTAATTTATTAGATGGCTCTTTCAGCATCTGTAGTCCACATAAACTTATCTTTTTAAAGATATTTGTGATAGGAGCTACAACAATGTTGAAATTACTTATTAACCTCTAATAAAAAATTACAAATTCATGAAAAATTCTAACATCAATAAGCTACTTTGTGGTCGGATACTCTATAATATACTTAATTTTTGATTGGCCAGCCTTTAATTCATCAGCATATACAATGAAACTTAAGAAAATGACTTCACTATGATAAAAAAAAAATATTTCTTAAGGTTTACATATATCATTCTTAAGTGATGTAGATGCGACTTTTCATCTGGGCTATAGATAAGAACATCATTGAAATAGACTACAAATGCCTCAGTATAATGTTCATTAGTCTCATGAATGTACTAGGTGCATTTGAAAAACCAAATGACATAACTAACCATTAATAAAAAAACCATCTGAAGTTTTGAATGTTGTCTTTTATTCATCACCTATTCTAATCTTTATCTGATGGTATCCACTTCTCAAATCAATTTTAGAGAACAAGGATGAACCTGAAATAGGATCTAACATGTCATCTAATCTAGGTATAGAAAACTTATACTTTATTATGAACATATTTTCTGCTTTACTATCAATACACATCCTCCAAGTTCAATCTTTCTAAAAGTTAAAAGAGCAGGTACAACATAAGAACTAAGACTTTCTTAGATAAAGCCCTTTTTCAGGGGGTTCATCTAGTTGTAATTTTAGCTCTACATGTTCTATTAGATTTATTCTATAATGAGATAAGTTAGATATTTATGAAACAGGAATTAAATCTGTAGCATGTTGTATATCCCTTAATGATGGTAGTTCATTAGGTAAGTCATCGAGAATTAAATCAGTGAATTAGATAATAGATCTAAGACTATATTAAGTGTGTTGTGATCTTTAGTATCAATGAAGATTTCTCAATGGTGTAAGATAAATTAAAATGTAGGGTCATTGAACACTCTAACTAAGAATTTAAACCCTAAGATGTAATTTGAATTCTAGGAGATTCACATGTACTAAAATTTATATCATAAGTATCCTCCTCATTGCTAGATGGTAATATCACAATCAAGTGGAGTTTCACATTTCTCCCTTGATTGAGTTTGAGTTGTAGTTCAGAATTGGTTTTGTGAAGAGGTGCAGAAAGACTTCTATGTGGGGATGTAATTGACCTCTTTTTGTTAGGGATGTAATTGACCTCTTTTTGTTAGGCTTTAGAAGGAATAATTTTATTATTTTCTCATTACATTTGAATAAATAAGTGTTTTCATGCCCATAATAGATTACATTCAAATCATAAAGCTCCTAATAAGATATGAGTTATTTTCATTTGAAGAACATCACACCAAATTTGATCATTCTAACTATCTATTTTAATTGGAAGAAGACATCTATTAGTGATAGGTAGGGATGTGTGATTTACCCAACAAACTTGGAATGATTCTGGGTAAGGTTTAATTGAAGATTGGCTCTAGTGATAGCATGGGTTAATATAACATTCATAGCATAGCCTCTATCTATTACTAGTTTACACCTCTTCCCTTTACATATGATGCATAGTGAGAAAATATTCCTCCTTCTCCAGTCTTCTTCTTCCTTAGAAGTAATCCTACACCTCAAAATTAATAGTAAATTATTTATATTTGGATCTACTTCTTCATCAGTTAGTGGTGTATCATCATGTATCTGTTTAATATCCTCTTATTCTCCTAAATCTTCCAA
The DNA here is from genome assembly GCA_021442155.1 of Cymbidium sinense. NCBI lineage: Eukaryota > Viridiplantae > Streptophyta > Magnoliopsida > Asparagales > Orchidaceae > Cymbidium > Cymbidium sinense. The sequence continues at coordinate 24,812,180 of CM038229.1, forward strand.
TTCATTTAAGAATATAATGTTTTTTCCCTACATTGATTTTGCATCTTATTATGACATTTAAAGCAAACAATCACTTTTACATTTCTAGAGGTAGTTTCATTGGGGTTTAGAGAGGTTATTCAATGTAGAAGAATAAAGTTTAATGGTAGACTTTTGAGACTATAATGTAAGTGGATATTTAATAGATATTTGAGCTTTCATCTTAGATGTGGATGCAACTTTTTTATGCTTTTCTAAGAGTAAAGCATAAACAATGGTTTCTTCTAAAGTATGGGGATCATGAAGCTCTACTTCATTCCTAATATATCCTCTCAAACTAATGATAAATTTATTAAGTATTTACCACTCTTGATCAATGCATTGTGTTCTAGCTATTAAGTCCTCAAATGCATTCATATATTATATTACTGACATAGTCCCTAGTTTAAGAGTAGTCAATTTTTTGTGGAGTCTTTTATCATGATTTCTAGGATAATACATAGCCCTTACGATTTCTTTCATTTCTACTCAAGTCACGGGATTTCTACAGAATCTCTCTTCTTTAGTTACAATGTTATTTCAATAAATTTTTAAATGACCTACCCATTTCATTTTACCAATTGTTATTCATTGGTGATCATCCATATGATACTAATCAAAGAAGTTATCCATTTGGGTTAACCAATATAAAAAATTATTGGGGTCATGAACCCCATAATATGTTGGGGCTTCCATCTTAACTTGCTTTGTAGGTTCATGTAATATTTCATGGACCCTAAGATGGTCCAATCTCAGGGTGTTTCTTATCTTTCACCTTCTTCTAGAATAATCATCTATATGAAGTTTAATATTTTCCCTTCCTATAAGTTCTAAGTCATTCAGACGTGGAATTCTCTATGTTGTTTTTGTATCCATTTAGCTTGATAGCTATTGAGTTTATTACTTAAGTAAATGAAATATTTATCCTTATTGATCTTCATACCAGTTGCTTCTTCAAATATCTTGATAGAATGTTGGATCTTCTTAATAGATTTCTTAGCTCCATTGCAAAAAATGAAGACATCATCAACAAAGATTAAGTGGGAGATAGGGAATCCACCCTTTGTATGATATCTAGTGGTTGGGTGGTTACAAATCATGTTATTTAGTATCCTAGATAAGTAATCCATTACAATGATGAATATGGTTGGTGAAAGAGGGTCACCTTGCATCAATCCTCTAATAGATTTGAAGTAGCCTGCTTGAACTCCATTAACTAAAATAGAGTAATAGTTGTTAGTGATAGTTTTCATGATGATATTGATGGACTCAGCTGTAAACCCTGTGGCATGGAGCATCTGCTGGATGAAATCCCATTGGATGGTATCAAATGCTTTATGAAGTGTGATTGCTAAATTATGGCCTCTGCATTTGGTGTTGAGATCCCTTACCATTTTTTGGGCCAATAAGATATTGTCATTAATGTTTCAACCCTTGATGAAGGCACTTTGGCAAAAATGAGGCTAGAAAGAATTCACTATAGTCTAAGGAAATTAATTTTTCTTATGATTTTACTAATAGTGCTGATGAGACTTATAGGTCTGAACTTATCCCAAGAAGTAGGAGAATTTTGCTTGAGGATAGGAATGATAGTAAAGGAAGAGAAGAATATTGGCACATAAGTGTTGGTGATGAACTCCTAGATGGCTTGGATAACTTCCTTCCTTTTGACTAACCATGCATCTTGGTAGAATCCAACATTAAATCTATCGGGACCTGTAGCTTTGTCAATGGAGAATGAGAATATATCTTGTCTTATCTCCTCTTCTCTTAGAATAGTGCTTATGTTGATAGGTGTCATTGTGGAAAATAAATTTTCTTTAATTTTGGTGGAGGTTAGCTTATCAAGAGACAGTAACCGCCAATAGTATTCAGCATAATCAACTTGAATTTCAGACGGTTCTGAAAGCCATCTATTGTTGGAGCTTTTGATCTTGGAGATGGTTATCTGCTCCTTCCTTTTCCTAAGGAGTGCATGAAAGAATTTAGTATTCCTTTCCCTTCAATGAAACATTTAATAGTAGATTTCTGGGCCTAGACAAGCTCCTCCATTTTCAATTTTTGCTCAAGATTCTCCTATGCTTTATTAAGTTTTGCATTAATTTCTTCATTGAAGTTTGAAATGACCTGGTCTTCTAACTACTTAACCTTCTCTTTGGCTCAACTCAATTGGGTATGCAGGTTAAGGAATGATTCCCTATTCCATCTCTTATGTTTGGTGGCAGTTAGTTTATGGAACGTATGAAGCTTGGTCCATCTATAAGTAACTTCATCAGATTTCTAGCACCTTTGGATGAGAGGAATGAAATATGGATGGAGTGTCCACATGATATAAAACCTAAAGAAAGATGTTTTAGACTATTGAGATTTTGGTATGTGGATAACTAAAGGGGAGTGATCAAAAGTGGCCCTTGAAAGGTGAGTGATGTGAGTGTCTTGCATTTGCATTTTCCATGGAGCATTAAGGAGTATCTTGTCCACCCTTTTCTGTGTTCTACCTCTTCTCCAGGTGAATTAGAGGCCAATGTAACTTGCATCAGTTAAGTTGTCTTGGAGGATTTGTTCCACAAATTTAGTTGTTAGGGATGAGTTGGGTGGCCTTCCTCCGCTCTTTTCATCAGTTGAACCCAACATATTGTAGTCCACTCCAACAAGCTAGGGTGATGAGAGAGTGTTTCCAATCTGAATTAAGCCATTCCACAATTCTCTTTTGCCTTTGTTGGAGCATGCAACATATACTATTATGGTAAAGATTTAAGTATTCCCAAAAGTCACATTGGTATGGAGAAATTGGATATGATCAATGAGGATGTCCACTTAAAATGGTGCCTTCCACATCAGCCAAATTTTATTGCAAGTACAATAAAATCCTTGCATATTGAATCTTCTTTGAATTCTAATTGGTTGAGGGTTGGATATCATGGGTTCAAGTAGTCCAATGATGCCTAGTTTATGTTTGTTAATGAGCTAGTGAAGCCTTGCTTTAGATTGGGGATTAGAAATGCACCTAATATTCCATATTAGGTAATTCATGGAGGAGGGGAGGGAGGTTTGAATTGGGTCCTACTATCTAGAACTTGGGAGTTGTTTGATCGAGCAATTTTTGTAGGTAGATCCTTGGGCAGTCCTTTAAATTCCCTGCTACTTTTTGGTCTTCCAATCCAAACCCAACCTTCATTGGTATCTAATTCTAGTTGCTATAATATTAGCAAATCTGCTTTTGAAGGATTATGGAATGCATTATGTTCATTGGTTTCCATCAGATTCTTACCTTTCATCATTTGTCTAGTCAGTCTAGGGGAGGTGATGGTTTTTTAAGAGTTTCTAGTTAGAGTAATTTGGTTAAGTTGCTGCCTTTATTGATTGAGATTATGTATCTCTTTTAGTGTGGTATCCCTTATTGAATTTAGATCAGTGTCAGGATGGATTTGCTATTGCGTTATTTGGTGGATCACATTGAGAGTGGATTCACCTAAGAGGGTTTTTCTAGATTTGGTAGGGAGTGGTGGAATGTCTAGTTGTGTAGTAGGAGGAGAAAATGGTTGTTGTTCATGTACAATCTGGTGAGATATGGGCAATGTGTTGATGTCATCATCCAGGGTTTGAGTGTGAGACTTAGGTAGAGGTTGTTGCTATAAATCTTGATTGGTATTATCAGGGTGTGGTTATTTGGAAAGGTAGCCCTCAATGAAGTGGTTGAATTTCTTGTAGTGGGTACAAACTTAGGTAGACTCTTTAAAAGGATCTTCTGCCAATATCTTGATTTTTGTGTGCCTATCTAGACAGCATCATTGAACTGTGATGTAACACCAAAATTAATGAGGACTTGATTCATTAAAGGTCTAGAAAGATTGGCTATTTGGATGTCTAGCCTCAAGGGTCTCACATTAATAGCAACTATAGAGAATATGAGTTGTTTGTTGAAGAATTGAACTTTAAGGCCAAACAGTTGAATCCAAACTAGAACAATAAGAGATTCAGCTTCAGGATTCAAATCAATAGTCCATTTGAGCATCTTTAGATCCAAGTCATTAATGTAATAGACCCGCTTGGCAAAAATTCAAACATAATCATCCTCACTGAACAACCCAATTAGAAAGTGTTTATGGTCGAGCAAACCAACAATCCAGTACTAAGAAGTTTGAGTTCATCAAAAAAGGTCTAAACCTTTGAAAGGGTAGTCCTTTTGGTTGCGCATTTTCCAATCAAAGTGTATTTGAAAGGTTTAGCGAAGCCCAATCTCATCTTCATTTAAGAAAATAACAGGCTTCCCTTACTTCTTGGAGTGGTGTTTGATGAAAGGGAGGGAAGGATCAATACCTAGAGAAGAGTATCCATGGAAAAAAGATGGAGGGAAAGCAGTAAAGTCAGTTGGGTGGCAGTTGTTCGTGCTATCAACATTGAGTGCAGCAGCATAAGATCATTTCTTGGTAGCTGTAGCAGTAAGATGTCTCTAAGCATAGTAAAATAATGGAACAATAACCCTAGGATGTGGGAAGACGAAGGAGGGAGAAGCAATGCCATATCATCTATCTAGATTAGAAGCTCCTTCTATCATAAGACTTGGGCAACATCGCTTCATGTAACAATGTATTCAAATTATGTTGTAGATAAAGCAACAAAGTTTTGTTTCCTATTGGACCTTGAAACTAATGCATGAATAACAAACTAATATGAGCATGAAGTGCTTTTTTATCAATTTTGTACCCTATAAAGTCATTAATAGAATAACCAACAAGATAAAAAGAAGTGCTCTCATGAGGGTACCAAATTCTTAAATTTGGAGTGTCAATCAAGTACCAAAAATCCTTCTTATAACTTTCAAATGAGATTCTTTGTATCAACTTAAAATCATGGATAAAACAAACACAAAACATGATATCAAGCCTACTAGAAGTCTAATAAAGTAAAGAACCTATCATCCCATAATATTTTGTATGGTTAATGGACTTACCTATAAGATCCTTATTTAACTTAGTGTTATGGCTCATGGATGTGTTGATTCTTTTACAAACTCCCATTCTAAACTGTTTGCTCAGGACTTTGGTGTATTTAAATTTACTTTTAAATGTAGCTTTCCTAACATTGAATCCCAGAAAATAACTAATCTAGGCCATCATGCTCATCTCAAATTCTTTCCTCGTCAATCTTAAAAAATCTTCACACCAAAAGGAGTTAGTTGTTCTAAATAAAATGTCAATCACATAAATCTGTACAAGAAGAATGTCAAAAATTTTTCTGATAAATAATGTAGTATAAATATATCCTTTAATAAAAGAATTTTTGAACAAAAAGCACTAATTCTATCATACCAAACATGATTGCTTTTTTCAAACAATGTAACACCCTTCTTAACTTTTATACGTGATCAAGGTAAAATGAGATCTTTTAAATCTGGGTAGGTACTCAACATATACATCTTCTTCCATTACACCATTAAAAAAGCACTTTTAGCATAAGTTTAAAACCTTTAAAATAAGTAAATACAAGCAATAATCGAATAACTTCCAAACAATAAGTGCAAAGTTTTCTCAAAAGTTAATGTCTTCTATTTAATTAAAAGCTTTATCCACAAGCCTTACTTTATTCCAAACAATAACTCCCAAGTTATTTAATTATTTTAAATTTCTTTTTATTTTAATTACACTTTAAGATGAGGTTCTAAGAACTAATTCTGAAACATCATTTCTAGCAAATTTATTGAATTCTTCATGCATTGCTTCTAACCCACATTCATAAGATATTACTTCTTATATATTATTGGGATCAATCATGGATATAAAAGCTATATGGATGGCTTCTTCTTTAAGGCCATTTCTAGTCTTAGCTCCTGTAGATGATCCTTTTGTGTTTAAATCACAGGGATGACTTGAAGCATATCTCCACTCTCTCGGTAGTCTTCCCTTATGTATCCTTATTTTATTTCCAATCTAGATTCTTAATTTTAGGAATTAAATCATTCTCATATACAGGCTCTCTAGAATGGAAAGGAATAATAGATTCATCAAAAATAATATGCATAAACTCTTCTACTAATAAGGTTCTCTTATTAAAGATTCTAAACATATTGCCTAAAAAGATTTCATAGTAGATTTAAAATTAAACTTTTCTAAATTATTCTTCTCCTTATTTAACACAAATCATTTACATCCAAAAACATTTAAATAAGAATGATTTGAGGTCTTATCTTTAAGATGCATATAAGGGCTTTATTTAGCTTGGATCTAATGTCCACTTGATTTAGCACATAATAATAAATATATTTAGGAAGCTTGTACTCACTAATCATGGATCTAGCTACTTCTATAAGTGTTCTCTTTTTTAGTTCTACTACTACATTTTATTACGGTGTCTTAGGGGCCAAAAATTTATGTTCTATCACTATCTCATTATCGAAAATATCAATTTAATCATTTTTAAATTCTCTACCATGATCACTATGAATAGATGTAATACTACAACTAGTTTTTCTTTGAATCCAAATGGCCAAGACCTTAAATTCAAAAAAAATATTTGTTCTTGTGTCTCAAAAATCTCACCCAAGCAATTTTAGTGAAATTATCAACAATAACAAATTCATAAGGCTTGTCCTCCAAACTAGTGGTGTTGACTAGTCTAAATAAATTTATATGAAAAATTTCTAAAGGTCATGAAGTGGCAGTGCCTAAAGTCAATTTAAAAGAAGATTTTGTTTGCTTACTATGTTGACATGCATCACATAAATGATGATTAGTGAAATCCAGTCTAGGTATACCCTTAACTAAGTTAGCTCATGTAATCTTCTTTAGTGTGTGTATGCTAGCATGGCAAAGTCTCCTATGCCAAAACCATGACTCTTCAAGTGTGAATTTAAGACAAACAACCAAAAAATAATCAATGCTATGAAGTTCAAATCATAAAACCGTCTAAAAAACTTTTACCACTTAAATAAAGTATTTATCATTAAGAAATTTAACATTGAATCTCTAATCACATAACTTACTAATGTTGAGCAACATGTGTTTCAAACAATCAATAAGAAGGCCTTCTTATTACATAAAGAATTCTTTTACCAATAGTACCTAACCAGAGTACTTTGTAAGCAATGTTGTCCCCAAGAGTGTGACCTTTCCTCTACTCTTAAGTTCTAATAAAATGAATTTTCTTTTGCCCTTCATTATGTGTCTTAAGAACTTACTATCTAAGTACCACATGCCTCCACCAGCCCCTGAGTGATGGTAAAACTACAAAATAGATTTAGGTTGTTTTATTGGCAACCAAGACTTGTTTGGGTTCTATACATCTATAAGTAAAAAAGTTATAAGAAACTTTTAGAATCCATGTATAAGTTGGGTTTGAATGTGAATGATGTATGCATAGATTACCTAAATTTTCATACCTACAAGAGAAATGAATAATGAATATTAGGAAAGAATGATCTTTTTTTTTTTTTTTTTAAATTGATGTGTTCCTTCTGTAATTTTCAACTTCCTTTTTCAAGTTTTCAATTGTACATTCAAAAAAGCTAATATTTTTTTTCAAATAAGTAATGTTCTTTTTTGGTTTTTTGAGCTTCTAGCTCTACCTATTTTCAAATTTTCATTTTCATCCAAAAAGGTGCTATGATTATTTTTCAAGGAAGAAATTTTTTTTATTGTTAAGTATTTTCTTTTCAAATATTTAAATGCAACGTCTAACTTATCACAAAAAATTAAGAGTTCATCGTAATAGAGATTATTTACCTAGTTATCATTAGAATAATGAGAATCTTCTTTAGTCATCAAACAAACGTTTGTAGCTACTTTTATAGCTTCTGCAAAAGATTCTAAATCTATGTTGGTCTAGAAAGCATATTGAGTTCTTCTCTTGCCCATTTTTATATCACCTTTTTCTTCCTATTTGTCATTCCAATTGGTGTTCTTGAGTTAAGAACATTCCCATTGATGTGGCTTGGTTTCTTTCTTTCATAGAATACTTAATAAAATAAAATTAATAATCTAATACAAAGATAGTAATAGTAGAGTAATAAAATAAAGCAAGATAAGAGGGGCACAATAATTCATAGTGGTTCAACCTAAAGAACCTATGTCCACTCTCCATATCTCTTACAAAAGTCCACTATCTCTAATTTGACATAACAACCTAAGGTAGAGATGCATCTCTTTTTAAAAGATAATGGGGAAACCCTACACTGCTCCAATTTCTTTCATAGCAAGAAAGATGCAACTAAATCCCAATTAAATAATAGAATCCCAAGTTAAAGTATAAAATTTGTAAGCACAGTGGATGAAAAAGAACAACCAAAATAAATTACAACCTTACCAATAAAAATCCTACAAGGGAAAAGAAGAGGAGAGAAGTCTCCCAACATTTCTTTTAAGAAAATACTCTTGCCTAAGCCTCCCTTAAGCTTTCTAATGTCCGAGTTCTCTAGTTAAGTTCCCAAATGGGGTATCTATAATAAAAAAAGATAAGTAAAACTTTTAAAAAAATTTATTCTAATAAATTGGTCCAATTGTATTGTATCATCAGACATTGAACTATACAATTAGCTCATTTTTCTAGGTTAGGAACTCTAAATGATACAGACATCCCAACAACCATCAATATTCACATTATCGGGCCATGGATTCTTCTAAATGAACTGCAGAAACTAAGAATTTATCTCTTTGTATGTTTGTCCTATACGATATCATCTTATGGCATGAACATATTAAGGAAAAATTCATTTGACTGAATCTCACAAATTCTAGAATAAATTCAAGTTATTACTAAATAAAATCATACCATATGATTGAACATCATACTATATGATTTATCAAATCAAGCAAACTTTTAATTAACTGAATTAATCATTATAGCTAAAAATAATTAACAAAAAAGTATAATCGTACAATACGATCAAGTATTGTATAGTATAATTACTTCCATTTTTGTAGTTTTACTTTTAATTAAATTAATTAAGGTGGTTAAAATTAATCAATTAATATGGACAATCGTCTAGTATGATAGAGATTGCATATTATAATATCCTTAAAATATTTAATTTTTTTTAAAAATCTATTCTCTTAGATGTGAATTTGTTTGGTTATTTTTCATCATACATAAGCCAAATACAAGAAGATAAAAATAAAACAAAAAAATAATGACAAAATTTGGGCTTTACTTAGATGTTATAGCATCAATCATTCATTTGTAGCCTTCATTAACACTTCTTTAATCCAGCTCTTGAAAAAAAACCATTATTTGTGCATTATTAGTTAATATTCATTTTTAATTGTTTATAGTACCTTCATTGAAAGCATACCATAGCCTACACAAACAATTAATTAGTGAAAATAGCTGTTCAACCATAAATATTTGTAATTATCAAAACTTAGAATCATATGTAAATTCTCATTGGGTTAATAAAAACTATTTATTTTTTATTTTTTTAAATTTCATACCATCATTAGATATGATATGGTAGGGCATGATGAATCGATAGACTGCATGATATTGAATAAATGGCAACATATTATTTTCCTTAACTTATGTTATAGGAATAACTTTCCACATTTTGAGAAATTATGAATTGTAGCTAAAATAAAATTATGAATTTTAGAGGAAGGGGATTCTATTAGTCCAACTATATTAGTTCCCCAACATTCAAATGACAAGGAAGCAATAATTGAGAGCGAGGTGCTAGTGGTCATATGATGTATTATAACTTGAATTAGGCATTGATGGCACTTCCCGGCAAACTCTATATAATCTTAAGTCATACTTAACTAGTAATAACGTAATCTTTCTATCCCAAGTTTCATTTTTAGATTAAATTAATGAGATCCACACAACCCTTCATAAACTTTAACCATTACTCTTAAGGCTTCTTCCTTTCTTAAGCATCGAAGCCACAATTCATCAAATGATTGTTAATATGAAATATCATTTGTAAGTATGAATATTAGTACCCTCTTTTAAACCTAAGAAGCTAGTGAAAGATCTTTCAAAATAATTCCTTTTATATGATAATAAAAATGAATATATCTCCAATCACTTCCTTTTGACTTAGATGAGCTCAGAACTAAATTAAGTTGTTGTGATGATTTTTCAGCTAAGTTGATTGGATATAAAATTCATCAATTTCTAATCATTAATTGGATAGGTTATACACTTGAATTGAATAAGTCTTTGGCTACTCATGAAAGTATATGTATGACTATTTTTATAATGTGGGATTTTATTAAAGTTATACATAGAATATATTCAAGAAGTGGCATGACTCTTAATTTATAAGCATATTAATCATGTTTCAAAACATTATAGATGTTATATATTTGACAAATTATTAACTAATTGCCATGAATTTTTATGTATTTAATGCCCAACTAAATGGTTAACTTGAGGCTGACAATTATGGCCACACATTTTTCTTACTTCTAGCGTGAGAAGTTTCATCAAAGCATGTGCATATCTCATTATTCCTCTCTCGATGGTCACAAAAATTAATTCAACACCCACTTTTACTCCAGCGATTCTATTAGAATCCACTTTAGCAGATGAAGCTACATCAAAGTATAATTCCCACACTTCCTTTTTCAAAAATAGGAATTGCTCATTTGGTAAATCATTATTTAATATAAAATCAATGGAGACAAGATGATTGACTAGAAAAGCTACCAATTTTTGTACTTTATTGCATTTAGAGGAACATAAGTAATATCAAAATTGTAATAAAATCATCACCCATCAAACTATCCTTCTAGATAATGTAGGTTTGGTCATTACATATTGTAGAAAAGTAATTCGAAAGATCAAAGTGAGTTTATGAGACAACATATAATATCAACTATTGTACTAAAAAATTTAATGCAACACAATGTTTTTATAAGGGTGAATATTTTATTTTTGGTCAACATGGATTGACTACTTAGGTAGTAAAGGGCAATATCCTTATTGTGTTCATTATTTTGGGGCACTAATGCTTTCACTGATTCATCTAGAGCTACTATATAAAGTATCAAAGGTTTCCCAAATAAAAGGGATGTCAACACCAAAGGATGTAACAAATATTATTTAATTTCATTAAAAGCATCTTTGCATGATTTATACCAATGCAATTTACATTTTCTTGGTCATAGTAGCAAATTGTTGACACCAATATGATAGTTTGGAAATAAATCTTATAAAAAAAACCCCAACTTTCCTTTAATAATCTTAGTTAAGTAAAGATCTTTGGCGGTTTCTAGAATTACTTTATTTTTGTGGGATCTATTTTAATATGATGATGTCATGAAAAATTCTAAAAACTTTCTTGATATCACCTAAATTGCACATTTCAAAGGGTTCACTTTTAATCCATACTTTTGAACCCATTGGAGAACTATTTGGAAGTCATTTACATGGCTTCAATCACTTTATTTTTTATAATATTATTATCATCAATATAGCATTATGCCTCATGTTGCAATAATTCACAAAAATTGGGTCATCATAAATTGGTAAGTAATACTAACATTATTTAATTTAAAATTGTAACTTTATAGTAATAAGTACCTATTGGAGTCTTAAAAGCTATGTGGTACTCATCATCTATGGCCATCATAATCTAGTTATTTTCTAATAAACCATCCATAAAGGAAAATATTGAATTTGTGGCAACTATATTAATCATTATTTCTAAAGTTAAGAAGGGAAACTCTTCCTTAGGCCAAACTTATTTAGATCTCATTAATCAACACACAATCAAATCTCATTATTCTTTTTAAACAAGACCAACCTCAATTAGCTTTTTTATTTTTTTGGATAATAGATTTCTCTATATCAAGTAACATTCTTCAGGATGCTTTGCTTAGTTAGAGGAACAATAAGATTGATTTAGAATTTATGTTATATTATCTTAGAAGATAAACTTGATATCTCAAAATAAATATTTGTGAAGAAATCTTTCAAGTCTATTAATGTTTAAGTAATTTGGGATGCTAAATCATTTGATAATGACTAACTAATGAATGTTGGGAGAGGTTCACCATCAGCACCCAAAATAATAATAACTAACTCTTTAATAGCTGAAGTAGTACCATCCTTTAGTTTGAGAGGATTATTCTTATCATCTATTTTGTGCACTCCATCATCATTTTGTGGTGTGTGAAAAATGGTATTGCAATTATAAGGTAAATTTTCATCATGAAACCCCAAACCTTATCTTTCATTATTCAAAAACATTTTCTATACTTTATAACATATTTTAGCATGACTCTTATGGCAAGTTTGAGAAGAATTATCGTTCTTAATAATCTTAAAATCAAAGGCAAAGAATACTAAGTAATGTAAATATCTCCTATTTCATCAAAAAAAGGGAGTCACATACAAGTGGTGTCTCTATAGACTACACATGTATAGTGTAAAATAATGTTGATAGCCTGCCATTGGGTGCATATAAATTGTTTTTAAAAGAGAAACTCTAATTATGTTGTTTGATAAAAGATCTCAATAAAGCTATCTTAGAGTTAGAGTAATTTCCCATTTTGACTTGATAGGTATAGCACATTAAAGCATGGCATTAGAATTATCATTTAATCTAGATCAATAAACCTTTCACCTTTTTAATTAGGAATATTTTTGAAAGGGTAAGTAGTTTTGTAATTTGGTGGTCTTCTTCATATGAATTATTTGAGGAACTATCATGAAGTACAATTTTACCAAATGGAAGAGTAAGAAAGATCTCTCTTTCTGATCTATGCAACATTAGTTTTTGACTTACCCCTAGAGATCCTCTTTTCATTCTTTTTTGAAGATAAGAGGATGGAAAGTGGAGGAGCTTATTTACATTCCAGATTTTCCAAAGATGTAGTTTTATAATGGCTTTATCTTAAGAAGAAAATTGTTAACATCATCATAAACACTGATTTCATTTACAAAACATTGATAGAAGTAACCTTCAATGGAGAACTCTTCTTCTCCATTAGTGTACTTGATAAACTAATACTGGGTTGATGCTACCATTTCATATTCATGGAGCCAAGTCAACCCTAATAATGTTAAAAAAAAACATATTCATTTTATTACATGAAATTCTGCCTCATTCTTGAAATCACCAAACTATAATGGCAATGTGATATAGCCTAATATTTTATCCTTTTTTCGTTGAATCCATACAACATTAACTTGTTTGAGCTCATATTTCTCATATTTAAGGATAGTATCTCTAAAGTCCACATCATAATCACAATAACTGATGACCTTGGATCTATTAAATTTTGTTAAGTGTATTCCTATAGACAAACATAGTAACATAGAGAGGTCCATTATAATTAACAATTTTTGTGAAAAATCTTCATCCATAAAACTAATAGCCAAAAGGTCCTTTAAAGGAGGGGTTTCTTTCATTTTATCTTCTTGAAATTGAGCTTGGAAAACTTCATGTTCAAGTGGAGCTTTGATTAAATTTTAACACATCTCAAGTGACAACATGAGGTGTTGTATATTCTTAATAATGGAAGAAGTTTCAATAAATGAGCTAATATAGTGTAATCTACTCTAGATCAAATTACTATGGAATCTTGATTTTTTTTAGTCTGGTTTTCATCAAAATCTTCAGTGGCAATGTTTTTATCTTTACTTTTAGTCATATTTTTAGGAGTTAGAAGCATCTTACTACTTCATAATTTAACCTCATGATTTCTTCTTTTTCATTCAAGGCATATTAGGAAGAGTTAAATGTTTCTTCTTCTTCTTCAAAAGAATCATCATCAAGCTTTAATTAGAAAACCCATTCAGCTAAATGAAAATTGGTTCTTTATCAACTTCTTCATCAAGGTTGTGAATAACACAAATAGATGATGAAGCAGATAAGTAATGACAAGTTCTTCTATTTCATTATAATTATACATGGTGATACATTTAGTAATAGTAGTTGGTTTTTTCAATTATATCTTGATAAACTCCATTTTTCCTATCTTATATCGATGCACTAACTAGCCTTTGGATGTGATATATTTTCAGTTGTATGTCTAAGGTATTGAACATAAGAGAAATACAATAGATCATCAATTTATTTTTTTCCACTTTGCCTCTTATGTTTAGGGAGTCACATCTCTAATTGCAATTACATTTTGAACAACTTTTTAATATCATTTTTTAATGGATATATTCTATCAAGTCTTTCTTAGAAAGTCAATTGGAATATTCAAAAGGATGAGACATAATTGATTTAGTGGAGTTAGCTATGATTACTTCTTTCTTCAAAGTCTTTCTTAGAGAAGAGACCATAGTTATTTCCTAACCATCCTATTTGGAAAATTGAACAACTTTCCTAAGTTTCTCTTAAGGGTTATCTTCTTCTATAATTAAAGAAGACACTTAACTTTAGAGACTCAAATCTTTATTATTTATTGTAATGTGTGAATAGAAGAGAGCTTAAAAAGCAATGCTATTAGTTTAAAGATTAATAAGATTATAGCTTCTACTTATCTTGGAATAGTAGGTCATATTTATTTCCATATTCTACCATCTAATGATAAAGCCTACCACAATCTCAAAAGATATTTGCTATGAAGTCATATAGTCATGCATACTAACTTTTTTATGAACACTTACAAATATCTTTATAAAGACTTCTAATTTTTAAAAGGTTTTAAATAATTCATGATGAAAATTAGCATACCATTCAAATGTAAATTTTTACAATAAAGTGATGATGAGATTTAGCAGAAGGGCATCATTATTGCTAGTATTTCAACAAAAAAAATCTATATTAAGCAAAATATTATTGTGGATTACCAATTTTACGAAATTGGGTAAAGCTACATAGAATGAATTCATTAGGAAAATGAACTAGTTTATATTTTACCAAGTATGGTTTACTATTTTTAATAAATCACACTCCTTGTGCTTCTATCTTAGCTTTGACTTGCATTTCTACCATTGATCTAATATGAGCATCTGATAAAGGTGTGATCAAGGTGTTATTGATAATGTTGCCATAGAAGAAGAACAAAAGAAGGTTCAAGAAAAATAGGTACAAATTGAGTTTGATGTGCTAGGATAGATAAGGAATGGAGTGAGTATGATTCTATAATACCTCAGTAGAGTAGAGGAAGAATAATTTTAAAATTGTGCACTAAGAGGGACCTTGGTAGCAGGTATCTACTAATTTATTCTCAAAATTTTTGAATGAAGACACCACTTTGTTTATTGTAATGCTTAAGAGTTAAGACATATTATTCCTATTCATAATCATATTGTTCTTCTACTTCTTGAATGTTTTCTGGAAGAGCTTCATGAAAAGTTTGCCTTCTAGATGGGTAGTTTACCTTCATTACTAGTTATCATGACATGGGCTATCATAAGTTTTTTTTTATCATCTTCTAACATATCTTTTTCACATAGAATATCCTAGTAATTATGATCTTTAGATAACACACCACTACTATATGAAACAAAGGGGAGGGTTCCCCTTTCTAGGGTAAAGTAAAGGAAATGTTATCATTATTTTTTGAGCTTTCCCTTTTAACCCATTTATTAAAAGAAAATTTTTTGGGTACATAAGAGTTAGGAGTCTGGGAGACCATAAGATCTTTTTCTTTACTGCAACACAATTTCTTTGGTTGATAATATAAAATAAAATAACTAAAAGTTTTTTTTTCATTTTTTATTTAAACTAGAAGAGTTAGGAGTAATAGACCCATTTAAAATTGGAAGTGATGTATCATTAACAACAAAGATTTTTTGAATAAGCACATCAATGGGGAATTCTTTTAATGGTTTGGGAGTGTTCCTAAAAATTTGAACACAATATTTCTTTGGTGATGGGTGGTAAGAGGAATTCTGAAGAACTTGGTAGCTAGTTGAAGTGATTTGAGTAACTAAATATTTTCTAGTGATTGGTTTTCCCATTAATCATGAAGATAATTTTTTTTCTGAACTCTTCTATTAAAACTCTAGAAGTAACTTGAGTAACATGCACAATAGGTTGTGTGGATTAAAGAATTTTTTTTTCGTTTAGGATATTATTTCTAGTAAGAGTGGTGTTGTCAAGGTGAGACATAATGGAGGGAGGAAGGAGTGCTCTGAATCTTCCATTCACCAAAGTGGAAGAGATACAAGAAGTTCTACTCACCAAAGTATAACTATGGTGAGAGATCACCAAACTCCTCGGATGGTTGGCCACCAAGCTTCAACCTGAGTGAACAACATATGTCTTATAGGCTTTGGCTTTTGGATTGGTACTTTATAATGGATTTTTTTCTCCCTTAATGTGCTACATCAATTCCCTCGGACTCCAAAGAACTCTTCTTTAAAGAGTTAAAATTTTGGAGGTCTTCAAAAAGCTTTGGGGCAAAGCTTTGTAGCTCATCTAAAGTCACCCAAGTATTCTCACTTAAGATTTATCTTTCCATCTAATTACGAACCTCTGAATAGTGCTTTCATATGATGGGGGTTTAGTTATGATGACTACATAGGTACCTGCAAATGATTTATATCTTCTTCTACAAAAATATCAGCTTGTAAATTTGGAGGTTGGGTATCTCCTTTAAAACATATTAGATCTTCAACATTAAAATAGGACTAGTAAACAGGTAAGTGAGCAATTCAAGAATATAGGCATTAGTATCATGTTTTTTTTAATAATTTTAAATAACCCTCAAGCTCTCACTTGTAACATTTTATATGATCAATTCGTACCAATACATAATAACATATCTCATATTCCTTAAAATTTTATTTTTATTCTTTTGTTCAGGATAATTAGCATTTTATATTTCTAATTACTTTTTCATGTCTTCATGAAGGTTATGCTAGATTAGAAAATGCATGAGTAGGTGTTCTCATTAGGTTAATAGGCATCTTAGAATTATATCTATAATCTATCTCAAAAGATGATTTGTGGATTGATCTGATAATGGTACTATTATAGGCAAATTTAGATGTAAGTAAAATTAAATTCTAGTTTCCTATGTTCTTCTTAACTAAACATATCAGTAAGTTTCCAAAGATCCTATTAACAACTTCTATTTGTCCATCGATCTATGAATGAAATGTAGAGGAGAACTTCAATCGTGTTCAAATTAATTTCCATAGAGTTTTCCAAAAATAAAATACAAATTTAACATCACTATTAGAAACTATAGTTGATGAAACCCCATGTAGCACCACAAGTTCTCTAAAGAAAACCTTGCTATATAAGTGCATCGTTTGATTTTGAACAAGATAAGAAATGAGTAATTTTAGAAAATGTATCCACAAATATGAAAATACGTTCATATACATGAGGTGTTCTTGGAAAATTTAACATGAAGTCCATTGATAGGTCTTCCCATGGTTGAGATGGAATAAGTAACGATGTGTAATGATCTACTTTTTTCTTAATAATTTTAGCTTGATGATAAGTGTAATAATAAGCTACGACACATTCAACATCCCTTTGTAGAGACGAATAGTAAAATCTTTGTTCAACGAGTTCTTACATTTTTGATTTACCAAAATGTCCAGCTATACCACTTAAATGAAGTGTAGAGATAAGGAAGTCTCTCACAAAATTTCTAGGGATATATAGTCTATTACCTCTATAAAGATATCCATCAATGATAACAAAGGGACTATGAAAAGTCAAGGGTTTGGACTTGTGTCCAAGATAACTTAAATAAAAATCAGGGCAAGTTTTATAATCTTCTCTTAAAGTATTAAATCCAAGGATTTAAAATTTTAAAGAAGAAATAGCTAAAGATACCCTAGATAAAGCATTTACTGGCTTGTTTTCTACTACATGCTTGTGATTAAGTATGAAGGAAAATTCCTAAAGGTATTCAATCCATTTAGCATATCTGTGATTCAATTTCTTTTAAGAGTTGATGAATTTTAGGGCTTGATGATCCTTATTCAGAATAAACTCCTTATGTAATAGATAATATCACTAGTTCTTAAGAGTTTGAATGATTATATAAAATTCTCAATCATATGTAGAGTATTTTTACTTAGCATCATTCAACTAATCATTAAAGAAATCAATAGGGTGATTTTCTTGACTTTAATATTCTACCAATTCCAACACCTGAAGCATCTCAAGTTACTTCAAATGTTTTACCAAACTTAGGGAGTTTTAACATGGGTGATGTGGCCATAAGGATTTTGATTTGCCTCATGGCCCTTTTTAGCATCTTAAACTAAAAAATTTATCTTTCTTTAAGATGTTGGTGATAGGAGATACAATAGTGTTAAAGTCTCTAAAGAACCTCCTATAAAAGGTGGTTAATCTATGGAAGCTTCTAACATTCATAAAAGATTTTGGAGTAGGCTAGTCCATAATAGCTATGATTTTTGCATGGTCTACTTTTAGTCCATTAATAGACACAATGAATCCTAAGAAGATAACTTCATGTTGATAGAAAAAAAACACTTCTTAAGATTTACATATAATTTTTGCTCTTAACTTGTACAAAACCATCTTTAAGTGATGTAAATATGAGTCCTCATCAAGTTTATAGATAATGATGTACAAAGAAATGGCCAATAAAAGATTTCAAGATAGTGTTCATCAATCTCATGACTGTACTAAGTGCATTTGAAAGTCTGAATGACATAACTAATCATGCATAAAGATCATTAAAAGTTTTAAAAGTTGACTTTTATTCATCAGCTAGTCTAATCTATATCTAGTGATCCACTTTTTAAATCAATGTTAGAGATTAAAGATGAGCCAAAAATAAGATCTAATGTCATCTAGTCTAAGTATGGGAAACCTATATTTTATCATGCTACTGTCAACACATACTCTCCAAGTCACATCTTTCTTAGGCGTTGAAAGGGCTAATACTGCATAAGGACTAAGACTTTCTTAGATTAAACCCCTCTTTAAGAGTTTATCTGCTTGTCATTTTAATTCTACATGTTCGATTGGATTCAACCTATACTACGACAAATTAGATATTTGTGATTTATGGATTAAGTCTATAACATGTTGTATATCTCTTAAAAGTGGTAATTTATCAGAAGTCAAATTAGTGAAAACATAAGTATTAGATTTAAGACCACAGTAGGTATGTGGTGTTCTTTGGTATCAATAAAAACTTCACAAAGGTGTAAGATAAATAGAGAAGTAGGATTAGTGAATTCTCTAACTATGCATCTAAACCCTAAGGTTGTAGTTTGAATTCCAAGAGATTCACACATATCAAAATATAGAATAGAAGTTTCCTTTCTATCACTAGATGGTGATATCACAATCAACTGGAGTTTCATATTTTTCTTTGATTGGGTTTGGGTTGTAGTTCTAAATATGGTTTATGTGGAGGTGTAGGAAGAATTATATGTGAGGGTGTAATTGTCCTCTTTTCAATGGATTTTATGAGAAACAACTTAATAGCCTTTTTGGTGTACTTGAATACATAAGTATTTTTATGACCATAATGAATTAAATTTAAATCATAAAACCAAGATCTCCCTAAGTGTATTTGTTTGATTTCTATTGAAAGAACATGACACCATATTTGGTCCACATAATTACTCATTTTAATAGAAACAAGACATCTATTTATGATAGATAGGGATGTGTGATTCACCCAAAAAACATGAAATAGTTCTAGGTGAGGTTCAATTATAAGGTTTACTCTAGTGATAGCATGGGTTGATACAACATTCATAGCACTACCTTTGTCCATTACTGGTTTACACCTCTTTTCCTTGCATAATATATACATTAAGAAAATATTTCATCAACTCTAGTACTCTTATTCCCTAGAAGTAGCCATACACCTCATAACTGACATTCAATTATCTTTAATAGGGTTTATTTCTTCATCTGATAAAGTTGCATGATCATATATCTCTTGTATATCCCCCCCTTCTTCTAAAGCTTTTAATTCATCTAAGAACATGATTTTGGCCCTATAGTATTTTTGAATATGACCCTTCTTATGACATTTAAAGTAGCCTATCTCTCTCACATTTTTAAACATATTTTTGGTAGATGTCATATGAGATTGGCTACTAGGAGTAAAAGGTTGAGATGTAGATGGGCATTTAGATGACATTTAAGCCTTCATCTTGGATGTGGATGTAGCTTTCCTATGCTTCTCTAAGAGCAAAACATAGTGAAAGTCATCTTTTAAGATTTGGGGATTATGAAACTCCACCTTATTCTTAAATCTTCTCTTTGGCCAATGAAAAACTTATTAGCTAACTATCATTCTTGATCAGTGTAGTGTGTCCTTACTATTATGTTCTTAAATGTATTCATGTATTCCATTACTTACATGCTTCCTTATTTAAGAATCATTAATTATCTTGGAGCTTCTTATCATGGTCCCTAGAACAATATTTAGCCCTTATCATATCTTTTATTTTGGCCCATGTCATAACATTTCTACCAAACCTCTCCTCCTTAACTAAAGTATTATTCCAATAAATTTTGCTATGACCTACCAATTTTGTTTTTGTAAACAAATGATACCAATAAAAAAAACTCATCCATTTGGGTAAGCCAATCTAGAAACTTATTTAGATCATGAACATCATCATACGTTGGAGCTTCTATCTTACTTGTTTTGTTGGTTCATGTAGGTTTTTATGGACCTTAAGATAGTCTTGCCTAAGGATGTTCCTCATGTTTGACCTTTTTGTATAATAGTTGTCTCTAAGAGGTTCAATGTTTTCCCCTCCTATGAATTGTAAGTCATCCGAACATGGGATGGTCAATGGGGTTTGAACTTGTGCGGCTAGGTTCATAAAAAGGTCTTCTACCCTTAAGAGTTTCTCTTCACTTTGCATAGTGGTCTCATCTACCATCTTAGTTAAATCTTCTAGTTGATCTAAGCTAACAAATTTGGGTGGCAAGATTTGAACAAGAAATGCAAGTATGTCACTCCAAATAAAATTTTAAAAATTTGTTATGTGAACTAAATTTGGCACAATGAGATGCAAAAATTTTAAAATGATTATCCTTCAATAAATATAAATTACCTTTTGGATATTACAAAGTATTAAGTAAACATGCAAAAGAAATAATCACAAAGTCTTTAAGGATACAAGTTCAATTTTTATGAAAGGTTTGTATCCTAGTTTGGCTAACTTTTTGTGAACTCTCCCTTACTCAAGTATCATGGTTTATAGATAGGTTTAATTAAAGAAGGGCTAGGCTTTTAAAATGGAGACAATTCAGTAGTAGTAAGATAAATGCTCATAGAATTGCCTACCACATGAGTTCAACATGAGTTTACCAAGTGAAATCACTAAAATCTATAAAGAAAATTACACAAAATCCAAAATACAAAACTAACCTTGTGTAGATTCGATATAGAATAATTACAAACACTTTTTTCATGCCTCCATACCTTGGGCTTTGATCCAAAAGTGGTGTAGTCATGATAAGTCACATCAAAGGGAGGAAGGAGTGCTCTAGATCTCCCACTCATGAAAGTGGAAGAGATGTGAGTTCTATTCACCAAAGTAGAACTGCTGTGAGAGATCACCCAAATCTCTTAGATGGTTGGCCACCAAGCTCCAACCTGAGTGTTTTCACTCCAAAATTCTTCTATTAAACCAGATCAAATGTTTATGTAAGTTATAATACTCCAAGGGATGTGTCCCTTCAGGAAACAATACTGAAAAATTATCACAACTCAAAACCCATCGTCTTGTAGTGCGTAGGCACCAACTTCTCTATCCATACATTACATAAGGGACCGATTATGGTGTCACAGTGCTAGAAGGCCAACGCCTAAGTGTATTAATTATGATGCACTTCAAACACTTAAACACTTAATGATCTCAATCAAAACTTTCATACAACACTTAAACATGAGTAAATATATCATCTATCACATAATATAACACATGGGACAAAAATATAAAATACCACAACACATAAAACACAACAAAAGTCTCATATGCTTTGAATTGGGACCTTGTAACATGTCCTTTTTTCCCTTGATGTGCTACATCAAAGAACCTCAAATCAATTTGGAGAAATGAGGATACTAGAGACCATGTTCATTTGTTATTGTTTTTTATATAATTTTTATGAGAAATTATAACGCCAAAATGGGGAGTGAATTGGGTACTTTTTATAAATATCACAAGTTAAAACTTAATTTTGATTTTTTTATAGGAAGATAATTTTTAATTTATAACAAAATTGTCCAAAAAATGATAAAATAATAAAATAAAGTTTAAAAAATATAAGAGACACAAAAGCCACCAAAATTTTATGTTGTTCGGCCATAAAGCTAAATTGGCCTGTGTCCATGCCTAGCTAGTTAGTTATGACTCTAGTAACCCAACAAAAGCCAATTATAACATATACTCTCTTATAATGGCGCAAGTACAACACCAGCCACAATCACATACTCTTTCACAATAGAGCAAATAAAATCCTAACCAAAATCACATAAATGGGGCGAGTATAATCCCAATAAAAATCATGTACTCTTCCATAATATGGTGAGTACAACCACAACAAAAAAGACAACTTTTAAAGCACAAAAAAGTACAAGAATTGACAAATTTGACATAATCAAATTATAGAATATCTCAAATCTACCCAAAATGAGATGATGATCTTACAACATAAAAATGATCATTGTATAATAATTAATAATTTGCAATAAACTTAACAAAGTAAATAGCTCAATTGATTTTAATGAGAAATAACAAGTTAATTTTCTTAAAAATAATTTCAGCAAAATATTTATCTTAATGCATACATTAAATAAATGCAACAATAATTTTAAAGTGAATATATAATAGTCTAATAAGCAACAAATGTTAATTTTGATTTAAATATGGACTACAACTAGATTCGATATGAAGAACTATGGATAATAAATTTTGCTCCAAAACTTTTTTCCTTAAATAATAAGCTATTGAATAAGCAAACGAATGTAAATTTCAACAAGATATAATTGTGGAAACGACATGGCTAATATAAACACTAACAATTCACCTTTAATAAGTCAAGTCTTGATGAAATTAATTAAATTATGATAAGACAAAAAATTAATGTAAATTCCAGGAAATAAATAACTTGTTTTTAAGTCAAAATAACGATCCAAATCAATTCAATTGATCATACGATAGCCAAAAAAGAACATGGCTAATTAATTTCAAACAAACAAGTTATTTTTTCTAATGATTTAAAAATTCAGCAAATAAAAATTAAATTTCAGCAAAAATAAAAATTTTCACTTGTCAAAACAAACTTTAAAAATGATTCAAATGAAAGAGATTCTTTCAAATTAATACTTTTGTTAAAGATTTTAAATATACCAATTATTTTGGTAACGAAATATAAAATTCTGCTTCAAGATGTCTTAATAGATTTCTCCAGATTGAGATGGCACAAATAAAGTTAAGATGATAATACCAATATGGATCTAGAGTGCTTTCTTGAAGAAGTTTAATTATTTGAATGGTTAGAATCTGGCTAAATATAATGATAAAAAAATAATCTAAACAGTGGTTAAATAAAAAATAATTTTCCTTTAGAACAAAGATCAATTTCTGGGTGGTTTTGAGAGAGGGTTGGCCATTCAAAAATAATAATAATAATAATAATAATAAATATTAGGATTAAAAAAAAGTTCTAAATATTTCCTCATGTGATCCACTACCTAGAATAAAAAATGGAAGGTTTTAAACAACAAATAGTTAATATTAAAGTAAAGGTTGCCACCCCTACCATATAATTAAAAATAGAAAGGAATAATGCATGGATTTAAGTCAACAAGTCCAAGAAAAAATTAGGAAAGTATTTGAGTGTATTTAGGAGTGAATATTAATGAAATCAAGGAGGGAACAAGGGGTGGTGAATATTTTGAAAGTAAGGGATTTTAATCATGCAATTAAAAAAAATAAAGAATCCATATAAATTTCAACGTCAAAAATCTATAATTAAAATAAAATATAATGATAAAATAAATTAAATTTATTATACAAGCATTTAAATAAATTATATTTAATTTTAATGATATTTATAAAATAAATTTTTTATTTATTTAATTAAAGAAGAAAATTGCAAATACTAGAATTTCAAGCCAACATAAATTTAATAAAATCTTAGAAAAATAATTTAAATTTAAGACAAAATGAAAATTATAAAATTATGATATTAATAAATTTATTTTGTACAAAAAAAAAATTTTAAATGTTAATTTTGTAATTAAAACAATCATGAGTTAAGTAATATGCATATGATTTTATAAAATCAAATTGCATATATTGATTTTTTAAAAAAAATCAAATTTATGATGAGTGTGATTATGAAATGATGATAATAATTTAGTTTAATTTAAAGTGAGCTCGCTTATCAACTTTATTGCAAATATAGCTAAATCTAAAAGAAATAGTACTTGAGTTGCCTTGGCTTATTATGTCCTATAATGTTTCTAAAAATCTTAAAATAAATAATTAGTAGTTTCACACATATGTTTGCTATCATTAGAATCTAAATTAGGAGTCCATAGGGTCATGGAGCTAATAATATCTAATTCTTATAACAACAAGCTCTCTTGCTCATTCTAGGGAATTAGAGTTGTGCCAAAATAGATTTAGGATGATTATAAACAAAGTTGTATGTATAAGTTCAATGCAATAGATTAGATACCAAAGAAGGTGAAAGATGTATGTATAAGTTAGCCAACCAAAAAGATAGGAGAAGTAAAGACATAGTTCAAGTGAGGAGTATTAAGGATGAAAATAATATAGTGCTTTTCTTAGAAAAAGATATTGAAAATAGGTGGATGAGGTATTTTAATAAACTTTTCAATGAAGGATCTTAAAGTACGATTGATTTTAGCAACCTTAATACCCTAAACAAAAATAGAGAATTTCATTTTATCGTCAGATTAGTAAATCTGAAGTTAAGAAGCTTTAAAGAAAATGAAATGTGGAAAACAAGAGGACCGATAATATTCCAATAGAAGTGTGGAAATGTTTAGGAGATCAAGGAATTTCTTGGATTACAAATCTTTTTAATGTTATTTTAAAGACTAAAAAGATGTCAGATGAGTGGAGAAAGAGTTTGTTGGTTCCTATATTTAAGAATAAAGGTGATGCACAAGAGTGTGCAAATTATAGAGGAAGTTAATGTGTCATACATTAAAATTATGGGAGAGAGTAATTGAGCATAGGTTACGATGTGATCTGAAGTTTCTCACAATCAGTTTGGTTTCATGCCGTAGATCTACTATGGATGCTATACATTTGTTAAGAGGTTTGATGGAGAAGCATAGAGAAAATAAGAAGGATCTACATATGATATTTATTGATTTAGAGAAAGCTTATGATAAAGTCTCAAGAGATGTTCTTTGGAGAGTTCTAGAACAGAAAGAAGTTAATATTGATTATATTCAAGTCATTAAGGATATGTATACTAGAGCTATCACTTGTGTCCAAACACAAGGAGGATTGACAAAATATTTTCCTATTTCAGTTGGATTACATCAAGGATCAACATTAAGCCCTTATCTTTTACTTTAGTTATGGATGTTCTTATGAGGCATTTACAAGAAGATGTACCTTGGTGTATGCTTTTCGATGACATTCTTCTTGTTGATAAGACTAGAGAGGGAGTTCGAAACTTGAATTATGGAGGTCAACTTGAGTCTAAAGGTTTTCGTTTAAGCAGATCTAAACTGAATATATGGAGTGTAATTTTAGTTGTAGAAGTTTTAGTGGTAGTGTTGTGACTTTAGGTGATCAAGTCATTAATAAGAGTGAGCGATTCAGATATTTAGGCTCTATTGTTCAAAATGATGGTGAAATAGATGGAGATATTATTAGTAGAATTCAAGTTGGATGGTTGAAGTGGAGGAATGCATCTGGCCTATTATGTGATAGAAAAGTTTCACTTAAACTTAAGGGAAAATTTTATAAGATGGTGGTAAGACCTGCAATGACTTATGGTGCAGAATGTTGGCCAATAAAGAGAAACATAAGACTAAGTTAAGTGTTACAGAGATGAGGATGCTCAGGAGTGGCTTTACCCTTAGAGATAGAATGCAGAATGAGTATGTTGGAAAAGTTGGAGTAGCTCCAGTGGTAGATAAGATTAGGAGAGTCGCCTTAGATGGTTTGGCCACATAAAGCGTCGGCCGTCCGATGACCCGGTTAGGAGAGTAGATGCATTAGATTTGTCTTATGTTAAGAAAGGTATAGGTAGACCTAAAAAGACTTGGTTAAGATGTATAAAAAATGATCTTAGTATACTTGAATTAAATGAGAATTTGACTCATAATAGGACATAATGGATACGAATGATTCATGTAGCCGACCCCACCTAGTGGGATTAAGGCTTGTTGTTGTTGTTGTTCTTGTTGTTGTATAAACAAAGTTGATGGAGCCCTTTAAAGCTTTGAAAGATCAAATGAGAAATCACGAAGGGTATATGAGATAAACTTGTGATCATTAAGGGGTCTAATATTCAAAGAAATATCAAAAAAGCATATTCATCTTGGGTGGTAAGACTAAAACTGGATGTAGGACTCTACTCCTTTTTCTGTAAGGAGGCACAAAGCAACCTTTACAAGAGTATGATCATTAATGGTGACCCCACTTTATTGAATATAATCACTAAAACTATAAGTACTAGTTCCAGCAATAAAAGTTGCTTGGGGCAAAATTATTCTTCTTTTATAGATGTTCCTAGTTATCATTTGTAAAAGAACAATCACTAATTAGCTTAGATTAAAATAATATGCCAAAAAGAGATTCATTATCAAAATTAGTTATATAATAATCAAAACACTAGTTCACCCATAGGTGATTATGGGAACTAAAGTATCTTGAAAGGATTTTATTGAAGCAACTTAGATAGGTAAATAGAGTGTTGACTACCAAGTCAAACTCCTAAGTATGAAAGATTGGCTATGGAAATAAATAAAAACTCAGAAATGTCTCTAAGTATGAAAAGAAAGATTAGCTCCACACCCACCTACCTCGCCAATTTGATTTTGTGTGAGAAAAATATATTCATTACATAAAATAATCTTTAAATAAAATATTCTATAGAAGTAGAAGAGAAGAGGGCCCATATGAGGTTTCTGTCATTCATCTAAACTCATTGTAAACATTCACTTAAAGATATGTCATCATGTTAGTCAAAAGAATGTGTGTTATGCTATCTCCCAGAGGGACTAAACTTTCCCTAGTAAATTACACTCGTGGACACCTCCACAAGAAATACTCAATAAGTAGGAACATATCATTATTTTAATTTTATTTATATATATTTTTCAAGGAAGATTTATGATTGAATAATTATTATTAAAATAGTACAATCTATATACTAGTTGTCAATCCACAAAGCAAAGGTGAATCACCATAACCAAGTATGATGAGGGCCCAATATACAAACACCTATATGATAACAATTACTAACCACCAAAGACTCAACAAGGAGCATGATTAGCTCAAATAGGTGAATGGAAAAGGGAAAGAAACTAA
Source organism: Cymbidium sinense (assembly GCA_021442155.1). Taxonomy (NCBI): domain Eukaryota; kingdom Viridiplantae; phylum Streptophyta; class Magnoliopsida; order Asparagales; family Orchidaceae; genus Cymbidium; species Cymbidium sinense. The sequence continues at coordinate 24,839,597 of CM038229.1, forward strand.
GGAAATGGTAGAAACAACTTTGGTCCAAATTTCATGAATCCATCATTCTAAGCAATCAAGCTTAAGGTCATTTAGCATGGGAAGGTAGTTCACCCAACCTAGTTATGAGATGCTCTATTAGTAACCATGGATTGTAACATCCAGAAGGCGCTTCATGACATCAAACTATGGAAAGAAAACTAAAGATTTTCTAGAAATATAGCTTCTATAGAAAGGTTAAAAAAGATGCAGAACTTACAATCTCTACATAAGTAAGTCCTAGAGAAAAAAAATAAGATAATGCAGTTATATTCAACTATAATTACTAAACATTGAACTTATAATCATATTGTGTTAGGTTACAACTACCTAACATACTAAGACTTTATAGGCATAATTAAAACCATGAATACTTAATGCTTTATCCTAAGGGATATGACAGACCATGCTTATCTATCCTCAAGTGCAGACCACTAGGACATACTTGGTTTGACTATGTTATGAATTTGCACCATCACTCCGGGGTTTTGATCACTTGCTATGTCTACCTTATTCCTCCCCTAAGAGATATAAGATAAAAATAATATAAATTACTAAAAAAATTTCTTATACATACTACAAATAAAAAAATAAAAATGGGGTAGCCATGTTCTACTTAACAAGCTTAGATAAATTAAGTAATAAAGTAAAATATTTAATTTCACTATATTATTAGTCTTTCTTGCTCAAGCTATGCATCTATTCATAAGGATTGGACTATCTTATCAGTTGGCAAACTTAATTTATACTTTATTTTTACATATAAAATTTTAAGAAGGAGTGACATAGAGGAGATATCATATGCTAAATATAGCCATCAACATCACATCCTTGAGAAAAAAATATAATGTCATAAATTAATAGCCAAATTTATGGTTTTAATCTATGACCCTTATTAAAGTAAATTGTAAAGGCAATGGTCATACATCTAGTACATACTATTATATTTTATCCTAATGCAACAAAACATTCCAAGCATTGCAATGCATCACAATAATATAACAATCAATCTTGATTCTTAATCTCACTCAAAATAACCTCATATGAGCAATGAAAGGATTTTTCCCATCAAAATGATCTAATTATATCCTTCTTTTGCTAAGTGACTATAAAGTTGTGAACTATCACAACACCTAAGTGTGCACAAAAGTTAATTTAACTTATGTTTATCTCAAATGACTTGATGACATACTAAGCTAAGCTATTTAATGGAGCTTACTTATCTTAAGGCTCTCTACTTTATAGTGAATCAAAGTGATAGGCTTTAGGCTAATGAAGACTACTAATATATCATATGAGATGTAATTATAATTAAAAGGTTTTATTACCAAATGAATTATCATCAAATAATAATAGATAATTAATCAAAATCTAGGTCAATCTTAGCTCTGATGGGATGTATTCTAACTTAAAGTGTTGGCATCACTTTGTGTGCTTTCATATGCATCCATATGAAAAGAATAGTTTAAACCATCAACTGTAAAGTTGGATTTAGGAATTTAAGTAGGGTATGAACGCTCAAGGGGTGGTTAGGTTATAGACAAACAAAATAGAGTTCAAGACATCCAAAAAGTAAGGTATTCTTGAGTAGAAATTATCTATTCAAAAATGAATATAATATAACCAAGTACATGTGCATACTTGAAACCCAATGGTGTTTAATCATAATGTGTGAATGAACTATAGAATGGCTTTGTCTAACTATTATGAATCAATTAGCTAAGAGTCTACCCAAAATGTGGTATTGGCTAAACTCACATTCAACCTAGTTTGAAAGATGATCAAGTTTGTAAAAAAAATTAGCATAATCATAGGAGTATGATTATACTATGAGTATACATAATCATTATGTATATAATTAGTCCACAACATTTTGGTCGGTCAAGTAGACATGATTAAGGGGATGAAAGAAGGACTAGTTAAGAGAAATATACTAGCACAAGAAAAGATGTTTGATTTAAAAAAATAGATTAAGTATTAAAAACTTGATAAAAGTGTAGTATCAAGTTATAGAATTGAATCAAGGAGGAAGGATTATTTGCATGTGATTAATGAATTATACTATTAAGCTAGTTTTAAATGTTGAAAAACTTTTACTATGCTACGTAGGTAATTTTAAATATGTATTCCCCATTGAGTTAGTTACCAATTAAGATTGCTAACCTTTATGCATAAATATCAGCACATATAGAGCTAACTGATGGAGCCAATCTTATGGATAGGAAATAGATTAAAATCAAATCAAATCAAGTTTATAACTACAATGCTAGTGAATGTATGAATGGTCTTTATGCTGCCATCATTTATGATGCATGTAATAGGCATCACGAAAAGGAGCTTTGGACTGATATAAAGCACATCAACTCCAACACAACATGGCTTGGATGGTTGGAGGAGATCTCAAAATGATTGCAAGCCCTATTGAAAGAAAGGTGGTAGAAAGCCTAACATGTCAATCATCTCTGAATTCACTGAATACATTAAAGATGCTAATCTTTTTTTATATTGGTTATAGTGGCATTCCTTTCACCTGGAGGAGAGAAAAAGTTTTGGAAAGGCTTGATAGAATCCTTATAAACTTAGCCTAGTATTCACACTTATGCAGAAAAGCACCTAGCCAAAATTGCATTTGAGCATTCCCCAATCGTGGTTAGCTTCAACTTTATCACAAACTGAAGCACCACCCTTTCAAGTTCCTGAATATGTGGACATCACATCCTGAATTTAGAAAATGCATATCAGAATCTTAGCAAGGTGTGGAAAGCAACAACCCTTGGGTCAAGCTATGGGGATTACATAAAGCTACCATCCATGCTTTCAAAATATGGAATATAGAGATATTCGATAATATTCATCATCTAACTAAATCTACTGAGAACTATATTAATACTATTGATAGAGAAATGGCTGGAATAGATACATAGGATGCACGTGAACTGGAAAATCAATTATAATAACTCTAGATCGATTTACAGGGGTACATTGATAGAGAAGAGGATCTCCTTAGACCAAAAACATCATCAAAAAATCTTCTCCAAGGAGACAAGAACTCTGAAAACTTTCATGCTTGTATTAGAAAGAAAAGAGAAAACAAATGGGTGACCAAGATAAAAAATACAGATGGAAGATGAATCCATAATCAAGATAGTACTATAGAAGATTGCAAGGACTATTTTTCAAACTTACAAAACCAACCACCCATAAACAACATAGCCCACCAGCTCAACCAAAGCTTCTTTATGTTTGATAGAGAACCAATTAACAATGAGGAGCTCACCTCTATCCCTTTAGATGAAGAAATCTAGAATGTACTGAATTCAATGGATGTTATAAAGCAACAATGCCAGTGGATTTACTTCTCTTTTCTATCTAAAGGTATGGCACATTCTCAGTTGGATGCTATCACTACTATACAAAGCTTCATTAGAGCCCAAAATTGCCATAATTATTTTTCTACCTCTGCTATTGTCTTGATTCCAAAAGAAAGAAATAGTCACACTTGGGACAAATTCAGGCCTATCTGTCTAACCCATATCATCAACAAACTCATAAGTAAGATCACCACAAATAGTATCCAAAAACTTCTCCCTATCCTCATCTCCCCAAATCAGGCTACTTTTGTCAAAGGAAGGAACATAACTACTAATATATTACTTGCACAAGAACTCGTCAAGCATATTGACAAAAAAGGTAGAGGAGGAAATGTGATTGTAAAAATAAATATCAAGAAAACTTTTGATACTATTAACTGAAGCTTCATCCTCACATCACTTAGGGAAAGAGGTTTTTCTAATTATTCCTACACACTAATTTATAGACTTCTTGAGGATAGCCATTATAAACTCCATCTCAATGGACAATTTCCAAGCTAATAGAGGGGTTAAGTAGGGAGATCCTCTCTCCCCATCCCTTTTCATATTAGATTTAGACCTCATATCTAGAAAAATAAGTAAAGAGGATGTCCCCAAGAAAGATATCAAATTTCACACCTCAAGTAACATCAAGATTACACATTTGGTATTACTTTTTTTGTAATGGAAGCGAACAATCAATTAATACATAGATGGCAATCATCAAAGAATTCATAATATGTTATGTATGGAAATAAATGCTAACAAATGTTGCTTTGAGACAAGGAAGTAGATTACCAAGAACCAAAAATCAAATGGATTAGTGAGAACCAGTCTTCACTCATTCCAATACTTCTTTTACTTATCTTGGCATCAAACTATACAAAGGAAGACTTACATCTTCCCCCTTCTATGAGCTCATTGATAAAATACAAAACAAAATAAACTCTTGGAAAAACACATTCCTCTCATTTGGTGGAAGGATTACTTTGTCTAAGAGTATCCTCAACTAAATTCCTTTATACGCCACTCAAGTACAAAAGATCTCTAAAAACATCGAAATGAGAATAAAAAGAATGCTCAATAGATTCAATTGGAGCCACAAACACAATTCAATCCATTGGGCTAGTTGGAAGAAAATAACCAAATCGATCAACAAGGATGGCCTGGGATTCAAAATAATAGCAGATAATATTAAATGTAATACTATCAAGATGTGGATCAAATTTAGAGAAAAAAAATTCCCATTGGGCTGAATTCATGCATAAGAAATATTGGCAAAAAAAATCACCCAATGACTACCAAATTGAAAAAATTATACTAATTAACATGGAAATAGATGTTGCAACATAGAGAGGAAGCTGGAAATCTGATCTTTTAAAACATGGGAAAGGGAAGCATAGACTTTTGGAATGATCACTGGATGGAGGAAGAGACACTTTTCATTTGGAAAATGGATGGAAGGCCACAACAATCACAAAATATTCCAGAATTCTAAATTGATTTTGATTAGAATATAGACAAATCGAAAGATCACCTCCCCCTCGACAGATGTAAGGAGATCATCAATATACCAATAGAAGGCAACAAGAAAGACAAGCTCATTATTAAGGGTAAATCTAAGAACTCATCCATCCACAAAGCCATCTATTGGAATTGGTGGAGAGAAACCAGGACAATTCCATGGGGACAAGTAATTTGGAACTTAGCCATCAACCCATCGATTTTTTTTTTTTTTTTTTTTTTTTTTTTTTTTTTGTGTGTTGGAGGCTTCATAGTTTCACTCCAATGGATGACAAACTTAAGCTCAAAGGTTATGATTGCCATCAATGTGTATGTTATGAAATTAAGAGGAATAAAGCGTTCTACATTGGTTCATACATCGCAAATTTAGCACATGGATATGAAGTGATTTTGTAGACCTACTACAAGTTGACATGAATTACAAAGCTGAATCAGTATATGAATTGATCGAAAGCTGGCAAATGAGAGATAGTTTGATTATAAACATCACATTGATTACACCTCTTATTATCCTATGGTTTATATGGATGGATAGAAATGAATTGAAACACAAAGTAAATACCATGCCAAATAAGAACACCATACTGAAAATTAAAGCTTATCTACACAAGGCAATCTATAATGGAACAATCAAAAGATCACACTTCAATGGGTGGAAACAATGCTCATATATATTAGGGCCATGTGAAGACAATTTTGAGCATAGATGAGAAATTGTCCACTGGAAAAAACCATCCAATGGAATCATCAAAATAAACATTAATAGAAGCTTTGACACTAAAACTGAAGAAGCTGCAATAGGAGGAATTTTCAAAGATGATGATGGTAACTGCTTAATCCATTTTTTCTTTGTCTTATGCTGCACTCTCCCCCCTCCATGTCAAAGTGGCACCATGCCTCTATGCACTCAAAATTGCTTCAAGAAAACCTCACTATGAGTACTGATTGAATCAAATTCCATGACCCTTAGTCACTTATTAAAGGAGAACACAACCTGTTATACTCTTTGGTTCATTATTAATGCCTTTAATACTCTGAGAGGCTTGTTGAAAAGCATGCACATCTCTTTCTCCCACATATGGAAAGAAGGCAACCATCTTGAAGATTTGTTAGCCAAACATGGAACCACATCTTAATCATTATGCATTTCTAAGACTATGGACCCAAAATTAAACTTATTTGTTCATAGTGATAGCATCGACTTGCCTTACATTAGATCAAGAATTATGTAGCTTTTTTTTCTTTTCTTGCATTTTGGATTACTTGTATCCTTACAGTGATCAATGAGACCTCCCCTTTTTAAAAAAAATGTATGAATGATCTTATCTTAGTGTGTGAAAATCCACATGCATGATCAAAAAGATCATTCACATCAAGTGTTCTACCATTTTGCTTTGGATGATCTTAGCATAATTATTTGAAATTAATGTTTCATGAGATATGTGTTGACCTCACTTTTGGAGTGAGCTCTCAACTTCTCTATCTTAGACATAGGACTCCTCTAGACACTAAGAGTTTCTTAGTCTTAAGACACTTCTAGCGATTAGGTGAACACTTAACTTAACCCTAGAGATTTATAAGGGTTTATTGTAGGAATAGGTTATGCCTTAGGGATATTATGGGGACTTGCCTACCCAATAGCTTGAACCTAATCCTTGCTTCCCTCCTTTAAACCAATCCAAATCAAATCTTAAACCAATTCCAACTCAATTGATTTTTTTCAAATCACAAATAAATTCCAAAATCCAAATCATAAATCAATTCCAAATAAAATGATTGAAACCCATGATTGAATTCAAATCCCAAAATCTTCTTTGAGCCCTTTGATTTCATCTTATGGATTTGGCTCAAACCAAATTCAAATCACTCCAAACTCAAAAGATTTTATCATAACCCATTTATATTCTCATTTATATTCATAAATATAAATGAATTATAAATTCAAATGGCCAAAATCAAATCAATATAAATTCAAAATTCAAATCCAAATCCAATTTATACCCTTTCAAGCTAAATCCTTGAACCTAGCCAAATCATTCTCAAATCAATACAAACCCTTGGATTTTCTCTTCAAACAATCACTCCTTCAATCACATGCCCAAATATAAATATAAACTACAATTACCAAGTCAAAATCAAACTAACCCAAGTCAAATCGAGGTTCACTCTTTTGACTTGAAATTGTCAAACGAACCAAAACCCATTTGACTCCAAATCACATGCAATTGGATTTATATTTCATTCATAAGTCTATATGTGAGTTCAACCAAACTTGAATCAAGCCTTGATCAAGCCAATTGACTCATTTAGGCTCACTTGACCCAAAGGGACCTAAAACACCTTTTTGAGCTAAGTTTTAATCTAACCTAAATTGGATTGAACTAAGCCCATCCAAACCTCACATTGTGATCAGAAATCATCCTAGAATGATCAATCACTCAAATTGGGTCAAATCAAGTCAAACTTAGCCTTTGATCAAGTCAACATTTAGCCCAAATGAAACCCAAACTAGCCAAAATCTGACATATGCCAAATTGATTAAAACCATTAACTCAAACACATTTATAATCAATGATTGAATATGAACAAGTCATCAATTGAGTCAAACCAAGCCTAATTGGCCACTTGACCTAAGTTAACCCAAATTGACCTAAAAAGCTAAAATGGGTCAAATCTTGATCTAAGCCAAATTGATTGCAACCAATGGGTCAAATTCATTCCAAACCACTTGTTGAACTTGACAAAAGCTTCAATTGATCAATTAGACCTAACCTAGCCCAATTGACCATGAACCAAACTTGACCTAAAAGGTCAAATCAATTTCAAATCAAACGAAATCAAAATTGATTGAAATCAAAGATTGCAATACATTTCAAATGAGCAACCAAGCCTAAATCAACCCATGACCTAACCCAATTGGGTCAAATGGGTCAAATTGGTCAACTTGACCCATTTGACCTAAATGAACTTAAATGAACCAAAACCAAATCTAAACCAAATTAAATCAAACTAATGATAACCATAGGCTCCAAATGATCATTTGAACTTGACCTAACCCATGGTTTGACCCAATTTGACCAATTGGTCAACCTAACCCAATTTGACCCAAATTGACCTAAATGGGTCAAATTAAACCAATTCAAACCAAATAAACTCCAATTCACTTGAAATTTGGCCCAAACCATTTTCAAATCATTTCAAATCTGCCCAAATCAAAATCATGGCCAAATGACCACTTTGCCCTTAGGTCAAAGGGTATCTTATGATCAAATTCACTTAGAATTTGGCCATTTCTTTCTCAAGGCTACTTGGCATCCTTCTAGTGGTCCATATGGGCACCAATGAGGGTGGTGTACATGACCCAATGAGATTGGGTTGGCCATGACCTAAGGCAAGGCCAAACCGACCTCTCTAATGGCATTTGAACACTTGGAACTCCAAATGCACTCACCTAGCACAAGGGCATCCACTCTCCTTCACTCCACTACCCAAAATGACCCATGTGGGGTTACGTATTGCTTCAAGTGCCTCGATCAAGCCATTAATAAAAATGGAACTTGACCTCTCACCGTCGATCGAGGAGGGGAGATATACTCTCATTCCCACTCAAACCACAAGAAATCTTTTCCTCAGAGCTTGAGAGGTTGAATTGAAGCCTCCCCAAACTTTTCCAAGCCATTCCCGAGCTCCCCTATTTTCCATTTTCAGTTTTACCCAAAGTTGAAACAAGGGAGTTCAATTCCAAATCCAACTCATCCAATTTTCAACCAAAATTAAATTAACTTTGCACACACCATCCTTGGACCTCGTCGAGCTCAAGCAAATTATTTCCCAAATCTCCAAGCCATCGAAAGCATCACTTCGATCAATGTCAATCACCATTGAGGGAGAGCTTGGTCAACTGAGCAAACTTCAAATCAACTTGATTCCTTCAAGGGCTTCTCCTAGATGAAGCTACCTCCTCCGGTTGGAAGCACCGGTGATAGCCTCGGGTGAGGTATTGCTTAAACCTATAGAAAATTTTGTTGGTCCTTTTGAAGGAATTGTAATCATGCAATCTTGACCATTGGATGTGCATCCCCTCCTTCAAGGTGTGGGATCATTTTGATCCATCAGTGAGCTCAAATTGAGCGAGGAAAGAGATTGTTCATCTCTCTCACAAGGAGAAGGATCATATCCATTACATGATTGGAATGGGCGGATTGTAGATCATGCTAGATCCCTTGATTCAATCAAACCAGGATTAATCTCGATTGTCGATCTTAGATTCCCCATAGAAAGTGTCCTGCGGTTGACCGATGGATGTGATAACTTAAATAACCTATCCATCATGCCCCATGGAAAGCGTGCGCATACATGGATGGATTAGGTTTAATTAGGCCTAATTAATCTAATTTTAATACTGAAACTTCCTAAAATTATAACTAATTATAGAAAATTCCAAAAAATATAAATAAACACTCATTTTAAAGATAATTCAGAGGAGAATAATATAAAATTAAAATCATTTAAGTTTAAATAGTAATTTTCACTCAATATAGGTTTTATTAAAAATATAATTATGTTAATTACTCCTCATTACTTACTAATTTCCAAACTTGAGGTTGATTAGTGGGATGACCCTCATGATTTTCTTGGAATTTATTGCTTGATTAATTACAAGAATAACTTATTTTATTCTTAATCACTCTCTTAACAAATTAAGTGATTAATTAACATGTTAAATAGTGATGAATTCATTAATTAAACTTACTAATCATTATAAAATAGTGAATAGACATAGGGAATGTGATTATAACATCTTTTCCTATCTTTTCCCCTAAGTTTATTTCATTTGGATAACACTTAATCAATTTGCAATTATTAATGACTTAATCAATTCATTAAATAATTTAATTAATCAAATTCAAAACCAAAATCATTTCAGAACTTAATCATTCAATTCTTGTGTAGATTTTTAGGTGTTCAATAACCTAAGAGAATTCCAAAGAAAATTATAATCAAACTACATGTGTAGATATGAAAGTACTTAATTAAGCTTAATTAATCAAATTATGAGCCAATTGCATTAGGCCCTTTATTTCTTAGGTGCATTGCTGATTTAATTTCATGTGGTTGCATATCATATGTTGGCTCATAATTACTTGGATAATTATGTTAAAGTGGTATAGGTAAGGGTAATTAATGGATTTAATTCATACTAACCTAATCAAAATATAAAATCAACCTAATTATTCTAAATTAAACTAAACCAATTCACACATGGGGGATTAGAATTAACAAACCTTTCTCATATTTCTAAGTCAAAAAATTCAAAAATAAAAATCTCCTTAAGAATTTTGATTCATTTTAAATGATCTTATTTTATGATTGTCCTTAGGAATTAATTAGGGTGAATGAAGTCATGCTTACATCCCTTTATTTCTTTCCAATCATGCTATTATTTTCCATATGAAATCATGCATTCATTTTTTGAAAATCAATTAAATAAAAATGTTTTTATGTCAAATTGCATATGTTGGCTAAAATTAAGAATATGAGTGGCTATTATCACTATTAAATAAAAAATTATTTTCAAAACTTATAAATCAAAGATTATATAAATGAAGTGATGCTAGTTATAAATATTTATAAGCTTGCATGTGATAGCATAAGATGTGTATTATGAAGTTCTCTTTCTTCTCTTAATGGATTCACATAGGATTTGCAAGTGTATAGTTCATTTGAAAAGAACATAACACTTGCTAAATCTATTCCTATGCATCTATATTAGACTTAGAAGGATCTTCATATTACACATGTAAATCATACAATAAATAAATCAAACATAATCTTTTTTGCATGATTCTTCTCATCCTTGTAGTTTTGTACATCTACATGTATTTAAGAAAAGTGGTATATTATGGACATCCAGGGTGAGGCTTTAAGTAGCCTAAGTAGTCTTGTACACCCGTGTAGAAAATAATATGTATACTCACTTATAACTTTTATACATGTGGTAGCTAATGGATGAAAAATCCCTCTTTTCTATAATAAACATGCATAATGATCAATTAACAAATGGAATATCCAAATTTCAAATCACATCTCTTTGCATCATCAAAGTGTGCTAAGATTTGCATTGCATGTATATGTATGCTTAGGATTATTCATATGCATGGTATACATGGTGGAAAGAAATGAATGGTTGTGTGTTATTTGATAGTAATTGACCCTAACTAATCATAAGATGCCTTTCTTATTAAATAAGGCTATTTAGAAAAAAATCTAAACTTAGGGTTAATTAAAACACATAATAAACCATTCACTAAAAGAAATTCATTAATGAATCTACCTTAGAAATGCTTTAAGGTAGAGATGAAAGAGAAGTTCTCTTCTCTTTTCTTCTCTTCATAACTTTTACTCATTAAGTGTAGGTTCATTCAAACCAAATAAAATCACTAATTAAAATTGACAAGTAAACTAAATCACTTAAAATGAAACCACCCTCTAAATTGTATCTTTCATACTTAGAAAATCCCAACCTTAAATCCTAGCTAAGACATGCCACACAAGCATTAAATGGCACACACATTAGACTAAGTCACCATTTCTAACTTTAAGTTAGGGTGGTGCATGGTTTGATGAATGATTTTGTTTTGTGATATATTATTTTAGGATGTTAGTGTGTATGCGTAGACTGGATGATAGGACTTACTAATCATGTTTTCTGATTGTGCTTAAGGGGCATGTAAAATATATATGCTTTTTTTACTGAGTTGCTTATACCCCTAAGCATAACTCAAATTAGGACATGTGGACTTGGTTGCCCATGTGTGGGGTGCTATGTCCAAATTATTCATATACTTAGGTTATGTGGTATGTTTAGTAAACCTTTTTTGTAGGTTTAATTATATTTACCTTTCCCATTTTGGTGTAAATTTTGCAATTAAAATTTGGAATGAATGTTATGGGAGATTAGGATGAACATTGGTTATAAGAAGTCTTATACCATGTGTGATGCCTTTAGCAACCTATTTGAATCAAGCCAAAAGAAAGAGAAAGAAAGAAGAATCAAAAGAAAGAAATGAAAAAAATGAAGAATGAAGACCCCATAACATGAATTCCTTTTAATTGTAATTATTCATTTATCCGGGTTGTATAAGGGTAGAGTTAGTACATTTCTTTTGGGTTATGCGGCGATCATCGACCTCTTATTCTTTTTTGCTAATTTTATAAATTGATTGATGTTATGTTTATGATTGCAATTAGGATGACATGATTTTCTAGTTTCTTAATTGTTTGATGGTTGTTGAATGGCACGGATGCGATTAGGCTCTTAGAAAAATAAATTTTCTATCCAATTAATCAACTCAAAATTAAACTAAATTCATAACCTCACCTAAAGCCTAGACATAAATCAAGATAATAAAAGATTTAGCAACCCCTTGGATGTTGATGTGTATCTCATAAATCATATTGTTATCCTCTTGCAATGGAGGGCTTCCACCTTTGCTAGAAAATGGCTTGACCTTTGAGAGCCATGGAAACACACCTCCTTCTTTTGATTTTGGCCCATAACCAATTTCTCATGCATTAGGCATATAAAATCCATAGCTGTCAAATAAAATGTCCAAAATTAAAATAAAACTTGACAAAATTTGCATTAGATTTAAGTCATTATTCATGCCCTTCATGATCTAGTCTCTTAGGGAGATGTGTTTAAGGACTTAGTCTCTTTTTATAAATAAACAACAACTAGCATCTTGCAAAGCATAAGACTTGCACATGTATTTAAAATCATAGGAGGAGTTAGTTGTGGCCACCCTTGTGTAAGTCCAACTCGGGTGGTTTATCTTCTCTTATGGAGGTAAACCATATACCCAATTTCACTTTAGATTTAGGTCATATTTTGGCCCTCACCAAAGCTCCCTAGATTTAGGATTTGAGTTTTTTTATTTTCCTTGGGGGCTACAAGCATAAATCCTCACCTCTTAGGCATTTTCATAATCTTGTATGGTGGAATTGTAAATCCTTCTAATAAAAATTTAACTCAAAACATATAATTCTCCTCAATTTCAAAAATATAAAGCCAAACCATAAGATAGTTTGGGATGCTCAATAGGTTTCCTACTATCATGAGCATCCCCTACTCATCTCCATTTGGTTTCAATAAGAACTATTCCCTTTTGATCAATCCCACTTGATTTTCTAAAAATAACCAATTGATTGATAGTCTTGTCATTAAAATCTTTGGAGACAATGATCATTTATCTTAATCGAGAGTAGTTCTTAAGGAATCTCATTCCTTGGGATATAATTAACTGTAGGGGCTTACCTCCATAGGGAACTTAACAAACTCGATTTAAATAAACCCTACTTTACTTTTTCATGTAAAGTAGGGGAAATATCTCTGGTATATTTTAAGACCCATCATGCCTTAGGAGTCCTCATTAGGTGATTAGGTCTATTATAGGGTAGTGACTTCTATCTCTTGAGATAGTACACTATTCTTTAATGTCATACTCAATCACTCTAATGAGTACATTTGTGGATCTATGTGGTATCCCCTCACATAAGCACACACAAAATCAAACACAATATACCAAAAATAAAACATCACAGATTTTTTTAACGACTCCGCTCAGGATGGTTCCTCTCTCCATCTTTGGTAAATGATCATTGTCTCCAAGTATCGATAGTGGATTTGTATTTCATATGAGTTTGAGACTATCCTTCTTTTTCGTTGGCACTTAGCTCATTTCATTCTTAAGCTAAGCTAGCCAACATTCTTTAGGTTTTATGATGTCACTCCATGTAGATCTTAAAACCCCTATTGGGTCCCCCAATTGGTGAAAATAAAATTTAACTAAAAAAAATAACTAAAAACCTTTTTGAACCTCCTTACCATCTCTATAGTAAGGTGAGGTTCATTCCACAAATAAGAAAAATAAATTCTTTATGAAAACATCACTTTCAAAAGCACTTTCCTAAAGTTCACATAACAAAATACTTGCACAAAAAATTCTCACAAAATATATAACTCAATCCCATCTAATGATCCTCACGATTGTTACATGTAGTTTATTTTCAAAACCAAAATCAAAATCATCTTTCAAAAAGCACATATTTAAATGAACATCATTCAATATATAAATTTATTGAATGAAGATTCATTTCAAATAAAATCATATCATAAAATTGAAACTCCATTTAATATATCTCACATATGTTGAAGTTGGAGTTTCTTCCTTTTCAAAAAGCACATATTTGAAAATGAACATGCTCATTCAATATACCCAAATTTATTGAATGAAGATATTTCATTTCAAATAAAATCATATCATAAAATTGAAACTCCATTATATCTCATATTGAAGTGGGAGTTTCTTCCTTTTCAAAAAAAAAAAATTACAAATTTGAAAATGAGCATCTTCATTCAATATATCCAAATTTGTTTAATGGAGGTTTCATTTTCAAACAAAATCAAACCATTTGGAACTCCACTTAACACATTCCACGTGTGTTAAGTTGGAATTTCTTTCTTTTCAAAAAGCAATAATCGCACACAAAAATTTCATCTTTGAAAAATAAAATATGATTGACTTCCATTTTACATACCCAAATTTGTTAAATGGAAATCTCCTTTTGCAAAATCATGAAAATCAAAATATTGGAATTCCATTTGACATACCCAAATTTGTCAAAAGAGTTTCATTTTTCAAAATAAAATTGAAAATAAATTGATTCTATTTAACATTTATTTGTTAAAATGAAATCCCTTTTCAAAAAAATAATAAAATAAAATATAAGAAACAAAACAAATCAAATACATTTGAACTTTATTTAGCATACATAAATTTGCTAAGTAAAGATCCCATTTTAAAAAAAAAAATCAAACACATTTGAACTTTATTTAGCATACACAAATTTGCTAAGTAAAGATCCCATTTTCAAAAATCAAAATAAAATCAAACACATTTGGACTTTATTTAGCATACACAAATTTGCTAAGTAAAGATCTAATTTTCAAAAATCAAAACAAAAATCAAATACATTAGAACTTTATTTAGCATACACAAATTTGCTAAGTAAAGATCCCATTTTCAAAATCAAAACAAAAACATTTTTTGGGATTTATTTAGCATACACAAATTTGCTAAGTAAAAGATTCCATTTCTAAATTCATACATGATATACATCATGGGAAAACAAGAAAAAATAAAATTATTTTCAAACATCTCATTTAGCATACCCAAATTTGCTAAATGAGTAATCCCAAACTCAAATCTAAAAAAAAATCAATTGACCCTCTATTTAACATACTCAAGCTTGTTAAAGAAAGGGTCCCAAAATATAAAATCAAATTCAAATATGAACCAATAGAAGAATCAAAAGTATCTCTAAAATATTTGAACCCATTCGACATACACAACTTTGTTGAATGTGGGTTCTAAACTCAAACAAACTCAAAATCTCTTTTAAATTCAATGAGCCTCACTTAACATATTCAAATTATTGAGTGTGGGTTCAAACTCTAAATCAAATTCAAAAAGTTAGCAAAATACCAAAGCAGAGAATCTGATTTGAGTTTGTTTTCAGCAATTATAGAGTTCTAGTGTAGTTTCAACTTAGCCTAGTCAGCTTTTTCGAGTATAGCATAGTACAAATGGATTCCTATAAGTATGTGTTCACTTTGCCCTTTGGGATGGATTTGGCCTTGGATCGGGCCAGCCTCCCCCAAATTGAATTTGCTTATTTGATACATTTTGGCCGAGGATTCGAGGGAGCTAGGATTACTTGTGAGCAACCTCACTATCACAAGAATGTGGTGGAAGCGGCATCCATGTTGAGATGCCTGATTTAAATTTCCTCACTAAGAGGAAGGCGAGGTTCCGGAAGCGCCTATCTGCCCATGTTAGTTGTTCCCATCTTGCCCTGCAGTAGTACACTCAGCTTCCTCAAGGGAAGGTTACCAGCTTCAGGATAGTCTCCCCACCTTTGAGGTAGGGTCTAGCTCTCACCCACCTAGCCAACTCCCCAATATGCAAGATCAAGCGGCACCATGTGTGCATTTCCAAGGAGTGGAGGCAGTCTCTCACATTATAGAAGAGGGGGTTACACAGGGTAGTTTCTCCTTTGCTCAATCAGAATAAGTTCCATCCCCTTTCTAGTTGAAGGAGGAAGAAGATGGGGAGATTGTAGTATCACCTCCACGGTTCATTATGAGACACCTCGAGAGATAGGAGAGGTCATATAGGCCTCAGATAGTTTATGCAAGTTGGCGGGGTTTATGGATGAGTCCGATGCCAGTTTGATTTATGATCGGTTATTCCTCAATATAGGTGAGATCATCAAGAGGGCGAGAGGCGTGTATCATTCACATTACTAGCAGAGAGAGGCAAAGATATGCCAGGTAGTTAGCAGCCTCCTCCCTCATAGATTTCCCGATCGTTACCTACCCATGTTGGTCACATGATAGTATTTTGTTGGTACCATCATGGGAGGAGCTCCGTGTAGGTTTGTCTCCACCACACACTCCACATCATTGCTATTTGGTTCCATCTTCTACCACAAAGCCATGAGAGAAGCATCAGGGAAAAGCCCCGGTGATCCAACTATGGCCAAGGGATCCCACTTCATCTACCCCACTGACTGAGGTAAGGGCGAGCTCTCCTTCTTGACCTCCTACTTCAGTTATGGTGAAAAGGGAGTGGCGACCTCACAGCATTGTAGTTGTATCATCACCACCATCACCTTAACCGATCATGGATATAGTAGTGGCAGAAGGAGAAGGGGACAGTTCTATTATCCCCATGGTGATAGATCCCCCCAAGGATAGCACTCCACCCGTAGTAATTGACAGTCATGAGCACGTGTCTTTCAGTGAGTGTAGTCCTCACAGGGTTAGCACTCTAGTAGCAGGGTTGGTCGGGTGTATCTTCGTTCATGAGCATGATCCCACCATTGGTCAGCTGTGAGCATTTATGCTTGCACAGTTAGATCGCTCCTTAGATGATATCTTGATATTTTCTAAAAGAAAGAAATCTAGGGTATGATTGTCGACCTCAAAGAGGAGAAGGTTAGCTTTGACCCCAATAAAGATGATTTGTTAGAAGACTTAGCAGAGGTACCTATGATTGATACAAGAGGTTCTCTCCTTCGGGATCACCAAAGTTCGGAAGGTATCATGGCAGAACAGGATGATACAGTCTATTCGACCCAACACTTCCTTCAACAACTCAAACAGGAAGATGAGTAGATTGGTAAGATGGGAAAGAGACTTGAAGATTTCCTAGCGGTAGTTCTAGTGCTTCAGAATCAAGCTCCAACAGTACATCCTACCATTGTGGAGATTAGTCAGCCTGAGTTATTGCATGTCTTGGATCAACCCAAGAGTTCGCCTCTAGTAGAGCGGCGGTACTAATTTGTATAGAAGGTAGTGGATAGTACCTCCATATAAGAAAAATATATCAAACTCTTGGTTGAACAACAAGTGAAGGAAGCGCTGGCGCAAGCCTGAGGTAGTTCATCAGTTCCAAAGGGTAGACCATACCTAGAGGAATTCGATGTTATCCAATATCTTAAGGGTTTTATGCCTTCTTCTTTCAAAAGTTTTGATGGTATGAACCCTCAACATATAGCACACTTAGGGCTATTACAATCGTGGCGTGATGCATTATTATTTCGTCTCTTTATTAGCAACCTAGCGGGCATAGCTTTTGATTGGTTCGTTGAACTCCCCAATGATTTAGTGAAGACTTTTGTTAGGTCGGAACAACTCTTTGTTAAGAGGTTTGCTAGAGCTCAGCAAAGAGTAACTGTGGGTAATCTCATTGTAGCTCAACAACACCTCGAGGAGTCCCTGGTTGATTATATTCTTAGATGGTGTAATTTAAGTATGAAATTTAAACCACAGTTATCGGAACATCATGCTATTGAAATTATATTAAAGAATATTCATGGCCCGGTTGCCTTTATGCTTAAAGGTTTCACCATTAAGACATTTGTGAAACTAATAAATAAGGCGACTAGTCTATAAGGATTGGCCAAATAGTTGCCTTTTCAAGATCAATCATTAAAGCCAAAGCTACAAAAAACCTAAGAAAAGAAGCCAGGGGCAGTAGTAGTATTGGATAAGGGAAGCAACTTTCTCTAGATCGGTGTGAAGACCGAGCTTAGTAGCCTTCACTTCCACCTCCTTTACCACCACCTTGACCATCTTATCAGCCGCTGCCGCTGCCTCCATAGCCTTTGTTGCCTCATCCTTAGCTATACTCTCAGCAGCGGTATACATATCCGCCCCCAGGTAGCTATCATCCACATAATCTTTTGAATAAATTAAATAAACCTTATTAATCTAAGAGGGAGATGGTCAGGAAAATATTTAAGAGCCTCTTAAAAAACCTGATTTTTAGCTAGCCTAGGAAGCCAGAGGAAGTGGGCATGAGTAATGATCCTAACTTTTTCCCCTACCATCGCATGTTAGGCCATGTTTTGGAGGATTGCTTTACATTTAAGGACTGGCTTGAGCATAGCTACAAGTCGGGCGTTATAGTTATCCCTAAGGAATATCTAGTAGAACAACCATCCAGTTATGTTAGAGTAATCCTTAGGGATACATGTGATCCTCTCAAAATAAAAGAAGGTTGGGATATTTCTTTATCAACCTCTAAAAGATTATTTCTAAAATCAAGAAACTTTCCTTACAGTTTGCAGTGCTCAAACCTCCAACATCAAGAAAGATAACTTGGGGAAAGTGGGAGCTCGGCTTGATAGCATACTTTCAGGATAGTAGCCAACCACGATGAGTCGACCTCCATTCCACCATTGCATTTTCTTTGGCATTCTACTTGCTAGTTCTTCTTCTAGTATACATCTTGTATTGGTGGATGAGGCATCAAATCCCTCACCCCACTTACTGTACTAGATTTCTACTATGTACCTTCTTTTAAAAATAATAAATCGAGGAATGAAGCTAGTTTGAATTACATCTATGCCACTTCTAATGGGTTATCTGATTCTACTCCTCTAGAAAACTCTTGAAGTCATAATAATTATAACAACTTGATCAACCTCTTTCTGATTGAAATGGACTTTCCTTTTCTGAATAATATGGGTTCACCTCTTGAGATAGACTTGGAATCATCTGATTTCGAGGGTCCTATAGGAGAAGTTATAGTTGAACCTAATGAGCAGGTAAAACTTTCCACTAAACCATCTCAAGAGTCACCAAGTTAACCTCATAGTGGCAAAGTTCTACCTCTAGGCGCACCTCAAGATAAGAGTAAGCAAGTCATTGGTTCTGCGATCAAGAAGCCCCTCCAGGATGCTCCACCCATGGATATGCTTGTGGAGGATCAAGAGTTGATTATATCCTCACTAAGAAAGTTGCCAGCTAAACTAAGCATATATGACACCCTTATCTTATCCAAAGAGATGAGGGAATCATTAATTAATGCCCTTCTTGATCTAGAAATATGCTTAGCTCAGCTGACTGATGTTGGAGAGGAGGCACATTATGCAAGAGAAGCTCAGGGAGTCTGGGGGATATGGACAACAACCGTCCCCTCTACATTACAGTGGATATGGGCAGATTCAGACTTTCTAGAGTGTTGGTTGATCTAGTGCATCAGTGAACACTATGAGCTCAAAAACCCTCGCCTATTTGAGGATTGACATCTTTAAGCTCCGAGGAGATCGTATGATGTTGAGACGATTCAATGAATAGGGCGAGAGGGTTTAGGCTCCATAGTGTTACCTTTGGATATAAGCAGCTGGAAGACTGAAGCCAATTTCTATATAATTGATTTGAATACATCATTCACTGCTTTGCTTAGTAGGCCTTGGATACACAAATAAGATGGTTCCATCCTCTTCATCGATGCATCAAGTTTCAAAGAGATGGAATCAAATCGTGATCAAAGGAGATGAAAAGCCATTCTCTTAGAGAGGTTGAGATATATGAGGATGTGACCTACTATCTTCCTCAAAATCAAAACTATTCTCATGAACTTGGCCAAAATTTGAATACAAAAGAAAAGAAAAGAAGAAAAGAAAAGAAAAGAAAAGAAAGTAAAGTGAGTGAAAGGGACATGAGGAAGAGGTAGAGGCATGTTACATTCCACCCATTGTTCCACCATCTGGACATATGGGTAGGACTGACCTCCAGGCAGAGGAGGTAGATCTGAGGCGGTTCGGTGGAAGACCCTGGTTGGCGCCAAAGGGCCATGTTCAGTTCAGGGTACTCCTATTCACATAGACTTGGAATCCGGCTCGGAGGATGAGTCTCATGTGATTAGCACACCAACCCTCTCAGTTTCATTGGAGGTGACACTCGAGCCAGATAGTGATGAAGACTAGGCCTCCAAGCAAAGCATGAATGTATTCGAATCAGGATTATGTAAAACCATTAGGCAATAGTTGAGAACCTTAGCTCTAACCCCACTTTCTTCTCAAAAAGTTGAGGGTTTGGTAGTTAAGGAAGCCCTTAGATCTTCCATGGGTGTCAAGCTAAAGAGATTCCTATTGGGATCATCATCCTCAAGTCTAGAAGTAGATCTAGAACTTGAGGACAATTCATATAAATACTTAATCAAATTACATTTTGATTGGTACTCGCCTTATGTTCATAATCTTGTAAAGAAATGTTTGATTCCTTACACATGGTCAGGCAGTCAGTATTTGAGAAGGCGTGGGACAATAAAGTAGGGATGCACAATCAAGACGGGTAGGATTGGTATGGTGGTGGGTCGGATGATTATTGTTTAGTTGTCACCAATCATCTAGAATCTGATAGGTTCTTCTCGAACCACACTAACTCTTACCAGGAGGTGTGTTTAGAAACTTCAAATGATCTTTAAATCAAAGATGCACCTCCAGAATTTGAAGAAGAAATCAAGTCAACCATCGACAAGCTCAAAGAAATCAACCTCGAGATAGAAAAAGATCCACGCCCCATATATATCTTCTCTTGAATGAAGAAGAAACCAATGACTTAGTTAGCTATTGAGTTTAAGGACTACTTTGCATGGAGCTATGAAGAGATGCCATTATCTCCTTCGCAATCCATAACTGCAATAGACCACTTGCGCTAATATCAAGCAAGCTCCTAGGCATGCGATTAGAAATTGAACAACATGTCATTTTGAAGTCAAGAAATTGATCGATGTTGGTTTCATCGGAAGAAAAATACCTACTTGGTTAGCTATCATCAGTTAAGAAAAGAATGGCCAAATTCATATCGTCGATTTTGGACTTAAATAAGGCATGTCCCAAGGATGAATTTTTTCCTATACCGAGTTAATGGACATCTCATCTCATGTATTCTCCTTTATGGATGGGTCATCTACAACCAAATCAAGATGGCCCCAGAGGATGAAAAGAAACACTACTTTTGAACCGATCGATCTATTATTATAAGGTCATGCCTTTTGGCCTTAAAATGATGGTGCTACATATCACGGGCCATGACTCAGATCTTCAATGAACTCATTCATCATCAAGTTGAATGCTATGTTGATGATCTAATAGTCAAAAGCAAAGAAAAGGAGACCATCTCTTTGACTTGAGAGTAGTTTTGAATGGTTAAATAATTTAACCTCAAAATGAATCCCAAGTGTGCATTGAGTAGCTTGGAAGTTCCTTGGGTTTGTTTTCGGCAGGAATAGAGATAGACCCGAAAAGATCAAAGCTATCTTAGAAATGCCACCCCAAGTTTAACTCAACTCATATCATTCAAGGGTGGTTGCGTATCTAAGTGCTTTCTCCAATCTATGGAGATGCAAGCCATTTTCAGCACTTGTCAAAAGGATGCTAAGTTCAAGTGGGATGATAAGTGTCGATGCTTTTGAAGACATCAAGCAATATTTGGTGAAGCCAGTTAGTAGCCCCATCGGGCAATCCACTTATCCTTTACATCACTGCATTGGATGACTCCCTTGGAGCTTTGTTAGCCCAAACCAATGATAAAGGGAAGGAGAATGCTCTCTACTACCTCAGCCATCGTCTGATCCATGTTGAAGCAAACTACCCACCTATTGAGAAACATTACCCAGCTCTCATCTTTGCATCCCAAAAGCTACAACACTATATGCTTTCTCATAAGCTAAACTTGATCTCCATGATCAATCCACTGTAATATCTCATGACATTACTGATGCTATCCGAACGGTTGGCGCATTGGTCCATGATTTTGTGACAGTGACATCACATTCATACCCCTCTATGCTATGAAAGGACAAGCACTAGCAGATTTCTTAGCACACCCACTTCCCTAATTCAGCTTAGTGATGACCTCCCAGATGAACAAATCATGAACTTAGGGGACACTAGCATTCACCATTGGGAGATGTATTTTGATGGTGCGGCTTCCTTTCAAAAGGAGAAGAACTACGATCTACTCTTCCGAAAGGCGTAGGAATCATCCTTTTAACTCATGATGTGATGAGATTCTCATACTATCTCTCCAATCCATGCACCAATATGAAATGAATATGAGGCTTTGATTGTCGATCTAGAGTTAGCTATTATGTGTGTCAAAAGCATCAACATCTATGGGGATTCTCAGCTGGTCATCAACCAGATTGTTGGGTCCTATAAGGTTCTAAAAATCAAAGCTTCGTCACTACCATGAGTACACCATGAAGTTGTTAGCCTAAATCCCTGAGATCACCATCTACAAGGTTCCTCGAGGAGAGAATGCAGTAGCAGATGCTTTGGCCAAAATCACCAAGGAATTGGCATGTTAGAAAGATGAGTCCATTCCAATAAGGGTTCACAATAGACAAGTCTTATCCCTTATTGATGTTGAACTCATCGAGAAACTCCCTCTTGAAGGGGAGATTTCTGTTGCCAATAAAGACAAGGAACTAGATTGGAGGCAACCATTCATAGACTACTGGAACACAGTAAAACTACCTCAAGAGAAATCGTAAGCCCATCAAATGAAATAAAGAGCTCTCTCATATGCTCTCATGGATGGAACCTTGTACCGACGATCTTTTGATCAAATGTGGTTATGCTGTTTAGACAAATATAAAGCCCGTAAGATCATGACTGAGGTACATTCAGGTCTATGTGGAGCACGTCAATCTAGTCTGAAGATGAAAGTTAAGATCAAGAGACTAGCATACTACTGGCCTTTGATGATTATAGATTGCATGGATGTAGCTAGGAGATGCCACCAATGGCAAGTACACGGTATGGTCTTGCACCAACCACCCAACATGCTACACCTTACTTTGGCCTCATGGCCATTCGAGTGTTGGGGTACTGACATAGTGAGTCCAATTGATCCTCCTTCTAAGGGTCATCAGTTCATCTTAGCTACCACCGACTACTTTTCCAAGTGGACGAAGGCAATCCCACTTAGAGAGGTCACAGCTCAGCATGTGCTCCAGTTCTTCAGGAACTATATCGTATATAGGTTCGGGGTGCCTCGATAAATTATATTTGATAATGGTATTGCATTCAAAAGCACCAAGATCAACAGCTTTGCCAGGAGACATAGTATAGATTAGAGATACTCCACTATATACTATCCAGGGTGAATGACCTAGCAGAAGCATTCAATAAAACTCTCATCCAAATACTAAAGAAGACACTTGACAACAACAGCGATAGTGGCATGAGCAACTAGTTGAAGGCTTTGTGGGCATATCACACCATTTATAGAACTCCAACCCAATCTACCCCGTTCTCTTTAGTGTATGGGTCTAAAGCCATTCTACATTTAAAAGTTTAGCTCCCATCATTAAGGATAGTAATGGGTAGTAAAATCACTACTGAGCATAACACGAGATTGTGGTTAGAAGAGCTTGAAGGTTTAGAGGAGAAATGCCAACGGATATGCCAGAACCTTGAGTTATATAAAGCCAAAATGATTCAAGCTCAAAACAAGCTAGTTTGCTCTAGAGCTTTTCAAGTAGGAGAGCTTATTTTAGTTCTAAGGAGATCAATTATTGCCTATCAAAAGATGGGAGGCAAGTTTGAACCTGCTTGGGAAGGCCCTTTTATCATAGAGAAGGCCTACCAAGGAGGATCTTATCAACTTATTGATTGTAAAGGGAAACACCTGATGCTTCCAATCAATGAGCTCTATTTGAAGAAATACTATCCATAAAATCATGTTTGAAAATAATTATCTTCAAAATTATATTCCAATTCATCAAATTATTCTCTTTATTCGAAGCATTATTTGCTTGTTTGCAAATCTGTCATGATGTGTTTAAGGTAGGTATAAGAGAACCCAAGAGGCATCCTATAATTCTTTCACAACACGAACATAAATTAATTACAATTTTCTCCAGCGCTACTAGAGTAGGTGTAAGAGAACCAAAGAGGCATCATATTATGACTAGCATGGCTAAGTTAGGTGTAAGAGAACCCAAGTGGCATCCTGTCTTCCTTAAATACAAACCCATATATCTCTTGATGTGGAGCAAGTCCCCATGACACTCACTCATTAGCTTTGCTCGTCTACATCTACTAAATGTCACCCGGTGGTCATTTTTTCTAGTGGATGCCTGACTTGACCATTGCAAACTGATGAGCACCTTGATAATTTGGTAGGTTTCACTGCACAGCCAGTAAGCTACCTCATGTTGACTTTGTTGAAGAGGATGTAAGCCTACACGCTTTCTTCTTGAACCATCATGCCTTAGTATATTTGAGGCTTAGGATAAGTCCCCCAGCAACTCCTTTCCTCTTGACTACTTTTGAGTTAATATAAGTCCCTTAGTGGCATTTACTCAATAGCCCTAGGTTAACTTATGAAGGCTATCCGACTGTCAGGTTCCATTATAGGAGGATGTGAGTCCCCAGATGCTTTCTTGCCAGGTTTTTTGATTGTGAAAGGCGGTAGGCTTTGTTGGGTTGATGTTCTATCTTTGGCCGGCTCACGGGTGGATACACCACTCTTAGCGGATATGAGTCCCTCCCTTGAGTTACCCAGTACCAAATACACTAGACATTATCTTTAATAGAGTTCTCGATAAAGCCCTTCCCAGTGGCCCCTCCACTCTACTTGGATTACTGTTCCCCATTTAGACACTACCCAGGCTACTCTTGGATTGGACAGTCCCCCTTTCCTAGTAGCCGCCCCTATGGTTAGAGAATTTGTTCAACGGATGCACAAACTCTCTCTTGGACTAGTAAATCTGGGATAGGTCTAGGCTGATATAAGCTCCTTCTCAGTATGATCCTTCACAAACCAATAAGGTCCATGATAAATAAATAAACAAAATAAAATAAATAATTTATTCACTTGTGGATTAGGAATTCAAGCCCCCAGTAGCCCCTTTCCCAAGCAGGCATCCTATCTTTAGGGCAGTGTCAACAAAACTCCCTATATGAATTGCCTGACTACACTTGAGTTGAGATAAGTCCTCAGGTCGGCACTCTCTCGGTAGTCGCCCTTAGGTCAGGTTCAATTTATTTTTTCATAGTTAGGTTGCCCCGACAGTCATTTTGCTTTGGAAGATGTAAGTCTACTACGCATTCTTTTTAGCATGACTGTCACAAATTGACGGGTAGCCCTAAGTCGGGTTAACATGTTACCTTGCTAATAGGTTGCCCTAGTGGTCTTTTTATTTAGGAAGATATGAGACCCCATGCCTTCTTCTGTGAATTTGGCTGCTGCAAACTGAAAGGCACCCCTCTGGCTGGATAGTTCTCCCCTTCGGGTGGGAAAACTACTCCCTTTGGATCGATAAATCTGAAGTAGTCCAAGCAACATGGCCCCTACTCAGTGTGGTCCATTGTAAACCAATGAGATCTATCAAATATAAATAAAATGAAATTAATTTTGACTATCTTTTGAGCTGATTTAAGTCCCATAGTGGCATTCACTCAGTAGTCAGCCCTAGGTCGGGTTGACATTTTACCTAGCAAATATGTCACCCCAATGGTCTTTTATTAAGAAAATGTAAGTCCCCGTGTGTTCTTCCTTGAATTTGGTCGTTGTAAATCGAAAGGAACCCCTTTTAGTTGGATAGTTCTCCCCTTACGACTACTCTTCGGATCGGTAAACTAGGTCAAGTGACATGGCCCTACCGGTGAAGTCCATCGCAAACCAATAGGATCCACCAAATACAATTATGAAATTAATTTTGACTATCTTTGAGCTAATTTAAGTCCCCTAGAGGCATTCACTCAGTAGTCGACCTAAGGTTGGGTTAGATTCGTTGCCTTGCCAATTGATCATCCCAGTGACTGATCCCCCCTTTGGAAGATATAAGTCTACTACGCTTTCTTCCCAGTGTAACTGTTGCACATTGAAAGGAAACCCCTCTAGTTGGATAGTCTTACCATGTGGTTGGTAGACTATCCCTTTAGATTGATAAATCTGAAGTAGACCAAGGCCAACATGCCCCCTACTCAGTGTGGTCTATTGCAAACTGAAAGGGTCCATCTCAAAATTCAAAACTTAAAATCTGAAATAAAACCAACCAACCTCCTTAGTGGAGCCAAATTAAACAATCAAATCAATCATCTTCTCCTTAGTGAGATGCAGATCTTTTCAATCTCCTTAGTATAGTCAATTCAATCCATCCCGAACCTGTTCCTTAGTAGAAGGTTCACATCTTTTATCTCTAGTGGATTCCAAATTCTAATCCCCAGCAGATTTCATAACTTTTTATCCCCAGTGGATGACTTGAGCCTTCTCCCCTTGTGGAAGGCTTGCATACTCAATCCCTAGTGGATTCGTCTTTTGCTCTCTTATGTCTTTGAGATAAGTAGAGCCACATTACACAAAAATCTTGATTCCTCCTACACCTTGAGTTTAGGAGTAGATCATTTCTGTTAGTGCTTGTGATCTTTCAGACGTTGTTGATCATCTCAGTCAACATCAATACACTCGATATGCCTTGTCAGTCACACCACACCTATTAGGCACCCTTTGTTGACCCCACTTTTGGAGTGAGCTCTCAACTTCTCTATCTTAGGCATAGGACTCCTCTAGACACTAAGAGTTCCTTAGTCTTAAGACACTTCTAGTGATTAGGTGAACACTTAACTTAGCCTTAGAGGCTTAGAAGGATTTATCATAAGAATAGGTTATGCCTTAGGGATATTAGGAGGACTTGCCTACCCTATAGCTTGAACCAAATCCTTACTTCCCTCCTTCAAACCAATACAAATCAAATCTTAAACCAATTTCAACTCAATTTATTTCTCAAATCACAAATCAATTCCAAAATCCAAATCATAAATCAATTCCAAATCAAATGATTGAAACTCATGATTGAATTGAAATCCCAAAATCATCTCTGAGCCCTTTGATTTCATCTTATATACTTAGCTCAAACCAAATCCAACTCACTCCAAACTCAAAAGATTTTCTCATAACCCATTTATATTCTCATTTATATTCATAAATATAAATGAAATATAGATTCAAATGTACAAAATCAAATCAATATAAATTCAAAACGCAATTCCAAATCAAATTTATACCCTTTTAAGCCAAATCCTTGAACCTAGCCAAATCATTCCCAAATCAATCCAAACCCTTGGATTTTCTCTTCAAATAATCACTCCTACAATCACATGCCAAAATATAAATATAAACTATAATTACCAAGTTAAAATCAAATTAACCCAAGTCAAATCCATGTTCACCCTTTTGACTTGAAATTATCAAATGAATCAAAATCCATTTGACTCCAAATCACTTGCAATTGGATTTATATTTCAATCATAAGTCTATATGTGAGTTCAACCTAACTTGAATCAAGCCTTGATCAAGCCAATTGACCCATTTAGGCTCACTTGACCCAAAGTAACCTAAAACACTTTTTGAGCTAAGTTCTAATCCAACCTAAATTGGATTGAACTAATCCCATCCAAATCTCACATTGTGATCAGCAATCATCCTAGAATGATCAATCACTCAAATTGGGTCAAACCAAGTTAAACTTAGCCTTTGACCAAGTCAACATTTAGCCCAAATGAAATCCAAACTAGCTAAAATCTGTCATATGCCAAAATGATTAAAATTAGTGACTCAAACCCATTCATAATCAATGATTGAACATGACCAAGTCATCAATTGAGTCAAACCAAGCCTAGTTGGCCACTTGACCTAAGTTGACCCAAATTGACCTAAAAAGCTAAAATTGGTCAAATCTTGATCTAAGTCAAATTGATTACAACTAATGGGTCAAATTCATTCCAAACTACTTGTTTAACTTGACCAAAGCTTCAATTGACAAATTAGACCTAACCTAGCCCAATTGACCATGAACCCAACTTGACCTAAAAGGTCAAATCAACTTGAAATCAAACCAAATCAAAATTGATTGAAACCAAAGCTAGCAATACATTTCAAATGAGCAGTCTAGCCTAAACCAACCATGACCAAACCCAATTGGGTCAAATGGGTCAAATTGGTCAACTTGACCCATTTGACCTAAATGAACCTAAATGAACCAAAATCAAATATAAACCAAATTGAACCAAACCAATGATCCCCATAAGATCCAAATGATCATTTGAACTTGACCTAACCCATGGTTTGACCCAATTTGACCAATTGGTCAACCTAACTCAATTTGACCCAACTTGACTTAAATGGGACAAATTGAACCAAACCAAATGAACTCCAAATAATTTGAAATTTGACCCAACCCATTTTCAAATCTACCCAAATCAAAATCATGGTTAAATGATCACTTTGCCCTTAGGTCAAAGGGTATCCTATGACCAAATTCACTTGGAATTTTACCATTTCTTTCTCAAGGCTACTTGGCATCCTTCTAGTGGTCCACATGGGCACCAAGGAGGGTGGTGAACATGACCCGATGAGATTGGGTTGTCCATGACCTAAGTCAAGGCCAAAATGACCTCTCAAATGGCATTTGAACACTTGGAACTCCAAATGCACTCACCTATCACATGGGCATCTACTTTCCTTCACTCTACTACCCAAAATGACCCATGTGGGGAGTTTTATAGCTTAAATAGTGCCTCTAATCCAATCCATTGATAAAAAATGGCAATTCAGCCTCTCACCATCTGATCCAAGGAGGGGGAGATATGCTCTCCCTCATTCCCACTCAAACCACAAGAAATCATTTCCTCACAGCTTGAGAGGTTGAATCGAAGCCTCCCCAAGCTTGTCTAAGCCATTCTCAAGCTCCCCCATTTTTCATTTTTAGTTTTACCCAAAGTCAAAATAGGGGAGTTCAATTCCAAATCCAACTCATCCAATTATCAACCAAAATCGAATTAACCTTGCACACACCATCCTTGGACCTCATCGATCTCAAGCAAATCATTTCTCAAATCTCCAAGCCACGGGAAGCATCACTTCGATCAAGGTCAATCACCATTGAAAGGGAGCTTGGTTAACCAAGCAAACTACTTCAAATCAAGGCTTGATTTCTTCAATAAGGCTTCATCTCTACTAGACAAAGCTACCTCCTCCATTGGAAGCACCGATGATTGCCTCCGATGAGGTAATTGCTTGAAATAGTAGTTATAGGAAATTTTGCTTAGTCCTTTTCAAAGAAAATTTTAATCCCATGCAATCTTGACCATTGGATGTGCATCCCCCCTCCTTCTGAAGGTGTGGGATCGTTTGATCCTAATCCAAGCTTAGGTGAGCTCGAATTGAACGAGGAGAGATGGACGGTGTTCATCTCTCATCGCTCGTGAAAGAGAAGGATCATACACCATCCGTTCTGTGTGATTGGAATGGACAGCTGTGATTAGATCATGCTAGATCCCTTCTGATTCATTGTTAAATCACGGGATTGATCTCGGTTGTCCGATCTTAGATGGGACAACCCATAGAAAAAGCGTGCCCGTCGCCAGCTGACTCAACTGATGGATGTGATAACTTAAATAACCTATCCCATCGTGCCACATGGAAAGCGCATCGTGTCAACCGCCACATGGCCCAATAGGATTAGGGGTTTAATTAGGCATAATAAATCCAATTTTAATGCTGAAACTTCCTAAAATCATAACTAATTGTAGAAAAATCTAAAAAATACAAATAAGCACTCATTTTAAAGATAATTCAGAGGAGAATAATATAAAATTAAAATAAATTAAGTTTAGTAATTTTCACTCAATTTGAGTTTTATTGAAAATGTAATTAAGCTAACTACTTCTTGATTACTTCAACAATTAATTCTAAACTTCATGAGGTTGATTAGTCTGATGACCTCTACCTCCCATAATTTTCTTGGAATTTATTTCCTGATTAATTAGGGGAATTGCTTATCTAATTCTTAATCACTCTCATAATTAATTAAATGATTAATTAACATGTTAAATAGTGATAAATTCATTAATTAAACTTATTAATCATTATGAAATAGTGAATAGACATAAGGAATGAGATTAAAACATCTTTTCCAATCTTTTCCCTTAGGTTTATTTCATTTGGGTAATATTTAATCAATTTGCAATTAGATAATGACTTAATCACTTCATTAAATAATTAAATTAATCAAATTCAAAACCAAAATCATTCTAGAACTTAATCATTCAATTTTTGGGTAGATTCTTAGGTGTTCAATAACCTAAATAAATTGTAAAGGAAATTATAATCAAACTACATGTGTAGGATGGTTATAAAAGTACTTAATTAAACCCTTTAACTTAATTAATCAATAATTATGAGCCAATTGCATTATGCCCCTTCATTTCTTAGGTGCATTGCTGATTTAATTTCCATGTGGTTGTATATCATATGTTGGCTCATAATTACTTGAATAATTATGTTAAAGTGCTATAGGTAAAGGGATAATTAATGGATTTAATTCATATCTTAACCTAATAAAAATATAAAATCAACCTAATTGTTCTAAATTAAACTAAATAAATTCACACATGAGGGAATGGATCAGGATTAGCAAACCTTTCATATTTCTAAGTCAAATCAAATTCAAAAATAAAAATCTCCTTAAGGAATTTTGATTAACTTTAAATGATCTTATTTGATTTGATAGTCCTTAGGAATTAATTAGAGTGAATAAAGTTATGTGCTTACATCCCTTTATTTTTTTCCAATCATACTAAATATTATTTGCCATATGAAATCATGCATCCATATCTTTTGAAAATCAATTAATAAAAATGTTTCCTTTTAAGTCAAATTGCATGTGTTGGCTAAAGTTAATAATATGAGTAGCTATTATCACTATTAAATCAAAAATTATTTACAAAACTTATAAACCAAAGATTATAAAATGAAGTGATGCTAGTTATAAATATTTATAAGCTTGCATGTGATGATAGCATAAGATGTGTATTATGAAGTCCTCTTTCTTTCTCTTAATATGGATTCACATAGGATTTGCAAAGTGTATAGTTCATTTGAAAAGAACATAACACTTGCCTAAATATATTCCTATGCATCTCATATTAGGACTTAGAAAGAATCTTCATGTTACACATGTAAATCATACAACCAAATAAATGAAACATAAATTTTTGCATGGATTTTCTCATCTTTGTAATTTTGTACATCTACATATTTTTAAGCAAAGTGGTATATTTGTCTAAACATCTCAGGACTGTGAGGCTTTAAGTAGCCCTAAGTAGGTCTTGTACCTTACACCCCTGGTATAGAAAATAATGGCGCCATACTCACTTATAACTTTTATACATGTCGATGTGCATGTAGCAAATGGATGAAAAATCCCTCTTTTCTATATAATAAAGACATGCATCAATGATCCCATCAACAAATGAAATATCAAAATTTCTAAATCACATCTCTTTGCATTCATCATCAAAGTGTGCTAAGATTTGCATTGAATGTATAGGTATGCTTAAGATTATTCATATGCATGGTATACATGGTGGAAAAAAATGAATGGTTGTGTGTTATGTGATAGTAATTCACCCTAACTAATCCTAAGATGCATTTCTTATTAAATAGGGCTATTTAGAGCAAATCTAAACTTAGGGTTAATTAAAACATATAATAAACTATTCACTAAAAGAAATCCATTAATGAATCTACCTTAGAATTGCTTTAGGGTAGGGATGAAAGAGAAGTTCTCTTCTCTTTTCTTCTCTTCATAATATTTAGTCATTAAGTGTAGGTTCATTCAAACCAAATTAAATCACCAATTAAAATTGATAAGTCAACTAAATCACTTAAAATGAAACCACCCTCTAAATTGGATCTTTCACACTTAAAAATTTCAACCTTAAAGCCTAGTTAAGACATGCCACACAAGCCTTGAATGACACACCCAATAGACTAAGTCACAATTTCTAACTTTAGGTTAGGGCGGTGCATGGTTTACTAAATATTTTATTTTGTGATATATTATTTTTAGACTGGATGTTATGGTGTATGTGCGTATACTGGATGATAGGGCGATCTTATCCTAATCATATTTTTCTGTAGGGGGTTGTGCTTAAGGGGCATTGTAATAAAAATATAAATACTTTTTGATATGCATGTTGCTTATACCCCTAAGAATAACCCAAATTAGGACATGTAGACTTGGTTACCCATGTGTGTGGTGCTAAGTCCAAATTATTCATATAATTGCTTGGGTTGTGTGGTATATTTAGCTAACATTTATTTTACAGGTTTAGTTAAAGTTACCTTTCCCATTTTGATATAAATTTTGCAATTAAGATTTGAAAGGAATGTTATGGGGGATTAGGACAAACATTGGTTACAAGATCAATTCTTATGTATCGTGTGATGCCAAAAGGAGAAAAGAAAAGAAGCTAATAAAAAAGAAGCAAATCAAAAAATGAAGAATGAAGAATGAAGACCCCCATAACATGAATTATTTTTAATTGTAATTATTCATTTGCAATCTGGGTTATATAAGGGTAGAGCTTCATTTTCATATTTTCTATGGCGATGAAGCCGACCTCTTATTCTTTCATGCTAATTTTATAAATTGAATGATGTTATATTTATGATTGTGCAATTAGGATGCCATGATTTTCCTAGTTTTTTAATTATTTGATGGTTGTTGAATGACCTAGATGCGATTAGACTCTTAGGAAAAATAAATTTTATGCTCAATTAATCAACTCAAAATTAAACTAAATAATTCATAACCTCATCTAAAGCCTAGGACATAAATCAAGATAATAAAAGATTTAGCAACCCCTTAGCTGAATGTTGTATGTTCATATCATGCATAAATTATATTGTCTCACTCTTGCCAATGGAGGGCTTCCACCTTTGCTAAAGAAAATAGCTTGATTTTTGAGAGCCATGGTGAAAACACACCTCCTTCTTTCTAATTTTGGCCCATAACTGCATTTCTCATGCATTAGGCGTATAAAATCCTATAGCCTGTGTCAAAGAAAAATTCCAAAAATTAAAATAAAACTTGACAAAATTTGCATTAGATTTAGGTCATTATCCATGCCCTTCATGATCTAGTCTCTTAGGGAGTGTGTTTAAGGACTTAGTTTCTTTTCTAAATAAACAACAACCTAGCTTTCTTACAAAGCATAAGACTTGCCTACATGTATTTAAAATCGTAGGAGGAGTTAGTTGGCGACCACCCCTAGGCGGTCATAAGTCCAACAATAGGGTGGTTTATTCTCTCTTGTGGAGGTAAACCATATACCTATTTTCACCTAACATTTAGGTCGTGTTTTGGCCCTTGCCAGAGCTCTATAGATTTAGGATCTGAGGTCGTTGTTTCCCTTTGGGGCTACAAGCATAAATCCTCACCTCTTAGGCATTTTCATAATCTTGTATAATAGAATTATAAGCCCTAGATTTCTAATAAAAATTCAACTCAAAACATATAGTTCTCCTCAATTTCAAAATATAAAGACCAATCATAGGATAGTTTGAAACGCTCACTAGATTTCCTAGTATCATGAGCATCCCCTACTCATCTCCCTTTGCTATCGATAAGAACTCTTCCATTTTGATCAATCCCACTTGATTTTCTAAAAATAACCAATTGATTGATAGTCCTATCTTTGAAATCTTTGGAGAAAATTATCATTTACCTTAACCAAGAGTATTCTTAAGGAATCTCATTCCTTAGGATGTAATTAACTATAGGGACTTGCCTCTATAGAAAACTTAATGAACCTAGTTTAAATAAACCCTGCTTTACTTTTTCATGTAAAGTAAAGGAAAGATCTCCAATATATCCGAAGACCCATCATGCCTTAGGAGTCCTCATTAGGTGATTAGATCCATTATATGATAGTGACTTATATCTCTTGAGATAATATACTATTCCTTAATGTCGTGCCTGATCACCCTAATGAGTACATCTGTAGATTGGTTTGGTGTCCCCTCACATAAGCGCA
Organism: Cymbidium sinense; assembly: GCA_021442155.1. Taxonomy (NCBI): domain Eukaryota; kingdom Viridiplantae; phylum Streptophyta; class Magnoliopsida; order Asparagales; family Orchidaceae; genus Cymbidium; species Cymbidium sinense. The sequence continues at coordinate 24,873,742 of CM038229.1, forward strand.
CACAAAATCAAACACAACATACCAAAAATAAAACACCACAATATGTCAAAGATAAATGTGATTAAGATTTATTCATAAAATGATTATTATGGATGTATGTGTTAAAACCATATAGCTATTTTAGCTACACTTAATTAGTTTTATAATATTATGAATATAATTTAGATAAAGTTGAAACCTTATAAGTGTCAAACTAATTATAATTCTTTAGATTATACATTTAAGGAATACTACCTAGTAATGGCCTCATTGGGTAATTGCATGACTTTGTTAAAATTTTCCTTGCTTAACTTTACCACAAATGATATTGAATATGGGCAATTCCTTTAAAACTAGATGGAAAATTTTTTAATTTGTTCTAAATATTTAAAATAGTTTTTAAATTTTAAAATTAATTATATTTTCATTTATAAATTATCTAAAATTTCACAAAAATTTTAAAAATTTATAATGAAGCTTATAACAACACATATTCATATTAAAAATATACTATACAATTTCTCACCAAATTTCAATAACATTTAATAATTTTATAAAATTCTAAATATTCAAATTTTATGTGATAAATTAGTTTAGAGGATCAAATTATTTAAAAAAATATTAAACTTTAATAACAATGTGAATTTATATCATAGGCATTCTTTAAAATGTGTAAAATGTTTGAAGCTATATTTTAATTAATATTAATTTTAAAAAGTAAATAATTGCCTTTAAAACCTCCTAAAATTTTATGGCTTATCCTTGATATTAGTTAAGAACTCTCCACAAAAATAAGATAATTTTTGAATTTATTTGATAGTCCAAAGAGTAAAAAAAATGAATAATAATATTTAAATTTATAAATAATTTTGATAATCAACTTTTTTAGCATTTCTCCTAAACTTCTCATATATAAAAGCAATTATGATAAAAAGTTCAAGCCATTTATGTTAATAGATCATCCTAAATAAAATCTTTAATAATTTATAGGTGGAACTGTTGAATTTTATTTAAAATAGATCCAATGGGTGCAAGATCATATTTTACCTCTAGCAAGGCTACACTCAAGAATTCAGGTTAGACTTGAGTTTACATTACTTGATCATAATTTGATTTAATTTCTCTCTATACATGCATCTCTAAGTGAAATGTTTCACTAGAAAGCTTTAGAGGCTAAAAGAAATTGAATGCATGGCTCACCAAGCCATGTCATTACCTATACTCATGGAAATATAAAATAAATAGCTAAGAGAAGAGAGTTTGTTGATGTTATCTCAGGGAAGCAAAAAATTGAGCTAGACTTGATTCAAAAGCTTCTTAAATTCATAAGTGATTAAATTGCCAAGAAAATTGGATAGAGATGCACTAGATTGTTGGCTCATCCAAGCTCTGATTGTCTTCAATGTGTGCTTGGTGCTTGAGCTGACTTAGTGAGTTGGAGGAAGTGCGGAATGCTTGATTGTACTTCTTTGAGCTCAAGGAGTAGAACCATGTGACTCAAGCCTAACCATGGATAATCATGGTTGGACTTCGATTATTGTGAAGCTTAAAGATAGTTGGTTCTTTAGGGAGGATTGTATGAAGTTAAAGAACATAGAATTAGGCTTATGATAACTTAGAATGGCTTCATGGTTTTGGTTTGCTTCATTCCTATTAAATGCTTTCTATGCCATTTTAACCTCCTTATTAGCCTAATGGCCTAGGATGAGGCACTCTTCATGGCTATAGATAACCATTGATTTTAAAAATTTTAAAAAAAAATTCAAAAAGGATAAGTGGCATGGGCACCATTTTTCATAATTAGCCTATTTAACACCTATTGAATTAATGTGTCTGGTTTACCCATTTGAAGTGATCAAACATATTTGCGTTGAATTATGTAAATGTTTTAAAGGTTCATGTCTATAATCCCTCCCAAGTGCTTGGAATGATTTGTTCATTTGGTGGACTTAATCCCATCATAAAAGTGGATGTAATGATTTGGGCCAAAAATAGGTATGTTGGCTCATTTCATCAAATTACCTAGTGTGAAATGATCAAGCCAAGTTAGGTTCATTCAAGAATTTGTTAATAACTTCCTTGCTTAAAATCACCCCCAAAAGTTTGGTTAAATATCCTAATTAAATTGGTTTAATCAACCACCAAAAATGGATTTATTTGTCCAAATGAGCTTAGACCATGGAGTAGTTACCATTGATAGGTGAGTTAATTGAACTCAGACTCCATCTATACTTATATTTATGCACAATAATTGCTTACCTATGTAGGTGAGTTATAATGGTAGGAAACACATATTCAGGATTACCCTACACAACATCTTAGGATCTTGATTATCTTCTAAACTATTCTGATAGTTCACAACCCTTTAACTAATTAGCCTATTAAGAATAAAATTAGGTTGTGATGCATAAACTCTTTTAATGCTCGAAATGAGGTTGCTTAAATGCAGTTAGGATTTAAGAATGGCTACCATGTTTGCTTTGTGATGTATTGCACTAGTTTAATTTTTTGTTGCACGATAATAGAGATGTTTTCTTGTAGGCGCTCTACAAATGACCATTACTATTACAAGGGCCTGCATATATACATATATATATATATATATATATATATATATATATATATATATATATATATATATATATATATATATATATATATATATATATATATATATATATATATATATATATATATATATATATGTGTGTGTGTGTGTGTGTGTGTGTGTGTGTGTGTGTGTGTGTGTGTGTGTGTGTGTGTGTGTGTGTTCCGATTGTGTTGTGATGGCTCCATTTAATTTATGATTTTCTTTATCATATTTTATTTTTATCATTTTTATATGTAAAAATAAAGTATAAGATATGTAACATATCAACATAGTACAAGTCAATGAAATTTTTGTAAAGCTAACCAATACTCCCATTACATATATGAGGACCTAGTAGATGGACCAAAGTAGAGGACACATAGTGGTGAGCACTAAAGCCCGTAGAAGAACTCAATTGCTGAGTGTCCAATAAAACTCATTTCCTTTTATGTGAGTAAATGAAAGAGTGCCTCAGCCAATCAGTGCTAAACTCCTCAACTCGCTTGAGCCTCCATGGTAGGAAACTTGTCACTCAGCATACAACACTCACTTAATCATTAGAAGCATGGATGAGTCTCTTCACATGTAGTTTACTTTTGTAATCACCCTCAAATCCTATAAAATATGGAGATTTTGAAAGATAAGAGATACTTTTACACCTTTTTTTACTATTCCTGAGAGGGACGGAGATGATTCTTGTAATTTGATTCCCTACTTGTAATCATATCTTAATATAGTAGAATTTCATACACTTTTACATTACATTGATCTATTACTATCTAATCTAGCCATGCTTGTCATGTACCTAAGTAATGTTTTGAATTACTTTACAAATAAATTTAAAGTTAATGTCTTCTTCAGTGCAGTGATTGTAGATGACATAAAAGACAAAAAGTTAGGTGACAAATGAGGTTATCCCACTAACATGGGATAATTCGCTCGCCAAAGGGAAAACCATGCAGCAATTCATCATATATAAAGATTTAAAAAAACATGGAAGATAGGATCATTTATGTAGCCAAGGAAGATGTGAAAGTGAAGAATAAACAGTAACCCACAAACCATGAAATCATAGAAGAGCATTATCGAGGACACCCAACATCGATGATGAATCCAATCAAGTGAGTGGTGACGAGGTTATTAGGGAGAGAGCGGTGAAAGCCCATCTCATTAATGATTTTTTAAAGAAAATAATAGAGGCACATCCCTCGCTAGAGTTTTGAATTTTACACTTGGTGTGTTACAAAGGTTGCACCAATCCAACTAACCACATTGCATATTTTGAATCTACCACGTCTCTATTACATATTGACAATGTGATGAGCATTGACTATTCTTTACTAATTTTAAGGAGTCAGCTCTTAAATTATTCTCACATCTTTTTATTGAAGTCATCACCTCTTTTGTATAATTTAATAGAATGTTCACTAAGTTTGTGTGCACTCAAAAGTCTTTGAAGAGCTTACAAGCTCTTATATAAATAAAACAAAAGCTAGGCTAGTCTCTTAAGAAGTTCATTACTCACTTCTAAAAGGAGATGTTGGAAGTAAAGGACTTGAAGCTCATAATTTCTCAAGCAACACTCACTTAAGTACTCATAGAAAGGCCTTTTAGGTACAATCTTGGATTTTGCAATAAACTAAAACACTAGTAAAGTTGAAATTGGCTAAAAATCATGTAAACACAGAGAAATACAATGATGTCACCCAATGACCAAAGGTGACTTACAAAATTATTTGAGTAAAGGTCACCTACTAAGCACAGAGAGATTTTGAATCTAAAAGCACGATAAAGGAAGAAAACAACACACCCAACTAGAGAGAGCGTTAATGCACAAGCTTGAGTATAGGTAAAACCCTCTAACTCACCACACCTAAAGTGAATATCTATAGCAATGCATGATCATGCCATTACATGTATCCAATGCAAATCTAGTTGAGGGCATCTAGAATAAAAAAAAAATCATCAAGCAACCACCTCCTATAAAGGTTGATGGAGTACAAGATTGATCAAGGTGCTGCTATCACTATGCATCATGGTCATGACACTAAGGAGTTTTAACACTTGAAAAACTTGATAAAGGAACTCATTAAGGTTAGAAAGCTAAATAATCAACCTAATCTTGCACACAAAATTCATATTGTCAAAGTGGTGCCCATCATCTATGATGGGGATGAAGAACCATCATGATAAAAAAAAATCCCAAGTGACTCCAAATAGAGGAGGTGAACTCAGCCGTAATGGTTCAAGTGCTGAGTATCAAAATCATCCTAGTTAGCTTTATAGAGAAAAACTAGCCAATAGTCGGCAATCCATATAACAGCGTGGTGGTTGTCACAATATTAATCGCCAACTATCAAATTAAGATTATATTGATCAGCACTAGAAGCTTGGTCAAAAGTATTTTAAGAATGAACTAGGCATGTTCAAAGCTTATGCCCATGACAATCCTCTCTACAAATTTTAAGAAAGGAAGGCGAGAGAGAATAATAACTCTCCTATTAATTTGGGGGGGGGGGGGGAGAGAAAAATAGTTCATAGGAATGGCCAACTTTGTTGTTGTAGAATTTTTATTGTAGTTAAGTTCCCAATAAAAGGATAATAGATTACTATAAGGGGAAACTTAAATCAATCTAGGGTGTGCTATTTGTGAGTTGTCAATGACTCACATAAAGGGGAAGAAGTGTATTATTAGAAATCATGCACACTAGGTTGGAGACTATAGAAGTAATTGAAGAAGTTCCAACAATTGCGAAACTTGGGCGAACACTTAAAATTAGCTTGTCTTCTAGTAGCGAGTATAGGATATATCTTATATAAGCTTTACGAGAAGACATTGACATATTCACATGGTCTATTATGAAGATGATAGGATTGACATCAAAATTGCTTATCATAGACTCAATATTAAGAAGGACACTAAGTTAATCAACAAAAGATGAAAAAGATGATAGCCCTATTCACTGAACTTATTAATAAAGATGTATCCAAATTGTTTGAAGTCAACTTCATCAGGGAATTCCAATAACTAGAATGTATCTTTATTATAGTAATGGTACAAAAGTCTAATGACAAATAAAAGATGTGTGTAGACTTCATCAATTTGAACTCAGCTTGCTTCAAGATTTGATACCCATTCCTATGGATAGATTCACTGATCAACTCAATAGTGAGGTACCTAGTAATGAGTTTTTGTCACCTTCTTTGGTACCACAAAATAAAAATGCACCCAGTAAACTTGATAATATGACCTTCATTATAGGGAAGGGTTTATAGCTACAAAGTGATACCCTTTATTCTAAAAAATGATAGTGCAACCAACCAAAAAATGATGGATTGAATTTTTAAGAAGAAAAAAATGAAAGAGCATAGAGGTCTATGTGGATGATCAGTTAGCTAAAAGCAAGCTACATGAATAGCATATTATTAATTTAAAGGAGATTTTTCCATATTAAGGAAAATATGTGCCTAAATCCTCTGAGGTGCATAATCAATGCCATGTTAAGAAAATTCTTAGGATTCACGCTCACCCTAGAGGTCATAAGGATGAATCCCAATAAGAGCAAGACCATACACGACATGTCATTATCAAGGATGACCTAAGAGGTGGAGGGACCCACTAGGTGAGCCATCGAATTGAATAGGCTCATTTCTAAGGTGGGTGAGCATTGGTCCCTATTCTTCATGATACTAAGGAGTGCTAAGAAGTTTGAATAGACTGCGGAGTGTAAGAAATCATTTAATGATATAAAATCTTTACACACGTCACCACCTCTATTACAAAGTCTCAATGAATGAATAATTATTTCTATACCCCTAAGAGTTGGGGAAGACATAGTATGTTTTGTTCAAATTAGTGAGGCAAAAGCAAAGTCATAGCCAATTTATTATGTATGTAAATTGCTTAGAGGTGCTGAGTTGCATTATCCCATCATGGAAAAACTCACACTCGCACTCACCCTCATCACATCAATGTAATAACTCTGACCCTATTTCCAAGATCACTAAATTCAAAAGGTGATCAACCATCCACTCAAGTTAATACTTACGAAGTTGGACCATTTAGAGACTACTAAAGTGGTTTCTATAGTTGAGTGAGTTTGATATTTCATGCCTACAATGAATTGCGATTATGGACCATTATTATAAATTTTCTTGTAGACTTTAATGACTAGCATAATGTTCTAATTAGTTTGGAGACATCATGGTAGTTATATGTAGATAGATCATCAAGAGAGTAAAAGGTGAGAGCAGGAAAAAACCTAGCAGGAATCATAATCACTCAATTAGTGAGACTTGCATTACTTATCAGAATTTGATTTGCATAAAACTCAGTACCAAGCACATCATGGCACACTCAGACTCATAGCTAATGGTGAATCAAGTTAATAGAGATTATGAAGTGAGGGATGAGCTTTTACAAAATTATTTACATAATGTGAAGGAAAAGATACAAAAACTTGAATAATTTAAGATAGAGCAAATTCTCAACAGATGATCACCATCTAATCGATATCTTATCAAAAGTGAGTGAACTTAAAAAGAAATGTGTCTTTGAACTCATCCAACCTAGCATATGGATGGTGAGTCCATAAAAATTGTGGGTGTAAGCTCGTCTAACTAGATTAACCCCATCAAAAAAAATATTTATAGACTGGGGAGCTATAAAACACATCAAGGTTCCAAGAAGATTCAAAATCAAAGCTGCATAGTATGTTTTAATCAATAGTGAATTGTTTTGAAGATCAATCTCCTCACTAGATCTAGATAATGAAGAATAAGTACTAGGTAAGGTACATTCTAGATAATGTGGAAGCCACTTTGGAGGAAAAACACTCTCATACCATATCATATGATAAGAATCTAACCAAATTTAAGAAAAGATGCTAAAGACTTTACTAAAAGATGCAAGCAAAGCTAGAAATTTCTCTTATGCAACTACTGCAACTCCTATAGTCCATTACAATCCCTTGACCTTTACGGTGTTGGGAATGGACTTGATAGGCCCCCTACAAGCCTCAAGTGGGCAAAGTAAATTCATGCTCATCATAATGAATTACTTTAGCAAGTGGGTTGAGGCTAAGCTACTCATCACAATAACCACTTAGATTATTTAAAATTTTATTTTTACCAAAATTATCTATAAGTATGGACTACCTATGACAGTCAAAACATACAATAGCCCCTAGTTTGCTAATAAATTTCTAAATGAGTTTTATGAATCTTAAGGGATTAACCTCAAATTCACTTTAGTTCATCATATATAAATAAATGGCCTAGTGAAAGTAGTGAATAAGAAGATCCTCAACCTACTAAAGAAAAAGGTTGAAGGTAACAAAGCAAATTGGGTTGTTTCCCTACCTATAGTACTTTAGGCCCTTATGATATCTCCATCCTCCAAAACTAGACAAACTCCATTTGCCTTATCATATGTAACAATAATAGTATTGTTGGTCGAGTACGAGTTACATAGTCAAAGAGTCATCATGATTGTTGAGCTTGACTAAGAAACCCTCGAATAGGAAAATCAAATTTTGAAGCCATAGAGATGGAGTCCAACCTACTGAAGGAATTGCATATCAAAGCATCTCTATGATAAGAGGAGACAAAGAGGTGAATTGATCTAAACTATAATATCAATGTCAAGGAAAGTATCTTTAGACCCAATGAATTGATCTTGAAGAATGAAGTGCAACTATTCGATAGAATGCACTTGGCAAACCCGCCTACACTTGGGATAGACCATACATCATTAAGAAATAGATGGGGCCAAGAGTCTAATAACTGTAAACACATTCATGACAATATGTACCCTAAACTTAGATCATAATAGATTTGAAGAGGTTCTATCCCTAAGGGAAACTTTGCATTTGTATCTATTTGTAGTTTGATTAAGTTATTATATTTTTCTTTATTAAAATGTATGCAAGCTTATGAAGACTGATTAATAGAGAACGAACAATGATTGAAGACTACAACTAAGGAATGAGTGATGCTAGAAGACTCAAGTCAAATTCAAACTTTTGTCATTGGTTCTAATGTTTTAAATGTATTTTTTCTTCATGTATTTAGCATGTGAATGATGAATAACAACCAAGCACACACACACACTTGAGAGAACATAAAAATAAATTTTCAAAATAAAAAAAATGTTTAGAAAATCATACTATACAATTGTCCTCTTTTGTTATTTACTTCAGCTGCCATAATTATGTCGGTTAATGAAAAATTTACCAAAATTGTACTAGTCATACATGATGATTTTAATTGTACTATGTGATTACACATTTTTGTTATTTTTCTAGCTAACCAAATTAGGTCAGTTAACTAAGGAAAATTGCCTACATTGTTTTGATCTTGTAGGATGATCATAATCATACTATCTGATCCTTCTTAGTTAATTATATCATCCACTAGGATTAAGTCAATTAATTATAAATTGTGCCTAATTTAACTAATCATACAGTATAATGTAGATCATATAATACAATTTAATTTTGTAAATACTACCTTAAATCCTAAATTTGAGGGATTCAATTTTTGAGAATTTTTCCTTTTATTATTTGTATTCATAATGAAATCATGTAGAAAAATAAATAGAGAGAGTTGGTTTTTTTATTTTGAATTGTTTCGATAGTACAATCACTAATCATATAGTACGATAGTGGTGGCTAACTTGATGAACATATCATCTAGAATCCTAGACCCTAGGAAAATTAACTGATCATACAATATGATTTGGATTTTATAGGATGATTGGACTAACTCTTTGAAAAAAATCATTTTAATAATCTTTCATTTAGCTTCCTCCCAATAAATACCCCCATTGGGGGGTCTAACTCAATAATCCTAAATGTAAAAAAAAATTTAAGGGAGGCTTAGGGAAAAGTGTTTTGCTTAAAAGAAGGGTGGAGAGGTCTCTCTCTTCTTTTTCCTAAAGGATCTTTGTTGGTAAAGTTGCACTTTACTTTTGGTTATTTGTTTCTCATTCAACTTGCCTTTATGAATTTTGTATTTAGTGAGAACTAGCATAAGTTTTATTTTTTTTTATTTGAGAGAATTTTCTTTGTACCTTTTTTGTAAGAGAGTGATATCATTCTTACCTTTAAAGAGAGTGTGGATGTCAGGTTTCTCCATTACCCATTAAGGATAGAGGAACTCCATCTTGAATTGTTGTGCCAAAGAAAACCTAGTGGATTCTTGGAGGAGATTTGAAGAGCAAACGTAGGTCCGTTGGAATGAACCACTATAATCTTCATGCTCTCTCTCTCTCTCTCTCTCTCTCTCTCTCTCTCTCTCTCTCTCTCTCTCTCTCTCTCTCTCTCTCTCTCTCTCTCTCTCTCTCTCTCTTTACTTTAAGAATTTTTTTAAAAACACATCAATTTGGGTGTGGCAATACATACAAGTTATATCATAGTGGATTACTTATTTCACAGTCAAACAATCATAAAAAATCCATCAATGACACATCTAAGAAATAGAAACACCATGGAAAGGTACTCGATTACCTAAGCACCTCCCTTTTATAATATTCCTTTTGATTTTTGGAAGATTTGCATGTATACTTTTATTCAATCAATTGAAACATCTTTCAATTTGTGGCCATTAGAAGAGAGAGAACTAGCACAATTTGAATTCTAAATATTTAAATTACTTTTTATGTATTTTAAAATCTAAAGATTATATGTTGGTTTATAATTTTAAAACAAGTAAGAAAATTTGGGAAAATTTATGTGTCACTTATGAAGGAACTAATAATGTTAAACAATTTATACCAATATGCTCTTACATGATTATGAGTTATTTCATATATTACCTCACGAGTCAATTTTTGATATGTATACACGCTTTACTAAAATCATTATTTCATGCTTTGGGAAGAGAATTTACTAGTACTAAAAATGTTACAAAATATTGTGCTGCCTACTAGAATCTTAGGATTCTAAAGCTATCACCATCCCTAAATCTAAAGATTTATATATTTATCCTATTCATCACTTGCTTGGCTCACTTATTGCTTATAAATAAAAGATTTTGGAAAAACATATTGATGCGGTTGACAGGAAAAAATGAAAAAATAATTGTCTTTTAAAGCTAATACTTCTAATTGAAGTGAAGAAGATAGCAGTACTAAGGAGAAAGGCATTGTGCTTATGAGTAAAAGTTTAAAAATTTCCTAAGAGATAAGAAGAAAAGATTTGATAAAAAAAAGCAAAGGTAAACCTAAAAACTTCTTAACGGTTACTAATCTAATCTGCTATGAATGTAAAAAATCAAGTCACACAAAGTAGGAATGCCCATTGGTCAAGAACTCCAATCAAAAGAACAACAAGGAAGAAAAAGGCGACACAAAGAAGGGCAAGAGGAGGACCTAACATGCTTTTTAGATCAACTTTGATTCAGACTCTTCAGAAGAACAAGTCATCAAAGAAGCCATAAACCTTTGCTTGATGGCAAAAGAAGATTCTCATAATTCTAATGACGAACATGTAAGTAATTTAAATTACAATGAACTTTTAAATTTATGTGAGGAATTACATGTTGCATTTAAATCCTTACACTATTTCATCTTTAAAAAAAATTCCTTTGAAAAAATTTATAGCATGTTATTAGATGAATATGAAAAATTAAAAAATGAATACAATATGCTTGAAATAAAAAAAGGTCAAAAGGAACAAGATCTATTTGAAAAATTAACTTACTTCAATGTGTAAATGAGAATCTAAAAAGGGAAATTTAAAATTACAAAAAGAACATATCCATCTAAAAAGAGAAATTAAAAACTTAAAAATACATCATTCTTTTACTAATATTCATTGTTTTTCTTGTGGCATCGTCACATTGCTCATCTATGCATATGTCAATCACATTCAAATATAGCATATACATAGATTCCAAAAACTACTCATAAAACACTTACTTTAAAATACAAGGAACCCAAGTAAGTTTGGATTCCCAAAATTCTAACTTAAATCTATTTTGTATATACACCTTAATCAAGGGCTCGTAGAGACATGTGGTACTTGGACAATAGATGCTTGAAACATATGATTGGAGAAAAAAGCAATTTCATCTCCTTGAAACTAAAATGTGGACGAAAGGTCACTCTTAAAGATAATATAACTTGTAAAGTACTCAAGTAAGGTACCATTGGTATTAAAAATTCCTTATCCATTGAAAAGGTCCTTCTTATTGATGGTTTAAAACACAATCTACTTAGCATTAATCAGTTTTGTGACAAGGGCTTCAACGTTAAATTTTAAAATGATCAATGCCTGCTTGATCTAAATGGCAAAATTATTTGAGAAGGTATTAAGACTAACAATATTTATATGATTGATCTTGATAACTTAAGTTGTTCTTTAGTTATTTGTTTGAAGTCCACACTAGATGAATCTAAGCTATAGCATAAGAGACTGTCATGCTAGCATGCACAAACTTAGCGAAATTACATGAGCTGATTTGGTTAGAGATATACCTAAGTTAGACTTTTCTGATGATCATTTGTGTGATGCCTAAGCAAATTAAATCTTCTTTCAAATCCACATCATGCACTATTACTTCATAACCTTTAGAAATTCTTCACATTGATTTTTTTGGACTTATTAGCCCACTAGTTTAGGGAGAAAGTCATATGGATTTATTATTATTAATTATTTTACCAAATTTACTTGATTAAAATTTTTGAAACATAAAAAAATGAATCTTTTTTTAACTTTAAAATCCTTGCCTGTTTGAATCCAAAGAAAAACTGGTTGTAGAATCACTATTAATCATAGGGATCATAGAAGTGAATTTGAAAATCATAAATTTGAAACTTTTGTAATGAAATAGGGATGGAGCATAATTTATTAGTCCTTAGAACACCACAGCAAAATGGAATAGCTAAACGAAAAATAAAAATAAAAATAGAATGCTCATAGAAGTCTTTAGATCCATGCTTAGTGAATATAAGCTTACAAGATATTTCTAGGCAAAGGCTGTTAAGACTGCTTGTTATATGCTGAACCGAATAAGCATTAGACTCAAGCTGAATAAAACTCCTTATGAGCTTCTGAAAGGCGAGACTCTAAACCTATCACAATTGCATGTTTCTAGATGTAAATGATTTGTGCTTAATAATGGAAAGGATAGTTTTGAAAAATTTGACTCTAAGTCTGATGAGAGAAGTTTTCTTGGTTACTCTTCTATAGGAAAGCTTACTATAATAAGAGAACCCTGTTGGTAGAGCAGTCTATATTATTTTTGATGAATCGATTGTCCCTTCCTCTTCTAAAGAACTTGCAAATGAAGATAATTTAATGCCTAAAATTGAAATTATAGGTTTGGGAGAAAATGAAGAAGCTAGGGGAAGTCTAGCTAGAGAATGGATATATACATCAAGTTATCCACGAAATTTTATCTTTGGGGATGCATCTATAAGTGTAAGAACAAGGAATAGTCTTAAAGAAGTGGTTAGCCATCCAACCTTCATTTTTATGAATGAGCCAACTAGTGTAGAAGAAGCAATTTCTGATTAATTCGAGGTCGAGACAATGCAAGAAAAATTAAATCAACTTACTAAAAAAAGAAGTTTGGGAATTAGTGCCTCATCTCAATGTATTATTGAAATAAAGCAGATTTCAAAAATAAATTAAATGATTTGGGAATTGTTGTTATGAACAAAGCTAGGCTTGTGGCTAAAGGGTTTAATTAAATAAAAGGTATTGATTTTGAGAAAACTTCACCTATTGCTCGTTTGGAAGCTATTCGATTATTAGTTACTTTTGTCTATTTAAAAATTTTAAGTTATTTTAAATGGATGCAAAAGTGTTTTTAAAAGGTGTTATAGAATATATTTTTTGTAGAATAGCAACCTTAATTTGAAAGCTCATTACACTCTAATTATGTTTACAAATTAAAAAAGGTCTTGTATGATTTGAAACAAGTACCTCATGCTAGGTATGATAAACTTAGCTCTTTTCTGTTAGAATTTTTTTTTTTTTTAATGAAAGGATCTGTTGACACTATTTAGCTTATCAAAATAACAAAATATGATATCTTTCTTGTTCAAATTTATGTTGATGATATATTATTTAGATCTATAAACTCTTTATTGTAAAAAGACTTTTCAAGACTAATGAGCAAAGAATTTGAGATGAGCATGATGAGTGAGCTTACTTTACTTCTTGGCACTTACTGTTAACCAAGGACGAAAATGTATGTTCCTAAGTCAAACTAAGTATATGAGAGAGTTGATAAAAAAGTTTAGATTGGAAAATTATAAGAGCATCAGCACACCCCCATGAGCCTTAGCACTCAGTTAAACAAAGATCCTTCAGGTAAATCCATTGATCATAAGAAATTTCATGGAATGATTGGCTCATTACTTTAGTTAACTACTAGAAAACCTGATATCAGGTTTAATGTCAGTCATTGTGGACAAGTTCAAGCTGCCCAAAGGATTCACATTTGAAAGATGTGAAAATAATTTTTCAATAGTAGATTGCTACACCTAATTTGGGAATTTGGTACCCTCATGATACACAACCTTTGATTTTGTTAGGTATTCTAATTCAAATTTTATAGGGAGAAAAGTTGATAGGAAAAGCACTTCAAGGCCGTGTTAGTTTGTAAGCCACTCAATAATCTATTGGCCCAATAGAAAATAAAACTTTGTTGCCTTGTCAACTGTTGAATTTTAGTACATTGTTACTAATAGTTGTGATGCCCAAGTCTTATGACTGAAGCAATAGATTTTAGATCTTGGTATATTGGTAGGTATGATTCCTGTTATGTGTGATAGCACTAGTACTATTTGCATAACTAAGAATATCATTCAGCACTCACAGATTAAACACATAGATATTCAACTTCACTTTATTAGAGATCATATCTTGAAAGATGATGTTAATATTCAATTCATTGACACTGACAAATCAATTAGCAAACATCTTCACAAAAGCCCTCAATTTTGATAGATTTAGCTCTCTTAGGTCATAGTTAAATGCGATAAACTATTATAATTAAGATTTTTTTGGATTATTTATGTTCATTTCTTGCATCTTTCTATTTTCATTTGCATTTTATTTTCCTCTTTTGCATTTTTTTATTTTGCTTTAATTTCTTCCTAGATCTCATTTATTTTATTTAATAAAATAAATAAAATACTAATAATAATCATACTGTATGATTATCCTCACATTGTATGATTGGTCAATTAGATCAACAAAACAGGCTAAGATGATGCACCATAAAACAAATTGTACTACACGATACATGATCATACCATACAATATGTTTATAACATTAGATTGACCTAATAAAACTAACCATTATTCTAAATATTAAAACAATTAATAACACTTAATCATATTGTACGATTTACTAATCATATTGTATGATTGACTCAGCCAAATATAATTGTTCAGATGATTGCTGGGATGATCTAAATCATACTATACAATTGACTTAATCAAAGATAGCCATTCAACTGACCATTAAGATGATCACAATCATACTATACGAACCCTGGATCATATTATACAATAGAACAAAAAGTCCATAAATTGCCCTCTCTTGCCATTTCTTCTCACATTCCTCTTCCCTACTCAAACTAACATTTCTTCCTTAAGTATGTTGCACCCAAGTGTAGTTTACAACAACAAGCAAAAGAATCACTTTTGTTCCAGTGATGACGAGGCTGCTTATAGGAAATACAAAGAATGTGACATTAATGATTCTAAGTCACTAACTCAAGATAAGTTGTCCTTTCCTATCTCTAATCTCTTTGTTAGCACATCTCTTGTATTTCTTATCTCTCTAGCTCACCCTTTCCATTTTGAACTTCTTTTTGATTTTTTTGTAAATCTTACCATAAACTCCAACTGCACTGTTCTTCAATCCTGAATATGTGATGGGAAAATTTCCATCACCAATGTTGTTTTGCATGATTATCTCCACGTCCTAAATTCTAGCATATTTGCTCATAATATAGTAAATGACCCCACCTATAATTGGACCACTACCAACACGATCATTAGAAACTCACCCCTCCCTCAACACCAACCCTTAGTTAGTGGCCTTGTGCTAAACACTCATATTATCTAGCACATGCTAAGGCATAATATCAATTATAAAGTAAGTAACCATATCAACATTACACCCTTACTTTCTATCATCACATATTTTCACATGACCCACACTCAATTCCATGTTGCAAATCTTTTGATCTTTCCATCTCTCTTTTTCCACAAGTCATTGGGAAAGTGATTATTCCTTCCGTCTCCCTCTTTTTTCCAGAAAACCCATAGAGAGGTCCTCCTATTAGGGTGACTTTGGAACTTGCAAAGTTCATTTTGTTGAATATGGACTTAAAGATGATATTTTATGAATTCCCCATGTCAATCAATATAGTGCTAAACGCTAGGGAATGGTTTCTCTTTCCATCTTTGGCTAGTCGAACCTAAGTTATAGTAGCAATGGAATATACACAAAAAAGGAATGATAAATGGAAATGAAAATGAAAGTGAAAAATTTAAATGAACCTTAAGATAAAATGCTTTCTAAATAAAGTCTTGAACATCTGAGATTTCATTTAGAGTTTGTTTTTCTTATTATATTGCTCTGTTTTGTTATATCTTTGCATTTTGAAAGTGTGGGGTGATATATCAATTGTTGATTACTAATCCTCATCTTTCATTTGAGTAGAATGGATCTCTAGAACACCCCGTTCACTGTGCAGCTAGGTCACAGAGCCAACATCCGCCTAGTTAATGTTGTAATCAACACCAGAGATACTGGAGCTACTATACAATTTGGTAACATAGATTTCCCCAATGAAGTCATCAGAAATCTGTGAGCTCCGAAAATTTTCCACCGACCTCTCATCGAAGAGAGTGATTTGAATGTCAATGAGATTTTTAGAAGGCGGATGGAATAGTAGATAAGACACTACCCAAAGATTCTGCCCTCATTTTGTGAGGACTTTGGATCTAGTTCTAAGTTTCCTATAGGCGCAAGCACCTATAGTTAATTACCCTTCTCAATGCTGAGAGAGAACTTTCGATTAAGGCTAATTGTTAGGTCGCTTAATGCGTAGCGATAGTAGCAGCATGTGGGGTTTAAAATTTGAGATTTATAAAATTCATTATTTTAACATAAAGCGAATGGTTGGGGGAACGATGATGCGACTGATCTAGATCCCATGATTTCGTCATCCCGGGCTGTCGCGGTCCCTAATCTACTTACTCAGAGGAGGTAGTTGACCCAACCTGATAGAAGGATCCTTGTCAACAGCCATGGGTTGCATCGTTCAAGGGAACCTTATAAACCTGGGGTGGTGTTTGTTTAAGGCGACAAGTTTAAGTCTACCTTAGCTGACAGAGGAATTTTTGTCCTATCAGGTGCACCCTATAGTTCACATCTCAAAGGGAAGAGCCGTTGGGGAACATACGGGTCGTGACCGTAATATAATGGTGTCATTTAGTGGCAGCCACCCGATCAGAGGACTCTGGTCGTAACCACATAATATGTGGAGCCTACTGGCCAAACCACGCAGTCAGAGGACACGGGCCGCATCCTTACTAGCATGAGATTATTTAAGTGTGAATATAGATGTGCATTTGACTTGATATTAGCTTATTTGTGAGCTAGAGTTTTCTTAATTTGACACCTTCAACAAACAATTATGGAAGGCGGATTAAATTTGAGCTTTAAGTTTTTAGATTGATAAATTTTACTTAACCATTTATAATTTAGTGCTTTATTTGATTTTATATTTGTATTGATACTTGAGTTTAATTAATTCAATTTGAGATTGCAAGCATATTTTTATGGTAAGTATCCCCTATAGTTGAAATATTCATTCAACACAATCATCATCGGGATAGTTTGTTATTTCATTATTTCATATCCTATCGACTCTATTAATTTAATAATAGAGAATCAGATCTAATGTCATATGACAGAATTAATTTCTTGGATATTTTTAATGAGTTGAGATTCTTTTAATATTATTATCAGATTTTTTAGGTTTTGTTAACTCGAACCCGGTCCTAAGACCCAACCGGGAATCAACCCATGCAACATCCTCAGAAACTAAGTTTAAGCACTCAGCGTAGTATCAGGGCCCATGCGGGTTATTTAATTTAAAATTGATTTAACTTTAGAGATTTGAATATTGTTGCCTATTTTGATTGAGTTTTATTACAAGTTTATAATTTTTAGATAAAATTTTGACTAGCCTCTCCTACGCCATCCCCACATGGCTAATAGGGAGGTTTGCCCGCCACTATGCCAAGAAAGGCATGTATGGGTGGTGTAAACACCACGTCTGAATGCGTCATCCCATCATACCAAGAAAAGCATGTATGGGTCTCTGAAGCACCTGCATGTAAAACAAATTTCTCTACTACGCTAAGAAAGACGTGTACATGTACTTATATAGTTGCAATGTTAAGTTAAAATACTAATTTTAGCTTTGTAGTTGAATTTTACTACGCTTATGCCTCCCGCCGCTGTAAAGTTTGACAGCAAAGATCCCGACGCCGCCCTCAGAGGGGCTACCTGCATGTCTTCGCCCACCATGCCAAGAAAGGCATGTATGAGTGGTATAAATCACAACCTGAATGCATCATCCCACCATGCCAAGAAAGGCATGTATGGAGCTTTAAAATACATTCTGAAATAGATTTTCTTGCCACGCTAAGAAAGACATGTACGAGTACTTATACACCTGTAATATTAATTTAAATAATAATTTTATATTGTTGCATGGCTTTGTGTCAAGCTGTGTAGGACCCCTTGTCGGTGTAGAAGTTTGGCAGCATTTCGACAATATTTTGACTGCATCTCGACGTCATCCCCGTATAGGGGGCTACCTCGGGTATGCTAGGTCTGCCCACTATGCCAAGAAAAATGTGTATGGGTGATATAAATCATAGTCTGAATGCGTCATCTCACAATACTAAGAAAGATATATATGAGACTATAAAGTACCTGCTGAAACAGATTACTCTGTCACGCCAAGAAAGACGTGTACGGATACTTATACACATGCAAGCAAATACATATTTCCTTGCGCGCCACGAAAGATGCACACTTTAACAAAGCTGTCTATTTTCATATGCATCATCCCACACACAATTGGTTGCATGACTATCTACACTCTATACCCAAAAAAAGATTACTTTTTTTTTTCGGACAAGTGCGATAATTCACATAATTTCGGGATAAAATTTTAAAATTTTTTTTTTTAATTTTGACTTCAAACTGCAGAGTGCAACATTCTTCATCATCAACATCAGCCAACTTAACATTTTCATCGCACTATGATCTTAATAATCTTACTTTATTATGATCAACTTATAAATCAGCAACTTTTTTTTTATCCAACACTCGGATCTACATAATATATTTGGCCAGTTGAAGTTCCATTAAACTTATCTTTAAGTCTGTATGATATTCTATTGTCACATAAAATTCTTCAGGTGGTTCTTTGTTTTAACCGTCCAAAAAAACCTCTAAAAGTTACATCTTCATCAATATAACGACTTTGGAATTTTGGCCCTACAAACTTTTTAACATGTCAATCGGGTTAATAAAATCCAATCAATATTAAAATGGTCGGCCACAATATTGACAAATTAGAACTATCTGAGAGGTTTCTGACTCAATTTGGGTTATCGCCGACTCAATGTGAGTGGTTGAAACCTCAAGCCGAGTAGTTGACATGAACTGATAAGCATACAAGTAGTGTTTAAGGATGACTTGACCTGCATAAACCTTATATTGATGAAAACCTGATGTTCTTCCCTCAACTTACTCTAGGCTTATAATTTAACGTCATTAAGAAGAGTTACTGTATAGGCTTTACAGATAGGAACATCATTAAACTAGATTAAATCAAAAGGGTGATCCTCTGGCTATCTTCACTTTTGAAAGGACGGATTGATTACTCCACAAGAGATTATCAACTCCTAACATGGCTTTCTTGAAAGAAAACATTGGGTTGGCTACAACCTTTTAATGGGCATTTCTATGGAACATTTGACCTTAGAGTTGATAGCGCGAAGGTAGACTCAATGTCACTAGGATATGTGATATGAGCTATTTTCTAGATTTAGATCTGTACAGTGACAATTGGGTTTTGTTGGGTGTGATTTGAGCTTGATTCACCGAAGTTGACTCGCTTTGAGTGTTGGGCTACCTTCTCGATCCGCTGGATTCGCTTTTAACGCTGCCGTTGGATGCAAGACTGATTGGTCTTTCGCCGCTTGTAAGCCGTTGGATTGCCTTGATTTCTAATCTGCCCTTGGATTTGTTTCTTGATCATGTGGTTCTCAGTCTTTACAGGCGTTAGTGGATCACGCGTGCTGCATTGGTAGCGGCTTGATCTCGGAATTGAATCTGAGCCGTGGATGTTATCTGCGGTGGTCGACTGACCGTGGAATGATATTTGGATTGATACTAACCTTATTTCTCTTTTGGTTTATTTTGTTTCGCCTGCTCGAATAAGAACTCCCGAGAGGAAAGAGGGTCGCTGCCGGATCGGAGGAGAAACTACTATTTCTCCTGGAATGCGGTGGTTTCAAGCAGGAAAACCTAGAAGAAGGTAGGTGAAGAAGAGAGGGAGAAAAGAGAGACCGAGAGCTAAGTTCTTTTCTTAAAATCTTCATTCATTCCCTTCGTTGTCTGTCTTCCTCTATTTATAGATCTCGACGCCTTCTAGAATCTTTATCTGCTATGCTCTGTAACTAATTTCTGTTAGAGATCTTGCCTCTGTCGTGTATTCAGTTAGGTTTCTTGATCTCATGCTATTATTCTTCTATTTTATTAATCTCGCCGTTAATTGCCATGTATTGGAAGGTCTTTCCTTTCTGCTTTTGAGCGACTTCTTGTATATGGTTCCTTGGGAGGTCTGATGTTAGATGTATTCTTTGTCCGTTTCTTTTGGGGATCTTTTATTAACTGTCAGTAATTATTTCTTGTTGTAATAACTTGTTAATATTTATATCTTTATTCTCTGCTCTAAGGTTGTATGTCTCTCATTGTTGGCTTTGGGGATATGTGTTCATATCATTACTCCCTCGACACTTGTCCTCAAGGTCAAAATTGAATATTTGCTTCTCGCTTCAATCTATTTCCGTGCTGATACTTTCCTCCTTCGACTCTTAAAGGAGCAACTGCTTTTGTAATGTAAAAGCTTGTCGTGATTTAGTAGTCTTGGATTTTAAACATTTGGCCATAATTTCTCTATAATTGTGTCTGCTTGATTACCATCTATCCATCCCCCTGAAGTTTTACGTTTGTTTGGAAGTCTTAAGTCAGATTGAGTTTCAGTCAGTTGGATTCCCCATTATGTGGCTGTATTATATATGCTCCATCTTATTTTGGGTTGTCAATGATTGTTGTACCGCATATGTAGATTGTTGTGATTGTAAATTCCATCTACTTGAAGTTGGAAGGAATTATTGCCCCATGACTTATCATCACTGTGGACTATCTTATGCTAGATAATTGGGCTATATCCGACTTATCTATCTAGGCTAATTCTATGGTCAGAATTATTCAGAACTTATTTAGGCTATTTTATAATTAGACATTTATATGTCCTGTCTTAACCCGGATTGAATGGTCGATATTTGAAGTTTGGTTCTAAGGCATTTTCTTGTATCCACGAGTTTCGGTTGGCTATAATCAGTAGTTGATATTCTTGTTCTTCATTGACACTCATGAATGCACATAAGTTGGCTAAGGGTCGTTTGTTGCTATATTGATTGCCATGTGGTGGATTAGGCAAGTGTAGGTGTTTGTATTTTGTTGCTTTATCAGATTTGTATTTGCTAGCCTATCCTCCATTGGCCAATTGAAATGCTTGGAAGCGGTTGTGGCTCGATTTCTCTTCTAATTTCGGTTTAAGCCTCGATTCAAAGCTTTGTAGCAATTCTGTGGGATATCTGAAATTTGGTTAGCTAGGTCTTCAAACTCAAGATAAAAGCTGTACGTTGTTTGTTGAAGCTTAGCTAGTTCTCCTCTTAACTGTAGAGAGAAGGGCCAAATCTGCATAACTTGTTTTTAAATTCTCCATGAATTTAGTTATTAAGATGCATATATTGATACCTAAGGCATCCATCCATGTAACCGAGGCAATTAAGAACTTTTGTTCTTCGATAAATTGTGATATTGAAAGTACGGTTTGAACCTTTTAGGGTTGTCTCCATTAAATCGGGCATATCTATTTTAAGAGGCATGACATGTGTGTGTATGTGGTCTGCTTTGGAGAATAGGATTCATAAAGGGATGCATCACATACCTAGCTTTGAGGTTGTTTTTCTAATCTGTTTTCTATTGTTGTCAATCTCTTTGATATTTCATTCAATGCCATAGTGATTGAGGTCATTTGCTGTTCATTGTTGTTCAATCTGGTAACACATGCTTCAAGTGTTTTGGAAGTGTTTCTGGTTCCTTCTGCCATTTTCTGAGTGTTGTAGGTGTGAGTTGTGGGACTCAACAAGAGCACCAATGATATGAGCTATTTTCTGAATTTAGATCTGTACAGTGACAATTGGGTTCTGTTGGGTGTGATTTGAGCTTGATTCACCTCTGAGTTGACTTAGTTTGAGTGTTGGAACCCGCCGCTTTCGATCCGTTGGATTCGCCTTTTAACGCCGTTGGATGCTAGCACTCGGATTGGTCTTTCTTGCGCTGCTTGTAAGCCGTTGGATTGCCTTGATTTCTAATCTGCCCTTGGATTTGTTTCTTGATCATGTGGTTCTCGCCTTTTAGTGGATCACGCTGCTGCATTGGTAGCGCTTGATCTGAATTGAATCTGAGCCGGATGTTATCTCTGCGGTCAGATCTGACCGTGGAATGATATTTGGATTGATACTAACCTTATTTCTCTTTTTGGTTTGTTTTGTTTACTGCTTGAGTCGAAGAACTCCGAGAGGAGGGTCGCCGGACCTGAGGAGAAACTATTATTTCTCCTGGAATGCGGTTTCAGAGGAAAACCTAGAAGAAGGTAGCAGGAAGAAGAGACGAAGGAGAAAGAGAGACTGAGAGCTAAGTTCTTTTCTTAAAATCTTCATTCATTCCCTTTCTGGTTGTCTGTCTTCCTCTATTTATAGATCTCGCATCAGCTCTTCTAGAATCTTTATCTGCTATGCTCTGTAACTAATTTCTCTAGAGATCTTGCCTGCTCGTATTCGCTAGGTTTCTTGATCTCATGCTATTATTCTTCTGCTTTTACTAATCTCCGCCGTTAATGCTTATGTAAAGGTCTTTCCTTTCGCTTTTTGAGCGCTTTCTTGTATATGGTTCCTTGGGAGGTCTCAGCATCGTTAGATGTATTCTGTCCGTTTCTTTTGGGGATCTTTATTAACTGTGTAATTATTTCTTGTTGTAATAACTTGTTAATATTTATATCTTTATTCTCTTAAGGTCAGTATGTTATTCTGTTGGCTTTGGGGATATGTGTTCATATCAATATGTAGGTTTGATTTCAGTGGAGTTAGCAATTTCGATCAAGAAGACTATTGTATAGGATAAATTTTTCCATGCAGAATGAATTGGTAAAGCTGTTCACTAGAGTTAACAAATTAACTTCATTGGAGTTTGGGATATTTTGACTGACTAGTGAGGACTTGTGGCAATCATCCTATATATATCAGCGGACGAAGACCCGACGAAGAAGATGAAAACGTAAAGCCGAGAGGTATTTCTATTACGCCAGCAAGAGAAGCAAAGGTGGAGCTGAGAAACACACACACACACAGAGAGAGAGAGAGAGAGAGAGAGAGAGAGAGAGAGAGATGGACCGAGGGAGGAGGGATGCGGATCGTGCGAGAGGGAGTTCGGGAGAGAGCTCGGCTGTGGGAGGGTGGAGAATAGGGAAATGTCGGCTAACTGGGGATTAGTGTTAGAAAAGGAGGGTATTTATAGGATTTATTTTTTTTATTTTTTTAATTAAACATAATTTAGATTTTTGCATTGACACATTATATAATATATATATATATATATATATATATATATATATATATATATATATATATATATATATATATATATATCATTCTCGATATTCCTGACGCAACGCAATCCGCTTTATGATCGAATGCCATTTGGTTCGCCGGTCGAATCGGATCAATTTCCAAATTTGCTGTCCGCCGATATTCACGCAGATTCGCCCGAATTGAGCGCGGACAGTCCCATTTGAAAAGTTTCAACATTTCGATGATAACAGCATGATCAATTTCATGAACTCAGGTCATTTGGGCAACATCACGGCTTCTCGACCTCGGTATGCGCGTCAGTGCATCGGTGGTCCTCCTTAATCGGTCGACCGTTGAATTGCGCAAAATGCATATTCTGATCAATTTCTACATTCTGAAAGCGATGACGGAGTCCATTCGTCGATCGGAGATTATTTTGACTAATTTTCATCGTCGCCGAGTGCATTTTAGCTCCAATTTGCGTGTTGTTGTATCCGATTGCTCGATACTCACACATACCCGTTTGAATTGAACACGAGCAATCTCATTTGATAGGTTTTGACGTCTCGATGTTAACGACATGATTAATTTTGTGAACGGAGGTCGTTTAGGTATTGTCACGGCTTCCCGACCTCGATATACGTGTCAGCGCATCGGCAATCCTCTTTCATGATTAGTCGACCGTCAAATTGTGCAATATGTATATTCTGATCAATTTCAACATTCGGGACGTGATGACGAAGTCCGTTCGCCGATCGGAGATTGTTTCAACTGATTTTCGGCATCGTCGGGTGTATTTCAGCTCCATTTGCGCACTGAAGCTCGTTGAATTCATCTTATGAGCTCGACTTGACTTTTGGCGCATGCATGGAGGTCAACAACCAATCCTTAGTTAGTGGTCTTGTGCTAAACACTCATGTTATCTAGCACATGCTAAGGCATAATATCAATTATAAAGTAACCATATCAACATTACACCCTTACTTTCTATCATCACCTATTTTCACATGACCCACACTCAATTCCATGTTGCAGATCTTTTGATCTTTCCATCTCTCTTTTTCCACAAGTCATTGGGAGAGTGATTATTCCTTCTGTCTCCCTTTCATAAAATCCATGGAGAGGTTGAAGTTGCAAAGTTCATTTTGTTGAATATGGACTTAAAGATGATATTTTTTGAATTCCCCATGTCAATCTACAATGTATCTAATAATTGGTGACTAATTCTATGATGACTACCACATCATTATAGGAGTTGTCGACTACTGGTTGATCTTTATCTATGAAACTAATGCGGATAATTGTTATACTTTGTGCTCACGACATGGCCAATGATTTAACTTCTCTTGAGCATAGTCGCTTGATTCTTGCTCGCTTGGACAACTCTTATCTCCACCAAAAATGACGGGTAATATGGATCATGAAAGATGGGATGAGTTTGTTACACAGTTCAACAATCTCCTTCTTGGTCCCTTCATGAACTTCTCAGCTTTTATGAGCTCCTCCACTAAACTCTTCTGATGTTGAAACTCTTTAGTGTCATGTATATGGTCACAATGGTATGCACAATACCTAGATAATTCACGAACTTCATTGGCCTTCAAAGACAATGGTCACTTGATGTATTCATTATTTTGAATGGCCTCCACTAACTCAACCATTGATATCCTCAAAGGTGTGAATGCAGTCAATTGTAAAAACTCACAACACCCATAGCGAGTCAGAGGATTTCTGAATTCATGCTTATGTATCGATACCCCTTCTCCCCAAGTAGGCTGTCTTCTCCCTATATCCCATATGTAGACTTGAAACTTACAAGGATCTCTCTAATGGTGACCTCTTTGCTGAGTCTTTACCGTGAGTTACCATTATGATTGGATGATCTCATTGTATTTTTCCACGTTCATATGGCTATTGACCAACTACAATATCTCGGTGAGTGCTTTGAGCTACTAAAGCCCAAGAGCATATCTAAACAGCCCTTCTTCAAGGCCTTGGGCTAGAGTAGCTTGTGTGACTATCCTTTTACTTCCAAGATCTTTCTTTAGAAGCAAGTGTCTGTCTATTGTATCATCTATAGAACATCCTGCAAACTCTTCAAGGGCTTCTAGGAACTAGCAAATTGTTCCAGGAACATCTTCTTAAACTCAAAAAAAAAGTAATGACTCTCATTGGTAGACATGAGAACTATTTGAGAGTCGACTCTTTGAATGTAGAGAAAAACAAATGGCAGTTCATCCCGTCATTTAGTTCTAACAGAGATGTAGTGAACTCAAAAGTATGCAACATGGTCAGAGGGTCGATGTGACCTTTGTAAAATTTCAAGTTTGGAATCTTAAACTTCAGTGGAGGGCGAGCTTCTATAATCATTCTAGATAAGGCATTGGTGGGATCAATATTTGTTTGTCTTATGGCGACTTCTTCACTCACCTGGTTGGACTTATCATTAAGGATGGGCGCCCTTGATAGTTCTCCCCTATGACGAGTTCGGCAGGATGACAAACTAAAGGACCCTTTATTCTCCCTGGCTTTTGGATTCTCATTCTTCACTCTCTCCATAGCCACATGGACAATGCTAGTGATTTTATCTTCCATTTCTTTTAAATCCTGCTATGTGGAAAATTGCTAAGCATTTACTCCTAAGGCTAATGAGTTATCTTATGTTGATGGGCCTACTTCATTGAGTACCTGACTCCTGGTCTTCATCATCTTCCATGCTCACCGACATAATAAGATGTTGAATCCAATACAAAAGAAAAATACTATAGGAAGGCAATCCAACTCCAACCTCTGTTAGGATAGAGTTCTTGCTAGCCTACTCACTGAAATCTCATTTGATGTTAAATTAGGGGAGAAAAATCTTCTTCTTCATCCTCCCGAGAAACACTTAGCACTCATAAAGTCACCTTTCAACAATAGGAGGCAAAGAGGCTAGTTCATTAGCCTCTTTCCCCGCATCCCAACTACATTAGAAACACTTATCTTAACCTAAGGTTTCATGTCCTTCAACTGTCATGCATAGTGTTTGTAGCCATAGCCGATGGCACCAAAACTGAAGAACTCACCTCAATAGGTGTTGTGACATCCTCACCCTAGAGCATTTTTCTTAGTCTTCTTCTTTTCTTAGAAGCCTAACCAGAGTTCGACAACATTAATATACCCTAAGACCTTTTAGATGTCATGTGGACACTCGACAAATCAACAAGAGAATTTAGAAGAAAATTAAAGGGAACTTGACAAAATTCCAATGTACAAGTAGTAGAAAATCGAAGAGCTAAATGTATCCTCAAAGTGCACACAAGAGCCTACTAAACAAACTAGCATGAAGTGCATTTAATGATAAGTAGTAGAACACGGCCAAAAACTCGCTTACTCAACATCTAAGATTCACCCTCATGTGGGTAACTATGTGAAGGAATTGCCCTCATCCAGAAGGCCAACTCTAAGCTTCGATCTCATAAAAGCGATCATATCAGAGAAGTCGCTACTCAACGTACAATATTTGAGAGAATTTCAATTGAATATATAGTTGCATGATTAATATAGTCTTTTATAATCGTAATGTAGCTTTTAGAAGCTGACATATAATTTTTTTTAATGATCAATTCTGAGATCCCAAAAAGGAATCTTGAGGGACTAAACATTTTTTTCTAATTTTTTTACTATTCTTGATAGAGAGTGCAGACCTAATCTTGATAGAGAGTGAAGACCTATGTATTCTAATCTCTTGCCTATACTAACTATTTTGACATAATGAATTTCTTTTTTTTCCTAGTCTTATCTAATCTTGCTTTGCTTCTAATATGTCTTAGTAAAATCCTATATCACCTTGCAGACGGACATATTTGAATTCAATATTAATTACTAAATCAATTAACCCAATTGTGTCATTTAAATAACATAATTATTAGCTAATAACTAGTTGTCAACAATTTAGCATTTAATCAATTAGATGCTAATAAACCTATCTTAATAATCAACCCTACTATTACTTAATATTATCATTTTAATATCTTAATTATTAATCAATTACTAATAAACAATATCACTAAATTTAATAATTAATTAATCAAAAATTAATTGGAAAGCCTTATTACTATATTCCATGACCAATAATTACTATGATTAATCTCTAATTAAAATAATCAATCATGACTAATTGATCTAGTTCATTATCATGATTATTAACTTAAATTAATGAAATTTAATATACGAAATATAAATATGTATTTCAACTAATGTTATTACGAGATACTACATTAGAATAACCAGCATTCAACTTAACATTTAGGGGCTGTTTGATTGCCTGCATTTAGAATGTAAAGTAAATCAAATGCAGGGAATTTAATTTTTTGAGTGTTTGGTATGGTGCAAAGTAAAATTAAATTTATACGTAGAGATTTTAAAGAAATCATTTGGGTGTATTTAAAATTCCCCTTTTGCGAATTCCAAATACACAAATAAATGCCACCGCCGCCGCTCTCCATCACCGACCACCGTGGCGCATCCACCGCCACCCGACACGCCGCTGGTGCCCATTGCCACCATTGGTCGCCACCTCCGCTTAATCGAACGCCACAATAATCTAAAAAATACTTTCTATTTATTTCGCCAAACAAGAAAAAAAAATTCATGTATTTCATAAAGCTAAACGTTCAATTGGTACACTTTACCTAAATAACAAATTATTGATTCTATTGTTAAGTACGAAGTATAAAGCATAATCAAGCATCTTTGACTCAAAGATGAATCACTCATAGTTAATTCAATTGAATTAGAAATCACAACATCTTCACACATACAATTAATACTCACAAATCAGCTCAAAAATTGACTTCAAATGGATCACTTAGAATGCGATGTTGTGCATTCAACCACCAAAGTAGATTGGATAGCTGGGATTGGTCACTGCCCCATGTGCAGTGCATCCAAATCACAATTTTAAAAGTAAAACGTCGTGGAGAAATGAAAAAAAAAACAATGTTCTCATTTCAAGTTGAACTGTTTATCAGGACACGACGATGCTCAAACACGTGATCACTACAAGTTATCACTGCCAGAGAAGTAATGTTTGAAAACACAGGAAAAATCTTTAGATTCATACCCCTTACTGCACATTTCAATATATCTGCAGACAAATAATTTTTCTCCATTAGTGATAAATCCATAAGTTATTCAGAAAAAAGTTTGGAATTCAGCAGCCAGAATGCAACTAACATATTTAGTGCTTCTGACGTGAGAGGACACTTCTGCTGAATCTCTTCTGCTGAAGCCTTTGCCAGCATCAAGTCTTTGGCCTGCACATTCAAGACCTCATATAAGTACACGCTGATGATAGAAGAAATACTACATGCTGCTATCATGAAATTGTTAAAGGCCTGTTTGGCATTGGTTTTTAAAGAATATATATTTTGTGTTTTTAATTATATTTATCTTTTATTTTTAAAATAAATTATGTTTTTTTTAACACAAAAAATAATATTTTATAATATTGTGTTTTTACAAGCAACTAGTACGGCCAGATATCACTGTCAATGATATCACCGTCCACTCATTGTTATAGCCTCACCGCATAAATAAACTAACTTGATTTCATTAAAAATAAAAATACCATATTTACCTAAAAACATATTTTACTTTATGCCAAAATATAAACAAAATAAAACTTAAAAAAATAAAAATTTTAAGTAATCTGAAATGGACCCTAAGTTGTGGAGCTTATTTATGACTTATCAAAAAAACATGCTACATAGATTTAGTCACGGGTTAACCACCACATTAAGATCATCATAAGGGAAGTAAGTGGGGAGTCTCTCCCTTGAGTTTTAAAAATGAACCCACAAAATGTATACAATATTTGTGCTTATTTAATGGTGTTTTGACAATTTTATTATATTTTGTCTAACCTAAATTTTTATTAATAAAAAGGGGTGGAGGCCATCTTAAGTTTGTATTAGAGGAATAAATGGTTTTATTATTTCTATAATCAAATCACAGTGAAAATTTGTAGTGGTTGTAATAGAACATAGCCATCAATTGGGTGATTCTTTATAATAATCTTGTGTGTTTGTTGTGCGTTAATCTTTTTTTTTTTTCCTGTTTATTTTCTGATGTGTTTTTAAAGATTTTGCATATTACTCAACAAAAACATGATTTGATCACTCAAAATTTTGCCACAATCTGATTGCTATATCATGCCTAGATATATCTACTTGTGATGAGGTTTTTTTGACATTTTCAGCTATGAATGGATGCTGAAATCCAAGCAATGTGTCGCCTTATTTTTTTAAAGCGGATCGTTGGTATGATACGAAAATTGAATCTCATTGGTATGACTTGAAAGTTGAATCTCATTAGAATGACTCGAAAATTGAATCACGCGTTATTTACATACTTAAACTGAAATAGCAAACAAAAAAAATTTAAAACTTTATTAAATACTTTCAGGATTGAACCGATAGGTGGTTCAGAAAATTGAAGATAAGACTAATATGCAATGTTGATGATTATGAGAAACAAAGAAACGTTTTCTCTTCAATGCATTCAACAAAGTAGCAAGTATAGTTCAAACTTAGCCATCAGTAATCACTTGCTAAAAAAACAATGATTCTCATCAATTTGCAAGCTCAGTGCAATCATAATATTTTGAGAAGGAAGCAAAACCTATTTATTTACCATAAGTTTTGATGAAAAACCACCATTATAGCTCCTTGAAGAAGGTACTCCTTCCATAACTCCTGGGACTGGATTGTAACTGTCACTGCAACATTCTGGTAAACTCAGAATTCTTTCTGTTAGTGTATAAGGACCAAGAAGATAAAATTTTGACGGTCCATATTTCTCTTTATATTAAAAAAAAAAAGGAACACCAGTTAGTTCTCTCATTATTCTTTGATGTCACGTGGAATTTTCACATAAGGGTGACATTAATATACCTGCTCCAACAGCGAGCACTTGAGGAGTTAAATATATTAGTAAGAGTGTTAGCTGCAATCCCTAAACCCTGGCCAAGAGCAAGAGCCTCCGAGACCCCAAGCATACTCACAGCCATTGCCAAATTATTACAGATTTTTGCAGCCTGGTTGGTATCAACAAACATGCAAATAGAGTAATGTTAATAACTATAAGAAATGGAGAAAACTACAAGGTTTTTGTATAGACTTCATTTGCTGTTCCCCCATCTCTTCTATGGGACTGATGACAAAAAACCACTGAATACCTACAATCCTACTCAGATACATGCATTGGAAATTAAATACAATGAGAAGAGAATTACCGATGCAAAGTAAAATGTGGGATGGAAATGAAAGTAAGCTGGATACTAGTTTGATAAACTATTAATATAAATTACCAATCAAAATATATAATGTCAATATCAAATATAACACAATAAAGTATAATTTGATGTGTTGGATATATACGAATTTAAAGTTTTTAAATTCAAATTTGTGATTCATCCACATAAAGAAGGATCAATTATTTGGTCCTAAATCTCGTAGGAAAAAAAAAAAGGAGAGAAAATTTGGTTCTCTCCTCGGGTACCAATTGAGAAGCCTAAGGGTTGAAGGTTAGATTTATACTGGTGACTCTTGTAGCCACCAAGAAAAGGACTGAAGACCTAAGAGTGAAATAAAGTAAAAAATGCATGAGCAATGATCCACAATCATCTTGGATCAAGACATTTTTTTACATTTGTGAGGTTTTCATATTTCCCCATCAATATGCATCACATAAACAGCTTCAAAGTTTTTTTAAAAAATATTAGTTAAATTATAACTACATTTTAATACTTCGATTGTATTTAACTGACAACAACAAACCAAAATTAATACAAATCATTAGACATGATTTTGTCACAATCCTTATCGTATGTCTAAAAATCTCAAAAAAAAAAAAAAAGAATATATAACGAGATATCGTGATATGTCTCCATCGTGTCCAACTCTAGCTTTGGAAAAATAAAAATAAAAGCATCATACTCAATTATTAGTGTCAGATATGTATCAAGACATGTTTTTTTTTTACTTGTATGTGTTTCACATATTACAAGCTAGTGACAGGCAACATAAACTTTATTTGGAACAATCTTCAATAAATAAACATAAAACACTGTTATAATCATTACTAATGCAAATGGGAATAATAAATAAAATATGATAAAATAACAGATATAGCCCCCAAATTCATACTGAATTTTAACATGAATAAGGCTAGATAAGTTATTGTTGGGCTGGACAAAGCTCAACCAAAAATTGTTAGGATACAGGCAACCAGGCAGGTGACATTCCTAGAAATCAATTTAATGAACGACTTTAAGGATCATAAAAATAATTAATAATAATATATATTGATAAAAATATTATTTATGATAAAGATCATTAAAATTATTATGTTAAATTAGCTTAATAATTTATTAATTCATAAATAATTAGAATATTATTTACCCTAATTTGATCACCAATAATAATTTATTAAATTTTTATCTGAGCTAACCCACTTAAATCATGAAATAAGTTGCATATAGTTTTTCAAGATTTAACAGAATTTAGCTAATATCATGCTAAATAGTTTTCAGTATTTAACTCCTTAAATATTTTCTAAATCTAAATTTACAACAATTACTAAATCCTACTTGCAGCCAAACAAGCCCTTAATAGCAAATTTTGATACCAAATCTAGGCATGCACCCACCACTGAATTTTCATCTCTCTAAAACAATCATCTCCTCGCATTACATGCTTCACTGATTCAACTCCTCGATGTGAGTGAGTGACTAAGTAAATGAGGTCACATGTCCTCCAAAAAAGAATTCCAAGTTGTGGGTGAAACCTCTAGCTCAATGTCGATGCAAGTCTTTCTTAGTGAATAGGTGAGCAGTCCGCCTCAAACTGGGGGAGTAAACTTCAAGACAAAGGCAAGTACCAACATAAACCGAATGAGTCCCCCCCAAGATAAGATGAGTCCTTGAGTATCTTACCAAATTCGCCAAGACCTTGGTAATCTGTAACAATCCTCATGGGTTCTCCACAATGTGATGAGCTCTCCATATAGATATCATGTTCTTGATGACCCAAGCAAGCTTATAATGATCTTGGTGAGTTCATGTCAATTGTGAGTGGATTCATGCAGATTTGTGTGAGTTCATCCCTTATCATTCCAGTTTAGCTAAGCTGTCTTGAATTGGTCTTATTTAACAACTTGTAATATTTAGATATATATATGTGTGAATTAAATATTTGCAAGTTATTTCATTAAAGGAATTTTGAGAATTATACTGTAGTTTTCACTTGCCTAGTTTTCTATCCATTATGAAAAGAGAGAGGATGTCATTATTAAGTGAAGCGCATCTGAGAGTTTAAGGTTATGATTTAGGCTATTAAACTAAACCATAATTACAAAATCTACATTAGTGACAACATGGTTTGCCATCAATTGAGCAAACACCAATAAATTCTTGGTGTGTTTTAAGCATATAACGTCTTTCTATTTTATTCACTCTCAGTGCTTTGAGTGAGGTTTCACCTAGTTCCCAACATATATATCACCACAATACAAAGTTCTAAATACATCATGTGTTCTCTAATACGTGTCAAGATCTACAATCCTTTCCAATATACACATGCCCATTACATGATTTATATCTAAGTAATAATAACTTATCTTGACACATGCAAAGAACATGCTTAGCCAAGTACCCACTAATTATTGTGTCTGTATAGTCACAAAAAGGATATCACAATTTATATCAATTATATATGCATCTATTATTCTATCCTCTTAAAGGTTGCCACCTAACCACTCTTATTCAATAACATATAATCTCACTTGAGGTGCCTTAACTTCCTGCAATAGAAATAAGTCTTTTTCTACAAATAGATTTTCTTCAAAAGATGAATGATTTCTCAATTGATCCCTCACTCAACTTTTCTCTAACAATACCCTCAGTCTTAGAAATCATACATTTTGATAAAAAGTAAGTTCTTTACATCTAAGCTTATGATATCTCTCTTATAGAATATGGTATCATGAAAGTGATTATAAGAGTGCGAAATTTGATCAAAAGTAAGTTTTTTACATCTAAGCTTATGATATCTCTCTTATAGAATATGGTACCATGAAAGTGATTATAAGAGTGAGAAATAACATAATTGGTCAAATCCTCATCAACAAGTACCAACATTTCTCAAGTCACAAATTATTGAATTAAACTAAGTCAAATGTGATTTCATTAGCATATCATCCTACATACACAAAAAATACAATATTTAGACAGCTTCTTTAGGTCATGAATGAAGCTTAAGCTTGAACCGCAAACAATTTATTGTTGTCTCCTTTGAGATCTTTGTAAATACCTCATCTATCAAACATAGTTAAATCATCATAAATGTCTTTTCATTCATCTCTATCTTTCCATCTTTACTCATCATCAATGGCATTTTTGAAGTTTCTATGAGTGACTTCACAATACCTTGTTTCATAAGAACTCTATGCATCTTGGTACTAGAAAGGACACAATTCCTA
This sequence comes from Cymbidium sinense, assembly GCA_021442155.1. NCBI lineage: Eukaryota > Viridiplantae > Streptophyta > Magnoliopsida > Asparagales > Orchidaceae > Cymbidium > Cymbidium sinense. Next base: position 24,907,807 of record CM038229.1, read on the forward strand.
GCCCATCTAATTTATCAGTCTCTAACTTTAAGGCCATCAATCTCAAAATAGTGTTTGACACCAATATGTAGTAATGAGGGCACCAAATGACTCATATATAGAAATATCGATTAAGATAAATAAATAATGAACCTAAAGTAAACACAAGTAAAAAAACGAAAAAGAAAAAGAAAAGCACAACTAAAGACACCAAGATTTATGTGGTTCAACTTCAACAAAGCTTACATCTATGAAAAAAGAGTGTATGATCCATTAAAACACGCAAAACCTATAACCATAATGTAAGAAAAATATAAGAGCATTCACCAACCATTTCATAATTCCCAAATTACATATATGCATAAGGAAAACAAAAAAAAACCCAAAAATATCTATCACTCAAATCTTCCTTCTTGCATGAACCACTAAGCTACAATCCTCCAAGACTCTAGAAACTATACGATATATGAAGAACTAAAAGAGCTTAAGACTACTAACTTCAAACCTTAAATTGAGCACCACTTGATATAGTTGTAGATCTCCTCCCTATAAAAAATGCAAAAGCACATGGCTCCCAATAGCATTGATCTTGAGAAGCTCACCAACACATGAATCACAATGACAAACATCATAGATCTTGATTTCAATATTTTTATATCCTGAGAGACAAAGTGTGCATCCACTTTAGCAACAAGTTTTGGGGCTTAATCACAAATATTTAAGGCATTGAGTCTACTTAACAATCATGCTACACAAAATAATTATTCACTTTAATAAAATGAAGAAGGGGGAGGGGGAGTCGAGTGAAAAAATGTAATGAAGAGAGAGTCTTGTGATGGTAAGGAGCAAGTAGCAACTAAATAAGACGAGTGCTTGTATTTTACAAAAGAATATGAAATACTTGTGTAGAATAACATGTTCGCTAACAAGTAAGCCATTGCCATTTTACAAACAACATCAGAGATCACAACTTATCACCTTGACTTCAGTTGTAGTAACTTCTACCTATCTGACTTAATGGTGAAGGTATCATTGGTTATAAAATATAAAATCAAAAGTATTAAAAACTAATGATATGCAAATGTCTAAAATTAGATTAGTTATCCATGTGTGCATAAGTACAAAAATTTTGGAATGGTTCAATTGGTAGGGATCTAATCTTAGAGCTAATTGATTTAGATTCAGATTGAACTTTTTTTGGTAAAATATTAAATATCATCATCATCAACTGCATCCCAATTATTTGGGATTAGCTTTTCTTTATGAATCCTCATTTTTCTTACATTCTTGTTGTGTATTCTCTAAGGTGTTTAACATATCTTTCACAAATTATTTTGAATAACTTCAATACATGATACTTTACATGACTTATAATGTACTACAAATTATTTGGTTTAGCCAAGAAAAACATTCATTTTTGTAAGTCAATTATAAAGAGTAAAACAAGGTCATACTATAACAAATCGGGCCTATTTTTAAGCCTTTTATGCCATTTCTACTCATGGCCAAAAAATAACAAGTGAAATTAAGCAAGTTGTTAAAGATTGGAGAATCAAAGGAAAAGCTTCTTTTAATAAGAATAGTGGGTGAGAAAAAAAAAAAGATAAAAAATAAAAGATATATAAAACTTTTTAGATGTAAAACTCGATAATTGAGAAAGATATAAAGTTTTGTAGAGATTCTAAGAAAGAATATACATGAAAAAATTTAGCTTTTAGTGATTTATACAATAGATTAGATACCAGAGCTGAAAGACAGATGATAAGCCAACCAAAGAGATAAGTAAAAGATATACAAGTATGAGATAAGGATGAAAATAATAAAATACTTTTTAGAAAATGATTTTGAAAATAGGTGGATGAGGTATTTTGATAAACTTTTCAATGAAGGATCCGAAAGACGATTGATTTTAGAAACCTTAATACCCTAAACAAAAAATAGAGAATTTCATTTTATCAGATTAGTAAATCTGTTAGTGAAGCTTTAAAGAAAATGAAATATGGAAAAGCAAGAGGACCGGATAATATTTCAATGGAAGTGTGGAAATATTTAGGAGATCGGAATTTCTTGGCTTACAAATCTTTTAATGTCATTTTAAAGACTAAAAGAAGACGATGAGCGAGAAAGAGTTTTTGGTTCCTATATTTAAGAATAAAGGTGATGCACAAGAGTGTGCAAATTATGAGGAATTAAGTTAATGCTACCATACATTAAAATTATGGGAGAGAGAGTGAGCATGTTACGATGTGATACGTAAGTTTCTCACATCAATTTGGTTTCATGTCGTAGATCTACCATCGATGCTATACATTTGTTAAGGGGTTTTATGGAGAAGCAAGAGAAAGTAAGGAGGATCTACATATGATATTTATTGATTTAGAGAAAGCTTATGATAAAGTTTCAAGAGATATTCTTTGGAGAGTTCTGAACGTAAATGAGTTAATATTGGTTATTTAAGTCATTAAGGATATGTATACTAGAGTTGTTACTTGTGTCCAAACACAAGGAAGATTGACAAAAATATTTTTCTATTTCAGCTTGGATTACATCAAGGATCGCTTTTTATCTTTTTTTTACTTTAGTTATGGATGTTCTTACTAGTATTTACAAGAAGATGTACCTTGGTGTATGCTTTTGTCGATGACATTCTTCTTGTTGATAAAACTAGAGAGGGAGTCCAACGTAAACTTGAATTATGGAGGTCATCTCAGAGTCTAAAGGTTTTCGCTTTAAGGAGATCTAAACCCAATATATGGAGTGTAATTTTAGTTTCTAAGAGGTAGTGGTGACATTAGGTGAACAAGTCATTAATAAGAGTGAGTGTGAATATTTAGGCTCATTGTTCAAAATGATGGTGAAATAGATGGAGATGTTATTAGTAGACCACGCTGGATGGTGAATGCCTATTATGTGATGAGTTTCACTTAAACATAAGGGAAAATTCTATAAGATGGTGGTAAGACCGCAGACTTATATGTGTTGGCCAATGGGGAGAAGCATAAGACTTAAGTGTTACAGATGAGGATGCTTGTGGATGAGTGGCTTTACTCTGAGATACAATGAAAAAATGAGTATATTGGAAAAAGTTGAGCTCAGTAGATAAGATTGGGAGAGTCATCTTAGATGATTTGGCCACATAAAACGTCTACGTCCATGACCATTAGAGAGTAGATTAAATTTTTTTATGTTAAAAAAGGTTATAGACCTAAAAGACTTGGTTAAGATGTATAAAAAATGATCTTAGTATACTTGATTTAAATGAGAATTTGACAATAGACACAATGGAGCCGGATTCATGTAGCCAATTCCCACCTAGTGGGATTAAGGCTTGTTGTTGTTGTTGATAGTTATTTTATTAAGCTATTTATCACTTTTTAGATAAAATTATGTCTAAATTAGAATATTAGTTAAAATTGGCTAAGATTATATTTCCTTTTAATATTTAGCCTTATCCACATGACCATATTTCTATAAATTCAGATCCATGATGTATAATTTAATTATTAATGCCAGATAAATGAAATCAAATTATTAATTAGGCAAACTTAGTGCAATTAAAATCCAAACTGTTGTACATGCAAATCATTCCTCCTCTCCCCCTCTCTATTAATTACTTTGTGTGCCACCATTAAATTCAGACATGAGTTTCATCTAATTAAATTAAGGAAGAGACAAGGATTAACTTACTGCCCCATTCCCTGGCCCGCCACAATAGACAGTGCTTCTACCCATTGCAAGAAACAGTGGCTTTGAGGCAAGGTAAGCATCCTCTAATCCACCAACCTATACAAGATATTTTGCATTGACAAATTAATTGCACAAGAACTAAGATCAAGAATATTGAGCTAACAACAATAGATGCAATCTAATAACTTAAAACAAATTTTGAAAAAAAAATAACGCATGCACATTTTGTGTACAACGCATAGATTAGACAAGAAAATGATGAATTTTTTAAACTTTAGTATACAAGAAAAAAATTAGTGCAAACTAAAGAAAATCAAGCCATACCATGAAAGTGAGAGTCCCAGCTGCAGCACCTGGAACGCCTCCAGAAACTGGAGCATCCAACATGAGTGGACTATCAACATTCCCTGCTAAAGTGGATTATATGAACATATAAAATAGGTATAAAAGACTAAAGAGAACAAAAATTGCCTTGTCATAAAATGAAATTGATATCCAACTACAAGCACTTGTCAAGAGAAGGCAGATATTTAGATAATAAACAATAAACGTACTAACATATAAGGGCGTGTTGGAGCCACATGCTCATGAAAACAGTAGCTAAACTATGTGTTAAGAAACTAATAGTTGTTCATCAGCATAGGAAATTTCTTGATTTGGGCTTTCAGGCTGTTAAGTTGGCACATGGACAAGATTTAGGAGTCACAAGAATGTTAATTATCTACCCAAAAAAAAAAAAAAAGTGCAGATGAGCACTGAAGCACAGATATGTTCCTTGCAGCTAAATACCAACCCTTGCATTGTATGCGATATATTTAAGGAGTAGCACCCATGTAATATTACTTATCAACCAATGAAGCAGTTAAAGTAATACGCCCACATCACCAATCTATATTTTTCCTTGCAAAGGAAAAAAAGAATGCAGCATGTAAATTCATAAATTAACTGTATTGGTAGAAAATCAGATGACTTAGTAACATCACAGGGAACCTTTTTTCTCTTTCAGAAGACACTGAGAAATGATCATTGATAGCTTTCTTGAGGTCTGGGGATCAATTGTAGATGAGTCAATAAATAACCAAGGCCTTAGTTGACTTCCACGATCTAACAATCCATTTTGTCCAGTATAAACAGCCAAAACCTGTAAAATGGTTTCAAAATGTCATATTCATTTGATGCTTAGATAGCTATGTGCACCGCAACACTTTGATTTAAACCATAAATGAATTTTAAACATTTTTTTAGTCGCACTTGTAATCTATTGAATTTTGAATTAACAGGTCTTAGAAACAGCCAATAACATATGATTGAATGCTTAGAAGATTCGACACTATTAATTCATGGTAGGGGAACCTATTCCATCAAAGAATGGAGTTTGACACAAGATCATCAAATGGCATGAAGACAACTGTGAAGAAATAGAAGCTCAGACCACAATCAAACACATGCAAATAAGTAATCTTCTTCCTGTATTACAATAAATTTTCAGTTAAAAAACACTAAGGTTGTTCTCGATTCTTTAACCTAAACCATTGTAATAATACTTAAATCATGCTTACTATTTATCTTCCAATCTTCCAAGTTTCATGGAAAGAAGGGAAAATGTTGCTAAGTCCTACCTTACAGTTTACGTTTCTTAAAAACATACTCCAACCACCTGCACAATATAATCATGGGCTTTCATGATAGTTTCCCCAGCTGCTATAAGAACCCGATTGGTTAGAGTCATTATTAAAACTGAATAACATCTAACATAATAAAATGAAACAAGCAGTGGGTTCTAAATAAGAAAAGAAGAAATCTGAGTAAAACTCCATTTGCCCTTGTAGCTTCATCCTACCCCTCATTACCTCTAACAGTATGTGCTACATAAGGTTTGAAATTGAGTAATCGAGTATTGAGGAATTTCCAGTATATGAGGCAAGCCACAAACCATAAGATGTTTTGAGACATAAACATCATAATTAAATTGTTAAATAAACAAAAGATAACAAGCATACTAATATTAAAGTAAAGATCATTACAAGTCAAAGTTAAATTATAACAATAAGTCTCTCCCACTTCTAATTTAACATAAACAAGTAGTATAAGTCACTAAGATTAAAATTTATTAATTCAAAAGCCTCCTCCACTGTTATTATTTAGTATCCCTTCATTAGAATCATCATTATAATGAGTTTCTCTCTCCTTCCTCATCTTTAATTGTGGTTGCAAGCGTGACTAAGTTGGGTGGGAGTGCAACAAGTAACTGACAGTCCACATGAGTGTGATTCAGGTTCTTAGTTTTATTTTTTTGGGTTTAGGTGTAGAAAAATAGTAAAATAGGATTTATTCTATATATTAAATTCATAAATTAAAATTTTTAAATCTTCTAAATGCTAATTTTTGTGGCATGCACCTCTTACAAATTGTGCAAAAGCATGGATTGAAGCACACCCCATCCCCACCAAGGCGCATGTCTCATCAAACCAAGAAGTTCAAAAGTGCGCTAAGACGAGCCTTGAGATACATCTCTTAGTGCATAATTTTAAACAATGGTACCAATGAACAAGCGAAAAAGGACTACCTTCCGTAGTTGATTCAAAAGAAAGAAAACAGAAGGGTTACAGATTAAGATTAAAAAAAAAGTTGATGATGTGTAAGCAGAAGTTATTTACTCACATTTGAAGATGAAGGAAGCATGGTAATAATAACATCACTTGACTCTGCCACTTTAAAAGGTGTTTCTACCATGGATATTCCACGATCTGAAAATTTCTTCATAGCAGTCCGATCACTGCAAAAGATCCAAACCATAGTTTCTTCTCTGATATAAAAGAAATATGGAAATGATATGACTGTGCTGAAGAGCATGATTATAGATGACATGCTTAATATAAAAATGTATTATATAGTTTGACAAGCAGCTACATTTCCTGTTATAATGCATGTCCAGCTGTCTCAAAAGCACATCATGAGTCCCAACAACATATACAGCTTGAGAATGCTCTAGTGGATGAGTGGCTTTACACTTGAGATAAAATGCAAAACAAATATATCCATAAAAAGGTTGGAGTAGCTCCAGTGGGATAAAATTAGAGAGAGTTACCTTAGTTTGGTCATATAAAATGTCAATCGATTGATAACTCAATTAAGAGAGTAGATGTATTAAACTCAGCAGATATTAGGAAATTAGCGATAGACCTAAAAAGATTTTGTTAAGAAGTATAAAAAATGACCTTAATTTATTAGAATTAAATGAGAATAGGACACAATAAAGGAAAATGATTCATGTAATCCCACATAGTGTAATGAAGGATTCTTGTTCTTGTTGTTTGTTTGGTTTGTTTTTTAAGTCTTTTTATTTTTTATTTTTATTTTTAAGAACAAATCACATTATTTTAAAAACACTCAAAATAAATTTTGGATGTTCGAGTACTTTTAAAAACAACTATCACCATTAAATATGTTTTGTTTCAAATCAAAACATAAAATAAAATAAAAAACAGAAAGCAAAAATTAAAAGTGAACTCAAATGGCCCCTAAAACAACAAGTCTTTGTCCGACTCTATTGGGTCAACTACGTGAATCATTCTTCTTCATTATGTCCTATTAAGTGTCAAATGCTCATTTAATTCTAGGGGCATTTACATACATAGCATGCAATATATATTTACATATCTAATACCAAAACTTTCATATTTACTTGAATAATACTCAATTCTTCATTATTACATCAAAAATAACATCATCATTACTTTTTTAAAGTGAATTGCACCTTGTTATGCATAGCAAAAGTACTATTTTTATAAATATCAAACTTTAGGTGTTAGATATGTAAATGTTTAAAATTTCTGTGCTATGTATGAAAATTTTCATTAATTCTAATAAACTAAGGTCATTTTTTATACATCTTAACCAAAGTTTTTTTAGGTCTACCTTTACCTTTCTTAACATAAGGTGAATCTAATATATCTACTCTCCTAAGTCATCGGACGGCCGATGCTTTATGTGACAAAACCATCTAAGGCGACTCTCTTTAATCTTATTTTCCACTGGAGCTACTCCAACCTAACGAATATATTTATTTCACATTTTATCTCTACGAGTAAATCCACTCATCCACCTGACAATCCTCATCTCTATAACACTTAACTTAATTTTATGCTTCTCTTTTACTGGCCAACATTCTGCACCATAAAATATTAAAGGTCTTACCACACCATCTTATATATTTTCCCTTTAGTCTAAGTGGTACTTTTCTATCACACAACAAGTTTCACCATCATTTTGAGCAATAGACCCGAGATATCTGAAACATTCACTCTTTTTAGACATCACCACTAGAACTTTTACAACTAAAATTATATTCCATATATTCAGTTTTAGATCTACTCAAACAAAAACCTTTAGACTCTAAGGTTGACCTCCATAATTCAAGTTTCTCTTGGACTCTTTCTCTAGTCTAAATAATTAAAATAAAAAATGATGAGGTATATCATCTTTGATTTTACTAGTATGGTTGTTGGGTTAAGCATGCCATAACAAAAACATTGTGAGGTGCATAAGAAGGCATTATTTAGGAAAATATTTGTTGCGAAGTATCAAAAACTACATTCTTAGTACAAAACAGATAGCAAACTACGAAAATCTCTTTGTCTTGGCATGATATTCATTGATCAGATTATGATAGAAGATGTACTGAAACAAGATTTTAAGGAAAACAACATTCTTGTGCAAAAGCATAAGAGAACTTTACATGTCATAAACAGTCAGTTTGTATCCAGCATTAATTAAATTATTTGCCATATGAAAACCCATATTCCCAAGCCCAATAAATCCAACTCTCTGCAAAATAATACACAAAATAGTCAACAGAAAGCAGAAAGAGAGGGGCACATGTTCCATAATATTAAAGCATCCTTCTGCTTCGAGGGAGAAACCAAAAGATTTATCAGTAACACAAGCAAAGAGCAAAAAGATTATATATATATATATATATATA